>OY728128.1:1329008355-1339008355 GCA_963277665.1 Viscum album | reverse complement strand
ACGTATATTACAAATATATATCAAATTAATTTCATTACAAAAGTAATTTAGTCAAAAATACAAATATCTAATTGATTTATATTTTTCATAAATAATCGATAGCCAAAGAATTTTCAAGGCATTTTCATAAGTTTTTATTAATTATTATCGCTAATGTAACAGATATATTATAATGGTAATATTATATTAAGGGAATATCATGGTTCATTTAAACTCATGATTGTGTGTAACACATGCCTTTGAGGAATAAATTTTTTTAAAGAAAATATATCATAAAAAACATTTGGGTGTTACACTGCACATGGTTTGTGATGAGATTTACCCAGTTAGTGAAAATATTACTTTTCCCTGATGTTGCACCTCATTAACTTTCTAAAATTTCTAGAATCAATTTTACTTCTAGATAGCTATAGGAATATTCTACTACCTTTACAAAAATCTCAAATTCCAAATTCAACTTTATAGAGTTCTTGATATACCCAATTACTTTTATATACATATCATAATAATAGGTTGACCTTTATGCTGACTATATAGGACTTTTAAGCCTATGAATAATCTTCATGTTATCTTTTCATTGGTCAGTACGTAGCAGTTTAACGCTATATTGGTATATGTTTTCTCATTTTCCATTATACATGGTATGGAAATATCAGGTTACCCTTACATAGGAAGGAAATTTAATAGAAAATCATTGAAAACATTTCTTAATATATCCCAAGGCCATTAATATACTATCAAATATTTTAGGCAATAATCGAGACATTAATATGATCTGTTAGCATTAATATCAGAACATCAATTATAATAATTGATTTATATTTCTTGATTTTTTCTATGAAAAATTCCTCTTGTGAAGAAAAAAATCTTTTTTCTTCCTTTTTTATATACAACAAAACATCTCACTAATCTCTAACACATATTAAAACTTTTCATAATTCTATTAAATTTCCTTATTGAAGAAAAATACAATCCATGAAAGGGAACTACCTTAGAGTGCACTGTTATTTGTAATCATCCATTCGTTATAGATTATTATAGTAGGGAGAATGATAATCTATAGGGAACTGAATTGTGGTTACATTTAATCGACCTACTAACATGGTATTTCACAAGGCTTGAAGGTGATTCTTGATCCCCAAGGACTAGAAATTAGTGTTTTAGAATCCTTCAACATGCCTTGGGAATGATATAAATCTCAACATTTACCTTGTAAGACTAGGTGGGAAATTATCAATTTGGAATAAACATAGACCTTCAAAATATAGGTGTGATCTATACTACCTATTATATTACCACCTACAGATTCAATGTACTCTATTATATAGTACGTCACAAAAATCCAAGTATGTAAAAAAATAAAAACATATATATTTCTCATAATCCTTAAAAATACACTTAAATATTTGTTAAAACTATCTCTACTTATTTATTGTTAAATGAAAACAATGACATGGGAAAAAACATTCTTGGCCAAAGCCCATTTTTGAAAAGATATCATTTTAAAATCTAACTTTAAAACCATGTCATAGAAACCTCTTTTAAAATATATATTTTTAAAATTAAAAGTGGTTTCAAATTTCATTTAGTTTCTGAAAAATAGATTTGAAAATTAATTTCTATATAAGACTAGGAAAGACTCACAAAAAAATTGTTCTCAAAAACCCCACACATCAGAGTTTAAAAAACACACCATTATAACTTTCTTATCAAAACATTTTAAATGATATTTAAGAAACAATTCACATTTATAGAAAACACTACTCAATATAGTTACTCAAATATTTCAAAAGAATATAAAATCCCACATACACATTAATTCTTTCAGAAACATTCAAAAATAACTTTAAAACAATTTGAAATGAAAACCATTATTCAACTAAGGAGGAAAGAAAAAAACATTCACCATGATTTCCATGTCACATGATAAGAAGAAATAAACCACATGTACATGGGTTCCAAAAAATAACACATGAAATATATGTTCTAATAAAAAATGGAGAAATCCACTAATATGATCCCCAATTGGATCTTAGCATATTGGGATTAATAAAATGCATTCTAATTAATGTTTTATGGAATGAATTAAATGAATCTAGCTATAAATTTCATTATGCATGCACAAAATGATTTCGAATCTCACTTGTTCTTCCCTCAGGCTCTCTTAGTCCCTTGGGATCTCTACATCCCATCCACCCATAGAATCTTTTGGATCCTTGGATAAAACTCCTCCCATGGGTTATCTTAATCATTTGGATAATGTTACCATAATGAGATATATCGATCCCATGAACAACTTCCTAAAATAATTTAGGAATCTACATTAGGTATTAAAATTCCCGAGTCACCCACACCTGTACCCAATGAATCACATGATAATACAAATGGATTTGAGATTAAATAAACACTCACAAAAGTCATATAGAAAAAAATTTAAATAACTAATTCCTCTCCTACTACACCCATCAAATAAAATATACCCATACACAGATTTTCATAAGCAATATATAAAGATTCATGAATAGAAAATATCCCCTCCCAGGATCACAAGACACCAAAGGAAAAAATCACATGGGCTCAAGAGGGACTTGCACTATCTATGAAAACTTATTTTCATCATGTACCAAAAACTCCTTTTCTAAAACATAATTCCAATTGAAATACAACTTTAACTATTTAAAATATCATCATAATAATCTCTTTGTGACAAATTTTATTGATAAATTTTAGAAACCCCAATGGGAGGTCATAATTACCTTAAACCATCCATTGAAATCAACCAATGTTATAAAATCATTTCAAATACACTACACATGGGTTAAAACGCCCGTTTAAAACAAAAAATCTCATGTCAAACATTTTAAACCCTTAAAAAACACTCAGACACATTGTTGGAAAATAAATTTATACAAAATGAATATTTAAAAATCTAGTATTACATATAGAAAAACTTCTAAAAATACTCACAAGCTTTAAAACAATACTTAGGCATGTTTCAAAACCATGGAAAATGATTCCATTCAATTCTAAAGGTTAAAACCATTTAAAAAAATGTATTTATGTCACTTGGGATGAATACATTTGCATAAAATTAATAACTAAAAACGTTAAACAAAAAAATATCAATTACATATATTAGGAAGAGAGAATAAAGAAACACCAATCTTTGTTTAATAAAAATATATAGAATTTGTCACCTATGATAGCGACCACTCCTATAGTCCAGGACATCCTCTATACAAACCCTACACAAAAATATGTCCATATTGCTATTGGGGTTTATGGGAGGAACCAAATATTAAGAGAAAAGGAGGAAACAAATAAAGGAATGGGTTTAGAGGAACTTATCAAGGAGGAAACCACTTAAAATCTTGGTGGAAGTCCAATAAAATGGATGAAGGGTATGGCAGTGAGTTTCCTAGGGTGCGGATTGTCCATTGAAAAGATAGGAAGATATAATATGAGGCTAATAGTGTTAAATCTGAATATGGGAAAAGGATATATTCATCTTTAAATAAATCTAGGTAGGTTGCACGGTTTGGAGGCATGATTTAGAAAACATAGTGTGAATCATGTATAAGACACTAGATAGAGAAAACCCACATGGAAGGATTACCTAAGATTCCACACTATTAGATTATTTGTGTTCCAAATATGAAAAATAGACCTTAAAATGAAAAGAACATTCCGATTTTTGTCACATGGTTTACCAAAACTACCACAAGGCTTTCCCCCTCACTCTTAAATACCAAGGTTGCACACAGTTTCCCCAAGAATTTTCTTTATTTGGACTAAACTATGTGCTTCTTGTATAGACTAAATCAGGTGATAAAAATTTAAATCAAATAATTAACTTCATAAGGGTTACTAAAAAATTTCCACTAAACAGTGAATAAAAACCCTACATAGAAGAAAAAATGAAAAAATTTCTATGTTTTAGGCTAAATATTCTTAGAAACTAAAAACAACCCTAATCACAAAAAATCATATAAAATTATATAATTATTAGCATGGAAGGTGTCATAATTCTCCCAATGATTCCACTTTTTGGCCCCATAATGTCCTAGATCTTGGTAGGGTAAAACTGAAGATGAATTGTAAAATAAAGTCTCAAGGAAAAAATATAGGTACTGAAACAATTTTACACATCCTCAAATGAAAATTAAAATCCTTAAGTAAAATTTGTCAACAAACGACTCTAAGAAATGATCCAAGAATGTGGAGACCTAGTGTGGGTATCCCTACCATTTAAAATTGATCTAAAAGACAAAATTTCTTGAGGGACATACATCATGAGATTGAGTTCTACATAAAGATGAATAACCTCATAAAGATTAAAGACAATATCAAGAGGGAGGATTTCAATGTTAAATAGCTCATGGAAGGGGATTGAAACACAAATTTCTTAAATTAAAATCAATGAGTCTGAAGAGTGAATAGACCCATTTATCTACTAAAGGATAGAGACAGAATTCTGGAGGAAAAACATGAACTTGTAGAACATATAGTATCATTCTAGAAGAATCTATTCAATGGGAGGGCTAGATCTGATCCAGTTAGATACAAAATCATTCCTAAGTTAATCACATAAGAGGACAATCGTCTTCTCACAACTATTTTGATGGATTTTAAAATTATGGAGGTAGTGTTTGGTCTTAAAAAAGATAGCTCTTCGGGACCTAATGGTTTCAAGAACCTTTTCTTCCAATGCTATTGGGATGTATTTCAAAGTGAGGTATGCCTACTTATTAAACACTTTTTCAAAGGATGGACATCACTCCAGGTTTCAATGCCCAATTCATTACCCTAATACCCAAGTTGGAGAATTCCATTGAAATTGGTCAATTCAGGATAGTTTCCGTTGTGAACACCATGAAAAAAATAATTACAAAACTTTTGGATAAGAGGCTAGCCAAGGTGACTGGAAAAATTATTCCTGGGAATCAGTTTTGTTTTGTTAAGGGGAGGAATATTCAGGACTGCCTTCTTAAGGCCACAGAATGCTTCAATATTCTGTGAAAGACAATGTAGGGAAAAGTTTGGCTTTGAATTTTTACATAAAAAAGGATTTTGACATAATGGACTGGGGATTTATTAAAAAAATTCTTCTCAGGTTTGGCTTCAGTGAAATATTTGTTCAATGAATCACAAAGTTAATGGAATCTGCCAACATTTCAATTCTGATTAATGGGTCACTGGTGGGATATTTTACTTTTTCAAGAGGTGTGAGATAGGGTGATCCCCTCTCTACAATCATTTTTTCAATTACTGAGGATTACCTGACCTGGATGCTCAATAAGATTGTGGACAATGTAAAACATGCAACCATCACAGCGGTTACAGGTCTCTATGCTCTCTATCACTTACGTTTTGCTGATGATATTGTCATTTTTATGCAAGGTGATAGAAATAACATCATTCTTATAATAGAGGCACCTTTTCACAGTGAGAATGTGTCATGGAATGAAATAAACTTGAGAAAATCCTTTATTTACTTTGGAAAGAACATGGCAGTGGCAATGAGGTCTCAACTAATGAATTATCTTGGACTTAGAGAGGGATCCCTACCTTTTATGTTTCTTGGTGTCCCCCTGTTCTAGGGAAAGCCTCGGGCCTCAAAATTTTCACTGGATATATCCCAAATAAGGAATATTCTTACATCTTAGAAGGTAAATTCTCTCTCAATAGCAGGATGAGTATGTCTTTTCAAAAATGTGGTTATTTCAAAACATGTTTATTCTATCATGGTCTACCTGTGGCCTACCATTGTGCTGAAAAAATTAACTCCATGATTAAAAACTTTGTTTGGAGTGGAAATGTGTTGTAAAGGAAGCTCATCACTACTAAATGAGAAACATAATGCAGGACTACCAGCAGGGATGTCAAGAAATTAAGAATTTAAATTGTTTTAACCAGGCTTTACTAGCCAAGTTTATCTGGAGTCTTATTTACAACAACTCAACCTCTCTTGATTTTTTGAGGAGAAAAATTCTAGAAAGTATCATTGCTGGGAGGTATGGATACATGGATTCCTCAATCTGGACTGGTCTGCATTCGGTGTTCATCATAATCATGAGACACTCACGATGGGTGCTCAATGCGGATTCATGTCTGAAATTATGGTCCCCCAACTGGACGAGCATGATTCTTTATGGAAAGTATAAACACTGAAGAGAAGGCCATTTACAACAGATTATCTATTAAATATTAGCTTCAACATAGAGGTGACATTCCAGAAGAAATTTCCTCTATGATTAATAGGTATGATTTTATAAAGAAGGAGGATATGCTGCTATAAAAGGGTCTCAAGCTGGCTTGCATAACTCTAAAATCTTCTAGATTTACTTGTTGAAGGGTGAGGTAAATTGGATTGTCTCTCTCAACATAAATTGGATACTTCCTTCCAGATTTTAAATAATCTGCAGGATTTATGATAATAAAATATCAGTGGATGGGAACATTCAAAGATTTGGGATTTCATTATGATCAAGGTGTGCACTTTATGATCATCATTGAGAGGACATAAATCACTTTTTCTTGTCCTACAACATGGCTTCTTCAATATGGAAAGAAGTCCTTAGCATTTTAAAGATGGAATCTCCCAATAATCCCTCGGCTATTCAGTATATTCAGCATCTATTTAGAGTTCTATAATCCAAACAGATAAATGAATTGCAGCAGGTGGCATGTTTTGAACTGATATATGCAGTATGAAAGGCTCAGAACAGCACTATTCATCACAAAATATAATTTAATGAAGCCAATGCGATTAGAAACATTATGGTGGCCACTCAAAGGCTAGCTCACAGATTAATGAGCATTGTAACACCTCAGTTAGGGAGTTCGTGATACTCAAGAGATTAAAGGTTATGGGTTACTATCCCAAACCGTGGGGCATGATGGATGTGATATGGAATACCCCCTTGAATGGATGGCTAAAATGTAACATGGATGGAGCCTCCAAGGGAAACCTTGGGCCTTTCAGATATGGGGAAATATTTAGGAATCGACATGGGGAGGTTGTGGAATGAAATTATAGCCCATGCGGGTACACCACACCTTTGGAAGCCGAAATGATGTCACTCATCATAGTGGTGTATAGCACTCGCCAATGACATTGGAACAAAATTTGGTTCGAGTGTGACTCATCCACGCTGGTTCATACTATTAGGATTAGACAGACAATATTTTCATGGAATCTAGTAGGTAAATGGATAAATTTCAATGACAAAATCTCTTCCCTTAACTACTTCATAAAGCATACCTTCTGGGAGGCGAACTACATTTCAGATGGCCTTGAAAACAAAGAGGTTTTAGTAGAGAGGGACATCCACATCAACACCATTCCTAGTGAGATGGTCCCACTTATTACTAGAGACAAATTTAAAACAACTTCTTTCTATCTTGTGTAATTATTTTATGAATCTTATTGCCCCTGTGCTTATCTTTCTAAAATAAAAAACTACACCCCCAGAATCTCTAAATGGGATTTGAAAAAATCCACTATCCAAATCCATACCACAAAAAAACTGAAAAAAACAACCAATGGAGGAACTAAACCAAAAATAAATTTAGATGGACCATTAATTCAGATCACCAATCCCATGGAATCTGAAAACCAAAGAACACATTAACTGAGAACATATCTGATTATGAAATAAGAAAAATATAACCATAATGTTACAAGATACATATGTGGGTTCTAAAATCCAAATCTAAAAAATTCTATCCCTTGGTGATTTTGATGGACACAGAGCCCGAAGACATCTATGTTTCAACTAGAAACAAAACTACACACCCATGTATCCATGTAATCACCCTAGTTTTTTTCCATGTAAAATCCTATGAAAAAAGAGCCTTTAGTCTTCACCTTAAAAGTGAAACATAATACAAAATCAAGAAATGGGTTATGGACATTCCCTAAAATAACTACTACTTATAAATATAAACTAGGAAAACACCGACACAAATTTACTTAAAAAAACATCAATAACCTAAATCAGTAAAAATCCTAAAACAACTTATCATCCCGAAGAGGTGCAAGTAAGAACTCAATGGATACTGCATGTGATGTAAACTCCATCAACGCCATACATCTCTATGTTTGATCCAATAAACATTCCCAACTAGTTCTCACACACGAATCTCCATAAAAACCAACCCTCACTATTCCAACCATGAAACCAAGATCATATCCTAAGTCACATGAATTAAATTAATTTGGAGAAAACATTATAGAACAAGAAAACCAATAACACTCCAAGGAACTCTACTGAGGGGATAAGATAATAGATTCTACTCCATTTATAGCCTGAGTAGTGTTAAAATGGATAGGAGAAAATACACCCATGATAAGAACTATACTTCCAAACTAATAAATTTTAGAAATCATACATCCAACCATGTGAGACATGATATTGAACTAGTCATGTCTTGTAAAGAATATCATGCAGTAAAAAAATCACAATAGGAACAAATCAAATCCAATATTTGGCTAAAACGATAAAAAATATTTCCAAACACACCTCTTTAAAATGACGGGTCCCAAGAAAAGATTCCTTGAGCCCTATTTTGAAAACCAAGACACCATTAAAAAAAAGACTTCTTTCATTAGAGTTAAAAAAACCATTTTTTAATCTCAACTACATTCCCTATCTTTAATTGGTAAATTAAAAATGTTTCCAAAAATTGGTTTTAATACAAACAAAATCATGTCTTAAAACTAAACCACCATTAAATATTTCATGATAAATGTAAACATTTTCATCTCATATAATCCCAAATTCCTCAGCCTTTTAAAACTTGTTCCAAGGTTAAAAACTCAAGCACACTAATTTTTTGTGGAAATCATTGGATTCCATTTACATAGTGAACCTATATTTAAAAACACCTAGAGCACTTGATTAGACGATCAATCAAACTTATAAATAATTTCCAAATTTTAAAATTAGATCAACATTTTTCATAAAATTTCATGAAACAAGGATCATTTTACAAATAAATAACAAGGTATTGTTTTAAATAATAACCCATTTTTTTTAAGAAATCTATTTTTAATAATGCCAATATATCACAAGACTAACTTTTATTTTTTTCCCATCTCCCCACTACACTAGAAAATACAATCATCAAGGGATATAAATCTAGTAATCAAGCATGATATAGAACTATTCTTAACTTTGACACATCATTGAAAACCACATGAAAATTGTGTATTTCTCTTTATAATGTTTGAGGAATTATGAATTTGGTTTTCATGTGGTTTGTAAGGCCCTATAAGAAAACATCTTGGTACTATACATGTTTCAATATTTACTCCCAAATACTATACATGGTATATTATGTCAACTAAATCCATTCCATTTAAGTTAATTGAACCACCACCATAGTTATAAAACAATAATATAATAATTCCTTAATATTGAAATCTAGAATCAAAATAAAATCTCAACTACTCATGAACAATTAGGGATTAGGATGAGAAATAGTTCATTAAACTCTCCTCGCACTTACCTAATGAGTCCCAATGTCATTATATCCATAATAAAAACTCTCAAAATTAAAAGGATATGTTTAAAAAACATAGTTCCCATTGATAATCTAATCATTAATTCCATTTGTAGTGAATTGGCCAAGGGATCCTTTTGACTTACCTCCCAAACCAGCCAATCATAAGATCTTGTAGTCATTCATAATACTTATAGTTTAAAAACAAGTGTATGGTAATCATAAAACATGCATTTTAAATGATTTACACAATTAAAATAAATTAATATAACAAACCATCCAAAAATAGATAATCTTAACTAAAAATTAAATACAGAATATACAACTGATAAAAAAATAAATCCCTAATAGGTGTTGATACAATTAAATCCAAAGCATAAAATATAATAGGAAAAAATGAATAATTAAAAACCTACACAAAAAATGGAACCACAAAAAGAATCCACATACCTCTATATAGCCCCATTCACCAAACCAAGTTAATGTATCCCTCGAAATACAAAGTGGAAGAGAATGAAAATGGGATGAAAAAGGACCTATAATATATATATATATATATATATATATATATATATATATATATATATATATGAGCTTAATGGGATAGTAGGTCTCCACCCACTGAATCTATGTTATCCCTTTCAAATTACATGAAAAAATGACAGTCTAAATAGAAATAGAAAAATATAAAATTTTCATAAGAATTTTCAAAAAAGAAGCAAGAAACACATCCGAACTATGTTAATATTTCCACTCCATATTTATTTAAAATGAAAACAATCACTTGATAAACACTTTTTCTTGTCTGAAAAGGATTTTTGAAAAAACACCATTTTAAATCCCCACCTTGAAATTACATCATAAACTAAAATTTGAAAACTAAAATTTTAAAACTCAAAATAGTTTTCCAATTTCATAGAGTTTCCCGAAAACACTTTAGAAAATGAATTTCATAGTAAAACTAGGCACAATATCCTAAATCATTATTCTTAAAACCCTTAGACACTATTTTTTAGAAATAAATTACACCTTTTTATCAGGGAAATCCAAAATCTCTTTGGATTTTTTTAAAAAAAATTTAGAAAAAAAACATTCAAACTCATTACTAAAACTAATTCCAAGAACTTTTAAATCAGAATACCACTTTCCTCCTTTCGTAACCTTCCAAAAATCAATTTTCAAAACATTTGAAAAGAAAACTACAAAGTAAAGACAGTGGAAATCACAAAAATATGATCCACTATGTCAATGTTAAATGATAAAGAGAAACAAAAAAATATATAAATGTGAATTAATAATACCAAAATTATAAAAAATAATTGAAAAAGAGATTAATCCACTAATATAATCCTAAAAAGGATTCTAGCATCATGCGATCTAACCAAAGAGTTATAATAAATGTGTTTGAGTGTGACTTAAATAATTTTTTTTACTATTTATTAAGTGTGAATATTAATATTTTAATCTCTCTCGGTACCTTGGGCTCTCTTAGTCCCAACTATCCATGATATCTCTTATTACAATGGATAACACTCCTCCCTTGGGATCTCCAGGTCCAATTCATAACATTTTATCTATGGGATATATCTATCCCATAGAAAATGTCCTTAAATAATTTAGAAACCAATATTAGGGATTCAACTACACAATCCACCTATACCGACAACCAAGGTCCTCCATTACAAGTCAAGTGGAAGTGAGCACAAATAAACTATCACATAATTCAACAATAAAGTATTTTAAATAACTTACACCTCACCTCCTATGCCCTCGCAAAAAATTACACCATATGAATCTATGTATAAACAACATTAATAGATGAACCCGTATAAAATTTCCCCTTATATGAACATAAGGATTAATAATCATAATGGAAACCACATTGGGATTAATATAGTCTTACACCATTAAAAAAAATTCACTGAATTCAAAACCTGAAATTTTCTAAAAAACACATTGTATATTAAGAAAACATTCACTATTTTAAGTCACATCCGAAATATATCTAGGGAAATAATTTTATTAAAACTTATTTGAAACTCTAATTGGATAAAAAAAAGCTCATTAAAATAATCATTTGAAATCAACCATCGTAATAAAAAAGTTTCAAATAGTATACACAAAGATCAACACTCAAATTTAAAATAAAAAAAAACCATTTGAAACATTTTAAAACCCTTAAAAACAATAAAAAACATGGTTTGAAAATAAATTTATAAAAAATTACCATATAAGAATCCAAGAAAGTACCAAGAATTACTTTTAATAGTGAACACTCCCACAAGCCAAGACATTCGATCTATAACCCATACATGAGAAATTCCTCATGTTTCGAACATGAAAAAATCAACCAACCTAAAAATTAGGTTTTGTGGGAAGAATTAAAAATCAAGAGTATATAAGGAATTGATGATAACAAGGTATTTAAAGGAATATACAATGGTGGAAACTATAACATCCCAATCCGAACCACCATATCTAAATTAGGATGCCACATGCACTTATGCATTCCTCCCGATACAAAAGGGGCTTCTGACTAGTAGTGAGGGTCTAAGTCTATCATTGGAGAGACTATACCCTCTGTATCACATCATATGGTCAATAATAAATAATGAAAATATAATAAATATTAAAAGTAATTATAAAAATTTAAATGGAAATCAAATCTTGAAAATAAAAAGAACCCCCAATGTGGAAAGCCTATCAAAAATAATATAATAGATGATAAATTAAATAATTTCAAGATCCACCAGTGTCTATACCTATCACGAACTAGGCTGGATGCCATCCGACCCAACAACTGACTCGTTCCACGACATGAACAAAAGGGTGTTCCTGATCCCCTTTTCCATTCTCAAAATAGCTCACAAACATTATTTCAAAATACATATACGAAAATAGGCGTTTATCATTTTAATAAAAAAACAAAAATTTACATATTCCAAAACAATATACACCACATTTCCATTTTCAAAATGGATCACCATTTTGGAATCAAAACCCAAACAAAACTCTTAACAAAGTAATACTAATTCATGTTGAAAGTAAATGAGCCGTGTAAATAGAAAACCAAGTGCATATGAATATAAAAATCACATACAAGTGGTAAACCATGGGAATTTCCTAAAATACCCAAGAGAAATCCTTGGATGTAATTGTATTGGACTCACCTACCATTGAATGTTGAAGCTCCTTAGTCAATAACTGTAAAGACCCAGAAATTCCATGTAATTTTTTAATTATATGGGAATTTTACAATTCTGCAAAAATTGACGGCGTGTGATTTCGAGGCTCGGTGGGCCTAGAATGAATTTCTGAACTTTTTTTGGGTACTTTTAGTAAACTTGAAAGCGGGGTTTTGTAACTTTTTAAATGGTGCTCAGAATTAAAATCTGAGGGCACCGTTGAACTTGCAGTGCTGGTATTCACTTAAGGAGACCATCAAGTCGACCACAGTAGGTCTAGGGTGGAAGTTATTTTTTGTGGTTTTTTTGGAAGAAGAAGAAAAACAAAATATTTAACATCTTTATTTTTTTGTAACCTCCCTTTTTGATTTATGGTGGTGGGGACCACAAGAGTTTTAAACCTCCCAATTTGAATTAAAAGGTGCGGGCCACCCAAACCCTTATTTAATGAGGGGTGAAGACCCATATAATTCCCCAATTAATTGCACCAACTCTCTAATTAATTAACAGTGCCATTTAATTGAGTCATTTAGTTATTGTGCCAACATAAATTAATTGTACAATCCTATCAAATACTGAGTAACAATGTCATTGGAATTTTGGAAGGTTCCTAACCTTCATAAATTCGACGATCATTACTAACCCTCCCCCTCTCCTATTTATATGGAGCTTAGAGGGGAGGATTTTGAACAGCTTCACCAAGAGACGAATCTATGGTAAAGTGCCACGACGCCCAATACTTAGAGGATTGATCCAGTTCCGGTGGGTGGTGACGAGCGACCTCGAACCACGAATCGAAGAACACCGAATCAACCCCGAGCCCAAATGAAAAGTTCCTTTTGGAGACGATGAACACTGATGTTCTTTAAAAAATTAATCTTCTTCCTCGCGCCTCTTACTTTAGAACATTTAAAGTAGGTAATGTTATTTTGAATACCCATTTCCCCATTCTTGACATCCTTCTTGAATGAAGAATGTCTATACTGCTTGCTACCACTTTAACACGGAGGGTGCAGGCCAAATGAACATGGCCCGAACCCTCCGTAATCCTTGTTGGTTTTTTTGAATTATTAGAAATGGAGTAGGATGGTGATGGGTGCCCGAGATTGGCACTCGTGGGAATAGGGAGTGACGGGCGGCACCACGGCCAACCACGAAGATGGTGGTGGTGCGACATCACTGCCAGAGAAGAGCCGCGGCCCATCGGTTGCGGCAGGGCAAGGACGACGTCTGGTGGTGGACGAATGCATGATGGGGATGCGGTGGCATGTGTCTGCACCACCCAACAAGAATGTTCCATGGAACAAGGCCACGACGGCGGTGAAGGGGCATCCAACTCGCTAGTGGCCGCCGGTGATGGCGCGACGCGCCACCGCGCCGTGTGAAGAAGAGGCTGGCCATTTGGAAAGCTGGGGCCACCCAGCGGACCGCCTAGTGCGGGCCATGATGGCAGGCTCGTCTAGACCCAGCGGGCTGGGTCAGACCCAGGGCCAAAACTGGGTCGGACCAGACCTGGACCAACTTCGACCTTTTTCGTTCTTTCAGCCATATCTTGAGCTACGGGGGTTCGTTTGATGAACCGTCTACGGTGCCTAAAACCTTGGATTGAGATGGTACTTTGGTTATAATCCACTTGAGTTTTGGATAATGTTGGAGTATGGCTAGGTTGGATCAAACTCCAAATCCAACCGGGCCCTCGGAGCAGAAACGCTAATAACTTATAGACCGAGCGTTCGATTGATGCACCATCAGTTTCATTGGGTCCCTTTTGAAGTGATAGACCATTGGGATAATTATTCGTGGGACTTCGTGGATGTTGTAGTATCGAAATGTGTCTTGAGGAGCAGATCCTCTCGGAATCAAGCGAGCTTAGTGCGGGAACCCGGTGGTTGGCAGTACGTGAAGAAAGAACATCGATCCTGTGTGGTTCAACATCTATCAGATCCTGTGTGGGTCAGCGCTCAGCGATCTTTTGTGGGCCAGCACATACTGATCCTATGTGGGTCAGATCCCATGTGGGTCAGTGCTCAGTGATCTGGTGCGGTTCGGCGCATATCAATCATGTTTTGTTCAGATCCTATGTGGGTCAGTGGGGTTTAGTTACCTATCGATCCTGTGTGGGTCATAAGCTGTGCTACTTTAAAGAATAAGATGATCTAGCCTTCGAATAATCATCTGTACTTCTGTACTGATGTTATACCTGGTGTGAGATGAGTCCTTACCATCATGGTATTACCTTTGTGGTATTCTTCTGTGTGGCGTACCTATGTGGCACTTACTTTTGTGGTGATACCTTTGCGGTATTCTTCTGTGTGTCGTACCTGTGTGGTACTTACCTTCGTGGTGATAACTTTGTGGTATTATTCTATGTGGAATTACCTTTGTGGTACTTTCCTTTGTGATGTTACCTTTGTGGTATTCCTTCCTTTGTGGGAAAATTGAGCTTTGGGTTTCGAGTTGGACCTTGTATTTCCTCTTGAATGAGAAGGGTATAGTTGGTAACTTTGGTATATGTATGGGAATATACCTAAGTAGGTATTTCAGTTATTTAAATGATTTTTGGTTTATCTTTTGTGGATTTTTTGAGACCTTTGAGGGTCTTGGGGTCCCTACTGAGTATTGTTATACTCACCCCTACATGGGCTACGCCCACACCTTATTGCGTTTGGTGCAGATGACATACAATGCTAACTGAGGATGAGGGTACTAGGGCTGGAGGTAGCTCAGAGGTGGACTTAGACGGGGCATACCACTGAGATGACCATTCAAGAACTGAACCTACCCTTTAGGTAGGATCCTTGGTGGGTGTTCATAGGAGCTGTTCAGTTTACTTGTACTTTCCAGTTTCTTGTACATTCCCATTCGGTTTGTATTTTGGACCCTTTTACTTACTGTACACACTCTTTTTTTTACTATACAGTTTACTTGTGTTCGTATCATGCTGTGTACTTGGTGTGTGTGTTTATAGGATATATAGAGAATGACTTAACAATTTTAGGGAATATGCCTTTCGGTGCTAGTTTCCAACCCCTGGACTATAGTAGGATGGCATGGGATAGCCACGGTACGGGCCCTAGGGGACGGGTCGTGACAAATTGGTATCAGAGGAGTCGGTTCTACCAAATAACAAAGGACTCTGATATTTTAATGGCAATAGTGTTATGTGTTGTGAGTGTGGTTATCAGTTTAATGAATCCAGTGTTTGTGCAGTGGCCAACATATCCATACACCAGGATCCTGACTTCTGATTTTTGATTCAGTGCATGAAAACATTGATTGCATGTGTTTTGAAATGTTTTCTATGTGAACTCTCTGAGTCAGCTCACCAAGTACAACTTATTGACCGTGACACACCTGTTTCATTTCAGGATGCCTCCACCCAGACAACCAGCTAGGGTTCCAGGTATAGTATGCGTTGATAGACCACCGAGCGACGAGGTCTTGTTGCAGGGCCCTTTATCTGTATAGGAACCAGCATAGGAACTAATGGTACCATTACCCATTGGGCCACAGATTCCACCAGCCCCCGCAGTAGAGGGTGAACCCCGCTTGAGTGAATTGCATGAGTTCCAGTGCCAAAGGCCACCAAGGATCCGGGGTGATACAGACCTACAGATGGCTGAGGATTGGTTGGAGGCCGTGGTGAGAGTCTTCTGACTGGTAGGGACACCAAATGATCTCATGGTGATCCTTGCCATGAGTCTTATATAGGTAACAGTAGGAAGATGGTGGATCTTGATACTTTAGTTTCACAATGAGGTGACACTTCTCTAAGAAGACTTTGAGAGCCTGTTTTAGGTAGAGTTTGTCCCAGTGACCCTTCGCTCAGTGCACATTCAAGATCTTCTTCATCTGCAGTAGGGCATCATGACTGTGGATCATTACTCAGTGAGGTTCACTAACCTATCATTCTACTCCACTGATATGGTGCGAGACCCATTCTTCAGGGCCCGGACCTTCGAGAAGGGACTCAGGCGGGAGATCAGGGCTTCGATGATTTCTCTTAGCATCCCGACGTAGGCAGGGGTGTTAAACCGAGCCATCTTAGTGAAGAGTTTTCTGGCTGATCATTCACCAGCAGTGGTACCGACCACCAGGTGTCACGTAGAGGAGTCTTCCACAGCTGGTCGCAGATAGATTTCACAGAGGTCCAAGAGGACCAGACCTATAGGTGGACGACCGCAAGATTCACGGTCGGTTGTGCGGGGTACCATAAACAATGCCAGCCATGCGAGGGGATGTCGTTGTTACACATGCTGAGGATAGGGTCACATGGATCATGATTGTCTGACCCGCTATACAAAGGATCAACAGACGGTCAAAGGACCATCCAGACAGAGACATAAGTTCGACCAAGGAGGTTTGCAGGGAGTAGGTGGACGTGACCGAGGAGATGGCTATACAGTGGACAGTGGGCGGTGATTCGAGTTGTTATCGCCACCACCACCTGGTGGTCCACCCCAACAACAGGGAGCAGGTGGACAGGGGCAAGCTCAGCTCCAAGAAGCTGGGGCCTATGACCACTGCGCTCTGGAGATGATACGAGGTACGATCTGTGCCTACTCCACCATAGCTGCAGTACATATAGACATAGGTTCCAGTCATTGTTTTATTTCCATAGCCCTCGTTCGGAGCTTAGATATTCCAATGGTTCCGTTGGCTCGATCCTTATAGCTAGAGACTCCTATGAGAGATGATTCGATGATTTCACATTGGTGCCGATAGTGTGAGATTACTCTAGGATGTGAGAGCTTCGGTTGGGATCTCATATTAGCGGCGTCGAGGCCTTACAACATTATCTTGGGTATTGACTGGTTATCTATAGTCCATGCTCAGATTGACTATATTCAGCACAAATTATGGTGTGTCTACACTGATGGAACGATGTTTACCTTCATCGGTGAGAAGGGAGTTTTTGCAGCACATGATGGACTTATCTAGTGGAGAGTTCAGCCGATCACTTATTAGTTGGCTAGCCTTACCCTCGGAGCAGTTGATATGGAGAGTCCGAGTTGTCCTATAGTGGTGGACCAGTATGAAGATGTCTTCTCTAATGATGTTTTGGGTCAACCTACCCATAGAGTGGTAGAATTTTACCTTGATTTATACCCCGAGATAGCACCGACATCTACACTAGCGTATCAGATGGCTCTCACGGGGATTCGTGAGCCACGAGTATAGCTGGAGGACTTACAGGTGATGGGGTTCATCCGACCTAGTGTTTCCCCTTAGGCATCCCTGATTTGGTTCACCAAGAAGGCAGATGGGAGCTTGGGAATTTGTGTTGAATATCGGTGCCAAAACCAGGTGATCGTGAAGAACAAGAACCCACTTCTGAGGAATGACAACCTCTTTGATCAGCTGAAGGGAGCATGATGGTTCTCAAAGATAGACCTCAGGTCAAACTAACACCAGCTCAGTGTACGAGATGAGGATGTGCAGAAGATGACTTTCAGATGTTAGTACGACGACTATGAGTTTTTGTTCATGCCATTCGGTGTGACCAATTCTTTAACATTGTTCATGGGACTCATGAATAGGATCTTTTAGCCATACCATGATCGCTTTGTTGTAGTCTTCCTCGATCACATTCTGATCTACTCGACTACTGAGGAGGAGCATGCCTATCATTTGCAGATAGTCTTAGACACACTCTGGGAGTACCAGCTTTATGGTATGCTCTCAAAGTGCTAGTTCTAGATCTGAGAGGTTCATTTTATGGGACACATCATCTTGAAGGCTGTAGTTTCAGTGGATCCAGAGAATATCGAGGTGGTACTTTCTTGGTAGCCAAACGGGAGTGTGACGAAGGTACGGAGTTTCCTGGGTTTGGTTTGATACTATTGGAGGTTTGTGCCATATTTCCTCAGAGTTGTAGCACCTTTATCAGCGTTGACGATGAAGTGGAAACCATTCGTGTGGTCATAGAGATGTCAGTGGAGTTTTCAAGAGATAAGGCAGAGGCTGACTAGTGCCCCCATCTTGAGGCTTCTATAGGAGGGCATTGGGTACGTAGTCTACTGCGATTCATCAGGCACTGGGCTCAGATGTGTCCTAATGCAGGACCGAGCAGTTATCACTTATGGTTCTCAACATCCAAGAAAACATGAGAATAACTATGCTGCCCATGAACTGGAGTTAGCAGCAGTGGTCCTTGCCTTAAATATTTGGTGAAACAACTTGATGGGTGAACGTTTTATAGTCTACTCCAATCACAAGATTCTCAGGTATATATTCTCTCAGAAGGACCTAAACCTAAGATAGTGGCATTGGCTTGAGTTCCTCCAGGACTATGACTTTGAGATAGTCTATATTCCTAGGAAGGAGAAAATTGTAGTAGATGCACACAACAGGAGGTCCAGTATATAGCTTCTAGGCGAGACGAAAAAGTAGTTGGCCACTTTGCAGATATCTATTGTGGATCAAGATAGAGTAGCTTTTCTTCAGTCTCTTACAGTCACTCTGCCACTTCTTCAGCGACTTAGGGTGGCACAGTGTGGGGACACTGACTGCGAGGCTCGAAGTGCTCAGATATCCACATGACATGAACCTGATGGATTTTTTAAACGTGGGGAGCATGTCCTCCTCTTCAGAGGACGTACAGTGGTACCATAGTTTCCTCAGGAGGAAGTGTCGATGGATTTCCACACATCCCCTCTTATTGTACATCCAGAAGTGGCGAAGATGTACCAGTACATCCGATGATATCATTGTTGGTCAGGAATGAAGAAAGAATATACATTGTTTGTCTCTTGGTGCCTCAGTTGTCAGCAAGTTAAGGCGGAGCATTAGGTACCAGTAGGATTAGTTCAGCCTTTAGTGGTCCCAGACCGGAAGTGGGACGTGATATCCATGGACTTCTTGACAGGAATTCCATGTACATCTAAAGGTCATGATTCTATCTGGGTGATCGTCGACCGACTCACCAAGTCATCCCACTTCCTACCGATCAGAGAGTAGGGTTCAGTAGATAACATTGGATGCCTCTATGTGAAAGAGTTTGTGTGGATACAAGGAGTACCCTCAACAATTGTCTCCGATCATGATGGACATTTAACTTCCTGACTATGGAAGGGGTTATAGGAGGATTTCGGGATGAATCTTGGTTTTAGCACTACCTTTCATCCTCAGATAGATGGCTAGACTAAGCAGACCATTCAGAACATTGAGGACATGTTGTGTGATTTCATTCTCAACTTCAGTCACAGTTGGGAGGAAGACTTGCCCTTGGTGTAGTTTTCATACAACAACATCTATCACTCCGCCATTGGGATGACACCTTTCGAGGAGTTGTACGACTGAAATTGTAGATCACATTTATCCTAGACTGACCCTGGGGAGTCAGTACTCATGGGACAAGAGATGGTACAGGCTACCACAGAGAAGGTGCAGATCATCCAAGAGCGGATGAAGACTACCCAAAGAAGGCACAAGTCTTATTCAGACTGGAGACAGAGACCTATGGAGGTCAAGGATGGAGACCATGTCTTTCTACAGGTCTCACCTCAACGAGGTTTGTGGATATTTGGCCGGGGTGACATGCTATCTCCGAGGTTCATGAGGCCCTTTCAAGTCCTCAGCAAAGTTGGCGAGGTGCCTTACCACATGGCTCTTCCACCTCAGCTGCACTGGGTGCACGACGTCATCCACGTATCCTAGCTGAGGAGATATGTGCATGACCCTTCTCACATCATTGACTGGGGCGAGTTGGAAATCAACAATGGGACAACGATTACAGAGGTTCCAATGGAGGTTGAGGATCGACAGGAGAGAGTCCTTTATGGGCAATCGATACCTTTGATGTGCGTACGTTGGTAGCACGGGAACCACCAGGAGAGCACATGGGAGCGGGAGGCTCAGATTCGGGATCAGTACCTCCACTTGTTTTCCATGTTTTTGTAATGTGTCTTTCCAGGATACAAAGCCCAGAGGTGGGGAGAATGTAAATACCCGAAAATTTGATGTAATTTTTTTAATTATATGGGAATTTTATGAGACCACAAAAATTTACGGCGGGTGATTCCGAGACCCAGTGTGTCCGGAATGAATTTATGAACTTTTTTCAGGTACGTTCAGTAAACGTGTGAGTGGGATTTTGTAACTTTTGAACCTGTGCTAGGAATTGAAATCCGAGGACAACATTGAACTCACAGCACTGGTATTCGCATAAAGATACCATCATCTTGACCGAAGTAGGTCGAGGGTGAAAGTTAGTTTTTTGTGATTTCTGTGGAGGAAGAAGAAAAATAAAATATTTAACATTTTTATTTTTCTTGAAACCTACCTTTTTGATTTATGGAGGTGGGGACCACAAGAGCTTTAATCTTCTCAATTTAAATTCCATTGTGGGGACCACTCGAACCCTTCGTTAATGAGGGGGAAAGACCCTTGGAATTCCCCGATTAATTGTGTCAACTACCAAATTAATTAATAGTGCCATTTAATTGAGCCATTTAATTATTGTGCCAACGTAAATTAATTATAAAAACCTATCAAATACTAAGTAACAATGTCTTTGGAATTTAGGAAGGTTCCAATTAAATGAACCTTTATAAATTCCATGATCGTTACTTACCCTCCCTCTCTCTTATTTATATGGATCTTGGAGGGGGTGATTTGGCACGACTTCACTAAGCGACGAAGCTCTGGTTAAGTTCTGTGATGACCGACAGTTAGAGGATGGAGCCGGTTCTGACTGGTGGTGACGAGTGACCCCGAACCATGAATCGAAGAATGAGGAACCAACCTTGAGATGGGATCGGAAGCGCCTTGTGGAGATGACGAAAGCTGACGTTCTTAAATGACTTCGTATTCTTCCTTTCACCTCATCCTTCAGAACCTTAAAGGTAGGGAATGTTATTTTGAATAACCTTTTCTGGGTTCTTGACATTCTTCTTGAATTAAGAACATCTATAACACTTGCTATCACTCTAACGTGGAGGGTGCGGTCCAAATGAACATGGTCAGGATCCTATAAAATCGTTGTGTTTTTTTGTTGTGTTCTTAACGATGGAGGAGGACGGCGACCTGTGCCGGCGATTGGCACCAGAGGGACTCCGGGAGAGGTGGCTGGCATGACGGACGGCTACGAAGATGGCGCCTGCACAACAACGCCACCGGAGAAGAGCTGTGGCCCATCGACCACGGTGGAGGAAGGACGACGACTGGTCTTAGTCGGCCACGTGATGGGGATGCGACGGTGTGCATCGGCACCGCCCGACGAGCATGGGATACAGTGGTGGTGAAGGGGCATCCAACTCACTCCAGGCTGCCCAGATATGGCATGGCGTGTGACTATGCCACAAGAAGGAGCGGCTGGACATTCGGCTAGTCGGGGCCGCCCAATGGACCGCCTAGCACGGACCGCACTGTGGGTTTCTCTGTGGGCTGCGCCGGGGGCCGGGGTGGAACCAATGGGCTGGGTCGGTCCGACCGGGTCGGACTAGACCCAGACCAACTTTGAACTTTTTAGTTCTCTTGGTCATATCTTGAGCTACGAGATTCCTTTTGATGAACCGTCTACGACACCATAAACCTTGGATTGAGATGTTACTTTGGGTATAATACACTTGAGTTTTGGATAAAGTTGGAGTACGCCTAGGTTGGATCAAACCCCAATTCCAATCGGGCCCTCAGAGTGGAAATTCTAATAACTTACAGAGAATGTGCCCGATTGACGCACCATCAGCTGCGTTGGGTCTCTTATGACGTGACAAAACTTTGGGATACTTATTTGTGGAACTTCAAGGAAGTTGGAGTATCGACCTATGGAATTTGAAGAGGACCCTCCCAGAATCAAGCGAGCTTAGTGCGAGAACCTAGTGGCTGGATGTATGTGAAGAAAGAACACTGGTCCTGTGTGGGTAAACATCTATCAGATCCTGTGTGGGTCAATGCTCAGTGATCCCGTGTGGGTCAACACATACCGATCCTGTATGGCCCAGATCCTATGTGGGTTAATGCTCAATGATCCTGTGTGGTTCAGTGCATATCGATCCTGTGTGGGTCAGATCCTATGTGGGTTAGCGTGGGTTAGTTACCTATCGATCCTGTGTGGGTCATAAGTAGTGCTACTTAATAAAATAAGACGATCTAGACATTGACTATTCATCTCTACTTTTTAACCTAAGTTATACATGGCGTGAGATGAGTTCTTACCCTCATGGTGATAACTTTTTGGTATTCTTGTGTGTGGTGTCCCCGTGTGGCACTTACATTCATGGTGATACCTTGGGGGTATTCTTCACTGTGGAGTACCTGTGTGGTACTTACCATCATGGTGATACCTTTGGGGTGTTCTTCTGTGTGGCATTACCATTGTGGTACTTACCTTTTCGGTTTTACCTTCGTGGTATTACTTCCTTTGTGGAATAGTTGAGCTTTGAGCTTTTGAGTTAGACCTTTTGTTTCCTCTTGAATGAGATGGGTGTACTTGATAACTTAGGTATATGTATGGGCATATACCTAAGTAGGGTTTTCAGATGTTTACATGATTTGTGGTTTATCCTTTGTGGAATTTGTGAGACCTTTGAAGGTCTTGGGGTCCCTACTGAGAATCGTTATACTCACACCTACACGGTCTATGCCCGCACCTTGTTGTGTTTGGTGTAGACGACGGACAACACTGAATGAGGAGGAGGGTACCAGGACTGGAGGTAGCTCTGAGGTGGAATTAGATGAGTCGTACCACAGAGATGACTGTTCGTGAGCTGTACAAACCGGTCAGGTATGATCCTTGGTGGGTGTTCAGAGGAGCTGTTCAATTTACTTGTACTTTCCAGTTTCTTGTACTTTCTAGTTGGGATTGTATTCTATCCCCTTTTACTTACTGTACACACTATTTTTTTTACTATATAGTTTAATTGTGTTAGTATTTTGCTGTGATCTTGGTGTGTGTGTTTACAGGATATATAGGCCATGCCATCTTGGTTTTAGGGAATACTCCTTTCTGTGCTAGTCTCCAACCCCTGACCTATGTAAGGCATGATTGGGGTAGTCACGGTACGGGCCCAGGGGGATGGTTCGTGACAATAACCAACTGGATTTTCTAAACTAGCATCACTAGGGGTACATCACACATGGTCTCTTGAAGTCATTGGGGTTCCAAACAATCTAATCGTGTTCAATAAGAAACTATCAATCCATCCTCTAAAAGAATTCATGGAAACCCATGGTAATAGTATACTCTACAAGTTATAGGTCCTTATACCTGTGACTCACCTTACCTACTACCACTACATTTTCCTACCACAAACACTAACACCACCTACACGAAAACCCACATGGAAAACCCTTAATAGTGGTTCCCGTCATATATAAAGTTATTCATATGATCCAACTGAGATGTCACATCATATAAGCCTTAAAACATTTCTCAAACCATAAAAAGATTCCAATTGGAAATTCCTATTTCAAAATCCACATTCATTTTCCAATATTAAAAATTTCCAATCGAGTCTTACATCCTGTCTATTTAAAATAAATTTACAAAAAATTCCAAAATAATTGATAACATCACCTTCATTTGTACAATTCCAAATGAGAATTTACTTTCCAAAACCAAAACCATTTCCAAAACTAAGATGAAAACATAAAAATATCTAAATGTTCCAAATGGGCTGTCATTTAATTTAGAAATCAACTATTTTTTAATTTAACACATTAGAAACCATGGTTCAATGAAAAAAATTATTTTTAAAGTACCATATTCACTAGAATGAACATCCATGTGTGCACCTTGTTGACCCATCGATGTTCTAACATCCAAAGAAACACTTAAAGTGTATATGAAATCATTTGAAACCCATTTTAAAGAGAAACCACTTTCCTTTAAACTAACAAAATAAGTCTCAAAATTTCATCATCAATAATAATCATTTTAAAACCGGGGAAAGTCTTTCTAAATCATTTTACCACAAACCACTCTACCGTAAAAATCCATCAAATCAACTCATCAAGGACAATTTACAATTTCACACGAATAATGAAAATATATTTAAGGATAAATAATACAAAAAAAGTTTGAATTCACTTTAAATAATAATTATAAATTTAAAGAACACCTTATGTGAATGGCTATTCAACATATTCTAGGAAACTTCCTTAAAAACCACTTATACTTTTTTTTCCAACAGAAAAATACAATATAAGGCCTAAAAATATACCACGAGAATGTGAAAACACATTTGTATATTATTTAAAAACCCACCAGCACCAATAGAATGAATCATATAGGAAAATAATGGAAACACCAACCTCAATGGAGTGTGGATGTGATGAAACTCTTGGATAAAAAATAAAACTCCCTAATGATCAATCTGAACACCCCAAACATCAAAAAAACTAAGATACTCATCACTACCATCATTTAGGGTTTGAGAAAGAGAAACCCCACCAAGGAAGAACTAATAAATCATGAGAGGAGGGAGAAGAGAAGAAGAAATCAACAAAAAACAAGAACTCACATTAAGAACTTTTAAGGGGATTCCAAAATGGAAGGGAATCAAAGTATAGGGATATTGGAGGAACCCCTAATGCACCTAGGCCATGAAAGTTAGGATAGACCTAATTTATGGATAAAAATATGGGAGGGGGGGAGAGGTAAATTCATATTTTTAATGACTGGGAAACTCAAATGTTTTTTCACATGGTTTACCAAACTATGCTCCAACCATGTATGAGATTTTAGAATTGAGGACACCATACACTATTTCTAAACAATGTGATAATTTTGTTGGATGCCTATGTCTAGTTATAGAACCAAAATGTAATGTTTCAAAAAAATTTCCCAAACTGTGCAAATCTCATGCACCTTACTACTTGACACCCAACATAGGTTGTACAGTTACCTGGGCAGGTCTGCATGGTTTTCCCTAACCATGATCAAATAGTGTGCCAACCGAAAACCCACATAGAACATCCAAAATTCCAAATTTTAAACTAGTTATCAACCTGAACCTCAACTAAACTGATTGAAATTCAAGAAATGATTGAAATAAAAGGGTTTTCAAGGTCAGTGTGTGACCATTATACCTACAAAAAACAATTTCTACCCCAAAAAATCACTCAGTCAAAGGATATTCAATATTTTATTCCTTTCCTGATAAAAATTATAAGAAATGTGAACATCGTGGTGACCTTTTAATTCACAAGTCACCCACAATCTATTTGTAAGAAATGAAAACACAAGAATTAGGGGAGAACACGAGGGGGTTCTCCCCACCAAAATAACCCCACTAACATAGAATATTCAAAACCCAATAACACCACCAATAAATAAATGAGAAACCCAGTATAAGGTAACTCCACAAATCGAGTCCCCAAATGCTAACAAAACTTCTCCACACTAACTGAGAAACACCCTCACCGCAAACTTGAATGAGGGAACTCCCACAAGAACCAAAAATCTCCCACTTAAACCAAGAATCCCCAGAACAGGGAACTACCATGAAGGAAAACCAAATAAATCAGTGAACCAAAACATGCTAATTAGATTCCAAAACTCTCAATAATCTCCAAGACAAGCACAATTGAAAGTTAAAACCAAGAACATCCTACACACTGGTCCGGAAAACTCAAATAATAACAACTATTCAAAGATCCATGTAAAGATAAAAAACTACTACATATATTACCATGGAACAAGTCCATTACACATTCAGAATGAATGATGAACTTAAAACAACAACAAGAATGAAGACAAGGGAACTTAAAACATCTACAACCCGACACGAGAGACAATGCAAGGTCAAGGTTCTCTTCACCCCTAGTAATTTATCTCTTTGTGCGAGCTTCAATCCAAGGCCTATGGGTAGACCACTGGTGACCAAAGCATTTCTTATCACATATTATAGAACCAACATTCCCTGATCACAACATCTTCTTTGGGAGATGCTTCCTTTAAAACTTATCTAGAGGACCCAAAATGCTGCTATAGTGGAAAACCTTCAGAGGTTTTCAATAAGACTGCTTTGAATGCCCTGACCAACCCTACTTGAAGCGCCTGAATGAATGATCCAATGAAAGAGGATCCAATAAAAATGAAGGAGACTCATTGGGAACTGACTCCCCTTGAACACACCAATCTTTATATAGGAAACAATAATGAATTCCAAACACCAAAGACTACACCTCAAGAACCAAATCAGTTAAAAATGCATCATCCACAATCATCTGAAAATGAAGATCCATAAAAGGGAGTTCACGAAAATTGATCTTTGGATGAATTCACCAAATGAAAAGAGAATACTTCATCAGATTCTATGACACCACCTCTAGAGGTAAGGAAACCTGCTCCTTGAAATGTTCAATGTAGGCCTTCACTATTTTTTGAACTTGTTGAACATTCATGAGATCTTTATTTCTCTTAATCTTCAATTCCCTAGGTATAAACCATTAAAAAAGAAGAACCTAAATAATTCCCAAATCATCCCAACATTCATTGATAGAGGGTGAAAAACTCCCTTTCCTCCAATGATGGACTCGCAAACAATCCAAAGATAGCACGAAATCTAAGTGCTTTAGGAGTTCCCAACAATCTGAAGACACAATAAACTTCCTCCATCTACTCCACTACCTCTGAAAGACCTCTATCACCACCAAGGATATTCATAAATCAAGAAGAACCTGGAAATGGGTAATACTTATTGGAAACTTTGGGGCCTTTAAGGGTGGCTTATTTTAAATAACATAAAGAACATTAATTCAAAAACAACATCAATCCCAAACGCAACCATAAATAAAATCCCAAGCTAAAAAAATAGGCTCACAAACCATACACATACAATCATTACAAAAAATCCTCATTTCAAAACCACCAATTAAATTTAAAATTTTTAAAATCACCTTATTTAAAGGCCACTTTCAAAATTCTAAAATCCTTTTTATAACAAGAACCCACTCCTTAAAGGAAAACCAAGATTGAAACTTTTAGATTTCAAAAAATCACCAATGGAATCATATGAAAGGTCGCATATGTGTCCATACACTTCCACTTATATTTTCCACATAGAAGTTACCATATGCACTTTCCATACACACGCACACACATGTGAACATTCAAAAGAAGTACCAAGGGTCACACATATCATTTCATTATCAAAACCCAATAATCCATTAAATTTTCAATCCAAAACAGTTTCCTTGAAACCCCAATTTTCTAATCCAGAATCATTTGAAAAAAGTTATTTCTATTCCAAAAAAGAAAATTTCATTATAATAGATTACACACATCAAGCAAGACTGAGAAAAGACATTACTCAATCCAAAATACCAGAATGAGGATCTAGTAGTCATGCCTCTCTCGACAATATGGCAGTGGTCCATACTCCAAGTAGGAATTAAAATTCAAGAGGAGCTTGAACCATGGATTTGGACTCCACATGGGTCACTACTCCATGTTAGATCACAACATGTCACTAGATCAACTCCATTTCCATTAGTCATCAAATATAAAGACAAAATACCAAAATCCCAGACTACCCTTAGAAACTTGAGGACCAAAATGAGAAATATTTCACAACGCAATTCTCATACAAACATATTGAGTCCTAAAAATACTAATCTCCAACAACCCGATGCTCGAAATAAGAAGATCCTCATTTGATACCATTTTTTATGAACCACACCCGAGTGACATCCAATCCAACACATAACCTGATCCACCGCATGGCCTAAGGGGTATTATTAATCCTCAAGGATAGAATTTAGTGACATTAATAAAAGTAATAAATATGGGGAATGATTTTTTCTTAGTAAAATGGGGTCAAAATAAAATAAATGACCAAGAAGAAGAGCCAACAATAACTGAATATGAAGTTAATATATAACTGATTTAGTTACAATAGATAAAAAAAAGAAACTAAATACAAAGAAGAAACTGAACCACTTTACCATGATCTCCATGTGACCTCTTGGTCACCTCCAACCATAAGACCAAACCAACTTACACCCACAACGAGATCTTGAACATGAAACTTGTACCTACAAAACAACTCCGGTATACTGACACCGAATGGTACAAGTCAGTTGTGAGCCTAGACACTCAGTAGGTAATCACCATATAGTCCATGCATTTTCTTTCCAAAACTAGTCTAAAAATGAGTTTGAAATATATATTTGAAAATAGGATTTTCTCTCATTTTCATAAACAGAAACAACTTTCCATTTTCCAAAACAATTCACACCACATTTCCATTTTCAAAATGGACCACCTTTTTAAATACAAAACCGAATCCAAAATCCAAAAACTAATACCATGTATGGTGAAAGAGCATACCTTAATTATGATTTCACGTGTGACTTGTAGGGGACATACCAGAAGAAGTAATTCAAGATTATATTCATAATTTTTCTTATGATATGTTTAACTATATATTTATTTATGGGTTTTGTGGTTTTATGTGTAGTTGAACATTAAATTGGGTATTTAATTTTGGGAATTTTCATGGATTTGGTCTGGGTGTGTTTCCTGAGGGGATTATACCCCACTGCTCATTATTTTGAAACTATGAGACTTTCAGTGTTTTTTTCCATTGATTGTGATTATTTTAGTTGTTATTTATGAAATTTTTATCAATTAAATTGATGTTGATTTTGGATGTGATAGGTACCTGTGGACTTCAATGATTTTTGTACTTTCTTAGGATGGATTTATAGATCATCTATTTAGGAAAGTGGCCTTGAATTTACTGATTCTATTATTTTAATAGGGAGTTTTTGTTTTTAATTCATCACTAGTATTATTTTATACATATTTGATGACTTGTTTTATTTATTCCATAGATTTGGATGGGTTTGTGTCATTATAATAGTTAACATAGATCGAATACCTTTTTAAATAGTTTGATAGTGATGCCTTAGTTGAATGAGTACTGGTGGCCCTCCTCATGTAGTATTTGGTGTCATTTGACGTGTTTTAATGGGAAAGGGGTTTCCTTTTTAAATATTATTTTAGAAGGGATTTTACTTAAATGGTAATTTCAAATGAAAAATAGTGATTTAAAAAATGGTTTTGAAATGGTATTTTAAGAAGAGTGAGGAGTTTTATAAGAACATTTGTTGGGATTTTGGTGAACATCATGAGCATGTGTAAATAGAATTTGGATACATTTTATAAATAGTTTTAAAAGAAGATACTGAATCATTTTATAAAGAATATATAATAGGTCTTGGTTTGAGATTATTTTTCTCTATTTGATTGTTGGTTGGGGACTCCAGGTTTTCAAAGTGTGATTTCCCTGACATGCTAATTATTTTTTTACTTCCTATGAATTATATTGTTTCTTGATGATAAATGATTATGTGTATTGGATAATGAGTTTATACTTTAGTATCAAATCCTATGTAATGTTTAATTGTTGTACATGACACCATAGAGGGTAGAGATGGGTCAAAAGGACCCTAGTGTATTCTCTTATGATCTGAATAAGATGTTCGGTGATATGTATTGATGGACTAACACCATAGTGTTTATCTTGTAAGTTGTTAAATGATATTATTTTCCTATTGTTTTTTGCATTCATGTGAAAAATATATTCTTGATACCTATTGTTGTATGTTGATATTGATTGTTGTGACCCTCAGTTTGAGTGAGAGGAGGTGGAGACATGGATTAGAAATACAATGAGTGAGAGATTTTTTGGATTCTTTATAAACCTATCTAAATTAATTGGGTGGTGGAAAACATAGGACACCCTATCTTAAGCAAAAGGACAATGATCACTTTGTAACCCCATCCATAGCGTGATGGAATATGATGAAGAGGTAGTCCTTATAGTGAGTGAGAGGGTAGTGATTGGGTTATATGGACTTTCTCTAAGAGAGTGGGTCATAGATGGACCACCCTTAGACAATGGACACTATTTAACCCATTTTTATGCGATCCAGCCTAGGAGAGGAGAGTTATTTAGTTGTGAACCTATCGCAACTGAGTGGGTGGTAGATGTGATGTGGGGCCTACCTTGAGTGGGAAGAGTTAACAAGAAATATTAGTGTAAAACCTCCATTTAATGATTGGTATGGTTTGGGAATTGAGGAAACCATAATTTAGATATTTTATTAGTGATTAGGATTTAAAATGAAACCAAAACATAAAAATTTGGGAATGGGTCAGGTTGGGGTGTGAGGTGACTCTCAATTCCTTTCGAAATAGAGCCAAAGCTAGTATGTTTAGGTGTTTTAGTGTCTTGGTAAACATAATTAAACCTAAAATATATTCTTTTATATGTGCAAAATATTTAATCTGTGGTTGGGTAAATTGAACAAGCATGATAGGTACATTTTATATTTATAGCATGCTTATCCACATGATCACAGCATATCTGAGTATAATTAAGCTATTGGGGATTCTTACAGGGTTGTTAAATTCAGTCCTACCCACATACATGACTTCAGTTTAAATGTATGTGGGTTTTCAATAATGATTTATCTCAAGGAAAAAGTATCAATTGATTCTAGACCCATGGATAAGTTAGAAGTTTATGGAGGTTGAGGATTTTATATTTTGGATCGTGTAAGTATAACTGGAGTGCAGTTTACTTTTTGTTTTGTCTAGGATGTGTTTTGGCCATTGTTTTGTGGATTTATATGATTTATGAAATATATTTTTCTAGTGATTCTCTATTATTATTTTTCATTATTCAGAAAACTTACTTCTTTATTTTATAGAACATTTGGTCCTCTTTTATCCCTATTTTATACCTATAGGCTTATGTGATGTCTTTTATTTGAGTGGATCATGCATATTTTTTGGTAGATTCAGGCATGAATCTAGGGATTTATTCTAGAGGAAATATTATTCCCAAAAATATGTTAGTCCTTCACCACTAGTTGGATTCCTTTGGTGTACTGGAAGGCATACTTGAGATCACACAACACCCCTTCTTGGAATTATTTTGGCTGATCTGAGTCGGGGTATTAAAATATATGGCTAACTCACTACCTTATCATGATTTAACAACATTATGTGACATATCCCTAGTACATAGCCTTTAAACATGCACTAGAATTCCACAAGACACATGGAATATTCCTTGTCAATATGGGATTTCAACAAGTGGAATGGGTATTATATAAAAATGGGAAAAATTACCATTTAAAATATATAGTGGACAAATAAGGCCAGAAAAAACACATCATCATGCCAAGAATTAATAATCTCATACAATAACCAAGGGAAAAAATTAATATATACAATGGTGAATCAATGTTATATATAATATAATACCATTGTAAATATAGAATAAATCTTTGCATGTAACACATGAAGGATTCAATATGACACTACCTCTATATCCTTGCACATGAGATATGGTCAAATCCTAAAAAAATAGAGGTGATGTCCCTATCTAAAAGAAAAAAATGAAAATAAAATTATACATAAAAACAAATGTGTGTATTTAGGTTGATAGTGAAGCTTAGTTTGATCCCACCAAGTATTATATAAATTCCATTTGAAGAAACAATGATACATGACTGTTTTAAATACAAATATAAAAATTCCATTTTTTATCTTTTTCTAAAAAACATAACTTGAGGTTCCATTTTAGAAACCATTCTAAAATTAAACACAAAGGAATATAATAAGAAAAATATAAAGTTCGTTAACATATGAAAGTATGTAGTAGAATCAGATATGAATAATAAGGAAGAATTTAAATAATATGAAAGAATTATTCTAAGTTCAACTATGGGTCTGAGGTACAGAGGACCCATGGTTTATTCCATTTAGATAAACATGTTGTTGAGGGTTTGTTTATAAGGGAGTTCCATATACCTAAGTGTGAAATATAATTAGAGCATCATGTACCTATATTTTTTACTTCAAGGGGAGCATTAGGTCTTTGATTATGATCTCTATTGGAGTTCTATGTCCCTAAATTATTTCTCAATGGGTGTGTCATTTCCATATGAAGGTTATCATTCTAAAATAATTCAATTCCCAAGTCTCCACCCAAGTACCCAAAGAAATTTCCCATGAAATATTTCATAACAATAAAGTCTTATTTATTTTGACTAAAATCTCATAAAATTAAATTATTAAACTATCCCCTTTAATAAAATTTCAAAAAATATAAAACATGGACCCCTAATGAAATTTCATTATAAAAAAGATAGATCCATAATGGAATAAGTATAGTTCATAATAAAATTGAACATTTATGAGACAAAAATACCTTGTTAGTATAAACAAATAATCCCTATATGAAAATTATAATTTATTTCAAATCATAATAGATCAGGATATAATTTCCTACAAATTCCCAATGTTTTTAATAATAGATTTTATAAAACAATACCATGTTTCAGGAAAAAATCATTTTTATAACTAAATCCACTTTATTATTTTTAATATATGAGCCTTTATATTTTGAAAATATCATTACATAATTATTTTTAACATCATAAGAAACTATTTCTATATATATATTTTAAATTTCTTGATAAAATAATTGTAATTATTTCATTAAAAATCCAGTGGGAATAAAAATAAATGTATTAAATTTTTATGTCTAAAATATAAGTTAAAATTATTTAAAAGATAATAAAAATTGTAAGAAATAAAGATTAACAGTCAAAAATATAAAATATGTAATTTTTACAATCATTTAATAAGTAATTTATTAGTTTTGAACACTCAAGTAGCTATGGTTGAACCAAATAAAGGGTAAAGATAGAACCAACTAACTAGAAACCATGAAAACTCGATGAATTTACATTAAAATGGTATATTGGGGTTAATAAACAAGATAACACCCCTTTAGTATAAAAATACTCATGAGGTTTGGAAGTGTTCTCCTTAACATGGAAAAACAAAATTTTTACCATGAACCCTAAGGGAACTTTTTTTGGTGAGGGAAAAAACTATTGGGAATTTGAAACGAATTGGGAAAACCCAAAAAAGTTGTTCTTTATGTAGAAATATAAAATTATATTCTCTAAAAATAAATAATTTGGTTTAATTTTTAAAACTAGTGTCAAATACTTTAGGCGAATCAAAATGGTATTTTCATACAAATATATCATTTTGAGAACTTTTAAATCGGATACTATCATGTTCTCCCACCATTTCTTCCCAACTATACACCATTATCAACATCACCATCATCATTGGTTTGACTGTAAAAAAATACTCAAAAAACCCACCTTAACTTTGATAGAAAAATACACCTATAATGAACTGTAACTGCCATGGACGATGATGTGATGAGAATGATATGTGATGTAAAATAGTGTTGAGTAGGTTGTAACTTTTCTCTATCAAACAGTTATATCTGGACACCCTCACCATGTTTGATGATATGGGTTGCAATTATTGGTGGTTTCATTAAAGGGTCTATGATGAGGAAACGATAAAATTTTCTATGACGATGGAAGGGGAATTTAGTATTTGTAAAAATATGATGGTGATATAGCGATGGTTTTATAAGGACATGTGGTTGTAGTGATAAAATTTTTCAATATTGATTATGTGGTGGTCCTAGTGGATGTAACCCCTTTAGTTTAAACCACCCATCATAATATCATTTAGTACCTTACATGACCTTAGTTTCCTCTCCCTATATGAAATATACCATTAATTATTGATAAGGGCCAAAATCATTAGGTTTAGAGAATATTCCCTCTTTATCATAACCGTGAATGAAAAATAAAATAACCAAACAAAATTGAAAATTGATAATCAAATCACACATAAATAAATATTATGAGATTATATAGTAAATTAAATGTTATCACATAGTTTTACATCCAAATTGATCACCCACTAGGTTGATTATATATACAAAATAAAAAAAGAAGTAAATGTAAGGAGAATATATTAGTATCCCCAATCCTCACTTCTATCTATTTTCCAAATCCAAATAAAGAAACTCTTTCTTGTTCCACCTCACAACCTTTACTCAGACCTATACAAAGGGTAAAAGTTATTCAAGAACACTAGGGTTCATATAGAGGGTGTGAGAAATACGTATCCATCGGGTCTCACATTGTGGCCTTAATATATGAAACCATATACATGTGTATTCCAGATTAAAATAAATATAAAAAATAAAATACACAGTAATGAATTTTAGGTCATCATTTACTACACGCAAACACAATGACATCCAACCATACGTGTTTCTACTAACAATGAGAGAAGAATCCCATTTATTCCCCAAATATCGGCACATACCCAAAGATACAGGGTATGGTATCACTCATACCTAAAACCCATTCTATACATAAGTATGGAGCGTACAGATCCATACTATGACTTGACCAATAACCTATATCATAGGGTATGGTCCATTCCAGATCCTCATATCATTCCATAGCCACACTAGCACTATCTCACTTAAGGTGATTACGACATCTAACCTAATAACCCATCATAATGGCCACTCCCCTCTATCTTAGGGTAGGAATCACTATCACATCACATCCTATGACACATCTAAAAAAAATTATGGAACTTGTTCCCTCTCAATATGGGTGGCCCTTTATAGAATTTTCTTAGTCTAGATAAGGTTATACATCTATCCATGTGTCAATTTACAAATAAAAACTTGAAAGCTACCACAATACTCAAGTTGGTGTCCCATATCACAACATGGGGCCAACACCATCTCAATCAATGTGATCTTTTACAACACCTTTTCACTCAATGTGTGGTCAATAAAACCATATCATAATCAACCATATCATAGCTTGGACTGTAACCTCTCAATCAATGTATTCCACACAAGCACTATATCACACAAAGTGGATCCATACGTCTAGTCATCACCCATATCTAAATAACCACTCCCATCTGTAAGGGTGTGTCACACTTGCACAACTTGACCATTACCTTATCACTTGAGGTAGGGAAATGACATTACCTTCTTACTCAAGGCATGAAAATCGTTCCATGTCCACACCACATCACAATGTTAAGCATAAACATATAGTTGAAACATTCCCAAGAAATAAACATAGATAAATAGACATTTGTCAAACTCATCTATCCTCATTAGAAAATCTTTTCAAGATCAAAATTATCACATAATAATAACATGTAAAACCTATTAAAATTTTCCACATAATTTAAAGGGAATCTTATAGGATCATCATACCTTTTTTAGTCATAACTCAGAAGAACTGAATCATTCCACTAACACTATAGTGATCCCATGGTATATATGCCCCCAATTGCACCTATCCTTAAGAGGTTGAGTCCCCAACCAATCCAATTCTCATGTTAGCATCCATGTCCTGGTCCCCATGGACTGTATGATACCCATATCCTCAATTCCCCTTAAAAACTCATTTCTAAGGTGACAACATAATTTCCATGTCCAATAACTATGTCTCATCACATATATACAATTAGTGATATCTAAATCCCATAATATAGTGGAATTATTCCCAGTTTCACAACATAATGTTCAAAAGGAAATTCCCTTATCATCGTACTCACCATGTCTCTAGTCAACACAATTAAGTGTATTTTCAACCAAGCATGAGATTTAAATCTATATCACCATACATTCTTATGACCAAGTCTCTATTGCCTACCTAACTATACCTATTATATCCAACCATGGATAACAATAACTCATAACTTCCTTGAGTATGACCTAGTGACATAACAACTAGGTGATAAAAAATTACACACGGTCTAATGGAGACGTAGATCCATATTAAGGAGGCTTAATTAAACCCTGTCTCTTTAAACTGGGTACTCTTGGTCCCTGTCCATTTCTACCCATTCACCCATCTTATGTAGGTATTTATAATCATGCATAAACATGCATTTTATTTTGTATCATATGTAATACATATCTCGATACTAATGTTACCCCCACAACGATCCCATTCATGCATCATCCAATATCTGACTAAGAACCACTATTCTCTTCATCATCCATCTAAAGCCACAATATCCAAGTTGTTAATTATTTAATTTAAAATGAATAAGAAGAATGAAAAAATAGACTATCCAACATTTCGTCATCAAAACCACACTCAAACTATATTGTTCAACCTTTTAAGATACCCTTTAGAAATCATAAAAAAGACCAATAATCTCATCCTAATTCCTTCATTCACCAATGAAACTGATAGCAAATGTTATCCTAGAGATATGAAAATCAGAATCTATAAAAAGGAAAGAAGAGTATAAGGGAGGAAGGGAAGAATATTCCTCAAATTACTATTGAAAACGGTACAAAATTAACCTTCACCAAGGGGGATCTAAGGGAGTTTGATGAGTGGGACGATGCAATCAAAATTTCCCACACTGATCCCCTCTTTGACCCAAATCCAAAGAGGGGTAAACCAAAAACGTCAGGTATCCCCTTATTAAAAAACGTGAGAGGTGAACTACCACCACATAACCCATATAATCAATACTTGATTTTCCCGCTTGGTCACCCAACATGTGTTGTCCACTTCGGTGATGACATGACACACCTCACCTTACCAGAATCGAAATAAATAAAACTAAACCTCATAGTATGACCCCTTTGGTAATGGAGTGACACTCCTAACTGGGGAAGAACCAAAATCCAATGGTCTAAGCCTTCATAGTATATCCTCCTCCCTCCACATCATGGCCTTACCGGTATCCCCTTTCCCATGATGTTTCTCTCGCATTCCATTCTATAAAGCCTCCCTATAGGAGAGCCTTCATAAAATTTCCTATGAGTCACTACCTGACTATACCTTTTAATCATGAATCCACAAGGGAAATTAAAAGAGTCCTCAAATTATATGTATAGGTGACCCCCACAATTTGACTCCATCCACCATGGAGTTACTATACATAAGGGTGTTTTCCTTAGTTGAAAACATGGATTAAATCCTAGATGCTGTTATATCCACAAGTTATAGAATTACCAGCCTCCTTAATTCTATAGTGTCTACTTATCTATGGTCTAATCCCTCATATAACCCCTTTTACTATGCATGCCTCACTTTATATAGTGTGATGATCCACATGAAGCAAAATTCACCAACATGGCCACTGTATCCCTACTCCAACATTCACCCAATTACCCTGAACACATCATAATCCTTATAAAACACCAAAAAACATTTATATTAGATGTTATAACCCTATTAATTTGAATTTAAGTTCAAATTATTAGAATTTTACCAACTTTAGGATCAAAAATTCAAATTGCATCTGAATTGGAAACCTGTAATGAAGTTGGTGATTAAAAAATCCCCACCTTAAGGCCTCCCATATTTGAGAATCATTAAATAATATCACATAACGTCAAATTAAATAATTGGAATTTTATTTTTCTCTTAGTTCCCAAATCCAAAACTATATAAGTTGAATTTCCACCATTTATACACCAAGCCTAAATTCGGGGACTTTTCTTTAGAAATTCCCAACATAATCCTTAAAACCCATAATTCATATTTGAAAAAAAGCTACGAATGTGTTGTCCAACTGGGTATATATAATTAAAATAACAATACTATTTAGTCCTATATTATCTGGTTTTCCTAAAAAGCAATCAACCTTAAAAACTAATGCGCCATCACATCACCCATTTCAATCATAATGCCTAAAATTCTATAGGATTCAAAAATTCTTTCAAAATCCCAATAAAATTAAAATATAACACTCTTTTTATCTCATTGTAATATCCTTGACTAACCAAATTCAACATCTCACTCTAACCATTAGAATAGATTCATCTTCAATCAACCTCTATGTTAGATCATTCCAAATTCCTATATTTACCATGTTTTTCACACACAAATTCCATCTAACCCCATTCTTGAATTCCAAATTCAGTATTTACCGTGGTAACATATAAAATTCGATCAACCTACTCATTTGAATACTGGTGCCATCCAAATCTTCCTGAAAAAAAATTTACCACATTCATAACCCTTCTGACATGAGGGTTGCACACCCATGAGTGATTTGAAAAAACTCATAATAAGAGTATTATCCTCATTGTATCAATGAACTAAAAAACTCAATATCTATGATCCAAATCCTACCCATCATTGAACATAATTATCAGACATGTTTTCCCCACTCATTCCTAATAACCAACATGAAACACCAATCCCCACCTATTCCTAGATTACCCAAAACATCATCCAAAACATTCAAAAAAGTTCACCCATAATAAAGGTTAGACCCTCCAATAGGAAATGATGTGCTACACACCAAATATATTTCATACCACTAATCTTTCAACAAAATTCTTGATAGGTTCCATAATTTCACTTATGTTTCACTTATTCATCCATGCTCATCCCATTCCATATGACCCCCATCATGCTTAAAACTTAGATAGAATATAGCATGGTGGCTTAATACACCATTACTGCACTGATGGGTTTCCTTTGGAACCCCAATTGTTCTAAGTAGATCCTCAAATGTCCCATTAACTGATCAAAAAAATCAACCATCACTATGTGTAATCAACACACTCTTAGCTGCACACATTATGGATTTCCCCCCAGAAATCTATACCATCCCTCACTAGAATCCTCCCTATGAAGAGTATAAATATAAGAACACTATCACTAGTTTTTATCCATAATTTATATTTATCATTTCCAAAACCAAATTAGATTGTACATATATATAATCCAATGATGTGATCAGAATCATTCTCTAATGAGTTTCATCCCTTTGAACCAAATATTATACACATACCAACTCACCATGATTCCTTGAATGTTAATATTGTATTTCCAAAAGAACTGACAATTCTTCCTTCAAAATGATATTGTGAAAATCCACTTATTCCATGTCTAATACATGATCACCTTCAACCTGAAAATCATTCCAAAACCATAAGTGTCTATTTATTCCTTACCTACCCTAGAATCGACCATCTAGAATCACTGTCAACCTTCCCATAAAAAAGAACACTAAAATTTGTTCGCTTGTAATCTAACTAATACAACCTTCCAAAATTTTACATTGTTATAAAGTAAGCCATGGGATTTATATCTCCAAATCACATGACATTACACATGTGTTTCCTATCAACCCTATTAGGGGTATCAACATCTTTAAAGAGGATGGTGCCCCTCACACTCCTTCTCTCATGTATTCCACAGATATACCAAACCATTATCAAGGAATAAATTTTAGAACCATCTCACTAGGGGTTACTACACACCCTTTACTTGAATCTGATTTATAGTCATCATAAAAGAACATACCATATCGTGTATAGTAATTCTAAATCCCTGGGTTTTCTAAAAGATCTCTTCTTTGATAAGCTTAAATAAGACAATTACACTTATTTGGACTCTTCTATTTGGCCTTCTATCTGATACTCTATTAAGAATATAATGGAAGGTTAAAGTTGTATTTTTCACAATAGATCTATTCATAATTTTTGGGTTGATAATTGGGATAGTTCTTACTTCACATATATGTTTCAGCCCTCTATTTCAAGTGAAGAAGATCAGATATATATCAAGGATTTTCTTGATGGACCCTGGACTAATTTTCTAGAAGTGGTTCCGACCATTGTTGAAAACAATGATTTTGTTCCTTGAAATAACATTATGCTCTGGGAACCATCCAGAAATGGGGTTCATAGCAGTATGCTTTTTTATTCATGTTTATAGGACACAAAATCTTGATTTCAATTGGCTGTTAAATTTCTATAAGAATTGGACCAGACCCTATTAGTTGACTCTTATCTGGAGGTTATCTAATAAGATAGTTATCACTTAATATATTCTTCAGAAATTTTTCTTTTCCATTTACTCTAGGTGCTTTATATGTCATCATCATAAGGAGGATTTGTAACATCTCTTTATTAGATGTGAAACTGCTTCCACTATATGGGATTTGATTCTAGATGCCTTCGGACTACATGATCTTTGGGCTGCAGGTCTACTGGACAGGCTTTAATTCTATTCTCATAATCCTTTTTTTCTCAGGTACATTCCCTATTATGTGTTTCAATTACTGAGGTCATGTATACTGTCTGGAGATGCTATAATGCTTCTATATTTTAGGGGAGGGAGGTCCACTTCTGGCTGATTATATAGTTGATTTTCGCTACAATTATCAATTCCAATGTGGTTGGAATGGTATTTTATGCTAATTCTATCCGCGATTTCACTATCCTAATAAATATTAAGTTTATAGGTAATTTTAATCTATTCATGGGTATCTTGTATGTTTTTTTGTTACCGATGTTTCTTAATTGGATTGAAGTCCACAGAGACAGAGCCTCTAAAGGGAATCTCCTACCTGCGACATGTGGTGCTATTTTTCAAGACCACAAGGATTTTGTAATGGGATTTTTTATGGATCCTATGGTGTGACTTCCTACCTTGAAGAAGAAGTCCTAGGTATTATACATTCTATTTATTTTCCAAAATTTATAGGTTTCCATAACCATTGGTTGGAAATAGAATCTTCTACTCTGTTGCAGGCTATTATGAATGGTGTTTTTCATAGGTCATGGAGGCTCATAGCCAAGTGAATTATGTGCATGAACACACATATGGGCCTTGACTTCAATGTCACACATGTATTTCAAAAGGCCAATATGGTATTGGATGGGCTTGCTAACATGGGAGTTGGAGTGGATCTCACTTGGTTTGATTAGTTACCAGTTGATTTAAGTTTATTTTATAAAAATGATTTTAATAAGATTATGTGCTTCCGGTTCTTACAACGTATTTATATAAATAATTAACTTGGATTTTTTGGTTTGGGGAATCATCTAAAAAAAATAAAAAAAATGGTACAATTGAGTAAAATTCAAACAATAAGGTATACAGGAAAACACTATATAATTTTTTAATGAAATGTTAAATGTTTGACACATCTATCATCTATAAAATCAATCACAGATAAGAAAAAATATGTTAAATGGAGCATATATTTAAAAAAATACTTTATATATGAAGCCTTATTATTACTATTATAAAAGATCCAAATATAGGAATAAAAATCAGAACAAAGAACATTATACATGAATAAGAATATTAAATATAGGAGTGAAAACCAAGAATAGAAATTCTATAACCCAGGTAACTAGGATTTCCCACCAAAAGGTGTCTATGAATCACCAATATGAGATCTATCTCAATCTACAACACATTACTATTCTCTATTTACTATATCCAATATAGTATGAAAATTAAAAATATTCTATAATAACAATTTTTAATTCCTTTATTGAAACTAATCATCAGTATCTCATTCGACACAACACATGAGCTCAGGTGTGCCTCACAATTTTGAAAAGGATATACACCAGTGTGGAAAGCCTAAATCTTACATTAGGGAGACTATGACCATGATATCATAACTGTCAATAAAAAAAAGTACATAATAGAAAATCAGAGTGTGTATAAATAAACATTAAAACACTATATAAAAAAAATGTTGTCATACAGTCATACGTCCAACTAATATTTCGTTAGTTCAATCTCATATTGAATATAAATAAATTAAATATATATTTAAGGAGGCGCTACTGAAATTTTTGAGCCTCACCATAATTCCATCTCCAAATCCCTATCGACCTGCTCTAGCCTGAACCCCAATACAACCTACGCTCAGATCTGTAAAATATATATGGTTTACACGTTCACCAATGTTATCATTCAAGGTGTCAGAAATACATTACACACTACTACAAAACTAGACATTAACAGTGCTTTTATTTATCAGCGCTAGAATAAAACGCTGATAAATGTAAAATATATCAGTGCTAAAGAAAGAACTGACACATTAAAACTTTTATCAGTGCATTTATTTTAGCATTGATAAAGGAAACCATTATCAGTGCCTTATTTTTTGTGCTGACAAAGGGTATCATTTATCACTACTCTATTTTTAGCACTGATAAAGGGTATCCTTTATCAGAGCTTGATTTTTAGCACTCATAAAGAGTATCATTTATCAGCGATGTAAAAGGGTACACTTATTCAGTGCTTTATGATTAGATTTGATAAATATTTCTTTCATCAAGACATTTTTAACATTGATAAAATGAAATAATTAGATAAATAAAAAATAATAAATGTGTTTATTAAAAAATTTATTAATTAAAATTTAGATAAAATAGAATTGATTAATTATACACTATTAAATATTAATTATTTTATTAATTAGATAATAATGAAAAATAATGTTTATAAATTATCTATATTAAATATATTACTATATATTAATGTATATAAATATTATTTATAAATCAAAAATTATTTATGTGTTTAACATTAAATAGTCTTATATTTATTGAATAATGGCGTATAATTAAAAAATAATATGAATTAAAAATATTGACTAATTGCATAGTACTTGACATATAATTGAATTTTGTTTTATTTTTAAATTTAATATAGATATAATGTTTGTTATATTGATTTCACATATATGTAATTAATGCATTTTTATATAAAATATGCACACACTCAGAACTTATCCAATTTTTTCATTATTGTTAAAGTGTACCTATATTCTTAATTTATTCAATTTCACTCATTTTCGACATATATGCATTCTAAATTAAACATTTATTAATAATGTTAAAAATATATTTGTTTAAATATATTCATAAATAAATATATTTGTTAAAATATATTTATATTTATAAATAAATCTATTTATAAATGTAAAATCACTATATTTATACAATTATATATTTACAATGATAAATAATTAAATATTTTTTTAAAAGAATTTATATAATTATAAATAAATAATTACATATATTTAAATTATTACTTAATTTATAATAAATTTACTTAAATAATTAATATTTTTACTATATTTATATTCATATATGTTTATTAAAAATATATGTATAACTATAATAATACATATAATGATATAAATAATATTTTTTTAAAATATTTATACAATTATAAATAAGTAATTATAATATTATAAAAAATATATTTAGAAAGGATTATATTTACTATATTGATATTTATATATTTTTATTATGTATTTATAAATTTATAAATTTTTTATTTATATTAATAATTATAAATCCTTTAACAATGATTCAGTAACGAGAGATGATAAAAGAATCTTTATTAGCACTTTTTTCACACTAATAAGGATTATGATTTATCAGTGGTAGATAATGTGCTAATAAAACATATATTTATGGGCTCTATAATTTTAGCGATGATAAAAATTATTTTTATCCGGGCTTTTTAGCACTGATAAAGATAGGTCTTTATCAGCGCTAAAGAAGCATAGATAAATAGCCCTTTTATCATTATTTTATATGTCCAGAAAAAATGTTTATATATGAGCACTTATTTGTAAGCGCTGATAAAAGTAACCCGATATTTTTTGAAAACACAAACTATTTGTGAACCTGTCACGATATACAATGTTTTAGAGAAGCCACCCAATGATAGCGCTTATCCTTAGTTAATTGAGGGTCAAATCACACCACTCAACAACCCCCGAACATCTTGCCCAACATTTTAAGAGGGTCTCCAATTTTCTTCATCCTAGCGAGGTAGGCCTTCCAATTTTCTATGTGTAATATTTGTTTCATTTTTCATTTATTCTTATATTTTTTGTTTATGTTTTTTAGTTTATGATTTGATGTTTTTGAATTGTTTGTGATCCATTTTTAGGGAATGATTTGTGGTATTTTGTGTATATTGTCTACCAATATATGATTGGTTTTTTATACCAACTCATCAATTAGATCTTGATGAAAAATATGACACTACTTTTTGTTGCTATGATGTCTCTTGTTTCACTCATGCGTGTGAAATTTTAGATATGAAAATATATGTCATTCACTACTTTCAATTAGAGTGCTTTTATCTAGATATTTGATGGAGGGTTTAATATATATGTCCATATCATGAAAGCCACTAGTTGTTTTATTCTTTGGAATTGTTCCAATGATACCTGTATCCAATGGTACTTCTCATTTGTTGATAAGGGTGGATGATAGATAAGGGGAACTTTTTCTATATTCACCCCTACCAATCTTCTATGTACATTTAAGGGAATGTAAGGATGAATCTTTGCGTCATTTTTGTTTTATTGAACAATTACTTGTTCCCCTCTTTTTATGCTTCCTGTACTTTTCATATTCTCATGTATTTTCTTTAAACTCATTTCTAGTGCAAGAAAATTGCACCTCAGGCATCCACATTGTATTCTTATTTAATAATTTTAGAGAGTGTGGGTTGTAAAACCCACTCAATCTCAATCTTTCTCAAAAAAATACCTAATTTCAATCATCATTTATAACTTCATACGATGTCTTAGCAAGAATTTTCATCTTTTGATAAAATTTTCATTTTTTGGACCTCTTATTGAAACCCATTTCAGCATAATAATCTTCTCTAACCATCCCATTAAATCAATTTCTCAATGAAATATAATTTTCATTTAGTTCATGTTGGTTCACTTCTTTCATTCTAGTTAAATATTACCTTAGGCATCCACTAGAGACAAAATTTACAAGGAAATAATTATTTTAATAATATCTATAACTTCATTAGTATAATTAATAGCATTTTTTTATAAATATTCACTTACCTTCACAATAGTTAATTTATTGCAAATAATTAAGGGAAATATTGAGAAATTACACTACAATCCAAAATCAAATCACATGTATTTTTAACATCCTATGTAGCTCATCTGGTTGCCCTTACATTTCATATGGGCCATCTTGAGTGTATTGAAAACATATTCTCTATTTTAACTTTAACTGAGAACTCCCAAATTTATATTTATGAACCCAATAGTATGAATATGAAGTGAAAATGGATTGAATCTAATCGTTTGAAAAACAAATATAAATATTGAGTTAAAGAGTTCATTAGGATTGAAAAAGAGGATGCAGATGGACCTTCTAAAACCCACTATCCAAGTTTACGTTGTTTTCATTCAAGAAAAATTATTCCAAAAGAGTTAGAAAACATATTATTTGTAATGGAATAGATCAAAGCTATAAATGTTGTACTAAACATGCAGAAAAACAGAATGTGGACATTGATTGGAATGATGCTATGGTTTATTAATCATTTGATGTGAATACCTTAATAAAAGTTAATGGAGATCGCATGGACGAAATGACAATGGAAATATCAGATGAACTTCATGATTTTCCTGAGTTGTTTGAGGAGTTAAACAGATATTCCAAGATACCATTGTATACATTTTTAAATAAATATACAACATTTTTTACTATATAGAAGTTATATAATGTGAAACCGAGCAACAAATGGAGTGACACAAGCATTAAAAAACTACTTAGTATTCTGAAAGATTTGATACCAGAAGAAAGTAAAATACCATTCTAAACATATGAAGTAAAATGAATTTTATCTTCAATGGGAATGATATCAAAAAAACTGCATGCTTGTCTAAATAATTGCATATTGTTTCACAAGGACCATGAAACACTCATGAAATTCCATAAGTGTAGCGTACAAAGATACAAGAAAAATGAATCAAGTACTTAGAAATCTATATGGAACGTTTTCATCATTCCACAGTCTAGAAGACTATATAAATGTTAAGAAACCACAAGGAAATTAACATGGCATACATATACAAGAATTAATGGTGTGAGGCTATGTCATCCAGCAGATTCTTCTAAGTGGAAGAAAATTTATTACGAGTTTCCTGAATTGGTAGGTGAGTTATGAAACATTCATCTTGCATTATCTATAGATGAAATAAATTCTTTTAGTTTATAGAATAGTACTCAAAGTACATGGCCTGTCATGTTGGTAAAATATAACTTGCCGCCATTGTTATAAATGAAGCACAAATACATTTTTTTTGTATATGCTTTTATCTAGACCAAAACAAACCCGTAATGATATTGATGTTTATTTGGATCCATTGATCGATGATCTGAAATTGACATGGGATACATGTGTTATAACATATGAAGCTCATAGAAGTAAGGAATTTATATTGAGGGATTTGTTGTATTGAAAGATAAATGACTTCCCTGCTTATGAAAATTTATATGTATATAGAATTAAATGCATATTGGGGTGTACCATTTCTAAACAATACACATACTCAGTTCAATTGAAACATTCTTCAATGACATTATTTTTATGACATCAAAAGTTTTTACCTCCATGACATAAATATTGATCCTGAATGACAATAAAAAATGGGAATATTGAACAAGGCACAACACCATCTCCAGCAATGGGTGATAAACTACAAAAAATATGATTGCCAATATTTTCATTAAACAATTTTTAAAAAACCTTTGAAAATCTGGTTGGAAGAAGAGATCAATTTTCTTTGAATGACCATATTGGAAATGTTTGTATCCCAGAAATTTTCTTGATGTCATTCATGTAGAAAAATGAATTTTATAGTGTTATTGGAACATAACTAAATGTTACTATAGAAATTAAATATAGAATCAAGGCTAGGTTGGACTTGATTGAAATGGAGAAAAGGTAAGAGTTGGCACCAGTGAAGGGTAAATGGTAGAATTTTATTCCTCCTATACCTTAGACTCTATCCATATATGAAAATTTGTAATTTTTCCTTTTTTTCCTTATGAGTGTAAAATATCCATAGGGATATTCATAAAATATCAAGAATGTTGTTTCAATGACATATTTGATCTTACAAGGACCAAAATAACACAACTATCATGCATTAATTCAAGATTTAATGCTTTTTTACTTTATATTGCATTCTATCACAAAATGTACAACATACATTAACCAAACCTGCTTCTTTTTCGAAGCCATATGCAGTAAAGTTATAGACCTGAAAAAGTTTCCCTTCATGAATAAAGAGATTTCAATCATATTATGTGAATTAAAAATGTTGTTCCCACCATCATTCTTTGATATAATGGTCTCCCTGATAGTTCACTTGGTCACAGAGGTTTAACTATGTGGTCTCATCCATTATAGATGGATGTGCCTCATTTAATGGTATATGAAGATTTTGAAATGCTGTGTAAATAATCAAAGTCATCCAAAAGTTTTTAATGCAGAAAGATATATTTTTAAAGAAGCTATTGAATTTGGTAAAAATTAACTATTAGATTTTGAAAGCATTGGTCTCCCAATGTCTCGTCATAGTTAACGCCTTATGAGAGAAGGGATTTACAGATATGATGTTACAATTGACTTAACAGAGTGAGAGAAAACACTTATTCACATATTACATAATAGTGAAGATTTCTATCTATACATTGAATCCCACAAAGAAATTTGTAGAGATTTGAATCCATAAGAGTTGACAGATGGATATCTGATACACATAATAAAAAAAATTATAATATGGTTCATTGATCAAATTTATATGCAGTTATATGAAAATAATAATTATATTTCTTAATTACCAAAATGGCTAGCTAGAGGACCGAATATAGATTTTATATCTTACACTAGGTTTGTAATCAATGGTTAAACATTCTGTACAAAAGAACATGATGACTTCAATATGATGCAAAGTACTTGTGTTACAGTTGTGGCTTAAGAGATTCACATATCTGGTTCGAAGGATATAAATCTAATTTATGAAAATATGTCATATTTTGGAATTATCGAACATATATAAGAGTTGTACTATAAAATATTTCAATTGAAACTTTTCCATAGCAAATGGGTTGACTATATCAATGAAGTTAAAGTTGATTAAATGGGATTCAAAATTTAAATTTCAAGGTAGAAGGGGAAATTGATGATCCATTCATAATTAAATCATATTAAGTGAAATTATTTTATGTCTCTGATCCAAGAAATAAGAATTGGTCGATTTTAATACTAGCAAATAAAAAAATGTTGAGTCAGATGAAAATTCCATCGAGGATGACCCTTTCACTGGTACATCACAATCAATTCATGATGTTCCCAATGTTGACATTTCCTTGTATGTTAGAGGGGACCACAAAGAAGGGATTTGAATTCTTGAAATAAAAACAAAATCCTTGAAACCTTTAAAAAATAACAAGAGTTAAATGAGAAGGTAAGTGTTTTTAAAATATTATGTTCTTACTCATAATATTATAAGTTCTCTACTATATTAAGATAATCTGAATTAAATGGTTGACTACTCATGTAGACAATTTATTCTACACATGATGAGGTTACAAATCCCTTGAAAGAAGAAAATATAATGAAGGAAACAATTTGGAAAGATGTAAATGTAATGTTACGAAATAAATTTTCTATTTCAGCATTTTCTATTTTACTGAAAATTATATAATGGAATGTTGATTTCATATTCATTATTCCTTGTAGAGTTCTTTTATATTATTACTAACATAAAAACAGTGTTCTTATATAGGTGTGTTCTTTCGCTCGGGGAGGGGGTGGTTTGTTAGAAAATAGAATGAGTCAGTTCAGGATTAAAAGGAAACAAAACATTGTTGTATTTGAATGTATGTAATAATTTTTATGTATGTAATTTTATAAACCAATGTTTGAAATGTCTATAATATAGCATTTTTAGGGCATTTGTGTTTTAAATTTCATTTCATTTAAATTTTGTATTAGGACTTGTTTTTGTGGATATTATATGTATTTTTAGAACTACATTATGTTGTAATAGCACACTGTAGTATTACCCTTTATCAATGCTTCTATGAGCAGTGATAAAGGTCTTTAATAGTTCTTATAAAAGTGCTGATAAATTAATCCTTTAGAAGCGCAAAATTAAAGCACTGATAAATGAGATTATTATCAGCACTTTTTTATCTATGGTAAATGGACCCTTTTTCTTTGATGATAAAATTCATAGGATTTTAATGTTGATCAAGTTATCACCACTTTTCTAGCACTGATAATGGCTATTTCTAGCACTGTTAAAGTCCAATTTTGTAGTAGTGATAGTAGGTTCTCACTAAGTTCCTATAATATAATCTATCATATAAAAGTGTATATATAAGTTAAAAAATAAAACAGAAGAATGTGAGGTAGTATGTTGTGTGCTAAACATGCTATCATGATAGATTCCTCATACAATTTCGAATGAAAAATCCACCACATTCCATAAAACCTAACCTATACCTTAAGATTAAAGTTAAGGCATCACTCACACTACAACATAATATATTCATGAATATTCTAGGTAGAAAACTATACTAAGTATCAACCACCGCCCTTACTCTTAGGGTATGGTCCATACCAGATCTTGATCACATGCTACAACCATAAAACTACCCTATCACATAGGGTGATATCTACATATCATCCAGTAACACAACACAATGACCACTCCCCTCTCACTAAGGTTAGGTCTCACCATTATTTTATATTGAATTCAATTTCTAACAACAGATTTGTGACACATTCCCTCTCACTCATGGAGGTCCTTTATAGAACCTTCTCACCCAAGATGCATCCATACATCTGGAACCACACCAAATAATATATTACAACATGACCACTACTTCATCACTAAAGGATGGGTCACATATCACAATATGGTACCCATGCTTTCTCAATCTAGGTGGTCCCAGCTAGAACCTTCTCACTTAAGGTGAGGAAAATTGTTTCATATCATTATGAAAAATATCAAACCCTATAATATAATTTATCACTCAATGTGGTTAATATAAAATCATTATTACTCAAATGTGGGCCTTACATTCAATCATCACATATATTAAAATAACAAATCTCCTCTATCTGGGTGGATATCATAAATACAACTTGATGATAAAATTCTTCGTCGAGAAAATTTCCTAAATGTAACATTTAATTAAAATCATGTTTAAACATTTACATTCATACCATATCCAAACATTGAGATTATGCACACAACCAACACAGACATAAGAGTAAAAAATGCCTATATTTTGCTTATCACACAAAGTGATCCTTATAGCCTAACCACCTCCATACCATCTCCGTATGATAATAATAACCTTTTGAACCTATTTTTATTTCCATTTAACCCATAGGGGAATCCTCTAGCGTTATTAGACCCATATTAGTCATTAATCACTAGAACTAACTCATAACCATCACCCCATAGTGATATGATTGCACCTTGGCCCTTTCTAGCACTGGACTCAAATGGCTTGGTCCCCATCCTACCCAATCCTCATGTTAAAAGAATAGTATTTGTCTATTTTAACCATGTCATACCCACATCTATATGGAACTTTTGATATAATTTCCATGGAATCATGAAAATCCCCCTAACTTATACCTTGGTCTTATCTCATGACAACGTTGGGGGATCTATGAAGCCTATAATCTAGAGGAAAACATCCATGTATCACCATATCATATCTTGGATGTCCATTATTAGTAATCTTAGGTAGTAATTCTATAGTACTCCTCGCAAAGGGAATTCTCAAACAAGCCTGAGATTTATATTTGTCTCACCTGACATTCCTAGGCTTAGGCCTCTCATATTTTTATAACTATCCCTGTGAGATCCAACCAAGACTAACCATGTCTCATCCTAGACCTATGGTTTTCCCCTAGTGTTAAACCCCAATTTAAATATGTTTATTTATTTTATATTATTTTGTCTTAATTTAAAATTTTAGAGTTTCAGTTTTATTTTTTGGGGATCTTCTATTTGTTTTACTATTAGTGGACACAGTTAAGGGGATACCACATGGGTCCTTTGAATTTTGATATTTTCTAATTATTTAGTTATGTTCATGGTTTGACTATAGTATTATAACATGGTATTCTACAAACAATGAAAAATATAGTTGAAACCATGTGATTTCATTTTTTATTGAGGTGTGGGTACACGACTTGCACCCAATTAAGAGAAATCGTGCGGGTGGACAATGCTCAATATTGTAGTTTTAATAGATGAGTTTTTATGGTTGGAATAATGTTAGGTAAATAGTGGGGCCAAAACATGAATGTGGGGTTTAAATATCATGTCTGAGCTATATGATTAACTAAACCAAGGAGAGTCACTGCAGGGTCCACCAGAATCACAAAAAAAGCGATTTTCCAAAAATTGAGTTCCATCGATTTTAGGAAATTTATCCATTCATATCATTATAACTCATTAAACCAAGGGTGGTGTGTGATCTAGGGACTATTTAATCCCTTATTATTCAATTTATAGGCTCATTATTGATGGATTCATGTAGATCTCTTACCGTATGCACATCATTCTTATTTATTCTTCCTTACCCCTACTCCCTGCATATGTTTTTTTTGGTTTTTATTTACCTCATAAATCCTAGGGGATTTTATTAGTGTAAATTAGGATTTTTATGGGTTATAATTTAGAGATTTGGGATTATTGGGAATATACAGAATTAATTATTACTTGGTTGATCCTTTTACATTGATTAAGACCTTCTGCAACTTGATATCCCTACATCCAAGGTAGTTGTTTTTATGAAAAAAATTTAATAGAATACCATTGAATTATTATTGTTTCTATATTCATTGTTTGATAAATTATATATACATGCGATGGTTTAATTGGTTTTATAAATTTTATAAATTGGTTAACAACTTGGCATAAAGTTTATGGATTTCAAATTTCTAAAGCAATATTTCATGTGTTGAGTGTATATGAAAATATTCTAATGATTTTTTTAAATTAAATTATATGTTTTTCAGAATTTGAAGGTATTTTAGTGTAAGTGATAGAAATAATATTTTTTTCCAGTGTATGATATTAATTTAATAATGTTTTGTAGGGAATTTGAATGGGTTTAATTGAAATGGTAATGGATTATTTAGTGGTTTTAAATATGGTTTCTCAAAATATTTTTTTAAAAGGTGGGTTCTGAAGACTCATTTATTTTTAAAGCAATGAAAATAACTCTTCTGATTGGGTTGTGGTAGAACCATTAAATAGAACAAAGGCCCAATGGGCATTTACCCCATTACATGGCCCGTAGGCCCAAATTTTTGCCCCAAGGCCCATTCTATGAATAGTACTTCTACAGTACCCACATGTTATAGTACCACACAGTCCCGTCACTCCTAAAGGGACCCTACCACCACAAAAGTGACCTACCACTGCTATAGTGCCTGTCGTTGCTACAGTTCGGCCACTTCTAGTGTCCCACCACTACGACAGTACACTACAGTACTACTACAGTCCCCTATGCACAATGGGTTTTGAACACCCATTTTATATGTAGGATTATAGGGTGATTACCACTATGCCAAAACCCAAATACATTGTTTCTCAATATATTTTTAAAAGAAATATTTAAAAAACAATATCAAATTATAGAAATTAATTAGAATCCAAAAATATTTTATCTAAGGCTCATTTGTTACTTTTGAATGTATTTTCATAAAAAAATAATACCCACATGTTTTGAGCCCATTTTATGTGTTTTGTTTAACCCCATAATGGGACACATGATTCATTATGAGGTTTCCGGGCTTGATTGGTTAGGAAAATGAGCTATTTATTATGTTAGTATAGAAGGTGATATGAGATGAATTTATTTTTCTTAATTTTAAAAATTTTAAAATTTATATAGATCATTTAATTAATCATCCACATTGAGTTATGCCATGGGACACAACGTTACTATATAGAAGGTTTGGATTCATATTAAATTACTCTAATAAATACTCACCAGCTAGACTCCTTAACGATTTTATCCATTAAAGGATTTTTTATTGCACTCATTGACCCAAAGAGCTGTTGTAAGAGATGTTCCAGTTTCACCAGGGGATCCAAGATAGAGTGATATGATGAAATTGGGACTATAATCAATAATTTCAGAGCCTAGGGTTTTTTCTAAGAAACTTTAATCCCATTAAGTATTTTTTGGGATACCAGTAAAGTCTTATTTATTCCTGTAAAACTAGACTGATTTTGGATCCATTACATTAGTTCGTAACCCTTTTTTATATTTATTTATTGAATTTAAGACTCCCAATAAATTTGTTTTCCCTTTATGATATTGTTCGGTGTCTGGGAAAATGAATTTAAAAATGTTGTTTGAAAGGTTGGTTACATGGGTGAAGTGAATCCATGTTTTATTAATGTAATTTTACAATTTTTTTGAATTAATAAGTGAAAAGGATAGAAAGACTAGGAATGTGGTTTATTTAAACTTAGAGGACCTCCATTAACATTTTTGATGTTTTCTTCTAGGGTTTTTATATGAAATTGATACATAAAATTATTTTATTTTACTTATAACTAAATGTAAAAATATATTTTTATAGAGATTATTTTGAAACTAAAATAATCGAAATGAGTTTTATAAATAATTTCAGAAAATAATTTTTTTGAAATAAAATTGAGTGTGTTTATATCACACCTTTAATTCACCATTGTGTGTATATAGTTATAATGTTTCTTTCTTAGGTTTCTTGTTATGATCTTCCTTGGAAGGTACTCATTATTTTCTATGTTGGTCAGCATTGGGGTTTGTGAATTGTTGTTGCTAGATCAATCAAACTTGCATCAATTAGAGTTTTATTTTGTTTTTGTTCTTGGGAGAGTTATGTATAAGCCTTTTTATACAAGACGTTTTTTTTGAGTTTTCCCTACTTTTTTGTTTATTATTTGATGCTTAACATACATTTTGATATTATTTATTACATTGTTTTTATTGGTTCTATAAAACTATCATTTTTTTAGATAATTATTTTATATTGAAAAGATTAAGTTTTTTTGTATTGGAATCTAATAGATGGATGTGGATTTCCAAATTTATGGGTGGGATAAATGTTGAGATTATTTAGATTCATAGGGTTAAATCATTACCAAATTATACATTATTGATATCCAAACAATGGTTTCCTTCCTATGGGGACTAGGAATACTATTCAGTGCTAGTGGTGGGTTGGGATAAGTGACCTGTCATGTTAGGGAAATGATATAACAGTTTAGGTTGTTAAAGGTGCTGGTTCAACAATCAATCTTTTGTTATTTGGGAGTTTTTATAGTTTGTATATTGGATGTCAAAATTAATGAGGTAAGTGAAAAAAGAGTATAGAACCCTCTTCCTTGACTCAAACATACATTTTTTTGGGGGTTTCAGTCTTTAAATTCTATGTTTGGACTATGGTTTCTAATTATTTATGATATGTTTTTATAAATGGTTTTTTGATCCCCATTGACTATACTAGAGAATTTAGTTGTCTTCACGAGTTTTGGGTTGAAAATAGAGAAGCAACTTGAGAAACACAATTAGCTCACATGATTTGGACAATTCTGTGGAGCCCATGTAGTTGGATTTAGAACATATTGAAACATATGTTCAATAATTGGTGCATGGCTTTACCAGACAATGTGGTCAATTCTGTTTTCCCCTAATTTTTGTAATTGACATATTTCTAGCATCAAATAATTTATAACTACATTATAACTCGTTTAATGTGAAATTGAGGGAGTTTATATTTTGTTTTGATGACATTGAAGTGAAGTGTATTTGAATTTTGTATAATTTACATTATTTTTGAATTTTTATGGTGAATATATGTTTTTTACAAGGGGAAATCTTGTGAAATATATTGATTTAAGTTCTTAACTTTATAAAAGGATTTTGGATTCAAAATTTTATCTTTTGGGTTTATTGTAATATGATTTCAAATTATTAGAGCCATTTTTAAAATATATTGGTTTGATAATGAGGGTTGGGGATATTTTTTGAAAAAATATATAATTCTTTCTTTTCTTTTATATGTTTAGGTGAATTATTTACTTTTAAATGGAGTTGGATATTTTAAAAAAAATTATAGTTTGGAAACTAAATTATTTGCTAAGAATGCATACATATGAAATGGGATTTTTATGTTTTACTTAAATTGAGGTTATGTTGGAATAATTTTGTATGGATTTTTAATTCCACATGGTATTTTAAAAAGGGCGACTAAGTTATATGGAAATGTTATTTTGTGTTTTTTGAAATGAAAACATATTTTTACCCTATTCATTTTTATAGATTCTATAGGTTTTAGCGGTTTTAGTGTTTTAAAATTGAGGTCATTTATTTTGAAATATTTCCAATGGACATATTTTTTTCATTATTTAAGTCATTTTCAATGTATTTTTAATATTTACTAATTAAAGTAAAACATTTAAATAATGAATTTTTTTAAGAGTGAGTGTATTTTTTGAAATTATTTTAAACAATTCGTCAGATGTTATTGGTTTGGAATAGGGAAAACATATATGGTAAGATGGAGATTGGTCTTAAAATGATTGAATCTATGTTTTGGTGTGATAATTGATTTATAAAGAGTTTTCTGATTCAATGTGTGATTCGTGGAATGGTTGAGTTTATATATTTTTTGGTATATGCCCCTCATAAAGGTATTGATCAATTCCTAAATATATTCATCAAGGGTGGTCCCTTTCAAGGTTTTTGTTTAAACATTTTAGTTATTTAATTCACATAGACCCTAAATATGGTGGTGGAGTAGGATATCTTCTCTATCTTTGGGTTTAATCAATGATGGAATTCTTTTGAAGCTCTGTCTGAATGGACTATCCATAGTGATGTTTTTATGCCATTTCTAGATGTTTTACAAGTGGAAATATCAGTATTAGGAAATAATTTATATATTCAGGACAAAATAGGGATTTTTATTTAGGACATCCACTAATTGGGATTTTAGAGAAATTATATGATGGTGTGTGTTTTGATATTTTCGTTTGTTAACCCTTATGGATTGTGGTAGTTCAGGATTGTACTTATGCATTGGTGTTGTATTATTCATGTCACTTGAGGATTATGTTATTATGTTTGAGTCTATTTTGAGTCTCAATTATGAACGATTAAACATGGGAAACACCTAGGTCCATGCTTTGGTTCATAGGAGAAGTGTTGAAATATTAAATTAGAGTGATTAGAAGTGAAATACTTTGATTGTTATGGGGTAACTCGGAGATAGTGACTTCAGTCTATGGTCATAAGTTACCTCTTATTTAGTATTGTGACTTGAGGTGGGAACCCATGTTTTTAATGACGGAGTTTGTTCATGGGGTGAGTATATCTAGTTTTTTAATGGAAATTATATAAGGATTTGTAAGTGAATCCTCCTCAATGGTCCTTTGAATATAAAATGGTGGTTTCTTTACAATTGTATGTGGAATTAGTTTTATTAGCAGAAATTGTGTTCAATTTATGGGGATGATCACTTTGAGATTTGGTAATGTTGGGTTAGTTTTGTGTTTTACATGGTTTTCACTATTCGAAATAAATAGTAAATGGTGGGGAGAACCATGTTAGGTTTGTTTACCCTTAGATATTGTGTTGAATAGTTTTTTATTGGGTCCTTTTTGAGGTTATCTTTGATTCAACTTGTTTATTTTGAGAAATAGTTTTGTTGGTAGTAATTGTTTTAGAGGTTTATTTTCTAGTTTCTTTTCTCCATCCCACCTTTTGGGATTAAGAGTTGATGTTTTGACCCTTTTATTACATTTATATTTACAAAAAGAATTTATTGGGAAGAATGTATCATGGTGGGGAGTATTGTGACACACCACATCACCATTATGATTTAATTTATATTATTTTTGGTGTGATTTAAAATTTTAGGAGTTTTTATTTGTATTTTTTTCATTTTCCTTATTTTACATCGTTAGTGTTTTTTGTTTATGGGGAACCATGTAGATCAATCTTACATATGATCATTTTAGTTTATTTTGTTTGGTGCATGGATTTTCTACATGGGTAACACATGGTTTGGTCGAAATCATGTGAAATATAGTAAAATTCATTCGAGTCCCTTTTAAATTGGGGTTTTGGAAAATGATTTTCTCATGGTTAAGGGATAACATGTCGGTTTCCCCTATAGTTTGATAAGGATTTTGCAAAGGGTTTTTTCATAGTGGGAACATGGTTAGGTAAATAATGGGGCCAAACCATGAAAGTGTGTAATATTTTTCCTATGTGTTCTACATAATCGAAATACGATTTACTAATCCATACATAATCACTATGTGAGTTACCTAAAATTAAACAAAAACGATATTCCAAAATTTTCATCATTTGTTTCTATCTATTTATCCCTCCCTCTCTTTTTAACCCATTAGACTGAGATATAGGGATGACCAAGGGAGCACAAACTCCCATATATTTTCATTTTGAGCTCCTAATTTTTTGAATTAATGGGGTTATCTTGTGGTAAACCCCTTATTTTTTCTTGTTCTTCATGGATCCTATAACCTATACCTATTTTCACTTGATTTTTCTTTTTTTGAATAAACCTCATGGGACTCCATAGAGGATATTAGGGTTGGGGGGTGTGGGGTAGGGTGGGTTGGTTACAATTTAGATATTTGGATGTCTAGGGATTGTATAGGATTCCATCTTTCATGGTTAAGCCTTTTCTATTGAAGGAATATTGTTAAAAACTGATCAATTCTTAACAAAGATTATTGATTATATTAAAATCAATTGAATGGAATTTTTATTTAATTATATTAATTTTTAAATACTTTTTTTGATAAATATATGTATATTTAATGGTTTTGTTGGGGTTATTTTTTTTAATATTATTAACCACTAGGAATAAAGGTTTTTAATGGATTTTATATTTTCCAAGATTTATTTTGAGGGATGAGTATCCGTGAAATTTTTATATAGGATTTTTTAAGTAAATTAATTTTTTTACAAGAGTTTAACCCCATTTTGGTTCAGTGAAAGGAATTAAATGTACTTCCATAAGGTTGATTTCAATTTAATTTAGTTTTATTTTGAAATTTTAATGAGTTTAAAATAAAGGGGAGTTGATTAGTTAGTGATTTTATATAAGGTTTCTCATGATTGGTTCTAAATAAATATTTGGAATTGAAATTAAAATTACGTAAATTACTTGGAATTCCATGTCCATTTTAATAATAGTATATTTAGTAATTCGAGAGGATTTTCATAAAAAAAATCATACCCTCAGTGTTTGATCACGATTTATGTGTTTCGTTTTACCCTTTAAGAGGATTATTATTTCATTATGAGGTCTCTTGGATTAATTTTTATGAAAAAGGGGTTGTTTGTTTCAAGGATATCAGAGGTGTGGTCATATTTACATGTTTTACATAATTTAATTGATTTTTCTATTTGTTTGTATCATTTAATTTCTATGCTCTACTTTTTGTGTCATGGGAACTTAGGTATCTTTGAATATGGTCTGGATTCATGTTATTATATCACACTATACACTAATCATCTAGTACGCTAGGAGTTTTTCCCTCTCATATGGGTTTTTAGTACTCAATGAAACAAAGGGGTATAGAATGGTGTGTTCAAGTTTCACTAGTGGGCCCCTCGAGTGAATGATATGATCAAACTAGGTTCAAAATCATTCTCATTAAATACTAAGGTATTTAACATGATACTTTCATTCCATTGTGGGTTGTTTAGATAATACATCTGAACCCTCATTTATATCCCCTAACATTATATTAGTTATGGAACCATTGTGTTGGTATGTGTTAAACTAGGTTTTAATGCAAGACATTTTTTCCCTTTATTCCCTTATTTGGTGTGTGTTAAAATGGGGATCCAAATATGGTTTGAATAGTGTAGTTCAAGGGAAATTGAAATTCATGTTTTATGATTGGACATTTAGAAATGTATTTTAGTTGTGAAGTCAAAATAGGTTTGAGGTGAATGTCTAGTATTTGAAAATCGTCTAAAAATAAAGAAATGATAAGGATTGGTTTTACTTTTATGCTTTATTATCCTCCTTTTAGTTTTTATAAATTTTCATCTTGCTGTGTTTATATAAAAATGACAATTGCATCTTATTTAATTTTTATTATATCCTCTTAAAAATATATTTTTATAAACATTATTTTCCGACTAGAAATTTTTAAATTCCTTTTTTTATAATTTTAGTTATTCTTTAATAAGATTTTTCTTAATGTTCGTAACTCACACACTATATAATCTATTGGTTTTATGCAATTATTCTATTTCTTTTCAAGTACATAGTTATGATCTTTCTTAAATTTTACTCATTTTGGTTAATGTAGGTTTGTGTTGGGGTGGGGGGTGACCATGCCCATAGCGGGATGGCTTGTATAGATGCATGTTTTATTTTGTTTTATCTACCGTATGGTTTGGTATCGACCTTCCTATCCTGTAAATATATTTTGGGATTCCTTGAATGGTAATTTTATTTATTGTAAGTTTGGTTTACACCAATTTGTGATTTATTCCATTTTTTTATTACAAATATTTCACTATACACCGTTTAGTGATTTTTTAGGATGGAATGGTTTATTTTTTTCTTAAGAATTTGATTTACTCATGGGGTATACTAGATTTCTACGTGGGATCCATTATGTGATTATTTAGATATATTGGATGAAATTATTCCAAAATATTTTTTTTCTTTATACCTAGGAACTAGTTATTAGCCTATAGGGACTGATAATTTCCTTCAAAACTAGTAGTGGTCCAAGTCATGTGATGTGTCAGGTCTTCATGAGATAGTTCATTAAATAAATAATCCTATAAACATGACCACTAACCTCACCATCACAGTGACATAGTGTCCGAGATATCTCAAATTACCTAAGGTCCAATGGAGCCCTTTCTCTTTCTCTAAGAAGACTAAAGACAACTAATCTACATTACTGGGAACTATCATCCACTTTACTTTAAACCCCCAAATGCATCTCATAAAGCATTCACAATCATGGATAAATATGGTTACAATTTTTTATCATAGGTAACCCCTATAATGATTCCAGAGATACCCCCTCACCAAGACCGTCCCATTTTCATCAAAGATCATACCATTCTCTACCATGATTATAGTGTAATGATCCAACCCAGGATAATCTACCATGTTACTTGGGTCACCCCATCACAAGGGACAAGGTGTGTTCCCAATCACCCTAGGCTATAAAATCGTGTCAAGATGTCAAAAGTGACCTAGTAGGATCACATTCTTAGTCAAAATCCATTTAATATTCCTTCTAAATTCAATCTAGTATCTGGAACGCCCCCCTGAATAGTATATTCCCATTCCATTAGATAAATAGAGAAAAGACAATATTAAATAAACTGAGCAACACATCTTCAATAATAATGAACCATAACAAATTTCTTGTATAAATACAAAATTGATTATGAATCAACTTTATAAACATTATAAGGATCTAAAAAGGAATCCAAGGACAGTTTTTTAATACATATGTAATCCAAAACTCAAAATGAAAAGGACTCCTAGAAATCCTGGTTATTCCATCTCTTTATGGTACTTAACCATCACAAAATAAGAATACTGGAATAATGTAATATATCAAGAGACTATTCTATATGAATTGAATACTTTTACTTTATCTATTTATGATGAAACAAAATATTCACACACTAAAGAAATATTCAATGTGTATTTAAATTCCCAGTAGGATACCACAATGAATATATATATATATATATATATATATTAATTTTCACTATTCAACCCGTTGTTTGTAGTTTTATTTTTTTGAAATCCATTCCCCTTTTGAAAAACTTTTTCCTTGAATAACATGGTTTTAATAAAAAAATAACCCATTCCATATATAGGGAAAAAATTATAATAAAAATGATATAAATAAACATAAATCATATCATCAACCGTGTAAAAGTGTGGGCATATTCAATAAGAAACATCTATCGAATGATATGAGAAACATGGGAGAAGCTTTACATATTGGATACAAAGGGTGATAAAACTTCTGAACAAAAACATTAGCTGACCAAAGATCTATAATAATTATTATAACTTGGGCCTCTCAAATAATCAATGTATATAGAGAATGTGTTTATTAAAAAATTTATTAATTAAAATTTAGATAAAATAGAATTGATTAATTATACACTATTAAATATTAATTATTTTATTAATGAGATATTAATGATAAATAATGTTTCTAAATTATCTATATTAAATATATTACTATATATTAATGTATATAAATATTATTTATAAATAAAAAAATATTTATGTGTTTAACATTAAATAGTCTTATATTTAATGAATAATGGTGTATAATTAAAAAATAATTTGAATTAAAAATATTGACTAATTGCATAGTACTTGACATATAATTTAATTTTGTTTTATTTTTAAATTTAATATAGATCTAATTTTTGTTATATTGATTTCACATATATGTAGTTAATGCATTTTTATATACAATATGCACACACTCAGAACTTATCCAATTTTTTCATTATTGTTAAAGTGTACCAATATTCTTAATTTATTCAATTTCACTCATTTTCAACATATATGCATTCTAAATTAAACATTTATTAATAATGTTAAAAATATATTTGTTAAAATATATTTATAAATAAATATATTTGTTAAAATATATTTATATTTATAAATGAATATATTTATAAATTTAAAATCACTATATTTATACAAATATATATTTACAATTATAAATAAATAAATTTTTTCTAAAAAATTTTATATAATTATAAATAAAAAATTACATATATTTAAATAATTTCTTAATTTATAATAAATTGACTTATATAATGAATATTTTTACTTTATTTATATTCATATATGTTTATTAAAAATATATGTATAACTATAATAATACATATAATGATATAAATAATATTTTTTAAAAATATTTATATAATAATAAATAAGTAACTATAATATTATAATAAATATATTTAGAAAGGATTATATTTACTATATTGATATTTATATATTTTTATTATGTATTTATAAATTTATAATTTTTTTATTTATATTAATAATTATAAATCCTTTAACAATGATTCAGTAATAAGAGATGATAAAAGAATCATTATCAGCACTTTTTTCACACTCATAAGGATTATGATTTATCAGTGGTAGATAATGTGCTGATAAAAAAAATATTTATGGGCTCTATAATTTTAGCGATGATAAAAATTATTTTTATCCGGGATTTTTTAGCACTGATAAAGATAGGTCGTTATCAGTGCTAAATAAGCATAAATAAATAGCCCTTTTATCAGTTCTTATTTTATATGTGCTGAAAAAATGTCTATATTTGAGCACTTATTTGTAAGTGCTGATAAAAGTAACCCGATCTTTTTTGAAAACCAAACCATTTGTGAACCTGTCACGATATACAATGTCTTAGAGAAGAAACCAAATGATAGTGCTTATCCTTAGTGAATTGAGGGTTGAATCACACCACTCAACAACCCCCTAACATCTCACCCAACATTCGAAGAGGGTCTCCAATTTTCTTCATCTTAGCGAGGCAGGCCTTCCAATTTTCATTGTGTAATATTTGTTTCATTTTTCATTTATTCTCATATGTTTTGTTTATGATTTATAGTTTATGATTCAATGTTTTTTAATTGTTTGTGATCCATTTTTTAGGGAATGATTTGTGGTCTTTTGTGTAAATTGTCTACTAATATATGACTGGTTGTTTATACCAACTCATCAATTGGATCTCGATGAAAAATATGACACTACTTTTTGTTGCTATGATGTCTCTTGTTTCACTCATGTGTGTGAAATTTTAGATATAAAAATACATGTGATTCACTACATGAAATTAGAGTGCTCCTATTTGGATATTTGATGGAGGGTTTAATATATATGTCCATATCATGAAATCAAATAGTTGTTTTATTTGTTGAAATTGTTCTAATCGTACATGTATCCAATGGTACTTCTCATTTATTGATAAGGGTGGAGGATAGATAAGGGGAACTTTTTCTATATTCACCCCTACCGACCTTCTATGTACCTCTAAGGGAATGTAAGGATGAATCTTTGCATCATTTTTGTTTTGTTGAACAATTACTTGTTCCCCTCTTTTTATGCTTCCTATACTTATCATATTCTCATGTATTTTCATTAAACTCATTTCTAGTGCAAGAAAATTGCACCTCAGGCATCCCCTTTGTATTCTTATTTAATAATTTTAGAGAGTATGGGTTGTGAAACCCACTAATTCTCAATCTTTCTCAAAAAAATCCCTAATTTCAATCATCATTTATAACTTCATACGATGTCTTAGCAATAATTTTCATCTTTTGATGAAATTTTCATTTTTTGGACCTCTTATTGAAACCCATTTCAGCCTAATAATCTTCTCTAACCATCCCATTAAATCAATTTCTCAAAGAAATATACTTTTAATTGTGTTCATGTTGGTTCCCTTCTTTCATTATAGTTAAATATTACCTGAGACATCCACTAGAGACACAATTTACAAGGAAATAATTATTTTAATAATATCCATAACTTCATTAGTATAATTAATAACATTTTTTATAAATATTCATTTACCTTCACAATAGTTAATTTATTCCAAATAATTAAGGGAAATCTTGAGAAATTCCACTGAAATCCAAAATCAAATCACATGTATTTTTAACATCCTATGTAGCTCATCTGGTTTCCCTTACATTTCATATGGGTCATCTTGAGTGTATTGAAAACATATTCTATGTTTTAACTTTTACTGAGAACTCCTAAATTTCTATTTATGAACCCAATAGTATGAATATTAACTGAAAATGGATTTAATATAATCATTTTAAAAACAAATATAAATATTGAGTTAAAGAGTTCATCAGGATAGAAAAGAGGATGAAGATGGCCCTTTTAAAACCCACTGTCCAAGTTTAAGTTGTTTTCATTCAGGAAAAATTATTCCAAAAGAGTTAGAAAACATATTATTTGTAATGGAATAGATCAAAGCTATAAATTTTGTACTAAACATGTAGAAAAATAGAATGTGTACATAGATCAGAATAATGCTATGGTTTATGAATCATTTGATATGAATACCTTTGTAAAAGCTGATGGAGATCGCATGGATGAAATGAAAATGGAAATAGAATATGACCTTCGTGATTTTCCTGAGTTGTTTGAGGAGTTAAAAAGATATTCCAAGATACCATTGTATATATTTTGAAATAAATACACATCATTTTTTACTGTATAGAAGTTATATAATGTGAAACTGAGAAATAAATGGAGTGACACTAGCTTTAAAAAACTACTTAGTATTATGAAAGATTTGATAACAGAAGAAAGTAAAATACCATTATGAACATATGAAGTTAAACGAATTTTATCTTCAATGGGAATGATATCTTAAAACCCTGCATACTTGTCTAAATAATTGCATATTGTTTTGCAAGGACCATGAATCACTCATGAAATTCCATAATTGTGGCGTACAACGATACAAGAAAAATGAATCAAGTACTTAGAAATCTATATGGAACGTTTCTATCATTCCACGGTCTAGAAGACTATATAAATGTTAAGAAACCACAAGGAAATTAACATGGCATACATATACAAGAATTAATGGTGTGAGGCTATGTCATCCAGTAGATTCTTCTTAGTGGAAGAAAATTGATTACGAGTTTCCAGAATTGGTAGATGAGTTAAGAAACATTCATCTTGCGTTATCTATAGATGAAATAAATTCTTTTAGTGTATAGAATAGTACTCACAGTACATGGCCTGCCATGTTAGTAAGTTATAACTTGCCGCCATTGTTATAAATGACGTGCAAATACATTTTGTTGTATATGCTTTTATCTAGACCAAAACAAACCCGTAATGATATTGATGTTTATTTGGATCCATTGATGGATGATCTGAAATCGATATGGGATACATGTGTTATAATATATGATGCTCATAAAAGTGATGAATTTATATTGAGGGATTTGTTGTATGGAAAGATAAATGACTTCCCTACTTATGAAAATTTATATGTATATAGAATTAAAGGCATATTGGGGTGTCCCATTTCTAAAAAATTCACATAATTAGTTCAGTGGAAACATTCCTCAATGACATTGTTTTTATGACATCGAAATTTTTTACCTCCATGACATAAATACAGATCCTGAATGAAAGTAATCAATGGGAATATTGAACAAGGAACAACACCATCTCCAACAATGGGCGATGAACTACAAAAAATAATATTGCCACTACTTTCATTAAACAATTTTTGAAAAACCTTTGAAAATACGGTTGGAAGAAGAGATCAATTTTCTTTGAATTACCATATTGGAAATGTTTGTATGTCAGAAATTTTCTTGATTTCATTCATTTAGAAAAAATGAATTTTATAGTGTTATTGGAACATAACTAAATGTTCCTAGAAAAACTAAATATAGAATCAAGGCTAGGTTGGACTTGATTGAAATGGAGAAAAGTGAAGAGTTGGCACCGGTGAAGGGTAAATGGTAGAATTTTCTTCCTCCAATACCTTAGACTCTATCCATAAATGAAAATTTGTAATTTTTCCTTTTTTCATTATGAGTTTAAAATATCCATAGGGGTATTCATAAAATATCAAGAATGTTATTTCAATGACATATTTGATGTTAAAAGGACTAATATAAAACAACTATCATGCATTAATTCAAGATTTAATGCTTTTTACTTCTATTTAATTCTACCACAAAATGTACAACATACATTAACCAAACCTGCTTCTTTTTCGAAGCCATATGAGGTAAAGTTATAGACCTGACAAAGTTTCCAATCACGAATAAAGAGATTTCAATCATATTATGTGAATTAAAAATGTTGTTCCCGCCATCATTCTTTGATATAATGGTCTCCATGATAGTTTACTTGGTCAGAGAGGTTTAACTACGTGGTCTCATCCATTATAGATGGATGTGCCTCATTTAATGGTATATGATGATTTTGAAGCGCTATGTAAAGAATCCAAGTCATCCAAAAGGTTTTATTGCAGAAAGATATATTTTTGAAGAAGCTATTGAATTTGGTAAAAATAACCTATTAGATTTCGAAAGCATTGGTCTCTTGAAGTCTCGTCATACTTAACGCCTTATGGGAGAAGGTATTTATAGAGATGTTGTTACAATTGACTTAACAGAGTGATAGAAAACACTTATTTACATATTAGATAATAGTGAAGATGTCTATCTATACATTGCATCCCACAAATAAATTTGTAGAGATTTTAATCCATAAGAGTTGAAAGATCGATATCTGATACACATAATTAAAAAATTATAATATGGTTCATAGATCAAATATATATGGAGTTATATGAAAATAAAAATTAAATTTCTTAATTACCAGAATGGCTAGCCAGAGGAACGAATATAGATTTTATATCTTACACTGTGTTTGTGATCAATGGTTTAGCAATCTATACAAAGGAACATGATAACTTCAAAATGATGCAAAGTAGTGGTGTTACACCTTTGGCAGAAGAGATGCACATATCTGGTTCGAAGGATTGAAATCTAATTTATGAAAATATGTCATATTTTGGAATTATCGAACAGATATAAGAGTTTTACTATAAAATATTTCAATTCATACTTTTCCATAGAAAATGGGTTGACTATATCAATGAAGTTATATTTGATTAAATGGTATTCTAAATTTAAATTTCAAGGTAGAAGGGGAAATTGATGATCCATTCATAATTAAATCATATTTAGTGAAAGTATTTTATGTCTCTGATCGCAGAAATAATAATTGGTTGATTTTAATACTAGTGAATAAAAAAAATGTTGATTCAGATGAAAATTCCATCGAGGATGACCCTTTCACTGGTACATCACAACCAGTTTATGATGTTCCCAATGTAGACATTGCCTTGTATGTTAGAGGGGACCACAAAGAGGGGATTTGAATTCTTGAAATAAAAACCAAATCCTTGAAAGTGTTAAAATAATAAAGAGAGTTAAATGAGAAGGTAAGTGTTTTTAAAATATTATGTTCTTACTCATAATATTTTATGTTCTCTACTTCATTAAGATAATCTAAATTAAATGTTTGACTACTCATGTAGACAATTTATTCTGCACATGATGATGTTACAAATACCTTGTAAGAAGATACTATAATGAAGGAAAATATTTGGAATGATGTAAATGTAATTTTACGAAATAAATTTATATTTCAGAATTTTCTATTTTACTGAAAATTATTGAATGGAATGTTGATTTCATATTCATTATTCCTTTTAGAGTTCATTTATATTATTACTAACATAAAAACAGTGTTCTCATATAGGTGTGTTCTTTTTCTCGAGGAGGGGGTGGTTTGTTCGAAAATAGAATGAGTCAGTTCAGGATTAAAAGGAAACAGAACATTGATGTTTTTAAATGTATGTAATAATTTGTATATATGTAATTTTATAAACAAATGTTTGAAATGTATATAGTGTAGTGTTTTTAGGGTATTTGTGTTTTAAATTTCATTTCATTTAAATTCTGTATTAGGAATTGTTTTTGTTGATATTATATGTATTTTTAGAACTACATTGTGCTGTAATAGCACACTGTAGTATTACCCTTTATCAATGCTTCTATGAGCACTGATAATGGTATTTAATAGTACTTATAAAAGTTATGATAAAGTAATCCTTTAGAAGCTCAAAATTAAAGCGCTGATAAATGAGATTATTATCAGCACTTTTTAACTCTGGTAAATGGACCGTTTATCTTCGATGATAAAAATCATAGGCTTTTATTGTTGATCAAGTTATCACCACTTTTCTAGAACTGATAAAGGCTATTTCTAGCACTGTTAAAGTACAATTTTGTAGTAGTGATAGTAGGATCTCACTAAGTTCCACTAATATAATCTGTCATATAAAAGTGTATATATAAGTTAAAAAATAAAATAGAAGAATGTGAGGTAGGATGTTGTGTTCTAAACATGCCATCATTATATATTCCTCATACAATTTCGAATGAAAAATCCACCACATTCCATAAAACATAACCTATACCTTAAGATTAAAGGTAAGGCATCACTCACACTACAACATAATCTATACATGAAGATTCTAGGTAGAAAACTATACTAAGTATCAACCACCACCCTTACTCTTAGGGTAGGGTCCATACTAGATCTTTATCACATGCTACAACCATAAAAATACCCTATCACATAGGGTGATATGCACATCTCATCCAGTAACACAACTTGATGACCACTCCCCTCTCACTAAGGTTGGGTCTCACCATTATTTTATATCGCATTCAATTTCTATCAACACATTTGTGACACGTTCCCTCTCACTCATGGAGGTCCCTTATAGAACCTTCTCACTCAAGATGTATCCATACATCTGGAACCACACCAAATAACATATTACAACATGACCACTACTTCATCGCTAAAGGATGGGTCTCATATCACAATATGGTACCCATGCTTTCTCAATATAGGTGGTCCCAGCCAGAACCTTCTCAATTAAGGTGAGGAAAAGTGTTTCATATCATTACGAAAAATATCAAACCCTATAATATAAGTTATCACTCTAGTGTTCTTAGACCCATATTAGTTATTAATCACTAGAACCAACTCATAACCATCACCCCATAGTGATATGATTGTACATTGGCCCTTTCTAGCACTAGACTCAAATAGCTTGGTCCCCATCCTACCCAATCCTCATGTTAAAAGAATAGTATTTCTCTATATGAACCATGTCATACCCACATCCATATGGACCTTTTGATACAATTTCCATGGAATCATGAAAATTCCCCTAACTTATACCATGGTCTTATCTCATGACAACCTTGGGGGATCTATCAAGCCCATAATCTAGAGGAAAACATCCATGTATCACCATATCATATCTTGAAAGTACATTATTAGTAATCTTAGGTACTAATTCTATAGTAATCCTCGCAATGGGTATTCTCAACCAAGCTTGAGATTTATATTTGTCTCACCTGACATTCATAGGCTTCGGCCTCTCATATTTTTATAACTAGTCCTATGAGATCCAGCCAAGACTAACCATGTCTCATCCTAGACCTATGGTTTTCCTTTAGTGTTAAACCCCAATTTCAATATTTTTATTTATTTTATATTATTTTGTCTTAATTTAAAATTTTAGAGTTTCACTTTTATTTTTTGGGATCTTCCATTTGTTTTACTATTAGTGGACACAGTTAAGGGGAAACCACATGGGTCCTTTGAATTTTGATATTTTATAATTATTTAGTTATGTTCATGGAATGACTATAGTAGTATAACATGGTTTGATACAAACAATTAAAAATATAGTTGAAACCATGTGATTTCATTTTGGATTGAGGTGTGGGTACACGACTTGCACCCAATTAAGAGAAATCGTGCGGGTCGACAATGCTCAATATTATAGTTTTAATAGATGAGTTTTTATGGTTGGAACAATGTTAGGTAAATAGTGGGGCCAAACCATGAATGTGGGTTTTAAATATCATGTCTGAGCTATATGATTTACTAAACCAAGGAGATTCACTATAGGATCCACCAGAATCACAAAAAAAGCGATTTTCAAAAAATTGACTTCCATTGATTTTATGAAATTTATCCATTCCTATCGTTATAGCTCATTAAACCAAGGGTGGTGTTTGATCTAAGGACTATTTCATCCCTTATTATTCAATTTTTAGGCTCATTCTTGATGAATTCATACAGATCTCTTACCATATGCACATAATTCTTCTTTTTTCTTTCTTACCCCTACTCCCTACATATGTTTTTTTGGTTTTTATTTACCTCATAAACACTAGGGGATTTTATTAGTGTAAATTAGGATTTTTATAGGTTATAATTTAGAGATTTGGGATTATGTGGATTATATAGGATTAATTTTTACATGGTTGATCCTTTTACATTGATTGAGACCTTCTACAAGTTGATATCCCTACATCCAAGGTAGTTGTTTTTATGAACAAAATTTAATGGAATACCATTGAATTATTATTGTTTCTAAATTATTTGTTTGATAAATTATATATACATGCAATGGTTTAATTGGTTTTATAAATTTTATAAAGGGGTTAACAACATGGCATAAATTTTATGGATTTCAAATTTCCAAAGGAATATTTCATGTGTTGAGTGTATATGAAAATATTATAATGATTTGTTTAAATTAAATTAAATGTTTTTAATAATTTGAAAGTATTTTAGTGTAAGAGATAGAAATAATATTTTTTTTCCAGTGTATGATATTAATTTAATAATATTTTGTTGGGAATTTGAATGGGTTTAATTGATATGGGAATGAATTATTTAGTGGTTTTAAATATGGTTTCTAGAGATATTTTTTAAAAGGTGGGTTCTGAAGCCTCATTTATTTTTAAAGCAATGAAAATACCTCTTTTGATTGGGTTGTGGTAGAACCATTACATATAACAAAGTCCTAGTGGGCATTTAGCCCATTACATGACCCATAGGCCCAAATTTTTGGCCCAAGGCCCATTCTGTGAATAGTACTTCTAGAGTACCCACATGCTATAGTACCACACAGTCTCGTCACTCCTATAGTGCCCCTACCACCACAATAGTGACCTACCATCGCTATAGTGCTCGTCGTTGCTACAGTCCTGCCGCTGCTAGTGTCCCACCACTACGACAATACGCTACAGTACCACTACAGTCCCCTATGAACAATGGGTTTTGAGCACCCATTTTATATGTAGGATTATAGGGTGATTACCACTATGTGAAAACCAAAATACATATTTTCTCAAGATATGTTTAAAATAAATATTTAAAAAACAATATCAAATTATAGAAATTAATTAGAATCCAAAATATATTTTATCTAAGTCTTTCTTGTTACTTTTGAATGTGTTTTCATAAAAAATAATACCCACATGTTTTGAGCCCAGCGCATGTGTTTTGTTTGACCCCATAAGGGGACACATGATTCATTTTGAGGTTTCCTGGCTTGATTGTTTAGGAAAATGAGCTATTTATTATGTTAGTGTAGAAGGTGATATGAGATGAATTTATTTTTCTTAATTTTAAAAATTTGGATGGTTATATAGATCATTTAATTCATCATCCACATTGGGTTATGCCCTGGGACACAATTTTTCTATGTAGAAGGTTTGGATTCATATTAAATTACTCTAATATATACTCACCAGCTAGACTCCTTAAATATTTTATCCATTAAAGTATTTTTATAGCACTCATTGACCCAAAGAGGTGTTGTAAGAGATGTTCCAGTTTCACCAAGGGATCCAAGATAGAGTGATCTGAGGAAATTGGGACTATAATCAATAATTTCACAGCCTAGGGTTTTTTCTAAGACACTTTAATACCATTAAGTATTTTTTGGGATACCATTAAAGTCTTATTTATTTCCCTAACACTAGATTGAATTTAGATCCATTACATTAGTTGGTAACCCTTTTTTATATTTATTTATTGAATTTAAGACTCCCACTCAATTTGTTTTTCCTTTATGATATTGGTTGGTGTGTGGGAAAATGGGTTTACAAATGTTGTTTGAAAGGTTGGTTACATGGGTGAAGTGAATCCATGTTTTATTAATGTAATTTTACAATTTTTTGAATTAATAAGTGAAAAGGATGGAAAGACTAGGAATGTGGTTTATTTAAACATAGAGGACCTCCATTAATATTTTTGATGTTTTCTTCTTGGGTGTTTATATGAAATTGATACATAAAATTATTTTATTTTCCTTATAACTAAATGTGAAAATGTATTTTTATATACATTATTCTGAAACTAAAATGATTGAAATGAGTTTTATAAATAATTTCGAAAAATATTTTTTTGAAATACAATTGAGTGTGTTTAGATAACACCTTTAATTCACCATTGTGTGTATATAGTTATAATGTTTCTTTCTTACGTTTCTTGTTATGATCTTCCTGGGAAGGTACTCATTATTTTCTGCGTTGGTCAGCATTGGAGTTGGTGAATGGTTGTGGCTAGATCAATCAAACATGCATCAATTAGAGTTTTATTTTGTTTTTGTTCTTGGGATAGTTATGTATAAGACTTTTTATACAAGACATTTTTTTTGAGTTTTCCCTACTTTGATTATTTATTATTTTATGTTTAACATACATTTTGATATTATTTATTACATTATTTTGATTGGTTCTATTGCACTACCCTTTTTTTGGATAATTATTTTATATTGAAAAAATAAATTTTTTGTATTGGAATCTAATAGATGGATGTGGATTTCCAAATTTATGGGTAGGATATATGTTGAGATTATTTATATTCATAGGGTGAAATCATTACCAAATTATACAATATTTATATCCAAACAATGGTTCCTTCTTGTGGTGACTAGGAATGCTCTTCAGGTCCAGCGGTGGGTTGGGATAGGTGACCTGTCATGTTAGGGAAATGCTATAGCAGTTTAGGTTGTTAAAGGTGCTGGTTCAAAAATCAATATTTTGTTATTTGGGAGTTTTTATAGTTTGTATATTGGATGTCAAAATTTATGAGGTAAGTGAAAAAAGAGTATAGAACCCTCTTCCTTGCCTCGAACATAAATTTTTTTGGGGGTTTCGGTCTTTAAATTCTATGTTTGGACTATGGTTTCTGATTATTTATGATATGTTTTTATAAATGGTTATTTGACCCCCATTTACTATACTGGAGATTTTATGTGTCTACTTGAGTTTTGGGGTGAAAATGGAGAAGCAACTTGAGAGACAAAATTATCTCACATGATTTGGACAATTGTGAGGAGCCCATGTAGATGAATTTAGAACGTATTGAAAAAGATGTTCAATAATTGGTGCATGACATACCAAACAATGTGGTCAATTCTGTTTTCCCCTAATTTTTGTAATTGATATATTTCTAGCATCAAATCATTTATAATGACATTATAACTCATTTAATGTGAAATTGAGGGAGTTTATAATGTGTTTTGATGACATTGAAGTGAATTGTATTTGAATTTTGTATAATTTCCATTATTTTTGTATGTTTATGGTGAATATATGTTTTTTGAAAGGGGAAATATTGTGAAATATTTTTATTTAAGTTCTTGACTTTATAAAAGGATTTTGGATTCAAAATTTTATCTTTTGGGCTTATTGTTATATGATTTCGAATTATTAGGGCCATTTTTAAAATATATTGGTTTGATAATGAGGGTTGGGGATATTTTTTGAAAAAATATATAATTCTTTATTTTCTTTTATAAGTTTAGGTGAATTATTTACTTTTTAATGAAGTTGGATATTTTCAAAAAAAAATTATAGTTTGGAAACTAAATTATTTTCTAAGAATGCATACATGTGAAATGGTATTTTTATGTTTTACTTAAATGGAGGTTATGTTGGAAAAATTTTGGATGGGTTTTTAATTCCACATGGTATTTCAAAAAGGGTGACTAAGTTATATGGAAATGTTATTTTGTGTTTTTTTAAATGAAATCATATTTTTAACCTATTCATTTTTTTAGAGTCTAGAGGTTTTAGCGGTTTTATTTTTTTAAAACTGAGGTCATGTATTTTGAAATATTTCCAATGGACTTATTTATTTCACTATTTAATTAATTTTCAATGTATTTTTAAAATATACTAATTAATGTAAAACATTTAAATAATGAATTTTTTTAAGAGTGTGTGTATTTTTTAAATTTTTTTAAAAAAATTAGTCAGATGTTTTTGGTTTGGAATAGGGAAAACATATATGGTAAGATGAAGATAGGTCTTAAAATGATTGAATCTGTGTTTTGGTGTGATCATTGGTTTATAAAGAGTTTTCTGATTCAATGTGTGATTCATGGAATGGTTGAGTTTATATTTTTTTGGTATATGCCCCTCATAAAGGTATTGATCAAATTTATAAATATATTCATCAAGGGTGGTCCCTTTCATGGTTTTTGTTTAACCATTTTAGTTATTGAATTCACATAGCCCCTAAATATGGTGGTGGAGTAGGATATCTTATCTATCATTGAGTTTAATCAATGATGGAATTCTTCCAAAGCTCTGTTTGAATGGACTATCCATAGTGATGTTTTTATGCCATTTCTAGATGTTTTATAAGTGGAAATATCAGTATTAGGAAAAAATTTATATAATAAGGACAAAATAGGGATTTTTATTCAGAACATCAACTAATTGGGATTTTAGAGATAATATATGATGGTGTGTGTTTTGATATTTTCATTTGTTACCCCTTATGGATTGTGGTAGTTAATGATTGTGCTTATGCCTTGGTGTTGGATTATTCATGTCACTTGAGGATTCTGTTATTATGTTTGAGTCTATTTTGAGTCTCAATTATGAAAGATTAAAAATGGTAAGCACCTAGGTCCATGCTTTGGTTCATAGGAGAAGTGTTGCAATATTAAATTATAGTGATTAGAAGTGAAATACTTTGATTGTTATTGGGTAACTGGGAGATAATGACCTTAGGCTATGGTCATAAGTTACCTCTTATTTAGTATTGTGACTTGAGGTTGGAACCCATGTTTTTAATGATGAAGTTTGTTCATGGTGTGAGTATCTCTAGTTTTTTGATGGAAATTATATAAGGATTTCTAAGTGAATCCTCTTCAATGGTCCTTTAAATATCAAATGGTTGTTCCTTTACAATTAAATGTGGACTTAGTTTTTTTAGCAGATATTGTGTTTAATTAATGGGGATGATCACTTTGAGATTTGGTAATGTTGGGTTAGTTTTGTGTTTTACATGGTTTTCACTATTCAAAATAAATAGTTAATGGTGGGGGGAACCATGTTAGGTTTGTGTACCCTTAGATATTTTGTTGAATAGTTTTTTATTGGGTCATTTTTGAGGTTATCTTGGATTAACCTTGTTTATTTTGAGAAATAGTTTTGTTGGTAGTAATTTTTTAGAGGTTTATTTTCTAGTTTCTTTCCTCCCTCCCACCTTTTGGGATTCGGTGTTGATGTTTTGACCCTTTTATTACATTTATATTTACAAAAAGAATTTATTGGGAAGAATGTATCATGGTGGGGAGTATTGTGACACACCACATCACCATTATGATTTAATTTATATTATTTTTGGTGTGATTTAAAATTTTAGGAGTTTTTATTTGTATTTTTTTCATTTTCCTTATTTTACATCGTTAGTGTTTTTTGTTTATGGGGAACCATGTAGATCAATCTTACATATGATCATTTTAGTTTATTTTGTTTGGTGCATGGATTTTCTACATGGGTAACACATGGTTTGGTCGAAATCATGTGAAATATAGTAAAATTCATTCGAGTCCCTTTTAAATTGGGGTTTTGGAAAATGATTTTCTCATGGTTAAGGGATAACATGTCGGTTTCCCCTATAGTTTGATAAGGATTTTGCAAAGGGTTTTTTCATAGTGGGAACATGGTTAGGTAAATAATGGGGCCAAACCATGAAAGTGTGTAATATTTTTCCTATGTGTTCTACATAATCGAAATACGATTTACTAATCCATACATAATCACTATGTGAGTTACCTAAAATTAAACAAAAACGATATTCCAAAATTTTCATCATTTGTTTCTATCTATTTATCCCTCCCTCTCTTTTTAACCCATTAGACTGAGATATAGGGATGACCAAGGGAGCACAAACTCCCATATATTTTCATTTTGAGCTCCTAATTTTTTGAATTAATGGGGTTATCTTGTGGTAAACCCCTTATTTTTTCTTGTTCTTCATGGATCCTATAACCTATACCTATTTTGACTTGATTTTTCTTTTTTTGAATAAACCTCATGGGACTCCATAGAGGATATTAGGGTTGGGGGGTGTGGGGTAGGGTGGGTTGGTTACAATTTAGATATTTGGATGTCTAGGGATTGTATAGGATTCCATCTTTCATGGTTAAGCCTTTTCTATTGAAGGAATATTGTTAAAAACTGATCAATTCTTAACAAAGATTATTGATTATATTAAAATCAATTGAATGGAATTTTTATTTAATTATATTAATTTTTAAATACTTTTTTTGATAAATATATGTATATTTAATGGTTTTGTTGGGGTTATTTTTTTTAATATTATTAACCACTAGGAATAAAGGTTTTTAATGGATTTTATATTTTCCAAGATTTATTTTGAGGGATGAGTATCCGTGAAATTTTTATATAGGATTTTTTAAGTAAATTAATTTTTTTACAAGAGTTTAACCCCATTTTGGTTCAGTGAAAGGAATTAAATGTACTTCCATAAGGTTGATTTCAATTTAATTTAGTTTTATTTTGAAATTTTAATGAGTTTAAAATAAAGGGGAGTTGATTAGTTAGTGATTTTATATAAGGTTTCTCATGATTGGTTCTAAATAAATATTTGGAATTGAAATTAAAATTACGTAAATTACTTGGAATTCCATGTCCATTTTAATAATAGTATATTTAGTAATTCGAGAGGATTTTCATAAAAAAAATCATACCCTCAGTGTTTGATCACGATTTATGTGTTTCGTTTTACCCTTTAAGAGGATTATTATTTCATTATGAGGTCTCTTGGATTAATTTTTATGAAAAAGGGGTTGTTTGTTTCAAGGATATCAGAGGTGTGGTCATATTTACATGTTTTACATAATTTAATTGATTTTTCTATTTGTTTGTATCATTTAATTTCTATGCTCTACTTTTTGTGTCATGGGAACTTAGGTATCTTTGAATATGGTCTGGATGCATGTTATTATATCACACTATACACTAATCATCTAGTACGCTAGGAGTTTTTCCCTCTCATATGGGTTTTTAGTACTCAATGAAACAAAGGGGTATAGAATGGTGTGTTCAAGTTTCACTAGTGGGCCCCTCGAGTGAATGATATGATCAAACTAGGTTCAAAATCATTCTCATTAAATACTAAGGTATTTAACATGATACTTTCATTCCATTGTGGGTTGTTTAGATAATACATCTGAACCCTCATTTATATCCCCTAACATTATATTAGTTATGGAACCATTGTGTTGGTATGTGTTAAACTAGGTTTTAATGCAAGACATTTTTTCCCTTTATTCCCTTATTTGGTGTGTGTTAAAATGGGGATCCAAATATGGTTTGAATAGTGTAGTTCAAGGGAAATTGAAATTCATGTTTTATGATTGGACATTTAGAAATGTATTTTAGTTGTGAAGTCAAAATAGGTTTGAGGTGAATGTCTAGTATTTGAAAATCGTCTAAAAATAAAGAAATGATAAGGATTGGTTTTACTTTTATGCTTTATTATCCTCCTTTTAGTTTTTATAAATTTTCATCTTGCTGTGTTTATATAAAAATGACAATTGCATCTTATTTAATTTTTATTATATCCTCTTAAAAATATATTTTTATAAACATTATTTTCCGACTAGAAATTTTTAAATTCCTTTTTTTATAATTTTAGTTATTCTTTAATAAGATTTTTCTTAATGTTCGTAACTCACACACTATATAATCTATTGGTTTTATGCAATTATTCTATTTCTTTTCAAGTACATAGTTATGATCTTTCTTAAATTTTACTCATTTTGGTTAATGTAGGTTTGTGTTGGGGTGGGGGGTGACCATGCCCATAGCGGGATGGCTTGTATAGATGCATGTTTTATTTTGTTTTATCTACCGTATGGTTTGGTATCGACCTTCCTATCCTGTAAATATATTTTGGGATTCCTTGAATGGTAATTTTATTTATTGTAAGTTTGGTTTACACCAATTTGTGATTTATTCCATTTTTTTATTACAAATATTTCACTATACACCGTTTAGTGATTTTTTAGGATGGAATGGTTTATTTTTTTCTTAAGAATTTGATTTACTCATGGGGTATACTAGATTTCTACGTGGGATCCATTATGTGATTATTTAGATATATTGGACGAAATTATTCCAAAATATTTTTTTTCTTTATACCTAGGAACTAGTTATTAGCCTATAGGGACTGATAATTTCCTTCAAAACTAGTAGTGGTCCAAGTCATGTGATGTGTCAGGTCTTCATGAGATAGTTCATTAAATAAATAATCCTATAAACATGACCACTAACCTCACCATCACAGTGACATAGTGTCCGAGATATCTCAAATTACCTAAGGTCCAATGGAGCCCTTTCTCTTTCTCTAAGAAGACTAAAGACAACTAATCTACATTACTGGGAACTATCATCCACTTTACTTTAAACCCCCAAATGCATCTCATAAAGCATTCACAATCATGGATAAATATGGTTACAATTTTTTATCATAGGTAACCCCTATAATGATTCCAGAGATACCCCCTCACCAAGACCGTCCCATTTTCATCAAAGATCATACCATTCTCTACCATGATTATAGTGTAATGATCCAACCCAGGATAATCTACCATGTTACTTGGGTCACCCCATCACAAGGGACAAGGTGTGTTCCCAATCACCCTAGGCTATAAAATCGTGTCAAGATGTCAAAAGTGACCTAGTAGGATCACATTCTTAGTCAAAATCCATTTAATATTCCTTCTAAATTCAATCTAGTATCTGGAACGCCCCCTGAATAGTATATTCCCATTCCATTAGATAAATAGAGAAAAGACAATATTAAATAAACTGAGCAACACATCTTCAATAATAATGAACCATAACAAATTTCTTGTATAAATACAAAATTGATTATGAATCAACTTTATAAACATTATAAGGATCTAAAAAGGAATCCAAGGACAGTTTTTTAATACATATGTAATCCAAAACTCAAAATGAAAAGGACTCCTAGAAATCCTGGTTATTCCATCTCTTTATGGTACTTAACCATCACAAAATAAGAATACTGGAATAATGTAATATATCAAGAGACTATTCTATATGAATTGAATACTTTTACTTTATCTATTTATGATGAAACAAAATATTCACACACTAAAGAAATATTCAATGTGTATTTAAATTCCCAGTAGGATACCACAATGAATATATATATATATATATATATATATATATTAATTTTCACTATTCAACCCGTTGTTTGTAGTTTTATTTTTTTGAAATCCATTCCCCTTTTGAAAAACTTTTTCCTTGAATAACATGGTTTTAATAAAAAAATAACCCATTCCATATATAGGGAAAAAATTATAATAAAAATGATATAAATAAACATAAATCATATCATCAACCGTGTAAAAGTGTGGGCATATTCAATAAGAAACATCTATCGAATGATATGAGAAACATGGGAGAAGCTTTACATATTGGATACAAAGGGTGATAAAACTTCTGAACAAAAACATTAGCTGACCAAAGATCTATAATAATTATTATAACTTGGGCCTCTCAAATAATCAATGTATATAGAGAATGTGTTTATTAAAAAATTTATTAATTAAAATTTAGATAAAATAGAATTGATTAATTATACACTATTAAATATTAATTATTTTATTAATGAGATATTAATGATAAATAATGTTTCTAAATTATCTATATAAATAATGGGAGTATTGTGACACCCCACGTCACTATTATGATTTATTTTATATTATTTTTGGGGTGATTTAAATTTTTAGGATTTTTTATTTTTATTTTTTCCTTTTCCTTATTTTACATAGTTAGTGTTCTTTGTTTATGGGGAACTGTGTAGATCAATCTTACATATGATAATTTTAGTTTATTTTGTTTGGTGCATGAATTTTCTACATGGGTAACACATGGTTTGGTCAAAACCATGTGAAATATAGTAAAATTCATTCGAGTCCCTTTTAAATTGGGGTGTTGGAAAATGATTTTCTCATGGTTAAGGGATAACATGTTGGTTTCCCCTACAGTTTGATAAGGATTTTACAAAGGGGTTTTTCATAGTGGGAACATGGTTAGGTAAATAATGGGGCCAAACCATGAAAGTGTGTAATCTTTTTCCTGTGTGTTCCACATAATCAGAATACAATTTACTAATCCATACATAATCACTATGTGAGTGACCTAAAATTACAAAAAAAACGATATTCCAAAATTTTCATCATTCATTTTCATCTATTTATCCCTCCCTCTCTTTTTAACCCATTATAATGAGATATAGGGATTACCAAGGGAGCACACACTCCCATATATTTTCATTTTGAGCTCCTAATTTTTAAATTTATGGGGTTATCTTGTGGTAAACCCCTTATTTTTTCTTGTTCTTCCTGGATCCTATAACCTATACCTATTTTGACTTGATTTTTCTTTTTTTGAATAAACCTCAAGGGACTCCATATAGTATATCAGGGTTGGGGGGTGTGGGTATAACGACCCATACTTTACATACATTGTTAATACTTCAAAATTGAAGCATACTTATTACAACATATAACAGAACCACGAAAGGACCATATAGGTATATTGTCTTTAGAAACTGGGAAACATAAACAACTGGTTCATAAAGCGTCTACACTGTCTCCCATTTATTTCATCATATCTATAGTCTCTTTTGGCATATCTTAATTAATAACCTTCTTCCTGGCCTGGGGAAAGAAAACATACAAAATGGTGAGCTCAAATGCTCAGTAAGTGTAAACAAAAGAAATATCAATCACATCGTATACATAAGCACATAACTTTTGGAAATCTTAACCTGCAAAAGAGATCATAATTTCATAACATGGGATAAATCATGGCAGTGAAATGTAATCACAATAATCATAACTTAAAACATGAAACTTTGTGGCATACACACATAATCATAGAGAATCAATTCTTGTTAGTCAAGACTCATTGCCATGACTATCTTAGTGGACAAAGTCCCTTTCTGAACCGAGTCACCCTCGTTTCAGTCCTGTTTCACTGAAGCGGTATAACCAACCGTTCCAGCCATGTCTATCTCATGAGATATACAATCTTTACCCAATCCATTGGAGGGAGATATAGGTCCCACCTATCTCATAATGATACCATTCTTATGTGTACCACAAAATCATAAATCATACATCATTGCATAACCCATGTAATAAAAATGGGAATCGTAAACATCGTGACAACATAAAACAAATCATATAAGATAAAGGAATTCCTAAAAATAATTCTATCACAAAATAATCAAATCAATAGGGATAAAAACAGAACCCTTTATTATCTGAGATGGAAAATAATTTTGATAAAACACTTGAACTCCATTCTTGAGGAAAATATCCTTTCTGCTTCAAAAACACTTTTCCTTTCTTAACATGTCGTACAATTATAAAATAAAAGAAGTTGATTAAAAATAAACTTGAAAACTTTTAAAGGAAGCTCCTTGGAAATAATGTTTTAAAAATCCATTCATGCCGTATAAGTTAAAAAAATATTCTTCGTACTTTTGTCGGAAAAGTCAAAAAGTACCTCGTACGAAAAATGACAAAAGATTCCTTTCATATCCTTTACTAAAAACTCACCGAAGGGTAAAATTGTATTTAAGAAATTTTAGGTTGATGGAAATAATATTAAATATTGAGGAAACATGGATGTGGATGATAAAATACACCCCAGTAAATACCAAAGTATAAACAATCTCGGATAAAAATGAGATTGTGATATTTCCCTTACCTTAGGTCCGTTTTGCTTTGTAAGTGTCTGAAACTCCTGTATAATGATTTAAATAATGTTATTGACTTATTCCAGAATCATAATTATTTTTATGATATCATATATGGTCATATTCTTAGCTTCTTAGTAGTAATATTTCATTTCTACTTGTTATTCAGGTGTTTATAATTTTTTTGTTCTTATGCGTGTCTCATCGAATAAATTCATATTATTCTCTTTAGGTTATAGATACCTCATTTCCAGAATGGTATTAGTGTAATATATATCATATTCATTCATTAAATTCATTTGTATAATCATTATTAAATGAAAATCATGTAGAACGAGTCGCATCACATCGTGGAGACGGTATTCCGTACGTACGCACGAGTGATGATATCATTCCTATGATCGTGGAATTGTATTGGAGTGTATGTATACTATTTCATAATCAGTATTACTTTATAATAGTAATATATAGCCATTATTGAAACCATTATACCCATCCAAGTTAGGTAGTGGTGGAAAATAGATTACACCACGGCGTGGAGACGGTATTCCGTACGTACGCACGCGTGGTGATTTCTTTTTCCGTAGGATGGATAGATGGTGAAATAGGGTTGTTTAATACTTATAATAACATATCAGTATATGAGTGATACTTATGTTATTACTTTATAATGAAAAAACTAAAGAAGAAGAAGTGGAAGAAGAAATAAATATGAAAGAATTGGTAACGGACATTACCTCTTCTTTGAAGTGCTTCTTTGAGACCTTATTTTAGGGCACTAAAATTGGTCTTTGAAGAAGACCAAGACCTCTAGGATGTCTCTAGAGAAGTGGAGAGGAAGAATTGGCAGGGTTTGGCCGAGCTTGAAGGCACATTGTGGTGTGAGGAAGAGGGGGAGGAGGTGCCCTTTTATAAGGGAGGAGAGGGGCTCCTTTGGGAAAACTAAAAATATTATTTTATTATAAAGTCATGTTCAGTTTTAAATAGCTCCAAATTGATATATTTATAAGCTAAGGTGGGTATGGGTCTAAATCCTCTCATACAATAGAATTTAGACATGTTTAGGTTCCTATTTTAACCTTATCATTTAGATTTAAAATTAAGTTAAATAATTTTACTTTTACCGTGTCTTCTTGTGTGTTCTTATACTATATGGTTAATAAACTTACTATAAGTAGCCAAACAAACCCCAATTTGTTTATTATTAATATATATATAACCTTATCTAAGTCAATTGGCGGAACCATATTTTTTAGGAATAAAATAACAATTACTAATATAATATTTGTTTTAAAAACTATTTTATGTCAATTTTTAAACTATTTAGTAATTAATTTTTGTGAAAATCATAACAGAATTATTAGTTCGAAAAAAGTTAATTAAATCAACACTAACATGTCATAGTATCCTATAAAATTATTTTAATTCATAAAAAGTCTCAAATTACATTTATTTTGGTGTTTATAACATTAATTATGTCAATATTTCATTAATAAGATAATTACTGCATCATCTTTGTGTCATAAATAAATTAAATTATTTAATGTATAAAAATTAAAAATAAAATACTATTATGTAGGAACTATTTTTATCTTTCTAATGAATATTTATAGTCGAATTTATCTTATGTATAACCCCATATTAATAATTATTTACTTATTAAACATTGATTTTAACTATTTTAACCCTTCTTTAAATAAATTAATAATAAATGTCATAATCTAATCCAAGTGGGCCTAAATGGTTATATTTTATTCCTAAGTTTGTTTTTGGTCGACTTACACTTGTCCAATAGAATTAGTACATGTGTTAGGGTAATAATAATATCATTTTTACCCTTAATTACCCTATTTACTTTTAACCGTGGTAAAAAAAAGAAAAAAGTTACTATTCAGAAAAAAATTATTTTCATCTCATTGAACCACATTTTACATACTGACATCAACCGTGTCTCCCGAATTTTTGAAATTCCACTCACAGAAGCGGTAAAATTAAGTTTTATGAAAAATTCAGTTTTTTAACTACCACTTAGTGGTTTCACTATTCATCAAAAATTGAAAGTTTTCAGAAAAATACCAAAATTTCACCCTAGGCTAATTTCGATATTCCGAATCCAAAAATGAAGTCCATTTTGAAAAATAAAATTTATAATATTTCAAAAAGTGATTATTACTATTCATAAAGGCTAGTTTTAATAATATTTTAATAGTGTATCGTTGTTTAGTGAAACTCAGTATTGCGTACGACGCAAGCTATCGAGGAAGGTCGCGATTTTGTGTATAGCAAGCCAAGCAAGTGTTGTGTAGAAAAATATTTCTTTGATGATTTATATAACATAAAAGTCTCAGGTGTTACATTCTACCCCCCTTAAAATGAATTTCGCCCTCAAAATTCGTCACTTTGTAACAAACAGATGAGGATACCTCTCCCTCATCATATCCTCAAGCTCCCATGTAGCTTCTTCTAATTGGTGGTTCCTCCATAAAACTTTCACCAATCGAGTGGTCTTGTTTCGTAGGAATTTTTCGCTATGATCCAGAATCTCTATCAGTTGTTCTTCATAAGAAAGATCTTGCTCCAGCGATAAAACTTCTGAGCTGAGTACATGTGAAGGATCAGGTATGTACTTTCTCAGGAGAGATACATGGAACACATTGTGGACTTGAGAGAGATTCAGTGGAAGTGCCAATCGGTAAGCTACCTTCCCAACACGATCCAGTATTTCGAAAGGACCGATATATCTAGGGATCAACTTCCCCTTCTTTCCAAATCTCATAACCCTCTTCCAGGGAGATATTCGTAAGAACACTTTATCACCCACTTCAAAATCTAGGTCTTTTCTTCGGTTGTCGGAATAACTTTTCTGTCGACTCTGAGCTGTTCTTATGTGTTGTTGAATAGATCTGACCTTTTCTGCCATTTCATCAACGAGATCAGGTCCTAATAGCTTTCTTTCCCCAAATTCATCCCAGCAAGTTGGAGTCCTGCATTTCTTTCCATAGAGAGCTTCATAAGGGGCCATCTGAATACTGGAGTGAAAGCTATTATTATAAGAAAATTCAAACAAAGGTAGGTGTTGATCCCAACCACCTTTGAAATCCATAGAGCAAGCTCTCAACATATCTTCTAGGGTTTGAATTGTTCTCTCAGACTGACCGTCTGTCTGAGGATGATAAGCAGTGATGAAAATCAACTCTGTATCTAGAGTATGCTGAAGACTTCGCCAGAACTTTGAGGTAAATCTCGGATCCCGATCAGATATAATAGAAAGTGGTACTCCATGCAATCTTACCACTTCTTTTACATATATCCTGGCAAGCTGATCCAGAGAAAAATCCTCTCTAATAGTAATGAAGTGTGCAGACTTTGTAAGACGATCAACTATGACCCAGATAGCATTATTGCATTTGGATGTTTTAGGAAGTCCTCTGACAAATTCCATAGTGATGTTTTCCCATTTCCATTCGGGTATGGGTAATGGTTGTAACATCCCCTTAGACTTCTGTCTCTCAGCTTTAACTTGTTGACAAACCAAGCATCGAGAGACATATTCAGCAACATCTCTTTTCATGCCATCCCACAAGAAGTACTCTTTCAGGTCCCTATACATCTTCGTGCTTCTAAGATGAATAGAGAATGAAAAACTATGAGCCTCATCCAGTAGTTCCTTCTTTAATTAGAGGATGGGAGGAACACAAACCCGATTCCTGAACTTTATTATCCCATCACAATCAAGGTTGAATTCAGGAACATTTCTCACCTTCTTTTGTAACTCAACATCTTCTTTCTATGCCTCTTTAATCTTCACATGTATAGATGGTTGAACATTAATTTGAGAAAGATAATATTTTTCCCCTTCCATTATAATTCCAAGATCCATACTTTGTAAATCCATAAATATTGGATCTTTTGTGATCCTCATCATGGATAAACTAGCATGGTCTTTTCGACTTAATGCATCTTCCACCTTGTTTTCTTTCCCATGGTGGTAATGGATTGATCAGTCATAATACATAATCAGCTCCAACCATCTTCTTTGGCACATATTCATCTCCTTTTGTTTGAAAATATACTTTAAACTTTTATGATAAGTATAAATATCACACCTTTCACCATAAAGGTAATTCCTCCAAATATTTAATGCAAAGATTACCGCAGCTAACTCCAAATCATGTGTTGGGTAATTTTTCTCATGGATTTTCAATTGTCGTGAGGCATAAGCTATCACCATATCATTTTGCATAATAACACACCCCAATCCCTTCTTGGATGCATCACTATAGATCACAAACCTTTCTCCACTACAAGGAAGTGTGACCACAGGTGAACTGGATAACCTACTTTTCAACTCCTTGAAATTCTCTTCACATTCTTCCGTCCAGACAAACTTAACTCCTTTCCTAGTCAACTTGGTGAGTGGATTAGATAATCGTGAAAAATCATTCACAAAACGTCGATAATATCCATCCAAACCAAGAAAACTTCGGATCTCAGTTACTGTTGTTGGTCTCGACCATCTTTCGATAACCTCTATTTTTGCTGGATCCACAGATATCCCCTTTTTTGAGATTATGTGACCCAAAAATGCAACTTTTTGAAGCCAAAATTCACACTTGGTAAATTTGGCATAAAGCTTCTCCTTTCTCAGGGTCTTCAATATAATTCTCAAGTGATATTCATGTTCTTCCTTTCCCTTTGAATATACAAGAATATCGTCTATAAAGACTACCACAAACTGATCAAGATAGTCTCTAAAGACTCTATTCATCAGATCTATGAAGATAGCAGGGGCATTAGTAAGACCAAATGGCATCACTATAAATTCATAGTGTCCATACCTTGTACGGAAAGCCGTGTTTGGTATATCCTCCCTTTTGAACCTTAATTGATGATACCCTGAACGAAGATCAATCTTGGAAAAGTTTTGAGCTCCACATAGTTGGTCAAATAGGTCATCAATGCGCGGGAGAGGATATTTTTTCTTGATAGTGATCTTGTTAATTTCTCGATAATCAATGCAGAGTCTCATTGATCTATATTTCTTCTTAACAAATATAACAGGTGCTCCACAAGGTGACGCACTAGGGCGTATGAATACCTTATCAAGATTCTCGTGGAGTTGCTTCTTCAATTCCTGCAACTAAATTGGGTCCATTCTACAAGGTGTCTTTGAAATAGGCAAAGCACCCGGTACGAGTTCTATTGAAAACTCAACTTCACGATTCGGTGGAAGACCCGGTAATTCTTCCAGAAAGACATCATCAAACTCCCGTACAATGGGCATATTCTTAATTGTGAGTTTCTCACCAACCATTTGAGATAAATAACCTTCATTTAGTGGAATCAATACCCATAAAAAGAAAGAAATTTCCACTGGAAGGTTATGTTTATCCTTGCATTGATAGATGATCATAGATTGATCTGGATTATGAAATGTGACTTCCCTTCTTTGGAAATTGATATGAGCTCCATATAAAGAAATAAAATCAATGCCAAGAATCACATCAAATTCCACTATAGGAAGGATCACAAGATTTGCAGGAATCACTTTCCCACAAACTTCGATCGGAGAATAATTATAAACTTTTGATGCGACTGTTGTGCCATTAGGTGTTGTCACAGCTAACTCAACATCTAATTGTTGAGGTAATATTGTGATACCCTTAGAAAAATCTTCAAAAATAAAAGAGTGAGTGGATCCAGAATCAAATAAAACATTTTATACTTTAGAGTGGATGGTAAGTGTACCTTTCACCACATCGTTATCGTACTCCTCATCGCTGATAGAAATTGCATGTGACTTTCCATTGTCTTTAGCCTTAAGAGTTTGTTGACGTTGACCATCATCATCAACCCTTGGATTAGGGCATTTATTGGCATAATGTCCCATCTCCTTGCACTTGAAACATTGAAGTGTAGTAGGTTCATTCTGTGTATGCCTTCCTTTGTTTGCATCATTAGACATCTTCTTCCCATCATCGCGGCTTTCAGATGCCCGATGACCTTACTTTCCACATTTGAAATATTTACTTGTCCCTTTATGACAACTCCCTCCATGTTTCTTTCCACACTTTGAGCATAAGGGAAAGGTCGTCTTCTTTTCAGTGTGCTCTTTAGATTTTCCTTTGAATTCCATTTTCCTCTTCTTATCAAACCCATATGACTGATGGGTTACTCGAATCTCCATCTTGAATTTGAGAGCACATCAAATTATTTCCTCGTAGCTATTGAAGTCCCTTATGGATAACTCCCTTAGAAGACTTGGTTTTAATCCAGTAAAGAATTGATCAATCTTACTCTCTGGTTGGATAATAATACCAGAAGCATACCTTGAAAGTCTTGTAAAATTTGCTTCATAGGTACCAAAAGATTCATCATCCTTTTGCTTCAGTTCAAGAAACTCTTTCTCCATCTTTGTTCGGAGAATACGAGGGAAGTACTTATTGAAAAATAAGTTCTTGAACTCGTCCCATTCCATGGACTCAATTTCATACCTTTGTCTCATATTCTTAATAAGATTCCACCATTGATCAGCATCTCCTTCCAAACGATACACTGCTAGGATGACTTTATCATATTCAGAACATTGAAGAACTGAAAATATATTTTTAGTAGTACTAATCCATTGTTCAGTAACTAATGGATCAGTAGACCCGCTGAAAGAAGGTGGACGCTGCCTCATGAAGGATTCAACAGAATGTTGCTCCTTCCTTTGCTCATTTTGAAGTCCTGCATGATTCATAGCTTGAGAAAGTTGTGTGAGCATGGCTAAAAGATTTTGCATTCCAGCTCCCATAACGTTTGGTTGCTCCGGGGGAAAATCATTGCATTGCCCATCGCATTCCGTATTAACACGGTTCCTTCGGGTTCCAGCTATTGACTAAAACCAAGAAGAATAGTGTGAGCAACACTAATTATAATAGGAAAACCACATAATCAAGAATAAAATTTCACACTTAAGGTCTTATCCTAGGTTATTCATGGCCATTTCTAAAACTCTAAGATTGTCTTTTATGCTTAGACTTATCCTTAGGGTTCTTACTAAGGCTTTCACATCCTAGTTTCCAAAGGTTGACTATACCTTTCCTCTGATACCAACTATAACGACCCATGCTTTACATACATTGTTAATACTTCAAAATTGAAGCATACTTATTACAACATATAACAAAACCACGAAAGGACCGTATAGGTATAGTGTCTTTAGAAACTGGGAAACATAAACAACTGGTTCATAAAGCATCTACATTGTCTCCCATTTATTTCATCATATCTATAGTCCCTTTTGGCATATCTTACTTAATAACCTTGTTCCTGACCTGGGGAAAGAAAACATACAAAAGGGTGAGCTCAAATGCTCAGTAAGGGTAAACAAAAGAAATATCAATCACATCGTATACATAAGAACATAAATTTTGGAAATCTTAACCTGCAAAAGAGATCACAATTTCATTACATGGGATAAATCATGGCAGTGAAATGTAATCACAATAATCATAACTTAAAACATGAAACTTTGTGGCATACACACATAATCATAGATAATCATTTCTTGTTAGTCAAGACTCATTGCCAAGACTATGTTAGTGGACAAAGTCCCTTTCTGAACCGAGTCACCCTCGTTTCAGTCCTGTTTCCCTGAACCGGTATAACCTACCGTTCCAGCCATTTCTATCTCATGAGATATAAAATCTTTACCCAATGCATTGGAGGGATATATAGATCCCACCCATCTCATAATGATACCATTCTTATGTGTGCCACAAAATCATAAATCATACATCATTGCATAACCCATGTAATAAAAATGAGAATCTTAAACATCATGACATCATAAAAAAATCATATAAGATAAAGGAATTCCTAAAAATAATTCCATCACAACATAATCAAATCAATAGGAATAAAAACAGAACCCTTTATTTTCTTAGATGGAAAATAATTTTGATAAAACACCTGAACTCCATTCTTGAGGAAAATATCCTTTCTGCTTCAAAAACACTTTTCCTTTCTTAACATGTCGTACAATTATAAACTAAAAGAATTTGATTAAAAAAAACTTGACAACTTGTAAAGGAAGCTTCTTGGAAATAATGTTTTAATAATTCATTCATGCCGTATAAGTTAAAAAAAACATTCTTCGTACTTTTGTCGGAAAAGTCAAAAAGTACCTCGTATGAAAAACAACAAAAGATTCCTTTCATATCCTTTACTAAAAACTCACCGAAGGGTAAAATTGTATTTAAACAATTGTAGGTGGATGGAAATAATATTAAATATTGTGGAAACGTGGATGTGGATGATAAAATACACCCCAGTAAATACCAAAGTATAAACAATCTCGGATAAAAATGAGATTGTGATATTTCCCTTACCTTAGGTCCGTTTTGCTTCGTAAGTGTCCGAACCTCCTGTATAATGATTTAAATAATGTTATTGACTTATTCCAGAATCATAATTATTTTTATGATATCATATATGGTCATATTCGTAGCTTCTTAGTAGTAATATTTCATTGCTACTTGTTATTCCGGTGTTTATAATTTTTTTGTTCTTATGCGTGTCTTGTCGAATAAATTCTTATTATTCTTTTTAGGTTATAGATACTTAATTTACAGAATGGTATTGGTGTAATATATATCATATTAATTCATTAACTTCATTTATATAATCATTATGAAATGAAGATCATGTAGAACGAGTCGCATCACATCGTGGAGACGGTATTCCGTACATACGCACGAGTGATGATATCGTTCCTATGATCGTGGAATTGAATTGGAGTGTATGTATACTATTTTAGAATCAGTATTACTTTATAATAGTCATATATAGTCATTATTTACACCATTATACCCATCCAATTAAGGTGGTGGTGGAAAATAGATTACACCACGGCGTGGAGACGGTATTCCGTACGTACGCACGCGTGGTGTTTTCTTTTTCTGTAGGATAGATAGATGGTGAAATAGGGTTGTTTCATACTTATAATAACATATCATTATATGAGTGATAATTATGTTATTACTTTATAATGAAACAACTAAAGAAGAAGAAGTGAAAGAAGAAATAAAGATGAAAGAATCGGTAACAAACATTACCTCATCTTTGAAGTGCTTCTTTGAGACCTTCTTTTAGGGCACTAAAATTGGTCATTGAAGAAGACCAGGACCTCTAGGATGTCTCTAGGGAAGTGGAGAGGAGGAATTTTCAGGGTTTGGCCGAGATTTAAGGCTCAATGTGGTGTGAGGAAGAGGGGGAGGAGGTGCCCTTTTTTAAGGGAGGAGAGGGGCTCCTTTGGGAAAACTAAAAATATTATTTTATATAAAGTCAAGTTCGGTTTTAAATAGCTCCAAATTGATATATTTCTAAGCTAAGGTGGGGATGGGTCGAATTCCTATCATACAATAGAATTTAGACAAGGTTAGGTTCCTATTTTAACCTTATCATTTAGATTTAACATTAAGTTAAATAATTTTACTTTTACGGTGTCTTCTTGTGTTCTTATACTATAAGGTTAATAAACTTACTATAAGCAGCCAAAAGAACCCCAATTTGTTTATTATTAATATATATAACCTTTTCTAAGTAATTTGGTGAACCTTATATTTTTATGAATAAAAAAAATTACTAATATAATATTTGTTTTAAAAACTATTTTATGTCAATTTTGACACTATTTAGTAAATAATTTTTGTGAAAATCATAACAGAATGATTAGTTCGAAAACAGTAAATTAAAAAAACAATAACATGTCATAGTATCCTATAAAATTAGAGAAATTCATAAACAGTCTCAAATTAAATTTATTTTTGTGTTTATAACATTAATTATGTCAATATTTCATTAATACTATAATTACTGCATCATCTTTGTGTCATAAATAAATTAAACTATTTAATGTCTAAAAATTTAAAATAAAATACCATTATGTAGGAAATCTTTTTATCATTCTAATGAATATTTATAGTCTAATTTATCTTATGTATAATCCCATATTAAAAATTATTTACTTATTAAACTTTGATTTTAACTATTTTAACCCTTCTTTAAATAAATTAATAATAAATGTCCTAATCTAATCCAAGTAAGCCTAAATGGTCATATTTTATTCCTAAGTTTGTTTTTGGTCGAATTAAACTTGTACAATAGAATTAGGACATGTGTTAGGGTAATAATAATACCATCTTTACCCTTAATTACCCTATTTACTTTTAACCGTGGTAAAAAAGTAAAAAGTTACTATTCATCAAAAAATTATTTTCATCTCATTGAACCACATATTACATACTGACATCAACCGTGTCTCTAAGATTTTTGAAATTCCACTCACAGAAGCAGTAAAATTAAGTTTTATGAAGTCCATTTTGAAAAATAAAATTTATAAAATTTCAAAAAGTGGTTATTACTATTCATAACGGCTAGTTTTAATAATATTTTAATAGCATATCGTTGTTTAGTGAAACTCGGTATTGCGTACGACGCAAGCTATCGAGGAAGGTCGCGATTTTGTGTAAAGCAAGCCAAGAAAGTGTTGTGTAGAAAAAGTTTTCTTTGATGATTTATATAACATAAAAGTCTCGAGTGTTATAGTGGGGTAGGGTGGGTTGGTTACAATTTAGATATTTGGATGTCCAGGGATTGTATAGGATTCCATCATTCTTGGTTAAGCCTTTTATATTGAAGGAATCTTGTTACAACCTAATCACTTCTTATCCAAGATTATTGATTATATAAAAATCCATTGAATGGAATTTTTATTTAATTATATTAATTTTTAAATACTTTTTTTGATAAATATATGTATATTTAATGGTTTTATTGGGGTTATTTTTTTTAGAGTTATTAACCACTAGGAACAGAGGTTTTTAAAGGATTTTAAATTTTCCAAGATTTATTTTGAGGGATGAGTATCCGTGAAACTTTTCTATAGTCTTTTTTAAGTAAATTAATTTTTTTACAATAGTTTAACCCCATTTTGGTTTAGTGAAAGGAATTAAATGTGCTTCTAGAAGGTTGATTTCAATTTAATATAGTTTTGTTTGAAATTTTAATGAGTTTAGAATAAAGGGGAGTTGATTCATTAGTGATTTTATATATGGTTTCTCATGATCTGTTATAAATAATTATTTGGAATTGAAATTAAAATTAAGAAAATTACTTGGAATTCCATGTCCATTTTAATAATAGTCTATTTAGTACTTTAAGGGGATTTTCATAAAAAAAAATCATACCCTTAGTGTTCGATCTCGATATATGTGTATCGTTTTACCCTTTAAGAGGATTCTTGTAACATTATTAGGTTGCTTGGATTAATTTGTATGAAAAAGGGGTTGTTTTCTTCAAGGATATAGGATGTGTGGTCATATTTATATGTTTTAGATAATTTAATTGATTTTTCTATTTGTTTGTATCATTTAATTTATATGCTCTACTTTTTGTGTCATGGGAACTTAGGTATCTATGTATATGGTCTGGATGCATGTTATTATATCCCACTATACACTAATCATCTAGTAAACTAAGAGTTTTTCCCTCTCATATGGGTTTTTAGTACTCAATGAAACAAAGTGGTATAGAATGGTGTGTTCAAGTTTCACTAGTGGGCCCCTCGAGTGAATGATATGAGAAAACTAGGTTCAATATCATTCTCATTAAATCCTAAGGTGTTTAACATGATACTTTCATTACATTGTGGGTTGTTTAGAGAATGCATTTGAACCCTCATTTATATCCCCTAAAATTATATTAGTTATCGAACCACTATGTTGGAATGTGTTAAACTAGGTTTTAATGCAAGTCATTTTTTCCCTCTATTCCTTTATTTGGTGTGTGTTAAAATGGGGTTCCAAATATGTTTTGAATGGTGTAGTTCAAAAGAAATTGAAATTCATCTTTTATGATTGGACATTTAGAAATGTATTTTAGTTGTGAAGTCAAAATAGGTTTGAGGTGCATGTCTAGTATTTGAAAATTGTCTGAAAATAAAGAAAGGATAAGGATTGGTTTTACTTTTATGCTTTATTGTCCTCCTTTTATTTTTTACAAATTTTCATATGGGTGTGTTTATATAAAAATGACAATTCCATCTTATTTTATTTTTATTATATCCTCTTAAAAATATATTTTTATAAACATTATTTTCTGACTAGAATTTTTTAAATTCCTTTTTTTATAATTTCAGTTATTCTTTAATAAAATTTTTCTTAATGTTCTTAACTCACACCGTATATAATCTATTGGTTTTATGAAATTATTATATTTCCTTTCATGTTCATACTTATGATCTTTCTTAAATTTTACTCATTGTGGTTAATGTAGGTTTGTGTTGGGGTGGGGAGTGACCATGCCCATAGAGGGATGACTTGTATAGATGCATGTTTTATTTTTTTTATCTACCGTATGTTTGGTATCGACCTTCCTCTCCTGTAAATATATTTTGGTTTTCCTTGAATGGTAATTTTATTTATTTTATGTTCGGTTTACACCATTTTGTGTTTTATTCCATTTTTTATTACAAATATTTCACTATACAATTTTTAGTGATTTTTTAGGATGGAATGGTTTATTTTTTTCATAAGATTTTGATTTACCGATGGGGTATACTAGATTTATATTTGGGATCCATTATGTGATTATTTATATATATCGGATGAAGTTATTCCAAAATATTTTTTTCCTTATACCAAGGAACTAGTTATTAGCCTATAGGGACTGATAATTTCCTTCAAACCTAGTGGTGGTCCAAGTCATGTGATGTGTCAGGTGTTCTCGAGATAGTTTATTAAATAAATAATCCTATAAACATGACCACCAACCTCACCATCACAGTGACATTGTGTCCGAGATATCTCGAATTACCTGAGGTCCAATGTATCCCTTTCTCTTTCTCTAAGAAGACTAAAGACAACTAATCTACATTACTGCGAACTATCATCCACATTACTTTAAACCCCCACACGCATCTCATAAAGCGTTCACATTCATGCATAAATATGGTTACAATTTTTTATCATAGGTACCCCCTATAATGATTCCAGAGATACCCCCTCACCAAGCCCGTCCCATTTTAATCCAAGATCATACCATTCCCCACTGTGCTTCTAGTGTAATGATCTAACCCAAGATAATATACCATGTTACTTGGGTCATCTCATCACAAGGTCCAAGTTGTGTTCCCAATCACCCTAGGCTATAAAAGAGTTTCAAGATGTCAAAAGTGACCAAGTAGAATCACATTATTAATCAAAATCCATTTAATATTCCTTCTAAATTAAATCGAGTATCTGGAACGGCCCCCTAAATAGTATATTCCCATTCCATTAGATAAATAGAGAAAATATAATATTAAATAAATAGAGCAACACATCTTGAATAATAATGAACCATAACAAATTTCATGTATAAATACAAAATTGATTATTAATCAACTTTATATACATGATAAGGATCGAAAAAGACATCCAAGTACAATTTTTTAATACATATGTAATCCCAAACTCAAAAAGAAAAGGTCTCCTAGAAATCTTGGTTGTTCCATCTCTTTATGGTACTTAACCATCACAAAATAATAATACTAGAATAATGTAATATATCAAGAGACTATTCTATATGAATTTAACACTTTTACATTATCTATTTATGATGAAACAAAATATTCACAGAGTAAAGAAATATTAAATGTGTATTTAAATTACCAGTAGGATACCACACTGAATATATATATATATATATATATATATATATTAATTTTCACTATGCAACCCACTGGTTGTAGTTTTATTTTTTTTGAAATCCATTTCCCTTTTGAAAATATTTTTCCTTGAATAACATGGTTTTAATAAAAAAAATAACCCACTCCATATCGAGGGAAAAAATTATAATATAAATGAAATAAATAAACATAAATCATATCATCAAATGTGTAAAAGTGTGGGCATATTCAATAAGAAACATATATCGAATGATATGAGAAACATGGGAGAAGCTTTGACATATGGGATACAAAGGGTAATAAATTTTTGAACAAAAACATTAGCTGACCAAAGATCTATAATAATTATTATAACTTGGGCCTCTCAAATAATCAATATAAATTACCCCTAGCTCCCATTAATCGCAGCGTTAGGGAATTACCCATCTAGTCACCCACCTACCCAAGGTCAACCATATTACACACCCCTAAAAAAATGATATGTTAACATTTAAATATGAAAAAATAGAAATGAATAAAAAGAAAGTTACATGGAATCCCATTTTAATTATATACTCACAGAGATAACATATTTTAATATAATAAACCTCTCAAAATAATTTTATCAAACTCATAATAGGCCTAAAGTCTATATTTTCATGAAAACCATGGTAAACCATAATTTATTCAACACAATCGGAAGAAAATGATGAGAACATGCCTAAAAGACTTCAATATATGATTTAGAGTATAAATAAATCATGAAACCATGTGGAAATAACCAGAATAGTTGTAATAGAAAAGAAAAGTATGAATATGTAAGGACTTCTACCTTAATAGCGATTTAATGTCATTACCTTTGGAAAATACCACATAGGGGGAAGAGTAGCTATAATTACCAAAATAATCACTAATAAAAATAATCCAAATTCCCCTATAAACACTAGGATCACCCTTCACTTATCTATTATGTTTAGTGGAATAGTAAGTAAATTTAATAGGATGGAAGGAGAAGAAAAAAATGAATATCTAAGAAAACATGGACTTACCTTGAGATCATCACTAATGAATACAAGAAGAACCACCAAGGGTTTGGGGAGAATAAGGTATCATGGTTAGGGGGATCTTGTCAAACAACGGGTTGAAATGATGAAAGATACGTGTTAAACATTAGTTTGGGTATAAGTATAAATTCCGAATTTTAACCAAATTTGACAAAAATCACTGTTGGAAAAATTGTTCACCAATCAGGAGGGTCTCCCATCCTTTAGAAAATAAGGGAAAAATTTCATTCGGGGATCTTAAAGAGCTTAATAAACCTATCATGGACCGTGTGCAACGGAAATACCCCTTCACCCCTATTTTCACTATTAGTTTGATAGTTATTACTGACCATGATCTAATGACGCACATTGAATTTTTCCCCAAAAATTTATGTTTTCCAACCAAACTCCATGGAAATTTAATAATGAGTAAAATAAAATTAATAAAGTAGAATATACATAGCTATGAGTTTATGGGTGCCACACCCATGATCTTATCCCAAAACACAACATCAAAATAATTAATTTTATAAATTTATAACTAGTTTTTAAATTTGTATAAAATAGCAATAACAACCAAAAAATCAATGGGAAATGTTGTATCCCTAAAAAAACCCACCCTAGTGTGTCCATCATTCTAGGATCCTCTATTTCCGTGTTGAAAAAAAAAACTATCAACTCATCCTAGTTACAACAAGATATGATTGAAATCATTTCAAAAAATTTCACAGAGACATCCAAATCAACAAATATCAAAGGGGAAGAAGAATATAGAGGAGGATAGTAATTTTTTCTTCAAATAACTTAATAAAAATGTATCCAAACAACCCACTTATAAGGGGGATTAAAGGGGTAATGAAGAGGGGGGGGGGGTGATCCATAAAAAATGGATCCCCCCGAACCCTCATTCAACTAAAATCCTTAGAGGAGCCAACATTGAAAAGGTAGTTTTGTAAAAGTTCATTCCCTATACCCAAATTAAAAATTAATATTCTATTATCAAATCAATTATATACACTGTGATACATGATATATACTTACAAAAAACGTTTCAACACTTCTATGCCCATCATTTACGTGGTAACATCCTTAGATTATTTATCATACCAACATGTTATAGTATTTAATAGATATAATAATAACCTCAAGATACCTTGAAAAAAATCTTAAGAGTATGTCATATATTCTAGATACAACATACTAGTTGGACACAGATGATGTATGACTATCCAGTGTTGGAGGCTTATAAGCATTGAGACTTATTTTCATGAAGTTCCCACTATGTGATCTCATGTAGTGGAGATCATAAGGAAATAACCACTAATAGGAATACAACTAGTTTTAGGTGTCATTGGTAGTTCGTATTTTCAAACACATATTTTGGTATCAAATGTAGATATCATTTTCTATATGTATTATTTAACCGTATAATTTGATTTAGGATAAAATTATAACATTTATATTATTCCAAGGTATCTTGAGTTGAGTTTTTCATTTATGGTGTGGTTTTGGTTGGATGTTTAGTAAGGTTTTTTTCAGTTCTAAAAGGATGATATATATCAGGACCAGTTGATGTGGAAGGAATTACATTTATTAAATCAATGTCTATGGTGATTAAGGATAATTTTTTCTCATAAGTTCACAAATAAATAAATAAATAAAGGATTATGGTATGAAGTGTGAATCCTTCCCTTTGAGATATTAGAAGAAATATATATTATGTTACACAGTGTGCATTTTTAGAGGTTTTTTGTTTCTATTACTAAAATTTATATCCTTAGGGGTCTTGATGGGACACTAGACTCTACTCTTGGTTTGTTTGTTGTATTCACTGTAATAGAGATAAATACCTAGAGGGTGACACACTAAGAATGTTAAGTAGTCCATATTATTCTAATTGAATAAGAGTTTATCACTTAGTGGGTCTCACCATGGGGTTTGAGTTAAGTCTGGGATTTACTATTCACCAGGAAATAAATAAATTCAATGTTATTTATGTATATAGTTATGGGTTTTGAATAATTTTACTTACTATATTCACAAGTAACTATGTGAATAAAAACTAAATATTTTTCAAATGAATATTATTATTCAAGAGTATTTAAGTATTTAATTGTTGATGTGTTTTGAATTAATGACTCTAGTTTTATTAAGTAAAATCTATTTCATGTTACAGCAATATGTTAAAATTAAATGAATTTTATGACAATGTTATTATGTCATTCATTGTCATTATGAGATAATTTTAGAGGTTTACGTTACCTAGGATCCTAAGTGAATTTTCAGGAACATTAAACCTTCATTTATAGGTCTTGATAAGAACAAATTCTTGGTACTATTCATTCCATTGAAATTTGAAGCCTTTATTTCTTCTCTCCCAAATTATAGAGTGATAAAGAAGAGATCTGTTCACCCCAATCAAGGTTCATCATCCCAGATCAATGGAAGGATGCTCATGTGATCATAATGATCACAAAAGGAAATTTTGTTCTCTATTATAGCACCAAAAAACAAAATATTATAGTCCTGACATGATATTTAAGCATGTGTTGATGATTTTGAGGGATCTAACATTTGGTGATTCAATAAATATGAATTCGATCAAAATTAGTTGTGGTATGATTTCCATGTAACCTTTGGTTTTTATACTTCAAGATTTATTAAATTTCACATGATTCATAGTGGAATCGAGGTTGGGGTAAACCATATTGAATGTTTTGACATAAATACGGGCCCAAATATTTGAATTTAATTGTTTTCATTATATCACACGTCCCAAATCTCCTTCAACTAGTTTCATATAAATCATTCATTTAAATAAGTAAAATTAAAATTAAAATTTACACTTATTCAAGAAGAGTCCATCATTGCAGTCTCACTACCAAAAATGGTTAATCAATCATGCATCAGTTGATTAAGTTATAATCAAGAAAATATCAAAATAATATTTTTTTGTTCATAATTCCAAAAATGAATATATATTTATACATATATTTCATTGGTGTGACATTTTTTCACTGATGATCAATGACATCAGGACAGAGGCAATTGTGTAAATCCAACCTATTTAGGATACAAGCATCTGATCTTTAGTATTAGGAAAGCTCTCGTCAATGTGGATGTAATGAAATTTTTTTTATTATATATATGTATATATTACACATATATATTATATTTAAAGGTGTTGATGGAAGATGGTGGGGGGGGGGGTAGACGTTATATACATTATATATATATATACATATGCATTTATGTGGGTGAGGGTGGGAGGAGACAACATACATTTTTAAAATAAAAAAACCTAAATAGGGACATGATCGGCTACTCACCTTCTACCTATGTGTTTTTTATCCCACCATTATTGGGGTGGGGGGAAAAATGGGGGCACTACCTGACAAAAAATGTGTTTTTAGAAATAGGGGTTCCTCAGTTGGCCCCTTCCAAGCATGATAGAGACCCCAATTTGGGGATGTGGTAAGGTCAAAGGTTCTACTTTTAACTCACACAATATTTTATTATATTTTATTTGTGGAACCCCATATAGGGAACAACCCTATTTCTAGTATGTGTGGTACATGGGAATGCATGTTCCCTTGAATCTGTACACCTAACGGGTTGCCCCAACATCTTGATGGCCTTGTAGTATTCTTCCCAACATGTCCTTCTATTCCATGTACCTCCTCATGATCTGAAATCACTCTAGGGGATTTTGAAAAATTCATATGTGCTGGAATTAATAAACAAAAATTATGAAAATATTAAAAATAATATTTTTAATTAATTTAAACTATTTTTGGATCACAAAATAATTGTTTTGTGAATTAGATTTCAATTTAATTAATTCAAATTCATAATAATTCCCTCAAGTTAAATTCATTTAAAATATAATTTATTTACATGATTTCAATGCATACCGACTGATAATCAGACTTAGATTGACCGATTCATAGCTTCTATTTATTTATTTATTTATTTATTAAATAATTGAGATTCATATTTTTTAATAATATAATAATAAATGATGATCAACATATCATATTTTGTGTAATTATATGTATAAGGGACAACATGTAATGATAAAAATTATTTATTTGTATTATGAATTTCTAAGATCTCGTCACCTATGTGTGAGTATTTTTGTATGATGATGACGTTGAAAAGTGAGGTAGTTCCTGCAATGACCTAGCGAGAGACTATATGATATTTGATGCAGTGGATGGGTGAGCACTGCAACTTGAGTTTCTGGAATCAATATTCATGGAGTTACCCCTAGGGTCTAGGTTGATCCATTATTCACTCAATGGATCAACTATTAATATTAGTTCATGATCACACTATGTAATTTTATATATTAATGGTTTATTATTTTATGTATATTTATTTTTTACACGTTATCACTTAAAATAATAGGGGAGGAAATGTAGGTAAAATGAATATGCATGGTGAATGTTCTTCTATTTATAGTGTTGTAACAATGTGACTTCTATCTCATATAACAAGAAAGTATAAATATAAAATGTTCACATTCATCTAGAATAATAAAAAACATCATATAAATATTTATTAATAACACATTTAATTACATAATTTTTATCAAAATCGATTGTACGGGGTTCTATTCATCCTTAGTTGAGGGTTCCTTCTACTATAGAAGATTTCTTATTAGAGTTGTGGTTCATCTTAACAAAAGTTATAAGAAAAGAAATAAAAATTTTGTTGAATGTTTTGTTGAAAAATATTTATTACTGCAAGGCTATTCTTTTTAAGATATGGGACCCACCCAAAATATCAAGGAGCTTTATATAAATGTAGTTGTCCAGTTGAAATAATTCCTTGAAACTTTACGAGTAATGTCAAATCCATAACTTGGATTATGAGTGTAACGACCCAAACTTTGATTAATAAATATTACTCTTGATATAATTAAATGTATTATTATCTAAAATGGTTATATGAATTTCCTTGGTTTTATGTTTTTGGATTTCAAAATACCATTAAGAATTGTTACCATTACAAATATATTCATTGAACAGTGACCAATTGATTAGTATAAATACAAGGCTTTAACAAATCCAATTTAATCACACAAACGAAATGATGACCACATCTAGTAGAATTTCTCTATACGAAGCCCTTTTTTCAGATCTTGGAAAGGAGGGTGCATCACTGGGTTTCTCTCTTGACCAATCCCACACTGAGCTTCAACACATTAATCTTGAACAGAACTACCTATGGGATAAGTGGAAGTTGAGAGAGATTACCACCCGAGAAATGTTATCCGAGCCAACCCTAGATTTTACCACAGTCACACACCTTACCCTTAGTTCTTATGATAGTGTTATAAGGGGTTATGTGACAAGACCGTATCACTATGTTTAGTGCATTATTTTTATATAAATAATATACATTCATTTTATTATTGTTAATTTGAAAATGGTTTTTAAAGCACAAATAGTTTTTTAGTTAATATTGAAATTCAATTAAGAAATCTATTTTGATGAATTAATGGATTTTATAATTAAATAATATTTTAAAAAAATTAATAAATTAAGTTTTAATAAATATAAATGATCATAGAATTTTTATGAATACTATTGTAATTTTTATTAAGGTTTGAAAACTGTTTTTTATCAAAAACCATGAATTTTCAACAAATATCATTTTTTATTTTAATAGTGAATATTAACATATTTAGATGATTATTTATATAAAATTAATTTTATTTTTGGAATCAGGACATTGAAATTATCCAATGGGGAATTTTTCATAATAATTGACACAGTCGGATTTTTGGTTAAAAATTAAATATCTTTTAAATGTATAATGCTCTTTATGGCATCATAATTACCCAATGGTGATGTAATAAAATACTATAAAAGTAATTTTATTCCAATATATGTTTTACCTTTAAAATAATGTGATTCTAGAATTTTTTGATTAATTTTATGGTCCATTAGTTGATCCTGAATAGTTATAAAACATTTTAACATTTTAAAATGATTTCCTTGAATGTGTGACTCACTTCCACATAAGAAAGCCTAATATTTTAATATTTTCAGAAATTGGACTTATAAATTAATGTTTTCCACTCCACTTTAGAAAAACCCATGGGAGAATACCATTGGCTATTTTGTTGTTTTTAATTTTTTAATATGTAGTGTCCAACACCTAAATAATAATGAATTCCCTCTCTCTTCCTACATTAACCCACCCAAGATCCCACTTCCTCTTCACTCAAAACCTTTGGAGCTCAAAACAACTATTACCTTCTCTCTCTAGAATCCTCCCAAGGCACCCCAAGCTCCCAATAAACCTCTCTCAAGCCTCTCCAAAACCTTTGGGATCACACTTTCACGTAAGGGATTTTTTCCCTTCTTATTTTTGTCCAAATATATTTTTGTTGTTAGAGCCTTTTAGTTTCAATTAAAACTATTTTGGTATGATTTCACATATTCCACATATTTCCTTCATTATTATTGAAAGATTTGATACATCTTTCTCTTTCATTATTTCCTCCAATGTACACCTGTTACCATGCCAAAATTCCGTAAGGAATTTATCTCTTCTCATTTACATTCAATAAATTATTTTATATTATGCATCTAAATTCCATTATATATGTTGGGGGTATTATGTTCCATGACCCCCTTACTATCCATTTCATGTATAAATTATGAGAGACCACTTTCTCTTTCATTAATCCATTTTATTATTTCAATTTGATGTCGTTATGCTCCCAAAATTTCCCATGCCAAAATCTCCATGTAAGTGAATACCATACCCATTTCTCTATGAAGGGTATTCACCTTTATGAACATGTAAATGTTCATTGAGGACATATATTTATTTATTCCAAATCTATTATTAATGGAATTAATTATTATGTTTAATGTATCTATGTTGTATGATCCCTGAGGCACACTTATGAATGAAATTAAATGTTTATAAAGGGTGCACCTTGATAGTGCTCCAATGCATTGGGTAAAGATTAGAATCATGATATTTAAAGTGAAATTAGGGTTTAATCATGATAATTCAAGTTTAATGTGGGATTAGTTATTTTAATTCAAGTTAATTGAGGGTTTAATCATGCTCCATATGCAATGAGCCTTGGCTAATGGAAATATCATGTTAAATGTTGTTGCCACATTTCCATGTTATGATAATCATTCTATATCATGACTTTCTGTTCATTTTTCTATTATACTCAATTGATATGCCTATATTATAAAATGTAATATATTCTTCATGTTATTCCTTGTTTACTCCCTTACTGGGCTTCATAGCTCACCCTTTTCTTAGGCATGTCCTTAGGTTACCCCATGCAATGCTAAGCTCGAAGGAATGTGTGTGGTCATATAAAAGAAGTTATCAATAATTATGTGTATTTAATGTTTTAAGTTTTTATGTAATGTTCCTATGCAAAAAATACACTATACTGCTCAATATTATCTGTTGTATCAAGTGAATCATTTCTGAAATAAATTATGTTTAAGTGTGAAATTAAGAGAAGAGTTGTTATTGTTGGTATCAAAGGGAGGTTTTGTTATTTTTGTGATTAGGATTATAAAACCCCAGTGAACTCCGACAATAATGTGGTGACATACAATCTCATTATTCATTCAAGAATAGAAAATATAATTTTCGATTATAGCTCAATGAATTATTTAAATCCCAAAATTTTAGTAGAACAATCCCAACACCTCCCCAAATCCTGGAAGTAAAGATGTTGACGAGAACAGAAAATGGGGAAATCATTATAAACCATGGATATAATTCCTCCCTTATCATAATTTGTGGATTTAACTTCTTGGATAACTTCATCATACTTCCTCTATTGTAATTTTATGAAATTTTTAGCATAGATTGGATTTGCCTATATAGACCCAACATAAATTGTCGTGGGAGAGAAATCACTTTTCATATGACGAATCAACCCCCGATTATATACAAGTGCAAAGAGGAGGATGGATCTTCCTTAGCATCATCATCTCAAGATTCAATATTACTTCACTAAGAGAACATGTATATTTCTATGATTATTGAGTCTCAGGAAGCAACCATTCCTGAAGATATGGCTATTGTGAGGGAATTTGCTGAAATGTTTCTCGCATAATTTCCTGGTATTCCTCTTAGAAGAGTTGCTGAATTATCAATTGATCTAATACCTAGGGAATTTCCAATATCAAATAATCCATATAGAATGGATGTTGTGGATCAGGAGGATATAGAGAAACAAATTCAGGATAATCTGTATAAAGGGTTTATATGCCCAAGTGCTTCACCATTGGGTGAACCCGTCCTCTTCGTCAAGAAGAAGGATGGGTCAATTCACCTTTGCATTGATTATCATGAGCTCAAAAAAATAACGATAAAGAACAAGTATCCTCTTCCATGAATTAATGAATTGTTCTATCAACTATGTGGAGAACAATACTTATCGTAGGTAGATTTGTGATCAGTATATTACGAATTATGGGTGAATAAGTAGAATAACAACAAGACTGCTTTTCATACAAGGTACAAGCACTTTGAATTCATAGTAATTCCTTTAGTACTCACTAATGATCCCACAATTGTCCTAGACTTGATGAATAGAGTCTTCAAATATTACGTTGAAAAATTTTCTGTAGTCTTTATAGACGATATTCTAGTATACTAAAAAAACAAGGAGGAGCATGAGGGGAATCTAAGCACTATACTAGAGACCTTGTGTAAGGAGAAGCTCTATGAAATGTATAACAAGTGTGAGTTCTGGTTGAAGGATGTCTAATTCTTGGGTCATATCATCACATGAAATGAGATATCTTTGGATCTCTCTAAGACAGATGAAATTGAGGGATGGACAACACCAACATTGGTGATGGATATCAGTAGCTTCCTGGTGTTAACTGGACATTATCACCGATTTGTGTGAAATTTCTCATGATTAAAAACCCTCTAACCAATATATCTCGAAAGGGAGTCAAGTTTTATTATAGTGATGAATGTGAAGAGAGCATCAAGGAGTTGAAAAGTAGGCTTATCACTATGCACGTTCTAACATTAACCATAAGTGGAGAACTTCTTGTAGTATTTAGTGATGTTTCAAAGAAGGTCATGGGTTGTGTCTTGATGAAAAATGAAAAAGTCATTGCTTATACTTTAAGGAAACAGAAAGTTCATGAGAAAAACTATCCAACAAATGATCTAGAGTTGGCTATAGAAATATTCACTTTAGAAATTTGGAGACATTACCTGTTTGGGGAGAAGTGTGAAATATACACAGATCACAAAATACTCAAGCATATATTCTCACAGAGATAGTTGAATATGCACCAACAAATATGGATAGAGCTGATCAAAGAATATGAATGGTCATTCCATTACCACCCAGGGAAAGTGAACAAGGTGGCAGATACCTTAAGAAGAAAGTACCCAGTGATTCTATCATTGATGAAAATTTAAAAGGATCCAATATTATTAGATTTAATGAAGATGGATATGGGAATCATAAAAAAGGGAACAACATCAATCCTTTTCACAAATTATTTCTCAACCATATATTTTGGAAAGGTAAAAGGATGCTCAAAAGGATGATGTGGGAATTTAGAAGAAAGTGGAAACTATCGAAAAGGGAAATCATCAAATTTCTATGTTAATTTAGAAGGTATTGTGAGATTTCGGACAAGACTATATGTTCTATAAAATCCGGAGTTAAGGAATGAACATTTAGATGATGCACATTGTTTGAATTTATCCATTCACCCAGGAAACAGAAAGATGTATCGAGATCTCTGAGAGCATTTTTGGAAAGACAACATGATGAAGGAGATCACCATGTATACATCAATGTTCCAGGTATGTCAATAGGTGAAGGCTAAGAGAAAGAAGTCTAAGTGGATGATGAAACCATTACCCATACGAACATGGAAATGAGAGAACATGACGATGGACATTGTCACTAGACTTCTGAATACATTCAATGGAAATAATTATATTTGGGTTGTTATGGATCATATTATAAATATCTCACACTTCATTGCAATTTGGGAGGATTTATCATTAGATAAAATGACACAAATATGCATCAGAGATGTAGTAAGGCTTCTTGGAGTACCACTATAGATTGTATCCGATTGAGATCCAAGATTCACCAGTATGTTTTAGAAGAGTCTTCAACATGATTTGAATACTGAGGTGAACTTTAGTACATATTATCATCCTCAAACTGATGGAAAATATGAGAGGACTATCCAAACACCTGAGTACATGTTGAGGGCATTCTCAATGGACTTAAAAGTAGTATGGGATCAACATATTCAACTACTTGAGTTCTCTTAAAACAACAGTTTCCACTCAAGAATCCAAATGGATCCTTATGAATCCCTTTAAGGGAGGGGGTGCAGAATGTCGGCTTGTTGGGATGTAGTTGGGTAGCGAAAACTCCTCATTCAAGAAATTTTCAATGAAATGGTGGAGAAGGTTAAGACCATAGGGTAACACATTAAATCTGATCAGAGTAAAAAAAAAGAGCAATGCTGATAATCTTCGAAGAGACTAAGAGTTTGATGTCAGAGAAAGTTTATTCCTCTGCATATCACTGTGGAAGAGGGTTATGAGATTTGGGAAGAAGGGAAAGCAAAGTTCAAGGTTCATTGTCCATTTTGATATCCTTGATCACATTGGAGCAGTGTCCAATCATCTAGACTCCCACCAAACCTATCTCATGTACATGATGTATTCCATGTATCACTCTTGAGTAAGTACATACCCAACCAATTTCATGTACTCAATCTAGATGTGGTACCATTGGAGAATGACATCTCTTATGAAGTGAATCCCGTGAATATATTAGATCATAAGGAAAAAGTTATATGAAATAAGACAATGACCCTCATCATGGTGTTGTGGCGAAACCACAAGTTTGATGAGAAACATGGGAATCAGAGGAAGTGATTAGGTTGAGTTACCCACATCATTTTTGGTGTTGGAAGAGATAATTTCGAGTAAGAAATTTCTTAAAGGTGAAGATTGTAATGACCGAAACATTTATTAATGAAAATTCATCTTGATCTAATTAAATTTCATATTTTTTAACATGTTTATATGAAATTAATTGGTTTTTTTTTTGAAAATAACTTTATGAATTGTTACCTTTTCTAATATAGACATTTAATAGTGACCAATTGATTATTATAAATATAGGGCTTTAAAAATCAAATTTACTCAGACAAAGGAAGCGATAAAATCATCTAGTAGAATTGCTCCATACGAGTCCCATTTTTCAGAGCTCAGAAAAGAGGTGGCGCCATTGGGAAACTCTCTTAAACAAGCCCATGCCGAGATTTAACACATTAAGCTCGAACGAAACTGCTTACGAGATAAATAGATGTTGATGTAGATTGACACCTGATAAATGTTATCTGAGCCACCCAAGAGTCTATCACCATTTCACACCATACCCTTAGGTTTTATGTAGGTGTTATAAGAGTTTATGTAACAAGACCCTAACACTATTATTATGTTAACTATTTTTTGTATAAATAATATACATTCATTTAATTATTGTTACTTTGTAAATGGTTTTTAAAACAAAAATAGTATTTTTTAATTAATATTTAAATTCAATTGAGAAATATATTTTGGTGAAATAATGGATTTATGAATTAAATATTATTTTAATAAAATTAATAAATTAATTTCTATTAAAAATTAATGACCATTTAATTATTATGAATATAATTTTAATTTTTAATAAGGTTTGAAAACAGTTTTTTGTCAAAACCCATGAATTTTCAATAAATATAAGATTGTATTTTAAAAGTGAAAATTAAAAAATTTATAAAATTATTCATATAAAATTAATATTATTTTTGAAATAAGGGCATTTAAATTATCCAACGGTGAATGTTTCATAAATTTATGAGATAGTTGATTTTTTGTGTAAAAATTAAATATTGTTTAAATATATAATGTGTTTTATGACATCATAATGACCCAATAGTGATGAAGTAAAATAATACAAATGGTATGTTTGGACAATATATGTTTTTCCTTTAAAATAATGTTATTTTAGATTTTTTTGATTAATTTTATGGTACCTTAGTGGTCCCTCCAAGACTTATAAAACATTTTATCATTTTAAAATGATTTCCTTTAGAGTGTGACTCACCTCTACATAAGAAAGACAATTTTTTTTACAATTTTAGTAAGTGGATTTATAAAATAATTCCTTACACTTTTTTTGGAAAAATCCATGGGAAAGCAACTTGGTTTGGTTTGTGGTTTTGATTAGTTTAATGTCTTGTGTCCAAAACCTAAATAATAAAAAATTCCCTCTCTCTTCATATATAAACCCACCCAAGCTCCCACTTTATCTTCACTCAAAACCTTTGTATCTTGACCAAACTCTAACCTCGTCTCTCTATAATACTACCAAGGAAGACCAAGCTCCCAAGAATCCTCTCTCAATCCATTGGGATCACACTTTCATGTTAGGGATTTCTTCCTTTCCTATTTTGTCTAAATTTCATTATATTGTCATACCATATTATTTTTAATTAAAAATGTTGGAGTATGATTACTAACCTCCCCAATAATTCACTAATTATTTTTGAATTAGTATAGACCCATTTATCTATCATTAAAGCTTCCCATGTACACCCGTTACCCTGCCAAAATTCAGAAAGGAATTTCCCTCGTCTCATTTACATTAAAGAAATTATTTTACATTATGCATATAAATTACATTAAATATGTTTGGGGCATTATGTTACATGACCAATTAATATATATTTTATATATAAATGATGATTTACCACTTTTTATCTCATAAAACCATTTTAGGATTTCTATTTGACGTCGTTATACTTCCAAAATTTCCAATGTCAAAATAATTGTGTAAATGAATACCGTACCCATTTCTCTATCACAGGTGTTAAACTTTATGCACATGTACTTGTTTATTGAGGACATATATTTTTTTATTACACATATATTATTGGTTTAATAAATTATGATGTTTAATGAATGCATGTTTTATGATCCATGTGGAACACTTATGCATGAAATGCAATGTGTACAAAGGGTGCACCCTGATATCACTCCAATACATTGGGTAAATGTAATTATCAAGAGACCTTATGTGAAATGAGGGTTTACTCATACTTATTCAAGTAAAATGAGGGTTTAATCATTCAAATTTAAGTGAAATTAGGTTTTAATCATGCTCCATGTCGAATGATCCCCGACTTTGGCTAATATCGTGTTAAATGTTGCTTCCACCTTTCAATGTTATTATAATCATGCTATATCATTAATTCATGTTCATGTTTCTATTATGCTCCATTGATATTACAATTTCCAAACATGTTCTGTATTCTTCATTTTATTCATTGTTTACTCCCTTACTAGGCTTTATATCTCACCCTTTTCTTATGCATGTCCTCAGGTTATACCATGCAATGCTAAGTACGAAGGAATGTGTGTGGTCCGGTAAATGAAGTTCTCAATAAATTTGTGAATTTTATCTTTTATATTGTTATGTAATATTATTAATCTCCATAGACAGTAGACCTCATGATCTTATATTTTGTATCATGTTAAGATTTTTTTTAATAAATTATGTTTAAGTTTGAAATAAAGAGAAGAGTTGTTATAATGAGGTGATGTTTTAATGATAATTTCCAATAGATTACTCAAGTGGCTGGGTTTTCAAAATTTAGTAGTATAGGGATACCAAAATTCGATAATATAGTTGGATATATTTAATATAATAAAATCTATAATGACCAATAACCAATAACCAAGATAGCTCACTAATATTCTTATGTATAAATTTTGTATAAAATACAATTGATACCACATATACCCTGGTATCTGTATTGTATATAAAATTTCTCCTAACTTGCATGTATTTTTATGTGTAGTATATGTTATTATGAAAATTACAATGTTTTGAAATGAAGTTCTACATATTGGAGTCCCCACTACCTACTGAGACACCTTAAGAAGTAGGGGTAAAACAAACCTTAAAAGGGACACATAGATGATGAATGTGATGATTACTTATTAATTATATCATCATTGTTCAATTAGTTGTGAAAAAAATCAGGTCATGGATGGTTTTATATGTTGTCCCTTCCCTGAAAAGTTCTCAAGGATAAAAGTAAGTGAGAAATTATTATGTTGGTGATTACAATGAAGATGTTTAAATTGAAATATGTATCATGATATTCCAAAACATCCATTTATAATATCCCTATCAACCAATTACTATAGTGTCCTTTTGGACTATAAAATGAACAATATGGGCAAAAAAATTTATTACCATCGAGATAAGCTTCTCCAAGTTGTTATGAAATCAAATAAATGTTAATCTTTAGTTATTATGGTGAACATATTGAAAGAATCAGGGAAATTTCCAATGGATAGTTAGAAACCGAAGGAATGTTCACAACTTCCTTCCAATAAAAGAGGAAATGAACCATACCGGAGGATATTTTTTTTGTATAGTAAAAGACAGTTAAATCAAAGATAAAATGAAATAATTTGTTATAGAAGAAACAAAAGGCTTAATCCCTGTGTATATTAATTATTATATACGATGTCTCAATTTTACATTTTTAGTATTAGATATTGAATGTGTGTCACACATTTGTATCTAAATATAGTAACCATTTAAGTGTAGAATAATTATAAGAAGTAATTTAAATTACAATAGAGGCTAATAAATTATGATTCTCAAGTCAATTATTAGAGGCACAATACTTATAATTTCAATGATTAATGAATATTTGTCATATTTTATTGAGTATTAAAAAAACATCTCAGTTTTCTATTGGTCACATGATGACTTCATTTATTTTTTAATGAATATTTTTTTTTCATAATTCTTACTCATCTTATAGTCTACTAGTTCTTGAATCATTAGAATGATCTGATAATATAAAATGTATGACTTAAATACCCTATTATGGTGAGTTGATTCTATAATTAGTAAATCTTCATCTAGTGGTCAAGTATATACCCAATATAGTGTTTAGAATTATTGAAGCTAACAACCATAGGCATTATTAACAAATTTACTTGTCTATTTTTTGACAAGGATACCTTTATAAATAAAGTTAATCCATAATGTATTCTGAATTAGTTTATATAGATATCATGAAATATACCAACAAGAAGATAGTGGAAAATCCATATACTTCATCAGTTTCTTTTAATAATTTTAATGATAGTAAAATTGAATAAATTAATATTCATGAATTGAATATATGAGTTGGTTTGAGTAGGTTAGATGAAGAATATCTCAACCATGCATTTATTGATCATTATAAATGTAGAGTATATTTATTCTTAAACTGAAATGTCCTTATAGACATAATATTTATGACGTTAGTAATAGGACGGAAAATTATGTGCCTTATATGAATAGATTTATTATTAAAAATATAGTGTGTATAATTTTTAAATTTAACATTTTTATACACATTAGAGTCATGGTGTCTGTAAAAAGATATTCAACGATGAGACTATTATTCATTACAAATCATTGAATTTCATTTTTGAGATTTTTTTGATAATTGTGGAATTATCCCATAATCATATTCCAATTATATTTTAAAATAGACATCATATGATTATTAGTATTAATTAAATTCATTTTCTCATAAAATATGTGTTTAAATGAAAAGTATTTGTTAAGTCAACCAGAAAAGTTCATCAAAAAAAATTAATACTTTTTTAATCCAAAAGTTCATATGTAATATTAAAAAAATCCGAATGATAGAAAAAATTATATTTAATTGATAGATTATCTTTTAATTAATGGGTGAACCTATTTATTTGTTATAGTTGGAGAAAGATTAAACTTGTTTAATTCAGGATTGGATATGAGCATTTATTTTTCATAAGAATAAGTTCCATAAGAGATAATGGAAAAGTTATATTCTAGAGACCCATACTATATGATAAGGATAAAACCATAGTGGGGGTTTTATAATCACCATAGATGGTGATACATTATTAATTCAAATTAATGGATCTCATAAGGAAGTACAAAATTTTTACCAAATATGGTTTAAAATAATATATTAATTCTAAAAAATAGATTCCATATATCAAAATCAATACTCTTTTTTGGTAGTTTCTCTGATTGATATAATGTTGTTGGTGGGTATTGAAGAAAAACTATACATTGGTGGTATAAGGGTTGTACCAATAAAGATTTATTGGTTATAAAAAATCTTAATGTTTAAATTTATTTTAATTCCACTTGTTCTAGATATTTTCTATGATCATTATATTATGTATTATATGTCATAACCATCTTTTCTTGAAAGGTGTATATATGACACCAAAAGAAAGGGTTGATGACACAAGAGAATTTTAATAAGAAATTAATGTTATGAAATTAAATTTATAGATTAATGAAAGAATATTGATAATATAATATTTGATTAGAAGAAAAGTATCCTAGGTGAATATAAGATTATAATGTGGGTATTACAATTTTCCTCATACAATATGTTGTTTACATATGAAAAATAGTCCTTAGTGTTATAGTTAGTTAATAATGTGGTGAAGGTAACTCTCCAATTGTCAAATTAAAGTAACAATTAATGTTTTTGGATATGGGATCTAATGAGGTTAATCTAATAATTACTTTAACCAAGTTGATGAATATGTATAGATAATGTTTAGCTATAATTCAAGAGATAATTATTACCAATATCAAATAGAATAAATCTATCCAAGAAGACAGTCATGAGAAATATGAGGAGATTAAAATGTTGTGTAGTATTCTATATGAATGTATGTTGGATCTATAATATATTCCACACAATGTATTATATATTTCCAATATATTCTTTGTGGTAGAAAAATATCAATTAAATCCAGCAGAACTGCATGGGGTGATGTGAGAACTAAATAATTATACCTGAGAACAAATAAGGTTTATGGACCTCGTACTTGGAGAGGAATGAAGAATAGTTATAAAGGGGAAAAATAGTCTTCCTATAGATGAATATGATCTAAAATTACACCTATTCTAAGGTAATGTGCCAGGGTAGTTTCATAAATCCATTTCTTTCTATATTTATAAATACAATGTATGTTGACGATTCTAGTGTAGCAAAAGAAAAAGTATAAAAATATGCAATGGTTATTTCCAATTCTGGGAATTGTAACTTCGGTATTAACCAAAATTTTATGACCAGGATAGAGGAAAAATGATATACTTGGTGATATCATCTATTAGGAAGATTAACTCAAGGAGGTGAAGTCATGAGTAATAAATCTTTTATATAGGAAAACAAGGAAGGTATAATCACTAAATCTATAACTCAGTTAAAACATGATCTTATCATGGGATAAATAACAAATTATACTTTAGGAAGTTGGTTCTAGAGAAAGTGGAATTGTTTGGGTGTCCTAGAACCAACATAAAAGGTAATTTTTGATTAAAAAATCATATATATATATATATATATAAATAGAGTTAGTTATGAAATATACATACTAAAATAGTGTTGACACTTCTACACACACTATTTAAACGAAAATTTCCTTATATTATTTTTCATATCAACTGGTTATAATGTTTTCTAACAATAATGAGAATCTGAAGATACCATGACATTTATACAAAATATATTTCCTATGGTTTAGATACATCCAACTATCTGGACATAAATGATGTATTACTATCCGGTGATGGGGGCACATAAGAAATGATACTTCTTATCTTAAAGTTTGCACTTGCTTATCACAAGTAGAGTAGATCATGAGTACTGTATCGCCAATAAGAATAAGACATCTTTTAGGTTTCATTGATACTTACTATATCTAAAAACATGTATTGTTCTAAATACTTGAGATCATTATGAATGTGTATATTGGATAACATACTTTGTTCCAAGATGAAAAATGTAACACTTATGTTCTGGTTTCATAGCTTTCATTTGGTGAGTCATCGATGGTATGGAATTTATTGAATGTTAAAGTATGTTTTTCCACCTTAAAAAGGATGAGATGTCTCAGGACCATATGACCATGATGGTAGAGACTTTATTAAATCCTTCTATATGGTAATTAATTGAAATTCTATCTAGTATGGTAACTAGTAAATAAATTAATAAAAAATGATTTTATGATGTGTGCATATTGATTTATGAGATATTGTGAGACAAAGAGATTATATTACATGAAATTCATTTAAAGGAGGTTGTCGTAGCTATTACTAAACCTTATCTTATAGTGGGTCTTGCTGGGTTTTCAGACCCTGCTTCTAGTCTATGAGTAGTGATCAAAACTATTTAGATAAGGATCTAGAAGGTCACATACTAAGCAGTTTCAAGAGTATGGTCTATTCTATGTGAATGAAGTTTAAGAATGGTGGGACCCACCATGTCAATTAAGTCTGAGTGGGACCAGTATATAGGAAATAAAATAATTCAATATTATAAAATTTTAGAATAACAGGTTTTTATATTATTTATTCACTACATCCACAGGTAATTATTTGAATACAAAAAGATATATTTTCTAATGAATATTATTTTTCAAGGTTCATTATGTTTTTAATGGGAGAAGTATGTATATTTGGTGGTCAAGTTTATTTGTGGTAAAATATATTTTATGTTACAATTATTTGATAAAATTTTAATGACATTTATGATATAGTTACTATGTCATTTCGTGGTATTAAAGGATTATTTTTAAAGATTTAATTCACTTTGGGGGCTTATTTAAAATTTATTTGAATTTAAACCAACCTATATAAGACTTGAGTATCCAAAAATCAATGTACAATTTATTCCCTAGAATCTAATATCCTCTCTCTGTTCTCTCACAAAATTTATAGTGAGAAGGAAGAGATTCGAGCACTATTATCCAAGTTCTTCATCCCGGATCAAAGAAACTATGATTAGGTGATCCCAATATCATAAAAAGTGTATTTGGTTATCCTTTATATCACCCAAAAATTGAATATCTACATATTTACATGGCCTTGAACCTTTTGTAAATAATCTAGATGGATTTGGAATCAATTTTTTTGATAAAAAATCCCTAGTTGTTAAAAGACACACATTCGATCGAATTTGGTAAATTTTTTATTTAAATTTTTTTTATTATTTTTCTTATTCTTCATGATTGTTAAATTTAATATTATCATAGGTTGAATCTAGGATGGGTATAAAAAAATTCATTTTTTGACATAAATATGGACCCATAAACTTTTAATTAAAAATTTTCATTCTTCGGAAAGTACCACATCTCCTTCAGATGGGTCTATCCTTGTTAAAAATAATAGAAAAGATAGACCATCCCCTTATAAATATTTGCATCATAGAATCATTCCCTCACCTTATCACCCCTCACGATATGTCCCATTATATCAAAACAATATATAACTCACTTCTCTAAAATCCAAACACCACCTGTGACTATATGACCCCTCTGGCCAGGAAGGCACACTCTTCCATAACAAGAACCAAAATCATGAGGCCAATCCATCATATAGTGGACTCTACCCTCTATGGAATAACAACAACAATTATTCTTCTACGATGACATGATACTCATAATTTATGTTATGGATGCATCCCTTGGTAAATCCTTCACAACATTGCCTAAGGGTCATGACATGACCATCCATTCTCTATAAAATTTCGCTGAAGAAAATATAAGGGCCCTCAAAAAATTTATAAGGGTCACTACCACTGCATGAAACACTCTTCCATGACATGACCATACGTTAGGGTATTTTCAATATTCTAAAACCTATATAAAATCAATCACACAAACCCACTGGTATTGGGATGACTTGCTAGCCTCAAGTCATAGTGCCTCCTGGGTACAATATGATCCCTTAACCACCCCCAAATTTGTGTGTCCCTAACCTTACAAGGTTTAACAAGCCACCTATAATAAAAATTAGCTACATGGCCACCACGACCTTAGTATATGATTAAACCAAGAAACAAAAATATATTTTAGGCCCCTCAACACGTCAAAATTTATTTTTTTGATATTTTTAACACTTTAAGTACTGATCAAAATCCCAATTCATGTAATTTACCTTAATTTGGAACAAAAAATTCTTGTTCCCTTTGAATTTTACAACACATAACAGTGTATTGAATAACAATAATGATGGTAAAGTACGCAAATTTTATTCAATTATATTTTTATTCATTATTTTATAAATTTAATTTACTAATAATTTTTCCACCATACAAAACACAATATGAAAATCATGTTTTTTTCATTTCCATTTCAGTTTTGTTTTCCATTTATATTAATAAGGATTTACCTATTCTAAATTGGGCCTTCAAAAAATCTAGGTATGAGGAAGAAGAGAAGAAGAATGAAGTGAGAATAGAGAAGTGGATATATTTCCTAAAATAGCCATGGTGGATCCGTTCTTGTATATAGAGGAGAAGGAATTAGGAGATGGGGTAGAGGTCTCCCTCACCTTGGAGTCATGAATATTTCGGAATAGAGGTGGGGGGGGGGGTATCACATATTTTTTTAATCTTCCTTTATAATTATAGGAATTATCATATAATTGTAATTTTTATGATAAATATACAATTATCTAGAAAAACCAAATTGTTATATTATTATTAAATTCATACATAAATTAAAAATTTCAATCAAATTAATATAATAGTTTAAAAATAATAGTAGTAATAGGAAGACAATTTCTTTATTTACAAGAATTTACATAATAAATTTTCCAAATTATATAAACATATTAGATATTTGATAAAAACCCTAAAAAAATCTATAAATAAATTACAAAGGGTCTTAAAAAGTTGGTACATGAAGAAATAACTTTCATGTAAAATAATCGGGATACATGCTTAGCTTTCCCAATTACCCAAATCATTCAATAACCATGAATTTATCACTATCTCCACTTTTAGATAATGCATGGTTTCTAAAATAATTTTCAAGCTTTAAAAAATCTATATTTATCAAAATCTGTAGACTTCCACTAAATATCAAAATTATTATTTTAATAATCATTCATTAGAAATGAGAAGGGGGAATGTTACAATATTGTTGTTTATTGTTAATTAGTTTTATTATATTATTATTAATCATGTATTAGAAATAATGTGTTATTATTAACAATATACTACTATTTTATTGTTAAATAAGTGATATTTGAATCCCATATCAAAAATATAAATTCACATAAAGGGCCCTAACACTTAAAAAAGTAATGTTTTAGGGATATTTTAGGTAATATTTTTTGAATATCTTAGTTAAAGAAATTACAAATATAATTTAATTTATATATTGTTTAATAATATAGAATTTATAAAAAGTGAAATAATTTATATATTAGAAATAAAGAAATAGTTAATGTTTTTTTAAAATAATTCTTAAAGAAAATTCTCTAAAATAGTTTTATAAAATTAATCAATACCCTATATGTATTTGATGAGAAAAAATTTAAAAAATGTGTTAGCATTATTAAAAAAATTATATCTCATATATGTTAATTATTTCAACCTCAACAACAAGGAAGATTAAGATCCCAAATAACTTCCTTGTTATGAAATACTCAATGAGAATCTAATGAATTTTAATGGGGTTCTAGGTTTATGTTAATTTTTTTTATTTTTTTAAAATATATAATGATAATTTTTTAGTAAAATTATTTGACTATAGATTTTTTTGATTTCTGAGAAACTTATCATTGAATATATACTTTTTTTATAAAAAATTACCAAATTGTTCATTAGATGTCACATATTTATGAAAAATGAATTCCATATGAAATTAAACAAAATTATATATTTTTCATTTTTTTCATAATGACACTCTTTAATGGGGAATAAATCATTCATAAAGTCAATATCCCCCATTTTAGTTATTCCTTTCCAATCAAACCCCGATCCTCCTACCATTTTTATTTGTATATTGAGTTATAGAACTCGCATCCTTTAACCTTTAAAATTGATGGTACCAGTTTCCAATTCCACAACTTATAATGTTTTTTGTAGGATATGAAATAAAATTATCCTTGAGAATACTATAAATGTTTTTGAGAACAATGAACAATAATTTCAGATTTCTCATTTCATAATATTCTATAAAATAAATAAAAACATGACATGATAATATTTTAAATGTATGAAAATGATTTTCTATGGATCTTTTTTATAGTTAGAAAATAATATAAATTTCAACTATTTAATATCATTGAATTGATAATGATATGATGATTCACTTGAATCTTTATAACTATTTTAAATGAGGTAATGATTCAATTCTAAATAATTAAATCCAACTAAAGTGATTAATCTCTATTTTCGTTATGATTTTTTATTGAAAATTTTATTTTCTTTAGATAAATACATAAAATTTAAATGTTTTACTTGAAAAAAATTCAAATATAAAATAACATATTTTAAAAAATATTTTTAAGTGTAAAAAATAATTATTATCAAGGCCCAAGAGGGTGAACACACCATTATCTTTTTAAAATTATATATTTCATGAAATTAATTTTTTTATTAGTGTGGAATATAATTTTAATATCAAATATTTATTATCCAATATCAAAATTTCTCTTAGCCAACATTTCATGTCAGATACCAATATAACGAACATTGTAAAGGATTTTTCATCATAAATTATACAAATAATGACATTAATGCGCTTTTAAAAAATTAAAACTATGGACACAACAACAATACCGAATCCTGAAAAAAGTTTCACAAGCCTTTATTAGTGTTTGTTATAATAAAATATAATTTGCACTTTTATCGGTGGAAAATTTAAAAAGAACATGAAAATGAACCTTCATTGTTGATTTGTAATTATTTAACATTTTGTTATTGAAGATTTTTTTAAAATGTGTTTGGGGGTTAATTAATCTATTATTTAATTGAATGATGTTCTATATATTGGAATAAATATGGGAAATAATTGATTATATAATTTTATTGAAATAATAGTACATATTACAATGCATCATATACTAGTGAATGTGTATACAAAGACATAGATAATATTGATGAAATTTCAGTGACTATTGATGATGACCTTTGATAATTTCGAAATCTATTTTAGAAGTTAATGAAATGTGTAATGATTTTATTGTTTGAAATTTGTACCAAATATACGTTATTATCAACCATTATAAAATAATATAATTTTAAGGTAAAAATAGATTGAGTTACCCCGGCTTTAAATAACTACAATCACTCTTAATAGATATGTTACCAAATAATAATGATATTCCATGTTGATTGTATGAAGGTAAATGAATATTGTTTTTCATGGGTATGAGATATGAAAAAATAAATTTTTATTGTAATGAATGTATATTATTCATAATGGATAACGTTTCACTTAAAAAAATGCGCAATGTGTGAAGCAGATTGATACAAAAAAGTTGAATCAACCCCTTCAAAATTCGTAAGTAATTTTCCAATCATTCCATGTTTTTAGTAGCTATATCTAATTAAGGAGAATAAGTCATTAAATATGACAGACATAAAAAATAATTCCAGATTAAAAAATATGAAACCAAGATGACCCTCCTCAGTGGAATAAAATTCTCCACTAGTATCCTGAATTTGAAAAAATTATAGAATACACCCTCATGTATTATAAACCGATGGAATGAATCATTATTTATTTATAAATAAATACTCATAGTAATTGGATTATTATACGTTATAATTTATGTTTTAATATGTTTATAATTTATATGTATACTTAAATATTCATAACATATATATTGTATATGTATTATTTTCAATATGTATACATTACATTATATAAGTAGAATAGTTAAATATATACTTTATATAATTTATATTTATAAAAAAAATAATTTTTATAGAGACTTCATTTATATTATTTGTATATATATGAATATGTATTTATTTTTTGTGAAATATGAATACTTTTAGACAAAATAATTTATGTATGAATTAAAAATGTATAGATATTAATCATAAGATAAAAGAGTATACGGATGGTGTCAAAGAGTTCACCAGGTTTGAAATAAAGAATGAAAATTAAATGCTTGATTTTTTTTCATTGTTCAAATTATTTTAATTAAATAATAAATATTATAGATAGGTTGGAAGAATAACAGATCTATTAAATAATTGATCAAAGTTATAAAGGATATACTAAATAGATGGAATAACTAATTATAACCAGTTTCTAAAATAAAATTTCAATTTATGTATTATCTAAACTCAATAAATGTGTATAAAATGATATAGATAATATGGGGGCAATAAGAATGATAGTTTAATTTACCCATTTATATTATTAAAAAGACTTTTATATTCTAAATAACCACAAAAATATGCAATTGTATGATGGTTGTTCAAAATAAATGACATCATCGACCATAATAAAACTATATAATTTGGAATCTAGTAAGGGGATGAGTGAAACTTTCCCTACAAGAATACGTTATATCTTCAAGAACATGTTACAAGATGATAAAGAGATTGATTATTAAAAAATGAATCTTAAAAAATGTTGTGTTCCATGAGCATGACCTATAAAGAAAGACTTGCCTATCAGAATGAATTTACATTATTCCGATAGGAAAATAGTTCAGTTAAATGATTTCCAATGTGTGTTGTTTACAATATTATAGAGGAAAATAAATTCCTCCAATATTTATAAGATAATTTATAATCATTCCACGTTTTATATGACTACATGGAATCAAGGATAATGAAAGATAGTTGATAAGGAATATAATTATTAAATTGGATATGGGAAACTATGATATTTAGTAGAAACTTCTCAATGAATAAAATTGATCCTGAGTATCCTAAATTTTAATATATGAAAATAAACCTCCCTCTTGATTGATCTATATATAATAACAATCCTTTTGGTGTAAAAATCATTACATATAGATCATAGAATGTTGAATTTTTAAATTAAGAATTTCAACTTTGGTTAAGCATTAAGTGAACGAAAATTATTATTTATAACTTTATTTCAAGGAAAAAAATTCCTAGTAATGTTTTTTATTTTTATTTGTTTTCATTTATTATAGGTATTAAATTTATGTCAGATATTAGTTTTATAATAAACAATGCCCATAAAAAATAAGAATTCATCTTGGGAGACATTTCATTTGGGAAGATAAATCACCTTCCTACTTGTGTTAATTTATTATGTTATAAAATTAAATGAATTTTATGGTGTCCAATATGTGAATGTGGTTCAAAATCAGTTAAGTTATAACATTTTATAAAGATATTTCTTCATAGATAGTGTAATTTTTTACCCAAAGAACATAAATATTTATTATAGATAAAATTATTCTATGTGAATTCAAAAGAACATGTGATTAATTTTCCAATAAAAAGTGATAGATAGTTATATAAATATAAGGTTATTTTTAATATTTTTATTAAAACCTTATAAAAGACCAAAAATTGTCTTTTAAAAGTTATATGTTTTCATATAATGACGATGTTGAATTTTTTTATATGTTATAAATTTTATAGATGCTGTTATTATTATGAAAAATGTATATCATAATATATTACGAACCATAATACTACACTAAGAAAAATGGAAAATGAAATAAAGGGTAGTTTAGACAAGATTTTATGAATATAAAGAATGAATTAAGAGTAGTGAAGAATGATTAATGTACTCCTTGATGATGTGTTAACGTGATTATAGTGGAGGTGATTGAATGACGACATGATGATGGCGGTGAAGTGAGTGTTCCTTATTGGTTGGTGTCTTAGAAAGAGCGTTTCACATGGATCAATATCGGTTTGAAGGTTTTTTGGTGATTTTGTGGATTTTAAATATGAAAGTTTTTAGGGGCAGTTTTTTAATTCTAAAATGGGAAAGATTTGAGGCAGTATATTGGAATTTGGTTATATCTTGAATTTTGATTATGAAAGCATCCATCACACTATAATGATCATCTATTGACGAGGATACAGAGTATGAATCATTCACCAGAGCATTACCATTTATATTTGGAAGAAAGAGAATGTAAGACTTTTCAATCGGTCCTAAGCCCATCCAACCCTACATGGGATAACTAGATGAGTGGTCATGCCAATGTGGCGGTTTTACATAATGATGCATTCTCTAGGGAGGGGAAGTTCCTAGTTGTCTTGATCTAGGACAACTTTATTTATGATTTATTTGGATTTATTTTTTGGGTTCAAACATAGTATTTAAATGTGTCAATTGAAATTTAAAAAAAAATAGAGATTGAGGGAACTCTTCTCCCTTTAAAAGTTCACACTCTTTCTGGGTAAGTGAGATTTTTGTTTTAGAAAACGTTATATTATATTATGGTTCTAGTGGAATATTATTCAAATATAAAATATATTTTAATGATTAATTAATTAAATTTAATTTTTCTAATAATATATTAATTTAATATTTTTATTAAATATTTAATTCTTATGGTGATGCATTATATTTTTCTAAAACATATTCAACACAAAACAACCAAGTTTTTATTACTTTTCAAAGCTATATGTAGAAAAATTATTGAATTGAAGAAGTTCCCAAAAAATGAAAAATAAATTTCTATATTATAAAATGAATTTGGTATGTTCTTACCACCACTATTCCTTGATATAATATTTCACATGGTGAGAGTGATATAATTTTATGTTTCTGTAATTATGGATAGATGTAAACCATCTAATTATATTTGATGATATTTTAAGTGTATTAAAAATATAAATATTACCAGGAGTCTAAATTGGAGAAATATATATTATTGAAAATGTATTTGAATTATGTATGAAATAATTATTTGAATTTGATAAGGTTGTACTCCCAAAATATGATCATAGTTGGTCTATCGAGGGTGGATGAATTTTAGGAAAATATGTTTTCAAAATACCCATAAATACATGGATCAAGACCACATATTGAAACTCACTAATAAATTCATAGGAATTTTAATCAAACAAGGGTTGAATGAGATATTTCAACTACACATTATATATATTTTATATGGTGATTTTGAAGTTATAATTTTATGGAGTTATCTCTAAATAAATAATAATTTTTTAGAATTTTAGGATTGTTATCCAGAGGAAAAAGTATACATGTTTCATTTTATAATGTTTACACTTCCACTATTATCTCATCTTTTATTTGTGAAATTAAAGAGCACAAAGATGAGACAGATGAAAACTTACAATGGTTACACTATTAATGGTTTTATATTTCCTACGATGGAACAAGATGAATGTTTTATGATTAATAATATGTGAGTTATTATTACAAAAAAAAAGAAATCATGTTAATGGTAATAGAGAAATAAATAAAATTTATGCAGACTTTCCTTTTATTGGAATCATTAAAAAAATATAAAAGTCAGAATATATGAAAATCCATATTCTATTTATTCAATGTGAATGGGTTTATAATAAGAGTTTAGATAAATTTTTTAATTTGGATTACCAAAAGTGATTATCAATAAAGAATGAAATAAAAATTAACTCTTCATAAGAATGAATTGTATTAAAATTCCTAGGATGATGGTCCGTTCCTTAAGACATCCAAATAATTTTTAAGCATCCACACTTCTAAGGGTTTCACATATATTACAAGAGACCACAAATTGGGTATTTGGATAATTGATATAAGGGAAGAATCAATTTAAAAACTAAATTAAAAATAATTTAATAAAATAGTTTTATATCTAGGGGTTATTATATATATATATATTTTGTGTTTGATAAAAATCTATTTTTATAAATAAATCTCTATACATTCACTAACTTATACACTTTTTAACACTACAATTCATGAAGAAAAATACAATAGCATCCCTAAATGCATGAAACACTCTAAATGAAATCAATATTATAATGGTGGGAAACATACTAAAGGTAAGAAATATTGTGAAGTTGAGAATTATGTTTATGGTGAGCAACATGTTAGTGGTGTAAAAAATGAAAAAGTGAATATGGTATAGTAATATAAGAGTGTTAATCCATGATATTGTTAAAAAATATCATGAAGGTGATAAATAATGGTAAAAAATCCTTTATGGGATATGATTTCATTTGTAAACATATTAACCAATACTTATTAATTTTCATTAGTTACATTGGGGTTTTTAATTTAGTGGAAACGCCAATGGATATAGACACCTAACAAAATTTTCTGCATAAAATAAAGGACACCATTTTTATTTGGGTTTCTGCCCGCACATTAGAGTTATTGGACATCAGTTTATTCTTCCTCTTGGTGATTTTATTGACTATGATTCACCCATTGATTATTTATTTAGTACTATATTCATTTAAATAAAATTGATTTTCCAACTGTATTACCTCCCACCTTCTGTTTTTAATTGATCCTTATTTATTCTAGTTTCCCCTATTCTATAAAACAAATGTGATTTGGCTTTCCTGAATCATTCAAAATTATCGTTCTTGTCTTATTCAATATCCAAAGAAAATTGATTTATGGATGCATTTATTTAGAATGTTTTTAGGTGACACTTTTTTTTACCCTCTCATGTCTGGGTTTTGGTCATTCCAGTACATATTTGTTCTGGTTTAGTAACATTTTCATGGGGTGGGGGACCAATTGTTTTTTATCATCTCTTGGTGTTGTGGGGGGGGGGGGGGGACGGTCTCAAGTGTGATTGGGTTTCATTAAATGGATAATGGGTAGTTGGGTTTTAGTTTTTTGTCACTTTTAATGGTTTTTTTGGTTGAATATTCATGTGGTTAGAATCTCACAGTGGCATATATTTTAAAGGCTCAGATGGTTGTGAATAATTAGAGTGGTATGGATCTATAATTGATAAAAAATTTCTACTTCTATGAATCTATGGTTATTTAACTCATTTTAGATTTATGCTTGAAGATAGGTGTTTGATGTTTATGAATTTGGTTTCTTGGGTCATGATTTTGTACGTTTCATTTTTTATTCAATTCAAGGTGTAAATGTTGATGTTTGTTGGTGGATTTTTTTCTCTGATGGCTTTGTCAAATCTGATAATGTTGAGGGTTAATGAATTATGGATTTCAGTGATCAAGTAGTCTCATTGATTAAAATTTCATGATTTTGATAGTGATTTAATCAATTCAATGTGAATGATGTTTTGTGATTTGAAAAAGATCATGTTTCCCATCCTTATGTGGCGACATGTAATTTTTTTTGTAATTTTAATTTTTATGTCAATATTCCGTGACTGAAGTCATTTACATATGAAATTAGTTTAAATTTTGAATTTATAGTTGTTTACATTTTAGTATTTTTGATTTAGGAGTCCTTTAATATTTAATATTCCCACTTAATCAAAAAATTGGTTTATTTAAAAATATTAAGAAATGGATTGGGAGTGAAACAGAAGTATGCTTGTCATTTTTCATTATAGAATACATTTATATCAAACGTTTCTAGGGTGATATTCATATTAAGGTGTGTTGGAAAGATTCATTAAATATTTCTAATTATACTTTGAACAAGAAAACATAATAATGATATTGATATTATTAATAATCTCTAATTAAATTTATAAACCAGGATCATAAATCATGAAATTCTGGATCTATTCATTTCTCACCATGATGAGAAGTCATTTAATGAATTTTTTTTATTGTTCATTTATTTAATGTAACAATTTTAAATTTATTTTATTCATAAATATAATTATATGAAATGGAATATGATTTTATTAAATAAATAGCGTATAAAAAACCACCATACACCCTTCGTAAAGAAAGGAAGGGATATGATGCAGTTAAAAGATGGTATAGTATTTAAATTTATATTAAAACATTGATGTTATATAAAAATATAATTACTATTTTTTATATTCATATTCATCGATCAAACTATCTATCCACCTCTATCCCATATTATGCACTATAAAAGGTGGCTTTTTTAAATAATAAAGGAGAACAATTAGATGAAAACACACAAAAAAGAAGGTAATAATGGAATAATATTAAATTTTGAATTTTTTATACTTTAAGGTATTGAAACACAAAATTGGAATGTTAGTTTCCTTTATTTTTATTTATTTTACACATAATAAATGTAAACTACCATAGGTAGAATTTAACTACTTATGGTGGGTTTTAGGCATCCCATTAAATATGGTAATTTTAGAGGATAAGGGTTTGGAGTCTCAAAATTAATCAACATTGGGAATTATTGAGCCTTGATATAGTTTGATAAGGGAACAAAGTAGTTGATTGAAAACTGTAGGTTTGATATATGAGATAAAATGGATATATAGAGAGAGAGAGTGTGTGTGTGGGGGGGGGGGGGGCGTGGGGGGGGGTGTTGAAGATCCTTTCAAAAAATTAAAGGGAAACAATCCAATTTAGAAGAAATAATTTATAAAGTATAAAAGAATAAAAGAATTAAAAGTTAAATAATACAGTAATATATAATAATCAAAGGGAATGAAAAAATTAAATTACTGGAATTAAATATTAAATGGTTTTTGTTAACCTAATTACAAAATAATTTAAAAAGTCACCAATACATCCCCCAACTCAATTTGTTAAGTATTTAATTTATTACTCCCTTGGATTTAATTATATCTATGTTACGAAAAATATTCTTGTATTTTTTGGTCTTAGTAAGAAAATAGATACAAAGACACTAGATAATTAATGATCAACCTATAAACCTATGAAATAAAGTATGTATTCATTTTAAAAGAAAAATAATAGAAAAACTATGTCTCTAAATTTAAAGGCAACGAATGCCAAAAAAGGAGAGTGTAAGAAGAGAAGATCATTTTAACTTAATTTTCATTTTCTAAAGGAATGAAGACAAACACAAGGGTTGAATGAGAATATATAATGAGTGATAAAGATATTAACAATTTAGAATACATATTTTGAAGGATAGATATGATGAAAGAAATAACTTTTAGAACTAGTGATAATTGTGGGAATTTGATGAGAAAGCATGTCAATAAAGAGTTATTATAGATTAAAAATCCTTATGAGGTGTATCTTTATAGGACAAAAATTTACATTATAAAGCTTTTCTGATCCATAAATAGTCTCAATCTAAAATATTCCTTGGTTTTATGTATCTGTACCATCATTTGAGTAAGTATCCCTATCCATTTATTATTGAGTTAACTCAACAAGACCAAAATTAAAATTAAGAAACTAAAACTCAAAATAATAATAATAATATTCTAAAAGCTTCAAAGTGTGAGGATGATGATACAAAATATTATCATTTCAATCTCAAACAATTTAAAAAATTCAAATCAATTAAAAAACTATTTTCAGCATATTTATAACAATTCCATAAAGATATGGAAAAAATAACAGGAATCTCAAATCTACAGAGTTTAAAAATAATCTTTCCATTTTGAAAACATGTAATAATATAAATATTTAAATATAACACCTAAAAATATAAAAATAATATTTAATATCTTAATTTAGAATAAAATACGGTTTATAAATAATAAAATCATTCAGAATAACATAAAATAATAAAATCGAATTATTAGAGTTTCATGGTGAAAAATAATATGGGAAAGAATAAGGGATTTTATGAAGCTAATTAAATTATTTAAAAAAATATGAAAATGTTTTCATATATTATAAAACAATAATATGAATTTAAAAAACACTTATGCTAATTTTATAAAATTCATATATTTCTAGAATGTTAAAATGCCACAGAAAACATGAAAACCGAGTAACATGGGGATTTCCAGATATTCATACGTATATAAGGTTATGATAGCATAAATTAGTAAGGGTAACTCATAAAATACATAACTTGAGTAAATACAAAAAACAAAAAACATAGGTTGTGTAAGGGTAAGATAAAAAACCAATGTCTCATAGAGGTAAGTATACTCACTAAATATAGGCAAACTTGTTAAGGGAAGATGAATAATGGGAAGTTGGCTCATGTAAAAATAATATGAACTCACATAAATATAAAGTAAACTTTATTATGGGTAGAATAAACAATTCATATAGGTAAACCAACAATCCAAGTGCTATGTAATGGCAATACTAGTGTTTTGTATATATAAGAGTATGCTATATAAGGTAACCAACACATTGTTTGGTTCTCAAAAGGGTAGAAACATAGTTACGTAAGAGTAAACATAAAAGTACACTAATTATGTATGGGTTAGATACAAATAATGTATGGTTAAGAGAATATTTCTAAAACATATGTAAAGGTGACTATAAACCTCAAATACATGCCTACAGATAAATGCAAGATAATGTTAATGTAAAAAACATGTTTGAAAACATTATTAAAGGTAAAGAAAAGTTATATGAGAGTAAACATAAAAATTTTAGAAATATCTTTTTATGAAAAAATTATACATATTTATATAATATAATAATTTAAACAAGAATAATATAAATTACGGTAAATTAAAATAAAATTAAGAAGAATAAAATAAAATAAAATAATGTAAAATAGAACAAAAAAAAATAAAAAAAATAAAGTTAAATAAATTGATATTATAAATTAAAATAATAATATCTAGAATTATTTAAATAATAAAAATAAATATATTAAGAATACATGTGATAATCAAAATCAAATAATTACAAGAAATAAAATATTAATATTGATAATTTGGTAGAAAATTAAATATTAAAAATATATTAATATAATTATTCTTTTGATGGGAGAAACTACAACTGTCTACATAACAACAATAATATAATTTAGAGCCACAAAGACAAAGTTTGAAGGGAAATCATTCCCATCAATTGAATATATTTCCCAAGGTGATCATTTTTTATATAATAATTTAAAGTAATTTTCGGAGAAATAAATATTTATAATTTTATCATTTCGGAATACACCAAGTTATAATTGATTGTAATTTATATTTATTAGAACTTATTCATCACTTTGTAACCAGTTCTAAAATTCAAAATATTCAAGTTGATACCATATATTTAAAAAAATAATAAAATGATAACTAGAATGTTGGGTTTCTGGTATCTCCCATGCCAAGAGCTAGGCTCTTTTTTTCCATTTATAATAATGATATTCACAAAAAAATTTAAATTAGAACTTTCATAGAATTAATATTTTATATTATAAAGAAACAATATGATAAATGGTTTTTTTATTTCTAGCTTATATTATATTTAATATCTTTTGTGATGATTAAATAAGGCCTAAACTAATAAATGCAATGAAAGAAGGAAACCATAATGTTTAGTCTATGTAATTTAAGGGTTCATTCATTGGATTAAAAAAATTTGACCCAATATATGATTGCCTCACCATTAGATATTCCAATTTTTTTGACATTCCAAGTATTTCTTGTCAATATTTTCAAAAATATAGATAATTATGTTATTTTATTTGAGGAAAATATACCTAGTACTAAGAATCATTCTGATTTTCGTAATGAGAGTTTAAATAAACTTCTAAAACATGAATATTTAAGAGCCTCTATTTTGAATTTATATATGAATTATTTTTTTCATATTTTGAAAACCTAATATATGATGTACTATTTTTAAACAATTTAAAATATTTTATATATTTTGATGCAATTATATCAAATTTATGCGATGGAATCACATATTGATATTTTAGTTACATTAATAAATCCATATATAAATAAAATAATAAATCCAAGGGAGAATTTATCATGTGAATTACAAGTAGACAATTTTTTTTAAAAAATATAAAATATGAAGAACACCTTTCTATCCCTACCATGAAAATTTGATAATATCTACTATTATTTCATTTAATTTTATTTTATTTCTTAAAATTATTATTTTAAAATTCTTTTAGGTTTAATTGGATATTTGTTTGGTTCAATCCATATATTTGAGGAAAAATATTCTATGGATCAAATATATTGATATCTATAAAATTATCTTCACATGATAACCCTTTTGGAATTAGAAATACACTATCTTTGATGTATTATAAAAAACATTTCCATTATATATTTTATAATTTATTTTGAAAATATTTTTTTATATAGTAGTGTGGTGTTTATATATGGTCAAATAAATTGTACGAGGATACTCAATTCACATTAGAAACCTTTGTATTTTTATTAGTCAATAAGACTTAAGGTATATACATAAACATTTCACAATAAAAGCATAAATCATAATTTTTTATACTTCATTATATATTTTTTGAGTATGAAACAAATGAATGGATACTATTTTGGCCATTGCATCTATAAATTTATGAAATATATCATATGACATCAACAATAACAGATCCAAAATAATGTATTTTTTAGATTTTTCTATTTTTGAATAAAATAAATTTTGATAAAAATATTTATAATCCTTTTATGAATCCCTATTTTATTGCATTATGTAGATGTTAGTAAACACATATATGAATATGATGATTTTTTTGGGTAAAGAATGCTTTTATTTCTTAAATGATATTAAATTTTATCTAAACATCATGAATATGTTTTTTACCATCATACATGAGATTATTTTTATTTTAAATTTTAATTGAAGTTTTTTTACTTTAAAATGACTTAAACCAAGAAAAAAATCCCCAAAATTCATAAAACAATTGTATATAGATAGTTTTTTCAATTATGATATTCAAAAATAAAACCCATCACTATGACATGTTATTTTCCTAAAAATAACCAATGTTTTTTTTAATATTAAAGAACATTATTTTTTATAAGCGCGTTTTAAATGATCAAAAACAGGAAAATGAACTAGTATTTTTATGAATATTTAAATAAAAAGGATGGATTTATTTTTGACATGTAAAAGAAAAACCACATGTCAATTACCCATACAATTTATCAAGAAGAATAAAAATTGTCTTTTTATAATTAAAATTATTTTTTAGTTTAATAATTTTTTTTTGAAATGATCATAACTATGTAAACAAATTTAGATATTCATATAAATTTATAAAAATAGTTTTCAATTAATTTTTCACCATTAAAAATAAATTTCATTTGAAATATGATGTATTATATATAATTTTTGATCGAAAGTGATTTTTCATAATTAAAAGGCTATAATATTTAATAATAATCCAACAAAAATTCAAAATGGAATTAATGATATAAAATTTTCTTAAAACATTAGGAAAATATATTTTTATTAATCTTTGTGACACTGAAATAAATCACACACCAATTTGATATATAATTATATTTGAATGATGTAAACTAGACTTAAATAGTTCAAAATATTTATAGTTTTATTCTACGATTTATAAAAACTCAATAAATCAGATCGAAATATCATTAAAAATTACGAAAAATATTCTTTATTCATTTTCATATGACAGAAAATCCACATACATGAATGTGACAAGAGTTGTGTCCTGAATAAGTAAAAATTAGATATTATGTTTATTTATATGCTTGAAATGATCAAATAATGAAGACAAGCTCATACTGTCCATAAAATTTATGAAAATGATATTTGATACCTCTAGAAAAAACAACAATATATCAATACAACATGTCATATTTCTTGAATACTAAAATTTTTTATTTCTACTATTAGAAATATTTCCAGTTTGGTAGATACGTTTCAAAGAATAAACAAACTCAAATTATCAAAAAAAAATTAAGATTATCATTTCTGTATAATTTTTTAATTTTTTAAGAAAAACTGTACATTAACATGAAATGTGATATAAAATTGATTTTCAAATGTCATATTTCATATTTAAAAGATTGATTCATTTTATAATTTCCCAACAAACAATCAAAAAACGAGAAAATTAGTTCATATTATTGTGAAAAATTTAGACAATGAAAGCTAATTTATTTACGGATTGTTGAAAGAAATTGTATTTCATTCCAATATTTCATATTTATATAGTGATTCAATGTGATTTCTTATAATTATAATAAATTTTTATCATATTTATTCTTTATTACTCAATTATATATTTTATAACTTTGTTAATTTTTAACTATATATCATAACCCATAAAGATAATATACTATGAAATAGTTATTTTTTTCACTTATTATGTAATATTAGAACTATAGTTAATTAACAAGTTTCAACTAGTATTAACTAAGGTAACATTGATTTTATTATAGACACATGTTTCATTGGTAAAGATAATGTTTATAATTGATTTATACATAGTCAATATCATCTTTATGTATTTCACTTTTCTTATATTTTTCATTTATGACTATTTATAATTATTTTTTCACCATTATTTAATAATATAATTGATAAAAAAAAGTTTTTTTAGAATGATTGGATGAAATAATATTTAATATAATCTTGTTTTGTTATTTTCTAATATAAATTAAAAATCACATTTCTTTTTATTCCTTCCTAATGTTTATTTCTATGATTTGAAAAACTATTGTGACAACCCTTGGATTTATCAACACTAATCTAGCAGTGATAAAATTTATATTTTATCCATAATTTTAGAACCAATAAAACATTTAAAATTAAATCAATGCATGTATATCAAGGGACTTTAAAGCACTAATAAATTATTTTTTGAGTATTGATAAAGTCATTATATATTGTACTATGATTAGATACCCAATACTCAACACTTCAAAGATATTCCACAAAAACCCTAAGGAATGTGAAATTCATATTCCTATTCATGTTTATATTTCATTTATAATGTCCCTCTTTGGAAAGGAATCAACATTAATAAACAACCCTATATCTCTTTAGTCCCCATTCCACTAACCCCTAACATATATCCTATATCAATTACAAAAAACTATAAATTGAGAAATGATAAAACGTGGAAGAATATCTAAAAAGGGGTAATTTATTATTGTTTTGAACGATTAGGTTTGTGAATCAATGGTAAAAAGAAGGAAAATAATTCATAATTGATTAATTTTATGAAAATATAGAATAGATTATTATCATTATTGGATATTGAAAATCATGGAATGTGATTAAGCAATTAAGCATAATTTTTGATTTGTTTGATTTTTACCTCATCAAACACAAAAATTCATCCTCAGAATAACCTCTTCAAAAAATCTATTGATTAGTGTTTTTTGATTTATAAAGTGTATATTTTAATATATTGAATGTTTATAGATAGAGTAATTATACATGGGATTGAAAATAATTCCAATTAAATGATCTTGAGTGATGATAAAAATATTTCTTTGAAATAGATAACACCGAGTGTCCAGAATACTAATAACATGTTTCATAAGGTGTGTTTAAGAGGATCAGATTTATGAATTAGATTCATATAGGGGAGACAAATTTATTAATTATTATTGGATGAATTTTAGGGTTTTTTAATTTTTATTTGGGAATTTATGTTTTTAATAATTTAAAATAGAATGTCCCCCCATTAATTTCTATTTTATTTGATTTTATGTTGATATTTTTCTTTGGACTTCTAAAATTTCAAGTGTGGAGGAATTCGATAACCTAAAATTTGAATATAGTTTTTCCATGATTTTCTATAACACCCCAATAATTTTCAATAATTTTTATTTTAAATAAATTTATTATATTTTATAGCTTGTAATGCACGCAACACTCAATTATATTATGTTACACACAAGAGAAACATTTTACAATAGCTTGCACGGGATCTGGTTTTTCGGAACAAGAGTATATTTTTAAAATATCATAATTTAATATAATAATATATAACCAATCCAATTAAATTGTAGTTATGAAAAATATTAACCACATTATAATTTTTTTTAATATTCCATTAAAATTTAACATTAAGATTATTTGTTTCCTAGACTATTATATAAGAATAAATAGAATTTTATGCATAAAACTATATTTTTCAAAATGGAAACTTTAAAACTTTTTAATCAAAAATATATATTAAAACTAAATTTTATAAATTTAATATATTTCATTTGTCAAAAGAAACACTGTTTTTTAATTATAAATTGTAAAAATTAGCCTTGGGTGAATTTTTGGTATTTTTCTAAGAAGTTTCATTTTGGATGAGTAGTAAAAAATACTACATTGTAGTTAAAAATTTCCTTTTCATTGAAATAATTACTGTATTTTAATATTGAATTTTAAAGTAAAAATAGATCAATTATAAATATATTGATCCAATTTAGGTCATTGTAAAAATATTTATTCTGAAAATGGATATAAAAAGATATTGAAATTTTTAATAATTTTTTTACTATATTTATCACCTTTTTATTGGGATTAGTGTTAAAATTAATTTATCCCCATTTGTGAATTGAATTTGAAAAAACAAAAATTCATGGTTATAATTATTTTGATATTTAGATTCCAGAAGTCTGAAATTATTTTAAATTTCGAAATTTTGAATTTAAACTTTATTAAATTTTTATTTTACACGGTTGAGGATAAATAAAGAAATTAAAGGTAAAAATAATATTTTTATCTTATAAAGTTACCTTAAAACTTGTCATAATTTCATTGGATTAGTGTTTTTTTTACAAAAACCAATATTAGCCCGAAATTATAACCTTTTTATGCAACTTGGGTAAGAATATGAAATTTATTATATTTTATTTAAAGATAAGAAAAAATTTTCAAACTCATATTTTTATTAACTAAATCATTTTTCATACATAATTATATAAAATTAAATTTAACTATAATACATCATTTTAAAGATAATAAATTAATTTCAATAATGACAGTTTATATTTATTTTTTATAGAATAAGTAATTTAATTAAAGGTTTTCATGATGATGATGTTGTACTTTATTATTAAATTGAAATATAAAATAAATGATATTAAAAATATTAAAATAATATATAATTTGAGATAATTAATTCCTTCCAAATAATTTATTGATGATTCTTAATGTTAGTAAATTATTACAAGTCTTGGATAAAATTTATCTTCTTATTTTGGTTTTTGTATAAGAAAAATTAATGAATAGTGTCGAAATAGATATTAGAAATGTTTTAAAATAAATTATATTTTATTAAATGATATAAAATATCTAAAAATATAAAATTCAGATAAGTTATTTGGATATGTCTAAAAATTTCATCAATGACTAATTTAGTGGTCATTTGATATTTTATAGTAATAATATTAACCCTTAATGTATAAATTACATAAAAATCAGGGTAAGAGTTAAAGATGTAAAATAAAGTTTAAAATAAAGTTAAGGATTAAAAAACAACAAGTAATAAAACTATTGGATGGAGCGGATTTTACCCTGTCACCTTAAGATCTAATGGAGTTTTTTAATGGACACATTTATATGAAAATAAATTATATATTTTTTAAATCAATGATAGTTACATGATATCACTCTATTTGTATTTAATATATTTTATGAGTTCACATAGGTACAAAATAATGATGTGAAAAAAAATAAATTTTTATTTTGATCTAATTAAAATTATTTTTATTATATAATAAATTTTTAGTTTTTATAAATTATATAATTACCATAAAATCTTATTCAATTCCAAAACAATATTTCTTTAATTTAAAGAAAAATATTGTAAATGGTTTTAACAAAATTACTTTTTAATATATTTTGGATATGTTAATGTTTCCAACAAATTAAACGAATCTATAAAACATATTAGATATTTTTGAAATAATTATATTCAAATTCACACTATTTATAGATATATTTGAAGTCAAATTAAATGAATAGTATCGAATTTGGAAATAATTTTATTTTATTGAACTAATACATTTTTAAATTATTTAGTTATCAAAAAAATTATAAATAAACAAACATTGTATATGATATGGTCATATATATCACACCCTATTCATATGTATGTCACTTGGAAGTATTTTCCCCAAGAATAGTCTTTTTAAATTTTAATATTTTTTTGATTTCCAAAATTGCTCCCACCCATCTCTTATTATAGGCACCACTCCCTCACTTCCTCACACGACCATGAGCCTTCTAGATCAACCTACACCTGACCATTTATCCTACCAAAATTCATAGCTATTTTTTGGAGGTCCTAGTTTCTAAAAAGGTAGCACCATGTGTCCCTAATAGGAGATCCAAAAGAAGTCCATCGAAAAAGTGGTAATTGTTTTACCAACTCATTCATGCGCTTTTCTTCTTCTACTTAATATTACTATTTTGTTAACATAATAAATTAATAAATATAGTATCATATTTAATATTATATGTCATAATGTTTATGGGAATACCATATATATCCCTTTATCCATCCTACAAAAAACAATATCATTATGTGTGCATACACAGGACTTACGGTCTCCACTATGTGGTGTAATTTATTTTCCCTCAACACATTTTTTAGATGAGAATAATGATGAAATTAATGGATATAAATAATAAATATGACATTATATTGATTTTTAATAATTAATATACTATGCAATTCCTTTCACCTTTACCATTAAGTGAATGATATCATCTCTTGTTCGTGCGTACCGCCTACCATCAGCTTGATGTGATGAGATTCATTCACTATTATAACCATTAAATAATGATTATGAAAACATATATAATTAAAAAATATTATATCCATACACTTTATATAATTATTGATATGTTTTATCAATATAATATTTAAAATAACAGATACATTCATGAAAAAACAAGCATAGAAAAATGAAGTTGTTAACACCCAAAACACAAATAATAATGAAATACTATTAACAAACAGTTGATAAGATAATAAGATAATATCATATATGTTATTATAAATATAATTACAGTTATTTAATAAGTTAGTAACATCTTTAAAACTATTATAAATAAGTTTAAAACATGTTCAACCAAAAGGAAAATCAAGGAAAGGGATATCATCTCAGTCTTCTTTCATTGAGACATAGTTCTAAATTATACACCCAACATCTTTTATCAGGTGTATCTATAGAAACTGTGACATTTAATTTCTATATTTTATCTATAATTATGTTATTTAATGTTTTGGTAAATGTATTATTTCATTGATATTATGATTTAAATGTTTAATATGGTCTGAGATTATTTGTATGTTGAAGAATTTAATCCTTTCACTATTTCAATACTATTGATATTATATATTTATATTAATTTAAAATAATTTTAAAATAAATTTTATATCTAATTTTAATTTCATTCAAATGTTTTCAAATGGATTCATTTTATGGTTTTTTTTTGTAAGGGACTGTAAAACTAAAACATTATTTTAAATGTTTTTAAGATTAATTCTTCTAAATCATTCTCATTCATGTCCATGTTTTCAAAATCAGATTTTTAAATTCAAAAGGACATAAATGCTTTAAAATGTTAAATTTTTTATTTTTTCTCAAATGTTTTGAAGTTTTATGGGACCCTTTTATTAAAAAATATATTTTTCAAATGTTTTTATCTTATAAATTCATGTATTTTGACTAAATGATTTCAATGTAAGAGTGTTGATTCTATAAAAAAATTTAAATGGTTTTACTATATTATTTTTAGCTATGTCAACATCCAAGTTGAATGTTATGATTATTTGAGGTTGATATCATATGATATCATTATTTATAATTAATTTAATGGTTTACGATTCAAATTAACTGTGGATATTATAATTTTATACCATTTATTGATTATGGTAAAAATATTATCATCTCTTAGGTTAGTTTTAACAAAAACAATCTGTGGTTTATTTTTTAATCCTTCATAAGAGTAATGTATTAGACTTTATAAGTGATGGGTGGGGCCCACTATAGCACTGAGATGCATTTCTAGGTTTAATAAAACAAACTAGATTATTTTTTTACTAATATATTACGCATTTAATTTTTTTTCTTGGATGATGACTTTATTATATTTTTATGATATCCAACATTATGCATTCCTTCTTTATGAGATTAGTATTGATGTTCTGTGTGATTATTCGACTAGTAGAATATCCATGATTAAGTATCATTTTCAAGTGGTTGTTTATATATAATTATTTGATTTATTCTTTACATATTATGCTCATGAATATGTTTAAATGGCATGTGTTTCAGTTATACACCATTCTTTATGGTCTATGCTTATTCATTCATAATATCTTTCATTTTATGGTTACCCTTATTTATCATCTAATCTCAGACCAGTCTTATTTGTTTTTAACTAGGATTATAAGAAGTTTGTTATCGATATGGAGGGTTATGATAGTAGAATAATTCTATTCTCAATGATTTTATATATTGTATTTTATGTTTTAAATATTAAGTATAGTTCTTGTATGTAATCTGTCTTCCAAGGCTTCTAAACTGGTCAGTCCTTCGAGATTTGATTCCTTTTAATCATTCTAATTTAATAATGTAAATCACTGGGTCTTTCCCTCAATGGTTCAAGAGTTTTATTTTCACTTTTAATTGGATTTAATATTTCTCAATTATTATTTTTTATGATTTTGTGAAAATTTAACATTTTCGTAGAATTTATATGTTTTGAGATAAATATTAATATACAAATAAAAAATTATATTAAAAATACTTCAATTATGATTATGTTATTTTTGATAATTTAAGGAAGTAAACTCAAATCTCATTATGGAATAACCCATTAACATGACACTAATATGTTCATGGTTGACTAAAATTTCAAAGGATTTTATAAAGTAAAAAATGCTTTGGTATATTGAACTATTACGCCATGGGTTTTATGTGTGATTAAAACTATTGAATTTGATAAATTTTTAATCATAACTTGATGATAAGGACTATTCAATAATGTATATGGGATCTTAAATATATCCATAGTACTTTTTTTACATTGTAATATGAACCCAGTTATAATACGACCAATTTTAAGAGGAAATTGAAAATTCAAGTATAATTAAAAAACCAGTGGATTAGTTCATTAATCACAGAGATTAGAGTAAAAGGTAGATGGATTATAACACTAATACCCAATACATTCCATTGCACCATAATAATTAGAGATATAGAGTTGGAATGATAAGAAAATGTTGTACTATGGAGAAAAGATAGAGGTTGTTTTGGTAATAAACTCATTATAGAGAACGAGTAGTATTATTACAACATTGTTTTAAAATTATATATATATATAATTAGCGAGGGATTTTTTTTAACTTTCAGAAAAAAATTATATTATATAATAATATTGGATTTGAGTAACATTACTTGGATGATATGAATCATGGTTTTACAATAGTTTATTTTATCAATTATTTTTCATATTTTCTCTCATATGATTCCTCTTCTCTCATTTTTTATACATTCCTTGAAGTCAATTATTCACTTGAGATTTATTCTCAATTATTTATAAATGAGTAGGAACTTAAATGATCATAAATTATGAGTATAAGAATGTATATTTTTTTATTAATGATTGATTGTTTATATGGATTAGTTGTTTTGATTTGATAAAAAAGTATTTTGGTAATGATAATAAACCTGATAATATATTTCCACTTCAGATAATAACTTATTCCATCTTATATTAAGTAGGTTATTTTTTTGTAAAATAGAAAAAATATTTTGGATATTTTTTCAAAATCTCGATCTAATGAAAGTTAGTTTCCATTGGAATCTATTTACTAGTTAGTTAAATTGTTTCCAAAAATGTGTAATAATTATTGGATTTGGTTTTGTTTTACTTTCTAATAAAATTATAATCCATAGGCTAACAAGTCACCAATTAATAATTACAATGAATTAGGATTTCTGACTATTTTTTAGTGGTTTAACCTCAATCTTATAAACTGTACTACATTTTAATATTTTTATTTAAGGAGTTATAATATTGAAATTAAAAAAATTCTACCTCAATCCATAGGAAGTGAAAAAACACTCAGGTGGGTTGGTCTACTATAATGTCAATTTATTAGATAATATAATCCAATATATGATATTTATATTTAAAAAATGATTCCTAGTCATTTTTATATAAACAATTATTTCTATGACATTCAATAAACATTATAATAATTTATATATTATTACAAATCATTTTTTTAAAAAAAGAATGTTTTAATTGAAAAATAAAACAAAATAAAAAAACAAGGTTAGAATAAACAATAAATATATCCCATAAACATAGATTGATCATTCATAACTCGAAATTAAATAACCAAGATCTAAAAATTTCTATAGAAATACATCATATTTTTTACTTAGAATATCATCATTTTATACTCCCATTTGATTTTTTAAATATAAAATTGTATCTTTTCAAGCCAACATAATACTTTAAATTGTTCATATAAATAACAAATCATTGAAATCGAATAATGACACTTCTTAATAAGATAATTTACTCATTGATTAAATATACATAACCTCAATATTATGAATTACTTTTAGTGAAAAACTAAAAATATACTGATGGTGATACATGAGGTCTATCAAAAGATCTATAAAATAGATATTTGATTTAAATATATAATTTTAAAAAAATTGTAATTTTGATACAATATGCTTACATGGAAATACAATATTGAATACAGGATAAACATTTTATCAAATTTATCTCACATGAAAAGGGTGAACTCAAACCCCCCCCCCCTATAAAAAGGTTAGGGTAAATCCCCTTCGTTAAACAAAGAAAATGACCACAATGAAACTTTTTGAGTTGGGCAAGGGATAACCCATTATAAGCCTATGTGCATAGAGGGATGAAGCCTAATACATGAACAATTAAAAAATCCATTACAACAACCCGAAAGACTAGAGGGGTTTTTTAGCCCAAAGGATTTGAGGAATGATGCTTAAAGATGAGTACCCAAACCATAGGACCAATACACGTTAGATAAGCTACAACAGTAGTGCCCGCTTCCCACCCAAGACACTATGGAGAGCCGAATTCCCACTACTATTCAATCCCATGTTTAGTGCAGTGCATGTGAATGAGAACTGACCGTCGTTATGAGATAGTTCCACAATGCCCGCCACACTTGTTGCACCAACACTGTCACCATGAAATCAAAAAGAGATGTGCCACTGTACCCTTTCCCCATCATTGGCCATCCGACACCGTGTGATAGTGCCGCCATTCCTCCCACACCAGTTTTACCCATACAGTTACCATTAAATCAAATAGAGAAGTACCACCATACCCCTGCCGCTCAATTGGCCATCCACCACTAGTAGCTTTACCCCTTAAAAATTTAATTATTGATGTTTTTTATAAATAAATCATCCTCTTCATCAACCCTTATCCTTACTTACAAATCTTATTTAGTCAGTTTTATATCAATAAGAATGTGGTGAAATTACATGATGTCGTATTATAACACCCCCTCACATAGGAGGTTCAAATAGTTTTCCATCCTCCTCATGGAAATGTAATACACGCTACCAGAGATTCTACTATTAGGGGAAAATAAAATTGATGCAATGATCTATTCACAATCCTTGTTTTATCATTACTCCTATGAATACCCTTAATATAATTGAATTAAAATAAGATATGAATCATACCCCTTCTATGGAGACATAGAATTCCTTTAATTTTATGAGATGAATTCTTACTATAAACTTTAGAGAAACATGATCATGTTGAAAAATGGGTAACGTGATTATGAAAATTCTTTAATTACATTGAAGAATGAAAAATATTTCCTAAATTTAGTATTTGAATATAATTCCATTGGAATTCATTGTTAATAAAACTAAACCTTTTAAAAAAATTCTATACTATATAGACTCTCTAAAATAACATTTTAAAGGTGCCCAGGGAATTAGAACCCATCTATAATTTTATATATAATTGGGAATATATTTATAAATGAAAATATATTAAATAATAATTTGATAATAAATACTGTGAATATTGGAATAAATTAAAAAAAATTACATCAAACTCACATATAGTAGAATTTTTTTGAATAGACAATATTTCCAACTATAATTCTAACCTAATTCTCTTTAATAATATTTCCTTTAAATATTTATTGAATTAATCCCACTAAATTGTTGAAAAATATTGATCTCCTAGGTAGAGACTCCACCAATATCAAGATGCTACAAAAAATAGGTTCACCACCAAATGGATATAACTACCATCCTATACATGAATCAACTAAAAATAAATAGCCATCTCCTGCTACTAATTCTTTTTCTCTCGATTAGAGATAAATCCTTCATATCCTGAAAATTTAAACAATTGTATATTTTAAAATTCAGCGTCACTTGTTTTATATGTTTCCTTGTATATACTTAAATAAACTATCTAGGGTGATTTATTATATTGATTTGTACCAAGAATCCTATATAATACTAAAGAAAATGTGGAAAATGATATTAAACACATCTTCATGGAGATTTTCTTGATTATGCTTCACCCATTGATTATTTATTCAGTACTGAATTCCTTTCAATAAAATTTATTTTCTTTGCTGGATTACCTCCCACCTTCAATTTTGAAATGATCTTTAATTATTTTTGTCTCCCCTATTCTCTAAAAAAAGTGATTTTTCTTTCGTACATCATTAAAATTCATCCTATTTTTCTTATTTAAGATCTAAAGGAAATTTGATTTGTGGCTTCATTTGTTTATAATGTTTTGAGACGACACATTTTGGTTAACCTCTTAGGTATGGGTATTGGTTATTTTAGTACATATTTGTTCTGCTTTATTCACATTTAAATGGGGGGGGGATTGTTTTTGATTATCTCGTAGGGTTTTGTGTGTGTGTGGGGGGGTATCAAGTGTGCATGGGATTCATTCAATGGATAACGGGTAGTTCGGTTTTAGTTTTTATTCATTTTTAATAGTTTTTTGGTTGAATGTTCATGTGGTTTGAATCTCATAATGGAATATATTTTAAAGGTTGTGATGGTTGTGAAGAACTAGAGAGGTATGGATCTCAAAGTGACTTTTTTTTGCTACTTATATGAATATATGGTTATTGAAGTCATTTCACGTTGATTATTGAAGATAGTTGTTTGATGTTTATGATTTTGGTTATTTTGGTTATGATTTTCTACGTGTCATTTTTTATTCAATTCAAGGTGGAAATGTTGATGTTTGTTGGTGGATTTAATTTTTTTTTCTATGATGGCTTGGTCAAAACTGATGATCTTGAAGATAAATAAATCATGTATTCTAATTATCAAGTAGTCTCATTGAGGAAGATTAAATGATTTTGAGAATGATTTAATCAATTCAAGGTGAATAACATTTTGTGATTTGAAAAAGATCATGTTTCCCAACCGGAGGTGGAAGCATGTATTTCTTTTTGAAATTTTAATTTTCATGTCAATATACTATGTCCTAAGTCATTGACACATGAAATTAGTTTAAATTTTTAATTTATAGTTGTTTACATTGTAGTGTTTTTGATTTAGGACTTCTGTAATATTTAATGTTCCCACTTAATCAGTTTTTTTAAAAAAATATATAAAATGGATTTGGAGTGAAATGCAAGTTTTTTTATCATTTTTCCTTATACAAAACATTTATGCCAGAATGTTGTAGGGTGATATTCATAGTAAGTGTTTTTGGAAAGATTCATATAATATTTCAAATTATAATTTGAACAATAAAACATAATAACGATTTTGATAATGTAAATAATCTCCCATTAAATTTATACATCAGGATCATTAATCAAGAAATTTAGGATGTATTCATTACTCACTATGATGAGAAGTTATTTAAGGAATATTTTTGTTATTTTAAATTTATTTAATGTAATAATTTTAAATTAATTTTATCCATAAATATCATTTTATGAAAGGGAACAAGATTTTATAAAATAAACAGCATACAAAAAAACCACCACACACCCATTGTAAAGAAAGGATGGGGTATGATGCAGTTTGAAAATGGTATCAAATTTAAATTTATATTAAATCATTGATGTTATATAAAAAAAGAATTATTATTTTTATATTCATATTGATCAATCAAAATCTCTATCCACCTCTATCCCGTATTATCCTCTATATAAGGATGTTTGTTTAAATTAAAAAGGACAACTATTTGATGAAAACACACAAAATGAAAATTAATAATGAAAAAATATTAAATATCATTTTTTCTTATTAATTTAAGGTATTAAAACGAAAAATTATAAAGTTAGGTTCCTTTATCAGAAAAATACCAAAAACATACACAAAGTAAAATTTGATGTCCCGATTCTAAGGAAGGATTTTATTTTGTCAAATATAGCATATAAAATTGTCAAAAAGTGGATTTAAAAAGGGTTCACCATCAAAAGGTGGTTAATCGGCCTTTTAATGAATATTATAATATTTATGCTTAAAATTGGATTCATTTGTATTTTAAGACTCTATCATTTATTGGATAAAAGTAAAAATATATAAGAAACATATTTAATTATTTTTTAGTTAGTTCTGTTCATTTCCGCTTTTATAACGGCTATGCATTATCTACCATTTAAAATAATATTATTATATTATTAGGGTTCAATGTAAGATTTTGAAGAAGATCATTGTTGCGTATAGGATACGCCATCGAACATAGCATTCCCTTCACAAATATTAATAAATATGGAAATGACATATTCTTTATTTACCCAGGATGTTACAGTGTGTGTGGAGGGGTTAAAGAGCCTTTAAATTTTATAATGGGAAACAATCCAATTTAGAAGAAATCATTTATAAATTATAAAACAATAAAGGAAATAAAAGTTAAATAATATAATAATATATAATAATCATCAGTAATGAACAAATTAAATTACTAAAATTAAATTTTACTTGGTTTTTGTTAACATAAATAAAAAATAATTGCAAAATTCACCTATACATCCACCTACTTGATTTGTTAAGGATTTAATATATAACTCCCTTGCATTTAATTATGTCCATGTTACCAAAACAATCCCTGTATTTTTTGGTCTTAGTATAAAAATAGCTATAAATAAACTAGATCATTAATCATGAACCTAGAAACCTCAAGAAGAAATGTATGTAGTCATTTTAAAATAAAAAGACAAGAAAAACTTAGTCCCTAAATTTAAAGGCAATGAATGCCAAAAAAGGAGAGTGTAGGAAGAGAATATCATTTTAACTTAATTTTAATTCTCAAAAGGAAAAAAAGGCAAATACAAGGGGAGAATGAGAATATATAGAGATTGATAAAGATTTTAAAATTTTAGTACACACATTTTGAAGGAGAGATATGATGAAGGAAATAGATTGTAGAGCTAGTGATAATTGTAAAATTTGGTGAGAAAGCACGTCAATAAAAAGTTATTATGAATTTAAAATTGTTAGGATGTGTATCTTTATTGGATAAAAAATTCCTTCATAATGATTTTTTTATCCATAAATAGTCTCAAACTAGAAGATGCCTTGGTTTTATATATCTTGACCATCATTTGAGTAAGTATCCCAATCCATTTATTATAAAGTTTACTCAACAAGACCAAAACTAAAATTAAGAAATTTAAAATAATAATAAAAATATTAATATTCTAAATGTATAAATGTGTGAGGCTAATGATGCAAAATCTTATCATTTGAATCTGAATGAATTCAAAAAATTAAAACCAATTCAAAAATTCTTTTTCGGATATTTAAAACAATTCCATAATGATATGCGAATAAATAACGAGAATATCACATATATAGAGTTATAAAATAATCTTTCCATTTTTGAAACCTGTAATAATATAAATATTTATATATAATAGATGTAAATATAAAAATAATGTTGAATATCTTAATTTTTCATAAATATGATTTAGAAATAATAAAATCAATGAAAATAACATAAAATAATGAAATCTAATTATTTGAGTTTCATGGAGGAAATCACATGAGAAAGAATAAGGGATATAATGAAACTAATTAAAGTATTTAAAAAAGTATCAAAATGTTTTTATATAATATTAAACATTAATGTGAATTTATAAAACAATTATACTAATTTTTTTAAAAATTATATGTTTATAGAATGTTAAAATGTCATTAAAAATATGAAAATAGAGTAACCTAGATATTTCCAGATATTCATATGTATATAAAGGTATGATAGCATGCATGAGTAAGGGTAACTCATAAAATAAAAAATTTCAGTAAAAACAATGTAAAAAAAACACAGGTTGCGTAAGGGTAAGAGAAGAAAACAAGTGTCTCATAGAGTTTAGTAAGATTGCTAAATAGTAGACAAACATGCTATGGGAAGTTGAATAAAGGGTAGTTGGATAATTTAAATCCTGGTTGAACTCACATAAATTTAAATGAAAACTTGATTAGGGGTAGAATAAATAATTCATACAAGTAAACCGACAATCCAAGTGCTATGTAAGGGTAATAAAAGAGTTTTGTAAATATAATAGTAAGATGTGTTAGGTAACCAACAGTTTGTATGGTTCTCATAATGGTAAAAACATAGTTACGTAAGAGTAAACATAAAAGTACACTAATTATGTATGGGTAAGATAAAAATCATGCATGGTTAATTAAATATTTCTAAAAGTAGGTAAATGTGACTATAAACATCAAATACATGCGTACAGATAAATGCATCATTATGTTAATGTAAAAACCATGTTTTAAAACATTCCTAAAGGTAAAGAAAAGTTATATAGGAGTATAAATAAACATTATAAAAATATATTTTTATGAAAAAATAAATTATATTTATATACAATAATAATATAAAAAAGGATAAAAAAATAATAAAAATAAGGAAGAATAAAATAAAATAAAATAAAGAATATTAAAATAAAATAAAATAATGTAAAACAAAACAAAAATAAAATAATATAAAATAAAATAATTTTTTTATAAATTAAAAGAATAATATTTAGAATTATTAAAATAATAAAAATAAATATATTAAGAATACATGTGATCATAAAAATCAATTAATTACGAGAAATAAAATATTAATTTTTAGATTTGGTATAAAAATTAAATATGAAAAATAGATTAATATAATCTATCTTTTGAAGGGAGAAACTACAACTGTCTATACAACAACAATCACATAATTTAGAGCCACATAGACCCTGTTTGAAGGGTAGTCATTCCCCTCAATTGAATATATTTTCCATACAAATCATTATTACTATAATAATTTGTAATAATTTTTGAAAAAATAAACATTTATACTTTTATCATTTTGGAATAGCCCTGGTTAGAATTGATTGTAATTTATATTTATTAGAACCTATTCATCAATATGTTACCAGTTATAAAATCTAAAGTATTCAAGTTGATACAATATATTTTAAAAAATAATAAACAGTTAACTAGAATGTTGGGATTTTGGTATCTCCCAAGCCAAGAGCTTTTCTGTTGATTCCCATTTATAAAACTGGTATTTACAAAAAAAAAAATTATAACTATCATAGAATGACTATTTAATATTATAAACAAAAAAGATGATAAAGTGGTTTTTTATTTCTAGCATATATTAAATATAATATCTTTTGTAAATATTAAATATGGCATAAACTAATACATGTAATGTAAGAAGGGGACCATAATGTTCAATCGGCATAATCTAAGGGTTCAGTTATTCGATTAAAAAGTTTCACCCAATATATGATTGATTCACCATTAGATATTTCAAATTTATTGACATTACAAGTTTTTATTGACATAAGTTTGAAAAATATAGATAATTACGTTATTTTATTTGAGGAAAATATACCTTTAACTAAGAATCATAACGATTCTCATAATGAGAGTGTAAATGAAATTCTAAACATGAATATTTAGGAGCCTTTATTTAGCATTTATATACAATTTAGTTTTTTCATATTTCAAAAATATAATATATGATGTACTACTTTTAGGAAACTTAAAATATTTTATATATTTTTATGCATTTATATCAAAATTATGAAAAGGAATCACATGTAATTCAGTTTCCTTTAAAAATCCATATATAAAGAAAATAATGAAGCCAGGGGAAGTTTTTTCATGTGAATAACAAGTTTATTTTTTTTAAATATAAAACATGAAAAACACCTTTTGATCCCAACCATGAAAAATTGAAAATATCTATTATAATTTATTTTAATATAATTTCATTTTTTAAAATATTTTTTTAAAATTATTATTGGGTTAATTGGATATTGGATTTGTTCAATCCATATATTTGAGGAAAAATATATTATGAATCCAATATATTGATATCTAAAAAATCATCTTCACATGACAACAGTTTTGGAATTAGTAATACACTCTCTTTGAAGGATTATAAAAAACCTTTCCATTATATATTTTATAAATTTTTTAAAAAATATATTTTTATATGGTAGTGTGGTGTTTATGTATGTTCAAATAAATTGTACGAGGACACTCAATGCACATTAGAAAACCTTTGGATTTTTATCGGTCAATAAGACTTAAGGTATATACATAAACATATCACAATCAAAACATATATCATAATTTTTTTATACTTATCTTTATCTTCTTGAGTATAAAACAATTTAATGGATACTATTTTTGCCATTAAATCTATAAATTTATGAAATATATCATACGAAATCAACAATACCACATCTCAAATAAAGTATTTTTAGATTTTTCTATTTATAGATAAAATAAATTTTGTTAAAAATATTTATTAGCCATTTATGAATCCCTATTTTAACGTATTATGGATATGTTAGTAGACAAATATATAAAGATGAAGATTTTTTTGGTAAAGAATGACTGGATTTCTTAAATTATGTTAAATTTTATCTAAACAGTGTGAATATTTTTTTTACCATCATATATGCGATTATTTTTATTTTAAAATTTAAATTGAAGTTTTTTTAATTTAAAATTATTTTAACCCAGAAAATAATCCCCAAAATTCATAAAAAAATTTGTTTGTAGATAGTTGTTTTAATTTTGATATGAAACAACAAACCCCATCAGTATGACATGTTATTTTCCTAAAAATAACCAATGTTTTTTTTATATTAAAGAACCTTCTTTTTTATAAGCATGTTTTAAATGATAAAAAACATAAAAATGAAATAGGATTGTTATGAATATTTAAATAAAGGAGGTTTGATTTATTTTTTCTAGGTAAAGGAAAACCGACATGTAAATTCTCCATACAATTTATCTAGAAGAATAAAAATTGTCTTTCTATAATTAAAGGAATTTTTTAGTTTAATATTTTTTTTGAAATTATAATAACTGAGTAAACAAACTAAGATTTCCATTTAAATTTATAAAAATAATATTCAATTAATTTTTGAACATTAAAATTAAATTTCATGTGAAATACGACGTATGATATATAATTATTGATCCAAAGTGATTTTTCATAATTAAAAGACTATCATATTTCCTAATAATCTAACAAAAAATCAAAACTGAATTAATAATATCAAATTTTCATAAAACATTAGGAAAATATATTTTTATTCCTCAATATGTTACTAAAATAAATCACAGACAAATTTTATATATAATTATATTGGAATGATGTAAATTAGACTTATATAGTTCTAAATATTTATAGTCCTATTCTACGATTTATAAAAACTCAATAAATGAGATCAAAATACCATTAAAAATTATAAAAAATATTCTTTATTCATTTCTATATGAAGGGAAATACATATACATTAATGTAACAAGAATTGTGACTTGAATAATAAAACATTATATATTAATTTTCTTTACATTCTTGAAATGATCATACAATAAAGACAATCACATACTGTGCTTAAAATTTATGAAAAATATCTTTGATACCTCTTGAAAAAACAAGAACATGTAAATTCAACAAGTTGAATTTCTTGAATACTACAAATTTTCATTTTTACTAATAAATATATTTTCTATTTTTGTAGATGCGTTTCAAAGAATAAGAAAATAATAAATAAACTCAAACTGTCACAAACAATTTAAGATAACGATTTTTATATAATTATTTCATATTTAAGAAAAACCATACATCAACATGATGTGTGATATAAAATTGATTTTCTAATGTCTTATATCATATTTATAAGATTGTTTCATTTTATAAATTACCATTAAACAATCAAAAATGTGAAAATGAGTTCAGATTATTATGAAAATTTCGTACAATGATAGTTTATTCATTTATGGATTATTGAAACAAACTGCATTTCATTCCAATATTTTATATTTATATAGTGATTCAATGTGATTTCATATAATTATAATAAATTTTCATCAAATTTCTTCTTTATTTCTCAATTATATATTTTATAACTATGTTATATTTTTAACTATATATCATAAACCATAAATATAATATACTATGAAATAGTAATTTTTTGTCACTTATTATGTAATATCAGAACTATAGTTAACTATAAATTTTCAACTAGTTTTAATAAAGGTATCCTTGATTTTATTATAGACACATGCTTCTTTAGTAATGATAAAGTATATAATTGATTTATGCATAGAAAAGATCTCCTTTATGTGATTCATTCTTCTTGTATTTTTTATAACTATTTATAATTTATTTATTTCAATTATTTAATAATAAAATTGATAAAAAACTTTTTTTAATGATTTGATGTAATAATATTTATTATAATTTTATTTTTTTATTTTCTAATATAAATTAGAAATTCCATTTCTTTTAATTCCTTTCTACAGTTTATCGTTATGCATTAAAAAACTCTATTTCCAAACCATGTATTTATCAAAACTAACCTAGTAGTTATAAAATTCACATTTTATCCATGCTTTTAAGAACCACTAAAATGTTTAAAGTTATATTAATGCATCATAACTAGTGATTTTAAAGAAATGCTGTATAAATTTTGGAATATTGATAAAGTAATTAAATATATTACTATGATTAGATACCTAATACTCAACACAACTAAATCATTTCACAAAAACCCAAACCAATATGGAATTAATATTCTTATTCATCTTTCTCTTTCATTTTTAATGTCCCGCTTCGGAAATGATTCCACTATGATCAGAAAACCCTATATCCCTTGAGTCCCCATTCCACTAAACCCTTCCATATATCCTATATAAATTATATGAAACTAGAAATGTGAAATAATAAAATATGGAAGAATATCTAAAAAGATGAAATTCCTTATTGTTTTGAATGATTAGGTTTGTGAATTAAAGAGAAAAATAACGAAAAAAGATTGATTATTGATTAATTCTAGGAAAATATGGAATAAAGTATTATCATTAAATGAGATTGAAAATCATGGACTATGATTAAGTAATTAAGTATAATTTTTCATCCTTTTGATTTGTAACTCATGAAACACCAGAATTCATCCTCAGAATAACTTTTTAAAAAAAACTCTTGATTAGTGTTTTTTGATTTCTAAATTATAGATTTTCATATATTGAATGATTATAGATATAGGATGATAAATCACTATTTTATTGAATATTTTATCTATAATGAATGATTTAATTTCCTCACATTGTGTTAAATATGGTCAATTAGAAAGTATTTGGGATTAGATCATTCATTAGAATATTTGATGAAAATTCCAGTTTTACCCTTTCAAAATCACTGTTTTATTTCAATCATAAATATTTTTATTTGATTTAGTTGAACTTAATATTTTATAAATGTGTTCCTTACTTCATGGGCTACAAAGTTTACTCAGGACACTAGATCAAAATAATGCATATGGATGGAGTAATTTGGGCATTTAGTCAAAGGTGGGCTGGACACGCCAGAATGGAAAATCTTATGTATTTGGGCCATAAATCCTACATATAAACTTAGATTGAGCCCAAAATTTGAGAAGAGATAGAGGAACCATATCCTCACATATTATCCTTCTGAAAGAAGAGATGATTCACACGTTTCTGCGGTCAAATGGGCGGTGCACGTTGGATTAAAACATTTTCCCAAATTTCCACATTCACACTTGAAACCACTTGTATCATCTCCTCCCCTGGCCTATATAAATTATAGTTTTTTCATTTTTAAGGGTTGGGACGTGCATTTGGAAGTTTAAGGTAGAATAAAGAGGTTTCACTTCAATTCTCCAAACATTGTAAGAGGGGTAGCTCTTGAAGCATGGATCCCCTCATCAAGCCTTCCTCTTCTCCTTCTTCTTCTTCTTCATGTTGTAATGATTTTATTCCTTCAATAAACTCTTAGTTTTTCTTCCATTTATTCTATTATTTTCAATTATATTCTTATCTTAATCTTACTATTTGGGTTGGAAATCAAGATTTTAAACTATATTCGGTTATACACTTTCTAAATCATTGCAAATGCAAAATGTTTCTACGATGACTACACCGCTCATGAAAGAGTAGTTTTTTATGTAATCGATCAAATTCGCACCTCCTTCAATAATTTATTTTGAATAAATGAGATAATGTAATTATAATAGTATGGCCTATTAATTTTTGGTTTAATGTAAATTAAATTAATTAAGTAATTGAACAATTAACACAAAAACACGCGAGGTCAATATTTTGTGTAAATTTTGAGAGTGCAAACTTAATCTGTGAAACCAAGTCACATGGGATAAATTTGTAGAGTTCAAATATCATCCCTAAACTCAATTAATCCTCATTTACAGAGTGTATTTGTGCCCTAATTAACCACATACTATAATATAGACTTAGAACATTAATCAAAGCAGGGTGCTACGATTGCATGTTCCGAAACTAGCCTAGGGTTTGATTAATTTCGTCTTTGTGGATAAGTTAACTCCCGTAGGGTTCGATGGTTAACAAATTAGGGGATCATAATTAATTGGATGTTAATTTAAAAGATAATTATTAATAAGTAAATGAAGAGGTAGAGTTAGATCGATTATGCCTTTTAAAATAGATTTTTTTTAAAAACATCATCTTGTTGTTTCATTTTAATCGAAATTCATTTCAAAACTAAAAACAAAAAAATACAATCTTCTTCCAGAAAAATTATTCAAGATTCATAAAATATAAGAAAACCCAATCCTTTCAAGTAGTTTATTTATTATCTTTTATTTTATTTTTAGAATACCTCTAAAAAGTTGTTTTAATTCACTACCTCCTTTGAGAGAAGACCTTGGTCAGCCACTCTGCTGCACCTAAGTACCCCAAAAACACACTAATCATTTGAGGGCACCCACGACAGTGCTCTTTCAAATTGGCACCATTTCCGGGGAGGCAAGTAATTATTTCAACCAATTAGAGGTAGTTATTTTATTTTACATTTTGTTCTCTTCCTCTCTTATTTCTTCTTTCATTACCCAATCTGTTTTTTTCTTCTTCTTTTATTTTTTTCTACTTCTTTTTGGACCATCAACTCAAGCTTATTATTTTTGTTTTACTATGGTCCAATTTCATTCTTTTTATTTTTATTTGATTTATGACATGAATTAATCCTGAAGATCTCTTAGATCTATACCATGAGATTGAATGTAGCCTTAGGGCTCAAATCAAACATTCTCAGTGTACGATATGTTTCAACATTCAACTAGTTGTAGAATTACTCCAATATCAGAACATTGAAATTGGAAGAAATTTAAATTAAACCATAAAACAAGAACCAATGGCTGAAAATAATTGAAATTAACTTAATAGAACCATTCTAGAATTGGATTCACCTGATATTATCTATCAACCAAATTGTATTGCATACCCAAATCTCGAATCAGACTTTGAACTAAAATCTGGGTTAATTCACTTACTTCCAAAGATTCATGGCCTCTTTGGTGAGGATCCCAATAAACATTTGAAATAATTTAATGATGTTTTCTCAACCCTAAAACCTAAAAATATCTCTGATGATCAAATCAAACTAAGAGCATTCCCATTCTCACTTGATGGAGGTGCGAAAGACTGGATGTATTATTTACAACATGAAGATGTAACTTGTTGAAATGATTTGAAACACCTTTTCTTGCAAAGATTTTATAAGGCCCCAGCCTTAAACCTTACTTAATATTGAATTAAATGAGTAATTCACATTGAGGATCTTTTCACCTTTAGAGTTTTAGAGAATTAGGACATAACTATTAGATCTCAAAAGATTACAAGTTAGTCGCTTCTACTAAAATTCCATTAAATAAAAACTCTTAAAAAGAAACATGTATAGTTCCATGTTTTAGGTAGCATGACTTTCCCTTGATCCCATCCTTGACCCTATTCCACGCTAAGTCCTGTGAAAAACATTTCAAAAACATGGGATGAGCATAAGAAGCTCAGTAAGGGATACACAAAGAATTAAAACTGTTAGTTTATCAAAACAACATGTAAACCATGAATACTTTATCAATGTAATACTTTTCACCTTTATGAATTAGTAAAAACTCTTCACTGAAAAAAAGTATCATTACTTACCTTTTTGTAACCAAAGGATTACCATAAAACCCATATAAAGAACACATATCATATATAAAGGTAACTTGGGACATAAACATACTTAAGTGGAATAACCATATGGTCGACTTCCAAACATATCACTTAATGGAATAGCCAAACGGGCAATTTCCAAACATACTTAATGGAATAGCCATACGACCGACTTCCATACCCAATGCATTGGAGGTTATAACGTAACCACCCATCCTGGTATTCACGGCACCACCCATCATATGTTTTATAACGTAACCACCCGTTAAAATGTCCAAGTACCAATATAAAATCATAAAACATAAAACCAATATAAATGAATGATAACATTTCCACATCACAATATATCATAATATAATCCTTTATCAAAATCATTTTCAAAACCATTTAAAACATTTAATAAAGAGATTTTTGAATCAAAGTGTCCCATTCCACCTTGAAGCTTAAAATTTTAAACCATTAATATCCATATAAATAAATCCTTAAAAACATTTTGAAAACATGGATATTAATAAGAACAAATAATTAAAACATTTAAAATGACATTTTGGTTAAAGAGGTTTTACCAAAATTAGAGACACTTGAATACAATAATTGAGGAATAACATTTAGTCAGAACTTTATAATATCATGAAAATAAATGGATTCATGATATAATACTCCAAAGGACAGTATATACACCATATAAGAGTGAATTGGTGAATAACAACAATGAACCCTCAATAGAAATGTCAAATGTGATGAAATACCTTATAAAGAAGGTATCGTTAAATTAAGGAAAAATCAATCTCAAAAATATGTGTGAAAAATATAAATACACCCAATATAAGTGGATATTAAGTGTAAAACAATAAAAGTTCATTCACACATATTCAATGGATGACATATTCAATGACTACATGTTGAACCCAAAGAAATTGAAATTGGGTTAAAAAGTTCCCTTGACAGCCTAACAGCATCACATCAAAATGAGTTGATGAGAGATAAAAAGTGTATCTCATCACTTGGACATAAATTTTACATCAATAAGGATATATGAGAACATATCCCGACATAACAATATGTAAATTAAAAGACCCAACAAAAGAAGTCTTTTAAAAAAAGAGGAGGGTGAAAGGTTCCCTTACCGACTTGGGTATCTTTCAAAACATACACCCCATGAAAGAAGGACAATAGATCATTGAAGTAAATACTCATAAACGAAAGTATACTACACAAAGAGTAGAATAATGGGAAGTACATACACCACTCAATGGAATTTGTGGCAAATGTAGCATAAATCTCACGGGAATAAAAGTGAGATGAAAAATCCCTTACGAAATCTCGACAGCCTAACAGCGCCACATAAAACTTCTGAATATGGATTGATGAGATCAAATAGGGTATCTCATCACATTACAATAAAATGTACAGCAAGAGGAATATAAAATAACATCCCCCAACATTACAAAGAGGAGCTTAAAAGAAGTGACATAAAGGAGAGTACTTAAAAAGAAAGAGAGATGTTAGATCTCTTACGAAAGTTCGGCAGCCTAACAGCGCCACTCCAAACATCCAAAATGGATTGATGAGAGAGAATAGGGTCTCTCATCACATGAACATAAAAATTACAGTAGGATTAATATAAAAGAACATCCCAATCATAAGAAATATGAGCTTAAAAGAAATGACATAAAAGAGTGTACTTAAAAAGAAAGAGAGTTGTAGGATCCCTTACCTCGGGTCCGACTTGACTCGATCGTTCTTTAATCTCCTGAATAATAAAAATGAGTTAATTTATACTTCCTTAAGAACCTTTTTCAAGTTCATTATTCCTTTTATATCACTTATTACCATGTCATAAACATTATGTAATCATTTAAGTTAATAATATTTGTTTTGCCGATATTTGGTTCTTAAGTCAAAAGTGGACTTCTTACAATTACATGTTGTTCGTGTGGCAAAATGTTTATTATATACAGAATTGTATTCATGATGTAGATATCATATATGTCATATATATCCAGCATATACATGTATTTATAACATTACATAATCATTTAGAGGTAATAAATGAAAAGCACTGTTCATGGAGACGGTAAGCCGTACGTACGCATGAACGCTACTTTCATTTCTTTGTCATATTAATGGAATTAAAACTAAATGAGAGGTATGTATATTTTAATTACAGAATTATATTCATCATTTAGATATATCATTCATTATATATATCAATTATATACATGTACTTTTAATAGTACATTACATTTGGGGATAAGAAATGAAATGCACCGTTCATGGAGACGGTAAGTCATACGTACGCATGAACGCTACTTTCATTTATATCTCATTATTTAATGGAAAGAAATAATAATGATATAAAGGTATATAATAATTCCAGTATAACATCATATATAATAACATTAAATCCATCCTTTATACGTCCCACGTATGGCATTAACGAATCACATCACTTTGAGGGGGCGGTAGTCCGCACTTCCTAAAATGAATATATCGCGTATACCCACAATGGAAGCCATAAAGGTAAGACAAAAATGAAAAATACAGAAGCAGAAGTAAAACATAAACATATTATATATCATATAAAAATAGTGACATCATAATGGCCACCTTTGAAGGTGTTAAATGAGTATTGAAAAATCATCGTTTCGGGAGGCAGAATTTCGCCATCCACGGAAACCGTATGTTATTTAACCATTTGATGTAGTTGTGTGATATTTTAGAATTAATAAATCTTATAAAAACATCCTAGTATATTTAAGATACTGGTGTTGTTACAAGAGAAGTAAATAAAAAGAGTTTAGAGGGTTGGAGAAGCAAAATAAAACAAATGAACACGAGAGAATGAATTACCTTTAAAAGTGTAACTCCTTTTGATTTGAGCCTAAAGGCTTCCTTTGAAAGGATTCTGCCCAAAGGGAATCCTCTAGGATGAGTAGAGAGATGTGGAGAGAGTAAATGGGCAGGGGTTTGCCGAGCCAAAGGCTTGAGGAGTGTGTGAAATGAGGTAGAGGTGGGGGCCTTTTATAAGAGGAGAGGAGGGGCACTTTTGGAAAGTAAAGAAATATTACTTTATTTGAAAATGTGTTTCAGTTTTAAAAGGTCCCACATTGATATAATTCTTGGATAAGCTGATAAGTGTTCTAAATACACCCATACAATAAGTTTTGGACCTGTTTAGTTAATAGATTTTACATTATCTTTCCATTTTATTTAAATCGTCAAATAATGATGTCATCGCTGCATCATTATTATGTCAGAAATAATTTAATGTATATAATGTCTAAAAAATATAAAAAAAATACTATGATGTAGGATATCTTTTTATATTTCCAATGACTATTTATAATCAAAAATCTGATCTTTACAACCCCATGTAAAAATTGTTTTTGTAAAACATATTATGTTTGTGTCATTTTTACTTTTACATTAAATAAAAAGTAATTTATGTCATTTCCCAACCAAAGTGTCTCCATGGGGTCCCCAAGTTGACCCATGGCTTGTATTGGTCGGCCATGACACAAACAATAATGTTGGGACATGTGTCTAGGTCATTTCATATTATTAAAGCATTATTTATACCTTAAACTACACTAATTACCACTAATCGCGATTAAAAACTTAATAAGTTACTATTCACCAAAAAATTATTTTAATCTCATTGAACCACATTTTACTTCTTAATGACAACCATGTATGTCAGATTTTTGAAATTCAAAACAAAATGATGGAAAAATTTCATTTAAACAGAAAATCAGTCTTTATAAGTACCACTTAGTGGTTTCACTATTCATCAAAAATTGAAGTTTTTCAGAAAATTAACAAAAATTCACCCTAAGCTATATTTGATATTAAGAATTAAAAAATGAAGTCTATTTTACAAAATTCAAAACATATAAGTCACATTAATTAATTTAATAATTAATTCCCGCTGTCAGAGCAAATAGCGTGTTTTTATGAAGCAATAAGTATCAAAAGATTGACACTAGTTTAAGTCTGATTTCAAAGTGAAATTAATTCCAACGACCACTATTGGATTTAATGGTAAAAATATTTTCTAATTTCAATTTAAAACCAATTAAAAAGATAATCTAATCATATAAATAAATTAGATTAAAAAGAGGTTTTGAATTAAAACACAACATTTTACACTATTCATTAAAAAATGAACTTTATCGAAAAAATACCAAAACATTACACAAAGTAAAATTTGATGTCCTGATTCTTAATAATAGTTTTATTTGGTCCAAAAGAATTTATAAGAGTGATCAAAACTATATTTAATGACATTTATCCATTAAAAGGCGATAAGTGAACCTTTAGTGAAAACTAGGGCATATACACCTAAAATTGAATTCTTTCCGTATTTTAAGCCTTTAGCTTTTATTGGATAAATGTAAAAACATTAAAAACATATATAATAATATTTTAGTTATTTCTATCCATTCCCACCAATACAACGGCTACATGTTAACAACCATTTGAAATAATATTATTTTATTATTAGAGTGCAACGTAAGATTCCCAAGAAACTCGTTGTTGCGTGTTGGGTACGCCATCGAGCATAGCGTCCCCTTTAAAGTCATTTCAATATTTTATTCAAAAATATGGATAAATATGAAATGTCATATTCTTTATTTACCTGGGGTGTTACATCCTTCCCCCCTTTTGGGAATTTCGTCCTCGCAATTTTAAAATTGCGCTTGGAAACATCCTTGAAAGTCCCACATCGGAACAAGAGTCGGTAAAACAATCACTTTAAAATAAAGAAAGATAAGTACAGAGGTCACCTGAGTTAACCCATACTAGGACTCCATTTAGGAAAACATTGACATGGAGGAGAAAACATAGGGTCATGTTCTGATGGAGAGTGATAGAAAACATGTTCAGGAGAAAGTTAACAATAAGAAAATCGCAAACTTGTGATGGGTTAAACAGTGTTGGGTTCCCCAGTAGAAAAAGTTAATAGACAACATTTTTGTTTTAAGTTACTTTTTATTGAAGAATTTATTCATAAGGAAACATAATCACTTATCATGTTGACTTTCAACTTTTACTAGATTCCTTAATCAAACTCATATTTTGGAGATTAAAAATAGATTCTCTTTTTAATGGGTTATCCTTTTCTGGATTATCTGACCTTGTACTAACCTTTTTGGTTTTGGTTTTGGTTAAAGTCTAAAGACATGGGATGTATATAGTTATCTTTTGTGGATTAGGTTATTCTCTAGAAGAAGATTATAGTACTATTAACCAAAACCAAAACCAAAAAGGTTAGTACAAGGTCAGATAATCCAGAAAAGGATAACCCATTAAAAAGAGAATCTATTTTTAATCTCCAAAATTTGTCCAACAAAACCCAAAGTTCAACGAGGACCATTCTATAATCAATTTGTCCATAAAATTCTTCAATGTAAACCAATATAAGATTGAAACCCAAATATTTGAAGGATTTTGTCGCATAGTCTTCCAAGATAAATCGTAACATTTATCTCCAAACAATATCAGTTGCTCCTAAAGTCTCGTTTTGAAAAGTAATTAACCTAATCACATATCCTCCATGATAGGTTAATCATTTTCATAAATAACCCAAAATCAACTTACTCTTAATTCATAAAATCATATAACTAGAAAGAATCGGTCAAACTAACCAGGGACTTCACGTAGTCCAGTGGTAGGCGATAAATACCAGTCACACTTTGGTTGTGGGTTCGATTCCCGCAGCTTTGTTCGACGCGACGAGACGTCACACAGTCTGCGTGTTGTCCTTTTTCCAAAACTATATAATTCTTAAAACATCCCCCAAAACGAGATAAAATCCTAAGAAATGATCATAACATATTTTAACCTCAAGTTTATCTCATTCCTTTCATTTTCCAACATATCATATAATATCCCATAATTACCTCAAAAGTAAGGATCATATAAACTCTAATGGTTACCTTTATAATTATTACCTGAACTTCCACATGGATTAGTCATCTCGTACATGATTCATTAGAGAACTCACCAAGTTTGAAGTGTTTGATCAATAATCCTTGATAGTTGGTTTAGAACAACCATGAGATTCCTCATTGAATCCCCCATCTCATCCAGTCACTTAATCAGAGAACCACCATAGTTTCCTTCAAACCCATTGTCACTTTGGTGCCTACTAGATCCAGCCATTTACTAAAACCAAAAAGGTCAGTGTGAGTATATCAACATAACCATCATGTACTAATGAGGAAGATAAACACTAAGATATACTTACTCATTCACTTTATCTAAAACTAGGACTCTTTCTGAAATCCTAACCATTATGGTAATGTCACTTATGCTTAGAAAATACCCTAACCTCTAAAGTTATCTAAACCGACCTTTGATACCAACTATAAGGCCCCAGCCTTAAACCTTACTTAATATTGAATTAAATGAGTAATTCACATTGAGGATCTTTTCAGGTTTAGAGTTTTAGAGAATTAGGACATAACTATTACATCTCAAAAGATTACAAAGTAGTCGCTTCTACTAAAATTCCATAAAATAAAAACTCTTAAAAAGAAACATGTATAGTTCCATGTTTTAGGTAGCATGACTTTCCCTTGATCCAATCCTTGACCCTATTCCACGCTAAGTCCTGTGAAAAACATTTCAAAAACATGGGATGAGCATAAGAAGCTCAGTAAGGGATACACAAAGAATTAAAACTGTTAGTTTATCAAAACAACAAGTAAACCATGAATACTTTATCAATGTAATACTTTTCACCTTTATGATGTAGTAAAAACTCTTCACTGAAAAAAAAGTATCATTACTTACCTTTTTGTAACCAAAGGATTACCATAAAACCCATATAAAGAACACATAGCATATATAAAGGTAACTTGGGACATAAACATACTTAAGTGGAATAACCATATGGTCGACTTCCACACATATCACTTAATGGAATAGCCATATGGCCAATTTCCATACATACTCAATGGAATAGCCATACGGCCGACTTCTATACCCAATGCATTGGAGGTTATAACGTAACCACCCATCCTGGTATTCACGGAACCACCCGTCATATGGTTTATAACGTAACCACCCGTTAAAATTTCCAAGTACCAATATAAAATCATAAAACATAAAACCAATATAAAGGAATGATAACATTTCCACATCACAATATATCATAATATAATCCTTTATCAAAACCATTTTCAAAACCATTTAAAACATTTAATAAAGAGATATTTGAATCAAAGTGTCCCATACCACCTTGATGCTTAAAATTTTAAACCATTAATATCCATATATATAAATCCTTAAAACCATTTTGAAAACATGGATATTAATAATAACAAATAATTAAAACATTTAAAACGTCATTTTGGTTAAAGGGGTTTTACCAAAATTAGAGACACTTGAATACAATAATTGAGGAATAACATTTAGTCAGAACATTATAATATCATGAGAATAAATGGATTCATGATATAATACTCCAAATGACAGTATATACACCATATAAGAGTGAATTGGTGCATAACAACAATGAACCCTCAATAGAAATGTCAAATGTGATGAAATCCCTTATAAAGTAGGTATCCTTAAATTAAGGAAAAATCAATCTCAAGAATATGTGTGACAAATATAAATACACACAATATATGTGGATATTAAGTGTAAAACAATAAATGTTAATTCACACATATTCAATGGATGACATATTCAATGACTACATGTTGAACCCAAAGAAATCGAAATTGGGTTAAAAAGTTCCCTTGACAGCCTAACGGCATCACATCAAAATGAGTTGATGAGGGATAAAAAGTGTATCTCATCACTTGGACATAAATTTTACATCAATAAGGATATATGAGAACATATCCCGACATAACAATATGTAAATTAAAAGACCAAACAAAAGAAGTCTTTTAAAAATAGAGGAGGGTGAAAGGTTCCCTTACCGACTTGGGTATCTTTCAAAACATACACCCCATGAAGAAGGACAATAGATCATTGATGTAAATACTCATAAACGAAATTATACTACACAAAGAGTAGAATAATGGGCAGTACATACACCACTCAATGGAATTTGTGTAAAATGTAGCATAAATCTCACGGGAATAAAAGTGAGATGAAAAATCCCTTACGAAATCTCGGCAGCCTAACGGCACCACATAAAACATCCGAATATGGATTGATGAGATCAAATAGGGTATCTCATCACATTAAAATAAAATTTAAAGCAATAGGAATATAAAAGAACATCCCCCAACATTACAAAGAGGAGCTTAAAAGAAGTGACATAAAGGAGAGTACTTAAAAAGAAAGAGAGAGGTTAGATCTCTTACGAAAGTTCGGCAGCCTAACGGCGCCACTAAAAACTTCCAAAATGGATTGATGAGAGAGAATAGGGTCTCTCATCACATGAGCATAAAAATTACAGTATGATTAATATAAAAGAACATCCCAATCATAAGAAATATGAGCTTAAAAGAAATGACATAAAAGAGTGTACTTAAAAAGAAAGAGAGTTGTAGGATCCCTTACCTCGGGTCCGACTTGACTCGATCATTCTTTAATCTCCTGAATAATAAACTTGAGTTAATTTATACTTCCTTAAGAACCTTTTTAAAGTTCATTATTCCTTTTATATCACTTATTACCATGTCATAAACATTATGTAATCATTTAAGTTAATAATATTTGTTTTGCCGATATTTGGTTCTTAAGTCAAAAGCGGGCTTCTTACAATTACATGTTGTTCATGTGGCCAAATTTTTATTATATACAGAATTGTATTCATGATGTATATATCATATATGTCATATATATCCAACATATACATTTATTTATAACATTACATAATCATTTAGAGGTAAGAAATGAAATGCACCGTTCATGGAGACGGTAAGCCGTACGTACGCATGAATGCTACTTTCATTTCTTTGTCATATTAATGGAATTAAAACTAAATGAGATGTATGTATATTTTAATTCCAGAATTATATTCATCATTTAGATATATCATTAATTATATATATCAATTATATACATGTACTTTTAATAGTACATTACATTTGGGGATAAGAAATGAAATGCACCGTTCATGGAGACGGTAAGCCGTACGTACGCATGAATGCTACTTTCATTTCTATCTCATGCTTTAATGGAAAGAAATAATAATGATATAGAGGTATATAATAATTCCAGTATAACATCATATATAATAACATTAAATCCATCCTTTATACGTCCCACCAATGGCATTAACGAATCACATCACTTTTAGGGGGCGGTAGTCTGCACTTCCTAAAATGAAGATATCGCGTATACCCATAATGGAAGCCATAAAGGTAAGACACAAATGAAAAATACAGAATCATAAGTAAAACATAAACATATTATATATCATATAAAAATAGTGACATCATAATGGATACCTTTGATGGTGTTAAATGAGTATTGAACAATCATCATTTCGGGAGGCAGAATTTCGCCATCCACGGAAACCGTATGTTCTTTAACCATTTGATGTAGTTGTGTGATATTGTAGCATGAATAAATCTTATAAAAACATCATAGTATATTGAAGATACTGGTGTTGTTACAAGAGAATTAAATAAAAATAGTTTATAGGGTTGGAGAAGCAAAATAAAACAAATGAACATGAGAGAATGAATTACCTTTAAAAGTGTAACTCCTTTTGATTTGAACCTAAAGGCTTCCTTTGAAAGGATTCTGCCAAAATGGAATCCTCTAGGATGAGTAGAGGGATGTGGAGAGAGTAAATGGGCAGGGGTTGGCCGAGCCAAAGGCTTGAGGAGTGTGTGAAATGAGGTAGAGGTGGGGGCCTTTTATAAGAGGAGTGGAGGGGCACTTTTGGAAAGTAAAGATATATTACTTTATTTGAAAATGTGTTTCGGTTTTAAAAGGTCCCACATTGATATAAATCTTGGATAAGGTGATAAGTGTTCGAAATACACCCATCCAATAAGTTTTGGACATGTGTAGTTCATAGATTTTACATTATCTTTCCATTTTATTTAAATCGTCAAATAATGATGTCATCGCTGCATCATTATTATGTCATAAATTATTTAATATATATAATGTCTAAAAATTATAAAAAAAATACTATGATGTAGGAAATCTTTTTAGATTTCCAATGACTATTTATAATAAAAAATATGATCTTTATAACCCCAGGTAAAAATTGTTTTTGTAAAACATATTATGTTTGTGTCATTTTTACTTTTTCATTAAATAAAAAGTAATTTATGTCATTTCCCAACCAAAGTGTCTCCATGGGGCCCCCAAGTTGACCCATGGCTTGTCTTGGTCGGCCATGACACAACCAATAAGTTTGGGACATGTGTCTAGGTCATTTCATATTATTAAATATTTATTTATACCTTAAACTACACTAATTACCACTAATCGCGATTAAAAACTTAATAAGTTACTATTCACCAAAAAATTATTTTAATCTCATTGAACCACATTTTACTTCTTAATGACAACCATGTATGTCGGATTTTTGAAATTCAAAACACAATGATGGCAAAATTTCATTTAAACAGAAAATCAGTCTTTATAAGTACCACTTAGTGGTTTCACTATTCATCAAAAATTGAAGTTTTTCAGAAAATTACCAAAAATTCACCCTAAGCTATATTTGATATTACGAATTCAAAAATGAAGTATATTTTACAAAATTCAAAACAAATAAGTCACATTAATTAATTTAATAATTAATTCCCGCTGTCAGAGCAAATAGCGTGTTTTTATGAAACAATAAGTATCAAAAGATTGACACTAGTTTAAGTCTGATTTCAAAGTGAAATTTATTCCAAAGACCACTATTGGATTTAATGGTAAAAATATTTTCTAATTTCACTTTAAAACAAATTCAAAAGATAATCTAATCATATAAATAAATTAGATTAAAAAGAGGTTTTGAATTAAAACACAACATTTTACACTATTCATTAAAAAATGAACTTTATCGAAAAAATACCAAAAAATTACACAAAGTAAAATTTGATGTCCAGATTCTTAATAAGAGTTTTATTTGGTCCAAAAGAATGTATAAGAGTGATCAAAACTATATTTAATGACATTTCTCCATTAAAAGGCGATAAGTGAACCTTTAGTGAAAACTAGGGCATATACACCTAAAATTGAATTCTTTCTGTATTTTAAGCCTTTAGCTTTTATTGGATAAATGTAAAAACATTAAAAAACATATATAGTCATATTTTAGTTATTTCTATCCATTCCCGCCAATACAACGGCTACATGTTAACTACCATTTGAAATAATATTATTTTATTATTAGAGTGCAACGTAAGATTCCCAAGAAACTCGTTGTTGCGTGTTGGGTACGCCATCGAGCATAGCGTCCCCTTTAAAGTCATTTCAATATTTTATTCACAAATATGGATAAATATAAAATGTCATATTCTTTATTTACCTGGGGTGTTACAGATTTTTTCCAACATCGATGAGCACTTCCATTTGTAAAGAGATCTCGGGGATCAATCAAGCACAAGGGGAGTCAATGTATGAGTATTGGGAGTGATTCAAGAAGTTGTTTGAAAGTTGCCCACATCACCAAATCAGTGAGAAATTACTCATCTAGTACTTCTATGAAGGAATCACACCTATAGAGAGAATCATGGTGGATTTTGTGGAAGGAGGAGCATTGGTGGACAAGACACCAGTAATTGGACATGAATTGATCGACAAGATGGCCCAAAACTCCCAACAATTGGGCGATATAGGTACACCACATGTCTGGGGAGTACATCCGGTAAGTCCTTATTCTCTTGAAAGTCATTTGATTGATATCAAGTTGGAAGAATTGACCACTATGGTTAGGCAAATTTATTCACCTCAAAAGACATCCCAACCCACTTCTTCAAGGCCTTGTGGAATTTTCACTGAGACAAGACACCCAACGGACTATTGCCCCCAACTACAAGAAACAGAAGATTGTGAAGCAGTATTCCCTGGGAGACCATATCAGCAACAACAACAACCACATCCCCAAAAGAATTATGACTCCTTGTCCCCAATATTCAACTAAGGGTGGAAGGATCAAACCGACATGAGGTATGACTCTGGGAAACAACAAAGGCCCCCTTTTCAACTAAACTTCTAGCAACCTCCACCTTACTAACAGGGTTTCCAACAACCCCAAAAGAGATTTGAAGCTCAAACATAAACAAGCCCGCAACAAGGGAATATCCAACACAAGGTAGACTCTAACACTGATGATCTTTTGAAACAAATTTTTCTTAATCAACAGAATGAGCTGAAGAGTCAAGGTTCAGAATTGAGGGGGTTGAAGACTCAAATGAGCCAGATTGCCACTTCCCTCCACGAACTGGTAAGTAAGAATTCATGAAATATTCCTTCTCAACCTACTCACAATCAAAGGGAAATGTCAGTGCCATTACATTGAGAAGCAGGAAGCAAACAAATAATGCTTCTCCACCTATCATTCCACCGGGATTCACGTCAACTCTGGATAAGCCGCATTCCATACCAACTGATGAGCAACCCAAGGAGAAAGATAAAGGTAAGAAAAAGATTGATGATGTTCCTCATAAACCTCTTCCCTTTCCAAATAGGGTTGTTCAAGCCAAGAATATGGATGAATAGGTGATGCAAAAAGAGGTTTTGGACACATTCAAGTGTGTTGAGATCAACATCCCTCTACTTGAAGCCATAAAAAAAATCCCAAAGTATGCAAAATCCTTAAAATAACTCTGCACCAATCGAAGAGGGCTCAAGGGAAATGAGAGGATCAACCATGGAAGGAATTTCTCAGCAGTCATTACACCAAATCTAGAAATTCCAGTAAAGTGAAAGGATCTCGGGAAATTCACCATCCCATGTACCATAGGGGAGTTGAACTTCTCTGATGCTCTTTTTTATTTAGGATCTTCAATAAATGTGATTCCTCACTCTGTATTCTCTTGTTTACAGTTTGTTGAGTTGAAGCCGACGAGAGTAGTGGTGAAATTGGCGAATAGAGATACAACATATCCATTGGGATTCCTTGAATATGTACTTTTCTGGGTAAGAGACATGATCTTTCCAGCAGACTTCTATGTGCTCAAAATGGAGGATGATCGGGTAAGTTCTCTTGCTCCAATTATATTAGGTAGACCCTTCTTTAGAACTGCAAAAACTATCATAAATGTTCATGAGGGTACACTTTCCATGGATTTTGGAGAAGAAGTTGTAATTTTTAATATTATGGACTCCATGAAGTACCCCTCTGAGGACCATTCTGCTTTTGTTATCTCCCATTTTGAACCACCAAGTAAAATATCCATGGATTTTGATTGTCCTGTGCCTAGGGAGATTATGTGTATTGGTTCTAGTTTGACGTCTAAGAGTACTTCCACACCTGTTTTTGATGGAAAACCCTCTCTTGGATTCGATTTTGATGTGGATTAATATTCTGATCATATAAACTCTAATTATGACACGGCTGTTGAGTATGCTTGTGGATTTGATGCATTATTTTCTAATTTTAATAATTTTTATTCTGATAATGATTTTCATTGTGCAGATATGTCTATTGCATCAATTTATCCATCCATACATCACCCTCCTTCATTGGAACTCAAGCCATCGCCCCCAAATCTTAAATATGCAGACTTGGTGAGTGGTGATAGTTTACCTGTTATCATTGCTAACAATCTCTCTTTTGAACATGAAGAATTTTTTTTGAATATTTTGAGAAATAACATTAGGGAAATTGGTTGGACATTGGAAAACATATCAGGTATTATCCCCTCCATTTGCATGTATCAGATTCTCTTAGAGGATGGGGATAAACCGATTAGGCAGCCACAAAGGAGGCTTAATCCAACACTTTTGGAAGTTGTTAAGAAAGAAGTTGCAAAATTACTTGAGGCGGGTAACATTTACCCTATTTCTGACTCACAATGGGATAGCCCTGCCCAGGTTGTTCCAAAGAAAACTTGTTTCACTGTTATAAAAAATGAAAATGATGAGTTAGTTCCTATGAGAGTACAAAACAGTTGGAGAGTGTGTATTGATTATAGGAAACTAAATCAATCCACTCGTAAGGACCATTTCCCACTTCCATTAATTTACCAGATGTTTGAGAGACTTATAGGTAGGAAAAATTATTGCTTCTTTGATGGTTTCTCTGGCTATTTTAAGGTTCCCATGGAAGCAGAGGACCAGGATAAGACGACATTCACCTGCCCATTCGGTACCATTGCTTACCGAAGGATGCCATCTAGACATTGCAATTCCCCGGGTACCTTCTAGAGATGCATGGTGAGTATTTTCTCAGATTTCATTGAGACCTGCATAGAGGTATTTATGGATGATTTTACAGTTTATGGATCCTCATTTGATGAATGTATCTCTAGTTTGGGTGATGTATTGCATCGTTTTATTGACAAAAATCTGGTCTTAGATTTTGAAAAATGTCATTTCATGGTCGAAAAGGGAATTGTCATAGGTCATATAGTCTCACAAAATGGAATTGAAGTTGATAAATCTATGTTAGAAATTATTTCATCCCTGACATATCCTTCATGTGTGCATGATGTTAGATATTCTCAAGGGCATGCATGAATTTATAGGCGCTTCATCAAACATTTTAGTAAGATTGCTCTTCCTATGTCATGATTACTTCAAAAGGATTCTGATTTTGTGTTTTATGATTATTCTAGGGCTTCCTTTGATGAGATAAAGAAGTGTCTGACCACTCCACATATCATATAGCCCCCAGGTGGGAGATTCCTTTTGAGCATATGTGTGACACCTCCAACTTCACGGTTGGAGCTGTCTTATCTCTTTGGGTGGAGGGACGTTCACATGTGATCTCCTATGCATTGAGGACACTGGATTCATCCCAATCAAACTATACAACCACAGAAAATGAGTTTCTCACTGTCATATTTGCTTTAGAAAAATTCCGTTCATATTTTTTGGGCTCTTAAGTAGTTGTTTTTTCTGACCATGCAGCTCTGAGGTACCTCTTGAAGAAGCCAGCTGCAAAGACCAGACTGATCCGATGGATTCTCCTTCTTCAATAATTTGATATTGAGATAAAGGGAAAAAAGGGGTCAGAAAAATTGGTGGCAGACCACATGAGTAGTCTTACTCACACACTAGAGGATGACACCTTGGACCTGGTACCACTTTGGGACACTTTCCCCAATGAGCGTCATTATTCCATCTCAGGTATGCATCCTTGGTATGAAGATTTAGTTAACTGCCTTGTTTCCTCTGAAATACCTTCAAATTTCAAGAAACATCAAGTCCAAAAATTAAAAAGTGAGTCTCGGTATTATGTTTGGGATGATCCATACCTCTGGCTCATGTTTAGTGATCAAGTTATTACGAGGTGTGTTCATTATCATGAGTTGGAGTCTGTTTTAAATTTTTTGTTATAAACTTGCTTTTAGTGGACACTTTGGACCCCAAAGGAAAGCTAGGAAATTTTTGGACTCTGGATTATACTGGAATAGCTTATTCCATGATTCCCATGTGTTTTGTAAGTCATGCTCTCATTTCCAAAAAACTGGGAACATTTCTAGGAGACATGAGATGCCCCAAAAACCCATACCATTCTGTTATATTTTTGATGTATGGGGCATCGATTTTATGGGTCCTTTTCCTAGTTCATTTGTATTTTTTTATATTTTGGTTGCTTTTGATTATATGAGTAAATGGGTGGAGGCTAAGGCCACCAGGACTGATGATTCTCATGTTGTTGTGAACTTTGTCAAGGCTCATATTTTTTGTAGGTTTGGAGTACCGAAGGCCATCATCAGTGACGAACGGACACACTTCTGTAATTAGAATTTTTCTTCCCTTCTTCAGAAGTATGGGGTGACACACAAAACATAAACACCATACCACCCTAAAACAATGGCCAGGATGAGGTTTAAAATAGGAAATTTAAACAAATTTTGGAGAAAACTGTGCAGCCAAATAGGAAAGATTAGAGCAGGCACTTGGATGATGCATTGTGGGATTATAGGACAGCATACTAGACACCCATTGGTATGTACCCATTTTGGATTGTTTTTGGGAAATCATGTCATCTCCCAGTGGAAGTCAAGCATTAGGTATATTGAGCTATATAGAAATGCAACATGGATTTGGCCCAAGCTAGAATTCAAAGGAAGATACAAATTCAAGAGCTTGAGGAGATTCGACAGTCATTATATGAGAACTGAAGGCTCTACAAGGAAAAATCAAATGCAGTTCATGATAAAATGATCCAGAAAAGGGAGTTTCATGTTGGAGAGAAAGTCCTACTCTACAGTTCAAGACTGAAGATGATGCCTGGTATGTTGCATTCAAGATGGTTAGGTCCTTTTGTTGTGTCTAATTTTTTCCTCTATGGTGTAGTGGAGATCACACAAGAGGACACTAGAAGGAGATTTACTGTCAATGGGCAACATTTGAGGAAATACATTAAGGGACTTCCTAATGATGCAGTTTATTTCATCAAACTGCATGACCCCATCATCACTTGAGTATATTAGGCTATTCCTAACCCTTTCACTTTTATATTAATTATCCTAAATAAAATTATGCATTTCATGGTCTCATATCATCTAATGGGTTCACATTGAGGGAAATGAAATATTTTAAGTGTGGGGGTGGGAACCTTTATAGTGCAGGATTTTCATTTGTTGTTTGTTTAAAAAACATTGTGTGTTCTCAAAAATTTTGGGTGTTTCATAATCATTTTTTGTGTTTTTTTCCAAAAAACATTGAGCTGAAATGATTATCATTGGAATTTTTGAAACTTCTGTAAATGAGTAAACCAATTTATTCCATGAAACTGAGCTTAAATAAATGCTGAAATGACATTGTTTCAAGTTCAAATATTTAGTAATTTCATTAAAAGTATACTGAATTTTGAATCCCATGCCACATATCACTGTCTTTATATTTGAAATCACGTTCCTGTGAGGCTTATGAACCATTATTTTCATATTGTTTATATTCACCTCACTTTTTGAGAGAACCAAACCGTGCTTCATTTAACCAGAACTTGATCTATTCCTGTCAAAACATGAGGGTTTGAGGTAATTATATTTAAATGATTGAGGCATTTGTTTGGTATTAAATCCCCTATTTCAAAGAATACATGTTTATAAAGGCTTACCTTGAACATTTAATCCTTGTAGCCCTTATAATCCATGCACAACCTCTTAGGTTATCCACATTACAAGCCAATTTTCCCTATCCAACAAACTCTTGAAGTGAAATTGCATAATCTAGTTGAACATAAGTGTGGGGGAAGATATGTTGTTTTGTGCTATGACATTCTCTGATAATTTGGGTGGAAAATTAAATTCTAAAGATAGGTGTTTGCTGATGATGAAAATCATTATATTGAAAGTTGTTCCTTTTCTGGATCTTTCGTGAAAAGTGAAGCTATGCCTTTTCTGGAGCTTCTAATAGAGGTAGAAAGTTGTGCCTATATGGAGCTTTCAAGAAAATAATATTTGAGAATTTTTCACATCTGAATCCTACCAATCGAAAGCCCCAGAACAACCCTAAAAATTCCTCATGATAAACATATGTCCTTGACTCACATTGGGTAGCGATGTAGGAATTTATCAATCCTATGGTGACCCTTGTATGTGTTTGGATGATAAAGGCATTGCAAAAAAATGGAAATTTGGGTGATAAGAGAAAATTTAAGTGAGGTAAGCATTTTGTGTATGGGAGGATAAATAATGTGGAAATATATTGAATGATATAAATTAAGAACTTGAAATAATGGTTTTTTATGAGGCATGATATCTTTTGTTTCTTGGTGTGTAATTGTTTGATCTCAAGGATATGTGTTTTAAAGTTGCTTTTGATTTGATATTGATGTTTACTTAATATGAGGTTTTTCCTAGGAGTGAAAAATGTTAAGTGTGGGGGAGTTTATAATAAACTATTTTATTGAATATTTTATTGATAATAAATGATATAATTTCATCACACTGTGTTAAATATGTTCAATTAGAAAGTATTTGGGATTAGATCATTCATTTGAATATTTGATGAAAATTCCAGTTTTAAGATTTCAAAATCAATGTAGTAATTAAATCATAAATATTTTTATTTGAATTAGTTGAACATAATATTTTTTAACTACGTTCCTTACTTGATGGGATGCAACTTTTATTCAGGACACTAGATCAAAATAATGCATTTGGATAGAGTAATTTGGCCATAAAGTCAAAGGTGGGTTGGACACACCAGAATGGAAAAGCTTATGTATTTGGACCATAACTCCTACATATGGTCTTTGCTTTAGCCCAAATATTGGGAGGGGATAGAAGACCCATATCTTCACATATGATCTTTCTTGAAGAAGATGTAACACCCCGACCCTAGCTACCCAGAGTCGGTGCATTACTTCGTAACATTGGCATGATGACAAAATATCAAGTCTCGAAAGACCGATTAGTTTAGTATCCTTAGAAACACTAGATACATTCATAAATGTTACATTACATTATAAAGTGAAAAACTAATAACAAAGTCTTCAAAGTCCACACTCATATCCTCTTCTGAATATCCCTGCAGGTCATTCATAAAATACTTCTTCACATCCTAGAAAATATTAAAACATTGAAAGGGGTGAGCTCAGATGCTCAGTAAGGATAACAATATTGCGGAAGCTTTCATAAATAAACATAAACATTTAAGGCAATGTATAACTAAAACAAAAGCCTTTTAAACATGAACATCAACATAATATGGAAAAAGTAAAATGAGATAATGCCATTTACTTCTTCACATGGATATTCTACTGGCCGAATAATCACATGCGATATCAATAACCACTTTCATAATGATGGAATGCATAATGACAGACATTCCAAAAAATTTTGTCAAGGCATCGGCCAAGACGTCTAAAATGATTAAGGCCTCGGCCAAAATCACAAATCAAATGGGGAAAGGGCCTCGGCCAATTCCACGTCTAGTTGTCTCATGAGACCTACCGATGCATCGAGGAGCTATAGCGGGCTCCACCCGTCACTTATTAAGTCCAATGCATTCCTCATATGAATAGGTTTAAACATATCATAAACCACAACATAATCGTATCACATAAAACATGCATAAAGGAAACATAAAATTTCCACATTCCAATCACAAGATATCAATACAGCACATTGATATAATAAAAACGCTTTCAAAACCATTTTCAATACCAAAATAAAATAAATTTAAAACTTTGTATTTATTTTTCATTAAAAAAAATTATGGCTTGTAGAGGAAGTCGAAACTCAAATAATGGTCACGGGGGCGGAGAAGTCGTTGTCGCCGCATAAGTACGGAAAGAAAAATATTCCCTTTTTGTCGTTTAGTAAAACGCTTCATATAAAAAAGATTCCTTTTGAATAAATGTAAAAGTCAAAGGGGTTTATACACCGTATAAAAGAAAGTTTTGTATAAAACCAAATATGTCTCAATGAAAGGAGATTGAGACGAAGTCCTTAAACAGATCATTTTTAAAATAAAATAGATCTATTATGTGTATTCACTATAGGTACACATAAAGAATACAAAATAAGAAATAATAATATCGTGACATAATTTTAAAGTAGGAGATTAACCCAAATAATGGAAGTTGGGTTAAGAAATTCCCTTACCTTGCGTCTTGTCCTCACTCGACCGTTCTTTAACCTCCTAAAAAATCGGGTAACTCTTTTTGATTTGAGACAAAGGCTTCCTTGGGAAGAATTATGCCCAAAGTGAGGCTTATAGGAGTAAGTGAGGGATGTTGGGAGAGTATTTGGGCAGAGTTTGGCCGAGCCAAATGGCTTGAAGGTGTGAATAAGGTGGGAGTGGTGGGGGCCTTTTATAAGTGGAGAGGAGGGGCACTTTTGGAAAGTAATGAAATGTTATTCTATTATACAATGCTTTTCAGATTCTAAAGGTCCCACACTTGTATAATTCTAGGCTAAGGTGATAAGGGTTCTAAATATCCTCATCCAATAGGCTTTGGACAAGTGTAAGCCTTGGATTTTACATTATCTTCTCATTTTATTTAAATCGTTAAATAATGAGGTCATCGCTGCATCATCATAATGTCATAAAAAATTTAATTTATTTAATGTCTAAAAATTATAAAAAAAATACTATGATGTAGGAAATATTTTTGGCTTTCCAATGACTATTTATAATAAAAAATATGACTTCTATAACCCCATGTAAAAATTGTTTTAGTAAAACATTTCATGTTTGTGTCATTTTTTACTTTAACATTAAATAAAAGGTATTTATGTTATTTTCCAACTAATGTGGCTCCATGGGGTCCCCAAGTTGACCCATGGATTATCTTGGTCGGAAATAGCACATCCAATGAGGGTAGGACATGTGTCAAGCTCATCTCATATTATTAAAACATTATTTTTACCTTAAACTACACTAATTACCTCTAATCACGATTATGAACTTAAAAGTTACTATTCACCAAAAAATTATTTTAATCTCATTGAACCACATTTTACTTCTTAATGACAACCATGTATGTCGGATTTTTGAAAATCAAATCACAAAAGTGGTAATATTTCATTTAAACGAAAAATCAGTTATTTAACTACCACTTAGTGGTTTCACTATTCATCAAAAATTGAAGTTTTTCAGAACAATGCCAAAATTTCACCCTAAGCTATAATTGGTATTCCGAATTCAAAAATGATGTCCATTTTATTAAATTCCAAACATATAATTTTATTTAATTAATTTTATAATTAATTCCCGCAGTCACAACAAATAGCGTGTTTTTAAGAAACAATTTATATCAAAAGATTGACAATTGTTTATGTCCAATTTCAAAGTGAAATTAATTCTAATGACCACCATTGGATAAAATGGTAATGATATATTCTAATTATACTTTAAAACCACTCAATAGTATAACTTATCACTATAAATTATTTTGATTAAAAAAGTTGTTTTAAGTATTTTTCACTATTCATAAAAATTTTGAAGTTCTCAGAAAATTACAAAAAATTCAACATAGGCTAATTTCAACATTAGGAATACAAAAATGAAGTCCATTTTGAAATATAAAATTTCTATAAATTTAAAAAGTTGTTATTACTATTCATAACGGCTACTTTGATAAGTTGTAGTGTGTTAGAACTCGATGTTGTGTACAATGCAAGCTATTACATTATTGAATGAGAAGCGTATCATGGAAGCCCGAGGTGTTACATTCTCCCCTGCTTCAATAAATTGCGTCCTCGCAATTTGAAATTTTTCTTTGTAAATAAAAGGTTGAAAAGAGAAAATACCTTTGTGGAAAACCCACGTCGGAAATAAGATTAATAAAATTTAGCCTTAATAAGAGGGAAAGGGAAATGAAAAAGTCACCACCCAATTATGATCTCGATTAGGAGAACATTGGTGGAAATTAAAGACATATAATTGGAGGTAAAACGTAAATATTTGTAGGGAGTGATTGAGGTCATCAATCACAATCATCTGTCAAATTGAGGGCCTCAAAGACTTCAATCTATTTTTATTTAAAATATCATCAGTTCAATAAGACATAAGGTATTAGGATAACACATTTTTTTGTTTTAATATCCCTTTACTAAAGTTTAAGAATTAATGTATTCATTGAATAAGAGATAGGTATATATATATTTATGCTTGACAATTAGAGTTTCAACCTTCAACTCATCTTTCACTCAAAAAGATAATAGAACTCAAAAATATTATACTTATCCTAATTGTATAAGGTTCCAAATGTTAACACATACCATTTAGATTAGTAAAATTATTTCGTAATAACCAGGGACTTCCTGTAGGCTAGTGGTAGGAAATAAAGGCCTGTCGCACTATGATTGTGGGTTCGATTCCTGCAGCTTTGTCCGACGTGACGAGTTATACCCCACCCTGCAGGTTGTCGTTTTCCTAAAACTACAGTATCATAATATTCCAAAAATAATCTTCATAAATTTTTTAACATTAAACAATACTATCCAAAGATAAACTTAATCCACTCCAACCTTTATAGTTATCCAAAATACCTTTGTCCAGACTTTCTCTAAAAGGTCTCTTAATTCCAAAATCAATTTATCAGATTCCCCAAACAAAGTAAAGTTTATATTATTGTCACATACTAAAAATATAATTACCTTCATCATATTAAAACCGTACTGAAATCAACAAGTACTGCAGTACAATCCTTATATATATATATCACATTATTCTAATAACCAGAATATAATCCATGAGTCCAAAAGAACCAATACATTAGTTATTCTGCTTCAACTGTAGTAACAGCATAAGATTGTCCTTGATCCCTTGGCCTTTTCTGAGGTAAGTTTCCCTGACGCTTAGGACATTCATTTTCATAATGCCCCATTTCCCTACAATTGTAGCATTCAACTTTGATAGCTTGTTTCTTTCCCTTGCAATCACGTGCCTGGTGACCTTTTTCCCACATTTATAACAAACTCCCATTCCTTTTAGGCAAGTACCAGGGTAATTCTTCCCAAAATTATCACATAATGGAAAATCCTTCTTTCCCTTTTTCCCTTTATCTGTCTCTTGTTCCACCATTCTCTTCTTCTCTTGTTTTACTTTGTTGTCATAAGACATAGAGAATTCTTTTTCTGTCTTGATAGCACACGAGACAATATCTTCGTATGATGAGAAGGATTGTGATACTAAAGCTCGACAGAGAAATGGTTTTAACCCATCAAAGAAACGATCAATCTTACCTCTTGGGTTACGTATATAATCTGCAGAATACCTCGCTAACCTTGTAAAGTTGGCCTCATACTTTGCGACATTCTCATCCTCCTTTTGTTTCAGACTCAGAAATTGCCTTTCCATATCTGCTCTATGGTCATGAGGAAAGTATTTTTCTAAGAAAAGATCTTTGAACTCCCTCCATTCCATATTCGATATGTCATCATCTTCCTTTGTGTTTTGAATCAATGACCACCATTGATCAGCATCTCCAGTGAGGCGGTAAACTGCCATGATAACCTTTTCCCTTTCACTACTCCCCAAGGCGTGGAATATTTTCTCTAAGGAGTTTATCCATTGCTCACCTAATAATGGATTTGTACCCCCATTAAATGTTGGTGGTTGTTGCCTCATGAAGCGGTCTAACATTGATCCTCCACATTGCGGATCAGGGTGCTCCATACGAGTAAGGTTATTATTCATAACCTGAGTGAGTTGTCCCAGTATGGTAATAAGTTGATCAGCACCAGTTGTATCTCCAGCTCCACAATTATTATTTTGAGCTGGAGGGCAATCCCTACACGGAGTGCGTGCATTGATACGGTTTCCATTCCTTCCACTAGGCACCATTTCTAAACAATGGCATAAACTATATTAGTTTATAAATCAAAAATACATAATTCTATACTTGTAAGATACTTAACATAAATTGAACTATTTATGGATATAATCCATAAAAATATTTTCTTTGAGGAAGTATATACTCATAACCTTTCATAGTGGTTTATAAAGAAAATGAGAATTATCCAAAGCATATCCCCCGGGAGTGTCATAACCAAGAGTGCAGCAAGGCCCGTTGTCGTGCACCAGTTCCCGTTCGAGTCTAGCTCAAAGCGGTGTTTTCGGGTTTTACCCCTAGGTACATCTGTGCCAGAGCCGCCTCTACTTGCTCGTATCCAGACAGGGACGCATTGTTCGGAAAACTCACAAAATCTCTATAATACCAAAATTATAGGAAGTTCTTCTATACTAATCCTTAAAGTCTATCTTCGGGCTATGCGCTCTAATCAGAGTTTATCTAAATCTAGCTTCCAAGATTAGTACTAAATTGACTCTGATACCAACTGTAACACCCCGACCCCAGCTACCTAGAGTCGGTGCATTACTTTGTAACATTGGCATGATCACAAAATATCAAGTCTCGAAAGACCGATTAGTTTAGTAGCCTTGGAAACACTAGATACATTCATAAATGTTACATTACATCATAAAGTGAAAAACTAATAACAAAGTCTTCATAGTCCACACTCATATCCTCTTCTGACTATCCCTGCAGGTCATTCATAAAATACTTCTTCACATCCTGGAAAATATTAAAACATTGAAAGGGGTGAGCTCAGATTCTCAGTAAGGATAACAATATTGCGGAAGCTTTCATAAATAAACATAAACATTTAAGGCAATGTATAACTAAAACAAAAGCCTTTTCAACATGAACATCAACATAATATGGGAAAAGTAAAATGAGATAATGCCATTTACTTCTTCACATGGATATTCTACTGGTCGAATAATCACATGTTATATCAATAACCACTTTCATAATGATGGAATGCATAATGCCAGACATTCTGAAACATTTTGTCAAGGCCTCGGCCAAGACATCTAAAATGATTAAGGCCTCGGCCAAAATCACAAATAAATGGGGAAAGGGCCTCGGCCAATTCCACGTCTAGTTGTCTCATTAGACCTACCGATGCATCGAGGAGCTATAGCGGGATCCACCCGTCACTTATTAAGTCTAATGCATTCCTCATATGAATAGGTTTAAACATATCATAAACCATAACATAATCGTATCACATAAAACATGCATAAAGGAAACATAACATTTCCACATTTCAATCACAAGATATCAATACATCACATGATATAATAAAAACTCTTTCAAAACCATTTTCAATACCAAAATAAAAGAAAGTTAAAACTTTGTATTTATTTTTCATTAAAAAAATTATGGCTTATAGAGGAAGCCGAAACTCAAATAATGGTCACGGCGGCGGAGAAGTCGTTGTCGCCGCATAAGTACGGAAAGAAAAACATTCCCTTTTTGTCGTTTAGTAAAACGCTTCGTATAAAAAATATTCCTTTTGAATAAACATAAAATTCAATGGGGTTTATACACCGTATAAAATAAAGTTGTGTATAAAACCAAATATTCCTCAATGAAAGGAGATTGAGACGAAGTCCTTAAAAAGATCATTTTTAAAATAAAATAGACCTATTATGTGTATTAACTATAGGTAAACATAAAGAATACAAAATAGAAATAATAATATCATGAAATAATTTGAAAGTATGAGATTAACCCAAATAATGGAAGTTGGGTTAAGAAATTCCCTTACCTTGCGTCTTGTCCTGACTCGACCGTTCTTTAACCTCCTAAAAAATCGGGTAACTCTTTTTGATTTGAGACAAAGGCTTCCTTGGGAAGAATTATGCCCAAAGTGAGGCTTCTAGGAGTAAGTGAGGGATGTTGGGAGAGTATTTGGGCAGAGTTTGGCCAAGCCAAAAGGCTTGAAAGTGTGAATAAGGTGGGAGTGGTGGGGGCCTTTTATAAGTGGAGAGGAGGGGCACTTTTGGAAAGTAATGAAATGTTATTCTATTATACAATGCTTTTCGGATTATAATGGTCCCACAATTGTATAATTCTAGGATAAGGTGATAAGGGTTCTAAATCTCCACATCTAATAGGCTTTGGACAAGTGTAAGCCTTGGATTTTACATTATCTTCTCATTTTATTTAAATCGTTAAATAATGAGGTCATCGCTGCATCATTATGATGTCATAAATAATTTAATTTATTTAATGTCTAAAAATTATAAAAAAAATACTATGATGTAGAAAATCTTTTTATATTTCCAATGACTATTTATAATAAAAAATATGACTTGTATAACCCCATGTAAAAATTGTTTTAGTAAAACATTTCATGTTTGTGTCATTTTTTACTTTAACATTAAATAAAAGGTATTTATGTTATTTTCCAACTAAAGTGGCTCCATGGGGTCCCCAAGTTGACCCATGGACTGTATTGGTCGGTCATGGCACATCCAAGGAGGGTAGGACATGTGTCAAGCTCATCTCATATTATTAAAACATTATTTTTACCTTAAACTACACTAATTACCTCTAATCGTGATTAAGAACTTAAAAGTTACTATTCACCAAAAAATTATTTTAATCTCATTGAACCACATTTTACTTCTTAATGACAACCACGTATGTTGGATTTTTTAAAATCAAATCAAAAAAGTGGTAATATTTCATTTAAACGAAAAATCAGTTATTTAACTACCACTTAGTGGTTTCACTATTCATCAAAAATTGAAGTTTTTCAGAACAATGCCAAAATTTTACCCTAAGATATAATTGATATTCCGAATTCAAAAATGATGTCCATTTTATGAAATTACAAACATATAATTTGCATTAATTAATTTTATAATTAATTCCCGTTGTCACAACAAATAGCGTGTTTTTAAGAAACAATTTATATCAAAAGATTGACAATTGTTTATGTCCAATTTTAAAGTGAAATTAATTCTAATGAACACCATTGGATAAAATGGTAAAAATATATTCTAATTATACTTTAAAACCACTCAATAGTATAACTTATCACTATAAATTATTTTTATTAAAAAAGTTGTTTTAAGTATTTTTCACTATTCATAAAAATTTTGAAGTTCTCAGAAAATTACAAAAAATTCAACATAGGCTAATTTCAATATTAGGAATACAAAAATGAAGTCCATTTTGAAATATAAAAGTTCTATAAAGTTAAAAAGTGGTTATTACTATTCATAACGGCTACTTTGATTAGTTTCAGTGTGTTAGAACTCGATGTTGCGTACAATGCAAGCTATTACATTATTGAATGAGAATCGTATCATGGAAGCTCGGGGTGTTACAGAAGAGATTATTCACACGTTTCTATAGTAAAATGGGTGGTTCAAGTTAGATTAAAATATTTGAAACCACTTGTAACCTCCCCTCCCCTTCGCCCAATAAATTATATTTTTTATCATTTTTAAGGGTTGGGACGAGCATCGGGAAGATGAAGGCAGAAGAGAAGAGTTTTCACTCCAATTCTCCAACCATTGTAAGATGGGAAGATCTTGAAGCAAAGATCCCCACATCAAGCCTTCCTCTTCTCCTTCTTCATCTTCATGTTGTAATGCTTTTCATCTTTCAATAAACTCTTAGTTTGTCTTCTATTTATTATTTTATTTTCAATTTTATTCTTCTCTTAATCTTCCTTTTTGGGTTGGAAATCAAGAGTGTAAACGAGATTGGGGTATACCCTCTCTAAATCGTTGCAAATGCAAATCGTTTCTACGATGACTACACCGCTCATGGAAGAGTAGTTTTTTATGTAATCAATCTAATTCTCACCTCCTTCATTAATTTATTTTGAATAAATGAGCTACTGTAATTATAATAATATGGTCTATTAATTGAGTTTTAATTTAAATTAAATTAATTAAGAAATTGAACAATTTACACAAAAACACATAGGTCGAGATTTTGTGTAAATTATGAGCGCGCAAACTTAATCTGTGAAACCAAGTCACACGGGATAAATTTGTAGAGTTAAAATATCAACCCTAAAATCAATTAATCCTCATTTTCAGATTGTATTTGTGCCCTAATTACCACTTACCATAATCTAGACTTAGAACATTAATCAAATCAGGGTGCAACGATTGCATTTTCTGAAACTAGCCTAGGGTTTAATTCATTTCATCTTTGTGGTTAAGTTAACTCTCATAGGGTTAGAGGGTTTAAAAATTATGGGATCATAATTAATTGGAAGTTAATTTAAATGATAATGATTAATAAGTAAATGTAGAGGTATATTTAGATCTATTACTCCTTTTAAAATAGATTTCTGAAAAAACATCATCTTGTTCTGTCATTTTTTTGGAAATTCATTTCAAAACAAAAACAAAATTACAATCTTCTTCCAGCTAACTTCTTCTAGATTCATAAACTATAAACAATCCCAGTCCTTTAAAGTATATTTTTATTCTCTTTTATTTTATTTTTATAATACCTCTAAAAATTTGTTTTAATTCACTTCCTCCTTTTAGAGATGACCTTGGTCAGCCACTCTGCTAAACCTAAGTACCCCAAAATCACACTAATCATTTGAGGGAACCCACGACATCTCCCTTTCAAAGTAATTATACATGGGATTGAAAATAATTCCAATTAAATGATCTTGAGTGGTGATAAAAATATTTCTTTGAAATAGATAACCCTGAGTGTCCTGAATACTAATAACATGTTTCATAATGTGAGTTTAAGAGGATCAAAGTTTTGAATTAAACTCATATAGGAGGATCAAATTTATCAATTATGACTGGATTAATTTTGTGGTTTTTGAATTTATATTTATGAATTTATGTTTATAATAATTTTAAATGGAACTTCCCCCATTAATATTTATTATTTGTTTGATTTTATGTTGATATTTTTATTTAGGACACATTAAATTTCAAGTTTGGAGGAATTCAATAACCTAAAATTTGAATATATTTTTCCATGATTTTCTATAACACTGCAAGAATTTATAATAATTTTCATTTTAAATAAATTTAATATATTATAGATCTTGTAATTCATGCAAAAATCAATTATATTATATTACACACAAGAGAAACATTCTTCAATAGCTTGCGCAAGATCGAGTTTTTCTAAATAAGAGTGTCTTTTTAAAATATTATTATTTAATATAATAATATATAAAAAATCAATTTAAATAGTTTTTATAAAAAATATTAACCACATTATAAAATATTTTTATATTCCATAAAAATTTAACATTCATATTATTTGTTTCCTAGACAATTATATAAGAATAAATTCAATTTTATGCATAAAACTATATTTTTAAAAATGGAAATTTTACCACTTTTAAATGGAAAATATATATTAAAACTAAGTTTTATAAATTTAATATATTTTTTTTTATAAATAAAAATCATTTTCTAATTATAAATTTCCAAAATTAGCTTAGGGCTATTTTTTGTATTTTTCTAAGAAGATTCATTTCTGATTAGCAGTGAAAAACACTACATTGTAGTTAAAAACTTCCTTTTCATTGAAATAATTACTATATTTTAATTTTATTTTTATTGTAAAAATAGAACAATTATAAATATATTAATCCAATTTAGGTATTTATAAAAAGTATTATATTGAAACTGGATATAAAAACATTTTGAACTTTTGAATACTTCCTTTTGCTATCTTTCTCACCTTGTCAGCGAGATTAGTGTTAAACTTAATTTAGCCACCTTGGTGAATTGAATTTCAAAAAATAGAAATAGTCGCTTGTTATTATTTTGATATTTAGATTCTATAGGTCTGAAATTATTACAATTTTGGATATTTTGAATTGAAGCTTCATTAAATATTTATTTTACACGGCTAAGGATAAATCATGAAAGTAATGGTAAAAATAATAATATTATATTATAAAGTTTCCCTATAACTTGTCCTAATTTCATTGGATGAGTTTTTTTTTTGAAAAAAACCAATCTTATCCTGAAATTTTTACCTTTTTAAGCCACTTGGGTAAGAATATGACATTTATTATATTTTATTTAAAGATAATAAAAAATGACATACTCATATTTTAAATAACTAAATGATTTTTAATACATGAATATATAAAATTAAATAAGACTATAATTTATCATTTTAAATATAATAAATTAATATCAATCATCTTATTTTATTTTTATATTTTTATAGAATAATTAATTTAATTAAAGGCGTACATGATGATGATGTTGTACTTTATTATTTTATGGAAATATGAAATAAATGATATTAAAAATATTAAAATAATATATAATTTTAGAGATTTAATTCCATCCAAATAATTATTTCTGAATTTTAATGTTAGTAATGTATTAAAAGTCTTGGATCAAATTTATCTTGTTGTTTATTTGTTTTTGAATAAGAAAAAATAATGAACATTGTCGAAATTGACATTAGAAATGTTTTAAAATAAATTATATTTTATTAAATGATATGAAATATCTAAAAATATAAAATTTAGATAACTTATTTGGATATGTCTAAATTTTTTATTAATAACTCATTTAGGGGTCATTTGATATTTTATAATAATAATATTAACCTTAATGTATTAATTACATAAAAACCAGGGTAAGAGTTAAAGATGTGAAATAATGATTAAAAAAAGTTAAGTATTTAAAAACAACAAGTTCTAAAATTATTGGATGGAGTGGATTTTACCCATGTAACCTTATGATCTAGTCGGAGTTGTATTATGGACACTTTTACATGTAAATAAATTATATATTTTTTAAATCAAAGATAGTTACAAGATATTACTCTTTTTGTATTTAATATCTTTTATGTGTTCACATAGGGAAAAAATAAAGATGTGAACAAAAATATATTTCTATTTTGAACTAAATAAAATTATTTTTATTATATGAATAAATTTTTAGTTTTTAAAAATTATATAATTACCATAAATCATATTCAATGCTAAAACAATATTTATTTAATTTAATTAAAAATAAAATAAATGGTTTTAACAACATTACATGTCATATATTTTTGATATGTTAATGTTTCCAACAAATTTTACATATCTATAAGAAATATTAGAGATTTATGAAATATTTATATTCAAATTCACACTATTTATATATATATTTGAAGTCAAATTAAATTAATAGTATAAAAGTTGAAAATAATTCTATTTTATTGACTTCGTATATTATTAAATTATTTAGAAATCATAAAAATTATAACTAATCACAAATTGTATAGGATATGGTCTTAGATATCACTCCCTACTCATATGTTTTTTCTTTTGTAAGTACTTTCCCCTAGAATAGTCTTTTTAAAGTTTAATATTTTGTGGATTTCCCAAATTTCCCCCACCCCTCTCTTATAATAGGCACCCCTCCCCCACATCCTCACACCACCTTGAGACTTCTAGCTCAACCAACACCAGACCATTTATCCTCCAAACATTCATAGATACTTTCTGGAGGTCCTTGTTTTCTAAAAAGACAGCACCAAGTTTCCCTAAGAGGAGATCCAAAAGAAGTCCATAGAATAAGTGGTAGTTGTTTTACCAACTCATTCATGCTCTTTTCATCTTCTAATTACTATTACTATGTTGTGTACATAATAAAGTAATAAATCTAGTATCATTTATAAGATTTTATGTTATAATGTTTAAGGTAATACCATATATATATATATATACTGTTTTATCCATCCTATAAAAAATATCATTATGTGTACGTACACATGACATAGGTCTCTATTAGGTGGTGTAATTTATTTTTCATAACCACATTATTTAGATGAGAATAATAATGAAATAAATGGATATAAAAAATAAATATGACCTTATATTGATTTTTAATAATTAATATCCTCTAAAATTCCTTTCCCCTTTACCATTAAGAGAATGATACCATCTCTCGTTCGTATGTACGACCTACCATCACCTTGACGTGATGAGATTGATTTACAATGTTAACCATTAATGAATGATTATGAAAACATACATAATTAATACATATTATATCAATGTACTTTATATAATTATGGATATTTTTTATCAATATCATATTTAAAATAAAAGATACATTCATGACAAAACATGCATAGAAAAATGAAGCAGTTAACACCCAAAACACGAATAATTGCGAAATACTATTAACAAATAGTTGATAAGATAATGTGAGAATATCATATATGATATTATAAATATAGTTATGGTTATGTTATAAGTTATTAACATGTTTAAAACCATTATAAATATGTTTAAAATATGTTCACCAAAATGGAAAAGAAAGGAAAGGGACTTCGCTCAGTCTTATTTCATTAGACATAGTTCGAAATTATACACCCACCATCTTTTATATGGTTTATATATAGATTCTATGACATTTCATATCCATATTTTGTCTATAATTATGTTATTTAATGTTTTGGTAAATGTATTACATCATGGATATTATGATTTAAATGTTTAATGTTGTTTGAGATTATTTCATGGTTGAAGAATTTAAACCTCTCTCCATTTCAATATTATTGATATTAAATCTATTTATATGAATTTAGAATTATTATAAATGAAATTTTACATATAATTTTAATTTCACTCAAATGATTTCAAATGGAATCATTTTAAGGTTTTATATAAGGGACTGTTTAACTAAAACATCATTTTATATGTTTTTAAGATTTATTCTTCTAAATCATTCTCATTCATGTCCTTGTTTTCAAAATATGGTTTTTGACTTTAAAAGGACAGAAATGATATAAAATTTTAATTTTTTAATTTTTTCTCAAATATTTTGAAGTTGTACGGGACACTTTGATTCAAAAATCTATTTTTTAAATGTTTTTATTTTATTAATTAATGTAGTTTTAAAAAAATATATGAATATAAGAGGGTTGATTCTATAAAGGAATTTAAAATGATTTTACTAGATTATTTTCAGCTATGTCAACATCCTTGTTGAATCTTATGCTTATTTGATGTTTATATCTTATGGTAAAATTATTTATAATTAATTTAATGGTTTATGATTCAAATTGGCTATGGATATTCTAATTTTAGACAATTCATATATTATGGTTATAATATTATCATTTATTATGTTAGGTTTGAAAAAAAATATGTTGTTTATTTTTTACCCCTTCATAAGAGTAATGCATTAGACTTTATAGGTGATGGGTGGGGCCCACTATAGAACCTTGATGCATTGGTAGTTCAAATGAATCAAACTAGCTTATTTTTTTGACTAATGTTTTACTCGTTTAAATATGTTGTCTTGGTTGAGGCCTTTATGATATTTTTATGATATCCAACATTATGCATTCCTTCTTTATGAGATTAGTATTGATGTTCTGTGTGATTATTCGACTAGTAGAATATCCATGATTAGGTATCATTTTAAAGTGGTTATTTATATGCAACTATTTGATTAATTTTTTCCTTATTATTCTCAAGATTTTTTTTAAATGGCCAGTGTTTCAGTTATACACCTTTCCTTAAGGTATATGCTTATTCACTCTTAATAGCTTTTGCGGTATGCTTACCCTTATTCAACATCTGATCTCATACCGTTCTTATGTTTTTTCACTAGGATTATAATAAGTCTTTTATCAGTATGGATGGTTAAGATAGTAGAATAATGCTATTATCATTGATTTTATATTTTGTATTTTATGTTTTAATTATTTATGTATGGTTCTTGTTTGTAATATTTCTTCCAAGGCTTCTAAACTAGCCAGTGCTTCAAGATTTGATTCCTTATAATTATTACAATTTAATAATGTTATTCATTGGGTCTTGGATTCAATGGTCAAGGAGTTACATTTTCATTTTTAATTGGATTTAATATTTTCCAATTATTATTTTTTATGATTTTGTAAAAAATAATGATTTTAGTATAATTTTTATGTTTATAGATAAATTTTAATATAAAAATTTAAAATTATATTTAAAATACTTCAATTATGATTATGATATTTTGGAGATTTTAATGAAGTAACCTCAAATTTCACTATTCAATAACCCATCAACATGACAAAAATATGTTTATAGATGACTAAACTTTTAAAGGATTTTATAAAGTAAATATCACATTGTGATGTTTAACTGTTACTCCATGGGTTTCATGTGTGATTAAAAGTGTTGAATTTGAATAATTTTTAGTCATAACTTGTGGATATGGACTATACCATTGCACCATAATATTTGGAGATATAGAGTTGGAATGATAATAAGATTTTGGTCTACGTCGAAAAGATAGAGTTTGTTTTGGTAATAAACTCATTATGGAGAATGAGTAGTGTTATTCCATGATTTTTTTAAAATTATATATATATATATTTAATTAGTGAGGAATTTTTTATAACTTTTAGAAAAAATTTATATTATATAGAGATCTTTGATTTGAGTAACATTACCTGGATAATATGAATCATGGTTTTACAATAGTTTATTTTATCAATTATTTTTCATATTTTCTCTAATATATTTCTTCTTATCTCTTTTTTATACATTCCTTAAAGAGAATTATTCACTTGAGATTGATTCTCAATTGTTTATAAATGAGTAGGAACTTAAATCATCATAAATTAAAAGTATAGGCATGTATATTTTTTTTATTAATGATTGATTTTTTTATATGGAGTATTTTTTTTGATTAGAAATTTTTTTTAACGAGAATAAAACTGAGAATATTTTTCCACTTCAGTAGGTTATTTTGTTTGTAAAAAGATAAAACAATTTTTCATATTTCTGAAAAAACTTGATATAATGAATGTTAGTTTCCATTGGAATCTCTCTATTATTTAGTAAAATTGTTTCAATAAAAGAGTAATAATTATTGTGTCAAATTTTTTTTTACATTCAAATAAAATTTTAATACCTAGGCTTACAAGCCACCAATTTATAATTACCATGAATTATGATTTCTAACTATTTGGTTTTCTTAGTGGTTTAACCAAAATCTAATAAATTTTACTATATTCTAGTTTTTTAATCTAAGGAATTATAATATTTATATTTACAAACTTATATATATATCCTTAAGAAGTGAAAAAGCACTCAGGTGGGTTCATCTACTGTAATACCAATTTATGATATTATATAATCCAATATATGATGCTTATATATAAAAAATGATTCAGTGTCATTTTTATATAAAAAATTATATCTATGACATTCTACAACCATTCTAATAAGTTCCATATTCCCACGATTCATCTTTGAGAAAAAAGAATGTCATAATTGAAAAAATAAAACAAAATAACCAAAATAACTTTAGAATAAATAATAAATATATCCCATAAACTTATATGGATCATTCATAACTCCAAATGAAATTACCATGATCTAAAAGTTTCTATAGAACTACTTGATATCTTTACATAGAATATCTTCATTTTATACTCACATTTTATTTTAGAAATATAAAATAATATCTTTCAAAACCAACATAATACATTAAATTGGTCATATAAATAACCATGAATTGAAATCTAATAATGAATCTTCTTTATAATATATTATAGTCAATTATAATATATACATAACCTCAATATTATGACTTACTTTTTAGTGAACAACAAAAAATCTATTGATGGTGATTCATGAGGTCTATCAAAAGATCTATAAAAAAGATATTTGATTTCATTATATATTATTTAAAATAATTGTATGCTTTATAGAATATTCTTACATGTAAAAAAATATTGAATAAAGTATAAAATTTTAATCAAATTTATCTCACATGACAAGGGTGATCTCAAAAATCCACCTACAGAAAGGTTGGGAGAAATCCCCTTTATTAAACACAAAAAACGACCACAAGGACACTTTTTGAGCTAGGCAAGGGATAAGCCATTACATAGATGTTTCCATTTAGGGATAAAACCCAATACATAACTAAGTAAAAAACCATTACAACAACAAGAAATCCTAGAGGTGTTTTTTAGTTCGAAGGCTTGGAGGAATGATGCCTCAAGGTGAGTGACCCAAACCATAGGACCAATACACATCAAATACACTATAACAACAGTGCCCACTACCCGCCCATGACACCTTGAAGAGCTGACCATACACTACTATTCAATCCCATATTTGTTGTGGTGCATGTGAATGAGAACTGACCATCGCTATGAGATAGTTCCACCATACCCGCCATAGTTATTGCACCCGAACCATCACCACGAAATCAAATAGAGTAGCATCACTATACCCTTGCCGCGTCGCTGGCCAATGATACCATGAGACAATGCTGCCATTCCTTACAAACCATTTTCTCCTATACAGTTAGCATGAATTCAAATATAATAGTACCACCATACACCTACTGCTCCATTAGATGTCCACCTATAGTAGTTTTACCCCTTCAAAATTTAATTAATGAAGTTTTATATAACTAAATCATCCACTTTATCAACCCTTCTCCTTACATAAACATCTTATTTTGTTAGATTGATATTGATAAGAATGTGGTGAAATTATATGATGTTCTATTCTAACACCAAATTACATAGGTGGTTCAAATAGTTTTCTATCCTTCTCATGGAAATGTAACACACGTTACCAGAGATTCTACTATTAGGGAGGAAAATAAGATTGATGTAGTGATCTGTTCACAATCCTAGTTTTCTCATAACTCCCATAAATTCCCTAAATAGCAGTGAATTAAAATAATATATAAATCATACCACTTTTATGGAGGAAAATAATTAGTTGAATTTTATGAGAAGACTATATACTACAATCTCTAGAGAAACATGATCACGTTGAAAACTAGGTTATGTGATTTTGAAAATTCCTTAATTACATTGAAGAATGAAAAATATTTCCTAAATGAAATGTTTGAATATAATCCCATTGACATTCATTATTAATAAAATTCATCCTTTTAAACAAGTTCTATACTATATAAATTTTCTCAAATACTATTATAAAGGTACACAGAGAAATGGAAACCATCTATAATTGTTTATATAATCATGAATATATTTATAAATGAAATTATATTAAATAATAATCTGATAATAAATTGTTATAATATTGTAATAAATCCATAAAAATTACATCAAACACACATATGGTGGATTTTTATTATTGAATAATCAGTATTTCCAAGTGTAATTCCAACCTAAGTGTCCTTAACAATAATTAATTTAACTAGTTCTTGAATAATGCCCACACAATTGTTGAAAAATATAGATCTCCTCGGTAGAGATTACACCAATATCAAGATGCTACAAAATATAGGCTCACTACCAAATGCATATAACTACCTTCCTATACATGAATCAACTAAAAATAAATTCCCATCTCTCACTACTAATTATTATTCTCTTGATCAGATATAAAGCCTTCATATCTTGAAAATTACCATTGAAATTCTAAAAGTTCAACATCACTTGTTTTACTTGTTTCCATGAATATACTTAAATAAACTATCATGGGTGATTTATTATAGTGATATAAACCAAGATACCTATATAATACTAAATAAAATATGATAAATGATATTAAACACTTCCTCATTGTGATTTTTTTGATTATGCTTCACCCATTTATTATTTATTTAGTACTGGATTCCTTTCAATAAAATTGATTTCCCTTGTTTGATTACCTCCCAAATTCTATTTTAAATTGATCCTTATATATTCATGTTTCCCCAGTTCTCTCAATAAAATGTGATTTGGCTTTCCTACATCATCAAAATTCATCTGTCTTCTCTTATTCATGATCCAAAGGGAATTGATATGGGGATGAAATTATTTAGAATGTTTTTAGCTAAACCTTTTTGGATACCCTATTTGGTTTTGGTTTTGGTCATTCCAGTACATATTTGTTTTGGATTAGTCACATTTCCCTTGGGGGGGGGGGGGGTGGACCAATTGTTTTTTATCATCTCTTGGGGTTATGGTGGGGGGGGGTGGTCTCAAGTTTACGTGGGTTTCAATAAATGGATAATGGGTATATTGTTTTTAGTTTTCTGTCATTTTTAATCGTTTTTTTTGGTTTAATGTTCATGTTGTTTGAATCTGATAGTGGCATATATTTTAAAGGCTCTGATGGCTGTGAAGATCTAGAGAGGTATGGATCTCAAATTGATAAAATTTTGCTACTTCTATGAATCTATGGTTATTGAATCCATTTAACATTGATGCTTGAAGATAGTCGTTTGATGTTTATGAATTTTTTTTCTTGGGTCATGATTTTATACTTGTCGTTTTTTATTCAATTAAAGGTGGAAAGGTTGATGTTTTTTGGTGGATTTAGTTTTTTTCTATGATGGATTAATCAACTCTGATGACATTTATGGTAAATAAATCAAGGATTCCAAGGATCAAGTAGTCTCATTGATTAAGATTTCATGATTTTGAAAGTGATTTAATCAAGTCAATGTGAATCAAGGATCGTGATTTAAAAAATATCATTTTTCCCATCCTGAGGTGGTTGCATGAATTTTTTTTTGAAATTTTAATTTTCATGTCAATATACCCTGACAATGGTCACTGAAATATGAAATCAGTCTAAATTTTGAAATCATAGCTGTTTACATTGTAGTTTTTTTTAATTTTGGACTAATGTAATATGTAATGTTCCTACTTAATAAAAAAATTGGTTTATTTAAAAATATTAAAAAATAGATTGGGAACGAAATGCAAGTATTCTTGTCATTTTTCCTTATAGAATACATTTATGTCAAATTGTTGTAGGGTGAAATTCATATTTAGGGAAATTAGGAAGATTCATATAACATTTATAATTATACTTTGAACAATATAACATAATAATGATTTTGATAACGTCAATAATCACTCATTAGATTTATACACCAGGATCATAAATCCAGAAATTTGGGATGTATTCATTTCTATCCATGATGAGAAGTAATTTAAAGAATATTTTTGTTATTATTAATTTATTTAAAATGAAAATTTTAAATTAATTTTATTCATAAATATCATTTTATGAAATGGAAAAGGATTTTATAAAATAAACAGCATATAACATAACCACGATAGACCCATCATAAAGAAAGGATGGGATATGATGTTGTTAAAAAATGGTATAAAATATAAATTTATATTAAAACATTGATGTTATAAAAAAAATAATTATTATTTTTATATTCATATTGATCAATCAAAATATATATCCATGTCAATACCATATTATGAGCTATATAAGGTTGTTTGGTTAAAATAAAAAGGACAACTATTAGATGAAAACACACAAAATACAAGTTAATAGTGAAAAAATATTAAATATGTAATTTTTTATACTTTAAGGTATGAAAAAAAATTATAAAGTTAGGTTCCTTTATTTTTATTTATTTTACACATAAAAAAGTAAACTACCATAGGTGGAGATGAACTACTTATGGTGTGTTTGAGGCATCCCATTAGATATGGTAATTTTAGAGGAGAAGGGTTTGGAGTCTCAAAATGAAACTGCATTAGGAATTCTTGAGCCTTGATATAGTTTGATAAGGGAAAAAAGTAGTTGATTGACAACTATAGGTTGGATATATGAGATAAAATAGAGAGATAGAGAGTTTGGGGGGGGGGTTAAAAATCCTTTCAAAAATTTAAAGCAAAACAACACAATTTATATGAAATAATTTATAAAGTATGAAAGAATAAAACAATTAAAAGTTAAATAATATAGTAATATATAATAATCAAAGGGAATGAACTAATTAAATTACTCAAATTAAATATGACATTGTTTTTATTAATTTAATAAAAAAATAATTGCTAAAGTCACCTATACATCCACAAACTCAATTTGTTAAGGATTTAAATTATTACCCACTTGGATTTAATTATATCCATGTTACCAAAACTATACTTGTATTTTTTGGTCTTAGGAAGAAAATAGATACAAAGACACTGGATCTTTAATGATGAACCTAGAAACCACAGGAAGTAATGTCTGTAGTCATTTTAAAATAAGAAGACAAGAAAAACTTGTCCCTAAATTTAAATGCAGTGAATGCCAAAAAAGGAGAGTGTAAGAAGAGAAGATCACTTTAACTTAATTTTAATATCTAAAGGAAAAAAGACCAACTCAAGGGGATAATGAGAATATATAGAGAGTGATAATGATTTTAAAAATTTAGTATACACACATTGATGGAGAGATATGATGAAAGAAATAGCTTTTAGAACTAGTGATAACAGTGGAAATTTGATGAGAAATCACATCAATAATGAGTTATTATAGATTAAAAAACCTTACGATGTGTATATTTATAGGCTAAGAAATCCTTAATAAAGGTAACTCAACATGACCAAAATTAAAATTAGGAAATTAAAACTCAAAATAATAATAATAATATACTAAAAGTTTCAAAGTGTGAGACTGATGATCCAAAATCATATCATTTGAATCTATAAATATTCAAAAAGTTCAAACTAATTCAAAATCACTTTTCATGATATTTAAAACAATTCCATAAAGATATGCTAAAACATAATAGGAATATCACATCTATAGAGTTCAAAAATAATCATTCCGTTATTGAAACATGTAATAATATCAATATTTAAGTATAATACATGAAAATATAATAATAATATTAAATATCTTAATTTTGCATAAAATAGGGTATAGAAATAATAAAATCAATCAAAATAACATAAAATAATAAAATCGAATTATTTGAGTTTCATGGAGAAAATCACATGAGAAATAATAATGGATTTAATTAAACTGATAAAAGGATTTATAAAAATTTGAAATTTTTTTAATATAATATTAAAAATTATTATTAATTTAAAAAACAATTATGCAAATTTTAAAAATAATTATATGTTTTTACAATGTTAAAATGTCATGGAAAACATAAAAACTAAGTCTCCTGGAGATTTCCAAATATTCATACGTATATAAGGGTACGATAACAAGCATCAGTAAGGGTAACTCATAAAATACATAACTTGAGTAAAGACAACCTAATAATAACATTGGTTCAGTAAGGGTAAGAGAACAAAGCAAGTGTCTTATATAGTTAAGTAAGCTCCCTAAATGGTAAACAAACTTGTTAAGCGAAGATGAATAATGGTTAGTTGGATCATGTAAAACTAAGATAAACTCACATAAATCTAAAGTAGACTTTATTAGGGGAAGAATAAACAATTCAAAAATTTAAACCAACAATCCAAGTGCTGTGTAAGGGTAATAAAAGCTTTTTGTAAATATAACAATAAGCTATATAAGGTAACTAACACTTTGTACAGTTCTCATAAGAGTAGAAACATAGTTACGTAAGACTAACCATAAAAGTAAAATAAATATGTATGCGGAAGATAAAAATCATGAATGGTTAAGATAATATTTCTAAAACATAGGTAAAGGTGACTATAAACATCAAATACATGCATATGAATAAAGGCAGGATTATGTTAATGTAAAAACTATGTTTTAAAACATTCTTAAATGTAATGAAAAGTATATAAGAGTAAAAATAAATACTAGAAAATATCTTTTTATGAAATAATTAAACATATTTATATACAATAATAATATAAGCAATAATAAAATAAAATAAAATAAAACAAAATATAGTAAAATAAAGAAGAATAAAATAAAATAAAATAATGGAAAACAAAAAAAATTAAATAAAATAATGTAAAATAAAATTGATAATATAAATTAAATGAATAATATTTAGAATTATCAAAATAATAAAAATAAATATATTAAGAATACATGGGATCATTAAAATATATTCATTATGATAAATAAAATATTAATATTGAGATTTTGGAAGAGAAATTAAATTTTAAAAATAGATTAATATAATATCTTTTTGAAGGGAGAAAATATAATAGTCCACAAAACAACAATCACATAATTTAGAGCCACATAGCCCCAGTTTAAAGGGTAGTCATTCCCTTCAATTGAATATATTCCCCATGGTAACCATTTTTTCTATAATAATTTATATAAATTTTTGAATTAATAAACATTTAGACTTTTATAATTTTGGAATACACCTCATTAGAAATGATTGTAATTTATATTTATTAGATCCTATTAATCACACTGTTACCACTTCTAAAATTTAAAATATTCATGTTGATACCATATATTTAAAAAAACAACAAACTGATAACTACAAATTTGGGAATCTAGTGTCTCCCAATACAAGAGCTAAGCTATTTATTCACATTTATTATACTGATATTCACAAAACAAATATTCTTATAAAAACATGCATAGAATAACCATTTAATATTATAAAGCAAAAAGATGATAAAGGGTTTTTTATTTCTAGCTTATATTATATTTAATATCTTTTATGAAGATTAAAGAAGACCAAAACTAATACATGTAATGAATGAAGGGGACCATAATGTTCAATCGGTACAATATAAAGGTTCAATCATTGGATTAAAAAAATTAGACCCAATATATGATTGCCTCACCATTAGATATTCCAAATTTATTGACATTACATATTTTTATTGTCATAATTTTGAAAATATGGACAATTATGTTATTCGATTTGATGAAAATTTACCAAGAACTAAGAATCATGACGTTTCTCATAATGAGAGTGTAAATGAAATTCTAAAACATGAATATTTAGAAGCCTTTATTGTTATTTTATATATGAGTTATTTTTATTCATATTTCCAAAATCTAATAAATCATATACTATTTTTAATCAATTTAAAATATTTTATATATTTTTATGCATTTATATCAAAATTATGTGAAAGAATCACATGTTGATAATTCAGTTTCATTTATAAATCCGAATATAAAAAAATGAAGACATGAATTTTTTTTTCAAGTGAATAAAATGTTGACAATTTTTTTTAAAAAATATAAAATATGAAAAACACATTTTGATCCCTTCCCTGAAAAATTTAAAATATCTACTATTATTTCATTTAATATAATTTTATTTTTAAAAATTAAATTATTATTTTTAATTTTTTATAGGGTTAATTGGATATTGCTTTTGTTCAATCCATATATTTGACAAAAAATATTTTATGGATCCAATATATTGATATCTAAAAAGTCATTTTCACATGATAACCCTTTTGGAATTAGTAATACACTATCTTTGATGGATTATAAAAAACCTTTACATTATATATTTTTTAATTTTTTTTATAAATATTTTTTTATATGGTAGTGTGGTGTTTATGTATAGTCAAATAAATTTTATCAAGATACTCAATGCACATTAGAAACCATTGTATTTTTATCGGTCAATAAGACTTAAGGTATATACATAAAATTTTCACAATCAAAACATATATCCTAATTTTTTTATACTTTTCTATTTATTTTTTGTTTATAAAACAAATGAATATATACTATTATGGACATTAAATCTATAAATTTATGAAATATATCACATAAAATCAATAATTCCACATCCCAAATAAAGTAGTTTTGAGATTATTCTATTTTTAAATAAAATACATTTTGATAAAAATATTTATTAGCCATTTATGAATACCTATTTTAAAGTATTATGCTGATGTTAGTAAACACATATGTGTAGATGATGATTTTTTGGTAAATAATGAGTGGATTTGTTAAATGATGTTAAATTTTATCTAAACAACATTAATTTTTTTTACCATCATATATGTGATTATTTTTATTTTAAAATCTAAATTCATGTTTTTTTACTTTTAAAAGATTTAATCAAAGAAAATGATCCCCAAAATTCATAATTTTTTTATAAAGATAGTTGTTTCAATTATGATATGAAGTAATAAACCCCATCAATATGACATGTGATTTTCCTAAAAATAACCAATGATTTTTTAATATTAAAGAACCTTCTTTTTTATATGCGTGTTTTAAATGATCAAAAACATGAAAATGAAATAGGATTGTTATGAATATTCAAGAAAAGGAGGTTTGATTTATTTATTACACACAAAGGAAAAAACAGCATGTAAATTACCTAATAAATTTATCTAGAAGAATAAAAATTGTCATTATATAATTAAATGTATTTTTATTTTAATAATTTTTTTGAAACAATCATAATAGAGTATACAAACTGAGATTTTCACTTAAATTTTAGAAAATAGTTTTCTATTAATTTTTCACCATAAAAAATAAATTTCAATAGAAAAATGATGTATGATATATAATTATTGATACCAACTGATTTTTCATAATTAAATGACTATCATATTTCATAAAAATCTAAAAAAAAATTAAAACTGAATTAATGATATCAAATTTACTTAAAACATTATAAACATAGATATTTATTCATCTCAGTGATAATAAAATAAATCACACAACAATTTGATATAAAATTATTTTGGAATGATGAAATTAGACTTATATAGTTGAAAATATTTATAGTTCTTTGCTACGATTTATAAAAACTCAATAAATGAGATCAAAATTTCATTAAACATTATAAAAAACATTCTTAATTCATTTTTATATAAAGTAAAATCCTCGTACATAATTGTGACAAGCGTTTGACTTGAATAATTGAAAATTATATTTTAATTATATTTACATTCTTGAAATGATGAAACAATAAAGACACGCACATACTGTCCTTAAAATTTATGAAAATGATATTTGATACCTCTTAAAAAATATCACGCCAATCCAATATATAATTTTTCATTAATACTACAAATTTTCATTTGTATTATTAAATTTTTTTGTTTTGTAGATACGTTTCAAAGAATAAGAAAATAATAAAGAAACTCAAATTGTCACAAAAAAATTATGATAATGATTTCAATATAATTTTAAAATATTTAAGAAAAACCATACATCAACCTGATGTGTGATATAAAATTTATTTTCTAATGTCATATTTAATATTTAAAAGATTGATTGATTTTATAAATTCCCATAAAAATAAAAAATGCGCAAATGAGTTCAAATTATTATGAAATTTTATGGAAATGATAGGTAATTCATTTATGGATTATTGAAACATACTATATTTAATTCCAATATTTGATATTTATATAGTGATTCAATGTGATTTCTTATAATTATAATAATTTTTTATCAGATTTATTATTTATTACTAAATTATATATTTTATAACTATGTTATTTTTTAACTATATATGATAACCCAAAAAGAAAATATACTATGAAATAGTAATTTTTTGTCACTTATTATGAAATATTAGAACTATAGTTAATTATCAATTTCAACTAGTATTAATAAAGGTAACATTTATTTTATTATAGAGACATGTTTCTTTAGTAAAGATAAATTATATAATTGATTTATCTATAGAAAAGATCACCTTTATGTGTTTAATTCTTCTTGTATTATACTTTTATGAATAGTTATAATTTATTTGTCACCATTATTTAATAATATAATTTATAATAAAGGTTGGTTAAAATGATTGAAGTAATAATATTTATTATAATTTGATTTTTTAATTTTTAATATAAATAAAAAATTCCATTTCTTTTTATTCCTTTCTACAGTTTGTTGTTATGCTTTAAAGAACTATTGTTCCAAACCATGGATTTATCAACACTAACCTAGCAGTGATAAAGCTTATATTCTATCCATAATTTTTAGAACCAATAAAATGTTTAAAAATTTATCAATGCATTCATTACTACTGATTTTAAAGCACTAATAAATAATTTTTTTAGTATTGATAATGTCATTATATATAGTAATATTATTAGATACCCAATTCTCAAAACTTCTAAAACATGTCACAAAAACCCTAACCAACATGAAATTCATATTCCTTTTCATATTTCTCTTTTATTTTTAATTTACCTCTTTAGAAAAGATTCTAATATAATAAAAAACCCCTATATCACTTTAATCCCCATTCCACTAATCCCTACCATATATCTTATATCAATTAGAAGAAATTAGAAATGCGAAATAATAAAATGTGGAAGAATATTTAAAAATAAGAAATTCCTTATTGTTTTGAATGATTAGGTTTGAAAATCAATGGTAAAAAGAAGGGAAAGGATTGATAATTGATTAATTTTATGAAAATATGGAATAGAGTATTATCATTAAGGGAGATAGAAAATCATGGAATGTGATTAAGGAATTACGTATAATTTTTTATCCTTTTTTACACCATGAAACAACAATATTCATCCTCAAAATAACCTTTTCAAAAAATCTATTGATTTGTGTTTTTTGATTTATAAAGGCTTGATTTTAATATATGAAATGTTTATAGATAGAGGAATTATACATGGGATTGAAAATAATTCCCATTAAATGATCATGAGTGATAATAAATATATTTCATTGAAATAAATAACCATGAGTGACCCAAATACTAATAACATGTTTCATAATGTTAGTTGAATAGGATTAGAGTTTTGAATTAGATTCATATAGGGGTATGAATTTATCAATTATGATGGGTTGAATTTTATGGTTTTTGAATTTTTATTTATGAATTTATGTTTATATTAATTTTAAATTGAATGTCCCCCCATAAATTTCAATTTTATCTTTTATTTTAAGTTGATATTTTTCTTTAGGACATGTAAAATTTCAAGTTTGGAGGAATTCGATAACCTAAAATTTGAATATATTTTTTCCAGGATTTTCATTAACACCCCAAGAATTTAAAATAATTTTTTTAAAATAAATTTAATATATTTTATAGCTTGCACACAACATTCAATTATATTATATTACACACAATAGAATCTTTCTTCAATATCTTGAGAAAGATCAAGTTGTTCTGAACAAGTGTATCATTTTAAAATATTATTATTTAATATAATAATATATAACCAATCCATTTAAAGACTGGTTAAGAAAAACTTTAACCACATTATGAAATTTTTGAATATTCCATAAAATTTTTTTATTCAGATTATTTGTTTCCAAGACAATTATATAAGAATAAATCAAATTTTATACATAAAACAATATTTTTCAACAGGGATGTTTTACCACTTTTTAATGGAAAATATATATTAAAACTAAATGTTATAAATTTAATACATTTAATTTTTCAAAATAAACATCATTTTTTAATTATAAATTGGAATAATTAGCATGGGGTGAATTTTTGGTATTTTTCTAAGAAGTTTCATTTTTGATGAGTAGTGAAAAATAATACATTTTAGTTAAAAACTACCTTTTCATTGAAATAATTACTATATTTTATTTTTATTTTTAAAGTAAAAATAGATCAATTATAAATATATTAATCCAATTTAGGTCATTGTAAAAAAATTTATACTGAAATTGGATATAAAATCTTATTAATCTTTTGTATATTTTCTTTTACTATCTTTCTCGCCTTGTCAGTGAGATTAGTTTTATCCTTAATTTAGCAACCTTTGTAAATTTAATTTGAAATAACAGAAATACATGGTTGTAATTATTATGATATTTAGATTCCAAAATTTGAAAATATATTTTTTTGGATATATTGAATTGAAACTTTAGTAAATTTTTATTTTACAGAGTTAAGGATCAATCAAGAAATTAAAGGTAAAATAATATTATTATATTATAAAGTTACCCTAAAACTTGTCCTAATTTCAATGGATGAGTGTTTTCCAACAAAAACGAATCTTATATAGGAATTATAATCTCTTTAAGCCACTTGGGTAAGAATATGACATTTATTATATTTTATTTAAAGATAAGCTAAAAATGTCATACTCATATTATTAACAACAAAATCATTTTTAATACTGCATTATATAAAATAAAATGAGTCTATAAATCATCATTTCAAATATTATAATTTAATATCAATCATGGAAATTTATTTGGAATTTTTATAGAAGAAGTAATTTAATTAAAGGCTTGCATAATGATGATGCATTACTTTGTTATTTAATGGAAATATCAACTAAATGATATTAAAAATATTAAAATAATATAAAATTTTAGATAATTAAATCTATCCAAATAATATATTTATGTCTTTAAATTTTAATAATGTATTCCAAGACTTGGATCAAATTTATCTTGTTGTCTTGGTTTTTCTATAAGAAAAAATAATGAATAGTGTCGAAATTGACATTAGAAATGTTTTAAAATAAATTTTATTTTATTAAATGATATAAAATATATAAAAATATATAATTCAGATAACTTATTTGGATATGTCTAAAAATTTCATAAATTACACATTTAGTGGTCATTTGATATTTTATAGTAATAATATTAAGGCTTAATGTATAAATTACAAAGAAAATCATGTTAAGAGTTAAAGATGTTAAAAAACAACAAGTATTAAAATTATTGGATGGAGTGGATTTTACCCTTGTCACCTTAATATATTATTTTGTTTGTTTAATGGACACTTTTATATGAAAATAAATTTTATATTTTTTAAATCAAAGATAGTTACATGATATCAGTATCTTTGTATTTAATATATTTTAAGTGTTCCTATAGGTACAAAATAAATATGTGAAACAAAATAAATTTCTATTTTGATATAAATACAATTATTTTCATTATATAAATTATTTTTAGTTTTTATAAATTTTATAAATACGATAAAATAATATTCAATGCTAAAACAATATTTATTTAACTTACAGAAAAATAAAATAAACGGTTTTAACAACATTTCTTTTCATATACTTTGGATACATTAATGTTTCCATCAAATTTTAGATATCTATAAGACATATTATAGATTTTTGAAATAAGATTATTCAAATTCACACTATTTATAGATATATTCGAAGTTAAATTAAATGAATAGTATCGAATTTGAAAATAATTTTATTTTATTGGATTAATATATTATTAAATTATTTAGAAATCACAATAATGATAAATAATCACAAATTGTATAGAATATTGTCATAGATATCACAACCTTTTCATTTGTTTTTCATTTTGAAGCATTTTTCCCTAGAATAGTCTTTTTAAATTTTAATATTTCAGTGATTTCCAAAAGTTCCCCCACCCCTCTCTTATAAAAGGAAACCCTCCCTCACTTCCTCAGACCACCTTGAGCCTTATATCTCAACCAACACCTGAAAATTTTTCCTTCGAACAATCATAGCCATTTTCTAGAGGTCCAGGTATTCTAAAAATGTAACACCATGTGTCCATAAGAGGAGATCCAAAATGGAGTCCATCGAATAAGTGGTAGTCATTTTACCAACTCATTCATGCTCTTTTCTTCTTCTACTTACCATTCCTATGTTGCTTACATAATAATGTAATAAATTCATTAACATCTATATGATAATACATTATAATGTTTATGGGAATACCATATATATCCTTTTATACATCCTATAAAAAAACAATATCATGATATGTGCGTACACATGACTAACAGTCTCCACTATATGGTGTAATTTATTGTCCATCACCACATTATTTATATGATATTAATGATGAATATAATGGTTATAAATAAAAAATATGACATTATATTGATTTTTAATAATTAATATACTATCCAATTACTTTACCCTTTACCATTAAGAGAATGATACCATCTCTCATTCGTATGTGCTGCTTACCATCACCTTAACGTCATGATATTCATCCAATTTGTTAAACATTAAAGAATTATTATGAAAACACTAATAATTAATACATATTATATCCATGAACTTTATATAATTAAGGATATGTTGTATCAATATCATATTTAAAATAACAGAGAAATTCATGACAAAACATGCATAGAAAAATGAAGCAGTTAACACTGAAAACACAAATAATAACGAAATAATTTTAAAAAAAATTTGATACGATAATATTAGAATATCATATATTATGTTATAAATATAATTATTGTTATGTTATAAGTTAATAACATGTTTAAAACCATTATAAATAAGTTAAAAATATGTTCACCCAATAGGAAAAGTAAGGAAAGGGACTTCATATCAATCTCCTTTCATTGAGACATAGTTCTAAATTATACACCCACAATATTTTTATAAGGTGTATATATAGATACAATAACATTTCATATCCATATTTGATCTATAATTTTTTTATTTAATGTTTTGTTAAACGTATTATTTCTTGGATATTATGATTTAAATATTTAATGGGTTTTGAGAATATTTCGATATTGAATAATTTAATTCTTTATCCATTTAAATAATATTGATATTATATCTATTTATATTAATATAAAAGGATTATAAATGAAATTTTAAATATAAATTTAATTTCATTAAAAAAAATTCAAATGGAATCATTTTAAAGTTTTATGCAAGGGACTTTTTAACAAAAACTCAATTTTAAATGTTTTTAGTATTTATTCTTCTAAATCATTCTCATTCATGTCCTAGTTTTCAAAAAAGGATTTTTGAATTTAAAATGACATAAATAATTCAAAATGTTAATTTTTTAATTTTTTCTCAAATGTTTTGAAGTTGTATGGGACACTATGATTCAAAAATCTATTTTTAAATGTTTTTATTTTATGAATTCATGTATTTTGAATAAATGATTTAAATGTAAGAGGGTTATTTCTATAAATAAATTCAAAATGATTTTACTATATTATTTTAGGCTATGTCAATATCTTTGTTGAATATTATGCTTATTTGAGGTTGATCTCTTATGATATCATTATTTATAATTCAATGAATGGTTTATGATTCAAATTGACAATGGATACACTAATTTGACACCATTCATATATTATGGAAAAAATATTATCATTTATTATGTTAGTTTTAACAAAAAAATAGGTTATTTGGTTTTTACCACTTCATAAGAGTAATGCATTAGACTTTATAAGTGACGGGTGGGGCCCACTATAGCACCTTGATGAATTGGTAGGTATAACAAAACAAACTATCTTATTTTTTGACAAATATAATACCTATTTATATATGGTGTCTTGGCTTATGCCTTTATGGTATTTTTATGATATTAGACATTATGAATTCCTTCTTTATGAGATTAGTATTGATGTTCCGTTTGATTATTTGACTAGTAGAATATACCTTATTAAGTATCATTTTCAACTTGTTATTTATATGTAATTATTTGATTTATTCTTTCAATATCTTGCCTAATATTTTGTTTTAATGGCATGTGTTTCAGTTATACACCTTTCCTTATGGTCTATTCTTATTCATTCATAATAGTTTTCACTGTATGCTTACCCATATTTAGCTTCTGATATCATACCATTCTTATGTTTTTTCCCTAGGATTGTAAAAAGTTTATTATAGATATGGAGGGTTAAGATAGTAGAATAACACTATTCTAAATGATGTTATATTTAATAATTTAGGTTTTAAATATTAATGTATAGTTCATGTGTGTAATCTGTCTTCCAAGGCTTCTAAACTGGTAAGTCCTTCGAGATTTGATTCCTTGTAGTCATTCTCATTAAATAATGTATATCACTGGGTCTTAGATTCTGGGGTCGAGGAGTTACATTTTCATTTTTAATTGGATTTAATATTTGTAAATTTTTATTTTTCATGATTTTATGAATAATGAAGAATTTAGTAGAATTTATATATTTTGAGATAAATTTTATTCTAAAAATTAAAATTTATTTTAAAATTACTCCGATTTTGATTATGTTATTTTGGATAATTTATGGAAGTAAACTCAAATGTCACTATGGAATAACGCATTAACATGACACCAATTTGATTATGGATGACTAATGTTTTAAAGGATTTTATATAGTAAAAATTGCATTGTGATGTTGAACTTTTACGCCCCGGGTTTCATGTGGGATTAAAAGTGTTGAATTTGAAGTAGTTTTAATCATAAATTTTAGATATGGACTATACCATAATGTATAGGGGAGAATAAATATATCTATAGTAATTTTTTTCCATTACAATATGATCCCTGTTATAGTACGACTAATTTTAAAAGGAAATAGAAAATTCAAATATCATTAAAAAACCAATGGATTATGTCATTAATCATAGAGATTACAGGAAAAAATATATGGATCATAAGACTAATACCCAATACATACCATTGCACCATAATATTTGGAGATATAGGGTTGTAATTTTAAGAAAATATTGGTCATTGGAGAAAAGATAGAGGTTGTTAGTGTAATTAACTCATTATAGAGAATGAGTAGTGTTATGCCAATTTTTTTTAAAATTATATATATATATATGTAATTAGCGATGAATTTTTTATAAATTTTAGAAAAAAATTATATTATAGAGAGATCTTGGATTTGATTTGCATTACTTAGATGACATGTATCATGGTTCTACAATAGTTTATTTTATCAATTACTTTTCATTTTTTCTCTAATATGTTTCTTTCTCTCTCTTGTTTTATACATTCCTTGAAGTGAATTATTTACTTAAGATTGATTCTCAATTATTTATAAATGAGTAGGCACTTAAAGGATCATAACTTAAGAGTATAAGCAAGCTTATTTATTATTAATGATTGATTTTTTATATGGATTAGTTGTTTTGATTTAATAAAAAACTATTTTGGTAATGAGAATAAATCTGATAATATTTTTCCACTTCTGATAATAACTTATGGAATCTTACATTAAGTAGGTTATTTTGATCGTAAAAATGAAAAATGTTTTGGATATTTTTGAAAAAACTCGATCTAATGAAAGTTAGTTTCTATTGGAATCTCTCTACTAGTTAGTTAAATTGTTTCAATAGAATAGTAATAATTATTTTGTCATGTTTTGTTTTACATTAGAAAAAAAATTCATACTTATTCTCAGAAGTCACCAATTAAGAATTAATGTGAGTTAGGATTTCTGACTATTTTGTGTTCTTAGTGGTTTAACTAGAATCTTATAAACTACACTATATTTTAATATTTTTATCTAAGAGGTTATAATATTTATATTTACAAACATCTAAATATATCCTCAGGAAGAGAAAAAGAACTCAGGTGGGATAGTCTAATATAATGTCAATTTATGAGATTATATAATCCAATATATTTTTGTTATATATAAAAAATGATTCCTAGTCATTTTTATATAAAAAAATTATTTCTATGACATTCTACAACCATTATAATAAGTTCTATATTACCACGATTCATCTATGAGAAAAAAATAATATCATCATTTAAAAATAAAACAAAATAACCAAAATAATGTTAGAATAAATAATAAATATATCTCATAAACATAAATAGATCATTCATAACTCCAAATAAAATCACCATGAACTAAAAATTTCTATAAAATTACATGATATTTTTATTTAAAATATCTTCATTTTATACTCCCATTTTAATTTAGAAATATAAAATCTTATATTTTTAAACCAACATAATACTTTAAATTGGTTATATAAATCACCAATCATTGAAATCAAATAATGATTCTTCTTAATAAGATAATTTATACCTAGAAAATATATATATAACCTCAATATTATGACTTACTTCTTAGTGAACTATAAAAAATCTATTAATGGTGATACATGAGGTCTATAAAATGATCTATAAAATAGATATTTGATTTAATTATTTAATTTAAAAAAAATTATGTTTTATACAATATGATTATATGGAAATAAAATATTGAATAAAGGTTAAAATATTAATCAAATTTATCTCACATGAAAAGGGTGAACTCAAAAATCCCCCTAAATAATGGTTGGGGAAAATACCCTATATTAAACAAAGAAAACGAACACAAGGAAACTTTTTGAGCAGTCTAAGGGATAACCTATTTCAAGCCTATAGGCATAGAGGGATCAAACACAGTACCTAACTAAGTAAAAACCCCATTACAACAACAAAAAAGCCCAGAGTGTTTCTTTAGCCTGAAGGATTTGAGAAATGATGCCTCAAGTTGAGTGGCCCAAACCATAGGGCCAATACACATCTGATACACTACAACAGCAGTTCCCAAAGCCCTCCCAAGGAACCATGAAGAGATGACCACCCACTACTGTTCCATCCTATATTTTCTGTGGTGCAGGTGAATAAGAACTTACCATCGAAGTGAGATAGTTCCACCTTGAACACTACACTTGTTGCACCCACACAATCATCTTGAAATCAAACAGAGCAGCGCCACCATACCCTTGTTGCGTCACCATCCATCTGACATTGTGAGACAATGCCGCCATTCCAGTCACACTTGTTGTGCCCATATCATCACAATGAAATGAAATAGCGGAGTACCTCCATACCTCTTCTTCTCCGTTGACCATCCATGTCTACAAGATTTACCAATTCAAATTTTAATTAATGATGTTTTATATTACTAAATCATCATCTTTATCGACCCTTCTTCTTACATAAACATCTTATTTGGTCATTTTGATATCGATAATAATGTGGTGAAATTCCATGATGTCTTATTCTAACACCACCTCACATAGTAGGTTCAAATAGTTTTCTATCCTTCTCATTGAAATGCAATACACGTTACCAGCGATTCTACTATTTTGGAGGAAAATAAAATTGATGTAGTGATCTTTTCACAATCAAAATTTTCTCATAACTCTTATGAATACCCTGGATATATGTGATCTAAAATAAGATATGAATCACACCCCTTCTATGGAGACATTTAATTAATTAAAATTTATGAGATGTCTATATACTACAAACTCTAGAGAAACATGATCATATTGAAAATTGGGTTATGTGATTATTAAAATTCCTTAATTACATTGAAGAATGAATAATATTACCTAAATGCATTATTTGAAAATAATTCAATTGGAATTAATTGTTAATAAAATTCATCATTTTAGACAAGTTCTATTCTATATAAACATTCTCAAATACCATTTTAAAGGTACATAGATAAATATAACCCATCCATCATTGTATATATAATTGCGAATATATGTATAAATGAAAAGATGTTAAATAATAATCAGATGATAAATACTGAGAATATTACAATAAATCCATAAAAATTATATCAATATCACATGTGGTGGAAGTTTCTTACTGAATGATCAATATTTCCAACCGTCATTCCAACCCAAGTGTCCTTAATAATAATTCATCTAATTGGTTATTGAATCAATCCCCATCAATTGTTGAAAAATCTTGATCTCCTAGGTAGAGAGTTCACCAATATCAAGATGCTATAAAAAATAGGCTCACTAACAAATGGATATAACTACCATCCTATACATAAATAAACTAAAAATAAATACCCATCTCCCACTACAAATTCTTTTTCTCTTGATGAGAGATAAAACCTTCATATCATGAAAATTTATACTATTGAAATTTTTAAAATTCGGTATCACTTGTTTTACTTGTTTCCTTCTATATACTTCAATAAAATATCTTGAGTGATTTATTATAGTGATCTGAACCAAGATAAATATATAATAATAAATAAAATATGAAAAATGATATTAAACACTTCCGCTAACTAGTGGTGGTTTATAATAAGTGGAAAGTATAAAACATAAACTATGGGGGAAATGGTTTTAATCAATTAAAAACTATATCCTCATACCACAATATTTCCCAAAAATTAGAAAATTTTATTTCTATACTATATAGAGAAAATATCCAACATAATAATGAAAAATGGTTTTCTAATTATTCTTATGGATAAAATAATAAACTTTACCCTAACTATTTTGAGGGGTTCTTCCATTTTGAAATTAAATTTAAGAATTTTCATATTATATATGTTATATATATAGTCACACATAGATAAATATAAAATATGAATTAATAAATATAAAAACTTATTCAATCTTTAAAACTGACCATCATATAATATATAAAATATTTAAATAGAATGTAAAATAAATATTTAATTGGATAATAATGATTCCAAAAGTGGAATCTAAATTATAACCAACAGATAATTCTAAACTAAAATGGTATAGATCCCTAATGTCACTAAGCACATTTATAGGGTACTTACGTAATAAATTATAATATTAAAACAATAAAACAAATGCTCATAAAGGTATACAAGTAAGGTGGTGAAGGAAGCACCTAAATATATTTCCCCAAATAAATCAAATAATTTCTCATGTACGTAACATCCAAATATTCTCATTCCATGAAAAATAATGATGTGAGTCCAATATATATAATGTTGATTCATATTTTTTAAAAAAAATAAAATATATAACTTAACTAACAAATAAATCTCAACTCTTTTAGAAAATAAATTTACTCACCCATGAACCAACACCAATAATCCACTTCTAAAAACAATTACTCATATCTACATGTTAATATTTCACTCATCAGTCTACCCCATACTCAACTAAACCAAAATTTAAAGAAACATCTATGAAAAAAACCAAAGGCAATAATGACCCACACACAAGATACTAAATGAGAATACAAATGACATGAGGATGCACATTACTTAATGTTTGTTTTCGAGTAGTTGCCCTTTTAGAGACCCAATATGTCCCTTACAATATCTCTTAGGGTCGATAACTTTTTAGGGTAAAAATATATTCATACCCTAAAACTTTTAATTCTTATCAATGGATATACTAACATCTGGGGATGTGTTGGCTTTGAGACATTTTACTTCTTATCCATGGGGTTTCCACACACCGAGACATATAGGTTCCCCCTTATGCTTGTGTTTTATATTATTTAACAAAAAATCATTCCAGGATCCATTAAATATTATTCAATCCATTTTTCAATAGACTAAACAAACCACTATATATGAATCCATTAAATAATATTCAAAAAGGTCCAAGATATCTCATCATTTAATAAAAAATTATAGAAAATACCATTTCCCAAAATAGGCCAGGAAACCACCCCTTGATTTAAAAAATATAAATTTTCGATAAAAATGTGAAAAAAAAATTATAATGTAATTGAAAATCAGTTTAAAAAGTTATTTAAAAACCTCAAAATAAAAAATATAGGTATAAAACGAAAAATGAGAGTGGGTTTGAGCCACATATCTTGTATCTCATTTATAAGAAAAATAAACACATGAATCAATATTAATTATTAGGTTATGAATCTCTGTATAAAAGAAATAAACTAATTTCCCAAATCAAACTTTCTTATAAAATTAACATACTAGGACCTAATGGGAAAAACCATAGCAAAATAGTTTAATGAAATCAATAACCCTTTTATTAAGATTAATTTTTCCTTCTCATCCTCATATAATATATACAAGAAATTGTTTTCTCATGTATGTATATTTTTAATTGTGTCATTGAAAAATAAACTCTTAATCTTCATATCTATGTCCTAAACATAAAAAATAGAGAGAAATAAGAATAAGATGATGAATAAGTGAAAATATTTCAAAAAATTAACAAATATTTAGATAAATAATTCTTATAAGAACACCCCTCTTATCCCCAGATAAAATGATAAACATTGGAGATCTCTAGGGGATTTATAAAGGAAATAAATGAGAAGAAATGATATAGAAATTGAAATATAAAAAATTAAACAAAAAATGATTTAATTCTAGTAATAATTTCTAGGATGGTTTGTAAACATTATAACAAAACCACAGAATCTCACTTTCTATTTATAGGTGATAGTTTTAGTTTTATTCCATGGTTTAAAAATCGTGAAAATAAACTATTTTATCTCAATTAGTGTCTCCATGAGATTTTCATAGTTTTCTTACATAATATATAAACCAAAAAGCTAAACTGAAATATACAAAAAACCACTATTTTCATGAAATTTCTTCTCCTAAATTCACTAAAGACCACATCACCTATAAATATGTCGTTTTATAAGATCACTTTAAATGTTGATAAAATCTAAACATATTCATGTGACCATATACCTTTTTTAAACTAAACATAGAGAATTTATATCATCTTCTAGCATCTCATATCCTATTATACCAAATTAAATAAAATAATAAAAATATATGTTTTATAATTTTCACTACTATACATTCCTTTCATCCTTGAAAATCTATTTATAAAACATACAATTGATCATATTTCTTCCTCGCTCAATACAACACCATGTTTTACCAAATCCATAATTAAATTACAATCATGTCCATATACAATATACCTATCTATAACTATCATTCCACCATATACTATAATTGTAAAAATACCCCTGGATCATAGTTCTAACAATAAGTTGACAACCACCATGTTCAAATTATGACCTATCATAATCTAAACACCCAACCAAATCACTAGCTTTGTCCCAAAAAGAATTAACTCCCCAAAATATCTATTTAAATTCAATCTACAGTTCAAAAAAAACACCCATAAAAGATTCATTGCACCATGAAAATGGTAAAATAATAATAAAGGTACTCAGTCCAAAAAACATTTTCACTACATTTTTAAAACAAACTAGACAAAAAGAGAATTTATATATTAATTAAACTTTCTCACCAAAAATATAAAACGAACCAAACGACCCTTTTAAAACAAAAAATATATATTTTATTCTAGAAGTAAAATCAATCTAATTATGTGATTTAAAATCACATCCTATTTTTTATTTTTTATGAAAGTAAAAAAATTAGATAAATTTTCAGTAATCATATTATTTATCTATAAGAAATGTTAGAAATCAAAAGATACCTCAAAACTCATATCCTCATTACAAATTAATTTTAAAAAATTAAATATTATTTTTATTTATTAAAGTAAAATATTATCCATGATGCCTTTTAAAATAAAAAATCCCTATCCGTAGTAGAAAATAGATGAGGTTAAAAATTAATTTAATGGATTGATATGGAAAAAAAATTCTGAATTCTTATTCAATTATTCCTTTGTCATATCCTCATTAATTTGGCAGTGCATGTGTAAAAATTTCTTTTACATTATATGAGAATATTTAAGAGATTTAGTGTATATATGGATGAATTATATTATGTTAAGGATTTTAATAATATTATATATAATAATTCCAGGGATATTTATTGAATGGGAGAATTTTTATGTTTCTAAAGGTGGGATACTAGCCATGAATAAATAAAATAGGAATCTATAAGTCCTGAATAATTAAAAAAATTATGATTATAGTTATATATGATAAAAAAATGGTTTTATAGGAATTACTTGGCTAAAAAATCCAATTTCTTATATCCCTATTACTATTGATGTAAATACACAACCCAGATATATAAGAAAAAATGTAGAATTTCCAATCCCATGTAAGATTAAATTTAATATAAGTATGATTAAATTGAAACATCCAAAGGGTATATAAGATTAAATTTGAAAATTTTTAAGAGAAAAAGGTATCCATATAAGAATAAAACAAACCTATGTAACTATAATTGAGGCTCAGTTAATGTATTCCACTTGGAGAAAATGAGTTCATCCTTATACATATGAATAAATTAATGTTAGCTGTAGTGAAAGATGCATTATCCATTGTTAAAGGTATATATAAAAAAATATATCATGTATATTACAAAGGGAGAAAATAGAAAAATTATAGAATCATGAATATACAATACAAAATGAAATTTAATGGACTTGTCATATAGAGATGGATCCATGAAAAAAAAGATGGTACTGATCATGGGGAGTAAATTTTACAACAAACGGTTTTGAAAAAAGAAATAGAGATGATAATATTGATTGATATTTACTTATTAAGCACATGAATTACCTCTAATTCAAACACTGGATGATATACATTGCAACTTAATGGTACCAACATGAAACAACATACTCAATGCACTGGAGTATAAAACCAAACCAAACCTGAGTACCATAAAAGAAAATAAAACATAATCATAAACTAGAAAAATATTTCTAGAAGAAATTTTTTAAAATAGAAAATAGATTAAAAAACATAAATTTTAAATTGTTCTAAAAATGTGTCCTAGTCTATGGTGGGAACATATATTAATCATTATTCAGGCTATTATAATATGACTACAATAGCATGAATAACTCAATTACCATGAATAACCCTAGTTTTTGAAGTAGGATCCAAAAAAGTGCAATTAGTCTCCTCCACTTTTTGATCTTCATAGGCGGAATTCTAGTAGATTCGATCTCAATAGAAATACCTCCATTTGAGTTATGAATTCCATCTCTTCAACTTTATCAACAAGTATAGAAAACGACTTTTTAAACTCTCACGAGATTACATGTATGTATCCACCATTGATGACAATTAAATGTTTCTTTTTGTAATAAAATTTTGAGTAATTATTATCACATATCATTCAGAGGTACTTTTGAGCATGTCCTTTTTATCTTCCGAAATGCACCCATCATACTTTTCAGGTGTTACTTCCAATTAATACCTTTCCACATCAATCATCCAATTAGTATGAATTGGTGTATATAAATTTTGGATGTCTGTACATTCTCATTTTCACTCCTAAATCTCAATAAAATGATTAGACATACATCCTTTAGAGTGTTTCTCTATGTAAAATTAATTACCCTATCTCAAAATGGATTTCACATAGATAAAACCCAACAATACCCCCCCCCCCCAAATGAGAGCAATTTTCCATGCCTAACTACAAAGTAAACCATTAATTTCTAAAATATTCATTCTGTTCCTCAAATTTCAATGACGAAATTTATTTCCCCCACCATGATTCTGATCATCCTAGACCAAGAGTGGTGCAATACCACTTAATAAAATCATGTACTACAATAGTTATTAGAATATGTTCTAAATTATTAACTCCATAAATATTCCTTAGATCCAAAACTCCATCCACAAGTAGAAAAATACCCTAAACCAATGGTTTGAAACCATTGGTATAGGTCTCCAAACTGCTGGTATATCCTATACCAACGGTTTGGAGAACCATGGACAAGTAAGCCATGGGGATAGGTCTATACCAACGGTTTTCAAAACCATTGGTAAAAGTAATATAAAAAATCTACACCAACGATTCCATAAAACTATTGTTATATGTATTTCAAAAAAGAAGCATTTGGTGGGTTTTGATCCCAGTACCTTCAGTTTATGATTGAATGACAAAACCACTAATCTAACATGAATTTTTTGAAAATAATTTCAAATATATATATATGTATTATCATAAATATTTTTAAATTTTTATTTATTCAATATTCTCTGTATGAGGATTCCATAAAAATACATGTAACTATACCAACGGTTATCAAAACCGTTGGTATAGAACTATACCCATAGTTTTGAAAACAGTTGTTATAGATTCATTAATTTTGGTACCTATAGATATTGTTTGTCCAAACCCATTGGTATATGTCCATATTAGTGACCTATACCAACAGTTTTTTCCAAACCATTGGTATAGGTCAATATAAGTGAACTATACCATCGGTTTTCCCAAAACCACTGGTATAGGTCTTATATCCAGCAGTGATCCTCACACAAATTCCATATTAAGTGATACATTAGAAAAATATTCTTCTAATTGGAATGAAATTAAAAAATTTTGGATAACAAAATCTCACTCTTTGAATTATAAAATAACATCCCATCATATTCACACCTTCAAATATCTTATAACTACCCCATATACCAAATCAACTTATCCGTAGATTTTGTTAAGGTAACATACTTTGATTCAGTTTATGCGATTGAAACTACCAGTTAAAGCTTCCCTATATAACACATAGACATCCCTAGGGAAGTATAAATATAGTTGATGGTACTCTTTAGAGTATATTCTTCCCTATAATCTATGACTCAATAAACCCTTTTAGTGAATTATATATTAGGAAGAAAAGTGATTATCTTTGAGAAACAATGATGTACCTGGGAATCCTATTCATTTATTCATAGTTCTATCTATTTAGATTTAAAATGTGTCTTGTGTAGACTCTCGCTACTTGCATACAATCTGGTCTTTTGAAAAACAGGGAATAGATCAATACCTTGACTGCATGTGGATAGGTAATCTTTTCAATGTACTCCAAAGTAACATGAATTTATATTTGCTTCTCCTTTATAGATTGATTTGTTTAACCAATGGTGTGGTCACTAATTTTCTCTCTCTCTCTCTCCCACATCAATGTGATCCTCCACCTTGCATATGTAATCTGAATGAGTTGGGTACAAAATTCCAAAACATAAGTCCCTCATAATCTGCATCCCTATTATTCACTTTTTTAAATTGAGGTCCTTAATCTCAAATCTATTTGATAATTCATCCTTCAGATCATCAATATTTTCTTTCAATATAACCACAATCAGAATCCCATCATCATTGAGAAGTAATAAGGTAAAATTACCTTTGATGAACACCTTCTTGTAGAAATAGTGATCACCATTCCTCTATATAGACTTACATTCTACCATATAAGAATGGAAATTTCCATTCCACATTTTAGTTTCTTGAGTAATATCTTAAAGGACCCACCTAAACTTGTAAAAAATATTTAATTTTAGTTGATTCATGAAATATTTTTTCTATTCCATGTCAATCACTTTATCTATGTCCCCATGAAGTAATATTATATTCATGTCCAACTATTCCACATTAATTTATTCCACTATAAATATGTTGAGTAACATTTAAATTGACATATGTTTAACTAACAAAGGAAAAATATTATAAAAATCCACACATTCCAGTTATTTAAACTTGTTTAGGACTAGCCTATGATTTTAAGTTTATCTAAAATTCAAATACTTCTTAAGATGAAAAAACAATTAGTTTTTTTGAACTCACTATCTAGAATTCGTTTTTATTATCTCCCATGTCATTGATAAATGGAGGGAAATAAATCTAAAACATCATGGATAACTCTTGATAATTATGGTCTTTCATATTTCAATACTTTTCTAGGATATTTTTCTCTCCAACATCCATGGGAATCCTAAAGTTTATTCTTGTTTAATATGTCTAAACATTGTTCTTAACTATGGTATATGTTCAAAACTAACTTTTAGACTCAAGATCCATTTAATACTGAAAATTCCATAGATTTATCATTGGTAAAAATTACTTTTAAATATCAACCTTAGGATTTCAAAATATAAGGTATTTATAACACATATAGTTATAACATAACCATTAAAACTTTACCTCTATCCCAAAAATCATATTTACTATTTCGTTCTTTTAATAATTATGTATCCTTATAAGTATTCATAACATCCATATGATCTAGAAACCCATATAGTCATTCTTTATCATTGGATAAACTAATAATCACATCAATAAATGTTTTGTAGTTTAAATCTTTCCATATATTCACTTAATTGAAGATATAATTTATACTTCTAAAATCCTTTCTAGATATGGTGAGAGATATTTAGAGTTTGAGGTTGGTAGAGTCAACCTTTTTTCTAGAATAACAGATTCTGAATGTTCCTTCCCTAATAGAGAATAGAGACTCCTTATAATCAAGTATATGACACAATTCATCACTTCTTCCTAGAATACCATGGGTACACCTAAATTAATTTTTAAACATACTTCCTTTTTCAACCAATGTTCACTTAATCCTCTATGAGACTATGTTATGTTCCCGGGCACTTTATACCATCTTGTCAAATTATACTAACATCTGAAAATATAACAATTAAAACTACCTACTTATAGAATCCTAACCATTTCAGTCCAAAACAATTATGATTATTCCCATATTCCTTAACCACCATGGATATCCATAGGATAATGGTTTCAAAACCGTCAATTTGGGATTGAGAAAGAACACCCACACATTTCACACTGAATTGTCTATGAAATTAATATAATAATATGAAACTTAATAAAAACAAGCCTTATATGTTCACAATACATCCATATAAACTAACATTAACATATGGTTGTTTAGTAATTTTACTTCATTTTAGGAGGAAATAATAAAATTTATTCTAATGACACAATCTTTACATGTTCTTTACATCTGAACTGTTTTTAGAATCCATTTAGTGGTGAAGATATTCATCCATTTTTCACTCAACTAACATAGTTATTCATGCCATATCCATAAAAAATTTACTTCTCTTGCACATATTTCACCTTTCTATACTCCCATTAGGAACAAAATTACATCCTTTACTCCAATGTCCATCACTAAGAAAGAACATGAAAATTGTAATACACCATCCATGAATATTTAATAGAACCAACATTGTTAAACATTAAAAATAAAAATTTGGTTCTTAATTAACCCTAAGACGTTCTTTAAACCTTTTTACTCAACCAAAAATTTATTCCATTTGAAGATAAAAATATATCCTTTTCCAAAAATCTCTAGATCCTCATCATAAACAATTAATTATTTTTTAATATTATAAAAGAATATTTTATCACACTTCCCCTCTTATAGTTTAATTAAAATAATGAACTAGAGTCTATAATACAAACATCAGGTGAATTGGGGGAACTACACAATTTACTTGTATTATTTAATACATAATTCATAGATCCACTTGCAGAAGTATATCATATAGAATTCACTTTCCACTCATTGAAATATTTCCTGAGGTATCCTTTATTTTCTCACACTTCCCGTCTTATAAAAGCATATTTCTTTCCAATATGGTTCTTTGTTCAATATCATGTCTCTAGTATCCACAAAAACAAGATTTATCTAACTAATTGAGTTTTTCATTATGGTAACTATCACATCCTGAGATTTAGGGAGTGCTGAAAGTGATAATATACACTAATCCAGACCTATAGGGGTCACCTTCACTGAATCAAATTGACTCCTTATCTTTTTGAATTCATTGATATGATCTACCACTAGATTACATTCTGATATCCTAATATCAAACAACTGTCTAAAAAGGCACAATATATTAATCATGGTTATATTCACATACATATCATAAATTTTTTTTATAGATTCCAAGGTATAAATCACCTCTATAATGTTATAAATAATGTTTCACGATAATGAAATATATACCAACCTTTTTGTTTTCATATCCATCCTTTTTTCTTTCCTCATTCTATGTCATTTCAATGTTGATACCCATGAATGAAAGATCAAGGACCTTCAATAGTAGACAATCTTCCAAATATATTTCCTATAACCAAAAATCTATATCTTTGAGATTTACACTTAAGCTAAGCCACATACAATTATTTTACTTCGAATAGATAGTGAATTTCCACTAAATTATAAGACATAAGAGAGGGACTCAAAATTGTTTACCTTAATTCTCATATAAGTTAATGTGAAAAATCAAACTACCAAGTTGTGGGAATAATCACATTAACAAGTTTTAGTTCATAAAAAATAATCAAACCAATATCTAATTCCTCTTTTTAGGCTCACAACCACTCTCTTATACAACCTACAAATGATGACCACTAAAATGTATTGTCTATAAAAAAATTATTGAAATTAGATTGTGTACTCAATGAAATGGAACATAGAATACAACCACACCCGAGTGACTTAACTAAAACACACATCTTCTAATGAACCAACTTATATTTCTAGAAGAAATGATACACATAAATCAAAGAAGAAGAACAACATATGTTTAACATGGTTCGAACATGAGTCATAATCTATAGAGGAAATGATGATCTCCTTTTATTCATGATAGTAGAGGGTGATTTAAAAAAAATACCTTTATTATGTTGAATAAACATATTGTGTGAATTAGGTCCCAACTAGTGAAACCAATTTCCTCCACCATTAGATCTTCATGGGGAGATGTCTACCAGATCTGATCTACAGGGAAAGCCATCTATTTGGTTCAATACATCTACACCTTGAAAATATCATCTGGTATACATCTACTACTTCCAATACTATATTGATTTTACTTTCTATAATCATCCACTAAAAACTCATTCATGTTTTCTTTTCCATAAATGTACAGAGAAATATATCTCAAGTACCATTTACAGTTAATTTCATTAATTTCCTTTCAATATTCCATGCCTACTCCATCCAAATAGTTGGTGGTAACATCTAATTGACACCTGATTATTTCTATTATATGATAAGCATCACCTATTCATTATAAATTATATATTTCTAGGCTTCTACTTAATACTCCATCATCTATACTTGATGATCAAAATTTTTTAACTCAGAATCATCCTTCCATTTGATTATTTACATATCCTAAAAATGTTTTCCAGATGGATAAAACCAAATATTATTTATAAATATCAATGGAGTCCACTATGAAAAGTTATCTCCATGGGGGATTGTTTTTCATTTTACTATATATTTTTTCATTCATTCTATTTTAAATTTAAGTGTATTCTTTCTTCCCAAGTATGTGTGAACTGTATCCTCTATGATTAGAGGGAGCTAAAAGAGGTTTTTTATTCTTAGATAGGTGTTATACAATTCTCAAGTCAATATTTATAATTCACTACCTACTTTCATGATTTTATAATTTATAATTTTTTTGGGATGGTATATTTTTGATAGTTCTAATTAATCTTGTTTCATAAATACATTCTTCTCCAAATGTAAATTCATTTTTTCAACTTCCATCCAATTAAATATTATATGATGGAACTTATGGGTTTATTGTTGAATTTGTTTTAATTAATACACAAGAATCAAGTAGTATATAATTTTAATTTAGGATTGTCTCATTTTTTTACTATAAAGGTGGTGGATGTGGGGTACAATCCACATTCATGGGTGTTTTGGGAATTCAAAACATTAAAAGTTTAAGGATGGATTTCATTTCATATAATAGTGTATAGAAATTTATCGGGGATGAGATAATTTTTTTATGATAGTGTAGGAGATATTTAATTTTGACCATTGGGGAGGAACCATTTTCCCAAACTTGTCAACAGGTATTTATTCATTATTATTATTCTATTTTCTATTATATTACCTCAAAAAACAAAAAATTTATATCTTTATATAATTTATATATATATATATATAATAAGTGACAAGAAGTGATTATTAGTTTAATTGAAAATTGTGTCCCACATTGAGATAAATATTAGTTATAACATTGGATACACATATGGGATTTAAATTATATTTTATAAAGGTTCATGATAAGGCCCTATAAAATATTACACTATTTATAAATAGGAAAGATAATTTTTATTGCCTTTATTTATTTCTATCCTAATAATAAAATATGAATATTTAAATAATATTTTTTATAAAAAAGAATATTATTTAAATTAAACTACTTGAGTAAATAAAATATTGATACTACTTAAAAGGAATAGGTGGGGTTTGTAAGTCACATTATCAGGGGGAGGTATTGTGAGAACATATTATGGAGATTAGTGGAGACCTTAAACCATAATGACATAAATATATAGGCTTGAAACAAAATGTACACTCATTGTAATTTCTTGGTATCCAAAAAAAGTTTCTATTGAACAAAAATAGCCACTACACTTCCTCCCCATGGTTGATGAAGAAATCTTGGGGATTGAGAATCATCCACTATTTGACTAGTTTAGCTTCCTTTTGGTGCTAACCAAGATGAAACCAATAAATAAAGATGTAAATTTATTGACATAATTCTTATTTGTATTCAATTTTTTAGTATTTTCTTGAATTTTGTATATCTACTAATCCAACAATTTATTATGTTATATATTTTGTAAAACGTTGGGTGCCTCTAAGGGAGGATGGTGAAGAAGATGAGTTCACGAGTGTTATATTCAGTTTAGATGAGAATAAAGAGGAGTTTTTAATGTGGTATACTAGAAAACATGGGGTTGATGGTACCTTGCTACATATGACTTCACAGTTATTTATTGTAGAGGAACCAATAGAGAAGAAACATTTTATTAATAATCTTACATCAACAATGGACAACACACCACAAAATGAATAAGAAAGGGGAAAATTTTCCTTTTTTACCTATGACAATATGTGTAGAATCATTAAAAAGCTATAGAGGGAGATATGAGGTTATATATTTTATGTGTTTTCTATAACTAGAAAAAAGGAGAATATAAATAATAATAAAGAAATATAGTTCTTTCTATCAAATAATTCGGATCTCATTCCAGATTGAAGATAAACACTTCCACTTCTTGGTTATAGGTAGATAAAATACCACACCCTCTGGACGCGACGGGGGGGGGGGGTGGCGTAGGTGGGTGTTAAACCTTAGGTTCTTTTAGTTTTTAGCGTATTAGTTTATTCTTCCCTTTATTTAAGTTCTTTACCTTGCCTTTTATATTTATTAGGTTTTCAAGGGGGATAATAACTTGTGAATAAAATGAAGATTAATTTTTTCATTTCTTTTCTATCCCACAAAATAAGTCAGGTTGTATCTCATTAGGTTTTTCTATTTTGATTTTTTTATTAATTGAATTATATTATTCAATATTATTATTGAATTTATATGATGATAATGTATGAGGAGTTTTTCATACTAGTAAGAATTGGTTTTGTTTCCTTTTATTTTATTTTTCCTTTCTACAGAGAAATGATCTTAATTAGTTACCACTTGTTTATTGAACCTTAGATAATTTAGTTAGTATATTTAATTATTTTTCGACATTATATTGATTGAAGATATGATTTAATTAATTTAATATTTATTTCATTATAATGTGGAATTTTTATCAAATGTTAAACTTGTGTTGATTAACATTGTCCAATGAATGAGGTTTCTAGACCTTTATTTCATATTATTCTCAATTCCTTTTTTATTCTATAATTGTGATTTTTTTTAAAATATAGAATTTATTGTAGTGTCATTTACAAAACACATAGAAGTTATAAAATGATAAGGTTATTATTTTTAAAAAATACCTTTATGAATCCAATTTGTTTTACATTGACATTTGATCATTTTTGAATTCTTAGAGACCATGAAGTAAAATTTTAGGTTCTCCATTAAAAATTGAATACCATCACACCTTCCTCAATTTTAAAATTCATAGATATAGTGATAAATAAGTGTGAGGTGAGTAGATAATTTTTATGTGTTATTTGTGTCATCACTCATTCTCTACAAAGATACCTATCCTAGGATAACAATGAATAAATATGGATAATGACAATTGAGTGATGCCTCCAATAGGATCCAGGATTGTGAATAGTACCAAGCATATACAAATATCACATATGGATGGTATTAATATTATTATCAATATAAGATTAGAAGGAAGTATATCAAAGATAAATCAACACCGTGATATAATATAAAATAATGAAACCAAAAAACACCCTCTAATGCATTTATAGAATAATCAGATACACATTTCTCCAAACCAATACTCAAACGATATGTCCTATAAAAACAACTCAATAAAAACTCCAAAAGTCCAATCTAGTAATGTATAATATATTCAACATAGTCCTTCTAGAAAGCTAAAAAAAATTGTATTTACATAGTATGGGAATACAAGTATACTCTGTAGGATCATCCCCAATGACTCTCATGTAGATGTGAAAAGATGATAGTAAGACACCGATGACCGAACTAAAGAATAAACTACTCATAAACTGGTCAACTAAAAAAATAATATCCTCACCATGATTCGATAAACGAATAGAACATCAAAGTGTAATAACATAATAAGGAGAATATCTGTGGAAAGGTACCCCACACCATTTTCCCTCTCATTCCCCTCTCTTGCACCACAATGTTGTATGTCTTGGTGCTCCCATATCTTTCATATAGTAGCCCTATTTAAATACACCTATTAAATCACATCAAAATACAGCACATCACTCCAAAAGACACCTAGTCCAGGACATTACATAACATCTTAAATGAAGATACCTAGGACGTCTAAAAAAATAACATATTGCATACAGAATACTGGGTCCTCACAACACATCACATCTCAACCAATGATACCTGGGCAATCTCAACACATCCACATTCACATAACCAGAGTAGTAGGGTATAGTGAACATGGAGGAAATCAACCTCATTCCATCCTCCTACCATATATGACCCCACTATATTCTGTCTAATCATCTTATCAGACAACAACACAATTAAATTTTAGATTATGGCCATTAAAACCCATGCATATCAATGTCATCTGAAGAGAGAGAAATATAAAGGGGGTATCCAAATATCTTTCCACCCCTTTCGAGATGTTGGGAAAACAACACTAAAATATTTTATTTTCATAATATAGTGCTCGACGTGGGTGGATAGTTCATATTAATCATATGAAATATACAAAGTATATATATAACCACACAAAAGAATGGCCTATGGGTTCTCAGCAAGAATACCAACCAACCTGCAACATCACCACCAAGCCTCATAAAATACACCACATTCACTAACACCTCTAAATTCATAACACTGGCAATGAAAGCCTCACGCAGCAAACCATATTTCACATTCCTTTAGGGGTTAATTATATTTATATATTCTTAATTTAGAAAATAATTTTAATATAACAATCAATATTTCACATTAAAACATCGACCACATTTAACGACACTTCCCATAATTTTTAAATCATTCATTATCCATTTAATCCCATTCTATTTTAATTCACCATTTTAATGTTGATTCCTTTAATAAATGGAAATAGTCACAACACACCACAACATAACAAACTATACTCCTCATACAAACCAACTCTACATTGCCATTATTTCACATCTCCTCTACCTCTCATAAAAAATTCCTTATCACTATGAATCCCATTCATATTTTCCTCACAAAACACAACCACACAACATTTCCACACAATAAAAGCCCACATCACCTCCACAAATATTATTTTAGATTTATCAAGGGTTTTTATAACATTCCACTTTACATTTCATGAAAATTCCCATACAAACTACAGTTTCCATGTGAAACAAATTTATTAGATGGATTTAAGTGATTAACCATTTCCATTTACGACGATGAAAAAAAAAACCAAAAAATAACAATTCTATAGTCACATAAACCATTATAAAAATATCTCCTACAACAACCATATTTTTTTTAAAATGAATTAATCCCATAAAATTATAATTTCAATAATATCAAAAGTGGTAAATCATGAGATCTTATTACCCTTACCCTTCAATGTAATGTAAAAGAATCATTATCATTATTATTATAGTGAATAAAATTTTTCAAAATGATAGCAAAAACCATAACACCTCCCTCATGAAACAAATATATTAGAGAAAAAAAATCCCTTACCTCTAATATAGATTAACAAACCACTAAATGAGGTTATAAAAAGAGACCACCAATAAGAACCATGAAAATGAGAACACCTTGTTCAACATAAAGACAACTCCCCACAACTTATTCTTACCTGAATATCACTAAACCCCATGGTTTACTTAATTAATATGTTCTATAGTTAAAGAATATGGAGACAATTGGGGGGTGGGGTAAGAAGGAAACTTTCTTGAAACCATCAAGGATTGACCTCTCATGTCCAGGGATGAAAGAAAATGTCTTGGGGATGAAATAAGTCCTACAGATTCAATTTTTCCCCTGATTAATAAGAAAGAATATTGATATATGATAGGGTTTTAGAGGATTTGGGTTTTTATAAACAGTTTGAAAAACAAATTTCCATTACACAATCCACAAAAAATTCTTCCTAATTACTAAAAAAGATAATACTATGACCCAACGATAGTGACAATGCCATATTGTGTCTGTTAAATGTAGCATATATGAAAAACAACATCTCTAATATTTAGATCCAATAAAATAGGAATATGACCATGAACCAGCTGAGGCCTCTACACTGCAAAACCCAATAAGAGGAAGGTGGTATCCCATAAACAAGATCCATTGTGTAGCTACCCCTAAATATATATAAACCTATAATCTTACCCAGACAACTGCATACCGAAGCTAGGGTCTCTATAACATTGTTATTTTGGAATTTTTTTTAGACCTAATACTACCCCTTGATCCCCTACACAACAACCAACTACCCATGTCGAAAACAACAAAAGGCTCACCACAACCCCTCTCTGTGGGGAATCCATGCATAAAAAGGGAGAATCAACCAACACACACAAGCCTCTATACTTCATATAGACTTCCTACTCTATAGTTACTCTCCCTCACAACCTTTCATAGGCCGCCACAGTACAAAATCCTCCTCTACTGAATTTTATAGATGTGACCTATTTTTTCCTTCCAACTAACTCATAATTTCTATTGAATAACACCTCCAATAAGTAAAACTAAACCCATCCAAAAAATTTCAACTAACTTCTATCATAACAACTTTTCCAAAAAAAATCCACCTTCAACACGAAATACCCTTATCACATAAGGATTCCCTACACTTTCCCAACTACCACATATCCCAATCCAATGATTTCCACAACCATCACACAATATTAAGCACCCACACAAATACTAGAATTTTATCTTCTATATAAATATATTTTTGGATTTCTGTGTTGTTAACATTCTCACATATTTTTAATATGTGTCCTAGTATAACGTTTCTTGATTAGGAAATAGGTGTTACCCTATTCATATGATGGAATCATTAATCACACACCAAATTAAAAATATTAAAGTTCATCTCTGAAAATATAACATTTTAAATATCCCACTAACAATGAAAATAAAAAAATGACCAAACTAAATAGAACTATAGGTATTGGGAATACATCTATGTCTCATGATACTATGTACTCTCTTATAGAACAAAATAACTCTATGAAACATGAATGATATCGATTGTTTTTATAAAACTCAACCTAGGTAAATTTATTTGAACTTGATTTTTCAATGTTCAAGATACATTCCCAAAATATATCCTCATGTCTCGGGATATTCAGCTCCATCTACCCATCTTTCTAAGTGTTGAAGGTACTGATGAGGCATAACTGAGTATCAAAATCATTTTTCTATTATATACAGACTCATGAGATAAAATGAGAAACTCTATCTATGATAATGGACCTTGGAACAACACGAATCCACATAGCCTCATCTACATACCTCCTTTATAATACATCTATAAATCCAAACTCCTCAATCACTTGGAAGAGTGCTGACTTCATCAACAGATCCATTGTTGGCAACATAACATCCCATATTACCTGATATTGGGTTAACCTTATGAATAATACCATTAGTATTTTTTTTTATTTCCACTCATGGACATCTAAGACATGTAACAAACCATTAGTAATATAATGTTTATCCTTAACTTAATAGAAAACTGAATATAGATCCACAAAATATGCCATGAACTGATTTATTTGAAGCTACCAAAACTATATCCCCATGAAATGATATATCTAAGACACTCTCAGGTGTACCACTATAGTTTAGATATGAAAATAAGGGAATGAATCCCTTACGATTCACCACTGAAAAAATATTCCACCCCTAAAACAAATATCTAGTTCTAACCATCCTTTGACGATCCCTCCAAAGCATCACCATGGATAAAAGGATAACACATTCCCTTTTATATTGAGTCATTCCTCTTATAGTCCTTCACATACCACATTAGAGAATAATGTACTATCATTTGAAAAAAAATCCTCAACAATAAACCTCCCCGAGATCAACGTGTATCGATACCAACTCCTCCAACAGTTTCTATGAATCTACATAATTTTAAAAAATATCCTTCCAAAAGCTCCAACTTAAAGGATTGGCAATTAGATTTCCCTTTCTTGAGGTATAAGAGATATTATAGTCATATTATTTGTGAAAATCCATCCACCTCCATTTTCATAGATTTAGTTTATGCTGATAAAATAGATACATCAATTTATTTTGAAATATAAAGACTAAAAAAGTTATCCCTAATGAGGTAATGTCACCACTACTCTAGTGTATGCACTGCTAATACTAGATCTAAATCATTGGTTACATAGTTACAGTAATGTGGGTGTAACTTCCTATACCCATATAGATCACTGATTTTTACTGTATCAAGATGAATCCCAATCCCTATTTGGGAGAATAAAAAAACCTCTAACATCAACCCCTCCGACGGCAATTGAAGTACTTTAGAAATGATCAATTTTACCTTCTAGAAGTCAACCACAACCTAAGAATTATTATTATAAATAAAAGGCTGCTATTTCCTTATAAAAGATTTTAATGGTTGCAAAATCTGTGAGAAATCTGAAAAAGACCTCTAAAAATAGCCCACAAGACCTAGAAAACTAATAACATATAAAAAATTCATGGGTGCTTACCTAGTAAGAACTACCTCAATCATTGATGAGACTAAATCTATGCCATGGTGGGATACGATATACTTGAGGAAATGCACCTCATAGGTCTAGAACCTATACCTAGAAAACATTTCATAGAGTTGGTGGCATCAAAGAACCTATATGAAATCTCTAAGATTATCTGAATGTTCCTCCTCTAAATTCAGTTAGATCTATATGATATTTTCTAAAATGAATATAAACTCATCCAATAACTCATATGACATGGATTTCACGATCCCCATGAACAGAACTGGTTCATTTGTAACATTGAATTACCCAACCATGAACTCGAATTTCCCATATCTATATTTAAAGGTAGTATCTAGGACCTTAACCTTGTTCACCCTCAATAAGTGATATCCAGAAAAAGGATCTGTATTAGAAAACCTATTAGCTAATATCACTCAATCAGTAAGATCATTAATCAATTTAGGAGTTTCATAATTCTATATCATCACCCGATTCAAAATCTAGTAGTGTATACACAACAATAGACTACCATTCACATTTTTATTATACAACACTTAGGTACCCTCAATGACACATGAGGTTAGATAAACGAAATCTACATCAGATCATTTATATAAATCCTCAAATCCAGAAACTCTAATGGTTTTATCTAACTCGGATCCATCAAATTTGGAGAAAAAGTAAGATGTAAATATTTTTCAAAATCAATATCATGTTGAGTGCGCATCATCTCAACCTCCTCCAAAAAAAACAAATAAAACTCCTTGATATCCCTACGGACCACCATTTCCCAAGTATATTTGGATTCCATGAAAAAACCAACCCAACTAGAAAAATGGGCTTTTTCCACGGTTGAAAAAAATAGTAATATGACCCCAAAGAATGGTCATAGCCTCCAACCGCAGTTTTTCCCAATCGTAGGTGCTATCACCATGGAAATAAGTTTTGACCTTTTCCCACTATTTTCAAATTCATGGAAATGGGTCTTAATGTTTACAAATATTAAAGTTGACCTATATCCACGGTTTAAACCATGTCTATATGTGCTATTTCCATGGTGGAACACTATAGTTGTAGCCTTAGTAAACCATGGTTATAGCATAAAATATGTGTCTACAGCCAAATTTGATCCCTACGCCTTACCTTTAAAATTCAACCACCTTACCACCACACTTACAGTAACATTTGATATATATTATGTTATATATATTATTTAATACCCTGGAAAGAGCCTAGAATCCCTGTTAATAAATTATATCTATCTTTTTTGGCAGGAATGTTTATCTCCCATGGATGCATGAGAGACCTATACACATGGTTCTATAGAACGATGTTAATAAGCTATGAAAAGAATGGAAATGGACATGGTTTTGAAAACCATGGCTATAGATCCATAACATTAATCCATTTTTCTAGTTATACAACCAGAAAATAAAAAAGTGTTTCCTTGCGTCTGTTACCTACGAAAAAACTTTACTAACCAATGAAAATATTTCAATGAACATCCATATCCAAGAATATGATAGTAATATATAAGTATTTGATAACAAAACCCATGGAATTCAACAATTCAGTGATGATAATTATATTTTAAAGATAAATATGTATCATGAACATCTTGAAACACAACTGATATGGCCCCATCATTTGTTTTTTCCCCAACAAACAATAAACAAGTTGATATTGAAACCAACATGTGAATTCAACACCAGAGGCATGGTAAGGCTCTCTATGATTAGTTCTAGAGAATACACTATATTTTTTACAATAGAGGATAGTGAAGATATTGAATAAAAAAGAAACAAGTAATTTCATGCTTAGAGTTCACTCACAAGATACCAAACCTAGATGTTCACATGGTCTCAAGTATTCCTCTCGATATGCCATAGGATTTAAACTAGAAGTGGAGGTTCTTTAATGGTATATAGGGGAGACTATACCCCCTTTTATTAGGGTGGAGAAAAATAATGAACAATAATATATGTAAGCAGTAAAAATTATATAATGCAAACAGAGGAAGAATTTTTTTTGATAAATATATGAATCCAAATCAATATCCAAAGTCACATGCTAACTGATGATTTCAATATTATAAACAAAAATAGTTAATACCATGGAATTTATGATCTTACATAAAAAATACATTAGATACAAAATATGAAAGGGAAAGTCTATATCTAATGGAAACGAGAGAAAAAGCTTGGTCCTTTTCTCATTTACTCCATCATATAACTAAAATTATGAATCCATAGCAAGACACTTCCATTTTCCCTAACTGCATATATGAAGTATCTCTAGGTAGAAATTTGTGGCATGAATAGTGTGTGAGTAAAAATGTGTATTCCACCAAGAATGTTTTCTAGAAATATCATGTCTATTAATACAAAATTACTAGTATATAAGAATTATAATAATGTTGATAAATAGATAAACCTTATTAGTTTGAGTTTCCCATAGAACAGTCAACTAGTACTATATACTTGGATATAATCTAAGAATTCCCTAGAATATCTTACATTATAAATTTAAATTTAAAAGTTGGGACCTAAGGCATAAAAGCTTGAATTCTATATATGGTGATTATAAACGAATGTTCTATAATTCCATGGTATTTATGTTTTAAAATATCAATAAAATATATTGGGGTGTACCCTTGGAAATTAAAACTAAGGGGGAAAGTGATACCTGATCCCTATGAGAATTTCCTAAGTAGACTACGTGCGAGACATTATAGGAGCCCAAGGTAATAACCATGGTAGTCTAACACATCAAGATGTATCCAAGGATTATTATCCAAAGGAAGTTAATTTTAATTTCTAAAAATATTGGTGTAACCCTAGTGATATGTTGGTGGATTAAAAATCATAATACCAAGACCAAACCCAAGTTTGTTCTTTAACTTGGAATACACTTCCATGAATCGGTTGGTGTCCCATGATCCCATCCAAGGAAAACCACCAAGGGAGTCCAAGTACCACTCAAGGAATGTTACACCTTTAAGTCAATTCCATTCATAAAACTATTGTCAATCATTGTATAACAACTTCTCAAGCTTCCAAAATAGTAAAAGTATCCATTATTACACTATATAATTAATCATTGGCTACTTGACATGGGCATACAATTCACCCATCATTTAAAATAAATTACCATTAATATTTTTAATGGGATATCTACACGTATTATATTATGGTGTAATCACATAGATCAGTCTTAAGGGAGTAACATGATATCATTTCATTCCATTAAATTTAATGAAACCATTTTATTTAGATGGGTTCACTAAACACACCGATACAGGATGATTAAATCACATAATGTGGCATAAAATTTTATCAAAAATTAAAAATTCACCATAATTGGTGTTTCACATTAAGGTTAATATAATATGATGATGAAATTTAGGTTATGTAACAACTAACTCAAGGTAATAAGAATTTATTAATTTAATTTTACATTTAAACCATATTATATTGAAAGACCATCACGTGGCCTAATGATAGATGATATAAACAACAATTTTTTTTGGGAAAAGAGAGAGATCACCCAAATTATATTATTAGAAAAATTATTTTCCATTATCATCCATTAATCCAAGATAGAATAGGATAAATCATTGAAATAGACTAAACACATAAAAAATGGGCATATTTGATCTCATGGAAATAATATTTGATATAATAAGAGAATATGTGGATTGAACCAATAAAAAGATTTGTCTTACTAAGGGTAATCTGAAAAGAAAAAAATTCTTGAATCTAATGCTAGATAGAGGATTTATCTCATATCAAGGATGGGAAGGTAGGAGGAACTTGAGTAGTGGAGATAAATTGCACAAATAGTGGAGAAAACGAGGAAAGGAAAGGTTAAAGGAATTATGGGAAATTCATTAATTTCACTACATTTTAAGGGGTTTAAAATTTTGAATCGTGGTAGGAAAGACCATTTTCTTACCATGAACACCCACTTCTTACGGTGGAATCCTCCCTCAAATGGCTGGATGCATGGTTTTAAAAACCAGGAAAAGTCCATGATTTCTTACTATCCAAAATTGCCATCCCATGAAATAGTTGTGTGCATGATTAAAAAAATCATGAACCAACCAACCCCAACATACCTAAAATTTATTGAATCTTTCTTACATCCATTCATCCTGTCACACTTGGTCAAATTAACCATAAACATCTTCTTTGGGACACTCGGTTAGCACCAAACATGTGCGTAAATCTGTTTCTCCAAAAATTGGATCTATAAGAGATGAAGAAGCCCTGGATGCTCCTAATTGATTCCTCATGATTCTAGGTATTCTCATAGAAATTCGAAAAGTGATTTAGATATATTTTAACAGTATATTGACCTCTATGAAATGAATGGATCATATGACCTCCCCTCCTTAAAAAAAGTCATCCCGGAGTTTCACTTATGTGGGTAGATGAATACCATCGAAGAATAACTCAAACCACTGATCATGTATGTTGTGCTCTCACTCCCAAGACATTTCATGTAGACATTTGGGCTTCCATAACACCCAGAATTAAGTAACTAACCTACAATTTAGAGCCTTTATGGTATGAAAAATAATTAGAACCAGGTATTCCCAAACATAAGTATCAACAACCAACTGAACCTCATCAGGATGGAAGACAAGATACAGGTCTGAATAATAATGAAATAACCATGAAATGTGAAAAAAAATTAATCTTTTCCTTAAATATTTTAGGTAGTTCCATCCAATAGTCAAATTGTATAACCCTCTAAGAAATATCAAAATGTATAATGAACTGAGGTGATATCTTACCTTGCCACTATATAGTCAATCCCCTAGCCCAGTCAAAACTTGCAAGATGACTCGATCCATGGATACAAACACTAGGGTCCATTGATGAAAATCAACATAAAAATTCCTCCTATAATTATCATATATCACTAAACTTCTTGATAATCTATACCTTATCAGATTATTTAATGAGATGTGGCCCCATTAGTGCTACCATCCTTGCCTCTTCACAAAGGTGTTCAGATGACCTACCTTATAGTTCCCCATGTGGAGCCATATGCATAGACGATTGGAAGTTATTATTATAATTTAATTCAACAAGAGGGAATTTTCTCTCTTGATAACCTCAAAAATAAAATATTAATTCTATGATAACTCCCTCTAAAACCAGTTTAGTATGCTTGGACTGACTATCAGTCTATGGGTGATAGGTTGTAATCATAATTTCTGATAAACCCTAGGATATTTGTAACCACGGATAGAACCTCGATGTAAAATTAGAATATCCATATGATATGATAGTCCATGGAACACCATGAAACTATATAATCTCTCATACATAATGTGTCCCAAACACTAATAAGGTCTCCAAAATATGCAAGAGATGGGTGATCCATGTCAACCTATCTATAATCCCCTATACAAATTCACTACCTTGAGGGAACCTAGTTATGCCCATAAAAATATCCATAGAAACATCATAACATTTCCTCTATGTAATGGGTAACATATTTGAAAGACTAATAGTCCAATTTTTCTCCTAATTTATCTATATATAGGTAGAACATGGAGTAATGAAACCTATTATCTCCCTTTTCATCACTGCCAACCAATTCTAATAGAATATGACATGATATATCTTTGTAATAGTAGGTTTCACTTCCCCAGAAGAGATATGAGACAATCACATAAACACCTCTTAAATGTATTGTGGAATCGAGACACACCCATGAATTCAACAGATCTCATCACAATCAATGACCCAATCGGGTGGTGGGTCTTTGTCTAAAACACTATTCTTTTGGACTGAGCCCTCAAGATCAGATATATATATCATCATTACACTCTCTAGAAATTAATATGTTACTGATAATGATAAAAGTATAGGTTTCTTGAGGGTGTCCATATCTTCTAAATTAATCTAAAAAAATCCATCAATTTCCACTTGATACTTTCCTCCTTTATTTCTTGTGTACGAGTCTTTGGGATTAGATCATAAAAAAACCTTTCCCTTATAAGGTGTATTGTAAAACTAAATTTCAAACAAAATTAGGTATTCCACCCACCTTAATTGTATGAAATTAAAATTTTGTTTAGTGAATATGAATTTTATGATCTTTTGGTCGGTGTATATAATGAACCACTCTCCCAACAAATAATTCCTAAAATATTGCAAGGCATAAATACCCAAAACAATATAGAGATCGCATTTTAGTTAATTCCACTCATGAGGCCATAATTTCTGATACCCATATTGAAAATATTCACCCACATCTATAAAAAAGTCTCCCAACCAAATTCCTGTTGCATCATAGTAAACCGAGTAGCCTCAGTCAAGCTCAGGTAGAACAACGATTGATGTTGAGGTAATCCTTCCTTTTAGATCCTAAAATGTTTTTCCATAAGCTTCAGACATTGATAATAAAACATGAATATTTTTATATACCATAATAGGTTCTTCAAGGAATAAAAAATTCTAAATAAAACACCTATAATATCTTGTTTTTCCCAAAAAACTCCAAATACAATAGAAATTATTTAGTTACTCCAAATAAAATTTGCATCCCACCTTCTATGGGTCTACATACACTCCTTCCACTGAGATTATATGAACCATGGAGTTGAATCTATCAAACCATAAGAATCATTATGTGATATTGGCATATAACATATTCTATTTCAGTGCGATCAATAAAAATTGAAGGATTTTGGCTTGATCATATTGATTCTGTGAGTAAACCAAGACGACATCCAAAAAAATTGCAACAGTGGAATCCATTTAAGGGTGAAAAAACAGATTCATTAGATCAATTAAAACTACTGGTGCATTAGAGAGACCAAATGAAATTTATAAATACTTTCACACGACGTATATAATATGGAATTATTTATGTGGTATATCTCAGGGTCATGCACTTTTTTCATGATAGCCCGACCTCAAATATATTTTTGAGAAATCATTGGCACCATATATCTGGTCGTAGAGGTCCTTATAGACGTATGGGATGCTGGTTATTAGCCTTAAACTACTTCAATTTCTAGTATTCCACACACATATTGAGGCCACCATCTACCTTCTTGATTAAAAGGACTAGTGAAACCCACATTGACATACTGGGTCATATAAAGTCTTTAGCTTCAAAGACCTTTAATTTTCTATTGAGTTCTTGAATACCTATTGGAGACATTCTATATGAAGGAATAGATACTGGAACCACTCTTAGAAATATCCTAATATAAAATTACACCTCTCTCTTGAGTGGTAGCCCAAAAAATTCAACAAGTAAGACGTCCTAGAAAAAATCTATTATAAGAGGTAATTCCATCTGATGTGTATGCTGATCACTCATCGAAATATGGGAAATATAGTACGTTAATACATGAAGTCCTTGATTCACATGTCCATCTCAGCTTAATTAGAATTCCATTATTCTTTTTTAATTTATATTAATACTTTTAGTGATGATAAATAAACCCTTCTGTGAGTGAAATAAAAATGATTACGATAGAGAACCAATTAGTCCATCCCATGAATTATATCAATCCCCATCGTTTTATGGTTGAAAAGTTTCCATAATAAATGAGAACAACTAATTTTATGGGGAACCCGTTGAATTGGAACACATATTCTTATTATACTCATAATGGAGTATTGAGAGTCATCACTCCATATAAGAACTAAATTTTATGCCGAAGAGTTTCCACAAAAGAAATATTTATAAAGTGTGATGTTCCTATATCAATTAATATAGATACAAAAGCAAAGGGTATAAAAATTATACCACTAACTGTAGAAGGATTGTAGCTCTACTCCTCAGGATTAGGATGTACTACATCTACCTATCCGAATCAACGATATTGAGATGCAATTATTTTATCTTGATGAGGTTCTCCCTACTAGAAATACACGCTTAAAGTCTTACTTCCACTATCTCATCCACCTGCCCGATATATATGACTTGTGCTACTGTATCTCCTAGATTGATGTGAAGCTGCTGATCCAACTCTAGAACCTAGATTTTGTGTAGAAACTATCTCCCCGGCCAGTAGAGGAAATAATTTGCACAATTTATGTAGGTGATCCATAATTATGTAAGCCCAAAACTCAACTGGGCCATTATGATAGTGGGGATTCATTTCTCTTGACCTTCTACAATGGTGAAATTTCAAATTGATTCTTAGGAATACACTGTGAATACTTTCACCTATCTGAGAAGGTTTAAATTAGTGATTCCTTTCACTAGATGAACCTCTCCCATGTTGTGGCATAGAACCACTATGCTCGACACATTCAAATCACCTTATGCTACACTCTGATATAAGAGATTGATTCACTATCATTGAGAAAATTGTAAAACAAAACATGTTTACCGATTATCATATGGAACACATGATGCCATCCTCCAATCGCTCAGAACAAGACATCTCTCTAATAAGGAGAGTTAGAATAAATAACTAAAGATTCATGAAATGAGTGGAGTAGTCCATAATAGATAATGATTCATTATATAGGTGTATAAAATCTTTGTATTGATCAATCCTCAATTGATTAGGAAATAAATAGTCACATAAGGCTATTTGGAATTCCCTATAGATCATATCCCGATATTGTTCTACCTCAATCAAAACATTCCACCATCCCTTGGAAGACCCTCTATGAATGTAAGATGAAAACATAACACTCTTTTATAGAGGTGTATCTAAATTCACAAAGATATATATCATGACCTCTAGACACGGTTTAGTGTCTTAAATACTTCTTTACCCTAAAAAGGTAAGAGTGTTCTACTGCTAGAACTCTCCTATCAACTCATCCATATCCGGGGAAGACCATGGAAATACTTGTATAGTGTGAACTAGGTGTAGGAATCGCTCTCTAAACTGAGAATCAGTTCCCATATCTATAATATCAGGCAACGATGAAGGTGGAAATACAAGAGGTAACACCAGAGGTTCTGGTCCCAACACCTCTAGATCATGGTCATCACCATCCTTTTGAATCAATATATGAGGTTATCATGGTTTAATATTTCTAAAATCCCAAACACACCTTAGAATATTATTTGATAACAGAAACAATAACAGTAAAATTAATTGGATAGGCATCAAGAATATTTATAAATATTGAGTCCCCATAACTACCTTTTCATAAAGCAATGTCTTGGTGACCAAGAATATCACAAAGGGTTATAACATACACTTCATCCACCCCCTTCTATAGTAATTTATGGATCAATTTATCATATATTTTATCAACGGTCAAGTATATGGAGTGTGAAATTTCTAGTTATTGAGGAAAACAGCCTTGAAGTCACAATTGAAATTCCTATTTAATGGTAACCAATTAATTTAATAATTACAAGTCCACTTATATATATATATATATATTGTTGAAGATAGACGTTTCTTCGATTACCATATTATAAAGATCTATGTGTTATAAGATATATTTAGTATTTTATGAAACATGAAATAACCTTTTTTTGGTGTAATTATATGGATCACCATTCCCAATTTATAGCGGCTTATACAAGTTAAAAATTTCAATTAGAATCCTTTTAATTTCAACCAGTAACATTTCAATGCATGTGACCAATGGCACATGGATAAAACATGCGATAATTTCTTAGTTATGTTTCACCATCATTTAATGATGTGGAAAACCATTTAGGTAGATGTAGACACACTAAATAACAAATTATTTATCTGTTTCCTCCTCTAGAATCATTAGTAAAGTAACAATGATAAGTTTTGAGGTGCTATAACATGATTCAGGAAATGTGCACAATAAAGTAAACTTGACCTTCCATATACATGACATATAATCCTCAGGAACCTTTAATGATTCATGAAAAAAATACTTTCATTCCTTACTAGGCCGAGGGTAAAAATAAAATCCATAAGGACACTAAATTCTTCTAGTCAGATGCTTCACTCAATGATGAAATTAGTACGACTATAACATGAATAATCTAGATAAACAATTCCCATCCCCAGAAATCATTCTTTTCCCGTACAGGTGGGTTAACTACTACTAAGCATAAGTGCATTATAAAATATTGACACATTCCTTGGCTCCTATTTACCAACCCAAAATACTTAAAGAAAATAAAATAACTCTAATAACACTTGTAACATATCAGACATGATTCTCTCAAAAGAAACCAAACTCTGTTGGTTACACGACCTCAGGAACAATTCACCATGACTGATATTGTGGGTCTTTAATGGTATTATGGGGAGACTATTTCACCAATTATTATATTTGATAATATTGGTTAATAATAACAATGATAGTAAGAAAACAATATAATTGAAATAGGGGAAGGAAGACATCTAAATAAATATAATCAATAAGAATCAATATCTGGAGTCAAATATCGAATCATAATGAAATAAAGCAATAAAAAATGGAAAATACAGGGGAATAGGGAAGCAAGAATACACAATACATTCAATAAAAAATAAATTAAATGGAAAAAAACTATATCCAATAGTATCATGACTACAATCTTAGTGCTCTACTTAGGTACTCAATCCAAAAATAGAAATCAATCATCTAGATTCAGGTTCAGCCCTTTTTCCCAACCTATATACATAAAGTATGTTCAAGAACCAATCAATGGCCTATATAGGGTGTGACTAAAACTCACAAGCCCACCACCAACAATTTATAGAACTATTGAGTCATTTAATATACAATGAGTATTGTGAAGGAATAATGTTGATAAATAAATAAACCATGTTGGTCTGGGTTTACCATGAAATAATCGATTGCTACTACCTATGTCCGCCTAAGCTGAGAATTCATATGAACATGTTAAATTTTAAATTTATATTTACAATTGAGGACATAAAGAATAAAACAAAGGAATCCATTTGTGGTGATTTTCTTATATATTTATATCACTCTATGATATTTAAGTCTTATAAACTATGTGAAATCAAAAGGGTTGTACCCTTAGAAACTCAACCTATGGGGGAAGGTGCTACCTGAGTGCTAGGAAAATGTCCTATGTATCCTTACTGATCAACTTGAAAGGATACCAACGTAATAACCAAGGTGGTCCATAACATCAAGATGAATCCACAAAGAATCATTTAATGAATTCAATTTTGATTTCTAGAAATAATGGTGAACCCATGATGTTATGTTGGGTAATTAAGGATCATAAATAGAATACTAAATCCATGTGTAGTCTTTCACTTAGAAGTCACCTAAATGAATAATTTTCCATCCCACGAGCACTTCCATTTAAAACAACCTTGGGAGTCCAATTATCGCAATGGTCCTGCCACACATTTAAAGTAATTCAAGGACTATGACCATGGTCAATCATAACAAAACAATTACTCAAGTGTACACAATAGTAATTATCACAATGACCACACCTTATAATTAAACAATGGTTAGGTGACCTGACCATACCATTCAACATTCATTTAAAATAATCTTTTCATTCTAATTTAAAATATATACTCTACACACCTTAGAAGGTTGTGTAATAACATATCCAATGGTTAAGGCAAAAAAAAGTTACCATATCATTTCATTCAATCTAATTAGACTAATTTATTCATAAGTTTTAACTCAAAACAAGTAAAAATGTGGTTTAATTCACATAATTTGTTTTAAAATTTTAGCACAAATGAGTAAAGCACCCTGACGGGTGGTTTTTGTCGAGGTATATATCCTTTGACGATGAAAATAAGGTAATAGAACAAGAAAATCTAGGTGAAAATAATTATTAATTTAATTATAAATTCAATTGACTCACATGGAATGTTCAATGTGTGGGTATATAGAACATGATAAAGAAATTGTAACACCCTGATCTTCCACAACACGCTTCTCATTCAATAAAGCAATAGCTTTCATTGTACACAACTTCGAGTTCTAACGCACTGCGACTAATCAAAGTAGCCGTTATGAATAGTAATAACCACTTTTTAAAATTATTGAAATCTTATATTTCAATATGGACTTCATTTTTGTATTCGTAATATCAAAATTATCCTAAGTTGAATTCTTTGTAATTTTCTGAGAACTTACAATTTTTTATGAATTGTGAAAAATACTTAAAACAACTTTTTTAATCAAAATAATATATAGTGATAAGTTATACTATTGAGTGGTTTTAAAGTATAATTAGAATATATTTTTACCATTTTATCCAATGGTGGTCATTAGAATTAATTTAACATTGAAATTGGACATAAGCAATTGCCAATCTTTTGATATAAATTGTTTCTTAAAAACACGCTATTTGTTGTGACAGTGGGAATTAATTATAAAATAAATTTAATGCAACTTATATTTTTGGAATTTTGTAAAATAGACATCATTTTGGAAATAGGAATATCAATTATAGCTTAGGGTGAAATTTTGGCATTGTTCTAAAAAACTTCAATTTTTGATGAATAGTGAAACCACTAAGTGGTAGTTAAATAACTGATTTTTCATTTAAATGAAATATTACCACTTCTGTGATTTGATTTTCAAAAATCCGACATACATGTTTGTCATTAAGAAGTAAAATGTGGTTCAATGAGATTAAAATAATTTTTTGGTGAATAGTAACTTTTAAGTTCTTAATCGCGATTAGAGGTAATTAGTGTAGTTTAAGGTAAAAATAATGTTTTAATAATATGAGATGATCTTGACACTTGTACTACTCCTATTGGATGAGTCATGGACGACCAAGACAGCCCATGGGTCAACTTGGGGACCCCATGGAGCCACTTTGGTTGGAAAATGACATTAATATATATTTATTTAATGTTAAAATTAAATTGACACAAACATGAGTTGTTTTACTAAAACAGTTTTTAAGTGGGGTTACACAAGTCCAAATTTTGATTATAAATAATCATTAGAAATCTAAAACTATTTCCTACATCATAGTATTTTTTTTATAATTTTTAGACATTAAATAAATTAAATTATTTATGACATCATTATGATGCAGAGATGACCTCATTATTTAACGATTTAAATAAAATGAGAAGATAATGCAAAATCCAAGGCTTAAACTTGTCCAAAGCCTATTGTACGAGGAGATTTAGAACCCTTATCACCTTATCCACGAATTATATAAGTGTGGGACCTTTAGAATCCTAAAAGAATTGTATAATAATGTAACATTTCAATCTTTCCAAAAGAGCCCCTCCTCTCCTCTTATAAAAGGCCCCCACCTCTACCACCTTATTCACACTTTAAAGCCTTTTGGTTCGGCCAACCTCTGCCCAAATACTCTCCCAACTTCTCTCCCTTAATCCTAGAAGCTTTACTTTATTCAGAAAGCCATCCTAAGGAGTCCTTTTGATCAAATCAAAAGGAAGAACCCGAAGAAGAGGTAACATTTTTGTCGCCCTCTTTCTTGTTTCTTTTTCTTCCACTCCCTCTTTGTTTATTATTTAAATTCTAAAATTATAACTCCAGTATCTTCTATATACTGTGATGTTATTATAAATATGGAACAACCATATTCAGTATTCTACCCATCATTTGAATGACATGTCACCATACGTGCGTACGTACGGCTTACCGTCTCCACGTCGTGGTGTAATTGTTATTCAATATATTATTATTTAGGTGGGTATAATAATGATAGGTAATTCATGTAAATAATAAATATAACATGATAATGATTCTTTATATATGATATACTATCCAATTATATATTATTTTAATATCAAAATAATGATATTGTCACTCGTGCGTACGTACGGACTACCGTCTCCACGAACGCGATGAGATTCATTCTCCGTCGTATCCATTCAAGTATAATTATCATTTGATGATTTAAAAATAATGTTTAAGGACATGATATCATTCTTGATATGAATAAGATACAACCTATCTATGAAAAACACGACTTACGTAACAAAACATATAAAAGAAAACGAGTAAGTTAACACCCAAAACAACGATAAATATAAGATATTGTTAACAAGCAATGTTAAAAGATCATATATGATATCATATGAATGTATATAATTCTTGTATAATTTAATAACAATTATTTCACCATTATACAGGAGGTTAACCTACCCCAACCAAGGAAAAGTACAAGGTAAGGGTTATTTCACAATATCTTCATTATCCGAGGTTGTTTATATGTAATAATCTACTGGGATCTCTTTATCATCCACATCCATGTTTATTCAAAATGTATTTCAAAACATTTTTATTATTTACAAGAATATGAGTTAAAGTCATTTATACCCTTTTTTTACTTTTTATAAGAGGAATCTTTCCGTCGTTTTCAAAACAAGGTCCTTTTTAACCTTTTCGACAGAATTAAGGTAAGAATGTTTTTTTAACTTATACGGCGGGTGTAGTTATTTTCCGCCGTTATAAAATCATAAAAGCTTTCCTTACAAGATTATAAGAATATTTTCAAGAAAATGTTTTATTTTATATGGCTCTTAAATGATTTCAAAAATAGAAAGAGATATTTCTATAAAAAGTGTTTTGATTTCATCTATGTCAACATCCTTTGATGGATTTTACGCTTATTTGAAGTTGATTTATTATGATACAAAACTTCTATATTGTATTGAAGGTTTTGTGATATGTTTGATTGTGGATGTGCTATTTTTATACCATTCATATTTTATGGTGAAATTATTGACATTTCGTATGCTAGTTTTAATATGAATGTTTATGTTATGTTTAAACCTTTTCATATGGGAATGCATTGGACTTAATATGTGACGGGTGGAGCCCGCTATAGCTCCTCGATGCATCGGTAGGTCTCATGAGACAAACTAGTGTCTTGGCACAAGGCCTTGAAAAAATCTTATTTGTAGTCTTGGCACGAGGCCTTGGCTATGTGGTTATGATAGTCTGGCATTATGCATTCCAACATTATGAAAGTGGTTCGTGATTTTTCTTGTGATTATTTGATTAGTAGAATATCCATGTGAATGAGTAAATGGCATTATTTCATTTTATTTATGCCATACTATGTTGAAAGTTAAAGTTTTAAAGGTTTTTGTTTTAGTTATACATTTCCTTAAATGTTTATTCTTATTTATGAAAGTTTCCGCTCTATTGTTATCCTTACTGGGCATTTGAGCTCACCCCTTTTCTATGTTTTATTTTTCCCAGGAAGTGAAGAAGTAAATTATGAATGACCTGCAGGGATATTATGAGGGGATGATAGTGTGGACTGTGGAGACATTATGTTTTTGTAGTAGTTTTTCATTTTATGATGTAATGTAAAACTTATGAATATATCTAGTGTTTCCAAGGCTACTAAACCAATCGGTCTTTCGAGATTTGATCTTTCTTGTGATCATGCCAATGTTATGTAGTAATGCACCGACTCTGGGTAGCTGGGTTCGGGGCGTTACAGTTGGTATCATAGGTAGTTTAGTAGTAACCTTGGAAGCTAGATTTAGATAAACTCTGATTAGAGCACATAGCCCAAAGATAGACTTTGAGGATTAGTAAAGAAGAACTTCCTAGAATTTTGTTATTGTAGAGATTTTGTGAGTTTTCCGAGCAATACATCCATGTCTGGATATGAGCAGGTAGAGGCGGCTCTGGAACAGATGTACCTCGGGGTAAAACCTGAAAACACCACTTTGATCTAGACTCAAACGTGAACTGGTGCACGACAACGGGCCTTGCTGCACTCTTGGTTATGACACTCCCAGGGGATATGCTTAGGATAATTCTCATTTTCTTTACAAACCACTATGAACGGTTATGAGTATATACTTCCTCAAATAAAAACTTTTTATGATTATGGATTATATCCATAAATAGTTCAATTTATGTTAAGTATTTTACAAGTATGGAATTATGTATTTTGATTCATAAACTAATCTAGTTTATGCCATTGTTTAGAAATGGCACCTAGTGGAAGGAATGGAACCGTATCAATGCACGCAATCCATGTAGGGATTGCCCTCCTACTCAAGATAATTATTGTGGATTTGGAGATACAACTGGTTCTGATCAACTTATTACCATATTGGGACATCATTATGATTCAGCGATGACCTCATTATTTAACGATTTAAATAAAATGAGAAGATAATGCAAAATCCAAGGCTTACACTTGTCCAAAGCCTATTGGATGAGGAGATTTTGAGCCCTTATCACCTTATCCACGAATTATATAATTTGGGACCTTTAGAATCCGAAAAGCATTGTATAATAATGTAACATTTCAATCTTTCCAAAAGAGCCCCTCCTCTCCTCTTATAAAAGGCCACCACCTCTACCACCTTATTCACACTTTCAAGCCTTTTGGTTCGGCCAAAATCTGCCTAAATACTCTCCCAACTTCTCTCCCTTCATCCTAGAAGCTTTACTTTAGTCCGAAAGCCATCCTAAGGAGTCCTTTTGATCAAATCAAAAGGAAGAACCCAAAGAAGAGGTAACATTTTCATCACCCTCTTTCATGTTTCTTTCTTCTTCCACTCCCTCTTTGTTTATTATTTCAATTCTAAAATTATAACTCCAGTATCTTCTATATACTATGATGTTATTATAAATATGGAACAACCATATTCAGTATTCTACCCATAATTTGAATGACATGTCACCATACGTGCGTACGTACGGCTTACCGTCTCCACGTCGTGGTGTAATTGTTATTCAATATATTATTATTTAGGTGGGTATAATAATGATATGTAATTCATGTAAATAATAAATATAACATGATAATGATTCTGTATATATGATATACTATCCAATTATATATTATTTTAATATCAAAATAATGATATTGTCGCTCGTGCGTACGTACGGACTACCGTCTCCACGAACGCGATGAGATTCATTCTCCATCGTATCCATTCAAGTATAATTATCATTTGATGATTTAAAAATAATTTTTAAGGACATGATATCATTCTGGATATTAATAAGATACAACCTATCCATGAAAAACACGACTTACGTAACAAAACATATAAAAGAAAACGAGTAAGTTAACACCCGAAACAATGATAAATCTAAGATATTGTTAACAAGCAATGTTAAAAGATCATATATGATATCATATGAATGTATATGATTCTGGTATAATTTAATAAAAATTATTTCACCATTATACAATAGGTTATCCTACCCTAACCAAGAAAAAGTACAAGGTAAGGGTTATTTCACAATCTCTTCATTATCCGAGGTTGTTTATACGTAATAATCTACTGGGATCTCTTTATCATCCACATCCATGTTTCTTCAAAATGTATTTCAAAACATTTTTATTATTTACAAGAATATGGGTTAAAGTCATTTATACCCTTTTTTGACTTTTTATAAGAGGAATCTTTCCATCGTTTTCAAAACAAGGTCCTTTTTAACCTTTTCGACAGAATTAAGGTAAGAATGTTTTTTAACTTATACGGCGGGTGCGGTTATTTTTCGCCGTTATAAAATCTTCAAAGCTTTCCTTACAAGCTTATAAGAATATTTTCAAGAAAATATTTTATTTTATATGGCTCTTAAATGATTTCAAAAATAGAAAGAGATATTTCTCTAAAAAGTGTTTTGATTTCATCTTTGTCAACATCCTTTGATGGATTTTACACTTATTTGAAGTTGATTTATTATGATACAAAACATCTATATTTTATTGAAGTTTTTGTGATATGTTTGACTGTGGATGTGCTATTTTTATACCATTCATAGTTTATGGTGAAATTATTGACATTTCGTATGCTAGTTTTAATACGAATTTTTATGTTATGTTTAAACCTTTTCATATGGGAATGCATTGGACTTAATATGTGACGGGTGGAGCCCGCTATAGCTCCTCGATGCATCGGTAGGTCTCATGAGACAAACTAGTGTCTTGGAACAAGGCCTTGACAAAATCTTATTTGTAGTCTTGGCATGAGGCCTTGGCTATGTGGTTATGATAGTCTGGCATTATGCATTCCAACATTATGAAAGTGGTTAGTGATTTTGCTTGTGATTATTCTATTATTAGAATATCCATGTGAATGAGTAAATGGCATTATTTAATTTTATTTATGCCATACAATGTTGAAAGATAAAGTTTGAAAGGTTTTTGTTTTAGTTATACATTGCCTTAAATGTTTATTCTTATTTATGAAAGTTTCCGCTATATTGTTATCCTTACTGGGCATTTGAGCTCACCCCTTTTCTATGTTTTATTTTTCCCAGGAAGTGAAGAAGTAAATTATGAATGACCTGTAGGGATATTATGAGGGGATGATAGTGTGGACTATGGAGACATTATGTTGTTGTAGTAGTTTTTCATTTTATGATGTAATGTAAAACTTATGAATATATATAGTGTTTCCAAGGCTACTAAACCAATCGGTATTTCGAGATTTTATCTTTCTTGTGATCATGCCAATGTTATGTAGTAATGCACCGACTCTGGGTAACTAGGGTCGGGGTGTTACAGAAATAATTATTTTTAGAGAAAAGAGTGAAACTACCAACATTTGGGTGATAGTAAACTCCTTGTACTTTATCATCCATTATTCGAGGATAGAATGAAAGAAATATAAAAAATAGAAAAATTCCATGAAAATATGGCATATTATCTCACTCAAAAATATCATCTGATTTAGTGATAGAAAATGAGAAATGAACAAAGGGGAATCTTAGTCTCACAGAGGTAAATACAATAAGATGAAAAAAGCTTGAATCAAATGATGTATGGAGGAGTTATCTTAAATATAGATAGAGTTGGAGGAGGATATTGGGTAGATGAGAGCTACTATGAAAATGGAGGTGAATATTGGGGAATAAAGGTTATTAAAATAGGTATAAATTTAGTAATTTCATTAATTCTTATGGGGAAGAAAACTTTGATGAATTGTTAACCAAACCAATAGTCTACCATTTACACACACTAACAAAAACAAAACCTTCCCTCTTAGGTCTAGGCACACCATTTGATAAACTATGCACACCTCTTTCATGTTTACAGTCTAAATGTTCCACCCCATACAACTAAGGACCTGGTTAAACAAATTATACACCAACCATTCTCTAAATACCTAAAATTTATTTCATGTTTTTCAATAAAATGATAATTCATTTGTACAGTGAGACTAACTGTTCACCTCCTCTTTGGGCCTTATGGATGAGCTACATAGTTATCACTAATTATTCAACTTCTATTCAACTCAATATTATACTCCCAATATAAGAGAACCGAGCATCAAACAAGCCTTGGATTCTCTAAAACTATTACTTAAAACATTATGAATTGTTATATAAATTAAACAAGATATTTATATAGAGTTTAAAATTATCTGAAGGTTCTTATAAAAAACAGTGATAAGTGAGAAACTAATCTTACCCCTAAGACTTTATGGAACCTCCAGTGATTCCTCCCCCACTATATGCCATTAACCACACCCGACTCCTCTTACTCTCTATTGAAATCCACCTCCATGGCCATACTAAGGTCGAGATCCTAGAATATGAGGAACAACCAGATACTAACCTTTTCATGCTCCATCTCCTCTCTATGGTTCATAATCCTTCTATCGATATATCTAACATAACATCGCTTGTTGATATTACTAAGGATAATGTCTAACTAGACCACCTCCATCACATTGATCTCTAAGAACCACTAAGAACTAATTATGATAAAGTCCATGACCACTATAAAAATATAACACTATCCCATGTTCCCTAATAAAATCATGAAAAACACTAGCTCCAAAAGGCTACAAGGGAAGATACTGAGGCCGGTGCCCTGTAGGTTAAAACCTCTACTGCCCTAGTGGCTGATAAATTTTACAAAAAACTATTATAATCAAGGAAGCTCATAGGTATCACTTTCCTGGAAAACATCATCATGAGTGAATGTTATCAATCATATTTTACTTCTTTTGAACCTTCAAATATGTTGATAAAATAAAACAATTAATTTTATAGTATAATGATGGAAATAATGCCTCCCGAACATGCCATGATCGAGACTCCTCCTACTAAAAAATATTTGGAGTGAAACCCGATATTTCCTAGAGCTTGACCCCAAGATTATATATAGTCATTATCCCTTACTAATGATATATAAACTTTATCCTCTTTTTTCCCTTCATGTTCAATGATATAAAAACTGCTCAGAACTCATTTTGAATGTCAACCCATGAAATATCTTTCCCCTTCTAACCACCATGATACAACATCCAACAATAATAAAAAATCTCACACATCTATCTAACCCATAGAAGAACCCAATACTTTACTCAGTCCCAAATCAAACTAAAGGTAACATAAACACCCTCTAACTAGATTTCAATCACTGATTAGAGATTATTATCTCATATTTCCCCAAACACTACCATTAAAATGAACATAGGGTCCTCTTACATGCCTCACCCTACACTATCTGGTCGATCCTATAACAGTTAACTAGATCAACTTGTTTAACCCACACAACCTAAATTACACACAAAAAAATGAACAAGATTCATAGCTAAAATGTGAAATATATATTTTTTAGCTTGATAGTATGGAATTTCATTAAAATTTCTTTAATTTATTTTAACTTCACAATAATACCCAATTCAAATAATAATATAGGAAATTAGGATATGTCTACCTCCGCTATGCCTCTTAATTACAAGTAATGCCACCTCACTTGGCCATTCGGTAGGCTAAGATTGCATGAATCAGATACGGAAAAATATACCTTGTCTTAACTAGGCTTATCTTTCCTATATCATGCACAAAGATCATCTTACGTTGTTACCTTAAAAATATGGGGAATTGTCATTGTGATGAACTCTCAACAACATTAGATCCCAAAACAAAAACCTTTACTACCACTCTATCATGATAGCCTCCTTCCAAAGGTACCCATACCATGTAAGAATTGATAAAAGAAGGACAGTGAACCCTGATCCCCACCTCTAGTAGGACTTGGGTTGGTGACTAGAAACAAGGGTACAAAGATATCACATATATAATATATTTCTCTCTATTATGATATATGATCCGGAGGTAAGATATGAATGGTCAATCTATACCACAACATAATATAAAAAATGTAACCAAAAACCATCCCACAATTAATTTATAGAATATTCCAATAAAATCATCTCCAAAAAATACCCAAAAGATAATTCCAATATTAATGACTCAATAATAGCTCCAATGGAATGATCTTGTAATGTCTAGCATAGTTTGTGTAGTTCTCTTGCAAATTAGAAAATAGTTTTTATATATGTTGGGTGAGAATACAAGAATAATTAGTTGGAGCATACCCAATGTCTCTCATGGACAAGTGAAAATCACATAATAATTAACTAATAATTGAACAATAGTACCAACAACACCTAAATATGTCAACTAACTAATTCCATCCTCACCATGAAATGCTCCCCAAATAACACATCTAAGTGAAATAACATTATAAGAAGCATATCGATAAAAGGTACCCCACACTACATTCCATTGGTTTGATTCTCTCACACCCCATCGTAGTACGTAATGGTACTACTGCATATATTTTATAGTAACCTTATTTGAAGACCCCTAGGAATCACATCATATCAAATCAAAGCTTTCCTGAAGACACATAATCTATCACATCTCCTCACATATTTCATGAATACACCGGGACCATCACAACATATTACATCTCACCTGCAGACATGTGGGCCATCACAACATATCACATACAACTCGCAGACATGTGGGCCATCAAAACACATCACATGTCACCCTTAGACACTAGTGGTATCATAAAATATATATATTCACATAACTTGAGTAGTAGGGTATGATGAACCTGAAGGAAATTTACCTCATTCCCTCCTACAACCATGAATGACCCCTACTATAAGGCTTCTCATTATGTCATCTAACATCACTACCATGATCTTTTGACTTACCATCATCAAATAACATGCATGTTAATGTCACATAGAAGAGATAGTGGGGAATATGGAGTAGTTTTCCATTCATGCTCACTAATAGGTTATCAGAAAAAACACAGTCAACACATATGGATGTCAGAACATTGTTATTTATGTGAGTGGGGAAAGTATGAAAATCTCATGAATATATATGATATATATATATACATAAACCTATAGAATACCAATGTATGTGTTCTCAATAATAATACCAACCAATTATCAACATCACAAAAAATCCTCAAAGTATCTTCCAATTTCTCTTCCACCGCTAAATTCATACCACCACATAAAATAGAAAATACATTACATTTTAGTTTGAATGTTTAACCAATTTATAGATTCCCCATTGACACACAAACTTTAATTAACCAATTAATTTTTTCATTTAAACATCCACCACATTTAACCACACTTTCAATAATATTCAAACCATTCCTTAACCATTTAAAACTGTAAAATTAAGTTCATCACTTTTAATTTGATTCCATTACTACTAGAAAACCAGTACAATACACCCCAATACAAAAAACCATCATCAAATTTCTAACTAAACCCAAACATCCACCATTTTGTATCCCCATTAATTCTCATTACATCCACTATATAACAACCAACTACCATCACATTCACCACATACGTCGTCACCACACACCGTAACTATGCAACAAAACCACACATCACCACCACCCAACACAACCACATATTAACATCACACCATTTATTTTAAATTTATTAAGTGGATGCCATCACATTCCACTTTCTTTTCAATGTAATTCCCAAAAAAACCATTTTTTTCATGTGAAAACAATTTGTTATTTAGGTATAAGTGATTAGGTAATTTTATTCAAGTTTATTAAAGAAACCACCACAATAAGGGTTCTATAGTCACAAAAACCAATGTACCAATAATTCCCCCAAACTACATTATTTTTAGTAAGGCATAAAACCTATATAATAACTATGTCAACAATATCATTGTTGGTAATATATGAAATCTTATTCCCCATCCACTAAAATTTAAATTAAACCAGTTATTTTTATTTATTTTGACATTGCATACTGTCTTCACAAAATATAATAAGATAATAAACCCAAACACATGATATAAGTTGATGAGAAAGGAATAATCCCATACCTCAAATGGATCTTCCCAAACCACATCATATTCTTAGAATGAGAGGGAGATCACCATAAAGTACATCAACAAAGGAGAACACCTTTATAACAACATAAACAAAACTCCAAAACATATTATGACTAAAATTTCACCCACACCAATGGTTTCCCTAAAAAAATTTATCCTGAGGAAGAATAGGAAGAAAATAGGGGTGGAAATAATGAAACATAATTAAAACCTACACGTATTGATCATGGAAGATCACGGTTGAATGAAAATGATTTGGGGTTGAAGGAACTCAAATGGATTCAAATGGGTATCCCAATAAATGAGAGAAAATATTGATATATGATAGGGTTCAAGGGGTTTCTGTTTTCATACATTATCTAAAAACACAAGAACATTGCACAATGCACAACAAAAAACTGTATAATTATTGAAAAATGTAATATTAAGGGTAAATGGGAAGGAAAATGGAATTTAAAATCTATTTAAAACATCCTTCAAAAAATTCTCTTTCCAAGCCACATATATGACAAAACAAAAGAGGAACCATCATGAAACCAAGATAGTTATGCAATAAAACCAAAAAACATGAAGCGGGGCTATAGTAAAACTCAACTCCATGACGTAACTACCCCAAAATCAAAAGAAACCACCCCCACGAGACTTATACTAAAGCATGGGACTCCTTGTCACAAATATTTAGAAAATGAACGTATCACCAAAACCACACCTCAAGACTTGATTCCTTATGCAACATCTTTACACTACAGAACACATAATGATACACTACAGCCCCACCCTACAATGTACCCATTTGAAAAGTTGAAGAACCTCTAGAAACACCTCCCTTTATCTTGTAATGAAACATTGGGCACCCAAAGACATAAATTATCTCCTCAAGGGAACAAAACAAGTATTTATTCTATACAATCCTATATAGTTAGATTTTCTAACATAAATATCCTTTTTTTCTTTCCACTACCTCAAACCCCCTCCACGAACCTACATTATTAGAATTCATATAAACTAATAGATGAAAAATTATAGTACATTATAATTTGGATGCATAATATTAGTAGGATAAAGTGTCATTGTGAAAATAAATGGAAATGTATAAAGGATTGGATAAATATTTTTTGAAATAATTTGTCCCTTGAATGTATCTAAACAAATTCATTATGGAAAAATATATTTAAAATAAATAAAATATACATGAGGATGAATCCATTTGATGTGAAAATATTAGTGGATGGAATTCCAAAGAATACATGATATACTATGATGTATATTTTTTAAGGAATATGGAAGAGAATTTTTAATAATCCTAAATTATCATAACATATTTATTTATGATTCTAAAGCTACTATTATAGTACATTTCTTTTTAAATGGAAATGTCCTACCTTATTCTTGAGAAAACCCAATTCAAGAATGTTTGATTAACCTTATTATTTTCCCTAGTGAGTTAAGGAATTAATAGTGTATAAGACAAATGGAATTTATTTAATCTTTTTAGAATGAGAAAAAATAGTCAAATATAATTTACATTTAATACGAGTGATATATTTTTTGAATTTTTTTCTTAAAATATTCCACAGTGGAATAAAATATTAAAATTAAATTAGATGAGAAAAATTGAAATTAGAATGAATATATATGAGGCATGGTGAATTAACCAATTTGATGAATAAAGCACTACCTCTCTTATTTTGGAGAATTTGAATTGATTGTGTTACATAGTTTTCCCTAGAGTGCCAAATGATCATCAAAGTGGAGTGAAAGAGCATAGAAATTATAATTTTTTAGTTCTATAAGTTTAACAAAAAAAATTTTTATCAATTAAATACCATTCATATAAATATATATTATAGTAAAATCATATAAAATTACATATATAACATAATACTAAACTTATAAATGAATAATGGGTAAAATAAAATGTATTTCTATAAGCTAATGAACTTATATCGATGAAATAGTAATTTGAACTCTAGAATAGTAATGAGACTCTTTTGAAAAGTAAATCAACTAATTGAATAGTAACCTCACTAAAGAAATTAAAAATAAAATTTATCTATATTATTAGTGACATTGTGATATAAATATTATAGAGTATATGTAAGTAAATATTTTAATAATTACTAATTGAGTGTTGGTATTATTTTAAGTCATCTATATTTAATTAAAAAAAAATTGATTAATTTAATAATTTAAAAAGAAATTTACTTTCATCAATTTTATTCATAAATAAGTATTTTAATGAATTATGATTTTAAGATAATTTTAAGTGACCTTATTTAATTTTTCAAAGTGTTAGTACAATAGTTTTAATTTTAAAAATTGTATTTTTCATGTAAATTAGAATTTTAATTATAAATTAAATTTCTCATATTTTGAAAATTTATTTTCATATAATAGAGATAATTTTTCAATTATTCACATAAAAAATTGGTTGTGGTGAATTTTTGGGATTTTTCTAAAAAACTAGAATTTTTTGTGAATAGAGAAATACGATAATTTACTATTAATGCTAAATAAATGAATTTATACATCATGCTTGAGTCACAGATAATGTAAATGGAAATTTATTCAAACTAAAATGATCTATTTACTATTTGTGATCACAATAATCATGACTATTCATAGTCTTGAGAAAAATACTATTCTAATGGTTAAAATAATAGGAAACACCTCCTCTCCTCCACTATAAATACCAGCCATCTTAACCTCTTTTCTTCAATCTACTAAGGCCTTGTGACTCGTCTAGATTATAGTAATATCTCTACCAAATCTCATCATCACTTCCATAATCCCTTTTTATCTTCAAAAGACCAAATTGACTCCCTTATATAGGTTCTCATGGAAGATATATTCAAGAGGTAAATTCCAATTTTCATTTCTTTTACTTTCATTCAAGTTCATTTCATTATGTTTCTTTACTCAACACCTTTCAATAAAATGTTATGATAAATACATTAACATAAATTTCCTTGAATTGTATTATGATAATGGAATATTTAATCATTATATATTCTTTCCCCTCCATTTATACTAGAAATGAAAACACTATCTGAGATGTGTTCATTTTTCACATTCACGGATGACAGGTTCTCAATTTCAATTACCATATACCATTATGGTAATGAAGCCAGTTTTATGGTTGAAATAGACTATAATATATTTAATATTTCTAATTTAAGGTTTTGGAATCTTTTGTATACATTATATTAATTTATAACGAAAAATGTGTTCGTTGTGATTAAAAACCACGAACTAATCAAAACGGATATCATTAATGTTTTACATTATAATTAATCATCATTACAAATAAAAAAATAAATTTATAACCATGTAATCTTATATAAGTTCACCAATAACATGAAAGTTCAATTTTAGACAACCATTATAATCTTACATGTTTATCCTTGATGTATATTACAAATCCAATCATGAAAACCAAGGAAACCAATGCTTCCAAACAAAGCTAATAAAACACTTAACCCATCTTAAAGATGATGAATGTATGTAATAAGGATATAATAAATGAATTACATGAATAAGTGGTTCTTTACATAATAATTAATGAATTTAATTTGGTTATCTAGGACATTATGATCAAGTTAATGACATCATCAGACTTAAGGTACGAGATTCTACCTGAACCTCCATTATTTCTTCTGGTTGCTCTATCTTTATTTTTACCCAAATAAAGTTCACTTTTTTTATTTACATATTATAAATGATTTTTAAATTCACCAAAATCATGTATCGAGTTCCATTCATCTTTAACTTTCATGGAATTACATGTTTTAAGTGGTTCCATCCTTAATACTTTATAATAGTAAAACCCGTTTAAGGGAACTTGCAGAATTTTTACACATTTTATCGTACACTATACAAAATGAATTAAGAAACAATTGTTTTTATAAAAAAGTATTTTTATTTTGAAAACCTTCTTGTTTCAATTATGGGATTGTACAAAATATTATTCCCTTTTCAATTTTAAATTCACTTTTGTATTTTTCTTAAAATTGCATTAAAATTTTTTAATGCTACTATTTCTTAAATAGACTTTTTACATGTTATCAATTTTGTTTGACATCAATTGACATGATATATGAAAATTTACCTGATGAATTTCCATGTATTTTTTAATTCATTTATTTCATGGATACATGTATGATACACCCATTAATTACTCAATATGACATGATTATGACAATCATTTCTTTCTATGGGTACCCTTATGTTTTTGTATGATTGATTATGTATAAATAATTATGTGGAAAAAATACTCATGAAAATGTTAATATGGGTGAAACAAAATAGCACTATAATTCATTGGGTAATATTGAGTCTCATGAGACATTATGTGCAATGGTCTTGGAATTTATCCTTGACCTATGCTACCATGTGCAACAGTATTGGTGGTTATCCTTGACCAGTTCTCCTCTAGAGGAAAAATTCCTTAACTCTGGCTAAAGGTTTGTTTTATGTTTCTTCTAGATTAATATGAATGCATGTTTATGTGATCCCATGATTATATTTCATGATTCTATATCTTCTAGGCCTTTTTATATCATTATTTCGTGTCTTCTAACCCATGGGATAAAGCTTTAATTTTGTGTTTATTCCCTTATTGAGATTTTTAGTTCATCTCATTATTCATGCCATCCCTGAACTAACCTATATAGATGTATGAGCACAATGGATGTTATGAGATCCTTGTACAGATTAAATAAATAATTTTTTTATTGAGTTTAATTTTTTTTAGTTTTATGTACCTTGACTTAAAAGACCCTAGACCTTACAACCCTTGGATTGTAATACGGTGCTCAAAATCATATAATGATATGTTTAGAAGGTCGGGGTTTCTATAGTTGTTATCAGAGGGTGGTATAATTATTTTGGGAAATTAGGAATATGGAAATTAATTAAGGACCGTAGTGATGAGATTACATATAAGAAAACATCCCTAAATTTTTTAATGTATAGAGTAGGTGGTTTATCAAGAAAATAAATCCCTATCTAGTTATTAATAAAGAGATTTTTCACTAGATAGATTCCTCTAGGTTTAAAACATGAAAACACCACTATGAGCTATACTCGAATGAGAACTGGTGCACGACAATGGGCATTGATGCACTCCAGGTTGGATACTCTCATGTGATATTCTTTGGTAAATTTTTAAGACCATTACGAACCATTATTAAGGGAACAAAAAAAGCCCATAAGAATAAATTTCAGGAAAAAGGTCATGGATAACCTAGATTGAAGCCTAGGGAATCACAAGTTTGGATATACTTTTACATTAATAGTTTTTCCTTTTATGTTAAAATTTTAGTTTTTATGCTTAATAGTTACGTGTTCAAGCCTAGTAATTGCACATTATTTTTCATAGTTAATTGGTGGAAATAGAAGAAAATGTTCGAACAATAAATGTGATTGCAAATGTGATGATTTCCCAAATCACATTCCTGATATGATGGGAATAGGTTACCAAAACTTCATGACAACAGTTGATAAGATGGCTGAAGTCATGAATAATAACTTGAATCATGTGAAAGGCCCTCCTAAAAGGAAAGATAACATTTTCGTCGAATAGTTCATGCGATAAAGGCCTCCCATGATTAGTGGATATTCTGATCCCATCCTCATAGAAAAGTTGATTAACACCATTGAAATGATATTCTCTATCCTCCATTGATCAGAAGAAGTGATATTTATGTTGGGGGTCTATTGTTTTGAGGGGCAAATTGATCAGTGGGGAAACTGATCAAGAATATGATGTCCTAGGAGGAAATTTATTCCATAGATTGGGAGGAATTCATGACTTTTTTCAATAAATATTTTCCCTGAACCCTCAACCTCATGATGGAAAGAGAGTTCCTTGGACTTAAGCATAAGGAAGATGAGTCCATTGGTGTGTATAAAGAAAACTTCATAGGTCTTGAAATATATGCCTCTGGCTATGTCATAAACACCAAAAGTAAGGTCCATCACTTATTTAGTGAACTAAAGTCGATTCTATGAAAAGTGTTCGACATTCTAGTCTTTGATAGTTATAAAAATATTTTCTATTGTGCCCCCAATGTTGAAATGGAGATTAGAGACTCTCAATAGTCTCATAGGCCAGGTGAGAAAAAGTGGAAAATTAAGTCTAATATGGGTGGTTCTAAAAATAAATCCCATGATGGAAAGAAGATCGAACACCCCACATATCAAAATTATGGGAATAAGCATCCTAGGAGCTATCTAAAGAGAACTAGAAATTACTTCAAATGTGGAATAATGATAAATCTGGTAAAAAACCGCCAAAGGGTTATGGAGAATCTAACTAATAGGGAAGAGGAAAGGAAAATTATGATCAATTCTCAACCTATAGCATTGTTTTACAATGTATTGGAGTAAGGTAATTATGCAAACAATTTCCCTATGCCAAGGGTTTTCAGATGAAATTTGGAAAAACCTCTAAGGCAACAAGGAAGCGCTTATGATATCACCACTGATAAGGTGGATCCAGACAACAATTTTGTGACATGTATGCTATTTATTCATTCAATAATAGTAAACAATCTATTTTATTCTTGTTCTATGAATTCTTTCAGATCATGAAAGTTTAGTAGAACTACTCAAACACCACCACAAAATTTGAAGGTCGAGTTATCTTTAAGAACCTAAAATGGGGAAATTATTCCATCAATAGTATATAACTCCCCCCAGTTAATTTTTTTGGACTGAACCTCCCAGAAGATCTCATCATTCTTACTTTAGTGAAGTTTGATGTTATTTTGGGCAAGGATTGGCTATATTTATACAATGAAAACATAACCTATTGGGGAAGGGAGATCACTCTTCACATACTGAAGCTTCCTCTAATTCTTAAAATGTGTAAGGATGGATATTAATACCCATTAAAATCATTTTATCAATTATGGATATTACTTCTTCATGAGGAAGCATAACTAGCTCACAAGATTGAGACCAATGAGAAAATAGTGCTCGAAGACAAGCCCATCATGAGGGATTACACTAATGTATTCACTGAAGAATTTTCTAGTCTTCCTCCTGATTGAGAGGTTGAATTTTCAAATGAACTAATTATTTGATCCCTAACTATATCAAAGAATTCTTATAGAATGACCACCATTGATCTGGAAGAGTTGAAGAAGCGATTACAGGAGAATATGAAGAAGGTTTTTATATACTCGAGTGCTTCACCATGGGGTGCACCGGTCCTATTTGTTAAGAAGAATGATGGATAAATCCACCTCTACATTGATTATAGCGAGCTCAATACATTCATGATAAAAATAATAATCTCCTACCTCAGTTATATGACTTGTTCTATAAGCTATGTGGGGTCGGTAATTTCTCTAAGATGGACCATCAGTCGGGATATCACCAATTGAAGGTGAGGAATGAAGATATTACCAAAATATCATTTTGAATGATATATAGGAACTATGAGCTCATATTTATTACCTTCACAGTCACTAGTTTTCTAGTAATATTCATTGATTAAATGAAGAGACTCTTTAGATATTACCTCAACAATTATATGGTAGTCTTCATCGATGATATTATGATTTACACCAAGAGAAAGGAGGAACATGATAGTCATTTTAATACTATGATAAGGAATTTTTGAAGGGATAAAATATATGAAAAGTATAGTAAATGTCAGTTTTGGATGGAGGAAGAATCATTCTTGGTGAATGTTATTACCGGCAAAGGAATATTTATAGACCCTTCTAAGACAGAGGCAATCGAAGAATGAACCATGCCATCATATGTAATGAATATCAATAGCTTCCTTGGTCTATCAGGGTATTACCAAATATTTTTGAATAAAATTTCATAATGGTCAAACCCAATGACCACGTTGACACAAAAGGGGGTGAAGTTTTTCTAAACTCGGGAATGTGAGGAATGCATTAATGAACTCAAGAAGAGGCCTCTCGCTGCATGAGTACTCACATTCATGATTAGTGGAGAACTATTTGTGGTGTAATGTGATGATTAAAAGAAGGTATTAGGATGTTTTATGAGGAAAATTGATAAATTTATATTCTATGCCTCAAGGAAGATGAAAATCCCTGAGAAAAAATACCCCATCCAGATCTGGAGTGGGCGGCTATGATCTTTGCATTTAAAATCTAGTGGAATTATCTATTTGGGGAGAAATGTGAGATAAATACTAATCACAAGAGTCTCAAATATATATTCACATAGAAAGAGTGTAATATGTTCCAGAAAATATGGTTAGAGAACATCAAGGAGTATGAGTCTCAATCCACTACTATCCTGGTAGGGAAAATAAGGTGGAGGATTCTCTAAGTAGAAAAGATCGTATGTCTTTATCAATGATGAGAATTGAAGAGGATCAAATCATAGTAGATATTTAGAGGATGGACATAGAAATAATTAAATGAGGAACATCATCAATCTTTTCTCAAATGATTGCTCAACCAACCCTCATAGAGAAACTAAAGGATTCTCAAAGAAAAGACGTGGAACTATAAAAAATGGTAGAAGATATCTGAAATGAGAAATCCTATGAGTACAAGTTTAATGAGGAAGGAGTTGTAAGATTTGAGTAATGATTTTGTGTACCATCCAATTGAGATATGATAATTGAGATTTTGAATGATGCACATAAATCAACCTTCTCTATTCACTGAGGGATCACAATGATGTATCAAGATCTCTAAGAGAAATTTTAGTGGGACAATATGAATAAAGAGGTTGCTGAGTCAACTTCAAATTTCCTGGAATGTTACAAGTGAAGGGTGTAAGGAAGAAACATAAGGGGATGAGGTAACAACTACCCATACCTACATGGATGTGGTAGAACGTCACTATGGACTTTGTCAGTTGACTTGTAAGGACATCTAGGGGAAATAATGCAATATGGGTCATTATGGACCATCTTACAAAGAAAACCCACTTTATCATAATTTGATAGGACTTATCATTGGATCAAATTGCATGGATATATATCAAAGATGTGGTAAGGATTCATGGAGTACCACTATCTGTTGTATTTGATCGAGATCCAATAGTCACTTCAATGTTATGGAAAAGTCTCCAACACGCTCTACGCATTGAATAGAACTTCGGTACAACATATAATCCTCAAACTGATGGACAATCAGAGAAAACTATTTATATTCTGTAAGACATGTTCATAGCATGTTATATGGACTTGAAAGAAGGGTGGGACCAACATATTCCACTATTTTAATTCTCATACAACAAAATTTTCCACTCCATCATCTAAATTAAACCATATGATAACATTTATGGGAGATGGTGCAGAAAACTAGCGTGTTGGTATGAAGTTAGTGAGAGTAAGCTACTATGACCTGAAATGGTCTAAGAAATGGTCGAGAATCTGAAAACCATTCAACATCAAATAAAGGCATCCTATAGATTACAAAAGGTCTATGCAAACAATTTTACATGAGACCTTGATTTCAATGTTGCAGACATGGTATTCCTTCGCATATCTCCGTGGAAGAAGGTCATGATATTTGGGAAGAAAAGAAAGATAATTCCTAGGAACATCAACCCCATAGATATCGTTTATTGTGTTGGAGCTATGGCCTATCTAATAGCACTTCCACCTACCATATCGAATATACATGATGTATTCCATGTATCCCTATTAAATAAGTACATACCAAATCCTTCACATGTACTATATTCAAAGGTTGTATAGTTGGAAAATGATCTTTCTTATGTGGAGTAGCTGATGAAGATCTTGGATTATAGAGATAATGTTCAATGCAACAAGACTACTTATCTAGTCAATGTATTATGGAGGAACCACAAATACGAAGAGGCAACATGGGAACTGGAAGAAGCAATGAAGGAATAGTACCCACACTTATTTATAGCTTAGTTTGTAAAATGAAATTTAATAAGGGGGGAAGAATGTAATGACCCAGGGTTTTATCAATGAAATTCCCTTCTTTTATTTATGTCATATAGAATAATCATATAATATTACATATTGAATACAATAAAAACCTCATAAAAGATGAATGAATAAAATAAAAGTTATCTCTAGAAGTTAAGGAATGTATACTGATGAAATATTAACATGACCTTTGGAATAGTAATGTGACCCTTATGAATAGTAAGATAACCAATTTAATAGTAACCTCAATAATTTAAGTATCAATAAAATTTATCCATATTATAAGGAAAATAGGATATAAATATAACTCAGTATAAGTAAATATTTAAAAAAAATACTGATTTAGTGTTTCTATATCTATAAGTCATGTATATTTCATTGTAATTTTATGATTAATTAAATAATTAAAAAGAAAATTTATTTTCAAAAAATGTATTCATAAATAAATAATTGGATGACTTACTAGTAGAAGATAATTTTGATATACCTTATTTAATTTTTCATAGTGTTAGGAAATAATTTTTAAAATTTGTATTTTTCACATTAATTATGAAGTTAATTTACAATAAAATTTCTCATATTTAGAAGAAATATTTTCATAAAACTGAGTTTATTTTTGAAATATAAATGACAAAAAATGGTTGTGGGGAATTTTTGGGATTTTTCTAAAATACGTGAATTTTTGGGGAATAGTAAAATATGATAATTTACGATTGATGCTAAATAAGTAAATTTATGAATCATTATTGATTCATGGATAATTTAAATGTCCATTTGTTCGAACTCACTTGATCTATTTACTATTTTTGGTCATAATAATCAATAATATTTCTATTCTTCAGCAAAAATATTTGTCAAATGATTAAAATAATGGGAAACCTATCCTCTTCTCCACTATAAATACCACCCAACTTTACAACTTCTAATCATTCCTATCAAGCCTTATGCCTTTTCTAAATTCTGGTAAAATATCCCCAAGCTCCTACCCACATCCAAAAGATATTAGTCTCTTCAAAAGGATAGATCCTCTCCCCTAAAGTGGATCTAAAGTAAGATATATTGAAGAAGTAAGTTCCTATTTTCATTTCTTTTATTTTCTTTAAAGTTCATTTATTTTTATTTATTTCCTCAACTCCTTTCATAAAAATGTTATGGTGACTATAGAACCTTACATGTTATGAAATTTCTTTGTTATGAAGGAATAATTCATCATCATCTCTTCTTTCCCCTCCTGTTATAGTAGAAATGAAAAGACCATCCAAGATGTGTTAATTTATAACATTCAAGAACATAGGGTTTTCAATTTCTATTTCTATCTTCATTTTTATTCATAAAACCATTTTTATGGTTGAACCAGACTATAATATATTTAATATATCTAATTTAAGGTTTCAGATTATTTGGTACAGAAGATATTAATTTATGAAGCAAAATGCGTTCATTGTGAAATAAATCACATGTTCCAAATTTTACACATGATAACATTGTCCCTCCATATTATTAACTTTTATCTATTAGGTTTCCTTTTGATGTTATCATATTTTTCTAAATTAATATTAATCTCATTATTTTATATATTATTTCTTTTGGAATCAAATTTATAAAAAATATAATTGGGATGTTTTTCAAAAAAAGTTCTTTTTTTAGTTTTAAAGTTATTTCCTACATCCTCATTGAAATATATTCAATTTATTTATTTTCTATATGATCTTAAATAATATTCCACATTTTATGTTAAATAAAAAATTCTTTATGAGCTGGTTCAATTTTTTTTTTATAATTTCAAATATTTTTTTAAAATCTTTGTAATGAAAAGTGAATTTTACTAAACATTTTCTAAAATTATGGTACTTAGAAATTATAGATGATGATCAATTAGATCAGTATATAGCTCTATAATCCATTGAGTAATTATTTATTCTCTAGGAAAAGGATTTCTAAATGAAATGGTGAAGTTATTCCATTAAAAGTGATTATAAGTGAACACATGTTAGGAATATAATGTCTTAAGATTACTTCATGGATTATCTTAAATTTATCATGGGTTTTAAATGAAAATATTTGGATTTAATGAAATTATAATTTCATTTATGATAAAGATAAAGAGTTTATCATTTCAAAAGTAACTATTTTTAGTTCAAATAATGGTTTTTCTCTTTTAATTATATAATGTTTTCAAAAGTATTCATTTTTTACCAAGGAATTATCAAAATAATTTCATTTATTTATACTAGATTAGAAGTTTTCTATACTAAGATTTACTCATAAGAGAAGTTAATTTCATGTTAGGAGATTATAATAATACAATATAATGGTTCTATGATTAAAAGAAATTCATTTTCAATGGTTTTCATGCATTTCAATTTCTGAACATGTTTTCTCCTTCTTGCATACCCTTTATCAAATCTTATATCATCATAAAATGATTTAATTTTATTTTTAAAGGTATCATGTATGAGTATTAATTATAATGACCAAAAAATTTTATTATATGTTTTTTTTCATTAATGAAATAGGTGTGTTAGTTAATTTTTTTTTTAGATGTAAAAATGTGCATTTGGTATGAAAATTATGGGTTTTGTTATGAATTATATTTTACTAATTAGCAGAAACACTAAACCTAAAATGTTTTGGGTATATTAAAGAATCAATATTTTTGATAAATAATATAATTATGAGATGGTTATGTTCTGGTCTTAATCTAATTCACCATTGGAAATAACCCATGCAGCCATTACATACAAGGTAAAATATTAAATGCATGTCTACATGATATATCATTTATGATAAAGTCAACACAATAAAAGTAAAAAAATATTAAAAAATATATCTATGAGGAAAAAACATAATATTTATCGAGAAATTACGAACAATATTAATTAACTATCTCCTCTAACAAAAATCTACACATCACATGTCGGTACTAACTCTACCACAACCACATCCTCCACAATAAACCTATAATGTTTTAGTCACTTATATAGTTACTAATATGTTACCACAAATGTGACCACACTATGGTGATTATAACAACCAAATATTAAAACCATACGGTTTATAAATAAAAAAACCAAGATTATATGTAAATAAAAATTAAATTAGAAAAAATCTTGTTACATAGTCACGATCTTCCTTCATGTAATCCACTAAGTTATATAGGTAAAAATTGCTATATAAATTTCTAAGGAGTATCCATAATTAACCCCAGAAGTTACATTATACCCATAGAAATAATTATTTATATTTAATCTTGCTAAAAAAGACCCCATAACATTTCTTATATCCATTGGACGATGCTGATGAATATTTTTGGGATCACACATTACTGAGTAATCTATCTAATAAATGAATGCCACAATTCCCATCATGGAGAATCATACAACACTAAAAATAATATTGATATTATTAATACTTAGTAGTATGTGTTATTAAATATAAAATCATGAATATAATATTCAAAACCCATTCACTCGAATATATTTCCAAAATATTCTCTTTACATAGTGGATTTATAAAAACTAATGATACCTAGATTTAAAATTACCATTACTAAAGAATCTATTGTATTACTTGCACACCCAAGACCATTTTTGGTTTAGGGTTTTTGAGAATTGGAAATAGACTTTTCTAAAAAAACACAAAATTTCATATAAAATAGACATATTTCCCATTATACCCATAATTTATTATGCTATAAAAATTCTTTAATATCTCAGTCATAATTTTATACACATGACCCACTTCTATGTACATCCTATATATTTCATTAATTTATTATGTAGATAAATGGAAACTTAAGAAGGGTGAGATAAAATAATCAATATGGGCTAACATTCATTGAAATCTATCATAGAATTCACAAGGCATGAATAATGTGTAAATAATAATTGATCAACAACTAATTTCACACAAATAATAACATAAAATTGAAATATATCCATGGATAAAAATATAAACAATCATATTGACACTAATTATTGATATACTGGTAATGAAATGTAGAATTATAAACATCATAATATTACCTTTAAAGAATTATTAAATACAACATAAATTCCATCAGTGCCATAGAAAAGAAAATTATATATAGTTGGTTAGGATTATTTTGATTGACTAGGCTAGATTGTCTCAAGGGAATTACTGATGCATTAATAGTCTATATAATTTTGAGCCCGACCTAGAACTAAATAACTGCAATGAATGTATCATATAAAATTAATAAATACAAAATAAAATCCAAAATAAAGTTTAATTTAGAAAAAATATATATCTGTAAAGAAGCTTGAATAATGTAAATATTTTACCCATTCAATAAATTAGGTGTCATTCTTTATGAACACCCTTTAATCTTATTTAAATATGATTTGTAATTGAAACCTCATAGATTAATTATTGTGTTATTAAGAAAGTAATTTCAAATTTTTAGAATAAATTTATTACAAGGGAGACGATCAATTCATAATAAATGAATGTGACATATAAAATAAAATTCATTTTGTAGATAAAGTGTAATATGTATACAAAACTATAAATAAATAAATTTATTTAATGATTTTGTTGCGTAGTTGAAAAAAATTCACATAAACAATATTTTTACACGATGTCAAAAATTATTTTAAAATAGTTTTTTAAAAATAATTTACAAAAATATAATCTTGAAAATGAACTATAATTTTTGAAAGAAAATATGGAGTGGGAGATAAAAATATACCTAAGCGGAGTAGAATCAATTTTAAAAATTTTTATCAAAATAATATATATACATATTGAGTAATTCACTAAATAATGGGAATAGATAAGAATTTTTAAATCCAAAAAAACTTATAAAGTAAGGTAAATAATTAAAAATATTCATGATGGTGGGATCGTGAGTTTGATTAGAATTTTTTTTGAAATTAATTCTTTTCAAACTTCTGTAAATAAATTAAAAAATTACTTGTCTAAAAAAGATAAAAAAAATTCTTTTAATTTTTTTAATAATAATTTTAATATAAAAGAATAAAAATATGAAATAAATTATTTATTGAAAGTACCTTTATTAAATATATATATATATATAATGGATATAGAATATAATTATTCTTGACATAAAAAATACAAAAGGTTAGTATTTGTAATAAACACTCTATTAGCGGTTTTGAGTAGAAAAGAGTGAAAAGAATTGAATTATTAATTAAAAATCCAAGAAATAACCAATGTATAAGAAAATATATGGGGTTTATGGTATAATGAAAACATAAAACATATTTTTTAATACAATCCTGATAAAAAATGAGATTGTTAAATAAGACCTTATGACTTTCATAATTTTCAAATCAAAATATATAAAAATACAGAGCATGAAATGGTACTATAAATCGAATGAATTATATGAAATAATATGTCAAAATATATTAATGGATAATTATTAACATCATATAATAAAATCATGGAGAAAATCACAAAATAGTTTCTTAAAAATTGATATTGTGGGAAAAAACCCTTAAAGATCTCATAACACATGAATCAAAAATTATTGAAAAAGTTAAATTGTAATGTAATATGAGATATAATTATTAAATATTGGATCATGATATAATATTTAATATTGGTAACATAAAAAATATATATTTCTATTATTTTATATTTCAAAAAAAGTCTCAATAAGGATGTTTGAGATGAGAAATCATTGAAACGATCATAACATTTTAAAGTAAGTGTCAATAAAAGAAGTAATTATTTAAAAAAGTGTAAATATTTATAAAATTATATATATATATATATAAAATAATAACAATTCATAATACTAAAAATCTTGGAATAACATATCTAATTGATAAGTGATATAACCCAATGAATTTAAATTGAGTTATGAATACCCTTACCTTGAATCCTATCTCATTCCATATGTACGTCTAATTTACTTAGTAATAAAAGTATGTTTACTCTAACAAATAATTTTATTTTTTACATTTAATTTACTTATTTATTATTCATTTTATTTCATTTATAATCTAGTTTCATTTAGTTACTAGATCAGGTTTTTACCTTTGTATTTTTGGGTTTGTTTGATATAAAATCTCTAAAAAGAATCATTATTATAATTGAAAAATTAATGGTAAAATGGTTCCATGCTATTAATATGTTTAAAGGTATGAGGATAATTTTATTTTAGAAAACATTTAGTCAATAGATCATTAAATAATTACTTTAACATGAATCGTCCTTGATATGCTCGTCTTTGATGGTTTAGAATAACAATATTTGATCTATTTTTATTCTACTAATTTGATTGATGTTTTATAATTAAATAGATAATAATTTATAAATAATTTATAATTATTAAGTATTTATACTAGTATTTATGTTTCATTAATTATTCATGTGATATTATAACATCCTTTATGTGGGTGATTAAACGAACAAAAACAAGAACATGTTATAACAGTTGTATGAGTAATAAAATTTTATCATACATCGATAATATTAATTTTATGGGATATTAATGATTTAAAATACTGTTATTAATGATATAAATAATATTTATGAATATTTATATAAATATGATAGATAAAAATAAATGCTAACATGTTTTTATTTATAAATTTTCTCGGTATTCTTGTTTTATATAGTTAAATTTTACGGTCAAGATTTTTTTAATATTAATAATCTAATGGATGGATTATTTTTATATTACATTTATCATGATATAAATATAATTATTATTCTTAAAATCTCTATTTATAATTATTCATAGAATTTGGTGATGAAAAATTATATACATTTGTTATTGTGGTAGTCTGTACATATATATGAGTGATGTTTTTATTTTCCATCAGATGAGAGGGAAATAAATATAGATAATATTTTATATTTATGTAACCAGGATTTTTTTATATATATTATATATATTTATTGAATCCATATATAACCACTCATGTGAGGTGGCGATGAAAAGGAAAGTACTTCTTTTCTTGGAGGTGGTAGTCCGCGTGTATATATGAGAAACATTTTTATTTTCCATTGGATAGAAAAGTGGTAGATAATGATTTTTTTTTAAAATAATAAAATTTAATTATACTATTGAAAATGGTTCCTTTTTGTTCTAATACATATAGTTTTTATGGAAGAGGTGTACGGGGAATGAAACTATAAAGAACTTTATTATATTAATTACCACTTCCTTCTGTATCCTCATCTAGATCTATTTTTATGAATTCCTGTGTTTTTATTTTTTAAGGATGAAAACCTATATGTCATGGATAAGGGTTTTAGGTAGTGATTTGGGTAAATATAGTTCAAGATAAGGTTCTCAAAGTGTATTTTGATGTAAATTGTGGATGATAACTTTTATTAGTGAGGGGAGTGACACTCTAGCAAATAATCTTAACATTAAAATACAATAATGTTATATTCATAAAAAATAAAAATGAAATTAAAATATATTAAAATATATAATAATAAGGTTTATAATTAACCTTATATAGTAAAATTTATACATGTTTTAGTGATATATGGACCCTTATGTATTCTTTTAACCCCCACATTGAACCTCTAAACCGTTTTCATGGTGACAAAATTGTATCATGTTAACAATTAATTATCAATAAAAAAGAAATGGAAGATATCAAAATTTTTTAACATGATGATTAAAAATATTGAATCCATTTGAGAAGATTCCATTTTTTGATGTGGTAAAAATACATTTCAATATAAATATGATAAACGTAATGGAAAACATTATATAGAAAAATAATTTTTAAGCAAAAAAATGGATTTAAAAAATCATTTATCAATTTGAATATCATGACATGAATTAGATGATTATTAAAATATTAGATCACTTTGAATTTAAAAACAGTAAAAATTTGGTGGTATGCTTCCAAATACTTAATTAATTAAAATTTTCATAAAGAGTTATTTTGTTATAATAACACATCACCTAGGTTCTAAAATGTATAATATTAATAAATTAAACATAATATTTAGAATTATTTATTTCAATAATTAAATATATATTTTTCAACCAAAAGGCTTTGAAACATTAAATTCATCTCTATATTGGAATGATTCAATATAAGGGATGAAACAATTTTTTCACTACATAACTAAAAAATAATTATTTTAGAAAAAAATAATACTAAGATAATTATGATATTATGAATTTAAAATTAATTTCATGACATAAAATATATTTTTATAAAATATTTTAATTTACAATTTAAATAAATATTTTTAATATAATGAAATACAACATTTATATAATTGTAACCATTTTATACATCACGTTTTATTGATCTTATATCACATAAATTTCAATTTAAATATGTTTTAATATATTGGTTTATTCATTGATGATTTACACATCATGTTATTATGGTTATAAATTTATTTACTTTATATAAAATATATAACCATTTTATAATATTTCATTGAAAAATATCGCTTTTTAGTATTGAATAAATGAATAATATGGGATTAATTATTTATCCTTTGATCATTAGATTTCATCAACAGATAATAATAAAATGCAATTAATAATTAAATAATAATATTTTAATTTATTTTGAAGTTATACACTTCATTTAATATCATAATAATCCTTTCCATTATATACTGATAATGTATTATAATAATATATATATTGATTGCTTTTAATTTGGTGTGGATTATAACATAAGCTATGGAACTTATTATTATTTAAAGGAAATTTACATAATGAGACCTCAAGGGTTAAAAATGAACTTTTGGTAATGAATTTCATATATATGAATTCCCATACTCTATGAAAACCGAGTATCTACTGAATGAAAATACACATAAAAACCTATTGTAAGAGTATCTCCATAGAGATCTCAAGACGGTGGTCAATTATGAGAAAACTAATGAAATAGAAATAAATTCTACATGGTATTCTAAATAATTCCAGATAGGATAAAATTTATCCTAATGAAATAAATATATAAGGTTATATCACATGATCAATCATCTTTCCAATACATTACTAAAGGTAACATGTTTTACACTAATCTCCCTCAACATATTAATGAAACGTTTTGTCTTATAAAAGACACCCTCAATGGTCATAACAATTCTCTATGCATACTACCCAAAAATAGTGGATAATATGGGAAATACGTCATTGAATTAAAATATATCACTATGTCATTGATCATAAAAAAATTCCACTGATGTCTAGAATTTAATAAAACCTACTAAGATATCCTAATATTCTAATATCATCACAATTCATCAAAAATGAAATCTTTTACACATACACATACAAAATATTCTTTTTTATAATATATCATATGAGATGTTCCAAATGTTCCATGAAAGGGTACCATTTTTTTAATTAAATAAAATAAATTACATTTTTTTATAACAATTTCCAGGGTCCGAACATTCACAAGTTGGAATTCCAAATTTTTAAAATGAAGAAATGAATATTAAGTAATTTAAATTTAATTTAAAAAGAACACTATTATTATCTCCTTTGAAAACGTATATAAAGAAACTATATATCGGTCTTTATTTGGAATGAGGAGAATACAAGTCGGTATTTGAATTTCTAGATAATTAATTCCATGTGATGGTATTATAGTCAAACACTAAGGTGACTTGGGTGGGGAAGGGTGGTATGTTTATGTAATATGGCTACACATGTGATGGAGTTAGCCATTATAGAGTTTGTGACCCATATTTCTACCGACCAACCTAAAAATTAAACTCACTACCTCCACCATCTAACCCAATGTATGCTTAGTAAAAAGTCCCTCTATGATTTTTCTAGTTGTTATGACACATGGGAGACTCTATACTCACAAATAAATTCCCCATTGGGTGGGAAATAGTTCCCATGTTTAGGAACCATTAAATCCTACAATGTGAGATTTATTGAAATTAATCCTCTCTGGTATCCAGTGGATTGTAATACAAGTAACACTAAAATAAAAATTCACATAGATTCACACACACACATATTAACCTAATTCAATAATAAAATAAAAAATAATAAAATTAAAATAATTAAAACAGGTATATTTATCCACTCCCATAATTTATCTACCTAGTAAGAGCCACACCTCATATTGTTTAATGAGTAATTTTGTCCATTTATAGTGAAAAAATATATAGCATTTGCATCATATTGACAATATTAATCTAGATTTAGATCCATATCATTTAATCTTGCACTATTTTTTAAAACCATTTTATAAATAACTCTTATGTAACCTAGAATTATTTCTCTTATATGCAATAAAACGAATCATGACCACCATCAATGGAAAAATAATCTATTGTTTACCCCAATATCTTAAGGATACTCTCTCCAATTTCAAGAGGCTTAATGTTCCACATCGGTAAGACCAATGATGGTTCTTCTATGACATAAAACCAACTAAAATAGTAAATATATAAATTTTTATAATATATTAATTGTTATCTATATAATAAAATCCATATATCATGAATTTTAACACATTAATCATAATAAATTAAAATATTTGTGAATATAGATCAACAATCCAACCTAGAGGTAATTTACATCACTATTGAACTCTTCTACTGAACCACATACCTTTGAAATTAATGGTAAGGACTATAATTAAAGGATTTTCAATTTATTGAAAAATGTGTCTTTTATGATCCTAAAACTTAAAAAATATCAAATCCAACCCTTAATGAAACATAATAGCTCATGAAATATTACACTAATGTATTTTTAGTCAGGAATTTGGATTGTGATGTGTTTTTCTATTTTTCTACAAAACTGTAACATCCCAAATTTTCACAAATGTATGAATAAATTGTTTTCAGTTTAATTTTTTTTTGACCTAATAATGTTTTATAATAATTTCGAGGTCTCAGGTGTGTCCAGGGCTCGTTTGGAGGCCAGTGCCCGGAAATGGAAAGTGGTAAACTAGGCCGCACGGTTTGTAAAAATTGTATAGCCTTTCCACATAGTTTTTCCAGAAATATGTGGTTTTAAATAGTGGGGACCTTTGTGTCCATACAATTTTTTTAGAAACAATGCGTCCTAAGGATCACTGTTGTGAGACTCAAAATAATTTTTTATAGTGGTGGTTTTCATGGTTTTCACATGGTTAGAAAAATATTGCGCCTAATCGTGAGCTATTCTCCTTTAAAGAATTATCTTGGCCCACACTATTTGGAAAAATGTGCCAAAAAACCATAAACCATTATATTTTAGGGGAAATTGACTTTTTTACCCCTTAATGTATCTTTTAAACCCTTTTCTTTTCCTCCTTATTCTCTAGCGGCTATCTCCTCCTTTTCTCACAATAAGATTTCCCTCATCCCCATCGTTTTTGTGATACCTCCTCCATAATAACTCAGTTCCTCTCACCTTCAGATCCATTATAAAGATCTCTATAATATCTTCAATCTCATACATTCTATTTGATGTTCTTCTTCTAATCTATTGATCTATCTTAGTGAAAGCTCATTTTCCTCATTTTTAGGGCATTTGAAGAATTATTAGATTTATTCCATCCTAGATGAAATCAAAGGTCGATATTAGCTGAGGGAAGATCTATGAGGATAAGGTTGTTGGTGTATGATCTTTCCCCCATTATGTTTCATTATATATTATTTTAAATTGTTCCCTGAGCCATATAATTTATGCATTTCCTATAATTGGTCAAATTTAATTAAAATTAATTCATTTCCCTTCTTTTTTTCAATACAAACTAGTGATAAATCAACCCATGGGTTTGATCACCTTGAGTCAATCCACCCCAATGTGTCAGGTACACCTTAGAGGCCTTTTTACCCTATTCTAAAATGGACTAACACCCCTTGGGGTGTGTTTTCACATAACTAATGCCTTGATCCTATTTTTTTATTGAATTTGTGGTTGAACCATGAGTTAGACCCCAATAAAACAAGCCATAATGAAATGGTTGACTTAAATGAATTTACCAAGTACTGATTTCCTTAAACCTTGTTCCAAAAATGGACCATTAAATGAGAGAATTCTTTGAACAACAGGACTTATATGAAATAAATGTTTGTGATAATAAAATGGGATATATTCCTAGACATTGTATATTTATACATTTATTTTTTAATGATTTCACCTTAGTGTCAAGGGAGAAACAAGGGGATCAATAATAAGAACCCCATGGATGAACTCTCATTCTTCTATGTTGGAATTTTTAATGCCAGGAAAACATGTCAAGTGTGAAACTAGCTCGACATGGGATGATATTTCTGAATGTTATTTATTTTTACCTCCAAAAGAGTGACACTGGTTATCTAGGGGAGACCCCTTAGATAGGATTAATGTAATAATGGTTATAGCATGAAATGATATAGACATTACCCCTACATGGGATACCAGGAATGGAGTTGGAGGCTAGTTCTTGATATTATCATACCATGCCTAGAGAAACACCTGGTATTTCTTCTTGGGTTAACATGGAAGGGATCCCTATGAATTTGACATATTACAAGACCCTAAATCAGTACTTGGAAATTCACATCAAATTTCCATGTTTGGGATTATTGTGACTCTAAATATTTTATAAATAGGGTTTCAATTGAATTATAAAGGAAAATGAAGGAATTCAAAAAAACATTCCTTTAGTTTTGGAAAAATAGGTACTTGTCCTCCTACCCCAATCATATGCTTGGGGATAGTCCAACTTCTTCAAAATTATATCACTCACTTTTCCACTTTTAGGATTCTTTGGTTTAGACTCACTATCTTATGCTGAAGTAGCTAGTTTTTGATGGGTTTCATTTTGTAACCATGTCCAGTTTATTGGTTCATTCCATTGTGTTTCCACCCATTTATTAATTATAAAATACTTTTCATTTTATATTGCATGAATAGGTCTCCCTAGACACCATTTTTGGTGGACTACTGAGATTGTATCTCAAACCCTGGTTAGATTACCTTTGGTACCCAAGAAGTGTTTTTAAATGTTGGTATTGATAATGGGAAGCAACCAACTTCAAATGCCTGACATAGAGATTTAGGATGGAGTTGGGGAAGAGGATTGGGAGTATACTCATGATGTCATATATAGTAGTTTTTATCCCTTTTGTATATTTTTTTTATCATTTTGTATATTCTTATATCCACTTACCCACAATATTAATTTTTCATATCATCATCAGTAGTTTTATCTATTTATTATTCAACTTATTCTTGTTGTTCATGTATCTTGCTTGTTTACAATCATTTTTCCATGACCATCTGTTGACATTTATATTTATGATAATTATTACCATCATATACTTCTATTATCAATATGATATATGATGAAAATATATCTCCACAGACACACCCTAGGCCCTCACTACTAGTCAGTAGCCTCTGGAATTCATGTATGTGTGGTGGAGGTATTGTGGCCACTATCTCAATATCCGACTAAGTGGAATTCAATGCGGGATGCTAAAAAGTGATATTAGAGAATATATTACCTTTTTCATAATTTTTGGGAATTAGAAATGTGAATAGGATATTGGAATTTGGTAATGAGTGTCTTCTTAGGGGTGTCCAACCCATGTACAAGGGAAACCCAAATTCCTCTAGTTGGGTAAATGCTGTTATTTCATGCATTGTTACAATTTTTTGTATTTCACCATTGGGTGACTCACATTATTTATAATATTATTTATATTTGAGTTATTAAAGAGGTATTATTAGCCTTGGACAAATGATATGTGGGAATATTATAATAATACATAATTTTAGGCACCATATGATTTAAAATGCCATGCATTATGTCATGGAATATTTACTTTATTAAATGAATTTCCTATATTACATGTGATCTCAGTTTGTTCTTTTTTATTGGGAATTGATGTGATTTCATTGTTATATATAGAAATATTATAACATTTTTTACAGAACTAAAATACACGATTGGCACTTAACGTATATTCTTTAACCGAATAATATTTTTCTGCATAGGTTAAGACAGATACCTTAAACAACCAATTGTTGCTCATTGATCCATGGAATATCAGTCACATGAGATAAAATGTGTTGTGGTTAGGATTAAATAGATTCCACCATCCAATTTATTAGGTGTTTGGGGCCTTGTAAATTGGATCTGCATATTCATATAATTCAACCACTTAAAGGGAATTTAACTACAGTAATGAATCAAAATGAATATAACCTTTAAAATCAATAGTCCCCTTATCCCTGAAATTGGATACCTTGACCCTGACCCAACCATAGGTGTGGGAAGTTGAAAATGTCTCCAATTATCCTTATGTGAGTCATTTTATATAATCTATAATTGACTCCAGGAGTAGAAAGAGAGGTGTGTTTCTTCAGTAGGGCGACTTATGCCTATCTCTCATTTGGAACATTCCGAATATATTATAAATTATATTTGAGGTATGCGCCTGGAAATTACCGAGCAATGACACTGCAATGACCTTTTTATATATTCCCATAATGTGGTGATGTGAATACTATGGAGGTGTTCGGTCGTGATCCATCCATGATACCTCCTATATTTCCACATCAAGCACCCCCTTTTGATTTTACACTAGGTGATGATGACCGGTTCAATGGCCGATTTATCTGGTTTATGTAGAATGTTTAGGGTGCACCTTGACCTGCCCCTTATTTGGTAGAGATGAACTGTGAGTTTCAATAGTAGATTCCTTCCCCCTTCCTCGGGGATGGTGAACCTTTGGATGAAAAATCATGGTTGGAGGCCATACACTCCATCTTCGATAATCTTAAGATGCCTCCAGAGTGGCTAGTAAAGCTTGCATCCTATATGCAATGTGAATCCACCATGAATTGGTGGGACGTCCTTACTCAGGCCAGTTGACATTAGGGTATGGTATGGGTCGACTTCCAAACATCGTTATTTGACTACTTCTTCCCCAAGACTTTGAGAAATGATCACATTCATAAATTCATTCACCTTCAACAAGGTGATATGACCATGATGAAATAATCATCCTGATTCACGTAAATCCATCATTTTATCTAAACTTGACTAATAGTGAGATAATTAATGATAGTTTATTTGGGTATAGTATTTCATATTCCATTTTTTCAAAGGTTAACATCTTCTAGCTAACCTCTATTTCAAAAATAGTGAACCAGGCCCTCATCACTGAGTGAAACCTGAGGGAATCTTGTTATGTGAAGTATGGAAGTTCATATTTTATGAAGAGAAGTGGTTTATCAAGTGGATGGAAGAGACACTATGAGGGTATAGATGGAGGTGGTTGAAGCAGGTTCAAATGAATAGAAACATTAATGTTCTGTCAGAATTGTAGAAGAATAGGTCATAAAAAATCCACATTGTAATAAGAACCTAATTGAGTGACGGACTTCTAGAATGATGGGCCACATCTGGAATTTTTGATGATGTTTTATTTTAGTGATAAGAGAGTGAGATTCTGTGCTAGAAATTCATTTAGGTTCAACATTAGTGACTCTTGGTTAGGCTGGATGTTATTCGTATATAGGCTGTTCAGGCCGAGCAGCTGGTCATGGTTGAGGTAGTTAGGCCTCAGAGTTCTAGTGTCAACAGAGTAGAATTTATTATGCTACATAGGTATCATCTTGGAAAAACCATTCAGGACATATTTAGATTGTGCAAGCCATGCTAGAGGAATATATTTTTGGACCACCTATAGTTAGTGGAAATATTCTGATACCCTCCACTATAGTTTCATCCCTTTGGAAATATGTTCATCACACTATTTTCTATCTACTACAACTATGTAAATTCTGAGCCTAGGGATTGAGTACTCTAGTGGATTTATGAACCTTGAAAAATCCTTATGAGTTTTATTGGTGGGTATAATTTAGTTCAAGGAGTGTCCCCCTGAAATAGGTCGGTACCATTTTCTATGTAGTTTCATTATCGTTGAGATGAGTGGTCTCGACAACATTCGTGGTATAGAATGGATTGTGCCTTATCGAGCCCAGGTGGATTTCTAGGGACATTGTGAATCCCTCACATAACTCAAGGGTAGTGCATATATCTATAAGGGTGAATGGAACCTCCAGGCCAATTGAGCTGGACTCTGGTGTACCGGGGTAGGTGGAGTGACAGATTAGACAACTAGTCTCGTTACCAGAGATCATGGAAGAAATCTCGTAGAATTACCCCATATTGTGGATCATTTCATGGATTCCTTCGTTGATGATTTATTTGTCTTACCTCATGATAGAGAATTTGAGTTCACAATCAATCTTGTTCTTGGTGAGACAACAATGTCCATTCCTCCGTATTGGATGGAACCTACAGGGCATCATGAACACAAAAAACCATTTAAAGACTTAAAGGATAAGGGTTTTATATGACCCAAAATATCTCATTGGGGTTTAATCATTATATTCCCTAAGAAGGAGTATGATTCCATTATATTGTTCTTGGATTACCTCTTATTGAACTTGATTAAGGTGAAGAATAGGTATTCAATTCCTCAGATGGAAAACATATTCGACCAACTCTAACGAGTAATAACTTTTTCTAAGATTGATCTGAGGTTAGGAACCCATCAGGTGATTGTGAATAAATTAGAAATACCAAGTACAAAATTTTGGGGATGGTATGTTCCGTATGAGTAATTGGTTATATCATTCATTCGGCTGAATACACCAACAGTATTCATGGCAACGATGAATCCAGTTTCCTTCCAACATATTTATACATTTGTTGTGGTCTTCATAGATGAAATATTACATCTTAATGCACCCAAAAAGACCATGAAAACCATCATGAGATAATACTAAATACACTGATAGGGAACCATCTATATGAGAAGCTCAATAAATTACACTATTTAATTAGTAAAGTTCGATTCTTGGGTCATTTCATATTAGAGGTAGGAGAATCTGTTGACCCATAGATGGTGAGCCCTATGGTTTCCTTAGAGAATCCCATGAACATATTTAGTATATGAATCTTCTTTGGAATAGATGGATATTACAGGAATTTCATCCATGATTTATCATGCCTAGAATTGTCGATTTTGGTCTTGACCATGAAGTTTGTGAAATTTGACTTTATAGAATCTCTATAGTTATATTATCAGGAGTTGAACAGAGGAACGAATTCAGTTCCAATCCTAATTCTACCTGATCTGAACATAAGATATACTATTTACTATGATTCTTTAGGAATTGGTCTTGGTGTAGTTATGATGCAAGGTTTTTGGGTTGTATCATACTTTTCTTGGTAGCTGAGACCATGTGAGTAGAAGTATCCCACACATGACCTCAAGCTAGATTCCATCTTTCATGCTTTTCACTTTTGGAGGAACTATTTGTTCAGTGAGTGGTCTGTTATTTGCACGGAGAATAAAATTATCAAATACATCCCCACTCACCATGTATTTAATTTAAAGAAGCACATGAGGATGGAATACCTATAATAATTAGAATTTGATATTTCTTACACACCTAATAAAGGACATTACATATATTCATTCTTGATCCATAAGACTCAGATGTAAGCCATTAAGGTGGTAAAAAGTTAGTGGAAGTTGATGGATTTGTTCTAGGAGATGCATATTGAGGATTAGGAAAAACACAAGTAGTCATTTCGTGTAGATCTAGTAGTGAATTCCTCTTATCTGGGGAAGGTCCATATGTGGTTATTGTCTGATTCTGAGGGTCTTGTTTTGGGAGAGAGTTTCTTATAAGAGAACCCAAAACCATGTTTGATTGTAGATAATAGTGAGACTCTACTCTACCATGGACATGTTTGGGTACATTCATATATATAGTCATAGATGATGTGAGAATCTCACTAGTCTTTTTTGGTTGTTTACCCAGGGATTACCAAGGTGTATAGAGACATTCATCTTTAATATTGGTGGATAAGTATGAATAGGTAGATATCATGTTTCATCACTCAGTGCTCGACCTGTTAGTAGGAAAAGAAATATCAATAATGGACTACCAAACTTCTACAACCCCTATCCATTCCAACATGGAAGAGTAAAGACATCACCATAGATTTTATGATGGGATTACCGATATCCTCTCAAGGTCATGACGTATTATGGGTGATCATCGATAGGTTGGATAAGGTGTCAATATTTTAAATGATTTAATATTTTTATCTTTTGACGATATATGAAGGTTTTATATTTGAGAGATAGTGTGACACCATGGTGGTTCCTATTCTAATATATCAGATAGAGAATCATGTGGTCCTGGAAAGGGTTGAAAAATGAACTGGATCCCTAGGTGCTCTTTACTGTAGCATATCCCCTTCAGAAGACAAGTAGTCAAAGGGAATGATACGAGTGTTAGAGGATATTCTTCAGGATTATATATTTTATTATAGAGATTAATGGAAAAATAATATTCAACTAGTTGTGTTTTCCAACAACAAAAGATTTATGGATATAATTTAGATGGCTCCGTATAAGGCCCTTTATTGTAGGCTATGACGTTCAGCTTTACACTAGTTTGGGGAAGGTGAAAAAAATCTAATGTGTCCTCATGTCATTCATGAGACTTCATAGAAATTTTAGCTGATTTAGATGTGTATGGATATATATCGGTCTAGGAACATGTCTAATACCGATCATCACTACCTACATTTTGAGTTTGAGGTTGAACATCAGGTACTTCTATGTGCATTACATAGGTTAGGTAACAGATGAATTTAGAGACATGGAAAGTTACTGCCTCATTATATTGGGCCTTTTGATATAGCAGTTAGGGTCAGGAAAATAGCCTATCACTTACAATTACCCAAGAGGTATCATTTTGTGAATGAAATATTCAATTTATCTCAGCTTCAACAGTATCATGATGTCCTATATCATTCGTTTGACCCTAATGATATTGAGTTAGTGGTGGATGCGTCTTTATAAGAGCAGATGATACATATATTTGATCAGATCATGAAGGTTATCTGATGCAGGTTAGTTCTTATGGTATGTGTGCTATGGAAAGATGGATGCAAACATGATGAGACCATGGAGTTAGAATCTGATGTACATTCATAGTGGCTAAAATTTTCATAGAAGACATTCTTCCAAACTTGGATAGAAAAACTAGGGATGAGTTGTATTAAGGAGGATAGGTTGTAGAATCTCGAATTTTCACAAGGGAATGTGTTTTTAGTTTCTAGTTTATATTACTTTTCCCTATTAATGGTTCCTTATGATGTCATGTAGGTATTAGGTCTTATTGGGGATTGTTCAGAGCCTAGATGCCTGAAATTGAAAGAGGTAAACTGGTCAAATGGTTTGTAGAAACTATGATTTCAAGTCCGCAATGTGTCTCAAAATTGTGTGGTTACATATCATGGGTACATGGTTGCTGCACATTGTTTTAGTAATCGTGAATTCTAAGAAGCATGGTTGTGTGACCCATCTATTGCTTTTTATAGTTTATGTTTTCATGGTTTGTTCATATTTAGACAAACAGTGTGCCTAACTTTGCATGGTTCCCCTTTGATGCAGTGTCTTTATGTACAGTTGGCACATTGTCTAGCCAACCATGTGGCCAAATTGTTCATCATTATATTTGAGAGTGAATTCACCTATTTATCCCATAGTTTTATTTTTTTAACCATTTCCCCCCTTCTTCTCCTGTGGCTATCCCCCTTTTTTCACCCATGAATGTTTTCCTCCTATTAGGTTTTGGGATACTTCTTCAATACAAATGGAACTTGGATCAATATTATATCTATTTGAAATATATTTTTATGTTCTTACATACTCTCCCTTCTATTTTATGTTTTTTTCCATATTTTACACAATTTTGGTTAAAGATCATTTACCCCATTGTTATGGAAGTTGAAGGATTGTTTGATTTCATCCATCCTATCTCAAATCAAATGCCAAAGTTTGATGAGGTAAGCTCTAATAGGCTAAGGTAAGTGGTCTATATTATTTCCATTCATTTATTTGTGTTATATATTGTGCACCATTGTTTCATGTGCCAGAAAAATCTAGTAATTCAATAAATTTATTTTTTCGACCCAAGATAGAGAATAATAAAACCTTGGGGTTTAGCTCATTAAATCTTTACACCCCAATGGGTTTTTATCAAACTCATTATAGTAGTAACCCATCATTTTTACTATTGGAGACATTTTTTTTGATATTTTTTTATCTTTTCTTATTATAAAAAGTCCACTTATAGAGTTTATTTAGTGTCAATTAGGAATTAAATCCATGTCTATGTAAAAATAGAGGCCATTATTACTCATGAGGCCTTAAATGGAAGTGATTTATGATGTAATTATTCAAGATTTATAGTTTGGAAAACAATTTGGGAGTTAGATAGTTGTTTAACACACCAAATTATCATTCATTAAACCCGTTATTAAAAGTAATATGGGATGTATTGGTAATGTTAATTTATTAGTACTATATTAGAGCTGTATCAGAGACTCTATTCACCAGAACTAGGATTTCAGGCTATAGAACAAGGATTTCAAGCAATTAGACCTTTAGGATATCAATTCAGGGCATGTGGACAACTAAGAAAGGGACTCTGGGAAACATGTTATTTCTCCAGGCCTACACATGGTAGACCAATAAACTGTGGGATACAAAAGGGAAAATGAGAGATGTGATGATTAGTTGGACAAAGAGGTTCCATAATCCTGGAGATTGTACACCCATGTTAAATACCCCATGTATGACTGGAAGCAATGAATAACTAAAAACTTGAATTTAGGACTAAAATTAAGATTAATAGATGTAGAAGATAATGAAAATAAGGGTACTTTTATGTGGGTTCTTTTTATTGGGCCCTTAGGTCATATAACTACCTTGTGGCACTGGACCTACACCCAATGTAATGGACATGTTCAATAGGCCTTTCCTGGAATGTAATGGTTCACTCTAAACCCAATTAAAAATTATATTATCTATAAATAAAATAAAAATCTTCAAACTGCAGTCCATTAATTGAAATAGTTTGGATGGAACATATGAAGAAATAATTCAAATTGGGGTTTTACTTTTACATAACTCCCACAAATCTGTAGTCCCTGGGAGATCTTTGGTAGATTGAGGATTACTGTAAATGATGTATCTTGATTTTGGTATTATATGTTTATTTATATAGAGGATAGATAAAGTGGTTTTTTTGGAAGAACCTGTATGTATGAGTAATATGTAAAATACCAGTTTTTTTTCAATTTGAAATTGAATCATTGAACGTTAGTTTTTATTCAGAAGGTGGTGGTTTAAAAGAATTTTGATATGAATGATTATTCAACTTATCTAGTACAACAATAATTATATTTAGATAGTTAGTATCATTTATAGAGTGATAACAGTCAGATATGGGGCTTGCCCCATGAAATGGATGGCTATGTTAATGTTACATCTAGTAAGTTTAATGGGATGATTTATGCCGATTCTTCATAAGACCTCATATTGTATGACCGTAGTGAAAGATATTCTTCTTGAACCATAACTAATGGGGGGGGGGGGTAAGACATTATAGTGGATCCTCCAGTTAGATCTTTATTATCTAAATAGTTCCCATTGATGGAATTTATCTTTCTGCAACAATTTCTAGTTATGTGAGTTTATCATTGGTAGAGAAATATTCCCTTTTTAGAAATTCCTTTATTGAAGACATCATAATTATGAAATTATCCTTGGTATTTATGGGATTCCCCTTTTTATAATTGAAAATTCAATCAAAATTAATGATATAGGGAGAGGTACACCATCAACGGTGAGAGGGAAGGTTTGGTATGGAAAATAGAGACATTCCTTAAGAAGTGGAAGACATATACCCACTGAATGGTAAGCATTAATTTTTAGTATATGGCTGTAGATGAGGATTTTATTCATATAATTATATTGGGATGTGTGAACTATTCATAAAGAATGACCCATAGTTATCCCTTTACATGAAACTAATCCATCCATCACCATTTATTTTAAATATTCTATTTGGAAGTTGTAAAGTAGAATAATGAATTACAATATTGTGTTTGTGAAACACAAGGACTAATTATTTTCTTATATTTATTCACAAAAGAGAAAATTAATAATTCTAAGATTTATCTAGTCTTACCATGACAGTTCCATTTGTAATGTATACTCTATAAGTAATAATTCTGGATTATTAGAATAGTGAATAACATTCAAAATGTTTAAGTTCTTGTAGTTAATGAGACTAGAGTTTCAAAATGGTTGTGTGGTTGTTGATACCTTTAGTACATAATTCCATATTCAATTGAATGGGAAATAACATGAACCATTTCCCTTGAAGTAGTAAAATTTTTTTGGGAGAGGGAGATGTTTCTCACCATTAATGGAATATAGTGTCCCAAAACCCTTACTTTGTTAGATATTGGGATATGGAAGTGATATCAATTTAGTGTTCTTATATGAATAGTAATTCTATGGTAATAAACCTAAAGGGTTTTCTTAAAGGTGAAGAAAATAATCTGATACCCTAGGTAAATGGTGTTTTTATATTCATTCTCTTATTGCATATCATAACAAATATATACATTTAGGATTAACCCAATAGAGTTTGTTTTAGTATGTGATATTAATAGTATATATTTTAAAAATTCCCATCATATGGAAACAAAGGCTATACAGTGATGGTTTTTTTTCATGAAAGTTGTGAATATTAGTTTCTCATGTTTTGGAAGGTGTTATCCTAGTATATGGAGTCAATAAAATTAGATCATTTTTACACCCTAGACTATCCACATTGATTTGTGACATAATGTACCACCAATGATCAAATATAAGGCTATTAGGTAGAATTATGTTTTTCCTATCTTTTTATATTATAGATATAATAAAATTTTATAATGTTTTGAAACAAATGTACCTATGTTATGTTTTATGATGGATATGATCTTAACTAGAGATCAAAGTGGGGTGTGTGTGGTTCTTGCTAAAGGATGAGGAAAGGATTGATCCAGATAGACTATAATTTTCTATTGAGTATGATAGTGACACTTAAACACTATTGATAGGATAAGATGAAAAGAAAAATTAGTCCCTGAAATATATACTACCCTATAGTTATTCTATAGTTAGTGTAAAATATTAATTATTGATCTTATTAAAGGAGTTCAATACAACTAGATTGTTTCTATGTTATAGCCTTATGTAGAACTAATAAAGGATGGGTAAAATAGTTCTCCCATAGGAGTTATCATTATAAATAATCCATTTCAATGTGGATGTGAGTGGTTTATTGTTTCACTTAATCCTATGTGGTCAGAAAACCATTTAGTGTAGAGGATTGATGAGACTCATATAATGAGAGGTTATGCTTTTATTATGTTTTTATCAAGATAAATTTGGTTCAATAGATCTTTTGTTGAAATAGAATATTAAGGAAGAAATAAAATAATGGGAATTGTGGAAATATTTTTTTTATTATATCATTGATTACTAAATTCAAATAGATCTTGGACCTCCATAGGTGGATGAACAATATTTGAAGGTAAAGTGACTTTCCACATATGATTATTATATGAACTACCCAATTTATTATCTCATTATATTTTCCATATGTTGTTTAATAAGTATAAAATATGGGTAGGATTTAGTGAAATGGGGATTTCCCCAGTTGGGTTTTATATTTTGTTCATGCTCTAATATCCTGAGTCGTCCATAGGTGTAAAATTATAAATTTTTCCTAGAAGATAAACCAAGAATTTCATTCGATGATTCTTTTCATCTCAAGGTATGACATTTTCCCTTAGTTTTAATTTTATTGGAATTCATAGTATGTTTAATTTTTATGGATATTTAATATTTTCTAAATAAATAATTAATTATCTCATGCCTTTGGATGATTATATCTTCTAAATAGACACACAAATAAATGATTACTTTATCAATGTTGAGTCTTGAAATCGGTGTTTCCCCAAGCTATGTAAAATTTGTTTCACTCATATATTAGTCCCTAAACTAGAAAATATCTTATATGTAATTAAATACCATGTTTTGAACTAGGATGTGGTTAAAAAATCCCAACTTATGATGGCTACCAGGGGTTAAATTATCACTCTAATTAAATAAACCATATATTAAGAGAGAAAGGAATTGAAGATTTAATATTCATTTATGATGAGGAGATCAACATAAAATTGGGAGGGGGTTCAGATGGAGAAGAAAAATTAAACTCACAACATCATTAAGGACCAAATTATGAATTGATGGGATTGAACACAATGATATAGGGATTTTATTTTTATCTATAAATCATTATTAACTTTTATTTACACCATGATTTTTTTTCCTGATGGTTATTATTTACTTGGTGATTATTCTTGTTAGAGTTATTGTGAAATTAATGTTATATATGAATGTATTAATTTCATTTCAATTCTCATATAATATTTCATACCTTCATGTTCAATGAAAAATTCACCATGGCCTAAAACTTGGGTTTCTAGAATCACATTGATAATCAATTCATTTACACTATGTTCCTCCCCTTATTTTCTAATAGTGATGGTTTGTTTGATGCCTTCACAAAGGATGGATATTTAACTCCAGATGCTAGGGTGATGGTTTGATTTTATTTGTGAACTATGAGAATGATGATATATGTCTTATCAATGTTAAATCATTCATTTTACATTAATAGGAAATTAGAGGATTATAATATGTAATGTTTTGTGTTGGATTGGTTTATATAATAGATAAATATTTGTATAAAGATTTATTAAGTTGGAAAGGGTTGTTTCCAGAAACATGGAATTCATCGAGGCGTGATGTAGAGTGAGAATTCTGGTAGAGGTAGGGTCAATGGTTGTTGATACAGATTTTCCATTTTGTAAAATAGTGTTCGAGGCATGATAACTATATTATGTTTCTCAAACACCATTAACCATTTTGGAAAAAATTTGTATGTTGATACCCACATAGTAGAGATAATGGTAATACACCACTTAGTGAATATTGTACAGTCACAAATCATTTCTCATACTGCACACATTATGTATGATCTAACAAGGGAGTTTTTTATATCTCATCACTTAGTTTTCATAATTATATAAGTGGTTAGGGTATACTAAAATATTTTTTTAATAGAGTGTGATAGAATAAACTTATTTAAGATTATGGTCCATATTCAAGTTGTATTTGGTAGTTTAAGGATCATAGCTCCAAAGAGGTTATTACTAGGTTCGATCGATATGTTCAAAGTGGAAATATGGCTGAGTAATCTTTTTTTACTATGTTTATGATGGAAAGTGTGTCCATTGTATTTATCATGGATATTTTTTAAGGCATGTGTACTAGGATAATGTGTTCTATATTTAATTCATGGGGCTGATATCCCCTTATTGATGAGAAGGTGTAGGCCCCCTCATAGTAGAGGAATCTAAGAACTCCCCCTTATGGGATGAGAGTCCAATATTTTTTGATTTAGGTGCCCCATCTTCGGAAACATTATTCCATTTGGTGTGGGTTCACAATAAATGTTATAAAATCCAGTGACAAACACACATACATTGGGGAAACATGAGCCCCTATAAATTATATGAGGTGAATGGATGTTTATATAGTTTGACAACATTAAATGTTGGGTTTATTACTCACTTTACCAATGCCTATTTTTGTAAATGATGTGGGTTTCCTAATAATTTTATATAATAGTGATGTGGTAGTTGTTGATTATAGGGTGAAATACTCCCTCAACTAATTTGCATACCTTAGTGAAGTGTGGATTCCCCCACCAAGGATTTGGGTGGTGGTATGTAGATACAGAATAGTTTGGATATTTCTAATCTTATGTATCCTTATGAATTACTTGATTCCTTTAAGATGTAACATACAAATGGGTTATTAAATGAAGACTTTGTGTACCTTTTGGAACTCCATGAATCTATAGTTTCTTATGATATTTTTTCCATTATGGAATTGAGTTGATATGATTATATCTTCTGTGTATCCCCTAAAGACCTCATGTCATAGATAATATGTGTATTGTTTCATTAATTTGATTCCTCTCTTATTATAGAATCCAATTTGAAATGATTGTTATGTTGTTTATTTATATTAATGGGTCATCCTTTGGATTATATTAATACTCACACTTACACGAGATTCTTACCAACATGTGTGGAGACATTAATGGTGATGATATTTTTTGGGCATGGTCTTGGTGGGCAGAGAGATTGTGTTTATTTCTCAATTTTCATGTTTAATAGATATTTAGGTTTTATGACGGTGGTAATGACCTTGACAGTTGAAATTCATTCTAAGAGTCCATATAAATATTTGGATATTTCTCTTCAACAATGTTAATTTAGACTGAGGGATTTTTCCAATGTACTATACCTATGGAATTTTCCTTTGTGGAGATATAGATATCATGAATTTCCATATAAATACAGTGAATACAAGTAATTTTTTTTGACAAATAAGTAGTGTTTTATAGATATGTATTTTTGTTGTAGGTTTATATAGGATTAGGCATCCCTTGTATTTTTATGCTTTATTTCTGTTAATCACTATCCCTAACCAATTAGTAGTGGGATTAGGGTGGCACACTCAACATTCCACCAGTTTGGGAAGGGATTTGTTCTGTTGGATCCAAACCTAACATGACACAAAATGTTCAATTATTAAATTTAGATCTAAAACATTAGGATTTTATCATGTAACTTGTTCACTCAAAGTAACTCAAAAACTACTCTCAGGTGATGAAAATGATCTTCACATATATTTGAGTAATGATTACTCTCATCAAGGAAGAATATAATGAACCAATCTTGGAATGGTTGAAATACACATTTTTTGACATACATATAAAGACAACTAGATCAATATTAAATTTTTATTACATCACAAAAAATTCACAGTTTCCTTGGAAACAAATTAAAGATATCATCGATATATCCTCTTCTGAAAAAAAAATATGGAGGTAGCTCGGCTTGAGGGATTTCTTCAAGAACTATCTTGGTTCACCGGGTAATTATAGTGTTTATGAATCCATTTAATTATAAACCTTTTAATAGTATATATTAAAATTATAAAAAGGTATTCACCACAAATTCTTGGGGTTTCATTTACCTTTTTATCTAACACCATAGAATATGATAAAACAAATACAATGATCCAAATAAATCTATTTTATGATTTTATCCAAACATATTCTATACCCACTAATATTTACTTTTTACACACTTTTAGATCCTAATACCTTCATAGTTGTTATAGGGTGAATATTACTAAAGTCAATCCACTACTTATGGGGAAACATTGTGTTATAGTATTGGATGAAATCTATGTAGTTATTTACTCATAAATGGTGGGGATTATCCTGGAAATACTTGAAAACACATAAAGGATCATGTGTTAGAAGATACTTATTATAGACCAATGTTTTTAACCGTATAATCTCTTTTTAGTATTCCACTATTTCATGATCAAAAAACAAGTACCATCAACTCATAAGAACATCCCCCATTAGTGATAATAATCAAACAAATCTAATATCTGGTTCAACCAATCAGTCATGAAGATAAAAATATACAATCTTATATAAATAAAAATTATATCCTTAATGAAAATTTTCTCATAAAATTATACTTCACATCGATGAAAATTATAAAAAAATATTGGGTTCCACAATTGGGGATTTCTTACAAAATTATATTTTAATCACTAATTAGTTATATACAATACATTAATAATAAAGATAGATAATATGTGTATGGATACATTATACGACAATAAAATCTATAAATTAAATGAAAAATATATAGCACAAAATATTTATATTAGAGTTGCATGGTTGAAACTATAGCAGCCCTGTTTTGTCATACATTACTATTACATTATTTAAATCATAAACAACAAAAAAGCATTACATGACTAGCTCCAGTGCATTAATGACTTTGTAAAAGTGGGACCATATGTAATATTTAAAAAATAAAGCATAAAAATTTATTTAATTCTTTCTTCTCCAGATTCTTATTGGCCATTCAATTATCCTTAGTACAAGCAGTCACATGAGGATTTCATCGAAGAAAGGGGTGATCTAAATTCCCATTAAAAGAATAAGGAAATTCTAAAAAATGAAACATCATGTCTTAGTGGTAAACTATCTAACATAGTTGTGAAGAAAGATACCATAATATTCTAGAATATTCAAATTTTCTCAAGAGATAGACCACATTACCCAATTATTTAGAGGGATATATAATTCTAGGAGCACTAGTCACATGATAAGATTTATATTATGCTATACAATTCCAAGTGCACCCTTCATATCATAACATTTTCATTGTCCTTCATGGCACATAAAACATATATCAATCCTGGGAATAAAAAAACACACGGAAATTAATGTGTTTCATTTAATAAAGAATAAATTAATAAAAGTTTTTCCTAAATGAAATTGTTAATAACATACTGGAAATAAGAATCATCATCCTTGAGTGAAGAAGAAACAATCATGATAAGTAAAAGGCATGTTTTTTTGAAAGAACAATTCTTTTTGAAAAAATTCTATTTTTCATAAACTCAAGTAGAAAAAATTTATATCCCTAAAAAGGAAACATAATTATGAATAATTTGTATTTAAGGAATATCCATACTTAAAATGGAGTGCAAGAAGGAAAACCCAATGAAAGGGAGTTGGGTTTGAGAATTCTCGTTGACTTATTTCCGAATTCTTTATTCACTTTAATATCGTGTATAATCACATTGTATTCATATATTAGAAAATAAAAACCTTTTATAAAATAATTTTATTCATTTTTTTATTATGTTAATTTATTGGCTTTTTATAGTTTTAGAGTTTAATTTCATTGTTTGGGAGTGTTTGTTTTCATAGTTTTCATGATCGACTTACTTGTATACATGAATGAATGTTCATGTAAAATGCGAAAAAAGATCTAAAATTGTTATTGTATGTTCATAATGATATAAAATAATTTCCAATGAAATTATAATGAATTTTTTATAAGGTATGAGGATGAACCATTAGATAAAAATTAATGATGATAGTTTTAGGTATTTTTTTTCAGTTTTTCTATCACAATGAACTTGTTTTGTTTAATCATTTAGTATTATGTATATATGTTGGTTGAAGAAAATGAAGATGGTTTTAACATAAATTTTAATTTATTTTTCAACCATTATATTAGTTTTATTAACATTTTGTAAGGAATTAAAGGAAAATGAAAGTTCCTCAACCACGATGTTTGTAAATTGACACATGACGGGCAAGAATTTATTTATTTTATATAAAAGAGAGATATAGAGGAGTTTAATGAGGGATATTCCTTTAACATGATATTATTATAGTATATAAAAAATAATGGAGTTATAATTCCATTTGGAATAGAGAAGTTGAGTATAAGAGAATAATATTAATGAAATTGAAAATAAATTAAAAGAAAATGGAATAAGATTTTACCTCTTAGATTTATCCTCATTGAGAACCTCCTTAGGGAAAACTTTTTGGTCTTTTGGAGAGACCAAGGGATCATATACATGAGGAATGGGATATTAAATATTATTGGGCAGAATTTCAGCAATTCTCAGTACTTGAGAGGTGTGAGGATAAGTGGGGGTGAGGGGTGGTATGTATAGCGGAGGACTAGAGTGTTTTCTCATTATTATATTCATTAGTATATTATTTTGGATGAATACTATGAATAGATTGAGAATTATCTCTAAAAATGTTAAAATAATTAATGGTTGTTGGATTTTAAGGTTGTTACATCATAATTAAATAAATAATGACTAAAAAAGCATCTATTGAGCTTTTATAAAAATTATCCTATTTTACTATTCATAAAAAATTAAACTATTTTATAATAATCCAAAAAATTCACCATAACCATTTTTAAATGTGTAAAATTCAAAAATGAACTCCATTTTATGAAAATAGTTTTCTAAAAATGAGTAATTTAATTTTTAATTAAAATAATCATTTACACAGAAAATACAGGTTTTAAAATTATAACAAATTTTATAACACATTGAAAATTTACATAAGGTCTCATAAAATTATCTTAAAATAAAAATATATCAATATATTAATTTATTATTAAATTTTATGAAAATTAATTTTCTTTTCAATTATCAATTTAATCCTAAAACTGTAATTAAATATTTATGACTTATAGAAATACAAATACTTTATTAATTATTATGAAAAATATTATCTACATAGAATATGATATGACTATACCATAATTTCATTTTTAATACACTTAATTTTATTTATACTTTCATGGGTGAGGTAACTATTCATTTGGTTAGTTTACTATTCATACGAGCCTTGTTACTATTCCTTATGCCAAGTTACTATTTCATCGATATTGGATTCGTAACTTCTATAAATAATTATTATTTCATTAATTATTCCTTCATAAAGTTATTATTATGGTTTAAATGTTATTTGATGTGATTAATGACTTTACTATAAGAATAGCGAAATTCCTTTGATAGAAGATTATGTTGTTAGAGAAACCCTCTTTTGCATGAATTTTACAATATACATATCCTTTAGATCTTAGTACATGAAATCTTTTATATAATGTGATAAAAATATTTTTTAATGTGTAGAAATGAAATTTCATTAAAAGGTTCCCCCACATATATTATGCTATCAAAAGAAAAAACATGAATTAAATATTATTTGACAATTATATGTTGCTTGTAGTAAGTCAATTATTTATTGAATATAATTACTTAATAACTTGATTCATTAAATAAAGGATCATATTACTTTTATAATAATACATCAGGTAGTGTACCCATTATCTACGTTTCAAAACCTGATAAGATAAACTATTTTTCCTTGATCATCAGAACATTAATTATGAAAAATATACATCTCATCATCCTATTATATACACTATTCCAAAGATAAAATTCTTTAATACAAATCTATCATAATAAAAACATGTTATACTTTTCCTATGTTGATGAATGATCACATAATTTATCCCAAGCCTAAAACTAATAAGACAAGGTCACATAACCATCATCGAGAATGGTTAAATATATAAAGGGAGGAATTAATCCACAAAACCTATAATAACATATTAATAATAAACACCATTAAACAACCTATATACCCTATAAATAAAATATAAAATATTAAATGCATATATGTAAGATACAACATTTAATTGGCAGAAAATTCATCACATGTCTAGTCAAATGATATAATTCAATAGATACTTATACGTCACTCACAAGAGAAATCTCCCCTAACACCAAAATACCGTCAAGCACATAAATATATCTATAATGTAATAACCCAATATCAAGCATGAAATGGTTATGACTCTAAAAAATGATAAACTCTAATGAATAAAAATACGTCATCCATGTACTAAAACTCTTTCAATACCACAACCCCGTGGTTCACCTAAACATTGAATGGAAGGTACAAAACCACATGAATATCACCTGAAAATTAAACTTATAGGGGTCACTATAATTCCTATTATGATATTACATGTTCTAAATAAGGGAAAATAAAAAATTATTTATATATAATAGTCAATGTTGCTAAAAAACCTCTTATATAGTTATGTCCATATTTACTTTCATTAAAAGAGGGAATATTTGTAAAGTAGTAGCCTATATATCCTTATAAAGTTCCAATACTAGATGTCACCAAAATAATTTAAACCTATGTAAAAATGTTCATAAAGGAATTTAAATAATAGCAAGGGCCTTGTACCATGTCCCTTGTGCCATCAAAGAATGTTGTTGAGCCAATAGAGGATCAAAAATCATTCATAAAATTATCATATTTTGGAATGATATTAATCCCATGAAAAAGGATCCTATACCAAAAATTTAGTATTGGGAAAATGCAGATCTAACTCCATGTGTATGTTTATAGAGGATCACAAACAATCAAGTATTAATTTGATATTGAGTAATTCCCAAACTCTCTAATAACTAATTGTTTATTAATGAACACTGCATACAATATCCTATTAGAAAGGGTTTTTTCAAGAATAAATCTGGGAAATTTTCAACCAAAATATAACCCCTAAAATAATAATAAATCATCATGTGTTCCACAAATAAAACCTTTTATGATCAACTTCATCTCATAGAGAATAAAATATAAAACATAGTCTCCTATAGTAAATCATAAGTCATCGAAAAACGAATGATTCACTTGTGATCCATTGGTCTATTTCATTTTATCATCTAGATGGTAAGTTTGATAGATAAATACTATATAGTTTATAACCAGTCTTCATTCAAATTACTCCCCTATATTAGAGAAGATAATAATTATTTTATAAACATTACGTATCTTAATATATTATTGATCCAAAATATCATCAAATAACCCATGTAGCTCATGGGATGAACTTGGAGCACTTTTTGGACCACTATTGTTTCAATCCATTGTCAAACCATGATAAAACATTTCATATATATATATATATACATATTTTACTATTTCAGATATATAATTATATTTATAGTTCTAAATGACACATTAAATACTATTGTAAATGTATACTTGATAAAAAAACATAATGGTATTATTAAAATTTACATTTCCTAAGACAACATTTTCGGGTGTCCACAATTTTAAAATTCTCCTAATAGTCTCTATATTATTTCAGTTTCACTTAAAATTAATATCATTATAATCAAAATAATAATAAAAACATTTCATATACGATTCTCATATTTCTGCTAGGATAACTCATGTGGGAATTCTAATTTTTTTGGGGAAGGATGTGGTGCTATATTGTAGGATAATAGTCAGGAAATGTGATGATTGGAATGAGGAGTGTGATTCGATGTGCTATGAAATAATCATGAAATATTCAAACCATAGGGGTATTCATGTGGAAATATTGGTCTTAGGTTTTTCTTATGACCTTTCTGGATGAGTCTCATTTATCAAAAAAAGAAGCCACAACACCCATCACCTACCTAACATATATTGGTCCAATCACTTTTTCATGTCCTTTTTATTCACCACACCCTATGGTACATCTATTCATTTATTGAATTGGTGAAATTGGGTTCTCAAGGATTACCTTTTTGGTGATAGTCAAATAATACATAACATGATTGATGGACATTCCTCATTCTGATATCAAATGAATAACTATGTATATATATATAAATATGAAATAAATACACAGAATCTCACAAACACACTAACTAGAGCCACCACCCAAAATGGTGGATGGCCAAATTTTGTGGCTTCCCATGACCATTCTAGTACAAATATATTCTTATATCCATGTGTATTGTTAATTTGGCCTCTATATCCTATGATATTCCCTTTTTATAGGGAATTCAACATGAAGGAACACCCAAGCCACTTATGTTTCCTTATAATGTTTTCATCAAATGTGGACACCTCCATTTTAGTGGTGGAATGTGACATGTGGTGGAATTATGATCCTGAGGACAACACCCTCATGTGATTGGGTTCTAAGAACTAAAAAATTATAATCTTAACCTCTTAATAAAAGATAATTTCTTGATTAATACGATACTAACTGATTTTTAATATGATACTCTTCGGGAAGCAAATGTATAAAATAAGAGCTTTACACATGCTGTTAATGCGGTGAGCAACATATCTTTTTTGGATTCTGAGTTTGTGACCTTGGGATTAATTATACAAAAAAAGACGTATTGGTCATGTCTCTTCAAATCAGAGTGTAGTTGAGGAAGGGATCAATCTCTATAGGTATTCAATTATCACTTGGGTAGTGATCCCAAAATAAGTGAATCCATGGAATTTCAATGAGCTCACTCAGAGGATTGTTGAAATTTTGGGTTTATTCTGAATGGAAGATGATAGGGAGGGGATGTGTTTTCTATCATATAGTATCTCCTTTGGATGAGTTCAAGAGGCATGAATGGAGTCTAGGCTCAGTCCTCCTAAGGTTGGGTTTCCTCAGAATTCATGAATGGGACCAGAATTTTGACCCCAACACTATTAAAAAAATCATTTCACAAATATGGATACAATTATTCAATTTAAATTGGCTGACTAGGAATCTTCAAATCCTATTCTACATTGCGTCATCTATTGGTAATCCCATTAGGCTTTATAAACAAACTCATAATCCTACCTTTGGACATTATACGTGAATTCTCATTGAGGTAGATAGGTGCGCTACCTTAGTTGTGGAAGTGGTGTTAACCACTCAACATGGTAGTATCACTCTTGGTATAATCTAGGAGATATAGCATAAGTTCTTCCTAAATTGACATTTCATTGTTCAGATTTCCCCTGATTGTAATAGAAATAATATATATAATCTTTTCAAGGTTTGAGGCCATGAGGAGGAAAACTGTAGGAGTTGTAGGGGAAAGGAAATTTCCTCCACTGATGGTTCTTATCCCACTACTACTATGGTAGTTCCAAATTATCCTATTAGAGACTCAATTAAATGTAATATGGTGGGTGATGGTTGCTATTTGGATAGAAATGCCATGGATGAAGCTGTTTCTAATGGCGATACAATTAGTGTTAGGAATGATGATAAATCTCAAGAACCTATCGTAGGACATGTTGGAATTAATCAACCTAATTTCTCAGTGACTACTGTAGTTCTACCTTCCAATGGGGATGATTTGAAGTAAATTTAAAGGAGGAAAATTTAGGAAGCAGGCCCAGTTCATGCCACTAGTCAAAACTTGGCTGCAGCCCCAATTACGAATCATGCTGATCATGATAATGCTTATGATCAATCTGTGACATAGGCCTTTGAAGGTTATGGTGCAGATCTTTTTGCAAATCCTGATCATCCTGTTATAGATAATATATATGTTCATGGTGTAGGCCCTATTACAGATCCTATTCGTGGTGCAGATCAAGGTTCTGTCCCTACTTACCCATGGGACTTCTTGCGGGTCCAAATTGAGAAGGCTACAAAAAAGGAAACTACCTGCTAGCCTTTTGTTTTCTCAAGTTGATTCGACCAACATTTTCTCTGTTCTCTCTATTGGGTAGGATACTGGTCTTGCATCTGATGATCAAAGTCCTGTTATTTCTATTGGCATTGGAATTATTTTCTATGATAATTATTTAACACATATTAATAATTATACTAGCACTTGTCTCAGGTCTAAAAAATGAAAATTATCTTCTCAAATTGTCAAGGGATTGGGAATCCTCCCCGATTTAGATCCATTAGACACCATATTATTACCAACATGCCATTATTAGTTGGTATTTTATATCTAAGATTGAAATTTTATAATTAGATATCATTTAAATGGGATTCTCTAGGTTATTCTATTGTTGGGAACAATCAATTTACTTGAAATTATGAATCCTTGTTGGTGCTTAAACATGAAAGTGTTACTGTTATTTCTATTGTGACTGATTTCCAATATATTACTATTTTATGTTGCATTGGTAATGCCTCTCTATGTAACTGATGTCTATACCTTTAATCATTATTGAAGAATAAGTGACTTGATTAGAATTTTGTTTTGATATTTATGAGGTTGTGACAAAGATTTGGGTTCTCCATGGTGATTTTAATACTGTCTTGAGTCCTGATGAAAAAAATGGTGATAAATTTTTTCGTTCTTCAGAATTTTATCTCTCATATTGCATTGATAAATGTAGTCTTTCTGAGCTTCTCATTTCTGGTGCTAACTATATGTGGAGTAGGTATACTATTAATGGAATACATGAAAGTAAACTAGACTGGTAATTTTTACAGGTGAATGATAGGAATGGGGAGATTGATGTGTCTAGCAGAACTCTTCCAAGATTACATTCTGATCACAATCCCATACTTCTTGATGTGCATATCAACAAAGTCAGGTCATCCCCCCTTCCATTCATGTTTAATAATTCATTGATTGTTATCCCAGGATGTTGAGAGATTGTTTTGGATGCATAGAAAAATATTTATTTATAGAGTCCTTCTCATATTTTATGCTGTAAATTAAAATTAGAGAAGGCCAATCTGATGCAGTGGAGTAAATAATCCTTCTCCTCCTCTGATATTGACATTAGAGAGGCTGAAAATGTCTTGTAAATTTTTTATAATACTAATCTGTCTCAATAATTTTCAATTCCAGAAGAATTACAGGCTACATCAAATCTGGAAAAAGTATTGGCCCCTAAATAAAAATTGGTTTTGAACCAATTCAACATTAGGTGAAAAGAGGATGGGTACATAAATTCTAGATTTTTCAATTGATATAATAGAGAAAAAAATTCCAATTGGAGTCTTAATTCCCTTAGCATTGATAGTAATATATTCGATTAAGAGAATGGCATTGCTGATATTGTGATAGATTACTTTGAGAAGTTGTTTTTAGACATTGGGAATGAAAATTATGACAAAATTATTTGGTGCTTTAACCCTTCCATTGAAGATGATCATAATAGAGGACTATTTGATATCCCTAATTAAAAAGAGATACATAATACCCTCTTCTCCAAGAATATAGATAGTATAGAAGACCCGAATGGCTTTACCAATAAATTCTTCATGTTTCACTGGGACACTGATCATATTTATGTAAAAAATGTTGTGAATGATTGTTTAGATCATAATATATTCATTTTGGGATGAATTATAAATTTCTTTCCTTAATCCATAAAAAGGATAATGCTCTTGACCTTAAATATTTCAATATTATTGCTATTGGGAACACTATACCAAAGAACATTAGTAAAATCAAGACTCAATGATTGAATGATATTGTTATGGGGCTTATCTCTAGGAATCAGTTTGGTTTTTTCCTCAGAAAAAATATACAAACATGTCTTTTCACAGCCTCTTAGTGTGTGAATGCAATGAATAGAACGATTAAAGCTAGAAACCTAGCCTTGAAGATTGATATTTCTAAAGATTTTGATTCTATCAGATGGAAGTTTCTTATCACTATCCTCAAAAACCATGGTTTCTTATAGAGGTTCATTGATCTAATTGGATCCACACTCGCCAGTGATAGACAATTTATTCTAAGAAATGGATCTACTAAATGATTTTTTAATGTTCAAGAGGGGTCGGGGAGAGTGACCCTTTCTTTGGTATGCTTTTTCTATTGTAGTAGATTATTTATGTCGGTGAATCACTGATCTTGATAATTTTTTGTGGTATCAAGGGATGATAATTGGGAGGGATTTGTGTGCTCTATCACACTTATTTTATGATGATGAAATATCTCTCATTAGAAGAATGAAAAATGTATTATATCTTGACTTAAAAAAATATTATCTCACTATGAAGAGGATGCAGGGCAACTCATTAATTTTGGAAAGTCATCTATGAATTTTGGTGAAGGAATTGTCATATCAAGGAAAAACAGAATAGTTATGAAGCTTAGTGTTAAAATAGGATCTCACTAAATTACTTACCTTTAAGTACCAATTTTCTTGGGAAGAGTCATAAGGTGTCACTTGGAAAATACTGACTTGAAAATCACCAAACAATTGGCAAGATAGAAAGGGAAAATATGTCCTAGGTAGGGAAAATATGTCTTTTCAATTAAGTCATTACATCAATGTATTTTACTCCTTTCCTCTGAATATGTGGCCCATAACTCTGATTAAAGAGTTAAATGGAAGATTCAAAATCTTTGTATGTACGAGCTCCACAAGAAGAAACATGTTACATTTTCCTGGAAAGACTATATCAAACCAGTATGAATAGGAGGGTTTAGAATTAAAGATATCAAGATTTTCAATGACACTTTGATTAAAATTTTCACCTGGACTATTTTATCAAATTTTTATTCTTCTTTGGATTTTATGACAACTCTATTCATTGGGAAATTAGAGAATGGTTTTGTTAAATACACCAGATCCTTTATCTGAACTGCCTTAATGTGGACCTGCTCAGATCTCATGGGTTTCTCGAAATGGTTGGTATGTAAGCAGTCCTCGTTGAATTATTAGACCACCAATTGGTGGTCCTGACCCTTCTATGATTATATTTCCATTCCACCATCCCTAAAACATAAAACCATTTTAGATTTTTTATGAGGATCCATAACATTATGTAATTCTACCAAGTCTTTTGTGCATTGAAGCCACTAGATATTTTTTTAATGACTGTTATGTATTTGTTTGGATGCCCAACCTGAATGGAATCTTCATCACAATGGAAATATATAATTCTCGTTGTGGTAATTCACGAAATCCTCCAAACTGGGTTACATGTTTCTATAACCATTTTATTCCTCCATCTCGATCTCTTTTTATCTAGAGAATATGAAAAAACAGGCTTCCTCTATAGGTCATGTTAATGTTTTGGAATTCATATATCTGTAGTCTATATTTTCTTCTTGGAAGCAGATGAAACCATCCTTCACATTTTTGTTTCATTCATGTTTCGTTGAAGGTTCTGGTATTATTTGTAGGGTTTTGTCCAATGCAGATTTTCCTCTCTATCTATTGATGGACTGTTACAGTCCATTTTCAAGGCTGATTGTAGTGAGCGGTTCTATGCTCTTATGTTGGAAGTGGTAGCTACTATTCTGGAATTCATATGGTAGCCAAAAAATGACCAAATTTTCAAAAAAATCAAACCATAATTTCATATTGGTGTACTGTATCTGCATCGTGCTATCTGAATTGCTTCTAACATTCAAAATAATTCAATAAGGATTGTTGTTTCTGGCCTTATTCTGTTGAGGTCTCTTGGTGTTAATGATAGGATGAAGATGCCATTGATGGAGAGATATATTCGATGGATACTACCCCTCCCACAGTGGATAAATGTTAATGTAGATGGGGCTGCTTCGGGTGCTACAGACCCCTCTAGATGTGGTGGTGAATTTCATACCATTTGGGGGTTTGGTAAAGGATGCTTCCTCCATTATATTGGTGATGGATTTTTGATTGAAGTGGAGCTCTGGTATATGATTAAAGCAATTAGGTATGCTGTCAATTTTGGTTGGCATGATTTATGGATAGAGTTAGACTCATCTATTGCAGATTAAATTCTGAAAGATTGTTCAAGGAATGTTCCATGGATGATGCTACCGATCTATACTAACTTCCTTCAGCTTCTAGAATATCCCTCCCTTGCAGTCAGACATGTTTTTTGAAAATCTTATCAGGTGGCAAATTCTGTTTTGAAAAGCACAATCTTTGATATGGCCTCAAATTAGTCCTTTGTGTTACTTGAGTGTTTTGCTAGTATTTTTCATGCAGATTATTGTGTGAGATTTACACTTGCCTTTGTAGAGCGGCTCCATGATGTCCTATCATGCACTTTATGATTTTTTATTTGATTTTTCTAAGAGAAGGTTCACCTGACTCCTGATCTTCATATAATAAATAGTAGATATAAAATAGTAGATAAATTACCAAACTAAATCAAAATACTTCTCCAATAAAAATAAAGTCACTAACAAATACTTTATTCTGATTCTAATTTCACCCTAGAATGTTTTTATGATCCCATTAACCAAGATAAAACAAATTTCTTACCCACCTGAAAAAAATATCAACAATAAATTTTGAAACTTGAAGAATTTAATTTTACTGTCTACCTGTAGACACAAACATCCATGTTAATTGAACATTCTATTTAAATGTATAAGAAAATATATGTACATTGATAAAATATTATATGTATACAAAATATACTCACCGACACATATACACACTTATAAATATTTACACATGCATATATATGGTGTGTTTAGAAACAAATTTAATCATAATAATAATTTTTTATAATAGATCAAATATATTTACATTGTGATACAAACATTTTAAATATTCAATATTTAATATTTTATTACTATTTATTATTTTATTTTTATTTTATTTTTACTGTTATTTTAATTTTTTATACCAAATATACACGAATATTTTTATTTTATTGTTCTCAACATTTCATAGAATATATTTTAAATAGATTCATTGTGAAATATATAGGTTTTTTATTTGAAAATTTCAGATTTTTATTAATTTATATTATATTATTTATATTTCTTAATTTCATTTTCTATTAATTTATATGTTATGTGTATTTAAGGTATATACATTATAATCATTATTTGTATTTGTATTTTTTGTTTTCTGGATTTTTAATGTACATTTTATAGAATGGATAATGTTTTTTTCTATACTTCATTTCAATATGTTTTATTGATAATATGAAGACCTAACCCCACCCAGACTCTTATTGAAGGGAAAAGGATGATTCTACCTCCCAAAGCTTATGGTATATAAGACCGGTGATGGTGACTAACACAAAGAGGGTGTGCACATATAACAAGTGGCATTAAACAATGAATTTATTTACTACAAGATTGCATATATGCTATAAGGGAACAACATATTCTTCCCAAATAGAAAATATATAATAGGAATATTCATTAATATATGAAATCACATAAATAATTTGGAAAAAACTATATACCATGCCGAAAATAGTGATTGAAATTAAATATCCCATAAAAACATATTCATGTTCTTAACTGCAAACTCAATTTAAAAACCATGAGTATTGGACGCATAACCATCATCAAATATATCACTAAAAATTACCATTTGAACACATCTACTAAAAAACCACAATTTGTTATGAACATTTTGATCTTATTGTTGGTACTATGAATTATGTGGTACACATATTTATAGGATATCTATGATAAAATATTTATTTTGGTGAGACATGTCGTGTGTGGGAATAAGAGAATATTTGTTCATGAAAAAACCTAATTGTGATCTCCATGTTCCACTTGGGTAATAACATTCTCAAGAACAAGATTCACAAAAAAAGTTCGATAGTCTAGGTGAATGGTGGTGATAACAAACCAATACGATTTGGTTATATGTTTCTTGCCTTGTGGATAGAAATGATTATCCTGAAAATAAAAACTATTTTGAAGGTATCCTATGCTATATTTGGCATTACAAACCACCAAATATAAGTGAAAACTATATCTAGGGGTGTAGTTCATCTTGAAGGATTCTATTCAATTATTCTTAGAACTAATAATAAAATAAGAATTAGAATTTTAGGACCTTCACTATAGGAGGGTGTTTTTGAAAATTTTGGTCTTTCACAAATGATATCTCTGTAAAGGAACCACGCATCGCTCCCTAAACCTCAATTGAATCTGCCATATCACACACCATAGTAAATTACGTTTTGTGGAAATTTCACTTATATCCTGTTTGGTCAACACTTTCATGTTGGGCCTCCAAGAGCACATCTCATTCATGTGAACCTCTAGCATGCCTTAACTCAGTGCACAACATTCCTTACACAGAGTACCTATATTTACCAAGTCACAATAGGTTGTTTACACTTTGAAATATTACCTAATATTTAATTATTTATAAATACACAATTGTTTAGATTTTCCTAACTTAACCATAAATTAGATAATTTTCAGATGATAAATGAATCCCCTCTAACCACCTATGTTTTTTAGTACCTTTTAGGTGGATTACCAAGTGAAATAAACCCATGGAAATAACTACAATTTTGGATAAGACAGTTATCCAATGGGTAACCACATTAAATATTTTCAAAGACCAATCTTAAACTAGTTCCATATGATTATGGTGACATTCCACAACTCCTATGATACACTAGGTAAACACAAACCCAAGTCATACATTAAGGCCTTTAATCAAGGTAGAACCATCATCCATGACTTAATACAAGAGAGTAGCATCACACAAAAGTGAATATAAAAGAAACACTTCATAAATGATAATAATCAGGGATCCATATTCATTGTACCCTATATATGGGGTGATTCAAATTCCCCATATACTTTCTAGAGTGAGACTTCTCATAGTTACCTTACTAGGGTTATATTTTTTCCATGTCAACAAATATGGGAAGCCCTTTTCCCTAAATATACTACATGAGATCTATTCTCTCCTAATACATGTAAGATATCTCTACCATCACCCTTGTATCCAACATAGGTTCATATCTATTAAAGAATACACTATGGCCCCCCAAATATGCATGGACTCATTTTTTACATCAGTATAAACTTGATTAGTTTTTTATTCATTTGATAATAGAACTGTCCTAGGTTTTCCTAATAAAACAATGGGAACATGAAGAAAATATTTATAAGGTATTACATTGATAACTACGGTCATTATCATGAGGATACATGAAAAATGTCCCTTGGGCCATGTTTCTCATCATGTATATTGTAACAACCCATGCTTTCTCGTTACACTTCTCTTTGAATAATACAATACCGTGTGTTTTACGAAACTTCGAAATCTAACACACCACAACCAATCATACTAGTCGTTAGAAATTGTAATTCCCACTTTTTGAAATTTTATACATATTATCTTTCAAAATGACCTTCATTTTAGGATTTCGAAATATCAAAATTAGCTTGGGGTGAAATTTTGGTATTTTTCTGAGAAACATCAATTTTTGATGAATAGTGAAAAACACTGAGTTATTGGTTAAACCAATTTTTTCTATTATTATTATTTAAATATTTAAATATTTTATTTAAATTAATTTATCTAAAAATATATAAATAATAATTATATAATTTCAATTTAATTCATTGGGGTCGGTTTATAATAATTTTAGATTTATAAAAATTTTATTGAACTTTTCACCGTCTTTTACCCACCTCCGAGGAGAATTTGCAAATTCATATAAAACATAATTTTACCACTTCTCTGAGTGGAATTTTGAAAATCCGAGAGACACGGTTAATATCAAGGAGTAAAATGTGGTTCAATAAGATAAAATTATTTTTGGTGAATAGTAACTTTTTACTTTTATTTACCACGGTAAAATGTAAATAGTTTAATTAAGGGTAAAAATGATATTATTAGTACGTTAACACATGTCATAATTCTTTTGGATAAGTATAACTTGACCAAAACAACCTTATCAATAAAATATTAACCTCTTTGGTCCACTTGGATTAGATTTGGACATTTATTATTATTTAATTCAAAGAAGAGTTAAAAGAGTTAAAATCAAAGTCTAATAACTAAAACATTTTTAATATAGGGTTATACCTAAGATAAATTCAATTATAAATATTAATTTGAAATCTAAAAAGCTTTCCTACATAATTGTATTTTATTTATAATTTTTAGACATTAAATAAGTTAATTTATTTATGACACAATGATGATACATTAATTACCTTATTAGTGAAATATTAAAATAATTAATATTATAAATACCAAAATAAATATAATTTGAGACTTTTAATGAATTACAAGAATTTTATTGGTTAATATGACATGTTTTTATTGATTAAATGAATTTGGTTCGAATTAATAAAGTTATTAAGACTTTAAAGAAATCAAATATTAAATAGTGTCAAAATTGAAATAAAAGAGTTTTTAAAACAAATTTTATATTATTAATTGATATAATATTCCAAAAAATCTATGGTTCGTAAAAATGACTTATATTATGATAGGTATTTCATTAATGAACCACTTAGGGTTCTTTTGTCAGATTATAGTAAGAATATTAACCAAATAATATAAAAATACAAAGAGACGTGGTAAATGTCAAACTATTAAACTAAGAGTTAAATCTAAAAGATAAGGATACAATAGTGACCCAAACTTGTCTAAAACCTATTGGTTGAGTGGTTTTCGAACCATCCCCACCTTAGAATTTAAATAATCCAGTTTGGAGCCATTATAAACCGAATATGAATTTATTATAAAATAATAATTTAAGTTTTCCCTAAAGAGCCCCTCCTCCCCCTTATAAAATGACACGACTTCTAACCAATTACTCACACATATCAAGCCTTATAGATCGCCCAAACTCTTCCCAATTAATCTCCCTACATCCCTATACTCTTCCTAGAAGCCTTACCTTAGGCAGAAGGCACTTCAAGAGTACTTTTTGGTTCAAACCAAAGGGAGTTACCCAAATTAAAGGTAACGATTTCCCTTAGCTTCGTTTCTTTAATTTGTCTTCTCTAACCCCTAATCTCTTATTATTATTATTTTTTTTAAAACCAGTATCCTAAATATACTAGGATATTTTTATCAGAATTATTCGAACTACACTTACACACACCTCGAAATAATGGGTGAAGAACATAATGTTTCTTTGGATGGCAACCAAACGCCTCATGAAACGATGATTGTTCAATTATCTCCTACCACCTATCATGGTAGCCATTATGATAGAACAGTAATTAAATATGATATTAATGATATTTATTTTATATAAAATCTTCTTTAATTTCATTTTATGTCATACCATTATTCGTTTCATGTTGTATATATATCCACGATAAGTTCATTTTAAGGAAGTGTGGACTACCGCCCCCTCAAAGTGATATGACTCGTTCATACCATACATGGAATTTATAAAGGATGGTGTTAATGAAAATAAGTAACATATAAAAGATAATATATTATAATGGAATAATAATATCCCTATATATAATTTGGTTTTTAGTCCTTTTAAAATGAAAAATGAAATGGAAGTCGCGTTCGTGCGTATGTACGGATTACGGTCTCCACGAACGCGATGAGATTCATTTCCCCATCATACCCATTCAAGAATAATTCTCATTTGATGATTAAACGTAATTTTTACGGACTTGATATCATTCTGGATATAAATATGATACAAGCTATCCATAACAAACACGTCTTACATAAAAAATCATATAAAGTAAAACGAATCATTTAATGCCTGAAACGACGATAATACTAAACTTTTATTAACAAAACAATATTAAAAGATCATATATGATATCATATTTATATATATGATTCTTTTATAATTTAATAACAATGATTTAACTTTTATACATAAGTTTAACCTACCCTCAACCAAGGAAAAGTACAAGGTAATGGGTTTTCATCTCACTCATTATTCCCATGAGATTCATGCCATATTGCCACTATAACCTTTTTTGGTGTATATACATAACATAATTTTATTATTTATGTAATACACTTTAATTTATGTGGATTTAAACATTCATTTAATGATACATATTTTATGGGTTGTATGTTTCCTAAGTTACCAAATTGGTAATGGTTTATTTCACAATCTCTTCATTATCTGAGGTTGTTTATACGTAATTATCTACTGGGACCTCTTTATCATCCACATCCATGTTTCTTAAACATGTATTTCAAAACATTCTTACTATTTTATGGAATATGGGTTAAAGTCATTTATACCCTTTTTTGACTTTTTATAAGAAGTTTATAAAGGAATCTTTATGTCGTTTTCCAAACAAGGTCCTTTTTAACCTTTTCGAAAAAATTAAGGTAAAAATTACTTTTTAACTTATACAGCGGGTGCAGATATTTTCTGCCATTATAAAACCATCAAAGGTTCCCTTACAATCTTATAAGAATATTTTTAAATTAAATTTTTCCTTTTATAATTATGTGACTTTTAAATGATTTAAAAAAAGAGATATTTCTCTCAAATAGTTTTTGATTTCATCTATGTCAACATCCTTTGATGGATTTTAAGCTCATTTGAAGTTAAGTTATTATGATACAAATCATCCATATTGTATTTAAGGTTTTGTGATATGTCTGACTATGGATGAGTTATTTTTATGCCATTAATGGTTTATGATTAATGTTTTGGCATTCTGTATGCAAGTTTTAATACGAATGTTTTTTGTTATATTTCATCCTCTTCTTATGATGAATGTGTTGGACTAGTATGTTCTGGGTTGGGGATCGGTAAAAGTAAGCCCTCTAGGTCAGGGTTCGGTTACAGCAGACCCTCCAGGTTGGTGTCCAGTTATTAGAGGCACTCCGGGTTGGTGTCCGGTTATTAGAGGCACTCCGGGTTGGTGTCCGGTTATTAGAGGCACTCTGGGTTGGTGTCCGGTTATTAAAGGCACTCCGGGTTGGTTCCCGGTTATTAGAGGCACTCCGGGTTGGGTTCCGGTTACAGTTATCCCTTAGGTCTTGGCACGAGGCCTTGACACAGAAAATAAAGATCGACATTTTGCATTCCCTTTATATGAAATTGGTTAGTGATATTGCATGTGATTATTTGACTAGTATAATATCTGTGTGAATAAGTAAATGGCATTAATTCATTTTATTTTTGCCATATTATGTTGAAGTTCATGTTTAAAAGGCTTTTGTTTTAGTTATATATTTCATTAAATGTTTATGCCTGTTTATGAATGTTTCTGTTGTATTGTTATCCTTACTGAGAATCTGATCTCACCCCTTTCTATGTTTTATTTTTCCCAAAATTCCAAGAAGTGTATTGTGATTGATATGTAGGGTTAAGCGAAGGGAATAATAGCATTCGTGAAGGATTATTTATAATGTTTTGTATGTTATGAATTGTAATGTAACATTCATGTATGTAATCTATTTTCCAAGACTTCTAAACTGATTGGTCCTTCGGGAATTGATTCCTTGTAATCATGCCAATGTATTAAAATAATTCACCGACTCTGGGTAACTGGGGTCGGGGCATTACAACTATCCCATATCTAGTATCTAATCAACCTATTTTCCTTGTATACCAATTTCTTCACCCAATTGAAAATGGATAATAATTTTATTCATACTACTTGTAATCATAAACTCTTCCTATCCTCACCCAAATCAATTTATCAATTTGGAACCTCTAGGGATCATATGAATTATCCTTACACTTATCCCTCATGACCCATTGGTTGGTCTTGGGCTTCTTACTCGGTATATGACCAAAATATCATTTAATTACAAAAAAAATCTCCATGTGTCTAGTTATCCTTCCTAGTATTGTTTCCAATTTACCAGAGGTGGGAGTTTTCACCTTTGGGATACCCATAGATTATCCTTAACTTACTCTTAAAATGTTCATAGTCAATGTGAGTCCTCATTCTCCAAGGGGAAATATTCCCTATGATTCATTATTCATTGTAGGCCTATATCCCCTAGGATTGATAATATCCTAATTGGATGTAAGACTTTTAAGGTCAACTAGAAAGGTCCACTCATGGGGAAGTACCACACAAACCATTGTTGAGAAACATTCACATAGTAGTCCTAGCTATAATAATTTAAACATCACCGAAAAAACAGCCATTCTGCATGATATTAAACTATATAAAAATTTTCATTGATGCATAGAATTTAAAAAAATCAAATTTTCTTGTAAACCCATACTTAAAAGGAACCACAACAGTTCTAGTCACTCATCCTTATAATGTACAACAAGTCCCATTATGTTGCACTAAACTATGCGAGTTCTGATTCCCTACAAAGAGTCATTTAGGAATCCCGTTTCAGTATCCTGATCCCAAAATAACAACACCTACCTATTTTATATTTACTGATAAATAATATAGTGATCAAATGTCTATATTTAAAAAATATTATATAAATATATTAATATGAAAAATAGGGATAACCACAGATAACATTTATGACACAAACTAGTCCTATATTGGGATTTGGGAAAGATTCATGAAAATATCATAGATTTTTTACAAGATCCCTAGAGTTGTAAGAAAATTACAATAATAAAAGTGTATAATGATCTTTCTATACCATCCTATTGACTTGTTTGAAACCCAACGAATCACTTTTAAAGTCTTATTTGATACATGCCTTTGCAAAAATAGTCGTCATTAACTCAAAATATGTGTCGAAATAAGGATGCTTTTTAAATACATATGAAAATGTTAGTTGTTTTCATATCCACTAATAAGAAGATATACCCATTAAATAATAAGCAAACCAACCTAGTAGTATATCTCAGGTTTTTAAAAACTTCTAACATTAAGAATTTGAATATATTTTAATTAATGAGTTATCAAAGGAGAATATATTTTAAAGAATTTATAGCTCAATATCAACCAAATGAAATCTTCTCCATAAATATACTATATTATTAAATTAGATATGTAAACTGTGAAATATCACTACAAATATTCACTCCCCTTATAATAATTTTTTCCATGATATATAGACGAAAATACTAACCAAACTGATACAAACATTTATCCATTATTGAATGTTAATGAACAACAAGTGGAACTCATAGTATATAACCAAACATCATTCAATGTCATTTCATCAACCGAACATGAAGGATAACACAATTCAAACCCTAAATAAAGGAAAATTGAAACCTTAAATACACTATTGATTCCATTGATGATCATAAATTTTCATGCATAGTGTTTGAAACTGAATTTTGAATCTACATTTTTTTATCGATGGAGGGTCAATCAATGTTGATATATATAAATAACCATCCCGACTTGATGAAATTGATGTCATTATTGATTTAAAATATATAGGTTTTTATAACTTAAGGGGTTTACTAGAAATAACATAAGGCAATAGTACACTAGAGTGTTATTACTGAAATAATAGAAAACCATAAATAATATCACAACTCAACACTTAAACATAACTATCCATAAAAGGACAAGTCAATACCATCATCATCCAAATACACATTAAATTTAAGAAAATAAATAGATCATTATTTAAATAAATATTAGTATAAAGAAAAAGCATGAAACAAATATCCATAGGGAATCAACATATGAAAAACTATCCATTATTAATGTCATCATCATTTTCACCTCTAAAAAGTGGTATTGTATAAATAAAAAATCAACTTAATTAAATTTATGTATAATACAAATCACCAACATCATAATTATCTAAATAATGTATCACATAGGGATCATATCATATATTCTAGTGAGTCACAAATGCATATGACATCACCAATAAGTCATCTAAAATTATTCTTCCAATCTAAACTGATCCCTTGGAACATATCTCAACCTATTATATTCACTCGAATTTCTTTATTTCCCATAATTATTAAAAACAACTTCAAATAAATTATTATAGAGTACTATAAATTTAAATGACCTATTATTCTTATAGTACTGATCATGGGTCCCAACAAGTGATCCTCATGAATTTCCATTGTTGTAACTATCATTAGACTACACCATTATACATCTTCATATGAAGAAATATTTTATCTAAAACACTATATTAGGGGATCTAACTATCCTAAAAAAAGATAAATTTTTTTACGACATGAATAAGTGATTATAATAGTAATATAAAAATTTTAAAAGGTAATTTCATCTCAATTTTCTTTTCAAAATAATAAAAATCACAAAAAAAACCTTTGAATAACCATAATTATCTTTAATAACCTATAAATTGTGATTTTTTACAAATTGAGTAAAATGGACTATAAAAATCCAAAAATACACACAAGGAAACAAATTAGCATATTTAACAATTCCTATTTTGATAGAAGTCACATGGTAACTTAATATTATTCCACGTGACACTCAAAGTGGGGTGTAATACGTGGAGAAACAATTACATATGGGTGATTGAGTATGGTGATAACCTACATTGTATAAAAATTGAAAATTCCAAAGAACTATAGACACTGGTCATCTGAGTTAACCTTAACAGATCCACCCTGATTTGACTTACATCACCTCATTACCCAAATTTTAAACACTTGGGTCTTAACCCTAGTTCCACTGTTCTACAAACCTAATCAAATTAGTGAAATTCCGTATGATTCCTTATTTGGACCACACATTTATTTTTTTAATAGATCTTGTTATTGTGTTAAAAAAATGAAATCATCTAATATCAAAAAACAAATAACAATATCCAAACATTTAATGAGAATCAAATGGATAAGAATATTCTACTTGCTTCACTCAAGATCACTACTTCCAAGTAGAATTCAATTAAGGTGTATAGATGTAAAATAAATCTAATAATATTTTATTAAGTGAATACATGTTTTTTTGAAGGACCCACATTCAAGTTCATGGTTTAATATCTACTACCATCTTTCCACCTTTTGCTTCATAATAAGGACACATTTATATAATACATTGGTCATTACAATAACAATATCAAGGAAATTAGTACAAAAATCTAGTGTTTGTATTTCACTTTTATGTCATATTTGAGTATAAATATATATATTTAAAATATCATGTAATTTCTATAACACAAGTTTTTTTCCCTTTGTAAATTCATTAAGAAATATTTTCCCTCCTATATTTTGTGTCCATTATTAATTAGGTTTTCCATATCTCTTCGAGTTATCCCATTAAGCATGATTATTTATTTATAATTTCTCCTTCGAAAATCAATGACATGTTAATAAAAATATTTCCTTATTATTTGTTCTAAAAACCATATTTAATGGATATTTTTAATATCCCATTAACTAACTATATCTTCTTTGATTTAGAAAATATTAAAATTTTAAAAAATATTATGATATCCAATAAATAACGTTGTAATATATTTCTTAATATAGAATGCATCAAAATTAACACAGAACTCTAAAATTAAACCCTTAACATTTATTTTTATCTACTTTAAATCATTTACTTTCATTTCTAGGATATTTACCAGATAATATTAATATATAAAAATTAATAGAATTTAAAACAAAAATATTATTCCATTATGAATTATGGATTCTTATCATGTAATAACCTCCTTGATAGTACCAAAAACATGTTCCCATTTCTTAACATATTCTTCTCAATTCATAGCAACACGTTATGGTGTAATTAAATAATTATAATTGAAAAACTAATCTCATTTCTCATTATGACCTCCCATTAGCCCTTAAATACCTTATTCATATATTTATAACATAACACATATCCTTCACCTCCCAATAGTATTTTTAAATAAATTAATATATAATCTCAATAATATGATTTAATATTTATTTATATATTCAAGGTATAGTATTATAAATCATGTAGTGTTTTTCTCCCCTTATCTAACAGGCTTCACAATTCATTAAAAATTCAAAAAAATATCTTAAAAACATTATCGTAAGAATAATTCATCCCCTAATGAAAACTGAAAATAGGTAATATCAATTTAAAACATAGTCAATAATTAACTAATTTTGACCAACAAAGGATCTTATGTTCCCAAACTTTGGTTATGTTTGAAATTTATAATTTAGTCCCCATGCTTTTCTTGATTCATAATTTTTTTGGAATTTTTCATCATTCATCGTATCCTTTTTATGGTAAGATGAAATATCATCAATTACTCACTATATGTGATATGTTCTTAGTAATTAAAAAAGGAGTTATTGAAATAATATGAATATTACCTTTATTGAAAAGAACATTTTATACCACGATACTAAAATGAATTAATCATCTTCATAGCCAATAATTTTATTCACCAATTGAATTTATCCTAAAAATCCATGAGTGAGAACCATTATTATGACATGATTTGGGTCACTATAAGAGCTAAAGTGCTCATACACATATTATAGAAGCTACTGACTATTAGTAAGGGATAATTAATAAAATGGGTGGAGATTATACCATCTATAAAATGGAATGAAATAATAGATAAATAAAATAAAATTACAGCATAAATTAATTCAGAGTAAAATATAGTATTATAGTTGAAATAATACCAAGATACATAAATGATCACATTATAATAACACAATGGATATTAAATGTATTATATGAATACAATAAAAAGTGACCAACTAATAGGAAAATAATATCAATAACTTATATGTAAGATTGATAAATGATAAGGATACACTAATATTAGGACACGTCTATAACATTTGCACTATTTCCAAATCCCCATTGAGCTACTCAGGTTCCTACATGTGTACTAGAACATTCACCCAGACTGAATGATAAGTTTACAGGTATAACCCATGATGTTCACATGCTTAGTAAACATATTTAACTCAGATGACCAAAATAATAGTCCCCCAATCATAATCCATTATATATTTTTTTGATTATATGAATTATATGTATTGGTATTTATTAGTATTAAAAAATTTGTATACAATCAACGAAAGATAATATATCAATCATTTGATAATATTAAAAACAATAAAATTTCCATTTATAAGTAACTTATCAAAATAAATAAACCATATACCATTGTAATTGATTTTACTTATGTTAAACAAGCCACTGTAGTAATTTACCATACCAACATTGAGCAAAGATCAAAATATTTTTGGTATGAATTATATCCTTAATGGCTAAACTAAGAAGGAAAATGCACATGAATTTTAGGAAAGCGTATTACACAACATTTAGGGAATCACATTTTTCATCACATAAGAACCAAAAGCATGTGAATAAGAGTTAGAGAACCATAGTATCACAACCATTTTGAGTTAGGGTAACAACATACTCATTCCATAATATATATATATATATCAGTGCGTGTGTGTATCATTTTTATATAGGGTACACATATCAACCTATTATCATAATCACTAAAGTCATGTGATCAAAAGTTAGATGGATCCTAAAAATAGTTTATAAAAATATATACATTATTCATTATTTATCAAAATTAAAATATAATATATTCCTACAAAAAATGTTAAATTAATGACTAGCACTAACAAGAATACCCATAAGTAATAGGGATATTAGTATAAGCCTATAGATCACATCCTTAACCACTTATGGATGTTGTATAAGAACTTTATGATAAAAAAAAGATACAACCCCCTTTTTAATATTAGGATAACCTGTGCATAATGATATGACAGATAATATATATGTAAATAAATAATAATAATAATTAATAACAACATACTTATCCTTATATGGAATCTAAACTAATATATTTAATCATTTTGAGAATCAAGAATATAAATAAAATGCATGTAAACATAAATACATTTCCCTTTATGCCTTACACTGTTTCATTCCACTATCCATATAAGGATGAAAGAGTGTATAGGGGAAAATATATTACCCTCCATTAAAATTCCATCAATCATTAATCAAAGTATCACCCTCAGTTAGATAAAGAATTAAGTTTGACCTCAGAAAACACTTTTTCATTTATTATATGGTTATTACACTAAATTGTTCTTCTTTATATAACCACCCTGTTTAAGAAAAACATTATTGAAAACTATAATCCCTTCATATCATTGGCTATGTCACAATTAAGGAAATACATAACCTTATGAAACTTAACACTAGAAATATCATTCAAATAGAAACAATCCTCACAAAAGTCTCATTTTTAACCATATAACCACAACCAAACCATTCTCAATACCCCTGACCAATTATTCACTATTGATGTAATCTCAATCAATACACTATTAAAACTCACATGGATTTATAAGAATCAATCCAATGTTAGAAATTCTCCTTGGGTTCTACTTCTAATTAAAGATATCATTAAATAGTTATTATAATTTGTGGATTTCCCAAAAAAGTTTCATCATATATGGTACATACATTATAATTCTATGATGTGTTACTTGAAACCACATGAACGAACCAAATCCTATAAACCAAAATTCTAGAAACAAATTCCCAAAATCCCAATATTTCCATAAAACCATGCATGAAATCCCAAATAAATAGAGGTGAGATATAAAGGAACCACTACCTTGGTTTATTATGATCAGATCTGTCCATTATCATATATTGAATTATCATTGATCTCCAAATATATATGAATCAAGTGCAACACTTATTTTTTTGATTTTAGATACAGAAATGATGAATGATCAGAGAAACATTGAAACAATTGGTGATAAGGATTATACATATTATTAAGAGGCCACCATATTAAAAAAATTCTCTAATAATATAAAAAATAAAAGTGATAGAAGAGGGAGGAAAGGAAATGATGATGGAATAATCTAACTCCTTGGCTGGTTTTATCAAGTTTAGGGAGTGGGTGAGGTGATATATTATTTTAATTTGATGAAATATTAATTTAATAAAAATTAAATTATATATCATGGGCCCCTCGAGTTCTATGTGGATACCATTGGGTATCGTGTGTCCCATCAGATATTGAGTAGATGTATGGTAGATCATAAGTGGACTATATAAGAAACAATCCCATGTACCCTCATATTGAAACCTACAAACTTATCAATATTTTACTTCTTTAAAAATCCTCCTAAACATCACTGAAATATTTGATTCACCCATACAACCTTATAAAACCTATGAAACCACCCTCAATATCATCCAGTACTTCAACAATCATGGTTTACCCGTAAATAAAAAAATCTTCATAGTTGTAAATCAGAGTGAGATATGTTTTCTCCAACTCTATCTTCACACATAATCTTTTATCATTATAAATGTCTCATAATATGCCTTTTCATACCTAATTATTATGTATAACATTCCATGAATTTGATTACCCTATTGGGATCCAATATTAAATCATTATTTGAGATTCCAAATGAGAGAGGTATAATATATATCAAATCCTAATAATGGTCTATTCATTGAAAACTCCAAGACAGATCTTTAATACCCCGTAATGATGAAAAAATGGAAATTTTTGTAACCAAATTATTTCATCACGGAATAACACACAAAAAAGGTGTCAACTAATACTTCACCTAACTAGTTCATTTTGAATTCACTAATGTCCTATACATTGAGATACAAACTAATGACATCATGAAAAAATGAAACCATAATCTAAGTGAAATACATAACCATATGATCTCTTATGGAAAACTTATACTGGCAAAAATCATTAATAAGAGTTAAAACACCACTTATTTAGAAATTTAGTCAATAATCACTTGACTTCCACTTGTTATCCTCAAAATATAACTTGAGAGTTTATCTGAAGGATATTTCATCATGTAAATGAGATCACCATCACATTTCTTCATAGATCATGGAAATTCACCATTCTGATTTTAACTCCAGTATAATTATCAAATTATACATGAGTAATTTATAAAAGATATTCAATTTCTTTAGTAATTATTAAATAATATCCAAATTTGTGTATAATTTATAAATACCTGATTCCCAATAATTACATAATAAAATAAAAGTATATCCCTAATATTTTATATAGTGATTCAATTCAGATATAATTTCAACTGAATTCCTCTATTAAAAAATCAAATTTAGCATTCCCGTACTCGTTATACGTAGCATACATGCTCCATTCGGGAAGAAGAAGTAAATATTCAATTTCCAAAAAAATTAGTTTACCCAAAAAACTCCCATCATGTTAACCACACATTACCAACAATAATGTATATATTCTCGAATAAGTGATGGTATAATACTATTATATAATTTTTACCATGTCCTACATCCCGAACATTGATGATATTTATTCCCCCCATTACATCAGCATTGGTAGTTAAAATGTTTTCTTGAAAGGAATTGACCAAAACACTTAATATGGTTTTATGTTTATTTGTTGATTCATTGTGTTTTAAACTACAACTACATAAGACAGATATTGTGCATCATCACAATGTCCAGATCCCAACTATATTTACACAAAAACAATATCACCATAGTCTTTTATGAAGAAAATTTATTTCATTCTCCATTATTTTGAACTAGAATCACTTTTAAGGAAATTTACTCTTAGTTAAGGTGGATTATAATCATATCATTATTTGGAATGATATTTAATATTTGACACATAATCCCATTTATCTATATTACTCCAAACACCATGATTATTTTGATAACATCAAGAGCTAAGGAAATATATGAATTCATTGAAAATGTTATCATCATTACATTAATGGAAGTATCATATAAAAAATAGAACTATACATACTATAAATAAATGACCAGTCTCATTATCGAATGAATGAAATCCATGATTTAATTTTTTTAAGGTCGATATGAAAAATAATTATACTATAAACCCAAAAAATTAATTTGTAACTAATTGAGAAAACTTTGAAAACTCAATAAATTAATGAAATGTTCCAAAAGTTACAACATCTTTATATAATGTTTTATAAAATAGAAATAATAAATTTAACCAACAAAACCATACACTACTTCATCCAAGATTCATGGCCATGAAATACCCATATATGTTACTTTATAGTTCAAATACCATTTAAGACTCTTATAACTTCAAAAGGTAGTAGTCTGATTAAAAAAATTGAATACTCTCAATCCAATTTTTAATGTCATGGGATACAAACCCACCATCAAATATTGGATAATATTGATCCTTTAAATTGGGCATGACCATATAATCCACTTACTATCCCATCACCCTACCCTTGCTAAGGTCTAAGAAAATAGATTACACCCTTGTTGTTAAATAACCATCTCTTGGAAATCCACATCTACATATACAAATGTTTAATTATTACATAAGAATAATCATCCGAGATCCATTTATATATCCCATTAAAACCATGAAACTAAAAAACCCACCATAGAGGCTTAAAAAAATAAAAAATAGAAATATGAATACCTGATTATACTATATAGTTACCCAATTGGATCTCCCAAGTATGATCTTACACCATTGTTCTTAGACTCACGAACTTTAAAAACAAGGTTAGATATCTCTATATGTCTACCTATCCCCACATTAACTATATAACTCTAGAAGAATATGTGCCTCTAACCCATAAAAACTCTAATAAAAATACATACTAGAGTTAACCTCTCCTAGGGATACCCCTAGATTCTAACTATCACAATCCCACCACTAAACATGGGATTACAATTTATTTTAAAATCGATTTATAATGTAACAGCCCGACTCAAGATACACTTAACCTGATCCCTATGGTGGTGGGTCACATGTCCTAAGCAGGTCTCCCTGTAAGCTAGATTCTGAAAACTTGTTGTGGGTGTATAATACGATAGGTTAGGGAGACTATAATAGAATCATATGAATAACTGTGAGTGTAGTGGAAAGATTAACTATAATAAGAGGACCAATAAACCTTTTTGGAGGAGTCATAATAAAAAATAATCAAATAATAAGAAAAAATATTATAAAATATTGATAATTAAACTACTGAGAAACTATAATAATATCAAAATCCAACAGACTGAGTCATATACAATGATGTCATGACATGTTGATATACAAAAAGATGAAACATGGGGAAAACATTCACAACTTGATATAAAAAAAATTCCAAATGAAAAAAATCTCCTCCACTTAAATCATGAGTATATTGTCAGTACTGTTATCCTATTCTCCATGAAATAAGAGAAATAAATCAAACATGTGTATTTGGGATCTTTCCCTTATCCATAGATACAAACATGCGGTCTACATGGGAACCAAAGGCTGGCCGAGTATGGTGTGAGAAAAACATAGCAGGTTCCCACCAGTGGTGTCAAGAAATAATCCTACTAGTGTACATAGATTAGTTTTGTAAAAATATAACTAATTGATAAGAAATTCTATAAGTAAATAGATATCTATTATCTTCGGCTGCTAAAGGACACGTGTCAGACTACACCTACTTTGACATAGGCCAGAATGAGTATAACCAAAAACCATACATATAGATTTAATATATATATATATATATATATATATACATATATAGTATAGTTATATACTGTATACACCTATATAATCTAAATATGTGAGGTCTCAATGAGTTATATAAATTTATACTAGGTGCTGGATAGAGTCCAGGTATAACTCGGGTGTCCATAACCAATCTATTGAGCTATAGCCTTACATAGAGGGTGCATACCCTACATCTCATAATGAATTCGAGACATCATGATCATTAATCAAGATAGGTGGGGTGAGGCGTTATTCCCAACAACCAATACATAGGTATATGGTGCACCATTCCCATTATCTACATAAATGTGTCATAGTGTTAGATATCCTGCTCAACACCCGATGTAAGTGAGAGTAAAACACCATGCCCAACAATTTTAGTAAACATCGTTCACCAACCAATAACAATGAAATTATCATAAAAATATTAATTACTAAAGAATAACCTAATAATAATTTTTATCTTCAATCCCAATATAAGAATGGGTGTCACACTTCATTCAATTCCCATTTATTCTGATATAACATTAGGCACAACCTGGCCTCCCATTACCATTACATTTTAACAATCCATTTAAATTTTCAAGGCATGAAAAATCATAAACAAGGAAATCCATGGACATTGACGATGATTTAATAAATTGTACAATTTCACAACCTAAGAAATTCCATTTTCAAGGAATGTCAAAAACTTTTATGGTGTTTGGTCCATTGTATAATTATATATAACGAATAGTTTCATTTAGAACACCTGTAGGGGTGGATATGATTTAGGTTTGCATTCTCCAATCACTTATAAGGGGTCGATGAGAGTATAACATCATGTGTTTAACAATTCAAAAAGGAAGGAAACATTTTAATGAGATGCATAGAAATGGTTGGCATGTATAAAAATCAAAAAGAAATGAAAACTTCATGAATTTTGGGGAAAACAACTAGACCACCAAATATATTTCCATATATGAATCCTCATACAATATTGGCTTCATATTTTAGGTAGAATTAAAAAATCATAGAAATAGACCAACGACCTGACCATAGGTTGAATGAGATAACACTAAAAATAGCACAAGAGGCAGGATGAGAAACCCTAAATAGAAGCCAGAGGATTATATATCTCACTGATGTGCATGCAACATGACTGATCACAATTTAATTTTAGTCCATACATTAGATCTACATTGATCTATTGGAGAGTATTTAGGGAGAGATCTTGGGAGAAAGGAGAGGGGTTCATCCACTAAAAATGAGAGAAGAGTGAGTAGAGGTGAGGTTTCAATTCATTTAAGGGGAAAAACATAAAATTACCCTTCTTTACAAGGTTACACAGTTTGGAATCATGGTTGGACAAACCGTTCCCTATCCATGCACACCACACTATCTAAGGAGGAACTTGTTTGGTCTAGGCATAGAAGTTCTCTAACCATACATAAAAAATGAAAAATTTCACTTTCTAGATGTCTGAAATTTATTCATGGGCTTACCTCTAGATAGAAATGGGTTTAGAAAAACTTGGTGTCCTCCTCTAGGCCACTGATTTCCCTTCACAGTCACACAACACTGTTAGTAATAACCATGCGCTTACCATGAAGCCCATTATTGTTTCCATATTATGGGAGAGTTGGACTCCAAATAAGTTAAGTATGATCTTGGAACCTTCCATAAAATATAGTGCACATTTACCTTGAGAAGAAAATGGTTCAAACTAAAAATATGAGCCATAAAATTGAGAATATCTAGGTCATTACAACCTCCCTTCCATAAAGAAACGTATCTTCAAGTTGGCCTTCAGAGTTTAAATAGTTGTCATCAAAGAAAATTTCTAACCACAAGGCTAGTATATTATACTCCTACTCTAAGGTATCATCTTGGAATTTTCGAAGGTACCATAACACCCATACAAAGGGAACTGACCTTCCTCAGAGTGTATTCATGATCTGATCCATGATATTGATTTGATACACCTCAAAGGAAGCATCTATATCCAACTCAACCACATCAGGATTTAACACATGTGATGGGTACGGATAATACCATTGATGTCTAGATACATGAATGAAATCAGAAATATACTAGTACCTCTACCAGATGTTCTTTCTATTATGGATCTGGTTTTATTAATTTTAAAACCTCAAAGGATTCAATTAATCAAGGTGAAATCTTACCCAACCTCTGACTTCGTTGATGGATCAACTTGGGTGAGAATCACAAGAAAAAAATGTTATAAGACCTTGAACTCAGGAGTTCGTCGATGTTTATTTGTATATGACTCATTTCTGGGATGAGCTATCAAAATCCACTTTCTAATCAGATGAACCTAGTTTGTAGTTTCCTAGACATGACACGATCCCATCAAAGATGCCTCCCATAACTCTGACCATCAAATAGGCTATTAGCATGCACTTCTATATACGTCTGCATAAGAATCCATCTAAATGGTATCCTGAATGATTTTATTGTAAGTTAACTCAACCAGGGGTACATGTTTCTTCTAAGAACCCCTGATGTCATGCACACATTCACAAGGCGTTTCCTCTAACACTAGAATCATACAATATTTCAATCTGATAGTCTGGGAGAGATATGCCATGCTTAGAAGATCCAATGTTGCCAAGACCTTCAGCAACCCCTTCCAAACCGGATACATAAATTGGGAATCCTTATAAAAATTATAGACCATGGAGCTACACAGAGACATTGAACCATGAAAATGTATAGCCTCCCAATCACATATACCAAAAGGTATCTTGAACAGGTGAGAAGTGTGTAACATTTTTCAGATGATCAATAACTACCAAAACTATATCATTCCCCTATGGTGATCCAAGAACACCATTCCCAATGTCCATAGAGACATTTTCCCACTTCCACATGGAAATAGACAATGGAAATAAAAGTACATATGATCACGGATGTTCCCCTTCACCTATTGATAGGTGGAACACTCATTGATAAAACTACATATTTCCCATTTAATGCCTGACCACCAATACTAGTAACATAAATTTTGATACATTTTGATGGAATAGAGATGCACCACCCTTACTAATGCATCGAATTCATAAGTCATCTCCCCTTTAAGGCCATCTAGGACCCAAACACACTAATGAAAAAATAATGGATCATCATCATCCATGGTATAAACAGAAGGCGAATTGTCAAATAATATACATTCACTTAGGAATAGGCACTCATTATCTAAAATGTTCCTCATAAATACCCATAATAGAATATCGGATCTCACTGCTAATGTTGAGAGAATATTCTTCCCAAGATACTCATGAAAATCTTTCTGTCTCTTTTAATAAAATCCATGAGTTTCCACTTCCCATTGTCCTATTGAATAGCCTATGTCTGAGTCTTCAGGCTCAGAGCATCTTGTTGAACATTTACTTTTCAAGGTGTATAAACAAGCTTGAAATCAAAAGTTGTAGGTACTCAACCTATAGGCTTTTCCAAATATTTTAATCATGTTGTGTAAATATTTAGTTGAGTATTTTTTTATAAATGAATACCACAAAATTCTCTGTAAGTAAATAGTGTCTCCGAAAGTGTAAATCATGAACAATAATAGCTAGATTTAGGTCACACGTCATGTAATTCTACTCAAGTGGCCTCACCTGATGAGACATTTATGCTATGAATCACTCATCCTACATTAGAAAAATTACCTACTGATACCCAATGCATCACAATATATGATATAGATCCCTCTTATCTCTATAGGTGATATCATGTAAGGATGAATAGAAACTAGTGCTACGCTTGGAACTAGCTCAATGGTAAATTCTACCTCGCGCATTAGAGGTAGCCCAGAAAACTACTCAGGTAAGACATCCTAGAAACGATCCACTATTTGTGATAAAATAGTGGATCATAACTCTTGATCATGCATGAAAATATTGTGAATCCAGACATTCACTCTACCCATCTCCTGATGCTTTTGTGCTTGTTGGGACGCATAAACATCCCATTTACCATGGTTCATATATCTAATTCCCTCTAGTGATATAAATGTATCCTTAACACAATAAAAGTAGATGTGAGATCAATAGGGAACCAAAAAGTTCATAATTATGATTACATCAAAACCCCTCATGTCTAGGATAAAAAGATCCCACTCAAAGATATATCCTCCTAACTCAAGTGGGAAATCATTAAAATATACAATTCTATATGTCTAGTTACCCAAAAGGGTATTTAGTGTCAAAATTCCATATTAAAAATCTATCTAAAGGCTCAGGCAGTCCACAATCATCTCAAAAATAATAGATTGTGACAAACCATTGTCAAATAAAGTAGACACTAAATAAGAGGATACTAGAATAACACCTTAAATAGTATAAGTTCTCACTCTCTTCTACATTGGAATATTATTCTCTATACAAAACTAACCTATAAAGTAGTTTAGAGTAATAAACTAACTACCCTAATAAAGTCCTAGATGTTGGCAATGTGAGTCCTCCATCTAATTACCTCTACCTCGACCACCACTTCAGCCTGAGAGATCGGTTGTATTCAAATTGCTTTCTTGGAAGGATACTACAGGACCCACTCTAGAATGTGGGGTAGGTGTAGATCATTTCTCACTAGGACTTAATGGAAAGGAAGTACAGTAGCACTAGATATTCCTTATCCTTCCACAGACTATATTTAACTGAATCTCAAATACCGAGAGGTTTCATATGTCCTTGATTCCCATGATGGTGATATTTTAGGATTCTATCAGTCTGAGCATCATGAGTTTTTATACCTCTATTATAAACGAAAAAATGATGCTTTCCACCACTAGAATAACAACTGATAGTTCTGGGTGCTAAACCACCCTGGTTCCCACCATAAAATCCCATTAATTTCAACTTAGTAATGAGGGTATGGTTGATGGTCTATAAAATAGTTGTATGTAGAAACAATTGACTTTTTATTAGATAGTGCATACTATCCCATTATTGAATCTAATCACAATAAAAATATCATTTGCAAATAAATTAGGATTGAAATGTTTTATCTCTGTAAAATGAATAGAATATTCCATGATAGGCATCGCTCCTGGTTGAAGGTTCATAAACTCTCTAGATCAGTCAGCCATCAAGGTATGAGGAAATAAGTAATACTAAAATATCTTCTCAATGTACACCTAGATAATATATCTATTTTGGTCTTCCTATTTAATATCAAACCACCATATCTTCGTATAACTACATAGAATATAAGTAGCATGATTGAAAATTCACTCTAGTGGCTTCTCCAGATCATTGAAAATAGAGACCATGGCCTCCAGCCATGACTCTGTAGCATGTGGTCTTTCATGCTCCAAAAATATGGGAGGATGCTACTACATAAACTTCCAAGTCAACTCTTCCATAGTCAATATTGGTTGAGAAACACCTTTCATAGATTTCATTATGCATAAAATCCTTCTTAAAACTGGGCAAAAGTTCCCATATCATGAATAATATGGATTTCCATAAGTGTCACTACAAGATGGATCACTGGTTATTTAGTTCCAACTACATTTGGTTCATGGTTGTCTCCACCTTCATGGCATACGAGTGGAGTCCTTTGTTGTGGAAAGATCCTATAATACCAAACACACACCTCAGAAGAGAAACTATTAATAAAGATATTATAGATATATAACTAGTATAGGTATATATACTTTCTAGGAATAAACCAAACCTCTATTCCTAATAAACAATAATGGTCTAAGTGATAAGGAAAGACCCTAGGAATCCACAAGAATCATAATAGACAACCCTATCTGCCGAAACTAGTGTTGGATCTACATCTAGATTTCTATTTCATGATTCAATTTAATTTAAATTCACATTTATTCAAAATTATTCTTAAATTGTTGACCCATATGTTCAGCACATTAGATTCATAAGGGTACATAGACCTCATAAACAGAAATATGGAATCTACTTAGCACATCTCATGACATGTTACATCATATAAGACCAAGGGACCATGAATCAACGTTTTATAGTTAACTACATAGGGTTGCTGCTGTAGCATAATAAGGAAAACACTATTTAGGTTATGGAAGACAATATGAGTACCAAATATGTTTTTCAATTCAATACTAGAAATATCATGAAACTTAGTTATATAATAATTTGGCACAAACTATATGCATCAGAAAAAATGCACCCTAAAAATAAATGTGTCATCGAAAAAATGAAGGAATACTCATCCCATTTTTCCTCTAATGATGTATGATTTGAAATGCCCTAATTTCATTAGGACAAGGTAATAGAAATATCAGGGTTATAAAACCAAAAATATTAAAATCATAAGATTCTTGCATCACCCAATGGTGAAGCTGTATCAATTATAATGAGCAAAATCCAATAATAGTAATAACCAAACCCCTGTAAATTGGGATTACTTTATACTTGGGTTTTCTACACACAAGAATAGGCTCAATACTAAATTTAATATTCTTTTAGTCTCCTATATAATTCCAAAACTATTATAAAAAATGAAAATATTGATTTGATACAAATTTTTAACGCACTGATCTAAGATCCACTTAATTTATGCCCCGATTTAGTTGGTAACATGTATTTAAGAGCTCCTCTATGTATTTCAGAGGTTACAAACTAGAAATAAGGGTCTAAGGTGGTGTATTGGGGACACTATACCCTCATATTATAGTAAAATAACTAATAATGTAAACAAATAGGCAATATAAGAAGTATATGAAAAACTAATAGCAGAATGGAATCATATGCTAAAATAACAGAACTATTAACCATCCATAGTGGAATCATGAGATAATAGAATGAAACAACAAAAACAATTATGATGATATGTATTAGAATAAATAACCACGAAACTAAAATAATACCAAAATAAAACATGATTATTCATATAAAATGACTTCTTGGAATGCTAATATACCAAAATGGAAAATAGGGGATAAATAATTAAAATTTCTCTATAAAAATAAAAAATGGAAAAAAAATTTCTCTCCGATAATCCTAAGAGTATACATGGTCCTATTCTATCTTTCTCTATGATATAATAAAAATAAATCAAACATCCACTGTAGGAAACATTCCCTTATCCATACCAACAAACATGAGGTCTACTCGAGTACCAAAGGTTAACAGATCCTGTTGTATGATAAACATAAAAGGACATAGAAAATACTTCTAAAAATAAACTAGATAGTGTACATAGCTAAGAAGTGTGAAGATATAATGTAATAACAATCAATACTTGAATGAAATATATAACATCTAACTCATGTTCCTAAAGGACACCTGGAGGACTTCACCTACTTCGATGTAGGCCAGAATATGTATGATCAATAACCTTAATTATAAATAGTATTAATATATATATAGTACAGTTATGTACTATATAAACCTATATTCACTAATATGTGGGGATTTATGTAGGCATATAGATGGATAATAGGTTCTGGATGGACTTGGTGCGTATCTAAGGTGTCTATAACTAGTCTAAAGATATATAGGCTCAAAAAGATGGTACACGACCTAAATATCATACATAATATAAAACCTCATGATCATCACTCATTATAGGTGGGGTGAGACATCATGATTATAAACCGATATATAGGTAACCAGTGAGCCATTCCCATCTTCCAAATATATGTGTCACGGTGTGAGATTTCATACTCAACCCTCGATGTAAGGGAGTTTGAAACACAATACCCTAACATTCCATTAACCATAATTGAATATCAAATTACAATAGAATAATAAAAATAGAAATAATAAATGAGGAATCCCCATATATGAATTTTAATCATCAAGCCCTACATAACCAAGGATGTCACGGTTCATACAATTCACATTTATACTAATATTACAGGAGGCATAACCTTTCCACACATTTCCATTACATTTCAACAATCCATTTAATTCATTAAGTCATGGAAAATTATAAATAAGTCAAACCATGCACTTTTATGGAAAAATTTACCAATAAAAAATTTATTAAAAGAGGTAATTCCATTTACATTCTAAACCGAACACCTAGATGGTGTTCGGTCTATTGAATAATTATATATAAAGAATAATTTCATTAGGCACATGCATAAGTGTGTCTATGATTGAGGTTGGAATCCTCCATTATCATATCAAGGGTATATGAGAGTATAAAATCATTAATATTTCAATTCAAAAATGAATAGCACATTTTCAGGTGATGTGAGATAACGGAAGGAGTGTGGCTCAAAGGTGGAGCTATGAAAATAGCTTCACTTTTGGGGAAAACAACTTGAAGTCCTACCGTAGGGATGTAGAAGACTTATCATCCAATCCTGGATTCGGAATATTAAATATAATTAATGAAATCAAAGAAAGGATCCAATGACCAAAAAATAGGGAAAATGAGATCACACCCAAAATAACTTATGATATATGGAAAAAACTATGAAAGGAAGCCAGAGGATTAGAGATCTTGAAAATGAAGATCTATCATGGTCAACAACGTTTGATTTGATGTCTTGATAGAGGAGATTCCTTGATCCCTAGGATTATCCCAAGGGACAAAATAAAGGAGAAGTGAGAGGGGTTCATAAATTAAAAATTAGAAAAGAGAGATGTGGGATGAGGTTTTAATTAATTTAAGGGAGAAACGTAAAATTACCCTTCTAGATAATACTTCACTATTATCCAAACCATGGTCTAACATTTTGCACCTCACTATCAAGGGACGAACCCCGCATGGGATAGAAAAATGATTTCTCTAACCATGCAAAAACCATGTGAAATGACTTTTTCCAGATGCCTAAAATTTCCTCACGGTCTTCAAACATGGATCACACGGTTTCAAAAAAATCTATTTGGACTCTTGTAGGACACTATGTTTTCCACACAGTTACCCCACATTGTTAGTACTATCATTTGGATTTGAATTCATCCCACTATGTTTTCCCAACCCTAAGTGCTTTAGACTCCAAAAGACTCAAACACTCATAGAGCATTCCATAGGTAGTAAATTATGTCTAATATTAAGAATAGAGGATTTAGAAAAATTATTCATACCTTTGAGAAAATATGGGTCATTACAGAAATGTTCCCTCACTAATAACCACATTCTTAATTGGTGTAGAAATAGAGTGCAGGTTACTCAATCAATTTTGTCCAAACCATAAGAGAAATTAGTTACTATTTTATACCTATGATTTTAACCCATATGTATATCTCAAAACATCATAAAAAGTGATAATATCACAAAAATCATTATAATAATATTCTATGGGGTTAAAAGCTTGTAAAAAATTATTCAATAAAGAAATAGCCACTCTATTGTTAGTGTTTCGATAAAATAAAATATTTTTTTTACTTTTAAATTATTTATTTGACCATATTAATCTTTATTTTTTCTAAAATATGGTTTTATATACTTTATATACCATTAAAAAGTTATTTTAGAAATACTTGATTAGTTTATTGCAAATACATTAAATAACTGAAACTCGATTATAATTTTTTCTCAAAAAACATATTAAATATATTAATAATGAATTTTAATAATATTTTTTTCAATCACACTCGGTAATAAATATTTCATTTTCAAGTTTACACTGAATATGATGCATGAATACACACCTCTTTCCACCTTATGTGAATAGTATGAACAATAAATATAATCTCATAATGTCACATTTCTTAAAATCAATAAATTATAACACTAAAAAATAAAAAAATTACAATCCCATATTTGTTTAAAAATTTACATTTCCATTGTTCAGAAAACAAAATAAATGTGTTCATTATTTGTTATATCCAGTCATATCATGTTCTTCTATCTCTAATATATATATATATATATATATATATATTAAAAAATGATACAATGATTTTTTTGAACCCACTTTTTCATGTTTTATTTTTTGTAAATAATGGTAAAAGGGATTATGTGAAGTTTTATGATGTCAATATGTTGATGAAGAATTATTTGAAGGAAGTTGAATGTCCACAAGAATTTTGAGTTGAATCATGGAATTCCCAAAAAATGCATTATAATTTGTAATGAATTGTAGATATTACATGATTATTGATGCCTTTCCTTGTAACTTGGAAGTGATTCATGTTGTTTCCATCACTTATTGTAAATAAATGTGATAAAAATTTGAATAAATTATTACCATTAGATTCAAGGAATATTAGTCAAATTATGGAAAAAATGATTGCTGATGTACTTTCTCCCATTATTCATATTGAATAAAGAATGACGATTCTAGAAGTTTTTGTTTAGAATATGTTAGATAATACATGATAATTTGAAGTATGTTCTTTCATTATATGTTTTTAAAGATCCATTCTATTGGAAAAGAAGAATTAAAAAAGTATCTTCTTTGTGCTCCATATATATATTTGGTTCAACTGGAATTGAGATGATGTATTGTTATGATTATTAATATACATGTTTATATCAAAATATACATAGATAATTTAATCATTACATGTGAGGATTAATGGTTATATATTATTCTTGATAAAAGAATAATACTAATTTTGTGGAAGTTCTATATATACCTTTTTATTAAAGTTAAATATTTTGTAGTAGTGAGAGGATTAACAATAATATATCAAATGGAAAAAATGACAATTGATGATGTGAATGACCATCTATGTGTGTATTGAGTTATAATTGGAACTTATACATAATAATGGGTCTATTAAAGAATGTGGTAGTGGTTTATTAAAATCTTGGCATGACATGGAATGGTTCTATATTTCATAAGGTTGAAATTTAATCTTCATCTGGTTGAGATAAGTGTTATATGACAACATAAGGTTATCATGGGTAACCATAAGGTTGGTACTGGTTTCTTATATAGTTTATATAGTTGGGAATAATGTTGAGAAAATTATTTTTTAACTTCAATACATGTGCTCAAAATGCTTGTGTGGGGACCTTATAATGTAAAATAGTTCCATCATCAGGTAAAATAGTATATGGTACAAAACAACCGATGAACAAATTGAGAATTCCTAGATGATGTTTTCAGATTATATAAATCATCTAGAGACTCTTTTGTGATCTTCCAAGATTTAAATATCACAAATTAGTTGATTCAGATTTAATCTAATCACAAATAATTATCTTGTAGAGAAGGAAGCGCATTATGATATAAGATCCACACCCTAAGGTAGATAATCACATCATAGTGAACATGATCATTCATAAGTGTACAGTGAATATGAATATTTTTAATGAATGATAATATAGGATAGTTCCACAATATTTCCAAATATCATGAAAAATAAAGTAGGGTGAGTCTTCAGAAATACTAAAGAAGAAGAATTTATTTTTTTTAATGATGGATATTTAAATGTATGAGATATAATTGAAATGAAATTCACATAGTTTTGGAAATATATTTTTGGTTCTGGAGAATAAGTACATATCTAAATTTAATTATATTTCATTTTCTAAAATTTTAAATTTGACGAGTGAGATCAGACCCTAAGTGTATTTCATATTCCAAATGTCAAAGAAAGATGAATAAATCAATATTGTATACCTATTAATGAATTAAAGTATCAAATATAGGTAAAGAGAACCAATTATTATTAGAGAAAATATTTCTTGTGCACTAAAGAAGATAATTAAGGATGTTTCTGGCATGTACTAAAATTAATGATATTCAAGTTAGGAAAATGAGAGACCTATCCCATAAAATTTATATGTTGAAGAGTATTGAAAGTGCTTTAGGTAGATAGTCTACTTTAAAAAAATTTAGGAATAATATCAATTAATCTATCTATGATATACAAGTTATTTTTATTGTTGTACTTCAACTCATAGTATAAGACAACATTTATATACTATAACCATTAATAGAAAAATAGGTAACTTATTTCCTAATACCTGGATGGCCCGAGGATACTCGGTGCAAGAACATAGATTTTCCATTTATTATTTTGATAATAAGAGGTAATCTATGTGTGATTGGGGTAATAACAACCATAAATATAGGATATAACCATCCAAATTGTGGCACACCTCACTAATTACCCACAGAAATCATGGTGTCTTTATTTCCAATCTATCTTCATAAATAGTGACTAATGTTAAAAAATAAAGATATAAAAGTGAAAATGGAATATATTCAATGAAAAGGTCGACATGTGGTAAGGGTATAAAATTTAATATTATATTAAAAGTATACCAAAACAGATTTACCCCATTTTTCTGTTGGAAACATCATGTAGTTTACCATCTATTAGGTGAATATTAGGTGAATATCATGAATGTTATTTCAAAGAAATTCTAAAATAATCATTTCTAAAAATAAGGAATGTAAAGAAAAGTGATGGGAAAAGTTCATAAAATCCTCAACAAACAATGTTGACTCTTTAATATTTGAAGGTAATCAAAGTGTATGTATATTTATAAAAATTTAAAATATTCTATGAAAGATAATTTTGATAGAAATAGAATCCTTACATTATATGAGAGAGATGGTACATTTTTTCACATTATATGATTCATTATGATATAGATATAGAAAGGTATAATGATTTTTGGTAGTTCAATTTACCAATATTGAAATAGAAAATGGATCTATCTCATGTAGTTTACAATCTATAACTGAATTTTTCATTATAATAATTTCATAAAAATATGTCCTATAGATGAGAAAATAATAAGTGAGGTTAATATCTTATGAGAAGATTAATAAGAAAAATAATTCACTACATTAAAAAAATGTAGTAAAAATTTCAAATAAAAATATTATCTATTTTTTAACTTTTAAAATTATTCCATAAGATATAACACACATTAATGATGATAATTCTGGAATGAATAAGTCCTTTGGAGAGATTATTACAACATGTCTTTTTCTATCAAAAAATGTTTGAACCAGATATGTAATGAGTATGGAACTTAATGAAAGGTTCTCTTGATTTCAGATTGAATGTAATGCTAAAATTTATTGGAATGGAATCTTTATAATGTATTCTAAAGAAAAATTCCATAAATTAAAAGAAATTCAAAAGCATTAATATTAATAATGCACAATTTTAAGTTTAAATTACAAGATTATCGAGCATTGAAACATAGTTAAGGAAAAGAATCTAATGCATGAGGATTATGTAATAGAGATGAGAAATTATTGTGAATAAAAAGTTAGGATGTTGGAGGATGAAAAAATATTATTAATATGAAATTCTTTGTTATTAAGATCAAGATTTCAAATCTATAAATAGTTCAGGCTAATATATCACCCCATAATAAGAAGAAATTTCTTACAACATGTAATTCGAAGAAGTTTTCCTATAAAAAAATACTCTATCAAGTGGTAATAAATCCTAAGATATTATAAAGTGAAATATAACTTTGATTCAAATGTTAAGGTGTTAAATTCTAAATATATTTTTTTAAACATAATTTCTTAATAGTTTTGGATCAAGTGGAAAACATATACCAATTTTGTTATTGAAAAATGTTGAAGAACAGATAACTACATCCATGGTGGTTGGAAATAAGTATATGGGGTACTATTTACCAATTAAATCTCGAAAAATTGAGAAAAATACATAAACCAAAAAAGTGTTTAAATCTAGGAATATAAATATAATAATAGAAACCTATAGGTACTTAGGCCCTTTTTGGTGATGTAATTGGTTTGGGTATATGGATTTGTATTGTTGGAATATTTTGACAAAAATTTGAAGACATGAATATCAAACATAAAAGGAGATGGAATATATAATGATGAAAAGTTCTAGATGAAGAAAATTATCATTCCATTTCAAATATACTAAAATATTTGAAGTTATGTTTGGAAGTATTATTTAGTGTGGTCACCATGGAGTGAATTTGGGGTATAATTATAACAATTGTTTTATATAACATCAAAATAAAGATGTTCTTTAATGGTAAAGGAGAGTAAAACAACATTGGGAATGAATTTATAAATAGAGGATAAAAAATATTCCCAATAATTAAATAGGGGAGATAGGTCATTCATACATAGGAAATTGAAAAAATATGAATTCTTCTTTAACCAATCCCCAAAATTCAATGAATAATGACACATAAAAACGTTCAATAGCTTAAATTTAAGACAAACACACATCCTGGATCACTGAAATCTAGGTAGTGGAAGTTAATTTTTATGTGAGAAATATTTAATAGAATAATAAATTCATCCAATTGAAATATTTGGGGACATAATGATTGGGGAGTGCACAAAATAATCCAAATGGTACATCTTGGAAACCTAAGTCAGTATATAAAGAATGTTTTATTACATGGACTTCCAAGTAAGAAAAACAAAAACAAATAGAGAAAGCATAATAGAAGACACATAATAAAGGAAATTATATGATTCCACTTGAAAAAGATGAACCAAAATCTCATTAGAGGTTTAAAAGTTATGAGAGCCTTATATTTCATGAAGTGTTGTGTTAGAGTTGTAAGAAGGTTGGACACCATTTACATGATTATATTACTATTGTAATATCTTAAAATGAAATGCTAAATAAATGAAGGATGAATGAAAATAATGATGAATCTTTTTTTATTATGTAATGAATAATATTTTTCTCAAATAAATTGGTTGAAGAGACAAAGTACCCATTATTCTAAATATTTCATGGAAATACATATGTGAATTCATGATGTTTTCACATTGTCCAAGAGTTAAAATGGAAAATGAAAGCTAGGTGACAGTAGATTATAAATGAAACAACTCATATTTATGAGAAATAAGATACCACATATTAGTTAATATTTTTATTATATTTTTGGGAATTCATTTTATGTAATTTAAAGAGATACTTATTCACAACATGTGAACAAATAATGGGAAGTAATCTTTAATAACTATTCCCAAAATGAAGGAGTCACCATAATAGTTTGACATATGGATTTGAATCTTGAATAGCTTCTTTTCAAAAGATTAACCTTGAATAAGAAGCTAGTGTAGTTTCATATTTAGGTGGATACATGTAGAGAATGCCTTGAGAATAATTTAGAACCTCTTAATTCAATTAAATTCGATTTTTTTGGAATGTGCTGAAATCATAAATTGAAATAGTGATTATTTGTAATATATTATCATTTATTTTACAAGTATTAATTCATATATTATGGGGGGGATTTAAATTCATTAATAACTGGAAAGGTGGATAAATTTTGTGATATGCATGGTTGATTTTAGAAATTAAAACAAAATAGTTGTTGTTTTTTAATGTTTCAATTTCTGTATTGAGATAGTTGATGATATTTCAGGCTTGGTTCTCCAAACAAAAAAACAATTTGTATTAACTTATTATATTAGAGAAGTATATATACATAACTAAATTAAGAGGTTGTAATATTTTATAATATGTTGTGATATACTCGGTGATATGAACAAACTTATTTTCTAAATCAAACCCTTTTATTTATTTACATCAAGAATGGATCACATAAATTTAGAATGTTATGATTAAAGACACATTTCTTAATTATGAATTGATATAATTGTCTCTCATATGATTTAATTTATTTTTTATAAGGGTGTGAGATAAGAAAATTAAATGTGTAGATGGTTAAAAGGGGATAGAAGTGATGTGGTAATTAAAAGAAAAAACGGACATATCATTTGTTTGGAGTTATTGAAAAAATACAAAGGTGGAGATTTTTGAACCCTTTTATTTTTTTTATTTACTTGTTTTTAATACATATCCAAGGAATTAAGTGATGTTTCCTAATGTAAATATATTGATGAATAGTTACATGGAATAAATTTAGATGTTCCAAATATTATTGATTAGAGTCTTGGATTTCCAATGAAATGTATTATGATAGGTAATGAATTGTGAAGATTACTTGAGGATTGATTATTTTCCTCATAACATATAACTGATGTACATTTTTTCCACCACATAATATTTGGAAGGGAATATAAATTAAGAATTCATTTCCACTATTAGATTCAAGGAAGTTCGGTGAAATTGTAGGAAAGATGATTACTGACCTGAGTTACAATAATAATCCATATAGAAAGGAATGAGGAAGTAGTTATATTTTTTAACCAATTTTTTTGGAGAAAAATTGATAATTTGATGTTGGTGATTTTATTTTATTTTTTTGGAGATCCAGTCACATCATAAAGATGGGTTGAATATGTTTCTATTTGGTGTTCAATATAGAGATTTATTTCAAGTAGATTTGATAAAAATATCCTTATTAATATTATAAGTAAATTTTTATATGAAAATATACATAAATGAAGTTAGAATTATTTTTGATGATTGTTGATGAGATGATATTCATGTTGACAGAAACACACTAATTATATAGAATATTTGTGTACTTATTTTGATAGAGGATAAAAGATTGCAGCTATTGAGTGGTTTTACGAATTAATATCCTTGAGGAAAATGTGGATATAGAATTTTATGAAAGACCATCCATGTGAGGAATTAATTGGGTTTAATTTTAATTATTAATAAGTTACCAATTAAAATTTTTTTGAGTATATTTGACGAAATATGGAAAAGACATGAAAGGGGTCCAGATTTCATAAGGTTAATAAACCATATTTTTAAGTTTGAGATTAGTGACACATGTACACCTAAGGATAATATGAGTCATCATAGGCTTGGAAAATGATTCTTATAAATTTGGGATAGATAGACTTAAGGATGTGATACATGATTTTTAATGTTGATATATACTCTTTTATGTTTGGTATGAGGACCTCAAATGGTTGAAGTAGGCCATCTTATGGCATAAATTCATTGGGTACTACTAAACCCCCTGAAAATATTAAGAATTTTTAAATTATGTCTTTTGAATAAATAAATCAGTTGATTCTTATATTGTGATTTTAAAATAATTAAATATCACAAAAAATTATTGATTTTTATTCAATTCGAACTTGTAGTAAAGACTATTTGGGAGAGAATCTAGTACTGATTTATGTTCATGATTCATGAGAGATGGCTGTGTTATAGTCTATGTGTTCATTTGTACTTGGGATGTTCATCTGTGTATTTTTTATAAAAAATAAATAGATTATAAAACCATGAAATTTTAATATATTTTGACTAATTTAACAAGGAGGAGTCTTCATGAAGATGGAATAAGAATAATTAAATTAAGATATTCTAGGAAATTCGAATATACCAAATATCAGGGAAATAATGGAGAAACTATTTTGGAAATATATATTCATTGAAGGAGAAATAGAATAGGGTATCTAACATTGATTATGATGTATATTATTCATGATAAAAAGAGAGAGAGAAATGAGTATGAGTATATTATATATCTTTCATGTCAAATAATGTTTGAAGTACAACTACTATGTTCATATGTATGAAAAGAAATATTGAAGAGAGAGTGAGAAATGAAACAAGTATGTATTCAAGAAGAAATTTACTAAGAACTGAAGAAGAAAAAAATGGATTTATTGACATGGATTACTAATTTTTGGATCACATTAGGATATTCCCACAATGTGTGGGGGTGTGAATTGGTGTGTAAGAACTCTTATGCAAAATTTAACTTAATCCCATTATCACCACTATAGTTATTCAATGATCAGAACACAATTTATCTTTATCTCATTTGAGAAATAAAAAGATAAAGAAATTTATTACAATAAAATATAATAGTAAGTTTTCTTAATTATTTTTTTCCACATTTCATATTCATATGTCCCCAGTAACATGTTTTTACTGTCCCACATACAAAACAGATTTAATATTATTATCAATGAAATAATGAGAATGGGCATCACCTTAGACTCAAAATCCGGACAGAGAACTGGTATACAGAATGTGATGGATTTATATTTATTCATATAATAGAATGATATTTCACTTTCTTGAAGCTATATCGACCGTTTTGTCTTGAGTTAATCCAAAACTAAAAGAATTTTAGTTATCCCTCACTCAAAATAGTAAAATGAATTCCTCCACCTTATTTAGACTTCTAAAAGAGGATGTTGTAGGCAGATCCATTAGAAATGTCACATAAAATATGATAACTCTATCACATATAAACTCTTCTTGTAAAACCCTAATATTTTATAACTTATTTTTTTTCATAAAAATTAATTTCTTTGATATCTTGAGTTACACGCAACAACGAGTTTAAACGAATCATGATATTCTTTTAAAATATTCTCATTTAATGTGAATGGAAAGACCTAAATAATAAATTGGTAGGTATCTATAGAAATAACCATATTTATATATTATATACTCAATAAAATGTTTTATCATCAATATATTATTCTTTTAGGAACATGATAATAATAAATCTAGTTTTATACTTAAAAACTATATTTTTTCTCAAAAAGTGGATTTCTTAAAAATTTTAAACCTATTTCAAAAATAAATTTTCATATATTTAGTGTTCTAATTTTCAAAAATGATATTTAATTTTTAATAAATATTTTAATAATATTATTAGAGTGAGTCTTTTATAATTTTTGGAGATGATTAATTTTTCAACGTATAGTAAAAAACCTACTTTTTAAAATGGAGTTTTCATTTAAATAATTTACAAAGTTAAAAACTATTTTAAAATAGTCTAAAAGAAAAATTATTAAAATTATAATATTATTAATCCAATTTAGGTCATTGGAATCAATTTCATGAGGATGTTTTATGTATAAAACATTTATAATTAATGAAACACATTATTTTAAAAAAGGTTTTTTCATTGCTTATATGGGATTAATTTTTAATTAAATTATGAAAATTTTATGAATGAAATTATAAGTGATGGATTATATATTTTCAATTAAAATAAATATAATTAGGTTATAAGTCCAACATAATTTTTTATTCATGTTGAATAGTAATTAATGTAAATATTAATTACTACTATTTGGGTTTAAATGAGTTTATGAGGGGGGGGGGTTATGAAAAAAGAGATTTTTTATTTTTCCCAATAAAAAATTTAAAAATATAATTTTATGGACATATATTAACCTCATATTTTTCCTTATTGTAATATATTTCCATTTTCAAACATTTATATTTAGTATGACGTTATCATTTTTATTCTTCTTGGAAATTTACAATTGGGCTTCTTGTCCCACTTAGAAATGGACTTCTCATATTCCTATCATATCGAGGATTCAAGACATATTTTGTATTTTAAATACATACTAAAAGTCCATATTTACTTCCCTACCCATGTTATTGAGGTGCTGGTGTTATTATGAAACACTCATAAGAATGCTTTTGGTGAAAACCTAAAGAGTTTATCTCAACAAGGTGTATTGTTCTTAACCGAGAATTTTATTATATTTTTCTTCCACCACTTAAAAAAATTATATTGGAGGTTTAAACATGTAGTAATAAAGTTTATACATGATGTAAAGTATTTTTGTTAAAATTTTACTTCTTTGATACATATTCCATATTGATTTATTGTTTATTTTATATGGTGTAAATTCTATACATGAATATTTTATAATGATTCTCATGAAAATATGGGGATATTCTTATCCATATTTATTTATACAATTAAATAGGGTTTGATCAAGTGTTATGAAATTTGTAAGAGTTTTATTTTAGAATCACTTTATTTATCAGGTTTTCTTATAGTTAAGATATGAGGATGAAATTTTATGATATATCTCTAAAGAAACTCACAACCATTCTTCTCCTATAGTTATTTATATTGAATACATTTTTTCATTTAAATTTAATATATTTAATAAATAAATATATTAAAATACTTTTATAAGTATAATTTAGATCATTTATCAATTTATTTAAAAATCCTTTATCTTTCATTACCATGTGTTCTTAAGAAGTTATAGATAATATTTTTACTATTCAATAATAATTATATGAAGTCATTTTCCCATGTTTTACCTTTTTACTATTTTTTATAATGAATCCTTTATTCGTTTTCCAAATGGGGGATTTTTGAAATTATTTACTAAATATGTGAAATGATTACTTGTTTAAAGACATCTGAGAGGAATGTAATTCTTCACTATAATAACCACCCAATGATTTAAAAAATCTTTTAAAATGTAACCAGTTTATTTTCAATGAATTTTTTTTATTTATTGTTTGGTTTTTTGTATATAATAATGTGGTGATTTCAATTTGAAAATGATTCTTTCATCAGATATTTTTAAGGATATTTTAAGTGTATTTATATTCCTCAATGAAAACAACCGCAGATTATACATATGCTATACTAGAGATATGATCCAATGATACCATCCTTAATCATTCTCCAGATGGTTTATTGTTATTTTAACAATATTTTTATGAAACCAATTTCCTTCCCATATCTTAAGCTACAATTAAATATTTATGAAACATGTTTCTTTTTCATTAGAGATTATATGTTGAATGATTTTGTAGCACACATATGTATGATTTTCATTTTTGATAGTTGGTACTATAATTATATATTCCTCTAATGAAATGGGTATATATTAATGTTTTATTAGACTAAATGGTACATGAGAGGTTATCACATGACTAAAAAAATAGGGTGCCCTAGAGGTTATTCCATGCTTAAAAAAAGGGGTACACAAGAGATTATCACCAGAAAAAAAATATGATACATGGGAGGATATCCAGCACATAAAGTAGTTACATGGTTGGTTATCCCTGGACTCATATGATATAAATTTCATTTTCAGTAAAATCAGCATTATATTTTATATTCTTATGTGTGTTCCTGAAATCTATAATGTATTCCAATGTTATGCACTCATAGATAATATATTTTTTGGTTCATTTTTTATTTATGTATTATGAAAATTCATGATGTATGACATGATATGATATTTTTATCTATGATATTAAAGGAATGGTTCTCAGATAGTATCCTCATGTTCCTATACCCTTATATTTATGTTCTGTTGATATCTCTCTTGTTTACCCAAAATTAGGATCTGATCTCACTATTTATTATAGTTATTTTCCATAGGTTATGATAAAAGTTATTTTATATGATATGTATAACTAGGGTTTTAGATAGTAAAAACATAGTGGGAGATGATAAAATTCAATTATGAACATGTTGTTCATGTATCTGTAACGCCCCGACCCTAGTTATCCAGAGTCGGTGCATTATTACATAACATTGGCATGATCACAAGAAAGATCAAATCTCAAAAGACCGATTGGTTTAGTAGCCTTGGAAACACTAGATATATTCATAAGTTTTACATTACATCATAAATTGAAAAACTACTACAACAACATAATATCTCCATAATCCACACTCATATCCCCACATAATATCCCTGCAGGTCATTCATAATTTACTTCTTCACTTCCTGGGAAAAATAAAACATAGAAAAGGGGTGAGCTCAAATGCCCAGTAAGGTTAACAATATAGTGGAAACTTTTATAAATAAGAATAAACATTTAAGGCAATGTATAACTAAAACAAAAGCCTTTCAAACATGAACTTTCAACATGGTATGGAATAAATAAAATGAAATAATGCCATTTACTTATTCACATGGATATTCTACTAATCGAATAATCACATGCATAAATCAATAACCACTTTCATAATGTTGGAATGCATAATGCCAGACTATCATAACCACATAGCCAAGGCCTCGTGCCAAGACTACAAATAAGATTTTGCCAAGTCCTTGTGCCAAGACACTAGTTTGTCTCATGAGACCCAGCGATGCAATTTTTTTAGAAGATACTTACGTTTAAAATTGCTCAAATATACTTCAGTGCTTTTCTGAAAATATTATGCAAGCTTCTGAAAACAAAGTAACTAATTCTGAGACTGCTCGACTAATTACAGGCCATGATGGGTCCACTCCCAATCCCTTCATGTCTACCAAACTCGAGAGTCAGGTTTTCTGAAAACATTTTTGAGCTTGCATTAAATACGTATACATTTGCACTGGGTTTTCATGTATTAGACAGAAATATCTCTTTATATTTTTGAAATCATTTAAGAGTCATATATTTATAAAATAAAACATTTACTTTGAAAATATTCTTATAATCTTGTAAGGAAATCTTTGAAGATTTTATAATGGCAGAAAATAACCGCACTCGCCGTATAAGTTAAAAAAAACAGTCTTACCTTAATTCTGTCGAATAGGTTAAAAAGGACCTTGTTTTGAAAACGACGGAAAGATTCCTCTTATAAAATATCAATCAATGGTATAAATGACTTTAACCCATATTCTTGTAAATAATAAAAATGTTTTGAAATACATTTTGAAGAAACATGGATGTGGATGATAAAGAGATCCCAGTAGATTATTACGTATAAACAACCTCAGATAATGAAGAGATTGTGAAATAACCCTTAACAATTTGGTAACTTATGAAACATACAACCCATGAAAGAGGTATCATACAATTAATATGTAAATACACATAGATTAGAGTGTATTACACGAATAATATAATTATGGGCAGTACATACACCACACAAAAGGTGATGGTGGCAATATGGCATGAGTCTCACGGGAATAAGGAGTGAGATGAAAACCCCTTACCACGTTAATCAACTGAGTCGTACGGACAAAAGTTAATAACAACCAAATTATTTATAGAATAACATGAATATAAAGAGAATAATGATAATATATATCAAATGGCAGTACACAATACACCACTTTAATTAATTTAGTGGCGAACAATGGAAATCTCACGGAATTGAAAGTGAGATAAGAAAATCCCTTAACTTGTACTTTTCTTTGGTTAGGGTAGGTTAACCTCCTGTATAATGGTGAAATAATTGTTATTAAATTATAGAAGAATCATATATATTAATATGATATCATACATGATCTTTTAACATTGATTTGTTAATAATATCTTAGAATTATCGTCGTTTCAGGTGTTAACTTACTCATTTTCTTTTATATGTTTTGTTTTATAAGCCATGTTTGTTGTATCTTATTCATATCCAGAATGATATCAAGTCCTTAAACATCATTTTTAAATCATGAAATGATAATTATACTTGAATGGATACGATGGAGAATGAATCTCATCGCGTTCGTGGAGACGGTAGTCCGTACGTACGCACGAGCGACAATATCATTCTTTTGATATTAAAATAATATATAAATGGATTGTATATAATATATACAGAATAATTAACATGTTATATTTATTATTTAAATGAGTTACACATCATTATTATACCCATCCAAATAATATTATATTGAATAACAATTACACCACGACGTGGAGACGGTAAGCCGTACGTACGCATGTATGGTGACATGTTATTCAAAGGGTGGATAGAATACTGAATATAGTTGTACCATATTTATAATAACATCACAGTATATATATGATACTGGATTTATTATTTTAGAATGTTAACAACAAAGGAATAAGAAGTGGAAGAAGAAATGAACTTAGAAAAGGGTGGTGAAATCATTACCTCTTCTTCGGGTTCTTCCTTTTGATTTGATCAAAAGGGCTCCTTAGGTTGGATTTTTGATCAAAATAAGACCTCTAGGTTGTATTGAGGGATGTTGGGAGAGTATTTGGGCAGAGTTTGGCTGAACAAAAAGGCTTTGAAGGTGTGAAGAAATGAGAAGGAGGAGTGCCCTTTTATAAGAGGGGTGAGGGGCACCTTTGGAAAAGCTAGAAATATTAGTTTATAATAAATTCATATTCGGTTTAAAATGGCTCCAAAGTTGAATATTCAAAGGTTAAGGTGGGTATGGGTCGAAAACAACTCAACCAATAGAATTTAGATAGGTTTGGGTACTTATATTAACCTTAGATTTAAGTATTAACTTTAAGTTAATTAGTTTCACTTTTACAATGTCTCTTTGTATTTTTATATAATATGGTTAATAAACTTACTACATACATCCATGCAACCCCCAAGTGGTCCATTAATGATGAACCTATCATGATATAAGTCTCTTGGCCGAACCTTAGATTTTTAGGGATTTAATATCAATTAATAATATAATATTTGTTTTAAGAACTCTTTTATGTCAATTTTGACACTATTCAATAGTTGATTTTTGTGAAACTCATAACAGATTGATTACTTCGAACAAAGTCAATTAAATAAATCCTAATATATCATATTATCCTAGAAAAGTATTTTAATGCATTAAAAGTTTCATATTATATTTATTTGGGTATTTTTAATATCAATTATTTTGATTTTCCACTATTATAGTAATTAGTGCATCATCATTGTGTCATAAATAAAATAAATTATTTAATGTCTAAAAATTATAAATAAAATATATTTATGTAGGAAATCTTTTTATCTTTCTAATGAATATTTATAATCTAAAATCCAACATATATAACTTTATGTAACAATTGTTTTGATAAAAGATATATGCTTGTGTCATTTTTGTATTCATTTTAACTTAATTAAAATAAAGTGTCATTATCACTTACAAGTGGATCCATGGGGTCCCAAAATTGACACAAAGATGCCCATGGTCGACCATGTATCGACCAATAGGGTTAAGACACGTTTTAGGGTAATTTAGTATTATTATAATATTATTTTTTAACCCTTATTTACCGGATTTACCCTTAACCATGGTAAATAAAATATTTACCGCAGTAATTATTCAAAATGTCTAAAAATAAAAGTTACCTATTTACACAATTTGAACATCCTGATTCCAAATATTGAATCCATTTTCCTAAATTCAAAACACAGAAGTGGAAGAAATTAATTTAAAATTAATTCCCGCTGTCAAAATAAAAAGCGTGATTTTAAGAGATAATAACTATCAAAAGATTGACACTTGTTTATGTTCGGTTTAATTGTAAAATTATGTCCAATGACCAAAATTATATTAAATGGTAAAAATATATTCTAAATATACTTTAAAACCACTCAAATTCATAATTTATCAATATTAATTATTTTGATTAAAAAAGTTGTCTTTAATTAAAATTTAGTAATTTTCACTATTCATCAAAATATAAAAGTTATCCGAAAAGTACCAAAATTTCACCCTAGGATAATTTCGATATTCCGAATCCAAAAATGAAGTCCATTTTTAAATATAAAATATATATAATTTCAAAAATTAGGTATTACTATTCATAACGGCTAGTTTGATTGGTTGTGGTGTGTGTTAAAACTCAAGGTTGCGTACAACACACGCTACTGTATTATTCAAAGAAAGCATACCGTGGAAGCTTGGGATGTTTCATTTTAAATTTTTGATGTCCCCATTTAGTCAAAAAGTTTAAAATATTGTATTTAAAAATGTTTCACTATTAAAAGTTGATAAAAGTGCAATACTGAAAATGAATCTGTTCTTGCATTATGACTAAGAAACTCATAATATGGATTCTAAAATTATAAGGATTATATAAAGTTTAAAATGTAGTTAATGCTATTCATGACCTCTTTTAATGGATTTTTTTTTAAGTCAAGGTGTGATTGAACTCAGTGTTGCGTGTAGTGCAAGTTATTGAATTATTTTGAAGAAATAACACACTATGAAATCTTAGGGTGTTACATTCTCCCCTCCTTCAATAAATTGCGTCCTCGCAATTTGAAATTGTTCTTTGAAAATAAAAGGTTGAAAGTAGAAAATATGTTTGTGGGAAAACCCACATCGGAAATTTGGTTACTAAAATTTAGTCTTAATATGAGGAAAAGAGAAATCAAAGGGTCACCACCAAATTATGATCTCGATTAGGAGAACATTGGTGGCAATTAGAGACATATAATTGGAGGAAAACGTAAATATTTATAGGTAGTGATTGAGGTCATCAATCACAAACAAGTATAAAATTGAGGTCCTTAAACTCATCAATCTATGATGATTTGAAATACCATCGGTTCAACAAAACATAGGGTATTAGGATAACACATTTTTGACGTTTCAAAATATCTTAGTTGAAATCCCACATCGAAAAATGAATTAATGAGGCCTCTATTTAAAATAAAGAGTCGAAAGTATGAAGATTACCGAAAATAACACATACTAGGGTTCCATGTAGGAAAATATGGATATGGAAGGGAAATATAACCATCAATTATCTGATGGAGAGTGGTAGAGAACATGGCTATGAAAAGGCCAAAAATCCCAAAGCCATAAATTTGTGATGATTTAAGGTACCATCTAGGACAAAATTTTTGTTCTATGTTTCTTTTATTAATGTTGGGGAATTTATTTATGAGATTGGCTAAGTTCATAAGGAGATATACTTACTTTATAATTAGAGTTTTATCCATTAATAAATTTCTACCACAAACTCATCTTTCACTCTAAAAGATAATAGAATGTAATTTTTTTTCTATTTATACTATTCGTACAGGGTTCCAAAATAAACGAATTTATAATTCATCTAAAAGATCTTTTAATAAAAACTACATTATTTAATCCAGGACATCTTGTGGGCCAGTGGTAGGTGATACACCCTTGTCGCCCTTCGGTTGCGGGTTCAAGTCTCGTAGCCTTGCCGGACGCGACGGGTTGCCGCCCAACCTCCGGGTTGTCCTTTTATGGAAATCCAAAATAATCCAAACTAGAACTATCCAAAATACTTCTATCCAAACTCACAGTCCAACATTTATAAGGAAGGTAAACACAATATAGATCCTTTTTACCCCGTAATAGCATATGAATACCTTCATCATGTATTACCATATTCCTTATTGATTACATTCATGTTCCCTTATTCCATATAGAATACTGGATATTATTCATTAATCCAAAAATGTTTTAAACCCCAACAATGATGGAATATACAAATCATTAATCATCTTCAAGGTAGTCAATAATATCCAATATAATTTATCCAAATCAATCATGTATTATTCTAAAATCACCACCTCGGTATCTGAACCATATTATGGTTTATCTTTCTCTCAACCATATATTTTCCAAGCATTTAACCTGCTACTGAGTCACTTTTCTTTGTTCCACACCATCTCACGTCCTTAATGAAATAGTACTGCAGTACAATCCTTATATACTCCATAATTTTTATAAAAAGTACATTGTTGATACAACACTCAATTGATATAATCAACATAATAACTCTAATCATTCCTCTTCATCTGTGGTAGTATCATAACTTGATTATTATCCAATAGCATCATTTGCAGCATAGTCTGATGACTGGGACATAGGTTCGCGTAGTGTCCAAACTCTTTGCAAATGAAGCATTATACATTTGAAACCATTTTCTTACCCTTGCAGTCACGTACTTTGTGCCCTTTTCCTCCACACTTATAACAAACTCCCATTCCTTTCAGGAAAGTTCCAGGGTGTTTCTTTCCACAGTTACCACATATGGGAAAATTCTTCTTTTCCCTCTTCCCTTTATCCATCTTTCTCTCTTCCATCCTTTTCTTCTCTTGCTTCCCTTCAAAGCCATAGGACTCAGTAAACTCTTTACTTATCTTATCAACACATGATATTATTTCTTCATATGATGATAATACATGGGAGACTATTTCTCTTATAAATTCTAGCTTAAGACCATGAAAGATATGATCCTTCCTTCTCTATGGATCATGTGCATTTCTGGAGTTCTCATTCCTTCTACTGGGCGCCATTTCTAAACAATGGCATATACTAGATCAGTTTATGAATCAAAATACATAATCCCATACTTATAAAACACTTAACATAAATTGAACTATTTATGGATATAATCCATAATCATAAAAATGTCTCCTTTGAGGATGTATATACTCATAAACCATTCATAATGGTTTGTAAAGAAAATGACAATTATCCTAAGCATATCCCCCGGGAGTGTCGTAACCAAGAGTGCAGCAAGGCCCGTTGTCGTGCACCAGTTCCCGTTCGAGTCTAGCTCAAAGCGGTGTTTTCGGGTTTTACCCCTAGGTACATCTGTTCCAGATCCGCCTCTACCTGCTCGTATCCAGACAGGGATGTATTGCTCGGAAAACTCACAAAATCTCTACAATACCAAAATTCTAGGAAGTTCTTCTACACTAATCCTCAAAGTTCATCTTAGGTCTACGTGCACTAATCAGAGTTTATCTAAATCTAGCTTCCAAGGTTTGTACTAAACTTCCTCTGATACCAACTGTAATGCCCCGACCCTAGTTACCCAGAGTCGGTGCATTATTACATAACATTGGCATGATCACAAGAAAGATCAAATCTCGAAAGACCGATTGGTTTAGTAGCCTTGGAAACACTAGATATATTCATAAGTTTTACATTACATCATAAATTGAAAAACTACTACAACAACATAATATCTCCATAATCCACACTCATATCCCCACATAATATCCCTGCAGGTCATTCATAATTTACTTCTTCACTTCCTGGGAAAAATAAAACATAAAAAAGGGGTGAGCTCAAATGCCCAGTAAGGTTAACAATATAGTGGAAACTTTCATAAATAAGAATAAACATTTAAGGCAATGTATAACTAAAACAAAATCCTTTCAAACATGAACTTTCAACATGGTATGGCATAAATAAAATGAAATAATGCCATTTACCTATTCACATGGATATTCTACTAATCGAATAATCACATGCATAAATCAATAACCACTTTCATAATGTTGGAATGCATAATGCCAGACTATCATAACCACATATCTAAGGCCTCGTGCCAAGACTACAAATAAGATTTTGCCAAGGCCTTGTGCCAAGACACTAGTTTGTCTCATGAGACCCAGCGATGCAATTTTTTTAGAAGATACTTACGTTTAAAATTGCTCAAATATACTTCAGTGCTTTTCTGAAAATATTATGCAAGATTCTGAAAACAAAGTAACTAATTCTGAGACTGCTCGACTAATTACAGGCCATGATGGGTCCACTCCCAATCCCTTCCTGTCTACCAAACTCGAGAGTCAGGTTTTCTGAAAACATTTTTGAGCTTGCATTAAATACGTATACATTTGCACTGGGTTTTCATGTATTTGACAGAAATATCTCTTTCTATTTTTGAAATCATTTAAGAGTCATATATTTATAAAATAAAACATTTAATTTGAAAATATTCTTATAATCTTGTAAGTAAATCTTTGAATATTTTATAATGGCAGAAAATAACCACACTCGCCGTATAAGGTAAAAAAAACAGTCTTACCTTAATTCTGTCGAATAGGTTAAAAAGGACCTTGTTTTGAAAACGACGGAAAGATTCCTCTTATAAAAAGTCAAACAATTTTATTAATGACTTTAACCCATATTCTTGTAAATAATAAAAATGTTTTGAAATACATTTTGAAGAAACATGGATGTGGATGATAAAGAGATCCCAGTAGATTATTACGTATAAACAACCTCAGATAATGAAGAGATTGTGAAATAACCCTTACCAATTTGGTAACTTATGAAACATACAACCCATGAAAGAGGTATCATACAATGAATATGTAAATACACATAGATTATAGTGTATTACACGAAGAATATAATTATGGGCAGTACATACACCACACAAAAGGTGATGGTGGCAATATGGCATGAATCTCACGGGAATAAGGAGTGAGATGAAAACCCCTCACCACGTTAATCAACTGAGTCGTACGGACAAAAGTTAATAACAACCAAATTATTTATAGAATAACATGAATATAAAGAGAATAATGATAATATATATCAAATGGCAGTACACAATACACCACTTTAAATAATTTAGTGGCGAACAATGGAAATCTCACGGAATTGAAAGTGAGATAAGAAAATCCCTTACCTTGTACTTTTCTTTGGTTGGGGTAGGTTAACCTCCTTTATAATGGTGAAATAATTGTTATTAAATTATACAAGAATCATATATATTAATATGATATCATATATGATCTTTTAACATTGATTTGTTAATAATATCTTATAATTATCGTCGTTTCGGGTGTTAACTTACTCATTTTCTTTTATATGTTTTGTTACATAAGCCATGTTTGTTGTATCTTATTCATATCCAGAATGATATCAAGTCCTTAAACATCATTTTTAAATCATCAAATGATAATTATACTTGAATGGATACGATGGAGAATGAATCTCATCGCGTTCGTGGAGACGGTAGTCCGTACGTACGCACGAGCGACAATATCATTCTTTTGATATTAAAATAATATATAAATGGATTGTATATAATATATACAGAATAATTAACAAGTTATATTTATTATTTACATGAGTTACACATCATTATTATACCCATCCAAATAATATTATATTGAATAACAATTACACCACGACGTGGAGACGGTAAGCCGTACGTACGCACGTATGGTGACATGTTATTCAAAGGGTGGATAGAATACTGAATATAGTTGTACCATATTTATAATAACATCACAGTATATATATGATACTGTATTTATTATTTTAGAATGGTAACAACAAAGAAAGAAGAAGTGGAAGAAGAAATGAACTTAGAAAAGGGTGGTGAAATCATTACCTCTTCTTCGGGTTCTTTCTTTTGATTTGATCAAAAGGGCTCCTTAGGTTGGCTTTCTGATCAACATAAGACCTCTAGGTTGTATTGAGGGATGTTGGGAGAGTATTTGGGCAGAGTTTAGCCGAACAAAAAGGCTTTGAAGGTGTGAAGAAATGAGAAGGAGGAGTGCCCTTTTATAAGAGGGGTGTGGGGCACCTTTGGAAAAGCTAGAAATATTAGTTTATAATAAATTCATATTCGGTTTACAATGGATCCAAAGTTGAATATTCAAAGGTTAAGGTGGGTATGGGTCAGAAACAACTCAACCAATATAATTTAGACAGGTTTGGGTACTTATATTAACCTTAGCTTTAAGTATTAACTTTAAGTTAATTAGTTTCACTTTTACAATGTCTCTTTGTATTTTTATATAATATGGTTAATAAACTTACTACATACATCCAAGAGACCCCCAAGTGGTCCATTAATGATGAACCTATCATTATATAAGTCTCTTGGCCGAACCATAGATTTTTAGGGATTTAATATCAATTAATAATATAATATTTGTTTAAAGAACTCTTTTATGTCAATTTTGACACTATTCAATAGTTGATTTTTGTGAAACTCATAACAGATTGATTAATTAGAAAAAAGTCAATTAAATCAATCCTAATATATCATAATATCCTAGAAATGTAGTTTAATGCATTAAAAGTTTCATATTATATTTATTTGGGTATTTTTAATATCAATTATTTTGATTTTTCACTATTATAGTTATTACTGCATCATCATTGTGTCATAAATAAAATAAATTATTTAATGTCTAAAAATTATAAATAAAATATTTTTATGTAGGAAATCTTTTTATCTTTCTAATGAATATTTATAATCTAAAATCCAACATATATAACCCTATGTAAAAATTGTTTTGATAAAAGATATATACTTGTGTCATTTTTGTATTCATTTTAACTTAATTAAAATAAAGTGTCATTATCACTTACAAGTGGATCCATGGGGTCCCAAAATTGACACAAAGATTCCCATGGTCGACCATGTATAAACCAATAGGGTTAAGACACGTTTTAGGGTAATTTAGTATTATTATAATATTATTTTTTAACCCTTATTTACCGGATTTACCCTTAACCATGGTAAATAAAATATTTACCGCAGTAATTATTCAAAATGTCTAAAAATAAAAGTTACCTATTTACACAATTTGAACATCCTGATTCCAAATATGGAATCCATTTTCCTAAATTCAAAACACAGAAGTGGCAGAAATTAATTTAAAATTAATTCCCGCTGTCAAAACAAAAAGCGTGTTTTTAAGAGATAATAACTATCAAAAGATTGACACTTGTTTATGTTCGGTTTAATTGTAAAATTATGTCCAATGAACAACATTATATTAAATGGTAAAAATATATTCTAAATATACTTTAAAACCACTCAAATTCATAATTTATCAATATTAATTATTTTTATTAAAAAAGTTGTTTTTAATTAAAATTTAGTAATTTTCACTATTCATCAAAATATAAAAGTTATCCGAAAAGTACCAAAATTTCACCCTAGGCTAATTTCGATATTACGAATCCAAAAATGAAGTCCATTTTTAAATATAAAATATATATAATTTCAAAAATTAGGTATTACTATTCATAACGGCTAGTTTGATTGGTTGTGGTGTGAGTTAAAACTCAAGGTTACGTACGACACACGCTACTGTATTATTCAAAGAAAGCGTACCGTGGAAGCTTGGGATGTTTCATTTTAAATTTTTTATGTCCCCATTTAGTCAAAAAGTTTAAAATATTGTATTTAAAAAGTTTTCACTATTAAAAGTTGATAAAAGTGCAATACTGAAAATGAATCTGTTCTTGCATTATGACTAAGAAACTCATAATATGGATTCTAAAATTATAAGGATTATATAAAGTTTAAAATTTAGTTAATGTTATTCATGACCTCTTTTAATGGATTTTTTTTTGTAAGTCAAGGTGTGATTGAACTCAGTGTTGTGTGTAGTGCAAGTTATTGAATTATTTTGAAGAAATAACACACTATGAAATCGTGGGGTGTTACAGTATCCATGTTTCCAAAGGCATTATACCTCTATGATTTTGGATTTTATCTTTATGTTATTCAAAAAAAAATTCCTATGTTAAGATGTGATATATATTTATAAAAACAATAGGTCACTATAATTATTTCTGTAGACCTATATATTTAGTGATGAATGTTACATAACTATGTCAATTACTTTGATATAGATGTGATAAAAAAACAAGTTCAATTTTATCCTATTATTCATTTATTATCCGTCTTTTAGTGCAAAGGAATAACACCTAGTTATATTCTTATTCACTTTGATACATAAGATATATAGCAGGTTATTGTGTCAATTGTTTTCTTATTTTTTTTATTAATTTTGGCTTGTAGAATATCTTTTTTCGTTACCTAGTTAAGAATCTGATCTTATTCTGGTATGTCCATATATATATTTATATATATTGGTAATAGTTTGAATAGAATTAGATATTTTTGATATTCTAAATCCCTAAAATCATGGATATATATATTATTTTTCTTTATACAGACATGGAACCTAGTTTACACAATCTGAGGCATTTAGATCTCATGATTTAATGTTTATAGACTTAAAAATATTAAATTCAAATTTTCAATCAAATATTTTTATAAAGATTATCAAATAATTGATTCTAGATATCATAGTCTTATCCTATATTTAAATCATCTACATAAACTATTTAATTTAAGTTATTAAAGATTCTATATATGTGTGCATTGTGAAATTAAATCCCTTTTAGTAGTGTGGAACTCTCTCAACCACATCAAATTATTCCTCATTTGGTTCATTCCTTATGATCTAATCAAGAATCCTGATCATGTTTTGGATAGGGAAATTTAATCGAGGATGAATATCACACTTTCATATTATATTATTATTATTATTTTACTCAGAATAGTAAACCTGTATATTTTTCACATTTCAACATAATTCAAATTACTTTAGTAAAAAACATTCTTATTTTTTACTAATTAATCATCTAATAGGATATAAAAATTAATATAGGATCTTAAAATATATCATGAAGAAGTTTCATTTTCCATTATTCCGTTACATAGATGAATTATCAGGAACAACTCTGAAGCATGATATGAACATCTTAAGTATCATAAGGGGCATCCGGAAGTCATACAAGAATAGAACCACATATGAACATTTCCTTTACCCATACTTATAAAATAATTTTCTATATACCAATCAAAATATCATATTATATATTAAGATTCATGTTTGTATGATTTTTCTATTTTCATTTCCTTGAACATTAATTCCGTAGATAAATTGGGGTATACAGACACTCTATAATATATTTTCCTTATCAATTATACAACTTCTAGTTCCAACTTAAATATCAAATGTGATATTCCTGACAATAGAAAACTAATTAAAAACATTTAATTTCATATTTAAGCATCCAAAAACAACACTACTCATCCAGAAAAATTCTATGCCATAAATTGACTATGTATTTCGAGATCATTTATATAAAATGTGTACACAATAGATCAACTATGATTCAAAATTTAACATATAACACATACTTCTCGTAGATAACCCATTACTTATCCTACCTTCAAATTGATATAATATTTATCATTATATAGTTATTTAAACACCAATCTATAGAATCATGAATCATGAGTAACCTTTAAGTATGATCTATTACCTACCTTAATGTATACAATGTAGTTTCAATGTATTTTTTGACATAGATCATGCAGTACCATTCCAAAAATTCTAAATTCTTGTGTTTCCTTTATAGATATCTATACTTACCATTAAATAAGAATCCAAATTACGAAATTTTTCTTTCCATAAATTGTATTGGATCATTATATAGCTTATAGTTTTCTTGGTTACCTTTTGATAACATCTAGACTACATGGAGTGAATTTACATTTAGTGTATCGTACCATTAAACGATGTGAGTTTATGTTGATAAAGTTTATGATATATCCAATTACCTTTACATAGTTGATATAAATCTTAGAAAAAAAATTACATACCTAGAGAAAGTTATAGAATAAATTTACACATTACTTTGGATTACAATGTTACCTAAAAGTAGCATGTAGAAATAAAAATTTACCATTTTATAAGTTCTAATTTTCACTATGAATATATATATTTATTATCTAAATAAAATTATAACCACTTAAACTCATCTCAAAATAATGTAAATTTATTAAATGTTTATTAAATTATTTGAAGGACATAACAGAGAAATATAATTCATCATTCATCTAAATATATGGAACAAGCATCAATTATTCACTTATTCACATCTTCTTAAATATTCTTATATGTTCCCATAAAAAATGTTTCACACTGTTATCTTATTAAATCATTAATTTCCTTATAAATAGCGAATACACATAAATGAAATAAAAAAATTTAATTCTTCATTTCCTCGGACACAGAAGTATCTATGGTAACTTACATATCTTCCAAGATTCATTCATTATATCCAACATTCATAGGGACAACATGAACCATGATTGGGTACTATAATCATTATTCCATGCCATTTTTTTTCCAAGATCATATCCACGATTTTATATATTAACTTTATAAAATCCAATTTGTTCTTGACCCACATTGAAAAAAATAAAAAACCAACATAAAGTGGGTTCATCAATATCCCCCTTATTATTATTATTTTTTTCAATAATGCTTATTAAAAATGATATGTGAATAGGTGGTTTCATGCCCTTATATCCAACTGGATTTTCTCCCCAATTAATTTTTTTTTGAAATTTAAATTTTATTCTCCCTCTTATTAATTACAAATAAAAATAACATTGGGTTGATAAAATCACATCCAACTTATGTAATGTGATACCATTCAGCCCACTCAAAGTTAACATGATCCATGATTGAGGTAGAAAACATAAGGGTTTGAATTAGATAACAATGTTATCCAAAATAATAAGAATTTGGTTCTAACTCATGTCATTTATGAATTCTATACCACATGGTATATTCAAATGTATCGAAATTGATACTACATGTTGATATAAATTGTTTCAAATATTATACAATATTTTCAATCCAAATGTCACACTCCCAGTACCTATCAATATAAACAAATCATGTGCAACCAATAGGTTTTCAATTGAAACTAAATTTTTATACATGCATTTTCATAACATTCTTATTATTTATTTTAATAAATTTCTCCCCTAAAATCTCAGAACCAAATCATTGGGAAAAATGAATTTTTGAATATGTATACATAGAATTTCACTAAGAATTTTCAATCACCTTTTCGAAATTCCCAATTTTTAGTATTTTAATGACCTCAATAGATTCTATAAACCCCCCTCAAGGTATACTTATAATTATTACTTAATCAAGTTCGATTTATTCAAATTATATATATTATAATTCTCTTTGTAGATATTGTAAACAATATAGATAACTTCATGTGGTGGTCCATATTGGAAAACATAAACATATTCATCAAGAATTATCCTCTTGAATTTATGTTATTTAGAATAATAATTATGAAATAAATTTATAAGGGTGACTTATATAGCTCTAGAACAATTATTTTAGCATATTTTACTTCGTCAGTTCTCTATTTCAGATCTAGAAGTGACTTAAATTCCATGCATATTTTTCACACAAATACAACCCAAATGATTTATGGAATAAGGTGGACCACCTAGTTCATCATTCTGGGACATTGGAATGAGAATTGATTCTTAACTGGCATTCCTTTTTCAAATTATCTATATGTATGGATGAAAACATCATTATTTTAAAAAAAAATCAACAACCTGTGTTTTCTTTGAGATGCCTAGATTCTTTTTTTCACCATTTATGTGAGTTATTTATTTTTTCATGAGCTATCAATGAACATCCATAACAAAGTTATTTATTCATAAATTTAAATATTTATTCTTGGGATAGAATAATGGTTACACAATCTCTAAAGCTATTTCTAGATTCCTTTAACCACTAACAAAAATCTTTTTGAGATATTAGGTTATCCCATTTTTACAGCATCTCATAAACATTAATTTATTCTTCACGTGGAACCTTCTCTTAAACTTTTAATCATTCATTCTCTTTATATTTTTATTCTCTTTATGACTTCATGTTTTATGGATATATTTCCATTTATTATTTCGAAATTTGATCTATATAATTTTAAATTGCTCATTGATTCTTAGGTACACTCTTCATCAATAAATTACTTTCATTTATTACATAGATGATTTTATCATTCAGTTCCATCTTGATCCTTTCAGTTAATATGTTCATGGTGGTATTAAAGTTTCTATCTTGTATTATCTTTTTACCTAAAATAAATTAATTTTCCCTTTCTTGGAATCTTCCACATTTTAATTGTTGGGATTTTTATAAAGATGACTATTTTTATTCTTCATTGCACTCAAGGATACCTCACCATAATTTTAATATTTCATACAAATATAATTTTCAAAATATTTCTTATCATTCTTTCCCAATATTTCATTAGCTTCATTATTTAGCATCTTCGGTGTTTTTTCATAAATATTTTAGTTGTATTCTTGAATGATTAATAATTTCAATACACTTCACTATGAACACTTATATTGAATATTTCTTAGACATCCTTGATTGTTTCAAATCTATTTGAGGTGGGTAGATATTTCCCCTTCGTATGTGAGTTTTTTCATTGTTCGAATTTGTTAGACACTAAAAAAGCATATAATTTTCTTATATAATCTAAAATATTATATTAAAATTATAAAAATATACACTTGAATAAATTATAGAAAAAATAATAACTAAAAATCATTGGTTTATTTCTTTGAACTTTTAGTTATATAGATTCTTCAAAACAATTAATTTGTTTTTAGGACCCATATCAATTATTTGTGATTAAATTAACAAAAAGATCCTTATGAAAATTCTTCAATCCACATTGGTTTTATTGATGTGTTACACAAAAATTTTCCTTAAAATACTATTTAATTTATTTATTTTATGATCTTGTTTTTTTACAATGGTAGTAAATTCTAACAGATTTTAAAATTTTCATTTGGTGGATTTGTTAATCCTTAATAAAAGATTTATAATTTAGTGAGAAATTATGAAGCACTAAAAAGTGTTATTTTTTATGAGGACTAGTACATGACAGGTGTATTAGGTTTCTATATGAGTTTCAAAAGTTTTCGAATTTGAAAACTCAATTTTTAGAGAATCTGAGTGTGGTGCATGATTGTCACATGGTTAGTGAAAACCAAGTATCCTATGTTTTGATGCCAGTTTGTATGGGAGCATAGTTTGATAAAACCATGAATTAATCCTTGGGAAACCAAGTGGTATGGTGAAAGTGTTTATATGTAATACACAAAATTAACATATAGTTTTTCTAACCAGGTTTTACAACAATGGGAGGTGTGGGTGTCCTTTGACAATGGCACTGAATGGTTGGTCCATGATATTAAAAATTAGGCATTTATCCAAAAATATAATTAAAGGGATGAAATTTAAAATTTTTAATTTCCTGCCTTTAACATTCCTTCTCCATTTATCCTCCCTCATTTCTCCCTTTCAATTATCCACTCACCCTCCCCCATGGCCTCTCATAGGCATCGATGTACCTCATTAGTTCGAGTTGAGAATTGCTCACCATCAATTGTTTTAGATCAACCTTAGTAATCCTATTGATCCCATCCCTCCTTTTAATTTTTTATATTCCTTATTGAAATTTATCTCAATGTGATATCATATAACCTATTTTCAATGTGTTTTTATGTTTCTTTGGTTTCACTCATTTCTGTTTGAATTAGAGCCCAATAATCGATGGGTGACGAATTCTTATTATATGGTAGTTGGTATATAACTTTTACCTTAATGTATGTATGCCTATATCATTCACCATAATACATATTTCCAAGCCCTCTATGTGTTTATTCTAAAATGTGTAATACCTTTAATTAAATATTTTAAATGATTTTTTGATATTCTATTTACCTTTTAACATGTTTATAGTCACCAACCTCAACCCAGACCACCAATTGAGGTGGATTCGTTTGAATTCCTATGAATTTATCACCACTTTGGGTGTGATGAGCTTACCACACAAAATTGAAATCCATGTATGAATTAAGTTGTAATTTAAAGGAAAAATAGCTATTATGGAATCTTTTCATTTAAAAATAATGTGGTGATGAAATGGGGTGATGAATAAATATACAATGAGATGGAAAATATATTGGTTTATGTGTTTAATGTAAATGGTTGGTGATGTGGCATGGATAGTTACATGACCCTCCTTTTATCTCATGGAAGTGAATTGATTAAAAAATAAATGTGTTAAATTAAGTTGATAAAAGTTTTTGGAAGACAAAATGACCCATTGATCCCTTATATTAACTATTCATTGATGGATACTTTGGCATGGTACTAAATCATAGTATAACACTGACATTAATATTTTGAAACAACAATTCACTTTCATTGGATTCCTTGGATTATTACTATGGATCTAGATTTCTTGGACTTCCTTTAACATTTTAATTATGATCCACCCAAGTATTTATCATCTTTTCTTTGGATGGGATCCATGGACTCAAAGAGGTTACCATGGCCAGGGGACCTGGGTTTTTGTCCCATATAGGTCAACATTATACTTATTTTTCTATGGATGGGATCCAAGGAATCAAACATGATTCTTTGTTCAATGGCCTTGTTTACCTGACATTGTGGGTCTATTACTTGATATATCCATCACATGATGTGAACAATTACTTTCATTGTTTTTATATAGTTACTTTTCATTTATATACTACTTTTTTCACAACCAGTGAAGGTTTCCATTATTGTTTTGTAGCATCATTTACAACATTATTACTGTTATACCTTCACACTAATACATGTTATATGCACTGAATGTATTTTTTATAGATATAATTGGTTGTGGAATACTATGTTTTTCTCACACATTGTTTTGGATATCGATTGGTATCTTGAAACACAACATGTTTACAAGTTTTGTTGTCAACTATGTTATTTTTAATTATAGGCCAGGACTGGACATGGGTGTTTTGTAATAGTGTCTGAGCTTGTACACAGTCTACCATTAATTATCATGGTATTTTATTTATTTGTGATTTTTATTCTATGCAAATTTATTGTATCACCAACTACATTTATAATACTTGTACACTATAACATGTTTATGAATCGTTATTAGTAAATTATTTGTTGATTTTTAGTACCATCTTCCAGTTCAATTTATATATTTTTTCTTCGACCATCATTTATTTATCATTTACATCTATACTTCTCTATCAATGAGGTTATAGTCTCCCTAACATACCATTATAGACTCTCTATAAAATTCATAAGCCTATGGCATACATGGAGGCACCCCTATGGCCATATGACCCCTAGGTCCAACTACTTTGTATAGAGTGAACTGGTTCAGGATATTTAAATGTGGTATTAGATCATCTTTTTTTCATTAATATTACTATTTTGGGTTGGTATATAGGAGAATAAAGATGTGTTGATACATTGAAAATGGTTTGTTTCTTGGAGAAACCAACGCATGCATGAGGGAAATATCAGGTTTCAAGGAACGAGAATTTTTTTTATGTTTATTTTAATTACAATTGATTATTATTTCACCTTGAGAGATTGATGTAATTATACTTGTTACATATTTATTAATTTTTACCCATAGTCCAATTTGAAAAGAAGTTACTTATACATTCATAATAATAGATATGTAGAGATTCAAATTCCTTGTATATTTCCTTCCAATTATATTTTATTTCTTGAATTCCTATAGTTAATGGAAGTTAGTTATGTAATTATTTTCATGTTTATTTATATACACTTCTATGGTGATTATCTTATGATTAAATTTAATCTATACTTATGTAGTATCAATTCATGCCTACTCTTATTCAATTCTATATCATATCATTCCTTATTATAAATATGATATATGATTGGTTATTAATGTTCTTGTATTATCCTATATGGTGATATCATATATAGTTGGAGATATCACCTTATTTAACAAAATATTAAATGTTTGACTAATTGGAAATTGGTTTCATGAGATAAAAAATTCGTGGTTACAATTAAGTGTGTACCAATTCCATAATCTATATAGTGTATGGACCTTATAAAATGGGGAATCATGACCCATATACTGAACCATCAGATATGGACTTGTTATATTCTGAGATTAAAAGTAATGATCTGGTTGTAGTTACATGAATACCAATTATAACATATAATGTCTAGTACCTTTTTATCATGGGAATGATAATGCATGTAATGTAACATTGATATATATATATATATAAATTCGTGTAATTCTGTGATTTTGGCATGGAAACCCATGAGATTTGATCCATATGTGCTTCGATTGGCCCTTATATGTGAGGTTTAGAACTTTATTCTTATGAGATAAATCCTCTAGAGGTTTCTAGAAAGAAATATATCTTAACTTTAATGGGGTTTACATAAATGGAATTCCAATTTCAATTTACTGTTAATTAACTCCACAGATTTGAAATGGATTCCCATATAACTAGACCCAAGTTGTGTTGAGGAGAAAATTACAGGTTTCATTATTCTTTACATTCCTTGGAACTTAATCCTGTGGGGATATACTAGTCTTAAATGAGATGGTTATTTGATATGTCAGTAGCCACTTATATTGTTAAACATAAAAATGTATGTGACATCATACATGACCCATCCCTTTTTAATTATAATAAGAGATTTTGATATGCTATTGAGATTTATTTTTATGAGGTGTGAGTTATTTTTATGAGGTGTGAGTTAATTGAGATTTATCATACATGACCCATCCCTTTTTGATATGTCAGTAGCCACTTATGGTGTGATTTATTTTTATGAGGTGTGATTTTGATATGCTATTGAGATTTATTTTTTTGATATCCTATATAATGTTTTCATATATAGATTGGAATTAATATTTTCTTTAACAAATAAAAATTGTTAGAACCTTGGATAAATAATTGTTTGAGATGAAATTATTTCATTATTTTTTTAATATTTCATAGCATCATCTAGATAATGTTATTCGTATAGTTTTCTTTGATAAAAGGTTGTTTATATCCCTTTATATGATTTATTTTATGTTTTTTAATAAATGAGCATCAATTAAATTAATTAATGTGAAATATTTTAATGTTGGTTATAGAGTGAGCCCTTATTTAATGGTTATGTTTCAAATTTCCATGAAGGACACGTTTAATAAGAACATTAGAAATTCCCATAGGTCATAGTTAGCTTCCTTCCTATTTATTAATAAACAAAATTTTTAGAAGGATGAGATTATTTACATTTTAATAATGTATATGGTTTAAATTTTTATTCTTTATTTAAAAGTGACTTGTTTTCTCTATTGAGGAAACACCCTTCGGAATGAGAAAATGGTGTCATTTTGTGATGAGATTCCTGGAATGGTAAGGATTTTCTATTTGACCATTTTATTCAAGTATATGTATTAATTAATAAAATAAAACCCCTGTGAGGTGTGAAGTTTCCTTGAAAGTTATTCATTAATGGGCTATTACTGTATTCCGAAACATAGTGTGTTTCAAATCTCTATAATTTATATGTTAGAATTGTGAACCACTATGAAACAATCGTTTATAAGAGTTCTTGGAAAATATGATGAACCTATTACCCGATGCTTGTAAGATGGTGATGTTATTGTTAATATGATTGTTTTGACACTTGTAGATCGATTATCACTTTATCTTTTTTCTTTTTTACCAATTTAGATTTAGATTTATTGGTGTGTGTATATATAGTGTAATAGAATCATTTTGTGGGGGCATGATCCTCATGAAAGAGATCATAGGGATATGTGTATATATCAAGTATCTAGATTTTGATCTCCAAGAAGTAATTCAATGTGCTATTTCAAGATAAACATAGTTTTTACACGGACCATAGCAGGTCAGTGACATATGGTTTGATTGAGGTTAGTCTCTGAGAGAGATCAGTGTGGGTTTTACGGATTCCTTTTTATGTGATGAGCCTCATTTTATTCTATTTTATAGAACAATTCCTAAGAGGTTATCATGTTTCAAAATTATAGGCATGGTGAAGCCTATATTTTTTAGGGAAGCACCTAGGGTGAGGATATCAATACATGCTCCGATGGGTATGAATTTTTGTATTTCTTAAACAGTTGACCAGTGGTTGTGCATTTGACTCTATAATTTATAAAGAGATTCTAGGAGGTGGGTAGTCATTCAATAAATGATGGAAATGGAGGGTTCCAAATTTTGAATAGGGGGTCAAGGGTGCATCAAACCTATTAATACTGATGTTCTATGTAACAACATAATATTTTTCTTATTTATAGGTGATTCATTGAAGCATGAGTCGGGTCTTGGATTGGGTGGTATGGTAAGTAGACCCAAAGTTTGTTAAAATAATGGTACACACCAGTTTCATATAGTAATGGTTTTGAATTGAACATTGGTAAGAAGCCAAGTGTTAGGTGAGGACTGATGGTTTTCAAGAAGTAATTCTTATGGGAATTTTCATCCATAACAATGAATAATTTAATGGAGGATTCTGGTTACGAGGGCTATCTTGGTAATGGTTTATGTGACATGAGACACCTGATCAGTAGTTTTACCTTAACATAGATTTTTGAAGATACATGTTGTCTGGTGTTGATTAAAGGATTGTATAACCTTTTTTGAAAAATCATGGCTCAGTGAGAGTGGTAAACACTTGTTAATGGAATGTCGGTTTTCTAATAGTTTTTTGTTTATCAGGACCAATACCTTCCCATCACCCCGAATACACTAAGAGACCATTATATATATACCAAGAAAGATATATTATTGGGATTTATGGTTTTTTCAGAGTGATCCTTGGGTGTTTTGTTTTAGGAGATGTTTAATGTAGCCAAATGGTGCATAGTACATAGTTGGATGTTTTAGGGTGGTGACCCTCCTCATGACATGGATATTGGTGAAAACCATGGAAACCATTCGCATGATTTGGGGATGGGTGATGCATGATGTTTATGTTAACATTCAAGGACGATCAGGTTCTAAACAATGCTTATGGTTATGTAAAAATACAAATGGATCATTGGACGTAATAACTAGAATTTTAATTTTTTGTGCATTGACATTGCTACTCCTAGGGTGGTGAGTGGGGCCCTGACTACTAGTTTATGACTCTATTTTGAGAAGGGTCATGGAGTTATGAGACCATTAATTGGGTAGTCTTTTAGGATATTTTTTTCCATTTACTAAATTAAGTAATGTACACATGGTTTTCTCGATAAGTTGTAGGTAATATACTAGTTGTTTTTTACATGATTATGGTTACTATACATGTGTTCCTAGGTAGTAATTCATTGGATATAACCATTGACAGCAGTTAATGCTTAGACTCAACCACCAAGGGAGATACCACAGTTGGTATTATCGAGTTGTTCTGATGTGTGTACATATTATATATTTACCGATGTTTCACTTGTTCACTATGGTGAGGGGACTTATTTTGATGTTCTCTTTGGACTCTATTAGTTTTATTATGTGATTAGACCATATGATCAATATGATTCAGTGGGTGATTTTATTGTGAGAATCCAAAGGTTTTGGATTAAGGATGTTTCAATGTTCATACTAGGGCATAGTAACATTAGTGGTTTTATTAGAATACTTCCCTAGAAGTATGTTGCAAACTTTTTTGAGTTTACTTAAAATAGTCTTGGTGTACCTCAAATTAAGTGAGTTGGGATCAAGTATCAGAAGTGTTGTCTTCAAAATTAATTTAACTTTTTATATGGTCTTATAAAGGTGGTTTAACATGCTTTTCCAATGTGTAGGTGCATGTGGTTAGTGAGGAAGTGCATGAGGAACAAAATTGGTATGAGGTTAGTGTAGTCAAATAATTGGATGAATATTTTTTTAGGAAGGCTATCGTGACTATGTAAAGATGGATCGATCAGATTTCGAGTATTTCAGTTAAATTTTGGACTGAATATTGATTCATTATATATTCTTGGGTTTATTTTGTATATAATTGTTCCAAGATCATCCTTATAATTTTAAGGGTGAGATTTGATAGTAAATTATGATGGTTGGAGTACTATGACATTGAATTGTCCATCTAAGTATAAGACCTTCAGTGGGGAGCCCTAGGGGATGATTTATGAATGATGAGATGAATTAATCATGTATTGGGATAGATATGATCACTTATGAACATTCTATATGTTTTTTTGGATCAAGTTTTAATGTGTTTAGTACCACATGATTATGGTGATAATTGGTTGTGTGTTAGCCTTTCAAAAATTAAACATGGCCATTAGAGGATAGATTTACAAACCTGATCCGTTGGGTGACATTTTTATATTACCAATGATTTTGGGGTATTGAAATTCTTTGGGTGTAGATATTATAAGATATCATGCTATTAAGGCAGTTTGAAATTTTAATATATTTTGAAATTTTCTTTTGGTGGATAGACAATACATTAAAATGAGAATCATGATGTAATTAAAAAGTTGAAACACTTAAACATGTTATTTTTTTGATGTGGTTTTAGAACTGATAGGTGTCTCATGATATGTGATGAGTTTCATAAGTTTCAAGTTCAAAAACCCAATTTTAGGAGAAAGAGAGAGTTATGGATGGTCGGTGACCGATTACTGTGAACTATGAGTCCGAAATAGTGATTCCTGTTTATATAAGGACACAATTTTATAAAACTATGTTGAACACTATGTGAAATTGTGAAACATAGTGTAGGTGTGTAGAGGGTATACACAATGTTAGATAATGGTCTTTCTAACCATGAAATATAACTATGCGAGGTTTCGGTTTCTCTGTTCAGTGGGACCACATGGATAGAGAACAGTTTTCCAAAGCTTGTGACTCATTAATGGGATGTAATTTACAATTTTCCCTATAACCCTTAAACCATTATTCAACATTTTTCCTCCCTCATTTATCCTATAATAGTGGCCATTCATACCCCTTGGACACTCATAGGAATTGTTGTATCTCCTTCATTCGGACTTAGAACCCCGATACATCAGTTGCATTTTATTTCCCACGGTAAGGCTATAAATCCTCTTCATCTTTTTCTTAATTTATCATATCATATTGAATACTCTCTCAATGTGAGATCATATTCTCCATTTTAAGTTATTTTGTATGTTTCTTTTATTTAAATCATTTTTTTTAATACAACCCATGAATGGATGAGTGAAGTGTCCTTGATATAAGATAGGTAGTCTATATATTTTCCATTATTATCTTCATGTATTATATCATGTTTTAGTTACTCACACCCAACCTTGCACGTGTATCTTATAAAATGAGTAATAGTATAAATTAAATGTTTTATCACATGTTTATATATTATATTTACCCTCTGATAAGGTTAGAGGCTTCCAAAATCAACCCGAACAACACCTTATGTTGGGTTCATTTGAATGCCTAGGAATATGCTACCCCTTTAGGTGTGTTGGGATTTCCGCCAATGAGTGAAATTCATGTATAAATTATGTATGAATTTTATTTGTTAAATAAATTTTATTGATCATTGTTATTTATTAAATATAGTGGTGAGGAAATAAATTAATTTTGATTTATTAAATGAGATGGATAATCTCTTTATTGTGAATTTAATTTAAATGGATGGTTATTTGGCATGTAAATTGACATGGGACTCCTTTTATAATGTGAAAGTAAATTTATTAATAAAATTAATCTGTTAAATTTAATTGATAAAAGTTCATGGAAACAATAATGACCCCATGATCCATTATTTTAACTTTTCTTTGATGGATGCATTTGTATGGCCTCAACATCACTATAGGGAACTAACATCATGACATAAATCTGATGAATCACTCAGATTGTATTCTTTAGAATATTACTTTGGATAAAACATTATTGGAAAATCTCATACATATTTCTCAGGTTCCACCCATTTCATTTATGAGTTTTATATGGATGATATCCATAAACCAATAGAGGACACCTTGGTAATCAGTCCTGGGTTTTTGGCCCCGTTAGGTCTACATTATACTCATACTTTTATAGATTCACTTTGTGTCATGAAAGTGGAAATCTTGTTCAATGTCCATGGAACTAGCCCTTGATGTTTAGATACTTGATATATTTGTGTCATGTTGTGGATCATGAATTACATTTTTTATAGATATATTTCATTCATATAAGGATATAGGCACAGATAGCACTAGTTGAATGTGATTTTTTTACATTATAGTTATCATTTTATTACATTTAGTCCCACACACTACTACATACCATAAAAATTGAGTAGGTTCTTTATAGACCCAATTGGTGGTGGCCCTCTGCGTTTATGACACACCATATTTGGGACACTTATTGGTACTTTCATAGACCTCTGGTTTGCAGGATTGGATCCAGAATGTGATCTAATCTTTCATTATGGACTATGTCTAGACATGGGATCTAGGGATTAACAGCAAATATTGTTCTTGGGATTATTTTAAAAGTCGTAGTATTTTATTTATTTTTTATTTCAAGTCTTTTAATCTTTATTTGATCACCTGTTAAATGTCTATGGCTTGTATATTGTAACATGTTCATGCATGGTTAGTCATTCATTATTGATAGATATTTTAAATTATATTCTTATGATAATAATTTATTAATTCTTCCACTATAATTTATTTATCAAACACTATTGTTCCTCTATAATTATTAGGGTATTATTTCCCCAATCTACCATTAGAGAACCTCAGTATTGGTTGAAAGCCTCTAACATATGTGGAGGAGTGCCTGAGGTTATGAGACACACTAGACCAACCCTTCTGTATATAGTGAGCTGGGTCAAGATGTTACATTGAGGTCTAAAACCTGCATTGGACATGAAAAAATAATTTTCAAACATGTAATTTATGAACAGGATAGTGTATTTCCATTTGTGACTAGTTTAGACTGACCAAATATTAATGAAGAAAGTTATTTCCACCAGATAGAGGTTATTCAACATTAGATTTATTATTGGTAGTTTGCATGGTATCAATGTCCCTTTTAGCTTTTTGTGATGAAATATATTGTGTTATTTCAAGATTCTATAATTTTATTGAAATATACAATCATTTTTATTAATAATTCTTTTTTTATCCTCCTCTGATTACTATTTACCTTCATTTTTCATCCTTTTTTATTAAATTTTATCTTCAAGCATTTTCCTATTTATTTTTAGAGGATGGTCAAGATCATTAATACAGTTTCCATTAACACTATGATGATCATTTTTGATAAAAATAATTTTCATGTTTGGAACACTTATTTATAAAAGTTTTTTCTTGTGCTCTTATATCTCATGAACTATAGTGAGCTGTTGATTCTAAAAATAGAGCATTGTTTAGAAAGATTAAGAGACTTATGAATGGTTTTTTCCAAAGAATTACCTACTTTTTTTCTCATCTTAGATCTTGGTGATCACCTCTATTATAATTTTATTAGATCCACAAATAAAAGTGACTATTTATCTCGGAATTGTTTACATGAATTTCATCAACTAGGAATATGAAGTATCATAAGGTTAATCACATGATTTTATAGAGTTGTGATCTCCGAAACATGGTTATTTCTTATAGGGGATAGTCTAGATAATAAATTCTCATTTTCTTCTTTTTATATATAGATGATGAGCTACATAGATCTCGTTGGAAAATGATTTCACCAACAAATCTTTCTTTTCTTCCATGCCTTATTTCTGAAAATTACAAAGTAGGGAACCTAATTATTATTCCAATTTTTTACGAGGGGTTTATTATCAATAAAAAATTCTTTAAGGAAAATATTTGAATGAAATATACTTTTTCAATATTCAATTAGAATAGATTCATTATTATATAATTTATTAGATTTGTTATTTCTCCACATGTTTGAATCTATTTTTTTAATTTTCTTGTTTTTCTCGTAAAATATAAAAGCCATTATTTATTTTAATTAGAATTCACTAGAATCCTAATTTATGAAATTTATCAAGGATTTATCAAGATAATCTCAGTACTTCAAATATGAATAAATAATTTGAATCAAAGAGAGGTGTGACTTGCATTGATAAAAATTATTAGGATCAATTTTGGGTATTTCCACACTAAGGGGGATATAGTGAATTATTATGGAATAAATTTTACCCCAATTTTATTTTTTCCTATTATCACTCTTCACTTATTTAGTAACTGTATCACCCTTTCCCTTTCTATCATTTGATTAATAATAAAATATACATATATAAAGAAGTACATTTTAATAATAGGGATTTTTTAATGTGGTTTACCCCATTAAGAAGGACTATACTCCCAAATACATATGGTTGTTACCCCATATGGAATGATTACTACTACTAATAATGAAGGCATCATCACGGTTGTGACATTGGACTTATTATCAAAGAACAGAACCGGTATAAAAAAAGTGATGTATTTATTTCTATTAACACAAGATAATTATCTTTTAATTCTACATGGAACTATCACCAATGTAGGCTTGATTAACTAATGGATTCTATAAATAATCTTCTTCCCTCACTCACAATAATGTATTGAATTCCACAAATTTTCATAGACTTATATTGGATGATGTTGTAGGATGGAGCACTCATTACATCAACATTGAATATAATCAGAAATATCACATATAAACTCATACAATTTTAAAATTATATAGTAGTTGATTGTTAAGGTATGACTATCTCAATTAAATCGATATGTATATAGTAAAAAACATTTTTGAATGGATACTCTTCTAATTTTATTATTTTTCAATTAGTGTATAGAAATAACATTGGGACACCTTATTCTTCTATTTGATACCAAATATCCATGAAAAGTTTTTTTATTGGAACTTGTCTTTATTTTATTATTTTGACTTATAGAACCTTTTCAGTTTTCACCTAGTCAAGAATGATATCATCTTAAAAAACCATCACATAAATTTATATTTTATACATAGTAGTTATAGTAGGATCAAATATTACTCTTATTCAAACTCACTCTAATCTCATAACTGTTTATTATTTTCATTCTAGAAGACATAGAATCTAGGTTACATAAAACATAGAGTTCAAATCTCATGAAATTTTTACTTTTAAGCTTATAAATAATTAAGTAATAATTTCATTAAAATTACCATGTAAATCTAGTATAAGGCCCTATTCATAATTTCATGGTCTTGTTCTTTGTTTAAATTATCTACAAGCTCTACTTCATATATCTCAGTTTAAATTCCATCATAGTGTGAATTTTGATCCGAAATATCATTATGTAGAGTGCAACTCTATTAGAAACACAAAATTATTCATCATATGGTTCATTATTTTTTAGCTTAGCAAGAAAAATAATAATTTTCTGATCATGATGTTTTCTTTATGATGAAAATCACACTTACTTCATTGGATATTATTCTCTTTTTTATTAATTTTTTTATTGTTAATATTTCTCATATTTGTAATATAATTATAATTTACATTAATCCACAAAATTCTCATTTTCACTATGTAATTTATCCTATGAGTTCTAAAACGTTATATGTTCTTTATAAATCTCACCACATGATGTTTTCCTTTCCATTTATCCTAGAATAGATGAATGATCAGAAACAGGTTTATAAAATCTTACTAGATTCTGAAATATCAAAGGGAATAAAACATAATACAAGAAGAGAAATCTGTATACAATTTACCTTGTGAGTACTTACAACTAAAATATCATATACCCATAGAAAATATCATATGAGATCTTACAATTAAAATTCCTTTGATATTTTACTTTTTCATTTCTTCAAATATCATCTTTGTTGATAAATTTGCTTTTCTAATATCATAATAGGATAAATTCCTTATAAATTCTATTAAATCCAAATCCATCTTAAATATCATATTGGATATTATAAAAATAATAAATTTAACTTTAAACCTCTGTAATTCATCCAAAACATTACTCAAACAACACAAATTATAAAAAAATTCAAATTCATGTATTGTATGTGGATTTCATTATCTTTCCAATGAAATGTATGGTCAATGGATCAACTGTGATCCAAAAACGGCATCATGAAGCATGATGTTTTCTTATCGACCATGAATTTCCATTAGTACATGAAGAATAAATCTTTACCATTATGTTCTTATTATTTCACCTTTTTATAGCCCAAAAATGTTGGGTTACCATAATTCATGCTCACATTCTTTATAATATATATTCTGTGTAGTTTTAAGTTTATGTCATTGTAGATCAGAAGGTAACCTTCTACAGTTTCATAATTCATGAGTAATGTTTTATATAGATATGAAATTACCTATATGTGGATATCATCATTCAATAATTTACCATTCCATAACTAGCCTAAGATCTTTATGTATCTCTTGGTTTTCTCGGTTAACATTTAGTAACACCATGATTGCATGGTGTACCATTTCTCATAGTTTATAAAACTTTTACACACTGTCATATTACCTTGACACATCCTGTAATATTTTCAAATACATTTATAGAGATTATGTGAATCTTAATTAACCCTTATATACATATTTAATGTTATATAATAGTTTTACACAACATTTTATATTGTTGAATTACCCTTACATATTAGGTGGAAATCAGGATATACCATTATGTAAGTGATAATTTGAACTTAGATTCTCTATATTTCTTCTTTGAACAAAATATGAACTTCTTCAATTTAATATGGTGAAAAAACTATAGCTTAAACTCTTATAAAAATTTTTTAATAACTTTATATTGATATAGAATTCATCGATCATCTATCTCCATAGAATAAGAATAAATTCTCCACTTATTAGAATATTTATGAATCTTTAGATTTTATCTGATTAAAAAATATTTTTAGATTACTCCTACTACCTCATTAAATTCTAAATTAATAGTTTAAATCTATGAATCAAATGAAAGAACAATACTTTTATTTAAAGATTCCAGAATCCCAGAGTTGGAATCGTACATCCCTTTAGAACATCATTGTATATTTACAACATACTTAGGAATAATATAATCCTTTCTCAAGGAATCTAATAACTCTTTCATTCCTTAATCCTTCCAAACCATTATCCCAAGTCGCAAATTGAAACAAAAAAATATTTTAATTTATCTATACGCAATAAAAAAATTGAATCCACAAAAAGTACGTTTAACAAATGAATATAATAATTAGGTATTTAAGATGATAGTTCTATCCCCCAATATATATATTTAATAAAAGAGTGAAGGTGTTTTAGGAAGTTTTACTATTTAATGTGAGTGGGGAAGAAGATCACCTATACTATCTAATAGTGAAACAATATTTTCATTACCGATCAACATCACATTGTGCAAAGAAACTCCTTTATTTTATAAACATTTAAAATATAACATGTATATGAATTTATTATACCTGGTTAGTTCTAGGATAATTATTCCATGTCCATACATATTCCTATGATTCATTTGATAATGAGATAGAATTTTTGCATGAGTTGAAAAAACTATCACACACTGGGGATGTTGTTATCATTATGGAGGTGAACCCCATTAATAAATGTTGGTGTTCTTTTTTGTAATTTTATATAATCTATCTAGACACATAACTACCAAAGATAAGATAAATAAAGAAAGAAAATGGTAAAAGGAATCAATTCAAAAAACAAGTGAATATGTGACAAGGTTTAAATGTGTTAAATTTGATTAAAATTAAAACAAAATTTATTTGACACACCTCACTGTATTGACACTTAAAATTTTGGTCTCTTTAGTTTTAATACTACTTTGTAACATCCTTGATCATTAATAATCCATAAAACATGAGAGTGGTCACTATATGACGTCCTAAAAGACACATTTTTATTATAACATGTAGACTACTATTAAGGTTCTCATAATAACATGTGGGAAGAGAAGACTCTTTATATCATGGAATAAAATAAGATAAAAATATAAAAAATTATTATATAAATAAAAATCATATAATAACATGAAATTAATTTTGATATAATTCCATAATATATAAAAATTCACCATGAAATAATTCAATGTACTTAAAATATCATTCATGAATAAAATATAAAAGTGATCTCAAAAAATGAACACAATTTCTATAATAAAAAAATAAAATAAATTGATGTTAATGATATATGAATACATTGACCTCCACAACATCTTAGTTCTATCTCATAATTCACATGGAACTACTCCAATTATTTCATCTTTATTAGTTTTATTTTCATAAAATATATTCTATGTCTAGACTTTATATCTATAAAAAAATGTCAAAAAAGGGGGTGAGTAAATTATTCACTTTGACACCACTAATATTGTACATAATAGTATCTTATATAAAAATCTTGAAACCCCAAATTAAATTTTAATATGTATTAGAAAAAATTAGGAAATGATCAATTTGAAATAATAACATAGTCATATGATACTACAAAATGGAAATAAAAATTTCCTTTTATCCATTTCAAATATAAATCAATAAATCATATACCTTTGGATTAGGTTTTCAATGTGCTATACAGTCTGTATCTTCTTTAGTCTATGATCAAAATAATATCCTAATAAACTATATATTTTTTGGTTAAAAAGACTGTGTAATTAATATTTTTGGATATATAAGATGAAACTAGAGTAACAAAACCTATTTTCCATTTCTATTTTGAATCATGGTACTATCAGAACAATCATATTACACACACATGCACACAAAATCATGATATCATGTACTCATATTGACATGTTCCCATAACCACCAAAGATATTCTCTTTAATGATAGGAGGAACCTATAAAATAGTTTTAAAAATACTCTATTTCTTATTTTCAACTCAAAAATTCAAGTTAACATATTCATTTAAAAATACTAATAAATAATATAAATTATTAGTATAGATACAAAGAAATATAACAAATTGGAATATCAATTTTATTCCATAAACACCATCATCAACTGCTTATGGAACCATCATAATCATTATATACAAAAAAACATAACATAACACATTGTTATATTATATAAACCCTTCTATAAAGAAATGATAAACAATATACATTGAAGGAAGTAGAACAAAATACATCATAGTAGAATAATTATCCTGTAATGGAATTTGAACCCCTCAATTTAATTATCATAAAATAATTTTTATGTTATTGTACCTCAGTAGAGAAATTAGAAACATTCAAATTGGTGAGGGGGTTGAACTAGTGTTCCGTGCATTTATAATGATTTTGAATATAACATTTGTGGTTGGTAAATGAAATAATCCTTTTAATCTTTTGAACTCAGCTACCTTTTTATTGTGAGGACCAAACTATCAAAGTGATAAAATTTGAGTCTATGAGTAGCCTAACCATGTGAGTTTTTGTGTGTTTGAGGAGTTGGATGGGCCTAAGCTAGATGGAGGGTCAAATTTTAGGTAGTGACCTATATAAATGGGATAATTATATGAATACCATAGGAATAAAGTACTCAGTTGGATGATAATAGATATCTGGTAGGATCCATAGTGGAAAAGGAGTCTCTAAGAGGGCCACTGGACACCTAGTAGACCAAGGGTTGTTTCACATTGGTAAGATGTCACCCAGATGTAGGGGTGGCTACTCACATCCCTTATATTGTTTTTTTAAATTTTTATGTTAATTAATTAATCTTGGGAAACATATATTTTGGTTTCTATCATCATGCAGATCATCCATTACCCCTATATGTTCCTCCATGATCCTAAGGTGGTATTCCCACAATTCTTCACAGGATGATTGAGATATTGGTCCCTAAGAGTCATTATTGGTATGGATAGATGTCCATTTTAATTTATTTATATTTTTATTTACATTTTTATTAGGTTTATACTAAAACATATGCTTTTGGAACTTTTTATTAATTTCATAATTTCATCATCGTTAGTTCAAATTAAACTGCATTGTTTCATGAGAGAGATTATTCTAGTACCAATTTTGTAGTACATAGATTCTTCCATTAATATATATGTGATTAATTATCATATGATTTATAGGTGTAGGTAGGGTATTGTGTGCAACTAAAAATAGAACAATGTGGGATATCTGTAGTTTGTCTGATGTTCCGTGGGGTAGTTTCGTGTGGGGTAATAATGGGTTAATCAATGTGTTGGTCCCAAGCTAGGTTAATACCCTAATAGATGGCAAGGATGAATGAAGGTATACCCATATTTAATTAATGGTAACGAATTTTCAAGTTCATTATCATGAATCTCTCAAATTAATAAAACTAATGTGAAGCATTAAATCAATAAAATAAATGGAAATTTTCAATTTTATTGGTACTCACATACCATATAATCCAAGGAGAATGAAAACAATGTTTCAATGAACCTAAAAAACTACGTATGTTACTTTTCTTTTACAAAATTGTGTGATCAAAATAGTCATATAGTTTTACAAAATTCAAAAAAAAAATTAGAATACACTATTCTTACTAAAAGATAAAAATAATGGTAAGGATGGAAAAAAATCAACACTTACTTTATAAACATTCAATGTAATAGCCTCAAGGAAAACATCCCGCTTCTTATATAAATTTCTAGTGGAACAATAAAATTATTCTCTTACATATATCAAAATAATAATATTCAATCTATGCCACCTCATCTTCTTTAGTTATTTTGAATTAAAAGATATTTCTTCTATTCATACTAACATATATTCCATGATATCCTCCCTTTTATTTTCATTCATTATTTTTATAAATTTCTTATTCATAAAATATTCACCTCATAAATATACTCAATATATGAACATAGAAGCTGCAAAGACATATTAATAAATTCTTGTTGAATTAAATGCAAGAAAAATCGCATAAAATTTTGGGAATAATCATATTCTCAATATTCATTCAAATCCCATATTTTAATTTAAAATATTCAATAATGGTGATATAAATATGGCATAACTTATAAATATATTATTTCAATCATGGAGAAAATACACAATCCATCACTTTCACCAAATTAATTAATTTATATTTTGGTATAATAATGAAATAAAAACCCTATAATTTAGGAATTATATTTTTCACTTGTATCTATTACACCATAACTACATTTACTGATTTATAATATATTTTGGAAACTAATGAAAGTTAACCTTATCCAAATATATCTAAGGTAATGACCTCTATATAATGTTCCTTTTCTATGAGATGTCCATTTTAACTTTCCGGAAATGACTCTTATGAAATGTTCTGGTTACTCATATATTTTCACTATATCCTGTAAAGACTCTTATAAAATGTTCCTTTACCATTTACTTATTCTAATGGTTCCTTTGATGACATTTATTCATTCATAGACGAACCTTATGGTTTTACATTGTTCCATAGAATACATTGATATTTTTCTTAAATAACACTTAAATGATCATGTATTATAATTACGACTTCTAAAATTAAAATTGGGGTTTCATAACTTTACTAATTTTTATCTACCAGCTACTCAGCCGATCCATACAAATTATTGGGAGACACTTATAAAAGTAGATAAAGCCTAATTATTTCTATCGTAATTAAAAATTGACACTTATAATCATAGGGGAATACATGTTATTATCCATTTTCCATTACTTTCTCCAAAAAATACTCTTATGAAAAGAATAAATGACAGTTATAAAAAAATACAACTATATTCAAATAATTATATACATAAATTATTCCTTAATAATTTCTATAAAACATATGCATACTTAAAAGTAAAAAATTATATGTCTTTGAATTAGTTTTCTCTAGTTCCTTCAATAAACATATTAACAGTCAGAACCCAAAAATCATTTGAAGCATATTTTTTCTAAAACCCCCTTTATGACTGTTGAGAATTTGAAAATAGAATAAATACTTCAACACTTATTATATTCAAAACCAACTATATCATAGTAGATTCACTATTTTAATCTATATTTTTAAGATGTTCGATCAACGTGTCACTTAACATCGACTCTAATAACACATGAGTCAACCTCATTGTGAGAAACAATAATTAAATAAAAATTTCCTCGGGAAAAAATTAATTGGTCTTTATGGTCCTATAATCATCAACCAATTTGATCCCTTGAATAAACAATTAAATACTATACGCAACTTCAACACCCAAAAATATTAAGTTTCCACATTTTTTCAATATATATGAATACTCATATACCACATCAATTCAAACCTAATTCTCAAATGTATTTTATATAATTTTTATCCCCTTTTAAAATGAACCAAAAGATCATTTCTGAAAAATTGCACTATAGTGGTTCGGAAATCTGAAAAATGAATTCAAGGGAGTTGGTTCACTACTATATAAATATAGAATAAAAAATAAATGTTGTGGATTTTATCTCAAAACCATTTTTTTATAGATGCAGTTGGAATCAATGATAAAACAGATACATATTAAAATTATCCCTTGATTGTTTTTTTAGGATATCCACAACTCAAAAAAATATTTACACCTACTGGAACATATATTACACTTATTTAACCTTATCCATGAGGAAATGAAACTTTATATAAATTTATTTAATTATGAATGATTGATGAATTTTTTCTAAGATTAATTAAACATGATTTATCATATTTTTCTACAAAATAATAATTCACTTCTATAACAATACCATCAAACTATAGTTTCATGAATATTAATTGATTACATATTTCTGTTTCTAGAGTGTGTTCTACCTCTATCATGCTCTGATTAATTCAATCATTGTTTGAGCTCATCCAAGAATTTCATGAACCTTATATAAATAAAGTACCTACCAATTTCATAATGAAATAATCCACTGAACATTCTAATCATGCATCTATAATTTAAAATATCTTTAGATATGATTTTTTATGATTTATTAGGTAGAATCCCCTTTTAATATTTAAATAGAAAAAAATCATCTCACTATTAGTAATTTCTTTTCAATGGGATATCTTCTATATCAGGTTTCTTGGAACATATAAGAAACTATGTTTATCTATATTTCTACCAAGTACTACAATCCTATAATTATATATTTTTACTCTATGATATTGGACTCATTTTTACCATAAGGACTTGAAAATTTCACCCAGGTAGCTACTAGACTTATTATTGGATTGAAATATTCCATTAAAAATATATTGATTTTTTTTAAATTTTTGTAGATCATTTAAATTACCATACATTCCTTGAGTTTATAATAAAAGAAAGAAAAATATTAACTCACTAGTCATAGAAATCCTGATTTCAAACCTAATATATTTTGAAAATAGATTTCATTGTGGTCCTCCCTATCCCATAAAATTATATCATCCACATAAATATGGAGAATTTTATTTAATATTTCTTTCTTCTTGATAAAGTGGTTTCGATTGAACCCCCTTATTTGAATTCAGGGTTTTTCAATTATTGATCATGCATAGAATACCAATCGCATGGTGATTTCTTTATCCCATACATTTCCTTCTTCTTCTGGGAAAAGATTGTATTGTATTTATCTTCAATAATTACATCTGGTTCAAAAATGTATACTTTCACCTTAAAAATTCCATTGAGGAATACAAATTTAACATCCATTTTATATACATTGATTTATATTTTCACATATATTTCCATGAAAATTCATATAGTTTCAAATCATTCCATGTGTAAAATTTTCTCAAAGAAACTAATTACCTCAACATCAGAATATTAATTTCAGAGTAATGATTCATTATTCTTTGTTATATTTCTATCTTCATTTGGTTAATTGATGAACATCCACATTGTTCCAACGAAATTTTTATTTTTTTACCAGGGAACACTTTACACCATTTAAGTTCTTAATTTTGAATGTCACTTCGTATATCTCTTTAAAAAACTATTAATTATTACTGATCTATTGAAATTTCTTAATATCTAATTGAGATAACCAAGTGGTTTTTATAGAGATTTTATTCTTCCAGTTTTCACTGAAGATCTCTAGTCATCAAAAATATTTCTATAACTATTTTCAAACCAAATTATTTTTCTCTTCTTAGCTAATGATCCTATTTAATTTTACTTATTTCAATGTATCATTTAAATTATTATAAAAAATAATGTCATCCCTCTTGGAGGAATAAATAACAATATATTTATTCATAAATTTTATCGCAATTGTAGTTTGAAATTTTCAATCTTTCTTTCAAAATATAATTTCTTTCCACATGTGTTAAATATCTAATCTCAATAGTTTTTTCAATATTTAATTTATTGAACTTATATTTCATGATATTGGATGATTAGATTAGGAATATACCCTCATACCCATGAGCTTAAATCCTGTATCTCATCTCATTATTTGTAATTATTAATTTAATTTCAAATATTCAAAAGTAATTCAACGTTGACTGCTTATTATAGCACAACTCATAGGGATTCTTCTATTCATTTATAGATAGAAAATCATGGCTGTATATATAAAATAATGTAACAAATTATTCTTTCCACTATTTATTCAATAAATTTGTCTCATTGATTAATATATGGGAAATGTTATTCATATTTCAATTCCTCTTCTCAAGAAAATCATTTTTTAATGAGTCCTCACTAGTGATATTTAATGCCTTATCTGATTAATTTTTGAGATATCTTTTCACTTTATTTTTGATGAATTACTTAAAATTATAAGTCAATAACATTTAAAATTTTATTCTAATCATATTATACATTGATACTTAATAATATGTAATACACCAGAGCACTTCTAACTTATGAGTAATAACCATAAACCATACCATCCAATAATAATATTCATTAATCAAAATATAATACCTCTTTTCATCAATGAATTTTGGTAATATTAGACTACACACATCATTGAAGACCAAATTTATAAACCTCATCATCCTTTTATAATTTATCTTATAATTCATATATTGGATCTTCCATTTCTAACAAGTTTCAAATGTTTTAGTGCATTATCAAGAGAGTATAGGGATATAACATTGTCAAATATTTTTCAATAATATTTCGAAGTATTTTTACCTAAAGTAGAAGATATTTTTGTGAAATAACATTATCTCATATTTTTTAAAAACAAATAAATTATATTCTTCTCTATAAATGAGTTAGATATTCCCCTTCGTATTCTTCCCTTGAATTATTGTATTTCCATTTTCCCTAAATGATGAATGTATACTCGTTGAAATTCAATTCATGCTTTGAGGCAGATAATTTACTTACACTAAGTATGTTGTGACTAAATAATTAAACCACAATTTAATATTTGTGTGTCATGTATCTTCCTACAATTATGGATCTTCAAAAATAAATAATCTTCCACAATTCATCATTGAAAAGGAAGACTAAACCTTCTTTTTCATACATTACACCTGTTACAAGATCTTTATTTCCCATAAATTGGGAAGCACTACCTTTAACCAAAATTTATTTTATAGCTCATTAAATCAACTGAAACTAATTTTTTATAATTTTTTCATTCTCATCATATCCTTTTAAGATCCATGTTAAATATCTTCTATTATTTGGAGGTTAATGATATTTTTCCACCTCTAATTATATCAGATCATTATAATCATTAAATATTATTAATTTATTATGTGTTTTTAGCCTATTTGATAATTCTCATAGATACTATGATATACCAGTATGGGTATCCTTTGTTGAATACCTATGTACTCCATATGGGGAATTCATGGATTTTTTTTCAAAAGCTTCATGCAAAACATAGAACCCATTGAAAAAATACATCATATAAGAAATTATTCTTATCTTGGGTTTTATTTCTCATTAGCATTAAAATTAATTTTTATACAGATAAAATTCATTTTTTGTGCCCTATATTTTCAAAATAATAACATTTAATACATGGTTCATTATTTTTTCCTTTACTTCTCTAACAATAAACTTTTGAATTTATCATGATACACTCATGAAAACCTACTTCTTAGTGGGTGATTTTGGTCTTTCTTTTCCAACCACTAATATTTTTATAAAATTAAGGCCCTTTATAAATTTCAATTTGTATTTTAAATGATAAAATTGTGGGAGAGTGATTAATTTCTTCATAAAACCCCTTTATACAATACATTATATTCTCATCACTATAGGATGATTCCACCATGATTTGAAGGAATCATCGTGGAAACCCTATCTGAAAACTTCCTACAATCATTGGCTATTGAGGTGGGATAAGTGGAACCAAAAGTAGTGTCTTTCATCAAATTTCACATAAATACATTAAGAACTCCCCATGTCATAGAGGAATTAAGAGACATAATAGGGGGCACCCAGGTTTGACCAAATGGTAGAGGAAAAAAATATAGAGATGGGTGAAAATTTTCATTTGTGATGAAAGGACAAAACAAATTTTCTAAAAAAATTTGTTTAATCTACAAGGTTTAGACTCATGGTTTTCAAAAGATTTAACTTAATGTGAAATCATCAATATCTATGATGAATTACCTCATACGGTTTGTTCCCATGGTTTACCAAATTGTCCACTACCTCTACAAAGAATTGTAGGACTATGCACAATTTATCATCTATCAAACCACATGGATCTATGTGGATGATGTTAAGATAATAATTCCACCCCACCCTATATTCAATAGGTTGGGGCCTAAGAACAAGTGGTGAGTTCCTCTATTATTTACATGGGAGTATTATCCTAATACTTCATTACACAAGGACACAAATATATACACCAGTATAGTGAGGAACACAAAAAACACGGATAAAATAAATGAATGAATAAAAATTATCCCACATCAATGTATAGTCAGTAGTATAATAGAAGGAATAAAGTCCAAATTCAAGACCAAAAAAAGAGACCAACCTGCTAAAAATATGCTAGAAGCTACCCCAAAAGTACGTTATGGATCCAATTGAGGTCCATAAAAGAACAACTATGATCAACCTGGTCCTAGTCCATATAAGAATACATCTAAAATCATATCGTCTACATAGGACACAACATGTTCTAGAAGAAACCATTCAGGTGTGAGTGTATACATACATATTAAGACACTCAAATATCTCCAACCATTAAGTATCATGGGAGTAGTCATGTCATTAGCATGAAGACATGTCAATTATAATAGGCATAAAAATAATAACAAAAAACCTAATATTCCACAAATTAGACACCAAATCTCAAGGTGAGGTTATATAATGACCCATACTTTACATACATTGTTAATACTTTAAAATTGAAGCATACTTATTACAACATATAACAAAACCATGAAAGGACCATATAAGTATAGTGTCTTTAGAAACTGGGAAACATAAACAACTGGTTCATAAAGCATCCACACTGTCTCCCATTTATTTCATCATATCTATTGTCCCGCTTGGCATATCTTACTTAATAACCTTCTTCCTGACCTGGGGAAAGAAAACATACAAAAGGGTGAGCTCAAATGCTCAGTAAGGGTAAACAAAAGAAATATCAATCACATCGTATACATAAGCACATAACTTTTGGAAATCTTAACCTACAAAAGAGATCATAATTTCATAACATGGGATAAATCATGGTTGTGAAATGTAATCACAATAATCATAACTTAAAACATGAAACTTTGTGGCATACACACATAATCATAGAGAATCATTTCTTGTTAGTCAATACTAATTGCCAATACTCTCTTAGTGGACAAAGTCCCTTTCTGAACCGAGTCACCCTCGTTTCAGTCCTGTTTCACTGAACCGATATAACCTACCGTTCCAGCCATGTCTATCTCATGAGATATAAAATCTTTACCCAATGCATTGGAGGGAGATATAGGTCCCACCCATCTCATAATGTTACCATTCTTATGTGTTCCACAAAATCATAAATCATACATCATTGCATAACCCATGTAATAAAAATGGGAATCTTAAACATCGTGACATCATAAAACAAATCATATAAGATAAAGGAATTCCAAAAATTAATTTCATCACAACATAATCAAATCAATAGGGATAAAAATAGAACCCTTTATTATCTTAGATGGAAAATATTTTTGATAAAACACTTGAACTCCATTCTTGAGGAAAATATCCTTTCTACTTCAAAAACACTTTTCCTTTCTTAACATGTCGTACAATTATAAACTAAAAGAAGTTGATTAAAAATAAATTTGAAAACTTGTAAAGGAAGCTTCTTGGAAATAATGTTTTAAAAATCCATTCATGTCGTATAAGTTAAAAAACCATTCTTCGTACTTTTGTCGGAAAAGTCAAAAAGTACCTCGTACGAAAAACGACAAAAGATTCCTTTCATATCCTTTACTAAAAACTCACCGAAGAGTAAAATTGTATTTAAACAATTGTAGGTGGATGGAAATAATATTAAATATTGAGGAAACATGGATTTGGATGATAAATACACCCCAGTAAATACCAAAGTATAAACAATCTCGGATAAAAATGAGATTGTGATATTTCCCTTACCTTAGGTCCGTTTTTCTTCGTAAGTGTCCAAACATTCTATATAATGATTTAAATAATGTTATTGACTTATTCCAGAATCATAATTATTTTTATGATATCATATATGGTCATATTCGTAGCTTCTTAGTAGTAATATTTCATTGCTACTTGTTATTCGGGTGTTTATAATTTTTTTGTTCTTATGCGTGTCTTGTCGAATAAATTCTTATTCTTATCTTTAGGTTATAGATACATCATTTCCAGAATGTTATTAGTGTAATATATATCATATTCATTCATTAAATTCATTTATATAAACATTATGAAATTAAGATCATGTAGAACGAGTCGCATCACATCGTGGAGGCGGTATTCCGTACGTACGCACGAGTGATGATATCATTCCTATGATCGTGGAATTTTATTGGAGTGTATGTATACTATTTAAGAATCAGTATTACTTTATAATAGTCATATATAGTCATTATTTACACCATTATACCCATCCAAGTATGGTGGTGGTGGAAAATAGATTACACCACGACGTGGAGACGGTATACCGTACGTACGCACGTGTGGTGATTTCTTTTTCCGTAGGATGGATAGATGGTGAAATAGGGTTGTTTAATACTTATAATAACATATAAGTATATGAGTGATACTGATGTTATTACTTTATAATGAAACAACTAAAGAAGAAGAAGTGGAAGAAGAAATAAAGATGAAAGAATCGGTAACGGACATTACCTCTTCTTTGAAGTGCTTCTTTGAGACCTTCTTTTAGGGCACTAAAATTGGTCTTTGAAGAAGACCAGGACCTGTAGGATTTCTCTAGGGAAGTGGAGAGGAGGAATTGTCATGGGTTTGCCGAGCGTGAAGGCTCAATGTGGTGTGAGGAAGAGGGGGATGAGGTGCCCTTTTATAAGGGAGGAGAGGGGCTCCTTTGGGAAAACTAAAAATATTATTTTATTATAAAGTCAAGATCTGTTTTAAATAGCTCCAAATTGATATATTTCTAAGATAAGGTGGGGATGGGTCTAAATACTCTCATCCAATAGAATTTAGACAAGTTTAGGTTCCTATTTTAACATTATCATTTAGATTTAACATTAAGTTAAATAATTTTTCTTTTACCGTGTCTTCTTGTGTTCTTATACTATAAGGTTAATAAACTTACTATAAGCAGCCAAACTAACCCCAATTTGTTTATTATTAATATATATAACCTTATCTAAGTCATTTGGCCGAACCTTAGATTTTTAGGAAAAAAATAACAATTACTAGTATAATATTTTTTTTAAAAACTATTTTATGTCAATTTTGACACTATTTAGTAATTAAATTTTGTGAAAATCATAACAGAATGATTAGTTCGAAAAAAGTTAATTAAATCAACACTAACATGTCATATTATCCTATAAAATTAGTTTAATTAATAAAAAGTCTCAAATTACATTTATTTTGGTGTTTATAACATTAATTATGTCAATATTTCATTAATAAGATAATTACTGCATCATCATTGTGTCATAAATAAATTAAATTATTTAATGTCTAAAAATTACAAATAAAATACCATTATGTAGGAAATCTTTTTATATTTCTAATGAATATTTATAGTCGAATTTAGATTATGTATAACCCCATATTAAAAATTATTTACTTATTAAACTTTGATTTTAACTATTTTAACCCTTCTTTAAATAAATTAATAATAAATGTCCTAATCTAATCCAAGTGGGGCTAAATGGTCATATTTTATTCCTAAGCTTGATTTTGGTCGAATTACAATTGTCCAATAGAATTAGGACATGTGTTATGGTAATAATAATATCATCTTTACCCTTAATTACCCTCTTTACTTTTAACAGTGGTAAAAAAAGTAAAAAGTTACTATTCACCAAAAAAATTATTTTCATCTCATTGAACCACATTTTACATACTGACATCAACCGTGTCTCTCGAATTTTTGAAATTCCACTCACAGAAGTGGTAAAATTAATTTTTATGAAAAAATCAGTTTTTAACTACCACTTAGTGGTTTCACTATTCATCAAAAATTGAAAGTTTTCAGAAAAATACCAAAATTTCACCCTAGGATAATTTCGATATTCCGAATCCAAAAATGAATTCCATTTTGAAAAATAAAATTTATAATATTTCAAAAAGTGGTTATTACTATTCATAACGGCTAGTTTTAATAATATTTTAATAGCATATCGTTGTTTAGTGAAACTCGGTATTGCGTATGACGCAAGATATCGAGGAAGGTCGCAATTTCGTCTAAATCAAGACAAGCAAGTGTTGTGTAGAAAAATATTCCTTTGATGATTTATATAACATAAAAGTCTCAGGTGTTACATTCTACCCCCCTTAAAAAGAATTTCACCCTCGAAATTCATCACTTTGTAACAAACAGATGAGGATACCTCTCCCTCATCATATCCTCAAGCTCCCATGTAGCTTCTTCTAATTGGTGGTTCCTCCATAAAACTTTCACCAATCAAGTGGTCTTGTTTCGTAGGACTTTTTTGCTATGATCCAGAATCTCTATCGGTTGTTCTTCATAAGAAAGATCTTGCTCCAGCAGTACAACTTCTGAGCTGAGTACATGTGAAGGATCAGGTATGTACTTTCTCAGGAGAGATACATGGAACACATTGTGAACTTGAGAGAGATTCGGTGGAAGCTCCAATCGGTAATCTACCTTCCCAACACGATCCAGTATTTCGAAAGGACCGATATACCTAGGGCTCAACTTCCCCTTCTTTCCAAATCTCGTAACCCTCTTCCAGGGAGATTCGTAAGAACACTTTATCACCAACTTCAAACTCTAGGTCTTTTCTTTGGTTGTCGGCATAACTTGTATGTCGACTCTAAGCTGCTCTTATGTGTTGTTGAATAGATCTGACCTTTTCTATCATTTCATCAATGAGATCAGGTCCTAATAGCTTTCTTTCCCCAACTTCATCCCAGCAAGTTGGAGTCCTGCATTTCTTTCCATAGAGAGCTTCATAAGGAGCCACCTGAATACTGGAGTGAAAGCTATTATTATAAGAAAATTCCACCAAAGGTAGGTGTTGATCCCAACAACCTTTGAAATACATAGAGAATGCTCTCAACATATCTTCTAGGGTTTGAATTTTTCTCTCAGACTGACCGTCTGTCTGAGGATGATAAGCAGTGTTGAAACTCAACTCTGTATCCAGAGTATGCTGAAGACTTCGCCAGAACTTCGAGGTAAATCTTGGATCCCGATCAGATGTAATAGAAAGTGGTACTCCATGCAATCTTACCACTTCCTTTACATATATTCTAGAAAGCTGATCCAGAGAGAAATCCTCTCTGATAGCAATGAAGTGTGCATACATTGTAAGACGATCAACTATGACCCAGATAGCATTATTGCCATTGGATGTTTTAGGAAGTCCTATGACAAATTCCATAGTGATGTTTTCCCATTTCCATTCGGGTATGGGTAATGGTTGTAACATCCCCTTAGACTTCTGTCTCTCAGCTTTAACTTGTTGACAAACCATGCATCGAGAGACATATTAAACAACATCTCTTTTCATGCCATCCCACCAGAAGTACTCTTTCAGGTCCCTAAACATCTTCGTGCTTCCAGGATGAATAGAGAATGAAGAACTATGAGCCTCATCCAGTAGCTCCTTCTTTAATTCGGGGATGGGAGCAACACAAACCTGATTCCTGAACTTTATTATCCCATCATAATCAAGGTTGAATTCAGGAACATTTCTCACCTTCTTTTGTAACTCGACATCTTCTTTCTGTGCCTACTTAATCTTCACATGTATAGATGGTTGAACATTCATTTGAGAAAGATAGGATTTTTCCCCTTCCATTATAATTCCAAGATCCATACATTGTAAATCCATAAATATTGGATCTTTTGTGATCCTCATCATGGATAAACTAGCATGGTCTTGTCGACTTAATGCATCTGCCACCTCTTTTGCTTTCCCATGGTGGTAATGGATTGAGCAGTCATAATCCTTAATCAGCTCCAACCATCTTCTTTGGCGCATATTCAGCTCCTTTTTTGTGAAAATATACTTAAAAATTTTATGATCAATATAAATATCACACCTTTCACCATAAAGGTAATGCCTCCAAATCTTTAATGCAAATATTACCGCAGCTAACTCCAAATCATGTGTTGGGGAATTTTGCTCATGGATTTTCAACTGTCGTGAGGCATAAGCTATCACCATATCATTTTGCATAAGAACACACCCCAATCCCTTCTTGGATGCATCACTATAGATCACAAACCTTTCTCCACTACAAGGCAGTGTGAGCACAGGTGCACTGGATAACCTTCTTTTCAACTCCTTGAAATTCTCTTCACATTCTTCCATCCTGACAAACTTAACTCCTTTCCGAGTCAACTTGGTGAGTGGATTAGATAATCGTGAAAAATCATTCACAAAAAATCGATAATATCCTGCCAAACCAAGAAAACTTCGGATCTCAGTTACTGTTGTTGGTCATGAACATCTTTCGATAACCTCTGTTTTTGATGGATCCACAGATATCCCCTCTTTTGAGATTATGAGACCCAAAAATGAAACTTTTTGAAGCCAAAATTCACACTTGGTAAATTTGGCATAAAGCTTCTCCTTTATCAGGGTCTTCAATATAATTCTCAAGTGATCTTCATGTTCTTCCTTTCTATTTGAATATACAAGAATATCGTCTATAAAGACTACCACAAACTGATCAAGATAGTCTCTAAAGACTCTATTCATCAGATCCATGAAGATAGCAGGGGAATTAGTAAGACCAAATGGCATCACTATAAATTCATAGTGTCCATACCTTGTATGGAAAGCCGTCTTTGGTATATCCTCCCTTTTGAACCTTAATTGATGATACCCTGAACGAAGATCAATCGTGGAAATGTATTGATCTCCGCGTAGTTGGTCAAATAGGTCATCAATGCATGGGAGAGGATATTTGTTCTTGATAGTGATCTTGTTAAGTTCTCGATAATCAATGAAGAGTCTCATTGATCCATCTTTCTTCTTAACAAATAGAACAGGTGCTCCCCCAAGGTGACGCACTAGGGCGTATGATTCCCTTATCAACATTCTATTGGAGTTGCTTCTTCAATTCCTGCAACTCAATTGGGGCCATTCTATAAGGTGTCTTTGAAATAGGCAAAGCACCCGGTACAAGTTCTATTGAAAACTCAACTTCACGATTCAGTGGAAGACCCGATAATTCTTCCGGAAAGACATCATCAAACTCCCGTACAATGGGCATATTTTTAATCGTGAGTTTCTCACCAACCATTTGAGATAAATAACCTTCATTTAGTGGAATCAATACCCATAAAATGGAAGAAATTTCCACTGGAAGGTAATGTTCATCCTTGCATTGATAGACGATCATAGATTGATCTGGAATATGAAATGTGACTTCCCTTCTTTGGCAATTGATATGAGCTCCATATAAAGAAAGCTAATCCATGCCAAGAATCGCATCAAATTCCACTATAGGAAGGATCACAATATTTTCAGGAAGCACTTTCCCACAAACTTCGATCAGAGAAGAATTATAAACTTTTGATGCGACTATTGTGCCATTAGGTGTTGTCACAGCTAACTCAACATCTAATTGTTGAGGTAATACAGTGATACCCTTAGCAAATTCTTCAGAAATAAAAGAGTGGGCGGATCTAGAATCAAATAAAACATTTTCTACTTTAGAGTGGATGGTAAGTGTACCTTTAACCACATCATTATCGTACTCCACATCGCTGATAGAAATTGCATGTGACTTTCCTTTGTCTATATCCTTAAGAGTTTGTTGACGTCGACCATCATCATCAACCCTTGGATTAGGGCATTTATTGGCATAATGTCCCATCTCCTTTCACTTGAAATATTGAAGTGTAGTAGGTTCATTCTTTGTATCCCTTCCTTTGTTTGCATCATTAGACATCTTCTTCCCATCATTGCGGCATTCAAATGCCCGATGACCTTCCTTTACACATTTGAAACATTTACTTGTCCCTTTAAGATAACTCCCTCCATGTTTCTTTCCACACTTTGAGCATAAGGGAAAGATCATCTTCTTTTCAGTGTGCTCTTTATATTTTCCTTTGAATTCCATTTTCCTCTTCTTATCAAACCCATATGAATGATGGGTTACTCCAATCTCCATCTCGACTTTGATAGCACATAGAACGATTTCCTCGTAGCTATTGAAGTCACTTATGGATAACGCCCTTCGAAGACTTGGTTTTAAGCCACTAAAGAATCGATCGATCTTACTCTTAGGTTGGATAATAATACCAGAAGCGTACCTTTCAAGTCTTGTAAAATTTGCTTCATAGGTACCAACAGATTCATCATCCTTTTGCTTCAGTTCAAGAAACTCTTTCTCCATCTTTGTTCGGAGAATACGAGGGAAGTACTTATTGAAAAATAAGTTCTTGAACTTGTCCCATTCCATGGACTCAATTTCATCCCTTTGCCTCGTATTCTTAATAAAATTCCACCATTGATCAGCATCTCCTTCCAAACGATACACTGCTAGGATGACTTTATCATGTTCAGAACATTGAAGAACTGAAAATATCTTTTCAGTAGTACTAATCCATTGTTCAGCAACTAATGGATCAGTAGACCTGCTGAAAGAAGGTGGACGCTGCCTCATGAAGGATTCAACAGAATGTTGCTCCTTCCTTTTCTCGTTTGGAAGTCCTGCATGATTCATAGCTTGAGAAAGTTGTGTGATCATGGCTAAAAGATTTTGCATTCCATCTCCCATAACGTTTGGTTGCTCAGGGGGACAATCATTGCATTGCCCGTCGCATTCCGTATTAACACGGTTCCTTCGGGTTCCAGTCATTGACTAAAACCAAGAAGAATAGTGTGAGAAACACTAATTATAATAGGAAAACCACATAATCAAGAATAAAATTTCACACTTAAGGTCTTATCCTAGGTTATTCATGGCCATTTCTAAAACACTAATATTGTGTTCTATGCTTAGACTTATCCTTAGGGTTCTTACTAAGGCTTTCACATCCTAGTTTCCAATGGTTGACTATACCTTTCCTTTGATACCAACTATAACGACCCATACTTTATGTAAATTGTTAATACTTCAAAAATTAAGAATACTTATTACAACATATATCAAAACCACGAAAGGACCGTATAGGTATAGTGTCTTTAGAAACTGGGAAACATAAACAACTGGTTCATAATGTGTCTACACTGTCCCCCATTTATTTCATCATATCTATAGTCCCTTTTGGCATATCTTACTTAATAACCTTCTTCCTGACCTGGGGAAAGAAAACATACAAAAGTGTGAGCTCAAATGCTCAGTAAGCTTAAACAAAAGAAATATCAATCACATCGTATACATAAGCACATAACTTTTGGAAATCTTAACCTGCAAAAGAGATCATAATTTCATAACATGGGATAAATAATGGCAGTGAAATGTAATCATAATAATCATAACTTAAAACATGAAACTTTGTGGCATACACACATAATCATAGAGAATCATTTCTTGTTATTCAAGACTCATTGACAAGACTATCTTAGGGGACAAAGTCCCTTTCCGAACCGAGTCACCCTCGTTTGAGTCCTGTTTCACTGAACCAGTATAACCTGCCATTCCATCCATGTCTATCTCATAAGATATAAAGTCTTTACCCAATGCATTGGAGGGAGATATAGGTCCCACCAATCTCATAATGATACCATTCTTATGTGTGACAAAAAATCATAAATCATACATCATTGCATAACCCATGTAATAAAAATGGGAATCTTAAACATCGTGACATCATAAAACAAATCATATAAGATAAAGGAATTCCTAAAAATAATTCCATCGCAACATAATTAAATCAATAGGGATAAAAACAGAACCCTTTATTATCTTAGATGGAAAATAATTTTGATAAAACACTTGAACTCCATTCTTGAGGAAAATATCCTTTCTGCTTCGAAAACACTTTTCCTTTCTTAACATGTCATAAAATAATAAACTAAAAGAAGTAGATTAAAAATAAACTTGAAAACTTGTAAAGGAAGCTTCTTGGAAATAATGTTTTAAAAATCCATTCATACCGTATAAGTTAAAAAAAACATTCTTCGTACTTTTGTCGGAAAAGTCAAAAAGTACCTCGTACGAAAAACGACAAAAGATTCCTTTCATATCCTTTACTAAAAACTCACCGAAGGGTAAAATTGTATTTAAAAAATTATAGGTGGATGGAAATAATATTAAATATTGAGTAAACATGGATGTGGATGATAAAATACACCCCAGTAAATACCAAAGTATAAACAATCTCGGATAAAAATGAGATTGTGATATTTCCCTTACCATAGGTTTGTTTTGCTTCGTAAGTGTCCGAACCTCCTGTATAATGATTTAAATAATGTTATTGACTTACTCCAGAATCATACATATTTTTATTATATCATATATGGTCATATTCTTAGCTTCTTAGTAGTAATATTTCATTGCTACTTGTTATTCGGGTGTTTATATTTTTTTTTGTTCTTTTGCCTATCTTGTCGAATAAATTCTTATTCTTATCTGTAGGTTAAAGATACCTCATTTACAGAATGGTATTAGTGTAATATATATCATATTCATTCATTAAATTAATTTATATAATCATTATGAAATGAATATCATGTAGAACGAGTCGCATCACATCGTAGAGATGGTATTCCGTACATACGCACGAGTGATGATATCGTTCCTATGATCGTGGAATTGTATTGGAGTGTATGTATACTATTTCAGAATCAGTATTACTTTATAATAGTCATATATAGTCATTATTTACACCATTATACCCATCCAAGAAAGGTGGTGGTGGAAAATAGATTACACCACGGCGTGGAGACGGTATTCCGTACGTACGCACGCGTGGTGATTTCTTTTTCCGTAGGATGGATAGATGGTGAAATAGGGTTATTTCATACTTATAATAACATATCCGTATATGAGTGATACTGATGTTATTACTTTATAATGAAACAACTAAAGAATAATAAGTGGAAGAAGAAATAAATATGAAAGAATCGGTAACGGACATTACCTCTTCTTTGAAGTGCTTCTTTGAGACCTTCTTTTAGGGCACTAAAATTGGTCTTTGAAGAAGCCCAGTACCTCTAGGATGTCTCTAGGGAAGTGGAGAGGAGTAATTGGCAGGGTTTGGCCGATCTTGAAGGCTCAAAGTGGTGTGAGGAAGAGGGGGAGGAGGTTCTCTTTTATAAGGGAGGAGAGGGGCTCCTTTGGGAAAACTAAAAATATTATTTTATTATAAAGTCAAGTTCGGTTTTAAATAGCTCCAAATTGATATATTTCTAAGCTAAGGTGGGTATGGGTCTAAATACTCTCATCCAATAGAATTTAGACAAGTTTAGGTTCCTATTTTAACCTTAACATTTAGATTTAACATTAAGTTAAATAATTTTACTTTTACCGTGTCTTCTTGTGTTCTTATACTATAAGGATAATAAACTTACTATAAGCAGCCAAACGAACCCCAATTTGTTTATTATTAATATATATAACCATATCCAAGTCATGTGGCCGATCCATATATTTTTAGGAATAAATAACAATTACTAATATAATATTTGTTTTAAAAACTATTTTATGTCAATTTTGACACTATTTAGTAATTAATTTTTGTGAAAATTATAACATAATGATTAGTTCTAAAAGAGTTAATTATATCAACTCTAACATGTCATATTATCCTAGAAAATTAGTTTAATTCATAAAAAGTCTCAAATTACATTTATTTTGGCGTTTATAACATTAATTATGTCAATATTTCATTAATAAGATAATTACTGCATCATCTTTGTGTCATAAATAAATTAAATTATTTAATGTCTAAAAATTACAAATAAAATACCATTATGTAGGAAAGCTTTTTATATTTCTATTGAATATTTAAAGTCGAATTTATCTTATGTATTACCCCATATTAAAAATTATTTACTTATTAAACTTTGATTTTAACTATTTTAACCCTTCTTTAAATAAATTAATAATAAATGTCCTAATCTAATCCAAGTGGGCCTAAATGGTCATATTTTATTCCTAAGTTTGTTTTTGGTCGAATTAAACTTGTCCAATAGAATTAGGACATGTGTTAGGGTAATAATAATATCATCTTTACCCTTAATTACCCTATTTACTTTTAACCGTGGTAAAAAAAGTAAAAAGTTACTATTCACCAAAAAATTATTTTCATCTCATTGAACCACATTTTATATACTGACATCAACCATGTCTCTCGGATTTTTGAAATTCCACTCACAGAAGCCGAAAAATTATGTTTTGTGAAAAATTCAGTTTTTTAACTACCACTTAGTGGTTTCACTATTCATCAAAAATGGAAAGTTTTCAGAAAAATACCAAAATTTCACCCTAGGCTAATTTCGATATTCCGAATCCAAAAATGAAGTCCATTTTGAAAAATAAAATTTATAAAATTTCAAAAAGTAGTTATTACTATTCATAACAGCTAGTTTTGGTAATATTTTAATAGCATATCGTTGTTTAGTGAAACTCGGTATTGCGTACGACGCAAGCTATCAAGGAAGGTCACGATTTCGTGTAAAGAAAGCCAAGAAAGTGTTGTGTAGAAAAATAATCCTTTGATGTTTTATATAAGATAAAAGTCTCGGGTGTTAGAGGTTATGTCCTCACTAAAATCTTAATATTCCATAGGAGGATCATAAGAAAGACTCGTTATGAGAACAGAATACATCAGGCATATTATTACTGATAGAACACACCTGATAAGACAAACCTGTTTGGTTTTCCATTTAAAAGAAAAAAAAGGAAACTTAGAGGGCTCATTCGAGATACTCACTCGATCGGAATACATATCACTGGGAGACAACAAATTTTTTCACTCCGATAGGGTATCATGCCTAGGGAATATGGGTTATACATTACCCAAACATGAATAACTCACTCGATTTGGGATCACACCCATGTATATTAGTCACTTGATTACCTATCAAACATGGGGAATAATATAGGAATTAATGTACAAATCCAAGGATTCTTAGAGGGATTCTTGCTCAGGTTAGTTGAGGGGATATTTCCAAATTCTCAAAATAAGATACCGACCTAAATTGTCATAGAGAAAAAAATATAGAAACTCACCCTGAAATAGAAATATTTTAATTTAACCACTCTCATATAAATTAGGTTAACCACCCAAAGATCATATAAAAACTAGTATAAGATGGACAAAGGGTGAAACATATCCTATAATAAGTACAAAACATTTCCCACTAGACTTCATGAAATGTCTTTCTGAGTATGTTACTTCTCGTGTCTCTCCATCACACATAGCATGTCTTTCTCTATATACATTTTGTGTTCTTATAGGATACATGTTGTATAGAGGTCATATCGCATTGTGTGTTCTTATAGGATACATGGTGTATAGAGGTTGTATATAACATGGAGTGTTTCACCTTGTCATGTCTAGGTACTCTGACAGAATATGTGGTCTTTAGCCATGCCCAGGTACATTGGGTGTGTTAGTGTAATGTTCGAAGTAGACAAGGTGTATTCCCCATCACATGGGGTGTAGGGGATAAACCAACTCTCTATGTGTTGCATCATCCCAATACTATGTACCTTCTAATGTACACATCTTATGCTCCTTTATACATGATTTTTGGGAGGAAAACTTCTAGGAATGTTCTCATTTTACAAACTGGGATCTCTGGCTAAGGGTCATAGGATTTGTGGTTCTACCACAAAACATGTGATACTTAACCGAATGGATCCCTTTACACTGCTCTAGGGGACTACACAAGATGAATTTATATAAACAGTACATCAAGTAGCATGAGAGTTTACAGAACACACTAGTCTCCACATAGTTCTTCTCACAGAATATACACTTTTGTCCTTTTCAAAAAAATTTACCCGTTATATGCAGATCTATATTTAGTGAACTCCAATCATACCTAATTAAAAGATTATAGACACCTGATCTTCTTGTTGTTTGATCTCATCATGATACAAAACCGAACACTGAACCTCAAAAATGAATAAATCATAATTCACCTATATTCAATTTACGATCATCCCTATAACTAAATCAAAAAACCTATATGATCTCATCCAAAATATGAACCCAAATAAATGATATTTTTTCTAATGGAAAATTGTGGAATGATTTGTTTCTAATTATTCATCAAATATTTGATCAAAAAAAATCATTGATTAACACAGAAATTTCAAGTAAATAATAGAATAAAAAATCATCAGGAATAAACCTCATCCATTTTTTTAATTTTCCTCAATCTATTGAAGTTAATATAATAAATGAAGTCAGTAAACAATGATCAAAAAATCATATTTTGTTGATAAAATTATGTTAATGTTAAATAAACATTTGAACTAAGAAACATTTTTTTAAGGATTGATTTTCAATCAACATGGAATAATAAAATACAGGGTTAGATAAATCAAAAAATTTCCTACCTCGAGTTTTTATTGATCACTAAAAATAGTAATGTTTCATTATCATTTGTAACCTCAATGTACATCATTGATGACAATGATCCCTATAGTACTATGATCCACTATCTACAATCCTGCAACAATCTTCCAACAAAACTAACTCAAGAGTGATCCCTCTCATTCCTCTCAAACTGTATAGGGTTATGTAGATAACCATAGAAAATTATTCATAGAGGATATTATATCGAATATCTTCATGGGGTTTTCAAATGAATTTCATTTAAATTAATAAATTAATGTAATTAATTTTATCCTCCCATGACTACACTCCGTTAATGAGCCTGACTCCAACATGATTTATGTTAAACCTAGGGTAAAACTCAAACTCCAAAATTAAGGGAACTCTAAAATTTACAATAGAAACCACTAGCCGCAATTTATTCCATTACATATTAAAACTTGTGTGCAGGTGATATAAAATATTTAATATTTATACTATATCAACACTAAGGCTCTTTGGGCCCCAAAATCTTGTGTCGACTCCTTACTTATCTAAAAAATATTTTAGTAAACATTATTGAATGCATTATATAAATTTTAAAGTCATTATATTCTACCCAAATTCATGTATTTTTTTCCCAAAAAATGAAGACCTACTTAGATGGTCGATGGTACTATGCTTACTTCTAGATATTCCACTATATAGGGATCTCTTAGAGATTTCTATGCTACCAAAAAACATACACCCATGGGAAACACATGTTTGTAAAGGGTATTTTCCATATTTTTTTAAATTGCACTATGTGACATGAAATTAAAGCTCGAACCTCAAAATCTAGCTCACCTATGCTGAAAATGTTCAATGATTCATGAAAAAATATACTTATCTAAGACCCTTGAAAAAAAAATACAGCCAGCATAACTATGGAGGTATGTCTAGGAGGTATGACACCTCCCTAGACCAATTTAATAACCTAATAAAGGTACTATTATTATTAGAGATGTCCTTCCACCCTAACCAAATATGAAAAATCCTTGATAACTTGAGATCTCTCAAAATGCATGACATCTTTTCAATCTCCGAAGGATTCATTAATTGTTCCACAGTGGTCTCCTCTTGACTGTGAGTTTTCCTCATCATCTACGAGATGAATTGAACCATTATAAACTAATGTTTTTCCCACCTTTACACCCATAAATTCTATTCCAATAGCTCCAACTAGTACAAGATAGACCTTCATAGTCTCCCATACATAGCCCGAATGTGTGCTGCTTGGATGGTGGACTAGTAAATACAGTGATACAAAAACTTCACTGATTGTAGAAGACCCTCCCAACTATGACCAAAACTAATATAAAAACTTAAAAAATGATCTATGGAACCTAAATTTTCTATTTTACTGAGCCATATTTCTGGTGGTAGAAGTCTCATGCTCATCAAAAACTAAGTCGAAAAAACGTCCTATATTCACTCAATAGTCACGACATCTTGTTTGAATCATGAAATAAAATGAAAAATATATGAAACTATTTGAATCTGAAAAACCTATTGCATGAACTGACATCCCAAACTCTTCACTAGGTTCTTCCTGTGGATGAAATGGATGTGGGAAATCATGGTGATTTGGTCTACGATCACTCAAATAGCATTCTGATCACACACCGAATGGGGAATCCCGATCATGAAATAAACAAATATACCATCCCATTTCTACCTCTATTTGGGAACCTCATTATTTACATAGTGCAAGGTGATACATTAGGTGTAATTTTCTACAACATGATAATACATCCTTGTCCACCCAACCTAATGCAAATGGATTCTAGTACATCCTCTCCCATCTTGAATTTATTACTATTGGAAATCATAAAACCTCTTGAGTACCCCCCCTTATAGCTTGAACAGCGTCATCATCTATACTCAAACAAAGATTTAATTCTCCCCACCTTCAAAATAACCTTTAATAATAAGTTTTGTGGATATTGTTTCACGCCCGATCTCACAATTGATATCACCAAGTTAGGCATCCATGACACACTGAATAAGTGGATTGTAAAAAACCATAAATTGGAGGTATGATGAAATATCCTCTTTCATAAGGGTACACTATATAGTGGTCAACTATTATATCTCCTCACTCAAAAGATATAAATGAAATACCATACTGTTAGTATATTTTTCCACCAACATGCTCCCTGTTGGATCTAAATATAGTACCGAATCACCCTTTTATAGGTCCACTATCACTACCATGTTTAAGAATATATATCTTAAGAAGAGGAAATTTTGAATTTAGAATTAATACATGGAGAGATTAATAATAATATATTACTATCATAGCTTGTCCAATACCATCCTCAACTAACTCACAAACTCCTCTACTGACACCAAAAACACAAGGATGTCATCGATGAAGATATACAAGAACATATACAAGATGGGTAGAAGGACATGGATAGTGAGTCCAAAAAAACCGATGTGTTATTTAACACAACGTAAGGAATCACCAAGTTCCCAAAATATCCACAAATTCCACAGAAATCCATCTTTAGTACATCTGACTATCAAACATGGAGATGTTGATAACCCATCTTGAGGTGATACTATGATAACATCTTAACCCCTCACCATTGGTTGAATAAATAACTATTTCTCAATGGAGTATTTTCCTTATTGATTTTTAAATGGTTTTGGATATGTCTATCTAAACCTAATCTAAAGCACTCTTCTACATTCTCAGTGAACAACACTGGGCTACCTTGGGGAACAAATTTGGTTTAATGAACCCATACTATGAAGATTATAGAGTCACACCATCATATCTAATCGAAATGTGTGGTAACATTATATTATAGCGTAGATATAAGGCCATCTCTAGGTTCCTGTATATACCATAAACACAATTTTTATAGGGTGGTAATATCATAATATCCTCAGAGAATTCATCAACACAATCCTCCAACACTGTAGGAAATTGAAGGCCTATTGTATTTGTTACTCTAAGTGTTATATTATCCAACTATTATGAAATTTTCTATATTGTTGTAAAAATGAGATCATCATACTCTTCTTGGGATTCCTCATCTCTAAAGAAGGGAAATTACATCCCAATAACTCAGTTAAACTCCAACCACCATTTTATTAGTGAAAATTGGTATGGATAGTAGGGAATTGGTCTATACTGAGGAAAAAATCATAGGTTCTCACTATCATTATGGAATGATTTCATTGAAGGATTTTTCTACTCTTAGAGGCTAGTCACACTATTTATCAAATTGTGTGACCACTAAACCTTCTTTTAGGAGGCCTCCAAATGAAAGGATCATGCTATGTGGCTCTACTAGAATTTATAGTTCTCAAATAGGGGATACTTCTAGAGAAAGGTGTCTTATGAAACGTTGTTGTATCTATAGTTAAATCTTAGAAGACAAATGAAAAACTTGGAACCACACTTAAAGATTTTGGGTCACAACCTCTAACTACTTGAAACTATTCTTTCCCTTCCCCACCTATTCATGAAAATCAAGTCTTGCTACAAAACATTAGAACCTCAAAAGGATGTTAAACATGAATTCCAATGAAACTCAACCACCACTCCCTACCGATAAATTATTTGGGTTGTAATAACTTTCCAACATAGTTTTAAATCACATTTAAAAAATGTTAATTGGAAAAGGAAGTGTGCCACTTTCTTTCCTACACAAATCCATATAAAACATTACCAATATAGTGTTTTAATTACACCCTATCTTTCCTTAGATAATTAACTCCTAGTAATAATATCATATTTGGGGATCTATCTCAAGATGGACATGGAATATACAACACTTTCATATATGATGCATGTGCCAATTTCTAGGGATCTATCTCAAGAAGGACATGGAATCTACAGCCTAATAATATATGATGCATGTACCATTTTTTTCCATACAACCAGGGCATGAATGTTTCGAGTTAAAAAGATTGTTATTATAGTCCTAGTGAATGGATACATTGATTACCACACTTAAAAAAGATTCTACAAATACAAAACTAAACTGAATACACTTTTACATTGTTTCCATATTTAACAAAAAAACATCACAGCTGGACAATATCCAAATTCCAGTCTAGAGATGACATCATAGGATACCATTGTATGATGACTCAACCCATTAGCACCTTCATAGCTCATGGTAAGCTGATAATGACACCAAAATACCACTTATAGTATGTGAGGGTATATAAACTAGCACTGAGTAGTTATATCACACAAATGAGAGGCCCTAGACTATAATACATACACACACAAAAATCACCCAACACTAGGATATTATGGAAAGGATACAAAAATGATACTATAAACACATTCATAACAACTATGTCACATTAGATTAAAAAATTAGTACTATAAAATAAAATAAGTGAAAAATACATATACACCAAAACAACATGGAAACTAACATGTTTACAATAATGGGTTAGCTACCCCAATAAGAAATTCCGGGATCTATATGAGGTCAATTTAGCACAACGAAACTCCAATTTATATGAATCCACCTAGAAATATATCAAAATTTGTATTCTCTATATAGGAAATGACATGTGTGGGAAGAGCCCATGTAGGGGTGATTGTACAGATACTAAGTTTGATAACTCAAAATCACTATGCATGAAACATCATGGGAGTTGTAATATAATTATCATAAAGATATGAAAATTATAATATTATATATAATATTGATAATAAAATCACAATATATAATCAATGGTTGACATCAAGTCTCATGATGAGGTCACATCCTCGTTGTTATCCTAGGATTCTACTAGGTTCTCTAAAGAGGACATTTGTCTATGGGAACTCACTCTATGAGAATTCAAATCACTATTGGTAGTAACCTAATTTGGAATAATTGTAATTTCTACCATAAAGAATCTCTGAGGAAACTAAGAGGGATCATCATGGATATTCACTCGATAAGAATAAAACACACTAAAAATAGACATTAATACATAGATAAAGGATCACACCCATGGCATATGTGGGTATACATAAACATAATTGGAATAAATAGAGATATAGGAGATCATGCCCATTATTTTTGGGTATGTAAATCCTAACCTAACCTATTGATGAAGACATAAATAGGATATAACCCTTGAGCCACGTAGAGGGATTCCTTCTTTAGTTTATTAAAGGGATCATACCCAATTCTTAGAAAAATTTTATTCACAGAACCCTCATGATGATTAACAGATGAATGTTGCCTATAAATAAAAAAGAAGGAATACATCCACACAAATAAAGATTGAGAGAACACCCCAAACCACATTCCATATATGGTTTGAGTAGTTAAATGTCTCAAAATTTTCTTCAAGGAGTACATGATGTGTTCTAATGGGTTTACAATGTGTCTCTCTGAGTCTGGAATTTTTTATCTCTCATTGTTTTCCACAATATGTCTTTATCCATATACCTGGAATGTTCTTCTATAATACATTGAATATAGTTTTTGGCTGGCACTCAATGGGTGTTTTTTGTCAAGGATGTGTACTCTAATAGTGGCCACATACTTTGGACATTATTTCTACACTTTCAGTGTCCTTTTATTTTTCAATATAGACATGTTGTACCACATATCACATGATTTTTAGGGTCTAGCTCAGAACATAGCATGTTCCATCTTCCAAAGACTGTGTGCCCTTCAATGTAAACCACACCTATCCCACAACACTTGGATTATGTGGACACATAGCCTCCTAGTAATGTAATACTTATACACTCTATGTTGGCTTTCTAATGGTCATATTGAGTGTGGGGATACTACATGGTGTGTTATATTTAATTCAATGTGAACCGTAGACTATACTCAAAGGGGAGTACAAGGTGTTTTCATCTAAACTACACATAGTGTAACTCATTATGTTCAAGAACCCATTGGTCTGCATGTAGTTCCTCTTACAACCCCTCCTATTTATTTACTACCAAAAATATCACCCATGAAATGTGGATCTGAGTTGACTAAACTCAAATATTTACCAGTGGGTGAAATCCATCCACCTGATCTGATTGTGGGTTGATCCCATCATACCACCCCACCAAACATGAAAATCCACTATTGAAGAACACCTAATTCACCTATAATTCATCTACAATCACATATTACACTGTATCACACCTCATACATGATCTCAAACTTCAATCAAAACTCATGGAAATGAATCATTGTAGCAAAGTATTAAAATACAATTATTGGTTTCTAGATATTCATCAAACCCCTGGTCAAAGAAATATTGATGATGAATTTGTGAATATTATGTGGATAAAAGAACAAAACAAAAACCCAAGGACTGAATCCCATCAATTTTTCAGGTTTGAATCAATCCATATAGGTGAAAATTAAGAATGAAGAGGATAAAAAATAATTAAATAAAAATAATTTAGGGATAAAAATCATTCATGTATAGGTCAACATTCAACACAAAAAATAAATTATTTAGAAGGATTGATTCCAGTTTGACATGAAATAAAAAAAATAAGAGATTAAACTAAAAGATTTACCTCAGGTTTGGGTCAATCCCTAATGAAGAAATGTTCTTTTTTATTTTTGTTGGCAAGATCTAAATACTCCATCGATGATGACTATCTTATCTATACTCCAATCCTCTATCCACAATCCTATGACCATCTTCCAACACAGCCACCATCAGAGTTATCCCTCTCCTTCAAATAATACCCTATAGCTTTATGAGGATATCCCAATGGGATTATACATAGAGAATATTATTTATAGGATATATAGGGGATTTTAAAATAAATATAAATTAAACTAATGTGTTCCTTTAATCTACCAAAGATTATTCTCTATCAAATAACTTGATGATGAAATGAATTAGGTCATGCATAGGGTATAATTCATGATCCAAATTTAATGGGCGTCTCATATTTCCAATATGAGATGCCATTTAGAATGTAAGATCCCAGGTTTTCTTTGTGTTACAAATATTTTTCTTCTGGGTAAACAATTTTTAATTTTTCTTTTTTGGATTAAACCCTATGTCAGACCATGACACAATTGGGGTTTTTTGGGGAAAGAGGATGTAAGAAGGTTTTTTACTGGTTGTAGGCCAATAACGTGATATGAAATGGGATTACATGGCATGTCATCTGATAACACGACATGTAATGTTTTGACTATGAATTTTCAAGATGTCAAATGATTTTTCTGTTGTAAGGGAAAACTGATCATTACATGCCGTGTAATTCAATTACACAACCTGTAATTTCTCGACTGTGTTTTTTTAAAATGAAGCAGTGGCCTATAATTTTTCAAAAAAAAACCCTCACCCCTTTCACATGCAGGAATCTCCATTGAGTCCAAACAGTAGGCTTTGGTCTCAGTTATAGATCTATGGTACGTTTCATCCACCATCATTCTCATTGGAACAACACTCGTATGATCTTGATTCACTTTTATCCATTCCTGATTCTTTGGAACAACTGTTTTGCTATTTTATTTTAGGCTCATATTATCTAATTTCACATTCTTAGTCCATTATTCATATTTCTACGAAACTGATGCAAATCAGAACTTGATACTAGACAAGCACTCTACTACGGAGCTATGTTAGTACATGTTAGGTAAGCCCTTAGGTTCCTTGAGATACATTGGTCATTGTTCTCCCCAACACAAGGCCACCCAAGGGATTCACCATGCCTTTTATTTGTGTTTGACCTTTGATAAACAACTAAAGTGATGTGTTTTCATGTTTTATTATTTTAGGGAAGCTCAGTTGTAATTTAATGAGGTTGGTTAGATTCAAAAATGATTTTTGGCCTCCTTAACTTGTGTTACCATAAAATTATATTCATACTTTGATTATATAGATTGAATGGAATTATTTATATGAGTGGGTATACTCATTTTCTATTTTTATATTTCATAAATGGCTTTTTTTTATTAATGGGTGGGTATACCCATGTGATGTGTTAAATGGATAATGGTGAAAAATGTGTGGGTATACACATGTGGATTGTTTTAAATGAAATGGACTATATGAGCGGGTAGAATCATATGGATTTTATTTTTTCTAAATTGTCTAAATAAAGGATTGTTTAAATAGATTCCATGAACGAATATCCATGTATTAAGAATGCAGTATTGGACACCTTGGATATAGTATGATCATAGGGGCTTTATTCCATGGGATTACTCAGATTTGTTATCCCTTGGATATAGGTTTCTTGGACTCTTCTTGGAATTTTTGATACACATGCTCATAGGAATTCAACCAGTGCCTCTATTGTGTTTCGACTGAGATGGTCCTATGACTCAATGAGGATGCCATGGTCTTTGATATGTTGGATCCAGAAATTTTTTTTCTACACATCAATATCTAGAAAGTTTGTGGAACTTTTGATGCATTCATTTATATGGTACATCCATGGGATATATGAATTTGGTTGTACGAAAAGGCCTTGGGTTTTTTTATGGTTTCATTATATGGAAAGGTCATGATGATATGATATGGATATATGTATGGTGAGGCCGTGTTATTTATTATATTTCGTTGAGATACCATGTTTGAAGCTAACACTTAATGCAGGGAACCTTGAGAGGCTATTTTGGTTTTACTTATTACAGCAGACATATTCCATGGGAATTTACACTTACATTACTACTTACATACATGTTTTTTTACCTTATTGCATTGTGCTGCTTAGAACTATATAGACTTATGGGAGGTTACCAATTGGGATGTTTATCTCAAACCCTATTTGGGATTCCGTGGGGACCCTAACAGATTATATGGTTATGAGTGATAATAGGGGAAAGCACCCTAGTATATGTTGTTGATTATTTCATTAGATTAGTGGAGCATGGAACTAAGCTGAGGCTTGCGATGCTATGAGAACTTTTTGGTCCTTTTGTGTTTTTTGAAACTTGTACTGTACCGTATTTCCATGTACATGTTTTGGATATTTCCTAGATATGTGTATCATCTTCATCGTTGTATATGAGCCATATTTTGATATTTTAATATATTATTAGTATTTTTCTATTGTCTGATTGTTTTACTACTTCTGTTATATGTATGTTTTTAACTCCAACTATGATATACTATATTAATGAGGGAATAGTCTCCCCAATGTGTCATGGAGGACATGTCTACTTGTCTAAAGCCTATTTCATTTAAGGAGATATACTTGAGCCCATGTACCCAACAAGGATCAAGGAAAAATTTAGTGGCATTCAGGTATGGGATGTTACAAAGTGGTATTAGAGATGGTTCTTTTTTGTCATGGTTTAATGTTTGGTGACAATATACAAGGATAAGAAGGGAATAAAATTTGGTAATGAGCTGTTCTTAGGAGTAGTTATCCGACGTATAGGGAAAATCTAAAGTTTATTGAATTGAATTATAATTTTCTACATTTTGACCATTATGGTTGATTTTATTTCACCGTTTGGTGATACAATTGGTTGATAAAGTTATAACTGATATGATTGTGTTCTATTTCAATTTCAAACAGATGATATGAGGGTATTTCATATCAGTCATTATATCCGTACTAGTTAGAAATAACATGTCATGCATTATTCCATTTCATTTAGGATGCATTTTCTAACACATGATGTTGTAATAGGTGTCATGATAATTGTTCCAGCTATTGTGTTAGATCTTGTGCAGTTGATAGAAAATTGGCATTATCCTTCAATTCATAAGGTGTATGGTTTCTTATGAATTTTGAAATGATAAAAATTTTTAAAATTGAATTGTTAAATGAATATGATATGTGTAGATAATATGGGAATCAAATTTTGGTTCATGAGGTGTTATGGGCCCTCATGGATCATAAATTGGTGGAACATGGGTTGAATCATTTGAACAAGTGAATGTTAAATTAAATTTAATGGAATGGAAAATAGTGACTTGTCCTAGACCTAGCTTTTGAATGTGGAAGAGGAAGAGTATCTAGTGGTTTGTTCAATTTTATTTATACTGATCTAGATTTAGGTGAAGGCCATGGGTTATGACTTGGAATTAGGAGGGTTTTGACAAACCCTACACTTTTGAGCTTCGACACATTGATAACGTTATTTTCTATGGTGTGTGTTTGATGTTATAAAGACATACCCCTATAACGACTTCTAGGGTTACTCTATGAGGGAGGATACAAATACACTCTAGAGATAGTAGGCCATGGGATACTAGTTGATCCTACTTTAGATATAGTTATATAACCAAGGGATGTTATGGATATAGGTTCTGAGGAACATTTTCATGAAGGAATTTTTTTCTATATGTAGACTTATTAGGGGGAACCACAATCTCTCTTATCTATTGTTAAGCTGACACAGGTGTTCGAGCAGCGTCATCCTCCCACATTTTTAGGGGATGGTGGTAAAAAGGCTATAGATCTATGGCTTGAGACCACGTTATATATTTTCAAGCATCTAGAGATGACTCTTGAGAGGAGGGTCTAGCTTTCTAGTTACAAGTTACATGAAGCAGTGAAGTGTTGGTGGGATGTTTTGAACCAGGATAATGGGCTAGAAGATATAGGTTGGACTGATATGTAGACCTACTTATATGTTTGATTTTACCCAAATAATCTGAGATCAATATAGGCTACTGAGTTCATGTATTTGAAGTATGGAAAGATGAAAATTATGGAGTACTCAGCAAGCTTTACTGAGTTACAGGGTTTTGCATCGATGTACCTTGATGATGTGTTGTCTAGAGTGAGATGCTTTAAGGATGGTCTCTGACATGCTATCAAATACTAGGTCTACATGTTCAGGATGACCTCTTTCACTGAAATTGGGAATCAGGTGCAAATTATAATGAAATATCTGATAGAGGACAGTGGCATAGAGCATGGATGTTCTGTATCTCGACCCAACGGATCTACATCATCTAGTAGGAAGAGTTGTTTGGATGACTCCCGCAATACGAGCACTAGAAAGGTAATGAAAACTCATAGATCAGTGTTTTTTCACTAGTTTGGTAGGTGAGGGATCCTGATGAATCCATGTGAATGCGACCCAATCGAGTGTCAAGCTAGCGACAAGATTGGGAATGTGTAGTGGATTTTCAGGACCTTCCATCTAGAAGGTAGTTGTAGGGGGTCAGATCATATACGTAGTTTTGGAGTAGGTTCTTCTACACCACATCACGATGTTAGTTGGATTAGTGTGGGAAAATTAGGCCAAAGTAGTGGTGGTCGTGGAAGAGTTATCTAGATTCTAGTTACACTTAGACATCAGAGTGGACCTACTCTGGGTAGTGAGGTTGTTTCACAGGGTTGTGGAGCAGTCTATCTCTATTATGTAAATCCTACCTCTGATGAATAGGGTTCCAGATCATCTATGGTTAGAGGTATGTTCTTAGTATCCTCTTCTATTTTATCCACCCTTTTTGATACAGGTGCATCTCATAGTTTCCTATCTCCACCTATGTTGAAAATACTATGGATTGTTGTGGGGTATTATGAGGGAGTTTTGATGCTAGAGACACATTTTGGAATCCAAAAATATGTTGTGAACCAATTCAGGGAGTTTCACCTCGAGTTTGGTGGGTATCACTTTGTATACTATATTTATGTGCTCGAGATGATAGGTTTTGACATCATTCTTAGGATGAGTTGGTTAGTAGAATATTTAGATGAAATTGTATGATATCATCATAGGGTGACTTTCACATCACTAGAGGGTTCAATGATTACTCACAAGGGTGAATGGAATGTCTAGGAGAGCAGAGCTAGACTAGAGCATCGTGGGCTAGGTGGGATGACCGCCCATATTTCTAGTTTGTTTTTGAATGATTAGGGAGTGATTCAGTTCTACTTTCATCCAATAGTTGAGAATTTTAATGATGTATTTCCCAATGATTTTTCTAGGTTACCTCCTAAGATAGAGGTTGAGTTCTCCGTCGATCTAGTTATAGGAGTGGCACCTGTATTTATTCCCCCTTAAAGGAGGGCTATGATAGAGTTGTAGGAGATCCAGTGGAAGCCGAAGGATTTGGAAGTGTAGGGGGGGTATGGAACCCAGTACATCTCTCTGGGGTTTGATGGTCCTTTTGTGCAAAAGGTAGATGGGAATCGTAGGCTATGTGTGGATTATCTGAAACTAAAGCAGATGAAGGCTGAAAAATTATAGTCATTACTATAGATATATCACATATTCAATCAGATTTGAGGATCCTGAGTGTTCTCGAATACTGACATGATGTCCGGATTTCACCAAGTGCATGTTCAAACAACAGAAATACCTTGTACAAAAATCTGGGGGAGGTATGGTCTTTATGAGTTTTAGGTTATGCCATTAGGTCTCAAGAACATTCCAACAGGTTTCATAGAATTGATGAACTGAGTGTTCCATCCTTTATTATATTCTTTTATGGTAGTTTTCATGGAAAATATCTTGTTGTTTTCTCACAATAGACACAACTATGCCAACCATCTTCATATTGTTTTGAATACACTGAGGGAGAATTGGTTTTATAAAAAGCTCCTAAAGTTCCCCATTTTATGGAAGAGAGTCACTTCTTAGGTCACATTATCTCAAAGATAGGAATATCAGTAAACCTAGAGAAGATGAGAGATATAGTTTCCTAGAAATAAACTATTATTTTTTTGACATATGATGTTTGAAGGGGCTAAATGGTAACTACAGGTATTTCATACAAGACTTCTTAGGGTTAATAGTATTATTAGTAGGAATTACTAAGAAGGGGGTCCTGTTTTTATGGTCAGAATCTTGTGAGATAACCTTTCAAGAGCTAAGACAAAGGTTGGCATCATCACCAATCCTAATACTGCCAGAGCAAGGCAGGAGGTATAATATATATTGGGATTCATCAGGTGTCTAAATGGGGTAGTGATAATGTATGGAGATATAGTCATGGTGCAATGGTCTCAATAGTTGAGGCCACATGAGAGGAATTACCTAACACACTATCTTGTGGTAGGTGCAGTTGTTCATGTATTGCATTGTTGAATACATTATTTACTAGGAGAGCATTTTGTGGTGTACTTGGACAACAAAATCTTCAAGTATATTTTTACACATAGTGATTTAAATCAAAGGAAAATGAGGTGGTGGAGTACCTATTGTCTTTTGACATTGAGCTTACCTATATGCATGGTAAAGGTAATGCAGTTGATGATGAACGGAGTAGGAGGTATCAGATACCAGTAGTGCGTCATTCCAATTATGAGTGTCAGATTATGGTGTTGTTCTCTGAGATGCATCTAGAGGTGCATGAAATTCATGGAATGAATTATCCATCATCCCTATCTATTACCTATATGCTAGTGGATAGAGTTAGGATAATGTAGCTATTATATTTTGAGGTCCTAGTCCTATGGGAGTGTGTGGATGGAAAGGATCCACCAACTAGTTGGACCATAGGTGAGGATGAGGTCTTGCATATTCATGGATGAATTTGGGTTCTAGTTGATGTATGTAAGGATTTGATGCAAGAGTTACATGCTTCATCTTTGTTAGTGGGTCATGGATTCACCAAGATGTACCATATCTTGCTATATTAATACTTGTGGTTGGGTATGAAGCGGGAGGTAGCTTGTTTTGTTATTAGGTGATCCACCTTTTAGTAGGTGAAGGTGGAACATCGATGACCAGTCGGGATTTTACAAAAGTTACATTTTCTTGAGTTGAAATGGGATGATTTCATAATGGGTGTTGTGAATGGTTTACTGTGGTCTCCTCAAGGTAATGATACTATGTGGATTGTTTTAAATAATCTCATGAAGGTTGTTAATTCAATGCCAATCAAGGAGACCTTTATTATTAATGTTCTTGAGAAGTCATACATCCATGAGATATTATGACACCATAGTGACTCATGTACTATAATGTTAGATAGATATTCTTGGTATATGTCTTGGTTCTGACATAGATTTCTGGGGGTGATGGGTACGCAGGTGCTTCTTAGCACAACATACCACTCTTACACTGATGGAGATTCAAAGCATACAATACAAGTGATAGAGGACATGATGATAGAATGAATTGTAGATTTTGGGGGCTCTTTGGAGAGGCAGATTCCCTTGGTTGATTTCTCTTACAATAACCGTTATTATGAGATGATAGAGATGGAACCTTATGAGAATTTATATAGTAGGCCATGTCGATCACCCATGTGCTGGTTAGAGGTAGGTGAGGCAGTTTAACTGGGACCACGACTAATGCATGAGAGTAGTGAGAATGTATAGTTTATTGAGAAGTGGATTGATACTACATAGTCTAGTTAGAAATCCTATGCTGATCACTGTAGATGAACTATAGAGTTCGAGGTTGGGGATCAGGTTTTCTTGTGTGTTTCAACAAGGCTCGGACACAAGTAGATCTAGAGGAAGGGTGCAATTTTTTGGGGATAGGTCGGGAATTTTTATATTCATGAGAGAGTTGGGTTAGTATCATAACAGCTATAGTAACCCCATTAATACTAATCCATGCATGACATATTCCACATATCTGAATTGCTCTTCTGTCATTCAGACACGTCTCACACTTCCCATCCTAAAGAGGAAGAGTTACAAGTTGATGCATCCAATGAGGAGAATTTGATGTGTATCATTGATAGGAGATTGAATATTGTATGTGGAGGGCCATTTCCACTTGTACTGGTGCTATTGGAGATTGAATGTATATGGGATGAGGCTTGGGAGAGGGTGGCCAACATACATGCTTAGTGGTTAGTGTTGTTTTCAGATGAATCTTAACCAACATTGAGAGGTAAATTTAGGGATTAATTGTTTCAATGGGGAAGATTTCAAGATCCAAAGTTTTCATTGAGGTACAAATCGTTCTATTTTTCTGGATAAATTCTTGTTAATTCTCCATTTTTTTATTAGAACATAAGTCGGGCCGTGGACTTGCTGGTTTGTTTTGGAAAGGAGGAGGTAGGAAGGTTGTGTACTATCTACTGGCCAATTACATGATGTAAAATGGGATTACACACTGTGTAATCTAATTACATGACGAGAAATGGTCTGGATAGGACTTATCATGGTGTGTAATGGTTTTTTCCTGGGAAGGGAAAAACAAGCATTAAACGCCGATTAATGAAATTACACATCATGTAATATACAAAATAGTGTTTTTCAGATGTGGCAGTGGCCTCTTTATTTCAAAAAATATAACCATCTCCCCTATTTCATGTGCATGAAGCTCCTTTGAGGGTAAAAGGAAGGCTTTGATTATGGTTGTAGATTCGAAATTCACTTCTTCTGATGTCGGTCTCATTGAAACTACAGCAGTAAGATCTTTATTTCATTTTATCCATTCCTAATTCATCAAAACAATGACCGCACTATTTGTGTTTAGTCTCATATGCCCTGATTTTTAATTTTTCATATGCTATTAAAATTCATATTATACTAAGTGAATCATGACTTGATAAAGGATGATCACTCTACAACTGAGCTATGGTGGGTGGTATATACTTTTCTTTCAGATTTTGATGCTTTATAGAGCTATTAGCCCTTTTTTTCACCCACCATGAATTTTTGTGCGGGCATGGTTTCAAAATGTTAAACTGAAATAGATGAAGAAGGACCTATTAGGGAGACACTTAGATTCCTGGAGATACATTGGTGGTTGTTTTCCAAAACCCAAGGCCACCCAAGGGGTGCACCATGCATTTTCTTTGTTTTGACCTTTGAAAAACCACCCAAGGGGCATGTTTTTGAGTTTTCCTATATTAAGGAAGTTTAGTTGTAATTTGATGAGGTTGGTTACCTGCATAGGATATGTTCTCCCTCATTTCCTAGTGTTATCATAATATTACATTATTGACATTGTTAGATGTCTTGATTGAAATTTTTTATACATGTGGGTATACTTGTTGGTTATTTTTAGCTTGATTAAATGGATTTTTGTGATTAATGGGTGGGTATTCCCATGTGATGTATTGAATGGATAATAGTGATTAAAGGGTGGGTATAAGCACATGAATTGTTTTAAATTAAATTGATTATTTTGCTGGGTATACTCATATGGATTTCAATCTTTTTAAATTGTTTGAATTCATGATAGTTTAAATATATACCATGGATGATTCTCTATATATTTGGAATGTAGTAGTGGATGACTAAGGGGCGATCACTCAGGAGCTTGGGTTTCTCATTGTCTTCCCATCCCTCCGTTATCATCCTCTATAGCTCGCGATCGAAGGTCGGGCCACACGGTGAGGGAATGGGGGTGTTTATCTCTCCATGGTATCGCTGATTCGGAGCTCTGTGTTCAACCTCCTCCAATGAACTGGTGAAGGTATCCATTCCCGCTCCGGGGACGACTTTGGTCGATTTCTTCGTGGTCTCCCTCCTCTATTCTCCTCTGTCCCAGGTTCATCGTCTTACTCCCAAGTCACTACGAGGTCACAGACAACGACCTCAGGAACACTTGGGAAATGCAGTGGTTCCTTGTCTATTTTCTCCTTTCATGTTGCAGGTTCTTTGTTCTGATTTGACGGTGGTTTCTTCGGGTTCTGACGTTCGTATAATAGCGGATCTCCAGTCTAGCTCGAGAGCATTCTAGTTTAATCTCATGTCCGGTGCCGAAATCCTCTAAATCTCCTCTTCTCTTTTTTCCCTTCCCCTTTGTGTGTGACTCCATGATGGTCATGTTCTAAGGATTCATGATGGATCTTGGATGGTGTTGGTGATTCAAATGATGTAGGTGCTGAAATCGATGGTTGTGGGGTGTGGGTTGTGGATCTCTTGGTGTGACATGGTCTGCGATTGGCCTCGATGGCAGTTCTCCATATTGGTGGTCGTGCAGGTTCATCGATCTGAGTCTCGTCCATCGGCCCTCATGGTTTCGGTCTTCAGTGTGGTGTGTGGTTTGGATGGGAGGTTTCAGATGTGGTGGTGGTGCTATGTCATAGGAATGGGTGATGTGTGCAATGGATCATCATGGGGCAGGGCAGCAAGAGATTTTGTGATATGTGCATCTTGATGGTGAACGGTTTGGACCTTGGATCGTGGTTGATGTTGTTTGGTTTCTTCTTTTGGGAATGTCTGGTCTTGGACGTTGTTTCGAGACCAACCTTCTTAGGATTCCTTTTGTGATCATGGGGGTTCTCACTTATTCTCAAATTTTATTTATAAAATCAAAAAAAGTATTGGAGGTGGAGGTAGTAGTAAATGCCTTGGATAGAGTATGCTACTAGAATCTTTATTCTGTGGGATGCCTTAGGCTTTTCTCCCCCTTGGATCGAACATTATTGGGCTCACGTAGGACATGTTGGTACACAAGGTCCTTGTTATTCAACCAGTGCCTATACCAAGATTCCCTCAAGATGCTCCTGGGACTAGAAGAGGATTCCTTCATCTTCAACAACAAGGATCCTCCCTTCCTGGTATACACTTCATTATATGGCATGGTCGTGGAACTTGTGATACACCTTTTTATATGGCACAACCATGGGATATATGAATTTGGTTTTAGGAAAAGGACGTGGGTTATTTATATGGTTCTTTCTATGCTAAGGCCATGTTGATTGGATATGGAAGGATGTATAGGGAGGCAAAGTTGATTGTTTGTATTTCTTTTGGCATCCTTGTTAGGGGATAAAAATTTATGTAAGGATAATTAAGAGGTTATTTTGGGTTCACTTATTGTAGTAGAGATATTCCATGGAATTCACACAAATGTTAATGCTTACTTACATTTTTTTAGTTTATTGATATGTACTGCTTAGACCTATACATAATTTTGGGTTGTTACATACTAGTATGGTATCAAACAACCTATTTGGGCCTATGTGGGACCCAAATAGATTATATGTTTGTATTTGATAACATGGGAAAGCTCCATAGTTCAAGCTGTTTATTATTTCTTTAGAGCAGGGGATCATGGGACCAACCTAAGGCATGCGATAATACAAGAAATTTTTGATCTTTTACTCTTTGGGATACTTTTGAAATAATATATTTCCTTGTATCTATTTTGGATATTTTATGGATACGTGTATCATCTGAATCAATGTATATGAGACATATTTTTATATTTCTATATATTCTTTCCATTTATATTTTGTCTACTTATTTTACTACTTTTTTATCTATATGTTGTGGAATTTCATTGTGATATACTCTGGTAAAAAGGGAATATTTTTCCCAATGACTCATCTAGCCTGTTACTATTACTTGACAGCGTTTGTCATTTGGGGAGATGTGCTTGAGGCCATGTAGCCAACCTGGCTAGGTAATTGTTGAGTGGAATCTAGGTTCGGGATGTTATATAGAAGTTATTCTATTATTTTAAAAATACAATATGCACAAGAAATAATAAATATAATATTTTTTATCAACACTAAGTATTCTTGTGCCTCAAAATACCATGCTAACCCAAAACGTAGATCCTAATATATTTCATAAAATAATCCAAATTGTCAAAAATAAATTCCCAATTCATTACACAATTACACATATGTTTTCCCTCATAATGAACAATCCATGCCCCATCACCTTACCTATAAAATTTCTCCACACATTTTAGTTTGATCACCATTATAGTTTCCATAACCCTAAAGTAATAGTACATATGATAAACACCTTCAAAAATCCAAATTTAATATTGAAACATCTATAATTCACATGGTAAATTGAAACACATCCCAATCCCTGATCCATATAAAAAACATCTATTGGATATGTTCCAACTCATGGAATTTCAATCTGATTCCCAATTTTGGAAGAGTCCTTAAATCCAGAAAAAAAAAATTATAATTCCATCTCAATTTCCAAACTCATAAAGATGTATGTATTTAGAAACTTCTAACCAAAACACTCCTCGCCATAAAGAAGTATTACGGATCCATATCAATTAATCCTTACCTACCATGCTCTCCCTTATACCACCTACTCATCATATTCTTCTCTAGAACACCAAACATGGTTCTTCTATGAAACCCTAAACACAAAATTGAACTATTAATTATATAGAGATCTATAAAATTTTTAACATACATTAGTTATCCACACATATCCATCCCGAGGAAAACAAGTTTTGTCATTTGATAAATTTGTTGGCCTATAGAACCCTCCACTATATGTATCTTCTTATAAAATCTCTCCCTAACCATTTTGGTCCCACCATGTTCATCTCCCATTTAAACATATTTCTTGTATTCTATAGACATGCTCAGTGCATTTCCACCTCACCAAATGATATTTTTTTCTAATTCACTAGTTAATATTCATATGGTCAATATTTATAGAAAATTCTTGGTTTCACCTTGAATCACGCCATGTCATCTATTGAACATGATTCCAATATTTTAAAAAGCATCCCTAAATCACCCAACACTGACACTAACCATCTGTGTATGTCTATGGTCGAATCCCTAACTAACCAAACTAGTTTTTATACTCTCACACCAAATGTCAATACACCATTGAACGGACTCACTCCCAAATGAAACATAATCCTATCATGATCTCAATAGCAACACTCTAACTCCATTCAAAAACACCAATAAACCCCTAATCAATTATTTTTCATGTTTTGATGACAATGTCTCCTTCCCATGAACCAGTATAATGATTTCATCTTGACTATCCCCTAACCACTCTCATTGTATTCCACACCCTACCAACCCAAGAGTCACACCACTATAACTAATTCGATGGTACTCACCATAGAATTATCGTTATTGTTGATTTAATAAAAAAAATAGCAGTCAATATTTATATCCCATTATCCATCTATTACTACACTTAATGACTGAATGTGGATATCCCAATCACATCAATGTGATAATATAAAATTAATACTATCCATTATCAGTTCTTAAAGAATGTCATCCTCAATAAATTTTCAAATTACATTTTTAACTAGGATCACACCCTCTAATTGTAAATGGGTCACTCCAAAACTTATATATTATCCCACACCTCTCTATGAGTGTCAACCCAACCTGGTACCACCATCACATGCATTTCATCCTCCCCAATACACACTCTCCCATCTTGTTCAACCCTGATACCATCCATCCACAATGTCACCATACACGATATAGGTTGTACCTCTCATTCTCGTTTAACACCCAAAGAATCCATACCCAAAATAATTCCATTGAATTGATTATTTCTTGACCCTCATATGGTCATTCACCAATACATTATCTAATTGGATCTCCACCAAACTACTGTGCACATGGGATTAAATAAAATGTATTTTGTCAATAATATATTCCAAAAAAATCTCTCCTCTCACATGGTAGAGTGATCTCCAAGTACCCTATCAATTTGTATAATTAACTATCCAATATGGTCTTACTGAAACCCCAAAGGTGTACACTCTTATGTAACTCACTCAGACAATTATAATCACTCTCTTATGAGGACTCGCACACTAAACCCCTTTACTATACTCATATCAAATTTCAATAGTATCTATCCAAAATCACCCCAATGCTTAATTTATGATAATCCCAAGGAATATCACTCTAGCCAAGACTTACCTCATGAACACACACCACCTAGGGATATTTGATATAACAGAAAAATATAACCGTACACCATGCATCCTAGATCAAACCATCTTGGAGTATGATCTACAGACTTATTTGGATCAAGAGTTGAAATCAATAGGCCTATGAATCCTACCAATTATCCCATATAAGACCCAATATTAAGACCTAACTAAATTTATGTTCTTTTTAACATGAAAATCCATGGATTATTCATGACTATATTTTGTACCTAATATCAATTTTCTTTTTTCAATCCCAAATGAAAATAAAATATAAATGCTTCCCCTCTCTAAGGCCAAACATAATTCATAAGTGAAACCTCTCTCTGGTTATGCTCGTATATCACTTCCCTCCTCAAAAATAATCGGTGTCACACCCCAACCTCAAATACCTTATTATTTTTTTTCTATTTATAGTCTTGGGTCCTTTTGTCGTGGTTTTGGTTTAGACCTGGTTGAAAAGTTAGAGGTTTCAAAAGTTCGGGAGGATTTTATCGGTGTCGCATGGTTGTGATACATTTATAAGTAACAGTTTGTCACAAACATTCAGCAAGTTTAGGTTCAATTGAACAAATCAAATGGTCCCTGAAAGACCACGTGATAGTTACCAAGAAAAATTTCTCCATTCTTCCCTTAGGTAGAGTGGTCCATTCAGTTACCGCACAGTTTGGAAAACCCTGTGACCAAACTACGTGAATGTTCCAGCTCATTAAAGATATATTTCTGACATTTCTCCCTATACTATATTTAACAATAAATAGATCCATGTCCCCCAAATATTTGGTGGACTATGCAGTCTATAGACCCCTTCACCCTTGGCTCTCCTCCTTCCAAGGTGCTCAATCTTCGAATCCAAGGTAAGATATTAGGATTTTTAGGTGTTTTACTCTCTTTTCTCTCTTACTCTCTTCTATTATCATTTTTTATTTGGTTATCCATCTCTTGGAAGAACTCTAATGCATGGTATTGTGTGTTTTATTGTATTTCATGTATTCTAGGGTTGGTTGTTGTTATTAGAGGCCTAATCATCCATCTTCTCCGGTTTCGTTGCTTCCACACTCTATCAGTAGGTGTTTCCATTCCCTTTAATCCAATTTCAATCCATATGATGCTTATATTTTTGTCATTAAATTCTTAAAATATGTTTATAAAAATTTTTACATCCATATTTAATTAATGGCAGTGTTTTCATCTTGGAATAGTTGACTAAAAATAGGTTTTATAAAAATCTAGGTTTATGAACCTGTGTATTTGTGCCATTGATGTTTGATGAAATGTTTATTGAATGTTATTGGTGAAATTGGATGGTTTTTTTGAGATTTATAAGTTGAAATATTTTGATAAATTAATTTGGTTCATGTTTGGGATCTTATATGTAGAAAATTATGATTTCTTTCAATTTGGTTTGGAACATGATTTGAGAAGATATTCTATGTTGTGAACTGCTATTGTATTTTATAAAATATTGAAATGGACGGATTTGTGTTGATGGTAAATTTTGGTTTTATGAAAATTGGTAATGAGTGTCTTGATTGGTTTTAGAGCGTTATATTGGATGAAGGCACATCCAAGGGTGCACTAGATGCACACACAGATTTGAAATCAAATGAAAATGGAACTCTAAAGCTAGTCCCGCTCAAGAACATCTATTCTCCCCCATTTCCATTAATTCCCTAAAATGGATCCATGTTTTAAAAAATGGGTTATTTGGTGTTTCATGAGTTTTATAGTGGTTCCAAATGTGTTTCTCATGGTTTGGCTTGCTTGGCCTTGAGACATACATGGGTGAGTTTTTGGAAGTTATGGAATGTTAGGTGTTTATAAAAGAAGGTTGTATTGTAGGTAGATTTAAATCCCATTTGTCACTTTAGTATGCTTTGTATGTATCAATGTGGCTACAAAATTCACTTGGGAACAATTTGATTAATGCTTAGATTAATGGACCGTTTGGAGATTGTGATGTGTTTGGGTGTGTGTTTGATACATAATGTCTTTTTGGTTAGAGCATAGTTAAAATGAAATTTCATATTATTGGAAATGGATTTTGAGACATTTCATTTTTAATAATGTATTTTAGTTGAGTGGAATTAAAGGCCCTTTTGGAATTTTGAAATGAATATTTGAAAAAACCCTTCTTCTGATGGGTTCCTTGCCTAGTTGGTGACCCATTAGATGTGAATGTCCTTAGTATATGATATCCCATGTGTAAGGAATGTTTGATGGAAAGGGATGAGCCTTGAGGTGGTCAAGGTGGTGCTAGATTGTTTGGTGTGTTTGGTTATCTATATGTGTCTGGTTTTTCAAATTGTATGGAACACCCCCTTGTGAAACATAACATCGGATCCTAGAATTGAAAAAAATCTTACAAAGATTGATTACTGCACTATTCTAGGTTATTGTTCTGGATAATGGCCCATAGTAGGTGAATAGATGGGTTGATTTCTATGGGATCGGGCCCCATGACTAGTCTAGGTATTTAGAAGGTTGGGCATTGGAGCATTATGACTTCATTGAGTAGGTAATGACTTCAGTATGAGTCACATGTATAGTATGTTCTAGTCCTCCTATGAGGTCCTAGGATTTTTTTGTTCTTCCATTACGAGTAATACTAGTGTTGTTTACCTAGTTGTGTAGAATCTTATTCTCTCTATCTGGTTTTGGTTTTTATTTGGAAAAACTGTGAATATGTTATTGGTTTAAAAAGTATTTATATGTAGATATTTTTAAAGATAAATCACAAATCCATTTTTCATTCTTATACCCGATTTTAAATTATGAGAGAAATGGATGATGTTTGTTTGTTTTAAAGATACAAAGTGTGTATGAAAATCAATTTTTATAAATTTATTTCAAAAAATTATTGATGGAATGTTTTTGGTGTAAGGAGTAGCCTATATTATTTTGTGGTTTCCTACTATGCAGTTATCTTACACCCTACCTATGCAACTCGGTGTTAGTATACACAAGTTGTTTTAAAGTTTCATCTATTGTTAATGTTCCCTAGAAGATTCCCCCTATTGGTTTTTTGATGTTATTATAGTTGGTGGTGACATTGAGGTCATAGGGAGATCATGGTCACATAGTATTTTGTTTTTAGATTTGTATTTTATTTCTCCTTGACCAGTTAAATTTTGTGCCAAGATCATTTGGGTAATTATTATTATTTTTCCATTTGTTAGCTTTTGTGTCTTGTCTGGTTCTTTTTAAATTGTTCCTAGGTTTGTTTGGGCTAAAATTGTTCTTATCTATGTGTTTTGATTCACTACACCAGTTTCTATTCTGTGGGGATTGAGAACTCCCTTCGGGCCTTGTTGAGAGTAGGGCCTTGTAATTTTGAGTGTCTTGTAGATGGGGATTAAGACTGTCACAACTCCAAAGGATGGAGTAGGAAGAGCTTCATGAACTATTTATCATACTGATCCACAAGTTACCAAATGTAGTCTTTGATTTGAGAATTTTTCCCTGGGTCGTTTTGGATTGAGGGATAAAAATAGAGGTGAATCGGTGTCATGTAGTGGCCTCACATGGAGTGGCGACCCGTGTGGATTCCACGTTCCCTGTTCATGGTCATATTTCTATTATAACTTACATTGGGAAATACCCACAACCAAGACTCCAGGTTAGGAATAGGCATTAGTCCCTCATTTTGGTATCTCATTGTTGGTTTTGTTTCATTTTGGTTTCGATTGGAGTTTGTGTCTAGAAAATTAAAGTGTATTTTGAAATAAAAGTAGATTTAAATTAATTTCATTCCCGTTAAATGGTTTCAAATTACTGATGTGGATTTTGAATGAAAGGTGTTTTGATTGGGGTCAACCATTCATGTTCATTAAGGATATTCATGTGTGGTGGGTATGTATGGAATGTTTGTATGGGGAACTCATATGTTGATGATATAGATGAAAATTCATGGAAACTCATGTAATGATCCATAGGATTCTGTGGGTGAGTTTTAAAAATTTAAATGTTTTGGAAATTGGGTTTTCATTTGGAAGTGGAATTCTTCTGTCAGGATTGGGTTTTGTTTTTTGGGAAATTTTCCTTGGAAGTAGTTAGTTTTAAAATTTAAAAGGAAATGGTGTTTTTAGAAAGGGAAATTAATTTTCGAAATGATTTTTTTAAATAGAGTTTATGTATATTTAATGTTCCATAGAAATGTGGTGATTTTGAAAATGAATAAAAATGGGATTTTTGAAAAGTTTTTTTGGTTTTCTTGAGTTTTTTCGTCTTCAGATATGGTTTTTTTGATCATGATGTTTCCTTTGACTCTTTTTTGTCTTGATGCTGGTTTTGGGTTGTTTTTTTCATGTTTTTCGGAATGTGCTGCCAAGAAAATTCCCTCAAGTTTACCAACGAATCATGCCTAGTTTACAGTTCATTTGAGTGTTTCCTATTTATGAAGGTGATCATGGTCCATTCAAGGTAGATGTGTGGTTTGAGGATGTAGGGTGTGTTTTTGGGTTGTGGGGAACTCTTGGGGTTGTTATAGGTTGTTTGTGTTGGTTTTTTCTGAGGGTCCAACTCTAGACTAGTGGTGGTGGGATGTCTCACCACAATTGGAAGTTGGAGTTTGGTTAGTGGTGGTCCATTTTTTTGGGGGATCCCCATATTGCGAAGACTGCATGTTAGTGGAACCTGATTGTATAAAGATTTCCTTGATGGTTCTAACAACTAGTTCATCAGAATAATATCCGATGTGCTATCGGTATAGCTGGTTCGGTCATTCTTGAACATCATTTTTCAACCATATAAAATATTTCCATAGTTTTGGTCATTTGAATCATCGGTAGGAAGAAGGATTTGGGACGGGGGGATGAAAATTAATGACTGTGAGGCTGGAGATGCTTCAGCCATCATGGACCCAGCCTCTGGTCCCATGGTGAAGATCATGCACAATCAAGAGTTTCCAAGGGTGCATGAAATATGTTCATCCTTGTTGTGGTGGTGTTATAAGATCATTCTACTAAAATACAAGTGGCTTTATCCATTTCCAATTGTGGAAAAGAATCATTTGTTTTCCTTAAATGGTGTTGGAACAATGAATGAACATACACATTTTTTTGGGTTTAGTTTCAGTAGTGTTTATTAGGAAGATTTTTGGTTTCAGACTTGATGGATGGTGTTTCTTGGCCATTTCTTAATTTGGGTAACTTTTCATGGTTTTCCTCTAGTGTTGAGAAGTCAGCCGGAGTAGATAGTTCTTAATTTTGATAGTGTTGTTGTTCACCCATGTGCAGAGGGTTTTATTTATTGTACTGGATTTATCCATTCTAGTGTCTCGATATGTTGGAATGTCCCATTATAGTGTGTACTCTGGTGGTTGAGTCTTTCTATTAGGGTTGAGGGAGTTGGTTGAGTTTTGAACCATAATTTCATAGTCCCCAGTTATGGTGAGGGTTTTGTTTGGTTGGTGTGGGAGGCATTGAGCTAATTTTTTAGCTTTAGGTTATTGGGTCATTTTGTAACAAGATTTCCATTTCTGTCTCAATGGTGTTTCTTGGTCCATGTGTAGGAATTGAATATGTTCGGTTTGAGAGTTCCAGCATATCCCAACCCCTTAGGGGTTGTTTGTTATAACATTATGGTTTCTGTGTTAGTGGATTTTTTTATGGGGAGAACCCTCCTGTGTTATCCCATCAATTTCAGGATGTGGTTCCCTTGAATTGGTCTGGTGTGACATGTGTTGGGAACAATCACCCTAAGGCTTTTGACCTTCTTTGATTTTGTTTGGGAATAGACTCAAGTTTTTCTAATTGTTGTCTTGGTGACTTTATGGGGGCATAAAATGTACGTGGTTGGGATAATTTTCATAACCCAACCTATAATAGACGTTTATTTTGTTCAATTTCTAGTCTTGAGTCTTTTGGTTGAGTTTTTCATTGAGACCCCATTAAAATTTTTGAGTTTTCAAATGTTCAAGAAGATTTTTTTAGTCTACCACGGTTACCAAACCTTTATTATGAACCATGTGGCATGGTCGTGCAACTAGTGAAGGTTGGATAGAACCGTCCAGAAAGCCTATGCACAGCTGTGCGATATGACTCTATAAACTATGTTCCTTTCTTCCCTTAGGCATCGAGCTCCGCACTGTTAACACCTAATATGGAAAACCGTGTGGCCAAACCATGATGACATTCGAGGTTATTAAAAACATGTTTCCCTCTATTCTCTCTCTCCTTCCTATAACCCTAAATTGAACATCCCCCTTCATTTCAGTTCACCAATCTGTCTTTTTACCCCTTTTCCCATGGCTCTCTTCCTTCCATGGTGCCCCCTCTTTGATTCCAAGGTAATATTTTAGGGTTTTGGGGGTCTTTCACTCCTTTCTCTCTTCCTCTCCTATATTCTCTTTTTTTTCTTTGGTTATCCATCTCTTGGTTTAACCATAATTCTAGGGATTGGGTTTTGTCTTTTTTTAGCAGATTATAGGGTTGTAAATTTTTTCTTGATGGCATAATATTCCATATTTTAAGGTTTCATCACATTATCACTCGATTAGTAAGTGCTTTCATGACCTTTTATCTAATTTCAATCAATATGATGCTTGGGTATTGTCATATAATTCTTAAAACAAGTTTAGAACCATTATTACATCCATTGTAAATTTATGGTGGTGGTTTCATGTTGGTTGATTTTACTAAAAGTTGGTTTTTACATTAATCTTGGTTTATTCCCATGTGTATTTTTGTTGTAAGTGTTTGATGAAATATCTATTGAACGTTTGGGATAAATTGGATCGTTGTGTGAGATTTCTAATTTGAAATGTTTTGTTAAATTTATTTTCATCCTTTTTTGGATCTTATATGAGGAACATAGTGATGTACATTGATGTGGTTTGGAACATGATTTGAGAAGAGCTTCTTTCTTGTGAACATGTGTTGTATATTATAAATGATTGAAATTTATGGATTTTGTTTGAAATCAAACAACGGTTTTATGAAAATGGGTTTTTGAATATTTGTATTGTTTTTAGAGTGTTCCATTGGATGAAACTATTTCCATGGGTGCACTATGTTCACACATGGATGTGCAATCAAATGAAAATGGAACTCTAAATCTAGTCTCCCTCAAGAACTTATCTTCTCCCTTTTTCCATATTTACCTTAAAATGGCTCCATGTTTTGCAAAATGGGGGAAGTTCTATTTCTTGTGTCTGAATTTGGTTCGAAATGTGTTTCTTAAGGATTGGATAGGTTGGCCTTCAGACATGTTGGGGTGATTTTATGGAAGATATTGTCTATTTAGAATTTTTAAAAGATAGTTGGCTTATAGGTAGTTTGAAATCCTGTTTGGCGCTTTCATATGATTTTTGTGTTTTAACATGAATTCAAAATTCACATGGGAATATTTTGGTGAATTCATGGATTAAAGGACCATTTTTCAATTGTGACGTGTTTGGATGTGTGTTTGAAACATAATGGTTGTCTGGAAAAGGAATAGTGAAAATGTAATTATTTGTTATTGGTACTAGTTTTTTAGGTGTTTTGTTTTTAATAAATATACCCTGGATGGGTGGAATTAAAGGCCCATTTGAAATTTTGAAATTGATATTTTTAAAACCCCTTCCTGGTTGGGTTCTTGGACTAGTTGGTGATCCATGAGATAGGAGGTTCCTTGGTATATGATCAACCTTGTGTAATGAATTTTTTATGGAAAGGGACTGCCCTTGAGATGGGTGAGGTCATACCGAATTGTGTGATGTGTCTAATTTTCTATATGTAGCTTGTTTTTTTAATTGTATAGAACACCCCCTTGAGAAACGTAACATGGGATCCTAGCATATCAAAGATTTTTTCTGAGAATGATTGACGCACTGATATAGGTTATTGCACTAGCTAGTAGCCCAAAGTGGGTGGATAATTGGGGTTTTATTGCTATGGGATTGATACCCTCGACCTGTCCAGGTACGGAGATGGTCAGGCTTTAGGGAGTTATGATGTAATTGAGTAGGGAACCCCTTCAGGATTATTTACATGTATAGTATGTTCTGGTTATCCTCTAAGTTCCTAGTATTTTCCATATCTTATATTACCAGTACTATTAGAGTTGTTTCCCTAATTTTGTAGAACCTTATTCTCTATACCTAGTTTTTGTTTTTATTTGAAAAAACTATGAATGTGTGATTGGTTTGAAAAGGATTTCGAAATAGAGGTTTTGGAAGAGAGAGCAGAACTCCACTTTTCGTTCTTGTTCCTAGTTTTAAATTATTACGGAAATGGATCACGTTTGTTTATTTTAAATATGTAGTGGGTGTGCAAAAATATATTTTTATAAATGTATTTGAAACTATTATTACTGGAATGTTTTTTTGGAAATTAGTGGCTTGTATTATTTGGTGGTTGCTTACTGAGATTTTAGCTCACAACCTACCCATAGCACTCAATGTTGGTAGACCCGAGCTGTTTTGTAGGTTCTACTTTTGTTCATGCTTTCTAGAAGATTCTTACTAAAGGTGCATGACTGGTCTTGTGGTTTGTGGTGACATTAAGTACACATGGAGATCATGATATCTTGGTTTTTTAATTTTAGTTTTGTATTTTTTTCTTATTGTTTAGATTTATTTTGTGACTGAATCAGTTGTGTAATTATTTATGTTTAGTTGTTAGATCTTTTGGCTTGTTTGGATCTTTTTATATTATTCCATGTTTTAATTGGGATTAAATAATTACTATATGTATATTTTGATGCCCAAAATTAGTATCCAGTCCATGGGGATCAGGAACTCCTTTCAGGCCTTACCGCGGACCAACTCGGGTGACCAATTTAGGGTTGACCCGGGTTGGTTCGTGATAATAGGAAAATGTACTACTACACAATCATAAAACTAATCTCACTAATATCTACATCTATATCCCAATTTCACTAGTGTCTCTTATTTATCCAAAAATCCATTCCCCACATATGTTACAAATCAAAGGGAAATGCCTCTATTCCCACCAAAAAAATCTTATGAACCTCACATGCCAACACATACACTTTACGGTCTCCAAATTTACAAATTGGACCTCATGATCCAAATCACCACAACTAATCAAGAATCCATCCCCTTTAATAATCATATTACTTAACTACAACTCTCAGTTTCTAATCCTCATCCACTATCATATAAAATCATCATCCTATGAATACTCACATCATGAAAATTGAAATCTAAAGGGTATGGTAAATTAAAATTATATGTAGAAACTATATCATTAAAAACCATATAGGTTTCTTTTGATACTTCAAGTAAAAAAAGTTTTATCACTGTCACCCACAAGGGGTTATCTACCATATAATTCAATGCCTATGATCACCCACCATGTGTCACTATATATCCTTATCATAGAGGGAGAATATAGTCATTATCGATGAATTTCATTCCCTAATTTCCACATGAATTGTAATAAAAAATAGTGTACAATTTTGAAGTTTAGTATAATTCCCCCCAATAGTTGTAAAATATAACACTATATAAGTTATTATTGAATTAGTATACTATTAAACCCTCATCATCAGTAAATAAATCACATCAATGCATATGAATTTCATTTGAATCATATATTCCAAAAAATGTTTCATTTAAATAAGCCTATTAAAAATTGTCTATGAACCAAAACAAAAAATAACCAACTCAAATTCAACATAATAGTTTAAAAAATATATCAGTTGTAATAGTGAAAATATTGTTCATGAATCCCATATACCTAGTAACATAAAAATTCTATAAAAATGTGTCCATGAAACCCTAGTATGAGGTACATCAGAAGATTTAATATATATTTTTACACTATATAATAAATATATAAATATAAATATGAATTAAAAAACACTCAAAGATCAAATTTTGACACCCCACCTTTAATGGACCGATTTACAGTGATAGGGTCAAGGCTGTCTCATCACCTATGGTAGACCACTTTTTATATTAGAGGCCACTGACTATTAATGAGGGTTAATGGTGTTATCATGTTAGGACTATAATCTACAATCAAATTAAAAAAATAAAATATTTTAAAATATGAATAATAAACAATCAACAATGTATGAATGATCAATACAATAACAATGGTATATCAAATGGAATTTATTCATACAATAATACATCCAAACTGATAACCCACTAGACCGATAACATGTATAAAAATAAATAAAATAATAGAAATATAAATTGATCTATATCTATCCAAAAACCTCACCTTATCCAAAAGTCCAAAACACTTTATGTTACCCCAACCCTATAGTTCAACATTGGGGCCAAACTAATCCTATGATTACAGTTTTTCGATTGTATACTAAGGTGATAGGGCCTCTTTAGAAGTGTGTGAGGAGGGAAAAACCAATTATATCTCTAGAATAACTAATAAGAACAATTTTTTCACATGTTATATACTCAGAATAGTAAAATATTATAATGAAATTTTATAATATAATAACAACCATCAATCCCCTACTATAAGGTGGCACCATAGTTCAACCAATAATACATTATCAAATGTAGAAAACATACCACAAAACCTATTTAGAACATTACATAGGGAGACCAAGTGATGCCATAAAACCTGTAATCAAATATCATACCTTATTTGGTAAGCGTAGATGTGTCTCTGAGCATAAATCATAGCACATAGGGGGAATCAAGTTCAACCTTGGAATTATTGGCATAGCACACAAAGGGAACTATGCCATTAAATAGAACCTGATACTAAAAGTCAATTAGGGTGACCATGTCCTACCAAAGCACCTATGTTGAAAAATACATCCACTTGAAACATAGACTTGCCAAGGTGGTATCCCCAACCCAAAAATATCATATACCTATGGTCATAGCACAATTGAGAACTTACATAAAATTCACTATGTGGGAGTCCCACTTAAATTTCTAATATTCCACCTAAGGGGACCAACATACAACCCTAAATTCATTAAAATAATAGGGTTTTGGATCCATGTACATACCCAAAACCACAATGTCATATAGTCAATTTTGTATCCCATTCCAAAAATATGCACCTTGTTTCCATTACCAGGTGGGATGGGGGTTCTCATCTAGTCCCAGTGTATGAAACCTCATTTCATACATAAATTATTTTATCTACCCATGAACCTCATATTGATTTCACGTGGGGTATTCCACAATGAAACCAAATATATATATATATATATATATATGTATATATATATCTATATATATTATAACACATACATCACATATAACAAGGGGTAAATCCTCCCTAGAGACTCATGTCAGATCAGAAGACTTAACAACTTACTCAAACCTAACTCACATATTCTATGTTTTCTTCTCAAGAGGACAACCCAAAACCATCCCAAATTGTTGGACTATCATAATCAGTCATCGAGTTATACAGTGACACCTTAAACTAATATAACCTTATTCCCTACACGCACCCTCTTCCTGGTAACCATGAGACCAAGGCACCCACCATGGTCCCCTAGGTCCCATATCTACCCAGACACATTGCATAAGAGTTGCTTTCCCTTCCCAATCAATGTGAAAATCATGTCACTAAGAGGGAATAACATCACTCAACAACACTGCGATAACATCTTGTACTAATGGACAAAATTGGAAGTAGCATACATATATCACCATGTATGGATAGATTAAATCCCATCGCCCTCCCCTAGTTATCCTAGATCATTCCTTACACACCAAACCTATCCATAAGACCGCATAGTTTATAACATCTTTGGTACTAATGAATATGTGGTGGAGGAACACTTTCCATACTCTCTAAACAACCACACCAAAGGATTCATGGCATCTGATGATTCCACCACGGCCAACCCAACCAATAATTCCCAATATGTCACTCTCCCTTCCTCAAATTTTACTAAGGTATTTTCTCAAGGTTCACTATATTGATTCAATGAAAATATACCCCTCTACGACCTATTAACCTTATGAAGAATAATTATAATCAAGACCATGACCATGACCATGGGTTGTTGAAGCATCACACTAGTTATTAGGGTCTATTGCGGCTATTTATAATTTTATTCAAATTAAATTCATTAATTATAAATTTAGTATTCTTATAGTAAATCACCAATACATGGTGATACTATATATCATCTTCACATAAAAATGACCCATATACTTTATCAAAAAAATTCAGATAAGAAAACTCATTCAGAGTTAACCTTTTTAATAAAACTCATCCATCATTGCCAAGTCTCATCCAATAAGCATACCCACTTATTTTATTCTAGATCTATTATCGGAAAAAAATCATTAAATAATAATTTATTATAAAAATTAGAATTAATTTTGTAATTTAATTAATATAGTAATATTTTAAGAAATACATACTAACCCATCCTACAAAATTAACACAAAGACTGGACACATCAGGATGGTCTATTACATAGTTTTAACCCCATTTTAAGGAAATTAGTTATCATCCAACATTGATTGAATATATTATTTCATCACGTTTAATTAAAAAACCCTTGAAAAAAATCACATGGTGACATACCTATATCCAAATAGTGATAAACATCATGAATACATACTCCCCAAGACATCCTTTATCCATTCCAGAAAACATTCCCATCATTATGAGATGATTCTGTCATGCTCTATGTAAATTGTAAATATAAAACTATGGAAGAAAATTGAAAAATCAGAATCTATTAAGTGGTTTAACAAAAAAGTGGATATAGAAGAAGATACTTACCTAAAAAATTGAGGAAATCCATCACGAACAACCAATATTAAAGGGTAATTGAGGAGTAGATGAGTACAGGAGAACCCCCTGTTTCAACATTGTACAAGAATAAGAAAAGAGAGCGGGTTTTAGAAACATGATGATTTTTTTTTGAAATAACTGATTTTAAATAATTCAAGGAAGCTTCATAGATTTTATATATCATTCTCCAAAGTATATACCAAAAATTCAACCCTCACTATTTATGATATTCACCCATGTAGAATTCGGTCACACAGTTTACTAAACTATTAACAAACTTTTATATCCCAATATAAAAATTTAAAACACTGTGCATGGTTTCCTTACATGGTTTCCCATAATCATGTGTATGCTATATGTCAAAACCCCACCTAAAAAACCACTCAACATGGTTTAATATGATCACTTGTAATGTTTTTATTTACCACAAGATAATCATTTATTGAGTAAAAACCTTTCAAGAATCAAAATATGTTCCGAAAATTTCTAACATTCACCTGAGAACACAATAAACCACCGAATTGAAAATCCCTATAAAAAGCTTCTTAAAACATTCATTACTATATGAATTTTTTTTATGAATCATAATTAATAAACCATCCCCTTCCTTAAAAAAATTGCAATTCCCTGTGAATTTCAAAACCCATAAATTAATGTTTGATTGCATGAGGCATCATAAAATTCAATAGTAGAATCATCTTTATTATCATAGAGTTTTACCTTCATCATTTTTTTGAAATAATTTTTATTTTAATCATTGATATTATTCCATGGAAAATGTGTTTTTCTTATCTGATATGAAATAAGTGTGTTATGTTTCTCAATAAGAAAATTTTATTTACATATTCATCTTAATGTAGGGTCTTTATGGAACTAAATAAATTATAAAGAACAATAATAATATTTATAAAAATTGTGGATTAATCTAATTTTTATTTAACTATTATCATGTTTCTCAATAATTCATTAAATCTTTTAAATAAATCATGAATGATTTTAACATCAGTTATTTTCACATATTAAGACATCCCCATAAATAATTTTTATTTGGATTCCTTATCTTAACCATTACATACATATATATTATAAAGCTTATCCCAAATTCAATTTGATTTTATTAATCCCATCATCTTGGAAATTGTTTTTTATTAGGACATTAGAGTATAATTCCATTATAATCCATGAAACTCAATATTTTTTGTTAGAATTTTTCAGGATATTCCGTATATATTTTTTTAAATAAATTGTGACAATATTAATAAAAATTATTCCAAGTGATATATGATAAATAACTATAATATTCGTCCATTTATGATAGTAATTTTAATCCAAGGTATGTATAACATTACTATTAGTTGAATTATGATTCTCTATCGATTCTTTAGCTTGGATTTGATACTTTAGAGCTAACCTGGTTTACTTAGATACCAATGAAGATAACCAGGAAAACAGATTAGTAACATGAGGGTGGGGGAGATCCGTGTTACCTAATTTTTCAATTTATTTATGAAATAAATATTTTTGTTTAGTTAAAACCTAAATCCCATCTATATTTTGATTTCACACTCAAATTTTTATAAAAATTATATAAGAAAAATTCAAAGATGATTTTCAAAAAGATCTTCTATAATATAAATGAAATCCTTGATGTGTTTGGAAAAATTAGAGACACAGGTGATCCATTAATTTCATAAAGTGGGGAAAGTATCAGAATGTTACATCCATATCCCAAAAATGTTTAAAAAATTATATCTTCCAACTATTTATTTATATAGGATACATCTCATTTAAAATTTTATTCATACTAAATTACAATGATCTTAAAATTATGATGTATGATTCAACATTAAAATCATACTTATTTATCCCATTCTATTTTTCCAATCACATAATGATATTTTTTAAAACCTTGAATAAATAATCTCTTAACTACAACATATCTCAAGAGTATTCATATTCCTTAAAATTAATATAAACCCTAAATTCAGAAAATCGATGTTAGAATTGATCATAAAAAGCCTGTTAGTTTTTTTTTGACTCTCTTCCTCAATGTTTTTTAGCTTCATTTATCTACTGAAACCACAAACAGGAGAACATAGATGGATTCGACTTTTGGAATTAATGATTCGATGAATTTTAATTATCAATTATTCTATCAAATCTATAGAAATATCCACCAGTGAGTAATATATTTTTTATATATACGGAAACAAATATTCTATTTTAAAATACATAAATTTCATGTAGATATTTCCTCACATATCTACTTATTTTTCTCTTTTTCTAAATAAATTAGTCTTCAAATTAACTAAAATAACCTTGGACATCAAACATATCATTCTTACCATGAATTTGGTTTAATGGTACACAGATCAAATTTACATGTATTTTAGGTTTTATAATTTTAGAATAATCTAATGTTTACTTAAGGTTACACATAATTGAACAATTAGATCAATTATTCATTCTTCAATGAATCAATATGTTTTCCATACATGGTCATATTCAACCTCTTTTTAATCTTACATGACCATTTGAAATTCCTTTTCCTTCATAATATGATTGTTTACACTTTTGTTTAATCTTATATAACCAATTGAAATTTTACTTTTAAATATGATAGCATCATTAGACTTATCTTAACTTCTCAAAACCTATGTTGTCATCTAAAATGTTTAAAAAAAGACTAAAAAATAAATTATTCTCACATGATATTGATAAAGAAATTAACAATAATTAAAAATGTCCCTCTGGCTATTAAATAAAATTCACTTAATAGATTAATCTATTTTCCATCAAATATGAAATTATTTTATTCCATTATCCACATAATAACATGAATTCCTTCAAAAGATATTGGATCACACCCACTAAAAATTTCATCACTCCCAAACATAATGATATCCCATGGTGGGATGAAAGAATTAATTCTCATGCCACAAAATAATAAATCAATTTTGGAAAGATAAAAAAACATAATTGAACATATATCCATAACTAACACCTCTAATTAAAATTCCTATGAACAATTACAATCCCTCTCTACCCACCGTGGAGTCATTGTCATTGAAATATAAGGCCATATTAAACTAATAACCATAAACATTACTTGATGTATAAATAAACATCACCAAATAATCACTTTATGCTAAAAAGCCTCAACCTGACCTATACCATTACAAATTTATAACCCTTAACTCATTATATAATGATTAATGCTACTCCACTAAACATTATAAGGCTTTATAAGACAGAGTCCAAACAATTTATATGGGTTCCACTACATATTTAAGTGAAAATTTTGTATAATTGATGAAAACCCCTAAAAAATGCATCACATTTAGTATGTTAATCTGGTTTATAAGTATCTTTACTCAACCTCATATGAACACCCAAATCCATATCAAAAATTTTTGGTCTCATGCATGAACATAACCAAGACCCCCCTCACACTATACACAAATTAGATAAAAGTTAAGAGAAGATATAATATAACCCATACCATTGTTTATCTATTGTAGACCCTTTAATTATCATAATGTAAAACTAATTGATTATTATAAATCTAAAAATCGGAAAATATACCTTAATTTTGTGATTTGAGATGGTTCAGAGAGGAACTATAAAAGACATAATGAATGGTTAGGTTTACAAGCGTAGATATACCACTATGAAACTAGTGATGAGGATGAATTTCTATTCACTTGAGAACCAAAGGAGTTAAAATGGGGAGAAGAAGAAGACATGACTAATGAATTTGGCTACCCAAGTGACTTTTCCTAAAGAAATGATTCGGTTTGAAATGGTAATTGTCAATTTAATTAAATATTAAATAAAATTAATATTTAAAAACCATCTATCTATTGTTGGGTACCTAGTTTCTCCCCCTAGGAATTATATGGACTCCACTATGTATGAAGTTGTCTATAGGTTCCCTAGTAGGGGTTCACTGGATCTTTAGTGGACTCTTATATGTAAAACCCTATAATACCCTAATTTGTTAGGTGGTATACCCCTATTGAGTATCAATGAACTATAATTTTTCTTTATTCTTTCCATTTCATCTTAATAATCACATAAATATTTAAATCCAACTTAATACCTCATTTTTCCTTTAAAAAACACAATTCCGTCCTACATCTCCCAAAAATTACACCTGATTCTTAAATCAAAAAAGAACCCCCTGCTAAAACTTTTCATACACATGTCTTCTACTATTCCACCAATAGAAAGACACAAAGATTATCCCAATATCTCCTTCACTTTTGGTTTACCCCCCATCTCTAGATTAGATTTATCATATTTTATTTTTGATTCCAAATGATCTATAATTTTTTTTCTAGAAAAAGTCATATACGATACTAGTATTTAAATTTAAAATTAAATGACTATAATAAACCCAAAGGGTAATTTATTTTAAAATTACAATGTAATATCATCCATATTAATCAGTAAATACACATCAAATTTTGTGATATACCAAACCTGCATAAGATATAGTAAATGGTTGAACATTGTGATTCAGCTGATACCTCCCCAAGACCTGTTTAGGTAGTAGTATTATAAATTATGTTCACCACATGTTTATTATTTATAGTGTTTTTGACATTGAACACTCCATATCCCACCTAATATTTTCTAAATTTCTACCAAATATATAAATATTTCATACATTAATGTAATATTGGAATCTCTATAAACTCAGTATTTTTCTCTTGACAAAACATCACTATTTGAATCTGAAATATTTCACCTGGAACTCATAGAATTTTCTCCATCCAAATCTATTAGTTATACAAGTTTTTCACTATGATATACTCTAATTCAACTATGCTATGTAATGTATGTTCTTTCTTCATAATCTATTTGTAATATTTTTCCAATAATTAATTGTCCTTTACATGTCAATTTTAGAACCAAAATGTCTTCAAATAAATCTACTTATATGTATGCCAAAAGATATCAAATTTTTCTGACATCTTATACCTACAGATAATCAAGGGTACCATGTATATACTCCATTATTTCATTTACCACTATTAGATTCACCTCCTCTATATTACATTGAACCCCTCTTTACAAATATGTCACAACAACATTATTTATCCATATCATTATCAAATACAATATATTTTTAATAATTTAATAAATAATTTCAAATAAACAAATTTTCCATCCCTAAACATAAATTGTTTTTTCCAAAATTTATTAGTACTGAAATACGATAGATATTTTAAATGTGAAAAACTATTCCAAAATTCACTAAAATATATATATGGATATGAGTAGTAATCATTTGTTAAATTTAGTTATAATATGGAAAAATATGTGATTTATAAAATCATTTATATTTCAAAATTTTATGACATCGCGTTTGAAAATTCCTCCACCGATTGTTTCTTAATATCATTAAATATTGTATCATTAACAAAGGTGAGTTACCTGAATTATTATTACTTAAATTTTTAGATAAGGATTTGATCAAGATCACATTTTTTGAACAATAATTTATTCAAATATGAATACAATAGAGAACTCGAAGTTTACATTTCTTTAATTGGACTATGTAAATCCAACTTAAGGTGAAATAACTTGTCTCTATAACTGTGAAGTTGAAAAATCAATTTGTGTTCAATATAAAATTTCACCTATAGTATATAAAAAATTTATTCATCATATCTATTTGATAAACCTCGAGTACCCTATGAAATTATTCACACAAAAATAGTCATATTTTTTCATTCATAACCACTTATGAAAATTTATACCCAACTTTTAATTTTGGACGTCACTTTGAGATCGAAAATTGACTTATTTTGTTACCTCATTCCCATGATCATTATGTTTTCATTGATGAAACATTTTTGTCTAATTATATTCTAATCAATTAAAATCATCAAAATCTATATATTAAAATTCTTCAGTTCTCAATAAAAATCAGTTTTCATGGATTTAACACATGACTCATCCTTTTCCACTTCATTAAAGATTTAAATTTTTCCTATGGTAATAAAATTGTTTTCTTAAAAATCATCAAACTTTAGTTATTTTGGATGAATTTTATCATCCATGAAAATTAATTGTTTTATTTTAGATATACTTTTTCATCATTAATTCTCTCATTGATGTAATTTAATATCTTATCTCAATTTATTCTCAAAGTCTTCCCCGTGTGTTATGTTTTATAGTTTTAAAAATTTGTTTAATCACCTTCCTCTACATTATATATATTACTCATATATATATTTCATATTTTATTTATGGAAATTTATTCAATGAAATTTACATCATTACTTTTAATGATTTTGTTGGGAATTTTACTGATGAACTTATATGAATTTTCCATCATCCACTATACACCATATTTTACTTGTGTTCCTTAATTATTCTTAATGGTGAAATTTCTTATAATTACCCTAAAATGATTTATATTTTTATTCCTTCAATACCACATCTCATATGATATCTTCTTCTCATCAATACACAAAAGACCCATTTTTATTCCATAACTTGCACTACCTTCTTCCCACAGTATTTTGAGATAACACTCTCAAATAGTGGTTTCTTTTCTATATTATTCACCATATGGTAACTTCATTCAAAAAATTCATTATTGTGAGTATTTCAAATTGATGGGGCCTCGTGTTTGATCCCACAATTATTCAATTATTTATAAAATTAAATATATGTTTACTCTTCACTATTATCTTATCATGTGGTTATTATTATCCCATTTTTTTATTTTAATAATTTCTGTAATATAGTTTAGTATAATATCCCCCAATTTCCCTAATTTCATGATCATTATACATTATATCCTACTATAATATTCGACAAAAAATGAAATACATTCCTCTACTAAATCATTTATGTATATTGTGTACAAATAACTTAGTATGAATCAAATAAATAAATTTTGATTCTATCTTATTTTACCATGACTCATAAAAATATCCCATCATCTTCCCTATGAAGCATACATTATAAGTATGTTCCTTTTTTTTAAATTATGAATATCAATAACTCAATAAATTTTTGAAATATTATACATTATTCATTATTATATATTCCCATTAAATCTATTTAATTTGTTTTTACATCTTACTCTAAATAGAAACATAAGTTCATTTTGTTATCCACTTGATAATGATTAACATCAGTCAAACATACTTGAAACAAATATTACTAGACTTAACATTTATTATGAAACCCTTGGGATTGAATGTAACTTTGATTCTCTAGTCACAGAGATAAGTATAGGAGGAGATATTATGTTGAATCCCTGATATAAATTATAAGTTCATATTTTTTATTTCTTTTCCACCTAGTATTATATTATCATAGGCTTTAATAATTCTTGTGAAACCATTTTCAAATAAATACTTTGTATACGAATTAATGTTAATATTTTTAATAAGGTCACACTGCCCATTACATAGGAGGAACACCCACTCTCATGTTTCCATATGATTCTTTTCTTGATTTTCTAATCACATTTTCTATAATACCCCAGAATTCCACAAATTTATTTTGAAAATAAAATGGGATTATTTCGAGACCAGGATCTGAGATGGAACTTGATTCTGAGTCCTTGAGTGGCCAAATTATATTTCCAAATGATTTTTAAATTTCATTAAATAATCGTGTGAGTGGGTTTTTCTAACATTTAAATCAGTTCCCAGATAACAAATCTGAGGGCACCATTAAACTCAGAGCATTCACATTCATCTAGGGAGGTCCTAACATTGATTGTCGTTGGTCAATTGAAAAAAATATTTCTCGGGACATTGAGAAGAAAATTAAAATAACTTTAAAACATTTATTTTATTATTTTATCTTCATCGTTACACAGTGAATCATCAGTGTTGTGGTATAGTGAAGAGGCGATGCAGAATCCATTAATGAACCTCATTAATGAATCAGTGTGGCGATGCTAAAATGTGCAGTACATCTTCCTTCATTAATTAAACAATGATTTAGGGTTGACGAACAACCCTGGAATTCCTCTGAATAATGATGAACGAATCCTATCCAAAAATGAATTCCTGAGAATAGAAAAGTAGTGAAGATACCCTGGGGTAGAAAATCAGAACTAGAGATTAACAGATGATGATGAGTGATCTTTCTCAACCAATATCATTTTCCTAGGTAGGGTTTTGAATCTTATAGACTACATTTCCCTCAGTCTCCCCTCTAGAATAAGAACACATATCAATTCTCTAAAAAGACGATTCACATATGGATTCTCCTTGAGGGATTTAGAAATATTTAATATGGATTGGTTATGGGGATTAAAATAGTATAGATTTATATTTATGCTTCGTGATCCCGCTAATATGAACAATTTCGGACCAACCCGAACAAAGGCCATTTTTTCATTGGATGTTATTTGTGCTCCCATATATTTCTCATTATTCTTTAATGACAAACCCATGAGGTCATGTTAGATATTTTTTGGGGGGATTCTAAATGAGGAAGGCCCCCAAAAGAAATGGAAAAATTCCAAGGGGTATTCCGCAGTGACGGGGAGGCACCAAGAAGCCTGGAAGTGTAGACAGATTGGGAAACATATAACAAGAGCATGTACGATGGTCCACTGAGGAGACTACTGAAGCATGTTTGTTGGACCATGGAGAAAATAGTGGCCGCAAGCTAGAGGCGGTGGACTCTAATGGTGTTTCACGGTCATGGAGGCCGTGGCTATAAGGGGAAATGATGATGCAGGGTGGAGGCATCGGTTGGGTGTCGTGTTCAGTGGAGAGGCCCATGGGGTGGGTTGTTGCATGCGCTGGCATGCAGCCCACGCTTGACCTCTTATAGAGGGAGGTGACCATCATCAGCTGGTCACATGACTATGCGAACCGGATGCTACTAGGTATCCAAGTTGGACCCAAGCTAGCTGGCCGATACAGGCCGAGCCAATAGTGTATACTAGGCTGCTCGGTGGCACGAGATGGAGAAAAACTGGGCCCCCTAATTGTGGGATGGGACAGATGGGAAACCAGGCCACTAGGTGGCCCGGCTGGTCAGAATTGGTCCGACTAGGTCTAACCAAACCAGATGATAACTGAGTTATTGTAGAGACCCGTATCCTGACGTACATGGACATTACATTACTTTTGCGGAATACTTAGTACATAACAAAAACACACACACAAGGATCGTAATAGTTTAGTGTCTTTGGAAACTCGGAACGTATTCTTCTAATCGTGGTGAAAGATCTTCAATATCTCCCATAAAGATCTTCCTTTTTTTTACCTAAAAACCTTTCTTTATATCCTGGGGAAAAGAAAACATAAAAGGGTGAGCTCAAATGCTCAGTAAGGGTAAACAAAAGAAATATCAATCACATCATATACATAAGAACATAGCTTTTGGAAATCTTAACCTGCAAAAGAGCTCATAATATCATAACATGGGATAAATCATAGAATTGAAAATGAAATCATAACTTAAAACATTACTCATTGTGGCATACACACATAATCATAGAGAATCATTTCTTGTTAGTCAAGACTCATTGCCAAGACTATCTTAGTGGACAAAGTCCCTTTCTGAATCGAGTAATCCTCGTTTCAATCCTGTTTCACTGAACCGGTATAACCTACCATTCCAGCCATGTCTATCTCATGAGATATGAAATCTTTACCCAATGCATTGGAGGGAGATATAGGTCCCACCCATCTCTTAATGAATCCTTTCTTATGTGTGCCACAAAATCATAAATCATAAATCATTGCATAACCTATGTAACAAAAATGGAATTCTTAAACAACATGACATCATAAAACCATTCATATAAGATAAAGGAATTCATAAACATAATTCCATCACAACATAGTCAAATCAATGTAAAAATATGGATATAAACATAACCCTTTATTATCTTAGATGGAAAATAATTTTGATAAAACAATTGAATTGAATTCTTGAGGAAAATATCCTTTCTTCTTCAAAATCAATTTCTTTTCACAAAACATCATGCAATTTAAAAATAAAAAGATTTTATTGAAAATATTCATGAAATATTTTGGAGGAAGGTTCATGAAAATAAGGCTTTATAAAACCGTAAAAATCCGTTCGTGCCGTATAAGTTAAAAAAAACATTCTTCGTACTTTTGTCGGAAAAGTCAAAAAGTACCTCGTACGAAAAACGAAAAAAAAAATTCCTTTCATATCCTTTACTAAAAACTCATAGAAGGGTAAAATTGGATTTAAACAATTGTAGGTGGATGGAAATAATATTACATATTGAGGGAACATGGATGTGGATGATAAAATACACCCCAGTAAATACTTACGAATAAACAATCTCGGATAAAAATGAGATTGTGATATTTCCCTTACCTTAGGTCCGATTTGCTTTGTTCGTGTCCGAAGCTCCTGTATAATGGTTTAAATAATGTTATTGACTTATTCCAGAATCATACATATTGATATGAGATCATATATGGTCATATTATTAGCTTCTTGTTAGTAATATTTCATTGGTACTTGTTACTCGGGTCTTTATAACTTTTTGTTCTTATGCGTGTTTTGTCGAATAAATTCTTATTCTTATCTTTAGGTTATAGATAATTCATATCCAGAATGGTATTAGTGTAGTATATACCATATTCATTCATTCAATTCATTTATACAATCATTATGAAATGAAGATCATGTAGAACGAGTCGCATCACATCGTGGAGACGGTATTCCGTACGTACGCACGAGTGATGATATCGTTCCTATGATCGTGGAATTGTATTGGAGTATATATATATATTATTTCAGTATCAATATTACTTTAAAATAATCATATATAGTTACTCATTACACCATTATACCCATCCTTGTAAGGTGATGGTGGAAAATAGATTACACCACGGCGTGGAGACGGTATTCCGTACGTACGCACGCGCGGTGATTTCATTTTTCCGTAGGATGGATAGAAGGTGAATTAGGGTTGTTTCATATTTATAATAACATATCAGTATGTAAGTAATACTGATGTTATTACTTTATCATGAAACAACTAAAGAAGAAGAAGTTGAAGAAGAAAGAAATTGAAAAGATCGGTAATGGATATTACCTCTTCTTTGGAACGCCTTTTTGAATCCTCCACTTAAGGAACTAAGATTGGTCTTTGGAGAAGACCAGGACCTCTAGGATTATTCTAGGGAAGTGGAGAAGGGAAAATGGCAGGGGTTGGCCGAGCTTGAGTGCTCAAATTGGTGTGAGGAGGAGGGGGAGGAGGTGTCCTTTTATAAGGGAGGAGAGGGGCACCTTAGGAATTCTTAAAAATATTAATTTATAATAAAGTCAAAATCGGTTTATAATGGTTCCAAAGGGTCTTATTTCGAAGATAAAGTGGGGATGGGTCGAAATCCTATCAACCAATATGATTTAGACAAGTTTAGGGTATTATTTTAACCTTATCAATTAGATTTAACTCTAAGTTAATTATTTTAACTTTTACCGTGTCTTTTTGTTTTCCTTCACTATATGGTTAATACACTTACTATAACATGACAAACGAACCCCAAATTGTTTATTATTAATATATATATCCTTATCTAAGTCATTTGGCCGAACCTTAGATTTTTAGGAATAAAATAACAATTAATAATATAATATTTGATTTAAAAACTATTTTGTGTCAATTTTGACACTATTTGATATATGATTTTTGTCAAAGTCATAACAGAATTATATGTTCAAACCAAGTTGATTAAATCAATACTAATATATCATAGTAACCTAGAAAATTAGTGGAATTCATAAAAAGTCTCAAATTACATTTATTTTGGTATTTATATTATCAATTTTGTCAATATTTCATTAATAAGATAATTACTGCATCATCTTTGTGTCATAAATAAATTAAATTATTTGATGTCTAAAAATTACAAATAAAATACCATCATGTAGGAAATCGTTTTATCTTTCTAATGAATATTTACAATCGAATTTATCTTATGTATAACCTTATATTAAAAATGATTTACTTATTAAACTTTGATTTTAACTATTTTAACCCTTCTTCAAATAAATTAATAATAAATGTCCTAATCTAATCCAAGTGGGCCTAAATGGTCATATTTTATTCCTAAGTTTGTTTTTGGTCGAATTACACTTGTCCAATAGAATTAGGACATGTGTTAGGGTAATATTAATATCATATTTACCCTTAGTTACCCTATTTACTATTAACCGCGGTAAAAAAAGTAAAAAGTTACTATTCACCAAAAAATTATTTTCATCTCATTGAACCACATTTTAGTCCTTGATATTAACCGTGTCTCTCGGATTTTCGAAATTCCATTCACAGAAGCGGCAAAATTAAGTTTTATGAAAAATTCAGTTTTTTTAACTATCACTTAGTAGTTTCACTATTCATCAAAAATTGATGTTTTTCAGAACAATGCCAAAATTTCATCCTAAGCTATATTTCATATTCCGAATTCAAAAATGAAGTCTATTTTACTAAATTCATAACATAGAAGTTGAATTAATTAATTTTATAATTAAATCCCGCTGTTAAGACAAATAGCGTGTTTTTAAGAAACAATATCTATCAAAAGATTGACATTTGTTTATGTATGGTTTAAATCTGAAATTACAACCAATGACCAACATTGTATTAAATTGTAAAAATATATTCTAAATATACTTTAAAACCACTCAAATTAATAATTTATCACTATTAATTATTTCGATTAAAAAAGTTGTTTTTAATTATAATTTAGTAATTTTCACTATTCATCAGAATATGAAAGTTATCCGAAAAGTACCAAAATTTCACCTTAGGCTAAATTCGATACTCCGAATCCATAAATGAAGTCCATTTTGAAAAATAAAATTTACAAAATTTCAAAAAGTGGTTATTACTATTCACAACAGCTAGTTTTAATAATATCTTAATAGCATATCGTTGTTTAGCGAAACTTGGCGTTGCGTACAACACACGCTATCGAGGAAGGTTGCGATTGCGTGTAATGCAAGGCAAGTCAAGGATGCGTGTTGTGAAAGCTCCTTTTGGTGTAGAGTACAACATTAATAAAATTAAAAAGAATATTTTTTTATAAAATCTTGGGCTGTTACATTCTACCCCCCATAAAATGAATTTCTCCCTCGAAATTCGTCGGGGTTATAAATGGTTTACTATTCGAAAGTTTCTTTAATAGAAACCCACATCGTAAAAAGGAATACCAAAACCAATCTTTAAAAACAAATGTATGAAACGTAACGGTTACCCAAATAAACTAATCATTGGGTTTCCACATAGGTGAAAATATGGATATGGAAGAGAAATCTAACCATCATGTTCTGATGGAGAGTGGTAGAGAACATGGCTATGGAAAAGCCAATAATCACAAATCCATAGATTTGTGGTGATAAAAGGTACCATCTGATTCATCAGGTATAAGATCACTAGGACAACATTTTTGGTTTTCAAGATCATTTCCCTAAATTTAAAGAATTTGAATTAGAATAAATACTTACTTTATTTTGGTACAATCTCACTGTTGTTCGTGCCTTTAACAATTTTCACTTCATCTCTTAAATAAATGAAGTTGAATTTGTTATTCGTGAAGTGTTAGCAGATCATGTGATAGAATGACGAGTCATTCCATCTGTCTCAAAAGGTTAGCAAAATTTATATACATAAGTCGATCTATAGTGGGATTAATCATATATGGTTCCTAAAATGGACTTATACTTCATATATCATACTGCTTAATATAATAAAACTAGTTTCTACTAAATAGGGACTTCCTGTAGGTCAGTGGTAGGCGATAAAGGCCAGTCGCACTTCGGTTGTGGGTTCGATTCCTACAGCCTTGTCCGAAGCGATGGGCTGTCACCCGTCCTGCAGGTTGTCCTTTTTCTAAAACTATATTACTATAACATCCCATCAATAATATCGAGAAAACTTCGATCCTTAAACAATACTCACTTATGTCCAACATAATCCATTTCAATCTTTAGGCTTATCCATAATACTGCAGTCCACTCTCATAATATAGTGACAACGATTACCAAAGATTTAATACTGTCGTTGATCCCCACATATCATAAGATATGTTTTGTTGGTCACATTCTAAACATTCAAAGTCCTTAATCATGTATTCTCTTGAATACCTTAGTGAAAACATGAATGCAGTTAAAAGTTAACACTTTCCACATACCAAAATCCTCAAAATTCTATATACTCAATCCATGATATCACTTAGTCCTTATATCAATCATGAGCTCATGAATACTATCAAACATTTAATTTTCTCCTTATCCCTTCATTATGCGCATATCATCTACATTCCAAAAATATCTGAATAACCTTTCATGGATAGTGGTACCATTAATCATACACTTTCATAACTCAAGGAAAGACAACAGTGTAACAATCCTCAGATGTCTCTTTATTCCATAGTACCATGAGATTTCTTATACAACATTACACATGATAAACATGTAATCATTCCACAACATTCTTAAACCATTGACCGAGCTGCAACAATTCTTTCATCTCACATATCATTTGTAGTCTCTTCATCATCATCCACATAAATACTACCCATATGACCATACTGATTCTCTTCATGAATCTTTCCCTTAGGGCATTTGTTTGCATAATGCCCATACATTCCACATTTAAAACACTTAACCATTTTTGATGTCATAGCAACACCATTATCCTCATCCATGGTGTTAACCGACCCTTTTCCTTTGCACTTACTTGCTTTGTGTCCTTCTTTTCCACACCCAAAGCATCTTCCAGTTCCCTTGAAACATTCTCCTTGATGCCTCTTCCCACATGATTTACATAGGGGAAATTGAACTTTCTTTCCTCTATGATCATCATGGAACTCCATCTTTCTCTTATTAGTCGAGTCAGGAAACTTACCAAATTTTACTTTATTGATCATGTTGTGAGATTGCTGATTCAGCATAATAATGATGTTTGGACATCCAAATCCCATTTCATTTGGTTGATCAAGAAGAATATCATTCCATTGTCCATCATATCCTCCATTATTGTGAATCATCTTGTTTCCAGCCATTTTCTAAAACCCAAACAGAATAGTGTTAGATGCAAAAATCGTAATAAAGGGGGAGTAACTTAAATATCTATCATCTTTGGTTTAATCTAATATCGTTACCATAGTTCTAGAACTATATCCTATACGTATACTTATCCTTAGGGGCATCCCTAGACATACCTTAGAAATATCTCTAGGGATCTCACTAACGTTTTCGCATCCTAGTTTCCAAATGTTGACTAAACCTTTCCTCTGATACCAACTGTAGAGACCCGTATCCTGACGTACATGGACATTACATTACTTTTGCGGAATACTTAGTACATAACAAAAACACACACACAAGGATCGTAATATTTTAGTGTCTTTGGAAACTCGGAACGTATTCTTCTAATCGTGGTGAAAGATCTTCAATATCTCCCATAACGATCTTCCTTTTTTTTTACCTAAAAACCTTTCTTTATATCCTGGGGAAAAGAAAACATAAAAGGGTGAGCTCAAATGCTCAGTAAGGGTAAACAAAAGAAATATCAATCACATCATATACATAAGAACATAGCTTTTGGAAATCTTAACCTGCAAAAGAGCTCATAATATCATAACATGGGATAAATCATAGAATTGAAAATGAAATCATAACTTAAAACATTACTCATTGTGGCATACACACATAATCATAGAGAATCATTTCTTGTTAGTCAAGACTCATTGCCAAGACTATCTTAGTGGACAAAGTCCCTTTCTGAATCGAGTAATCCTCGTTTCAGTCCTGTTTCACTGAACCGGTATAACCTACCATTCCAGCCATGTCTATCTCATGAGATATGAAATCTTTACCCAATGCATTGGAGGGAGATATAGGTCCCACCCATCTCTTAATGAATCCTTTCTTATGTGTGCCACAAAATCATAAATCATAAATCATTGCATAACCTATGTAACAAAAATGGAATTCTTAAACAACATGACATCATAAAACCATTCATATAAGATAAAGGAATTCATAAACATAATTCCATCACAACATAGTCAAATCAATGTAAAAATATGGATAGAAACATAACCCTTTATTATCTTAGATGGAAAATAATTTTGATAAAACAATTGAATTGAATTCTTGAGGAAAATATCCTTTCTTCTTCAAAATCAATTTCTTTTCACAAAAAATCATTCAATTTTAAAAGAAAAAGATTTTATTGAAAATATTCATGAAATATTTTGGAGGAAGGTTCATGAAAATAAGGCTTTATAAAACCGTAAAAATCCGTTCGTGCCGTATAAGTTAAAAAAAACATTCTTCGTACTTTTGTCGGAAAAGTCAAAAAGTACCTCGTACGAAAAACGAAAAAAAATTCCTTTCATATCCTTTACTAAAAACTCATAGAAGGGTAAAATTGGATTTAAACAATTGTAGGTGGATGTAAATAATATTACATATTGAGGGAACATGGATGTGGATGATAAAATACACCCCAGTAAATACTTACGAATAAACAATCTCGGATAAAAATGAGATTGTGATATTTCCCTTACCTTAGGTCCGATTTGCTTTGTTCGTGTCCGAAGCTCCTGTATAATGGTTTAAATAATGTTATTGACTTATTCCAGAATCATACATATTGATATGAGATCATATATGGTCATATTATTAGCTTCTTGTTAGTAATATTTCATTGTTACTTGTTACTCGGGTCTTTATAACTTTTTGTTCTTATGCGTGTTTTGTCGAATAAATTCTTATTCTTATCTTTAGGTTATAGATAATTCATTTCCAGAATGGTATTAGTGTAGTATATACCATATTCATTCATTCAATTCATTTATACAATCATTATGAAATGAAGATCATGTAGAACGAGTCGCATCACATCGTGGAGACGGTATTCCGTACGTACGCACGAGTGATGATATCGTTCCTATGATCGTGGAATTGTATTGGAGTATATATATATATTATTTCAGTATCAATATTACTTTATAATAATCATATATAGTTACTCATTACACCATTATACCCATCCTTGTAAGGTGATGGTGGAAAATAGATTACACCACGGCGTGGAGACGGTATTCCGTACGTACGCACGCGCGGTGATTTCATTTTTCCTTAGGATGGATAGAAGGTGAATTAGGGTTGTTTCATATTTATAATAACATATCAGTATGTAAGTAATACTGATGTTATTACTTTATCATGAAACAACTAAAGAAGAAGAAGTTGAAGAAGAATGAAATTGAAAAGATCGGTAATGGATATTACCTCTTCTTTGGAACGCCTTTTTGAATCCTCCACTTAAGGAACTAAGATTGGTCTTTGGAGAAGACCAGGACCTCTAGGATTATTCTAGGGAAGTGGAGAAGGGAAAATGGCAGGGGTTGGCCGAGCTTGAGTGCTCAAATTGGTGTGAGGAGGAGGGGGAGGAGGTGTCCTTTTATAAGGGAGGAGAGGGGCACCTTAGGAATTCTTAAAAATATTAATTTATAATAAAGTCAAAATCGGTTTATAATGGTTCCAAAGGGTCTTATTTCGAAGATAAAGTGGGGATGGGTCGAAATCCTATCAACCAATATGATTTAGACAAGTTTAGGGTATTATTTTAACCTTATCAATTAGATTTAACTCTAAGTTAATTATTTTAACTTTTACCGTGTCTTTTTGTTTTCCTTCACTATATGGTTAATACACTTACTATAACATGACAAACGAACCCCAAATTGTTTATTATTAATATATATATCCTTATCTAAGTCATTTGGCCGAACCTTAGATTTTTAGGAATAAAATAACAATTAATAATATAATATTTGATTTAAAAACTATTTTGTGTCAATTTTGACACTATTTGATATATGATTTTTGTCAAAGTCATAACAGAATTATATGTTCGAACCAAGTTGATTAAATCAATACTAATATATCATAGTAACCTAGAAAATTAGTGTAATTCATAAAAAGTCTCAAATTACATTTATTTTGGTATTTATATTATCAATTTTGTCAATATTTCATTAATAAGATAATTACTGCATCATCTTTGTGTCATAAATAAATTAAATTATTTGATGTCTAAAAATTACAAATAAAATACCATCATGTAGTAAATCGTTTTAGCTTTCTAATGAATATTTACAATCGAATGTATCTTATGTATAACCTTATATTAAAAATGATTTACTTATTAAACTTTGATTTTAACTATTTTAACCCTTCTTTAAATAAATTAATAATAAATGTCCTAATCTAATCCAAGTGGGCCTAAATGGTCATATTTTATTCCTAAGTTTGTTTTTGGTCGAATTACACTTGTCCAATAGAATTAGGACATGTGTTAGGGTAATATTAATATCATATTTACCCTTAGTTACCCTATTTACTATTAACCGCGGTAAAAAAAGTAAAAAGTTACTATTCACCAAAAAATTATTTTCATCTCATTGAACCACATTTTAGTCCTTGATATTAACCGTGTCTCTCGGATTTTCGAAATTCCATTCACAGAAGCGGAAAAATTAAGTTTTATGAAAAATTCAGTTTTTTTAACTATCACTTAGTAGTTTCACTATTCATCAAAAATTGATGTTTTTCAGAACAATGCCAAAATTTCATCCTAAGCTATATTTCATATTCCGAATTCAAAAATGAAGTCTATTTTACTAAATTCATAACATAGAAGTTGAATTAATTAATTTTATAATTAAATCCCGCTATTAAGACAAATAGCGTGTTTTTAAGAAACAATATCTATCAAAAGATTGACATTTGTTTATGTATGGTTTAAATCTGAAATTACAACCAATGACCAACATTGTATTAAATTGTAAAAATATATTCTAAATATACTTTAAAACCACTCAAATTAATAATTTATCACTATTAATTATTTCGATTAAAAAAGTTGTTTTTAATTATAATTTAGTAATTTTCACTATTCATCAGAATATGAAAGTTATCCGAAAAGTACCAAAATTTCACCTTAGGCTAAATTCGATACTCCGAATCCATAAATGAAGTCCATTTTGAAAAATAAAATTTACAAAATTTCAAAAAGTGGTTATTACTATTCACAACAGCTAGTTTTAATAATATCTTAATAGCATATCGTTGTTTAGCGAAACTTGGCGTTGCGTACAACACATGTTATCGAGGAAGGTTGCGATTGCGTGTAATGCAAGGCAAGTCAAGGATGCGTGTTGTGAAAGCTCCTTTTGGTGTAGCGTACAACATTAATAAAATTAAAAAGAATATTTTTTTATAAAATCTTGGGCTGTTACAGTTATTGGGTAACCCAGCGGGCTGGACTCCTAGAAAAATTGGGCCAGGTCCAGCAAGGCCCAATGGGCCAGGCCACTAGTCCAGTTTTGATCGGATCAGCCTAGACCCAACTGGGTCTAGTGGGGTGGGCTGAACGAGGTTGGGTCATGCAGCACTACCGGGCCTAGTTGGTCAGGTCAATCCGACCAAGTCAGACTGGCCTGAGTCTTAACCAACCCCTATTTACTAAAACACCAACATCTTTCAAACCGGGCTATCGATTGACGTGCCTTTTATGATGAGGCAGTCCTTTGTATATACTATATGTCAGTTTTTGTGGTAGGTGAGATTTAAATGATGTCTTGAGGAGTATAATATCCCAGAATCTCGTGCACTGGATAGTGGTAATCCTACACATGGCTGTGACATGAAGGATATGGTAAGAGGGACCTTGGAGTCCCAGTTGTAGAGAAGACCTCATTGGTCCAGTAGATGAGAAATACTTAGTGGTATAGTATCTTGGAAGACATTAGTGGTCCATTAGCTGACTGGACCTCAATGGTCTAGTAGTCCAATGAGCCTATGTGGTCAAATAGATTATTGAATCTTAGTGGTCATGTAGCCGAGAGAACCATAATGACGAATCAGAGATGTGTAACTCAACAATAAAAAATGATTCAGCTTTACGACTAATAATATTACTCTCTATACTTTGTTTAACACTTGGTGTGTGTTGTATTTTATTTGTTGTCTTTCATTATGACCTCTCTTTTTGTAATATCCTTTGTTTTTTGGGGTCTCTACTTAGAATTTTGTTACTCACCCAAACATAGGCTTCACCCACACGAGTGATTTCTTATAAAGGTGATCGATGCATTGATAAAGACCTTGGTGGTTCGGGGCCCAGGGGTGCTCAGTGAGACGAGATGGATTGGCGCACTTCTAAGACTATAGGTAGGTACCATTAACCTACCCATTAGGTAGGGTCTTGAGCGGATAGATAATGGAAGTTTTACATTCCATTGTAGTTTTGGGATTGTATTATGTTCTCTTTATACTTTTAGTTTATATTGTACTCCCAGTAGTTGTCTTTATGACATTTATGGTTTAAATTGTGTTTAATTTCCATATATTGAGCATTTTTCATGTTTTAAGGTTTAAATTGAATGCCTTCCATTTTTTGGATATGAATACTTAGTTCTAGTCCCCATATTCTGGTCTATGGAAGATTGGCTTTGGGTATTCATGACACAAAACCTGGGGGATGGGTCATGAAAAAATGGTATTAAAGGGAGGTCTGTCCTACTAGAAGAAATAAGAGTCTGTAAAAATTAACGTGGAAATAGTGTTAAGTGTTTTCAGTTCAGAATTCAGGCTTAGGAGTCCAATATTGGTGTGACGGCACATGTATCCATACACCCAGACCTTGAATTATTTTTTCCATTTCAATAAACAAAAAAATTGGTTGAATGAATCTTTGAATGATTTATCTTGTTCTTTTTGAGTCATAGCCACCTCATAGGGTATAATGTATTAATCACGATTCGTCTTTATCTCTTTCAGGATGCCTCAACATAGACTTCCATCCAGGATTCTAGTGCATGACTAAGATGATTTTCCACAGAGTGATGAGGCTTCAGTACAAAGAATTTTTCTTAAGATGGCACATTCAGGAGATGTCACAACTTTACCACTGCCTATTGGAAATTAGTTACTACTGACACTATCCGTAGAGGGTTTTCGAAGGCTCAGTGAATTACATGAGTTCTAGAGATAGAGACAACCCAGGTATATAAGAGAGGCAGATCCTTAGGTCTAAAAGGATTAGATGGATGCAACGATGTGTGTATTCAATTTAGTATGGATTCAACTTGACTATATGGAATTTTTAGCCGCGAGCTTTATGTAGGGATCGTTAGGGAGATGGTGGAGTTTGATGATTTAGACGCATGAGGACGAGAACATCACCTAGTCTGACTTCGAGTGAATTTTCAAGGAGGATTTCTTCCCCACATCTTTTCACTTAGTGCACATACATGAGCTACTTCACCTACAGGAGGGTAGCTTGATAGTATTTGAGTACTCTTCGAGGTTCATAGCCCTCTAATATTACTCTATGGATATGGAATGTGACCCTTTCTCCATGGACTAGACATTTTAGGATGGACTCTGATGGGAGATTAGAGCATCGATGATTTACCTCAGTATCCCTACGCTTTCTAGGTTGTTAGGGAAAGATCTAAAATTAGACAGCTTCCTTGGAGAGCAGTCACCACTGGTGGGAGATACCATTGGGTGAAAGGTGGATGAATCATCTGTGGTGGGTATCTGATAGATGTCATAGAGGCTCTAAGAGTCTAGACCATTCAGAGGATGACCCCAAGAATCAGGGTTTGTGGTATGAGCCTCTCATGGTAGAGGGATTCATCATAGGAGCAGAGTATGCTATGTGTGTGATGGGTAGGGGCAGATGGATCAGGATTGCCCGAATCACCACACAGGTGACAAAAAAAATTGCAGAGGGACCACCGAGGCAGTGACATTGACAAAAACATGGAGTTCTTCTAGGTGGTGGACTTGGCAGTGCTATTGGACAAGCAGTAGGAGTTGGGCGTAGGTACTAAGTACTACCACCAACACCCCCAGTTGGTCCACTATGAGCTCGAGGATTATGTGGATAGGGGAGATCTAGACTTTAGGAAATCGGGGAATATGGTCCTAACGGCTCAAATATGATATGAGGTATGATCTGTGACTTCTAAAATTTAGATTCAGTTTTTATAGATACCAGATCCCATCTGTGATTCATTTCCGCAGACCTTGTTTTGAACTTATAGATTTTAATAGAGCTATTAGCCCGATCCGTATGATTTGAGACTCCAAGTGGAGGGGATTCGATGATATCACACTAGTACCGATACTGTGAGATTACTACTGAAAGTGAAAGAATTATCTGGGATCTCCATGTAGTGGCGTTGCGGCCTTATGACATTAATATGGGTATGTAATGACTATCAGTAGTTCATACTGAGATCAACTGTTATAGATGGACAATGCAGTGTGTCCATGGATATGGAAACCGATTTTCCTTTTTTGGTGAGAATGAAAATAGTGGAGAGCATGAAAGACATGAAGATAGGGAGGGTGCAACCAATCACTAATCAGTTTTCAAAAATTCTCCTCAATGAAGTGGATAATAGGAGTCCACATCTTCCAATAGTGGTGGTTGAGTATGAGGACATCATTATAGAGGATGTTCTCGAACTACCTCCTCAAAGGGAGATAGACTTCTGCATTGATCTGTACCATAGCATGACACCAATATCTGCACCTTCATATCAAATGGATATAATAATGCTCTGGTAGTTTTGTGTACAATATGAGGAATTACAAACAAAGGGGTTCAGAAGGCCCAACATTTAACCATGGGTAGCCCCGATGTAGTTTTCCAAGAAGGAAGATGGAAGCTAGAGCTTATGCATGGACTTATGGTGCCTCAAAAAAGTGTCCATCAAGAAAAATTATCCTCTACCGAGGATTGATGACCTATCTGATCAGTTGAATGGAGAGAGATGGTTCTCGAAGATAGTCCTCAGATCAGGCTATCACCAGCTTTGAGTACGATATGAGGATATATCGAAGACGACTTTCATATGTCATTGTGGACACTATGAGTTTTTAGTGATGTCATTTCCCATGATGAACACCCCATAAGTGTTCATGGGACTCATGAACAAGATCTTCCAATAGTACTCAGACCATTTTGTAGTGGTGTTCATTAATGACATCTTATAGTATTCAGTGTCTGAGGAGGATCACAAGATACACCTGAGGATGGTTCTTGACACACTCGAAGAGAACCATCAATACAAAAATTTCTCAAAGTGTGAGTTATGTATATGAATAGTGAACACCCTAGTACATGTCATCTCATAGGCTGTAGTTTCGGTGGATCAAGCAAATATTGAGGCAGTGATTTCTTGGGAGCCACCCATGATTGTTACTGAGATGATGAGTTTCCATGGGTTGGATGGGTACTATCAGAGGTTTGTACCCGACTTCTCCAGAGCGGTGACACCCATGAGTACATCGAAGAGGAAGGTAAATACCTTCGTCTTGAAAGAAAGATTCCAAAATATATTTAAGCTGCTGAGGTAGATCTTTATGAGTGCTCCTATCTTGAGGATACCGGAGGAGGTCAATGACTACGTGGTTTTCTATGACACATAAGGAACCGAGCAAGGTTTTGTCTTGATGTAGGGTAAATTAGTGATCGCTACTAGATCATGACAATTTATACCACTTGAGAAAAACAATTCATCTCAGGATATTGAGTTGGAAGTGGTAGTATTCGCTCTGAAGATGTGGAGACACTAACTTATGGGAGAAAAATTAATCATATACTCTAACCAAAAGATTCTCAAGTATATATTATCTCTAAAGGATATGGATATCAGACTGCTACATTGACTAGAGTTACATCAGGACTATAACATCGAGAGAGTCTATACTCCTGGGAAGCAGAACATGGTGGTATATTCTGTCAACAGGATATCAAGTTTTCACTTGGAGCAGTTGGCCTCACTTTAGATATCCTTTGTGGATAGAAATGGGACAAATTTTCTTCATTCAATGCTAGTTTCACATCCACTCTTATAGTGAGTTATGGAGGTATAACATAGAGATGCTAGTTGTGAGACTACAAGTGCACAGATGTCTACAGGGGATTCCCCTGCTGGATATTCATATTGCATGGAGCTCAATATCCTTTTCAGAGGACACACTGTAGTACCAGTGGCGTTGTGGGGGTGGTATTGAAGAAGTTCAATACATCCTATATAGAGGTACATATACGTGTGTTGAAGGTGTAACAAGACCTTTGGCATTAGTACTAGTGGCTGAGAATGAAGAAGGTACTAGAAGAGATTGTCTCAAGTTCCCTCACTGGTCAGCAAGTGAAGGATGAGCACCAGGTTCCAACAGGTTTGACACAACCCCTATAATTACCAGAGTGGATGTGGGATGAGATATTGATGGACCTTTTTATGGTCTTACCACATACGTACAGGGGGTCTGATACCATCTAGGTGATTGTAGACTGACTCACCAAGTCGTCCCACTTCTTACCCATTTGAGAGAAGGGTTTAGTAGAGAGCATGGGATGCCTCAACATGTAGGGGATAGTTCAACTCCATAGAGTCCCATCTAAAATATTCTCATATTGTGACGCACACATTACATCGATCATGTGAAAGGGATTTCATGAGGCATTTGGGTCTCACCTATGATTGAGCATATCCTTTCACCCACAGATGGATCTTTTGACAGATTGAACCATACCGACCATGGTGGACATGATTCTTGCTTGTTTTCGTGATTTTGGATGTAGTAGGGAGGACCACCAACCACTGGTGGGGATATTATAAAACAATATCTACCACTCCACCATTAGTATGGAACCATTCTAGGAACTATATGGATGAACATGAAGGTCACCATTTTTCTAGATAGACCCCAAGGATTCAACACACATGGGTCTAGAGATGGTACATGATACCATTGAGAAGGTGTAGGTCATCCGGGGGAGGATTATGACTTTACAAAGCTGATGGAATTCATATAATGATAGGAAATAGAGACCCTTGGTGTTCGAGAAGGGGGACCACATATTCTTGTGGGTCTCTACTTGACAGGGGATACAGAGATTTGGATAGAGCAGAAAGTTATCTATGAGGTTCATCAGACGTTTCCTGATACTGTGTAGAATGTGAGGTGTGGAATATATCTAGGTTCTACCACCATAGTTAGAGAGGGTGCACAAAGTCTTCCCGACATCCCAGCTGATGAGATATGTGCACAACCCTTCCCATGTCATCGACCACGATGAGATGGAGATTGAGGACATGGAGACATTCACGGAGTACCTGATGGAGATTGAGGATCGATAGGATATGATCCTTCGTGGATGTTCAATTACTTTGGGGCATGTTTTTTGGTAGCATGGGAATCTCTAAGACACCACATGGGAGTGGGAGGCTCATATTTTTGCTCATTACCCCAATTTTTTTTATTAGCCTTTGTTTAGATTTTAGGGATGTTAAGCCCTAAGGTGGAGAGAGTGTAATACCCAAGAATTCCATGTAAATATTTTTTAAAATTAAATGGGATTATTTAAATACTATGATCTAATACGGAACATGATTCTAAGGACTGGAGTGGCCATAATGCATTTTTGAACTATTTTTAATGTTTATTAAATAACAGTGTGAGTTTGTTTTTATAACTTTTAAATTGTGTCCTAGATCAAAAATCCTAGGTAGCCATTTAACTCAAAGCATCAAGATTTTCCAAATAAGGGCATATCATTGACTAGCTTGGGTCAATTGAAAAAGATAGTTTTTAGAACATTGAGAAGAAAAATAAAATAACTTTTAAAAAATATATTATTATTTTCCCTTTTTAATTACACAATGACTCACCGATGATGAGACGCTAAATATATTAATGAAAAAAATAAGTAATTAGTGTGGTGAAGTTTCAACGGTCATCATGTCTTCCTACTATAATTAAATAGGGATTCTGGGTTGATGAATAGACCTGGAATTCCTCTATTTAATGATTAAGGAATCCTCTCCAATAATGAATGCTGGAGAATCTAAAAGCAGTGATGATTCCATAGAGGAGTGAATATGAAATGAAGATCAATGGATGTAGATTGGAGATCTTCTTCAATAGATCTCCTTTTTCCAAGTTAGGGATTTGAATCTTAGTGATTTCTTTCCCCCATTCTCCCCTCTAAACAAAGACCATAGATCAACTCTCTAAAAAGATAATCTCTAGATTTCTTATCCTTATGGTATTGTGAAATATTTATTCTAGGATTTTTATGGGGATTAAAATCTTAGTGATTTATATTTACGAGTCATTATCCCGGAAACAAGAAAAATTATGGGATGACATGAACAATGGTTGGTTTATTCATTGTATGTTCTCTATGATCCCCTCTTTCTCCTTTTTCTTCACTAGCATATCTATTGGGTAACATCGGATCTTTCATGGGGGTGATTCCAAATGAGGTTGGACCCTAAAGATTAGATAAATGTAAAGGATTACGTGACAGAGACCATGATGCCACAAGAATCTCGGAAGCACAAAAGGATCAGGAAACAAACCACCAGATCTAGTCTGATGGCCTGCGGTGGAGACCACCAGTGTGCTGGTGTAGGATGTGGCCTATGGAGGCATCCATGGGAAGCAAGAGGAGCACCATGGAAATGGAGGTTGTGGCCAGTAGGTTTTGTGGTGGTGCTGGGTAGCCATGCTGGTTAGGCATCGTGTCATGTGGAGTAGCCCACAGGCATCTGTTCTGGACCCAAGAATGCCTGCCGATGCAGACCGAGATGATAGAGTAAACCAAAACTCTAGGTGGCCCAAGAGGGAGAAAAACCAACCAAACAAATTTTCTGACAGGCCGGATGAGAAACCAGGCTGTTGGGTAGCCCGATTATTCAGAATCAGTCTGACTAAGTCGGACCAGATAGGATGAGAACATGGTCACTGGGAGACCCGAGAGGTTGGACCCACAATTGAACTAGGTCTGGTCCCGGAAGGCCTAGTGGGCCTTACCACTAGGACAGGATGGAGTGGGTTGGCCTAGACCCAAGCAGGTTGGTTCAGGTCATGCAGGACCCCTGGGATGGGTTGGTCGGGTCGGTCTGACCATGTCGGACCGAGCCCGGATTTAATGGTCCCCTATTTACTAAAAAAACAATATCTTTCAGACCGATCATCTGATTGATGCGTTGTATGCGATGTTGGGACCATTTTGATGTGGATTTCCTTTGTGTATAATTTAAGTTTGTTTTTTGTGGCTGATATGATACAAATGATGACTTAAGGTATAGATTTTCATTGAATCAAGTGCACTAGAGAGCAGGAATCCTACGACTTTCTATGACATGAAGATATGACGAGTGGGACCCCAGTGTCCCAATAGAAGAGCATACCTCAGTGGTGATGTAGTTGAGTGAACCATGGTGGACTAGTATTCTAATGGACCTTAGTGGTCCAATATCTCTGCGGACCTCAGTGGTCCAGTAGTTGAGAGAACAATAGTGGCCTAGTAGTTGAGCGAACCTCAGTGGTCTAGTAACTGAACGGACCTTAGTGGTCTAGTAGTTGAGTGGGTCTCAGTGGTCTAGTAGCCGAGGAAACCTTAGTTACTTATCAAGGATGAGTCCCTCAACACTACAAGATGATTCATCTTTATGACTAATAATCTTACATTATATACATTGAGTTATACCCGGTGTGAGCTATCTTTTCTTTATGGTATTTCTTAGTCATATTTCATTTTTGGATTGGGGTCCCTACCATGTATTTTGTTACTCACCTAGAATATGATTCTCCTGCATGTGTCATGTCTCATGTTGGTGATCAATGATTCGATGGTGACCTTGGTGGTTCGGGACGAGGTGGTGCTTAGTGAGATGGGATGGGCGAGCATACTTCTATGGCTACATGCAGCTATCCAGCATAAGGCCTTCCGGTAGGGTATCAAGAAGACAAACCATGGTTTTTTTAATTTAGTTTCTGGTTTTGGGCTAGTATTATAGCCCCTTTCTACTTTTAGTTTGTATTTTACTCTCAGTAGTTTCCTCAGTGACAGTTGTGGTTTACATTGTATTTACTTTTTTCAGTTTGATCTTTGTGCGTGTGTACATGTTTAAAGGCAGTGTCTTCCCTTTTTGGGGTATGGCTACTCAGTGCTAGTCACCAGCCCTGGCCTATGGATGGCGGGCTTAGGGTAGTCATGGCACATGCCCTGGGGGATATGTCATGAAATTTTTAGTGAAGGTCATAAAATTATGATTTTTCTTTTCCTTCCAAGTGATTTCTTGTTCAATTTATACATAATTGGGATAATTTTTAATAACTTCAAGATGAACATTAATATTATTGTATTAACCAAATATTCACTCAGATTTTATGGGTGAATAAGGTTATAAAAATTTTATTTTCATTACTGTGGATCTTGTTTCCATGTTAGTAAAACTATTTTGAAACTACCATATTCAAAAACACATTCAACACAATAACAATTGTTAAAGTAAAAACTGGACATGATATTTTTTACTTTTTTTCAACACAAATGGTTAGTCCAAGGAGTACATGCTGATGATGTTCTGGTCATACCTAAATACACTATGGTTTAATAGATTTGGTATATTATTGTTTCTTAGCCAAGGTTAGTCCTTTTCCAAATCACTACCTTTATAATGAATTTAAGGATTGTGTGTTTCCTCCATTGTATATCCTTCATCAACTCATCCCTTATCCCTAATTCAGATTAAGTGTTCCATAGTTTAATTCCTTGAAGGAAACATTCATACTGTCAACAAATTATTCTTTATTTTATATCATTTCTTCCCAAATATAATTCTATGATTCATTCCATGGTGTCTATGATACCCCCAAAAGAAGTTCCACATAAAAATGGATTTTAAAACATACTTATGTGTAATTTTTATGTTATTAATTATTCATTATTCCTTGAATATAGAAATCACCATATTACATTTGTGAAAAAATTGAAGGTAAATGATACATTGCTTCATGTATGATCCAGATTTTTATCTTGAGGTAAATATCCTATAAATTTTGGTCAAAATATTTTATTTTTTTCTCATGAAGGTTCCTAAGGGGTTATAAAAGAATCTGAGAATTTTTATGCCTTTTTTAATTCCAAATCATTGTTTTTTGTGAATAAACTGAGGTGAACTATTAACACATTGTTAGTGGAAACTATTCACCATGAACATATGGGCTATAAGTGATTCCAAATGGTTGGATGAAATATTTGATAGTGGATGCATGAGTTTGAAAAAAAAATTATATGAGTTGCAGAGGAGAATCACATGATGTGAACATTGTTTGAAAAAATATGTGTAATTTATGTAAGGAGGTGTGTCACAGAGACAATTGTGGTGCAGATTTGGTGAACCATTTGACCAAATGTGAAACCAAAATGAGAAAAACCTAAAAAATAGTCGACTTTATGGTTTTTACCAACTTATATTAAACATATATCCCACTTTATTTCCCTATTTTAATGCACAACAACCTTCCTCCTTTTTGAGAGATCCCTTCTCTGTCAAGCTAGGTTGTGATCCTCCTCCCCATATTTCGGTTGAATAATATTCCATATGTCTCATTGAATATGCCTCAATATCTTCTTTAATCCACTTTATTTTTTATTAATTTATCTAACCGCGTAGAATGTTAAAAACATGTTGAAGTTATATGAGAAAGTTTCATGATGTTTCTATGTTTCTCCAATTTTTCAATTTTTTTATCCTACAATAGAGGTCATTAAAAGATGGAGAGTCTACCACTTATTGATGTTATGAGGATAAATTATTTTCCATAAATTTCAAGTTTAATATATTATATTTCGTTTCTATGTACACCAAACCTTCAATAGAAAATAAGATAGATGTTTAAATAATAAAATAAATTGCTAATGCCTAATGTTAGTTAGTCTGTGAGACCGAAATCCACCGTCAGAGGTTGTTTAACATGTTTCAAACCACCCATTAGAGTGTGTTGGTGAAAATATCTATAAATTTTATTCATTTATAAGTATTTATATTACCATTTTTGGTGTGTGGAATTATCCATTACAAATGAGAAATTTTAATTGAATTAGGTGAAATAGTGTGACACCAGAAAAGAACCGTATGCTTGGCTATGTAATTGAACCAATTTATAAGGTGTGTTAGGCTTATACATTCTATATGGAATAGCTAAATGAGATAAATGTAATTTGAATGGTATAACCATGTCACCCTACCTTATTTAATTATAAATCGTTACCATGACTTTTATTATGAGTTTGGATAGTTGATTATTATTACCGGACATGGAATTTACCATTATTTATTAGAAAAGTATGGGAAGTGTTTCAATATTAACACACTTCTTATTAGTTTAGAATACTTGACATGCTGACACTTATACATGTAAAGGATGTTTTACATGGTGTTTCCTCTCCTTGTTATGTATTATTTGACATGATGTACTTCATCCTTAAATAAGATATTGGAAATTATGATTCAAATACTTGAATCAGGTGAAGACATGATGATTTAGGATCCATATTACTTGACATGATATATATCCTAATATGTATAACACCAATACCACCAATAATGTATTTCAAGGGATTGGGTAGAACACCTTAGTGTGATATTCCAGGGGTACACAACATTATAATATTACTATACTAATAAATTAATACATGGTATGGGAATTTATAGTAACCTTATGTGATAATTTTACATAGAAACCTTGACTATATTTCAAAGTTCCAACACTTTCTTATACATAGTCACATACTTCTATAATATTATGACGTAAATTTTTTAGAGACATTCTGGTAGAGGGTGAAGTAGGTAGCATCAGATAAAGGTCCCATGAGGATCCAAAACCAATGTGATTTATTTATTCAATATATTTAATATTTATTCCTATATGATGTTCATAATAAGTTAATTATATTGATATTATTAGACTCTATTGGGGGAGGCCAACAGAGTTATACTCACACAGTTTTTGTGCCAGTCATTGGTACCCAAACCAATTTTAGGGATACATGTAGGGACAAAGGGAAACATCTAGATATCGATTAATTTTTTTTGTACTAGAATGGGGAATGCAATAAGACAACCAAGCTAGTTATGATAATTATTATAGGGATGGATTTTACCATTTTTTATATTTTTTATAACATGATTTTATATGCTTATAACTCTTCTTCCTCTTTTATCCCGTATTTTTGTACAACATTACAACATGTAATATTTTCAAAATATTAATGGATATGGATCTATTTATTGATTATGGTATTTATTATTATTATTATAAATAGATGATTTAACTTCCTTATTTTTCTCATATATTATGTTGTTGTGATGCTAGTCTAAAAAAATTGGGTATAATCCCCCGCTATACCATTATCTATTCTTACTGCTAGTTGGAAGCCTCTGACATACAAGGAAGGGAACTAGAAAAATTTTTTCCATATGGGTTCATTTAGTTATGTTTGGACCATGTTTGAGACACTACACTTATTATTTTACCTATGTTATGTAGTATGGTGCTTCATGTATTTCTCAGTAGTACAACCCCTTAAGTACCTAAATTTTTAGTAAATCATCAGAGTACTGCTTCATGAATTTCATTATTATAGTACCTCCCCAAAAAATGCTTTAATAAAATATAATTCCTTATATTCAATGGATAATTTTAAATTTTCAATAAATTTTCTTCCTAAGTTGGCCTTGCTATTTAAACTTCACGATGACCCAATTTTTTAGAATAATCTCTAAATATTATTATAAATTCTCATCATTGAATCCTAATGCTTATATTTTGATTTTATTTAAAGTTAAATTACTCTCTTAATCTAATTAAACATGGTAATACTTATATTAACTTCTAATACACCTCTTTAGTAAAAAATCCTCCTATATCGATTGCTTCTAATTACAACATCAATGAGACAAACAATTCTTACATTTATGTAATTTATTCCATGTTTCCAAAATAATTTTTTAACAATCAACCATGAGAAACCTATATGAACATCCATTGGTATCTGAACAAAATATTGTTTTTTTTTAAAAAAACAACATCATTATGTTACTCAGATCCTCTTAGTGCAAACATTCTGTAACTTTAGTTCCAAATTGTATTGATTTTATCATCTAATGTAGTCTATTTTCTTTACATCAAATTATGATCAAATAATTCATATTTATAATCATTAAACCAATAATAAATTTACTAATAAACCATATATAATTCTAGTTGAAGTTGTTATTGTATAGCATGTGTTGTTTTCAACAATACATATTTAATGGGGAGATTGTTGAGAACAATACTCTATCTCTTTATGATGATTTTAATGTTCAAAAATACCATTTAATTGTATTATAATGATTCTACATTAAGTATTTTTCAAGAATTATGTATTTTATATATTATCATTCTTGGATGAATATTCATGTGTTTAAACAGCGTGGAACAATTGCTAAACCATTCGGGAATCAATTTAAAGTGTTCTGGAGACACTACTCATACCTTATGTTTGGAAAGCATAGCGTAAAGAAATAATGGAAAGCGTAGTGTAAAGAAAGAAAGGAACCTTCTATTTAAACTTTATAGAGTATCTGAAATGTATGATTAAACAACCATACGTTATCAGCAAAGTATGAAAGAAAACCCCTACGTAAAGGAAAACCCTATGTAATGAAAAACCCTATGTAAAAAAGAACCCTATGTTAGCAAATAACACTACGTTTGGGATATTGAGAAAGTATGGAAGAAGAAATAATACATAAATCTTTAATATTTTGTTTTTCTCTCAAAAGTATGGTTAATCAACCTTACTTTTTTAAACAACCTTAAGTTACATAAAAAAGTATTGATCATAAACTTTACGTTTGGAAGCTTAGAAAAGTATGATATACATTTGGATATAGAAGAGAAAAGTAAGGATGGTCAACCCTATGTTTGTGGAAAAATTTACTATCATCATCAACCTTACGTTTGAAGAATGCAACATCAACCCTATGTTTGATCTATGTTACGTTTCAAAGAATGCATGCAGTGCAACACAACCTTACATTTGGCATTGGGAATTTGAAGTTGATATTTTTGTTCAACGGTCTGCAAGCGATTGATCATGCTAATTTTAATCCAGACTAAATGCTGATTTTGAAGTGTGTCCTTGACAGATTCAGATCCATTTGAAGGATTTCTTTAACTGGGGATTTTCATGGAGAATATTATGGAGTTTTACGACTGCTCAGATTAATTCACAAGTTTGAATATTGTGAGTCAAAGGGCGATATTTGTGGATCTTATTTTTCAGAGGAAGAGATCATTATATCTATTTTTTGAATTTCAAAATATATTAGACATCATAACAAAAAAAGGGTGATATATGAAAAATTGTACAGAGATCGATATAGAAAATATTTGAAAGAAGAACACATACTGATCAAGAACACAAGTGCAGATACGATCATTGTATTTGAAACAAATATCTTCTGTACAGACTACGCTATTTCTGAAGAGCGAAAACAGATACAAATCAAGATAAAAAGATCTACTGATTACAAAGAGCGACTACGCTCTGTTTTATTGAAGAAGAAGGAACTCAACAGAAGATTTATCTATTTGTCAATGAAAATATTTTGTGAATCTGCTACTGCTTACGTTGTGATTATATATTCTATATCTACTCGAACCGGATCGACTCATAACTGCTTTTACATGAAGATCAATATTTTGGAAGACGATGATCCGTCTGCTTTCAATTGCATTCTGTTGCAATTATGAAGATCAACTGGAAATGTTCTTTCTAAACGAAAACACTTTTATCTTGAGTGACCAACTTCTCGTACTAAGCTGAATAAGTTTGTGTTTAAACCAGAAGGCATTGTTTTCCTGAAAATTGTAAAGGTATAAACTGCCTATTTTCAATTGTTGGATGGTCTGTGGAAAAGAGGACCAGATAGCGAAAATCCCCAAGCTCGTGGAGTAGATCAATGGTGGAGTGGACTAGGGGCCTTCTGTTCCACAAACAATTATACATCTGTGTGTCCCTGCTTTTACTTATTCCGCTGCATGATAAAATATAATAAAGCGTAGAGGACAGAACTCGATCACTCAAAGAGTTAAAGAAAAATCTGAAAGACACAATTCACCCCCTCTTGTGTATAATCTTTATATTCAAGAACTAATAATTTTTATCAAAGGAGGTGCTTCTGATTGATCCTTAGCAAGCAAGAAGCATTCAGAAGATTATAAAATAGATCATCATGACTAATACAAGAGAAGGGATATCAATGGTCGGAGCACCATATTTTAATGGTGACAACTATGGCTGCTGAAAATCACGCATGATAATATATCTGAAAAACCTCGGATATAAAGTATATTAATTGATTCTAAATCCTTATGAAATTCCTGAAAATCCTGAGACATAGAGTGCGGCTAAAGAGGCAGATTATGATATTAATTCAAAGGCTATGAATGCAATTATCTACGTTCTAGGACCAAATGAATTTAACAGAGTATCTCAGTACCCGTCAACATATGGGATGTGGAAAAGAATATCTGTGGCGTATGAAGGAACAGACAATGTGAGACAAATGAGATATGCTATTGCCAAATTGAAATTTGAAACTTTCAGAATGTTTAAAGGTTAAAGAATTACCCAAATGAATGGGATATTGACAGAAATGGTCAATAATATAACAGAACTAGGAGATACTATCAATCAGGTTTATCATGCATTAAAAGTACTGAGGGTACTTTCTACTCGATGGAATGGTATCTCTGCTACAATCAGACAATCAACACCTATTAAAGATCAAACCATTAGAGAGGTGATTGGTACACTGATGATGTACGAAGCTGAAATGCAAGATGACGCAAATGAACATAATCTCTATATAAAAAAGCTTGATACTTTATTGAAGGTAACTTCACAAAAAGAATAATAGAAAGATGAAGAAAAAATAAGTCAAAGCCATATCAGAGAGCTCTGACTCATCAAACTCAGACAAAGAACTAGCTCAGCTAGCCAAAAAATTCAGAAAGTTCTACAGTAAGAAAAGAGGCTTCAAAAAATCTTTTAAGAAATATGAAAAGGAAGTAAGATGCTATGAATGAAAGAAGATGGGACAGATAAGACCAGATTGCCCACAATTGAAATATACAAAGAAGAAGAAATTCTTCAAAAGAATTGACTATGAGAAGAAAGGAAAAAAAGCTATGAAATCCACTTGGAGTGTATCTAAAGAATCAAGTATCTCTCCAGAATCAAGCTTAGAGAAAGAAGAAATAAATAGGAATGAAAACATGTGTTTCATGGAAGAAATAGATGAAGTAAAATCATATTACTCCTATGACTCAAATAATGAATCAAATTCTGAATCAAGCTACACAAATGAAAAACCTATAGCCTACTGCAATATGCTTGAAGAAAGATATGGCTCACTATTTAAGAAACATATGTTACTAAAGAATATACATAAGCCTGTTTCAGTTGAAAGAGATACAATGCTGAAACAACATAAGGAATCTACGATAAATAATTTTCTATTAACACTAACTATATTATTTTTGAATCAAGAATAAAAACACTACAGGATGAAGTAGAATCCTACAAACAGGCTGCATTGGTTTTTACAAAATTAGGTAATTCATTAAATGAAATTCATGGAAAACTGTCATTAAAAAGAAAAGATTTGGAATTGGCAGTAAAGGAGAAAAACCAAAGCTATACCAAAATTATTTCTTCCTAGCACTAAAAGGGTTAATTGTAACTTCTGTTGGACAATGGGACATATAGCTAAACACTATTTCTAAAGAAAACCTCAAATTTGTAGTATTAAGAAAGCCTATGTTTCAAAAGACTTATATGATTCAGCTAATTTTAAAAGAATAAAGCAAATCTGGATACCCAGATCATTGCTAGCTAACACCCCTGGACCCAACAGAATATGGGTACCAAAGAAATCTGTTTAAATGTATTTGCAGGTAGTAGGACACTGAAGCAGAAAAGATATATGGTACATGGATAGTGGATTCTCAATGAATATGAGTGGGAACTCAAAAAATTTTATAACACTCACTCAAAAGGAAGGAGGACTTGTCACATTTGGTGATAATGCCAAATGAAAAAATCATTGCCATTGGAACTATTAGAGATCCAAATATAGTCTCAATCACAAAAGTACTTTATGTACAAGGATTAAAACACAACCTGATAAGTATCTCTCAACTTTGTGATCATGAATATATTGTTGATTTTACTAATAATTGTTGTAATGTTTTTAAAGATATACTATTTAAATTTAAGGCACCAAGAACTGACAATGTGTATAATTTGGATTTAAATTCCTTGTGTAAACAACAAGTAAATTGATTGAATGCTAAAGTAAGTGAATCTTGGATTTGGAATAGGAGACTTGGACATTGTAATATAAATGTTTTAAATAAGTTATATACGAAAAACTTAGTTTCTGATTTACCTAGTCTTGGATTTGAATGTAATAGATTATGTGATGCATGCCAACTTGTTAAGCAATAGAAATCATCATTCAAATCTGTTAACAAAGTTTCTTCAACTCAACCTCTAGAACTTATCCATATGGATTTGTTTGGACCTTCAAGAGTAGCAATATTGGATGGTAAATTATATGTTTATGTATTAGTTGATGATTATTCTAGATTTACTTGGATTTTTTTAAAATTTAAAAATGATGTGTTTTCTTTATTTGAAAGTTTCTGTAAATCTGTTCAAAATTAAAAAGGTTTTAATATAATCTTATTATGATGTGATCATGGTGGAGAATTTGAGAATCAGTAATTTAGTTCCTTTTCCTCAAAAATGGGTATCAAACATACTTTCTCTGCACTAAGAACACCTCAACATAATGGGATTGTAGAAAGAACAAATAGAACAATTAAAGAAATGTTTAGAACTTTGTTAAATGAATATAGCCTACCTATATATTTTTGGGCAGAAGCTGTAAATACAGCTTGCTATATAATTAACAGAGTTATAATAAGACTTTTTTTTTGAAAATGACACCCTATGAACTATGGAATAAAACAAAACCTAAAGTAAATTATTTTAAAGTTTTTGGATGCAAGGTTTACACCTTAAACACCAAGGACAATCCTGGTAAATTTGATCCAAAATCTGATGAAGGAATTTTCTTGGGATATTCTTCTATTTCCAAAGCTTATAGAATTTTTAATAAGAAGTCAAGGATTGATGAAGAATCAGTTAATGTGAAATTTGATGAATCTGATCCATTTGAGAAATGGATAGATCAAATAGATGATCCTGACTCTAACAATATCATGAGACTTGAGAACATAAAGAATGATTTTGAAAATGATATAAAAGAAATTAAGTCTAGTTTAGAGGAACATGATACTAAAAAACCTTTACCTGTATTTCTTAGACAGTATAAAACCCTAAAGAATCACCCTTTAGAAACTGTGATAGGTGATTTGGAAACTGGTATTGAAACTAAAAGAATCTTAGGAAATCTAGTGGAATTCTATAACTTCCTATCCCAACTAGAACCCAAGACTATAGAAGAAGCTTTAGATGATGAAATTTGGGTAATAACAATTCAGGATGAATTAAACCAGTTAAAAAGAAATGAAGTTTGGAAATTAGTGGAAAGACCTTAGAATTATCCAGTAATAGGAACCAAATGGGTCTTTAGAAATAAACAGGATGACAAAGGTATAATAACTAGAAATAAAGAAAGATTAGTAGATAAAGGATATAATCAAGAAGAAGAAATAGATTATGATGAGACTTTTTCACCTGTAGCTAGGTTAGAAGCCATTATAATCCTTTTAGCCTATGCATCTCATATGAATTTTAAATTATTTCAGATGGATGTTAAATCTGCCTTTTTAAATGGTTATTTAAGGAAGAATGTTTATATTGAGAAACCTCCTGGTTTTGAAAACTCTCAAAAACCTGATTTTCTTTAAACATACTAAATCTCTTTATGGCCTTAAACAAGCACCTAGAGCTTGGTATGAAAGATTAAGTTCTTTTCTTTTCAAAAATGATTTTACTATTGGATTGGATGATCCAACACTCTTTAAGAAAACAGTGAAAAATAATGTTTTATTGGTTCAAATTTATGTTGATGATGTAATTTTTGGATCAACTAATAAAACACATTGTCATGAATTTTCAAAAATAATGTAACAAGAATTTGAAATGAGTATGATGGAAGAAATAAATTTCTTTTTGGGACATCAAATATTTTTAAAATATTTTTAAAATATTTTAAATCAAAGAAAATACATTGCTGATTTACATAAGAAATTTGGACACGAAAATAGAAAGACATTTACAACTCATATGTGTACTATTATAAAACTTGATTTGGATAAAACTGGGAAATCAGTTAACAAAAATTTATATAGAGGTATGATTGGTATTTTGTTATATCTTACTACTAGCAGGATATGTATAATGTATTCAGAATGTCTTTGAGCTAGATTTAAATCAAATCCCAAAGAATCTCATTTAACTGCTATTAAAAGAATTTTTACATATTTAAAAGGAACTACTTTTAAATCTCTACTCTATCCTAAAACATCTGATTTTAATTTGATTTCATATTCAGATGCTGACTTTGGAAGTTGATTATTAGATAGAAAAATAATATCAGGAACATGTCACTTTTTAGGAAAGTCTTCAGTGTCATGGTCTAGTAAGAAACAACATTCAGTTGCCCTATCAATAGCTAAGGCAGAATATGTATCTGGTGGTAGTTATTGTGCACAAGTGTTGTGGCTGAAAACACTCTTATAGACTTTATATTGAATTTTAATAATACACCTATTTTATGTGATAATACAAGTGCAATTAATATTTCAAAAAAATTCATATTAGTCATTCTATAACTAAGAACATTGATATAAGGTATCACTTTTTAAGAGATCATGTTATTAAAAAAGATATATTTTTAGAATTTATAAATACAGAAATTCAATTTGTAGATATTTTTACTAAACCACTTCCCCCTACAAAGTTTGATTTTATTAACGGGGATCTAGGTTTATTTAATTTTAATTAATTTTTTTATTATAATTTTAAATATTATTAATTTAATTTTATTTATTTTAATTTTATTTTCCTAATTTTGTAAATTTTATTTTGTTTTTAAATACTTTTTAAAATCAATTAATAATTTGTTTTTAGAAAAAGTTTTAACTTTTGTTTTTAATTTATGTTAAATTCACCCCATATAAATTTTATTTGTTTTTAAAATATATTTAATGATTAGTGATTACATGGGAATCAAGGCTGTCAGAGCCATTTCGAATTCGAAACTGTTTCATTTCCACATAACAAAAAAAACCCTTTGAACCCGAAAACTACATACTGTTGCACACCACTGATCTTTGAATATTCAAACCCTAAAATATTTGAACCTTCAGAAATCAACTCAATAATTGATAAGACCAAGTGAGAGGATGAGGTTGAGAGCAGTGATGCGAAGAAGCAAAAGTCAGTTGGGCGAAAAAATTTGCAAGGTAAAATTATAGATCTGGAATGGCTATTCCAGAATAATTTGTTGTTGAAACAGGCTTTGTCTTTTCAAAACCTTGAGCAGACTTTCAATAGTGAAAAGTCTGAGTTTATGTATGAGGTAGAACTGTGTTATTTCTTCTGAATAGTTCAGTTCAGTCTAGGTGAGGATGAAGACACTATGATTGCAAAGATTTAGGTATGATATTTCTCAATCTTTTCTGTTGAAATAGGACAAATCCTGAATTGCCCGCATGAAGGAGAATATAATTTTGATTTGAAAAACATTGGAGATTTTGTGCATAATTCTGAGGACATTACGTCCTTTTTGTTTGGAACAAATATTGTTAAGAAAATGATGGTAAAGTATTTAGAACTAGATCAGAAGATTTTGGTTGAATTTGTTCAGCCTGGAATAACTCCCAGGATGTCCAAAATGGAAAATATTTTGTACCCTGATATGTACATAATGTATCTTCTGTTAAGTGACATAAAATTAAACTTCCAAGGTATATGGTAAGGTACCTCAATTACTGCTGCCAGAGTGATGCAAGAATGAACTTCTATCCTTTTGGAAGTTTCATTTCAAAGTTATTTCTCAAGAAAGGATTGGTGATACTTGTAGATGTGAGAACAAGGTGTCATCTCGGTAATACCTTTTGTACTAGGACACTAAGGAAAATTGGTTATTTCTGGAGAACCATAAAAGGAAAAATCTTTCCAGTGGGGGAAGAAGAAGAAGAAGAGGAAGAAGAGGACGAGGCCCTATCTCTACCTGACAAAGCTAAAGAAAAACAACCTGACACTAGAGTAACTACAACTGCAAGGAGACTTCGTTTTGAAATTGCAGAGGTTGAAGACGAAGGAAGTCAGGAAGTACATCAAGTTAAAAGGAAAAGAGCTACAAGAGCTGAAGTTGAAACAATGTTTTCTCAACCACTATCACATAAAGATATTTTGGGATATAGTTTTGTTGGATAAGCCTAACATGGTTGAACCTCAAGAAGTGTTAACTCAAGTTGAAATGGATGTTGAAACAGAAAGACTTGCACCTGCTGTTGTTGAACCTGAAAGAGTTGAATCAGTGGCGGAACTTCAAAATGAATCTCCAATTGAAGTTGTGAAAGAGGGAGTTCCTGGAGGAGAATTTTCTAGTCCTCTGGCTGCTCAAGAAGACAATGTTGTTGAAAATCATGTTCAAGATGATATCATTATTGAATAACACGTTGATGATGCATCACATGTTCACACTGAAGTTTTTAGGAATATGTTTTTGTGGAAGAGTCTAAGAAATACTATAAGGAAAAATCTGTAGACAAAGATTAAAAGGGAGATGAAGAAACAGTTGCAGAATCTTCGCCCCTAGTGTTAATACATCAAAGAACTGAAGAAGAAAATCAACCACAGGATGCTTCTACTTTACCGAATGAACCAGTTGAAGATGTTTAAAAGAAGTTACAAAGACTATAAACTGAGAATGATGCTCTAAAAAGAGCTTTGAAATTTGAAATGTTGAAATTTCAAAGACTGAAATCCAGCACAGTTTTAAGAAATGAAGTTGATAATTTCCAAAAGGAAATATTGACAGAAGTGGTCAAAATGAAATCATAAATGGTTTTGAAATTAGATCTGTATGGTTTTAAATATTACATAGAAACTCAGTTTGAATCCATAAGGTCCAGTGGAGCTAGTGGTTTAGGTACCTCACCTGAACTCATAAGGAGATTTCAGGCCATTACAACTGTAATTGGCAATATGAATGAGAGGTTGGCTGATCTTCAATGTAACAGTGCTCCATTATCAGTATTGCTAGACAATCAGAAATTTTTAGTAGATCAGCTGACATCCAGGGAGCCAGGAATCAGAACAATGTTAAACTAGATGTCAAAGAAGCTGTCAGTGTTTATAGAAAAATAAGAGAGAATGCATGAGTTTTTCAGAGTCAATTTAATCAAGGATATTCATATGACTCAGGAGAATAGAGAGGTCATTATCAAACATGGAGATGGGATGATGAAGTGACTGGGGGAAAAGCATACAAAAATCAAGGAAGTTGTTCAAAGAAGATGGAACCTATCTTAATCCTAATATCCCTTGATTCCTGTGTATATCATTATCAAGAACATACTGCTGTTTTTGAATAAAAAATTGATTCATTGTATATTTATTTATTTGTCAGTTTTGTTACCTAATTTTACTATTTTAAGTTTAAATATTCCATTATACTAGATTACCTTACTGATAAACAATTAATTATATCATTTACCTACAGTTCAGTGCAACATTAAATGTGTTAAAATCCATGATTTATCATTATTTTTTATATCACAAAAGGGGGAGAAATATGGATAAACACAACATTTTATTTTAAGCTTTTAAAACCTTATTTAAATTATTTCCTATATATTTAAAATGTTTTGGATTTATATAGATCTATACTTATACAGGAAACTATTTTAAGTTATTAACGTTCAATTATTATAAAGGGAAATTTTCTTTTACTTTTCATTTTGGAGAAATTTGAATAAATGTATTATGGTCAGAGGGAGAAATTTGGATAAAACTAAAAAAATTTATTTTATTCTTTAATTTATTTTTAAAGAAAAATAATTTTATTTTATTTTTATAAATAAAGGGGGAGAAATTTATTTTTTAACAATACAATGTTTATTTATTGAAATGATTTTGTTAAAATTAAATATTGTTTTATCTTTTCAAAATTCTAAATTATAAGTAACTAATTTTGAATGTCAATTTCATTTAATTAGTGTTATTATTTTATGGGTTTTGTGATCATAAAAAATGGGGAGATTGTTGAGCATGTGTTGTTTTCAACAATACATTTTTAATGGAGAGATTGTTGAGAACAATACTCTATCTCTTTATGATGATTTTGATGTTTAAAAATACCCTTTAATTGTTTTCTAATGATTTTACATTAATTATTTTTCAAGAATTATATATTTTATATATTCTCATTCTTGGAAGAATATTAAAGTGTTTACACAGCATGGAACAATTTCTAAACCATTCGGGAATCAATTTAAAGTGTTCTGGAAACACTATTCATTCCTTACATTTGGAAAGCATAGCGTAAAGAAAGAAAGGAAAGTGTAGCATAAAGAAATAAAGGAACCCACTATTTACTCATTACATATTATCAAAAAATTATGATTAAACAACCATAAATTATCAGAAAAGTATGAAATAAAAAACCTACGTAAAGAAAAACTATACGTAAAGAAAAACCCTATGTAAAGAAGAACCCTACGTTAGGAAACAACCCTACGTTTGAGATATTGAGAAATTATGGAAGAAAAAACATTACATAAATATTTAATGTTTTGTTTGTTTCTCAAAAGAATGGTTAATCAACCTTACTTTTGTAAATAACCATACGTTACATAAAAAAGTATGGATCATAAACTTTATGTTTGGAAGCTTAGAAAAGTATGATATACATTTGGATATGGAAGAGAAAAGTATGGATGGTCAAACCTATGTTTGTGTTCAACTTTACGTTCATCATCAAACTTACATTTGAAGAATGCGACATCAACCCTACATTTGATCTATGTTACGTTTCAGAGAATTCATGCAGTGCAACTCAACCTTACGTTTTGCATCGGGAATTTGAAGTTGATATTTTTGTTCAACGGTCTACAAGTGATTGATCAGGCTAATTTTAAGTCGAACTAAACGCTGATTTTTAAGTGTTTCCTTGACAGATTCAGAGCCATTTGAAGGATTTATTTAACTGGTGCTTTTCATGATGAATATTATGGAGTTTTATGACTGCTCAGATTAATTCACAAGTTTGAATATTGCTAGTCAAAGGGCTCTATTTGTGGATCTGATTTTTCAGAGGAGGCGCTCGATATATCTGTTTTCATTATGAATTTCAAAATATATTACACATCAAAACAAAAACAAGGGTGATATATGAAAAAGTCTATAGAGGTCGATATAGAAAATATTTCAAAGAAGAACACATAGCGATCAAGAGCGCAAGTGCAGATAAAATCATTGTATTTGAATGAAAGATCTGTTGCACAGACTATGCTATTTCTAAAGAGAGAAAACATGGAAAAATAAAGATACAAATATCTACTAATTAAGAAGAGCGACTACACTCTGTTTTATTGAAGAATAAGGAACACAACAGAAGATTCATCTATTTGTAAAAGACAATCTTTTGTGAATCTGCTACTACTTATGATGCGATTATATTTTCTATATCTACTGCAACCGGATCGACTCATAACTACTTTGACCTGAAGATCAATATTTCTGAAGAAGACGATCCATCTGCTGTCAATTGTATTCTATTTCAATTGTGAAGATCAACTGGAAAAGTTCTTTGTAAACGGAAACACTTTTATCTTGAGTGACCATCTTCGCGTACTAAGATGAGTAGATTCGTGTTTCAACCAGAAGGATTTGTTTGCCTGATAATTGTAAAGGTATCAACTTCCTGTTTTTATTTGTTGGACGGTCTGTGAAAAAGAGGACCAGATAGTAAAAATCACTAAGCTCGTGCAGTAGAGCATTGGTGGAGTGTTCTAGGGGCCTTCTATTTCCCGAACCACTATACATCCATGTGTCCCTTCTTTTACTTATTCTGTTGCATGATCAAATCTAATAAAGCATAGAAGACCAAACTCGATCAATCGAAGTGTTAACGAAAAATATGAAAGACACAATTCACCCCCTCTTGTGTATAATCTGTATATTCAAGATCTAATAGTTATGTCAAATATTAGAGGGGTAAAAATAATTAATGTTAAATGAATTTAATATTTTTTGTAGGATATGTTCATATCCTTAATTTCTTGATTATGAGATAATTTCATTTAATATTGTATAATTTTCTCAAAAAAAAAATCCCATTAGTTTTGTCTATGTAATGATAGAGTTATCACTTCATCGAATTTGATTTTCTAAACATTCAATTCACATAATCATAGCTTATGTATAAATTTTAGAATTTTAAATAAAACTCAATTCATTATTTTTACAAAATTCTATAACCATTTTCTATCCCCTCATCCTTTTAATTTTTTATTTTAAATTATGGATGATTACCATTCATATAAAAATATAATAATTCCAACTCAATTAATTTTTTATAGATTAATAAATTCTGAAAACTTTCTAGACCTATTTTGAATCTCTTCATGACTTTCCGATCTAAACAATTCTGAAATAGTAGTTTCTTCTTTGTTTTTTTATATTTTTATCACTATAAATTTCATTCTATATGGTAAAAGCTTTTTATTAATTTTATTCAGTCCTATTCCTCTTAAATTGAAGCATCATTTTTATTTATCACCTTAACCTATTCTATAATTTTCATCTTGAATTAACATCATCTCTAAATTTTTCTTATGTTTTAGTTTATTCATCTACTAATTCATCTAATTTAGTGTTTTTGGTTTCAAGTACGTCAATATAATCTAATAATTGTATGAGTTTCCCAATAATATTTTAATATTAACTTCCAAAAATAGAATCCTTATAAAAGAAAATTTTATGTCCCACTTTATGATCAAATGAACCTTTTGGGTGTTTTCCATCATTACTTTTAAGTTATAAAATTTCCTCCATTTTTATCATGGAATATTTCAATTGTTTTCATTCATCAAGGAAAAAACCATCAACTAGAAATTCATTTATTCTTGAATCTTTTAATGAAGCATCGTAATGAATTTATATGGGGATTTGAAATTGATTATATGGGATATTTTAATTATTGTATTTGTGATATTTTAAACTCACCATCATCTTCATCAAGACTTCATGGATTCTTCTCTATCATATAACCATGAAATATATAATTGAACCATTATAGTGGTATTAATATTTTTAATAATTACATATATAATATCATATTATTAGCTAATAGAAGATAAATTCATCACTTACATCCTCATTAAATTTATCTAGAATGATCTCAAGATACTCAATTTCCATGAAATCCACCTATTTGTATGTTTTATTTATCATTATTTTAGGTTTCACTCATATCTCACATGAAAAAACTCTATTTAAAAATCATCATGGGATAAATCTTCCAAGTTCCATTCAATATGTAAAATTCCTGACTTTCAAGGTACATTTATTTTTAAATTATTATATATCATATATTGTTGTGTCTTTTAGAGGTGTTTATCTAGGTAAATGTATCTCAGAGTTGGTATTTTATAGAGTGGAGTATTAGTGTGATACCTGATTGGTAAAAAAAGAACAATTGATAACTGGTGTGGTGCACCATGAAACTCGTGGGAAGATACCAACCCAAAAATGAGAAGCCATAGGCTATACAATAGCCAAGGAAATATTATTTCATTATTTTTTCTAGTGTCTGACCAGCGACTAGTAGGTAGTGCTGCCACCCAGCCAATTTGGACTACTAACTCACCAGTATTTTCCATATCCATGATTAATTTTGGGGAATATTTGTTTTTTTTCTAATAAAATTATTAATCTAAAAGATCCCACTTTTGACTCTAATGTGATAGTAATCCCTTGGAGGGAACTCTATTGGATCTCTAGGCTTCACTATCCTATCCTCTTAGCTTCTCGATGTCTAGATCATTTATAGGTATCGACTGAGGTTAGATATTCCCATTTTAAATAAAATTATCCGGGTTTCTTTGTAATGATAATTTATTTAAGAAATATATTATTGATTTATATATCACTTCTTAAATTTAAATGATATTTCATATTTGATTTATTGATTGACATTATATCACAATTTTTTTGGACTCCATTTGATTGATCCTAGGTCTACTATTGATTTTGAATTCTTATTAGTAGGTTTATTAGGATTTCATATCTTGGGATTATCACTTCCAACAAATCCAATTCAATTAATTATATAGAGAAGGATAGGATGTTATTCAAGTGAATGTTGGTGCATGAGTGTGATCTAAGTGTCATTCATTGGTGGATCATTGAGTTAGACTCTCCATGGTAATGACATAAAGACCTTACCATATTTGTAATTTATATAGAATTATTTGGAATGCTTGAATTGTGTATGTGACTTGTGTATATACCCTTTCATGATAGGCATATTTGACGTGCGTTGGGTAGTCCATGATACTCTTTCTTGGTAATGTATTGTTTTTCCTTATTATATCAGTTATTATTGGTGTAATATTTCATTCCATGAGAAATTAATGTTGAAATATGTTATTAACCACTTTTTATGCCTTATATGTGGAATTGTATATAGCCATTAGAATATCTATTTTACTATTTAGGTTGACAATTGGACTTGTCGGACATATCCAACTCCATAGTGGGGAAGCATCGATGGTATGAATTTTCCATTATGGTTTTTTGTAGGATAGTTAAAACCTAAGATAATAATGTATTCAACACATTTTAATGCTATATTCCATTATAAGTGTTTCTATATGTATATTTGTTACCTATAGATGGTGAACATCATTGCATTAGAGGGAGTCAATATGTACGAGTATGTCAAGTTTGTGTATTATCTCAAGCTTGTATGCAACCACAAGTCATTTGAATAACATTCTCATAAAGGTGGTGTGGGTTATTTTTTAATTTTGAAACATGCATTGTACATTAAGGAATATAGTGTTACGTAGAATGATATAATTCACTTTATTGACTATACATGATTTTCTCCCATCAAGAAACTATTGAAGGTGTTGTTGGGGTTTGAGGAATCCAGGATAGTACATGATTGCTCGGAACATGGCTGATTATATTATTATATGAATATTTTCTTTTCCATAATTTCATTCTCTTAACTATACAAGCAAAATTCTTGAAAGGAGAATTTGTGATGTCCAACTTGATTCATACTCAAACCCTATATAGGAATCTTGGTACTATGAAAACTTCATGATCAGGGATTTTGAGAAAGCCATAGGTACTACAACATGTTGTTGAAGAGATTAGTGTTGGGAGATGGATTCTATTCTAGGAAGCAATTCTTATGGTTTCAAAAACAATTTTATTTATTATAATTTGTAAATTTAATATTATACTCGTTGACCCCCCAAATTGGGGACACACTTGATTATAATTGTTTGAATTGTCCTGAAAACTGTTATAGAATTTAATCATGTTAAAATTTTCTATTCTTCTTTATTGGATTATATTTAAGATAAAATCTTTTAGTGATTAATATTATTATCGAGTGTATAGTCTCTCCATATTATATTAGACATTTTCATCTAGTCTACAACCTGTTAAAAATGGGGTGGCACACATGAGGTTTTGTAACACCTGAGACTTTTATGAGAAATATTTTATATTTATGTTATATACATCATCAAAGGAATCTTTCACTACACACAACACTAGCTTGGATTTCTTTACACACAATCACTACTTTCCTCGACAACTTGCATTGTACGCAATACCGAGTTTTACTAAACAACGACATGTTATTGAAATATTATTAAAACTAGCCATTACAAATAGTAATACTCACTTTTTGAAATTTTATTTTTCAAAATGGACTTCATTTTTGGATTCGGAATATCGAAATTAGCCTAGGGTGAAATTTTGGTATTTTTCTGAAAACTTTCAATTTTTGATGAATAGTGAAAAGACTGGGTTACTATTTAAAAACCGACTTTTTATTTAAATAATTATTTATATTATTTAAATTTATTTTATTGGTATACTAATACATAATACCTATATAAGTTCAATGTAATTAATTGGAGTCATTTTATTATAATTTTAGACATATAAAAATTTTATTGAACTTTTCACCGTCTTTTACCGACCTCCTAGGAGAATTTGAAAATTTACATAAAACATAATTTTACCGCTTCTGTGAGTGGAATTTTGAAAATACAGGAGACATAGTTAATATAAAGTAGTAAAATTTGGTTCAATAAGATAAAAATATGTTTGGGTGAATATTAACTTTTTACTTTTTTTACCTCGGTTAAAAGTAAATAGGGCAATTAAGGGTAAAAATGGTATTATTATTACCCTAAAACATGTTCTAATTCTATTTTTTTAGTGTAATTCGACCAAAAAAAAACTTAGGAATAATATATGACTATTTAGGTCCACTTGGATTAGATTAGGACATTTATTATTAATTTATTTAAGGAAGTGGTAAAATAGTTAAAATCAAAGTTTAATAACTAAAACATTTTGAATATAGGGTTATAAATAAGATAAATTAGACTATAAATATTACTTATAAAGATAAAAATATTTCCTACATAAGTATAGTTTATTTATAATTTTTAGACTTTAAATAATTTAATTTGTTTATGACACAATGATGATGAAATAATTACCTTATTAATGAAATATTAACATAATTGATGTTATAAACACCCAAATAAATGTAATTTGAGACATTTTATGAATTAAAATAATTTTATAGGTTAATATGACATGTAAGTATTGATTTAATTAACTTTTTTTGAAGTTATCATTCTGTTATGAGTTTTACAAAAATCACTTACAAAATAGTGTTAAAATTGACATAAAATAGTTTTTAAAAAAATATTATATTATTAGTTGTTATTTTATTCCTAAAAATCTAAGGTTTGTAAAAATGACATAGATAAGGTTATATATATAAATAATAAACAACTTGGGGTTAGTTTAGCTTGTTATAGTAAGTTTATTAACCATATAGTATAGGAAAACAAGAAGACACGGTAAAAGTTAAATTATTTAACTTAGATATAAATCTAAATGATAAGGTAAAAATAGTAACCTAAACCTGTCTAAAATCTATTGGATGAGTGGATTTAGACCCATAACCACCATATATTCTAGTTAAATCAATTTGGAGCTATTAAAAACCGAATATGACTTTATAATAAAATAATATTTTAAGTTTTTCTAAGGTGCCCCTCTCCTCCCTTATAAAAGGGAACCTCCTCCCTCTCCTCCTCACACCACATTGAGCCTTCATGATCGGCCAAACCCTACCAATTTATCTTCTCCACTTCCCTATAAACATCATATAGGTCCTGGTATTCTTCAAATACCATCTTTAGTGCCCTAAGAGGAGGTTAAGAAGAGGAGCTTCAAAAAAGAGGTAATGTCCGTTACCGATTCTTTCAACTTTATTTTCTTCTTCTACTTCTTCTTATTTAGATGTTTCATTATGAAGTAATTACATCAGTATCAATTATATACTGATATGATATTATAAGTTTGAAAAAACACTATTTCACCAAATATCCATCCTACGGAAAATGAAATCAGCGCGCATGCGTACGTACGAAATATCGTCTCCACGCTGTGGTGTAATCTATTTTCCACCACCACCATAATTAGATGGGTATAATGGTGTAAAGAATAACTATATATGATTATTGTAAAGTGATATTAATTCTGAAATAGTATACATAAACTTCAATAAAATTCCATAATCATTGGAATGATATCATCGCTCGTGCGTATGTACGACCTACCGTCTCCACGATGTGATGCGACTCGTTTTACTTGATCTTAAATGCTTAATGATTATATAAATGAATTTAATGAATAAATATGATATATATCACACTAATACCATTATGGAAATGAGGTATCTATAACCTAAAAGAAGACTAAGAATTTATTTGACAAAACACACATAAGAACAAAAAGCAATAAACACCTGAATAAAAAGTAACAATGAAATATTACTAATAAGAAGCTAATAATATGACCATATGTGATATCATAAAAAGTATTAAGATTCTGGAATAATCCAATAACATTATTTAAATCCTTATACAGGAGGTTCGGACACGTACGAAGCAAATCGGACCTAAGGTAAGGGAAAATCTTGCAATCTCATTTTTATCGGAGAATGTATATATTTCAGAATTTACTGGGGAATATTTATCATCCACATCCATGTTTCATCAATATGTAATATTATTTATATCATTATACAATTTTTTAAATACAATTTTAACCATTGGTATGTTTTTAGTAAAATATGTGAAAGGAATCTTTTATCATTTTTAGTACGAGCTACTTTTTGACTTTTCTGGCCAAAGTATGAGAAGAATGTTTTTTTAACTTATACAGCATGAATGGATTTTTATGATTTCATAGAACATTATTTCCATGAACCTTACATTATATGTTTTCATGTTTTTTTAATCAACTTCTTCTAGTTTAATATTTTATGACATGTTAAGAAAGGAAAAATGTTTTCGAAGTAGAAAGGATATTTTCCTAAAGAATGGTGTTCAAGCATTTTATCAAAAACAATTTTCATCTAAGATAATATAGGGTTCTATTTATATCCCTATATTTACATTGATTTGATTATTTGATGATGGAATTATTTTTTTGAAGTCCTTTTATCTGATATAATTTATCTTATGATGGAATGATGTTTAAGAATCCCATGTTATTACATGGGTTATGCTATGATGTATGATTTATGATCTTGTGGCACACATAATAATGGTATCATTATGAGATGTGTGGGACCTATACCTCCCTCCAATGCATTGGGTAATGATTTATATCTCATGAGAAATACATGGTTGGAATGGCAGGTTAATCCGGTTTAGTGAAACAGGACTGAAATAAGGAGTGAACTCGGTTCAGAAATGGACTTTGTCCGCTAAGATAGTCTTGGTAATGAGTCTTGACTACTAAGAAATGATTCTCTATGATTATATGTGTATGCCACAAAGTTTTATGTTTTATGTTATGATTATTGGGATTATATTTCACTACTATGATTTATCCCATTTTATGAAATTATGATCTCTTTTGCAGGTTAATATTTCCAAAATGATATGTTCTTATGAATATGATGTGATTGATATTTCTTTTGTTCACCCTTACTAATAATTTGAGCTCACGCTTTTGTATGTTTTATTTTCCCCAGGTTAGGAAGATGGATATTAAGTAAGATATGCCAAAAGGGACTCTAGATATGATAAAATAAAAGGGAGACAGTGTAGATGATTTATGAACTGTTGTTTATGTTTCCCAGTTTCTAAAGACACTATACCTATACAGCCCTTTCATGGTTTTGTTATATGTTGTAATAAGTGTACTTAAATTTTGAAGTAATAACAATGTATGTAAAGTATGGTTCGTTATAGTTGGTATCAGAGGAAAGGTATAGTCAACCTTTGGAAACTAGGTTGTGAAATCCTTAGTAAGAACCCTAAGGATATGTATAAGCATAGAACACAGTCTTAGTGTTCTAAAAATGTCCATGAACAACCTAGGATAAAACCTTAAGTGTGAAATTTTATTCTTGATAATGTGGCTTTACTATTATAATTAGTGTTGCTTACACTATTATTCTTGGTTTTAGTCAATGGCTGGAACACGAAGGAACCATGTTAATGCGGAATGCGAAGAGTAATTCAATGATTGTCCCCCTAAGTAGCCAAACCTTATGAGAGATGGAATGAAAAATCTTGTAGCCATGCTCACACAACTCTCTCAAGATATGAATCATGCAGAAATTCCAAACGAGAAAAGGAATGAGAAACATTATGTTGAATCCTTCATGAGGCAGCTTCCACCCTCATTCAGTGGGTCTACTGATCCATTAGTGTCTGAACAATGGATCAGTACCACTGAAAAGATATTTTCAGTTCTTCAATGTTCTGAACATGATAAAGTCATCTTAGCAGTATATCGTTTGGAGGGTGAAGATGATCAATGGTGGAATCTTATCAAGAATATGGGGAAAAGGGATGAAATTGAACCCATGGAATGGGATGAGTTCAAGAACATATTTTTCAATAAGTACTTCCCTCTTATTCTTCGAACAAAGATGGAGAAGGAGTTTCTTGAACTAAAGCAAAAGGATGATAAATCCGTTGGTACCTATGAGTCATATTTTACAAGACTTGTAAGGTACGCTTTTGGTATTATTATCCAACCTGAGACTAAGATCGATTGATTCTTTAGTGGCTTAAAACTGAGTCTTCTAAGGGAGTTAGCCATAAGGGACTTCAATAGCTACGGGGAAATCGTTCGATGTGCTCTCATGGTTGAGATGGAGATTGGAGTTACCCATCAGTCATATGCATTTGATGAGAAAAGGAAAATGGAATTCAAAGTAAAATCGAAAGAGCACACTGAAAATAAGATGAGTTTTCCCTTATACTCAAAGTGTGGAAAGAAACATGGAGGTATTTGTCTTAAAGGGACAAGTACATGCTTCAAATGTAGAAAGGAAGGTCATCAGTCATTTGAATTCCGCAATGATGGGAAGAAGATGTCTACTGATGCGAACAATGAAAAGGATACACATATTGCACCTCCTACACTTCAATGTTACAAGTGCAAGGAAATGGGGAATTATGCTAATCAACACCCTAATCTAAGGGTTGTTGATGATGATAGACGTCAACAAACTCTTAATGACAAAGGCAAAGGAAATTCACATGAAAATTCTATTAGTGATGTGGAGTACGATAATGAAGTGGTGAAAGGTACACTTACCAACCACTCTAAAGTATCAAATGTTTTATTTGATTCTGGATCCGCCCACTCTTTTATTTCAGAAGAATTTTCTAAGGGTATCTCCATATTACCTCAATAATTAGATGTTGAGTTAGCTGTGACAACCCCTAATGGCACAACAGTCGCATCAAAAGTTTACAATTCTTCTCTAATTGAAGTTTGTGGGAGGGTGCTTCCTACAAATCTTGTGATCCTTACTATAGTGGAATTTGATGTGATTCTTGGTGTGGATTGTATTTCTTTATATGGAGCTCATATCAATTGCAAAAGAAGGGAAGTCACATTTCATATTCCAGATCAATCTATGATCGTCTATCGATGCAAGGATGAACATAGCCTTCCAGTGAAAATATCTTCCATATTATGGGTCTCGATTCCACTAAATGAAGGTTATTTATCTCAAATGGTTGGTGAGAAACTCATGATTAAGAATATGACCATTGTATGGGAGTTTGATTATGTCTTTCCAGTGGAATTTCTAGGTCTTCTACCAAATTGTGAAGTTGAGTTTTCAGTAGAACTCGTACCGGGTGCTTTGCCTATTTCAAAGACACCTTATAGAATGAACCCAATTGAGTTGTAGGAATTGAAGAAGTAACTAGAAGAGAATTTTGATAAGGGATTTATACGCCCTAGTGCCTCACCTTGGGGAGCACCTGTTCTTTTTGTTAAGAAGAAATATGGATCAATGAGACTCTGCATTGATTATTGAGAACTTAACAAGATCACTGTCCAGAACAAATATCCTCTCCCGCACATTGATGACTTATTTGACCAAATAGGCAGAGCTAAATAGTTTTCCAAGATTGATCTTCGTTCTGGGTATCATCAATTAAGGGTCAAAAGGGAGGATATACCAAATACGGCTTTCCGTACAGGGTATGGACACTATGAATTTATAGTGATACCATTTGGTCTTACTAATGCCCCTGCTATCTTCATGGATCTAATGAATAGAGTCTTTAGAGACTATCTTGATCAGTTTGTGGTAGTCTTTATAGATGATATTATTTTCTATTAAAAGAGAAAGTAATAACATGAAGATCACTTGAGAATTGTATTGAAGTCCCTGAGAAAGGAGAATATTTATGCCAAATTTAACAAGTGTGAATTTTGGCTTCCAAAAGTTGCATTTTTTGGTCACATAATCTCAAAAAAGTGGATATCGGTGGAACCAGCAAAAATAGGGGTTATCGAAATATGGTCGAGACCAACAACAATAACTGAGATCCGAAGTTTTCTTGGTTTGTCTAGATATTATCGACGTTTTGTGAATGATTTTTCACTATTATCTAATCCACTCACCTATTTGACTCGAAAATGAGTTAAGTTTGTGTGGATAGAGGAATGTGAATAGAATTTCCAGGAGTTGAAAATAAGGTTATCTAGTGCACCTGTGCTCCCACTGCCTTGTAGTGGAGAAAGGTTTGTGATCTACAGTGATGCATCCAAGAAGGGGCTGGGGTGTGTTCTCATGCAAGATGATATGGTGATTGGTTATTCCTCACGGTAGTTTAAAATCAATGAGCATAATTACCCAACACATGATTTGAAGTTTTTTGCGCTAATCATTGCATTAATGATTTGGAGGCATTATCTTTAGGGTGAAAGGTGTGATATTTATACTGATCATAAAAGTTTAAAGTATATTTTCACACAAAATGAGCTTAATATGCGCCAAAGAAGGTGGTTGGAGTTGATTAAGGAATATGAATGATTGATTCATTACCACCCTGGGAAATCAAACAAGGTGGCAGACACATTAAGTCGACAAGACCATGCTAGTTTATCCCCAATGAGGATAACAAAAGATCCAATATTTATGGATTTACAAAGGATGCATCTTGGAATTATAATGGAAGGGGAAATATCTTATCTTTATCAAATGAATGTTCAACCATCTATACATGCAAAGATTAAAGAGGCACAGAAAGAAGATGTAGAGTTACAAAAGAAGGTGAGAAATGTTCCTGAATTCAACCTCGATTGTGGTGGGATAATAAGGTTTAGAAATCGGGTTTGTGTTCCTCCCATCCCCGAATTAAAGAAGGAGTTGTGGGATGAGGCTCATAGTCCATCAGTCTCTATTCATCCTGGAAGCACCAAGATGTATAGAGACCTATAAGAGTACTTCTGGTGGGATGGCATGAAAAGAGATCTTGATGAATATGTCTCTCGATGCTTGGTTTGTCAGCAAGTTAAAGCTGAGAGACATAATTCTAACGGGATGTTACAACCATTACCCATACCCGAATGGAAATGAGAAAACATCACTATGGACTTTGTCACCAGACTTCCTATTACATCCAAACGCTATAATGCTATCTGGGTCATAGTTGATTATCTTACAAAGTCTGCTCTCTTCATTTCTATTAGAGAGGATTTCTCTATGGATCTGCTTGCCAGGATATATGTAAAGGAAGTGGTAAGATTGCATGGAGTACCACATTCCATTATATCTGATCGGGATCTGAGGTTTACCTCGAAGTTCTGGTGAAGTCTTCAGCATTCTCTACATACAAAGTTGAGTTTTAGCACTGTTTATCATCCTCAGATAGACGGTCAGTCTGAGAGAACAATTCAAACTCTAAAAGATAAGTTAAGAGATTTATCTATGGATTTCAAAGGTGGTTGTGATCAACACCTATCTTTGGTGAAATTTTCTTATAATAATAGCTTTCACTTCAGTATTCCGATGGCTCCTTAGGATGCTCTCTATGGAAAGAAATGTTGAACTCCAACTTGCTGGGATGAAGTTGGGGAAAGAAAGCTATTTGGACCTGATCTTGTTGAAGAGATGTTAGAAAAGGTCAGATCTATTCAAAAACACATAAGAGCAGCTCAGAGTCAACAAAAAAGTTATGTTGATAACCGAATAAAGTCCTATAGTTTGAAGTGGGTGATAAATTGTTCTTACGAATATCTCCTTGGAAGAGGGTAATGAGATTTGGAAAGAAGGGAAAGCTGAGACCTAGGTATATCGGTTCTTTCGAAATACTGGATCGTGTTGGGAAGGTATCTTACTAATTGGAGCTTCCACAGAATCTCTATCAAGTTCACGATGTGCTCCATGTATCTCTCCTAAGAATGTACATACCTGATCCTTCACATGTACTCAGCTCAGAAGTTATACCACCAGAGCAAGATCTTTTTTATGAAGAACAACCGATAGAGATTCTGGATCATAGTGAAAAAGTCCAAAGGAAGAAGACCACTCCTTTGGTGAAAGTTTTATAGAGGAACCACCAATTAGAAGAAGCAACATGGGAGCTTGAGGATATTATGAGGGAGGGGTATCCTCATATGTTTGTTAAAAAGTGACGAATTTCGAGGGAAAATTCATTTTAAGGGAGGTAGAATGTAACACCCGAGACTTTTATGAGAAATATTTTGTTTTGATGTTATATACACCATCAAATGAATATTTTACTACACACAACACTATCATGGCTTGCTTTACACACAATCACGACCATCCTCGATAGCATGCGTTGTACACAATACCGAGTTTCACTAAACAACGATATGCTATTAATATATTTTTAAAACCAGCCGTTATGAATAGTAATACCCACTTTTTGATATTTTATTTTTCAAAATGGACTTCATTTCTGGATTCGGAATATCGAAATTATCCTAGGGTGAAATTTTGGTATTTTTCTGAAAACGTTCAATTTTTGATGAATAGTGAAAACACTAGTTTACTATTTACAAACTGACTTTTTATTTAAATAATTATTTATATTATTTAAATTTATTTTATGTGAAGATTGATACATAATACCTATATAAGTTAAATTTAATTCATTGGAGTCATTTTATAATAATTTTAGACATATATAAATTTTATTGAACTTTTCACCGTCTTTTACCCACCTCCTAGGAGAATTTGACAATTTACATAAAACTCAATTTTACCGCTCCTGTGAGTGGAATTTCGAAGATCCGAGAGACACGGTTAATATAAAGGAGTAAAATGTGGTTCAATAAGATAAAAATAATTTTTTTTGAATATTTACTTTTAACTTTTTTTACCACGGTTAAAAGAAAATAGGGTAATTAAGGGTAAAAATGGTATAATTATTACCCTAACACATGTCCTAATTCTATTAGATAAGTGTAATTCGACCCAAAACAGTACTAGGAATAAAATATGACCATTTTGGTCCACCTGGATTAGATTAGGACCTTTATTATTAATTTATTTAAAGAAGGGTTAAAATAGTTAAAATCTATGTTTAATAACTAAAACATTTTTAATATAGGGTTATAAATAAGATAAATAGACTATAAATATTCATTAGAAATCTATAAACATTTTCTACATAATGATATTTTATTTATAATTTTTAGACTTTAAATAATTTAACTTATTTATGACACAATGATGATGCAGTAAGTACCTTATTAATGAAATATTAACATAATTGCTGTTATAAATACCCATATAAATGTAATTTGAGACTTTTTATGAATTCAAATAATTTTCTAGGTTAATATGACATGTTATTATTAATTTAGTAAACTTTTTTCTAACTAATCATGATTTTTTTTATTTTCACAAAAATCAATTACCAAGTAGTGTCAAAATTGATATAAAATAGTTTTTAAAACAAATATTATATTATTAGTTGTTATTTTATTCCTAAAAATATAAGGATCGGCCAAATGAATTAGATAAGGTTATATATATTAATAATAAACAACTTGGGGTTCTTTTGAATTTTTATAGTAATTTTATTAACCATATAGTTTAAGAAAACAAGAAGACATGGTAACACTTAAATTATTTAACTTAGATTTAAATCTAAATGATAAGGTTAAAATAGTAACCTAAACTTGTCTAAAATATATTTTATTAGATGATATAAAACCATCCCCACCTTAGATTAGAAATAAATCAATTTTGGGCTATTAAAAACTGAATATGACTTTATAATAAAATAATATTTTATGTTTTTCCTAAGGTGCCCCTCTCCTCCCTTATAAAAGGGCACCTCCTCCCTCTCCTCCTCACACCACTTTGAGCCTTCACGCTCGGCCAACCCATTCCAATTTATCTTCTCCACTTCCCTAGAAACATCCTATAGGTCCTGGTTGTAAAGACCCATAAATTTCAGGGAAATTTTTTTTCTTAATTTTCTTTGGAATTTTACAAGAACGCAGTTTCTGACGGCGCCTGATTCCGAGGCCCGGTGTGCCCGGAATCATTTTCCGAAGTTTGGCTCGGGTACGTTCAGTGAACGGACGAGCGGGTTTTTTCTAACTTTTGAACCGGTGCCCGGAATCGAATTCTTAGGGCACCGATGAAATCGCAGCGCCGGTATTCGCTTAGAAACGCCTCTTCCGGAGTTGCGTTTGCTCGGGTGTGGTTTTTAATTCTCGGGCTTAAAGTTAAGAAATAAAATAATTTTGTGACAACTTTATTTTATTTCACTTAAGCCGCTTGGAAGCCACTTGAAGCCACTTAAAGGCGGCTTGAACTGAGTTGAACCGGATAGGATGCTATCCAGAAATATCCTACCCCCTTGGTAGGATATTTGCGAGGTGGGGCCCGCACGAGCCCCGCCGTTTCTTTCCACTAGGAAACGCACCCGCGAAAACCCGTCTTAATGAAAGTCAACTGACGCGTTTCTTAAAATCTTAACAGACCATTTAATTGGGCTGTTTCTTTTGTGAATTAAATGGGCTGTTTCTTTCATGAATTAAATGGCCTGTTTGTTTCGTTGAATTAATTCAACGAATTAATTCAATCGTTTCTTACCCCCCCTTTCGTGTGTTGGCATAATAATAAAATAAGACCAATCTATCTTTTTTGGAGGATTTCTCATTGAGACAGAATCCTTGTATCTTATTCTCCCTTGAGAAGAACGCGAAGAACGCGAAGAATGCGAAGAACGCGAAGAACGCCGAACCCGGAAATCGACGACGCTTCCGTCCGAGACGTTCTTCCCCGCTCCGATCTCCGATCACCGACCGTTGAGGTGAGTGATTTCGGATTTCCTCGCAAGGTTCTTTTCTTTTGGTTTTAAACACAGATTTAATTATTTATAATTTAAATCTGTTGTTCTTGGTCCGTTGAGCTCGCCGACTCAACGCTGGATTCCGCGACGACGCGACGCCTTCCCGCGACGACGCGACGATCCCCCTCTCCCGCGACGAGCTTTTCCGCGAAGAACGCCCGCGCACGACGATCAACGAGGTAGGGATTTATTTTGGGATTTACCCCCCCCCCCCTTTTTATTTATTTCCGTGAACGTTCTTTAAAAATTAAAGAACCAGAATCCAAGAAACAATTTTATTTTATTAAAATTGTTGGTTCATGTGTTGAACATTTTATTTTCTCCCGTTGATTATCTCTAACGCGGAGCGTGCGGGCCAAACGAACACGGCCCGACGACCCTCCGCCGTTCTTCGTTTTGTGCGGATTTGGCGGGCGACGACGAAACGTGCCGCAACAGATGTTTGATGATCCCGCAGTAAAGAACGGAACTCGGGAGGAACAACGGTGCAGACGGGAAGGAAAAAGGGCCACCGGAGCGACTCCGGCGGCCCGCGGAAGCCGGTGGCGGCGCGGGTCACAGGCACGGCGGCCGGAGGCGGCGGCACCCCGCGGGTGTCCAGCGCGACACCCCGCGGGTGCCGCGGGTGTCCAGCGCGACACCCCGCGGGTGCCGCGGGTGTCCAGCGCGGCACCCCGCGGGTGCCGCGGGTGTCCAGCGCGACACCCCGTGGGTGCCGCGGGGTTGTCACGCGGCACCCCGCGGGTGTCCAGGGCGGCACCCCGCGGGTGTCGCGGGGTTGTCACGCGGCACGTCCGGCTGTCTGGCCGACACCCCGCGGGTGCCGCGGGGGTGTCACGCGTGGCGGCGGCTTTCCCCCGCGTCGGCCGCTCGGCCGCACGGTCGAGCCGAGCCGGACCGGCCCTGGCCGGGCCGGGCCGGGCCAACCGGGTCGGACCCGACCCGGTTCGGGCCAACCAGGGGGGGTCAGGCCGGGTCGGCCCGGGCCCGGACCCCCCGTATTCGGACGACTTTCGTTCAAACGCCCATAACTTGAGCTACGGGCCTCTAAACGACTCGCCGTCACCGGCAACACAATCCTTGGAGCGAGTCGGTCGTTTCGGTTTATCGCACTCAAAGTTTCAGAATACTTTGTGTTCGGCCGGGTTGGTTCGTACACGAAACCAACCGAGCCCTCGGAGCGGAAACGCTCATATCTTGAGCTACGGACGTCCGATTGACGTGTCGTCATCTTTGTTAGTTTCCTCTTAGTGAGGCGGATCTTTTGGCTCACTCCGCCTGAGGTTTGGATGCAAGTGGAGTACGGTCGGGTTGGTTTTGCCTTAAAAACCAACCGGGCCCCTGGGACGAAAAAGTCAATAACTCTCAGACCGGGCGTCCGATTGACGCGCCGTCTATTGCGTTGAGTTCCTCTTGATGAGACGGAACTTTTGGCATCATCCGCCCGAGTTTTGGATGTAGATGGATCGTGGCCGGGTTGGATCGCACTGAAATCCAACCGGGCCCCTGGAACGGAAAAGCTGATATCTTTCAGAGCAGACGTCCATTTGACGAACCGTCAGCGGCATTGGTGATCACTTTGAAAAACAGTCCCTATGAGTATACCCTGTGAGTGTTTGGGGTATAGTTGAGTTACGGCCGGATTGGTTCGCTCACGAAACCAACCGGGCCCCTGAGACGAAAAGGCTAATAACTCACAGACCGGGCGTCGGATTGACGCGCCGTCTGTTGCGTTGAGACCCCTATGACGAGGTGGTCCTTCGAGATACTTCCTTGCAGGACTTTTTGATACTTGGAGTATCGACCAGTAGCTCGTGGAGCGAACCCTCCCGGAGACGAGCGGGCAGAGCACGAAGATCGTGTAGCTGACTGAGACCTGACGACTGCTGATCGAACGACTCGGTGTGTGACAGAGGTGCGCTTGGTTGTAGCGGCACATGGGAGCGCTTGGTTGTAGCGGCAGACCCACGACAGAGGTGCGCTTGGTTGTAGCGGCACATGGGAGCGCTTGGTTGTAGCGGCAGACCCACGACAGAGGTGTGCTTGGTTGTAGCCGCACATGAGAGCGCTTGGTTGTAGCGGCAGACCCACGACAGAGGTGCGCTTGGTTGTAGCGGCACATGGGAGCGCTTGGTTGTAGCGGCAGACCCACGACAGAGGTGCTCTTGGTTGTAGCGGCCCATGGGAGCGCTTGGTTGTTGCGGCAGACCCACGACAGTGGTGCTCTTGGTTGTAGCGGCACATGGGAGCGCTTGGTTGTAGCGGCAGACCCACGACAGAGGTGCGCTTGGTTGTAGCGGCACATGGGAGCGCTTGGTTGTAGCGGCAGACCCACGATAGAGGTGCGCTTGGTTGTAGCGGCACATGAGAGCGCTTGGTGGTAGCGGCTGACCCGCATTACTCGATGGGTGGAATACTACAGCAGTCTTAAGTTAGTGGGCAGTACCTCGGAGTTGTGACAGGACCACTGTACGCTCCAGAGACGGAGTTCTTCAGCAGTTACGGTTTCGATGATGAAAATCCTGGTTTGATCTGAGACTTTTGACCTTGTGTTTGCCTCATGATTGAGATGGGTTACTTGATAACTTAGGTATATGTATGGGCATATATCTAAGTAGAGGTTATCTGTTGAGATCTTCTTGTGGTTATCTTTGTTGGTTTTAGTGAGACCTTGAGGGTCTCGGGGTCCCTACTGAGTATCGTTATACTCACCCCTGCACGGGCTATGCCCACACTACGTTGTGTTGGTTGCAGACGACGGACAGCGTTGATCGTGGCTGAAGCTTGCAGATCAGGACGGTACCTGGAGGTGGACCACTGGGCGGGACGTGCTCGGAGTAGACGGCGGGACCTGAGGAGCATTGGAGCTATCTGTACCCACCCTTCAGGTGGGATTTCCAGTGGACAGCTCGGTGTAGCGGCTTTTACTTTACCGTTGTTGTTTTCCCTTTCGAGCTGTACTTTACTTTCAGTTGGGTTTGTATACTGGCCCATTTACTTTTCCGCACTTCATTTGTACCCTGTTTTTACTTAGTGTTTACTTTTCCGCTTGCTTACACTGTGGTGCTTGTTTACTTTACGAAGGCAATGCCTTCCCTTTTTACCGGGATTTTCGCCTTGGTGCTAGTCGCCATCCCCTGGCCTATGAAAGGCGGGCTTGGGGTAGTCATGGCATGGGCCCCGAGGACGGGTCGTGACAAATTGGTATCAGAGGTGGTCGGTTCTACCGGGGACTCTGATCTTTCTTCTATTTGAAGCAATAGTGTTTAGCGTATTGGGTGTGGTTATCAGTCCAGGGAGTCCAGTGTTGGTGCGGCGGCCGACGTATCCGTACACCAGGACCCTGACTTCTGATTTCCGACTTAATTCACGAAAACATTGATTGCATGTGTGTTTCAAGTTTTCCTTGTGATTACATGTGTCAGCTCACCAGGTATACTGTCCTGACCGTGGCGCACCTGTTTCTTTCAGGATGGCCCCACGACGACAGCCAGCTAGGATTCCGAGAGTGGAGCGTGATGACAGCCCACCGAGCATCGAGGACTCGGTACAGGGCCCTTTGACAGCTGAGGCACCGGCGGTACCTAAACCCGCCGAGGCACCGATGCTACCAGCCCCAGCCGCTGACGATGCACGTCGCCTTAGTGCACTGCATGAGTTCCAGCGCCAGCGACCGCCCAGGTTCCGCGGGGAGACGGACCCTCAGGCCGCCGAGGACTGGATGGAGGCAGTTGTTCGGGTTTTCAGATTAGTGAGGACACCAGCAGACCTCATGGTGATCCTCGCAGCGAGTCTCCTGCACGCGGCAGCAGGCAGATGGTGGAGCTTGATGCTCGAGGTGCACGATGAGGCCTCCCTCATCTGGACGGACTTCGAGAGCCTCTTCCGCTCAGAGTTCGTCCCGGCCACCCTCCGTGCGGTGCGCATTCAGGAGCTTCTTTAGCTGCGGCAGGGCAGCTTGACGGTAGCCCAGTACGCGGCGAGGTTCACCGACCTTTCTCGCTACTCGACAGACATGGTACGAGACCCCTTCTTCCGGGCCCGGACCTTCGAGTAGGGATTGAGACATGAGATCAGGGCATCGCTGATCTCTCTCAGCATTCCGACCCAGGCAGAAGTGCTAGAGCGAGCCCTTCTGATCGGGAGATTTCTGGCTGAGTCTACAGCGAGGCCTACCGCAGGGCGGCATGTGGCGGAGTCTTCGGCAGCAGGTAGCCGACGGATGACTCAGGGTTCCGGCAGACGACCTCGGGACACTGGCTCAGCAGTGCGGGGCACACAGTGCGAAGCCAGCCTTTCGAGAGGCAGGCAGTGCTACTCGTGCGGCGGGCAGGGCCACATGGCTCGTGACTGCCCGACCCACCATACCGAGGAGCAGCAGACGGTGGAGGGGCCACCCAGGTAGAGGCAGAGGGTCGACCGTGGCGGTCCGCAGGGAGGATGCGGACGAGGCAGTGGAGCTGGCCGAGCAGCAGGTGGTGGGCCACGCTTTGAGGCTCTGTCACCACCACCACCAGGCGGTCCACCCCGACCGCAGGGGACAGGAGGACATGGGAGAGCTCATCTTCAGGCAGTTGAGGCCTACGATCATGGGACTCCAGGAGCAGATGGACAGGAGCGGGACTAGCTCCAGACCTGGAGACTTTTGTTCATGTTGCTTCTAGTTTTGTTGATGTATGTTTGTAGATACTTTGTGTCTTTGTACTTGAGTTGCAGTAATAAAAGACACCTTTTCTTGTGGCATTTACTTCCCTGTCCTCTCTTGTGTTGTTACTAAGAGGTTCCAGTTTTGACTGTTGACTTGACCCTCACTTGTGAGACATCTACTGGAGGAGACCCAGTTACCACACACTGATGCCGACAGTGTGACTCAACCCTTGGAGGCGAGAGTAACGGTTGGATCTCTTGGTAGTAGCGTCGAGGCCTTACGACGTCATCCTTGGTATGGATTAGTATCATCCATGTCGGGATTGACCGTATTAGGCGAAGAACGTGGTTCATCCAGGGGATGAGACCAGATTTCTCTTATCGGCAAGGAAGAAATCATGGCAGCTCTAGTGGGACCAGAGGTGGTCCGGGCCACGACAGAGAAGGTCCAGGTGAGCACATGGGAGCGGAAGGCTCAGATGCGTGCTCAGTACCGCCTTTGTATCCCTAGTTTGTGTTGAAGCTTTACGGGGACGTAAATCCCTGTGGTGGGAGTAATGTAAAGACCCGTAAATTTCAAGGAATTTTTTTTTCTTAATTTTCTTTGGAATTTTACAAGAATGCAGTTTCTGACGGCACCTGATTCCGAGGCCCGGTGTGCCCGGAATCATTTTCCGAAGTTTGGCTCGGGTATGTTCAGTGAACGGACGAGTGGTTTTTTCTAACTTTTGAACCGGTGCCCGGAATCAAATTCTTAGGGCACCGATGAAATCGCAGCGCTAGTATTCTATTAGAAACGCCTCTTCCGGAGTTGCGTTTGCTCGGGTGTGGTTTTTAATTTTCGGGCTTAAAGTTAAGAAATAAAATAATTTTGCGACAACTTTATTTTATTTCACTTAAGCCGCTTGGAAGCCACTTGAAGCCACTTAAAGGCGGCTTGAACTGAGTTGAACCGGATAGGATGCTATCCAGAAATATCCTACCCCCTTGGTAGGATATTTGCGAGGTGGGGCCCGCACGAGCCCCGTCGTTTCTTTCCGCTAGGAAACGCACCCGCGAAAACCCGTCTTAATGAAAGTCAACTGACGCGTTTCTTAAAATCTTAACAGACCATTTAATTGGGTTGTTTCTTTTGTGAATTAAATGAGATGTTTCTTTCGTGAATTAGATGGCCTGTTGGATTCGTTGAATTAATTCAACGAATTAATTCAATCGTTTCTTACCCCCCCTTTCGTGTGTTGGCATAATAATAAAATAAGACCAACCTATCTTTTTTTGGAGGATTTCTCGTTGAGACAGAATCCTTGTATTTTCTTCTCCCTTGCGAAGAACGCGAAGAACGCGAAGAACGCCGAACCCGGAAATTGACGACGCTTCCGTCCGAGACGTTCTTCCCCGCTCTGATCTCCGATCACCGACCGTTGAGGTGAGTGATTTCGGATTTCCTCGCAAGGTTCTTTTCTTTTGGTTTTAAACACAGATTTAATTATTTATAATTTAAATCTGTTGTTCTTGGCCCGTTGAGCTCGCCGACTCAACGCCGGATTCCGTGACGACACGACGCCTTCCCGCGACGACGCGACGATCCCCCTCTTTCGCGACGAGCTTTTCCGCGAAGAACGCCCGCGCACGACGATCAACGAGGTAGGGATTTATTTTGGGATTTACCCCCCCTTTTTTTTATTTATTTCCGTGAATGTTCTTTAAAAATTAAAGAACCGGAATCAAAGAAACAATTTTATTTTATAAAAATTGTTGGTTCATGTGTTGAACATTTTATTTTCTCCCGTTGATTATCTCTAACGCGGAGGGTGCGGGCCAAACGAACACGGCCCGACGACCCTCCACCGTTCTTCGTTTTGTGCGGATTTGGCAGGCGACGACGGAACGTGCCGCAACGGATTTTTGATGATCCCGAAGTAAAGAACGGAACCCGGGAGGAACAACGGTGCATACGGGAAGGAAAACGGGCCACCGGAGCGACTCCGGTGGCCTGCGGAAGCCGGTGGCGGCGGCACCCCGCGGGTGTCCAGCGCGACACCCCGCGGGTGCCGCGGGGTTGTCACGCGGCACCCCGCGGGTGCCGCGGGTGTCCAGCGCGGCACCCCGCGGGTGCCGCGGGGTTGTCACGCGGCACCCCGTGGGTGTCCAGGGCGACACCCCGGGGGTTCCGCGGGGTTGTCACGCGGCACCCCGCGAGTGTCCATGGCGACACCCCGTGGGTGCCGCGGGGTTGTCCCGCGGCACCCCGCGGGTGTCCAGGGCGGCACCCCGCGGGTGTCCAGGGCGGCACCCCGCGGGTGTCGCGGGGTTGTCACGCGGCACGTCCGGCTGTCTGGCCGACACACCGCGGGTACCGCGGGGGTGTCACGCGTGGCGGCGGCTTTCCCCCGCGTCGGCCGCTCGGCCGCTCGGTCGAGCCGAGCCGGACCGGCCCTGGCCGGGCCGGGCCGGGCCAACCAGGGGGGGTCAGGCCGGGTCGGCCCGGGCCCGGACCCCCCGTCTTCGGACGACTTTCGTTCAAACGCCCGTAACTTGAGCTACGAGCCTCCAAACGACTCGCCATCAGCGGAAACGCAATCCTTGGAGCGAGTCGGTCGTTTCGGTTTATCGCACTCAAAGTTTCGGAATACTTTGGGTTTGGCCGGGTTGGTTCGTACACGAAACCAACCGGGCCCTCGGAGCGGAAACACTCATATCTTGAGCTACGGACGTCCTATTGACGTGCCGTCAGCTTTGTTAGTTTCCTCTTAGTGAGACGGATCTTTTGGCTCACTCCGCCCGAGGTTTGGATGCAAGTGGAGTACGGTCGGGTTGGTTTTGCCTTAAAAACCAACCGGGCCCCTGGGACAAAAAAGCCAATAACTCTCAGACCGAGCGTCTGATTGACGCGCCGTCTATTGCGTTGAGTTCCTCTTGATGAGACGAAACTTTTTGCATCCTCCGCCCGAGTTTTGGATGCAGATGGATAGTGGCCGGGTTGGATCGCACTGAAATCCAACTGGGCTCCTGGAACGGAAAAGCTGATATCTTTCAGACCAGACGTCCGTTTGACGAACCGTCAGCGGCATTGGTGATCACGTTGAAAAACGGTCCCTATGAGTATACCCTGTGAGTGTTCGGGGTATAGTTGTGTTACGGCCGGATTGGTTCGCTCACGAAACCAACCGAGCCCCTAGGACGAAAAGGCTAATAACTCACAGACCGGGCGTCCGATTGACGCGCCGTCTGTTGCGTTGAGACCCCTATGACGAGGTGGTCCTTTGAGATACTTCCTTGCGGGACTTTGTGATACTTGGAGTATCGACCAGTAGCTCGTGGAGCGGACCCTCCCGGAGACGAGCGGGCGGAGCACGGAGACCGTGTAGCTGACTGAGACCCGACGACTGCTGATCGAACGACTCGGTGTGTGACAGAGGTGCGCTTGGTTGTAGCGGCACATGGGAGCGCTTGGTTGTAGCGGCAGACCCAGGACAGAGGTGCGCTTGGTTGTAGCGGCACATGGGAGCACTTGGTTGTAGCGGCAGACCCACGACAGAGGTGCGCTTGGTTGTAGCGGCACATGAGAGCGCTTGGTTGTAGCGGCAGACCCACGACAGAGGTGCGCTTGGTTGTAGCGGCACATGGGAGCGCTTGGTTGTAGCGGCAGACCCACGACAGAGGTGCGCTTGGTTGTAGCGGCACATGGGAGTGCTTGGTTGTAGCGGCAGACCCACGATAGTGGTGCGCTTGGTTGTAGCGGCACATGGGAGCGCTTGGTTGTAGCGGCAGACCCACGACAGAGGTGCGCTTGGTTGTAGCGGCACATGGGAGTGCTTGGTTGTAGCGGCAGACCCACGACAGAGGTGCGCTTGGTTGTAGCGGCACATGGGAGCACTTGGTGGTAGCGGCTGGCCCGCATTACTCGATAGGTGGAATACTACAGCAGTCTTAAGTTAGTGGGCAGTACCTCGGAGTTGTGACAGGACCACTGTACACTCCAGAGACAGAGTTCTTCAGCAGTTACGGTTTCGATGATGAAAATCCTGGTTTGATCTGAGACTTTTGACCTTATGTTTGCCTCATGATTGAGATGGGTTACTTGATAACTTAGGTATATGTCTGGGCATATATCTAAGTAGAGGTTATCTGTTGAGATCTTCTTGTGGTTATCTCTGTTGGTTTTAGTGAGACCTTGAGGGTCTCGGGGTCCCTACTGAGTATCGTTATACTCACCCCTGCACGAGTTATGCCCGCACTACGTTGTGTTGGTTGCAGACGACGGACAGCGTTGATCGTGGCTGAGGCTTGCAGAGCAGGACGGTACCTGGAGGTGGACCACTGGGCGGGACGTGCTCGGAGCGGACATCGGACCCAAGGAGCATTGGAGCTATCTGTACCCACCCTTCAGGTGGCATTTCCAGTGGACAGCTCGATGTAGCGGCTTTTACTTTACATTTGCTGTTTTCCCTTTCGAGTTGTACATTACTTTCAGTTGGGTTTGTATACTGGCCCATTTACTTTTCCGCACTTCATTTGTACTCTGTTTTTACTTAGTGTTTACTTTTCCGCTTGCTTACTCTGTGGTGCTTGTTTACTTTACAAAGGCAATGCCTTCCCTTTTTACCGGGATTTTCGCCTTGGTGCTAGTCGCCATCCCCTGGCCTATGGAAGGCGGGCTTGGGGTAGTCACGACACGGGCCCCGAGGACGGGTCGTGTCAAATTGGTATCAGAGGTGGTCGGTTCTACCGGGGACTCTGATCTTTCTTCTATGTGAAGCAATAGTGTTTAGCGTATTGGGTGTGGTTATCAGTCCAGGGAGTCCAGTGTTGGTGCGGAGGCCGACGTATCCGTACACCAGGACCCTGACTTCTGATTTCCGACTTAATTCACGAAAACATTGATTGCATGTGTGTTTCAAGTTTTCCTTGTGATTACTTGTGTCAGCTCACCAGGTATACTGTCATGACCGTGGCACACCTATTTCTTTCAGGATGGCCCCACGACGACAGCCAGCTAGGATTCCGAGAGTGGAGCGTGATGACAGCCCACCGAGCGTCGAGGACTCTGTACCGGGCCCTTTGACAGCTGAGGCACCGAAGACACCTAAATGCGCCGAGGCACCGATGCTACCAGCCCCAGCCGCTGATGATGCATGTCGCCTTAGTGCACTGCATGAGTTCCAGCGCCAGCGACCGCCCAAGTTCCGCGGGGAGACGGACCCTCAGGTCGCCGAGGACTGACTGGAGGCAGTTGTTCGGGTTTTCAGACTAGTGAGGACACCAGCAGACCTCAAGGTGATCCTCGCAGCGAGTCTCCTGCACGCGGCAACAGGCAGATGGTGGAGCTTGATGCTCCAGGTGCACGATGAGGCCTCCCTCATCTGGACGGACTTCGAGAGCCTCTTCCGCTCAGAGTTCGTCCCAACCACCCTCCGTGCGGTGCGCATTCAAGAGCTTCTTCAGCTGCGGCAGGGCAGCTTGACGGTAGCCCAGTACGCGGCGAGGTTCACCGACCTTTCTCGCCACTCGACAGACATGGTACGGGACCCCTTCTTCCGGGCCCGGACCTTCGAGCAGGGATTGAGACACGAGATCAGGGCATCACTGATCTCCCTCAGCATCCCGACCCAGGCAGGAGTGCTAGAGCGAGCCCTTCTGATCGAGAGCTTTCTGGCTGAGTCTACAGCGAGGCCTACCGCAGGGCGGCAGGTGGCGGAGTCTTCGGCAGCAGGTAGCCGACGGGTGACTCAGGGTTCCGGCAGACGACTTCGGGACACTGGCTCAGCAGTGCGGGACACACAGTGCGAAGCCAGCCTTCCGAGAGGCAGGTAGTGCTACTCGTGCGGCAGGCAGGGCCACATGGCTCGTGACTGCCCGACCCGCCGTACCGAGGAGCAGCAGACAGTGGAGGGGCCACCCAGGCAGAGACAAAGGGTCGACCGTGGCGGTCCGCAGGGAGGAGGCGGATGAGGAAGAGGAGCTGGCCGAGCAGCAGGTGGTGGGCGACGCTTTGAGGCTCTGCCACCACCACCACCAGGCGGTCCACCCCGACAGCAGGGGACAGGAGGACATGAGAGAGCTCATCTTTAGGCAGTTGAGGCCTACGATCATGGGGCTCCCGGAGCAGATGGACAGGAGCGGGACTAGCTCCAGACCTGAAAACTTTTGTTCATGTTGCTTCTAGTTTTGTTGATGTATGTTTGTAGATGCTTTGTGTCTTTGTACTTGAGCTGCAGTAATAAATGAAACCTTTTCTTGTGGCATTTACTTCCCTGTTCTCTCTTGTGTTGCTACTAAGAGGTTCCAGTTTTGACTGTTTACTTGACCCTCACTTGTGAGACATATACTGGAGGAGACCCAGTTACCACACACTGATGCCGACAGTGTGACTCAACCCTTGGAGGCGAGAGTAACGGTTGGATATCTTGGTAGTAGCGTCGAGGCCTTACGACTTCATCCTTGGTATGGATTAGTATCATCCATGTCGGGATTGACCGTATTAGGCGAAGAACGTGGTTCATCCAGGGGATGAGACCAGATTTCTCTTATCGGCAAGGAAGAAATCATGGCAGCTCTAGTGGGACCAGAGGTGGTCCGGGCCACGACAGAGAAGGTCCAGGTGAGCACATGGGAGCAGAAGGCTTAGATGCGTGCTCAGTACCGCCTTTGTATCCCTAGTTTGTGTTGAAGCTTTACGGGGACGTAAAGTCCTGTGGTGGGAGTAATGTAAAGACCCGTAAATTTCAAGGAAATATTTTTTTCTTAATTTTCTTTGGAATTTTTCAAGAACGCGGTTTCTGACGGAGCCTGATTCTGAGGCCCGGTGTGCCCGGAATCATTTTCCGAAGTTTGGCTCAGGTACGTTCAGTGAACGGACGAGCGGGTTTTTTCTAACTTTTGAACCGGTGCCCGGAATCGAATTCTTAGGGCACCGATGAAATTGCAGCGCCGGTATTCGCTTAGAAACTTCTCTTCCGGAGTTGCGTTTGCTAGGGTGTGGTTTTTAGTTTTCGGGCTTAAAGTTAAGAAATAAAATAATTTTGCGACAACTTTATTTTATTTCACTTAAGCCGCTTGGAAGCCAGTTGAAGCCATTTAAAGGCGGCATGAACTGAGTTGAACCGGATAGGATGCTATCCAGAAATATCCTACCCCCTTGGTAGGATATTTGCGAGGTGGGGCCCGCACGAGCCCCGCCGTTTCTTTCCGCTAGGAAACGCACCCGCGAAAACCCGTCTTAATGAAAGTCAACTGACGCATTTCTTAAAATCTTAACAGAACATTTAATTGGGCTCTTTCTTTTGTGAATTAAATGGGCTGTTTCTTTTATGAGTTAAATGGCCTGTTTGTTTCGTTGAATTAATTCAACGAATTAATTCAATCGTTTCTTACCCCCCCTTTCGTGTGTTGGCATAATAATAAAATAAGACCAACCTATCTTTTTTTGGAGGATTTCTCGTTGAGACAGAATCCTTGTATCTTCTTCTCCCTTGCGAAGAACACGAAGAACGCGAAGAACGCGAAGAACACGAAGAACGCCGAACCCAGAAATCGACGACGCTTCCGTCCGAGACATTCTTCCCCGCTCCGATCTCCGATCACCGACCGTTGAGGTGAGTGATTTCGGATTTCCTCGCAAGGTTCTTTTCTTTTGGTTTTAAACACAGATTTAATTATTTATAATTTAAATCTGTTGTTCTTGGTCCGTTGAGCTCGCCGACTCAACGCCGGATTCCGCGACGACGCGACGCCTTCCCGCGACGATCCCACTCTTCCACGACGAGCTTTTCCGCGAAGAACGCCTGCGCACGACGATCAACGAGGTAGGTATTTATTTTGGGATTTACCCCCCCTTTTTTATTTATTTCCGTGAACGTTCTTTAAAAATTAAAGAACCGGAATCAAAGAAACAATTTTATTTTATTAAAATTTTTGGTTCATGTGTTGAACATTTTATTTTCTCCCGTTGATTATCTCTAACGCGGAGTGTGCGGGTCAAACGAACACGGCCCGACGACCCTCCGCCGTTCTTCGTTTTGTGCGGATTTGGCGGGCGACGACGGAACGTGCCGCAACGGATGTTTGATGATCCCGCAGTAAAGAACGGAACCCGGGAGGAACAACGGTGCAGACGGGAAGGAAAACGGGCCACCGGAGCGACTCCGTTGGCCCGCGGAAGCCGGTGGCGGCGCGGGTCACCTGCGCCGCGGCGCTGGTGTCCAGCGCGACACCCCGCGGGTACCGCGGGTGTCCAGCGCGACACACCGTGGGTGCCGCGGTGTTGTCCCGCGGCACCCCGCGGGTGTCCAGGGCGACACCCCGCGGGTGCCGCGGGGTTGTTACGCGGCACCCCGCGGGTGTCCAGGGTGGCACCCCGCGGGTGTCGCAGGGTTGTCACGCGGCACGTCCGGTTGTCTGGCCGACACCCCGCGGGTGCCACGGGGGTGTCACGCGTGGTGGCGGCTTTCCCCCGCGTCGGCCGCTCGGTCGAGCCGAGCCGGACCGGCCCTGGCCGGGCCGGGCCGGGCCAACTGGGTCGGACCCGACCCATTTCGGGCCAACCAGGGGGGGTCAGGCCGGGTCGGCCCGGGCCCGGACCCCCCGTCTTCGGACGACTTTCGTTCAAACGCCCGTAACTTGAGCTACGGGCCTCCAAACTACTCGCTGTCAGCGGCAACGCAATCCTTGGAGCGAGTCGGTCGTTTCGGTTTATCGCACTCAAAGTTTTGGAATACTTTGGGTTCGGCCGGGTTGGTTCGTACACGAAACCAACCGGGCCCTCGGAGCGGAAACACTCATATCTTGAGCTACGGACGTCCGATTAACGTGCCGTCAGCTTTGTTAGTTTCCTCTTAGTGAGACGGATCTTTTGGCTCACTCTGCCCGAGGTTTGGATGCAAGTGGAGTACGGTCGGGTTGGTTTTGGCTTAAAAACCAACCGGGCCCCTGGGACGAAAAAGCCAATAACTCTCAGACCGGGCGTCCGATTGACGCGCCGTCTATTGCGTTGAGTTCCTCTTGATGAGACGGAACTTTTGGCATCCTCCTCCCGAGTTTTGGATGCAGATGGATAGTGGCCGGGTTGGATCGCACTGAAATCCAACTGGGCCCCTGGAATTGAAAAGCTGATATCTTTCAGACCAGACGTCCGTTTGACGAACCGTCAGCGGCATTGGTGATCACGTTGAAAAACGGTCCCTATGAGTATACCCTGTGAGTGTTCGGGGTATAGTTGAGTTACGGCCGGATTGGTTCGCTCACGAAACCAACCGGGCCCCTGGGACGAAAAGGCTAATAACTCACAGACCGGGCGTCCGATTGACGCGTCGTCTGTTGCGTTGAGACCCCTATGACGAGGTGGTCCTTCGAGATACTTCTTTGCGAGACTTTGTGAAACTTGGAGTATCGACCAGTAGCTCGTAGAGAGGAACCTCCCGGAGACGAGCGGGCGGAGCACGGAGACCGTGTAGCTGACTGAGACCCGACGACTGCTGATCGAACGACTCGGTGTGTGACAGAGGTGCACTTGGTTGTAGCGGCACATGGGAGCGCTTGGTTGTAGCGGCAGACCCACGACAGAGGTGCGCTTGGTTGTAGCGGCACATGAGAGCGCTTGGTTGTAGCGGCAGACCCACAAAAGAGGTGCGTTTGGTTGTAGCGGCACATGAGAGCGCTTAGTTGTAGCGGCAGACCCACGACAGAGGTGCGCTTGGTTGTAGCGGCACATGGGATCGCTTGGTTGTAGTGGCAGACCCACGACAGAGGTGCGCTTGGTTGTAGCGGCACATGGGAGCACTTGGTTGTAGCGGCAGACCCACGACAGTGGTGCGCTTGGTTGTAGCGGCACATGGGAGCGCTTGGTTGTAGCGGGAGACCCACGACAGAGGTGCGCTTGGTTGTAGCGGCACATGGGAGCGCTTGGTTGTAGCGGCAGACCCACGACAGAGGTGCGCTTGGTTGTAGCGGAACATGGGAGCGCTTGGTGGTAGCTGCTGGCCCGCATTACTCGATAGGTGGAATACTACAACAGTCTTAAGTTAGTGGGCAGTACCTCGGAGTTGTGACAGGATCACTGTACACTCCAGAGACGGAGTTCTTCAGCAGTTACAGTTTCGATGATGAAAATCCTGGTTTGAGCTGAGACTTTTGACCTTGTGTTTGCCTCATGATTGAGATGAGTTACTTGATAACTTAGGTATATGTATGGGAATATATCTAAGTAGAGGTTATCTGTTGAGATCTTCTTGTGGTTATCTTTGTTGGTTTTAGTGAGACCTTGAGGGTCTCGGGGTCCCTACTGAGTATCGTTATACTCACCCCTGCACGGGCTATGCCCGCACTACATTGTGTTGGTGGCAGACGACGGACAACATTGATTGTGGCTGAGGCTTGCAGAGCAGGACGGTACCTGGAGGTGGACCACTGGGCGGGATGTGCTCGGACCGGACGGCGGGACCCGAGGAGCATTGGAGCTATCTGTACCCACCCTTCAGGTGGGATTTCCAGTGGACAGCTCGGTGTAGCGGCTTTTACTTTACAGTTTCTATTTTCCCTTTCGAGTTGTACTTTACTTTCAGTTGGGTTTGTATACTGGCCCATTTACTTTTCCGCACTTCATTTGTACTCTGTTTTTACTTAGTTTTTACTTTTCCGCTTGCTTACTCTGTGGTGCTTGTTTACTTTACAAAGGCAATGCGTTCCCTTTTTACCGGGATTTTCGCCTTAGTACTAGTCGCCAGCCCCTGGCCTATGGAAGGCGGGCTTGGGGTAGTCACGGCACGGGCCCCGAGGACGGGTCGTGACACTGGTCTTCTTAAAATACCATCTTTAGTGCACTAAGAAGAGCTTAAGAAGAGGCGCTTCAAAGAAGAGGAAATGTCTGTTACCGATTCTTTCAACTTTATTTCTTCTTCTAATTCTTCTTATTTAGTTTTTTTATTATGAAGTAATAATATAAGTATCACTCATATACTAATTTGTTATTATATGTATTAAACCACACTATTTCACCTTCTATCCATCCTACGGAAAACAAAATCACCCCGCGTGCGTACGTACGGAATACCATCTCCACGCCGTGGTGTAATCTATTTTCCACCACCAACATACTAGGATGGGTATGATGGTGTAAAGAATAACTATATATTATTATTTTAAAGTGATATTAATTCTGAAATAGTATACATACACTTCAATAAAATTCCATGATCATGGGAACGATATAATCGCTCGGTCTCCACAATGTGATGCGACTCATTTTACAAGATCTTCAATGATTAATGATTATATAAATTAGTTGCATGAATTAATATGATATATATTACACTAATACCATTCTGGAAATTATGTATCTATAACCTAAAAGAAGAAGAATAATTTTTCGACAAAACACACATAAGAACAAAAAGAAATAAACACCAGAATAACAAGTAAAAAAGAAATATTACTAATAAAAAGCTAATAATATGACCATATATGATATCATAAAAATTAGTAAGATTTTTGAATAAGTCAATAACATCATTTAAATCATTATACAGGAGGTTTAGACATGTACGAAAATAATCGTACTTATGGTAAGGGAAAATCTTGCAATCTAATTTTTATCCGAGATTGTATATATGTCAGAATTTACTGGGGAATATTTATCATCCACATCCATGTTTCCTAAATATGTAATATTATTTATATCCTCCTAAAATTTTTTTGATTCCAATTTTACCCATTGTTATGTTTTTAGTAAAATATTTTAAAGGAATTTTTTTTCATTTTTAGTACGAGGTACTTTTTGACTTTTCCATCCAAAGTACGAGAAAAATGTTTTTTTAACTTATACAACATGAATGGATTTTTATGATTTCATAGAAAATTATTTCCATGACGCTTCCTTTTCAATTTTTCAAGTTTATTTTTAATCAACTCCTTTTAGTTTTATATTTTATGACAGGATAATAAAGAAAACATGTTTTTAAAGTAGAAAAGATATTTTCTTCAAGAATGGAGTTCAAGCATTTTATCAAAATTATTTTCCATCTAAGATAATAAAGGGTTATATTTCTATCCATATTTTTACATTGATTTGATTATATTTTTATGGAATTATTTTTTTGAAGTCCTTTTTTATTATATGATTTATGTTATGATGGCATGATGTTTAAGAATACAATTTTTATTACATGGGTTATGCTATGATGTATGATTTATGATCTTGTGGCACAAATAATAATGGTATCATTTGGAGATGGGTGGGACCTATATCTCCCTCCAATTCATTGGGTAAAGATTTATATATCATGAGATAAACATGGCTGGAACGGCAGGTTAATCCGGTTTAGTGAAACAGGACAGAAATGGGGAGTGAACTCGGTTCAGAAATGGACTTTGTCTGCTAAGATAGTCTTGACAATGAGTCTTGACTACTAAGAAATGATTATCTATGATTATGTGTGTATGCCATAAAGTTTTATGTTTTATGTTATGATTATTGGGATTACATTTCACTACTATGATTTATCCCATGTTATGAAATTATGATCTCTTTTGCAGGTTAAGATTTCCAAAATGATATGTTATTATGAATATGATGTGATTGATATTTCTTTTGTTTACCTTTACTGAGCATTTGAGATCACCCTTTTGTATGTTTTCTTTTCCCCAGGTCAGGAAGATTGATATTTAGTATGATATTCCAAAAGGGACTCTAGATATGATAAAATAAAAGGGAGACAGTGTTGATGATTTATGAACCATTGTTTATGTTTCCCAGTTTCTAAAGACACTATACCTATACGGTCCTTTCATGGTTTTTTTATATTTTGTAATAAGTGTGCTTCAATTCTGAAGTAATAACAATGTATGTAACGTATGGGTCATTATAGGTTTGGTGGAACGTTGGCTAAGTCATGATAATTTGGGATAGGTTGTTGAAAATGGTAAAAATGGACCAAGGATTCAATTCTCCTCATTTTTTTACGGTCGAATGTAGATAAATTATGTGGAATTGAGGCAGGGGAGTTGTCTTATGCCCGGAAAGAACATGTATAACTGATCATTGAGTGAATAGTAATGGGATTTATACTAAATTATTATAGGATTTAGGTGTGTTTATGAATCATGAATAAGAACCTTGCATCACATGTTATATATATATATATATACCTTTTCAGTGCATCATAATAGTTATCTTAGAAAATTTCTGGATTCCTACTATCATTGAGTGATATAACAGTTCTGTAATTACCAAATATAACATGATTATGTTTTATGATATATATATATATGGTTATGAATAACTTAAATAAAAAATGGATCACGGTTGAGCCTTGGGATAAAATTGGAAGGGTTGTACATTGTTTTGGGTTTATCTTAGGATAGTTCTTCTGGTAGAACTTCTATTTTGTTCTTTTTATATTCTCAATTTTTTCTCAAAAGTAATATGTTATAGGCATTCTAAATATTTTTTTGTAATTTCTAAAAAAATTACTCTTTAGTGATTTCATAAAAAAATTATTGTGAGAACATGTTAGTTTGAACTTGAGCTATATAGGAGGATACACCTTAGTGTGCTTCCAAACCATCACCAGTGGTTTAGGTAGTAAAACTTACATAGCATAGATTCTTATAAAATGCACATGATTTGAGTATAGGGGTGTAGAGGATGATGATTAATTGTTCCCAAGACATTCATATATAGCAACCTAAAACATTCTATGGTACTGGATATCCTCATGATGTTGAGGATGAGATTGAAATCATTTAAGTCATCATTGACATGGTGTAGACACTTAGTGATAGAAAGGCGAAGATTGTATTCTGGGACCTGCCTGGAGGTGGTGAGGTATCATGGGATGGGCATACAGGTATAAGGGTCTTACTGAAGAGTCCTTCATGTGTTTTTTCTTTATGTTTTTCTTTTATTAGACATTGAAGTTCGATCAATCACATTTTTTATGGGGATTCAGCGGGGTGGTCGGATGTCAATATCTTCTAAAATAGATCATTTTATTGTGTTTCTAGGATTTCCACTTTTTTATTGAAATGATGTATATAATTCTAGGGTTTTTGAGTTTGGAATTAATTTGGAGAATAAATACTAGGTTAGGGGATTATACTTGGATAAATATTCCTGGGTTCTATGAAAGTCCTTAACATTTAATAATTCTCTATAGGATATAATGTTGACATGTTTTTTATATTAATGTGTTATAATAAATAAAATTGATTGTGCTATGGTGATTGACAATAATTATACTATAAATAAGATGGTTTTGGATATAGAATAAGTTGGAATATGGGTGTTATAGTGTAGGGATTCTTACACTCCATATGCGGGAAAAGGTTTGACCATGTGCTGTAACTATGGATGGAAGGGATAGTTTAGTCAAAATGTATAAAACCACATAAAAATGTCAAAAATGTAGTGAGATAGGTCATATCCAATTATTGTTTTACTATTAATCCACATACACATTAATGGAGCACAGTCCAGGGTGCGAGCATGTGTCCTTATTTGAAAAACCATGCACCATAGAATTCAGTGGATTTGAAATTTCATATACCATAGGTTCAGGTTCATTCTTCAGAGATAGGAAGGTTTTACTGAGTGGATGTGGTTGTAGCTTCTAGTAGAGAGTAACCATCTATAGCTAATGGTATAATTTTGAAGACCTCCAACTTATCTACTACTTTTTATATATATATGATATTCCTATTTTATATACCTTATTATGTCAATATTTTCATAGATTTAATCAACTAGAAATATTTGGAGTTTCTCTCTATTGAAATTCATTTTGGGAAGCAATTAGACTATGTCTAGAAATGCACTAAATGTCCCATCATAATTTCAATCCATAGGTATCTACGATAATTCATGATCTTAGAAATTTCTCGGTTAGATGTGATATTCAGAATGTACTAATTTATTGGTTATTGAGTTTATTTTTACTGATATATGTGATATGTATCATTCATAATGTATAAATAATATAGGTTTATATATAACTGTGAGTTAGATCCCATAGAAGGTAGAATTTAAATGGATGTAATTTAGGTCAGATATATACCAATGAAATTATGAGGATAGGATATTACTATAGAATCATCAACATCCCACTCTATATCCCCCAAATGGTCATTCATTATCAGCACATCCTTTCAGATAAATTCTGAGGTCTACATCCAGATAGTGAAATTGAGTTTTTTATTGATCTACTTCTTTGGGTATAAACTTTAGAGGCTTCCCTTTATCACATGGTAGTAATAGATTTGAGAGATTTTAAGGTTAAATTTGACGATTTAAAGGAAGATAGATTTATCATACAAAGTACCTCTCCTTGGGGTTCTACAGTGTTGTTTTCAAAAAATTAATATGATATTATTTACTCTATATAGTCTGTAGAAATATGAATTAGTTTAGAGAGAATAACAAGTACCCTTATCCTAGGATTGATTATAAGTTTGATGAGTTTCAAGGATCCTAGAAGTTTCCCATGACTGATCTCCATTAAATATACCATATAATATAGTTTAAATAAGTGTATATTCCAAATATTGAGTTGAGGAACATAAACAGGAACTATTAGCATATTTATATTAATTTTTTGTTAAAAAAATTATCTATTAGTGTTATTAGATCCCATGAACAAGATCATTTATCCACATCTTGACTGCTTTACCAATGTATTCATATATTATATCTTAATATATTATTATAAATGATATATGATTGATGATAACCATGAGAATGTATATGGTACAATTTGATAGAATCCGATTTATACCAAATTTTGTAAGTAAAAAGTTTGGATTTTGGAGGTTTTATTACTTGGGAATGTGTGTTATGAGGCTAGTATTTTAGTAGACTAGGAGAAGGAGGGGGCCATGATGTATGGGGAACATTCAATGAATGTGTTTGAGTGGTCTTTTGGGGTAACATAAATGTTGTATCTTGTACTTATACTATTTTGAATCACCATTGATATAGATTAGAAAAAAAGGGGTTGACTTCATGAGGTATTTGTAGAGTGAATAATCCTTTCTTATTCCAAATAAGAGTTGTTTGATATCCCCCATTGTGACTGTTATATAGGTTGGTATTAGATTGGTATTTAATTTTGATGACTTATGTATGGATTTAGGATTTGTGTTGATGAATATAGATTATGTAATCTTCTATCTATCACAGCAGCTATAACCCCATGATAGGAACAACCTAATGCATTGTATAGAGATGGAAACTATAGCCTACACTCTAATGTATTTTTGATATTATATATTTGGATATTGGTTTAATATCTCCATAGACCACATGATATTATAATACATATTCTCTTAGTGAGATCTAAATGTTATGTAGTAGAATATTTTGGAGTATCTGCATAAATTTTATATTGAGGTCGAATATGCTTTGGGGAAAGGTAATGACATTTTGTACTATCTTAAAATAATATGGAAGAGATGTAGAAATATTAGAGTTTCCTTGGAAAGAGGAATGTTTTTTGATATTAAAAATGTTTGAGTGGCTAGTTGATTCATTTGAAGATCATGAATTAGTGACTTGCACATTGTTGGTTATCACATCTTCCATAGTGAACTGGGGTAAGGACAACCAAGAGTCCAATCATGAGCATGGAGTGATGTGGGAATAATTCATGGGGGTCTATTCTATTATATTGTGGTATATAGATAATTTATAAAATATCCAAATTTATGGGAGGGATGTAGTCATAGATTCCTTGAGTAAGGAGCTGATGAGAGCCTCATGATTCAAAATGGATAGTGAATCATGGGTCAATGAGGATGTACCACGACATTCAATTTGAGTTCTGATATCCAAGTATGAAGAGAAAAATTCTATGATTCCATTTCACTATTCCTTAACATAAAATATTTAAAATCTAAGAATCACTAACCTAGTGTATTGATTCACCCACTTTTGTTTCCAATGTGGAATTGAGATGATTTGAAAATGTACTTCATAACATGGTTACCTAGGACACCAAGGATTGTTGTTTATTTTTTTGGGGATAATAGAGAAGTTTATTAAGGTGGGTAATTTATTTTCGATATGAGAGACCCTTTACATGGATGAGATTGGGTGGTTATATGTATGGATGATTGTATGACTATAATTATATAATTTGATAATCATTTTAGATAAATTTGTGTGTATCAAATTTTAGTTTTGGAAGGTCTTACATAAGGATTTTGTACCTAGTTTCATTTGATTATAGTGTATCATTAGTATAATGATGGAAAATAAGTTTGGATGATCTATATTTTAGATGATATGCTGTAGGCATGCATTCAATAGTTTTTTGTTGCTTGGGATGATCCCATAGCCTTGGTTGAGTTATTATACAATAACATTTTCTTGGATTCAATCCATTTGGAACCTTTTGAATATCTTTATGGATATTAATGTCGCTCACTACTATGTTGAGACTAGGTGGGTGAGGAAGTAGTAATGTGGATGAGTATGGTAGAATAAAATTCCAAGTGAGTGAATTTGATCCGAAATTAGTTTTCCATTTCTCATAGTAGATTGTGATCATTATCCAATATTCGGAGGTGATTGTTGGAGTTCATTTTGGGTGATTAATTTTCCTTATGGGAGACTCCGTGATTAAGGAATTTATGGTTTTATAAAAATGGGATGCCAGGAATGACATTAGTTGGAACATCTATTATTTTCAATTTTATTTGGATAATGTTTTACTATATCGATCACCCTCCATTGTATTGTGGTATGTATGATATGTTCGATGTTTCCAGTATTCCAAGAATATTCCCAATACGACTTATGTGATTAAATACAATGATGTTGATATGGATCATATTGAATTATATATGGATTAACCAGTGCAGATGGTTGACTATAATGTGAAGGTTTTTTTAGGGCAGTCAATTCCACTTTTTAGAGTCCCTTGGAAACATTAATGTGTTATAGAAGAGACTTGGGAGCCTGAGGAATACTTTATAACATAACGAATCATGTTATCTGACTAAGAAAAATATATTAACTACATGGGTATGATAAAATCTAATATGGGTAGATTTATAGCATCATCAATCTTCATGGTATGACTATTTTTAAATTATGAAGTATCTTCTATTGTTTTCTTCCTTGAAGGTGTGTCCTTTGGGTAAAAGGGTCATGATGTTGTTTTTTAAATGAGTAAATGATTATTTGGATATGAGGTGGGTGAAATAAGGCCACATTATAAATGGTAGGGTGAACTGACTTATCAGTGCGGATGATAAATGGATGTTTAATTCTGTAGATCCCACCAGTGTGTTGGATTCCAGTCACCAACCATCCGATGGTTCCTCTGGATAGTTGGTTGTTCCTCGATTCAAGAATCATTAAAAAAATTTATATAATTTTTATAAAATAAATTATTAATTTATCCATAACCCAAATCAAACCCTAATACATCTATAACCACTTAATGAGATTTCAATTAGTGGTTTAGGCATCCCCTTTCTGCCCTCTTGAGTTTATGAAATTAAGATCAATATTAGGAATCAACTGATATTTGAACTATGAATTCTAAGTCTAATTTTAACTTTTATGTATAATTTATGATAAAAATTAGACATATTTGAAATATCTATGTATACAAACAAATATATAATATATAATTAATGATTTATTGATATATCACTACTGGGTCATGAATTTTAGTGGCCACTATTTGGTTGATCCTAAATCTACCAATGATCAAAAATTCATTTTTAAGTTATTGTTGATTGAATCTATTAGATTTATAATTTCAAATAAATAAAATTTTATAATCTCTAGGATTGTTTATGGGATATTTTTCTAGTTAAATTTGGTTTTTGGTAATGATACATGTGATGTTCCTTAGTCGATCTTGGAGTTAGTATTCTCGTCCTGCAGGTAGGAAGTACAAACCATATTAGGAAATTTTATGGAATTTTTTGGAATGCATTGCTTGTGTATGTATCATGTGAATATATCCTTGTCTTAGAGGTATGTTTTATATGTTTATGGTGTCACATGAAACCCTATATTGGTTATGGATTGTGTGTTCCTTGCTACTCCATAAGTTATTTTGGTAATATTTCATAGCCTATGGAATTAGTTGTTATGATGTTGTGTTTCTTACTATGTTACACCTTATAAGTTGATTTTAAATAGCTATTGGAATCTCTATTTCATTGTTGTAGTTGAAAGGTGGTCATGAAAGAGATATCATACTCCTTACTATTTTACCATGGAAGACATGAATCATTAATGTTTGTTTTTATGTTATTGTTATCACCTTACCTTGGCATTTGTTCAGACCTTAGGAATACCATACATTATTGAATGAGTGTCTCTATTTCTTAGTATGAACTTATAATGGGAAAAATACTAGAGTATGAGTTATATAGTCTATTTTTTTTGCAATCTAATAGTGTATTCCATCATAGGAAACATGGTTACTACGATTTATGGGGAAAACCTTCCCTTTGGTGTTAGTGTGGGGTAGATCCTTAAAGGCAGATCATGATATTTTTAAACATAGTAGAAGTTACATAGATTGGTTTAATTCATATGATTGAATTTATATGATATTCAACTAGCATGGAACTGAAGCACATACTATTGGTTCTTGTGGTAATTTGGTTAGCTAATGATCACATTGTACAATATTATTTTTCCTATAGTATTAATATTTGCTTTTCTATCATTTCATAGTCCTCTGTATAAATGATCACATATGATAAGTATGGATTGGTGGTGTCACTCCATATAAATGAATCTTGGTGCTCGTTAAGACTTCAAGATTATGGATCTAGACATGGGAAAATCCCATATGATATGTTGTTAAGGATCATGGTGTTGGGAGATAGACGATGTACCAAGATAGACTTTAGATGGTTGATGTAATAATTTTATTTATTATCATTACCCATTATAGTTCTATACTATTTTAGCTTCCATAATTAGGGGTTTTTATTATACTTGTATGACATGACAAAACATATGTGATAGAATTTACTCATATTATGTCATATTGTGTTGTTTTATTCACTTATATTTATGTTACTATCTTTCGTATATGGATATTATTACCAATAATAGAGTCTACCCATGTTACTTTAGACCCTCACTGCTAGTCGGAAAACTATTTCTTATAAGGAGGTTAAGACAAGGTCAGGTGGATCTTCATCTCATACTTGGGGATTTTTGTTGAGGTATTAAACCTTAAGTGCAGATATCTATAGATTTTTAAATAGTGGTATTCCTCTCAGTATCGTATTTATAATTTCCAAATCCATAATCTTGTTATCATGTCAATTTATGGATCCACTAAACTCAATTATGTTGTTCAAGAGACCATCAATGTTTTTATTAGCATACATATTTATAAAATGAGGTTTTTTGTACAAAACATATACCTTTTCATCTCTATCCATTTATTTCCCTAAAGAAATATTAAATAATATATCCCATATTGATTTTATCGATGTATAAATTATAAAAAATTTATATATTATTTAAAAGTTATTTATAATTTTTTTTGTTCCATTCCATCAGTATTGGGTAGGTTCGTACACATTTCATTCAACAGAGTCTCCTAAGCTTCACATACATTATTTCTATTTAGAACCTTAGAAGACATATTCAACCAAATATTTCAAATATGTGATTTCATTTGATTATTCCATATCTGATGTTTATATCTATAAAATAATAGAACAATATTAACATTGAAAATATTACCCTTGGGAAAAAAATCATTGTAAAATTTTTTCTAGATGATCACCTCTTATCATTGAAACCCATTATTATAACAACCACCATCGCAAAAAGCATATGAGTTGGTAGGGGCATGGAGACTATATTGGGTGTATTTATTTTCTAAATGTATCACAATCTATTATTATAAAAAATTGAAAATGTTAAAATAATAAAGAAAATTAAAATATCCAAATAATGAATGCATATAATAAGGACATTTATATTTTATTGGTTCACCTTAAATATATACTCCCATACATTATACACTGATGATATGTCCATGTACAAATAAATTCACCAATTCATAATTAATTGAGTGTAATTTTAATGAATTAATATCTTTTAAGCCCTTTGGATTTCAATCTTCTATTATCTCTTTACTCACTATTCAATGATATGTACACACAAATATGCGAGGATTTCATTATAAAGAATAAAAGATTGAAATTAAATAAAAATATACTCTAGCTTTTCTCTTTTTCATTATATTCAAGAATAAATATGTTCAATCAATAAAATATATATTCTATATCCTTAACTCAATTTATCCATTAATAAATACTATGTCATATAGTTCCTCAATTTCTGATAATTTTATTTCTCAATAATATTTTTTTCACAAATTTTCTAAATCATCAAAAAATATCTCTTATCATTCAATAATTTATCCTTTATGATTCCTAAAATTTTTAGGAAATATATCACCTATTTATTGAAACTCAAAATTATGTATAATATTAAAAGAAAATCTCTAATTAATCAATCATATATTCTCTAAATATTTACATATTTTTATTTATTAATTTTTTGGTTCATCCACGTGAAAACCATTTTTTATTATGTTGATAGGACTCCCATAAGGAGTGAATCATGTATTTTAAAAATAAAATTATTGAATAGAGATGGTGGAATGGTACTGATAAATGTTTATATGTCTGGAAATAGGTAAACATGATTATGGAATTATAAATAACGTATGACAAATTTTGGATGTCCAAATCAATCCATTAGAAAGAATCCCTTGAACATTTACTAGGGTGGAAGTATGGAGGAAAAAATCCATAAAATTAATTGCAATGAAACAAAAGAGTGTTTTTGAGGTTGATTAATGTATTTTGCATTGAAATATTGTAATAGGAGGCTTAATAAATGACTTTAATAGGTTAAATTAGAGTAATGTTATATGGGTTTTGGAATCATTCACAATTCATTGAAATAAGAAATTAAGGTGGTGGGATTCATTAACCATGTAATGGGATTCCCATGAATATCAGAGTGAGTGGGCATACTCTTTATGAAAATAAAAAAGTGGTTCTACTAGTTTCATTCAAATGTGACCTACTATTAATAATGTAATCATTTATTTATAATTTACCAGGTCGATATTAAAACCCTATTCTATTCATTGATGAAAAGTATTTCTGCAACCCCCCTTTGGAGTTGGAAAAAGTATGAACCACATAAATTTGTCTTTATTATTTTCCTTTTGTTTCTGTAATCAGTTTATAGAAAATATTAGTGTCACCTTTGTATATAAATGTTTTGTTTTGGTGACATAGGAGTGGTTTTTAGTTAATTTTTATTTGATTCAATACATGGGTTCATTTAGATTAGTAATTTTCATTGAGTAGATCTGTTTCCTAACTTGCATTGGATATCTTCAAATCATGACGTGTTTTATAACCCAAAAATTTATTCAATTATTTTGTATTTCCAATGGTATAAATCTTAAATATTTTTACTAAATTTCATTTTTAGAGCTTGATTTTACAAGAATATGTCAATAGTTCTTTTCAACTCATATTAGTATCACCATTCTTCCTTTGTCCTTATTGGAGAATTCTAGTAGGAATATCAAACAATTTATTATATTGTTTTCAGTTAAGAGTTCATTAAAATATTCAATAATAATTAGTGTTATTTGAGGGTGATGTCTAAGTGGAGAAGTTTTACATGATATATTTTAGATACTGGATGATGTAGATATTGGATTTTCTACTATAGAAGTATCATGATCTTCTGTTAATGTAAACCAAGATATAAGTCATAATGAATAAATATTTTTAATGTATTGATAATGAAATCCTGGTGTTGATTAATATTTTATTGACATATAACATGGATCTTAATAACCGATAGATAAAAATTTCTTCATAAAATTTGAAATATTTATGATATGTTTGAGAATCCATTGAGGATGAATATAGTGTTCCTATTTTATAGGATATTCAATATGATAATGTCATTTGGGAATCCAAAGAATGAACTTTCCAATGAATTTAACATGATATAAAGTTATTTGTAATAATTTTAATTGAATCTTAGATATAGGTTTTTGGTGATATCATTACATTTGTCATTATTAAAACCATGGTACGTGATGGTAAAATTTGTGAGAAACTCTTGCGCAATGGAAGAGTTAGAGTTTATAGATGTTTGGGGTATTATTTGGGGTGAGGAAATTAATATGATAGATATCCAAAAAAATATAAATTAAATTCCTATAGTGTAGAATGTAGGGGATGTTCACCATATGGAAGAGTCATAGAAAAGGAAATGGGTGTTGAAAATAGAGCTAGAGTAGTTTAGTGAAATGTGGACCCATGTGTTGACATTGTGGAAAGAGAGTCCATTTTAGAATATATTTAAATAACTAGAGAGTAAACTCAAAAATATATTATTTTTTAAGATGATCCTCAAAACCAATATTGAAAGATAATATATGTATATATTTAATTTACCCTTTTCACTAATTTATTGAATTATGGGAAATTGAATTTATTTTATCTCAACATTAAAGGGATGGAGTATGAGGTATTACAATTGCAGAAAGTTTGTCTTTGCAAATCTTGTTCATTATGGATATCTTAATATATTAGGTAAGGTTGATGTTTGCACTTAGAAATGAAAACAAATATTCTAATGTGCTAAAGATAGTAGAATATACGAGAGTCAAGGAAAAATATAATCTTTGTAGGATATCTATACACCACATGTACCTATTCAATATATTTTAATGAAGAGTGAAACTTTAAAGGCAATAACATCGTGGAGGAAAAAGGGTTGAGGGATAAAATGTATACATAATGGGGGTATTAGAAGGTGAATGAATGCCAAACTGATATCTCCCACAATTTTATGAAACCACTTTATGGGTCTCTTGGGTCCAAAAATGGATATTAATCGTTGATGTTGAAAGAGTAATGAAGATCAAAAGATTGTAATATGGAACATGAAAATAATTAATCATTAAGGTGTAGTGTAAGGTACTATTCTAAATTGATGTTTTGACACCAAATAACTAAAAGTTTGAGTAGTTTTATATAGATATATGGAAGATAACCCTAGTTTGTTCTAAGGGATGTTCATTATACTATTCAACCTTTATCAATGATATGGAGTATAAGGTTTTCTGGTATTTTTAAAGAATAAACAATCATATGGTGGAGTTCTATAGTGGAAAAAGATACTTGATGTTAACCAAAATGTTTATTTTTTGAAAATGATTCAGAGTACATAACTAATTAATTCAACAGGTACTACTAGGAAAATATAAGATGATATTAGAAGACTTTATTGGGAAATATAGAAGACAACATTTTCATGGAGGGTATGAAACATTTATTGGTTAAGAAGAAGAAGAAGGATGAGATTACATGTAGATATTCCCCTGAATTTTCATAAATTGGAGGTGAATTCTATAGACTACATGAAAAATATGATTCTAAAATATATATTAGGACAAGAACATACAAAGAACTAGTTTTTTAGTAGGTATATTGAAATCAATAACTTAATAGTATTTAGTCTTCTTGACTATTTTCATGTTGATTCCAAGGAAAGTGGGAAGTTAAAGGATCTGTCTGTAGCATGTTACTTTTTACCATATGGAGTTAATGAAATTGTATGTTAACAATTGGATAATATATCATGAATTATTATTATAACTAGAAATTTTATATTCAATGAATAGAATTTGTGGAATGATCGGAACTACGCAGATATTGTTTATGAGATCACTTTAATGTCACAATCTATGTTTTGATTTAATTTATGTTCAAAAGTTATGGACATTATATGTAATTTAGGGATAATATCAAATCTAGAAACATGAGAGCATCCAATGGATGTTCTAAAAGTTTTTCATGTTCCAATGGTGTTTACAATTCCAAATATACCAGAGAGATTATGGATATCAGAATCATAGGGAAGAGAGTTGAAGGTTTAATTTTTGAATGAAATGGTTCCAAAATGAGAAAATACAAATTTTCAATTATAGATATTTATTGGGATTATGTTTAGTGTGTAATGATATAGAAGTGATATGTATTATTTAATTAATAAATATGGTAGATAACCCGATAGTTTGGAAGAGGTTGTAAATATAAAAGTAAAAAATCCGTAAGAGTTATCAATGATGGTAAAGACTGATTGAAAACATATTTTGGATGAATATAGTCTAAAATTAGGGCCTTTTGGGAAGAATGAACATTAGAATAACTTGGTTAATTATATAATGAAGGATATAAATGATATATAGTGTTATAATCCTTTAATGGTTGTGAATGGGTTTTAATAAACAGATGTGTTATATTTTTTCAATTTCTATCCTATCATTGTAAGGCACATTATTATTTGGGAAGATTGTAGAAAAGTTTACGTGGGAGGTTTATAGTTGGATCCATTGTATGTGAATAATTATTTTATTCATCGATACTTAGATGAAGAAATATATATGGATAAGCAGGAGGGTTTCATTGAGAATCAAAACTAGGATATTGTGTGTAAGAATTAGAGCCTCTACATATTAAAGTAAACAAAAAGGTAGTGGAATAGGATGTTCAATTTCATCACTGTAGAACATAAAATATTCCAAAGAAATTAAAGTAAGGGGATTTATTTTTGGAGTATCATTTTCGTAAATTTATATATTACTGACATGCTTATTAGTAGTATAGTAAAGGAAAGAATCAATGAGCAGATAACTAAATTAACTAGAATCTTTCCGATGAGGAATCTAGGTCCACAAAATAATATTTTGGGGAAGTTATTGGAAGATACATATTTTTTATAAATCTATTGTGGATTCAGTCTCACTACATCCAGAAGGCGGGGGACACTTTGGGATGAGTGATGGGAAATTAATTACCACTTCCAACGATGGATATTTCATAATATGGATGGATAAGACATTGTGAATGGAAGTTGATTATGATTATATATAAAATAATCCATATGAATCATAATTTGAAAACATGATGTATTCCATGCTTTGTAAATGATCATAAATTAAACTAGTGGTGGAAGTATTTAGAAAATTCATGGTGAATTTATAAAGAGTGAACTGGGATGTTATGTATTTTCTAGTTTATAAATGGTTTCAAAGGATTATAACTTTTTTGTATTTAGGATCTATTATAGTGGTTTATATACATACTATATTATTTATATATAATCACATAAATGATTATCACTGCCTATGTGTTCAATTTCATTGGGATGGATATGAAATATATATCTTTAAGATTCAGCCAATATTCCAAATTTTGACATTGAAAGTGGAATACATTTTAATAAAGGAATATTAGAAGTGGTTGATCTTGGGGATAATGAGATTGGAAAATGTTGAAATAAGGAAATAATTTTTTATACTATTATATGATTCAGAATCTGTTTTCCACTTGGATAAAAATTTGATGTTTCATTCTAAGAAAAATCCCATTCTGTTCAAATAATACTACATCTGAAAGTTGTTAGATGAATTTTTTTTGGAGATATTGAAGGTGGATGGTGTAAAGAAACTAATATATATTGTGATTAAGATTGTTTTATTGAATTTTGTATGGTGTTTATCCACCTCAGCTAGGCCAGCATGACCAATATCATATTCGGGTATCTATGAGACTATAAGGTTATTTAGTAGTGGTATACAAATTTCTGATACTAATGATAGAGTTGGTGGTGGATCCAAAAATATTATTCTAATGTGGGAGATTTATATCTTCATTAAATTGAAAACCATTTTAAGCAAAGAAAATTGAACTACTAAAGGGACTAAATCTACTTTTCACGCCTAAGATGCTCAAATGAAGATGGTTGTGTAACGACCCAAAGATTCATTTATGGAAATCCCTCTTGATCTAATTAAATGTCTCTTAATATAAAATGTTTTATAAAATGTCAACTTCTTTGGTTTATTATAAGAGTTGTGACCGTTACTTTTATAGTTGTTGAACAGTGATCACATTATTAGTATAAGGCTAAAAGGAACCCAATTTTACTCAGACAAAGGAAGCGATGGCCTCATCTAGTAGAATTTCCCCATACGAAGCCCATTTGTTGGATCTCGGAAAAGAGGTGGAATCCTTGGGGTTCGCCATTGACCAAGCCCAAGCTGAGCTTCATTATGTCAAGCTCGAACGTGTCCGTCTACGGAAAAAGTGGAAGTTGATTGAAATTACCACTCGAGCGATGTTATCTGAGCCACCCCAAGAGTCTGTCACCATCGCACACCTTACCCTTAGGTCTTATGCGGCTGTTTTAAGGGGTTATGTTACAAATAAGTAGTACTATGTTCATGTACATTAATTTTTGTATATGATAATGAATATAATTTCAAGTCATTTTTGATTCACTGTACATAGTTTTTAAAGTAAAAATGGTGTTTTTAGTTATTATTTAATTAAGAAATCTATTTTATTAAAATAAGGTATTTTTGAATTAAATAATATTTTAATAAAATAATAATATTATTATTAAATTAATTTTTATTAAATATAAATGATCTTATAATTTTATGAATGCAATTAAAATTTTTATTAAAGTTTGAAAGCCATTTCTGTCAAAACCCGTGAATTTTCGATAAATATCGGTTTTTATTTTAAAAGTAAAAATTCACATATTTAGAAAATTATTTAGATAAAATAAATGTCATTTCTGGAATCAGGATGTCTAAATTATCCAATGGTAAATTTTTCATAATTTTCTGAGACAGTCAAATTTTTGGGTAAAAATTAAATACCGTTTAAATATATAATGTGTTTTATGACATCATAATGACCCAATGGTGATGTAATAAAATACCATAATCCTTATGTTCGGCCAATTTATGTTTTATCATTAAAATAATGTGATTTTGGGTTTGTTTGACTTACTTTTAAAAGCATTAATGAACCCCTCAAGACATATTCAACACTTTGCCTTTTTAAATTAATTTCCATGGGAGTGTGACTCAGTTCCACATAAGCAACCCCAATATTTTAATAAGTTCGGACCTTGCCCTTGTAAAATATTGGTTTACTCTTTCCTTTTCCCTAATTCATGGGCAAAAACCATGGGATGGTTTGTGGTTTGGATTAATTTAATGTAAGGGGACCCAAACCTAAATAATAAAGAATTCCCTCACATTTCCTATATAAACCCACCCAAGCTCCCAATTCCACCTCACTCAATGCCCTTGGAGTTCGTCCAACCTCGGCCCAACTCTCTCTATATCCTCCCAAGGTGCCCCAAGCTCCCAAGAAGCCTCTCACAAGCCTCTCTCTAGCCTTTGGAAGCACACTTCTAAGTAAGGGTTTTTTCTTCCTTTCTCATTTTTGTCAATTTTCATTAAGTTGTATTGCCCATTTAATTGCAATTATGAATGTTGGGGTATGGTTTCACACCTCCCACATACTTCCCTCTTATTTCTTGAATGATGGGATACCCCTTTATCTCTCATTAAATTCCTCCCATGTACACCCGTTACTATGTCGAAATTCCGAAAGGAACATCTCTCTCTTCTTTTACATTCAAGCAATAATTTTGTATCATGAAGGTAAATTCCATTACAATTGTTGGGACATGTATCTATATGACCTCCTTACTGTCCATTACATGTAAATATGATAAGGAACCCCTTTCTCTCTCATCAACCATTTTTTTATGAATTCTTATGTCACGCCGTTACGCTGCCGAAATCGCACCGATTTTCTAAGACAATGCCATTATGTAGTGGATACCATGCCCATTTCTCCATCAAGGGTATCCACATTTATGCACCTTTACTTATTTATTACAAAGTTTCATGTATGAATTCCAAATTCCATTATCGTGGAATAAATTTTTATGTTTTATGAATCCATGTTTTATGATCCATGTGAAACACTTATACATGAAATGAAATGTTTAAGAAGGGTGCGCCCTTATAGCGCTCCAATGCATTGGGTAAAGTATAGTATCATGATAAGTCATGTGCAATGAGTGTTGAATCATACTAATTCAAGTGCAACTAGGGTTTACTCGAGCTTCATGTGCAATGAGGGTTTACTCATGCTCCATGTGCAATGAGCCTTGGCTCATGCTAATTCCGTGATAAGTGTTGTTTCCACATCTACATGTTATGATTATCATGCTTTATCATGCCTTTATGTTCATGTTTCTTTTATGATCTATTGATTATGCCTATTGTCTAACATGTATTTTACTCCTCATGTTATTCCATGTGTACTCCCTTACTGGGCTTTATAGCTCACCCTTTTCTTATGCATGTCCTCAGGTTAACCCATGAAATACTAAGTACGAGGGAATGTAGTGGTCATGTAAAGGATGTTTTCAATAAAGATGTTGTATTTCATGTTTTATGTTTTTATGTAATGGTCCTAATACCCAAATACTCTAAACCTCTCGATCTTATTTGTTGTATCAAGTGAATTTTTATGTAATAAATCATGTTTTAGTTGTAATAAAAAGCATAGTTGTCAAAGATGGTATCAGAGGATAGGTTTAGTTATTTTTGGGATTAGGAAACCCTAGTAAAGACTTAGATAAAACACTATGTATAATAAAAACATCCCTAAGTTTTGTGTAGTACTGAGTAAGTGGTTTATCAAACAAATACATCCATGTCTGGATAGGAGAAGGTAGAGGCGGCTCTGGAACAGATGTATCCTAGGGGTAAGACCCGAAAACACCGCTTTGAGCTAGACTCGAACGGGAACTGGTGCACGACAACGGGCCTTGCTGCACTCTTGGTTATGACACTTGTGGTGGATATGTTTTTATAAATTCACAATCTTAGTATGAACCCTTATTAAGGGAAAAATTCCCCTAAGAATATATATTAGAAAGTAGATCATAAAAAGCCTAGATTGAAGCCTATAGACTCATGAATTAAGGAAATAAAAGTTCATTTTTGAGTCATCAGCGTTTTTCTTTGGATTACCCTTTATGTGTTACCCCTAGGGGTTGAACGTTCCTCTTGACCCGTGTTTCTATTCAAAACTTGAGTTAGCTGAGAGAGAAGTGTGACAAAGTTCGCTATTCCCGCTCCCATTGGAGGACTCGGGCTAATAACCGTTGTGAAGATCCGTGTAATGATTTTACTAATGAGATGCCAAATCCAATGGGAGCGGGAATCGCGAACTTTGTCACACTTATCTCTCAGCTAACTAAAGTTTTGAATAGAAACACGGGTCAAGAGGAACGTTCAACCCCCCCTAAGAAAGAACATTTCTCTATCGAGAGCTTCATGAGACAAAGGCCTCCTAATTTTAGTGGATCATCCGATCCCACGATCACTGAACAATTGATCAACTCCATTGAAAAGATCTTCTCCTTCGTTCAATGTTCTGAACAAGAGAAGGTTCTTCTGGCTGCTTATCGTATGGAGGGTGAAACTGATCAATGGTGGACGTTGATCAAAAACACGATGCCTAAGGAGGAGATCGAGGCTTTGGAATGGAAGGAATTCTGGAAGATGTTTTTCGATAAATATTTTCCACGCATCCTCCAGCTTAAGATGGAAAGGGACTTCCTTTCCCTCAAGAAAAAAGATGAATAATCTATTGGAGCGTACAAGGCAAACATCACAAGGCTTGCACAATATGCTTCCTGCTTTTTCATTACCCTCAAATACAAGGTTGACCGCTTCTTTGGTGGGATGAAGCCTAGCTTTCGGAAAGCATTAGCGATCTGTGACTTCGACAGCTATGAGGAAATTGTCTGATGTGCCCTCAAGGTCGAAATGGAGATCGAAGAATCACAGGGGTATCATGGGGACAAGAAGCATAAGGTAGACTTCAATTCTGGTGGTCCGATGGATAAATCCAACGGCGCTAAGAAGTTCCAGCACCCCACTTGCCAAAAGTGCGGAAAGAAGCACCCTGGAAATTGCCTTAAGGGGACAAAAAATGCTTCAGGTGTGGAAGAGAAGGGCACCTAGCTGTTAACTGTCGAAAATAAGGACCTGTGGCTACGACAGAGGAGTGGAATGCTCCGTTCGAACCTCAACGTGTTGTTCAATGCTATAAATGCAAAGAACCGAGTCATTTTGCAAATCAGTGCCCTAATCCAAGGGTTATCAGAGGCAACCAACAACCTCCAAGACAGCAAGGAAGATCTTTTTCCATCACATCTGCCGAAGTGAACCCTGACAACGAAGTGGTGATAGGTACGCTAGTTATTCATTCAAGAATAGAGAATGTACCTTTTGATTCAGTTTCTACGCATTCTTTTATATCTCAAAAGTTTAGTAGAACAATCCCCGAACCACCACAAATCATGGAACTAAAGATGTCGGTGAGTACGGAAAATAGGGTAATCATTGCATCCCATGAATATAAGTCCTCCTCTTTTATAATCTGTGGATTGAATTTCTCGGAGAACCTCGTCATACTCCCTCTAGTGGAATTTGATGCAATTCTTGTCATGGATTGGCTTTCTTTATATAGAGCCAACATAAATTTTCAGGAGATGGAAATCACACTCTATATGGAGAATCGACCCCCGATTCTTTACAAGTGTTAGGAGGACGATGAATCTCCTTTAGCTCCATCATCTCAGCATTGGATATTACTGCCTTATGAGCACACATATCTGGCTTAGATGATTGAGTCCAAATAAGAAACCATCCTTGAAGAAATGCCTATTGTGAGGGAATTCGCGGAAGTGTTTCCCGAGGAACTGCCCGGTCTTCCTCTAAGAAGAGATGTTGAGTTCTCATTTGAACTTATACTTGGGGAACCACCAATATCCAAGAATCTATATAGAATGGTTGTTGTAGAGCTTGAAGAGCTGAAGAAACAACTACAGGAGAATCTGGATAAAGGATTTATACGCCCAAGTGCTTCACCATGGGGTGCACCAGTCCTCTTCGTCAAGAAGAAGGATGGATCAATGCAGCTTTGCATCGATTATCATGAACTTAAAAAAATCATGAAAAAGAACAAGTATCCTCTCCCAAGAATCGATGACTTGTTTGATCAGATTCATGGAGCACAATACTTCTCCAAGGTGGACTTGAGGTCGGGATATTATCAAGTAAGGGTGAAGAAGGAAGATGTCCCCAGGAATTCTTTTCGCACAAGATACGGGAACTATGAATTCATAGTAATGCCTTTTGGACTCACCAATTCTTCATCAATATTCATGGACTTGATGAATAGAGTCTTTAGAGATTACCTTGAAAAATTGGTGGTAGTCTTTATAGATGATATTCTAAAATACTCCAAAACCAAGGAGGATCATGAAAAGCATTTAAAAACTATACTAGAGACTTTGCGCAAGGAGAAGCTCTATGCAAAGTACAGCAAGTGTGAGTTCTGGTTGAAGGAGGTCTCATTCCTGGTCCATATCATCACAAGCAATGGAATATCTGTGGACCCCTCTAAAACAGATGCAATTGAGGGATGGCTGAGTCCAACATTGATAACGGATATCCGTAGCTTCTTGGGGTTAGCTGGATATTATCGACGATTTGTGTGGAATTTCTCACGATTGTCCAACTCTCTTACCAAGCTAACTCGAAAGGGAGTATAGTTTTCTTGGAGTGATGAATGAGAAGAAATCTTCAAGGAGTTGAAAAGGAGGCTTATCACTACACCCGATCTCACTTTACCCACAAGTGGGGAACTTTTTGTGGTATTCCGTGATGCCTCAAAGAAGGTCTTAGGCTGTGTGCTGATGTAGAATGATAAAGTGATATCCTATGCCTCAAGGCAGTTAAAAATCCATGAGCAAAACTATCTAAAGCGTGATCTAGAGTTGGCAGCGGTGATCTTTTCCTTGAAAATCTGGCGGTATTATCTCTATGGAGAGAAATCTGAGATATATACTGACCATAAGAGTCTTAAATATATATTAACACAGAAAGAGATTAATATGCACTAGAGAAGATGGATAGAGATCATCATGTATTATGACTGTTCAATCCATTACCACCCTGGGAAAGCGAACAAGGTGGAAGATGCTCTAAGTGGAATGGATCCAGAAATTTTATCAATGATGAGAATTGAAAAGGATCCAATCTTCTTAGACTTGATGAAGATAGATGTGAGAATCATAAAGAAGGGAACATCATCAATCCTTTCACAAATGATTGCTCAACCATCTCTTTTGGAATGGTTAAAGGATGCTCAAAAGGATGATGTGGGAATTCAAGAAAAAGTGGAAGCTATCAAAAAAGGGAAATCCTCGGAGTTTAATGTTCATGAAGAAGGAACTGTGCAGTTTGGGAAAAGACTATGTGTTCCATCAAGTCCGGAGCTGAAGGAGGAACTCTTAGATGATGCACATAGTTTAAATTTCTCTATTCACCCAGGGAGAACAAAGATGTATCGAGATCTCCGAGAAAACTTTTGGTGGGATAATATGAAAAAGGTGATCGCCGAATATACATCAAAGTGTCTGGTGTGTCAACAAGTGAAGGCAGAGAGGCAGAAGTCTAAGGGGATGATGCTCCCATTTTTGATACCAGAATGGAAATAGGAAAATATCACCATGGACTTTGTCACTGGACTTCCAAGGACATCCAAAGGAAACAATGCAATCTGGGTTGTTGTGGATCGTCTTACAAAGACTGCACACTTCATTGCTATCCGGTAGGATTTCTAATTGGATCAACTGGCGCGGATATATATTAGGGAAGTGGTAAGGTTGCATGGAGTACCACTATCTATTGTGTCCGACCGAGATCCAAGATTCACCTCTAAGTTTTTGAAGAGTCTTCAACATGCTCTGAATACTGAACTGAACTTCAGTATAGCCTATCATCCTTAAACTGATGTCCAATCAGAGAGGACTATCAAGACACTTGAAGATATGTTGAGAGCGTGCTCAATGTATTTTAAAGGGGGATGGGATAAACATCTTCCTCTGGCTGAGTTCTCTTATAATAATAGTTTCCACTCGAGCATCCAAATGGCACCATATGAAGCCCTATATTGAAAAAGGTGCAGAACACCGGCATGTTGGGATGAGGCTAGTGAACGTAAGCTGCATGGACCAGAAATGGAGGAGAAGGTGAAAACCATTCAGCAGCATATCAAGGCATCCCAAAGTCAACAGAAGAGTTATGCAAATAATCGTCAATGAGACCTTGAGTTTAAAATTGGATACATGGTGTTTCTTTGCATATCTCCTTGGAAAAAGGTCATGAGGTTTGGAAAGAAAGGGAAGTTAAGTCGAAGGTACATTGGCCCCTTCAAGGTTCTTGATCGTGTTGGGGCTGTGGCCTATCAACTAGCACTTCCACCAACTATGGACAAAGTACATGATGTCTTTCATGTATCCCTCTTAATGAAGTACATACTAGACCCTTCACATGTACTCTCTACTGAGGTGGTACAATTGGAAGATGATCTTTCTTATGAGGAGAAACCAGTGAAGATCTTAGATCGTAGAGAAAATGTTCTACGAAAAAAGACAATTCCCTTCATCAAGGTTTTGTAGAGAAACCACAAGTTTGAAGAAGTGACTTGGGAATCGGAGGAAGTGATGAAGTTGAGTTACTCACATCTGTTTTAGTGTGGGAAAAGGAAAATTTCGAGGGCGAAATTTCTTAAGGGGGGAATATTGTAACGACCCAAAGTTTCATTAATGGAAATCCATCTTGATCTAATTAAATGTATTTTTATATAAAAAGTTTTATAAAATATCAACTTCTTTGGTTTTATGATAAGAGTTGTGACCGTTACTTTTATAGCCATTGAACAGTGATCACATGATTAGTATAAGGCTTAAACGAATCCAATTTTACTCAGAAAAAGGAAGAGATTGCCTCATCCAGTAGAATTTCCCCATACGAAGCCCATTTTTTGGAGCTCGGAAAAGAGGTGGCATCCTTGGGCTTCGCCCTTGACCAAGCCCAAGCTGCGTTTCGTTATGTCAAACTCGAACGTGACCATCTATGGTAAAAGTGGAAGTTGATTGAAATTACCACTCGAGTGATGTTATCCGAGCCACCCCAAGAGTCTGTCACCATCGCACACCTTACCCTTAGGTCTTATGCGGCTGTTTTAAGGGGTTATGTAACAAATATGTAGTACTATGTTCATGTACATTATTTTTGGTATATGATAATGAATATAATTTCTAGTCATTTTTGATACATTGTAAATAGTTTTTAAAGTACAAATGGTGTTTTTAGTAATTTTTTAATTAAGAAATATATTTTATTATATGAAGGGGTTTTTGAATTAAATAGTATTTTAATAAAATAATATTATTATTAAATTAATTTTTATTAAATATAAATGATCTTATAATTTTATGAATGCAATTAAAATTTTTATTAAGGTTTGAAAGCCATTTCTGTCAAAACTCGTGAATTTTCCATAAATGTCAGTTTTTATTTTAGACATTAAAATTCACATATTTAGAAAATTATTTAGATAAAATAAATGTCATTTCTGGAATCAGGATGTTGAAATTATCCAATGTTGAATTTTTCATAATTTTCTGAGACACTCAAATTTATCTGTAAAAATTAAATACCGTTTAAATATATAATTTTTTTATGACATCATAATGACCCAATGGTGATGTAATAAAATTCCATAATCCTAATGTTCATACAATTTATGTTTTATCATTAAAATAATGTGATTTTGGGTTTGTTTGACTTACTTTTCAAAGCATTAATGAACCCCTCAAGACATATTCAACACTTTGCCTTTTTAAATTAATTTCCATGGGAGTGTGACTCATCTCCACCTAATCAACCCTAATATTTTAATAAGTTCGAACCTTGGCCTTGTAAGATATTGTTTTCCTCTTTCCTTTTCTAGAAAGCATGGGCAATAACCATGGGATGGTTTGTGGTTTGGATTAATTTAATGTAAGGGGACCCAATCCTAAATAATAATGAATTCCCTCACCTTTTCTATATAAAACCACCCAAGCTCCCACTTCATCCTCCCTAAATGCCCTTGGAGTTCGTCCATACTCTTCCCAACTCTTTATAAAATCCTCCCAAGGTTTCCCAATCTCATAAGAAGCCTCTCACAAGCCTCTCTGTAGCCTTTGGAAGCACACTTCCAAGTAAGGGTTTTTTCTTCCTTTCTCATTTTTGTCAATTTTCTTTAAGTTTTATTTCCCTTTTAATTTCAATTATGAATGTTGGGGTATGGTTTTTAACCTCCCCCATACTGACCTCTTATTTTTTGAATGATTGGAGACCCCTTTCTCTCTCATTAAATTCCTCCCATGTACACCCGTTACTATGCCGAAATTCCGAAAGGAACTTCTCTCTCTTCTTTTACATTCAAGCAATAATTTTGTATCGTGAATCTAAATTACATTACAATTGATGGGAAATGTATCTATATGAACTCCTTACTATCCGATACATGTAAATATGATGAGGAACCCCTTTATCTCTCATCAATCGTTTTTTATGAATTATTATGTCACACCGTTATGCTGCCGAAATCGCACCGATTTTCTAAGCTAATTCCATTGTGTAGGTGATACCATGCCCATTTCTCCATCATGGGTATCCACCTTTATGCACCTTTACTTATTGATTACAATGTTTCATGTATGAATTTTACATTCCTTTATCGTGGAATAAATGTTTATGTTTTATGAATCCATGTTTTATGATCCATGTGGCACACTTATGCATAAAATGAAATGTTTAAGAAGGGTGTGCCCTTATAGCGCTCCAATGCATTGGGAAAAGTATAGTATCATGATACGTCATTTGCAATGAGTGTTGACTCATGATAATTCAAGTGCAATGAGGGTTTACTCATGCTTCATGTGCAATGAGGGTTTACTCATGCTCCATGTGCAATGAGCCTTGGCTCATGCTAATTCCATGATAAGTGTTGTTGCCACATCTATATGTTATGATTATCATGATTTATCCTGAATTTTTGTTCATGTTTATTTTATGATATATTGATTATGCCTATTGTCTAACATGTATTGTACTCCTCATGTTATTCCATGTGTACTCCCTTACTGGGCTTTATATCTCACCCTTTTCTTATGCATGTCCTCAGGTTATCCCATGCAATGCTAAGTACGATGGAATGCAGTGGTCATGTAAAGGAAGTTTTCAATAATGATGTTGTATTTCATGTTTTAAGTTTTTATGTAATTGTACTAATCCCCAAAGACACTAAACCTCTCGATCTTCTTTGTTGTATCAAGTGAAGTTTTATGTAATAAATCATTTTTAAGTTTTATTAAAAAGCAGGGTTGTCATAGGTTGAGTGAAAGTGGTCCACTTTTCAATGTTGAAATACAAACATATAAGATGATATAACCCATAAATTGTTTAATAATAAATTGAATTATGTGTTGGTATTAAAAATATACCTCGTGATAGCTCATAATCATTTATGCGTAGAAATCTGAAGGACTTGTGTAAAAGTAACCCTAGAGAAATATAATTGCCTTTTTTAGGTTATTTAATGTTTTTCCATTTGGTAGATTTTAAATTTTATATTATGTAATGGTATTAAAATAGATATGTGATGCTAAAGATATGGATTTATCTAGACTCTTACAATATTAAATAGAAAGCAGGATTATGTTATTTAGAGTAATTAACTATGAGAAGGGATTCCCTTGGTTATCGAAGTTATATGGCTACGCCTTACATGATGATTGAAATGTGGTTCTAAATTTTTTACTAGTTTGGTCCTTTTATTAAAACTAGGATGATTTATTTGTTTCTTTGATATATCAAAATTGGAGATTCCCCATTTGGAATGGGACTATGATCAAACAATTTAAAATTTTTTCTCTTATTTTTCTTATTTTTCAATCAATTTTTATCATATGGAAGTTCTTGGTTCGTTAATACAACGATGTTGTGGTGTAGTGAATTTGGTACAACATGTCCTATAAATTTTAATGCTTCATGTATTAGAGGTTTATTAAAAACATCATATTTTGGAGAGTTGTATTACGTTGTATGCTCCATTTGGATATATTATGATCATGAGGTGTCTCAAACCATAACTAGTGTTTTAGAGCTTATGATGTTCTATGTGTTTGAATCACAACACAGAATTTTAGCACAATAAATAAATCATAGTGTCACATATTGAATTATAGTATAATACATCTTAATTAACACATCTATTTAAATATCTTAATATAGAAGTAATTTTTATGTCTTAAATTTCATGACCATTGAATCCAAGGAAGTTAACAAAAACAAATTGTTATTATGTAATAGATAACAATACAATGTCATTCACTATTTTACTCTAAATTTTGGATTACAATTAGGGCTGACATTCCTTGAGTGTAACATAAAAAATCACCTATTTTAAAAATTGTATTTTTATAAAATTGGGGTTTCATTTTATGGAGTGATATGTTATGTGTTATATAAAATATAAGCTATTTCTAATTAAATCCTTCAATAAGGCCCTATATGTGTAAGTCATAATGAAAAATGAAAGATTACATCTTTATAATTCAAATTTTTATGAAAAAAAAATGATGTTTTATTTTATAACACTGATATAATACGTAATTTTTTTCCTACATAATACAACAAAGGCATTATAAAATAACCAAATTTTTATATTATTAATAAAAACATGATATTTTCATTTAATTAAAATTCTTCAGAACTTATAAAAATATCTAAAAATATCTGGCAACATTTATCATATCCATAATTCAATTAATAAAACCCATTGAAAAATAATTTATAACACATTCTACCATTCTTAATTTTTTTCATCATTGGTTTCAATAACGTCCCCATGCATGTGCTAGTGCAATGGTGACAATAATAACCTCGAAGGACATCTAAATTACTAAGAAACGCTAATGAAAATATTAAGAATACTTGATAATAAAATATTTTAAAATCAAAAAAAATATTTTGTACCTCACTAGTAAATTCTATTCAAGCATAATCTTGGTAATATACCTTAAATTAAGATACCACTTCTTTTAAATCTAAAAATTCATAATGTGATCTTCTAATTCGTATTTTTAAATTATTCTTCAACTCATATAAAAAATAACTCCAGGAATAAACATTTCTTAAAGGATATATACAATATAACATGGAATAAACAAGACATACCCTTTTCTATAGTTAATCATTAGGGAACAAATATGGGATCCATAAAATCATATATCGCTGTTTTGAAAAGGAATGTCATAACACTATCATGAAGGATAACACAAAAAAGATTCAAAAATCATTTAAAAGGTTTGTATAAACCCATGAATCAATTTATAAAAGAATATATATAAATATGCATAGTGAAAAAAATCATAAACATTATTTGTTAAATGGTGATAGAATATATGGATGAAGAAAATATACTTGTATATGATTACCTATAATCTAGGATGATCCACTATATGTGGACGGTCACTAGACATAAATATCATCTATTAGGTTCCTTCTAGGAATAACTCAAGGTGATGGTCCACTATAATAGTATCCCTATAATAAAAATAATCTAGAAAGGGAATCACAAATTAACCCATCCCAAAAACCATCACCAATATGACAAGTTAATATCATCATTATCATCTAAAATATAAAATGTAGAAAAAACAAGAACCCAAAGTTAACATCCCCATTTATGAAAACTGAATCTAAAATACCCTTATCCACATATTACCATGATGACCTCTATATAATGAATTATTAAAATTATAAAAATTATCATCAATAGAAAAAATTACAATGATAATAAGAACTTTGGATTGTAAAGCTGATTGAGAAGGAGGCATATCATCAAAATAAAATTCTTGGGAAGATATATACACTCTAATAAATAATGGTGATAAAATTGAAAAAACAATGATCCATTTCTATTTCATCTTTAATCATTCTATTTTTTGTGATAGGAACTACTAAATAGATCTTACCAATTACGAAACTATTCTACTTAAATAATATCCCCATATCGTGGGGAATATTAATTACATAAGTAAAAAAGGGATATGACCACATGCATGGAACCATTTGATGTAAAATACATTAAAATATCCTCTATAGATATTACCATAGGTGTTTCATATTTCCAAATACCGAGGGATTTTCAACACTATGACGAAGGCCACAAGCATGATCTGTGGCAGTATAATGGAATCTATTGTCATGAGATTCGTTCCTATGGACATAAGAAGAGAATGTTGACATAGAACCTTGTTTCAATAGGTTCCTTTATTATTATGATATGGTGATCCAAACTTCAAACTATTTCAACAATTACAATACCTATGAATTTATGTGTAGAAAAATTAAAATTTTATTCAGTATTGTATTTTAAATTTGGAAATGTGAAATAAACTGAAATGTACTCTACCACTCAACCAAATTAAATTATACACATATATATCTATTTATATTTATATATTCATAAATATTTTCATAAATATTATTTAATATTTATATTTATTATAAATTTTAAATAATAATTTAAATACACTACAACCACCATACATTGTTCTTGTATCTATTGAGAGCTTATTGACATGGTTGTTCTAACATTATCTATATGAAGGTCCCTAAGGAGCTATAATTCCATAGGTTCCAATACAATATGAAAAAACTATCATTAGTGGTGATAAAAATTAAGAGGGGGGAGGCATGAATCAGTGTTTAATAGTTTTCCTAAGAGGGTATAATTCCATAGGTTCCAAGACAATATGAAAAAACTATCATCAATGGTGATAAAAATTAAAGGGGGGGGGGAGGAATGAATCAGTGTTTAATATTTTTCCTCAAATCCCTTTTACTCTAATGATTATTCAACACTTATACACTCAAGATACTAATTGAAAAAAATAAATAAATAGAAATTTTTTAGTAAGGTTTTATTCCTTTAAGTATTTTCATCTCCCTAATGTGTCAATATGAAAAAACTATCATCAGTGGTGATAAAAATTAAGAGGTGGGAGGCATGAATCAGTGTTTAATAGTTTTCCTCAAATCCCTTTTACTCTAATGATTATTCAACACTTGTACACTCAAGATACTAATTAACAAAAACAAATAAACCGAAATTTTTTAGTAAGGTTATCTGCTTATTAAGTATTTTCGTCTCCCTAATGTGTGATGTTTTTTATCCCACCAAAACTAATCCCTTTTTATTATCAAGAAGAAATTATTAATGGTAATGTCCAAAAAACTAACATAATATCTGGTAGAAACAATTATGGTATTTCCAAAATGAGATTAATAAACATTAAATGAATGGTCCTCTATAAGATCTCCAAATATATCTTATTTAATTATTCCTAAACATGCTACTCATTACATCTTTCTTCGGCCTTGTATAACCTATGATGTACTTGATTATTCTTCATGCAAACAAATTATTTTGGGAGGTTGTATTTCTTATTGTCGACACAAAGTATCTCGCATGAATATAAATAATCAATAACCATGACTCTTGGTCATGGATTTATTAGTATCAAAGAGGATTAAAAATGTCTCCCGTTATATGTTTTACAATAGAAAAAAATTTCATGCCAATTTCTGATAAATTGTAAATCCTAAAAAGTATTCTCATATATATATATATGTATATATCTGTTGGATACCAAGGATTAAACATTCACAAAATACAAAATAATCTTTTCTTCGATTATCACTTATTTATAAATCACCTAATATTTTCATGATATCATTATGTCATCTGTGATGTAGAAAATATACAATTACTAATAAGTTATATAAAAATTGATTATGTGGTTCACAATGATCATCGACTACATCACTGAAATGGATTTTTTTGTAAAATGGATACATGGTGCTCAAAATGGATATGTAGAATATTTGACTTCATGAAACTACATTAGGATATTCCACAAATCATCTCCATTTTTTTCATATGAAATTTGATACATTACTCATTTCGTAATGTGATTTTCAAACTTTTCCAAAATGGCTACGTGAAGTCTTCTCGAAATGCATATATAGATAGGAACACTACATGGGAAAAACTATGTTGAAATATGAATTTGTTGTTGAATTATCATAAATATTTCAATTGAATAATTCTTTATAATAAATAATTTTACAAAACAAGACAACTTGAAATTATTTTCTCATAGTTGGATTCTCTTACATAGCTCCCCATAAGAAATTTCTCTTCAAGCATAGAATGTGTAGATGAAATTAACTTTTGGGTATTCAAAAAATCTTACATTCATTAAAATATAATACATGTGTAAGAAAAATTCATTTTTCCGATTATTATCTCCATATATAATAACACATAAAATAATTATCTTACGGAATAAATGAATTTAGTTATATGGGTGACCATAACATAAACTCCTTCTGAATACTAAAACACATTTTCATTTCATAGTCATTTCCACAATACTCCCAGAATTTATTCTACTCAACTACGAGTTTATGATAATCAATAATGACCCTACTCAACCATTTGAGAACTTCTCAATATAAATTGTAGACCATTATCCTTACTTCACCAACATAAGTATTTGATTAATTAAGGATAATTTCATCAATCACCATACTTAATCTTACATTGAAAGGAAAAACTAAATAATCCTTGTAAAGGATAAAAAAATATCTCCATTTTTATTTATTTACAATACATTATCCATTACTTATTACATTTGTTAATAAGAAATCCAAAGTGAATTGATAGAGGATAACCTACTCAACAAAAATGAATCATGAATTTATCATTTATAATTATACATTAGAGAACTCACTTTTGAAAAAAAATATATTCAATAATAATTACCTCAATTCCATCTAAAAAAACACATCCCAATACTTCTTTAGATTTAACATGAATAGTAACAATTAAATGATTTTATTTCCAACACCACTTCAAAAAATCATCAGAAAAGTTCACAGAACAAGGGGAACCGATTTATACCCCTACAAATGAAATCTTATCAATAATATTATCCATGAGATAATAAAAGTGGAAAAAAACAAAAACATGCCCCACTAAAGGAATTTGGGATGCACTCTCATTATATCCTTAACTTCTCAAAGGTCTCTATTGATATTTTTTAACGAGGATATCAGAACTATGATACTTATAAGGGACTAGTTTCATGTTTGAGATACCTTTATTCAACTTCCCTTTTAATAATTTGTATATGATATCAATGGACTGAAATATAGAATATTAAACTAGATTCCATGAAATATGAAAGTACTTTTATTATCACATTCAATGATTATAATATATTTTACTTGAATATTCAAATACTCATGTTCTATCTTTATCCACATTATTTTGGATGGAACCTATGATCCAATAACATATTCAACATTTGTTGAACTCAAAATAACGTCATTTTGTTTATTTGAGTGCCGTCATATAGAATTTCTTCCAATATTTAATGCTCCGATTGATTTGGATTTTATATCATGAACAAAACCTACACAGTCAGCATATATAAATCTTTTTTATTCAAAATTTTACTTCTTCTTGTGAATCAATTTTTGACTGTAAGTATTATAGGTATATTTATAGATTCTCTTTTCATCCAGGATATGTTATTAAATAGGATTATATTGATACATGGTATAGAGAATGAAAACATATACAATATATGTCCTAGTTGTTTTTATGTACAATAAAATTCTCATCAAACATTTCAAATTTTTTCATGAAATCATTTTTTTCATCATTATCACTCAATTTTATTCCCACATATATAGGATTGGACACACCTATACTTTATTTTAAGTTAAAAATCATCTAGAAAACCATTTAATTATTCCCCATGGAGATAAAAATGTAAGAAACCTCATGGGGAATTTTTGTGCCCAAGAAAAATTTCACCTCACATAGAATTTGTACTTCAAAACTCTACTTCACATACATTGAAGAATTTTCACTTAACCTTTCATCACTAAATTAAAAAATAATTTTATCCATGTATATAAATTTAATTTTTCAAAGTGTTTTTACGCTTGACATATAATTCATAGTTAATATGTCCCTTCTCAAATTCAACACTTCACCTCTATTCATCAATTTTAAAATACAAAGCTCTTGGATCATGATTAAGACCATAATGATAATTATTCATCTTAAATACCCATTTCCCATTTGTATCTAACATGAATCCCTTTTACTATTCAATATACACATCTTTATTAAAATTTATATTCCAAAATGATGAATTAACATCAATTTGAAACATGTTGAAGCTAATATAAGATTCTATAAACAAAAAAATCCAAACATATCCCATTATGGACATTAGATAAGTGGTTTCATCATTGTGAATTCCTTCAATCTATGAGTATCATTTGAAAACTAGTTTGGCATTATTTCTAGAAACATCACCCTTTTCAGTAAACTTATTCATGAAAACTCACTTTGGTCAAACATTATTCTTTTCAATGGGTTTATGAATAATTTCCCATGTTTTTTTTCTTCTCAATATGGTATATTTCTTCATTAATATCTAGAACCAACTCATTTTTCACAAAAAAAAATTCCTCAAAAAATTTTGGTCCGATAATTAATAACAAATTGGTCTAGTTAGTTGTTATAATTCATCTCATTATTTATACCCGTTAATTTTCATCACCAATGATATTCTAAATACCAATATTTTTTTAAATATTTTGTTAGATCCTTTTAATCTATTATTTTCATAATTATCATTGGAGTTGGATTTATCAATATAATATATTTAAATTTGTATTCTTTTTTCTCATAATTCAAAATTGATAAAATCATCATTTTAATAAAAAAATGATATATTTTTTGGTATATTCATTATTTTATAAAACAATGACATTATCACAATGCAATATTATCTCAGATTTATTTTTATTACATTTTTATCAACATCCATTTATAGTATTATTAAGGAAAATTCATTCTTTATCTTTTTTCGAAAAAAAATCCTCATATTTTATCTTTATTCCTTATCAAACATGGACATACAATCACTATGATGTGTTAAAATTTATTTATTTGTTCGAAACACATTAAATAGGTCATAATATTTTAGTATGTCATTATGATTCAACTATTCCAAATTATTCTAGCTTTTGTAAAGGCATGTAACTATTATTATCTTGAGGTATCATTCTTTGATATCAGGGTTCATTCCATATCAACTAGAATCATTTTTTTGAAACACTACATTCTCCTATGGAGTGAATGAAGAACTGAACTCATGTATGATACCGTGTTTATCAATTTATTCAGTGAAATATTTTTTTGATTAAACTCTTCCATTTTTTGATATTAATATCCTCTTGAATTTTCTTTTCTTATTCTTCAAAAGTCTTTTGTAACTCTTGAACCTGGATAGGGCATGTGACTTGTTTGACATAAACATGATGTAAGAAATAATTTTGAAATAATCTACGAAAGTAATAAAACACCCAAATATTCTAGTTGTCTTTATTGTCATACGTCCTCAAATGCCTCTATGGACTACATCAATATGCACTAAAGTTTTAAATAAAACATGTTTTCTTTGAAATATTTTCATAAAATTTAACATGGATTCCTTCTTTGTATTAAACATCTTTATAACATATAAAAATAATTTTCAAACATGGTATGAGCTCAAAAAGATCAATGTTGGATATAAAAATAAGAATGGAAAACATTAGTCCAAGAATATTTATAAACATGTGAAATATTTTTCAAAATGACATACTTGTCACCCATTTGTACTTACTTTGTGAAACCTGGAATTTCCATGAGATTTAAAAAAAACATAAATAAAATAAATAGAACCATAATGGTATCTTGGAGAATTAGTTTCTTAATATTGTAACCCTCTAGGATACCTTATGGTTTGTAACCCTCATGGCTACCTTACAATATAACCCTAATGACTACCTTATTGTGTAACGATCGCAGTTACACTTGGAGTAACCATTAAGCCGACCACCCACTTAAACATACCCAATGAATTAGAGGTAGATATAGCGCCCAAAAGTCATCATAAAAAATTCACAATAACGAGAAAATAATAATACAACATTATTAATTGTATATAATCATTTCTTTTATATTTTGTAAAACAAAATTTTAGATGATGATTTTAAAAGAAAATCCCCTCACAATTATCATATATTGGAAGTGAGACATAATAGAGTGGATAAAATATGTATATACATTGTAAATACACATAATTAAACATAATATAAATAAAAATCACCAAACAAAATTTTTTAATACCACAAAATTAATGAAGTAGAAGGTTAACCAAAAGAATGAAAATTTGGTTAAGAATTCCCTTACCTCAGATTCATCCTACATAAAACATATCTAAAACTCTTATATAATGTTTCAAAGAGTGTTATTAATATATTAAATAAAAATATTCATGTTTATAACACTTTATATGATCATTTCATGACATAATTTCACACAATAATTATTAGTATTATATTGCTTCCATTGTTTCAGGTGCCCTCTTTACATGAATTCAATGGTCGATTTGTATTTGATTCTCTTGTCGTATGGAAATGAAATAAAAAAAGTGGAATGAAATGGTATTCATATGTTTCCATAATATTAAATTATTCCATAAATAATTTTTCTAAAATAGTCTTAGGATGAATCATTAGATAAATATTTAGTGATATCCGTTTAGATCATTTAGGCGGTTCTTTGATAATAAAAATATTGTTTCATCATATACCATTAATATTATGCATATAGGTAAATTACAGTACATAAGAGAGTTCATATCATAAACTTTTCAATATTATTCTACCACTAATGTGTTTTTACAAACATCTATGAAGGATTTAAATGAAATTTTAAACACATCATCCACGATTTTAGAAATTTGGCACATAACCGATAATGTTTTTATTTTTTAGAAAAAGAGGGGGGAAGGAGAAGAAGTAAATTGATGAATTTTACCATAAACATGATAAAATAAAAACTATATACGATTTGGGATATTTCATTCTTCTTTTATAAGGGGAGTATAAGAGAGTATAATAAAATAAAATAACTGAAATGAAATCCCATGAAAATAAAAGAGGATTTTAACCTCTTGATCTCTTCTCCTTCAAATCCACCTAAAAGCCTTTGGTTTTGACCTTTTACTGGGACAAGAATGTCTTGAATGGGGGGAATAACCTTGTGCTGAGAATTTGGTATAACAAATAAAAATCTCAAACCCTGAATGGAGTGAGAGGAAGAGGGGGTGAGGGTAGTATATATAGTGGAGGAGAGTAGGGGTTTTACAAACTTTTAATCTTTATTTTAATTTTTTTACTCAATAATATGAATAGTATTAATTTATGTGACCAGAAATAGTAAAACGTGTATGGGAGTTCAAAAAAATAGACATTTACATCATCCACGACTCTAACATGATGCACAAATTCATTTATTTATCATATTTCATAATTATCGAATTTCACTATTCAACAAAATTCAAATATTTCAAAAAAATCCAAAAAAATCACTGTAACCATTTATCTATGTGAAGAATACAAAAAATGAACTCCATTTTTTTAAAATGAGTTTCTAAATTTAATGGATATAATTTTTTAATAATTAAATTGTAATTCAAAAAAATAAAAATTTTAATCTACAATAGATTTTATATCACCTTGAAAAGTTAATCAATATCCCATTATCATATAACCCTAAGAAAATAAAATAACAATATGGGTTAATTTCTATAAGGTTCATAATACTATTTATATGGGTGTGTTACTATTAACTAAAAGAACAAGTTGGTTCTATCCCACTCTATGTAATTTACTAATCATAATCGTAGGTGACCATTTTTGGAAATTCAAATCATTGAAGTGGAAAAATTATATTTTATGGATAGTTTATAACTATCCAATTAAAATAAACTATCATGCAATGATTTTTTTTTTAAACACATGGGGTGTTACATTCTCCCAAAATTTTAGAAATTATATCGTCACAAGTTTTTTATTTACTTATTAAACAAGTGATGGTACCTTTCCATAATATCATTTTAATATTCCCATGTTTCTTATTCTACTATGCAGTTTCATAACAAAACATTTAACTGGTCAATTACCTTATTTCCAAACACATGCTCTCTATGATAAATAATTTGAACAGTTTTTTATCTTCATAAGAGAGGTTCTCTTCCAGCTAAATTGCTTTTGGTCTCAAGACATGTGATGATTCTGGCACATACATTCTCAACATTGAAACATGAAAAAAAAAATGTGTATCTGAGATATATTCAAGGACAAATATACTCATTAGGCGATTTGTCCAAATTTTTATTGGATATAATAAGGTCCAATTAACTGTGGAAATATATTTACTTTCTTACAAAAACTTATAAAAATTTTCAATGATGAGATTCCAAGAAAAACATAATCATCTACCTCAAAAGAAAGGTCTTTTCTCCAATTGTCTGCATAACTTTTCAGCCTCCTCTAAGCTATCCTCATGTGTTTTTGTATCATCTTTACATTCTTACCCACTTCATGTATTAATTCTGGTCCCATAAACTTGCATTCCTTGATTTCATCCCAAAAATATGGAGTTTGACACCACTTCCCATACAATTATTCAAATGGTGACATCTGTATACTGGAATGAAAATTTTTAATATAATAAATCTAAACTAAATAAAGATGCTAATACCAAATTCCTTGGTTGTCCATTGAATAAGCTCGAATCATAACCTTCAATGTCTGAATTGTTCGTTCTGACTACCCATCTAGTTAAGGATTAAAAATTGTAATGAAATTTAATTCAGTTCTCGAGAGCTTCTGAATTTCCTTCCAAAAAATAGAATTGAACCTGAGATCCTGATCAAACACAATAGAAAGAGTCCCTCCCTGTAACATGACAATCTCTCTGAGGTACAATCAAGAAAGGGGATCCAAACACACAGTATATCAAATAGGATAGAAATTTACATATTTAGTCATTCGGAAAACAATAACCCAAATTGTGTGGTTACCTTGAGAAGTCTTTGATAGTCCCACAATGAAGTCCATGGATATATTTTCCCATTTCCACTCTAGAACAAGTAATCGATAAAGCACCCCCTCTAAAAACTGCCGCTCGGCATTATCCTATTGACATGTTAAACATTTCACATTAAATTATTCAATATCTATTTTCATTCTATGCCACTAATAATACTACTATAGGTTACTATATATCATTATTGTACCAGAACGAACTGAAAATAGAGAATTGTGAGCTTCACACAACAATTATTTCTTTAGCTGAGAATCAAAACATACACACAATCATTTTCAAAATCATAAATTACAATCTTCATCAAGGATAAATTCCGGAAACATACCCATTTGAAAAAACTTCTACCATTTTTTGTAGCTCACAGTATTGATTCTATACTTGCCTATTTATATCTGATAACAATTACTAAATTGAAGCCTAAATAAAACATATGTGTTTCTTTCACTAATAACTTCTAATCTAGGATTGATCAAATAATTAATCAAGGGATCATCTGTAAAATGTTACATGGTTAAGGATTCATGATGTTTTGACTCAAGGAATCCACTCCTTTGATTTTTTCTAGGATGATAATTGATCGTACCATCTTAATATATTATTTTTTCATTCCATCTTCTCTGCCTCATGTTTAATTCTTTTTGATTGAATATATACTTCATAATTTTATGGTTAGTATATATTTAAAATTCAGAACTGTATAAGTGATTCATCTAAATTTTCAGTGAAAAACGATAAATGTTAACTCCAAATCATGTGTTAGATAATTTACCTCAAGAGGTTTTAGCCATCTTGAAGAATAAGCAATTACATGATCATTCTATATCACAAAAAAAATTCCCTTCAATTAAGCATCACTATAGATGAAAAAATAACCATTTCTGGAAGGAAAAGCCAAAAATAAAGAATTCACCAATCTCTTCTTTAGTTCCTAAAAACAAAAATCACATTCATCTATCCAAATAAATTTAACACCTTTTCATGTTAACTTACTTAGTGGGAAAGATAACCATGTATTGTTTTTAACAAACCATCTATAATTACCTACTAGTCCAAGAAAACTACAAATTTATAAAACATTTGTAGGTCTTGGACATTCATAAACCAGTTTTTTCATTCAAGATCAACTATTATTCCTTCCTTATTAATAATATACCCATGAAAAGAAATATTTTGCAACCAAAATCACACTTAATGACATTTACATACAATTTATTTCATTTATAGTTTTAAAAAACAACCCTTATATTTTTTTCATGATCCACTTTACATTTATAAAATACCATTATTTCATCAATAAACATAACTAAAAACCTATCCAAAAACCCCTGAAATATTCTATTAATAAGAACCATGAATATAACAGGTGAATTAGTTAACCCAAACAACATAATAACAAATTAATATTACTCATATCTAGTATGGAATGTGCTATTTGAGATGTCTATTTATTTTACTTTAAAATGATGGTACCCGGACCACATGTCAACCATTGAAAAATATTGTGCCCCTAGAGCCGATGAAATAAGTCATTGATATGAGTCAAAGGATTCTTGTTTTAATAGTGATGTTATTCAAGGCTCTATAATCAATGCTACGTCACATAGAACCATCATTCTTATTAAAATAAAAAATTGGAGCACCACGTGGTGATGTGCCAGGATGAATGAATTATTTATAAAAAAAATCCTACAACTAATTTTTCAATTCAATAAGATTCATTTTATCCATTTGATAAGGGTGTTTTGAAATTTGATTATCATCAGGAACTATGTCATTTGTGAATTAAACTTCCTGTTCAAGTTAAAAACTAGGTAACTAATCAGAAAAAACATCACTATATTCATTTACCCCTATAACATCATTAATCTGAAAAGCCCCCTTGATTTCAATAATATGTGAAAGATAACTTTCATTTCCATATTTGAATAGTTTTCCTGCTTCCTGATATGTGATAAAATTTATGGGTTCATGCCCATATACAAACTGAAACTCTTTATAAAGAACAACTTTTTTAACTCTATAATCAATCTCATCATTATAAAAAGAAATCCAATCCATAACCATAATGAAATAAAACTATACTAAGGGAAAAAAACAAAAAGGTTGGTTAGAAAAGCCTTTATATAGTCCAAAATAGAATGATTTTTATAATTCCTCTTTACCATAATATTTTCCCTTTGTGTTTTAACAATATTTTCTAGTCTTATTTGTTGAAATGATATTTCCAATTAACCAGAATAAATATTAGAATAAAAGAACATATAGACACTGTATCATATAAAACATTAGAAAAATCAAAGAAAACATACAATGTACCTAATAAAACATCATTGGATGGCGAAACATCTACTGACGTATTAGGAAAGGATCTCACTACACATTTCTACTAATAGTATGACTTCTTTTCTTTATTTGGATCCCTCTTTTGGAAGACATTTGGATAATGACCTATCTCACCACATTTAAAACACTTTACAGATTTCTTATTAGGATTAGTATTAAGATCAATTTAATTACAATATAGAGCCATAAGTCCAAACATATCACATTAAAAACACATCCCAAATTTGGTAAGGAAATCCCAAGGAAGATTTTTCCCACATTTTTCATAAACTGGAAGCTGAACATTCATACCATCAGATTTCTTTGATTGATTCTTATCTGTCACTTGCCATCCAGACCTCTTCTTTTACTATTTTTAAGGTACATGTGGTAATTGGAAAACTCCATTTCAACCCTCCCAGTACATCGTAAAAATTTCTCATAACTTTTGAACTCAGGGGAATCTATTTCCCTTTCGGTATATTCACTTTAATCATGAGTCAAAATGGTTGATTTTTTAATCAAGATCAAGAATAATATTTGGAGAATACTTCACCAGTCATGTGGAGTTAACTTCATAAATAGACACTACATCTTCTTTCTTTTTCTTAACTTCAAGAAATTTTTTCTCTATCCTATGTCTAACCACATTGGGAAAATACATTTCAAGGAAAAGACTTTTAAAACCATCGAACTCAAAGGAATTAATCTCCTCTCTTTCCCAGATATTTTTGAGCACTAACAAACATTGATCTTCTTCATCTTCAAAATGATAAATGGAAAGACTTAACATTTTCTTATCTTAACCACCCATAACATTGAATATCTTTTCAAGGGATTGTATCCATATTTCAGCTACTACTGTATTAGAATATCCATATAAAGCAGGAGGGTGTTGCCTCATGAAATGGTCTACTATCTTCTGGTTCCTTTGTGGTACATTTGGCTGTTCTCTAGCATGGATGCCACCACCATTTATTGCATGTGTCAGCTTATCCATTACTATCAAAAATAGATTGGTTTCAGTCCCTACAATTCCATGTTATATATTTTGAAGGATATTGTTTTGTTGGTGCCTTTCCACTTCAGCTACCCTGTTTCTTCTGCAAAAAAAACATTCTGAAAAAACATATCTTAGTCGAAGCATGATTGTAATTTTAAATTATATAATATTTCAAATTAACCATATTGTAAAATTCATTAATTTTATTACTATAACATCATCCTAACCCCTATAGTTATCTAAACAATCCTTTGACACCACCTATAAGGACCCATCCTTATTACATTAAAAAATCCTGAATTTTAGTAAAGAACTAACTATTTTTTAACATTGATGATATTTTAATATTTAGAGTATTAGATAATTGGGGTATAATAAATACATAACATTCCAAATTTATATAGAGAGGATACCACAAAAACAATATCCATTTCTTCCAAAATATACATATTTTAAAATAAAACATTTTTGCTTCGACAATTCTTTTTAAAAATTAACTTGGATTCCTTCATTGTCTTACACATCCTTATAACCTATGAAAATAATTTAAAAACATGGGATAATAAAAAAAATGTCACTCAAGGATATAAAATTAAGTAAAGATAACATTATTCAATGAATACTTATAAATGTATGAAATCATTTTCAAAAAGACATAATTTTCACCCATATATACTTACTTTATAAAACATGATATTTCCATGAGATTTCCACAAAACATAAAGAAAATAAATTCAACCATAAAGGTATATTGGGGAATTAAATACATAATCTTGTAACCCTCTTGACTTCCTTATGATTTGTAACCATAACCGTTACCTTATAATGTAACGCTCATGGCTACCTTATTGGGAAACCATCGCAGTTACACTTAGAGTAACCATATGGACGACCAACAACTTACAAATAACAAATGAATTGGAGGGAGATATATATCCCAACCATAAAAATAAAAAATTTCCAAGAACCAAAACATAATCACACAACATGAATAATTACATAAAAACATTTCTTTTGAATTTTATAACATAGAATTTTAAGATGATTTTAAAAGGAAAACCATATAAATTTATCATATAATTGAAGTGAGACTTAATAGAATGGATGGAATATGTATATCCACAATAAAAACACATAATTGAACAATATATAAACAAAATTAATTATATAAATTTTTTAATAAAACATAATTAATGATGTAGGAGGTTAACCCAAAGAATGGAAAATGGGTTAAGAATTCCATTACCTTGGGTTTGTGTTACTTAAAATGTGTTTAAACGTCCTATATAATGGTTAAAAAGTTTTTTGTAAATATTTTAAATAAATATATTACTATTTATAAAACCTTATATGATCATTTTATAGAATCATTTCACCCTTTAATTATTAGTATTTTGATCCATCCATTGTTTTAGGTGCGTTATTTACATGAAATCCATGGACGGTTTGTATTTGTTTCTTTTGTCGTATAGAAATTAAATTCAAAAAGTGGAATGAAATGGAATTAATATGATTCAGGAATATTAAATGATTCCACAAATCATTTTGGATAAATGTTATGAGGATGAATAATTAAATAAATATTTAGTTATATCCATTTAGATCACTTTGGCTATTCTTAGATAATCAAGAACTTGTATCATCATATACCATTAATACTATGAATATAAGTTAATTATATAACATAATAGAGTTCGTATAATAAAAATTAATATCATATTCAATCATTAGAATTGTTTTACAAATATATTTCAAGGAATTAATAGAAATTAAAAACACATCGCCTAGGATTTTGGTAAATCCGCACAACACAGACGTTGTTCTTATTTTTAAGAAAAAGTGGAGGGGAATAAGAAGAATTAAATTGATGATTTTTTTCATAAAAATGACAAAAAATATAATATTCTATAGATTTAATTTATCTTCTATATGGGGAGGATGAGAGATTATATGAAATGAAAAAAATTTAAATGAAATCAAATGGAAATAAATGTGGATTGTTACTACTTCATCTATTCTCCTTGAGATCCTCTTTAAACACTTTGGTTTTGACCTTTTGGTGAGACCAAAAGGACATGGAAGTGGGAAAGATACTTGGGAAGTGTATTTGGTATAACTTATACAAGGATCAAGGCTAGAGTGGTGTTAGTGGAAGAGTGGGGTGAGGGTGGTATTTATAGTGGAGGAAGGTGGGGTTTTACATTATTTTAATCATTAGATTAATATTTTTGTTCAAGAATATGAATAGAATTGATATATGTGAAAACAATAGTAAAAAGTGAATGTGAGTTATATCTAATTTCCATTTACATCATCCATGACATTAGAATTATGTAGAAATTCATTTATTTTTCAAATTTTGGAATTATCGATTTTCACTATTCAAAAAAATCAAATATTTTAGAAAAATGACGAAAATTCACCCTAACTATTTTTTATGTGTATAATTATGAAATGAACTCCATTTTTGGAAAATAAATTTTTATATATAAATAATTTAATTATTAAAAAAAATAATATTTTATTACAAAAATAATAAATTTAAAACTATAACTAGTTTTCAATCACCTTGAAAAATAAATCAATATCTCATTATATTATAACCTTAACAATATAAAATAATAATATGATTTACTCTTAATCATGGTCATATTACTATTAATATTACTATTTATAAGGGTATGTTATTAATCACCAAAAAAACAATTTAGTTCTATATGACTCTAAAAAGCTTATGGATCACAACTATAGATGACAGTTTTTGAAATTCAAAACATAGAATCATGAATATTATAGCTAGTTCTTCACTATACATTCAAAACTAAGTTTCATGAAATTCAATTTATTTTTAAAACCATGGGGTGTTTCATTATCCCAAACTTTTGGAAATCTCATCCACGTCAATTTTTTATTTACTTATTAAACAAGTGAGGCTATCTTTCCCTCATTGAATTTATATATTCCAATGTTTCATGTTCAACCATGTGGTCTCTACAAAAAACCTTTGCATAGTGTATTACCTTATTCCGCAATACATTTTCTCTATGATCAAGAATCTGAATAGGTTTTTATTTTTAAGAATGGTTATCTTCCATCTGAACTACTTTTGGGTACAAGATATGAGATGAATCAGGCACATACTTTCTCAAAATCAAAATATGAAAAACATTGTGTACATGAGAAAACTTTCAGTGTAAAATAAACTCGATAGGAGAAGGGTCCTATATTCTATAGGAGTTCATAAGGTCCAATGAAACATGGACTTAGCATTCCTTTCTTACCAAAATGTATACCACATTTCTTTGGTGAGATTCCAAGATAAACATGATCATATAATACAAAAGAAAATATTTTCCTCAGGTCATCTGCGAGACTTTTTTACCTTGTCTGAGTTGTCCACATGTGTTGCAGGATCATCTTCACTTCTTTAGCCACTTCCTCTAGTGATTATTTTCCTATCAACATCCTTTCCCTAACATCATCCCAAAAAGTGGTATTTCAACAACAATTCCCATAAAATGTGAAAAAAGGTACCATCTTCATACTGGAATGAAAAATGTTATTTTAAGAAAAATCAACTGATTAAAAATTATGATCCCAATATCCTGGGTAATATATTGAAAAATCTTGAAGAATATCCTCCGAAGTCTGAACTGTTCATTTTGAATACCCATCTGATTGAGGATGAAATGCTATAATAAAAATTAATTCTATCACTAATGACTTCTAAAGGCCCTTTCCAAAATTAGAATTGAACATGCGATCCTTGTCAGATATAATGGAATGAGAAACTCCATGTAACCTAACAATCTCTTTGTGGTACAGTCGAAAAATAGATCAAAATTCGTTTTTATCTAAAATAGGAAGTAAATGTTCAGTATTATTATTTTGGTCAACAATACAGTAGATTGAATTATAACTTCAATATTTATCTCGTAGTCCAACAACGAAGCTCAAGGATATATTTTCCCATTTCCACTCTAACACTGGTAAATTTTGGAGCATACCCTTTGGTAATAACCACTCAACATTAACCTCTTGCTATGTAAATTATTTCACATTAAATTTTGTATAATATCTCTTTTCCTTCCATCCCACAAATAATACTCCTGAAGGCCTCTATAAATATTTGTGCTACCAGAACGACCTGAAAATAGACTACTATGAGCTTCACACAACAATTATCTCTTTAGATGCGAATCAAAAGGCACATAAAATCTTTTTAAACATCACAAAATATAATATTTATCAATGAAAATTCTAGAATCATTCAAATTATAACCAATCCTACCTTTTTCTATAGATCATGGTCTTCCTTAGGTGCTTTATTAATTCTATATTATAAAGATAAATTCACAATAACTTTAAAAAAAATAGAGGTATTTCCTCCTTCAACAACTTCTATTCCAAAATTCATTGAATCATTAATCAATGTATAATGTTCCAAATGTTCCATGGTTAAAGATACATGATGTTTTTTTACACACAGTATCTTACACATTGTATATTTATTTAGGATGGTAATTGATCGTGCAATCATAATCCTTTAATAGTTAATGCCATCTTTTCTACCTTATGTTTAATTCTTACTAAGTGAATATATACTTCAGAAAATTATTGTCAGTATCTATTTGACATTTTGATCATTATAAATGATGCCTCAAAATATTCAATGAAAAATCTATAGATTCTAATTCCAAATGATGTGGGGGATAATTTCACTCATGAGGTTTTAGTTGCCTTAAATAATTATAAATTACCTAATCATTCTTTATCAGAACAAAACCAAGTCCCTTCAATAAAGCATCCCTGTCGATGAAGAAATCACCATTTCTGTAAGGTATATCCAAAACTGGAGTATTCATTATTCTCTTCATTAGTTCTTCAAAAAAAACATCACATAATTATGTACAAATAAATTTAACCCCTTTTCCTGTAAACTTAGTTAACATACTAGATAACCATGATATGTTTTTAACAAATTGTCCGTAATAACCTTTTATTCCTAGAAAACTACGAATTTATATAACATTTGTATGTCTTGGTCATTTATAAACTACTTTTTTTGGCCGGATTAATTTTTGTTCCATCCTTATTTACAATGTTCCCATGAAAAGAAATCTTTTGCAACAAAAAACCACAGTTGTTGAATTTTCCATATAGTTTTTTTCATTTATGGGTTTTAAAACCACCATTATATGTTTTTCATGCTCTTTAATTTTAAAAAATACTAGAATTTCAAAAATAAACACAAATATAAACTTATCCAATAACTCATAAAATATTTTGTGCATAAGATCCTTGAATATAGTGGGTGAATTAGGTAACCCAAAGAGCATAACTACAAATTAATAATCCCCATATATACTACCGAATGTAGTTTTTTAGATGACTACTTCCCTTATTTTAAACTGATCGTACCCTAACCTTAGGTCATTCCCTGAAAAATACTTTGCTTTCTAGAGGTGATCATACAAGTCCTTGATATGAGGTAAAGGATACTTGTTTTTAATTGTGATGTAATTCAAGGCTCAATAATCGATGAAAAGTCTCATAAGACTATCTTTATTTGTAACAAAAAAACTGGATCACCCCATAATGATGTGTTGGGATAAATTAATTCTTTATCTGCAACTCCCACAACTGATTTTTTGTTTTAGTGAGTTCCACTTGATCCATTCTATAAGGGGGTTTGAAATTGTCATAGCATTAGGAACTAATTCAAATGTGAACTCAACTTCATGATCAGTTATAACACCAAGTAACTTATCATGGAAAACATCCATCTACTCATTTACCAATGGAACATCATTAATCTAAACCTTCCCCTGGTTATCAATAATATGAGAAAGATAAAGTTCATTTACATCTTTCAATAGTTTGATCGCTTCCTGATATGTTATAAATTGTTTGGGTTTATTCATTTAAAAAAACTGAAACTCTTTCTAAAAATCAAGTTCTTTAGATCTACAATAAATCTAAGCATGGAAAAAAGGTCAATCCATACTGAGAATGAAATCAATATCTTAAATGGGGAAAAAAATGTTTTTTAGTTATGTTGTTTCCCCAGAACACAATAGAAACATTCTTATAATTCCAATTTCCTATAATATTTTCCCCTAATGTTTTAATAATATGTTATACTCTCCTTTGTTGAGGTGATATTTCCAATTTACCTGAAACATTATCAAAAATAAAGGAATTTGTAGACCTCATATCAAACAAAAAAATATAAAATTCAGAGTAAAAAATATAGTTCCTGATATAACTTCATTGGATGTCCTGATGTTTGCTGGCTTTGTCTCAAAGGGTCTCTCTACTGCTTTCTTCTTATTGTTTGTCTTCTTTGAATCATTTATATCTCTCATTAGGAAATAATTTTCATAATGACTCATCTCACCACATTTAAAACACTTTATAGTTATCTTATCTGGATTAGTATTAGGATCATTTTATTTAAAATCTAGGGCCATATGTCTAAACATACAACATTGAAAACACTTCCTGGTTTTGGTAAGGCATTCCCCAGGGATCCTTTTACCACATTTTTCACAAACTAGATACTGAACATTATTGTCCTCATATTTATTTGATTGATTCATATCCACCACTTTCCACCTGGTCATCTTCTTATTGTTATTTTTATCGTACACGTGGTCATTTGAAAACTCCATTTATACCCTCTCAGTGTATAGAGAAAAAAATTTCATGACTTTTAAACTCACGAGAATCCAATGACCTTTGATATATTTTATTAAATCATGAATAAAAACTCTTGATTTTCTTATGAAGATCCAAAATAAGATTTGGATCATGCGTCACCAATTGGGTAACATTTTCTTCATACACAGCAACTAAATCTTCTTCTTTTTCTTCAATACAAGAAATTGAGTCTCCATCCTATGTGGAACCACCTATGGGAAATATTTTTCATGGAAAATACTTTTAAATTCATCCCACTCCAAGGCATCAATATCTTCTCCATTAGTGATATTATTGACCATTGAGCACCACGGATTTTCTACACCTTCAAAGTGATAAATGGAAAGACATAACTTTTGATTTTTTGAAGATACCATAACTTTGAATATATTTTCAATGAATTTAATCCATCCTTTAGCCACTACTAGGTCAAAATATCCACTGAATACAGGAGGGTGTTTACTCATTAAATGATCTACTACTATCATGTAACTTTGTAGTACCTCTAGTAGTTCTCTAGTGTAGGGATTCCAATACCATTTATTTCTAGTGTTAGTTGATCCATTACTATTAAATACATAGTATTTACAATCTTTACCACTTCAAGTTGTTTATTTTGAAGGATATCGTTCTGTTGGGGCCTTTCCACTTCAACATTCCTATTTATTCTATTTAAAAACCATTCTAAACAAACATTTCTTAATAGAAGCAATATGGTCAACTTTAATTTCTATAAAATTTCAAAAATAACTAGAGTAAAAATCATTTATCATATTCCTTCAATATCATCCTTACCCGTAAAGTTATCTAATCCATCCTCTGATACCAACTTTAAGGACCTGACCTTATTATATTATATAATCTTGAATTTTATGAAAGAAATCACTTCCTTTATCATTGAAGATCTTTTATAGTATATAGTTATTGTGAATTGGGATATAATAAATACAAAACATTCCACATTTATACAGGACTGATACCCAAAACTAGTATCCATTTCTTGCAAAATATAAAACTTTTTAAATAAAACATGTATTCTGTGACAAATATTCATAAAGTTTAACTTAGATTCTTTATTTGTTTTACACATCCATATAAACTATGAAAATAATTAAAAAACATGGTATTAACACAAAAATATCTGTAAGGGACATAACAAGAAGGAATGAAAACATTATTCCATGTATACTTATAAACATATGAACTCATTTTCAAAAATAAAAACAAGTCACCCATATATACTTACGTTGTGAATCTTGAGATTTCCATGATATTTACAAAAAAAATAACATAAATAGATCCATAAGTGTAACTTTTGGAATTAATTAAATTATATTTTAACCCTCATGGATACCATATTATTTGTAACCATCATGACATCCTTACAATGTAACGCTCCTGACTACCTTATTCTGTAACAATCGCAGTTATACTTGGAGTAACCATACGATTGACATCCAACATACACATACACAATGAATTGGAGGGAGATATATGCCCCACCGTTAATCATAAAAAATTTCAAATAACCAAAACAAAATCATACAACATGAATAATTTCATAAAAACATTTCTTTTGAATTTTTAAAAACACGATTTTAAAAGAGGATTTAAAAAGTAAATCCCCTAGAAATTATCATATAATTGAAGAAAGACTTAATATAGTGGATAGAATATGTATATACACAATAAATAAACATAATTAACAATAATATAAACTATAAAAATCATAAAAAAAATTTAATACCACTTAATTAATGAAGTTGAAGGTCAACCTAAAGAATGGAAATTGGGGTATGAATTCCCTTACCTTTGGCTTGGTGTACTTAAAACATGTTTAAATATCCAGTATAATGGTTAAATGTTATTATTAATATCTTATATAATTCCATTATTGTTTATAACACCTTATATGAGCATTCTAAAACATTATTTCACCCTTAAATTATATGTATTTTGTTTCTTCCATTGTTTTGAGTGCGTTATTTAATTAAAATCCTTGGCCGATTTTTATCTGATTCTCTTATCATATGGAAATAAAATTCTATAAGTGGAATGAAATTGTATTGATATGTTTCCAGAATATTAAATTATTCCATAAATCATTTTGGTTAAATGTTATATGTACGAATCATTAGATAAATCTTTGGTGAGATCCATTTAGATCAATTTGGATGATCTTTGATAATCACGAACTTGTTTCATCATATAAAATTAATATTATTCATATAAGTTAATTACAGAATATAATAGTGGTAATATTATACAATGTAAAATATTATTTAACAATTAAATTTTTTTTACACAGATCTTTTAAGGATGTAATGTAAATAGAAAACACATCGTCCATGATTTAAGTAAATCGACACATAGTGGACATTGTTCTTATTTCTTAGAAAACGAGGCGGGGAAGAGAATTTATAAATTGATGAATTTTTCCATAAACATGATAAAAATCAGAATATATAAGATTATGGAGAATTAATTCCTTTTTTTTAAAGAGATTATAATATATTACAACAAAATAAAATAATTGAAAAGAAATAGCATTAAAATAAAAGAGGATTTTTACCTCTTGATCTATTCTCATTGAGATGCCCCTTAAGACCTTTGGTTTTGGAAGTTTTGTAAGAACATAAGGTCTTGGGCATGGGGAAGATCCTTGGAAAAAATATTTGGCAGAACTTATAAAATGATCAATGCTTGAGTGGTGTGAGAGTAGGATGGGGTGTGGGTGGTATTTATAGTGCATGAGAGGAGGGTTTTTAAACTATTTTAATCATTAGCTTAATATTTTTTAATAAGACTATGAATAGTCTTGATTCATGTGATAAAAATCAGTAATAAGTTCATATAATTCAAAATAATGGCTATTTAAATCATCCATGACTCAATCATGAAGAAAAAATCTATTTATTTATCATATTTTGCAATTATTGAATTTCCCTATTCACCAAAAAATCAAATATTTCAAAAAAGTAAAAAAGTTTACTATAACCATAATTTGATTTGTAGAATTCAAAAATATACTATATTTGTTAAAATTAACAAACTAAATATGATTAATTTAATTTTGAAATATAATAATATTTTATTCAAGAAAATAACAATTTTAAAACTATAACTGATTTTATATCACATGCAAAAATTAATCAAGATCTCATTATCTAATAACCATAAGAAAATAAAATAATATTATGATTTAATATTCATAAGGTTTATATTATTATTCATATTACTATTCATAAGGGAATGTTACTATTCACTAAAAAAATAAGATGGTTCTCACAGACTCTAGATAACTTACTGATCACAACTGTAGATAATTGTTTTTTGAAATACAAAGCATATAAGTGGAAAAATTATGTTTGATGTCTTGTTTATAAATATCCAATTAAAAAAGGTTCAGGAAATTCAATTTATTTTTAAAATCTTGGGTTGTTGTAGATACTCCATACAACCTTTTCTATTGTATGTTTGTTTGGCTAAATCTTCCATGAAATAAATTATTTTCTGCTAGTTATATTAAATAGAAATCTATATTGGACTCTCAAACATGAATGAAAGTACATTGTGTTCTAAAAAACATAGTTATAAAATCCATATATTTAATTATATTTACTAAAAAAAATTTCCGAAGATAAATTCATTTAAAACATCAAAACAATATGATACACTCATCACACTGTGATTTAACCCATCAACTTAGTGGAAATTGTTTAAAGTATATTGATTCATTCTAATATTTTCTGTACCAATTCCTTTGATTATTAGAGAGATTTCACTTCAAAATGTCATATCTCATCCTTCATACATCTAAATACCTTTCATATTTTTCATATCTCCTATAATTTGAGATGAATGAAGACAATATATTTTCCAACATTTTTTTAGATTTATAAGATTTAAATTCCACTTCTACAATATTGGGTTAGTGTTTGATCTGATTTTGGTTGTGATTTTTACAAAAAAATGACATAAATTTATTGATCTTGAATAAAATAAACACATCCATATGATGTATGTACTTCCCAATCATATCATCCAGGAACATCATTCATGGTTTCAAAACCGTTCCATATATCAACTTTCTATTACACTATTTTTTCCTTCCATGGGGTTTTTTTTGATTTGGTTTTCTCCCTCCTAAATCATACTTAATTCTGAAGACACGTAATGAAATGTAGCACAAAATATTATAGGATTTCTTCCCAAATTACAAACACATTGAAAATAACCTTGAAACACTATTCATTGAAATAATTACTGTTTTTAGCTATATTTTCAACACCATATAATATTATTCACATTAAATATTCTTGTAAAGAAACTCTTTAAATGTCAGAGGCGGACTTTGATATATTATATAAATAATTATTCTTCAATCCATGATCCTTTTTTCCCTCTCCATCAAAATTTTATAATAGGTTAATATTATAAATATGTAAATTTCTTTTTTTACTATGGATTTTTTCTATGGTTATTCATAAATTAAATTTTCACCGGTACTCTGGTAATTTGAGTAACATTAATTTCTGTAAGCTATTGTTTGGATCATTCCTCCTCATCTTCAAAATCATTATTAAAATAAAACAAGTAATTTTATTTCATTTTCTTTGTTTTCTATATCCTTTTCATGATCTTATTAAATTCTAAATTACAAAGAGAAATATTATACATTATGCCTTCAATATTTTTTCCAATATTATCAATTTAAAAATTCATATTAAAAATTTATTTACCAAAAATTTCTTTCTCAACATGTTGTTCACTTTTACTATTTATGATTTCTTTTTTTAAGTATTGTATTTTTTCAGCCTTCATATATTCTTCAAATACATTTTATTTTCCATTAACATAGTGTAATGATTTTCCATTACAGTTTACTCTATAAAATGTTAAATATTTTTCTACAATCCGTCATCTAATTTATTTCATTCATGTTTTTATTACATGAGTACTCTTTGTGAGTTTCTTTCATATGTTTTTTCATCAGCATTATTTTCTTTACATTCCAAAAAAACCTATTTAACTGATAGAAAATTAGTGTTAAATGCATTGGGTGAGAATATCTTTTTTCCATTTGCCTTATTTTTATATAAAAAATATCTCTTATGAGACATATGTTTCAATGTTACATAATCCTTAAATTCATCCCATTATTTCATGGGACAGTTTGAATAAAAATGGAACAAAATACAAAATTTAATGCATTTGAATGGATGTATTCATTTTTTCAAACCCCTCACATGTGTGAAACTCTTTATCATAAGAGAAATTACTTCAATAAATAGTTTCGTATATTCATTACCATTTAGAATGATTTATTCACATTTTATATTAATTTTTTTGAAATCTTTAATGAAAATATAGATTTCATTTTTACCTTTTTAGTGTAACACCTCTTTGGGTCTCATATTTAATGACAACATAGTGAAGTTAATAAATTATGAATCCATAAAAATTTTCTTCATAAAGAGATGATATTTTGGAATCAAATTTTTCTGGAATTATTCTAATAAAAATCTTTACCAAAATTGAGTCATCAAGAGTTTCTCTAAATCCTCTAAAAGTCGTAATAATTAGATTAACACATGTCAAAAAATAAATAACTAATTCATCTCCCAACATTATGATATCTTCAAAAAGTTATCTAATAATGTGAATCTTCTATTCTTTAATCTTATTATTTTTATATAAATACTATAAATTTTCTTAAAATAATAATTGGGGGTTATATATCCCATAAATTTTTTTAATTCAATTTCACATATTGAAGAAAATAATGGGATTATTACGCTTCCATGAAATTAAATATTTCCACATTCAAGAAAAGTCCAAGTCATGTTTTTTCATGTCATTATAATGGTATATTGATCATAATCACATAAATCAAGCCCAAATGAGAGGGCATATGGTAAAATTCCATCATTCTAGTTATTAAATCTTTTTGAATTGAATGTTGGAATTATTTTATTGTCAACCAGATCATGCTGATCCATAAGAACCATCTGAGAGAAACATGTGAGAGTAAATTACATATGATAAAAATTATAAGGATCATAAGATGTGAGATTAATGTTGAGATATGGGTGAATTAGTTTTTAATAGGTTTCCACAAATCCATGAAACTATTTCTTATTCGGTACTATTTTTTTCAAGATAAATACCGAAAAAGATAAATAAAATTAAAGAGTAAAATTATTAATGAGTTATAGATCATGTAAGGATGACTAATTCCTTAGTGTGTTGTGGATTTTATCCCAGACATAATTACCAACATTTATTATCTAGAGTAACTTCGGAACGGTAATGGAATTAGACCAAATATAATGTCTAGTATAAATAATAACATTTTAGAAAAAAAATATTCTTAGTTTCCCTCAAATGCCTTAGCCACCACAAGATCTCCAAACACAAATTCTTTTCTTCTTTGTCAATGTGATCTAAATCACAACCTTCCTCTTCCTCATATTTCTTGAGTTGTTCATGATTTCTTCTACACATTATGAAAAATGAATTTTTGGATATATTTATTAATGTAGACAAGAACTATCCATCCATTTACGGTGGTATTAGTGACCACAACTTATAGAATTTCCTTGGTTTTTATAGAACAGAATTATCCAACCCTCCCATTAATATTTTTTTTATCTGGTTAGATTTTTAGGCCATATCAAAAATCATTTTAAATCAATAAAATATTTCATAAATACAAATATTAATCTTATCGAGTATATGTCTCCAAAAGTATATGTGATATAAAATATCTACATCCTAAATTCTCACTTCATAAAAAATTAATCAAGATTTCCACATATTTATAAATTCAGAAATTATGTAGAAAATAATGAAAGTGCAATCGATTAAATATAAATAGGTTATATGGTTCACTTTAAACAAAAGATACAATGATAAAAAGGATACATAAAAAAATTCATACATATTTCTCAAAATAACTACATAGAATACTCACCTTTGTGATACTACTATTTGATATACCACAATTTGGATATGTTATTTTAATTATAAATCACCCATCTGGATCATTGGGTTTTTTTTATTATGATAAATTTCCACTAAAATTATTCTCAAAATTCTTATATCTTCGAATGAGTATGTGGGAAATACATACATAGAAATATTGATAAATCTGTTAATTATCACACATAACTCAATAGTTTACGTGTGTAAGAGAAATTATTTTTTATATAACATTCCAGCTTACAATTATTCATTCACATCTAAATTCTTCTTCACATCTACTTATATTATATGTTCTATCAATTTTCATCCATATAAATGAAATTATTTATGGGTATTCAAAATAATTATGTGATCCGAAATATCTTTACTTCAAATGATAGATGAATATTCCAAATTTGAAACTCCTTATATAAGAATATACAAAATAATTATATTATCATGTAATTGAATTTACTTACGTGGGTCACCGTAAAATAAATTCATTCCTAAAGATGAATAATTTTTTTATTTCTCTATCATTGTCACAAAATTTCCAAAATTTCTTCTTCTCAACTCAATGAGTAATCAATGATATAAAAAACCTACTCACCCATTTCAGAACTTATTTATAAATGTTGTAGGCCCTTCTACTGTATCCACAAATACTGGACTTTGATTATTTAAAGATCGGGTCATCATTCATTACACTTAATATTGTATTGAAATAAAATATAACATCACCATCACAAGGTTTCAGTATAGCGGTGTTATTATCTTCTTAAACCATTTACACCCAAACATTTCACTCCCATGGCTTCCCATGGAAACATGCAGTGTGTTCTATGTACTAAGGGATCACCTACTTATTCCCATTCCATCCTTATTCTCAATAATTATTTATTGTCCAAACCTATAGCCATAAATCTGATTCACATGGATTTATGTATCTTATATACATGAGAAATCATTACCTATGGCTTTATACTAACCTATGTCCATAATAATCTTTCATGTGGCTATAATATCATGGATATATGTGTTTTTTAAAATTCGGAGACAAAATTGACATGTAAAATTATTTATCATTCATTTATAACTATACTTATTATATTTATAGATACAATTAGACCCTTCTTAGCCACTCATATAAATTGAACATTTTTCACTACCAACCCTCATTAATAAATCAACAAATTATAAAGTCATACCAAAATATAGATCTCACAGAGTGATCATATTCATAGTCTACATTATTGATCTCATTGGGGTATCCCCATGAATTGTTGTGTCTGTAAAAATAATTTTGTTGTGGTCATATACATTTGTAGCCAAAATATTATTTTAATTAAAATGATATATTTGGATCTTTAATTATTCCAAAGAGAGATAAAAATTTATTTCACACATAAAAATGAACACAATGATGTGGTTTTAATTTTTTTAAGATTAGTCATTTTAATTTTAGTATATAAATATAAAAAATTACAAAAAACACCTTCTAAATTCCTAATTTTATTTTATAACAAAAATATCATGATACACATAAATAAATGAATAAAATAGTTTTTCATAAACCAAATATCTAAAATGAATGAAATATATGTATCTTATCAAATTTTAAATAGATTGAGGCCACATGGAATCCCATGGGTGAAACTCATGGAATTAGTTAGGGATGAAGATAAAAATTTTCACGGAACCAAGATTGTAGCATCACCGACCAATGTGAAAGAATTATATCACCCTGAGTCTATAGAAAACCAGATTAATAAGGAAGCTAGACTTTTCCACCTCAATTTTATTCCCTCTAAATCATAAACTAATCTTTTTACAGCTAATTTTTTTACTATGGGTCCACCCATGAAGCATCATAGCCTGCATAATGGAGGTATTTCTGCTTCATTTTTAGGGTACACATATTTACCCCAACCATAATTCCAATTCAAAATTATATAAATATGTATTCCCTAGTCCACAAGATAAACTATGGAGTTCCCTTATAGTTACATGGATATGTGTATAAGAGGTGATATAAATAATGACCTGGTTATTATAATGTCCTTGAGTTATCTGTCATGTTATAGAAATTACCACCCCTCAGTAAAAACCTCTCTCAGATAATCTCACCCACAAAACTAACCCCACCACTTTTCCTCATTCAGGTACTTTTAGTATTATAAAGTGATATCATTCATCTCATCCTTATACCACAATTATAGAGACAATATCTCTATAATTTTGTCACCCTTTATACGAGATATTAAGATTAATGATATGATATGGATATGGATTTTTTAATTATTGATTTTTTCCACCACCCATGATTTGTGACATCACAACCTTAGAGGCTAACACAACTAGTGTTGTCTCTATTGAGAAGAAATGGCTATCATGAACCCATTGGTTAAGGGGGTTGAAGGGGAAGGGTGGATGGTAACTTCAAACCTACAATAATGTTGTTATTAAAATAAATTTTAATAATATTATTGTTGACATTAAATTTAATTATTTAATAAAAACTATATAATAAATTTAATATATATTAATAAAGGAATCAAGGAAGAATTCATCATAATTCTTCAAAGAGGTGGCCACCCATGCTCCATTTAATCTTTTAATTTCTATTACCTAGAATTTCATTCTAATGATAACTTTTTGGGGTCTAAGAACCCACGTAATGTTAATAGTAAATAAATTTCATGTGTTCTTAATATTTATTAATTATGTTCTATATAGTTATGATCATTATAATTATATAAAGTACCTTTTGAATTATAAAACAATTTTATTTTAATTAAATTAATCTTACTGTATTATAATGATTTATTTGAAAGAAAAATTTATAAAATTTATAATTTAAAATTTAAAAAATTAAAATAATTATTGAAACTCAGATATTAAATTTAGTATATGGAGAAATTTTTAGATTGTTGAGAAATAATATATTTTTCAGTAAAGTGTAGAAAATATATTTTTTATGAAATATAATATCTTTTGTACTATCTATAAATAATAAATTTTATGTAAAATTTTATTAAACATATGAAAAAATAATTTATCATAATATAATTAATTTAACCTATAAAACTAATAAAAAATATAAAAATTATAATTAATTTCTTGAAAATTATGAAAATTGTTTTTAGTACTAGTATAGTGCTTGCAAAACACTAAAAGTAAAAATTGTTGTCTTAAAAGTAATATTTTTTTAAGGAAGTAGTATTTCAAAGAAATTATTAATAAATATGAACTATTATTAATGTTTTATATTTATAGATAAATTTTTTTGTGTTATATAACTTGTAACTTTTCCAAATTATTGTTCAGCACATGCACAAGACTATTAGTCAAAATAACATATTAAATAGTTTTGCCTGACAAAGATGTGAGTAAATATTCATATTTAATGAATTTAGAATTTTATAATGAACAGAGTTAATTTATGTATATAATGGTAGAATTTTCATTTTTTAGTATTGAAGCTACTACCTTGAATGCTTACGAAAAGCCAATACAGTGTTTCTGAAAGTAGTAGAAAACAAAAGTAAATGATTTAAAGAACACTAAAATTGATTTTTTGAGTGAGTTAAAGTGTTAAAAAATTTATGGATAAATATAACATCTTATGTGTGATTTAAAGGTTTAAATTAGAATTTCATTGATATCTTTATGATTTTGATGTAAAATAAATTTAATAGTTCCAAAAAAGATTTTGATGGATTTTGTAATAAAAAATATATTATTAAAAGCATTAAAGTTCCTCAAAACACAATCTTCATACAAGTTAATGTGATATAGTTTATGATTTCATAAATAGTATATTTTAATTCCACCTTTCCAAAAATAGAATGTTTAATAGCTCTAATAGTGTAAAAAACATTGATAACATTGTAATAATCAAAAAGTTCAATAGGGTCTTTAGGATAACATACCCGAGTGATAATATCACCTAATCTAGAATTTTTATTATTATATGGGATAAATTTTACTTTTAATCATCTTTTATTTGAAAAAAATAAATTTGGATCATATTTTCCTTGAAAATTAATTTATATTAATTTTATACTTAAATTAATTCCAACAGTTCCCCTCCCATCACTTATAAAAGGGAACCTACTCCCCTTTATCCATCACACATTTTGAGCACTCCAGTCAAAAAAATACATGTCAATATATACTTCATAAATATCCTAAAATGTCACAGAGTCCTTGGTTTTCTTAGAAAATCATCCTAGCAAGGCATTGGTTATAAGCCGAATTAGGTTTTTCAAAGAAGACGTATAGTTCTGAACCGAGCTTTCTATTTTTGTTTATTATTACACTTCATTAAAATATACAACAGACATGATAAAATTACATCAAAATAATATAATTTATAATTGGAGGATTTTTTATTCAATAACCTATATCTCTCACTCTCTTACATCAAATGGGAAATGAAACCATTATTAGTGTGTACAACATACTACCACATCGCGAACCGTTGAAATTAATTTTCAGTTATATGCTCTCACAGCTGGTTACTGTGGTGTATTTAATATATATATATATATATCATATTTATTAATTATTTATCATTTTATGATGATAAAATATCATCTACTTTCTTACCTTCCATCCATTGATAAATTGAAATGTTACTTATGTGTTCATACTGACAACTATTTCCATGTTGTAATGTAATTAATTTTTCAAAACCATAATTCATGGGTAATTTTAAAATAATAAGTAATGTTTTAAAATTAATTTTTTTGAAAATTATTATATTGGGGATAATTTTATAATGTGATCTTTGACTTTAGTCAACTTACCAAATTAATTTTAAATTAGTGTGCTGAATATCATCAAAACATCTGACATGAAATTAAATGACTATGTAATTATATTTGACATGATAATGAATAAAAAAAGAGATGATAAACTTAAAAAAGGTCTTAATCATGTAAATAATTAACATATATTTTTTATTTTGGATGAAAATTTTCTTATGTGATAATTCCGACTCGAGGTAATGGATACTTTACCTTAAATATATAATATTAAATGATTTAAATATTTATTTTCAAAATATTTTAATTTCATTCCCATATTAATAGAAATAAGTTTTATATGTATTTATTTGGACTTAAATTACCTATAAAATATTTTTTTGTATCTTTTTAATTTTCTTCTCCATTTATTCAAAAGGAATATTTTTTGTTCATTTTATATAGAATTTTTTGAAAAAGAAATATAGAATGATTTAATTTAATATATATGATGTCAACAGATTTCTCACCATAATTACATTTTTTTATGTTGGAATTATTTTTTATGATTGAAATTATTTTTTAAATAAAATCAATATTTCCATGTGTTATTTGAATTTTCAAAAGTGTTTTTAATTGAATAGATATTTTGATATCAAAAATATTTTCTTATATGTTAAGATAATATTCTTATGAGTGTGGTGATTAAAATGAAATATTTTTTTGATTATATAATGGTTATTGGGAATTTTTTATGATGATATATAGATCTTGAAAATGGGTGAGCCCAATATAGCTCTAGATGATGGGTGAGCTTGATATTTCTCTCCAATGCATTGGATAAGGATACATAGATAAAATATTTTAAAAAAAGCTCTAGAGATAAATCGATAGGATTATCCTAAGAGAGGATTGGATTTTACTAAGAAGGTTATTCCATTTCTTAGAGTGAATATATGGCTGATATATAAATGACTTCTAAGGTTACCTTCATGATTTGTCTATTCTTGTTGGGGGTTTTCATGGAAATCTCATAATTTCCCATGGAAAGATAATAACATTAATTTTGGAGGTATTTTTATGATTATTTATAAGGGTCTAATGAAAAAATCCTTAAAAAATATTTTATTATTGAAAATAATGATTTATAATTTCTATTTCTAATTTAATATGTCTTATAAAATATTTAATAAAAAAATTTGGGCAGAGAATATGATTTCTTGCATTATAAAATGTTTATTTTGATCTCAAATGATTTTTTAAAAAGAATATTTTTATGAGTATTCATGGAATAATGAGTTTTTATATTTCTCTATTATATATACACTTTAATGATCATTTTTTCAAACCAAATATTTAAAAAAATTTAATAGGATTCTAAGGATGGGTAGGGACAATGATGGGGTCAATATGAAAATTATGAAGATATGTGAAGTGAATAAGACAAGTTTCATTTTAAATTCTTAATACTATGAAAAATGGATACGATGTAGGAGTTTCCACATTATAATATATGGGTTTTATATATAATATTTATAACCTAATTAAAATAAACACTATATTATAAAGATCATTAAAATATAATGAATTGAATTCTTGACTAAAAACTCAATATTATGTAATTTTTAAAGGAAGGGCCTTAGAGTTGGTTTAAAAGGAAAGGATTAAATAATTTGATATATTTGGAATGTGTTTGTAAGTATGCTTACTAGATTCTAATTTATGGTTATATTGATATATAATTTGAATATTATAATGACGATTCTTCTAAACTATGTATATTTAGAATGGTTTTTCTTAGATGAAATAAGGAAGATAATTTTGGAAGGTAGCATAATGAAAATATCCATCCAAATCAACAGATGGGAATGGTTTGAATTGGAACTAATAAATTTATTATTATAAAATATCATTTGACACATGCTATAAATTGAGGTGGCATGCATGCGAGAGAGAAACTGGATCTACTAAAAATGACCATGTTGATAATGGATCATTTTATGGGACATAATCCACAGAAATTTTATGGATATTTTAACTTCATTTATATGTGGTATATATTAAGTCCCCCAAAAAGATATTTGAATCCATGGGTTGTTTCAATCATTAAAATAAACTCTTTACATATAACTTTTTGAGGATGAAACAAATAAAAGGTGGGAAACTTTTAATAATAGCAGTGAAATATAATCGATATATATGATAGACATAAAAAATTAATGAATATTTTAAATGATAAATATTTTACTAAGGATGATCAACATACGATGGAAAACGAATTCATTAAATTTAGGTAGAATAAAATAAGATTCAGTGGCTACATATGAAGAAAACTTCACCTAATTGGAATTGTACAAAACAGCGTTTTTCAATTTTACTTAGGATTGAACCCATGATATCAAAGGGAATTTAATTCCAATTAATTCAATAGTTAACTAAACCTTTTTTATTTGTGGATAAGGTATAAATTGAGTTTTTTGAAGATCTTGTATTCTTTGGAAGAAGTAGGATATGTTGTGTCAATAAGGTTTCCTTATGACTTTTCTATTACTTCATGTTTGGGTAGATTGTTGAGTCAACAAGGTTTTCTTATGACTTTACCATTCCTTAATGTTTTTAAAATCACAAACACCTTATCTAAAGGAAAATTTCAATTTACCCTATGTTTTACTTGATACGGGAAATTTTAATTTCCCAAGGAAATTTATACTTACCATGTTTGTCATTGATCATTATTTTGTCTAAGTGTAAAATTCAGTTTCATATCTAAATACTCAGAATCATATAATACATTGTTATAGCGCATTCTATTTTTAGGATCCAAATTCAGATTCTGAGTTCACTAAATTCAGACACCAAAATCTTCGGAGTTCTGACTCAGTGTTATCTGAACTCGGACTCAAAATCTTGCAAGTTCAGAATCCGAATACTACTGAATTCAGACTCCGAACTCTTGCGAGTTCAGACTCTAAATTCTACTGAATTAATACTTTTAATTCTTACATTATTAGACTCTCAATTACTATGAATCCAGACTCCAAACATTTATGAGTTTAGACTCCAAATTCTTATAATCTCTGACTCAAAATTCTTATGAATTCAGACTCCAGAGTTTATAGAATTATAACAATGAATTCCTTAATAAACAGAATCTGAATATCCATGTATTATAGACTCCAAATAATTTTTGTATATACTCAGAACATTCATTTTACCTTACATTCTGAATATTTGATTTTGGTTATATTTTCTCTTACACTTATTTTTGTTATAAAAAAATTTCGTGCATTTAGTTACTAACTAACCATTTTTTGAGTAACACATGTACAGGTCCCTCCGAAATTCAAGGAAAAATATAACCGTTGGAGGAGGGAGTCAACTTTTGGAGCTATGCCTATAAATTGGAGCTCATTTGAAAGAGCTCAAAACTTTTGATGAATGTTTCTATGAACGAAGAGATAACACTAGAGATAGACTTTCATGCTTAGTGAATACTAAACATCTTGTTTAGATTTTCTTTGTGCGACTCCGAATGTTGTTGACTACATTCGAGGGATTCTGGGTATAGGAATACAGACGTTCCAACTACTTTAAAGCTCAAGGACTTCCTAGCTGAGGAAGACAGAGGTGCCAACTACCTTGAAGTTGAGGGCTTGCAGGGATAACAAGACTAACTCCGATCATCGTATCGAGGGCTTACACTGGTGTGGGTAAGACATACTTTCTTGAAAGTATAACTCAAGGGACTTTATCCAAGGTTGTTGGATACCCTTATCTTTGGGTTAAAAGATTTATTACTTGTTACTTTTATGTTTCACGTTTTCTGCTGCATTTTGATTTTTGAAGAATTTGTAGCTATCTTATACTTTCCCACACCAATATACTCTTATTTAGTAGAGATTATATATGCTTTAAGGTAGAATCATTATCTTTGTAAACTTTTTTATGTGTCATTTATAGAACTATATTTTCTGGAATTACATTCTCGGATTCATATTTAAGGAATAAAACAAGGTTGTAGAAACTAGAGGTTTTGTGAATTACCTTGTTTAACTTTGTCAAACACAACCATCGTAAAAAGTCCCAAAGGAATTTTTTAATGTGTACAATTCAACCCCCTCTTGTATTTTGAGAATCATTAGATACTTCATTCAGTATCTATATTATTTTGATCCTAAATTTGGTATCTAATGAGAATATCATTCTCCATACCATTTCAACAATTGGTGTCAAAGGAGGTCTCTGAAATACCTATATTCACATATAAGTACTCCTTTCTCAAGTTTTTCATTGTTCTTCTTTTTCCTTGATTAGGATATTCTTATCCTTATTTACAAGCTTTACTATTAACAGGTTTGTGTGGAATGATTTTTCTTTAAGATTGCAGGAATCAATGTTGGTTCCGTAGACAACCAAAATCTTACTAGACCAAATTTTATTGACGGGAATGATTATGAATACTAGAGAGATCACATGAAGACATTTATTATTAATACTGGAGTAGATAATTTTTTTATGCTTACTAGAGGATATAAAATAACTAATAAGGTAGTCAGTACTTTCACCAATCAAGTAAAGCATGAATATCAATAGAATTATATGTTACGCAATTTTTTTCTTTGTTCCATGTCAAGAAATATATATATCCAAATTTCATCCTATGAAGCAGCAAATTGTATTTGGAATAAACTTGAAGTTACTCACTTTGGAACTTCCAAAGTCATTGAAACTAGAAGAGCCATGCTCAGATCTGAATATCATGGTTTTTTATTTCCTTATTGAGAACCCATATGTAAGGTAAAATGGAGATTCATGACTATTGTTAATAGTTTAGAATATATGGGTGAGAAAGGATTAGATGATGAATCTCTTGTGGAAAAAATCATAGACATCATGCCTAATGAGTGGGAATCCAAGAGAATTGCTATTTATGTGAATGGAAAGGTTACTCAGATTACTCTTGATGATATTTTTGGAACTCTTCATCAACATGAGACTAGAATGGAGAGAGATACTGATAATGTAAAGGAGAAGGGTGGTAATGGAAGTGTTTCTTTTACAAAGACTTCAAATCATATGAAATCTAAGACTCTTAAGAGAGTTACAAGTTATAAATCTAAGAAGGTTGTTATCCAATATGAATATATTGGAAGTGAATCCTTAGAAAATGAATTAACCAATCTTGCTCGAAGGATGAACAAGATTATTGGACATAAGAAATTTAAATCCATATACAAGAAGAAAGAAAGGAAAGATAAAATAGATTCAGAAGTCACTTGTTATGAATGCAAGAGAGGTGGACATATACGACCTGATTGTCCTATGATAAAGAGAGAAGAAAGAAAGGAAAAGCATTCTGAGAGAAATAGAAAGAAGTACTACAAAGCTAAGGCTAATAATGTTTTCAAAGCTAATGAAATCTGGAGTGCCAATGATGGTGACTCTTTAGATTAATCTTCAGATTATGAATCTTATAGATAGAAGAATCTTGGTCTAATACCCAGACTACCTATTGAAAATCATTGCTTAATGGTTAAGGTACAAAATTCTGAATCTATGACCAATGTTTCTCTGAATGCTAATTATAGTAATGATATATATTATGAATCTTCTGATGAAGAATCTTCTTCTGATGAAGATTATTCTTTACCTACCTATGAATTAGTTTCTAGGTTTCCTAGGCTTCTTGAGAATTATAATTCTAAATTCAAAAAAAATATTGATAAGGAATATTCTAGGATTTCTATACATACTAAGGAAATATCAGATCATTCTAAGGATCTTGATAAGAAAACCCTTGATTTTGAAAGTATTTTAAAAGCCATGAGGAATTAAATTCTGAGAAGGATAAACATTCCAAGGATCTAGAAAATGTAATTTCTAAGAAAAATGTTTTCGAGATTAACTCTAGTTACAAATCAAATGTTTTTGAAGATAAGAACTAGTTATAATATTGAAACACATAATTGTTTCCTTGAGGAAGTGTTTTTCAAACTTTACCTTAGGTAAGGATAATTTTGATATGATGTATTCAGAAATCCATCATCTATGGAATAGTTCTGGATTCAGTTATACTAGTTCTAAACTGATTTTTGGTAACAATTATTTTGTTCCTCAAAGTGCTCCTTTCTAAACTAAGTTTCAATGTGGTGGGAACTGGGAAAAAACTATTCCTTAAACAAAACATAGTCTTTAGGATTTCATAAAGCCTATTTTTCAAAGAAAATGTTGGTGCCCAAGATTTTTGTTTCTGAAATTTCTAGATCCAATAAATTTTGGGTTATGTATGTCTAACTCTATTATTTTTAGGAAAATAAAGATAGTACCAACAACAATACATGGTACATGGATAGTGGATGTTCCCAACATATGACTGGTAACAAAAACTACTTTGAAAAGATTATCAAGATGAAATGAGGAAATGTATCTTTCGGAGATAATGCTTAGGGATAAATTATTGTTATAGGTAACATCATTCTTCTAGAAAAAACATTGATTTCAAATGTTTTATTTGTTAAGGGTCTTAAAATCAACCTCATTAGCATTATTCAATTTTGTGATGAAGGTTACCTTGTGAATTTTAGGAATGACAAGTGATTTGTACACAATTAAAGGAAGAGTCTATTATTTCTTCCCATAGGTAAGAGAACGTATACACACTAAACATAGAATACCTTAGGAGCCAATACATACCTTGCCTTAGTGTAATGGAAGATAATTCTTGATTGTGGAATAGAAGATTAGGTCAATGTAACCTTAGGAACCTATGTAAACTTTCTACGAAAACACTAGTTAAAGATATACCAGAGCATAGATTTGATTCTTCAAAAGTTTGTGATCCTTGTAAATATAGAAAGCAACATAAGTCAAGTTTTAAATCAATTGATGAAGTCTCAACCACTGATGCATTATAGTTAGTGGATATGAATCTTTTTAGACCAACACAAACTGGAAGTATTGGAAGCAAGTGTTTTATATTTGTCTTTGTTGATGATTACACTAGATTTACGTGGGTTTATTTTCTAGAAATGAAGTCTAAAGATTTTTTTATTCCAAAATTATTAGATCATAAGTTAAAAATTAGACAAACCATCCTTTGATAACTATTCATAGTGATCATGGATGAGAATTTCAAAATTCTTAATTTGAAACTTTTTGAAGTAGAAAATGAAATACTCATAACTTTTCAGCACCAGAACACCTTAATAGAATGGTGTTTTTGAAATAAAAAATAGAATTGTTCATGATAAAACTAAAACCATGTTGAGTGAGTATTCTGTAGACAAAATTTTTTGGGCTGAAGTTTTAAGTACTGCTTGTTATACTATAAATCGCGTTTTGATTAGACATTTTTTTAATAAGACTCTTTATGAGTTATAGAATGGTAAAAATCCTAGACTTTCCTACTTCAAGGATTTTGGATTCAAGGTATTAATTCTAAATTCTAATGATAATATACACAAATTCACGCCAAAATTTGATGAGGGAATTTTCATAGGCTACACCACAACTTCTAAGGCTTATTGAGTTTTCAATAAAAAATTTCTATTGTAAAAGAGATAGTACATGTTAAATTTGATGAAACTGATCCTTTTGTTTTTTAAACAACCTCAAACTATATCCTCATATGTGTTATCAAAAACTGATTATTAACCTTTGTTATCCTTCAGATAATGAAAATAGACAAGAATAAATTTCTGAAGCATTTACCCTAGATGATTTCTACCCTATGTTGATGAAAAAGTTTTACAAAACCCAAATCAGTTGTTTTAAAGAATCATCCCAGTGATAGTATAATTAGTGATGTGAATCAACCTGTAAGGACTAAAAGTTACTTAGTAAATGAAGGAGAACATCTAGCACTTCTTTCTTAATTAGAAAAAAAATTGATGAATCTATAGGTGATGATTATTGGATAAAATCTATGAAAGATAAATTAAATGAATTAGAAAGGAATAAAGTATGGACCTTGGTTGAATGTCCTAAGGAAACTCCTATTATTTGAGTAAATTGGGTTTTCAGAAACATGTGTGATGAAAATGGAATCATTGTATTAAAAAATTCTAGATTGGTTACTAAAGACTATAATCAACAAGAAGGAATAGACTATGAAGAAACCTATGCTCGAGTAGCTAGACTTGAATCTATTAGTATTCTACTTTTTTTGCAGCATTATTCAATTTTAAACTCTTTAAAATGGATATTAAATGTTCTTTCCTTAATGGTTTTGTACAAGAGGTTGTTTTTGTTGAAAAACCTCCAGTTTTTGAAGATCTAAAACATCCTGAACATGTTTTCAGACTTACCAAAGCTTTGTATGGACTTAAGCAAGCCCCTCGAGCCTGTTATGATAGAATTACATTATTTTTGCTTCAAAATAATTATGTTATGGGAAATGAAGATCCATCCATTTTTATAAAGAGTGACAATAAAAATATTTTGATTATTTAAATTAATGTTGATGACATTATATTTGGTTCAACTCAGCAATCTTTAACTGATTCCTTTACAGATCTAATGAAATCTTATTTTGAAATTAGTATGATGGGTGAGTTAACATTTTTCCTTGGTTTTCAAATTTCTCAAAAACCAGAAAAAATCTATATATCCCAACATAAGTATATTAATTATCTTCTTAAAAAGTATATAATGACAACACTAAGAATATAAGTACTCCCATTGGTAACTCTAATCCACTTGATCTAGATGAAGCTGAGAAACCAGTAGATCAAACATCTTTTAGAGGTATGATAAGAACTTCACATTACATGACAGATAGTCATCCAGACTTAATGTTTTTAGTATGATTATGTTCAAGATATCAGTCCAATCCTAAGGAATCTCATTTAAAGGTAGTGAAAATAATTTTTTGCAACTTAAAGTGAACCATGGATTTAGGACTCTTTTATACTTCTCGAAATGATATTGTTCTAAAAAGTTTTTCAGATGCTGATTTTGGTGGAAGTAGAATGGATAGAAAAAGTACATCTAGAACTTGTAATTTCTTAAGAGATTCATCAGTTTCTTGGTCATGCAATAAGTAACACTCAGTAGGACTTTCCGCTGCTTAAGCAGAACATGTAGCAGCTAGAAGTTGTTGTGCTCAAGTGTTGTGGATGCAATACACACTCATTGACTATGGCATGAGTTTTACCAAAACACCAATTTTGTTTGATAATACTAGTGCCATTACCCTATAAAAAAACCATGTACATCACTCTCGTGCAAAACAAATAGATATTAGGCATCACTTTCTTATGGATCACTCACAAAAGGGGAAATCACTCTTCAATTTATCGGAACACAAGATTAACTTTCTGATATGTTCACCAAATAATTACCCTCTGATAGATTTGAATACATTAAACAGAAGTTTAGAATGATAACCGTAAGGTAATTTTCCTTATTAACTACCTGTTGAAACCTATCTCTTTACAGTAATAATCTTCTATTTGCAGGGGGAGTACATTTTCTTGTTACTTAGTCTTAAATTCTTTCATAGTCAATTTTTTTTTGTAGTCTAAATTTTTTTTGTAGACTAATTTTTTTGTTCATTTTCAAAATTTTCTTAATGATGATTTTAAAAATTTTGAAAATGAAGATTTTAAAAATTTTGAAAATGAAGATTTTAAAAATTTTCATAATGATGATTTTACAAAAATTTTGTAGTGAGATTTTCAAAATTTTTTAATGAAAATTTCCAAAAATTTTCATAATGATATTTTTAAAATTTTCATAATGATGATTTTCAAATTATTCATAATAAAGATTTTTTAAATTTTCGTAATGAAGATTCTTCAAAAATTTTATATTGATATTTTATAAAAATTTCGTAATGATGATTTTATACATTTTTCAAAATGAAGATTTTATAAAAATTCATAGTCAGTTTTTCAAAATTTTTTGTAATCAATTTTTTTCAGAATCTAAAGCTCATCAAGAAGAATTTTTCCTAATACGAATAATGTTCCTTGAAATCCAAAAGGTATTATTCCTTTCCTGAGTTTTCATAAACATATTTTACATGCTGGTATTTTTATTTTGTTTTTAAAATTTTGTATTCTCTTTTCCTTATATCAGAATGTTTTTCTTTAAAAACCTCAAATGTTCAGATCCAGGATTTCCTTACAGCTATCATTTCAACCATCAGATCTAATCAGAATGATTTTCAACCATTGGATTGAGCATGGAAGCTAAATCGTCATTTCAAACACCTATATAAAAGACCCCTTGATGGTTGACCCACATTGAAACTCAAGACATTGCATGCTGAAGTTCTTCCCTTCTACTTAAATCTTGTTCCGAACTTCTCAAATATTACTCAAACCCAAATGTCTGTCAAATAATCTTATCAGAAAGACATGTCAACTATCAAGCCAATATCGAAGAGGCATGTTTATAGAGAAATGTTGGTTCATCCAAACATCTTCACAAAGTATGATTCTATAATAAAAAATAACATCAAGGTGAATGGATGGGAGGCTATTTTCATATCAAAACCAGGAGCTCATGATTTAGTATATCCATATTTTCTAATAGAATTTTATGAAACATTAAGTTTTTTCAAGGAATAAGGAATAGATATGTTCTCTCTCAAAAGATATGGTAAGGCTTATGCTCTCTCATACACCAAGGTTACAATTTTTATTGGAGTTATGTATGAAGGGGAAGCTAAATTTTGTTTTCATAAGTTGTCAGATATTAAAGGAAGCTTTGTTAAGGTGAAAGATATGAAGTGCCTAGGTCTTAAATATATTAAGACTCTGAAGATTGTTCACTTGACTACAAATTTTATGATTCTCGAATTATGCGTTCAGGGATTTATAATTCCAAGAAAAGGGGAAAAAGACACATTAAAGATGACTTATATGTATATTTTAGATTTTTTGGTGAACCATAGGAAGCTCAATTTGGTTAATCATATTATTGATTACTATAAAGAACATAATGAATGAAAATTTGAAGGCCGGGATCATTAGGTATCCAGCCATTCTTTCAATGTTAATTGTTCGGTTCTTGGAGTCTTTCAAAATTCCTTTCAGTTCAAAGCCAAGGAATTGAAAAGTCATGCTAGTTAGTGATGAAACCATAAGAAAGATGAATCTTGTATTTTCTAAATAATATGGATAATTTTATGACATTCCAGAAGAAGAAGATGAAGCTATACCGAAGAAACAGGAGGTGGATGAACAATCAAAAAATGCTGGAAGGAAGAGGAAGTGGAAGGAAGTTGAAGAGAAGGTAAAATATCTTATGGCAAAGGAAGTTCAGTCAGCACCCCAAAAATCTGAAAAATCCAAAAGCATATCCGAATGAGGTAGTAACTAAGTGTTGGGAAGATAATAATAACATGAAATAAGTGGATCTCACGTTTGGTCTAGACCCTACTGAAGAAAAATATCTGAAGGAAGAGATAACTGAGTATCTAGAAAGGGAAGAGAAGGAAAAGAAACAAAAGAAGAAGATGGCTTAAGTAGAGATTGTGCAATCCCTTCTATGGGATACTAAGAAAGCTTCCGAAAACATTCTAGAACTAGAATCTATCCTGGTAAAATCTTTACCTGAAACTACGTGGAAGAAATTTGTGACTCTGGAAAAAGTCAAAGAAGTAGAAGAAGTTGAAGAAGAATTATAAAAAAGTGGTGACACCACAAAGTTGATTAATAAAGAGGAATATTTTCATGAGAATGTATGTCCATCTAAGAAATTGTCAATCCAAACATCTGAAGCTGATTCTTTAAAGCATTCTACCCCTGGAAAAGATATGAAAGGAGAAGATGACATGATTGAATAAGATGTGAACAAGTTGTCTGAAGAAAAAAAAGATTTAATCATCATTTCATTCTTCCTGAGGATGCTGAAGCACGAGATGAGAAGGAGAAGCTAGATGAAGATAAATTTTTTCTGTTGTCTGATAGTGAACATGAATCTCCAGATGAGGAATCCATTCCAAGAACTGATAAGGGAAAACAGGTGGTTATTGATACACATGCTAAATCTATTGTGAAGAAGAAAAAGCTGTTGGATCTTCAAATAGGAAACATGCTGAGCTAGAGAATGATCCCTCACCGAGAAATGTTTTAGATTTGGAATCATCATCCCTTGGAAATGATTTTGTAGTAGAGTCTTTGAAAAAGGGTGTGGGTACTATTCTGATTTTATCAAGCATAGACTCTAGATGCCATAGTTTTCAACGCACCTTGAACCAGAAATCAGATTCTGTATCCATGGTGATGGATAAGTTTGTCAAGCTGGTGGCTTATTTCAAGAATTTTTTTATTAACAATGAATCCCATAAAAGATCTTGTAGGAAGATGACCAGTTGGTCAAGAAAAACCATAGTGGACCTGTGAAATCTTGATGAGTTCCAATATAGTGTCAATTAGGCTTTTGACATTGAAGATGGTATGATGAAGGATCTCATCAGCAGTTTTGAAGAAAAGTTGACTCTCGAACAAAATTATCAGATTCATGAAGTGAAGGATTCGAATGGGAAACATTATTCAGTTTCTTAATGATGGAAGAGAGAAAGAGATCTCAGGAATGAGATTAAAAAGAAGCTAGTAAAACAGGAAGAATCCTCGAAGGTTTAGGCTGAAATTATCAAGGCTCAGGAATATAAGATAAAAGTATTAGAAAAGAAATCCGAGGATTAGGATCAGATTCTTAAGTGAGCAGAGGAAGACCACAAGGAGCTCAAGTAGAAGAAGACAATAGTGAAGAAGCTGATTACCAAGGAAAAGGAAGGATGGCATCATTTTAATCCGATCTTTTGTTGTATTTTCCTTCCTTATATAAATTTTTCTTTTCATAATGAAATGTTTGGTTTCATGTCTATTGGATGTGTTGTACAAATATTTTAGGTTCTATAATTTCTTTTCCATTCCCTATATTCCTTTTTGAAAATCACTTAGGGGTGGGGGGGAAGGAAAAAAGAATACTAAGTAAAGATAAAATGTCACTATGAAAGGGAGAGTTCATCTAAGGGTGAGTTTTCATTATAAAGATTTCCATATTCAAGATAATGAAAAATCTCATTCCATAAAGCTAGAATACAATCCTTAGTGTTCCAAATCCTAAGGGAGAGTTAGTCATATTCATCCTTTCCCATGTGATAAGGGAGATACGTTTTATTTTCGAAGTATAGAAAAATATTTCCTAAGTCCTTATATACTTTTTCGTAAGGATGTTTGTGCTTTACAAAAAGGGGGAGATTGTAGGTTCAATTAGGTTTCCTTATGAATTTTCCAATCCTTCATGTTTGGGGATATTTTTGAGTCAATAAGGTTTCTTATGACTTTACCATTCTTTATTGTTTTGAAAATCACAAACACCTTATCGTAAGACAAATTTCATTTTACCCTATGTTTTACATGATAAGGGAAATTTTCCTTTCGCAAAGAAAATTTATCCTTACCATAATTTTCATTGATCATTATTTTTTCTAAGTGTAAAATTCATTTTCATATCCAAAACCTCGAAATCATATAAAACTTAGATATAGAGCATTCTGTTTTCAGGATCTGAATTTTGATTCTGAGTTCTATGACTTCAGACTCCAAACTCTTCTGAGTTCTGACTCTGAGTTTTCTGAAATCAGAATCTGAACTCTTACATGTTCATACTCTGATTCATACTGAATTCAGACTATGAACTCTTGCAAGTTTATTCTCCTAATTCTACTGAATTCAGACTTCTGATTCTTTCATGATTAGACTCCTAATTCCTATGAATTCAGACTCTAAACATTTATGTGTTCAGACTCTAAATTCTTATAAAATCAGACTCCGAATTCGTATAAATTAAAACTCCAAAGTTTATAGAATTATAACTCTGAACTCCTTGATAAAAAGAATCCAAATATCCCTGTATTATAGACTCTGAATATTTTTTGTATTGACTCTGAAGTTTCATTTTTTCTTACATTCCAAATATTTGATTTTGGTTTTGTAACCATAGTTTTTCTTACACTTGTTTTTGTTATAAAACGATGTCATGCATTCAGTTACAAACTAATTATTGTTTGAGTGACACTTGTACAGGTCCCTATGAAATTCAAGGAAAATATGACCATTGGATGATGGAGTCGACCGTTGGAGCTGTGCTTATAAATAGGAGTTCATTTGTAAGAGCTCATAACTTTTGATGAATGATTCTCTGAATCGGGAGATTACACTAGAGATAGACTTTCATGCTTAGTGCATACTAAAATTCTTGTTCAGATTTTCTTCATGCGACTTGAAAGGTTTCTGAGTACATTCGAGGGCTTCCGGGGATAGGAAGACATAGGTGCCGACTACCTTAAAGCTCGAGGACTTCTTTGCTAAGGAAGAAAGAGGTTCCAACTATCTTGAAGTTGAGGGCTTGAGTAGATAACAAGATAGTCTCCGATATTCGTATCGAGGGATTATCCTGTAGAGACCCAAAGCTTGACGTACATGGAAATTACATTAATTTTTCAGAATACTTAATACATAACGAAAACAGACACACAAGGACCGTAATAGTTTAGTGTCTTTGGAAACTCAGAAAATAATCTTCTAATCACGGTGAAAGATCTTCAACATATCCCATAAAGTTCTTCCGCTTTTGTTTTCATACCTAAAACCTTTCTTTAAATCCTAGGGAAAAGAAAACATATAAAGTTTGAGCTCAAATGCTCAGTATGGGTAAGCATAGAGAACATAAAACAATCCATAAACATTTGAATGCAAAAACATAAACATAAAATCTAAACATCAAATTTATGAGCAACGACATAAATCTTGGAAGTACACAAGGCATAGATCATAAAGGAATATTAGTCATGATAAACTAGTAGGGTAAAAAAACATGTAATTGTGGCATCCATTAAGCACATGTAATGATTTCCATAGTAGCCAAGGCATTGATTCCAAGACCATCATAGCGGACAAAGTCCCATTCTGAATCGGGTTCACTCCTCGTTCTAGTCCTGTAACACTGAACCAGATTAACTTACTGTTCCATCCATGTCTATCTCATGAGATATAAACCTTTACCCAATGCATTGGAGGGAGATATAGGTCCCATCCATATCATAATGAAATCATTCTTACATGTGCCACAAAATCATAAATCATAAATCATAGCATAACCCATGTAATAAAAATTGGATTCTTAAACATAATGCGATCATAAAATAATCCATATAAAACAAATGGATATCATTTCATTATTAGTAAAGTGAAACCATGTAAATCATAGAGACATTATACTTGAAACATACACATATGAAATAATTTCATCTTATATGGAAAATGGTTTTGATAAAACACTTGAAATGAATTCTTGAGGAAAATATCCTTTCTTCTTCAAAATCATTTTCTTTTCACAAAATGCCATGCACTTTTAAAAGAAAAGTATTTTTTTTAAAATAGTCATAAAATCTTGTAGAGTAAGATTCATGAAAATGAGGCGTTATGAAACTGTAAAAATCCGTTCACGCCGTATAAGTTAAAAATTACATTCTTCTCGTACTTTTGTCAGAAAAGTCAAAAAGTACCTCGTATGGTAAACAAAAGAAAGATTCCATCCATATGATGTGGTAAAAGTAAAAAAAGGGTAAGAATGACTTTAAACATACTTGGAAAAAAATTAAACATTTTATGAAATCATTTTGAGAACATATGGACATGGCTAATAAACATAACCCCAGTAAATACCTCCGAATAAACAATCTCAGATAATAACGAGATTGGAATAGTTATCCCTTACCTTTTGTCCGATATGATTTGTATGTATCTGAACCTCTTGTATAATGATTTAAATAATTTCATTGACTTATTATAGAATCATATTCATTGTTTAATATATCATATATTGTTCACTTAGGTATTTATATTACCCGTTCATTTGTTAATTCCATGTTAAAGTAGCGTTTTGGGTAAAATTGTTTCATTTATCATACGTGTTTGGACTTGTTGTTATTGATATTTTATTACTTATAATATGATTTAAATAGTTCCAGAATTTGAAACATGATTTATATATCATATATATTCAGTATATATATATATAATATAGATAATTTAAATGAAACACACCGTTCATGGAGACGGTAGGCCGTACGTGTGCATGAACGCTGTTTTCATTTCCTTATTGAATTGAATGGAATTAAGTAGATGAAATACAAATATATATATACATAAATCCAGTATCATTATTATGTCATATATTTCATTATTATTCATTATATATACTTTATAATCATTCATGAATGGTTAACATGGAGAATGAATCTCATCGCGTCGTGGAGACGGTAGTCCGTACGTACGCACGAGCGATGATATCATTCCCATGATCGTGGAATTATATTGAAGTGTATGTATAAAATTTTAGAATCAATATCACTTTTCAATAATCATATATAGTTATTTATTTACACCATTATACCCATCTAAGTGAGGTGGTGGTCGAAAACATATTACACCACGACATGGAGACGGTATTCCGTACGTACGCACGCGCGGTGATTTCTTTTTCTGTAGGATGGATAAAAGGTGAAATATGGTTGTTTCTTATTTATAATAACATATCATTATATGAGTAATACTGATGTTATTACTTTATATTGATACAACTAAAGAAGAAGAAGTATAAGAAGAAAGAAACATGAATGAATCGAAAGAAGAGATTACCTCTACTTTGATGCACCTCCTTTAAGCTTTCTCTTAAGGAAGTAGAGTTGGTCTTTTGAGAAGATCGGCACCTACAGAATGTTTCTAGGGAAGTGGAGAAGATAAATGGTCAGGGTTTGGACTAACATCAAGGCTCAAAAGGGTGTGAAGAGAAGAGGGAAGGGGTTCCCTTTTTATAAGGGAGGAGAGGGGTACCTTTGGAAAAACATAAAACATTATTTTATAATAAAGTCATATTCAGTTTATAATAGCTCCAAATTGATTTATTTCGAAGATAAAGTGGGGATGGGTCGAAATAATCTCAAAAAATATATTTTAGACAAGTTTAGGTTACAATTTTAACCTTATCATTTAGATTTAACTCTAAGTTAAATATTTTAACTTTTACCGTGTCTTCTTGTTTTCTTACACTATATGGTTATTAAACTTACTATAACAAGCCAAAAGAACCCCAAGTGGTTTATTATTAATATATAAATCCTTATCTATTTTATTTGTCTGAACCATAGTTTTTTAAGAAAAAAATTACAATTAATAATATAATTTTGTTTTAAAAACTATTTTATGTCAATTTTGACACTATTTGGTAATTGATTTTTGTGAAAATCATAACAGAATGATTAGTTCGAAAAAAGTTAATTACATCAATAATAACATGTCATAGTAACCTAGAAAATTAGTTTAATTCATAAAAAGTCTCAAATTACATTTATTTGGGTATTTATAATACCAATTATATTAATATTTCATTATTTAGGAAATTACTGCATCACCATTGTGTCATATATAACATGAATTATTTACTGTCTAAAAATTATAAATAAAATACCATTGGGTATGAAATAATTTTATCTTTCTAATGAATATTTATAGTCTATTTTACCTTATGAATAAAACTATATTAAAAATGAATTAGTTATTAATCTTTGATTTTAGCAATTTTAACCGTTCATTAAATAAATTAATAATAAATGTCCTAATCTAATCCAAGTGGACTAAATGGTCATATTTTATTAATAAGGTTTTTTTGGTCGAATTACACTTATGAAATATAATTAGGACATGTGTTAGGGTAATACTAATATCATTTTTACCCTTAATTACCCTATTTAATTTTAACCGTGGTAAATAAAAATAAAAAGTTACTATTCATAAAAATTTATTTTCATCTCATTGAACCACATTTTAGTCCTTGATATTAACATTGTCTCTCGGATTTTCGAAATTCCACTCACAGAAGCGGTTTAAATTATGTTTTATGTGAATTTCCAAATTCTCTTAGGAGGTGGGTAAAAGACGGTGAAAAGTTCAATAAAATTTATATCTAAAATTATTTTAAAATGACTCCAATGTATTACATTGAACTTATATAGGTATTATGAATCAATTTTTACCTAAAATAAATTTAAATAAAATGAATAATTATTTAAATAAAATGTCAGTTTTTAAATAGTAACCAAGTGTTTTCACTATTCATAAAAAATTGTAAGTTTTCAGAAAAATATCAAAAATTCACCCTAGGCTAATTTCGATACTCTAAATCCAAATATGAAGTCCATTTCAAAAGATAAAATTTATAAAATTTTAAAAAGTGGGTATTTTTATTCATAACAGCTATTTTATATAACATATCATTGTTTAGTGAAACTCGGTGTTCCGTACACCACACGCTATTGTGGAAGGTCATGATTACGTGTAATGCAAGCCAAGTTAGGGATGCATGTAGTGTAATCTCCTTTTGGTGTAGCGTACAACACAAGACATCAATAAAAATAAAATCACGTGGTGTTACATTCTACCCCCCTTAAAATTAATTTCACCCCCGAAATTCGTCAGGGTTATAAAAGGTTTACTACTCGAAAGTTTCTTTAATAGAAACCCACATCATAAAAAGGAATACCAAAACCAATCATTAAAAACTAAAGTATGAATCGTAATGGTTACCCAAATTAACTAATCACTAGGTTTCCACATAGGAGAACATATGTGAAAACATGGATATGGAAGAGAAATCTAACCATCATGTTCTGATGGAGAGTGGTGGGGAACATGGCTATGAAAAATCCAACAATCATAAAGCCATAGATTTTTGATGATCTAAGGTACCATCTGATTCATCGGATATAATGGCACTAGGATAACATTTTTGGTTTTCAAGACCATTTTTTTAATGTTGATGAAATTGGAATTAGATGAAATACTTTCTTGATTTTGGTATAGTCTCATTGTTGGTCATTCCATGAACAATTTCCACTTCATATCTTAATGAAATGAAGTTGAATTTGTCATTCATGAAGTGTTAGTAGATCATGTGATAGAATGATGGGTTATTCCATCTGTCTCAAACAAAAGGATAGAAAAAGTTATCCAAATTACATAAGACCATATATAGTGAGATTAATCATATATGGTTACTAAAATGGACTTATAATTCATATATCATATTGCTTAATATAATAAAATTGGTTTCTACTAAACAGGGATTTCCTGTAGGCCAGTGGTAGGCGATAAAGGCCTGTCGCACTTCAGTTGTGGGTTTGATTCCCATAGCCTTGTCTAACGCGACGAGTTTTCCCCCATCCTGCAGGTTGTCCTTTTTTTAAAACTACATTATTATAACATTCCCTAAATAATATCGAAAAAAATTCTAGCCTAAAACAATTCTATCTGATGTCCAACATAATCCATTCCAACCTTTAAGCTTATCAAAAATACTTCTGTCCAATATCATAGTGTAAAGAAAATGATTACTTGAGAGGTCACATAAAAAGAACGTGAATACCATCATTTATCCCCCATATATCATACAATATATCATGTTGGTCACATTCCAAACATTCGAAGGCCTTAATCATGTATTCTATTGAAAAATGAAGACCCATTGAACCTTAGTGAAAACATGAATGCAGTTAAAAGTTAACACTTTCCATATACCAAAATCCCCAAAATTCTATATACTCAAACCATGATATCACTTAGTCCTTATATCAATCATGAGATCATTAATACTATAAAACAATTTATTTTCTCCTTATCCCTTAATTATGTTCATATCATCTACTTTCCAAAATATTTGAATCACTTTTCATGGTTACCGGTACCATATTCTTATAGAAAACCACAATGAACCAATACAAAGATATTTTAAAATTCCACAATCCTATAAATGAGATTCCATGATACTATTTTGAAATCCCATTACATAAACACTTAATCATTACACAACGGCATTGTCATACTCAACATCACCAATAGTGATCGCATGTAACTTCCATTAAACCTTTGCCTTAAGAGGTTGCTCATGTTGATCATCATTAACCCTTGGATTAGGGAATTGAGTAGCATAATACCCCATTTCCTTGCACTTGAAGCATTAAAGTGTTGGTGGTGCGTTCTCTACGGTGTTTTGTTTATTCACATCATTAGCAACCCTTTTTCCAGTACTTCGACACTCAACTACTCGATAACCTTATTTTCCACACTTAAAACATTTTCTAGTCGCTTTAAGAAAATTTCCACGATTCATCTTTCCACACTTTGAGCATAAAGAAACAATCATCTTCTTTTCACCATTATTTTGAGATTTCTCCTTAAACTCCATCTTTCGTTTCTTGTCAAAAACATGAGATGGATTTGTTACACCAACTTCTATTTCTACCTTGATAGCACAACGCACAACTTTTTCATAGCTACTGAAGTCTTATATAGCTAATTCCCTTCAAAGACTTGGTTTTAAGCCCCTGAAAAATCCATCAACTTTACTTTCAGGTTGGATGATAATGCCAGATGCATACCTTGCAAGTCTTGTAAAATTCGCTTCGTATATACCAACAGATTCATCATCCATCTGCTCAAGATCAAGAAACTCCTTTTACATCTTTGTTCTAAGAATACGAGGGACGTACTTACTAAAAAACAAGTTCTTGAACTCATCCTATTCCATGGATTCAATTTAATCTTGGGGCCTTGTATTCTTAATTAGAGTCCACCACTGGTCTGCTTCACCTTCTAAACGGTAAACAGCTAAAATGAATTTTTCATGTTCTGAATAGCGATGTTTGGAAAATATCTTTTAAATGGTACTGATCCATTGTTCTGCAACAAGTGTATCAGAAGACCCATTGAAATATGGTGGGCGTTTCCTCATGAAGGACTCAATAGAATATTGTTCCCTACTCTGATCATTTGGAAATCCAGAATGATTCATTGCTTGTATAAGTATATAAATAAGATTTTTCACCCTATCTCCCATCACATTTGGTTTCTTGGGAGGACAATCATTACATTGTCCATTACATTGATTAATACGGTTCCTTCGGGTTCCAACCATCGTCTAAAACCCAAAAATAATAGTGTGGAGGCAAAAATAATGCTAGGAAAACACCATAATAAAGGGGGAGTACCTTCAATATCTAACATCATAGGTTTAATTCTAATATCATTACCATAATTCTAGGATTATAACCTATACTTATACTTAACCATAGGGACATCCCTAGACATACCTTAGAAATATCTCTAGGGATCTCACTAAATATTTCGCATCCCAGTTTCCAAAGGTTGACTAAACCTTTCCTCTGATACAAACTGTAGAGACCCAAAGCATGACGTACATGGAAATTACATTACTTTTTTTGAATACTTAATACATAATGAAAACAGACAGACAAGGAACATAATAGTTTAGTGTCTTTGGAAACTTGGAAAATAATCTTTTAATCATGGTGAAAGATCTTCAACATCTCCGATAAAGATCTTCCCCTTTTGTTTTCTTACCTAAAACCTTTCTTTAAATCATGGGGAAAAGAAAACATATAAAGGGTGAGCTCAAATTCTCAGTAAGGGTAAGCATAGAGAACATAAAACATCCATAAATATTTGAATGCAAAAACATGAACATAAAATCTAAACATCAAAAGTATGAGCAACGACATAAATCTTGGAAGTACACAAGGCATAGATTATAAAGGAACATTAGTCATGATAAACTAGAATGGTAATAAAACATGTAATTTTGGAATCCATTAAGCACATGTTATGATTTACATAGTATCCAAGGAATTGCTGCCAAGAAAATCTTAGCGGATAAAGTCCCATTCTGAATCGAGTTCACTCCTCGTTCCAGTCCTGTAACACTGAACCAGATTAACTTACCGTTCCAGCCATGTCTATCTCATGAGATATAAATCTTTACCCAATGCATTGGAGGGAGATATAGGTCCTACCCATATCATAATGAAATCATTCTTACGTGTGCCACAAAATCATAAATCATACATCATAGCATAACCCATGTAATAAAAATGGGATTCTTAAACATCATGCCATCATTACATAATCCATATAAAACAAATGGATATCATTTCATCATAAGAAAAGTGAAACCATATAAATCATAGATACATTATAAATGAAACATACACATATGAAATAATTTAATCTCAGATGGAAATTGGTTTTGATAAAACACTTGAAATGAATTCTTGAGGAAAATATCCTTTCTTCTTCAAAATCATTTTCTTTTCACAAAATGACGTCCACTTTTAAAAGAAAAGTATTTTGATGAAAATATTCATAAACTCTTGTGGAGTAAGATTCATGAAAATGAGGTGTTATGAAACCATAAAAATCTGTTCACGCCAAATAAGTTAAAAATTACATTCTTCTCGTACTTTTTTCTGAAAAGTCAAAAAGTACCTCATATGGTAAACATAAGAAAGATTCCTTACAGATGATGTGGTAAAAGTTAAAAAAAAGGGTAAGAATGAAATTGCACATACCTGGAAGAAAATTAAACATTTTATGAAATCATTTTGAAAACATATGGACAAGGATAATAAACATAACCCCAATAAATACTTACGAATAAACAATCTCAGATAAGAGCGAGATTTGAATAGTTATCCCTTACCAAATGTCCGATATGCTTCGTATGTATCCGAACCTCCTGTATAATGATTTTAATAAAGTCATTGACTTATTAAAGAATCATATTCATTGTTATTATATCATATATGGTTCACTTAGGTATTTATATTACCCGTTCATTTGTCAATTCCATGTTAAAGTAGCGTTTTGGGTAAAATTGTTTCATTTATCGTACGTGTTTGGACTTATTGTTCTTGATATTTTTATTAATGAAATCATGATTTACATACATCCAGAATGTAAAACATGATTTATATATCATATATATTTAGTATATATATATATAATATAGATAAATGAAATGAAACACACCGTTCATGGAGACGGTAGGCCGTATGTACGCATGAACATTGTTTTCATTTCCCTATTGAATTGAATGGAATTAAGTAGATTAAATACACATATGTATATAAATAAATACAGTATCATTATTATGTCATATATTTCATTATTATTCATTATATATACTTTATAATCAATCATGAATGGTTAACATGGAGAATGAATCTCATCGCGTCGTGGAGACGGTAGTCCGTACGCACGCACGAGCGATGATATCATTCCCATGATACTGGAATTATATTGAAGAGTATGTATAATATTTCATAATCAATATAAATTTACAATAATCATATATAGTTATTTATTTACACCATTATACCCATCCAAGTAAGGTGGTGGTCGAAAACAGATTACACCGCGGCGTGGAGACGGTAATCCATACGTATGCAGGCACGGTGATTTCATTTTCCATAGGATGGATAGAAGGTGAAATAGGGTTGTTTCATATTTATAATAACATATCAGTATATGAGTAATACTAATGTTATTACTCTATAATGAGACAACTAATGAAGAAGAAATATAAGAAGAAAGAAACCTAAAAGAATCGGAAGAAGAGATTGATGGGTCGGAGAGTGATGGAAAGAGGGGGGTGAATTTCCTTTTAAAAAATAATTAACAATTTAAAATCAAAGTAAAAAGTGCAGCAGAAATAAAAGAGGCAAGACACAAAACTTGATAACGGTGTTTGGCTTAAACCAAAGCCTACGTCTCCGCTCCCAACTCAACCGTTGAGAGATTTACTACCGCTTGCTTTTTAATGGTTTTAGCAAGAAACCCACTAGACTTTAAGGTAGTCTAGAACCTATTACAGCTTGCTTTTAATGGTTGAGCAAGAACCCACTATCCTTCTTACAGGTGAAGGCTAGCTCACCTATGACTCAAGCCTTTTAAAGGGAAGGCCTGACTAACCTCTTCACACCTTGAAGGTGGTGTGAAAACCCAAACAAAAGGAAGATGAGAGAAAGAGGGGTTTGTAGGCACAAACCCAAATTGATGCTCAAAAAGATAAAACAAGAAAAACCGTAATGTGGAGAAGTCTTGGGCGCCAATGGATTGATTGGAGTTGATGAAGAGCGCTCCCAAGCTTCTATGGTGATGCTCCTTGGATGTGGAAATGGGTTGGAGCAATTGAGGTTCCTTGAAGGAATCCGCCGGAGGTTTGCCAAATGATGAAAAATGTGTCAATTGGCTTCCGTTGGCTTTGTTATCATTCCACTATTGTTCTGGGGCTTCCTAGTCCTTTATTTATAGAGGGGGAACCCTCATATGGCCGTTCGGGGTATTCGGAGCCGTTGGAAAAGTCTTCGGAGCCGTTGGGAGCAGGCTGGTCAAAGCCCAACGGCTAGTTTGATTGGCTCCACCGGCTGACCGGTGCTTGGCCACCGGTTGGCCGCTGCTTTGGAAAATGGAGATTCCTTCTGACCAGGCACCACCGGCTGGCTGGTGAGGAGGCCACCGGTTGGCCGGTGGTGAGACAGTAGGTGTCCCTTCTGTCTGGGTTCCACCGTATGGCCGGGGAGCTCACACCGGCTGACCGGTGGCTCTGGACAGAAACCATTGCTACTGCCAGAGACCACCAGCCGGCTGGTGGGAATCCACCGGTTGGCCAGTAGACTCAGAGAGTCTACTTTCAGTCCTTCTTGACCCAATTCCTTGGAAACCTGAAATCATGCCTATCATCCAAAAACACTTAAAACAAGATTAGATAAATAAGAGAGTGATTGTGATCATGAATATTAAACCACGAGGGGTACGAGAGGTACAACAATCTCCCCCTATTTTGATGATCACAATCACCAAAACAAGCAATGTAAAAGACTGAAATGAAAGGCATGCTTTAAAGGATAAAGCAAAGCATGAAAGAAAGATTTGTCCCCCAATCAACCAAGAATTTCTCCCCCTTTGTGATTATCAAAATAGCACGGGGCATAAAACTTGATTGAGGGAAAGGTTGAAAAACAAGATAGAGTTTTTAAACCAATTGAATGTTTTGAGATTTGAATTGAAAGTTTTGAATTGAAAGTTTTTAATTGAAGGTTTTGAATTGAAAGTTTTGAATATAAAGCAAAAAGGCTTAAACGATCCTAACTCCCCCTAAATAAAAACAACAAATCACCGGGGAGAGGATTTTAGAACTGAGACAAATTTTGGTCTGGTGAGACTCGCTAAAAGGGATTTTTCAATCCAAACTTGTCTAGTGGCGGGTCTTCTCCTATGAAATTCATCATTAAAGGAAATGGTTTTGGGCCTTCCATATCGGGAATTTTTGCAATCGCACTCATAAATTAAGTGCCCGGGTTTTTTACAATAGTTGCAAAATTTATATTGGGAGCCCCCCTTACAAAAATAGTAGGAGCATGGGAAGAGGAAGCTTTCTTAGAATAGCCAAGCCCTTGGGTGGTTCTAGATATGCATTGGGAACCAAGGAGCTTCGAAAGGTTATGTTCACCTTCGGTGAACTTAGCTAGGGATTCCCTTAAATCCTTGATTGTTGATTCCATAGAATCAATATCGGGAAGGTTTTGGATCTTGAAGGACAAGTCTTCCTTCTCATTGAGAAGTTGATCCTTTTCGGAAGAAAGAATTTTGAATTTCTTTTTTAAAGCAATAAATTTGGAAGAAAGTTTGTGAAAACCTTCCTCCAATTTATCTCTAGCATGTTGGAGATCCTCATAAGATAAATGATTGAATGAATTTGAAGAACTAGAGGATGGGGAGTTGGAAGAGGATACCTCATGATATGCCATTAGACATTTTTTTCTGTTGTCACTTGAGGAGGAGGAGGAGGAGGATGTGGAGCTATCACTCCATGTGGCCTTGAATGCCTTTTTCTTTTCCTTTTGCTTGGCCTTTTTCTTGTTGAGTGGACAATCGGGCTTGTAATGGCCTTTCTTGCCACACCTGTAACATGCTACCTCGAGCTCGGATTTTTCGTTGGGTTGAACCTTGCGGGATTTCTTCTTCTTGTGCTTCTTCATGAATTTGTGCATTTTGCGGGCAAGATTCTCTATTTCTGAATCAGCGCTTGAAGAGGAAGAAGATGAGGAGGAGGAGCTTTCTTCTTTTTGAACTTTGAAGGAAATGGTCTTTGGAACTTTGATCGGTTTGCCTTCCTTTTCATCTTGCCTCCTCATGGTGATCTCGTAGGTCATGAGGGATCCGATGAGCTCTTCGACCGGCATGTTCTTGATGTCTTTTGCTTCTTGGATTGCCGTGACTTTCGGTGCCCATGTGCTTGGTAAGATCCAAAGGATCTTCTTGACCATCGTTTCTGCAGACACATCATCACCAAGGGACTTTCTCCCATTGCAAACATCAGTAAAACGTGTAAAAATTTCAGTTATATTTTCAGATGTAGGCATGGTAAAAGACTCAAAATCTTGACGGTACATATCCAATCGAATATCCTTAAATTTGTTGGTCCCCTCATGGGTAACTTACAAAAGTTTCCAGATTTCATGAGATGAAGTGCATGTGGAAACTCGATTGAATTCATTACGATCAAGGCCGCAATGAAGAGCGTTCATGGCTTTGCCATCAAGCTCGAAATTTTTAATGTCGGCTTGAGTCCATTTGGATTCATCGGGAGAAGAAAGAGAATAACAATGCATGACAATTTTATAAATAGGATAACCTATACTTCTAAGAAACGTAGTCATGCGGGTTTTCCAATAGGTATAGTCGGTTCCATCAAAGAATGGAGCACGACCAAATGAATAACCTTCGGGGGAGAAAGAAGTTGAAGCCATCACAAAGGATCTTGAATTTGAAACCGGTGAAGGTATTACTCAAATTTTTCCTCTGATACCAACTGATGGGTCGGAGAGTGATGGCAAGAGGGGGGTGAATTGCCTTTTAAAAAATAATTAACAATTTAAAATCAAAGTAAAAAGTGCAGCGGAAATAAAAGAGGCAAGACACAAAACTTGATAACGGAGTTCGGCTTAAACCAAAGCCTACATATCCGCTCCCAACTCAACCGTTGAGAGATTTACTACCACTTGCTTTTTAATGGTTTTAGCAAGAAACCCACTAGACTTTAAGGTAGTCTAGAACCTATTACAGCTTGCTTTTAATGGTTGAGCAAGAACCCACTAGCCTTCTTACAGGTGAAGGCTAGCTCACCTATGACTCAAGCTTTTTAAAGGGAAGGCTTGACTAACCTCTTCACACCTTGAAGGTGGTGTGAAAACCCAAACAAAAGTAAGATGAGAGAAAGAGGGGTTTGTAGGCACAAACCCAAATTGATGCTCAAAAAGATAAAACAAGAAAAACCGTAATGTGGAGAAGTCTTGGGCGCCAATGGATTGATTGGAGTTGATGAAGAGCGCTCCCAAGCTTCTATGGTGATGCTCCTTGGATGTGGAAATGGGTTGGAGCAATTGAGGTTCCTTGAAGGAATCCGCCGGAGGTTTGCCAAATGATGAAAAATGTGTCTGTTGGCTTCCGTTGGCTTTGTTATTATTCCACTATTGTTCAGGGGCTTCCTAGTCCTTTATTTATAGAGGGGGAACCCTCATATGGCCTTTCGGGGTCTTTGGAGACATTGGAAAAGTCTTCGGAGCCGTTGGGAGCAGGCTGGTCAAAGCCCAACGACTAGTTTGACTGGCTCCACCGGCTGACCAGTGCTTGGCCACCGGTTGGCCTGTGCTTTGGAAAATGGAGATGCCTTCTGCCCAGGCACCACCGGCTGGCCGGTGAGGAGGCCACCGGTTGGCCGGTGGTGAGACAGTACGTGTCCCTTCTGTCTGGGTTCCACCGGCTGGCCGGGGAGCTCACACCGGCTGACCGGTGGCTTTGGAAAGAAACCATTGCTACTGCCAGAGACCACCGGCCGGCCGGTGGGAATCCACCGGTTGGCCGGTAGACTCAGAGAGTCTACTTTCAGTCCTTCTTGACCCAATTCCTTGGCAACATGAAATCATTCCTATCATCCAAAAACACTTAAAACAAGATTAGATAAATAAGAGAGTGATTGTGATCATGAAAATTAAACCACGAGGGGTACGAGAGGTACAACAGAGATTACCTCTTCTTCGACGCACCTCCTTTAAGCTTTATCTTAAGGAAGTAGAGTTGTACTTTTGAGAAGACCAGAACCTTCAAAATGTTTCTAGTGAAGTGGAGATGAGAAATGGGCAGGTGTTGGCCGATCTTCAAGGCTCAATAGGGTGTGAAGAAAAGAGGTTAGGGGTGCCCTTTTTATAATGGAGGAGAGGGGCACCTTTGGAAAAACATAAAAAATTATTTTATAATAATATAATATTTGGTTTATAATAGCTCTAAATTGATTTATTTAGAAGCTAAAGTGGTGATGGGTCGAAATCCTCTCACCCAATATATTTTAGACAAGTCTAGGTTACAATTTTAACCTTATCATTTAGATTTAACACTAAGTTAAATAATTTATCTTTTACCGCGTCTTCTTGTTTTCTTATACTATATTGTTAATAAACATACTATAACAAGCCAAAAAACCACAATTGGTTTATTATTAATATATATATATCATTATCTAAGTAATTTGGCAGAACCATAGATTTTTTTGAATAAAATAACAATTAATAATATAATATTTTTAAAAAAAACTATTTTATGTCAATTTTGACTGTATTTGGTAATTGATTTTTGTGAAAATCATAATAGCATGATTAGTTATAAATAAGTTAATTAAATCAATAATTACATGTCATAGTAACCTTTAAAATTAGTGTAATTCATAAAAAGTCTCAAATTACATTTATTTGGGTGTTTATAATATCAATTATTTTAATATTTCATTATTTAGGTAATTACTACATCACCATTGTGTCATAAGTAACATGAATTATTTACTATCTAAAAGTTATAAATAAAATACTATTATGTAGGAAATCATTTTATCATTCTAATTAATATTTATAGTTGATTTTATCTATGCATAACCCTATATTAAAAATGAATTAGTTATTAAACTTTGATTTTAACTATTTTAACCCTTCATTAAATAAATTAATAATAAATGTCCTAATCTAATCCAAGTGGTCATAAATGGTCATATTTTATTCATAAGGTTGTTTTTTGTCGAATTAAACCTATCCAATAGAATTAGGACATGTGTTAGGGTAATAATAATATCATTTTTCCCTTAGTTACTCTATTTACTTTTAACCGTGGTAAATAAATGTAAAAAGTTACTATTCATAAAAAATTATTTTCATGTCATTGAAACACATTTTAGTCCTTGATATTAACTGTTTCTCTCAGATTTTCTAAATTCCACTCACAGAAGCAGTAAAATTATGTTTTATGTGAATTTCCAAATTCTCCTAGGAGGTGGGTAAAAGACGGTGAAAAGTTCAATAAAATTTATATCTAAAATTATTATAAAATGACTCCAATGAATTGCATTGAACTTATATCAATATTATGTATCAATTTTGACCTATAATAAATTTATATAAAATAACTAATTATTTAAATAAAAATTCGGTTTTTAAATAGTAACCCAGTGTTTTCACTATTCATCAAAAATTGAAAGGTTTCAGAAAAATACCAAAAATTCACCCTAGGCTAATTTCGATATTCTGAATCCAAAAATGAAGTTCATTTCAAAAGATAAAATTTATAAAATTTTAAAAAGTGGGTATTTCTATTCATGACGGCTAGTTTTTATAACATATCGTTGTTTAGTGAAACTCGGTATTGCGTACAACACACGCTATTGTGGAAGGTTGCGATTGCGTGTAATGCCAGCCAAGTCCGAGATGCTTTAGTGAAATCTCTTTTTTGTGTAGCATACAACACAAGAAATCAATACAAATAAAATCTCGGGGTGTTACATATCCTTGTGTGGGTAAGATAGAAATTCTTGAATGTATAAATAAAGGGACCTTTATCCAAGGTTGTTGGATAGACTTATCTTTGGGTTAAAATATTTATTACTTGTTACTTGTTTGATTCAAGTTTTCCACTTAATTTTGATTGTTTATGAAAGTATAACTATCTTATACTTTCTCATAATTCTATAGTCTTATTTAGTAAGATTCTATACACTTTAAGGTATAATCTTTATCTTTGTAAACATTTTTTAAGTTTCATTTCTGGAAACTTCTTTTCTAGAATTAAATTTTCGAAATCATATTTCCAAAATCAAGAAAGGTTGTTGAAACTAGAGGCTTTTTGAATTACCTTGTTTAACATTGTTAAACATAACCATCCTCAAAAGTTCCAAAGGAATTTTTGAAAGTTTATAATTATCCCCCCTCTTGTATTTTGAGCATCATTAGATACTTCATTTAGAATATATATCATTTCTATCCTACATTCAGTATCTAAGGAGAATATCATTCTCCATACCATCTCAACAGGGTAATAGTCTAGATGGGAGAAAATGAGGAAGCATCCATTAATGGAATAGGAATGAAAGAAAATAATGTTTCTATATTATGATAGGTTTGGTCAAAATCAAACTTGGGAATGGATTATGAAATATGTAAATTTTTTTAATTTAGTATATTTTTGAATATGTCTAGTGATTATAATAAAAAATATCAAATTAGTGGTAAGACAAATTTTCCTACGTAGGAAAATGTCACCAGATGGTTAAATTGAAATAATTTAATTAACGAATCTCAGAATGAGGTTCAGGTTATATTATTAAATATATAATCTCTGAAGAAGGTTAAATTGAAATAATTTAATTTTGGTAAAAATGGGAATATCATATTTAGAAAGAGTTTGTGTGTGTAAAGTGGTTTCCAGTTGAAGAAAGAATTTTTGTGTGAATCTCTTAAATCTCTTTTTTCCATTCATCAGGGAATCAGAATGTTTTATTGGGTCAATTAAGAGTATTACTGTTAGGATGTATTAAAATGAGTTATTTATAAGTATTCCATTAAATGGTTAACTCATCAATGGGTTAATGAAAATAAAAAATTATTAAAGGGTATGTGTCAACCACCTCTAGTAATATATTGGAAATTGGAAAATTTATCCATGGATTTCATGGTCAGGTTTCCAAATCCATCTCAAGGTAAAACATAGTATGATTTATTTTTTATCTATTAACTAAATCAATGTATTATCTTATAACTCATGATACTATGTCTTTAGGTCATATTTCTCAACTATATCTCAAATATATAACAAGGGTAAAATTACTTGATAATTCCATTTTATCTTAATGTGATCTCAAATTAACTTCATTTTTTTGGAAAATTCTTCAAATGTCATTGGTAACAGAAATAAATTTTAGAACATAATTTCATCTGAAATTAGATGGAGAGTTAAAGGGAAGGATTAGCCCTTGTATGAAATGATTTGATATAATTCAAATAATTGTTAGGAATTTTAGGATCAATATATTTATTTATTGAATTTTCCTGTTACAACCGTATTCATTCTAGGTTACTAATGATAGTTTTTGAGGATTTACAAGGAAATAACTATTAGACTAAAAAATATTTGGATAATGATGGGGAATGAATTTTTTTTTGGACCAGAATTGGTAGAAGAAATGATTGAGAAGAATATTTTTATTCAGAAATACATGAGGATTGGTCAAACAAGATATAAAATTTATACAGATTACTAGAGGGAAGGTCCTTCATTTGAGGATGGCAATCATCGTTACACGAAATATTTTATGAAACATTATTAAGATATTATTTACAAGATTCATCTCATTTTTTTATCCCCAAAGTACTTCTATTGGGAATTTTTTTCATATAGTGAAAAACCATTACATATTCTTGAACACAAAGGGAAATTGTTGTAAAATTAGGGTATTCAATAATTTTTGGTTCTGTGGAATAACCATATGGTTTATGATTCAATGTGGGAATCTAAAACTCTTATGAAGGAAAACATTCCCCGCTTATTTATATAAAGAATGAAATGATAGGGACACAATTTTCAAATGGGGGATTGAATGTAGCAACCAATATAATGTTAATAGACAATATATTAGATTTCTTACTTATACTACTTAATTATAATGTATAAAATTATTTACATTTTAATAATATTATTTAAATATTAAATCAGAATGAAAATAATTGTATTATTATTATTTTTTTCATGTAAAATAATGTTTTATTAAAATTATTAATTTATAAATTTTAGAATTTCAATTTGAGAAAATGGATTTCAGGTTCTAATATAGTATATAAAAGTTATCTTATGGTGAAATTATGGTAATTTTCTAAAAATGTTGATTTTTCAGTGAGTAGTTAAAAAATAAAATTTTATAAAATAATATCTCTTTATATAAAATATCAAAGACATTTATATGATATAAAAATTAATTAAAAACATCTAATTATTCTTTAATGATAATATAATTAAAATTTAAATCCTAAATAATTTAAAAAATATAAATTAAAATTTATTTCATGATAAATATTAAAATCATTTTCAGTGTGGACAGAGTCCCTATCCAGCATTGGAACTGCCAATTTTTTTGTCATAAAGAAAATATCTGAGAAGGAAGAATTGTATCCTCGACATTGTTAATAAATATGAAGTATTATTAATGATATATATATACAGATATATATATATATATATATTAATTTTGGGTTTAAATTAAAATTGAATTATAAAAGTTCTTGTGTAATGATACCACAAATTTAGAAAAGTCAATATAACATATTAAATTGGTTATATTGACATATATGAGAGTAAATATAATTATTTAATGAATATAAATTTCTAGAAAAAAATAAATTTATTCATATTTATGATTTTAAATATTTTAATTTTAATGGATGAAATAACTACTTTATAATCTTATAAGATGATGATATGGTTCTTATGCTAGAAGTAGAGAAATCGAGTGAATGATTTTAGGAAGTATCAATGCAATTTTTTGGGTGAGTATAGTATAAAAAATATTTTATAGATAAATATATAATATTAGGGTGGTTTTAAATTTTTATATTTTAATTCCATTGTTATCCTAAGGAAACTAATGTCAAAGTAAATGAATTATTCTAAAAATGATATGATATTTTAAAATAAAAAGTAATTTATTAGATGATTTAAAATTTTAAAAACTAATATCTTGTTCCAATGGGAATGGGAATTATATTAAAATATAAACTATCATCTATTAATGCTCTACATGTCCTTTTAGAGTAACTTTCATCTCCATTATTTTCAAAACAATTTGACACTACGATAATCGTCAAAATGGTTAAGGGGGGTGGGGGTTAAAACTATGTGATAAGGTTGAAAATAACACAAAAAATTGTATAAATATTATTTAATGAGAGTAATTTAACTCAATATCAAACTAAATTATAAATATATAAATTTTATTTTTATTTTAAATGAACTTTTTTTTATATTAATTTAAAACATTGCATACTTATAAGAGTTCTCCTCCCCTTAATTATAAAAGGTAACCTTCTCTCTTTCATTCTTCACAACTTTTTAACACTCTAGTTCAACCATTAACTACCAAAATTCAATCCGTACGATAATAACTTCATCCCATAGTAGTTTGTACGATAATAAAACCATCCACTTAAAGCATTACGTACAAACCTAAATAGGTTTTCTAAATTAAAGGTATATTTTTTTACTGTGTGTTTTCATTTTATTTCGAATTCTATATCCATAAAATATTCCTCAAACATATATAAATAATAATAAAATATTTTAAATATAATTATATATATATTTATTTTAAATTAATAAAATTTATTCATAACATTATTCTATAAAATGTGGAATGAAACCAAAATTCACGTGTTCAACAAACAACTGTTTTGTGAACCGATGTAATTTGTTTTCTATTACAACATATCATGGATTCTTATAATGATCAATTTAATATATATATATATATATATTATTCACGAAATATATTTTATTAATGAATGATAATATATTATCTTCTTTCTTACATTTCTATCCATTTAAAAATGAAATCAATAGACCTGTATGTGTATATACTATCATATACATGTTATATCATAATTCATTTTTCATAAAATATTTCATTATTTTTTTTAAAAAACTATAATTATTTTATATAAATGATAACAATGTCACCATATTAATTTTGTGTAGGATATAATAATTAATATTTTTACTATAGATAACTTACCAAAGTTAATTTGGACATATGAGGTGAATATCATCAATACATCCAATATGACCTTAATTGATTAAGTAATTATATTTAGTAAGGAAATAAAAAATAAAAGAATAATAAACATAAACAATGTAAACAATAAATTAAATAATTTGAAAATTACTATTATTAAGGAAGATAAATAACTTATGTGATGGGTTGGAATCTTGGTAAGAGACACTTTACATTTAAATAGGATTTAATTTTTTAATTCTTTTTCTAAATCATTTCCATCATTATTTATATTCATAAAAAATGATTTGTATGTATTTATATAGTAAAAAATTATTGATAAACAAAATCAAATGACTCTTTTGGATTTATTTAAATTGTTTTAAAAAGAATGTTTTTATATATATTTTATAAAATATTTTGATAAAAAGGCTGATGGAATGTTCTATTTTAATTTATGAGACAACACGAGTTTTTTCTACTATAATAAATTTTATTTCATGTATGGATTCCTTTATAATATTTATGGTTTTCTTTGAATAGAATCTCCATTTCCCTTTGTTATTGGTATTTTAAAAAAAATTGTTTAAATGGAATGGATATTTCGATACATGGATGTTTTTTCTTATGGTTGAAAAGAATATAAATATGAGTATGATAATATAAATTAAAGATACCATATATTTTGGTTATGTAATTATTATTTTTGAATTATTTATGAAGATGGGTTAGCCTGATATAGCTCATGATAATGAGTGATCCCGACATTTCTCTTGATGATGGCTGAGTAAGATATCTCTCTCAAATGAATCTTATAAAAGAATAAAGTTTAGGTGTTAGGTTTCTTGTAATAAATTATTGGAACATATTGGGTCAATTATTTAATTTTTAATAGTGATTTTAAATTATTCCACCTTGTTAGTAACATGATTTTTCTATTATTCCTATGATTTTTCATTGAAATATTATGATTTATCATGGTAATAAATTGAGATATACCTGAATGGGAAGTTTATGATATTATGATGGGTGAAATATATTATTTTTTAAATGTTTTTTTGAATGAAGATAATAATTTATGAGTTTTATTTTTAATTTATTAATTATATTGAAATTCTATATTAAAATAACTTGGTAGATTGGTTGGTTTCATGGGTATGGAAATATTAATTTTGATCTCAACACATATTTTTAAAAAGTTATATTTTTATGAGTATTGAAGGACAAACATGTTTCATTTTTTATTATTTTCTATGACCTTTATTGATATTCTTTTTCTAATCCCACATTTTAAAATTAATTACATTGGATTTTTAGGATGAATAGGGATAAGGAATAAGTCTATATTAAAATTTTTATGATATTTTATAAAAGTAAAACATGTCACTTTTTACAAGGTTATTATTTTTTGGAAAAAGGACACTGAGTAGAAGTGTCCACTTTATAATGTATGGCATTTTAATGTTAGAGTGATGATATAATTCTCTAAAATTCTAAACCATAATTATCATAGAAATACAATGAAGTGAAATCTTGAATAAAATCTCTATATTATATAATGTTTTATGGAGATTTTTATACGGTGGGTCCATCTATTTATAAACAAAATAAGCCCCCTTGGTTTTTAAAATCCAAAAATAATAAATTTCACCCATATATGTAACTATAGTGATCAGTGGTATGGTAAATTGTTTGAGTATTTTAATTGTAATAATATAATTCATAAACATTGAAATTTGTTTTAAATTTAATAACAACTATTTTTTAAATATACATTTTATTTTTTTGAATGAAAACATAAAATTTTCAAATTTAAAAAAGTTTTTCATAAAAATTTCTCGTTTTCTATTTTTATGTTTACATGTTATATATTTTAAATAAAAATGATAGTTATATTTATTATGAATATTTTTTCTAAAATTAAATTGTTTTATATTCATTTTTTCCCTCCTTGGGAACGTTTTTATATTATTTCTTTTAACTTATTAGTAAATAATAATAATAAATCATAAAATTTTTAATAATATTTACAATATATATCAAATTTGTAATTCTACACATAATTTCTTAATCATACTAATCATCGTAATAATAGTAAAAACATTTCTAGTGACACATTTTTTAATTAATAAGATATTTAATTAAATTTTATTAAATTATATATTTTTTTAAATGTAAATATATTTTATCAAAAATTATCTTTTAAAATTTTATTTAAAATTTTGATTTCATAAATAATTCACTAAGTGTAACAACCAATGATTTTACATTGAAATATTTTTTTAAAGAAAATTATACAAATTCTATCATAGTATTTGTCAATTTTTTATAATAATAATTTTGTTTAAATTTTATTTATAAGAAATAAAGTAAATTAAATAATATTATTTTATGTTTTTTTTGAAAAAAATGAAAATGAACCTTTTAATGGTTTTGTGGCTGTATAATAGCTAATAGTATATCAGTGTCATATTGAAATCCTGTGGATGCATCTTTCTATGACATTGAATATGAATTGGTTTGATGAATAAATAATTTTTATATTTAAAATGAATTGATGTCATTAATTCCAAGGATTACATTTAATTTTCATTTTATAGCAAATAATTAGGGGATATGGGAGATCCAATGTCCATATATGATATGTGATCAAAAAAATATAATAATGGAGATGTTTTATAAAATCATCTTAAATACTATGTATTATTTTTAAAAATGTGTGTCTTAATTTTTTTATTGGGTATTTATTTTATTGAATCATTTTCAACTAATATTGTTCCTGGTTGTTTTGTTTGCGAACATTTTTTCAAGATTAGATCTTAAAGGGGGTTTGACATGCCTATCGAATGGCATGATAAATTATAAATTTATCAATAATTCATATCCAATAAACTATATAGTTACCATAAATAGTTTTTGATCCAACAATGAATATGGGAAGTCCTTGATGCATTAGCTTAGAAAAATTATCATGGAGACAACAAGATATTGGTGTGAAAATGAATATAAAAAAGCCTATATAAAGTTAATTCTATGTTATGTAATGTTTTAAAGTTATATTTGAATGATATGTTCCCCAAATTCTGTAAACATAAGATGAATTGTGGATATACCATATCTTATTATTGTACATATCATAAGGCATGAAATGTAGATTTCCTAGAACTTCATTATCCAACTAAATTTTACAATTGGGTGATATAGTAAGGAGTAATATGGGTATAATATTAAGGTTTATTATAAAAAACATTATACGATCAAGGAATAAAAATGATAACAGTAATAATTTGGGAGTCCTCTACAATGGTTAGCATAAAAGAACCGTTACATTTTTTTTAAAATGGCATAGAAATTGAGGGGGGGAATGTAGTTATTGTACAAACAGAATGAGAGGAATTTAATATTGCATCCAAATGAATTAGTGATTTCTTGGTATCTATAGGTGAATCATCATTGGATTTATTAATATGAATTCACCATGATATGGTAATAAATGATTGAATACTAAGGCCTCAACCAAATATCACTTTCCCATTGAACTCCTTTTCTCCATCCTCTGCACCATTGGGAACTGTTATACCATAGAGGATGGGACAATCCCAATCATATAACAAGTGATTTATCACAATGCGTGGATACCTCAGGAGGATGGAAATCATTTATAATCCATTCATATGATCTGAATCATCAATATGATATGAATAAATACATAACTTCTCATTTGTGTAGAGTACTGATTAAAGATTATTTGTTTATACCATGCATCATTATATATATCTAGAAAGGTAAAATTTTGTTTTGGGTTTTCATATAGTTTTTATGTGTTTAAAAAGTGTTTTTAAATCCTTTAAAATAGATAAATTTTGTTTTAGTGTTACCATGTGTCTTGATTCATGAAATAATAATGAATATGAAGTCTTTTAAGTCATTTTTGTGGTTGATTGACCATTTAATAAATATAACTGGGCATTTTTTTCTTGGTTGTGTATCCTCTTATGATATAGAAAATTGAATCTAGTGACACAATATATATACCTCTTATTTTTATTAGTCAATGCATAAAACATCACGATGTTTTATTCAATGATAGCGAACCCCCATCATTTAGAAAATAGATCATCATGTCACCATTAATATGTCCATGAAAATTATAATATACAATTCATACATTGGTATGTAATTTTTATAAGTGGTTATTTTTTTATCGATTCAAATGATTAATTTATTTTCCACAAAATAGGAAAAAAAGTTATGCAAGATATCATATTCAGTGAATAAAATGCTAGTTAGAAAATACGATAGACCACACTTAAATGGTTTAATCACATCTTCCCATCAGGTATATTCTATGGAATTTCCCAGATCATTAACTATTATTTGTATTGAATTTTTTTTACTAAAATTCAATTTTAATGGAATTATATAATTTATACATTTTATAACGTTTTATAAAATTTATCTTGATATATTTATTAAATTTTAAAGGTTCTTATAATGCAATTAATTATAATGACTTTACAGTAAATTAGTTAAATTCATATGAAACAATTAGTAATAAATATTTCATTATAATATTTTTTAATATTAAAATACTATTTAATTTATATGGAATTTCCAAAAAATTGGAAAATAATGTTATTAAAATTATATAGGTGATTGAAATTTTTTCAGAAATTATAATATAATGTAAAAATTTAGAATAATTTATATTTAATTATGAATTGTTCATAAAAAATAAATTAAATTGGTAAAATTAATGAATTATTTTGAGTAATTATCTAAAACCCATGAAAATAAATTTTGATGGTTTATTTGATCAAGGATTAAATAATTTATAGTATGTGATATTTAAATTATTTAAATGGTGTAAAAATTAGAAATTCAAATATAAAATGTTAATATTTAATCAATTATCATTTATTAATGAGAGAATAAATATAAAGAATAATATGAAAGAGTTAATATAATAATTTTATCTTAAAACAATTGTTTTTGAGATTATGGAATGTCTATGATGATTTTATAAATTATAAATTCATTATTATTAAAAAAATTAAATATATGATAAATTTTTACCGCATTTATAAATATGCGAATTTTTAACCTATTTAAAAGTTAATCCCTTGTTTATTATGAAAGAATATAAGTTTTTTATATTAGGAATCATTGTATGATTTAGTTTAAATTGTTGAACTACTACTTGTGATCATTGTATATGAATATAAGGAGATAAATTATTTGAATTATAATGTATTTAGTTTTTTCCAACCTTTACGTCAACTCGTGTTTTAATTTAAACATGAACTAAATAGATCATTATTTTAACATACTTGGATTTTAGTGTTTATATTCACTTTAAAATCTGTAACTCTCTTCAATTAAACATAAATAAAAATTATGATACATAAATAAATGATTTTGAAAATCATTAAATTATAATTGTGTATTGATATGGGATTTATATATTGGAATATTTCAATTGGAATGTTTTTATAAAATATTATTAAAAAACATAATGACTAAAAACACATTTGGTTAATAAAAGGGTTTATTCTTATATTTTTATTTTTAAATAAAGTTTAAATATATAATTTTTCGAAGTATAATTTAAACAAATTTACTATATTATTTATTTTAGAATACAAAAAACTTTCTTAGGATGATGTTTTCGTATTTTTTTTAAAAAATAATTTTTTTAGTGAATAATATATAATAATCGACCATGGATAAATTTATAACTAATTAAGATATTTTAAAAATTAATATTTATTAAACTATTATTATATTCAATTTTTTATATTTATTTAATATAATTAATATATCGTGTCTATAAACACATTACTACCATTTTTGAACATATGTGGCATTTTATTATAGAATGTGTTTTTTGATATATTATACGTTTTAATTTAAAAATAAATATTCTCTTATTTTGAAATTGAATTATTTTAAATGTATGGTAAATTGGGATTCATCGTGTCGATGACTAGAATGAAGGGTCCTACTATATTTTATGTTAAAAATTGATTACCATTGTTAATATATAATTACGACTATTTTAAATGACTAATCTAAAGTGGCTCAAAATTTTCTATGTTTAAATTACTATTATAACATATAGATACCCTTTTTTATTTTGAAAAATAATTACCACATGTCTCACCCGCCATACAACTTCGAAATCACCTAACCTTCATGCAATCTTATTTATACCCCTTACATAACATTCTTTTTTATGCAAATTTTCCTTTAATTAACTTTTAAAAGAAGACTGCATTCTCCCCTTATATAATTGAATAACCATTAGAATCACTCTTAAATATCTACCTCAATTACCTCTAATAGAATCCTGTCAAACTGCCTTAAGCAGCTGATCAATGTAAGATAGCCTATGTCTTTTATTTTCAACTAGACAATCAATATAAGGTTCATAGTCTAGATGATGGTATCAAATAATTCATAACCATTATTACTTATTATATATTTATTATTACTCATATTATATATTATATTTATAAGAGTGAAATAACTTAATTAATAATTATATGATGTTATGTCATTATACTAATGGAATATAAATTTTATTTCTTCATCGAAAAGCATTCGAAAAATAAAAAACTTATCTTGCGTATGTCATAACTACTACCGCCATGCATGCCAGATCCTATTATTCATAAATAAATTTCATATATTATTCCAAATGATTTGTTTAATTAGTATTTTTTTATTTATATCACTATTATGATTCTGAAATGATAGATCTCTTTTTCTACCAACCTCTATCAATTTTTTATGGATACTAAAATTGTAGACTGTTTTTTCGTGTAGATTAAATCCTCTATATAGAGACACATTTTATTCCATTAGAACCAATTATGTATAAATTTAAAAATTATTTGGATATAGAAAATTATATTTAAAATTATATTTATATTCATTATTTTGTGAATCTATTTCAAAAATATACATAACCATTTTTAAAAAACTAAGTGATTCATTTAAAAATCAACTGAACTGCCTCGATTAAAATACATAATTGGAAAGTATTTAATAAATATACTAATTATAAAGATAAATAGTTCCTATAAAACTAGTGATACTTTAATATAGTTCTTATTATGGTTTTTAATTTAGTTAATTTAATTATACATGATGTTATGTAGAGGTGCATAATGGTTTCTGACATATAGGTAAGGGATCTTTTGTACTACCCTAATAACATTCCAGTTAGAATGTATCATTATTTTCTCCCATATAATCCATATTATTTCCATTTAAATATTTTTTTATACATCACCCATACATTTATAATATTTTTAAAATCCTATCCACTATTGGGGTTATACATGTTCAATGTTCCTTTAACATTCCCACTTTTAAAGAAACTAATTTTATAGTGATTTTCAAATTCTTATTTCACATCAACCATTACTATATAAAAATGTTTTCAAAACATGAATCGATTTTTAAATTGATATATATATTTGAATAGAACATTTTCTTTCAATTTTGGGTTTAAATGGAATTATGATCCTTTTTTTTTCAAAAATATCCATTCCTTATTTAAAAATTAATCACCAAAGTTGATCATTTTGGGCTTACTTATCCAAATATTCTCTTAAATTTTAATAAAATGGGGTTACATGATCATTACATATGTTCCTCTAATATATGAATTTTAAATGAAATTTAATTACTTCTCATGGGAATTCTAATCTCGTAGATTTTAGAAATGTTTTTTATCATGATCATGAAAACTATATCTTTTTAATTGGGGTTGACCATGTTAATGACTTATATATGATTAATTTTACTCATATTACACACATATATATGATCATAATTACGTTATAGGTGAGGTAGAATTATATTTCCCTTTAATTCATTAGGTACTATTTCCCTCACATGAGACATCCTGATGCGTGGGTAGTGATCCTTGATAACTATGGTGTGTGGGTTGCTAGCATAGCCAACTAAGTTTATTAACAAGGTATAGAGAATTGAATTATTCTATGGATGTTATTTTAATGGTGTTTACACATTAAAATGATTCCATTTTATTATTATAGGATAATGTTTAAAGTGTTCTCTTATGCTATCACTTATTTATTCCACGATTCTATGCTTATGATCATTCTCTTTATTATTTTATGTTATACCTCCCACATGATGTTCATTTATCATGTTTGTTCCCTTTATGGGATTTCAACCTCACCCTTTTCCTTATTTATTCACCATAGGTTATCATATTTACAATTAATAGGATCTATGGGATTTAAAATAATTTGAAGGTGATCAAATAAAGATAATGATGTCATGTTTTATGATGTTTTATTTATGTCTCTAATCATCAAAAAACACTACACCCAAGATCCTCAGCTTGTTTTTTTTATAATTCATGTTAAATGTAATGAAATGAAAATTTTTAAAGTCTTGGGTCTCTATCGATTGAATCAAATAATGTTCTAGTTATTTTTGGAGAGTATAATAAGTGAATAGTAGAGAAAACACTAGGGATGAGCCTATGAATATAGGAATATACCTAAATTTGGGTAATGTAGAGAGTTCATGGTATTCCTATAAATGAAATATAAATATAGATTTTGGAAAGTGGATGTGGTTTTAGCATAAATGCATATAGGGGTATGAATTCTGAAAAAACTTGTTGGGTATTTCTCTGTCACTATTCTTGGGTATAGTGAATGGGCCCTTATTTCACACCTTGTGTGGTACTCACATGGGATTTTCTTAGTTAAATGTAATTATATTTAAAAATCATTTTAAATAATATAAATATATATTAAATTTCATAGGAAGTAGTTGGTTTTGGATAACATCAACTTAATATGGTAATGGATAACTTAGACTGAAACTTATAGATTAATATTTTTGACCTTGCACATAATTTATTAGTTTATCCTTATAAGATTATTTTTTTGAATAAAAAATTATTAATATAATAATTATCATCCATAACATTCCTTAATGTTATAAAATGGAAATAAATATTGGATATTTTTAAAATAACATATGAAATGTGAAATGTGATGAATAACCTGGTGGAAATATTAACATGATGAGAATATGGGAAGATAACTTCAAGGATTCACAAGGACAGTTGACTCGTGTTTTGAGTAATAACATATATCACATATAACACCATTTCAAAGTGAAATTTGCATTTGATCATTTATTAAAAAGTTATTTCCAACATTTATGGGATTTGGTGATCCCATAATCATTGAATAATGTATTAAATATATTAAAATATATTATTTATCCTTCAATGGTCTTAAAAAGTGAAGGTAAAGTTGGATTTGTATCACCTGAAGATAGATTCTATTCAGTGGTAGATACAGATCATGAATATGAAGAGTATGTAGGACATAAAATCCATAGAGTGGGATTAATTAAATGGGATATTGATCAATGAATATTTATCACACACTATATATCACAAAATTTATAGAGTGTTTTTTTCACTTAATTGAATGGAATATAAATCTCTTAAGTCACGTGTGGATAACATTATGTGACTAGAATGGTATTTTTTGGAATTATCTTGATACTTGAATGAATTATTTATCATTTATCAAGTTTTTTAAATCATGGACATTGAAAATAATTTATTGTTCAAGAATATGAAATATATGAAGAAATTATCTAAAATTCCCTCTAAGTAGAGATGGAATCAATGATTGTCAAGGGAATAAAGATGAGAAAAAGAAAATAGTGATTAACAATTAGGAATTAATGGAAAATCCTCAATATGAATTGAACGATTGAAATTCTATTTGACAAAGGTGTTGAATAAAACATCCTTGAATCAATAATACGGGGATGATGAAGTTATTTATATGAAGAATAGAAAATGAAACCGTAACTTGTCGAATTCATAACTAATATCCAAATAATGTGATCAAAGAAAAAAATATCTAGATCAATCCTCAACATTTTTTCTAGTGTTATAACTTCAAGTACTATGAACCTTATTAAAATCAATGAACTACACCATGGGTTGTTGATGATAACTAACAAAAACAATTTCTGAAGCTCGAAGAGAAAGGGTGACATTCCACTATCACTAATGATGAGGTTGAGAAATAAAATTATTTAGTGGTAGGTATTCTGGTTATTATTTCAATAATCGTGAATATACTATTTGATTTTGGTTCTATACATTCCTTCATGTCCTACATGTTTAGTTTAACTATTCAAACATCTTTGAAACAATTTAAGTTAAAATAATCTTTGAGAATAAAAAATATTGGGATAATTTAATCCCTGAAACATAACTCTTCAGAAATTTTTATCTATTTAATTAATATCGTACTGGTTTTCATGATAGTTTCTTTATTATAATTTGAAATTACACATGGAATGGACATACTATCAATGTAAACTGATCAAATTAACTATCAAGAAAAGGAAATTACAATCAATATCATGAATTATCCTCCAATTCAAAACATGTTTATGGATTAAGATGAATCTTCTTTGAAATTTTATCCAGATGAATGGATATTTTACCCTTAATATCTACATTTTCTATCATAAATTATTGAATCAATGGAAAATACTACATTTAAATATATCTCCATTTCAAGTGTGAATGTTGTTATATTTCATAAATATTTTCCCAACCTTCCTTCTAATAGAGAGGTTGTGTTCTAAATTGAACTTATACCTATATCTATGTCAATATCCACGAATTGTTATATACTGGAAAAAATTTAACTATAAGAATTGTAGAATAAATTATAAGAAAATATGGAATTTTTTTTCTAAACACAAATTATTCTGCATGGGGTGAACCAGTTACATTTTATCAGAAGAAGGATGGGCCGATCCATCATTGTATTAATTATCACGAAAACAACAAGATGGTGAAAAATAATAAACATCCATTTCAACATATTTTTGAATTATTCTATCACTTATAAGGATCTCAATTATTATATAAAGTATTCATTTGGTTAGAATATCATTAGTTAGTAGTGAATAAATATGATATTTATAAAAAACCATTCGTACATGTTATAGGCTCTATGAGTATATACTTATGAATTTTGGACCAAAGAATTCTCCATAATTCTACATCAATGTAGAAAATATTTAATTTATAAATTACCTCCACAAATTTTTTATATTATATATATTTTATTAATGAGCATGAGGAGGATTTGATTACTATTCCTAAGACATTATGGAAGGATAAGTTATTGGAAATATATGTTAAATATCTATGTTGGATGGTAGAAGTGGAATTCACAAGACTTGTTTTCAAATGTAATGAAATATATATACCCTAAACTGACTAATGTGATTTAGTATTATGCAGGACCATTATCTATAATTGAGATCCAAAGTTTCTATATATTAGATGGGTATTATTGGATATTTTTTGTAACATATCATGATTTTAAGAACCATTAACTAAGATTAATAAGATGGGAGTGATGTATGTATGGACTAATTAAAGTGAATAGACCTTAAAGGAGATGAAGAAGCTTTTAACCACAACAGATGTACTCACTATATTGATAAGTGGGAAATTATTTATGATTTATAGTGATGCTTTAATTACAGGTTTGGGCAGTGTACTCATCCGAAATTATATAGTAATTGTATATTTATCAATAAATTTAAAGGATCATGAATATAACTATCCAATACATGAAATGGATTTGTATATAACAAACTTCTCTATGAGGATTTGAATAAAATATATATATTGGTAGAATTTCAATATATATATATATATATATGGACTTCAAAGAGCCTAAAATATATATTCACAAAGATTGATCTCATCATCTGCTAAGAAATATAGTTAAATTCAATGAAATAATATTGATACTAAATCTATTACAATAATGGGGAGGTGATCAAAGTGTCATATGATCTATGTACAAAATATCTAGAAACCATACCTGTGATGAGAATTGATAAGGATTTGATCTTATTGAACATGAAAAGGATGTGAATTGGAATCATGATGAATTTGAAATCATCCTCAAATTATCTAATTATTGATTATCCCTCACTACTTTAGACGATTAAGAAATATAAAAAGGATGGTGTAGAGATATAGAAGAATATGTACATATCATATTGGCTTATTGATGAGACATGAATCCTATCTATTCCATTTTGAATATTTCATTCCATCGTTATAAATATTATTAAATGCTTATGGAAGCGTTTGGTATTATTTAAGGATTTCTCAGTGTTAAATAACTAGATATTGAAGAAACATCATGAGGCACACGGTTGGAACACAATTATTACTAATTGGGAAACTTAATCATACAACCTTTTAGATGAAACAAACGATTAGTTAATCCATGGATAAGAGGGTTAATTATTATATAATGAATTATAGACCCATTTCCAATCTAAAACTAATGCTTAGAACATGGTTTTTATAATTCTTCTTCTTACCATGTGAGGGGTGGCTCCCTTTGACAGTGCTGGAGTATGGTTGGAATATTGGTTGTCTATCTGTGTTGTAAAATTACAAACCTCATTAATATCATTAGAAAAATAACCATTTTACCTTTTATCTTTCATAAACATAAAACAAGACTTCTCTCTTTCATTTTTAAAAATAAAAGGCATCTTTAGATATACTTTACCCCTTCCATAGGCTTTTAACCTCCCCATCCTGCAATATATAATTCCATCTATGACTATCAAGTTGAAAGAGGATTGGAAGGAACTTCAATATTTTACCATCCTCAGATTATGTCACAAATTCCTCACTATTTCTAAGAGACATAGTATGACTATTCTAAGGGTATTTATTTATTCATTTTATTTTAGTCATTCCATATTTTATTTAACGCTGATAATAGATGAGTGTTTCTCTTCCACCATAAGTTAGGTGGGCTATACATTTTCCTTCAATGGATCACCAATTTATATATTCTATATATCATGTAAAAAATGCAATTTTAGATAGTTCAAATTTAAAAGATCCAAAATATTGGGTATTTACATTCTACACCCTTTAACTAAATTATTTCCTTATAATTTTGACCATTATCCATCATGAATGTTGAATAGGTAATTCGTAACATATTTATTATTCTAGATGTAGCATCCAATGTGAAATCTTCTTATAATTTTTAATCTCGTCCATTATATTCTTCATTCCTCAATAAATGCTGATTTTTCAATTGTAATCCTATATTTATCAGAGTATTCCTTTCCCAAAAACATTTGAATCTCTAACATATTATGAACTGTGGAATTTATATATGCCTAAACAATTAACCCTTTTATTCAACCAACAATTCATAAAATCCCACACTGGTCAATATAATCTAAAAAATGAGATAAACATCATAAAAAATCAAGCATCAATTATAAATCCTAAGGTTACAAAATATTTCAGACCATCTTTTTTAAAATTAATCAATTATTTATTACATCAACCTAAATCATATTTTATACCTATGCTTTTTCACAACTCAATCATGTGTTCTTCTATATTTTTCCCCAAAAATATATCCTTTTCCTAAAACCATTTTAAGGTTATGGAAACCATTTAATATATTTTTTTATATAATTAAAGACAAATATTAAGAAAAAATCCTCATAAATTTCACATAATCCCCACAAAATTTAGAATATAATAGAATATCATCCATAAATATAAATAAAAAATGATAAATATTAATAATATCAAGAATTAATATTTATTATGATGATGGCCTCACTACCATATGTAAAATAAGAAATCCCAAAATTTCCATCATAACAGGCATATACCAATATTATAAACCATTTATGTAAAATTCTTAATTCTGTAATGTGATAGTGGTTTCTATGTGAAAACATTTGTCAACATCATTTGAGTTATCAAATTTCATCAAAATAATAAAACTGAAATGGTCATTATAAGACTAAATAGAATTAGATTTTGTGAATATAAAATATTGATCAAAATATGTGTTTTCTAATGACACCATTATTCTAACCAAAAATAATTTCTGATCAACTATGTTGTACTTGGTTCATCCCAAAATACTCTAGGTTTAACCTAGTATAGTTTAAGACGTGTTCTATAATTATTATAAATCTAATATCTTGATTTAACCCTGAAATAAATCCCTTAAAATGGTTCATAAGGTATAAAAGTTAAAAAAATAATATCCCATAATAATGAGTATCTAGTTGTGTTCATATGCCTTTATCATGCACCGGCAAAAAATTGAGTTATTACCCAACATAGCCTCTTTGGGGTAATTACTCCTAGGTACAGTTGTACCAGATCCTGCATCCATTTAACAGTACCTAGACAAGGATTTATTTACTAGAAAAACCACCTACTCCAAAAATTACCAATTATTTAAGATATTATCTTGTAATTAGACTCAACTATATTTTTTCCACTACATATTTCTAACCTTAATTATCAAAATAGGTTTTTTCAAATATCCAAAAATGAAAAAACCTTTCCTTTGATACCAGAAATATTGACCAAAACTAAAAAATCCATTATTTTAAAATATTTCCATAGGGTAAACAAAACATCTCCAAAATAGTCTCAAAACTCAAAGAATGAAAAGTTTACTGTCATGGAGAGTAGATATATAAAAACATTATTTTAAAACCTTTGGGAAAATTTCTCAATATATGAGATACAATAGAGTCCTCATAAGTTTTAGTCATCATCTTTATTTGGGTAAATTGGAATTTAATAAAGGGGTGAGATCAAATGCTTTATAATTGAAATAGATAATGAATAAAAATCAAAGATCATATATGGTTATAAGATGATATTATGGGTATAATAAATATACATATGAAATTCATTCAAAAAAATAATATATCAAAAATAATGTATGAAATATTTACATAAAATAATAATTGAATCAAAAGAGTGTGTTAATAAACATGATCCATGAGAGAATAACATAGTCTTAAGAATAAATTTGAATCTGAGAAATATATCTTTAATAAGACAAATATATAAACATAAAAAATATTATGAAGAAACATTTTCAAACATTGTTCAAACAAAAAACAATGAACCAATCCTTCAACAACTAATTAACACAAATAAATGTGAAAAAATATCCCCACATTTAATTCACTAAAAACACATGAATGTAATGTTCCCGCATATCATTCATACAATATTTCCTCGTCTTGTGTGATATAAATATTTTATAAATTAATAGGAGAGAGATATAAGACATCACTCATCATTATATATACATATTAGTGCCACTTGAAAAATATTATTCACCATTTCATAAAGAACCAATTAATAAAAGATAGATTTCATTCAACACATCATGAACAATCTATAGAAATAAAATTATTTCCATATAAAAAACATTTAAAATTGCATTATTTACCATAACATTATAAACCCATAGAAAATAAATGGGTATCAAATGACATCAAGTACGTTTCTAGGTGAATAACTTTAAATCATGAAAATAAACCATATTCTATTTACATGAAATATGCAAATGGTTTATTTTAAAAAACAATTTTTCCCAATCAATAAATGTATCAAATCTTATTTAAATACCTTTAATCATCATGCTAAATAATATTATATTCATAGAAAAAATACATAAGATGTAATAAAATGGTTATAAAACAAAAATGATTTGGTATGCTAAAGGAATTGATGATATTTTTCATTAATATATATGGTAAATATAGATCAAATACAAATAAATATTTTGTATAGTTTCATTTTATGAATATCATTACTCATGCACTATATATATCAAGGTATATTGACGAAGATGTGTTTTTAAGAGTTTTATTAGTACACTCACATTGGATGTAATAAATGCCCTTGATCTTTTATTATAATTTTATAAGAGTTGTTTCATAAAAATATGATAAAAAATATTTTCATTTATATATCATGAAAAGGTACATAATAATTATTATATAAGACGATAAATATTATTGAAATATACATTCTCATAAAGACATCAAAGGAGATTAATTTTGTAAAAAAACCACATAAAATGTTAGTTATTTTCTGGTAATTTTTTTTAAAGATAATCCTGTTCGATGAAAAATGGATTTTAATTTTTTTAAATAGATACAGCTACGTTCCATAAAATGTGGACTTCATCATAAATGGAACTTCCTATTTATAACCATTTTATTGAAAAATTCATCACTTTAAATGATTATAAAATGTCCAGTTTAAAACCAAGTAAAGTGAAGTCAAATATCACCAAGGATAACTAGAATATAATAATGCAATTATGATTTTTTAATTAATTTCTATAAATTTTTCCCATATGGGTAATCATATTATTGGGTATCAATTTTAAAACGAGCTTCTAAATTGGATCATTATAGCTTGAGTGACATTCAAATTAAGAATTATGAAAGAGAGATATCATGACATTGAACATTAAATAACAAGAATATTGGTTATTTCATGATAAAAATATCCATTATTTTTCATATACACTAATTAAAGTAATATAAGGTCTATAGTACAAAACACGAATGAAATATATGAATTTGAGATAAAAAACCCTGACCTAGTTTTCTTGCTATGTCGAATGCACTCTAAGATCCTGTGTAACAAATTAAAATATAATAATAACTAATTTGAAGACATTTTTGAAATTAATAACCTTTTATATTATCCATTTATAGTTATCATAAATATTTAAATTAGATTTTTTACATATTTTTTATGTCGAGTGTGGGTAATCTTGACCAGTTTGAACTAGTTTTATAACAGTTGTGTTAGTATTTTTTATTATTACAATTTTAGTAATTACCAAATCATTAATTTTTTTCTAAGTTATAATTTATTATTAATTATTATGTTAAAATTTCATTTCACGATTACAATTATCATTATACCATATATTGAAATTGATTACAGACATTTTTCAGTGATTTTTAACCTATCAAGGCTGTTTTCATAATTATAGAGTTAAATATTTCTATACCATTCCTAGAATAAACAAATAATTATTTATATATTTATATAATATTATACTTGAAATTATTTATTCATAATCATAGATGATATAATTTCAAAATATTGTTGAAATAAGTAGTCAAACTGTCCCATGATGGAACATACCATGATTGATAGCTGATTATAATGTGATTTCACTACAATACCATTGTAATAATTCATTGATTATATAAAATACTATTTTTTTGGTATGATATATAAAAACATGAAATAATTAATTGAATAAATATGTATACAAAAATATATCGTAGTATGGATAAATTGTTTTCCACATAGTTCGCTTATTTAAGACTGTTAATTTTTTAATGACTGTTTAAAACTCATATCATTAATAGTATTATAAAATTATTATTACCAAAACCCTACAAATATCATAAAACTAATATTTACCCTTTTTAATCTATTCTTATGACCATCCATTTAAGTATGTGATGAAATTAAAAGCATAAATTGATCATTCTATGGAGATGGTAGTCCAAAAGTATGCCTCGACGATGAATTAATTTTCTAAAGAATATGGTCCATATTTAATATTAGGATGATGTGTTCACCTAAGGTTTTATGGGAAATAGTTATAAAATCATTAAATATGAAGAAATGTTTATAGTAATGGGATAAAAAATATAAAATCAAAAACTAAACAAGTGGCACAAATAAATTTTGGGTGACCTACCTGAACATATGTTTTTACACACCATGTCATGCTCATACCAACCTTCATAGAGTCTATAATAATTTGTCTCCTTCATATATACCATGAAATTAATTATATAATCACTCAGAACCAAAATTTATGTTGGTATAATCAGTTCTAAAATCATTTGGTTTCACTAAACAATTGATTCCATGATCAAAAGGGTGTGGTCCACTCATGTCCCATGCCCATAAGTTAACAAAAAATGATAAATTAAAATGATAATGAAATTGATATTATGCACAAATTTATAGGAATGTATATATATATATATATATATCTAAAATATTTCCTCAAGGGTAATGACAAATCAAATATTTAATAAATCATCATGGGACCTCCTCTATGAGCTACACATTATGGACCCTTCAAGGAAAACAATTTTAACTATTCTTTGTTGAATTTTTATCTCTTAAACCATAAAAAACCAAACAAAAATCATGTAAAACCAAGGATGGAGGAAAATACTGAATATGGGATTGATCTAAGTTAAAATATTCATAACCAAACACACAAAACCACAATGATCTAAGGTAATGAAGAAGATGGGAAGAAGTGATCTAAAAAGTGTCTTCCCTCTTTATTCTGTTGAACATGAATTAGTGAATCAATGGGGGTTCACAAAAAGGAAACCCATCAAAATTAACCCGGTGACCAAAAAACAATATCCCTAGCAATAGTTTATAGTGTGAAAAGGGGGTTCATACCATGGTCATCCACCATGCATTGGAAAAAACATCAACCTGATAATTTCATAGAGAGAAACCTATGGTGTTGTCATGAATGATATGGGAAAAAATACATCACATGATATATTACATTAATAGGTTAAATGATCTCATGTAAAGGCTATTCCTGGTGTGAACACCACATATGACACTATAATTGAACTATTTCTACAATTTTCTATAGACCATCCCAACCACAAATTTTATATCATCATGATATTATTAATCATATATAAATTTATAAAACCAATCCCAAAACACATTTTTTAGTTATAAATATACTTGGAATCCATATTCGAGTCTCGATTATTAGAAAACCCCTCACTAAATGAAAATTAAAATCACATTAGTAATTCATGTTCTATATTGATATGATTTAGTAGAGTCCTTGATATCTAGGTAAGTGATATACTACCAATATAGTTCTTCATGTGGATAGTGAAACAATATTAAAAATCTATAATTTGATGATATACCACTACAACTAATCTCTATGTGGATGAATCACAAAAAATATTCACCCATAAGTGTATGATATACCACTGAAAAAATACTTACATGGAAGATTCGCCATAACCATCAATATGAATGTATAATATATATAATGAAGATAATTATTCATTTAGATAATGATCCAATAATATCACATCATATGGTGTATAAAGAACTACAAACTTTCTTACTCTTGGTGGGAAAGCCACCAACATCCCAACCCAAAATATGAAAAATATACAACAATTTCGTCAAGTGTGGATGGTAATCAACCATGTAGTTTTCATGGTGGATAATTGATAACATTTAGAAAATATATTAAATTTACAACATTTACCAAATGATGCTTCATTTCCTCAAATCACTAAGATACTGAATCTATATCAACTAAATGACCCAACCACTCTCCATTAGCAGTACAAAGACATTTCATCGCAATTAATTATTCTATGAAACTCTAAGAGACTCATCGTGAAAATTATCAAGAATATTAAACACTTTCATTCTAAGATTCTTGGTTCTATATCTTGTCTCAAGTAGATAATGGTCATTTATGACCATAGTGTTGGGGCACAAAACTTTCTATATATCTGATATGTCCAAAAATTTCAATTTATATTTTAGGAGGTGAAAAATGATATTTATATAAATCCCTAGTTAATGGGGAAAATGTGGAATTTCTCATATTCATTATGATGCTTTACAGATGTGAAAATAATAATAAATCTATTGGAAACATACCTAGATCGAGCAGTTCCAAACACATTAAAAACCACTAGCTAATTTGACCAGAATTGATAGAAATATTGAAATCCTAAAATAACATTGAATCAAGGATAACTAATGATAAGAGGAAAAATAATGATATATATAACAATTAAAAGTAATCAGATCCATCACATTACTAGTCAAGATCTCCTATGACTAAATGGGATAAAAAACATTGATGAATGATGTGATCTAACATTTGTAAGAGATAAATGAAGATGAAGGGGTTGAGATAATCTACAATTTTCCAAAGATACCAGAAAATGTTTTAATTTAATTAAATATTATAAAAATTTGTGAATTAAATATTTTTTAAACACCAAAATTACCCATCAGATTCCTATATAATATTCAATGGGTACTCAGTTTCCATCATGTACTTGATTGACTTTAGCCAACCACCTGATATAGCACTTGAATCTACTACCTCCATTTCAACCTCTACATGGTACTTAGTTGAATATATTAGTGGATGAATTCCAGAAACATTTCATTTTCTCTACTAATTATTCCCTAAACCCCATCCAACATAACTAACACTATAAATAATTGAAATACATGAGTTTTATTGAATATTATGTTGAAATAATTCCAAAAACATTCACGGTATGACATATCCAATTTCAAGGGATGTGTAATTATCTATGTTTAATGAACCTTTATTATTATTATTATTGTTGTTTTTTTTAGTTCATGTATATTATTTTAGTTAATTTTTCACTATTATTTAAAAATTATTGAAACATGAATTGAAAAGGTACCCTAGAATATATAAACCAAACTATATAAACAATATTCATTTGTATGTGATATATTACAACATTATCACATAATAATGTGCCTCACAACATTGATTATTAATCTTCATGGTTGAAGTATATACATGATAAATTAAAAAAATAGAATGGAAAAATAGATAAAAATTAAAAAAATATTCATTAATTGGAAATATCTTGAAAATTTTTCATTATAGTGGACCTCAATTAGCAAAAAAACCTATAATAAGAAAGGGATTGAGGAAAGGATAAGGAATAATGAAAAATGTTTAATAATAATTATACACTATAATGTAATAAAAGAATGAATGTATTATTTTTTAATTCTATATATAGGGATGACATATTGATGTTATTAATATGGTAAATGCAACGAATTTTGTTGCAAATATGGCTATTTAAAATTTTTAAATGTGTTATTCAACCTATAGGTATACTGAATTCATGTATTGTTAAGAATCCATTATAAAATAATTCAACTCACAATAAAATACAAATGTGACAATAAAATATTATACATATATAGATAAATTCATTACAAATAATAATAATAATAATTAAAATTAAAATTTTATTTTTTTGAACACATAAAATTGAATAAATTTTTTCATTATCAATTATATAGTGAAAATTAATCTTGTGAGTGTAAAAAATTAATAAATGGTATTTTCCTAGAGTGAATGATGAAATTTGGTCTCAGAAGAAGTTATTGTGAAGTTGGATTTCTTTGTTTTTATATCTCCATAATGTCGTTGAATTTTCTCAACTTTGACATGATCTTTGTTACATAACCCCTACTGGTGAATTGATGTATGGATGGATCTATGGAAGGGAATGTATTCAATGAGACGCACGCAGTTGGAAAATCTTTGGGAAAGGATGATGTCAATAAGACTTATTCTTAAAAGAATCTACATATCCCTATTGTTTCATCCTCTAAGGAAACACCCGCTCAATGTAATCCCTCAAAGTAGAATAGAGGGTTCTTCATTTCCACTCATGAAGATAGTGCTGGCTGGATTTTCCAAAGAGGAGGTATAGATTGTGTTACTACACACCTTCATGTTGTTTCAGAAAAAATTTAGCTTTGTCACCACTCCATTACTTGATGTTTGGCACTCTATATATGTAATAAAACATATAAATTAGTTGATCTAATAAGCACTATATCTTCAATTTAACGATTTCAAAATTGGAAAGGAATTCCAGTGGGGTGATTATTTGATCACTATTTATTTTACAATTCATGGATGATAAAGAGGGCATGGGGATTAGGATTTATTTCCTTGATCCCGGGTTTTATAAGGATTTGGAAATGGAATTCTATCTTCGATCTATTTGAGGTTTGTAAATGTATTACTCAAGTATGAGATAAAATTTATGGTATTAGCTTGATTTATTTTCCCCCTAAAATCGTGTTTGATTTTGCATTATCAATTGGCACTCTAATTAAAATGAATATAAATACGTAAATGTACGGTTTCACTAAATTTTCAAGAGTTTTAGTGGAAGTTGATTTTAGTATAATTCTTACATGGAATGTGGTGTTATCCACTCAGAAAAAATATTTGAACAATCATGTAGCTTGTGAAAATATTCCTGATTTTTGTTTTTCTTACAAGGATTTTCATCATACAATGAATTATTGTATTAATTCCATAAGCTGCACAAATTTCCATGACAATGGTAGTGATGCCTTTATGTACAATAGATCACCTAATCTAAAAAATGGTAATATTCCATATGGAGATCCCCTATCAGTGATAAGAATGAGAAGCCAACTAGAAATTTTACAGTTATTACTGACACTTTGGCTGATGAGTCTTTGAATCAGTATGATTTTACTGGTTCTATGTATGATGTTATAGTGAAATCCCCTTCTTTAGGAGTGGAACATATTTTACATAAGTGGAATATACCCATAAAAATGAAAAATTCACAGATCAAGGGACTCTGTGTGATCCCCCAAGAGATGTAGTATCTGCGCTTCAGCATAGAGTTAGGTTAGTTATAGAGTGGGAGGATGTCCAACCTGTAGTCTTACATTCTTAGACCAAAAGATAGGGTAATCTAATGGAGGTTTGAGGTCACCCATATGATCTTGATATCCTTCATTATGCTACTCATTTTCAATATGAAATACAAAACATATTCACCTCTTAAAAAATATCAGATAAATAGGGGAACGTCTCTGATGATGAAATAGGAAGTGATATCACTCCCCTAATGGATTTTGATAGTATTCATACTTAATTTTATGATTTTATCTTACACGGATAGAAGAAGGTGATAGATAGTGAGGGTTACACTTCTATTTCTACTAAGAGATGGTCGTGGAAGGACTAGTCTGACCGGCCAAGAACCTTCCCCACAAGTTTTTTATCTAATGTTCGAAGAAGGAATAATGTATAGATCCTTATAATTTCCAATCAAGGTAATTCTCATCTTATAAAGAAACTAGTTATGAATATTATTACAAAAGTGATACGTCATACTAAGATATGTAATTATTTAGTTTCTTGGATGAGGGAAACCGCCATTATTTGATCCCAAAAATCTATTTTCTATTTTTTATTATATTTATAATAAATAATCAAATGTGCTATATCTGGATTGGATTTTTGGGAAGTAAATATTTTTTGATAAACGTATTTAATATAAATATAATATTTATTTTTAAAATTTTTTATTAAGTACTATATTATTTTTTTATCTATGTTTGTTACATTAAAATATTACTCTATATTGACTAATATATTAGCATCATTAAAATTATAAATATATATGAAATAATAGTAATAGAACATATTGTTCAACAATTTTTTTTTGATATATGAAAATTTATTAATAATTTATATTTTTGTATTTAAAATGTAAGATATCAATATTATAATTTTAATTTTATAAAATAAAATTAGTTTTTGAATTAATTATATCATTATTTTTCTTAGATGAATATTTAACTCTTTCCTCTTATAACCAATTTTTGATGAATATTAAAATTACTGAGTTTGGAAAAAAACTATAACTTTTTTATTCTATTAATGGATAAAAATTTAAACAAAATTAATAAAAAAATATTCAATACGAATTATAAAACATGTAAAAAATATTTTCAATTCAAAAAACACATTTTTAACATTTTTAAACTCTAGTAATATTTTATAACTAAAACACTTCATACATAATGTTAAAGAAATTATTTTTTATCACTATATGAAATTAAATATAAATTTTTTTTCTTATCTATATCTACATGTAAATATTAAATAATATGTTCAATTTTACAGTTAATAAAAAAGATAATATTAGAAAGATAAGTGAATATTACTGAAATAATAACAAATAACACATAACGGTTATAAGTCAACTTTCTTAAAAAATTATTTAAATTATATAATTTATTATAAATGTTTAATTTATCATATTTATAAAGATAATTATATTTAATTGAAATTACCTTATATTTTTTATAGTATATAATTCATTTAGTGAAACATTATTTACTGTGGTGAAAATCCAAAATGTAAAAATATAAATACCAAGGTTAAAGGACCTGAATCATGTTTAAAACATGTTTGGAATGTATTTTTTGATGACTAATCAACCTACTATTACCACAAAATCCACTCATAAATTTTTAGTGTCTTTGAACATGAAGTAGTGTAGTGATATCATGGATGGGTAATGTGTTTTGACAAAAGACACATTTTCTTCACTTATAAAAGTGGATCACTCCCACCACTCCATTGTTACACTTCCCATTCAGATTTCTATTAAAACTAAAGAAAAATATCTCTACTAAAATTCTATTGTTATTCCTTAATCCCCCGGTATCTATATGTTAGATTAATTTCGTCATTTCTATAGAAATAACTAACAGAAGATCATGTCCCAAACAGAAGTATCAACTTTTTATATTTTTACCCCTATAATACTTATTTTCCAAATATATTATATCCATATATATATATAATGAAATTAGTATCATTATTATCAGTATGCGTCATTATATTAATGTAACAATGATTATTTATTCCACACCAACTGTTAAAAAACCAAAGTGATGTTAGTGTGTTTTGCATACTTCTAACTCCATAAAGAATATTTTCCATTTTTCATCACCACTATTAATGGCTGATAAAAGCGTGTTATAGATTAATAACATGTATACATATAGTATAACTAAATTTATTGAATGTAAAATTTTTATTTACCCATATTCCCTCAAGAAAGCTATCACCTACATGGGAATTGAGTTTCATTTATCATCACTACCCATCCAGATTTTATTTAAAAATATATTTAATTGATAAAGTTATTTACATAACCCTAATTTGATTATTTAAGATATGAAAATATTTTTCAATTCATTCTACCATGGTTAATATACACAGTGAGTTATGAAAAATTGTATGAATATCATATAGAATGTAAGATAAAATCTATATAATAAGTAAGTAACACATGATAATAAATTATTCATGTAAAATTAAATAAAGAAAAATAATATTCTTAATTTGGAATATTATAAACATATTATTATTTTTGAGGATGTTATGCATGAGTGTAAAATGAATCTAGAACAAGGAAGGACTTTCAACTCAAAAGATCCTTCTCAGAGACACATGTTCTTATATATACCTAATTTAAATTTAATAGTGTTATTGAATCCAATATGATATATAATATCATGAATTATATTTTTTTGGTATTGTAAATTCACCATAAATATTATTCTATACCATAGGGTTCTGTTAGAATGTATCTTAATCCATACTAGTTCTGTCATAATCACAATTCTTTGAGGCCTGAATGGATCTTTTTTTAAAAACATCATTTTTATTGTGAACATACTTCCCCCACAAAATATAATCTGTTAAGTTTTTATAATCTTGTAAAATTAACTTCCATTTATGCTATTCATTTATTTGGGCTATGAATTATTTCTTTCCTAAAATATAATGGTATTATATTACTCAATTTTATTTATTGAGTTAAATTATTTCCCCAAGATATTTTTTCCAATTAAAATGGTATAAAATATGTAAATCCTGGGATATCAATTTGATTCAAATGTCATTTATGGGTGGTTTCAAATGTTTTTTTTTCAAAATGAACCAATGTTATTAATATTTGTCATCAACTAAAATGACGATTTCCACTCCTTCCAAAATATTAATTCCCACCGATGTTCTCCTTTTTAATTAGAAACAAAATTAAGTGTTATGTAATTTTAACTTATTTTTCAATTTCACTTATTTTTGAAAACTATTTTTTATGATCCATCATTTTTAACAAAGGTGCTTTAAAACATAGTAACTGATCTTCCATACCTCATTTATGACATCCTAGTTAAACATTATCTTTTTTTCTCTATTTCATGTAATTTTATACTCATGTAATTTTTTTCGTATATCAACCTTACATATATACATATATAAATAGTATTTTAATTTTTGGGGTTATGTATGACTTTTGTTCCCTTTAAAACTATGACCTTCGTGTAAACTTGGATTAAAGGAACATTCTTATTTATCATCTCTTGTCAACAAAAAAACCATAAAATTAATCATATCTTTTAATATATTATATAAACACTTATCATTTTTTGGAGTACCATCGTCATTAAAATATGGTTTTTTGGAAGATAATTTGGAATTTTTTTTCTTTATTAATATCCATTACCTATTTTACAATGAACCATCCAAGTGGGTTTTTTTTTATTCCAAAATAACATTATCATGAATTTCATATAAAAGATATCCTTTTTTAAGACCTTTGTAGCATTTATAACTATAAAAGTTTATATTATTTAATTCATTATTATATTTTCAATCCCAATGATTTATCCTTCAGTAATTCCTAGAATCGAAATTATGATACAGTTCCCCTCAGAATCCGGGGATGACCGTCTTGATGGGAGGTTCAAACATTCTGATCGGTTTTTGAAGGGTTTTTTTGTAGAACCGGAAACATCCAATGATTCCACATCCATTTAGACCTACTTTCCAAAGGTAGGCGCTCATTAGTTTGTGGACTTATGAGGCTTAGGAATTTTCATTGGTCGAGAGGATGGGAGGTTGGACTCATCACACCTTTTTAGGGGAATTATTTTCTACTCCGGGACTCTCTTTATAGATTTAAGTTATGTTCATGAATCCTTATTACATTACCAAGTATAAAATGAGCATTCCTTCAGATTTTACAATTAATGATTAAATATGTAGGAAATTTAGAGAATCTTTTATATGTATTCAAGGTTCGTCATGGATAAAGAATCATCTGTATTTATTAGAGATTCTTGGTTAATGGTACCCTTTGACACATTTATATAGAAGTCTCTTGGTCATTATGATGACCATGATGGTTTTAAATCCACTCAGTAGGGGCAGTTGAAGTTATTGTCATTCAGAAGGACATGAAATATTTCAGAGTTGGGATCGAACTCATAGATGGGCTACCTACGTATCCATTATTTGAAAAAGGAATCATAACCCACGTAGTTTGAGTAAGGGAGTATGATGTTTATGATTATGGCTCAAAGAAGGATGTCATTATTAATTTTAAACACTAAGCTTGTGTGAGTCATGATCGGTGTGAGAAACAAGAGGTATTGTTAAAAATTAGACAATTGTGCCATGAAAGATGCAATCATAAGAAATAATGTGGGGATTATGTATGTATGACTGCCCATATAAATAAAGGTTAGGATTTACTTTAGGGAAGAAATATAGGATCAGGGTCCATAAAGGTATATGTGCTTCATGGAGATTTTGAATACTCTAACTTGGGGCTTACTCCTAAAAAGGAGGCCCAAATTAGGAGAGGACTTATGATTGGGTTTTACTCCTGAAAAGTAATCCCAGATCAAAAGTAAATTAGGACATTTTATGAGAAATTAAGAATGGGGCTTAATTTTGAAAAGGAGGCCCAGGTTAAGAGATTTGAAAAATTAAGGGACTTGGGGCTTACTCCTGAAGAGGATGCCCATATTTGGGACCGGGGCTTACTCCTGAAAAGGAGGCCCAGGTTAAGGATTATGACTGGGGATTTTTCCTGAAAAGGAGGCCCAGGTTAAGGGAATTAAGGTTTGGGGCTTACTCCTGAGGAGGATGCCCAAATTAGGGGACTCGGGCTTACTCCTAAGGAGGATGACCAGATTTGGGAACTTTAAGAATTGGGGCTTACTCCTGAGGAAGATGCCCAAATTAGGGGACTCGGGCTTACTCCTAAGGAGGATGCCCTGGTTAAGAATTATGACTGGGACTTACTCTTGAAAAGGAGGCCCAGGTTGATTGTGTTCTCTCATCTTAAAGGATGAGGTTGAATGAATGAAATCTCAATATTTAGTGACATAAAGATGTGTAAATCACTAGGTTTTGAGAGATATTCCATATAGTTCCTTTCATATAAGGAATACAAATCAAGAAAACATTGCCATAAATGGATTTGAAGAGTGTCTTGAAGATTAAATATTGAATAGGAGAGGTGGAATGACTTAAGAGGGGTGAAATGGGCAAGAAGGGCACCCAAAAAGGAAGAGGTGCGCAAGTCCTAGCAGGCACGTAGGTACTGCATGGGCGCGCAAGTCCTTGTCACGCAGATATACCTGCGCGACACATTGGTACTTGCGTGATGGTTAACCAGCAGGGTAATACTTGAGCGAATCTTGGTTAAAGCCTTTAGAATCCTGTTGGGGTTCTTCCAGAAGAGGGGTGTGAAAGTTTTATTGAAGGAGTAAGGCGGCGCGCAAGTGTGGCATTTTCCCTTAAGGGATGGCCACTCAGGAGTGCAATTATTGATGAGTTTCAACACTTAGGCTTTCCTCCCCTCATTAGATCTTCCGTTCTAGGTAAGAAATTAACTTATAAGTGTTTCGGAAGCTTTGAGAAGAGACTACGGCACTGGGAGCTCAAATCTGAGTTTCTGGAAAAAATCCTCTCCTTCAATGGGGGGCCCACAGGGTCTATTTATAGGTAGGAGAAGACCCCGTGCGGTTATCACTTAGGTCACGCAAGTCACTTGCGCGACAATCATGTGTCGTACAAGTGGACTTGCATGACTATGAGGGAACTTGCGCGACATATGAGCAATGCTGTCCTTGTTTATCCCTTTGTCGATTTTTGATATTTTTCATCAAAGTATGGATCAAGTTGTGCTAATTCATTTCCCTTTACATTCCTTTGCACTCTATGATGAAAAAGGAGCGTCAACAATAGTCCCCCCTCAGAGTTGGATCAGAAAGAAATGAAGATGTGAGTCTGAGGAAAAGAAGAAATCCAAAGGAAAGGTGGTGCGCAAGTATTGATGGCATAGAGGACGGCGCGCAAGTGCGCATCGCGCAGGTCCTGGCACGTAGGGGTACGACGCACAGGGTTCTGGTTGCGTCTATAAATATAGGGCCGCACTTTCGTACAAAGTATCTAGATTTCCGGGTTTCCAACCTTCGATCTCTCGCCACGTAGGTCACCTTAGCCGCGCAGGTTGCTCTGTTTTCGGATTTTTCTTTACTGACGTTCTATTATATAGGTATTTATACTTGCGCGGTTTATACTTGCGCGCCTTAATGCCTTTGCCATTTTTTCTGAATTTCATCACAATTTTTTTTGAAAAATAAACCCATTTAAGAGTTAGTTTATTCAACTTTTTTGCAGATTCAATGGCTCCCAAGGGAAATGGAACGGCTGATTAACTAGCTAGCAAGCGGATTGATGACATGATGAACATCATTGGCCATGATTACTATGATATCTGCGACATCACTCTCCCAGATTTGGATAAGTACTTGAAGAAATGTCATCTTAATTCCCCACAGAGCATCTACCTGCCTCTATATGGTCATGGTAATTTGCAAGGAGTCAATGTTTCAGATGCAAAGAACTATATGCCTGAAATTCACCTACACTTCTAATCCTCTATTTCGGTTATGCTGTGCATTAAGAGCAACAAAAATGGTGTGAACTTTCAAATTTTTCATCTATGAAATTCCCTTGCAGATATGAAAATGGAAAACCCATGGGCTGAAATGTTTTCCGCAGCCGGTTGGTGGAGAGAAGACAAACATGGCATTAGAGAAATATCTGAAAAGAGTACTCTATCCAAATGGCTCTTTACTTCCAATACTCCATTCTCAAATCCATGAATCCAACTTCCATGTCTCTTGGACAGAAACAGAGTCACTGTTTGATTAGCAGAAAATTTTCTCAAACCACACTCAAGAACATTCTTTTACAATTGTTCCAATAAGAGATGGTATCACTGCATCTCTTATGGTATCCAGTTTAATGAATGAAATCCATGTGGTTGCTGATAAAGCTCGGGATGTCATAAATCAAATGAAGACTTATGTTGAAAGCCTCTTGTAATTCGTGAAAAAAAGAAGAGACTCCAGTCTATGGATGTCCTTCTAACTCTTGTGCATCAATGATGACCACTTTCACCTTCAATCATTTGTACCTGCATTCTTTTTCTATATGCTTTAGATTTTACATAAGACAATGGGCCTAGCAAGCATAGATTGATTTTTACTAGGATTAATGTAAATAACCCTACAAACTTTGAACCTTTTAATTTATCAATGTTACCTAAATCATAAAAAATGTTTGTTTAGTGAGCTGGGAACTTGACTTTTATTCAAAGTTCCTTTGACTTTTGTGGGAAGTTTATAGTCATGCACGTCAGACATAAAGAGGCTAATGTTTAAGGTCAAAATATCTTTGAGAGAATGAATTAGAATTGACTCAATTCCTTGAAAAGTCATCTGAAAACATATTACCATACTCAAGTATGATGGAAAAATATGTCAACTATGACTTACGAATATTTGAATCTGAGGAATGATATGAAAAAGAGATCAAATTCATTAAAAGAAGTAGTTCCCAAGAATGAAGATATCATTATTTAACAAACTCGTTAGGGGGTTGAATTATGCAGGGCAACCTAAGGGCATTGGCTTCATAGTCAAATAAAGAGTATCTTTTGGCTAACAAGTCTGTTATGTAGAATATTTATGCAAGGATGCCTATGGGCATGTGCGGCATAGTCAGGCAAAAGAACTCTCAGAAATTTACTTTCCTAGTGCTAAAATCCAATGAAGGTTTATGGAGATTCAAATCTTCCAAAGTATAGAGTTTTCTATATGGAAAGAGGTACATGAATATGGAAGAGATATTTCCAAACATGATTATCGAAGAACTGGATGAATATCACTCCTACGAAGGTCTGACCCAAACGTAGGGAAGGAGAATATAAACCATAGACATGAATACTTTCAGATCATGAAAAAGGATATGGGACAAATATATTAAGGATGACCATTTTTGCGGATCCCTACATACTGTCATTTAAGACAAATAAGGACAAAAGAGGCATTCTTCCCAAGAATGAAGTTACCACTATCCGACAAACCCGTTAGGGGGTTGAATTATGCAGGGCCACCTAAGGGCATTGGCTGCATAGTCAAATAATAGTATCCTCTGGCTAACAAGTCTGTTATGTAGACTGTTTATGCAAGGCCGCCTATGGGCACGTGCTGCATAGTCAGGAAAAAGAAATCTCAGATGTTTGACATTTTTGTGACTAGAAGTCATGAAAAGGGTTATGAGGATATGAAAATATTTAAGGTTAGGATTATGACACATAAAGATTGGTATTGTTCAATGTATACAGAGATATACAGATCAATGTGAACCATAATCATGTTGTGGCTGGGTCCTGAATTGAAATGTTGGACTTCACTACGTATCCCATAAGGATGAGAATCAAGCCATACGTAGTTCTTAAACTACAGTTTAACGTCGTGTGGGAAAAAAGGATTAGAGATCTTAGATTAGGGTCATAGAGCTTGGACCATTATAAAAAATACACAGTGTGTGTTTTCATGGGAACTTTTCAGCCAAGGGACTGAAAATGGAATTTAGGGTTAGGCCCAAAGACTTGGGGCTGGATTCGAGAGACACTCGAATGTTCCTATGTATCCCATAAGGATGGGAATCAAGCCCACGTAGTTCTAGAATTACCCTTTGTACAAATTTGGTTCGTACATGTGAAGGGTGAAAGGGGACTTTAGTATAATGATGGTTAAACCCAAGATAAAAGGTTTGGGAGTTTCCATGTATGCATGTAGTCTTTGAAATGATACATGATTGAAAAATCAATGTAAACAATGGTTACCCCTCAGGTGAGGGTATCAACGAATATTATAGTTTATTGTCATACTGGAAAAAAGTGTTGTATAGTTTAACGTCGTATAACAAGGACAAATGTGATCCAATGTAAAGATATTGATTCTAGATGCAGTTTCACGAATCAAAATCGTATGAGATGGAGGGGAACCGATGTGAAGAGATTGGTTTTGGGTTTGAACCTTGGGAGGCTTCCTACATACCCATCCTAGAATGCAAGGATCAAATTCCGTGTAGTTCAATTAAATAATGAATTAATGATCAAGTTGTTCTTGGAGACAATGACCTAAAAAAAATGTTGTTGGGACTTACACATGGTTAGCGGCCCAAAGAGAGTGTTATGGATGATGTTTTCTCTAAGTTCACATGAGTCATACTCGGTGTGAGAAACAAGAGGTAACAAAAACCTTAACAATGCATAGTTTAATGTCATGTAGGACATATAAAGGGACTATGCAGTTTAAAGTCTTACAGTTAGTACTATAGGTGCGACATAGTTTAGCGTCATGTAGTTAGGATGATGGGGACAATATAGTTTAACGTCATGTTGGACGAAAGGGAGACTATGCAGTTTAATGTCATGCATTGAGGGAAAATGAGTACACCATTTAATGTCATGTTGGGTGCATTGGGGATTTTTCCCACATTTTAGCATCATGTTGGACGAAAGTACGAATAATTTAAGGTCATATGCATGGACCGTGGATAGTGCAGTTTAATGTCATGTTGGAAAAAAGTGTAGTTTATGGTCATACAAGACGTAGTTGCAGTTTAAGGTCATACTGGACCATTTAGGGAACTTTTTCACACTTTAACATCATGTGGGACAAAATTAATACAAATAGTTTAAGGTCATATGTATAGACCGTTGCTGTATAGTTTAATGTCATATAGAATGGACGAAAGTGGGACTTTGCAATTTAATGTCATGCAGTGAGAACATCACAGTTTAACGTCCTGTTGGACCAAGTTGCAGTTTATGGTCATAGTAGACCATTTTGGAGACACAGTTTAACGTCATGTTGGACCAAGGGGGACACAGTTTAACATCATGTTGGACCATTGGGGACACAGTTTAACGTCATGTTGGACCATTGGTTATGCAGTTTAACGTCTTCTAGACAGTTGTGTAGTTTAAGGTCATACCAAACCATTTTGGGATGTATTTTGTGTTTATACAAAATACTTATTAAAAAATCTGGCATTGGTTGGAGTAGTGATGAGTTCTACATCCATCGAGATTAATGAATAAGCTCCATTGGAGTAGACCCTATGTATTGAATAAGGTCCTCCCCATTTTGGTTCAATCTTGGGACGTTTATTTCTTGGTATCATTGGATTTCTGAGAACGAATACCAATTCTCCCTGAGTGAATGAATGAAGACGGAATTTTTTGTTAAAAGCTCATGCTATTTGATTCTGATAGACTTCCATGTGGTGAAAAGTGCACAATATTTTCTCATCTAAGCATTCCAATTCATTCAATCGCTTTTGAGATTTTTCATCTGTAGATGATTTATCACAAATGGAAACTCTGAGTGAGGGTAGTTGAACTTAAATGGGTAAGATGGCTTCCGTTCCATATACCAATGAATATGGAGTTGACTGAGTTTCAGTGCGGGTGGTAGTCCGATAATCCCATAAAGCATGAAAGAGTTTATCAGGCCATGACCTCTTATCTTTATCCACTATCTTTTATAGTATATTTAAAAGAGTCTTGTTAAAGGATTCTATCTGGTCGTTGGCCGCTACATGATACTGAGATGAATGGTTGGATTTGATGTTGTATTCTTGATACAACTTTTTCACCTTGGATGAACAGAAATTTGTGCCATTGTCTGTCAATATGGCATGAGGGACACCAAATCTGGTAATGATGTTAAACTTGATGAAGCTAACAACGAATTTAGAAATGACTTCCTTGAGAGGTATTGCCTCTGCCCATTTGGAAAAGAAGCCAATAACAGTAAGAATGTACTTACACTGCTTGGCCGTAGTCGAAGGGTAAGGTCCCACCACATCCATTCCCCATGTGGCAAGTGGCCATGATTATTTAGCTGTATGAAGAAACTCTGGAGGTTGATGAATGAAGTTGGCATGTACTTGGCATGAATGACACTTCTTTGTTAAATCGATACAATCTCGTATCATTAAAGGTCAAAAGTATCCAAGCCTTCGAATCTGATCAGATAGTCTATGTCCAGACTGGTGGGCACCACAGAATCCTCCATGCACTTCTTTCATGACAACCATTGTCTGTTCACCATCAATGCATCTGAAGAGAACTCCATCAAAACCACATTTTTAGAGACTTTTCTCTAGGTTATCTAGGCTATCAAAAAGAGTAAAATTGACCACACATCACTAGATTTGTTCTTTCTCAGCTCTATCAGGTGAAAGTGTTCCATTTTGAAGGTATTCCATGATAGGTGACATCCATCCCATAGAATGACCATACAATTCAGAAATGGGACAAATTTCATTAATTTCCTCTGTTCTAATTCGAACATAAGGTGAAATTGCATGACTGTGGGGAATACTGATGGTTGTCTCGTCCCGATTTGGATCTGCCAGAGTTGTGGCTATATTAGCTAGTGCATCAGCTTGAGCATTTTGTGATCTTGGGACATAAGAAAATGTCGATTCCAAAGGTAATTCTTCCATTAACTCTCTGACATAATCATACAAAGGGATTAGTTCTTCTTTTCTGATGGCATAATCCCCATTGACTTGTTTGATTACCAGGCCTGAATCACCTTTCACCTATAAGTGATTCACTTCTGCTTGATGTGATAATTCCAAGCCTATGATGAGATCTTGGTATTCTGCTTCATTATTGGTACCACCTTCCCACAATAAGAAGGAATAAGGCAACACTGCCATTTCTGGAGAAATGAGCAGAATTCCCAAGCCAACTTTGTTGAATTTAGGATTTTCCATTTTCCTCCCTGTTGGACTTCTTGAAGCACCATCAAAATACATATCCCATGCCTGAGGACTTTCTTGAATAGAGAATACTTCCTCATCAGGGAGTTCAATATCTGAAGATGTGTCTTCCACTGAAAGGTTTTCAGTCAGGAAATCAGCCAGAGCTTGGCCCTTTATCGCCTTTTGAGACACATAATGAATGTCAAATTGCTGCAAAATAACTGGCCACTTTGCCAGACGTCCTGTAAGCATTGGACGACTAAGGATAAATTTGAGCGGGTTATTGGGAGATACCAATTGGACCTCGTGATGTTGCAGGTAGTGTCTTAACTTCTGAACTGCAAAGATTAATGCCTGGCAACACTTCTCAATACTTGAATACCGGGTTTCTACTTCGAGCATGGTTCGACTGAGATAGTAGAGGCTATTTGCATTCCCAGCATCATTATTTTGAGCAAGAAAGGCACCCAATGATTGCTCTAGAGCTGTCACGTAGAGGATAAGTGGTCTTCCTTCAATAGGTGGCATGAGTACCAGTGGACTCAAGGGATATTTCATGAGAATGTCGAATGTTTCTCGACATTCTTCAGTCCACTGGTAAGTGACTTCCTTCTTCATCAATTTGGTGAAGGGTAAACTTTTTCCTGCTAAATTGGCGATGAAACGCCAAATATAGGCTAAGTGTCCTTAAATTCCTCTTAATTATTTCAAATTTCGAGGAGGTGAGATACCATGGATTGACTTGATCTTCTCAGGATCAACTTCAATACCAGGATGGTGTACAACAAAGCCGGGAAATTTTCCTGAGGTTACCCCAAAAGAAAATTTTAAGGGGTTATCTTCAAATTATGTTGCCGAAGCTTGCGGAATATGACTTCCAAATTATCCAAGTGATTAGAATGTTGTTTGGATTTAACTACCAAATCGTCTACATAGCATTCAACAAACTTCCCTATGAAGGGTTTGAAGATACAATGCATGGCATGCTGATAAGTTCCACCTGCATTCTTTAAGCCAAATGGCATTACCCGGTAGCAAAACACACCCTGAGGGGCTCTGAAGGCTGTAGATTCCTCATCTTCTGGGTCCATTCGGATCTGATTATATCCAGAATATCCATCCATGAAGGATAGTGCTTCATAACCAGTTGTTGCATCAATTAGAAGTTCTGTAATCGGAACTGGGAAATCATCCTTAGGACAATGCCGATTAAGATCTCTGAAATCGATGCAAACTCTAATTTGTCTGTTCTCTTTCTTTACAGGGACCTTATTAGCCCACCATTTGGGATATTTAACTTCTCTGATGAAGTTATCTTTGATAAGTTTATCCACTTTAGCTTCAATTTTGGAAGCATAAGTTGGGTTTGTTCTTCTCGCGGCTTGCTTAAATCCTTGATGTTCTTCTGGTAGACCCAAATGATGAGTAGAAACATTAGGATCAAACCCAGGAATTCTTGTATAGTTCCATGAAAATATATCTCTATATTTCTTTAGAAAATAAATATACATTTCTTGCTGTTCAAGAGTCATGGCCACACTGATTAAAGTGGGGCGTGGATATTCTTTTGTACCCAGATTTATTTCTCTGAGTTCATCCACAGTGGTAGAGATACCCTCTTCAAATGCTGGAGGAGCATCTCTGAGATTTTCCTCTTCTTCTTCATCATGTATTATTTCCTCCATTTCTACATTCATATTAGATGATAAAGTATAATTTTCATGATCTGAAGAGATGTGAAAATTTTCATATCTTGAAGAAGAAGCTTCCATTTCTGACCCGATTGATGATGAAGGGTATTCCTTGGGTAATAAAGAGGAGATGATGGATTAAGAATCAACATCATTGTTCACCTCTAATGTTGCTATAACTTCTTCTGGCCTAATTGGCGAAGCATAGACTTTTTGGATTTTAGCAGATGAAATGGAGACGTCACCATTTGTTCTTTCATCACTTCTTGGTAGATTACCTATTTCTCCCATGTTTTTTGGCTCGATTGCCGTAATTGACATTATGGATCTTTCCATAAGAGTATTTTGATTTGGGTCTATCTTGTCAATTTGACTGTGGAAACACATAATCTGTACTCACATGTGAAAATGGATTTACTAGAATTTTCTCCAAACCATATGGAGAATTAACTTTGGTAATCTCATTTTTTGTGGATTTCTCCCTTCTCTTAATGTGATAGAATTCAGACTCAATATATTGAGACTCACATGTCTTGAACGGGGCCTTATCACCATACAATGTCCCAACTTTACCATCGAAACAATATTTGAGACATTGATATTATGATGAAGGGATAGCCATATGTTGATGTAGCCAGGGTCTTCCAAGCAAGATGTTGAAGGCTGAGTCTTGATCAACAACCATGAAATGTGAATTGGATACAAGATCTCCAAAATGAGTTCTGAGTGTAACTTCGCCCAGTGGTTCTTGTTCATTTTTATCATATCCTTGTAAAATCATGGTAGAAGGCGATAAATCAGATTCCATGATGCCCAATCGACGAAGTGTACGAATGGTCCTGAGGTTGACTCCTGAACCATTTTCAATAAAAGCTCTTCGGAGGTCTATGCCATTGACCTTTCCAGACAAGTACAACGGTATAATATGTCCATGCACAACATCATATTCATCTTCATCAGTAAAAGATATTATTTCATGGCATTCTAAAGGATTATTCTCTATGTGATAGACTTCATCTGTAGCAATTTCAATTTCAAACTCCAGAGGACTTGACAAAGCCTCGATGAGTGCTTCCTGAAGATCTTTTGACAGATTCAGAGCATCCAGAATTGATAACTTGGTTGGTACATGGGCCAAGTGTTTCAATATATCATACATTTGATCCAGAGGTCTGCATTTACCAATAGGAATATGTGGTTTAGTAGGTACCTTGGAAGCAGATGATTTGGAAGTTGACACATCTTGTATTGGGATAGGAGTTGGCAATATTCATGGTTTTGGAAGATTAGATCGATTAGATCCATTTAATTGCTGAGTGGAAGAATATGGAACCTTCAACCGGTCTTCCAAAATAAATGTGCCAGGACTGAATTTGTTATTGGTAGAAGAACTTGCTTGTCCTTGATGAGCTCTCTGAAGGGCTCTACCATGAGTTTCTACCGCGTACACAGTTCTAACAAGGGTAGAATTAGAATAGTGGATTCTGAAAGATCCATGTCTTCCCTTGTATCCTGATGCCCTGGAACTTCCTCTGATTCCCCTGTTTGATACAGGGAATTCAGACTCATTGAAATCAAAACTGCAACTATCATATGGATCTGTTAATTGAATCATATCAACAGAACCAAATATTAACTCTTCGTCTGATGAAGACTCTACCTAATTAGCCTGTTTAGGCTGTGCCGTTTGGTGGGGTGGTGTCCGTGGCTTTGAAGTAGATGGAATGAATTCTTCCAAAGTCAAAGATAACTTAGGCTTTGAAACATACTCAACTTCTTCTGATTATTTTTCTTTCTTTGAATCATGCCTTTTCTTTGAGGAATTTCCCTCTGACAAAGAAGGTTTTTCCGCAACATTCACGGAAAAATACACAATTGGTTTCTTTAATTGTGTTCGAAAAATAGTATGAGTTCGATTGATTGTCTTTCTGACCATCCAATCATCATACTTCTGTGCATTTTTGCTTTTGAATTCTTGCCATTCGCCTTTCTCCTCTGGAACTGTAGCAGCAACACATGCTACCTGAGCTGAAGAACCTTTCAGTTTGACTTGTCCCGAGTTGACCATATTTTGTAGGAGGTCTTTGAAGAAAAAACACTCCGGGATGGGATGCCCCAACATTTGATAAAAGGAAAATAATTGGGACGGTTTTCATCTCCCTTCTGGTTTGGCCTCTTCAGCATTGGCAATTGAACCAAATTGTTTTCCAGAGCCAAAATAAAATAACCAAGAACTTGTTCATTTCAGAAAAAATATGTTTTTACCTTCAGATCCTCAAATTGTTTTCGTCTTTGATCTCTTTGATCATTTGGACGAAACGACCTTTGTTGTTGGTGCTCAGAAGGTCGATTTCGTCGAGAAAATGAAGGTTTTGAGGTAGAAACAGGTACAGGTGCTTGTTTAAGAATAACTGTAGCAGTTTCTACTTTACCCATTCTCCTTCCTGGAGCTAATGAAATTACACGAGATTTAGCCTTAGCCTGTATATGGGAATCTTCAATCTGCTGAGCAATTGAAGTAGGGTCTCGAAACACTCCTGTGTATTTCAAAGGGACTAACGGCGTGCAAAATTCGTCATGAATATTTGCCACACAGATTGGAAAAAATTCTTCTTGAGGGAGTACTAAACTCAAAGAATATGTTAATCCCTTCCATCGAGCAATGAAATCAGAAACCCTTTCATTATCCCTTTTCTTACAGTCTGTAAAATCGAAAACTGTTGTCTTTGGCAAAGATGAGTTGAACTGAAGGAGGAATTTTTAGCGAAGATCATCCCATCCAGTAATTGACCGGGATTGCAAGCTTGTATACCGGACAAAAGTTGGTCCTTGCAAGGTTCGCACGAACCATCTGAGTTTCACCGCTTCTTGCTGCTCCAGAGTTCCCATCATAGGATCGCAAAAAGACACGTAATGCATCAAATGCTGTTCAGGATCGCCTGATACATTGAAAATAGGGAATACAGGGTTCCCAAAACTGGATGGAGGAGATCTTGAATCTACCCATTCAGGGTAAAAATTATTTTCTTGTTGAACTTGCGCACATTTCCCTTCCATGGTTTCTAAATGAGCTGTTAATGACTCAATAGTAGTTATTAACTTTTGAGAAACATCCGGTTGAACTTGGTCTTGGGTAGGTGCAATAACTGGAGTTTAGAAAGATGTGGAGATTGGTGCTACAACTGATGGTAGCACTGTCGACTATTGTTGCACTTGACCCGTAGGATTAGAAATGTGAGGGTGTACTGATAGAGGAGGATATTCTTGATCCATCTTAGTAGCTGCAACAAATTCCTTTGGCTGACTGACTCTAGCATGCTTAAGAAGAAGACTACTCTGATGTAGTTCTTCATTAAACCTTATTAATTCCTTCATTTCTTCCTCCTGTTGTGCAACCCTTTTCTCTAGTGAGAGAGATTGACCTTCTCTAGAAGAAGGATATGTAACCTGGTTCTTTCCCTTCCCTTTGTTGGATCCTTTTCGGAGAGGGGGAAGTAGGTTACTCGAAGGATTACCTTGGTTCTGAGTAATCCTTTGACTTCATGTACATACATCTTTTTCATTTGTGTCGGTGCGTACATCTTCTTGAGGAGGAACCTCTTCATCTGATTCCCCTAAGTGAGCCTCATCTGGTGGATCAGCAACAACAGAATTGATGTCATTGATTGATGCATAACTCATCACATCCCTTCTATCAGCATTTCTATGATATTTTCTTCTTCCATGTCTTTGATGATACATTTCCTTTTGTTGATTCGATCCATCAGGAACTTCTTGATGAACCGTAATTTGGAGGGAATCTCCTGATAATTTGGCTCTTTGTTCCTCTTAAGGCTTCTTCCCCAATCAAGAAAAAACCGACTTTCTATGAGGAGGGGATCAATGATTTGAAAAAGTCCCCAGTCTAGAGGACTGGGGCTGTTCCTTCTGTTCTCACTCAACTCCTAGAATCCTATTTGTTGATTCTGAGGGTTAATTTAATAGAGTCCCCAGTCTGGCGAGCTGGGGTGGCTCTTGACATGCTATGTTTTAGACTTTCTTAAAAGTAGTCTTGATTTTGCAAACCTTAGTCCAAAAATTAGATGGATGCATTAACCTGTATCCACTTTTATCAACCAGTTCAAAAGGCCGTTGGATGATTTCTGACACTTCTATCACTTGGTGACGTGCTTGCTCCAAATGAGAGGCCTGTTAAATATTCTCGTTTAATTGATGCAAGAGTAATTCAAAAACTTGTTCTCTATATTTTTGATTTTGAGAGGAACTAGTTGAAGCATGTTCTTGGGAAAGCTTTTCATTACAAACGAAGCCCATTGACTATGGCCGGTCATGGGAAATAACATTGCATGAGACCATTTTCGGCGGGCTTTGCTGACTGGAGAGCACTGTGAAATGAAGTGCTCCATGAACACCCGATCCTCTGACATGAATACCTGATGGGGCATTGAGAATTAACTGACGCAATATTCTTAGTGCGCCAAGGCATGAACGTTGAAGGGCTCTCTGTTGTTTTTCAGCCTTCAGATATCGAGAAACTGATAGAGATGCAAAATCAATCTGAGGTTTTAATCCTTCTATTATATTAAGATGATTTTCATATTCATGATAAGATAATAATTTCTTTTTCAACTAGCAAAGTCTTTTCCATATGTTGAGACGAATATCATGAATTTCATCTTTCGTCAAAATTTCTAGAATGTTATACTGAGAGTCAGCCAGAGGCCAAAACATGACTGGTACTTCACCTTTCACCAGCTGTTTTCTCATGTTCATCATTTCCTCTTTATCATTTGATGAAGATTCTTCTACCTGATTTGACCAGAGTTGGTGTTTCCTTGTTGCTTCATTTGATTCAACAGGATTGGTAGAGAAATCATTGATCAAGCTAGAAGATGCATGACTTAGGGGTGGTTCATAGAATGACCTACACCCTGGTATATCATCTAATTGAGAAAGTATTTCACCTGCTAGCGATGAAGCTTCAGACATGACTGGTTTCACAATTGCAAGTGCCTCAAGATAAGAGGGCTTTCTCGGCACTACATTGTCCACTGGAGCATTTTTCGGGGAATGTGCATCACTACTACAGAGAGAAATTTTGCAGCGAAATTCATCATCATGGGGAGGACCACCATAATGGGTTACAGCAAAAAAAGAGATCTCTTTCTCCTTGGTCTTCTGACCACACATAGGGTTCTTGTGGCTCTCATCGGAAGATGAAACATCGAGATCGACCGAATTTCCATGAAGCAAGCCTTCATGAGGAATTGTCTGTTGAAGACCTTTGTAATTAGTGTTCCCACTATTGGGAAATGAGGGAGTAGAATCTTGAATTCCAACAGATAATTGTCTGAGGGCTTCAAGAACTAGAGCAACGAGCATGGCCTTGTTACAGATTGGATCTTGACCTCTTGAATGTGCTGGAAGGGTCTTTTTCTTAGACGCCTTCTTACTCACCTTGGAAACCACTTGTTGACGAAAGTGGCTACTCTGAGAATGTGTATATGCCTGATAAGGAACGATGGCCAGGTTATGCTGATGATCTCCACTCAAATCAGGTGTATGTGCCTGACATGGTTGTTCGTATGATATGGGGGAGTATTCTCCACAACCCTCTTGCACTAGAACATATGTGTGTGTCTGTTCTGGTGTGAATTGTTGATCTGTCACTCCACTGGTAGGGATAGATTTATCTGTCTTTCCCTGAGATGTTGCTGAAGTTGTTATAATATACTGGCAGGCCTCCAGAATATGAGGAGGGATTTTCTTCTAGTCCTTCACCATTGATAGAATATGCTTGGTGACTTCAGCTGCCGGAACGGGAATATACTTCCATTCTGGGCTTGGAGTAGGTGTATGTGCCTAATCTTGTCCGCCTTTTCCTGTCAGTGAATCCTGATAATACTCAAGTGTGAGGGTAGAGAGTTGAGTCTGCCTCTTATTTTTTGTCAGGGATTTCTGACTAACTTCTCCGGATGCTACCAAGTGAGACTGTTGGTAGGCTTGATTAGTACTAGCAGGTGTATGTGCCTGCTGATTACACTTTTCCGAACTTAGTTAACGAGATCCATCATATGTAGTCAGATGATCCTGCTGACTAGCTGATGATGTATAAACAGGTGTATGTTCCTGCATATATTACTCCGCCATAATTGGCTGGCGGGATTAGCGTGATGCTTCCAGACGAGTCTGCTGGACAGCGGAATTAAAACGGGTAGGTGTGTGTTCCTTCTCGTTGCTTGCCACCAAGTTAGGTTAGTGGACTTCTCTAGAGATGGCAGAGATGAGAACCTGCTCACTGTTGACCGGATTCTGCCTCTGGTGGTTCCTCTTTCTTTCTCGGGTTTGAGTAACCTGAGCCGAACGCCTAGAGTCGGCACCCTCATCATGTTGAGGGCGTACTACCGCACGAGTCTGGCAGTGATTGTTGGTGGGAGCCCTCAGGAAGGACTCATGTCTATTTGAATTAAGGCCCTGAGAGACCTGCTCATTCACCTCCCTAGAATAAGGGAGCGAATGGTGATTGCATTTTGGGGATAACAACCCTAAACGGTTAGAGTGGGTAGTCAGCACCTCCTGCTTCTGGATCACTGGTCATCGTTGTATGGACGACCGGTGCGAGTTGTTCACTTGGAGGGCTTTTCGGGAAGCCTCCAGAGTTCGGATGGTACCGTGTTGACGGTACTCCTTAACCAGTGCATTTGATACCCAGCGTTGAAGACGCTGAGTAGGTGATATCATCCTTAGAGCGGACGATGATCCAACAGGAGTAGCAGTAGTGGCATTTGCAGCAGCAGTATTCACAGGTGTGAACTTGAGAGCATCCATTCTAGAAATGCAGAATATCTTGGAAAATAAAGCCAGTTTGATATAACAGACATAATCAAGATAAATTCGGCCACTACATCATTTGGATGAGCACATATGTCAATGATTGTTTTTGTTGGCCCTCTCATTGAGTTTTAAATAGGGGCCTAACAAAATATGTTAAACATCATTTTAACTTGGTTAAGGATTCATTTCAGGTTCACTATTCTTTGTTTCCCTTGGAATCCGGGGATGACCGTCTTGATGGGAGGTTTAAACATTCCGATCGGTTTCTAACAGGTTTGTTTGTAGAACCAGAAACATCCAATGATTCCACATCCATTTAGACCTACTTTCCAAAGGTAGGCGCTCATTAGTTTGTGGACTGATGAGGCTTAAGAATTTTCATTAGTCAAGAGGATGAGAGGTCGGATTCATAACACCTTTTTTAGGGGAATTATTGTCTACTCTGAGACTCTCTTTATAGATTTAAGTTATGTTCGTGAATCCTTATTACATTACCAAGTATAAAATGAGCTTTCCTTCTGATTTGACAATCGATGATTAAATATGTACGAAATTTAGAGAATCTTTTATATATATTCGAGGTTCTTCATCAATAGATAATAATCTGTATTTATTAGAGATTCTTGGTCAATGGTACCCTTTGACACATTTATAGAGAAGTCTCTAGGTCATTATGATGACCATGCTGATTTTAAAGCCACTCACTAGGGATCTTGAAGTTTATTGTCATTCAGAAGGACATGAATTATTTCAAAGTTGGGATCGAACCCGATGATGGGCTACCTACATATCCTTTGTTTAAAAAAGGAATCAGAACCCACTTAGTTCGAGTAAGGGAGTATGATGTTTATGATTGATGGCTTAAAGAAGGATTTCATAATTACTTTTACACTTTAAGCTCATGTGAGTCATGCTTGGTGTGAGAAACAAGAGGTATTGGTAAAATTTTGACAATTGTGCCATGAAAGATGCAATCATAAGAAATAATATAGGGCTTATGTATGTATGACTACCCAGATAAATGAAGGTTATGATTTACTTTAGGGAAGATATCCAGGACCATGGTACATAAAAGTATATGTGCTTCATGGAGATTTTGAATACTCTAACTTGGATCTTACTCCTGAAAAGGAGGCCCAAATTAGGAGAGGACTTACGATTGGGTTTTAATCCTAAAAAGGAATCCCATATCAAAGGTAAATTAGGACTGGTTAAGAGAAATTAAGACTGGGGCTTACTCCTGAAAAGGAGGCCCAAGTTAAGAGATTTGAAAAATTAAGGGACTTGGGGCTTACTCCTGAAGAGGATGCCCCTATTTGAGACTAGGGCTTACTTCTGAAAAGGAGGCCCAGGTTAAGAATTATGACAAGGTCTTATTCCTGAAAAGGAGGCCTAGGTTAAGGGAATTATGGTATGGGGCTTACTCCTGAGGAGGATGACCAAATTAGGGGACTAGGGCTTACTCCTAAGGAGGATGCCCAGATTTGGGAACTTTAAGAATTGGGTCTTACTCCTGAGGAAGATGCCCAAATTAGGGGACTGGGGCTTACTCTTAAGTAGGATTCCTAGGTTACGAATTATGACTGGGACTTACTTCTGAAAAGGAGGCCCATATTGATTATGTTCTCTCATCTTAACGGATGAGGTTGAATGAATGAAATCTCAATCTTTAGTGACATAAAGATGTGTAAATCACTAGGTTGTGAGAGATATTCCATAGAGTTCCTTTCAGATAAGGAATCCAAATCAAGAAATCATGCCATAAATGGATTTGAAGAGTGTCTTGAAAATTGAATCTTGAAAAGGAGAGGTGGAATGGCTTAAGAGGGGTGAAATGGGCAAGAAGGGCACCCAAAAAGGCAGAGGCATGCAAGTCCTACCAGGCGTGCAGGTACTGTGTGGGCGCGCATGTCCTGGTCGCGCAGGTATACATGCGCGACACATGGGTACTTGCGCGATGGTTAACCAGCAGGGTAATACTTTAGCGAATATTGGTTAAAGCCTTTAGATTCCTCTTGAGGTTCTTCCAGAAGAGGGGCACACAAGTTTTATTTAAGGAGTAAGGCGGCGCGCAAGTGTGGCCTTTTCCCTTAAGGGCTAGCCACTCAGGCACGCAAGTGTTGATGAGTTTCAACACTTAGGCCTTCCTTCACTCTTTATATATTCTGTTCTAGGTAATAAATTACCTTAGAAGTGTTTCAAAACCTTTGAGAAGAGACTAGGGCGTCGGGAGCTCAAATCTGAGTTTCTAGAAAAAATCCACTCCTTCAATGGGGGGACCACAGGGTCTATTTATAGGCAGGAGAAGACCCTGAGTGGTTATCACTTAGGTCGCACATGTCACTTGTGTGACCATCATGCGTTACGCAAGTGGACTTGCGCGACTATGAGGGAATTTGCGCGACCTATGGGAAATGTTCTCCTTGTTCATCCCTTTGTCGATTTTTGATATTTTCTTCAAAGGATGGATCAATTTTTGCTAAGTCATTTCCCTTTACATTCCTTTAGACTCTGTGACGAAAAAGGAGCGTCAACAGATACCCAAATCCTTTTCTTGGGACTGATCATACATATACCTTATATATATATTATTATCCTAATATAGAAGCCATATATATTATTATAATTAATGTTATGGGTGGGTCTTGAAATATATGTTCCTCTAAATCATTAGGTAAAGATTTATATCTCATGATTTTTTATTTAAAAACTTATGGAGTGAACCTAATCCACCATGGAACTTTTTACACTTTAGGATGATTGTCTTGGGAGTGGCCCTTGACTTATGTTAATGATGTCATGTTTTATGTTGTTTCAACATATTTAGGATTTCAAGTTATTATGATACCATTTTATAATTACATATTTCTATTCTTGTAATAACCCTATTAATGATGTCATGTTATTAATTTAAACACTAACGCCATGCCTAATTTCTTTGTTTATTCCCTTACTGGGATTTTTAGATCACTTTATTCATTATGTATTCTCACAAGTATATCCTATACAGTTTTAGAAGATGTTTGGGAGTAGGAAGAACAATGTGTAGTTTTAGATATTGATTTTTTTTATTTTAGATCATTTAATGTTTTTCCAATCATTAAAATACAATATACCTCTAGATCATTAGAATGTACTATTCGTAATATTTTTTTACAATTAATAAAATATTTTATTTTAGAGGATTGTGTTTCTATAGGTTGTATAATGTCAATGTGAAGATATTTTTTGAGATTAGTATGACATAATTTTTTTAAAAATCATTTAGAGAGGTATAAAGGATAAAGGATATGAATATGGTGATATCTAATATTTTTGGTATAGTAGAGCTTATGTAATTTTCCAATAAATTAATCCCTTTATAGATACTATAATGTGTATCTATCTATGGTAAATATTCACCTAGGGACAATCACCTCATAATAGTTTTGTTGAACATTGAATCGATCATCACCCTGATTCCTGATGAATGGGCCTAAGGATAAATAATACCCTATATAATTTCAAGGGATACTCATTGGTTGATTATATACACTTTAAAAACCACTATAAAATATTGAATTTATGTTCAATATTATGGACTACTTTGAGATGAATAAAATAACCCAACAAAAAATTAACCTAGTGTGAAGAAAGGTTGATAAAGGTTGAATAAAATAATTATGTCCCAATATGACGTTGAAAATTTGTAAAATGTTTTATAGTTGAACCCCTTTAATGTTATTTATTATAATAATCCCCATATGATATTTAATTCACGTCACTCGTGTAAAACTTTTAGGTTTAAGTGATGAATGGATCTAAAAATAACTAGGTTTTCCCAGTGCTTGAGGGAAAATGTGACAATTAACTCAATGACTAACCTATTAAAATGGTATATGAATTTGAAAATTTGATGATTACTCCAAACTAACTATCCAGAATCCTGATTAATAATTAATCCACAGTTTAAAACCTGAGTCCTCCAGATCTAAAAATGTTGGAGTCTCATGAAAAATCTGGTAATGAATATGTTATAGGAATTAAGTCTCATGTTCTTAATGTAAAAAAGGAGCACCAATGTAATTTATTCAATGGTACTATAAAATTATTTACTTATAGAATAGGGGTAATTGAGCATCAATAATCTTTATGAATATGAAGAGGCTAGTTTCATGATTGTAGTGAAAGGCATGAATTCATAAGAAACACTGTCATTCGAAATCCTTAAGTGTGTAAAGCATGTGAATTAACCAAGTTAATTCAATAATCCAAATACTAAAAAGGATTCTAGGAATAAATCACTTCAATGGGTAGAAAAATAATATAAATCTGATAAAATTACCAAAATATATTTGATTTATGAAAATGATGTTGAGTGAGGAATATTGGTCATCAACATAAACACATTGATTAATGTATTTTTTTCAACCACTCATTTGTGTCTATAATATTTTCTATGACCATAAATTCGCAACCTATATGTTTAGATGTTGAATTATTAAGAAAACTTTAAATGGTAAAATTATTATATCAAATGTTTATATTTATTGGAGAGTGTCTTATGAAAATGTATTTGTCCTTCCTTGAAAATTTTAATGTGACTTTGGAATGAATTAGTTCTATCCACTTATATGGGAAATATTATTTAGGAATTATAAGATGAAATTTTATATTCACTCCTAATAGTCTATTTAATGATGATTATTGACACAAATTATTAAAAAATTATAAAGCATGTTCCCATATACTGAATAATGATAGACAACTAGATAAAATTGTTGGAGAATAATCAATATCAGAGAAAACTATATTATACGAAAAATATATATTTCCTATGTTTTTATGGAATATATCACTATAGAAATTATATATCGATTAACCTTATAGATACCCTTAGATAAAATTTCTAGTAAGTAATAACATAAATGGTAAGGTTTCAATATATTTAAGGGTGGGATAGAATGCAACATCCTTGGTTATAATAGGAATTATTATTATTATTATTGTTACTATTATTATTATTATTATTAATTAGTTCTATAATTTTAAATAATATTACATTACTCTTTAAAAAGAATAGATACATGATTTATAAAATTTCCTTACAAGATATAAACAAAACAATATACAAATTACTCATTCAAAAGATGTAAGTTACTACATAAACACCGAAAACTATGTGCTATACAACAAGAATTATTACTCACCATGGATGTTGTACATCCATTAAAAGTGAAAACATAAATAAAGAACAAAATTTAATAATGAATAAATTCTTTGTTCTATTAAATCTCGTGAATCAAATTCAATGTTAAGGATCACAAATAGCTAAAGAAACCCAATAATTAAAAAGAAAACCATTAATGGAGAAAACATTATGAAAAACATGATATAAGAACTATTAATTACAAAGTAATAATAGGATGAATGACTGATTTATTAATTCAATATATGTGAATGAAATTGGGCCATTATAAATTTGGTTATTGCCAACATTTCCTCGCAAAATTAGGTCGTTTGTTATATATCCAATAGGTATATCAAATTCACGTATTGATAAGTATTAAATTTAAAATAATATATCTCATAATGAAATAGTGTGATATGAAAATAATATATATAAATATGTGTATGTGTGTGTATTATGTGTAAATATTATTATTGTTTACATCACCAGAGGGTAGGAGTTATCTACCTAAGGGTGAGTGGGATGTGCAAGATATTTGATTCTGACTAGAATATCATGGGATAGGTGGGTAGCCCCAAATATTTATAATTTCTTCATAAAGGATCAATGTTTAGAAAAGGTTAAATTCCCTCTAGTTAGAGATCATTTCAAGGATGTTTTTCTTGATTACTAGTCTGGCTTACCTCCTTATAAAGAGGTAGAGTTTACAATGGAGATTATTCTAGGTGCAACACTAGTGTCCATTACCCAATATAGGAATGAACCTACATATATTCCGATGCTCAAGATGAAGTTATAGGACTTGAGATATAATGGTTTTATATGGCCCAACACTTCCTCTAAGTGTCCGCTAATGTTTTTCCCCATGAAGGTGGATGGGACCCATCGTCTGTGCATATATTGTAGAAGTTTGAACCATATTATGGTCAAGAACCAATATCGACTGCCTTGAATAGATGATCTCTTTGACTAGTTTCAAGGAACTAGGGTCTTATCTAGGATCAACCTGAGATCAGGCTATCATTAGGTGTAAGTAAGGCCATCAAACATACATCATAAAATTTTTAATAGTAGGTATGGTATGTTTGATTACCTCTTTATTCCCTTCATTCATACCAATTATCGTTCCCTTTTAATGGAATTAATGATAAGGGTTTTCCACCCTTATTTAGATTCTTTTGTCATATTATTTATGAATGAAATCTTATTGTATTGTCAAACTCACAGAAACCATTCCAAGCACCCTTAGATCATTCTGAGTACATTGAGAGAGCACTATACTTATGCTATGATTTCTAGGTGCCACTTATGGTTTGAAAAAGTTCACTTGTTGTGTCATGTTTTCTTAGAATTGGGAATCTCTGTTGACCCCTAGAAGGTGAGTGTGGTAGTTTCCTTGGAGCATCCCATGAACATGTTTGATATATGGAGTATCTTGGGTCAGGGTATATATTATAGGAATTTTAGACATGACATAACATTCCTTGGTTCTCCCGTTACTTGTCTTATAGATATGGGTGTTATGTTTATGTGGATAGAGTTGTGAGAGAAATTATTTCTGGAGCTAAAAGGGAGGCTTGTCTCAGAAACAATTTTGACTAGTAATGACCAATAATTTCCATATATATATTTTTAAATTGTATCAAATTATTTTGAGACAACACACATTGACAAAATGTTATTACGAGGCCCAGGGAACAGATAATAAAATTATGATTTTTTTATGTTTGTATAAGAAAAATTGTGAGTTGGTTTTTCTAACATTTGAACTTGTGAAAAGATCGAAAATTTGTGGGCACCCTTGAACTCAGAATGATATGATTCTCTAAGAAAGCACATAACATCGACCGATAAGGGTCGAACATAAAATTTAATTTTCAGACTTTTTATAAAATAATATAATAACTTAAAAAATACATTTTTTTTCTTTTCTAACCATTGAGTGACGGATGATGGTGCTATGGTGCGGTGATGAGGCACATTAAATGAAGATCCTTAATGGTGCATTTTTGTGCAGCAAAATAGACACACTGTTTCATAAATGAAACAACATAATGATGTGACGTCACATCAAAATAGAAACATTGTGATGTGTTTTCTTTTAATGAGAAAACACGTTGGTGGAAATCAATTGGTGTAATCTCTTATGATGAACCTACCGTGAATTTAAATTCTAATGAGGAACGGAGAATAATAGAGGGATCAATAGTGATGTTGATGCCTTGCGAATAGTTGGACCAAAAAGCGATGAACACCAATATAGGTTGAATCCTTGAGGGCATAGCGCTTCAATGATGAACATCAACTTGTGTAGGTGTTTATTTGATTTACTTTTTCCCCATTCATCATTATAAATGATGAACATGGATCGTCCCATGAATAGGCTGTTCCATATATTTTCCGTTCATGTAGGAGGGTGATGTTTTTTGGGATTTCTATTTGGTATTGAATTATTATAGATAGAAAATCAACAGAAAACCTCCCCTGTTATAAAACTCCAAAGAGGAAGGCGTGGGCTGACGTGAAGAAGGTATGAGCCCCTCTACTTGTGCATTCATCATGGATGAGAATTTTTAAGTGGTGGAAAGATAGAATCAAGGCCTATGCAGTGAAGGAGATACACCATAGTGGTCAGAGGTGCGGTTGGTGTGAAGAACGGACCACCGGTGTGGACCCGGTGGTCTGCAGAAGAGCTTGTCAGCACAAGTTCCTCGGTGGTGTTCTGTAATGGTGGCCGCAGGCTAGAGGAGGTACCCCAAGATGACATGATGTGTTGAAAATCATAGTCAATTCAGGCCTCGAAAGTGCAATTGAAGTTATCGGTCGGTCTAGCGAATGATGAAAGAACGCAACCCTCAACCTCGTCGGTGGAGGGGCTTGCAAATGCGGGCCACGAATTTAGGTGGCACATGGTCTCTGACTACGTGTGAGGAGAAACAAGGGATGAATTTACACACCATTAGGTGAAACAACCAGATGGACTGTAGTTCCAGTTTGGGCCAGCAGACCCCAGTCAGGTCAGGCCCATCTCATAGGGTCGGACTGGACCCGAAAACAGCCAACCCCCTTTTGAAAAAAAATCAATATCTTGAAAAATGGGCATCTGATTGACAGTCTGTTGGTAGTGTTGTAACCCTTTCAATGATACATATCTTTTTATATACTCTTTTTTGGATTTAAAATATGTTTAAATTAGAAAAAATACGTGGGGAGAAGTTCTCCTGAGATCATGTGTGCTATGTGTGTAAACCCTGGGGTTTGCTGAGACCTAAAGATTACTGTTGAGTGACCCTGTGTGAATTAGATACTATAGCCTAGTGGGAAGTGTCTTCTATGTGACATGGAAGGTCCACAGTGGGGAGAGAATTTTGTGTGACCTGGAAGACCCACAATACTCAACTGGAGGAGTACCTCAGTATGTCCATAGGTGGGAAGCGTCTTCTGTGTGATGCGGTAAGCCCACAATGTGGAAAAACTTTTGTGTAACCCATCATACCCATGGTACTCATAAGGGATTAATACCAAAAGAGTACAAGGTTAGTGGGAGGTTGCTTCTGTCTGACCCAATAGGCCCATTGTACTCATTGATAAAGAGTTCTCAAGAATCCCATGGTATCAATGACATGAATGATGGTATTACATTCCTACTCTAGAACATACCTAGCGTGAGCTATCTTTCTTCATGATCATGATTTGTGATCATGTTTTTTGGTTTGATTGTGGATTGATTTGTGGTATTTCATTTGTATTTTGAAGTCCCTACTGAGTATATTTTTACATAGCCCTATACGGGCTTCGACCACACGTGTTGTGTCTGATTCATACAAACACCAACATGATGAAGGACTTGGTGGCCCAGGACCCTATGTTTCCCAGTAAGACCAGGAATTTGGCATATACTTCTATATCTTCCAGAAACTACTCTTTACTTACCCATTATGTGATATTTTTAGAAAATGTGTATCTGGAGTTCCTTTCAAACTTTCATGTTTTCCAGTTAGTCTTTGTTTTATCTGTATTCTGACCCATTTGAATTTTATTTGTACTTGTACATAGCGGTTTTTTAGGGTCATGGTTGTTTGATTTTCTATATTTGGGGAAATGTTGTGTGTGCGGGCGTATATGTACTCATGAAATTTCCACCCACTTGTGGGATGATGTATTTGGTGCTAGTCTCCAACCCCTGGAACTTGAGAGGCGAGCTTGAGTTATGTCACCACATGGGCCTCAGGGTACATGTCCTGACAAAGTGGTATCAGAGGTCGTTAGTTCTAGCTTAAATACCGAGAGTCTATTGTTTTGTTTTGGGGAAATAATGTTGAATATTTTGAGTTTGACTTTCAGATTTGGGGAGTCCAGTGTTGGTGCGGTGGCTGACTTATCCGTACATGAGGAACTTGAATTCTACTCTCTGGATCTATACAAGAAAACACTACTTTCATAAGTGTCTCCTTATGATTTTCTTGAATAAGATTCCACTCACTAGGTATAATCCTCTAACTATGGTACATCTTGATCAATATCAGGATGCCTCCATAAATATGGCTAGCTAAGCTATAGATATGTGATATTAAGGATAGTCTCCTAGCAATGAGATGTCAGTTCAGGGACCAGTGCTAGAGATGGCCTCGCCAGTTGGTGTACCAGTGTTTCAACCACTAGTCAATCAGCAGTTACTATTGGAATTACTAATAGAGGACTTGCACAGGATTAGAACCATGTATGAGTTCCATAGAGAGTGTTCTCCCATGTACAGGGGAGAGACAGATCCTCAGGTCTTTGAGTACTACCCAGAGGCACTGACATGGTTATTCCTCTTAGTGAGGACATTGTTTGATTAGAAGGCGATCTGAGCTGCGAGCCTTCTTCAAGATTTAGAAGGACGATGCAGGAGCTTAATGATCTAGACGCATAATGAGGAAACCCTCACCCGGGTATAATTAAAGCGGCTTTTCCGGGAGGATTTCTTCCTGCGACCTTTCTCTCAGTGCACATACAAGAGCTTCTTCACCAGTTGCAGGGCATCATGTCACTGGTTGAGTACTTCGCGTGGTTTAAAAAACTCCATGAGTACTCCAGAGACATTGTGCGAGACCCTTAACGCAGGGCTTGGACCATTGAGTAGGGACTCAGATTGGAGATCAGGGCATCCATGGTATCTTTAACAGGGACACATAGGTTGGAGTTCTAGAGTGAGGTCTTCTTTTAGAGACATTCTTAACAGGGAAGGCACTAACAGCTGGAGCCACCAGCAGAACTCAGGTGGCATAGTTTTCACCGGTGAGTAGTAGACAGTCTACATGGGGGCCCATGAGGGCCATCTATTTCAGGGGGGACCATAGGACTCAGGGTTGGTAGTACAAGTCTCCCAGAGCATAGGGATTCCAAATGGAACCAGGTTGTGTTTCATGTGTGGCAGGCAGGGAGACAGAGCCCGTGACTGCCTGACCTTCCACACAGATGATCAGTAGATGGTTGAGGTACTGACTAGGTAGAGGTAGAGGTTTGACCGAGTAGTCTCTAGGGCAGAGGACATGGTAGGGGATAATTTTGAGTGAAAGGTAGTGGATGACGGTTTTAGGTGCTACCACCACCACCACCAGGTTTTCCACCACAGGCTCAGGGAGCCATCATATAGGGGAGAGGCTAAGTTTATGCGATGAAGGCCTATGACCACATCGCTCTAGAGATTATTAGAGTTATGATTTATGTCTTCTCCACCTTATCTATAGTTTTTTATGCATAGGTTACAGTCAATATTTTCTTGCCACACACCTCATTCAATGCTCAGATATTCTGGTGGAGCCATTGGCTCGTCCTTGTGATTGGAAACTCATATGGGAGGGGATTCAATGATTACACACTGGTGATTGAAGTGTGAGCTTACTCTCATTGGCGAGAGAATCAGTTGAGATATCCTAGTAGTACCATCAAGACCTTACAACATCAACATGGGTATGGACTGGTTATCTATAGTTCATGCTCAGATTGACTATTTTAGGTGCAATGTGTGGTGTTTCGGTGAGGATGGGGCCATGTTTTCCATTACCAGTGATTAGGGTACATTAATAGAACTAGATATAATTTCTTGGAAGAAGGTGCATCCAATCACTCACTTGTTGGCGGGCCTCACCCTTGGTGTGCAGGACAAGAGGAGACCGAGCATTCCAGTATTGGTGGACGAGTATAAAGATTTCATTCCAAAGGATGTTATGGGAAAACCTCCTTGCAGGGTGGGATACTTCTACATCAATTTACACCTGGGGATGATACTGATATCCCCACAGACATATCATATGACTACCATGATGCATTATGAATTGAGGGTTTATCTGGAGGACATGCAGGAGAAGGGGTTCATAGGGGCCAACATTTCACCATCGTCAGCCCCGATGTTGTTTTCCTTGATGTATGATGGGATCCAGAGGCTATGTGGGGACTTTTTTTGCCGGAACATCGTAACTGTGAAGAAAAATATCCACTACTGAGGATTGATGACCTCCTCGATCAGCTGAAGGGAGGGAGGTGGTTCTCAATGATCGACCTCAGATCAGACTATCATCAGCTTCGGGTACGAGATGAGGATGTAAAAAAGTCATCCTCTGGATGCTGATATAGCCACTAAAAATTCATGGTGATTCCCATTAACATGAATAATGCCCCGTAGTGTTCAAGATACTCATTAATCAGATCTTCCAGCCTTTCCTTGATCATTTCATGGTAGTATTTGTTAATGATAACTTATTGTACTCTGCATCAGAGTTGGAGCACACTACACACCTGCAGATAGTTTTGGATACACTCTGAGATCACTAGATTTATGGTACGCTCTCAAAGTGAAATTTTTGGATTCATGATGTCCACTTTCTAGGACACGGCTTTTTGGAGGCTAGATTTGTTGTATATCCAGTGAATATAGATGTAGGGATTTCTTGGGAGCCACCTAGAAGCGTGAGTAAGGTGCTGAGTTTCTTGGGGTTGGAATGATAATACCAGAGGTTCATGCACAACTTTTCTAGAGTAGAAACACCATTACAAGCCTTGAAATTGAAGGAAAATCCCTTCATGATGATGGAGAAGTGCCAATATAATTTCCTAGAGCTGAGGTGAAGACTGAAGATTTCCCACACCATGATACTACTAGAAGTGGGGTTTTGTTTTGTAGTCTTCTGCGACATATCAGGGACCGAACTGGGATGTGTCCTGATGTAGGAGAAAGTTGTGATCACCTATAACTCATGGAAGTTGAGGCATCATGAGAAGAATAATGCAATCCATAACCTAGAGTTAGCAGCACTGGTCTTTTTCTTAATATGTGGTGACACTACTTGATTGGTGAACGGTTTATCGTCTACTATGACCATATGTGTATCAATTATATCTTCGCTTATAAGGACATGAACATGACATAACATAAATTGTTGGATTTACTCCAGGACTATGAATTTTAGAGAGTTTATACAACTGGGAAGGGGAACATGGTGGTAGACATGCTCAGTAGGTGGTCCTGCTTACAGCTACTGAGTGAGGCGATGGAGTAGATAGCCATGATGAAAGTATACTTTTTGGATGTTGAGGGAGAATCTTACATTCATTCATGACTTTCACACCCCCACTCTTATAGGATATCGATAGATTTTTGATATGTGGGGAGCACACCATCCTTTTAATAGGATGATCCATAGTACCATTGATGTTAGGGGAGGAGGTGTTGTGTAAGTTCCATACATCCCCTTTGACATTATATCCTTGTGTGGGGAAGATGTACCAGGTCCTCTAACATCAGCACCAGAGGCCAAGGATTAAGAAAGCCCTAGAAGAGTTCATTTCACTATGCCTCACTTGTCAGAAAGTGAAGTCCAAGCTTCAGGTCCCAGTAGGATTGGCACAACCACTTGAGTTAGCAGAATGGATGTGGGATGATATGTCCATTGACATTGTGATGAGGATACCACACATGTACATGGGCCACGATTCTATCTAGGTGATCATTATCTGACATACCAAGTTGGATCACATCCTACCCATCAGGAAGCAGGGATCAGTAGAGGGCTTGGGACACCTCTATATCCCTGAGATAATGCATCTTCATAGGTTACCTTCTATGATCATTTCAAATATGATTATTTCATTACATCCCAGTTGTGGAAGGGGTTGCAGGAGGAATTCGGGACTCTGATGTACTTGGGCACAACTTTTCCCCCTCAAACAGATGGTCAGATATAACAGACCATACAATCATTATAGGAAATGATTCGTGATTATGTCCTTCATTTTGGCCACAGTTGGGATGACCACCTATGATTGGTGTAGTTTTCATAAAAAACATCTACCACTTCACCATGTACATGATCCCATTTTAGGCCTTTTACAGGAAGCCATGCAGATCACCTCTATGAAGGATAGTTATATGGGAGTCATCACACATGGGTCTAGAGTTGGTATAGGCTCCCCTGAGAAGGTTTAGATCACCCGGGAGGGGATGATAACTGCACAGAGTAGGAAAAAATTGAATACTAATAGGAGATAGAGACCCTAGGAGTTTGAGGAGGGAGACAATGTTTTACTTCGGGTCACACCCTGTTAGAGATTGCAATGATTTGGATGGGGAGACAAGTTATCTTTGAGTAGTATAATAACTTTTCAGATTCATAGATGAGTTTTCGAGGTGGCGTACCACATAGAACTTCCCCCGTAGATTCACTAGGTTCATGATGTTTTCCACGTGTAACAGGTGAGGAGGTACGTGCATGATCCATCGCACGTCATCGACTAGGGTGAGATGGACATTGAAGATGGGGTGATATTTGCAGAGTTCATGATGAAGATGGAGGGTCAAGAGGAGACAATCCTTCATAGATAGTCGATTAATCTAGTCCATGTTCAGTGGTATCACATGAATCATCCAGAGATCACATAAGAGCGAGAACCTCAAATTCGGGCTTAGTACCCCATATTTGTTTGATTAGCCCATGTTTTAGCTTTTGGGGATGTAAATCCATAACGTGGGGAGAATTTAATGTCCCAGAATTAGTATATATATATTTTTCTAAATTCAATTGGATTATTTAGAGACAACCAGCTTTGATGGTACGTGGTTATGATGCCTAGTGAGTGAAAAATAGATTTTTGAACTTTTTTTAAAGTTTATTTATGTAAACATGAGAGTCGGTTTAAGAACTTTTGAACCTATTCTCGGATAAAAAATACAAGGTTATATTTGAACTCAGAATACTGGGATTTACCTAGAAGGGACTTAACATCGACTGGAAAGTGTCAGATGGAAATTTTAAATTTTGGACTTTTCAGAAAATAATAAAATAACTTATAAGGTTTTTTTTATTTCTTTTCTAACCATTGAGCTGTAGACGATGACACTACAATGTGCGTGACAAAGTGCATTAAAGGAATCTCTTTATTGACTAATTTTTGTGTAGCTTAACGGATATGTTGTTTCACAAATGAAAAATTATAATGATGAAACATCACAGCATAATAGAAGTGAAGTGATGTGTTTCCATTTAATGACACAAAACATTGGGGGAAATCAATCTGTGGAATATCCTCTGATGAACCTATGGTTAATTTCGATTCCAATGACTAACATCAAACACCAATAAGATCCCTAGAGAAGTCGACACCTTACGAAGAATGGCACTAGAAAGTGATGAATGCCAACATAACTTGAATACTCAAGGGAGGAGTGAATCAATGATGAATATCTACTATGGTAGGGGTTTATTTGTTTTACATTTTCTATCTTCTTGTTTATAAATGACGAATGAAGATCAAACCATTAATAGGTTGATATGAGGATCTTCTTTTCTTGCTGGAGGGTGATGTTTCTTGGGATTTCTATTCGAGATGGAGTTATTGTTGTTATAACATCAACCCCAAACCTCCCCACATTTTAAAACTCTAATGAAGAGGGTACAGGCCAACATGATCAATTCATGTGCCCCTATTCTTATGTTTTCTTCATGGAAAAACATTTGGAAGGTGTGGAAAGGCAGATTCAAGGCCATTGTAGTGAAGTTGATACCTTAAGGAGGATGGAGCCGTATTCAGTGCGAATAATGGACCACCTGTGTAGACCCAATGGTCTACATGAGAGGGCGCCGACACGCTAGAGGTGGCCCGTGGCGGCGGCCGATGGCTGGAGGTAGCCTCCATGATGCTGCACTGGGAGGAGCATTACGGTCAACTCGGGCTGCGGTAGTGTAGAAGAAGCCATCATCCGTCCTGAAGGCTAGTGGAAGGATGCATTCCATAACCATGAGATGTGGCCCCACGTGGCATGTGGTGTCCGACCGTGTGTGAGGAGAAACAACATCCAGATTTTCTGCCCCCGAGGTGATACAGCCAGGCGCACCGCATGCCAAGACAGGGTGTGGGCCACCCTAGAGTGTCAGACCCACAGTGTCGTACTGAAACCATGGCCCAGCGAACCAGACCTAGGCCAGGCCGGGTCTAGGTCAGGTCAGCAGACCCTGGTTGGGTTGGGTTGGTCTAATCAGGTTGGACCAAACCCATACCCAACCAACCCTTTTTTGAAAAAAAACATCAATATCTTGCAAAAAAGGCATCCGGTTGATGATCCATTTGTGGAGTGGGAACTCTCATGAAGATACTGATCGTTATACAAAATTTTTGGAGGATTTCATGGATGTTGAAAATTGATTAATATCTTGTGGAGTTGTTCTCCGAAGATCAAGCGTGAAACGTGCAGAAACCCAATGGTTGGATGAGACCTAAAGACTGATGACGAGTGACCCTGTGCAGATAGAATAATATAACCCACTGGGAAGAGGCTTCCATGTGACCCGGTAGGCCCATGGTGGGGAGAAACATCAGTGTGACATAGAAGAACCATGATGCTCGACAGGAGGAGTACCTCAGTATGACCATAGGTTGGAACCAACTTTTGTGTGACCTGACATGCCCAATATAGGGTGGGACTTCTATGTGACCCATACTACCCACAATATGCATCAGATGTTAGTACCTCAACTGTCATAGTATAGTGGGATTAAACATTTATGTTAGACAACAATCCCACTATACTCATTGAGGATGAGTTCTCCAACATCCCATGATGTTCGATGATATGACTAACCGTCTTACTTTCCTAAAACAGAACATATATGGTGGGATGTGTCTTGCTTCATTATCATGATTTTTGATCATACTTTTGTTTTGTTTTTGGATTGATTTGTGGTATATTCTTTGTGTTTTGGTGTCCCTACTGGGTATATTGTTACTCACCCATGCATGGGATTCATCCTCACATGTTGTGTCAGCTACAGACGATAGCCACTTAGCGGATGACTTGGTACACCAGGACGCGATGGTGGAAAGTGAGACCAGACCGGTGGGGTGTACTTATATAGCTTCCAATAGCTTCTCTGTAATTATCCAGCGGGTTTTATTTTCAGCTAATGACTATCCAAAGTCACTTTTTTACTTCCCTGTTTTCTAGTTAGTGTTTTGTTAGGTTTCAATTCTGGCCCATTTCACTTTCAGTTGTAGTTATACTCAATGGGTTTTTAGTGGAATTCTTGTTTACTTTTCCAGCTTTGGGACTCGGCTGTGTGTGCATGCATATAGGTACTGAAGAAAATTCCTCCCACTTGCAGTTTGATGCCTTCGGTGACCCCTAGCATTCGAGTGGCGGCCTTGGGGTATGTAAAAACACGAGCACTGGGGGACGGGTCGAGACATGAATATTCTAGATCCATGAAGTGGTTATATAATCTTCGGTGATACATCATGCATCTTTCTAGGAGTAGTTATGATACACGAGGAATGAGTAATTATGTAAGGATTCCGATATTAGAAGAATCATGAGAGAAATTACATGATGCAAGTCCTTGATCTAGAAGCAGTTGTCATTACGTTATGTTGCTGGAGACAATATCATTTTGGTGAGTTCTTTGGGGTGTAAAAGGACCAAAAAATCCATAAATATAACTTCTAATAGAATTGATTGCATCTTAGACAATGAATATGGGTCAAATATGTTTAGTTCATTGATTTCGAGCATGCTTATACGATTTGAAAGTTAAATGTCATCGTTGATGCACTGAGTCGGAAAAATAAGACACAGACTGTATGAGAATCCAATGATGAATGCATGTTAATTGACATATTTTCTGATCCAGATCTAGAGTTCCATGATATTCATTACTTGTATTTCCATTCAACCTTGACAGCAACCTTTCCCTCTTTGAGAAGTTGAAGGGTAGAAAATTTTCAGATCATGAGGGCTTGGTTCTCCATGAGAGTATATCTTGACCGAACCCACCTTCTGATTGGTGGGTGGATTGATACGATATCCTTCATATTCATGGGTATTTTAGGGTTACTATTGATATGAGATAAGATTTCATGAAAGTGTCTCATGCTTTTCAGTGGGTACTTCATCTAGGAATTTCTAAAATGTATCGAGTTATGTGACGCTGGTATAGGTGGAATGGGAATAAATGTCAGATAATGAGATATATTATCAGGTTTTCCCCCTTCCACTAGGTGAAGGTAATGCACCAAAGACGTGTAAGCTTGATAGAGCTTCTTTAAGTCCCAAAATAGAAATGGGAAGATATCGATATTGTTTTCGTAGTTAGCTTCCCTAGGCCACCAAGGGGAAGCAATGCTATATGGGTAGTTATTTACCAACTAATGAAAGGATCCGAATTTATTTCTAATTGGAAGATTTTATTAGTTCATGAGCATAGAAGACTATATGTCTATAAGATCATACGACTAAATGAGATCCCTCATACTATCATTTTTGATATGGATGCTCATTTCACATCAATGTTGAGGAAGGGATTATAAAAATCTATGTGTATACAAGTGATTATAAGAAAAAAAAATTTAAACGTCAAACCAAGTGAAGCTAGAACGGACAATAAAGGTTATAGGGGACATTCTCTATGAATGCATCATTTATTTTGGTGGTTCTTCAGTGAAACATATCTCCCTTATTAAATTATCCTATAATAAAATCATTTAAGTAACAATTCAGATATTTAATTTTGATACCATATATGGTAGGCCCTGTCATTCACCCCTATTCTGGATAGAGGATGGTTAGGCATGCCTACTAGGTCCTTGTATCATATAAGAGAATTCATAGTATGTTAAGATGATCAAGAATCGTATGACAATTTCTCTATCCAGTCATAAATCTTATTTTGATCATTGTTAATGCACTCTAGGGATTGTGGTAAGGGATTATGTTTCCCTTTAGGTATCACCTAGGATTCGGTATAGATAGTTACAGAAGAAAGGGATGTTGTTTCCTTATTACATAGGGTCATTTGAGATTAAAGCGAGAGTTGCAAAGGTGGCCTAATAGTTACTACTAGCTCATAAGTATCGTGCCATTCAAAAAATCTTCCATGTTTCAAAGCTTCACAAATTTCAGGTTGACCCATCTCATACCTTTGATCCCAATGATGTTTAGTGAGATAATGATGTTGCCTTTGAGGTGTATCTAGTACACATTGTGGATTGGACATCAAAGTCTCTATAAGTTTATTTAATCCCTCTAGTAAGAGTGAAATGGAATCATGATCATATAAAGGATGAGACATGGGAGTTGTAGGTCGACATATGTTCCCAGTGGCCATTTTTATTCTCAGATAGTGTATCATCTCCATTGGAAGGTGAACTCTAGGGAGTGTTCATATTTTGATTGAAGACTGTAAGAACCCAGTTTTTCACTTAGTTATGGATCCCTTATATTTTGTCCTAATTATTTATTCTTGACCTTATATGGATACCTAATTAGTCCAGGAAGTTCTTAGGGATGACACACAGTTAGTCTAAACCATAAATATGTTCTTAATTTTCAATCATAGTCATATCGCACAATTAGTGAATGGTTTATCAAACTTTCCATCATATTCATGTGAACGCCTGCCATTTTATAGATACCCATGCATAGTTTGTGCACAGTTTGGAAAATCATGCGGACTAACCATGAACATGATATATTTTGGGTAATTTTACCATTTTAATATTAATGAAATAATTAAAATAATCTTTCTTACCCAATCTGATTTTCAGCAGGATGAACCTCCATTTTCTCCTATTTTGGATATTTTGAAGGAAAAATATTAGAGTCAAGATATCTACTTCATCCATGTTTCGTTTGAGCTTCGGTTTTGAATGTTTGATGTGCAACAGAAAGTACTCGAGAATGTTTAGGCCGCTCATTGTCTCTCTTGTCCTTGGCCTAGTTATTTAGGTGTTAAAATTTTTAATCTTTTGTTAGATCTAATCCAATCGAAGCCTAATCAGATTCCATCATTTTAGGAGGAGATTCATATGATTATTAAGTGGATGGTATATAAGTCATCCCTCAATTTTTTGATTTTAAAACATATGTGTGGGGCCTTCCAATTTAATCGGATGTCATTTATTTAAATTATATCTCATTTTTATATTCATTAGAACCATATAGTTATTATATTTCCATAAATGTGATTGGTTGTGGGTGTTAACATCAACATATCCTAACACCCCATGTAGGGTGATATGCCGTAATTGATTTTCTAGTGTTTTAAACGTTTTGATCCATCGTTATGGTGTGCTCAACATTTACCACACTAATGGTAGGCCTTTGTATATTAAATTCCTACTGAATCATCAAATTTTTAATGGATTTACCATGTCAATTATACTTGTACCACCTATGTTAAGATCTTAAATGTAATTAATTAATTGAAATGATATCATGGAATTCATACTAAAATATATGACTTGGACTTATAAAATGAAAAGGAATGTTTGGTTGAACATCTGTAGCACACATTTCCATGTTCATGGAAGGTATAAAAGTGAACATTATTAATTGAACATGACTTACATGGTTTTAATTAAATGGTTGTGTGCAGATTGTCCTTATAAAACTAATGAATAGTAAGGGTTAAACAAAATAAATTATTAATGGAATTGTTATCATATGACCGAATTAGTTATATTGAAATTAATGTAAGGTGACTATTTATGTGAATGGAACTTGAAAAGGTTATTAGAAAGCTTGACTTGTGTTAGCACTTGGATGCTTGAGGGAATGCCTTGGGTACTTGAGGATGTCATTCTAATTCATTGATATCAGTTGGCTTAGGTGAGAGCTACCAGGGAACCTGAAACTTGTCTAACATTGGATGCTTAGTATGACACTGTAGTTTACCCTGATTATTTTTGTAGGTTACCTCATATATTATCCTTGAATCTAGTGTGATATAGGGTGAATTGGTTATATCCATGGGTTGGGCCCCTTTTTATCTCCCGTTTTTTCTTAGATGAAATGCCTATACTCGGTTAGAATAATTATTGTGGGAATTCCTTGGACAATGCTCCATATATTACACTATAAACACTTAGCTAGAATCAATTAATTTAGAGTTAGTGGCCCCTGAGGCCTGGGGTTCCTTCGGGAATGCCATGGAACCACTTCAAAATTTTTATCAAATACGGTTTCCCTGTTACATATTGGATCCTTCACTATTTATAATATCACAAGGTGATGCCTATTCAAGATTTTCCTCATGTGACATGTTTATATAAACTAGATATCAATTAATTAATGAATTGGTTATATGTTTTGACACCAGTTGAGGGCTAAAGTAGTTATCTGGGTAATTATCTACATTATACTGGTTTACATTATATATGAATGATGCACGCAGTTACAATTTCATTACATTGCAAATATGTTATAGATGCCATTGGTGGTGGCTCTCTAAAATTTATCTCACACCCTCTATAGGAACAATTTCGTACCCGAGGAAGATAACATGTATGATGGTTTTGATAAATGAAAGTATAATTCTTTAAACAAATGATTGATTACAGTGCCAGAATGGATCTATTGTCATATGAATGAGTTGTATCATGTTATTATTCATATAGTTTATGAATTTTCATAGCTATATTGGGATTTTCATGTATTCTAGCATATTTTTGAATGTACATTACAAATCGTGAATGTGTCGATGATCTAAAAAAATAAATATGCCACTAAAGAGGATTTTACTAGGATTGGATATAAAAGGATCCAATCAGCTACCCTTCTGAAGAACACTAGGACAAAACTTAGAAGTGTGATGCCAATAGATTCCTATAGAACACGAAGCGACGATTAGGGTTCATTCTTCACCAATGTTCTTCACCACCTTTCTTCTTCAGGTACCCAGATACTCACTCTCATCATGACTATCATTTGTGAGCAGTTTCTTTATTATCAGGTGATGTGATTGTATGGGGAGTTCTTCTTAGGGATTTTGTATCCTTTATTAATGTTTTGGATTGCCGAATCACTATTAATTCAAATCCAAACCTCTTCTTTTTCTTATTGCATGACCATTTTTGTGTTCTGATGGTTATCTTTTAATTTCATCAATTCGTCATCTTAGTTTTCATATGAACATTATGAAATATAGGTCGGGAATGTTTAAATAAGGTTTTGGGTTTACTATTTTTGTGTTTTTATTTAGTAGATGACCATTCCATAGCTGAAAATATAGCACTAGTGTAGGATACCAAGACCAAGGATCCCTACAGAACCAATTCTGACACCAAACCTAAATAAATCTGTTATAAATTGAATCCCAAGAACAAGAACCTAAAATTAATTGAAAATGGAATGTCCCCTATCCTGATATTAAAACCCAATTTTTACTACACATTGTCTCTTTTCTTCAAAAAAATCAATCAACTACAATTTATGTTATCATAGTTAATTTCATAACATAAGATTCATCCTTGTGGGTTCAACACATGAACATACGATGTACTACATATTTAGTTAGTTTTTATGATTTTATTATATTATTAAATTTGTATTCCCCCATAAGAATTAACTAAACCCTGCATGATATCAATCATCATAAGATATTATATATTATTCTAATTATTTTACTTATTATTATCTTCTCCTCTTTAAACTATGAATTTTTAACTTCTCTATTCTTCTATTTACCTCTATTTATAATTATATATTGTGTTGTACTCTGGTAATTAGGGAATAGTCTACTGAAAATAAACACCCTAGTCCCTTTGTAGTAGGTAGCAACCTCTAGAATTCAGGGAGATGCGTTCGAGGCCATATGGCCAACAAGGATTTGGGAACCTATTAAGTTGAATCCAGGTTCTAGATGTAAAGTTTTATTCATAGTTCCTTTCAATTTTTATCTGTGGGTAGTTTAATTATTTTTAATAATTAATTTAAAACATGTAATATAATTAATTTTAATGAATTCAATTTTTATCCATGTGTACCATTGGTTGATGTGAATTTTTAATAATATAATAAATTAACTATTTTATTTCTAAAATTCAATGTAGTTTCCACTCCACCATTCATTAAATATAATGTTTTATTATTCAAGTTAAACCTTATGGATTTAGTAAATTGACACATAAAGGAATAACTTTTTTAAAAATGATTGGTATATGTAATGAATTTATTATACAAATGAGTAACCACATATGATGGGATATAGTGTATAGATCTTCATGGATATGTTATCTTATTTTATAATGAATAACCAAAATCTTATCAAATACCTGAACTTACTAATGAAAGAGTATTAAACCTGTTGAGTCCTTCATTCATTATTAAATACGATCCATTACTAAATCTTGTGATCCACTTGTAACTGATAGACATTTGAATATGGCCGAAAAATATATTTTCTATTCTTAAATTATTGGAATATTAAAAGGTAATAATGGATTATTATTAGTTGGAATCTGAAGTACAATAGTAGTGTACTTTGATAAGGAATAAAATGGAAGAAAAAGAAAACAATTTAATAATGGGAGAGTTTAAGATAACATTCTTCATCAAATATTTCCCTTAAACTCATCATATAAAATTTTGGTGACAATTCCTTGAGTTATTGAAAAAGTAGGATAAATTAGTTAATTCATATGAAGAAAATTATTTGAAACTTTCAAGGTACTCCTACTATTTTCTATTAACCCTGAATAAAAGATCAATTTTTTAACTTAATGACCTAAAACCTACTCTTTTTTTGACACCCCTAACCCATACTCTATGATCCATGGCCAGAGACACATACATTATATACATTAGTTGATACTATAAATAAAATCCTATATATTACCATTAGTATTTACAAAATAAATAATAATAAATTTTACCTCTAATATATCAAGAATATTTTGGGGTTATGATATTCAGAGAATGAGGACACATCATGAACCTATAAATCCCCTATTATATATGTAATTTATAATTGTTTTTATATTATATATTACAATTTAATTCATAAGGAGTTGTAAATATCTCTGATAAATTAACCTATGTGTTCTATTTTTCTAAAGATATCACATATATTACTCTTTTTCATATCATAGGGAATAGAAAGCAATAGATGGGTGAGATGAAATATCCAGTAAGGGAAAACATATAACTAAATAAATCATACTATTATAATGGAGTTAATATTATGGAAGAAATAGGTAAAAAATCATAAAGGAATAATTAACATGAAACTTGAAGAATGTTATTTCTATTAAAAAAATTGAAAAAATTATATAATTACTACTAATATCATACTGTTGGAGTTCATAACTTCAGACATAAAAAAAAACTGTCAAGCCCTATGATAGTACACTATCTATTTATGGGAGGTTGTATACACTAAATCCCATAATGTTCTTCCTCATGAGACCTATCAATGCATTGATGGGATATAAAATTTCATCCTGGACTTTAATCACTTTATGTATAATACCTTCACTATACAATTGAACAAGGATTTTCAAACCATTACCGAAGGAACTACATATTAGATGAAACACAAAAATCCATATAATGAAAGATACATAATGTTAATACACAATCAACCTATGTGAGCTTTATATAATCATCAATAAAAACAATACATTTCCCATGTTAATAAAAGGGATAACATATTCACAAGCCAACCTGAGAAATAAGTTGGATAGTTAAGAAATGTATATTAAACATGGTAATAATCATCCATATTGGAATAAAAACATACAAAATTATGATACTTTTCCCAATAAATATAATAACATTCCTTCTATGTGATCATTTTCTAATATAAATAATTTGAAAATGTGTGCGTTAATGTATTTTGAATAGAGTATACAACTAATATAATATGAGGGAAATGTTATCTTAAACCATCCAAATAAAGACGTTATGTCATTTTAAAGGAACATAACCATAGTTTATCAAAGTAAACATAGAAGGATACTAGAATATATGAAAAATACCATTTTAAAAAGTATTCTTTGATGATAATACCAAAAATAAGGTATTATGAAAAAAATTGTTTTCGGTACCATGAGTTAAATACACTAAATTGTAATATATATTTATATATTAGAGGAAAAATCATGAAAATTGGATAATATTAGGGAAATACCTTTAAAGGTTATAAGGGAAATGTATGTGAGAATAAAAATGATATTTTAGGAAACATTTTTAATAATGACAAAAAATATTGACTTAAAAGTAACTTTTCAATTTAACAATTAAATATGTTAATTTAAGGGGTTTTAAAACCTTTTAATTAAAATTAATATCCAATAATTGAACCTTGAAAGAGAATAATTTTTTCGATAAATGTGGTAGGGGGACAAAAAATTGAACATTAACAGGAAACCCCATTTATTATATTCAAAATATATTTATTGAAAACAAACATTATAAAAGGTTTAACAAAACCATATTTTTGTGAAATAATATTCTACCCCACAGAGGTAGAAAAACTAAAATACATTAAAATACAATGGAGGGGGAAGACAAAAATTGAAATGAAAATTTCAATATAAAACATAATAAATAGAATAAATTTGATTTATGTCATCAATATACTTTACTGGAAACTTATTCATTGAGTCCTGAAACAATTGAAAAGGTTTTTATATGGTAAAAACATAAAACATTATTTAATTAAAAATAATACAATTAATTTGAATAATTTTCCAACTGTGTTTGAAATAGGTTCTTATGAACGATTATAACTCAATGAATAAAAATTGAGTTACCAAAAAACATTTCATATTAGGTATTAGTTGAGACAGAAAATTGAAGGAAAAACATCATTTTTATTATTTAAAATATCTAATTACATGTTAATAATTTATAAAATGTTCTTGTGATATTAAAATAGTAGAGTACTATACATTGGTAACATGGTTTATAACAATTAATATGTCTCAAAGAATCTGAATTGAGACCATGAAAGACATTGGGGCCTATTTAACTCTTTAATTAAATAATTTTGAAAATGTTGGCTTAAAATATAATGATTAAAATATAAATCATGATATCATATAAAAAATTGGTTTTATATACTCAATAAAATTAAATTAGGTGCGTCATATATAACATGTATGAAAGAGTGAATTTAAAATGAAAATGGTGATGTTGATCTTGATTTATTACTAAATTACACCAAATATCCTATATAATTAAATTAATATAATACAATACCTAGTAAAGAAAAATATTCATATATATATATGAAAATTGTTACTCAACATTTATAATCAATCTATACACATATATATTAGCTTTCTTTTTCCAATTTTCAACACCGGGTGTAAGTAATCATTATTGCATTGAACTACTTACATAAATATAGTATTTTTGGTTATGATTCATGATATTGAATTTGACTCTCATCATGTTTTAGTTATACTTAATGAATTAACGTTATTTTCATAATTAAGGAGTAAAATACTAATATTACAATAAAAAAATTATTTACATACTTAGGTCATATTACACTATCAAATAAGTTCACATATTCATCCATGATATAAATTCATTTTATTTTTGCAGGTATGTGGTTATGCTAAACCAAACATAAACCTACCATGATTCATGGATAATTATGAGATTTTTTTACTTGTTTTATCATTTTACCATAAAAATAATGATCTTATTTGGTACTCCTTAGTTTGGAATATCAAAACTAAAAATTATTATAAAGATAATATAATTTTTAATAATTAATTGATATAATGAAGAGATCATTTTACTTTTAGTTATCTCATTCTGAATGACTTAATTGAGGGAAATCATATGTTGTTCATATCATTGAATGGTGAAGAGCCAAATTTTTAAATGATTTTTACATCTTTTGTTATAGGTTTTCTATTTTTTTAATGAAATATAAATATTTCATTAAATATAATATGTTGAATAATCTATAAATAAAAGAGTTTTTGAATACTTTAAGATATCCAATCATAGTAAACAAAGTGAATGAATCTTGGATGAATTGATGGATAAAATAAAACTCAAGTCTAATTATATTAATGATGTTCGTTTGATATGTTCAATTTAATGGTTTTTTATATTTTGAACTGTTATTATGTTAAGAATGTATGTGTTAGTAAGTTCATTGATTACACACATTATTTTCAACAATGGAAGAAGTTTATCAATCTAGAGGAATTTCTTGATTGGGTGATTCTTGTAGATGTTGAGGGAGAGGAAGTGAATAATTTCATATAATATTTATCAAATGAATGAGGAAAAATTTTATGGGTTTAGTTAAGATCATGAAAAATATTATTTTCTATATTGATAAATAAGAAGTCCATGCAATCTTAATATTATTCAATAACCAGATATAAAGGCCATTTTGATGAATAATATTAACCTTAAAGAATTATTGAAAAGTAAATTAAGATTATATGGATGGGAATCTGAGTTTTTTGAATTATATATAATGGAATATTGTAGGAGATACTTTTTTGTGTAATTGGAAAAAACTACAACCACAGTAACTAGAAGGCCTATATAATCTTTCACATCTGGGAGAAAGGCCCACTCATGCATGGGAGATAAAGAATCCAACCGGTATGGAGAAAAGAGATTATAGTTGTCCAAAGTACACATAGAGAGCATGAGGGGAAATAACATAATGAAATATTATGTGAATTACACCCAAATAGAGCCTGAGTGGACCATAGAAGGGTGTGGGATATTCCATACTGAGCTTTAGTGATAGTGTGTCTGGGTGCTATCCACAGTGAAATGGCTTGATGTTACCGTGGAAAAATTTGTAATACATTAATGATTTCAAATAATTGAATAACTGAAATGGGACATCATACATGGTATAACATTCCTCAGTATTAAATATATATGTACATTTCATTTTTCATTTGATCCAAGTGATCTTAGCCATCTAATCACATGAGGATTTCATATTCATCCTCATGATGGATGATGATTCAATTGTTCACAAGATTTCATATCAAAATATTTTTAATTTTTTCCCTTGGTCATTATTTCCATTAGAGCTATGTATTTTTATATGATGAAGATAGAAATAATCATGGATCCATTCCACACATTACATGTATTTCATTACTCGAAGAACAAGTTTTCAAAAAATTAAATGATGTTTTAGAGGATAATAATGAATCTCACATGACCAAATAATTTTGATCTATGAATGTTCATGTTTTTATCTTAGCGTGCACATGTACTTGATTGTGATAGAATAGATCGACATCCCATAATAATTATAGGTGTGTTTATTAGTATCATGAGTCCCCCATTAATAGAATGAAATATCAATATAATTATGGTTTTAACCACATCCATGATATGAAAATTTTAAATTATTTTATTCAATTACTTTTCAAAATATTGTCTTTGATCCTAACTTATAAATTACAATGCCCAAATTCCAAGAAACATAGCTATGACTAACATCACTTCTAGAGTTCTCATTTTTATTCAAAGAACAAGGAATTAATTTTTCTTATAGTGGTGTGAAAGTATTATATATTTGATCTTCCTTAGAATTGAGAAGAGGGGGAGTTATAAAATCCAGTATAGTGTGAGTATGAAGCATGCACTGACTTGTGTGAGGAAGAAGAACCCAAGAGAGTCAAATTCTGTTAACACACAGTCAATGTATTTATATGAGAATAATTTCCAAAGATATTTCGAAAGTATTATACTCCAAATAATTTATTTGAAAAATAAAATTGTATTAAATCTATTTATATATAAGAAACCAATATTATTGTAGTTTTTTATGGTTTATAGATGAAATTATATTCCCATACTCTCAATAAGTAGAATAAGAGAAATAATTTATAATAGTATTGTATTTATAATTGTTACATGAAGAAGAATGATATCCCACATATACTATTTGTGTGAAGAATAAACTAAGATTCTATATATTTTGTCATGAGAGGATATAAGCATGTTCTCCATAAACATAAATTAAATAATAGTGCCACCAAGTATACCATGTATTCATTTTCATGCATACAATGCATGAATTCATAAATATTATGATTCATTATCTCATGAAGAAGGTGTTTGAAAGTGTGATGGTTGAAATATGTTAATGCGAAAGGATTCCAGACACTATTATTAGTCATTCACTTGTGTAGATAATATTTTTCATCAAGAATAAATCTTTACTATAATGAAACATTGGTACAGTGTTTTAAATAAAATAGAATACAACACAACTACACAATTAAATTATATTGTGTGTGGAAGAATATGTGAGTTCCCAATATATAATTATTTTATTATAATTTTGGATAAATAATAATTTTGAGATATCATTCTTTATATACATTCATATTATTCAAATTTAAGAAGAAACAGAGAAGAAGAGAAGTGAATGAGACACTATTGAGTCGAGATATTAGTGTTTCAATAATCAAAATGCAGATTTGTGAAATTATTAGGATAAGAAATTTATTGTATTATTAGGATGAATATTTGTTTAACCAGATACCAGATATTGATATTATTTTCAGTTGATATCGAATGAATAGGATGAAAAAGTAGAAAAACTAGTGTAGTTTGTTCTTTATTGAGGATTATTTGAAGAAGAATAAAATATGATAGTATATTGAATATCTCTTTCTGATGGAAGAAGAATAATAATAAGATGATTATTTAATTAATTTTAGGTTTCTACTATGAAGAATGAATTCTTTTTAGACACTATTGTGCTTAAAATAAGTAAATTTTTCTGAAGAGAAGAACAAAATAGCTGTGTGACATCCAAAAGATGTCTCACTTAGTGGAATAATTTATTATCATTACAAATATCTTTAATAATAAGGGGGATACTATATTCTGATGATGTAAAATGTACCATAAAGGAGATATAAAATAAGAACAACCAATTTACTATAGTTTCACGTAAGTGAATGATTATTCACTACTTGTGATAACCACATTTAAAGGTTTATTTCATTTTTACTGTGTTTTATTTTGTTATTTATAAACCATTCAAATGACAAGAAACACTTTTTTATTTGTGATCCTTGTAAAAATATTTTCTTCCATCATTTCCTACATTCATATATTTGTATATGATACAAAAATAGAATAAGGGAATCAAGCAAAAAATTTGTCGAAGAAGTAAAGTGATAAAACATATAATTAGTGAAAAATTTCCCAACACTGATTCACCCCTCATCTCAGTATGGAATATATCATGATGTGTTCCTCTCAATAAGTTTCATATCCAAGGATTGCCTCAGTTAGATTATCTACATTATATTTATTCTCTTTGTAAGATTTGATTTTATTTCCTATGTTAAAAAAGAAGTTCAGATTTTCAGAAGATTGAGTTAATTTTTAAAATAATTATATATCTACTAATACCATGAAGAACAAAAGAATGATATAAAAAAAGATAAATAATAAGTACCTTTTATCTATATGAGATGAAGTGAAAATATCTTCATCACTTTCAAAAAAAAGTACATATTTGGATTCGAAATTATTGTGTATATATATGATTCTTCACCCAAGGGGTTGGATAGTCTTTTTATATTAGTGGGATAAAAAATTACAAATTATCAAGATTCGTGCATTAATTATTATAAAAACTACCCTGAATAAGATCCTAGAAGTACTAGTAGTGATATAATGTTTGTCTATTTTCTTATTGATGCATTAAAGGATATGGTGAATGCTTATAACAAATAATTAGACATTATTATCATTTTTATATTTAAAATAATGTATTAATATATCAATCATCTTGAGGAGAAGATAGATGTAATGGGTATTAATTTAAATGAATCCACAAATGTGACCCCTATGATTTAAATGAATCCTCAAATGCGACCCTTAAGGTGGATCAAGGGAATCCACAAATGTGACACTTGAAGAAAAATTTTCTATGTTTGGAGAAGAGTTTTGTAGCACTATCTAAGATAAATATGTATCCACTTATGATTAAAAATGGATGATCCATGATCTTGAAAAATAATTGAAATACTACATTGCTGTAATGGAATTTCAGTTTGGATAAAAATACAAGAAGATCAAATAACTTGAATCATCATGGGGGAAAAAGATAAACCACAGGAATATGAAGTAGAGAGATTGAATATGTCTAGTGAGGAGAATACGATTATGATTGAAGATGAATAAATTCATTAGTAAAAAAGTTCAATAATTGTTTGTTCTATTAGTCATTGTTGAGATGACATATATTGTGAGTTCACAAAAGAATGATATTTGTGTTTTTGTTATTAAATTAATATTAGAGGATTATGAGGTTGAAATACCACCAACATGTGATACGAAGATGATGAATTCATTTAATATTCTATATGAATCATATTTCTAGAAAGATGAACCATCCATACCATATTGTAATTATGTTCCAAACATTGTTATCATAAATAGTTTGCTTTGGAAAATGAAATATTCACATGTATGGATGAATAAATGCGATGATAAGACAACCACCATGACTAGGGAAGATATGAAAAATAATATGGAAGATGGTTTCCCACATAGATTCCAATAATCAATGAATAAAAACCAAAAACATTATATAGAGGACGTTAGAATGTCATGATTTGTGGTTTTAGGTTGGTGCTGTAATAGATTAAATCTTGTGCATTAGATTATTGTTACAATCATTAACATGAGAAAAAAATAAAATAATTCCATGCCAAGGGTGGTAAATACATACATGAAGAATCCACATGAACACATTAAGAAAACTCATTATACTTCAATCAGATTTGGAAAAATTGAAATTAAAAAAGATTCATTGAGTAGTAGAGGTCATAAGAACAGTACATAATCATCTTTTAATGTACCAAAATATTATGAGAAAATAATACAATGGATTTTGGATATGAAATAAAAATCATAAAACATGGGAATAAATAAGAAAAAGTTTTTAGTGTTAATATTCTCCCAAGAAGGTACCAATGAGGAATGTTGAGAAGATCATGGATTCTAAATCCATGAATTTGTTGAAAATTTAAAAATACAAAATTAAATATAATATGAATGTCACTCAGAATAATCCTTTATGGAAATCCAATCTTGCTACCAATGATCATAATGATATATTAGTTATATGGTCATAATATTTGGAAAGAATGAATAAAATTGAAGATGAATAAGATTAGTCCAATGTTAGTAGAAGGGAAAATATTCCATAAGATGGAGAAAAATTACACGATATGTTTTTAAAAAATCACACTTTTGTTGATGAATTTATATGTGGGAGATGTAACAAAGTTTGACCTTGTGAAAAAGGATGTTCGATTATTCTTTTAGAACAAGAATAATCCCTTAAGTGGAGTAGTAATCCATCTTCCATTATGGTTATTAAGAAGAAAATCTATCCACACAATGTGTGAGATAATTTAAAGAGATCCATTCTAACCCAATATAAATTAGAATATATGTTCTGATGGTCAAGTATAAATACTCAAAAAAATGGGGTAACATCATTTAGAAACATACCTCAACCTATTTTATCTCATTAAGAATCGATGAAGGATCCACCATATTCCAGTAATCATTGTGTATTATACTAGTTATTATAATTAAGGTAATTGAAGATGAATTATTTTATCATTGGGGAGAACTTGATAAGTACGACATAAAGTAAAGTTTTTATAGGAAAAATGAAACAGTAATCAACCTTTAATTATTCCATAATTGGTATTCATTAAAAAAATAATAATTTTTTTTTAAAATTTGAAGACCAGTCTATCATATCCAACAAAAAAATGATAAATAAGATATTATATTATATTGTTCTTATATTTGGTAACCTAGAGAGAAAAATTATTTAAGGTATCATCCTTGGAGAAGATTTAAAAGTTTTCAAATAAGGGTAATCATATGATGTGGATCCATTTTAATGCATTATCCAAATTAGAAAATTTTGAAATTATTTATTCATTTGATTCCCAATTAGGAATTTTTTATGGAGTGTTTCCCTTAGGGCTGTTAAAAATGAAGAAAGTGAAGGTTTATTCATTAATCAATATATCAATTCTTTTCTAATCAATAGTGACCTGAAACATGTAACCCTGGAGCCGCTGCCTACTAAAATTACATGTTTAGGATTACAAGAATCAAATCCCAAAAAACGTAAGAGTTTAGTTATCTTGGTAAATAAAATACAAACATGAGTATTGTTTTACAAATAAATAAACTAATTACCAATTTATTTTACTAGTAATAACTTTTTCCATATAGTATGTCCTTTCAACTCTTTCATATTACACTTAAATGATTCTTGGGGTAAGGAAATATAATAAGGGTGAGTTCAAATTCTAAGCAAGCGTTAATTATAGAGGATGTAGTAACGAATGAATAAGAATAGACAATATGACATGTTAATAACTAAATACACATGCCATGTAATCAACAAAATAAGAATGATGTGCATAAATAATATGGCATGATAAATAATGGAATAAACAATACATTTAAATAATTGTTTATGGAATTTTTAATATGGAAAGGTATGAATATAATTTCTCTCCATTTAATAAATTAAAATAGAATGAAAAACATCCATAGTTATGTCATTTTAAAATTTTAGGGATAATAACTATACCTAAATTAGGTAAATTCTTAATAATTGGAACCATATTTCTTAGGTCAATGGAACCATTATCATCAAGACCATTAAAAAGTAGTTTACTATAACAGGTAGAAATCCATATAAGGTTAGCTAACTAACTCATCCCATGAGACTACTAATGCATCAAGGGGATATCTATAATTGTTCCCCACACGTTTCATAATTTTCCAAAGAATTCCTCATATATTAAATAATCAATTTAACAATGTTCCTTAACAAATATCCGAATATAGTAGAAGATTTTGATTTATCAATATTTCTCCAAATAATTTAATAAATTCCATTGTGATAACCATATAAAATATTATAGACAGTTTAGGTATCAAACATATTCATGATCAATGATGTGGATAATTAGGGGAAATGTAGTTTTTAATGATCATAGGAAATTGAATATTTATAAGGGACTAACCAAGGAATCAAAGAAGTGAATGTCAATACTATCCATAGAAAAATACATAATAAACGATCTAGAGAAATCACAAGTATATTATAAATACAAAATATCCCATTTGTAATAATTATAAATTTCTTTTGTCATTTAGGATTGAAAATAAATATAAAAAGATAATTTAAGTACATTCTGAAAGAAGATATCATTTTTATTTTGAAAAACATTTTGAAAAAATATTTCTTTAAAAATAACATTTGAAAAAATTTAATTTAAAAAATTAATCATTTTGAACATATAATGGAATATTCCATGAAATAAAGGAAATTAAATCCAAACATGTTGTACAATGTAAAAAGAATATTCATTTTGTGAGTTAAATGGTTAGAAAAGTGGATTTTCTTAAAAGCGGTAAGAATATTCAATTGAAAAAATTTTTGAAAGTGAAAATTGGTAAAATATTATTCAATAAATGATTTTTGGAAGGTTAAAAACATTTTTTGTGAACATTTTCATAAAACATGGTTTTTAGAAGAAAACATGTTCTCTAACTAAAGTGAGAAATGAAGTTGGGTTTTCTTAAAAACATTTTCTAAAATAATTTGAGTACCGAAGAGTAAAAAATGATAATATTAAATTTTAAAGGTCATGAATAAATATAGGATAATAAAATTAATATATTTATTAAAAAATAATAAAATATTTTCATTTGATGGAAGTTCAACTGAAAATAATCTCGAACAAAATGATATTTCATAATAAACCCTTCAAAATGCCACAACATTCATGTGAGATTAAATAAATAGAAATATTATGTGAATAAAATTTAAATCCACATAAAAAGTGGAAATACAATAATAGATATTAAAAATTTATTATACACATAATCTTAAAATATTAACCATAATGAGGATGTAATATAATCCAATGAAAAGTAATTGGGTTGTAAAATTCATTACAAGATGGTGACTTCTAACCCAAATACCTTTAGAAGGAATAATTCGATTTTAAACTCAAAATAAAATGAAGATAAAAAATTCCTGATATAATAAATCAAAATGGGTATTATATACACCACACAAAATAAGTAAGTGGTGAATATGACATTTATCTCATGGATATAAAAAGTGAGATGAAAATTTCTTACATTGTGTCTCTTTTTGTGTAAACATACATTAATGGGTATAAAATATGTTAATAAATTATACCAAAAAATAATCATGTTAATATTAACATATAGTATCTTCCAATAATATCTCGTTACCATTTTTTAATAATATTTCATTATTTCTACTATTTTGTGTGTTAATTTCCAAGTTTTTCGACTATGTTTTGACTTGTAATTGATTGTTACTATTAATTAGACCATGGTTTCATCATATCCATAATTTAATAAATTATGTAAATAATATATATTATGAATATATGTATTTATAAAAATCTAAAATATAAGGCGATCATAAATGTCATGAATAGTTGAAGGTGATGGTAGATCATACATACATATGAATACTACATTCATTTATTTACCATTTTTAAAAAGAATGAAATGTAATTGATATATATATATATATATTTGTTTATTTATATTATAATTAACGTTTCAATTTTATACAATATATGTCACATAGGTTTAATAAAACCATCATTTATATTGTAAATAAATTATAAATATCATATATATATATAATATATAAACAACATGTCCACCATAATTTCCATCCATGGGATATGGTAATATAACAACTAATGACATAATTTTGTGAGGTGGTTGTTTGCCGTAAACAAAGATAGTACTTTCATTACCCATTAGTTTGAAGTGTGTGAAAGTATGTTTAAAAGACATTGAGAATAAATATAAATATATTTAGAATACTTGTGTTATTATTTAATCATTGAATGAATATAATTTAATGGGTTGAGAAAGAAATAAAACTAAAGAGATTAATGAAGGATGTTACATCATATACGGGAAACTCCTTTTGGTTTGAACAAAATGGAATCCAAGGATAAGTTAATACCAAAGGAGAGTATTATAGGATGATTTGAGGAATGTTTATGAGATATTTTATCATATATTGGTATATCAATAGTGTCTTGAGAGGTGTGAGTAAGAGGGAGGCGTGGGTACCTTTTTTTACTCCTGGAGAAGTGTCATTCTTGATAATTTTTGAAAAGGGAATTCCACCATCATTATTCATGCAAAAGGTTCCTAAAAAACAATTATAGATAATGGAGGATAGGGTATAAATATTTCCATGAAAGTTATTTTTTGAATTTCTATTGATAATTTTGGCCATTATGTTTATGGTTTACTCCCGTGTCAGACTAATTTGTTTCTTAATCACTTTATACAATTTTAGTCAATAAAAATAATATTATTTTTATAGAAAAAACGTTTAACTAATTAGAAAATATAAATTAATATAATTGAAAATATGTAATCCATTTTTCCAATTTTTAAAAATATATGTGGTATAAATAAATTTAAATTTATTCCCACAGACGAGATGACAATGCATAATTTTAATGTAAAAACATTAAAAACATTATTGTGTTTTATACTCAAAAGTGAATTGTTTATAATTACATAAAAGTTTTTATTTAATGTAGAAACTGATCAACTTTATTTTAAAAAATAATTAAAAAAAATTATACTTATAAATATATCATAAAAAATACAGTTATGAATTAAAATTCAGTACTTTTCATTATTCATCAAAAAGATGAAACTTCATTGAAAAATAAAAAAAATCAATAAAAAGTTAATTTTTATATCTTGTTTTAAAAAATTATGTTTATTTTTACATATAAAATTTATATATGTTTTGAAAAGTTTATTTAAGATTGGTTCTCAATTAAATGGCAGTAAAATTTCATTGAAAACAATACCCTTTTAAGCATAAAATATGATTTATTGTTATCTCATGAATTTATAATCAATTGGATTAACAACAAAAATATTTAATTGAATGTATAACATATTTATTTAATTAAAATAATTCAATAATTTTAATTATTTTAAATTATTATAATAAAATACCTTTTTTAGAATAAAAACATTTACTTTATATTCAATTGGTTTTTATATACATTTATAATTAATTTGTTACCAATGAATTAAATTTATATATTTATAAACCATAAATTTTCATATGTTTTACAATTATATTAATCACCTTTAATTTAAGGGATTGGTTATATCTTATTATATTAAATAACAATGTATTGTTGATATATTGTTATTTTTATAAACTATGTCTTGCATGTAATGACAGTCATCGGAGAAACTATTTGTTGAGTGTGACATATGATAACATATTATCGTGAGAATTTAAATATATATTATGGTATAATTTTATTAAAATAGTGAATATATTATAATTTCTTAGGATATTATATTCCCATATGATCTTTCAATTTCATTTTGTACATGATATCAAAGACAATTTTCTTATTTTAGAATTTCGAGACATTACATTCAACCCCCGTTAATTAATTTACATACACCAAAATTAATATCATTATTGGTTGTAAATTGTTAATATTTACTATGTTTAAATCCAACATCATGAGAAGGGATCATAAAACCTCTTCTAGAAAAGAGATAATGGGAATTTCATATAACTTGTTTCTAAACATCATATGAAAATCCTTAAAATTTATTAATTAAATAGCCCTATGACTATGGTTTTCAATATAACCCTATTAAATAAATAGTACTTCCATTTAGTTACAATATTATTCCATACCTATTATATGTATTAACATTTTGAATTGGGAATTTCCTAAAACTAAAACCGATAGTTTGAGAACAAATTATGATATTGAAAACCCATATAATCATTTTTAGGATGTCTAAATCATGACACATTATTTTCAACCAAAGACTCCTTCGTTTTAACAACGGTTATTCATTATCATTATCTATTCAAATAATTTATATTGTTTGTGTAAGAGAATGTCAGTTATCATATGTATATCCATCAGGAGTGTCAAACCAAGTATGCAGTACGGCCCGCTGTCATGTACCATGTTACGCTGAGTTATTCCCGATGCACCTTGTCTGAGTTATTACCCTTAGGTACATCTGTGCGAGTACCACATTTACTTATAGTGTCCAGACATGGATTTATTCCTTGAAATTCCCACATAATCACTACACTATGAAAAATTTCGTATTTTATTATATAATTATCCTCCAAGTATAACATAGTTCTATTTTATCTAATATATGTTTTCCTGAATCTAGTTCTTGAGGTTTTTAATAACTTCATCTCATAAAAATTGTAGCGACCCGAACACAGTAATCCCAATACCGGTGTGAACTACCATCACATCCACATGATTATAAGGAATAAATTATTAATGGACTAAATAATGTGTTAGTCTTGGTATATGAGATACATACATGAGACTTTTATTAAAAATTAATACACTAATTACATATTTTTTTTTATTTCATGGATAATTACTTTATTCCATCCTGGTTATCGTTGAATCTATTTCTTAGTACACTTAAAGGATTTAGGTGGAACTGGAATGAAATAATGGTATTCTCATATGCTTAGTAAGGCTTATGTATAGTGAAAAAATTATTGAATAAATGAGAATAGTCAATATTGAAAGTTAATATCTAGAAAAACCATCAATTTAATAAATAAAATCTAAAAGAAGTGCATAAAAAATTTCAAATGATAAATTAAAAAAAAACCATATGACATTTAAATAACAAGATAAGGAAAAATAAATATGTAAAGGTAAGAAACTAAAAACATATTCCATTAGATCAAAAAACTGAGAATGAAATGCATCAATAGATATATCGATGAAAAATATCATGGATGAATAATAACTGAATCTAAATTATGGAAATGCATAACTATTGGATGCAATGTTTCCGATGTACATTTAACAATTACCATAAAGACACATTATAAGACATTTTATCATATCATGTAAAAAAAACATCTAATTCTAACCAACTAACTCATCTAATTATACTGTCGAGGCATCAAAGGGCTATCTATTACCAAAAACACCCACGTTGTACATATTCATAGAATTCATCCTATATCAAATAATCAATTTAACAATGTGCCTTGTAAAATATTTTTAAGGTGTAGAAGATTTGTATTTAAGAATATTTCCCCAAATAATTATGAATACCTCAATGAAAAAACCATATGAAATGTGATATAAGGTTTAAAAAAATTAACAAATCCATGATAAATGATATGATTAATTTGGTGAAATTCAATGTTCAATGATAATAAGAAATTGAACATTTCAAGGGGACAAACAATAAGAGACAAGAAGTTAATGTCCATAATATCAATGGTCAAATCCATTATAAAATATTTGTATAATTTATAAGGATGGTAACAATAATAAATTATCCATGATGTTTTTGGATAAAATATTGTTTATACTCATGAACGAATGTAAAATAATGAGATATTTTAGATACATTACTGAGGAAAATATACATTTTATTTTGAAATAACATTTAAAAAAACTTTTATTTGAAAATCAATTTTGAATAAAATTCCTTAAAATTAAACATATTAGGCATAGAAATGATGCTTCAAAAAAATTATGGCGGCTAAATAGTTATATACATTATGAGGTTAAAAGAACATTCCTTTTGTAAGGGAAAAGGTAAGAAAATTCTTGGTCTAAAAAGAAAAAAATGTGAATCCATTATAAAAATGTTTAGAAAAAAAAGTTTAAAAATATATATAATAAATTATTTTGTAAAGGTTAAATATATAGTTTCATGCCATTTTTTGAAAATTGTGTTATGAGAAAAAATGGGTTCTCCGACTAAAGAGGGAATTGATGTGGGGTTTACATAAATGAAATATCTAAAATATTTTGAGGACCAAAGAGTGAAATTTTTTTCTATTACCTTGAAAAGGTAGTTAATAACTAGAAGAGAATAATGTGAATGTATGTATTAGAAAATAATTCAATAATTTTCTCTGATGGAAATTCAAGTGTAAAAAATCAAGAACAAAATGAGATTGGGAAATAAACCCTTTAATAGACCATAACATTGATATGAGAATCAATAAATGAATAGATTATGCGTTTAAAATTTAAATACACATTAATCAAGTGGAAATATAAAAATATATAGTAAAATGTGATTACACATAAAAATCATTGAATATTAATGGCAATGAGAATACAATATAACCCAATCAAAAGGAATTGTGTTATGAAATTCTTTACCACTTAGTAAAATTTTACCCAAATGACCTTAGAAGAAATAATTCAAATATAAAATCAATATAAAATAAATATAATACAATAAATTATATGATTTATTGTAATGGGTACTAGATACACCACCCAGAATAATTATGTGTTGAATGTGACATTTATCTCATAGATATAAAAAGTGAGATGAGAATCTCATACCTATTGTTTCCTTTAGGGTGAATGCCCATTAACCTAATGCATAATAATTTTAAACAAGTTTAAAGCTTATAACTAAACCATAATAATATTTATTATATCTTATATGATCTTACTAGAATATCTGGTTACCCATCTTCTAATAATATTTAATTATTTGTACTATTTCATGTGTCAATTTCTTGGTTTTTTAGTATGTTTTGACTAGTTATTTTTTGTTCATATTAATTGGATATTTCTTTAATATTATACACAATTTAAACCATTATGTAAATATTATATACTTTTAGTATAAATGTATTTATTATAATCCATAAAATTGGAGATACAAAATTAAATGCACTATTCATGGAGATGATATATCGTATGTACGCATGAATGATACATTCATTTATTTTTTATATTAAAAATGAATGAAAAAAATGATATATAGATATATATATAACTATATTATAATTAAAATATCATATTAATTTCTTATATGTCACATAGGTTTAATAAAACTATACTTTATGTAAAGACCCATAATTTTCAACGTAATTTTCTATAATTATATGGAAATACTACGAGTCTTATAAAATTGACGGTGCATGATTCCGAGGCCTGGTGTGACCAAAATTAATTTCTGAAATTTTTTTAAGGTATGTTAAATAAACACGTGAGTGGTGTTTTCTAACTTTTGAACCAGAGCTCGGATTAAAAGTCTAATCGCACTATTGATCTCACAGCGCTGAGATTCACATTAGGGATCCTTCACTTCAATCACCTTAGGTCGAGAGGGAAGATCTGGTTTTTTGGGTTTTCATGGAGGATTAATTTAAAACAAATTTTTTATTTTATTTAAACTCCTTCCATATTTTATAAATTCATTGGAGCTGGGGACCACATGAGGGTATTAATGCATTTAATGCTGGGCATTAAATGCCCGGGTATAGAAAGTGTGAAACCAAGAAACCCCCATGTAATGATATCTCATTAATAACAAGTTAATGAATCCATTAACATAAATTAATGAATAAGGATTATCTCCTTCCTCTTTGTTATTCATTGGAAAAGAAATGAATTTGGAGGAGTGGACATTGGAGAACCCTTGGATGAACAAATCCACCAAGAAAAGAATGGAGGATCAATGATCGAGCAACCGTTGTAGCTTGTTGAGGAACAAAAAATGCCAACCTGTCATCTTCAACTGCGATCACTCTCCTACGTTTTGAGGTAGGGAATTTTTTATATTGTTTTTCGTGATAAATCATTGTTTTTAATCTATAAACCACCGGCTAACGATCTAATGAAAAGGGTTTGGTCCAAATGAACTCATCATGATCCCTTTGTTATTTGTTTTTTGACGTGTTCTTCACTGATGGAACTCTGGGTTGAGTGGAACTTGATCATGATAGACTTGATACAATGAAGAAGTCTAGAGACAAACATTGATGCCTTCGAAATGAAGAACGTGCCTCCAGATCACATGTGCTGACCAACAGAAGCTCACCAGTGCGACGACACCGGTGATTGGCACCGACAGGGTACAAGGTGAAGCACCCACCCCTCCATAAGAGGATGCGACCCATCGGCCATGGAGGAGGAGGGTGGTAGAAGGAACGTCTACTGGCTACGTGAAATCCTGGGCGGTGTGAGTCTGCACCACTGGAATTTGAGACCATGACCGCTGAGACGCGGTGACACATCTGGAGGGCAGCCGACAGCCGACCGGCCGTGGGGGAAATAGTGGCGCACACCGGTGCCCCTGGATGGGGGGATAGCCAGAACCCTATCCGACCATGTCATGTCGAGGTGGACCCACTCCGGCAGGTCCCACATGACAGAAGGCAGCGCCACGTGGCGCCGTTGGGTTGGACAAAACCAAACGGTCCAACTAGACCACTCGGGAATCCCGGAGGGTGACTCTCCCGAGTGGCGGCTAGGGAGGGCCCCACCCTGGTGGACCTCACCCAACTGCATGCTGAGCCTACTAGTCCCTATCGAGAGGGATGCGTCCAATCAGCCGCGCCCAGCGGGCCAGACCCAGATTGGGTCGGGACGACCCGAACCGGGCCGGGTCGGGCCGGGTCGGACCAAACCCAGGCCTATCTTGAGAACCAGGATTCTATTTGACAAACCGTCTATGGATCGGGAATCCTTGGATCGAGTCAGTCCTTTTGGTATAATACATTTGAGTTTTGGATATTGATGAAGTATGGCCGGGTAGGATCGAACCTAAATCCAACGGGGCCCTCGAAAAGTAAACACTAATAACATATTGACCGAGCGTCCGATTGACCCATCATCTGTCATGTTAGGTCCCTTATGATATGAAGGACCTTCATGATACTTCTTCCTGGGAAATCTTGGTAGTTTAAGTGTCGACCGATGAAATGAGGAGTAGATCCTCCACTAATCAATCGTGCTTTGTGCGGGAACCCTGTGGTTGGCTGTACTTGAAAAATCTTCAAATCCCATGTAGTTCATCTTCGGATCCTGTGTGTGTCAACATCTATGGATCCAGTGAGTTTTATCTTCAGATCTTGTGTGGGTCATCTTCAGATCCTGTGTGGGTCATCTTCAGATCCTGTTTGGGTCATCTTCGATCCTGTGTGGGTTACCAGCAGAGCTTCTCAAAGAAGTAAGAAGATCTAGCAATACTGCTAATCATCTATATTTCTATATTAAAGTTATACCTAGTCATAGATGAGTATTTACCCTTTTGGTATTGTTATGTGTGGTGCCACATATGTGGTATTCTTTTCTTCAGGGAACAGATGTTATTTTGGCTAAAAAGTTGGGCTATGTGTTCCTCTTGAATGAGTTGGGTTACATGATAACTTCAGTATATGTATGGGCTTATACCTAACTTGGGTTGACTATTGTTTTCATGATTTGTGATTATGGTATTGCATTGTGGTTTATCTTTTTTTGATTCTGAGAGAGCTTTGGGGGTCTTAGGTTCCCTACTGAGTATTGTTATACTCAATCATGTATGAGTGAGGGCCACACCTTGCTGTGTCATATGCTGACGACAGACAACGTTGATCAAGGCTGAGGGTGCTAGGACTGGAGGATACTCGGAGGCGGACAATTAGACGAGTCGTACCACAGATTTGACCATTCGAAGAGCTGTACCGACCCTTCAGGTAGGATCCTTGGTGGGTTTTCACAGTAGTATTTTTTAGTATTACTTGTACATTCTAGTTGGGCAGGTATTCTGGCCCCTTTACTTACTATAATCACCATGTTTACTATATAGTTTACTTTGTGCTTGTATCTTTCTGTGTGCTAAGAGTTTGTGAGTTTTCAGGTTAAAATGGAAATGTATTCCTTGTTTCAACGATATGCCTTTCCTGTGCTAGTCTCCATCCCCTGGCCTATGGAAGACAGGATTGGGGGAGTCACGACACGTTTCCCAGGGGACAGGTCGTTAGAGATTGGTATCAGAGGAGTTAGTTCTACCGGAGAACATGGACTCTGATATTTTGTTTTCACAATATTTTTAAGTGTAATGAGTGTGGTTTTCAGTTTGGGGAATCCAGTGTTCGTCCGAAGGCTGAAATATCCATACACCAGGACCATGACTTCTGATTTCCAACTTAGTGCACGAAGACACTATTTTCATGTGTGTTTTTGAAAAATTTTCATTGCGGTCCCTTAGAGTCATCTCACCAGGTATTACTTATTGATCGTGATGCACCTGTATCTTTTCAGGATGCCTCCATGTAGACAAACAGCCAGGGTTCCAGGTAGAGTATCCGATGACAGCCCACCGAGTGACGAGGCTTCGGTGTAGGGCCCCCTTTCAGTAGTTTTATCATTGGGTGGTGTACCACTAGCAACACTACTTGTTGGGTAGCCATGCCACTAGCCCCAGATTCTGAGGGTGCACATCGATTGAGAAAGTTGCATGAGTTCTTGGTCTAGAGGCCCCCGAGGTTCCAGGGTGAGACAGGTCCATAGGCTTCTGAGGACTGGATGGAGGCGTGGTCAATGTTTTCCGTCTAGTAGGGACACCAGCTAATCTTATGGTCATCCTTGCAGCCAGTCTTCTTCAGGAAGCAGCAGTGAGATGGTAGATCTTCATTCTCTAGATTCACAATTAGGTGAATCTAATCTAGGTGGACATTGAGAGCCTTTAATGCACAGTTCATCCCAGTGACCTTACGCTCAGTGCGTATTCAAGAGCTTCTCCAGTTGCAGGAGGGAAGCGTGACTGTGGCTCAGTATTCAGTGAGGTTCACTAACCTCTCACGCTACTCCACTTACATGGTGCAAGACCCTTTCTTTAGGGCTTGGATCTTCGAGCAGGGGCTCGGATGGGAGATCAGATTTTCGAAGGTATCTCTCAGCATCCCGACATAGGCTGGGATGTTAGAGAGAGAACTCTTGGTGGAGAGCATTCATGCTGAGTAGTCACCAATAGTGAGACCCACAACCCAACGTGATGTAGTAGAGTCATCTACTTCTGGCTGCAAACAGATGATTTATAGGTCGAAGAGGACCAAACCTATAGGTGGATGACCACATTATACATGGTCGGTTGTGCGGGGATCTTGAGATAGAGTTGGGTAGGAGAGGATCATGTAGTGTTACTTATACAGCAGGCAGGGTCATATGGCTCGTGACTACCTGAACTACCATACTGACGACTAGGAGACAATCAAAGGACCACCTTGGTTGAGGCGAAGATCTGATCGAAGAGGTCTGTAGGCAGTAGGTGGATGTGGCATAAGATTTAGCTGTGCAGCAGGCAGTGGTGGCGATTCGAGGTTCTACCTTCACCACCTATAGGGTGTCCACCCCGACCATAGGGAGCATGTGGACAGGGACAGGATCAGCTCCAGGAAACTGAGTCCTATGACCAAGATGCTCTAGAGATGATTCCAGGTATGATCTATGTCTAATCTACCATAGTTTCAGTACTTATAGGAAAAGGTTGTAGTCACTCTTTTATTTCCACGACCCTCGTTCGGAGCATGGAGATTTCGGTGGAGCCATTGTATCGGTGTTTACGGCTAGAGACTCCTATGGGAGAGGATTCAATGATTACACACCGGTGCTATCAGTGTGAGCTTACTCTAGTAGGTGAGATCTTTGACTGGGATCTTCTAGTAGGTGCCTGAAGGCCTTATGATGCCATCTTTGGTAGGGATTGGTTATCTACAGTCCATGATTAGATCGACTGTATTAGGAACAAATTACGATGTGTCCACAAGGATCAGACATGGTTTTCCACCATCGGTGAGAAGGAAACTTTTTCAACATAGGATGGACTTACCCGGAGGAGGGTGCATCTGATCACACATCAGTTGGCTAGCCTTACACATGGTGCAGTTGATGTTGGGAGTCTGAGCTATCCTGTAATGGTGAAAAAGTACACTGATGTTTTCCTAGATGATGTTCTGTGTCTACCTCCTCATAGAGAGGTGGACATTTATATCAACTTATACCCCAGGATGGCACTAATATCTACATCAACATATCTAATGGCTCCTACAGAGCTTCGACAACTGCAAGTATAGCTAGAGGACTGGCGGAGGAAGGGGTTCATTAGGCCCAGTGTTTCTCTTTGGGTAGCCCTGATTTTGTTCGCCAAGAATGTGGATGAGAGTTTGAGACTCCGTGTAGACTATCAGTGCCTGACCCAGGGGATCGTGAAGAGAAAATTCCCATTACTGAGGATTGATGATATTTTTGATCATCTGAATGGAGCAGGGTGCTTTTCAAAGATAGAACTCAGATCAAGCTATCACCATCTTAGGGAATGAGATGAAGATGTGAATAAAACATCCTTTAGATGTCATAATGACCACTATAATTTCTTAGTAATTCCATTTGTCATGACCAACACCCCATCAATGTTCATGGACCTCATGAATAGAATCTTCCATCAAAACCTCGATCGCCTTTTGGTAGTCTTCATCGATGATATCCTGGTATACTCAGCTATAGAAGAGGAGCATGCTTATCATCTACAGATCATTCTGGACACAATTCAAGAGAACAAACTTTATGGTAAGATCTTGAAGTTCTAGCTTTGGATCTGATAGGTTCACTTACAGGGACACATCATCTCAGAGGCAGGATTTGTGGTGGGTCTATTGAAGATTGAGGCTGTGTTTTCTTGGGAGAGACCCAGGAGTGTGACCGATGTGTGGAGTTTCCTGGGTTTGGCCACTTGTGACGGAATTTTCTGAAGTTGTTTCACCTTTATATGCATTGGAAAATAAGGGGAAACCCTTTATGTTGTCAGAGAGATGCTAGATGGGTTTCCATGAATGGAGGAATAGACTAATGAGTGCCCCAATCTTGAGGCTACCGAAGGAGGGTGTTTGGTACTTAGTCAACTACGACACATTAGGGACCAGGCTTGGATGTGTCCTAATGTAAGAGAGAGTGGTGACCACATATGGTTCTTGACAACTGAGACATCATGAGTAGAACTACGATTGCCAAGACATTGATTTAGTAGCAGTGGTCTTCTTCTTGAATATGTGGCAACATTACATGATGGGAAAACATTTTGCAGTTTTCTCAAATCATAAGAGTCTCAGGTATATCTTCTCTCAGAAGGACTAGAACCCGAGAAAACAGTGTTATCTTGAGTTCCTCTATGACAATGACTTCGAGATAGTCTATACTTCTAGGAAGTGGAATTTATTATCTGATTCACTCAATGGGAGATTTGGTATATAGTTTCTGAGTGAGGTGACAGAGCTACTAGCCTCTTGCCGAATATCCTACGTGGATCGAGATGGAGTAACTTATCTTCATTCATTGACAGTCACTCCCCCACTCCTTCAGTGAGTCAGGGATGCGCAACATGGAGACACTAACTGCGAGGCTCAACATGCTCAGATATCCACAGGATAGACACCTGATGGATTTTTTAATGTGGGGAGCACGTCATCCTCTTCCAAGGAAGTAATATGATACCAGTGGCACTACGAGAAGAAGTGTTGAGGGAGTTGCATATATCCCCTCTAGTGGTACATCATGGAGTGGAAAGGATGTATCAGGACATCTAACATCAGAACGAGTGGTAGGGAATGAAGAAAGATGTGGTCGAGTTTGTCTCACATTGCCTCACTTATCAGCAAGTGAAAGAAAAGCATCAGGTTTCAGTAGGTTTAGCACAGCCACTTGAGGTTCCAGAGTGGAAGTCAGATTGAATTTCTATTAACTTCATGAAAGGACTTCCACGGACGTCCATGGGACATGATTCTATCTGTGTAATCATTAACCAACTCACCATGTCGGCCCACATCCTACCAATCAGAGAGCAGTGATCAGTAGAGATCGTGGGACGCCTCTAAGTAAAGAAGATTATACGGCTTCATGGAATTCCATCGACGATTTTCTCTGATCATGATGCATGTTTTCCTTTTAGGCTATGGGCAGGGTTGCAAGAGGCATTCAAGACTCAGCTTCGATTGATCACTGCCTTTCATCCTCAGACAGATTTTCAGACAGAGCAGACCCCTTGAATTCTAGAGGACATGTTACATGCTTGCATCCTTGATTTTGGGCATAGTTGGGAGGATCACTTACTCTTGGGGAGTTCCTATAAAACAACAGTTATCACCGCACTATTGGTATGGCAGGATTTGAGGAATTATATGGTTGACCTTTCATATCACCTCTGTGCTGGACTGACATAGGGGGGTCAGCACTCTTGGGACCAGGGATGGTGTGGGCTACCATAGAGAAGGTGAAAATCATCTAGGAGTGGATGAAGACTACACAGAATAGGCAGAAGTCATATGCTGATAGGAGATGGAGACCTTTGGAGTTCGAGGATGTTGACCCTGTCTTATATAGGACTTTCCTCGGCGTGTTTTGAAAGGATTTGGATAGGGTATCAAGTAATCTACGCGGTTCATCAGACCCTTTCAAATCCTCAGCAGAGTTGGCGAGCTGGCATACCGCCTAGACCTTCCCCCTTAGTTGCACTGGGTCCATGATGTTTCCCATGTATCCCAGCTAAAGTGGTACTTACATGATCCATCAAACATCATTGATTGGGGAGAGCAGTACATCAAGGACAGGGAGACATTTTTAGAGGTTCCAATAGATATTGTGGATCGAAAAGAGAGAGTCATTCATGGGTGATCGATACATATTATGTGCGTACATTTGCAGCACAAGAACCTCTAGCAGGGAATATAAGAGTGGGAGGCTCAGATTCTTGCTCAGTACCCCAACTTGTTTCCCTAGTTTTGATGTATCTTTTGGGGATGCAAATCCCTGAGGGTCGGAGAATGTAATGACCCGAAATTTTCCACGTATTGTTTTTAATTATATAGAAATACTACGAGTCTACAAATATTGACAACGCATTTTTCTGAGGCTTGGTGTGCCTGGAATGTATTTCTGGTCTTTTTTAAGGAATCTTCAGTAAACACGCTAGTGTAAGTTTCTATCTTTTGAATCGGTGCTCAGATTAAAAAATTGAGTGACCCATTGAACTCACAACACCATGATTCACTTTAAGGATCCTTTATTTCAACCGTAGTAGGTCGAGGGGAAGATATAGTTTTATAGGTTTTTTTAGAGAATTAAAATAAAACAAATTTATTATTTTATTTAAATTACTTCATTTTTTTCTTAATTAATTGGAGGTGGGGACCACCCAAGGGTGGTCGGGAATTTAATGTTGGGCATTAAATTCCCGGTTACACAATGTGTGTAACAATGTAGCCCACCATTTAATGAAGTCTCATTAATGACAAGTAAAAGAAACCATTAACTTAAATTAATGATTAAGGATTATCTCCTTCATCTTGGTCATTATTTGGAAAAGAATTGAATTTGGAGGAGAGGACCTTGGAGAACCCTTGGAAGAACAAATCCATCAAGAAAAGATCAATGTACGGAGGATCGACATTTGAGCAACTATTGTAGCTTATCGCGAAATGACAAATGATGACCCGTCATCTTCAACTACGTGTACTCTCCATTGTTTCGAGGTAGGGAATGGTTTATATTGTTCTTTATGATGAATAATTGTTTTCAATCTTTGTACTGCCTAATATCCATCTAATGAGGAGGGTGAGGGCCAGACAAACATGACCTGATCCCTCCACTATTCTATGTTTGACATGTTCTTCATGGATGAAACATTAGGTTGAGAGGAACTTGACCTTGATGGACTTGATGCAATGAAGGTGTCCCAAGAAGAACATTGATGCCTTCTAAATGAATAAGGGTCCACCAGATCTCTCTTGGTGACCCACAGAAGCCCTTCAGTGTGACGGCACTGGAGACTGTCGCCAGTAGGGTACAAACCGGTGGACGACACACTGGTCGGCCTCGACAGTGGCGGCAATGCAGCCATGCCACTAGAAGAGGCTGTGACCAATCAGCCATGGCAGAGGAGGGTGGCGCCTGACATGACGGCCAGCTACGTGGATGGAAGGGCGGCGTGTCCACACTTCTGAAGTCGGAGGCCATGGATGCTGACTTGTGGCGGGGCACTTGAAGGGCAGTCGGAACCCGGGAAGATGAGGAGGCTGTAGTGGTGCACGTCGGTGACACTGGAAGGGGAGCCGACCAAAACGACAGCCGAAGATGTCACACCGAGAAGGACCTGCTCCGGTGGGTCTCAGGTTTCAGTAGGCGGCAGAACGTGGGGCCACCAGGTTGGCCAAAACCAAATGGTCCAATTGGACCATTCAGGAATCACTGGGGTGCCTCCCCCGGGTGGCGTCTAGGGTGGGCCCCGCCATGGCAGACCACACCCAACCATGGGCTGCACCGCGCCCAGTGGTCCAGGCCACCCCCTTTGCGGCTCATGCCGGACCGCGGCCCAGCGGGCAGGGCCTGCCGCATTTTAGCCCACTAGGGCCAGGTCGGTCTGACTGCGTTGGACCGGACCCGGGCCCATCAAGACCCACATACACCTTTTTTGCCATATATCTAGAATCTGTCGTCCATTTGAAAAACCATATATGGTGACAAAATCCTTGGATTGAGATAGCCCTTTTGGTATACACCGCATGAGTTTTACATAAAGTTGGTGTATGGCTGGGTGGGATCGAACCAGAATCTAACTGGGCCCTCAGAATAGAAACACTAATAACTTACAAACTGGGCTTCCGATTGACGTGTTGTCTGTGGATTTAGGTCCCTTATGACGTGATAGTCCTTCATGATACTTTTCATTGTAATTCGTGGAAGATAAAGTATCGACCGATGGCTTGAGGAGCAGATCCTCCAAGAATAAGTGTGCATTGTGTGAGAACCCTATGGTAGGCTGTACTTGAAGAATCCTTTGTTCCTGTTTGAGCCATCTTTGGATCCTCTGTGGGTCAGCATCTACAAATCCTGTGTGGTTCATCTTCAGATCTAGTGTGGGTCATCTTCTGATCCTTTTTGAATCATCTTCGAATCTTATGTGGGTCATCTATGATCCTATCTTGGTCAACAAAAGAGCTTCTCAATGAAGTAAGATGATCTAATAATATAGCTAATCATCTATTCTTCCTTACTTAAGTTATACGAGGTGTGACCTGAGTCTTTACTTTTGTGGTATTCTTCTGTGTGGTGCAACGTACATGGTATTATTTCCTTCGTGGAATAGTTGTGATTTTGGCTAAAGAGTTGGGCTATGTGTTCCTCTTGAATGAGTTGGGTTACTTGATAACTTAGGTATATGTATGGGAATATAACTAAGAATGGTTGGCAGTTGTTTTCGTGATTCGTGATTATGGTTTTTCTTTGTAGTTTATCCTTTGTGGATTCTGAGAGACCTTAAGGTTAATCAAGGACCCTACTTATTATGGTTATACTCACCTCTGCATCGGCTACGCCCGCACCTTGATGTGTCTTGTGCAGATGACGGACAAAAATGATTGTGGCTGAGGGTGCCAAGACTAGAGCCTGCTCGGAGGCGGACCATTAGACGAGACATACCACATTGACTATTATTCGAGAGCTGTACCTAACTTTGTGGTAGGATGATTGGTGGGTGTTCACAGGAGCTGTTTTCAATTTTACTTGTACTCTATAGTATTTCATGTCTTCCAGCCCCTTTACTTTTTGTACTCAAGATATTTACTATATAGTTTACTCTCTGTTTTTTTATTGCTGTGCGATTTTTCACGTCAAAAGGGCAATGCCTTCCCTGTTTTAGTTATATGCTTTTCCAGTTCCAGTCAACAGCCCTTGGCCTATGAAAAGCAGGCTTGAGGTAGTCACGGCACTGGCCCCGGGTGACGAGATGTTTCACTTTATACGATCCATGTATAGTGTGAACAAGTTACACTGTTTTGAGGGGGTGGTAGTCCACACATCCACAAATGTTGTTATTATATTTACACATAATGGAAAGAATAAGGGTTTGAGTTGCATACAAATTACAAAATATTAAATAAATTATATATATAATATATATAAAATATATAATATATTGACAAAATGTCCATCATAATTCACAACAATGAGAGGTGTTAAAATAAAAATGAAAGACATCGTTTGGTTAGTCGGTAGTTCGCTATACTCATAAATGATAAGTTCATTACCCTTTAGATGGATGTGTATGTACGTGTTGGTATAAAACTTATTATAAAAAAATTTAAGTATATTTATTATAATAGTGTATTTATTTAACCATGAAATATGTACAATTTAAGTAATGCAGAAATAAATAAAACTAAAGAGTTTGATGAATGATGTTACCTCTTATTCAGGCTACTATTTTTGGTTTTCACCAAAAGGATTCCATGGATGGATTTCTTCCCAATGTTAGGATTCTAGTATGAGTGTATTTATTCTATGGATATATTTATATAGATCATGGTTGATCCAAATTGTCTTGATAGGTGTGATGAAGATGGAGGGGTGAGTGCTTCTTTATAGTGGAGGGGGAGTGGCATTCTATAAATTTTTGAAAAGGAAATTCCATCGACATTTTTCCTGTGACAAGTGGCACCCAAAAATAATCCCGATTATATAACAAAGAGGATAGGGTCGAAATATGTCCATAAATTGGATATTGGACAAATTTTTTAGATCATTTTGGCCCTTACGTTTAAAAATTTGTATCTTGTTAAGCTAATTTTTGTCCTAATCATTGTTATTAATTTTAAACAGTTTGTTTTTTAAATGTTAAAAATTCAAAAAAAATCTATGTTATTATATTAAATTTCATTGTAAAATTTACTAAAATGACATAAATTGGATAAAATTATTTTAAATTGATTTAATTTAACATTAAAACCAATTAAATATATAATTTAACTTTATTAATAAATCAAATGAACATGTAGTTTTTAATTAAAATATAGTATATTTCATTATTCATCAAAAAATGGAACTTCATTTAAAAACATCAAAAAATAACCCAAAATCAATTTTCATATTTGTATTTCAAAAAATAATTTTATTTTTACATATAAAATGTATTAAATATCAAAAACATTGTTTTAAAATTGGTTTTCCATTAAAAAGTGGTAAAAATTTATTTTAAGAAAAATACCAATTTTAAGTATAAAACAAGATTTGTTCTTATCTTATGACTATAAAATCTATAAGGTTAATATATAAATTATTTAATTTAATATATTAAATTTATATTTAAGGAATATAATTCACTAATTTTAATTATACTAATTTATTTTTATAAAACACCTTTGTGAGCATAAAAATATTTCATTTATATTCCATTGGTTTTTATATTCATTTTCAATTAATTGACAACCTTGGAATTAATTTTATATTTTTATAAAAAATATATTATAATTAGTTTTTTAATAATTTCTATATCCTCTAATTTAACAGATATGGTATATCTTATCATGTTTAAGACCAATTTTTTAATAATATATTGTTGTCTGGTAAAACTCAGTCTTGCGTGTAAGATAGGTCTTCAAAGGAAATCATCATTGCCTGTGCTGCAAGATAAATCATTGTTTCTTGAATATAAAGCTATACCATGAGTTAATTTTTTTTATAATATCTATTATAATATAATTTATTAGGATATTATATTCCCTTACACACTTGGTGTTGTGTGTCATACACGCTATCAAATATAATGATATAATTTTAAACTTTTGGGGCATTACAAAATCCAATTATTCTAGAATGTGAATAAATCTCATGTATTGGGAAATGTTCTGGTTATCTTAATATTTAATCTTGGGTTGTAAATATAACAAACATAACAGAATTAGAGAGTTATTGGATTAATCAATATCCTAATAAAATGTGGATGTATATATTTTCTCCAAAGATATTTATCTCGATCATAACTCATGAGTTATTTTGATTTATTTATTAAATTAGTACAAGAGTTTAAATTTATTTTTTTTCAAATGATTTAAATATCATTATGTATTTTATTCCATATCTAAAAAGTGGATAACCCTTAAAGATAATTATATGATTTATCATTTCATTTGGTATGAACATTAGTTGATAAATGATAACATTTTTTTAGACATCAAATCCTCCTATTTTCATCACATATCATGGCTTACTAAGAATTAGTGTGAAATAATGGATGATACATTGCTTTTGTATGAAAATAAACCATTTTCGATGAAATTATTATCTCTTTTATATAGGGGAGAGAATGTGAAATGAATGTTTGGAAAAGAAAATGGGATAAATTACCATATTGACTTTATCATTTTTAAATAACATTGAAGTTAACTCAAACAAATATAAAAGTAGGGATTAAATATCATACATTTTGTAAAGGATTTATTAGTTTTTAGTTGTTGTTATTAGTTTTAAATAGATGTAAATGAAGTTGAAATATTACATTGATTTCAATATGATGAATAAGTTACAAAGAAAGATGTTAGCAAAGTATCCATGAAATTTAATATTTTTAAACAAAGTGAATATATCTTTGATGGATGGATGTACATTATAGTAATATAGTATTATTATATTAAATAAGTTATTTTAATTCCTTTTAGATTTCTAGTATAATTTTAGTTGAACTCTTCTTATGTTAAGAATACATGTGTTTCTATGTAATTTCACTTGATACATTTTTTATAATAATAGAGAAGATGATCCATGCAATAGTGTTTCCTGATTTCATAACAGTTAATGATGTTTAGGGATATTAATTTAAGAATGTCAAGAAATATTTCATTACTTCACATGGACCATGTTTAAGAGTTTAATGAAGATAATTAAAAATATTATTTTTCATGATTTAGAAGAATAAGTCAATTCAATCTAAATATTATTGCATAAAAGGACCTAGAGGCCATAAAATTGAATATTATTTTGATTTAAGAAATATGGAAAGGGAAATTAGGGGTACATGACTGGAAATTTAAGAGTTCAAAGTTACCATATTATTGAATATTACAATATATATACTCTTAGATTAATTGGAAAAAAATGGCCAGCCAAGCCAACTAACAATGCTAGCTCAACCATGAACATATGAGAGAAAGGAACAAACATGCATGGTGGAAAGAGATGGGGATTTTTAAAGAACACATATAGGGTTTTTATGTAATAAATAGAGGAAAAAATAGGTTCATAGTGCCAATAGGGTTCCCTAGTAGACCACGCAAGGGTATGGCACATATCATGTAGGACGTGCGTGAATGTGTGTCTGGGTTCCAAACCCAATGCCACAGATCATAGTGGTAGTTTCACAATTGGTAATATATGGTAGTGCTCGACTGAAAATATAAATGATGTGGTACATAGGAAGCTATAAACTATTACTATATATTAAAATCATATATAAATTTCTTCCTCCATTTGATCTAAGTGATCTTAATTGTACGATCACCATAATATTTCATGTTCATCCTCTCGATGGCCGACTATGCTGCAGTCCATTGAGGATCATTTCCAAGACAACATCGATCGATCTCAAGGTATCTAGGATGTTTTTAGATTGATATTTTTAGATAATAAATTCCGGAATTTCAATATATCATGATACATATTTCGTGAATATGATAACTTGACGAACAACATTAGGCATAATGAAAAAAATGTTTCAGACGCCTTTAATACATTTGACATGCATTGATAAAGTTCAGGCTATGAAAGAACATGTATATATCTGCATGATCACATGAACATGATTAGTAATAAAGAAATTATTTCATATAATAAATGTTGAAATGTTTATCTCCATATGAAATTTTTATTTGATGAATAAAATAATGAGATATATTGGATGTTAATAACATTAATGAAATGAAATTTCTTGTGAGGATTTATATTTGTGAATAAATGACATATAGTAATTGATCAAAAAATTTTAATAACAATTCTCGGATTTCGTGAAATGTATTTTTTTTTCATTACTTATTGAGATATTTTATTTCTCTCCAAGTAAAATGATCATTTTGCACTACTTATTTAATGAAAGGAAGAGAACGATGACTTTTTTATTCATCATAAATAAAAGTAGTTCCGTGATCAAATATATATAGAAAAAGAACTAGACACTGAGTTTCATGATGAAGAAGAACTAGGGAAAATCAACTTGTTCTAATACAAAATTGATGTGTTTTTTAATTAATATTTCAGTGATCTAGTGGTTGAGTATCATTCTACCACTAGGTCATATATAGAAGAACCATATATTACTTTAATGAATATTCGCAAATCTAGTATTATAATAATTATTCACCATGTTTTCATGAAGAATAAATTATATACATATACTCATGGGATGAATATGAGATACATGTTATAACAATATTGTGTACCTATGGTTTATGTGTTGAATAAATATATCCTACATATACCATTTTTAAAAAAATTATATAATCTCTAACATTTTTATTAATTAATTAGATCTGGTATTTAATACTCTGGTCTAATTTAATAATATTAATACTATTTTCTAATTGATTATATACTTCATTTTTATACAACATGAGATTTTCAGAGGATTAAATTTTTTGACTCATAATAACCCATAACTATAAAGACTATAATAATATATTGTTTTTATGAAGTACCTATAATCACAACACTTTTTTCTACTTTCTAGTTCAAATACATATCTATATCATAGGTCAGATAATCCATTAATGTAACACCCCAACCCTAGAAGCCCAGAGTTGGTCCATTACATATTACATTGGCCTGGATAAAAGGAATGAAATCCTGAAAAAATGATCAGTTTAGAAGTCTTGAAGAAACTAGATATACATGTATCTCACATTATGTTGGGAAAGGTACAGAATAAAATACATAAAAAAACTAATAAACTGCAGCCATAAGAACTCAAAAAATGGTCTCCTCTATATGACATGTTGATGGTAAAAAAATAAAGGGGTGATCTCAAATGAATAGTAAGGGTTAAAAAATGCAGAAGCATGAATCAAAGATGATTGAATCGTAATCAAATTGGCATAGTCAATATTTTTTAGTGAATAAATGAAAAACACACGCCATTAGTAAACTAATAATAAAACTACATCCATAGATTTTCTCATAGTGAAAAACTCATGGATGGTAATAACAATAATTGAATAAAAAAAATTCTTATTAAATTGACATCATGTATTTGACACATGATAACATTATATCGCCGAAACAGTTTACTTCTTTGGTTAGAAAATTGTCTAATTTTATGGAATGAAATTCAAAGGGGTTATCGCTAACTGATTTGTCTCAGGAGACCTGTCGATGCATTGAGGGGATGTAGTAGGCCTCTCCCATTTCTACAAGTGCAAATAATTCTTTATACACATATTTCTTACAATTACAATATGACTTCTATTTTTTTTTGAAAAGAGTGGAGGACACAAATTGAACAATATTTCCATAGTTAAAACAACATTCCAAATAATCACCCTATATAAATTGGTATAAGCATTAGGAAAATAATTATAACCATGTATCCATAATATATATATTTAATATATTTAAAACATACGATGAAAAAATGATCTCAAATGGGTAGTAGATACACCACATAATTAATATTAGGTGCGCAACACAAAGTATGTATCAATGAAATGAAAATTGAGACGAAGTTCCTTACGATGTTGTAATCAAATGAGTCGTATGAACAAAAAATAATAACCACCAAATAAATCATAGAATACCATGAATATAAAGAGAATTATGATAATATATATCAAATGGATGTAAAAAATACACCACATTCAAGAAATAATTTGTGAACAATGGAATTCTCATGGAATTAAAAGTGAGATAAGGAAGCCCATACCTTATTCCCAAAGGTTTCCTTGATTGATATTAATGTCATAAATAAAAAAATTTAGCTTTATTAATTAACATATCTATAACATTATCTACTTATATTTGGTTTATTTTATCCTTATTAGGTTCTTTCAGGGCATTTTATGTGTTTAAGAGGTTCAATTTTATTGTTTTTGAAGTATTTTCTTCCATGCTTTTCATGATGTGGTTACTTGTATTCATGAATGGATGTTCATTTGAAAGGTGGTCAAACATGCATACTTGTAAATATATATTATTACAGAAATTTCATAGATATATATGATATTATAATGATTTTGGGTTATATACCATGGGGATGACTCATTTGGTAAATGTTAATGATAAACGATTGAATTAACTTTGCGTTTTTCTGCATAATAAACTTATTTTTTATTATTATTTTATATCATGAGTGTGTAAGACTTAAAAATAATTTCACAAGATAAAAAATATATATTATGACCTGTTTTAACCATTAAAATGGTTATATGACCAGTCTTGAAGATAGTAATAGAAATTTAAAACTCGTCATCCTTGAATGTGAAAAATTAAAAGATCTTGGATGGTAAGTTCATTTTTAGTGTAAAAGGAAGGGGAAAAGAGAGATGATGATGAAATATTCAATTAGAATAAAAATAATTATAGTATGTGTAAGGTAGTGGAAATATCATAGCCTTTGGATGAGGGTAGCTGAGTAAGAGAAACAGAATAATGGAACTTGTAAAAGAAGATTAAAGAAAAAGGAAGATAGGTTCACCTCTTGAGTACTTGTCATTGGGGATCTCTTAAAGGACATTGTTTTATGCCTTTTCATTAGACAATAATGTCTGGGACCTAGGGTATGATCTTAGAGATATATTTGAGTTGAATTTAGGAAGGGCATGAAGCTGGAGTGGTGTTGGAGGAATAGGGGTGAGGGGTAGTTTATATAGTCGAGGGGAGGAGTGTTTTCTTAATATTATATTCATTACATTATTACTTTTCCACAAAACAAGAAATAGTGGGGATTCCATGACCTAGGATAGTAATAAGTGCATGTTAGTTCGATATTTGGGTTCTTACATCCCCCATGATGCTAAGAATAGTGAATTTAAATAATAATATATTTATACGATAAATTAATGAATTTTACTATTCCCAAAAATTCATGTATTTTAGAAAAATCCGAAAAATTTTCCTTACCAATTTTTAGACATGTAGAATCCAAAAATGAATTAAATTTTTCAAAAATAATTTTTTAGATACGAGAAATAAAATTTTCAATTAAAATCACTATTTAATGGAAAAATCCATCACTTACAATATTCATCTTCATTTTTAATGTGCCTAAATTTATTAATACATTCATGGGTAAGGTTACCATTCATTAGGGCCATATTACTATTCCTTTAGGAAAGTTACTATTTATAAGGGTAAGTTACTATTCATAATGGTATGTTGCTATTCCCTAAAAATTATGTTGATTTTAGTATACTCCAAATGTCAACCTAATCGCAACAGTGTATGTTTGTTTTTCGAATTTCAAAAAACAGAGGTGGAAAATTTAAGTTTAATGGCTATGTTATGTTTATCTCTTAAATAACCAAGTGTTGTTTCAAAGAAATACAGTGATTTATAAAATATAGGCAATCTAATTAATGGAACATATTTAAGAGAAACATAACATGAACTTTTTTGGGGTGTTATATTATTCCATCCTTCAAAAAAAAATTCCTTGAGATTTTTCATGTATAATGATCCTAAAAGATATGTCGGTGGTTCTTCACAAAATCCTCTATTTCGCATGTTTCTCCCTACATTTTTTCGTTTCTCCAAAGGACTTTACTTATCGAGTTATCTGATTTCTCAATACCTGCTCCCTTTTTTCATGAATCCTGATAGGCTCTTGACAATATGACAAATCATGTTCCTTCTTTATTTCATCATATGTGAGTACATGCGTTGGGTCTAGCATGTACTTCTTTAATAATGAAATATGGACCACATTATGTACTATGAAGAGACTTGGCGGCATTTCTAAATGGTAGGAAACTACTCCAATAATTTCTAGAATTTCAAACTGTATGATGTACCTAGGGCTCAATTTCCCTTTCTTACCGAACCTTAAGACACCCTTCCATACATATAATTTTCAAAAGACATGATCTGCTACTTGAAATTTTAAATCATTTATATAGTGGTATCATAACTCTTTTTCTTACTTAAGGCTACATTAATATGGGCCTGAATATTATTTACCTTCATAGTTGTCTCTTGGATAAGTCCTGAGTCCATAATTTTCCTCTCTCCAACATCATCCCAACAAGTTGAAGTTTGAAACTTCTTACCATATAATGCTTCATTTGTAGCCATTTGAATCCTAGAATGGAAACTATTATTGTAGGAAAATTCCAAAAAAGAAATTTTTTATCCCACATACCTTGAAATTCATGTGAGCGTGATATCAACATTTCTTCTAGTGTTTAAGTGGTCCTTTCAGATTGTCTGTCAGTTTGGGGGTGTAAAGCGTAATCATGTGAAGCTCAGAATCCAAAGACTTTTAGAGACATTTCTGGAATTTTGATGTAAATTGGGGATCTTGATTAGACACAATAGATATAGGTGCACCATAAAGTCTTACAAATTCATTAATATAATGCATTTCCAGGCACTCAAGTGGTAAATCCTCTCTTATAGTAAGAAAATGTGATGATTTTATGAGACAATCAACAATTACCCATATTGTATAATTCCTTCTAGTTTTCCTTAGAAGTCCTATGATAATATACATCTTAATATCCTTCCACTTCTACATAGGAATAGGTAGAGGTTTCATAACCCCTTTGGGATGTTGTCTCTTGGACTTCACTTGTTGAAAAACTAGACACCTTGCCACATAGCCAGTGATTTCTCACTTCATGTTATCCCACGTAAATTGTTGATATCTAGACATCATTTTGATACCATGGTGTATATAAAAATTTTATCTATGAAAATCATTTATTAATTCTCTTTTCAGCTAAGTTATTCACGGAACATAGAACCTATTTCCAAATTTCAGAACTCTACCCTTAAACACAATATCTATCAATTTTCATTTCTCAAGGACTTTAATTTTCTTTTTAAGTTTCTCATCCTCAGATTTAGTTCTTTTTACCTTATCCAACAAGGGTACTTTATAAGAAATTTGAAATTGAATTTATTTTTTTCCTTCTATAAAAATTACCATATCCATATTTAGTAGATCCATGAAGATTGGAAATCAATCGATCCTAATTTAGGTCATGAGTCCATGATCATTCATACTTAATGCATATTACACAATATTTTATTTTCCTGGGTGGATGTGTGTTAGAAAATTAATATATTTGAGTAACTAAACCCATATCATTTTACTCATGTTGAGTTCATTCTGTGTATAATGTAATTTAAACTCTTGTGATCTATATATATCTAATATCTTTCACCATAGAGATTATGTATCCATACATTTAGATCAATGATTACTTTTTCAAACTCATGATCATGAGTTAGATAATTTCTCTGATGAGTCTTCACCTGCATTTATTCATAAGTAATAACTTTTTCATTTTTCTAAAGGAAGCAACCTAGTCCATTCTTTGATGCATCACTGTATATCACAAATCCATCACTTCTAGATAGAAGAGTAAAAATTGGATCATTGACCAATATTCTTTTCAAATATTCAAAAAAATTTATACATTCTTTTATCCATATAATCATAACCTCAATACGTGTGATCTTGGTTAGCAGATTATCCAGTTGGTTGAAATTCGGAACGAAACACCGATAGTAACCTACTATTCCAATAAATATAGGTACCTCTATTATGTTTGTCAGTGTGAGCCATTTGGGGATTGCCATTTTCTTTGAAAGGTCAAAAATTAATCCATCCTTATAGAAAATATATCCATGTAAATAAACTTATTGAAGGAAAAATTCATATTTGTTTAACTTCCCATATAATTCATTTCTTCTAAGAGTCTTCAGAATAATCCACAAGTTATTCTTATGATCTTCATAGATCTTGTAATATATTAAGATATTATAGATAAATACCACCCCAATTTTATCTAAATATTAATTGAAAAATCAATTAATTAGATCAATTAAAAAAGTGGGTGCATTAGGCAGTCCAATAGGCATTATTGTAAACACTAAATTCCCATACCTAATTTGAAGTGAAGTCTTTTGAATATATTCTTTCCTCACACACAGCTGATGATTTCCAAATTGAGGGTCAATCTTTCAAAAATAATTGTTTCCATGAAGTTGATCAAATAAATCATCAATTCATGGTAGATAATTTTGGTCTTTATTTTAGTAGCATTGATTTCCCTATAATCAATTCATAGCCTCATGGATCCATCTTTCTTCTTGAACAATAGGACAAGGGCTCATAATGGAGAAATAGTTTGTTAAATAAAACCTTTGAAACTCATTTCCTCTAATTGTTTCTTAAACTCCATTAATTCCATAGTGGAAATTCTCTATGGAGACTTTGATATAGGTTTTACACAAAGAATAATGTCAATAGAGAACTAAACATCCCACTCATTAAGATGTACAAGAAAATCCATTGGAAATACATCAATTTATTATTTCACAATAAGTGCATATTAAATTTGATGATTTGATTCCTCATCCATAGATTTTGTTCTCTCTTCCTAGCCAAAAATTGCATTCAGTAGATCTACTAGAGGTGGTTCTAGATAAGAATCTAATTATGAGGTTTCTTCTCTAAAGATAAGGGATTCTACACCATTCTCAAAAATTGTAACTTCCTTCTACTTGCAATAGATCTGCACATCATAATTTGATAGCCAATTCATATCTATAATTATATAAATGTCAATCATTAGTATTATAATAAGGCCAGAAAATAAATCACACTTATGTTTCATGAGAGGGACCGATCAACACACCTTTTTTCATTGATGCATCCCCTATGAGTTTTTACAAACAACTCCTTTGTTAAATCAAATTGGAAATGTCTTGTTTTCTTGGAAAACTGGGAATATATAAATGAGTGCGATGATCTAAATCATGTAATGCATTGTCTATGTTTTAGGAACCAATTAATGTACCTTCCACCCCATCATTTGAAACTTCAACCTCAGAGGTTGTAATCACATAATAATTCTCTTTCTCTCAGGTACTTTTCTGAGGAAAGTATCCTTAGTTCTTAAGAAACTCATTTTCATATTGTCCCATCTCTCTATAATTGTATAATTATACATCATTTATAGGTTTCTTCCTCTTTAATTAATTATATCGATGGACCTTTTATCGACAATTATAAGAAACACTCATGCCTTTTAAGCATTTCCCAGGATGAGTCTTTCCACAGTTCTCACACAATGGGAATGGATTAATTCCATCACTACTAGGAAATTGAGCTATAACCACACCTATAAAGCCACAAATTAAAAAATTCATGGCTAAACACCCTCAATTAGCCACAGCTCCATGTCTGAATACCTCGACCTGTTCATTTATTCTTCCTTCCACTCAATCCATCATCCACAAAACCCCTCATTATCCCGACGCCTTCCCCGATGCCTCCTCTCCGTGATCCTCCTCATCTATAGAAGTTTCTCCGAGTGGCCTCCCAACCTCCTCTATTCCTTACCTAAGCGTCCCCAACACCTCCCCCCCAATGCCTCTTCCCCAACGCCTCCTCACCAACAACCCTCAATACCCATGACGCATCATCCGTGTGACCCTCCTCCCCACGACCCTCCTCCTCCAGCGAAGCTACTCCGAGCGGCCTCCCCACCTCTTCCCTTCCCTCTCGACGGCTCTCCCCCACAACCCTCAACAGCTCAGACACCTAGGACGACACCCCCCACGCCCTATCATCAAGGTATTTTAAAATCTATTTGATTTCTTCTATTCTTTTTTGAATCTAAAATAAATCCATGATGTGGAGTGAACTACATAGCTATGATAGATGGTCTTGTTCTTTTTCAATTAATTACTTGATTTTATACACATTTTTGTCATTATAAATACCATAATTTCTATGTGACGCAACCAAAATTCCAAAATAATCAAATTAATTGTTATCACCTTGCTTATGGTAGTCCTAGAAACCTAAATTTTTCATCATAGACTATTTAACTCGATTTGAGAAACCCCTTTGGGTGAATCAGATTTAATATCCCATAATACATATAATTGAATTTTAATTGATCCTCCAATTTAGGTCTGTTGAGTTGGACCATATTATTGAATTGTATTATGAATCTCAAAAAGGTAAAATGGTAAGCCTATATTCATAGGCCATTTTTCATATTTTTTTAGATTGAAATGTCACTGAAAATTAAATTACCAAATGGAATAAAGTGGATTTTAAAATGGTATGGGTTCCACTATTCATTACCATCCATCATGACATGGAAATGATGATACACGTGTTCTGACATGAAACACCATGTATGTGATCATAGAACTTTTGAAATAAAATAAATTACAAATGTAATTTCATTACGTTGTAGGTGACATATAGATTCATAGGAAGAATGAATTAGATGATATCACATAGAGAGTTGTATTAAATTATGCCACACATGACACTTGGGTTCCTTATATGGAATATCGATGATGGTCTTAGAGGTAAGTGTATTACATTATGCATTGATTGAAACTTGGGTTCCCTATATGGACTACCAAATACAGGATTAGGATGCGATGAAATTATAGCATCTATTGAATATACTTGAATTCATATAAGGATTAAAATATATGGACTTGTAGGGGGATGGGATTACAGTGCACTAAATAAATATTGTGGTTACCTAAGATAACTGCCTTCGATTGGCTCAAATTTTAAATTAAATTAATTAAATGATGTGTATTCTAGTTTAATGAACATACATGGATTTGGTCAATGATTCAAATTCATTGAGAACTTTCTTATTTTCATCATTCATTTCTAAATTACATGGGTGTTATTCATCCCTTATGTAAGTATTACAATATATAACCCTAGTTTCCTAGACAATATCACAATTTTATAATAATTAATAAATGTTCAGACATATTCCAGTATATATTAAAGCGGGTTTTTAGATAGATGTTCTATGGGGAACCATGAATGACATAGTTTATTTCATTATATCCTTTATCATTTTAATTGTACACCACTCATTCTATATTAATAGATTATATTTTCCCAGGAACCATTTTTAGGCTAGTGTTTTGAGGATCATTAGTTCTCAACAAATGATTTAATCAAGGTTTCATGCTTGGTGTTCGGTTTTTTAATTGGAGAATATTGTGGTCTTCATGTTGTGGTAGGAGACATGTTACATTTCTCCAGGGTTAAAGTGAAAGAGTGTAATTATCATGATTTAATCTGTTGGTTAATAGTGTAATTAACCAAATGAATATAAGAACATGGGAATTTGAAGGATGAATGAAGTTGTTGTTTGGGCCTATAATAACATTTGGTTTTATACCTGTTAATGCCTTTTGTTTTTCTATGAAAGTGTGTTACCTTTTTGTTATATTAGTTGTTGTGATACCCTGTTTTTTTCTATAAATTTGATAAACAATATATGTATGGAAAGGTTAATGATTTTATTGAATAAAGAGGCATGTATTATGATTTCCACCCTTCCTTATTTCTCATATAATATGAAATTCATGTTAAACATTAGTTTATGTTATTTAAAATCTATTAATAGCTTATAGGTTATATGTTACCTATTTTTGAAAATATGTGCATAATAAATTTTCTAATTCATGAGTGGAATTAAAATATTTCCCTGTAATATATAAATACATTGGGGAGGATCAATCCAATTCTTATATATAAGATGTCAATATATCTCACTTCTTTTCTCAATATTTTATTATAGGTGGTTTCTTATGATGAGGCTGGTTCTATCCACCACCATCAAAGACAGGGAGTTCAACATCGGATTTGGGTAAGGTTTGTTCCATTTTTATTCTTTGGCCTAATTTTAATTAAGGATTTTTTGATTATTGGGTTCCATATATTTTCGTAGTGCGTTTTGGATTTAGTTGAAGTGGATTCGAGTCACCATTGACGAAGGCTTACACATGAGTATACATAGGTAGGAATATACATATATAAGTCCCCCCTTTATATATATTCACTCAGGGAAGTATGAATATATATATTGGGGCTAGGTGTGATTATATATAGATATGAAAAATGCATACTTGTGGATGTGTAAAGGGGTATATGCAAGTGTAAACATATATCTAAGGACCCCCTTGTGAATATTTGGCTATGAAAATATGTACATAGGGGCTAGGAGTCCTTATATATATGTGAAGTTTCACATACATGCAAGAGGAAAATAGGAAGATTCGATTTTTCATCTTCAAAAGAAATCCGTCTTGTGATTGATGTAGGTTCCCTCTGCCAAAACCTTTAATGTGATTTATATAAATGCTTGATTGTTTTAAACACTTGTTTCCATAATTTCTTTACTATTTAAAAAAATGGTTTTCTAATAACCACTAGCTTTTTCAAGGAATAATATGAATATAGCCATTTATCATGTGCACTTATATGCTCTGGGGAACCTAAAAATAATTATTAATAAATTTATTATACTTATATTAATGATTCATGGGATTATAAAGATAAATTGTTTGGAACCAAGGAGTACTTCCCCTCATAATTAGATCACTTCAAGATGAAATGATTTTAACATTGATTTGAATATTGTATAATTATGAATATAAATTAATGAAGTGTGAGTACCCATGTTTTAGGAATCTAAATCTTCGGATAAAGCAAGGGAAATAATTCTCTTCAAGTCATGGGCATCCATTTTCCTGGTGATGTGATCTTATAGTTATAGAGATGTCATCACATGCATTATTGAAAAGTATAAGATTTATTATGTGATAAGAATAGGATGATTCACCTTTCTTAATTCATCATAATCCCATCCTTCTTCATGTGATGAACATGTAATTCCTTTAGTGATGAGGCTTGAGTTCATTAGGTGATGAGCCTAAAATACTGAAATTTTGATTCAAATTTTCTGATGGAATTCCATGAAATATATTTGATAGGTGAGGTTCCCCAACCATTTCTAATTGTGGTAGTGGTAGAATAAGTTCCCATTAACATACTAAAATCCATGATCACCCAAACATGAATATTCCATACCTCTATTATGATGAAATGACTAATATTTCCCTCACCCGCTTTCCCTTATGGAGATCATGTAGTGGAGGGTTATCAATACACTGGTCAACCAATATGTGTATAAAGAAATCATACCCACCAAGAAAATGGCCAGGGATGATCTAGAATCCATGGTTCCACATTAAAACATCCAATAGAAATGACCCTACATGGGGGGACTGGCAGGGGGAAGGGGTGTCCAGGAGGGTCTTCAGGGGGGGAATGGGGGTCTGTAGGGGCGGTTGTGTACGGGGAGGGGCAGGGGGGTCTAAGTAGTTTAAAACCTCATGTGGTTATTGAGGCTCTGTCAGCTTATTCCTACAAATCAAATCCACAACCTCCCTAGCCTCAAAAAAATATATGTTCACTATATAAGATAGATTAGAGTCCCCTCCTAGTGCCAAACCTACTCTCCCCCTTGACAAAAACAAGCGTAATGAATTAATATATTCACCTATGTTACACCCATCCATCCATTTGTTTATGCTTATTGAATTTTCACCTTGTATACTGAATACTTTTAGTAATTTTTTCACATATTCTTTGTAGGTATTTGAGGATGCCTATAAGTCACAATTAAGAATCATAATCCTTGATGAAATTTAGAGGTAATTACAATCAATTTCAACACTATACTACTTTTTGTCCTTTCGTTCGATAGCCACTGTACTATTCTTTTTAGTACAGGATTTTGGTGTACATTTCCATTAGACATCATTTTTTCAATATTATTTCTTAAAAACAGATGGCCATTTTGAAACGGCTTCCTCCCCAGGAATTCTTCTCATCCCTTTTATTAGTATAACTCATTCCGAATATATCTTTATGAGGTTTTATTTGTCTCAATGTATTCACAAGAAACTGATTTCTTATATTTATGGTTTTGCGTGATAGGATGTGTCTATGGATAGGTATGCATTCTATGTAGAGAACCAAAAACAAAACATATCCCATGATTATGCATGTGAGCATATATATAAGGATCCTCTTGTGTGTGGCTTGACTCCTTTAAAGTAGAGTCCCTCTCCCAGCCTCTTTAATTCAAGAATTTTTTAAATTGCATTTAGCTACCTTCTTGATTCCTGCATGTTTATATTATATTGAAATTCTTGATCAAGTGTTATTCAAAATAATTGTTTCATTTTATAAATAAGTCATGGTTTTGTAATAAAACCCATCCAATGGAGGTACGCTGTCTGTGAAAACTCACAGTGATAGTTTATGCTTATATAGATTTTTTTGACATTATTGCGTTAATGTTTTCAATTTTAAGCCTTACTCCTCTCATTTGAGACACGACATGAATCTCCAAAGATTCTTTTTGTCTCATAGTGGGTGTGCAGCTAGTGTGTTGGTGCAGGCTAGGGGGTGGTGTCAGGGGGGGGGGGGGTGGTGTAGCCTAGTGGGGTAGGGGGTGAAGGGGGGTGAAGGGGGGCTGTGCAGGCTAGGGGCTGGGTGGAGGGGGGAAAAGGGGAAGGGGGAAGGGGGTAGGGGGAAGAGGGTAGGGGCTGGGGCAGGGGGTAGGGGCGGGGGGAAGGGGGCACCAGTATGGGGTGGGGGATGAGGTTGGGTGGAGGGGGTAGGGGCAAGGGGGAAGGGTCTATGGGGGCCGGGGGCATGGGGCACGGGGGTAGGGGAATGGGGTAGGGGGTAGGGGCAGTGGCAGGGGGAGGATTGTAGTACATGGGGTAGGGGGAAGGCTGTGTGTGGATGGAGGCATGGGGTAGGGGGCATGGGGAAGGGTGGAGGTGGATAGGGGGAAGGGGGCTGGGTGCATGGGGATGTCTGCAGGGCAGGGGTAGGGGGAGGGTGGAGGTCTATAGGGTAGGAAGGCCGGGGGAGGTATGCAGGGTAGGGGAGGGGGTGGGTGGAGGGGGAATAGTGGAGTGAGAGGGTTTGCTGGGCAAGGGGTAGGGGTTTGATAAAACCATTTGGAATTTTTATATTAAATGGATTTATTTCTACAGTTTACCAAACCGTTGGAATAAAGAGCCTTTACCTATAGTTTTTAATAACTATTGGAAAAAACCCAATTATCTCCACTACCCAATCGATTCACTAGAATATCTATCCCTCACTAATAAAACCCAACTTCCTGACCGATTCCGGAGTAGAGATCTCGTCCTCCCCCGATATAGATCTCCTCGAACCCAACAGCCCAACCAATTCTCATGTAGATCTCTCTTCCTCCTCCAACAGAGATCTCCTCGAACCATAATTCCCTACTGATTCACATGTAGATCACTCCTCCTACTCCAACAGATATCTCCTAGAACCCTACTTCCCAACCTATTCGCATGTCACTTCCTCCGGAATGGATATCACTAGGATGTCAACCCTAATTCTCGAGAAAACATCATCTATAACTCATCTCTAATTTTTCCCCCAAATGAGACCTCTCCAGGCTGTAAACCCAGCTTCACAACATATGATCTATCTTTGATTAATGTAATTTGTATTCTTTTAGTTCAAATCAGTATGTAGTAATTAAGTTATCTCCTCTACCTCCATTTTTTAGCTTTTTTTCATTTTGTTTGTTGTTTTCTATAAGATCGGATAGTCTATATTTATGTGATATAACACTATTAAGATTGAGATATATTTTAGGACGGGCATGCATCATGGGGCTAGATCCCAAAAAATTAATTACTAGTTTAAGAGTCTGTGTGTTGTAAAACAGGATGCATTACATTTTCATTGTTTCTTACATGTATTGAATCGATGCTTATGGTAGGATACAGATCCTGGTGTGAGGGTGTAGATTTTTAAGGCCAGGACTCAACCTGAGTGAGAAGTCACTGGGGAGATAGACATAATAGAACTGGGTTCCGATTTTTTTGTGATTTGAATCCTCCCTTGATTGAAATGGTGTTTTCTGGTAAATCTTGTAGGTCATCCTTTGAGTGAGAAGGGATGTCTATGATACATCAACACTTATTTGACATTAGGGTTATACTCAAAATATCTAATAAATCATGAAGATCATCATTCCATATAAATGCATGAAGTATCATATCACAACTATCCTAGGAACCTTAATCTAGGGTATAAATAAAAAATAGTTCATTTACTAACATAGATCGATCTACAATCATCCTCATCACATTCCCAATTGGTATGGTTCAAAATCCTTATCAAATTTATAGAATATGAATCTAGTATGATTCAAAAATTATTAACCTAACATGAATCATATGTGGTGTCTAAGGAAATAACATAAACCCAAAATAATTATTCATTTTATTCATTCAAACATGCCTAAATCAATACATCTATTATAAACCATGGGTCATACAATTTGTCAATTTATGGTGTGATCCCTACAATTTGACTAAAACCACTAAGTATCCTTGATCACCAACTAGTATAGATGAGTATCATCACCAAATAATTTTCACCCATTGGATATTCTAATTTCATAATCATATATTCATACAAAACGATATAATTGGGTTTGAAATTCATGATATCCCATGATTTCTACCCCATACTAACAAAAGTTTATCACCAAATCTCCATACGGCTTCCCACTATAGAACCACTCCATCCCATAGGATGTCTGGTAATTCCCTTGATCTCTTATTCCTCACCTGAGTGTAGGAACCTCCCCAATTCACATTTTTACATAGTTCCACCAATCCCATTGATATTGAAAATGATATATAAGCTGATAACAGTGAATTTTAATGAGAAAACTTCAGGTATTGGGAAACAAATACTCATGAATCTTAGTCCAATCTGAATGTATTTTACTAGTTCCCAATTCCATAAATTGATCTTGGACAAGAAGATGACATTGATCAAATCCATCCACCTATCATAGTGGTAATGAGTAACACTTAGATGCACCATTTAATTATGTATAGTGTATTGAATTTTCATAGGGTAATCACATTATTAATTATGAATTCAATTATGTTTGTGTTATATAGAATTCAATTCTGTATGTATTGAATTATGAACTGAACACGCTGTATATAACTCACAAGTCATTATGTATTCATAATTATGTATAACACATATATAATTATTTATTCCATTATTTATGTAATGTATTCATAATTGAGAATTAAATTCTTTATTTATTTAATTAAGAATTTAATTCAGAATTATGTATTGAACATGGTAATTGACTTCTAAATTAATAATAGAATTCGGAATTCTATTCTAAATTCAAATCTATATGTGTTTAATTACCATTTGAATTATGTTTTATACTTTCAGGTAATTTCTGGATTCTTCATGTGTATGAGATATGTGATAGATACATTGGAGAATTTTTAATGTTTTCATTTCATCAAGTTTCATAATAATTGTACTTATGGTTTATTAATTTATATTAAATGGATTTATGTCAATAGTTTACCAAACTATTGGAATATAGATCCTTTACCTATAGGTTTTAATAACTATTGGAAAAACCCCAATTATCCCCACTACCTAATTGATTCGCTAGCAGATCTATCCTGTACTAACAAAACCCTACTTCCCGAATGATTCATGAGAAGATATCTCGTCTTCCCCAGACAGAGATCTCCTCGTACCCTACATCCCAACCAATTCACATGCAGATCTCTCCTCCTCCTCCAACAGAGATCTCCTCGAACCATAATTCCCGACTGATTCATGAGTAGATCTATCCTCCTACTCCAACAGATATCTCCTCGAACCCTACTTCCTGATCTATTGGCACGTCACTTCCTCCTAAATGGATATCTCAAGGATGTCGACCTTAATTCTCAAGCAAACATCCTCCAGAACTCATCAATAATTTTTCCCCAAACAAGACCTCTCCAGGATATGAACCCCGCTTCCCAAATGAGGATCTATCTATGATTAATGTAATTTTTATTCTTTCAGTTCAAATCGGTATGTTTTAATTAAGTTATATCTTCTACCTCCATTTATTTTAGTCTTTTCATTTTGTTGGGTGATGTCTATATGATCGGATAGTCCACATTTATGTGATCTAACACTAATAAGCTTGAGATTTATTTTAGTATGGGAATGCATCATGGGGATAGATCCCAAATGATTAATTAATAGTTTAAGAGTTGGTTTGTTATAAAACTGGATGTGTTACGTTTTTATTGTTTCCTGCATGTGTTCAATTGATGCTTATGGTAGGAGACAGATCCCGGTGTGATGGTGTAGATTTTTGAGGCCATGACTCAACTTGAGTTAGAAGTGACTGGGGAGATAAACATAATATAACTAGGTTCCTATTTTTTTTATGTGAATCATCCTTTGATTGAAAGGGTGGTTTATGGTAATTCATGTTGGTCATACTTTGAGTGAGAAGGGATGTCTAGGATAAATCAACACTTATTTGGCATTAGGGTTATACTCAAATATCTAATAAACCATAAAGATCAGCATTCCATTTACATGCATGAATTATCCTGTCACAACTATCCTAAAAACCTTAATCTAAGGTATAAATAAAAAATAGTTCATTTAATAACATAGATCAATCTACGATCATTCTCATTTCATTCCTAATTAGTATGGTTCAAAATCACTATCCAATTTATAGAATATTCATCTAGTATGATTCAAAATTTATTAACCTAACATGAATCATCTATGGTGACTATGTAAATAACTTAAAACCAAAATAATTATTCATTTTATTAATTAAAACATGCCTAAATCAATACATCTATTCTAAACTATGGGTCATACAATTTATAAATTTATGGTTTGATCCCTACAATTTGACTAGAATCACCAAATATCATTGAGTACCAACCAGTATAGATGAGTATCATCACCCAATAATTTTCACCCTTTAGATATTCTAATTTTATACTAAGAGATTCATCCAAAGCACTATAATTGGGTATGAAATTCATGATATCCCAAGATTCTTCTACCCCATACTATCAAAATTTCATCACCAAAGCCCAGTACCACTTCCCACTATAGAACCACTCTATCCCATAGGATGACTTGTAATTCCCTTGATTACCTATTCCTCACCTGAGTGTAGGACCTTCACTAATTCACATTATTACATGGTTCCACCTATCCCATTGATATTCAAAAAGGACAATAATCTCATCCTAGTGAATTTTGGTGAGAAAACACCAGGTATTGGGAAAAAATACTCATGAATCCTATTCCAATCCTAATGTATTTTACTAGTTCCCAATTCCAAAAATTGTTCATGGACAAGAACATGACATTGATCAAATCCATCCACCTATCTTAGTGGTAATGAGTAACACTTACATTCACCATTGAATTATATATAAGGTATTGCATTTTCATATGGTAATTACCTTATTAATTGTGAATTCAATTATGTATTTGTTATATAGAATTCAATTATGTATGTATTGAATTATGAATTGAATACACTTTAGATAATTCAAAAGTCATTATGTATTCATAATTCTCTATAACAGATACATAATTATTTATTTCATTATTTATGTATTGTATTCATAATTCATAATTAAATTCTGTATGTATTCAATTAAGAATTTAATTCCAAATTATGTATTGCACATGGGAATTGACTTCTAAATTCAGAATTGAATTCTGAATTCAATTCTGAATTCAAATCTGTATGTGTTTAATTACCATTTGAATTATGTTTTATACTTGCAGGTAATTTCCGAATTCTATATGCGTATAAGATATGTGATAGATACATTTGTGAATTTGGAATATTTTAATTTCATCAAGTAGAAAAATAATTGTACTTATGGTTTATTATGTTGTGTCTAAATGGGGAATAATTTTGAATTATTTATTCTTCAAATGATATACTGATGTTAAATTTTATCTAATTGTATATGTTTTTTTCACTTTTTTTTGTTACACTTATATTTTATTAATTTTTTATTTTGTGTCCATATATTATTTTAAAGATAAGATAGTGGAATATAATGATTAATTTATTTTCATTTTATAAAATCATTGTATACATAATTTTGATGTCATACTAACATGACGATTTTTTAAATTATATCTATATATTTTTAACAGAAGATTATATGTTTTTATGAATGGAATGATCCATATAATTTCCGAAGAATTATGGTGTCTTGCTAAAAAAATCCAATAGGGAAATAGTAATTGATTTTGGTTCTTTAATAACTGAACATGATGTTCTTGGACACAACCCTTTTACAATTGTTACAACAACATCAATAAATCTCAAAAATCTTTGAGTAATGGAAGATACATAGTAAAGAGATGAGATATATTTAATTGTGAAGATATAAATAATATTTTTTCTTGCAGTGTATCCTATTATAGTATTTTTCTTGGTGATTACTAAAAGCATCAATTTATTAAGTAATATTTTTAAAAGATCATTATTTTCTACCTGTAATTATTGCATCTAATCTTAGTGATCACAATGATTCTAGTTGTGGAGCCTATTTCTTTCGAACTGCGTAGTTTGAAAAAGGATGGTGATAAATTTACCATCAATCATACATGTTAAATAGAATATCAGGGACTCAGATTTATATTATTGATTTATTATTAAAGAATCCTTAGGTTGGAAGCATGTTTCTTCATATCAGTGATATCAGTTAGGTTCCTTTTTTAGAGATTTTATACCATGGATCCAATTAACGATCCTTCTACCACTCTTGGGTAAAAGGAAATATTTATTATGAATTAGAACTGGTATGTCATAATATCTATTTCGGGACATTTCCTGTTTTTATCAAAATCTCCATGCAATATTTTTACATTTTTAGATTTTTTGAATTGTAATTTCTGTTTAGTTCAATTTCCTTTTTAACACCAAATAGTTTTTATTATTGTTTTATCATTTACTACTATCTTGTACATTGATTTTTCATATTTTATAACATCCAAATGAATATATCTATACATTGGATAATAAATTAGAGTATAAGTTTTTTACTTGTACTAACATATCTTTCTAACAATGTCTTATTACTCAACCATGAGACCTTAACTCTTTAAATCTCATCACACTTTTCTTCAATTTTGATTCCATCACTTAGTCTAATGACCAACCATTTCTCAGGGAAGTGAACCGCTCACAATATTTCTTATGATATCCAATATTCCCATATCACAGAAATGTGAATGGTGGGTTTTAGAAACATATATTCATGTGTCCCAAATCCCTATACTAAATACACTATAGTTATCCTCTTCCATTAGAATCATAAAACGACTCCAAAAAAAATTTCCCATGGTGGTGTGTATGCATCATATTTTAGCTTCTAAATGAAGTGTTCCCTCCACTAGAATAAGGAACTAAATAAATCCCCTTCCATGTTCATGTAAAATGTATATTTTCCAAAGACATCATAATAACCACAAATACATAGGTGTGAAAATCAGATGATGGGTCCGTGATAACATAATTAGTCATAGATTCATCACAAATATTCATACCTTAAGCCTTATATTAATAATACAATTTGACATATACTTACCAAATATGTTAATGTTGATTCATATTCAATCAATAAAAAATTTTCCTACACAATATCTAAGAGATCTCAAGATCTATCTTGTTTAAGATCATCTAGAATGTTTTTTTCATTCATGATTAGCTGGAATCACTTATAATAATGTTTTTATCCTTCCATTCCCTAATTAAATTACCCCACAGCCTATCTAAACCCTTTAGTAAGAAAAAAACTCATATTTTTAAGTCTATAGGTTCAATAAAAAATTAAGATAAAGATGTTTTTCATCAAAAGGTCATATTCATTATTCAACCCTGTAATGTTGTATTTTCATTGAATTAGATATGAACTATCCTTTCCACATCCACCCCCAATATCAATATTCCAATCACTCACTAGTTGGGTTAGCTATACAGTTCAATATACAAATTCATCACAACTTATCTAACATTAGGGTCAAACTAAAATATCTAATAAGAGGGGGAATCATGAACACTATACATAACTGTGGTGGTTTTAATTAATAGAACAATAGTAAGAAATATGCGTGACTCATAAGAGGGGTTAGTCTCTAATAGAATGTCTATATTAATGAGGTCAATGGATTCAATGCAAGTTTCCACTTAACCATTTTTGTGACATTCTCATCCCCTTAATGTTCTGTACAAGGAATGGGGTTGTCCCCTGGATGACGATCTTCCACTTGGAGGGTTCATACCTGAACATATTTCTAGATTTTTTCTGCATCCTGCATCTCCTTGCGCAAATTATGGATTTCATCAGAAGGATGAGTGTCACTAGAATGACCCAGAGAGTCACAATCATTTGAGTTATCAATAGAAATTTTGATATGAACATCCTATAAAGATATCTGGATTTCATCAGTTTAGGGGGTGGGATACCCAGTTTTGCATTAATTTTACATACATAATTCTCATATCTTATCATCATAAGATGGGCCATCAATATCCAAGATCATCAGATCAAGGACAGGAATATTCTCATTTCCATTCCTCCTTCATCATTTAGAATATTCCTATCCCTTCTTATGGCATAAGGAACAATCCTTTTCCTTTATAAATTTTTATGGAAAATGACCAAAACAACATGCAATTAATGCAGAACATTTCTTTGATTTCATATTGGATAAAGAGGTTGATGATTTCATTAATTTTGGTTAATACCATTTTTTAAAAAACATGTTGGACAAGTAAACATGAATAATAAGTATCGTAAAGTTCCAAAACAATGGGTTGTCAGTCTTTCTATCATCAGAACTATATGCTATCCAAAATAAAAAAATTCTTAATATTTGACATAATTAGCATGATGATCTCCAATTAAAACACACACCTAGTGAAATAAAGGAAATTCATATCCTTTTATCTAACTCATTCCTCAAGGTATCGACTCATTAAGAGTCCTAATATCCTTACATATATATTTTTTGTAAAAAATGATGATATTTTGATTATCATTACCATAGATTCAAATCCCATGAAATGATATACATGATTAAAATTGGGATTTTCCTTTCATTGGACTTATCATAGTCCAAGACCGCATCTTTAGTAGAGTTTGACATGAGAAAATAAATATTCTTCTTAAACATATCTGAAGTACCCTACATGTTGACTTTTATTATTTTATGTTCTGGTATGATTATGAATAGAAAATAATTTTTTTTAACAAATGAATATACTTCCCAGAGGAGAATCATCAAATATGAAATAGTGGATACTGTAATTGAAATTTAAAAAATATATATGAGTGCAAAATGTTCCACTCCCCATGTATATGTTTAAAATTTGAGCTCAAGTGGAATTTGTTGAATTTCAATGTGGTGTTTTTTGATAATTATAACATGAATAATTGGATATTAATGACTTTTAAACATCTGAATTCATCCAAAATTATTCAGTATACTATATGTATATGTTTATTTATTATCTATGTTGTTTTGTATTGTATTTTCAAGTGTAGTATTGTAAAATGGAGGGTAAAAATAGTGGAAAATAGTGGGGAGCATTGTGCATTCTATGGGAAACAGTTGAATTTTGTGTATTCTATGTGAAATAGAAGATAATGGAAACAGTTGAATTCTATGTGAAGTCCTTGTATTATGTTTTTGTTCCTGGTTTATAAAAAAAAAGTATTTTTATGTATTCCACAGTGAGGGAATTATTTGTATTCAATGTTTGGGATTTTTATGGTATTATATTATTTTAATGTGTTTTATTAGTTTTTTAAATTCCATGTATAGTATTGTACTGTTTTCAATGTGTTTTTTTTGTTATTTTTTGTCATAGGGAATGTTAGAGATGGTATTGTATACTATACTAAATGTTGGACCTGCTCTAAAAAATAGTAGGGTTCATATATACTGAATTATTTAAGAACATTATACCATGATGGATCATCTATGGGGAAAATAGTGGGGATCTGCTATACTGAATTTTGCAGGAACTCAATACCAACAGTTCATAAACTGTTGGTATAGTTTGAAGGGTAATTAATACCAACTGTTATTTGGAAAATGTTGGTATATCTCTATACAAACGGCTGCTAACAATTGGTAGAATTTTCTGTCACAATCTTTACATCTACAGTTGAAATACCGTTGGCATATATTTATTCTGACAACTCTTAATAAACTGTTTCTATAGTTCAATTCGAAGTTGCGTATACCAATATTTGAGTTATAACCATTGGTAAAGGGATATATCGAAGCCATTACCACCAAAGGTTTTTGAAACCATTGTAATAAAATATACCAATAGTTTCATGGTCCATGCCAATGTTTTAAAAATGTTGGACTAACCTTAGTTTCCAGTAGTGATTGAGAAAGGTACACAATACTATACATGAAAAAACTAATAAACTGCGTCTACAGGAACTCAATAAATGGTATCCTCTTTATAACCTATTGATGGTAATCAAATGAAATGGGTGAGATAAAATGTATATTAAGGGTTAAAATAGTAGAATAATGAATCAATAATAATTGAATCACAATAAAATTGGTATCGTCAATATGGGATGTTGAATAAATGAAAACCACACGCCATTAATAAACTGATTATAAAACTGCATCCATAGATTATATCAAAGTGAAACATCATGGATAGTAATAATTGTAATTAAAGAAGGAGAACTATTATTAATTGGGCATCAGGTATTTGGAACGTGATACCACTATACCATCAAAATGGTTAATGTCTATGGGTAGAAACCAATCTGATTTTTTTGGAAACAAACTCAAAGGGTTTGTCCCCAACTGATTTGTCTCATGAGAATTGTCGATGCATTGATGGGATTTAGTGGGATCCTACTATCACTAAAAGTACAATTCATTAATTATAAAAATATTTAATACCATAAAAATATGCTTTCTCTATATTCATATAGAGTAGAGGACATAGATTCATCAATATGTCCATAGTTAAAACAACATTCCAAATAAACACAATATGTAAAAAGGTATACGAATTAAGACACTAATCATATCCATGAATCCATAACATTAATATATAATATATTTAAAATTTTAAATTAAAAAATATCTCCAATGTGTAGTGAATACATCACATAATAAATATTATGTGTGCAATACCATGTAAGTCTCAGTGAAATGGAAATTGAGAAGAAGTTTATTACCACATTGTAATCAACTGAGTCATATAACCCAAAATTTATAACCACAAAATGAATCACATAATACCATGAATATAATGAATATAATGAAAATAATGATAATATATATAAAATTCCATTACACAATATACTACATTCAAGAAAGAAGTGGTGAACAATAGAATTCTCATGGAATTTAATGTTAGATAAGGAACCCCTTACCATATGGAAAAAGGTGTTCTCAATTTATCTCAATGACCTGAATGATCAAATTTATCTTTAGTAATTAATAATTACATAACCTACTGTAAATTAAATTAGTTTAGTTTAACCTTATTAGGTTCATTCATGGCATTTTATTCCTTGTTTTTCATGATCAGTTTATTTGTATTCATGAATGGAAGTTAGTTTGAAACGTGGTTAAACATGATGAATTTTAAATATATATTATTAGTGACATTTCAAAGATAAAAATGATTTTATAATGATTTTGATTTATATACCCTGAGGATGACTCATTAGTTAAATGTTAATGATAAATGATTAGATTAACATTGCGGTTTTTTGCATAATGAACTTTTTTGTATTATTATTTTATATAATGAATGTGTAAGGATTCTAGAGAATTTAATAAGATAAAATAAATAAATTATTAACTTTTTCAGCCATTAAAAAGTTTTAATTACCAGTCTTGTAGATTTTAATATAAATTGAAAATCTGTCATTATAGGATGTGATAAATTAACACATCTCGGACCGTATTTTCATTTTCAGTGTAAGAGGAGGAGGAAAAGATAGATGATGATGAAATATTTCATTAGCATAATAAAAATAAACTACATATATTTTACTTGAATTATCATAGCATTTTGATTTGTTGAGGTGAGGAGAGAGGAACAGAAGAATGGATCATGGAAAATAATTCGAAAGAAAAAAGAAGGGAGGTTCATCTCTTGAGTAATCCTCATTGAGAATCTCCTTAAAGCCTTTGTTTTTGTACTTTTGGTGAGAACACCAGGTCTTGGAAGTGTGGGATGATCTTAGGGAGATATTTTAGCAGAATTTAGTTAGTTATTGAAACATGAGTGGTGTATAAGGAAATGGGTGATGGGTGGTTTATATAGTGGAGGGGAGGAGTGTTTTCTTAAGATTATATTCATTAATTAATTATTTTCCCACAAGACCTGAAATAGTGAGAATTCCATAAGCTAGAAAATTTATAAATGGATGTGGGTTCTTGATTTGGGTTCTTACATCACTCGTGATTCTAGGAATAGATAATTAAAATTATAAGGTATTTATATGACAAATTAATGTATTTTACTATTCACCAAAAATTCTTTTATTTCAAAACAATTCCAAAAATTCACTATAACCATTTTTCAACTTGTAGAATCAAAAAATGAACTCCATTTTTCAAAATAATTTTTTTAAATATGTGAAATTTAATAGTTCGTTGGAATCATTTTTTAATCAAAAAATTTTAACACTTAAAATATTAATCTTCATTTTTAAGGTACCTAAATTTATTTTTACTTTCTTGGGAAAGGGTACCATTCATAAGGGTAATATTACTATTCATAAGGTTAATTTAATATTCATAAGGCTATGTTAATATTGATAAGGGTAATTTAGTATTCACTTAAAATTATGTTGATTCTATCAGAATCCAAATATAACCTTGATCGCAACTATGTGTGTCCGTTTTTTAAGATTCAAAACTCAGAAGTCGAAAATTTATGTTTAATGGATAGGTTGTGACGATCTCCTAAATAATCATGTGTTTTTTCCATAAAACTTAGTGCTTTATTATATTGGATATCTAATGAATAGAACGTATTTAAGAGAAACATACCTTAAAATTTTTGGGGTGTTATTATTAACACTCACACATTTGACAATAAAAAGTGAAATAACCTTTTGTTGATAAAAATGGTAAAATTATTTTGAACTATTAATATTTCAATGAGTTAAACAATATATATATAGATTATATTAATGTGTTTATTATTTTTAGAACCTAGGATATAGTGAAATAGATATGTGGTAAAAAATCAACCTTGATTTCTTATCTTAATGTTTATCAATAAGATTATTTGTACAGAAAAATCTATAAACTATTATCAATATTACCAATTAAGTTAAAAACTTTCTTCACATATATATAAATTATCTTATTATTAATCATAGTTGAAAATCTATTCTTGATATATATATATATATATATATATATATATTACCCAATTATTTATTTTTTGTATTTAGCTAATAATAATTTTCTATTCAAAAAGCTAATTCAATAGGTGGATATTTATATTAATTATTGAGAGATGATGTAGAAAATATTTTTCTATTTATAACACCTTAATAAATATCTCATTTATCAATTCTCATATATTTATGATTTTTATCAATAAAAATGTATCATACATACCCATTATGTAATACCCAAGAGTCAAAATAAAAAAAAATTATTATATGAAATTTAAATCCATATTCATAAAATTATTCTCCATAATGTAACTTCAGAAACACATATTTAAAACTATTCCACTAAATTTCATAGCTATATGTGATTTTATAATAAATTATATGATGCATTATATTTTATACAATAATAACTTTTTTGGGTGACAATATTTTTTTATAATTTCAAAGAGGACATTAAATGAATTTACTCCAATTGAAAAATGTCAATCCATAAAACATATCCTTTTAGTGAGATAAGATCCATATTTTACTTCTTTTTTTAACATTATATTTTCTAAAAAAATATCTATTTAGGTAGGAAATTCTACCATCCATATAATAATTAAATCTTGGATTGTTGGGTAGAAATCACTTTTCCCAAATCCAGAATATGGGTAAAAAACCGTATTTCATTGGCATAGAATCTTTTAATGTTTCCTAAAAGCATGAAACAAAAATAGTACAAATGGTAAATGTTTATAGAACTATAATAATTATCCACATCCATATCTACTTATGCAAGATATTCAATGGGAACCTATCATTGGCATAAACCCAACCATTTAGATGATCTAGACTCTAAATTTTGTTGGATATAAATGGAATTTGACAATTATAAGTTTTAGAGTATTATTAGTCTCACCACCTACACATGGATTATATAATTATATTAATAAACATATTTATCTAATGTGGTAATTATATCTCACATAATTCATATATATAATAATTAATTGAGATATTTAGTTCTAGATTCTTATTTCTACAATAAAAAAATCTGATCTGAATATTTAATTATTTAATTCATTATAAATTTCGGCTTTTTTCACTTATCCAAAAATTAATTACCTCAATATTTTATATTTTCATCTACATCCCATGCACAAGTTACGTGAGACATATAAATATAATGTTTTTGAAATACATGAAAAAATACATCTATGAGAAATATGAATATTCCTAGTAGTCAGCCCCCACATTTTGAATATATACCATAATCCCCTAGGTAAACTATAGGTTTAGACAAATTTCTCCAAAACCATGGATCAATATTCAAAGAACATCTTAATTCTAATAAATTCATATTATCTAGTTATCATAAAACATAACCAAATTATTTAGTATATTAATAACTAAAATAAAAAATAATTTTCTTGGTTAAATGAAAACAAAATCTATTTTGTTATATATTTAAAATGACTATTTTATTAAAGCCAAAATAATTATAAAAAATAGAAAAAAATTATACTAAGTCATATAATCATTCATAATTTGAACCATTTATAAAAATAATTATTAAATATATACTATATAAATAAATGCATAATTAAAATATATAACATGAAATATAATTATAAAAAAAACTTTGATATGGTTTCCCTTCTCCACATATTTTCAAAAAAAATTTATAGAAGAAAATATCTTGAACCATGATGTATTTTAATATGAGAATTAATTTTTGTTATAAATTATACCAATAACCAAAAATAATAAAAATTTCCATATCATGGATTTCAATTTTGAAATATCATTTCCATTAACCATGACCATTTTTATATGAAACACATATCATAAAATAAATTTTTTTAGAGTGGGAAAGATATTTCTAAAAGTTTGTGAAATAGTCAACCAAAATCATTTAGGCTATTAGATATTTATATTTTTTATTTGGATAAAAAATCCTATATTGATAACAATTTTCTTGATTGTTCAACCTATAAATTTGTTTCCACAAAGACATGATAGAAAAGTTAGAGAATTATCTAATGTATTTATTCCCCCTTAGGTATCTATAGTATGTCTAAATTCTACAATATTAATGAATTATCTCATTCATTCCATGAATTTATATAATCTGTTATTTGTGGATTAAAGAAAACAACCGTTTTAGTATTCTTTGGTTCAATTAGTGTCTATAAAAATAGTGATATATGACCATCTCGTCATATTGGACTATATTTTTAATCACTATGGACAATCCCCATGGATTCAAACCAGTAATTTATTTTTTTCATAGTGGAAAAAATATAATCATTTCGTAAATCATTTTACTTTTGACCTCTTGTAATTTACGACTAATGAAAAATTTGAAACATATTTATACATATATACTAAAATTAATTTATTAATATAAATATTAATTTAAAATATTGAATTTTATAATAAATATCTTATAGTTAATATTCTTCTTCGAATATTTTCATGGAACAACTTGAGTCAACTAGTCCCTTTATCCGGGTTTTCCCATGACATGGCATGATGTATGTTCCTAATATACAAAGGATAGTGACAAGGACCAAATAATCCAGAAAAAACAAAGTTGGGACGGTTTAGAACAAAAATAATAGTAATATAAATAATATTCAAGTATGGTTCATCTATACAATGGATACCAATGAAAAAGGAAAAAATTGATATAAATATATAACAAAACTAAACATTGTTTAATAAATAAAATCAACCCACCTCCCATTTAAATTTATAAAATCATAAAAATTCATAAGACAAAATTATATAACTGAAACTAAAATAAAAATATTTTACATGATACAAAAAATCAAATATAGGATAAAATAAAAAATTCATATTAGATGACCCATAGAATATAAAACTATAAAACATTTGTGAGAATTAATGTAAAATCACAACCATGTAACCCATTGTCTCTACCACATCCCACAAAATTAATCATCATAATGATATGAACATAATACAAAAGGTATAAAAAATGAAAAATTGTATTAAAACATAAGATCTTCATAAAACAGATGGTGTGTGTATTGGTTTCGAGCTAAAAAGTTCTAGTATGATATCAACAAATAGTCTATTAAATTTCATTTATATAAATTTTCAAAAATTACAGTTCGAAATGTATTTATAAAATTTGTTTTGATATAATAAATAATAAAGTGAAAATTTTTAATCCTTTATTTGGAAAATCAATCCTTTGAAACTTATTTTGTTTATCCAAGGATAAACCACCACTTTGTAAATAAATCAATTTTACACCTTGAAAAGAAAAACTGCCATGTTTACAATGATTCAATGTACAAAACAATACAAATTTTTCATTTATAAAACTTATCTAAAAACCTCCATTTGTATATATATTTTAATGAAATGAAATCCAAAAATATGGAGAATTCATAAAATCAATATAACACTATAATATATTTATAGAGGATATAAATTAAAAAATGAAATTTTAAATGGTTCCAAAAAAATAAAAATGAGTACAAGGGGAAATATTATACATTATATAAGATTTCACTAGATAATATTATAATTAATAGATTAGAATAATGGAGTACTCACTAAGTTGTAACCTGATATATTACGAACTAATGTCAAGCGGAACCAACCATTGGTCTATGTTTATTCCCAAAGAAATAACCACATGAATTTCTCTCACATAACTCATTAGGGGAACTTCCCGATAAAGGAAATGATCAATATTTTGTGAAGATTTTATGTGAAATAACATATGATCTCTTATAATAGATATTTTCCACAATCATAATAAACCATGTTTTCCATGAAATCGTTAATGTACAGATAGTTTAAGAATTTAATAATAAAAGAATCATATTCATTAATAATAAAACATAAAAAAACAGATCTCATCTCACCTCTAACACCCTGTCAAAAAAATAATCCTTTAAAATTATTCTAAGCATATCGAGATATTTTTATTAAATCCATTTCATAAAGGAATATTTTTAATATAATATGTAATAGAAAGTGGAACAAATAATTGATTCTATCAATAAAAATACATTTCATAATGTTCTAACAGGGCCTTCAAAACTAACTTCAATGACAAAATAATATTATCAAACATTGAAAATTAAACCTTAAAATAAATCATTACAAATAATTTTTAAATAAAAACTATACATTAACAAACATAAAACATCTCAATGACTAATAATTCTTAAATTTAATTTTTAAAGGGCCAAATAAACACATTTTTTAAATATTCCCCTAAAATATGAATTACCATTCATCAAAATCAATATGGTGTTAAACACACATGTACACATGTAATTATATTTAAATTTCCAATTAATAATTTAAACATAAACTTAGAATTCAAAATAAAATGGTTTTAAGTCCCTTAAATTATTAGTGGAGAAAGAACCATCATAGCCTTTATCAAGAACAAATCATAACTGAATCCCCCACCTTTTACAAAATTTGGCACAACTCGATGTACCTTTTAATGGGTTAGAATGACCTTGATAATATAGTCTTCTTTTTTATGAAAATACATAAAGAATAATGAATAAAATCTTGAATGATATAAAGAGTTACACACCATAGAAACTAGATGAACAGATAAATCATGAGTGTTGTGGACCTAATAGAAACTTTGGATACCCAAGATCTATATTATAATGTTCTAGATGAAATATCCCTTGGGAAATTATCATCATGGAATATTTCATAATAGAAAAAATCAATTCATCCTTTTTATTATCATCGACTAAACTAGATCTGCCTAAATCTTCTTATAGAGTTTCTTGATGTACAAAATATAAATTTTCTATCCATTGCACTTCATCTTTTCTCAAATAATCACCCATGCATTTGAATTAAAATAACTACTTCAGATTTATATGATGATTATTTCCCATACAATACTTGGTCCATATTATATATTTATGTTACAATTATTTATTAATTAATCTTTGGAATCTTTATCTTGTATTCCTATAAATAAGAGTATCCTTGGAATGTACAATAAAATGTAAACACACATAAAACTATGTGATATTTATTAAATCTTACATAAATAGTATCTACGCCATTTTTCACAGGTACAAAATAATTAATATTTAATTATGGAATACTTCAATTAAGAAAAAACCGAACATAAATATAAAATATAAATAATAATAATACTAAAATAATGAATTATTTGAGTTACAAAAACAAACCCTTGAGGCCTATATAAGAATCTTTTGTGTGAAATTAGGAATTTATCATAATAATTAATGTATATAAGCATCCTTTTTGAATAATAATTAATTTGGAATTAATGTGTATGAAAATCTTTCTCCCATAAGAATTAGTCACATAAGAATTAATTATGCAAGCATCAACTGGACTATTTGAACCACTCAACTCAACAGAATGATCACCTAAAATTTTGAAAATGGTAAAAGAATAATTTTATGATATACTTAAACATCGTCTAGTGTTATTTATAAAAAACATATCTTGTTCATGTAAACATAGTCTCTACACGATATGCATCTAGAGACCACTGTATTTGAAAAAGGAATGTGATTCATAAGGATTCGAGATTGATTATTTAGGGCAAATGAAAACATTTACATTGATGAATTTTATCAAAAAATAGCTCATAAGACACATTAAAAACTCATTGAACAATTGAATAAAACAATTATTTAGTTTAACATTACTTATATTCTTTAATAAGTATTGGATTATTTAATCATGTCAGTAATACTATTATATGTAATGAAAATAAAAGTTTTTAAATATGAGAAAATAGATCAAATGTATATTTATAATTATCAAACAATAAAATGTTATGTAAGTGTAAAGCAGCAAATCAACAATATCGACATTTTTTATTTTTGAAAAATAATTATAATTTTGAAAACATCTATGCGCATTTTAAATTACCAAAATGAATATCGTTAAATATTTAAAACACATATTGTAATTTAAAAATTTTTATGCCCAATTTTTATAAAGAACATGAAGAAACTAATTTCAAAAAAATTAAAGCTGAAATAATTAAAATTGGTTTTTAATAGAAAATAAATTAAGATATTCTATTTTTCACCATTAGATATAACATAATTACATTTAAATTAAATTTAATAGTTTTATATAAAATTAACCTTGTTAAATTTGTTCTTTCTAAAATAATAAGTATTAAATTTGAAATAGTCCCACTAAAATGAATCCTTTACCCACATTAAATTGAACTAACTTTTAGAAAGTTTTCACACTATAAATATATTGTGTCTGGAATGTAAAAAAATAATTGAGTAAATTTCTGAAGACTCCTCCTAGGAAATACAATAAATTCCACCACGATCCTTGAAAACATATGAATATATCCAATAAATTCTAAAAAATAATTCCAAAAATTAAATAGTTACCAATAATCTATTCATGTTCCAATGAACTATATAATATTTTATATTTATCACTCACACTTGAAAGTAATATTTTTTTCATATACTTAAATAAAATATTTTAAGAAAATTGATCATATTTACTGACAAAAAATAACAATATATCACAACAATGATGAATTTATACTAATAAATTTAACATGAAGTGGGATTCAAATTTTGTAATTATTTTTTCCATTAAGAAGAATTTTCAATAAAAATATATTTATATTAAATGTACATTTTAAACTACCATCATTCCAAGATCATATTTTATTTTTTTAAAACATAAAAACATAAAAAATATAACTGTTTCTTTTCATAATATGATCATTTTTCTAAGTGACACAAGCAGCTTGGAACCCAAGTAGGGGGGAAAATGATCGTAGTTTCGTTAATTTTTTCATCTATTTATTTAACCTCTTATCCTATTAAATTTATCTTTCCTATTAATATTTACTCAAATTGTATCCTCATGTTCCATGATAATAAAAGAGAGTGAAACACGTAGTATTTTTATGGTTTTGACTAAAATACAACACATTTATGTGTTGTATTTATAGCCCAAGAATGCTTCTCTAATAAATATATAAGTGGTTAAAACTGGATGGAAAACGCATTTTCAAATTAGTAAAAATATGATAGACACCCGAATTGAAATTTTCTAGTGACTGGTTAGACAACTCAATCACCATCCTTCCAAAACAAGTCATAATCCCTAGTTATAATGTTCTTCTACATAATTGACCTGGTTTTGAAATGGAATTTGTTATGCTCATGGAATTTTTAGTAACTTTGGTGAATTGATCTCCTTCCCCCACAAATAGATGGATATATAGATTTACACATGTATAGAATAGTCAAAAATATTAGTTGTATAGATTGTCTTGAAACTATTTTCTAGGTCCTGAATAATCTAGATGACCCTATTTATTTTATCTCCTTGGATTAAATGTTATATAAAATTTCACAAACTCTATGAATTTAAAAATTATATCATTTGTCGAAAAAACCTATTCATTACCCAAAAATAAATATTTATATTCTGAAAAAATCATATCTCAAAAGATACATTCCATATATAAAACTTGGAAATTCCTTGAATCTTTCTAGCGGGTAATCCTTTACATTTAATATTCAATGATATATCTCAATTTGAAATCAGAATAAAAACACATTCAAACTCATTCAATAAATTTTAAATATTTTCTAGAATACTTAGGGTATTTATAGATGACATTTAAATATAGTTTCTTCATTTAAATCACATAAGATATAAAATTTAGAGTTTGAATAATATCAAAATTCCCATGCTAATAATTTAAAAAAATATTGTATAATTGATATTCTCTATAGATTATGTGCCACCCTATGTCCATACATGCATGAAAATTTAAGATTTAACTTGAATTTGGGAATTTAGTAAATAGTTCATTATGAGAACTGAGATATAGAATCATATTCCATGAGTTAGACTCATATGGATGTGTAATGAGGATCATGAGGTATTCAAGTTTCTCATGAGGATGTTAGGAGGGGATGGGGATTATGTTGTATCCTTTTCTATAATGAACCACTTCCCATTGGTGGGTACTACTGGGTCATCGATGTCATTTGGATGTAGTAGTAGATTCTACTAGTTATAAAAACTTTTATTATTGGCTATATTGTTTTCCATTTTAAAGGGTGTAAACTTTTATTTAATGCCTCATGAATTTTAGAGGGGAAATGACCTCTTTAAATCATCATTTCATACACCAGGCCCTGAAGTACTTCCCCCTTTGAAGTTATTTCCTTTTATTTTGTGAGGGGATTTGGGGAATTTTTCTATGATTCTGGTAAATTAACATCCTTTATGGATCCCTAATTCCTATCCCATTTTCCCATTAATTTTTTTTCATTTGAAATGAGATTTGATTCTGATTCCAACCATAAGGGTGGAATAGATTAATTCGGATGGGTTTTCCACTATTTATAAGAATAATATCTCCCATGATTTCACTTTCATATAGTCACACATTTTTTGTTGAGGTATGTCACTTTACTGATTGTTCAAAGATTAATTATTAAAATTAAATTATGTTAAATTTTGAGTTCATGTTGTGTGATATTGATTTATCCGATGGGAGGTCGGTGATTCACTATGTATCCTTTATATTTTATTGGTTGTAGTTCCAAAATTACGTGTCTTTTGGTGTTCTAAAAAAATCTAAAATGATTAAAATTATGATATAATTATAATAATTATTCAATTAATAAAAAGGTAGATGATAAAAAATTAATTATGATATTTGGGATCGATCTAGGTTGTTAAGTGATGTATTAGTTGTTGGTTGACATGGATAAGCATTGGCCACAGCTGAAGGCCTTTGGAATATAAAATAAAGAGCTTCTCAAATATAGGTGGTCAAAATAATTTTATTTTGGTACTTATTATTTATTAGGATATATTTTCATGTGTTTTATTTCTCAAATGTAGATGATAATGTTTTAATAATTGGGTTTTTATTTTAACAAGAATATTTTATTTTTATTTTTAGTTGTTAACAACATGACCACCTAATAGAAAAAAATGGTTTTAAGCCACTATGGACCTAATAATTTGTACTGAATTTTTATATACTGATGGTTGTTACTTGGACTAATAGAGTGATAATAGAACATGAACCGTATGAGGGGGAGGTTAGTGTTGGATTGACGTTGGATTTATTAAGGTTGTTTTTTGATATGGGATCACTTATCTAATGGAAAAGTGATTACCTATTGACAATGGAAGATTTAGTTTCCCAACCTCCAACAACGAGGGAGTTCCCTCAACTACTGGATAATGTCTCTGTTCATTAGGGTGCCAGTTTTAAGGACTGTTCCTCCATTTTTATTTCTCTTATCGAGACACTCTCATAATTTCCCAGCGTATGTGTTTTTTCAAATATTCTTTGGATGTATCATGGTAATAAATTGGTTCTAATTTCACCTTGTGAAGTCCACAAGGATTTTTCATTGATCTCTTCATCTTTGGTGGTGAGGGTTTTCTAGAACCGCCCACTTATAGACCTATTTGATATGTTTGGGAATTAAGAATGGGGTTTAAGATATTGTGTAATTATTGGGCCTCTAGGTTCATGATAGATCCTTATCATTTTCCTGGATGATAAAGATATGGTGTGGGATTCGACAAGGTCCAGATGATCTATTTCTTTTTTTATTTTCTTTTTCTTGGTTGTTCATTTTACCTTTATATGAATCAAAAACCATCCAATACATATATTTGGATTCAACTTCATGTCCTACCACGACCCTTTCAAAACATGTATCTTCTTAGGTCAATTGGTTACTCTATTGTTCCTTTATTGTGTGTCGATCGTAGGGCCTCTACTCTGAAGAATCCTATTATGGTGTGCATTTTTTTAAATGGATATCTCTTGGACCCACCAGAAGTTGTGGGGATCATGACTGAGAGAGAATACATGTATTTATATAATGTAGTTCTCGAATCCTGAATGAATCCATATTTAATTTGTAATTGGCAGGGTCACTATCATCTTGATTATTTTAAGAGGGATTCAAGTGTTACTTTTTTCAAAATCACTCATCATCTCAATGGGGAAAATCTAAATTAAGATCATTCGTTGGATCTCATCATTATAGCTCTATAGGGATTGGGATCCATTGCACTAGAGGTTCTTGTGAGATTCCTTCTCCATAATCTATCTGAAGGGCCTATGCTATCTTTTGAAGACACATTTCATTATAGTTTCTCCAAGGCCAACATTAAAATTTTTCATCCTGGAGTTGAGGTTCCCTTTGGTCCTGGATTCAAATAGGGTGTCCAAATTCTCTCCAATACACTAGAGGAGGTCAAATAGAAAGGGGAAAAGGGTCATTTACACATAATTTGTAGGCTTTGTGTGCAAAAAAAAACCATTGTAAAGGGGATTGCCTCAGTTTATCCCAAGATCCCCATATGGTGCTGATGATTCATATAAGAAGGATGTTTCGGTCAATCTTCCAAATTTTTTTACTTTTAGGTCAAGATAAAAAAGGTAACCAAGAAACTGAGGGATTAAAGGATGTAGTACTAATGTTGAAGAGATATATTAAGGGAGGAAATACCTTAGAGGATATACTTGTAGTGGATGGTCATGAAGAATATTCGTAGGTGCAACCTCCCCAACCCATAATCTAGTAAACTGATGCTCAGAGTTGGGTCATCACATGACCTCTAGCGTGACGCCTTTTAAGCCAGAGGTTTCCGACATGCAGCAAGGGTCTAAGGAGTCACATGGGGAGACTATAACCTCTGTACCAGAGTAAGACACAAGAAATAATAATTTCAACATTGGAAACAATAGACAAAAATCACCAACATGCATGAATGACCCATTCTCAAAAATAGGTAAAATCATATATAACATTAAATATGTAATGTCATGCTATAGTGATAGTGAAAAAACCCAAAATAAAACAATGGAAAAAATCTCCCAACAGGTCCCTACTCTAATCCTGGGTCCTTCTCGGTGAAAATACCGAGCCCAACTCAACATATTTTTTTGCGGACCTTTCCCTTGTCCTGACTTGAACCCCAGAAGTCTGCTTGGGTACCCAACTGTGTCCTGAGCATGGTGTGACTACAAAACTCAATAGGCCACCAACAACGATGTCTACAAAATATCCAGTCTAATATATAGTGCATGAAAGTACAAAATGAAAGGGTAATTAAACAATGGATAGTTTATGTACCATTAATTAATAAGGATAATTTATTTTGTGATTAGATTTCACCCCAATTTCATTTCTTATACCAGTTCCACAGATATTCAATTTAAACTAATTCTCTTTGGGTTAGCCATATATATCATCCACACATGGGTCTAAAGCAATCAATCACAATGCAAGGGGGAAATCAATCCAGTCCCAATATCACAAGGGACACACATATCACATCAAACTGTTAACCTCTCCATGAAGCCTCATTCCAAGTGGAATGAAACCATTAGGGGAATAGAACCTTTGTCCAGATCCCAAACCCATGCTTTTGGGGTGGTGTTTAGAGCCTCAGTCTATAACTCGACCCGTGGGCATTGAACCCCAAGTCAATACCCCACATTTCCAAGCCATGTGCACATTCCTAATTATCAATCACAACCATACCATAGAACAAAATATAATAACCAATGCCATTGTAAATCATCATTTACAATATATAGAAAACAATATAGGAAATTAATAAAATTTTATAACCATCCATCCATAATCCAACTTTTTGTATTATTTAAAAACCCACTTTTTGGAAATGTGGCAACCAACATTAGCTACCATCAAATCCCACGTAACATAAAGCCATTACACATCACATTCAAAATTCTGAAATACAACCAACCGCCAAAAACCACAAAGACAAAAACCATGACGCCAGGTACAAATTCCAAAATTCAAATTAAAAAAACCATTAAACCGAGAAACTGCCCCAACTCACTTGCAACCAATCACCATCACCTAACCTCCATAACCAAAAAGTCGACGTGCTTCACAGTCATCACCACCATCATCACACATCATGTTTGATCATCGTCTTCATCAACACTTCAAGAATGAAACTCCAATGTAATCACTTCCCTTCACTGAACACCTGGAACTAGGGTCTAATTCCCTAAAGAACTGATGATAGTCTGAACACCACCTCCCAAATCTCCAATAAACCATCGCTCATGATCGACCTCAAGAGGAGAAATAGAACTCGGGGCTAGAGCAGGGTTCATGAAGCATAAGATTCTGGGGGAACGAGACTTTTTCCAAGAACCAACCCAACATACCACACTGAACAACATCAATCTAAACATTCTAGAAATTCCAGTATAATCATTTGACCAAAATTGCTCATTTCCATGTCATTCCAAACAACCCATTATGTTGTCTCTATATAACAATATCTATTATAATTCTATTTACACTTAATCAACAATTAACATAGGTTCTACATGTGTTCTACATTATCAATTAGAAACCCTTCATTTAACCATACCATTTTCTATGTATGGAAATACCAGTGTACCCATGGGTGGCCCTTAAATGGTCAAGCCATCCTCTACGCATCCCACAGGGTTTGTGAGGGTTTTAATTGGTCACGTAGACACCCATTGTTATCAAACGTCCCAACGGAACCAAGAACACAAAAAGGGGAAAACAATAACAATAACTTCCATGCACAAACCCAACATAAAACTATGGTACAGTACATATAGACTAGTTACCTAGAATCTGATGTTGAACACACTCTTAATTATACCCATAGATTTGTATTCAAACACCCTTTGAATCCCCAACCTAGGTTACACTAAAAAACAAAGGGTTCTAGAGCTTCAGAAGAATATTGGAGAAACCAGAAGCCCTAATCCGGAAAAGAGATGGGAGGAGAGGATTAGACTTACACGGAGCTTTGATCCGCAACCAACGACATCAAAAATGACCAAGAATTGAAGGAGGAACACCTCTTGGAAGTTTGGGTCATCTATGATCATCACTAGGGTTAAGAGGGGAGGAATGGATGAAAATCCCGAGTTGGGTTTTAAAATCCCGTGGTGGTATTTTTGAAATTTTATCAATGTTTCAAGGGTGAACGGATTACCGGCACGGTTTTACAAACTATGCGCAAACCGTGCAGAGTGTAGTACAAAAGCTTCATCCCTTTCACATAGTATGCTAGGGATTCCGCACGGCTTTCCAAATTGTGTGTAAGTGTCTTTCCATGGGTGCATGGTTATCCAGAATGATCTGCACGGTTTTCACTAACTATGCGCGAACCATGAAACATGCCAAGGAACTCTCTCTTTTCCATCTTTCATGTCCCAAACCCCCCAAAAAGCCCTGATCCTTCGCATGAACTTTTGGAAAAATTATTTATCCCAAAAATAAGAGGCTAGACACAAACATAAATAAAAACACACCTTAAAAAGACCTTGGATATTAAAACCTCTACACCTTTCAATAGCTCGTCCACAAGCCGCTCATCTATGAATTACTAAACATCTGGAAGAAGAGAAAACTAGATTGAAATAATGCGAGGGTATGGCAACCACCATTGAGAACAAGAACCATGTATATTTTTACGGGGCAATGCTACCCAATCAGCAATGCATGGTCGGGAGCTTGGATATCAATGATGCAGAAGCTAGGGAGGGCAGTTCTAGTGGGATGGGCCTACGGGTCATGTATTATTCATGGTATGCCTCTATACCGTTTGGTCACATATTGAAGGTCAAGTTAGGCCTTGTCCCATGGGCCTACGGGTCATGTACGGGTTCCTCTTCAACCATTAAAAGGGGGATTATCCATAATAAAATAAAAAAAGAAGGCCTTTGAGACATTCTGGCCAGGTCTATCCATTCCCATCCCCCATATTTCGGGTGGCACCTCAAAATCCCCATGAACACAAAACATGGGCACAAAATTTCCACGCAATCCTTCCTCACTACAACAACGACATGAGCTGAAAACTTCTTAAGGATGAATCTACTTCAACCATTCCCACAATGAGAAATCCATGGTGGAAATCTTAGATGACACCACCTAAATCAAAACGCATAGAGACTTAATACACATCATCAAATCATTGTGGACGATGCAGTCGGTACCCCATATGCCTGATCCTCTATAAGACTCATGACCCAAATCAGTTGGTGTCATCTCATTTGTTTTCCTAACACAAAAAATGAAAAATGCGGTATCACCTGGAGAAGAACACACGATCCTTCCAATGATGTATCCCAAATATTTAATTCCATAACTATACAACTATATCCTCCCAAAACTCTAGGTTACTCCACCAACAAAAATCATGCCAAATCTCTCTACCAGGGCCAACTCTATGATCATGTCATCAACCAACCATTTATCTGGCATGGTCTTTCCACCATGTATGGTTACTTGGCACCTACCACATCGATGATGGACCTCCATAACAAGACTCAATATTCCCTTTACCTAACATGTTCCAACTCACCATGCCCTAGCATCCATATGGGAACTACCCTACACTAGCATCCGGCCACACCATCGAAACCGAACAAAAGTACATTTCTATACTATCCCATCAAAGACTAAGATCAACTTGACATCACTCAGATACACTTCATTTCAAAGAAGGTTTTTTCCACTACATCTGGAACCTAGGGGTGAGTCACTCTCACCACACCCATTCATGTTTACCATCTCGGGTCGGACCACCTTCGACTAGGTTTCCCTAGACACCCACCTTACACTAATGGTACAGTACACTTTTTCTCACCTTCCCAATGTGATTATTTACTCGAATCCTATAATTATCATCCCATGAACCCACTGAGTTTGTTCCCTAAATTATTGTACAATTCCACCATCACGACATTACCACCCTTCTGACCGTCATCGGCTTCACCCTTGGCATGACACCACATCACATTTCCATGGTTCACCCAACTTCGTGATGTTCTAAAACCACTCAAGGAGAACTACCCGAGCCTAACCCCAACCCTTGTTGGAGTTTTAGAACCCAAACTCTCTTTCCACAACCTGTTTCCACATCACACCACAACCTTCTACGACTTTATCATAGACATCACAAGCTTCACAGAGAACCACCCTAAGCCTGAAGTTGATGCTTGGATCATCAGTCACTACATACAAGTTCCACATCACCAATATGAGGAACCTAACAAGCACATCAATGGTTAGTCATTTGAATCTCGGTTCTACCACATCAACTTGATGATATCCTCTTCAAATCTAGGGTAGACTCATATCTCCACACCTTAGGAGTGTCGTTATCATTTCTCACACTGAGTGATTCAAACCACTTCTTCTTACACTCAACACAAGTCCACCCTCTACCTTGGACACGGTTTTCTAGTTTTTCCTAAAACAAGGAAATGAACATCACCTTGTGCCCATAATCAGCTTCCATGAACAGAACCAATGGAATTTTTTGTCATTCAGTCCATCCTAAGGACCCCACCCAAATCCACTGAGGGTGTACATCCCATCATCAGGATTCACGCATATCATTTTCATGAGCATAAAATCTATGATGTCCCTCATCCAACCAAAAACCTCCATCTCTCTTGGCATGAGCTAGATATTCTCAACATACATGGGACAATGTCGAGATGTTGGGCATGCTCATCACTAATTGAGGTACGCTAAGAAGTTGTTGAAGAACACAACCACCAACTTATCTATTTTTGATGTCATGCTATGGGACACCATGACCTACCCAGATTCTCTGACATCCCTACCGAACGTGTCACATCAACACTTAACAATCACCACTCATGTCTGATTTCCAACCAGGTTAAACCATCACTCCACAACCAAACCATTCATACAAATATGTGTATCCACATGACCACCCTTACCTCGAGTGTCACCATCATGTGGAAGCTTATAACCACATTCTAGACATATTCGTCTATTCCACTCAGAAACAACCTCAAGCCTCTATTAATCATCATCCAAATAGGCGGTTCATGCATATATATGGTACAACCCTTTAAAACAAACCTTAAATCCCATCACAATAAATAGGGTTCCCTTATGGAAGAACCAGGTATAACTATACCATTTACTAAAACATGGTGATACTCAATACGAATTAAAACCACCTATGAAACATCTCCCATACTTCATATTATTATGTACCTTCACCACTAGGCTAACCTCCCACATGGTCACCCTTTCTTTCTCAAAACTATCAGTGCATAACCATAACTCGAGCAGCACCACCGACCCTAAACCTTACCACTTAGATGACTAGGCCCATTCCTCACCATTCAACACCCTGTGTTCTGCTATTAAAGTCCAAAACATATACATTTATGACAAACACCCAAAAGAACTTGAATCCCCATCCATCCTCTCTCATAGGGCACATTAAAGGTTTAATGATACCAACTCCCTATACTATAGTCACGATTACGAGAAGCCATTGGTCCTCTCTCCAAACCATGCGTATGACGACACAAACAATGTAATGCTCGGGAATGGAACTCTTACTCGGATTCTGATGCACACTATGCCTAGAACACCAACAACTACCTACTATAGGATCCCTACTAAAGGCTTACACATTCATCGGCATTACAAGAAAAACATCTTCTCTGCGATTCAAGACACAACATGCAAGGTCTCTACTCATATTGTTTACATGACCCATGCACCATCCTTAGGGTCCGGCATGCACTCCGTACGATCATGAACCTTGATAGTTCTCTCACTAAAATTACTAAACAACAAATCACAACCCAGAGGCCACAACCCTATTAGGGTTCCCTAAACACACCACTTAGGCCACATCATGACAGGTAAGGCCTCACAAATAAAATCCATAGTCTCCACTAGGGCACTGTAACTTCCCAACTTATGTATACAAGGGTCAAACCGACCAAAAAAGGGATACCCACAATTTATCTTAATAATTATCTTTTTAAACTTACCATTCACCCAATGCATTGAAGGATGACCAATAGGACTTAAACACATATGGAAGGGGTCTCACAATCGCAACCTTAAACAACTAATTCTTCATTATCTAACCCAATAGTCATCATCACACTTAGAACACTGCCCCCTACCATGCCTACTGCGTGTTAGGGTCATCATAGGCTAACCAATTCACTTAATCACAAGTCTTTTTTCAACACCTCTTTAGAACAATTCATCGTTTACGACATGATCCATTTTTCTTAGGCACATTTCCCATTTCTTAACTTGTTAGAATAATCATTTTAAATCATCAACACATTTCATTAGGAAAAATTAATTAACAATTTTATCATCATTATACAACCCTTTTTCATTTAGACACTGAGTCAAAATTTTACAATTTATCACAACCCAAAATTGTAACCCATCTCTAACATTTCATTTTACACGTTATTTCATAATTATTCATTTTCATTACATTGATTCAATCCCTTTAATTACCATTATTAGGCATCCTTATCTTTATATTTATCAAGAATGTAAAATGAATTCTACTCCCTATGCCCCTGAGCACCCATCCTGTGTTTGTGACAATAACAATGGTTGCCACCTATATCCTTAGGTGCCTAAAATGAGGCCTGAATTCACAACCACATGCCATTATAGAAATGTATAAAACATCATAAATCAGTTAAATAACACAACATGTTCATTAAATAATGGTGAAATATCATTTAACTGCAACAACACACATCAAGAACAACAATTCACATGTAGGGTGACTTGGGTTTTCCATCATACATGGGTTAGAGAATCCCAATAATGAGTTCATTACCAAGGCCCGACACATCCTAATATCCTATCTACCATCCCCAATTAGTAATAAAGAGAAAATAACTCCTTTGATACCAATTTGTAACATCCCCGACCTGGAATCCAATAAACTGGTGCTCAGAGTCGGTTCGTCACATGACCCCAAGCATGCCTTCACATATGCTAAAGGGTGATAACTAGAGGCGAGGGTCTAATGAGTCATATGGGGAGACTATACCATCTTTAAAAAATTAATCTAGTGAAAATAATAATTTAAACAAAAGATACAATATAAAAAAATCAACAAAATGAATAAATGTCCCATTCCCTAAACTGGGTACAATCATATACAATAGTAAACATGTCACGTCATGATACAGTGAATGTGAGAGAACACAAAATTAAACAAAGGCCAAAAACTCCCAATGGGTCCCGACTATATGTCTAAGGTCCTTCCCCATGTACATCCCGAGACCAACTCAACATCTTAGTGTAGGGCCCTTTCACATGTCCTGACCTACAACCAAGAAGTCTACTTGGGTACCCAACGACGACATGAGTAGGGTGTGAGTAAAAAACTCAGTAGGCCACCACCAATGATGTCTAAAAAATATCCAGTCTAATAGATCATTCATGAATGTACAAAATTAAAGGATAAGTAATCAATCGATAGTTCATGTTCCGTTATTTAATAAGGTGAATTTAGTTCGTGACTAGAGTTCATCCCAATTTCATTTCTTATAAAATTTCCACATGTAATCCATTTCAACGTATTCTCTCTGGGTAAGGTATATATATCATCCATACATTAGTATAAGTAAATCAATCACAATTAATGGGGAAATAAATTCAGTCCCTATCTCATTAGATACACACATATCCCACCAAACCATTATCCTCACCTCGAAGCCTCTGTCCGGGTGGAATGCAACTGTCAGGGGAATAGAGCCTCCATCCACTTTCATAACCTATTCATTGTGGGGTGGATTTTAGATCCTCATTTTATAAATCGACTCATGGGCATAGAACCTCATGTCAATACCCAACATTACCAAGAAATTTTCACTTTTTAATTTAACAATCCCAACCATACCGTAGCACAACATAACAAAACCAATGCTATTTGAAATCATCATTTATAATGAATAGGAAACAACATGGGAAACTAATACTATGCCATAACCCATTAACACATTTTCCAATTACGATTCATATCTATTTATCCAAATTCCTATTCTCACACCTTAACTAATTAGTTGTATTCAACAACCCCTAGCCCTTAGCCAAATTCATCATTTAATATTAATAACACATTTATCCCATTTATCATTTTGCAAGACTTTACCCACTCATGAATTTAACATACAATTCTCATGTCACATAACACAATCCCTTTATTGCATTCAGCCATTTAGGTGTGCCACCTAATCATCATATACTAACCCATTCCACCAATTCAGCCATTCCATTATTACATCTCTATAACATATCTCCCCTTCTTCATTCTTTTTTCCAATTACAAGTTTACAATTTAATATTCACTAGTGCCATTAGGAATTTCTGACCACAATTTGTTAAAAAATTGACATAATACTATTCGACCCAATTTGCCTGTTTCCATGTCACACCAAATAAATTGATTTTCCTTATCACTCTAGGAATCTCTATTATCATTCTATTTAAACTTAATCGACCATTAACACATGTTCTACATGGGTTCCACAATATCACTTGACAACCCCCATTTAACCCTATAATTTTCTATGTCTTAAAAAGCCGGAGTGCCCCTTGGGTGGCCCTTAAATGGTCAAGTCATCCTTTACTCATACCAAAAGGATCATGAGAGTTGAAATTGGTAACTTATACACCCATTTTCATCAAACACTGCAACAAAACCAATAACACCAAAAGGGGAAAACAAGAACATAAACACTCATACACAATCCCAATAGATAACTATGGTAGAATAATTGTTGGCCACCTAACCTAAATCCAATGATGAACACGCTCTTAATCATATCCTTAGATCCAAATTCAAACACACCTTGAATCCCCAAGATAGGTTCTACATAAAAAATTGGGTTTAGATCTTGGGAAGAATATGGGAGAAACCACAAGTTCTGATCTGAAAACGCGGTGGGAGGAGAGGTTTAAACATACCAGGAGCTTCAATTCACTACCAATGACATCCAAAATGGAATGGAATCGAAGGAGAAACACCTCTTGGAATCTTGGTTCATCCATGTTCATCACTACTATTAAGAGGGGAGGAATGGAATAAAATCCTAAGTTTGGTTTTAAAATCCCGAGTGGCATTTTTGTAATTTTCTCAATGTTTCTGGGCTTCATAGTTTACCCACACGATTTTCCAAACCATGTGAAAACCCTACGGAAGATAATGCCCGAAAACCACCCCTTTCATATGGTTCACTAGGGATTCCGACTAGTTTTACAAACCTTGCACAGACCATGCATAAGCCTTTGTCAATGACTGCACGGTTTGCACTAACCATGCACGAACTGTGGAACATGACCAAAAACTCCTTTTTCATCCTCTTTCATGTGTCGAACCCCCGGAACACACCTGATCCGTCACATAAACTATGGTAAAACATATTTAGCATAAAATAAAGAGGAAAAACCAAAACATAAACAAAAACAAACATTAAGAAGACCAAGGATCTTACAGGAGGGATCCTCTGGAGATAGTGCATGTACCAATAAAATCTAGTACCCTTCAAAATATGAGGAGGTTAGACTACAAGGTAATTTCATTAAATTAAGATTATATAAATGAAAAAGTAATGTAATTGATTTAGGGGAATATTCTTTTTGAAATGGGATAAAATTACAATAAAAAATATTACTCAATGATTAATAAAACAATTCTCACTTGATATGCTAAAAAAGTCAAGGGATTCAGGGTGAATTGATACTGGCCCTATATAAGGCCTATATATTTGGGTGTGAAAGAGATCAATAAGAACCTATTAATGGAGAATTTCTAGATAGTTAATCATAACCTACAGCTACGATAACACCATTTGACAAAATCTAGGGACACATATCCCATATTGTGCTAGATGAATTGGCTAAAGTGGTTAACTTGAAATTTCATCTCAAAAATGATGATTCATAGGTCAAACTTGTAAAAACCTTTGTATATATTTAATTATATTATAATTTATCAGAAATTATGAAGAAAAGGTTCAAAAAAATTATAAAGGAATCAAAGGAATAATATATCCATTCGAAGAAAAATACTATCATCTTATCACTGTAGGATGATGTTAAAAATGGTCAAATAAAGCATCATAGTGACTCAAGTATAACACTAAAGAATAGTTTTAAATTCATTTTTATTGAACCCTTGATAAACTATATGAGTAGTTCTATTATGTTGACCAAATAGATCTCATGGGCTTAACCACTACTATAATATAATAAAACTTTCTCGTCAACCCCAAAATGAGATCAAGATATTATGATCGATAGTCCAGATGTTTTATTTGTGTTGAATTTCTTATCATGGGTATTTCATTGATTGTTGGATCCAATCTTGTTTATTGTGAGCTATGCTGATGGTGGCCAGATCACAATGGTGTATATTCAATCGATGTATATGACGAAAGTGTTCTTGGACTTTTGAATATTTTTCATGTCTCAGTTTTTAATATGTGAGATTCATGAATTATTTTCTCCCATTTCTCATGGTTGTTTTTTTGTTTATAATATGTTTTTATGTTTCTATTGTTTTTTGGTTCCCACTCTACAAAAAATTGGATTTATAGATTTTTTAAAAAATAAATGTTGGTTTGGGTTATTGGATTTTTACTTGTGGCCTTTGTAGGCCTCATAAGGACCCATTAATACATTTACAATATATATAACTACCATTGGTAGGATGAGATTTGGTTTGATGATTTAAATAACCTCAATTTACCTTTTTTATTTAAAAGGGTCCCAAAAATTATCTCTTGACCTTTCTAATTTTGTTTAAACTATGTGGACAACATGGTTATTACTTTTTTATCATGCTTCTTAGGAGCATGAAATCATCCATGGGATGGGTTATTTCCTGAGTTATTTTTGTTGGTGTCATCGAATCTAGTATACTATGTCAATCTATGATTTTCATAGAAGACCCAATTTTTTCCAACCTAGATATATTGAGTGTAGTTTGAGGTTGTGATTCATGATGGATAATGGTGAAGGGTTCTTGAACTTTTCTAACCTTTTTTCAATTTTTAATATCAATGTGTCCTAGAAGATTCCTTTGGGGTTTTCATGATGGAATGATAAATAGACAAAAAGGGTAGTATTTATTTATGTTATGCAGAACACCCATAGGGGAATTCTATTATTTATGTCTATACAATTCCATTGGGTAAATCTATTAAATTTTTCTGAGAAAAATATCATAGGTGAGGAATGCTTAGAAAACTACCATAAAAGATTCATGTGATACCTAAGAGCTATTTTCTTGTCTAAAAAGATTTTGGTAGGGGATATATTTGATACATTTCTTGGGGATACCATGGATTTCGATCCTAGTATTGATTTTGTATTATAGGAAGGATCTTTCTAGGAGAATTCCCCAAGTATGTGACAATTAATGGAATATGATAAAGTTGAGAAAACACACATAGGGGTTCTCATGATTTATATCTATATATTGAGGACACTTAAGTTTATTATATTGGAATTCATGATCATCACAATGTGCTCAAAGACACCTCAACATTAGATAAATCACATATGGTTGATCGTGGCCACATATAAAAGAATAAAAAATACATAGTAACTGATACATGGGTTCTAATAGTCCCCATGATGTTATCATAAGCACTATATCATTAGGACTATTTAGTTCATGTTTATAGTAAAAAATAATTTACATCTAAAAAATAATAATTAATTTGGAGCATGTGACCTAAAAAATCACTACATTGTTGATTATAGATGAGACTACATTTGTGGTTCCCTACTAATTTAATTACCCACACCCTACTCACCTGCCATTTTAGTTTGGTACCCGAGTAGCTCATTCATGGTTACTGTTGTAAGAGGTTGGTATGAGGCCCATGATTGTTTGATTAGGTCGGAAAAATTGGATAAGATTGGATATTTTGATTTCATACAGATATGTGGTGTAATATGTCCTAGATGATTTTTTATTTCTTTTTTTAATTCATTATATGGGGGATTGGATTTATATTCTTATGTGGTTGTGTTTCATTGGTTATAGCATCTATTTATTATTAATTATTCTTCACACTATGGTATTGATGATGAATGGTTATTTAATTATTATTATAGTATCTGATAATGTTGGTATAATCTTCCCAATACACTATCATAGTCTAGCGATACTAGTTGGTATCCTCTAGAAGATATGGTATTGTGTATGAGGTATAATAGTGATTGTTTTTCTAGGAATCTCTCAGTGGTCTGGTGTGCCAGAATGTTATAAATCGAAATTAAATCATTTTTTATTAGTATTACTATTTGGATTACATATTCTAGAAGATAGGAAAGAGTCATATCCTTTGATAGATATCATACTCGAACATCCTAAAATCTTGTTTTAGTGGGATGTTTGAGTTACTATGGTTTTTGTATTACATTTCATGGTATGTGATGTTATTATTATTACATTTTTCAATTCATGTGTAGAACATGTAGTTTCATACTAATGGTATTATCATTGATTTTTGGGACATGAAGCAATGTAAAGAATCCATTTATTGGATTCAACACTCAGATTGTTTAGGTATGTGGATTCTCAGGAACCATTATTAGGCATGTAGGACCATGTGATAGGTATTAATAACATTGAGTGACATTTTTCATTGAAGATAGATCCAGATATAAAAAATATCACAAAATTATCATACGATGTTTTCCCGAATAGTTATTTTTTGGTATTCTACTTAGCTGAACCGATATATTTTTATCTTATTCTTAAGGAATGAAATGTTGATCTATGTTTAGACACTCAGTTAGGATGATAAAAGTACCACACCATGTGTAAATGAGGATTAGTAACTAACTAGGATAGTATTGTAAGGTGTTATGTTGTCTTTGAAACCCTTTTGGACTGATGTTTCCATGTGGGCTATTTTAAGTTCTGGTAACAACATATATGGTTCTTTTATACATAACATGTAATAGATTTCTAATTGAAATATCTAGTTATGTTTTTCCCTCGGTATGGATCATCATGGATGATGACATGGTTATGGATTTTTGACATGTTATATTGTCATGGTAAAGGTAGAAATATCGTTGGTGGATACTTGGTGGTAATTGGTTCTTAGATGGTGGTCGGTTTTGGAATGTGATTCTAGTTATGTGTATATAAATTCCCCATCCTATGTTTTTGGTAGGGTTGTTTTCAAGGAATTTTTGAAGAGATATGGGATGATGTGTCGTAAGTTATGGACCATGACAAGGATGTGGTTGTGTGTTTAATGAGTGACCATAGTTACAAATGAGATATGACTCAAAATTTAGTGAGATGGTGAAACATATTATAGAGGGTGAATTATTATATTTTCTAACCTGAGTATATGTTTTTCCTTATAGATGGTAAACTCATGTAGGTGATTTTATCTATGGTATGGGTACATGGGATTCGATGAAATTTTCATATTCTAGTGCTGTTTTTCCTCAAACTCTCTCATGATTAGGTATCTTGGGTGCTAGAACTTTTGTATCAAGGATATTTTGAAGGGGAGGGATGTTAGGGTGCCAGAACCTATTTTTAAAGACGTGTTTTATTAAAACACTTGGGGATGGTTATATTATCGTGTTTTTTAATGACAAAGGTCATTAGGAATTTCGTACATAAACGCGAAACATGTGAGGTGATAATTCCATCGAGGAGTGCATAAGGTGATCCTAATTAGATTGAACAATCATGTGGTAGGACCAGTACAAGTTTCTTTGGATAACAATACATGAAATTAAAGACGCGTCTTTCCCCTGATTTGATGAGATCACATGTGATGTTTCTTATAAGATGAAAATATAAATATTCAGTATCATGCTCAGTTGATAAGTGATGGATCGGACAACTAGTGGTGAGAAAATCATTGAGATGCGAGTTGGGTCCTCTGGTGAGATGATACAATAGCTTACACCAACAATGTTTAATTAGTACTTAGTTAGTGTGTACATGAGGCATAAGGTGATAATTAAATTATAAATTGGTGTCTACTATGGTAATTCTAAGGATCAATAAAATTATATGAGTTTCTTATGGCTTAATATCTTGTTAATTTGAATATCCTTCATTAGGATTAGTGGTAAATATATAATCATAGATTAACTCAATGGGGGTTTTCGCTCTGAGAAATATGTGTATAAATATATATTTTGTGAGTACACAATTTTTCCACTGATGGTATTGAACCTTATTATGGGTTTATTTTAACCATGATTCATGGTTGAAATTATTATGGGATTAGAAAATGTGTTGAATTGGTGTTTCGGGATGACACTGAGGTACGATTGGTTTGGACACACTCAACCATTGTCTTTGCTGAGAGGAAATATATTTCCATATAGATTGCAACTCTGGTCTAGTAGGCTAGTGAGAAGGATATTATTATTATAGTGATCATGATGTTAGTCATGGGAAATGACCCTCATGTTGATTGGATGATGGTGTATGAGACTAATGGATAGATGCTCATTTATTGAATTGGTATGCTTATTAGTAAATGGGCATGTACATATGGATTCCTTAATGAATTCCAAATGTATCTTGGATTGAGATGTTAGGTGGAGTCTAAGAATTTTTAATTGTGTCAGGGTATATTTGAATGATCCATATTTTTTGGATTAGTGGTGTTTCAGTTCTAGTTGTACGCTAGGTCACAATGGGTCACTTTGGATTATTGGTGTTCCATAAATAGAATGATATTGAAAGTCAAATAACTTTTGATGAGAATATGAAAATGATCATCATGTGTCTTTAGGGGTGGCAGAACTGGGATCATGTGTTATGGAAGGGCATCATTGGGTGTAGCTATGTTTTTTTATTTTGGTAGACCAGATGAGAACATGGTCAATTATTTTTCTTGTAATTGGTTGTGGGGACCTAGAATCAAAATTAGTTACATCATTTTTATATTTATGCTATTTTTTCATAAATTAGATTATGAATTTTTTGTAAACACCATGCTATATGATCAATTATTTTTCATGTAATTGGATGTGGGGACCTAGAAATCAAAATAGTTACATAATTTTTAAATTAATGATATTTTTTAGGACTTGGATTATTATTTTTATGTAAACACCATGCTACTTTTGTTGTTCTTGGTTGTTGAGAGGACATCCAATTTGACATGGAAATGGGAAGTGTGAGTTTTTACTGAAGATTAACGAGCACCATTTATTATTTTAGGGTATGGTGTGATAAAAATCACCATAGGAATATCATTAGAATATATATGGATGTTTTAGTTGGAAATTATGGCAGAAAAAGGCATCATGCCTCAAAATTGGCTATTATGAGTTAAGTATTATAATGTGGAACACTATAGGAAGGATGTTATATTTGATTAATAAATACGGTTGTGTCGAGATAGATGTGATAAAAAAACATCAAACTCAGTGTTTTCGTGTAAATATGAGTGATAAATTGTGCTTTTATAGTTTAAGGGTAGTCAATTCAACAGTCACTTCAGAATCACATTTGGTATTCAATGAAATGATAAGGATTTTTAAAGAAAATTAATGACTATTGTAGGTTGGATTATGTGGTTATATGACAACTAAAACTTATGAGGGTTGAGATGTGTTATTTTTGGGAGTTTTTAATGCCATATCGTTGTAAAATCTTTAACATTTGTAATGGAATTTTAATTTTTAATTATTTAGAATGCATATTTTTAGAAACTAGAATAAGAAATTAAATTAAAATAATTTAGAATCATTAAAATAATTTTTTAGAAGAGGAATGAGGCTTTAAAGGTGTTCCGAGGGACTGATTAGACTGCAGAAGAGACTAGGTTGGTCGTTTTGGTATTTGATATAACAAACAAGTGTCCCACTAGTGACATTTACCCAATATAAATGTTACTTCCAATAGGCCACCAAACATGTAGTGTTTGACACTGGCTAATTGATAGATTATAGGATTACCAAGTTCTATTGAAAGTATCCAATAGCTTGATGTTGGGGATTTTAAGGGAGAAATTTAGATTTCATACCCCCTTTTATTACAAGAGTGGAAAGGCATATTCCCCTATTATCTAGATTAACTAGTGTCCAAACCATCCTCACATCCCACCAATATAACTGTTACTTTTGTAGGATGTTTTTTTTTCATTTTGGTTGATTTAGGTTATATCCTTCCCATAGTTATTCTCCGCTTCCATTCTACTATGCTCTTCATTAATTTTGAGTTCTATAAATAGGGTTTATATTTTTATTCCATCATAGCATGGTTGAATCATATGATTTTTTAGCCCTTCCACTCTGCTTTAGAAGAGGATTTTCCAATACATTATATGCATTATGTCACCGAACATTTTGATGAGGTGTGAACCTAATGTTATTTTTATTAGCATTTCGAGTAAAAAATAAATTATTTTTGGAATTAAATTGATGTTGGCTTATAGAGAATTCAAACAAGGTGAGGTTAGAGTTCCTCTATGGAATTAGCTTGGCTTTTTGGTCATGGTTCAACCATGATGAGGGTTTCAAGTGATTTTCTAGCATTTATTAAAAAATGAATATAATTGGGAATTTAATTTTTATTCATTTATATAATTATAATGTTGATACTAATAAATTAAATTGGTCATTCAAGCTCGAGATAAGAGGTTGGTGATGTATTGGGCTTGGATAGGCATAGACAAGCCTTAGAAAAAAATGAGAGGCTTTTATATTAAAATAATGTCTTTAAGAAGTAATTGGTCATCTGTATACATTCCTTAAGGGGTTTATGCTATGTTATGATTCCTTTACTCGAGTGGTATCTCCACTATGTTGATGGTCCATTTTTAATAATTTTTTGAGATAATTTATTACCAACAACTTAATTTTATTTTGAATATTAAGCTACATGACCATAGAAGAGAATAAATAATATAGTGACTATTCCATTAGTGACCTAATTCAATGACTTGATGCATCGATCATTAATGGCCTGTGATTGAACTAATATAGAGAGGTTAGTGCTTTAAACCCTTGGGGGGTGGGGGTATTGTCCGATGATGGGTGGACCAATTAGGACTCACGAGGAATCTTGATGTTGTTTACACTATGTTGAATGACAATACGTTAATCATTCATGGGATGGTTATCTGGATTGACCTGAAATGATCATTCCCTTCTAGAAGTTTCATGAGCCACCTCTCCTCAATTTACCGATGTGGTGTGACCCCTAGGCATGTGAGACTCTTTCATTTTTAAGATGTTGTTAAGTAGCACGATATCCTCCAGGGGATGAGATAAAACCCGAGTGAGTGAGGATGGTATTAAGGACTCTAGTAGAGTGATTAAATCTATATTTTGGATTATAGGCATTGATTGGATGAAATGGGAGATAATAACCCCCCGTGTTAGTCTTTTTGGGTAAGGATAGTGGTCACCGATTCACAAATTTGACCAAACCTAGTTTCTCATTTTTATTGTTGATTGGAACTCATATACTCCCTTCAGGTTGTATTATTGGAATGGGTAAACACTCAGTAGGGAGTTTATTTATTTATTATTTGGAAAAAACATATAGAAGAATTATTTTATTTATGTTTAGATATTTCCCATGTTTGTACTATGATATTGGGATATGAAAACTCATATAGTGGAGGTATGTGTTACTTCGATTTCAAAAAACATTCTTAGTGGAGGAATTTGATAATTTTAGGCTACACCCGATGCTGTGAAAGCTATGATAATGGATTTATATGATAATATTGGTGTATATTTCAAGTATTTTTATCATGGGTTTGATTTAATATGTTGAGATATTTGTTTATAAGAGCATTACCTCGGTTTTTAATACATACAGGTGTATTCCCAAATTTGGAGAACTCCCAAAGGGGTTCCCCATGATATTATTTAGATTCCTATACTATACAAGGAGGCATACATAATGAATAATGGTGAACATAATTCTAGGAACTGATCTATGGTCTGAGGAGGTGGGAAATTATAGATTCATTCATTTATATCTTCCATCACATTCTTATGAGATTAATACTGCATAAAAAATTCCGTGGATGCACCTATAAAATAATCTCAATCTTTCATGGTGATTCTTATGCATGCATTCACTTCATCATGGGTGTTTCTCAAAAAATTATCCTAGTATCCAATATATAATTGCACACATATTATTCATTTATTTCATTTTATAAAATTAATAGTTCATCACGTGATCAATTATCTGGCCATGATAGCTCAGTTGATTCGCCTAACATGATATGATCAGTTTCCTTACCACATCTCCCAAAATTTAATTCCCTTTAGTTTTACCCATGGTTGGCACTTTTTTCAAGGAACACTGAATATAATTACAGATGAATGGATCCATTCAATCATTATACATCCTATTACTTTCTAGTGATTATAATCAATCAATATACGTTGTAGATCTACCTAACATGACTCACACCCCATGTTCGATTGCATTAAACATCAAAAAACTAGTGTGATTCTTAGTTTTCTATTATATATGTATTTATTACCCTTATATATTAAATATAAATCATTGAATACCTTTATAGATATAATAGGATTTTCTAGTATCCTTTAAATTTGTTCTTAGTTACATTTACCTAACTTTTTAAAATTAGATTGTAACTTTATAAATAGAATTAATTTTTGCTAGATTGATTTTAGACATTTCTCATGAAACATAAAATTACATCCAATATGTAATAGAGTGTATTCCTTCTTCTATAAATGCTTATAAATTATATAATTTGAAGATCATCACATCAATCCTAATGAATAATGTTTCAACATTAACTTGAATGTATCCTATTTAGTTTTTCATGTTGTCACCTCCAAAAAATTATAGACATTGGTGCAATATCATGTATGAAATCTAATACACTATCTGGAATCCATAAAAATATTCAAGTAATTATCACTTCATTTCATCACCATACACATAAAAAACAATTGATAACAAACCTAACTCTTAATTTTACACTTTAATATCACTATTTTAATTTATGGTGACACCAACAACCACAAATGTCGATATATGTGAAACTATGGATCATTTTGTTCCCCATTATTGGAGATAAATGATATTGTTAATATAGGGGGTATTATATTCACATTATTTACCTTTAATGTTACTTATAATTTCATATCTATTTTATATAATTGATTGTATAAAAATATCATGTAGACACTTGAGATAAGGTATTCATCACCATTGTATCTTGGTAATGATAAATTTGATTAAAACACTATAATTACACATGGAAAACCCCTTTGTAGAAAAAAATACTGTAAAACCAAGGTGTTATCTTTTTTACATAATCACATTCATGTGATACCATGATCATAATATCATTTTATATTACTACTCATATAGATTCATTTATCAAAAAAAAATTTCCAAAAAAAATATTGAAGAACACATTAAATGAATTTAGAGGAAAGTAGGAAATTTCCACTTTATATCATGATTATGATATCCAAAATTCCCCCTAATAATATCCTTTAATATAACCATTATTTTGTTTTTTATTTTAATTAATAAAACTCTAGATTTAATTTGGTGATCAAAATTTTTAGAATTTCTCTTTCCACACTACAAGTTACATATTGATAGTTCAATCTCCTCATTGATTCTCCCCCTTATGAGAAGCACCCCCCGTGAAAGTTTCATATCTACATGAATACTCTTTTATTCTGGCCTATTATTCTAATGGAATTTTCTTTCTTAATGATTTAATATTCTTTATCATAAAATATTATTTAACTGGTAATATTTTCACAAAATATTTTGAAACATTTTTTAGTTTTTCGTGCAATTAACTACTCATTATATAAATTTTCAACTCACCACTTGTTGATGAATCATAATTAATGTCAGTATCATTATGTGTATAATAATTTTTTCATTTAACACTTTAATTTATCTCATCTTCAACTATTTATTATTCCTTGTTTATTTGACCTAGAAAACCCATAAAACACTCCAAATTGACATACTCTACTTGAGTAGGATTCTCATTTGACTTCTTTTTATACTTATTAGTACTTGGTTGAAGTTCCATGATAATTGTATTATTTATCCCAATCAACCCATAAGACATTTCTATAGGAATTAAAGTTACGAAAACCTATTTATGGTGATTGTAAAGTTAACTTCAGTTACACACCTCTTATATAGATAAAAAAAATTTCTAAGTGGATATTTATATAGTATACTTTGTCAAAAGTCTCATAATCAATGATTTGGTCATATATTTCATTATAATTCATTATACTCATGTCATTTCAATATAATATCATTAATAGGGACATCCAAATTGAATTTTATTCTATTACATCTAACTACATATGTATCCTTCTAAATTAGGTCATGGAAGGATCAATAGAAATGGGTGGTGAACCCACTTTAGCAGCATCTATCACTTTTAGGACATCTGATATGTGGTAGGGTAGTATCCAACTTCACCAGAACTATTCAGTATTTACATTAAATGATGGTACACTCCAATTATTAAAATAATTATAAATCTAAATTCTTTTTTATACTCTTATTGGATATTTATATAGAATATCACTCAAATATCACTTGATGTTCGTTATACTAGTCGGACTATTGGTATCACTGTGTGGGTGATCATTAGTATTTTTTGTGAATTATTCCTCTTAAATTAAACTAATTGAACCTATTAAAGTACATGATCCTATCAATATCGTCCCAAATTTTCAATTCATTTGTTGACGTAATCAAATAGGGATAATAACAAAATAAATAAAATGATATTCATAAAATCATAATCCTTTCTATGTTGGTTAGATTCCCTAACATAGATTTTCTACTAAAAACACAAGTGAATATAACTGGTTAGACATACAAGTATATACATTTTTTACATTAATATGAAAGAACTCATTCAGATAAGTACTATCCAAGTCTATACATTTTTTGGAAGCTCTAGTTGAAAGGTTTTCCAAATATATTTAACCTTTTTTAAAATGATCTATAATAAAATGAAATATAACATTAATTTATTTATTCATTGATTTATGTAAAGGGTTCTTTAAAATTGAAATATCTAATTTATTATCACATAATATGGGTAACATTACAAATTAAACATCAAAGTTTGACAAATTGTTCTTGATACAATGGGATTAGACCCAATAACTTACAATAAAAATGAATTTTTCATCTGTAAAATATAAAAGAAAATGATATTTTTCAATGAACTCCACGATACTATTCATTTTCATCAAAATTGAAACATTCCATTTATTCTTTTTCTATATATTTGAAAACCACGAAAATTTAAAATTGAAAAATCAATATACTAAAAAATAGTGTTGTGGGATATAATTCTCCAAGGTTTATGGGAATACTGATATATTTTGTAAATTATATTCACTAGTTTTAATAACTTTATTTCTTATAACTTTGATATATATAAAAAAATGAAAACAATGGATTATTCTATGAAATTGATAAATATAACAAACAACCAATCATTACACTATATTGTTTATTATCAATTTATCCAAAATTATTTATCAACATAAAATTAATATGATGTACTCGTTGAGATGTGGGAACTCTTATTACTATTAACCCCAAAAACATTTAAAAGATCCTTAACATGATAATCTCAATTTAAAATTATATCATTATTAGTTACAAATATTTAATATCCATGGAATAAATTTACTTCTTCTATATGACTCACATAAAATTCAATACTCTTTATTTATAATCATTCTTCCAAAATATAATAAGTTAATGCTCCAAAAAATAATGTAATCCATATTGATATTTAAAATAAAAGTTTCTTTATAATTTTTCAATAAAAAAACTAGAATCTCCCATTCCATTGATAAATTATTTTTGTAAAATAAAATTTGAAAATATATCAAACTAATATCAATGAGGTTTCTCAAGTATATATACAGATTTTGAAATATTTAAAACGTGATTAGGATTATTTTCATATTCAAAATAACTGATTTTTAAATATCTTCTTTTGATAAATCCAGTAAGAAATGATCTTTTAATATTTATTTGAAATAATTTAAATCCAAGAAAGAAATTATATGAAAATAAAATTTTGATAATTTTTAATCTTTTATTAGATGAATATGTCCTATTTTAATCTATACCTTATTTTTTTGAATACCATTGTGAAATTAATCATGTCTTTTTCTTAAAAATATTTCCAAAATCATGAAACTTATTTTTATAAATCAATTTAGTGACAATTATATGATAATCACTTGGAGGTTCAAATAGACTAAGAAATTTAATTATTTAAAATATATGTAATAAATATTCTATAGAATATTAATATTTCTAATAATTTAATTATTTATCTTAATTTTTAGGAATGAAATATAAAATTAAATATTGATAAGAATAAATAATCATTACAACATTTCTTATTTGAATTATTAAATATGTATTTACCATTTATTTATGTAAATGGTGATTTATATTTGGCTTAAAATATTTTTCATGATTCAAATTTCCCCCCGAAACATTTACATTTACATATTTAGATTCTAAAAATTTTGATTCTATGAATCCTTCTGCAAGTTGATCTAAATAGTCATTGTCCCGTTTGAGTGAATTTTTACCAACATTATCATAAACAGACTCCTCTAATACTATAGTTATTTTATTATTCACTATATATGCCTTCATAGAGTTTGAATAATCTAATTTTTTTACATTAATTTGATTTGGAATCAAATATATCTAATTAATCTTTGGTGATAAGTATATAGACTTTAAAAATGAACACTCTAAAAACACAATTTTTCTTTTTCTTTTTTCCAAAGCTCATTAGATGAGTCCTTTAAAATGGTACTTAAAAGAAATACATTATATACATAAAAGGATACATTCAAAACATCTACCCAAAATTATCTAGGTACTTTAAAATCATTTAACATGGTTCAATTGATTTCATACACAGGTCTCTTTTTTTTCCAATTACGCGGATCTATAATTTGGTAATGCCATTATAATTTTGAGAAAACCCACTAACCACATAATTTTTTGCTAAATATAAATTTATAGACCCCCACACACTGTAACTTGTAATTTCAAGGATTATGTTTCCATTCAATTTTTATCAAATTTTCAATAATAAATTATATTGAACAAGTTAACTGATTTTTGAGTTACAAATTTTACGTAAGTGAATCTAAAAAATTCATTTAAAATGAATAATATATACATATTTACAATGTTAAAAGAAGTGGATATAGGTATAAATTAATCTAGGTGAATAATTATAAGGTATTTACCATATGTACTTTCATAATAGGAATAAAATACTTAGTATGTGGTTTACCTTTCTGAAAAGTTTCATATATGTAGATGTTATCCAATTAAAATCTTATAATATATTTATACTTTTCATGTATATAATGTTTTTTTTATTGTGATGGTAATAATATGTTCAAACCTCCAATACCATAAAATAGTTTCAATCTTTATAAAATTTAAAGACATGATATTTTACATATTTTGTTATGAAAAATTACTATGTTTTATATTATATTTTTCTCTTTAGCCTCAAATCTGGATAATTAATCTTTAAAAACTGCAAAAATATCATTTTTAAAATTTAAACTAATTTTTTCATAAAGATTTTTTAAGATAAAAATCATATTATTATTTAATCCCTCAACATATAAATCTGCATATATGATTATTTAATAAAATATCCCATCCCTATAAAATACATTAATCTTACCTTTTTATTTATCACTATAAGTAACATTACCTCCTTTATATTTATTAAATTAAATAAAATATATAAGGTTACTATACATCTTTAAAGATCACCCACTATCAATACCACCGCATTTACTTTTTCATACATTCAAAGCATATATGCTTCAAAGATAGTTTACAAGAAAATTAGTTTACCCATGAAAACTTCAATTATATCAGGTTATGGAAAATTTTACATTGAAACAAAAATGATTTCCAATTTTTTAAATGAATAATTTTGATAATTATTTATATATAAACAATTTTATGGGACCATGATATTGTGGATATCATAATGAGCAATGACTTGTATAATGTCCTTTTATTCAACATCTAAAATATGTAATTATTGAAGCACTAATATTAAATAATTTTATATACAATTACCTAATTGTTTTAGGATATTGATTATCATATCCATGAATATTTTTAGATTTATTCTATTTCATCAATGATATTATTTTATAATGATATTCCATTCCATATAAAATTCTAAAGAAATCTGATTGTGATTAGTGTAATTAATTTTAAATATTACAATATTCATCTAACATGTTATTAAACTAAATTTATTAAACCTAATTATTGTTACAGTAGAAATAATTAATTTTTCAATTTTCATTTTGAAAAAAAATTCAAATAGATACCTGTTTTATCACTAGAGACATAAAAATAATTTATTTGGTTTCTATTTTGTTCATGTGTTATCATTTTTTCTTAAACAAGCTTCATATACTTATTCATGAGTTCCCTATATATAAATTATATTGGGAAAATATAGTTTTGAAATATTTTTATTTCAACATTAAATTAATCCATCATATTTTATGTATCATTAGAATCAAGAGATTCATTTTATGAATCATTTACCTAATACGAAGAAGTCATTTAACAAATATGTTTAAATTACTATTTAGAATATAATTATTCACTAGAATTTGAATATTTACTCATTTATTTCTAGTAAAAAGGATATATCTTCCCCCTTTTAAATATTTTTTATTTTATTTTTATCATGTTTATAAATATAGTTTTGGTATTCACTTTTGTTCTACATTCATAGAATATTAATTTTAGAACATCTTTGGAAATTATAGAACTATTTCAGTCAATTATTTTATGATACCTATAATAATGTATTTTTTCCCTCTAGAATATACCCTCATTAATTTAAAAAATCTTTTAAAAACATGATAATATTCATCACTTTCATTTATATTTATCTCAGAATCCATGGTGTAAGCATTAAAATTCATTTTTTTTCAAGGAAAATCTATTTATTTTTCTCCACTATTCGCCATTTGTGTTTTCCAATTCTGACTCATACTGAAAAATTTATACTATATATCATCAATATAAAATTAGTTAAAATTCCATATTTAATCTATTGTTACCTTATTATCATGTACATTTTAGTTAGGGGTTAAAACTCTTTCAAATAAAACAACATTATCCAAAGTGTCTCCCAAAACATTCATGTGATTCATAGAGGTAGTAAACCAATGAATCAACTAATTTACTATATCACTTTCACTAATTATCATATTCTATTTTAAATGATCAAATATGACTGAATATATTTATGTTAGAACCACAAATTTTGTTCTTGATTTTATAATTAACTACATATTTCAATGAATCAACTCTGGTTAGAGAGTCTAGATCATCCTCTATGAGTTTTTGTGTACTTTCCAATATTTTACAATGGATAATACTTTAATGTTTTAGATATTATTCCTTATTATCATACCATTATCCATAATAATTAAAACTAAAAAATTGTTGTATTTGTGGAATCTAACTATCTTTTTAACTAGTCTATATAATCTTAAGTAATTTTTTTTGAGATGGTTAGGTATACAATATATCTAGGAAAACAATGATCCAAAGATAATAATCCTTTTAATATATAACATTTTATACCCATTTTTTCATAGTAGATAGAGGATCTAAAAGGTAAAGAGGGGGATAATTAACTTTATTATTAAAATTTTAATGGTTTATAAAATTTAATTAAATTATGTTTCAAAATATAAAAATGTGAACATTTGATTAATTATAGTAGTTCAAGTAAAAGATGTATTATATACACTATTCACACTCTAAATAAGAGAGTAGGCCACAAATTAAAATTGTGCCATATCATTTAAAACATGTGAAAAGTTTTTACAATTCCTTTTTCATACTGAAGAATGATCCAAAAAATATTCCAAAATATCATACGAAGTAAAACCTAAAATAAGTTTGTATTAAAGTTGAGGAAGAAATAACCATTCCTATATTTAGACCACATAATAAATAGATCTCCTACCTATTACCATAAATGGAACAATAATTTGTACATTTGGTTGTGGTATTATATCCCTAATAACATGTCCCTATATTGCATAAAAAATAGTAAAAAAACACATATTGAAAAAATGGCTAGAATTATTGCTCAAGAAAAACTAGATTATAATTTAATGATTTGGAATTGTGTTATCATTAACCACTTTAGTAGGACATGATCTGAATGATGATGTTATCCATTACAAGGGCTATGATTGGTTACCATAAAGTAGTATTTCATACTAAAATTATAAAATCTTCATCCAATTTAACCTTGTTTACTTCACTAGTTATGTAAATCTTTTTTATAGATTTTCATCATACCCAAACAACAATAAAATTAATTCCTTTATATTTGTACTTTTCATAATCTAGACATGAAAACATGAATAAAAAAATTGAGATTTTTTAGCAGATTTCCATAATAATAATTCATTTTTATTTTGATTTAAGTGCACATGTATTTCAAAATTAATATCCTTTAATCTTTATCTTACATTAATGAAAATAAAAGAATCCTTTGTACACATAGTAAAAATAAACACAGTTCAACCCACATGATATTTATTTCATCTGATATTAAGTGTTTTGAAACATATTTTCCTAAAAAATAGCTAATGTTTAATATGGTATAATTAAATTTTTATAACCAATCCACATTAACATGAATCATATCAAAATATAAAATAATAGAAAAATCAATCATATTTTTTAATATGCATGAAAGTGTGTTGGTATCTTTTATGTGTTAGAATGGACTTTTTATAAGCATCAATGCGCATAAGATTCATTCTCCCACAAGCATCAATCTAGTAAGAATCAATCATATAAGTGTGTTCTCTATTATAAGAATAAATCTACTAAATTCAAGGATCATATAATATAATATAAATAGTATAAGAATCATATTACGTTATATGTAATCATTGTCTATTATTCAGTGAGAAAAATCATCTAGTTTTCAATGGAAACATCATCTATGCACTATATAAATATGATGACCAGTCTTTAGACATCATACATATCCTTTATAATGACCAGATAGAAATACAAAATAATGTATTTTTCACTAAATTAAGTTCATAAAACACATAAAAATCATGAAGAATACATGAATAAACATTGAAAATAAATTAACCTATTTTATAAATAATTTTATTCTTTTACTATAAATAAGAGCTTTAAATACTTGTTTACTAACATTATATGGAATAAAATGAGATGTTTTTAAATATAAAAACATAAATTAATGTTATATTTGTAATTATCTAAACTATATAGAGTTGAGTGAGTTTAAAAGATCCACTAAACATACCCTAACAAATACCGTAATTTGGTATATTACACAATGTCATGGTTTATGATATAGTGCATATTTAAAAAATTCCTATACTTATGGTAATGATTTTTAGACTTAGTTGAAGTTAAATTTATGTTGCATTGTTTTTAATTACTAATGAAACTATTTCAAAAATTTCTTTTAGACATCCTAGAAAAAAAATTTGTTAAATTTTTTTTCCTGATATATTATATCATATGAAATACGATTTCAAAATCAATAATAATATTCATTGTATAACCTGTTAAATAAATATGAATTCTTGTTTTTAATGTTTCAAATAAATAATTTATAAAAATACATAACAATCATTCTCATAAACCTAATATGTGACCCTATAGGAATTTATTACATTAAAAAGAATTAAGTACTTAACCCCTAACTGTAATCAATGAGTGGCCTATAGAAAGGTGTCAATCGTAACAAATCTATAAAGGAACCTAGTGTGATATTTATGTGAAAAATTATTCTTTGTAATTGTGTTTTGAAATTTTACCATAAACAATTTTTGAATACTTATATATTCCACTTTTCAAGACAATGAGTTTCCATAAGACATAGAATTTTTGAATCCTATATAACCTAATCATATACTCTCAATTAGTTTTGAATGAACAAACTATATTAATGAATACATAACAAGTAATTCTCCCTATTGGATAATAAATTCATAATATCCTCACCCAGAAACATAAGTACATCATCCGTAAAATATCAATATGTGGCATGAAATTTTCATTATTTAACATAGTTAACTATTTATAAGTCATACCCCTAATAAAAATAAAAAAATTGCATCTTGGTTAAACATCAACTAGTGAAGTCATTATCGACATACCCATCTATCCAAAAGGTATCTCAGAATCTAGGATTTCATAAAAAGGGTAATAAAATTTTAAGGATCTCATTCATGTTTTCTTTATGTAATTATGTATGAGAATTAAATTTTAAACATGAACAAAATTTATAATTTTTTTTATGGTACTCCATGTTGTATATTTAGTGGTTTATTATACCCAAAAAATAATTTTTGTTTACCATGGGTGAATTATGTATTTCAATAAAAAACTAATCCCATACTAACCATTACTCATTATCATAATATATAATATATCATTATGTCCATCAATTATAGATTAATAAAATTATTCCTTGAGAGTTCATTCATAATTTAACTTTTTTAGACATAATTTAATAAAAGTTTACCCAATTTTTTATAGAATCCAATAAATAGTTTGAAACTATTTGATGTAAAATTTGTTAAATTTGAATTTTGATATCTATATTGCTGAGGAGGAATTTTATACATGTTAAAATTCGTAAAATATAGGTTTTAGAGGTGTAAAGGATGGTTTAAGAGTCAGGGAAACAATATTTTTTTCACGAAACCAAAAACCACCCTTTTGGGATGTAGTAAAAACAAAACTAAGTTTGATGGTGTGAGATAGTTTTTCAGTGGGGCTTCTTGTGGTAGTGTAGCCACTTCCCTACCGCTAAATGTTTTGGTGGACGGTATTTGGAGTTTTGGTGGACCAATTTCTTTTAAAATTTTTATTACCTTAAATTTGTTACCTTTTATTTTATACAAACAACTAACTATTCTCATAATTATATTAGACTAGCGATCTCCCAAGGAAAATGATCCCCTATCATATATTCCATTTACATGCATATGTCCTTTAATTATTATTGATTCGATAATCCATTAGTGGGTATAAATACCTCATAGTCATTATATATTTACACATACAAACAATGTGAGTTTTATTTTTTTATTAATCTATGCATCATTAATATCTGCTTGTTTTGGTGATTTTATGTATTACATTAATTTTTTTATTTAAATCTCAATTAAATCATGATGTAATTGAAAAGTTTAACTTTTTGACTATAGTATCTAGACTTTTTCATTTTATTTATCTTTATCTATGTTTTAAATCTTGGTTAAATTATATGCATTGGTATGTTGGGTCCCGTAACAAGGTAATAGGATGTTACGGAATAACAACTTTGGATGAAATTTAGAAATACATCTAAACACAATGAAAAATGTTCAATATGTTTTAAGTTGAAATTTTAAGCTATCCAGCCATTGTGACATGGATCAAGAGGTAACCTATAATTAAAATCATGACCAATAGGGTGTTTTCAATCCCCAATTGAGTTTTAGGAATTTATATTGTTCATAGGTACAATGATGTTAATTAAATTGGTAGGGTTTATATTAGATATCTATGTCTTCTTTAATCAAAGGAATTTATTTGGATATACTGAAATGTGAAAATCAATGGTATAATGTCCCAACACAACATCTTCATCCTGCTATTGTGGAATACCACATGTAATCTAGTTTTCACAAGATCAATAAAGTACTAGGATTCATGTTGAGGTTCTTTGATTAATTCACGAGGAGAAGTTTACCCTCTAATGAATCCTCAAAATAAAATATACATAATCAAATAAAATGATGCATAATATAAACTGATACTAGTTTGGATATAATATATTTTCAAACAATTTCCTTTAATTCCACAACATGTCTTCCAATAAATAAATACTATAAAAATCCCAATAAATGGATTAATAAATTATAATAATATTATAACTCAAAATAAATAAGTAGAAAACATTCACCCCCCCTCCAAACTCCATTGGTATGACCACAATGATCTTAGGTTCCAACAGTAGAGTAATCAAGGTCCATTATCAGACCTTCATGAAAACATTTTTATTTGAATTTCCTTGTGATGAAAAAAAACAAAGTGTTAGTAATACATCTCAATATGATACCAACAATACCAACAATATTTATTAGATCTAAATATACTGACATATATATATTACTTATATAAAAAAATTTATTGTATGATGTCAATATAAATCCCCATTAAATACATAAAAAATTAAATTGGTATAAAATATACAAACTCTACATATTTAATGTATAAATGATATAATATATGTTGTGAAAACTAATAACCAAACTAATGGATCAAATAGAAACCCTACCAGTCACATGAAAAAAATACACATGTCATTAAAATCCTGAAATAGCTAAATCCAAGGAAAATCATAGATTACAATCCATAATATGAATTATAACCAAACTCATGGGTATATCAAAGCATAACTCAATTCTTTCATTTGTAAATTTTATTTCAAAAAATATATTTTTAATAGAATGTGTATATTTCAAATTTTTATTCAATCAATAATTAATTTATGTATTATACACATTATAACATCAAGAAATTCATTACCACATTTTGGGAATATAAGGACACTGATGTCTCTCAACATAACATTAACTCATCTATATATTAAAAAACTCATTTTATTTAAACATGATTGTTTCCTCCAATTTATATACATTTACAAAACTAATGACTTTAAATAAATTCCATGTTAAATACCATAAAACAAAAATCATTTACTACATAAAAATACACTAACCATGATATAGTTAGTAATAATTTCCGATTTAATTTATTTAACCCACATACACATTATGATATATTTTCATTTTAATGAAAATATATTCGATAGGATGAGAAACACACAACACCGTGTCTCAATTATAGCATGTGAACATTGTATTTTAAATGAAAAATAATAAAATTCACATTTAAATAATTCATTAAATTATAATAATTATTTAATATGATTAATATCAATTTTTAACATACTTCTTCAAATACATTTGGAATTTGTTTTTATAATTTCTTTAAATAAAATTTTATAATAAATAAAACCAGGTTGTATTTAACTATTACCATTTTATAAATAATAATATGTAATAACATATATAATTCATTTTTATAATAATTTATTTAATATAAATAATTATACAAATATTTAGAGTTAAAATTTCTATATTTTTGAAAATGACTATCTTTCAGAAAAATGTTTTTGATAAAAAAATCATTGAGTAGTTCCATTTTAATTAAATAAAACAACAATTAATGACTACTGATATAAATTAAATTATTATATTTTTTATCTAAGTATAATTGATATAATCCATATAAATATTTTTACTTGTCATATAGTTAATATAATATCATCTTATTCTTGAAAAATGCATTTCTTGAAAACAATTTCATAACACTTTTTATCAGTTTAATTTAAACTAAAATTTTTATATTATACCAATTGTTTTTTATAAAATGTAATCAATATATTGAATAAAAACAATTAATTAATGTTAATAAGTTCAAGAAATTTTTTGGCCACATTGAATAGAAAAAATCTAAATAAATAAATTAACGCGATTAATGTAAGAATGAGGTTTTGCGCATTACAAATGCTTGTGTACAAATTAATTTTACATGCAAATATAATTTATATTTGATAAATTTTATTTAATATTTAGATTCAAAAGGTCAAAAACATTTATTAATGATTAATTTATTTTAGTCACAATGGATAAATTTCCTAGTTTAAAAACATTTTACCATGGTGAAAACTAAAATAGAAAAAGTAAGTAAACATAGTGGATAATTGATGAACATGTTTAAACATGTTTCTTTTTATATGTTTTTGGTTATTTTATAATTATAATTACCTATACTCCCTTATTTTTAAATTTTTGAGTAACATAGGGTGTGTGTGTCTTCCATTTATTGAATAGTTTTGGGTATTTACAAAAATTTTACTCATCCTCAATTATAAAAGAAAACTCCCTATAATCACTTATTCAGTCCTATAAATAAATTTGGATTGAAATAACCCTAAAAAATATATCCCCAAAATCTATATAAACATTTTATATCTTTCTTTATTCCAAAAATACCAACCCTTGTGTCTATAAGTGTAGATATAAAGGAGGTTTCTCTAAGAAAATCTAATCATCTTAAAGAAGCTGTTTATTTTTCTATCATCTTTTGAAACCATAATTTATGTATTAATAATTAGAATATCATAAAAAATTATCTCATATATAAATACATTTTATTATATTTATTGTATAATATATATCTATGTCTTTCTCCATTAACTAGGAAACAAAACCATAACCAATGTGTATGCTGGACTGCTACCTTACGAACCGATGTAATTTGTTTTACAACATCGATTTACATGGATAGTCCCAATGATATAAATAATGAATATTTATGATATATAAACATGATATGAATTTTTTAAAAGTAATATAACCTAAAATTTCATACCCCTTCACCCATTAAGGGAATGATATAGTTGCTTGTGCATAAATATATCCTACTATCATTATAAAGAGATGTAATCCATTTACCTTGTACAACTATAAATAATGATTATTAAAATGATCTTAATGACTAAATATGATATTTATAAAATTAATAAATTTCTTAATATGATGTAACATTATCCTATACACATGAACCTGAACATCCACGAAAATACATGCATGGAAAAACTTTGTGATTAACACCCAAAAAGTAGTAATAAAAATATATTATTAATTAAAGGGATATAGAATTTTATAAAAGGGTTATAAATAATTTTTAAAAAATGAATATTATTTCAGTATAAATTATTATAATTAATAAAAATAATATACATAAGGATAAATCTAGATAAACTAAATAAAAGTGTGGGGTTAGGGATTTCATATCAATTTCTATTCAATTAAGGTATATTTGTTAATATGAACCTATTAACATTTATGTGTGGTATATAATGCATATTTTATGTATAAAACAATAATAAATATCTTTTAATGATGCTTAATGTTTGAATTGATGTTTATTATTGTAAGGGGTTACAATTTAAATGTTACCAAAGAGGAAATATGGCATTTTACAATATGAATATATTTTGGGATTATTTTTACTTTCATTAAATGATTCATATCATTTATCCATTATATTCTGTAATAATATTTTTATCATTGAAAATTTTACAGATTTTTTTTTATTTTCTTCAAATATTTCCGCATTTTTTACTTGGATCTTTTAAATATATATTTAGAAATGAAAAAAATTTATTTTTCATTCAAATGAAATGTTTTTTTTCCATTTCCTTATTTTCTACAATTTTTTCTCAACATCCATTTAATTTATTGAATATATTTTTCATGAAAGTTTTGTGTTATGAGTGACTTTTAAAAAGGGTTTTAGAAGAAAATTTCTTATATTTTTTTAAAGCGATATTTTCGAAAAATTAGTTAAAAGGATTTTTTAACCTATACGTTTAGAACTGACATCCATTATACTGTAACCATTTAAAAAAAATTAATTTATTCTTTTTCTTTTCATTTTCATACAATGAAAACACATTTATGAAATATGTTTTTAATATTTATGTCACATTCCATTAACCATTAAATTATTGTTGATTTTTTTTTGTAGAAACCTATATTCTCGATGAATATATTGTCGCATCTTGGATTTTGATTATTTTTTATTATTAAATTTCATTTCAGGAAACCACTTAATTGTGATAAATCATTATTATGCATCAAAAATCTAATAAAAATTTTGTTTCTTGTATGGAGGATATGATTATTTATTAAAACTTCTACATTTTTTACATATTGTGTTTATTTTGAACGTTATTTATTAAATGAAAAAATATTTATAATTTAATATCCTTTACTCCGTAAAAATATTTATTTATATGTCACACTAATCTGATAATCATTTTGATTATTCAATATATGAGGAATATGTTGGACATGTAGTAACATGTGAGGGTTTTAATTATATCGACCCTCGATGTATTGGTTGGTCTTATAAGTTAAATAAGTCTTCCAAATTAAAATGGGTTTTACCCATAGTTTCAAATAGATTTGTGAAAAGTCTTGGAATTATAAAAAACCTGATAGACGATATCATGGATTCCAACATTAAACATTTCCTCCATTAATAATTTATTAATTATTATATGTACATGAACTGAAACATAATATAATCTAGTAAATTCATTTATAATTTACATATTTATATTCCCAAATAAAATTTCGGTTTATAGTTTTAGAAAAGTATGAAAAAAATCATACATATCAAACCACAATCATAGATATGGGTACAACAAAAATTATATCAATTTTTTATATAGTACATTTTTTAATAAAAACTTTAATTACTATCTTGAAATGTCTTCACAACATTTAACTTGGTTTATAATTTTGTCTTACCCATCCTTGAAACCTATGAAAACATTTAAAAACATTATATGCTAACAATAAACTCATCAAGGGAGAAACAATAAGGAGAAAAAATATTAGTAAATGAATTCTTAAAATGGTATTAAATCATTCTCACAGATATATACTTATCACCCAATAAGTATCTTATAGTTACCTTGCGAAAACATGAGATTTCTATAAAACATAGTAAACATAAATAATAATATATAGGTAACATGGGGAATTAATTACATAAGATATTAACCATTGTGGATACCATATGATTTGTAACCCCCATGGTTAACTGAAAATGTAACCCTCATGGTTACCTTACAAAGTAACCCTCATGACTATCATATGGTGTATCCATCGAAGTTACACATAGAGTAACCATATGGCCAAACACCAAAATAAACATAAAAACTTTATTGGAGGGAGAATAAGGTCTCAAAATGTATCCTGAAAATTCCCAATATCCAACACATAATCATTAATGATGAATACTTTCCAAAAAACCATATTTAATTTTATAAAATAAAATATTTTTACGATGTTTTTAAATGAAAAAACTCGATAAAATAAAATATAATTGATTTAATAATTATTATAATAAAAGGAATATGTGTATACAATATAAATCCACCTAATAAAACATAACATAAATAAAATTCATTACACAAATAATCTTTGTAACATATAACTAATGAAATAGGACGATAAACCAAATAATGGAAATTGGGTTAAGAATTCATTTACCTCAAGTTTTTCTCACTTCAAATGTGTTTAAACTTATTGTATGAAAATTTAAATAGTGATACTAATATATCAAAGAAACATATTCATATTTATAATGAATTATATGATATTATCATAACATATTTCAACCCATTTAAGAGTAATATTTTTTAATTTCCATTGTTTCTCGTGGACTTATTTCATAGTTTCCATGGTTGGTTTGTTATGTATTTTCATGCTGGAAGGGTAAAAAACTATAGAATTAAAAATAAATGTTATTAATAATCATTCCTAATATTAAAAATCCATATAAAACATTTTTGTTATATGTTATTAGTATGAATCGTTTGATAAAATATTACTGATCAACCATAGTTTCTATTTGTGAATTCTGATCATTTGGAACAACTTTTTTTATTAATTAATATTTTGTATAAAAACTATTTCCATAAAGTAAAATAACATAAAATGTGTACAATAAAATATTTTTTTACCATAATAATGTTTTTATAACCAGCCTTTACAGTGGTAATGGAAACTAAAAACACATCATCAATGATGTTTGTAAATTATGGGATGTTTGAGATTATGTTTCTTACATCATTAATGACTCTAATAATAGAGAATTTTTCTTATAATGTATATATAGCCTAAATTACAATATTTAACTATTTTAAAAAAATTATTATATTTCAGAAAAATCCAAAATATTCAACCCAACCATTTTTCAAACTGTAGAATTGGGAAATTAACTCTATTTAATGAAAATAATTTTATATATATGAAAAATCTAATTTTTAATTAAAATCAATATTTATTTGAAAAATATCAATTTAAAAATTATAAAAAAATTTATAACGCATTGAAAAATTAGTAAAAGACTCATAAAAATACCTTATTATCACAATAAAAATAAATAATAATTTATGAATCTATTTTATGAAAATAAATTTTATTTTAAGTCTTTTAATAAATTATAAAATTTTAATTAAGTAGTTACGACTTACAAAAATACCTACTCTTAATTTATAATTTGGAAGACATTTATTCATTTATTCAATGATATAAAGATATCCTGATTACAATTATAAGATAATATTTTATTTATACTGTTATATTCTAGGTTAAAATTATATTTTCCAAATTACTATTCAAAATGTTTATGTTACTATTCCAAATATCAAGTTTCTTTTCTTTTTCTATAATTTTATTAATTTATATAAATATCACATATTACATTATAAAATTATAATGAATTTTATTATTTAATTCCAAAATGAAAAAAATATTTGATAACTACCTGGGTTGTTATATTCTCCCCACCTTCTAAAAATTTTGTCTTTGTGATTTTTATTTACTTGTTAAAAAAGTGAGGGTACTTTTCCCTCAAATAATTTTTAGATTCCCATGTTGATTCTTTTACCATGTGATTTCTCCATATAACCTTAACCTAGAGGATTAAATTTTTCCATAATAATTTCCCTCTATGATCATGAATTTGAACAGTTTTAACCTCATAACAATGGTTCTACTCCAGGTAAACTACTTCTGGGCTCAAAAAATGAGATGAATATGGCACACATTTTCACTTTATTGAAACCTGAAATAAAATTATCTACCAGATAAAAATACAGAGGAAAACCTACTCGTTAAGATACACTTCTTGATTCATCCAAGATTTTATAAGGTCTAATAAACTATTGATATAACTTTCCTTTCTTACAAAAGCACATAAAACATTTCCATGAATAGATTCAAACAAAAACAAATTTAACCTGCATCAAAAGAAAAGTCTTTCTTCATGTTATCTTCATAAATGTTTATCATACTCTAAGTTTTCCTCTTGTGTTTGATGGAACAAATTAATCTTTTCAACCACATAAACTACTAATTCTTATCCAATCAACTTTATTTCCCTAAATTAATCCCCAAAAACTAGAGTTTGATGCCAATTTCTATATAATGCATCAAAAGGTGCCATCTGTATTCTGTAATGAAAAATATTATTATAAGAAAACTCTACAAAATATTTATGTTGATCACAACCTCCCTGATATCCCATCAAACAAAAATGAAGCATATCCTCCCATATATGATTTTTCACTTAGTATATCCAGTAGATTGAAGAAGAAAATCAATTTTGGTATTTAATTCATCTCATAACAACATAGGAAGTCCTTCAAAAATGTAGAAGTGATCCTGGGATCATGGTCAAATACAATGGAAAGATGTAATTTAGGTAACATGACAATATATTTGAGGTACTATCGAGAAATATGATCCAAGGTCATATAATATTTAAAATGAAGGAAATGTGAAGATTTATTTAGTCGGTCAACAATAATCCAAATTTCACTTTTTCCAAGAGATCTCATTGGTCGTTCCACTATGAATTCAATTATTATATTTTCCCATTTCAGGTCTGGTATTGGTAATGGATGAATCATCCACTTTGGTTATTTTCACAATACCTTAACCTGTGGTAATTTCAAACATTTCATGATAATAAAAGCTATATCTATTTTCCTTCCATCCCACTAGTGACACTCTTGATGTTCTATTTACATCTCATTACTATTGAGATTAACTAAAAACAGATAACTATGAGCTTCACAAAACAACTTTTTCTTCAACTGTGAATCCAAAGGGACACATAATATCATTCCAAATATTAAAAAAAAATATTTATGAATGTAAAATATAGGAAACAAACGCCTTTTAACCAATTATACCATTTTCTATACCTCACAGTCCTTTTTCTACATTTTCTTAATTCTACTTAATAGAGATAACAACACTGACACCTGAAACAAAACATAGGAATTTCGTACATCATTATCAAATAAGCCAAAATTTATCAAATCCTTAATCGAAGGGCCTTGTTCCAATGGTATCATCGTTATTGATGGATAATGTTTTCGACTCAAGGAATAAGCCCCTTTTTTTATATACTAGGATGGTAATTAATCATGAAATCATAATCTTTTATTAATTACAACCAAATTTGATTCCTTATGTTTAATTCCTTCTATGTGAATTTGTACTTCCAACTTTTATGGCCAATATATATTTTACCATTGGGTCTGTATAAAAGATACTACAAAATGTTTAAAGATAAAAGAAAAACTTATAATTCAAAATCACGTGTAGGAAAATTTTAAATCATGAGGTTTTGATAGTCTTGATGAAAAATCCATGACTTCATCATTTTCCATCAGAACATAATCAAGTCCATTCAATAAATCATCACTATAGATGAACAATTCAACATTTCTTGAGTGAAGGGCCAAATTTTAAGAATTTAAAAATCTCTTCTTCAGTTCTAAATAAATATCACATTCTTATTTCCAAATAAATTTAACCCCTTTTCATATTATCTTAATTAGAGAGCTATAAAACCATGATTTTTTTAACAAACCATCAGAAATAACATCCTAATCTAATAAAACTAGGAATATATGTAACATTTATTTTTCATGAAAAGTTATTATGTACTTTTATTTTTGAAGGATAAACCGTTATTTTATCTTTATTTGCAATGTGCACATGAGAAGAAATCTATTACAACCAAAAATCATATTTTCTAAATATTCGGTATAATGTTTTGTCTTTGAGTGGTTTCACCACAATCCAAAAATGTTTTTCCAGATCCTCATAATTTTTTAAAAGACCAAAATATAAACAATAAAAACAACAACAAACATATCCAAATATTTACATAATATTCTATTCATAAGATCCAAGAATACAACAGGGGAATTTTTTAAACCCAAGGGAATAATAATAAATTCACAATTCCTATATATAGTAAAAAACTATGTTTTCCTGATGTCATCATCATTCAGCTTCAACTGATTGTATATAGATCCCAATTCCATATTGAGAAAATAATGACATGCATACATATGATCAAAAAAGTAATCGATATGAGGGAAATGATACTTCTTCTTAATAGTAATGTCATTCAAATATATATAATCAATTAAATATATCATGAATCCATCTTTAGTTTTAATGAAAAAAATACGAGCACCCCATGGTTAAGTTCTAGGATTAATGAAGCCTTTATCAAGAAAATCCTACAACTAATTTTTCAATTCAATAAGTTCCACTTGATCCATTCATTAAGGGTGTTTTTGAATTAGTTTACACTCTAACAGAAAATGAATTTAGTGGCGGTTTTGTTGTGGCAGTTTACAAAACCACCGCTAAAACATTCATTAAAAAGATTTAGCGGTCGTTTATTAAAAACTGACGCGAAATCCAATTAGTTTTTTTTACATTGATGAAACTCCCCCCCCCCACCCGAGCCAACCCCGACCCAGTGAGGCTTCTCTCCCCAATGATCGCGAACCCTAGCTCTGGTCCCCTCTACTGCCCTCCCATGCCGCCAGTTACCTAACCACCAGTCGCTACTAACCCCACATCTCTCCCCGACACATGTGATGCTGGCTTCTCCCCTGAACCTGTCGAGTTCATACCCTAGGTATGCTCCCCTCCCCTGCTGACAGTGGGATCATCCTATTACGGTGGATTTTGTGTGTGTAATGGTTAGAGTAATCTTGTGGATTAAAAATGCATTATGTTTTATGTAGTTTCATTATTGTTGAGTCATTTCCATAATTTATTTTATTTTATCATCAAATTTGGATGAATTCATTTAACGGATTGACATCATATATTTAGGTTTTGTTTGGAAATGAGCTTAGGGGTGTTCCAAGAGTGATCCAAACCCCATTTCTTGAAGTTACAGTGAGGATACATAATTTATAACATGTCCCTAATGTATGACTAATTGGATTAATATGGATTAATTTTATTAATAAATCATTATTGTTTTATAATATATGTTTTAATTTTATGAGTTAGGGGGTTGATATGGTGTTGGTTCCTAGAGATGGCTTTGATGAGGATGGAATGAGATTTCATAAGGGGATAAATCTATGGTCAAGGTAGTTTATGACTAATATTACCATAGGATATGGTTATGCATTTATTGTGTGGATTGAAATTTCATGTAGGTGGGTATGTGAAATTAATTAGATCCATGAGTTATTTACCTTATGATACATGAGGATAGAGATTCATGTTGGGTTCATAGAATTCCATTTAGTATGATGCATTGATTATATAACCGTTGATTGCTATGTTATATATGTGAGAGGCATAACTATAGGGAAATTAAAACCCCAATAGGGTGTCCATCATGTATTTATGGGTCAAGTTATCTATAAAGGTATTTTTTTTGGTAATTGATTCTCTCCTAAAGAAATTTCTAGGGGTGAGGCTATGGGATGGTGTGGTAATGGTCTTCTATGGTATGATAATCTATGAGAACATATGAATGACATAGTACAGAACAAAGTTAGGTTACTTTGCTCAATGAGTAATCAATATGGACTATATAGATAATGATAGGTTCTCAAACCTTATGAGTTGGGAATGTGGCCCTTGAAAGAACTTTATCCCATAGGTAGGGGTGTGATACCTAGGTAATAGAACCATAAGTAGTGTCTTTATCATCCACATTAATCAATTTCCACAATATCAATATAACATCAAAATTATATTTATCATGCCAATAACAACTTACCAATCACACTGAAACCACACTAATGATAGTAAGGGAATAACTACTTCGTCTAAATTTTTCTTCTTATTAGTGGTCCAATTATATTAAATTCAGTTCTTGATATCCATTTTTATAAACCATATTCAATATGACATCATTGATTCTCTTAGTTAAGACTTGGAAACCGCTTTTTATTCTAGAATAATCCCTTTTTATGTATTTCTAGATACAAAAAGTGAATTTAATTCAGCATGAAACTTATAGGTCATGTTTTGAAGAAAAAAGTGATTTCTTAACACCACTTGATAATTCATGATCAGCCATGACACGTTTTGATCATATTTTATATCAAATTAGACTTGAAATAATTATTACATCCCTTATTTCATGCATTTTTTTGGATTTAATCAGTTCTTCCTTTAGTAGAATAACATGTACTTTATTAGCACATCCACCCCATGGATCATATCCCCCCCTAAATATTGGGCCACTTCAAGGAATAACAAAAATTTTCAATGACCACACCAAAGTCTGAATCTGATTCTTAGTTCAACTCCATGGTCAGATCCTCGGTCGTCCTATTTAACCATAATTCTCCACTCATGAGAACTAACACTTAAATGATCCAAATCACCCTCAAGTCACACCACTACTATTTTCTATGTGAATACACCAAAGAGAGTCTTAATAATTCAATCCACTCAAGTTTCGTAGAACCTTAAATAGTAATCTCCCAAGATATTTCATCATGCATTTCCTTGAACACCACAACTTATCATGCCTCAAGACTACCATCCCTCACGTGGTTCTTGTCACTCCAAATTAACAATGTGTTGTGTTTTTTAAGCATCATAAGGTTTTCCATAATCATTATTTATAATATATTTATTCGATATTAGAGTTTTATATGAAGACTCTATAGAGAAATTAGGTAGGGGTTATTCCAAATTAACAATGTGCTTTGGTTTTCATAGTAAAGTAGCTACCACGTTGTTAGCACATAGTTTCTCTTTACCAAAGAAACTTCCCCTATCCCAAACACTAGAGGATTCATATCTAACTCAGGGGCTCATCTTTATTATATTATGATTTTGTAATCTTATACTATCGTATATATGAATCTATTTATCAATATAGTAGTAACTATGTGTTTTAATTTTTATTATTATTGTGCAGGCACATTGTGATATACAAGGATAAAAGCTAGATCACATTACCGAGGAACACACCTTTGTATGTTATGGGATTTTATAAGTATTTAGATTTTGAAATTTCTAATCGATCCGTTGAAGGGAGAATAAAATGGCCATGTCTTAAATGTAAATTTAGAACATGGTTGAAGAGAGATTAAGTTTATGAACATTTAATACTGATGCAATTTCCTGGTCAATATTTGTGTTGGATTTGGCATGGAGAATCGAACGTCACAGAAAGATTGAGCACTAATGTTAATCCACATAATGATGTCCCAAGTTCGTCGACAATGGAAAAGGAAATGAAAAACCTCATAAATGATGTATTCAGCAGTACAAGACACGACACTCTGCATCAAAACATATCAGAATAACTAGAAGAGGGTGCTACAAATTGCAATGTAACAAGTGATGTTTTTGAGACTGTAAAATAGGAAGATCAAGATTTTAACATATCATTGGATCCTCCTCTTGATTCTGTGGAGCCAAATATACAAGAAAACTTCACTGAGGAAAATGTGTTTCATGATTTAGTTGACGATGTAAATCAAGAGTTTTATAGTGGGTGTTTGAAATATTTAAAGCTTTAATTTCTGCTGAAGTTATACCATATCAAATGTCTATGTGGAATTAAAAATAAGGAAATTTCCATGATATTGGAATTGATTCATGATGCATTTCGTGGAGAAAAAATTCCAGAATCTTTTTATGATATGAAAAAATTTGTTTACAAGATTGGTCTGAATTATACAAAAATACATGTGTGTCCCAATGATTATATGCTTTATTGGGAAGAGGAATCAAGTATGAAGAATTGACAGAAATGTTCTTATTCTAGATGGTAGGAAAAGGGTGATGTTAGAAGTCTGAATGAACATAATTTCATAGAGAAAAAGAAAAGGAACACACCTGCAAAGGTTTTGCATTAATTTCCTTTGAATCCTCAATTGCAAAGATTATTCATGTCATCAAAAACCACTGAATACATGAAGTGTAATTCTGTAGATAATAACAATGATGGGGTAATGAGACATCCACAAGATTCCCAATCAAGGAAGGCATTTGATTAATTACATCTATATTTCTCAGCTGATCCTAGGAATTTTTGATTGGGATTGGCTGCCGATGGATTCAACCTATTTGGGACTTTGAGTACCAGTTATAGCATTTGGCCAGTTGTTTTGATCCCTTATAATCTTCCACCGTGGATGTGAATGAAAAATAATATTTTATCCTTTCGATGATTATTCCTATAAAACAAATTCCTAGAAATGATATTGATGTATACTTTCATCCTTCGATTGACGAATTGTAGGAGTTATGGAGAAACAGTATTGAGACATTTGATGCTTCTTCTGAAACAATGTTCAAAATGTATGCTTCTTTAATGTGGATGATTAGTGACTTATCTGGGCTTGGGAATTTATTTTTTTGTAACAATTAAACAGGTATGGATTATCCCATTTGTAACATTGATTTTGAGACCAAACGGCTACCTCACTGTAGAAAATGGTTCTTCTTGTGTCATCGAATATTTCTTGATGTATCTCTTAGATTTAGGGTAAACAGATCAAAATTTAATGGTTCCATTGATCGTAGACCAGCTCCAAAGTTGTTAACTGGTTCTCAAATATTGACATAGCTTGAAGATGTTGAAACAGAATTTGGGAAGGTTCATCATTTGAATGATAGCGGAAAAAAGGTCTGAAGTGCATCATCAATCGAAATCGGAATGCAACAATCGAAGAAAAAAAGTATATTATTCAAACATTAGTATTGGGAATTTAATTTTTTGCAGAATAATCATGATGTGATGCATAATTAGAAGAATTTTTGTGACAATTTTATTTTCACAAGGCTTAATGAGCATGGAAAGTCGATGGATCATCTCAATGCTCTTAAATACTTACAAGCAATGAACATAAAACGTGATCTCTGGGCAGATGAGAATGAAAAGTATCCTCTGGAAATTTTTTCAATGAAAAATATAGATAATGATACATTCCTTCAAATTTGAAAGAATGTTAAGGTATCTGATGGGTATTCAAGTAACATCTCGAGGTGTGTTGACTTGAAGAATTGTAAGTTACATGGATTGAAAAGTCATGATTCACATATTGTGTTACAATAGTTACTACCATTGACATTGCATACATTATTATCTGATAAAATTACTCCTGTTTTACTCCAATTCTGCACATTTTTCAGACAACTATGTGAGAAATCTATGCATCCATTTCATCTTGACAACCTCCAGGAGAGGTTTGTATTGACCCTCTTTGAAATGGAGATGATCTTTCCTCCGTCATTTTTTACTGTAATGATGCATTTAACTGTGCATTTGGTTGAGGAATCTAAATTAGGAGGCCCCAATCATTGTTGACCGATGTATCCAATTGAGAGTTAATTTATTTATATGGTTTTTAGTTAAGTAAAAAAAATTGTACTTAATTAAATGCATAATTATGTTTATTTTATTTCACAGATATCATGGGTATTTGAAATCATATATGAGAAATAATGCTCAACCGGATGGCTCTATTGCTAGAAGGATATTTGGATGAAGAGTTTCATACCTTTTTTACTTGATACTTGGATGATATTGAGACACGATTTAATCGAGTTGGACATGTTGATGACACATCGACTCAATCTCAGATACATCAGAAATCCAAAATATTTCCTACGGTTAGCCGATCAATTGGGAGGACCTCAAATGTGACACTGACTGAATTGGAATTGTTACAGGCACATAGATATGTGATGCTGAATAGTAAAATTTTAGATCAATTTATTGAAGAGTTGAGGATACAAATAAATAGATGGATGAGATTCCAAACACGAAATGAGAAAGATATAATGAAAGTTGTTAATAAAGAGCTTGTAGAACGGTTTTCATGACGTATAAGTTCATAAATATTGAAATAAATATGAATATTTGTTTGAAACATACATTTTAAAAATATAATAAAGTATATTTATTTTTTCAAATCATGAATACTGATACTCGAGCAAAGGTGTCAGAAGATTTCAAGTTTCTTGCTAGAGGTCATCTAAAACAAGTTATAAAGATTGACGCTTAAATGTAAATGGCATTGGATTTTGTACAGTCGGTCGAGAAGTGGGTTTGAAAACATAGAATAATGGTATATTTACACTTGATAAATTGGAATACTATGGAAACCTTCATGATATTATTGAATTAAACAACCACAGAAATTTTTATGTTGTTTTATTCATATGAAAATCGGTTGATATTATCATAGGTGTTAAAAGAGATTCCTTGCAAGTTACTTCTATGAACTTCTCTCGCATGATGGATGTTGGTGATCGTGATCTTCATGATCCATATATCTTTGCATCGCAAGAAAAAATGGTATATTATATGAATGATGTTTTTGATGAAGGGTGGAGTGTTGTTGCTCACGTAATACAAAGAGATTTGTATGATATGGGTGATGAAGTTGAAAATTTGACCTCTGCAAAATAAATTTATTCAACAACAGGAAGCAGAATTATTTGTCAATCAAGATATTGAAAATATAAGTCTAGCATGGATGAATGAAGTGGGAAATGAAATGGATCAATCAACAGACATGATTGAAGGGGAAAATTATTGTATGTACAACTATTTATTTATTCAGCAACCACTTGTTTCATTTATGTAGTCATTCATTATCATTGTTATATGTATTTTGTCTATTAGTACTGGGCATCTATTATCATTTTTAATTTTTTTTATGCATAATTTTTTTGAAATATATATTCTAAAATTAATTGTATTTGATTAAATGATAGAAATGCCATGGTGGAAGCGGTACACTATTTCATCATGTTTTGCGATAGATGACGATCCATCTGGCTCCCTCCCCACGACATCTGAGGCACCAACTTCCTACACCTCTGAACCATCTCCCCCTGCACCATCTCTCACACCATAATTGGATATCCCATTAAGGGTTGAGTCGTCGACTCCCCCTTTAGGAGCCTCAGTAGTGGGGTAGCCACACACCACTTCCAGTTCATCATGGGAATACTATAGTGTCACTATTATAGGTATAAATTTTAATTAAATAAATTTATTGCATGTTTTATACTAGTTGTTTGCTCATTGAAGATGAAAAAAATGCAACCATGGAGAAAAACATAAAAGTGCAGATGTTTGTAAGATGACTGGCGAAAAGATAGTCATTCCATTTGATTCTTATGGGGTCCCTATGGATGACGCCGTGGGGTTACTTGGCCAGATTCTAGGCCAGCTGGAAAAGGAGCCCATTTCCATTCCTATTTCATATGATGATTGGAGACATATGCCTCCAAGCTGGAAAAATGAAGTTTTTGATTCTCAAATAAAGGTCAATTTATTACATTATGGTTTAATTGAATTTCATGTCACTAATATGTTCAAAATGAATTTATGTATACAGATGTTCTTCCACTTTGCAGTTTCTGATGTGATAGCACGGAAGTGGATGTTGAAAAATCAAGGTAAGAAATGGAAAGTTTTCAAATGGAGATTGTGGTGTAATTTCAATGATACTTCATCGACTATAAAAAAATGTATAAAAAGCTACCCAGTGGGGTACCGAAAGAACAGTGGAATGTTTTTGTTGAGAGACATCATGATGAGAAGTGGATGGTATTGAAATATATGTTATTATATTATCCTAGTTTTAAATTTATACATGAAGACATGACATTGAATACATTACAATTAAATTTCATTTTATTTATTTCATGATCTCTCAAGATATAATGCATCAAACCAAGCTAAGCAAGTCATCCCTCACACTTTGGGCTCAAAAATCTTTTCTAGAAGCCGAATGACATTGGTTATCTTTTAATTAGTTTAAATATTTATAGGACAATATTATCTATTTAATATATTGAATTGTTGATTTATCCTTGGTTAATGTAGTCACAGTGTTTAGGGCACGAAGCATCTCAAATTGAACTATGGTTGGATGTTCACAAGAAATCAGATAGATGTTTTTTTATTGAGCCTGTTAAAGAAGTTGGTGTATGAAGTCAATTTTTTATTATAATAACTTATTATCAGTTTTTAATGTGTTAATATATATTGATATTTTATTTTGAGGTAACAATTAAAGAACTATGGGATGCCAATCCTAAGCATTCCTACTCAGTCTCCCTGGATGACCCAGTTGCTAAAGTCCTTGGGAATGAGCATCCTGGTATAGTGCATGGGATGGGTTTGGGACCTGTACCATCTGAGGATTTTATCAAGACACCAGGGATTGCAGCTGCATATACTCTTGGATTTAGTCATCCCATACACGGAGATGCTCAGAAAGAGATTGTTTCTCTATGAAACACAGTTCACCAGCAGTGGGATCAGATATCTGCTTTGCAGAAATAGTTGATTGAAATACGTCAGTATAAGAGAAGATATTCCCCTGGTGGTAATGAATTGACTGGTGGTATGCAGGTAAGTCACAAATATTCAAAATCATTTGGTTTTCTAACATTCATTGGTTTTATGTTTTAATATAAATATGCGACCATATTTATTTTTCAATATAACGTTCTTATAGGTGAGAACAGAAAGTGGTGATGAAGGTGGCGAGGGTGACGATGCATCATCGGACCATGAGTAGTTGTATTGTTGATGTGTTGAAAAAATATGGGAATAGTTGGTTTGTAAATTTAACATTTGTGGCACATAGTTTCCAACAACATTTTCATGTCCTAGAATTTCCTTGATTTCTCATGTTTCCTTTTATGCATTTTATTGATTTTTGATGTTTCTTTTTATGTCTTGATTTCTCGATTGTGGTATAAATCATTCCATTTAGGCCCTTATAAGAATTGGTAGTAGAGATTTTGAATGACTAGGAGTTTAACCCATTGTTGATGTGTTTAACAAATTGGGTCATTTAATATTGATCACGGGGATAGTGTTGTGAACACTTTGGTGAGTCCCTTGTAATTTTTCTTACTGGGAGGCCCTTGTGAGTAGTAATTGACCACCGCTAAATAGCATTTCTCATGAAGTGAATCATGTCCTTGTTCTAGTGAACCAAGCATTGTGACAAATTGGGATTAAAAACACCTAATATACTTATATAGAATACCCATTATATTGAATATCAATAAGATGGATGTTCCAAATATGGGTGGTATAGTATTTGAATCAACAAACTCAAGATATAAATTCCAATAAGGTTGTACTCATTCACATCAAAACTCAATGGAATCCATATGATAAGTGAAGGAATCCACCCTCTCCCAAGATACTACATCCTAAAATACAATTGGGATAATTTATTTATATTGATTGAAATATATACCCCATGAAGGTACTATAGATAAAAAATTAATTTTGTAGTAATTTGCTTCAATTTATTTGATCCTAATCAAGTTGGAAAACTCAGATCGAACTTTATTGATTGATTAATCTTCAATTATTATATAATATTAGATAAATGATGTATGATAACATCAACGAAATCACCATACATAATGGGGTTTTCCCTATAGAAATTTAATTGTGATTTTCACATGTTATACTATTTTGAATTTGAACTAAGTAATATTCTCTTATGTTGAGATGGTTTTACTATTTTTTAATCATGATGGGGTAGTGGATTCATCCACACCTGTTTCATACTAAATAGAATCATGTTCCCCAACATCAATTGGGATAACATTGAAGAAATATACTAATGTGTTACCACCAATAGGAAACACATATTTACATTGTAAGAGGGATATCATTAATTTGGGTGTGATCCCATTGGATGAATGATACTAGAGATGAAGATGAGGAAAAAATGATAAAAATTTCCCCCACCCATGTGGGTTATGTTTTCCATTCTAAATTTATAGTAACAAAGGCCGCTTAGGATAGATTATGATGCTTTTAGATATTAAAGCATTGTAACCATACCTAGTATATTATCTATATATTCTAATGGGACTCAAGGGTGTTTAAACTAGTGGGGGTATAAATATAATCTTCAGTGTCTGTGGTTGGATATCCCCTGTGGGATCAACATTTAGATGCTTGAGTGTAGACATTAGGGAAAAACACCCTATATATCTTCTTGAGTACTAAAGGTCACATGTTAATAAAAATTACTATAGTGTGCATGATATTCATAATGAAGTTCTAAGGTGATTTCTAATTTATGGTGGACATATTTATCCAAATCAATATGATAATAGATGAACGTGTTCTCATGATCTATTGAAAGGATATAAAAAGGGTGGATGTGAAATTATGGACCAATGGTTTTTCCGTAGAATATTTTTAGTTGGACAACCCGTGGGGAATTATTCCCTATAGATTACCATGAGAGTCATATAATGTCAGGATAGATCCATTTAGATGGTATTCCTGAAATAAGGTGTAAACCAACATCCACTAATTTTACAAGAGTAGGAGACAATGTATGTCAGGGTATGGGGAACATATATTCATAAAAATTGAGTCCTCTGTATGACATAACAATTGTTTTCATGCCTCACCATTGTGTTCCTTATGGGTACTATCAGCTTGTTTTTGGTCTTGAACATAATTGGTGCATTTGGTGATTCAATTTTAATTGAAGGATGTGATAAAGGTATTGAAAGGAAACACAATGATGAAACCCATAAATACTTCATCAAATGTAATAGTTTATAGTTTATCAATCCAATTCCTTGTTAATGGATTCATATTAGGTTATCTATTTTTTGATGAGAAACTCTAATGGGATTCCATGTATGTGAATATTTGGTATGGATGTCCTTTTAGAACTAAATTACAATGAAAGGTGTTCACTAGTGATTCATACTATAGATTCTTTAAATTAGATATTGGTAAAAGGTGTGAGAGTTTGGGATCATCAAATATTCTTTGGGTGGAATCATTTGAATTATTGGATTCCCTTATAGATTTATGATTTTTTAATGAATAATTTCAAAATACTTGTGTTTAACGAGTCACCCGTATTCCTGTGTTCTCTCTAAATCTGTGTAGATATGAAAATATATGATTTTTAGGTTAATAATACATATAATACATGTTTATGATTCATTTGTTTAAGGCCACATAGTGAGAAAATTATTCATTTTTTGCAATAAAAAGAGGTCGTTGGTGTTTACATTGTTGGGATCAGGCCCATGCGATGAGCATTATATGAATCTCTATAAATAGAATCATAACACACATAGTTTATTAATGATTAGTGGATAAATCATACCATTTATGTTCAATTTAAATATAAATATTTTAAGAATCTTAATGTTTTGTGAAGGGGAATAGTTAGTGAAAGGTACCTAGAAATAGAGAGTGTTTGAATTTATTATGAGTTTCCATTTCAGTTTCATCTTGGTAATCAATGACTAATTTGGAGAAGGTATGGTTATGGATTACACCTATTAGAGGGCCCATATATTGTTTTCAATATCATATATGTTGGTATGACTATAATATATGAATGCTTAAGAGGCTGGGGCATACAACTTGAAGGTGGATATGATATTGTGATACAAGGAGGGGTATCTAAAATTAGGGACTATATAAAGAATCTAATATTAGAGTCTTTAACTATGGTATTTTTTAAAAGTGATTCGTATTATTCTTATTGCATTAAAATAATAGCACGTTTCTTGATGTTGGGATTGAACCTCAAAGGGGAATATATTGTATCCTAGTTAAGATTAATAAAATAAAATATAATTGAAGGCATTCATTTTAAGGTAATGTGACATGATTCATCGTAGATTAGAATTGTTTTGAAATGACATGATTAATGACTTTTAGAGTCGTCCTACCAGGTTTAGAAAGAGATTACTATAATGTATCTCAATAATTATTTTAAATTATGATCAAATAGAACATAATGTTTTTGTGTATCATGATTTTTTTTAGAAATAAGTTATAGAAGATTAGTTGTGTTACATAAAAGTGCACAATAAGGTATTGAGTGAGGCTAACACAGGAGCTTCTCTAAGAAACCTAGTATAGTAGATGTGTGTGGTGATGGTATATTTGGGGTATTAAACCAAGTAAGAGGCCCACACATGGTAAATCTAACTGTGTTTTACACTCACTCCCTATATGGGAACACCAACACAAATGTAGATCTAATGTTTCATTTTCAAGTGATATATATTATGGGGGATCAAGAAGGATTGGCTAGATGTATGTTTAGAGAGTAGTCAAATAATGGACCTATGTTTTATAGTTTATTCTAGCATATATAGTTTTTTTCAATGTATTCTATACTGATTTCCTAGGTTGATATTTCTTGTTGTATGTTGGTATGTACAATATGGTTCTTTCTTATATAGCATGTAAATGTTTACTTATTTCTTTCAATTTATTTTATACTGATTTCCTTGGTTGATGATTCTTATTTTCTGTAGGTATGTATTTCTGGTATGTTTTGTCTTTTAGGGCAGTGGTGCAGTGGAAGAAAAAAATTTATTTTTCTTTTCTGGTCAGCTTTTAGCGGCGGTTTAAACCGCCGCGATATGTACATTGGCGGCGGTTTAAACCACCTCTAAATGGTGAAAACTACCACAAAACGTAAAAAAATTACGTATCGTGGTGGTTTTAACCACCCTAACATAGTCGCATCGAAGCTGCGTCATTCCGTGGAGGTTCTCGTGACTTCAGCGGTGGTTTTATGGCCATTGGATTTGTGTTCATTCGCTGCAGTTATAACCGCCGCAAATAAACTGATATCAAGGGCTCATAGAAACCTCCGCTAAACTCAGTAAAACAACCGCGAACTGAGGCAGCTATGCCGCTTTCCTTAAACAGCCACAAAACAGAAATAACTACTGCTAATAGATTGAAAATGCAGTATTAGGCGGCAGTTTACAGAAACCACTGCCAAACCATGTATCGGCGGTTTAAACTGCCGCTAAACAACGTTTCTCTTGTATTGTTAGAATCAGAAACCATGTTAATAGTAAATTCAACATCCTGGTCTGCTATATTAACAGGAAAATAATCATTAAAAACATCCAAGTAATCATTTAACACTTGAAATTCATTAATCTAAATAGTTCCCTAGTTTTCAACAATATGATCATGATAGATTTCATTCCTATATTTTAATAGTCTCTCAGCCTCTTTATATGTTTTCAATTGTGTGGGTTAATTAATGTATTAAAATTGATAATATTTCTAGAAAAAAACTTCATTAGCTATAAAATTAATCATAGTATGACAAAAATAAATCCAAACCATATCTAGTATTGCATAAAACTCTAAAAAGGGAAAACAAAAAGGTTTGTAGGTAATGTATTTCCACAGACAATAAAAGAAAATTAGAAAAATACATGTAAACAAAATAAGTACTTGATACCACTTTATTTGATGGCCTGACATGTATTGACATAGTCACAAATCATCTCACTACACCTTTATGCATATAATATAACTACTTTTCCATCATTCAGATATTTAATTGCACAATTATTTTCAGGATGACCTATCTCACCACATTTAAAGCACATTATAATTTTTTTTATCATTATAAATCTTAATATACTTTTTATTACTATCTCGGGCTATATTTTAAAAAGTACCAGATCAAAAATACTTCCATGTTTGGTTAAGGAATCCCCCATGGTGCTTTTGACCAAACTTTTCAAAAAATAAAAACTAGATATTCTTACCATCAGATTTATTTGATTGATTTTTACCCATCACTTTCCATCTGGACACCTTATTTTACTTGTTATCAAAGTAAATGTGATCATTAGAAATATTCATTTCTACCATCTCCAATCATCAGAAAAGTTTCTCATAACTTTTTATTTCAAGATAGGCTGACACCCTTTGATATATTGCCTTTAATCATGAGTAAAAATGATTGATTTTAATATAAATATCCCGCATAAGATTTAGAGCATACCATTATAATCAGTTGATGTTTTATTTATACATGACCATTGAATCTCCTTTCATCTATTTAAATTCAAGGAATTTATTTTCCATACTAAGTCAACCCACCTATGGAAAATATTTTTCGAGGAAAATATTTTTTAATTGAACCCATTCAAGGGCATAATTATCATCACTATCCCTGATATTCTTGACCATTGAAAACCACAATTAAGCTTCACATTCAAGAAAATAAATAGAAGACTAAGATTTTTATTATATAATATCAGGAAAACATTGAATATATTTTCAAGGGATTTAATCCATCCTTCAGCCAACACTAGATTAGATGATCTATTGAAAGTAGGAGATTGTTGCCTTATAAAAATTTACTCTATCATCATGTTCCTTTGTGGTAGATCTTGTTATTATCTTACATAGATTACACTACAATGTATATCATGTTTCAACTTATTAATTACTATTATAAAATCTTCAGTTTCAATTCTAACCATTCATGGTTGCGTATTTGAAATGATATCGTCATCTCAGTGCCTTCCTACTTCTAAAACCTTGTTTCTTCTATAGAAAACCATTGTGAACAGATATATCTTATATGATGAAACATTATAAAATTCAAATTTTATATCATTTCAACATAAAGATAAGTTAAAAGTCATTTATGGTATAATATTAATATCATACTAACCCCTAATGATATCTAAACCATGTTATGATACCTAATAATATTACCTGGCCTTAAACATTATAAAATCTAGTAAATTCCATTAGAATTCACTTCTTTACATTCCCTACAATAATTTTGGTTTATTATTTTTGAAAACAACGATATAAATGATATATATAAATCTAAAATAATTCAATGTCGTTAAAAATGAAAAAAAATTATTTTTCCATAATACATTTTTTTAACAAAATCATGAAATCTTTCTCTGAAAAGTCTTCAAAACATCCATTTTGGATTATATTTCTCTCTTACCCATCCTTAAATCCTATGAAAAACATTTTAAAACATTGTATGAGAACACAAATCATAGTAAGGGATAAAAAAATAAATATAGAAACAATTGATACATGAATACTTTTAAATATATGAAATTATTCTCACAAACTCATGCTTCTCACCCAATATGTATCATATAGTTACTTTTTGAAAAAATGAGATTTACACAAAACAAAGTAGTCATAACTAAAAACACGAAGGTGACATGGGGAATTAATTATATAAACATTTAACCATCCTATCTACCATATTATTTTTAACCCTCACGACTAACTTTCAATGTAACCCTCTCGGCTACCTTACAATGTAACCCTCACGAATACCTTTTGGTGAAAACATCAGAGTTAAATTTGGAGTAACCTAACAATAGAACTCAAATATAAACATACCCAAGGAATTGGAAGGAGATATAGGTCCAAAAATTCATCTTTAAATATTCCCATGATTCATAACATAACCATAAAAAATTATACTTTTATAAAAATGTCAATTTTTTATTTTATATAGTAGTTATTTAAAAGAGGATTTGAAATGAAAATTCCTTACAATTATCATAAAATTGAAGTAATAATTTATATAATAGATGGAATACATGTATACATTATAAATAACAAGAATTTAAAAATAAAATAAAAAATTAATTACAAAAGCAATTTTTGTACCACACAATTAATGAAGTATGATGTTTTTCCAAAGAATGGAAATTGGGTCATGAATTCCCTCACCTCAAGTTCATCTTAATTAAAACGTATAAAAAACTCATATATAATGGTTTAAATAGTGTTAATAATATATTATAAAAGCATATTTATATTTAAAATTACTTTTTTGATATTATCATAACATCTTTCAGCTCATTTATAAGTAATATTTTGTTTTTTTCATGGTTTCAGGTTCATTTGTTTCATGGTTTCTATGGTTGGTTTATTCGGATTTTTCTTATCTGAAGGGAGGAAGACTTCATATTCAAAATTAAATGTTTTTAATAAAATTTCAGATTATAAATTGTTCATATAATTAATTTTGTTTATAATTTATGAGTATGAATTGTTAGATAAAACATTAGTGGATAATCATTGTTCATTTTGGAGAATTTTGAGAATTACGAATCACTTTTTTTTTTTAATTAACATTATGCATAAAAAATGGTTCAAGAACATAATATGACATATAATGTGTATAATAAAATATTATTTAACCATATTAATCGTTTTATGACCCATATTGATGGAGTTAATTAAAATTGAAAACACGTCACTCATGATGCTGGTGAATCGACACATCACGGATGATGTTTTTATTTTTAGAATTAGAGGGATTTCAGAATAAGTATGATGATGAATATTTCGATAAACATGATGATATTATTGTATATATAGGATACTGGGGTTGTCATTCCTATTGGATAATGGTAGTTTAATAGATTACCTGAAAAAAAAATTAATTGAAAATAAAATAAAAGAAAATATAAAGAGTATTTTTACCTCTTGAATCCTACTCTATGAGAACCTCCAAATAGCCCTTGGTTTTGGCCGTTTGGTGAGACCAGTAGGTCTTGGACATGGGGATGTGTATTGGGATGTTAATTGGATAGAAATTAATCTATAAAAAAGGCCTTGATGTGCGAGGAGAAAAGGTGGTGGGGGTGGTATTTATATTGGAGAAGAGTGGTGTTTATTATCATTATATTCATTAGTTTTGTAATTTGGAACAAAAATATGAATAGCTTGATAATTATCATAAAATATGTTAAAACATTGAATTTATGTTATTGATTATGGTTCCTAAAAAATTAATGATAAAAGGAATAGTGTATTTAACTTATAATGCATATATACAATAACGTAATATATTTTACAATTCACAAAAAATACAACTATTTCAGAATAATCTCAAAACATCAACCCAACTATTTTTCGACATGTATAATTCAAAAATGAACTCCATTTTTGAAAATATTTTTTTTGAATATGAAAATTCTAATTTGTAATTAAAGTCTTAATCAATTTGAAAAATACTAATTTTAAAATTATAATAAATTTTATATAACTTTGAAAAATAAATTGAAGTGTCATAAAATAATAGTTTAATCATAAGACAAAAAAAAATCTATTTTATGAAATTTTTCTTTTTTAAATCACTAAATAAGTTATAAATTTGTAATTAAATATTTATGACATACAAAGATACCTATAATTTATTTATCATTTCCAAAACATTTATTTACTTATTTCTAAATAATAATATATAATGATTACACTTATAATATAAAAAAATTTATTTATACTCTCATAGGTAAGGGTAAGATTCTATTTTGCAAATTACTATTCATAATGGTAATGATTATATTCCTAAGGTTAAGTAGCCATTCCATTAGTATAAATTTCATTAATTTCTATAAATATCACTTATTTAATTATAAATATATTACAAATTTATCTATTTAATTTAACAATGAAAAAACTTATTATAAATGTACCTAAGTTGTTAATATTATTACCCATAATATTATTGCATTTATATTATCCTCGGATGGATTTTTTTTATCAATCTATTGACTAAATGGCATGTGGATTTTGTTATTTACCTTTGCATATTTATTATGACATCCATAATAATGATAGATATGTTATTAAATAGTAGGTATGTTATTCTATTTACCATTCCAAATTGAATATAAGTTATGTTATAAAAATAGTCATGTTATTAAATGGTATATGTGTTTAGTTATTTACCTTTTTTATTGATTATGTATTACATAATCATGATTTTACAATGATTAAATAGAATGTGTGTATATTTTTTTACCTTTAAATAATGACTATTAATTGTTTATTAATTATATCTTACATTATATATATATATATTACATGGAATTTTATATCATTGGTATTCTATTTCATTTCCTTAGGAAAAAATGAAGATTTCATTAAATGAAATTAAGGATGCTGAAATTTTTTTTATTACTATGTCATATATTTTATCCCCAATGTAAAATTAGAATCATGTATATATCTGAACATCCAAGACTAGTAACCGTATTTGTCCCTTAGTATTTTCCCACTAGTATCTATGCTAATAAAATATTGTAGACATCAAATTCAGGCTACTGGCGTCAAGGGAATTATACTTGTTAGGAGTGTATTATTACCTAAAATATAGGTAAATATTTTAAAGAAAACATATATTAGTGAAAATAATCCTATGTTATACTTTTATGATAAGTATATAAGAAAACAATAATGTTTTTTGTATGGAAAAAATTATGTTTTTTTATTAATAAATCCTTATCTAGAAACTAAAAGTAGATATAGTTATGGTACAATTGTACCTAGGGTTAATAACTCAAAAAAAGTGAATTGTAGGCTATGAATAAATAGTGACTTGGGGAATGATAACATGTGTTATTTTGAACATGGATTGACTCTCACATGATATATTATTTGGATAATTAATAGTTACTTAAAAAACAATTTAGAAGGATTTAGTGAAAAATATATCCCCAATTAAACCATTTTTATGATTTTGATATTAAAAATTATTTTTTCTATTTATGATAAGGGTTTAAATGGATTTATAATTATACATTATGATTTTAGATTCATTAGTTTAGGAGATAAATAATTATATTGCTATTTTAAAAAATAGATCTTGGATGAAATAAGGTTATCAATACTCATGTACAATATAGTTATTTCCCTACTAATAAAGTTTATATAGCTAGTATTGATACTTAGAAGACCATGGTTATATTAGGAAATCCTAATATAGTTGTGAAAAATTATATTTATCAAATTGAGAAAATTGTCCTCCCACATAATGATTATCCCATGTTTCATCTCATCGTGCAATATATGTCCACATTAGTTTGTGAGACTACTAATCCAATGGTAGTTTATAAATGGACATTGTCCAATGGGATGATATTTCATGAATTGGGGTACAATGAAAAATGGTTGTACATGATTTAATATTTCTCAAGGGTAGTGTTGATAAATAGTGGGAATTAATCCTGAATACTAAAGAGGATTAATAAATTCAATATACTAAGTGGGGTAAATTTTACGATAAATTCAATAGAAAATATTTCCCTAATGAAAAAAATAAAATAAAGAGAAATTGTCTTATCTTAATGAAAAGGGTGAAAAAGTGGTTCAGAGTAGGAGGCTAACTTTACATGGTTATCCATTTATGAAATGGATTACATAGGTAATACATAATTAATGATCGGCCATTTTTTGAAGGGATTAAAGAATGTATTTGAAGGAAATTAGTCTCTTAAACATTCACATCATATTATGACATAGTTTAACATGCCATCAAAGTAAAGAAGAAATTATCTGGATTCTATAAATTCAATGATATTAAATTGATGATGTGGTCACCTAAACACCAATAAAAAAGAAACTTTCCAATGAATAATTTGATGACGAAGTAATTTCCATCATCTAAAAAATGGAAAAAACATGTATGATGATTGAATGATATGTGAGTTTGTTAAAATTATAGTGAAATGGGCCATTTAGATCATTAATTCATGTTAAAGAAGAAAATAAGTAATATATAGTGATTTCACTATAAAAACAGTTCATTATTCACTTCAATTCCCCATGTATCATGAGAAAGTTCCATAGAAGATCCCATGAAGAGATGGCCAAGGTTATGCGACAACTTCAAGTAAGGTGGAAGTATCTAATGATGTTTTGGAAGGTACTTTAATCATAACATAATATTTATCTAATGTTTTTTGTTATTCCATGTCCTCAAACTCTAATATTTTTCATATTTTCTAATAAAATCATATAATTACTTATCAATAAAAAAGGGATTTGTTAGTCAAAACACCTAGTAGAATTCTCCAAATAACAAGGATGAGTCAGGAAGAACTAATTATAAAACATAAATATAATCTATTTACAAACATTATTCTTATAACAATGGATTACATTGATATAGTCTTAGGTATATATTATATTTCATAATATGATCTGAATATTTATTTTAAGAAAATTAAAATTATGATTCATGATGACGTCATTGGACACCCTATTTTTATAGAGAAGACTTAATAATTATAGTCATGTCTAGATCCCCCTCATCTATATCTTTTGAATGAGATTCTTGTGGAAGAATAGAAATCCATATCCATGGATGAAGAAGGTAATCTTCAAATTAAGGATATACATATTTTATAGAGATAAAACGATTTCCTTCCAAAGAAATCACCTCGAATAAAATGGAATGTATATGATTTTTCCAATAATTTAATCCATACTGGAAAAACTATATCAAATACTCCATATAGAATAGCCAATGTGGAATTAGTAGAGGCGAAGAAACAAAAAAAGGAATTGTGTTATAATGGATTTATTCTCCATATTGTTTCACTATGGGAGCCTCTAACCTCTTAGTTAAAATGAAATATGAATCCATGTGGATGTGCATTGATTATAGGGAAAACAATGATATTATGTTAAAGAAAAAATACCCTCTTACTCCAACTGATGAATTCAATGAACTTTAAGGAGCAAAATATTTTTCTTAAATCGAATTTCATTTTGAGAATAATATATCATGATTAAAGATATTAGAAATTATAAATAAAATATTATGAATGTGGTTGGAATGTATGAGTTTACAGGAAATCTATTTAGATTTATTAATACACTATCAATTATTATGGACCTAATAAATTTATTTTTAAAATAATATATTGATGATTTTTTTGGTAGTTACTGATGATATCATGGTGTATTATAGGAGTTATGATGACAATGATAATCACTTTCATATTCTACTCAATACTATTATAAGAAAAGCATAATATAGGAAATTTACTAAGAGTGATTTTTTAATCCAGGATGATTATTTTCATTGACATATTATCTCAAATGATCGAATCTTGGAAGATCCTATGAATAAAATGGTAGATACAGAAAGGCATGCACCACCAAACATAACTATGTCATATAGTTTCATTAGTTTTGAATGTGACTATCAGCAATTCATAATGAATTTTTCCCAATTTTATAACCTGTTAATATAGCACACATGTAATGGAGTGAAGTTTATTTGAAAAAAATGAATGTGAAGTATATTTTAATTAATTTATGAGGAGATTGATTAATTCATCATTTTTATGATACTATCAAGAGATAATGGGTTTGTGATATATAGAGATGCATTGAGAAAGGAACGGGTTGTGTCTATTTTCAAAATGATAAGGTTCTGGATTATCCATCAATGGAGTTTATGACTAATAAATTGGACTATCCAACTAATGATATACAATTGGACGATTTAATCCAAGATTTGTAGATATGGATACACTATATCTTTAGAGAAATTTGTGAGATATACGAAAACCATAAGAGCAAAACATAAATTTTTTAGAAAAAATTGGTCATCCTGAAGAACATTTGATGGATTGTGCTAATAAAGGATTGTGATTTGTAATTACACTAACAATTGAGGAAGGAAAATAAAAAAACAATGCTTTCAGTAGGATAGATCAGAGAGTTATCCCAAAAAGATAAATTTATAGGGATATTATGTTTATTAATATTTTAATGATGGATACAATAATTATTTCAGAAGGGGAGACATTACTCATTCATAAAATGATTATAAAAATATATATTTATTAGATATTATATAAAGTCTTCAATATGTTATGAGAATTTTCAAAATAAAATCAATTCTTTGAATAATGGTAAGTCAGAATAAATTTTCCATAAAGATGAATTACTAAAACATGTAATGGGATTATGTTTTCCATCTATAGACGTACTGGAAAGTGATTTTTTTATGGAGTTCATAGCGTGAATTTCCTTATACACCATTATATCAAAAAAATGTATACGGATTTAAGGTACAATTTTTTATTGGATAACATGAATCGAGAAATTTCAGATTATGTTTCCAGAAGTTTTACTTGTCAACAAATAGAAGATGAGAGACACCATCCTAGAGGATTGGGGTAGCCTATTCCTATTCCAATATAGAAATTGGATGAAAATGATGTGGAAATTCTCATATTACTTCCAATGGATACCTGGATGAATGGTGAAACATGGGTTATTTATGATATCCCTACCAAATATTCACCATTAATCTCTTTAATAGAATATTTTCCACTTGAGAACCTCACAGGGGTATATATTAATGATGTTGTAAGATATTATGGTGAACCTATATGAAATGTTTTTGACTGTTATCCCCATTTAACATTTAAATTCTACAACATTCATCATAAGTCTTTTTGATATTAGTCATTATTTGAGAACGAACAACCATAATCAAACCTAAAGAAAGCTATAATGGATTATTCAAACACCAAAAAACATATTAAGGTCAGGCTGACATGACATTTAAGGAATGATGGATTAGTATTTACCTTTAGTAGATTTTACTTATAAAACTATGTTCCATTAATGTATTCAAAAGGAATTATATAAAGTATTTTATGGAAAAAGATTTCATGCTCAATCTTTTTAGCATGATGATGGGAAAAGGAATCAAATAGTCCTACAACATGTCGAAGGGACAACAAAAAGGTAATAACTATTAAGGATTATATTAAATAAGATCAATGAAGGAAGCAGAGTTTTGCTGAATATTGGAGGAATGATTTGGAATATCAAGTTTTATATACAGTTTTCAGGAACGAATATCTATTGGTGGGTAAAATAGGTTTAGTAATAATGAAAAATTAAGACCCATATATTTTTATATATAAAAATCATTGAAATTCATGAACAAATTGGTAACATGTCTTAGTGGTTATAAATTTCATTAGAAATCACTAAAGTATATGTTGTTTTCCCTATATCATTATTAAGGTAGTAAAATCCATTCCCAACCGATTTTCACACCTAAAATGAAATAGTTTTGGAAATTTCTCTATTTAACTATGAAGATCCTATCCAAATTCTTGATACAAGAGAATAAGTAATGTGGAATCCACCAACTCAACAGGTATAGGTACTTTGGAAAAATAATAAAATAGAGGAAGAAATGAGGGAACCAGAGGATGTTATGAAGAAGAACTACCCTTATTGTTAGATATAAAATTTGATGAAATTTAGTGTAAAACGTTTTGTATGAGTGATGCATATAACTCCTTGTGGCATTATGAAATATTTAATTTTTAATAAAATCATTCCCCTCAATATGTAGCTACACACACAACCTCGAGCCTATATTATATTAAGTTTAAATTATATTTTTATGAAAAATTTAAAAAATGATAATTTCAAAACATCATAGTGAAAGAATCAAATTTCAGTATGATTAATATCGACTTCGAACTTACTTGGTAAAATAATTCTAAAATGATTATTGATGTTTTCCTTTAGAAATAATATTTTTTTTAAATAAAAAATATAGTATTTAAATATTACCCTTTTATTTATTTTAATATGTAATAATATTTATAATTAAAAATTTATAAACTATAAACTTTATATAAATAAATATAATATAATGTGTATGTAAATCGGAAAATTCTCAAAAAAATGATTATTTTTCAGAAAACTCTTTTTGTTTAAAATTACATAATGTGATTACATTTTAATAAATTAAAATAATATATAATGATTAATTATTTAAATTAATTGAAAATTTTATATTTATATCAATTTAAATCCATCTTATTTTCTTTTTAGTGATATAATAAAACAATATGATCTTATTTTTGAATAATCCAATCCATGAAAACCCATTTTTTGGACAAGCTTTTGTAGTTTATTTTAAAATAAAAATTGTAACTTCTTTGAGTTTAATTTTAAAAATTTAATGCATATTTTTAATCTTAATAATATTATTATTCCATAATTACATTTTTCATAATGATATGTAAAAACATTAATAAATTAGTTGACGTGGTTAAGGTTAAATTGTGGATTTTTTTCTTTACATACGACTGTGCTCAAATTAATTGTACACAATGATATAAATTTTATTCGATAAGTAAGATTTACTATTTATAATAATTGGTTTTAAATTATTTAATAATAACAATTTTATTTTTATCTTAATGGAAAAATTTCATTGTTTAAAAAATTGTTTACCATGACGAATACAAAATTGATAAAGGTTTGCTTAGATGATAAAAAAAATATTTCAAAAATGATTATTTTTATATTTTTAGAAGTGTGTATTGACCATGAATTCCCTATACTTCAATATTTATCAATATTTTATGCACATGGGATGAGATTTACTTTCCATCGTTGAAAAGGTTTTGGTATTTTAAAAATTTCCCATCATCCTCAGTTATAAAAGGAATATACCTTATTTTAATTATTCGCACATAAGAAGATATTTTTATTATCCAAATCCAACCAAAATATCTCCCTAAAATATGTATCCACATTTTAGATCTTATTTTAGTCAAAAAATTCAAGACTAGTACCCTTTCGAGGAGATTCAATTTGTGTTTCTCTAAAAGAAGGTAATCGTACTAACTAATCACTTTCTTTTTATTTATTCTTTAAAAAAATAGTTCTGTATTGAAAATTACAATATAATAAGGTAAATATCTCAAATATACTAATATTTTACTCTTTTGGTGGAATAATATTTATCTTTATCCATGTCCATGAAATTAGGAACACATCCATTACTTGTGTGTACGTCGGACTACAAACACATGAGTAGATGAGATTTTTTTCCATTACCGACTCACATAGAGAGTCAAAATAGTGGAAATAATGAATATTTATGACACATATGAAATTATTATAATTTTAAAAACTAATTTACCATCTAATTCCCTAATATTTCACCCATTATGTTAATTATATAATTCCTCGTACGTATATACAGTTTACCATCTACACAGAGTGATGTTATTCCTTTGCAATGTAAAACAATAAAGTATTGTTATAAAAATGAATCTATTGAGTAAATATTATATTTACAACATTAATAAAATTCATTAGATAATGTAACTATATTTTATTCTCAATAATTGAAACATTTATGTTAGAACCAGCATGAAAATACTGGGAAATTTACACTTGAGACAATAGTAATAAATAATATTATTGGGGAATAAGAGGTAAAATATTATAAGAGGGTCATTAATAATATTATATATATTAATACTGATATTTTATAAATTAATATCATTATGTATTTCATTATAGAGGTGTTTAATCAATTTTTAACTAAAGAGAAGTGTGAGGTTTGGGGTTTCATCTCAATTTCCATTCCATTTAGACTTATTTGTTAATATAAATATATTAGTTTTTTATATGGGGTATATAATTACCCACTGAATTATTTAAATTTATTAAATATTTATTCATGATTTTTAATTTTTAAATTAAAATTTAATCTTTCTAGGGGGTACAATTTAGATGTTACTAGAGACTTAAAAATATTCTTAACAATATAACTTTCTTTTGGGATTCAATTTACTTTTGTTGAATGATTTTTTTTACAATATATTATCCATTAATTTTCTTATAATCTCTTTTTTAAAGATTTTTTTTTTCAAAAACATCATATCCTTTTTAATTTAATTAATAAAATAAATGTTTTAAGGAAAATTATTATTTAATTCCTTTCCAAATAGACATATTTTTCTTCCTTGTCTATGTTTTCATAAATAATTTTAAAAAATTTATTTAATTTACTACTATGATTTTTCAAGAAAAATTTATATATCCATTAATTTTTAAAAGTGATTAAACAGAATTATTTAGCCTTTTTAATACTATTTTCACCAAAAAATAAAAAGGTATGTTTTTTACCTTAAACTACGATAATAAACTTCTCTTCCACCATAATCATTTCACGAAATATAGATTCTTTATGATGTTTTATTTGTCTTTAATTACAAAATTCATTAAAAATGATTGTATTAACACTTCAATAACATTCCATTTATTCATTCATATGCCATTATTTTATTGAAAAATAACTATATTCCCGTTGAACCAATAGTTACCTCTTATCTAATGATTAATTTTATCATTATCAACATTCTCTTGAAACAATAAATTTATCATAATCCTTTTCATTATACATTACAACTCTCTTAAATAAAAAAATACTTTTATGATGTGTATTATTATGTCCTATATTGAATACCATTTTTCATATAATGATTACATTGAATTTGATTTGATTAAATTAGAAAATATTGATAAATTATAACCTTTACAAAATATTTATTTTTATTGATAAGGAATATTGATTCATGAATTAAATTTATTATTATTTATATTAGGAATGAATTTAACATGTAGTGATTGTTGGGGACCAAAATTATATAACTCCCCGATGCATCGGTAGGTTTTATAAGACAAATCATTTGGGTAAATTAAATAGGATTTTACCCATAGTTCTAAATTGTCTTATGTAAGGTATTAATGGTATAGATACCATAATGTTCGAGGTCATGGAATCCAATATTAATCAATTCCTCCATTGAGAATTACATTATTTATATCCATTAAAATATTAAATTAATATTATTTTGGGTTTCATTTATTTTCACAAGTTATTGATTAAATGGAATATGTGTTCAGTTTTATTATAAATATATGTTGTTTTTTAATTTTATAATGATGATAGTAAAGCTATTAAATATAATATATTTTTAGTTTTCTATCAAGTCATATTGATTATTCATTATCAAATCCGGATATTAATTCTATTAAATCCCATGCGTGATCAGTTATTCAACTTCCAATATTGACTATTCCTTATCCTATTTTAGTAGCCAAATTATTATTTATAACAAATGTTTAATTATAAACCTTTACACATTGATTATAGATTATTTATTCATGATATATTCCAACATATTTAACCCTTACTCAGTATTTGAGCTCACCCATATTTGTTTTTCTTTCTATATGATATGAATAAGAAATCACTGATTGTGTTAAAAGATGGTGAATGTTTTTTTACTACGTTTTCTATTTTAGCCCTAATGTAAAATGGGTATCATGAATATTTTTGGATATTCAAGACTACTAAACTTATCATTCCTCTAGAATTTTACCAATTATATCTATTCCAATGTAATAAAATGGAATGCTTATTTTGGCTACTTAGGTCCGGGTCATTACTATTTACCTAAATTTCATCGCACTAAACAACGATAAAGACCCCAATAATAACTCATTAAACATATATATCACATATAAATACCTAAAAAGTAATTAAAAAACTTACATACTAATAATTTCTTTTAATAAAAAATTCAACAATAAATTTATCTTTTAGAAGGACCAATAAAGGCATCATTTACCAGTGTATTTATTTGTACAAATAAAGGGGGATACTATAGTGTGATGTAACGAAACATTGAAACACAAAAAATGGAACCAAAATGTAAAAAAATTAGGTGCATGTAAATAAGTAAAATGAAATAATATTTATAACACAAATAGATAAAAAACACTATATTATAGAAATTTCAAATATTGTTTTATACAATTACATGAGTAATTTCAAATTATCACATACATAAAAAAACATCAATGTTCCTTATTTTTTCCCAAACCCTAAGTCATGCTATTTCTAAAAAATCCACCCATTCTTGGGAAAAATAACATATCTATATAAAATAATTCTTATGTTAGTAATAATATAAATAAATAAATTAAATAAAAACTATTAATTTTAAACTAATCATTGGGTTATACCAAAAACACTATGCATCTAATTGAGTTACAATTGATTCTTACTTGTCACACCAATACTTGATCGCCTTTAAGAATATTGTCTTTCAAAATTTACTAAATAAGTATAAGATAAAAATTAAAACGAATTTAATAATGTAAAAAATTTATAATGATGAGGAAACTATCAATGCTAATTGTATTGGCATTGATGAGTTTATGTGTGTTTTAAACTAAAATTAACCCTCTATATTAAAATGATAGAAATTGAGTAATTCCAGTCACACCATGCATTGAATTTAGGAGAGTCTAATTACTATATTTTACAAATGACATATTGATCAGTTTCATATAGTATTAAAACAATAATAATGATTTTTCTTAGTAATGAGTAGGTCATTATTTTTTTTTGTAAAATGTCATTTTGAATAGGAAACATGATTTCTGAGTCATAATGCTAACATAGTATATCGGTTTAATATGATAATTCTTTTTAAACATCCAAAATTACTTATGAATTATTATTTTAAAATTATTAGGACAATATGAGTGTGTTTTCTAATTTTTGGTGAGTGTAACGTTTTTTTATCAAAAATGTAAATTTTCTACTGATAACAATTTATTTGAGTCATTCTGGGCACATCATGTATCATATTATTGTGAGAATTATTCCTAAACATCACGTATGATATATAGATTATTTTTCCTAAAGTATTAATACAATCAAAAATTGTTTCTCAGTTTTGAGTATGACATTTTTCTTTTTAAAAAATATTAATGTCAAATTTAAATAAAAAGACGAATTTGGAGTTATATTGGACAATGAGTGCATCCAATTGATGTGAAAAATATTCCTATATTCCTAAAATGATGTTTGGATAATTTTAATAAATTACTATGAAAATTATAAATAATTTTATAGTGTTTGAGCATGTCAGCTTTTTTATTCTAAAATATCATTTTGAATTGAAAACATACACTTTGAGTTATAACGGTCACATCATGTGTTGGTTTGTTGTGATAATGATTCATCAAAATGAAAATTGACATATTAATAATTTTCCTAAATTATCATAAGATTATGATTTTTTTTTTCAATGAGTGACACATTTTGAGTAAAATGTCAATTTTAAACTGATAACAGACACTTTGAGTCATAACATGCACATCATGTATCAGATTGATATATAGATGCTTACATTACATAAAATATGGATTATTAAATATTTTCTTAATATATCAAAATAATCATAATTATTTTTCCCTATTTTTAGTATGTTAGATGTCTTTTTAATAAGATTAATGTCAATAAAAAAGGGTGAATTTGTAGAAATACCAGTCAAACTATCATTTGGATTAAGGTGAGGATGATTTATAAATGTAAAAAAGGACATATGGATCATTGTACTAAAGTATAAAATTAATCTGAATTTGTTTTCATGATCTTAATTATGCTACATATGTTTTAACAAAAAATTTCATTTTTAACTACAAACATACACTTTGATTCATACCAGTCACATAGTGTGTCGGTTAGATTTGATACTAGTTTCTACATGTAAAAAATTTATTATGAATCATTTGACAAAAAAATCAATCTAAAAAGATTAATTTTCATATTTTTCAGTAAGTGACACTTTTTGGACTAAAATGTCAATTTTATGTTGATAATGGAAACTTTAATCCATACAAGGTATATCTTGTTTCAGATTGAGGTTCAAATGATTATTACATATTACATATGACCTAATGATCATTTTACTAATGTATCAAAATAATATTAATGTGTTATTTTAGTGTATAGAATGTTAGTTTCCTTTTATACTAAAATGAATTTCAATTTTAAATAAAATTACTCACATAGAGTCATAATAGCCACAATGAGTCAAATTGAGGTGAGGATAATTATTAAACCTATCATGTGATTTATGGATAGTTTTCCTAAAGTATCAAAACATTCCTAATGTTTTTTTTGTTTTGATAATGTCACTTTTTTTCTAAAATTTAATTTTGAACTCGAAACATGGACATGGAGTCATATTGGTAACATTTTGTGTCATTTTGATATATAATTGATTAATACACCTCCCAAATGTCTAATGAGTAGGTTTAATAAATTATCTATATAATATAAGTGTATTTTCTCAGTTTTCAGTGAGTGACATTTTTTGAAAGAGAATATCAATTTTAAACTGATAACATACACTTTGTGTCATATCATGAAAATCATATATCATATTGATTTGTGTCTGATTTATACATAACACTTATTACATATGTGAAATTTAAATAATGTATAAAAATAATCCCAATGTGTTGGATTAGTTTTGAGTATGGAAATTGTTTTTTTACTAAAATAAATATCAATTTAAAATAAAAAGACAAACATAGAGTTAGACCTATCACACCATGAATCTGATTGATATGAGGCCAATTCCTACACATCTCCAATGAAATGTAGATTACTTTCCTATTTTTGTGAAATAATATAAATGAGTATGATTGGTTTTGCGTATGTCAATTATGTTTTTTTCTAAAATATTATTTTGTACTGGTAACACGTACATTGAGTTATGCTGACCACATTATCTATCAGTTAGACATGAGACTTATTCCTAAAAATTATTTATGAATAGTTTTAAAAAATTATCAATAAATCCTAGTGAATTCACATAGTTTTCATTTATAGAAACATGCTAAACAAAATTGTCAAATTTATAATAATTAATAACGATTTCATCCATACCAAGAACATCATGTATCAGATTGAGGTGGATATAATTATTAAACATCAAAGATGACCTCTATATCATTTACATAATTTATCAAAAAACTTATAACATGTTTTCTCAATTTTGGGTTTGTTAGTTGTAATTTTTAGCAAAATAAATTTCAATTTTCAATAAAATGGCGCACTTTTTGTAGTACGGATCACAAAAATCTTTATATTTATGAGTTAATAACATATACACATCCAAAATGGATATTTTTACTAATGCATCAAAACAATATGAATTTTTTTTCTTGGTTTTGAGTATGTCACATGTGTTTTTTACAAAAATTCCATTTTGAAATAGAAACAGTCACTTTGAGTCATTCTAGTCACATCATCTTTAATTCTGATGTAAGACTTATTCCTAAACATCCAAAATGAATTATGAATAATTTTATTAAATTATGAAGATAATATATGTGCATTTTATCAAAATTTTTTATGACTGACACCTTTTTAAAAAAAGTTTCATATTAAATTGATAATGGACACGTTGAGTCATATCGAGCACATCATGTATCATATTGAGGTATTATAGATTCAAAAATATCAAAAATGAATTATGGATCATTGTGATAAGTTATCAAACTAATCATAATGAGTTTCTTAGGTTTGAGTATGTTAGTTTTCTTTCCTATTAAAATAAATGTCAATGTTAAATACAAAGTTGCATTGGGAGTCATATATGTAATACCGTGCATCAGATAGTGGTGAATCTAACTCCAAAAATTCTTAAATTAATTATGGATAATTATTTTAAAGTATAAAAATAAACCAAATGTGTTTTTTTGTTTTGATAAAGTCAATTATATTTTTTACTAAAATGTTATTTTTAACTCAAAACATACACATTGAGTCATATTGGTCATAACATGTATCTTTTTGATGTCAGATAAATTCATAGACATCGAAAATTATTATGAATTATTTTCCACAATTGTGAAGACAATCGATGACTTTTTTTTGCAGTTTTCACTGAGTGACGCATTTTCATGTAAAATTTTAATTTTAAACTAATAGAGAACACTTTGAGTTATATATGGCACATTGTGTATCAGATTTAGGTGAGGCTAATTCATCAACATTATAGATGACTTATGTATCATTTTCTCTAGGTATCAAAAAATATACAAATTCAGTTTATCAGTTTTGAATATACCCATTGAATTTTTGAAAAAAAGACATTCATGTTTTAAATTGAATGATACACATTTAATTATACTAATCACATCATGTGCCAAACTAAGATGCATTTGATTCTTAAATTTCCCATATAAAAACTGATATTATTTTCACAATGTATCAAAACAATTAGAATCTTTTTCTCTCAGTATTAGTACATCACTTGTGTTTTTTGCTAAAATATCATTTTTATCTTGAAGATCTTAATTTGAGTCATACTGGTCATATCATATATTAGTTTGAATTTCTACTGATTCCTACTCATAAAAATTGAATTCTGAATAAATATTCAAAATTATTAGTGTAATTAAAGCATTTTTTTCTTGTTTTTAATAACTCTAGTTGTTGTTTTTACTACAATTAATGAAAATTTAAAATAAAAAGACACATTTGGATTCAAACTAGGAATATAATGAACTAAATTGTGGTGATTATGATTCATACACATAAAAAACTACTTATAGTTTTTTAAAAAAGTATAGAAATAATCATATTGTGTTCTCTTTGTTTTGAGTATGTGGTATGAGTTTTGAACTTAAATGTAAATTATAAAATAAAAACATATAGTGTGAGTCATACGGAGAACATTGTGTATCATATTGGGGGTGTATGATTGAATATGTGATTTTATTTTTTCATTCGACTATAGGAAAAAGCACAAAATAGAAAAAATATTCTAGAATGATGGATGATAAAATCAATTATCCATGAAAAACTTCTATTTTTAGGAAGCATGGGGTTTCTTATTCCCTTATAAATTAACATTTTATCTCTTTTTTATCAAGATATAGTTAGTTGAAAGAAAAATATAACCTCCAAAATGATCTATAAAAAATAAGTATTAGATAAAAATCAAAAAATAAATAAACTTACATATAATAAATAAATAATGGCATAAGTAATTAGATAATTAGTAGGAATTAACCTTTCATGATAGTTTTACACATTACTAAACCATTTCCTAATTTTCATTATCTCAGTTGCAACCAAAAAGTCTAATATGTCCTGATCTTGAGTAACTTCGAACAAGCCACACAAAATTGAACAAAAGAATCAACCTGTATAACAAAACAATTCTTATTTTAGTATCAATAAAAATAAATAAATCAAACATAAATATAAAATAATACATTACTTCTATGAAAAATAGTCTTACTATGAAAACAAAAATATTGGAAATTTTATCATAGATAAGAATTTTTTGAAATATTCTGAAGAAATAAACAAAAACAAATTATTTTAGACAAAAACATTATTTTCTAAATATAGATATTTGTGAATTTATTTTGGATCACAGGGAATGTGATTGCCCAACTTTTGATTTTTGAGATTTTTTTAACTAAAATGTAAATCAAAAACTAAAAATGTATAGTTTAAATCATACTAATAACACTATATATCAGATTGAGGTGTGGATGACTGAGTATTTGAAATGGTTTGTTCATTAAAATGTATACATGAAAAAAAATCTTCCTTTTGGATGGAAGAAGAAACCCCATTCTACCGGAAATGCTTCATCCAAAAGAAACAATTTCTCTCTTTTTTATCATTATACCGATGGTTGATGAAAAAATATGGATTCCCAAAATATCTATGAAAAAATTAAAAACTAATAGATATTAATGATATGGAAATTTATTTAAAAATTCTAGATAAAATTATAACAGGTGAACTATTAAAATATTACTAATTCACCTTCTCATAACCATTGTAGACAAGTGAATCATCCTTATTGGGAAAATTATTTCTTCATGATCCTTATACAAAAAAAAACAATTATTAGATGAAAATAATTAGTTAATGAACTATAAAAAGGTATTTAAATTGATCTTCCAATCAACTAAAATTCAATTTGTTCAAGTTATATATCATTAGAGAATCATATAATTACTCTTGATCATATAAAACTAAAATAAAAGTAGTATTTTAATACATACATGACCCTAAAATGAAATATTTATGAAGATCAATCCCAATAACATGATATATTTAACAACATTACATAAACATAAAAATAAAATATTACAGGAAATTCCTATAAAAATATTTATCCTTCTTCTTTGGTGGAAAATTTATATTTATACATTCTTCTTCTTATTTGCTATAACAATCTAGCATAACAAATTATATATTAAGAAATTATACAAATAAATAGTTTATCTATTTATTTATTCATAGAAACAATTTACTATTTTTTCTAATCCTATTAGTTTTCATTGATTGAACTAAAATAATAATTTACATTTGAGTTTTTATGGAACATTAAAAATTATATCTTTACCTTTCACCATTATATAGTGTAAAAACTCCATGATAAAATATTTAAATCTTTTTGGACTGCAATATATATTAGTATATCCTTTTAAATATTATATGTGATGGTAAACTCTAACATAACATCATCATTATTTGTTTATAAAAATCAGAATATCAATATTCTCATGTTTTTTTGTTGATAATGATGATGAGTCTTTTATTAATGATCCTGTGAACATGTATCATTTTACATAATGAATGTGAAAATATATTTTAGTAATGAACCAATGGAAAATTTTTTAGGCGGAGGTAGTTAAAACGAATCTATATACCTAATAAGGATTTCATAAGAACCATTTTTTATGTAATTATTGTGATATTTTATTTTATATAATGGTGGGATGATTAAATTTCATATCTTCTGTGTAATGACCCATATGTTAATAAATTAAATTTCCCTTCTCATGTAAATAAATTTCTTATTATGTAATATATTTTTAGAAAAAACATTCAATTATTTTGTTTTATTTTATCCTATCAAATTTAATTTACTCTTAATTATATTTATCAATGATAATATAGTCGATGAAAAGTGATCACATCATAATCTTAAATACGGGGTTTTAATTAATCCAATTGACAGGTAAAAAGGAACTGATGACCTCAACTAGTATGATCACTCCCAATGAAACCCCTGTATCAGAGAATCGAAGGAATATAAATCTCTAGTATTTTCCCTAGACCAATTCCATGATGACATAAAACAACTTAATCAATATTGAAACTGTTTATGGTAGAAGTTCAATTTCATTGAGATCACAACTGAAACCATGATTGTTGAACCACCCATACAAATCTCACCACCTCACACCTTACTCATAAAGAATTATATATTATATTAAAATGTTATATATCAATAGAATAGAAATATGAGAATTTACATAATTTTTTTATAACATAATGAACATATTTTCCTAATATTATTATTACTTTATAAATGATTTTTGATTTTGATACAATAAACAAAAAATTTAATTTTTAGTTAATATTTAAATTCAAATAAGGAATTTAGTTTATTGATTTATTGTATTTTTGAAATAAATAATATCTTACAAAAATATTATTATCAAATAATGTTTAATAAATATAAATGATTTTTGGGTAAGTCAAATGTAATTTTTATAAGGTTTCGAAAACTATTATTATAAAAAAACCTAGAATCTCTTAATTAATATTGATTTTAGTGTAAAAATTTTAATCTCATATATCTAAAAAATTATTTAGATAAAATTAATATTATTTTTGAAATTATATCTTCAAAATTATCAAATAATAAATGTTCATAATTATCTGAGACAATTGAATTTTTCGGTAAAAATTAAATACCATATAAATATATAGTTTTATTTTGCCATCATAATGACCAAAAAGTTATGTAATAAATACTATAAAGGGTATCTAGGTTAAAAAATGTTACTTATATTTGGAATAAAATGGTTTTATGTTTATTTGATTAATTTTATTAATCCTTTATGAATCCCCCAAAGCCAATAATATATTTTAAGGTTTCAAAATCATTTCCTTAAGTGTGTGACTCAACTGCACCTAATAAAGGGTATTATGTTACTATAATAGGCAATTGGAATTAAAAAATAATGAAAACTACTACAATTTGGTATAAAGTTTTTGGAAAAACTATTTCAAGGTTATTTGTTTGGGTAATTTTGTTATATAGAGTCCAAATCTATGTTTGAGAAATAATAAAGAAGGAACACCTCATTTCATATATAATCCCATAAAATATTAAATTTAACCTTACTAAAAATCCTTTTAGAACGTCAATATTCTTCCTTACCCTTCTAAGGGTCATCTGATGTATCCCTCAATCTCTTAAGAAGCTCCTCCTAAGAATTTAGTGTCACACAGTCATGTAAGGGATCTTTTCCTTACTTCTCTCGATTCTAGTATCTTCTTTAACATATGTATTTTATCATAATTTTCCTCTGATGGGTTATGTTATTATATATCCCTACCACTTTAATATTAATTTTAAAATAATGAGATACCCCTTAGGCTTTCATCAACCCATTTTATGAATTTTTAAGCAATGTGATTTTGCTCCAGTAATTTCACCCCAATTTTGGAGGATAGAACAATTGTGTAGTGAATTCCAGAAAAATTTTATATCAATGGTATTTATATTTATACACTTATAATTATTTTATTTGGGACATAATTTTTTTATTCCAATATCATTAAACATAATATAAAATAAGATAATGAATGAATCCATAATGTATGATCTCTAAGGCACATATAGGAAAGAAAATAAAATGAAAGTGAGGGGTGCTCCTGGAATTATATAGCACTCCAATGCATGGGGTAATGATTAGTATCAGGAGACATAATGCTGGGATATAGTGTGAACATGATTCATTTGTATAAATTTTCAAATCATGATTTCTTGGAAGTTATCCCTGACCTATGTTAATGATGAAGTTTGTTATGACATTGACATATTTCCAATATTATGATTATCATTATATATCATGCTTTATTATTCCTGTTTATGATTCTCACACCCTTTGTTCCACATTGATATTCCCATTTTGTATCATGTATCATATTATTCCTTGTTTAATCCTATATAAATATTTATATCTCACCCCATTCTTATTTTTCTCCCCATGTTATCTTGTCCAATTTTAAAATACATGAAATTTTATTAGCTTGTTTTGGGTGTTTTGAAAAATATTGTTGTATCCCATGTTTAAGTTTTTTTTCTATGAAACTAATTCCAGAATTCTCTATACATATCAATATTATATTTTTTATTATGTGTAATATTTTTTAATAAATAATTAAATAACCTATAATAAAGAGAACAAATGTTTTAATGTTCACTCAAAAGAATCAGTTTTATTCAATAGATTCCACTTCTATAAAATTGATGTGTTACATGTAAGGGTTTCAAATGAAATTTTGATATTATATCAGGAACCTGAGTGATGATTGGATGGCCAAAATAATTCCACCACCCACCAAATTGAAGCCAATATATTGTTCTTTTCTAATAAATCCTGATCCATTCAATGAAATTCTGTAATTATTTATTTTTATAGGTTTTGGATAAATCAACTAGATTATTTTTCATGCGGTTCTTCATTTTGGTTTTCGATGTTTTATTATTTCATTTAAAGAGGGTGTTTTATTTTTAGGAATTTATTAGTAAAGTTTATTCTTTTCGTTTGATTCCATGTTTCCATTGACACTATCCCTCCTCAATGAATACAATATCGTAATGTTGGTTATCCACCAATAGTTTTCTAATACACCGGAAATCTTCAGTTGTTGATTAAACACATATTTATTAAAACATTTGTGCTAGAATATATACAAGTTTTATGGAATGACCAAGAAATTTTGTATAATTTTTTTAAATTATTTGGGATTATTACAGGTTTTTAAAAATTAACGGCACTTGATTTAGTGGCCCAATGTTCCTTGAACATATTTTTTTTTATCTTTTTAAGGTATGTTTAGTAAACGTGCAGGTGAGAATTTATATATTTTGAACCGGTGCTTGAAATTTAAATATGAGGGCAATGTTGAACTCATAACACCAGGGTTCGATTAAGGGAGGATTAACTACGACCATAGTTGGTTGGTAGAAAATGAATGTTTCTGGACTTTTAAAAAGAATGATAAAATAAAAAAGTTTTTTTTATTCTTCTAGAAACTCTTGTGTGATTGTGGAGGGGACTACAGATGTGTTTGGACATTTAATGAGGGATATTAAATGCCCAGTTACACATAGGTTGTATTACCACCTTTCTTTTAATTATTATTGTTCATTAAACACACCAATTAATGAAATATTAATTTAAATGAGAGTTAAGATCTTAACTCCTCATTTTAATTATTTAAAAACATTGAAATATAGGAGGATTAGTGGATCATTGTAGAATCCTCAAAAAATAACCGAAGAAAAAACATTCCTCCCCTAAATACTAGAGGCTTCAATGATGTCGGTGGAGGAATTGATCCGGGAATGACGAATGTCGGCAGCAACAACGAACATAGATTCTCCTCCCACAACCAAGAAATCTCCGCCAAATCCATTTTAGGGTTTTTTTATGTTTATATTTAAGATAATTTTTTTCTTTTCCTCATTCATGAAAAGCATGATGAATGCAGATCAACAAAAACGAGTTGATCGGTGATTCGTATGAATCTGTGGGTGGTTGATTTGGGAAAAGATTTAATGGGGTTAATCTTTATCTATGTGACAATTTAATTTGTACACACATGAAATGATGCTAAATTAGTGGGAGTGGTCCAAATGAACATAGCTCGTCCCCTCGACAACTTCAGTTTTTTTTCATGTTCTTTTGGGGGATGATTTTAAACTCAATGTAATCCAGAATTTAGGAGCCACACAATGATGACCGTAGCTTGGGAGGCCCGTAGGTACAAATGGAAGGAAAAACGGACCACCAGAGCTCACCTGGTGGCCAGATGAAAGCCTCACCAGCACGGTACTAGGGACCAGCAATGATAGGAAATGACGGTGGAGGATATGCGGCATCGTGGTGGGCATACAGGGTGGCCGACGTAGGTGGAGGATAGGCGTGTGCCGTTGAGGGAAGTCATGGCATCGAGCCGCGACTGAGGGGACCCTTGTCCTGTGGTTTCGAATGACAATGATGCGGCGCCATGTGGTGTGTCTGGTTGAGGAATCCCAAATGACATTTCCTTTTGGGAAGGTGGCCCAGGCCACCCAGTTGGCTGACCATGTCAAAAAGAAGTTCGGGTCAGAAATATACCGGGTCGGGTCGGCCCAGGTCGGGGCTGGTTGTGTCAGACCAGACCCAGACCCTTTTCGGCCCAAATACCCGTAAAAAGGATGTATCACACAAACAAAAAGGTTGTTTGATAAACTATCTATGGCACTTTAATCCTTGGAACGAGAGGATCCTTTTGATATATTCCACCTGAGTATTGGAGAATTTTTCCGTACAAACGAGTTGTATCGAACTCAAATCCAATCGGGCCATCGGTACTAAAATGCTTATAACTAATAGATTGGGCATCCGATTGACTCATCATCTGTCGTGTTGGAATCCTTACGACATGGCATTATGTTGTTTTACTCTTTTATCTAACTTCATGGAAGTTGAGGCATGAACGATATCTCAATGAGTAGATTCTAACGAACTCAAGTACTCTGAGTGAGAGGAATCCAGTTGTAGGGTGTCAACTGAATAGTACCCATGTGTGGATAAGCATTATAGAGACCATGTGTGGATCAAAGTCATAGATACCCTATGTGGATCATCTTCATAGGGACCCTGCGTAGATCAGAATCATAGAAACCCTATATGGATAATCATCATAGTGACCCTATGATGATCAGTATCATCATAACTATGTATTGATTCACATCCTAGTGACCCTGTGTGGATCAGCAGTGCATGACCGGATGAGGACCAACCTTAAAGAGGCTCGACATGGATCAACGACATATGAACCAATGTAGATTGACAATGGAACAAATTTTTCATGGTTCTATTTTGGAAAATTACTAATGGAATAAAATTGTGTAGCATAAGACTAATCATCGTTATTCATGATATCTGAGTTTTATACCTGGTTTGAGTTGAGACTTTTTTTTTGCGATTGAGATCATGTGTTATGGTTTCTCCTTCGTTGTGGAATTATGATAGACTTTTGGGGGTCTTGGGATGCCTACTAGATATTATTATACTCACCCCTGGATGGGTTCACCCACACCTTGTTTTTTCTAGTACAGATGACGAGCAGCTTGGTTGAGACTTTAGAAGCCTTGACCATGAAGTACACAAAGGTGACTTATTGACATGGAGAGATGTGGAGACGTTTTGTACCTACCCTTCAGGTAGGATCCTTGGTGGATGATAGGATGAGATGTTTTATATTGTAATTGTATATTTTTAGTTGGTCTCTTATTTTGACCCATTTTACTTTTAGTACTCACTTTTACGACTATAGTTTTATGAGAGAAATGGAAGATGATACAGATTACTATCTGCGCAATGTTATCCGAGCCACCCCAAGATTCTGCCACCATCGCAAACCTTACTCTTCGGTCTTACGCAGGTGATATAAGGGGTTATGTAATAAGACCTTATCACTATCGTTATGTACATTATTATTTTATATAATAATTAATATACTTTCATTTAATTATTGTTACCTTGTAAATAGTTTTTAAAGATCAAATAGTATTTTTATTTAAACTTCAACAAAGAAATCTATTTTGATGAATTATTGGATTTTTTAATTAAATAATATTTTAATAAAATATTATTATTATTATTAATTTAATTATTATTAAATATAAATGATCGTATAATTTTATGAATGAAATTGTAATTTTTATTAAGGTTTGAAATCCATTTTTTGTCAAAACCCGTGAATTTTCTTTAAAAGTTGGATTTTATTTTAAAATTGAAAATTAACATATTTATAAAATTATTTATATGAAATAAATATTAATTCTGGAATCAGGATGTCAAAGTTATCCAATGGTGATTTTTTCATAATTTTCTGAGACAGTGAAATTTTTGGGTAAAAATTAAATACTGTTTAAATATATAATGTGTTTTATGACATCATAATGACCTAATAGTTATGTTATAAAATACTATAAGACTTATGTTCAGACAATATATGTTTTACCATTAACATAATGTGGTTTTGGGTTTGTTTTTCTTTTCTTACAAAGCATTAATAGACCCTTACGGACTTACTAAACATCTTGTCTTTTTAAATTGTTTTCCTTGGGAGTGTGACTCCCCTCCACATAAGCCACCCAATTATTTTTAGAATTTAGGAATTTGTACTTATAAAATATTGTTTTCCAATTCCTTTTTTCAAAAATCATGGCCAAAAACCATGGTCTAGTTTATGGTTTGGGTTAGTTTAATGTGACGTGTCCCAAATATAAATAATAAAGAATTCTCTCACCTTTCCTATATAAACCCACCGAAGCTCCCACTTCATCCTCACTCAAAGACTTTGGAGTTCATCCAATATCTTTCCTCCTATCTCTAGAATCCCCTCAAGGTTCCCAAAACTCCCAAGAAGCCACTCTCAAGCTTCTATAAAGCCATTGGAAGCACACTTCCAGGTAAGGGTTTTTCTTCCTTCCTCATTTTTGTAAAATATTCCTTAAACTATTATGCCCTTTTACATTCAATAATAAATGTTGGGGTATGGTTTGTTACCACCCCCATACATAGATTTTTATGCTTTAATTATGGGATATCCCTTTCTCTCTCATTAAATTCCTCCCATGTACACCCTTTACTATGCCGAAATTTCGAAAGGAATTTCTCTCTCCTCCTTTACATTCAATGAAGTATTTTGTATCATGAATCTAAATTCCATTAATATTTTTGGGAAATGTATATACATGACCCCCTTACATTCTATTTCATTTACATATGAAGACACACCCATTTCCATCTTATCGACAATTTTTATTAATTCTTACATCACGTTGTTACACTACCGAAATTTTACCATTTTTCAAAGCCAAAGTCATTATGTAGTGAATTCGATTCCCATTTCTCTATCAAGGATATTCGACTTTAGGCACATTTACATATTTTCACAAACATTTCATGTATGTATTCCAAATTCTTTTATCACGGAATAAATGATTATGTTTTATGAATCCATGTTACATTATCCATGTGGTACACTTATGCATGAAATGCAATGTTTAAGAAGGGTGCACCCTTATAGCGCTATAATGAATTGGGTAAAGTATTGTATCATGATAAGTAATTTTAAATGGGTTTTTACTCATTCTTATTCAAGTTCAACGTGGTTTTACTCGTTCTTCATGTGCAATGAAGATTTACTCAGCTCCATGTGCAAGGAGCCTTAGCTCATGCTAATTCCATGTTAAGTGTTGTTGACACTTTTCAATGTTATGATTATCATGCTTTATCATGCCTTTATGTGTATAATTCTCTTGTGCTCTATTGATATGCCTATTTTCTAACCTTTATTTTATTCCTCATGTCATTCCATGATTATTCCCTTAAATGGATTTATATCTCACACTTTTCATATGCATGTCCTCAGGTTATCCCATGCAATGGTATGTACGAGGGAATGTAGTGTTTATGTAAACTATGTTTTCAATAATGATTTTGTTTTTCATGTTTTAAGTTGTTATATGATGATCCTAATCCCCAAACACACTAGACCTCTCAATTTTCTATGTTGTATCAAATGAAGTTTATGTAATAAATTATGTTTAATTGTGTAATAGAAAGCAGGGTTATCAAAGTTGGTATCAAAAGATATGTTTATTTATTTTTGGGCATAGGATTAGAAAACTCTATTAAATCCTTAGAGACAAGAGTATGTATAATAAAAACATCCCTATGTTTTTTTTGATTATTGAGTAAGTGGTTTATTAAGAAAATACATCCTTGTCTGTATACGACCAAGTTGAGGTGGCTCTGGCCCAGATGTATCCTATGGGTAGAACCCGAAGGAACCACATTGAGCTAGACTCGAATGGGAATTGGTGCACAAAAATGGGCCTTGCTGCACTATTGGTTACAACACTCCCGAGTGATATTCTTTGATAAATTCACAAGCTTAGTATGAACCATTATTAAGGGGAAAAATTCCCTGGGAATATATGTTATTAAGTAGATCCTGGATAACATAGACTGAAGCCAATAGATTCATATGTTTAGGAAATAAAATTTATTTATTAGTCGTTAGTTTTGCCCTTGGATTACCTATTATGTGTTACCAATAACTTTCATTTTATTCCAGCTAATGGCCGGTAATTGGAGGACTCGGGTTAACAACTAATGTGAAGATCAATGTGATGATTTTACTAATGAGATACGAAATCCAATGGGAGTAGGAATCACGAACATTGTCACACTTCCCTCTCTACTAAATAATGATTTTAATAGAAACCTCAGTCAAGAGGAATGTTCACCCCCCCCCCCCACAATAAAAAAATATTCTCTATCGAGAGATTCAGGAGACAAAGTCCTCCTACGTTTAATGGATCATCTGATCCCTTAATCTCTGAAAAATGGATCCACTTCATTGAAAAGATCATTTCCATCCATCAATGTTCTGAACAAGAGAAGGTTCTCCTCATAGCCTATCTTATGGAGGGTGAATCTGATCAATGGTTGACATTGATCAAAAATAAAAATCCTAAGGATGAGATCGAGGCGTTGGAATGGAAGGATTTCTGAATGATGGTTATCAATAAATATTTTTTGTGCACCCTCTGTCTAAAGATGAAAAGAGACTTACTTTACCTAACAAATAAAGATAATTAATCTATTGGATCGTACGAGAAAAATATTAGAAGGCTTGCATGATACACATTCATCCTTTTCATTATCCCCGAATGCATGGTTGACCGCTACTTTAGTGGACTGAAACCTAGCCTATATAAAGTACTACCGATCCGTGACTTTGACAGCTATGTGGAAATTGTCCGATGTGCCCTCAATGTTGAAAAGGAGATCGTGGATTCTCAAAGGTATCATGGGGATAAGAAGCGTAAGGTGGACTTCAATTCTGGCAGTCCGATGGATAAATCCAACTGTGCTAAGAAGGTCCAACACCCCACCTGCCAAAGGTGCAGAAATAAGAACCCTAGAAATTTTCTGAAGGGGATGAGGAAATGTTTTAGGTTTGGAAGAGAAAGGCAGCTAGCTGTTAACGACTGACAAGAAATACCCGTTCTGTGACAGAGGAGAGGAATGATCTATTAGAACCTCAATTTGTGGTTTATTGCTACAACTGCAAAGATCCAGAGCATCTTGAAAATTATTTCCCTAAGCCGAGGATTTTCGAAGGCAACCAAAACCTCCAGGGTAGCAAGGGAGAGACTTTTCCATCACTACTACCGAAGTGAACCCCAAAAATGAAGTGGTTAAAGGTACACGAGTTATTCATTTAAGAATAGTAAATGTACTTTTTGATTCAGTTTCTACACATTCAATTATATCTGGAACGTTTTGTAGAACAATCAAAGCACCACTACAAATCATGGTTCTGAAGATATTAGTGAGTATGGAAAATGGGGATATCATTGCATCCAATGAATATAACTCCTCCCCTGTCATAATCTATGGATTAAACATCATAGTTAACCTCTTCATACTCTCTATGGTGGAATTTGATGCAATTCTTGTCATGTATTGTATTTCCTTAAATAAAGCCAACATAAATTGCCGTAAGTGGAAAATCACTCTCAATGTGGAGAATCGACCCCCGATTCATTACAAGTGTAAGGAGGAAGATGAATCTTATTTAGATCAATCATCTCATGTGTGTTTATTACTGCCATATGAGCATGTGTATCTCACATAAATGATTGAGTCTAAGGGGGAAACCATCCTAGAGGACATGCCTATTGGGAGGGACTTCACTAAAGTGTTTCCCAAGGAATTTTTTTGTCTTCCTCCTAGAAGTGATGTTGAATTCTCAAATGATCTTATACTTGGGGAATTTCCAATATCCAAGAATCTATATAGAATAGTTGTTTTGGAGCTTGAGGTGCAAAAGAAACAACTACAAGTGAATCTAGATAAAGGGTTTATACGCCCAAGTGCTTCACCATGGGATGCACCAGTCCTCTTCGTCAAGAAGAAGGATGGTTCAACATGCCTTTGCATCGATTATCACGAGCTCAACAAAATCATGACAAAGAAAAACTATCCTCTCCCATGAAATGATGACTTATTCGATCAGCTTCAAGGAGAACAATACTTATTAAAGGTGGATTTGCGGTAGGGATATTTTCAAGTAAGGGTGAAGAAGGAAGATACCACCAAGACTACTTTTCGTACAAGAGACGGGTACTATGAATTCATAGTAATGCCTTTCGAACTCACTAATGCTCCAAAAAGCATTATGGACATGATTAATAGATTATTTAGAGATTACCTTGACAAATTTTTGGTAGTCTATATAGATGATATTCTGATATACTCCAAACCAAGGAGGATCATGAGGAGAATATGAGAACTGTACTCGAGACCTTGCTCAAGGAGATGCTCTGTGAAGATTACAAAAATTGTGATTTCTGGTTGAAGGATGTCTCATTCTTGGGCCATATCATCACAAGAAATGGGATATCTATGGATCCCTCTAAAATAGATGCAATTGAGGGATGGTCGAGGACAACATCGGTAACAAATATCCAAAGCTTCTTGGGGTTAGCTGGATATTATCGACGATTTGTGAGAAATTTCTCATCATTTTCCAAACCTCTTACCAATCTAGCTCGAATGTGGGTAATGTTTTCTGGTAGTGATGAATGTGAAGAAAGCTTCAAGGAATTGAAAAGGAGGTTTATAATAGTGATCGTGCTCAGTTTACCCACAATTCGAGAATTTTTTTGGTATTCAGTGATGCCTCAAAGAAGGGCCTGGGATGTCTGTTGATGCAAAATGACAAAGTCATTGCCTATGCTTCAAGGTAATTGAATGTTCGTGAATATAACTATCCAACACCTGACCTCATGATTGCTACAGTGATCTTCACTTTGAAAATTTTGCAGCATTATCTCTTTGGGGAGAAGTGTGAAATATATACATACCACACAAGCCTCAAGTATATATTCACAATGAAAGAGTTGAACATGCACCAACAAAGATGGTTAGAGCTGATCAAAGACTATGAATGATCAATCCATTAACACCCTGGGAAAGTGAACATGATGTTGGATTCCCTATGTTGAAAAGACCCAACGATTATATCATTGATGAGAATTAAAAAAGATCCAATATTTTTAGATTTAGTGAAGATGGACATGGGAATCATAAAGAAGGGAACATCATCAATACTTTCACAAATGATTTCTCAACCGTCACTTTGGGGAAGGTTAAAAGATGCTAAAAAAGGTGATGTGGGTATTTAGGAAAAAGTGGAAGCTATCAAAAAAGGGGAATCCTCGGATTTTAATGCTAATGAAGAAGGAATTGTGAGATTTGGGAAAAGACTATCTGCCCCATCATGTCCAGAGATGATGAAGGATCTTTTGGATGATTCACATTGTTCAAATTTCACTATTCACCCAGGAAACACAAAGATTTATCGAGATCTCTGAGAGAATTATTGGTGGGATAATATGAAGAATGAGATTGCTGAATATACATCAAATCTCCTAGTGTGTCAACAAGTGAAGTCAGAGAGGCAGAAGTCTAAGGGGATGATGCAACCATTTCCCATACCATAATGGAAATGGGAGAACATCACTATAGACATTGTCACCGGACTTCCGAAGACATCTGAAGGGAACAATGAAATATGGGTTATTACGAATCATCTTATAAAGGTTGCACACTTCATTGCTATTTGAGAGGATTCCTCATTGGATCAACTAGCACAAATATATATCCGGGAAGTGGTAAGGCTACATGGAGTACCAAAATCTATTGTGTCCGATCGAGATCCAAGATTCACCTCTTTATTTTAGAAGAGTCTTCAACATTATCTGAATACATAACTGAACTTTAGTACAACCTATCATCCTCAAACTAATGGCCAATCTGAGAGGACTATCCAATCACTTGAGGAAATGTTGAGAGCGTTCTCAATCGACTTTAAAAGAGGATGGGATGAAAATCTTCTTCTGGTTGAGTTCTCTTATGATAAAAGTTTCCACTCGAGAATCCAAATGGCACCATATGAAGCCATTTATGGGAAAAGGTGCAGAACAACAGCGTGTTGGGATGAAGTTAGTTAGCATAAGCAGCATAGACCAGAAATGGTCGATGAAATGGTGGAGAAGGTGAAAAACATTCAGTAGCATATCAAGGCAGCCGAGAGTCGACAAAAGAGTTATGCAGATAACCGTTGATGAGACCTTTATTTTAAATGTATGTACATGGTATTTCTAAACATATCTTCATGGAATAAGTTCATGAGGTTTGGAAATAATGGGAAGTTAATTCCTAGGTACATCATCCCCTTCGAGATTCTTGATCGGGTTGGGGCTATGTCATATCGACTAGAACTTACACCTACCATGGACAAAGTACATGATGTCTTTTATGTATCCCTCTTAATGAAGTAAATAACAAACCCTTCACATGTACTCACTTTTGAGGTTGTACAGTTAGATGATGATCTTTCTTATGAGGAGAAACCAGTGAAGATCTTAGATCGTAGAGGCAAAGTTCTACGAAATTAGACAATTCCCCTCGTCAAGGTAATGTGGTGAAACCACAAGTTTGGCGAAGTGACATGGGAATCAGGGTAAATGATGAAGCAGAGTTAACCACATCTGTTTTAGTATGGGAATTGAAAATTTCAAGTGCAAAATTTTTTAAGGGGGGATATTGTAATGACCCAAACTTTCATTAATGAAAATTGCACTTGATATAATTAAATGTATCTTCATGTAAAATGTTTATATAAAATGTCAACTTCTTTGGTTTTATGTTAAGAATTGTAACCGTTTATAATATAGGCATTGAATAGTGATCACCTGATTTGTATAAATATGGGGCTTTAACAAATCCAATTTACTCAGACAAAGGAATTGATGGCCTTATCCATTAGACATGCCCCCTACGAAGCCCATTTGTTAGATCTCAGAAAAGAGGTGGCGTCATTGGGACTCTCTCTTGACCAAGCCAAAGTAGATCTTGAATATTTTAAGCTCGAGTAGAACTACCTACGATAGAAATGGAAGTTGATAGAGATTACCACCAGAGTAATGTTATCTGAGCCACCCCATGAGTCTATCACCGTCGCACACCTTACTCTTTGATATTATGCGGGTGTTATAAGGGGTTATGTAACAAGACCTTAAAACTATGGCTATGTTTATTATTTTTGTAAATAATAATGAATATTCATTCATTTTATTATTGTTACCTTGTAAATAGGTTTTAAATATCAAATAGTATTTTTATTTAAAGTTCAACTAGGTAATATATTTTGATGAATTAGTGGATTTTTGAAATAAATAATATTTTAATAAAATTTATTATTATTATTAAACAAAATTTTTATTAAATATAAATGATCATATAATTTTATGAATACAATTGTAATTTATATAAATGTTTGAAATCCATTTTTGTCAAAACACGTGAATTTTCGATAAATGTCGGTTTTTATTTTAAAATTGAAAATTAAAATATTTAGAAAATTTTTTAGTTAAAATAAATATTATTTATGGAATCATGTTGTCAAAATTATCCAACAGTGATTTTTTCCTAATTTTCTAAGATAGACAAATTTTTGGGTAAAATTAAATACCATTTAAATATATAATGTGTTTTATGACAACATAATGTCCTAATAGTGATGTAATAAAATACTATAAGCTTTATGTTCGGCCAATATATGTTTTACCATTAAAATAATGTGGATTTGAGTTTTTTTTGACTAATTTTACAAAAAATTAATGGACTCTTCAAGACGTATTAAACATCTTGTCTTTTTTAATTGTTTTCCATTAGAGTGTGACCCACCTCCACATAAGAAACCCCATTATTTTAAGTCTTTTGGACATTGTCTTTATAAAATATTGTCTTCCACTTCCATTTTCCATAATCCATGGGCAAAAACCATTGGCTGGTATGTGGTTTGGATTAGTTTAAAGTGAGGTGTCCCAAACCAAAATAATAATGAATTCCCTCAGCTTTCCTATATAAACCCACCCAAGCTCCCACTTCCTCCTCACTCAAAGCCATTGGAGTTCATTCGAACTCTTAGCTATTCTTTTTAGAATCCTCCCAAGGAGCCCCAAGCTCCCATGATTCCTCTCTCAATCCTCTCTCAAGCCTATGGAAGCACACTTAGATGTATGGGTTTTTCTTCCTTTCTAATTGTTGTCCAATATTATTTAAATTGTTATTCCCTTTTAATTTCAATTATAAATGGTGGGGTATGGTTTTTCACCTCCCCCATACTATCCTCTTTATGTTTTAAGGATGATAGATCCCTTTCTCTCTCATTAAATGCCTCCCATGTACACCTGTTACTATGCTGAAATTCCGAAAGGAATTTCGCTCACCTCATTTACATTCAAGCAATTATTTTTTTATCATGAATCTAAATTCCATTACAATTTTTGAGAAATGTATCTTTAATACCCCTTTAATGTACATTTTCATGAACATATGATGAGACTACCATTTCTCTCTCATCAACAATTTTTATTAATTCTTACGTCACACTATTCTGCTGCCGAAATTGCACCGTTTTTCTAAGACAAAGTCATTGTGTAGTGAATACCATGCCCATTTCTATATCAAGTGTATTCACCATTATGCACATTTACATAATTTTTTAAAAATTTCATGTATTTATAAGACATTACTTTATCGTGGAATAAATGATGATGTTTTATTAATCAATGTTATATGATCCATGTGGCACACATATGCATGAAATGAAATGTTTAAGAAGGGTGTTCCATTATAGTGCTCCAATACATTGGGTAATGTATAATATCATGATACATCATGTGAAATGGGTGTTTACTCATGATAATTCGAGTGCATCTAGGGTTTACTCATGCTTCATGTGTAATGAGGATTTACTCATGCTCCATGTGCAATGAGCCTTGGATCTTGCTAATTCTATGTTAAGTGTTGTTTCCACACTTCCTTTTTATGATTATCATGCCTTTTCTTATGCATGTACTCAGGTTATCCAATGAAATACTAAGTACGAGGGAATGTAGGGGTCATTTTAATTATTTTTTCAATAAAGATAATGTTTTTCATGTTTTAAGTTGTTATGTAATGATACTAAGCCCCAAAGACACTAGACCTCTTGATCTACTATGTTATACCAAATGAAGTGTATGTAATAATTTATGTTTAATTGTGAAATAAAAATCAGGGTTGTCATACATTCATTACCATGACTCTCGTCTAGGGCTTGGAGATTCCGGTAGAGCCACTGGATCGATCCTTATGAATAGAGACTGTTACGGGAGAGGATTTGATGATTATACATGGGTTCCGGAAGTTTTAGATTACTCTAGGAGGCAAGAGATTTTGGCTGGGATATCCTAGTAGTAGCATCGAGACATTAAGATGTCATCATGGGTATGGTCTGGTTATCCATGGTCCATGCTCAGATTGACTATCCTAGGTGAAATGTGTGGTGTGTCCGTGAGGATGGGATCGATTTTTCCTTCACCGGTGATAGGGGAAACTTTTCAGCACAAGATGAACTTTCTCTAAGGAGGGCGCAGCCGATGACTCATTAGTTGGCTAGCCTTACCCTCAGATAAGTTGACATGAGGATTCCTAGTTATCTTGTAGTGGTGGTCCAGTATGCTTATGTCTTTTTTGTGGATGTTTCAGGACTAACTCCTCGTATATAGGTAGACTTCTTCATCGACGTGCACCCCGAGATGGCATGGATATATAAACCAGTATATCGAATGGCTCATGCAGAGCTCCATGTGCTGTGGGTACAACTGGAGTAATTTAATAGGATTGGGTTCATAAGGCCCAGTGTTTCTCCATGGGAATCTCTGATTTTTTCCACCAAGAAGGCAGATGGAATTCTAAGGTTGTGTGTGGACTATCAGTGCTTGAAGCAGGTGACCATGAAGAAAAATTATCCTTTTCCACGGATTGATGATCTCTTCAACCAACTGAAGGGGTCTCGATGGTTTTCGTTGATAGAATTTAGATCAAGCTATCATCTACTAAGAGTACAAGATGAAGACATACTGAAGACAACCTTCAGATATTGGTATGGCCATAATGAGTTCTTAGTGATTCACTTCGGTAGGACCAACACTATGGAAGTGTTCATGGTGATCATGAACATGATCTTCCCGCCTTACATTTATAACTTTTTGAAAGTCCAAATTGATGACATATTGGTGAACTCAGTGTCGGAGGAGGAGCATACCACACACCTGCAGATAGTTCCAGATACACTTCGAGAGAACCAGCTCTATTGAATGCTCTTGAACAGCCAGTTATGGATATAGAAAGTCTACTTCATAGGTTATGTTATCTCAAAGGATGGAGTTTCAGTGGATCCAGAAAAGATAAAGGTAGTGATTTCTTGGAGGCACCCGGGAATGTGACTGCGGTGCAGAGTCTAATGGCATTGGATTGGTACTAATGGGCATTCGTACATGAATTTTTCGGAGATGTGACACCCTTGTAAGTTTTGACGGAGATATGGAAGCCTTTCTTATGGATGGAGAAGTGCTAGTGTAGTTTCCAGTAACTGAGGAGGAAGCTGAAGAGTGCCCCCATCTTAAGACTACTAGAAGAGGGCATTGGGTATGTAGTCTACTGCGACACATCAGGGACCGGACTAGGTTGTGTGCTGCTGCAGGATATAACAATGATCGCATATGGATCACAGTAGTTAAGACAACCCAAGCATAAATATGATACCCATGACCTGGAGTTAGAAGAAGTCATCTTTTCTCTAAAGATATGGTGACATAACTTGACGAGTCAATGATTTACTATTTACTTGGATCACAAGAGTCTCGAGTATATCTTATCATAGAAGGACTTGTATCTAAGACATCATAAATGGTACGAGTTCTATCAGGACTACGACTTTGAGATATTCTACACTCCTATGAAGGGGAATGAAGTAGCATGTGCACTCAGCATGAGGTCTGGTCTATAGATTCTGAGTGAGGCATCAGAGCAGATAGTCACATTATAGTTATCCTTCGTGGATTGTAATGGAGCAGCTTACCTCTAGTCTATAATAGTTACTCCCCACTCCTTCCACGAGTCCAGGAGGCACAACATGGGAACATTGACTTTAAGGACTGGCCTTCTCAGATATCCTCAGGATAGTCTCCTAATAGATTTTTAAAAGGTGGGGAGTACGTCATCCACTATAGAGGAATCACTGTGGTACCAGTGACTCTATGAGAGGGGGTGTTGAGGGAGTTCCATACATCCCCTTTGGTTGTACATCCTGGTGTGGAGAAGATATACCAGGTTCTCCGGTGTTAGAACTGGAAGACATGAAAAAAGAAACATGTGGCGGAGATCATTTCATGATGCCTCAGTTGATAGTAAGTGAAAGCCGAGCATCAGGTACAAGTAGGCTTAGCACAACAACAATAGGTGCTATAGTGGAAGTGGGATGGTATCTATTTGGAATTCGTGATAGGGGTACCACGTACATACAGGGGCCACGATTCCATCTGGGTGATCGTTGACCTACTCACCAAGTCGACCCACTTTATACCTATTAGAGAGCAGGGATCAGAAGAGGGCATGATATTCCTCTACATATAAGGTATTTTATGAATTCATGGGGTGACATCGATGACTGTCTCATATCATGCTGCTCATTTTACACCCACATGTGGAAGGGATTATAGGGGGAATTCAGGACTCAGGTACGTTTGGGCACCGCCTTCTATCCATAGATAGAAGGTCTAATGTAGTGGACTATACAGACACTTAAGGACATGCTTCATGCTTTTGTCCTAGATTTTGGCCTTAGTTGGGAGGACCACATTCCACTGGTTGACTATTCTTACAAAAATATTTATCACCCCTCCATCGTCATGGATCCATTTGTGGCCTTGTACGAGTGACCATGAAGATCACCTATATGCTGGACAAATCCATGGGAGTCAGAACTTATGGGTCCAGAGTTGGAACATGCTACCACAAAGAACATGCAGATTATCTAGGAGAGGATGAAGACTGCATATAGCCGGTAGAATTATTATACCGATAGAAGATAGGGACCCTTGTTGTTTGAGTAGGGAGACCATGTATTGCTATAGATATCACCCCGATAGAGATTATATAGGTTTTTCCAGGGTGGAAAACAACTATTTAGGTTCATCGGACCATTCCAAATCCTTAGTAGAGTAGGCGAGGTGTTGTACCATATAGTTCTTCCCCCTAAGGTGCACTAGGTTCATAAATTTTTCCATGTGTCACAGATGAGGGGGTATATGAATGATACATTGCACGTTATTGACTATGGAGAGTAGGACATCAATGATGGGGTGATTTTTGTGGAGTTCCTGCTGGTGATAGAGGATCGACAGGAGCGGGTCCTTCATGGGTGGTCAGTTACTCTAGTACGAGTTCATTGCTAACATAAGAATCTCTAAGAGATCACATGGGATTAGGAGGCTCCAATACATGATCAGTACTGCCATTTGTTACCCTAGTTTTGTTATATCTTTCTGGGATCAAAATACCTTAGGTGGGGAGAATTTAAAGACTAGGAAATTCCATATATATTTTTTTAAATTATTTGGGATTACTATGAGTCTGTAAAACATTACGGAGCTTGATTACAAGACCCGGTGTGCCCAAAAAAAGATTTTTTTATCTTTTTTATGGTTGGTTTAGTAAATATGCGAGTGGGAATTTCTATCTTTTGAACCGGTTCTAGAATTTGAAATCCAAGGGCACAGTTGAACTTGCAGCATCGGGATTCACATAAGGTAGACTTTACTTCGACTGTGATTGGTCGAGAGAAAATGACGGTATTATGAACTTTTTAAAAGAATAAAAAAATAAAATAAAAATGTTATTTTATTTTTCTACAACCTCTCGAGCGACAGTGACGGGGACCACAGTGGTGGTCAGGAATTTAATGAGGGATATTAAATACTCAGTCACACATAGGTTGTGTAACCAACCTTCATTTAATAATTAGGATTCATTAAACAAACCAATTAATGAACCATTAATTTAAAGGATAGTTAAAATCCTAACTACTCAATATAATTATTTCAAATGTTGGAAAATAGGAGTATTGGTGGATCATGGGAGAATCCTTGACTATGAACTAAAGAACGAACATCCATCCAAAGAAGAGCGGAGTCTTGAATGACATCGTTGGAGGAATCGATTTGGGATCGACGAATGTTGGCAACTTCAATGAACAAAGATTATCCTTTTATAATAATGAAATCTCCTCTAATTCTAAGGTAGGGGTTGTTTATATTTAAATTCAAGAGAATTTTTTTCCTTTCCACATTCTTGAGAATCGTGACGAACATGGATTGACTGAAATGAGTTGATCCGCAATGCGTATGTAACTACGGGTGGTTGTTGCAGAAGATATTGAATGGGGTTAATGTTTATTTATGTGATAATTTAATTACTCTAAACATGATATGATGCTAACATAGTGGTACTGGGCCAAATGAACAAGGCTTAGACCCTTCGCAGCTTCGGTTTATGTTGCGTTCTATGGGGGCAGATTTTCAACTCGACAGAATCCTGAAACTGGGAGCCACATAGTGATGAAAACATCCTTGGAGGCCCGTAGGTGCAAAAAGAACAAGAAATAGACCACCAGATCTCACACGGGGGATAATGGAAGCCCATCCGAAATAACCTTGGTGTGTCACTACCAGAGAATGGAACCAAAAGGCGCTTCCACTATGAGATGTTGGTGGAGAAGAGTCAGCTCCTGGAGGCAACACTACGGGTAGATGGGGAAACCAATCACGGTAGCAGTAGGCGGTGCACCATAATGTTCTATGGAGGGAGGCAATAGAAAAGGGGGAACGTGCCCCATAGGTCTTGATGATAGGGGTGGCCCCACATGGCACTACTGGTTGAGGAATCCTGAACAGCTTTGCTGTTCGGCAAGGTTGGTTGGGCCACCGAGTTGGCGGACAGTGATTGCCACTGGGTCGGGTAACCCAGCGTGCCGCGCCAGCTATTAAGGGCCATGGAAGTCCATAGACTAGAAGGTTTGGGCCGGGCTAGGTTAGACTTGGACTTGTTCAGGTCTTCCCAGGTCATGGCATAGTGGTTCCGGTCTGACCGGGTCGGACTGGATGCAGACCCTTTTCGGCCCACATACGATATAAAAGGTAGTATCTCACAAACCAAACATCCATTTGATGAACCGTATATGATTCTAGAATCCAGTGAAGGAGATGGTCCTTTTGAGATATTCCACATTATTTTTGGAGAATGTTAGTGTTTGGCCAGTTTAGATTGAACCTGAATCCAACTTGGCCCTATGTACTACAAAGTTGATAACTCAAAGACTAGGTGCCCGATTGATGCACTGTCTGTCACGTTGGAACCCTTACAACATGGTGGTCCTTTGATTTTTTCATTTTAGGAACATCGTGGAATTTGAGGAATTACTGATATCTAGAAGAGAAGATTCTAAAAAGGTCTAATGCACCATGTGTGGGGAATCCATTGGATTGATGTCAACTGAAGAGAGACCATGTGGGGATCCACATCCTAGAAACCCTATGAGGATCTGTAGTGCACAACCTGATGATGACCTGCCTTAGAGCGGCCCATCATGGATCAGTGACATTCGACCCTATGTTGATCGACAATGGAACAACTTATTCATGGTTCAGTTGTGGAAACTTCCTAATGGAATAAAATGATGTAGTATAAGACTAAACATCTTTATGCCAGATCTCTGAGTTGTATACCTGGTTTGAGCTGAGTCTTTTTCATTGTTCTTATGATTGAAATCATGTTTTATGGTTTTTCCTTTTTGTAATTCCAAAACCCCTTCTGGAGTCTTTGGGTCCCTACTTGGTGTTGTTATACTCACCTCTACGCAGGCTTCACCCACACCATGTTGTGTCTTATTCCAATGACGAGTAGCTTGGCATAAACTTTAGGAGATAAGACCAGATTGTACATAGAGGTGACTAGTTGATGTGGAGAGTTTTGGAGAAGTGTTGTACCTACACATCTGGTAGGATCCTTGGTAGACGATCTCAGGAGCTGTTTTCTGTTGTAGCTATTTCTTTTCAGTTGGACTTGAATTCTAGCCCCTTTTACTTTTAGTACATAGTTTTAATACATCAATTTCACAACATGGTTTTCATCTTGTCATGTTCTTGGTTAGTTTGATTGTAGTTTTCAAGACAATGTGTTCCCACTTTTAGGGATATGCCTTTCTAGTGCTTGTCTCCAACCCCTAGCCTTTGAAGGTGGGCTTGAGGTAGTCATAGTATAGTCCCTGTTGGACAGGTCATGACATTTGATGATTGTATTAGTGTTGTATTAATCACATTTGACTATTGGATCCACTAAGGATTCCCATTCAATCTATTGCCAAGAAACCACGAGGCGAAACTACACCTATTTTGTTGTTGTTGTTTAGTATGTTCTTGGTGAGGGGTTTTTCCCAATTATGTAATAATTTATAGTACTTTTAATGTGATAATAGAAATTTTAGCTTATGATAATAATTTGTTTTTTAAAAAAATGTTTTTTATTTAGTTTTTCAAATAGGTTCCTCCACTTAAATTCTTGTAAAAAATCACTTAAACATGCGGCAAAAGACATTTGTTCAATATAAAACCTTAAAAATTGAACAATGGATCTTATCTTCATTGAAAAGTGTTGTATTCACTTTTAAAAAATTGTTCTAAAACACAAATTTGGTATGATCCCCATAATACAATGTTTACCAAAAATTTTATTACTTACACTTCAACAATTCATCTCCTCCTCTACCTTGATCTCTATCTATATATCCACTTCCACATACACATCTGCCTTCGCCTTCACCTTTTCATCTCTCTCCTCTTCCACCTCTGCCTCGACCATTTGCAAATAATTTTATTGTTTGATGGCTAGAACTTCTAAAAAATGTATTTTCTCTATTAATATTCTCCATGAGAAAAAGATCCAATATAATATATAATTATTTTTATGCTAATTCTTCCCACTGAAATATTTTCTAAGCTCATAGACCATACTAGATCATAAACATAGTAGGTAATCCCCATAATTTGTTATCATATAACATTCTGACACCTTGTGCAATGCCCATTCATCTATAAGCAAATTGAGTTCTTCTTTTGAGTATTATGGATTCCCAAAATCAATCTAATATTGAGAAAATATATATAAAAAAATGATTAATAAATATTTTTAATGAAATTGTAGTTAAAATTTGGAATTATCTTTTTGGGGATGATGGTCAATTCATGGTTTATTATCTCTCTCAAAAAAAACTTAATAAGGGAAATAATTTCCATTATCATTCTCCATACAGAATAGAAACATTGATCAAAATATTTAAACTATTTTAAATCATTTTTTGATAGTTAAATATTTATTTATATACTTTAATTTTTTTCCATTTTAATTAATCCATTGGCTTTTCATGTTCTACCTTCGACATAATCCAATGATTTAGAAAACATTTTTAACTATCATATCTTTACAAAATTATTTTTAAAACATAGACTAAAACATATAATTTCATGTTTAACTATAAAATGTTGTATATAGTGCAACTCAAATTCATAGTACACCTCATTTGTTGTCAATTTTTTGGATTCCCTGGATTGGATCCAGAAAATTAATATTTGGGGTTTCTAGACGGAATACAATGAGAATCCATTGTTTCCTAACAAATCAAAAACATATATGTCTAAAAAATCCAAAATATATTTTATGTGATTAGATTTTAATGTCTTACCAATTAATTGTCGGAATAAAAAAGTATGTCAACTATTATTATTTCTCAAATGCATCTTATAGTTCATACTCTTTCTTCCCAATTTATTCTTCCTACAAAATATTTTTTTTCTACAGTAATGATTTAAGGATTAATGAATCCAAATCCCACTTCATGTGGTTTTCCCTTTATAAAGTAATAATATAATCCGTAGAATAAAATTGGGAAAACTTTCAAATTGAGTGTATATATTATCTCTCCATATGGAAAAACATATTTTGAAAATTTACCTTCAGTATGTATTCATAATTGAGACTCTCAACTATTCATAATTTGGAATCACATTTATACTCCCAAGACCAACTTCATGATTCATGATAGTTCCATATATTTGTTATTTATATGGAATGTAACATATATTTTCATCATAAAATGTGGATACATTATGATTTTTTAAAGATAATAAATGTTTCTCTGGAATAGGTGGGGAGAAGGTAATCCTAGAAGCACATTTTGATTTTTAGGTCGATTCAATAGATTTTCTTGATCTGACCTTCCATTTCCCTTTCAATTTATCCATCTATAATTTCATACCTCACATTAGGCATTTTTCATAACAATTTATTATTTTTCCATATGATTTTACTTAAATACATACCTCGTGTATCTTTACAAGATCAAATAGCCATGCTACGAATCATCTGATAGCATCACTAACATTTATGATATCCAAATCATCAAGTGGAATAGGTGTCATAGAATTTTTCTCATGAGACACCTTAATCCCAACTCTCATGTGATATTTTAGTAGTTCTTTATGGTGTATATTTGACCTTTTGATATTAATCACCACAAACCTCACAATATGTCGGTGTGTGGGTGTTAAAACATAGAAATCAGAAAAAAATCTACCTAGAAAATGTATTATAATATAACATTAACATAAGTGGATTGATTCACATTTAGGATAAAGATTATTTTAAAAATTGATTTCATTAGGTAATGAATGCAGTTTATGAGAATGAATAACCTCAAAGATAGTGGGGTCATTTGGTTCATCATGTGTGGATCTTTCTTCCATGGCAATTTTTCTTTGATCCTTTCTCATACATTGGTCTTCCAAACAATACTGCAAAAATTATCTTCAAAAGAATCTATTTATGTCTCCAATAGATTCATTATCTTGTATATATCTTTAGGTGATTTTACATTGTTGAAATTTAGTTGAGGAGACACTCCAAAAAATTCTCCTCTAACATGAACTTATTGTTCTGGTTTCTTCAAAGCTACTAATTTTAGTTTTTCTTTTGGTACATTCAGTAATGATTTTTTTGACTAAACAATATAATAAAATATAGACATTAATAGTTATATTTTTTAATACTATTTTAAATAATACTTAATTTTTACTATATCATACATGCACATGTTTCTCCTAATTATTTTTCATTTTCATTAACTAGATTTACTAATTCATTTACACGAGTCATTTTCAATAGCCCATGATGTTGGATAGAACTGGATTCAGATTTGGATTCATCAATCTGCATATAAAAAATTCAACATATGTTTTTTCACATCACAAAAAAGATTTACTTTTGGTTTAAAATAAATACCAATTTTTTCTCAAGAAAAACATACCCCATCATTACACTGTGATATGGGTGTATTGGTTTGGATAAATGTTTTTTATTATTTTCTCACATTTACTATTTCATTAATTAAAATTTTTGAATCAATTTTGATAAAATAAATAATATCAAGTAAAATATTATCAAGTGCATTTTTCCTGAAATTCTTTCTTATCATGATGACTGATGTAAGAATTATAGTTTTCCTTCTTTATAATATGTGCATATATAACTATTGGTGGGGCTTTAATTTCCCCGAAACAACCCAAAGCCGTAAAATGGAAATAATATTTTCAAATCATTTATGGAATTTTACAGCAACCATTAATAAAAATTTATTTTGGAAGACTTAAAAAATAACCAAACTATTCTATGAATAATGAAAATTAAATCAATGTTTCATTAGATAATTTATCTGGTAAAATTAATAAAGTATATCGTTATATTACATTTATATATTCAAAAAATGTTTCCTTCATTACATGATAGAATTGTCTCCATGAGTCAATTTCAATCAGTAAATTTATCTTCATTGTGACCCTAATATAACAAATGAGCACTGACTTGTTTGGGTGAAGAGGTCAGCTGTGTTGATTCTAAAAATCCTTATACTTTTTACCATTACATAATTACTTAATAATTTTATTCAACACTATGATATTGCATCATTTTTATCAACATTATGTTGATCCCATAATAATTCTATAGTTTTGTAATCAATACTCTATTATTCATCAGGATGGGTAGCATCATCACGAGCACAAGGAATTTTTAAAATCAATACTAGAACATTTAATTTATATAGTGTTATTATAATAGAGAACAAATTAATATTATGAGGTTAAAATAATGTATTAAAAAAATAATAACATTATCATTTAACACTATTAATTTATTTATAGGTTTTAGGTATTTGGATGCTTTATTGATATTCCAAATCCCCTCTATCTGGTCTCCTACAATGTACAATACATTTTTTATATTTTAATTAACATGAGAAAGTTTTGATATCCCAATAAAAGGGTCATATGTGATTTAATTTTCAACTAAACCTATTAAAATATTAGTCACTAGTTGAAAATTTAATAATTCAAGTTTTCTAGACTTAATACATCATTTACCTTATAATTTATATCAAATGATCCATAAACTACGGTATCATCCTAATTAGTGTGCCCCTTACATATTTCCCCACTTATCCTTTATTTATGGGCATAATCTAGTTCTTGAAAAATAAAATATTATTCCAACCATTCCGTAAATATTTTTCTTGAATAAAAACAATTTAAACATAGATGAAGGATTTGAGATGGGGTTGCATGCATGATATGTTAAAAACATGATAAACTCTTTAACTAAATCTTCATAATAATTTTATTAATGATTAGCTTAATTCCATTTTTGATTCATATCAATCTTATTAGGTTTATAAAATATTTTATAATAAATAATTGAATAGAAATAGAATATTAATTATCATAGGTGAAATTTTTAGTTGATTCCAATACGGGGAATCCTATATTTGATTATTTGAAATATTTTCATTATGCATTGAATGAAATGTGTACTTGAATTTATGAAATAAAATTACTCCACTAAGATAATTGCTATCCAATGAATCTATCCAACGGTGAAAGTCATATAAAACAATCATCCTCATCATCTTCATATACCGTATGGTTATATTTTCATTTTTTATCATGATACTCATCCCCAATATCCTCTAGAAATAAAACTTTTTTTCTGGAAATACTATGAGTACTAGTAATACCATATAATGTATCAGTGATCATTTGGGATGACTACTTCTCAATGTAGTTAAATAAACATAGAATAGATGGGGGATGATTCTCAAGATTAAAAATTCAATAATAACTAGTTCATAGAAGAATGTTATAAGGAATATAGTTGTCTCTGGAAAAATATTAAAATTACAATATATTAATTTAGAATTTCAAATATCATATCAAAATTATAAAAGGTCCATGATACTTCAATGAGAACATAACATAAACTCCAATGAGATATACTATCTTTAATATATGTTACTAGTAATTTTCCCTCACTATTATCTCAAATATAAGGACTATATGTCCACTGAGGATCATGTGTCATGTGTCAGTACAAAAACCAACAAGTAAATATTAACAGGTCTTCTAAAATTTTCAAAAATGTGTATATTTGAGTGTATGTTCACAGTAGTAATAGTCAAAATACACATGTAATCTTAGTCATTATGTGTTAACCAGGACAACATGACAATCAAAGATGCCTACTTCAATTGATACCATTAAATTATACTAATCATACTATAATTTTATTCTATGGTTTTCCCTTAACATGAAAATCATTTCACTAACAAGAGGAAAACATATGAATTTTTTGAAGAGAAAACATTATTTATCTCCCTCTATAAATAGCCACCTCATAGGTACAATGATATTTGACTTTAGAACCCTTGTATCAAAGACTATCCCTCCTGGATAATTTTCACATGTACTTATTTCATCCAAATCCTGAAATTTTTATAACATCAATATTTTATTAGTATGTTTGTTTTGAATATCAGAATTTCTTAAAATAATCAGTTACCTTAGTAAATAACTACATAGTGGGTACTACAATACATTAGTTGAACATATATTTAGAAAAAACCAAATTGGAGAACAAACAACATCACAAATGTCCCATCACGCTCAACCTATCCTTTGACGAATCACTGACCTTTATATAGTTAATCACATTCTAACATACCATATCTATACCTCACATAATACCCATCATATTTAAATATAAAATAATAACGGATCTGATATCTTTTCCATTGATCGTCTTTCTATGTGATCACTCATTAGATAATCTCATAGTCTGTATTCCATAATTCATCATTCACAACCCTTAAATATTAATAAAATGTATGTTATAAGATCAACTAATCCATCCTACACATTATATGTTATCCATATAGGTATCAAGGGTCTATAGTTGATTTATACCACATATATAATAACTTCTAAGGTGATCATATAACCCTCTTATAAAATCACTATCTTAAGAAAAACATTCATTTGGAAATTTATACATTATTCTACCCTTATGGGACACTTCCATTACACATGATTTTACTCACTAGGAGTCTCATAATCTTATATATACACAGCTATAAATTATTTTCATGGTGATATGACAGGTCTTATGTCCATTTATCACTTTCCTCATGAACCACAACCCATAAGGAAACTATTTGCTAACATCAATTACATAATCAACTCTCAAAAGACCCTCCAAAACATTCAAACAATAATATCCTAGTTTCAACCACTTATTTTATATTTAAATATACCTTATGATTTTCCCAACTAACCAACCCGATGATCATATGATGATGAAACAACCGAGTGATTGTATAATCATCCCACAGAGTATGGAATTATAATTTAATTCCAGATTATTTATACCTATCATATATCATGACAATAAAACCTCACCAGAACTCACTATGGTCTCTTATCCCTAATTAGCTATTCTTATATATCACATTTCACATAAAAACATATATAGAACACAACTTCATAATTTTGGTAACACCCACCTCCTTTATAATGTTAACCATATAAGCATCACTTTTATCATTCCATGAAATCCCTATACATATATCCTTAATAACATGAGCCCATATATCATCAATAATTTAGTATAATAATAAATTATACAATAATAATAATTAATTTTCATAATTAGTTTTCCAATTAATAATATAGTAAAACCCACCACATAGTGACAAAAAATCAGAACCACAACAAACATCATGGAAATAATCCAAGGCATCCTATCCTTAATATTATAAAAAAATTAACTATAATAACAACTTAAATTAATTTCAATTTAATAAAAATTACAAAATATCCATAGAATAACACACTAGAAAACTGACCAATTCCCCAAATTGTACATTTGAATGTAAATGGAGATGCTTTTATAGCATTATATCTACATTTAATATTAGGTGTATCACTAGGTGAGGGGTTTTTTAAATATTCCGTATCATTGGGCGAAGGAATAAATCCTTTAAACACCCTTCTAGTGATGAGAATTTCAAAATGTTTATAAAAATCATAGGAGAAAATTTCTATCTATCTATGTGTTAATATAAATGTGTTTGTTCCTAAAAACCAACAGGTAAAAATATTAGTTATAATCTTATATGGTTAGTAACTCAAAAACTAAAAGATCCATACTTCCTCTTAATGTTAAAATACCTGCAACAAATTAGTGAAATCCAAAACAATTTTCTATGAAAAAATCCCAGGAACATTCATAAAAAAACCCACAATGTAAGTCAAAAGAAACATACATGCCACCCAAACCACATATATATGAGTGAGAAGGTTGATAGAATAAAAATCATGGGATTGAAGCTTTGATTCCTTTGAGAGAAATTTGAGATATAACATGTGAAATATTGTATTTGTTCAATCCTTGGATTCATTCGAGACGTGATTCATTCAACCCATGTATTCAAGCCTTAGAGGCATTTTGAGACTTGATTTGAGCATTGATTTGATCCTGGATTCGAGAATGAGTACCAACAATAGGTCGGTTCTATGGAAATCTATAGACATTGTGAGTCAAACAGACTTGGTTAGGGTTATTTAAATTGATTAGGATACTTCAATTCATACTTCCAAAAAATTCTTGTAATGAAAAATTTAATCAAATCTAAATTAACAAGTACTTGCAAAATTTATATTTTTCAGTGAATCATAAGCACTGATAAAATCCAGTTAAAAATTTTGTGCTAATAAATGATTTATAATTATAATCATAAATTGAAAAATTAACAAATATATTTATATTTATGTATATATTTATTACTGTTTTATAATTATTTAAATATATAACTATTTATTTATAATTATTTAAATATTTTATAGAAAATAGTTTTTATTTATAATAATAAATATATAATTTTATAAATATAGTAAATATACAATTATAAATACATATAATTATTTATCTATAATTGTTCATTTATAATTATAAATATGGTTATATCATTACTAAAAATTCAATAATTATATATTATATATATATATATATAATATAGATATATTAAATATATTCATTATTTAAATATATTTATTATAATTTTATAATTATTTTAATATAAAATTAGTTATTTATAATTATATAAATACTTTTTAAAAAAAATAATATTTACATATTGATATCATTATATATATATAAATTTATACAATTATATATATTTATTTAATATATTTATAATAATTATATTAGTTATATAAAGAAATTTATTATAATTTTGTAAATATTTAAATACATTTAATTATTTATACATACTTATATGAATACTTTTGTAAAAAATAATATTTTTTTTAATAATTATGAGTATAAAAATATAAAAATATTGTAAATATACATTTATAAATATATCGATTTATAAATTTTTATTTACAATTATATTTTTACATAATTAGTGAATATATAATCTTAAATGGATGCATTTCAAAAATAAGTGAAATTTAATGATTAAAAAATTGTGCACTTTAAAAAATCGAAAATATGTATAAGTTCTATTAATTAATATTTAAAATATAAAAAAACATTAATATAAATTGAAATAATGGTAAATACATATTAAAAATACTAAAACATAGTAAATAAGTATGTGTAAATAAGTAATAGAAAATGATAAAATTTACAAAAGAAAAAAAATTAAAAATAAAACTAATACATAAATATAACAATATTAAAAATAAATAATTGACATTTACTGATTAAAAACATAATATATTGAATATATCATGTTACAATGATATTTTAAAATGAATACTAAAAATTGAATTAATTACTATAATATTTGGTGTATGTTTGTTTATAAATGTATAAGATTTCTTTAATTACATTAAAATATTTGTTTGTTCATTATGTATAAAAATGAATTAGTTACATATATGTATGTAAAATTAATGTAACACCCATTTGGTATATGTTAAATTAATATAGCAATTGACATTAAATTATTTCCATTACTCAATACAATCAGTCAGTATTTTTTATTAGTGTTAATGTTTAATTATAACCAATATTTACTAAATGTATGAATGATTAAATGTCTAAGAAGAATTATTTTTTATTATATATACTATATTTTAGGAAATATTATACATTCATATATAGTTATAGAAATATATTTGAAAATATCTGAATATTAAATGTATTAATGAATAATTATGTACAAAATCCATTAAAAATGAATAAGACATTAATGTGTTCTTAATTATTACATTATATTCATTTTTGGTATTCATATTAATTATATATTAATTGTTTCTATTTGAAAATAATATATATATATATATATTAATGTTATTCATTTTTATTGATTTTTCTTTCATTAATAATTTTGTTATTAATTTTTCAATTTAATCATTTTTTATTTTTTTTATATTTTTATTAAAATTTCATCATTATATATAAATATAAAACAATTATTAATAATTATATTATATTTATATATATAATAAATTTATTAAAAAAAATCAATAATTATTTAATTAATAAAATGTTGAATAGTTTTCTTAATTTACTGATTCTTAATATTTATTTGTCTAATTATTTCAATTTATACATTTTAGATATATATATATATATATTATACTAATTATTAATATCTATAATTTATATATATGTATATTCAATTTATTCAATTTTATTAATAATTATATAATTATTATAATTTGTTAGTGATATTTTTTTTTTAAATTTAATCGTTTTCAATTTTATTTTTTTAACGATTTCATTTTATTATAGACCTTAAATAGTGCTTAAAAATAATTGATAAAAGGTGCCATTTAACATCATTATAAATAATTTACAGATAGAGGGTACCCTTTATCAGTGCAAAAAATAAAAGTGTTTATAAAGGTTACCTTTTATCAGCACTGCATAAAGCACTGATAAAGGCCAACACTATTAAAGGTTGATTTTTTTGTTGTGTTGGTGAATTTTTAGTAAATTATTCTATATATAATATCCCAATTTTCTATGAATTCAAATTAATCAACACAAATAACCCCCACTAAACCATGGGGGTTATTATAAAAAGTTATCATCCGTCAATGTTATTATATTCAAATTAATACCCCACTATATTCACCTCCCATGTGAAAACTAAATAGTATTTCCATATGAAATAAATTTTCATCCAAAAATCACACAATTAAAATTTAAAAAATAATTATTTATTGATTTCACAAAAATAGTTCTATATCTTATAAAGGATAATATTTTAATGAAAAATATACCAATTAAACAATCAATATTGACTCATGAAGTCATTATCAGGACCTATGTTAACCCACCACAGTAGTTAACATTGTTATATAACAGAACCGACTTGTAAAGAACACCACTCAAACAAATCATTTAATCATGGTAAAATCATCTTCTCAACCACTATGAATGATTCTTTTGTCCCGTAATAATTGATGAAGGATAAATTAATATCAACCCATCACACATCAAAATAAGACATTAAAATAATGAGAATTAAAAAATTAGATCATATTCCTCTTACAAAATTATTAAACTTTTAATAATTTTTATTATAAATTATTTTTTATAGAATAATTATACTAGTAGTTTATCAATTTAAAACATTTCATTAACACACAACATAAACAGTAAAAATATCTTGTATATTTAATATAGAATACATGTAAAAAGAATTAAAAAAAATATGTTAAAATATCTTTTAATATTTCATTTTAGTATTAAAATTTACCTGATAATCACATCATGGTAATAAAAAGTTTTCTAAAAAATACCCTATGTAAAAACATCACTGATAAAAAAATTTACAACCTTTAAGATCACATAATAATGATATATTTATTAGATTTATCCCAACTAATTAAGATCAATTCCTTGAATACATTAACGAATCTAAAAATGCATTAATTTTATTATAATTCTCAAAAAACAACTTTCAATTTTTTCACATTTGGTAAACCTTAAAATTATTACATAATATCCAATTATACCCCTTCATCATGCTCATTCAAAATTACACTTTCAATGTCATATCATTGAATCCATTATTCAAATAATAATACATATTTTTTATCTTTACGTAAATATTTACATTAATTTATGTACTTTTCAAAATAATGAATTTATAATACCAAACTCACATCATAATTCTTTATGAACATATAAGAATTAGATATAAATCATTTAAAAATTCCAAAAAATTATAAAATTTTATTTGACATCTATTATTTATAATTTTTTGTTACTTATAAATTTAATATTCACATCAATGTTAAAACTAATCATATCACATATTGTATATTACAAAATAAACAATATATTAATTTTTTTTCTTTATCACAAAATATACTCATCAATTACACATTGAATATACTCTTTCTCAAAATGAATTTTTTAAAAAATAAATCTAATTCATAAAATTAGGAAATTTTCTATTAATGGGGTGAAAAATTATGATTTTGAGAGGTGGCCCATGAAAATTGGTAATAATAATTGGTATTATTGGAAAAATCAAGAAAATTTTGATAAAACCCATATGATCTTCCATATAATGGAAGAACACCCATAACTGAATTTCATTATGTAAAAGTATATTTAAAATGTACTCCAATAGGTGAACATATTAATAGATATTGAAAAATAAAACCAATGTGAGGAGGAGAGTGATTTGAATAAAATAATGATTCCTCATCGAAAATAGTGGGGTGTGATGATTTTTTCAGGAAAACAGAGAGCCTAAAGATAGAAATATTTACTTATATAATAAGGGATCTATTATAACCACTGTATGCTACAAAGAGAAACTGAAAGAAAGAAAATCACCCCAAAATTATTTCAAAACACTCATATAAATTTAATTATAACATCCCAAAAAGACCCAGCTATATTAAGAATTAAGTCTTTTTATGGTGGAATGTACCAAACACAAGTCTCAAATTCAACACCGCTATTAGTTTCAGCTATATAAAATGATTTCATGTTTAATATAACAAGTGTATTTAGGATACTATTGTTATTTAGGAAATATTATAACAATAGAAAAATATATTGAATATATGCCATAATTGTTAATAAAAGTGGGAATTTACACTAATATTTAACTAATTGATAAAAATCCATAATTTTTTTAAAAAAAATTAACAACCTAATATTAATAGAACATCTGATATTTCCATCCCTAACACTAATGGTAGAGGAAGTATAATGATGATTACATGTAGAAAAGTTGTGTTGTTTGTCTAGTGTTGCAATATAATTCCCCCACAATGTTGAAGCATGGATCACTTCCCCAAATAGATGTTCCAAGGGAGTGAATTATATAGAGAAATAACACCATCCTTAGGGGTCTAACAAAATCCCCGAATGTTAAATGGAATGAGTTTGAATATTGTATTTCAATGGAATATCCAAAACTGGAAATTCATTTTCTTATGAAGGGAGGAAATCAAGGTATCTTTACCCAATCATAAATAATATAGGGATATGTGTTTGATTTTATGATAAAATATGAATTAAATTAAGCATTTATCATACTTATAAACAAAAACCATTAAAATAAAATAGAATGAAAATACAATGACTCACATATTTAATTTTTTAATTAAAGATACATTTAATCAATTTTTGATAAATTAATTTCATATAACGATCTATATTTGGTGTGGGATAACCTAAAAATTTTAGAGACTTTCAAAATATATTTGTCCTTATATAAATATGTCCCCTTCTCTTAAATAATCCATTTATATTTTCCAAGGAAAAAATATGTATATAAAATAATATATTTTCATATTAAAAGTTACTTAGAAAGGGAATCAAATATTGATCATGCCAAATTGATTGGATGAGAAAATTTATATCACATGAAGTGAGATGATCTTGATTTTACTTTTAATATATTCCATTCCATTTTCCTCTAGATGATCGGAGTTACATCTACCAATATGAGGAATCTTATTTCAACATCATTAAAAGGATTCAATACGTGATTTTAGTTAACAACATGTTTTTTATGGAATGACTGTCTAATCGAAAGTTTAAAAAATGTTTATCAAGAAATTTTATAACACTTAAAAGGACATGGTAAATATATAATATAATAACCCAAGTTGTGGTAATAATTCATTGTATCTAGTTAATCTCCCATAAAAAATTAAGGACCTTTTTTATCTAAATCAAAATACCGTAAATAAAATTTTGAAAAATAAAATTGATGTTTTGACTTTTGAAAAAACTCAAGCTGGACATATTAGTATAATATTAGAGAGGAAATTCAACTTTTTCAAAACCATACCAATATTATATATTCCCAATATAGAAATAAAACTTACAAAGAGATACAAATAAATTTATTTTAATTTTATTAGAATGATAACCACTTTAATAAACAAGGTAATTATTTAATAATGAATTTTTATATTTATTATTAATCATTATTTAGATAGTAATATTCCTTATAGAAAAATATTAATCGCTTTTTAAATTTAAGATGAAATAGTTTTATTAAACTATTTCAAATAATTGTTTATTTAAAAGATTAATGATCAAATTATAAAAAATTAATTTGAAAAAATTAATTTCATTTCCAAATTCAACTTTTCATAATTATGTATTGATGAATTTTTTTTAATTTTAAAAAAATATTAATTTTTAAATGAACAGTGAAAAATACATATTTGTTTTGAAATTGTATTTTGTTTTCTAGTATTTTCAATTTATAATTGTGTTTTCGATATGTTTTATTAATTATTTTTTCATTTTGATTAAAAAATATGAAATTATATAGTTTTTATATAACTTTATTCTTGAATTTTGTTTAAAAATATTATTATCATTTATAAAAATTTCTATAAAAAACATTTTCATTGGGTTATAACAGTTTATAAATAAATTAAACCTTACATATTATACGAATTGAATTTGGTAAATTTGTTTTAATATTTCGAAAAAACATAATTAATATTAGTTAATAAGTTCTACATAATTTTTTGTCATAAAAAATTGTAAAAGAACTACAAATCTGTTACCATGGTCAAGGTGAAATGGGTTAATTATGGGGAAAAATAATTCAATAAGGACTGATAGGATACCTGAACAATTCACTTAATTTTTTTGGATGCATATTTTTCTTACATTAAAATCCATGATTTGAATATATGACCCATTTTACAATATTTCAAGGATTGTGGCCTTTATAAAAATTTGTTTAATGATAAAATGTAAATAATTTTCTTTTAAATATATCCTATGTGTTCCAAAAGGGACAAGAGAAATATGTGAATATATATTAATGGTTATTTTTAGCATATTAATTTTCATCATGATGTTTATTATTTATTACTTTTAGAAACTATATAAGTTCCTTAAATTCTTTTGCCACACCAATTCTATATTTATTTAAATAATATAGAAAAAAATAAATCATTTTAAAAACATAAATGATATATAATTTGAATGGAATATAGTATTCTACAAATTTTTTAGATAAGTATTACAATTTTGGGGATTTTAAAATGTTTTGAATCTAATTCCACTTTTTGGTAGATGTTTTGAAATTTAAATTAAATTAATTGTGTCAAAATTGTCATTAATAATATTTTATAATAAATTATATTTTATTAAATGATAAAAAAATTACTAAAAAAATTATATATGGATTTGTGAATGAGAAATGGGGATTAATGTCAAAAACGGTATTTTATAGATTATTTTCCCTTTAATTGTTGGTTTATTAGCCCCTAAAGGGTAAAATAGTAATACCATGGTAATTGTAATAAATACTAAACGAGTGTAAAACCTAAATATTAGGGTAGAAATGTCACCTAAACCTATATAATTTTAATTGGATGAGATATTTTTGATCCAACCTTAACATATATTTGAATCATATCAATTTCATTCCATTTTTAAATTTATATATATTTAAATTAGTTTAATACTTTATGAATTATAAGGGTTCCCCTCCATCACATATAAAATGAAACATCTTCTCATCCTTTATTTAATCATTAAATGTTTTTTGTCTTGGAAAATACCTACATAAATACCTTCCTTAAATCCCTCCTTAGACATTAGAGGGGTTTTTTATTTGAAAAATAACCTAGAAATGATTTTGGAGTAAACCTTAAGAGTTTTTATTAAGAACAGGAAGATAATGAATGTACACGATGATTCTAACTCAAAAGAAAGGGACTTTTAATTAAGAAATAATCATTTAATAAATCCCCTTCAAAAAAAATTTCTTCAAATTATATTTTAAATGAATATATTTATGATGTATTTTTAAATACATAAATTAATTATAAAGGACATATAATTTTTTAACATTATTTCAATTTTTTCCAAATGATTAGTTTTACATATTTTCTACAAAATGTTTAAAATTTGTTTATAAATGGAAAATGGAATATTCTATTTTAATATATGTAGTGAAAACATTTTCCCACCACTATAACCATTATTTGATATATGACATCCTCTATAAGTTTTCAGGATTCATTCAATGAAAATCCCTCTTACCTTTGTTCGCAAAATTTTAGTTTTCGAAAGTTGGGGTTAAACGTTAAAGGATAAGTAAATATATACAAATTAATTCCTATTAGGGAAAATGATATTTTAAAAATTGACAACTTTTTTTATGATCATGTTATGGTTATGGGATTTTTAATGAAAATGGGTGGTTTTGTTATGAACCAATGATGGTAGGTTCTATGATATAACTCCAATGCATTAGGAAATATTTTACTTTATAAGTTGATCAGGATAGTTATTCGATGAGTAACTAAGATAATTATTATTTTTGCAACCCTGATTTTTATTTCAACTGTTAAAGTGATGGTTATTTCATGTGTAACTGTGATAGGTATTTGAAGTGTAATAGTTATTGTTATTCCATGTGTAACTATGAAGGTTATTTCCACTATAACTATAAATGTTTTTCTATATTCTATAGTGATTATAAAATTATTCTTGAAGTTACATAAATGATTTATCTATGATTTCTATGAATAATATAATTTGAAAATGGTAAATAGTAAGATGATTTTTAAAATGGTATATTAAATGTTTGATTTTTTCCACTAAGACTTTGTATGAAATAATTTATAAAAAATATTATTAATGGAATTTGACTTATTACATTAGAATATGTTTATTTAAATATCAATGTTTAATTAGTTCATGATAATTTTCCTAATTATTTAGGGACTAATCTGTTTAAAATTTTTTTTATGTCCCTTTCTGAGTTTTTTTACTCATCCCATACATAAAATGTTATTCATAGTGTTTTTAGGATGGCTAGAAAAAATGATGATGTTAAGATCAAAAAAATGAATATATTTCATGAAAATAAAACTTTTTATATGCCAAATTTTTTATTATGTGCAAAAATATATAATAAGTGGAGGAGTTGACTTCATGATGTAATATTTATACATTTATATGTAATGACATAATTATTGATAACTATAAATGGAGATGATATTAGGGATTTAAAGAAAATTGATCCTTCCCTAGAAACAAAAGTATATGTTATATATATTATTGTTTTCTTTTTGATGGATTTTGATAAAAGGTTTAGATAATATTATAGGATAATATAAGGTAAGAGAATTATCTTAATAGATATTAATTTATAGTTATAATGATATAGTTTTTAAATATTTTCATGTTATTTATGTCAGAACTATATTAGTACCAAATATATTTCCATAGAGGAAATAGGGAAGTTGTTGTAGGAAGGATCCAAGAGGATAATAGCTTTCAAATTTAGCAAACTCGAGTTCTTGGAATTTGAACTGGGTAGTTTTTTATTGTGATGGATTAGTTTATGTATGCTATAAATAGTGGTGGTATACATGATATATAGTTGTCAAATATACCATAGAGGAATATATTGATAGTGGATTGTTTTATGAAGAAACAACCTCCAAAATTTAGTGGATATACCTAGTCAGCCATAACCGGTGGATAGAATGAAGACCATGAAAAGATATTATATGTCATGGATTGTTCTGAAAATAAAACACAATTCATTCTATATATCATTTTGAAGGTGAATCTACCCAGTGGTGGTCAGTGGTTAAGATTATAAGGTAAAGAGAAGAGATTAATGCATTGTAATGGGAAGTATTTATGAATATTTTTCAAAGGTGGTTTGAAATATAATAGAAGATGATTTTTTAAAGTGAAACATAAAGTGGAAGATTCTGAGGCCACATATGAAAAAAATTTCAGTAATTCAGAAAGGTATAGAAAAACATCAATACAGGATCTTGATGGTAAAATTATTTGGTTTTACATAAGATTAAATCTTATATATCGATGGAAATTAACATACTATGAATTTATAAAATATGATAAACATTTTAGATGTGTTAGGAATGTGTTAATGGAGTTCTAAGTTGATCATTTTTTCAAATAAAACAATGAAAAAATAGTTTTAGTAGGTAGTAAATTGGAAATAACCCATAAAATGAATATTAAAGTAAGAAAAAAAAGATTCCAGTATGTGATAGGTGTGGTAAATAAACACCATGGGGAATTCCTTAAATAATCATGGATGTGATTTTTATGTGGTTTTTCTGGGCATATGGATCTTTATTTAAATGAAAATGACGTTGTTATTGGTATGTCCTTTTATTATAGGCATATAGTAAAGATATTATAATTTAGTGGGATGATCCATTATGTTTGTGAGTGTATTAATAAGAACATGTTAGTGGTAAGAATCTTATCAATAAGTAGAAGGGTGGGGTTAAATATTATATAATGACATAAATAGATGTTGGGAAATAAAATATAGTGGTAACATATAGATTTCTTGTTTATTAAAATTATGATAATCTATTTTTTTTGATTTTGAGTCTAAAAATTCTTTAAATTTTAATTAATTTTAAATTAAATTAAAAACTTTTCCATAATAAATGAAGATAAAACTTATGGTAAAATCATATGGGGTATGTATTAAGGAAATGATAAATTATAATAATATTCTTAATATTGTTATGTAATTAATTTACCTTTTAATTTTATTATCTTTCATCTTAATAGTGACTGATATTATTTTGGGTAAGAATTGTCTCTCTATTTTCAACGAAAAGTTATATTGTAGAGATAAAGTACTTGTTTTTATAATAATTTTTTGTTTGTTCACCAGAATGCATCCATAAATTTTATAACATATCAAGTATATGGGAAACTATTAAAATATGAAAATGAAAAATATTTTGAACATATTTTTGAAAAAGAAGGGAACTGTACAGATTTTTGATGTATACATTAAAAAAAATTCTTGAATTTGTTTCCGAATTATTTTACTTGTGTTTTTCATAAAAGAGATTTTGAATTTACTATTTACATATTTCTTTATTCTAAGACAATTTAAAATATCCCACATTTAATTGAATAACATCAACATCTGGAATTGAAGAAATACTTACAATAATTTCTTGAAAAATGTATCATTAAACCATGAACTTCACTCTAATATACTATCGTCTTTTTATTATAGATAAAGATGGTTATATTGGGATTATCTTTGATTATAAATATGTTAATATTATTATAAATAAGAATAATTATTTTTTTCTTTCATATAGATGACTTTTTTGGTCATCTATTGGGAGATCAATATTATTCAAAGGTTTAACTAATTTACAAGTTGCATTAGCTGAAATTGAATGAATATATCATGATTAAAATTTTATTTAAAACTAGAGATATAAATTATGTGTTTTTGGTAATACCCTTTTAATGGAAAAAATCCCTTATATATTTATGGATCCTATGAGTGGAAATTGTTTTGAACATTTTGATAATTTTTTGGTGTTTATTAGTGATGATATTTTCATTTAATTAAAATATTTTTAGGTTTAAGAAGAAACCTATATAATTTTGCGTAATACACAAAAAGAAAAAATATTGAAAATTTAGCAATTGGGGTTTCATTTTGCTAAAAATAATGTGGTTGATGAATGGAAAAGACATACCAGTCATATTGAGATTCAAGGAACTAACATCAATATTAGTGAATTTTCTATATTTTTCTCTAACCTCCAAATATGGTGTTTTTTTCATTTATAGTGATGCTTTATTAATGGGGTTTTATTGTGTACAAATGTGTATTGATTAGGTGGTTCTTATGTATCAACATTAATGAAATATTTGGAATTAAATTATCCTAAATATTATTTTGAATTAAATATTATAGTTTTTTCTTTATTTTTTTGGAATATTTTATATCTATCCATGAATGGAAAATTTAGTAATCCTAAAATATTAAGTATATATTCACTCAAACATAACTAAACATGAGATAGAGGAGATGATTGGAAATGATAATGGATTATAACTTCAGAATTAATTTTCATCAAAATAAAGTAGGTAATGTTGATGATGTTCTAATTAGGAAAAATAATTCTACACTAACCATGTTACATTTTGAATATAACCCCTTGGTTAGTGATTAATTGAATTTTAGCCCAGAAATTATGCATATAGTAACATAATTTGTTTTTTTCTAGGTGTCACTATAATCAAATCTGTCATAAAGAATTATAAAATATTTGAAAAATTATTAGGTTTTTCTAGAAAAGGAAGAATCTGTTAAGATGGGTATGTTTCTAGGGCATAACATTGCTGAAGGAATTGTTAAAAAATATGGAAAATAATTATTTATTCCTTCTTATTCCAAGATGGTGAGAAACTTTTTGGGTGAAGCTCGTACTTCACTATTTTTGTTCACCTTGGGATCAATATGATGTATAGTGAAATTAGAGAGTGTTACTTGTGGGATGGAATTAAAAGATATATTTCATCCATTACCATGAAATTATTTACATTCCAATAGTATAATGTATAAAGATAATAAATGAATGGGTTTATTCATTATTTTTCAATGGAAGAGTGGAAATAAGAAAACATTTCCAATTATTTCATGGTGGTATATGCAAGTAATTCATGAGGTAATAATTAGATTTTGGTTATTTTTGATCAACAAACTTACTCAACAAATTTCCATAACATTCCTGATATAATTTTATTAGATCATGTTTCTTACCTTGCCTAAAAAGAATCATTATGTTACATAGAGATTATGAATATATTATATCTTACGTTTATCCCTTGTTTACTTCCAAATTTTGGAAGGGAATATAGATTTTTTTAGTTAGTGAGTTAAATTTATTACATATTTTTATCCTCAATATGATAGACATTCTGTGTGAATGAATCAGAGTTAGGAATTGATGATTCCTGATTCTTCATTGGATTACCAGTGATGTTAAGATCATCATAATTAATTATTCAATTTTTATATTAATAATAATTATCAATAAAATATACATAATGTACCTTTTGAGGAATTATATGAAAAGCGGTGTTAGGTTTCAGTGTTTGGTATGATGTGGATGAAAGAATTATTTTTGGGATAATGTTAGTGTAAGAAATTGTTAATAAGGTGAAGATGATTAAAAAAAATGTGGTGATGGATCATATAAGTAAAAAATTATATATAGATAATAAATGGAAATATAATTTTTAAGGTGATCATATTTTTGTTAAACTATCCCCAGTGAAAAGTGTTATGTTTTTTGTATAAAGGGGACGGTAAATTGAAAGTTAATTAGACAATATTAAATTTTGTACAATGATGGATCACTTTAAAATTGAGTGTGTAACACCCCCGATAAATAAATAATATGCTATCTTTATATTTATCTATATTTGTGAATCAAATATTAATATTACTTTAAAAGGGATTCTATACTCGATGGCGTACCCAATACGCAACAACGAGTTTCTTGGGAATCTTACGTTGTACTCTAATAATAAAATTATATTATTTTAAATGGTAGTTAATGCATAGTCGTTGTAATGGTGGGAATGAACCAAACTAACTACAAAATGATTATATATATTTGTCAAATATTTTTACTTTTTACAATAAATGTAAGAGGATTAAAAATGCGAATGAATCCAATTTTAAGCGTAAACATTCTAATATTCTTTAAAAGGTCGATTAACCGCCTTTTGATGGCGAACCTTTTTTAAATCCACTTTTTGACAATTTTATGTGTAATATTTGACAAAATAAAATTTTTCTTTAGAATCGGGACATCAAAATTTACTTTGTGTAAATTTTTGGTATTTTTCTGAAAAAGTTCAATTTTTAATGAATAGTGAAAAATGTTGTATTTTAATTCAAAACCACTTTTTAATATAATTTATTTATATTATTAGATTATATTTTGAATTGGATTTAATGTGAAATTAGAATATATTTTTACCATTTAATACAATAGTGGTCGATGGAATTAATTTCACTTTGAAATCAGACTTAAACTAGTGTCAATCTTTTGATACATTTTGTTTCATAAAAACACGCTATTTATTTTGACAGCGGGAATTAATTATTAAATTAATTAATTCAACTTATATGTTTTGAATTTTGTAAAATAGAAATCATTTTTGAATTCAGAATATCAAATATAGCTTAAGGTGAATTTTTGGTAATTTTCTGAAAAACTTTAATTTTTGATGAATAGAGAATCCACTAATTGGTACTTATAAAAACTAATTTTCCATTTAAATGAAAATTTTCCACCTTTTTGTTTTGAATTTAAAAAATCCGACATACATGGTTGTCATTAAGAAGTAAAATGTGGTGCAATGGGATTAAAATAATTTTTTGGTGAATAGTAACTTATTAATTTTTTAATCGCGATTATAGGTAATTAGTGTAGTTTAAGGTAAGAATAATGTTTTAATAAAATGAAATGACCTAGACACATGTCCTACCCTCATTGTATGTGTCATGGACGACCATGAAAATCCATGGGTCAACTTGGGGACCCCATGGAGCCACTTTGGTTGGAAAATGACATAAATACCTTTTTATTTAATGATAAAGTAAAAATGACACAAACATGGGATGTTTTACTAAAACAATTTTTTCATGGGGTTATACAAGTCAGATATTTGACTATAAATAGTCATTGGAAAGATAAAAAGATTTCATACATCATAGTAGTTTTTTTTATAATTTTTAGACATTAAATAAATAAAATTATTTATGACATCATGATGATGCAGCGATGACCTCATTATTTAATGATTTAAATAAAATGGAAAGATAATGTAATATCTAAGCCCTACACATGTCCAAAACCTATTGGATGGGTGGATTTCAAAACCTTATCACCTTATCCACTAATTATATCAATGTGGGACCTTTTTAATCCGAAACGCATTTTCAAATAAAGTAACATTTGCTTATTTTCCAAGAGTTCCCCTCCTCTCATCTTATAAAAGGCCCCCACCTCTACCTCCTTACCCACACTCCCAAAGCCTTTGGCTCAGCCAAAACCTGATCATTTTGTCTCTCCACATCACTCTATTACTCCTTCAAGCATCACTTTGGGCAGAAGTCTTCCCAAGGAATCCATTGAGCTCAAACCAAAGGGAGTTACCCGATTTTAAGGTAATGTCTTCACTTGAGTCCTTTTGTTTTATTTTGCTTCTCCAACCCCCTAAAATCTTTTTATTCATTTATTTTGTAACAAATCCAGTATAATCAATATACTCGGATGTTTTTATAATAATTATTCTATCTACACTTACACACAACTACATCTAATGGTTAATGAACATACTTTTTTCGTGGATGGCGAATTTCGGCCTCCCGAAACGATAATTGTTCGACATTCTTTTAACACCTTCATAGGTGGCCATTAAATGAGACTATATTTATATATGATATCTAATATGTTTATGTTTTACTTAATCTTATATATTTTTCATTTATTTCATACCTTTATGGTTTCCATTATGGGTAAACGTGATATCTTCATTTAAGGAAGTGCGGACTACCGCCCCCTCAAAGTGATTTGATTCGTTAATACCATATGTGGTACGTATAAAGGATATATTTAATGTTATTATATATGATACCATACAGGAATTAAAATAATATTACGTATCATTATTTTTTAATTACATTAAATATGAAATAGAAATGGAAGTAGCGTTCATGCATACGTACGGCTTACCATCTCCATGAACGGTGCGTTTCATTTCTTAACTCTAAATGTTATATGATATTATAAATGCATGAATATACTGGATATATATGATATATTTGATATATACATCATGAATACAATTCTGGATATAATGAACCTTTGACCACACAACAAAATGTAATTGTAAGAAGTCCACTTTCGACTTAAGAACCAACTATCGACAAAACAAACATTATTAACTTAAATGATTACATCATGTCTATGACATGGTAATAAGTGATATAAAAGGAATAATGAACATGAAAAAGGTTCTTATGGAATTATAAATTAACTCAAGTTTATTATTCAGGAGATTAAAGAACGATCGAGTCAAGTCGGACCCAAGGTAAAGGATCTTACTCGTCTCTTTCTTTTTAAGTACACTCTTTTATGTCATTCCTTCTAAAGCTCATCATTCTTGTTATTGGGATGTTATTTTATATTAATATTACTGTAATTATTATGTTAATATGATGAGAGACCCTATTCTCTCTCATCAATCCATTTTGGAAGTTTTGAGTGGCGCTGTTAGGCTGCCGAATTTTCAATAGATATCTAACCTCTCTCTTTCTTTTAAAGTACTCTACTTTATGTCACTTCTTTTAAGCTCCTCTTTGTTATGTTGGGGGATGTTATTTTATATTCCTCTTTCTGTAAACTTTATGTTAAAATGATGACAAACCCTATTTTATCTCATCAATCTATTTTTGTAAGTTTTATGTGGCGCCGTTAGGCTGTCGAGTTTTCGTAAGGGATTTTTCACCTCACTTTTATTCCCGTGAGATTTATGCTACATTTTCCACAAATTCCTTTGAGTGGTATATGTACTACCCATTATTTTACTCATTGTGTAATATACTTTCATTTATGAGTATTTTAATTAATGTTGTATTGTCCTTCTTTCACGGGGTGCATGTCTCGAAAGATAGCCATGTCAGTAGGGGAACCTTTCACCCTCGTCTTTTTGTAAAAGACTTCTTTTGTTATGTCTTTTAATTCACATAATATTATGTTGGGATATTCTCTTCTATATCCTTATTGATTTAAATTTTATGTCCAAGTGATGAGATACCCCTTTTTATCTCTCATCAACTCATTTTCTGAATTTTGTAGTGACTCCGTTAGGCCGTCAAATTTTTTCAAGGGAACTTCTTAACCCAAATTTGATTCTTTGGGATAAACATGTACTCCATGAATATGTCATTCTATGAATATGTGTGAATAAACTTTGATTGTTTTACACTTAATATCCACTTATATTGGGTGTATTCTTTTGTCACACATAATTATGTAATTGATTTATCCTTAAACCAAGGATACCGTCTTTGTAAGGGACTTCGTCTCAATATACTTTCATTGAGGATTATTTCATTTTATAAACAACTTCCATTCATACGGTGTATAAACCCCTTTGACTTTTACTTTTATACAAAAGGAGTTTTTTTTCTACGAAGCGTTTTACAAAATGACAAAAAGGAATGTTTCTTTAACGTACGTGGTGACGACGACCTTTTCCGCTACTGCGAGTATTATTTGGTCTTTGGCATCCTCAACAAGCTGTGATGTTTTTAAAATGAAATAAATACCATATACTATTTTATGTATTTTGGTATTGAAAATGGTTTTTATAATGGATTTTTTATATATTTGAGTGATATATTGTGATCAAAGTGTGGAAATGTTTTCTTTCCATTATGTTTGTTTTATGTCTTATGACTTTATAATGGTACTTGGACATTCGACGGGTGGTTACGTGATAAAACATATGACTGGTGGTGTCGTGAATACCAGGACGGGTGGTTACGTTATAACCTCCAATGCATTGGGCATGGAAGTTGAGCGTATGGCTATTCCATTAAGTATGTATGGAAGTTGGCCGTATGGCTATTCCATTAAGTGATATGTGTGGAAGTCGACTGTATGGTTATTCCACTTAAGTATGTTTATGTCCCAAGTTACCTTTATATGTTATGTGTTCTTTATATGGGTTTTATGGTAATCCTTTGGTTACAAAAAGGTAAGTAATGATATTTTATTCAGTGAATAGTTTTTACTACTTCATGAAGGTGAAGGTATTACTTTGACAAAGTATACATGGTTTACGTGATGTTTGAAAAACTAACAGTTTTCATTCTTTGTGTATCCCTTGCTGAGCTTTTTATGCTCACCCCATGTTTTTTTTTGAAATGTTTTTCACAGGACTTAATGTGGAATAGGGTCAAGGATGGGATCAAGGGAAAGTAATGCTATCTAAAACATGGAACTAGACTTGTTTTTTTAGGAGTTTTTATTTTATGGAAACTTAGTAGAAGTTTCTACTTTGTAATCTTTTGAGATGTAATAGTTATGTTCTAATTCTCTAAAACTCTAAACCTGAAAAGATCCTCAATGTGAATTATTAATTTAATTCATTATTAAGTAAGGTTTAAGTCCGGGGCCTTATAGAGTGTCCTCACCTATGAGTTAACCATAGGGATAATTGTTTTTCATGTTTTTATGTATAGAAAATATGTGACGAGTTCATGATGAGTTAGTATAATTATAGTAGATAAGAATGAATAAAACCAATCCCATAAGTAAAAACCAGGACAAATTATTGACTATAGAGAGAAAGTGTTTTAGAATATATTGATTCACCATGTTAAGGATTTTTGTAGAAACCATATGGTTTAATAATCAATATTAAAATATGAACATGTTATAGGGGGGGAGATATCCTAACAAGTTTACTAAATTAATAAAATTACAACGACATAAATTCCCAAGTGTTGGAAAAATGCAACAAACAAGGAAATGATTGAATAAATAATTTTCATTTTTTTTATTTTTCATGAATTATAAAGTTATATTCAATATAAAAAATAAAATTTAATATTTATAAAATTTAAAAATAAATTAGTTTTTTAAAAATTATTTTCTTTTCGGTTTTATTTTAAAGTATAATTTTCAAATTAGAGAATTTTAATTATAAAAAAAATTAATTTTATTTTTTAATTATCAATTAAAAAACTAGCAAATGATTAATTGTTATAATTTACTCATAAGTTATATTTTTTTAATAAATAGTGAAAAAAATGATTTTTATTACAAAGTATGTTTTCTTTTCAAGTATTTTAAAAGTAAAAGTATATTTTTTGGAATTGTAAAAAAATTTAATTAAATGTTTTTGATTATTCATAATCCTATTGTGCTCTTTTAAGTTAATTTTATAAATTAATTTGGTAAAAAAAAATTTAATACTTAAAAAATTAATTTTTTTGAAAACCCGTTCTTCTGTAAGTTTTTTAATTTTGATTTTAATATAAAACCTACCACTAATAGGAATTGAATTTTGTGAAATGGATTAAAAATTTGGAATAATTATTATTAAATTTAACTAATAATTATAACTTATTTTATGATCATAATGGATAGTAAAAATAGTAAAAATCTTAACAAAATAAATGTAAAAAAGGTTAATTAAGGTAAAGATAATATGATATGGACTAATAGGTAACTCTCACACTATCCATTATTTTATTTGATGGTTATATTTCATCCATATTAATAAAGTATTTTAATATATTTTTTTCCATATGGGAATGATTTTGACCTTTATAATATATTATTTACTAAAAATGATGAAATTTCTCCCCCTTTCTTTTAAATATATAATTTGTGTTCAAAAAGGCTGAAAAGAGAGTTTTTATTGAATATTAATAGTAGTTTATAGTATAAAAAAATATTTTCATGATTTTAATTTATGTTTAACTTTTATTAATTATATTGTAATCATAAATTCTTACAGAACACTAACACAATATATATTTAATTAAAAGGGAAAAGAATAAATTATTTTAAAAATAAAAAATGTAATTTAATTTGAATGTGTTATTATATTTTAAATTTTTCAGGGAAGTCATATTTTTTGGTTGAGTCAAATCTTTATTTTTTAATTCAATTTTTGAATTTATTTTTTCAATGTCGAAAAAAATAAATTGTATTAAAATTTACATTACTGATATTTTATAATAAATAACATTTTATTGAATGATTTAAATTTATTAAAAATATTATATTCATCCAAGTGAATTTTAAATGGTTGATAATATCATCCATGGTCTATTTTAGGATATTTTTCCCATTTATATAAACATTATTTACCCTTAAATAATAAAATATTTAATAACATGGTAATTATCAAAAAGATTTAATAATGTTTAAAACCAATATATAAGTGTGAAAACATCACTGAAACATTAATATTTTTTATTGGATGAGTTTAATTCAACCCAAGATAATATTATATAATAATCATATTAATTTTGTTCCATTAGAATAAAAAAATATATTTATATTAATTTAATACATTAATAAAATTCATGTGTATCCTCCCAAAATTTATTAAAGGGAACCTCCTATCCTATTTTCATCACATATAATTTTTTTTGGCTTATACACTCCTTTATTATATCTCTTCCATACATCCCTTTGCATATCATAGTGGCCTTGGGTTGTTTTGAAAACCAAACTAGGTATGATTTATGTATAAACCTCAAAAAATTTCGTAAAGTAGATAAAGATACAGAATGTATTTAATGAGACCAACTCAAAGTATGTGGATTTCCTTTTAAAATTAATCTTTAAATATTTTTATTTTAACACTTTTTATTCCATTTTAATATTTTTGAAATTTATTTATTTTATTAATTCATATAGGAATTAATGAATTATAAAGGACATTTCATGTCTTTTTTGTAATTTCATTCAATGGTTTTGAAATGAAATCATTTAAAATATTGTATAAATAATAATTTTATTTTTTATAAAAAAGAAAAAAATAATTTTCCAATTTAATAAATAGGGAGTATATGAGTTATCATGATACCATAACCATTATTTCATATATTTTTCCTTTTATGCATCCATGTTTTCTTCAAATAATATTAAACTTCCCTTTATTGTAGAAATATTAGTTTTTGAATATTGTGGTTAGAAAAAATGGATATATCAATATATTGAAATTTTTTCTGGTGAGTGAAAAGAATATTTTTAAAACTCAAAACATCTTTGTGTTATGAATATGTTATGGTATTGAAAATATTTATGAAAGTGGGTCTTTCATTATAAACCAATTATGGGTTGGTCAATGATAGCACTTCAATGTTTTGGGTAGGATTTTTGTTTAGAATTTTAACATTAGTTTTATTCTATGTGTAACCATGGCTGTTATTCCATGTTCAAAACTGATGTTTATTTGTAGTAAAACTATGGTGGTTATTCCATGTGTTTATGTGACGGTTATACCAAGTATATATTTAATGGTTAATATATGTGTAATAATGAATTTTATTTCAATTATAACCATGAAAATTATTCTATATGTAACAGAGACATGAAAATGATTTGTTAAGTTACATATATGATTTATCTATACATTCTATGAATTTTTATGGAAATATTATAATTTCAAAATGGTAAGAAAAATTCCTATTGTTAAATTAGAAAAGTATATGTTTCTTCTGTTTTGTGAAAAGTTTAACTCTCTGAAATAATTTAATATATTATTTAATGATTGACAAGAAGATTTTTTTAATTTTTTTCCCTTTTAGATTTATTATAAGATTTCTTTTATGAAAATATTTGGGAAATAAATTTTATTTCCCAATTAATAAATTGATTATTTTGAACTCAATTTTGATTTATAAAAAAGAATATTTTTTTAGGTATTCTTGTAATAATGAATTTAATAATTTTTTACTTCCCTTTTGATTTTTATATGGTTATAAATTGTTTTAAATTGTTTTTAATATGTATTTCATAATTATTAGAGGAATGGATGTGGTTAATATAAAAATTGTGTTGAAATTTCAATAAAATAAAACATATTATATTTTAAATGTTTTATTTCATGGGAAAATAGATATAATGTGAAAGGATTCACATTGTGTTGTAGTATTTATTTTTTATGGATGAAGATCTAATTTTATAAAATAATAAACATTAAATATCTTATGGAATGAATGAAATTTAAACCATTTTGAAAAATTGTGTATTATGTAAAGTTTAAGAATGGGTCCTTACAACCTCTCCACCCAAAATTCTCGAATAAGAAATGTCTGAGATCGTCGTCTAAAAAATTATTTCCATTAATTAATAAGATCAGTTCATAAGAAATGAGGAGGTGAGAATAACCATGATGCTTTAGAATCCTATATAAATTATTGATTTGACATGACTCAATGATTTTGATCATGTTTTTTACTAATATATCACTCTTTAATGATAAAAATTCTTGAAAAGATGGGTTTCCCATATCGAGGGCCTCTTTATAACATGAATAATCTAAGCCTCTTTCCTAAAACTCCAATCATAAACTTGGGAGAGTAAATAAAGTATAAAAAAAGATTAATGACATATTTTGGGAAATTTATATTTCAAATAACATTCTAGATGAAGACCCACTCTATAAAATCATAATATTTATTTATATCCATATTAATCATGAGATTTCCCTAATTATTTGTGCTTTAAATTTTCATCTTTTCCCCATAATAAAGTAAAACAATATCTGGAATATTCTATCTTATAGTAGATCCATGTTTCCCCTCATTGATTTAGTTTGTATTAGTATTTATAACTATTTATTGATATGTTTCACCAAAATATTTTAATTATTGTTACATAAATTTATCCAAATTTTTTTAATTATTGTTACATAAATTTATAGGAATCCAATGTTTTATTGAGAACTGTCTCTATTTTGGGAATGAGTTATTTAGTGGTGGATTGTTTATATCTCAAAAGGTAACCCCTATAATGGAATTATATATTTATCTAAATAATATATCATTAATGAGATGCCATTCCATGGGGAAAATAGACTCTATTAATCCATCTATCCTGGGTGCACTATCAAAATATAGGTTCTTGACCACCATGTATATTTTTCTATTAAATTGTTTTATAATCATGTCAATATTTTATTACATGGAAATCGGAGGACTATTATACACCGAGAAAGAATAATTTCTCTCTTGTATATAATAAAATAAAACTAATTGAATGATGGTTTCTATAGAAAAATAAAGAATAAATTACTAACATTCATTTATAGTGTATTAGTGATATCATTAATGGTAGAAAAATCCGATAGTTATATATTTAGATAAACATGAATCTATCTATACATAATGTATAGGTTGATGTAACATGAATTTTGATTTACCTCTCTAGGTTTTAGTTCCCTAGATTTATCTAATAATGGAATCACATTAGATAAAAAATTATAATCAAATAAATGTTTCCTGAATTATCATTGTTCAAAAATATCATCATTGAATGATAACTGAATGGCCATGAATTTTTTTACATCATGATATAGATTAGATAAAAAAGAGATTAGTGAAATGATATTCTTATCAAGTTCATATGATGAGTGACGGATATGATGAATTTTGGATTAATGATAATCTCATGGGGTATTGGGAATATTATAATTTTATTAGTGATGAACCTACTCTAATAAATTCCCTTAACATATTAAATGCGAAGATGAGTGAAAAATAATATTTTTACGGACCCAATTTTTTAATCTTTAGAAGTACTCTGTATTGATCATTAAAGGAATGATTGAAATGAGAGTCCTGAATCTTATAAAAATAATTGATTCCTTAGATATTAGAAAGTAATATATTGTGGTGACCCCCAAATTTCATTATTTTCCATCTCATTTTGGAATATCCTGAGGAAATCCCCAATTATGGCTAGGTCTTGAGGTTTAGTAGACACTATTAATTCTATAAAATCAAATGTCACTTTACAACAGAATTTATTTTATTCTTTATTCCCATACCAAAGAATATCATTTTAAAGTCCACTCTAATACTCCATTGAATATTGTTAGGGCATAATTAAAATAGTTTTAACTGAATATCTTGTGTATTCCTCACTCAACATATGTCATGGACAAAAAAAATTTAAATTAAGATAAAAAGATAAAATATTTTATATGATATATTCAAATAATGAATTATACAAAAATATTTCTCTTCTAAAATATTCGTATATAGATATTTGTACGATAATCATGGAAATGAATTCAAAAAATAAACTTTGAAAAAAATAATAAAATTTATATTATCAATGTTTGGGTTTGAGGAGTTCAATGAGTTAAATATAACCACTAGAGATAATGTTACAGAGGTGTTGAAAATTTTCAAGGTCAGAGGCAATTTCTTTTCCAAATAAATAAGAATATAATTATATGGGAAATCATGAAGAACTGTTTTGATAAATTCTTTTATCTATAAAAATATCTCAATCTTCCACTAGAAGAATCATCTAATGCATTAAAGACCTGGTAAATTTTTTATTACATGGGGAAATCCCTTAGATTTCTAAAAATTAAAATTCCAAGCGATAACTATTCTAGATATTGGAAAACATTAGTGGGAAAAATATGCATTGAATTTCATGGACATTGGGCTAAAGGAATTGGAAATTTGAACCTTTGACATAGAAACTATTATAATAATACTACCTATTAATGTAGGTTGGAAGAGATCTGTGGTATTTTTCATGATTGATTAATTGGTAGTAAAAATATGAAGAACAAAACTTCCCAATATTCTATGAAATTAATCCTTCTCTAAAATATATGGGAGACTCTCCATCATTATCTTCAAACAATTTCGAATACACAAGTCTCAACTTATATAAAAAATGGAGATGAAACTAGTGTGATACTTAGGGACCAATGATAATAACATTAACACAATAATGGATTTATGTAGAGTATCAAAAGATAAATAATACACTAAAACAAGGTCATATGGTTTCAGTTGAACCATATAACTATAATAAAAATATCCATCTCATAGAGAATGATCATTATTTTGATAATGAATAATATCGCACTTATGGTAGTTTGAAATATCATGCTCTTTGTGATATCCTGATAGTTTAAGTTTTTAAATTTTATCATAAATAATATAATTCTCACAAATAATATTATCTCTAATCTAAAAAAGGAACCATTGAAGAAAATTCATTGAGTGATCCATATCCAAACAATTCTAAAGAGATATATGATGAATAATGATTGGAGTATAGTTACTAGACTATGGGAATCTCCCAAAAGTGTCCCATTCCATGGTATAACAATTGATTTTGGATAGGAACATGGGATCCTGGAATAAATATCCCTATAAAATCTATAAAAAACATATTTCTAGATAATAATACAATTCACAACTAAAAAAACACCAATTTTCTAAAAAAATATAGTTTTGCTATAATGTATTCAAAACATTTCTATGTAGTACTAAACAAATGAGAAAATAATTATGATCTAGACCCCCTACCCTCATTAAATTTTATATATCAAAATAAACACTAATAAAACCATAAAAATAATAAATATATAGTTAAAATTGGATGAACATGGAAACATATGAGTGATTCTAAAAAGTGTAAGTATCCAAATATTCAGCACATGAGATAATGAACACCAATGATCCATCATCCCTTACTGAATCCATGTCAAAAAAAAATATTGGGGAATAATAGGCCACCCTTAAAAATGAAAAATATATCCCTACAAAATATCTCCCCTAAAAACCATAGCATAGAAAATTATTCATTAAAATAGAGCATCAAATGATTGGTAGCTAAAGAAGTACAATGAAGTAGTAGTACCTTCACTATGATGAGAGATAAACCAAAAATAATATACATGGCTATAAAGACTAGTATTTCTGAGAGACATAGATAAGTAAATATTTTATTATTAATAATCAATTTTCTCTATCGAGGACCTAATTCAAATACTTTCATTGTAAAATTACTGGAATATAAAATCATCAAAACCAAATTCAGTAAATGATAATCCATTATATATTAAAATATTATACATGTAAAAATTATTCAATAATTTCTTAACTCAAGCATTCCATATTTAAAATTCCATGTTTATCATTCCGTTATGTTTATGGAATATAATTAGATATGCACACCACTTAAAATTCCACATTAAATTGCATGATTAAATTATTCTTAAATACAATTTTAAATTTAAATTATTCAACACATAATAACACATTTTAATATTATAATACTATCATATAATCACCTAAAAATCAATTGGAATTAATAATCCACATAGAATCGTCACAGTCATTTATTTATTTTTATTATATCATATATTAATAGTATCTAATATTACAAAACATTGATTAGTTTATCAATAATTTAATTATTTGACTAAAATAATTTCCTTAATTCATTTCATAATTCAATCCTATCCAAAAGATAACTTACATAAATGTTATGTCCCTATATGTTATAATGATACAAGGAAACTCCAGTACTCTCCTTTAACATTATATGTGATGTATCCCAAATATCATTTATACATTAAAAAATATTGTCATAAACTTAACTGGAAACATGGGAATATTTTATAGTAATGCTGATTAGTAACAAAAATAGAAATCCAATACCATTTAAAAAATATTGATAACTAATACAACATTTTCCTAAATATAAAAACATTAATAAAGTATAATATTTGATACAATATTATAACATCCCATTCCAGTTTGACTGTGCCACTGATTTAAATATACCAATTCCAAGAGTTCTCCTCCCGACCATCAAAAGATATTAATTAGCAATACGAGTCTATTAATTTCTCTTGGTAATTGATTTAATATATAATTGATCCTTACAATAATATATAAACAATCATTATAAGAAACAAGGTGGAATCTAATAATAACGAATGCGATCAAAATATTGGAAGAAGTCCCATAAATTCCACACCTGGAATACAATTGAATTATATAATAAATATTTCAAAAAAATGAAATAAATTTATATAATTTTAGTGTCCCAAAATAAAGGAGATAACATCCTTCCATAAACACCTCCATACTCCCTGATTATCACTATTGGGTTTTTGATTAGTAATACCACCATACTCAATGTATATGACTATATCTACATGAAAAATATAATAACTATACACCCAAGATATGTTAACTCACTGGGTGTGATAAATTAATGCTTTTAGGATATTCATAATATCCTATACATATTATGGATTCCAACATTATCAAAATTTAATGTTAAAATAAATATTAGTATTTAATGTAAAAACCAAACTTACATCAAACAACACCAAATTCATACCAAACTAATTTGGTTCAGAATATACCAAGCTCAAACATTATGAGTATAAATATAAAAAATTATATTGAAACATCCCATATAAAAACATCGGGCTCAAATATTTACCCTTCCCAAAAGATTAAAAAATTTCCTTGTTATAGATCTCACAACATAGCCAAATCAATGAATAATTCAAGTTTAGCCTCTCAAAGTTATTATCCTACATCATAACCAAAATCATGGATATATCAAAGATTATTTGAAGTATCTTCTATACAAGAACCATTCAATTAAAATATATGTCAATATAATATGAACATATCACATTATCATAATATCACTATTTAATTATACTAAAAAACCAATTGTAACTTCATCAAATCCATCATCCAATTACAATAAAAAGTAAATTTCATCAACCTGTAATATAACATTGACTACATTATAATTGAAAAAATTCAATTTAGTCATACATTATAATTTTACTATTATATGTATTATTTTAAAAGACAAATGCTAGTAATTAAATCTCCCTAAAATATATAAAATTTCATACTATTCAGTATTTCATGTTCCATAACCATGACATTATTACTTACACATATTTGAGTTTATTTACCTAATTATCATCATTAAAAATAATAATTAAAAACCCATATATTTCCCATTAATTGTTTCTCTTAAAAATAATTATAAATATATAATATTTATAAAAATCAGAAGCTAATAGTTCACAATAACAAAAAAAAATTCATAAAAAAAAATTCTTTCTAAAACATCCTAACAATAGCCTTATAAACTCTTTTACACCATAATAATATTACTCTATGTCATTAATTAACCCAACCATAAGAATTATAAAAATAATAACCAACAGTTACATATTATAAACATAATTTGATTCCCATAATTATTATAATTTTAATATATCATTTTTATAAAAACAATTATCATTAAGGTTATAGTCACATTACCAAATAAAATTATGACATCAATCCAATGAATAATTCAAATCACCCAAAGTATCTAAGTGGTTTACCATACTAAATTTTATGAACATATGTTAATTGAAAAAATTTATTATACTTAACAACTCATGACCCAAGAAAATAACTTTAATTCTCATCCTTATGAGTATTATTTAAATATATAAATATTAATTTTAAATTACATGTTCATCCCATCACAATAATATCTTTCAAAAAATATAGATTACATTTATGTTTTAATCACAAAATTTAGAGAAAATACCTCTTATAAAAATGTATATAGATTTATGGATTTGAAAAAGGAATTATAAGATATAGATTCTAATTTCATACACCTTGTAAAAGAATCTTTTTAAATATCTCTCAAAAACTCCCTTTATATAATTTTAAAAATCATCTTCATAACAATAATCTTATTCTTAATTTGATATTTTAATAGATACGTAATCAATTTGATTTATTAAATTATATGGCATAAAATTCAATTTTCCACTAAATCAAAAGGAAACAATATTCAAAAATTCTTCCAAATATCTACAAAATAAATAAAAAATTGTTATATAAAAATAACAATCAATTATCACCCAACAATGAAATTACCTATATAATTTGAATTCGTTAAGATAAGAATAAAATTTTATTTCAATTATTAAATATTATGATAACTATAAGCATTATTTCACTAATTTATCCCCTTTATTAGTAATGAATGATTATAAAACCCTCAATAATTATTAATTAATTGTATAATTTAATACATCTAGCCCTTAATAAATATTATATATAACTAAAATAATTAATTAATCACATATCAAAATTTACGTCTAGGAAAAATAATCACTTAATCAATTAAACATAATAACATATGAGTTTCTCACACATATTCATTATGTTAATTTCTATAAAATAAATTTATTTTCATGATCCTGAATTAATAATAAATTACATATCTATCAAATAACATATAAAAAAATTATATCCCTATAATAACAAAAATATAGTATTTTTTTTTGAATCAGTGGCCTGTATGAGGTCCACACAACCCACCTCATGACTTACTACTAATTAACATAAGCATCAGAATCCATATTTCTCTTATAATCACTAGATATGATGAATCTATCCAAAAATTTAATTAAAATGATCATTAGAATATATCATAAAGTAAATCACATTACATTAAAAACAAAAAGTTGTGAATATTATATACTCATCATCCCAAATCTAATATAAGAAATAGACGAGAAATCAATTTAAAAATGGGGGAGAAAAAAATTTTATAAAGTGGATAGGAGACGATTAAAAGAATAAATCCAGATATAATGATATATAGAAATTGAAATATTACCCTTAATCCAAATATTTTTGACTATAAAATTTTAGAAATATACCCATTTAAAAAATTACCAGGAAACACACAATATTCTTAATACTTAAACCATAACCACTCGATATCTGTATTCCATCCAATCTAACTTGAATAACATCTTGGTTGTCGAATACATGTAAGGACACCTATTTTTCTCCATTAATGGGTACCCATTAGATATATATCAAAATAATTATGTTGTCTTTTATAATTGTATCATTTAATATATGAACTCCTCCTCACTCAACTCACCTATATCAAGTAAAATGTAAACTTTTCTACTAAAATTATATCCTATTAAGTAAAAATAATAATGTTACAAAATATAGTCAACCTATGAAAATAGGGTTCAATATAAGTGGAATTTTTATTATAAAAATAGTATTGGTATTCACATGACATTCTCTTTTAAGATGAAATGTCATATAACACATGATAGGATATGTAAAGAAACATTCGGTTTATCATAGAATCTTCCACCAGTGAACGGAAAACTTCTCACGGAATTGGTAATTGGAAATGTTACAGTATATAATATATATCTTGTGTTGAGAAAATATAAAAAAATAATATAGGCAAATATGATATTTAATTGAATATTTTTTTGAGTTTTATAAAAAAAATTAGGATAATAAATATTCATGTTGAAGACTCCTTATGATAAATATTACTATAAAACAACAATACAATACAAATTTTCCACATAAATAATTTTATAGCAAAAGAAATTTTTTGTGGATAGAATATTTCACAGAGATTATTTTTGAGAAATTAAGAATGAATATCCCACAATATTCAAGGTACATTTATTTATAGATAAAATTTAAATAATTTTTGAATTTACCCTAAGGGTTTCAATAAGGTTTGATGAGAAGATTGGATGCTGAAAGACTGATAGAACAAAATTTTATTAATATATAAATATATATATGATAAATGAAATAAATAATAACCACACTAGAAAAACATTAGATTTCATTTTATATACAACAAAAAATTAATAAATTCATGTTTATATATGAAAAAAAGTATATTATACATATGAAAGTAATTTTAAAATTTTCAATAATTATGATAACCAAAATTTATTTTTATATGATGAAATAATATGTGTCTAATATTAGTGAAATTATAATGATAATAGGTATGTTTAAATAAATAAAATTATTATCTACTTGATATAAGTGAATTTGGTTGAATATTTATGAACTTCTCTTGGTACATTTTAGCTTTATTAAATGTATTGGAAGATCTAATTAATGGAAATATGTTTTATTATAAAAAATTATAAATGAATTAAACAATACTTTTATGTATGATATAAAAACATAATGCATAATATTTTAAATTAATTTGATCTATAATAAATATATTAGAATAGAATAGAGATGTGACATTAAAACATTGATTAAAGCGTTGATGGTGATACCTAGTTTTATTTTATGAGATTTTGGTTTGTTATAATGGATAATGTAATGTTAATATTTCACTGAGAAAAAAATTTGATGACTATGACCGATTTTGAATTAAATAAAATAATGGATTGAATAGTTATTCGTGAAAAAATGAGCTAATTTATAAAATGAGAGTTTAAAAGTAATACTCAGTGTGATTTAACATAGTTTTAACCATGAAATAAAAATTCATGGACATCAATGATATTTATTTTTAGATGATAAGAAAATGATGAATAAAATATATATATTCTATATAATATCAATAAAAAGAACAATAACGATAAAAACCTGATAAAATATAAATAATAATTAAAGGGATAAAGATAATAATTCAAATATTCTCTTCACATTACTTTATGGATGAATTCAAAAATAAAATTTTACACATATTACAGACCTTCTTTAAAATCATAATTCATTGAATTAAGAATTCTATAAATATCCTTATAATGTAGTAGTGGTAAAACAATAAAATCATTATGAAGAGTTATTCACTAGAAAATTTTTTATCACTTATTGACATGAATAGTTGGGATTCTTATGAAGAGATTGGGAGCTCATGATAAGGATGAATATAATTATATTGGGAAAATAATTGATTCCATCATTAGGATAAGGATTAATTTACCAATTCTTTTGAAAATCATTAGTTTGGAATAGTGTGAAAAACCTTTTTTTGTTTTATTAATTTTAATTTGAATCATATAAGTTAGATTGAGTGAAGTGGAAAAAATATAACATATATGTTAATAGGTGAGAGTGGTTTGGATAAAAAATATATTATTGAAATATATGAATATGAAAATATATATAATAAAATAATTCAACCACTCCATGTATACATTAAGCCAATCTAGGGAAAATTAATTAGTATTATAGTATAATAGTCCTTTATTATTTTATTTTTATTAGTGTAAAAATTAATTGATAATAAAACATGCATTTAAATTTAATTTTTAATACATTATTTTAACTGATGTTTGTGATTTCTATTATTTTTTTAATTTTACTACACATTCATTTAAATTTTATATCCACTGTAATTATTAGAAAAGTTTTTTATTTCTATTTAATATCTTTATTAAAGAGGTATTTATATGAGAAACTATTTTTTTTAAAAAATATGTTAAATTATATTTTCAAATATATCTTGAAAAATAAAATCCCTATATAAAGGTAGAAAATAAATATGATATAAGTGTAAAATTAGATATAAGGATTAATGTATATGAAAAAAATTCATTATGACCATTGATGAAATATAAACGACTTATTTGGGGGAAAATTTAAATATAAAATAATATGTTCATTAATTTTACATTGTAGGAGGAAAACATCCTATAATTCAGTTCCTTAGAGGATAAGAATATATAGAGGAGCCATAAAATATGAATTTAAAAATAACAACTGAAAATTGTCTAATAATGTTGATACCATGAATTTTTAAGATATATTTTTTATATAGTAATATTGGGACAGAAATTTTATATTAACATATATATGAATAAAATCCTTGTAGTTTTCTTAATGAAACCTACGTGTCATCGTAGAAAAATATTCGATTTAATCATAAAAGATAAAAAATAAATTTATAGTTTTTATGAGTTTAGATACATACTAATTTGTTCTAAGTATTATTTTTTGATTCCTAATTATGATGTAAATTATTTCTCATATTAATATACTCCATGAAAATATTTTTGATCAGGTGTTGTATTTGATTATATATTTTATTCTTTATAATTTTCTATTAGATAAATTTTGTTTTTATATATATAATATCAATAATAGTAAGTCTCTACATTTTATTGGATATATGGAGGAATCGATAAAATTTTCAAACATATCAATGAGTAGGAGTTACAGATTTAATTATAAAAAATTATTTTACGAAATAAGAAATAAACTTTTTTTAGACTAATAAAATGTTTTGAAAATAAAATTACCCTACTATATTGGTTTATTAAGAAAAATTAAACATAGTGCAAAATGAAATAAATTTTATAATAACCAAGATGGTTTATATGGGAAAAATCAAAATAATATATTTTATAAGGAGAAATATATTTTTGATGTTTAAGGAAAGTGTTATAATTTTAAAGAGAGGTTAAAGGGAAACAAATACTTAATTAGTAATCTATCTAAGTTGGAAACTGACTATTAAAACAACCATGAAATAAATAAATATTAAATTGAAATTTCATATTTCTAGATGTTATAATTCTTTAATTTTCGGTAAATCGTGATTCTGTTAATCAGTAGGAAAAGAACTTGGAAGACAATATCAGTTACTCTATAAAAATTTAATTATTCAAAAATTCTAATTATGGGGAGATAATGATATAATATTCTTGACATTTAAATAAGAAATTGATTAATCAAAAGGATCACTACACGTGTAACAAACCACCTCTAGTAACCCATAACCAGTTTTTATTTCATTACAAAAATACAATATACATGATATCTCACCATGAATGATTGAACTGTCTAACTATCTTGAGAAACTATAAATATACATGATAAACATGATACATTGGAAATATAAAACCCATAATATGAGACATTCTATAATCATTGAAATCATTCATAATATCATACTTCATATATTGGGGAAGGGAATAAAAATAATTTGGGAGCTCAGATTATTTTTAAAGGTTACATAAAATAGAATATATCCTGAGTAAATATGGAATAATAAATATGGAATATCTTATAATAATAACAAATTACATTTAATAGAAAACTAATTTTTCTGGAATATCTATATGTCATATCAGCATAGAAATTACACGGTTAACCGAAAATGATTTCTTTCAAAAATAAATGAATAAATATCAACATTAATGAATTTTCCTTCAAGACCATTTCTAGGTTATCATGAATTTTCAACCAGACATTATTCTTAATTAAAAGGCTGCTGTAATCCAAATATCTATAAAATATGTAATTTTATCTTTTTTTCTCATTAGACATGTCAAAACATTACATGGATATCAAAAACTGGGATCCACCTATCACTTGCTATTCCTATAAATTCTTAATATTCTGAATGGTCAATATAATTAATTTTGAAAATGACTTATAAGTCAACAATTAACCTTATTGAATAAATGATATGAATATTGAGCTTATTATATTTCATCAACTTATACCATATACATAAATTGTATATAATTGAAACACCAGCATATAATCATTGATTAACTTAGAGAATATATTTAAATGGTATATAGTAAGATCATAATCAATATAACAAAAATGATCTTGAATTCGTTGTAGATATTAAAAATATGTCCATGAAAGAGAAAAATAATTTCCAATTAACAAGGGTTAATGATTGAGATCAAGATCATTATATATTGAATGATCTCAAAATAAGGTAAAATAAATTATCAGTAAAAAATTATATAAGACCATAGATTCATCATAAATGATTTTTTAGTAGTAAAATTAATCCTTTAGAAAATAATATAGAAGTAATAAATTTAAATTAACATCCTTCTAACTAAGTGTAAGAATGGTGTTATAAGTCACTTTTTAAAATTCTTTTCATTCATTTCTATATATATTATTATTTTCTTGTGATATAATTTAACATAAAAATCCCAAAATATTTATAAAATAATTTTATATAAAAATAACTATTGAAACATATAAATCAAGATTCAAATCAAAGAGAAATAGTGATTATGGGTAAACATTTTAAGGTGGTATACAATAAAGAAATGGATTTCTAGAAACCATTATTAAAAAGTGCCTCAATAAAATAATTATATAATGAATCCTTTTGAAAAAAAATTAAAGAAATAAAAATTAAGTACAATGAAATTAATGAATCATTATCGATTTGTTAAAATATTTGTAAAAATTATCTTTTAAAAAATTGAAATCGAAGAAAAAGTGTTTCAAGGAAAACCTAAAAATAATATTTTTACAAGGAAATCCCCTTAAATGTTACATACTTATTTAATCATGATTAAATAATGGAAGTAATAGGAAATAATTATATAAAACCAAAAAAGAAACCATAACAGAATAAAATATATTTGTTTTAAGATATTATGTTCATAAAATCTCTCAAATTAAATCTAAATATAAACTATCAAAAAAATGATAGTATAAAAATTATCAATTTCCTTAGGTCAATGTTAAGTTGTACATATTTTATTCTCTAATATATTTAATTTATACATTTTAAATACTTTATTTTAAATATTTTCACCTATATTAAATTTTAATATCAATTCTAATCATTTTAAATCCATTCATTGAATAGTAATTTCTTACACTGATCACTTTTTGGTTGTTCAATCAGTTACCTCAAAATTTCATTGGTGTGCTCTTTATGTATAAAACAGTTATGTTATGGTTCCAATATACCCAAAACATTAACAGTTTTATTAAAATACATTTTATTCATTACAAATAATTTTATAATCATCCATTCATAGGTATAATAGAAAATAAAATCACATCACATCACGAAGGTTGTCGAGCACTATTATGCATGAGCTATGTAATCAATTTCCCATTGATGAAATCATAATAATATAGATGATTTATTATAATTTAAAATAATAAATATTTCATAAATATATCATAAAATTTGTTAATACTACCTTTATTAATATCCACGTCAAATGATGATTAAAAATTAATAAGAAATCTATGTAGAGATGGTATATCATGAATATGCATGAGAAATGTATTTTTATTCAATATTATGGAGATGAGGGGTAATATGGTAGTACCAAAATCATAATAAAATATAAGTAAATTTTTATTACAATATTCAATATGTTATGATAGATAAAAGAGATTTAGCATATATAGATGAAGATATATTCATAAAAAGAGTCAGGTAATATTCTTACCTATTAATTTAGAGAGATCCTTTGGATTAAAAACATTAGCCTCATTCGGTTGGTATCATGGAAATAACAATATCTCAAGAAAGAAGTTAGGTAATCAAAATTGAATTTTTGATGGTATTGGTTGTTATAGATTTCTCAATCTTTATAAATAAAGGTGTAGAATAGTTACCCTTATATATGTATGTGGAGAGACACTGGTGGAATTATTTTATTTATTTTAATAATAGAAGTCATTTTATTGGCAAAATAGAATAAAATTCTCATTGATTATATGGTATATATAGAAGACCTAAATCAAACAAACAAATGATGTTTAATCAAGTGTTTTTTTGTTATTTTGAAGTCTTACCCCTATGTTATTAAACTTTTTAATTTCATTTATCATTAAATAAGGAGATAAATATTTATCATTGTTACTATTAATTATCAAAAAAATTGAGTTGAAATTATTAACTAACATTAAGTATGATAATTCAAAATATTAAATCCATTTTGACTGCTTCAAATCATAGAGGTGACTGAAATTACATTTTATATATTTATTCAAAATGTAATGAAAACCATTTTTTTGAAAATATATTTTGAAGGATAAAATCGATTTTATCATAAATAAAATTATAATATGAATTACAATAAAATTAATTGTATTTTTTAAAATAAAATGTAACAAATTTTTCTTCAAAATAAATATAAAACCTAAAGTTACCAAATAAATACTTAACAACATGAAATGATCTAAAAAATATTATGTGAAAAAAATATTACTGATTTTAACTCAATTTTTATCATATATTTCAAATTAAAACATCCAATTTCGTATAAGATTTATATTAATTATTCAATATATATTTCTTATCGAAAAATTGTTACATAATCACTCATGTAATTCTAATATCATAATAATTTTAAAAATGTAAAAACTTTGTAATATCAACATTTTTAAATAATCATAAAAAACTAATTATTATTGATGAATAAAAAATTCATTTGAAGATAATTTATACATATATAAATAAAAAATAAAATAATTTATTCAAATTAAATTGATTAAAATTTTGTTTTCTTTAATAAAATTCTATAAATAATATAAATCTATATTTTAGTTTTATTTAGAAATAAAAATAGACTTTCTATATTTAATATTAGTTTTTATATTTTTCTTTCAGATAATTTCAATCTAATTTTTTTTAAAATGTCACCTCATGAATAGATGTGTGAATTTTCTCCTCATAATTACTTTTTGTTACCACAATTCCTTTTCTATTTTAAAATTTATCCAAAGTACATTAACGAATCATGTCATCCTATTCTATAAAACACATTCTATAGAGTCATGAATCTATATGTGGTATTTATATTTTCATAAACAATGTTGAAATTCTATTTATATAGTTGTAAGAACCCAGTTCATATTTTTGAGGTACATGTTTCTTCTTTTCTCTTTTCCTTAAGTGTTTTTGAGAAAATAAGGAAAATGGGGAAAAATACTAAATTTTGTGACATCACGTCGTGTACTATTCCACATGCCATGTACTTTGGCCGTGTGGGATGAGTACACAGGGTGTATAGCCAAGTCAGCGACGAAGGATGTAAAAAAAGACTTCAGGCCGTGCAGTGGATATTTACACGTCGTGTAGTTAGTAGATAGAAAAATAGTAAGGTGTTGGAAGCAGCCACCAGCCAAGCGGTAGTACATGACGTGTACTCAGGTTTCACATGTCGTGTACTCATGTCCATAGATGAACAGTGCCACGCTGGCAAGAAGCCACAGAAGGAATAGTTAAAAATGAAAAGTACACGCCGTGTACTTGAGAAGTACACGCCGTATAGTTTTTTTTTCACTTAAAATGGTTAGTAGACAACCCTGATCATAGGATTGGCTTAGAACTGGATGATGTAGTCGGGAGAGGAGTCTGGACCTTCGAGGATCTCCAGATCGAGCGTCGGGAATCCGTTTTCGCCTCTGACAATCTCGTTGGAACCGCATGGGTAATCCCTCCACTCTCCTTAAGTCGTTCCTGCCAATTCTTCCTCTACGGAATGTTATTTAGGTTTGAACATGTTTTTGTTTTTCCCCAATATTTGTTGTTCTTGTGCGTTTTTAGAAGCGCCGTTCACGTACACCGTTCAAGGGTGTATAAGGTAGGTTGCTTGGTGTTTAATTTCCAACTGTTGTGTGTTTGTGTGAATCGTTGGGCCACAAACCCATGTTGGGGTGCCGTGTGGCTGAGGTATTGGATATTTTAAATACCTATATTTGTAAAGGTAACTAAATGTGATAATAAATTGTTGTTTGGGATCGCTTCGTGGATCCAGGACCACCCCAGGGGTGCATTTCTCTGTTTAGCTGTTTGTCCAGGATACCCGTGGGTATGCCATGATTATTTTTCGAATTACTTTTTACTTGAGAGGAATTTTATGTGTATTTATTGTTTATATATTGGGCATGGAACTGTTACTTGTTTATCCCAAGGGCAGTGTTTCCTTTAGCCTGAGGAAAATGGTTATTTCGGCCTGACGACAACTTATTCCGTGCCTATGGGTGATAGACTTTGTGCCTGAGGGAGACACTTTGTACGACTGAGGGAAATATCTATTATGGTTTTGGGAAATTACCTAGGGGTTACGTATCTGATTACCTGAGGGTAAGGGTTTTCATGTCTGAGGACACTGACTGTTTACATAGAAATTCTCTGTGGTGGCTTCCTTATAAGGAATGATTAAATGAATATTAAAATGGCAATATAACTGGTAAAGCTTGTTACTTTTGAGTACTGCAGTGTTTATTGCATTTACTTTTGCACATTGTGGTTTCATGTTTACACACAGTTGACCACGTACCTTTGGTGGGTGCCTACAGGGATTTATTTTTCTCACAACCTATTTAGGTCATGTCTTTGGGCCAAACAGATTACATTTATACCGGTGTGGATAAGGGCAAGGGTCCCTATACAGGTACTTGATTGCTGCTAAGGAGTAGAAGAGCATGGGATCCGGCTTAGGCTCGCGAAGCTACCAGCAGTTTTTTTATACTTTGTATTGTACTATACTGTATTGTTGTGTAACATGTTCTAGCTGTTTTTATAGAACATGAGACCTGTTGCATCTTTATCTATATAACTGTTGGTTATCTTTTACAGTAGTTGTTTATTTTAAATGTGTATGGTTTATTTCTTATTATGTTGTTGTATGATTGTATATTTTATTCTGATGCACTACACTTTTACAAATGAGGGCATAGTTTCCCCACTATCATACCTGGGCCCTCGCTACTAGTCGACAGCCTCTGGCGATTGTAGAAATGCACTTAAGGTCATGTGACAAACCGGGTTCAGGGAACCCGTTCGGTAGCACCCGAATCCGGGACATTACAAAGTGGTATCAGAGGTGTAATGCCCTGACCCAAGTTACCCAGGGTTGGTGAATTATTACATAACATTGGCATGATCACAAAAGATCAAGTCTTGAAAGACCGATTTGTTTAGTAGTCTTGGAAACATTAGATATATTTATAAGTCTTCCATTACATCATAAAGTAAAAAACTACAACAATATCTTGTCTTCATATCCCCTCGTACTATCCCTGTAGGTCATTCATAAATTACTTCTTCACATCCTGGAGAAAATAAAACATTGAAAGGGGTGAGATCAGATGCTCTGTAAGGATAACAATATAGCGTAATCTTTCAAAGATAAGCATAATCATTTAAGGCAATGTATAACTAAAACAAAAGCCTTTTAAACTTGAACTTAAGAATAATATGGCAAAGATAAAATGAAATAATTCCATTTAATTACTCACATGGATATTCTACTAGTCTAATAATCACATGTAATATCAATAACCACATTCAAAATGATGGAATGAAAAATGTCAGACAATCATAACCATGTAGCCAAGGCCTCGTGCCATGACTAGAAATAAGATTTTTTCAAGGCCTCGTTCCAAGACACTAGTTTGTCTCATTAGACCTACCGATGCATCGAGGAGCTATAGTGGGATCCACCCATCACATATTAAGTCTAATGAATTCCTCATATGAACAGGGTTAAACATGAGATAAACATTCTTATTAAAACTAGCATTCGGAATGCCAATACGTTCTCCATAAACCATAAATGGTATAAAAACAACTCATCCATAGTCAGAAATATCACAAAAGCTTCAATACAATAGGGATGTTTTATAGCATAATAAATTAACTTCAAATTATATTGAAATCCATCAAAGGATGTTGATATAGATGAAATCAAAACTATTTGAGTGAAATATCTCTTTTTTGAAATCATTTAAAAGTCAAACATTTAAATAAGAAGTAATTTAAAAGATATTTTTGAATCAAAGTGTCTCATACCACATTGAGACAATTTAAAAGAATTTTCATTTCAAAACATTCATGTCCATATAAATAAATCCTTAAAATCATTTTGAAAACATGGACATTAATTAAAAAGATTTTGAAAGATAAATCATTTAAACAATTAAAAATATGATTTTGATAAAGATTACCTTTCACAAATCCTTAAAATATTCATTTTGAAATCATTTTTATGAAAAATTGTTAAGGATGATAAAAATTTCCCAGTAAATACTTACACATAAACAATCTCAGATAATAATGAGATTGAGGAATTTACCCTTACCAATTTGGTATCTTACGAAACATAAACCCCATGGAAGAGGTATCATACAATGAATATGTAAATACACATAAATTAATGTTTATTACACAAATAATACAATTATGGGTAGTACACACACCACACAAAATGTAATAGTGTCAATATGGAACGAATCTCACAGGAATAAGGAGTGAGATGAAAACCCCTTACCTTGTACTTTTACATGGCCGAGGGTAGGTCAACCTCCTGTATAACAGTTAAATAATTGTTATTAAATTATATAATAATCATATACATAAATATTATATCACATATGATCTTCTAATATTGCTTTGTTAATATTATTTTAGTATTATTGTAGTTTCTGGTGTTAAGTGATTTGTTTTCCTTTATATGGTTTGTTAGATAAGATGTGTTTGTTATTGATAGGTTGTATCTTATTCATATCCAGAATGATATAAAGTCCTTAAACATTACTTTTAATCATCAAATTAGAATTAGTCTTGAATGGATATGATGGGGAATGAATCTCATCACGTTTGTAGAGACGGTAGTCCTAACGTACGCACGAGCGAAAATATCAATTTTTTTATATTAAAATAATATATAATTGGATGTTATATCATATATACAGAATCATTATAATGTAATATTTATTATTTACATCAATTACACATCATTATCATAACAATCCAAATACTAATGTTTTGAATAACAATTACACCAAGATGTGGAGATGGTAAGTCGAACATATGCACGTATAGTGACATGTCATTCAAAGGATGTATATAATACTGATTATCATTGTACCATATTTATAATTACATCAAATTATTTAAAATATACTGGATTTATTATTTTAGAATGTAAATAACAAAGAAAGAAGAAGTTGAAGAAGAAAGGAACTTGAAAAAGGGTGGTGAAAACACTACCTCTTCTTCGGGTTCTTCCTTTTGATTTGATCAAAAGGGCTCCATAGGTTGTCCTTCTGATCAAACTAAGGCCTCTATTATGAATTTAGGGAAGTTAATAGACTATTTGGGCCAGGTTTTCCTGATCCAAAAGGCTTGATAGTTGTGGGGAATTGGTTAGAAGTGGTGTCCATTTATAAGGGGGAGGAGGGACTCTTTAAGAAAAAAAATTAAAGTATTATTTTATAATAAATTAATATTTAGTTTCTAATGGCTCCAAAGTAGATTATTCAAAGTCTAAGGTGGGGATGTGTCGAAATCCTTTCAACCAATATATTTTATACAGGTTTGGGTCATTATATTAACCTTATATTTTATTTTTAACTCGTAGTTAATTAGATTGACATTTACCATGTCACTTTGTATTTTTATATTATATAGTTAGTAAACATACTATATACATCTAAGAGTCCTTCAAGTGGTCCATTAATGATACAACTATCATGATATAAGTCCTTTTTCCAAACCATATATTTTTTGGAATAGAATATTAATTAATAATATAATACTTGTTTTAAAAACTCTTTTATGTCAATTTTGACATTATATAATAATTGATTTTTGTTAAAGTCTTACCAACTTTATTAATTCGAACCAAATTCATTTAAGAAATTATAACATATCATATTAACCAATGAAATTAGTGCATATAATCAAAAACTTCAAATCATATTTATTTTAACTTGTATAATACCAATTATTTGATTCTTTCATTAATAAGGAAAATACTGCATCATTATTGTCTCATAAATAAATTTAATTATTAAATGTCTAAAAAATATAAATAAAATACCATTATGTATTAGAGATTTTTATATTTTTTATGAATATTTATAGTCGAAAATATAACATATATAACCCTATGTAAAAATTGTTTTGTTAAAAGATATATGCTTATGTCATTTTAGTATTTACTTTTACTTAATTAATATAAAGGGTCCTAATCACTTACAAGTGGCTCCATGGGGTCCCAAAATCGACCCAAATATGTCCATGGTCGGATATGTATCAACCAATAGGGTTATAACATGTTTTAGGGTAAATTATTATTATTATAATATTATTTGTTTACCCTTTTTTATCGGATTTACCGTTTAACCATGGTAAATAAAATATTTACCGAAGAAATTATTAAAAATGACTAAAAATAAGAGTTACCTTTTTTCAAAATTTGGACATCCTGTTTCTAAATATGGAATCTAATTTTGAAAATTCAAATCATAGAAATGGTAGAAATTAATTTAAAATTAATTCCCGTTGTCGAAACAAAAAGAGTGTTTTTAACAAATAACAGATATCGAAAGATTGACACTTTCTTATGTCCAGTTTAATATGAAATTATTTTTTATGACCTAAATTGGATTAAATGGTAAAATTATAATATAATTATACTTTAAAATCATTCAAATTCATAATTTATCAATATCAATTATTTCGATAAAAAAATTGTTTTTAATTAAAATTTAGTAATTTTCACTATTCATTAAAATATGAAATTTATCAGAAAAGTAACAAAATTTCACCCTAAGATAATTTCAATATTAAGAATCCAAAAATGAAGTCTATTTTAACAAATTATAAACATAAAAGTTGAATTTATTAATTTAAAATTAATTCCCGCTATTAAAACCAGAAGGCGTATTTTTAATAAGTATCAAAAGTTTGACACTTGTTTATGTCCAATTTTAAAGTGAAATTACATAAAATGAACATAATTGGAAGAAATGGTAAAAATATAATCTATTTATACTTCCATAAAATTAAAATTTATAATTTAACAATATATATTATTTTGATTAAAAAAGTTGGTTTCAGTTAAAATATAGTATTTTTCACTATTCACCCAAATATGAAAGTTAACAAAAAAACACCTAATCTTTATTGAAAATAAATTATTAAGTCTCAGTTCTAAAGAAGAAGATTATTTTGCCAAATTTAATATATAATGGTTTCAAATATTGGATTTAAATAGTATTTTCCATTAAATAGCGGTAAAATTGAATTTTTTGAAAAATACTTCTTTTATATAAAAAAATGTATTTGTTCTTACATTATTTCTAAGAAAATCATAATACAGATTTTAAAATTATAAGGATTATATAAAGTTCAAAATTTATTTAATACTATTCATAACCACTTTTGAACGGCTTGTTTGGTAAGTCATGGTGCGCTAGAACTTGGTGTTGCGTATAGTGAACGTTATTGAATTACTTTGAAGAAATAACGTACAATGAAATCTTGGGGTGTTACATTATTTCCTCCTTCAATAAATTGCGTCCTTGCAATTTGAAATACTTTTTTGAAAATAAGAGGTCGAAAATAGAATATACCTTTGGGAAAACCCACATCGAAAATTAGGTTAATAAAAGTTATTCTTAATAAGAGGAAAAGGGAAATGAAAGGATCACCAGCAAATTATAATCTCGATTAGGAGAACATTGGTGGAAATTAGAAACATATAATTGGAGGAAAAATGTAAATATTAATAGGTAGTGATTGAGGTCATCAATCACAAAAAAGTGTAAAATTGAGGGCCCTAAATTCATCAATCTATGATGATTTTAAATACCATCGGTACAACAAGACATATTGTATTAGGATAACACATTTTTTTAAGATCCCTTCACTAAAATATAAGAATTAATTTCTTCATTGAAAAATAGAAGAAGAAAAATATATACTAGAAAAGTATATCCCATATTTTAACTAAGTTCTACCACAAACTCATCTTTCACTCTAACAGATAATAGAACTTAAAAATAATATTCTATTTATCCTATTCGTATAGGGTTCAAAAATACAAATTTAAAATTCATGTAGCAGAACCATTAAAAAAACTACATTATTTAATCCAGGACATCACGTGGGTCAGTGGTAGGTGATACACCATTGTCTCCCTTCGTTTGTGGGTTTAAGTCTCACAGCCTTCACGGACGCGATAGTTACTGCCCGACCTCTGGGTTGTCCTTTTTATGGAAATAAAAAAATAATCTCAAACTAGACTTATCCAGAATACTTTTGTCCAAACACACAGACCAAAATTTATAAGGTAGATAAACAAAATGAATATCTTTTTTCCCACGTAATAGCATGTGAACACCGTCATCATTTATTCGTTTAAAACACTGTAAGATCCTAAAATACCATAAAACCTTATTGATTACATTCATGATCCCATATTCTTTATATAATATTAGATATAATCCTTCTATCAAAAAATCCTGTAAACTCCAACAATGATGGAATATACAAATCATTAATCAGTTTCAAGGTAATCAAGAATATCCAATATAATTTATCCAAATCAATCATGTATTATTCCAAAATCACTACCGCATTATCGAGACCATATTAATGATTTCCTTTCCTTAAACCATTTATTTTACCAAAAGTATAGCTCACTATTAAGTCACTTTTCTTAGAACCATATAATCTCAAAACCTCAATAAAATAGTACTGCAGTACATTCCTTATTTATTTCCATAATTATTATAACCAGTATATTGTTGATACAACACTCAAATGAAATAATCATATAATAACAACATAAGAACACTAGTAATTCTTCTTCATCTGAGGTAGTTTCATAACTAAATTATTATCTAATATCATCATTTGGGGAATACTATGATCATTTGGACATTGGTTCGTGTAGTGTCCCACCTCCTTACAGACGAAGCATTGTTCATTTGAAACATTTTTCTTACCCTTACAGTCATGTACTTTTGGTCCTTTTTCTCCACACTTATAAAAAACACCCATTCCCTTCAGAAAAGTTCCAAGGTGTTTCTTCCCACCATTATAACATATGGTAAAATTCTTCATTTCCCTCTTCCCTTTATCCATCTTTCTCTCTTCCATCAATTTCTTCTCTTACTTCCCATCAAAGCCATAGTACTCAGAGAATTATTTACTTATCTTTTTAACACATGATACTATTTCATCATATGTTGAGAATTCATGGGAGACTATTTCACTTCTTAATGTTGGATTAATCCCGTTAAAGATATGATCCTTCTTACTCTTTGGATCATACGTATTACAGGATTTCTCATTCCTTCTAATGGGCAACATTTTTAAAAAATGGCATACACTAGGTCAGTTTATGAATCACAATTCATAATTCCAAACATGTCAAATACCTAAAATAAATTGAACAGTTTATGGATATAATCCATAATAAAAAAAATTCTTTGAGGAGATATATACTCATAGACCCTTTATATTGGATTGTAAAGAAAACGAGAATTATCCTAAGAATATCCCCCGGGAGTGTCGTAACCAACAATGTAGCAAGGCCCGTTGTCGTGCACCAGTTCCCATTAGTGTCTAGCTCAAAGTGATGTTTTCAGGTTTAACCCTTAGGTACATCTATGCCAAAGCTGCATCTACCTTCTCGTATCCAGACAAGGATGTATTTTCTGGGAAACTCACAACATATCTACATTACCAAAATTCTAGGATGTTCTTCTATACTAATCCTCAAAGACTATCTTAGGGTAATGTGATCTAATTAGAGTTTATCTAAATCTAGTTTCCATGGTTATTTCTAAACTTCCACGGATACCAACTACAATGCCCCGAGCCCAGTTAGCCATAGTCGGTGCAGTATTACATAACATTTGCATAATCAGAAGAGATCAACTCTCGAAAGACTGATTAGTTTATAGTCTTGGAAACACTAGATATATTCATAAGTCTTACATTACATCATAAAGTAAAAAAACTACAACAACATCTTGTGTTCATATCCCCTCATAATATCCATGCAGGTCATTAATAAATTACCTCTTCTCATCTTGGGAAAAATAAATCATTGAAAGGGGTGAGCTCAGATACTCAGTAAGGATAAAAATATAGCGGAAGATTTCATAGATAAGCATAAACATTTAAGGCAATGTATAGCTAAAACAAAATCCTTTTAAACTTGAACTTAAACATAATATGGAAAAGATAAAATGACAAAATCCCATTTACTTATTCACATGGATATTAGACTAGTTGAATATTCACATGCAATATCAATAACCACATTCATAATGATGGAATGCATAATGCCAGACTATTATAACCATGTAGCCAAGGCCTAGAGCCAATAATACAAATAAGATTTTGTCAAGGCCACGTGCCAAGACACTAGTTTGTCTCATGATACCTACCAATGAATCGAGGAGCTATAGAGGGCTCCAACCATCACTTATTAAGTCCAATGCATTCGTCATATGAACAGGGTTAGAGATAACATAAACATTATTATTAAAATATCATACAAATGTCAATACTTTCTCCATAAACCAGAAATGGTATAAAAACAACACATCCACAGTCAAACATATCACAAAACCTTCAATACAATATGAATGTTTTGTATTATAATAAGTCAACTTCAAATTAGATTGAAATCCATCAAAGGATGTTGGCATAGATTAAATAAAAACTATTTGAACAAAATATCTCTTTTTTGAAATCATTTAAAAGTCACAACTTTATAAAGAAAGTAATTTAAAAAATATTTTTGAATCAAAGTCTCTCATACCACTTTGATACTTTTGAAAAGAATTATCATTTCAAAACATTCATGTCCATATAAATAAATCCTTAAAATCATTTTGAAAACATGGACATTAATTAAAAATATTTTCAAAGATAAATCTTTAAAAAATTTAAAATTATGATTTTGATAAATATTTCCTTTCAGAAATCCTTAAAATATTCATTTTGAAATCATTTTTATAAAAAATGTTCAAGGATGATAAAAATTTCCCAGTAAATACTTACACATAAACAATATGGGGTAATAATGAGATTGAAGAACTAACCCTTACCAATTTGGTATATTATGAAACATACACCCCATTAAATAGGTATCATATAATGAAAATGTAAATACAAATGAATTAAATTGTATTACAAAAAGAATACCATTATGGGCAGTACACACACCACACAAAAGGTAATAGTGGCAATATTGCACGAATCTCACGGGAATAAGGAGTGAGATGAAAACCCCTTACCTTGTACTTTTACTTAGTCAAGGTTAGGTTAAACTCATAAATAAGAGTTAAATTATTGTTATTAAATTATACAAGAATAATATACATAAATATGATATCATATATGATCTTTTAATATTTCTTTGTTAATATTATTTCAGTATTATCGTCGTTTCGGGTTTAACTGATTCATTTTACTTTATATGATTTGTTACGTAAGCTATGTTTTTTATGGATAGGTTGTATCTTATTATAAGGCCCCAGCCTTAAACCTTACTTAATCTTGAGTTATTACAAGATTACACATTGAGGATCTTTTTAGGTTTAGAGTTTTAGAGAATTAGATCACGAAACTTGCATTACATTCCACATTTAAACAAAGTGGTTACATAAAAGACAATATTCATTCTTCCCATCAATAGAAACATATTTAAAATAAAACACGGATTCTTTCTTGACACATCCTTGAGACTATCATCACATCATGTACCTTTCCCTTGACCGGTGAAAAACATTTCAAAAACATGGGATGAGCATAAAAATCTCAGTAACGGTTATAAAAATATGGAAAGGAAACATGAGTTCATATATACATAAGAATTAAATCATACTTTACCCATAAAACATAGGCACTTTAACATAACTCATAAAACCATGAATAAATAATATAAATCATAAGACATAATGGTAACTTGAGGCATTCATAACATTCTTACGTAGGGAGTAACCCTATTGGTTACGTTTGGAATACCCATCACAGTATATTCCCTAAATCTTTTCGGAGAAACCTAAACATTTCACTCCTTCATGTTACCCAATCCATTGGAGAGCTATATTGGGCTCACCCGCCCTTAGTTTATCACGGAACCACCCATCTTCATAATAATTCCCAAGAACCATAACATAATCGTATCACATAAAACATGAATAAAGGAAACATAACATTTCCACATTTCAATCACAAGATATCAATTCAACACATTGATATAATAAAAACATTATGAAAACCATTCTTAATACCAAAATAAAAGAAAAGTAAAACATGGTATTTATTTTTCTTTTAAAAAGAAGGTATGGCTTGTAGAGGAAGTCGAAACTCAAGTAATAGTCACGACAGCGGAGAAGTCGTTGTCGCCGCATACGTATGACAAAAACATTCCCTTTTGTCTTTTAATAAACACTTCGTATAAAAAAGATTCCATTTGAATAAACGTAAAATTCAAAGGGGTTTATACACCGTATAAAAGAAGGTTGTGTATAAAACAGAATATGCCTCAATGAAAGGAGATTGAGACGAAGTCCCATACAAAGACGGTATCCTTGTTTTAAGGATAAATCAATTACATAATTATGTGTGACAAACGAATACACCAAATATAAGTAGATATTAAGTGTAAAATAATCAAAGGTCATTCACACATATTCAAAATATGACATATTCAACTACTACATGTTGAACCCAAAGAAATCAAAATTGGGTTAAGAAGTTCCCTTGACAGCCTAACGACGTCACATCAAAATGAGTTGATGAGAGATAAAAAAAGGGTATCTCATCACTTGGACATAAAATTTACATCAATAAGGATATATGATAACATATCCCAACATAAAAATATGTAAATTAAAAGACCCAACAAAAGAATTATTTTAAAAAGAGGAGGGTGAAAGGTTCCCTCCGACATGGGTATCTTTCGAAACATACACCCCGTGAAAGAAGGACAATAAAAAATTGATGTAAATACTCATAAATGAAAGAATATTACACAATGAGCAACAAAATGGGATGTACATACACCACTAAAAGGAAATTGTGGCAAATGTAGCAAAAATCTCATGGGAATAAAAGTGAGATGAAAAATCCCTTACGAAAACTCGGCAGCCTAACGACGCCACTTAAAACATCCAAAAATGGATTGATGAGATAAAATAGGGTCTCTCATCATATTAACATAAATTTTACAGAAAGTGGAATATAAAATAACATCGCCCAACCTAACAAATAAGAGTTTAAAAGAAGTGACATAAAAGATAGTACTTTAAAAAAACAGAGAGGATAGATCTCTTATGAAAATTCGGCAGCCTAACGGCGCCACTCAAAACATGAAAATTGGATTGATGAGAGAGAATAGGGTCTCTCATCATATTAACATAAAAATTAAATTAGGAGTAATATAAAAGAACATCCCAATAACAATAAATATGATCTTTAAAAGGAATGACATAAAAGAGTGTACTTAAAAAGAAAGAGAGGAGTATGATCCCTTACCTCGGGTCCGACTTGACTCGATCGTTCTTTAACGTCCTGAATAATAAACTTGAGTTAATTTCCACTTTATTAAGAACATATTTCTAGTTCATTATTCCTTTTAGATCACTTATTGTCATGTTATAAACATTATGTAATCATTTATGTTAATAATGTTTGTTTTGTCGATATTTGGTTCATAAGTCGAAAGTGGACTTCTTACAATTACATGTTGTTCGTGTGGTAAAATGTTCATTATATCCAGAATTATATTCATGATTTGGATATCATATATATTATATATATCCAGAATATACATGTATTTACATAATCATTTAGAGGTAAGAAATGAAATGCACCATTCATGGAGACGGTATGTCGTACGTACGCATGAACGCTACTTTCATTTCTATGTCATATTAATGTGATTAAAACTAAATTAGAGGTATGTATATTTTAATTCCAGAATTATATTCATCATTTATATGTATCATTAATCATAATATTCATTATATACATGTACTTATAATAGTACATTACATTTGGGGATAAGAAATGAAATGCACCGTTCATGGAGATGGTAAGCCGTAAGTACGCATGAATGCTACTTTCATTTCTATTTCATATTTTTATGGAAGGGAATAATAATGATATAGAGGTATATTATAATTACAGTATTAAATCATATATAATAACTTTAAATCCATCCTTTATAAGTCCCACATATGGCATTAACGATTCACATCACTTTGAGGGGGCGGTAGTCCGCACTTCCTTAAATGAAGATATCGCGTTTACCCATAATAGAAACCATAAAGGTATGACCAAAATGAAAAATACATAAGCTTAAGGAAAAAATAAACATATTATATATTATATATAAATATATTGTCTTCTTAATGGCCACCTTTGAATGTGTTAAAAGAATGTTGAACAATCATCGTTTCGGGAGGCCGAAATTCACCATCCACGGAAACAGTATGTTCTTTAACCATTAGATGTAGGTGTGTGAAAGTTTAGCTCGAATACATATTATAAAAACATCCTAGTATATTGATGATACTGGAGTTTTAGCAAAATAAATGAATAAAAAGAGTTTAGGGGTTGGAGAAGCAACATAAAACAAAAGGACTCAAGTGAAGACATTACCTTAAAATTGGGTAACTCCCTTTGGTTTGAGCTCAAAGGCTTCCTTGGGAAGAATTATGCCCAAAGTGAGGCTTCAAGGAGTAATAGAGGGAAGTTTAGAGACAAAATGGGCAGCTTTTGGCCGAGGAAAAGGCTTTGGGAGTGTGGGTATGGAGGTAGAGGTGGGGGCCTTTTATAAGAGGAGAGGAGGGGCACTCTTGGAAGGTAAAGAAAAGTCACTTTATTTTAAAATGGTATTCGGATTTAAGAGGTCCCACATTTATTTTTTTAGAGTATAAGGTGATAAGGGTTCTAAATCCACTCATCCAATAGGTTTTGGACATGTTTTGATCTTAGATATTACATTATCTTTCCATTTTATTTAAATCGTTAAATAATGAGGTCATCAATGCATCATCATGATGTCATAAATAATTTAATTTATTTAATCTCTAAAAATTATAAAAAAAATACTATGATTTAGGAAAGCTTTTTAGCTTTCCAATGAATATTTATAGTCACAAATATTATTTGTATAACCCCATGTGAAAATTGTTTTAGTAAAACATTTCATGTTTGTCTCATTTTTTACTTTAACATTAAATAAAACGATATTAATGTCCTTTTCCAACCAAAGTGGCTTCATGGGGTCCCCAAGTTGACCCATGGGTTGTCTTGGTCGGCCATGACACATCCAATGAGGTTAGGACATGTTTCAAGTTCATTTCATATTATTAAAACATTATTTTTACCTTAAACTACACTAATTACCTCTAATCGCGATTAAAAACTTAATAAGTTACTATTCACCAAAAAACTATTTTTATCCCATTGAACCACATTTTACATCTTAATGAAAACCATGTATGTCGGATTTTTGAAATTCAAAACACAAATATGGCAAAATTTCATTTAAACGGAAAAATCCGTTTTTATAATTACCACATAGTGGTTTCACTATTCATCTAAAATTGAAGTTTTTTTGAAAAATCCCAAAAATTAACCCTAAGATATATTTAATATTCAGAATTAAAAAATGAATTCTATTTTAAAAAATTCAAAACATATAAGTCACATTAATTAATTTAATAATTAATTCCCGCTGTCAGAGCAAATAGCGTGTTTTTATGAAACGATAAGTATCAAAAGATTGACACTAGTTTAAGTCTGATTTCAAAGTGAAATTAATTCCAACGACCACTATTGGATTTATTGGTAAAAATATATTCTAATTTCACTTTAAAATCAATTCAAAAGATAATATAATCATATAAATGAATTAGATTAAAAAGATGTTTTGAATTAAAATACAACATTTTACACTATTCATTAAAAAATGAACTTTATCAAAAAGATACCAAAAATTTACACAAAGTAAATTTTGATGTCCCAATTCTTAAGAAGATTTTTATTTGGTCCAAAAGGATGTATGAGAGTGAACAAAACTATATTTAATGACGGTTCTCCATCAAAAGGCGATAAGTGAACGTTTAGTGAAAATTAGGGCATATACGCCTAAAATTGAATTCTTTCCGTATTTTATGCCTTTATCTTTTATTGGATAAATGTAAAAACATTTAAAAACATATATAATCATATTTTAGTTATTTATATCTATTCCCGCCAATACAACGGCTACATGTTAACTACCATTTAAAATAATATTATTTTATTATTAGAGTGCAACGTAAGATTCCCATGAAACTCGTTGTTGCGTGTTGGGTATGCCATCGAGCATAGCATCCCCTTTAAAGTCATATTAATAATTTATTCACAAATATGGATATATATGAAAATGTCATATTCTTTCTTTACCTGGGGTGTTACATCCTTCCCCCCTTTTGGGAATTGCGTCCTCGCAATTTTTAAAATTGAGCTTGGAAACATCCTTGAAAGTCACACATCGGAAGAAGAGTCGGTAAAACAATCACTTTAAAATAAAGTAATATAAGTACAGAGGTCACCTGAGTTAACCCATATGTAGAAAAACATGGACGTGGAAGAAGCAAAGGTTCATGTTTTTTAGGGAGAGTGATAGTAAACATGTCTAGGAGAAAGTTAACCATTAGAAAATCACAAACATGTGACGGGTTAAACGGTATTCGATTCCCCCGTAGGAAAAGTTAATAGACAACATTTTTGTTTTAAGTTACTTTTTATTGAGGAATTTATTCATAAGTAAAAAAAATCACTTAACAGGTTGACTTTCAACTTTTACTAGATTCCTTAATCAAACTCATATTTTTTTCCAAAAGAAGAGTATTTAGGGAGACTTGTTCGCATTAAGAGTACTATAATAAACTTCTATAGAATCACCTAATCCACCAAAGAGAACTATATACATCCCATTTCTTTAGGCTTTAACCAAAACCAAAACCAAAATGGTTAGTACAAGGTCAGATAGTCCAGAAAAGGATAACCCATTAAAAAGAAAATCTATGCTTAATCTCCAAAACTTTTCCAACAAAACCCAAAGTTCAACGAGGACCATCCGATAAACAATTTGTCCATAAAATTCTTCAAAGTAAACCAATCTATGATTGAAACCCAAATATTTGAAGGATTTAGTCACATAATCTTCCATGTTAAATCGTAAAATTTATCTCCAAATAATATCAGTTGCTCCTAAAGTCTCGTATTGAAAAGTAATTAACCTAATCACATATCCTTCATGATAGGTTAATAATTTTCATAAATAACCCAAAATCAACTTAATCTTAATTCATAAAATCATATAACTAAAAAGAATCAGTCAAACAAACCAGGGACTTCACGTAGTCCAGTGGTAGGCGATAAATACCAGTCGCACTTTGGTTGTGGGTTCGATTCCCGCAGCTTTGTCCGATGCGACGGGTTGTCATACAGTCTGCGTGTTGTCCTTTTTCCAAAACTATATAATTCATAAATCATTCCCCAAAAAGAGATAAAATCATCAAAATGATCATAACATATTTTAACCTCAATTTTATCTCATGCCTTTCATTTTCCATCATATCATATAATAACCCATAATTACCTCAAAAGTAAGGATCATATAAACTCTAATGGTTACCTTTATAATTATTACCTGAACTTCCACATCGATTGGTCATCTCGTACATGATGCATTACAGAACATACCAAGGTTCAAGTGGTTGATAATGAATCTTTGATATTTGGTTTAGAACAACCACAAGTTTCCTCATTGAATCCTCCATTTTATCTAGTATCTTAATCAGAGATCCACCACAGTTTCCTTCAAACCTGTTGTCTCTTTGGTGCCTGCTAGATCCATCCATTCACTAAAAATAGAAATGTCAGTGTGAGTATATCAACAAAACCATCATGTACTAATGAAGAAGGTAAACACTAAGATATACTTACTCATTCACTTTATCTAAAACCAGGACTCTTTTTGAAATCCTAACCATTATGGTAATGTCACTTATGCTTAAAGAATACCCTAACCTCTAAAGTTATCTAAACCAACCTTTGATACCAACTATAAGGTCCTAGCCTTAAACCTTACTTAATCTTTAGTTATTACAAGAATACACATTGAGGATCTTTTTAGGTTTAGATTTTTATAGAATTAGATCATGAAACTTGCATTACATTCCACATTTAAACAAAGTGGTTACATAAAACACAATATTCATTCTTCCCATAAACGAAAACATATTTAAAATAAAACACGGATTGTTTCATAACACATCCTTGGCACTATCATCATATCATGTACCTTTCCCTTGACCTGTGAAAAACATTTCAAAAACTTGGGATGAGCATAAAAAGCTTAGTAAGGGTTATAAAAATATGGAAAGGAAACATGAGTTCATATATACATAAGAATTAAATCATACCTTACCCATAAAACATAGGCACTTTAACATACCTCATCAAACCATGAATAAATCATAGAAATCATAAGACATAAAGTTAACTTGAAGCATTCATAACATTCTTACGTAGGGAGTAACCCTCTTGGTTACGTTTGGAATACCCATCACAGTATATTCCCAAAATCTCTTCGGAGAAACCTTAACGTTTCACTCCTTCGCGTTACCCAATGCATTGGAGAGCTATATCGGTCTCACCCGCCCTTAGTTTATCATGGAACCACCCATCTTCATAATAATTCCCAAGAACTATAACATAATCGTATCGCATAAAACATGCATAAAGGAAACATAACATTTCCACATTTCAATCACAAGATATCAATTCAACACATTGATATAATAAAAACATTATGAAAACCATTTTCAATACCAAAATAAAAGAAAAGTAAAACATGGTATTTATTTTTCTTTTAAAAAGAAGGTATGGCTTGTAGAGGAAGCCGAAACTCAAGTCGTAGTCAAGACGGCAGAGAAGTCGTTGTCGCCGCATACGTATGACAAAAACATTCCCTTTTGTTGTTTAATAAAAACTTCATATAAAAAAGATTCATTTTGAATAAACGTAAAAGTCAAAGGGGTTTATACACCGTATAAAAGAAGGTTGTGTATAAAACAGAATATGCCTCAATGAAAGGAGATTGAGACGAAGTCCCATACAAAGACGATATCCTTGGTTTAAGGATAAATCAATTACAAAATTATGTGTGAAAAACGAATACACCAAATATAATTAGATATTAAGGGTAAAATAATCAAAGGTAATTCACACATATTCAAAAGATGACATATTCAATTACTACATGTTGAACCCAAAGAAATCGAAATTGGGTTAAGAAGTTCCCTTGACAGCCTAACGGCGTCACATCAAAATGAGTTGATGAGAGATAAAAAAAAGTTTATCTCATCACTTGGACATAAAATTTACATCAATAAGGATATATGATAACATATACCAACATAAAAATATGTAAATTAAAAGACCCAACAAAATAAGTCTTTTAAAAAGAGGAGGGTGAAAGGTTCCCTTACCGACATGGGTATCTTTCGAAACATACGCCCCGTGAAAGAAGGACAATAAAAAATTGATGTAAAGACTCATAAATGAAATAATATTACACAATGAGTTAAATAATGGGAAGTACATACACCACTAAAAGGAAATTGTGGCAAATGTAGCATAAATCTCATGGGAATAAAAGTTAGATGAAAAATCCCTTACGAAAACTCGGCAGCCTAACGACGCCACTTAAAACTTCCAAAAAATGGATTGATGAGATCAAATAGGGTCTCTCATCATATTAACATAATGTTTAAAGAAAGAGTAATATAAAATAACATCTCCCAACATAAAAAAGAAGAGCTAAAAAGAAGTGACATAAAAGTGATTACTTTAAAAGAAAGAGAGAGGATAGATCTCTTACGAAAATTCGGCAGCCTAACGGCGCCACTCAAAACATCCAAAATGGATCAATGAGAGAGAATAGGGTCTCTCATCATATGAACATAAATATTAAAGTACGAGTAATATAAAAGAACATCCCAATAACAAGAAATTTGATCTTTAAAAGGAATGACATAAAAGAGTGTACTTAAAAAGAAAGAGAGGAGTAGGATCCCTTACCTCGGGTCCGACTTGACTCGATCGTTCTTTAATGTCCTGAATAATAAACTTGAGTTAATTTCCACTATATTAAGAACCTTTTTCTAGTTCATTATTCCTTTTATATCACTTATTTTCATGTTATAAACGTTATGTAATCATTTAAGTTAATAATGTTTGTTTTGTCGATATTTGGTTCTTAAGTCGAAAGTGCAGTTCTTACAATTACATGTTGTTCGTGTGGTAAAATGTTCATTATATCCAAAATTATATTCATGATTTGGATATCATATATATCATATATATCCAGAATATACATGTATTTACATAATCATTTAGAGGTAAGAAATGAAAAGCACCGTTCATGGAGACGTTAAGCCGTACGTACGCATGAACGCTACTTTCATTTCTATGTCATATTAATGGAATTAAAACTAAATTAGAGGTATGTATATTTTAATTGCAGATTTATATTCATCATTTAGATGTATCATTAATCATATATATTCATTTTATACATGTACTTATAATAGTACATTACATTTGGGAAAAAGAAATGAAATGCACCGTTCATGGAGATGGTAAGCCGTACGTACGCATGAATGCTACTTTCATTTCTATTTCATATTTTTATGGAATGTAATAATAATGATATAGAGGTATATTATAATTAAAGTATTAAATAATATATAATAACTTTAAATCCATCCTTTATACGTCCCATATATGGCATTAACGAATCACATCACTTTGAGGGGGCGGTAGTCCGCACTTCCTTAAATGAAGATATCGCGTTTACCCATAATAAAAACCATAAAGGTATGACCAAAATGATAAATACAGAAGCTTAAGGAAAAAATTAACATATTATATATCATATATAAATATAGTGTCATCTTAATGGCAACCTTTGAAGGTGTTAAAAGAATGTTGAACAATCATCGTTTCAGGAGGCCGAAATTCGCCATCCACGGAAACAGTATGTTCTTTAACCATTATATGTAGGTGTGTAAAAGTGTAGCTCTAATACTTCATATAACAACATCCTAGTATATTTATGATACTGCATTTGTTACAAAATAAATGAATAAAAAGAGTTTAGGGGGTTGGAGAAGCAAAATAAAACAAAAGGACTCAAGTGAAGACATTACCTTAAAATCGGGTAACTCCCTTTGGTTTGAGCTTAAAGGCTTCCTTGGGAAAAATTCTGCACAAATTTAGGCTTCAAGGAGTAAGAGAGGGAAGTGGAGAGACAAAATGAGCAGAGTTTGTCCGAGACAAAGGCTTTGGGAGTGTGGGAAAGGAGGTAGAGATGGGGGCCTTTTATAAGAGGAGAGGAGGGGCACTCTTGGAAGGTAAAGAAAAGTCACTTTATTTTAAAATGGTATTCGGATTTAAGAGGTCCCACATTGATTTTTTTCGAGGATAAGGTGATATAGGTTCTAAATCCACTAATCTAATAGGTTTTTGACATGTTTAGGTCTTATATATTACATTATCTTTCCATTTTATTTAAATTGTTAAATAATGAGGTCATCGCTGCATCATCATGATGTCATACATAATTTAATATATTTAATGTATAAAAATTATAAAAAAAACACTATGATATAGGAAAGATTTTTAGCTTTCCAATGAATATGTATAGTCAAAATTCATATTTGAATAACCCATGTAAATTTTTTTTAGTAAAACTTTTCATGTTTGTCTCATTTTTTACTTTAACTTTAAATAAAAAGATATTAATTTCATTTTCCAACCAAAGTGGCTTCATGGAGTCCCCAAGATGACCCATGGGTTTTCTTGGTCGGCCATGACACATCCAATGAGGTTAGGACATGTGTCAAGTTCATTTAATATTATTAAAACATTATTTTTACCTTAAACTACACTAATTACATCTAATCGCGATTAAAAACTTAATAAGTTACTATTCACCAAAAAATTATTTTTATCCCATTGAACCACATTTTACTTCTTAATGACAACCATGTATGTCGTCTTTTTGAAATTCAAAACACAAAGATGGCAAAATTTCATTTAAACGGAAAAATCAGTTTTTATAATTATCACTTAGTGGTTTCACTATTCATCAAAAATTGAAGTTTTTCAGAAAAATCCCAATAATTCACCCTAAGCTATATTTGATATTACGAATTCAAAAATGAATTCTATTTTAAAAAATTCAATACATATAAGTCACATTAATTAATTTAATAATTAATTCCGGCTGTCAGAGCAAATAGCGTGTTTTTATGAAATAATAAGTATCAAAAGATTGGCACTAGTTTAAGTCTGATTTCAATGTGAAATTAATTCCAACGACCAATATAGGATTTAATGGTAAAAATATATTCTAATTTTACTTTAAAACAAATTCAAAAGATAATATAATCATATAAATCAATTAGATTAAAAATAGGTTTTGAATTAAAATACAACATTTTACACTGTTCATTAAAAATGAACTTTATCAGAAAGATACCAAAAATTTACACAAAGTAAATTTTGATGTCCCAATTCTTAAGAGGAGTTTTATTTGGTCAAAAAGGATGTATAAGAGTGAAGAAAACTATATTTAATGATGGTTCTCCATCAAAAGGCGATAAGTGAACCTTTAGTGGAAACTAGGGCATATACGCCTAAAATTGAATTCTTTCCGTATTTTATTCCTTTATCTTTTATTGGATAAATGTAAAAACATTTAAAAACATATATAATCATATTTTAGTTATTTCTATCCATTCCTGCCAATACAATAGCTACATGTTAACTACCATTTAAAATAATATTATTTTATTATTAGAGTTCAACGTAAGATTCCCATGAAACTCGTTGTTGCATGTTGGGTACGCCATCGAGCATAGCGTCCCCTTTAAAGTCATATTAATAATTTATTCACAAATATGGATAAATATGAAAGTGTCATATTCTTTATTTTCCTGGTGTGTTACACTTATTCATACCCATAATGATATCATGACCTTAAACATTAATTTTAATCATCAAATGAGAATTAGTCTTGAATGGATACGATGGGGAATGAATCTCATCGCGTTCGTGGAGACGGTAGTCCGTACGTACGCACGAGCGAAAATGTCATTTTTTTGATATTGAAATAATATATAGTTTGATGGTATATCATATATACAGAATCATTATCATGTTATATTTATTATTTACATAAATTACACTTCATTATCATACCCATCCAAATACTAATGTTTTGAATAACAATTACACCACGACGGGGAGATGGTAAGTCGTACGTACGCACATATGGTGACATGTCATTAAAAGGATGGATAGAATAATGAATATGGCTGTAACATATTTATAATAACATCATATTATATATAAGACACTGGAGTTGTTATTTTAGAATGTAAATAACAATGAAAGAAGAAGTTGTAGAAGAAAGGAACTTGGAAAAGGGCGATGAAAATATTACCTATTCTTTGGTTTCTTCCTTTTCATTTGATCAAAAGGGCTCCTTAGGTTGTCCTTGTGATCAAACTAAGGCCTCTATATTGAAGTGAGGGATGTTGAGAGTGTATTTGGTCAGGTTTTTGCAGAACCAAATGGCATGAGTGGTGTGAAGAATTGGATAGAAGTGGTGTCCTTTTATAAGGGGGGGAGGGTCTCTTTAGAAAAAACATAATGTATTATTTTATAATAAATTCATATTCGGTTTCTAATGGCTCCAAAGTGAATTATTCAGATTCTAAGGTAGGGAGGTGTCTAAATCATTTCAACCAATAGATTTTAGACAGGTTTTGGTCATTATATTAACCTTATCATTTAGATTTAACTATTAGTTAATTAGATTGACATTACCATGTCACTTTGTATTTTTATATTATATAGTTTATAAACTTACAATATACATACAAGTGACCCCAAGTGGTCCATTAATGATACACATATCATGATATAAGTCCTTTGGCCAAACCTTATATTTTTAGGAATAGAATATCAATTAATAATATAATACTTGTTTTAAAAACTCATTTATGTCAATTTTGACAATATTTAATAATTGATTTTTGATAAAGTCTTATAAAATTTATTAATTCGAACCAAATTCATTTCAGAAATCCTAAAATGTCATATTAACCAATAAAATTCATGTATAGAATCAAAACATTCAAATTATATTTATTTTAACTTTTATATTACCAATTATTTGATTCTTTCATTAAAAAGTAAAATACTGCATCATTATTGTGTCATGAACAAATATAATTATTAAATTTCCAAAAATTATAAATAAAATACCATTATGTAGGAAATATTTTTATATTTCCAATGAAAATTTATAGTCGAAAATATAACATATATAACCCTATTTAAAAATTGTTTTTCTAAAATATATATGCTTGTGTCATTTTTGTATTTACTTTGACTTAATTAATATAAAGTGTCCTTATCACCTACAAGTGGCTCCATGGGGTCCCAAAAACGCCCCAAAGATATCAATGGTCAGACATGTAACAACCAATAGGGTTAGAACACGTTTTAGGGTAAATTAATATTATTATAATATTATTTGTTTACCCTTATTTACCGTATTTACCCTTTAACCATGGTAAATAAAATATTTACCGAAGTAATTATTCAAAATGTCTAAAAAAAAGAGTTACCTATTTTCAAAATTTGGAAATCCTGATTCCAAATATGGAATCCATTTTTCAAAATTCAAAACACATATGTGGTAGAAATTAATTTAAAATTAATTCCTGTTGTCGAAACAAAAAGCGTGTTTTTAACAAATAATAACTATCGAAAGATTGACACTTTCTTACATCCAGTTTAAAAATGAAATTATGTTCAATGAACAAAATTAGATTAAATGGTAAAATTATATTCTAATTATAGTTTAAAATCACTCAAATGAATAATTTATCACTATTAATTATTTCGATTAAAAAATTTGTTTTTAATTAAAATTTAGTAATTTTCACTATTCATCAAAATATGAAAGTTATCAGAAAAGTACCAACTTTTCACCCTAAGCTGATTTAGATATTTTGAATCCAAAAATTAAGCCTATTTTACCAAATTCAGAACATAAAAGTTTCATTTATTAATTTGAAATTAATTCTTTCTATTATAACCAAAAGGTGTATTTTTAATAACTATCAAAAGTTTGATAATTGTTCATGTCCAATTTCAAAGTGAAATTTCATACAATGACCATCATTGGATTAAATGGTAAAAATATAAACTATTTATACTTCCATACCAGTAAAATTTATAATTTAACAATATAAATTATTTTGATTAAAAAAATAGTTTTCAGTTAAAATATAGTATTTTTCACTATTCACCCAAATATGAAAGTTATTAGAAAAAACAAAATCTTTATTGAAACTAAATTCTTAAGTCCCGACTCAAAATAAGAAGTTTATTTTGTCAAATTAAATATATAAATTTTAAAATATTGGATTTAAAAAGGCTTCAACATTAAAAGGGGGTAAAATTGCAATTTTTGAAAAATACTTCTTTTATCTGAAAAAAATTTATTTGTTCTTAAATTATGTCTAAGAAACTCATAATATGGATTCTAAAATTATAAGGATTATATTAAGTTTAAAATTTAGTTAATACTATTCATAACTACTTTTGAACAGCTTGTTTGGTAAGTCATGGTGCACTAGAACTCGGTGTTGAGTATAGTGAAAGTTATTGAATTACTTTGAAGAAATAACATACTATGAAATCTTGGGGTGTTACAAGAGGGTTCATGTCTTTGAATTACTATTTGGATACTTAGTCGGGGATAGGATGGGAACGGTAGTTGGTAATAAGCTGTGCCCGGGCGTAGCTAATCTGTGTACAGGGAAGAGCCAGTCTACCTCATATTTTGGCCATTTTTCTGATTTGGAAAATTTTAGAGTTGATTTGATTTTCACTATTGGGTGACACACCAGTGATTGTGCTATTTATATTTTACTGATGAGTTCTATTTAGTTGCAACTCTATGAGATGAGGTTATTCCATCTCATGCATAATTTAGGCACATGATAGAAATCGCATGCCATGCATAGTTCCATGCCACAAAGGTGCATTAGAAATTGCATGTTGTTGTGAAAGTTGTTGTGATAGAAAAGCATGTTGTTGAGATAGATTCTTGACAAATACCTGCCATGTGATAGGGTATCTTGGTATGAGTCTGTTGATAGAATGGATGCCAAACTTTGGTTTTTGGGGAGTATGGTCCCCCATTGACCGGAATTTGGTGGATCATTGATGGTTTATTTTTTTATAACACATCTAAGATGTGAAATATTGATTCACGGGGAGTATGGGCCCTCATGGATCGGAATTTGGCACTTAGGTGTTGTTTTTCAGTATTTTCTGGTTTCCTGAGTAGTTTCAGAGGTGTACTATCTGGAAAACACAGTATACACGCCATGTAGTTCCTCGAACACTTGATGTGTGTTCTTCTTTTCAGGATGAAAAGAAAACTTTTTAAGTAAACACCGTGTACCACAAGTACATGTCGTGTAGTCACTTCCCGTGTCAAGGACCGTGTGGGCGGGACTCGGGGAAGGGAAAATCTTGAGAAAAACATGCCATGTACCGGTTGTACACGCCATGTAGTGTTGACTCGGAGTCCGCCCGTGTAACTAACAACAGAGACGGAGGAGACCTTAATAAATATACGCCGTGTCCACTATAGAACATGCCGTGTAGTCTGAACTGGGATCCGATCGTGTAACTATAAACACAGGTTAGTGTAATCCTTTCGTGTACACACCGTGTGTATATATAACAGGCCTTTTAGTTTGAACTGTGTCTCCGACCGTGTAACTAACAACATGGGTCTGCAAAGCTCGTCTAATACACGATGTGTGCCTGAGGGGCACACCATGTAGTCTTGACCAGTGACAGACCGTGTGGACCTGACCGTGTGGCTGGGAAGACGAAGTGGTGTACACGCCGTGTGCGGGTTAACACGCCATGTACTATCAAGGTGAGTAGTCGGTCATGTAACAAACGACATGGGCAGTTGAAATATACAACCTACACGCCATGTAGTTTTGTTCTAATGGGAGCCATGTGGCTAATCCATGTAGAAGGACCCGAGAAGGGGAAGAGAAGTCAGGTACACGCTGTGTAGTATTTTTTTTAAATCATGAATGCCTTCTTCCTCATATTCCCTTTTTATTCCCTTAGTTAACCGTATTTGATAATCTGGATCTAAGGTGTGTGTTTGACCTTGTAGAGTCATTCCATCAATATGACCACGGGTTGTTTGCCAAGTGAGCGGCAACAATTATACTCCAGAGATGGTGGGACATGGGCTACCAGTGGATCCTCCACCAGAGCCAGATGTAGTGCCAACCGTTATACCGGACGCATGCGCGGAGGTGAAGTTCTGTGAAGGCTTTATGCTGTTCATGCAGACCATTCTGGGAGAGCCGCCGGCTGCCACATTTATGGCCGAGCTAACTCGTATATTCCAGTAGCAGCATCTGCTGATGTTCTTAGGCGATGGCAGACCACAAGCTGCGGAGTCCTGGCTGGGGTCTATGTAGACTATCTTCTAGAATCTGGAGACGCCTCCAAGACGGATCATCAAGCTCACGACGTATAAGTTGTGTGATTCCACCAAGAGGTGGTGGGATGTTACCAACTAGTCAGAGCATCCCAGAGACATGGCATGGGAATATTTTCCGGCAGTCTTCTATGAATTCTTCTTTCCAGAGATACTGCAGGCAGATAAAGCTCGACAGTTCATAAATCTGTAGCAGGGAACTATGTCGGTGATGGATTATTTTTCTCGTTTCACCGAGCTTCAGCATTTTTCACCCTTTCTGGTGGGTGATGAGACGTTGAGAGCCAGATTCTGTGAGGATGGTCTTCGATATGACATCTGAGCACTGGTGAATGTTTTCAGGTTGCCTTTAGTACATGCTATTATGAACTAGGCACTGATTACAGAGAGGAACTAGCGTGAAGCTAGAGGTGTGGGCCATGGCAGTTTAGCACCAGTTTCTGGTACTATTCCTACTGGCAAGAGGAAGAGACAGATGGACTTCTCTCAGGGTGGCATTACCAGCCAGAAGAATGGTTCAGGTGGCCAGGTCATGTGATACCATTGTGTTAAGGAGGGGCACCAGAGACCTCAGTGTCCATGAGACCCAGTGGAGTGCCGAGCATGCGGTAAGATGGGTCATCTGCAGCGCTTTTTTACGGAATTTCCATCAGTGGAAAGTGAGAGGGATTTTTTGAAGACTCCACATGTAGGAGCAAGACTATTAGCTTCTTACCAGTCAGGAAACTGGAATACGTTAGGGCATGCAGGTAGGGATGGTGGTCATGGTCGTGGTAGCTAGACACCAGGATCTTAGAGGTAGTAGGACGGGACAGCTCAAGGTAGCCAGGTTAAGCCGTAGGGCCACGACACTGGGCAGGCATCTGCAGGGCAATAGACCCAGCAGGAGCAGGACCACAGACCTTATAAAGTTAGAGTTACTATTCTAGTAGCTTCTATCTTATCTTCATTACTATTTGATATGGGTGCTACATATTGTTTCATATCTGTACCCGTTGTGGAGAGCCTTGGGCTCTTTGTTTCTTCTTCTTCTGATTTTATGATGCTATACACTCTGTTGTTAATTAGAACGACTGGTGTGCGTCAGTGCAAGGAGTTCCCCCTTGAGGTTGGTGGGTGTCACATTCAATGGGACCTCTATGACTTTTAGATGAGGAGCTATAATTTTATTCTCGGGATGGACAGTTTGGTTCCCTTTCGGGCCTTTGTAAATTGTTATCATCGCAGGGATTGTTTCACGTCACCAAAGGGAAGAGAGTTTCTATACAATGGTGAATGGGATGTTCAGGTGAGTCGACATGGACCAGAGCAACATGGGAGAGGTGGATTCACAACCCATATTGCGAGTTTATATCTGGATGATCAGGGGACTTGTCAGACGGATTTCCCTCCAGTGGTTGATCATTTTAGGGATTTCTTGTTGGAAAATTTTTTAGGTCTACCTCCGGAGCAGGAGGTCGATTTCTCTATTGAGATTTTTCTAGGAGAAGAACTAATGTCCATTCATCCTTATAGGATGGGTACACTCGAGTTGTAGGAGCTCAAGAGGTAGTTAGAGGAGTTACAGGGAAAGAGTTTCATCTAACCCTGTACTTCTCCTTTGGTTCGCCGGTCCTCTTTTCGAGGAAGGCGGATGGTACCCTAAGAATCTGTGTGGATTATCGGAAGTTGAACTAGTTGACGGTCAAGAACCGATATCCCTTGCCGAGGATTGATGATCATTTTGATCAACTTCAGGGAGCACGAGTGTTCTCAAAGATTGAATTGAGATCTTTATATCATCTGTTGCGCGTGAGACCATCAGACATACCACTTACAACCATTCAGGTTAGATATAGTCTATACGAGTACTTGGTTTTGCTGTTCGGACTCACGAACATGCTAGCAGAGTTTATGGATTTGATGAATCATGTGTTCCATCCTTATCCGTATTCTTTTGTGGTTATATTCGTGAACGATAACATTGTGTACTCTTGCACTCGGCATGACCATGAAACCCATCTTGAGACCATATTGAGTACACTGAGAGAGAATAAGGTATATTCTAAGCTCTCAAAGTGCCACTTTTGGAAATACCAGATTCACTTATTTGGACATATCAACTCCGAGACAGGAGCTGTAGTAGACCCAGAGATGGTGAGAGCAGTAGTTTCCTGGGAGAATCTGAAGATCATGTTTGAGATACATTGTTTCTTAGGGCTGGCTAGTTACTACAGATGCTTCATATAGGACTTCTCTCGCTTAGCAGTGCCCTTGATGGGTTTGACTAAGAAGGGTGTGAATTTCGTTTGGTCGGAAGCTTGTGATACAGCCTTCTAGGACTTGAAAGGAAGGTTGACATTAACACCAGTCCAGATACTCCCAGAGTAGGGAAAGGGATATACAGTTAACTGTGATGCATTAGGTATTGGACTGGGAGTAGTGTTGATGTAGGGTGATCGAGTTGTTGTGTATAGTTCTCAGCAGTTGAGGCAACATGAGAGGAATTAACCAATTCATGACCTCGAGTTGGCTGCATTTGTTAATGCGTTGTGCTGTTGGATACATTATCTCTTGGGAGAGAATATTTTGGTTTTCACTGAGCACAAAATCTCAAGTATATCTTTACTCAGTGTAACATGAACCTGAGGTAGTGAAGGTGGGTCGAATACCTGCAGTCCTTCAATTTGGAGATGCCTATACACCTGGTAAAGGTAATGCGGTAGCTGATGCACTGAGCAGGGGGTCTCAGATACTGGCTATGCAAGAGGCCAGTGATGAGTGGCATCTTTTGGCTTTGTTCTCTGAGATGCATCATGAAGCACACAATAGTCAGGGGAAGACCTATCTTTCTTCTTTAGCTGTGACTTCTACCCTCCTGGATAGAGTGAGGATGAGACAAATATCTGATTCAGAAGGCCCATTTTTATAGGAGTTAGTGGCATGTGAGGACCCTCCTCCTGGTTGGACGATAGGCGATGATGAAATTCTGTGTTTCCATAGAAGATTGTGGGTTCCAGGGGATATACGCGAGGAGATGATGCGGGAGTTTCATGATTCATCTTGGGTAGTTCATCCCGGAGTTACCAAGATGTACCATGACAAGAGATGTCTATACTGGTGGTCGGGTATGAAGAGGGAAATAGATGGTTTTTTACTGGATGTTCCACCTGTCAGCAGGTGAAGGCTGAGAATTGGAGGCCAGTAGTACTGTTATAGTAGTTACCCATCCCTATGTGGAAATGTGATGATGTCGCGATGGACATCGTGACTGGGTTTCTGATGTCACCTCGATGAAATGATGTCATGTGGGTTGTTGTGGACAGACTCACAAATGTAGCTCAATTTTTACCGATCAAGGAGACCTTCAGTGTTGACGAGATCAGAAAGTTGTATATCCCAGAGATTGTACGTTTTCATGGGCTTCCTTTTTCAATCATTTCGGATAGGGACTCCCTCTTTACGTCTCATTTATAGAAGAGTTTTCAGAGGGAACTGGGTGCATAGGAGCTTCTGAGCACATCTTACCACCCTCAGACCGATGGCCAGTCAGAGTGTACGATGCAGGTGCTAGAGGACATGCTGCATGCATGAATCCTAGACTTTGGGGGATATTGGGAGAAGCACATACCCCGGGTTGAGTTTGCCAATAATAATAGTTTTTAGGAAACTATATAGATGGAACCATACGAGGATTTATATGGCAGTACATTCCGATCACCTTTGTGACGGTTAGAGGCAGGTGAGGCAGCTTTACTACGACCATGTCTCATGCAGGAGAATTATGAGTAGGTCCAGTTGATTCAGAAGAAGATTGCTACCGCACAGTCTCATCAGAAATATTATGTTGATCACCGCAGACGACCCTTGGAGTTCATGGTTAGGGATCAGGTTTTCTTATGTGTTTTTCCAAGGTTGGGACACAAGCATATTAGGATAAAGGTTAAACTTTCACAGTGGTATGTAGGTCCATTTGTGGTTCTAGAGTGAGTTGGGATGGTTTCTTATCAGTTGGAGTTACCAAAGAGGTATCGGGCCATGCACGACGTCTTCCATGTATCCTAGTTGCGTCGGTATCATTCATAACCATCACACGTCTTTCATCCCAAGGAGGTTGAGCTAGAGGTAGATGTGTCCTTTGAGGAGCATCTCATTCGTATCGTGGATAAGAGCACGAAGGTTCTCCGAGGTCGGTCAGTTTCTCTCATACGGGTGCTATGTCAGCATGGCCGAGTGCATGATGCAACTTGGGAGCGGGAGACCGACATATGTCCTTAGTGGCCAGAGTTGTTCTGATCTTTACCGTCACCACCCTTGGAAGGGAAATTCGGGGACAAATTACTTTAAGGGGGGATGTTTGTAAGATCCCAGTTCTTATTTTGGAGGTATGAGTTTCTTCTTTTCTCTTTTCTGTAAGTGTTTTTTAGAAAATAAGGAAAATATGGAAAAATACTACATTTTGGTACTACACACCATGTACTATTCCACACACTGTGTACTTTGGCCATGTGGGATGAGTACACAGGGTGTGTATCCATGTCGGCAGCGAAGGGTGTAAAAACTAACTACTTGCCATGTAGTGGATATTTACACGTCGTTTAGTCAGTCGGCTAGCAAATAGTAAGGCAGTGGAAGCAGTCGCCAGTCGAGTGACAGTACACATAATGTACAGAGGTTTCACATGCTGTGTACTCATGTCAACAGATGAATAGTGCCACGCTGGCAAGAAGCAGCCGAAGGAACAGTTAAAAAATGAAAAGTACACACCGTGTACTTGAGAAGTAAATGCCATGTAGTTTGTTTTGTTCGCTTAAAATGCGAATTATCCATCCCTGATCACAGGATTGTCTTAGAACTGGAGGAAGGAGTCGGGAGAGGAAGACGGACCTTCGAGGATCTCCATATCGAGCGTCGGGAATCCGTTTTCACTACTGACGATCTCGTTGGAACCACACGGGTAAGCCCTCCACTCTCATTAAGCCATTCCTTCCAATTCTTCTTTAAGAGAAGTTATTTAGGTTTGAAAATGTTGTTGTTTTTCATAGATCTTCATTGTTCTTGGGCTTTTTTTGAATCGCCTTTCACATATACCATTCAGGGGGGTTTAAGGTAGGTGGATTGGTGTTTAATTTCCAAATGGTGTGCATTTGTGTGAATCATTATTCCACGAACCCATGTTGGGGAGTCATGTGGCTGTGGCCTTGGCTATTTTAAATACCTATATTTGTTAAGGTAATTAAATGTGATAATAAACTATTGTTTGGGATCGCTGCTTGGATCCAAGACCACCTCGGGGGCGTGTTCCTCTGTTTAGCCATTTGGCCAGGATACTTAAGGGTATACCATGTTCATTTTCTGCATTATTTTTTCCTTGAGAGAAATTTTAAATGTATTTATTGTTTATATGTTTGGCATGGCCTGGTTACTTGTTTATACTGAAGGTAGTGTTTCCTTTATCCTGAGGGAAGTGGTTATTTCGGCCTGAGGGTAACTTCTTCCGTGCCTAGGGGAATTAGACTCTATGCCCGAGGGCGACACTTTGTATGCCTGAGGGCAACATCTGTTATGCATGTGGGAAATTACCTACGGGTTATGTTTCTGATTACATGAGGGTAAGGGTTTGCGTGTTTGGGGACACTGACTATTTACATAGAAATTCACTATGGTGGATTCCACATTATGAATGATTAAAAGAATATTAAAATGGAAATATAACTGGTAAATCTAGTTTCTTTTGAGTACTTCTTAGTTTATTGAATTTACTTTCACACATTTTTTCTTCATGTTTACACATAGTTGAGCATGGGCCTTTAGTGGGTGCCTATTGGGATTTATTTCTCACACCCTATTTGGATCATGTCTTCGGCCCAAACAAATTACATTTCTGAAGGTGTGGATAAGGGAAAGGGTCCCTATAATGGTACTTGATTGCTGCTAAGGAGTAGGGGAGCATGGGACCGGGCTTAGGCTCACGATGCTACCGGCTGTTTTGTTTTGTTTTGCTGTACTCTGTATTGTACTATACTGTTTTTTTATGTACCATGTTCTGGCTATTTTCATAGAACTTGAGGCATGTTGCATCATTATCTATATAACGGTTGGTTAACTTTTACTATAGTTGATTATTTTAAATGTGTATGGTTTATTATTTCCGCTATAGTTGTATGATCGTATATTTTATTCTACTGCGCTAAACTTTGACAACTGAGGGCATAGTTTCCCCACTATCAGACCTGGGCCCTCACTACTAGTCGACAACCTCTAGAGTTTGGGGAAATTCGCTTGAGGTCATGTGACCAACCGGGTTCAGGGAACCCATTGAGTGGCACCTGGATCTGGGGCGTTATAATAGTGTCGATCATATCCAATGGATCTATAATTTACTTCCACAATAAATAGATGTAGACCAAATTATGATCTTAAGAGAGGATTGGTGGAATTTCCAAATAGTAATCCACAACTCCAATTCATTCCATAATTTCTAAAGGGTTGTTGTATATATGAATTTTTCTTTTCTTAAAGTACCGTATAATACCTTTCTATGAAGACACATTCATGAAAAAATGATCTCCAACTTTAAAAATTTAAATACTTTTTGATTTATCATATAAATATTTTTTCCTTCATTGGGATTCCTTGAAATTTCTCTAAATATTTATAACTATCACTATTAGATCCTCAAAAGTTTCTAGGACTAATGCTAACCTTTCAACAATTGCATCCCATCATTTTGGTGTAAGAGGTATTTTCTCATAACTGGTTCATATGGTTCCATTTAAATGCTTTAATAGAATCATTTATTTTAATCAAATCCCATTAAATGTAAATACTTCATGATTTTAAATTTAATTTGAAGTGATCATGACATGAAAACTTATTTTATTGTTTGAATAGAACTTTCATAATGTCCTTCAATCAATGTATTTCCATTTTTAATCAATTATATCTCGATGTCATGAGGCCTTTAATGTCTTTTTTAGATTTTTGATAGATACTATGGGTCCTGATCCAATACAATCCAAATCGGTTCACTATAATGTCTAATAATATATTTAATATAGTGTAACATGAGATGGTCAAGAATTAAATATAACTTTATAGTTAGTAAATGTATAAACTTGGAATGGAAATAAAGAAAACCACATATGACATCATTTTTTAGGTAGTTTATAAATCCATTGAAAAATTCCATAGTAATAATATCATTTTTCCATATAGGAATAGTTTGAGTTTTCGTGAATCCTTTAGTATATTGTATCTCATATTTTACCTATTGAGAAACCAAGAATACTGATCATTGTTTATTATATCCCATTTCATATTCTTCTACCATGGATGTTCCCTCAAATCTTGATACATTTTGGTCCAATTAGGGTGTATACAAAAATTTGAGTTATGGGATTTATATAATAATTCTATTTTTAGCATTTTTATAGAAAGAACACCAAACCTATATTTAGATCTCAATATTCTATCATCAATTTTTAAGTCAACCAACATACCATAAATTGCAACATTTTTCATCATTATATAATTAGTATCATCAAACTGGTAAAATTATATTTCCTCTAATGAGGAAGGTCTAGAAATCATATAGAATAGATATCTTGTTTCCCCATACATAATTATTACCAAATAAAACTCCACTTATTCCATTAATATAGGATATTTTTAAATTTTAACTTTGTTAAAACTCTATTATTTTTCTAGGTCAATGTAAGAATCGCCTTAGTCTCCATTTTAGGATAGTCTTCTACTAGGAAATCATAATTGTTAAAGAATTTTAGGCCGTTCCTGTTCATAATGATTCTCAATTTCCATGATAAGCTACATTTCAAACCTTTTTAATATATATAAAATGAAACTTTTTATAATAAATTTAATTATTATATGTCATTAATTAAAATTTAATGGTTAATAACTCTAGATCATGGGTTTGATAATTCAATTAATGAATCTTAAACATAAATGACTCATACTCCATAACTATATCATTCTCCATAAGGGAACCTCCAATTAAATTCATTAGAGGAAAACTATATATCAATCTTCATTCCCTTCATAATAGTAAAATTTATATCAGCTCAGTTACCTATATGCACTTTAATTGATAAAAAATTCCTTATATTCTTCTATACATATGAAAATAACCCCTTTACATGATAAATTTATTTACAGGTTATTTATTCAAAGAATAATTTAATGAAATTTTCCATAGTAACAAACTAATTTATGGATAATACATAACTTTTTTTTGTTCTTTAGTGTTATAAACTCAATCACATTCTTTTTCATAATAGAGGAAATAGATATTCCGTCAATAGAGACTATAAGGGTAAGAAACAAATCATCATGTATCTAGAATTCACATATTATTAAATTTTATATTTAACACAATTTTATTATGAGTATTAATTGTTATTAGAAAATAACACTTATTCTCAGTATAACATTAAGAATGTATTAAGATATCAACCATGAATACGATAATAAATTATTTGAGATAATACTTGAATAAAATTTTCATCAAATCCATAAAAACAAAAGGGATCATTAGTCAAACCAAATGGAATTACATTCAAATTTTAATATCCATTCCTTTTATAAAATGTAATCTTTAGAATATATTTATTCTTTATTCATAGTTTTTGATTTCCAAAATTAACAACAATCATTTTAAAATATTAACCTTGTTGAATTTGATCAAATAAGTCATCAATATGGGTATGAGGGATCTTTTAATTCTTAATAATGTCATTGATTTCCCATTAATTAATGAAAAATATAAATCACCCATATTTTTTCTGAATGGAAGGAATATAGTATCTATACGATGTAACAATCTATAGAAAAAAATATCTTCTCACAAAACCTATGTAGTTTTTTCTATAATTCCATTTTTTGATTTTTTTTCATTCATTTAAGAGTATTATATATAGTTTTTTCATATGGGATAAGACCAATAGAAAAATCAACATCACAATATGGTTCATTTACAACAACTTCCTCATGAAACCCTTCAATTTATTCATCCATAATTGGTACATAATCTAATCAAATGATATATTTCCCATTCATAGGTAGTACGATCCCTTATACTCTATGGTTTTTTAGGATGAACTACTAGAGGTGGATCTAGAAATGATTTTGAAAATGTAGTTTCCCCTTTGAATATAAGGGATTATGCATCCTAATCATGACTCAAAATCTATATTTATTGGTAATAATATTTATTAAATATAAATAGAATGAAAATATGTGTCATGGATTATATAAAACTAAACCATAAATATAATAGTCATGATTTCAAATATAGGTTTTCAATGTGACAAAATGATAAATTCCTAAAACATGATCTTTATAATAACATTTCAAAAAGGTGTAATGATTAATAAATCCCTTACTAGGACTCTGTGGAATATAATTTCTAGGACAAAATGGAAGATAAAAAAGGGATAAAAATATAAAATAAATTAATGTATAAGTAAATATTTAAATTATTATCAATGTACTTTCGACTATATCATTATAAAATTTAACATAATCTATAGTAATCACATAATATTAAACTTCTACCCTTCCTCTATTTTTAATTATGATCTATTTATTATTCGGATATTGTTTTTAATAAAGACCCAAATCGTTACTACTGAAGCACTAGATAAAAATGGTTCCTTTTTTCCCATGCATTTTTGAGCCTTATTTTTAAATTATATATTGTTTAAGAAATTGTATTCTCCTTAATAAAGTTCCAATTTATTTCATTACACCATTATCAAACATTTGAAATCCCATATTTCATTTATTCTCCTTTGACACATTTAATTTTGGTTAATACACAACAAACATCTTCTTTTCATGATTTCTATTAAAGATATATTACCTATAAAATTATTTATTATCCTTAATGGAACATGATACTATAAAATCATAAAATGAAAATGTTTTATAAAATATTCCCCTTTTGATACTTGGCTTAATCCCAAAAATATATATGGTTAACCATTCCCTTTATAATATGTGTTATTCATGAAATTATAAAGTATAACAATGTATTTAATAGTTTTTATGACATGAGAAACCAAGTGTAAAAAGGGAATAAATCAACACAATACATTAAAATATTAAAAACATATGATATATTATATATATTTTAATGAAATAAAGGGTTATTTAGCTTGCATCATATGAAAAAGGCACCTTCTTGGACAACGTGCATTACATGAAAGACGAGTTCCACCAAATAACAATGAATTATTAAAATATTATAATTCTATATAATATTATATAACATAGTCATTATGTTAGAGTTTATGAATATTATTAACTATCTTATGAATATTTTTGGTTTATATAAATAAAAAATGTATTTATTGGTTACCAATTTATAAGAATATAAATAAGAACCAATTTTATATAAAAATAAATAATTATTTATGCTGCCAATTGAGTTTTATCTTTACAAACAGAATTAAATTAAAATAATTAATTATTTTAATGAAATATATATTCTATACATTCAAAATTTTTTTTTATATTCATACATTAGGTTTTATATTCATAATATAAGAACAAACCCAATTTCACACATAAAATCTAATATTTTTATAAAAGTAATTTGCCATATTTTAATAGTAATCCAATTTAAAATCTGAATTTTGATGCTTTATTAGATTTAATTATTAAAAATAAAATTATTTCATAAATAGAAATATAAAAATTATATTAGGGTGAATTTGTGATATTTTTCTTCAACATATCATATTTCAATTAATAGATAAAAATATTAAAATTTAGTTCAAAAATTATTCTTGATCAAATTTATTTATACCGATAAATTATAATTATAATGTATTTTGATGATTAATTAGATAATATTACTATAAATTAATATAATTTGTTTTATATGACTCAATTTTACGTTGAAATTTATTATAAAAGCATTAAAGGCATTTAAATGTTTTTACTTCAAAACCCCGCAGTGTCATCCCACAAGCAAGATTAAATTTACATCAATTTCATCCACTTCAATGATTGGAATTTAGAAAAAATGATTTAATATTCTTAATAATAATAATTTATAATTTATAATAAGTCATACATTGTTTTTGACCAAAATTATTTTTTAAAGTGATTAATATTAATTACAACGATTAAGATTAAATTAGGATTAGTAAGGGACTAAACCTTAACAATAAGGACAAAATAACCTAGAAACTTGTCCAAGATCCATTGGAAGTCTATATTTTGACCATATCTTCTAATTTTTCTACCTTTTCATTATTATAGAAACTTGAAATGTGTAAAACATGTTTGTAAATCTTTTTTCAAACTGTTACCTACGTCTCACTCCTCAATTATAAAAAAACATCATCTCCTCCTAATTCCTCACACATATCGTTCAATATTGGATTGATCAAAATTTTCCGAAATATGTATTCAAAATCCCTCTATTAATCCTAGAATCCTTGACCTGGGTAGAATTCCATCCAAGTAATCCTTTTAGTACAAACAGAAATTAGTTAACCGATTTAGAGGTAACACCTTTTCTTGATCAATTTAGATTTATTTCCATTTTAAACCCCCTAACCTATTATTATTCTATAATTTTATAACAAAGAATTATAAAACATGTACTATTATTATTTTATTCTATTATTTCTACCTTATCTTACCCACAAATTCTTCAAATGGGTAAAAACATATCATTTCTGTGTACGGTGAACTACTACCTCACGAAATGATGATTGCAAATTTTTCCTTGACCACCTATCTTGGTGTCCATTATGATGGAAAATATATTAATATTGTCATATATTATATTTATTATGTCTTAATTCTTATTTAACCCTTTTAAAAAATATAGCCTTATAATTTCCATTTTGTATAAATACGATAACATAGTGTGTTGAAATGTGGAATACCACCTCTTCAAATCAATGTGATTCATTCAAACTATATATGGAATGTATAAAAGATTATTTTAATTTAAAATATGTCACATAATAATATATATATTATAATAATTTAGTAATTATAATTCTGTAAAAATAAAATAAATCATTTTCTTTATTAACCATTCAAACACTCAGAAAGTTATAATGACGTTAGTGGACATGTGGAATAACACCTCATTGACATGATATGATTCCTTTTACATCACAATAATTACATATATAATTATATAATATTAAATAATTTGGTATTTATTATAGAATTATAATTATGGAAATATTTAAGTTACTTACCTTCTCTCGACAATGATCATTCAATAATGGTAATGTTACTCATGATTACGTACAACATACCATCTACATGATTGTAACATTGGTTAATTTTTCATAACCATATTTAAGGATTTTTTTCAAAAGTATAATTTAACTATAAATATGATAATTATTTCATGTTTATTATAATAGAGATGTTATATACAGACCTATTGGACCATAACTGACCAACGAAGTGTGATTTTCACAAATTAAGAAAATTTAGTCAAAACAACCGATGTAAACATAATTTTTTATGTATTTTTATGCAACATAGTAAAATGTAGAATAAAATTAATTATAAACCTGAAAATGGTAATCAAGAAATCAAATAATTAACATAAGTATATTACATAAGAATTTAAAGGACGTTCACCTGAAAAAGAAACAGAAGGGATGTGATTTCATCTCAATTTACATTACATTGAGACTTATTTGATGTTATGTACCTCTTATCTTTTATATTGTGTCTATACTTTGATTTTACATGATATATCATGAATATCCATACTCTATTGATATTATAACTTTCATTTAATTTTATTCCTTAATGAGGATTATGATTTAAAATATTTCAAACTACTTTGGGACACATTGGAATGTTTAATGATTATTTTCCTCGAGATTAATGTTACTGATCATTCATTTAAAATTGAGGAAATATTATGAATCTTTTTAAATAAAATCTTTAAATTTCCTCTCATATATTCAAAACCTTTTTCATTTATTAGTACAATTTACACTAATTGGTACTCAATGTGTTTTAGAAAATGATTTAATGAAAACCAGACATCATTTCTATATTTAGTCAGAGAACCTATTTTTTTTATAAAAACATTTTTTTATTAAAATTTTAAAATTTTATTTATAAATGAATTTGTAAATAAATTTTACCGTTTATTATTTTAACAATTTTTTAAATGGAATCTTCTTTATACTTTCTAAAAAACTTAGTTTCCTAACCTTTTGTTGTACAAATGGAATGTTGTTTTATCTTGTACAACATGTATGGATATAGCCACCACATTCCATCAAATCTGTCTATTCTTGTTTAAATTGTTTATTTTTAAATAATATGTTTTTAAAAAATTAATTCAAAAAAATATTTTCCTAATGGTTTTTCAATACTAAATGAAATTTTCTCAAGAATGTTTTTGAATGTTATTTTAATAATATTTCTATTCATTAATGATAATAATCCTTTATTTTAATCTAATTTGTATATGTTGTATTAATACCATCCTTAATATTCCTTTTAATTGTTGTTTACACTCGGTTACATCACATGGATGAAAATATGACAAATGAAATGACTTAGGAAAAGGAGGAGAAAATAGATGGATAATTTCATGATTTGCAAAGGGAAAAAATGTTTTTCCCAATGTTGCCCAAAAAAATGGTGGAATTCAACTTCATGCATCCCCAAAAATTGTGTGGCCCCTATTCTCACCCCAAAGTACCATATTTTCCTATAAATAGACTCTTGGGGACTTCATTTTAATGGAAATATTTCCCCAAGGGCTAATTGCTTCTTTTATTTCCCAAGAGCTTCTCTCTAGTCTTCTGTACTCTCCAATGTAGTTTTATAACACATAAAGAGATGTAATTAAAGGGGGATAGTGAGACTTATTTCTATTAAATATTTAAAATAAACTGCACCTGTGAAACTAGTTTACACAACCCTCCCGGTTTAATAAGACTTGTGCCACATCTATTCCTCAAACATGAACTAGCATAACAAACTTTTTGGAATACTTATAAAGACCCAAGAAGGCTTGATCTAGGTATCTCCCAACATTAGTCATGTAGTTTTGTCATCACTTAAGGTGGATATAGTTTTCCAAGGCCTACTTGCATGATGCAACATTGTGTAACCTCATTGTTTCACCCTAGCCAATAGCCTATTCTATCCTTTCATGAAGCCTACTTCAAAGACACTCATGGTATGACTTATATTTTATTGGATCCCTTGTATGAATGTGATCATTCATAAACCACCGCCAAGACCTCCTGATTTACAAAACCTTAGAGAAAGGACCATCATCATTTCTCCCATTTGGATTTGTATTTCTATGGGCAGATGATTCCCACACTTATCCAAAAAGAGGGTCAGGATCCTGGGGATGTCCACATGATTTTATATCTAAGGTCGCATAGAACCTTACCCTAAGTACAGTGTTGTGGAGTTCATGGTCTTTAATTCTAGAGATAGTACTCTATCCCCCCTTTCTTATCTCTAGGACTCTGAGCCTCCGGTTCCTGGTAGAGAAGATAGGGATCATGCTTTCTTTTCCATTTGACAAAGGGGAAGACTTCCTCCTCTTCTTGAACCAATAAAGGGAAAAAATTCTAGTGTAATGCCATGTTATTTCATTTAGGTGGTTTCCATATTTCCCCTCGACATGTCATTCACCTTCACTATTTCTTTATATTGGACCCTCATTTATTGTAATGTGAATCGAGGGATGTCTCGCAGCCATGGTCTCTCCCACAATCACCCAAATCTCCTCCTTTATAGGCCTATCCACTTGCACAATTGTGGGAGATTAAATGTGTTATTTATTTAATATGTCACATCCTTTTATTTCTCACACCCAGCATGACCCACATTGGGTTAGTGGTTAGTGATTATTTGGATACCCACAAAATCCACCTGAAGGAATGAACTACGAGAACTCTGATTCCTACCATAACTACAATAATTAGGAACCTTTTTAAGGCTTGAGATTCATACAATATAATCAATGAAATGAGAAATCATACCCACTTTATCATGAAATCATTTTCAAGAGTGAACCATAATACTAATTCCATTAATATGGGAATCCTCTTTAAATGTAATCCCGAAATTAAGCATCAATAAATCTCTATGAGTTAAGACATCTCTCATTGAACCTATCCCAAGGGAATACTTTTTAGGAATAACCCCTAACCTATTTCTCAAAAAGGGATAAACTCCCCTACACGACATACTAAACTACATGGGATTTTACTCCCATCCAAGTGGGATATGTAAGAATTCTCCCCAAGGTTCAAACCCATAACATAAAATAAACCCAATTTTCTTGGGTCCACATTCCCATCAGGGTCTAATTGTACATGGAATCTCCTACATTTCCATGTTCCTTGTATTGTTTCGTTATAATTCTCACACTATGATTTGACCAATAACCTTCTACCTATATTTCCTCGCCACATGATGTTAAATTGAATGGTTAGGCCCATTTCATAATACATTAAAGGTATGATGAGTCCCATTAAGTGGAACTAAAATATGTGGGTTATGATTCATTTTATGAGGATACTTAGTCATCCCATTTATAGGTTTGATCCCAACATCAGAACAACATTCATCTCCCTAGACGATATTAAATTCTAGAGAGCCCTAATATGTAGCTTTAAAACTAGCATCATCCTAACAAAAATTTATTAAGATTTAAGAATTATATAAGTTGATACTATCGATGGGGATCCTTAAATACATACTAATGTCTCCATTAATGAAGAACCATGAATACATATGGATGATTTTGAATTCCACACATTCTTATAAATTGATTTCTAAAACTGGAATAATTCACATCATACATGGTAATTAGTAAAAGATTCATGAAAATATATTAAATCAATAAGAGATTCCCATAGAAGGAAATAATTCACCCCAAAAGGGTGTGATGAGCCTGACCTCCCATCCTCTCGACCAATGCGAGTTCTTAAGTATCATAGTTCAAAAAACCTAAAGAACACATAAATTTGGAAAGTAGGTCCATTTGGATAAAGAATCATTGGGTGTTTATGGTTCGATAAACAAATCTGTTGGAAACTATTCTGAAATTATGATTACTATCCAGAACACACTTTATGAGGGAAATAAAAAATGGTGAACCCGACGTTAATCTTTAACCATGACGATAGTATTACCCATCTATCGGGGTAATAAATTTTGATTAATGTGAATCAGACAAGGAAATTAACCATGCGTACATTAATCCCAAAATATTCTGAATTCCGGTGGATAATTGTTTTTATTTTTCATATATACTGCCACTTCCTTCCAAGAAATCCCTTCAATATAAATGGATTCCATCCAATTTTCACCCATCAATTCCCCAGCTGATGCCCTTGTGAGATCCTAATCCCCTCAATGGATTCCATCAATAAATTAGTGTCTTCAATGTTGCCTGTCTAACATAGTGTTTCGAGAGTACCATCAACACAGTACTATTCCAACTTTAGAGGTTACCTGAAATTCCATCCAGATCATGAACAATCCTAGATCATCTGATCAATGATGACCGGTGGTCCAGAAGAAGATGGTTCCAATCACCATCTTTAACCATTTCATGGGAATATCCCCAAAACATAATCACCAATACCTCGCATATTCCTAGTAGGAAGAACAAGATGCCACCTATAGAATCATCCCGAAGACACATGGGTCCATCCTTAGGGATCCTGCCAACAATTTCCACCACCAACACCGTATGGAAGTAAACACTCAATATTATGTGGGTGTTTCCTTCAACTATCCAGTACATGTACCTCTGACTTGAGCACACAAGACAGCCTTCTGGGGACAATGACTAGATAATAGGGAGTAGGGATCTACAATTTCCCCCTCACAAGAACCCCACAAGACTAGTTGGAAAATAAAGTGTGGGCTCATACAACAATCTCAATCATTCCATCAGCCATAAGTATCATCTTGCGCTTCCAAACCAATCCTACAATTCCTATCAATTGGAGAACCATGTGTAAGAACATACATTTACCTAGTATCATAAATCCTATAATCACACTCATCTGGAAACATACAAATAATCCCTCCAACCCAATTTGGCAGCAACCCACAAGCAGGTACGTACACCAAAAGACACTCAACAAGTCTTCCAATATCCTCATTTGGAAACACCCAGAGAAGTCTATCGGAATGATCAAATATAATAAGAGATTTGAATCCACTCTCTACCCCCGCACATGAATAATTATAGTATCCACTAGTATGAAAGGGTGAACTATAGTAGTTACATACACCTACTCCAGATATGGACTGGATATATATTCATGTTCCATTAACCGAAGTCAGCAATAACATCTTGGGAATGGTGAAAGGTAGATGAAAGTTCCATCCCATATTCTAATACTATTTATTATATTAGCATGATGGAAATATCAGTACCTTAGGGATAGAAACATAACTCTTTTTTGACAAGTAGGGTGACTCATCAATATGTCACCACAGAGTAGATAAATATCTATATTCCCATCGAGGAGGGTTATGAGGCATACTCCCCTATATCATATAGAAAATATGATTGGGAATATACACTCATTCCAATTGGATATAATCTTCCAATTTTGATATCCCATCCAAAGAAAATACATACATCTTCCCAAGATAAATACTTTTCTTAGTAATTTCCCCAACTTCTTGTAAGAAGGCATCGAAAAAGAAGGATGGTCAAACACAGTTTTAAAATAAAGAGACATATTGTGATTTGGCTCTACATAATACTAGAGTTCTTGAAGCACATAGGCATTTATCTATTGTAGCTCAATACCCTTCCCAACCATTACCATATTATGGGAGCAGTAGTAGTAATTTTAAAGGTCTTCATTAGGCACTTCACCATAAATGATTTATTCTTAACAATTCGGTAAATCTAGAGAACCTATCCCTAAATGAGAGCCATGGAAAACCACTATGTTGAGAGATGCACAAGGAGAAATAGGTTATACCGAATTTTTTAATCCACCATGATATTCATTATAATGATGAAATTCCCTATAAAAGTTCTCTCTGTAGTATTAATTCACATTGTCAAGAGAATTCTTCAATTGTTAATAGATTTATGAAAACGCCCTATTATATTGAGGAACATGAAAATTCAAGGCCAATCATGTAAGATTATTTTTCGTTGGTGGGTGAAAATATTTCTCAAACAAATGACAGCCCATGGTGGCAGTTTTATCGAAACCAACATTGTCCCATTTATCTTCAAATACAATAGAGGATCTGTCTACCGATTTTACGGATTCTGATAAAGTGGAAATAAATCTCCACCTTTAGTCCGATCATGAAGGGAAACCTCTAGAAAACGATTAAGAATATATTTTGAACCTAAGAAAAAAACTAGAAAAGAGTGAAATACTATTCATGTTCTGGTATTTGTCCAACTCTAAAGACAACATTCCACGGATGTCAATAGAATATTGTATTCATGACATCATACTTAACATATGAAAGACTCTTCAGGATCTAAAATCCAATTTATTACCCTATGATGAATTTAAAATTCATATAATGTTAATAAAAGGCTCTCACATCAAATTGGCTTGGCCTCTCTCCCAACTTACATAAATCCAAAAATATAGAAGCAATAAATATCCTTTCAACATGAATGCATCGATGCTTTAATTGAGCCGTGATGATAAATAGTAGATCATCCATATGTTATTCTTATCAAACAATGGAGTCAACATGGACATTATATTTCATTGCACCATATAGTTAACAAATATCTCATGATTTGGTATCATGAAATTGTATTTCCTGAGGACTGCTAGAAAAAATGTAACATATTTATGAACACAAAGATGCTCAACAAGAAAAGGCCTCGACCAACTTTCCTCCCCAAAAATATAAATATATTGAGATACTTTTGCATCATGTTTCTAAGAGCAATGAGTAGGCCTCCCTCTTAGAATATGTCATCCAAAATCCAAAAAAAATGTATGAAACACCACAATAGTCTTCTAACGAAGGCAATTTAAGAGTCTACTGGATAATGCACCCAGCCAATGTTCAGACTAGAATTCGTAAAATTAGAAGAGTAGCAACACTAATATATGATATTATTGTTCAGGAGAAACCTCATCCCATAGGGATGGAGTAATTTTTAACCCAAACCTTGTGGAAAACAAATAGAGCTAAAAGGTTTGTAATAGAATAACACGAATAGCTCCAACCCATAGGGATGGGGGATTTTTCACATTCAGAATACCCTCCTCATCAGAAGTGATTTTTAACATGATTATGGAAGAAAATATAAAACTAGCACACAAATAAAATATAAGAGGATTCCCATATGATTTTTATCTATCAAAGGGTTCTTAGGTAATAAATTAATAGAGAAACAAGGTCTTTAAGAAGGCAAATAATATGGAAATCTCACAACAGTATCGATAGAATTCCATCAGTGCATTATGTATCGATGAATGTCATCAATTCTATCATGGAAGATCCACTAGAAAATGAGTCCACTTAAGGGATGTTAGGGGATTAATTACTTATTCATAATATGGTCCACACTAATGAAAATGAATGAGGTGTGTGCATTTGAAATCTGAGGTTTTCCCAAAATTTAGTTATTCCCTTGAATAATCAACTTCTGCCTCTTCAAAATGCACCTAATAAGGGAAAAAGGTATTGTTCAGACCATGAATCACTTATCCCCCAGAGTAGGTCAATCCCTTTCGATTGATTAATGAATTTCCCTAAAAAGGTGGAGATAAAGGAGTTGAGTTGACTCAATGCATAGTTACTATAATGAAGTATTCCTCTTAAGCATTCACAATAAGAAGATCCCTAGAATTCACTTCAAATAGGAGAACCTCAGTAAAGTAGCTTTTTTGAAACTACTGATTCTGATAATTTGTTCCTGCCATTGAAATTATAGGAATTTCAAGTTATAGCGCATCTTTACAGGCCTTCCCCAAAGGGTTATCCAGTGAAAATACTATTCGCACCACCAATAATGGTTCTACCAGTTTTTGCAACTATTTAGGCTTCATCTTCTATTCTTATTCATGTCCTAGCACAGCCAAATGTTCCCCTAATTCACATGAACACGATTGAGACACTATGGACATGTTTGGAAGATATGCAAGTATGTCGTGCACAAATATAGCCATAAACAATGTCTATCCTGAATGGCTAGATCTAAATCATCCTCTACCATACTTTGGGAACCCACCATTTCCAATCTCCAATATATATAAAGATTTAGAGCATCAATTTATGCATTTAATATCTCTCTATGATATGATGATATGGACCCCAGGCAAAAAGAAGAATTGAAACTCAGATTCATCATGAAATCACTTTTGGGGCTAGCCTTTGTATAGTACATGATTTTGTAGTCATGATCGATCACGAGATGGGAAGATCTCCATTAAAATTTCCTTTTCATGTTCCTCTCAACACTAGAGAAGACAATAATCTTAGATCTCAGTAAATACATTCAAAGGGATAATTAAAGAGTTTCATATTTCAATGTTCGGAGAGATGTTTTGATATACCCTTTGAATATACCACTCCCTTAGGAAGTGATGAAACCCATTTGTGTATAAAGTCATTATGATTTTTATCACACACCATTAATCCCTATGAAATAAAAAAGAGGGTTTTAGGATCTGACTATGATTTCTCAACAAGTGGAAAACTCTATAACATTGACTAGATCCAAATCTTGAGAAATCCCATCAGATCCTTGAAGAAGAGAAGGAAAATAAAAGGCCCCAATAGATACACATAATTTGGACATTATACCCACTCCTATGTCAAATCCCTCATCATACATTTGGACTCCACCTCCAAAGAATCATTATTAACATCTACCTCATCAAGATTCTCATAAATATCCAAGGAGAATTCATTTTGAGGAGTTGAAAAACCAGATCTATTCTTTTTAAAATTATCAACTCCCCAGAAACTTCATCTATGATTTGGGAAAAAACATTTTTCAATTTCCAAGGACAAAGAAACCATACAAATAAGGATATACGAACCTTCAATATTATTACCCCTCACATCAAATGTTGGTGCAACCCATCCAATATTGTTTTCTTTTTAAGGACCTCTAAGAAAAGATGGTTGAAATGTGCATATGGAGAAGAACAATTAACCTGTCTAGGTAGAATTTGTTATTGTTACTGATTCCAAGGATTGATGAAAATAGAAGGAAGTAAAAAATAATAATTTTCATGAATTCGACGATTGGAAGGTCAAGAAATAAATCAACCGAACTCATTCCATTCTATGAACATAGTTGAAACAACCAATTGTGTCTTCTTTCAATTGTTTATTGAAAATCGATCTCCCTAGAAATCTAATTCATCTGAAGGACAATCCTTAAAGGAAAAACATGGTCAAATGAATATGGTCAAAATGGAAGAATAATATTTGTGTCACGGTTAAAATTTTCATTGACCTTAGAAAATTTTATTCCAACTATCTGAAAAGTACGACCACTACCCCACCAAATAGTACAACAAGAATTAACCCCTAGAAAAAATCTTCATCAGATGAGGATTTGATCTTTATCTATATTAACATTATTCATTTAATGGATCCCTATGAAAATGATGACTCTGATTATGAAAATGTGTCCCCCACACTTGATTAGGGAGCATGGGGAAGATGTTTTCAAGGTTGAGGATACATGAGAAGGAAAGGGTATGGTAAAATCCACCATTTCAATTACACCTCTACTCGAACCGTCTACACAGCCAAAAATCATTGTAGATTCCTCCAGCGGGCTCAATAGGAACAAGGTAATTCTCCCACAATTATAGAGGCTTCCCAAATATGATCATCTTGGAAGACCAATTAGAGGCTATACCACCACCTTCTTGGTTAGTGTTCTAATCTAGCAAGAATAATCCACCAAGATAAAATGTAATTCTAGCCCTAATTCAAAGTGAGAGTCCATCCACATCAGGAGCATCATCTTCTTGGTCACCTACAAAAGAGAATCTCCAAACTAGAAAACAAAGACCTCTATATCAAAAGTATAGTCTTTTTTAGGAAACTATCCCAAGTACCGACCATGCTATCAATACTCGATGCTATGAATCTTTAGAAGGATCTCATAGAAGCACTTATTAAGGATTTTTCAATCCATAGAGAGATTGAATCCAAGGTTTCTACCAAATATGTTTACTGTATTGAGAATTACCCAATAGAATTTTATCCAATCATATATTTTGTGGACCAGGAGGAGGATGTTGTCGTACATGGATACATCAAACCCATGTATCTATCTCAAAAGATTAACAACACTCTCATTCAATGATTTTTCATTGACAATAGATCAAGAGTCACCCCCATTCCCATTTGGACACATTATGGATTGGGCTTCATTGAATCCCACTTTTATCCATCCATATTTATGTCACAGTGTTATACAAAGAATGATAAATAACCTCTCTGCGATATTACTCTCAGAAATTAGTTTCGGTATCTCATGTATGATTCACGATTCTTGGATGTTTGGTTGGAAACTGGCTGCAACATTCCATTTGAGTGAACATTGCTATATAATCATACACATATTCCTTTATCATACCATCAATGTCTCAAATATTGTGTCAATGGTCAAATTTGGACATATTATAGTGATAAGTCCCCCTTTAGAAATTCTGAATCTCAGTACATTGATGTGGAGTTTTATCACACAATGGTAAAATAGTCCATGGATAATGATTATATATGAATCAAGGCTCTAAATGGTTTGGAAAATATCCCACCTAATCCATTCACAAATCTCAATGTAGATTATGTGTAACTCATTAATCAAATTTAAAGCATTGGACTAAATACGAACACTCTTTCAATGGATTTCATAATTTCAATTGTCGTAACTAAACCTGATAGCACATGAGATATTCTTTATTCACCAAGATGTGATGAATGCCTCAATAGTTATGACTTCATTCCATCAATTTATCTCCAACATGTCGCTGCTTCATTATCCAGGCTAGAAGAAATTTTCAAACTCATTGGGAAAAATAGGCATTTCGATGCCCATCCCTTCATCTTCCCTTCATAAAATCAATATATCCTTCATCAGCATTTGGGATAGAGGTGGTTTCATCCTCTTAGGAATGTCCAGGTATTGAATCCTCCCTTAACTATGAAAATATTACCTCATATCCTAATCTCCAAGCCATGGAGAAGAAGCAGGACATGAAGAAGTGGAAGAAGAGAATGAACTCAGAGATTCCCCTCTAGCATTTGAGGAAGGCATCTCCACCAATATGGATGAACACAAAGAAATAAATTTGGGTATAGAGAAACAACTACACCCAACTATGATTAGTGTGTCCTCAAATTCTAAAGAGAAATAGGTGTATAATTCCTCTCTAAAACAACATTGGGATTTTTTTCATTTAATTACACAAAAATGATATACTATGACCCAAGGTGACCACCCATAAATTGGGTTTTCCTAAGATAAATGGGGATATAATAATGTAGGAAGAATAACACAACTGACTCAGACCTCTATAATTGTGTATGTGGTAGACATAATTATAAAATATGACTGCTTCCAAGAGGCGAAATATCCGATTTTTTAGAAAATACTAGCCCGATGAAAAATCATAATAGTAAAATATGTGTTTTCATTGATTTTAAAGATGAAAACCATTATTGTCCAATAGATGACTTATCGGTTCCAATCACACAACTCTTGATTGACGGAACAACTGGATACCAATATCTCCCCTTAATAAATAGCTACTCTTGGTATAGCCAAATTTAGATTGCTGAAGAAGATGAGGATTATATAGCCTTCAGAGCCCCTCAAGGTGTATTTTTCTATCGGGTAATTTTCTTTGGCTTGAGGAATGCTTGTGAATAATACCAACTTGAAATGAAAAAAATATGCAAACCCTTCTTGGGAAAATATTTTAATGCTATTTTGATGGTCTAGTGGTCAAATATAGACAAACTTTTAATCACCTAACTATCTTATAGACCATATTTATAAATATTTAATATCATAATATGAAGATCAACCCCTAAAAATTTTATTTTGCGGTAGCCTTAGGAAAATTTATATGTTATTTTGTAAACCATCATGATGTAAAAGTCTATTTCGAGAAGTCACAATATATCATAGGCATGTAAACTCCTCAAAATATGAATCAATTAAGAGGGATTTATGGAAACATTTCCTACATATGACGCTTCATACCCAATATCATAGGAAATATTTCTCCCTCACCAAATTAATGAAAAAACGAGTTACTTATATGTGGACTGATGAAATTACATAATCATTTGATTCCCTCAAGAAATACCTCTTGAGTCCACCAATATTGATGACACCTGTTGAAGGAAAAATTCTCATTATTTATGTGATAGACTTGGAGCGATCATTGGGTGCCTTCCGTGCATAGAAGAATGATTTTGGGAATGAAAACAGCCTTTACTATCTCAGTCAAATCATGATCGACTCAGAATATCAATATTTCGATATCGATAAGAGCTACCTATAATTAATCCATTCAATTCCGATGTTGAGGAACTTCCTACCACGTCATGAGGTTCATTTGGTCTCTCATAATAAACTGCTCAAATTTGTCCTTAGTAGTCAAATGTTGACAAGATTTCAAGCATGATGGGAAGTTATTCTGTAGTAGTTTGATATACAGTTCATGCCTTATGACATAGTGAAAGGATAATCTTTGAAATTATTTTGTTGTGATCTCCCATTTATGGATGAAAGATCACTTAATACTTAACTAACTATTAATGAAATATTCTCTATTTAGGACACCCCCACACCAGGGAAATATATTTTGATGGTACTTCCAAATGTATAATGGGGAAGAGGATGGAAGACCCTAAGTTCAAACAATTTTGGTTATGAATTGTTCTTATCTCCTCAACAAGGCTGTTTTTCTATACTTCTTCATATTATGTTAAGGTGGTACCAACAATGAAGTATAACATCAGGCTCTCATTACAGACCAGGAATTTGCACTCTGTGTATCTATGGATCTCTTGTAGGGGAAGGGTGATTCATAATTGGTAATAAAATAGATCAATTGGGATTACCTTGTCAGAAAAAAAAGAACTATCCCCCATATGTGAATATATGTAATGGGTAATGGTAGAATTTCCATCAAATCCCACAATATTTTATGTCCCACGATCGCAAAATGCCCAAGATGATGCATTGGAAAATGTAGTTATATCTCTGTAAGATCCAATCTGGGACGAGAAAATCGTATATATTTCTTATCATCATGTGATTTCACCTATTTTTTAAATATGAACAGAGAAAATCAATGAAATCAACCACATTTACATGCCAAATGGTCATACTATGGGATGTATGGTTCCCATAATAGAATATCTCCAAAATATATTACTTCCACCAAATAGAGATATAATATATAAAGTCTCACGATGAGCAGTTAATTTCACTCTTTATGATGGCCTGAATCATTCGAATATATTTTATAGATGAGTCTTTTTTCGAGTTCTCCTCAGATGATTTTATGGAGAAGAGAATACTACTGTCATGAATAATGTAAATGCAGGAGCATACAGTGCCCACCATTCAGCGCACATTCTTTTTTACCAAATATGAAGGATTGGAGACAACATTCCTTAGATGATGCAGTGTTACATAGATTTCACAAAGAGGTTTCATCCCTTCAATGTTCATAAAAACTTCATTCATTAACCTGGAGATTCCAACTTATTGTTAAATACTCCTAGCCATTTTCTATATAGGAAATGATTCTAGGGGACTTTATCCTCCTTCTATGATCATGAAATTAAATTATATACTTTTTGTAACTGATTTGTTATATTAATGGGTTGAGGCAATACCTCTTAAATAAGATAGGACCAAAAGCATTGTTAGTTTTTTCAAAACAAATAACATTACCCAACTTGGGTTCCCTTATACAATATTGATAGACAATGAAAGAAAATTTTCTTATTCTAAGGTAGGGAAGTTATATTAGGAATACAATATCAAATCTAACCATTCATCATTCCATCATACACTGAAAGATGGGAAGATAAAGGCTTAAAAAAACCATATCCAATGTACTCCATAAAATGGTGGATAATGATTATAAACATATTTCTGATAAACTCTTTCATGCCTTATGGTATTACCATACTACTCCCCATTCTGTAACATTGTCAACTCTGTACTCATTGGTATTTGGAAAAGAAGTAGTACTGCACATTGATGTTAAACTGCCTTCACTACGAGGTGGTGTATGTGATCAGTTATCTACAGATGAGTAGTCTCAAAAGTCATGAGATGAACTGGAGTTATTGGATGAAAATTTATTGCATACCTTACATCACATGTAATTATACCAGAACTGAATGGCACAAGCTTTCAACAATAATGTTTTCCTCTGTTCATTACTCAATGGAGAATTTGTATTGTCCCTTAGGACTCCAATGATACCAGTGAATATACCTTCAAAACATGAGATAAAGTGGGAATGACCTTACTCAACACATAAGGTATACTCTAATGGAGAATATTTAATAATCTCAATGGATGGAGAACTCACAACAACTCCAACTAATACAAGGATCCTGAAGAAGTAATTTTTGTAATAAAAATTAGTATTTTCTAGTTGCATGATCTTAAACTGTATAACAACCAATATCTTATTGGAATGATGTTAAAATTACTAGAACCATATATGTTTGTGTTTTATGATGTAAAAATTTGTATCATCATTACCCTCATCACATTAAATTAAATTTGAATAAATGGGGTCCTATTCGCATTACCTAAAACTTTAAAACACCATTTTCCTCACAACATGACATTAAACTATACAGTTAACATCTCTTTCATTTGACGTTAATAAATATCCCAAGATACCCAAAATTGACATCCTTTGTGGTCCTTTATATGATGAAAAATTTCTATGCATACACCATACGCACATCATTTCCACTCCATAGTGGCACTTGATCAACATATTTCCCTATGTTTGAATCAGATCTATAGAGAGAACCCTTTTCAAGAACTATGTGTGTATTAATTGTTTCCCCTAGAGAGACACATTATGATAATTGGATCTTATCCCATAGTCTAGCCGTAATTTGTTTTCATTTCAGGTCACCCACATCCTTTTCGCATGATGATAAACATAAAATTTCTTCAGAGAACTATGTATTGCTTGATTTTCATTCTATTAAGATACATAGAGATGTGCATATATCGAATCCCAGGCCTAGAAATTACTAGAAAACCCCTTGTTGAAATAAAAATCAAGGAGGGATGTTGAATCATATTCCAGAACTACGTATGACTTGATTCTCATCTATATGAGATACATAGGAAAGCCCAATTGTCCAATCTTAGGTCCAGTCAGGGTAAAAAAACTCCTTCACTCCTTTTGTACACGAGTAAAATATACACAAGGAATATTTCACCATAAACTACATGTGTCTTGATTTTCATTCCAATTAGATATGTAGTGACACCCTGATCTTATATCTCAAGGTTATTCACAAATAAAGTAAAATTTTCCATTACCTATATGTATGAATCAAATAATTAAAAGGAACATTTCAAGAACTTCATGTTTCTTGACTCTCATCCTAATGAGATATTTAGTGATTCCTAGATCTCCAAACGCGGTTCCAACCACAATATTGGAAAAGAAAATGACCTTCCATTTCCCCATGCATGAGTCATATATGCATAGGGATCTCTACTAGGACATGTGAGTTTATTCTTGTTAAAATGAGATACATGTTAATTCCATGATTTCCATCTTTAGGCCAAACCATCAAGCATGAAATCATAAAAATCCTTCTTACCCATGTAAGAACATGATTGATATGGGGAAAGTTTGTAAGATCTACGTGTGGCATGATTCTTGCTCCAGTAAGTTTTGTAGCGATGTCTAGGTCCTATACCTCAGCTCAGCCATCACTTAATCACCATACCTATATCATTCATTTGTGTTACCTTTGTGTTTTAGAAGAAACCATTCTCTCTCATATAGTTTGTAAAATTATTAATAGCTCACATGGACTTATGAATTGGATAAAGAGATTCTATACATAAAGTTTATTTCCCAAATCGTGTTGGGGTTATCAATGGTCCTAACTATAAGACCATAAAAGGCAAACTAAATATCATCACCGCATGATGATAAACTACCTGGACCTTCATTCAAGAACTTTTTGTGGTTTGATTCTTACCCCTGTGAGATACATAGTGACATATAAATTTTAAATCATGGTTCCAACCACCACACATCATGAAAATCCTTCTACTCTCCCATGAATGAATCAGATCTACATGTGGAATTCCAATACAAGTTATCACTTTACACACGAACTCATATATGTTATAACTATATAAGAATTAATTCTTTATATGAAAATATATGTAGTGACACTTTGAACCTATTCTAAGGTACATTTTCATTGTCTTTTGACATTTCAGGTCTAGAAAGTCGAGTTAGTACAAGAAGACGGTAAACTACATGGTTAATTTCCTCACCACATGCCGTAAAACTACACAGACCCACCATTTCCCTTCACTTCGTGTAATTCAAATTCCTCACCACTTGATGCAAAATTGCTCGGTATTCTAAGAACTACGTATATATTGAATCTCATCCCATTTGTGATATGTAGTGACAACTATCCCTTAGATCATAGTCTCAGTCATGGGATAAATGAAAATTCCCTTCTCCTATATATGATCAAAATCTATATAGGTTTTTTTAGTTTAGTCCCTCTCCTAAAATAATCCATTAAGAAAATAAAGTTTTTCCTTATAAATATATGAGTCCGATCAATGTAAGGGAAACCAAACTCCAAGGTAGTATCAGTCCAAAATATTACATTATGCATCAAATAATTCCCCTTTCACATGTCATACTCATAATTATGAAATAATTTCAGATCTTCATAATCATTGATTGGTTTATAATGTCAGAATTACTGATACCTGAGAGATCTTTTTCTTGACTATGTAGTACGTGCCCTAGATTGCCTCACACAAAATTTTCCTACATTACGGGCTTGTCTCCAAATGATTCCTCTATTTTCCATGAAATACAATCCCTAGTTATCACTTTATAATATAGCCCACATAACATGTTTTTCAAATAAAAGTAACTTCATTATTGGTAAAATCCTCTTCTCTCCCTTTATGCTTTAATGATAGTATGCATGAACCTGCAATTTAAACCGGTCATCCTTTTTTTATGTGTCTCATATTCATTCTCCCAACCTGAATTTATCCAAGAGTGATGTATATATTTTCCCTCTATATATATTCAAATAATATTGGAATGACCTTGGTCCAGTCAACAACATATCCTCTATAGTTTCATAATTTTATGGTCCTTGTGGTATGACCCAAAACTACAAGCACCATACTTCCAACGTTTGGGTCAGACCTTTTGGAGATTATATTCCTCTAATTCATTGGAAATCAGGACATGAAATATCCATTATGTATTCATGTAATTTTTTTTTCATAAAACCAAACTCTATGCTTAATGAATTTTGAATATCTATAAACATTCATTTTATTTTAGATAATAGAATGTCTAAATTCTTGAGAGATTCTTTATCTAACTATATTGTATGTTACCCAGTTGGCCTTTCATAATGTCACATACATAATTGTTCTATCAGCCAAAGGATTTCACCGTTTAGATATACAACATATTAAATAGTTGGAACTGCATAATATAGTCCCCATAATAGGTTTTTAAAATAGTTATAAATTAATCCATGGATGAGAAATCCTATAATTCTATTTAGTCCTTTTACTATTTCACTTGTCGGATTCAGTAATATTGAAATCACATATTTCAAATATCCCTTTCCATACCTGAATATGGTAAAGTATTTGAATAAAAATTACCAAGAATTTTAAAACAATAAAATCACTGGTCAAAGATAAATACCTTAAATAAAACCCCCATAATGTCATTGTTGGATGACATTAATCTGTACATTATATTTTCCTTGTAGCATGACATTAAACTACACAAGATAATATCCTTTCTACATGACATTAAACAACAAAACCTACAATATCCTTGTTTCATAACTTTAAACTTCACAACAAATTGTCCATGTTGGACGACTTGAAATTGAACAATATATTATCAGAGAACTCATTTATGAAAACATAGACCCTCCTTCAAACAATAAATTCATATAATTTTGGATTTATATTATTGGACTATTTTGGTACAGATGGTTCTTTTTATTTTTAGATACAATCCCTTTAAAAATCCACCCACTGTGATCTCGAGAAATCCAAATCTAAAACCCCATTGTCTATTTGTAATAAAATGATAAAATTCACAAGAATTCCTTTACCTAACTGTGCAGTATGTTCCCCTAGTCGAACTGTCATTATATCTCCCACATAATGGGACAATCATCCAATGTATGAATCTTTTTGGTTATATAGCATACTCCCTTGTGGGACCTGCATAATAAATCCTGCATAACAGGTTTTTTATATAGCAGAAACTTCATTCTTGGAAGAGACCCCCTCAATTATTATATTCAAAATTTTATATTTGGTGACCATAAAAATCATGACTCATGATTTCCCATGGTAGTATCTAAAATAAATGATTTAGGGAAATTACTATCCATGAATACTTGTTTGGGATATAATTTTAAAATTCACGGACAAAGCTATTTGAAAAAAAATAGTTTCATTATTCTAACATGCTTGACTTTAAACATCCTATAGAAAGCAACAAAATAATCACAATGATAAAAACCTAAAAAGGGAAATCTAGAAAAATGTTGAGTGTTATCTTATTATACCTAAACATAGTATGGTTCATGAAATATCAAGCAATAAAAATTTAAAAGGTAAAATTGGTTTGTCTTAAAACCCAAAAATGAAAGCATAAAAAAATACACCTTTCACCTACTAAGTCCCCTTCATATTGAGATTATGAATAATTCAACTAACAAAATAGACATAAATTTTTTAGGGTTTTCCATATGACTCTATAAATAGTAAAACTATTCTCACTAGGCCCATTGACTTAGGTAAACATTAGATCTCGTCCCATCCAGGTCTCTCCCATGTGTAGTTATCCAGGTAGTTTTTCACTTAAGGTGAAAATAGTTCACCCAAGACTAATTGAATGACGCCACCATAGATGACCTCCTTGGTTCTCCCTACCTGTCAGCCTATTCATGCCTTTCATGAAACCTCCTTTAATGCCATCCAAGGTGGGGTTACCCTTTAAAAGGATATCTTTTCTGAAAGGTATCATTTTAAAAACTCCACCAAAGACCACCTAAATTAAAAAACCATAGAGAAAAGAACATTATTTTGTCTCAAATTTGGGTTTGTATTTTTGCGGTCAGTGTATTCCCACAAATTTTCTACCAGAGGGTTAGGATCCTTAATAAATCTTTACATTTATGGTCACATGGACCCTTACCCCAAGGATTGTGTTGTGGAGTTCGTAGTATTGAATTCTAGGGAATGGAATCTATCCTCCCTTCTCAAATCTAGGACCTGGAGCCTCTAGTTCTGGGTAGAGAGGATTGAGATCATGATTTCATTTCCATTCGATAAAGGAGAAGTCTCCCACCTCTTCCATGACCAATAAAGTGAAACCGTACTAGTATAAAACCCTATCCTTTCATGTAGTAATTTTCCATATTTCTCTTCTCTATGTATTTCAGCATCACTCTTTCCTTACATTAGACCCTCATTTAACGTAATGTGAAGAGAGGGGAGTTTCGTAGCCATGACCTCTTCCAATGAAACACTAACTTATTCCACCATAGACCCGTCCTCTTCCATCAGTGATAGAGAATGCATGTGTACTCTGTTGAATCTTTCACATACTCTTGTTTCTCACACCATGTTAAGATCTCATGTGCTTTTATGTTATTGATTATTATGATCCCATTAAATTCACTTGATGGATCGAACAATAGGGAATATGATTTCCACCATAAATGAGATACATAAGAAGAATTAGTAAGGCTCGAGCACCAAAAAATCTCATCCATGATGTGAGAAATCATACCCCCTTTATCATGGAATCATCCTCAAGAATAATCCTCAATCCGAATTCCCTTAATCCAGGAATCCACCTTAAGATAAATCCCCGAATTAAGCCTCTCTAAATCTCCATGAGTGAAGACATATTTCATGGACCCTATTAAAAGGAAATCAGGTTTTGGAATAAGTCCCAACCTATTTCTATCAAAGGGAAATACTCCTTAGTGATACTTACCAAACTATATGGGGGTTGATTCCCATCCAAGTGGGATATGTATGAATAATCCCGAAGAACAAACCCAACACCTCAAATCAACCCGATTCTCTATAGGATGCATTCCCTTTAAGGGTCTAATTTATCATGTCTCTCATATCCCTTCTATGTTTCTGGGTAGTTTTAATATAATTCCCACACCAGGATTTGAATAGGAACCCTCCCCCTAGAACTACATTGGTTTTGATTCATTTCACAAGGATACATAGGTATCCCATTTATTGGTTGAATCCTAAAGTCAAAAAAACCCTTCTCTCCCTAGATGAAGATAAATTTCAGAGTTCCCACTAAGTGGATTAAAAACTAACATCATCCTAATAATGATTAAGGATTCTATAAGATGTATATAATCAGATAATTTTAATGGGGAACCTAGAATTCATACATACATCTCTATTGATGAAGAACCTTACATACATATAGATGATTCTAAATTACACACATGATTATAAATTGAATTCTAATATTGTGATGACTCGCATCATACATGAGAATTAATGAAGGATTCATGAACATATCATAAATATATAAGAGATTATCATAGTATGGAATAACACCCCCCCAAAAGGGTGTGATGAGCATGACCACCCATCCTCTTGACCAATTAGAGTTCATAAGTATCATTGGTAAACAATCCTTATTAATGTCTACCTTTATAAATAAAGTACCTTTGGATGTAGAACAATTGTGTGTTTTTGGTTCCATAAAAATCCATTGGAAACCATTATGAAATAGTGATTCCTAACTAGAACAATCATTTAGTGGGAAACACAAGTTTATGATTGATTTATCAAAGAATAAAATTGACATTCAATTCCTTGAATCATTTTAGTCAACATGAAATATTCAATTTACTATTATTGATAAACATTGAATCTCCCCTAATTTTACATATCATTTATCTTGGATATGTTCATTTCATAAGATGTAAATCATTTTTATATAGTTATTACATAGAATATTATTTAATTATTTGGGTAAATATTGATAAATATGTATCTATTACTCCATACAAATATTTGATAAGGAATAGTGTTAAATTGATTATTTGATATATGAGGAATGTTTTCGATAGGTACGACACGGGTGGGGCTCAGATAAAGATATCCCCTCGATGCATCTGTAGTAGTCTTGTGATAAGTCATTTGGATAGATGCCTTATAAGGGTTTTTACCTGATATTTTTTAAAATATCTTGTGAATGGTCTTTATGGAAAAAGTACCATGTACCCAGCAAACATGGTGTCCAATAATCAAGCATTTCTACATTTAGTTTTAGTTATTATCCACCCATGATATTTTTTGTGGACATATATATGGATATATGTCAATTTAAATTCCTTCATTTAGTGAAATGTGTTTCAATTTCTTAAATTTCCATATTTATTTTTCATTATCTAGTTATTTCAATGGAATGTGTTTTCATTTACCATATCATATTGTTTATTCACTAGATTTTTATATTATTGATTACCTGGCATGTGTGTTCTATTATATACCTTTCCATGTTATACTATTCATATTTATTATTTATTTATTCTATTCTGCCTAACCTTACTGATCATTTGAGCTCACCCTTAGTTTCTTTCCTTCCCACAGAATCCAATAAGCGTACTGTGAAATATATAAAAGGATATACTAGTAGTAATAAATTTATCCTCTATGTTATTATATAGAAACAAATTATGTTATAATTAATGTATTAATTTTTATTACAAGACTCGTGTATGTATCTCATTTACCATGTCCAATAATCTCTCAGTTGTTCAAGATTTGATTCCTTGAAATCATGCCACTATAATTGATAGCATACACTGGGTCCAGTATTTCTAGGGTTGGGTTGCTACAATTAGTATTATATGTTGTTTAGTAGGAACTTTGGGGCTTGACTTAGTAAAATATAGTGTTGGTCAGAGTATTTTACTCTAGAGGGGAGGGGTTGAATTGAGTAACTATAATAATTTCTGCTAAAAGAATATTATTCTCAAAAGAAATAGATTCCTAAAAAATAGATACAACCCATTTAATCAATGTTATACTTTTATATGAGTTTGACATTTTAAAAAACTTCATAAAAAGATTAATTAATTATCAGTAATTTTATTTTGTATTATTAATATTACTTTTGAAGTCATCCTAATAAGACAAATCAGTTTTAACTTCATTCCAAGACTAACTATCAAAGTGACATTAGTGTATTTTGGATTATGCAATAAAGCCGTAAAACAGAGAAGACTAAATTTAAACAACATAGTGGATATAAAACAAGTGGTTAAGTCTCAAGCCGAGAACTAATCCACTCCACTTGGTGATCACCTTCCACCAAGTAGTTTATATAAATAAACATTGATCCACACCCTGGATCGGGGTTTGTAATAGTACATATATTGTCCAGGTCACACAGGGACATATTCCACAGTTTTTTTGCGTAAACAAAAATAATAACCTGGCCACACAGGGACCTCTTCCATTGTTTTTGTGGGTAAATAGAAGTATAAAGTGTTTGGTGTAAGGATTTATAAATCCTCCAGTTTAGCACATGAGTTAGTGTGTGTATGGAATATACAGAGTTTACACACGACTAAAAAAGTAATTAAAAGAATCACTGAGAGAGAGTAGATATGAGTTTAGAATGATCTATTGATTTGAAGTGATACTTTGGACTCCTTTGATTAAATATAAATGCTTTTGAGTACTTCTCTATTTTTTTACTTGAAAAATAGAGTGTCACAATTTATCTTGTGTTCTTCATGAGTTTTGATAATTTGAAGATGTTCTCTATATTCCAGTGTATTTCATATGTTCTTAAGCAGAGTTGGATTGCATGTATGAGACAATGAATTCTTTGAAAATATTGCAAAATGTTCTTCATGGTCGTGCTCATAGACTTGTTTTTCGTTCAGTATCATGCTCTATTATTATTGGGAACACTTCTCTCTTTATCTTCGAATGCATGAGTTTTAACTGATAGGTTCCATGTGTTATGCACCCTGTAACTCGTACTATGTCTACAAAGAAACATTCATTATTTCATTGCATTAAGGGCATCAAATATGACCATTAGTAATTAAATTGAAAGATGGAAAAATAGTTTAAGAAATGGTGTCACAATATGTTATGAAAATGGTGTCTCCTTCACACGGTGTCTGAGTGTCACAGTGTCTTGTTCACGGTGTCTTGCTTCACAGTGTCTTGTTTACAATGTCTTTCTTCAGGGTGTCTTGCATAGACAAATAACTATATTCAGACATAAATAGTGATATGTATGAAATGGATTGAGCTTAACCATTATAAATCATGAAAGAACATGAAACATAAATACACATGATTGATTATAATTTAGGAGTTAACTTGGTTGAATAAGATTTATGATCATTAATAATATTTGTGATCATTAATGAGATTTGTGATCACTAAAACATAAATAATACATGAGGAGTCCAACACATAGATTAGTGGATGTAACCCTAATGTATAACTTGGGGATAATTTTATAATAATACCCTAGAAATTTGGTAGAGTAGGGATTATGTAGGAATTTCTATTAATACATACCTATGTATATACTACAAGGGGACTTGATTATTTAGAAGATGTACTTAGGAGTAAGTTTTTTGACCCGATGTATTGTGATGGACTTGGCGCAACCTGGTACATGACAATAGGCTTTACTACGCACCTAGCTTGACACGTTTGGGTATAAGTTTAGGATAATTGATATTTTCGTTAGAAGACATTATGAAGGATTTTGGAAATTAAATACTTTGGTTAAACCACAGGTTATTTAAATTGAAGATAAGGTGTCATGATTTCTATATGTAATAAATGGTATTATGGATAAATTTTATACTAGGAAATGATATATGTGGCAATAAGTGGATCAAGTATTTTTTTAATTATGGTTTTATTGAAAAAATTTATGAAACGGATAATTAACAATTATCTTTATTTCTGAGATTTTCATCATATTTATTTTGAAAATTATATTAATATGGTTTTAGAAAAGGAGTACCTGTATTCTAGGAGACAACCAATCAAATCCAGTAAGGCCATGGGTCAGGAATCCTTGACTGAAGGATGATAAGGGTTTCACGCCAACCATTAAACTAAAAAATTCCTGGTTAATATTTAATTGATTTTTTTTGATATATTTGAGGAAAAAATATTAATGATAAACCATTAGTGTGAATTTTTAGTTTTTTATATTAATGTCTTAACCATATTAGATTTGGAAAATAGTTGGAGAAAAATAGTCAGACTTTTCACTCTTTTATAATCTATATGATCCTTTAGAAACATAATTTAATTTTGTATGTATAAAAATTAAATCATATATTAATTATAAAATCAATATAATAGAAACAAAGGATGAAATTTAATTTATCAAAATCTGTCATGTAAGTAAATTATCTTTTATCTGTAGGCAGTAAATAAATTATCCAACATTAATAAACAAATCTAGAAAAAAAAATGTTTTCTTAATATTATATTTATTTTCAATGTAAAGGTATCTAAATAATAAATTATTTCTGGATTTGAGGCCTTAAACATTCTATGGATCATTCAATTATTTTTTTATTTATGATTTCCTTCACTCCATACAAATATTTATAGATTTACTCCAATTATGTATTTGACTTGACACTAATTCTATCCTACATATAGACCTAGTAACATGGAAGTCTATGTGACCTTTGTACTTCCCATTATTTCTTTTGTAGAGTATTTTTGATGAACCCTTCTCATGATTTGGGATTTCAATACAGGAAATATAAACAAACTATTTTCAAGATAGTGTTTAAATTGTTAGGATGTGATTTAATTTAGGTGGGGAGAATGTAACACCCTAAAATTCTAAAGTAAAAATTTATATTCAATAGTTTTTATGACACACAACACATTTTGAAAAAAGTTAATATATTATACCAATAAATTAAAATATTAAATAAATAAATATATTTTTTTATAATTTAGTGTAATCAATACTAACTTATCTAGCATCACATGCAAGAGTGACCTTCCTCGTTACCTTGCCTTCTATGGAAGACCGAGTTCCACTAAATAATAATGTATAGTTAAAATAATATTTTTCAACATAATATGTTATAAATTTTCTGTTATGTTAGAGGTTATTAATATTATAAAATAAAATATAAAAATAGCTGGTTTAAATAATTATAAAATGAATTCATTGGTATCAAATTAACAAGATATCAAAATAAGAACAAATTGGACATAAAAAAGTATCATAATTTTTATGATTCCAAAGGAGTTTTGTATTTATAAACATAATTAATATAAATTAGTGACTTATTTTGATGAAATATATATGTTATATATTCAATCATATATTTTTGAAATTCATCCAATTGGTTGGATCATTATAAGATAAGAACAAATAGAATTTGACACAAAAACCTATATTTTTATAAAGGCAATTTTAACACCTTTAAATGGAAGAACCCATTTAATATATGAAATTTGACACTATATTAGATTTAATATGTCAACATAAACTTAATATTTTACATAGAACTAAGAAAAATTAGGTTAGGTTGAATGTTTTATATTTTTTGGAAAAATATTATTTATTAATGAATAGTTAAAGAGACTGCATTGTAGTTCAATACTACTTTTCATCTAAAATTTTAGGTTGGAGTAGAGTACTCAATTGGGGGTGAATTGATTATCCATAAAAAAACTATTAAATAGTTTTCTTATAAACGTTACCAAATAAAAATAAATACAACCCAGTCAATGAAGGTAATACGGTTATAAAAGTTTGACTATTCAAATAACCTCTCAGAAGATTGATTAATTCTAAGTAATATTAGAATGAGTTATTGATATTACATTTGAATCTATATTAATAAGGCAAAACAATTATAACTTCTATCCAAGATTAACTATCAATGTAATTCTAGTGATTTCTAAATTATAAAGTAAAATAGAGAAAGACTAAATTAAACAACACAATGGATAAACCAAGTGTTTCTGTCTCAAGATGACACCTAATCAACTCCACATGGTGATCACCTACCACTAAGTAGTTTATATTAATAAACTTGATCCACAGCCTGGATTTTTGTAAACGAAAGTACATAGGACATTCCATGTCACACGACCGCTTCCACAGTTCTTCATAGGAAAGAACTATTAGGTAAGATAAGGACCACTTCCACCCTTATCCGTGGGAGTAAGAAAGTGTAAAAATATATGAGAGGAATGATATCTTGTATCCTTTAGTTTTGTGTCAGAGATAGTGAATGTTTTTAATATGGACACACACACAAACTACTCAATAGATTTAAAAAATATACAATAGAGAAAATATGATGACATAAGGTTAGAAGTGCTTTGAGTGTTATTCTATACAGCTCTGGACATGAAGGATAATGAAAATACAAGTATCAAGAACTCTTGTGGCAAATAGAGTATCGCAAGTCTGGTGCTCAGGTTTCTAGTTAGATCTCTCTTGTAGTCTTTGTGGAGTTGGTATTCTAAAGATTCTTTGGTTGTGATCTATTGTACTCTAGATTTTTTTATTAGAGAATTATTCTTGTGTTCCTCAGATGTATCATGATTCATGTATCGGTCCACTTTTCAAGAATTATCACACTTTTGATAGACACTACTGGACATCCTTGTTTCGGGGCCACACTTTTCTTTTTATTCTTGGAGTGCATGTACTGGAGATGACAAGATGCATGTGTCCTGCACCTCGTACCTCATACTATCAGGTGACATGTCTAAAAAGAAGCGTTAAATATGTGAGTACATTTAAATTAATCAAACATGGCCGTTAGAAAGTAAATTGAAAATGAAGAAATAGATTATAGAATAGTGTCACAGTCTATCTGTCAAGGGTGTCGCATTGAAACAATGTCACCACAAGACAATTTCTTATTCATTTCCATTGAGCGGTGAGATAGTCATGATGTCATAATTGTATAGAGATTATGAACCAGTGAACATATGCAGTGTTAGGATCACAGTGTTAGGGTCACATTGTATGGTCAACATGTCTCGGTCATGGTGTCTAGACCTGCTGTCCGGGACACGGTTTTTTGGTCACGGTGTCTGGGTCATGATTTCTAAGTCTTTTTCTAGAAAAATGAAACCATTGGAAGTCTCATGGTTTCTCAAACATAGCCAAATAACCGTATATAGACGTAGGCTGTAATATTCATCAAATTAAGTAGACTTAATCATGTATAAAAGAAATCATTATAGACCAATGTAAAATATAGTTTACAATAATCAAACATGATTTATAGCAATTAAGATCTAGGGTAGGTAAATTTAAAGCATAAAGAAACCAACCATTTGTAAACATGATTTGATAAATATTTAAATAATATTAACATGATTTATATGATTTATTCAATTTTTGATAATTAAAACATCATTATAACATAAGGAGTCCAACAATATCCCCTTTTTTATGTTCACAAATCATGCATGTTCTTATACCCCTTAGTGTATGTGTCTCTCCCCATTTTGGGATTATCTAAAAGAGTAACAAAAAACAAGAGAATATATAATAAGAGGTCACAGCGCATTATATGGAGAAAGATGTGTCATTGTAAGAAGTAGGCAAAAAAAGTTCAAAATATCCCTATCAAAATATAGTGTTCTCATTTCATCAGCACTAGTTGTCTTCTCTTTTCCCTTGGCAGTAGCATAATGAGGAGCCATAGGAGTAGAGGTAGAAGTGGAAGAGGGATCTGAGACAACTGTCCTAGAAGGAATAGAGAGTCCTTCAAAATAAAAGGGTTCCATGGTAGGTTTGTTTGGAGGCCAAGGTAATTGTTGGTCTATGATAACAGGTTTGATCTGACTTAGTTCCTAAGAGACATATATAGAGGATGAGACAATGTTAGTGGATATGGAAGGAGGAAAACTTGGCCGGTAGGGTGAAACTACAGGATCCACAATAACAGGGCTCTACGCATGAAGATAAGGCCTCAATAAGTTGATAAAGTTAGCAATAATCTCACCATTGTACTACACCACTTACTCAAAACCATTTTTTTTCTCCATGATCTTGTCCAAAAAATGAGTAAAATATTTAAACTATTGAACTTGAGTTTTGAAAGATTTATTGAATGGATGAATTTTCAAATTATCTACAAGGTACACGAAAGGGTTTGTCATGTCATGCTTTGAGAAAATTTTAATGATGTAGAAATCCACTTCCTTAGTATTTTCATCCTAAGCATAATTTGCAATTTCTGAATGAATACTTATCAAATCAAGTAGTCTATCACTTTTTTTGACAACCATAGAAAGACTCTCCTAGTAAAATCCAATTAGAACTGATTTAAGTGCTCACTTAACAATAGTTCTATGTAGATCACCATCATAGGAGGGTTGAGATGACTGTTCAGAGTCACTAGAGGCTGTAACTACTGAAGTGAGGGACTTTAGCTGATTCATAACATTCTATTGACATCCCTTGTAATCACCAGTCTACATTTTGAGACCAATAACATGATCAGACATTTATTTGACTATATTCTTGTTTCTCTCATCTACCTTGTCGGCTAATGAAGTTAGGTTCGGTTGAATCATAGAGACAAAATCCAATGGAATATGACCACTATCATCATTAATAGGATGAGCAATAGGATCCAGTCCTAATTTCCAAACATTCTATATATCTTAAACCATAAGACTGAGAGACTTCATTTCATCACACATATGTTTGTTCTCATTTCTGACCTCTTGAATTTCTAGAAGCATTTTTTTACTGAATCTGCCATATGATCTTTTTTAATAGCAAGGTAGCATCTCTTTCACTCATGTTTGTTATAGGAACAGGTTGATTGTTCATGAGATTTTCAACTCAAGCCAATAATGTAGCTCCAAAGGGTTTTAGATCGTTCTAACTCACGAATGTAGAAGGTTATTATGCAGGTTCAAGAATAGGAGTTGAGATAGGCACCGGTTCATTTGTAAAGACTACTTCAAGAGTGAAGACATGTTTCAATTGAAATATAGTAGAAAATTCGATGCCTTTAACTGAGGCTTCCTGTGTATCATTCACATCAATGTAGGTTGGAAACTTATACCATATATCCATAGTGATTGGATCAACTAGTTTAGGAATTTCATCACTTTCTAGACAAGGGTGCTTCTCCCCCTCAACAAGTCCATCCTTCATTGGACTAAGAGATTAGGATATTTGATTTGTTTCCAAGATTTTATCTCTAATGGACCCACCCATTTTTTTAGCAAACTAAAATGCATGCTCCATTCTTTCCTCAGCAGATACGTAATCTCCGGATCAGATCATTCCTCTATGTGTTCCTCTTAAGAAGATTCATTCTCAAGAGAAATTTTTTATTCGAGATGACCTTATAGAAAAGTCATTATATATTCAATAACAGATGACTCTTATTTAAAAGTATGTTTGTCTACCAAATCAATAGCTTCTTCTAGAACATGAACATCCTTCTCAACTATGTCTTGAGGAACTGGTGCACTGTCTTCCCTGTCTAAGACTGTTTCCCATGTAGGTGCAACAACCTCCTCCTTTTCTTTTTCCACAAGATAGTCCATAATTTCGTCTAGTACCAAACCAGGATCAAAGATCTCATTAGGTCTTAAAGAATTCTCAACTGGATTAATCTTTTGAAACAACCTTTCATTATCCTCCACCCAAGCCTTTTTCCATGGATTCCAAATAATTTTCATTCATTTGACTGTAACATTTGAGATAAAAAAATTCATATTCCTTAATGACTTCTTTATTTTTTCCAACCTACCCTTTAGAATAAATCACAATAGATATTATCCTTGAGTAGAAAAAAGAGTATGACATTTAGGTTTCCTTAATTAACTCACAAATATAAAGTATAATATACTTTCATAGGTTAATATTGGGTCCATTATTCATAAGGTGTATCGAAAATATATCCAGATATTTGAGGGTAGCGAAGTCTCCTTTTCTCTGAGTAATCAGATTTTATATATACTAAAATAAGAATCAAGTTTCACTATCTATCTCAGTAGCGATAGCTATTATCTTTGTTTTATATACATTCAAGCTTCCTAAGGATTCTTCTAAAACAAAGATATCACTTGGAGGAAGATAAAATCTCTAATAGTCCTCAAAAAATACTTTATGAGGTATCCCTAGGAAAGTAGCACATAACCTTGAATAGAAGATACATATTTGGGAATTGATTTATCTTCTTACAACAAAATCAACTTCTATATGGAAAGTGGATTGAATTAACTGATAGAGTTGAGCAACTAACTTTGGGTAAATCAAACTTTTCTCACTTTTGAACCAATCCAGCCATCCCTGCTCTTTTTGTATTTTAAACACTAAAGAATTACTTGATAGAAACCACTAGGGGAAGATCTCCTTTTCTGGTACCACTATTCTTTCAATAATATATGGATTCAAAGGACCTTGTGGCACTATCATCTATGGTATTTTCATCTTCTTCTATGATCTGCACTTCTCAGGAGTTGATGAGGACAGGAGTTTCATTTAAGGAATTCAATCGAGGTTTCAAGAGAGAGAGAGAGAATGAGCTGAAGGGTAGAAGGACTAATAGTTTGAGAGAAGAGATGTTGAGTGAAGATTAGATTGAAAACTCTTTCATTTTTATCATTTATGGATATCAACCATGAAAAATTAAAAAGTGAATAAAAGAAAAAGAATAAAATAATCCATTATAGTGATATAAGTAATAATATATAAATAGAACGAAAAGGTGTTATTACGGTGAGACCGAAATAGTTTTTCAAAGTTAGATCCTTTGATCGAAAACATGAGACAACAACATTAAGATAATAACTTTATGAACTGTTACACTGAGACTGTATGTCTAAGAGAGTGACTTGTGCAACTATAGTCTATGAAAAAATAAATTTTGAAATCAGTATGATTTTTACATAAGATTTATCATTCTTAATTCATGTATGATGTAATCTATTCATTCACAATTAAATGATTTTATGAATAAATCAACAAGATAATATTCAGTTCTAATGAATTCCCAAGTGATATCATCTTTTTGATAATGGGCTCTCAAAAAGCGATGTCTTACATCAATAGGATTGGCCCTAGAGTGCAAAACATGATTTTTGAGACGTTAATAGCACTTTTACTATCACAATTTATAGGTACATTTTTTAATTGATTTCCATAATATAGTAAACTGTGTTTCATCCACAAAATTTGTGCACAATAACTACTAGGAGCTATGTATTCATCATCAAAATTAGATAATTCATAAATGTTTTTTACTACACTGTGATACTAAATACTTATCTAAAAGGTTACATGTTTGAGATGTGCTTTTTATATCTAACATAAAACCACCAAAATCAGTAGCAGAACAGTTGAATAACTCAAATGATTATCCTCTAGGATAGAACATACCTAGATTGGGTGCATGTTTGAGGTATTTGAAAATATTTTTAATAGCATTTAAATGAGATTCCTTATGGTTTTCTTGAAAATGAACACAAAAACATACACTAAACATAATATAAGCCTGACTAGATGTTATGTAGAGTAAGATTCCAATCATTCCTCTATAAGAGGCTAGATACACAAATTTTCTGTCTTCATCCATATCCAACTTATATGTAGTACTCATTGGAGTGTCACTACTTTTAGAACTATCCAAGATGAAATGATATAGAATATCTCTAGTATATTTGATTTGATTTAAAATAATACCATAATTATTTTGAAATATTTGATATCCAAGAGTGAATTTTAGTTCTCCCCTTAAACTCATTTCAAATTCATTTTTCACCATTTTAGAGAACTCAATACATAATTATGTTTCTGAAGATCAAAAAATAATATCATCTACATAAATTTGAACTAATAAAACATCATTTGAATTTCATTTTATAAAAAGGGTTGGATCAGTTATACCTTTTGTAAAACCTTTGGAAATAAGAAATGTACATAATCTATCATACCTAAATCTAAGAAATTATTTTAAACCTTATTAATCATTTGATAATTTAAAAACATGATTTAAAAAATGAGGATTTGTAAAAACAGGGGGTTGCTCGACAACGACATCCTAAGATATATACCCATTTAGGAAGGTAGTCTTGACATCCATTTGATATTGTTTGAAATTTAGATTTGCAGCAAAAGCAAGTAGAATTCTGATGGCTTCATGTTTAGATACTGGTGAATAGGTTTTCTAATAGTCAATTCCTTCTGCTTGACTATAGCCTTGCGTAACCAATATAGCCTTATTTCAAACTATGTTACCAGCTTCATCTACCTTATTTCTAAATAGTTACTTAGTTTCTATGGTAAATGTGTCTTTTGGTCTATCAAAAAGTTTCCAAACATTGTTCCTTTCAAACAAATTATGTTCTTCTTACATAGCCATTGTTGAGTCAATAAGGTTTTCCTTATGACTTTTCCATTCCTTCTTGTTTTGAAAATCACAAACACCTTATAGTTAAGAAAATATTATTATTACTCAAATAAGGAAAATTTACTTCCTTAAGGAAATTTAACTTAACATAGATTTTCTTATACATAGCTATTTTTTCCCTTAAAATCAAAAACTGGAATCGCAACCAAATTTTCGGAGCCTTATAATGAAAAGTCGAAGCATTCTGTTTTTAGGATCCGAATCATGGATGTGATCTGTAATATAGTTTTAATATGAATTCTGGACTCCAAACTCTGAAGCAGTTCTAATTCGAACTCTTTAGAAGTTCGACTCCGAACTCTTAAGAAGTTCGACTCCGAACTCTTAAGAAGTTCGATTCCGAACTCTTTAGAAGTTTGACTCTGAACTCTTAAGAAGTTCGACTCCGAACTCTTAAGAAGTTCAACCCCGAACTCTTAAGAAGTTTGACTCCGAACTCTTAATATGTTCGACTCCGAACTCTTAAGAAGTTCGACTCCGAACTCTTAAGAAGTTCGACTTCGAACTCTTAAGAAGTTTGACTCTGAACATTTAAGTAGTTCGACTCCGAACTCTACAGATTTAGAATCTGATCTCTGATGAAACCAGACTCTGATTTCCTATAAATAGAATCTGAACATTTCTTAACATAGACTCCAAACTTCATTTTGGTCAGACTCCGAACCTTTGACATTCTTACACTCCGAACTATTAATTAGTCCTTACTTACATATGCTTCATTCCAAAATGATGTCTTACATTCAGTTATAAAAAGTTTGTTATAAAACGAGGTCGTCTATTCTGTTTCTTATTAACCATTGGTTGAGTTACATGTGTACAGGTCCTTCCGGATTTCATGGAAAATATGACCGTTGGAAGAAGGAGCCGACCGTTGGATATTTGCCTATAAATAGGAGCTCATTTTAAAGAGATCAGTGCTGAAAAGCTGACTGATCTTCGACTCATGTGATTACATGCTTGAAGTGATTTCTAGAGAGAGAGAGGCTCTTATTAACTCTCAATGCTTCGTGCGACTCTGAATGTTGGTGATTACATTCGAGGACTTCCGAGGATAGGAAGACAGAGGTGCCGACTACCTTGATGTTCGAGAGATTCCTTGCTGAGGAAGACAGAGGTTTCCAACTACCTTGAAGTTGAGGGCTTGCGGGGATAGCAATACAGAGACACTCTGATCTTCGTATCGAGGTCTTACCCTGGTGTGGGTAAGACAGACTTGCTTGAAAGTTTAAATCAAGGGACCTTTATCCAAGGTTGTTAGATACCCTTCTCTTTGGGTTAAAAGACTTATATCTTATTACTTGTAGTTTTACCATGTGTTCATATTCCGTTGCATTTTGTATTATAAGGAAAGTATAAATTTCTTATACTTCCTTACTTGTACTCTGTTTCATTTAGATTCTATACGCTCTAAGGTAGAATCTCATATTGTAATCTTTTATTAGGTTTCTATTTCCGGAACCATACTTCCAAAACCTACTTTCAGAATCTCTTTCCAAGATTGCATTCATTGTTAGAGGTGTTGTGAATTTTCTTAGTTTATCCTTGTAAAACTTAGTTCTTTCCTTTGATTAAGGAAAACATAGTTATTCGTAACTAACTTTAAAGGTTCCAAAGGAATTTTTAAAGTATACAATTCACCCCCCCTCTTTTATATTGATCATCTACATCACTATTTCGATCCTACAACCATCCCCCAAAATTCATCATTTATTACATCGTCAATGTTTTTAGGGTCATGTTGTGTGCAGAAAACTTGATGTTCAACTTGATTTCTATGAGAATATCTAGTCTGAGTTCCTTTATCTAAATCTCCTACAACATTATTTAAGGGATGGTTCATAAGGGTTATTACAACTCTAGAAAAAAATGGACTAGTGATTTCAGGTTCATCAATTGGTTCAGGTTCATTATGACTTGAATCTGGAGAATTTACAGAACTGGATGTTTTCAAAAATTCATTTACAAGATGGTTAAAAGTTTTAGCATTGAAGTCCAAATTTGGAATCTCATCCTCTTGGTTCTCTAGAGTGGTCTTAGTCTCATGTTGGTATACCTCATCAAACAAGACATTGATAGATTCTTCCACACATTTAGTTATTTTATTAAACTGTTAATAGGCTTTACTAGAGATTGAATATCCAAGAAATATTCCTTTATCACTCTTAGATGAAAACTTTTCTATATTTTCCTTAGTGTTAAGGATATAGACTTTGAAACCAATAACATTGAAGTAGCTCACTTTATGTTTTATGTTATTCTATAACTCATATAGATTTCGTTTAGGAATAAGTATAATCAACAGTCCATTTATAATATAGCATGATGTATTTAATGCTTCAGCCTAAAATTAAATAGGTATGTCATATTCACTAAGCATGTTTCTAGAATTCTCTTACAATGTTCTATTTCTTCTTTCAAAAACTCCATTTTTTGAGGTGTTCTAGGGGTAGAGAAATTATGAATATAGAAATTTTGTGAACAAAAGGATTAAAAATATATTTTTTCAAACTCATGACCATACTCACTTCTTAATTATTTAATTCTATGTACAATAATATTTTTTACAGTTTTATCATATTTGGTGAAATGAGACTAGGCTTCACTTTTGTGGGCCAAAAACAATGTAAACATATATCTAGAAAAGTCATCTACATGAACAAAAACATAGTGCTTCCCATTTCAAATATGATATCTAGATGGTCTAATGAAATCTATGTAAACATGTTCGAGAGGTTGAGAAGTTGACACTTCTTTCTTTGGTTTGAATAAATTTTGTTTTTTCCCTTTTGATAAGAATTACACACTGTGTCATTAGGAAACACATGTTTGGTTAGGTTTTTTAACTAAACATTTTCTAGTTATCTTTATAAGGGAGTTAATATTACAGTGTCCTAGTCTCCTATGAAAAATCTAGGAATCTTTGTGAAATAAAATTAAACATGAATCTATTTGAGAAACTAAAGAATCTATGTTAATAGAGTATACAATTTCATTTGTTATTGAATAAAATACTAATTAATTTTTAGAGTAACAAAAATTACAAGCATCATTTTCAAATTTATTATGAATTCCATAATCACATATTTTTGAAATACTATAAAAATTATATTTCAATCCATAAACAAATATTACATTAGAAATTAAAACTGAGTTAATGTTACAAATTTGGCCAAGGCCAATGATTTTTCATTTGGCATTGCCACCAAAAGTGACATGTCCACAATCAATTTTTATTTAGTTCTTGAATCATGAATATTATTTTGTCAGGTGTCTTGATCACCCAGTGTCCATGTACCACAAGATTTTATAGGAGATATTTTAAAAAAATTCATACAAAATAGTTAAATAAAAATAGACATTAGTACCCATATTTGTTTGGGTACATTAATATTAGTGATTAGTGATTTAGGAACCCATATCTTCCTCATAGGTTTCCTATAGGAATTATGCAATGTATGTGAAAAATAAACTCTATTTAGTCTAGAATAGTTTGAAACTGTAGAGAGACTATCATAATTTGAACTAGAAAAATGTTTTCCCGGATTAAGAGTAAAGTAGTATGTCATAGATTTTGAAACTAAATTGGTTCTTCCCAAACTTATTTTTCCAAGTTGATATCCAATACGATTAGTGTATTTAGGATAAATATGTTTACCAAGAACATTCCCCAATGTATCTTTACCCTTTGTAAACCATTCATGTTACTTTTTCAATAGCTCATTAGATAGCTTTAGTTCATTGTTTTCATTGACTAATTGATCATTTTTCTCTATTTCTATAGTATGTTCAGATTTAATAATTGAGGTAAGATCTTGTTGTTTCTTTAATAAAATATATTTTACTTTTATTTCATTAAATGTCTCTTCCAGCATATTTCAATTCTCAAAAATTTATTCTTTATATATATTTTTAGAATCACATTCATCTCCAGAATAATATGAATAGATTATAGGATATTTTAGGGTTACCTCATATGTGTTTTTCATTAAACACATGATTTAATTATTATCCTACTCATCATGTGAAGACATAGAGTCACTTGAACTATCCTCAAAAGAACTCCAAGTTGCTTTCATTACCTTTCTATACATTCTATCTTTGTCCTCATTAATATTAGTATACTTTAGCTTGGTACATTCAGCTTTTATATGTCCCTTTAGCTTATATTCATAGAATACTATCTCTTCAGACTTTTCACTTATTTTCCAATCTTTCTTTCAGATTCACTTTTGATTATATATTCCTTTGATGTTAGGATTTCTAAAAAAATTACCTTTTCAAAAATTTCATAAACCTTCTGGCTAATTAAGACATATCATAATCAATATCATGTGATGGTTGTTCACTTCTGGAACTTTCTACAGAAACTTCAAATTTCCCCTTTTTAATTTGTTTTGGAGGTGGTGGCCATGAATGTAACATATTTTTGTGTGTGTTCATCCTCCTCTTCCTTATCAAATTTCACATCCTCTTCATACATAATTAGTTTCCCAATGATTGATTTGACATGTAATTTGTTGATGTCAAATGACTCTTTAATAGATATGATGGTTCCACTCCATCTATCAGGAAGGAATTTGAGAGTCCTCAAGATTTTTTCATTGGCAATAACTTCTCTTATAAGGGAAATCATTGTGTTGACAATTTCGTTGATCCTGAGATACATGTCAGAAATATGCTCCTCATGTTTTATTTTAAAGATATAATATTTAATAGTATAAGTATTATGTATCATTTCTTTCATACTAGATGTTCATTTATTTAAAATAGGCAAAGTATACCAAATTTCATGGGCGATTTTACATGCAGAAAATCAATTAAATTCCTCATCTCATGATGAGAAATATAAAGAATTCATGGAATTACAATTTTTATTGTATACAATATTGGTTGTTTAATCTCAATTAATTCTATTAGAATTAAGAATAATATACACATATATAATTGAATACTAAATTTCAAAACCCATACTTTCTAAATGCATGTTCATTTTAATCATTCATTGGGAATAATTAGTTATATTAAAGAATCATGGTATATTTATTGAAGAAACATTTGGTATATTATGCATAATAATTAAATAATTTTAAAGAGATAGAAATTTAAAATTATAATAAATTTAGAGATATTTAATGTACAAATAAAACCACTGTTGAATATGTTTAAAAACAATGTCTTAAAACACTCTTATGATAAAAAATGTTGGTCAGAGTAGAGTACTCAAGAGGGGGGGGGTGAACAAATTATCTATAAAAATTTATGTTACAATGTTTTATTATAATGGTTTCCCAATAAAAATAAATACTGCCTAATCAATCAACGTAAAACAGTTATAAAATTTTTACAGTTCAAATAACCTCTCAGAAGATTGATTAATTGTCTGTAATATCAGAATGAGTTATTGATTTTACTTTTGAAGCTATTCAAATAAGGAAAAACAATTATAACTTCTATCCAATATTAATTATCAATGTAAATCAATCGATTTCTAATTTATACAGTAAAACAAAGAAATAATAAAATAAAGTACACAACAGATAAAAAAAGTGGTTTAGCCTCATGCCAAGACCCAATCAACTCAACTTGGTGATCAACAACTACTAAGTAGTTTATATTAATAAACATGATCCACACCCTGGATCGCAGTAAACAACAGTTCACATGACTCTCTAGGTCACACAACCTCTTACACATTTCATTGTGGGTAAAAACTATTTGGTCACACAAGGACCTATTCCACCCTTATCAGTGGGAGTATACAAGTGTAATAAGATACGAGAGGAAGGATATATTGTATTTTATAGTTTAGTGCATGAGATATTGTGTGTTTTTAATATAGACACACACACAATGTTCAATATCTAAAAGCAATACACAATATAGAAAAGATGATGAGATAAGGTTAGAGGTGCTCTGAGTGTTATTCTATGAAATTTTGGAGTTCTTGGATGAGGCATATTCAAGTTTTGAGTCCTCCTATATGAAACAAAGTATCACAAGTCTCGTGCTATGTTTTCCAGTTAGATATAGCTCTTGTTTATCATTGAGTTGGTATTGTAATGATTTTTTGGTTCTGATCTGTGGTATTCTAGATTTTTTTTATAGATTGCTTCGTGTGTTCTTTAGATGTATCTTGGTTCATGTATTAGTGAAATTTTCAAGAATTCTCGCACTTCTTCTACACACTACTGCAAATCCTTGTTTTAGGGTCACACTTTTCTTCTTATTCTAGGAGTGCATGTGCTAGATGTGACATGATGTATTTATCTTGAACCTCATACATTGTACTATCAGGTGACATGTCAACAATGAAGAATTATTTATGTAAGTTCATTTAATATACTCAAATATGACCATTGGAAATTAAATTGAAAATGATAAAACTGATTAAATAATGGTGTCACAGTCTGTTAGGAAATGGTGCCACATGGAAATTATGTCACCATAAGATAGTGTTTTCTTCTTTTCCTTTGAGCAGTGAGACAGTCATGATGGATTAATTGTATTTAGATCAGGAATTGGTAGTATAGATGCAGTGTTTGGATCATGGTGTCTGGTCACGATGTCTTGGTCCCGGTGTCTAGTCATAGTGTTTGGGTCACAGTGACTGGGTCACGGTGTCTTGTCACCGTGTTTGGGTCATGGTGTCTGGGTCACAGTGTTTGGGTCATGGTGTCTGAGTCCTTTCCCAGAAAATCAAAACAATTGGTAGACTCATAGCTTCATAGACTAAAAACAATATTTTTATATAGACATATGTAGTAATATTATCCAAATGAAGTTGACTTAATCATTCATAAATGAATTCAATGTAGAACAATGTTAATTATAGTTTACAATAATAAAACCTGATTTATAGAAATTAAGATTTTTGGTAGGTTTATATAAATCATAAAGATACCAACCATCAATTCACATGATTTGAGACAAATTTAATTAGGATTAATAAGATATATAGGATGTATAGGATTTGTGATCATTAAAACATGAATAAAACATGAGGAATCCAACAAACATATTTATAAGAATAATGTATATTTTTATTTTCATTAAAAGTTTAATTATATCATATTTTTATAAATTAATAAAATTTATGTCATTTTAACCAATTTCACTTTGAATTTGATTATAAAAACATAGATTATATTTGGATGTTTTTACATTAAAAACTCACAATATCATCTAGTCCGTGGGATTAACTTTAAATCAATTTATTCATCATATATGATTGCAATTTCAAAAAATGGATTCCATATTTTGGATTATAATAATTTATAATTCCTAATAAAATTAAATAAATTTGCCTAAAATTATTAGGGAAAGCGAATAAAATTAGTTATAATGATTAAGGGTAAATTTAGATTAATAATGCACTAAAACTCAACCTTAAGTCCCAAATGTCCCAGAAACCTCTACACAGGACACCAAATGAACATATTTAGACCCTATAATCCATTTGACTAATTTGTTCCATTATTGGTGAATCTTCCTTTTTGAAAAACCGTGTATGTAATTAGTTTGTCAAAATATTTCAAGAGTAAAAGACCTCATACACCATTGATGGCCTCCTATCCTCCCACTTCCTCCCACTTCTCAATAAACATTGGATCGACCATGATCTGAACATGAATCTCCTAAAAAACAATCTCATATTCATAGAATCATCCCATTAGAAACAATTCCATCCAAGGAAGCCCTATGTTATAAACCAAAAGAAGTTACCTGATTAAGAGGTTACATCTTTCCACATGCTATTTAGTTTTAATTACATTCCACAACACCTAAACTCTAATCCTTCTAGGATTTTATAAAAATTATCATAATTATAATAGGATGTTTTTATTCAATGGGTTGTACCTAAACTTACTCAATATTCTATCTAATGGGTTATGAATATAATTTTTTTATGTATAGCGATCTACTGCTTCAAGAAAAAATGATTGTTTAATTTTTATTTTCCACCTCTCATGCTAGGAATTATGATGTAAATTTTTTTATATGAGTTATTACTATATAAATATGACAACATCATTCGTGGAAGTGTGTACTTCCACCTCCTCATAGTGATGTGATTCGTTCACATTATTCATTTACCATATAAAAAATGAATTTAATTAAAAATATTTGGAAAAAATAAACTCTATATCATATTCTTGACAAAATTACTTTTCTTGAAATATAATATATATCACTTTCTTCAAAACTCTTTTCACACACTTAAAATGTCATAACATCGTTAATGGACATGTGGACTGACACCTCCTTGACATGATGTGATTACTTTTACATCATAATAGATAAATATATAAGTATATATGATTAAATAATATGGTATTTATAGTATAATGATCACTATGGAATGATTTAAGTTACTTCCCTTTTTTCAACGATAATCATTAAAAAATGGGAATGTTACTCATGCATACATACAACCAACAGTCTACATGATTGTAAAATTAGTTCACTTTTAATAATAATATTTAAGGATTGGTTTCAAAAGAATAATTGATGTATAAATATGATATTTATTTCATGTTTATTAATCAGAAGATGTTTTATAATGACATCTTCGATTATAGTTGACCTAAAAAATTATTTTTGATTTATTAATTGATTTTGGTCAAAACCATATATGTAAACATAATTGATTATGTAGTTGTATAAAACAAGGTAATAAGTAAAAATAAAGTAATGTTAAATATTTAAAATGTACTAAACTAAGTAAATAATCAACATAATTTAATTATAAATGAATTTAATGGATGCTCACCTGAAAAGAAAATGTTGCGTATGGGATTTCATCTCAATTTACATTCCTTTGGGAAATATTTGTTGTTTTGCACTTTGTATCTTTTATATGGTGTATATATTACCCTGTTACATGATATATCATTACTATACTTATAGTTATGATATTATAACATTCATTTACTTTTATTCCATTCTGAGACTTATGATTTATGATGTTTCTGAGTGGTATGAGACACTTCGGAATGTTAAATTTTGTTTCCTGAAAAATAATTTTACAGATCATTCATTTCCATTTTGGTAAATTATATGAAAATTGTTAAATAGCCTCGATAATTTGTCGCTCTTCGTATTAATGAAAATTTATAAGTATTTTTACTAGGTTTTCATTCTTTCATACTCAAGGTGTTTTAGAAAATGTCTTTATGTAAAACCGATATCATTTATCTCTTTAGTCAGAGAAACTTTTTTATTTTAAAAACTTGTTTTAATAAAATGTTTGCAATTTTTCAAAATGAATTGGTAATTAAATTTTTACCATTTTTTATTTTCCAATGTTTTTAATGGAATCTATTTAATTATTATAGAAAAATAAAGTTTTCTATACTTTTACCAGGTAAATTTAATGTTCTATTTATCAGGTATGACATATACCGATTTACCCATCTTCAATCCTTCAATGCTTCCTTTTAATGTTTAAAATGATAAGTTATATATCGTTTTATTAAATTTTTTTCAAATAATTTTTTTCAAAATAGAAGGATTATTTCTTCATGGATCATTTTAGAAGGTATTTTTATAATATTTCCATTCATCAAGGAAAAAAACATTTATTTTAATACACATGGGGTATGTTGAATTGATAACAACCTTAATTTTCATTTGGATGCCTTAATATTGATTTGGGGAAGGATAGTATTCACATTCACTTCCTTTATTCCTTTCATTCACCATGAAAATTATATTTTTCTATGATCATTGAATATTAAATTCCTTAGATTTTACCATCTCATTTATCATAGATATCTTCACTATATAAATCATATCTAATTTATATATGTTGATTACATCAAATTTTGTTTGATTATTTGGGTAAATATTGATAAATCAGTATCTCTTACTCACTAATGATATTTGATAAGACACATTATTAAATCAATTATTCAATATATGAAAATTATTTGGAATGGTACAACACAAATAATGCGTTGTTATAGATAGCCCCTCATTACATCAATAGTCTCATGGGATGAGTCATTTTTCATACCTCCAAAGATGTGATCTCACACGATATGTTGAAAATCGTCTTGTAGATGTTGTTGATGGTAAATGTTCCATGTTATTAGGAATCATGGTATCTAATAATCAACAATATCCTTTAATTAGTTTCAATTTTTATTCATCCATGAGATTTTCTGTTGAAATATCTACGGATACCTTTCATTTTTAGTTCATTTATTAAATAGAATGTGTTTCAGTTTCATAACATTCCATATTTATTTTTCCTTATCTAGTTATATAAATCAAATGTGTTTTCTTTTAAATTTTCTTATTGTTTATTAACTTCCATTTTAGACTATTTATTACATTACATGTGTGTTTATTTATTTACATTTCCATGTTAATTTATTCCAATATATTTTTTATTGATTCTTTTTTTGATACCCTTAGTTAAAATTTGATATCACAATTAATATTTTTCCATAACCAGAATCTATGAAATGTACTATGAATGATATACATGGATATACTAAATGAAATATATTTATCCTTAATGTTATTATTTTGAAAAAAAATATCTTGTAATTAGTCTATTAATTTTCAATACAAGTCTCATGTTTGTATATGGTTTATGAAGACTACTGAACTCTCAATCCTTCAGAATTGTATTTCTTCTAATAATGTAAAGGTAATTGATATAACACATTGCCTCCAAGCTATTGGGGTCTAGGTCAATAAATTATGTATTTATTTCATAACATGCCAAGAAAATTTTGTAATGTTATCCTCAAACTCTACAAAATTTTTTCTTTTTTCTTATCAAGTAACATCCTCTCAATTAATGTTCATTTATATCAAATATTTTTTAAGAAAAACACCACATTAAAATTTTTCTATTCCATAAATTAATTTTCAACAAAATATTTTGTGTTTATGATCAATAAACATAGTTTTTCAGTATAGATATTCAAACAATAAAGATAAAAAATAATTATTTCTATTATTTACTAGCTAATAAAAGTAATATAATTTCAAGTGGTATAATCCATTTTTAATATTATAAAGTATTAATTGGTTAATTAAAATATTGAGGATTCTATCGCATGAAGAAATCCAATGTATGTGAATTGTGTTATGGAAAAATATGTTGATTCATATGGGAAAGGTTATTCATTATAACCTGAGTCAAATTCCGTCACATAGACTTGACCATCCATGTACCAAAATATTCCATATTTTGCTTACTCAGAATGGAAATCCCTTAATTTTTAATGGGCACAAATTTCATTTTTCCACTAGACACCATCTATAAAATATTCAATACACTAATTTATCTCACAATAATATTCAATATTGATCCATAAAATAAAAAACTATATAATGGTAAAAGATATAGAATACCCAATAGGATTATTAAAATTATAATGTTAGCTCTGTTCATTTAAAATCTCATAGAAAAAGTTCTTACTAATCATGCTCTGAAACCAACTATAACACCCAAACTACAGTTATGAAGAGATTGTGTTTAATTTATTACAGTGGTGCATTTTAAAATTGAACTCACAATGTAGTATTGGTCAATTTAGATTTCTTATAGAACTAGTCTCTAATATTATTTGAATATTTCGTTGTAAATAACAAATATATTCTATGAAACATTCTAACACCCTTGAAAATATTCATTATATAATCTTTCATATAATAGGGAAAGGAATCATATAAACGATGGGATCATATTCTTGGTAAGGGTTATATATATTGGAAGATATAATGATTAACTAAACTATAATCAATATGGAAGATTGGATAATAAAATAACCTTCCACTCAATTAATAACATAATTAAATGAGCATCAAGGAATAATATCAACAGGAAAATCAAATGAATAATACAATCTAATTTCTTAATAAATAAAATCCATAAACCAGATATTCATGACCTATCTATCATTTTCTTTTCCGTGTTATCCAGAATTTTACCATCAGGTCATCTCAACCAATACATTATTTTCAATAAATGGCTAAATAAAACCAAAATATACATCTATCATTAAGTGCCTCATACATTTTCTCATGAAAATAGTAGATGCATCAAGGGGCCTTCAATAATCTAAACCCACACATCAATTGAACATCCCTATAATTCCCTTTATTTTGAATAATCAGTACCATTAATTCTCAAATTTTCTATCAAGTCATAATTTATTAGAATTGAGTCCAAAATACAGAAAATCATTACATTTAATGTAAATAAAAAAAACATAAATAATATGTTTCTTCAAATTAATACCATATATAGAAGTGGTATACAGTTGAAACATTATAAAGGTAATATATATTATTTTGAATTCATTCATGATATTAAAAAATGGACATAATAGAGAAAAATAATGTCCACTGTATAATGCAGAGTGGTAGAGAACATGATCAGAAGAAAGTCAATGCTCTAAAAAAAGGTATAATCTATTTTTAGTGACAGATTATAGAAGACTATTAATTCATAAAAAATAATTTTTATATAGAAAAATAAATCAATTTTAAATTAAAATAGATGGGATAAGTTAAAAATAGCATCCTTGTATATTTATATGAGTATGGAGTTATAAATGAATTTTTCAAATTCTATTAATTCCAATAAGAATATGTTATAATTATCTATTGATATGTTTATAATTATAAATTCAAAAAGTATTGATTAAAATATTTTATTCTAAAATATCAATGGAGTCATGTAGTGAACACATCAAACTAAATAGGATTCATGATTGTAGTAAAATATGTTCATGTGGTTTTGGTTAAACAATGGATATGTTTACACCTTCAGTAGAACGTACTAGATTCAGAAAATGAAATGAAGATTTCTGTTAAAAATAGTTTTTTGAAAATAAAAAATTATAATTGTATTTAATAAATATTTGTATTATATTTAAAAAAATCTATAAATATTTTAAATAAAATATTAACATTTTAAAAAAATTATTGGAATTAATATATGAGAAAAAAATATTAAAAGGTATAACCTGTACATGTAAAAAACATGTTAATTATTGATAAAACAAGAGAATAAATTGAATATCATCATGAAAAACCCAAAAATAATAAATTAAAATAAAATATATTTAGTTTAATAAATTAGGATTATTTAGTATACCAAAATAAATTAAAATATAAAATATCCAAATATAATTTTTGATTATGACATGAATCTTGTACCTTGGGTATCTCCTCGGTCATACATGTTTGTTTATCCCATCAAAGTCATTTGAATGTTTTAAATACATTATTTAGAACCTTTTTCGTCTATATTCCATTTTTAGGACCCTTTTAATAGTATTTTAAATATATTCACTATATATATTTGATTAATATACAATCCACTTTAAATATGTTCAGTGAATTAATACAAAGTGATTTCATTATACTGGCCCATGTTGAAGGACTCAGTAAATAGTTAAATCATATCCAATATGTTAATAACTTTATGAATATAATTTTTACTCATTATATATAATTTTATAACCACCACTCATTAATGTTATAGAAAAATGAATCACATATATTTGTAGAGGAAGTATTCCCCATATATGCATGAGTGGGGTTTTCATTTTCCAACAGACGGAATAGTAAGATGGTATACGATATTTTATAATTCTATAATAATAATTATGATAATTATATAATTCATATTTTTTAATTCATTGATTATAACCATCCATGTGAAATAGTGATGAAAAACAAATTACACCAATATGTAGATACAATAGGTCAGAATTACACATTAAGGATGTTTTCATTTACCATATGATTGAAATGAGTTGTAAAATAGATTTCCAATAATGAGAATAATATTATGTTTTCTAAAATTGATTCATTTGGATATGATTGTTATAATTTATTTTTAAAAAGTTCAGGATTTAATTAACACTGAATGTGCTAGGAGAGACGATTACCTCTTCTTTGAATGACCTCATTTGGGATATACATTATTCATCATTTGGATAGTCATAGGGTAAGGACAAGATATCAAGAAATAATATAGGTAAAACAATAAGATTTATGGTTAGTTTGTGGTTGATCTAGATGGGAATTTTTATAAATAATTTAGCAGTATAGGTTACCTTATACAAGTGAAGGGAGTGACACATTTCAAATTGCCTAAAATATTTGTTAAAATAAATTCATTTTCTTGTGAATGTGTCTTTAAATAATCATAGATTCAAAAAAGTTAACATCAAGTCAGAAATTAAACGTAAAAATTATGTTTTATTATATTTTTATAGATATATTTAGGCCTTATCAATTTATTTTTAATATTTATTTCTGTTTTGAAACATAAATGAATTTATGAATATTTACCATAGTAAATATTAATTCAGATGAAAAATTAATTTGATCATATTACCCAATATTATATTTGATTACTCAAAAAATTGATTCGAATATAAGTGAATCAACTATTAGATATAGTATAAAATAATTTCAATGTATGTTCACAAAATTCAATGAAAATAAATATTAGAAAAATGTTTGTTTTAATAATAAAAATGATTTTCCAAGAATATAATGTATAATGTGGATTCTAATAGAATTTTTTGAATTTTGATAAATAAAGAAATTATTTTATTTAAAACCAAATAAATAGTAAAAAGAACCATATTAATACTGGAAAATGATAAATAGAATAAATATATATTTATTAGAATAAAAAATATAATATATTTCCATGATATAAAACATATATTTCTAAATTCAAGATTTAATTTTTTATATAAATTAAATTAACTCAATAATATAAATTTATTTCTGAAAAATGTCTTCATATATTTTAGGGTATTCTTATATAATTTTAATTTCAAAAAATAAATAGTTTTATTAAATAGATATTTTTTAGTATTTATAATAAACAAACAATACGTAAGAACTCTCCAAAATTCATCTAATAAAAAATTTATATGTTAAATTAAAAATTAGAATTAATTTATTTAATTTAAAATTAAAATATTTTAGAATTTATTTTTCAATCAATTTCTTGAATTATAATTTTTATAATAATTTTTCTATTTTAGAGATAAAAAAATTCTATAATTGAAACCTGGCTGTCACAGTAGTGCATAACTAAAAATTGGATACCCTGAAAATATATGTGACTAATATTTAAAATTAAATATTATGAATTAGTTGTGAGACGGAGTGAAACCATATATATGGAAACTTCGATGTTGATGATTTAGAAATTATAGTCACATGTGAATATAGATCTAAATATATAAATACCATTTTCGAGAATCATAAATGAAACTATAATTATATATAAGATAAACCAAATGTATGATAAGTAAATTTTCTCACCAAAGAAGAATGCGAATGTTTTTTTCAAAAGAGTCCTTATGAAATATATAATCTCAAATATCACATAACAATTAATTAAGATTATATTGCTTAAAAATAAATGAGAAAAAATATACTAAAAATACAAAAACCACATTTAATATGAAGCAAGATGTACGGAACATAATTTTCATGAATAATTCCTTTGTAAGGATTTTTTTGATGAGATATAATTTCATTGTAAATGAATAAAATATATGTTTTTATGTTTGTATGCACCGAGGAATTAATATATTTTAAATAATAACTTTTTTACTATAAATAATATGATATGATAACCACATCTACATCATGCACATAAGATATATTGTAGGACTAAATTAAACTTTATGTGATGTTATATAAGTTATGGTATATATGGACACAAATATAAGTCATGATGGTATATTACAATGAATTTAATAAAAAAACTTTAATATACGTGGAGAGAACAAGATGAGAGAATAATGTTTTTTTAATTAGTTGTTCAAAAGAATAATTATTCATAATGTCAATTTTATTTTTTGTTAGAATATTATCATAAGGATAAAAAATTATTTAAATGTGATGATGGAACAGTTAATAATATTTATAATGTATTTTCAATATATTTAATTAATTAAATAATGAAATATATAGAATTACTATCCTGAAATTCAAAATTAGATTAGATGTAGGACTTCTGTATTTAGATAATGAAATAAATAATTTAAAATAACATATAGAAATTAAAAATTTATTTCATATGTTATCTGAATTCAAATTATCTAGTTAAAGGTTTGGATGTATTCATATAATAGAGTAATTTTTATTGTAATCTAATGTCATAAATGTTTGAAGAGGCTTGAATAAGTTTTATCTATTAGACAAAAATCACGTTGTGACAACTAAAACCATAACATGAATGGGTTACCCAAGAATTTATAAATCAAATGTGTAACTTGTATTCCTAAAAGTTTTTTTTGGTATGAAATAGTTTTTTAGACACAAATTATGTTTTAAATTGTTATCTAGGAGGTGAATAATAATCACATCATTAAATAGCCCTTTTAAGGTAGAAGAACCAGTTCTAAAATATGAAATCACAAGCGAAGGTTATGACTATCATAGGAACCAGTGTGTACTTAAATATGATATATTTTGTTTTTTTAATGTTATTTGAGATGTGGTAGGTGAATCATACATCAAACTATGGTTTTATTTTCACTTTATAAGGAGTATTTGAATGAATTTCTAAGCTATACAGATGTGATTTTGTCCACACTGTAATGGTTTATCATGTCATGAAGACAAGATTATTTGGACTTCATTATTTTAGAGTCTATATGAACTCCTTATAATATTACGAGTCTCTCCATAATAGGTTACTCATAGAAGAATTTTTAATTTATTAGTTTTCCATGATGTGCAAATGTGATGTAATCCACTAGGTTTTAATAATTGTTAATGCTTTCCCTGTAAATGTATTGAATATTACTCTATTACATCCATGTAATTATTAATTTATTAGAGATTGGTTAATAAAATATATAAACAATGATAAAAAAAATTTCATTATAATTGTATATTACATTGGGGGTACATGAATCCATGACACATTCAATGGATAACTACACAACATGGATGGTTACATCTATTCAAAATAAAATACATTAAGGGGTACAATAATTTTGAAATAATAATATATTTTGAAAAAAACCCTATAACCACCAACATATTTAAGAATCACCATTATAAAAAACAATAATGTGAAATAACACCATGAAAGGAGAAATCATATTGTGAGACAAAAAATGAAAACTTTGGAAACAAGAAGTGGGAATAAAATTAGTTTAGTAACGTTACAAATATAGGAAAGAAATCTGACTATTGAATATATGGTTGGTAAAACCACCATGGTTGAAAATATGGTTAGAAAATATATCGTCTTTATATATATATAATAAGTATACCTTAATTCTTAAATCTTAAGTTATAAATTTAATTTAATAAAATACTCAACAAAATAACTATATGATATTAAAATATTATATGTATATTTATTTATTTATTCAGTACACATTAATATTAACAACAACATTATGAAACAATGATAATATTCTCATAACATATTGAAATAAATATTATACTACCAAAGGATTAGTAAAATAAAATTTCAAAAAACAAATTCTTAATTATAATGGTAATTTTTATCGTGTATTTCGTCTAAAAGTAATATTTTTTTCAAAGAAATTTTATGTTAAGCATCATATATTTTATCATAATAGATTAAACTGAAAAAATGTAAAATATGCTTACATATGAACTAATATTTTAACCTCATTTATGTTATCGATTTATATGGAGTAATAATACAAACAAAAAATGTATAAAAATATCATTTTCCATAAAACCTATTTCTACTTATATTTTGTATTTTCATTATAAAGATAAATTTGTTTTTTTATAATATCAAATATATAATTTGAAAATAATTTTTAAATTTATAATTTCATAACTTTATTAGGGTAAAATTTTGTGTTTTATGAAATGTTGGATTTATAGGTTAATACTGAAATATTTTATTTTTACTAATATTGCCACTTTCTTACTGTTATTAGTATATATATGAATTATAATCTAGGAAATATTTTTAATTTTTCTCATCGTACTATAATATATTTCATCCCCATATAATCATATCTATATCATATATGATTTTGGACACATGATATTAGGAGAAGCCCTAGCTTTCCATGGAATCCTTAAAGAGGTACTAAAAGTCTATAATGCAAGTTCAATCTATTATCTGACATAATTTTCTTTTAACATTCCACTTATAAATATTTTCCCAAAATTATATTACTAATTTAGAATATATATGTTATATATAATGTTTTTATGTTGTGGGAAGAAACCTTAAACACCTATCCCCTTAACCCTTAGAAAAATGAAATGGTAAATTACATGTATCAGCATATTACTGCCACCAAAAAATAACAGCTTTTTTATCCTCCATTAACATCAAATAAAGGTAATAATAATTAATTTAATATAAATATATATATGTAATATTTTTAATATTATTTTTTTGATATATCAAAATAATAAACAAAATTACCCATTTCTCTCATTCCATGGGAAACAAAGATATCATTTATGCGTCCATATGGACTACCACCTCTATTGAATTATATCATTTGATTGTCACTACCACCTTCCTATATGAACATAAATTAAAATTGAGGATTAAATATTATATATAGAAATAATTATTAACAATAATATTATTCTCTATGGATATCATGAAAAATAATAATTTTTTTAGGTAACACATCAATATTGATATAAAACCAAAAAACTAATTCACTATAGATTTGGTATTCCTGAAACACCAAAAAACTCCCACATAATGGGATTATAGAATTATATATAATTATAAAATATAATTTATTGTATAATTTATGATATGGTAGTAGGAATCGTGATATCAAAAAAGGGAAATCAGAATCTACATCCTGAACGAAGTTTGAAATAATTAAATTTAATAATAAACAATGGTATAAAAAATTGATAACAAACTAATATAATCATAATAAAATATAATATATTAAGTATAATAATGTTTATATTATAGATATATGGTTATAAAATAGATTCCAAATATGTTTAGTTTTTTACATCCTATTAGAAAATATTCAACTAAACTGGTAAAAAGGTTCTCGGTTTTCTTGGATTAAATATTTTTCTTGAGTCAGAATTACTCCACTTAGATTATATTCATTCATGATAGAAATATTCTACCTTATTATGTTTTTATATTTTATTTAAATTATTTTTCATTTAAAATCTTGTTTCAAATTGAATTGTTTATTCATTTTTAATTTATTGTTTCTCAAACAATATGTAATTATGATAAAAATAATTACCATATCATTTAATGGGATTTTATTCCATATAAATGAGTTTTAATTCCACCAATTTTATCATTTCATAGTAGGAAATACATTTTTTACCTTATATTAACCATTTATTCCACTTTGATCATTTGAAAATTAGGGCTTCAATATAATTTTAAAAGTGTGGGTTTTCAATAAAGTCTCTCAAAAACATTTTAAAAGATTTTAAATTTAATAACTTATATTATTCCATTATACATAATCCCTTTTATGTATAAATTACCAGTTTTCATTTTATATCTAATGTATTTTTTTGAACTATTATGTTATGATGTTTTATCATTATGATTTAAAAAATTATTTGGAATGTTACATTGAAATCATGTTTTTAGGGCGATATAAATAAATTATATTTTATGAAAAATCCATTCACTTTTTTATACTAAAATTAATATTTATAATTCCTTAATTAAGTATTGGTTCATTAACAACATAATTTTTTATCCTTTTAAATAGTACTTTTTTGGGATGGATTTTATGGTATCAAATGATCATGTTTTTTATGTGATTTCATTTTCACATGTTAAAAAACACATTTTCCATTGGTTAATTATGATCAGTTGAATTATTTGGATTTAAGTAGAACTCATATATATGTATTATCATTGTTGTGATCCAATATTTCCATTAAATAGATTCAATGAGGTTTCATATCTTACGAGATAACTATTGTAATCATGTAAGGAATTATTGCTTTACTAATAGAATCTTTTAAAAAATTCTCACTCCATTGTGGCAATAGGGTAAGGATTCCTCATCTACTATGTTATGTAATTCAGAAGGTAATTCCTACTCCAATATGATATTATTAGAAATACTTATGGTTATTACACATATTTTACCTGTGATTTGATCGTTTTCTAAGATATAAGAAATGTTTATGATATTCCATGTTCTAAAGATACTTTGTTTTCTTAAGTTCATATAACATGTTGTGTATGCATTTTCTCTATATTAATCTAAGATAAGTTTTTTGTGACCCATTTTGTAATATATTTATTTTATAGGAACCATAATGATAAATCATGTTCTATTATTTTATCTTTCAATCCCCTTCTCCTTATTTGATATTTTTCTATTGCCCATTTTTTCCCACATGTCTATATTTGAAAAGTTATGACAATTTGATAAGTTTCCCTTGATTATCATTTTATCTCACAAATTTATTATGATTACATTCCCGAGATCATCTATATGATTATATCATAAGAAATGTCTATAATTGGTTCTATTGGAGTATGATTGTAGATAAATATAAACAATTGTTTTAAAATAAGACGTTTTTGTAACTATTATCTCAAACACTAAGTTTTTTGGGACCTCACAATGTGTCACTTTTAGTAAGATGTATTCATTTAAATTTGGAACCAAATTAATATTTATTTATATTTAGAACGGGTCTCTATTGTTGGTAATAGATAAATTTTTTTAGTTATTTTGTTTAGTTGCATTTCGTTTCTTCTAGGTTTAAGGGTAGAGAACCTTATTAAGTAACTTGGAGATGAGTCTCAATATTCGATGATATCCCAAAAATATTGGTAATGTTTTAAATATTTGTTTCTCCTAAACGAAACATCCCTATCTAGATACTGTAAATTGGATGTAACTATGAACCTACACACAGTGAACCTAAAAAGTGTTTTATTAGAGTTGAGTCAATCATCACCTTAATAAATGATGAGTGGGCCAAAGATTACAATCCAATATAGATAGTGCATCATTGATATTATTTAGTTTTACATATTTTTTTTAGAAACTAATATAATGGAATGATTCAAAAGATACATTTAAGTTTTATATTAATAATTAAAAGAGGACTCGACTTATAATATCCTAGTTTATACAATGATTTATATATGTTTAACTAAGGAATTATAATCCAAAATGATGATAAGAGATAAGGTTTTAATGCAGTATTTTTTACGTTATGCATTAGGATATTTCCATTATATTTCCAATGCCTCATCACCCATGTTGACCCATTTGGTTTTGGTAATGGATGGATATATGAGGAACCATGTTAATAATGGACATGATGGGCATTATAGAAATTTTACCAATTGGAATTCAAATTTGATAGCAGCACTTATTTAAAATCATATGTTTAGGCTCTAAAAAATAACATGAGTTATGATCAAAAAATTGTGTCTCATTGAACATATAATCCCATGATTGTAATGAAATATGGGGTTCCCTAGAATATCATGTTGTAAAGGATACGAAGGAAATAATATTAAATTTCCTTGATGTTAAAAATGTGGGTAAAGGAAGATAGATAAATCTATAAATTGAAATAAAAGATGTTTTAACTATCTTAAAGTATGAAATAAAAATAATATTATATTGAAAAATAAAAATTAGTAAACATGATGGAGAAAAATATTGTTCTTCCTAGGAATCCATTAGTAGATAAACATTTTTGATGTGAGGAATTTAGAAACAATGTAAGTTCTCTAATCCAATTTATTTAGATAAAAAATATATCCCAATTACCTCATAGACCATTATTTCAAAGAAAAACATATGTAATGACCACAATTAAAGTTTATTTTGATAATTAAGTGTTCCTATGTACACTTTTTCCTCACTAAATATCCGTATATCTCTTATAAGATGTAAATTTTACCAAACTATCAACTATTAAATTATAAACATGTTTTAGTATCCTTATGGTATATATGATATATGTATCTTCCTTCCAGTATTTGGGGTTATTATTCAATTTATATTTTTTATCCATACTTTAGATTCATTTTTTTTGTTGATTTAGATATTTATATTTCTCTCTACATAGAGGAAAAATTGATTTTTTTAGTACGAGAAATCATATTTTGTATCAACTGTAATAGTCTATTATGCATATATAATTAAAAAAAACTATTTATAGAAATTATTAACAAAAAATTTGATATTAGAGAAATAACCATTCATTGGAAAAATTAATATTTCAAATTTTTTAATTTTTAAATTTCTCGATACGTTATTCAATGAGTCATGACTACCTTTTATATACAAATAGTTATTTTCATTAGTAAGTGGTAATTAAAATTTCAAGGATATAATTTTTTGAACTGGGTGGGTGATGTAATACCCTATGTTTTAGGAGCTATTAATTTTATTCAAATAATTATAAATAATGATTATATATTTTTTCAAAGGAATTTATAACTTATTAAAGATTGATCCAAAAACGATATGAATAAATCCAAAAACACTTCTTTCAATTATATTGATACAATAAAATTAATATACAATAGACATTGTATCACATAAAATGGATTATAAAATTTCCTTGATTTATATATAAATAAAAAAACAAAATTAAAATTGAATAATAAATTTAAAACAATAATATCTTAAGAACTAGAAACTCCCATGGACCACCTTTTCATTTAAATATCACTATTAGTATAAAAATATAAAATCATAAATAATACTATGAAAGGAGAAATCAGGTTTCTATATCTGAAAAGTAAATTATGGAAATCAGAAGTTTGAATGAAATATGTGTAGTAATGTTATATATATAGTAATGATATGAGGTCATTATCAATACGACCATTAAAAATATGTTCATTTCAGACATGGCTATTAAAATTTTATTAATTCTATATGTAGTCTTTAATCATATATCCAATAGGTATATCAATATAGTTTATTATTAACTAGTATATTAAAAATAAAATTACTCAAAATTATATAATAATATTATATATTTATATTTATCTGTGAAATATAAACTTTGTAATTACTATTAATAAAATATGTCATTATGTGTATATAAAATGTAAATAATTATATTGATTTAAATGGTATAGTGATATTACACTTTATAATATAATTAATTAATTTCAATGGTAACAGTTAAAGTGTATTTATTATAAAAATAACAATACATAATTTTTTCAGAGAATGGTTTTGTTAAGTATCATATATTTTATCATAATAGATAAAATCAACGACTCAATTTTTTTAATATATATGAACCATTATATTAACATCATTTTAATTATATATTGGTAAAAATAATAATAACAAATAATTGTTAAAAATTCCATTTTTCAATTAATGTAATTTTTTATATTTTTTATTTACTTTCATTATAAAAAATATATTTATTTTTAGAATTTTATTTATATATAATTAATATCATTTTGAAATTTTATGTTCAAAATTATCATAAAGATAAATTTAATGATTTTTTTCAAACATTTTTTAATTAATAGTGGAATACATAATTTTTTCTTAAACATTGAATGTTATGCCATTATAAGTATATATATGAAGTGGAAATTTATAAAACCTATTTAATGAAAAAAATATTTGTTTAAAAATTGAGATTTAAAATCAATAAAATTTATTATATTTTTAGATCAATATTCGATATTTTAGAAATGAAGTAATAATTTTCTCAAAAAATGTTTTTATACAATATTTTTCTAATTATATAAAAATTAATTCTTAAAATTTTTATAAGTTGAATCATAAAAAATGAATTAAACAGTTTTAATCTATAGTTATAAATTATCTAGTGAGGATCATTTTATTTGTAACAATAATGATTAAGTTACATTAGGATAAAACAATTATTACCAAAAATATTTAATTGGGGAATGTAATAATTAAAGGGGAAATGATCTTGAGACATGTTAAAAAATGTCTAGCATGTGATGGCTTTTTATTATGTTGAAATATTTACAAAAATCTCATTCTGACCACTTAAATAAGGGAATGTTTGATAACCCATCAATACTAATATAAAAATTAGATTTCATCTTGAAAATATGTCTACATTGATTTTTATATAATCCCATTTCACTTTTATAAAAATATTGTCATTAGATATTGGCCTAAGACCTTATTTTTAAAGGAATTATCCAAGAGAAACCCAAAATTCTCAATGTTAGTTGAATTTAATTTTTACCATCATTTCCTTTAACATTTCTATTAACAATTGACTTTTCATTATAATATATGATTATTTTATTATTAAAAGTATTCAAAATATTTTTATGTTATGGTAATAGACTTGACCACCTCTCCCCATCCCCTTATGAAAAGCAAGAATGCTCATCATGTGCATGCGTGGACTACAACCTCTTGGACAGAACACGTTATTTCATCACCACTTTACTAGGATGGTCATGATTATAAATTTAATCTATAAGTATGATATTTAAAACATTTTATAGGTTTAAAAAATAATAAAAAATTTGAATCTCCCTCAAGTACAATATGAAATGAAATTATCATCCATGTGTACGAGTTCACTATAACCTCCATGGAATGGTCTATTATATTTCTCACTAAAACCTTGATCTATGGTTATAATTTATAATTAATTATTATATATTATATATAGGACAAAAATTTCATTAATATGGTTATTTATTTATAATACAAAATTTATAATTATTATTTTGTAATCAATTATTATCTAGAAAATAATTAGAAAAAAATTCATGACAAATTGTTCCTTCAAAAAACTTGAAACAAATCACATATAATTTTATTATAACATTATAGGTCATTATAATTCAACCATTCGTATAGATTATATTACTAGGAATGAAAAACACATTATCAATTAATTGAGTCTTAAAATCTACATTATAAATCATACCCAAATCAATTAATGTTACTAACTCCCAATGAAAAAAATAAGTGATAAATGATAAATTTATTCATAATAAATGATTAAAAATGATGTATACAAAACTTTAATGTATATTAATAAATCTTTACATATTGTATTAATATGGTTATGTTTCATTACATGAGTATATACCACATTCCACTAAGTTGGAATAAAGATAAGGGGTTTTATTTTCTCAAATCCCTTTCTTGGGTCATAATTACTCATCAAAATTTATAACGGTATAGGGGTTTCACATTGAAAATTTACTAAATTTATTTTTTCTTTAGAAATTAAAATTTTTTGAAGGATAATCCTTTTAATGGATTTCCATCCATATCTATGATTTTACATCCCTCTAATATTCTTCTATCCCTTGTGGTAACTAAAATTGGTTTTTTAACTATATAGCATTTAGTCCCCTTTATTCATAATAAAATTACGAGTTCTGTATCATTTTAACAATGTGGATTCTCAAAGAAGCCATTTTTAAAATATTTAAATGGAATTTTCTTACTATTATAATATATTATTCCCTCCATATTTACTTTTCTGACATATAGTTTATTTCATTCCATGGTATCTGAATTGAAAGATTTTTTTTATGTAATGTGTTATGATATTTGATATTAATATTTAGAATTTTTTAAAGTGACATGAAAATAAAATCTTTTAACAGTGATATTAAGAAATTCTTTTTAGGAAAGAATTTTTTTTTATTTCTCTTCTATTTTGAAAGGATTCATCTCTAATTAAGTAACTGTTCATACATCATAATATAAAATTCCCATTTTTAATTACGTGTTTTGATTGATCATGTTTCAAGTATAAAATTCTAATATTAATTAAATGTTATATCATTATGAAACATTATAGAATACATTTTTCTCACATGGGTTATTTATAATATGATAAATTAGTTGAAATTATATGGTACTCATGTGTATGGATGATGATGGGAAGTGTCATTTATCCACCACTTATGATATGGTTAGGGGTTTATATCTAAGGAGATAACAATAGTAATCAAGTAATGAATACTCACTCCACTATAAGACTAGAAAAAAAATTCCCACTCTACTATGGGAATAATGCAAAGATTATTGTTCCATTATGTTATGTGAATTAGGCTGTGATACCAAATCTATTATGATATGATTACCTATTCATATAGTTGTGAAACATGTATTTCATATGTTATGATTTATTTTGATGTTATGAAAATTGTTTATGATATTCTAAATTCTTACAATATTTTACATTTCTATGTTATGATTTCATATTTAATTTGATTTTTCACTATATTCTTCTATTCCTAGTTTTTATAACATTTCGATAGTCTTATGTATTTATACCATGAAACATAATGGAAATCAGGTTTTATGATTGAAACTTATTATAGATTAATATTTTTATTTTATATTTCCGACTTTCCCAAATTTCCATCATGTGTATAATCTAATGTTTATGACTAGACGATAAGTTCATTTCACCAGGAATTTATGATCATCATACTATAAAGATTCCATCCCAATAAAATGAAGTTCATTATATATTAATATAATTATAGAAAATTTTCTAGAGGATAAATCTTATATATATATGTTAATATATGGGGTAGGATGAGATATTTTTATTGCTACATCTAATAAAGTAAACATGTTGGTCTTCGAGTTATGTTACTTTTTGTGTGATGTTTATATTTGACCATGTAATTAAATTTTCATTTATATATGTTTATCTTGGATAGACACATGAGATATATAGATTTTTTGGGGGGATTAAGAAATTTAAGGATAATTTTTTGTCATGGGAATACATGATAGTGGGCCTTACGATTCAAATTAAACTGAAGTTCATATCATGATTAGTATGCTCTATCAATTAAAATATTTAGGTAGATGACATATAAATTTATTTTGTCATTTAATTTAATTGGTTAACTAGGAAATTATATTATAGATAATTACTTTTAATAAAACAATACATCTGGATGAGTTCGAGTTAAATTTAATGGGGATATTAATATATAAATTTCTATTAAAATTATTTTTTCTTAAATATCTTCTTAATGGGAAATTTAGAGATTGTCTCTTTAATTTGTGAGAACTCTTATTGAAAGTCCAAAAATTTAGATATATATATATATATGGAATACTACTGTAAGGTAAAAATATTTAAATATTTAAATTTCTTATTTGAAAAATTACTTTAACGAATATATTTTATACTGTGATAGGGTTTTTTCCTAAAAAAGAAGAGATATAGAAATTTCTGAGTAATACTGGAAAGCATGAAGGATATAATTTGAAATCCTTGAAGAAACATCAAAATAAAAGGTATTATAGATTCTATAAGGACTCTTGGAATGGTAATGAAATTTTTCATGGTAATATTCACAATCTATATGTAGAGATTGAATATGAATAATAATGATAACTGTATATGTTGAGTGAATTATAAAAAGTAGTGATATATTTTGTATTTGGTTATTGTCCAATTATGGTCATATTTTCTTTATTTATGGGTGAAAGTGATAGATTATGGATATAACCCCTGATGAGTAGTGTGATTCCCCTAAAATTTATAATGGGCATGCCCTCCAAGTTTAAGAGTGATAATATATTCTCTAGATTTCATTCTAATGTTTTTATAATTAGCATGAGTAGTTACCAAATGAGATGAAAAAGGGAATGAACATTGGGTTATAGTGAGTTGTCCATTTAATTTATAAATCTTGTGAACCATACCTAGGATGACCCTTTTCTAAACCCTCCCCCAAATAGTGTGTTTAGTGGATTTCAGTGCATCGATACATTAATGACTATATTCTCTAGGATTATCCAAGGGTGTATGATCCAAAAGAAACATACTTTTATACCTTATGAATCCTCTATTTATATTTTTTGTTATATAATTTGGTAAGTTCATATTAAATGATCTTGGGGAAACATGATTAAGTTCAATAGATTATAGGGTTAATAATCAGATTATCCTTAATAGGAGATGAACTATAGTGTGATCCTACTAATTAAGAAGTCAATATTATCTAGGACATTGAATTATTAATAATTTTTTTAAAATAAAAAAGTTGCATACCATGATCTAACCCACCCCTTTGGGATATCTCTCACTAATATCCCTTTTAGGTAAAATACATGTTATAATAGAAAAGAATTTTTGTTATATTTTCTATATTCCGAAATTACTCCACTAGTTAATGTAGTGAAAATTTTATTTTATTTTATATTATTTGAATAACATTAAATAATTAAATCGAAAGTACATTTTAAAATTTATTTTAATTAACTTTCATCTATAGAAAACCCAAATTTTGTTGAAACTCTAATCCTTAGGGATAGATGATTACGGAACTACTATTCGTGGATCTCAAAAAGTATTGAAAATGGATTCTTATCAGAGAAACGGATCATAAATGGTTAAATTACAACACCAATGAAAATAATGTTATATTAGTTTCCTCTTACAACACAATATATACGATGGTAATTTAATTAATTTTTCCACACACCATGTGTTAAAATATGCACAAAAATTATATTGGATGCTGAAAATTATGGAATATCAAATTATATATTATATGAAATAAGTGTGAATACATGATGATGCACTAGAATGATATTTTTGATTCACTATTTCATTATATAAATGGGATATTTGGTGATATGAATAAATTTTGATACATACTAGTAAACTTTAAGGTTTCTAAGTGATTTATAAAAATACTTTAATTTCAATTTAATATAAAATATGTTATGCTTTAGGATAATGATCCCAATTTCCTTTGTAAATTCTTCAAAATAATCTTGTTTTATATGAGAAGGAAAAATTACAATAAGAATATAAAAATAATGAAAGTATCAGGGTGTTTCTGTAAAGGAATTGAATAATATTACCATGGAAATAATTCAAAAATAAGAATATGATAACTATGTAATATCATTCCATTCCATAAATTTGAAAAGTGGGAAATGTGATGATTAAAGAAAAGCTTCCAATTTTATTCTTTCTGTGTGGAAAGGTTATATAACTTATTTAATTATATAAATATAGATTCCAATAAAAGGATGATGATAATCACTTTACCACAATGAAATATTTTATGAAGTTGAAAAATTAATAAACCTAGGAATATCTTCTGAAAGAAGTATAACTTTTTATGAAAAGAGGATATTAATTTTGATGAATTAATAATAGAATAAATTAACTGCTATAAATACCTAGAACTTTTTTTTAATTCCGATATTACAGATAAAAAATAGTGTTGATGATAATGAAAAAATATATGGATTAATCAATATAAAAAAAATATCATTGATAAAATCAGGGAGATTGACTTTTATATTGAATGAAATAAAGGGAATAAAATTCTTCATGAAAAAAACTCATCAATTAATAGGTACAAGAAGATAAGTTCATGTTAATGGTGGAAATTTTAAATACAAAATAATGAATCATAAAAACCATAGAGAATATAATTATCTTAGAACTCATGATTGACTGATAGAGCTAGTTAATTGATGATCTGACTAAGCCAGTGGAATATTTATTCAAATATAATAATTTTATTGGGGGATAATTTATTGGTCTATATTCTAAAATAGATTAAAATGACTGCACATTAACTCCTTGTATCAAATTGAGAAAAATGTTAAAAAATTTATAGAAAATTTCAAGGGTAATAAGAGACGGTGAGTAAGGATGTTTATGGATTTCCATTATAATAAAAATATAAATTTAAATACAAATATAGTATGTAGAATGAGTATAGATAAAAGGAAGTAATAATTCATGTAAAGTCTCAGGCGATGACACATAAGATCATGTTTTTCAATGTGTATCAAATTCATAAAATTCATTTTATCAACCGAGAAACATGAGATATATATAAAACCAAAAATAATATGACTTTCTTTAGGTGTCAATATTGTTATAATATAGGGCATACTAAATGTATACCTTCCACTACTAAGAGGAATTGAGATCCATTAGAGTAGTTATGTAAGTTGACTGATAATTAACATTCTAGGTATATAACCAATAACTAATATTTGTTTGGTTGATATGGTAATATTTTTACGTTAAATATGTTAGAAATATGGTTGAGTGTGATTTTAAAAACCAATGTTTTCATAAAATGTAGCTCAATTATTCATTAAGATGTATGAATACACAGAATCAATTTTCAACTATATAAGTTGTAGTTGATATATCACAATCAAATTAATATGAAATATAATAATTATATTAAGTTGTGTAGTCAAAGACATGGATCATAAATATGAAAATTATGGTCTCTAATGACTTACTACCTTCCCCAACTCAAGGAATTTAAAAGAGCCCCTCTCATAAAATAATTATATGTTAAAATAGTAGTTAATTTTTACATATTTTGGAGAAGAAATGTTTCATGTAGAGGATTCATTAAATGATTTGTTGGATATAGTTACATGATCCAAAGTTCCAATTGGTGATTCGAAATATACGTGTAGAACCTTGTTGGAGATGGATTTATGAGTATATAAGCTATAAAAAAGCATAAAAGTAATACTAATAGGTATCATTAGTGGAATAAATATACAAATAAGGATTTTATATGAAAAAAATACTATCTAGTAAAATAAGAGATTGAATATAGAAAAATGCACCTTAATAGAGGAAAAAATAGTTTTCGGGATTTGCTAGGTTTTTCTCTAAAAAGTTGTTTAACATGTGACAATAGTTAGTAATTTCAATGGTATAAAAGCATGTTGTAGAATTGTGACATTAATTTTGTATAATATATATATATTCAATGGTAATGCTAAAATATTAAGGGGGATTTTGGAAATATGGAACCAAAGGATTGTACCCATTAACCATGGAATTCCATCTTATGGACGAAAGAATATCAATATTTTGAAAATTCATATCAATTTTAATAATTGGTATGAAAAGTGGTTTCTAATTATAATTTTTAAAATTGAAATATAAAATAACTCACACTAGGAATATTTAATATTTATATTATTATATTTTTTTAAAAGTGTTTTTGAGTTTATCAATATATAAATTATGACTTTATATCTTATAGATGTAGGTGAGGGAAATAGAAAACAATGATGTTGTTATCTCAGTTTCATATTTCATAAATTGGGTTCCCACATAGTTAGCATAATTATTTTTTTATTGTCTCATTTATAAGTGTTATGATCTATCAAAAAAAATATTTTTGAATGTGGCTAAAGATAAATGATTGTTTGGAATCATGAACATGAAATCTAATATTGTATAAAACGATTTATAGTTTACCAGTAATGAATTGTAATATAAATTGGAATATACATATTGTGTATTATGAATGTAGAATCCTATTATCTATTAATTTAATATATATACTACATATATTTTGTAGAAGAAGGTATATTAATGATTTGGATAATGAAGCATCCAAATAAGTGGCATCCTTGCAAGTGAAATCAAGTAAATTCCTTATTAAAGATTGAGAGTAAAATCATAATTTGGGTTTTTTGTTCATGATATAAAAAATGAAAATGGATCCCTATAAAAGGTGATAGTTCCTCATAAATGTTTTATTTTTGGGATTTTATGTCATTGGGGGAGTATAAATAGTCATAAATTCATGTAATTCACAATACCTCAATGGAAGATTTGGAAGCATACTTAAATCATGGAAATTACATGGATTCCATATTATATAACTATAAAATAAAAACGGTGTTACGGTTGGGCCTCCAATGATGTGGTTAAAGTGATGGATTTATGAGAAACATAGTCATGTATTTATTGGAAACTATTGTAATAAACCCCAGATGAGGATCCAAGAAGTTTTATCTATAGAGTTAAAGTCAGGTCATGGGACCTGAGGTTGTATTTTGAAAAGGGTATTCTAATAAATGAGAATATAAATAGTTAGTATGTATATTTATGTGTGTTTATATCGGTATATAAGAGTTTTTGAAGAAATATTTGGTTTTAAAATGGTTAATATGTGAAGAGTCGAAAATATAGTATGAGACATTGGGTCACACTATAGACCTACTATGGAAGAGGATCCATTTTTAAGGATTCATTCCTAGGGTATGGTTTTCCTTATGAGAGGAAAAATTGTTCATTTGGGTTTGGGATGTAGATAAATAATTAATGGAGTAACAAAATTAGGGGTAGAATTAGATTGTTAGTGGAGTTGGAGATTGAAAAATATTAAGGAATTTTGATATATAATATTCCCTAGAATATAATATAAGAGGCCTGAATGACTCTATTAGATTTAATCATTACAGATTTTAATGACAAGAGTATGTCAAACCACAAAATTAGTGGTGATATCACGAATGGTATTTGAAATATTACAATTACTTTAATGATATTAAGGTGTCCTTGGAACAATGGAGGATCATGTAATAAATACATGATTTGTATGATTTGAGGTTTTGATGTCATGGTGATTATTAATTGATAATTTTTTTCATGAAATTTCACTCAATTAAAATTATAATGTTGAATTTTTTTGTATTAAATTATTTGGGGATAATGTCCATTAAATTTAGAGTTTATGGATTATACATTTTAATAAACAGTTTTTTTCAATGAAATACGTGATCTCTAGATAACAATTTAGAAGGAAGTTGTGGGTCATTGTTTTATTTTTCAAACATTTTTTTGATAATGATGAGTTAGAATACCAATATATTAAAATTTACTATATTTTGACTGGGAAGTTATTGAATTAAATGAGAGATAGTACAAAGGATTAAAAATTATAATCAAACGACTTTGACTCAAATTTAATTGATATTCGAATGATCTATTTTCTAATCCTGATCATGAACAAATAACGAACTTCATGAAAGGTAACACAGAATTAATTTCATAAATTAGAGAGAATGATTTGTGAAATGAGTTTTTTGTAATGTATATTTCCTTCAATATCATAATATTGGGATGAAGGTATATATTAATATTAAAAAATCTAAGTCGATAAATATATATAAATGAGGTTTCAGAATATATGATAGGGTATTACTGAAGGATGAAGAAAATATGTATTATTAGATTTATACTAGGATGAAGTAATGACTGAATTGGTATAACAACCAAATAAATTGTCTCCCAGATTCAGCGCAAAATACCTATCCAATAATTTTATGGAATTGATACTAATAAATGTAAACAAAATTATTCTAGCATAAAAATACATCATTTAATGGAAATATTGGACCACTTACATACAAAGAGAACTCTTAGCATCATCATTTTATATAATTAGGAAAAAATATGACATAAAAACATAGAATCTTGAAAAACTAGCTAAAATGATTTATATCATGTCTAACAATGTTCTTCACATCATGTATCATTAGGAGGAATAAAATTAATAAAACCACTCTTCAAAACATAGAGAAAAGGAATCATAAAAATGGTGATGAAAAACATGTTGTAAGAAAATTAAAAAAATTAATAATTTAATGTCATTATCGAGTGTAATATGATCACGAGGGTATGATGAATTAATAAATGTTTTTTATAATAAAAAATATAATTCATATAAATCATATCATGGGTCTGAAAACAAAATATTCCCAGGAAAACCAATTAACATTAATTGATTAGTAATGGATGTTCCTTGTTACAACATTTATATATCACTATTACAAATAGAATGACCAATTTGGTCAACAACCAACATAATTATTAGGTGAAAATATTCAACACTAAATGTATTAGAGAGATAAAATGGATCCATAACTCTTAATTTTAAGACATAACCACCTATCGAAGGATTAAAATTAAACCATCCATCCTTATCTTATAAAACAATGAGTCGTGAATCAATTATTTTTTTCAAAAATCCTAATATGAGTAACATATATAAAGCTTCCATTTTATCAAAAAATTCATAGAAACAACCATTATTCATTCAATAAAATGATAAAGCTATGTAAAAATGAAAGGGGTTAAATGAAAATATCATTGATATAATGATAATCCATGCATCGTAATAATTAAGTTGATATCACTACATTAATTTCAAATTATATAAAAATTTATCACATTGGTTTCTATTATTTAATAATTGAAATAATATTAAAATTTAAAAAAAATATTATTGAAGAAAATAACCTTTCTAGTTTAAGAAAAATATTTTTAAAATAAAAATTTATAAAATATTATGAAAAAAATATTTAAAGAGAATCATAGAAATTTATAATATAACATTCAATGAATCATGTTTTCATGGTTATGGGAAACTAAATTAAATACATAATCAGTAAAATCAAGATTCTATTTATACATTCCACAAATGCACTTTTTTTAATTAATTAAAAGAACATAAATTTTAACACATTTTATAAAATGAAAATAATGCTTAAAAATTACTTTATATATTCCTTGAAGAATACCGAAAGATATATATATTTTTTATTTTTTGGAAAATATATATTGTAGAATATTGTTTTTCTAAAAAGAGGTAAAATAAGGTTAACTTTTCTTCTTGACATTTTTTAATCAATTTTGGAATTAGAATGAAATTAAAATGGTACTAAAACATTGAAATTTCTGAACTAACCTAAAAATAAAAAAATATTAAATTATATTATCAAATACTAATCATATAATTTCTCTATGAAAATTAAAGAATAATCCTTCTCGATTAAAATGTTATTGAAACATAAATACCTTACCGCATTGGTAAAATTTGAATCATAGAATCCCTGAAGTAATAATATTGAATGAATCTTAAAATATCTCAAAAATAATTCAATTCATGTTATAACAGGTCTAAGTTAATGAATATAATCATGACAAGAAAATATTGGTGTAAAATGTAAATTTATGCCCTAAAGAAAGAAAGTTTTTAATGAATAACCATTATAGAGATCACAACATTAAATTGGGAATTTCTAAAATGAATAACTAACTGTAAAAAAATGAAATACACAATATTGAATAGGAAATATATAATGTACAATTTGGAAATCAATTCATACATAATCATGTTGTAATATTGTTAATAAAGAAGAGTTATAAACTATTGAAAATAAATGGAGTTGAGAGACACTTTAACATTTGGTAACATTCAAGTAAAATAACATAGTTTGAAATAGTTTGACATATCATGATTTATGAATTATTATTAATATAACATTTAAAATAGGATGCATATACATCATGTATAATAAATTAGTTTCATAATATTAAAATACGCCATAATAGGGGGAAATTGAGATCTAATATGTATCTCAAGTCCAGAGTTGTTGTGTATGTCCTTTTACACCTATATAATAAAAATATTTAAATTAATTATTGTATAAAAAAATTTATATGTTTATTAATTTATAATTATTTAAATTTAAAATTTTATTTTACTAACACAATTATTTACTAAATTGGTTAAGCTCACATTAGGTGTTTTGAGGACGTTCAGTTCATAATTTCAAAATGGATTTGGTGTGTTGACCATGGTCCAAGATGCAGTTCATTCATAATATAAAGAATAATTATATTGAAAAAATTATAAACCTTATAAATTAATTATAAATTTTAAACCATCTATTAATGATGGTTATGAAAAATTAATTATGTTACAATTTTGGAAATAATGGTCTATACATATACCTCTGTAACATTTTTATTTCTCAATCAATAAGAGATAAATACGGTATGAAGTACCCCCAGTTTCTAGTATGTAAACCTTTCTTGATATCTTTAATGGTTTTAAAGATAAGGGTGACTAATGGTAGAGTCATGAGAACTTTAAATGATGTTTGAGGCAAATGGGGAAGTCACATGAGTGGTGCACGGTTTGACTAAACATGCGGCCAAACATTGCGTAGTAGGTCTTGGAGGCAGTAGCTTCCGCACAGTCGGTGCATGGTTTGTCTATCCATGTGGCCACACCATGCAAGAAGGGTGGACAAGGAAGTATCTAACACATTGTATGCACATGGTTTGTCTAACCATTCAAGAAAACTATGTGGCCACTTACACGAGATCTTATAATGGTGGATCTCACACGTTTTTTGCCTCTAAGTGGCTCGTTTTTCCTCTTAAGCGGCCCTAACTCGAGATTTAGCTTCCCATAATGACAAAGAGGGTTCTCCCATCATTCTGGAGGCAATCCGAAGGATTCTCTTGGTGAATTAAAGCCTGATTCTTGAGGTATGTGATCGTTCTTCTTCGTTCATGATTGGTTTCTTAGATCTACTTAGATCTACTTCTGCTCTTCTCTTGGTTTCATAGATCTATGGTTGTTATAGGTAGATCTATGTTTGTGGATTCCAATGATGATGAGATTAGGTCTTGATCTTTCTATAATAAGATATCTAAGGCGTTTTTTTGAAGAACCAACTCGGTTTTCTTATGCGTTCTCCATTTGTTTGGGTTTTTGTCAAAAACGTTGAGGTAGGTGGAATCACTCTCAACTCCAATTATTAGAAATAATTGTATCAGATTCAATTTGGTTTTTTTGAATGGATTTTATTTTGAAAGGAATAGAATAAATATTCTTTAGTGATGATTTATGGTTTTGATGAGATTGTAAAATATTTGTGAATTGTAGTGCAAAGTGATGTGGCTTCGTAAATTTAAAATGTTGATTTTAAATTATTGATATGCTGAAATTGGAAGTGGATTGATGAAAAAATGGGTTTCAATAAAAAGGTTGTTTAATTGAAATGGTTTGAGATTGAAATGGTTTTGATGGAATTGGTTTTCAATAAAAATGGAGTTTTATTGAAATGGTTTGAGATTCAAATGGTTTTGATAGAATAGGTTTTTATTAAAAAGGGAGTTTTATTTAAATGGTTTGAGATTGAAATGGTTTTGATGGAAACAGTTTTCAATAAAAAGGTGTTATTAATGAAAGGATGTTTTAGCATGATTGATGAGAAGATGTGGTGTGTGTTTATGTTGTATAAAGGAGGCATGGTTGAAATATGACCTTGTGCTCGGTGCCAAATGTGTAATGTCATATTGTTGTGTGTGTTCATATTGCATTCAGGACAGATAAGGGTTAGGAGTCTTCCCCATCAGTGTTGAGATGGTTAAGGGTTAGGTCTCTCCCCTGTCAAACATTCATCTTGCATTCGGGACAGATAAGGGTTAAGATTCTCCCCCATTAGTGTTGGGATGGATAAGTGTTAGGGCTCTCCCACATCAATAATTCATTTGCATTAGGTTGGATAAGGGTAAGAAGTCTCTCAAATCATGGTCGGGATGGATAAGGTTTAGGGATTCTCCCCTCTTATAGATAAAATGCATGGTTGGTTTCATGGGTTTGTGGAAATGGTTGGGTATTCCAAACACGAATGTTTGTGAAATGGTTCATAATCTTGTTTTCTTATTTTTCTAGAAAAAGAACTTTCTCGAAAATTTGTTTCAATTGCTCTTGGAATGCCTTTGGTTATGTATGGTTTTGGAAACTTGTTTATATTCAGTTATGACTTACTTTTGAGAAAATGTTTTATATAAACTACTTTTATACAAATGTTGCTAACTCTTCTATCCTAGTGGCGTGAGTAAGGAAGTCATTGGGGAAAACCTACAGAGTTTTATACTCACCCCTTCTTTTTCACATTGGTTCTTTTGCAAATGTCTTATTCTGGGACATAGGTAAATGTGAAGCAACTTGTTGCTAGTGGCTTCTGATTATTCATGGGAGATGTTGTGGAGCTTGGAGATTTTGGAGCATGGAGTTGTTATGTCTTTTGAGAGTCTTGAGTTGTTCATATGATGTGTACTTTTATTCTTAGTTTGGTATTCTGCTGTTGTATACATTGATGTGGTTTGATATAAATGATGTTGTTGTTGGTCTTTCACTTTTTGATGCATCATATAGTGAATGATGGGTTATGGTTGGTTTATTAGTTTATTTCGTAAAGAGTAAATCATCCCCCACTTGTACTTTAAAACCAATAGCATTTATTACCTACCTTTGGTTCCTTGGTGATGTCGCTTAAAGCCTAGAGATGACTCGTGGTAATCTCAAGACAATGGGAATTGGTGGTTCATTACAAATGGTATCAGCTTGTTCAGTCTTTTCCTAACAAATGACCATCGATGTTCTTGGTCTTGGAGTTGAAATTCCTTTCTGTCTATTCCTTGGGTTGAAATCTTAGAAAAAAGTAGGATTGTTGAAACATGAAATATATAGCATAAGAGGACGTAGCTGACCCATTTATGTTGAACATCATGTAACCAGCGTGTTGGGTATATAAGTGTTTTGGATACACTTGTAGAATGGTGGAAATCTCATTGCCATGGGTTTATACAATGAGATAATCATGACATACATTGTAGAGTAATGACATCCCACTAGGATTGCATATCTCATTGTGAGGAATGAGTAAGGATTTTGTCCAAGGTGTAATTTTTTTTAAAAATGCAGAAATTGTCTTCAAGTGAAATATTTTGAAAACAAGGTATTTGGTGTATTTTGAAAATGCATTGATTTTCAAAAAGTATGTTGATTTTTTTTAAAAATGGTTGAAGATGGAAAAAGGTTGTTTTTGGAAAAACAATGTTGTCATAGTTGATGTAATAGAATATGAAATTATAAGCCAATAGTTAGTTGAGAGTGAGATTGGCAGAGTTTTTTGACCATTTAGAAAACAAAAAATGTAGAAATTTGGAAAGCCTCATTGTGATAGTGTTTCCTAGTGGGATTTGAAATGGGAATTATTGATGTCTACAGAAGTGAGACTCAAGGTTTGTTGTTCTGTTTATAGATACTAGGTTGGTGTTGTAGAGACCAACCAGAAGTGGCTGATGAAAACGTGGTTGCAACGAGCCGCATGTGAACTAGCAGTTAGCCCAGAGCAGAGTACATGCGTTCCACGATGTGGGAAGTGTCAGTAGAGGGGAATATCCAACGAATGTTGATTATGCGGATTAGTTCCAAAAGAAGGGTTCACCCATCTTTATGGGTGATTTAGACACGAAAAGTGCAGAGACGTGGCTGTCCAAAATTAATCGAATTTACAAATTCTTAGGGACACCTGTAGAGCTGAAAGTAATGATAGTAATGTGTAAGCTAGAGGATCATGCCCTTCCGTGATGGGAGTTGGTAGTACAAGTGGGGACAGACTGGGGTATGAAGAAAGAGAATATGTTGATGATAGAGTATGCAACTATGTTTATGAGCTTAGTGCGATTTGCACCCGAGGTGGCGGGTAGCACGTCATTAAAGTAAAATATCTTGGAAGTGGGGTTCAGGTTAGAGATCCATTCAAAATAACAGTTTTGTGTATTGGTGATTACACAAAGATGGTGAATCGAGAATTGATGGCTAAGCGAGATCTATTGGGAGCATCGAGCGGAGGAAGTATGGTGGTACCCATGGGGAATAGTGGGAACTCTAATGCTGGTCTCAAGAGGAGGAGGGACACTTATTCCCAGGGTGGGAGTATGACAAAAAATCCGACGACAGAGCAATAAAGAGTAGAGTGTGGAAACCGAGGATTTTTTCTGAGCCGATCAGGTTCTGGTTGGTGATCAGACGAGACCATCCATGGTGCGAATTAATATTCTTTTAAATTCTACCTTGACGCAACTACTGTTTGATACGGGTGCTTCAAACTTTTTTTATTGCGACGTGTGTGGTTGAGTTGTTGTGTTTAAGGGTAGATATGATGACTTCAGTTTTGAAACATGAACCTTCTCTAAGTCGAAGAGAGTCTCAAGCCTTCTTGTGTAGAGCATGTTGTATCGATGTGGGCATGGTTGAGATAGTGGGGATTTTCTCAGTGCTTTAGATGGATAGGTGTCATGTAATCCTGGGAATGAATTGGATGGTGGAATTTAAGGCCCACATCGACTATAATGCGCGAATAGTGTATTTTATGACACATGATGGAGTTACACATCTTTTTAGAGGATAGATGCATGAATGGAAAGGTCCAACGAGTTTGTTGGCACCAATAGTTGTCACGTTATCATATCAGTTGACGGTGTTTTCATTGGAACTAGTAAAGGGTGTTGAGTAGAATTATCTTCTAGCAATGGTGGATCAGTTCATGGATGTTTTTCCTGAGAAATTCTCTTGGTTACCTCCTGTAAGAGAAGGGTATTTTATGATTGATCTCCTTCTGGGGACCAATCATAGCTCACTTCCATATTACTAGATGACACCTACTAAATTGGAGGAACTGAAAGTCCAGTTAGAAGAGTTAGAAAACAAAGAGTTTCTCTGGCCTATAACTTCTCTATGGGAAGCACTGGTGTTGTGGTGAAAAAGGCGGATGGAACTTTGAGGCTCTGTGTTGATTATCATAGACTTAACCAAGTTACGATAAAAAACAAATATACACTTCCATGAATTGATGATTTTTTCGACTATTTAAAGGGAGCCCGGTTGTTCTCCAAGATCGAACTGAGGTTAGGATATCACCAATTTCCAGTGAGGAAGGATAATATTCTTAAGACAGCTTTAAGAAGTAGATATGGCCACTACAAATATGTAATAATTCCTTTTTCTCTAACAAATGCAACAGCGATCTTCATGGCTTTGATGAATTAGATATTTCAGTGATATCTAGATTCTTTTGTTGTGGTGTATTGTGATGCTTCGGGATCAGGTTTGGGTTGTGTTCTCATGCAAGGAGACTATGTGGTTTCCTATGGTTCAAGGAATTTGAGGGTGCATGAGAATAATTACCCAACATATGATTTGGAGTTACCTGTAGTCATCCATGCATTGAAAACATGGATTCATTATCTCTTTTGGGAGAAATTTACTCTGTTTACGGACCACAAAAGCTTGAAACACATTTTCTCACAACTAGATTTGAATCTCAGGAAAAGGAGGAGCATTTAGTATCTTCGAATCTTTGACATTGATTTGATGTACACATCAGGAAAAGGAAATTTGGTGACGAATGAATTGAGTAGAAAGTTATATGTTCAGTTAGTGAAAGATTCTTCAGATGAATGGCAGTGGATGTCGGTATCAGCTGACGTGCATGTGGAATATGAAAAAGGTGGTGATGTTGTAGTTTTATTTTTAGTTATGATTTTTCCTGATTTGATAATTATGATCAATGAAGCATAAACATATTATGCAGAATGTCTAGTTGTAAGTTCAATACTGAATGGTGGGGAGACCATTGATGGATGGAAGCTTGATGGGGGTTCAATTTTGTGTGTCCAGAGATCAGATGGTTGTACCTATGGTTTTTCTGGAAAATCTCCTTCATGATTACCACCATTAGAAATGGGATGTACATCTGGGTACAAAGAAATGTATAAGTCATTGAAGAAAATGTTTTGGTGGAGAGACATGAAAAGAAAGGTGGCCGAGTTCGTCTCACGGTGTTTGACTTGTTAGCAAGTTAAAGTAGACCATCAGAGACCAGCTGGTGTGTTACACTCTTTACCAATCCCAGTGTGTAAATGGGATCAAATGACATTTTATTTTATTACAGGTCATCCTAAAATTGTGTGTAAACATGATGCCAGTTTGGTGATAGTGGATCGTCCAACCAAGTCGGCCCATTTCATCCTAATTCATGAAACTCATACGGTGGAAGATCTTTCAAAAATATATATCTAAGAAGTGGTAAAGATGCATGGTGTACCGGTGTCTATAGTCTTAGATAGAGATCTGAGGTTCACATCTCGTTTCTGAAATTATAACAGCATGCCTTGGAACTCAGTGGACTATGATCACGGCGTATCATCCTCAGACGGATGGGAAATTTGAGCGGACGATACAAACTTTGGATGATATGTTGCAGGCCTGTGTAATGGATTTTGGTTCCTCATGGGAGGAGCATATACCCTTATTGGAGTTCTCATACAATAATAGCTATCATGCCTCGATGCACATCTCTTCGTTTGAAGAATTGTATGGGCATCCTTGTCGTTCTCCACTATGCTGGGTGGAAACTGGTGAAACTTCACTAGTTGGGCCGAGCCTTGTCCAAGAAACAGTGGAGAAGATATAGTTTATTAGAAAGAGGATGGATACGGCTCAGATTCATCATAAATATTATGTATATCACCATCGATGACCATTGTCATTCGTTGTGGGTGATCATGTCTTCTTGAGGATCTCTCCAAGGCTTCGAAATCATCATTTCGGGAAGCAGGGAATGTTATCTCCTAGATATATTGGCTTTTTTGAGATATTGGATCATGTTGGAGAGGTTCCATATCGGTTTGAATTAACACAAGAGTTTAATTTGGTGCATATTGTGTTCTATGTATCTCAGTTGAAAAGGTATCAACATGTTCCTGACCATGTGATCTGTTGGGATCATGTTAAAGAAGATCCAAATGCTTCATTGATAAAAATCACGGTATGGATTGTGGATAGGCAAGATAAATTCATGCGTGGAAAAAGAATCAGTCTAGTGTGGGGTTTATGGCAGCATGGTAAGATTCAGTAAGAGACTTAAGAACACGAAAAGGAAATGAAAGAGGAGTGGCCAGAACACTTTTAGCTGGGTGAAGGTTTTCTACTTTCTGAGGATGAATAGACCAATGGTGGGGAGAATGTACTACCCCCAGTTTCTGGTAGGTAACCCTTTGTTGCTTACTTTAAAGGTTTAAAGTTAAGGGTGATGAATGGGAGAGTCAGGCCCCGGTAGTAGCTAATTCATGATTAGCGCACTGTTTGTCTAACCATGGGAGAAAACTATGTGACCACTTAAATGAGATCATATAATACTGGATATCATGAATTTTTCTTCTAAGTGGATTGTTTTTCCTTATAATCAACCCTAACTCGGGATTTTGCTTCCCCTAAGGTCAAAGGGGGTTCTCCCATCATTCCTATGGAGATTTGAAGGCTTCTCTTGTAAAATCTAAGTCGGACTCTTGAGGTATGTGATTGTTCTTCTTCGTTCTTAATCGGTTTCTTAGATCTACTTATATCTACTTCTCATATTCTATCGGTATTATATATCTACTACTGTTATGGGTAGATTTAAGTGTGTGGATTCCAAATATGGTGATAATGTGTCTTGATCTTTCTAGGAGAAGAGATATAAGGCAGGGTTTTGAAGAACCAACTCAGTCTTCATGTGTGTTCTCCGTTTGATAGGGTTTTCGTCAAATACATTGAGGTTGGTGGCTTCACTCTCGACCCCTCTTGTTAGAATTGATTAGTTTAGATTCAAATTTTTTTATTTGAATGGATTTGATTAGGAAAATAATATAATAAATCATTATTAGTGATGATTTATGTTTTTTATTAGATTATGAAATATTGGTGAATTTTTGTGCAATGTGATGTGTCTTCTTGAATTTAAAATGTTGATTTTAAATTATTGATTTTCTGAAATTGGAAGTGGTTCGATGAAAAAAATGGGTTTCAATAAAAATGGTGTCTTATTGAAATGTTTTGATATTGAAATGGTTTTGATGGAATTGGTTTTCAGTAAAAAGGGAGTTTTGTTGAAATGGTTTTGATGGAATTGGTTTTCAATAAAAAGGGAGTTTTATTGAAATGGTTTGATATTTAAATGGATTTGATGGAAATGGATTTCAATAAAAAGGAATTTTTATTTGAAAGGGTGTTTTTCATGATTTATGGGAAGATGTGGTGTGTGTTTGTGTTGCATATATGAGGCTTGGTTGAAATATGACCTTGTGCTCAGTGCCAAAGGTGTAATGGAATATTGTTGTGTGTGTTTATATTGCATTCAAGACGGATAAGGGTTAGGAGTCTCCCCCATCAGTGTTGGGATGGATAAGGGTTGGGGCTCTTCCCCTTTAAACATTCATATTTAAGTCGAGACATATTGGTATCAGGAGTCTCCAACATCATCATTTTGATAGATAAGGTTTAGGGCTCTCCCTCGTCACTCATTCAGGTGCATTTGGGTGGGATAAGGGTAAGAAGTATCCACCATCATGGTTGGGATGGATAAGTGTTAGGGATTATCCTCTCTTCCAGGTAGCATGCATGGTTGGTTGCATTGGTTTGTGGAAATGGGTGTGTATGAAAAAATGGAATGTTTGTTAAAATGTTATTAATCTTGTTTGGTTATTTTTCTGGAAAAATAACTAGCTGGAAAATTGGTTTCAATTTCTCATTGAATTTCTTTTTTTAGCTAAGGTTTTAGAAACATGTTTATATTTAGTTATAAATGGATTTTGAGAAAATGTTTTATATAAACTATTTTTATATAAATGTGGTGAACACTTCTATCCTAGTGGCATGAGTAGGGAAGTCATTGGGGAAAACCTATTGAGTTTTATACTCACCCCAACTTTGGTACATTGGTGCTTTTCAGATGTCGTCTTCCCAGACACAGGTAAAGATGAAGCATCTTGTTGCTAGTGGCTTGTAATGATGCTTGGGAGATATTGTGGAACTTGGAGCTTATAGAGCGTGGAGTTGTAGTGTCTTTTGAGAGTCTTGAAATGTTCATCAGCTGTGTACTTTGATGCTTAGTTAGGTCTTCCGCTGTTGTGTACCTTGATTTGGTTTGATATAAATTAAGTTATTGTTGGTTTATCACTTTTTCATGAATCATATAGTGAATGCTTGTGTATGGTTGGTTTATTAGTTTATTTATTAAAAGGTAAATCATCCCCAACTTGTACTTGAAACCCTTCAGCTTTTATTTCCAACCATTGGAGCCTTGGGGATGTTACTTAACGCCTAGTAATGACTCATGGTACTCTCAAGACAATGAGAATTGGTGGGTCATTACAGGGAACATATTTTTTTATAATTATTTGAAAATTATTACTTCATAATTATAATAATAAAAATTTAAATACTTTATAGATACCATCCATTTTATGTCGTGATGAAAAAAAATCACATCACTTCATCGATGTGGTAATCCACACATATGGATGGATGAAATTATACTTTTTCAATGGATGGAAAGGTAATAAAAATGATGATATATAAATTCAAATAGAATTATATTTATTTCATTAATATAATATGTATACAGTAAATTATAAATTTTAGACAACCATAAGGGGTGGTGATGGAAAACGAATTACATCGGTGCATTTGGTGGTAGTATTCCTTAAATATGAATGATGGATTAATTTTTAATTTGATGGAAGAAGGAGATGGATATATGCTATAAATTTAAAAAAAACTATATCCACATATGGCTTATGCTTTTATTTTTTTTAAATTTGGATACATTTTTTCAATTTTTTGATAAGAAATAAAACTAAAACATTTTGTTAAAATATATACATCTTCATCAGAAAACCTCATTTACATTACACCTTAGTCCCTCTAATGATTGTATTTACCAAATATAGGACACCAATAAAGTTATAATATATTTTATAAATGGAATGTTTCATTTATTGGATAAATAAAATGGTTTTTAAGGTTTTAATAAAAGAGGATAGATTGTACCCATTTTAAAGTGAGGGGAGGGCCACTCTTTGAATTTCTTAAAGTGTTAAATTATTATCAATTATTATTACTAGGATAAATAGATTTTTATTTATTTAATTCAAATATAATATTATTTAGAGATGATATAATTCCAAACAAAATTATGTAGGTTTAGGTGATTCTTTCACCCTTATCTCTTTTTTAAACCTTCATTAACCATTTTGGAAAAATCATTATATCAATGTATTTTACTCCTTAAGTGTCAATAACGATCTCATAAAAAAATGTGATATATAAATGAATCATTACTAAAATTTTAGAATTTATCCCATTCACATGTATGATTATAAATGTTTTTTGAGATTTATAATATTTAATAAAATATTGTTTATCATAAAAATTCTTTAATGTCAATTTTGGAGATACGTGAAATTTTACAATATATTTTGTTTCTAAATCATGTAACATGGTTCTGTATTTACATGTGTTATAATGTAATGAATTTATGGTCTTAATATAATAAAAAATAATTTATTTTTAGTTTTGGAAGTCATTTAAAACCTTTTCATTTGGTTCTACCCCTTGGTTATTAAATTTTAACCATAACCGTTGTAATGAATTTTCTTATATTAATGCATTATAATTTTACATATCAGCTAAAAATTGAGACATAAATGGGAAAGAGATAAAATTTTATCCCATTTATAATCTTATTTATCATATTGGTTTTTTTATTTTCATATAATTTAATAAATTATAATTAATATACCATACGATTAATGTAACTATAAGAACTATTCATATAAATTGACACTAAAAACTACATAAAAATATAGAAATTTGAATATAAACCATTAAAAAATATCTCATATGTTTTTAATTAACATTAATCATTTTTTAAAAACATTAATTCTCAAAAAAATTACTTATATAATTTTTAAGACCATTTACTTGCTTTTTATACTCCATACACAATAATTATGGTAATGTTGCATAATAATTTTATATAATTATTTCATCCCAAAAAATTATAAATAAATTATGGAAATAAAAAAGTAATTAATATTTTTTATAAAGATTTATAAGTTAATAGAAGTTATTTTTATCACTTTCACAAAATATTATAAATATTTAAAATAAAAAAGTTATATTTTTGACTTTATTTTTTCCATAAATATTATAAATGTCAAAAGAAAAAAAATGGAAACAAAAATTCATATGGTAAAAGTTTTTATTATTATGAATTAAATTTTCTCTTCAAAATAAATATATTTATGTTTAGGGTTTATTTGGGTCCTTTTCATATTTTTTAAGCCTTATTTACATGATTTTTATATATTATGCTAACAAAAATTTACTTTGGTTACTATTCACAATGAACAAAACTAAAATGTAACATTTAACCAAATTGGAAATAATTGAATAAATATATGGAATTTTATTATGATTTAATTTATATAAGTCTAAAAAAATAATTATGCAAAAAAGGAAAAACAAAATAAATAATAGTTTTTTAGAATTGTTTTAAAATTATAATTTCTTTTTTTAACAAATTAAACCATAAAAATGTTTAAAATATATAAAACTAAATTATTAATTATATAATTTTACTAAATTTACATTTTATCCATTTTTTAAAAATTATTCATTTTAATAGTTTGAAATAATAAAAATGTTTTTATTAAAAATCAATATTTTTAAAAAATTCATTGAAAAGTAATGCTTTTAAGAAAAATTTAAAAAATTTAATTGAATATATTCTTCATATTTTTTTTCTCAAATTAAATCCTTGTATAAAATATTATTTCTAAAATTTATAGAAATTATTTACAATATTTAGTTTTAAAAATAATAAGAACTTTTTTTTGAAGAAAATGTACTTCGGAAGAATAAAATGATTTTTCTAAAAATTGAGTTCTTATTTTGTAAGTATTAATCAAAAAATTTATATTAAAAGGCATTATATATTTAATTAAATAAGAGGTTAATATTATTCATACCAAACTATTCTATAAATTGTTTATAACTATCATAATAAAATATAAATATTTGGTGTTTCATTTGAGCTTAGTGTTAATTGTTGTATACACTATTTAATAATGTTTTCTTTTAAAGAATCTTGGGATGTAAAATTCTACCCCCACAAATTTATAAGTTTCTTCCTTATAATTTCAATATAATCAGGGTAATTAGGTGTCTGGGAATTAAAAATACCTCTCTTGAAAAAAAATCAATAAAAAAGTTAATAAAACATGCACTTCAAAAGTGGGAAACAAAAACAAGATGGTCATGCAGAATAAAAAATAAATAGTTTACCAAATTAGATAACATTAATTGGATTTTAAAATTTGGACATATATATGAAACTTAATATACAAATATTAATTGTTTCTTATAGAATAAATTATTCACAGTGAGATGATAGTTTGTGTAAAAGTTAATGACCAAAAAACGTTAAATTAAAGAGTTATCAAAATGAATAAGGATTCATTTGAAATGAAGGAAGTATGTCAAATAATTTTTTCATAAATATATTTTCCAAGGGGTATGTAATTATATTTATATATATAACATAAGAAGATATACTTACTTGGTAAGTAGAATTTAATTTGTTAATAAATTTTCACAACAATATCATTTTTTATCCATGATGATGAGTAATAACTGTGATTTTTTCACGAGGAAAGAAAACAAATTAACTTATAATGGATAATACAATATATTTAAGGACAACATAACATTCCTCATATCTTTATATATTACCCAAAATTGAAATGGATAGAACAATGTAAGATAATATCTAAAATACACAAACCATCAAAAAATGAAATAATATATTTATATCCACAACACAATAATAACACCAAAGAATCGATATAGATCATTACAGAAAAAGTAATCCAATATCACCAATAAAATTAACATTAACGATTTTTTCAACCTAAAAATTATTCATATACTATTCAGCATACATCAAAAAATATGTAATAATATTCTTACGTATTAGTATATCGTGTTACTCTTAACGGTAACTCCTACCTCATCCAAAAAGTAACATATCTAAAAAAATTAAATAATATCTATGATAAATTTATATCTAATCTAATAATTTAGTGATTTTAATGATAATATTGTCAATAAAAATATATACCATTATGAAAGGTCACCATAATCTTGCCCATAAATATCTCTGAATATATAATTCTGTTAAGGAATAACATTTCAACCATAAAGATTATATCAATCCCACTAACCAGTAGACCATAATTAAAATAACCTAAAATCATATACTAGTAGAATGTATTAACATAATATTCAATAGTGTATTCTTTATAAGAATAATATCATATTCAAATCACCATAAAATATTAGCCCTTAAACACTAAAAAATGTTGTCCATGTCATTATTCTTATGATCAACCTCGAATTTTTAAATTCCTGATGGTATCCAAAACTATTAAGTTATCATCACATGAAAACATACTAATTTCTAAATATATCAGAATCCTAATCCAAATTGAACTACAACAACCCCAAGTTCATAATCTTAGAACAAGTTCTCAAAACATAATTTTTACATTTTAGCATTTGATACAAAAAATTTGACTATATTTATACCGTCCAAAACTAAAAACATGAAAAGGAAATGTTGAATCACATACATACCCAAGTTACATTTAGGTTTATAGATTTATAGAATTCAAAAAAACTCGTACATAATAATTTGGATACGTAAACAACAAGTTCAAAAAGACATATATCATCACCTACTATATTATCCACAATTAGTTATATTCTTAGCCATAACATAATTAATACCATTCTTAATTACCTAGGTAAAAGGAAACCTAAAAAATGTTGAGCTAAAATGCCCTATAATGGTTAAAATAATAATTTTTAATTGAATATAATCGGTTAGTATAAGATGACCATAAGGTTATGATGACATAATCAATGTTCATTAGGATAACATAAATAAATTTATAACCATTAAAAAATGGATCCAAAAATAAAATATTTCCTTGAAATCTTATAAGAATAAATAGTATTGTTATATAGGTTCATTGAAACACCATCTTTATGTACACTCTTTTTAGTGGAAAAACAATCATTAACTATTAAAAATATAATTCTAAATAGAACATAATCATTACAAAAAGCATTGGTGGTTTTTAAAAGACTGAACCACCTCAATTAAAAATGATACCACCAGTCCATGGATAAAAATGGATCCACATGTACTTGATTTATAATAGATCCACACATCAATAATAAGAAATTTCGAAGATTCATGTCATTAGTAATGTATATAGAGATTTTATTTCATCATAAAACTTATTGAAACAACCATTATTCCTTCCATATCTAGATTTACCCATGGAAAATTGATGGGTCCCATGAAAGTACAATTGAAAAAATAATCATTATTCTATAAAAATAATCTAGATTTTATAATAAAAAAATATTCCAATTGGAGTATAAGTTACCTTGAGGGTTATTGTTATTAATTAATTACAATACTATAAAAATATAATTAATAAAATATTGAGAAAAAATGCTTTCCACTTTCATAATAAATTTTAATAACAAAAAATTTATATAATAATAGATAATTCATTTTAATTGAAAAGTAATATTGAAACTTCTAAAAGGGTTTTGAATGAATCGAGTGGTAATGCTAGAGATAAATTTCATTCATGCTGTAATCATAAATAAAAAGACGATGGTAATATATTTAGTGAAAGTAACTGGTTCAGAAAATTAAAATAGAATAATTTATAATCCTAATTTAAAAAAATTATACGTGTGTATGAATTATTTTAAATGATAGATGAATAATAGTCAAAAAAATTAAAATGTTATCATAAATATTTATATGAAATAAAATGGATTTCTTAAAAAATATTAGAAATAAGACTCTCTTTTAATGAAAAAAATTCTAAAACATTTAGTTTACCGATGATTGGAAAATTGTACTAAAACATTAAAATTATTGAAATACCCATAATGATAGATAAATGAAATTTCATTATCATAAAATAATTAAGTAGTTTCTCAATGGTAAATAAATAAAAAACCATACTCGTTAAAAGTGAATTAACAAATAAATAACTTACATGTTTTATAATATTTGAATCCAAAACCCCACAAATATATAACTTCCCATGAAACATTGTATTGAATTAACATAAAGTAATTATTAATATAACATGTTAAAGGGGAATTATATCCACCACATAAAATATTGTACTTTACTAAAAAAATATTACCAAATGGAATTAATTTTTGAATGAGTAACACTCACAACGATCATATTATTAAATTGATAATTAATCAGTGGAGAGACTATGAGTAAAAAGGTAAATTAAAAACAAAACATTGGATATAAAAATAATTAAATTTGGATATTAATTCATGGATATCAATGGAATAAAAATTTCAATGAAGAATAGTAATAACTAAATGAAATGTAATTTAGTTAAGAGACTATTTACAATTTGGCGTCTTTGAAGTCACATCAACATGGATGAAATAGTGGGAAATAATTTATCATATGAAATATTCATCATAAAAAATGTAAGAAGGTGTATAAAATACACTATATAAAATATTTTTGGTATGTAACATTAAAATATGCCTATAATAATAGAAATTGAGATGAAATCCCTTATCTTGAGTCTAGAATTTGCATGCACGTCCTTAAACTCATGTTAAATAAGCATAAATAAATGATATAATTTTTTTTAAAAATTTAATTGGTTTATTAATTTATAATTATATCTCTTTTTTCATATATTTCAATGTAAATTTCTTTTATATATTCATTAAAGCCCATATCGAGTATTCTGAGGATATTCGGTTCCAAAATTCAAAACGACTTTGTTATGTTGTCTATCTTCAAAGAGGTGACTAATAAACCAAATATATAATAATAATAATAATAATAATAATAATAATTTTCATTTTTAAAATTTTATTATTCATTTAAAACCATCTATAATGGATGGGTATAATAAAAGAATTATGTTACAATCATAAAGACAATTTCATATACATATGGATGGGTAACATTTCCATTTTTCAATGAATGTGAGAGAAAAAAATAAATACGTATTTTATAATAATAGGATTATTATTATATCATAAATATAATATTTTTTGTTGAAATACTTTATATATACTATTTTTTTGGTGAGGAAAATCGAATAATATCATATTTTGGATGTGTTAATCTTCTCATAAGCATGAACAATGATAAGAATTTTAAGGGGATGGATAGACAAGAAAATAAATGTTAAATTGTTCTTATATAATTATAATTATGTATCTAATATAATATATATACATTAATTCCATCTAAAAAATGATCAGTGATTTTCACTGATAAAAGAGAAATTACAACAGTTTGTGAGGAGGTAGTACATCATATACTATATTGATGATTTCAATCCCAATTTTAAGGATAAAGGAAATTGATATAGTATATAATGTTATTATAAAAACACAAAAATATATTTTATATAATAATTTTATTATTCGTAAATTTTTATGAATATTTGAATGAAGTAGAATAATATATGAAACATAAACATTTTGTTAAAGATATACCTCCTCTTCACCCAACACCGTTTTCTTTACGCCTTAAGACCTCTGTTTTGGGTATTATACCAAAACTAAGAGGTATAAACTATGTAAAGATATTTTTGGAAGGAATATTGATAGGTTTCATCAAAACCAAATGGTTCATGATGTGTGATGAATATAGGGTAGGAGGTGACCTTTTTAAAGTTATTTGATGGGTACTCTTTGATTATTTTAATGTATTAAATAAATAATAATTAATTTTTCATGAAAAAATGCATCCAAAGGGAAGTAATTATAATATAAGATGATTAATATATCAAATTATCTAATCTAATAAATTTTTTATCTGTTTAGGGGATGATTTCACCATTATCTCATTATTTTAACTCTGCATTGACCCCTTGGACAATTATCATTATAGAAACTGTTTTTACACGTTAATGGTCAATATGGTGATTATAAAAATTCAAGTGATCCATATTTTGATCACGGTTTATATTTTAAACCATATCCTATTCACGTAAATGGATATTATATTTTTTAAAAATTTATATCATTAAATAATATATTATTTGTTATAATATATATATAATTCCTTTTTTTGAAATACAAGAAATATTATAATAACATATTTGTATTACTCAAGTATAAAGGTTCTAAAATGAGATAAAATTAAAAATACTATTAATGTAAGATTAAGGACTATTTAAATAATTTGACTTTGAAAAAAACATGAAACAATGGAATTTGAATTCAAATAATTAAAAAATATCTAATAAGTTATAAATATACATTCAATATATGTGGTATTTTTACCTCACCTACAATAATACTTTTAAATTTTTTTAAAATCATTTATATGATTTTTTTACTATATACACAACCACTATATCAGTGTTGTATAATCATTCAAGGAAATCATTTCAATACTAATTTTTTAATAAAATATCATTATAGAAAATTAATTCATATTGAATATTACCATTTAAAATATAATTTCTTTATCCCTATAACAAAATATAAAGATATTAATATAAAAAATTGGAAATTTTTACGTTATATTTTACTTATATATTGTAATTTCTAGAATCAAATCAAAATGAATAAGGTTCATATTTTATATGTTAGGATGATTGTAGATGAAATATACTTATCCTATAAAATATTGAAATTTTTTGTGTTAATTTTTAGATATTATAATATCATTGTTCACCTAAATTACTTAATTTACATTTATCATGAAAGGAAAAATTTATTATTCTTTATATTCCTAAATGCATAAAAATAAAAGGAAATAAATTAAAAAAAATATAATTACCACCTATTTAAATTAAGAAATCATGTTTTATAGATTTAATTTCTTTAAATAGAAGAAAATAATTTTATAATAAACCTAAAAATAAAATGAAAGCTTTTTAATTTATAACACAAAAATATTGTTTGTATTAAAAATATCAATTTTTCATAATTTAATGAAAAATAAATATTTATTGAAAATTATAATTAAAAATCCCTAACATTATTTTTTCATGATTATTTAAAAAATTATATAGTTTTTATAAAATATAATTTTTAAAATATCATAAAATTATTTATATTATTCACTTACCAAAAGAAATAAAAAACATTTTTTTGAAAACTTATTTTAAAAGAATAAAATGAATTTACTAAAAATTTAGTTCTTATTTTCAATGAATTAATCAATTTTTTGTGTTATGTAGTTCCTTTATATTTATTTCATAAAATGGTTAGTCATATTCAAAACTACAAATTCAAAAACTTTTTTAAAATAGTCATGATTACATATTAATATTTAATTGCCTATTTCAAATTGATGTTGCATATTTTTTAAGATATCAAATAGTGTGTTCTTCTTTAAATATCAGGGTGTTATAATTGGAACCCCTTAAAAAATATAATAAAGAAGAAAAAGATGGGGATTTTGGGATATCACTTTGAAATATGATTATGTTGTTCATAGTAATGATCTTATATTATCAATTAATTAGTAGTATTATGATTTAATATAACCATCAACATCTTGGTACATTTAAATATTGGTGAAAATTTTATCATTTGAATGTATCACCAAGGATGTTTTCTTATATTGTGCAATGAAAATATGATAGGAATAGATGAAGAAAAACATTGGATGTAATGATCTATCCCTAAAAATTGTTTGGTAAGTGACCCTAGAATTAGGTGTACTCTATCCAATATAGTTTGTTTGGTGTATTCTAGTATGTATACACAATCCTTATTAGATTCTACAATGATTAGTCAAGTGTCAGTGATGTATGTAAAACTACATCGTCTATGTATATATTTTATTTTTATATATTCCATTTTTCTATATTTCATGACATAATTATGTAGGTGTGGTTGAAGTAAAGAGAGAAATAATTGTTTAAGGGTTAAAGTAAAGATGGTTAAAAACAAAATCACCATCACTTATAGAGTGACTAATGTATCGGCCTAAAAAATTTGAAGTCAATACCAATTAAGGAAATGTTATTTTGGGAAATGTTGTTAAATCTATATTTATTTATAACCTAGTTCAACCCCATCCCTTCCCCACCATCATAGTAATTATCTTAATAAATTTCAATATGGGAAAAATCAATAGTAAATAGTGTTTTAAAGTTTTTTATTACATTGGAAATCAAATTTTTTTTTTGATATTTTGTTGAAATGACTATTTCAAAAAATGATAACCTCTAATAATAATTTTAGGTAAGATAACAAACATCTCATCCTAATAAAATTTATTATATCATTTTATTGAATGGTAATTTTTTTTCAAAAATAAAATATTTTCCAAATTTTTTATGTGATATTATTTAAATTATTACAGTGGAAACTTGTTGAGAATGAATTAAATATTTTTCAAAATGGGGAGTGATATGAAAGATAAAATACATATTATTATGAACATAAAATTAAATATTATCTGAAAAATTTATACACAAGGTTATTTTAGAGATACTATTTTCCTTTGTACTCATTATACAAAAACTTCACATTTTTATATGGTGATAAATACACTCCAACTCAAAAGAGGAGGTAACTCCAAAAATAATGAAAAATAAACACACACATAATTATAAGGGTATGTTAAAATTATTAAATAGGAATGTTTATGATGAAAATAAAAGTGGATATAATAATGGGGTTTGAGTTAAGTCCACATGATGGTAATCATATTACAACTATGTCTTAATGATGCATCACATTTGAATCAAGATGTGTAATGACCTAGAAAAATAATTATGTTTAATGGAGTTGATAACATATAAAAATGTGTAAATTTAATATACATTTAAAATAAATATTGGAGGCATTATAGGTGAGATTATAATGTTTTTATATTAAAAGGATATATTGAAGTGTCGAAACACATATTATTATTTTAATTTTTTTATCAATACATAATAGGCACCATATATGGCATGGTGATCTATATAATGAAGAAAATATGATGAGAAATAATGGGTGTGAATACATGAAGTGATTAATATGACAATATGTGTACTAGAGAAATTAAATGAGGATATACCATAAACCAAAATAATTCTCATTCATTGAGGTGTGTAGTTTCATCACACACGTCATTCTCACATGTTATTAAGTTGAATGAATATAGTTACATGAATCATGAATATTAAACATCTATGATAATGAAATGAACAAAAAGAAAAAAATAGGGAAAATAAATCCTTATTAAAATAGGTTTTCTTTATATTTTATGAGAATACATTAGATTATATGTAGAAATGCAAAATTAATATATATTTTTCATTTTAGAAGAGATTACTAAATAGTATTAGATGAGATAAAATATTTATAGTATAATGGGAATTGATGGACTATTAAATCAATAATTATGTTTATTTCAAGAAACTTTATTTATATATTGACAATAGAACATCTTGAAAATTATATTCTTGAATGTGGATTCCAGAATAGAAGAATTATATCAAAATGTAGGTGAATAATAATTATTTAAAATATAGTAAAATATATCCTTATTGAGAAAAAATAACTCTATTAGTTTGTTTTACGAATTAAAAAAAACTATTTTAATAATATTTTTTCTCAAATTTGGGAAAAACTTGATTAAAATGATTTTTTATACTTAATTAATTTAATATTTTCACATTCATGCTTGGTTGTGGGACATAGTTAGTAAATTATTGGAATAATATTATTTGTGAATAAAAATCTGTGGTAATAGAATGACACAATATGTTTTATAGTATAAAATAATTTAGACATGTTATATAGTTAAACAAAGAACATATAGAAATGAAAAAAATATATTTTCTAATTATTAATTTGAATTGATCATAAAATAATTTATTATATAAACAAAAAAATATTGAAAATTAACTATTTTTTTAACATAAGAAATATAAAAGAAAAAAGTATTCTTGGAGGTATCATTGAAATAAAATCATTAAATTATGTAAAATTAAAGTTCACTACAAAAAACAAAACTATATATACAATTAAGCATGAATATCACAGGAATCAATATTTTAATATCATCTAATTAGATATGAAATTTTTTTATAACTATTGTGATATGTAATATAAAAATATCATATTGGTTATATATTATATTTTATTTAAACTATAATTATTTTAAAATTCACATCATTGGATAATGTGTAACAAGAGTTTATAACGTTGTTTATTAATAGTTAATGTGTTCAATGAATTAAGGATCTCCAAATTCATTAGAGGTTCATAATGAACTTATCATTTAATGAAAAATGATTTGGTGATAATATTGTAAATTTTTTTATATTCTAAATATTTTTTTATTTTTTTATTCCTTTATATATGAATTATTATAAACTTCAATAAATGAAAGGACTGGAAGAAAATTTTTAGATGTAACTCGCTCTATCTATCTCTCTCTATTCATCATTAAGTTGACCATAAAGGATGTTGTATATCATTGTTGAGAGTATGATATGATTTTTAGCCTCTCAAAAACTATAAATCAATTAGTATCTATGTTTCCTTAAGTAATGAAAAACTGTGAATGCCTCTAGATTTTCCAAAGTTTAATCTAACATAACATGAAACAATTCTGAATATCACTTATTATATATTTATTGTTTTGAATTTTTAAATATTTTTAAATGTAATATTTGTAATTTAACATTATTAAACAAATTAATGAAAATAAATGTAATGAAAATTGGTAATAAGTGCTATAGATTATTCCATGTGGTAATTTGTAGCTTTAGTTCATCAATGATTTCTATTTTTATTCCATATTTATTCTCCCTCAATGATATTACTTACACTAAAAATCATATCACACTATATGTTTTTATAAAAATATATACAGTACCATAAAATTATTTACAAAACCATAAATCCTATTAAGTTATATAATATTCATACTCAACCCTATCGTATGAATAAAATGAAAAGGTAACATGGACTCCACTTCTTGAAAAAAATTTAAATTAGTTGATTTATCCATCATAAAATAATAACCATCTAGTGAAACATCTCTTACATGAAAAATATTGAGAACCAATGAATTCATAGCCATTTAGATACATCATATATAGAATTATCATAGAATTTGTGTTATTTTTTTATAAAGTGAAAGAAGTAATCTAGTGAAGGATAAGAATATTAGATTAATTATTTTAACCTCCCCACACCAAAAAATACTACAAATCCAACATGATAAATTACTATATGAATTTGAAATAAGAAAAGAACTCAAGAACCACAAGATGGGTCTCTCCTCTAGAAGAACCATATATGATTAACACCCATTAAGTATAGATATTAAAATAAATGAATTACTCAAATAGTTAATATTAAATTTATTAATCTAAAAACTAATACCCCTAGTAGAATAGTGTGTTTCCTTTGTCTCATTTATGTCATTTAATTCCCCCATGGTAGTATTCAACATTATTAATACTAATAATTGTAGTTTTCTTTCTCTTGTGACAAAAATATAATGAAATTTACATCTAGCGTGAGAATGTTCTTGAATATTTCTTACAACAGACGTTTTTTGTTGTAATTTTTTTTTAAAAAATAGAGGATTTTTTAGATAGTGGAAGTATATCATTGATTTAGATTCATAGAATTAAAATTAAAATCGATATTTTGTCTTAAAATGAAACTAATTCCAACAGTGATGTGTGGAACCAAATATAATGGGGTTCAAAAAAGAACCCAAATCAGATTTGATAAAAATTTATTAATATAGAAAAATAAGGAATTGGATAATAAGGATGATTATTAAATATATATAGTGGATATATTGAATTCATTATAATGACAACATATGTTTTTGAACATATTGGGCTATAGAAAAGAAATTGAGTATATTCTTTTTTTTACTTTATGATAGATAACTCCTTTAGCCTTGCTGGAATCTCTGATGAGGTAAAATTATTTACGTTGGAAATTTATTACATTATATATATTATGATCCTTAAATAATTTATATAACATTAGATAAAATCTACTTTTTGAATTATGATCCTATCATGTAATGGGGTGGCTAAGTTATTCAATAAGTATTAAAAAATTACATTTCCTGGGTAAATATTTATTGAATATCTTAGTGTGATGTAATTTTTAGAGTAATTACTATAGAAATTTGATAGATATAAACACTATAATTATTATTTTTTATGAGATAATAACAGTAATTTATCCATTTTTTAATGAAATATGTGATAATGGAGAAGTAATGTGATGTTTTAGAGAAACGACCCAAAGTATCATCCTTGAAGCTTTCCTATAATACCGGAGTATGAGAATTTTCATTATGAAAAAGATATATTCAGGAATAGATATTATATTCCTGAATGTTACACAAGAAAATAGAATTTTATGATGACCATTCCATATAAGAAGTTATATTTACTTTAAAAAATTATAGTACAATAGGGGTTTTGAAATAGTACAAGGAGAGTCCAGGAATGTTTTCATGTATGATTAAGTTAAATTGGGTACTAAATATAACCATTCCATGAAGGAAGTCATATGGAAATTCTTTTATCTATGAGTTCAACTAATCCATATTTAGATGAATATTTTTTTATATAAGGGTTGAGATGAGGGTATTTTTGTAATTAAAAATAGGAAATAAATTATGGATATATTTTAAACTATAATATGGTATTTGGAATAAATGGACGAGTAAGAAATGATTATTTCCCAATAGTATTTTGAAAATTATATGGTGAGTTGAAATTTATATGAAAATTATTTAAAATTTAAAATATATACCATTAGACTTAGAGGATTAATTCAGTCAATATAGTTGAATTAGTCCACATACAATCATGTTGAAAAATAATATTGATCTGAATCAATATTTTAGACATAAATGGATACAACCATTAAATTATGTACTTATAGCTTATAAAAAATTATAAAATATACTTTTTAAAAATGAGGGTGCGGTGACAATTTGATATCTATATTTTACTTCTCTAGAAAAATATACAAGGTAACTAAAATATATTAAATTACATATCACAACTTTGTTTTTAAGATAATTTTGTATTGATAGAGTTTTATTGATTATATAAATTTTTTAAAATAAGTCAATGTAAAATGAAAATAATTCAAGTCTTGAAATTTTCATTATCTTGAGGCATTATAACTTTTATGTGTTTGTTGGTGGAGCCTATGATTTATTATAATTTTTAAGTTATGATTCATAGTAATGTTGTTTCGTATGAATATCACAACAATACCTTTATTTATATAAACATAGGAATACATCCAACTATTATTGTGAGAAGTAGGATGATCAGGTTATGACACTTTGAAGGTAGTGTAACATCTGTAAACATATTGTAATGTTAGTGAACGTTAGTTTTTAGTGACAATGTGTGAAACTTTTATCTATTTAATAGTGATTATAGTGGATTTTAGTTCACATAGTCTAAATGAACTATATAAAATCATCTGTGTTTACAAAAATTCATTTTAATAAATTATATATATTTAATGTTATTTCATTTAAGTAAAATAAATATTAATAAACATTCCTTCAAAGGGGGAAAAGATCTGATAGACGATTTTTTTGTGAATAAAATGTTTATATATAGATTCACACTAATTTCAAATTCTCTTAGGTGCCTCTCGACATTGATTACTTCCACTTACTCCCAAAATATCATATTTTATTAAATATATTTGAAACTTGAGGTAAATTATATAAATTAGTTTTTTTATTCAATCAAAAAATAATTTATACAACACTTATTTTGAATTGTGTGAAATATTATTTCTCCTAATTGTACATTATTTGTTTTTTTAGTTTCATTATTATGATATTATTGATTATTTACATTATAATTTTTTTTAATAAATTATGATGTAGGAATCTAGGATATAAAGACACATAAGATCAACATCAGAAGAATTTATAGAATACAATTGAAGAATCATATTCCTTATTCATATCCTATTAAAATATGAAAAAAGATAATTGAAATCTATACTAATATTGTGTAAGATCAGTATATTATGGTTTTGACATTGAGAGTGAATAAAAAAATTTGTGATAATTTTTTAAATGGAAAAAAGATAGAGAAATTTTCCATCAGTCAAAAAGAAAGAATAATATGAGCAATATAAATGATACTCCATAGATAATTACATTCTAACAAAGGTATTATTTAATTATTTTGGTGATAAATCAATTAATAACATTATTATGGTATATTATTTCAAATAATGTAATTTATATTCAACAATTTAAATTGAGGTGGAAGGGGATTCATTGGAGGAATTCATAATAACGTATATTAAAAATATAAAGGATTGAAAAATATGAGATCTGATACTTATATGAGAAAGTGGATCATAAAATTATTATTCCTAGAGTTTATTTTATATTTATAAAACAATCATTTACGGAATATAAAATATTGGAAAATTAAAAATTTGTCTTAAAATAAAAATTTCCTTGATGGGTGAAAAGTGATATACATAGAGAATTTGTACAGAAGTTGGGAGAAAATAAACCAAGTAAAAATAAATTATTTTCAATTTGATCCCGCATGAATAATAACACAAAGAAAATATAAAATGAAAAAATGTTCTATTTTTAAGCACAAGAAGAACTAATTTAAGAAGAAAATATCAATGATTAAGGCCCTTATAATTATACGGAATCCCTAAAGTGTGATTTTCAAGATTCCTTACATATAACCATTAATAAGTAACATATAACAAGTGTCAAACCCAAACTCATAGAAAAAATAATGGTTTCCTACTATATATGGATACGAAGGTCTTATAATGAAGGTTCCATTGAAGAGTTAGTATTATGGAGTTGTGGTACACACCTTGTATGTGTGTCCAGAATCCAATGTTCCCAATGATAGATGAAAATCAATAGAACCATCTCAACTAAGGAAAAACTATGATAAGAATGTTTTTTTTCATGAGATGTTATATATGTACTAACCATGTGTATATATAAATGTACTATATAAATAGATGTAATGAACATTACCATAAGAATTCCCCTAAAAACAGTTTATGATTTATAAGTAAATTAAATTGGAAATAAATATTCCAGAAAAAGTAGATCAATAAATATAAAATAAGTTGATTATGGTATGAAATTAAAGGTGATTTAAGAACTAATTATGGCCTACAAATACAATAAGATTATAGAGATAAGAAAGAAAATCTGATGCATAATGTTGTAATTATACCTTGGGCTATAAATGTAGACTGTGTATTCAATAGACGACTCACTAATGATAAGTAAATATGAGGTAATATTTTTTATATTGATGAGGAAAAGTGTAAAGAATTAAAAAATTCTTTCATGAATCATACCATAATGAAAGAGGATATGATTGGTGGAGGAACCCTCACATAATGGAAGAATCATGATAAATTTTGTAATAAATTATCCAATATAGAAGATACATGCACAAGTAAGAATAACCTCATATTAGAGATGGATTATAATATAATGAAAATGGAGGATACAAATAAAATATCTTTAGTGATGTTTCTATATGGGTAATCATTCATTCTAAATCCATTTAGAGGTATTAAGAAAAAAATGGAAACAATATGTTGGTTTACAATTCTGACCATATTCATATACCTATGTATATGTATTCTTTGGACATAACCCTCCCCTAAGAATTTAATTATCATAACCCTAAATGGAGTGATGCTGGTGTACGATGCAGATACAATCCATGGGATGAGTATACTATAAAATGGTGAATCTGACAAGTGGTTTTGATGTATACAATTTTATTATTATACCAAAATCATAATTTTTAAGTTTTGAAAGTTAAACTAGAATTGGTATCAGTGAAAAAAATTTAAATGTTCATGTAATTTGTTGTTAAACCTAGAATTGTAATGTTTATTGAAGAAATTCAATAGTATAAAGATATATCTTTAATTAGTATTTTATAATCGTAAATATATCAATCTAAAATTTTTAACATCAATATTTGATGTATTTTTATATGTGTACAAAAAATAAAAAATAGAATATTTAGAATTAATAACATTCATTGTAGAATTGTTATTCTATTTTTCTATGATCTAATAATGTAGTACCATAATATTGTTTTTCGTTGTAGTAAATGACGCTATGAGGGTAATTCATTTAATATTAGTTTTTCTAGATCCAAATAAAGATATGATAATTTGGTTTTTCTTCATTAAAGGGTGATTAGAATTATATTTAATGAGGTGTTTTTGTTTAGTTAAGAGGATAATTTTTTTCATTTAGTTATATCAACTGATTGTAATAAAAATTTGTATAAATTTGATCAACATGTGGTAAGAATCACACTTATTTTTATTTTATTATTATTTATTAATGTTCAGGTGTAAGAATTATTGAAATCATTATGAGATACTTAAATAGAATAAAATATCCTGTTTTATGCATTTATGTATTTTCAAGTGGATATATATATATATATATATATATCATCTGTAATTGGATTTATGGTTTATATCAATCTTTTTCTCTATACTCAATATAAACTATCACAACCAATCCCACTGAGTTAATTATTTTATTAATTTTCATTGAATTGGGTAGTCTGAGTTTAATCCTGACTTAAACATTTGAGTTCTAATTTTAAAACATATGTTTTTTCCTTGACAGTGTTCAGTGCACGAGACGGGCGCAGTCAAAACTGTATTACTTGGCCAGGGTCACTATACGTGACTTCGTCTGTTTCACCGCACGATCAGGCCAATGATCAAGGAAGATAAAAAATATGAGATGAACAATAAAATGAGATTATAATGAAAATTGAGATTTCGTGGCTTCAGGCGAGGAACGACTCGGCGAGGCACGATTTTGAAACCGCGCGGCCTCACCTCGTCCACAGGGGGACCTGTTGATTTTCAATTAATTTAATGAAATAAATTAATAAAGAAAAATAAAATTTAATTGAGTTGTAAAATAAAAAATAAAATAAAATAATAAGATTCAGATAATAATTTAAATAATTGTTTTCCTGATAATAGTAATATTATTATTTGAGGATATTAGTAATTATTATTGAGTAATCTCCCTTGTACCAAGATCACGACCCCAATCCTCCACCCCTCTCTAGTGTTGCCCCGACCTCCCTTAAATCCTCCCACCTGTGATGATCCCTTCTACCTCCCTCATGTCTCAGATGAAATCATGTTGGCCCCCTCCCATGGTGAACCTAGCTCACGCATACCTCTCATGGTGAGCCTTCAAATGCCGATCACCGCCTCCTCGCGCTAGGTTGATTGATGTGTGGTTGACGTACAGTGGTGATTTCACCCATTTCTTCGGAGGATCCCTTGTTCAAGGTAGGTAGTTCCCCTATATAAGTTATTATTTCAAGAATGTTTTTTCAAGTTTAATTTGTTTAACATATTATTTAGTTATTATGTGTAGTGTGAAGTGTGTTTTTATTGAAATGTGATTTGTGTTGAAATTTCTTATCACCATGTTTATGTTATGTGTGTATTTTCTTTTCTGAACTTTTGTCCAATTCGTTGTTAGGGATTTTTCAATTATTCAGTTATCTTATCAATTTGTGCAAGTGGTGAAAATTATGTTTTTTATATGATGTCGGGTGCGTTTGGTCATAAATGAAGTTTGGCTTGAGATTAGTGGGTGACTCCAAGTGATTTCTAGAAATTTTATTATAAGACTTTTAATTTGGTTTATTAAATTATGTGGTCTATGAAAATGAGTTTTACATATGGTGAATGTTTTTCCATAAAACTATTTGGGTGGCATAGATCATACTTTAGAATTGTATTCGAGTGCTTTTGGTGTTGTAATATACTTGAATGTATAAATTGTTACTTTAGTGTGTGTGAATCCATGTGACATTCTTTAACTATTTATTTAATGTTTTTTTAATGGGTTATTAAATTATTTCACTAGTGGAAAACATGTTTGAAAAATGATTTAGTGTGCGCCTTATTTCAAAATGGTTGTTCCGTGTGTAAGTGGTGGTTTTTTAGTGACAAGTGACTTTTAGATTGTACAGATGGTTTAATTGAGTATGTAACCTATGCAGATTATGTTTTCAAATGAATTTGGTGTGCATATGGTTTTAAAATCAGACTTGGATGTGAAAATTGTGATTTCGCATGTGTAAGTACCTGTTTTTATTTTTTCATTAATGTGACATGTGACATGAACTTGAAACTTGTTTGACCACAAACTTGTAAGCCCAGAAAGATAGGTGGGTGAACTAGTCTAGTGGGATAGTGTTCTGGAGGTGACTCAACTCGGTTTCATGGGCATGACTGACGATGGAAACACTAACTAAACATATGCTTTTCTGAGGGTCATGGCCTTCTAAGCAACGTTTTCAGAGGGCCGTGTCCTTCTAAGACACGTTTTCTGAGGGTCATGGCCTTCTATGCCATGTTTCACCAAGACATAAAGATATAGGGATGCATGCGAGCTAACAACCATGGGGCATCTCCCATATTTGGTTCTCATTGGTTGTTTTACGCTCATCAGTGTGACACATTGGTTATTTTAAAATGTAAAAGTGTGTGTGTGTGTTTTAATTTAAGTTGTTCAATTTGAAACTATTTTCCTTAATCGCGTTTTCTTTAAAACTATTCCAAAATTTACTTTTTTTTTCTTTAATTAAAATTGAAAATTTATTCTTCCTTTAATAATTTTTCATGGAACATTTTTATCGGGTGACATCCTACTGGGCTTTTGGCTCACACCCTACATACACCTTTGGGTGTTTGTAGACTCTGTTTCTTTTCTATTCTAGGTCGATGCATTGAACTCAGCGATGGTGGTTCATGTTGATGTTGGTCTTATATTTTATAGTGGTGTTTATGTGTTCTCTCTTTTTCCGAGAGGTTGGAGTCAGTGTTTTAATTTCTGCCATTGTCTTATCTTTTTAGTTATTGGATCGAGTTATAGACCTTATGTTTTTTTAGTTTAAGGGCTTGTTTGGTTGATCGTTCTTCAGTTATTTTCTATTTATCTTGTTGATTGTTTTATGTCTCTTTTTTAGTGTAAATCATTCCCATGTAATGTTTTGATACCCAAGAACATGTGCCAGCCTGTGCGGATCGGGAACGCCCTTCGAGCCATGTCGCGGACCAGGTCGGGCGCCGGGTCGGATTGTGACCCATCCTGGTTCAAGAAAAATGGTATCGAAGCTAGTTTATACTCTCTTGGGTCATGGTATTTTTGGATAGAGTCATGGTAGGCCAGAGTTAATTTTGTTGGGACTCGACGTCCTGGCTACGAGTAATGTCCCTCGCCAGTACACCTCGTGGACAGACTCGAGTTACCAATGTATGTTGAGGTTTGCCTAAATTTTGGTCCTTGTGGTTAAACTTATTTTCGGGAAATGAAATGGGAGTAGGGTTAGTGGTCCCAATGAGCTCACAGGGTCTGGAAAGCCATGTGCAGATAGGGACACTGTCCAAAAATACTCTTTGTGGAATTGGCGTGATTGGCATATGGGCGCCAACCATATGTTCCAATCACCCGCAGACACTAGTTTCATCTTGCAATGTTCCTCATCTTGTTGTTTTCGATTCGCTTAAAAATGGGTTTTATGTGAAAAAAGGTCTTGTTTTGATTCATGGTGTTCTAATGGGTAACCACATGCATGAATGTATATGATAAGTGCAATGGATAATGGCATGAGTGGATGAGTGACTGGATATACATGAGGTGGGTATCATTTTGGCAGGTGAACATGCATGTGTGTGGCCCATGGGACACCATTGGTGTTTGTGCAACCCACCTGCTTTTTTAATTTTCAAAATGTTGGAAAAAAATAGGTGTTTTAATAACTGATAATTGAGTGATGTGTCCATGTGTTTTGGGAAGTATTGGATGTGATGCGTTTCGAACCGACAATCCTTTTTGACATATTTGTGTCTTGAGTTTGATTTTTATTTTTATGTTAGTGTGAAATCTTGTGGTTTGTGAATTCCTTTGAAAAGTGCTTCGGGAAGCCCTTGTAGTGGTTCCCCCCCTGCATTTTTAGTGTTCACTTCTAGTATGTATTGACCATTATAGAATTTTGGTTGGGTCTATGGTTTTCTTTCATGACTAGTGCAGGCCCCCCATAAAGCATTAACATGTGATTGAAGTGCGGCCACAGGCAATTCGCCATTGGTCATCCCTCCAGTTTTTTAGAGGAATATCTTCTTCAATTCTATAATTGAACCCACATCTCTTTTTTACAAATAAATGGATCCTCTCGTTGTGGGATAACAGGTCTGTGGGGATTTGAAAGGAGTTTTGGTCTATTTGAGTTGTCCGAGTCGTCAGGTATGATGTTTGACACTCTTGTGTCTAAAGGTGCCTTGAAAATAGTGAAAGGAATCCCGTGGGGAAGGTTCAAGGTGGTTCAAAATTATTGGTGCTGACCGATGTCCTGAAAGTCTTGATGTTCTTTCATTGGCTGTGAAGGTCATTTTTGGCGACGTCTTGATGTTTGAGTTCTCTTTGAAGAGCAAGGGTGGATTTCGTAGGATCCTCCTAGAATACTTGTTCTCATAGAGGTGTGTCCTCTTCTTAAGGGGTTCAAATTTCCTTGTTCAAAGGGGAGTGTTTATCATGCATCTTTTATTCTTATGTTTGTTGGTTAAGTTTAAAGATGATGCATGTAAATTATCTGAACCCCAGTCTTAGTAGATGTGATGCAAGGGAGTATTTGGATTTTGGGTTACGTTGTGTTTATTGGCGTTATCTTGATTGCGGTGTGGTTGCGTGTGGCACCAAAAAGGAGAAGCTTTGTTTGGGAGTCTTCAATGCCAAAATTCGAGGGAGGAGATGCTTCAAACATCAGGGCTCCATCCACGGGCCCCAAAGTGAAGCTGATGTGTGTTACAGAACCCTTGGAGTGTATGGGACCCCAACTTTATTTCTTTCATCAGTATTGTGAGTGAAGGCAATTTAAATTGTTCTTTATGGTTGTTCTGTTCCGAGTGACCCGTTTGGGTGTGTGAGGTTTCCCCTGGATATCAAGAGGCATGGTCGCCTCATTACTTTAATGACTTGGGGGTTGCATCCCATTAGATGTAACCACTTTTAATGGTCCTAATGGGGTCTGTTTGGGTGAACTGGTCTCAAATTTGAATATTTATCATCCAGAGATGTGGAGATGTTGGTTTTTCTGGGGATGTGGTTTTGATGCCACAGTAGTTGGGCCCCTCCCTCCCCACCCCTTGTGGTAGGGTTTTTGGTCACCGTCGGGAAATTTTCAAAGTTTTGTATCTTTCGTCAATCCTAATAGTGGGGAGACTCACACTGGGTTTCGCTCAAAAGTCTGTAGAATGAATCGGTGTTGGCCTTCTTCATATTGGTGGAGAGTCTTCTCGGGCCTCCTTGGGTTGTTTTTTCAGTTTCCTCTTGGGTGACAGTGAGTTTCTAATGGTGGGGAGCCCCTTCTTGGGTTTTCCCCATGTTGTTCTTTTGGTTCCATTTCTCATATGCGGTATGATTATGTTTGTTCATTCTGGTCAAATGGAGTGGTTTTCATTCTTTGGTGCTTGAGGTGTTTCGACTTGTGAAGTTGTCTTCTATGGGTGTGAGAATTACCTTCCTTGATTAGTCAAGTAGTGGTGTTCTAGCTCTTTACGGTGGGCGACACATATCAAAAAGTCTTTTTACGCATTTCTTGAAGTTGTCTTTGAGTCACTTTCTCTGAGCACAAGGAGTTGTCCTCTTCTCACTTATTTTTTAGGGGGATCCTCTTTAGACCTTAAGGGGTTATGTTTTTCTGCTTTGAGTCTCAACCTTAGTTGTGTCCTTCTAGGGATGGAAAGCATTATATTGGGTATAATTTTCACACCCACCGCCTTTGAGTTAATTAATTTATTAATTTTCTTTGCTTCGGGTAGTCCTGGTTTAATCCCGACTAATACCTTTGAGTTTTTATTTTAAAACTCATGTTTTTTCCATGACATTGTTTAGTGCACGGGAAGGGTGCAGTCGAAACTACATGACTTCGCAGCGTAACTACGGAAAACCTCATACGGTTCACTGCATGACATGTCCTATGTTCAAGAAAGAATAAAAATATACGATTAATAATAAAATGAGAATACAATGAAAATTGATACCGTGTGGCCTCGGGCAAGGCACTACTCAGGCGAGGGACGATTTTAAGACCGCGCGGCCTCACCTTGTCCACTGGGTGATCTGGTGATGTTAAATTAATTAAATGAAACGAATTAATAATGAAGAAGTAAAATAAATTCAGTCGTAAAATAAATAATAAAATAAAATAATAAGACTCGGATAAAAATTTAATTATTTGTTTTATTGAAAATAATAAAATTATTATATGAGGATATTAGAAATTATTATTAAGTATTATTATTATTTATATTAATGATGATAATTATGTTACATTATTTATTATTTTTATGCTGATTTTATTTTATTATTACAATTATTATTATTATTATTATTAATTATCAACATTTTTTATTCATTTTGTTTGTTTTATAGGGTTTGCGCTACACTTTTTCTTCTTTGTGCCGCACCTGCGGACTTCCCCCTACCCTGCACATTGAAGGCCTCTGCTAGCTTCTCCCTCGTACCGAGCTCGTGACCCCAATCCTCTTCCGCTCTCCAGTGTTGAGATGGACTCCCTAGACACCTCCCACCTGCGATGATCCATTCCAACTGCCTCATGTCACAGCTGAAATCACATCGCCCCCTCCCTCAGTTAACCAAGCTCACACCTCCCTCTCATGGTGAGCTTGCGCGTGCCATTCGTCACCTCCCCGCCACTCGCTTCTACTATCCGTTCTGCCTCTGACAGCCACTGAAGCCGCCCCTGCATCTCCCCCGAAAAGTGATGGACCGCCCATGCTCTTACTCCATCTGGAGACCGCTACCTTACCCTCCTCGGCCTGCCCCATTACGACATGCCATGCTCTCTAGCTGGCTCCCCCTAGCGCTACGTGCCCTACCTCTCCCAGATAACCCATCGTAGTGGCCTCCCACTGTTCACCCCAACTCTTTTCTGATGAGACTCATCTCTGTCGACCGTTTCCCCTTAATGGTAAACCTCTAGCGATTTCTCTTGTTTTCCATACAGTATATTTTGGGTTTTTGTTGGTTTTATTGTGGTGTGTTTTTCTTGCGATGGGGGTTTTGAATTGATGTTTTTGGTGTAAGATTTGATTTTGGGTTCTCACTAGGTTGCTTGAGGTGCAATGATGATTTCATCACTTTATTCGTAGGGACATTGGTTCAAGGTAGGTGGATCCTCATTTACATTATTATTTGATTATTTTATTTGTATGCTTACTTTTTTTAACATATTATTTAATTATACTGTGCAGTACAAAGTGGGTTTTTAGTGAAATTTGATTTGGGTTGAAATTGTTTATCACTATATTTATGTTATGTGTGTGTTTTTTGTTGTGAATGTTTCTCTAGTTAGATGTTAGTGATTTTTAAATTATTCAGTTAGCTTATCAATTTGTTTAAGTGGTGAAAATTGTGTTTTTGACATGATGTCAGGTGGTTTTGGTCGTAAAAGAAGTTTGGATTGAATTTAGTGGGTGAAACCAAGTGATTACATGAAATTGTTTTAGAATATTTTATTTTGGTTCATTAAATTAGGTGGTTTGTGAAAATGTGTTTTACATATGGTACATGGTTTTCCATAAAACTATTTATGTGGCGTAGATCATATTTTAGAATTTTTTTTGAGTACATGTGGTGTTGGAATACATTTGAATGTGTAAATTGATACAATAGTGTGTGTGAATCCATGTGACATTCTTTTACTATTGTTTTAATATATTTTTTCAATGGTTTATTAAATTATTTCACTAGTGGGAAACATGTTTGTAAAGTATTTGGGTGTGCGTATGGTTTTAAAAGAGGGTTTAGGTTTGCAAATTGTTATTTTTCATGTGTAAGTACCATTTTTGGCTTTTATGCATTATTGTGACATGTGACATGAACATGAAACTTGCTTGAGCAGAAACCAGGAAGCCCGAGTAGCAAGGAGGGTGAACTAAACTAGTGGGCTAGTGTTCCAGAGGTGAATCGACCCGATTTCACAGTCAGTACTACCAATTGTAGCACTAACTAAACATATTCTTTTCTAAGGGTCATGGCCTTCTAAGCCACGATTTCTGAGGGTTGTGGCCTTCTAATCCACGTTTTTTAAGGGTTGTGGCCTTCTATTCCACGTTTCACTAAGAAACAATGTTATAGGGACCCATGCTAGGTATCACCCACATGGCCTCTCCCATTTTTGGTGCTCATTGGTTACTTTACGCTCATCAGTGTGACACATTGGTAATTTTAAAAAGTTAGTGTGTGTGTGTTATAATTTATGTTGTTCCATTTGAAACTGTTTTCCTTAATCCTGTTTTCTTCAAAACCATTCCAGAATTTACTTCTTTTCTCTAATTAAAATTGCCAATGTATTTTTCATTTAATAATTTTTTGTGGAATCTTTTTATTGGGTGACCTCCTACTGGGCTTTTGGATCACAGCCTATATACATTTTTGGGTGTATGTCGACTGTTTATTTTTTATTCCATGTCAATGCATTGAACTTAGTGATGGTGGTTCGTGTAGCTGTTGGTCTTCTCATTCAGAGTGGTGTTGATGTGGTCTATCTTTTTTCTAGAGGTTTGAGTTAGTGTTTTAATTTTCTCCATTGTCTTCTCTTTTTAGTTATTGGATCGAGTTGTAGACCTTAAGTTTGTTTTTATTTTAAGCGGTTGTTTGGTTGATAGATCTTCAATTTCAATCTATTTATCTTGTTCACTGAGTTATGTCTCCTTTTTTGGGTAAATTACTCCCATGTAATGTTTTGATACCCAGTCACTTGTGTCGGCCCGTGGGTATCGCGAACACCCTTCGGGCAATGTCGAGGACTAGGTCGGGCGCCGGGTCAGATGGTGACCCAACCTGGTTCATGACATAAACAGTCTAATATAAATAATTATATATACATAGAGAAGAAATTATATAATGGAGTGCATGGAGGAGGAATGTTATTTTGTGACCCTTAAGAGGTAGTGAAAATGACTATATTTTATATGATGATAGTGAGTTTTTGAATTGGAAGACTATATCCAAACCTTGAATAAACAAAATTTTTCCATTTTGTTGAAAAATAATTAATTTTTCTTTTAATTCACATTTAAATCAAAATAATGTCATATTTTATATTTTATTTTTTAAAAAGGAATTATAAATATTCACTCAAAAATCAGTCTTTCTAGAAAAATAAAAAAATCAATTTAAGATATTTTTTAAATTAATAATGAAAAAATATTATTTATTGTATTAAATTAAAATTATAAGAATCTATTTTTGTTTAAAAAACCATAAAATACATGGAAATAATTTTAGTTATAAAGAAAAGTACTTCCTTATTTGAAATTAAAAATCATATTAATATTCCGTAAGGTTATATAAGTATTTATATTGTTATGTTAATAACCATTTATATGTATACCTAGAATTAAATTTAATAATTTATGAAATTTATTCATTATAAAAAAATAAATGATTTGTCACATTATCCCTTCTAATGAAATATCATTCTAATAGTATAACAATTGATAAAAAGTGGTTTTTTTATATGGTGTATTTTTCAAGATTACATGTTTCTTTATTGATAATACGAATCATACTAATAAAAATTATCAAGTGAGTCACTATTTAAAACCACACATTCTCTCCACATTCAAAAATATAAACCAATTTTTCCTCACAAGAATGATTCTCCTTATACAACTCTACATTCAGTATCAAAACATGATATGCATAAAGTAAAAAATTCCTCAATATTGAATCATGAAAATATCATGCACATGGGATAAAAATTCATTTAAGTCTACTATATAAGAAAGCAATCCCAATATCTGTATAATTTCATACGGATCAATAAGCTATGAGGTTGAATTCAAATTTTTATAAAAACATGTCAAACCTTTCTGTGGATATATGTTTTGGATTGTATATTTCTATCGCCTCAAACAAATGATATTTCCTTTGGTTATATGTATAGTCACTTCTACATTCTTGGAGATTCAATAATACAATACCAAATAATCATTTCCAGTTATACCATATCTTCTAAAAACATTGTTTCTTATAGTGTTCTCTCCCAACATCATACCAACATATTGGAGTCCAACATCAGTATCAAAATAAAACCTCTAATGGTCAATAACAATAATTTAATGAATTCTAGTATTAATAAAAAAATCTATTAATTACTAGTGTTAATCCAATCCTTAATGATAATCCACTATTAATTTATATATAATATCCTATAATTTTTGAATGATTCACATATATATTATTTTAGATTGATGTTCAATAGTTATACCAAAACATTAATCATTTCCCAATGAATTCAGAAATACCTTCCAAGAATTAGTTACAAACCTTATGATATTATTAGTTGAAATAGAGTGGAAAAATCCCAGTAACAAGAATACTTATATAATATAAATTATAAAAATTTATCCAACAATATATCATCTTAAAGATAAAGAAAATGGGAATATTTATTCAAATAGTTAGAAATGACCCGAATTCATTATTACCACATTATTCCTTTAGTAATATTGCCACAATGTCCATGATTATATACTATCATTTCCAATTTCAAATTAAAACTATTGAATCATTACCTTCAATTTTTTTCATATAGATTTCATCTATTGAGAAACATGACATGTCAGGTTATAATTAGAAATATCATTACCAAATACTTCTAATATATAAAATTAATAATGTACTCTATACATCATATTGATTATATTATAAATCGAATACGGATAACTATAAGTCTCAATCAAAAATTTCTATTTCAATTGAGATCCACTAGGAATTCGTAACCCCTTTAGAAAAATTATGACACATTTTCATAAATATTATACCTAATAATTTTTTATTCTTTTACCAATTAAATATTTCTTTTCAAACCATGATATTCATTTTTAGAATATTGAATTATTCATACAATAAATTATTTTATAGTTTTTTGAAAGCGAGGGTGTATTTTTTTGAATAAAAACTTTTCATTTCAACTGTATTTGAATCATTATGTATTAGATCATGTTCCAATCATTAAAAATTTAAAGATTCATTATCCTTAAACTAAAAGAATCAAATACCTTGTTTTATTTTCCAAGATTAAGTGAAATAACATGATAATTATTTTTATTAGGTTGGACAACTTCTATTCCTCTTATCTATGACTTTTTGAATAAATATCCCATTTAATGTATTATAATTTATATAAATTCGGAATTAATCTCAATATAAATGATTAATCCAAATTTTTGAAGTAAAAATTACAAAAAAATGATTAAGATCATGAATTGGATTATTTTTTATCATGGGGATAAATTTTTTTGATTAAATGAAATCAAACAATAATTTTATTTATTAAAATAAAACAAAATCCCTTCAATAATGAATAAATATATATGAAAAATTCTTGATTATATGATGGTACAAACAAAAATGGAGCTTTAATGATTTTTTAAAAAAAAAATCTTGAAAATAGTCATCGCATTCTATTGTCCAAGAAATCTAACACCATTTAAATTTAACATCGTTTTTAGGATATCTAAACGAAGAAGGATTTTAAATCATGTAGAAATAAATTAGATGGTTCAAGGGAACATCAAATATTAATGATAATTTTATTTCATTTCTATTCTTCTAACACTTCTGTTTTATTTGGATCAACTATTTTTTTTCCAAATTTTGTTATAATATACCCAAGAATGAAATAAACTATAAACAAAATTCACAATTACAATATTTTCCATAAAAATTTTATTTATTGGGAAATCATTTAACATTCCTCCTGATGTTTATAAATTTTAGATTATAACTTGATATCATCGATCAATACCATTAAAAAATAGTTAAAATATTGACTGAAAAATTGAGTCATTAGATCCATAGTTACAATTAGTTCATTGATTAACTGAATGTTTACAACCGAAATCACATAAAGACCATACCTAGTGTCAAGATCTATCCCTGGAATGCCCATTTATTTTAACTTATGCTGAATTTATCCCAATACAAGGAAAATTATCAAAAAAAACTGATAATACAAAATATAAATTGAAAAGTAATCAATATTTCACAAAGAATAGTTATTTTTAATTATAATGTAATTTAGTGCAATATAATCATTGAAAATCCCCATAAAACAGTATTTATTCTTAATAAAAAAATAGTATCACCCCAAAATGGAATTTCTACAGTGAATAAAACACTTATTCAGTTATTTATAAAATTTATTTTTCAATACTTATAGATCTAATATATCCATTTGATAAATAAGGTTTGAAATTGTCTAAGTACCATGAACTAAGTCAACAAGGACTGGTACCTCAAAAATATGAACAACACTAGGAAAATATTTTGGAAATACATCCAATTTTTATTACCATAAGAAGATGAATAGTTATATTACATTAAATGATATATACATGATAAAATTAAATAAAATACATATATAATTTATCTTTTTATTGATATGTTATCATAAGTATGAACTCATTGTTATAAAAAAATGATATATATATCAAAAATTGAATAAATCTTCCTCATCTATGAAATCTATCATAGAATGTTAATTTGATGGCCATTACATGTATAAAATAGCATCAAACTATATTATATATTGGATTTATATAATTATTTGATACACAATTTTATTAATAAATATGGGAAGATTAAAATATATCCATGTTTCTTTAATATTCCAAGTAGATATTTTGACAAATATTTGTTACTGTGTTTGTTTAAGAAGTATATCAATTTTAAAAGAAAATTTCATAGAAATAAAATAATGTTTCAACCCAAAATGAAAAATAAATTTCCATAATTTGGGTATAAAATTAAATTACTTATCACCACTTTATTTAAGACTTCAATTTTTGGAAAAGTATTTGAAAGTAAATTGGTTACATGTCGTGATGATTTTTACCATCGAAGCATATCTTTAGACACAAATAGAAAAATAGACCATTTCGTTATCATTTTAACATTTCGCATACTACATATCATTATTGGTATAACAATTTCTTATTTACATATATTCATGTAGTAAATTTTTAATCATACCATATAGATAACATATTGTAGATATATTAAGGATCTCTTCTGAATGTTTCCTTCAAAATAAAGGATTAAAATGTGGTTAGTTTCTATTACATTGAAATTTAACAATAGAATACATCCAAATTTATTTTCTTCTTTACCTCATTGTAGAAATATTTCAGGAGATCAATATAATTCAGAAATCTAAATCTCTACCATCGTAGCACATTTCCAAATTTAATTCCCAATTTTATGTTCTTGAGTAACCAAAGTCCCTAAAAACATAATTTCAATACTTTATAAAATCATTCAGTTTTATTTTCAGGGTTTAAAATAAAATTTATCACATATTTAGTCAATATAGTAATATTTTCATCCAAAATAAAAAACAATCCCTCCCATTTCTCCATTAACACCATACATTTTTTTCAAATCTATATCGATGAATGTTAGAAAAATATATTTCATGAAACATTTTTTTAATATTTTTATTCTCTAGAAATAATATCATTTTTATCATTGGTATTTATAATAAATGAATACCACTAATCAAATTAACTTTCAAAATGTTAAATGAAAATAGTTACCTTCTGATGCTTTAAAAAACCTAAAACAACAAATATTTTCTCCAATGAATTGATCCATCATTTAGCTACCACTTTTTTAAGATTTCAAAAAATATTAAAGAATATTTTATCATAAAATTATCTACAAGTGAAATTTTTCACTATCATGAAATTTTTTACTCTCTTCCATGGGTACCACAATTTATTGCCTATATTAATTGAGTTAACACAACAACACACTTCTCAGCTCCAATTGTAACCATTTAATGTTTTTTATTCAGAAGGATACCATCCACTTTGTGCCATCAAATTCATTAACTCTATTACCTTTATGGGAAACCATTATAAAATAGGCATTAAATAGATAAATACAAATGGAACACCTTAGATTAATATGAAACAATATCATGAAAATGTAACTATTAATAAGCTTCCCTATATTTGTATTATTTATCATCAATATAACTAGTAATTTTCTCTAAACCCTGTTTTGAAACCATCTTTAATTAGATTAAAATATAACATAGGTTAGAGAAAGAAAATAATAGATTAATAAATTTAAATATTAACTTTAAATTCTTTATTTTACTCCTTAAATTATTATTTTATTTATGAAAATTATTCAAATATTTCTTTGGTATTTTTATATAATAATTATGTCATAAAAAATATGATGTTTATAATAATAATATTTTCATTATTCAAATAAATGTCAATCATTTTTTATAAAATCAATCAATTGAACCTTAGATAATTTTGATGGCATTTATCCAATAATAAAGTAGATTTTATAAAATAAAAAATCTAAAATATAAAAAATACACTTTTAAACAAAAATATATAAAATCAGAAATAAAATTTATTTTAAATAAACACTACATATTTTTACCAAATAAAAATTCATATTCATATCCCCAATTATAAAAAAAAATTCACAATTTTATATTAATAAAAACTAATATCAATACATATAATTAATATGAAAAAATGTAATATTAGATCATTGGAAAATAAATTCCAGCATTGTCATTAGACCAAATGATTTGATTTTTGGATATATAACTTAATGTTAATGGGTTTTTTGTGTAAATTATAAACTACATTGAGTGATTCTTCTATTAAACATTAATTAGTTATATAATGAATGGATCTTAATTAATATTATATAGATTCACAAAAATTTATAAATTAGTAGTTCATTTTCTAATCCCCAAATACACATATTCTATAAATATTTACAAAGTCCCTTAAACTGTGAAATAAGACATAATTAATTACTCACAATTATGTATGATTTTTAATTCTAAGATGAATATTATAATTTATTTAAACCAAATTTTTTACTCATATAGTTGATTTTTTTTCACATCACACTTATGAAACATCTATTGACAGCTAAAAAATATTATATTCTTTTGAATTGATTTGAACTTTTAAGTCTCAATCATGTTCCAACATAAAGAATTACCACATTAGAAAAATACAATTGAGGTTATTTTCTCAAAATTTAATCACCTAAATTACATTAACATACAAAAATTTATTTATTACCAAATTTTTTAAATTTATTCTTTGAATTTTAAATTTATAAAAAATGAAATTTCTGTTAAATAAGATTATTATAGGGGCTATTTTGTGATGAATTATAAATTAATAATAGGATAATATTTAGTTTCATCACATCCATAATCTTATATTTACCTCTCCTTGTAAAATAATAATCGTGAATTAATTTAAAATTATCATACTATAAAGATTCAATATATATGATAATAAATAAAATAATTATAATAAGTGAATAATTGAGATACTTATCGTGATTTTTATATATTTCAATTTTCTATAATTATTCCCATTTACTAATATATCCCATAATTTTATTTTTAATCCAATATAGTCAGGACTAGATCAATATATGTTTCCTCTCAATACTCAAGAATAATATATATATTTATTCTTAATCCTTGAGTATATTTATTGATATATTTGATTTTAATTCTTCTAAGTTCTCTAATATTATAGAAAATTCCATAATCATGAAAAATTTAACAGTTTTATTTTGGTGTCATGGAATTGGTAATGAAATAAAAATATAAGGCATCTATTTAAAGGAATTATCATAAAATAACATTGTATGTTTTGTAATTTAGTGATAGTGTAAATTACTCACTCATTTCCTTATAAATATATCAAAAATATGAAGTCATTATTATAAAATCATATTTTATGATGAATTATTGAATTCTATAATCCTAACCTATGCAAAATTTAACTCCCCTAACTCTCCTCCACTATACCAGAATTTTTACCCAATGGGTCTCATGGATAGGCATTTCCCCCACACTTAGATGAAACATACTCTTTCAATTCATAAATAAATTATTAAGAACTGAATTATTGGAGTGTAATTTTTCATACCTATATGTAAATATGTATCATATAAGTAATAAAATGAGTTTTAATTGTTATGGTTGTCTCTATATATGTTTCTTGCCTTTAGTTAATAATATATACAGTCATTTTAAGGTACAAGTCTCATATAGTTTCAAAAAATATATACTATAAAAATTCCAATTAAATATTTATTTGGATTCTGTTTTTAGCCAAGGATGGTGAGAAATAATAAAACTAGTTAATATTGATAATTAATAAAAATCATTTCTTAATAAAAAGGTGATTATATTTTCCCTATAGTAATTTTTAGTGATTTTTTATCAAAAAATATGAATTTTTATTCCAACTATATTGGTCTTCATGAATAATCATGATTTATATTTAGAACTCCATATCACCATTGACCAACCAAAAACAACCCCTAAAACATCCAACCCAAATTCATTTACTTTTTGGTCTCACCAAAATACCATCCTAGTTGACATAATTTGTAATCCAATGGAGGTTTTCCAATGATTAGGTAAAACTCCTAACCAAGTTCTTTTGTGTTTTTTTCATTATTAACCACATTTAAATCTATCCAGAACATTCCAATATAATAACATATCTATACTATAAATAATAAAATGTAATTTTGTTTAGGTTAACCCTCGTTTTCATCCCCACTAAAATCCAAAGATAAAAGAAAAAATTTCTCATGTGTACGTGTGGATTGCCTCCTTCGTGAAGAATTGAATTTAATCATCTATAACTACCACGAATGTAAGGTCTACCATATTTATAAAATCATTGGCATAATTTATCCAAACCTACATAAAAATATTGTTATAAAAGTTCATTTAATGTATAAACATGATAATTAAAACATTTTTAATATTCTAGAGGTGATGGAATAATTACCACTTTTAAAATTTTCAATTCATTGATGTCATTTTCACATTTTAAACTAAATGACCCCAGACATCTCAAAGAGAATTTAATCTATTTAGTGACTTAATAAAACATGTAATTAAAAAAATAAATGGAATAATAACTTGTGAATTATTTTGAATGGTTTACTTAAGAAACAATAAAAAATAATGAAAAATTATAAATTATGAATGATTGTGGTATGTGAGAAATATTAGGATATGAGGTAATACATTTATCATATTAATTTCCTTTCTATGAAACATACACTATTTTGAAATCATTTTTACTTTTGTGTGGATTGAAAACAAAAATCTGGATTTAATTAATCATTATTTAGGTAAAAATATTGTGTTCTACCACTTAGTTTAATGTTATATCCTGTATTTTAATTTTTTTTTAAAATTTATTAATATTTTAAGGGATTTCTATTTAATTTTATACTTTGAATTTTTTAAGATATTTTTTCTCCACACCAATATTCTATAAAATATTTGAATAATATTTATATAATTACCTCATTTATTGGTCAACATAATTTTCAATTATCATTTTATATCCTTAAAAGTATTTTAGAACTTATAATTCCAATATTTTATATATTTTTTATATTTCAAATTCCTAATAAAAGTATAAATAAATAATAATTTTCTTACATATATTGAATTTTTTTTTTCTTATCATCTCTTACTTTAATATTTATCAAATTTCCTCTACGTGTTTTTTTTCAAATAAGTAAACTTTCCCATTTTTGGGAATATTTAGTTTTTTGAAAATTAAAACAAAATGATATTTTTTATGATTTTTACGGGATAATTGAATGTGCTATTTCATGGGGACTAATTCTGTATCATATGTTTTTAGGATGGAAATTACAAATTTAATGTGTTTTTTTCAAGATACGTTTCTATGAAATTTTATAAATTGATGTGTGAGCTCTTTTTAACCCTGAGGATGGGTGAGTATGATGTAGTTCTCCAATTAATTGTGTAATTTTATATAGTTCACATGAAATAACACACTTTTAAGGGATATTTTGGAATTAACCTGTATAATTATTCATTTGTAGGGGTTCATTAAAGGGGGATTGTAATGATAATGTCCCAAGATACTAATTAGGTTTATCAATTATTTTAATGGGATTTAAAAGAAATTTTTTGATTTCCTAAGGGAAATGAACTCCAGATTAAAAGAGTTTTTATGATATGCTAAAGGATAAAGTTCTATTTTTCATTCGCTCTCATGTTTTCTTATATAAATTTCACAACAATGATATTTTCAATAAACTCATTTACTTTTTTAAGAAATCTTTTGGGTTTGATGTTTATTTTTTTAGAAACCAATGATTATTTTGTGAACAATGTTAATTATATATAAAAAAATTACTAATGAGTTTTCAGTAATTTTCAAGTAAAATAGAATATTTCCATTTTTTTTATATAAATTAATTTTATTTTTTTAATAATCCCACATTTTCATTATTTTTCATAGGGTTATGTATCTATACCGATTATTGAAAGGTTAATGGTGACACATCATAAATGAATAATTAGTGTCATGAATGATACATTGGTGTAAAAAAAGAACCATTTTTTGTGTATGATATTATACTATGTGGAAGTTTTCATTATCTTATGTAATTTATAACATAATTCTATAAACATATAAACTTAAAATATAAAATAAATATAAAAAAGTGAAACCATTGTTATATATCTTGTAATTATGTGTTTATTAAGTTATGGTTTGTTATAGTTGGTATTTGAGAAATTGATTAGATAAGTTTCTTGGTTTGGATGAAACTAAACTAACCATTTTGGACATTCTATTTTATGATTCAATTATTATGAGATATATTTTCAATATTTCTACATTATATCATCTACTTAAGGATTATGAAGAATGTTTTTTGTAGAGGAAATAAAGAGTAAGAATTTGGATCAAAATAATATAGTGATATCCTTCTGAATCATTAAACATGAGTAGTTAGGGTTATAACTAATCCATTACTGATTGTGATTACTAAATTAGTGTATACTATAAATGGTGGATCCCATACATGGGAGAATTATAATTCCCCATAGAGGTACATGTCTAGTGTGGAACATTTTTAGAAACAATACCCTCTTCTATTTATTGGATTTCCATACCCCGTGGTATATGGATGATTGATACATTCATTGGGTGTGATATTTTATTTTTTGGGATTTTTATGGAATTTAATGTTAAAATTTTAAATTTAACCATTGAATATAAATTCAATCCTTAATAAAATCCATATAATAATACCAAGGTGAATGAAGTTATTGATTCCATGGAGTGAACAAAGTTCAAGGTTATTTACCTAGGGAAATATTTTCTTAAAGTCTGTAGATATAAAATAGAAGGAACTGATGTATAAATATGAATCAGTTGATTTATATGTATAAATTTTTTATTTTATTGGTAGACACAAAATTTAATTTTAGGCCATAATAATAAAATTTGTTAAATGTAATCAATATTTATACCATGTTTATGAAATAAATTGGAAACTCAAGGGTTTTGATGATGTGGGGATATTATTTGATATTTTGAGAAGGTCAAGATGAACTATTTTCATTTAAATATTAATAAGGATAAGAATCATTTTTTGTGGAATTCAATGGGAAAGAATTCAATGAAGAAATCCAATATTATGAAAATAATTGTTTCCTAATTGTGGTATCTATAGTAAAAAATGATATTAATTATTATCTTATGAGATCTTAATAGTGTTACATGTGTGGTAATATAGAACATATGGCCTATCATTTCTATGGAAATGACAATGATCATGGCTCGAATAATTTAAATATTCCATATGTAAAATGTTTTTATATTAATGAGATGTTCCCTTAGTAAATTGAATGTATGATGAAAAATATAACGGAAAGAGAGAAACATGGTCACAAGAAGAAGGGTTTGAGTAGATCATTAATTATTATGTTCGAAAATGTAGGACCATCAGTTGAATTAATGAAATATACACTAATTTTTAAATTGATTATTCCAATTAATTATTTTATTTGGGGTATACACTTTATTTTATATATATGAATATTTGTAGTTAAATTGAATTATAATAATATTTAATGAATAAATAATATTTGGCAAATAATTATGGTTACATAATTAAATAAATATAGATTTACATAAACCTTACTATTATTAAATATTAAATGATGTTTCACTAAAATGATTCTGTATTACCCCTATTCGTGATTTCTTTAATTATAGGTATGTACGGGGTTTTTATCCTATTAATTTATATTATAGATACAAATAATTACAATTATATCCTCAATGTGAGTTCTAATTTTTATATAAGAAAATATTTATAATAATGAGAACATATTATGAAGAAGGGAAGTTGATTTATTATAGGGGTGATTTTTGCGTTCCCATGTCATTAGAATAATGGAATCATTCATCTTAGTGATGTAACTATGGTAAATAAATTTTTAGATATTTTCCTTGATGATATACATTTTTTTATTTGTGATTAAGTGGATTCCTGTATGTTTTACGTATTTCTTAATGTTTATTATAGTTAAAATAATCCTTATCAAATAGATCCAAAATATCCATAAGGTTTTAGAAATGTTTAATATGAATTACATGAGAAGGGTATCATCAACCCAATCACACCACCTTTTGTGGCATATATTTTGTTTTGTTATAATGGAGTATGTTTTTACGATTCTTTTCATTGATATTATTGAACAAAAAAATTAATATAATGAATAAGTATATGATGCTAATATTAATGAATTGATTGATCATATCTTGGGTGTTATGTATTGTTACAAGACTTACCTAAGATTTTGTTTTCATATGGTGAAATTAAAGAAATTGGTTAATTCGAGTATGGTATTTCATAAGATTTTATTTTATTATGATTTTTTTTTGCCTTTTTGTGGACGAGTTAACTTGTTTTATTTATGGATCTTATGAGTATAGTTTACCATGAGTAATTAGATAAATTTTTAGTGCTTTTCATTGTAATTATTATGGTATATTCTTAAATATGTAGAGATTCTCAGGAATATAAATGGATGGTTTTACAATCATTAAACGAAAATAAGTTGTTTTGAAATATCAATAAATCTAAATTTTATTAGAGGAATATTTTATTAAATTGGGTATATTTCATCTAATGATTGAATAACTATTAATAAGTTTATATATAAATTGGTGTAAGGGGTTTCAAGATCTAAAAATGTCCCTAAAATTCAAATTTTCCAGGGAAAAGTTGGTTACTCACTATGGTTTCTTGAAATCTTTTCTATGTTATCTAGCTCTATAACTAAGGTAACTCAAAAATGGGTTAAATTTATCCACATAAGTTAATTTATTGAATATTTTTAGTATTTTAGAATAATACTGGTCAATAATCTAGTGTTTTTCTTTCAACATAGAAATTGGGGTGTTTTATTTATAGTAACGCTTCATTAGAGGGACTTTATATTTTATTGATTCATAATGATCATAATGTCATATGTATCTTCATAATTTATTCATTATGAGAATTAGTATCCCAAAACTTATGTTTACTTTATATTTGTCATCTTTCTTTTATAATATGGACATACATATTATACGTGGTGAAAATTGAAAAATATGGTATCCCTAAATGTATAAAGAAAATATTGACTCAAAAATATTAGAACATTAGGGAAAGAATATGTGGGAAATTCATAAATGATTATGACATCATGATTAAATATATACAAGGTAAATCAAAAGAGTTAATATATTACCTGAGTCAAAAATAAAACAAATTATTATATATTCTACCAAAGGCACATCATCGATTAGTTGAATATGTAAAATAAATATGGTATTGGATGTTGTGTATCAAGAATAATGTTCTATATTGGATAAAGTATAATTATAATCAAGTATAAATAAATAATTTGGATGGATTATAATTATGATCATGGGTTTTAATGAAATCTAGATTTGGTGAATGCAACTAAATTTCTGAATACTAATGCTGTGAGATAAGATATTTTTAGACTTCCAATTAGTAAATGTGTTCCTAGTGGGTTTCAATAGAAAAATGATTTCTTGGATGATGCTCATATAAATCCATTTTTCATTAATTATAACAGAAAAATATAGTCATGTAATATTATTAATATTTTTGGTTAGAAATAATAAAAATATTTTTCCTATTTTAGCAAGAAAGGATTGACATATCAACAAGCTAAAGCATAGAGAAAAATACTGAAGCGAATGATTCATCATTATGAAATGACTACAATAAAATGGGAGAATATAACTATGGATTTTCAAGTGGTATTTCTATAGAAATATCATGGTAATAGATATATATGAGTAATTATTTACTATTTAACTAAATATTTATATTTTTTTACCTTTATAATATTTTATGCCTTCTGACTATCTTGATAGAAATTATACATGAGAAATAGTTATGTTACATAGAGTCCCTGTCTCTATTATATTTGATCATGTTAATGGATTTCGATAAATTTTATTTAAATGAATTCATAATTTTTTGGGGTCAAAGATATGTTTTAGTATAAAATTTCATAATCAATCTAATGGAAAATATATGTGAACAATTAACTCTTAAGAGGAAAATATTTGGAACTTTTATTTGGATAATTAGGGAAGTTGGGAACAATATATTATTTTCATTAAATTATATTATAATAATTATTTTCAACTATATAGATGGAACCTTTCGATGAATAATATTATAATTGGTGTTCAACACCGGCTTTTAGACATGAAATTGGTTAGATAAATCTTTTGGACCAAGAACTCGTAAAATATGTAGTTTAGATGGTAAATAATATTGACTACTATATGATGGAAAATATTCATTGGATGGTCTAATATGTATATTATTAGAGGAAATATCTCTTCTTTAAGGTAGGTGATCATATTTTAACATATATCCTTGGAAATTTGTTATGTGTTTTGGTATCACTATTGTAAATTTTGTTATACACATGTTTTCAAACAATGGGTATAGCACTTGAAAACGTGGGAATACATTATACCCACGGTTTCATGGAACAATGGGAAATTTATGTATTAATATAGCCAAGACCTATTCCCATGGTTTTGGAAATACTGTGCATAGATCCACTCCACCATTTCATTTATCTATACCCAGAGTTATTAAAACAATGGATATAGCTGTGACAAAATATGTGGTCGTAGGATTTGATCCTTGAACCACCCCTTTTTTATTCCTGCTACTAACCACTAATCAATTTCTCTTATTGGTATATAAATTTATATTTACTTATATATATTTATAATAACCGTGTCTATATGTAAAAAACATGGTAATAGGTGTTCTCATAATTTTTTTTTGTATCTCATGAATTATTTTTTCCTTCTACATGGTAGTAAAGCTATACCAATAGTTTATCAGAACCATGGTTATAGGTCTTCAAAAAACCCTATACCCATAATATTACAAAAATAGTGGCTATAGGTCCTGAAAAACAACACTATAACCATAGTTTCCGTAAAACCATGTGTATTGGTCTTGAAAAACAGATTATACCCAAATTTTTCCAAAACCATGGGTATAGGTTCCCATACTATTCCCATACCCATGGTTTTGATAAAACCATGGGTATCGGGCCCTTTACATGTATTGTAGTAATAGAAAATATTGTTCATGGTTTATTTTAACATTTGTAATTATATAAATGGAAGGGTAAATTTCCCACTAATTTCCTTACCTCTATTATTATCTCAGGTACATGATGCATTTCATGGTTTGTTGTTACGATAATATGCACATCATGAATGACATGTTTTGACCCCATATGTAGTAAAGTTGGAAGAGGATATTTTTTATAAGTAAAATAAATTTTAGATAATAGATCATATAGATCATTTTTTTAAAAAGGTGACTCCCTAGGTGGTGGTATTATAGAGGAACCATAAGATTGAAAGAAGAAATATGGGAGTAAGAAACTATTATGGGGTAAAAATACACAGACTCATTGAACAGATTAATAAAATTTTGAAGAAAAATTTTCCTTAAAAGGGTAAGGAAGTGGAAACCTTGGAAATTGTAATATTAAATAAATTTCATTCTATATTAGTATCCATAACTATAATTTTACTATAAAAATTTTAGATCATTTTTCAATAATAAAGAAATAGTTCATTTTAATTGAATTATTTTTCTTGAATATATGGTTCCACATAAATGAAACAACTATAAATTTATTTATTTAATTTAATTTAATAAAAATAATTTTTTTAACATAATATCATCTATAAATTATAGTGATTTTTATGGATTTTTCTAAAGGCTATTTTTATAATTGAAGAAAATAAATATTTTTCTAGAAAATTTTTATTATTTTCAAATATTTACAAAATACCATTATATTTTAGAATTAATTAATTTAAAAGAAGTCCCCTTTTATTTAATATAATCTATTTACTTCTAAAGGAAATATTATGTGACTTTATTTTGTTATAAATCCATTTTAAGCATAAAAATTCATTTTTTGAAACAACATTTGGAAAAGTTTTCATAAAAATATTAAAATTAATCCATTATAGTCATAAAATATTAATATTTAAATATTCATTTTATTTTTTTAATATGTAGGATTAAATTTATTAAAATGTTAAATTTCATTTTTGGGCATTATGTATCGTTAACTTGGTAAAAATTAGTGAACATAGTAACAATTAATTAATGTAAAAACTAGCAAATAAGGTCCAAAATAGTATATTGATTTTTATTGGATGAGATAATTTCAACCCTTATCCCAATATATTAAAAAAAGACTTTTTTATTGCCACATAACCATGGTAGTTAATTAATATTATTTTATGTCATTATATATTTTTTAGAGTTCCACTCCCCTTACATATAAATATGAACATAATCTCCTCATTAATTAAAAAACTGAAAAACCTATCTCAGAAAATATCTACCAAAAGAACCCCTATTATGTTCCTTCCCTATGTATTTCAATTAATGGTCTCTCCAAAATATCACCCTTTAAGGCATAAGGTGTAAAATAATGGAGGTTTTCCAAAGTTGATGTGTAACTTTTATGTGAGTTCATTCAGGGTTATTTTTTGTTCTACCTCCTTTCATCCTATCATAAAAATCATTATATAATAGCATAAATATTTAAATCAAACTTAATTTTTTTGATAATGTTATATAACTTTTCATCTCATTTTATATACAATGGGAAATGAAAACATCTCTTGTTTGTACATATGGACTATCATATACATGAATGGATGTATTTAATTTTCCATCACTATTGTACATAGTTGGTTATAACGACTTAATTAGTGAATATATATTATTTTTATGATGTGATTATGAATTTGAAAATAAAATATATTACTTACCTTCATACCCTCTTATCTTTTGTAATATGATAATTCCACTCATGCATATATGTAGACAACAACCACCACAAAGAGATGTGATTATTTTTTCATTACCGCTTCAAATCCTAGGTTGTAAGGATGGATTTAGGGAAGAAATGTGAAATTAGTAACATATAAATGATTGTAAAAAAGTTAAAATATTTTTTAATTTACTTTTTTTATCCCAATAGATAAATTTAAATGTTGTTACTACATAGGTACTCTCTATAATCTCCATGAAACGATGTGCTTAGTTTCTCATTTCCATAACACATGGATGGCTAAAAAGTATATTGAATGTATAAAAAAGATAATTTTATCTATTTAATATTTTTATCAAATTAAATAATAACCCCTATGAACACATTCAACATGCCGATATTATTTTTAGGGTTTATGCATAGAAATCATAAAATGATCTACCCCCACATTATTAATTTGTTACCTAAATACAAGATAAGATTAAAATCAAATGAAAGGAATAATACTAATGGAATAAAATACAAAAATTTTCTTAATAATGTATCAAAATAATAAAAAAAATATTTAGGAAATTAAAATATCATTGTGGAAAGTTGGATGGAGAGGCAAGGGATTTCTCATCTCAATTTTCTTCTATTGAGATTTACACCATTTTGAACACATGTTTTTTTGTTTATAAATAGACATATATATGTATGTTATATTTCAATAATTTAAATTAAGATAATTGAAAAATTCTTTTCAGGTTTAATTTTTCAATGTTCATTTGATTTAGTGGTTACTAAAGTTATATGGATTTTTTCATTAAAACACAATTTTCAATATTTTAATCAATTTTCCCTCTATGTCCATATATTATTAAATATTTCAAATAGATTATAATATTTATCACAAATAATTTTATACGTCACATTCAACTATCAATGAACATATCTAATTTTTTTAAAATGAATCTTTTTTTATTTTTATATAATGTTCATTTTCATACATTATCTTCAAAAGTGTCAAAACAATGAATCATTTATGTTATATTGAAATAATGAATTTTTTATTTTTACATGTTTTTTTTATCATTAATTTTATTACATTATTGTTCATTATGAATTAATTTCATTTTCTACCCAACAATATTTTTTTTGGAATGCAAATTTATTAAATTCATAGTGGATTTTTCTTCAAAATAATTTTTAAATTATTTTAAAATACATTCCATCAATGTCCATATTATATTAAATTTTTTAATAATATTTTTATATAAACAAAAAATAATTTTAAATTTAATTTTAAATTTTAAATGAATTTTCTTATAATGATTATAAAATTATTATTTTTAATATTTTGCTAAAAACAAAATTTTTAATTTTTTTCCAATACATTAAAATATATTATTTATTAACCTGTGTAAAATGAATGAAATTTCCCAAAATCATTTCATTTATTATTTATTAATATTACATCAATATATTCTATGGTTATTAAAAGAATATATTTTTCCTAATGTTCACAAAATATTAAATATTTAAAAAAATTACGAAATAAATGGATATTTCATCTTAATTGTTTCCAATAATTGAATGTATTTATTATTATGGTATTTAATTATAAATTTTAAGGGTTTCATGTTGGAAATGATTTATCTTAACTGTCATTCTCTTTATATGGTTCTCCCAAATTTTATATGTTGATGGGTGGGCCTGACATAACTCTGATGAAATGTTCTCCAGATATAGCTCTCCAATGCATTAGGTAATGATACATTGTTATCAATAATTAATTAACCACAAAGGAATAGTTTTAATTAACAATGAATCATATTAATTGGAAATGGTTCTTTTGAGGGTAACATTAAGAATGATATATCTTGATAGAAATTTTTTTTTTCATTCCATGTTATGGTATTTTAGTGTAATATTCCCATTTCAAGTAGAAATAAAATGAACAAACGGTTAATAAATATTTTATTATCATTTAATGGTGAATGATTTTAGTTTTATTTGTTCACATTTATTTGAAATTGTTTATCATGACTATTAATTTTCCCATTTGTGATATCTTACAAAATTTTGTATGAAAACTACATTTTATGAATTAAATTTCATGATTATATAATGATTTATATGTATTCAAATATTATTATGCAAAAAGGAAAATTTATTTTCTATATTTTGAAAATTTTATAAAGTAATTATGGGTTTCTTTTCTTTTCATATCCATTAATGTTAGTTTTTTCTAATCCCGCAATTTTAAATTATATCTAAGGGTTTAAATATTTGTTATGATCAATGAAATGTGAATGGTGAAATTTTATGAATTAAGAAAAAGTTTAATGAATATGTGGGGTGTAAAGATAGTAACCAAATTTTTTGGGAAAATGTTCATTATGTAGAAATTGTTAATGTATTATGTAATGGTATTATTATTCTTCAAAAACTCCAATCCAAAATGTTTTTGGAAAAACAATAAAGATAAACACTTTTATTAATTACATTGTATGGTCAGATTATATTATAAGTTTCTTTAGAGATAATTCTTAATTTATTCAGAGTGTTATGCAGATTTGATTACATGTTGTTTTGAGGTGATTCAAAAAAGTGGTAAGAAGCTACAAAAAACTGTTGGATATTATTTCTCCCAACACCATATGAATCAAATTTTATTGGTCTTTTCATTGTATAAGAGAAATATAGTATGGTGGATTGTTTTTTCCTCCAAAAAACATAGTGAACCTATAATGGATTATAAGAAAAATATATGTATGATATCTTCATGTCTACATATGAATGGTTTAAAGGTGTATAATATTAACATATTATAGGTTGTAAATAAAAATTCCATGAAACAATGCAGTGGTTATTCATGAGATTGAATTATTAAATAGATTATCCTTTTTATTAATATGTCATGATATTATGAAGTCCCCATTTAGGATCATTTTAGCTCTAACTATAGTTTTAAATTGAAATCAAACCATAGAGAATACAACTTCACTTTAGAGTAAATGGTCTGCATATCTTGATATCATCCCATAATATGTGGCCTATACTTTATATTGAAAATATTTTAATAAATGGTCATTGAGGGTTATTGCATAACTATTTTACCATGCTATGAATATAGATTTCAAAGGACTGAAACTCATTAGAAAAGTGAAGAATTCTATAATGGAAGAGTTCATGTTGTTCTGATACCTAAATTATATGAAGCATGATTTGGGGATTTGTGAAAAGAAATGTGTTTGTCGATTATGTATTTGAAAATAAAATAAAATATTGTTTAGTCAAACTCATTCAATATATTTAAAACTTTCTATGTTTATGTGATCTTTTTTACTCAAATTATTTATGGTTCATTTATAATTTATTAAATTCTCTTGAAGAATTTTACTATCCAAATCTAGGTGTCTTGATGATCAATTTTATGTAACGATCGGAGAGTCTCTCAATGTTATAGATATAAATTTCACAATAAAAATTTATGAAGTATAATAGGATTAAAAGTGTCAAAAGTATACATTATTACAAAAAAATAAATAGTGAAAATTTTAATTTCTTAGAGTTTATATGTTGGATAATCAAGGAAACTCATTACATGGATGAATATAGAGATGATTGATATTTAACTATTAGTGTAATTTCATTCTTGTTTCATCGATGGTCAATACTATTTTTTATTTGATGAGTGGTGACCATACTATATGATTAAGGAAGTGATTTCTCTATAGTGTGATGGCTATAAACATGGGGGGTCAGTGTAGCCACAGTAAACTATAAGGAAACATAATGTGTGGTCAGTGAATTTGTTTCATTGGAACATCATAGCTATTATCTCTATGGATGTTTTCTTATATAAATGAAATCATAATAATTTATTTATTATCTACTCAATTGATATTTTAATTTACAGCTACTATGAGCGAGGGAAGGTTAAGTACTGATAATTGATCAAGATCAATTACCAAAATATTTTTAATTAAATTGGTATACCCTAATACACCCCCACTCCCTCTCCCAAGGCATTAAAATTGTCTCAGTTAACTTATTGGTATCAGATCAACACGTTCATAGTGATAAACCTCTATTAAATGATGTGTAAATGATCCCCAATCCCAAGGGGATTTAATTCTTTAATCAAATAAATTTACAACTATAGAATAATTGAATATAATAAAATTTCCAATCAGTTAGATATGAAATTTATAAAACTCTAATACAAGGGAACTCATTCATCTTAGAAATGAAATCTTTAATAGTGTAAACTTTAACAGATCATGATATTGATTCCATTTCAAATAATAAATTGTAGGAGGGGGTTATTATTTAATGAAATTATTATGATGATGATAAATTGTAAGAACATTAAATTTGTGTGGGAAATATTACTAAAAATATAATAAAGAGATTCCAAGACATGTGAAACTATAATGTATGTTTTATGCTATATATATGTAAACTACATGATTCATTTAAATAAATGTTTTGATGTCTTCTTTAGCCAGGTGAACATTATTACAGAGGAAAATATTTAGCTATGAGAAACCCGAGATGATATATAAGTCATGAAGAATATCCTAGGAATATTATCATTGAGAATCAATTTATTTTTTTAGTTATCAATGATAATATTCTATATAATCCACAGTTGGTAGTCTTCAAAGAACTATCGTTACATGTTAGGGGAGAAACAATGGAATCGAATCCTTACAAATGAGAAATATTATAAAGTAACATTCAAAGTAATAAGGAAACTAACATTGGGGGACGATCATAATCATAGGGAAGTCAATAGTTCAAGCCTTCCATTTTATCTTATATATGAAAATAGGGAAATTAAATTTTGATTGTAATTTCCTAGTATGTGATTTTCAAAGTGGAATGGTTGGGAACCTTCATGAAAATTTTTCATATATATTTTAGAATAATGATGAATATATAGTTCTATTAATGAAAAAAATTTAGTATGTGGAGGAAAATATGAATTCAAAGAAAAAATTCAGGAAGAAAAAAAACCTGATTTTAATAGAGGATACATATATGAATTAAATGGTGGTGGAAAAATCAAAATGTTTAATGATCCTAATGAGACTTTTATAATAGATTTCACAAAAAACCCACAATAAGATGATTATGGTTATAAAAACAATATTGATAGCAGATGAGGAGTCATTAAAGTAGAAATACAGGCTAAATGTTAAGAAATTCTTGTGTAGGGGAAAATAATGATTAAAATGGAAATCATGAAAATTCATATAAGGAGACTAATATCATAATTAAAATTGAATTATAGTACTAATACATCAATAACTTGATAATTATTTTATAGGAAAAATATAATGTCAAAAAATATATAAAGACCTCGACCCTAGTAGCCAAGAGATGATGCCATAATTTATTAAATTTTCATAGATACATGGCTTGAATCTGAATGTTACCAATCTATTTAGTAGTTTTGGAATCCATATTATATACATGAACATGAAATTATAACTTTTAAGAAAAATTCAATGTAGAAACTCCATTTGTAACACCCAAAACACGAAGAATAGCCCTCTAAGTCATTTATTATATTCGTCTTTTTATCCTGGGGAAAAAACATTAGAAATATATGATATTATATAATCATTGAGGGTATGTAATACATTGAAATTAAATATAAAAAATAAGTAAAAAAATTATATTCCATTAGAATATAATAGCGAACATGATATTTCAAGGATAAAATATGAATAAATAATGCCATATAAGAATTCAAACGGGAATGAATCTTAACTATTGACATTTTACTAGTATAATATTGACATGGATAATCAATTACATATATAATTATGTGGTTATTCATTATTTTGGGAATCTTAAAAATATCATTGAGTCCTCAACCAAGACATCTAAAAATGATTAGGGCCTATGCCAAAACTATATGTGAAAATGGGAAAGGCCTCAGCCATGTCCATATTTGTATAGCCTCGTGAGACATAATGACGCCTCCTTGGGATATATATGTCACATAACATAACTTTATATGTAAAATTTATACATAATATGGGTTTTTAGCCACTCACATTATATATATATGAATTGTAAATAACATTCCCTAATTTGTTAAACATAATCACTAGCCATTTTGAGTACTATGGTGAATTGTAACAAAATATCACATACACATTCAAAATAATCCTTATCCATTCAATAAAATATGGTAGAAGATAATAATAATAGATCAGTGTAAAAAAAATTCAAGATAGTTGTTGAAATAGATGAAAATTATCTAATAAAATCATCATGGAATTATTGGTCGAACTAACCCTTTTACATTTCAAATAATAGTTCTTTTAGAATGTAATTTTTATTTATCATGATTGTTTTTATAAAACCAAATATTCGAAATAATTTTTTTACAAAAAAATGTAGTGATTTTATAAAAATAATGGCTTATTATAACATATAATGGATAATACTTGCAACTTGGTAAGAAATCTAGACGTATCCTTTAATTAGGCATGCATATCAGAAAGCATTTAGAAGGGAGCCTTGTAAAACTTGTATTATCCCGTCATGTGAAAATCAAATGATATAAATATTTGTTTTTAGAATATATAAACATAAATTAGTAGAATTATATAAATGCAATGAATATTTACATTGGTTTATAGTGGAAGAAAGTGTAACTAGAATGAAAATAGAGGTTCGGGAAGAAGACCCATACCTATTGTCCAAATGTATTATGCACATGAACTTAATGTCCTAGATAATAAAATTAAATCCATTAGTTAAATAATCTTGAAAATATTCTACATGAAATTGATTTTTTATAATTTTATTAGGTTTATTTCAGGTCACTTTTATGAGTTATAAGATACTGTTTTATTATTCATGAGCATTTGTTTATTTCGTTTTCATGATCGGTTGAATTATTAATAAGTAAAGGAGTTCATGTAAAATGGGTAAAATTATATATAATTGGAATTATTTATTATTGTACGATATAAATAATTCTAAATGGTTATATATATCTTTCGGTTATATATTATCATGATGAGTCATTAGATAAAATATTTAGTGATAATCGTTTAGATTATTACGGTGGTGATTGTTCATATTGAAGTTTTTTTTAATTTATCTTATAAGATTATATAAATATGTTTCATCCAAATCATAATAATTGTTATAATAAATATATTATAGTATTATTTAATGATAAAAATGGTTTCATTACCATCATTAATGATGAAGTTGAATAAGTAAAGTCCATATTCCACAAAGGTTCAAAATCAGCATGTCATGGCCAATGGATTCATTTTTAATATAAAAGAGAGTCAAAAAAGAGTATGATGATGAATTATTACATTAGAAAAAAAATTATCATATATTTCAGTTACTCAATATATCATGATATTTGGATGAGGTTATTTAAGGACAATATAATAAAAGAGATTAACATTGAATAGAATTAAACGGAAGAGGAAGTTGATTTTACTTCTTCAATTCTCCTCCATGATAACTTACATAGAGAAATGGATTTGTAATTTTGATTAGATGATGATCTCTAGGACTTGTGTTAAGGGAATAAAATGTGGATTGGGTAGAATTTGGATAAGGCTAAAAACATATAAGGTGTGAGGATAAGGGGTTGTATTTATAGTTGAGGAGAAGAGTGGTTTTTGAATATTTTACTCAATTAATTATTAATTTGGCTAAATACTATTAATAGTTTGAGAATTATCATATAATATATTAAAATAAATAAGGTAAGTACAAGATTATGGCTCTTACATCAGTGATTAATCTAGGAATTGTGTATTTAACTTATAATGTATTTATATAAAAAATTATAGTATTTTACTATGAACCTAAAATACAAGTATATTTGAGACATCTAAAAAATTAATTCTATTAATTTTTTTATATATAGAATTAATAAATTGACTCAATTTTATGAAAATAATTATATATATATTATAAGATTAATTTAAAATTAAAACAATCATTTATTTGAAATATAAGAAAACTACATTTATAACTATTTTTATGACTCTCTGAAAAATTTACTAAGGTCTCATAAAATCATGTAAAATTCATAAAACAAAACAAATATGAATTTATCAATACATTTTACAAATAAAAATTTTCATTTAATTCATTATATTAATTATAAAATTGTAATTAAATATTAATGACTTACAGAAATACCAACACTTAATTTTTAATTTTTAAAATATTCTCTTAATTATAATTTGATATAATTATATCATACATTAGTTTATAAGATTCCAAAATATTATTTATAAAAACATAGGATAGGTTACTATTCATTTTATGATTTACAATTCATAAGGTTCATATTACTATTCATATGGTCAAGTTACTAAGTCATCAGTTTAAGTTCCTTATCTTCTAGAAATAACTAGTATTTCATTCTCTCATTATTTATAAGGTTTTTATTATGATATCTAGGTGATTTCATATTATTTATACTATTTAATATAAACCTAATAATGTAAATTTCATTGATATAATTGTGGGTTGGTACATTCTCCATACAACAAAACTTTCATCCTCAAAATTTAAAAAACATAACCACAAGAAATGATTTGTGTATTACTGCATCCTAAATTCCCCTAGTTCCTAAGTCACCTCTTCAATTTTATTTATTTTCCCAAAGAAACTTTACCAGTAGATTAATCTTATTCCTCAACACTTACTCTTTAGTTTCTAGAATCTAGATATGATCTTTATAGATTGACAAGTCTGGTTCTAAATCTATTCCTTCAAAAGTGAGGACATGCATTGGGTCTGGCTTGTACTTAATTAAAAAAGAGATGTGGAACAAATTGTGTAATTTATAGTGGCTAGTTGTAATTTCAAAAATATAATCCAAAAGCCCATTTCTGTCAATAATTTCAAAAGGCCCAATGTACCTGGGGCTCAGTTTCCCTTTCCTCCAAAATATTATAACACCTTTCCATATAGATAAATTTAACAAAATGTGATCACCCACATGAATTTTCAAACCCTTCATTCTATTATAGACATATAACATTTTCTATGTTGATTATCTTTGATTTGGGTTTTAATAGACTTTACCTTTTCTATTGTTTCCGTCAAAAGGTATGGTCCAAAAATTCACCTTTCAAAAACTTCATCCCAACATGTTGATATATGACTTCTATTTGCGTACAATGCTTTATATTGTGACATTAGAATACATGAATAGAAATAATTATTGTATGAAAACTCCACCAGAGGTAAATAATAACCACACAAACCTTGAAAATCACATGATCATGATCTCAATATGAATTTAAAATTTTTGATCATCCATTCTAATTTCCCGTCAGTTTGATGGTAATATGTAGTACTCAAATGGATATCATTATCCAAATCGTTCTAATGAATTTTCGTCAATTTTTATCTAAATAATTCATTATGATCAGAAACAATTTAGGGAGTTTATCCATTACATCTTATATCTTCATTAATTTAGATTCAAGGAAGGAGATCCAGCGGAAAATCCTCCCTTATAGCATTGAGATATGTAAAATTGTTAAGTCAATCAACAATAACCCATACTTCATCATTCATTCATAGAGTTTTTTGTAATCTAGTGAAAAAATCCATTGTGATATCATCCCATTTCCATAAATTAATTGGTAGGTATTTCATTAAACCTCTATAATGATGTATTTCATCATTCATTTGTTGATGAACTAAACTTCTTGATACATAATCTATAATTCTTCTCTTCATTTTCTCCCCTAGATATGTTCCTTCAAATATCTATACATCGTAGTGATACTAGAGTGTATAAAGAAATTATAAATATGGTGATCATCAAATAACACCACTATTAGCTTAGGTATAGAGGGTGCACATGTTCTCCTCCAAAATTTCATAATTCCATCCTCAAAAACAAGTGTAGCCAATTCCCATCATTCAAAGATTTAATATTATTTTGAATATAACGTCATCAAACGAAGAAATTTTAATTATTTATAATAAATATGTTTTGAGAACAAATTGAAAAAGTAATGATGTTTCACCTTCTTAAATAATTTTCACATCTATATTTTCAGGATCCTTGTATATAGGATCCTTGTCTATCCTCATTTTATTTAAAACTCCATGATCCTTCCTACTCAATGCATCTACTAACTTATTTTTCATTATTGGATGACTATGTATTGAACAATAACAATCCTTATATACATCAATGTATCTACTTTTCCGCATGTTGAATTGTTTCTAGAAGAATATATATTTCGAGATCTCGTGATCTGTATATATCTCCCATCTATAACTATAGAGATAGGTTCTTCATATTTTCAGAGTGAAGATCACTACAAATGTCTCCAGATCATGAGTTGAATAATTATATTTGTGAATGTCTAACTACCTTGATGTTTAAGTAAAAACTCTACTATTTTGTGTAAGAAAAAAATTGAGTCCTTTATTTGAAACATCACTATAAATCCCAAATCCACCATTTCCCGAATATATATTCAAGATCAAGGAATTTACTAATCTTTTCATAATTTCTTCAAAAAATTATTCACATTATTTTTTCCATATGAAATTATCCCCTTTATGTGTAATCTTGGTTAACAGGTTAGATAATTGGTCAAATATTGGAATGAAACATCAATAATAACCTACTAAACCAATAAAAACATGGATATATTATGTTCATTATTATAGTCCATTCCTAGACAGCCTCTGTCTTTATAGTATCAAATTAGATTCTAAAATAAGATATGATATAGCTAAGAAAAGATAATAATTAAATCTAAAATTCACACTTTCAAAACATCTCATATAATTCATTTCATTTAAGAGTTTTCATAAAGGTTTAAAAGTGATTCTCATGGTATTTGTTGTATTTCGAGAACATTAACATATCATTATTAAATACCACAATGAAAATTAATCCAGATATTATTTAGAAACACTACTTATTAAATCTATTAAAACATTGGATGCATTATTCTATCAAAATGGCATTACATCAAACTCATAATATCCAGACCTTCATTGAAATGATGTGTTTGGAATATCTTCCTTCCTCACTTGCAAATGATTATATCTAGATTGAAGGTCAATATTTGAAATGTATTCATCCTCATGAATTTGACCAAATTAATCATTAATTCCAAGAAAGGGATTCTTTTTATTTATTGTAATTACATTACTTTCTCTATAATGAATGCACAACACCATGGATCCATATTTCTTCTTGACAAAGAAAACATTTCTCCCATTGAGAAACAATTTTTGGATAAATAATTTATCGCTCAATTATGCTAGTTTTTTGTTTACTTATACTAATTCCACATTGGCCATTATATGAGGATTATTTATCATAGGCCTTGAACTAGAAATTAAATCAATAAAGAAGTATTTTTGTCACTTTGAAGGATGTTCATTTGAATCCTAAAAAATATCAATACATTCTTTTAAAATAGTTACATCTTCAATTTGAATATTCAAATATAATGGTTTCTCTTTCACCTAAACAATTTCATTTATTAGAACTTATAGTGTTCGATATAGATGAGAATTAGATGGTGATGTTTCAACTTTAAAGATATTGGATTCTAAAAATTCCTTACAAATTGTAATTTCTTTCTTCTACGAAAATATTTTGGCATTATATTTTGAAATCCAATCCATACTGAGTATTATGAAATTTTTTACCATTAATATGTTGATAATATTAGCAGATAATTCTGGTTTATATTCTATAATGGGAAGCACAAGACATATCATTTGTAATGAGACTTCCCTTAGGTGTTTAGAATGACATATATCATGTTAAGGATAATTGGAAATATCTAATTTTTCAAGAAAACTGGGAATATAAAAAAGGAATGCAATGATCCAGAATAAAATTATACGTTAGCTATAATATAAGAGATGATTAATTTAGTTTTAACCAAATAATTAGTGACTTCATCCACATCTGTTGTTATCACATAATCTTGTCCTCACTGTCATGGAATTTTCTAACGAAACATTTCTTGATGCTTCAAACAATCATTTTCATAGTGTCCCATATCCCAAAAATTTTGTCATTTAATATTTTTAGATTATTTCATTCATTTTCTATATTGACCACTATGGAATTTCCCAAAACACTTTTAAAGAACTATTTTCCTTTTAAGATGGAACCAAGGTGTTTCCTTCCATAAGTATCGCATGTTGGGAGATTCCCATTTTTATTCTTCCCTTTGTATATTCTTTCTTCTGCCACTATATTCTTCTCTTTTTTTACCTTAATGTCAAAAGGAATATATAATTATTTCTTATTTTTTATAGAACTTGATAAAATATCTTAATACAATGAAATGTTTTGGAGACTAGTTACCTTTAGTGGAATTCTTGTAAACCACCATATAATTTAACAATATCTCTCCTTGGATTACGTATGTAGTATACAATAGGAAATTATAACCTTTTAATATTGGCATCATACTTGGAAACATTGCTATCCTCCTTTTACTTTAGATTCTAGAATTTCATTTCCATATTTTCTCATTTTTAATGAGGAAAGTATTTTTTATAGGAAAATTTCATTAAAATACCTCAATTTAATGTCTGTAATTTCTTCCTCATATTTTTTCTAATTTGTGACCATCTTTGATATGCATCTCCCAATAGATGATAAACTATCTTGACCACCTTCTCCCTATCATTACATCCCAATGTGAGAAATATCTTCTCTAAGAACATATCCACTAATCCACTACAAATGGGTTTGTACTCTCATTAAATAATGGAGGTTTTTTTCGAATAAAGTGTTCCAACATTTCTTTTTCATGTTATAGTTTAGGATGCTCTAAATAGTTAAGGTTATTATTCATAACCTGAGTTGGTTTTGCTAGTATAGTTATAATTTTCTCATCACCAGTCATAGCTTCAGTACCATTATCATTATCTTGCATATGAGGTTATTCCCAATATGGTACATACACATTGACAGTGTTTCCATTCTTTCTACTTGGTTCCACTCTTATATAATTTTATACACTAAATTAGGGGATAAATCATTATTCATAATCTGTATCTAGAAAGAAACATAACATTAATTGAAATCATATGCATATATAATATCATAATCATAAACATGGTTTCTTTTCGGAAAAAATTACATTAAAATACTTCATAGTGGTTTGTAATTAAAATTTGAATTATTATAAGAATATCCATTTGGACTATCAAACCAGGTTCTCAGTAAAGACCATTGTCTTGTACCATGTTACCCTGAGTCAAGCCCTGGACACCTTTTCAAATTTGTTTCCCCTAGGTAAACCTGTACTAGAACCATTTACACTTGTATTATACCATAAGGGATGTATTTCATGGAAGACTCACATAATATAAACTTTATATAAAATTTTGGATATTATTCTATTATTATCATCAAATTCTATCATATGGAGAAATTACCCAGTATATGTTTTCAAAATCAAGTTTCCAAGGTTTGTACTAAAATTTCGCTGATAGAAATTGTATATATCTCGACCCAAGTAGCCTGGATCGGATGCCTTACCTTATAACATTGGTATAGATACAAGACTCAAATCTTTAATTAATAATTAGTTTCGTAGTATTTGAACTTTTATTACATAAATGAATATTACATTAAATATTGATAGAAAAAACATTTTAGAAACTCCATTTGTAAAACCTATAAACTATTATATTAACTATGTAACTCATTTATAATATTCATCATCATATAATAAGAAAAAATGAAACATAATAAAGTGGTGTGCTCAGATGATCAGTAACGATAATAATGATAGTAAAAAAAATATAAACAATAATGAATAATAACACATTCAATTTTAACATAATATAAAACATGATATTCCAATAATAAAATCTAAATAAATAATTCCATATAAGAATTCACATGAGAAAAAATATTAAACATGGATATTCTACAAGTCTAACGTTTACATGGATAATAAATTACTAATATTATTATGAGGGAATACATAATGAAGAACATATAAAAATATCATTGACACATCATCCAAGATATCATAAAATGATTAAAGCCTTAGGCGAAACCATATTGAAAAATGGGCAAGGCCTCTCCTAAGTCCTTACCTGTTTTCTCTCACGATACCTATTGATGCTTCGAAGAGCTATATTTGGCCCCAAAATTCACTTTTTAAGTCCAATTTATTCCTAATAAGAGTGGGGTTATACAAAAACCTCCTATATTTATGAAATGTAAATAAAATTCCCTAGTCTTTAAACAAAATCATTAACCATTCTATGTAGTATGGTGAATGGTAAAAAATAGCACATCCACAGTAAAACTAATCATAAACCATTTAGTAAAATATGGTAGATGATAATAAAAATATGTAAATATTATCTAAGAATATAATTAAACATAGGTGTTGGAATATATAAATATAATATAATAAAATTGTCCAGGAATTATTGGAAAAATCACCCATTTACATTGCAATGACGAGTTCTTTCAGGAAATCATATTAATTTTTTAGGATTTTTTTTAAAAAAACATTAAAGTATAAATATATTTTTAATGATTTTTTTTCATTTAAGAAAAAATTTTATATTCTAAAAAACATTATGTATTTTACTTTGAAATGTGTAATGGATTGATACATATCCATTAATAGGGTATGCGTATTAGAAAGAATTTAGAACATAGCCATGTAAAACTTGTTTTATCCCATAAAAGAAAGATAAAATGATATATATATATGTGTGTGTGTGTTAGGAACATATATAGGGAATTTATAAATATTATATATAAATAATTAATAAGTACATTGGTGTATAGGTGAAGAATGTGTAACCATAATGAGAATCTATGTTCGGGAAGAAAACCCATACCTTATGTTCGAATGTGTTCTGCACTTAACCTTAATGTCATGGATAATAAAATTTAATCTATTAATTAATAAATTGAGAACCTTGTCAACATGTAATTTATTTTTTATATTTTTATTATGTTTATTTATGGTCATTTTGAGAGTTATAAGATACAAATTTATTAGTCACAAGTATTTTTTTTCTTTGGTTTCAATATCTGTTTACTTATTTTTAAGTAATGAAGTTCATATAAAATGGACATAATTCTATAGATTTTGAATTATATTTTATATAAGAAAATAGATAAGTTTAAATGGTTATATATATAATTTGTTTATATGGTATGTGGTTAAATAATTAGATAATAAATTTAGTGATAATCATTTAGATTATTACGGTGAGTATTGTTCATAACAAACTCATTTTGTTTTATAATTTAGTGTTATGTAAATATGTTACATACATAACATAAGATATGTATTAAAACATATATTATCATCTGTTTTAACCATAAAAAAGGTTTCATTATCTTCCTTTAATGAGAAAGAGGAGATCAAAAATCTGTCATCAATGAAGGTGGTAAATAGGCTCCTCGCATATGATCGTTTTATATTTAAAATAAAATAGATTGAGAAAGGAGTTTGAAGACAGTTTATTCATTTGAAAAAAAATGAAAGGAAATTTTTATATCATTCTATTTGGATAAGGAGAATCATGGATAGAATAATAATAGTAAATAAATTGGATTGAAATTAAAAGGAAAATGAAGATAATTTTACATCTTGAATTATACTCCATGAGAACCTCCATAATGAAATGGTTTCGGTATTTTGATGAGACCATGAGATAATAAACATTGGGTAGGGTCTTGGTAAAAGGTCTGGGAAGAAATTTTACATGTCTAAAAATTTGGATGCTGTGAGGATACAGGGTGGTATTTACAGGTGAGGGGATGGTTGATTTTTGAATATTTTATTCTTTTTATATTATTTAATCTTAAGAATTTGAATAGTTTGATCATTACTATCATATATATTAACATAATGAAGGTATATATGAGATTATGGTTCTTATATAAGCAACAAATCAATGAAAAGTTTATTTATATTATAATATATTTATAATGTAAATTACAGTATTTTACTATTTACCTAAAAATTCATTATTTTATAAAAACATTTACCATAACATATTTTTATGTATATAATCTAGAAATTTAATCCATTTTAATTATATAATTATATAAATATGATTTATTTAATTTTTATTCAAAAGCATCATTTACTCAATAAATACAAATTTTTAATTTACAATTACTTTTATAAAACTCTGAAAATTCACTACGGTCTTCAAAAACATTTCCTAAACTTATAAGAATACAAAATATTAATTTATGAGTAAATTTTATGAATGTAAATTTTCATTTAAATTTTTTACTAATTATTAAATTATAATTAAATATTTATGACATACAAAAATACAAACACTTAATTATTAGTATTTAAAATATTCACTTACTTATATTATTATATAATTATATCACAGTTTCATTTACAATATTCTTAAATTTTATATTTACCATCATTAGTGAGGTAACTATCCATTTACCTAATTTACTATTCATAAAGGTCATATTATTATTCCTTACTTCATGTTACCAATTAACCTTCAAAGGTTCATTAACTTCTATAAATACATGTTTTTTAATTAATTCTTTATTTATAATGGTTTATTATGTTATATACATGATTTTATGTGATTTATGCATTATTAAATAATCATAATAAGTGATATTTAATTGATAGATTCCTATATCTTTATAATAAATCATAAGGAGTATTTTTTATAATGGGAAAAATGTATTTAAAAAGTATCTTAACTCCCATTTTGAAATTAAGAAACAATAATGTATTGTGTTTGGATCGTTTATAGGTAGATATTGAGTATCAAAATGAAAATTTTTAAGTTTCCACATAAATAAAGGACATAAAAATGTAGGAAATATACTGTGTGTTTTTCTCAAAAGAAAACTATTTGTGATGTTTAATGGAAAACCATAAGTACCCACACCATGGAGGAAAATAAATTTTGATACCTCATTAAGTACCCAAAAGGCTACGTAATAGTTAAATAAAAAAATCTGTCATTATAGTTTTTGACATATGGGTTGCACTATATTAATGTGTTCCATTTGAAGTTTGTACTTCAATAAATAAGATCAACCAAAACATATGAGAAAAAATTAGACACTAAATATATTATTAATAGATGTTTTTATTGTGATGGTGATGGAAACAATGTATTGAATTACTCCTGATAAATACCACAACGTATAAAAAATAAAACCAATGAGAAAATTCTCATCAAATTAAAGATTCATTAAGTGGGGTGAAAGGAGTATCTCAATTTGTATCATTGAAAGGTAAAGGTGATCCATTAATTCTAAAATAAGAAAAAAAAATATTAGTTATATAGTGATTTGAAATAGTTGACATGTGTTTATAAAGGAGTAGAGGTGATGTATCTTTTTTGATAATTATAAGTTTCACTGGTTGTGTTAGATTATAGATTCCAGATCGTGTATCTACCTTCCATAAAATAGGAAATAAAATTTTCTCTCCTAAAAATAATTTATGATAACGAATATATAAATTAATTTATAAATAATTATAGTTCAAAAGTAATTTTATCTATTAAATAAAAATATATAGGCAAATATATGGGGTGGCTAGATATCCTTGATGTGAATTGCATTGATCAAAATATGATAAGTCTATTTTAATTATGTGAATTTAAAAAATTAAATTAATTTCAAAAGGATTATTTTATTGAAAATAGATGAGATAATTCGATTGTGATGAAAGGGTAACATAGAAAGGTTGATATCTACATAATTAGTAGAAAAGAATACATCTATTTTTTTACCAATGAAGGTGTACATTTTTTTGTACATAAGGATTATCCATTTGATCTAACATTCCTATAAATACATACTTATGAATGAAAGAGAATGATATATCTGACAATATACGAATTTTCATACTCAAAAAAATATAATGATTTTAAAAAGGGGAAATCATTTTGATGGAATGCATGTAAAATGATACGAATTCATTAATGTTAAATCAGTTGGTATAGACTGATGTGTGTGGGCCAATTTCACCTAAATTCAGAGATAGAAAAAGAACTATCTTTTAGTCATCGATCATTGTAGCATTATGATTATGTTAATAGTGGAATACACTAAATAGGAAGAGTTCGAGTGTATTAAAAGTTATATAAGATTGTAGGAGAAGATTCTTCAACTAAAAATTTTGATTTTTGGACTTTATAAGGGGATCAAAATTAAAAAAATGGGTTCAATATTATCTCATGAAGCATGGGATAATGAAATAAGTTTTGAAAGTGAGTACACCTTATCCAAACCGACTTGTTGACATAAGGAAGTCCATCATTAACAACATGCTCTAGATAATATATGATTCAAATATATCCATAAGACATATATGGAAGGAATATCTTTTAAAATTATTCAACCTAATCAATGAGTATTTGTTGTAGCTAGAATAATAGAAGAATCACTAAAAAATTATGTACAACAAAAAGCTATTATAGAAATATTTTTCAATTTTCAAGAGTAGGTTATTTATTCTCAATAATGATAACTATTGAATGTTATAATGTCATTGATGTAAATTCATATATTTTATTTTATTAACATTTAAAAAATTCATATAAATAATACACTAATTGAAAGTGAATAATTATTGAGAATGATGATTTAACTAGACTAGAAAGTGAGAAGAATTTACAATCCTACTGGTAATGTGTCATTGAAATAGTAAATATTGATTAAAGGAATTATGTTGTAATTATATAATGTAATATGTTTATTGGAATATTGATTTCAATATTGGAATAAAAAATTGACTATTGGGAATAATAATATGACCATTAAGAATATTAACTAGAATTTTGAAATTCTATTTTTACCTAAAAATAATTAAACATAATATAAATAATATTTATCATGAGTAATTTAAGAAATTATAAATTTTATTTTTTTATTATATAAAAAATGTGTTTAAAAACTCAAAGAGAATATAAACTCCTTTTTTATTAACATCATCTTCAAGAGTTTTGTCAAAAACATAAATTTTTATTAAAAATTCGAAGTATATATCTTGGAGAAGTATTCTGATAAAATTAAATTCATTTTTATATTCATTATGTAGAAAGTTTCTAGGGGTGATTTGTTTAGTAATTTTCTAAAATACATCAATTTTAATGTGAACTGTAAAATTCTTGTTTTTGAAATAAAACATGTTTTATAAAGTAATAATGATATATTAATGAAATAATTAATAATAAAGTTGCTATTTGAGAATAAAAATTATTTAATAGGATATACCAATCATCTAAAAACAATAAAAATTATATCCATAAATAAAAAGTACTTTCCAAATTCAAAATTCCAAAGTGTTCCATTAAAAAATTCATTTTTTATATTTATAATTATATAAAAGGGTGAATTAGAATTAAATTTTTTTTTAAATTATTAATTCATTTTTATTTTATAAATAAATTTTACTTAATATTAAGAAATAACAATTTAATATTTTACCTTGGATGTAGTATTTTATTCAATATTTTTTTTAAACCGCTCAAGTAAAAAGAGTCCCCCCACTCTTCTCTTAAAAAACCACTCATACCTCACATACCAAAGGCCATAATCTATAAATATCTAAACTCCCAATACTCTTATAATAAATATATATTTTATATAGAATCCAATTCCAAGAATGAAGAGTTTTTAGTGCCATACCAGAGAAGAAACACCTTGAATTGAATACGTTTTTATAAACCCTGGACTCATTTCCACTTAAATTCCTCCTTTTAACAATTCTATTCAAAATAAAATATTCTATAAATATTTAATTATTAAATTAAAATTATATTATATATTTTATATAAATTTAAAAATTATATTTATGAGATATTTCAATTTCATACATCTCTTTCTTCTACATTCGACAAATCCCCTTTAACAGTTAATTAATTGCCAACAGTAAGGATGTTAACTCCATATTTTTCACTAACCCAATCAATATTAATATTATATTATTCATAATATATAAATATATATATATATATAATTTACATTTAAATAATCTTTCTTTACTATAAATGAACATAATGAAAAATAGTGAAATTGAAACAAAATAGGATATCATTAACGAAAACATTTCATTTAAATGTTTCACATTTAACAGGGAAAATTAAATAATAGATTCCAATTATTATAATTGATAAAAAAGTTAATGAAATTAATTTAATTCTCCTATATTTAATTTTTTTAATAAATATATTTTTCTTATTCTGGTGGTAAACAAGTGATGAAATAAATTAGGATTTTTGATAAGGGGGTTCCCAAACCCAATTCCTTATTTTTTGGTTTATCTTATTTTTCACTATATATTCTATCTAGATATACCAAAAATTTCCCTAAAAATACATTTAAATTTCATCTACCTTCGTTCTAATTTATACATGTTATTATATTGTGAAACATATTTCCAAGCTAATTATTACGAATACTCAATATTGAATTTCTATTTTCAAAACATATCTTTCCTCCCCTTGATTATTTTATTTTTCCATGAGTATTTATCCATTTTCCAAAAATATTTCTTAAATTATTCATTATGTACTACCAAATTTAATTCATAAATTTTTTTTTGAAATCTTTTGTGAATCTTATTCCCCTCAATTGGATTATTTCATTACTAATATTGTTTTTTGTTCTATATGAATTCTTTATTACGAGGATCTAATGATTTGAAGAGTGGGCATAGGACTATATAGACAACAATGCATTGGGTATTTTGATATGTTTTATTAAATTTTTTTATTACTCCTGATCATGAGGCTATTTTTAATCACAATTATTATGTTACGATTAATGCTCATATATTATGTGTGAGCAATGTTCAATATTTTGTCAAAACAATATGTTGTATTTCACCTCTATGTATGATGTTTCATTATTATGTATATGCCACATTCCATTAATTTTTAAAAGTGTTACCTCATGAATATGATGATGATCCTATGCTTATGATATGATTAGGTTTATTATTCTCACTCGTGTACTATTCATTCATGTCCCTTATTCCTTCACTTATCGGGAATTCAAATCACTAATTTATTTTATGTATATACTCATGTGATTACATATACAATGGAGAACATGAGATCTATTATGAGGAAAGAAGAAGGATTTTAAAAACAAATTATTTTTTCATTATTTAAAAATGATGTATAAACCTAATTTTCCCAATATACATGAACTTTGGATCCTATATTGTATTAATGTTTTGTTTTTATTGTATATATGTTGTAATAGATAAGTAGTAAAAATTGGGGTCATGATATTTTGTATCTAATAATAGATTTATTAATTTGGAAATTAGTATTAGAAAATGTTAGTGACAACCATTTTTGGAAGACTATTTATAGGAAAAAATCCATATATTTGGTAAAGTATAATATTGTGTGGTTTCCAAGAAATGAAATACCTATACGGATACTACATGTAGTTGTGGAATTGTAATAGTTTAACTTAGGGATAATTTCACTGAAAATGGTACAATGGGATCGACTAGATTGTCCCATGGTTCTTAGTAAGGAGGCCTTTATCACACCCTATTTAACACTTTAAAGGAATATTAAGTTATTCATGAACTCTATAAAATCTATTGTGAATGATAATAAAATATTAAATTTTACTTCTTATTATTAGAGAAGAACTATAGAACATGATCTTATAAGAATTATTAGGAAAAATGATAAACATAGGGATCCCGTAAGATATTAATTTCTAATTAATTTTCAAATTATAATAAATTATTTATTCATTAAATATTAAAATATATTTTGTTTAACCCTTTCATCTTTCGAGAAAATGGCGGTAGCTTAAAAAACCATACTAACAACATGTGTGAGGTATATTATAAAAATTTTATAAATAAAATTTCTAATGTTATAAGAGAAGGAGTTAAAACATCCAGGTTATGTTTACACATTTATCTCAATTTATGAATAATATCCTGAATCATGTTGAATAACACCTTTCTCCTAAAAAGGTGAAACTATTTTTTGATTCCATTATTCCCCAATGTTCACTAATGTTTAGGAGATCTTCTGAACAATATTTCAATGAACATTGGGTAAACTCCATTAAAACCATCATTTCTATGCACCACTATTCTATGAATAAAAACCTTGGAAACCTAGATTTTAGATAGATATGCTTAAAAAATTTGGTAATAGAAAAATAAAATGAACCTAGAGGATTCATTGGAAAAAATAAAGTGGTATGAATTTATGATCATATTTTTACAAAAATTATTTACCATGAATTATTTGAATAATTATATATTTAGAATTCATAGAGTATAAGAAAAAATGGGGGTGATTCATTCAAGGAATACCAAGAAATTATCACAAGGCATGAATGATACACCTCCATTTTAAATATCCATATAAATAGAATCATAGACCGACTCATTTGTGAATTAAAACCACACCCCCAAAAGCCTATATCTATAAGAGACTTGGGGATTTATAAAGAAATATTTTGATGTTCTCTCAAAGTAGATATAGATTATGAACAATGGTACCATGGTTTTGGATATAGGAAATGATAAATGAAGTTTGATGATTGTAGATCAAATGAAAATAAGGGAAAGAGGCTCTAACCGTCAACTTCTCAAAAATAATGAAAGAAGATACATTTGAAATACCTCAAAGGGATATAGAAATTTATTATATCGGGGATTGAAGTCCACTAAGATTATGAATGTCAACAAGAAATGATTAATTCGAACAATATGAATGATTTGAGGAAGGAACATATCATTTCACTAAACATTTTATAACTTATCAACTATATGAAAAGGGAACTATGCAATCCAGTTCACTTAAATATGTGCTATTGAGGGTATTCTGTGTTAGTGACCCCCAAAGTAGAGGGATCAAGGGAAATATTATATATCACCACTGCTAAAGGGGACTGTATAATTTTTTTTTTATAAGTTATACATCCTATTGAATTAATAATGGAAACAAATGTATTTGATTATAGATATTTTCATTAAGTTATATCATGTATGTTTATAGAACTACTAAATCTAAAAAATGATACCATGAATTAGATATATCCTTAAAAACACATAATGCCGCAGTCAATTCAACCAATGTTTTGGAAACTTCTATTTTTATTGTATCAAGGAATATTTTTTCAATGAATCTAATAATTCATCTCCTAGTGGAATTTGAATCTATACTAGGAATGCATTAGAACATTTTATATAAAGATAAATTACTATCATGGAAAATGAAATCTCATTATATATTCTAAACCATAAAACTATATTATAAAATTTAAGGGATGATCATGAGTTTCATATGGTAATGTACATATATGTTATAGATGTTGATAACCTACAATGAATCACAACTTTCCAAAATTATTGAGTTAAATAGAAGTTTCAAACTTAAGGAAATGAACATTTTGATAGAATTTAATGATGTTTTTCATAAGTGTTTCTTGGACTTCCCCTTGATCAGGAGGTATTGTTCTCAGTAGAGACTATACTCAGATCCACTCCCATCACCAGATTTACCTATAAGATGGACCTGATAAAATTGGATAAGGTATATTAGTAGCCATAATATAATTTAGAAAAGTGGTTGATACACTCTAGTGAATCATCTTAGGGTAATCTGCTACAATTTTTAAATAAAAAAAGATGAATCAATGTTTCTATGTATCGATTACTAATTACTCAACAATGTCACTATTAAGAAAAAATATCCACATCCAAGTAATGATGTCTTGTTCAATACACTATAAGGGGGAAATTATTTTAAAAAGGTTGATATTAATTTTGGATACAATTATCTAAACACGAAGAATTAAGATACTATGAATATAATTTTTTAAGAGATATAGATACTTTGAGTTTATAGTGATTCCCTTTAGGATTCTTAGTTCTATAAAAGTAATCCTAGATATGATGAATATAATTTTCAGGGAAAAACTTGATAAATTTTTGGCAGTATTTATCAATTATTTTCACATTTACTCTAAGAAAAAGGTTGATCCTAAAGAGAATCTAGGTATTGTTATGTAAAAATTAAGAATATATATAATGTACACTAATTTTAGTAAGATTGACATTTGAATTTATAAGGTAAAATTTATGAGAAACATGACCACATGTGATGGAAATTACGAGGATAATTAATGAAAAAGGAAATTAGGGAATCGACCGGTCTATTTATTGTCACAAAAATATATACTTTTCATATTTTTATGAGTATTATGGAAATTTATCATGACATTTATCATGATTTTCCTGTCCCACTAACTAAATTAACATAAAAAGGGATAGATTATTTTGGGATGGAAGAATGTGTGGATTTATATAAGGTTCTAAATAAGTGGGTAATCATTGCATGTATACTCACAAGGTCATCCAGTGGAGAATTTGTTATGATATAAAATGATTCTATAAAAAATTTATAGGTTGTATACACATGAAGAAGGATAACGTGATATCATATTTTTCATGAATATTAATGATCAATAAGGAGAACTACATGATGCATGATATAAAGATAGCAGTATCGATCTTCACCTATTAGATTTCATTGAACTACCTCTATGGTGAGATGTGTGATATATATATTTCTCATAATAGTTTAAAGTATATATTCACATATAAGGATCTAAACATGTGTCATTTACGATTTTTTAAGATTGTTAAGTACAATCATTTTTCTATTCATTACTATCATGGAAATGTGAATAATTTATTTGATTATTTGAGTAGAAAATAACATAGTACTCTATCCATTACGTGGATTGAGAAAGGAACTATCTTAATGCGTTTGAAATGGATGGATCTATAAGTCTTAATTTCTATGAATTAACCCAACCATTTCCCAATGAATTATTATCCATATATCTAAGATAATAATAAATTGGCACAATTAAATTAGTAGGTGTATAAAATATGGAGGAATCAATAAAGAAAGGGAAACATCTTGAATTTTATATTGATAAAAAACGTTTTTTTATAATTTTAATTATTATTCTATACACATTTTTGATAAATTGAGAGCCAATAGATAATCAACATATTTTTATTTCTACATTAATCCTAGAAGTACCAAAATTTATTTTTATTTTCTTGAGAATATTTGGGGGGGGGGATGCAATAACAAATTGAAAAGTACACCATAAATTCATTGGTATGTTAGTAATTTAAATTATGGAGATAGAATTATATGTGGATGATGAAACTATTTCCCATACACATATGTCAATTAATGAACAAATCCATGGCCTTTTTCACTATTCTCCCAATGATATGCAAGGGAAATAGTGTGATATGGATTTTCTTGAATCCAGTCAAAAATACTCCCAATATATTTACTTTTCATGAAGATTTATCATTGGAGAAAAAATCCAATATATATATATAAGAAGAGGTGAGGATACAAGGGGATTCACTTTCAATGATATTCGATAACGATACATTGTTTAATTCATTATTCTCGAGACGGCTTCAACATGTTACAAATATTTAATTAAGTTTAAAATTGAATTATCACTATCGAACTGATGGAAAATATGAGAGGAAAATTCTGAAACCTTGGGACATGATGATATATTTCTCAATAGTATTTAATACACTATTTTATCATAATATTCTATTATCTGTGATCTCATACAATAATAGATTTCACATGAGTATTCCAATGGATACATATGAATATTTATGTGGCAATCCATTGCTATGATGTTTTTAATGAAATCTATTTCAACCAAATCTTGTGAAAGAGGTAATAGATAAGGTCCAGGACATCCAACAACATATAGATGGTAGTTTGAATCAGTAGAAGAGTTAATCTATTAATCATCAAATGGACTTTTAGTTTGAAGGTGGAGATATATTTTCCCTTAAATATTATCATATAAGAGTGTCATGAAATTGATAAAAAAATTAATGATTTGAAATAGGTATATTGTCACATTTCATTTCCTTGATTTCATTCGAGAAGTGGAATATAAGTTAGAACTTCCACTAAATATGGAAAAATTAAATAATCGGTTCCATAATTATCTCATGACAAATTGAATACCTGATACATCCCATATCTTAAATCATTATGCAGTAAAAAGGGATAATGAACTCTCTTATTAAGATAATATAGTGATGATCTTGAATTATAGAGATAATTTTCTATGAATATATTATTATTCATATTTTCAAAGTGGTATGGAAGAACTATAAATATGATGAGGTGACATGGGAAAAAAGTATTAAATATAAAAAAATTACCATTATCAATTGATGACATGAAATATGAGTAGAAAATTCAAGGATGAAATTTAAAATGGGTCTAGAATTTAAACAACCCAAAAAAATTAGTATTATCCATTTCCTAAAAAATTGTGTGTTATATTAAGTAATATAATATTATACACAAAAAATAATAGAACCGACCAAAACATATTTCATTAGTAGAAATAATATTTTTAATTAAAAAATATTCCCATTAAAATGACAAACATTACAAGGGGAAAATAAAAATAGTAAATCTGTAATGGGTAGATTTGGATTACCCAGGTTTTCAAGATTCATCCTCCCCATGAAAAATAATATTGAAATAAAATATAAAATTAGTAACCACAAAATTATTTTAGAATAATAAAATATAAGTTGTTTAGAAGAATTGTATTTAATCATTAATCATGTAATAATGTCATATTTATTTGAGGTAATATGGCCATTAGAATATAAATCTGACCGTACGAGCGGAATGATGGATTTTGGGAATAATAACCTAATAGTTAAGAATATTGACCATATAATTGATATACAATTTTGAACTAAATATATAAAAATTTAATTTAAATGTCATTTATCATGTGTAATTTAATAAAATAAAAATATTATAATTCCATAAATTAAATATCACTATTAAAATATCTATGAAAATATAATTAACTTTTATGTACTATATTTCAATTTATTTAATAAAAATTATATTTTTTAGAAACATATAAATATAAAACTCATGTATAAAAATTTAAAAAAAATGAACTTCATTTTATAATCATCATTTGAAATTTTTCCAAAGTAGTTATTAGTTATTTTCTGAAATTTTTGAACTTTTATATAAATGGTAAAAATACTATTCTTAAATTACTAAATGATTTAAGACATATTAATGATGATAATATGACTTAATAAGTATAAAATTACATATCTAAGAAAAATAATAATAATATAAATGGTTTATTTAATGAAAACTTATTTTCCAAACCTAAAATAAATTAACCAAAATCTAATGTCAAAAGTGTTATCTTAAAATAATATATTTCCATCCTTTCCACTTACCTTTTTATAAAACTACCGACTTCATCTTATAATTGGACTTCATGACCTGTGACCATTTTATTTTATTGATATGTGAATCAAAAATTCCAAAAAACAATTACATGTATTACATTGGATATAATATTTTATTCAATATTTTATTCTAAAAGTACCCTTCTCATCATGTGTAATTAATGTCACCCCCCTCACCAGGGAAAAATAATCCTCCCAAACATACCAATACAAATAATCTTAATAAATTCCATATCTCATTCCCCTTATAATACTTAGGTACATTTTGAAGTAACCTACACAAAGCATCAGGAGTCTTTACTATCATACCCGAGAAGTAACATCGTGTAATGAGTATGTTTTTTCCAACTATTCTATCATTTGTCTCTTATATTCCCCATTTTCCAAATTTATTTAAAAAAAATATTAATTCAAATATTCTAAACACTATATTTATGATTTAAAAAAAATTAAATTATATGTTTATAAAATATTTATAAATTATAATTTTATTTATTCATTATTATATAATGTCATATTAACAGTCGATTAACCACCAATGAGGATGTTTCAAACTCTTTCATTATTACCAACCATATAGATGTTTATAATAAAAGTATTCATCATATAGAAATGTATAAATATATTTATTTAATCTGTTTATCATTAATTATACTAATATCCAAATAACCTTAATAAAATAGAAAAATCAAGCCAAGACAAGATATTATTATAGAGAAAATGAATTATAAATGTTTCACCTTTTTTAATAGAAAATTATAAATAGAATAAAATTATTATCACTAATATATATAGATAAAATAATATAATCCACTAATTTTAATATTTTTAATAAAACAATGTTTATTATTTAGGAGGGAGAAATTAGATGAAATAAAGTAGGATTTGATGTATGTGGGTTTTCAAAACCAATTATTTATTTATTGGATATCACACTCTTAACATTATATTTAGTAAAGATATTACTATAATTTCAATAAAATTAATTTTAACTATAATTTCTTTATTATTTATTGGATATACATCATCCTAAATTGTTAAAATGTTTTCCTTGAGAATTATAATTTTTTTGAAAAAAATCACATGAAATATACAAAACATCTTTGAAATCCTTTCACGGTGAATATTATTTAAAAAAATAATCATTTAATACGAAATATTAATTCTATTATTCATTTTGGATAAAAAATTTTATTACTTGAATTTTGATATGAAATAAATTAAAAAACACATTCTATTCTATGAGATTATTTTATGATTATGATTAACTTATAGTGTATGGGGTATCCATGATGAAGAGAATTTTATGAGGTGATGGGTGGGCCCATAATTATATAGAAATCCAATTTATCAGTCATTGTGATATAGCTCATGATATTATGTGATTTATAAAAGAATATGATGTTATGATTTATGAAATTTTGATTTTAAGAATCTTGATTTTGAATATGATTAAAAGTATGTATGGTACATGTCCACTATGTTAACATGTATCACTGTTATTCATATGGAAAATTAGATGAAAATATAATTTGTTTCCATTTGGATTATGATGTTGATAGTATGATAATGATATAATGATGTTGATTGTGATCATTCATGCACTATTTATTTTTGTCTATTATTCCTCCCCTTATTGGGATCTTAATGTCATGAACCATCCTTGACATCATTGAACCTTGATAGGTGAGCTAACCCTAACATAGTCCGAAAGGAATTACAGATCCACATGGGAAAAAAGCTAGAACATGGGGTCATACATAAATAAAGTTGGAATGGGATTTTCCAAAAAACTATAGAAGATAATAATATATAATTGTTGAAATCTAGAAGCCTTAATGAGAAAGTATCCTAAAAATGTAGAAAAAAATATCCAGGATGATAGATAAACAACCCAATGGAAACTAAAACATTATCCAAATAAAAGTCACATAAACCCATTGAAACAAGAGGAAATCAGACACACTAGTCCCCATCACCACTCCACAATCCAAAGAACCAAAAAAATCCCCCACCACCAAGTGGATCATTAACTTTTCTAAGATATAGTATATGAAAATTTACAAAATCTCAAAGACAAAGATATGATGTGAGCTATAAATCTCATTAGGGTCTCAACAAGTGTTCCATAACAGATTGAATAATAATTAACGAATCATGTTTCAATTTAAATAAAGTAGTACATGTAATAATTTATCATTTAAATGTCAAAAAATTGTTTTCATATAAATAGATTGAAAACATTTCAAACATGTATTAAGTTAAAATTGTATATGAAAATCATTTTTATAAATCATATAAAATAAAAAAAATGTTCTATAATCAATAGAATATATAATAAAATAAACAAACAAGAACTATGTTACCTACTATGAAATACATTGGTTTTGTGCTATAGTGTCCTCACATTTCTCAAATCATTGATCATATCCATATATTTTTTAACACATCCCTTAGAATCAAGACTAATAGGACTCATCTACATCTCTTCAAGGACAATAATGTAAAACTATGTTTCTATTATAGTTTTCATCATCAATCCACTGTTATGGGATTAGGATCCTAGCATTACACTCCCAAAAAACCAATAAATTCATTATATTTCATGTTCTCAATCAATAAATATAAAATTATAAAATCTCCTCATTTCAAAACAACCATTAATTATAATTCATTTTCCAATTTTTATGTTTCAAAATTCCAGTTTAATTTCAAAAACAAAACATTTTTTATTCATCATTTTATTCCTTATAAATCTTAATTTAATAATGGGTTTTCATCTTTTCAATTAAATCTGTTTTCTCAAATAAAATTTCAAATCAATTCATTATTTACATCTTTCTCAAATTTCATACCACAATTCCAATTGAGTTAGACATGGTGTTTTTTTTCAAAATTAATTGAATATAAAATTATAAATTCATACAATATCAAATTGGGGTTATGTAAATAAATTTAATTATATTTTAGAAAAATAAATCTAATCCTGTTATTAATTATATGGAAAATCTCTGCTGGATCCACTAGTCATTAAATACTAGAAACAAATATTCAGGAATCACAATGGGAATTCCAATGATGATTGAATGATGAAAAGATATAATAGTCAAAAATAAAATCATGGTCTATCATTATAAGTATTAAATACAAATAATATAGTTTTTGTATATCAAATTTTTGATCTAGCACTATATAAGGAGATGAGAAAGGAATATTATAAGACAACAAAAAAGTGGGGATCCACTTACCAAAGAAGGGCCAGATCTTCCACTAGATATTTTATTCACCCAAGGGGGAGTTTGGAGGATCCAAAATATCTTTTTGAGATCCTATAAGAAAGGGAAAATTCATATTAGTATTGGTTTGGGTGATTATAAACATAAAACAATGGGTGGGTGGTTATGGAAATTCTAAATTAATTTTCCAAGCATTAAAATCAGGAAAAACTAGTTAGCTAGAGGGTTTGCATAGTTAGGTGAAGCCAAATGCCAGTTGTGTGCCCTTATAATTTGGTGAATATAGTTTTCCCTGGGCAAGTGAACGATATGGGAACCCATTCCCCAAACATGTATGTCCTATTATCAAGGGGGTTATTGTTTATACTGGGGGCACGATTTTGTAAAAAACTAATCCTATCATTCTCAACCCAAAATGCCTCAAACAATTTCCCAAATAATCCCGAAATGAACCCAAAATAAGAACCTAATCAAAGGTGGTTAGCATAATAGTCTATGAATAACTAAAAATGAGTGATGGGATGTTACAAACTCCACACTATAAAACCTTTATGTCCCCAGGAATCCTATCAGGAATTCATTATATCAAATAGAAGAGGACATCCACATCTCATCATTGTACAATTATTCAAAGTCTCTTCTGAATCTGAAGCACTTTTCCATAACAGAAGGACACAATCAATCATCCTCCCACAAAGTAACTTTTTCTCAGAATAAAAAATACTATCTGGTTTCTCTATAATATATAAATTAGGCTCAACATGATGATCTAACCAGCTCAAGACATGTGCTGGGATTGTATGATACTTCTAAGCATGTGATATGGGATACAAATTATGTATTAATGCCATTTGTGGTGGATGTTCCAAAAGATTATCTACATTTCCCACTTGATCAATGAACTCAAAAGTTCCCACAAATTACAGTACCACATTTCCCTATTTTCAAGGACATCATTGACCTAACCTAGGTGAAACTCCCCATATCACTAGAACAAAAACCAGAAAATCCAATGATCATTGATGGAGATAAATTTATTATTAATATTGGAACCATGATGATAAAATTCTATAAAATATCAAATGAATCATTGTTTTCATCTATTAGATTAGTATTCATCAAACCAAGGATGTTTCACCAATCTTTGACTAACACAATGGATATTTAATTTAGTTTCAATGAATGGAATCAAAGGGAGTCATATGACTGGATTATTGGTATCCCCTTTAATAATGAAACACAACATGTATTAAGTGTATATCCTTATATCCAAAAAAACTAAGGACCTCAACATAGAGCATTTACTCCAAAATCTATATAAATCATTTTGTCTGGATATCCATCTCTGGAATATATGTCGTGGAAAAGCTCACCTAATATTCCATTTCCACATAATGTCCTCTCAAAAATTAAAAGTGATGTAGGTATCTCAAGTAGTGAATATGATATATGTAACACCATATTACCTGATAACCTCTTGTATAGAAAGGTTCCCTTGTCCCTAGATTTATATTTTTCACAGATGGGTATAAATTCAGTTAATTTGGTAATCATATTGATCACAACCTATATCACATTATTCTTTGAGGTGTATAATGGAAATCCATTAAAATAAATAGAAAACTAATCCCACATCCATGTTGGTACAATAATGGACTAGCACTACTGGAAAAGTCAAGTTTACCAACGGTTTGGTTAAAAAGTTGGTAAAGATGGTTTAGGGAATGCTTTCCCAATGGTTCACTAGAACCGTTGGGAACGGGAGGGGTGTTTATGTTACCCTTTCCCAACTGTTTTATGAAACCATTGGGAAAGGGTACCCTCAACAACCCTTTGCTAATGATTTTTAAAAACTGTTGGTAAAGGTTTACCCCAAATGTAGTCGGGCCTCTGCTCTCTCCCATTCGCGACAGAACCCTAATCAATCCGGCGCTCTACTCCTCTCGCGAACTCCCCCATCCGAACAGGTGAAAAACCATCTCAAATCAGTAATTTTATTCTTTATACACATATGCTACCTTGTTTTTATTGTTATTGATCTACTATTTTAGTTTTATGTTTGGTTTTTGATGTGATATCACCATGAAAAATAGAGAAATGATCGAATATTTTGTTAATTAATTACTTTCCCATGAAATATTATTTGTGTTATAATTTCCATGCTTAATAAAGGGGTAATGTAATAAAAGGCCATGAATAAATTGTGGAAGTTGGGGTATGTTTCCTCTATGAGAGGTTTTTTGTTGTGTTTCATTGTATGTTGTAGGCTGTTGTATGGTGATTGAGGTGATGAGTTGATCTTTGTGATATGTGGGGTTTTAATGTGATGGTTAGTGGGCATGGATGTGACATTTGATGTTGTGTGATAGTGATGATGTGTGGTGGTGTTGTGCTGTGTGATGGTGTTGGGTGATCAGGTTGTGGTGTATGATGTGGTGAGGTGGTTTTGGTTGTGAGGTGGTTTCTGATGTGTAATATTTTTGTTGTGATATGTTGTTGTTTTGGTGATATGGTTGGCCGATGTAACATGGAGAAAATGGTTATTGTGAGATGGTGAGTTGTTGTGTGGTGGTTTTATTAGTTTCCTGGTTATCTATGGAAAAAATTATGCTGTTAAAACAAAAAATCAAGATAGTGAATAAATTAGATAGAATATAAATGGATGTCTGGTAAATGGATTTAATTAATTTAACATTAAATGAATGGACAATGTAAGTGTGAATGAAGTGGCTTATAAATGAAAGTGGGAAATACTATGTGTCTTGTGTGGTGGTGGTGTGGTGTGTTTCATATAGTGGAAAAAGTGGTTGTGATGGTTTATGTCTTGTATGGTAGTAGTGAAGTGTGTGATTATGTAGTTAATGTGAACCCATAGGTTGGGTATTTTGAGCTATCTATATATCAAGTATTTTATGTTATTTCTACAAATTCCCAACCAGAGTTGGATAAACTTACCAACGATTAGAGGTTTTGAGTTATGGGTATTTTTTCTAATATCTAGGATGGTGGTTATATTGGTAGATAGCTAAAATGTCTCCCATACTCTTCCTTCATAAGTGATTGACCATGTTTTTCTAGGAAAGATGCAATGTGATTGCCCATGTGTCTTCAGGTGAGATGTACTATGATTTCCCTAGCATTTTCAGGTGACATGCTATGTGATAAGGCTATAATAAGATGTGGCATGTGGTGGGGGTCATGTAGGGTAGGAGGATGGCATAAGTTTAATGTTATTCATGTTCATGATACCCTATTAATATGGTTATGGGATGAGGTATTCTGTGATGTGATAACACATTAAGTTCTTTTTCGTTTTACATTTTTTCAATAACACATTAATATGTTTTTTTCACATGTGTAGTTGATACAATTATTATTTTCATCCTTTATTGTTTACTTAAAGGTATTTTCTATTAAAGTTTAATCCTATTGAATTTTTTATGACAAAATGAATTATATAAAATATTTTTACAGAATGGACAGAAGTATGATGTATGAAACCAATCGGATCTCAGGCGATTTTCAAAACAATTTGGATAGATTTATAGATTTTACATTTCACAATGCTTCAGATAGTGGTCACGTACACTTCCCATGATCCAATTGTGTTGGTAGACCTTGGTTGAGCCATGAAGAAGTCAGCTACATCATAACCAAAAATGGTTTTCAAGCAAACTACTTTGTGTGGTATCACAATGGGGAGAAAATGAAATCTCCAATTAGTGATGATCGAAATGAAAGGACTGGAATGGAGAATTTGTTAGTTGATCAGTTTTTGTTTATTCTTCATCTTGAAAAGGAAATGATTTCAACTCAAGAAGACTTCAATATGAGGACAACTAATGCATCTAGTGAAAATCATGATATTGATAGGGTGAAAAAATTGAATGATGCTGCCATGACTCCAGTATATCGAAAATGCGATAAAATGAAAAAATTGGAATTTTTAATTAGATTGTTTCATGGGAAAACTATGTATGGGATTTCTAATACAGAAATCGATTACATTCTTACCCTCTTGAAGGATTTACTTCCAGATGATGTAGATATTCCCTCAAACCCCTATATGGAATGGAAGTTAGTTGAGGAACTTGGATTTTCAAGAATCAAAATTCATGGTTTCCCAAAAGATTTTAGTTTATTCTGGGAGGAACCGTTGAATGAAATGATTGTATAAAATTTGGAAAATCCTGCTGGAAGTTAAAATATGATAGAACACCATCCCGCGTTCCACAGAAAGTAATGTGGAACTTTCCATTGATCCCTAGACTCCAGAATATTTTTTATGTTTGATGACATATCAATAAAAATGATATGGCATGATACTGAGAGGAAGAAGACTAATGATGAGTTGGTTCATCCTGCAGATGGATTTTCATGGCAGAGATTCGATGCTCGACGTCCTGATTTTGCAGCTGACGTGCGTAATGTGAGGCTGGGTCTTTTATGCGACGGTTTTAATTCGTTGGGGCAGATTATTACTTCACACAGCACATAGCCAGTTTTTATACACATTTATAATCTTCCCCCATGGTTGTGTATGAAAAAACCTTTCACTTTCATGAGTATACTCATATCTGGTCCTTCTGATCATGGCATTGATATTGATGTATACATGAAACCTTTAATAAAATAGTTTAAACTTCTTTCGGATGTGGGTGTGCGCACATACGATACATGTTCGAAAGACATAGTTCAGTTGTGGGCTGCACTTATATGGATGATCAATGATTTTCCAGCTTATGCAATGATATCTGGATGGAGCACGAAGGGAAAACTGTCATGTCCAGTTTGTATGAAGAATACCCGATCCAGAAGAATGAAACATCATTGTAGTTTTAGTTTTTTGGGACATCGACGATTCTTTACAAAGGATCATCCATATAGATTGAATCATCGAAGAATTGATAATACCATAGAGACCGATGATCCACCTCAGCGTATGTCTAGAACTGATGTGCTGAATGAATTGAAAGATTTCAGTTTTTCATTCGGGAAGGGTCAAATGAAATCTAGAAAGAGAAAAAATGTTTCCACTAAAACCTATTACAATTGGAGGAAGAGGAGTATCTTTTTTTATTTGCCTTATTGTTCAACCAATTTGACATTTCATTGCTTAGACGTAATGCATATTGAAAAGAGTATATGTGAAATGTTGCTTTCGGTTCTTCTAAATTTCAAGGGGAATACAAAAGATGATTTACGATCTCAGTGTGACTTGGTGGATTGGGGCATCAAAACAAAATTGCATCCTGTGCGTATCAGTGAAAATAAATGGAAACTTCCATGTGCTTCTTATGTGATGAAACCTACGAAAAAAACAATTTCTATAATTATTAGAGACTATTAGAGTTCCTGATGGCTATTCAACAAACATATCTAAACGGGTCAACAGAAGAGATTTGAAGCTAAAATATTTGAAGACTCATGATTATCACGTTCTACTGCATGAGTTGCTACCAGTAGCAATCCATTATCTTTTTTCCAATAATTTAAGGTTGGATGTTATTCAGTTGTGCCATTTGTATAGAGATATTTGTGCTCATAATTTGTCCATGTATTTCTTGCAAAAAATGTTGACAAATGCCCCCATTAATTTTCTGTGAGTTGGAGAAAATATTTCCTCCATCATTTTTCACATGCATGATGCATCTGACTATCCATATTCCCAATAAAATACTTCACGGAGGACCTGTTTCTTTTTGTTGGATGTAATCAACTGAAAGAAATATGTTCACATTGAAGTCTTATGCCTGAAATAGAAATCATCCCGAAGGTTTTATCTTGAACGGTTACCTGGCTCAATAATGTATGGATTTCTGCTCGATTTATTTGTCTGATCTTACTACGAGATTGAACAGACCAATGAGAAATGAATAAGAACAGTATGAGAAAATTGATCGCAATTTTGCATCACTTCCTGAAACAGGAGGAATTCCTGGATCATATATATTGAAGACATTAAGCCATGATGGGCGAGAGATGGAACATCGCATAGTTTTGTTCAACTATGATTTTTTTGATGACTATATCAGGTAACTAAACCGATTATGTATATCTTACATATATATCTTTTAAACTATTCATATTTTTTATCTACAGGGAACATAAAACAATGATAAATAGGAAGCATTGTTCTTTATCTTTTAGAAGGAGAGAGACTTTCCAAAGCAAAGAGTTTTCTTCTTGGTTAAAATTGAAGGTAAAAATAATACTGTTTAAATTAATTATTTCAATATTTAATTAAGTTTAATAGTCATTTATATTGCAGGTATTGTGTTTGTCTGCTGACTCGGTCTCTGAGAAAATAAGATCTTTGACTTTTGGTCCAAATACCGTGGTTCGTGACTGTAAATCAATTGTTATCAATGGGTACAAATTTATTGTCACTGAACGAGCAAAGAACATGAGAATCCAACATGATGAAGTTATGGTTACTAACACAACAGATTGTTATGCCAGTGCATCATATAGTAGACTGCGATTTGAAAATGTGGGTTATTATAGAGTCATTGAGAAAATAATAATATTGGATTATTACTCTCATGCATGAGTCACAATGATGAAATTCCATTGGTTTGATTTGATGACGAGACATGGCACATTTATTGATGATTGAGGATTTCGAGTAATTAATATGACTCGCATTATTGCTACCGAAGAACCATATGTGTTGGCATCAATGGCTAAACAAGTTTTTTATGTCAAAGACCAACTTCGACATGAATTTGGTGTCATAGTTGAAGTAATTCCAAGACATATTTTTTATGATGGTGATGATGGAATTGAAACTATCCCAATTGCCATTGGAACCAATCCATTTATTTCTTTTGATGACTCCAATAGCTCAATTTTCAGAGTTGATTGTGAACCTGAAGTTGTGGTTGAAAATATATAGAATCATTCATCCATGTTCTGAATTATTTTGGTTTACTTCGAGTTGGGTTGTTAAGGTTGGTAATATTAAAATTGATTTAGTATTGATCACAAATATGTTTTAGATGACTTGACTGTTATGTTAATTTTCAATGTTTATTCGTTGCTGTTTTATTTGAATTGCATTTTCTAATTTGGAATTGCACTGTATTCAAACCTAGTCAAACAATATTTATAACTTGGTGAACATAAAAAATCTTTGATTTATTTAATTAATTCAAGATCTTCTAAATCAAGTGATAGCTAAATTATCAATTAATCCCCCTATTCCCTCATATATTTAGTTTTTCTGTTTACACACTAGTTTCCTTTTTATTATTAATTTAATTTTTTTCAAAAGCAGGAATTGCAGCCAATTGAAGAGAGATGAAGGGAAAAATGATGGAGAACGATCGTCAGATGGCGGAGATGGGCATTCCACCATTAGTGCCTACATTGAGTACTTTATTTCAAATATATATATATATATATATATATATATATATATATATATATAAAGAACATATAATGTCATGTGATTAATTTTTTAGTAAACATTTTTGTAGGATCCACCATTACGTCGACAGTTATTCGACGGGGAGCCTAGTACTGGTCCTAGTACTCAGGCTAGTGGTACGAGGAGGGTTCGTACCAGAGGTGGACGATCAAATGCGCGTGCCCGACTAGAACCTGCCCCTCCCACTGACATGTCATCCTTCCCACATTCTGATCCCAGTGTATTGTTAGGGACACACGGGATATTTAAGCCTCCCATGTTTTCGCTACCTTCGGCATCTTCTGGCCCATCATTTTCACATAACATGATGATTCCCACTCCCCAGTCAGCATCCGGTCATACTGTTATCCTATCTTCTTTTCCCACTAATTCTATCTCTCCGAGCTTCTATATTCCATCTTCTTCGACTCCTGTTCCACCACAGGGTGTTCCATCATTTTCTGTGGATCCGGCGGCGCTAAGTGATCAGACCGACAAAGGTATATTTATAGAACCCTAACAAATTTTTAAAGCAATATTTACTTTCATTATAACATGTTTTGATAAAATATTGGTTTTTCTTTCATGATAGATACATCTACTGACAAGAGGCCTGGGCGGGGGCGTACACGCATGCGTTCGGTGTGGAACCGCCACACACAGGTTATGGTGGATTATAATGAATACAACCAAATGGTTGAGAAAACATGGCATCAATGTCAGAGTTGTTTTTGGAGAAGCTTGCCAAATACTCCGACATCATTCCCGTCAGCCCGCTTTCGTGGAGATAGTTGCCACATGAAGTCAAGGATAGAGCTTAGGGAGAGATATGGGTAAAAAAATCAGTTCTATTTAATGCCATGAATTATTTTTGTATTTATATGAATTAATATTTTGATTTTAGCTTAGATTTAGTTTTCTCGATGTTGAGGGTGCACGAACAAAACATCTAAAAAATTTAGGCGAGAAGTGGAGAGCCTGCAAGAATTCTTTGTATATTGGAAGGGTTGCTAGAGTTGGCACTGAGTTAGAGGCGATACCAATGGTGGATGATTGTCCTATAGATCATTATCGTCAGATGATTACTCATTAGATGAGTACCCAGTTTAAGGTATGAATAACATTTGAGGTATTTAAATAATAACTTTCATTTTTTTCATTAATACTATCTGTTTCATTTTCAAATTTTATTTAGGAATCATCTGGAAAAAAAAAAGATCATTGATGCAAAAAAATACCTCCACACACTGGGACACACTACGATTCCTGATCATGAGAGGAAGCATTTATGACAATTGTTTATAAGTTTTCTTTATGACTTACACTTTATTTTTTTTTCTAAATTATTTAATAGTTTTCTAAAGTTTTCATATAACTTTACTTTTCAATGTCATTGTAGAGGAAAATACAAATTATTGAAGGACGTGTGCCTCAAGCAAAACTGTTTTGCTCGAGAAGACGGAAAAGGGATGGAAGTGCCATCAACGAAGCTACTCAACAGCAGATTGTAAGTTTTAATCTATTGATTTTATATTTTAATATCTATTTTTTATCTTAATGATATATTTATATTTGTAACAGGCTACTTTAGAGGCCCTCGATGCCCAAGAACCAGACAATTTTGGGCAAATAGATCACTTATATCTTGTGTTGGGAGAGTAGCATCCTGGATGAGTACGCTGCCAAACTAGGATATCCCCGATGAAGAATTGGCCCTCCTCAGGTATGAGTTGTAGTTCCACCGAGCTAGAGCAAGTTAGGGCACATGAAGAATAGGCTGAGAATAGGTTCACCGAGACAACCGAATAGTCTTCTAGGGAAAACAATTCTTTTATGAAATTTATTAAAGTTATACGTCCAACACATCCACCAGAGGCCAGCCCAGCTTTTGATGAGTATATGTGAGCGATACATTCTATATATGGTGCACCAAGTGGAAGTTATAGTGGTGGTTAGGAAAATGTCCAGCTTGATGATGATGATGGCGAGGAGTCTGATTTAGAAGAGGAGGGAGAAGAGGAGGGGTAGGCGGGTGGTGATGGCGAGGAGGAGGGCGAGGACGAGGAGGGAGAGGATGATGATGGGTATGAGGAAGAGGGTGATGATGATAGTGATGATGGTGATGGTGATGTGGGACAAGTTGATCCATTACATTTTTGTCTGATATTACTGAGATTTGATATTTAATCTATTCTAGTTGTTGGTTTTATCTAGAATCGTAGTATAGTATTGGAGTTGAGTTATTTTTATATATTATCTACTTTTATGGATGTTGTTGTCTTTTAGTGGTTGTGTGTTTGGGAACCCCCCTCCTTCCCAGACCCTGGACAACCCCCCACCCTCCTCCCTAGACCCCAGACAGCCCCGTCGGATATCCCCCCAGAAAGCCCCCTGGACAGACCCCCACCCTCTTCCTTGTACCCCGGTCAACCCCCCGAACAGCCCCCCACACTGCCCCCCGGACAGCCCCCCACCCTCCTCCCTGAACCCCGGACAACCCCCTAGACTGCCCACAGACAGCCCCCCCTGACCGCCCCCACCCTAAAAGGTCCATGATGTACATCTGAGTTGACATACGACTGCCTGATTCCTATCGTCTCTGCATTGTTGCACCAGTAACCAAACACTAACCCCTCAGCTAGGTCCCCATGTCTCTGATATTCCCTCCGCGAACATTTTAACCTTCGCTAAACTCTCCTAGTAATTATCCGGAACCAATCACTGATGCATGTTAATACTTCAGTCTACATATGCTGGTGGTCTAAGAACGCTACTCGGAGACCTCTCAAGATTCCCCACATATCCACATTCTTGAAACTCATTTGGAGGCCAATCCGACTATGTCCAGACATTCCATGGCTACCCACCGGGAAATAAAACCACTGTTGAACTGCCACAAGGTGTTATATCCATGTACTTGGCCCGACTTCCCTACACGAACTCATCATGAACTCATTTCTTGTCATTTGAACCATCACATAGAGATACCACCTGGCTCTAGTGAGACATGTCCTCCAACATTCCCTTGGTTATGATCCCCTGATTCCTTACTTCTAAGAATGAGGATAGCCTAAATATATTTACCTAAAATCAAATTTCATGGTGTAAGCCATATCCAAAGAACATCAACTTGGAGGTGTCATCTCTTACCACACATAGTAAAAAGTTTTAAAACTCATTGAATGTAGGTGAATAGTCCATGACGTACATAACACCATGTTGAAGGCTCATGAAATCATGATCTATCTCGGCCCTCAACATCTCAGGGAAAAGGTGCTCAATTAACCTGTCCTGAATGTTCTTCGAGGCCATTCCCTCATGTCTACGAGCTTGAACTTGCACATCCTACTAGAATTTAGCCATTACTATTATCATATACGTTTTGATCTTGTACCTCCACCCTAGAGGTATCTCAAGAAGCACGAAAATCATCTTCATGCTCTATATCATGTTCCTAGCTTCCTATGAACCACCCTAACTATGAAAATGTGAAATCTACTTCGACAAGAACTCAAACACAAAATACACAATCTATGGATCTGCTCCATAAGAACCTCTATCAATTCCCAAAAAAACACATACCAGGCCCAATCAGAGATTCTTATCAAGCCTCTACCTAAATGCTTTCAATCCGTGATGCTTTCCTACCTATACTAGATCCTAAACATGATCCTACCCCTAAGACTATACCTATGGCTCAATATTTGCATGCCCCTTAGGGATCTGAACCAGACCGTGCTCTTATGGAACTGTATCATCAACCACCTAACACTCTATCCAATCCATCTTGGTGTAACCCACTAAATACCATCAAATAGTCAGAAAAACAATATATATCACAATATATAATGCTAATATGGAATGTAGTAAAAATGAAATGTATGATAAATACACTTACTCTCCCCTATCATGACCATGCCCGCAACATCCCAACATTGCTACCTCCTTACCCACCCTCAAAAATTCCAAGTATCACAAGATCGTCCATCTATGCCCGTCCTGACACCCATGTCACCTCAAACTCACAACCTAGTCTCCCAATCCTAGTGATCAAAATCACCTCATCCATAACACTTGCATACTCAAATAAGAGCACGACCCAATTCCCATTCCATAAGTAATTTTACAAAAACATAAATCAGGGCACATAAAACTACTTAAAACAATCAATTCTATAAGGAATTTCATCTTCTAAAATTAAAAATGACATATATCAAATGGAATTATCACTTCACAAGTCATTCATTCATATATGAAATTGGATTACCCTAAAATATTCATATCAAAACCCAACCAATCCGACCTTGCCATACAAAACCACTGTCCAATCCTACCTTACCGTACTAAGTCAAGGGTCACATATCACAACCAATAATCAGCACAAACCAAGTGATCTACCAAAGTGAAAATCATATAAAACTATAATCTAAGCAAAAGAAAAATTGTATAACCCACCCAAGGTAACTCAATCCATCCCACATACATGGGGAAGTAGGCACCCAAGAATGAGTCAAAATCTAGTTCTGAAAACAACATATCTCTAGTATAATATAATACCAAATAGTAATCCTAATAAAAGTTGTAAAAAACCCATATGATGCCATTTCTAGCATCCCTGACTAAAATAGACACCCGAACAGTGCTAACGGGAAGGGAACCACCAGCCTTAGGTGCACCTCCCCAAATGAAAAAGTCTGTCGACTAGAAATGAGAGTCATAATAGTTATATTAGTGAGGCTTTACCCTCTGGGAATAGATAATACACTAGTCCGAGCATATTGAGATGACATGTTATTGATATAAAGACTCAAAAAACTCGAACTAGATCCGTAGATTGGAAGCACATCCAAAATCCATAAAAAGTGGATGCAAAATAGAGAAACCTATAGTGAAATATAAATTTTGCATCATACCCAACACAACTTTTTGACACTAAAAAATCCAGACCTGCTTCTATAGCATGTCATATATGTCAATATACAAAAGTGTCCCCATGGATAGCCACTACAGCTACATATAAATAAGAATGCTGAGACCAAAAAAAGATAAACAAAAACTCTATATATGTATGACCTCAAGGTCCATTCCAATCGCCATGACAAAGAGTACTATGATCCATCACTTGAGGCCGATCCATTACTTGTATGTAAAACCATAAAGTCTACACACGTCCCAAACAGCTTGTATAGGGTGTGAGATGAATCTCACTAGGATACGACCTAATGGTGTATACCAAGAATAAGTGTTTAGGAAGAAAAATAACTCTAAGAAAAGTAAAAAGAACGATGGAATTATAAAATAACCACCAAATGTGCTCTGCAAATACTAGGGAGTGTCATATACTTCGACTAATGCCAAAATCTAAGAAGTAGAAAGAGTCTATGGCCAAGGGCCCACAGAACCCCTATAGTCACAAGTACTAGTGATCCCTATGGTTCCACCTCAATCACATAGTCTGGAACCATGTGCCTCTTAACGCCTCATGTCTCAAATTATAGACGTCTTGAAGGCATGCAAAAACATAATATCCTAGTCTCTCAGTCCCCTTCTTGAATGCTCACATCATCCCATAGCATGAAAACTGGAGGAATAGAGATATCTATATTTAGATAAATATCTAGGCCCATGGACTCAAACACAGAGATCCTGAACCTCCATCCTGATATCCTCTTCACTACCAACCAAAGGATCCTCACCTCTCATGTGTCTTTCTACAGCATGCACCCGCAAACCATAAATAATTAAACTGCAACTATGGAGGGACTCTACAAACATGATTGGTCAAAAACACCTCATCACAGAGTAGTCCTATGTGAAAATGACTCAATCAATGCTTTTGACATCACATGAGAGTATAAATCACCATTTCACTCCTATGAAACACCATCTCTAGCACCTCATGTCCATCTAACCATGTTATTCAAATATGATGGCCATTATATCCAAGTATCACATGTCATGCCCATTTTAACAGTCACATTGCCTTAATCGAACAATCAAAATGTCCAATATTTTTCTTAAACCACTCAATTATCCTGTTCAAGCCTAAAAAGCTCCCAACATCACTTAATCATGATGTACATTCCATCCCATCCTTATCTCGCGCCACACCCGTCACAACCCCTTGGGACACATCTCATGCAATTCAATAAATTAAATATATAATATTTTAATAGCACATTTTCAACAAGAAATTAAACTTTTATGATTGAATTGTACATCATAAACAATCATAATAATATAACATGGAGTTCTTGAATGTTTTTAATTTGTTTAAACAATCCAAATTAAATTAAACAAATCAATTTAAGGAAAAAAACAATTTAGAAAATTTTGGCACCCCATCCAAAATACCCCATAGAGTGACTACCTATAACCTGACCTTTCCCATTTAAAAAAATCATGGGTAATGTAAAAGAACATCATACAAGCTACAAATTATTTTTGATATGAATCAAGAGGTATAATGGGGTCTCACTCAAAATACCCAAAAACGTGGCATAGTCTACGCCTCCCAAAAGTCCAAAAAACTCAAAGCAAGGTATGCACGACCTACCATAGACTTATTGACACAGGAACATCCTATATCAAAGTTATATTCAAAGAATATTAATGAAGATCAATGTTTTAGTTTTTAACCTTAACATTGGATCAAACAAAAATAGTGACCAGTAAGATGAAACGTCAAGGAAGAAGAGGTATGCATGGGGTTAGACTTACTAAGGTAAACTTGTATCTTCTAATGGATCGAAGAATGGAGTTCATATAGAGAGACGAGATCAAAACTGGTGGAATAATCAAAGAGGTAGATCTCCTCTGATGTGCATAATGAAGAGAGAAGAAATGGGGATGAAATAAGAAAATAAGAAAAAAGGGGGAAATGGTAATTTGCTTCATTAACATGGAAATGCTATTTACCCGCATGGTTTTCCAAACCGTCCGACAACCATACAGAAGCCACTGATAAATATTTTAATACTTAGAAGTCTACCTCGCACAATTATCCATATTGTGTCCAAACCATGTGGAAAACCTCTACAATTCTGTGGTGGCATCTGTACGACCATTCTCTATGAATCACATGGTTTCCCTAATCATTGTGTATGCACCTACATCCCAATAAACAGGCCATAGAGCCTCTGATTCTCCCAAAACCCTTTAAAACATTAAATACACTTTCTTAGACTCCAAAATAACCCGAAAATATAATTTATGGCCAATATAACTCTCGAAATTGAGTTTCAAGGAATGATAAAAATCCAATGAACTCTAATTTAAAACATTCAAACTGGGTGGAGATTTTGACTCATTCCAAAAATATATTATTAAATCCCTAATGAATGTAATACATTTATAACCTTTTGTATTATATAATTTAATATTATATATCATACAACAATATAGACAATTACTCATTAATTTTTTTTTATATTATTTTAAAAACTTTTATAAGGTTAATGTTTTTAATTTAATTTTGTAAAATATTAAATGAAAAAAATAAAGGAAAATTGTATAGAAGAATTATGTTTTAGTTTTTGAGTGTGTTTGGAGATTTCTTCCATATTTTTTTGATTAGATCTTATATTATTCTTCCTCAATGGTTTCCATTACACTATAATCCTCCATTTATTATCTATTTAAAATGTATCAATATTATATCATCACATTTGAATATAATTGAGTTATATATTGGATTAACACTCTAGATAAAACTCCTAATAAATAGATATATCAATCAATTATGTATTCCCAAATAATGCACTCGAGTTTACATGGCCATAATTCCAAGACACTCCCTCCACCACTACCCACTTCCATTGTATACTAGATTATCATGGAAAGAGAAGAATTCTAGTGTGTGAAATTAAAAAGATAATAAATAAAATGAGAATAATTATGTTTTGATGATAATCACCAATCCACATCATGTAAACAATATAAAACCCATAGTTTAATAATGACATTGAAATATAGATATAATAAAACAAGAACTAATGAATTGTATTTTGTTTTTCCATATTAGAGTAACCAATGATTGGTATATCTCTAGGGATATATATTAAAATAATATGGGAAGAATATTGATATACCAAAAGAGATACAATAAAAAAAAGTTCCCTATTTGTAAGTAGGTTTCACTAGGGATACTTCACCCAATTTCTTAATCACTATAACATAATATTCCATCATTTTATATTCATTAGTTATTAATATATTGCATCATTAAAGTATTTAGTGATCTATGAAAAGGGAATTAAAATTTTTATGATACTCCTCTATAATTAATCTCTTTCTTCTTTGGATTTCCATTATTTTTTCATCCCCTATGATCTTATCTCTCTTCCATTACCATGGGGACTACTTGATTTATTTTGTAGTAATATTTTAATCATTCATTAGTATAGTAACCAAAAACATTAATATATAAATATCATATTTTATAGTTTGAATATTAAATACATAATACGAGGTTCCATTAGAAAACTATAAAGGTTTAGTCTCCTTAGAAATAGGGATACATAAAAAACTCATTCCAAATAGATTTACATAATCTCTCATTCAGTTCATCATAATGTGAACCACAATGAAATGTGATGCCTTGTTATTTCAAAAGTATAACATCACATTTAATGGAATATATGAAATGAAACTCTATGAATATAAGATAATTTAACACAAACAGACTTTAAAATACATATTTTTTAAATAAGTGTCGTCGCATTGACTATTTTATGTTACTGTAAAATTGATTTTAAATAGAATTAAATAATTTATAAAAATATTGATAGGAACATTATAATAAAGAAAGTAAGTTAGATAGTAGGAATATGATAGAATAATATATAAAAATTATATTTTAAAAAAAATTAAAATTAAATAAATTGTTACGTGTTGATTTTAATTAAACAAAAAGTATTTGAGAGTGAAAGAAATATTTTCTGAAAAACATTATTTTGTTACAAGAGGCACAATATCTATAATTTTTGTATATAAAATAAAAATCCTTCTTACAAGTCTTAAAAAAATTATTTCTCAAAAAAACATCAATCTTGATATCATCAGTTAAAAAATTATATTTGTTCTTATTTTTGAATTTTTTTTAAAATATTTGTTTTTTATATAATGAAAAAATTAATTATTTAATTAGAAATTAACATCATGTTTATATTATATATAATTTTAAATAATAATTCAATATATTTTAAATTAAAATTATATAAATTATATCAAAATGAATAAAGTTTTGTTCATTGGAAAATATTTCAAATTGAATTTTGATATTAAAAATTCTATAATTATATGAATTTTCTATTTATAAAACCCATTATATTGCCTTAGTCATGATTTTTTGAGTTTTTGGGACAATTTTATATAAAATTGAATAATTTAATAATTTTTGTAATGAAGAAATAAAAAATGAAACCCTATTTAAATAAAATTTCATTTATGTGTTTGGATAGGGAAAATGAAAGATATGAATGTATATGAATTCTAATTTGGAAAATATTGATATTAATTTCATTATGGTAATTTATTTTTAATTTTTATTAATCTTATAATTATGTTAAATAATATGTTACAACATTAGCTTATTTTTTAGTTATTATAAAAATGAAATAATTAAAACTAGAAATATTTGAAATAAAATAAAATAGTTATTGTGGTATATTAATTTTTTATATAAATATATAATTTTATACATGTGACTATATAATATATTCAAATTCCATCAAATTTTTTATATTTTAAAAATTTAATTAGATGAATAATGTTAATATTTATATTAATGATATTTTATAATAAATATTATTTTAGTCAATGATTTAATATTTCTAAAAATACTATATTATTCGAAGTGATTTTTAAATCTATAAAAATATCAATTATTTTTTAGTAATAGAAAATTTACTCATTTAATGTCACTATATTGACCCCTTAATAAAAAAGATGTTTCCATGATTATGGTTAGAGTGGTGTTTTTTTCACGTTACATGATATTGTTATAAAATTATATTTCAAAACACATTAGAATTTTATTTTATAAATTAGATTAATTATTTATAATTATTTTTTCCATATTATCTAATAAGATTATTTCATTTATGTATTAGTGGATAAATTACCTTGTATAAAAAGATAAGTTATAGTAGTGAAATACTAAAATGGAACATGTATGGAAACATAGATGATACAGATGAATATAATGAAAAAAAAATCTTTATAACATTGATATATTTATAAAAAATATATAATTATATCCTATGTAAAAAAAGATAAATAGTCAGGAGAAAACATGAAAGAGAAAGTACGCAATTAATACTTGAATAATGAAAAAACAAAATGTGGTGAAATCTTTCAATAAGATCATATATGGTATATTATATGTGATCATGGTTCTATAATAGTTTTATAATAAACATATATTTATTTTATAGGATGTTTGAACACATTGAAAGCGATTCATACATTAGGTAATGGTTTCTCACGTAATACTTACTTCTATAAGAGATATATCATTTTCACCAATTATTTATTTGTGTGTTATATATACTGATCCTTTTGATATTTTATGCGATGAACCTCTTTCTCTTCTTGGTAATTAATATTTCATTTAATGATTTTTGATTCATTAGTCTTATGATTCTAATGTTACCCATGTTGTATAATTTTTTTTAACAATATCATAATTATTCAGGATTTTTTTGTTAATCCACCCACAGGGGAATTATATGATAATTCAATATTAAATTCAATATATTTTCTTATCTTCTGGTTATTGATGATTTTTTTTCAAGTAATTTTAGAATCCTTCCACTCTTTTGTACTTAAAATGAATTAGAAATGTTTTTTTAATAAATCCTTGCATAATTTCTATCATCAGTCAAAAATCAATTTTCAACAAAATACATGTTCTCTAAAATTGAATTTAAAAATATTTTTCCCAAAAAAAATTATTAATTATTTTTACCACTTTCTATATTTTAAAAAAAATTCTAAATGGTATCTTCGTGTCACTTTTAAAACAAGGATTATTTTAATTTTATAGAAATTGTGGAAGGAATCATTATTTTAATGTATATGGAATGAATGGAATTTTACACCATCATGAAAGATCATTGTTTTAAATATTATTATAATATTTTTCTAAATTTATTTATAGAGAAATGTTTTTACAAAATAATTTATGATAATTATGTTAAATACATAAAGAGAAATGGTATGTTTTTTCAAAAAAAAATTTGATGACAATTTGTTTGGTATTTTAGTTCATCAATGACATGATCCCTTAATTGTACATAAAATAATCTACTGTTATAGTATTTTAATTCCACCCTTAATCTCTATTGGGATGATTTATTACCATTTTTATAGAGGATTTAATATTTTATTACAATTCACCATATTACTCTTGATGGATTAGGATTTTTTTTATTTAATTAGAGAAATTATTAACATTTCAAATTTTAGTTATTCAATATAAATATTTATATGGATTATTTTTCACCTAATTAATTTAGTGAATGTATTGGAATTAATGTGTATTTGGTGGATCCCAGTTATATATATCCCCTCGATGCATTGACATGCCTTACCTGAAATATTAGTTGGGAAAATTAGAAAGGTTTATACCCACAAATATAAACATTATGGTGAATATTATTGATATTATGTTTTAGATTTCTATAAATATAAATTACCTCATTATAATATCAATAAATTATGTCCATGATGTTATTCAATTATGTATAATATCCATGTATAAGTATCAATATTTTATGATCATTTATACAGATTTATTTATTCATCATTTATATATACTAGATTATTCTCCTCGTGTTAATAAAATGAATTGTGTTTAAGTTATTCACCATTATATATTGATTATTATTATATATTCATGATAGATTCTGGTGTATGATTAACCACACTAAGAATATGGGATTACCCATTTCTTAAATTTTATTTTCACCAAGATACTAAAATTTGTTTCTTGATTTATTTACATGGGTACACTATGTATATAAAAAATGTTCTCAAATAAAACAATTTGAGTGATTTATGTTTTCAATAGAATTATTAATTGAATTTATATATCTTTTTTAGTGATACTAAAATATTATTCCATCATATTGGATTTAATTCCATATATCATATTCCAATTTATTAATATAATCACCAGCTCTAGTCTATTGGGGATGGTATCTTTGTAACTGGTGAGAGAAAAAGTTCTGTTGAAACCTTGGGATCTAGATTTAGGAAAATATAGATTATGGAATATAAACGTATTAATTACATCTAGGATAAATCTATGTATAAAATAAAACATATTTTTTTGGTATGGTAAAGAATATGTGGTTTTCATAAAAATACATCCCTATCTAGATACTACATGTGGATGTGATTCTATAATAGATGTACCTAGTAATAATAAATCCAAATAGTGTGTTGGACCTAAATCAAGAATCACTTTGTTCATGAAAATGGGCTTTAATATGCTCATAGATTGATAATCATAGGGAATTTGATTTAGTTGATTCAAATTTTATTTATAAATTATTAAGAATTATTTGATAATATTTTTTTTGAGTTAAAAAACACCACTAAAACCTATATTTATGATTATGAGATATTCCATGTATAAATTTCTCAATTTATTCTATGTGTTTCAATATTTAGGGATTATAAATTATGATTCATAAATTAATTATACAATCTAAGGTTTTACAATGGTTAGAAATGGAGCCAAACTTAAGGAATGGGAAATGTATATACACAGTTAATCCAAAGATTATGAATGGTCATTTAATTATAGGATTATGCCAATACTATGAAGGTAACATGTCTAACAAATATTATAATCATATGATAACATAGTATCATGTTAAATCACTGCAGATATAATGTAATGAAAGTGTCATATCTTCAACTTGAAGTATTATAAAAAGATGTTGGTTGAAGAAAAATATGGTTAATTGGTTGAAGGGGGATAAGGATTTCCCCCATGTTAAAATTGAGGAAATAAAAACCCTGGTAATTTCTTTAATGGAATGGGAGTTTTATATATGTTTGGAGAGAAATGACACCATGACCATGATTTTAGGAGTAATAAATAAACCATTTTTTTATTTCAACAATAAGGCTATGTGGAACTTCATAAAAGATGAATCAATGGAAAATACCTTAAAAAAAGTAATGGGATCAAAAAAATCATACTCTATTACTACTACAAAAGTTTAATAACTAATATTATTATGTATTTGGATTCCAACATTATTTTATTAGTGTATTTTCATAATGTAATTCTATTTTTAACAATTATAAAATGTATATGGCTTTTATAATAGAAATATTTATTTACATATTTCAAAGAATATGTTAAATGGTAACGTGACCTATAAAATTGATTCAATGGAAAGATAAACATATTGGAAAAAAATTATTGGGATAATAAAACCATTAATATGAGTTCAATGTTGTGGTAATAATGATAAAATGATGTTTATGTGACATTATTGGTGACTTTGAATTTGTTTAGTGATTTGATGGTTTATATCATCTTGAAACGAAAATGTTATAATAGAATCATCATTATTGATGTTTAAAATGGTCCCATAACTAATCACCAATTTAAGGAATTTTGATTTTTAAATTTCAATTGGTACTTAGCTATCTATTAATCATTTAACTTTATAAATATCTATAATTATTTACACTTTTCTTATATAACTTTATCTTATCTTTCCAAAAATGTTCTCAAATTTGAAAATTTACTTTGTGTTAATCTATTTGAACATTTTACTTAAATTTCCCTCTTATTAATAGTTATATTTATTTGAAAATTTTACTATGTGGGATTCCAAACATGTTATTTTCAAATTTCAAACTCTTTATTACTGACGTATAGATTAAAATGTGAGGATTTGATTTATTCAATGTGGTATAATGAAACACCTTGAGACTTTAAAAGTAGAACATCATGTTTGATGGTGAATATAATATAAAATACCAATCATAAAAGAGAATTTGATACCATCCAATAGTAATTTATATTTCCTTTTAAATATATTCAATCTATTTGAATCTTTTTGTTGCATGCAACACATGCTTTAAATAGAACTCACTATTATATTAAAATATTATTTTGACCATTATAACATAGCCATTACATTGTATTGTATGAATATAAAAAAATAATTAAGGTAAATTATATGGTTTAAACATGTATAAAATAAATTCAATGGTTATATATTTATTATATATAAAATAATAACCATTTTAAATAGAATGAAATAGTTTCTGAAAAACTATATTTATCCTAAAAGAGGGTTTAATAATGGTTTGCACACATAATTTAAAATTAATATTTAACACTTTATAAAATTTAGTTTAGAAAATAAAATTCATTATTTAAATTTACATGTCAAAATTATGTTTGGGTTATTTTTGAAAATTTTCTTAAAATATTAATTTTTTGATGAATATAAAAAATCATATTATTACATAAAAAATTCTTTATTAGTTAAATTGTCTATAAAAATAAATAATATTTTAAATTGATTTTAAAAAATAAGAAGATCAATTAAATTATAAATAATATAAATTATTTCAGTGGAATTAATTTCATATTTAATTTTTTTGTTAAATCATTATACACTTCTTTAAATATTTTATTTAGATAGTCGGTTTTTCATCAGGTATACAGGTTAAATTTTAAATAAAATTATACACCTTTTAATTGTTGAATTTTATAAAACTTTTTCCATATTTTCAATCATAATAATTTTTAATATATCAAAATGTAAAAATAATTTTCATTCACAATGAATTGTAAAAGTTGTAAATATTAATTACAATTTATAATGTCAAAATGAGTTTATCGTGGGGTTAAAATACAATGATGAGGAGAATAATTACATAAAAACACATTCAATTACAATTTAATGTCTATATTTAAGTCTTTATCACAATAGGATGATTTTTATGAGTTTTTTGGATACTCTTCTATGAAAAGGACTTATAATATAATTAAATTAATGAAAAATGAAAAATGTCACTTGCTTGCATTAAAATATAAATTATGTGTTCAAATAGGGAAAAAATCTGAAGTAATAGGAATGGAAATTTTTAGTGTAATAAAATTAATTTACCAAGGGTAATATATTTAAAAATTTTAAATTATATAATTACTTTAAATATTTCATCTATGCCAATTAAATAACTATAAAGTTAATATAATAGTTAAATAAATGATACTTAAAATATTAGAAGTAAAATAAATTTAATGAATTATTATGTTCCATTATTGTTTAGATAAATATATCATTTTATACATGTTTAACATTAATGTATTCAAATTCCATCATTTTATTGATAGTTTTTCAAATAAAATTAAATTAACAATGTCAAAATTTGAAGTATTGTTATTTTATAATAAATAATATTTTATGAAATGATTTTAAAAACCTAAAAATCATACCTTCTACAAATTTATTTTTAAATATTCAAAAATAAAAAACATGGTCCATTAATGGAACAATTTTTCTTTTATTGTGAACACATTGACCTTTAAGAGTAAAAATTTTTTTACTGTGATTATACATAAAGCTTGGTTTTTTCATGCACTTGTGTTGAAATTAATTTTCATCACACATAAGATTTTTTATTTAATAAATTGGATTTAATATTAAGATTCCATGGTTCCAAAAAATAATATAAGTATTATTTTATTTTAGTCTTCATAGAATAATTAACTAATTAAATAACTAGTTACCAAAGTGAAAAAATAAAATGATAAACGTAAAGAAATCTGAGATTTTATGGAACAACATGTCTAAATCATGTTTTTTTATTATTTGGATGGTTTTACTCTGACATATAATTAATATAACCCTATAATAATAAATTTTGGAGCCACCTGGGGTTATAGTGACTTCCAATTATTGAATAGTTTAGGCTATTTAGAAAAATGTCGCTCCCCCTCAATTATAAAATCGAACACACTCTTGTCACTTCATCACTCCTCTCTAGACATTTTCACAAACAATACTAAAATTATACCTCAAAAAATCCAAAACACTTTTATTATAGAGATGAAATTCATAAATTAACAATCAAAGGGTCTATACAAATATATCCATATTAGGTTTCTCTCTGAGAATGTTATCTTCTTAATGAAACACTTTCTTTTTCATTGTTTTTTTAACAACCATTAATTGTGAAATAAAAATTAAAATATAACTACAAAAAATATGTAATATTCAGTGTTTTTATAAAGTTTATTTCATACTATATATTCATATCCATTTCCATTAAATTGGAAATTGAAATCTTCGATCATGTGCCTGACAGACTACAACACCATGAAACGATATACCTCATTTTCCGTCAACACCAACCCAGTTTGATATAATGCTGAATTTAATATCTATATATGCATACCATGATACAATTATTGTTATTAATTTTTAATATCTCATATTAATAATTAAATTCAATTCAATTTAAAATTTAATAATGTTTCTCATATTTACAGTAGAATACCGCCAAATGAAGCGACATGACTCTTTTTTTACTAATGATTAAAATGAAATGTGGTAAAGAAACATCTAATGAATATATATGATATATATGACATGATATAAACTTTATAAAATTAATATAACATATACTTCCATATATATTCACCCATTAAATGAATGATATCGTCAATCGTAAGCACGTATGGCCTTCCATCTCCAAAAAGTGATGTGGTTCATCTTCATTGTCTAATTTTCCAGAATGATTATAAAGATAAATATAATGAATTAATAAAATATTTACTAAATTAATATCATTTTTTTATTATGAAACTATATTCGATGTAAATAAACCAGAATATTCATAATAAGACACCCATCAAAAAAGAATGTATTTAACAATCGAAATAATGAAAATAATGAAATATTACTTCTAAATGGGTGAAAATTGTTATTATAGAATAATATTTGGTATGATATAATTTATTATGTTTATGTAAAATATTTATAATAAATAAATATTTATTATACATGAGGCTCTGATAGATATGAAGGGAGTTGAACATGAGTTCCAGTTTTTTTATCTCCCTTTTACATTCACGAGACATACACCATATTCACCACTAATTCGTTTTTATAGGTTATAAATAAAACCACTTGATATGTTATATTCTAATTTTTTTTATATTTTTGGTATTTATAGAAAACTTTTATGTAATTTAAATTATGGGGCATATGATTTAAATGTTACCAAAGTGTTAAAGGTATATTTTACATTCCAATCATTTTTAAAGATTGTTTTTGTTAAAAACTCTCAAGGGGAAATTATTTGATATTTATATCTTAAAATAAATCTAGTTTCACTCCTCTAGTTATTCATGATAATTTTCAAATAATATTACTATTTTTTATTATTTAATACATAAAATAATTTAAAAAACGTTTTAATTAAAGTCCAACATTAATTCCCTCTTTAGTAAAAAAATATTTTTTTCATCAAAATATATTATTTCTAAAAAAAGTGTCCAAAATGATTTATTAATGATAAATTTTTACATTTTTATATTTTTAAAGTAATATTTAATTCATTATTTTAAAAAAAATCTCAATATTTTACTAAAAATGTGAAAGGAATAATGGGTTTTATGTATATGGTATGAAATAAAATCATACATCATGAATACTCAATATTTTAAAGAATATTATATCATTTTGAATCCCATATTTTCAAACAGAATTATTTTCAAAATATGTTTTAAGATTTTTGGTTTCGAAATATTTTCCATGTGATAATGTTACATTCTTTAAATACTATTAAATGACAATTTTATGGCATTTCTATCCATCAATGTCATCAAACCTTTATTGTGATTATAATCCATAGGGGATATACAATATTGATATCATTCATATTTTTTTATTTGGATGTTTTATGAGAAATTTTACTTAGGATGTATAATTTCATTATTTTTCCTAACTCTAGATAGTTAATGATTATGTTTATTCTATTAGGTAAATAATTTGGCTGAATTAGATGGTTTTATACCAAAATATTTAAACTCTCATGAGAAACGTATTGATAGTATCTTTTCGATATATAGAAATATGAATTCTCTCAAATGTAATCTCTTGATTTTCTTCCATGTGGTTATCCAATTAGTGAGAATATCCATGGATAAAATTCAATAATATTTCATTATTTTTATTTATTTATTTGGATACCATTTATTTATGTCATGTTATGATTAGTGTTTTGATGAAATGGATTTTGATTCAGTTATTTACCTTTGAATATTAATTATGATTATAAATTCATGTTAGATTGCATGGTATTACATCCCTTATTGAGAATTTAATCTTACCCCTTCCTTCTATTTTATTTTTTCCAGTATACAAGGAAGGGTGTTTTAATTAATATTGAAGGATATGCTATAATGAATAATTTTGTTCTCAATGAAACATTTTTTGTATCTTAAGTTTTCAATTACAATGTTAATTTCATGTTCCTGTCTTGTTTACCTAGAATATTAAACTATTTTGTCTTTAGGGATGTGATTCCTCATATCTTATTATAATGTAATAAAATAACCACATGTTATAATCTACTAGGCATGAGGACTTTATAGATGTTATGAGAAGAAATTTTATAGAGTATAAGTATTGTATCAAATAGAAAATATTGATTAAGGAAGAGATTATGTGTTTTTACTATATATTAATCTTTATATGGATAAAAAAAGAGGAAGTAGATCTGAAACAGATGTATTTAGGGGTAACAAATCCAAAAAATCTGAACTAGGCTTGACTCAAACATTACCTGGTATGCAACAACGGGCCTTATTGCATATCTGGATTGAAACATTTGAGGAATTTTTTTATTATTCAAATATTTTTCAAAAACTAATATGAAGGATTTCAATGTTTTATAATTATTTGAAAACATTCACATGGAAACCAGGATTATGACTATGAGACTATCCATGCCTAATTTTTTGGGTTTATGCTAAGTGTTTCACTATTTTTAGGATTATAAACTATATTTGATAATTTTTTATATAATATATAGTAATCCATTTTTTATAAAGGTCCTGTAAAAAATTATATCCATATAAATTCTTAAAATCCAAAGAGTAATAATGTTCCATTCATTGAAGGGGTTAATCCAATACAATGAAGGTTACTAGTCCACAAAAAATTCTCATCAAAAGAATACATATTATAGCATTATATAAATCTATATAAATATTTTTTCATTTAATACATCATTTAATTGAATAAATAAATGTAAAAAATGGTGATAAAAATGAAGGATAAATGGACTGAGGGAAGGAATGATTTTCCCTAATGTGATAATCGCGGAAAGAAATTCTCTAGTATTAGCTTGAAATTAAAAGAAATTTATTATATGTTTGGATAGAAATGGAACCATTCTCAGGATTAGAAGGGTAATAATGAATCCTTTTTTGTTCAATGTTTCAACTGTATGGATATAGGGATATAAAATAAATCACTAATCATTAAGTGAATATACATTAGATGTGACTAAGGGATCAAGGTTAAGATTTTACTACTACTATGACTGATGTGTAATGATTAAAATTAAAAAATAATTCTATTAAAAAATTATTTTATAGCAGTAGTTTATCAATGATATTTTGGTTTTTAGAAATAAGAACTTTATATGGATTATAATTTAGTACTTTTTATTTAAGGATTTGAGATCATATGTCAAATAGTAAAAATGACTAAGAAAATAGATTCAGTGGAATTTTTATCTTCATAGAAAACAAATTATTAGTGGAAGATACCCCTTAATATGTTCTTAATTTTGAGATAATAATGATAATGTGATGTTTATGGGATATAGTTAATCGACATGAAATTGGATATTAATACGATGGTATATATCATCTTTCATATATTTTACTACATGATTGGATTGATGGAATATATATGAAAACCAGATATTTTATTTTTTGTTGCTTTCTTGTTTTAAATAATGTTTCATGGTGATAATAGTACTACCATATTTTTAGTCTGACACTATGAGGCACTTTATATTGTAAGAATAATATATTTTTGATTTGGTGATCTGGCTAATAAATTTGTAGACTTGTAATTTGGTTAAACTTATTCTAGACAATTCTAAGGGTTAACCATTTATGAAATTTATTAGGTTGAATTTTGGGTGTTACTATTAGTATTTTATATATTAATATATTATATTGTGTAACGTTTTATAACCATTTGTGTTTGGTAAAATAATTAGAGTTAGGAGGAATGAAATTTCATTTTTCCGATGTGATGATCTATTAAATGTTAATTTTGATGATTAAAGTATAAAAGTACTATTTTATATTCATTTATTAGAGTAAGGGATGAAGTAGGAATTGATAGAATCGCATAAAATGGATTAAATTGTTCAGAAAAATTTGAAATAAATAATTTTAAGATATTTTCTATTATTCTTAGTGTAGTTGTTAACAAAATTCCTCAATTCTAGGAAAAACATCATGAAAAGAAAATATTCTCACAGTCTATTCTTTTAGGTTGATTCAAGGGTCCGTTTAAATCAACATTGATTTGGAAATTTGTGACCATTAAATATCTCATGATCATTAACATTAATTAGATCAATGACCAATATCACCCTCTATTATGATTTAATCTATTATTTTATGTTAATATCTTCACATTCCACTAATGTAGTATTATTTGGAAACCTATTATGTGTTATTCAATATGAACATTGTACATACCTTTATGTATTGTCAATTTATTGTTTTATTATATTTTTTATGATAGGGGATTATAAGAATGTAATTTTCCAATCCCAAACCATTTATTATTGAGACCATGTTTATGTTGAGAGGACACAATTTATTTAAGTGGGTAAAAAGTAACACCATAAAATTTTAAAGGTGGAACACAATTTTTTTATAGAATTTGTGACATGAGACACCATATTTATAAAAGAATATAACACCCCAAGACTTTTCAATTCGATAATTTTTCAAAAAAAATACAATACCATTGATTGTATTTGTTTCACATAACACCAAGATTAAACAGAACATGATACTCTAGTAAAATATTATTATGAAGATTATAACAAAGTTGTTATGTTGGAGAGTATGAGTATGACTAACTAAATTATGAAAAATATAATTTTTAACATTTTTAAAATAAATAAAATATATATCTATTTATTATACGAAATAAGAACCAATTGAAATAGAAATATATATTTTAAAGAAAATTGTATTTTTTTCTTACAGGTGGATTAGTTATGTTTTGCGTATAGAATTTAAAATCAATTTTTTGAAGTTTTATTAAAATTATTCCAAAAAATAATGTTTAATTTTTAAAACTATATTTATAAATTATATATATATTTTGATTTTTTTATAATTTTATGTAAATATAATTTTTTTTAATAGGGAAAATACTAATTTTTATTGAATATTACACTGTTTTTTAAATTATTTATAAGGATAAATAATTTTTTATAGTTTTTATATTGTAAAATTAGTTAAATTAGCTTATAATAAATAAAATTATGGTTATTGGAATCAATTTCATAATTAATTTTGAAATTGAAACTTTCTTTACTTATGTAAATTGTTAGTTTGGGAACCCACTTTTTCTTCATGTCTTTGATTATAATATTAAATTAAATTATGAAAATTATGCTAGTTGAATTTGATAAAAATATTCCATAATTTGATTTAGAATAATTAATATAATATAATAATGTGAATATATTTTTTCTCCAACTGACTATTAAAACCCAAAAAAATAAAATTACCACAGTTGAGGTTAGAATGAGTCTAAAATGATGTTAAAATATAAATATAAGTGTTAAAATTATCTAAAATATTATTCAATTACTTTTTAATATATATTTAAAAAAACAAGATACCATAGAGTCTATTCTAATGATTTTTTAGGACACCTTCCATGGAATGTGACATATATATAAATTTATGTAATGAAAAAAATGTCACCCTTCATCTTTTAGATTACATTTATGTGTACTCATATGGAAAAAAACATAATTTGAATTCATATTGATGGTAATTTTAAGATTAATGAAATCAATTTCAAGCTAGTATTTTTTTAGTAGAATATAATTTCATTGAAATATTAAGAAACACCAACACCGTAATTACATTTTTTATAAAAAAAATAAAATAAATTATACATAGTATATTGGAGGTAAAGTTAATTCAATGAATTATTTTTTCCTTAATTTTTTAAGATAAATATACAATTTTATAACTTTTTAAACATAATGGACTAAAATTAAATCATTGTCTTTATATTTTTTAAATTAAAAAAAAGAATAATTTCAAAAATAACATTAAGGTAATTTTATGAGGAATGATATTTTATTAAATGATTTAATGTTTGTAAAAATATTGTATACATAAAAGTTTTTTAAAATGATTTAAATTATAAACTATAGTCCATTACTCTATTGTTCATTCATTTATAGTGACTATATTGAACCTGAGAGAGTAAAACATTTTTTTGCTATTAATGTTAAAGAGGTGTTTTTTAATATTACATCATCTTTTGTGAAAATACATACATAAGGGAATTTTATTTCATAAACTGGTTTACATTTTCATAATAATTTGGAAAAAATAATTAATATACTGTTTTTATTTTATTCATAATGTTTAAATCTCAGAGGTTAAAAATACTTGTTATTTTAGTAAAAAACTAAAATTGTAAAAGAAAATATAAAAACATTAGGAAGAACATATCAAAAGCTTTAATTTTTTTCTTTTGTGTTGCGTCTCAAACATTTTATCCCCCATCCATTTAGTTAAAAAAAATTTCCACTTGGGTTGATAGTGATTTTATCATTATTGAATAGTTTTGGGTATTTACAAAAATTAAACTCCTCCTCAGTTATAAAAAGGAACTCACTCCCCACAATTTTTCAGACCTCTCAACCTAATTAACATAACCTAACCCTAAAAATATGTCTACCAAGAATCCATAGAATCATATTAGTTGTTCATAACTTCCAAAAAGGAAAAGTATATGATCCTTAAGAAAATATCTGATACGGGTTTCTATAATAGAAGATAATCATCTTAACAAAGAACATTCATTTTCGTTATTCTTTTAAAAAAAATAAATTATAACAAAAAAATTAAAATATATAAACACCAATATCCCCCCATATTCTAAGATTTTATTATTTTCCTTCCACAATATATATCCATTTACTATTCCATCAAATGGGAATGGAAATAGTCAACCATGTGTACGACAGACTACCACCACACGAACTGATATATGTCGTTTTCCATCTACACCTCTCATGGTTGAATATAATTATGTATTTAATTTATATGTATAAAATATATGATATAATAATAGTTAGTTAATTTTAATATTACATTTATCTTCTCACATTCCATTCTATTTACAATACGATAACGTCTCTTGTTCGTACGGTGGGATACAACCTCAAAATGAGATGTGATTCATTTTTCAATTATTCCTTAATTGATTAGTAATAAATATTAATTTTAAAAATAAATTGATTTATTTAAAATTATATCAATTGTAAAATAATTATATATCATATAATTTATTACCATTTCACAATTTAAAGGAATTATATCGTTTCTCATGCATATGTGTGGCCTACCAACTCCACGAAGTGTTGTGATTCATTTTATATGTCCAATTTTAAATAAAGAAATTAAGGAAGAATATATTAAAAAAATATAATATTTATAACATTAATTTTATTATTATTATGATGTAACTATGTCCTATGTATATGAACCATAGCATTCATGAAAAAATTGGCATGAAAAATAAGGAAATTGTTACCCAAAACATTGAAAATAATGAAATATTATTAAAAAATGGGTGGTAAAATGTTACAACCACGTCATATATCATATGATAGTTTTGATTATTGTTTGTCAATATATATATAATTCTTAAATATTTATTTTAAAATATTTTCAAACACATATTAATGGAATCAGACCCGAGTTATGGGTTTCTCAACTCACAATTACATTCGTGAGACATATGTCATATTCTCCACATATTACATTTTATTGTCTATATGATGCACAATTTGAAATTTTATATCATGATACTATTTCACTTTGCAATTTTTAGATTTTCAGTTGTTGTTATTTCATAAATTGGATTGATTTTTCATAAGTTAAAAAAGCGTTAAGCATTCACATTCTCATTATTATTATTAATTATTTTTTTATTAATTTTACCTCGTTGAAACAATTTGATATTTATATAATAAATACAACCAATTTTATTATAATATGGTTAATCATGATCTCATTTAATTAATATTATCTTTATTTAATTTTAGGTGCATAAAATTATTTTTAAAACATTTTTAATATAATCAGACATTATTTCTCTCTTTATTCAAAAATCTATTTACTTTTTCTAAATCCATATTATCTAAACTTGATTTCAAGAAAACAATTTTTCAATTATTTCACTCAATAAATATTTACACATTATAACTTTGAATTTTTTTTAAAAAGTAATCATCAAGTATTTTTAGAAGAAGTCTCATTAATATTTTATAAAAAATGTGAACATAATCATTATTCTAAAGTATACGAATTGAAAATAATTTTTCATCATCACGATCACTCAATGTTTTATTGATTATTTTACATATTTTAAAATATATATATAATGAAAAAAAATAATTTTTTTGATAATATTTACAAAAAATATTACAATTATTTTTGTCATAAATGAGGTTAATAACATTTTATTGAAATTTGTATTCATCAAAGAAATCAAAAAATTATTGTAATTATGATATAATGGGGCTATGTTGTATTAATATCATAAATATACATTATTTAAATGTTTTATGATCATTTTTATTAAGCATGTATAATTTTATTACCATTCAACATATTAAACACGACGGATTATGATTATGTTTATTTTATAGGGGTATGAATTAAGATTTCAAATAATAGTTTTTCAATATGAATATTTATGATAATTATGCTTCAAACATATCATCCAAGGAATTAATTAGACTTAGTATGTGATGCGGTAATCCTTATGATAGATATCCCTTCAATTCATATATAGGTTTTATGATACAAATCATTTTTCCAAATTAGATGGGTTCCAACCCATTAATTTAAATTTTTATGTGAAAGGACTTCATATATGTTTTAGATTTTCAACAACATAAATTCCATCATAATGATAAAAGATAATTATTTCATTGTGATTATTCTATTTGTTACAATATTTAGGGATATATTTCAAGATTATGTGATTATTTATATGTATTTATATGATCATTGTTATATTATGACATATTTGGCTCATTTTTCTCAATAAATAAAATGAGGTTAAATTATTTAATATTCCATATTGTTAATGCTTATTTATTCGTGAAACCTTTACTTGTATAATTAAACTTACCAAGAATTTGATCTCACCGTTTTATTATGTTTTATTTTCTATGAGATGTCACGATGTATTTTTCGATTGATATGAAGGGATACACAATAGGGAATAATGGTGTTCTAAAAGAAAATACATTGTGTATTTTTTTTGTATTAAATATTCATGTAAATTTCATGTATGTATCTTGTTTACCAAGACTAATAAATTATTTGGTCCCTAGGGATGTGATTCAATCTATATTATTCTAATGTAATATTGTAAATAGTAGCTCCATGTTTCTAGGGTTATGGAATGTACATTTTTCATCACATACCTAAAATATTTCCTTATATCATGCGGAAGGGGAGCATAAGAAATTGTGATCATAGATTCACAGCAAGGGTAAATATGGGAGATATTAATTATTTTTTAGAAATTACATGAAAATAATTTGTATGAGAACATGAGGATAATTTATTAAAATCATACAAAAATTTTATTAGATTATAAAAATTATTCATGATATCATTCTTTTTTATACTTAATACATGAATCATCAAGGGATTAAAGAACATGATCCTGGAAAATATAACACTACCACAATACCATGTCATGAAAGAGTGTAATAACATGTGGAATAATCATAATTATTGAAATAATATGTAAAGGGTTCTCAAAAAAACAATCATAACAAGTAGACGTACGATGAACTCATTTGTACCTACTTCAGGCATTGGACAACCTCTCATGATCCCCCTTAGAGTAATGGGTTAACCTCACATGAACCCTCTTTTGGGCTAGGCTTAAACTCATTTTTACCCTCTTTTTGGGGATTCGATAAACTACCATAGACCCTTTGAGCACATAGAAAATAAATTTTTAACCATTTTGTTGGAGGGATATATAATTTTAGGCCCACCCATCACATAATCATAAACACATACATATTTTATATGAGGAACATAAAATAATTCCTCATAAATTATCCCATTAAAAGAATGAGTTTCATTAAAATTTCATCATCATAATCTTAACGCATCATGAGAAATAATAAAAGTGACATCATCATATAATATTCCAAGTAAATCCTACGTTACATCAATGTAAGTTATAATATATAAAAAATTCCCTTAAAATATTACTGGAATATTTATTGATTTTTTTAATTTTTAATTCAATTATTAAAATACAAAAGTTTAATATATATAATGGAAAACATTTCATTAAATTAACCTTGAAAACATGTGAATAATGTTCAAAATCATTCATCATTCATTATGGTGGGAATTACTATTCATATTTTGAATTCTAAAAAATGACTTCTATCATATTTTTTGAAACAAGTCATTAGTAATTCATTCATAAAATAGGGAATAAATTCAATTTAAACTGTTTGGTAAAAAATAAAACATTGGTAAAAATTACATTAAACAATCATATTAAAATATTTCAACCATTCTGGGAACTATTACCGAAAACATGGGAATGGATGAAAAAGGACTTCTGACCGAAGAGACAACTAATGATTGTTATCATCAGAAAGAGTGTTTCAATATATTCTATACTTATAGTGAGTAAAATTAAATACATTTAAATTCATTATATATATCTATATGAGAAGAAAATTATTCATATTATTCAGATAGATATATCCTGAAACATATTCATCGTAAACTTCATCTTTAACAATCCTAATAAAAAATAAGATTCGTACAAAAATCCATTTGTACAGTGGTAGTTTTAACATAAAAAACTTCATAAAATAGATAACCTTATATGGATACTTATATTCCAAAAATGTTAATGAAAATCTATTACCTTTAGTTATACATTATTTAAAAGATATATTACCATCTATATTAAAATTCAAATTTTATTATAATTCTATACCCAATTAATTTTTATACTCTTAATATCACATATGTTCCAATTATAACATTTCAATACACATTTATTCTTAATTCCTTATAAAATTTATTGTTTTTGAGTGAAATGTTTTTCACTTTTCCTAAAAATGTATGTTTTTAGTTCTGGTACATGTACATTGATCACGGTTCACTCATATAAATAATTTAATTAATGATATAAATATCATATATATATTCATTATATATATATATATATTTATATATTTTAAATTCTATATTTAAGGTATAAATTGAAAAATGAATTGGGGAGTTCATGGTAATGGCAGGTCATACATACCCTTAGAAGCTGGTTTCACTATTTGGGGGATGGGGTAAAGAAAATAGAAATAAAAATTAAACATTATATATTAATTATTATATCACATGAATCATATATATTAATTAAATATTCCCTTATTAACATAAAAGTAAAAAATAAAATGAAAAATGAATCACATCGCTTCTTGAAGATGGTATGCCACGCATACGCAGGGGAAACATTATCAATTTGCAAAAAAAATTAGAGCACTTGAATTATATTTAAAGAAGACCAAAACCTATAATTATAACATATGTAAATTGATTTGGTAATTTTGTAGCATTAATTGGGGATAAATTGAACAAAATTTCATAATGAAAAGAAAGAATGGGTGTTCTTTTATAAGGGCGGGAAATGTCACCCTTTGAAATAAAAAAATATTTAAAGTTAATTAAAATTTTCTCAAAAAATATTTTTGAAAATGGAAAAATATTAGAAAAAAATTATATAAGGTTGAAATTACTTCATCCAATAAAATTTAGCTATAATTTTTTGTCATTTTAATAAATATGTTTTTAACTGCTTTGTAAACAAATTTTAACAATATTTGAGGTAACAATTTTTTCATTATCAATGGGATATCATTTTTATTATATTGTAACAGTTAGTTAATAAATAAAAAATTTATGAAATTTCAAACCATATTTAATTTTATACATCTCACATTTAAATATTTTTAGGGTTTTAGATAATTTAGCAACATATTATTTAATATAAAAAATCATTAATGTAATTTTTCTCACAAGTCACTTAATTTTACATTAAAGACATCAATATAGTTATGGATCTATTATTTAGAAAAATAAAATATCCCGAACTGGTATGTATTTATATAAAAAAAGTAACCTAATAATTCAATAAAATTATATTACTTTTAATGTTTTTAAAAACAATTATTTTATTTTCAATTAAATGAATTAATATCTTGTCGGTGTTGGGTAAGAATTTAATGAAGATATTAAATAAATAAAAATTATAAGTAAATAAAGGTGATAAATATATTAATTAGACTTTGAAATAAATATTTATATCCCATTATATACTTTTTTTAATTATAATTTAAATTAAATGTTATTAATGTAAAGAGTGTGAAATTTTGTATTTATCTGTTTCTTGAAAATAATATAAAGATTACAATAAAAGAAGATGACATAAAGTGGGCCATATATTCTAATATTTTATGATAATAGTGAAAATTTACTCATAAAATAATTTAATGTAATATTTTAGAGGAATTTTAAATCCTTAACACAAATTTTTACCATGTTTTACTCGTCTTATGGTTATCGAGGTGACAAAAATTTTCTAAGGATGTTATTCATATGGACAAAAAATAAAAGTAGCGTATTTTACCAAGTTGAATATGAAAATTTCAAATATGGGAACCATTTTTAATAACTCATTATTTATAAGTGTCATGAATTCATTTTAATATTAGTGTGTAAAATGTGGTGAAACTTGTTTTGTTTGTAAATAAATTTTCGTACATAAAACAAGATTTATTATTAATGTTTGGAATGTGAAAAATAAGTTGGATGTTGAAACTATTTAATGAATAATATATATACATGTATATAAATATTATCATTCATCAATACTGATTAACTTAATTTATAATATAATAACACAATAAGCACAAACCCCAATTTTTTAAAAATATCTATTAACTATCAATCTTTTTTGTTTTCATTTCTAATTAATTTGATAAACAATTAATTATTTATATACATATTTTGGAGTTATAAATTTCATAATTTGATTTTCTCTATTTTTACCCACTAATCCAACATCTAGGAAATAATTGTCACATTAAATAATAATAATTTACTAGTAAAACATAGTTCATTGAAATTGGGTGTTGTGTGTACAAAAAGAAATCAAAGAAATAACATTTATTTATAGCGAACTACATAATAATTTTTATGGAAATAAATTATAAAACCTATTGAAAGTTAATTCTCCCATGATATTTTGTTAATCTAATACAAAATTTAGGATATCTATATTTCATCACATACTCTAGTTTCTATATAGATTCTTTGAACTTTGGAATCCTTTAGTAAATATTATCAAGATAAGTAGTATTTTTACATAGCACTACATATAAATGATTAATGTTTTTTCATTGTTCTTCATGAGAATGGTCAGCATAAAGTGGTATAACTCATTATTTTCGTACATACAAATGAGTTGTATGTACTTTATTAGGATAGATTCATGGAATACATCATGAAATTAAGAGGGGTTTAGTGGAAGTACCAGGGGATATGCAACAATCCCTACTCGATCATGAATCTTAATGGCTCTAATAATCTGAGGTCTCATCATTGACTTCATTCAAAATCTAATAACATTATTCCATGGAGAATATCACATAGAATACATTCCCACTAAGATAAATTCCATTTTTTACTAATGGTGCTCAGTATAATATTTATATTGACTCTAGGAAACCATAATGTGATTCTTAAAGTCTTTAATATTCGATTATATTTCCATTACACATTCAAGTCTCAATTTTATTATTTCACCAATTTCATCCAAGAACATTAGGTTTCAACACATGTTTCCATAGATTTACCCAAACTAGTCCATCTGAATTTTCTATTGAAATACATTATCTTAATGAATCTCAACTAGATGAAGGTGTTGAGCCCAATAACCATTGAAATCCATATAAAAAGATCTAAACGTGTATTGAAGGGTTAGAATGGTTATATAAAATAGAACACTACATGTGGTTGGTATGAAATACTAAAAAACAACTACATATTCAGATCCTACTGATGACCGCTCTAGAACATTTAGGTAGACCCTAGATCCCGATCATAACCAATATAATTTGATACTCTATCAAACATTAGAACTTTCTTAATTAATATTATAGAAATATTATTATGATAAAAACATTTTCTTCAAGAAATGAAGTGTGTTTAATTTTTAATGTGATAAAAAAACCCAAATAAAATTACTGTATTTAGATGGAAAGGAAACATTGATGAAAAAAATCCATTATTGTGTTTTACCATTCCAATTTTTCCATGGGAAATGGTTACAACATCCAATTTGAATTCATTATCTCATCATTAAATGGCTGAAATAACAAGCATTAAGCTACATACTGTGTATTGTCTCTCTTAACATTTATTCCAAAAGTAATAATCTTTTTAATCCATATACATATTAATACTTCCATGATAAATAAATAATTATGATGTATAAACCTCATCCAACATCTCCTTATTCAAATTTGGTATTGATGGAACACTTACATGGTTCCACAACCTCGTCATTCACTTAAAATCAATGTTAATCTCAAGGCCATTTCTTTTATTCTTTTCTAGATCAAACTATTCCTTTATAGATTTTTAATATTTACTTATATATATGGTTGGACACACATTTGAGATATTTATCCCCATCCATCAATATTTCTATATCCATCCTTTGAAAATTAAAAAATACATGATCTTCCTGGATCCTTATCATATATAAGTATACTAGATCCATTCAACCTAAATTATCTTCCATCATGTTATATTTCATAGGGTTCCAATATGATGTGTATTCATAATCTATACTCAACTCTAACCATCATCAATGTCCTATATTTAAATTTTTTTGGGTGAATATATAACACCCTGATTTTTATGGACCTTTTTTTGAATAAACAAAATTTTAATATTTTAATGAACTATGTTATTGATTTTTTTAACACTAAACCAAAATGTTATACATTACATAAAATACTGAAGAAAAAATTAAGACACATGCAAAGAAAAATGTGATGTTTCCCCGTAGTGAAATGTTAACATAGGATCGTTAACAAGCGGGTCATATGATATAATAATAAAAAAATATATGGTATTATAAATAATAATATTATTCTATAAAATATTTATAATATACAAATATATTTTATAAATGATTATTTTATGAGTATTAAAATATTCAAGACACATGGTGAGTGGATTTCATCTCACATTCAATTTCTTTATGATACAAGCTCTATTCACTACTCTTTACTTTTGTGTGGTGTATGTACTGACTTTGATTGTATTCTACATATCATTTAATGAAATTAATGGGTATTAACATGACCATTTGATGATCTGTCTTTCATGGGATTTATAATTAAAAAGTTACCAAATAAATAAAATAGTTTTGTCTCAATCTTCCATCATTAAGATTTATCTTTTGTTATGAAAATGAACTCTTTTTCAAGGTTTATATACATCCATTTTACCCGGTATATCAGGAATCTGATTCTTTTCATGATATCATAAGTTAAATTTAATTTACTTTTCTAATATGTAGAGTATGATCCCAAGTTACCAAGTTATAATAGTTTATTGAGACAGTCTCATCACATTCCTAGATTTTTTATGTTTATGCTTCCCCTAATGAAATATTTTGATCTATATCTCATGAATATTAATGATTTTACTTTACCTATGTATATTCATGATATCCTATATTTTTAGTACCATTTTACACTCATTGGTACTTACGATAATGTTTTTATGTTAAACCTTATGGTTTCTATCATAGGATGGAAATCTATTATATTTAGAAACTGTGATTTAGAAAATTATTTGAAAATTATTTCAAAATATATTTGAAGATAAATTTCATGGAAAGAGAATTTTTTTTATTGTTTTCAAATAATCCATTATAAGTTTTCACATCTATTTTTAGAAAAAAATGTTTTCAAAAGGATTTATCTTATTAAAGTATTTTCAAAGAATAAATGGTATTTTCCTCCATAATTGTTTTCAATAATAATTAATAAATTATTTTCCATATACGATATCATACATTGGTGTAACTCATTCCTTTATAGAAAAAAATATTCAATATTTCCATTCATTATATTTCTTTCAATGGATTAATTTTTTGGATTTCATAATTCATATAAATCTTGTATCACTTTCATAGATTATATTCTTTTGAAACTCACTTAATTTCACGGGTTATTCATATCATGAAATGATTATGAAACCTTTATCTTTCCACATGTTTTGATATGTTAACATTTTTATGATACTAATTTATTTCCATGGATAATTATATGATTATTTATGATATTTTTGGGCATTTATATATTATATCATTATTTAACAGGTGATAGATATATCTACCTCCAATACATTTGGTAGAGATTTATTTCTCATGATATCAACTAAAATGGTCTTGAGAGTGAACCTTGACCACTATGATGGCCATGGGAGTGAACCATGACTACTATGATGGTATAAGGAGTGAAATCATGCTATTATGATGGCCATGGGAGTTAACCATGAATAATATGATGGTATGATGAGTAATCCCACAATACTAAGATGGTCATGACAGTGATTACTTGACTACTATGGAAATAATTATTTGATTATCTATTTTCCACAATCCCATTTAATATTCCTACATTTTTCTATCATATCTTATGCTCATTATTTCATAATGATTCATGTCATATAACCTTCCAATATTTATTCCATGATCTCAGTTATGATCTTTGATTTGATGGTTATGATTTACTAGTTTCATGATGACATTCTCTTACCCTTATTATCATGTTTACAATTACATGTCTCCACTGTTTAGCATTGATGAGAATTTGAGTGCACACCTTTTATGATTCCATTCCTTTATGTTATGATGATATGTACTATGTTTGATATGTCAAAGAGAGTTTTTAAACATGAATATCCTAGTGGGAGAAGAAGTATCTCACATATGTAGTAGTGTTTATGTTTCTATGTTTCAAAATGCACAAGACTAATTACGGTATTTATGAATCTGTTGGTATAATGATTTAGTAATTTCAAAAAAGTTAATTAATATTAATTTTTTTTAAAAATGAGGTTCACTATAGATGGTATTATAGAAAATGTATAGTTAACCATTGTAATCTTTGATGAGAAAGCGATAGTGAGAACCCTAACGACTTGTCTAGAGGACAAGTTTATGGATACAGGAAAGTATAAGAAAATTTCCAAGAGTTTCAGTGAAGGAACGAGTGAGTTGTTTCCTAGAATGTAATCCTTGTTTTTATTCTAAAAGGGGATGTGTCTCTAGTACATATGGACATATGGGTAAATACTATGAGAAGATGTTATGGGCTTGACTTTGAGTAATCTAGTACATGACATTGTTCCATACTAGACATCGGCTTGACATTCATGTGGGATATTCTTATGAATTCAAAATCACCTTACAAATCATTAAAAAGGATTAAAATATAATTTGGAGATGAATAACCTACGATAAAATTAAGGTTTCATATATTATGGAATGGGTCATTTGTTATAAATCATAAATTTAATTTTTTTTAGCATTATATTTTTCATTATTATGATCACTATTTCTTACTCAATGCTTTTGGTTTTAGTCAATGGTTGTTTCCCAAATGATCCATGTTGATGGTGATTGGGGAAAATAATGAAATGATTTTGTTCCTAATACAACAAATTTTATGGGATTTTTAATGAAAAACCTCATTACTATGCTCACGGAGCATTCTTAAGCAATGCATCATAGTGGACTTATAAATGAGCAAAGGAGGAAAAAACATTCTACTGTGACAATCATGAGGTAACATCCACCTTATTTCATAAGGTCTCCTTATCAAATTTTCACTAAATAAATGATTAGTACTAATGAAAGATAAACTCTATTCTTCAGTTTTCAGAGGATGAGGAAGTCATTATGGCTGTTTATAGGTAAGAAGGCAAACCAGATCAGTAGTAAACTCTAATATACAATACACGGTAGCATGATAAGATTGAATCCATGGTTTTGGACAAATTAAAGATCTTATTTTTCGACAAGTACATTAATATAATTCTTCATTCGAAGATGGATAATGAGTTACTTGACTAGATGCAATGGGATGATGATTTTGTTGGCACGTAAGATGATAATTTCACAAGAATTCTAAGGTACTCTTTAAGAATTATCACTCAACCCAAAAGTACTATTTATAGGCGCGTTAGTGTCTTAATGACAAGTCTTTGAATAAAATTAGACATAATATACTTTAGTATTTATGAGAATATTGTGCTTTTTGAAATAAATTTTGAAATAATGGTTCGGTCCATATATCAATACCTTGATTATGACAATAAGAGGTAGATATAATTTAATGGAAGATCAAAACATTAAGGGGTAAATAATATGAACATGCATTTATGCTCTATGTGTGGAATGAAGCATGGAGGAAATTTCCTTAAGGGGCCTTAAAAATGATTTAAGTGCAGAAAGAAAGGCCTTTATGAATTTTTTTGCTGAGGAGATGCGAGGAAGTAAACTCCAATGATAATGGGGAAAATCCACACATGATGCACCTCCCACGATCTAGTGCTACAATTTTATGGAGAATGGGAATTATGTTAACTACTACCAAACCTAAGTGTTGGTGATTGACATTAGTAACCTCTTACATTGAGGTACAAGGGGAAATATCATGACATAACTATATCTTGTAAGGGGTGTGATGATGACAAGATAAAATATACACATACCATCCAACCAATAACTGCTAATGTCATATTTGATTCTAGATGTACCCACTATTTCATATCTATTGAATTTTCTAAGGGTGTTAATATTCATCCAAAACAATTAGTGAGGTAATTAGAAGTGAAAATACATAATGGTACGATGATTTAATTTCATGTCTATGAATCCTCTATAGTTGAATTTTGTGTGAATGTGCTTCCTATAAATATTGTCATTCTTCCTTTGGTCAAATTTGATTTCAACCTAGGCACAGATTGGAATTATATTCATAAATCCGTCATCAATTCTCTACTAAGTGAAGTTACGTTCAATATTTAAACCCTACTATGATCATACATTAATGGGATGATATATCCAAACCTCCTATGGAGATTATATCCATTGTATGGTAATAATTCCCAATAAAAAGCATTTTTATCTCAACTTTTGGATATAAGATCATCATCAGTGATATACTTGTAGTTCTAGAGTTTCTGGTTGTCTTCTAGATGACATGAATGGAATTCCACAAAAACGTGAAGTTGAGTTCTTAATAGAACTTATACCTAGCTCCACACCAATTTCATAGACTCCTTATAGAATTGAGTCAATTAAGTTGTTGTAATTGAAGAATAAACTCCATGAAAAATGTGATAATGGATTCATTCATCAAATTATGTCACATTTGGGTGCACTATTTTTTTAATAAAAGACAGATCAATGTGTCTCTATATTTATTATTAGAAGATAAACAAGGTAAAAATTAATAATATGCCCCATCTTCCCAGTATTGATTACTTGTTTGATCAACTGCATAGAGGTAAATACTTTTCTAAGATTGACCTTTGTTTGGGATATCATAAATTGAGGGTCATGAAAGAATATATATCCAATATGGCTCTCTGTACATGGTATATTCAATATGAATATATAGTGATTCCTTTTTGTATTACTAATTCCCTTGCTATCTTCATGGATTTAATGAATAGAGTTTCAAGATATTACCTCGATATGTATGTGGTAGACTTTATGGATGATATGTTTATCTATTCAGAGAGAAAGTAAAAGAATGAAGATCACATGATAATAGTAATGAAGACCCTAAGGAATAAGAATATATATGAAAAATTTAAAAAGTGTGAATTTTGGTGGGAAAATGTTTCATTTTTGGGTCACACTATCTCAATGTATAGTAGCAGATCCATCCAAGACGGATGCTTTTGAAATCATGCATCGAACAACCACAGAGATTGAGATCCATAAATTCTTGGTTTAGCTGGATATTGAAAACCGTTTGTGGAGAATTTTTCATGACTATCTAATCCTCTAACCATGTAAACTATAAGGGTATTGTGTCCCTCTAGATAGATGAATGCGTTGAAAATTTCAAGGAACTGAAAAGAAGGTTGGATAGTGCACAAGTACTTACATTATTCTGTCATGGAGAAGGGTATATAATTTATATTGACACATCCGAAAATTGATTGGGACGTGTTCTTATGAAAAATAACATTTTATTATCCTATACATCAGGATAGTTTAATATTAATCAACAATGTAACCCAAATCATGATTTGGATTTAGCAGTGGTAATTATTTCATTAGAGATATGGAGGCATTATCTTTATGGGGAGATGTGTGATATATACACTGATCATATATTTATAAAATATATATTCATAAAGAAGGATTTGAACATACACAAGGGAATATGGTTAAATTTTATAAAGGATTATGACTACTCAATACAATAACACCCTGGTAAAGAGAACAAGGTGGCTGATTCTTGGATTCAAAAATATCATGCTAGCATATTTTTGATGAGGATAAAAAAAGATCCAATATTTCTAGATTTGAAAAGGATGAATCTAGAAATCATGAAGGTAGGGAGAAAATATTAATTTTCTGATATGATTTTTCAACACTCTATCCACGTAATGATTAAAGAGAAACATAAGGAAGTTGTAGAACTAAAATAGAAGGATAGAAATGTTCTTGAGTTTAACCTTGATCAGGATGATATGTTAAGGTTCAAGAATAGTGTATGCATTACTTCCATGACAGATTTGATAGATATGTTAGAGGAAGTTCATAGTTCTTCATTATATATTTATCCTAGAATTATGTAGATGTATATGGACTTAATAAAATACTTCTGATGATATGGAATGAAGAGAGATATCACAAAATTGGTATCTCAATGACTTGTATGCAAGTAAGTTATTGCTGAAAGAGAAAAGTATAATGGGATGTTGTATCAATTACCCATACTAGAATGGAAATGGGTGAACATCACAATGGATATTTTTGTTGAACTACCAAAAAACATAATGGGTTTAATGCTATATGGGTGATATTTTATATCATTACTAGTACATCACACTCTTTTTCTATTAGAGAATATTTCGCTCTTGATCAGATTGAAAAAATATACATTAATGTATTAGTAAGGTTGCATAGAGTGAAACATTATATTGAATCAAATCCGGATCCAAGAATTATTTGAAAGTTATTTAGAAGTCTTCATGAATCACATGATACAGATTTGAGATTCCACACTAGCTATCATCTTCAAACAAATGGCAAGTATGAAATAAAAATTCAAACCCTAAAGGATATATGGAGTATTTTTCTATTGATATCAAAGGTGTTTGTGAGGAACACTGTCCTCTTGTTTATTTTTCATAAAAAAAAATATTTCATTCCAAAATTTAGATGACAACTTATGAAGACCGCTATGGGATGAAATATAGATCCCCCAATTTTCTTGTTTGAGGATGGATAATGAAAGCTATTAGGACCAGTGATTGCTAAATAAATAGTTGAGAAGGTTAGAACCATTCAGTTGAATATCAAGGGATATCAAATTTGGTAGAAAGGTAATACAGATTACCATTGGTTTGATCTAGATTTAGAAGTTTGTGAAGTAGTGTTTTAAACAATGTCACCCTAGATGAATTTTATGTGATTTAGGAAAAAAGGGGAAACAAATCCCAACATATATCTACCCCTTTGAAATTATTGATCATATCAGGATGGTATCGTATCACTTGAAACTTCCATCATATACCTCTAAAGAACTTTTTTTGTTCCACATATCAATCCTATGGAAGTACTTACCTAATCCTTCACATGTACTGAACTCATACCTCATACCGTAGGAGCAAGATCTTTCTTATGAAGAGAAACCTATTGAAATTATGGACGGATCAGTGAAAGTTCAATGAAACAAGACCAGTCATCTAGTCAGGGTTTTGATGAGAAATAACCAGTTATAGGGTTATGTGTTGGAAGATTAGGATATGATAAATAAGAGGTATCTTCATTTTTTTACACAAGTAATGAATTTCAGTGATAAATTCATTTTAAGGGGGTAGAATTTAACACCATGGGTTTTATGGACATTTTTTTGAATAATTAATAATTTTCATCTTACAATGATCTAATTAAATGATTAATTTCACATTAAAGCAACATGTCATATGTTAGATGCAACCCAAAACTTTTCATACATTACATGCAACACTTAGTTGAGATATGATGCACGTAACATTGAGTTGGTGTATGATACACGCACCACTGAGTTATTGTACGATTCACACAACACTAAGCTTCTACAAAACATAATTTTATTTTTTAATAAATATAATAATAACTAATAAATTAAACATAGTTATATAAGTAATAATAACTACTTAAAAATATCTTGAAAAATTATTTTATATAAATAAATCATATTTATAATGAATGGTATGATTCTTGCTAAAGTCTTTCTATGTCTAAAAATAATATTTTTAATGTAATTAAATTAAAAATAATTTTGGACAAATTGATAAATTTAATATGATAAAATAATCCACATTTTGTTATTTATAAATTCATAAATATCTTAGGGTGAATTTTTGTGATTTTTCTAAGAGATGTCATTTTGGGATTAGTAGTGAAAAATAGCAGTTTTCAATCCAAAACTCTTTTTTAATTCTATTTATTAATAAGGTTAAAATATATTGAAATTTGATTTAAAATTTTAATTAGGTAATATTTTTATCTGGTAATACATTTTTGGTCATTGGATCCATTTTCATATTTAATATGGACATAATGACTTAACAAGCATTTGATTCTTTTTACTATAAAAACCCACATTGTCATCCTGATTGAGTGATTAGATGTAAATTAATTTATTCCAATTATGTTATTAGAATTTGTTAGAATTTATTTAATATTTTGAATCAGAATAATATATAATTACTAATAATTTCAACCTTATTTTTGACCAAAATAATTTTTTAAAGTGATTAAAATTAATCACAGCAGTTAAGGAAAAATATTTCTTAGTTTGGGACTAAAACATTACATTAAGGGCCCAAATGACCTAAACACTTCTCCAACACCCATTGTATATCCAAAATTTGATTTTATAATTAATTAGATCTTAATGGTTCTATTATTCGATCAACTTTAAAAATGAAAAATGTGGGTTGAATTCTCTCTTAATATATTTACAAGAGTGCTGGTCCTCCAACACTATAAAAGGCCACCAACTCTACCCATTCCTCACACCTCTCAAAATATTTATGTTCTAACAATATATTCCCATGTAAACTCCAAAAAACCTCCCTTTGACCTTGAATTCTGCAATTGGTAAGAAATATTCTCAGGAAATGCTTTTGTCATAATCCAAAATGGGTAACTCGATTAAGAGGTAACATCTTCCATCATGATGGTTTCTATTATTTTATTTCTTAACCCATTATGTCTCTTTGTTCCATTATTTTCTGAATAAAAAAATATCCTACATATAATAGGATATAGTTATAAAAGGAATTTTTCCTACACTTACAAAAAACTCCATCCAATGGATATTGAACATACTCTTTCTGTGAATGGAAAAATACTGCTGACAAAACCAATATTGTTCATTTTTCTTTTACCGCCTATCATGGTGGCCATTATGATAGACACTATATTTATATATGTAATATAATATTTTTATTATTATTTTTAATATTTTTTTGAAAATCTTATATAAATATATCTTTATTTTCATTTTGGTGTTAATATGATAATAACATTTGAGGATGTGGGGGATACAACCCCTTCAAAGTGATATGATTTGTTTACACATCGCATGGAATTTATTAAGGATGAGTTCAATGAACATATAAGAAATATTTTATATATTAATTCTACTGAAATAATGATATATATATATATATACATGCATATATATAAATTTTTCATTAATATACTTTCTTTCAATACGACAACAAAGATGGAAACAACATTTATACGTACGTACAGCTTACCATCTCCATGAATGGTGAATTTAATTTCATACTAAAATGCTATATAGATTATTATAATTCACATATAAAATATATATCTAATATATATATCATTATTTCCACTCATTAATAATGATATATTTATAAGTGATAAGGATATAACAATTTAAGATACGTCCAAAGAACAAAGAAAATTTTACCCGAAGTGAAACTTTAACATAGTATTTTTAACAAGCTAGAAATATGAGGCCATAATAAAAAAAATATGTTGTATTATGTATAATAATTTTCATATGTAAAATTTTTAAAATAATCACATATGTATTATACATGAAGCTTGTTTGAGTATTGAGAGAGTCAAGACACAAGGTAATGGGATTCCATCTCACTTTTTATTCATGTAAGTTACAATCTATAATGACAACTCTTTCCTTTTTTGTGGTGTATATACTACCCGTCATTTTATTATAATTATATTGTACATAAATTTATGATATTCACATTGCCATTTTATGATCCTTATTTCATGGGGTTAACCATTCAAAATTTACCAAATCAGTAAATAATATGGTCTCGACATTCCTTCTTTGAGATTCATGTTTTATTATGAACCTAAACTACTTTTTGAGGTGTACGTACTTAAATATTACATGTTATATCATGAATCTCCTTATTTTAATGATATATTAATATTAATGTAATTTCATTTCCGTCCATAGAGAGTATGATCCCAACTTACCGAGTTATAAGAATTTATTAAGACCATCACTTCACATTACAAATTTTTTTGTGTTTATCATTCCCTTGGTGAAATCATATAATCCATATACCAAGAATATTCATTATTTTCCTCACCAAATATTTATTAATGATGTCCTATATTTTTAGTAGAATTTTCACTCTATGGTACATAAGATAATGTTTTTTAGTTTTAGGACCAAAAGAGGCCTAGATACCCTGAGAGGGAGGGGGTGAATCAAGGTATGGATATTCTTTAACAAAATTCTTCCTACCCCACGGGATCATCACCACTTCATTATTAGGTTCACTTTTTTAAATCTTGTGTGCTTATGTTGATCCCTTATTTTTATCTTTATCCAATGGTGATGCTTTAGATGAAATGTAGGGAAGAAACCAGGGAAACAAGGAGTTTTTTACTCGGTTCACCATCATAGGGCTATGTCCAAAGAGAATACAACGACGATGTGCCACTATATCAAATCCAATAAAGCTCACTAAAAATAATGTTCAGTATAGAACAATTATATGCCCTGGCTCACTGCCTTTACAATTTTTAGGGTTAGCACATTGCTTTCTCAAGTGTCACTCCCTCTATCTCTCTATCTAGCTCACTTCCGGCAGAAAGAATAGCATTCCTCCACCTCCTTTACTCACTTCACTTGGAAGGGATGCACTCACAATTTATAGACCTATAGGTCTCTTCATTATCACTAATGAATACATCCTATGATTTATGTAGATGCTCTATTGGTTTCCAAATTTCATCCATGGATGAATACCCTTTTTCCTTTTAATACTGGGCAATTCCTTGGGAAATACCTTCGTAAAGAACCCCACTTCGTGAGGCTCCCAATTTCGCAAATCTTAAACAAGCCTTCGTGAAGCTCCTTACTTTTTGCGAAGCTCATGCATTTACAATGCTTAGGCTGTCGCAGATCTCATGTCATAACAGAGAAACTTCCCTCGCAAAGCTAACTGAGCCAATGCGGAGTACCCTATTATCACGGATCTAGAATAGCCACCACAAATCCCCTTCCTTTCTTGAAGAAAACTTCCCTTCGTGAACTACCTTCGCGAGTTGAGAGAAAAATAATTTCCTCGAAAACTCTCTTCTTCTCTTAAGGGGTTTGAGGCCTATTTATAAGTGAATCCACTGACCCTCAAATCCTCTGCGCGAAGTCAAAGCCTTGTCATCACAAATCGCAAAGCTCCAAAGTTCCCGCAGAAATTCTCTCAAAATTGAAAAGCAACACAACAATTTTTTGACCTCGGAGCTCATTGTAACAACAGTGTATCATGTCAATTCTTTCACGCCTTCACTGCGAATCTCCACTAACAATGCTCTCTGCCACCACAATTCTCTTCAACTCTTCCATTCACAAAGCTTATCATAACCACAATGAATCACTGTCAACATTCTTCAGATCTTTGCGAAATCCAATCCATGAAGCCTATATTTGCGAAAATCATGCCTTTTCTATATTTGGATATCATCTTCAATGAAATCCATACTTCGTGATGCTCACCAAACACAAAATTTTGGTCCACAAAAATTAGGAAAACACTGGAAAATAGTGCCACCTTATATATGTTCTTTTATATCACCTCCCACTACTAGAAAAATTGGCATTAACAGCGCTAAAAACGGTCTTTAACAGCACTAAAAAAGTGCTGTAAAGCTCGGCGCTGATAAAGGGGGTACCCCTTTATCAGTGCTTTGTAAGCGCTTCTTTAGCGCTGATAAAAGCACGATTTATCAGCACTACAAGACCACTGATAAACTTATCTTTTATTGGCACTTCATTGGCGCTGATAAAGGTGCAGTTTATCAGCGCTGTTTTAGCGCTGATAAATGAATGATTTATCATCTCTAAAAGAGTGCTGATAAATGCCCTCTCTACTGCTTCGATAAATCTGCAGCAGCACACCCGAACAACTGCAACAAAAAACAGCATCTCAATAATCCAATTAAACCAAGTATACCCATGAAAAATTAACTCATAAATCATAAGCAAATTATACCATGTATACCCATAAAACAATTATACCAGTACACCATTAACACATAATTTATAAGTTAATCAAGTACTTAATGAAATCAATTCAGAATTCAAGGGGTTTGGGGGCTGTTCAAGGGTTTGGGGTGGCTGTTCAAGGGTTGGGGTGGCTGTCCAAGGGGGGTAGGGGTGTCAGGGGTATTTCCAGTTCAATCCTAAGGCTCCATATGGGTGTGTTTTATAAATACATAATCTTTTTACTTTTCTCTATCCATTATGCATTATGTTATCAACCTCAAAGAAGTTATAAGGTTTGTACACACACTGAGGTGCACATACATGGGGGGGGGGGTGAATCTCATTAATAAACCCCCAATATTAAACCTGCAATAGGCTATTTTATGTGCATGATCAGGAAATATGCACAACCTAGTTGACAAAGAATTGAAAAAAAAAACTAATAAAAAAATCATCATTGATCTTCAAATCCATGACCATGATTAAACCCAAATTAATTTTCCACGTGATAAAATTTTACCAATCATTTCACAAGGATCGTGTCGACATTATAAAAATATAGTTTGACCAAGTCCTACCCCATCTAAATCAAGACACATTGATTCTAATGTATTAATGCTTGATTAACCATACCTACTTCATCCAATGTTAGGGTTTCTCTGAGTACATCATAGGAACCACACAAAACATATAATATACCATGGTCTCCTCACTATATACATAATTATCATTGACCTTCAATATGTTAGTTTTATTTATACTCCTTCATGGAAATACACTTATGGGAGTTTTCTCATCCAGGGAATACCCTCAACAGTATCTCAGACCACCCATATGTGTTCTTCCAATTCTGAGGCATAAGACCTACAAGGATCTCATCCCTATACTATGGGAGTACCCTTATTTAGGTAATAATACTAAAAATCATATATTCATTACCATATGGGAGTATTATCATCCAAATAATAATCCCTAGAAGCATATCAACCCTCCAATATGGGTGTATTATCATTTTAGGCATAATCTATATAATCATCTCAGCCCTCCCCTATGGGATTATTTTCATTTAGTGAATATTTCCGTTAAGAATCTCATCCCACTCCTATGGTTGTATTCTCATTTGGGGAATAATACCTATATACATCTCATCCCTACCCTATGAGTGTATTCTCATTTAAGGAATAAGACCCATAAGCATATCCACCCTCCCAAATGGGAGTATTTTCATCCAGATATAAGCCCATAAGTATCGAAGACCCAAACACATGATCACCCTAGTATACCAGTCCAACCATGACATGATATATATGAGGCCCCTGATATATCACATGCCATGACCCCCCATTTAAAAGATCAATGCTTTCCGAATGCGTTTGGTCGGATTTCCGTAGGTCAGTTGTTGTTTTCACTTAAAATCTTGTCCATTTTAAACAAAATAGAGACCCTTTGTGTGATAGCGGCCACACTGTGCCTAGAATTGATGTGGGGTTGACTCTTACATGTCACCAAGGATCCTTGGATTGTCCTTATAAAAGATCAATGCAATCCGGATGCGTTTGTTTGGATTTTCGTTGGTTAGTTATTGTTTTCACTTAAAATCTTGTCCATTTTAAACAAAATAGAGACCCTTTAAGTGCTAGTGGCCACACTGTGCCTTGAATTGAAGAGGGGTTGATGAGTACACTTCACCAAGGACCCTTGGATAGTTCTTATAAAATATAAATGCAATCCGAGTGCGTTCGGTCGGATTTCTATAGGTCTGTTGTTGTTTTCACTTAAAATCTTGTCCACTTTAAACAAAATAGAGACCCTTTGAGTGCTAGCGGCCACACCGTGCCTCGGATTGAAGTGGGGGTTCAATCATACACATCACCAAGGACCCTTGGATCATTCATATAAAATATCAATACAATCGGAATGCATTTGGTTGGATTTCCATAGGTCAGTTCTTGTTTTCCCTTAAAATCTTGTCCATTATTAACACAATAGAGACCCATTGAGTGCTAGCGGCCACACCGTGCCTTGGATTAAGTAGGGGATGACTCGTATACGTCACTAATGACCCTTGGATCGTTCTTATAAAATATCAATGCAGTTGGAATGTGTTTGGTTGGATTTCGCTAGGTCAGTTGTTGTTTTCACTTAAAATCTTGTCCATTTTAAACAAAATAGAGACCCTTTGAGTGCTAGCGTCCACACCGTGTCTCGGATTGAGGTGGGGTTGACTCGTACATGTCACCAAGTACCCTTGTATCATTCTTATAAAAGATAAATGCAGTCCAAATGCGTTTGGTCGGATTTCCATAGGCCAGTTGTTCTTTTCACTTAAAATCTTGTCCATTTTAAACAAAATAGAGACCCTTTGAGTGCTAGCGGCCACACCGTGCATCAGATTGAGGCGGGGTTGACTTGTACACGTCACCAAGCACCCTTGGATCGTTCTTATAAATGATCAATGCAATCCAAATACATTTGGTCATATTTCCATAGTTCAGTTGTTGTTTTCACTTAAAATCATGTCCATTTTTAAAAAAAAATAGATACCCTTTGAGTGCTAGCAGCCACATTGTGCCTCATATTGGAGCGGGGTTGACTCGTACACATCACCAAGGATCCTTGGGTTGTTCTTATAAATCATAAATTCAATCAGAATGCGTTTGGTCAGATTTCCGTAGGTCAGTTGTTGTTTTCACTTAAAATCTTGTCTATTTTAAACAAAATGGAGATCATTTGAGTGCTAACGGCCGCACTGTACCTTGGATTGAGGCAAGGTTGACTCGTACACGTCAACAAGGACTCTTGGATATTTCTTATAAAATATCAATGTAATCGGAATGCGTTTGGTTAGATTTCCATAGGTCAGTTGTTGTTTTCACTTAAAATCTCGTCTATTTTAAACAAAATAGAGACCCTTTGAGTGCTACCGGCCACACCGTGCCTCGGATTGAGGCGGGTTTTCACTTTTACACATCACCAAGGACCCTTGGATCGTTCTAATAAAATATAAATGCAATTCGAATGCGTTTCATCTGATTTCCGTAGGTCAGTTGTTGTTTTCACTTAAAATCTTCTCCATTTTAAACAAAATAGAGACCCTTTGAGTGCTAGCGGCCACACCATGCCTCGTATTGAGGCGGGGTTGACTCATACACGTCAAAAAGAACCCTTGGATCGTTATTAAAGAATATCAATGCAATCCGGATGCGTTTTGTCGGATTTCCATAGGTCAGTTGTTGTTTTCACTTAAAATCTTGTCAATTTTAAACAAAATAGAGACCCTTTGAGTGCTAGCGGCCACACCGTGCCTCAGATTGAGGCAGGGTTGACTCGTACACATCACCAAGGACCCATGGATTGTTCTTATAAAATATCAATGCAATCCAAATGCATTTGGTCAGATTTCCGTAGGTCAGTTGCTGTTTTCACTTAAAATCTTGTCCATTTTAAACAAAATAGAGACCCTTTGAGTGCTAGCGGCCACACCGTGCCTCAGATTGAGGCATGGTTGACTCGTACACATTACCAAGGACCCTTGGATCGTTATTATAAAAGATCAATGTTATCGGTATGCATTTGGTTGGATTTTTGTTGGTTAGTTGTTGTTTTCACTTAAAATCTTGTCCATTTTAAACAAAATGGAGACCCTTTGAGTGATAGCGGCCACACCGTGCCTTGGATTGAGGCGGGGTTGACTCTTACACATCACCAAGGACCTTTGGATCATTCTTATAAAATTTCAATGCAATCCGAATGTGATCTACTAATTATTCATTATACAAAACATAAAGGTGCCATTAAATACTTGCATTGCCCCAAACACCCATAACACAACCCAACCACAACCTTCATCTCAATGTACTCAACCGATCTAAACACCAACATGGATTTTTCCCAAGACTATCTAATTGAAAACGCCAATCATGTCATCAACCATCCACTTAATTTCTATGGTGCTCCCCACTATATGCTTTAGCTCACAAACACCACCATCTGATGTTTAACACCTCCGTAATCAGGAAAGAACCACTAGAACCACAACTAAAACTCCACAAAATACCCAACATGTTTTCTAACTTACTATGCTTAGACATCCATGAGAACACCAACCAATGTTATCATCCATCCTTAAAACCACTTGGAATGGATGTGAATCCATCATCCATACATGAATCATGGATAGTTTAACATTTCCTCAAAGATTGAACCCATGTTCAAAACATAATGAACATTTCAAAACATAAAACAGATGTGGCTTACAACTCACCACATTTGTTCCTTTTTCCTGGAGGAATTTTAAATGTGCACCACATAGGTTGTAAAAGTAGTAGAGTATAGATCTCTTTGATCATACAAAGCTAAGAACACAAGTTTATCCTTGAGGAAACTGATGAGTGATGTTTGTGAATGATTTTTGGAACTAGGAACTGACTTGCTTGATGAAACATAGGAAATATCTTTAAATGTAGCCTCACTTGCCGAACCATTGGAACAATTTCCTATATTGGATACTCTTAATTTCTGATTTAGCATCCCATCTTGTTCATCAAATGGATTGGTCAACTTCCAATCTATCATGGAGGCTGTCGCACCACCTTTACACGCAACTAATGATTAGAGGCAGCTTGATTAGAAAAACAATCCTGAGGGCACTGGACATGAAAGATCATGTGGTGCCATAGTTGCACAGAAACCTCAATTTACCCCACATGATATAAGGATATTTCATGATGTCCAAGACATAGCAAGAGAAGAAGAGAAGGTGAAAGTCTCGTAGACGAACAATATCAACAATGAACATCCACCACCCTTTCACTATATACATCAAAATCATATCTTTAAGAACGTCAATGTGAATTTCTATCTTACTTCCATCGATGATGATACATGTTGGTCAACATGTTTTAGAAATTGTTTATCTTCATCCGTGCCTTGTACTTGCACCCATGAATTGGAAGGTGAGTATGAGTACATGATAGTTGACCTTCTTAGAGGAGAGTTTCTGGAAGAGTATAAGAGACATGAAGCAATGAAGATCATTAGAGTGTTGGAGAAAATGTGGTTGCTACAAACAATTCGGAAATCAGCTTATGCAACACGGACTAAGATACAACTTGAAGGTATTGTACTTTATTTTTTTTTGAGGGTTTCAGAGTAAATGCATTTTCGAATGATCATTTCTATTCATTGTCTTTTAGGTTTTTTTGACAGCCGTGGGGAAAGGGTGGGGTCTGCAGACATTGGAGGATATGTCGAAGGGTGACTTTATGGGAAATTACATCCAATATTTTTACAACATTTCTATAGTATCTAACATCTAACCAAATGGCCTCTTTTCCCTTCAAGATCCCCGAACCCCGATCACCATCGGGTTTCGAGGAGCTTGAAGGGAAAAGAGGCCATTTCCCCAACATATTCACACACAAAATCACCCTTCGACATATCCTCTAATGTCTGTAGACCCCACCCTTTCCCCTTGGCTGTCAAAAAAACCAAAAATAAAATGAATAGAAATGATCATTTTAAAATGAATTTACACTGAAACCCACCAGAAAAAAATAAAGTACAATACCTGCAAGTTTTAACTTAGGCCGTATTGCACAAGCCGATTGCCACATTATTTCTAGAAACCACATTTGCTCCAACACTCTAATGATCTTCATTGCTTCATGTCTCTTATACTCTTCTAGAAACACTTCTCTAAGAAGGTCAACTATCGTGTACGAATACTCACCTTCAAATTCATGGGTGAAAGTACAAGGCAAGGATGAAGATAAACAATTTCTAAAACAAGTTGACCAACAGGCATCATCCTCGATGGAAGTAAGATAGAAATTCACATCAACATTTTTAAAGATATGATTTTGATGTATATAGTGAAGGTGTGGTGGATGTTCATTGTTGATTTTGTTCGTCTATGAGACTTTCACCTTCTCTTCTCCTCTCACTAGGTCTTGGAGATCATGCAATATCCTTATATCGTGTGGGGTAAATTGAGGTTGCTGAGCAACTATGGCACCGCATGATCTTTCAGGTCCAGTGCCCTCAAGATTGTTTTTCTAATCAAGCTGCCTCTGATCATTAGTTGAGTGTAAATATGGTGCGGCAGCCTCCATGATAGATTGGATGTTTACCAATCCATTTGATGAACAAGATGGGATGCTAATCAAGCTTCCTCTGATCATTAGTTTCCATAGGTCAGTTGTTTTTTTCACTTAAAATCTTGTCCATTTTAAACAAAATAGAGACCCATTGAGTGCTAGCGGCCACACCATGCCTTGGATTGAGGCGGGGTTGACTTGTACACATTAACAAGGACCCTTGGATCATTCTTATACAAGATCAATGCAATCCCAATGCGTTTGGTCGGATATTCGTAGGTCAGTTGTTGTTTTCACTTAAAATCTTGTCCATTTTAATCAAATTAGAGACCCTTTGAGTGGTTGAGGATTCTTACATGTTGCTGGTGCATATCATCTGTTAAAATGGGAAAATGACTCATTGGAGACAGGCTGTTTTATTTAATAACGATTACAATTTTCCTGCGAACATTTACATACAACAATGTTTCACCTTTTGATCCCCGTAACCCCTCTAAAAAATGACCACAAATTGTACATGTCCCCAAGTCAGATCTTCATTATATTTGTGTACAATCTTCCATCAGGTATGCGGCCCACTCGTTTCTGAACACATCTATATCATCTTGGGAGCATGAGGCTTTTCGGCAGTCATAGTAGTACTACAAAATAAAAAAATAAAGAATTAATAAATAACTTAAACGAACTAGTAGTTGTTTTTAAAAATACCTCTTTAGGGATGCTAGTTTGCTGATGAAAAATGATCTCTTTCATAAATTTACAAACATAATAACCGCAATTAGAAACCAATGTTTCCTAAAAACACAAAAAGTAATAAGTAATAAAATAATTGAAAATATAATTGATTTTCTTTCATTTTAGAGTATTACCCCTGCATGGTTGGTATTAGGAAAAGTCTGTCATCTGTAATCGTGCGTTGAAATGTTTTCAGCAAGTCATTCACTATTTCATTCCTTTTTTATGGCTCTATTTATGTTAGGTGTGTTAATGTGTTATGAGGACTAACCAGTCCAAATCTTGGCTCATGGGAAAATTCCTTCAATTGTTTTTCATAAATGCATCTGTCAACAATATAAAATGCATTTAGTCATAATTTTCATACTAGATCAGCTTTTGGAAAATCAATTCATGGAAACAAACCTCATATATACATTTACAACTGTAACGCCTAGCCAACCATTTTCAAGGATTTCATTTACATTTTCAGAAGCAACGAAATCTTGACTTTCCTCTCTGTATATATTCTCTTCGAAACCCACTATATGACTATTACCATCTTTTAACTTCGTATCCACATGAGTCTTCAATGCTAGTAAATGTGGAAAGAGAACAGGTGGTGTTATTGTGCTTTCTATAGCTCCTTGGGATCGGTTGGTCAATCTTTTAGATGGTTTTGAGCCGACGTTTGTCACCCCCTTCCCTTTCTCCGTCTATAACAACAATCATTGGTTCAGACCCTTTTTTCATTAATTGTTAAGGGTTTAGCTTGAAAAGAAATGGAAATAAATACCTCTTTGTCTGCATGTACTCTTACAAGTTGTGATTTCCATGCAATGAATGTCCCAATAGCCTTTTCGACCATATAAATATCATTATCATCAAGTGGAATAGGTAGCTCTGCCTTTGGCTCATGAGCTACAGTAATCATCACTTTCAGATGATCTTTCGGAAGTGGTCTATTATGCAGTGTGGCATCTGGGATATTGAACACTGTAGCCCTCGCTACAAGGTGATAGGTGGGTGTTGACAGATATAAATCACAATCATTATTGCCCTGTAGAAGATGAGTACATAAAAATTATCATTGTTTGTTTGATTCATATTTCATGGGAAATATAATTTGAATATTGACTACCATGGATAACACAGTTTATTGAGGTGAATGGCTCACCTCAAAGCTGGTGGGGAATGGGTCGGGATGTTCATGCGGCGGTTGTTCTTGAGTTGTGACTTCCCTTTGCTTCCCACCCATAAAAGTTGCTAGCAACTCTCCCTGCCATTGCAATTGTTCTTCAAGGATTGTTATTTTTTCGCTCATTTGTTCCAATTTTTCATATGTATCATCCATTTTTTTCTTCTTCTCAAAATATACTCGGGGTGTCACCCCAAACCCTACACCTCTGACATGACCGTATTTTTCTGCCTGCTTCAAAGCCGTCGATAATTGGTATGTATTAGCTACAGGAGTCGCTGATTCCTGTGACTGTCGGATATAGGAAAATAAATAATTTTTTTTGTAATGGAATTTTAAACAAATTATTTTATCGTCGTGTCATACTTACACATATTTCCTACACTTTATGTGTGTTCTCATCTACTAACTTCCCATCTTTGTTCACACGTGCCTCCTTCCGTAGCACATGACGTGGGATGGAAGTGCATTTGGTTTTAGACTCATCAATATACATATAAACATAGAAAAATAATTATGATGTTGTTTATTAGCACCAAACAATATTATTGTAAATTTAAAATACGTACCATTTTCTTTTCTAATGAAGCGTACCCCATCCTTGCTTTACGCTAGGGGTATGTTGGTTTTGAGGCACGTTCCTTATTTTTAGTACAGAGTTTCTGTTTCATAAATGAAATATTGACAATCAAAGTGATGAATACATGTATCCTCAAACAACGTATTATCACTCACAATGTACCTGAAACTTCTCATCCCCACGACGGTCAATAAATTCATCCCATTCTTCTGGGGATATTAGGTGAGCATAGACAATGGGTGGGAGAGGGATTATTTTACATTTATAATCATTGAGATGACATATTGTTAAAATAGTGCGAAAACCTCAATGAATATTTCCTGTAAACCTTATTAAATAATCCTTGTGTGAATCGTATGCTATAAATGTACTCTGCAAGATATTGAGAAGATTAATACATTGTTTCATTATTTTATTTTCTAGTAAATTAACGAAATAAATTCATAATGTTATAATACTTTCTTCCCAAATCACAGCCTTCAGCCCAGACACAACATGGTGCCATGAATCTATGTCAATTGGCATGCATTGCTGAGTCACAACTCCAATGTAGCTGCTAAACATAGCCTTGTTGGGATTCACATGTTGGCCTTGTGCATTCCATCCGACTTCTAAATTGATGCCTTTTCTTTTTTCCTTAAGAATTTTGGCTATCAACGTCAAACTACGACGCACCTGTGATTTCTGCGATGCTGGTGCTTCATTCCCAACCATTTCATCAATATCAACATCATCTATATGTTTATATAGAATGGTATCAATGACATGTGTTGATGGATGTTGGACCTAAACACTAAGAGTAGGAGGAGCCATAGTAGGGGAGAATTAGGAGGAGCAGTAGGAGGAGCAGCAGCAGAAGGAGCCGCAACAGGAGGAGCATCAGGAGCAACCTGAGCTGCAACATGAGGAACAGCAGCAGCTGTATGAGCTGCAGGAGCAGCAGGAGCTACAACAACAACAACATGAGCTACAGGAGCAGCACCTACTTGAGAGACTTGTTCAGCCTCAAGGTTAGGAGCATTAGAATGTGCAGAATTCATTATCTACAAAAGTGGTTGAACAGTTAATTCAGATTACATAAATTTAGTAATGATAAGATAATAAATGAGATAAAAAGCTCTATATTACAAACAAAATATAACCTGTTTACTGAATTCTGTTTCTTTTTTTCAAAGGTTGAAGGGATTTGACACCTCTATCGACTATCCAAATCCCTTCATTGTGGTCTCCTCTAACATACAAAACATCATCTTTATTGGGACTGCTCCGAAATGATTGCGACGTACCACTAAAAGGATCATCCTCAACTGAATTTTCATCGGAACCTTCATTAGTTTTGTATGATAACAGAACAATCGACCACATTCGGTTTGCGGGATCTGGAACATAAAAAACATGTACCTCTTGTGATTCCATTATAAACTGTTCGTCTTTGTACCCTTCTTTACAAAAATCAACTTTCACAAATCACCATTCATCTATTTTAACACCACTGTTGTTATCAACCCATTTGCATTGAAAAATCGGCCATTGGAATGTCATATAATCCAACTCCCATATTAGTTTGATAATGCCAAAGTATGACATATTTTCATAAATTGGATTTCTATCCTTACTACTAGAAACATGCTTCGCTTCAGCCACTAGTGTAACTCCACTATTTTGCATTGTACTATCTTCATCATGTTCATCTGCATAGAATGTATAACCATTCTTTACATAACCACTGTAAGATAATACATACAAACTTGGTCCAGCGGCTAGCCATCGAAGACGTTCTGAAATTGAATTCGGATTTTCATCCAACTTTTTAAAAATATGGTCCTAAAACCATCTTATAAACTGGTGATTTTGTGTATCTGATAACCATTTTTCAGCCCTCGAGGGATTCAAATGCCTATGAATTTCTTTGTGAATTTTAATATATAGAGGAACCTCCCAAATGTTATGAAAAACATAAAGATGAGCCTACTCCCGATCTGTAATATTTATTGTCACAACTTCTCTTCCAGAAATTCCCTCACCCTCAATGCATCCAGTGTGACGAGATTTCAGGAGACCAATGCTTTCTACATCAGATAGGTATTCAGTACAAAATTCAATGGCTTCCTCAACAATATATCGCTCCACTATACAACCCTCCGGCCGACTTCTATTTTTTACATACCCTTTCAAAATCCTCATATACCGTTCAACATGATACATCCATCTATAGTGCACAGGACCACAAAGTCGAATCTCTCTCACCAAGTGAATCATCAAATGAACCATCATATCAATGAATGTTGACTGGAAGAACATTTCTAATTCACAAAATATGATGAAATTTTCTTTTTCTATAGCTGGAAATTTCCTCGGGTCTAAATCTTTGCTACATATATATTTGAAAAAGAAACAATGTTTGGTTAACGTATCATGAACATTCTTGTTTAAAATGCAACGTAAAGCTATAGAAATTAGATCTTGCATCAAAACATGGAAATCATGTGATTTCAAACCTTTTAACTTCAAATCATTCATTGAAACAATGTTCTTGATATTTGATTAGTACCCCTATGGAACCATTACATCATTGAAGAAGTTGAAAAAATGATATCTCTCCGCCCTAGAAAGAGTATAAGCAGCTGGAAGAAGAAACATTCAATTTTCACCCTTCACGGGAGCCAACTCTTCTCGTATTCCCATGTCAACCATGTCCAACCTTGCCTTAATTCCATATTTTGTTTTTCCAGGGGAATTTAGCAACATTCCGATAACACATCCACATACATTTTTTTTCACATTCATCACATAAATAAAATGTCTGACGTACAAACAATTCCAGTATGGTAATACAAAAAAAATTGATCTCTTTTTCCAACCAATTTTTGTGAAGTTTTTCAAAAATGGTTTACCAAAAATAGTGTTCAAATAATTTACTTTCTCAAACAGCTGATCACCTATTAGTGGAGACGGTGTTGCGCATTTTTCTGAACTTCCATTGAATGATGTCGTCCAAGATCGGTACTTATGCCGATGAGGTAGAAATCTACGATGTCCTAGAAACACAGATTTCGATGAATGTTTCAACCTAATTGATTCTGTATCTTCTTCGCACATAGGACACCCTTGAGTTCCTTTAATTATTAGCCTGAAAAATTTACATAAGCAGGAAAATCATTTATTGTCTCATACAATATTGTTCTCAACATGAAGTATTCACTTTTATAAGCATCATACAAAATTACACCTGAGTCCCACAATAACTTCAAATCCTCGATCAAAGGAGCCAGATAAACATCAATATCGTTACCTGGTTGTTTTGGTCCTGATATAAGCATAGATAACATGATGAATTTCCCCTTCATGCATAACCAGGGTGGCAAGTTAAAATTTACCAACATAACAGGCCATGTACTATGAGTGCTGGTTTGAAAAACAAAAGGATTCATTCCATCTGTAGATAATGCAAGAAGAATGTGTCACGGCACTTTTCCAAATTCTGGATACTCATGATCAATTTTCTTCCATTGAGGAGAATCGGCCCGGTGACGTAATAACACATATTTATTTCTTTTATCTGCATGCCACGACAATTGTCTTGAAGTTTCTACACTTCCATATAGACGCCTAAACCTTGGAATGATTGGAAAGTACCATACATCTTTCATAGGATTGGATTTATCTTTCTTGTATCGAGAAGCACCACACTTTGGGCATTCTGTATGTGATTTTTTCTCTTTGCGAAACAATATATAGTCTTTCGGGAAGGCATGTATTCTTTTAGAAATCATTCCCATCGAGCGTAGAATTCGTCTAGCTTCATATGTCCGTCTTGAGTGCTCATTATCTTCTGGGTGCATGTCATTCAAGAGAGCAAGTAGTTCTGTAAAACTAACATTGCTCCATCCGTTTCTTTATTTCCATTTATACAACTTCAGTACAGCTGACAATGTTGTATACCTAGTGCAAGCAGCATATAATGACGTCTTTACACAACTCATTAACTTCTCAAACAATTTTGGGCAATCATGGAGTTCATCTTGAATTGTATTTGTCATTTCCTCAATACGATATTCTTCATCATTGACATCTGTAATCACATCCTCCATATGGTCTTCTTTATTATCCATATTTGTTTTCATATCTGACAATCCATAAAATGCAGTTTTATCCCAGCCAGTAGCTACATTATCTTTTTCTCCGTGTTTATTCCAACATTTATAACTCTGATCTATTCTGTGACATATCAAATGTTCTTCCAACTCCTCTGGAGTAAGTAGTCTAGAATAACAACAACGTAAACACGGACAAAGGATTTGAGAAGGATCCTTTGTGTGATCTTTCGCAAACTTGATGAACTCTTTAACTCTATTCTCGTACTCTATTGTTAAGCAATTAGCATCCATCCAATCTTTATTCATCTCCAACCTATTAGAATCTCAAATATTAGTATTTATGGTTCAAGTATACAAAACAAGAATTCCAAATACAGTTGAAGAGGACCAATTACTTATAAAAATGGAGATTAATAGAGCCTAACCATTAGTATTTATTCATCATGCCTTAATACTCATTGCTGGGGGAAATGAAACCGTTACTGATGATCATGCCAAGAAGAAATGGAAACCAAAAGGGGGGAGTGAATGAAAATACCCCAAACAAGATGGAAAAAATGGTATTTGAGAATAGGTTAGTGGATTTCATGTTGGCTAGAAGTAAACCTAATTTATTTCAAAGAAAAAGGTTAATTCACAACAAGATACCATCCATTCCATATATTATTTTCATTAATAAGGTTATTTTGTGCATCAAAATGATCAAAACATTTCTAACCAACTTCAAATGTATAAAATATGAATTCATGAAACACATGAATCCCAAATAAAAGATTTAGTATAGAAACACCCACTTGGAATCTGAATGAGTCTGCTCAAATGAAGAACATCATACATCTCCAACTACATCAATGCTTTCTCATATACAACGACACCACTAGCTAGATAGTGGCCCTCACCAAGAACATCATACATCTCTAAAGAAGAGACTATAACCACTAACCATGAATAACATCATCAGCTGGAAATATACTAAGAACACATCCCATCACCCAAATAAGAGACTCCAACCACTAACCATGAAGAACTACTAAGAGAATAATTTGAAACCTAAGGAAAGGTACACCCAAAACATACCAATTAATTGAAATTAAATACTTTCTAAACCAATCCATTGAAATCCTAAAATGTTCCTAACATCAAACCCCATCATATCTCCTAATAAAATTCTTTGATAACAGTATTTCATGGACTATACCCATTTATACCCCTCTATTGGTTAGTATATTATAGTCTAGTGACCCCCTAAAACCATCCTCCAACATATCTTGGGTTAGTGAATGCACCGAGGGTATTTATCACAACCATGTGCAATATACATAAAACAATAAATAATTGATATAGTTTAACATCAAGTTGTATAGATGATTTTTCGAATGATACCAAGTGAAAGTTAGTATGGTAAATATGTGTGATAAGACATTTTTGGTCTAACTAATAGGGGATATAGCCTAATGATTGTATTTTGGATTCACAAAAATTATGACTCTATGTGGTATAGGGATTTTTCAACTAGTAGGAGTATGGACCACTAAGTTAATATGGCCCTCTATGTGTGGGAATGTTTTAATTTAGAGTATGGCCTAATATGTATGCTTCCCATAGAATAAGGCCCATTTGAATTGGATATTTGGGCTCATTACACAAGGTGGATCACATTTTTCATGTGAGTAATCTACACCAATTTGGTTCATAAAATATATTAATAGCATATAAGGATTTCTATATTCATCAAATAATGAATCGTGTTCTTATCACACCAGGTAAGAACATAAGATCTTATACTAAGGGAAGTTTTTAGAGATCGTATGCTCATCACATAGTGGATTCTTTGGCACATCGTCTCAGGAATCTCATGCTCCTCATGTGAGGAATAATCATAGGATCATTACCTAGGAGATGAATAAGAGATCTTATGATCATCACTTAGGGGATTCTTAGGCATATCCCCTAATGAATATATTTATAATATCATGAGGTATAATCAAGGTAACATTATTTTGGAGATAAAGAAGATCTCATATTCCCATATCATAGGGACTTCATATTCTGGTCACCTAAGGCATCCTAGGATTATCACCTAGAGTTGGATGTTTCCAGAACTAATAGTGATCATAGATTTATATCATTGTAAAGGAACTCACATATCTGAATTTTATAAGAGGGAACCACCCGATACACTCATCGCGTAGGTGGTGAGCGTAGTTTTATATCCACCATTTCTTTTTTATCCATGAAGTTATTCAATTCCCACCAAACCCTTTTCAATTTCGTCATTAACAACTATATTCTATGTCACTGGGATACTAAAAGGAAAACCTATATCAACTAACTATGTCATCTCCCACAATAACCCACTCATTACATCTTTTTAACAATGGAAAGGTTGATGCTTCCCCACTACACAATTTACAACCTCAACCATCTCAGATTTCCCCCAATGGAATCTATCACAACCAAACTAATAAAAATCATCTCAAACAACCCCACCAAAAAACAATTATTATTTTCAACAATAAAATTAATAAAGCACCATGTTTTTGAGAAATATAATTAAAATTAGTAAACACATGTGAATCATCCACTTTACATAATTTTCTATCAAGTATGGTCCATTTTATTCAATCGGAAATCCATAATACTCACCCATAGAATAAAAAATCATGTTAAAAAATGATATAAAAATGGGAGAGGAGAACAATATTGAAAAATGATTTGGAAAACATTCCTTAAAGGAGGTCCTTCAAACCGAAGATTGAAAGCGTTGCGGGTGGCGGAGGTCCAGAAAACTCAAGCTAGAGGGTGGCGGAGGTCTGGCAATGCGAACTCAGCGGGCGGCGCAGGTCCGGCAACGAGTAGCGAGGGTGGAGGACGTCCGAAAACGTGATCTCAGTGGGCGGAAGAGGGGAGTCGCAGAGTTACAGTACCGAGAGAGCTTTAGGTCGCTATAATACGAGGGCACTGTGCGAACGACTTTATAAAAAAATGCACTAAGGGTTTATCAGTGCTAGAAAAGAGCTGATAAATCCTTACTGTATCAGCGCTTTTCTAGTGATGATAAAGGGTCTTTTTATCAGTGCTAAAATTTTAGCGCTTATACAGGGTAACCTTTATCAGCAGTTTTTCTTTGCACTGATATAAGGGGGTGCTTCCCTTGCCCGTTTTTGTAGTAGTGTCCAGATTTTAAATTCCATTGTAATGGTTCTTCATCAACATGGATTGTCAACAACATCACTAGAATGTGACAATTCACTAAGGAAAACTTCTTTTTCAACAAACACAATCAACCCAAAAATGTTGCAATGTTACCTTGAGGGATTTTTCCCAACATTTATGTAAAATCTGAAAATCTCCCTCTTCATTCAAAAATCTATTATATTCAAAAATCATATTTTTATAAAAATTATGAAAATGATTTCAAAAACCCCATAAAGATCACTTTAAAGTAAAAAATTAATTTAATAATGTTTTATTGTTTTCAAATCATCCATTATATGTTTTAAAATATATTTTAAATGAAAATGGTTTTCAAAAGGGTTTGTGCCATAAAAATCATTTTTCAAAGTATAATTAATATTTTCCTCAAGAAATGTTTCTAAAAGATCAATCAAGATTATTTTCCATATAAGATAACATTCATTGGTGTTACTATTTCATTTATGGAGAAATTATTCAATTCTCCATTTTTATTTTTTTAATGGATTACTTTTTTGAAAGCATGATGTTTATAAACCATGTATCTCTTTTACGGGCTATATAATTTTGAAACGCTTTTCTTTTCACGGGTTATCCTTATGATCAAGGGATTAAAAAACCAATCTATTTCAAAAAGTTATGATATGTTTATAATTTTTTTTATACCCATTTCATTTCTTAGGTTTGATATTATTATTTATGATCTTATGGAACATGTATTCGTGATTTATTTATGCGACATGTGGGACCAATATCTCCGTTAAATGAATAGGGTAATGACTTATATCTCATGAGATCAACTAATATGGTCTTGGAATTGATCATTGACTATTGTGATGGCCAAAGGAGTGAACCACGACTACTAAGATTGTATAAGGATTGAACTCATGCTACAATTATATACATGGGACTGAACCATAACTACTTTGATGGAATGAGGAGTGAACTCATTCTACTAAGAAGGTCTTGGTAGTGATGCCTTGGATACTATTGAAATCATTATATTCTTTTGTGTCATCTAAAATCCCATTTTTTAATCTTATTTTTTTTTGGGATTACGGTCTTTATTTCATAATGTTTCATGTATAAGGAACATCCAAACTTCATACCATGATCCCTATAATAATATTTGATATGTACAGGTTGATATTCTACTTTTTAGATCACATTCTCATACCCTTATGCTCATTATTACGCTTACATGTCTCCCTTTTTTTACCCTTATTGAGTATTTGTGCTTACCCATTTTATAATTCATTTCCACCACATATTGACGATATGTACAATGTTTTATTTTTCTATGAATTGTGCCAGTCATGAAGAACCTAGTGGAAAAAGATGTAGCTCACATATGTACCTGTGCTTATGTTTCCTTGTTTCCCAAGGCACTATACCAATGAAGTTATTTGGGAAACTATATGATTAATGTTTATGTATTATGAAAAAGTTATGTAATGTTAATTTTATAAAAATAGAGAGTCTCCATATAATATATACATTCAACTTTCAGGATCAGTTTATATATCACACCATTCTCTATAAATTTAATACCTTTATATCATTGTTTAAAAAAATTACCCCAAATGGATGTAAATCATTGTTTGGGTAATTTGTCTCATAAACCATCCATTGGAGTGAGGAATAATATATCCACAAATAGATCATGGTAATATATACAGAATCTAGTAAATAAATGCATCATGGCATCAGTGGAATTTGGAAGTATAAATGGTATCAATATAAATTCAAAATTTCCATACATTTTTTGAATGAAATATTAGTTATATTATCCCTCTTGTCCATTAATTTATGTAATCTTGAATTAATGTTTATTTTGGAGATGTTTTGATAACCGTAGTGGTCCATAAAAAATACATCAATTCATGGAATCATATATTTTTTCTTGGAAATAACCTATTTATGTTCTGGATAACCAATTTACATTTTCATTGACCTGTGATTTTTTATAACAAAAATAACATGTTTACCCCAAGGTTTCACACGTGGCAGAATGAATTATTTTTCAAAATTATCATGGTGTTGCATCTATAATTCTATAAAATGAACAATGTCAAATCCCTATAGGTCTTTAAAATACATGTATCACTTTTTATTCATACTGTTGAAAAATCAACATCATGATTTGGTGGATGTCTAAGAATCTATTTCAGAAAGACATTAATAAACTCTGAAAAATATGAATATCATAGTTGTTGATTTTATCACCATCCATTTGATATAAGAACCCATTCGGAATATGAATCAATACCCATCCAATTAATGAAATATAAATTTTATGATCATATTTATCATTACTTTTATATAAAATAATAGTTTGGTTCATAATATCAAATATTCATTCCCTTTTTGGAAAATTTATGTGGGTTTTTTGTAATGAGTGATAATCCATGCCTAAAATAACATAAATTGAAACTAAAGGGATAATAAGGTGATTTTATAAAATAACATTCATATAAAATTCAATATATGAAGAATCATTTCCTTGATATGTAATCATTTTACCATTGGGAGTTTTCACTTCTGATTTAACATCTAGTCATTGGGGTTATTGATTTAAATTCTTTGAGACATTTCCTGATATTAATTGATGAAAATAAATTTCACAAAAAAGAGTACTATAATATTTTTGAATACCTATAACCACCTCATAATTTTCATACAATATTAGATAGCTTAGTAAAACCAAAATAGTTATCATGGACATTAATATTCATCAATCTAAGTGATGAATCATTAAAACTCATTTCTTGGATATCTAAATCTTGACCCTTTATTTTAAATCAATGAATCCTTATGTTAGAAATAGTTCATCCATGATCATCATATATTTAAATATATTATAATGATTCATAATGAAACATTAAATTAGGACATTAATACCCATTAAAAGTGTCAAACTAGTTGTGCAATAAAGGCACACTCACCATGAACAAGAATTTCAGCCATGATATACTCTACCAACTATTTTTGAGTTTTTTTCTTATTGATGAATTTGTGTTAAAACCACAACCACATATAGAATCGAGACATTGATGTTTATATAGGAAATAAAAACTTATTTCATTACCATAATATTAGACTGTATCCTATACATTGGATTATCATAAGGATTATCCCTAAATTTTTATGATTCAAGTTTCTAATGATGGCTATAACATTATCTAAAACCAAAGATAGAGATCAAAAATTGTCATACCTCGGTATCCTATAATATTAGATATATATTCAATATTTAATTGGACAGTCCATTCTAGAACTATAAAGGTTCAGTGTATTTGGAAACATCAATACAAAAAAACTTGTTCATGAGAGATATGGATAATCCCCCACCATGTTATTCCAAACTAACACCCTTTTCATACATATCAAACATAAAGTAATTATTCAATTTTTGGTGAAGGGATCCATAAAAAAGTGTGAGCTAATATGCTTATTTATGTCATATAAGGGAGACATTAATGATAATTTAATGATATCATGAGAATAATTGGTTTGAGAACATGAGAATAAACTTATAAAATCATACCCAACAACTCTTAGATAAAAAAAATATAAATGGGAAAATTATTTTTAGTTAATAAGACATGAATAAAAAAGGGATCAAATAACATGATGTATGCGAAGATAACATCGGCCTAAGATCATGTCATAAATGACTATAATATTGTTTTTTATAATTATAATCATAGTAATATTATGTCACGGTAACCAACCAATACATTCATAAATATTTACACCTTAGATAATATCCCATGTACGTACTTTGAGATTCTGATAACCTCTCATATACCCTCTTTTGGGCTTCATATAACCTCTTGTGTACCTTTTTAGAACTGGAATAACCTCCCATGTACCCTCATTTTTAGGCTTTGAATAACCTTCTATATTGACTTGGAGCTCATAGAGGATAACTCATTAAAAATTTAATTATATGGAAATATAATATTAGTCCACCCATTACATAATTTAAAATACATTCAAAGGTATTACACAAGATTATAAATATGTTCATCATATCATAACCCACAAAAAAAGGGTTTAATCACTATTTCATCACTCTTACAATAAATAATCTATGTAAAGAATAATTAATGTATCATTTGATCATATTTCCAATAAATCCTAAGTTACATCATACTTTTTATCATATATGAAAAATTAAATTCATGGGTCACTTGAATTGTTATTGAGGAAAATACCCCTTTCCTTTTTCGGTCACATATCGAAATCTAAAAAATTTCAAAAAACTATGGAAACAAACTTTCATTGAAAATTTATTTTCTATCACATGAATGACCTATCAGGACTATCAGATATATTTTTTTCCTCTCATTAATGTTTAGAAATATATTTATTTCTCATTTATAGTAAAAATTAAAGAGATCCTCATTCAGAAAATGATAAAGTAATTCTTATTAATTTTTTTAAATATTCAAAATTGGGTAATATGAATTTAAATATTCATATTAGAATAGTATAAAAATAAAATAATATATATTTCATAAAATATATATATAGTAGAAGAAAGGATTTCTACCAAAGAGAGAAATAATGTTGGTTTTCCCTAAAAAATATGTATAGGTCTCTTAAAACATAAATTATAGAAAATGAAATGATAATATGTATTATTAGGGTATAACTAGATCGTATGTAAATTAATGGTATTCTAGATTGATTACACATTAATATTTATTATTATAAACTTAATCATAAGAAATAATAATAAATAATGAGATTGTAAAATAAATTTCATACAGCTTTGGAAACATTTATAAGAAAACCCCAATGTATTGAATGATAAAGAAATATATTTATATCCAAAAATTATTCATTATGATCATAATACAATATATTTATTTGATCCTGGGATGTACTCATGTTACACTTGTTTTGATGAGGGGTTGTCAGATTCAATGAAGATCTCCTCATGTTTCAGTAAGTTCTCATCCGCGACAGTCCATGATATCTTCTTCAAAAGATTTTTCGGCAGATTATTTAGTGTCATTCCTACCTTAGTGACTTCTTGCGATGGATCTATTTCATCGGTGTTATATAGGGGGTAGGAATCGGCTCGTTTTATTAGGATGTTGTTGGTGTTCCTATAGTGAGGCGTTGTCCCTGGAGAGTGGTGGTATATGGGTCGTAGGTCTGGTAGTGGGAGATCAGTGGTGACAACCATGGAGAGAATTCATGTGTTCATGGTCGGGGGTGGGGGTGATGGTTACCAGTTTTTTCTACCTAAATCTAGTTTATGGGAATAGATCTTATCACCTATCTCAGATCCAGTCCTTCAGGTCACTAGTTCATCAAATTATGGCTTAGCAGCATTGTCAGAAGTGTACCTTGGGTGTGGCGGGAGGGATGGTTGGAGATGGGGTGGCATTGATGTGGTGGTAGTGGGATTAACATGGATGCTAGGACATTGATTGTGTCTGAAGTTAGCATGGTGATTTGAGATTTGTGTGGATCTGGCTATGGGATGGTAGCACGACAGTAGATCTGGCTGCATCATGAACGAAGTGGCGGTGGACTATGGTTTTGTAGTCTTAATTGTGGAGGTGTTTCAACTATATTGGGGTTTGGTTTTATGAAATATTTAGCCATGTATATGGGATTAACAGTAGTTCCATTTATATTTTCTTCCACAAATTTGGCCAATGACTTTGGCTTTTGGGCATGTAATGGGTTATCCCTTACCCCACATCAAAAGGGATTTGTCATTCCAGCATGTAATGGTTTCTCCCTAACCAAATTCAAAATTGATCAGTGTTTTTATTTCTATTTTTAATATATGTTCGTTCCCCAAAATCATTAAATATATTCTTGTGAGAGTTGATCACTACTTAAAGTAATGAATATGTTAATAAGCCACGAGTCTCAAAAAATAAATGTAAGGAGAATATCTCATTCCTTTAGTTTTACTTACTTCAGAAGCATATAAAACTAATGAATATTAAATTAAAATTTATTATTATTCTATAATTGATTAATTTATATACCCATGATATCATATATTATCCAACTATGAGATTTCAACACCCATTTATTAATAGTTCCTTATTTAAATCGTCATTTCTGAATGTTAACTGTTTTATTTTTCTTGAGAAGTTTTATTCTATAATTATGGTATTTTTATATTGATAATTGTTACCTTAACTAAAGAATAATTATTTCTCATATAAATAATCAATATATTCAATTTATACATATTTAGAAACATACATAAATGGTACAAACTAAAAAATGACTTATTTTATTCATTAAGACTGCTGTTTATATGGATGCATGAACATTTATTTCAATTTTTAATGGATTGAATGAATGAATTATAAAAAATAATTAAACATTATATAATCATAATTAAATCATAAATATAATAATTATTTATAAAATCTATCTTTATTTCCAACCATGTAAATGAGAAATGGATAACAAATCAGATCCCTTCCTGGAGGCTCTAGTCCACATGTACATGTGAGGGACATTGTCATTTTTTAATGGATTGTAAGGTAAAAAGGAGGAGATGGTAATATAATTTAAGAAAATTAATTATCTCAAAAATATCATATTATATCTTTATTCACATCATAATAACTAGAAATGAAATATGTTGTTTGGAAAAGAATTGTATCATCGTACGAAGGCCGTAGTGAACAAGCAATATCAAATGATACTTTCACGTCCCATTTGATGGAAAAAGGGTGGATAATGTTAGTTCTATATTAATAATAACATTTTAGTTTAATTAATATACTTTAGTTATTATTTTATGATGAACACTAATAAAATTTATATATGGTAGAATAATAAATTAATTTAATGATGTTGGGTAAGAATATTTCCTCTTATTCAGTAAGATTTATTTATATACCTTTATAAGGATGCTTTTAATGAACATTAAAGAAGAATAGAAAATATAAATCATGGATAGGGTAGTTTAGAATATAATTTGGAATGTTTTAGTTTATATATATGGTTCATTTATGTGTAAGGAAAAGAGAGATGGGGTGTCATTTTATTAGGGATAAAAACTACAAACATTGAATTAAAAATATATTAAAATAAAATTTATTAATTCTCATAGATAAGGATAAAAATATAAAAATATTTGAATACAAAGAATACATGGCACAAATTTCCTCAAAAAATTAAATTTGATTGGTTTTAAGTTATTTTAACTATTTTCTTTTGGTTTATCTCATTCGTTAACTGATTTAAACTTTTTACTATGGTAACCAAATTTTCAATATTAATTAATAATAAAAATTCTTATATGGTAATAATTAGCTATTAAATAGCAATGTGATGAATTTAAATACAATTTATAATCCTTATTTTCTTCTATTATGATTTTTATGATTTTTATGATTTTTAAACAATCTAAAAAATATTGTTTAATGTAAAATATCATTAATTTCATTTGTGACTCTATTCATTTAATCTGACATTCAAGACATTAATATATTTATATAATTAAAAAATAACGAAGTGAAACATCACTACCAAGATATATTAATCTAAAAATTAATGGAATTTAATAATTCATCATAATTTTAATACTTTTATCATTTTGAAAATCATATATTAATTTTTTTTTATTAATTGAATAAATATTGTTCCAGGGTTTCTTAAGAAGTTAATGTAACTATTATAATGCTAAATATTATAAATAAATTACCATGATGGAAAAAAATTAGCTGCCATTTCAAAAGAAATTAGAACTCAACATACACTATTTTTATTATTACAATAAAAAATTTATGGTTATTAATATAAAAAGCATGATAATTCATAATGATTCTTTACATAAAATAATAAAATGTTCACAATCAAATAAATATGGAACCAAACGATCATATGTATTTCAAATGGATGATAATGGTGTTATTCACTTATCCAATATGGTAAATTCATGTTTTAGATGGATTTTAATGAATTATTACAAATTTTAACCTTATTTTAATTCTTCTACCTATACCGAGGTGACAAAAGTTTTACAAGGGTATTATTCATAATTAAAAAATTAGATTTATTTGAAAAACATGGGAAAAAAGTTTTTTGAAAAAAAAATCATTTTTATTAATAAAATGGATTTATTATTATTGAATATATAGCATATAGAGTCAAAAAAATTTAAACAAGTAGTTATTATTTTAATTTATTTATATAAAAACACATTGTGTGGTATAAAAATATTTTTTAGAATAATATCTCTATTACATTCAATATATTTTTATTTTTATTTATAATAAATTGATAACTAATTAATTTAATTTATCCATGTGTAAACTATATATTTTTTATAAATATTTATTTATATTAATTATTTCTATTAAGAAATATATGTGACAAGTGATACATTAAAAGATAATATTTGAATAGTATATATGATTGTTCATTTAAACTCGATATTTCATGTAATAAAAGAAATCAAATAAATAAAATTTATTTTTACAGAAATATATTATAAAATATCATGGTGTTAAATTTATAGTCTTATAGAAAATATTTTATCGATTATGATAAAAATATCTTTCATATGGATCTAAGTCTTCATCAATGGCTCGTAATTACTATTACACAACTCTAGGGTTAATATTATATCAGTAGGTTACTTTAAATTATAAATTATGTAAATCATACTTATTGTAACATATATAATCTAACACTTATAGAAGTCAGAATATTCTAATCTCACAAAAGTAGGATTTTATATTCCTGGTATAATATTATGCAGACTTTGATCCTTAAAATTACTTTTTATAGGGGTAGACCTACAGAACATGTATTTGAAAATTATGCATCTAATGTTAATTTATGTTTATAAATTTTAATGTGTTCACTGGAACATTTTTAATAACATATTATGGAAATTTTTGGATGAAAATACATCATTTATATAATATATATATTTTAATATTTTTTTGAATATTCAATTCCCATTTAATAGTTATTGGAAAACACAATTTTTTGTGTCAATTGGTAAATAATTCTTTATTTTTTATATTCCAATAATAACACAATATTGTGTTTTTGGATATTATGAAATTAAAAAATATATAATGATGAAATATAATTACTCCTATAAAGTTAAACTAAATTTGATGTGGATTGAAATTAATTTTATAGAATAATAAATTTGATTGAAGTAATTTATTTGTAATAAATATCTAAAAAAATTAAAATTTTGATTAAATATAATTTTATTTTGGATTTTGAATTTCATATTTGAGAATAAATTCATTGATAAGTATTTTTGTTGATCTGTGATGATTATATATTTTAATTTTAATTGTTTTATGTGTAGGTATTTTTAGTCAGTATATGAACCAAATAGTTTTTATTATTATAGAAAACTAGGTTTTGTAATATTTAAATAGCTCAAATCTACCTGATATAACATTAAGTATTTTTTTTTCAAAATACCCTATGTATCGAATATTCATCCATATGTATAAAAAATTAAAAAAATTATTTCATAACAATAAATTGGATGATTTACATAATACAAATTTGGTGGAACATGATATGGTGTAAGACTAATATTCTCACACAATAAGGTCCAATACAGTTAAAAAATTAAAATAGTTTTAATATATGAATAAAACAAAAAACTACTAGTTTTTGCCTCAACAAGGGTTGATATATTGAGAAGACTAATTGATGTATAAAAATTGGGAGAACCAAGATTGATGAAGACTTTCCTTAAAACCATTTGATGTGAAGATTATAAGAAATTATTATGATGAGCTTAAAGTGTTGGTTTTTATAATTTATACATATATGTTGAATAATGTTGAGATTTATACCATTGAATGAAAGATCTCCAAACTCTTGAATTATAATAGACAATAGATATTTTCAATGGAAGTTAATTACCGTTTCATTGGGTGAGAAGGTAAATCATATGAATCTTTAATTTGAGAATTTTATATTGGTCTTTTTATTAAGAATTTAGTTTTAAAAAGAATATTTATGTGAGCTTATAAATATTAATATTAAGGAATTTCTTGAAATTGAAAAAAATATCGGTCATTTTACATTCTATTTATATATAAATGACATGGAATCACTTGGGGGAGAAAAATTGGTTAATGAGTCTAATCCCATGTCACTCTATTGAAGGAATGAAAAATAATAAGTCCAACAGGGGGTTATATAAAGAAAAGTAATGTTTCTTTGGGTTTGATGAATTCTCAAATATTTATTTAAGTGTATTTTTTGTGCATTTAATTTGTGCATATTTTTAATACTTAACGTGATTTCTAAAATTGAATGAATTTGGGACCTATGTGTAGAGGAGGAAAAGTGTAATATATAAGCCTAAGATGATCCAACACATCACCCGACCCAGATCGATCCTTGGCACTAAATGGAAATCCTTATCCCTCATGGTTGGAAACTAGTGCTTGAATTCTATAAAATGCATTAGTGATAGATTTCCCTTTAATCTGAGTTAGTATGAAATAAAACATTCACAAAGAATCAAACATGTATTATCTATATATTGGATAATGAAAAAGTACCCAAATAAATAGAAAATCATAAATAAACAATAAAAATGATTTAAATGAGTCAAATTAAAATAAAATGATTAAACTAGTCAAAAAATAAATTACAAAAAATAATAAATCGTCTAGATATCATAAAAAATAGTATACAACCAAATGAAACTAAAATCCAATTAACTGAGGCTTCTCTTAAAAGATACAATTACAGACCAAATAAACCCCAAATGATATCTACCTTAATAACTTGAATGACAATAGGGTTTCTCTCAATAACTAAGAACAACAACATAAAAATGATAAAAAAAAAATAGAATACAACATGGAATCCATACTAAATAATTCATCTTGTAAACATGCACCCACATAGTAGCGTGTATCCAAAGTGAAAAAATAGACCAATAGGATCTCACAAAAGTGTCTATTCATTTATTTAAATAAAATATTTTATTAATGATTTATTCAAATAATGTAATGAAATTTTTTTCCAATTCATTAATATATATCAATACAAAACCACATCACATTATCATGATGAATAAATTGTTTCTATTAAAACCCATTCACATAAAATAAATTTTAAAAAAAATATTATTTTTATGATTATGTGAAACTAGTTAAAAACTCCTCTAAATATATATTTCAATCAATTTAGAAGGAAACCAAATATTCTTTTTATATTTCAAATCATCTCTTTAAATTACTATTAAAACAATTGAAAAAACCACCAAACCACATCCATTATAGACATGAAATAAATGGATACCATATTACTAAATAGAGTAATAAAAATATTCCACAACATATAGGATACCTATATAAATGATAATAAGTTTATATAAGTGGAAAAAATTTGAAATCCACTACATTGAAACACATATCAAAGAAACAGTTTCACTGGATACATCCTAGTATATATATAATATAGTCTTAAACTAGTGATGGGATTTATAGTTTTTACTATATGATCCAATCCAACCTATTAGTCTAATGGTATTAGTTAGTGCATAACACATCATAGGATAATGAAGATACTGTGGGACCTAACCGTCAGTGATTTCTCAATAATCATAGTTTCAAAACTAGATTTAGCACAAGATTAATTTGAGTTTTTTTCAACCATGCCTCTTTATAATTACCCATCCCACTCATGAAAAAATAATAAAAATGTGATATGGTAATAAATATATTTATATAAGTATAAAATATTCAATAAATCACCTCTAAAAACATCTAATATTACCACCACTATCACAACCTATATCCCATACAAAAATAAGCACCACCCATGTCAGTTAGAACAAATTTAAGTGGTAATGAATGAGGTCTCATCATATATGACTTAATTTCCACTAGAGTTCTAGATGGTCTATAACATTATAATAAATTTTGTATTCCATAAAAACTTATTTAAAAAATTTAAAAATCTCAAATACACTTCTCTTTTTGAACAAATTAGTATTCTTTTTTAAAATTTAAATTTTCAATAAAAATGAAAATATGGCCTCAAGGAATAATTTGTAACCATTTAATTTTATACAGTCATAAAAATATTAAAAATATAATTTCAGAAGAAAAATTTGGATTAAAAAAATGAACACCATATGGAAAACCTTTCTTTCAATATGATATTTTTAAAAACAATATTAAGATTACATTGAAAACACTATATATATTAGCATAATTTGATTAAAAATAAATCACCCATGAATTTCATAATAAAATATATGAATATAAACACATGCATATAACTATTATAAAAAAACATAGATCATGCCATCACATATAGTCAAACAAATGAGGAAGGAATCCCCCTCTTTATGATCTAAACCATGAAAACCATCATTATAGGCATCCTTAAATGATAAACCCCCTTACAAGGTGAGATTGAGTTCCTAGGTGTAAGTGAAACATATGAATAAATTTAGAGGAATAAATGAGTGAGAAAATTATAAGAGTGAAGGATGACCTCAAAATCCCCATGAAATATAATTGGGATATCCCAAAATTTAAGGAAGGTTTGGTGGACCACCTTTATTTATATAATTTTAACCAAGATTACTTGACAGATGATTGTATAAAATAATCTTATTTTCCTTCTTATTTATAGTGTCTTATAATTAAGTAATATAGTAAAATAAATATTCTATATATAAAAGAAAACATATATAAAATTTCAACTATCATAAAAGGCTTCTTTACTATCACATATTCGATCATCTCTATGAAAAGGATATCTTGAAGTAATTTATTTTATGAAAAGGGTGAGAATAAATCATAGTAAGTGATAAAAAATGTAATATAACAAAATTTATGAAAAATAAATCATAAAAATAGAGAATTTATATTTGATCATGAGGCATATGGTATGTATAAAATGTAATAACGTTATGCATGACATAGAATAGTGGTTACAATGTAATCATGATACATAGATAAACATAACACAAAATAACTTTAATAAGGTGACCAAAAAAATATTACCTAGGATTTTGACCAATTTATCATAAAATGTTACCAAGACCTAATACTAAATTATCATGGACATGTCATTTCTTTAAATTAGTTCATTACTCAATTCACTGGAGCACTATAAGGGTGCATTGTTCATATATAAAACATTATGTGTAGCACATCAATAAAAACATATGTACATATATTCTTAAACCCATGAGTATGGAATTTAGATTTCCAAAATTTATATACCAATTAAATAGTTAATTAATATATAAAAATTATGACCCTTGAATGAAAAGAGGGTCAGGAATTCATGATATTAAAAAATGGAATGAAAAATCAATGGATGACTTTGGTTTCGTAAAAATTATACCAAGAGGACCATATAAAGGGTTTATTGAGAGATAAACCAACAATAACATTAAAAAAACTCTCAAAAATAAATAGAAATTGTGTTTATAAATATTTGAAATCATAATAAAATGGGATTCCAATACCTTACACAAAATGAATACATGAATTTAAAAAGTGTAAGAATAGATCACTGACATTGTGAGGATACCTCTATAACTATAGGGAGAATCCTTCTAGGTATAATAATATTTTTTTGTAGGATTTATATGTGAATAGGGAGAGGAACTTCATGATAATTGGGTTTTATTGGAATCGAATTTCATAAAGGGTGTCTATTTATACATATAGAGGTGTGGTATTAAGGGTTATAATATTGGTTATTTTATTATATAATCCAAACACATCTCTGTGAAATAATTTATTTAAAAGTTTCTATTTTATAAACTTGTAAGTGAGTTTTTTTCAATAAAATCCAAAAAATTCTAAATTCACCTTTGAACTAGCCCATTTAAACCACTAAATCAAATTATAATATTTATCTCCAAACAATGTTTTTTGTTACAAAAATTAAATTTCAAATTTCCTCAATAAAATTAATATATTAAAATAAGTTTTTATTCTTATTAATTGAAATTTTTATTTAATAAAATATTTCAGAATTTTTTCTAAACATTAAGTCATCATAATTAATTCTTATAATCATAGTACTCGTAAAATTTTAAATTTATCATTTTCACCAAAATATCAACTTTGTCAAAATAAAATATCAAAAATTAACCCTATGTTAATTATTAGGTGACGAGTCAACAAATGAAATTATTTATATGAAAATAATTCTATAAATATGATAATTTTAACTTTTAAATATAAAATTTAATTATTGAGAAGCTACATTTTTTACATATTAAACAATATTATTTCTATGACAATTGATTAGTACTTAATTAATTAATATTATCATTTAAAGACATTTTTCTAAGATTATTTAAAGAAAATAAAATTATTTAAAACATATACTTTTTTCATAAAATATACTTTTATGATATTTTAAATATCTTTTTAGAATCCAATAATATTTTTTTTTGTTTCTTCTATCATTATCAAAATTGCCACTTTATTGCATCTTCAAAACCAATAATAATAATAGCGGACATTGGAAATGATTATTGTTCACAATTCCTATTAGTCGTATAAGAAAACATTAATAGTAAAAAAAACTAAATTTCTCTAAAAATTAACGACTCTTATCTCTTCATCTTTCACTACATACAAGGGTTCTTGCATATACTTTTATATTGTATATTTATTCCATAATGGTACTCTTTCTTTTATTTTTATTATGGATGGAGTGTTCATTATGGGGGAATTCAATTCTATGGAGGTTCTTTTTAAGAATTTATAATTCATCTATATAAATATCCCATTACTGTTCCTTGTTGTAGGAACCCATATCAACACATGTATTGTAATGTTATTATGAAATTTACTAGTCAATCTATGAGATCATATTAAAATATTAATATAAAATTACTGTTGTTCTAATAAAATCTTAAAGGAAATGATGGGTTATTACATCCTCTCCTGATAAAAATAAATTCAACCCCAAAATTTGAATCATTCATCAGAATAACTTTTATTTTTCCCTTCATCTATTATTTTAGTTCCCAAGATGCTTCTTCAAACATTGGATTTCTCCCCATGAAATTTACATATTTTTTGTCTTTTTTATCTACACATGTACCCTTCATTTAGAACAAGGACCAGTCCCTCCTAATATTAAAATTCAAGATCTAATTCCACACTATTAATATCAAGTATTTGTGTGGGGGAGGCCTATACATTCTCAATAGAGAAATGTTGAATACAACATGGATGTTTGGTATGATTTAGAGGTAGTTCTAATCAATAAAAAATAGATCTAACTAGATCCAAAATATAATATTTTCAAATATAACATTGACTAGGTTTCAATTTATTTATAAATTTCAAAATATCATTCCATGGAGAGATTTTTGAAATAATCAATCCCGAACATCATATTACATATCATTTATCCTATTTCCCACATTACTCATCTATCGAATTTGAGAAGCTCATTTGTGTTTTTGGATCACTTTTATAATTTAAATATGCTTATAAAAAATGTATAGAACTAATATATTACCATATCTAACCTTATCTCATAATGTTTTTGTTCAAAAAATAATTCTATAGAGTGTTTCAAAAGGTTACATTTTAAATATAAAGTTGAATGTTTTTTATATGAAAATTAAATAAGTGAATGTGGTTGGTCCCAACTACCAAAAAAATCAATAGAGATTTCCATTAAAATTTCTTATAATGATTTTGATTTTCTACTCAGAATTATGATTTGTTTGAGTACGATTTGTTATGATCATATGTACGTTTATATTCATATACTTTGGAGAGATCCAATATAACATAGAAGTAAATTAATATTCTCATTCCAAAACAATTGATAATAGTACTCAATGGTTCCCTAATACATCTTGAATATAGAGGCGACCACATAGTTAAATGAATAATTCCACTCCTATATAAATTATGTTTGTTGCCTTTTTTAACATATCAAAAATTGCCTATATTGCATTGATTCCCTTGAATATCATTGGTAGGATATTGAAAAATTCTATAGTGTTGTTGTTTCACATCCATGGAGGAATGGGAAGTGGATTCAATACCCCTTTTGGATTTTGTTTCTCCACCTCCACTTGTTGACACACCGTATAACTTTTAATGTAATTAGGAATCTACATTATCATATTATCTCTAAAAATTTTACCATGAAACTCCCTAGAAATTTTAGTGCTTTTAGGATATATTGATAATTTAGATATATGAACTTCATCCATGTTTTCAATATTTATCTCTTGGATAGATATGATACAAATACATGTAACAAATCTCAGTACTATTACTTAAAAAATACTGAATTTTGGGATATTCCCATTATTCATAGACTCTATATTTTATTCTTCAAAGATCACCTATTTTATATTTCAGGATAGACTCTATTAATGATGGTTGTGAAATCTTTTTTGATATTATTGATGATTTATCTTCCCTTATGATTCCCATTTCCAACCGTACACGATCCTTGACCAAAGGGATTCTTTCAATTCTCATAATTATATGATCTCAAAGATCATTCTTAATAAAAAACAAATCTTATTATGTTATATCATTAATGATGATAATTTATTGATGAATTAGAGTATTTAAGAAGTTAGAACCATATTTTTATGTCATTTTTAGTTCCTTTTGAGTGAATATATAATTAAATCTTCAGGGGATTGTGAATATATCCCATTTTTTCATGAAGATATTTCCATTTAAATATATTACAATAATAGTTAACACCAATTCATGAGTAGAATAATTCTACTACAGATAATTTAACTGTCAATATTTTTAGGAGATCAACTTGTGATTTTTCATGATGAAACAGTTAATAACATTCATAGATTCACAATTATATATAAAAACCCTTCTATGATATAGGGTATTTTTTGTGTGTGTTCACCAGCAAATAAATTATTTTGTTCTTGGAAGCATCCAATGAATTATTTCTACCAAATAATCTTCATACCCTTTTGCTTTAACATAATTTATTATTTCAAAATTCATTATTTTTTTCACAACCATTATATAGTTCCTAGATAATCTAAGGAAACTATGAATCTATATCACTATTTTGGATGGGGAAACCCCTCTTCTCCTTTTTTTTATTTTTTCTGTATCTACAAATATTACTTCGCAAGATAAAATTTTTCCTCAGAATGCCAGCTGTTGAAAATGATCTCACATTAAGTAAATTTATCAAAAATCATCAATTTCCTTAGTGTTTTTAATTTTACCCTTTATTTTTCATCATGTTCATAATAAATTATGGAATATATCATATTATCATCAAAAAATACTATTATAAAATTATCAAGGAACTCCATAAAGATTCTAATAATCAACTCTATAAATTTCTTGGGAGAATGAGTCAAATGAAATATTATAAAACTAAACTCATAATGTATATGCAATATTTGGAAATATTTTTTTAGTCTGTATAACTTCGCCACCCCTAGTTGATTATACCCTAATTGAGGATCTCTCTTATAAAATAATTGATCTATATGAAGCTGGTCAAACAAGTCATCACAACATTGAAGAGGGAATTTATCCATTTCTGTGATCCCATTAAGTTCTCTATAGTCATTGAATAACTTCATTGCTTTGTCATTATTCTTTATAATGTGAAAATGGGATGCATAGGGAGATACACCTGGATAAATAAACCCATACTCCAAATGATATTTCATTTTCTTAATCAATTATTCTAGGTCTGTTAATGTTGTTATATATGGGTGCTTGATATAGGCATTGATCCACATATGAGATAAATATATAATTCTATCTTTATTTATAGGGTAGGTATATAATATTTATTGGGAAATATATCAATTTCTTAATAAAAAATTAGAAAAAAAAAATATCCGTTCAAGTTCTAATTCATCACCTTCTTCTCCAATCATTTCAATAAAAGTATTTACATGATGTATTTTATGAAAAACATCACATTGGGATATCTCATTTTTGAAAATAATTTCATAGTTTCTCTAAATATAACTAATGGTAATTTATTCATATAATTTATCATGGAATTATACATTTAGATCTAATTCAGCCAAGTATTTTTTAAATTCCACCGCTGTAATGACTACTTGATTTGCAATGAAATTGTTATCAAAAAATTTAATAGGAGAATCACTATATAAATTTGTAGTTTGAATTGATACTCTATGGTTTTTAACACATAAATATAGTTCTTATATATCAGGAATGATTTGATGTTCTTTTCAAACATAAATGATATAATGGAATGCATTTAAATCTAAATAAATAACATACTAGAATGGTTTGATTGAACAAAAAGTTTACCTAATAACATGATATATGGAGCATCAAAATTATCCATCATGGTAAAATATAAATGACTTTGATCTCAGGGCCTATTATGGGGATGATTTTGGATTCTATCAACCGTAATTATATTTGGGTAATGGTTAGAAAGAAGACCAATATCCTCACACTTGAGCCATTTCACATCAGAATGCATGTCCACCATCATCCACTTATCATTAGATTTGGTATACTGAGGTTTTAAATCTATAAAATAATTGTAATAAATGTGTCTATCCTTATAAATTTTTTAGAAAAATATAATTTATGGAAGATAGTTAAACGAGTTCAATCTTCAACAATTATAAAAAATGGGAATCTCCAGTTTCATTGCCTCATTTACAATGATGGGATTCCTCACAAGTTTTTTATTTATCCATTAGTTCATATCATAATACCATTTTTAATCCCCTTATTTTGTCCACACCTTTTGGGAATATCATATTGTTTCCACATAACTCTATATTCCCTATATTTTCAGTCCTTTTAACATATGAGGTGTCAAACTACTAAATAATTGATTGATATTCGCATTGTAATCAATCAAAAATCACGATGTTCCATGAAAAATAAAATTAATTTTATCTTATAGCATCCAAGAGATTCATCTTATTTTTTATTTATCTCATGAAATTACCTTTCCAACTTTATTCATATGGAGTGGGGAAAATACTTATTAAAAATTATATTTTTTAAATCTCTTCACTTGACAAAAAAATTTCTTCAAGCATGGTGTTTCTAATGAATTCTCACAACTTAACAGCTTCCCCGTAGAAATTAAACACAACTATTGTGATTTAATATTTTTCAGGATAATGTAGTACATTAAATTTTTTTTCATTGGTACTATACAATTATTCTTATATGAAAGGGATAGAGGGTCCATAAAAGGCTAGTGGTTAATTACAAAAGAAGGATTGCATGGATAGTTTCCCTATCCTTGGTGAAATAGGATGATATTTATGATTTATAACATAGAATAACATCATCATGAAATATTTTACTCTAACTTCCATCATATTGAGAATTCCATCATTTCCTTACCCATTTTCATTGTTATTCACATGAGCGCTATTATTTTTCAATATTATCTAAATATAAAATCTAAAAAAAGGAGGTTCCATTTAATAATAACTAAGATAATATCTTACATAGGAGAGTTAAATTAAAATTGTTTTATAACATTTGTCTACTAGGATTATACAATTTAATCCCTTCTTTGATTAAAAGGAAAAATGTTACACATTATATACAAACTTTACTGTTTTTTATTAAAAATATTATAATAATGAATCCATATTAGTTAGGAATGTCAAATATGGATTATATCAATTCCACTTTATCAGGAATCAATTTAGGATAATTTTAATACCCAATGTTTCTTTTTTGGGTTATTATACCTATGTATAATTGTGACCCTACTATAGGAACCTATATTATTTAGAAGTGGATTTAATTTCCTCAAAAACATTCTATTTATACTTAACCAAAATATCTTGAATATTTTCAACATGAACACTTATTTTTGTGGTTCATATAATGCTTTTGGAGTCATAATTTCCAAAAATATCAAAACCATCCATTGGTGCCATTTATAGTGACCTAACATTATTTTCAACATTTTAACCATGATTCCTTAAGGTGATATTAAAAAAATTACACGAAGGTACTTTTTTATGTTCAGTGTCTTCGAAATATGGTATATAGTATAATAAATTAAAGTAACATAAAAATAAACATAATTAAATTTTTTGTTCTAATGTAATACTTATTTATTATATCATCATATTCGATCTCAGTATAAATGATTTACTCTAGAAATTTATTAACAAATATGCGTGAGAATAAAGGCTTATAAAGGAAAAAAATCGTAAGAAAACATTATAGGTGAAATAATAAGCATGTAAATAATAACATATTTCATAAGGTATGTAAATCAACACAAATAATGATGAATTACATTGAAATGTTTCTGAACCAAAATATATTAATAAATATGTCCCCAAATATTATCACTCAGGTATTCTAAAACATATTACCTTGGATTTCAAACTGGTTATCATAAAAATTACTAATTAATTCTTACAAGATACCATGAACATGGTATCTTTATATATTAATTCATTACCCAATGTAGTGGAGTTTTGTCAAGGTGCACCTATCATACATCTAACATTATGTCTCCTTTGTTGACTAATAATCATAGGTAAATATAATTTAAAAAAATAAGTAAAAAATTTTGAATTGATAATTAGATTTCCCGAATAAATTGTTAAATTATATATCTATATGAATACACAGGAACAAAAGTATTTTCTAATATTCATGACATTAGAATATGAAAATAAAAATAAATATTTTATTTCAGCTGCATAACGATTATATAAAAGGGATCTTGTAACAGGTTTAATGAGAGGGAAATGAAATAGATTATTTAAAAAACATAAAATATAAAACCAGTAAAGTTTTTATAAGAACATCACAACATAATAAAATGGGAATCAAATTATATATAGAAAAAAAAGTACTTGAATTGAAAAATGGAGAAAGAGATCCCTTATATTGGGTAGATGCTTCTTAGATCTAGAGAGAAAATCCATAGAGGCCTAGTAACACCTTGGGAGGGATTTAAGGATGTATAAGGAGAGGAATGTCTTTCTGAATCGTTTATTAATGGAGCATAATGGGGGAAATTGTGGAAATCTATACATTGGGATGGGTGGCATTAAGTGTTAAATATATTTTTTATATTATTATATCACCTAACAAATTATGTTCGGAATAATTACAATAATTTTTATATATTATAAAGGATTTATTGATTGTTTCATAATGATTAAACCCATATAAATTAAAAAATGACCTTCTAACCAACCAAATAAATTCACCGATTCTAAACAAATCATCTAAAAAATACATTTTATAATTCCAATATTTTAATTATAAAAACCTAAATTTAAAAGGATATTTATAAAATCATTTTTTTACTTATTAATTTAATTAATGGTTAAAAATATCATAATTTTTTATTCATTTTCACATCATTGTGATGTCATAATGTTCTGTACTCATAAAACATTAATTTTCACTTCTTCATCAAATATCATCCTTGTAAAAAAATCTAAAACAATTCACCCTATGTTAATTATGATGTTGTAAATTCAAGAATGTTATTTGTTTTATGAAAATAATTCCCTAAATATTATAATTATAATATATATATATATATTGTAAATTATTTGTTTTCATGAAATAGTAAACTATATCACCATTATAAAACATACCTAGGACATCATTAGTTAATATTATCATTTAATGGGTTTTTTATAAAATCATTTAATGAAAATAAGATTTATTAATAACTTACAAATTTACCATAAAACATATTATTAATAGAATTTAAATATATTTATAGTTTCCAAAAATATAATTTTAGTTTATTCCTACATGATCTAAATGGTCACTTTATTTCATCTTCATAAAAAAATAATAACCAATTATCTTATTGATTAATCGATAAACTTCCCACCATCTATATTATCCTATGTCCATAATTTCAAAGGATCGTATTTCTCAAAAACAAACACCACCACGCTCACATCTACATTCACTACATTCAATGTTTCGACACAACTATTCCTAACTATAATTGTTTTCATATCTCTTGTCATTAATTTTTCAATGATTATGCAATCAGTGATTTTTTTTGGGAGAATTCAATCTTATGGATTTTCTATTACTGAATCTATTATTCACTAATGTGTATATCTCTTTAATTTTCCTTTATGTAGTAGTCCATTTCAATATATGATGTGTAATATTATTATAAAATGTAATATTATTTCAATATTTTTGAAATAAAACTTTGATTATAAAATAAGAGATCTTATTTTAATTAATTAAATGAATTTTTGGAATGATAAAGAAGCAATATGAAATAGATCTGCTTAGTCACCATGTATTTTTATTGAAACAGCCAGGGAAAGAGGAATCCAAATACTCTAAAAATAGAGTGGTGGAATTTGATTATTTTTTTTAAAAATATATTTATACAAATATTTCTTTTATTGTAATATATTTAGAAAACTATTTTCTAATTATGAAAATCTTAGTGGATAAGGACATGACACTCACATGATTTGGTTGCACATATACTCATAATAATTAATCAATTATGAATGTCACCCTAAGAATAGGATGTAACACCCCATGTAAATAAAGAATATGAAATTTCATATTTATCCATTTTTGTGAATAAAATATTTAAATGACTTTAAAGGGGACTCTATGCTCGATGGCGTACCCAACACGCAACTACGAGTTTCTTGGGAATCTTAAATTGCACTCTAATAATAAAATAATATTATTTTAAATGGTAGTTAACATGTAGCCGTTGTAATGGAGGAAATTGATAGAAATAACTAAAATATGATTATATATGTTTTTAAATGTTTTTACATTTATCCAATAAAGTATAGAGGCTTAAAATACGGAAATAATTCAATTTTAGGCATATATGCCCTAGTTTTCACTAAAGGTTCACTTATCGCCTTTTGATGGCGAACCATCATTAAATATAGTTTTTTTCACTCTTATACATTCTATTGGACCAAATAAAACTCTTCTTAAGAATCGGGACATCAAAATTTACTTTGTGTAAATTTTTGGTATCTTTCCGATAATGTTAATTTTTTTAATGAAGTGTAAAATGTTGTATTTTAATTCAAAACCTCTTTTTAATCTAATTTATTTATATGATTAGATTATATTTTGAATTGGTTTTAAAGTGAATTTAGAAAATATTTTTACCATTAAATCCAATAGTGGTCATTGGAATTAATTTCACATTGAAATCAGACTTAAACTAGTGTCAATCTTTTGATACTTATTGTTTTATAAAAACACGCAATTTGCTCTGACAGCGGGAATTAATTATTAAATTAATTAATGTGACTAATATGTTTTGAATTTTGTAAAACGGAATTCATTTTTTAATTCCGAATATCAAATATAGCTTAGGGTGAATGTTTGGTATTTTTCTGAAAAACTCCAATTTTTGATGAATAGTGAAACCACTAAGTGGTAATCAAGCAAACTGATTTTTTAGTTAAATGAAAGTTTACCACTAATGTATATTGAATTTTGAAAATCCGACATACATGGTTGTCATTATTATGTAAAATGTGGTTCAATGGGATGAAAATATTTTTTGGTGAATAGTAACTTATTAAGTTTTTAATCGCGATTAGTGGTAATTAGTGTAATTTAAGGTAAAAATGATATTATAAGAATGTGAAAACACCATGACACTTGTCCTACACCTATTGGGTGAGTCATGGCCGACCAAGAAAAGCCAGGGGCCAACTTGGGGACCCCATGGATCCACTTTGGTTGGGAAATGACATAAATAACTTTTTATTTAATGTAAAAGTAAAAATGACACAAACATGATATGTTTTACTAAAACAATTTTTAAGTTGGGTTATACAAGTCATATTTTTTATTGTAAATAGTCATTGGAAAGATAAAAAGATTTCCTACATCATAGTATTTTTTTATAATTTTTAGACATTATATAAAGTAAATTATTTATGACATAATAATGATGCAGCGATGACATCATTATTTGACGATTTAAATAAAATGGAAAGATAATGTAACATATATGTACTAAACATGTCCAAAACTTATTGGATGAGTGTATTTAAAAGCCTTATCACCTTATCCACAACTTATATCAATGTGGGACCTTTTAAAACCGAAACACATTTTCAAATAAAGTAATATTTCTTACTTTCCAAAAGTGCCCCTCCTCTCCTCTTATAAAAGGCCCCCACCTCTACCTCATTTCACACACACCTCAAGCCTTTGGATCGGCCAAAACCTGCCCATTTACTCTCTCCACATCCCTCTCCTCATCCTATAGGATTCCCTTTGGGCAGAATCCTTTCAAAGGAAGCCTTTAAGCTCAAATCAAAAGGAGTTACACTTTTAAAGGTAATTGATTCTCTCATGTTCATTTGTTTTATTTTGCTTCTCCACCCCCATAAACTCTTTTTATTTATATCTTTTGTAACAACACCAGTATCTTCAATATACTAGGATGTTGTTATAAGATTTATTCGAGCTACACTCTCACACAACTACATCAAATGGTTAAAGAACATACGGTTTCCGTGGATGGCGAAATTGTGCCTCCCGAAACAATGATTGTTCAATACTCATTTAACACCTTCAAAGGTGGACATTATGATGTCACTATTTTTATATATGATATATAATATGTTTATGTTTTACTTATTCTTCTTTATTTTTCATTTGTGTCTTACCATTATGGCTTCCATTATGGGTATACGCGATATCTTCATTTTAGGAAGTGCGGACTACCGCCCCCTCAAAGTGATTTGATTCGTTAAATACCATATGTGGGACGTATAAAGGATGGAACTATGATATTATATATGATATTATACTGGAATTATAATATACCTTTATATCATTATTATTCCATTCTATCAAATACGAAATAGAAGTGAAAGTAGCGTTCATGCGTACGTACGGATTACCGTCTCCATGAACGGTGCATTTCATTTCTTACCTCTAAATGATTATGTAATGTTATAAATGCATGAATGTACTTGATATATATGAAATATATGATATCTAAATGATGAATAAAATTCTCGATATAATAAACATTTTTCCAAACGAACAACATGTAATTATAAGAAGTCCACTTTCGACTTAAGAACCAAATATCGGCAAAACAAATATTATTAACTTAAATTATTACATAATGTTTATGACATGGTAATAAGTGATATAAAAGGAATAATTAACTTTAAAAAGGTTCTTAAGGAAGTAGAAATTAACTCAAGTTTATTATTCAGGAGATTAAAGAACGATCGAGTCAAGTCGGACCCGAGGTAAGGGATCCTACACCTCTCTTTCTTTTTAAGTACACTTTTTCATGTCATTCATTTTAAAGCTCATATTTCTTATGATTGGGATGTTCTTTTATATTACTCCTACTGTAATTATTATTTTCATATGATGAGAGACCCTATTTCCTCTCATTAATCCATTTTGGAAGTTTTGAGTGGCGCCGTTAGGCTGCCGAATATTTCGTAAGGGATTTTTCATCTCACTTTTATTCCCGTGAGATTTATGCGACATTTTCCACAATTTCCTTTGAGTGGTGTATGTACTTCCCATTATTCTACTCTTTGTGTAATATAATTTCGTTTATGAGTATTTACATCAATGATATATTTTCCTTCTTTCATGGGGTGTATGTTTTGAAAGATACCCAAGTCGGTAAGGGAACCTTTCACCCTCCTCTTTTTTAAAAGACTTCTTTTGTTGGGTCTTTTAATTTACATATTGTTATATTGGGATATGTTCTCATATATCCTTATTGATGTAAATTTTATATCCAAGTGATGAGATACACTTTTTATCTCTCATCAACTCATTTTGATGTGATGCCGTTAGGCTGTCAAGGGAACTTTTTAACCCAATTTCGATTTCTTTGGGTTCAACATGTAGTCATTGAATATGTCATCCATTGAATATGTGTGAATGACCTTTTATTGTTTTACACTTAATATCCAATTATATTGGGTGTATTTATATTTGTCACACATATTTTTGTGATTGATTTGTCCTTAATTCAAGGATACCTTCTTTATAAGGGATTTCATCACATTTGACATTTCTATTGAAAGTTCATTGTTGTTATGAACCAATTCACTCTTATATGGTGTGTATACTATCCTTTGACATATTATATCATGAATCCTTTTATTCTCATGATATTATAAAGTTCGTATTAAATGTTATTCTGCTATTATTTGTATTCAAGAGTCTCTCATTTTGTTAAAATCTCTTTAACAAAAATATCATTTTAAATGTTTTAAAGATTTATTATTCTAAATCATTATCTTTAATGTCCATGTTTTCAAAATGGTTTTCAGTATTTATTTATATGGACATTAATGTTTTAAAATTATAATTCCATTAAAAGCTTCAAAGTGTTATGGGACACTTTGATTCAAAAATCTCTTTTAAATGGTTTTTGAAAATGGATTCAATATCTGGGAATTATTTATTGGGATTGCAAATCAAATATTGTTATTGAAATGTTTATATTTTCTATATTTTATGTGTAATAATGGTACTTGGACATTATGACGGGTGGTGCCGTGAATACTAGGATGGTTGGTTACGTTATAACCTCCAATGCATTGGGTATGGAAGTCGGCCGTATGGCTATTCCATTAAGTATGTATGGAAATTAGACGTATGGCTATTCCATTAAGTGATATGTGTGGAAGTCGACCGTATGGTTATTCCACTTAAGTATGTTTATGTCCCAAGTTACCTTTATATATGTTATGTGTTCTTTATATGGGTTTTATGGTAATCCTTTGGTTACAAAAAGGTAAGTAATGATACTTTTTTTTCAGTGAAAAGTTTTTACTACTTCATGAAGGTGAAAAGTATTACATTGATAAAGTATTCATGGTTTACTTGTTGTTTTGAAAAACTAACAGTTTTCATTCTTTGTGTATCCCTTACTGAGCTTCTTATGCTCATCCCAAGTTTTTGAAATGTTTTTCACAGGACATAGCGTGGGATAGGGTCAGGGATGGGATCAAGGGAAAGTCATGCTACCTAAAACATGGAACTATACATGTTTCTTTTAAAGAGTTTTTATTTTATGGAAATTTAGTAGAAGCGACTACTTTGTATTCTTTTGAGATGTAATAGTTATGTCCTAATTCTCTAAAACTCTAAACCTGAAAAGATCTTCAATGTGAATTACTCATTTAATTCAATATTAAGTAAGGTTTAAGGCTGGGGCCTTATAGTTGGTATCAAAGGTCGGTTTAGATAACTTTAGAGGTTAGGGTATTCTTTAAGCATAAGTGACATTACCATAATGGTTAGGATTTCAGAAAGAATCCTAGTTTTAGATAAAGTGAATGAGTAAGTGTATCTTAGTGTTTACCTTCCTCATTAGTACATGATGGTTTTGTTGATATACTCACACTGACATTTCTAGTTTTAGTGAATGGATGGATCTAGCAGGCACCAAAGAGACAATAGGTTTGAAGGAAACTGTGGTGGTTCTCTGATTAAGATACTAGATATAATGGAGGATTCAATGAGGAAACTTGTGGTTGTTCTAAACCAAATATCAAGGAGTCATGATCAACCACTTCAACCTTGGTGAGTTCTCTAATGCATCATGTACGATATGGCCAACTTGATGTGGAAATTCAGGTAATAATTATTAAGGTAACCATTAGGGTTTATATGATACTTAATTTTTAGGTAATTATGGGTTACTCTATGATATGATGGAAAATGAAAGGAATGAGATAAACTTGAGGTTAAAATATGTTATTATTATTCTTGAAGATTTTTTCTCATTTTGGGGAATGTTTTAAGAATTATATAGTTTTGGAAAAAGGACAACACATAGACCGTGTGACATCTCGTCGCGTCAGACAAAGCTGCGGGAATCGAACCCACAACCAAAGTGCGACTGGTATTTATCGCCTACCACTGGACTACGTGAAGTCCCTGGTTAGTTTGACTGATTCATTCTAGTTATGTGATTTTATGAATTAAGAGTAAGTTGATTTTGGGTTATTTATGAAAATGATTAACCTATCATGGAGGATATGTGATTAGGTTAATTACTTTTCAAAACGAGACTTTAAGAGCAACTGAACTTGTTTGGAGATAAATGTTACGATTTATCTTGGAAGACTATGCGACTAAATCCTTCAAATAGTTGGGTTTCATTCTTATATTGGTTTACTTTGAAGAATTTTATGGACAAATTGATTATAGAATGGTCCTCGTTGAACTTTGGGTTTTGTTGGACAAATTTTGGAGATTAAGTATAGATTTTCTTTTTATAAAGGGTTATCCTTTTCTGGTTTATCTGATCTTGTACTAGACTTTTTGGTTTTGGTTTTGGTTAATGACATGGGAAGTATATAGTTCTATTTTGTGGATTAGGTGATTCTCTAGAAGTTGATTATAGTACTCTTAATGTGAACAAGTCTTCCTAAATACTCGTCTTTTGGAGAAAATATGAGTTTGTTTAAGGAATCTAATAAAAGTTGAAAGTAAATATGATAAGTGATTATGTTTCCTTATGAATAAATTCCTCAATAAAAAGTAACTTAAAACAAAAATGATGTCTAATAACTTTTCCTACTGGGGGATCGAATACCGTTTAACCCATCACTAGTTTGTGATTTTCTCATGGTTAACTTTCTCCTAAACATGTTTTCTATCACTCTCCATCAGAACATGACCCTTTGTTTTTTCCTCCATGTCCATATTTTCATACTTGGAATCCTAGTATGGGTTAACTCGGGTGACCTTTGTACTTATCTTTCTTTATTTTAAAGTGTTTGTTTTACCGACTTTTGTTCCGATATGGGACTTTCAAGGATGTTTCCAAGCGCAATTTTAAAATTGCGAGGACGCAATTCCCAAAAGGGGGGGGGAACGATGTAACACCCCAGGTAAATAAAGAATATGAAATTTCATATTTATCCATATTTGTGAATAAAATATTTAAATGACTTTAAAGGGGACTCTATGCTCGATGGCGTACCCAACACGCAACAACGAGTTTCTTGGGAATCTTACATTGCACTCTAATAATAAAATAATATTATTTTAAATGGTAGTTAACATGTAGCTGTTGTAATGGCGGAAATTGATAGAAATAACTAAAATATGATTATATATGTTTTTAATTGTTTTTACATTTATCCAATAAAGGATAGAGGCTTAAAATACGGAAATAATTCAATTTTAGGCATATATGCCCTAGTTTTCACTAAAGGTTCACTTATCACCTTTTGATGGCGAACTATCATTAAATATAGTTTTGTTCACTCTTATACATTCTATTGGACCAAATAAAACTCTTCTTAAGAATCGGGACATCAAAATTTACTTTGTGTAAATTTTTGGTATCTTTCTGATAATGTTAATTTTTTAATGAATAGTGTAAAATGTTGTATTTTAATTCAAAACCTCTATTTAATCTAATTTATTTATATGATTAGATTATATTTTGAATTGGTTTTAAAGTGAATTTAGAAAATATTTTTACCATTAAATCCAATAGTGGTCGTTGGAATTAATTTCACTTTGAAATCAGATTTAAACTAGTGTCAATCTTTTGATACTTATTGTTTTATAAAAACACGCTATTTGCTCTGACAGCGGGAATTAATTATTAAATTAATTAATGTGACTAATATGTTTTTAATTTTGTAAAACGGACTTCATTTTTTAATTCGGAATATCAAATATAGCTTAGGGTGAAGTTTTGGTATTTTTCTGAAAAACTCCAATTTTTGATGAATAGTGAAACCACTAAGTGGTAATCAAGCAAACTGATTTTTCAGTTAAATTAAAGTTTACCACTAATGTATATTGAATTTTGAAAATACGACATACATGGTTGTCATTAGTATGTAAAATGTGGTTCAATGGGATGAAAATATTTTTTTTGGTGAATAGTAACTTATTAAGTTTTTAATCGCGATTAGTGGTATTTAGTGTAATTTAAGGTAAAAATGATATTATAAGAATGTGAAAACACCATGACACTTGTCCTACACCTATTGGGTGAGTCATGGCCGACCAAGACAAGCTATGGGACAACTTGGGGACCCCATGGATCCACTTTGGTTGGGAAATTACATAAATAACTTTTTATTTAATGTAAAAGTAAAAATGACACAAACATGATATGTTTTACTAAAACAATTTTTAAGTGGGGTTATACAAGTCATATTTTTTATTGTAAATAGTCATTGGAAAGATAAAAATATTTCCTACATCATAGTAATTTTTTTATAATTTTTAGACATTAAATAAAGTAAATTATTTATGACATAATAATGATGCAGCGATGACATCATTATTTGACGATTTAAATAAAATGGAAAGATAATGTAAAATATATGTACTACACATGTCCAAAACTTATTGGATGAGTGGATTTCGAAGACTTATCACCTTATCCTCAACCTATATCAATGTGGGTCCTTTTAAAACCGAAACACATTTTCAAATAAAGTAATATTTCTTACTTTTCAAAAGTGCCCCTCCTCTCCTCTTATAAAAGGTCCCCACCTCTACCTCATTTCACACACTCCTCAAGCGTTTGGCTCGGACAAACCCTGCCCATTTACTCTCTCCACATCCATCTCCTCATCCTAGAGGATTCCCTTTGGGAAGAATCCTTTCACAGGAAGCCTTTAGGCTCAAATCAAAATGAGTTACACTTTTAAAGGTAATTCATTCTCTCATGTTCATTTGTTTTATTTTGCTTCTCCACCCCCCTAAAATCTTTTTATTTATATCTTTTGTAACAACACCAGTATCTTAAATATACTAGGATGTTGTTATAAGATTTATTCGAGCTACACTCTCACACAACTACATCAAATGGTTAAAGAACATACGGTTTCCGTGGATGGCGAAATTGTGCCTCCCGAAACGATGATTGTTCAATACTCATTTAACACCTTCAAAGGTGGCCATTATGATGTCACTATTTTTATATATGATATATAATATGTTTATGTTTTACTTATGCTTCTTTATTTTTCATTTGTGTCTTACCTTTATGGCTTCCATTATGGGTATACACGATATCTTCATTTTAGGAAGTGCGGACTACCGCCCCCTCAAAGTGATTTGATTTGTTAAATACCATATGTGGGACGTATAAAGGATGGAACTATGATATTATATATGATATTATACTGGAATTATAATATACCTTTATATCATTATGATTCCATTCTATAAAATACGAAATAGAAATGAAAGTAGCGTTCATGCGTACGTACGGATTACCGTCTCCATGAACGGTGCATTTCATTTCTTACCTCTAAATGATTATGTAATGTTATAAATGCATGCATGTACTGGATATATATGACATATATGATATCTAAATGATTAATACAATTCTGGATATAATAAACATTTTTCCAAACGAACAACATGTAATTATAAGAAGTCCACTTTCGACTTAAGAACCAAGTATCGGCAAAATAAATATTATTAACTTAAATTATTACACAATGTTTATGACATGGTAATAAGTGATATAAAAGGAATAATGAACTTGAAAAAGGTTCTTAAGGAAGTAGAAATTAACTCAAGTTTATTATTCAGGAGATTAAAGAACGATCGAGTCAAGTCGGACCCGAGGTAAGGGATCCTACACCTCTCTTTCTTTTTAAGTACACTTTTTCATGTCATTCATTTTAAAGCTCATATTTCTTATGATTGGGATGTTCTTTTATATTACTACTACTGTAATTATTATTTTCATATGATGATAGACCCTATTTCCTCTCATTAATCCATTTTGGAAGTTTTGAGTGGCGCCGTTAGGCTGCCGAATATTTCGTAAGGGATTTTTCATCTCACTTTTATTCCCGTGAGATTTATGCTACATTTGCCACAATTTCCTTTGAGTGGTGTATGTACTGCCCATTATTCTACTCTTTGTGTAATATACATTTGTTTTATGAGTATTTACATCAATGATATATTGTCCTTCTTTCATGGGGTGTATGTTTTGAAAGATACCCAAGTCGGTAAGGGAACCTTTCACCCTCCTCTTTTTTAAAAGACTTCTTTTGTTGGGTCTTTTAATTTACATATTGTTATATTGGGATATGTTCTCATATATCCTTATTGATGTAAATTTTATGTCCAAGTGATTAGATACACTTTTTATCTCTCATCAACTCATTTTGATGTGATGCCGTTAGGCTGTCAAGGGAACTTTTTAACCCAATTTCGATTTCTTTGGGTTCAACATGTAGTCATTGAATATGTCATCCATTGAATATGTGTGAATGACATTTTATTGTTTTACACTTAATATCCACTTATATTGGGTGTATTTATATTTGTCACACATATTTTTGAGATTGATTTGTCCTTAATTCAAGGATACATTCTTTATAAGGGATTTCATCACATTTGACATTTCTATTGAAAGTTCATTGTTGTTATGCACCAATTCACTCTTATATGGTGTGTATACTGTCCTTTGACATATTATATCATGAATCCTTTTATTCTCATGATATTATAAAGTTCGTATTAAATGTTATTCCGCTATTATTTGTACTCAAGAGTCTCTCATTTTGTTAAAATCTCTTTAACAAAAATATCATTTTAAATGTTTTAAAGATTTATTATTCTAAATCTTTATCTTTAATGTCCATGTTTTCAAAATGGTTTTCAGTATTTATTTATATGGACATTAATGTTTTAAAATTATAATTCCATTAAAAGCTTCAAAGTGGTATGGGACACTTTGATTCAAAAATCTATTTTAAATGGTTTTTGAAAATGGATTGATTAATTCAATATCTGGGAATTATTTATTGTGATTGAAAATGAAATATTGTTATTGAAATGTTTATATTTTCTATATTTTATGTGTAATAATGGTACTTGGACATTATGACGGGTGGTGCCGTGAATACCAGGAGGGGTGGTTACGTTATAACCTCCAATGCATTGGGTATGGAAGTCGGCCGTATGGCTATTCCATTAAGTATGTATGGAAATTGGACGTATGGCTATTCCATTAAGTGATATGTGTGTAAGTCGACCGTATGGTTATTCCACTTAAGTATGTTTATGTCCCAAGTTACCTTTATATATGTTATGTGTTCTTTATATGGGTTTTATGGTAATCCTTTGGTTACAAAAAGGTAAGTAATGATACTTTTTTTTCAGTGAAAAGTTTTTACTACTTCATGAAGGTGAAAAGTATTACATTGATAAAGTATTCATGGTTTACTTGTTGTTTTGAAAAACTAACAGTTTTCATTCTTTGTGTATCCCTTACTGAGCTTCTTATGCTCATCCCAAGTTTTTGAAATGTTTTTCACAGGACATTGCATGGGATAGGGTCACGGATGGGATCAAGGGAAAGTCATGCTACCTAAAACATGGAACTATACATGTTTCTTTTAAAGAGTTTTTATTTTATGGAAATTTAGTAGAAGCGACTACTTTGTAATCTTTTGAGATGTAATAGTTATGTCCTAATTCTCTAAAACTCTAAACCTGAAAATATCCTCAATGTGAATTACTCATTTAATTCAATATTAAGTAAGGTTTAAGGCTGGGGCCTTATAGTTGGTATCAAAGGTCGGTTTAGATAACTATAGAGGTTAGGGTATTCTTTAAGCATAAGTGACATTACCATAATGGTTAGGATTTCAGAAAGAATCCTAGTTTTAGATAAAGTGAATGAGTAAGTGTATCTTAGTGTTTACCTTCCTCATTAGTACATGATGGTTTTGTTGATATACTCACACTGACATTTCTATTTTTAGTGAATGGATGGATCTAGCAGGCACCAAAAAGACAATAGGTTTGAAGGAAACTGTGGTGGTTCTCTGATTAAGATACTAGATATAATGGAGGATTCAATGAGGAAACTCGTGGTTGTTCTAAACCAAATATCAAGGAGTCATGATCAACCACTTCAACCTTGGTGAGTTCTCTAATGCATCATGTACGAGATGGCCAACTTGATGTGGAAATTCAGGTAATAATTATTAAGGTAACCATTAGGGTTTATATGATACTTAATTTTTAGGTAATTATGGGTTACTCTATGATATGATGGAAAATGAAAAGAATGAGATAAACTTGAGGTTAAAATATGTTTTGATTATTCTTGAAGATTTTTTCTCATTTTGGGGAATGTTTTAAGAATTATATAGTTTTGGAAAAAGGACAACACGTAGACCGTGTGACATCCCGTCGCGTCAGACAAATCTGCGGGAATCGAACCCACAACCAAAGTGCGACTGGTATTTATCGCCTACCACTGGACTACGTGAAGTCCCTGGTTAGTTTGACTGATTCATTCTAGTTATGTGATTTCATGAATTAAGAGTAAGTTGATTTTGGGTTATTTATGAAAATGATTAACCTATCATGGAGGATATGTGATTAGGTTAATTACTTTTCAAAACGAGACTTTAAGAGCAACTGATATTGTTTGAAGATAAATGTTACGATTTATCTTGGAAGACTGTGCGACTAAATCCTTCAAATATTTGGGTTTCAATCTTATATTGGTATACTTTGAAGAATTTTATGGACAAATTGATTATATAATGGTCCTCGTTGAACTTTGGGTTTTGTTGGACAAATTTTGGAGATTAAGAATAGATTTTCTTTTTATAAAGTGTTATCCTTTTCTGGTTTATCTGATCTTGTACTAGCCTTTTTGGTTTTGGTTTTGGTTAAAGACATGGGAAGTATATAGTTCTATTTTATGGATTAGGTGATTCTCTAGAAGTTGATTATAGTACTCTTAATGTGAACAAGTCTTCCTAAATACTCGTCTTTTGGAGAAAATATGAGTTTGTCTAAGGAATCTAATAAAAGTTGAAAGTAAATATAATAAGTGATTATGTTTCCTTATGAATAAATTCCTCAATAAAAAGTAACTTAAAACAAAAATGTTGTCTAATAACTTTTCCTACTGGGGAATCGAATACCGTTTAACCCATCACTAGTTTGTGATTTTCTCATGGTTAACTTTCTCCTAAACATGTTTTCTATCACTCTCCATCAGAACATGACCCTTTTTTTCCTCCATGTCCATATTTTCATACTTGGAATCCTAGTATGGGTTAACTCGGGTGACCTTTGTACATATCTTTCTTTATTTTAAAGTGTTTGTTTTACCAACTTTTGTTCCGATATGGGACTTTCAAGGATGTTTCCAAGCGCAATTTTAAAATTGCGTGGACGCAATTCCCAAAAGGGGGGGAAGGATGTAACACCCCAGGTAAATAAAGAATATGACATTTCATATTTATCCATATTTGTGAATAAAATATTTAAATTACTTTAAAGGGGACTCTATGCTCGATGGCGTACCCAACACGCAACAACGAGTTTCTTGGGAATCTTACGTTGCACTCTAATAATAAAATAATATTATTTTAAATGGTAGTTAACATGTAGCCGTTGTAATGGAGGAAATTGATAGAAATAACTAAAATGTGATTATATATGTTTTTAAATGTTTTTACATTTATCCAATAAAGGATAGAGGCTTAAAATACGGAAATAATTCAATTTTAGGCATATATGCCCTAGTTTTCACTAATGGTTCACTTATCGCCTTTTGATGGAGAACCATCATTAAATATAGTTTTGTTCACTCTTATACATTCTATTGGACCAAATAAAACTCTTCTTAAGAATCGGGACATCAAAATTTACTTTGTGTAAATTTTTGGTATCTTTCCGATAATGTTAATTTTTTTAATGAATAGTGTAAAATGTTGTATTTTAATTCAAAACCTCTTTTTAATCTAATTTATTTATATGATTAGATTATATTTTTAATTGGTTGTAAAGTGAATTTAGAAAATATTTTTACCATTAAATCCAATAGTGGTCGTTGGAATTAATTTCACTTCGAAATCAGACTTAAACTAGTGTCAATCTTTTGATACTTATTGTTTTATAAAAACACGCTATTTGCTCTGACAGTGGGAATTAATTATTAAATTAATTAATGTGACTAATATGTTTTGAATTTTTTAAAACGGAATTCATTTTTTAATTCGGAATATCAAATATAGCTTAGGGTGAAGTTTTGGTATTTTTCTGAAAAACTCTAATTTTTGATGTATAGTGAAACCACTAAGTGGTAATCAAGCAAACTGATTTTTCAGTTAAATGAAAGTTTACAACTAATGTATATTGAATTTTGAAAATCCGACATACATGGTTGTCATTAGTATGTAAAATGTGGTTCAATGGGATGAAAATATTTTTTTGGTGAATAGTAACTTATTAAGTTTTTAATTGCGATTAGAGGTAATTAGTGTAATTTAAGGTAAAAATGATATTATAAGAATGTGAAAACACCATGACACATGTCCTACACCTATTGGGTGAGTCATGGCCGACCAAGACAAGCCATGGGCCAACTTGGGGACCCCATGGATCCACTTTGGTTGGGAAATGACATAAATAACGTTTTATTTAATGTAAAAGTAAAAATGACACAAACATGATATGTTTTACTAAAAAAAATTTTAAGTGGTGTTATAAAAGTCATATTTTTTATTGTAAATAGTCATTGGAAAGATAAAAAGATTTCCTACATAATAGTATTTTTTTTATAATTTTTAGACATTAAATAAAGTAAATTATTTATGACATAATAATGATGCAGCGATGACATCATTATTTGACAATTTAAATAAAATGGAAAGATAATGTAAAATCTATGTACTACACATGTCCAAAACATATTGGATGAGTGGATTTCGAAGCCTTATCACCTTATCCATAACTTATATCAATGTGGGACCTTTTAAAACCGAAACACATTTTCAAATAAAGTAATATATATTACTTTCCAAAAGTGCCCCTCCTCTCCTCTTATAAAAGGCCCCCACCTCTACCTCATTTCACACACTCCTCAAGCCTTTGGCTCGGCCAAACCCTGCCCATTTACTCTCTCCACATCCCTCTCCTCATCCTAGAGGATTCTCTTTGGGCAGAATCCTTTCAAAGGAAGCCTTTAGGATCAAATCAAAAGGAGTTACACTTTTAAAGGTAATTCATTCTCTCATGTTCATTTGTTTTATTTTGCTTATCCACCCCCCTAAACTCTTTTTATTTATATCTTTTGTAACAACACCAGTATCTTCAATATACTAGGATGTTGTTATAAGATTTATTCGAGCTACACTCTCACACAACTACATCAAATGGTTAAAGAACATACGGTTTCCGTGGATGGCGAAATTGTGCCTCCCGAAACGATGATTGTTCAATACTCATTTAACGCCTTCAAAGGTGGCCATTATGATGTCACTATTTTTATATATGATATATAATATGTTTATGTTTTACTTATGCTTATTTATTTTTCATTTGTGTCTTACCTTTATGGCTTCCATTATGGGTATACGCGATATCTTCATTTTAGGAAGTGCGGACTACCGCCCCCTCAAAGTGATTTGATTCGTTAAATACCATATGTGGGAAGTATAAAGGATGGAACTATGATATTATATATGATATTATACTGGAATTATAATATACCTTTATATCATTATGATTCCATTCTATAAAATACGAAATAGAAATGAAAGTAGCGTTCATGCGTACGTACGGATTACCGTCTCCATGAACGGTGCATTTCATTTCTTACCTCTAAATGATTATGTAATGTTATAAATTCATGAATTTACTGGATATATATGACATATATGATATCTAAATGATGAATACAATTCTGGATATAATAAACATTTTTCCAAACGAACAACATGTAATTATAAGAAGTCCACTTTCGACTTAAGAACCAAATATCGGCAAAACAAATATTATTAACTTAAATTATTACATAATGTTTATGACTTGGTAATAAGTGATATAAAAGGAATAATGAACTTGAAAAATGTTCTTAAGGAAGTAGAAATTAACTCAAGTTTATTATTCAGGAGATTAAAAAACGATCGAGTCAAGTCGGACCCGAGGTAAGGGATCCTACACCTCTCTTTCTTTTTAAGTACACTTTTTCATGTCATTTATTTTAAAGCTCATATTTATTATGATTGGGATGTTCTTTTGTATTACTCCTACTGTACTTATTATGTTCATATGATGAGAGACCCTATTTCCTCTCATTAATCCATTTTGGAAGTTTTGAGTGGCGCCGTTAGGCTGCCGAATATTTCGTAAGGGATTTTTCATCTCACTTTTATTCCCGTGAGATTTATGCTACATTTGCCACAATTTCCTTTGAGTGGTGTATGTACGGCCCATTATTCTACTCTTTGTGTAATATACTTTCGTTTATGATTATTTACATCAATGATATATTGTCTTTCTTTCATGGGGTATATGTTTTGAAAGATACCCAAGTCGGTAAGGGAACCTTTCACCCTCCTCTTTTTTAAAAGACTTCTTTTGTTGGGTCTTTTAATTTACATATTGTTATATTGGGATATGTTCTCATATATCCTTATTGATGTAAATTTTATGTCCAAGTTATGAGATACACTTTTTATCTCTCATCAACTCATTTTGATGTGATGTCGTTAGGCTGTCAAGGGAACTTTTTAACCCAATTTCTATTTCTTTGGGTTCAACATGTAGTCATTGAATATGTCATCCATTGAATATGTGTGAATGACCTTTTATTGTTTTACACTTAATATCCACTTATATTGGGTGTATTTATATTTTTCACACATATTTTTGAGATTTATTTGTCCTTAATTCAAGGATACCTTCTTTATAAGGGATTTTATCACATTTGACATTTCTATTGAAAGTTCATTGTTGTTATGCACCAATTCACTCTTTTATGGTGTGTATACTATCCTTTGACATATTATATCATGAATCCTTTTATTCTCATGATATTATAAAGTTCGTATTAAATGTTATTCCTCTATTATTTGTATTCAAGAGTCTCTCATTTTGTTAAAATCTCTTTAACAAAAATATCATTTTAAATGTTTTAAAGATTTATTATTCTAAATCATTATCTTTAATGTCCATGTTTTCAAAATGGTTTTCAGTATTTATTTATATGGACATAAATGTTTTAAAATTATAATTCCATTAAAAGCTTCAAAGTGGTATGGGACACTTTGATTCAAAAATCTCTTTTAAATGGTTTTTGAAAATGGATTGATTAATTCAATATCTGGGAATTATTTATTGTGATTGAAAATGAAATATTGTTATTGAAATGTTTATATTTTCTATATTTTATGTGTAATAATGGTACTTGGACATTATGACGGGTGGTGCCGTGAATACCAGGACGGGTGGTTACGTTATAACCTCCAATGCATTGGGTATGGAAGTCGGCCGTATGGCTATTCCATTAAGTATGTATAGAAATTGGACGTATGGTTATTCCATTAAGTGATATGTGTGGAAGTCGACTGTATAGTTATTCCACTTAAGTATGTTTATGTCCCAAGTTACCTTTATATATGTTATGTGTTCTTTATATGGATTTTATGGTAATCCTTTGGTTACAAAAAGGTAAGTAATGATACTTTTTTTTTCAGTGAAAAGTTTTTACTAATACATGAAGGTGAAAAGTATTACATTGATAAAGTATTCATGGTTTACTTGTTGTTTTGAAAAACTAACAGTTTTCATTCTTTGTGTATCCCTTACTGAGCATCTTATGCTCATCCCAAGTTTTTGAAATGTTTTTCACAGGACATAGCGTGGGATAGGGTCAAGGATGGGATCAAGGGAAAGTCATGCTACCTAAAACATGGAACTATACATGTTTCTTTTAAGGAGTTTTTATTTTATGGAAATTTAGTAGAAGAGACTACTTTGTAATCTTTTGAGATGTAATAGTTATGTCCTAATTCTCTAAAACTCTAAACCTGAAAAGATCCTCAATGTGAATTACTCATTTAATTCAATATTAAGTAAGGTTTAAGGCTGGGGCCTTATATAGGATGGGATTCACATTTTTTGGGGATACCCCACATGGCCTGTAGAATTGTGAAGAAAACCTAAAAAATAATAATTACATGTTTATTGAATACATTTCACAGTTACCACATGGTTTCTCATAAATATTCGTAAACACTCAATGCAACCAATATACTATAAAAAAGTTAAAAAACTCCAATAAAACTCTAAATATTCAAGACAAAAAAAATAAATAAATATATGAGAGAACTATAACATAAGGTCGTATAATCACCACACCCTAATAATTTTATTTAGTAAGAAATTACATGGTTGATGTCGATGTCAAATAAAAATGAAAGCCTCAACAATTAATATCATCCATAAAAAACACTTAAAATTTTAGTTTAAATCCAATGAAATACCAAAAATCATCCCAATATCATATTGAAAAACCTATTCTTTATCGAAATTAGGGACCATTATAGGACTCCCCACCATTTTAGATAATTTCAAAAATTATATAAAAAATAAAATAACTTATTCTATTAAAACCCAAAAATCAATAAATCACGACATAAATAAAATAAATCATGGGATAGAACATCCCCCCAACTTATATAATAATTCTAGTAAATACTGTATTATAAATTGAAAAGGTACAAAAACAATTTAAATATATTCACATAAAAAATATTTACTAACACACAAGAAGTACCCTTCCACTATCAACCAAAACATGGAAGGCTCCCCCAACATCTACCCTTAATACTGCACAATATAGGAATATACCATAGGGTGTCACTACACTATGATAAAATAGTATTCGAACATGGCTCACCACCTCATGAAGAAACCATGGAATAAACAAATAGAAATAATGTTTTTTCCAAGAAGTGACACTAGTCCTAGTTTATTAATCATATATATAAAGGTGTTCCATGTCTAAGACAACAAAAAAACCATCACAGCCACATACCATCATAACCATATTGCCCCAAATTTTAGGATTCTATTAGGAAACCGTGATTAAAACCCCATCAATAGATATAAATCACCAGAACCTGAATGATTTTAATTTCATTAACCATGTATTACTATAAAAAAAACATACTAATAACCAGAAAGCATCAAGAAGGACACTCAAAGAGACATATAAACAAGATTTATCATTTCTCAACAAAATCTAAAAACATAAATTAATCCAAAAATATATGACAATTCCAAGGGAGATTACATTAGATAATTATATTCAATAACAAAACAAAAAATACTATAAATATAATCTAAAAGAAACACATGAGTATATAAAATATTTCATTTAACCCATAGGTAAATACAAAACTCTAGAAGGAATGGAACACAGCATGAATATGAGATCTAAGAAAATGATCAAAACTATAAATGTTTCTAAATCCACTTGTCCACTCAAATTTTTTATAGAAACTATAATGTAAGGAATAAATTCAAAGGGATAAGAAGATTTTTGGGAATGTTAATCCATAAAAAAGACAATTTTATATTCTCTATTGATCATTCATGGAGGAATACTTTAATAAGAACATCTCATGAGTCCAACCAATTCATGTCTCTCGATTAAAACAAAATAATATCATTACTAATAAGGGTTGAATACCCAAAACATAAACATTTCAAAATAATTACCAATATTTTATTACAAATCTTCTTTTCTGTAAACTAATCAAATGAACCTGGATTTTTTATAAATAATTCTTTCATTAGAAAATGTGTGTTATATTATATAATATTATAAAGGTAAAAAATATATATAATCATAAAAAACATGTCTCTTTAATAATGATAAACTCATTTTTCATCTATGAAACCTATTCAGTTTCCAAAAATTATAATTGGTAAAAATATATATAATAGAGAATATATATTGGAGAAATATAGATCTCAAAAATATGATATAATAATATCCCCCATTAAAAACTATATAGGTAAAACAATATATTATTAAACTATATAATATCCAAAAAAATGAAAATATAACCTTAAGAGTATTTATAGTATATTTTTAGTGAATGAATAAAGTGGTATATATAAGGAGAATTGTGACAATTTAAATATTAATAAGATAGTTAGTTAAATGTTCCTATGGGCCAATTAAATGATTGATTTGTTTTATCATTGAGAATTATAGAATTTAATCATAATTTATTCATTATAATTAATGTTCATAAGTATTGATGAAAAAAGACAATTTATGTATAAATGAGAAATGATGTCTTCACCTAGTAGAGTCACATTGTTTGAATCCATTTTTTAATAATTAGGGAAGAAGGTAGAATCACTAGGGATAAACCATTACCAAGACCAATCTAAGACTCAACTAATTAATCATGAATTAAATCGCCTATGGGAGAAGTTTTAGTTAGTGGAGATTACCAGTCAGTCAATGTTAGCGTAGCCACCCCGTGAAACTACCACCATCATACAATTTACCATTAAGAAGTATGTGGATGTAATAATGGGTTATATGTTGAGACCAAAATTATGTACTGTGTAATTACCCTTAAAAAATAAAATATTAATTCCATCAATCCTATTTATATACTAATTTTGTTTCATTATATTCTATTTTTATGTAAGACCAATTTGATTAATTGATTGTTGGATGAAAATAAAACAATATTGAATTTTAATCCTAAAAAATATGCATTTTTATAATAAAATGAGATATTATGAATACTTTAAAAAAAGTTAATTATCCATTTAAAACATTTTTATTTCAATATTAATGTCAATATAAAATAGTTATTCCCTAAGTAAATTTTTTTAACTGTAAAAAATTTGACTATCTTAAAAACTATTAATTTTTTTGTAAAAAAAATTTTTATTTGAAATTAAATATTTTAATATTTAGATATTTAAATGGAAAATTTTAATACTATATTTGAAATATTAACATCAAATTTTTTCTTGGGTGAATATTTTGGAATTTTCTAAAATGTATTATTTTTCAGTGAAAAAAAATATTGGTTTCATTATGATTCATGATATCATGTTTATTTCATAATAATGTAATAATTAATTAACTAAAATAAATTAATAAAATATTTTATTTTATTAATTTTAAATTTTTGTTATATTTTAATCATTTACCAAACATAAATGGGACATTCTCAGTTGTAAAACAAAAAGTTTGATTTTCAAAACATTACATTATTGATAATTTATTTTTAATTCCTATGTCATACATAAAAATTTGTTTTAGTTATAATTTAGTAAAATATCAAAAAATGGGATTAAAATTCAGAAAACTATGAGCTAAAACCGTTTTTAATCCAATGTTTTTTCATATTACAGAAACTATATTTACCATGAACAATTTATAGAAATTATTAAAAAATTCCTCCATTTTCTATAAATTTCAACACATTTCAGCATTAACATTAAAAATATAACAATAAAACATGAATTTATTGTAAATTTACCATAATAGTAGTCCCCCATGGTGTCCTAAATCCCCCAATGTTCCATCCTCAAATGTTCAGAGCAACTCCTCATGGTAAAATATTTCTCCTCCCTTTCTGATCAAATCAAGAAACTCTTTTTTATTTATCATCCAAATGTTATGTTACTCTCATTTTTTGCCACTATTATCACACCCTTAATGAAAATTTGATTTCATCGATGTGAGAGAATTTTTATCTCATTTCACACTTTTCTAAATTCATATATTATACCTATCATGATGTTAAATTCACTTATCAAATTTCTCTATTTTGAATGAAAAATTATAATATTGTGAATACCCCAACCAATTATTTTTTAATGGTTATTCACCTAGATTTTTATGCAATTTATTTATCTATTTTTTAAAATTTTCAAAACACACATTTTATTTCCATTTGTTAAAATTGATCTTATGGTCATGTATTTAAGAACATTTCTACAAAATGGTTTTATATGAAATCCATTATTTATTCTCATTGGGTTATTGATAAAATGATTTATTATGATATATGTGTCCCACATAAATTAATACATATTAAGGGTGTTCCATGATATTTCCCCAATACATTTTTTAATGTTTTTAATCTATATAGATGACATAATTTACGATACCTCTGTGAATAACCATTACAACTATAATTTATTACACCATTGTGACAAAACATGGGGATGTTATTATAAAGGTATCATTTAAATGTTGCAACTAAATTTCCATGTAAGGAGTCATCTTCTTTTTATCCTGATATTTCTTGGGTAATCTTGATCATGTTGTATTTCCATACGTCTTGTTCCTAATGATATACCTCATGATCGAATGAAAAATGTCACCCAAGCTTATTCTCTTACTGGACTCTTGATCACACCTTTCCTTTGATATATACCACCAAGTTATAATATATTGTAAAATTAAATTGATGTGAACCCAATAAGTATATATACACATTTATTAGAATAGTATTTTTTTATTTTCTTTTATTTTCTTTCGAATTTAGATGAATATAAATTTTAAAAGATCGTGTGTTTTGTTCTATGTAATGAAACGTTTTTGAAATTCAAATACGGGATTACATGACCTAAATGTTCAAATATGAGACAGAAATAACTTTTTAAGTTATTCTATTGAAAAAAAATCACCCATCATCAAAAATAAAACAACTTTGGAAATACCATATTTAAAAAAAAGAAATTAACCTATGTGTAAAAATATTAATAGTTAAAATCACAAAAGAAATAATTTTTTATATTATTTAGATTTAAAATATTGAATAATATAAATTAATTAATTTTATATTGTTTAAATAAATTTTAAAATTCACTTCCCTAAATATTTTTATAAAATCTTCAACTTTACCAAATATTCCATATAGAACATCAAAAACATTTTCTTTAATAACACCACATATATTTCTAAAACCAATGTCTTGTAAAACTCACCATTTTGATCAATTCACATTAACCACAAATTCTTCCAACAAAGAATATAACATAAATATATATGGAAACTCTTCAAATAAAATCCATTTTAACCACATCAATGAAACATCAAAATAATCTACAATTTTTCACTAATAAGTAGGAATCATAATTGAAGAAATCAAGAACCATAATGGTTTAAAATAAAAAAAACTGGGAGAGGTTCATAAATATGAATATCCTAGAAAGAAAATCTATCATGAAATATTTCAACCATATGATAGTATCTGATATTCACATAGAACATTATTCGTGAATTGTGTATGGTTTCATTGTCCATGATGATGAACTAGTCATCCTTAGCATTATTTCCAATTCCACGTGAAAATGAAAAAGAACCCAATAGAATCATTGTACAATCTCGTAGAGGATTAAAATATCTTTGTTTTATATATTTAAATACTAAAACTTGTCAAAACAGAATAAAAATAGAAACAAATCCAATCTATCCCGTGAAAATCAATGCTCATCAAGAGAAATTTATGGAAGACCACTTTACCGCACCCCCACAAGTACCAACACTCTTTTAACCAAAGAATACAAATGCACAAAAAATAAAACATTATATTTTAATGAATCTAAGACCATTGGAAATTACATTCACTTGGATATCATTTGTAAATAACTGTGCTTGGTATACCTCATACATCACCTAACCTAGTGTACCACATTCCTCGAAGGAAATTCCCTTTCCCCATAGGCTATCAACTACAAACTCAAAATCAAGAAAGTGTATTATGAAAGGTTTCACCATTAAATAATTTTAAAAATACTTTATTAATTTTATTGTGATTTTGGAATGGGTCATATGTACATTGGATGTCCATGATATACCAAAATAAATAAAACAACATAACTAAATAAGTCAAACAATCAAAAAGTGTCACAATCATTGATAATGATCTGAAATCTTCCACTATAAAATATACGATAATATTTCATTTAGTGAGAATATAAAATAAAATAAAATAAAAAATAGAATTAAAAGTAAACAAGTCTTGTTTAATCTCCTATAATGGAATGAAAAATAAAAATGATCTGAGTTATATTTGAAGAAATTTTATGAAACCATTTTTTCTATCTACATATCAAGTCACCATTTTCTTTTCAATGACTGATAAATTATACAAAAAAGAACATGGAGATGGTAAAAATCAGATTGGTATCATATAAATCGATTTTCCTGTTAGTATATGGTGTGAGAAAAATGAAAAAGTATGATCTCACTAAGGAGACTGTGCAATCCGTTCAATAAAACATATCATGATTTATACTTATAAATAATAATAAAATTATAGTTTCCATTTCACCAATAAATATTAAATAAAAATCAAACAACCATAAAAATATATAAAAAATCATCGTTTTATCCCCACATTAGTAAAATATCATTTGAAACAAAAATGCAATCAGTTAACATTTTATGAAACATGGTCAAAAATCCTTTAAAAATATATTTCATATTTTCTAGGAAAACCAATTCAAAAATTATATTTACATATAAAAAACTATCCAAAACCATAATTTTAATTTAAAAATTACTATCACACATTTTATTTTAGGGGAAAATGATAAAGGGAATCACCTGATTAAGGAGTGATATGAAAATTAAAAATTATCTAAATGAAATATCAAGAAATGAGCACAAGTGGATATAAATATAATGGTGTGGAATATTATTATATAAAACAAATAATATTAGGCTAATATTCATCATAATAACCTTAGGACCTATGTAATATAATTATGAATATGTTACTAGAACCCTAAATAAGACTATAAGAACATGTCCATCTGGGAAGCCCATGAAACTAGTCAATACCTAGACCATTCAAGGAGCATATAACTACCATAGCCCAAAACCATCATGGTGTACTCAAGTACCAATGTTGAAAATGTATTTATCACAGAAGAGAAATTATAGTCTTTATGAAGATACATAACTTAAAAAAACACAATAAATAGTTTTATAAAAAGGGTTACACTATATTATAGGTTAATGATATTTTAATATCTGTATTTTTAAGAATTTTGGAAAGAAAATTTTATATATCAACCCAAAAATGTAAAGTAAAACCTTCTTAAAAATTTCAATTTTTCCCATTAAAAATGGGACTCATGAATATATAGTCTTGTTTCATTCACCACAGACTTACTTTGTTCATGAAAAAATTTCTTTAGTTAGATAAAGACATCATAATAGTTCTTACTCATCCTTGGGATATACGAATTAAATTCGAAAAAAAAGAGATGAGTGCAACAAGATCAATGTTGTATATAAATATATAAATCTTACTGAAATTCTTGATAACATAAATTTCATGTTCTCTTGATTATATAATAATATTTTGAGAACCTATAATAATTTATCAACCAATTAATTAAACCTTAAATCCAAAATTCTTTATAATCTATTTTATAAGACATCATAAATGAAAAATCAAAATTCATGAAATATTTATGATGAAGAAAAAATTTTAACATTATAATATTGTAAATATTACTTTAAATTATAAACTTATTTCTAAAATTTTATGTCAATGTATTAATATTAGAACACATATGTAGAAATATTTTATTTTTTTTAAAACTTATGGCATCATATTATCATCATTGAATCACCAAATAGGACAATTCCGGTATTCAGATTAGAAGTTAATTATATATGTTTACTCAATCAATTCATTAGAGTAACTTATTTTTTGTTAACTACATCCATATTCTCATAATAGTTACTCACATCAATTAACTCCACAATATCATATGATTAATTAACTACTTCCATATTCTCTTAGAAAAAACATAAAGTTGTTAACTATGATAATTTAACTAATGCACTAGAGGGATTTAACTAAACTATATATCACATAATTATTTTACCCCAATAAGCCCTTTCCTTCACTCCAAATTCCCACATTCATCAATAAAGAAACATTTAGCCTGAATTTCTGTGAAATGTTTTTATACTTGATGCATGATATTCCTTCACATGTACCACCTCATACACTAGTGTTTTATGACTACAATCAAGGTTTTAGGGTGGTATTGTGATGATAAAATACCCATTTTATTACTGTGAACAATAATATAAAGATAACCCTGTATCTAAAAAAATTGGAAATGATTAGAGTGCATGTGATATATAAAAAAATAACAGAAATTTGAATGTGGAAATTTAATAAAACATTATACAGACTTGATTTCATACTAGGAAAACTAAATAAATAACGTAAATAAGGTTATAAAATACAAAAATATTACTAATACTACAGGACATACCTTATTATGTGATCCACATATACTCCCGTTTAATCATTCTTGATCATATCTAGGCCTCACTCTAACCTTTTCCTATAACTAAGTGAATGTCTCCATAGGTACCCAAGTGCAATGATGACTTGAGTAAGGTGTGACTGTAAAAATCAATTATGAACTAACAACATAGTCCCATATATAGTATAAATTAAATGAATTGAGTTTGTGACATACCATTAATACATAAAAACTATTTAAAATAATTCAAACAAGAATTGCCATTATTGATCCTCGGGTTGTTGACCCTAATCGACCAAACCACGTTCATCCAATGTCAGAGTGACAAAAGGAATTTCCCAAGGATTTTTCTAGAAATATAATATCCTAGGGGTATTTCAACTTGGTATACAATGGTAATGACATGGATAACTCATTATACATTACAAAAATGATGACTTATGAAAAATTTTATCATAAATTCACAAATGGAGGACATCTGCATTCTATGTAGTGGTCCTGACAGTTGGGACCCAGTAACCAAAAGGGTTTACCTCACCTATCAGAGACACCATAATCCAATGATATCTTGCATGTAAAAGAAATTTCATCCCATGAAACGCTTGACCACTCAAATAGAGGAACACACAATTACCATATATATCACATATTGATGGATCATTTTCCTCATCCTTAAATCATTGAAATAATGGTTCAAATTATGTGGTGGCCCTACAAATAGTATCAATGATCTACCTGAAGAAAATTTTCAGGACATACCTTTAGGGAGTGTTCAAAACTACCCTATAGAGATTGTTTACAACCTCTCATAGGGAGTATTCAAGGCCCCCATAATGGTGTCTTCCATTTGAACAATATAAAAAATTTTATGAGGGTGTTTTCTATATATAAAAATACACTGCCCATTGGAAAATTAAATTCAGAAAAAAACCACTCTAAGGGTGTAGTAAATATTCCATTATATATATAATAATATGAAACATGGGTTTCCTTGAATCATATCCCTCTTTTTTATCAATATCCATGAACACCCTCTCTCAAGGGTAGATGTATCTCCTGGAATCCATTAGATATCTTAAGACATCACATATTTCATGGATGGAATCACTCTCCTCATAGATATAATAAATTGAATATAGACTCACATCTCACATAAGGCATTCTGCATAAAAAATGGATATTCCTTATGACCCATCTAAAACCCATGGTCATCCTAGATCTGTTTTCTGAACCAATCCAATCCCATTCTACCAATAATCCACCCACCTAGGCTAACAATATATCAAGGTACCTCACAAGTCCCATAAGGGTAGTCCATATCAAGACAAAATACACCTCTAGTATGTATCCAAATATTCACAAGAAAGTTATATCAATTCATATACACATCAATAAAACTCAAGTTTAAACCCTAAAGGGTGTCAGAGTTAAGGGAACCCATTTTTTTAATGGGATCAGACATTATAAGATTAATGCAAAAGATATTATGAATATTCCATGGACTACTTATTACATATCCAATTATTTTATCGAATCAAATATAAATTTGAAAAACATAATCCATATTTAAAAATATAATCAAAAACCCAAAATGTGATGAAGTATTTAGTGCAATGGATGCTCATCACATGCATCATAATAACATTCATTATATGATATGGTTAATATTGTATAAAAAATAACTCATTTAAAATATTTGAACCTTTTTATTATCCTATAAAATAATTATTTATGATTTTAAAATCATATATTGGGTCAAATGACCATAATAGATCTACGTGAGGGGATATCTCAATAAAAACATCAAAAATAATAAATAAAAAATAAAAAACTCTTTAAATTTTTTAGAATATATTTAAAAATATATATAATCAAAAATCAATTTATTAAGTGGACTCATTGTATCCAAACCACATCCAATAACACAAAGTACAATCATTCCATGCTTGTACCATAGTCTTGGGTGAGGGACCTATCACTGTGAAAAATTAAAATATGTAATTTAAATAAAACCCAAGAGAATACAAAATAAAATTCCAAATAAGATGTATTTTCAACAAATTATTATTCACATTCATACAAATGGAATAGTGGGATATCCTCATCAAATGTAGAATGAAATACCCTTGATTCTTGATAAAACCCATTTTACTATAGTGGAATATATTTTAAAAAACTCCATCCAAATAAATTGAAAATTAGTGGAGGTTGAGGGAGGAGATCAAGTCAGCTGAATAAATGAAAAAACACTCCTTAAATATCAGTAAACATTACATATGAATATCCAAAATCAACTAAATATAAATGGCGGAAGAAGATAATGTGGCTATAATTCATTCACACATAAGATTATGATGAGGGGGTGGGGATGACCATTTAAAAATCATAAGGGGGAACGTTATAATTATTTCCCAAAAATATCCAACTTGATAGATAGTGGCCACATGGAACATAAAGGTGGCTACAGTTTCAACTGAAACCACCCTCTAGTGTTCATTAAATCTTTGAAAAATCATCTAACAATCACTAGTTTCCTGAAAACATATTTTTGAATAATTTAAAGACTTAAAATTTTATTCTAAACCATCAATCAAAATCTCATACCTCTAATAACAAGTTTTTTTAATTTTCCAATTAAAATTAGACTTATACCAAGGTAAATGCATAAAACCTCCCCACCATAATAATTTTTATCCTCCATAAGACATAATGGTTATGAAACCGAACATTTTGTACTTCCTTAATCACCAATTTCCACTCAAATATTATTCTTATGCTTCAAAAACAAAATTCCATCTTCTAGTGGAACTTTAAACATATAGTTCACACACTATGCATACATGATTCATTTCTCATACACATCTATAAAACATGGAGACAATTCTAATCTTCACCCATCTATCCCAAATATATCCTAGTTTCTCTATATGGTTGATTATCCATCTCATTCTTCCTCCCTCTATAAGGCTTAGTAGATTAATGTTAACACTAAACCATGGAGCTTCTTACTAACAAATTTTAACATTGAAACACCACTACCACAATCCAATAATAAGATTAAAGTGGTTACCAAACACTATTCACTAGAAAAGTCAATGATAATACTAATTTTGGTACCAAAAAACAATCCTAATTCTAATAAAATTGGACGATTCTCGATTTTCCATTCAAAAATTAGAATACAATAAATTTTCCTAAAAAGCCCTCCTTTGACACCCAAAATACACTAATCACGTCCAAAATTAGGCATCTTAAATAGCTAAAATCCAAATAATAAAATAAAAAGTGATAATTTAGGTCTACCCTACCATTGATAACTTTTACTAAAATCAATAAATATCATCCCCTGACACACTATTAATTTACTGGATCACAATGCCTCAAAATCCCAATGTAATCTCATGTTCATCTTAAAATTATACCAACTGAGCACTAAAGAGTATCTGCTATAATACATTTTTTCATCTCAAACCCCCATTGGCATGATTCATCCACTCAAACCCCACCCTCTATCACATCAAAACTCATATCGTGAATTCAATAAGAAAACATTCTCATTTCAGATTTATTTACTCACTAGAATTCCAAAATTACAAAACCATCCAATGGGTTTTTCTATGCATCCACGGTCCATCTAGGATGAGTTTCATATCACCATGAATGAAATCATACTCCAAATAAAAAGATATTCCTTATTATCATGTCACTAGATCAAAATCCTAAGTTTCAAAAATTGTATACCTTTCACCAACAATCATAATAGACAATCATGGCTAAACACACCAAATTATCACCACTAAAATAACATTCAAAACATATCCCATTGCAAGAAAATAGAAACAATCCTCTCTATATCCATTAGTAATCCATTAAAAATAAGGGTAAATATATCTATTTCCAATGGAACAATCTTAACTATATGTAATCCCATAAACCACTACTCAAGAAAAACCTCAACTAGTTCTTTGTAATTCACGTATGTCACTGCTCTCGAGCCATTTGCATTCAATCCATGCAAAAAAATTCATTTAAATAACTTCAAGATCAACCATTCCACTATATATGATTAATTCCATAAGCATCCCATTCCATAGAGGTGACTCTCTATCATCCAGCCCCTCATGTGAGCAAAACTGTATACACTAAATTAAAAATGTTAGTTCTCTGCTCATGTATAATAACTCATTGATTCAAAACTCAAAAAGAAAGGAATTCATTAAATGTGAGTTGATTCATTATCACTTAAACATAATGGGAGTACACTCTTATACCGTCTATTCATAAAATACAATTCATGACTCTATGATTATAATTTAAAAGGATCAAGGTTAAAATTCTTAAGCCACAAACAATGTTCTAAGGAATTTTAGTCTCATTAATAAAGAATCACCCTCAATTTCATTAATTAAAATCACGAATAAATGATATTCCAATCATAAATAAATTATTATCCTCCATTTTTAATCATTGTAAAATATCCTACCCACACTTATACTATAAATTTAAATTGAATATAGATTTAATATGGAAAGGTATTCAGTAAGAGATACCCTAAAAATCTAACCTCGATAGAAAGTCACTACTGGTGCCTCGGGTCCCTAGTAGTAAAACAGTAGGTTCTCCTCTCACAAAAGGGATATAATACATTATGATTCATATAAAAATCCTGGAAAACACCTCCTATACATACATCCCTAATAAAATAACATATCCATTTTTTCCACCATAAAGGCATTAATAATCTCATATGACCACTCTCATGGATTTACCTTATAAATCACCTAGAAATAATTCACTAAAATATACAGTCACCTTAAAACAATAAATATGATCTCTCACCTAGACCATAAAATAAAAATCAAAATAATAAAAAATCATGTTACATCTTAAATTATCTCATCTTGAACATCCTAAGAAATATCACATTCCCAACTACCCACCCTAGGGTTTCTTGTAATTATCTCATGCATCGCGTTCCAAATAATCTACCCACTATAATTTTAATATAAGGAATAATAGGGAATTAATTCTCACTAGTTATCAACCTAATGGACAACATCCTTGAGAAAGACAAACATATCCAATAACATATACGTCTATAATGGAACCCCCATGATGTGTTCTATGATTAGAATACAATATTTTGATGGGTAGTTTATATATAATTTTATTCTATACTATACAAGATAACAACATATAGGTTGTTACTGAAACTTCAAATAACTAAACATGGAGAGTAACCACCCCTATGGGGTTTTCCATCTAGGAATGAAATTCTTATATAAACCTACAAATGTCATCACACCTTCATTATATAAGGGACTTACATTGTCTTCAACACTTGGAAGCATTATTCCATTGATTCACATGAATTTAAATCAGAGATAAATTTATATACATGGTGTTCTAGCTGATTAGAATTATATAAATAAAACACGTTAGAAAATATCTTATAACCCATTATTAAACATTTAAATAGTTCAAACTCTATCATCTATAATAAAAAATCACACTAATTGGCATACATGTCATGTGAATCATAAATTCATAGCTTTACCCATGAGATGCATGTATCCTCTATTAGCAAGACCTAGATCCTGAATAAATCACAATCATAAATCCAAACATCAGGTGTGTCACATGATTTGAATATCCTATCAATGATAACATCAATATTATTCCCATGGTGACAAGGAATTTTTACATTAACTAGTGTTCAAAATGAACCTTTTAAATATCCATCAATGGTTCCAAATGATTCTTATATCCCCCAACTTCTACATCCCCACAAATTTTGAAAGATAAAAAATAATTTAATACCACTTTATAATGTCCCATTACAACCCACAATGAATAATGATTAGACCAATGGAACTACATTACCTCATGATGACCTCCTCGTTAACCAGAACCTATTGAAAAACTATGGGGTTCTAAGGACGTACTATGGAAAGATGATACAACCGATATTTGAGTTTGAATTCATAAAATAAATTACTAAGTATCATGTAAAATTGATAATGATTAGAGTACACATGATAAATAAGAACCAAATAATAATAATACAAAATAAGAAACATATATACCTTAAAATACACACTAAAACAGCCAACTAGTTCAATCACATAAATAGAAAAATTAGAAGATATAAAACAAAAAACCACCACTCAAACTCTAAGAAATTCTGCATCCCTAGATCTATGTACTTGTCTTAGCTACCGTCTCTGCATGACTCGATCCCTAAAAAAACATGTTCCTATAACCAAATGATAGTCATCTTAATTACCCTAGTTCAATGATGGCCAATAAAAAATTTTATTACATAATTCCATTGGGAAACTCAAATTTATGCCCAGAATTACAATCAATTTAGTGATATATTTGTGTGAAATTACTTTAATTGAAAAAAATACTACAAAAAAATATAAAAAAAATCATTATCTATCCTAAATTTCATGATCAAGATTGATCATACCATCATTTTCCAATAATATAAGGTCTCTTAGATTTTTAAAATGATAATACCAATCATATATAGACATGGGGGTCTTTGATCACCATATATAGTGGTAACAACATATAGCTACATCCACCATGTTATATAGATAATTATATTGGGAATGCTCAGTACCTATTTCACAATAATGGGAATACTATATCCCAATATTTAGTTTATCCCTTAAAACTGTACAAGTAGCCTAAAGGCATAAACAAACCCACTGAGGACCGAAAAATAACACATAACCCATCATGTGTTTGGAATGATATACTATAGAAATCTTGACCACAATCAGTAAGGATGAAACAATTACTTAGTATCCCACATGTGGTCAGAACAATATCCTCTACCCTGAACCAATGTAATCATGAATCAATATCTAAATCACCCCCAACCATTTTATCAATGACCTACCTGAAGTGAGTTATTATGACATCTATATATGGAATATTAAACCCCCCATATAAATTACTCAAGTCCAGCCACAAATGGGTACTCCATTTGAACAATACAATCACGTCCTTAACTCTTTATATATATATATATATAACAAAATAATTTCAATTAGAAATGTAATTTCAATAAAAAGCTAACCTAAGAGAATATACTATAATACACAATATATATAAATTGAATAAATAAGGCATGGCTAAATTTCTAACTAATTATCATTATTTATATCCAATATCATATTCTTTATACAATCAATATAACACAAGGAACCCACTAAGGTACCCTAGGTCAAAAAAATTGGGGCACCCCACATGGGGTCCACTTGTCTCATCTAAGTCTATTTTCACCACTTACCTCAATAAGGGAATATCACTTCACAATAATTCAATAAATATAACAAGGCCTCACATCGCACATGGGGTGTTCCAAATTTTCTAAGGTAATGGGAGATGTCTCATGATATATAAAAAATAAAAATGTTGTCCAATATCATCTTGATACTCAATCCTAATCCCATCGATCCTATGTCTACCAGCCTAGTTTTAACACATCTCACAGGACCTCAAAAGGGCCACTAGGGCTATCCATCTAAAGAAAACACATGTTCCCCCTCTTTGTGGCATCAAAAGTTACCCAAAAAATGAGATTATGTTTTCATTTACAATTCAATATAACTCATTAACACCCCTCAAAGGGGTCTATATGTTATGAGAATACATTTTAATTATAAGATCAAACATTAGGGGTTGATCCCAATAACCTTGCACACATATAAAATTGTGGCCTTGACACTTGTATAGTTCACTTATCCAATGATACATAAATTAAATAGTTAAAAAAATTTAAATTTTAAATTAGTTAATAACAACATGACGACACATTTAGTGGTGTGGTTGTACATCACACATATCAGAATAAATTATTACATCCTCTCATCCAGCCCAATGAACCACTATATAAGATTTATAAAATTTACAAACCCTCTATTTTGTGATAAACCCCCAATAATTTTATTCCAATTCCAAGTTAAAAATTTGGTACTTATACTAACTAAAAATTTCAATTTTCACGTATGAAAAAAGTCCTATATGGACATGGAATCATACAAATAAGGCCCATCTATCATGTTTTAGAATAAAAATATTTTATAAAATTAAATATTCAGTATATATTGAAATTAAAACATTTAGTAACTTTATATTTACATTATCAAAACTATAATATTGTTTTTTCATTCCATAGGTAAATCCAAAATCAGTTATTTAATAAATATGAGAAGAAATATCCATTTCTATTAAAAATATATAAAAATTTTCATTAATCAATTATATAAGTTTCTTCTTGAATAATCCATTGAATATTATAAATTAATATTAAAAATTATTTAATTAAATTACACGGGGAAAATATGTTCATAACATATACATTAAAATAATTATTTTAAACATTGGTAAAAAAAGATTCAAAAGTGACCCGTATCAAAAATGTTTAAAAGTTTCATTATTTAAAACCATTTTAACAAAATTAGGATTCTTAAAAATTCACTTTAATAAATATTATTACAAATAATAACCTTTTGGTTTCATTTTAAATAACATATAGGTGGGAGAGGAAGATATTAAACAATTTGAAAAATCTTCTAAAGGAAAATATCTTATGCTTTTTGAAAACATTGAATTCATTGTAAATTAAAGGATATAACATGAATAATTATTTACATGAAATTAAATTTTAGTAAATTAATTTTAAAATGAATTCATTTGGAAGTTAATAATCCAAACAAATAAAAATGTATGACTAAAGCGACATGAGTCTCAAAGAAATGAAATTGACATTAAGAATCTATTTCTATAAGTCTAACTCACCACATATATTCTTAAAATCATGTATAACCAACTAATATTAATTATTTACATTCTTAAAAAATATTTTCATATTTATTCCCTCATGATACCACTTTTATTTAATTTAATAATATCACTTATATAATTACTAATCAATTAAATTCACATCAAACGTTTTGATGATGTTTCAATTGATAATACTTAAACAACTTCAGTAGGTAGAACATGCAAAAGGGTCTATTATTACATAATATATTATATATTAATCATGTAATAACAATGAATTATAATAATAAAATATAATTTTATAATGATTAGTGAATGGAATAATTGATTGATGAATCATGTTTCTTTTTCTATATAGATTTACCCATGTTCGTATAAGTGATGTCATCATTTTCCAAAACATCTACTATAAAGTAACATTTAAATAATAATATTTTTATAGTATATTGAATTTTTTTTATTGGTATTTGGTTTTGTGTGAGAAATTGGAAATATTATTCCTTTTAAATAACAATATTATGGTTTATAGTTTTCACTCATCAATATCTCTAATTAAAAATAGCTTTCCAAAAAATAAATAATCCATAAGGTAAGACGGTATTTGAGATAATAACATAAGTAAAAAATAAGAATATCTCACATCCCATATATAACATTATTACATTAAATGAACCCAATCACAACATAAACCAAAAAATAAATGATAAAAACATATATCTAGAAATGATGGCTAAAGTGGATATAAATGATGGTTGTATGAGTTATGAAACCTTTTCCTATATATTTTCTAAAGGGACATTATATGAACACTAATTTGGGATATATGTTTTTTCCATTTTTATTAAAATATCATTATTACAAAAAATTTGAATTTTCTAAATAACACATCCCTTTTAAAAAAATGAGAAATATATTAAACCATAGAGTTTTCACAAATAACTACAAAATAGGGGAAATGAAAATTTTTATAGATAACATCATTATAATATCATTAAATTTATTACATTGTTTGGTGGAACAAAAAAATAGATAAATCAAAAGAAAAACATTAATTCATTAAGGAAACCCCTTTTTATAAAGACACTAATTCCAAGGAGATCATTTCTATTACCATTCAGATACAACTTATATATATAATTAAACTAAAATAAATTTATTACAAAAAAAGAACCCATGAATTCCATATTTTAGGATTCACACAGTAACACCTACATCAAACTAGCTGGAAAGAAAATAAAACGTGTCTTCTTTAATGAGGGGAAACAAAATATGTAGTAAATCCCCCTTTACAAGATATATAAAAAAACACTAGGTTATAATCAATATCAAACCCTAGACTCCTTTAAAAATGTGATAGTGTTCATATGTAGAAATTGAATAAAGGAGAAATAGGTGAACGAATTTAATGGGAGTGGAAGAAGAAGGACTACAAACGATAACCAAAAAATCCCCTTGAAATCATGTGTGGAGATGAGACAATTTTGGGGAGTATGTAGAGAGTTTATCCATAGGATCACTGGGGTTTAGACAAAATAATGGTAGGAAGAGGAATCCAAACCCACTAAAAATATATAAGGGAAAATATTACGGATCGAAAAATTTTAAAACCGAGACATCTCGTAGATTTATGTCACTTTTTTTGTTAAACTATCTATCAACACAAGAAATTAAATAGGGAAATAATCTAGAACCTAGATGGTCTGGATACATGGTTAATCATAATAGTTCATCAACTATAAAAGTCACTACTAAGATTAATATGCTCCAAACCATTTAATAGAAGATCACACATATCAATGTTAAACCATTTTCCAAGCATGATAATTCCCACTATCAAGTCTACAAAATGAGATACATTATTACTATATGATTTCTACATACATTGTTAATACTGTGAAATGAGGATAAAATTAAAAACATTTGACGAAATCACCAAAATCATCATGTTTTAAAAGTACCAAATAAATAAATAAATATAATACACAATGGTAACCACGGTTCATTAATCAACTATATAGCATTCATAGTCCTCTCATGAAATTTTTTTTTGCTTAGAATCTAGTGTCATTTATGGTGACATATCCAAATTAAGTGATTCTTCTTTTTTACTTCTTAATTGTATACTTTTCATTAAATTATTATTTTTCAACAATACTTTTTTTACACATTATGAATTATTTGTTTCTATGATTATTCATTATATATTTTCTATTTAAAATATTTTATTCATATAGTTGAGTTTATTAAATAATCTCATGATGATATGTGATTCCATTCCATAGAAGTGAGATTATATTATTTTGGGTTAGTATTCTTAATATTCGTAATGAATTGAAGACATAATGAATCCTCACTAAATTTAATTTCCTAGATGTTGATATGTAATTAAACTAATTTTAATTAAGGAAAATCATACATAGTAATGTTTTAGTGTGATCTACCAATCAGATTACATTGAGAATTCAATGGTTATAGACAACACATTAATGTATTTTAAGCATGGAAGAAACTTTTTGACAATAATTACCAAGACAACCAATGGTATTATCCAGTTCAGGGATGTTATTTTTTCATTTTGTTTATATTATTTTGTTACATTTGAAACCATTTCAATTTTTTTCATTGATTTCCCATAAATTTAGAAATTAAAATTAAAATATTTATAGAATATAAGTGACAACATTCTATAGATTGAAGAATCAATTCAAGATAAACCGTGATGTTATAATAACTATGTAGATTTGTATATAAAACATTAAAAAAGCCTCATGAAAATTCTGTAGTTCTCTATTAGTGTAATTGAGGGGGGGGGGATTCCAATGTTTCTCATTTAAAAAAATATATTTTTTATTAAAATAAATATTGTTTACAACTGATTTTAAAAATTATTAACAAAATATCTTCATTAAAATCTATATTTATCTTATATAGTAATAGAAAATTCTATATACCACTCAATTACACTATATTTTATATGTATACACACTCAGACACTAATATTTTATCCTATATTTTGAGATAGATAGTTCATTTCATAGAAGATTTTGGTAATTTGGTAAGAAAGAAGAGAATAATAATTTATTGAACATAATAGGGTAGAAATTTCAGAAGAAATATTATAAACCTGTATAGTTATAATTTATAACACTATTTCACTATAAAGAGAGTGTGAATAATGTATTGAAAATTTTGAATATTGAGTATCATTGAAATGATTATCTAATATAGTTAATAATAACTAATAATCATATTTAGAACCTAGAAAATCTTTCTTGACTTGAGTTAAGGTTATGCTTCATCCATTCTCTACCCAAATTATATTTACATCCTATTAAATATCAATATAATTTCCTCAAATAATTTCATTTTTTTTGTGTTATAATAAATCATCATGGATTTTGTAAAGATTGAATGAAAATTAAAAAATTGTTTTTCCTTAGATTAACAGGAAAAATAGTTTTTTTACTGGTTCCATGAAACATCTATATGGAATTGTTATGATTATAAATGAATTTTTCTAGAAAAAAATATTCCCTTCCTCTATGTCCCCTTCAATAATGAAATATATTTGTGGTTGAACAAATTTAAATTGAATCATTATATTTATATTATGAGTGGCCCAAGATATTTGTGTTTGGTTGTCCCTGTAATCAAATTAGTTACAAGTTTGTAATAAAATAATAATTATATGGTTTAATACTAACTAACAAGATCATAATAGTTGAAACTTCCTGGGGTCGTTTATTTTGTAAGAAACTAGTTACCTCAATGATATTGAATGTAAATTTGGCCCAAAATACTAAATAGTTTGTAAGTAGGGGAATAATTTTTTTGAAAGTAGCCTAATATATATCTACATCTAGTTTTTAAGATCATTTTATTGGGAGTATATTTAGTAATTATACCAACGTGGATAGTCCAATGATGTTAATTAATGGATCAATATTGTAAAAAAAACTTGAATCATTATTTTAAACTCATGTACATTATGATATTGTTGACTCATAATATCATTTTACTGTTTAGTTTCCTAAAATTCCGGACTCAACTAAATTGTGAAATGAATTATTATAAGGGAGAAATTTCTATCCCAATACATGTCATACATATTTTTTATCATGGTTTATATGAAAAAATGGGAAAATAACCAAATAAGGATCGACTTTTGTATCCTAAACCTTAAAATAGTATTTTTCTAAAATCAAACAAACCACTTATCACCATGATACTATAAAGACATGGAAAACATTTCATCTAGTATTAATCTCTTGCTACATCAAAACGAAAATACCAATTCAAATTTGAATTTTCATCCCACTCAGAATACTTAAAAGTATGAATCAGACAATTAAACTATTATAAAAATATGGCTGTAAATTGTTTATTAATACAAAATATCATAAAATAATTTTTTCCCACAATTTTTTAGATTTCTAAAATTAAATGTATATTGAATAATCAATTTAGTGGAAATATTAATTCATATTATGAAATAATTATAAGAGGGTTCAAAAATTTGGGTGAAATGAAAATTTTGAGTGATAGCGGGATAGATAATATTGGAAATGAGTTTTCAAAAAAAAACTATAGAGTAGAGTTGTGATGATATATATTGTAATTATTAACATATTTAATAATTAAAAATAATTATCGAGGTTCCTCAAAATATTTATCTGATCGATTGATAAAAAATATGAAATGTGGTTGTTAATATTTAAATTATTTATAAATATTTTTATTTATTAATGGGATATTAGTGTTGTAAAAATGATAAAGATGACGTGAAAATGCCTAAAAGACCACTTTCACACATGAAAGAATATCATTCTGTGTAAAAAATTGAAAAGAATATTATAGATAAGTAGATTATTATTGCATTTACGTAATATTATGTTAATATTAATATATTTTATAGAGTAGAATTGATTAAAAAATATGGGAGAAAAATTAAATAAAAATTTAAACATAAGTGGTGCTTAAAAGGAATAGATAAATTGAATAATCAGATATATGTTTCATTATGTTTTAAACATTCCTCTTTGTAAAGTGTAAATGTATTGTATTTTTTACCATTTTAATAATAATAAGTTTTTTTAATATCACAATTCTCTATTTTACATGAACAATTCAATAATCTTTACTCCTTGGTTCATATATTAGGAACTATTAGTTGAATAACTTAATACTACTGGACTTATATTCCAAATGGACAGTATTGGAAGTACTAGACATGATAGAGTTATTATCGATATTCTATTAAGAATTATTAATATTTTATTTCATATTGAATTTTATGATTTAGATACTCATATATATATTTTTATCATTGATAAACTATAGATTTATAGATATATTTTATAAAAACATCAAGATCATTTCTAATAGATGATAAATAAATAATTAAACTGAAAATTTGTTCTAAAATATTATTTATAAAATATTTAATTCTATGAAGAACCTATTTGAGAGTAATTATTCAAACCAAATCCATATTATTAACCATTTCTTTCCCAATTTATTTACAATACATAAAAACAGTGAACAACCCTTAAGTGTGTATAGAAATCAGTTTTTTCCAATTTGTGAAAATTTTTTGCATGACAAATATGTGATTTCGTCTAAAAATAATTCCATTGGTAATTTTTTTTGTCATTTATCATATTAAAAATTTTGTTTTCCCCTATAATTGTTTTTAATTTTTTCTAATTCTTCAGGTAATAAATCTATTTGATAACTGATTCTCATGGTCAATAGTAATATTTATAATTCACATAATATTTTCATTATCATTACTAGAAACTATTTTTGTGGATAACTTCTTGGATGTTATGTTAGATAGGAAAATTTTATCAAATATGAATTATTTACACAACAAGAGAAACACTTATGGCTTGAAAAATAATTCTTCTAGTTTTGGTAATCTTTTAGTAGTGAAATAGATTATTGTAGTGTCTTTAAAACCCAATTAAACAATTTTTTACATATCACAACTTATGGATTTGAAAAATATTCCTAAGAAACTAAAATATTTATCTTTATAAGAAAAAAATAATAAATTTATTATCTTTGATAAAATGTTGTCTATAAGATATGAAAACTAACTCGTATATATTTTCATGTGGAATAATAAATCATATAGATTGAACATAAATATCATATTATTATAATTGAAAAATATGTTCCATATTATTTAACAATGAAGGTAGGATGATTTACTCACATAAATTAAATAAGATATATGTGAAAAAATGTAACATCTCAAGCTTCCATAGTATGTTTCTCTTTGAATAATTCAATAGGTTGAATTGTACGTAATTTCTAGATTATAACACACCGCAACAAATCAAACTAGCCATTATGAATAGTAACAGCCACTTTTTGAAATTTTATAAATTTTATCTTTCAAAATGGAATTCATTTTTGGATTCAGAATATCAAAATTAGCTTAGGGTTAATTTTTGTTATTTTTATAAAAACTTTCAATTTTTGATAAATAGTGAAAAACACTGAGTTATTATTTAAAACCAACATTTTATTTAAAAATTTATTTTTTTAGGTCAAAATAGATACATAATACCTATATAAGTTCAATGTAATTCATTGGAGTCATTTTATAAAGAGTATATATACAAAAATAATTTTATCAAACTTTTTATCGTCTTTTACCCACCTCCTAGGAGCATTTCCAAATTTGTAAAAGACATAATTTTACCACTTCCGTGAGTTTGTTTTAAATAATATTAGTTAAGTAGTTGATATTAGTATGTAAAATGTGGATCAATAATATGAAAATAATTTTTGGTGAATAGTAACATTTTACTTTTAATTACCACAGAAAAAATTAAATATGGAAATTAAGGGTAAAATGATATTATTATTACCCTAAAAAATGTCCAAATTATATTGTATAAGTATAATTCAACCCAAATAAACCATAGTAATAAAATATGAACCTTTTTGGTCCACTTGGATTAGACTAGGACATTTATGATTATTTTATTTAAAGAAGAGTTAAAAGAGTTAAATTTAATGTTTAATAACTAAACCATTTTTAATATAGGGTTACATACAATATAAATTAGACTATAAAAATTCATTAAAAAGATAAAATTATCTCCTACTTTATTTTATTTTATTTATAATATTTAGACATTAAATAATTAAATTTATTTATGACACAAGGATGATGCAGTAATTTCCATATTAATGAATGATTAAAATAATCGATATTATAAATATCTAAATAAAAATATTTTCAGACTTTTAATGAATTTTAATTGATTATAGGTTAATATTACATGTTATGGTTGATTAAATGTATTTATTATGAAGTAATAATGTTGATAGGACTTTAAAAAATATCAATTATTAAATAATGTCAAAATTGACATAAATGAGTTTTTAAAACAAATACAATATTATTGTTTGATATAATAATCCTAAAAATATAAGGGTCAGCTTAAAGACTTATATAATGATATTTGTATCATTAATGAACCACTTGGGGTTCTCTGGGAAGTTTATAGTAAATTGTTTTACCATATAATATACAAATACAAAGAGACATGGTAAATGTAAATCTATTTTACTAAGAGTTAAATCTAAAAGATATGGTTAATATAGTGACCCAAACCTATCTAAAACATATTGTTTGAGAGGTTTTAGACACATCCACACCTTATTCTATAAATAATTCATTTTGGATACATTAGAAACTGAAAATTGTTTTATTATAAAATAATATTTCAATCTTTTCCTAAGGTGTGCCTCACCCCTCTTATAAAAAGTCACTTCACCTTCTCTCAAATTCAAACCTTCAAATCCATTTGGATCAACCAAACCCCAGCCCAAATATCCTACCACTTATCCTCCATTCATCCTAGAGGCCTTACTTTAGTCATAAAGCCAACCTACAGAGCCCTTTTGATCAAATCTAATGGAAGAACCTGAAGAAGAGGTAAATATTTCATCACCTCTTCCAAGTTCTTTTTTTCTTCCACTACCCCTTTCTATATTGTTTCCATTATAAAATAATAACTACAGATTCATATATAAATTTTAATTTTATTATAAAAATTGTATAACCATTTTCATTATTCTTTTCCATCCTATAATGGACAAAGTCACCATACGTGTGTACGTATGGATTACCGTGTCCACGTCATGGTGTAGTTTGTCATTCAAACACTTTATCATTTGGATGGGTATAAAAATTAGTATAAATGATGTAAATAAAAAAATATAATATGATAATGATTCTGTATATATGATATACCATCCAATTATATATTATTTTAATATCAAAATTATGATATTGTTGCTCGTGCGTACGTACGGATTACCATCCCCACGAACGTGATGAGATTCACTCCCCATTGTATCCATTCAAGACTAATTTTCATTTTATGATTAAAAATAATGTTTAATGATATATTATGATTCTGAATATGAATAAGATATGTCCTATACATAACAAACATTACTTACATAACAAAGCATATAAAGTAAAACAAATCAGTTAATACCCGAAATGATGATACTATTGAATATCATTAACAAAGAAATATTAGAAGATCATATATGATATCATGTTTATGTGTATAGTTATTGTATAATTTAATAACAATGATTTTACTGTTATACATGAGGATAACGTACCCTCATCCAAGTAATTGTACAAGGTAAGGGTTAATTTTGAAATCTCTTTATTATCCAATGTTGTTTTTACGTAAGTATCTACTGGGACATCTTTAACATCAACATGCATGTTTCTTATAAAAGTATTACAAATTTTTTTTACTATTTACTAGAATATGGTTTAAATTCATTTATACCCTTTTTTGACAGTTTATAAATTGGATTAAAATTAATCTTTCTGTCATTTTCCAAACAAGGTACCTTATGACGTTTTCGACAAAATTAAGGTAAAAATGTTTTTTAACTTATACGGCGGGTGCGGCTATTTTTATCCAATATAACATCGTAAAAGAATTCCATACAAGTTTATAAGAATATTTTCAAAATAAAATTTTTATTTTATAATTATATTACATTTAAATTATTCCAAAATAGAAAGATATATTCATCTAATAAATGTTTTGATTTCCTCTATGTCGACATCCTTTGATGGATTTTAATCTTAATTGAAGTAGATTTATTATGATACAAACCATCCATATTATATTGAAGGTTTTGTGATATGTTTGACTATGGATGTGTTATTTTCACATCATTTAAGGTTTATGGAGAAAGTATTGACATTTTTTATGCTAGTATTAATACGAATGTTTATGTTATGTTTCCACCTTTTCATATGAGGAATGAATTCGACAAAGTAAGTGACGGGTTAGGCCTGCTATAGCTCCACTATGCATCTGTAGGTCTCATGAGACAATAAAGTGTCTTGGAACTAGGCCTTGACCAAATCTTATTTTTAGTCTTCACACAAGGCCTTGAAAATGTGGTTATGATTTCTGGAATTATGCATTCCATCATTATAAAAGTGGCTATTGATATTGTATGTGATTATTCGACAAGTAGAATTTACATTTGAGTAAGTAAGTGGAATTATTTGATTATATCATTTCCATATTTTTCTGAAGATTATGTTTAAGATTCTTTTGTGATCATGCCAATGTTATGAAATAATGCACCGACTCTGCGTAACTAGGGTCGGGTGTAATAACTGGTATCAACGAAATTTTAGTACAGACCTTGGAAGCTGGATTTATAAAAACTCTAATTAGAGAACATTATTTTATGATTGACTTTGAGGATTAGTATAGATTAACATCCTAGAATTTTGGTATTGTAGATATTTTGTGAGTTTTCCAAGAGATATGTCCCTATCTAGATACGAGCAGGTAGAGGCGGCTCTGACATAGATTTACCTATGGGAAAAACCCAAAAACACCGCATTGAGGTAGAATTTAATGGGAACTGGTGCACGACTACGGGCCTTTCTATACTCTTGGTTATGACACTCATGATGGATATGCTTAAGATAATTCTCATTTTCTATACATACAATTATGAAGGGTTTATGAGTATATACGTCCACATAGAAAAAAAAATTTATGATTATGGATTATATCCATAAACTATTCAATTTATGTTAACTGTTTTACAAGTTTGGAATTTTGTATTGCAATTAATAAACTAATCTAGTGTATGCCATTGTTTAGAAATGGTTCCTGGAGGAAGGAATCAAAACCATAGAAATGCATGTAATCCATGTAGTGATTTCCCTCCTACTCAAGATAATTATAGTGGAGATGGTGACGCAACTGGTGCTGATCAGCTTATCACCATATTGGGACAACTCTCTCAGGTTATGGATAATTACTTTACCTGTATGGAGCACCCTGATCTACAACATGGAGGATCAATGTTTGACTGATTCCTAAGGAAACAAACACCAACATTCAATGGGAGTAAAAATCCATTAGTAGTTGAGAAATGGATAAATTTATTAGAGAAAATATTTCATGCTTTGGGGAGTAGTGAAGTGGAAAAAGTTTTCCTTCAAGTTTATCACCTCATGAGAGATGTAGATCAATTGTGGTCATTGATTCAAAACACAAAGGAATATGATGAAGTATCAAATATTGAATGGATGGAGTTTAAAGATATTTACTTAGAAAAATAATTTCCTTATTACGATTGAGTGGATATGGAAAGGAAATTTCTGAGTCTAAGGAAGAAAGAGGATAATAATTCCGCAAAGTATGAGGCTAAAATTACAAGGTTAGAAAGGCATGCAGAAGATTATATACATAACCAAAGGAGTATTATTGATCGATTCTTTTATGTGTTGAATCCATTTATCCAGCGAGCATTAGTCTCACATTCCTTCTTATCATACGAAGATATTTTCTCTTATGCTCTCAAGATACAAAATAAATTCTCTAAGTCTTATGACTTTAAAGAAAAGAAAGAGAAGAACAGATCTGTTGAACACTACGGAAATGGAAATAAGGGGAATGAGGGAAATTATGAATATCCATCCTGTAGTAAATGTTGTAAGAAACACCCCAGTACTTTCTTAAAAGAAATTAGAGTATATTAAAAGTGTGGTGAAAAAGGCCACCAAGCTCGTGATTACAAGGGGAAGATAGAGGTTCTCAAGGTAGAATTCTAAAATTGTAGAGAAAGGGGGAATTATGAAAATGAATGTCCTAAGTGCCAAGGAAACATACCTCATAAAATGCCAAGGGATCAAGGCTAGGATTATTCCATCACTAATGATGAGGTTGAATCTCTGAAAGATGTAGTTTTAGGTAATTTAATGGCTTCCTCAAGTTTAGAAAATGCTTTATTTGATTCTAGATCAATGCATTGTTTCATATCTTCCTAGTTTACTATGAAAATTAGATATTTTTAATTTGACTTAAAATTGGAGTTTCCAGAAAAAACAACTAAGGGAAGTATCATTGCAACAATTATTTTTGAATCATTTACCATTAAGGTATTTAAATGTTCTTTATCTTTTGATCTCATCGTCATACCCATGATTGAATTTGATATAATCCTTGGTATAGACTGGATTTCTAACTATGATGAAAAAATTTATTGTAATAAGAAGTAGGTAAAAATTCTCGATTATGATATGGAGTACCTTATCTTTAGAGCAGAAACACCACCACCTGATTCTTATCTAGATCCACCCCTATAGCTCAACTAACCTCAATTATTTTGGAGGAAGAGAATTAAATAATTACGGGTGATGGAAGGAATGTTCAAATAGAGGACATACCTATTATGCAATAATATGTTGATGTGTTTCTAGAAGTTTTACCTGGACATCCTCCAGAATGAGAAATTGAGTTTTCCATTTATTTAATTCTTGGTTCAAGGACCATATCGAAGACCCCTTATAGAATGGCCACTGTGGAATTAGTGGAACTAAAGAAAAAACTAGAGGAATTGAGTAATAAGGCATTTATTCACCCCAGTGTTTCTCTATGTGGATCCCCTTTTTTTGTTAAGAGGAATGATTGATCTATGCGATTGTGCATTGACTACAGGGAGATCAATACTATAAAAATAAATAACATGTATCCCCTGCCTGGAATTGATGATTTGTATGACCTACTTTATGGAGATCAATATTTTTCAAAGATTGACCATCAATCTGGATATCATTTGTTGTGGGTGAAAACGGAAGACATTCTAAAAACAGCATTTTTATCTAGGTAGGGGAATTACGAGTTAATAGTAAGTTCTTTTGGATTGACTAATGCACCCTATGTCTTCATGTATCTAATGAACAAAGTTTTCAAAGAATATCTTGATGACTTTGTAGTGGTATTTAATGATGATATCATGGTATATTCAAAAATATATGAAGATCATGAAAATCACTACTCATTATTTAAAATACTCTTAGATGGAATTAATTATATGGGAAATTTAGCATGTGTGAATTCTGGATTAAGTAGATTTCAATTCTTGTCCATATTGTCTTCACGAATGGAATCTCTGTTGATCCTTCAAAGACCAAGGAAATCCAACATTGGCCAGCACCGATAAGTATAACTGAGGTATGTAGTTATATTGGTTTAGCATGTTGTTATCGACATTTCACCCCGAATGTTTTCTATTTGGCTATACAAATAAAAAAGATCACATGTAATAGGGTAAATTTCTTTTTGGAAAAACGAGTGTGAAGAATGATTTGAATAACCAAAGAGAAGATTACTCAATTCTTTTATCATGACTCTACCATCGGGGAATGATGAGTTTGTTATTTATAGTGATGCTTCAAAGAAAGGAATTGGTAGTGTACTTATGCATAATGATAGAGTTATTACCTATGAATCATAGAAGCTAAAAATTCATGAGCAAAACTATCCTACTCATGATCTTGAGTTAGCATCTGTAATATTTTCTTTGATGAAATGGAGGAATTATCTCTATGGTGAAAAATGTGAGATAGTTACTGATCACAAGAGTTTGAAGTATATTTTCTCATAGAAAGTACTCAACATGAAGAAAAAGAGATGGCTTGAACTATTCAAGGATTATGATTTCACAATACACTACCCCCGGGGGAGGAAAATAAGGCGGCAGTTGCATTGAGTAGAAAGGATCATTTAGTTTGGAACAAGATGATAGTTGAAAGGGATCTTATTTTCATGGATCTAGTAGAAATGGATATGGGAATAATAATTGAAGGTGAAACATCAATACTTTTTCCAATGGATTCCAAACCATCTTTACTAGAAAGGATAAAAAGTTCTTAGGCTGATGATGAGGAGTTTCAAAACAAAATTAATGTTGTGAACGATGGGAGATTGAGTGACTACATATATGAAGATGGAATTTTGAAATTTAGGAAGATACATTGTCTTCCTAATATTCCTGGTCTAAAAAGGGAATTGTTGGATGATGCTTACAGCTCCAATTTCCATATACACCCTAGTAGCACTAATATGTATAGAGATTTGAAGGAACATTTTTGGTGGGATAGCATGAAGGGAAAGATTGCTGATTTTTTTGTCACGATGTATAGTTTGACAACAAGTGAATGCTAGAAGGAAATAGCCTGGAGGAGTCATGCAACTTCTTCCCATACGTGAGTGGAAAATGGGATAATATTATTATGGACATTGTCATGGGGCTACCAAAGACACCTAGAAGGAAGGATGCAATATTGGTCATTGTTGATCATCTTACCAAGTAAGCACATTTTCATGCTATAAGAGAAGAATTGCCACTTGAACGGTTAACAAGACTATATATTAATGAAGCTGTAAGACACCATAGTGTACCCCTATTGATTGCTTCTGATTGTGATCCCTGTTTTACATCAAGATTCTGGAAACATCTTCAGAAATCCCTAGATACTGAACTTCATTTAAGCACAACCTATCACCTTCAAACAGATAGAAAATCAGAATAGACTATTCATACCTAATAATACATGTTGAGATATTTCTCACTTGACATTCAAGGAATGTGGGATCAATATTTACCACTGGTATAATTTTCCAATAACAATAGCTTCCATTCATGTATTCAGATGGAACCATATGAAGCGTTATATGGCAAGAGATGTCGCACACCAACTTGTTGGGATGATGTTGGTGAATGAAAACTCATAGGGCCAGAACATGTTGAGGAACCGATGGAGAAGGTGATGGTAATCTAAACCCGCATAAAAATATCACGAAGTAGGCAGAAGAGCTATGCCGATAACAGAAAAAAGGATATGAAATTTCTGGTATGAGATCATGTTTACTTGAAGGTATCTCCATGGAAGGGAGTTATACAATTCGATAAGAAGGGTAAACTAAGTCCCAGGTACATCGGACCTTTCTAAATTCTAGAACAAATTGGGGTTGTAGCTTATCGGTTGGCAATGCTTCCAAGTCTCTCCAAAGTTCACGATGTGTTCCACATATCACTGTTGCAAAAATACATGCCTGGCCCAACGCATGTACTCACATATGATTAAATGGAACTAAAACTTGATCTATCTTAATGTGATAATCCTGTAAAAATTCTTGATACCAGAGAACAAGTGCTGAGAGACCAGACGACTTGTCTGGTAAAAGTTCTACAGAGAAACCATAAGATGGAAGAGGCAACATGGGAACCCAAGGAACATGTGATGAAGATGTGCCTGAATCTTTTAATGAAGTAAAATTCTCGAAACATAGTGGATGAAATTATTTCAAGGAGGGAAGAATATAATACCCCATGCTTATACGATATATTTCCCATTTGAATAATGCAATATCCTGCATTGTACACAATATTGAGATTCTAACACACCGCGACCAATCAAATTAGCCATTACGAATAGTAAAACCAAATTTTTGAAATTTTATAAATTTTATCATTAAAAATGGACTTCATTTTTGGATTCATAATATCTAAATTATCTTATGGGTAATTTTTGGTATTTTTCCGAAAACATTCAATTTTTTATGAATAGTGTATAAACATGAGTTATTGTTTAAAACTGACTTTTTATTTAAATAATTATTTATTTTATTTAAATTAATTTTACGTCAATGTAGCTAAATAATACTTATAGAAGTTCAATTTATTTCATTGGAGCTATTTCGTAATGATTATATATATATATATTTAATTTTAACGAACTTTTTACAGTCTTTTACCCACCTCCTAGAAGCATTTCCAAATTTGTATAAAAGATAATTTTACCACTTCTGTAAGTTGAATTTAAAAAATTAGATAGACATGGTTGATATCAGTAAGTAATATTTGGTTCAATAAGATGAAAATAATTATTGGTGAATAGTAAATTTTTACATTTATTACCATAGTTACAAGTAAATAGGTTAATTAAGGGTAAAAATGATATTATTATTACCCTAACCCATGTCCAAATTATATTAGATAAGTATAGGACATTTATAATTATTTTTATAAGGAAGAGTTACAAGAGTTAAATTCAAAGTTTAATAACTAAACCATTTTTAATATAGGGTTACTCACAATATAAATTCCACTATAAAAATTTATTAGAAAGATAAAAAGATTTCATAGCTAATTGTATTTTATTTATAATCTTTAGGAATTAAATAATTAAATTCATTTATGACACAATGATAATGCAGTAATTACCATATTAATGAAGGATTAAAATAATTGATATTATAAATATGAAAATAAATATAATTTGACACTTTTAACGAATTAAAATAATTTTATAGGGTAATATTACATGATAGGGTTAATTAAATGTATTTAGTTTGAATTAATAGATTTTTATGACCTTATCAAAACTCAACTATTAAATACTGTCAAAATTGACATAAATGAGTTTTTAAAACAAATAAAATATTATTGGTTGATATAATAATCATAAAAATCTAAGGATTGGCCAATATACTTATATATTTATAGGTGTATCATTAAGGAACCACATGGGGTTATATTAGAGGTATATAGTATGTTTATTTACCATATAATATAAAAATAAAAAGAGACATGGTAAATGTTAATCTATTTAACAAAGAGTTAAATCTAAAAGATATGAGTAATATTGTGACCAAAACCTGTCTAAATCCTATTGTTTGAGGCGTTTTAGATCCATCCCTACATTATACATTAAATAATTAATTTTTGATCAATTAGAAACAAAAATTTATTTTATTATAAAATAATATTTCAATCTTTTCCTAAGGTTCCCTCACCCCTCTTATAAAAGGGAACTTCGCCTTCTCTAACATTCACACCATAAAATCCATTTGGCTCAGCCAACCCCTGCCCAAATATCCTCCCAACTATCCTCCCATAATTCTAGAGTCTATCCTTTAGTCATAAATCCATCCTATAGAGCCCTTTTGATCAAATCAAAAGGAAGAACCTGAAGAAGAGGTAAATATTTCATCACCTCTTTCGAGTTCTTTTATCCTTATACTTCTTCGTTCTTTGTTGTTTCCATTATAAAATAATAACTCCAGTATATTATATATACTATGATGTTATTATAAAAATTTTACAACCATATTCATTATTCTAACCATCAAATAAATTACAAATTCACCATACGTGCGTACATACAGATTGCCGTCTCCATGTTGTGGTGTAGTTTGTTATTCAAACACATAACAATTTTGATGGGTATAATAATGTGTTTAAATTATATAAATAATAAATATAATATGATAATGATTATGTATATATGATATACCAACAAATTATATATGACTTTAATATCAAAACAATGATATTGTAACTCGTGCGTATGTACGGATTACCGTCGCCATGAATGCGATAAGATTCATTACCCATCATATCCATTCAAGACTAATTTTAATTGGATGATTAAAAGTAATGTTAAAGACATAATATCATTCTTCATATGAATAAGATACATCCTATCCCTAACAAACATTACTTACATAACAAATCATATGACGGAAAACGAATCAGTTAACACCTGAAATGATGATACTACAGAAATATCATTAAAAAATCAATATTAGAAGATCATATATGATATCATATTTATGTATATAGTTATTTTATAATTTAATAACAATGATTTAACTATTTCACATGAGTTTAATTTACCCTCATCCAAGTAAAAGAAAATGGTAAGGGTTAATTTCACAATTTCTTTATTATATGAGGTTGTTTTTATTTAACTTTCGACTAGGACCTCTTTATCATCCACATCCATGTTTCATAAAAATGTATTCCAAAACATTTTTAACATTTAATAGACTATGGGATAAATTTATTTATACCCTTTTATGAAGTTTTAAATTTTTTTAAAGGAATCTTTCCATTGTTTTCCAAACAAGGCGCCTTATGACCTTTTCGAAAAAAGTATGGTAAAAATGTTTTTTTATCTTATACAGCGGGTGCTGATATTTTCTACCGTTATAAAATCGTCAAAGCTTCCCTTTCACGGTTATAAAAATATTTTCAAAATAAATGTTTTCTTTTATAATTATATGACTTTTAATTTATTTCAAAATAGAAAGTGATATTTCTCTAAAAAAAGATTTGATTTCATCTATGTCAACCTCCTTTGATGGATTTAAAGATTAATTGAAATTGATTTATTATGATACAAAAAATCCATATTGTAATGAAGGTTTTTTTATATGTTTGAATATGGATGTGTTATCTACACACCATTCATGGTTTATGGGGAATGTATTTAAATTTTGTATGCTAGTTTTAATACTAATGATTATGTTAGGTTTGACCCTTTTCATATGAGGAATGCATTGGACTTAGTAAGTGATGGGTGGAGCCTGTTGTAGCTCCTCGATGCATCGGTAGGTCTCAGGAAACAAACTGGTGTCTTGGAACAAGCCCATGACAAAATCTTATTTGTAGTCTTAGCACAGGGCCAGGACTATGTGGTTATGAAATCTACATTATGCATTCCATCATTATGAATGTGGCTATTTATATTTCATGTGATTATTTGATTAGTAGAATATCCATGTGAATAAGTAAATGGAATTAATTGATTTTATATTTCCCATATTATTCTTAAGTTAATGTTTGAAAGGGTTTTGTTCTATTCTTACATTGACTTGTATGTGTATGCTTATTGATGAAAGTTTCTGCTATATTGTTATCCTTTCTGAGCATCTGAACTCACCCCTTTCTGTGTTTTATTTTTCCTAGGATGCGAAGAAGTATATTATGACTAACCTATACGGATTGTCTAAGGGATATGAGTGTGTCCTATGGAGACTATGTTGTTTTAGTTTGTCATTTTATAATGTAATGTAAAACTAAGGAATTTATATAGTATTTCTAAAGCTACAAAACTAATCGGTCTCTCGAGACTTGATCTTTTTTTTATCATGCCAGTGTAATGTAACAATGCACCAACTCTAGGTATCTAGGGTCAGGGCATTACAGAAAAGGAATTAAAGTTCAAGAAGTGTCATAAAATTTTATCACTATAATAATCATGATCTTTCACATATCAATGGATGGAGTTCATTCAAAAAATCAAAATTTGGAGATTTGGTGATGAGAACCTCTGACTTTGATTAGGTTTTTTTTCTATTCAATTCATGAAAAAATAGTATCAAAACTACATAAATAATTTTTAAAGTGTTGTTGATATTTTCTTTCATATGAAATCATTCAGTATTACAAAATACTATATTGGGGCTATAATATATTTCATAGGATTTAATTTCAAAATTCAACGATCCAAAAGGGACTTATAAATAAAAATGTGTGCCCTATTTATTTTTATTTGCTTTGATATGATGAATAATTGAAAAGGGGAATTTTCCCTTACTAAGTATCATTTTTTCAATGGATAAAAAATTCATTAATGAACTTTTATCGCTTATAAAAAATATATAAGGACATTACATGATGTATAAAATCATTATAACCACATTGAAACATTGTGGTGTGTCATACATTTTAATATAAATATTAATCTTTATCATAAATGCTAGGTATTCACATGGCCAATAATTTCAGTATGTCAATTTGAAATGGATCTATCACTAATGTGGAATTTATCCATATTTATGCATCACGTTGTGAAGGAGAGTTAGTATCCTTTATTGTAAAATGACTATTCTATCCTTGTGGTCTCACTAGGTGATTGCATATCCCATAAAAAAATTAAAAATGTGTTACAAATGTATTTCATACACTGTAATAAAAGGATAAACACAAAAAATTTGATGAGTAATTTTCTTCTATAACACAATTTTTTGGTGAAAATTTCCATCATTCATGAATAATTTACTTTGTGAAGTCTCTTGAAGAAATATCTCATGTAACTCTACAGTATAGTGAGAATAAATCCCTAATTGTATAATATTGGGAGCAGTGTAACCCATTTTGTGAATGATTATTTTCGGAAGCTCATGAGTAAGATCCATATGAATACATCGAGTTAAGAAACACAACATGGTTTCATCCTACTTCCTACACTAAGATAATTCCTCTTTTGTTTCTCATATAAAATGAGTTATTGTTTTATTATTGGTTACATTAAATTGAAAGATTTTAGATCCTATTATTGGTGTGAAAAAATATCACATTACTCATCAGCTAGAAGAATATGGAATGGGCCTCTCGTGAAAATTTTCCACCCTAAACCATTACAAGGTACATATAACCCAGTTTTCATAGTTTTATGACATTAAACAGCAAGGCAAACTTTTCTTATAGAATGGTGTTGAACTTTGCAGACTAGTCTTATCACGTGACCTTAAAATGTACAACTCAAAATATGATGGCTTTATTTCATATTACAATAAGAAACATAATAATACATATTGAGGTTCAATACTAATATCCCTATACCATTACATTCCAATCTCCCATATAAAAAAGGCATCACTTGAATATAAACATCATTTTTATGTGATTAGAATAAGGAAACAACCCCATATGTCTAGATCATATGGTTCCTTATTTGATAATCATAAATGACCCATCTCTCATTTTCATATGTGATGAGCATAATATTCAATTATGTCCAAACACAAGGAATATAAAATGATCTATTACAATGTATATAGCCCAATCATAGAATATATTTTATAGTTACCAAAAAATATGGTGAACATGGATTGAATTCTCATACATTATTTAAACAGAAATAATTTCTAGGTACCATTCACCTAGTAATCCACTCCACATGCTCATAAAAAACATTAAAGTGTTCTTGAATACATGAACTTAAACGTGCAACTATATTCCTTTCCACATTTGTATTAAAGGATTAGTGCGTCTTGTTAACATTCATTGAATTGTATGGGTTCTTATTTTCATCATGAGAATATATTGGAATATTCTTTCATGGGTTTAACCCAACTCCGTAGCCCCTCCTTCCAAATATTATAAGAGTAAAATTCTTAACATATAGTGATAAATTCTAAAATTACAACCTATATAATTTCAAAATATAATGAATCATGATTCTTATATAAAAAAAGATATTGTATAATCTCCATGTTCTATTTCGTATTAAATATATTTTGTAACTCAACCAATCTGGTTAGGGGTAACGAGTATTATTAATGTGTAATATTCATAAATGTGTATTAAATCTATAATATACTCCTTGAATATTAAATAATAACACTATGAAAGAATTATGAGAGAATTACCTTCCAACCTCTCAAACAATGCACTCCCAAGGCATCCCTATTAATTAACTACTGACTGCCTATTAGTATCATGGAACACAACCATTGTATATGGGTTAGGTATTTAAAATAGATTTCATCAAATTAATGTTAAAACATCAGTAATAGTGATATGTAGGCCAATAAAAAGACAAAATATCATGTTTTGATGAATTAATAATTAAATTAAATAGAACACATACCTGGCAACATTTGAAGGAACATTTGATAAACACTCATCACAAGGGAACATCACCCAAAAAATCTAACAAAAAATCCCTCTAGATCATCTACACATTCATTGAAATTATATGGGAATAAGTATTTTTGATATCAAGATTCTATCAACAAGATTTGATGAGGCCTTCAATATCTCGATGATCACTGCTTCACCATTCCATTAATCCATGGTGAATAACATGGATCAATTATTTAGATTAGTTTCCGCTCTCGTTTGATTGTGGTATAGATAAGATGTGATATCTCAAATTCATGAGATGAAATTACACTAAATGAGAGGCTTGCCTTCCCAATATATTGTGTTATTTAATACCTTGAAATGGCTCCCTATATTCCAAAAATGTACTACCAAATAAATAATCTCCAAAATTGATGTCATGTCCAACTAACTATGACATAAATGACATTTAAATTTTTATCACTTACTTTTATTATAATAAATATATTATATTATAAAATTTATCCACTGACATGAATTATTATTTTCACAAATATTAAAAGACACTTTGATAATAATTTAATATTTTACATGTATTGAGATTATAACATTATGATATATTTAATATATAAATTCAATAACAATTAATACAAACTAAAATATTGTGAATTTATTTAATTCATAGAGATCATTTATACTCAAACATCTCTCAGACTTTGTTGTGGGCCCACTAGGTCTTATACACCAATTCATTATAATAGGCTAGGTTTTTTAATTTTCTATGAATGTGACACTAGAATAACATATCATGAAAGCCTTGAGTACTACTCATATACTAGGATTGGATTGTACCAATCCATCAAGGCCACTAAATAGATTAGGGATACTTATATCAAACACAACCTCTATTACGAACACCTATTGTGTGATATAATCTCTTTTTCTCAAGAAATCCCCTAATGAATGACGCACACATTATGTTTTCATCCTTTAATACATTATTATTCATTTATTGTAGTGGATGGACATGCCTTTATCTACTATGTCCATTAATTTAGTGAATGTATTACCATCCTGACCACCTGGAACCAAGTTATCACTCCAATTTGAAACTAAAAAATTCTACATTAATTATTCAATTAACAACGTATCAATAATGATGAAACCAACAAAATATACATTAAAATGAAATAAATTTCATGATTTTTATCTATCCTAAATGTATATAATTACATGGTATAAAAATAAATGATCCAATGTCAAGAGACTATTAGATGTGATTCCAAATAAGAAATAATAATTATACCCGATGTCTGTGCAATTAATATTAGAATGACAATCTCAATGATCATATCTAATCAAGTTAACCAAGTTTAAAATTCATGAGATGTCAAAATAAATATGATCCAGAAACACATGATAATCAATATAAATACACTATTTGGGTCTTGGGAACCCACCGACAACACTCCCACTTCTACTCGTTCCATATTCTGACAATCCTAAACATGTTATCTCTCTCACGAGAATCATGATTCTACTAATATATGGGTTTAGTCATGGGTTATTCCATGTTATCCTAAATGGATACTCAATTTACTATGGCTTCACAACTCTGAGTAAATTCTATCAAGATTTGAAACTTTTGAAATGTATTCATTGTCCTCTAGTATGACATAGGCACTTTTGAAATAACCGCTATTGAAGTATTATTAAAAAATGTAATATTTTATAAACTATCAAAAATGAAAAAAAATGTATAAGACTAAGATGTGTATCAAAACTAAATAATTATATACATTGAAATCATATAAACTCATATTCTCCTATAGAATCAATGAGCATAAGTTTCTTGATGATTTTATCACTCTGTGCGCCATCATTCAAGGGAATTATGTTTCATGACCATGAGATTAGATCATAATCATATATCTTGAAATAGAAATTCTTGTAATCCCCCAATACTAGATCCTTATATCCCATATATACCACCAGTATATCCCTTGTTCACATAATGTACTTTAGGATAGTTTTTACTACTTCCCAATATAGCTCTTTGGGGTAGATATATATATGTCAACCATGGTTAAAGAAAAGGAAGAAAAAATACCAATATATATCTTGGAATAAATAATATATCATTTTTCTAAGTCACGGGTAATTATATTAATTCATTCAATATACTCATGTTTTTGAGAAAAATTATTTCAGGGATATTAATACTATTTTCCATTTGAAACCATCCCCTATATGATTTTTCCATATTGTGTATTTTGTGTTCCGTGTCTATATATGTACTTTTTATTATCCCAACAAGCCAATGAGATCTATTTCAACTAATATTGATCCCAATAATTTAGGCTTTTTTACCCATGTTATTCCTAGAGAAGTATTCCATTAACAAAGTCTTAAGTGATTTTATTTCTTTCACTTCATTTTCCTAAAGTAATATTTCATCAATATACAATACTATGAAAATGAACATATTTCTACTTAAATTTTTATGAAAACATGTATTTTTCTATTCTTAAAGGAACCAAATTATACTATGGATGCAACAAAATGAACATTTTATTATTGTGACTCTTAAGTCAAAATATAAAAGGTTCTATGTTAGTAACAAATTTTTTTGACACTATTTTATTTAACGAACCCTTTGGTTTAAATCATGTATACTTCTTCAGCCATCTTCTCATTTAGAAAACTATTTTTAACAACTATTTAAAAAATTTCAAAATCATTGAAGGATTTCATTACAAGTAATATTCTAATGGATTTCATAATCAAAACATGTAAAAATGTTTCATCATAGTATCTAAATTAATTTTTCATGAAACAAATCACAACTAGTCATGCGTTGTATATATTAACATTACCATACATCTCTATGTTATTCATGAATATCGATTTTTGTGAAATGAGTTTTACATCATTTAGAGGGACAATAGAAATGAAGAACATGATTTTGAAAGATAGACTCCTTTTCAAAATGCATTGATACATTCCATTTACTATAATAATTTATATATACTTCTTAGTTTTATTTTAAAAGTTCATCATTATTGAAGAGTAATGTGTCCCCAAACATGGTGACAAAAATAATATATCCCTCTAGTTCTCTAACCTCTCTAGTAAACCAAAGTAGTAATTTTTTCTTTGGTAAATATGAATCTTATCTCATTGCTTGTCGGTATTGGTCACATACTAACTCAAGGGTATAACAAGAATCAAATTTAACAAATTCAATCTTGTATCCAATATTTCTAATAGATATGTGTTTCCCTTCAAGAAATATGAAATGTATTATCATATTCACTATTAAATAAGAATGGTTATATGTGTAATGTCCTTTAGTTATATTAGCATAGAAAATAAAGATGTACTTCATACATCATGCTGTTAATTTTTCACTATACATAGTATTGATAAAATCCCCACATACCCATACATGTCGGTGTGATATAATGGGTTTCTTTCTATTCCTTAACTCATATGGAATAACATCTGCAGATTTAGTCAGATCTTGGTTAAGGGTATATGTTCTTTTTTTCATTGAATAACCCCAAAAGGATAATATTACAGCTTCGTACCTCGTAATTAATTATACTGTGTAAATAATGGTGTTATTTCTTCTTTTAGTATCACCAATACTCTAGGTGTATAAAGATTATTAGGTTGGGGAATTATCTCATATTCATTTAAGTTTTTAATGAATACATGGTTGAGATTCTCTCTACCTTGTTCTGATTAGAGTTCCTTAATTGTCATATCATGTTCGTTTTCTACTTCATTCTAATATTCCTCAAATATCTGAAAGGAATCAAATATTTTCCTCAGTAAATAATTATAACCATATATACAATAATCATTTATAATTTTAATGACATAGAAAACCCACACCCCTTACTCCACTATAAATGGACCACATACATATGTTTAAAAAGATTATAAGTCATAAGGCCCTAACTACTTTACCAATCACTGGTGATTATTCATTTTACTTTAAAAAAGTGTGTCATAAATCAAAGGGTTTTAATTTGGTAGAGTCAAAAAACCATGATTCATGTAATTTATATTTGTTCATTTAAATTATAGGACCAATACTACTGTACCAATGGTGGATTTTATATTAGTCATTTAAACTAGTTTTTTCATTGATATCCAATTCTAGTTATTTATGTTCACAAGGGAAAAAGTCAATGTAAAATTTTACCACACTATAACATTTGTAATACTTATAAAAGTGAAAAAGTTTATTTCCAAACATGAAATAAAATACCATAGGATATAAACATGAAATAGAAATTATGTTTCTGGTAATTAAATGATCATAATTATATTTATTTAAGGCGATAACCAAACCTCTATGAAAATTAAGAAGGTAAACTCTCGCTACGAAATCTACCAGTCTTGCACCATTTGGGGCATAGAGATCCACCCTTCCCATTGAAATATTTGGAAATTTACATGGTTCCTATATATGAATACAAATTTTTTAACCAAATTCTGTTTTCAATTCCCAACATGTAGATAAATTTTGATTTCATTCATAAGAAAATATTTCTCAATTTAAATCATTTCCTTGTTTTTTTCCTAGAAATGAAATTCTTCTTAGAGTGACCATTCTTATAACATGAAATGAAGGAAACCACCTAGAAATTTCCCTCCATTTATATGTTTGGATAATTTGAAGGAGTGTGTTTTGGGTTAATTGGATTAGGTTTAACCTTATACCACATGACATTACCATTCACCCCTTTGAAACTATATATACTACAGAGTTTTTTTTCTTTTTATCCTAATAGTTTTGGAAAAAAATACAATAGGTTTGAGGATGAATTTTTAATGTTATTAATATTATAATTTACAATAATAGTATTAAAAATATTTGTTAAAGGGGGAATAATGAGATCATTCACAAGTTCATGGTCATGTTTAATCCAAATATATTCATGTCTCTTAATTTAACCAATCGTCTTGAGTACATCTGGACATTATTGATTCCATTCTCAAACCATGGACCTGTATAGTTCCCTAGATATATCATATCCTTATTTCCTCACTTTATCCTAATATAATTCTTGGATATGAGATAACATTTTATAGAAATCGTAGTCCCCATTCATTTTCTATAATTGACTCGACATCAATGAAAACATGATACACTATACAACTAATGATTCATCTACATCATTCTTATTTTTTTATTAATTCACCATTAATTCACCCATATTTTACTGAACATGAAGTATGTAATCTATCTCAAAAAGATTACACTATAAACATCGTAATATATTCAAGTTCTTGTACAACTCTTAGAAGATTGTTTTTCTATAGTATTCTATTTTTCAATTATATATCACTTTGAAATTGAACTAGTGGTCATGGTAACAATGTTTTTCCTAATAAATAAACTATGTAGTTAGTAATTTATATTTATTACCAATTATAAAGCCTTAATTAATTAAATCATTAATTCATATCAAATATTTTAATGATCCCTAATATCCCTCACAAATCAATTAAGAATTCTCAATTTCATGAGTATTCTAGTAAAGGATCCTGAAAGCCTCTCCTCATAGTAAATTTCATCGCTAAACCAGTATTCAAAGAATTTTTATATATGATTATTACTTGCCTAATTAATTGACTAGTGATGAATAAAATTGTTGTGTGATGTACTTTCTTCTAGGAATCATAACCTTGATTTCCTCAACCATTTTCCTCTAATGTGGTAAAAATTATTTTATGAATACTTATTCTCTTCCAAAAATAGTAAATTGACTCATCACTCTTATATGAACTCCAAATAATATGAGGTACCATTAACTCAGATGAATGATAACCTCATACACCATGATTTATTCATATTTAATCAATAAAAGGTGTTATGAATTAATATTTATAGAAGGTTTTATAAGAATAAAAATAATTAAATAATTTTATATTTGATATTATCATATAATGTGATCACACTCAAGAATTAATAATGATATAAATAAAAAAATCACCATGCCTTTATATGTTTTAATGTATGCAATTCTTGGGTGAAATTTTATGTGATTGTGTAAGCATGCTTATTTGAAAATAATAAAAACACACTAATAAATTAAATACATAATTTGACTACACTATATAATTTATTATTTGTTGATCCATTAACTTTAGATGGTTTAAATATGAACCTAGTGTTTCAATACCAAAGATGTGTCTAACTTGTGTTGCAGCTAGCACCCATGACCAATGAATCCATGTCTGCTCTTAAATCATGCGTTGTTATAGTGTTGTGCATGCCTTATATCACACTCAACATTATACACACACACACACACACACAAGAGTGCAGAAAGTACATGAAAAATAATAAAAATTGATGCATGGACCCATATTTATTTAATGCTAGGAAAGATGATGTGAAAAATATTTGAAATAAGTTATTTATTATAATAATTTCATGTAATTGAAATAATAAATATAAAAGTTAAATTTATGAAATACATGGTTTGTTAGATGCTCAAGATTAGCGAAAAGTTTATATATATCTGATATAAAATTTATTTTTCAATAAATTAATCTCAATGAAATTTTCAATCAATTAAAATAATTTTATCAAATTCTAATTTATCAAATATTCATCACATGGTAACTCATTAAATTAAAAAATATATTTTTTGGAAAATTTAGGCCCCCAAGCTTCCCACAAAAATAGTGAAATGGGATTTTGGACCATTTTTTGGGTAAGGAAGAGTCATATTGGTTGGGAAAGGCCTGAATTAGAATAGCCCAATTCTGGTTGTCTTAGTCCAATAACTAGACAAGCTAGCGGCAATGACCCCACACACAAAGAGGAGAATATGGTGTGGAGGCCAAAAATACCTCCCTTTCATCTAAAACAAAATATTACTATTATTATAAATTCTTCCTCCTACGGTGGAAATCATATTCAAAATCCACCCCACTCTAAAAAAATACGTGGGGTCAGGTTCTTCACATGGGTTGGGCAGTCACCCACTTTATTATTTTCTTCACTTATGTGTTGGACTAGCACACTCCACTCCCCGAACCCTATAATTTTTTATATTATTATTTCTCTATTGTATCATACTTGATTTAAACATATTATTTTATAAAAAAATATAAAGGCAATATTGACCCTATAACATTTTTCCCACATGTATGGAATGTTGTATTAGTCAGGAAACAATATTCTAGCCACCAAATCATTAAAAAATATGGGTTTTTAAAGAAACCACAAATTCATTCATTAATATATATATATATATATATCTGTGTGTGTGTGTGTGTTCTTAAAAAATTAAGGCCCCTAAACTCTAACTATTATCTTATTTAAAACATCAGATGGTTGTAACATGGTAATCTGAGATTGGATCAAAGCACAGTTCATTGCAACGAAAATGTTGTAACACCCTACCAAAGAATTTAATACAAATTTATTTTTTCCATATATTAAAGGATAATTTGATCCTTATAATAATATGTTTTTTTAATTAGATAGACATAGAATTTATATCTTCATTGGGTTTATAATTTTTATCATCATATCAATGAAACAAAGTTGACACAGTGATGTGTCGCATGGAAACAAAAACTTGGATCCCACAATAAGGAATTAATAATATGATTAAATATAACATATACCTTAAAAATTTGAGTGATTAATTTTATGTGAAACGAGAGCCTCCCCATTTTTATATATTGAAGTGTAAAAAAACTATAAATGGTTCCCCAACCCCCAAAAATGTATTATGAAAAAAAAATTCCAATACCAACATTTTATGACCAACTAATTATATTGTAAATTTAAATTTTATTCTTACAGTTTACTCATAATATAATAAATATATTACATGATTAAAACAGGTCATCAATATGAAATATTATTCTCATAAATATTAAACAAACCATGAATATTAATATAATGTTCATTCATTAAATACCTTCCATATATTATCTTTGTAACTGGTGAATATAATTATTTTATAAATTAAATACCAACTATTCTAAACTCAAATATCTTCAATTTAATATTTTCATGATGATTTTCTATAATTGTTTATCTTTCATACGATTTAGAGGGGTCCACCATGTCATATCTGTTATTTATTATAATAGGCTAGAATTTTGAATATGATAATTATGTGACACCATGAGACCTTATATCAATAGTAATGAATACCTCTCATAGAATAGTATAAGATTCATGTAATCCATCTCGGCCCAAAAGGAGATAAGGAATAATAAGAGCAGCAAAAACCACTCTTACAATCACATGACGTGTAGCATAATCTCCATGTCTCCAGATATTTCATAAGTAATGATGAAAAAATTATTTCACAATCCTTTGAAACATTATTACTAATTTCAATTACTTGAAATGCATACCTAATTCTTCCATTGAAATGGATTTAGTGAATGTGTTAATATCATGATAAACTAGTCTCAAGATACCACTTATTTTTGAAAGGAACGAGTTATATAATAATTATTAAACTAATTTTATACCAAAAATGGTGAAACAAAATAAATCTACCCATACATGAAAAATATTTCATGGTTTTCATCTTACAAAAAATTATGTAATCAAAAGTTCTATAATGAAAATAATATCAAATAAGGAGACCATTACCAGTGTTTATTGATAGGAACTACAAATGACACATGAAACATGCAATGATTCTATTGATGGGTCTGTTCTCATTATCATATCTATACATGATGAAAAAAATTAAACATCTTGAGAAGAAGTCCAAAGTATTAAGATCCCTTAACACCTAAAAGTCAGGATTTATTTTTGTCTTGTCAGAATGATGTATCTAGATCAGAGGACATAAATTTAGGATAATTTTCATAATAATTATTTATTATCCTTATATATTTGATACTAATATAGCCTTTTTATATTACAGGTAATCTAATTATATTACTATATAAATAATATATGAAAAAGAAATTATATTATTATAGTAATAGAAAAACATGTATTTATCAAATTGCATACATATAGTGGTAATCAAAGTAGATATATGAGTTAGTTTGATGCCACCCACTAACAGAACATCCTACCTTGACAAATAATGATTTCACTGAATAAAATGAAATAGGCATAGGCATGAATCAGGTGAAACAACCTAATGTTTATTTACAAAATATTTATATATAAGATATCTTAATATATTGTGGGTATTCATGTTAGGAATACTAAGAAGAGAATCAATACTACACTTTTGTTTGTTTAAATAATGAAAGTGTCTATAAGATTGTATTTTGGAATAATTTTTCCAACATTTGAAGGCCAATGGGTTATACCATTATAATTAGTGCAAAAATCAGTTGTTTCTTAATTGAAATGAATTAATTTGTATGGATTTCCCTAGTTATGGTCCTATATAAATCAAGGTTGTTCCTGAACTATAGTTAGGTCAATATTATGTCAAGAAAAAACCAGTAACCTCTTCAATTTTTTGAACTAATCCATTGGATAATTTTTGGGTAGTCCTAATATTAATTTTTAGTATATTTAAAGGTTACATTATAATTCAAATTACACCTAAATATTGAAAATATAATACGATCACCAATCATTTTTCAAACTCTTCCTATATAATTTTTCCAAGACACTTATCTTGTTTTAGGTTATATACTATGTCTAATCCATATTTCATTCATGATACATATTCATTAATCGAGGAGATATATAATTATGCACCCTACTCCTAAATTGATTGAGTACAATTAATTCACTATAATATTAATAAATCCGTTTCATAAATTTCCCTATGATATGTCTTACTAAATAAGAAAATGTATATCTTTATGTTGTGAACTAATAGAATCTAATACATCCCCATTCCCTAGAATAATGGGGATGTCTAGGAGAATATCCCTTAGTCAACTTACATGTCGTGTTCCACTTTCAATGTAATATTTAGTAGCATTATCAATGGAAAATTGTTTAGAAGGAACTTTTCAATGAAAATAATTGATTATAAAAATTTATATGTTTAATAATATAAAATTATAAAGGATTAAAATAATGGAAGTTCATGAATTGAAAATAAGAGGGAGAGAATAATGGAGTGATTTCAGTAGAATAATTGCCATTAAAAATACTTATATAGTGTTTTTAATGATATGGAAGGAAATTGTCTCATCAATTGGGAATTATATTGTTATTGTATGGATTATTATTAACATATTAATGAATAATCAAATGAAACACAATGGTAAAAACAGAAAACAAATACTTGGATCCCAAAAGTGGAGAATAAGAACTCTTACATTTCTAAGTAGCTTATTATAGAATGGGTGGAATAATTAGGACCATAAGAACTACTTGGTAGGAAATAAAAGAGGGAGATGGAATGACATTTTATGATAATGTCTTCTGGGGTGGAGTGGGATGAGAGAAATGGTTGGAGTGGGATCCTTTTATAAATGAAAAGTGGATTTGTTTCATGACACAATACTTACAAGTAATGTGTAGGAATGTAATCAAATGGGTGTTATAAGGGATGGGTAAGATATGTTAATTTTGTTTAGAATTAGAGGGTGGTACCTTTTTTATTGATTTTTGTAACTTATAAGTTGTTCTAAATAGTGTATGTGGCCTTTTAATTATAAAACATTTGTTATAAATCATTTTCACATTTTACCCTTATTAACTTTGATTAAATATTCATGATGATAATTATTTTATTAATAAAATTATAAGATATACTTTCATAGAAATTTTATACATTCTAAATCGAATCATTTGATCCATATAAACTAACTAAAATTTAAAATATAAAAAATATTCATTTTAATCAAAGTATAAGATATTGGAAAATTGATTTTATTGAAAATTTGCTTTTATATACTATGTTATCATTATTATTATTTTCTATTAATTATAAATTTATTTTTTTATAAATATTAATCATATCATAGTAATATTTTAATGTAGATTAATAAAATTTATTTTGATAAAATGTATATAACTTTTATAAAATTAATTTTTTTAAAACACCCATTTCACATTTACTATTGTCATTAATGTTTTATCTTATGATTTTTTTCAATGAATAAAAATGATATTTTAATAATTATAAATTGGACCTAACAAATTGAAATATATATTTTTATCAATAAAATTTAACATGTGTAAGGAAAATTAATTTTAACATTTTGATTCCTATAACTAATTTTATAAAAAAATGATTATTCTTTTAAGATAATATTACTATGAAGAAATAAAAAATAATGTTTATTTTCATAAAAAAATTATGGCACTGATAAATTAAAATTTTAAATATACTATTGAATAAATATACAATATATTTTTCATGGTGATATAGTTTAGGATATGGAGTTTTCAAGAAATAGTTTTTTCTCAGTTATTACTACATATAACCCATATAATTTCATCCTCAAAAATAGAGTATATATCAGCTATAAGAAAAATGTGAATATTTTTTATTTCGGGAGTACTCTGTACACAATTATTACTCTTATATAAAGTAAATTTTCAAAATTAAATTCACCAAACAAGTTACCTGATTCCATAATAGATTATATCTATGTTAAGAAATCGAACAAGATTTCCATTATATGATAAGTTAGGCCACGACACTATTACCTCACATATATTCACCAAAATTACATTATATAAGTATTTATATATTAAATATACATTGAATATGTTGTGTAATTTTAAAAGGCTCAAAGACCAATACAATCGTTAAGTTTCAACCCTAATTCATTATTTTATTTTAAATTGTAAAATATACCTTCGACTCGTTATTATTTTTACCAACTATTATAACTCCGTTCTAATATAAATCATTATATTAATAATGATACCCAACTTTAAATTCCATTAATTTACATTTATTTTCAACTTCTTTATTTTATATATGTTTTGACACATTAATGTGATCATGAATACTGTGTACATTAAAAAATTAATCCTTTAAAAAGATCTGGGCCAACTAACTATGTTTAAAAACCTTCTTACTAATAGGATATAGTACAAAATCATCATAAAAAATCATTTTATTATTCGATATGGTTTATCAAATTGAAGCTATTTTTAAATAAAATATCCAAAAAAGGTAGATGCATATCCCATATACCTTTAATGTCAACATAACATGACCATATAATGTTTTACAGTATTTGGATTGTACTTTGTAACTAACCAATAGTCTAGGTATGATATGTATTACTTAATTATATATTATTATTTTTTAGCACCATGAATAATATTTTGTAATTTATATGTTAATTTTGGTAAATAGTTATATTCAATCGAAAGAGGTTCCCTATAGTTTCCAACAATTTTCATAATATTGAGACAGACAAGGTTCTCAAGTGGTAGGTATTCTCTTATGGAAACGAGATGGGAAAACACAGTAAGATGATAAAAATAACGCAAATAGTGTTGTTATTCCTTGTATTATAAGGTATTCAATAGAGAAAATCCATTATAATATTGTCCCACTTCTATATAAGTATATGTAAAGGTTTCATGACTTCCTTATAATGCTTCCTTTCATACTTAACATACTGACATACTAAGCATCTAAACCCATAGTCTATAATTTATCAATTTATACCATCCCAATATAAATTATCTCTTAAATACACATACATCTTGGTTATACCATGTTGTATAGATAAATTTTAGTTATGTGATATTTCTAGAATTTACCTTTTTATAATAGGTATGGAAGTAACACATAAAGTAAACTAATATGTGAGGTGTCCTAGGTGGATAATACCTTGGTAAAATACCATGGGCAAGCCAATGGTTTTTGAAATACCACTATTGAGGTGTCCTAAGAGAATTATTAAAATGTTCCCCCACTTTTGCTATAAATACCAACCCATTCATTCATTAAATTTATTCGAAAATTCCTCGTCAAGATAGATTTGGCCTACTTCCCTTCCTAGTAGACCAATCAAGGTTTACTCAATACCCAATGGTCCAAAAAATTATGTTCTAGGAGTTACTCTACAAGGTAAGAAAACTCTCAACCTCATTCTTTTTCCATTCTTGTTCTCTATTATGTGTCACAGAATTCAAGAATCCATACCATGTTATTATTTTCATCTTATTCTTTCTCTATTATGTATTATGATTAATTTATAGATGCGTGTACCTTTTTCCATATATTTTTAATGTTTTCTAAAACAATGTTCCATAGTCGTTAGGTTGTCGTTTTTTTATAAGGGATTTCTCAACTATTTTTTATTTTGAGTTCCTTTATTTTTCATATTCTTTTCTCTACTCCTCCTACCAAAGAGGCAAGAAATCCCCAGAAATCATGTATATTTTGGATGTTCTCATGTTATTGTAAAATTCAACATCATTCTTCTTCTCCTCTCCCACTTTATCACGGAATAAAATTATTGTCCGTTATGTGTGGAATTACATAAATCGTGGACGATGTGATTTCAATTTACATTAATTCTTTAATGTATGGTCATGAAACCATTTTTAATGTTGAAGTAGGTTATAATATATCAATTAATTATCATCCATGGTTTTGTATTTATTTTTTACATGTGGTTTAAATTTATAAAACAAAATCAGGTCGTTATTATCATAAAAGAACTAAAATGATCTAAATGAAAATCATTAATGTTTTAACTTATGTATCGTCCCCATATCATAAATGAAAATGATAAATGGTATAATTTATGGTACTATAAATTTGATATTACATTTCTATTCCAATTCTGATGTTTCACTTCCAATCAACAATATTTTCCATTATGAACCAATCATGAAAATTATGTAAAGAAAGACACCCAAAACAATGAAAGGACCAAAATACTAACAATTAAAATTTGAAATGATATAACTAAATGATCATATAAGATATTATAAATGTGGATATGTTGTTTTAACACATTAATAACACTATTTTAAAAATTATAATAGAGGTTTAATCAAGTTTCAAGTAAGACAAACACTAGGTAAGGGAATTCATAACCTGATTTCCATTATTTTGGTTAACCTTCTTCTTTATTTATTTTGTGGAATTAAGATTATTTGCATGATGAATTTTTGTTTATATTCTGCTGCACTCTGTGTATTTATATTGTATACACATATCCATTCCATCCTATAAATTCGCAATCCAATTATATATTATGGGACCATCCTTTAAAAATCGTTATAAAACTATGATTAATAAATCTCAAAATGATTGTTTTTATGTGAAAGACATGAGTGGTTTGTACTGATTTCAAAATACTTTATTATTATGATATTTTTCTTGGAAATTATTTATGTTGGGTTGTGCCCATTATAGATCATTATATGTTGGGTTGAGCACATTATATCTCAAGATATGTTGGATTGATCCCATTATAGCTCAAGATCTGTCAGAAGACCCCAATATAGATCACCAATGCATTGGGTAATCCAAATATTGAAGCTGACCAATGGGTTATTCCATCTGTAATGGTGAATGTAATAGTGATATGGTAAATATTACCCAATGAATGTACATGATGTTTTTATGCATATGAGTTTTGATGTTTAAGGGTTTTATTTGTTTTAATGTTATCACATTACTAACGCTTTCTTTCTTTAAATCTCATACTGAGTTTTAAACTCATTCCATGTTTTAAAATGTTTTTCATAGTTTATAAGGACAAGTATGAAAAATAATGGAGTCGTGATGAATAATGTGGAGGGTTGTCAAAGATACCATGTTTTGAGCTTTAATGTTTTATATTTTGAAAAAAAGGGAAACTCTTTTCAGTTGTACCCTCTTAAATGATTGTGGTATGTTATGAATGTTAGGTGTCCGGATTCTCTAAAACTAAAAACTCAAAATATCCTCAATGTGTAATAATGAATATTATTTACAAAAATTCAAGAATAAGTAATGTTTTACGGATATGTCTTTATAGTTGGTATCAAAGGATGGTTTAAATAGCTTTAGGGGTTAGGATGTTATTTAAAAAATACAATAACTGATTATTAAAATATGGTTATGTGAAATGTTATATTATTTAATGGTTACCAAGTTGATTCATCTATGTTATGTTTGTAAAAAATGGTTTTCTATAGAAGAAACAATGATGTTGATGTAGGAAGGCACCAAGCGGCTGATGTCTGTCCGAATCTGCAGCCTGCAATAGGGGGAATTAGAACTGAGTAGTTTGTGACAAAAATGGAATAGTTTAGTAAATAAATAAATGGGGGTCGCATCCATGCTAGATAAGAAAATTATATACATGGACAAAACATATAATTTTTGGAGCATTTTTAGAGGCAACATCTTCCAGCATTTAGTAGAACTGTCTATCCAGAGATACCCGAAGGATGGATCAATGCTCTTGAAAAGATATTTGATGTCATGGGATTTCAAAATGTAAAAAGGTAATACTATTCATTTATCATTAGGAATGTGAAGTCGAACAATGGTGGCATCTGGTTAAGAATACAAGAGAAAGAGATGATCTTGACAATTTGAAATGGGGTAATTTTAAGAGTACTTTTCTGGAAAAATATTTTCTAAAAATAGTTCGACTCAGAAATGAGAAACAATTATTGGAACTAAAGCAGAAAGTTGATTACTATATGGAAGCATATGAATCCAATTCTTAGGTACATCTCTTGTTTCTTCATATTGTTCAAAGGTGTAGTTTGATTCAGTGTCTACAAATTCCTTCATTTCTGAGAAATTTTTGAAAAATTGGGAATTAAACCGCATGAAATGTAACCCAATCTCTTGGTAAAGACACCTAGAGGAAATATTGTGGCAAAAAGATATTATAATAATTTGTCTATCCTAATATATGGAAAGTGTTTACCTAAAAAACCATGTTGTTTTTCCTTTAATATGGTTTTATTTTATTCTTAGTATGGATCATCTTCCTTTTTGTTATTCTAAAATAGTTTACAGTGAAAATGATGTTTTTTAAGAAAGAATTCCAGCATGTGTACAATAATGAAACCATACCATTAATAACATATCAGGAAGCTAAGAAACTGATAATGGATAGAAATGAATGTTATCTTGAGCATAATTTTGAAGATAAGGGAACTATCTAGATAAATGATGAACCTATGATAAATGGATACATGGATTTTTTTTCCAGTGATTTTCCTGGTGTCATTTCTAATCGAGAGGTTGAGTTTACTATTGACTTTGTTTGTGATGCTAAACCAATTTCCATGCATCCATATCGAATGGACCAAATGGATCATCTGAAATTTAAAAAATTAGTTTTTGGAATTATTGGATAAATACTTCATCCGACCCAGCACTACACCATGTGGCACTCTTGTCTTGTCTGATAAGAAAAAAAATTGTTCAGTGAGACTTTTCATTGATTATAGAGCCTTGAATAACATTATTGTTAAAAACAATTATCATTTTCATCATATCAATTATTTTTTTGATCAACTCCGTGGAGTGTAGTACGTTTTGAAATTTGACCAGAGTTTTGGGTACCATCAGTAGAAAGTAATGGACAAAGTCATCTTAAAGACGACATTCCATAATAGATATGGCAATTAGGAATTTCTAGTTATGCATTTTTGTTTAACTGCTAAACCTAATGTATTCATCGATCTTATTAATAGAATATTTCATGAGTTATTAGATATTTTTGTGGATGTATTTGATGATGCTAATCTGGTACATTCTAGATGTGTAGAGGAATATGAAAAACATCTACGTGTTTTTTTTAAACCATGGAGGAAAAAAACTGTATGGAAAAGTCAGGATGTGTGATTTTTGGTTGGAATATATTTCTTTTCAAGGGTGTATTGTGAATTAGGGTGGAATAAAAACTGATACTATAAAAACAAAAGTGGCTAATGAATGGCCAAGACCCACAATTTTCATAAATATTTGTATTTTTCATAGATTATTAGGTTATTACCAATGAATTGTTAAAACCGTTGCATTGTGATCTATCTGGAAAACTAAGATTACAGAAAAAGGAGTTAAATTTGTTTGGACAGAAGAATGTGATTTTTGATTTCGTGAACTAAAGAAGAGATTAGTGAATTCTTCTGTTTTGTCCTTTCCTTCCCAATATTGTGAGTCTTTTCATCTACATTGATGCTTTATTGAAGAGACATGGTTGTGTTCTAATGTAGAATGATTGGGTAAATAAATTTGCTTCAAGACAACTAAAACCTCATGAGTAAAATTAACTCACACATGATTTGGAATTGATAGCTATGTTTTTTTCTTTAAAAATTTGGAAGCACCATTTTTACAATGTCAAATGTCAAATATATACTGATCATAAAAGACTGCATTATACATTCAGTCAGAAGAATAAAAAATGAGGCAGAGAATATGGATTGAACTGATAATGGATTATTATTTGGCAATAAATTATTATCCAGGAAAATCAAACAAAGTGGTAGATGCCTAGAGTTAAAATTTTCATTTACCATTAACCATGTTATTTTTTGAACATGATAACTTGATTTATGAATTTGTGAATTTTTTTCATAATTTTTTTGGTGTAGGGAATACATCTATTTTTCTTTGAGTTTATTGTAGTAATAATTATCATAAAGGATTAATCAAGCACTGAAGGAAGACTGTGAGTTATAGAAAAAGTTATAATTGGTTAGAATGGGTAGGTTTTCAGAATTTAACTTTGATACATATTATGTTTTATGATTTGGAAATAGGATGTGTGTGCATTGTGATTCTTAGATAAAAAAATATTTTTTTGTGTGAGGTTCATTGTTCTCCATTTTCATTTCATCCTTGAAGTAATAAGATGTACAAAGACCTTCGAGAGTATTACTGGTGGGATGGAATGAAAAGGGATATTCCAGAATTTACTATGAAATGTTTAACATGTAAACAGGTTAAAGTAGAGTGGAAGTTATCGAATGTAGTGCTTCATCCTTTTCCAGTGCCATAGTGGAAATGGTAGAATATATCCATATACGTCTTGGTGGGACTGCCTAACAATTATCGAGGTAAAAAATGTGATATGGTTTATTATTGATTGGATGTCAAAATCTACACTTTTCCTTTCCATTCAAGATACAACATATTTGAATCATCTCTCTCGATTGTACCTCAAAGATATTTTCTGGTTACATGGAATTACTTTTTCTATTGTATCTGATCAGGATCGCAGGTTCACTTCTAACACTTTTAAGGGGATTTATATGTCATTGCGAACATAATTATATTTTAGAACAAGTTTTTATCTGCAATCAGATGGGCAGTCAGAACCAATGATTCAATCATTGGAGGATATGCTTCAAGATTGTTCAATGGACTATGAGGGAAGTTGGAATCAACATCATTCTTTAGTTGAGTTTTCTTATAATAACAATTTTCATTCCAGTATAATGATGGTGCCCTTTAAGGAATTGTAGGGGAAGCAGTGTCGAACTCCATCTTTTTGGGATGCAGTTGGGGAAATAAATTTTGTGGGACCAGAATTTGTTGAGGAAGTAGCTGACAACACGAATATGATCCAACAACACATGAGGACAATTCAGAGAAGGTAGAAAATTTCTACATATAATAGAAGGAAAGAATTTTAGTTTAAGGTAGGTGACCATGTTTTCCATAAAATATATACTTGGAAAAGTGTGGTGCATTTTGGTAAGAAAGGAAATATTGTTTAGGTATTCATCGATCCTTTTGAAATCTTGGATAAAGCTGCACCAGTTTCATACCAAGTAGTTTTTCCTCATAGTTTATCTCAGGTACATAATGTTTTCAGGTTTCGATGTAGGGAATTTATGTGCCAGATTTATCACATGTCATGAGTCCAGAAGTATTTCAGCTGAAAATAACCTTTCTTATGATGAGAAACAAGTTCAGACTCTTGATCGAAGGGAATAGGTATTGCGGAAAAGGTAATCAACTAGGTAAATTTTTTGTGGAGAACCCTCATGGTTGAATTAGAAATATGGTAATCTGAAAATTATATGAGGTAAAGATACCCTCACTTGTTTAATGTGAAAAAAAATTGTGAGGGCCCAATTTCTAGATGGTGGGGATAATGTAACACGCCAAGGTTTTAGAAAATAAATTAATTGCTTGAAACTTTGGTTTAAATATCTATTTACATCTAGACTTTAAACAAAATTTTGCAGCATCTATGTTTTGAATTTTGAAAAACGATCATCTACATTTGTGTTCAGTATGTTCTTTGGAGTCTAATGAATCCAACATGTTTTTTTGGTGAATAGTAACATAATGTTATGAATAGTAATATGACCATGATGAATAGTAAATTTTATTTTTATTATATTTTTTGAGGCTTTATGATAATGACATCTTGGGTAATTTTTCAATGTGATATAAAAGTAGGTACTATTTTAAAATTGTTAAATTTTGAATTAAGTATGATTTTATTTGAAATTTAAATTAATAATATTTAGAAAATTATTTTAAAAAACTAGAGTTCACTTTTTTATTATACACATTTAAAAATGGTAAGGGTTAATTTTTTACATTTTTCTAAAACAGTTGTTTTTTCAGTGAATATTAAAAATATAGATTTGAGTTTCAATGTGTTTAATGACATCATTAATGATGAAATATTAATTTAATACTTCTTGTAGACTTGTATACAGTAAAAAAATATGTGATTTTTCCCATGTGGATGATTCCTTGGGAATATACCATGGGCAAGCTCATGGTTTTTCAAATAATACTAATGAGGTGTCCATTGGAAATTATAAAAATGTTCCCTCACAATTGCTATAAATACTAACACATTCTTTTATTAAATTCATTCCAAACCTCATCACAAATGAAGTTATATCCTCTTTACCTCCATAGTTTTCCTCTCAAGGTTTCCTCATGCCCCAGGGTCCCAACCTTCATGTTCTAGGAGTTAGTCTACCGGGTAAGAAAATTCTCAACATCTTTCTTTTTCCATTCACTTTGTCTTTTAAGTGGTATAGAATTTAAGAATCCAAACCATGTTCTTATTTTCATATTAATCATTCTCTATTCTGTATTATAATTCATTTATGGATAGGGGATCCTTTTCCCCTATCTTTTTAATGTTTTCTAAAACCATGTTGCACAGCCGTTAGGCTTCCGATTTTTTTGTAAGGGATTTATCAACTATTCTTTTATTTTGAGTTCCTTTATTTTCCTATTCTTTTCTCAACTCCTCTTAACCAATAGGAATTAAATCTCCAGAAATAATCTATATTATGTATTTTTTCGTGTTCATGGAAAATTCATCACCATTCTTCTTCTCCTATCCCACTAATTTAAGGAATAAAAACATTGTTCGCGATGTGTCGAGTTACCGACATCGTGGATGATGTGATTTCAATTTTCATTAATTCATTCATGTCTGGTCATGAAACCATTTTTATGGTTTAAACAGGTTATAATTTATGAATTATGTATCATGCATTTTTTGTAATTCTTTTTTACACATGTGTTTAATTTATTAAACAAAATGAGGTCATTATTATCCAAAAACAACTAATATGTTCAAGACGAACAACAATAATGTTTTAAAATACGAATCATAAACATATCAAAAATCCAAATGATAAGTGATAAAATTTATGTTACTATAAATATTTAAATACCTTTCAATTAACATTTTGTACTTTTACTTCCAATCAACAAGAATATCCATCTGGAACCAATCATGGAAATTATGTAAAGAAACACACCCAAAACAATGCAAGGAACAAACTACTAATAGTTAATGGGTAAAATGATGTAATGAAATGATCATATAAGGTATAATAATGATTGATATATTTTATTAAGATATTAAAAACACTCTTTTAAACATTATAGTTGATGCTTAATCAAGTTTGATGTAAGTCAAACCTGATGTAAGGGAATTCTAAACCCAATTTCCATTCTTTGGGTTAACCTTTTTTAATTATTATGTGGAATTAATGTCATTGGTGTGATGAATTATTGTTTATATTATGATTCTCTATGTGTATTTATCGTGTATGCACATATCCATTCCATTTTATAAATTCTCACTCCATTTATATTTAAAGGTCTATTCCTTTTAAAATATTTATAACACTTTCTTTAAAAAATCTCAAAAGGAATGTTTTTTATGTGTATGGATTTAGTGGTTTATCCTGATTTCAAGAAAATTTATTACCATGATATGTTACTTGGATATTATTTATGTTGGTTTCAGCCCATTATTTCTCAAGGTATGTTGGTTTGAACCCATTATAGCTCAGGATATGTTGGGTTGATCCCATTATAGCTCAATATGTGACGGGTGAGTCCCATTATAACACTACAATGCATTGGGTCATCTAGAGATTGAGGTTGAACAAAGTGTTATTCCATGTGTAAGGGTGAATGTAAGAGTGATATGGTAGATATGTCCATAGACAAATACACGATATTTTCATGCATACGAGTTTTTATGATTATTAGTTTTATTGGTTTTTATGTTACCACATGACAAATTCTTTTTTATTTTTATTCATTATTTATTATTATAATCATCCCATGTTTTAAAATGTTTTTAACATGATATAAGTATGGGTAAGAGAATGAAGGGTGTCATGATGAATAATGTGGACGGTTGTAAAAGAAATCATGTTTCTAGCTTTAATGTATTATATTTTGAAAAAATGCAAACTATTTTTAGTAGTATCCTCTTGTATGATTAGGGTATGTTATGTATGTAATGTATACTAATTAGCTAAAAGTATATACTCAAAAAGAACCTCAAGGTGTAATAATGTATATTCTTGACTATATTTCATGATTTCATAATGTTTTAAGGATGGGTTCTTATAATACATCCATATAAGCTACCGATTCCATGAAAATGACCTCATGTTCTTATTTAATGATTTAAATAAGAAACTGATATTGATTTTCATCTCCCATAAAACTATATACCACCAAGATGACTTATTACTTCTCACAACATCCTAAATAAATATAGATATTCTATTGGGAACTGATCAATTTTCAAACAACCAATTGAATATTATTTCAAATGAATTTTAGAGGATGTGGACACATTAATAAATCCAACATAGTTACACAATTTTATGTGTCCATATAGTCACTCAATGTAAGATGTTTTATTTTTCATAAATTTTGAGAACATACCCATTATGGTTATAAACATATTAGCTAAAAAACTAGCTTCATTAACTTTTTCATTGGGAATATCGCTTCATTGACTACTAGTGTTAATATTGTTTCCATTTCTCACAATGTTAAACATGTTTCTATAATTTTATACACATAACAAACTCGTTATAATAAATTTTAAGATTAAATAACTATTACTGTTTCAGGAGTATTTTAAAAAAGCAATTCTAGAATTTCATATTACATGTAGTTTCATAATTTATTCCTCTAAATAAAATTCCCAAGGTTGTCATTAATCATTTTTTGATATCAATTATAACATAAAATACACTAGAAACCTAGATTTAGTAGATATATCACATTATTGGGATATAATATGAGATTTCCCATAGGATTGAACATCTTGGTAGACTTGAAAGACTAGATAAATACATATACTAAATATAAAAACAAAATATTAAATGTTTACACATTGTGAAAAAAAATTTATACCTTCTATCATATATATATAAATTATACATAAGCATAAAATATGTTTCCTTAATATTTTTATTTTGAATTTTTCCTTGGAAAAATAATAAAATAAGTGCGAGATCAGATTCTTTATAAGGGATATCCTTTAATGGAATCTTATATAACATAAACATAGAACATGTGATGTGAAAGTAATAAATGAACAAAAAAACATAAAAGAAATTAATAATTTTGGAATTAAATATACATCTTAATAAATTAAGGCAAGGTTAATAGTTTTCATTGATCTCATAGTAGCGGAATTTATAAATATGAACATCAAAACAAGTTGTCAAGGCCTTTTGTCAAGTCACATATCTTGTAATGGGAAGTGGGTTTAACAATAACCAACATCTTTGGTATCAAGATACCTATTACTAAATTGACTAGAAATATAATTCCTGTAGCCACCCATCACCTAATTATGTCCAAAACAATCACAGTTTGAGTCATCAATCCCATTGATACCATTCTATGTGGAACATATTCCTCAAAAATAACATGGGCATATTTATAAAGAGAAATATATAAATCAAATACTTCCCCATTAAATATAATAATGTGTGTGTTGGAAGGAAAATCCACTAATCAATATATAATCATTGGTTTATTAATGATGTTATAGGTAGTTTACTTATCAATGAAATATGGGGGTGAGGGTAACTTTCAATGTGTTAAGTTAACCATGTAAGATTATAATCAGTTTTAATTGATTTTCATGAAAGAAGACCGAGCTAATGGTTGGGAAAATCCATTTTAATGGTTCATTAATTTCCTATGAATATTCCTAATCATATCCCCTGGGAGTATCAAACTATGTGTGTAGTTTTATGCATATTCATCATATAACACGGTGATAATTGAGTTAATGAAAAAAACTAGTTTGCAGGTTGATTAAGAATAGGTTTATTTATGAAGCAACTCAATATAAATTCCATGTTCTGTATAGAGTAGTATGTTATATAAAATCCTCTAACATTTTATTTACAAAATCATTGGATGGTTTCATAACCTTGTAAAAGATTGAGTTTACCAACGGTTCTAGAAACTCTTGAATCAATGGAATATAAGAAATGTATTTCATTATAAACATCTGAATACCATTAATTTCATGAGTAATATGGAATAAATTATTTCATTGATGTTATTTAACTACAAAAAATAAAAAATGTCTAGAATATATGATATTTCATAAATAATGAAAATTGAGACGGAAAAATCCCACGTATCACTTGGGTAAAAGTTTAATCACAACCCCCTGAAAGAGTAGAAATCAAATTTTATCTTTAAATACTATGTATAAATTATTTTAATTATATAAAATATGAAATATGAATCATATATACAAAACCTAAAGGAAACTATGTAAAAAATATAAAACATGTCTCAAAGAGAGGAATTTGATATGAAAATCCCTTAACACTTTTCCCAACATCCATGATCATACTCTTACTCCATGTAACATAAAAAATTTACCAATCACATAACTCAAAACATATTTAATAAAATTTATCATTTATAAAATTAATTTATATGAATATCCTTCATTTATATTAGATTTTGGTATTTTTAAAATGAAGACATGAAATCAAGGAATGATTTTGGTAGTATGATGCATATATAAAAGGAATTATTAAATGGGTATAATAAGTGAGAAAGGTACAATATCCGTAATAATAAATAATTTATATATTTTCATATATATAATGTAAATTTAGATTCATAATCACTAGTAACCAAAATTAAATATAAAAAAGGATGTTCTAGAATTGAAAATAGGTGTGAGAGAACCCATGAGTGATTTACACCACATAATAGTTATATAATTGTTTGTACAATTGATTTAGAGATATGAAATTATTTTAGATCAATGATATGGAATAATTATTATACTAAAAGCTATATAATTAATATATTAATTAATAATCAATCTAAACTCGCCTGTATTATCACAGAATAAGTACTTGAATCAAAAAAAAGAGGAGGAGAAAACATAAATTTCTATGTAACATCATAAATATCCGTGGAATCCATATAAATATATAAAATTCTTGGAAGGGTTTTAGGGAGGTATGGATAAGTAAAATATTTAATCATGTCCTCTAGGGTGACGCAGGCTGAGATAAAGGCTGGTGAGATCCTTTTATAAGTGAAAAATAGGATTTTATTTATAGAAAACTAGAGATAGGTAAGAGGTCATAGTTGAATAAGATCAGTGTTGGGTGGTGTAGGTAATTTAATTGAATTAGGTGTTTAAATATTATTTTACCCTAGGTGTCATGGAACTCATAACAAAAAATTATTTATAGAATATTTTATTTACCATTTAATTATTAAAAATTCAGGACAACTCATTTCCCCATTTTACCCTTATTAATATTGATTGAAATTTAACCATGGTAATTATTTTATTACTAAAAATATTCAATGAAAATTGATTCTTTTTTTATATGATTAATATAAATTTTCTATCCATGTAACCTAATTTAATTTCTTTATATGAGAATGTAAAAATTTATATTAAAACCTATGATATAGGAAATACTGTTTTTATAAGAAATAACACATTATATATTAATATTTTAATTCACATTTACAAATAATTATTATTATAATTAGTTTTTATAAAAAATTTATTCTTATTAAATTAATATTTATATTTATGTGTGTATATATATATGATTGAAATGAAAATAATTTAATTCATCTAAGATGAATACTTTGAAACCAATAATTTTTATTTTACTATGGTAATTAATCATTATCCTATATACTTTATTTAAAATTATTTAAAATAACATTTATATATCCTATAATTTTAAACTATTGATTATATATATATATAGTGTTCATTTTATGAAATCAAATTAATATCTTAAGGAACATTATTTTCACCATTTTCACACATAAATTCAAATTTATTTGAAAAAATATAAATATATTAACATAAGGTAATATTTATATGAATAATTCAAAAATGTTGTTTTGGTTGTTAAAAACAGGTTCTAACATTAATTAAATAAACTTTTAAACATACTTATGAATGATATATCTTTTGAGTGTCCATTCTATTATAGTTTATAATATGGGGTTCACCTACTATAGTTTGGTCTTCAGTATTACAATGAGGATAATAATGACAATGTGTATCATGGGGATGACATCCGTTTTCACTAGTCAAAAATAATTATTTTTTAAAAAGGCGTACTTCTTATTTTATTACATAATATCTATGGGAAGTACACCAATGTTTTTCTTTTCCTATTTCACTCTAAAATGGAGTATGTACACCATAGTTACCTACCAGATCACTACGGGGAATCACACTATGAATATATATTTTTTACCATCATTATGGATAAGAAAAATATTTCAATCTATTTCCTAGTGACCATGGGAAGAGTGTCTAGGGTTGTAGACTTTTTTCTAATAAAATACGGATCACCTCCATCATTTGTGTTCTACTAATCAAAATGCAGAGCACGTATTTGGTTACTGAATTATTGGACACTAAAATTAGAATCACCACCATCTCTGATTATAATTTTTTGATGGGGCTTTGCATATCACATTTGATGTATTTTTTCAAATGAGGACATTGAATCATCCTCAAATAATCAGCAAGATATATTCAAGGGTATCTAAGATGATATCAATATAAGTAATAAAGGGCTTCTCATTTATCAAGTTATTTTATATCCCTTGATGAAGCTTCTAATTGGTTCCTATGTTTATACTACTATTGTAGAGACAATTTATCGGTAGTGTCTAGTTGAACATATTATAGGAGATGATGTCGATGACCAAAATTTGTGGGAACCCTCCTAGGTGTCAGTGAGAGGCCATTATGATATAATGTTTATCATAATAAACCTACAAATGTTAATTAATTTATTTTTTTACTCACTCTAATTATATTATCCTGAGGGAGTTTGAAGTGGATATAGGGTCTTCCTACCCCATTCTAGTCTTCCAACAATATGATGGAAATCATAGATTTAGTTATTAATTAATCATATAGGTGATCACTAAAATGGTAATGATTCTACTGTATGTATACTCATTAACCAAGGTATTTTCCACATTCAATTTGAGGGTTTAATTATGTGACAATGTTCACTAAGGTTTTGGTGTAAGATTAGTCATTTTTATAATGATGTTGGTATGGGGTACCATATACTGATGATATGAAACCTTTTGAGTTATTAAATAATTACCGCAATCCTAGTTAAGAAAATTAATATATTTTGGTATGTTTATATATAATTCAATTTGTATATGATATGATATCTAATATAGAAACCAAGGCTAAGGTAATCATAAGTGGAGAATCATGATTATCACTACGTGGCCAATGAATCTCTTATAATCATAAAGAATTTTTCATTGTGTTCACGATTTTATACTTCTGGTATTTTGGTGATTGTTTCTTTTTTATTCTATACTTGGACTGAATGAAAGAATCTATTATTATTATTTAAACAAATTGAATATTATATATTTAAACCAATAGAATTATTGTTCGAATCATCCATTGAATGAATTTTCCATAAATGATGAAGATTATTTTGATTTTTTAAATCTATAAACTATGACATTTTTATTCTCATGAATCTATAATAAATGAGAATCCTTTTATAGTTAACTTTCCATGATCATAATGTCTTGTATTTTATATCCTTATTAGTAGGAACCATTGATTTCATTTTTTTATTCAATAATGCATGGCCATTATGTCTTCAAGTTGAGGGTTATATGACTAGGATTGAGTACAATATATTTAAAGTCATGAAGGATGGACTAATAAGGTAATGGTAACATGAAATTGCTATGTGTGGGAGTTACACAAGGTTTTCCATTTCTAGATTGGACTGACAGATGAGTGTAGTGATATATGGTTGGGTATTATGTCAATTTTAAGGACCATTTATGATTATATATTATTTATTAGACTATGGAGGAAACAAATTCTAGATAGAATTGGTGTAATGTTAAAATCATTTATAATTATTTTATTTTAATGGGAAGTTTCTAAATTATTTCATAAGGATAGATAACATCATTATCAAGAGAATAAAAGATTTATATAACCATGAGAACCTTATTGATTAGGGAGGAAAATATAAGTGAAATTTCTTACGGGATGAAATGATTCTAGAAAAGAAGAAAATATCCAAATAGATAAAAATGGTGTGTATAATTACATAGACTTGTAAATTTTGTGGTTTTGTATGATGTCATAGTAAGGCTATTTTTTTGGTTCTTAACCTTGGATTTGTATAAAAAAATAATTTTAGGCCATAAAGGAGGCTTGAAATTCCTTAGGGGGAATCCTTAATAAAGAATTTCATCCAAGGTCAAATATTATATAGATATAGGATATTAGAAATAAGGAAATAATTATATCACAAAAACCTAAATTTTTATAAGCTTTATGGTTTTACAAAAACAAGTTGGATCCACTAACTATATTTATGATTGAAATATGTTACCATACTATATTAATGTGATGGAATCCCTCCATAATGAAATTACTTAGTATTGATAAATACTTATGCAATTTCCTTTTTATACTTTCCAATGTGTAAATGTTTTTGTTTATAGTACATGCTGGTGACCAATTTACACATGAGATTCTCCCCATTTTTGGATTTTATTTAACGTATTCGAGAGGGAATTCTTCTCAAGAAAACATTATGAAATATTCAATATCTCAAGTGATGTTATTACTCAATTATTATGCCCCAAAAAATCCATGTCTCATGGAATGAATTCCTTAGGTATACTTATAAGTAAGGGGTAGTTATTATATGTTCATGAATAGTTGAAATTTGGGTCACATAATAGCCTGGTGAAAACAAAGTTAATTTAATTCGACATTTCAATTAATTAATTGTTCATATTAATTGTGTCCATCTATATAGATATTCCATCTACATAAAAATTATAGAGAAACAACATATGGGATGGAAACATAAATACATAAAAACACTTTTTTGGACCTAGTAGTTGAATTCTTAATCTAATCATTTTATTTACTATAATATAGAATATATAAGTTTATCATAACTCACACTTACATGAACATCATTATGTAATCATTTAAATTCGATATAAAATATTTAATTATTATAAGTTGATCACTTGTTGATGATTAAATTTTATTTTCATTCATGCATATAAGATTATTATCTATAAATAATAACATTTATAATAAACCATATTCATCTATGGGCGTGAAATATTCCCAATATGGTTTATGGAAAGGTAATATACATGTCATATATTTCAATTGATTTTGATTGTAATCCATATTTCTATCTTATATATTTATATAAGTTAAGATACAAGTTAAATAATTAAATCATTATTTATTATTTAATGTAAATTAGAAGATATAATTTTCATAACCCCCTAAAATACTATTTTGTGTGCTTAAATTTTTTCTTTTCATATAAAACAAATAATCCTCAATGAAAAATACTTTTTAAGGAATTTATATTTCAGAATCTCTAAACTATAAGGATAACTAATTTCTTAAGATAAATAAGTCAGTTCCATAAGTGGAAATTAGAGTATGCTCAAATTATAATACATAGTTACTAATGAGGTTAATTTAGTCTCTTACTATTTCTAAAAGATATGAACATATTTTAAAAAATGAAAAAAATTATACTATTTATGGTAATACATGCCACTCTAAGGAGGATATTACATGTTTTGAAACTAAAAAATACCTTTAATCCATGATGTTTGAGGTGGAATACATTTAAACCAACTAATTTTTCCTTTTATTTTATTAAATAAATTGGTCAATAAATAGACTATAAAAATATGTTTTCAATAGAAATAGAAAGTAGGTTATGAATGTTTCTCATTTTATGGAATTATTTGGGGGGGGGGGAAAGGGTCTCCTCATATTTCATGGACTTGACTCTAATAGAACCTTCTTTCCCGTTCGAATAATTAATCCAATCAAAATCATCTTGGAAATTGTATAATAATATGATTTTTGTATATATGTGTATATATTATGAATTTCAAAACAATAATCCTTACTTGGAACATATATTATCACGTTTATATAACATAACATGAAGGCTTTTCCAGTCTAATGAATGATTAAAAAGTATGTAAAATAAAAAACCAATTTATATAGTAAAATAATATTCATTTAGTTAAATTATTACCTTAATGTAGAGGATTAAAATTAAAAAAAAATTATTATTTTTGGTATAATTACATTCCAAACCTGTGGTCCATAAAGAAATGGATTTAGATATTCTTTACAAGAAAAACCCGGAAGAAACATCATACATATTATATTTAGAGTCATATCCATATATATTATAAAATAATACTAAGACTATATGTATATTCATGATTAATTTCATTTCTTATGCTTATATATATTTTTTTATTCATAGATCATGTAAATAAAAAAAATTGATCATAGTGAATGAAAAATGGATTAAATGAGAAGTATAAGATTCATTGTCATTAGATTAAAATATTCATTTTTAAAATAGTTTTTTTCATTATTATTTACAATAAATATTTTATTTAAAAAATTAATATTTATAGTGAATTATCATTTCATTTTAGATAAAAAAATATTAAAGGAAAATAATAATTTTTAAATTTATATATAAATATTCTCATTAATTACATATTTTAATATATCTCATCGTGTTAGTAGACTATAAATGATTACTTAAGGGTCCGATTTTGTTCCAAATAAGTGTGGATGAGAAGAAATCATCGAGGCATTCTAAAATGTTTACATGAAATAATTTTAACAAATATTTTTCTTGGATTTACAAGAATATAAAAATTCCAACAAAATGAATAATTTTTTACTCGATTTACAAATTATAAGGATATTAGGGTAGGGGAAAATTTATAGAATACATTAACAAAACACATTCAAGAAAACAAAAATATAACTAGTAAGTTGTATATTGGGAAATTATCTACGATTTAAAAACAAACAAAAAGATCCTAGAGAAGATTAATGGTTAGTAATAATTTTTTGTCTCTATTTTTCATTTAAAACAACTTGTACTAAGGTATTCCTCTACTAAAATTGAGGCTTTAGTCATTTAACTTTTTGTGATATAAGATATATAAATATATATATATAATAATATATTAACTCTTTCAACAAAATAACTAATGAAAAAATATGTATTGGATAGATAAGATCATTGATTATAAAATTAAATGTAATTGTATGTATTAAAAGTGGGAGATCATGTAAATTTTTCCATAGAGGCAATTATTTGTTTAATGGGTTGGGAAAAGGGTTTCATCCTGCAATACATAACTTGATAATTTATTTATATTTATTTAATTTTTTTTTCTACTGATTTAGTTTAGTTTATTGTGATAGTAATTCTCCATGAAATTATGATGTAGTCAATATTCTTAGCTTAAAAATATTATAAAAGTAAATATTGTGAAGGGAGTTTTGTGTGAATATTTATAGATCACATTTTTACAAATTGAGGGTCCACATGGGTATTCGGTAGGAATAATATAATCTAATATGAATCAAAATTAAAAATAGGGTTTATGTAATCCCATTTATTACATTTATATATCACTATTAGCCTACTATTTGAATTAATAATAATAACATGAATGACCTTATGATGACTAATTTCTTTGTTGGAGATCTATATATTAGTTGATTAGGGTTTCTTATTTTCCTCACCCCTTTTATTTATCATTATCATGAAATTTTACTGATGGAGTTCTTTCTCTCTATATTTTCTACACTCCTCAATGTTTGGCCTTCTATTTGAGTTCCTAGATGGTTGTTTTCTACTATTTGGGTTCACTATCATATATTTTCATACATCATTGGGTTTTACCTTTTCCCATATTTTTTTATTACTCTCATTGAAATAATTTTAAAATTATTTGTCAAATTCTATTTGTTTCTTATTTATCATCATCTTTAGATACATTTTTTCTAATTACATTTAATTATATTGATTGTTACTTTATTTAGGGATCCTTATTCTAGGCCTTTCCCAGTATTTTTATCCTCATGTATTCATGTAATATTTGGGTTTCAATTTCCTTCCTAAAACTAGTGGGTTTCAAATTTATATAGTCATTAATTTAGTGAGGAGTCAAACAGGAAGTGGTAGATGTATTCTAGTCTACCCCTTTGATATCTCTCAACGGAATCACTTGGTCATTATAATAATGCTTCAATATTTGAAATTCATTTTTATACCTTTAGTTTCATGGTTTTTTCCTAGTTTAGTAATGTTTTTATCTAACTTATGGGGTTAGAAGATAGTGTTGTTGGATGTTGGGTACCGCTTCTATAAAAGTGGAGCTTGTACTAGGACCATCTTCTTTGTCATTATAATGAATTCTATTTTCCATCATAAATTCCTCTAGTTATAATTAATGTAGTTCATGAGGGAGGACATTAATAAATTTATTAATTTTTCATTATGGTTCCCAATAACCCTTTATCCAATATTATTATAGTGTGGATTATTCAGTTTTTAATATTTTCTAATATTTTTTCTGGTTACATACAAGAATAAATGGTTGTGGTTTTTTTCTGAGAGGACATGATGTGTAAAATCAAATAGTGGAATATTTTAGTGTGTGTGATTATATATGATGGAGACCTCAAACTAGGATGTGTGGTAATTGAATTTATTATTTTTAGTTTTTGTCAATTCATTGATTATATTTATCAAAATATAGTTTTGTTTTAATGGTATACGATATTAATTATAATCATAGGAGAATAATATTGATATAATATAATGATGTTGTTTTTTTGTTTGGTAGTGATATTTGAAATGATATCCCTAATGATGTAGATTTTTTCTAAGTTGATGTCTTATTCCAGTGACATGACCTTGATGTGTAGTCATCCTAATAGTTGATAGTGAGCATCCTCATGTCATAGGACTTCACATTTAATTAGGGTGTTAATATAATGTAACATGTTTATCATATGGATAATTCAATCTTCCATCCCCTTACAAAACCCTCATCCAATAATTATCGTTCATCTCATCTTTTGGGTGGCCCAAACTTCACATGTTTCCCAATGAATTTCTCCAGATTTTGCTGCATGGGTTTTGCTTTCTTAATTGGTTTTATCTCAACGGTAATATTGTTTGTGTAGTTATGTTTCTTGTATAATTAATATTGAATGGCATACTATTAATGTATTCTTTTAATGATGTTTTTTCAATTCACACTTAATGAAAACATTCTTACTTTGGCCCATTTCATACACTATTTAAGAATTTTCTATAAACATGTGGTCATTGTGTTTGTAACTTGTCATGGGTAAGACATAACTCGTGATCATAGATCAAATTCACTACCCATGGGATATCTTTTACATAATGATCAATGTTTAAGGATTTTTTAAATAGCTCATGGACATTCTTAATACATTTTATATGTTAACAGGTTCATATTTTTAATTTAGATGAGTGATATATTAAATTTATGTGATATTGAACTAAAATAATCCATGCGAGTTTCTCATAATTGAACCCCTAGACAATGTGAACATTATATAGTATACACATGCCTGATGGAATTATAAATAAATAATATTTATGTATATTATATGTATTAATTAAATTTATTATTTATGATAGAATTACACAAGGGTAATGAGTCACACAAATATGTTTTCTGAGGACATAATAATTTATCTAATTGTTTAGAAAATTTTATAAGAAATGGGAAATATATATATTCATGGTTTTTAATGTGTGATTGTTTTCCAGCATAAACAATTATAAAAAGAAATTTATAATGGTCATTTTATTTTTCAATGTATATAATATATATATAAATATTTATATTTTATTTCCACTATTTAAATAATGTTGAAAATATATTCAAATTAATCAATGAATAATAGATAGATGAGAATATTTGAACATAATTGACTATTTTACTAGTCATGAGTATTGACCTTGAATATAATAATTGACATGATAGTATTGATGGGTTAGGGAAGCCTACAAAATCATTCACAATGATATTTTAATAAAAATATAGTTAGAATACAAGAAATGTATTCCTTATTATAATTTTATCATTGAAATGCGCTTCTTCTTCTATGAATGATAAGATTAGTAAATTAGTAGAACAATGCACAAAATACAAGGAACATTTTTTAATGAGATAAAATTAAAATTTTCAAATTCAGGGTTGTTATATTTAAAATTATGGTTTTAAATTTTATTCAATCCCTAATTTTTATAATTCACTTTATATTGACACAGTGTTGATGCAATCCTTGAGAACATATAAAATTACAATATTGAAATATATATATAATAAATTAATGTAATTTGAGATCCAACAAATAATTTAAAAATAAACCAACGTGTATCCATTTTATAGTATGATCTAAATATACTGTTATTTGTGTTTTTATGTTAGATAAGATTATTTATGGATTGAATTTATCATTGAATATGAATAAAACTAATTTTTATGATGCAAAAAAAGAGTTGGGATTCATCAATTAATAAGTTGAGACTTTTATATTCCAGATCATTAATTGGGGTATTAAAAAATTTGATGTCAAATATGGATGATATTTTTATCATATAAAATTATATTCTACAATTATCACCCAATAAATATTGTTTAGTAAAAATATTCTTAAGGAAATATATTGTAAAAATGACGGGTATACTACAATTTTTGGAACTAGGAGGATTTTCTTGGCACATGTTATTTATGGAAAACCAATATGAGGATCACAACTCAAAGACATTTGGGATATAGGTGTACTATCTCGAGTAAAATTTTGTTATAAAACTAAGAGAAAGGACTTGTATCTATACAATTTATGAGGCTAAGAGAAATTTCTTGACTCAATGTATTTGAGCAAAATAGAGGAAGGCTCTCCACCCATGTGTATATTCAAAAGTATTTTTGAATGGTTATTAGGCTAAGGTCATGATTTAGCCTTGTATTTTTGGACCATGTTGAGTTATAGAGGGTGTTGGTATAGGGAAATAGATGAGCATCGACTGTTAGACTAAGAACATATATTTATTTTATTAAATCAAGTTTTTTCTATTTATTTTTATGTTTTATGTAGACAATATTGATTTTGAGAATTTTATTATTGATTTTTGAGTCATTAATGAATTTGGATGAATTCTATGATTTTTTAGTCTTAAAGAAATTTTGTTTTCAATTAGATTAGTTTTTAATAAGTATGTAATTTTAAGTATTTTGGGACTGATCTTCTACTTGAAAATGGAAGGAGTGGTTTATGTTTCATTTTGGTCAATTTTTATAAGTTTTATATAATTTTTGAAAATATCGATTTAATATTTGTATCCTTTTGAATGGGAACCCCTTTTATTAAGAGTGTCTTGATTAATCGTAACCATGTGGAAGCATCATTTTGAAGTGGTGTGCGGAAGATTTTTTAAATTTTATTTGCATGTGTCTGGGTAACCAAACATGTGGGTCCTTTTTATGTGTTGTGTAAGGGAAAATAAGAATCTATTATATGTGGATAAAATTAAAACTAAATCAATTCTATGTTTCTAACTGTACCTCTAAAGTTTCACTGTAAATTTAATGGTAAAGAAAAATTTCCAAAATCTCCCAAAAATATTCTTTCCATTTTTTTCAAAAATTACAAAAATAATTATCTACGATTGAAATATAATATAAAATTCAATTTTAGGTATCTCTATGACTAGAACTGTTGAAAAATTTTATCAACTCTCTCTTGTTATTCTATTCTTATCTAATTAAAAATATATGTATTTCTTATCATAATATCATATCACCTAGAGATATGGAAATATGATATTATTTATTATATTACTTGTGTGTGTTATTTCTCGGACTCTCACTATTTTCTATTTTTTTGTGACGGATCCAAAAAAATTAGGTTTCTTATGAATTTAGAGAATATTTTTATTAAAGAACAGTTAGTTAATGTTTTTTGTCAAGTGTTTTTTAATATGCTCAAGATTGGGGGTTCATATGTTTTTTCTAAATTATACATGGGTTATAAGATTTTTAGTAAAAATAGGCATAAGTGAGGAGGTATGAGTAAGGCATTAATGGAACATCTTTTAGTATTTCTAATTCCAATGGGTAACTGAGTGTAGTATTTGGTCTGAAAATTTTTTTCAGGTTGCATATATATATATAGGATTATATGATATGTGATTCCTTGTATGGTTTGGAAATATGAAACTAATCATAGATGTTTTTTATGATATAATTACTCTTCTTGTTATTTGGGAAGGTTCTAGGTATATACCTTGTGATTGAACATTATATTGATCACCAAAAGTGGGGAGACTTGTTTATTTTGGATGATAAAAATTGTGTTGAACATTATATTAGGTGGGTTTCATGGTTCATTAGTCATGATGGATGTTCATGAAATTTATTTCTGAGGATTTTATTGATTCCAATAATCATGGTCAAATGATTGTATTTTTTTCCCAGTTTCACTTATGGAAGGACTAATGATATGGTTAAGTAAACTCATTTTCAAAGTAGGCCTGTACTGATTAAGAGGTACATGGGATGGTACTAACTATCATTTTTTATGCTATTCTAATTTTAAAAGTAAAATATTATTAGAAATTGATACCACTTAGAATAGTATTAATGGTTTCCTTTTGTGCTGATTATAATGGGTCCATATTATGGAAGGTTGTATTTCATCATTCCTTTAGTTCTTCAATGGGTGGTTTGAAAATGAATGTGAATATTATAAAGACTAATGGAATATGGTTTCGACAAGCCATTGAGGATCTAGATTACTTAAAATGGTTATTTGGTTATATTTTCAAGTGTTTTAATACATCATGGATTTTTTTGGAAGGATAAGGGATCTCTTAGCATGATAGACTCTAGATGCATTGTTCCACTACAATAATGGTCGAGGAAGATAATGACTTAGATGGGTTATGTTAAGTATATGTAGAGTGGATGGTGAATTATGGAAATTTTAGTTTATTGCATTATTTTATACGTTAGTATATGTATGAATTGTATCTTGTTAATACATTAGGTGTTTCCTAATGATTTCATACTTACAACATGGAATCCTTAGTATAAAACACAAAAATAATACATAATTTTAGTTGAATACTTGATACATTTCAGATTAATAAATGATTGATGACTGTAAAGATTTAGTGACTCTGGAGATGATATAGATAATCAAATCATTTCCTAGAATATATTTAATGTATCCCAAAAATATATTCCCTCATAATACCCTTATTAAACACTTATTACATTATTCAATTATATATAACATGGGGTAATATAAACATATGAAAGGGTGTGAGGAGATTCTATGAAAGGGTAAACATTAGAGATATCAATCAATAATCATACGTGTTATAATCATAAGGGTATTAAAATTTTCATCATAACATAAAAAAATTAATACCATACCAGTCAATGATATTTAAATAAGAATCTAGGAATAGAATTTTTTATTACCAAAGAAAGAAGTCATAAGTGTGAAATACCCATAATAATCAGTAATGATCCATCAAAACATATCAATAAAACATAAATATGTTTTTTTGAGTACACATTAGCATTGAAATGTATTTCATTAGACAATTATCATAGACAATACTATCATAATGGATTGGATTCACTCCCTATTCCATTATTTATTTATCAATAGTTTACTCCAAAGACTATCATAGTTGATAGGGGTACTTACAAAATTGGGATCACTACCCATTCTATTTTTTTACTACATGATATATCATTATTTTTCAAATTAATTGGATGATTACAAAATTTTAGGACCATACATCAAAGAATGGAATCTATTAATATTTTCACAAAAATATCACAATATATTCATCATATCATCATATCAAAACCCATTAAATGAAAATTAAATTAAAGATCATTTTATTATTCCATCATAGAATAAACTATGGAAAATAAATTCATTTTATAAAGATTTCAACATCTACAAACTAATCAATGCGAATGAAATGGGTTTCGAAATCATTATTATATGGTTATCATCATCATAATAAGTAAAAAAAAATTAAGTGGATTATATAATAAGATAATATCTCTAGTTTATCCTAATAATCTATTAATTATGTTAATATTTATGGAAAATAACATTACCAGGGCATTTTAAAATTTATCTAAAAACCATGAAAATTTTGTTTTATTTCACTATCATCAAAAATATTAAATTCATAAATTTTTTTTGAAAATATTTTATTTTAAAATAACAATAAAATTTTCCAACATAATAATAAATTATACAAATTTCCATAATAGAAGTAAAATCAATTCATTTAGTAAAATTTACAATAAATATTCATTTAATAATATTGGTAAAAGATCATAAATAAAAAATTTAAAAAACTGAAAACATATTGGGTTAAACATTTGAAAATAAATTAAAATATTATTGAAGGTTATTTTATACAATAATTGGAACATGGAATATAAAATTCTAAGATTAATTTTATTGTACATATAAATGAAAGAATCATTTCACCGACAAATGAGGAAATAAGGTTGGTTTTTCTTAAAAAAAATATCTCATTAATTTTAATGACCAAAAAGAATAAAATGATAATAATAAAAAAATCCATTAAAATACTGTTTAATAAAATATGTGATTTTAAATCAATAATATCCATATAGATTCACCCAATGTAAAGTTTTCACATAAAATCCCAAAAATAAAAGGGATTCTGTCATAAACACAATCCTCAAGTATTTTCTTACTTTATATTTGTTGAATCATCTTGTATGATAAATATAAATTTATTATTAATATATTTTAGAATCATATTCTTACATAAATTAATATTATTAAATCCTTTAAATTTTCTATGTATCATTTTATTAAAAATTACTTCATTAAAAAAATATTTTTCTGAATACTGGTTTATTTTGCATGGATAATTCTGTTTGATGGATCCCATAATTTTACCTTATTCATGGTTTCATAAACTATTTAATATTTTTCATCAAAAATTTATCATATTTATTAATTATATATAATTTTAATAGACATTCATATAAATAGTTGATGAAAACCTAATAACATCACTTACCCTATATGTTAGTTTATACATACTCATGAGTTAACATTCCAATTTTTAATAGATGGAATAAAAAAATAAAAAAATAGTTCACCATTCTATAAAAATAATTATATCATATTTATTCAGTAATTTAATATTTACTTCCATCCATGAAAATTGGAAATTTAAAATTGCCACATCGCTTTGGGAATGTGGGAGACCACACATATTCATGACCAATATTATCACTCTCCAACTGATGGGGAGGTCATAAAGTATATAAAATATTATTATTTAAAAACAATAATTATTTCATAAATATAATACATAAACATTAAACATATCATAATAACCAACCATGAATTATATTTATTGAAAATGATGGTTATCACCATGTGGAAGCTGTAGTCAAAATGTACAACCAAGAAATACATTTGTTTACAATTGGATATAAATGGGCTGGAAATGTTTATAAAATAATAATAATAATAATAATAATAATAATAAAATAATATAAATATTAAGATAATATATTCATTGTGATTTAGATGACACAACATATTTAGAGAAATTAGATTTACAAACATAATTTCAAATAGTTTTGTTAGGTAATTAACACTTCTATTAGAGACATGTAACCACTGGGCCACACTAACAGCACGTACACTCTTCCTTCATATGGAAATCAAGCCCTCTCCCACCCGGTTACATAATAATAAAATATTTGAATACTAATTATAGAATATTCTTCATGTTATAATTGATAAAACATATCTAGGGAAAGAATATTTAGAAATCAGAATGAAATTTTGTTATCTAAATCACAATGAAATTATGTTATGGAGATTAACTCTTCTTTATAAGACCTATAATAAATAGGCCTTGATGATAACATATACCATGTTCCTTAATATGGTCATTAGGTCTTGTCTCACCAGGTAGCACCAGTTTCCCTTCATACATGTTGTCCCCACCATGGGGCCCAACCACATTCCCGAACTGTTCATTTGACTAATGATTGTCTCCAAAGGCCAATAAATGTTCATTCTAGTGTTATTTGTCCACACTCACACACACCATTGAAAAAACATCCCAGTACGTCACCCATCTGGATCAATAATCTGTTCCAAGCATGCTTAACTGTGGATTTCTATTTATGTAGGATCCCAAAAAAAAGGAGCACCTCGTTCAAATGAGTAATATCATTTTTTAATTTAACCCTTTATCATTCTAGGTGTTAATTTTACCCTTAGTGAAAACCATCTTATATCTAGACCCTTCATCTTTACCAAGGAAGTATCACATACATAAGGATGGGGTACTACTCTGAAACCCAATATTAAAACTAAGCACTTATTACATCACAAACAACCCGCCTTAATATGGTCAACGGGTCCTAGCCTCCTAGGTACCACCTATATCCCCCGCAGGAATGTTGTACACACCATGGGGCCCACCCACATGCTCGAATGGGTCATATGACTAATGATTATCCCCATAGGACAACAAATGTTATTTCTAGTTTTCGTTTCCCTCACTCACACATAACCTAGGAAACCTTTACTGAGGTCACCCATCCTAATCACTATTCCTTGCAAAGAATGTACATCTGTGTAGTTATAATCTAGTAGAAACCCAAAATTAAATGTTCACCTTGTTGACATGAGTAATGTTATAATGGATTTTGTAATGAATTGGAAGTGATGTGTGGCTCAAGAGGTGTTAAAATCTTATAATTATTCTTGATTTTAAATTAATATATTTTCTTATTCATTGTTATGTGTCACCAGGGTTCCAAAAAATTATAGATAAAATATGATATGGTATAAAAGATCTCAACCAATAATATTTATGAAATTTGTGGATATGTTTTAATCCTTATCTACTAGTTAAAAACATTTTTATATCAATATAGCCATAACTATTAAAACATAAATTATTACATACATTTTTTTATTATAACTACAAAAATAAAAGGGCTCGTCTAAATAAATTATTACATGATAATCCCAAATTTTGAATCTGTTTTATTAGATTCAAAATCTATAGGAGCTCAAAAGTTACATTTAATAAAACTATGAAAAATGAACAAAAATAATTTTCAGTAAAATACTATATTCAAGAATAAAATCCATTTCACCTTGAAACCAATAAAGTAGTTTATTATTTTTAAATTATTGGGGATTGATAATAAATAATGGAAGGTTTGTAGAATTTTATATTAAGACACAACCAAATGGTACATTCAAACTACCCCACTAAAAGATAATACCCAAATGTAGTTTATAGTTTAGTTAAATATAATATATATTCCAACAATTCAATAATTGATTCCAAAATTCACAATAATGTTTTAGAATACACTCTTTATCTCCCTACACATATCTTTGGTCTAAAACCACCCATCCAAAATGGAGAGATGAATGTTATAGATTTATTTTAAAGTGGAAACATTACCTTATATTATATTATTGATTAAAAATATATAATCCATATTATAAAATTTCATTATAATAATTAGAACAAATTCATTTTAAATTAATCATGCCAAACCCATTTATGACAGTTATCCTAAATATGAATTTTTTTAGAAAAAAAACAAGAATTACTCTTCTTTTTTTCCCAGTAAAAACCATTTGATGAATTTCTAATTTTTAATCTAATATATATATATATATATCATTAAAAACATTCATCATTGGTCATAATTTAAATTTAGTAATATAAGATCACGTTACGTATATAAAATAATTATTTTTCCAAAAAACAACTCTGTTTACCTTCAAATTTATTTGTATTTACTTCTATCCAAGTGACGACTAATGAATTCATCTTATACACGTGAAATAATCATTTTTAATAATTTTTATAGTTCCATTAATACTCACTAATGTATGTGCTAGAGAATAATTTTAATTTTATATTTCATTATTTTAATAGAATATATTATTTCACTTAAACATTATGTTGAGTTTAGAGTACGATATAACGGAAATAATTTTTATTTAAAGAGAAAAATATCGAAAACATATCGCAGTGTTATATTCTACCCTAATTTCATAATTTTCCCCATAAAAGCTCATCACTCCAACAAACACTATAGAGGATACTTTTGGATCATCACATCCTCAGGTTCCCATGTATCTTCCCCAAATTTATTAATCCTCCAAAGAATATTTACAAGGTAAGTATTATTTTTCCATAGAAATTTATCTTTATGATATTTTATTTTTACTAATTTATCTTTATAAGAAAGGCCATGACCCATCGGTAAAACCTATGAGTTCATTACTTGTATATTATTATGTATCTACTTCTTAAAAAGATATATATTGAATGAATCATGAACATGATAGAGCTTTAGTGGACAAACAATGTAGTAAGATATCGGCCCTACTCGTTCAAGAATATAAAAGGGACAAATATTCCTTGGGATCTACATTCCCTTAATCTCGAATCACATAACCATCATCCATAGTGAAATTAATAGGAATACCATCTCACTGTCTTCAAAATCTATATTTTTTAAACGATTTTCATAATAACTCTTCTATTGAAAATGGACCACATTTACATTATAATAAATAGATCCTTCTCTCTCTACAATTTTATAGTTTTTATCACGTATCAATGTATTTCCTTCTCCTACTTCATAACATCATGTTGGAATTATCCACTTCTTTTGATAGATGGATTCTTAAATAGCCATATTAATTTTCAAGTGAACGATATTATTATTTGAAAATTATAAAATATTGAGGTTTTGATATAAAAAAACCATTTTCAGAGTTTAAATGATTCTATTTGACCAAAAATCTATGTGAGGATGATTGGTAATACAACCCACAACATTATATCCTATGATTCGTAAATACTTCTCCATAACTTAATTATAAACCCCAGACCTCAATAAGATACAATAGAATGTGGTAATCTTTGAGAACATAATGCTTTCTCAATGAATATATATCCATGTTGATAAAAATGGAAATCAATTCTAATAGTAAAGAAATATTATAACTTTATATGGTCTTGAACTATTACCCAAATAATATTATTCACATCAGATGTATTGGGGAGTCCAATGGGGAAATCCAAAGATATATTTTTACATTATAATATAGATTTTGGTTTTTCATAGAAACATAACCTTATGATTATTCTTGTCAACCATAACGTGTTTCTATACCAGGTACTGAGATATATACTCCATGTTATCTCTATTCATGTTGTCTCAAAAGATACGATTCTTAAGATCGCTTTGCATCATTATGCTTTTTAAATCGGTAGATAGTAATGAAATATGGGACTCATATAATCTATAACTACTTAATTATGGAATTTATGGGTCAAATAGCCTATTTTTGATCTTTATCATTCCATTACAATCTTGGTGGAGAATTTTAACACACATCACCTTCATATATAGTTCTAAATCTTCCTTATACACCTATTTAATCCTCAAATGTATGGATGGATGAACAAAAATTTGAGAATGATATTATATGTTCCCCATCATCATGATTTAAATGTCAATCTATGTTTAATAAAAAAATATTGGATAACTTTTAACCCATATGTTGGACAAAATGACAAGGTCATTTTAACTAAAAGCATCATCAACCATGTTTTCCATCATTGTGTGGAAGATAATTTAGCTTTCATAATCTTTAATAAATTCAATCTGTACCCTTTTTAATATATTATACTATTTATATTTATCTATATATCTTAAAATTTTATGATATGTATATATAATACCTTTGGATTTAAATATGATGCCTCTATATTACCGATGCTAAAATTAAAACTGCTTGTTCAAAATCTAGAGCATGATAATTTTTCACATTAATTTTTTGTGGCCTAAGACATATGTTATAGACACTACATTCTTAATTAGGATAAATACAATTTATTTATTTTATGTATCACCATATATCAAAAATTTATCTCCACTTCAGGGTAGTGCAAGGTCAAGAGCGCTGGACACCTTGGTTAGTAAATTACATATCCATGTGCAATACCCCACAAATAATTGATATTATCCAATCAACCTTAGTAAAATATATCATAGTAATAGTGGTTATTCAGAGAGATTAATAAATAAAATATATCTTTAAAAGATCTGTTGATATACCCCCTACCCTTGAGATTATATAACTCAAGAATGAATCATTTCATTGAAAATATTCAAACCTACGAAATTATTAATTTTTGTTATCATATTATGAGGTCTTAAATAAAATCCTTAAATTATCTTCATACTCTACCTAGATTCTGAAATATGTAATAATATCAGAAATAAAGACTTGCAAAATTTGATCTAGGAATTTTTTATGAAACTATTTATCAAATCCATGAAGATATTATTGTAGTTGGTAACTACAAATGGCATTAAATTAAATTCATAACGACTATACCTAGTTCAAATGGATTTCTTGGGTATATGCTCCATTTTTAACCTTAATGAATAATATATAGGATGAAATTCAATCTTGTAAAATTATTATGGTCCGTGAATTTGATCAAATTTATAAAAAATATGAGTTATATGACACCTTTTCTTGATAGTGATATTGTTTTGTTCTTAATAGTCATTTTAAAACCCATTTACTCATTTTCATTATTAACAAAAATAGTATATTTACCCATTTATTATAAATTATATACTTTGAATCCCTTATTATAATTTTCTTGGAGTTTTTTCTTCAATTTTATAACTCAATAGAGGTAATTATATATTATATCTTTGAAATAGATGTAGCACCATGAGTGGGTTAAATTGAAAAATATACATCCTCATTTGAGGTAAAAGTAAACATGCCTTTAGAAAATGAACCAAAATATTCCCAAAAATAAGAAAATAATAAATATTGAGTTTATCCCAAACCATTTAAAAAAATAACCCTCATGAATAAGAAGTAGGACCCATATTAAAATATTTAATTTCTATTGAAATTTAATATTCATTATGTCACAAATAGGAGATGATATATTTATTTTTAATATAAAATTTTACTTTACATCCATGTGAAATGATTTTGAAACTAAAAAAATAATTTAAATACACCCACAAAATAACATAAAATTTAAATATAAGGGGGATCACAATTTTTTCCTAAAGAATACTACAACAAACATCTATTTTAGATGATCTATAAACTTGAGATGTGGTCATCATGCCATTATGTGTTTTTAATAGTAACACATTTTTTAATAGTTGAGGATATGATTGAATATCCATAGTGAAATTTCCTGACATAAATAATTTAGTATGACCATGCTCAAATAAGACACATAAATATTTAATCATGCATGTCACCACCTCAACTTCATCATTCAATTTTCATTAATGTATGAAAAACAAAATTATTACCATGATCATAAAACATGATATTGAGATAACACATAATAATGAAAATAAGTCATAGGATGTCTAAATCAAAAAAAAATCTTTTAATATATGAAACCTTTGGTTTAACCACATACATACATGTTTATTATCAATTTTAATCCTTAAAAATAGATTATAAATAATATTTGAATTTTATCCAATAATATCCCCTGGGTGTTTCTGTAAAGATATAAAATCTTATCCCCACTCATTATACACTAGGGATGATCAAGTTAATACCAATCCATAAACTTTAAATGCATTTACTCATATTTGAATCTATGGTACTATTGCTTCCACATTCCAAAATCTATAGATATATGTATTTTCTAAGAAACCAAAATTGTATCTACTTTACCAAATCAAAAATATTTCTTTTGATATGTAGACATAGCCCAGTGGTTTTCAATAATTTTTGCATATATGAACATATAAAAATAATTATACCCTACTATGATACTAACTAAGGTGACCAAAGTATATCATACATAAATACTATATTATTTTATATGAATATTCAATATAGTTCATAACAATATACACTAGAGGAATAGAAAGGTTTACTGTCTTTGGATACTAGATACATAATCAAATTATTTCTGGAAAAATATTCATCAGATAACATAAATTTATTCTCTCATACTTCCCTATATAAACATTTATCATTTAACTCCATACATAATAACCTAGGGAAATGAGAATATATGAATGGGTGAGCCTATATTCTAATAAATTTATAGTATATGATATTTTGAATAGTGGTCCTAGGTGGTCATAAGCCTAATGGTATATAATAATTATCAAATATAATAATTTGATACCCTATAAGTCAAAAATCCTTAAAAAAATACTGGAATATGGTTTTTCATAAAAATCACATAATTCATAAATTTTCAAAACAATAAATAATCAATATGGATCCATGAGAATATATATAAAGAATAAGACATATCTTTCTTGTCATAAACATTAGCATTGAAAATGAATTTCTTATTTAATGATCACATATAAGAATATCATTGTGGATTGGGTTTGATCTACAGACCATAATTTCTTTGGTCAAGGTACATTTCGAAGACTACCATAGTGGAATGAGTCACATACTGAACTAGGTAATTTCCACATTCTTGTAATGTTTTCGTAATGAGATATAATTGATGAACTAATGAAATTATATACTATATACTTATATTCCCACCCATCAGATAATGAAAACCACACATATGTCTAGTAAAATATCTTAAAAACATATCAATTGAATGGTTAATAACTCAATGAAAAGGAAACTAGTTTCATAAATATTCCATTATTCCATTGTAGCATATGTTGTGGAAAAGAAACTTGACTCACAAAGATTTCATCATAAAATAATTAAAATGTTAGAAAAAATGGGTTTCATAGAATTATACATAAATATTCACCATCATTTTCAATCAAGAGACAAAATAGGGTTTGTATAATAATATCATATATCCATTTAACCACAAAAATACTTAATTGATGTTTAACTGGGTGGAAAATACAATTATAATTTTAAATGAATGAAAATACCATTTCCATAAAATATCATTAATAAATAAAAATTCAGTTACAATAAAATTATTTTTTTTCAATTAATATGAAAATTTTAAAATTAATGTTCAATTCAAAGGAAAATCATGATTTTTGGAAACATAATTTGTGAATTAAACATTTAATGAATGATTCCTTTCACTATTTTAAAAATGACATCAATATAATATTCCAAATTTTTTGATAAAATACATTTAAAACCATTTAAATGAAATTGAAATATTTTTTAAAATGAGTTTAAATAATAATTGGAATATATAAAATAAAAATATTGAAATTAAATTAAAAAAATGACATGGAAGAAAGTTTTTATAGAATAAAGGGGTAATATGGTTTGTTTTTCTTGAAAAATATCAAATATTTTGAGTAAAAAATAAAAGAACATTATACTAATATAAAATAATTCCATAAATGACTAGTCAAAAAGATAATATATGGGGTTTAATGGATAATCACTATATATTTACGATCAATGGAAATTTATACGATATAGTCTTTAACTAAAACAAGATTGTAACATAAACCATTACATCAAGTATCATCTTGTTATGTACATATAAAAAATACCCATTTAATAAATATATATTTATTATACATATTTTTTGTAAACATATTCCTAAATAATTTAATATAAAACATTATTTTATAATATCAAATTATTCTTTTATGAACAATGTCTTCATAAAATTATCATTCTGGTGAAAACCAGTCTATTTTCTATGCATGATTTGATTTGGTGAATTTGGGGCCTATAACTCAAATTTTTTTTCATAATATCCACAATCCTAATAATGATATAAGTATTATATTTTTTTATAATATACACTTTTATAAAAATTATTATAAAGTGATATGAAAAATATAATATATTACTTCACAGAAGAGGTAGTTCGAACGTACGCACAGGTAATGTTTCTTATTTTTGATGGATAGAAAAAATAAGGTTAAATAAAAAATATCCTTTATAGATTAATTATTATATAATATATAACTTCTATATTAGTTAAATATATATTTATTACTAGCTATCTAAAAAAGAAATGAAAAACAAATAACACTGCTTTTGGGATGTGGTCGCCCACACATACGCATGATCGATGTTATAATTTTCCATCTGATAAGAAGGCCAGAATGATTATAATATATTATAATTAAATAAGAACAATTATTAAATAAATATAATATATGAACATTAAATCCATCATAATTACCTTCCATGAAATATAGTGATAGAAAATGAATCATAACACTGTGTGTAATTGTTAGTCCACAAATACGCACGAGGGATATCTTTAACTCTCATTTGATGGAAACGAGGTGGAAAATGGTTTTAAAAAAATAATAGTGGAATATAAGTATTTTAATGATACTGAATAAATTATTTTAGGACTGATACATCATATTTGGGGGAATTTTTAGAATAAATAAACTTTGAAAGAGTTGGGAGAGGTTATTACTTCTTATTGGACAAACATCCTTTATCTTACACCTCTATATTCTTAAAATGATATTTGAAGAAGACTATAAGATATATTATGTGTTGATGGAATCCATTATGTGATATTTTTTGGGATATCTAGAGATATTTGGCTCAAAAATTTAAAATAATTTGGGTTAATTGGTTCCCTATAAAAGTGAGGGGAGTGTCACTTTTGTACGTTTTCAAAATAATAAAAACGTATGAGTTCACACACATGGAAAAGTATAACCAAGTCCCTAAATATATATATATATATATATATTATGTTATAGGTTCTAAAAAAATTGTCTTATTTTAACATGTTTGGGAGACACTACTACATTATCATCTAGATAAACCACATTTATACCCATTTAAATCTTAACGGTGATAAAATTATTTTTTACCTTGATAAGATATTTATAAGACTAAAATAGAATGGGGAATTTAAAAAAATTCATAAATTATGAATACATATTTCAAATAAATTTCATTCAATAAAAACTAAATAGGTGAAAAAATATATTTAATATAAGTGCCAAAATGCAAGAAAATTTTTTTTCATTAAAATACCCATTTCCAGGCTAAAAACCCATTTCGCCATTAAATCAATTATGTGTTTATTTGAAAAAACAATTTATTTGAATAATCAAAAAAGTAATCTATACATAATTTTGGAAAAATCTCAATATAAATACAACCTTATAAAAACATTAAACAAAAAGGACCAAAAATATTTTGCAATTTACTAATGCATAACTTCATTTCCTAAAAGTCAAGAATGAGTTCCAAAACTAAAAATATTTTTTAAAAAAATTATTTAACTTTTTAAACAATTATTTGGCTAGAAAACACAAATAAAATAAGATAAATTGAAGTGTTTGGGATATTTTAATTGATTACGACATAGTTTTAAACAACTTTTACATGTTTTACCCCTGTTGAGGTTAAAAATATTTCCCATAAATACTATTTATACAGACTAAAAATTGAAATTAAATTCATTAAAAAATTGGGAAATATGATTCAAAATAATGAATATATTTTATCATATTAATTTCTAATAATTTTCTTAAATCTTTTTTAAAATAATTATACAATACAAAATGAAAACAGTTTATATAAAAACGCATTGTTAAGGATAAAAATATATTCATTCGTGGTACATTTCAACTATAACCATTAGATGAATGCTAGAAAAATTATTAAATTTATAATCTATAAATTTTAAAAAAAAATCAATTAATAGTCTATAACTTAATTTATAAATATAAAAACATATTTTGTGCATAAAACCTGTTTTAAAAAAATACCATTTTTTAGTAAAGTGTCTTTATTTTAATATTTAACTAACTAATAACTAATCAATTGTTTCTATAAATATGTAAAAAAACAAATTTTCAGAATTTATTTACTCATATACTTAACCCCCCCCCCAATACAACATATAGATAATAAATTTCACATTTAATAATAATATGATAATATTATATCATGATTTTTAAATTTTCTATTATAGGTACAGAAATAGGCAAACAAATATAATTTATTATAGATAAATATATTATGGAATATGAAGAAGTAACACACACCATGGATATTCCCCCTATGTGTGTGTATAATTTATGGATCTTGGAATAGGTAATGGAAAATGTTCTACATTAGGAACCCTATTAAGGATGGTTGTGAAAATAGAACACAAGCTGGATAAAATAATTCTATAGATGGTATCTAAAGTTCATTAGTGTTGAATAGTAGTGATTTATGCTTATTTAATTCATTTATTTATAATTTATTATCCCATTCATGATCCTATAAATATTTAATTACAAGCATGATATGATATACATTATTTGGATTACCATATGTGTATACTCAATATGTGTTATTGTTCAGAATTGAATTTGACCGTTATTTATTAATATTATTTATAAATATGGGGTATCTCATTATAGACTCTCACAACTATTCTGTATCCATAGGCTTTAAAAGTGGTGGGAATATGATCTAGTGGCATAATATTTTGGTTACCACTGAATGAGTCGAGTCATGGAATTTCATCAATGATTTTTTAGAATGTAATAAGATTATCATAACTCAAGGATGTTTTTTGATACATGTGAAGGTTCTTCATACTATTCCATTTTTTTACCTTTCCCAAAAATGATTAAGAAACATTATTTTACCCTGTAATGATCCATTTATGATTAATATCACATCTAATTATGACGAATTAGTAATGTTGAGGCCTAGGGGGCATTAAGGGATGGGAATTACTCTAATAAGGACGTAATGGGACTAACATAAAAAAAATAAGGGATGAGTGTGTCTATAGTATGAAATGTGTTGGAAACATCCACTCTATTGATACTTTAAATGTTATGTGTGTATATAATAACAAATTATTAGGTTTGGAACTCCCTTGGATTCCCTTGAGTTTAGGGAAATAATTACTTAGGGTTTCAATATAAAATTACTTATTAGAGATTTAAATTGCTCAAAACAAAACTCTATATGATCTAATAGTGTATGATTCATAAGATTCCAAGGGAGTATAAAATCTGATTTTTGACATGCCTTTTATAGGAAACCTCATCATAGGTTCTCAATTAGGGGTTATAACCACTAGTAACCATCCTTGGGACCTAGATAATTTTATGTTCATGAATGATTCATTCCTATGGTGTATGCATGAGAACATTTCTGAATATGAATAGAGTGTGAAAATAAATTAGGGTACACATTTGGAGGACGAGGTTTCCTATGGATGAGGTAGGGACCTTTTGGGTAAGAGGTCAAAAACACATGTGAATGGGGAGTAGTCTTAATTCATAATGGAGGGAATGAGTAAATATAATGATTGGTGAATGGGTATTAACTAAGGCATGCATCTAGATTAAGAAGGGTAGGCACTGACGAGGAAAGGCATGCACAAATAAAAGATAGGGCCCTATTTATAAATTTATATAAGAACACATATAGATATTTTTCTAATAACACATTTGAATACTAGAGGAACAAAATAAAAAATATTTACATAAAATAGTGACTTAAGTGGCTCATAAATTCTTTAAAAATCCATATAAATATTGATGAATTATTTTATCCAATAATGGGTAAAATTCAGAAACAGAACTATATAAGAGGTTCTCACTACCAAATCTTTTCTTTTGTAACATTTTTAGAGGATTTCTATTAATCAGTGTGTGTTTTCAGAAATGTAGAACATCAAAATCACATTGGGGTTCTCTTCAATGAGAGTGATACATCTTTATCTTCATTTAAAATCAAATCATTCAAGTAAATATATATCATTATTTTCATTTTAATTTGAATTCCACATTTTTTTCATATCTAAAGGGATGACCATAATATATGAAATATGCAAATTATAGGTAAAAATACATCCCCAATTCATAAATGATTTAATGATTTTTACATTAATATTTATATCTAATAGAAATTTTCAATGACATATTTCAATAAGGCCTTAATCCTTTTTATGGTGTTGGGATTCTTTCAATGGGATCATTGCATCCAAATTTCAATGACATATTCATTTAGTCAATGAATCTTCATTATTTAAATTTTTTATTCAGATTTCGATATGGTGAATTTATGTCCCATGAACAATAAAGAACCAAATTTCCACTATTTCATAATCTAATCAAAATTGAAACCCCAAATTATAGAAAAATTATCCTCATGTAATAATGATTATGTTTGAGTAAAACTATATATTTTTACGATTATAATTCTACTACAATTGAAAAATTTTAAGGTGAAAAAACATTCTTAACGTAATGATTCCAATCTACTCAATATTTCATTCAATTTTTGTCTTTCAAAAATATCTATAATTGGACATCCAAGAATAATTTTTTTTACTAAATAGAAAATTTAAGAACCTTAAAAAATCCTGATTTAATTAACCAAAAAAATTACTAATAAGATTCCCTCTATGTGGATGTTTTCTAGACACCATTCTATGTTATTGAGTGGTGTTTTTGATAGTTCTCCATCTCCCAGCATAATGACCATTACTATAATGACATATCTCAGTTGATCATGGTCCATATAAATATAAATAAATACATACAATGTGTCATTTGATATCAAGTAACAACTTGACCTTTTTAAATTCATATTATGTGGGCTCTTTGACTCCCATTTTTTGATTTATTATTAATATTTTAATGAACCTATGATATCTTTTCCAAGTGTTTGGTACAAAAACCTCATTTAACCCCTATAAAGAACAAATCATCCCCTTCCCTATATATTTTCACCTAAAAAATATATAATTTACCTGTTAATAAGGATAGATATTCAACATTATCCCCATTTTTAAAATGATGAAAAGGAATAAAAGTGGAAAAATTAATTTGAAAATGTATGATGATTTTTAGAGAGATTTTACTCCCTATAAAACCCTCAGGTGACGGAAATTATTTTTTATTTGGGTGTTTATTATGATGTCTACAAATTTATGATACATTGAAAAATATAATAGCGTAATCCATCCTTATTCCCTCTCATCAATAATGAATTTTAGTTTGATATTAATAAACATAGATATATATTATTGTACAAGATTACTTGAAAAGTTCATTTCATGTTGATTATCTACTACAATCATGAATGGTTATGAAGCATACAACCTATCGTTTATATGTTGGGACATCATCCTCATCATTTGTGTTGTTATTTTTGGTTTTAAAATATACCTAGAATATATTTTCCTTCTTTTCAGTGAATTGTTTTCTTGTAGTTCCATGAAAATTAAATTCTCTAAATAAGTAAATGCACCTCTAGAACTATATTACCAATAAAAAGTGTCACATGCCTAGTCTATATAGAAATATCCTTTAATGAATCACTTCACACCATGATCCATAATCGAGAGTTCATTAAACATGAGGAAATATACTTTTCATCACCCTAATATGAGACTCCTTAGGATTGAGTTAGAATCATACACAATGAGTTACCATAAATATATTGTCTGATCAAGATATTATCCCTCTAATTATGCTACCAAAAATTCTTCATAACACTTTTTGTTCCATACTCATTATTTCATCATGAATGTAATAATTTCCCCAATATTTCAAGTTGTAAATACCTCTATCAATTATTCAATTATGAAATAATTTAATAAAATATAAGAATATTTAAATTGTGAAAAAATGATATAAAATATCTTGTTCATAAATTTTAAGCCCAAAATTTATATCATATCACATATCGTTGATATCTAAAGGGCTTCCTTATTTGGGAAGAAATGAATCATAGGTTTCTTCAATCCTTTGGTAAAAAAAACTTCATTATACAAAATTTACTATGAAGAAGTTTTTTTTATCTCCCTTGACATAGATATTATTATCCCCCACACCTTTCAATAATTGAATTCCATTTAAGATATTATCCATCATTGAATTGAAACAATGGGGATATTGTTTAAGCCTATATAAATACTTATTTTGGTGATAAACATGTGAAAAATCACCATCAAAAATAAAATCATTTTCTTTTAAAATGCATTCCTTTACCTAATTTTCACCATTAAGAATAGCTAACATACATTCCTTTTGAAAACATTTAAATTTCTTTTAGATAAGTTCACAACCAATATTTTTATTATTTTAGTTTTTATGACTGGAGAGAAATTACCCACAAAATCTATAACATCAATTTGAGAGTTTCTCTTTCATACATGATGATTTTTTTTCCATGTTATCTCTCTCATGTGATTTAACATGTTTCTAAAAACCCACAACATCTATATAACATTATTATCTGTGGTACATTAAACTACACAATTTTTCTTATCAATTTGATGAATCAATTATACTATTACTATATGTTATTATTACTTTGGTAATTATTCTTCAAAACTATTATGTTCATCAAGAATTTATAACTCTATTTTTTTCATTTGTAAATTAGTTTTTATTCTTATTATGTATCATTTTTAATCATAGATAGGCCTTGTTTTGGGCCTTCCTATTCACTAGAAATTTCAAAATAATCATGAGAAATTTTAAACTCTACTATATAATTTAACTATTTCACATGGTTTCCAAATATTTATCTTAAAACATATTTAATTTAATTAGTAAAAATTAATAAAATTTTCAAGGAATTTTTTTTTTCATAATAAATAATATCTTTCATTGATCGTCCATGTATTTTTTTGAAACCTTAGAAATGACTTCAACTATGTGTATATCCAAGGAATATTCTTTTAAAGTCTCTCTAACAAAACCTTCATAATTTATTTTAAATTTATCTACTATATTATTCAAAATAATTTTCACTATTCATGTTTGGATTTTTTGAAGAAATAAAACATATAAGTTTTTTTAATCATGTTTGGTTGAACTAAACATGAATTAAAGGTGTAGATACTCATATTTGTTTTCTATCTCAAAAAATAATTCATGTTTCATGATCTTAAAATAGGGTTCTTCCCATTTACACCAAACTATTGATATTTTTCATAGCTACATAACTCTTTTATGTTATGTATAGGGAACTATATTATGGATTTATTCAATGAATATCATGATATTCTTTAACATGTCCATTATTCTATTCATATATATTGTAAAACACCTGGTAAATAAAGAATATGACATTATTATATTTATCCCTATTTGTGAATAAAATGTTAATATTAATTTAAATGGAATGCTATGCTCGATGGCTTACCCAATATGCAACAACGAGTCCCTTTAAAATCTTATGTTACACTCTAATAAAAAAATAATTTTATTTTAAATGGTAGTTAAGACCGAGCCGATGTAATGACAGGAATGAACAGAACTAACTACAAAATTATTATATAAGTTTTTCAAATATTTTTACTTTTATCCAATAAATGTTAGAGGCATAAAATGCAAATGAATCCAAATTTAAGCATAAATCTTCTAATATTATTTACAAGTTTGATTAACCAAATTTATATGGAGAACCCTTTTTAAATATACTTTTTACAATTATATATGTTATATTTTAAAAAGAAAATCCTTCTTTAGAATCTGGACATCAAAATTTACTTTGTGTAATTTTTTTTATTTTTCCGATAAAGATCATTTTTAGTGAAAATGTTGCATTTTAATTAAAAACCTCCTTTTAATAAGATTTATTTATATGGATTGATTATATTTTTAATTGATATTAAAGTGTATTTATAATATATTTTTACCATTTAATCCAATGGTGGTCATTGGAATTAATTTCACTTTGAAATTGGACTTAAACTAGGGTTAATCTTTTAGTAGATATTATTTCTTAAAAACACGCTATTTGTTTTGACAGCGGAAATTAATTATTAAATTAATTAATGAAAATTATATTTTATGAATTTAATAAAATAGAAATCATTTTTTAATTCGGAATATAAAATATATCTTAGGGTGAATTTTTGGTATTTTTCTGAAAAACATCAATTTTTGATGAATAGTGAAACCACTAAGTGATAGTTAAAGAAACTGATTTCTCATTTAAATGAAACATTACCACGTCTGTGATTTGATTTTCAAAAATATGACATACATGGTTGTCATTAATAAGAAAAATGTGGTTCAATGAGATTAAAATAATTTTGGTTAATAATAACTTTTAAGTTTTATTAATCGCGATTAAAGGTAATTAGTGTAATTTAAGGTAAAAATAATGTTTTAATAATATGAAATGACCTTGACACATGTCCTAACCTTATTGTATGAGTCATTTCCGACCAATAAAATTCATGGGTCAACATGGGGACCCCATGGAGCCACTTTGGTTGGAAAATGAAATTAATAACTTTTTATTTAAAGTTAAAATTAAAATGTCACAAACATGTATTGTTTTACTAAAACAATTTTTACATGGGGTTATACAAGTCATATTTTTTACTATAAATATTAATTAGAAATATAGAAATATTTCCTACATCATGATAGTTTTTTTATAATTTTTAGACATTAAATAATCTAAATTTTTTATGACACTATGATGATGCAATGATTACCTAATTATTTAACGATTTAAATAAAATGAAAAGATAATGTAAAATATAAGACCTACACTTCTTAAAAACCTATTGGATGGGTATATTTAAAAATATTATCACCTTATCCTAGAAATATATAATTTTGGGACCTTTAAAATTCGAAAAGCATTTCATAATAAAGTAAAAGTTTATAACATTCCAAGAGTGCCCCTCCTCCCCTCTTATAAAAGGCCCCCACCACTATCTCATTACCCACACCTCTAAAGCCTTTGGCTCGTCCAAACCCAGCCCATTTCATCTCTCCACATACCTGTCTTCATCATTTAAGCCTCACCATTGGGAGGAATCCTTTACATGGAAGCCTTTGAGTTCAAATCAAAAAGAGTTACGCGATTTAAAGGTAATGTCTTCCCTTGTGTTCTTTTGTTTTATTTTTATTCTCCAACCCTCTAACCTCTTTATATTCTTTCTTTTGTAACAACACCAGTATATTCAATATTTTAAGATGTTTTATGTGAATTATTTGAGCTACACTTACACACACCATCTTCTAATGGTTAAATAACATACTGTTTCTGTGGATGGCGAATTTCTGCCTCATGAAACGATGATTGTTCAATCGTCTCTTAACACCTTTCATGGTTTCCATTATGATTTCACTATATTTTATATATGATATATATGGTATTTATTTTTTCTATATGCTTCTGAATTTTATATTTAAAACATTCCTTTATGATTTTCATGTTGTGAAAATGCGATAATTTCATACAAGGAAGTGAGGACTATCGTCCCCTCAAGTGATGTGACTCATTCATGCAATACATGGAATGTATAAAGAATGAAATTAATGAAAATATGTGACCTATATAAAATATAAATTACACAGTAATTATAATATATATATATCTCAATTATTTTTAATTCCATTAATATGACAATGAAATGAAAGTAGCGTTCATGCGTACGTACGGCCTACCGTCTCCATCAACGGTGCATTTTATTTATTTTTAAATACAAATGTTAAGGAGTAGTATAAAATGAATATTTACTGGATATATATGATATTTAAATAATTAATACTATTCTGGAGATGATTTACTTAGAACTACATGGACAATTATTTTCAAACAAGTTCATTTTTTACTCACGTACCAAACATCGACAAAAAATGTCTGATATGAACTCAAATTATTAACCAATTATTATAACATTATAATATGTGATATGAACTGAATAATATCCTTTAAAAGAGGTCTTTACGAAATTATAAATTGACTAAATTATATTATTCAGTAATATAAAGAAACGAACAAGACAAGTCAGACTTGAGGTAAGGGATCCAACCTCTCTCTTTCTTTTTAAGTACTCTCTTTTATGTAATTTCTTTTAATCTCATCCTTCATATGTTTGGGGATTTTATATTTTATTCCTCATACTGTACTTTTTATGTTCATATTATGAGAGACCCTATTTGATCTCATAAATCCATTTTTGGATGTTTTAAGTGGCGTCGTTAGGCTTTCGAGTTTTCGTAAGGGATTTTTCATCTCACTTTTATTCCCATGACATTTATGCTACGTTTTCCACTATTTCCATTGAGTATTGTATGTACTTCCCATTATAATAAAAATTTTGTAGTATAATTTCATTTATGGGTATTTACATCTTCATTGTATGACCCTTCTTCCATGGGGTGTACGTTTCAAAAGTTACCCAACTCGGTAAGGGGACCTTTCACCCTCCTCTTTTTAAAAGACTTCTTTTGTTATGTCTTTTAATTCACATAATATTATGTTGGGATATGTTATTATATATCCTTATTTATGTGAATTTTATTTTCAAGTGATGAGATACCATTTTCTCTCTAATCAACTCATTTTCTGAATTTTAAAGTGACGTCGTTAGGCTGTCGGATTTCTGTAATGGAACTTCTTGACCCACTTTAAATTATTTGGGTTAAACCTATACTTATTGATTTTATTATGCCAATATTATGTGTGTAATATCTATGTTTTAATTTCTACAAACCTTTGTGTAGATATACTATTTCTACACATAATCATATCATTGATAAATTCTTTCGAACTTGTATGGGAAATCATAACTCAATCTCATTTCATTGAGTTAAATATCTATATCATTGGAATTGTTTTTACAAGATTATGTGTGAATGACCTCTGATTGTTTCAAACTTAATATCCACTTAGATTGGGTGTATTTATATTTCTCACAAATAATGATGTGATAGATTTATCCTGAATTTAAGGATGCCATCTTTATAATGGAGTTCATCTCAATTTACATTTCCATTGAGACTTTATTGTTGTCTTTCACCAATTCACTCTTATATGGTGTGTATACTGTCCTTTGACATATTATATCATGAATCCCTTTATTCTCATGATATTATAAATCTCAGGTTAAATGTTATTCCCCAATTATTTGTATTCAAGCGTCTCTCATTTTGTTAAAAACTCTTTAACAGAAATATCGTTTTAAATGTTTTAAAGATTCATTATTCTAAATCTTTATCTTTAATGCCCATGTTTTCAAAATGGTTTTCAGTATTTATTTATATGTAGATTAATATTTTAAAATTATAATTCCATTAAAAGCTTTAAAGTGGTTTGGGACACTTTGATTCAAAAATCTCTTTTAAATGGTTTTTCAAAATGGATTGATTAATTCAATATCTTGGAATTACTTATTGTGATTGCAAATGAAATGTTGTTATTGAAATTTTTATATTTTCAATATTATATGTGTAATGATGGTTCTTGGATATTTTATGGGTGTTTACGTGATAAACCATATGACGGGTGTTGTCGTGAATACCAGGACGGGTGGTTACGTTATAACCTCCAATACATTGGGTATGGAAGTTGGCAGTATGGATATTCCATTAAGTATGTGTGGAAGTCGACCATATAGTTATTCCATTTAATTATTTTTATGTCCCATGTTACCTTTATATGCTATGTGTTCTTTATATGGGTTTTATGGTAATATTTTGGTTACAAAAGGGTAAGTAATGGTCTTTTATTCAGTGAAAAGTTTTTACTACTTCATAAAGGAGAAAAGTATTACCTTGGTAAAGTATTCATGGTTTACTTGTTGTTTTGAAAAACTAACAGTTTTCCTTCTTTGTGTATCCTTTACTGGGCCTTTTATGCTCATCCCAAGTTTTTGAAATGTTTTCCATAGGACTTAAAGATTATTAGGGTCAAGGATGGGATCAAGGAAAGAGATTCTATCTAAAACATGGAAATATACATTTTTCTTTTTAAGTGTTTTTTTCTTTTATGGAAACTTAGTAGAAGTGTCTACTATGTAATCTTTAGTGATGTAATTGTTGTGACCTAATTCTCTAAAACTCTAAAACAGAAAATATCCTCTATGTGAATTGTTCATTTAATTCATGATTAAGTAATATTTAAGTTCAGGGTCTTATAGTTGGTATCAAAGGTCGGTTTAGATAACTTTAGAGGTTAGGGTATTCTCTAAGCATAAGTGACATTACCATAATGGTTAGGATTTCAGGAGTCCTAGTTTTAGATAAAGTGAATGAGTAAGTATATCTTAGTGTTTATCTTCCTCATTAGTACACAATGGATTTGTTGATATACTCACACTGACCTTTTTGGTTTTAGTAAATGGCTGGATCTAGCAGGCACCAAAGTAACAGTTGATGTGAAGGAAACTGTGTCAGTTTTCTGAGTGAGCAACTGAATGATATGGGAGCTGCAAGGAGAACTCTTGTTTTTATCCTCAACCAACTATCTGGAGTCATGATTGACCACCTAAACCTTGGTTATTTCTATAAGGCATCATATATGTGAGAAAAAAATCCCTATGGAAGTACAGGTAATAATCATAAAGGTAAGTGTGTTCAAAAACCTATGTGTTAAAGATGTGGAAAGAAACACCTAGGAAAATTTTTCAAAGGGACAGAAATATGCTATAGATGTGGAAATGAAGGTCATAATGCAACAACCGGTCATGGAAAAAGGAAGCATCTAGTTTACTCGAGGAAAGGGAAATAAGTTCATTATGAGGGATCAATTGAATGTTTTAAATGTGGTGTGCATGGTCATTATGAAAACACATGTCCTATGAAGATTTTTCGGGAATGGGATCACCATGATCGTACAAATATTCGTTTACCAATACCTAATGCCATTCCGATTGAGGATGAAGAAAATGACAATGACCAATCAAAGGTATGGATTATTTCCTTACATTTGTTTTCCTATTTTGGAATCTTAGGATATGATTCATTATTTTGTTTGTAGGAAAGAAGTATTTCAGAATAATATGGAAAGGAATGGTTAATGGATCATGAAGAATGTTGAATGAATAAGAAGTCAACATATAAGGGCTTCAAGAGTTATGGTGAAATTATTAAGAGTATTATGTCTCTTTTGATGATAGGGTTACATTAGAATACTTTTTATAGTATGTGTAACCCTAACGTTTGATATATGAATATTTTGTTCAAGGAATAGATATCTGTTCTTTTGTAGACATAGTTATAAAGAACCATTTGAGTTTATATGAGCCTTACTTTTGAGGTAATTATGGGTTACTATATGTTATGATGGAATATGAACGACATGAGATAAACATGAGGTTAAATTATGTTATGGTTATTTTTGATGATTTTATCTTTTTTTGGGGAATGATTTGAGAATTATATAGTCTGGAAAAAGGACAACACACAGACCATGTGACAACCCATCGCGACGGACAAAGCTGCGGGAATCGAACCCACACCCAATGTGCAACTGGTATTTATCACCTACCACTGGACTACGTGAAGTCCCTGTTTAGTTTGACTAATTATTTTTAGTTATATGATTTTATGAATTAAGAGTAATTTGATTTTGGGTTATCTATGTTTTTTATTAACCTTTCATGGAAGATATGTGATTAGGTTAATTAATTTTCAATACGAGACATTAAGAGAAACTGATGTTGTTTGAAGATAAATGTTACGATTTAACTTAGAAGACTATGTGATTAAATCCTTCAAATATTTGGGTTTCAATCTTAGTTTGGTTTACTTTTGGTCTTCGTTGAACTTTGGGAATTATTGGACAAATTTTGGAGATTAAGAATAGATTTCTTTTTTATAAAGGATTATCCTTTTTGTGTATTATCTGATCTCATACTAACCTTTTTTGTTTTAGTTTTGGTTATGGTCTAAAGACATGGGAAGTATACAGTTCTCTTTTGTGGATTAGGTGATTCTCTAGAAGTTGATTATAGCTCTCTTAATGTAAACAAATCATCCTAAATACTCATCTATTCAAGAAAATATGAGTTCGTGTAAGAAATATAGTAAAAGTTGAAAGTCAACATGATAAGTAAGTATGTTTCATTATGTTTTAGTTAAGCTTAAAAATAAATTACTCAATGAAAAGTAACTTAAAAAAAAATTTTCCATTAACTTTTCCAACTGGGGAATCCAATACCATTTATCCCATCACAAGTTTGTGATTTTCTGGTGGTTAACTTTCTCCTAAACATGTTTTCTATCACACTCTCTCAGAACATGGCCCTTTGTTTTTTCTTCCATATCCAAGTTTTCATACATGGAATCCTAGTATGGGTTAACTCGGGTGACCTTTGTACTTCCCTTTCTTTCTTTTAAAGTGATAGTTTAATTTACTTTATTTCCGATGTGGGGCTTTCAATGAAGTTTCCGAGCCCAATTTTAAAAATGCAAGGATGCAATTCCCAAAAGGGGGGAAGGATGTAACACCCCAGGTAAATAAAGAATATGACATTTTTTTATTTATCCCAATTTGTGAATAAAATGTTAATATTAATTTAAAGGGAACGCTATACTCGATGGCTTACCCAATACGCAACAACGAGTTCCTTTGAAATCTTACGTTGCACTCTAATAATAAAATAATTTTATTTTAAATGGTAGTTAAAACCTAGCCGATGTAATGACAGGAATCAACAGAAGTAACTACAAAATGATTATATAGGTTTGTAAAATATTTTTACTTTTATCCAATAAATGTTAGAGGCGTAAAATGAAAATGAATCTAATTTTAAGCATAAATCTTCTAATATTATTTAAAAGGTCGAATAACCGCCTTTAGATGGAGAAAAATTTTAAAATATAATTTTAAAAATTTTATATGTTGTATTTGACAAAATAAAATCCTTATTTAGAATCTGGACATCAAAATTTACTTTGTGTAAATTTTTGTTGTATTTCCGATAAAGATCATTTTTAGTGAAAATGTTTCATTTTAAATCAAAACATTTTTTTAATATGATTTATTAATATGGATAGATTATATTTTTAATTGATATTAAAGTGTATTTAGAATATATTTTTACCATTTAATCCAATTGTGGTCATTGGAATTAATTTCACATTGAAATTGGACTTAAACTACTGTTAATCTTTTAATAGATATTGTTTCTTAAAAACAGGTTATTTGTTTTGACAGTGGGAATTAATTATTAAATTAATTAATGAAACTTATATTTTTTGAATTTTATAAAATAGACATCATTTTTGAATTCGAAATATCAAATATAGCTTAGGGTGAATTTTTGGTATTTTTCTGAAAAACATCAATTTTTGATGAATAGTGAAACCACTAATTGGTAGTTAAAGAAACTGATTTTTCGTTTAAATGAAACTTTACCACTTCTGTGATTTGATTTTCAAAAATCCGACATACATTGTTGTCATTAGGAAGTAAAATGTGGTTCAATGTGATTAAAACAGTTTTTGGTAAATAGTAACTTTTATGTTTTATTAATCGCGATTAAAGGTAATTAGTGTAATATAAGGAAAAAATAATGTTTTAATAATATTAAATCACCTTGACACATGTCTTAACCTTATTGGATGAGTCATGCCCGACCAAGACAATCCATGGGTCAACTTGGGGAACCCATGGAGCCACTTTGGTTGGAAAATGACATTAATAACTTTTTATTTAAAGTTAAAATTAAAATGTCACAAACATGTATTGTTTTTCTAAAACAATTTTTAAATGGGGTAATACAAGTAATATTTTTTACTATAAATATTCATTATAAATCTAAAAATATTTCCTACATCATGATATTTTTTTATAATTTTTAGACATTAAATAAATTAAATTATTTATGACACCACGATGATGCAGCGATTACCTCATTATTTAACGATTTAAATAAAATGAAAAGATAATGTAAAATCAAAGATCTACACTTGTCAAAAACCTATTGAATGGGTAGATTTCAAACTCTTATCACCTTATCCCTAAAATATATAATTTTAGGACCTTTAAAATCCGAAAATCATTTTATAATAAAGTAAAAGTTTATAACTTTGCAAGAGTGCCCCTCCTCTCCTCTTATAAAAGGCCCCCACATCTACCACCAAACCCACACCTATCAAGCCTTTGGCTCTGCCAACCCCTGACCATTTCATCTCTACACATCCATCTCTTCATCATTGAAACCTCAACATTGGGCAGAATCTTTTCTAATAAAGCCTTTGAGCTCCAATAAAAAAGAGTTACCCGATTTAAATGTAATGTCTTCCCTTGTGTTCTTTTGTATTATTTTTATTCTCCATCCCTCTAACCTCTTTTTATTCCTTTATTTTGTAAAAAAACAATATATTCAATATAATATGATGTTTTTATGTGAATTATTCGAGCTACACTTACACACACCTTCGTCTAATGGTTAAATAATATACTGTTTCTGTGGATGGCGAATTCCTACCTCACGAAATGATGATTGTTCAATATTCTCTTAACACCATTCATGGTGGCCATTATGATGTCACTATATTTTATATATTATATATATGGTATTTATTTTTTCTATATGCTTCTGAATTTTATATTTAAAAAATGCCTTTATTCTTTTCATGTTTTTCAAATGCGATAATTTCATACGAGGAAGTGTGGACTACCGCCCCCTCGAGTGATGTGAATCGTTCATGCAATACATGGAATGTATAAAGAATTAAATTAATGAATATATGAGACATATATAAAATATATATTATACTATAATTATAATATATATATCTCTCAATTATTTTTAATTCCATTAATATGACAAAGAAATGAAAGTAGCGTTCATGTGTAAGTACGACCTACCGTCTCCATGAAAGGTGAATTTTATTTATTTTTATCTCCAAATGTTATGTAGTAGTATAAAATGAATATGTACTTGATATATATGATATTTAAATCATTAATACTATTCTGTAGATGATTTACTTATAACTACATGGACAATCATTTTCAAACAAGTTCATTTTTGACTCATGTACCAAACATCGAAAACAAAAGTATGATATGAACTCACATTATTAACCAATTATTATAACATTATAATATGAGATATGAACTGAATAAAAGTCTTTAAAATATTTCCTTACGCAATTATAATTTTACCAAAGTTTATTATTCAGGAATATAATGAAACGAGCAAGACAAGTGAGACTTGACGTAAGGGATCCAACCTCTCTCTTTCTTTTTAAGTACTCCCTTTTATGTAATTTCTTTTAAGCTCATCTTTATTATGTTTGGGGATCCTATTATATATTCCTAATACTATAATTTTTATGTTCATATTATTAGAGACCCTATTTTATCTCATAAATCCATTTTTGGATGTTTTAAGTGGCGTCGTTAGGCTGCCTAGTTTTTGTAAGGGATTTTTCATCTCACTTTTATTCCCGTGACATTTATGCTACGTTTGCCACTATTTCCATTGAGTGTTGTATTTAATTCCAATTATTATACACTTCATGTAGTATAATTTCATTTATGGGTTTTTACGTCTTCATTGTATGACCCTTCTTCCACGGGGTGTATGTTTCGAAAGTTACCCAACTCGGTAAGGGGACCTTTCACCCTTCTCTTTCTAAAAGAGTTATTTTGTTATGACTTTTCATTCACATACTATTATGTTTTTATATGTTCTTATATATCCTTATTAATGTAAATTTTATGTCCAAGTGATGAGATACCATTTTCTCTCTCATCAACTCATTTTCTGAATTTTAAAGTGACGATGTTAGGCTGTCGGATTTTTGTAAGGGAACTTCTTGACCCACTTTCAATCGTTTTGGTTAAACCTCTACTTCTTGATGTTATTATGCCATGATTATGTGTGGAATCTCAATGTTGTAATTTCCACAAACCTTTGGGTAAATATAATATTTCTACACATAAATATCTCATTGATAAATTCTTACGAACTTGTATGGGAAATCATAACTCAATCTAATTTCATTGAGTTAAATATCTATGTCATTGGTTTTTTTTTCAAGATTATGTGTGAATGACCTCTGATTGTTTAAAAAATAATATCCACTTATATTGGGTGTATTTATATTTCTCACACATAATTATGTGATAGATTTATCTTTAATTTAAGGATACCATCTTTATAATGGATTTCATCTGAATTTACATTTCCATTGAGACTTCATTATTGTTATCCACCAATTCACTCTTATATGGTGTGTATACTATACTTTGAAATATTATATCATGAGTACATTTATTCTCATGATATTATAAATCTCAGATTAAATGTTATTCTACAATTATTTGTATTCAAGAGTCTCTCATTTTGTTAAAAACCTTTAACAAAAATTTCGTTTTAAATGTTTTAAAGATTCATTATCCTAAATATATATCTTTAATTTCCATGTTTTCAAAATGGTTTTTAGTATTTATTTATATGGATATTAATGTTTTAAAATTATAATTCCATTTAATGATTCAAAGGGGTATGGGACACTTTGATTCAAAAATCACTCTTAAATGTTTTTTGAAAATGGATTGATTAATTCAATATCATGGAATTACTTATTGTGATTGCAAATGAAATGTTGTTATTGAAATGTTTATATTTTCAATATTTTATGTGTAATGATGGTACTTGGACATTTTACGGGTGGTTATGTGATAAAACATGTGACGGGTGGTGCCGTGAATACCAGGGCGGGTGGTTACATTATAACCTCCAATGCATTGGGTATGGAAGTTGGCCGTATGGCTATTCCATTAAGTATAGTCGACCGTATGGTTATTCCATTTAAGTATGTTTATGTCCCAAGTTACCTTTATATGTTATGTGTTCTTTATATGTGTTCTATGGTAATATTTTGGTTATAAAAGGGTAAGTAATGGTCTTTCATTTAGTGAAGAGTTTTTACTACTTCATAAAGGTGAAAAGTATTACTTTGGTAAAGTATTCATGGTTTACTTGTTGTTTTGAAAAACTAACAGTTTCCTGTCTTTGTGTATCCTTTACTGGGATTTTTATGCTCATCCCAAGTTTTTGAAATGTTTTCCATAGGGCTTAATGATGAATAAGGTCAAGGATGGGATCAAGGAAATACATTCTATCTAAAACATGGAAGTAGACATGTTTTTTAAGTGTTTTTTTTATTTTATGGAAACTTAGTATAAGTTTCTACTATGTAATCTTTTGAGATGTAATAGTTATAACCTAATTCTCTAAAACTCTAAACCGGAAAAGATCCTCTATGTGAATTATTCATTTAATTCATGATTAAGTAATGTTTAACGCCGGGGCCTTATATATATTGTCGAATTGATGAATTCTTTTATAAAATAATATTTAATTTTTAGATCACCCTAAAATTTTGTTAAAAATTACACGATATAAAATATACATAAGTCATACATATGAATTAATTATCCAAATTAATAAAATAATTATAATTATTAATTTATTACAAGCTCTTTAGATAACATACATATGAATTTATCAACTCAAGAGGTTTATCATTGTTCATCCCCACCACCTTCTGAATTTTCCTCATAAATTTTCCTTTTTGAAAATTAATATAAGTGATTAATACTTAATGATTTTGCTTTTTAATATTCCAAAAAATAATATTTAATAAAATTATACACAATATTTTGACATAAATTATCATGTCTTATATGAAAAAACTAATTATCCTCTTCCAGGTTGAGGAAACATGAAGTTTGATCATTAAAAATATTGAATAGGTTATCATTATTTCAGTATTTCTTCAAGATTACTATATTTTTGATTAACCATATTACGATACCTGAATTTTTACCCAGTATATCCTTTCTCCTATTACATTAAATCAGATATAAATTCAAGAGTGTGTGGTTTAACCCATCATCAACATGACCACAAATGGATTTATGCTTCTCCATTTTTTGTATTTCAACTATTTTGACATTGAGTGATCCATGGTTTTCAAAACTAATCACTCCTTTTTCTTAACTCTTTAAATTATTTTAGAGTTATTTGTGTTCATAATTTTCACGACTCATCCCCTGGGGCCCATGTTGTGACTACCCCAAGCCCGCCTTACATAGGCTATGGGAAAGTGACTAGCACCAAAGGCGTAATTCCCTAGAACTAGGAAGGAATTGCCTTTATAACATGTAAACACACAACCAAACACACAACAAGATATGAACTCATGTAAACAAAATAGTAAACATAGTGAGTACAGTAAGAAAAAAGGGCTAGAATACAAGACCAACTTGAAAGTACAAGGAAAACATGAAAGTACATGACGGATGATAGGTAAAACTAGCTCCTAGATAGTCCACCTTGATTCCTACAAGAAGGGTAGGTACAGATCAATTCCTCAGTACTCCACGTCCATATGTCTCCTCTGTGAACCGACATGTCATATGGTCCACCTCCGAGCACTGTCCAGTCCTGGTACCCTTGTCCTCATCCAGCATTGTCTGTCATCTTCATCCAAAACAACAGTGTACTGGCCTATCCTGTGCAGAGTTGAGTATAACGATACACAGTAGGGACCCTGAGACCCTCAAGGTCTCACAAAATCCACCAAGGATAAACCAAAAATATGAAATCAACAGATAACACTACTTAAGTATATGCCCATTCAAATACCTGAGTTTTCATGTAATCCATCTCAATCATGTTGAAATAATAGAGGTACTGACTCAGCTCACACCAGGTATATCTTTAGGTATGGTAGTAGATATGATTAGTTATAAATACTGAATCATATTATTTCATTAAGAGGATCTATTGCTAACCGGCATAGAATCGCAAGGTGCTGACCCACACAGGATCAATTGGAGGTGACCCACATAGGGTCGCTAGGAGCTCACCCAAATAGGATCTCTAGGAGAAGACCCACATAGGATCTCTAGGAGATGACCCACAAAGGATTACTAGAAGCTAACCCATATAGGATCGCTAGGAGATGACCCACAAAGGTTCTCTAAGAGCTGACCTTGTCAGGGTTACTAGGACCTGACCCACAGAGTATCTCTATGAGCTGACCCACACAGGATCGCTATGAGCTGACCCGCATAGGATCACTAGGAGCTGACCCGCACAGGATTTCTCGGAGCACTCTTCTTGTCACATCCAGCTACTGGGTTTCTGCACTAGGCTTTCTTGTCTCAGAGAGAGTCAGTTCCCCAAGCCACTGGTCTTTTCTCCAACTACCATGATGTCCCAAGAAGTATCTCAAAGGTTCACCACGTCATTGGGGTCTAAACACAACAGACGATGCGTCAATCGGACGCCTGGTCTCTGAGTTATTAGCATTTTAGTCCCGGGGGCCCGGTTGGATTCATTCTCAATCCAACCTAACCATACTCCAAAATAATCAAAACTTCTAGTGGGGTATACTCAAAGGGATTTTTTCTCTCTAAGGATTATAGCGCGGATGACGGTTCGTCAAACGGACGTCGGGTGCCTATGTTATGGCCAAAATAGCGTAAATGGGTCATAGTGGGTCCAGGTCCGGTCTGACCCAGCAAGGGCCGACCTAGTCTGGGTCACCCAAGGCTGACCTGCATGGTCCAACACAGCTCACTCGGTGGCCCGGCCTGTTGCATTCGGCCTGGCCTGCTGGGTCTGGCCCAGAACGCACTTGGCAGCCCGGCCCGCTGGACGGTCCGACATGCCGCAAGGGGTCGCGGAGGGCCGCGGGGGGGGGGGGTGCCTCTAGGGCGGCTCGGCCAAGGGGTACCACGGGGGCGGCTCGGCCTGGGGGTGGAGCGAGGGAGGCTTGGCTCGGTGGCGCCGCGGGGGAAGCTCAGCCGTGGGGTGCTGTGAGGGTGGCTTGGCTGGGGGGGTGCCACGTGGGGGGCTCGGCCGAGGGGTTCTACGGGCAGTGTGGTGGGGCCACAGTGGCATGGGTGGTGAGGCCACAGCAGAGACTCATCTATGGATGGGGGCAGCAGCTCGAGAGGTGGCTCGGTAGGGTATGGCGGCGACGGATCTGGTGGCGAGGCCGTGTGCGGCGTCTCGGGCAACGGCTCGGCCGCGGACGGAGGTGGCCGCTCAGGTGGCGGGGCCATGGGCAGCAGCCGCGGCTCGTGTTGCGAGGTCGTGGGTGGCAGCGGAGAGTCAGGGACAAGCCCACGGGCAGCGATGATGGCTCAGGGGGCGAGGTCACGGGTGGTGGCGGCGGCTCAGGTGGCAAGCTCGCAGACGGCATGGCTTCGTGCCTTCGTCGGTGGTCGGTTCATCCAGCCTCTCTCTTCATTCGTCTTCTTTTTGTAAGTCACTTTCTTCCATTGGGAATAACAAAATAAGGAAGAACATCGGAGGGTTCGGGCCAAGTTTGTTTCACCTGCACCCTCCACATTAGAGCAGTAGCAAGCGCTTAACAAAATTAGGAGTCAAGAATGACAAACTCCTCAATTTATTACGAATCATGGATCAACACATTTTCTTTGATCCATGTTCTCCATTCATTCCAAGAATGAGGAAATTAAAGGAGAGAATTCATGAATTTAATAACAACCCCTACATTGTATTGTTCGTTGACATTGCCATGAGGAGGAAGCACTGACGTAGATTCTCCTTAGATGAAGATGTCCCACATCAGAGAATGTCAAAGATATCATCGTTTGTTGTGACCTCCACATGCCTCCGATCCCCAGTTCGTTTTTTGGTTCTTCGTAGTCGAAGACATTATTCATCGGCGATAGCATTCTTCATTGGAGGATGAGATTCTCTGTGATCCTCCAAATAGTTCTCTTCTTCTCATTGGCCCACCAAAGGAAAGACGTTCCAATATAATTTAACTTAAGAAGAAATAATATTGGCACACCCACACACACATGTTGGAAAAAAATAAATTATGGTATTGGCACAATTAATTTGGAGAAAGCTCAAGAGGCTCCTCCACATTAAATAGGGATTTGACATGTTTCTTCCTCATTAAGTGGGGGGTTCAATAGGTTTATGCCTCTGGTGCCACCCCCCCCCCCTTCATAACCTCTCATGGGAGTTTCAGCATGGGTGGTCCCCACCACCATAACCACTCATGCGAGGTTAATTCAGGTGTTACCACCTGTAAAACATCCCCATTGGATTTTCAAAACAAAATAAAATAAAATGTTACACACATTATTTTAATTTATTCTTTTCACAAAAAACCCAAAAATTAACTTTCACCCTCGACCAACTGCCATCGAGGTGAAAGTCTTCTTAACAGAACATCGGCACTGTGAGTTCAATGGTGCCCTCAGATTTCAATTCTGAGCACTAGTTTAAAAGTTAGAAAAACCTGCTCACACGTTTACTTAAATTACCCAAAAAAAAGTTTAGAAAATCATTACAGGCACTCTGGGCCTCGGAATCACGCACTGTCAATTTCTGCGGACACATAAAATTACCATTTAATTAAAAACATTACATGGAATTTCCAGGTATTTACATTCTCCCCATATCAGTGCTTTGCATCCTCGAATGCCACATCACAAAATCTAGGAAAAAATGGGGAAAATAAGCACGAATCTAAGCCTCCATCTTCCATGTGCTCTCCTGGAGGTTCCGTTGCTGCCATCGAACGCACACCAGAGGAATTGACCGCTGAAAAAGGACCCACTCTTGTTGATCCTCAATATCAAATGGAACCTCTAAAAATGTCGCCCCATCGTCGATATCCAGCTCACCGTGGTCGATGACGTGAGAAGAGTCATGTACATATCTCCTCAACTGGGATACGTGGAAGACATCATGCACCCGGTGCTACTGAGGTGGAATTTCATTGGGGTAATCCACCTCACCAACACTGCTAGGGTCGTAAAAAGGTCTGATGAACCTTGAAGATAACTTTCCACCTCATCCAAATCTCCACAAACCTCATCGAGGAGAGACCCATAGAAAGATGTGGTCTCCAACCTCAAACTCTAGAGGTCTTCATCTCCAATCAGCATAAGACTTATGCCTTCTCTGTGTAGTCTTCATCTTCTCTTGGATGGTTTGTACCTTCTTAGTGGTAGCCCGTACCATCTCTGTTCCAACTAGTGCTGAATCCCATGGGTCAGTCCAGCACAAAGGTGATCTGTAGGGTCTCCCGTACAATGCCACATGAGGTGACATCCCAATGATTTAGTGATAGTTGTTTTTGTATGAAAACTCTACCAAAGTAATGTGATCCTATAAGATGTGACCGTAGTTGAGGACACAAGCATGCAGCATGTCCTCAAGTTCCTAAATGGTCTCCTTAGTCTGGCCATCCATCTGAGGATGGAAGGCGGTGCTCAAATGAATCAACATCCCAAAAACCTCCTACAACCCCTTCCATAGCCAGGAAGTAAAATGTCAATCATGATCAGTGACAATCATCAAGGGTACTCTATGTAGTCACACAATCTCCTGCACATAGAGGTGTCTCATGCTCTCTACTGAACCCTTCTCTCTGATCGGTAGGTTGTGGGCCGACTAGGTGAGTTGGTAGATGATCACCAAAATTGATTCATGTCCCCTGGATGTACGTGCATGTCTTATCCTGAAGTCCATAGATATCCCATACCACTTCCACTCTGGGACCTCTAAAATCTGAACCAAGTATGATGGTACTTGGTGCTCTGCCTTCACCCGCTGACAAGTGAGGAACCAAAAGAAAAACTCTAAAAATCCTTTCTTCATTCTCAGTAACCAGTGGTGTCTTTGGAGATCCTGGTACATCATTTCCACTCCTGGATGTACCGCTAGATGGGATGTGTGGAAATCTCTCCAAACTTCCTCCTGAAGTGACATTGGTACCATGGTATGTCCTCTGAATAGGATGATGTGCTCCCCACATTTAGAAAATCAATCATGTTCATGTCATGTAGATATCTGAGCACATCGTGTCTCGTAGTCACCATCCCCATGCTTCACCTCCCTGATTTGTTGAAGAAGTGGTGGAGTACCTATAAGAGACTGAAGAAAAGTTGTTCCATCTCTATCCACAAAGGATATATACAAAGTGCACAACTTCTCCGTCGCCTCGCCAGGTAGTTGTATTCCAGTCCTCCTGTTGAGTGCATCTGCTATCATGTTGCCCTTCCCAAGAATATAGATTATCTCAAAGTCATAGTCTTGGAGGAACTCAAGCCAACATCGATGTCTTAGGTTCATTTCCTTCTGAGAAAAGATATACCAAAGATTATTGTGATTAGAGTACACTGTAAAACACTCGCCCATCAAGTAATGTCCCCACAACATCAAGGAGAAGACCACTGATATTAACCCCAAGTCATGGGTAGCGTAGTTCTGCTCATATTGTCTCACTTTTCGAGAACCATATGAAATAATTGGTCGCTCCTCCATCAGGACACATCCAAGTCCAGTGTTGGTTGCATCGTAGTAGACTATGTACCATATTCCCTCCTTCAACAGCCTCAAGATGGGTGCACTAGTAATCCTCTTCCTTAGCTCCTGAAAACCTTGCTGGCCTCTCTTCGACCACACGAAGGGTTTCCCCTTCTTGTTCAATGTTGATACAGGTGTTGCAAATCTAGAGAAATCTAGTACAAACCTCCAGTAGTAACCAGCCAAACCTAGAAAACTATGTACCTCGGTCACACTCTTGGTTGGCTCCCAAGCATGTATGGCCTCAATCTTCACTGGATCAACTACAACTCCTGCCTCCAATATGACATGTCCTAGAAAGTGAACCTCTTGGATCCAGAACTAGAAATTTGAGATCTTACCATAAATCTTGTGCTCTCAGAGTGTTTCTAGTACTACCTGTAAATGATAGGTAAGCTCTTCCCGATAAGACGAGTAGATCAAAATGTCGTTGATGAAGACTATTACAAATAAATCATGTTATGGTTGAAATATCCTATTCATGAATCCCATGAACACTTCTGGAGCATTGGTTATGCTGAATGGAATAACCAAGAACTCATAATGGTCATACTGAAATATAAAAGTCGTCTTCTACATGTCCTTTTATCGTACTCTAAGATGGTGAAAGACTGATCGAAGGCCTATCTTCGAGAACCAATGTGCTCCCATCAACTGATCAAAGAGGTCATTTCTCCTTGTGAGTGGGTACTTGTTCTCCACAATAACCTGGTTCAGGAGTCGATAGTCAACCCAAAGCCTCAACTCCCATCCGCCTTCTTGGAGAACAAAATCGGGGCTTCCCAAGGAGAAACACTGGCCCGAATGAATCTCTTCCCCTACAAGTCATCTAGTTGTACCCGCAGCTCACAGAGCTCCGGGGGAGACATCTGATACGGTAGTGTCGATATTGGTGTCATTCTGGTGTAAAATTCAATGTAAAATTTCACCTCTCTATGGGGAGGTAGACTAGTAACATCATTAAAAAATACATCCATATACCGGTCCACCACTACAGGATAACTGGAACTCTCCACATAAACTACTCTGAGGGTAATTCTAGCCAACTGATGAGTTATCGGGTCCACTCTCTTCTCGGTAAGTCCATCATGTGCTGCAAAGGATCCCTTCTTGTAGGTTAAGGTAACCCGGGTTCAATTCGTGCGAACACACCACACATTGTACCTAACACAGTCAATATGAGCATTGAATGTAGATAACCATTCCATACCCAAGATGACATCTTAAGGCCTCGACGCCGATACTATGAGATCCCAGCTGAAGCTCTCACCTCCTATAATAAGCTCAGGCTTTTGGCACCAGTCTGCAATCCTCATATCCACTCCCGTATGAGTCTCTAGACGTAAGGATAGAGCCAAAGACTCCGTCGGAATCCCTGAGCTCTGAACGAGGGCAATGGAAATAAAAGAATGACTAGGGCATGTGTCTATGAGAACTAAATCTAAGGTAGATTTGACACAGATGATACCTCATATCATATCTGAAGCACCGTGATCGTCGGCCTCAACTTCCTAGAGCTGAGCTCGCCCTTGTCCACCTACTCTGTGCAGTCGGGGTGGACCTCCTATTGGTGGTGGCGGTAACATCTCGAAATGTCTACCATTGACAGCTGCACAGCTAGCTCCTCTCCCACGTCAGCCTTCTCCCTGCAGACCTCCTCAGTCAAAACTTTATCTCTACTTGGGTGGTCCCTCAACTGTCTTATGATCATCTGTATAGTTGGTTAATAGTCACGAGCCATGTGACCCTGCCTGCCGCATGTGTAGCACTACCCACTCCTGGTATGACTGGATATACCTCGGGTGCCCCACACAACTGATCATGTATCATTTGGGTGTCCACCTATAGGTTTGGTCCTCTTAGACCACTGCAACATTAGTATACTGTGAGCTGTAAAAGACTCCACTACGTGGCGACTGTTGGTGGGTCTCACTACTGGTAACTGCTCAAGAAGGAAACTCTCCACTAAGACGACTCTCTCTAACACCCCTTCATGCATCGGGATGCTGAGTGAGATCATCCAAGCACTGATCTCCCGTCTGAGCCCCTAAGAGAATGTTCAAGCCCTGAAGAATGGGTCACATACCATATCTGTGGAGTAGCGTGAGAGGTCAGTGAACCTCGATGAGTACTAAGCCATAGTCTTGGTTCCCTACTGCAGATTAAGTAGCTCCAAAATGCGAACTGTGTGAAGAGTCTCTGGGACAAACTCTACCTAAAACAGGCTCTCGAAGTCTACCCAGATAAGCGTCACATTTTTGTGAACCTGGAGCATCATGCTCCACCATATTCCTGCTCCATCCTGTAGAAGTCCGGTGGAAAAGTTCACCATGAGATCGGCTCTTGTCCCTACCAGTTAGAAGACTCTCACCACATCCTCCAACCAATCCTCAACTTCATGTCATTCCATATCTCCCCAAAACCTGGGTGGCCTCTGGCATGGGAAGTCGTGCAACGCTCTCAGGTGGCATTTACTCTATTCTGATGTGGATGGTGGCATCGGTTTCCCAACAAGTAATGGTATCGTAGGTGCCTCCGCTAGAAAGGGGCCCTGCACTGAAGCGTCGTCTCTTGGTGGGCTATCAGTACGTACTACTCTCAGAACCCTAGCTGGCTGTCTTCGTGGAGGCATCTGGAAAATTAATAGGTACAACATGGTCAATAAGTTATACCTGGTGAGATGACTCAAAAGGTCACAAAGAAAACTCTTCAAAACACACACACAATCAGTGTTTTCGTGCACTAAGCTGGAAATCAGAGGTCAGGGTCCTGGTGTATAGATATGTCGGTCGTCGCACCAACACTAGATTCCATAAACTGATAACCACACCCACTATACATAAATCTATTATCGTTAAAAGAGAGATTAGAGTCTTCTGTTCTTCGGTAGAACAAACACCTCTGATACCAATTTGTCACGACCCGTCCCCCGGGTCCCGGGCTGTGACTACCCAAGCCCGCCATCCTTATGCCAGGGGCTAGTGACTAGAACCAAATGCGTAATTTCCTAGAACTGGGAAGACATTTCCTTTATAACCAGTAAACACACAACCAAGCACACAACAAGATACGAACTCATGTAAACTGAATAGTAAAAAAGTGAATACACTAATAAAAATGGGTCAGAAAACAAGCCCAACTGGAAAGTACAAGGAAAACTAGAATGTATAAGAAGACTGATAGGTGAAAAGAAACTCCTGGATCATCCACCTAGATTCCTACCTGATGGGTAGGTACAGATCACCTCCTCCGCATTTCACATCCACCCGACTGCTCTGTGAACTGACACACTATATTGTCCACCTCCAAGCACCACCTAATCCTGGTACCCTTATCCTCAATCAGTGATTTCCATCGTCTGCATCCAACACAATAAGGTTCAGAAATATCATGTGCAGGGGTGAGTATAACGATACTCAGTTGGGACCCCGATACCCTCATGGTATCACAAAATCCACCATGTATAAACCATAAAGTATGAAATCAAGAGATAAAACTACTTAGGTTTATTCCCATACATATACCTGAGTGTTAAAGTAATCCATCTCAATCATGAGGAAATAATAGAGGTAATGACTCATCTCACACCAAGTATATCATTAGGTACAGTAGTAGAGATGATTAGTTATAAATATTGAAATATCTTATTCTGTTAAGAGGCTTTGCTATTGACCTGCACAGAATTGATTGGAGCTGACCCACACATGATCATTTGGAGATGACCCACACTGGATTTCTAGGAGGAGGCCCCCACAAGATCTCTAGAAGCTGAACCACATAGGATCTCAAGGAGATTAACCACACAGGATCCCTTGGAGCTAACCCACATAGGATCACTATGAACGGACCCACACAGGATCGCTAGGAGCTGACCCACACTGGATCGCTAGGAGCGTACCCACACAGGATTGCTAAGAGATGACCCACACATGATCTCTAAGATCTCACCCACAGAGGGTCGCTAGGAGTTGACCCGCACAGGATCGCTAGGAGCTAACCCCCATAGGATTTATAGGATCACTCTTCTCATCATAGACAACTACGGGGTTTCCCCAATAGGCTTGCTCGTCTCTGGGAGTCTGTACCCCAAGCCACTTGTCAATTCTACAACTACCACGATGTCCCACGAAGAAGTATCTTAATGGTTCGCCGTTTCATAGGGGTTTCAACGAAATAGATGGTGCTTCAATCGGATTCCCAGTCTATGAGTTATTAGCTTGTGAGTCCTAGGGGCCCGGTTGGATTCGTGATCAATCCCACCTGACCATACACAATCATAATCCAGAACTCTAGTGATGCATACTCAATGGAACTGTCTCTCTCATAGGATTCCATTTCCACTGATGGTTCTTCAAACGGACATTTGGTGCCAATGTTATGGCCAAAACAGCGTAAATGGGTAGTAGCGGGTCTGGGTGCGGTCTGACCCGATTGGATTGACCCGGGCCGACCAGCTTGGTCCGGCCCTGCCCAATGGGTGGCCTGACCTGTTGGGTTTCGCCCAGCCCTCTGAGTCTTACCCGGCCCACATCGGGCAGTCCGGCCCGTTGGACGGTTCGGCAGGCTGCAAGGGGCCACAGAGGGCCTCAGGAGGTGCCACGACGGCAGTTCGGCCACAGGGCAGCTCGACCTCGCAGGGTAACATGAGGGCGGCTCAGCCCAGGGGTGTCACGAGGGCAGCTCAGCCAAGGGGTTCCCCTATGGCGGCTTTTCCCAGGGGTTCCGCGAGGGCGGCTCAGCCGATGGGTGCGGCGAGGGTGGCTTGGTCCGAGGGTGCCACGTGGGTGGCTCGCCCAAGGGGTGTCGTGGGGGGCACGGGGGGGGGGGGGGGGGTGCAGAAGGCTTTAGAGGCTAGGGCGGGGAGGCCGCGGTGGTAGCTCGGCCGCGGATGGCGGCGGCGGCTTGGGCGGAGAGGTCTTGGACAGCGGCTCCACTACAAATGGCGGCGTCAGCTCGGGAGGCGGCTCAGCCAGGGACGGTTCCGGTGGCTCAGGTGGCGAGGCTGAGGGAAGCAGCGGCGGCTAGGGTGGTGAGGCAGCGGCTGGCGTCAGCGGCTCGTGTGGAGACTCCGTGAGCAGAGGGGTCAGCTCAGTTGGTGAGGGCGCGGACGGCGGGGTGTCGTGCCTTCTCCAGTGTCCAGTTATGTCAGCCTCTTTCTTCGTTCGTTGTCCAGGTGTAAGCTAATTTCTTCCATCGCGAAGAACACAATAAGGAAGAACAACGGACGGTTCAGGCTGTGTTTTTTTGTCCCACACCCTCTGTGTTAGAGCGGTAGCAAGTGGCTCAAAAAAATTAGGAGGCATGAAAGACTAACTATTCAATTTAATATGAATTGTGGATCAACCCATTTTGGTTGATCCGCGTTTTCCATGCATTCCTAGAATGAGGAAATTAAACAAGAGAAATCAAGAATTTAATAATAACCCCTACCATGGATTATTTGTTGATTTTGGTGTGAGGAGGAAGTACAGACGTAGATTCTTCATAGATGAATACATGCCACGTTGGAGGAATTCAAAGATATTGGCGTTCGTCACGCCCGCCACACACCTCTGATCACAGGCTCGTTCATTGGTTATTCATAGTCAAAGGTGTTCTTCATCAGGAAGAGCGATCTTCGTTGGTGGATGGGATTCTCCATGATTCTCCAAAGAGTTCTCTTTTTCTTCTTTACCCTCCAAAAGAAATAGATGCCAATATAATTTAACTAAAGAAGAAATTATATTGGCACACACACACACATGTTAGAAAAAATTAATGTATGGGGTTGGCACAATTAATGTGGTGGAAGCTCAAGAGGCTCCTCCATATTAAAGAGGGATTTGAGAGGTTTCTCCATCATTAAGAGGGGAGTTCAAAGGGTTTAAGCCTCGGGTGGTCCCTGCCACTATAACCTCTCCTGGGAGGTTATGCTCGGGAGGTCCGCACCACCATAACCTCTCATGGGAGGTTAATTCATGTGGTCCCCACCTATGAAACATCCAAATGGGAGTTTCAAAACAAAATTAAATAAAATGTTACGCATTTTATTTTATTCTTTTCACGAAAAACCCAAAAATTAACTTTCACCCTCGACCAACTACCATCGAGGTGAAATTATTCTTAATAAAATACCGTCACTATGAGTTCAACTATGCAATCAGATTTACTGCTTTGTAATCCACCTCAATCACTGATTCCTTTTCAACGTCACTTTTCCTCCTAATTGTTGTTGTTTTTCTTTTTTATTTACACTTTTAGTATAAAGGGAATCTTTTTGACTCATTATCAAGGTCAAAAACAAATAAAAGTGGGGTCTTCCAATATAAATAATATAATTTTTTAACAATAACCTATATTTTAGATAATTTCTAAGAATTAATTTCAAAGATTCATGTTCAGTTCCACTAAATTCTTAACAAAAATGTTATTTATTCATATTAATATTATATAATCATAGGTAAGTTTTATATACATAAACTCCACAACACCAAACATTTCTTTAAAATTGAAATATCTATGATTGAAAATATGTTACTTCAAATATACCCATTGATAAGCCTTCTAATTTAAAATCAACTATTACTTTTCAAAATCCTTAAGATTAGAAGCAACCCATTTAAAAATTACATTTCCATTTAGATTTGGCTTTGGAATCTTATTCTTTAAAACTGAATTGTTTTTAGTATATCAGAAACCTCAATATGATTTTATGTTAGGTATCTACTAATTCTTGGATGACTTAATAAATTATTTCCATTCTTATCATTAATGTTAAAATTTTGGTCACAAACAAGATCTCCAAAGAAAGTAACTATTTGTATTCTAATACAACTATCATATTGGATTGGGAACCAAAAACCTCACCAGCTAATTTGGAACTTTAAACAACCACATTAATATATTAATGCACTATTTTATTAGTAATTAGCGATTTATTATTATAGGAATAATTTTATTTAAAATAATTCACATCCTCTTTCTCAAAAATGAGATTTTATTTACGTGGCTCTAAAAGTTTTCTACAAATTGAATATTTTCATTGTTACCTCATATATCCCATATTAATTACACTTTTAGTATTCCCAATATAATCAAATTTTAATGTTTTAATTGTTTTATTTTTGGATTAATTTTTCTTACTCAGTATAGTTTTATAAATTTTTTTCTTAATTTATTTTAGACTCACTAAAATTTTCATCCTGAATTATAATTATATTGGATTCTCATTATCAATTATCTCACATTTACTAGTCTATTTGCTTTACTAGAGAAATAATTATATGGTTTTTACCATAAATGTAGTAGGACATTTATCATTCGAGTCTTTATCCTCTTTTCATATCAACATCAAAAGATGTCACATTAAATTGTTAGTGAAATTTATTTTTCTTTTATATAAAAACCTTCCTTTCTTATATCAAAAATATCACCACTACACTATCCATTATCCACCATATTTCTCATTTATGATCTTTTATATTTTTCATCCAACTTATATCCATTAAATCTCCCATGTATACTAGAAAAAATTTAACCAATCATTTTATAATTGAAAAACTATGTTGAATGTTTTCCTTTTTATTTACCTTGATTACTTTGCATTACCATTTAAAGGAATGATATAAATTATTTGAAGTCCATAGAATTTTCCATAAAATGAGGTTTTTCCTAATCAGTATTCTTTTTCTCGACATGTTTAAACCTTTCCAAAAATTGTAAATCACTTCCAATAAGTATTTCATTTTAATAATAATATATTATCATATCCTCTCCTCATAGTTAATCAAGAATTATTTTTGTTTATTAGTGATCCCATTATACAGGTATTTATTCTTTGGGGAAATGGTCTTTTCATCATACATATTTTGGATAATCCATATTAATTTCATTACCCTTATACAGTCGAAATGAATTATCCATAATTCAAATTGATGTCACAATTTTTTTCACCTGAACTATGAATTCATCCATAAATTCATCTTCTCCTAACCAAACAACCCCAAATTATGCCCAAAAATTTATAGGCATAACTAGTTTACTGTCTTTTATACATAATGTAAAAGATTTATTTTCCTATAAATTCTATTCACTAATTTTTACTTATAACGTATTCTTACTCCAATAAAATTACGGAATTAACACATTCTAAGCTCTATGGTTTGAAAAAATATTATTCATGTTCATCAAAGCGTTGTTCATCCCAACATCAAAAATATATACACTGTTATAGATGCTATTAATTACATCTAATAAAGGATAATGTGTATAATCAATAATGTAATCCTTATATAGATATAATACCACACCTAGTAAATATAAGGACTTATTTTTCATTTAGTATGTTTATTCCTTCCATAGATATAAACTATAAAGAATATATTAGTAATAGAGATATAATTCATATCATTTGAAGAATACCTAGTTTTACCAATTGAGGATTTTATATGTATTTTTATTGAAATAAACATGATTTATTTTATAAGATTCTTTACCCACAAAGATGGTTTTAAATGAATACGTGATATAGTATAAAAATTTAATATCGAAATTTAATTTGTGGGTATAAATAAGATTCACTAAATTCTGTAATATATATATATATCCTTAAATTTAGATTTATTTATTGGTTCCTATGACGGAATCATTAAATCATTAATAAAATCATTTAATAATTAAAAGGCTTGTTTTATATAGAAATGTAATATTCTACATGTTATGTTTTATTATCTAAAAAAGTATGTTAATTAAAATTCATTATTTGTTTTAATTAAATTTAATTTTTATTTATGAATAAACATTCATATATTAGTTTGCTAATTTTTATAAAATAGGATAAATTCATTTAATGTAAAAAAATTTATTTTTTATAAAATAGTTTCTATATCTGTAATGTGTTTTTATCATAATAAATTAATTAAATAAAAATTTATTAAATATTTTATTGAAATTTAAATATTATATATTCAATTGAAAAAATTAACATTCAGTTAAATTTTTTTACTTGGAAATGAAGGAACGTAAATTCTTTTATATTTTTAAAATGTATTTTTTTAAACGGGTTGTTGTCGCAATTCTCGTGCTAATATTAAAATAATTTTTTTAAAATTATTTAAATTGAAAGTGGGAAATGGATTCAATATTAGGAATAATAATTTCCATATTATTAAATCAGGTCACATTAATTTCTTATTATAATAAACAGTGACTTCGGTAAATATGTGTTGCCACGGTTATAGTTAAAATGGGTTTACAAAGGGTTTTAAACTATATGATAAAGATTTGATGGGAACATAAAATTTTATAATTCTTAATAGTTTATTATATCTAGGATATATATTATCTGAAAATTGAAACCATTTTGATTTGAATGGATTATTCTTCCAAAATGATTTTATTGTAATTAATTTTTTAAGTAATTCAATGTTTATCTTCTCCCTCAGTCATAAAAGAGTACCACATCTAATCCTTTATTCAGGAATTTTGATCACTCTATATTAGAAAATATATATCCTAAATCCTACCTACCAATATTAAATTAGTCCTAAATACCCTTGTATTCATTAAATACATGTTGTTCAATGAATATGTTTTATGTAAAGGTTATCTCTTAAAGAAGTTCTATAAGTCTTAACCAAGACCATTCCATTTAATTTCATCATCCACTATCTCTAAACCATAGGTAACCATCATAAAAAAACATATAGTGTTATAAAAATAATTATACTTAATTAAAATGGTGTAATAACGCTTTTCCACCTCCTTTCCATGAATCTAGAATGGAAAGTAGAAATCATGGGTATGTGGGGACTGGCATATCAATTTAGAGTTGTGATTAATTTTACATCATCTGTTGTCATGAATGTTGATAAATATAGATATAAAAAAATTATATAATATTCATAATTTATTAATTATTCTATAATATTAAAATATTATTTACTTTTATTTGTACTTTTTTTTTTAAAATGAAAACTACATTCATTCAAACATATGGATTATTGTCTCCATGAAGAGTGAATTTCATTTTTCTATCTATAACTTTTATAGATGGATATAAACAAGTACATAGTGAATATATATAATATTTATATAATTATTAAAACTATATATATGAATAAACCATTATCAATGTATAGGGAGTAGAAATTCAAAACCAAAACATACATGAAAAACAAAATAGTTAACACCAAATAATAATAATTTTTTATTTTATTTTCAATTGAAATGATATAACTGGATCATATAATATATTATAATTATATATACAGTTAAATTAATGAATTATAATTAATTAATATTTTTTATAGGAGATAGTAGTTCTTACATAGTAATTCGTACTTGAGGAAATGGTTTTACATTATAATCTCATTTTTTACTGTGATTGTTCATAATTAAATTAATGTTATGTAAATTAAATGATCTGACAATAAAAAATCATACGTCATTCATATTGAATAATTATTTATTTAAAATATAGGTTTTAATTTATTTTTCCTCTCTCTATAGGTACTTTACTCTCTAAAATAATTTTTTAGGGAAAACCAAATTGTTAATCTATTTAGTTATAAATATTTTATTATATGCCCATATTTTCTCTAAAATATTTCCAATAAAATTTATACAATTTTAAAATGTATATTTAATTTATTTTTACCTATAATTTACTTTATGTAAAAATCATAAAATAAAACATCTTGTTGTTTCCGGAATGAGTTACTTTTTAGCAATGGTGTGAAAAAAAATAACTATTTTAATATACACCACGTTAAAAAATTTCAAACCGTCATTAATAATATATGATTTAAAAATATATTTAAAAATAATTCATTATATTTTTTCATGATCATTTAATTGAAATTATTTAATGTCTTATAATCTTTTTTATTTTAAATATGTAATTTCAAAATGATAAGTGTTTTTATCAAGAAATATTACATCAATATTTTTAATAAATCCCCTATGTATAATGATATTTGTTGAAATAACTTAGGTTTCATTTAGGATATTATTCTTTAGTAGAACCTTATTCTTTCTCTTCATAATCAATATCTATGATGAAGAAATATTTATGTAACCAGGTTTCTTTTCCATAGGTTATATTATGGTGAAATGGTAATTGTTTTCCTGATCTAGCATAATACAAGTGAATATATTATGATTATGTAATGGTTGGGTCTATTATATCTCTCCAATGAATTGGGTAAAGTTTAATACATTATAATATCAATAGGAACATGATATGTTACCCCCCATTAATTATAAAATAGTAACTTTTATTTGATATCATGTGTTATACGCAATATTCCGACTATATGGTAGTATAATATCTTGATACTTTACAATATATATACTATTTTAAAAAATTTCAATATATGATATACTTTTAAGTGAATGAGATAAATATTTTTCATTCATTTTATGTAACAAGGGGTTCCTTCAATGACTTGCGTTAAAAAAATACATTTTTTTATCGAACAGAAATATATTGTTAAAATTTTATTATTTAATAAAATAGGACAAAACATAGACCTTAAATTAATTTTTATGAATGTATTTAAAAAAATTATGAAAATATTTAGTTTAAAAAATATAAAATTAATGAATTGGTTAAATATTAATTAAAAATTAATCTAATAACCAATTAAATATAAAGGTAATGTTTTTACAGAAAACTATTTTTTCCCAACCATATGTCTTATCCTAGAAAACTAAATTAATAACAATTGGTGACTGATATTAATATAATATATATATATATATTAAATAAAATATTTTTTATATTCTTCCAATATATTGGATCGGCATAATATTAGAACAAACCCAATATTACGCATAAAAATAATATTTTTTAAAGACAGTTTTATCACCTTTTAATGGAGAACAAATTTTAAATACATTTTTTGGAAATATTATAAATATTATATGTAAAAATGAACTTCAAATTTGAAATAAAATTGAAAAAATTATCTTAAGGTGAATTGCTTTTTTATTTTTTCATTTCGATTCATTTTTTGATTAATAGTGAAAATATTGATTTTTTTCAAAACTATTTATTCATCTAATGTATTCATTTGATTAAATTATATTTCACATAATTTTTAATGTTTTATTACTTTATTTTATTAATTAATCAATTTTATGTCATTGGATTGAACTTCAATTTTAAAATTATATAAAAATATATCAAACATTGGACCGTTTTTACATTAAAAACTTGCATTTTAATCTCCTTTGTAGGATTACTTTTATATTATTTTCATCCACTGATGTGAATGTAATTTGGAAGAACGTATTCTATATTTTAGATCAGAATAATTTATAATTTATAATAATTTCATTATAGTTTTTGGCTAATAATATGTGTGACCGTTATCCAAATTAATTACAATGATTAAGAGAAATAATCTATTTACAAGGGACTAAACCATAATCCTAAGAGCCATAATGGCCTTGAAAATTTCTTAGAAGCCCTTTTATTTCGCTATTTAGGCCCTATATTCCCTTGTATCAAATTTTCTTCACTATTTGAGCCACATTCCCTCAGGGAAACTTGGTTGTCATTCCCTTTTAAAAAAATTTCAATATTACTACTCATCTTCCACTTTATATGCCACTCAACACTCCCAAATTAGTAGCCATCTAAATCCTCTTTGGATCAAATAAATATACACAAATATATCCTAAAAATTCATCCTCTCAATATATAAGCCTCACCTTGGAAATAAATACATCCTTTGAATCCCTTTCATTGTAACCAAAAGGAGTTACCCAATGATTAGGTAACAACCTTCCTCGGGCTCTTTAGTATTACAATCATTACCCAAACCCTAATATATTATTTTTCCATAGTTTTATAATAAAATATATATCCGTAATACATTAGATTTTTTTATGTTATTTTTAATACATAAACTTAAAAACACATCTATCAAATGGAAAATGAACCAACCATTTATGTATTCGGTGAATTTCCTCCTTGCGGAATGATGACTGTTTATTTTTCATTTTCCACCTCTCTTGGTGGGAATTAAGATAGAAAAACTTTTTATATATGATATATATTATATTTATAATGAATATATGTATATTTATTTTTTTATATAACATATACCATTATGATTACCATTTTCTTTAAATACGATAACATCGTTTGTGGAAGTGTAAACTATTTCCCCCTCAAAGCGATGTGATTCATTCAAACTATACATAGAATGTATAAATGATGATTTTATTTCATATATTAGAAATATATGACTTAAATATATTAAAATAATTAAAATATACATATATATCGATTATTTTTCATTATTTTAATATGATAATGAGTTGAAATTAGTATTCATTTGTACATACATCATATAGTCTTCATGAATGGTGTATTTTATTTCTTATCTCCAAATATTATAGATTATTTTAAATACATATATAATGAATATATATGTTATTTTCATCATGGTTTAAATTATATAGTTTATGGAATAGTGATCTAATTAATATGGATAACTAGTAACAAGTCAAAACCTACTAATGATACTCAGCAATTAACATATGAAATAATGAAAATGATAGAATATTAACAACAAATATGTACTGATATATTATAATAATATATTATGTAAAATCATAAATAATAGTATGGTTTTATTATAATTTTTTACATATTCTTACAACTATTAAATAGGGTAAATACTACAGGATAAAAAGAAAGGATAGGGTATGGTATTTTCATCTCACATTTTACATCTGTGAGATAAATGTCATATTCACCACTAATTTATTTTATATGGTTTATCTACATACCATTTTGATAAATTGTATGATGATCCCTTTTATCTTCATGGTATCCAAAACATAAATTTAATGTTATACCTTAATAGGAATTATAATTTAAATGATTCAAAGTTTTACGGGGAACTATGGAATGATTAAAGACTATTTTACTTGATTAAGTGTTTAATGATTGCCTTTGAAATATCAATTTAGTTTGTAACTATTAAATTTATCATGAAAAAATAATTTTATTATGATCCTTCTCTAGTACATTACATTTTTCACAAATATCAATATTCATAATAAATTGATTTTATTACTGCCTAAATTGTATATCATTTTTCCAATGCTGTTCACATTGATATTTATTTGATTAATTCGGGATTTAATGATAAATCCTCATCTTTTATTCAATATGGATACTTGATAAGGAAATTGATTCATGATTTAAATCAGTTATTTGATATATGAGGAAATATTTTGGATGTTATGAAATGGGGATGATAATATATATCCACTACAAACATCGATAGTCTCCTGAGATGAATTTTCTAGCCAAATAAGATGGGATTATACATGATATAAAAAACCACCTCGTCAAAGGACATGGTGGTAAATATTCTGCATACCTAAGAAACATGGTGTCTAATAAATAATAATATCCATCATTTATATTTTTTTGTTATTCATCAACAATAATTTTTAATTGACATATCTATGGATGAATTATATTCATGGTTTATTGATTAGATGGAACATGATTATGTTTCTTACCTTGTCATATTGATTATGGCTTATCTAGATTTTTTAAATTGCATATGTTTATTTATTTTTTACCTTTTCATGTTTATTATGCTATTCAATTCAATATTCATTAAATTTAAAATATTATAATGGTCATTTAAGATCACCCTTATTATTATTCCAGTCCCTAGGATATTAAGATGGAAACATTGAATAAGATTTCAAGGGTGCATTTTATTTAATTTTATTATTTATTATATTTTATCTTATTTTATTAATGTATATTGGGTATCATATATGTAATATGGATTTCAAAAACTACAAAACCTATATATACTTTAGGATTTCAATCCTTGTAAAAATGTCAATGTAATGGTACTACACATCGACTCTATGATTTCTGGGGCTAGATCATAACAATTATTATATAAGGATGCTTATCAGCATCCTTAGAAACTAGAAATATAATACATATATTAGGAAAGATATCTATAAGATATAAATTAACGATATGTATATAAAAATGACCAAGAATTTTGATACGGTAGACACTATTTGGGTCATCATAGCAATACATCCATGTCTGGATACTATAAGTGGATGTGGTTTTGGAACATATGTACCTAGGGATAAAAACTCAAAAAACGTTTGATGGACCTGACTCAGCATAAATTCATACATGAAAATGAACCTTACAGTGAACATGGTTTCAAATTCAATGGGATATATTCATAGAATAATTAAAAAAAATTAGAAGCCATTATGAATGATTTTAATACATAATGATAATTAATTTCCTCGGTTAATCATCGTGTGTATTATATTGAAAATAATGTTTCAATATTTAGACATCTTAAAATGATTATACGATTTTCAAATATCATAATTAATTCTAACCCTATATTTTTTTGGTTTTAGGAAATTCCTACTTCTAAAAGATAAACTACAGACAAAGAAATGAACTTTGTAGGAATAAATGGTTGAAGTATTTATATATTGTGGTTTTATTAAAAACCATAGTTAAAAGAGAAAATTTAATGATTAAAATTCAAGGATTTGATTCATATTTATTTGTAAAATTATATTATTTTTTGTTTATAAAAGAAAAAATTGTATTCCTTGTGACAACATATCAAATCTTGCAAGACATTGAGACTTGGACAAATGACCAAAGAACGATATGGGTTTTTTGTCAACCACTAACATACGTATTTTCATGATTAGTATGTCTTTTTTCTAGTTATAAACTTTGATGAATAAATATTAATCATGAACTAATTATATTGTTTTTTAGGTTAAGAGAATAATGTATTAACAATTTTGTATTTGGATAATAGTTATGGACAAATAGTTATACATGTCCATCTTTTATATGCATTACGATCTGTTAAATGTTTATTTTAGTTCTTGGAAAATCAATGTTATTTTTTGGATGTCCATTGCATAAAGTAATTCATGAATTATAAATTTATTAATATATAAAAAAGGAATAAAATTTTGATTATATAGATATTTTTTTTGTAATTATATTTACTTATATTTAGAGGTAGTACAAGAATGTCCCAATAATAGGAAAATGGTCTTACAATAAATATTTGGTGCTCATAGCTTAATTTGTGTTGAACTGATGGTCTTTTGAATCATCATGGATATATGAATTTTTGATCTACTACATTCCATTTACCATTCACTTGTTTTTTATTTATTACCTCAATCAATCCTTGTAAATATTTTCACAAGTCCTTTATGTTTGTTTCTACACATTCCATTAATGTTCTATAAATGAGATACCTATTTACAAGTTTGTCTATTATAACTTTGTAATTATGATTTTCTATTTTCTAGAGGATGTTTAATGAACCCCTCTTATGATTTAGAATATCAAAATTGTAAATATCAATCAATTTATTACCATGGTTGATTTATAATTTAGTGGATTCAATTTAATTAAGGTGGGGGATAATGTAACACCCTGATAATTTTAAAAGAGTAAATTTTATTTGATAACGTGTATGCCATTCAACAACAAGAATGTTAGGAATTATAATATCCTAATAATTTACAGTATATTTAATATCTTAATGAAAATAAATCTATGATATAGTTTTCAATAACCATGAAACTGAGTATTTTTGGATCGCACAAACAATGAGTTCTTTTGATGACTTTCATTACACTCTTAAATGGCCTGAAGGTCTTCATTTTTATTGAATTTTGATAACCCCCCTTTAAATGGATGAGGGGGAACCTTTACAAGGACCGTATGATTAGAGATTACATGTCCCGTGGTCTTAGGAGATTACATGACCCGAAGGTCTTAGAGAATTCAACCAGACTATCTAGAAAGAGTTACCCCTCCCCAGTATCTGCATCACGATTGTAGCTCTCCACCTTCGCATAGCTGTCTGGATAGGCTTCCTGGGCAAGAACAGGCAGTTCTTGATGGCCTATAAATACCCTCTCACCCTGAAAAATCCATTTGGCTCTACTCTGGTGAGTGCACCTGTCCTAAATCCTTTTCTGGGGTTACTCCTTTTTGGTAGTGTGTCTGCGGAAACTGTATGTGGCCCAAAGTCCTTGAGGTTGCTCGAAGGCCTTAAAGGTGGCCTGAAATCCCTACTGACCCGAAGACCTAGGTGGCCTGAAATCCTTTAGGACTCTAGGCCAAAACTGGTGGCCCAAGTTGAATAGTTCTAGCTGCTACTGTAGCAGAACTGTACACTGGGTGGAAATATCTTGTTAAAATATTATTATTTAATATAATAGGACATATCCTATATATTAAATTAGAAGTTATGAATATTATTAACTAAAAAAATGAAAATATATGGTTTACAAAAATTTTAAATGAATTCTTTGGTTATAAATTAATTATAAAGGAATACAAGAACCAATTGAATATAAAGGGAATGTTTTTAAAGAAAACTATTTTTATGCCCAACAAGCAGTTTTACCCTAATAAATTAGATTAATTAAATTTGGTGAGTGATATTACTAAATTATATATATATATTATATTATATTCAATAAAATTTTATTAAAATCATCCCATATATTGGATAGGCATAAGATATAAACAAACACAATATAATGTATAAAAATCACTATTTTTATAAATTTACTTCTCTCACCTTTTAATATATAACTTCTTTAAAATAAATTTTTTAAAAATTTCATAAATATATCATTTTAAAATATAAATAATATTTGAAATTAGAACATAAAAATTGTCTTAGGTTGAATTTTTTATATTTTTCAGTGATTTTTTATTTTTTGATGAATGTTAAAAAATATAGAATTTTAATTCAAAAAATATTTTTCGTCAAATTTATTTATAAGGATAAATTATACAATTCAATGGTTTTATAGTTTAATTAGATTAATTGTTTTTATTTAATCCAATTTATGTAATTATAATCAATTTCACTTTGATATTGGATATAAAACTCGAGAAAACTTTTCAATGTTTTTACATTAAAAAACAACATTGTTCTCTCATCTTAATGATTTATTACAAATTAATTAAGACCGCTTATAGGATTGGAATTTTCAGGAAATTATTCCATATATGGGATAATATTATTATATAATGTCTAATATTTTGAACATAGTTTTTCACAAAAAATATTTGTGAAAGTGATTAAAATTAATTACAATAACTATAGAAATGCATTATCTTAACAAATGACTAATCCTTAAACTAAAGTGCCAAAATATACTAAAAACGTGAAAAAAATAAATTAAATATCCATATTTATACCATATAGAACATTTAATATAATTTTTTCCCTTATTGTAGTCACTTTTTTATAGGAAACATGGGTGTTATTCCCTTTTCAAAGACTTACATGAATGTCACTCCTCTTCTCCTATATAAAGGCACTCACCACTCCCACTTCCTCACTCCCATCAAGCCACTTTGGATCAACAAATATATGCAAAAATAGCTCCAACAAATACCTCTACTTATCCTAGAATCCTCACCTTTGTAATAAATCCATTCACTTTATCCCTTTGGTGGAAACCAGAAGGAGTTACCCACAAAAGATGGAACATCCTTCCTCAAGAACATTGGTTTTATAATCATTCACAATCACCTAAAACATTATTATTGAATGATTATATAATAAAAAAAGTATCATAAATACAATTTTATGTTGTTAGGATTTTTTTCTACAAGCACTAATATAGACATCCATCCAATGGGCAACCGACCTACAGTTTATGTTCATGGAAAACTATCGCCTCACGAAATGATGACTGGGATTTCTTCATTTACCGCCTCTCATGGTGGTAAATTATCATTGATATTTTTTATATATATGATATATATGGTTTTGATTTCGTTATTCCTCTGTAATTTTTATATAACATATACCCTTATTCTTTCCATTTTGTGTGAATATGAAAACATTATTTGTAGAAGTGTTGACTACCTCCCCTTAAAGAAATATGTTCCGTTCACACTATAAATATAATGTTTAAATGAATATTTTAACAAAAACTATATGAAATATATCATAATATATAGTAATGAAATTATAATATTAATATATATAATTTAATTTTCATTATTTTAATATGAAAAATTCATGAAGTTAGTGTTCAGGCATACGTACGGCCTACTGTCTCAATGAATAATTTATTACATTTCTTATCTCCATTTATTATAGATTATTATAAATAAATATATAAATAATAAAACTTATGTATATATTATTGTTTAATTTATAGATATGATGAATCCATGATCTAAAAAATATGAATAACACATAAAAATCGAAAATATACTCAAGAAACTAGGCAATTAACACCCAAAATAGTGAAAATAATGGACAATTACTAACAAATGAGTAATAAAATTTTATAAAAATCTCAAATATGATGTTATAAATATCAGTATCATTTTATAATAAGTATTAAACGTCTTTTAAACCACTATACAAGAGGTTAAATACCACACAACAATAATGAAGGATAAGGTTATGGATTTCATCTCACTTTTTTACATTTGTGAGATATATGTCATATTAATTACTTACTTATTTTGTGTGGTGTATCTAATTCCACTTTTGATATATTTTAACATTAACCATTTTATATTCATTATATCCAAATAAAATAAGGTAATGTTATTCATTTAGGGGAGTTATGATTTATATAATTCAAAGTAGTATGGGACACTTTGGAATGTTCAAATATTATTTTCCTTAAGAATGTTTTTAATGATTACCTCTGTCATCTCAATCTATTTTGTGATTTCTAAAATCCTCTTTATTTAAAAAAGTGTTATAATCCTTATATAGTACATTATATATTTCATAAAAATACATATTCATATGCAATGAATATTATTATTTCCTAAACCACATAACAGTTTACCAACGATGTTCACTTTTACAGTTATTTGATAAACTATTGAATTATTCAAAAAAACCAAATCATTTATTTAATATGGATATTTGATAAGGAACTTTTTTCATGATTTAAATATATTATTTGGTATCCTAATAATTATTTGGATAGGTATGGAATTAGTGGGGCCTAGTTATATATACCCCATAATGTATCAGTAGTCTCATGAGACGAATTAGTTGGCAAAAGTAAATGGGTTTTTACCTGATATGTGGTAACTACTTCTAAAATGTCAGTATTGTAAATTTTCCTTATGCCAAGGAAACATGGAATTCAATAATTAATCATTTCCATCAGTAATATGTAGTTATTATTTATCCATCATATTTTTTTAGTGACAAATCTATAGATATATTATATTCTCAATTGATTGAATAAATGTGACATGTGTTGATTTCTTACCTTACAATATTGATTTTACATTATCTGTTGGATTGAAATAGAATATTTTTATCATTTATTTACCTTTCCATGTTTATTATTATCATCAATTCGTTACTTCTTTGATTTTAATTAACCATATAGGGAATTTTACCTCACCCTTGTTTTCATTCAATTCCCCAGGTTATGATGAAGAAAACATTAATTAAGCTATCAATGGTGTAGTTTGTTTCATTTTATTATGTATCATGTTTAATTTTACTTTTCCAATTATTTTTTGGGTATCTTGTATGTAATATAGAATTCCACAACTTTTAAACTGATTAGTCCATTATGATTTGATTCCTTTTAATCATGATAATGTAATGAAAGTAGATATCAGCTCTAGGATTTCTTGAGTTTGGTCGCTACATGATAGGTTCTCATATGACCAAAATAGGTTATAATGGATGTTATCCCATGCCTAAAAGAGGGAAATAGATACATTATCTAATAAAAAGTAGGTATATATGTCATTAACAAAATATTAATATGTTATTAATGTCTTAGTGAGTATACTTGACATATTATTTATATTATTATGATTATACAACACTTTTTATTCCACCACCTTGAAAATTTATTATTCTTATGTTATAATATCATGGATCATTATCTCAAATTATTTTATGATTCATGTTTTATTATCATTCTAGATTTATTTCATGAATAATGATTATGATCTATAAATTATTGGGTATGGTTTCCAAATGTTAATATCCTTCTCTAATAACCATATGATAATTATCGTTGATATAACCCTAATTTACAAGAATTGAGAATTCATTTCTAAATGTATTATGTTTCGTTCCCCTATTAGGTGAAGAAATGTAGTATTCATGATATGTATAAAAAGGGTGATATTTGTGAATAAATAAGTGGTTTATGATGTAGAGAATTTATGTACTAGTTGTTTCTTTATCGATTTTTCCAAATTAACTAAATCTTTATAGTCCTCAGGAATGTATGTTTATAATATTTTTTTGAATATTCATAAAAATGATATAATTTATTGTGTTTAATCTTTTTTTGTCCCATTAGCTGTAATCTGTGGAAGGTTTCAATTTTTTAAGCTCGGATGTGAAGGCTATGGTGAAACATCTTTGGTAAAATAAGTATAGGAGAAGATGCAATATTATAGTAAGTAATGATATATGATTTTCTGAGAAAATAAAACCATGTATATATACTGGGATATAGATATCATTATGGTACATATGATCTTAATGGGAAACCACTTATAAAGAGTGGGATTTTGTATTATTTCAATATCCATTTGTCCATGATGTGTAGGCCTAATACTGTACACAATGATATGTAGTTATAGGAGATATTCTAAGGATAATTGAAATTTTCAATATGAACCATTATGAAATATTTAAAAAGATGATAACCATGGGTGACTTAGGTTAAACAAAAGAATTCATTGACTAAAAAGAATGTGTCATGGTGTAGACATAATATAAATTATTATCATAATTTTGGGATTTATAACTCTGATTATTGTTCCTTATACTATTATATTTGGTTTTAGTCAATTTATAAAAATAAAAGAACCGTGTTATGAATGAATGTGATAGAAAATGAAATGATTTTATTCCTACGAAAATTTTTTTTATTGGAAATGAAATAAAAAATATAATTCTTATGATTATGAAAATTTATCAGGTCATGAATCATATTGATCTTCTATATGAAAAAAGGAGGGAAAATTTATAATTAAGACCATTAGATAGAAATATCCACCATATTTTAGTTGGTCTTCAAATTCATTTTTTACAATGTAATATCTCGATACTAATAAAAAGATATTTTATATTCTCCAATTATTATATCATTAAAAATATTTTTTTTATCATTTAGAAGAAAAATAAGATCAATGTTGTACTATTATAAAAAAATAAGAGTTGTCATTGGGAAATCTAATTCCAGAGTGAAGGGGTATATTTTATAATTATATACATGGATATAATGAACCTCTAAATGAACCAAAAACACTATATAGATTCAAATTTAATGAGTATGGTAATTTTCTTAAACAATTCATGAATTTGTGGGATAATTAAGATGATTTATGTTTTAAACATCTTATGACTAGATATTGATGAAAAATATCATGTGACCAATATTTTCGATGTGGGATACAATTATGAAGCAGTGAAAGGTACACATACCATCCAATCTATAATTTACAATGTCTTACTTGATACTATAATTACACTTTATTAAATAAGTTATGATTATTTTAAGAGTATAATTTTTTCACCTCAATGATTATATGTTTCATTAGTAGCGGAAGAACCTAATGGTATGATGATAGAACCTCAATTCTTAGATAGTTCTTCAATTCGGGTCTGTTGGAATGTGCCTCTAGAAAATCATGGAATTCTCACAGTTATTAAATAAAATGTTATTTTTATAATATATTAGATTACTCTATATAAACCCATATCAATAATGAATGATGGGAAGTCACATTTGTTATTCCAAAACAAATGATGATTTAATATTAGTGTGAGGAAAATTACGAACATCTAATGGATATTACATCCGTCATTTGTTCCTTGATTCTTATTAAAAGGGGGTATTTATCTTTGATTATTGGGGACAAAGCTAACATCATTGATATTCTTATTGACCAGTACTCTATTTATGTATTTCTAAAGGATTTTTCTAGTATTCTTGGAAACAGTGAGGATGAATTATCAATAGAACATTGAATTTTGGAATTCTATATTAGAGGAATCTATATAGGTTGACCCTGATTGAGTTGTAGGAGTTGAATTTGAAACCCCTAGAGAATATTGATACAGGTTTTCTTCATCCTGGTTCATCATTATAGAGTAAACCTATCGTTTTTATTATGAATAATGATTAGTCAATTTAAATAAAAATTGATTATTAAGAAATTTTAGAAATCAAAATCATTTAAAGGATTCATCTACCTGATATTGATAAATTTTTGGATCAATTATTATGATATCATATTTACCCTTGAGTTATCTTCTCTATAGATAATGATAATTTAGGGTTAAAATTGAATACATTCCCATTAAAACCTCTCATATGAGGTATAGATACTACGAATTTATAGTGATTCCATTTTTTCTTACAAATTCACCCATTATATTTATATATTTAATTAATATATTATTTATATATTTCTTGTTTCAGATTTTAGTCATCCATATAGATGATATTTATATATAATCTTGTATAAAAAAAGAGCATGGAGATCATTTTTGCATTGTACTGAAGACACTACAAATAAAGAATTTATATTAAAAATTCTCCAATTGTAAATTCTGGATATATAAAGATTCATTTTTGGATCCTATAACCTCATGAGAGTGTTTATCAGTGGATCTCTAAAAAATGATATTGAACATTGGCCCTAACCAACCATAGTGACTGAGATCTATATTTTTATACAATTGGATAGATATTGTTGTATCTTTTTGGAGAATTTATTCTGGTTATCTAAAATTCTCAGTATATTAACATTGTTTTGGGCCAAGCCAATTTAGATAGATGAATTGGAATAAAATTTCATAAAACTAAAGATAAGAATGGTTAGTGAACTAGATCTTAAAAAACTTGATAATATAGAAGGGTCTATGATTTATAATTCTTAATTAGTTAAGTGATTACGATGTGTTCTTATACAGAATGATATATTGATAGATTATGCATTAATCCAATTACATTCTCATGAGAAAAATTACATGAATCATGATTTTGATTTTGTTGTCGTAATATTTCATGCCTAATATTGATGTAATATCATTATGGATAATAGTGTGACACACACACACACACATGCACACATATATATATATACATATCAAAAATGTTTGTAGTATATATTCTCCAAGAAGGATATGTATATATTCCAAGTAATATGGTTATAATTGATTTTTGATTATGAATTCCACAATGGGAAATAGAAAAAAGATGTTTAATTATTTGTGTTCAATGGAACATGAAATCATATCAAGGATAAAGATCATAAAAATCCAATATTTTGGGATTTTCAAAGGATATTCCTTGAAATATTGAAGGAAGGGGAGGAATTATAACTATCTAAAATGATTGTACAAAAATATATGCAAGATATGTTTAGCGAGGCACAAAATGAAGATTTAAATCTACAAAATATATTGATAAATGTTTCTATATTCAACATTGATAGTGAATGCTTGACGAGGTTTAATAAGTGAGCATATCTCCCACCAATACAACACTAGAAAATGGATCCAGTTGAAGATGCTTAAAAATAAAACTTTACCTATTAATTTTGAATGTAAGAAGACATATAAATATATGATAGAGTATTTCTAGTGGGAAAACATGAAGGGAGATATTAGAAGGTATGTATCTTGGCTCTAATTATATCCAAAATTTATGGCTGAGAGATAAAATTCCAAGGGAATTATAAAAACGCTACTTATACCAAAATGAAAATGGGAAAACATTATTATAGATTTAATCAGAAGACTCCCCAAAGTGTTTGAAGGACGTAATTTTATTTGGGATATAGTTTATTTCCATAAAAAGTAAAAATATTTAATTTTTATTAGGGAATATTTCTACCTTGATCAATATTCTAGGATCTATATTATGGAAGTGGTAAGATTCCTGAATCACCAGTTTAAATTATATTTGATCAATAATGAAATATTATCTCAATGTTATAGTGACATATTCATCATGATCTATAAACATAGTTTTGTTTCATTATGGAATATCATCTTTATACATATGATCATTATGAGAGGATTATTCTATTTTTAGGTATATTTTGTGATCATTTTCTCGAGGTTACAGAGGTTTATGAGATCTAAACCTCCCTAAACACTAGTTTTCATAAAATAATAGCTTTCACATAAGCATTTTGATACTATTTATAAACACAAATATATAAGCATGTGTACAACTCCAACAGTGTATAATAATTCGATAGAAATAATTCTATTGGAACCTAAGGTATATGAAACAAAATATAGTATAATTTTAGGGGCATTCAGTTACACATAAACGATGATCGGAGCCAAAAAAGTGTTATTTACAAAATAGATAGTGAGATAATGAATTTAATGTTGGTGAGAACATATTCCTATGAATTTTCAACGGAATTTCGTTCTAAGATTCAAAAATAAGGGAACATTGATCCCATGATATATCAACCCTTTTGATATTTTTGATATACTATAGATGGTAACTTATCTATTGGATCTTCTACTGAACCCCAGTCACACTCACATTTTGTCCCATGTGTCTCTCCTATGGAAGTACAAACAAAATAATCTATATATACTGAACATATAGTGTATACAACAAGAGATGGCTCATTCCAATCACAAATAAATTGAATAAATCATGGATCATAAATATAATGTTCTACTAAATATTTCTACACACCTGTTTAATGTTCCTAATAGAAATCACAAATTAGAGTAAGGTACATGAGAACCCATGTATGTGAGGAAAAATTATATCCTCATATGTTTATATCAAAATTATGAAATTACAAGGGAGAAATTTATTCTAATAGTTGTTGAATGTAACACCCAAATATATATTTGTGTTTCATTTGATATAAACATAATGTATTTGATAGTTTTCATTACATGAAACCCATGGTATAAAAACCATTGATATAGGATTCTTTTAAAAAAACCATTTGATTATTGGGTAAGAATTGGATTAAACACATTATAGAATGTTTATGGACATTCTTCCTGAAATTGAAATTTAATGATTTATGCCTAACAAATATTCCTAAAATTTTTAATAAAATAATTTAATTATTAAAATTAATATTCTTAAAAATGTTATTATCTTTCTATAATACCTTTATGATCATATTATGTATATATTATCATTGATATATCCCTTATTTACCGGCATTGAGCATTCATTTATGAATTTATTATGTTACCTTCCCCTATTATGTGTAGAAATGTTGTATTAATGATATGTATAATAAGGGTGGTAGTTGTGATTAAATAAGTGTTTTATGATGTAGATCATTTATGTACTATTTGTTTCTGTATCAATGTTTCCAAATTAACTAAATCATTATAGTCCTCAGGAATGTATGTTTATAATATTTTTTGAATATTCATAAAAAATGAAATAATTTATTGTGTTTAATATATTTTGTGTCACCATAGCTGTTATCTGAGTAAGGTTTTAATATTTTAAGCTTGGATATGGAGGCTATGGTGAAAAATCTTGGGTAAAATAATTATTGGAGAAGATTCAATATTATATAAAATAATGATATATGATTTTCATAGAAAATATAACCATGTATAGATACTGAGATGTGGATATCGTTATAGTATAGATGATCTTATGGTAAACAACTTGAAAAGAGTGGGATTGTGTTTTATGTCAATATAAATTTGTGCAAGATGTGTAGGCCTAAGACTATACACAATGATATGCACTTATAGGAGATATTCTAAGGATAATTAAAATTTTCGTTTTGAACCATTCTGGAAGATTTAAAAATATTATGACCATGGATTACTTAGGTTAAACTAAAGAATTCATTGACTAAAATGAATTTTTCATGGTGTATACATAATATTAATGATTATCATAATTATGGGATTTATAACTATGATTCTTATTTCTCAGACTATTCTATTTGTTTTTAGCCAATTTATAGAAATAAAAGAACCATGTTATTTATGAATGTGACGGACAATGAAATGATTTTCTTCCTACGAAACAAATTTTTATTGGAGATGAAGTAAAAAATATCATTCCTATGATTATGAAAAATTTTCAGGTCACGAATCATATTGACCATCTATATCAAAAAAGGAGGGAAAATTTTATTATTAAGGCCATTATAAGGAAACATCCACCATATTTTAGTGGGAATTATAATTCGTTTTGAACAATGTAATTTCTCCATACCACTAAAAAGATATTTTCTATTCTCCAATTATCATATCAGTAAAAAATATATTTTTTTATCATTTAGAATAAAAATAAGATCAATGTTGTAATATTATAAAAAACAAGAGTTTTCATTAAGGGACTATATCGATTGAGAAGAGTTTGTGATTTTATTTTGCAGCAATTACATTCCATGAATTCTTCATACAAAAAATGTAGAATAAATTAGATGAGATAAATAGAGTGTATAATGAATAAATTGGTACCTATGAAGAAAATTTTAGAAGAAGTGTGAGTTATTCTTATATTATTATCATGCAATTGGAAACAAATATTGATCAATTAATAATTTTCTTAAAATCAATTCACTAAATTCTGTTCTCTATATGATACATTAGTATCTATGAACAAATCATTTGATATGACCTCTATATAGAAATGCACATTGGAGTCACCCATAAATCTCATGGTTTTGATAACAAAATTAATATATATTTTAATGAAATTTATAATAATAAAAACCATGGAGGTAAGAATATTTTTATTCCTTTATACTAAAAATGTTGAAAAAAACATGGTGTAAATTTTCTGAAAATGATTTTTAAATTCCATATGTGTGTAAATTATGGTTATTTGGAAATCGAATTCCAGAGTGAAGGGGATATATTTTCTAATGATATAAATGGATATAATGAACATCTGAATAAACCAAACACACTATATAGATTCAAATTTAATGATTATGGTGACTTTCTTAACTAATTCTAGAATTTGAGGGCTAATTATGAAGATTTATGTTTTAAACATATTAAGCCTAAAGATGGAGGAAAATATCATGTGACCACTATTTTTATGTGGGAGACAATTATGAAGCTTTGAAAGGTACACATACCATCCAATCTATAATTTACAATATCTTACTTGATACAATTACTACACTTTATGAAATAAGTGATGATTATTATAAGAGTATAATTTTATCACCTCAATGATTAGATGTTTCATTAATAGTGTAAGATCCTAATGGTGTGATGATAGAACCTCTATTCTCATATAGTTCTTCAATTTAGGTCTGTGGGAATGTACCTATTGAAAATAAAGGAATTCTCTGAGTTATTAAATAAGATTTTATTTTTATAATATATTGGATTACTCTATATAAAACTGTATCAACTATGAATTATGGGAAGTTACATTTTTTATTCCAAACCAAACGATGAATTAATATTAGTGTGATGATAATTATGAACTTCTAATGGATATTATATATGTCATTTGTTCCTTGATTCCTATTCAAATGGGGTATTTATCTAGGATTATTGGGGTGAAAGCTAAAATCATGGATATTTATATTGCCCAGTAGTCTATTTATGTATTTTTAAAGGATTTTTTTAGTATTCTTGGAAACTGTGACGATGAATTTTCAATAGAACATTGAATTTTTTGAATTCTATATTAGAGGAATCTATATTGGATGACCCTAATTGAGTTGTATGAATTGAATATGAAACCCCTAGAGAATATTGATAAGGGTTTCTATTCATCCATGTTCATCATTATGGGGTAAACCTATAGTTTTTGTTATGAATAATGATTAGTCAATTTAAATCGGAATTGATTATTGAGAAATTTTGGAAATCAAAATAATTTACAGGAGTCATCTGCCTAATGTTGACGAATTTTTAGATCAATTATTATGATATTATATTTACCTTTGACTTATCTTCTATATTGATAATGATAATTGAGGGATAAAAGTGAATAAATTCCCTATAAAACATTTTATTTGAGGTATGGATACTACGAATTTATTCGGATTCCATTTTTTCTTACTAATTCACCCATTATATTTATATATTTCATTAATATATTCTTTATATATTTCCTTTTTCAGATTTTATTCTTCCTTATAGATGATATTTATATAGATTATTATATAAAAAAGAGCATATAGATCATTTTAGGATTTTACTGAAGACACTACAAAGAGAGAATTTATATTAAAAATTCTCCAATTGTAATTTCTTGATATATAAAGATTCATTTATGGATCCTATAATTTCATGTGAAAGTTTATCAGTGAATCTATAAAAAATGATATTAGACATTAGACCTAACCAACCATAGTGATTGAGATCTATAGTTTTATTCAATTGGATAGATATTGTAGACACTTTTCGGATAATTTATTCTTGTTATCTAAAATTCTCAGTATGTCAACATTGATTTGAGCCATGCATATTTAGATAGATGAATTTGAAAAAAAATTCACAGAACTAAAGAAAAGAATATTTAGTGAAATAGATCTTACAAAACTTGATAATAAAGAAGGGTCTATGATTTATAATGTTGAATTAATTAAGGGATTAGGATGTGTTCTTATACCAAATGATATGTTGATATATTATGCATTAATCCAATTAAATTTTCATGAGAAAAATTACTTGAAACATGATTTCGATTTTTCTGTCGTGATTTTTCATGCCTAATATTGATGCAATATCATTATGGGTAATAGTCTGACACACATATATATATCAAAAAAAAATTGTAGTCTATATTCTCCTAGAATGATATGTATACATTCCAGGTAATATGGTAATAATTGATTTTTGATTATGAATTATACCATGGAAATGAGAAAAAAGGTGGTTATTTATTTGTGTTGAAAGGAACATGTAATCATATCAAGGATAAGGATTATAAAAAATCGAATATTTTGGGATTTTCAAAGGACAATACTTGAAATATTGAAGGAAGGGGAGGAATTATAACTATCTAAAGTGACTATCCAAAAATATATGCATGAGATGATTAGTGAGACACAAAAATGAGTCTTTAAATCTACAACATATAGTGATAAATGTTTCTATATTCAACATTGATAGGGAACGACTAAAGCGGTTTAATATATGGGATTATCTCCCACCAATACAAAACTAGAAAAAGAAACCAGTGGAAGATGCATAAAAATAAAACTTCACCTATTAATTTTTTATATATGAAGCCATATAAATATATGATAGAGTATTTCTAGTGGGAAAACATGATGGGATATATTAAAAGGTATGTATCTTGGGTCTAAGTATATCCTGAATTTATGGCTGAGAGACAAAATTCCAATGGAATTATAAAACCACTTCACATACCAAAATGAAAATGGGAAAACATTATTTTGAATTTAATCATCAAACTCCCCAATGTGTTTAAAGGACATACTTTTATTTGGGATATATTTGATTTCTATAAAAAGTCAAAATATTTATTTTTTATTAGAGAATATTTCTACCTTGATCAATATTCCCAGATCTACATTATGTAAGTGGTAAGATTCTTGAATCACCACATATAAATTATATTTGATAAATAATCAAATATTATCTCAAAGTTATAGTGAGATATTCATCGTGATCTATAAACATTGTTCTGTTTCATTATGGAATATCATCTTTATAAATATTATCACTATGAGAGGAATATTCTGTTTGTTGGTATATTTCATGACCATTTTCTCTAGGTTACCGAGTTCTATGAGATCTAACCCTCCCTATACTCTAGTTTTCATAAAATAATAGCTTTCACTTAAGAATTATGATACTATTTATAAACTCATATATATAATCATTTGTACAACTCCAACAGTATAGAATAATTCCATTGAAATAATGCTATTGGAACCTAAGATATATGAAAAAAATGGAATATAATTTCAGGGGAATTCAGTAACACATAAATGAAGATCGGAGCTGAAAAAGCGTTATGTAAAAAATTGTTAGTGAGATAATGAATATAATGTTGGTGAGAATATATTGCTATGAATTTTAGATAGAATATGGTTCTAAGATTAAAAAATAAGGTATCATTGATCCCATGATATATCAACCCTTTTGATATTTTTGATCTATTATAGATGGTAACATATCTATTAGAACTTCTACTGAACCCCATTGACACTCATATGTTGTCCCATGTGTCACTCATATGGGAGTATATACAAAATCATCTATATATACTGATCATAGACTGTATACTACAAGAGAAGGATCTTTCCAATCACGAATAAATTGAATAAATCTTGGATCATAAATAAAATGTTCTACAAAATAATTATACACAACTATTTAAAGTTCATTATAGAAATCATAAATTAGAGTACGATACATGAGAACCCAAGGATGTGATGAAAAAAATGATATCCTCATTTGTTTATATCAAAATTATGAAATTTCAAGGGTGAAATTTATTCTAATAGGGGTAGAATGTAACACCAAAATATTTATAGGAATTTCATTTCATATAAACATAATGTATTTGATAGTTTTCTTTACATGCAACCCATAGTCAAAAAAACCCTTGATATAGGATTCTCATAAAAAATCTATAAGATTATTGGGGAAGAATTGGATTAAACACATTATAGAATATTTATGGAAATTCTTACCTTAATTGAAATTTATAGATTTATGCCTAACAAAAAATCATAAAATGTTTAATATAATAATTTAATTATTAAAAGTCATATTCTTCTAAGAAATATGTTTTCATATATACTTTGTATTATTATCAAATAAGGTATATTGATTACTACTAAAAAAATTATTTTTAATGAACTTTAAACATTTTATGTGAATAAACATTTATATATTAGTTTTTTAGAGGTTATAAACGATGATATAATCATTTAAATGTAAAATAAGCTATCTATTATAAAAACATTTATATATTAGTTTTTTTTTTGATTTAAAATTCATTTTTACTAAAACGTGTCTTCACCGAATTTTACATGCTAGTTTTAAAATAAATTTAATCCACATAGATAATATTAATATAAAAAAAGAAATATTTATAAGGAAATAATATTTCCATATTTGGTAATGATTCCAATTTTACATTTTCTCATAATAAATATTTAAAATAGTAAAAAAATTACAATGCTTAAGGTTAAAAGAAGTTTATTGGCTTGTTAAACAAAGAGATAAAGGAAATATTAGAACATAAAAAAATATAATTAAAGTTTTAAAGATAATCAGAACTTATATTACCTTAACATATAATACATGTCAGTTTCAAAGAAATTTAATTAAGAAAGAAATTTATTTTATTTAAATAATTGATGTAATTCAAAGAATGTCTTCTCCCTCACTAATGAATGGGAACACCATCTCGTCCATTATTCATAAATATTGAGCATTTTATCATAAAAAATAACATACCTAAAACCTTCCTAGCTACCTTAACAACTTCTTATATTCAATTTTCCACTCTAAAGTCTAATATTTCAATGCTTAACTTGTAAACCAAAGGATATATCTCAAATAAGTTGTATAAATCTTCAACGAGATTATTCAGTTTTATTTTTTATTATAAATTCTATAAAAAATTGTATCCATCATGATATGGTGAATCTAGAATTATAAATAGACAATGATTTTATTATAATGATATAATATTCATTTTCAACCTCATTTCTATTAAATGTGTAAGGGATGTATCACTCATTATACAGGTGGACTACAACCTTTACGTAGAGAAATGATTAATTTTCCATCACCACCTCACATGGTGGTTTAAAATGATGAATTTCAAAATATATATGATATTTATAATTAATAATTTTTTTGAATAATGAAATATTATTTATCTTTCATTCTAATTTTAATTACATAAAGAAAATTGTATTCATGAGTATAAACATACTAACAAAACTATGACCGATGAAATTCATTTCTCTTTCATTACCTTTTATGGATAGTTATAAATATATATATAATGAATATATCTTATAATTTTTTAATTATTAATATAATATAGATTTTATAATATGATTAGTGTATAAGCAATGGAACTGTAAACCCAAAACATACATGATAACTAAAACAACAAACACACAAAAATATATATTTTATTAAAGTATTATTAATAAATATTTATAGAATTGTCATAAGTGGATAATATATGATATTATATATATATATTCATTTGGTATAGATTTTTAAAAAATGGAAATTAGTTATAATGTTTTTTATACAACTTTAAAATCAGGTTGGATTTACGGTATGGGTTTTATATTACAATCTCATTTTATACCCTAATTTTTCATACATAAATTTATATTTATGAAATTATTTTATATATATAAATATTATATTAGTTATTTTTATATCATTTCCGTAATTTTGTAAAATAAATGTTTTATTTTAATTTTCCTCTCTCTACACACTAAAAAATATAAAATAATTTTTTTACTAAAACTGATGTTGTTTTTATATTTGGTCGGTAATAATTTCTACCATATCCATTTTTCATCCAAATTTTTTCAATTTTTTGAATATTTTCAAATCATTGATTAAATGTATTTATACTCATGTATTAAGTTATAAAAAATTAAATGGAAACTTCTTGCCCTTTTTTGGATGACGATTTTTTTTTGAAATGATTTTTTTAGAATATTTGTTTTAATATACCCCTTATAAAAAAATTCATTTCATCATTAATACTCTTTATATTGAAGATTTTACTTCATTTTTTCTATATTTATCTTCCAATAAATTTTTTTTATTATTTTTGGAAATTATATATTTCAAATAAGTGGTTTTAATATGATATTTATGTTTTTCTAAAAAAATATTCTGGTGATATTTTTGGGAAATTTATTATCTATGAATAAATCTTTTAATTTTACTTTTTTTACATTAGGGATAGGACCCTATGATATTATAATTATTTATCTACATGGATTATTTTTATGGTGAATAAATATTTATTGGTCCTTTTTTATTTTCCATGGGATAATATTTTATGAAATAAGAAATGTTTTAATGATCTAATGGAATGATTATGAAAGGATTATGACATTTTTATTAGTGGTTATGTTATATCCATATATTATATTTGGTAAATATTATTATTTTATAATATAAAATTTTACATGAGACGTTATCCTAAGCCTAAAACAGGGTATAAAGAATGTTATCACAAGCCCAAATGTTTGTACACTAGAGGCTATGACCAGTCCAAAGATCGTAAACATGTTATTATTTTAAGCCTAACAATTGATGAATTTCTTAGAAGGTTAAAATGAAAAAAACTTTCACTGGTTAATATTTTTCAAGTCTTATTATGACACACTATATTAACTACTATTATTCATACATTCTATACTCTTTGTTCCTGATGTATTATTATTTTATGATACATGTCTTATGAACACCCATGAATTATTCCATGACTCATGATTATGATCAATGAAAAACTGGGTATGGTTTTTAATTGATGATATCATGTTCTTATAACCTTATTCACATGTTATGATCAAATATAGTATAATTATCCATATTTTATACTTATGGAGTGTCTTAGAATACCATTTTTTATGTTTCCTTTTCACTAGGAAATGACAACAAGTTTAAACTGAGATATACTAGAGACGGTATATAGTTATGAGAATTAGAGTAGTAGATGAAGTATATAATTTATGTAACATTTTTTTATATATCAATGTTTTCACAGAAATTAAAAGTTTATCGTCATTTGGATTGTATATTTATTATATTTTTTTAATATTAAAATAAAATTGATGTAATATTTATTTATATAATTTTTTAGTTGACTCACTAAGAACCAATGCAATAAGACCCACATGAACAAATTTATATGATAAATACTTATACAAATGACAATATGCTCTGATTCTAAGTGTAAGGCTTATGTGATAGTATGAACCCCTAAGAGGGAGTGGTTAATAAGTGGTTTCTGATATATAGACTCATAAACTCATTTTATATATACAAATACTATGGCTGATTGTGAATGAAAATATGAAATGGAAAAATATAAACTAAGAATAAATACACACATCCATATAATTTTTATAATTTATAGTTACTCTTTCTTTCACATGGTTTATCCTTTTAGAACATTTATTTTTGTCCTGATTCATACATTATTATATTATTAATAATAATAAAATAGAATAAATAAATAATCTATTATTTTACTCTATGTACAATAAAGACAGATGAGGTTTTATCGGACAATCAATATCTAGTTTCTCAACCCAAGTGCTTCTATAATTTTGATCTTGAGTGCACCAATTTTCTTATTCATTTTCCCAATAAAAATATTCTAAAAATATTCCCTACAATGAGTAGGTAGTTTTGTCAAAATTTTATCAAATATTTTTCAAGGTAATATTTAAATTATTGATAGACTCTATAACCATCATTGAATGATATTATGTATTTTGAAATGATGGTTGGATCTAAAAAATATGTATTGTAGATCAATAAAAATTTATCTTTCATTATGGAATGCCTTGATGAATTACCGACTAATCTTTATATATACTGAAATGTATTGACTACATATTGTAGAATGACCTCAATACATGTAACGTGATAAGTTTTTCTTCAAATATATCCAAAAACTAAAATTTCACAGTATTGTATTTTTGTGGTGTAGACTCCTCATCATTTTAGTTAAGTATTTATTTTGGTGCGGTGACCATAGTTAACATAGAAAACTTCATACTATGTTTTCATGAATTTATGGTTTAGCTTAATAATATTCCTAAAAGGACCACTCCTGGAACAATGACTATAGTTGTGGCATGGTTCATATAATAATACTTTTATACATCCACATTATTGTAAAAAAATGTATTTCATATGATGATGTTCTTATAGTAAGAAAATAATAATTTTTATGCATTTAAAATCAACTCCAATTTTATTAAAACTAATAATTAAAAATATTTTCAACAAAAACACAAATAACCCTAAAAATCTCTAGAATGAAATATATTGAGAAATTACCCACAACATGCTCTTAATATGGAAATTTTTTAAACCCCACACAACAAAATAAAATTGTTTTTCTAGGATATGTCTAACTCTTAGTGAAATGATAAATATTATATTCACCAAGTATCATTTGAGATCAACACCTATATACTCCTTTCTCAATTCAATTCATAAGCACTCTTCATTTTTTAAAAACATAGCTACATTTCATATGGATAAAATATTAAATTGAATAAAAATATATATATATTTTATGCATATTGGCCATTTAATATTTTTTTGTAAATGTATGCATATAATAAATATTGATAAAGAAATTTATGGACTTTAACATCCAACTATTAAAAATATTAAATGAAAAAATAGAACATTATTTTAGAGGCATTCATGACTTGATAGAGGCAGTATTATGCATTTCCTTCACTATGATTAATCTAAAAAAATATGTGCAGAGTCATATATAATTATATTGCAATAATAGGTTCAAGGAAAATTTAATTATTTTATATATTTTTGTCCTATAGTTATTAATTGATATTCAAGTAATATATAAATATTAGTGAATAATAGATATATTAAAATAAAATCTAAGAAAAATAACCTTTATAATGTAATTAAATATTTTTTTATTAATGTACCCATTAGAATTATTCAATCAGATTATGTGAAAGTTTTTTTGATTGAATAATGAACTGAATATAGGGATATATGTGTCTAGTTAGTTTGGTAGTAATATTACGACAAATAAATTTTAAGTTAAAATTAAATAATTCAATATAATTTAGAAATGATATATCTTCTCCATCATTCTTCACAAGTATAGCCCATAAAACTATGAAATTTCCGATGAAATATATTATTATATTTATAGTTCTTTTCCATTAAATGTATCCCACCAAAATAAATATTAAAAACCGAATTTCATATCTTTAGAATCTAAACTATCCCATTGATTCCATAGTAAATAGTTATCTGGATGTAGAAAAAAATTACATTTTTAAGGTTTCTTATATAATATGAATAAAATATGAACAATTTTCCATCACTTCAACGATATTGGGGGTGTATCAATTCTATATTCATCTTCTCCAATAATCTTTGAGTTAAGGGATATGGAATATCCATTTATGTTGTTAGGTAGTAATGATTGTCATGAGTAAATAATGTAAGTAACACCAATGGTAATCTTGTTTAATCCTATAATTTAAAATTTTAATTATTAATTTATTATCCTTATATTTTTAAATAATTATATACTGATTATAAATTTAATTTTTTTTCACCTCTTTGAATGATTGATATGTTACATTGTAAAAAATTTATGAATACATCATATATCACAAGATTCAATTTATGCATAAAATTTAATATTTAAAAAGATTTAATTGAAAAAACTCTTATGTTAGGAAACTATTGTTTACTCTAAAAAAAACTGTACATTTTTGTACATCACTAGCTTTTAATGGGTACATTTTTATTAAAAAAAGATAAATTTATTAGGCATTCATATGAAAAATAATAGTGTTATGATAAGTATGGAAATTCATTTAGATTTTAGATAAAGTAATATAAAATAAATGGTCCTCATTGATAGCCTCCTCATCCATTAAGCAAGGTCTAAATCCTAGAATCCCCTTTTTGGCGTTTATGAGATACGATTTCAGGTTTGTAATTATGTGGGTATGTTCTGACTTAAGATGGTGATGTGATAGTGAAACAAGTATGGGATTAGACCCATGTAATAGTTTTTAGGCCACTAAACCATTGGACAAATCAATGTAATAGTATTTAAATGTACTGGTTCATGTGTTGGAGGGGGTGGGGTATTTCCTTTTCATGTAGGCCGTAGCAATGTGTGTTTTGTTTCCTTCTCTTGAAACCACAATATCATTAAAATTTTAAATTTACTTACTATTTTTAAGTAATATTTTTATTGATTTATTTTGATATCGTCATAATGATATGTGATCATTTCTTTGATAAAGGTATTTTTATTTGTTTTATAAAATAATGTGCATAGTTATTTTAAAATTTAAGGGTTTTACATGATTAAATAATTATTCATTAAAATATTAATTTATAGGATTCAGAGGTATTATGTAATATATATTTATTAATATGGTTAAATAAATATTTATACCAACCATTAATTTTCCAAAATATTGAAAATTATGTAATACATCATCAAATGGTAGTTAAATAAGTGTGTATAAAAATAATGAATTCAAGAAAAGGAAACTCAAACTCATATTAAAAATATATATTCCTATATTTACATCCATTAAACCCCAAAATCACGTTTTGATAAATTTTTTGTGTTTTAAAAGTTATTTAAAAACTTATCCTCCATTATTGGATGGGTCTCCCATAAGATTTGAGTGGATCGGCATCTGATCAAATGTAATTTCAATATTCCCTTTTAGTATAACTACCTTTTTTCTTCCTTTTTTCTTATTTTGGGTATCCAAATTTGAATATGTTGGAAATTATAACTGATATTGTGATAATTTTTCGAAGTAGATTGATGTAATTTTATTTCATCATTTAAATAATTCAAAATTTTAATATTTAATATCATCCCTTTTTATATTATTTTCTAATAATTCATAAGATATTATATGTGTTATATTTTGGAATATTTTATTTAGTAAAGATGGAATTTATCATGTAAATTTTAGGAATTTTTCACCTTGAAGGAATTTTGTAAAAATTAGTGGGTTTTTAGGTTGACTAGTTTGAAGTTGATGTTTTTTTTATTGAATGATTAATAGGGAAATAAATCATTTTTATTTGAAAGTAATTTTTTTGACAAGATAATTTCACTTAACATTATTGGGTTACAACATCAAAAAAATTTTAAGTATAAAATAATAATTTTTCATAAAATGATGGATTCAATTTGAATGGTTTGTTTTATTGAATTTTTGCTAACATGTAATTTTTATGAAATCTGAATTAAGGAAAATACTTTCAAATATCAATCATATTCCTAAAAAAATATAGCATAAACCATTAAGGGTCATTACTATGAGTTATTAAGTCAATGTTTATAATGGTTTGATAAATAACATCTTTGATAGGATCTATAACGGAAGATCAACTTTTATATAATGTTTTAATATAGAAATAATTCGATTGAATATTAAATTTATAGATTTGTAATTTATCTGTCCAGGAATTGGTTTGGGAAATTTGTAACATATTATAGAAAATATTTAGTCACTTTTTAGGGTCATTATCATGAGTATATATGTTCATGGTATTCCTAAACACATAAAAAGATTTATTTGAATGCTTTTGATAATCTCAGGTCCATTATGATGATTTAATGTTGAAAATTGGGAATTTTTTTGAAATTTTGTTTTTTTATAAAATGTAAAGAAATGTTTCATCAAAATAGAAAATAGTGTGTTTTCATAAAAGATGATTAAAGAGATTAAATCATTTTGTATTCTCTATTTGAAAACATATTATTATAAAATATAAACATTTTTCATTTGACATGTTGTGTAAAATAATATTTTTTAAATGGCATGATTTTCCCATTGGATATAAAGGTTTTTTATGTTTTTTAAATTGAATTGAAATTGAATTTTTGATTTACTTGTGCATAGAAATATAATAGAGCCATCAATGAAATCGTACTATGATTTATAATCACCCATAAATTTTCACAAAATTGTATATATATAATTTGATGGATGTTAGGGTTTGATTCATTAAGGGAGTAAAAAGATGTTTTTACTCACCCCTTTTATATTCACAAAGGTGTACGATAATACCAAGTGAGATGTGATGTAGATAAGGAAAATAAATCAATTTTGTTAAATAAAATATAAAATTTCCTTTAATGTAATATATGTATAAGTATTTAAAGGTTTGTTTTATATAGATATGACTGATGTTTTATTTATTTTTCCGTACATTTATGTTGAAGTTTTTTTTCTAATTACACGGTATCCTTGTTTAGATTCAAGTAATATTTTATAATTTTTTTATTTTAATATTTTAGAAGTTTGTTTAAATATTTTTGGAAGGATATCCATGGTTTAATTTGAATTCATGTGGTAAAATCATTACCATATATTTTTTTTATTCCCAAACCCTAGTTTAGATCTTATAAAAATCAACAGATGTTATTCATGTATTGTGGATATCACAAAATATGTATTAGGTTTTTTACTTTGATTTCAGATAATAGAAATTTGTATTATAAAAAAATTTATATTTATTCATGTGAAGTACACGGTATCCTTGTGGAAGTAGTGATTATCAATTCAAATGTTCTAATTAAAATTTATATCTAACATCTTCACATAAATCCTAATGTAACCATTATTTTTATGTTGAAAAACATAATGAAAACATGTAGATTATTTTTATTTGTAATTCGTAAGTACCATCAGTTATTGTTGGTTGGGATAGAAAAGAATTTTTTAATCCTTCCAAGAATCATAGTGAATTGTGTAACATGAAATCATGTTCAATTGATTTTGTTACTTAAACATTATCAAGATTTTTGAAATGAATTATTTTTATATAAAATGTATTTTTAAAGACTAAAATTATTTATTCTTGTAAATTTTATATAAAAATTATTTATATATATATTTTTAATTATGTTTCCCCCTATAATGTTTTCTAAAAAAATTATTATACAAAAAAGAGTAAATCCCTTAAAATTAGTCCAGAATGAGAAAACAATAATGATTTCTATTTTATTTCAATAAGATATTTGTTTGGTGTAATGAATTCAATATGATATTTTTGAAATTAATATATATATATATATCATCAAAATGGGTTTATATTATACATTGAATTGGAGTAGTGGATTTTTCTCATAATTAAAATAATTATTTCTATATAATCATATAAGCTACCTTGAATGTCATTATAGAGTAAAATAAGTATGGGAATGATTATATAGAATACAACATATTATTTCATAGGTACAATCCCATAAATTATATGGGGGTTATAAACCTCTATCGGTGGATGAAAATTGTGATAATATGAATTACATATTATTGTTTACAAAAAAACTAGTTTCCTCGATTATTATTTTTGTATCATAACTATTGGATGTCCTATAAAGGAAGTAATGAGAGATAATGGCTGAAGTTCTATTATCGAAGGATATTAAATATTGAGGCTTCTATAAAATTATTGATAATCAATACTATCATTTTGAGTTGAAATTATGTAAGGTTTATAAAAACCTAGAATGTATTAAGGGAATTTGACTATTAAGGGGAATATAGATAAGATTATTAATAACCTTTTTTATTCCTTTTTAGATAATTAATGTGTGACTTAGAGATCAATGATTTAAGAAATTGTTGTAATTTATGACTTATTATATGTACATATTTCAAGGATTATACACTACTATTGGAGGTTTTATTAATGAAATAATTATGACAGAAAGGATATTGGTGATTCAAAATGTTAGTTCCTTTATTGACCAATCAAACTTTAGAAAAATATCATTTTTTAGATTGATGAATAATAAAAGGTATATTTAGAAGGAATATATGAATAAATATCTATGTTTCTAAACATCATGAGTCTAGTAAAGAAATTTTAGTCAGTTAAGCTTGGAAATTTGAAACCTAAATACCATGACTATCCTTCACCATGATCAAGATATTGAATTATGTGATACCTATAGAAATTATTTAAATATGTTTTATATATTCTCAATTGAATTTTATTTGAATAGATATTAGGATTAATGATATCTATGTATAAAACGAGGAAAACGTGATCAGTTCCCTATGGAACAATTATACGACTCTAATAAAAATGGATACAAATTTCTTAGAAGGATCAAGGATTGTTTTCCCTGCTGACTGAGTATTATTAGAATTGGAGGAAAAGGAAAGAACTTATACTATATATGGTGCTAGTTTTATTTCTTATTCAATTTCTTTGTATAAATTGATATTGGATGATAAAATTCATTTATTTCAACAAAAATATAATATTTTCTAGAGGTTAATGTATAGTTAATATGTTACACCAAAAAAAATAAATCACATTAATGGGGAATGCTTGAGTAGGTTTTGGGTATCCATAATGAAAGAAAACTATTAGTGGTATATTATAATCATGTGGTTTATTATATATATAGATAAAAAATACATATGACTTTTTAATCAAGATTTATTATTATATTAAGTATAATTACTAAATATACTAATATTTATAAAGTGTTTGTTTTAGTTTAATGGTATATTTTTCTATTCTTTTTGTGGAGAATCAGATATAAATTTCACCTAAGCTAGTTTAATAATAATGTATTTTGGATTCATAACATTTCATCAAGAGATATCATTTTTTATTTGATTCACATATGTTACATTTCCCATTTCAATTAAAATTTATTTTTCAATTATTATATTTATATTATTAATTGTCATAATTTTAAATTCATCAATAAAAGAAACAATTTAAATTCAATCATAATTAATATAATTCATGAAAATCTCTACAAAAATTGTTGATGTTCAACATGATTTCATGTTTTCATGGTAAGCGGAATTTTTTTAATATAATAGGATTAAATTAATGAAAAACTATCTAAACTAGGCAATAGACTGAATATATCATTTGATAAAAAATGTCATATTCCACTAATTTAATTGGTTTATTGGGGATTAATTTTATACATTAATAATTTACTAAGTGGGATGAAAATTTATTATAATATCATTGAGAATTATTCATCCATTTAGTGGTCTAAAAAATAAAAACATTAGAAAAATGTAAAAAGTGTTGAGAGTCAAGATTACACCATGGAATTTTGATAAAAATAGTATTATAGAACAGTAATTACATAATCAATATTTTTCGATCTTTTCAATTGTCTGTAAAATATCTATATAGTTATTTTTAAATTCATTATAAGTATTTTTACCTATAAAATTTTATCGTAAGGTGGTATTATAAAATTGGTCTATAAAAAAATTCCTTCCATAGTGTATTAAAACATACCTTAGGAGCCTCATTAATAAGTATAGTCAAGGGAGAAAACTATAAAATTAATGGGGTTCATTTCATCATCACAGATGTTCTAGAGATCTGTATCCTCATATGAAGAGATGAAATATTTATGGTAATCCACTCAGGCCTCATCCTTCTCTTTAGGAAGCACTAAAAATGGGGTATTATAATGGTAGTGTTATACATTTGGATAGGATGTTAAAATGAATTTTATTCTACTTTTATGTGTTATATTTAACAAAAAAATAGTTGTATCTTAATATATTTTAACTTTTAGTGTATTATTTTAGAATAATTAAAATAAAAAAAAATTCATAATTGATTAGTTGGACATTTTATTTGTGTGTCGTCTATAGTTTGAATAATTAAAAAATACACTTCAAATCTCATGAATATATGAGATATTATTATTCTTTAGAAAAAATAATTCCCTGAGAAATACTATAAAATATGTATTTAATAACAATGGCCCTCATCAATGCAATAAAAAAGCACTGATAAAGTTGTCCTTTTATTGGTTCAAAACAAAGCACTGATAAAGTGTAACCTTTATTAACACATTTATATATTGCTGATAAAAGGTACCATTTACCAACTCTTTGTTTTTAATGATGATAAGGCGTATCCATTATCAGTTCTTTTTTAGTGCTGATAAAGGATTAAATAAAATGAAATAATTAATTGAATAAAATAAAAAAACAGTTTTATTAAATAAATAATTATTGATAAAATTGAAAACATTGAATTAAAAAATATTGATAAATTATAAATATTAATTGATAGTATATAGTAAAAATATATATACGTAATATGCATAAAATTAAATAATTAAAGAATTAAAATTAAAAATGGGTAAATAAAGAAAAATGTTAAACATTTTTATTAAATAAATAAATATTTAATAAAAATAATAAATTTAATATGAATATATATATATATATATATTAAAAATATAAATAAATATTATATATTAAATTTATAAATAAAAAATGGTTAAATGGTAAAATTTTAAAAAACGGAAAAATGAATAAATTTTATTAATTAGACAAAATAATTTAATATCAATGAATAATAAAAATTTTAAATAAATTATTCATAAAATAAATATTAATAAAAAGGAATAAGTTTAATATATATTAATTGTAAATAATAATAAATAATTTATATTAAATATAAATATATGGAAAATTAATAAATTTTAATAATTAAAAAACTATTAGTGTATTATCCATTTTTAATGTTGGTTGATTTTTCAATTTAACATATATCAAACATGTGTTATGTTGATTTAACATATATATATACATAATTAATGCATTCTAATATATAATACATACACACACAAACAAATATTTACACAATTAGTGAAATCTTATATAAAAACAAAAATACCTAAAATTTATGTAATTTATTAAAATTTTATTATATTTTATAATTTCATCATAACATGATACATTTAATATACAATGTTTCTAATCAGTCAATTGTATTTTTTTTGAATATTATTACATTTATTTATTATTTATTCTTTTTTTAATATAACCTTTATCCATTATTTATTTATATTTATTTATTAAAAATGTTTTGGTATTTTAAAAATTTATCCAACATCACTCCAATATATATCAATATTTTTTCATAATTTATTATTAATTAATAAACATATCAATTTCTCAATATATTTAAAGTGTGCTTGTTATTAATTATTCAATTTCACTCATTTTTAAAATTTACATATTTAAGATTATATATCGATTAACAATATAATATATATATATATAGATAAATATTTTTAAAAATATATATTTTTAAATATCTATGATGGGACAAGACAGTAATGCACTAACTAATGCTGGGTCTCTCACTCTCAAAAATAATGAACTCTATATTTATTTACAATAGTGGAGATGTCATCATCAACAAAAAATAAATCAATTATAGTATTGTTAGTCACTTGGATATGTTTTTAACATGTGGACATTGACATAAGGATGGGTCATTCGATGAAGAAGAAGGTGTTTGTTCTATTGTATAAATGTGAGGTGCAATATCTATCCTTCATCACTCAGGCAGTGACACTGAACTTCTGTTTAGTCATGAGATAGTGGTGATTGATGCTATGGGATGATGGTGAGGCCTTGGTAGCAGACTATGGACAGGTTGGAAGATGAAATAAAGTGCTTGTAATTAATGTGTGAAACTGTGAGGGTACTCTAATACAATCGAAAAATGAATGTTTGTGAAACATATGTGTAATGTAGACATGTGCATATTTCATGAGATATGTGGTGATGGCAGTCAAGTACCGCAGATGACTGAATGGGTATGCAATGACAACCCAAATATGGGGATCGTTGGATCTTTATAATAATGAGGGGAGGTGGGGTTATGGAGATATCATATATAGGTTGTCAGCAAAGGAGGCCTGATGATGGAGAAAGATGAATCGAGGATCTCGATGGTGGCAGATGATGGCTTCTATGGCCTCCAGATGGTAGACACAGATGGCATGACTGCTCCATAGTCAGTTCCTGATCTGATGGTTGTGACTATATTTAGCATGAAATTAGAGCAGCGACCAAATTTTTTAGCATTCCATGGAGGCAGCCTTTGACCTCGATTGGATGTCCTCAGGAAAAGAGTCCACCTCGAGTATAGAGACGACTTGGTTATGGATGTTAGCTAGAAGTTGTCATCATTTTTTCAATTGGCCTAATGTTAGGAAGTTGGGAATTTTTCGGTTCTTATTTGGTCATTTAGGTTGTTATTTCCTTTTCTATTGGTGGTTTTCTTCTCACTTTTTAATGGGCCAGTGGCTGCAAGATGTCCAAATGTGTTATGGGACACTAATTAGGGTGACGATCTCCGGTACATGGGTTTTCGATTGTATGGGATTACGACATTGAGCATCTCCTATGGATGGTGTGCTATGATTTACTCATCTAGCGACGGGCATCAGGGATGCCCTATATGACATGAGAGATGATAATGAAGGGAACAATAAGGTCTTTCGTTCTAATGGAATTCAAGATGATGATCTCAGGTGGTGTGTCATTAGTGAGACTAATCGATGTGGTTGGGTACATGAGATGTTTGTAGTAGGCAGTTGTCGGACAATTCATGGCTTCTATTGACTGTGATATTAGTGTGGTTCTTTGGTCCATTTTATGTGGGACTTATTTACTTTTATTCAAGTCTTAGGACTATAACTTTTTTTCTGGTGAGTTGGCCACATTCATATTTGGTGGCATTTCATGTGTCAATTGCATTGTCTTTACTTTACTTCTCTTTTACATAAATAAATTCGTTGCACTAGGAATGCTCTGTACCTGAACATTCCTAGTAGTATATTTAAAAATTTATATATTATTAATTATTAAAAAAATATTTTTTTTAAAAAAAATTACTTATATAATTAAATAAAAAAATTATATATATATATATATCAATACTTATAAAATTACAAGATATTTATTCAAATAATAAATATATTGTATTTATATTTATATTGTTTATAATTATTATATATATATATATATATATATATTGAGGTAGCATCCGCAGTTTATTCTAGGAAAGGGGCTACATTAAAAATAAAAGCTGGAAACATTCAATGCAGGGATGTATTCGGTGAGACTCAAACTTGAGACCACATCAAGACCCACAGGGACAGCTTCAACTGAGCTTCACCCTAGAGACTATATATATATAATAATGAACATATATACATATTTTGTAAAAAGTGTTCATATATTTATAAATAAAATATTATATAATTATATAATTATATAATTATAATATATATTCTAAAATAATTAATATATATAGTGTATTTATATTTATATATACACTAACATTTATATTTATATATATTTATAAAATATATTTATATATATAATGGTAAAAATATATTTATAATTCTAAAATTACAGTTTTTATATTTAAGTAATGAATATATTTACTATATTTATATTTATATATATTTATCAAATAAATATTTAATGTTATTAATATATATAATGACTTAAATATATTTATAATTATAAATTAACATTTCTAAATATATTTATAAATTTATATTTAAAATATTTAACAAAATATATAATGATAATTATAAATCTAAAAATATAATATTATTTTAAAAAAGCATTTATGTAATTATAAACAAATGTTTTAATATTTAAATAATTATAATATTATATTAAAAAATATATAATTATATAAATATATTTTCAATTTTTTATTTAAAATTAAAATTATAAATCTTGTATCAGCACTAAAGGTTCTGTATTGATAAAGGTTCCTTTTATAAGGGCTATAGTAGCACTGATAAAGATTTATTTTATCATCACATACCAATTTAGCTATGATAAAATGTATCTTTATCATTGATTTTTTGTAATCACAAATAAAAGTGTCTATGGTCTATTTAAAAAAAACATAGTTGCAACCGATTCAGTCGCAAATCTAAATCTCTCACAGAACATCATTGCTACCGACTCTCCTCCACTATGTTCTCAAAGAAGAATCAAACCCAGAACCCCAGATATGTTATTTTCTTATTTTCCCTTTACCATTGATTTCTTTTTTGGGATCAACTGTTAGTATTTTTATACTGTTCTCATCCATGATGAACCCTACTTCTTTACCAGACAACAATGAATCCTCTTGCATCATAACTTTTGTATGTTCTTCAATGGGTTCCAAACCTTCTTCTACTTCTTTCCAGCCCCTCATCCAGAATACATACCCTATTAAAATTTGGATTTATTGGGACTTCCTATCTCACATTATAATTATATATATCATATATCTATATTTCAACACATCCATTTGAAATTAAAATATTTATGTGACCTCCAATTGATTTTTTTTAAATCGAATAATTGGATTTCTTTCTTAGAAATTCAAAGTATTGGATTCAGATTATGTGTTTCAATCTTGAATTATAATTTCTAAATGGTTATTGAAGTTCCAAAAAAACTTAAAATCTCAAAACATTAGCTCAAAAACAAATGCTCAAAACCACCACCTCTTTATATTTCAACATATACTTAACAAACTCAATATTCCCTTTTCAGAATTCCAATATGGTTACAAAAATCCTCATTGAGGGATTCCTATTTCTTATTTTCAAATTTGAAATCCAACATAGTGACCAATATAAAATTCTCCATTCTCAATGATCATTTTGAATTCACATGACCTCTACGCAGTCTGATTTTCCTTTACAAAGAACCATAACATACCATTATGTCAGCCATCTATGTACATCCTATCTTTAACCATAGACTTCAAAATTCCCCTTTTTAGTGTCCATATTTTTCATCAATAAAATTACAAGAAGATATGTTGACATCCACAACATAGTATTATTTTCTAGTTAGTTTTGATCAACTTTTAGATATTTCAAGTTAATTTTCTACACATTCCATTATACCCTTTTTCAGATTAATCGTTTTTAAAAGGTAATCTTCTTTCACAAATTTGTATTTTAAAGACCCAAAAATTCCATTTAAGTTTTTTAAAAATATATGTTAATTTTACAAGTCCGTGAAAATTGACAGCACGTGATTCTGATGCCTAATTTCATGAAATAAATTTATAAAGTTTTATTCGGGTATGTTCAGTAAACGTATGAGCGGGTTTTTATAAATTTTGAAATGGTGCTCAGAATTGAAATCTGAGAGAACCGTTGAACTCACAACACCGGTATTCGCTTAAGGAGACTTTCAACTCGATGGAAATGGGTGAAGAATAAATTTTTGTTTTTGGGTTTTTAATGAATGAATAAAATAAAAATTAAGTTGTGTAGATTTAATTTTATTTGTTAGTTAAAACCTCCATGTGGAAGTTGGAGGTGGGGTCCAACAGAACTAAACCTCCTTGTAGGAGTTGAAGTGTGGGGACCACCCGACCATAAACTCCCATGAGATTTTATAATTGTGGGTCCCACCCAAACCTAACCTCCCGCGAGAGGTTACGGTAGTGGGCACTACCTGAGACTAAACCAACATTTTTAATTATGGAAAACATCTCAGCTCCCCTCATTAATTAGGGGGAGCCTCTTGAGCTCCTTAACCCAATTAATTATTCCAACAAACATTCCAATTAAATGTGCCAACCCCACTAACATTTAATTATGCCTCGCTGGCCATGCTGCCTCACCGGCCACACCGCGCCGCCGGCTGCGCATCCCCGCGCACCCTCGTGGCTCCGGCGTCTGCACGCCCCTCGCGCCTCGCATCACCGCTCGCTGAATTGGCCTTGGCCTCTCGGGCCGAGCCGCCCAAGCCACATCCCTCGCAGCACCCAGCCGATCGGGCCTCCTGCGCCTTCACGGTGCCTTTGGGCCGAACTGGACTTCGCGATATCTCCAGGCCGAACAACCTTGCACCACCAGGCCGAGCCTCTTACGCGACGCCTCTGGGCTGAACAGCCCTCACGGCGTTTGGGGCCGGGCCCAAAAGGCTTGGCTGAAATGAGCTGCCTACGCGGCACCTCCAGGCTGAACAGCCCTCACGGCCCACTGTTCTGGGCCCAGTGGGCCAGGTGGAAACCAACAGTGCTGGGTCGGTTTGACCAGGTCGGACCAAACCCGGGCCCATTATGACCCTTTTCTTTAATTTGGACATATCTTTGGCATCAGGAATCTGTTTGATGAACTGCAAGTGGCCCTGGTAATATTAGAGCCTGATGATTCCTTTGAGTATACCCCCCCAAGAGTTCGAGGTATAGTTTAGATAAGTTCATTTTTGATCATGTACGAATCCAATCGGGCCCCCAGGACTAAAAGGATAATAACTCACAGACCGAGTATCCGATTGACTTTTCTTCTGTTGTGTTGAGACCACTATGATGTGGCAGACCATTGAAATACTTATTCATGGGAATTCATGACAGATGGAGTATCGACTAGTATCTCATGGAGAGGATCCTTCTAGTGATGAGTCAGTAGAGTGTGGAGACCTTGTAGTTGGTTGGGACTTGACGACTGCTAACTGATTGACTCGGAGTGACTCGACTAGCCTAGGGGGGATCACCTTGGTGTCGTGGCAGACCCATGAGAGAGGAGCGCCTGGTTTTGGTGGTATACCCATGATACTCAATAGGAGGAGTACCTTTTCAAGATATTAGGGAGAGCTCCTAATTGTGGCGGCAGACCCACGGTGGGGATCTCCTCTGTGTGACGTGGCAGACCCACGGTACTCGACAGGAGGAGTACCTCAGTAGTCCAAGATTATTGGGAAGCGCCTTGGTGTCATGGAAGGCCCACTGTACTCGATAGAGGAGGAGTTCTCCAGTAGTTGAGGTTCCGATAATGTGAATAAAATCCCGGTTGTGCTGAGTTAGTAACATTTCTGATTTTCTCATGATTGAGATGGATTACCAGATAACATAGTTATATGAATGGGAATATACCTTAGTGGGGTAATCTGTTTATTTCATACAGTTTGGTTTATCCCTGATGGATTTTGGGAGACCTTGAGGGTCATGGGGTCCCTACTGTGTTTCTTTATACTCACCCCTACACGGGCTATGCCTACACCTCATTGTGTTGGATGAAGATGACGAACAATGCTGACCGAGTTTGAGAGTACTTGGAATGGACAGTACCAGGAGGTGGACCATACGGAGAGTCGGTACATAGAGGAGACGGATGGATGTGGAGTGTTGAAGAGGTGATCTGTACCTACCCTTCAGGTAGGAACCACAGAGGATGACCCAGTAGCTGTTTTTTCTTTTTCCTCGTTGTACTTCTACTTTCAGTTCCATGTACTTTCTAGTTGGGCTTGTATGCTGGCGCATTTTTACATTATGTACTCACTAGATGATTATATAGTTTACTCATTTTCATATATGTTGTGTGTTTTTACAGGTTATAAAGCCAATGCCTTCCCAGTTTTAGGGAATTATTCCTTTGGTGCTAGTCTCCAGCCCCTAGCCTATGGAAAGCAGGCTTGGGGTAGTCACGGCACAAGCCCTAGGGGATGGGTTGTGAAAAATTGGTATCAGATGAGTCGGTTATACCACAAATAATATGACCCTAATATTTCTTTTCTTTTAATAAATATTTTTATGAGTAGTGAGTGTGGTTCTCAATTCAGGGATTCCATTGTTGGGGCAGCGACCGACGTATCCATACACTGGGACCCTGACTTCTGATTTCTGACTCAGTACGTGAAAACACTGATTGCCTATCTGTTTTCAAAAGTTTTCTTTGAGTTATCACTACCAGGTCATCTTACCATGTATAATAATTTGACAGTGTTTCATCTATTTCTTTTAGGATGACTCCCTGTGGATGACCAACTAGAGTCCTCAAAGTTGTGTGCACAGATAGCCCACCAAGCTATGAGGCCTCAGTGCAGGGCCCTTTTCATGTGGAGGCACCAACAGTACCACTCCCAATTGGGCCACCGATGCCACCATCCCAAGCAGTAGACGATGCATGCCGCTTGAGTGCATTTCATGAGTTCCAGTGCCAGAATCCACCCAGGTCCAGGGGAGAGACTGACTTACAGGCAGCTGAGGATTGGCTGGAGGCTATGGTGTGAGTTTTCTGACTGGTAGGGACACCAGCTGTTCTCATGGTGATTCTTGTAGCCATCCTTCTATAAGAAGTGTCAGTAATATGGTGGATCTTGATGCTCTATATTCATGACTAGATGACGCTTCTCTGGGTAAACTTTGAGATCCTGTTTTGGGCAGAGATTGTCCCAGTGACTCTCCGTGCAATGCGCATACAGGAGCTACTTTATATGCAGTAAGGCGGAATGATTGTAGCTCATTACTCAGAAAGGTTCACATACCTCTCATGTGACTCTACTGATATGGTACGAGACCCATTATTCAGGGCCCAAACCCTTATGTAGGGGCTCAGACAGGAGATCAGAGCTCCAATGATCTCACTCAGTATCCCGACTTAGGAGGGGGTGCTAGAGAGAGCCCTCCTGGGGGAGATTTCCCTTGCTGAGTAGTCTCTAGTAGTGAGATCCACCGCCATTCGACACGTATTGGAGTTTAATATATCTGGCAGCATACAGATGATGCAGAGGTCCAAGAAGACCAGACCTATAGTTGGACGACCGCATGACACATGATTGGTTGTGTGGGGCACCTCGGGTAGAGACATTCATTCCAAGAGCGGGTAGTGTTTCATATGTGGTGAGTATGGTCACTTGACTTGTGACTGTCCAACCCACCATTCGGATGATCACCAGATGGTCAAAGGACATCCCTGGCAGAGACAAATATTCGATCGAGGTGGTCAGCATGGAGAAAGAAGATGCGGAAGAGGATCTGGTCGTGCTGCTGATGATGGACGACCTTTTGAGGTGTTACCACCACCACCACCACCAGGAGGTCCACCCCGACTGCATAGAGCTATTGGACTGGGGAGATCATAGCTTCAGGTAGCTGAGGCCTACAATCACGGCGCTCCGGAGATGATTCGAGGTACAATCTGTGTCTATTCCACTTTAGATGAAGTTCTTATAGACACATGTGTCAGTCACTCTTTCATTTCCACTACCCTAATTCGGATCTTGAAGATTCTAATGGAGCTGTTGGCTCGATTCTTATGGATAGAGACTCCTATGGGAGCACACTCGATGATTACACATTGGTGCCAGCAGTGTGAGCTTAATCTAGGAGGTGAGAGCTTTTCCTGGGATTTCCTAGTAGCGGCATTGAGGCCTTACGACGTCATCTTTGTTATTGACTAGTTATCTATAGTCAATGCTCAGATAGATTGTATTAGGCATAACGTGTGGTGTGTCTGCATGGATGGGACCAGGTTTACCTTCATCGGCAAGAATTGGGCCTTTTCACCGTATGATGGACTTTCCCGGAGGAGAGTGCAGCCGATCACTCATCAGTTGGTTGCCTTTACCCTCAGAGCAGTTGATGTGGGGAGTCCGAGGTATCCTACAGTGGTGGATCAGTACACAGATGTTTTCCCTGATGTTATCCAAGGTCTACCACCATGAAGATATGTTTAATTTTACATTTACATGTTCCCCGAGATGGCACCAGTAACTACCACAGTGAATCGAATGTCTCCCACAGAGCTTCGCGATCTACGGTTAAAGCTAGAGGACTTACAAGGGAAGGGATTCATTTGGCCTAGTGACTCTCCCTGGGCAGCCCCACTTCTTTTCTCCAAGAATGCGGATGGGATCTTGACGCTATGTGTTGAAAATTAGTGCCTAAACCAGGTTACCATGATGAAAAAGTATGAACTCCCAAGGATTGACGACCTCTTTGATTAGTTAAAGGGAGCACGATGGTTCTCAAAGATAGAACTCAGTTCAGGCTATCACCAGCTCAGAGTTCGAGATGAGGATGTGCAAAAGACGGCCATCAGATGTCGGTACGACCACTACGAGTTCTTCTTTATTCCATTCGGCATAACCAACACTCCAGCAGTGTTCATGGGACTCATGAATAGGATCTATTATCCATACTCGATCTCTTTTTAGTAGTCTTCATTGATGACATTATGATCTACCCGACTACTGAGGAGGAGCATGCCTATCAGTTGCGGGTAGTACTAGACACACTCTGATAGGACCAGCTTTATTGTATGCTCTTGAAGTTCTAGTTCTAGACCTAAGAGGTTCACCTTCTGGGACATGTCATATCGGAGGCTGGAGTTGCAGTGGATCCAGTGAAGATTGAGGTGGTTCTTTCTTAGGATCCACCCAGGAGTGTGACAGAGGTTTGATGTTTACTAGGTCTGGTTGGATATTACCGGAGGTTTTAGACATACTTCTATAGAGTTGCAGCACCACTATCAGCCTTGAAAAAGAATTTAAAACCCTTTCTGTGGTTGGAGAAATGCCAGACGAGCTTTCTGGAGCTGAGGCAGAGGCTGAATAGCACCACATCTTGAGGCTTCCAGAGGAAGGTATAGGGTACGTAGTCTACTGCGACGCATCAGGGACCGGGATCGGATGTGTCTTGATGCAGGAACGAGCAGTGATCTCTTATGGTTCTCATTAGCTGAGATAGCATGAGAAGAACTACGATACCCATGACTTGGATTTAGTAGCATTGGTGTTCTCCTCGAAGATGTGGTGACACTATCTGATGGGCGAACTTTTTATCGTGTACTCTGATCAAAAGAGTCTCAGGTATATCTTCTCTCAGAAGGACCTGAACCTGTAACACCGACGTTGGCTTGAGTTCCTTCAAGACTATGAATTTTAGATAGTCTATACTCCTAGGAATGGGAATGTTGTTGGAGATTCACTCAATATGAGATTTGGTATACATCTGTTAGGTGAGGCAACAGAGAACCTGGATGATTTATAGATAAAATATGTGGATAGAGATGGAACATCCTTTCTTTTGTCTCTTACAGTCACTCCCCCACTTCATCAGTGAGTCAGGGAGGCAAATCATGGGGACGCTAACAGCGACACATGACCTGCTCATTTATCCACAGGGCAGGCACCTGATGGATTTTCTAAAGGTGGGGAGCACGTCATCCTTTTTAGAGGATGTACAATGGTACCAGTGTCACTTAAACAGGAATTTTTGAGGGAGGTCCACACATCCCCTCTAGAGGTACATCCAGGAGTGTCGAAGATGTACCAGGACCTCTGATGATAGCACTGGTGGCTGGGAATGAAGAAGGCAATTGCAGAGTGTGTCTATCGGTGCCTCACTTATTAGAAACTGAAGGCGGAGCATCAGGTACCAGCAGGCTTGGTTCAGCCTTTAGAGGTCCAGAGTGGAAGTGGATTGGTATATCCTTGAATTTAGTGACAGTACTTCGACGTATATCATGAGGTCATGGCTCGATATGGGTGATAATCGACCGAATCACCAAGTTGACCCAATTCATACCGATCAGAAAGCAAGGTTCAGTAGAGAGATTGTTACACCTCTATGTGCAGGAGATTGTGCAGTTACATGGAGTACCTTAGATGATTGTCTCCGATCGTGACACATATTTTACTTCCCGGCTATGGAAGGGGTTGTTGGAAGATTTCGAGATGTATCTTGATTTGAGCACCACCTTCCATCCTAAGACGGATGGCCAGACCGAGCGGACCATTCAGACCCTCGAGGAAATGTTGTGTACTTGTGTCCTCGACTACAGTCATAGCTGGGGGGATCAATTTCCATTGGTCTATTTTTCATACAACAACAGCTATCACTCCACCATTGGGATGGAACCTTTCAAGGCATTGTATAGGAGACCTTTCATATCATCTTTGTGCTGGACTGACCCAGGGGTATCAGCACTAGTGGGACTAGAGATGGTATGAGCTACCACAGAGAAGGTGGAGATCATCCTAGAGCGGATGAAGACTGCATAGATCATGCAAAAGTTGTATTCTGATAGGAGACAGAGACCTCTAGAGTTCTAGGATGGCGACCACATCATTTTATGAGTCTCACCGCGACATGGTCTAAAGAGATTTGGTCGAGGAAGAAAGTTATCTCTGATATTAATCTAGCCTTTCTACTTCCTCATTAGAGTTTGTGAGGTGGATTACCGCTTGGCTCTTCCACCTCAGTTTCACCAGGTGCATGACGTCTTCCATGTATCCCAACAGAGGAGATACATGTACGAACCTTCTCACATCATCGACCATGGTGATATGGATGCCGACGATGGGGTGACTTTTACGGAGGTTCCAGTAGAGATTGAGGATCGACAGGATCTGGTCCTTCCTAGAGTGTCGATACCACTGGTGCGCGTTCGCTGGCATCACAGAAACCTCCAGGAGAGCACATGGGAGATGAAGGCTCAGATGCATGCTCAGTACCCCCACTTATTACCTTAGTTATGAGTTGTGGCTTATGGGTATGTAGATCCCTGAGGTTGGGAGAAGTAAAGAAGCATAATTTCAATTTAATTTTTTAAAAAATATATGGGAATTTTATAAGTCCGCAAAAATTTATGGCACATGATTCTGAGGCCCGGTGTTCCTAGAATCAATTTTGGCAGTTTTTTTGGGTATGTTCAGTAAACAAATGACTGAGTTTTAATAACTTTAGAACCGGTGCTCAGAATTGAAATCTGAGGGCATTTTTGAACTTGCAGCGCTAGTATTCTCATAAGGATACATTCACCACAATGACAGTGGGTCGAAAATAAATGTTAGTTTTTGGGTTTTTAATGAATAAATAAAATAAAAATAAAGTTATGTATCTTTATTTTTATTTGTTGGTTAAAACCTCCAAGTAGAAGTTGGAGTTGGGGTCCACCATAACTAAACCTCCTTGTGGGAGTTGAAGTGTGGGGACCACCCGACCATAACCTCCCATGAGAGGTTATGGTGGTGGGGCCCACCCGAACCAAACCTCCTGCGAGAGGTTATGGAAGTGGGGACCACCTGGGACTAAACCCCCATTTCTAATTGTGGAAAACCTCTCAACATCATTCGTTAATGAGGGGGATCCTCTTGACCTCCTCTATGAAATTAATTGTGCCAACACACATGCCAATTAAATCTCTGAACCCCTCTAACATTTAATTTTTCCACCCAGCTAAATCAATTGGTTTTTCAGATTCTTGCCAACAAAATAATAGATAACTTAATCTCTTATTTTGGCTTGGAATTCCCATTTTGGTGGAACTTGGGAGAGGAGAGAACATGGAAGAAATCTCCCAATGAAATATGTATTCCACCAATAAAGAATGCTCCAACCGATAAAGAATGTCGAACTTGACCTCGACTTCAACATCCTTCATCGGAACCTCTTTCGATGGAGGACGTGTTCTTCTACAACAAATTGGTGTCCGCCTTCTCGTGCCAATGTCGACGATCAACGAAAAAATGTAGGGGTTTAATTTTATGTGTATATGTTTTACTCCAATGGTATTCCTTTATTATAAAATTAAAAATGAGGATGTTTTCCTTTTGCAGGTTTTCGGATTAATCTTTGTGGGAGGGTTGTTGTGCATCGTTCTTATGAGCCAATTGATTCTACCCTAAATGCAAAGGGTGTGTGCCAAAACAACATGGCCTAGCCCCACTATCGTTCTTGTTTGTGATGTTCTTCAGAAAGGTGATGGGGCGATGAGATGACGAAGGCGACGAAGGTAATCGTCGCGCTCCATGCGGCCTCCTCGACCCGCGCCACCTCAGCGACGTTCCGACTACTGGATGAACCACGCCTTGCGCCCCGACCGTGCCACACCATCGGTCATTCCACCCCGCTGGCCACACCTCCTCGCCATCCGCACACCCCATGGAACCTCGTGGCTCCATCGTCCGCACCCTAGTGGCATCTCCCTGCTGAACCATCCTTCGTGGCCCCTCTAGTCCAAACCTCCATCATGGCATGCACTGCAGGGCCCAGCGGGCCAGGCCGAAACGAGCCGCCTACGCGGTGCCTCCGGGCCCAATCACCCCCAAGGCCCATGGGGCTGGGCCCAACGAGCCAGGATGAAACCTACGGGCTGGGCCACCCAATGGGTCAGGCCGAGTTGACCTAGACTGGGTTATGATAGGTCTTTTCGACCGGGTCGGACAAGACCCAAGCCCATTACAACCCTTTACTTTCTTTTGGCCGTATCTTTGGCACCATGCGTCCGTTTAACGAACCAACAGCGGCCCTAGTAATCTTGGAGCAAGAAGGTACCTTTGAGTATACTGCACTAGAGTTTGGGATATAGTTGAGATACGGTCAGGTTGGATCTCGCACAAATCCAGCCAGGCCCCAGCACAAAAAGGCTAATAACTCAATGACAGGGCGTTTGATTGATGCGCTGTCTATTGAGTTGAGACATCAAGGACATGGAAGAGCATTGAGATACTTTTTCGTGGGACTTCATGACAGTTGGAGTGTCTAATACTAGCTCATGGAGTGTAACATTTCCAGGACAAGAGAGTAGAGTGTGGAGACCTTGTAGCTGGATGAGACTTGAAGACTACTGACCGATTGACTTAGAGTAACTAGACTAGCCCAATGGGGAGCGCCTTGGTGTTGCGACAGACCCACAAAGGAGGAGTGCCTAGTTATGGATGTAGACTTGTGGTACACGATAGGAGGAGTACTTCTGCAGGATATTAGGGGGAGCACCTAGTTGTGGCGGTAGACCCACGGTGGGGAGTGTCGTTGTGTGATGCGGCAGACCCATAGTACTCGACAGGAGTAGTACCTCAGTAGTCCAAGGTTATTGGGAAGTGACTTGGTGTCACGGTAGGTCCACTATACTCAATAGAGGAGGAGTTCTCCAGAAACTGAGGTTTCAATAATTTGAATAAAATCCTGGTTGAGTTGAGTCAGTAACTTTTGTTTTTTCCTTATGATTGAGATGGATTAATTGATAACTTATGTATATGTATGGGTATATACCTAAGTGGGGTTATCAATTGATTTCATACGTTTTGGTTTATCCTTGATGGATTCTGTGAGACCATGAGGGTCTAAGGATCCCTACTGAGTATGGTTACACTCACCCCTACACGGGCTATACCCACACTTCGTTGTGTTGGATGCAGACGACAGACAGCACTGACCGAGGCCGAGAGTACCCGGACTGGATGGTACCCAGAGGTGGACCTTATGGTGTGTTGGTACATAGAGGAGACAGACATACGTGGGTTTCTGAGGAGGATATCTGCACCTACCCTTCAGGTAGGAACCTCGAAGGATGACCCGGTCACTGTTTTTCCTTTTTCCTCAGTTGTACTTGTACTTGTACTTTAAATTTCTTCTACTTTCTAGTTGGGCTTATATTCTGGACCCTTTTTACTTTTTTTACTCACTTGTTGTTATACAGTTTACTCATGTTCATATCTGCTATGAGTGTTTATAGGTTTTAAAGGGAATGCCTTCTATGTTTCAGGAAATTACGACTTTGGTTCTAGTCGCCAGCCCCTGGCCTATGGAAGGTGGGAATGGGGTAGTCACAGAATGAGCCTTGGGGGACAGGTCGTGACATTTATCCTCTACAAAATGTTTATAAAAAAATTTCTTTTTTTAATCCTATGTAATTCCAAAATATTTAGATTGTGTATAATATGAAAGATTTTATAATTAAAGTCTTTTCCAGTATTTTTCCAAAATAGATAATTTATTGTTTATTAACCCTTGAAAAATCGTATTCCTAATTCAAATAATTCAATAATTATTAAATAACTCCGTTGATAAGGGTTTTAGATTGGGTTTTTACATAATCAAGGATGGTGAATGATTTCAATTATATTATATTTGAGAAATCATATGTTATAAATAATCTTTATCAATTATTTTGTATTATACATGCTATAATAGAAATATTTTAGGGATTTTCATGTTTTATTTTTTTATTAATGAATTTCATGTTTATGATTAAAAATTAGTTATAGTATTTATATAAGTATTTAATATTTTTTTCATATGAAATGGTTCATAATATATTTTTCCTTATTGCGTACATATATTCATCAATTTATTTTACTTTAATCATACAAAAATATGGTTTTAATAATCTTTATATTATAAAATTAACTAATACTCATTTATATATATATTTTTTGACTATTTGAATAATATGAATTATTATAAAGAGTAACGAGATTTTTTTGTGACCTTAAAATTTATGGAAATGGAAAGTTTTTTTGTCCTGTATTTAGTAAGACATCAATTTTATCTATCTATAAAATTTTTACTGATCGTTTAGATTTTTTTTTACTTGTATGAAAATTAGTTCTCTATAGTAATTTTTAAATAAATACCATATTAAATAAATTATATTACTAGTTTTTTTTTAATTTTGATAATTCATGCCTTATAATTTTTTAGTTGAATAATCACTTGATATTATTTGAAATGATTTTTAATATACCTATGAATATATGATTATAATATTTTTCTTCACGAAACACATGTGTTGATTTGATAAGAATAATTTTCATCATATATAATAATATTTGGGTATAATATGAGGTCTAGGTATGGTCTGTTAGAATTTGAGTTACTATATAAATGTTAGTGAATCATAGAGGTATAGGCTGAGGGTAATGTGAAATTTCTATTTTTTTGTTATTATTTATTGTTTTTTATAAGTTAGATTTAACTATTGTATTATGTAACCCCTTGTGTGGTTCTTTACTAAGGTAAAAAATTATGTTAATACTTCCCCATAGTTCAAATAAAATTCCCAAAAAACTGTATATGTTATAGCCATTTCATGATACGGATGAAATAAGTACATGTTATGGTTATCCCTCAGGGATAGTCTTGGATGCTATGGGTATGAGAATGAATCTAATGGTACCTATGATGTGGTTATTTATAGTGGGAGATAAATAATTTTTCATCCTTCTATGATTAAAATGTGGACCTCTTTTTAGTGAAATGTTTCAAATATAGGGGACAAACTATGGTAAAAAATTATTTTATGATTAGTATAATTTAATGTTATAAAATGAAGTCGGTATATTTGATTATCATGGGGTCCTTGATTCTTGACAATGATTTGACTTACATGTTTATTTTGGGAGTTACTACATTGAAAATACACTCAAATATATACATTATTATTTATTTTAGGTTCCCTATTAGTATTTACATGTTAATTTGTGTATTCACACACTAAACATGATCCATAGTGGATATAGAGCTCTTATATTTGAGATATAGTTGAGGAAAAGGGACTAGTAACCTATATTAGAGTCAGTGAAACTCAATGGATTTGAGTTGATGTTATCATGGTAGTGTTAGGGTCATTTTAGTTTTTTTAGAAGAGATTTAAAATTTTAAATTAATATGTGATATTTTAAAAAGATTTTAGGAGACTATTTTCATCCTCACCAACTTCATCTCCAAAACAAGTATTATTTTATTTCATGAATTGAAACACATACACCATCTCATCTATATTGTATGAAAAAAGACACCTGAGATCAAATTTGGGTGGAGGCATATTTTTGGGGTACTGTAGCAGTACTGTAGCAGGCACTGTTTGGTACTGTAGTAGCTAGAACTATTCACCCAGCTGGGCCTTTGGGCCACCGGTTTTGTCCTCAGGTCCTACAAGGCTTTCAGGCGACCCAAGACCTTTGGGCCAGTTGATTTTCAAGGCCTTTGGGCCACCTTAAGGCCTTATGGCCACCCCAAATCCATTGGGAAACATGAATGCTGGCCCCAGGCACACTACAAAAAAGGAGTAGCCATAGAAGAGGATTCCGAGTAGGTGCACTCACCATAGCAAAGTCAAATGGATTGTAAGAATGAGAGGGTATGGATATGACATTGGTGCCAGCTTTTGATTTCACGGGAAGCCTAGCGAGACGATCATGCAAAGGTGGAGAGATACTATTAGGATGCAGGTGTTGCGGAGAGGCAGTTCCTTGTAGATAGTCTGGTTTAATTCCTTAAGACCTTCTAGTCATGTAATCTCCTAAGACTATGGGCAATGTAATCTCTGAGCCTACGGGCCTTGTAAGGTTTCCCCCTCATCCCTTGAAAGGTTAGTTATCAAAAATCAATAAAAATGAAGGCCTTCGGTCCATTCATGCATGAAACAAATTAGAATAATTATTATTCTTGAGATAAAGCTGATGAGGATAACAATTGACTATAATTTTCACCATTGGATGAATTCAGAGGAAGACATCTACCATAGTAGTGTAATTCATTAATAAAATTCAATTACCCATTTCCTTCAAAATGGAAGCAATCTAATGTTTTAAAAAAAATATTATGAACACAGAATAAAAGTGTTCATAATGTTTTCAACAGAGCATGCATGCAACCCTTCTCAAACCATTTATCCTTGTTCATGTTGTTTTATTAAAGACTAATTAAATGTCTGACTGCTCATGTTGAATATTCCTTTGATGCATGATTATGTTATAAACCCTAATCCAAAAAAAACATTTGATGATGAAACTATAGAATTTTTAGGCACTCAACAACAGGCTCATGAAGTTAAAAAACAATAACATAGCATCACAATGTTGATTAAAATTATCCAGGAAAGAATTTAGAGTATGAAATATAAATTTTGTTTGAATAAAAATGACCAAACTATTTAACCAAATAGATCAATGTATATTAGTTATGTTGGGGGTTTAATGAGGAAAAATGTGCATATTGATTTTGATTCATGGAACCATGTGCAACCTGTAATTAAAAAAACCCTTTAGAAAGATATAATATTACTATCGCGATATACTTTCTCTATTTTTCCTAAATATTATATAATGAAACATTGATTTTATTATAATTATTCCTTTTAAAGTTCATTTATTTTATAGAATTTCAAAATTAAATTTGTCTTAATGGCTGTTGGAAAATCAAAGAGAGGCTTCTGAACTCTTCTTACAAAGTTAAATATTATGGATGTGAAGGAGAATGTAATTCCCCACACACCAGTTATTTATGAACACATTATAAAAAAGGAAACATAGATTACTTTCATCAATCGTTTTAATGATAAATCATTTCAGGTACATAGAAATTGATAATATATTGTTTAACATTATTAATTTTAACTAAATTAATTCAATTTTTTTTATTTTTTAAACATAAAAAGAATGTTGAAAACAAACAAAATGCATTGAAACAAATGATCACCTATCAGAAAGAAAGGATGTCGTACAATTCACTAGGGAATAGATTATTGTGTATTTTAAACCAATAATTAATGTTTTATGTGATATCATACATCATATGATCATTTTTAATATGCATATTGATGAATAAAAATCTGAATCCATGTCCATCCCACATCTTGTTCTATGGAAGGGGAATTGGACAAATAAGAAGGGTAAACTAGTTGATGAAAACACAAAATCAGTATGGGAAACTTGTGTAAGTATGTCAAAAAAGTATATTTTTATTATTTATAATAGTATTAAATTAAAATGTCTATTAATGTTTATATTTTTTTATGGTTTATAACCAATAATTAGTAGTGATAGTAATAGAGGAGAAATTACTATCAATAGATTTAAAGCATCCATAACAATATGGTCACATTAGATAATTATGTTTTTGTGTATCTATTCGAACATATTCAAAAAAGATAAAACCACATGCAGATACATATAATCTGGTTTAATGATTTTATAATAAAATAGACTCTTTGTGAGACATTATTTCCCAATCTGTTCTGGTAGACCAATGTATGATAAATGATAAAAGTGAATTGGATATTAAACAATGATTCACACATGAACTGGATAACCCCACTAGAATTGAGGCTCGTCTTTCCCCATAACCACACACCTTCATCAAGGTAATCAATTATTCCATTAATATTTCCCTAAAATTGAGTCAAATAACTTGTGATAACATTATATTACTAAAATTCTTCAAGGTACAGTTTTATGTCATTTTTATTTGTCACAACCCATGCACCACATTTTTTTTAGAGGTTCTATGTATAATATCCCCTGAGAAAGATTAACCTTAATGGACTCCCAAATATTCACATGATAGTGGGTATTGATTTATTTTATGATCTTATCACAAAGATTCTAGTTCCACTTAATTACCTGGATATTACAATCATCAGTGATGCAATTAGAATTTTTATAGTAAGGTCATCTAATCTTATAAGTATACATGAGGTATATATCTAAAAAAAATCATATGAAATATCAATAATAGTATATGAAAAAAGTTCTAAAGTGAGGTATAATTTTACAGTAGGATACAAAATTGTGAAAAGGGAAGGATAGATAAAGACAATATTGTGAATCAACTAAGAAATCAAACTGACCTTCTGAGAGTACCTTCTCTCCACCAGTTCCATAGAAATATTTATTACCATTACAACTTCATTTATATACCACATTAAAAGTTTGATATATTTTCAAAATTATATATGAAAAAGAAGTATAAGTAACATTCATTAAAAATATAATTTTTCATGAGACTATAAATTAGATTATCAACCATGAATGGGAGGGAGTATTATTTTTAAATACATACATAAGGTACATTTTTATAATATATATTTCCAAATAGGGAGATATTTTTATATTAAAGCTAACATCAAGTAACATTTTCTACATGCATTTATTACACTACTACGTAAAGGGAAAATCCTAAAATTGTGATTTTCATCCATCGATCACAGTATCATTTCTATTAAAAAAATTAATTTGGATAATGAAAAAATTAATAAGAAAAGATATTATATAATCAAAGAGTTTTAGAAAAAAAATTACAAAACAGACACCTTTTTATTCCTACTACACATAAGTAAAACTCTACAATCTTATCACATAAATTATAATTTCTTTTTATCACTAGTAATTTTTTTAGGAAGAACTAGATATTGATTTCATCCATTCTAGATTCAACAAATATATATTTTCAGATTCAATGAATAGATATCTAATGAAAATAAAACATGATATTAATTGTGAATTTTTAATACACTGAAATAAATAATTTTTATATAAACATAGAATTATATGTTTCATCTTTTTTTATAACAAGAATTTTATTATAATAGGTTGGTATCTAAATATATTACAAATCATGGAACGAAGTCGACCTCTAAACAGCTAAATTCTATGGATTACTACAAATGGAAACTAATTAAGGTATATATATATTTATTTATTTAACTATCAAAACATATTTCAAAACAATTTACATATTCTTGAAAATGATTCTGTAGTGTTTGAAGTAATATAGTGGTAATGATTCTGGACATTGTTTTTTAAACATTATGAGAGGGATCATATAGAATGAATTGGCCAGAATCCCCTAATATGTACTTACAAAGGAAATTAAAATTCCATTACATATTTCATAATAATTTTTTTATATTTATTATTAAATATCATGATTTCTGAATACCTTTGTACTCAAAAGGGAATGTAAATTTCTTTTGAGATGAGTGGGAAAAAACATGTTTTTAGAATTTTTTTTCAATAATAAATTTAGGTGATTACCTACAGTTATTATGATATTAGATCAGATATAACCATAGAAATATATATGGGGGTTGAATTATTACTGTTATAATGCTTATATATTATTTTTTATCTATTTTTCTAGGGGAACTATAAAGTAGGAAATCAATTTTTTAGTAGTGATAACCCGAGAAAACTAAAATTATTAGGAAATTATGGATGTGGAGGAAAACGTAGAAGAAAAGGTGGAGTCTTATGTGATAGAGGAGTCCGAGTAAAAGGCTAAGGATGAGGAGTAGGAGTACATAGAGATTGAGGAGAAGACCGACATAGAGGAGGAGATAATGTGTTAGCTTGAAAACTATAGAATGTTTGGGAATTGGAGTATAATGAGGTTCATACTATGGTTTTTTAGAATAACTTTTGAAAAGTGTTCACAATAATTTTCAACTAAGATGGGATCTATTGTGCATATATCTCAGGTGCCGAATTGAACAAATGATTTTCACCACTTGTTTAAGTGATTTTATATTGGAAAGTAAGTGGAGGAATTTATTTCTAAAATAAAAAACACAACTTATTTTTTGAAATGATTATAATAGACTATAAATTCTATTACAAAAGTCTTTATACTGTCAAATATTACTAAATTTTGAAAGTAAACCCTCAGCGAGAACAATCTAAAAATAATGAAGAGATATATGCAGATTCTTTTCCATGACTTCACTGTATTCCAAAAGAGGGCCCTAGTAGTGGATCAAAAAGTCACTAGAAATTAAAAGAACACTAATCAAATAATCAAACATGTATATATTCCAACTCCATTGTTTTAATAAATATGTGTGCAATCACCCACTAAATATAGTAGGTTTACGAGAAAACTATTGTAGGAAAAACTAGTATTGATAGATTTTGTTCATCGAGGAGGTCCGGTGTCAATGGAATCAAGATATAAAATGAATTTAAACTTCTTTATAAACAAATCACAAAAAATGGAATCCCCACTTAAAATTAATTTGGGAAGCACCAATAATCAAAATGAAGACCCCTTTGAAAAGGAAACTAGAATCTTGATCAAAAACCTCTAACCAAATATATAAATACCAAATTTTACAATGTGAGTCATGAATTTTCAGAAAAGAACAATATAGTGGATTCACATTAGTTGGTAGTGGAATTGTATGGTCTATTAGATCATCTATTTTATTCATGATATAATATAACATCTTCTTGAGGAATCCATTCAAGTAACATTCATTATGAATATTCACATTCAATATATCAAATGATCCATGTTCAAAGGATCACTAATAAAAACACATCATCTCTCTAAAAAAATGCATGAGAATAGGGATATTCTAATTTTTATTAGTAAGAATTATGATGTTATGTTAGAGTTTATCATCTTCTAGAATAATGAAAAGTATATACTAATATATAGAATAATCCATGAATAATTATTGGATGCACTTGAATTTAGATCTATTTGGAAACTATAAAGGGGCTATAATGATATTTAGTACAATTAACAATGGTTAAAAAATTTATAACGGAGTTCATAACCTTCTAAAAATTCCTCGTGGGTCACAATGAAGCTATTTCCATCAAATAAGCTCAACCGTTTATCATCAGGTTTTTACGCTCTACGTTGTTGAAGGAGTAATATAATTTTATTTACATCCCATTAAAACTCATATGTTAATATTTATGTTAGTTAAATAAATGAGTGATGACTGTTTTATAATAATGGTTAATGTTTCTAGGGAACAATTGGCTTCATAAATAGGGAAAATTCACTCTAATATTATGATCATGCACTCAACAAGGATTATTCACTCATGATGACTCAATTTCTTTTTATTCTACAATTAATTCCATATTCTGTGTTTTCAAACAACAATAGTAATATATTACACGTATTGTTGATGGCATTGTAGGATAAGAATGAATGGTGGAATCAATCATACCTCAATGAAGTACACATGGTACTTACTATGACTCAAATTGTGTGGTTTCCATTAAAAATTATAATTTTATTAATGTATTTTTTCAAATTTATGTTTACATTTTTTCATTATAGAATTAATAACCTAATAATTTTTTTATAATATAGGTGGATATGTTTTCTTGAGTTGGGTGGTTTGTCTGATGTTGGTCATGCTCGAGAGAGATTTAACATTGTGGATGTAACTAAGATTACAAAAATAAGAAAATGGGTCAACAATATATAAATCTAACATGAAAAGGACAATTATTACTACTTATTTAGATTTTTTACCATTTTATCTACTGTTTTTATGGAAATTTCATTAACATTTTTACAATATATTTTTTCTTTGATATTTTTTGAATTCATTAATTTCCTTCCATCGTCTCCAACAAATCAAAAAAAAGACAGAACATAGTGCCTTTGTATAAGGTGTTTTAGGAAGCATTGGGTTTTTTCTTCCACCTAAATATATCTTTTCTTTATTTTCTTGGATGGTGTGGATTGTTGAAAAAAGGTACACATCACATACTAAATCAGTCAAACCACAATCTAATGCATTATGTGACCAATCTGTCATGAACTATATATTTATAGTTTATAATTTATATTTTACTTCAAAAAACAAATCGCATACCCGAAATGGATAAATAAAATTAATATTTTATAGATAATTTTGAAAAAAAGTCATTTTTAATTTGTATTAATCAACCACACCTCATTCTGATACATGATGTGCTCGGTATGAATCAATATTTCTGTTATCAGTTTAAAATTGTTTTTATGTTTCAGAAAACATCACTCAGTAAAACCCAAAAAAACACTTTCATTATATTTATAATGTATTAAAATGATTCATAAGTCATTTTTGAAATTTTTGAATCTGTCTCATGTAAAATCAGCACACTATGTGTTTGGAATGACTTGAAGTACATGTTTCTTGTTTAAAATGATATTTTAGTAAAAAAAATTGACATAATCAAAACTGAGAAAACACATTAATATTGTGTTGATTCTATTGGAAAATAATCCATAGGTTATTTGGAACATATAGAAATCAACCACACCTCAATCTGATGAATGGTGTGACCAATATGAATCAAATTATGTTTTTTTATTTAAAATTGACGTTAATTTTACTTAAAAAGAAAACTGAAACAGTCAAAATGAAGAAAACTATTCCAGATTATTTTGTTAATTTAGAAAAATGATCCTTATGTCATATTTTATATATAGGAATTATATAACATCGTTACAATATATGATATGCCTCATATGACTCAGTGTGACTGTTATGAGTTTTAAATTGTGATTTTAATATAAAGAAGTCTCAATCAGTGAAAACACACACTCATATTGTCTGTATTATTTAATAGGAAGATTCATAATACATTTATGACATATAAAATTCAGTCTTATATCAAACCCCCACACGGTATGATCGATATGACTCAATGTGCGTGTTTGAGGTTTGAAATAATATTTTTGTAAAAAAACACAACTGCAAAACTCGAAATCGAGAAAACACAATCAGATTATTTTGATACATTAGTAAAATAAAATTTAATTCATTTGGAAAATGTAAGAATCAGTTGTACTATATTTCGAAACATGGTATGATTTTTATGACTATATGTACCTTTTTAATTAAAAGTGACATTAATTTTAGTAAAAAGTAAAATTCACATACTCAAAACGAAGTAAAATTATTCATATTGATTTTTTATTTTAGCAAAATAATATATAAGTCATTTTTGTTGTGTATGAGTATTTCAGACCTCAATCTGATGTACTATGTTCCTGGTATGAGTCAATTCCATCAGCAATATAAAATTGACATAAAAGTTTAAAAGGTGGCATTGAATTAAAGCCAAGGAAATTCACTTAGAATGTCTTCATAATTTAGGAAAAGGATTGATAATTTATTTGTGACATTTAGGAATCTGTTCACATCAAACCAACACAGGATGTGACTGGTGTGACTCAAATTTCAGGTTTCCAGTTTCAAATTACATTTTAGTAAAAAACACAAGGGACATACACCATATAGAGAATATTCAATGGGATTTTTTTGATACAAGAATAAAATAATAAATATATCATTTGGGACATGTAAGAATCTTTTTAACCTCTATATGAATCACAGTGTGATTGGTATGACTCCATGTTCCTCTTATAATTTAAAATTGACATTGATTTTAGTAAAAAAATACAACTAACATACTCAAAACTGAGAAAATTCATTCAATTTTAATTTATTCATTAGTAAAATGATTCAAATTTCATTTTTGATGTGTAGGAATAATCCTATCCATAATAAGATAAATGAGGATCCCGATATGAATAAAAGAATATGTTATCAATATAAAATTTATATTTTAGTTCAAAATGATTCACTCACTGAAAACTGATAAAACATTATTAGGTTGTCTTGATAATTTTAGAAAACAATTAATAATTCATTTTTGATTCGTATTAATCATTATCACATCAAACCCACACATGGTATCACATGTATTACACAATGTTTGCATTTCCAATTTAAAATGACCTTTTAGAAAAATAAAATGTGATGTAATAAAAAACAAGAAAATGAATTTGGATTTTCTTTTATACTATATGAAAAATGAGACACAAGTTATTCAGGATGTGTATCAATCAGTTTCACTACAATCTTATGCATAGTGTGACCGATAAGACTCCACGTACAATATTTTATTCTAAAATTGATATTAATTTTTGTAAAAATGAAATGTAACACACTAATAACTAAGAAAACACATTCAGATTGTTTTCATAAATTATTAAAATGATCCATAGATAATTTATGATGTGTAGGAATAATTAGAACCTCAATATGATATTTGATGTTCCTGGTATGACTCAAAGTGTATGATATCAGTTAGAAATTGAAATTTTAATTCAAAATATGTCACTCATCGAAAACCAAGTAAACATTATTGGATTGTATTTATAATTTATAAAAATGATTAATAGTTTATTTTTAACATATAGTAATTTGTCTCATGTCAAAACCAAAAATGATGCAACGGGTATGACTCAATGTATCTAAATGGATTTTAAAATGACATCTTAGTTGAAAACACAAGTAACAATCTCAAAACTAAGGAAATTTATTTTTGATAGTTTGATACATTATGAAAATGATCCTTATGTAATTTTTAAAATATAAGAATCATAAAATTTTTAATAGGATTCTTGGTGTGATCGGTATGACTCCAACTTTATATTTTCAATATACAAGTGTCGTTTTAGTTTAAAACATACTTAAAATTAAGGAAATTGAGAAAATGAGTGTATATTTCTTTCAAATCATTATATCTTCTATAACATAATTAACATTCTTATAATTATTATGTTCAAATTATTTAGTTAATATTCAAAGAGATAATTCTTGAACGTGGACAATAAATTCTGTGACATGTAAGAATAAACAATAACTAAATTTGATACATAGTGTTCTGAGTATGAATGAATGTTTTGTTTTATATTAACACTTTTTATTTAATTAGTTTTCTTATAATTCTAGTAATATAAGAATTTTTTTCATATATATTCATGTTACTTTGCTTTATCTTGGGTGGTTTGTTCTTTTATAGAGGCATGTTCTTTTTTTCAAACATAGTGTTATTTTTGTTGAATTTTTATTGTAAATATTATTTCATTTAAATTCAATATTTATGGTTTATTTTTCAAATTTATAGTGTTGATTCTATTGATACAGTTTACATTACTAGCACATTTCAGTATTCCATATTTCTAAGGATATAGTTTGTGGTAATTACATACTACATAATTCCCCTTTTCAGTAATTTTTGAAGTGCTAATAAAGGTTTCCATTATCATATCATTTAATAGCATTGATAAAACATTCATTGTTCAATTTTTTTATAAGCACTGATAAAGGGAACCTTTATTGGCTCTAAATAAAATCAATAATAAAGGGTTCCTTTTTCAGTACTTGTTTTTCAATGTTGAAGGATAAATTTATCAACGCTTTTACAGTGTTGATAAAATTGTTGTTATTTTTACAAAAATTCAGTTGTTTTTTGTTTTTAGAGCTAAAAAAGACCCATTCTAGAGAAGTTAATGTGTTATTTTTTAGTAGTGGAATATGATATAAATATTTAGTAATTTTTTTATGTTTGGGTTTTGTTTTAATGGAATTACTCTAATGGATAATGGTGATTCAATATCATTATTTTCCTTAACCAATGAATTATAATAAACAAATAACAATTTCAAAACAATAAACTCAATTAGATATCTTACAAGAATTCAATGATAACCATCTATAACTTCACACAAAATTGACATCATTTTACAAAAGTCACCGGATTAATTCAATCTATTTTGTTCTATTATTTTATATTGGATTTTTAACCCCCATGCATGCTCTATGAGTTTAATTTTGTAAAACTTTTTAAAAAATACACTGTTAATGTTTAATAATCCATGATATATGACCTTTTGTACTCCATATGTTATAAAATTTTATTTATAAATCAATTATTTTGTAATATCAAGAAAATATGATGAAGATTGAGCTTTATTTTCATGGATCCTCATCATCGATTATTTTTTATAGGCACCACATAAATTCTATAAATGTTTATATTCTATGCTTTCTATAGTATATATCATTTATATATGTAATTATTCTAATATATTTCATTTTTTAAATTAATTTTTTTGATATTTTTATTTTTTCTATAGTTTTAGTACTTTCATCATAATAAAGAATGGTTTTTTTAATCCAAATCCACATCATATGTACAATTTTCAACATAAAAATCACCACACAATGATTAATCATAATAACTCAATTGAGGAAATAATATATTGAATATAACTAAATATAAATAAAATATAATAAGAAAACTAATATCATAATAATGTATGAAAAAAATTTAAAAGAGAATATACATCCTGATTTTTGGAAACAAATATTTGAGAGGGAAGAGATATGCAAGGAATATCACAATTCAAATGAGAAAAAATTTGAATAGTGGTGACCATGATATTACCAAATCCTTAATTTACTATGTAAATGACTTATTTGAAAATATTAATTTAGATATGAGACAAAAATAAACATAAATGTCATCATATTTCATCAACTTTGATTTTAAAGAATGATTGCCTTCTGAGGGTTGTGATGATTTCAAAAAAATTATTATACATATGATTGTGTCCAATGTATGGAAGGCCAAAATCAATGTTATGATGGTTTTATATTTTTAAATTTTGAAATTTAATGTTTATCTAGTATATAACTTTTTTTCTATATTGGTTTTCATGATTAGAATAAATTTAAACAATTTAATACCTATAATGTTCTGACCTCCACAATTGAGCTGATTTGTCTTAATTCATTTAATAGGAAAAATTCCTGAAATGTGACTAAAAGAGTCAAACCAGGGGAATGTTTTATATATATATATATATCATAGAAAATTAATTTTTGACCCCCATAATGTACCCCTTGATATTTTTTATTCATTAACTACAAATATATACTGGTGGAAGAATATACAATGGTTTGTCCACAAGAATACCCATCAACCATATGAATGTGGATTACCCACACCCAAGTTATTTATTTCCTACCCACTATTAAATTATATTCCTTATATATAATTTTTTTATGGATGAGATTTTATTATTTTTTCTGGGGTATAGAAACTATCTTTTGGTTATGATTTATTTTCATTAGAGTAAAATATATGACTAGTTTAAAAGTTTACTGTTTGTAGAATCCAATGTCACTATAAGAGGGGAGGGGGGAATAGGGATGGATAAAATATTATCTATTACTTTCATTATATATTCATGAGTTTTTTTTTGTAAATTGAACCATCTTGTAATTTCAGTAAAATACATCCACATCATACATCATTCACATATATAAAAAATAAATCCCTTATGGAAACAAATGTTTCAAAATGATCACCAATAAGGGTTTCCCCAAGGACCACATACCAACAATGTGTTAATGTTTCACAAACATTAATACCCTATGTAGGGATATTATAATACCTTCATAAAGTTATTACTACTAATTCAAAGTGAAATTTATATTCTGAACTCTCATTTAATAATCAATTGAGGGATTTCATTAGTTTATAGACATAATGGTATCTTAAATAGTTTATGTAATTGTTGGTTTATCTCCATCTAGTGAAAGACTCTGATTTCATCGATATCACCGGGTATATTCTCCATTATTAACTACCTTTTATCAATATCCTTTTATTCATGTCCAAAATATACTACCACCACACATTGAGTCTAGTCTTATTCATACCTCTTTAAACTCTTGATGGGGGAATCTTTTGTGATAGGATAACTGTATATCATCCTATTAGTAGCATTATTCTTCTAAAAATGACAATAATTCCAAGATAGATTGATCCTATAACTTTCTCGTTCTTCAAACTAGATGTTTTAGTGGATTTTTAATCTTCACTAAAGGCTTCAATATTAAAAATATTAAGTATAAATGATGTTCTAAAAAAATAAACTTATCTATACATTTAAGAACAAGATATTGTAGTATATGAACACTCATCTCTTTCCAAATACTTAATATTATAATATTTCCCCAATTTACTTTTTTAAATCACCTTTACATTGAATATATACATGCATGCTCAAATTATTTACATCATAGATCATGGTGTAGATAACATCAGGTTCATCTATATTAGTCATGATCCTACCACATCTTATTGGTAATATCACATGATAATAATATTTTTAGTATTGGAATGTGCAATCTTCTTACCAAATTTTAATTATTTAACTCTTCCACAATTAATATGCTCCAGATCTCCTTATTTGTGTTTATATACACCCATGTTCATGTATAATGAAATTATTGTGTGATTAATCTTTATACACTCTTCTATCCCATTTAAAAACACAATTTTATGTTTTTAAAATCCTTCCATAATATGGTTCCATTATTCTCTCATGTTTTTTAAAATAAAACCTTCATTTATCCTCCTAGTGAAAATCCACACATTCTCAGTCAATATTTCATTCATATTAGCTAAATAATATTACACAATCTTTATCTTTTCTTTTTATTATTTTCTTTATAATTTTATTTATCAAAAAAACAATCATGGTCAAACCATTGATCAATATAATCTATGGATATCTCCTTTTAAATCTACCATATAATATATCTTAATATCATTGAGGATATTTAAATTTCAATCATAATATATCATGACATAGTATACCTTCCATATCCATTATCACATATTATTACATTATTCTAAGCATAATCAACTATCAATTACAAGAAAATGATCAGAATCAAGTGTATTTGGAGGATTAGGTACATAAAATTGAAAACATGAAACCAAAATGAAAAAACTATTATTTAAACTCTATAATGAGATCCTAACACCCACTGTGATATAACTTCTACATAGGATATCCTAGGTAATACATGAACAATAGTATGGGCTAAAATACCAAAAAGGTAATATATATATCTGAATAAGACAAACCAGATGGGTTAAAAGGAATAACATGATGACACAAAAGGAATGAAATATGAATGAACATAAGGAATCATAACATATATAAAATGGGATCATTTAATCATGGAATCAATGTAATATGTTTGAAAAAAAAGACATAATATCGAGTCAAGGATCACTGCATGTGGAGTAGAACAAGTAAAGGATAACCACAAAGACCGTTTCAAATGGATCATGACTCATAGTTAACCACCAAGATCATTGCACATAATATTTCATGAGAATAAAAAATAAAAAATGCATGTAATGTTCTATATGTGTGAACCGTTTATAAAATGTTCATGAACATATGTTCCACATAAATAATGGTACATAAGTAATCAATCAGAAATATAAGGGTTACCTATGAAAATAATTGGGTATCATAATCATGATAAAGGCAATATTAAAAGGGAATATCATAATAGTTCCCTTGAAAGAATGTATTTAAATAATACATGTAAATTAATAAGGTAAAATTGGAATATATTATGATAATTGATGTCAAACTAAAGTGAAATAATGTGAAAAGAGTGTTTAAGAATCTTTAGGACGAAAACATTTTAGTGATGTTTTTTTGGAAAATATTAAATATTTTTTTAAATGGAAAGGCATAGTTGTTTTTATTAAAACATAAATGAACCAAGAAAATTATTCTTGATCAAATTAGTGATTTTATAAACATAATTGTGGATTAAAATTTATTATATAGTGAACATTATATTGGTTAAGAAGTCAGGAAGCTACCTATAATTGGGATTTCTTATCGGGAATAATTGAGAAGGGAACCTTTTAAAAATTATATTTCCCCAAAAAAGAAACAATAATTCACTTAGTAAATTAAATATGGAATATATATAATGAATCTGGAAGGATTACATAATATGAATCAAGAAATACATAGGGTTAAAGAGAGAGAAGGAATACCCCAATGAAAAAATTGGAGGTTCGGAATGAATCCCTTACCTTATGTATGAAATTGTTCTGCACATGATCTAAATTTCCTAGATAATAAAATTAATTTCATTAGTTAATTAATTCATAAAACTTTATAAACATGTTTTATTTATTTTAATTTTATTGTGTTCATTTATGGTATTTTTGATGGGTTATGAGATTCAATTTCATCGTTGGGGATCATTTGTTTCCTTGGTTTTGATGATCGTTTACTTGTATAGATGTATGAACAATGATGTAGATTGATAATGATTTTATAGAATTGATGTTATATTTTATTAATGAAAATCCATAATATTAAATTGTTTTATAAGAAATTTGTTAATTTTTGGTGATCATAAATCATTAGACGAGATGAATGTGACAATCGTTCATATTATTTTGGCCGTTTTTCAATCATCAAAAATTAGTTTTGTTTTATTAATTAATATAATGTATATAAAATGGATTTAAAACATTAAATCTAATGTAATAAGTATATTGTAAAATATTTAAGTCAAAAAAAAATTATGAGCAGTCTAGAATGATGGAATGAAAATTGAAAACATTTTCATCCTTGAATTTGATAAATAAACACATCTCGGGCAATGTTTTCGTTTGTTTTTTATAAAATGATATAGGAATAGAAATAATGATGAATTATTCCACTAACATGATAAACTTTTATTTTATATTACATAATATAGTTTTTATGCAACTTGGATTAGGGTATGTGAGGATAAAATAAGAAATAAATTTAAATTTAAAATAAAATAAAATAAAATAAACGATGGTTTTACCTCTAAAATTTATCCTCATTAAGGACCTCATTAGGGAAAGAGGTTTGTTATTTTGTTCAGACCAAGGGCCCCTAGACATGGGGGAGATTATCTAGTTGAGGTTTGGGAAGATTTTTTAATTGATTCTTGTAGGACCCTGGAATATACTTAGAGGGGACTGATGAATCAGGGTGTCAACTTTTTCTTTTACTATGACAGATCTTGTTCCCTTGTTAGTGGGAACTCAATAAACCTTTATTTTGTATTTGATCAGCAATCAAACATTCACATTCAGAGAGGCAACACAACAATTTTCCTTGGTTCACGACTATGTTCTATTCTAAGGAGCATATGCCAATAGTGTTTCGATCGTAGAAAAATTCATTATTCTTTACTAGTTGTGGATTACATCAGTTTTGACACAACCACTATATACCAAGAACACTTCCATTGAAATATTTTTAGGATAGTACATTGTGTCCCTCGAAAACAATTCTATCAATTCCCAAAATATCACTACTTTGAGATAATTATAACTCATTTTATCAACTTGAAGTTTTCTTCTATTTACTAGAATTAAAGTCTTTGCCTCTAAAAGTCAAGAGAATTTTCTTTCACATATGACCTGAGTTGATGCACTCATAAATGAATGTTCATTAAAAACAAGATGTTCAAAACTATCTTTTGCAAAGTTCCATCACAAATATCACTCCTTCATTAATCCCCCTTGCCTTTATAGAACAACCTTCATACACGAAGCTCATAGAGTCAATGTAGAATACCCAATCATTAGGAAACACATATTAATCAGAATAATTGTCATCAGTCAAGAATCAAAAAGTTGTTTCACGATGCTCAATCTCACCTAGGATTTCAATTATTTAGAGATCCCATGGCTTCATGAAATCAAAGAGATTCTAGATTTTCCTCGAAAAATTCAAGTAATGTGAATATGGGTAGCCATATATTTATAGGCTCAGTCATTCAAGATACTCCACTAACTCTTAGAAGATTTTTTTGGACGTTTTGAAAACATCTTCGCACTACTCCTCCTACCATGATACTCCATGGGAATTTTCCATTCACAATGCATGACATTACCTCAGAGCTTTAAATCAAAATCCATCATGACATTCAAAATTAAATTTGTAATCATGAATCTATCCTTCCAAACCATCATGCCTTTGTGAATATCTATTTCTTGTAATGGTGGAGATTGCCATCATCATTCGTGATATAGCTCATCTTTCCAAAAATCATCCATTTCCTTGAAAACTCCTTGATCTTCTATGTGTGGATTGAAAATAAACACAAACCACAATATATTTCTATGAAAAAATAACCTATCTTCGAAAACATCAAGTCTTTAGAGGTTTTAAGAAAAACATGTTGAGGGCGACATTTATATTAGAGGAGGGGGTATTTTCTCATTATTTTATTCATTAGATAATTATTTTTTCTCAAGACTATACATAGTTTCCAAATTATCAATAAATATATTTAAATAAGGAAATGGAGTTCCAGATTATGGTTCATACATCAGTGATGACTCATGTAATAGTGTATTGAACTTATAATGTATATACACAAAAAATTATTGTATCTTGCTATTCACAAAAATTCAAGTATATTAAAAAATCCCAAAAATCCACCCAAACTATTTATATTTGTGTGGAATTAAAAAATGAACACTATTTATGAAAAAAGTTTTATAAGTATAGAAATTTTAATATTAACTTAAAATTTCCATTTACAGGGAAAATAATTATTTTAAAATTAAAAGATATATTGTTACACTTTGAAAATTTCATCTAGGTCTCGTAAAATAATATTATAATCACCAGAAAATAATATATCTAATTGTGAATAAATATTTTGAAAATAACATTATTTTTTTTATTTTACTAATTATAAAATTGAAAATACATATTAATATATTATAAAAATATCTACTCTTAAATACGAATTTGTAAAACCTTTATTTATATATACTATTATTTAATTATATCATATATTCTTTTGTTAGATACTTAAATTTTATTTATACATTGTTGGTTGAGGTTAAAATTCTATTGGCCAGTTTATTATTCAAAAGGTTCGTATTACAATTCGTAAGGTCAAATTACTATTTTATTAGTTTATGTTTCTTAATTTCTATAAATACTCCTAATTTCATTCATAATTCATTTATAATGTTTTTATTTTGTCTTATATGTGATTTTATGTTGTTTATACTATATAACATAATTATAAGAAGGGAATTTTAATTGATAAAAGCTTAGATTGTTACACATAAGATACTAATATAAAAAATATTAATCAAATATGGATGTTATTTTCTAGTTATAATATTCCCATTGCAATTCATGTATTTTCTCAATTTAAGTGTATTTGAATCCTACTTAACCATCAACCTTTATTCTCTACTAAAATCTCAAAAACAATTCTCCTGTAAAATATTATTAGAAAACTACTTAAAATGTTGTGGTATAACTCCAAGTGAATTTCATTTAAAGTACCTAAAAAATATTTTAAATTTTCTATATATGGATCCCATATATCTAAATTCACATACATCATTGACACATGTACGTGAACCCCCTTATGTTGAATAAATCACATACTTTACCCTGAATTCCATTTACTATTCAATTTTTCATAAGTTATCCCATATTAGAAGAATTTTAATAAGTTACTCATTGAGTATTAGAAATTTATAAAATCAGTCCATTTCATATGTGAATTCCCTTCTTATCCCGATTTACTTAGGTCGTTATAATTATCTATTGTAGATCCTTCATATGACCAGATTTACTTTGTTCATCAATACTCTCTTATGTAAAACCTATGCATAATGAATCTTGTATATGAGGAAAATTATCTTATGTGGGAAAACTAATAAGTGGGGACAAAAAATATTTCTATATTTCTACTAATCTACCATCTTTTGTTCAAACTACTTCCATCATTGGTTTTCAAAACATACTGCCTACATGGATGATCCAGTGAACTTCTATAATTGTTTTAAAATTTCCTCCTTAATTCATATTATCATTAATTATTCATGAAATAATACAACTCAAGCTTGTATCGACTAAATATCATTTAGAATGATTAAACATATATATCATTGAATCTCTATCTATCAAAAAATAAAAACATTTCCTCATCCACGATGTTATCAATTACAACATAATTTAGTCCATCCCAAAATCACTCCATAATATCAGAAAAACACATTTGGTTTTGTTTATAAATCTTGTTAATACTTCTTCTCTATAACTCCATATTTCTGTTGTCAACAAATTCAATCATCTAGAACAATGGTCACCATAATCTCTTCCATTGTATTTCTATTGATACTAACCACCATTATCATACTACTTTATTTGACATTGTTAATAAAATGAAAGATTCATTGTATTATGTTTCTAGGATTATCAACACAATATGTAAATGAATAAAATTCATCCTCACCCCCACTAGTTAAAAAATAATTATATACTAGTTTCTCAAAAGATCCTCATCAAATAATTACTAGTTGATAGAATTGATATTTAAAGTAATTATTATTCCCATTAATACATTACAACCTAACTATATCATCAATCATTCTATTAGAATCCAATATATTTCCATATTGAATCTTAATTCCCTCATACAAACCCAAATGATTGGATCAATTATTGGAAAATATTTTTCTATAAATCCTTTTATCCCACCGAGATAGAACATGATGTAGGTATCAAGATTCAATTTCATCATTGTCAATGAAATATATTATCAGTTGAAAATATATTCTCAAAACATATATGAAAATATAACATTCACCACTAGATTCCATAAGAAATATTTCACAAAAATAATTTGAATGTTTGATGTAAGACACATGGCTGAGTAACATTCCATGTTAATAATTAAGTCTTACATTCCAATATAAAAAAGTTTATACCACTTCTATATTCCTGTTATTGACTATGAACATTATTCATTCACATGTGGGTGACCAGAGTATAAATGCACATTTTTAGCACTCCACTAATTTTTACACCTAATAAAACTACTTGTTGAAATGGTTTTCCCATGTGAGGCAATTATTGTGTAAATTTTTTATTAATTTTCTATAATTCAAAAATCATTGAGGCATCCCAAAAATCACACATATGAATCCATATTGTTATAAAATAATGAATACATATAAAATATTGATTTTTTATTCTTCTTCATCTGTTTTTATATATTCCTTATTGCCTTCTATCATCATAGTTGTCATATAATTTTTATAACTAATATCCAATATTTTATCAACCCTTTTGGGAATTTCTAAAACTGTTATTTTATTATTGTATCACTTTAAACAAAAAATGGTATTCATTGTTCTAATAAATATTCATATATGTATATATATTCAATTAGGAATTGATAGATTTATTATGAATGTACATGATCCATCTGAACTTATCTATGTTCATAGATTTATAAAACAAGATCCATAAACATGATAACTAATGTGGTATTTCCTCTTTTTAGAAAACCTTACAAACCCATTGTGATTCTCACATAATTTAAAATCTATATATTTTTATTTTATTCTTTAATGTGTCTTTATTAGATCAACATATAACTAAATCAAATGTTCCCTTATTGGAACAACAACCAATTGTATTATATCTCGAGATTTATCATCAATTACTCTAATAAAAATATGAGATAATAATTTTTAAATGGTGAGGGATAACTCTAAGAATCTATTGTTTTATTACCGTACAAGGTCATAGTTAACCAACACATTACTAATTTAAATATTTCAATCCCCGATAGTGGTGAATTTTTTCACCACCCACATGAAGCTTTAATTATTTATGTTCTCTCCTTGTTTTTATAACATCTTCTGCTTGGTTTCCTTATAAAATGTGTTAGTAATAAATCATATAATTATTTCATCTCTTTATAAATTATGTTTTCGTAAAACAATATTCTTTCAATATCAATGGATTTAGCATCCACAAATATTGACCTCTTACTTAATGGAGGGATATGAAATATCATTAAGTCATACTTTGTGTTTTCCTATTATTAAATGACCACGAGATTTATTTTTGACTTATAGAAAATAGGTCAATTCTTCCTCAATTTCATTCTACTTTCTATCATGATTATAATTTCTACTTCTCACTTCTCTTGTGTCACGATTATATTCCATTATCCAAAATAGGGGTATTATTGGTTCATATAATTAGGTTCTCGAGGAACAATCATTTTATCTTCACCTTTATCCTAAGTAGTGATTTAATTCTCTAACTAAATAAATTTAATTATAGGGAAGGTTTTTCCCATGTATATTACAGGAAGAATGGTTTTCCAAATTAACTCACTAGTTCACCTCTCCATGCAATTTCATTCCATGTATCCGGATTAAGAAAAAAAAACACCTCCCATAATAGTCATACCTCATTCTATTCTTCCTAAAAAATGTTAATTCATCATGAGTATTAAATTATTAGTTCCTAGGGATTCCAGATCCACACTCTTGGTGAGTCCCATTCTCCCACGGTATTTTCACTATAAAGATACCTTCCTTTGTGACCCATATATATCATATTTTTAAAGGGACTTCTACTTGTTTTCAGATTCCATATTTTTCATAATAGGTTTGAAAAGGTACTATATTTTTTACATACACTAAATTTAGATGTGAACGTTTTATTGATCATAATATTCTCTATACATTTTGATTAGATGATCTCAGATTCATGTTCATTGATATTCTTCATTATTAATTTTCATTTCACATATGTATCATTCATCCTAGCAGTTTCATCCACTCCAAATTTTATCCTCTCATCATGATGTTTCTTATGATGAATTATTCATTGTTCTAGTTACTACAATATGACTACTATTTCCTATTTAGTTAGGAAATTTTATAAAATATATCTCCATAATAAACTGTTTTTTCCTTCACTCTTGATACCAAATTTCATGGATACCTCAACATTGCCCATACATTGGATCTCCATGAAAAATTTTTAGAAAATAAAATCTGTCACTTAGTGTATGATTCCATTTTGACCCATATAATTATACAAGGATTGGGTCATGTCCTGATAGTTTCATGAGAAACCTCTATATTTGTAGTATGATAATGTTTCTAGTTCTTCCTTGGATTCCACTATCATATCTACTTATAAAAGGAAGTATAGAATTCCAGATTTTCAAGTATATTCTAGAATAATGATAGAAATATATGTTTCAGAAGATCAATATTTTTATCATCCATTCAATTATCAATCTTATATAAAGCCGAATTCTTTGTTTTAATATTCTTCTTAATTTTTTACAAATGGATTTCTTCATCAGGATTGGATAATAACACTAATTGTTTCTTTACTTCCACATTTTTTTGTAGAAATTTTCATAATCCTGAATATTTTTAGAAAATAACTTTAATAATGGATGGGTAAATTATGACCATCAGTCGAGAATGATCTTACCAATAACATCTCCTTCCCTTCATCTCTTTCTCTATAATTGTACATTGTTTGATTATTATATATCTTGATGACCGTCATAAGAACCATGACATAAGAGTATAAAAATATAAACATCTCATTCAACCTACCAAAAAAATTGGATCCACTAAATAATGGAGGAATTAACATAGGATTCAAATGTTCAAAAAATCACAAATTAAAATAAATTGGTTAAATATAAATTCAAAAAAATTATCCTATGATACCAATTTTTTTGAAATATTGTCACCCTAAGAAGGGTGGGGTGATTTCGGGAAACACAAATTTTTATCTTTTACATTTATGATAATGTCCTTATGTATGTAGGAGCACTCATTAAAATATTTAATTCATTAAAATAAATCCACACCACACATCATGAACATCTAAAGATTGTAACTCACATCAATAAACTGATATTTTACTTAGCTCACCAATAACTGATACTCAAAGAAGAACACACCAAGAGAGTGTATATGTTCTTGGGGATGTCACACTTTGTGTAGGGATATTAAATGGGATTTATGAATGAAATGTAACTAATAATAGGTGAAATTAATCATATCTACTGTAATACACATATGGGGTGACAGATGATATTAGTGTATAGACTCGAGGATCAACTCACCATTTTAAGGACTTATTGGTATATCTCTATCCATCGTGAGAATCTACGTGAATCAGAATCACCAAGTAGATGCTTCATTATGCACCAAATATTTTTTTATACTATTCTTTGAGTCCATATAAGGTTAACTCATTAAAGGGAGTCTAGTCTTGTTATTTCCTATTCAAACTCTATATATGAGAATCCTCTTTGAGATGATAACTCTATGTCATCTCACCGGTATTACATATGTTCCCATATTGAGAATAATTCAAAACTAAAATCTTTATGTATATTTCTATATCATTTGTGTGAATTTTGTATTTTAATTATGTTCTTATATTGAGTCTCCAACCTTTAACACCAAATATAGAAAATAATTTCAAAAAAGGATCACCTAATTCAACACTATAAGAAGAAGATATAGAAGAAATTGTAACCATTTATCCATAAAAATATTTAATTTTTCCATATATCCTTTATCTCCTATTTCCAAAACTACTTCTTATAGTATCTATAGCTTTATGATTTCATGAATCGTCCCCCGGGGCCTGTGGCTTGACTACCCCAAGACCACCTTCCATAGGTCAATGGCTGGTGACTAGAACTGAAAGGCATATTTCTGAAAACAGGAAGGCATTGCCTTTAAAACTGTACAAACACACAGTCCAAGAACACAACAATGAAGCCACTGTGAATTAAACAACAATTGTAAAAGTGTTCTAAATGAAAAGTGTCAAAAATACAAGCCCAAATAGAAAAGTACAAGTAGAACTAAAAAGTACAAAACAACTGAAAGGTGGAAAGCAGCTCTTGGATTGTCCACTGTGGATCCTACCTGAAGGGTAGATATAGATCACCTCCACAGTACTCCACATCCACCCATCTCCTCCGTGTCACATCACTCCAAATGTACACCTCCAAGAACCTTCCAGTCCTGGCTTCCTAAGCCTCGATCCAAGTTGTACATCATCTGTACAAGACATAGCAAGGTGAGGGTGAAACCCATGTACGGGTGAGTACAACGATACACAGTATGGAACTAGAGACCCTGAAGGACTCCTAGAATTCGAAAAATAAAAACAAAGGGTAACACCACAAAGGTAAAATACCACACAGGTAAAGTACCACATAGCATAACCTCAATCACAAGCACAAAGCAATGATAGCTCTCAGTAGTATTTATTCTAGGGGTAGTAACAAATAACATCCCCAGTCACAACATCGAACTCCTCGGCTGCTAGAGAACTCCTCCTCTATTGAGAATAGTATGCATGCCGCTACACACAGAGGAACTTCCAACTAACCGTGAAGTACTGGAGTACTGCTCCCAATCGCGTACTATGGTTCTGTCGGGTCACATAGGGTCATCCCCCGCAACTCGGTCTGCTAAGGTACTCCTCCACATCATGTACTGTGGTTTCTCCCCACCATGGACTTCCAGGTCACAAAGAACCACCCACCCATATCTGGGCTTTCTAATGTACTCCTCCCCATCACGTACTACAACTATCTAGTCACTCTGAGTCGAAAAGTCAGTAGTCATCAGGTCTCAGCCAGTTGTTGGGTTCAATACATAGTGCATTTGGGAGATCTGCTCAAAAATCCATCGGTTGTATCTCATCCAGCACAAATCCTTATAAATAATAAACACCATTATCTGTTATGTAATAAGAGTTCTAAAGCAATAGATGGTGCATCATTCGAACGCCCGATCTGTGCATTATTGTCATTTCAGTGTTGAGGGTCCGGTTGGATTTGGGTGCGATCTAATCCAGAAAAAACCCCAAATTTATCCAAAACGATAGTGGATTAATTAAAAAGGACTATCTTTCTCGAAGGGTCCCAACTCCATAGACGGTTCGTCAAACAGGCACTAATTCTACAAGATAATTCCCTTTCAGTGTTTCTAGGCCCGGTGGGGCTCGGGTCCGGTCCGACCCAGTCAATGTTGTGCTGAGTTGGACTTGGCCGGTAGGGCAGATGTCTGGTCTGACCCGCAAGAGGGGCGGCCCGGCCTAAATATGGTGGCCCGTAAAGGGGTGGCCTTTCCCGCGTGGGGTGGTGGCCAGCTCTGGATTTGGCCTGGTATGGGGGCCGCAGCCCGCTTGGGGGGCGGCCCCCTAGGGCGACGTCCCAGTCCTAGTGTCGCAGCCCGGTACGATGGTGGCTGTCAGCTCTGAGGGCGGCGGCGCGGCTCTGAGGGCGGCAGCCCGGTCGGAGAACGGTGGCTCGGTGTGAGGGAGGCAGCCCGGACAGAGGGAAGCGACCCCACATGAGGGTGGCGGCCCGGATCTAGGGTGGTGGCCCGGCTCGAGGGAGGAATCTGGCTCCAAGGGCGGCGGCATGGTCCAAGGGTGGCAGTCCGATGTGAGGGTGGTGTCCCAGCTTGAGGGTGGCGGCCCGACTCAAAGGTGGTGGCCCGGTTTGGTCCGACGCGGGGGGGGGGGGGGGGTGTAACACCTGGTCTCCCAGATTCCTGAACGGCCCGAAGGCCATTCGGTTGGAGAGGTGGCGGCACTGTGTTGGCACCGCATGGGTGCCACTCAGTCGCTAGGGAACTCCCCAGAGGCGGGTTCATCCTCTACCGCGTCTTCAACTCTGGCTTCTGTCCGCTAACAGCACGACGATCGCACCACCTTCCCTCCTACTTTTGATCGTCATGTCGGCTGCCTCCACCATTCACCACGACTAATGTGTCATGAACTTCTTCTTGCGGCATGCATCGACATACTCACGGTCTTCCAAGGTGGTTCAAGGATAGCAAGATAGTAGAGGGTTCATGCCAGGTTCGTTAGGCCCACGCCCTCCGCGTAAGCCTATAAACATGAGGGGGGGTTAAGGGTTTAATAACAATTGAATTCAACAACAAGATTAACCACACAATATTCCACCTAATAACCATCCATAAAGATGAATGAATCGTTGGTCAACCCATTAGCCAGTTGACCTGTGTTCTTAGTTTAATTTCAAGAATGGGGTAGAGGGAATAAAAAATGAACAAAGGAAAATAACCCCCTACCTCAAAATACTAGTGAGTGCTCACTGTTGAAGGAGTATTGTTGTTCATATTCTCCACAAAAAGTTATCCTCACTGTCGGTCGAACGTCAAACTCTGGTTTGGGGATTCAGTGTGGCACGTCACCTCCTGCAGGGGTCAGCTCCATCCTCTAAGCACCCAGTGTTAAGGGGGAGAATAAGAAACGATGTGGGGGAGTTAATGGGGCTCATAAATTTGAAGCTTCCTAATTTCCCCAACATCTTCGTTACTTATTATTGGAAGGTCAATCCATTTAATGGCTTTTCACACCACTGACCCCACCATTTGATTGATCTATTGGAGGTTTATGAAATAAAATAACAAAAAATATTTTATTTCAATTCATTTAAAAAAATTCACAAAACATAACATTTTCTCTAGTCCTAATACTGTCAAAGTAAAGCTACCCTTAAGCGAATTATCGTATTGTGGATTCAACGGTTCCCTTAGATATTTAATCTGAGCAACGGTCCAAAAGTTTGAAAATTCTGCTCATGCGTTTACTAAACGTTCCAAGAAAAAAGTTCATAAATTCATTTCTGGCACACCGGGTCTCAAAATCACTCATCGTCAATTTTCACAGACACGTAAAAATTCCTTATAATTTAAAACAATTACATGTAAAATATGGGTTTTTACATTCTCCCCACCATAGGGCTTTACATCCCCAAAATCCACAACATAGAATAAGGAAACAACTAGGGGTACTGAGCATGAATTTGAGTCTCTCGCTCCCTTGTGCTCTCTTGGAGGTTCCCGTGCGGCCAGAGAATGCACACCTGAGAAATTGACCGACCACAAAGGACCCGCTCCTATCAATCCTCAATCTCTAATGGAACCTCTGTAAACGTTTCCCCATCGTCAAAATCCATCTCTCCATGGCCGATGATGTGAGATGGGTCAAGCACATATCTCCTCTGATGGGATACATGGAAGACATCGTGCACCTTCTCCAACTATGGTGGAAGTCTAAAGCGTTATTCCACCTCACCAATCCACCTATGTATCAGAAATGACCTGATAAACCTCGGTGATAACTTTCCACCTCAGCCAAATCTTTGCAGTCCCTATCGAGGATATACTTGCAAGAAAATATGGCCCCCTCTTGTAACTCCAATAGCCTCCTTCTTCTATCTGCATATGACTTAGGTATTCTCTATGCAATCTTCATCTTCTCCTGGATAATATTTACATTCTTAGTGGTAGCCCGTACCAACTATATACCCATAAGTGCTGACTCCCATGGGTCTGTCCAATATAGAGGTGGTCTGCAAGGTCGGTCGTAAAGGGCCTCAAATGGTGCCATACCAATGGTGGAGTGATAACTGTTGTTGTATTCTAACTCCACCAAGAGAAAATGATCCTCCCAACTGCAACCAAAATCTAGGATGCATGCTCAAAGCATGTACTATAGCGTCTGAATGGTTTGCTCCGTCTGACCATCCGTCTGAGGATGATAGGTGGTTCTCAAATGTAGATGAGTCTCGAACACCTCAGGCAATCCCTTCCACAACCGGGATGTAAAACGTGGGTCACAATTAGAGACAATTATTGATGTAACCCCATGAAGTCGCACGATCTCGTGTACATAGAGGTTTCCCAAACCCTCTATTGATACCTAGTATCGGATAGGTTAGAAGTGTTCTGACATGGAGAGTCGGTCAATGTCACCCATATGGAATCATGTCCTCTATATGTACATGGAAGGCTTGTCACAATGTACATGGATATCCCATCCCACTTCCACTCTAGAACCTCTAGTGGTTCAGCTAAGCCAGCTGGAACCTTGTGCTCGACCTTCACATGCGGACAAGTGAGGCATCATGAAACAAACTATGTCACTGCCTTCTTCAACCCTAGAAACCAATGTTTATATCAGAGATCATAGTACATCTCAGACAAACAAGGATGTACCACTAGAGTGGATGTATGGAACTCTTTCAACACCTCCTCTCGTAGCGCCACTAGTACCATGGTCCATCCTCTATAGAGGATGATGTGCTCCCCACCATCAGAAAATTCATCAGGTTTCTGCCTTGAGGACATCTAAGCTTGTCGAGCCTCACAGTCAGTGTCCCCAAGCTACGCCTTCCTGACTCGCTGAAGGAGTGGGTTTGTGACTGTCGTAGACTGGAGGAATGATACTCCATCTATATCCACGAAGGATATTTTCAACATGGATAGCTGCTCTGTTGCCTCACTCAACAACTGCAGACCAGATCTCTGGCTGATTTAATCTGCTAAAATGTTCCCCATCCCAGAATTATAGACTATTTCAAAGTCATAGTCCGAGAGGAATTGTATCCATCATCGGTGTCTCAGGTTCAGGTATTTCTGATAGAATATATACCTTATACTCTTTTGATTAGAGTAGATTGTAAAACGTTTTCCCATAAAGTAATGATGCCCCATCTTTAGGGAAAATACCAATGTTGCTAACTCTAGGTCATGGGTAGCATAGTTCTTCTCAGGCTACCTCAGATATCATGAACCATTAGCGATCACTTCTCACTCTTGAATCAGGACACATCCAATCCCAGTCTGTGATGCATCGCAATAGACTATATACCCAATGCCCTCTTCTGGCCGCCTTAGGATGGGGGCACTTGTCAGTCTCTGACTCAGCTCTTGGAAACACTTTTGGCATCTCTCCATCCATAGGAAATGATTCCCCTTCTTTTTCAAAGATTGAAAGGGTAATGAAACTCTAGAGGAGTCAGAAAATAATCTCCAGTAGTAACCAGCCAACCCAAGGAAACTCCGCACCTCCGTCACACTACTGGGTGGCTCCAAATCTAGCACAACCTCTATCTTCACTGGATCCACTTCAACTTAATCCTCTGAGATAATGTTTCCCAGAAAGTGGACCCGTCATATCTAGAACTCGTACTTCAAGTGTTAACCATAAAGCCAGTGCTCTCAGAGTGTATCCAGAACCATCTATAGATGATAGGAATGCTCCTCCTCTATCGCTAAGTATTTCAAGATGTCATCGAAGAACACCACCATGAAGCGATCGATGTATGGATTAAAGATCTTTTTCATGAGTCCCATGAACACTTTTGGGGAATTGGTCACACATAAAGGCATAAACAAGAACTTATAATGGTCATACCGATATCGTATGGTTGTCTACTTCACATCCTCATATCGTATACTATGCTAATGATAGCCTGATTAGAGGTTTATCTCCAAAAACAACTGAGCTCCATTCAGATGATCAAAAAGATCATAAATCCTCATAAGTGGATACTTAATCATAATGGTCACCTATTTTAGACTCTAACTTTCGTCTTCCTTTTTGGTGAACAAAATCGGGGCTGCCCATAGAGAAACACTGGGTCTTAGGAACCCCTTTACCTGTAAGTCATCCAAATATACATGTAACTCAAAAAGCTCTACGGGATCTATCCGATATGTTGGTGTAGATATCGGTGCCTTCCTAGGGTACAAGTAAACGTAAAATTCTACCTCTCAGCATGGAGATAGTCCCGGAACATCATCAGTAAATACATCGTCATATTGGTCTACCACTATAGCATAGCTTGGACTCCCAACCTAAACTTCTCTGAGGGTAAGGCCAGCCAACTTATACGTAATTAGTTGGACCCTCCTTTAGTATGTCCATCTTGTGCTGAAAAGGATCCCTTCTCACTGTTGTAGGATAACCCAGTCCCATCCATGTGGAAAAACTACATTTTGTGCCTAATACAGTCAATATGAGCGTGGACCATAGATAAACAGTCCTTACCCAAGATGAAGTCGTAAGGCCTTGACGCCACTACTAGGAGATCTCAGTCGATGCTCTCACCTCTGCGATTAAGCTCACACTACCAACACCAGTGTTTGATCATCAAATTCACTCAAATAATTGGCTCTAGCAGTAAGGATCGATCCAAAGGCTCCACTGAAATCTCTGAGCTCCGAAAGATGGTCGTGGAAATAAAATAGTGACTGGAACCATTGTCTATAAGTACTAATGCTAAGGATGAGTAGACACATATCGTTTCTCTAGTCATCTCCGAAGCACTGTGGTCATAGGCCTCAGATGCCTGGAGTAGAGCTCGTCCTTGTCCCCCTTCTCCCTCTGGTTGGGGTGGACCACCTGGCAGTGGTGGCGGTAGAATCTAGAAACGTAGCCCACCGTCTGTTGCTCGACCAGCTCCTATTCCACGTCTTCCACCCTGCGAACCACTTCGGTTGAACCTATGGCTCTACCTCAGAGGTCCCTTGACTATCTGATGGTCGTCGGTATGGTGGGTCAGTCAATCACGATCCATATGACCCTACTCGCCATAGATATGACAATATGTTCCCCTCACCTGTCTCCCTCTGCCTTGTGAGACTCACACATCTGACCCTGCTTCTTGGGGTCATCCACTAGAAGGCATAGTCTTAATGGACCACTGTATCATCTACCTACTGCCTCCTGTAGATGTCTTGGACACATTTTGTCCAGTTGTATCTCTAGATTTCGGTGCCTCCTCAGCTAGGAATCTATCCACCAAAAGTGCTCGCTCAAGCACACCATCATGTATTGGAATGCCGAGGGATACCATCGATGCTTTGATCTACTGCTAGTGACCCAGCTCAAAGGTCCAATCCCTAAAGAAAGGGTGTTGTAACATGTCGGTGGAGTAGCGGGAGAGATCAGGGAACCTCACTGAGTACTGGGCCATTTTCATGTGCCTAGTTGTAAGTGTAAAAACTCCTATATAAGCATAGAGTGTAAGGTCACTAGGACAAACTCTTCACTGAAAGGCCTTTGAAGTATGCCCATATGAGGGTTACCTCATCATGAATCTATTGCATTAGGCTCCACTATTTCACTACTGCTTCCTAAAAAAGGATGGCTACCAGGATCACCATAAAATCAGCTGGTGTCCCAACTACGCAAAAAACTCTGGCCACAGCCTCTAGCCAGTCCTCAGCCGCATGCGGGTCTGTCTCTCCTCGAATCCCTGGAGGCCTCCGCCACTAGAACATGTGCAACGTGCTCAGTCGGCGTGCATCCTATGCTGGTGGGGCTCATGGAAATGGTTGTCCAATGGGCAGTGGTTTTGCTGGTACACCACCCGAAGGTGCCAAAGTAGTAAAGGGTCCCTACACTGAGGCCATATCACTCGGTGGGCCGTCATCACGTACTATCTCAGGGAACATGGGTGGTTGTCTTCGAGGGAGCATCCTGAAAATAAATAGCTGTTCCATGGTTAAAATTTATACCTCGTGGGGTGACTCAATAAAAACAAGAATTTCCTTTCAAAACACACGCAGTCAGTGTTTTCATGCGTTGACTCCGAAATCAGAAATCAGGGTCCTGTTGTATGGATACATCAGCCACCGCACCACCACAAGAATCCCCAAACTAAAAACCACACTCAAAACCCCTTACACTATTTGCTCACATAAAAGTTCATAGTCCTAGTTCTTCATTAGAACTGAACTCCTTTGATTAAAAATTTTCACGACCAGTCCCTCAGGGCCCATGCGGTGACTACCGCAAGCCCTACTTCCATAGGCCAGGGGCAAGCGACTAGCACTGAAAGGCATATTCCCTAAAACGGGAAGGCATTGCATTTAAACTTGTACAAACACACGGTTTGAGAAAACAACAAGAAGAAATTATGAAGTAAACTAGTGTAGTAAAAGTTTTCTAAAATTAAAGGGGCCGGAATACAAGCCCAACTAGAAATGTACAATAACAACTAAAAAGTACAAAACAATTGAAAGGTGAAAAGCAGCCCATGGATCATCCACTGCAGATCCTACCTGATTGGTAGGTACAAATCGCCTCCACAGTACACCATGTATGCCCGTCTCCTCCACGTCACTTCATGCTGAATGTCCACCTCTGATCACCATCCAGTTTTGGCTCCCTCGGCCTCGATCAATGTTGTATGTCGTCTGCACAAGACACAACTAGGTGCCGGCAAATCCCGTGAAGGGGTGAGTATACTGATACTCAGTTGGGAACCCAAGACCCCAAAAGCCTCCTTCAATTTCACAAACAAAACCACTGGGTAACACCACAAAGGTAATGTAACACATAGGTAAAGTACCACATAGCATAACCTCAATCACAAGCAGAATGTAAAGAAATATCACACGAGGATTTATTCTAGGGGAGTAACAATTAACATACCATGTCACAATGTTGAATACCTCGGATGTTGGAGAAATCCACCTCTATCGAGTATAGTGGTCCTACCGCATCATATAGATGCTTCCCACTAACCTTTAACTAATGAATTACAGATCCCCATCGTGTACTGTGGGTCTACCGAGACACACAGAGTCTTCCCCCCCACCAATATAGTCTTCTAAGGTACTCCTTCACATTGTGTATCATGACTACTCCCCACATTGGCTTTCCCAGTCGCACAAAACCACCCACCCCATCATGGTCTACTAAGGTACTTTTCCCCATCGCATACCGCAGCCGTCGAGTCACTCCAAGTCGAAAAGTCAGCAGTTGTCGGGTCTAAGCCAGTTGTCAGGTTCCGTACGCAGTGCGCTTGGGAGAACCACTCCCCAAGCCATCAGTTGTATATCTACTAGTATGAAGTCTCAAATATAAGTAACCTGATGATCCTCCATGTCATAAGGGTTTGAACGCAATATATTTCGCATCAGTCGGATGCTCGGTCTGTGCGTTAATGGCATTTCAGTGCCGAGGTCCCGGTTGGATTCATGTGCGATCCAACTCGGCTGAACTCTATGTCTCTCCGAATATCTAATGGAGTAAGGAAAAAGGATCTTCATGCACCAAGTGCCCCAACGCCACAGATATTCCATCAAACGGGCGTCCATTTCTCATGATAAGTCCCTTTGAGTGTTTCTGGGCCCGGGTCTGGTGTGACCCGGTCGGCTCATCCTGACCCAACCCAGTCTGGGAAAGGCCGAGGTAGACTTAACCCGCTAGCTGATGTCTATTACAGCTCGCATGAGGGGTAGAAAAGAAGGGTATATCACCCTATATAGGGAGGCTCGTAAATGAGGGGCCCGGTCTGGGGGCAGGTGCCCAATTGAGGGGTGGCCCATTAGGGAGGCAGTCTGATACGATGTCGGCGGCCCACTAGGGAGGCGACCACCTAGGGTGGTGGCCCAGTCCAAGGGTGAAAGCCCGCTCTGAGGCTGGTAGCTCAGCTCTAAGGGTGGTGTCCCGTTCAGTGGGTGGTGGCCCAACGTGTGGGCGGCGGCCCGACTCGAGTGCGGCAACCTGCTCTGAGGGTAGGGTCCCGGTCCGAGGGCCGCGGCCTGACATGAAGGGGAAGCCCAGCTTGAGGGTCGTGGGATGGCTTGAGGGTGGTGACCAGATCCAAGGGAGGTGGCTCGGTCTAAGGGGAGCTGCCTGAAAACAGGGCGGCGACCCGGCTCGAGGGCGGCAGCCTAGCTCGAGGGTGGCGTCCCGGTTTGGTCTAACACAGGGTGGGGTGTGTGACCTCCCGGTCTCCCGAATTCTTGAACGGCCCAGAGGTCGTTCATTTGGCAGGGCGGAAACACCGCATAGGCACTGCTCAATCACCATGGAACTTGCCAGAGGTGGCTTCGGTCATTACTGCGGCTTCTACTGCGACTTCCGCTCGTCGGTGATGCAGCGGTCATGCCGCCTTCCTTGCCACGACTGGCTGTCGTTCCGGCCTCCTCTATCATTCGTCGGGGCTAACAAGTCATGAACTTCCTCTTTTGTCATGTGTCGACGTGCTAGTAGTCTTCCAGGGTGGTGCAAGGATGACAAGATAATAGAGGTTTCAGGCCGGGTTCGTTAGACCCACGCCTTCCCCATTATCTCATAAACATGAGGTGGGTTAAGTGTTTAATAAAAATTTAATTAAACAACATGATTAACCCCACAATATTTATCGTAACAACCTCCCACAAAGATGAATGAATCAGAGGTCAACCCAATAGTCGGTTGACACGCGTTATTCGTATAATTTCATGAATGGGGAAGAGGGAATCAAAAAATCATAAAGGAAAATTACTCTCTACCTTGAAAAGTTGGAGAGTTCTCGCTGTTGAGGGAGTATCATTGTTCTTCATCCCCGCAATAAGCTATCCTCACCGCCGCTCAAATGTCAAACTCTGGTTCGGGGTTATGGTGTTGCATGTCACCTCCTTCTGGGGTCAGCTATTTCCTGTAAGGGATCTACATTATAGCACTCCAAAAGAACTTCGTTTCTTGGAGAACCTTGTCTGATACCCCTCCCCCCAAGATATATACTTATAGGAGAGGGGGAGAGTAAGTAACTATGTAGGCAGTTAATGGGGATCATAAATTAGGAAGCCTCCTAATTACCCAAGTGTCGTTTTTACATAAGGTTGACATGTCAATCCATTTAACAGCTTGACCCACCACTGGACACACACTTTAATTGGTCTGTTGGAGGTTTATGATATAAAATTACAAAAAATTATTTTATTTTTAATAATTTATAAAAGTCACAAAATATAAATTTTTATCTCGACCTACTACGGTCAAAGTAATGCATCCATTAAGAGAATCTCAACATTACGGATTCAACATTGCACTCGTATTTTTAATCTGAGCAACGGTTCAAAAGTTAGAAGATACTGCTCATTCGTTTACTAAACATACCTGAAAAAAAGTTCAAAAATTCATTCCAGGCACACTGGGCTTCTGTATCATGCACTGTCAATTTTCATAGACTTTTAAAATTTCTATATAATTAAAAAAAATACATGGAAAATCTGGGTCTTTAAAGAATGATTAACATCACAATATCTCAATCCATCGTATATATCACATGACATTCCTCAATATTCTTCATTTTCATGGAATATGTAATCTTTTATAAAACATTATAATGATCTTTCTTAAATATTCATGTGAAATTTTCGTTGTATATGTTAAATATGGAACTATTTGATAATTCTCATGATATAGATATTCTAATTCATGTTTCCAAACTCCATGGTTCATCCACCTTGATATTTTTTATGAGTAATCAATCCAAAACCTTCTCAAACATAGTCGCATTTCCCTTGTGATAACACCAATTTAAAATTTAAAATTCCATCTGGAATAAGGTACCATGATTCTTGAATATAGTTTCAATATTGAAAATTTCTATTATCCTCCCAGAGAAACTCAATAAATTCTAAGTATTTCGTTCAAACTCACTAAATAGTGAACCAGGGTTTTCCCCTTTATAGCCACTTATTAATCTCATTAATCCTGTTTATCAATTTTTTTTTCAATGGTTAATTGTATTTAAACTATAAATTCCTATATTCTACATATATCTCTCTTTAAATCCACCACATGAAAATATTAGGATTTCATAGAAGGATATCTCCATTTCAATAATCGAATATCATGAAATGATATCATTATTTAAAAATCCCTCTTTATATTTGGAATATAATTTTAGGTTTTAATATTCCCTTAGAAATTTAGTTTTTATCTCAACTCAATGTTCTCTAACTCTCCCAAATAACATAGACTTTGTTTTCTATTTATATACCCCCAAAATATATACATTATATTCTATTGAAAACACTAACACGAATAACTTGGAATGACTCTAGTATGAAGTCCATGAATGTCACAAAAATATAATTCAAAGAAACCCATACATGGTGGCCCACAATGTTAGCTTCCCATATTCTGTTAATTCGTATATGTGAACCCCCTTACACCAATGATATTACAAGCTTGACCCTGACATCCTTCATATAGAAAATTTTAATTAATTGGACGTTTAATATCCATATTGGTGTGTGATAATCCTTCAGGAGAAGAATTTTCTAGTCTTAAGATTTCTTATATTTGAATTATCCTAATAATCTAGATTCACATTTGTCGCTATAATTATATTATGAAAATTATCTCTGTATAAAAAAAAGAATACATCAATAGGGTGATATTATATAGAACCATGTCATAACTAATTTTGTATATGTGGAGAATTCTACTATATGGGAAAATCCATACATGGTTACATCTCTAAAAACATAGAGTTTATAAATGATGTTTTTTTCTGAATTAAATTTTTATTATATTATATTATAAAATATTATACATATACAAAACATAGGGAAAAAATTATTTCATTAATTAAAAACATTAAATGATTAAAAAATTAAACCCATTAAAATTAAAAATATTACAAGGGGACATAAAATATAATAATAGAAAATCTAAAATGGGAAAATATGGATCACCCCAATCTGCAAGAATCCTCACCCAATTAAAATACACTATAAAAATAATAAAAAGTATTAGTAAATTAATCATGATTTTAGAAAATAGAAGTATAAAATCATGAGATAAATTGAGTAGAATAGTGAATGATTGGATTTAGTTTTATTTAGAGGGGGTTATATGACCATTGGAAAAATAATGTGATCTTTGGATAGAATCCTGATCATTAAGAAGAGTAACACACTAGTTGAATAGTAAATTGACCTAAAAATATTAAAATGTTATATAAATCACATTTATCTTGAGTTATTTCCATAAATAATAGATATATTAATGCCAAAAAATAAATATCCTAGTTAGACACACAAATAAAGTATAATATCATTTCTAATAAGATTAAGTTTAAGTTCTTTTCTAAAAATAAGAATTTTAATATTCATATTTATAATAACCTATGTTATGAAATTATTTTCAATAATTGAATTTTGTTTTATTATGATTGTCAAAATTTGACAATGTTGTTTTTTCAGAAATTTTCTAAAATACGACATTTTTATGGGGATTATTCAAAATACAATTTTTTAAACAGCAGTATATTTTTAATTTCATTATTATGGATATTATAATGGACTAATAATTTTTAGAAATAATTTATCAAAAGAAAATATATTTAATTTAATAAATAATTATTTAAAATATGATGAACATGTTTTCAAATCGTTTATATTACATTTGAAAGCCTAAAGTCAAATGTATTTCATTAAAAATACAATTTTTAAATTTTTCTCACTTTCTTATTTAATAAACTATTAAATTATAATTATAAAATGTTTTAAAGTAATAAAAACATAATTTTATATTTATATATGATTCATTATTTCATAAAAATCACTATTACTTGGTTTACCTTAGATATATTATTTTATTTCTTATTTTTTTTATAAAAATACCCCTCTCCTCAACTATAAATATCTTTGCTCCCTCCACTTGGAATTCCAATCATCTCTAACTTATTAAAGAAAATTTTCAACCCAAATACTCTATTAATATATTAAAAAAATTTAGTGGTGTGATAGATTAATCAAAATACATTCCTCATTGAATTATTGTCTTTTATAAGAGAAGAAACAGTGAGAAAAGTGTAAGTTCTTTTAAACTCTTCTTCCATTTTCCTCTTATCTTCTATTTTTTCAATGTTTCCTTCAAAATAATCCAATAATATTATTTTCTAATAATTTTAACAAAAAATTATTTCTGTTAACCTAATTTTAAAAATATATGTTTATGTATTTTTATTTTATACCTCTATTTCTCCTCTTCTTGATAACATTATTTAAAATGGTTGGTTAACTGCCAACATGGACTTTTCAAACATCTTTATTTATCCCTAAAATTATAAATAATTATAATAAATTAATTATTTTACAAAAAATTTTAAATAAATATATTTTTCTTATATAATTAATCCTACTAATGTATTAATTACACTGAATAAAAATTTTGAAATCGATGTAAATCGTGAAATTATAAAGGAAAACATGATATAAATTTTTTCCCATTAACCATGGGAATTACGAAATATAATATAATTATTATAATTAATATCTATTGAAAAATTGGAAATAGTTAACTATTGGTTCCATCTTTTAACAAACATATGTTAATTAATCAATTGGTAAACAAGAGATCAAATAAATCGAGAATTAAGTTATTGAGATTCTCAAACCCTAATCTTCATATTTAGGTTATCCATCCTTCATGTCATTTTTAGTAGGGATATTCGGTAAATAATCCTTAAATATCTTGTTACTATTTTCCCTTATTCTTTGTCATTATATATGTGTTTTGTGCCAATCAAAAATGATTTTAATCAAAATATATAGATTTTCAAACATAATTTTCTTTCCAAAACTCATTTTTTTTATATTGATTTGTTTCAACTTCACTCAAGAATGATGATGGTTATTAAAAATATATTTTACTTATTATTTTGGGAGAACAAAAATTTTATAATGAAATTATGCTTTATTAAAATCCTATGAATTCATTTCCATTACATTAGTTATTTCATCATTATGATTGTTATATGTTCTATGAGGAATGCATAAATTGAGCATTTATGATGTAATGGGTGGTGTTGGAATTATATAGCCCCAAAATTAATTAGGTAATGTGATGTTTCTCATGTTATTTTTTGTATTATTCTAGGACATGATTCTAACTTGGAATATAATGAATATGTAATGATTTATTCACCTATGTTATATGTGGACATGATGATATATTTGTTCACAACTATGTGTGGTATTTGGGAAATATGATATGATTACTCATTTTTATTCTTATGAAAAATTCCATAACATTATCAATTTTTACCCTCATGACGTGAATGAATATATTTTTCCTATCATTTATCATGATGTTTATAATCATTCATGTACTGTTGATTCACATTTTTTATTCGTCCCTATACTGGGATTTTGTCATGAACTGAATCTGGCTGCCACTAATACCTACACAAAATCAAACACATGAAAAGTACCAAAGGGGATTCCTTTTCTCCATGTACTTTCACAAGTACTATAGTTTCAATAAATTATGTTTGGGAACGATTTACCCGAGTACGGAAGCATAAAACATTAAAAACCATCAATAATATGAATGTAAATTTTCATGTTAGACAAGCCTTAAGAAATATATTGAATTGAATACAAGGTTTTAAATAAATTACAGAATGTCAAAATATAAATAAAAATTGATGAAAAATATCCACAATGACTATGTACGACAATGGGTCATCACCCTTGAGCCGTCTCCACAACAATGCACTATAAGAGGGACTAACAACCCAAACAACCATTACCCAAGGATTTTCCCTTAACTAAGCCATTAATAATAAATTCTACTTACACCCAATGGGTGTAAGTTGGGTGTGAGCCTAATAAAAGATGGATACCACCTAATTATTCAGAAGAGTATGAAATACAATGTGAAAATCATGTAGTTTTAATATGTATGAAAAAACAGCGATAAATTCCAAGGAATGGAACTTTAAATTATGATCAGTTTTAAAAATAAAAACATAAAGAATATTATAAAATTTAAATATGAAATTTTATTTATTGTAATGTACATCCAAACACTCCCTAATACAAGGGTAAATTCCACAAATCCTATGAGCACCAAAATTGAGAACACCCCTAGGCACTAGAAAGTCTTAGTCTCTATATTCCTCGAACCTCGGTGTAAAGTAACCATAGAAAAATTATGCTCTCATTGATGATCAACTAGTAGGAGGAACACCCATAAACTATAGGCCCTAAATCATCAACAATATAGTATAGTTAGAGTTGTTGTTATCAAAAATGCTAAGTGAAACAGGGACAAAACACATCTGGATCACTAGCCATACTAGAACATATCCACCCACCTAGGTACCATGGCTTCACCCTTTCTGATCATAAAATTTTAGAATACTACATATATCTCTTTTCATATAAAATCACCACTAATGTTAAAAAACTAAACAATATATATACACACATTATGCCACTTAAAAAACACAACAAAACATTTTGATTTTTAATAAAAACAACCTCTCAAAATCTCAAAGTGTTTTTCACCCAAAGCTCTTTAAAATTCACACATTGCACACCATGTGCACACTTACAAGTCACCAAAACATAAATGAAATCCCAATACCCTTCAATGAAACCAAAAATTCAGTTCTGGGGTAGCCCCATATGTATGAAGAAGTTATATCTTTTTAAAACCCCCACCCATTTTCACACAAATATGGAACTTAAAGTCCATATGCTTCACAAATACCATTAAAACAAACATGCACAGAAACGAACACAGGTAACAAACATTAAAAAATTATTTTCATCCCAAATTCATTCCAATTAAATCATCTAAGTAATAATAGGGAAACCCAAAATGTTCTAATAAATTATTTTTATGAAAAACCCCCAATTTCACATAAAAATTACACTTAAATTTTTTTTTCTTTACAAACACCACTAAAACAATTTCATTAAGAAATAATAAAATTAAATAAAAATGAAAATACTATTAACATATAATGCTAAGTCACAAGTATTTCATACACATTGGAATCACTTACGAAAATGGTTAAAACCGTGAATCTGTTGTTCGAGAATTCAATCGCACCACCACCGCACCTTAAGGAAGGTAGATCGAGCTTAAAACCATGAGAATAGGCAAATAAAACCACAAGATAAACCCTAGGTTCAAAACCATATCGCCTATTAATTAGGGACTTCATGGAAATTTGGAGAAACATTATGAAAATTGGAGGAACTAAGATGGAGAATCACTTACTTGAGATTGTGTGATGTTCCTCCACTAAATCCCGCTTCAAAATAGAGTTCAAATGAAGGCTTGAGAGGCCTTGATGGATTCCATGGGTGAAATGGTCGAATGAGGGAGTAAATTTCCGGATTTTGGATAAATCCTGGGTGGAAAAAAGTGATTTTAACACATTTTTAATGACCTGGACATAGGTGCATGGATGGTGTGCCTAGTTGGAAAACCGTGAACCTAAATCATGCCCCCTATTTTATCCCATAAAAACATCTCCAAAAGACACCAAATTTTGTGGGGGTACTAGAGGGGTGCTGGGAGGGAATTTTAGGTTAAAAATATAAGAAATATAACTAGTTTAATGAAGAACATGGGTGTGACAATTCCCCCCCCCATGGAAACATTTTGCCCTAAAAAGTTGACTGGATGTTTGATCAGCCAACAAGAATGGGTACTTGTCCTCAACCCATGACTTCTACTTCGAGGTATCATGTGTATCGAAACCATGATTTTAATGAACCTTGAACCAATGGAATAGACTTCCCTCGAAGGACCTTCTCTTAGGAGTCCACTATTTGTAATGGCCGCTCAAAAACTGACAAGTCATGATCTATCACCAGTTCCTCCCAACTCCTCACATGGGACAGATCTGGGTTTTATTTCTTCAACTTGGAGACATGGAAGACATCATGGATGAAATTCAACTGAGAAGGTAAGGAAAAACTAAAAACTACCTTTCCAATACGCTCGGTGATCTCAAAAAGGTTGAAATATCATGGTGTCAACTTCCTTTGCTTCCCTAAACGACGATGGCCTAGACAAGGGGCCACATTCAAGAAAACCATGTAACCCATATAAAACTCTAGGTCTAGATTCCTATTGTTATCATATGATTTAAAGAGTCTTTGTGCTGTCAGTATGTGATGTCTGATCAACTTGACCATCTGAGATATATCTTTCCCCGGACATGGCATGAGTAGTGTGGTCTCACCTACCTCAGCCCAACATAGGGGGTACCGACAGGGCCAACCAAAGATTGCCTCAAAAGGATCCATTAGAATAAAATATATTTATATATTATTATAATAAAACTGAAAAAATCCCAAATGGATATCCTAGGGACCTCCAAATTCTAAAATGCACGAGCAGAGATTGTCCACCAGAATCTGATTTTCCCGCTCTTTCTGACCATCTGTTTGAAGATGGTATGTCATGATCATATTATTCTGAGACCCCAATGCCTTATGAAGGCCTTCCCAAAATCTATAAGTGAAACAATTGTTTATATCCGGGATAATAGTAGATAGAACCCCTTGGAGCCTCACCACCTCCTGATGATTCAAACGGCCCAACTCATCCACTTTGGTTGTATAGTTGATCAGAATGAACTGGTCTAATTTGGTCATATGATCGATCAACACCCAAATGTAATTCTTACCCTTAGGTGTACAAGGTAATCCAAAAATGAACTCCATGGAAACCTTGTCCCACATCTTGGTAAGAATGGGTAATGGAGGAAGAAATATGGAGGGACTTTAATACTTTTCTTTCACTTGCTGGCATGTGTAATATCTCGATACAATGTTTTCTATGTCTCGTCGCATACCTGGACACTAGAACTATCATCGCACAATATAATACATCTTGTTGGAACCCTTATAGAAAGCCCACTGAGACTAGTGGTTGTCCTCCATTACCAACTTATCTAGAGATAACGACACTACTAAACATCCCTAAAAGCAAAAGATTCCCTTGGGAGATGATGACCAATCAATTGATGTCTCCCCAACATGAATAAACTTCCTCGACCATTTAAAAAACTCATCATTAGTTTGTTCCCCTAGATCAACTACATGAGAGAAGGATTCAGCTGAACTCTTGTCAAGAATGCACCCCCATTTTTCTCCCTTCTCTCCATACGCATCCAAGAAAACAACCCTATTAAAGTCGACTCATCAATGGACATCTTCAAATCCTGCACTGGAACCCTTCAACTCAAGGCATCATCCACCATGTTACCCTTTCTTGGGGTATAGACAATATGCAACACCCCAAGCTTCCATGGTACATTTTCCTTTGAATAATGCAATAGCTTGCATGGTACACAACTTCGAGATTCTAACAAACCGCGACCAATCAAACTACTCGGTATGAATAGTAATACCCACTTTTTGAAATTATATAATTTTTATCTTCCAAAATTCACTTCATTTTTTGATTCTTAATATCGAAATAAGCTTAGGGTGAATTTTTTGTATTTTTTTAAAAACATTCAATTTTTGATTAATAGTGAAAAAAACTGAGATATTGTTTAAAACCGACTTTTTATTAAAATAATTATTTATTTTATTTAAATTTATTTTATGTCAAAATATATACATAATACCTATATATGTTCAATATAATTCATTGGAGTCATCTTATAATGAGTTTAGATATATAAAATTTTATTGAACTTCTTACCGCCTTTTACCCTCCTCCTAGGATCATTTCCAAATTTGTATAAATCATAATTTTACCACTTATTTGAGTTGAATTTCAAAACTTTGAAGGGCACGATTGATATCAGTAAGTAAAATGTGGTCCAATAAGATGAAAATAATTTTTGGTGAATAGTAACTTTTTTACTTTTATTTTCCACAGTTAAAAGTATATAAGGTAATTAAAGGTAAAAATGATATTATTATTACCCTAACACTTGTCCTAATTATCTTGAATAAGTATAATTAGACCAAAAACAAACTTAGGAAAAAAATATGATAGTATTTGGTTCACATGGATTAGATAAGGACATTTATTATTATTTTATTTAAATAAGAGTTAAAAGAGTTAAATTCAATGTTTAATAACTAAACCATTTTTAAGATAGAGTTACACAAAATATAAATTCAATTATCAATATTAATTATAAAAATAAATTATTTCCTAAATAATGTTATTTTATTCATAATTTTTATACATTAAATAAGTAAATTTATTTATGACACAATGATGATGTAGTAATTACCATATTAATTAATGATTAAAATAATTGATATTATAAATATCCAAATAAATAAAATTTGATACTTTTAATTAATTCAAATAATTATATAGGTTAATATGACATGTTAGGGTTGATTAAATGTATTTAGTTTGAAGTAATGATGTTGTTAGGACTTTAAAAAATATCAATTATTAAATAATGTCAAAATTGACATAAATGAGTTTTTAAAACAAATAAAATATTATCGGTTGATATAATAATCCTAAAAATATAAGGTTCGGTCAAAGGACATATATAATTATAGGTTTATCATTAATTAACCACTTGGGGTTCTCTTGGAAATTTATAGTAAGTTTATTAAACATATAATATTAAAATAAAAAAAGATATGGTAAATGTCAAACTATTCAACTAAGAGTTAAATCTAAATGATAAGGTTAATATAGTGACCAAACCTATCTAAAACATATTGGTCTAGAGTTTCTTGACCCATCCCCATCTTAGATTTTAAATAATTATTTTTTGACCCATTAGAAACCGAAAATGATTTTATTATAAAATAATATTTCAATCTTTTCCTAAGGTGCCCCTCACCCCTCTTATAGAAGGGAACTTCCCCTTCTCTCAGATTCACACCTTCAAATTCATTTGACATGGAAAACCCCTATCCAAATATCCTACCAACTATCCTCCCTTAATCCTAGAGGCCTTCCATTAGTCAGAAATCCAACCTAAGGATCCATTTTGATCAAATCAAAAGGAAGAACCCGAAGAAGAGGTAAATATTTCTTAACCTCTTTCAAGTTCTTTTCTTCTTCCACTTATTCATTAGTTGTTGTTTCCATTCTAAAATAAAAAATCCAGTATATTATATATAATGTGATGTTATTATAAAAATGGTACAACCATATTCATTATTCTATGCATCCTATAAATGACAAAGTCACTATACGTGCGTACGTACGGATTACCATCTCCACATCATGGTGTAGTTTTTTATTCAAACACTTCATCATTTGGATGGGTATAATAATGAGTATAAATGATGTAAATAATAAATATAATATGATAATTACTCATTTTATTTGATATACCATCCAATTATATATTATTTTAATATCAAAAGAATGATATTGTCGCTCGTGCGTACGTACGGATTACCGTCTCCACGAACGTGATTAGATTCATTCCCCATCATATCCATTCAAGATTAATTTTAATTTGATGATTAAAAATAATTTTTAAAGACTTAATATCAATATGAATATGAATAAGATAAATACTATCCATAATATATATTACTTACGTAACAAAGCATATAAAGGAAAGTGAATCAGTTAACACTGGAAACGATGAAACTACTGAAATATCATTTACAAAGCAATATTAGAATATCATATATGATATCATATTTATGTATATAGTTATTGTATAAAATAATAACAATGATTTAACTATTATACTTTTGGTTGATGTACCCTTGACTACGTAAAAGTAAAGTTAAGGGTTAATTTCACAAACCCTTTTTTTATCTGATGTTGTTTTTACGTAAGTTTCTACTGGGACCTCTTCATCATCCACATTCATGTTTCTTAAAAATGTATTAAATTTTTTTTACTATTTACTATACTATTGTTTAAAGTCATTTATACCTTTGTTTTAATTTTTATAAAATGGTTTGAAAAGAATCTTTTAGTCATTTTCCAAACAAGGTACCTTATGACCTTTTCGAAAAAATTAAGGTAAGAATGTTTTTTTAACTTATACGGAGGGTGTGTCTATTTTCAACAATTATAACATCGTCGAAGCATCCCTTACAAGATTATAAGAATATTTTCAAAATAAATTTTTTCTCTTATAATTATACGACTTTAAATTTATTTCAAAATAGAAAGATATATTTCTATGAAAAAAGTTTTAATTTTATCTATTTTAACATCCTTTGATGGACATTATGATTAATCGATGTTGATTTATTGTGATACAAAACTTCCATATTGTATTGAAGTTTTTGTGATATGTTTGACTGTGGATGTGTTATTTTCAGACCATACATGGTTTATAGAGAAATTATTGTCATTTCATATGCATGTTTTAATAGGAATGTTTATGTTATATGTAAACCTTTTCATACGATGAATGCATTGGACTTAGTAAGTGACGGGTGGAGCCCGCTATAGCTCATCGATGCATCGGTATGTCTCATTAGACAATCTAGTGTCTTGGACCAAGGTCTTTACGAAATGTTATTTTTTGTCTTCAAACAAGGCCTTGACTATGTGGTTATGATGTCTGGCATTATGTGTTCCATTATTATAAAAGTGGATATTGATATTTCATATGATTATTCGACCAGAAGAATATCCATGTGAAAAGGTAAATGGAATTATTTGATTTTATCTATTCCATATTATTGTAAAGTTATTGTTTAAAATTATTTTTCTCAAATAATTCATTGGCTTAAATGTTTATGCATATTTATGAAATTTTCCACTATATTGTTATTATTAATGGGCATCTGAGCTCACCCCTTTCTATGTTTTATATTTCCCAAGATGTGAAGAAGTATATTATGACTGACCTATATGGATAGTCTAAGGGATATGAGTGTGGCCTATTGTAACCCCCATGGATTGAAGTATTTGGCATTTTTTATGCATTTTTATGTGTTTAAAGAGAATGTGATGAGTTATAAAGAGGTTGGGAGAGTTTGGAATGATTTTGAAAGAGTTTGGAGGCTTTTCTTAGGGCGCATGGTTTGAAAACGGTTAGTAGAAACCATGTGGATTCCCCAGGAAACCGTGAAGGGGGAGACAGTAGGCTTCGCACAGACTGTGCATGGTTTTCCAAATCGTACGAGGTAACCATGCAGAAACTATCTCTCAAGGCAGTAGCGTGCACAAGGTTAGTGCACGGTTTGAAAATCCATGCTGGCTAACCGTGCGGCCACATAAAAATAGGGTTATAACATCCAGGCTCCCTCGAGCTTAACCTATTTCACTCCAAACATCCTCCCACTAGAAGCTCACTCAGTATTTTTGGTTCTCAAGATTTGGAGGGGCTCTCCCACTTGATTTGGAATCATTTGGAAGAGGATTCTTGGTGAATGAAGGTGGTTTCTCCCAGGCAAGTCTCTCCTCTTGGTTTCGTTGAGTTTTACTCTAGATCTACTCTTCCATATTTATTGGTTTTCTATATCTACCCTATTTTTTTGTAGATCTAGAGTTGTGGTTTCCTTGGATGATGTATTAAGGCTTGTGAATGTTAGGGAAGTGCATTTAGAGAGGTTTTGGTGGTGTGTTCGTCGGATTGGAGGTGTTGTTACTCGTGGGTTGATTTCTCAGGAACCATAAAGGTAGGAGGCTTCTCTCTCAACTACAATTGGTTAGAGCTAGTGTTTTTTGATACAATTAATTTGGTTGGCTTGAAATTATTTTTGGTTTGATGTGAAAAGTTGGTTGAAAATACAATTGGTGGTTTTTGGGGAAAAAGTGGTTTTATGGTGAAATGTGATTCTTGTGGATTTTGAAATGGATATTTTAAAATGGGATGTTATGGTAGATTTGTGAAAATTATTAATTCAAATGGATTTCAATAAAAGGAGTTGTTTTATTGAAATGTTGTTTGTCATGGAAAATAGTTTTCCATAAATGGGTGATTTAATGAAGTGGATTGATATGAAATGGAATTGGATGATCGCATGTGGTTGTGAACTTGATGGGTTATATGCTTGGAATTAGATTGTATTGAATGGTGTGTGTTAGTGGAGATAAGTAACACTACAAAAAGGGTATGGATAGTGGATGGAAGGGCCACCATCCAAGGATAAGTGGACGGGAAGAGCCACTAGTTGTGAATGCGTGAATGGGTTGGACGGAAGCTCTGTCATTTGGTTGCTGTCAGGAAGCACCACTAGGTGTGAATGGGGGAATGGGTTAGACGAAATCTCCACCATTTAGTTGTTTTGTTTGTTGTTGTGCATTTCTTTTCAAGTTGGAATTTGTTGTGCTAGTGTGTGAATGATTAAATGGCTTGTGGTATGTTTGGTTGGCTTTCCCTTGGTTGCTTGGTTTGGTTGTGATTTCTTGGTAAGGGCGTGTTGGCTTCAGGAAATGGTTTCACTTGTGATTTATTTTATATAAATTGTTATTATATAAATGTTCTAATGGATTTATCCTAGTGGCGTGTGTAGGGAAGTAATTTGGGGAAAGCATACTGAGATTTAGTACTCACCCCCTGCTTTAGAACATTGGTGTCCTTGTAGATGTTGTATATCGTGATGTGAGAATAGGTAAGGCATCACACTCCTTTAGTGGAGCATTGTGATCCCTTGGTAGAGCATAGAGCTTGGAGCTTGTTGTGCAGCTATGGTGGTTACATGGCTCATGGTGTGGTGTGGTTTAGTCTTCTGCATAGTAATCTGATATTTGGTGGACATGTGTAGTTGTTTGGGTTTTGTGTTTTATTGTGGTACAATATGGTTGTCTTTTGTGAATTCATGTTGGAATTTTTTATTGAAATGCATCATATAGTGGTGGTTACTAGATGGTTTTGTTGGTTTTTTCTTAAGGGGAAGTCATTCCCCAACATGATCTTGAAGCACTCAGCATTTATTTCCAGCCTTTGGCATCATGGGAACATCGCTGAAGGCCAAGTAGCCCTCACCACCTCATAAAGACAATGAGGTAGTGGCAGGGTGTTACAAGTGGTATCAGTTTGTTCTATCCTTTGGAGTTGATTCTTGGATTTGGTGTTGACATTCATTGTGGTGCATTCCCTGAGTCAGGATGGTAGTAAGGCGTAGGCTTGTCGGAACATGGAATGTATAGTATAAAATTAATTAGCTATCCCTTTTATACTGAACTTCAAGTTACCAGTGAGTTGGGTACATAAGTGTTTTGGTGACACTTATAGGCATTGGAAATCTCATTGTCGTGGGTGTAGCCAATGAGATGTGCATGACATGTAAGATAGAAACGACTTCCCTCTAGGATGCATATTTTATTGGGGTATAATTATTTATGGTGTGATACGAATGTCTGAAATTTTAATATGAATAAATTGGTATTTTGAAAATGGTTTGGTTTTCAAAATGGTGAAACATGGAAAATGTGAAATTATGGAAAGCCTTGTTGCGATATTGTTGTGTAATGTGATTTGAAATGGGATTTCGTGATGTATACGGAAGTGAGACTCATAGTTGTTTGTTTTTTGTTTATAGAAATGGCACCAGGTAGGCATTGTAGAGACCAACCGAAGGAGGTTGCTGAGAATGTGGTAGCACCTGGGACTCAGGTGAAACAGCAGCTAGTGCAAAGTATAGTGCAAGCTTTCCAAGCTGTGGAATGTGGGAACAAAGTGGACGAACCAAGGCATGTGGATAATGTGGTTCAGTTTCAAAAGAAGAATCCACCCATCTTCAGGGGTGATTCAGATCCAGAGATGGTATAAGCATGGTTGAATAGAATGAACAATATTTTCAAGTTCTTGGGAACACCAGTAGAGTTAAAAGTGAATTTGGTGGCGTATATGTTGGCAGATCTTGCCCTTCAGTGGTGGGAGTTGGAGGATCAAGCTGGAACGGACCAGAGTGTGACGTGGGAAGGCTTTGAAGAATTCTTTAATAAATGATTCTACCCACATTCATTATAAATTAAGTGCACGACTAATTTGATAAGTTTGAAGCAAGTGCTTATGTATGTGACCGAGTATGCAGCTAAATTTATGAACTTAGGGAGGTTTTCACCCCAGGTGGCGGGTAGAACGTCGTTGAAGGAAAGGATATTTGAAGCAGGTTTAAGGCAAGAAATATGTTCAAAGATAGCAGTACTGTGTATAGATGATTTCACAAATATGGTTAATAGATCCTTGTTGGTTGAGCGGCATTTGATGGGCACTCAGGGTGGAAGAATCATGGTGGTACCCAAGGGGAATAGTGGCAACTCTAACTATGGGTACAAGAAAAGAAGGGAAAATTATTCTCAGGTCGGTAATATGGAATATAATTCGATGGAAGGATCGGTAAATCTTTCTACGAAGCCCCAGAGCATGCCAGGATGTTTTTAGTGTGGTTCTACGAGCCACATCAAGCAGGATTGTATGAAGCAACCTCGAGCATGTCATAATGGCAAGAATATGGTGGAATATGCAATGTTACTATCATAATTATCCAAGATTGAGTGTGTGTGACGCTCCCCAGGGAACGTAGAAATCATATGCTTCGACAGGACGGGGATAGAAGCACACACCTCGTCAGTAGTGTAAAGTGGGTCATGGTGATTCTCAGAACACCACGACGCCTCAGCAGGGAAATAAAGAGTAGAGTGTCACAAGAAAACATGTGTTTGGAGTTGAGCAGGTTCTGGTGGATGATCAGTAGGTACCATCCACGGTGCAAGGTACTATTATTTTAAATTCTACATTGATGCAAGTGTTGATTGATATGGGTGCTTCACACTCTTTTTTTGCTGCACGTGTGGTAGATTTGTTGGGTTTAATGGTATAAATGATGCCCTCAGTTTTAAAACATCAAAATCCTCTGGTTTGAAGAGAATGTCGAGCCTTGCTGTGTAGAGCATGTGGTATTGTTGTGGGAGAGGTTGAGATAACATGGAATTTCTCAATGCTTGATATGGATGGGTATGATTTAATCCAAGGAAAGGATTGGCTGGTGGCTTTTGAGACTCGAATCGATTGCGATGCACGGACAGTGGATTTTAAGACACACGATGGCGTTAGACATCTCTTTAGAGAAGATAAGCATGAAAGGAAGGGTGCAATGAGTTTATTCGCACAAGAAGTGGGAACATTATCATATCAGTTGGTAGTGTTGTCATTGTAATTGGTAGACGGTGTTTAGTAGAGTGTTCTTCCAGCAGTGGTGGATCAGTTCACGGATATTTTTCCTGAAGAATTCTCTGAGTTACCTCCCAGATGATAAGTGGAGTTTACAATTGATCTTCATCTGGGGACCAGTCTTATCTAACTTCCATCTTACCAGATGGAACCTTCTGAATTGCGGGAATTGAAAGTCCAGTTGGAAGACTTAGAAAATAAAGGGTTTATCTGGCATAGCACGTCTCTGTGGGCAGCACCAGTGTTGTTCATGAAAAACGTGGATGGAACTTTGAGGCTATGTAATTATTATCATAGATTTAACCAACATATGATAAAGAATAGATATCCACTTCCACGAATTAATGATTTGTTCGACCAGATGATTGGAGCCCAGTGGTTCTCTAAGATCTAACTAAGGTCAGGATATCATCAATTGGGTGTGGGGAAGGATGATATTTCTAAAATAGCTTTCAGAAGTATATATCACCATTATAAATATGTGGTTTTCCATTTGGTCTAACGAATGCGTCAGTGGTGTTTATGGCATTGATGAATCATATATTTCAGAGATATCTAGATTCATTTGTGGTGGTGTTTTTAGATGATATACTGGTGTATTCAAAGACAAGGGTGAAGCATGAGCATCAGTTGGTGACAGTGCTGGGGATCTTAAGGGATCAGCGGTTGTATGCCAAATTGTCAAAGTGTGACATTGGGATACATGCTGTTATTTTTAATGGCCATCTAATTAATGAAAGAGGTGTTTCAGTGGATCTGAAAAAAGATAGAGGCTGTTATCTCATGGAAACCACCAAAGAACGTGTTTGAGATATGGAGTTTTATTGTTCTAGCTGGGTATTATCGGTGTTTTGTTCATAATTTTTCACGTTTGGCTTCGCCGATGACATCCTCGATAAGAAATAATGTATCATTCAAGTGGAAAGAACAGTGTCAGTGGTGTTTTGAAGAGCTAAAGGGTCCCCTTACATCATCCCCAATCTTGGTTTTTCTAGAACCAAGAAAAGGGTACGTGGTGTATTGTGATGCATCAGGATCAGGGTTTGAGTGTGTTCTCATGAAAAGAAATCACGTGGTTGCATATGGATCACGATAGTTGAGGGTGCATGAGAAGAACTACCCAACTAATGATTTGGAGTTGGCAACAGTGGTCCATGCTATGAAAGTGTGGCATCATTATCTCTTTGGTGAGAAATTCACAGTATATACAGATCATAAGAACTTGAAACCGATTTTCTCACAAAGGGATTTGAACTTGAGGTAAAGGAGATGGATGGAATATCTTTATATGTTTTATTTTGACTTAAATTACACAACATGTAAGGGAAATTCAGTGTCTGATGCATTAAGTAGAAAATCATATGATCAGGTGGTCAAAAAGGCATTGGACAAGTATCAGTTGATGTTGGTTATAGCTAATATACCGTTGGAATATAAAGAACAGGGCGATAGAGCAGTCTTATTTCCAGTTTTGTTGATTCCTGACTTGGTTATCCTTGTTAAAGAGGCACAAATATCTGATTCTGAGTGTGTGACCATGGGGTCGAGACTCAATGGTGGGGAGACCATTGAGGTTTTGAAACTCAATGGAGATTCAGTTTTGTGTTTTTGGAATCGGATGGTTGTACCAGTTGCTTGTCAGGAGGATATTCTCCAATAATATCGTCATTCCATGTGGTCTATTCATACTACAATTCAGAAAATGTATAAAGTGTTGAAAGTGTAGTTCTTGTGGGGTGGCATGAATGGAAGAGTGGCTGAGTTTGTTTCAAGATTCATGACTTGCCAGTAGGTAAAGGCAGAGCATCAGGGGCCAGTGGGAATGTTTCAGTCTTTACCAATCCCTGTTTGGAAGTTGGAACAAATAGCGATGGATTTTTTCATAGGTCTCCCAAGAACGGTGAGAAAGCATGATGTGATTTGGGTGATAGTGGATCAGCTAATGAATTCGTCCCATTTCATTCCAATTCGTGAATCTCATTCGGTGGAGGATCTTTTCAAAATCTATATCTGAGAGGTGGTAATGAGGCATGGTGTACCAGTTTGGATTTTATCAGATAGATATCTGAGGTTTACATCTCATTTTTGGAAATCCTTATAGCAATCCCTTGGGACATAGTTGACTATGAGCACGGTGTATCACCCTCATATAGATTGTCAATCTAATAGGAAGATAAAAACTTTGGAGGATATATTACGGTATTGGGTCATGGATTTTGGTGGCTCATGTGAGGATCTCTTGTTGTTGGTTGAGTTCTCATAAAATAATATTTATTAGGAATCCATACATATGGCTCCGTTTGAAGCGTTGTATGGGCATCCATGTCTTTCTCCACTATGTTGGGTGGAAACGGGTGAGTCCTCGATGGTTGGACCGAGCCTTGTCTAGGAGACTATGGAGAAGATAAAGATGACCAGGAAGAGAATGGAGATGGGTCAGAGTCATCATAAATCGTATGTGGATCATCATCGATGGCTGTTGTCATTCGAGGTGAGTGATCATGTTTTCTTGAGTATCTCTCCTAGGTTTGGACATCATCGGTTTGGGAAGCAGGGAAAGTTATCTCTAAGGTATATCGAACCTTTTGAGATTCTTGAGCAGTTTGATGAGGTGGCTTATCATTTGGCTTTTCCACCTAGGTTTAGTGCGGTGCACAATGTGTTTCATTTGTCGAAGTTGAAAAAGTATTAGCCGGATCATGACCATGTGATTTGATGTGATCATGTTGAGCTTGAACTGGATGCTTCGTTGGTGCATGTGTCGGTGCAGGTAGTGGATAGGTAAGAGAAAGTATTGTGTGGTAAAGCATAGGATTATTTCTTTTTTTTGTCAACATTATCAGATTCAAGAGGAGACTTGGGAGCGAGAGAAAGATATGGTCGATCAGTGGCCCGAGATCTTTCGGCAAAGGGCGGGTTCACTACTTTCTGGGGATGGATAGTCCAATGGTGGGGAGAATTTAGCACCCCCTATTTGAGTTATGCTGCCGTTTTTATGAATTTTTATGTGTTTAAAGTGCATGTGATGAGTTGGGAAGAGGTTGGGAGAGTTTTGAATTATTTTGAATGAGTTTGGAGGCTTTTATTAGGGCACACGGTTTTAGCATGGTCAGTAGAAACAATGCGGATTCCCCCGGAAACCATGCAGGGGGAGACAGTAGGCATCACACGGCCAGCGCACGATTTTCCAAACCCTGTGAGGCCACCATACGGACCCTAGCTCTCGAGGAAGTAGTGTGCACATAGTTAGCACACGGTTTGGAAAAATCGTGCGACCACTTAAAAATAGGGTTATAAGTTATGGCCTCCCTCGGACTAATCCTATTTCACTCCAAACATCCTCTGACTCGAATCTCACATGGTATTTTCAGTTCTCAAGGGATTTAGTGGCTCTCCCACTCAATTTGGAAGCGTTTGGAAGAGTATTCTTGGCGGATTGAAGGTGGTTTCTCCAGGGTTAGTCTCTCATCATGGTTTCTTTGTGTTTTCCACTAGATCTACTCTTCCCTAATTCTTGGTTTTCTATATCTACACTTTATGTGTGTATATCTAGGGTTATGGTTGCCTTGGATGATGTCTTAAGGTTTGTGAATGTTAGGGAAGGGGATCTAGAGAGCTTTCGGTGGCGCGTTCGCCGGATTGGAGGTGCGGTTACTCATGGGTCAATTTTTCAGGAACCCTAGAGTTAGGTGGATTTTCTCTCGAATCCACTTGGTTAGAGGTAGTGGTTTTTCATTACAATTAATTTGGTTGGCATGAAATTAATTTTTCTTTTATGTGGATGGTTGGTTGAAAATCCAATTGGGGATTTAGGGGGAAATGGTGGTTTTATGGTGAAATATGATTCTTGTGGATTATAAAATGGAGATTTTAAAATGGGATGCTATGGTTGATTTGTGAAAAAAGATTGATGGAAATGGTTTTCAATAAAAGGGGTTGTTTTATTGAAATGTTGTTTGGCATGGAAATTAGATTTCAATAAATGGGTGATTTATTGAAGTGGATTGATATGCAATGGAATTGGTTGACCGCCTGTGGTTTTTACCTTGGTGGGTTATATGCTTGGAATTTGATTGTTTTGAATGTTATGTGGAAGTGGAAAGAAGTACCACTATAAAAAGGGGATGGATAGTTGATGGAAGGGCCACCATCAAAGGATAAGTGGATGAGAATATCCACTAGTTGTGAATGGGTGAGCGGGTTGGAAGGAAGCTCCACCATTTGGATGTGGATGAGAAGAACCACTTGGTGTGAATGGGTGAACATGTTGGATTGAAGCTCTACTGATTGGTTGTTTTGGTTTTTTTTGTGCATTGCTTTTCAAGTTGGAAAATGTTGTGTTAGTGTGTGAATGGTGAAATGGATTGTGGCTTGTTTGGTTGGATTTCCCTTGGTTGCTTGGTTTGGGTGTGATGGCTTGTTAAGGGCGTGTTGCCTTATGGAAATGGATTCACTTGTGAATTATTTTATAAAAATTGTTTTATATAAATTTTCTAACGGTTTTATCCTAGTGGCGTGTGTAGGGAATCCATTTGGGGAAGACCTATTGATTTTTAGTACTCACCCCATGCTTTTTCACATTGGTGTCTTTGCAAATGTTGTGTATCGTGACGTGGGAAATGGTATGGCATCACCCTCTTTTAGTGGAGCATTGTTATCCCTTGGTGGAGCATGGAGATTGGATCTTGGAGTGGAGTTGTTGTGGTGTCATGGCTCAGGGTGTGGTGTGGTTTAGTCTTCCAAATAGTAATCTAAAGTTTGGTGGACATGTCAAGTTGTTTTGGTTTGGGGTTGTATTGTGGTACAACTTGGTTGTCTTTTGGGAATTCATGTTGTAATTTTTTATTGACATGCATCATATAGTGGTGGTTAATGGATAGTTTGGTTGGTTTTGTCCTGAGGGAAAAATGTTCCCCAGCTTGATCTTGAAGCCCTCGACAATTATTTCCAAAAAATTTCATCTTGGGAACGTCTCATAAGGCCAAGTAGCCCTCACCGCCTCCTCAAGCCAACGAGGTAGGGGCGGGGTGTTACACCTATGAAGACTATGTTGTTGTATTTTTTCATTTTATAATGTAATGTAATTATTATGAATGTATCCAGTATATCCAAGTCTACTAAACTAATCAGTTTTTCGATACTTGATCTTTTGTGATCATGCCAATGTTATGTAATAATGCACCGACTCTGGGTAACCAGGGCCAGGGTGTTATAGTTGGTATCAGAGGAAGTTTAGTACAAACCTTGGAAGAAAGATTTAGAAAAACTCGGCTTAGAAAACATTATCCTAAGACAGACTTTGAGGATTAGTATAGAAGATCTTCGTATAATTTTGGTATTGTAGAGATTTTTTGTGTTTTCTGAGAAACATATCCCTGTCTGGATACGAGTAGGTAGAGGCGGCTCTGGCACAGATGTGTGTAGGGTTAAAACCCAAAAACACTACTTTGAGATAAAATCGAACGAGAACTGGTGCACGGAAATGGGCCTTGTTGCACTCTTGGTTATGACACTACCGAGATATATGCTTAGGATAATTCCCATTTTCATTACAAACCATTACGAAGGGTTTATGAGTATATACTTACTCAAAGAAAACATTTTTATGATTATGGATTATATCCATAAACTATTAAATTTGTGTCAATTGTTTTACATGTTTTGGAATTATGTATTGTGATTCATAAACTAATCTAGTGTATGCCATTGTTTAGAAATGGAACCTAGTGGAAGGAATGGAAACTGTATTAATTTATGTAATCCATGTTGATATTTCCCTCCTACTAAATATAATTATAGTGGAGCTGGTGAAGCAACTGGTGCTGATCAACTTATCACCATACTGGGACAACTCACTCAGGTTATGAATAATTACCTTACTCGTATGGAGCACCCTGATCCACAATGTGGAGGATCACTGTTAGACTGATTAATGAGGAAACAACCACAAACATTAAATGGGTGTAAAAATACATTAGTATTTGAGGAATGGATAAATTCATTAGATAAAATATTTCACGCATTGGGGAGTAGCGAAATGGAAATTTTTTTCATGGTTGTTATATCACCTCAAGAGATATGAAGATCAATGGTGTCCATTGGTTCAAAACACAAAGGAAGATGATAAAGTAACAAATATGGAATGTAGGGAGTTTAAAGGGGTTTTCTTAGAAAAATACTTTCCTCATTACCATCGAGCATATATGGAAAGGCAATTTCTGAGTCTGAGGAAAAATGAGGATGAGAATATCGCAACGTATGAGACTACATTACAAGGTTATCAAGGCATGTAGAAGATTATATACATAACCTAAAGAGTAATATTGATCGATTATTTGATGGGTTAAAAACATTTCTCTAGAGAGCATTAGTCTCACAATCCTTCTTGTCATACAAAGATATTGTCTCATGTGCTATCAAGCTAGAAAAGTAATTCTCTATGTCTTACGACTTTAATGCAATGAAATAGAAGAAGAGATCAGTTGAACACTCTGGAAAAGGAAATAAGGGGAAGAAAGGAAAAGTTGAATATCCATCCTACATTAAATGTGGGAAGAAACACCCTAGTACTTTCTTGAAGGGAGTGAGAGTTTATTACAAGTGTGTCAAAAAAGGCCACCAGGCTCGTGATTGCAAGGGGATGGAAGAGGCTGTCAATGTTGAATTCTTCAATTGAAGAGAAAAGGGGAATTATGAAAATGTATTTCCTATGCGCCAATGAAACTTACATCAGAAAAGTCCAAGGGATCATGGCCAAGATTATGCTATCACTACTGCTGATGATGAAGCTCTGAAAGACGTGGTAGTAGGTAATTTAATGCTTTCCTCATGTTTAGAAGATTCTTTATTTGATTCTATATCTTCACATTGTTTCATATCTTCCCATTTTTCTATGAAAAATTGATATTTTCAATTTGACTTAACAATGGAGTGGTCAGTCAAAACTCTTAAGGGAAGTATAATTGCAACAAAGTATTGTGAATAAGTTTCCATTAGGTCATATAAATGTTTTTTATCTGCTGATCTCATTATCATACCCATGATTGAATTTGATATAATCCTTGGTATGGATTGGCTTTCTAACCATGATGCAAAAATTTCTTGTAAGAAGAAGGTGGTTAAAGTTCTCAATGATGATGAGGATTACCTTTTCTTTAGAGAAGAAATGTTACCACCTAATTATTATCTAGGTCTACCCCCAGTAGATCAACTAAATTCAATTATTGGGGAGGAAGAGAATGAAATAACTTTGGGTGAGGAAAGGAATGTTAAAATAGAGGGCGTACCTATTGTGCAATAATATGTTGATGTGTTTCAAGAAGATTTACATGGACATTCTCCAGAACGAGAAATTGAGTTTCCCATTGATTTAATTCCTGGGTCAAGGCCCCTATCAAAGACCCCATATAGAATGTCCATTGTGGAATTAGTGGAACTAAAGAAACAAATAGAGGAATTGAGTAATAATGGATTTATTCACCATAGTTTTTCCATGGGGAGCCCCTATTCTTTTTGTTGTGAAGAAAGATGGATCTATGAGGTTGTGCATTGACTATAGGGAGATCAATGCTATAACAATAATGTACAAGTATCCCCGACCACGGATGGATGATTTATTCAAACAACTTCATGGAGTTCAATATTTTTCAAAGATTGACCTTTGACCTGGATATCATCAGTTGTGTGTGAAAAAGATGACATTCCGAAAACCGCATTTTGAACCAGGTACGAGAATTATGAGTTTACAGTAATGCCTTTTGGATTGACTAATGAACCCTCTATCTTCAAGGATCTAATGAATAGAGTTTTCAAGGAATATCTTGATGAATTTGTAGTGGTATTTATTGATGATATCTTGGTATACTCCAAAAGATACGAAGATCTTAAAAATCATCTGCGCATTATTCTAACGACTCTTAGAAGAAATGAAATATATGGAAAATTTAGCAAGTGTGAGTTAATGCTTCAGGAGATTTATTTTCTTCGCTATATTGTCTATAAGGATGGAATCTTTTTTGATCCTTCAATGACCATGGAAATCCATGAATGGATAACAGTGATGAGTATTACTGAGGTATGCAGTTTTATTGGTTTAGCAGGTCATTATCGACATTTCATCCATAAGTTTTCCTAGTTGGCTAACCCATTAACAAATCTCACACGTAAAGGGGTTAAATTTTTTGGACAAAAGAGTGTGAAGAATGTTTTGAAGAACTGATGAAAAGATTAGTCAATGGTTCTTTATTGACTATACCATCAGCGAATTATGGGTATGTTATTAATAGTGATGCTTCAAAGAAATGACTTGGTTGTGTCCTTATGCAGAATGATAGAGTTATTGACTATGCCTCACGACAGCTAAAAATTAATTACCAAAACTATCCTACTCATGATTTTGAGTTAGCAGTTGTAATCTTTTCATTAAAGAAATGGAGACATTATCTCTATGGTTAAATATTTGGATATATACCGATCACATTAGTTTGAAGTATATTTTCTCACAGAAAGAACTCAACATGCGGAAAAAGTGATGGCTTGAACTACTAAAGGATTTTGATTGCACAACACACTACCACCCAAGGATGGAAAATAAGGTGGTAGATGCTTTGAGCAGAAAGGATCCTAGAGTTTTGAACCAGTTGAGAGTTGAATGGGATCCTAATTTTCATGGATCAAGTGAAAATGGATTTGGGAATAATCATGTAAGTTGAAACATGAATACCTTTTCAAATCATTGCCAAACCATCTTTACTAGAAAGGATAAAAAGTTCTCAGGCAAATAATGAGGAGTTTCAAAAAAAATTAATGTTGTGAATGATGGGAGATTGAGTGTCTTTATATATGGAGATTGAATTTTGAAATCTGGGAAGAGAATTTGTGTTCCTAACATAACTGATCTAAAAATGGAATTGATGGATGATTCTCATAGATCCAATTTCTCTATAAACCCTGTTAGCACTAAGATGTATAGAGACTTAAAATAAAATTTTTGTTGGGACAACATAAAGAGGGAGATTTCTGATTTTGTGTCATGATATATGGATTGTCAATAAGTGAAAACTAGAAAGCAACAGCCTGGAAGAGTCATGAAACCTCTTCCCATACCTAAGTAGAAATGAGATAATATTACGATGGACATTGTCATGGGGCTACTATAACACCCCAGAATGATAACGAGTTAAATGACTAAATGATATGACTCATGTCAACAAGGTGCACCTTCCTTTTCGGGAGCCTACCTGATAAGAACTCCATAGTTAACCATGCTTGGACTGGAGTAGAGATCAAGATGGGTGACCTTCTGGGAAGTTTACCAGGGTGTGTGTGAGTGAGGAAAAAGCACACTGGAAAGGACAAGTGATGGCCAATGGGGACTTTCATTAGTCAGATGAACCGTTTGGGCACGTGGGTGGCCCCTAGGGTGGGGACCACGTGTGTGTGGGGAAATTGGTGGTACCTAGTGAAGCAGGACCCGATGAACATGTTGTAAGACTCCATGGTCTACCCCTATCGATTATTTCTTATCGTGATCCCCATTTTAAATCAAATTTCTGTAAAAGACTTCAGAAATCCCTGGATACTGAACATCGTTTGAGCACTGCCTACCACCCTCAAACTGATGGAAAATCAGAATAGACTATTCAAATGTTAGAATACATGTTGAGATCTTTCTCACTTTACTTTCAAGGTATGTTGGATCAATATTTACCACTGGTAGAATTCTCCTATAATAATAGCTTCCATTCAAGTATTCAGATGGCACCATATGAAGCGTTATATGGAAAGAGATTTCATGCAGCAACTTATTGGAATGATGTTAGTGAAAGTAAAATCATAGGCCCAGAACTTGTTGAGGAAATGATGGAAAATGTGAAGGTTATCCAAACCCACATCAAAACAGCACATAGTAGGCAGAAGAGATATGCAGATAACCAATGGATGGATTTGAAATTTTAGGTAGGAGAACATGTTTTCTTGAACGTATCTTCATGAAAGGGTGTTATACAATTCGGTAAGAAGGGTAAACTAAGTCCCAGGTATATCAGACCTTTCAAAATTATAGAACCAATTGGGGTTGTATCTTACAGGTTGGTAATGCCGCCAAGTCTCTCCAAAGTCCATGATGTTTTCCACATATCACTGTGGAGAAAATGCATGCCTTACCAAATTCATGTACTCTACTAGGAGGAAATTGAACTAGAACCTGGTCTGTCTTATTGTGAAGAGACCGTCAAAATTTTTGATACCAGAGAAAAAGTGTTGAGAAACAGGATGACTCACCTGGTAAAAGTTCTATGTAGAAACCATAAGATGGAAGAGGCAACGTGGGAACCTAAGGAACTTATGATGAAGAACCACCCGAATCCTTTTTAGAAGAAATATTCTAGAAATTTCGACAATGAAATTATTTTAAGGAGGGAATAATGTAACACCCCAGGCTTCCACGATACGTTTTCCTTAAAATAATGCAATTGTTTCCATTGTACGCAACTTCTAGATTCTAACACACCACGACAAATCAAACTAGTTGTTATGAATAGTAATACCCACTTTTTGAAATTTTATAAATTTTATCATTAAAAATGGACTTCATTTTTGGATTTTGAATATCGAAATTATCTTATGGTGATTTTTCGATATTTTTTTGAAAACTTTCAATTGTTGATAAATTGTGAAAAACACTGAGTTATTGTTTAAAACAGAAATTTTATTTAAATAATTATTTATTTTATTTAAGTTTATTTTAGATTAAAATTGATACATAATTTCTATATAAATTCAATTTAATTCATTGGAGTCATTTTATAATGAGATTAGATATATAAATTTTTAACGAACTTCTTACTATCTTTTACCCACATCCAATGAGCATTTGAAAATTTGTATAAATCTTAATTTTACTGCTTCTGTGAGTTGAATTTCAAAAATCCGAGAAACACAGTTGATGTGGGTTTGGATAACCTTCACATTTTCCATTGTTTCCTCAACAAGTTCTGGGCCTACTAGTTCACTTTCACCAACATCATTCCAACAAGTTGGTGTGTGACATCTCTTGCCATATAATGCTTCATATGGTGCCATCTGAATACTTGAATGGAAGCTATTATTATAGGATAATTCTACCAGCGGTAAATAATGATCCAACATACCTTGAAAGTCAAATGAGCAAGATCTCAACATGTATTCTATGCTTTGAATACTCTATTCTGATTTTCCATCAGTTTGAGGGTGGTAGGAAGTGCTCAAAAAAAGTTTAGTATCCAGTTATTTCTGAAGACTTTTCCAAAATTTGGATTCGGAATATCGAAATTATCTTAGGGTGATTTTTTGATATTTTTCTGAAAACATTCAATTGTTCATCAATAGTGAAAAACACAGAGTTATTATTTAAAACAGACATTTTATTTAAATAATTAATTATTTTATTTAAGTTTATTTTATATTAAAATAAATACATAATTCCTATATAAGTTCAATGTAATTCATTGGAGTAATTTTATAATGAGATTAGATATATAAAATTTTAAAGAACTTCTTACCTCCTTTTACCCACATCCAATGAGCATTTTCAAATTTGTATAAACATAATTTTACCGCGTCTGTGAGTTAAATTTCAAAAATCTGAGAAACACGATTGATATCAGTAAGTAAAATTTGGTTCAATAAGTTGAAAATAATTTTTCTGTGAATAGTGTCTTTTTACTTTTATTTACCACAGTTAAATGTAAATAGGGTAATTATGGGTAAAAATGATATTATTATTACCCTAACACAAGTCCTAATTCTATTGGATAATTATAATTAGACCAAAAACAACATTTGGAATAAAATATGAACCTCTTTGGTCCACTTGGATTAGATTTGGTCATTTATTATTATTTTATTTAAAGAAGAGTTAAAAGGTTTAAATTCAATGTTTAATAACTAAAGAATTTTTAATATTGGGTTACACACAATATAAATTAGACTATTAATATTCATTAAAAAGATAAAAATATTTCCTAAATAAGGTTATTTTATTTAAAAAATTTAGACATCAAATAATAAAATTTAATTATGACACTATGATGATGCAGTAATTACCATATTAATGAATAATTAAAATAATTGATATTATAAATATCCAAATAAATCTAATTTGAGAATTTTAATGAGTTACAATATTTTTATAGGCTAATATGAAATGTCAGGGTTGATTAAATGTATTTATTTATAAGTAATAATGTTTTTACGAATTTTACAAAAATCAATTATTAAATACTGTCAAAATTGAAAAAAATGAGTTTTTAAAAAAAATACAATATTAATTGTTGATATGATAATTATAGAAATCCAAGGTTCAGAAAAAAGACATATATAATGATAGGTGTATCATTAGTTAACCACTTGGGGTTCAATTGGAAGTTTTTGGTATGTTTATTAACCATATAATATAAAATACAAAGAGACATGGTAAATGTTAAAATATTTAACTACGAGTTAAATAAAAAATATAAGGTTAATATAGTAACCCTAACTTGTCTAAAACCAATTGGTTGAGAGGTTTTTAGCCCATCCCCACCTTATCCTTTAAATAATTTACTTTGGAGCCATTATAAACCGAAAATTATTTTATTATAAAATAATAATTCAATCATTTCTTAAGTTTCCCCTCACCCCTCTTATGAAAAGGAACTTCTTTATCATTAAAATTCACACTTTCAAATCCTTTTTACTCTGCCATACCCTGCCCAAAAATCCTTCCAAATGTACACCCTTCATCCTAGAGGCGTTAATTTAGTCTTAAATCCAACATAAGGTGCCCTTTTGATCAAATCAAAAGGATGAACCCGAAGAAGAGGTAAATATTTCATCACCTCTTCCAAGTTATTTTCTTCTTCCACTTCCTCTTTATTTGTTTTTTCCATTCTAAAATAATATATCCAGTATCTTCTATATACTGTGATGTTATTATTTAAATTGTAAAACCATATTAATTGTTATATCCATCCTATAAATGACAAAGTAGCCATATGTGTGTACATACGGATTACTGTCTCCACATCGTGGTGTAGTTTGTTATTCAAACACACCATCATTTGGATGGATATATAATAAAGAGTATAAATGATGTAAATAATAAATATAATAAGATAATGATTCTATTTATATGATATACCATCCAATTATTTGTGATTTTATTATCAAAATAATGATATTGTCGCTCGTGCGTACGTACAGATTACCGTATCCACGAACGTGATGAGATTCATTCCCGATCGTATACATTCAAGACTAATTTTTATTTGATGATTAAAAATAATTTTTAAAGACTTAATATCATTCTGAATATGAATAAGATAGGTCCTATCCATAGTAAACATTACTTACATAACAAATCATATAAAGGAAAACGAATCAGTTAACACCTGAAATGATGATACTACTGAAATATCATTAACAAAGGAATATTATAAGATCATATATGACACCATATTTATGTATATATTTCTTGTATAATTTAATAACAATGATTTAACTGTTATACAGTAGGTTAGCTATATGTCCTCGATGTATCGATAGGTCTCATGAGACAAATTAGTGTCTTGGCACAAGGCCTTGACAAAAAAAAATTGTAGTCTTGGCACAAGGCCTTGACTATGTGGTTATGATATCTGACATTATGAATTCCATTATTATGAAAGTGGGTATTGATATTGCATTTGATTATTCAACTATTATAATATCAATGTGAATAAATAGATGTTATTATTTGATTTTATCATTTCCATTTTATTCTGATGATCAAGTTTAAAAGGCTTTTGTTCTAGTCTTACATTGCATTGAATGTTTATGCTTTTTTTATGAAAGTTTTCGTTATATTGTTATCTTTACTGATCATATGAGCTCACCCATTTCAATGTTTTATGTTTCCCTGGATGTGAAGAAGTATATTATAACTGACCTGTAGGGATAGTCTAAGGGATATGATTGTGGCATATGGAGACTATGTTATTGTAGTTTTTCATTTTATAATGTAATGTAAAACTTACGAATGTATCTATTATTTCCAAGGATACTAAAATAATCGGTCTTTCAAGACTTGATATTTTGTGATCTTTCCAATGTTATGTAATAATGTACCGACTCTGGGAAACAAGGGTCGGGGCATTACACAATATAAAAGAAAATCCCCTAAAAGTACTCTATCCAATGGTGTGGCCATAGATTATGGTCCTACTATGATAAGATATATGCCATGATTTTTTTATCTGAGTAGAACACAAACTTCTCCCCAAAGAGGTAGTGACACCATGTCTTCAAAGTATGCATCACTACTTCCAACTCGAAGTCATGGGATAGGAATTTATTTTTGTGTGGTTGGTGTTGGGAGAGCCATACACCACCACATTATCCTCCAACATAAGCACAAAACTAATACCCATACCTGAAGCGTCGTAATAGACCCCATACACCTTCCCAGTCTGAGGAAAAATCAACACAGGGGGTGGTGATAAACCGCCACTTCACAACCCCGAAGGATGCCTGAAATTTTAGGCCCCAAAAAAAATTCTCCCTTTATTGGGTGAGAACGATCACCAGTGAAGCAAGATGAGAGAAAGACTGAATGAATCGCTTTCAATAACCATCCAGGACAAGGAGACTCTTGATCGAGAACACATTCATCAGTTTCCCCCAAGACATGATCACATTGATCTTCTCAGAGTCCACTGAAACCCCCTTCTCTAAGATGACATGCCCCATAAAATTCACCTCCTTGATCAAAAAAGTTCACTTTGAAAACATTAAAAAGTGGTGGTGTTCCCGAAATGTTCCAAAAACGATCCTTAAGTGATGTTTGTGTTCCTCCTTAGAGCCATAGTATAATATAATTTCATCCATGAACACCATATTGAAGGAATCAAGATACTGGTGGAAAACCATTTTCGTGATATCCATAATGACCATTAGAGTATTGGTGGATCCGAAGGGCATGAAAAAATACTCAAAGTGGAGGTACCTTCTTAAGAAGGATGTCTTCGAGATATATGCCTCTTTCACCCTCAATTGATGGTATACCAAACACAACTCTAATTTTGAGAACCACTTTTCCACATTCAACTCATCAAATAAATCATCTATTCATGAAAAAGGGTATTTGTTCTTTATTGTTACCTTGATCAGGTTCCGGTAGCCAATGCACAACTTGAGGGATCCGTCAGTTTTTTTGGTGAACAACACAGGTGGATCCCAAGGAGAGATGCTCGGGTGAATGAATCATTTGGATTCTATGTCATGCAATTGTATCATTCATTCCCTCTGCTCGGTGGGAGCCATACAATATGAGGGAAGATATATCAGCAGTTTTTCCAATGCCAGATCAATCGAGAACTCCACATCCTGCTCCAGGGGAAAACTTGAAAAATAATCCAGGAATACCTCTAGAAACTCATTACCAAAATGAGGTTGTACACATTTTGGGAAAATAACATTGTACTCTAGCACAAATGACAATAAATAGAAGATAAGACTTCCCAACTCTGGTAGTGGAGGTTCTGCGTAACCTAACCAAGGATCCCATTCTCTACGAAGAACCTGATGACTCCCATCAGGTGTAGTGAAACTCAGTCTGAACCTGTAGCAATCAATATGTTCCCAAAATTATACGATCCAATCCATGAGATGTATTATGTAAAACAGTTCCTTATCTAATACCATGAGGTCCCATTCTATATCAACCCCTAACAGGGAAAGCGCACACGATGAGCACCTAAAACCATACTCCTTCTATCCTAGTTGTGTAACTATCTCTATCGCAAAAGAAAACAAATTGATTGTAAAATTCATCATGTCCAAAAAACTGGAAGAAATGATTGAAACATATGCCCCAATATCAAAAATAGAAGCATCTTTAGAAGCTGCGATCTAAACGGTACCTCGAACTGTCGACGGTCCAGCCTCTGATCTGACTGGTGCCTGATCTACTGCATGGAAATGTCTGGTCTCAGTTTGAGGATAACCTATAGTATGTGGATGTTCCATTAACTTTCTCTACCCAAAATATTACCTATCTCTACCACCACTTCCTCCAAATTGAGGTTGTCCCCATCTTCAATGGATCAGACTGAGCTGGCCCTCTTGAATTCGTTGACCCTGCCCCACTCGGAAGTGGATGTGACACCCAACAAAACAATGCAAATGACCCATAGCTCCACATTGGTAATAGAGATTCAGAGGAAATGGTATGATGATCATATTTTCCCCAACCTCCAACATTGGTGGCACATGATCAATCTTGCATTAGATTCCATAGATAAAAACTACGTGGAAGAGTGGCCCAAACTACCACCACCCTTCATCACATGTACCTCCTACTTCCTTTTGTTCACTGAGGATCTTCCCTTTCCCACTACTTATATAGACACAGAGAGACAAGCCCTACCTTTACGGTTAATCTCCACCAAACATTCCTAGTCAACGACATCATCATATGTCCCCTTCTTAAACAAGAATACCTAAGAGTATATCTCTAGTCGCATGCCTTTCTCAAACCTATGGGCCTTCACTTTTTCATTAGAGATGATTTCAGGGGAATACCAAACTAGCTCAGAAAACGTTTGGCATACTCTATGACAGAAAGATTCCCCTGAACAACATCCATGAACTTTTGGGACCTGGCATATGCCAAGACCTCAGTGCAGTACTATTCATTGTAGATGGCTTTGAATTCTCCCCAGTACATCTTCTTGTACATCCCAGTTTGAAGTAATGATTCCCACCACATGTGGCTGGGAACCATCAACAAAAAGGAGGAAAATTTCACCTTAAGCACCATGGGTGTATCTAGTAACTCGAACATGTGCTCGATCTGCTCATGTCATTCCTCTTATTCCTGGGGTTCTATGATGCCTCAAAAGGTAAAAGACATGTTTTTCAGAAAATTTTGAGCCTTATATTTTCTCGGACCTATATCTTCTACCCTAGCATGAATGGGAACATGTTTCAGTCCCTTTCCCAGTGCATGGACAACCCAGACCATAGCCTCGACTAGCCTCTGATCAATCGTTTTGGGAGAACTCTCTCTAGCTTTCTCCCATGGGTGCATGGGAGTTTTTAGGGAGGAATTCTGCTAAAAAAATAAAAAATTCACAATTCAATATTCAATACCACTATTTATAAAATTTTAATCAAATACATCAAATATAAATAATGTAAACACATTACAGTAATAAAAGAAACATCTACTCCACACCTGCATGATGTCCATGGGTGGTCTCTAGCCCACACGTCTCACTCAGAAATGAATCTAATCATACAATTACAACTTCCCATGTAAACTCAAGGTATTCCACAAGAGTTGTGGGCCATTCACCATACAGAAAACCAAAACCCCGAGCTCCAATAGTCCTAGCTCATATATACCCCGACTCATCTCAAAGTAGTTATATAACCCCAAAACATTGCCCTCTTTTGACACCATTTTGTCACAAACCGAATCTTGTCACCATTTATACAAGCCCCAAATCCTAACCATGACAAGGGCCAAAGGGAATTCCCTATCCCTAATGGATGGTACACATGCTCAGGTATCAATAAATTATGTTTGGGAATGATTTACCTGAGTATGAAAGCATAAAACATTAAAAACAAACAATTATATGTGTCTGAAATTTTCCTTCCAGACAAGCCTTAAGAAAAATACCGAACTGAATACATGGTTTTAAATAAAGTACAAGAGGTCCAAACATAAATAAAAATAGGATAAAAACATCCATAAAGACTCCACATGAACAGGGGTCATCGCCCCCAAGATGTCTCCACATCACTGCACCATCAGAGGGGACTAACAACCCGAACGACATTCAACTGAGACTCTTCCATTACCAGAGTCAAACATAATCATGTATTATTACACCCAATGGGTGTAAGTAGGGTGTGATACTAAGCCTAGTATTATACCACCCAATGATTCCAAAGATAATGAAATACAAGGTGAAAAGCATGCAGTTTTAATATGGAAGAGAAAGCAGTGATAAATTCCGAGGTATGCAACTTTAAATTGTAAACAATTTTCAAAATAAAAACATTCAAATTGTTAAAACATTTAAATAATAATTGTGAGCAACTATAATCTACATTCAAACACACCATAATAAAAGGGTAAATACTTCAAATCCATTGGACACCTAAACTGGGAACACCCCTAGGCACTAGATAGTCTCGGGCCCTATGTAACTCATACCTCGGTGTAAAGTAACCATAGAAAAATGTTGTTTTCGTGTACTAGCCACTAGTAGGGAGAATACCCATAACAAGTGGACCCCAATCATCATAAATATAGTTTAGTTAGAATTTTCATTATCTAAACATCTATGTGAAAGCGGGACAAAACCCATCCAGGTCACTAGTCGTACTAGTACATATCGGCCCACCTAGGTGCCCTGGCTTCCCCCTTAGTGATCAAACAATTTCATCATACTACATATATCTATTTTAATATAAAAATACCACTAATATTCACAAAAAAACAATACAGTAGATGTACTCACATTATAACACTTACAACACACAACAATACATTTTTATTTTTAATGAAATAACTTCTCGAAATCTCACATTATTTTTCACCCAAAACTCCCTAAAAACCCCACTTTGCACACCATGTGCACACTTAAATTTCACAAAAACCGAAATTTTAGCCCAATAATGATCATGGAAACCAAAAAATCAGTTATTGGTCATCCCCATATGTACATAGAAGTTATATATTTTTAAAACCACACATTTTCACACAATCATGACACTTAATGTCCATATAAATCACAAATACCATTACAACAAACTTTAACACCATCAACTAAAGGCAATAAACATTCAATACATGATATTCAGCCCAAATAAATTTCAATAAGATCAACTAAGTAACTATAGGGCATCCCCAAATTATCCAAAAAAATATTTCATTGAAAGACTCCCAATTCCCCATAAAATCACACTTAAAATTCATTGGATTTACAAATACCAATAAAGCCAATTTTTACAGAAAAAATTAAATGAAATAAACATAAAATACTATAAACACAGAAATAAAATTCTCAAGGATTTAATAAACCGTGTAACCTCCTACCAAAATGGTTAAAATGATGAATCCTTTGTGCGAGAATTCAATTACACCACTGCCGCACCTCAAGGAAGGTAGATCAAGACTAAAACTAACAGAATATACCAAGAAAACCCAAACATAAACCCTAGGTTTGATACCCTACCCCACGGTCATTTGGGACTTCATGTATATTTGGGGGGAAATCTTGGGAAGCGGAGGAACTAAGAGTAAGAAACACTTACATGAGATTATGTGAAGTTCCTCCACCAAATACCGCCTCAAAATCGAGTTCAAATGAAGGTTTGATATGAATTCAGGGAATCCATGGAAGAAATGGTCAATTGGGTGAAGAAATGGTCGAGTTTGGAACATTCATGGGAATTAAAATAATTAATTTTAACACATTTTTAATGACATGGACATAGGCACACAGTTTGTGTGCATGGTTTGTCAAACCGTGCACTGAAACTCTAAACCCTCATTTCTCCCATCAAAACATTTTGAAAAGCCGCTAAATTTTTTGGGGATTAACAGGGAAATAGGGGGGATGTTAGTATAAAAATATATAAAAAATAAGTACCTTTAATAAAGAACATGTCTATTAATGTTTGAACTCACCCATTTCATTAATGTATATCCTCACATGACAAAATTTACTATGGAGATCGTGATAAAATAAGATGGCTAAAAAATAAGAATCTTTAGAATACATCAGTTTTATTATTTATAATTTATTAATGATCTTAATTATCCAACTTATTAAACCTTTTGATCATGCATTAAATCATTATAATATTTTTTATATTTAAAATGATGTAATAGTCAATAAGAAAATTTTAGCTCAGTATAGTTGGTATCATTGAGTGGTTTGGTTTATTTGGGAATTCAGACTATATAATATTAGTGGAAACTATTGAGACAATAAGTTATCCTTATTAAATTTCCATACATCTATGTTTTAAAAAACACAAACAAATTATCTTAAGGAAAATTGTTTTACCAAAGGATTATTTTTATAAGGAAAATTTCCCTTCTCTAAGGAAATTTTTCCTTATCTTTGTTTTCATTATTCATTTCCTTATATCTCTAAATCTAACTCATTTTATTCGTATGTATAAATATTTTTTTCACATCTAAAACCTTGAAATCTTATAAATCCTTGAATATAGTGTATTCCATTTTCAGACTCTGAATTCCCTGAAATTCTTATTCTGAATTCTCTGAAATTCAGATTCCGAACTCTCTAAAATTCAGAGTTCGAATTCTGAGAAATTCAATATCTAAATTCTCTGATATTCAGACTCTGAATTCACATAAATTTGGAATCCCAATTCCTTATAATTCTGAATCTGATTTCCTCAGAATTCATACTCGTAATTCCTCAGAATTCAAACTATGAATTGCTTAGAATTCAGATTCTGAAATCCTGAGAATCTGGACTCCAAATTTTTCAGAAATCAGACTATGAATTCCTCATAATTAAGATATATTATTCCTCAGAATTCAGATTCAAAATTCAATGGAATTCATTCTCTGAAATCTATTAAATTATGATTATGAATTCCTTGGAAAACAGAATCTGAATATCATTTTCTTGTTTTCTCTGAATGATTATTTGGTTATGACTCCGAATTCTATTTTTTCTTAGAGTGAAAAATATAGATTTGATTAAAAAACTTCATTTTCATTACACTTATTACGAAACAATTTTGTATAATTTGTTTCTAACTAACTCTTGTTTGAGTGGCACGTGTATCAGTCCCTACGAGATTCAAGGAAAAATATGATCACTGGAGGAGGGAACCGACTATTGGAGAAGTTCCTATATATAAGAGCTCATTTAAACGAGCTCATGATTGAGAATTTTTTTATCACTCTAGATATTTCATGCTATGAAGTGATTTATAGAGAGAGATACTCTAATGATTTGTGTGTACTGAATATCTTGTACATCATGCTTCAAGCGACTCTGATTGATGGTAAGTACAATCCAAGGATTCCAAGGATATAAAGACAGAGGTTCTGACTACCTAAATATTTTAGGACTTATACAGATAGAAAGATAGATGTTCTGACTACCTTAATGAATGAGGACTTCTGGGGATAAAAATACAGAGGTGCTGATTACCTTAAAGATCAAAGTCTTTCAGGGATAACAAGACATATTCTGATATTCTTATTGAGGGGATAAATTTGTCTGGGTCAGACATGCATTCTTAAGAGTACAAATCAAGGAACCTTTATTGATGATTGTTGGATACGCAACTCTTTTGGTAAAAATATTACATACTTGTTACATGTTTTTTTTTCAAGTTTATTTTTGCTACATTTTGAAAAAGAAAGAGTGTATAAATTTCTTATAATTTCATCTACTTTCATATACACGGATTACTAAAATTCAATACACTATAAGGTCGAATATTTTCCTTGTGAAATTTCAATAGGTTTAATTTCCAGAAACAGATTTTTGGAACCTAGAAAGTTTTTTTAGTTGAACTAAAATAGGTCTTGTGAACTCACCATGTTTAAATTTGTTAAACATAATTTTCCTTAAGATAAAAAGTGAATGTTTTTAAACTTAAAATTCACCCCCTCTTATAATTGAGTTTCTAAAATCATTTTTCGATCCTAAAATTTGTATCAGAGCAGGTATCTGAAATACTTAAATGGAAATATAAGTTTTCGTGATCATGTTTTCCTTGTTCTAAATTTTATTTCTTAACATTTCTTGCATACATTTTGTTCGATATTTTTTATATTTTTTTACAAACCATTTCCATTATAAAATTTTTGTGGAAAGATATTTTCGTTATATAATAGAAGGAAAGAATTTCAGTTCAATTGAAAATATAAATCCTACTAAACCACCTATTTTTTATGGTAATGATTATGAGCACTATAGAGATCTTATGAAGACATTTTTCATTAATACTGAAGTGGAAACTTTGTCATTATTACTGGAGATTAAAAAATTCCTAAAAAGGAAGTTAAAACCTTCACCAACCAAGAAAACTCAGAATATCAACTAAACTACAAGGTATGCAATACGTTGTTGGGTTCTATGACTAGGAATATATATAGTCGTATTTCTTCATGTGATGCATCAAATTGTATTTGAATGAAAATTTAGGTTAAAAATTTTGGTACATCCAAACATATATATACTAGAAGAGATATGCTTAGAGCTGAATATAATGGATTCTTATTTCCTTGTGGAGAACCAGTATGAAAGGTGCAATAAAGGTTTATGACAACAATTAACAGTCTATAATATATTGGATATAAGGTTCTTTATAATTAAGATATTGTGGACATGATTATTGATATTATTCCAAATGTGTCAAAATATAAGAGAACAACTATTGATGACAATAGAAAAGTGTATCTAATCACTCTTGATGATCCTTTTGGAACTCTTCTTCCACATGAGACAAGAATGGGAAAAGATGATGATATGAATAAGGATAATAATGACAATGGAAGTGTATTCCTTACTACTACTAAACCAAAGACTCATAAAAGTATTAAAAGATCCAAGTCAAAAAAAGGATACTGTGCTATATGAATCTAGTGAAAGTGTACATTCTTAGAATGAGTTAGCTAATACTTCTCAACTTAGGAGCAAGAATTTTGAAAATAATGAATTTAAGTATAGATATAATAAGAAATAAATAAATGACATGAAATATTTGGAATTTACTTTCTATGAATGCAATAGAGCAGGGCATATAAGCCCATATTTTCCTATGCTTAAGAAAAAAGGAATGAAGTAAAGAAATTCAGATAGAAATATAAATAAGTATTACAAGTATATGTATAAGAAAGTCATGAAGGCTAATGACACCTGGAGTGCTAGTGGGGGTGACTTTTCAGATGGATCATTAGATTACGAATCTTCTATTCAAAATAATCTTGGTATACTAGCCAAACTACCCATTGAAAATAATTTTTCCAATGGATAAGGTAATAGAAGGTTAGGACATAGTAAGGATACGTAACATTAGGAACCTATGAAATCTCTCAAAGAAAATACTTATTAAGGATCTACTGAATAATTGGTTTGTTTCTTCAAAACCTTATAATTATTTTCAATATGAGAAGAATCCTAAATCATATGTTAAATCAATCAGTGATGTCTCGACTTCTGATGAATTACAATTAGTTCATATGGATATTTTTTCTCCAACACAAACTATATGTATTGGAGGTAAATATCATGCATTTATCTTCATTGATGTTTACACTAGATTTACGTGGCGCTTTTTTCTAGAAAAGATGTCTGAAGATTTTTGATATTTCGAAATTTTATGATCCCAAGTTAAAAATGAGAAAAACCTTCAATTGATAACCTTTCATAGTGATCATGGAGGTGAATTTCAAAATTTTGATTTTGAAACATTTTTTAGTAGAAAAGGAATTACTCATTATTCTCAGCTCCATGAATTCCCCAATAAAATGGTATTTTTGAAAGAAGAAATTGAATTCTTCAAGAGATATCTTGACCAATGTTGAGTGAATATTCTATACTTAAACACTTTTGTGGTGAAGCTATTAGTACTGCTTGTTATACTATAAATCGAGTTTTTATTAGACACTTTTTAACAAAAACTCTTACGAATTGTGGAATGGTAGAAAACCCAGACATTCTGACTTAATGGTATTTTGGTGCAATGTTTTAATTTTTAATACTAATGAATATATATATAAATTTATAGCCCAATTGGATGATGGAATTTTTCTAGGATACTCCCCAACTTCTATTTCTTATACATTTTTTAATTAAAATACATGTACTGTTGAGGAAAAAATACATGTTAAATTTGATGAAACTGATCCTTTTATTTTTTAAAAACCCAAATGTACATCTTTTGTTGTGTTTTAAAAAATATATTTTGAACCTCTGAGAGATGATGTTTCTGATAAAAAAAATGTTCAAGAAAACATTCCTAAAACATTTAACCTAATAGATTTCCTACCATATATTGATGAATAGGTTTTACCAAACTCAAATAAGTTATTTCTTAAGAATCATCCCCATGATAGTGTCATTGGTGATGTAAATCAACCTATAAGAACTAGAACTTACATATGAAATGAAATAGTAAATCTAGAATTCCTTTCCCAATTAGAACAAAAAAAAAGCACAGATAATGATTTAGTTGATGATGTTTGGATAAAATCCATGAAAGATGAGCTAAATAAATTTGATAGGAATAATGTATGAACCTTGTTCGAAAGACATAAGGAAACATCTTTTATTGGAGTAAAATGGGTCATATAAAATTAGTGTGATTAAAATAGAATCATTGTGAGATATAAAGAAAGACTAGTTGTTAAAATCTATAATTAATAAGAAATAATAGACTATGAAGAAACCTATTCTCTAGTAACTAGAATTGAATCTATTTATATTTTACATCCATTGCAGAATTTTTTTAATTTTAAACTTTTAAAATGGAAGTAAAATGTGACTTCCTTAGTCGATATCTTCAAGGAGAAGTTTTTGTCGAACAACCACCTGATTTTGAAGAAAAAAAACATCATGAACATGTTTTCAAATTTATCAAAACCTAATATGGACTTAAAAAATCCCCTAGAACATGGTTTGATAGACATAAAATATTTTTTATTTAAAAATTTATATTAAGAGAACTACTAATCCAAATCTTTTTATAAAGGAAGATAATAAAAATGTTTTTTTTGTTCAAATTTATTTTTATGACATTATATTTTATTAACTTAGAAATATTTACCTGGTTTGTTTATGAATCTAATGAAATATTTGTTTGAAATGAGTAGTTGGGTGAGTTATCATTTTTCCTAGGATTTTAGATTTCTCAAAAACTAGAAGGAACATATATATCTGAACATAAGTATATTAAATATCTTCTTAAAAATTATATATATGATAACTCTAAAAGTATAAGTACTCCCATAAGTACCTCAAAATTCTCTTAATCTAGATGAACCTGGGAAACCAGTATATCAAACATCATTTAAGGGTATGATAAAAAGTTTAATAAAATTGACAGATAGTCATATAAACATTATGTTTTTAGCATGATTATGTACAATACATTAATATAATCCTATAGAATCTCATTTAAAAGCAGTAAAAAAGAATTTTTCACTGTTTAAAGGGAAGAATGGATTTAAGACTCTTTTATACTTATGGAAATTATTTTTTTTAAATGTTTTTCAGCTGCAGACTTTGGTGGGTGTAGAATGGATATAAAAAGTATATAAGGAACTTATCATTTCTTAAGATATTCATTAATTTCGTGGTCCTGAAAAAAGAAATACCCAATAGCACATTCAATTGCTGAAACTGAATATGTAGCAGCTGGAAGTTGTTGTGATCACGTGTTGTGGATGCAACACACACTCACAGACAATGGAATGAATTTTATGAGAACACATATAATTTTTTTAATACTAGTTCCATTGCACTAAGAAAAAACCATGCAAATCAATCCCATGAAAAACACATAGATATTATGAATCACTTTATTAGGGATCATACAGTGAAATGAGGTATCATTAATCAATTTATCAGAATGCAAGATCAACGTGATGATATTTTCTCTAAATCATTATACTTCGATAGATTTGAATACATTGAACAAAATTTAGGAATGATAATCATAATGAAATCTTATATATTAACTTTTAGAGGAATATTTTCTCCTTATATTTAGTAACTCCTTTTCATATGGGGAGTATATTTTTTTAAATCAAAATTCTTCTTATTCAAATTGTTTATAATCAAAAAAAATTGAAACCAAATTTTTATTAGTTAAATTTTCCTTGGTTACCAAATTTCTCTGTTTTAACCAATAAAAATTCGGAACTCAAATTCCAAAACTGCAAATTTTTTTGTTTCCAAAATCTCATTTCCTTAGAAAAATCTCAGAATCCAAATTTTTTTTCTTCCCTAAAGAATTTTTTTTAGAATCTATTGTTCATCCAGAAAATATTTCCTCATTTTTAATAATCTTCCTAGAAATCCAGAAGGTATGATACCATTCATAAATTTTCGTAAATGACTTTTTACATGATTGGTATTTTCATTTTATTTTAAGCAATTTTTTTATTCACTTTCCTAAAATACAATATTTTACATTAGGACTTCAAAAGATTTGAACATATCAAAATTCATTTGTTGGATTTCATCTCAACCATCAGATAGAATTCCTTTTGTTTCAACTATTGGGTCAATCTTGGAATATGATATGTCACCTAAACACCTATGTAAAGGACCCATAATGGTTATCCCACATCAGCTTTTATGTTCTTTCATACGGAAGATTTGCCGTTCTTCTTAACTGTCATTCTTAATTTTCTTATTTTCACAAATCCGAATGTCTTTGGAAGCATCCCAACAGAAGAAGATGTCATCACTTAAGGATATTCCTGAATAGAAGATCTAGAGAGAAAGGTTAGTAGATCTGAAGTTCATCGCTATGTATGATTCTTTTATTTCAAATAATATCAATTTGAATGGCTGGGAAAGTGTATGTGTAGCCAAACCAAAGTGATATGATCTAGTTTATTCAGAGTTTCTGGTATGATTTTATAATTTGTAAGTTTCTTTAATGAAGAAGGTAGAGATAAGTTTTCTTTTAAGAGTTATCTGAAGCTGAGTTCTGCACCCACATGCTACTAGATATATCAAGAACATTTGATACGGAGAAGTCCATAGAGTGACTTAGTTTGACACAAGTGAACAATCTGAAGATTAAATGTCTCTCTAAAAATTTCAGGAATCTAGAGTTATGGGTTCAGAGATTACTCATTCCGAGAACAGGGGAAAAGGATACCTTGGAGAAGAGTGAAATTTATGCATTGGATGTTCTGCTGAATCCCAGAAAGATTCATCCGGTGATGTATGTCCTGCATACAATTATAAATAGAACGACTGGGTCTCTAAAATCTCATATCATTATGTTTCTAGTTATTATTTCTATGATCATTTTCCTTTGTCTATATTTGTTCAAAATTCCATGTAGTTCTATACCAAGAAATTTCAATGTTCAATTATTGAGCGATGATACGCTCAGAAGGATGATGGTTGGCATTAACAATAATTCCGGAGTGTTTTATAACATATTTGATAGTGAAATACAAGACTTATCCAAGAAGCTGGAAGTGGTTGACACATCAAATAATGGTCATATGAAGAGAAAGAACAATTAATCAAAAGACAATAAAAAACTCCTGTAGTTTAGGAAACACGATAAACACCTCCAAAATCTAAGAAGAAAAAGACCTATCTAGATGAAGTTGTTGATAAGTGGATAGATGATAAATAAGCATAATAAGGAAATATATCCAAGATTTGGCTTGGTTCCTGCTGAGGAAAAGGTTTTAAATATTAAGGATACTGAGGAGTTTGAGAACAATGAAAAAGAGAAGAAGTAGAAGAAGAAAATCTCTAAAACTGAGATCTTTCAATCTGTTCTCAAGGCTACTGAGAGAGCTTTTGAGAAAGTCCAGGTACCAGAATACTTTTTACCAGAATCACTACTTGTGACTTCGGGAAAGAAAATGGACATTCTACTAGATAATGGAGAGGAAGATATTGTTCATGAAGAGTAATTGAAAAAAGAATAAGTGGAAGGAAGTGATGTTACTAATGATATGATAATGCAAGCTGATTAATATCATGAGAATGAAAGTCCTTTTGAGAAATTGTCAATCTGATCCTCCCCAGAAGAATCTTCCAAACTTGTTACCCCATGAAAATAAGAAGAAATTAATGAATAAGTAATCATACCATCAAAAGAAGAGGGAAATAACCAAGAATTGGATCCACCTCAGGATTTGGAAGAAGATGATGAAAAGGAAATGTTTGAGGAAGATAAGATAGTCCAACAATCAGATTGTGAACATGAATCACCAAAGGCTGCTTAGATCATTCTGAGAGTGAATAAAGGAAGTAAAGTGGTACTTGATATACCAAAGAAGGTCATGGTGGATAAGAAAGATGTTGGTTGATTTTATAAACTAAATATTGATGAGATTGAGAATGAATTCTCAACCACAAGAGAATATGATTTAGAATCATCTTATATGGGTTATTATTTTGTGATCCAATCCCTGATGATTTTTTATGACACAATTCCTTTTTTCCATTTATTCATTCGAGATGTCAGATGCTTCAGAATCTACATAATTGGAAATCAGCTTCTATTTAAATACTGATTGACAAATTTTTCATGCTTGAGGATGATTTTAAATCCTTCTTGAAAGAGTATGATTATCCCAACAGGTCATGAAAAGATACTACTAAGTGGTCTAAGAAGACCATTGAAGAGCTAAAAATGATTGGTGACTTTGAAGATAATGTGACGGATGCTTTTGATAATGAATATTCCAAGATCAAAGAACATACTACAAGTTTCAATGAGACGCTGAATCTTGAACAAACATTCCGAAAGCAGGAAGACAAAGATCTGAATGGGAAACATAATTCAATTTCTTTAAATTTGATAATTGAATGTGTTCTAATAATTTAGTTTGAAGAAAATCTCAGTATGCAGGATAAATATTTGAAGACTCGGATAGAAATTCTTAAGGATTAGGAAGAAAAAATTAAATATTTGGAGAAGGAAAATAAATATCTTTATCAACTACTCAAAAGTGTTGAAGATGATCATAAGGAGAGTTAAAAGATGAATACCATTGTTAATAAGATTATTCTAGAGGAAAAAATAAGTATTATTTTTCCTAACTCCTATATTTTGTGGTATTACCATCATTGTACAAATTTTTCAAATCATAATGAAAATTCTGGTTTTTCTTCATTTGTTTTGTTGTATAGTACTAATATTTTAGGTACCACTTTTTCCATTCCCTTAATTCCTTTTTGAAAATAAGAAAGGGGGATAAAATATTCATAAATAGAATACTATGTAAATATAGAATTCCCTAAGTAAGGGGGATTCTATCTAAGGAGGAGTTTTATCAAAGAAAATGTATGTATTCATGAAAAAGAAATATCACTTTATGAAAGTCAAGAATACAATCTTTAGTAATTTCAAAACCTAAGGGGGGATTTTGTGGTATTCACCGTGATCCATAAGTAACGGAAGATATATTTTCTCTTTAAAATTCATAATGAAAAATTCTAAGTCCAAATATTATTTTTCAAAAAGATGTTTGTGATTTCCAAAAAGTGGTTGATTATTTATTCAAAAAGGTTTCCTTATGTCTTTTTAATTCCTATATGTTATGAAAATCACAAACCCTTTATCTTAAGGAAAATCATTTATCCTTAAATATTATTTTCGTAGAGAATATTTCCCATCTCAATGGAAAATTTTCTTATCTTTGTTTTCATTGTTCATTTCATAATATATCTAAATATAACACATTTTATTCCTAATTATAGAAATTGGTTTCACATTTAAACCTCATAATTCTATAAGTCATTGAATATAGTGTATTTTGTTTTCAGAATCCAAAATCCTTAAAATTCAGATTCCAAATTCACTAAAATTTAGATTCTGAATTCTCTGAAATTTAGATTCCAAATTCCGTGAAATTCAGTTTTCAAATTTTCTAAAATTCAGACTCCAAATTCAATGAAATTTAGACTACGAATTCCTCATTATTAATACTGTTAATTCCTTAGGAATTAGAATCTTAATTCCCTAGAATTTATAATCCATATTCCTCAATATTCAGACTCTAAATTCCTTAGAAATCAGACACTGAATTCCTCATAATTCAGATTCTGAATTCATTGGAATTCAGACTCTAGAATCTATAAAATTACGATTCCAAATTCGTTGGAATATAGAATCTGAATATCCTTATATTATAGACTTCAAATGATTATTTGGTTAAGACTCCGAATTCTAAATTTCCATAGACTCTGAAAAATAGATTTTTTATGTAACATCATTTTCCATACACATGATATGAAATGGTGTTGTATAATCAGTTTCTTACTAACCATTTTTTGATTGACACATGTTTAGATCCCTCTGATATTGAAGGAAAAATATGACTGTTGGGGGAGGGTTTTAACCATTATATAAGTTCTGATAAATATGATCTCATTTTAATGAGCTCATGATCTATAATGTGTTGATAAAACTATATATTGCATGTTGTGAAGTGATTTCTAGAGAGAGATAATCTCATCCTTTGTGCATACAGGACATATTTTTCTTCTTACATCTGCAACTTTGAAGTTTGTTGAGTGAAATCGAGGGATTATTGGGATATAAAGATAGAGGCGATGATTGCCTTAATGATTGAGTTCCTCTGGGGATAGGAAGACAGAGTTGGTGACCACCTTAACGTTTTAGGATGTCGGGGGATATGTTGAAAGAGGTTTCAACTGCCTTAAACATCGAGGGATTGCGAGGATGGAAAGATAAATTCTGATATTTCAATTGAGGGCTTACCCTAGTGTGGGTATGATATAATTTCTTGAATGTATAAATCAAGGGACCTTTATCCAATGTTTTCGGATACCCTAGTCTTTGGGCTAAAATATTTCATTCTTGTTACTCATTTTTGTCAAGTTTATTTTCACTGAATTTTGATAACGAATGAAAGTATAACATTCTTATACATTCTTGTACATTTGTTTTCAAAGATTAGTAATAATTTAGAAGCATTATGGTAGAATATATTCTGTGTAAACATTCTTTAAGTTTCATTTCCCGAATCATATTTTCATAACCTAGAAAGTTTGTTTAGTAGAAATAAAAGAGGTCTTGTGAATTTACCTTGTTTATATTTGTTTAACATAATATTCCTTCAGGTTAAAAATGAATGTTTTGAAATTTAAAATTCCCCCACTCTTGTAATTGAGCATCTAAAATCAATTTTCAATCTTACAAAAACCAAATGTGTTAGTCTATATATTGATAAGAGAAATAGAATATTCATTATATAAAAATGATGAACATTGGAATCCAAAAAGATGTGACATTAGAGTTAATTTGGTCATAATGATAAATTATTTATTCATTCATTATTGAATTATGATTTTTTCAATCCTTTTTTATTTCATGAAATGTTGGAAACTTTTAGAAACCTTGCCAACAACCCATGTGTGGTAAAATATAACAATTTTACAAAAATATCCCCGGTTATATAAGAGGTGGAGTTAAAAACATCATGTCTAAGCGTATGAAACCATAATAAGATATAAATATTAACATGAACCATGTGGATCTCCCACCTTCACTCAAGAATAGGGAATATGATATGGATTATGTTTGGTGGAAATAAACACCAATATTTAGTGTTTCTTATGATCCACCTATCACTGGATAGTGGGTTAACTCAATGGGGAATATATTTTCCATGATCCACTATTTTAAGAATTATAATGTTACTCTATCGATCTATAATTCTAATGTAGAGCCTGATAAATAGTGGTAAATGATAAAGGACTCATATTTGAAGTATGAAATAGAAGATATTGAGAGGGAATAATTTTAGATAGTATTTTATAACAATTTATTCTTACAAACTCTTCAAATGTATATATTAATAGAATTTATAAGGCATAAGAAAAAGTGGGAGAATCAATAATAGATTATGAGGAAAAGATATCATGGAATGTATGGTAAACCCTGGGTTTTGTTATCAACAATGATACAAAAATAGATAGATTACTCATTGGTTTAAAACCATACCTCCAAAAGTCTCTATCTATCATAGACGTTATGAGTTCCAAATAATTTTTTATATATTATCTCAAAGTAGATATGATGTTTGTTGAATGGTCCCATGTTTATAATGATAATAATAAGCGAATGTATTTTCATTTTAGTGGGTCAAATGACAGTTGAGGAAAGCAAATCCAACCATCCATGTGTCAAAAATGGTTGAAGAAGCATCATTGGAATAGCCTCAATGGTATAGGGAAATACATCAAAATTTGAAGAGAAGGTCAGAAATCTCATGATTATTAAAGAGACATGAATAAGCTATTATATATGATAGAGTAATGGAAGCAATTTATGAATTACCCACCCATGGTAAAATTTATCAATGGTAGAGAGAAAGGGTGATACAAAGGCCAATGCAATAAACCAGAGTTCCTAGAATGCAATCAGCATCAGAAACCACCAAATCCCAAGGAGAAAGGGAAATCATCTTCCATCACTAATTCAGAAGTAGAGATTGAAAAAAATGTTCTAAAATTTAATCTTAATATACATTCATTTGAGGAATCTCTTTTAATTAAAAAAATTTCTATGAATTCCTTTATAAACATAATGGTTTGTAGAACTATTAAATCAAATCCATGATACATTGGAGTAGAGATATGTATAAAACAAACACAATTTTGACCATTTATTCCCATGTGTTGGGCTCTTCTCTTGTTAAAGTATCTGGGTGGTTTCTTATATATAACCTTTTATTCCCTCTCATGGTTGGATTTTATGCTATAATTGGCATGGATTATATCAATATATATGTATCAAACCTCAATTGATTGGAAAAGTAAATCTCTTTTAATATTCTAAAATACATTATGATTCTCTAAAAAGGAATGGAATATCCTGAATACCAACTAGATAATCCTTCAATGGTATTGGTATTGAAACCCTATGAATAATTATACCTCGTTTAATTGGTTATGTCAAATGATGGTATCAAATTATAGAACATAGCCATTTTGAGGGAATAAAATGATGTATTTCCTGAAGATTAACCAAGACTCCCCCAAGATTATGTGGTAGAGTTATCAATAGTGCTTATAACTAGAGGCAATTATTTTTCCAAATGATCCTGTAGAATGGAACCAATAAAAATATATGATTCAAAGTATACAAAACAATAGAATTTCGAAAAAGGTTTAAAATTACCATGTGTATCACCTTTGGGTTAATTGGTTCTCTTTTTCATTAAAAATTATGGATTAATGAAGCTTTGTGTCTATTATTGTGAACTAAGAAAGATCACCATAATGGAAAAATATCCCCTTCCAAGGAATAATTACTTCTTCAATAAACTACAAGGAGAATAGTGCTTCTCAAAGGGTTATCCATGTTCTGGATATCCTAAGCTAAAGGTGAAGAATGAAGTTATTAAAAAGATAACTTTTCATTAATGGAATGGGCATTATTAGTTCATAGTGATTCCGTTAAGACTTAGTAATGATCCTGAAAACTTAATGGATTTGATGAATAATTTCTTTATAGACTACATAGAAACATATTTTTTAGTCATTATTGATGATATTATTATTTAATCCCTTGGAATGAGGGGAAATTAAGAGAATATAAGGATTTTTTGCAGCATTATGAAAGAAGAAAATGTATGCTATGTTAAAAATTTGTGACTTTTGGATGCATCAAGTCAAATTCATAAATATCATGATAAATATTGATGAAATTCTTATAGAACCTTCAAAAATATGCTAATTGATGAATGGAATAGATACACTAATGTCAAAGAAATTATTAGTTTTCACGGCTTAAATGGGTATTACTAATGATTTATGTGATTTTTTTCATGATTTTTCAGCACCATAACTAAGTTAACAAATAATGGGGAAAATTATGAATAGATAGAATAATATTAGGAAATTTTTAAGGATATAAAAATGAGGCAAATCATTGTTCCTATACTCACAAATACATTAATTTGAGATACTTTTAAGATATATTGTGATGCTTCAAGAAATATATCTGATTTTATATTCATGAAAATGGAAAATTTTATTTGTAATGCCTCGTGAAAACTGATATTCCATTTAGATAACTACATGAAAAATAATTGGGAGTAATAATTTGTGATATTCACCATGAAGATCATCCGAAACTACCTCTATAGTGATGAGTGTGACATATTTTCCAATAACAAGAGACTAGAAAATATATTCACATAGAAGGATTATAATATGAATAAAATAACAAGGTTATATCTTATAAAGGACTAAAATTTCTCTATTACCAACCATATGGGACAGGTGAAGAAGGTAGTTGTTTCTCTCAGTAGAAAAGAACCTATAACTCTTTCCATGATTTGGATTGATAAATACCCTATATTAATTTATATGTAAAGGATTGATCTTGAAATCATATTGATAGGGAAGACATCCTTCATCCCCCAAATGATTTCCCAACCATCTATCCAAGATATTTACAAGGATTCATAATGGGATGATCTTCAGCTTCAATCGAAGTGGAAAGAATTTGGAGAAATGAAACGTCATAAATTACACATTGATGATGATGTTGTGATTTAGTTTTGAACTAGTCTTTGTTTGCATTTATCTCCAAATATAAATTAGGATTTATTATATAATGATCATATATTATCTTTCTTTATCAATCCTATAAATAATAAGACGTACCATTATCCTGGATATCACATCCAGTTGAACAACATGGAGAAGGAAAATGTTGAGTATATCTTAAGGTTCTTAGTATGTTAGTAAGGTAAATAAGAGTTAATGAAGTCCAAGGGAATTATGAAACAATTTCCTATACCCATGTGGAAGTGGGAGAACATCACCATGGTCTTTTTCACTAATATATAGAAGAAATATAATGTAAATAGTGTGATATGTGTTGTGGTGGATCAAATAACTAATACAACCAACTTTATCATAATTAAAGAATATTTATCGCTTGAAAAACATACCAAGATTTATGTAATAGAAGTGGTGAGGATGCATGGGGTTCAAAATTCAATCATATATAATCTTAATCCAAACTTCATATCTAAACTATGGATAATTCTTAAACATACATTGAAATTTGAATTGAGTTTTAGTATAGCTTATCACCCTTAAGCTAAGGGAGAATAAAAATTGACTATTCTGATGCATGAGGTAATACTGAGAGCCTACATTGTTGAATTTATAGAGGATGAGATAAAAATATATTATTATTTGAGTTCCAATAGAACAATATTTTCCATATAGGAATTAAAATGTCTCTACATGAAGATCAGTGTGATAAGAGATGTAAAACTGTGACATGTTGGGATGTTGTTATCGGATGAAAGATACATAGACCCGATCATGTGCAAGAGATACCAGTGAAGGTTCATGATATCCAACAACATATAAATGATTCTCAGGGTCCAAAATGATATATATTTATAGAATTCAAGTGGAATTTTATTTTGAAGTTGGATAAAAAAATTCCTTTGAATATCACCATGGAAGAGAGACATGTGTCTTGGAATGAATGGGATGCCCAGCCCTTGGCACATTTTCCCCATTCAGATACTTGATCACATTGGGGTTGTAGACAATCAACTTCTTTATCCACCAAATATTTAAAATGATAATTATGAGTTCAATAGATCATTCATTAATAAGAAGAACCTGATCGCTCACATATACAGAATCTAGAGCTTGTAATACTGGTTAATGAAATCTCATAAGAGGATCATCTTCTGAAGATCTTAGACCATAGAAAAAAAATAGTCTAAAAGATAACACACCTCTTAAATGTGTTTTGGAACAACCATAAGTATTAACAAGTAGCATGGAAACTAGAGGAAATAATGAAATAGTTTAACCCACACATATTCTAAACTGGGGAGACGAGTTGAAATTTCGGGGTGGAAATTTCCACACCTGGGAATAATGTAACAACATAGAGTTCATAAATGAAATATATTTCTTGAAAAATTTAATTAAGTTATATTATGTGTTATTATTCACATACAACACCTAGAGAGACCAACAACACATTATTTCATTAATGAAAATCATTAAATTAATCAATAATTAAATCCATTAAAATTATAAACAGTGCATGGGGAAAATAAATATATAAAAAATAAACTACTATAGGAAAATATGGATTTACCCTTCTATAGTATTTTCTCTAGTGAACAAAAATATAGAAATAAAAAATATATTTGTAAAAAATAAAATTTTAGAAATTAGAAATAATGATACTTGGGATAAATTGGGATGAATAATTTATTAAGAAATTTATTAGTATTTATAGGAGGTAATGTGATTGTGGGAGTAGTAATGCGACCATTGGAAATGTAACCAGACCATTGGGAATATTAACATGATAGATGGAACATTAAATTATACCCAAAATAATATAATGTAATAAAAATAATATTTATAAAGAAATTTTTTAGTAGCTCTAAATATTATAATTCAAAAAAATAAATACCAATGTTCAAAAATCAATGAAAATATAAAGACAATTTTGGTAAACTGTATTTTAAGTTCCTTCATAAAAATATTATTTTTATATGTTAAAATTTTAACTAAAATATGTCTAAAAATTATTTTGATAAAATCAATGTATTTTTTAAAACCATCATATCGAAATTTATTAAGGGTAATATATTGGTAATTTTTTGAAATATTATAATTTTCATGTGAATAGTAAAAAAAGTTTTCTCATAGCAGGGGTATTTTGAATTACATCATTCATGATGTAATAATAATCTAATAAATTATTGAAATGGTGGATATACTAAAACCAAATTAATTTGATTAATGGATTAATAAAATTCAATAAACCTATTTTCCAAACCTAAAAAATACTTAACGATTCCCAAATTCAATATTATTCCTTCAAAATAATACTTTTTCATTTTTTCCCAATTTCATTTTTAGTAAAAAATGGAATTATATTTATAAATGAGTTTAAAGTACTAAAAACATAATATTATATTTATATATAACTCATTACAACAAAAATATTACTATATGGTTTGCCTTGGATATATAATTTTATTATTTATGTTAACCAGAATACACCCCTTTCCTCAGGTTTATGTAACACCACTTTCTCCCATCAGAAAAGTATTCCTCCATCACAAATAATTCCTAATAACTTTCAAAAGCCTATATCATAATCGTTGATCAAACATATGTTAATTATTTAATAAAAAACTATATTCTTCATGTAATTATAGTTTCATATAAGAGAATCAACACTGAGAAAAGGGTAAGTTTTCATTAACACTTCACTCATTTCTTCCCTGATTATATTTTTGCCAATTTTGTTAGAAAACAGAATCCTATAATATTAGTTAGGAATTATTTTATAATTATATAAATGATTTTAAACAAATTTAAAAAAACATATTTTTATTACTTATATATTATACCTCACTTACTCTTCCTTTGGGCAATACTCTCGTTAACAATCTGTTTACCACCAATTAAGAAATTTACAACTTCTTTCTATATCACCGCCATTATATATGGTTACAATAAATTAATTATGATAAATAAAACTATCAATATATTTAATTTATTCTTATATAATTAATTTCCCTAAATAATTAATGACATCGAACAACAAATTTGCGAAATAGAAGAAAAACAGATCATTTTTTCGGAAAACGTGATATAAAAATATTTAGCCTTTAACCAAGGAAATAAAGAATAATATTCCAATAATTAAATTTGATAAATATTAAAAAAAATAATTAATAATTCCATGTTTTAATAAGCTACTATATATTACCCAGGATGCAGGAAAGTAATGAAATAAATCGGGAATTAAGGTAAGGTGTCCACAAACCAAACTCCTCCACTTTTCTTTCACCATATTTATCATGATTTTTAGTTTGAATATTTCACTAATATTAAATAAATATCCTTTCACCATACTTCATTTTTCATTTAAGGGATATTCATTAATTTTTTCCATTCAAATATGATTTTTAATCAAAATATTTTTTTCCAATATACTTTTCCATCCAAAACACATAATTGAGTCACCTTGAGTTGTTTTTTCTTCACCGATGATTGATGATGTATATGACATATATGTTTTCCATTATTAATTTGGGAACCCCGAATATTATTAATGTTTTTTATTAATGAATCCTTTATGAACCCCATCAATTTCCATGAGTAATTTCAGGACTATGATTGTTATTTGTTCTATGATTCATGCTTGATTATAAAATTTTATGACATGATGAGTAGGATAAAATTATATATCCCTATAATGATTAATTTTATTGTGATTTATCTGGTGTTATTATCTTTATTATTCATGTCTATTATGCTGTATTTTTTTCTAAATGATGTTGTTATGATTTTTGAACATGTGTTATGTGTAGAATGATGAAATAGTTGTTATAATTATGTATGGTGTTTGACCACTATGACATGATGTTTCAGTGTTATACATGTTCCACAATCCATTCCATTGTCAAATTTTTTAATTATGATTTTTATGATGATAATATTCTTATGATATGATGATTTTGATTTTGATCACCCTTTCACTATTGAGTCATGTCTCTAATATCCCCTACTAGGATTTTAGATCACCCATTTTAATGATGTATATCCTCAAGAGACTACATGTAATAAAGAAATAATGAGTTCTTTATAAGGATAGATATTTATAATTTAAATATTGTTATTTTTTTAATTAAAAGTTATTTATGAGCATAATTTACCCAAGACAAAAATCATTTAGATCCATGATTGTATTTATATTATGTTTTATAACATAATAATGATATAATAATCATGAAATAAAATGTAGGGTCTCACTAACATAGGTATATTTACAAAAATTTAATCATTTTCTATATTTTCTTCAATATTACGTTATTTTTGGTTTCCAAACCATCCATCATTCATGATTGATCCCATGAACTTCTCCCAAGGTTGTCGTATTGCCTCTTCCATTCATATACTCACTGTAACATAAATAAATTCTCTAAAAAATCATCGTACATTACATCACATTGTAAAAAGTCCAATATATATATAAATGAATATATATATATATATATATATATATATAATTTAAAACATCACCTCATCTGCCTTGTCAAAAATCTGAACATACTTAGGGGAATCCAACAATCTCCCCACCTTTTCAGAAAAATGATTTGGGATGAGTCCATATAGATTTTTATCACTTGTAAAATATAATTTATTATCCACATTTTATTCCATTACTCTCACTGTGAACCATGGATTCTATGTTTTATTAATAAAATATTAAATAACATATTTTATGAAATAATAATTATATGCTTTGGGGTATGTTTTTTTAGTAACTTTTGTTCTAAAAAAATAAAAAAAAGATCAATAATAATATATTTCAAGGGGTAAATAAAAAATTAATGTAGAAATTACTCGTAAAAATATCAAAATATTCAATTTTTTTTCATTGATAGTGTCTGAGAGAGAAAATGAATAATCATTAATATGTGATTTTAGTAGAACTAGATTCATGTTAATGATATCAAATGATTGTGTTATCATAAATGGATTAAGATATTGATACCCTCAATATGGTATTTTTATATGAAAATTTTTTAATCTATTATCTCCACAAATTATTTCAAGAAAAAATGTAATAATAATATTTTCAATTTAATTGAAGGTTTATATACGTTGGGTTATTTTCTATTGACTTTCAAAAAATGATTTCCAAATGCTAATTTATTATCTGAAATATTATACAATTTATCTAGATTAATACATTCTTGATATATAATTCCTTCTTTGAAAAAAACTATATTAAAAATTTACAACAAAAAATATCATATTACACCAAAATATTTAACAACTTGAAATGCTTATGTGGGTGGGTGAAAATATTTTACTGTAAAGGGTATGTTAATGTTAAATGGAAAATAACTACATAAGTTGTACATCTCCAAAAGTTTCTATCATTACAAAATTGAATGTTGGAATATAAGAATTAAATGGTTGTTACACACACAAGTGGGGATTTAGTGGTATAATGACTAATGAAGTGTTTTTTAGAGATTAGTATTATCTATCATTTTGATTTTGTTATTATATAATTTGTGTTTCATTTATTTCCATACACATTAAGATTTTCATCTATGTGTGTTTATTTAATATTTCAAATTTATACAATGAATTGAATTAATGATGTATATTCTAAATTTTATTGAATTGTGAATTTCATCATGAAAATAAAATCATAAATTTATTAAATTAACATGAATTTTATTTTTCCCAATAGTGACTTTTTTTTTATATTTGAATGGTGATCAAATTTTTATTCACATTTCTTTTTCAACCCTTATATCAATGTAATTTTCTATTTTTTATTCTAATTTCCCAATAAAAAGTAAAACATCCGTACTTATAAAATCATTTTAACTCATGAAAATTAATGTTTCAATATTTAAATTCAACTTTTTTTCATGTTTTCATGGTAGGGATTAATTTATAAAGAGTTAGGTAAAATTTTCATAAAACACGATGAACTATGAAAAATCTAAAATACATAAGTGAAATAATCGTTATATATCAGAAAAAAATCATTTCATCTAAAGATGTTTAATTTTTTTATCACTAGATAAGTATCTTATAATAGTTTAGAGGATCATTAAATAAAAAAATCATTTGAAGGCCTAAAATGTTTCATCATTAAAGAAATATGAAATGTTACAGAAGTAAGTTAAAATATTTATATTTAGGGAATACATACCATTTTAGAACGTCAATGGATAGATATTTTTATTGTTATATTTTCATGGAGAACTCCTTGAACTTTATTGATGTTTCACATTTGATGTATGTTCATTAACCTATCAAAAATGAATCTAAAATTTGTATAATTAATTATGAATCTAGAAACCACTGCGACCCATGGCCTTAAAATAAAAAACATGGGTAATATGTTAATATATTTAGAAAATGTAGAATATTTTTTATTTTTAAGAGTCCAAAGGATTCCTTTAGTCACATTGGATGTTCTAAAGAATCATATTATTATAGGGAGAGACAAAATAAAAAACAGATCTTGTCAATATACATTCACATCTCAATGGAATGCTAAAAAATGGGTGATCATTAAGAAATATCTACAAACATATAGGGGGAATTATATAAAATTTATTAATGTAGGTTTAGTGTAATAATTATTTTTATAAAAATTCATTTATTAGTAACATTCTTGGATAATACAATCAATTCATTGTTTTGATATAATTTTTTGAGTCATTTTTCATTTCCAAATATTCTAGTTTTATATTTATTGTTAACAACTAATTGTTTTTACAATTATATAAGATGAGGGACTTTTTGGTACACAATTTTTGGATAACACATTATTATTTGGAATCATGAAATCCATACACAAGATTAAATTAAATAATAAATATTTTTTATGTAAAGTAATGGTCCTATAAGAATTATTTGTGAATTTTGAAATTAGAGAACACCTAGATATAGTGGTTTAGTCCATGTTGAGGTCTTTCATAGGTATAGAACGACATTATGAGAGTTTCCATGACATTGTTCTCTACACAAAATCCTATATGTTAGGTGATACAATATAGTAAATACATTATTCCATGGATCTACTTCCAAAAATAGATAAAATCAAAATAACTTAATGATTTTTAAGTATTTCAATTTTTTGTATATTCATTTAAAAAATACATCAATTGAATAATTATTCAAGAATAATATTCTACAGAGTTAAATTATTATTAATTATTTATGATATTTTCATTAATATTGATGATTTTTTTGGATTCATATATAAGATATTTTTTTCCTCCTGCATTACGAGTGATGTATGGAATATTATTGGCCGAATAATTTTATTTCATTTCCATCCACCATAATAATGGAAGGTTTGAATTGACTTTATATTAGATGGACAAACATCTTGATATCTATGAAATTCATCCAACATATAGATGCCCCAAATGAATGAGTCCTTTTACTACATTAATGTGTTTCCATTCAAGAAAATGTGATAATATTATATAGGTAAGATCATTAAAGGTGAACGGTACACCATTATTCATTTTTTATTATAAATTAAAAAAAATTGGAATATAGTAGTTTTTAATTAGATTTAGAGTTATATTTCAAAGCATTTTGGAAAATAGTATACCCACCAAAACATTTTAGGGATATCAAAGAAATTTCTATAATTATTTGGATTGGTTTCAAATCGTAAAAGAATATTAGAAAATATACATTTTTGGTGGTTGGGAAAAAATCCATCGATGCACTGTTTTGATATTTTTTTGGGTGTTTGTGTTTGTTGAGAAATCCAAAAGACCATGAAATAGTTTTGTTGGAAAATGAAATTTGGCAAAGTCATATTTCTTCATACCAGTGTTATGCGGAAAACGAAGCATGGTATGAGGACTGCATAGAACAATCAGCTCAACGGATGGCTTCTAGTTCATAGGAGGAATGAAGGTCGTGGGAGGATTGACATTTTTTGAAGGAGGTTATGATTTGGGGATTCGCAATGAGTTTTCATCTGTGGAAGACATCGGCCGCTACAACGGATATGTGAATTATATACACTGTATAATACATTATATGGTGAAGGTTGTACCCCATCAAAGTTTTTTGTATATTATATTAGTGGTTTATTAGGATCTATATTTCTTATTTAATGTCCACTAATGAAATAATTAGATATATCAAATTTATTTAGAAAAATCACCACTCCAAGATGAATTCGAAAAATTATGATGTAGTTCAGGAGGGATAATTCTACGAAAAAGTTAGTTCATGGGGAATAGTTTTGGAAATGGGTTTTTATAGGGATCTATAACTCACTACTAGAAAAACAGGTATTTGCGACGGGCTATTTGCGAAGGGATCCCGTCGCAACTGGCCTTTTGCGACGGGGGCCCGTCGCAAATAGCCCGTTGCTGAAAACGCCGTCGCAACTACACTTATTTGCGACGGGCCCGTCGCTAAAGCCTTTTTTTTGCGACGGTCATTCTTCCCGTCGCAAATAGTATTCCGTATTTTTGTAAAAAACTTTTAAAATAGTTTTTGCGACGGGACCCGTCGCAAATACCTTTTGCGACGGGTCCCGTCGCAAAAACGTTTTTAAAAAAAAAATAAAAAACTATTAATAATACTAGTATTTGCGACGGGCATCGTATCCCGTCGCAAATAATATTTTTTAAAAAAAATAAAAAACTATTAATAATACTAGTATTTGCGACGGGTATAGTATCCCGTCGCAAATACTATAAAAAAAATAAAAAAAAATAAATTACTAATAAATTATTTTAATTAATATAATAATAGAATTATAATTTACAAATGAAAATAATAAATTATTTTAATTAATATAATAATAGTAGAATTATAATTCAAAAATAAAAAATAATAGAATATTAATAAATGATTTAATTAATATAATAATATTACAATTATAATTCATAAATAAAAAAAATATTAATAAGTTATTTTAATTAATATAAAAATAATAGAATTATTTTACATTCAAATATTAAAATAATTCAAGTATTACAAAAAATATAATTAAATTATAATATTATAAAATTTCAATATATATATATAATTTTAATATATATATATAATTTAATATTATAAAATATAAATAATATTATTATTCATATTAATATTGTTTTTTAAAAATATAATATTATTAATATTTTATAATGAGACAGAAACTACGAATAGAAAAAAAAATATTTTGATTTCACAAATTTTATAACAGAAATACAAACTCTAATCTGAAGGAGGGGGGGAGGTGGGGGATCTGCAGATGGTGGTGGAGGAAACTCCATCCCTAAAGCATGAGTGAGTTGGCGCATGTACTCCATCTGCTCCTGATGTTGCTGCTGCCACCGACTCGTCTGCTCCTCGTACAGCTGCTGCTGGCGTCGACGATCCTCCTCATGCTGCTAACACATCTGCTCCTGCTCCTGTCGGAGACTCTCTATCTGTGCAGTCTGAGATCGCAACTGATCCTCATACTGTGTAGAAGAAGATGCACGAGCTCCTCTCGAGCTGGACGCCGACATCGCAGCACTGCCATAATAATCTCCGGGAGTCAGTCGAGAGTCGATACCAACTACCCGGCCCTTCTCGAAGGCATACTGGGTGGCCTGCATCCATGCCGCCTCATCAAACTGACGGGCAGTGGTCTGATCTGATGACTCGGCCTGACTCTCAGGCCGGGCCTGTGACGCTGCAGCCTCATATGACTCCTATAGTTGAAATTTAAAATTAAAATTGTGAATATATTATATGCAGTTAATTTTTAAAGTTGAAAACAAATTATACTGACCACGATGTGATGCTGACGATCACCTCTGAGTTCCCCAGTAGCAGGATCACTATACATCCTCTGATATACGTCGTACTCTGTAATATCGGGGTGCTCGACAGCCTATAAGAATAGAAAATAAACTATTAATATTTATAGTTATATAAAATATTTATAAATATTGTACGTACCAGATGCTGTCTATGAGTACTGAAAGAACGACTCCCAGCTCGATGAGTCACCTCCTGTCTCCCCCGATTCTACTTCCCCACCGATGATCTCCTCTGAAAGGCACCACTCAACCAGTGCGCACATAATCCATCCCATACATGGGATGAAATGTACTCTGGTCGGTGTGCTCTACATGACTCCTCAAAATCTGACACTCCTGCTTTCTTCATCGCAGCTTTTCTTAAATTGTGCAAAAACTGACGAAGGCGATCACGCATGGCCACCTCCCATGCCTCCTGGATGGCGTCACGCATGGTATCCTCGATCGGATACCATAAACCCTACAAATAAATCAAAATATCAAGTTATAAATGAAATAATTTTCAAAATAAAAATTATTTATTTATGTACGTACCAACCAATGGCCGAACATGGCCTGCTGCACATCAATGGGAATATGCTCCCATGTGGTCCACTGCTGAGATAAATAGTTGCGCAAAATAGCACTGCCCTGTCCGACTGCTATATGCGGAAAACTGAATAAAATAATAAACATTTATTATGTGAATAGATTAATGAAATCATAGTCAAATCCACAGGTTATCACACAGGTTATCACACATCCGGGTGCGCGGATCAAACCCAAGACGTGGACGTCGCTCGGGGACGGGGTCAGGAATCATCAATCGTGCAAGACCGCGCCCCCTCCGCGTACTCCCTGGAGCGCCTGCAGGATGAGGGTCATCTGCCAGCAACTCATCCGCATCGAAAGGCAGGTTAGCCTCCGCCAACTCACAAAATGTGGCCTCGTCCATCTGAAACAGAAAATGTTAATGTTAGCAAATAATTGATAATTACTATTATATATACATATATACATATTATGATTGTATATAAATACCATGGAATTCTATGAGTGTTCATCTTCATCATCATCTTCATATATGTCAATGTCATCTTCATATTCCTCCTCAACATCATCGATATCCATTCGAGTTGCAGTTGCTTCATCTCTTACCATTTCAAATTCATGTGTGACATCATTAACATCATCGTCATCACCGACCCTTAAATGTGGGGTGTCGTCATCGATACTCATGTCTCTTTGTAAAAATGATTGATTTTGAGTACTCTCTTGAAAAACTTCAATTCTTTGCACATCAGTGAAAGCACATTCACTTTGACTAAACTGATTGTCTCGAATTTTGATTTTTATTACACTCCACCAATCAGTCAAGTCTCTTGATGTTGCACAGTACTTTGCATAATAAACTTGATATGCCTATTGAGCCAATGAGAATGGTTCATTTACTGCGAGAACACTTTTACATTTAATATCGATGATTCCATGAGTCGGATGAACATTCACGCCTCTCTCTGTATCCAACCACCGACATTTGAACATGGTTATGTAATGTTGTCCAAGATAACAGAGTTCAATGATTTCATCCAGTATGACATAAAAGTCAACTTCATTTTCTCGATGATGAGATCCTCTCAAGCTAACTCCACTGTTTATTGTTTTTTATCGATTCCCCATATGCATGTGTGTGGAATCGAAATCCATTCACCACATATGCATTATAAGTTTTAACTAGTTTGGAAGGTGGGTTACTCAATACACACAGCCGTTTGTCAATTTTATCAGCATGTCGAGACACCTGAAAATTTGTGAAATAATTATCAATATAGTAAACTATACATTGAATGAGTTGCTAAAAGATAAAGAATTTATGTTACCAGTTTTTGAAACCACTGAGAGAAATTTTTCAGTCGACGTTCTTCGAGAGCAGCTGCTGTAATTTGTGGAATTTGTTTCTTGATATGATTATCATAAAACCTATAAAAACCAAAGTTATTTATTGTAACATAAATAATAGAATAAGTGATATAAACACTTACAGTACAACTGATGTCATCTCTTCACAGTTGAGCAGAACATACGTATGAGCTCTATGATGTTCATCATCTGAAAGCCAGCGTTCAAAAACTCCACCAAAACCAAGCTCTGACTGGTTGAAAACAGATAATTGATTGTCGATTTCATCAATATTCCTCTCATTCCGTCCCATTCGGTTGTGTTTTGAAGGATACTCAGATTCAAAATAATGTGAGCAGAAAAAAGATATTTCCTCTTGCAAATAAGCTTCTGCAATAGATCCTTCAACAGATGCTTTGTTGCGTACTTTTCTTTTCAATTTTTGCATGCATCTTTCAAATGGGTACATCCATCGAAACTGTACCGGACCTCCGCATTTGGCTTCATATGGCAAATGTAACATCAAATGTTCCATTGAGTAGAAGAAAGACGGAGGAAATATTTTTTCCAGTTTACATATAATTACAACAACATCTTTTTCAAGTTTTCCTAGAGCATCATAATCTGTCGTAGCCGCACAAATTTCCCGAAAAAATGAGACATGTCTGTTATGGAATCCCAAATCACAGAATTCAACAGACCTCTTAATCCAATGGGTAGAAGTATCTCCATTATAACATGACAATCATGACTTTTTAATCCAGTAATATGACCATTCTTTACACATCTACCCAAATTGGAAGCACAGCCATCTGGAAGTCTCAAATCTGCAATCCACTGACAAAATAATAAACGGTTTTCTTTAGACAGTGTATAAGCTGCTTTTGGTTTCAGTAACCTTTCTGTTCTGACATTCTCAAAGAGTTCCAATTCTGGACGCCTGCAAATTTGGGCAAGATCTAAACGTGCATTTACATTGTCTTTGCTCTTTCCTGGCGTATCCAAAACTGTATGAAACAAATTATCAAAACAGTTCTTCTCAATATGCATGACATCTAACATGTGTCGGACCAACAAATCAGACCAATATGGAAAATCCTAAAATATTCTACGTTTAATCCAATTGTGTTCTTTCCCAAAACCAGAAATTTTCTGTTGGTTTATTGTGGGACCAAAAGTGATGGGAGGTAATGAAAATACAACCGATTTTAACTCCGAACCTGATAGCATTTTTGGAGGTCCATCCCTTTCAGCTGTTCCTTTTCAAAAATGAGATCTGTTTCTGCGAAAAGGATGATCAGCTGGAAGAAATCTGCGATGACAGTCAAAATAACAAGGTTTCTTTCCATGAATGAGGATAAATGCTTTGTTCTCTCCCATACAGTAAGGACATGATTTCTGACCATGTGTACTCCAGCCAGATAACATCCCATAATCCGGGAAGACACTTATTGTCCACATCAATGCTTCTCTCAGTATGAAATTCTGTTTCGTTGCAACATCATATGTACTGACACCAGTACTCCACAATAAATTTAATTCATCAATCAATGGCTTCAAATAAACATCAATATTTTTCTTCGGATGTCCTGGAATTAGTAAAGTCAAAAAGATATATGGCTCCTTCATCAACATCCATGGAGGTAAATTTTACGGAGTTAAAAAAACAGGCCAACATGAATATTGACTACCATAAGATCCAAACGGAGAGAAACCATCAGTGGAAAGGCCCAGTCGAACATTTCTAGCTTCTAAAGAAAAGGATGGATGCACTCTGTCAAAATGTTTACATGAATCACCATCGGCTGGATGATTCAAGCTTTTATCGGTTGAAATATTCTCTTTATGCCATGACATCATTGTCGCTGTATTCTTAGACATGAATAAACGCTGAAGTCTGGATGTAAGCGGAAAATATCTCAACTGTTTTACAGGAATCAAACCAGACTTCCCGTGTTTTCCTTATTTATATCTCAGTTGCCCACATGTGGGACAACTATCCAACGACTCATTTTCTGCAGAATATAAATTGCAGTCATTTGAACATGCATGAATCTTCTGACAAGTAAGTCCCAAATTTCGAACCAACCTCTTACTTTCATAGTAATTTTCAGGTAAAACATTTCCTTCGGGTAACAGTGTTTTCAGCAAAGAAAATATCTGGTCAAAACAGGTGTTTGACATTCCGTTATCTGATTTGATAGCCATAAATTTTTCAACTGCTTCTAATTTGCTCATCTTGCAGCCAGGATATAATGCATCCTCAGCAGACTTCAACAACTCATAAAATTCAGACGGTCCCAACTCAGGATTTTAAGCTATATCAGGCGTAGTTTCTGTATGTTGAACAGATGAACCTGCAACATCATGTACTAAATCATGAAACTGGGATGGATCCGGAATCAAGTTGGTATCACCTGCTCTGGAACTGCGTTCACTGTGTTGATACCAAAAAACATAATCTGCTTGAAAACCAAAACGCAAGAGATGTTCCCCCACTTTGTCAAACGTGTCAAACGTTCTCAATTCACATTTTCTACAAGGGCATTTTATCTTTCCTTCTGAAACAAATTCTGGATTTGATGCCGCAAATGATAAAAAAATCTCCACACCCTCTATATATACTGGATTTAAACCAGAACCATTTGGATTTCTACGTTGATTTATCCATATGCGGTCATCTAATAATGAATGTTGACGACCTCGTTGTTCCATATTTTTCTATAAAATATAAAAGCATTACTGGTTTTGAATAATTTGTTAGAAAAATCACAAGCAAGGATTGAATATATTGAGAATAAAGCAAAACCTGTTACAAATATTGATAATTTTAATATTATATTGATTTTTTATTTTTTTTAATAATACTAATATAATTTTTTTCATAATTATTAATTATATAATAATAACATCATTACATTATTAGTATATTTTATTATTAATATTAAAATAATATAATTTTCTATATTATATACAATTCTCCTTTCATTTGTGTGTTTCACATTCTGTCTCCACATGTAATATTGACATTCACTTTCACCTCTCCATTGGCGAGTAGGTTGATAATTTTGAAAAAGAATGCCAATATTACATGTGGAGACAGAAAAAACACAGAAGAAAAGGGAATTGTATATAATATAGAAAATTATATTATTTTAATATTAATAATAAAATATACAAATAATGTAATAAGGTAATTATTCCTAATTATTGGTAATTATTTCAAATTATTGGTAATTATTCCAAATTATTGGTAATTATTCCAAATTATTGGTAATTATTCCAAATTATTGGTAGTTATTCCTAATTATTGGTAAATATTGGTAATTATTGGTAAATATTGGTAATTATTGGTAAATATTGGTAATTATTGGAAAATATTGGTAATTATTGGAAAATATTGGAAAATATTGGTGAATATTGGTGAATATTGGTGAATATTGGTGATTATTGGTGATTATTGGTGATTATCGGTGATTATTGGTAATTATCAGTGATTATTGGTAATTATCGGAGATTATTGGTAATTATCGGTGATTATTGGAAATTATCGGTGATTATTGGTAATTAATACTAATTATTGGTAATTAATACTAATTATTGGTAATTAATACTAATTATTGGTAATTAATACTAATTATTGGTAATTAATACTAATTATTGGTAATTAATACTAATTATTGGTAATTAATACTAATTATTGGTAATTAATACTAATTATTGGTAATTAATACTAATTATTGGTAATTAATACTAATTATTGGTAATTAATAATAATTATTGGTAATTAATAATAATTATTACTAATTATTGGTAATTATTACTAATTATTCCTAATTATTACTAATTATTCCTAATTATTACTAATTATTCCAAATTATTACTTATTATTGCTAATTATTACTAATTATTGCTAATTATTAGTAATTATTGCTAATTATTAATAATTATTGCTAATTATTAGTAATTATTGCTAATTATTACTAATTATTACTTATTATTGGTAAATATTGGTAATTATTGGTAATTATTGGTAATTATAGGTAATTATTACTAATTATTGGTAATTAATACTAATTATTGGTAATTATTACTAATTATTGGTAATTATTACTAATTATTGGTAATTAATACTAATTATTGGTAATTACTAATAATTATTACTAATTATTGGTAATTAATAATAATTATTACTAATTATTGGTAATTAATAATAATTATTACTAATTATTGGTAATTATTACTAATTATTCCTAATTATTACAAATTATTCCTAATTATTACTAATTATTCCTAATTGTTACTAATTAATACTAATTATTACTAATTATTGTTAATTATTACTAATTATTCCTAATTATTACTAATTATTAGTAATTATTGCTAATTATTAGTAATTATTGCGAATTATTACGAATTATTGCTAATTATTATTAATTATTGCTAATTATTATTAATTATTACTAATTATGAGTAATTAGTGATAATTATTAGTAATTATTGATAATTATTAGTAATTATTGATAATTATTGGTAATTATTACCAATTATTGGTAATTATTACTAATTATTGGTAATTATTACTAATTATTCGTAATTATTACTAATTATTCGTAATTATTACTAATTATTCGTAATTATTCGTAATTATTACTAATTATTCGTAATTATTACTAATTATTGGTAATTATTACTAATTATTAGTAATTATTGGAAATTATTGGTAATTATTGGCAATTATTGGTAATTATTGGCAATTATTGTTAATTATTACTAAATATTGGTAATTATTGGTAATTATTACAAGTTATTGGTAATTATTGGTAATTATTGGTAATTATTACTAATTACTGTTAATTATTGGTAATTATTACTAATTATTGGTAATTATTACTAATTATTTGTAATTATTCATAATTATTACTAATTATTGGTAATTAATACTAATTATTGGTAATTAATACTAATTATAGGTAATTATTACTAATTATTGGTAATTAATACTAATTATTGGTAATTATTACTAATTATTGAGAATTTTTCCTAATTTTTCCTAATTTTTCCTAATTTTTCCTAATTTTAGGTATTTATTACTAATTATTACTAATTATTGCAAATTATTGCACATTATTGGTAATTATTGGTAATTATTGCAAATTATTGGTAATTATTGCTAATTATTGCTAATTATTGCTAATTATTGGTAATTATTGGTAATTATTGCTAATTATTGCTAATTATTGGTAATTATTGGTAATTATTGGTAATTATTGGTAATTATTGGTAATTATTGGTAATTATTGGTAATTATTGGTAATTATTGGTAATTATTCCTAATTATTCCTAATTATTGGTAATTATTCCTAATTATTCCTAATCATTCCTAATTATTCCTAATTATTCATAATTATTGGTAATTATTCCTAATTATTCCTAATTATTCCTAATTATTCCTAATTATTCCTAATTATTCCTAATTATTTGTAATTATTGGTAATTATTGACAATTATTGGCAATTATTGGTAATTATTACTAATTATTACTAATTATTACTAATTATTGGTAATTATTACTAATTATTACTAATTATTACTAATTATTGATAATTATTACTAATTATTACTAATTATTGGTAATTATTACTAATTATTACTAATTATTGGTAATTATTACTAATTATTGGTAATTATTACTAATTATTACTAAATATTCTTAATTATTGATAATTATTGATAATTGTTCCTAATTATTAGTAATTAAATGAATAATTACCAATAATTAGGAATAATTACCAATAATTACAAATAATAACATTATTAATATATTTTATTATTAATATTAAAATAATATAATTTTCTGATTTATATACAATTCTCCTTTCATCTGTGAGTTTTCTATCTCCACATACAAATAATACATGTGAAGACAGTAAATACATAGATGAAAAAAGAATTGTATATATATAAAAAATTTAATTATTTTAATATTAATAATAAAATATACTAATAATGTAATAATGTTATTATTCCTAGTTATTGGTATTTATTACTAATTATTAATATTTATTCTTAATTATTAAAAATTATTACTAATTATTCCTAATTACCATTAACTATGATCAATACTAATAATTTAAATTTATTAAGTAAGAAAACAATGTAAACATAATTAAATTACAACTAATTAAAAATAATTGAAACTAATAAAAAATTAAAATAAATATTAAATTAAAATGAACATAAATACCTTGAAAATTGATCTGCTCTGATCGTTCTTCAAAACTTTAATATCAGCTCCGAAGAAAAAAATTAAACTGAAAAAAAAAAACTTAACTTTAGAAACAGAAGTTTGAGAGCAGGAGAAGGTGGAGAATGAGAATGATTTGAAAAAAACGGATGGGGGTATTTATAGGTTAGATTAGTTGCGACGGGTTTATTTGCGACGGGATTCCAGTCGCAAATACATTAGCCCGCATTAATTACGATCAACGAGTAAATAGTTATTTGCGACGGGTCCCGTCACAAATAACATACTATTAGCGGCGGGAATACTTTCCCGTCGCAAATACCTTTTACCGCCGCCGGTTATTTGCGACGGGAAAATTTTCCCGTCGCAAATAGTTTTCCCGCGATTTGGCGCGCATCGCGGGAAAACTATTTGCGACGGGGAAAGCAATCCCGTCGCAAAAGCCTATTTATTTGGGACGGGTAAATACCCCCGTCGCAAATAAGTTTTTAACACGACTATTTGCGACGGGATTTATTCTCGTCGCAAATAACCTGTCGCAAATACCCATTTTTCCCGTAGTGACTCATAAATAAAACATTCCATGGAAGAGGAAATGATCCACATAAGAAGAGATATACAATGAATGAAGAGACGGTCCGTAGAAGAAGAGGTGGTATATGGAATAAGAGGTAGTCTGTGGAAGTAGGGGAACTCGAGGAAGAAGAAATAGTCAATGATGGAAGAACACCACACGGTGCAATGTAGTTTGTAGGAGATTCAAGGTATCTTAAAAACCAACTAAAATAGACCAAGAATGTAATTCCTAAAAAACTAAAAGTATATAGAAATGTGGAAATTCAACAGAGCATATACCTACATTTTTGGATGCGTTTAGTCATGAAAATCTAGGGACCAAAAAGTGTATAAACTATTTGTGGATTTCTTCTAAGAGTATTCAGAAATGGTAGATAAGGACAACGATCCTTTCCGCTAGTACTGATCCAAGAAAGATACATGAGTATTGGACCATGGGAAAGTAGTGAGCTGACCATAAACATTGTAAAGGTAGTGTGCCTAGGTGTAGAAGTGAGCTATCCTGTACCTTGTAATTTAGCGGTGAGCCTTAATGTATTTGTTACATCAGGACGTCGTTTTGGTGCACTTCGAAGATGTATCCATGTGAGGGTGAACCAAGTAATATTGTTGTGCCTCATGCCTGATTTCAATTATGTTCATAAAATCCTATGGGAAAGGTATAGCGTAATGTGCTTTTACTGATGAATGAAGATCCAAAGGGTTGGTTGTTTTACTCTTCCATATCCTGATTCACCCCCCATGAGAGTATTTACACTTATTTGGATAACAATTGCTACCAGTGGTAAAGGTTGAAAGTCCATGTTTCTCCATTAGTAGAACAAATGTAATTCATCAATCCCAAAGGGATTCCAATATTCAATGGGAAAAAATTTCAATTATAAAAGAATCGAATGCAACACTACTTCTAATCATTAGGAATGGATGTATTTCAGAAACGACACAAGGAATTTCAGACCATATCCGCAGTGGTGCTTTATTTGAAGCTGAATGAATGGAATTGGATGTAGATGTTGATGGAATCAATGATTTGGGGGATCCCTCTCCATTTCCATATATATGTTGGGGAGGTCATGTAATTTATCACATTTAATGTGTTAAAAGTTTTTGAATATTAATGAGGGAGACTCAAAAGTGATTGAGGCAAAGATGAAAGGTCTATGGAACATGTACAAGGATCTCGGAATGACCCCTAATGATTCTGTTGATATATTTTTTAATTAGGTAAATGTTTTTGTTTAATAACTATGTGTTCTCAAAGAAAATATCAAAGATATAATGTTTTCTAAGTGTATTTTGAGAAAAACTTCCACCTTATATCAATCAAAATTTTTCTATATTGGAAGATAAAGATATGAAGGAACTAACATTGTATAACTTGAACAATTCTTTTGTACCATATGAAATGAGAAATACTGATTATGATGTTGTGGAATAGGAGAAGTCCAAGGAAGTGGAATTACAGGCCAGGAATAATCTCCCCATTGAAAATATACCATATGATAAATAGATAGATGAGGTGATGTCATTCCATTACTCAAATCATCAATTAGGAAAAGGAATGTTCAAAGGGAAACTCATGCTAAAATGTTTTAAATTTTAAAAGGTTCAACATCACGCATAAAGGTTCCCCAAGAAGATTCAAGTAGGTAAATATGAAGAATATGAGATTCCAATGAAGATGTATTAATCCTATGTGAAAGGAAAGAAAATTTTTGAGAAAAATCTCATCAAAAAGTAGAATCTTTTCCTAAAAGATGATGACAGTTCAGAACAATCAATTATAGAATAATTTGAGGACTGTAAGGTTCTTGAATTAGATGTTATGGTGGTAGTTGTCAATAATTACATAAAAAGAGAATAAATAAACATTAAAGATAGAGGATTTGAAAGAAGATCGAACCATGAGGTTGAATGAGAATCATCTGTAGAGAAAATGGATTTTTAGGGAGCCAAAATGATGAAATCTTAAAATGATGTTCATGATGACTAATATTATATTTAGTATCCAGAAGAAGATAAAGCGAGTTAAATGAAGAAATTGAAAAATTAATTCTTTAGTATTATAGAGCTCAAAAAAATTTAATGACTATATTCTCAAAATTGTAGAAAAAAAAGATAAATTGATAGTTTGAAATAAACTAGAAAAGATCAAATCAAGCATACCGAATAACATGGAGAGGATGTTATCGGTCTATGAGGAAGAGTTAAGGTACCATAAAAATTGCTGAATCTTAGTGTGACATTGGGAATTAACATCATACTGAAAATATAAAAGATAAAAGTGGGGTATAGTTGTCTAACAGAAGGGAAGAAATAGTCATGGGATAATCAGTGGTGTTGTAGTGACAAACATGAATGCACACCAGAATAGATTCTATTATTGTGAAAGGACGAGACCCTCAAAATATTTATGTTCTATAGACATGATGTATCAAAGGGAACAAGACCAATAGAGGAATCCACATGGAACTCAATATTCAAGAACACCATTTGAGGGTCAATGTTTTTGGTGTGTAGACTAATTCACATAGAGAGATATGTTTCATTGACAATTCATAGAAGTGTTCCTAAGAATACTGAATTTCGTGATAAGCATCAATTCAATAAAACATCAAAACAGATGAAAATTAATATTTGGTTTTCAACATTGCAAGATAAATCTAGTCCACCATAAATCAAAAAAGATCAGGATCATCTATCTATAATAAGTATAAAGAAAATAATGTGTATAAAAAATAAGAGATATTAACAGGATATGTTGTCATATACTACATTTAAAGCATTTGATGATAGTATAATATAGATCCTTGATAGCGGGTGCATCTATCATATGATAAGAAATAAGTATTTTGTGACTAAAATTAGTTATGATAAAGAAGGTATAATATGATTTGGTAATGAAGAAGGCTTTAAGATTATTGTATCAAGAAAATCCATGTTTGGGGGAAGCGACATGAGACATGTCGATGCCTTAGTTGTTGATGGTCTGAGTCCCAACATGCTTCGTGTCAGTCAACTGTGTGGCTCAGAACATGCCAAAATATTTTCCATAAAGTTATGTGTCATTAGGGAAAAAGATGATGCAAAGATTTTTTAGGGAAGCCATATAAATGGGATTTTCTACCTTTTATTTGGAGAAGAAGATACATGATTTTTTTCCATAGAAGAAGACAACAATTTATGGAATAAAAAATATAGTCATTTTATCCAAGAATCATTGGAAGATCTGGTGATATATAATGTTTCTCGAGACCTCTATAAATTATCATGTGATCATACTCATATGTGAGATGATTGTCAACAAGGGAATATCATCAAAAATTTATATATGTAAAAAAGATAAAAGGTCAACAAATTTTATTGAGTTGATGCATATTTCCTTTTGTAGACCAATTTCACCAAGGGATATTAATGGGAGAAAAATTTATGTTCTATTTGTTATGATTTCAGCATAATTTCATGGGTTTAAATATTCAACCACAAATCTATGGTGTTCAGTTTCATAACAACATATCAAAGGGAAGTTGAAAAGATAATAGAGTAGAGAATCTAGAAGATCAGAATAGATAATGGAATCAATTTCACAAATATCCAAGTATAGTATTATCTCGAGAAACGTGGGATAAGGTCCCAAGTGTCTGTAGGAAGAACTCCACAGAAAAATGGGGTAGTTGAGAGAAGAAATTTAATTATCAACAACATGTCTAGAATAATTCTCATTGAGAAATATCAATCATATATTCCTGGAATGAAGAAATGATAAAATCATTATACACATCAGATAGTGCATTATTTTGTAAAAAATAAGAGAAGACTATATATTAAATATGGTATGGAATTAATCCAACATTGATGTACTTATGATTCTTTGGAAGTAAGTATTTTGTTATCAGTAATATGAAACATATGATGTTTGAATCCCAGGGATATAAATGGATATTTCTTGGAAAATCACTGAAATGAAATTCATATAAATGCTTCAATAAGAGGATTGGAAATGTATTTGAAATCCCTGATGCAACTATACTGGAGAAGGAGTATAATCATTATAAATTAAATGATGAGTCATAGGGGATAGTGATGAAGAGATAATATGATTAGGGGACACATTAGTTATAGAGGCTGATTCAAGAAGAATATTTAGACGAGGATTTGGTTGAGCACAAACCATTTTCAATATGATGATCCAAGAGATGAGTTTAAATAAATAGATAGAACATAATTGGTGAAGAGACCACACCATTGTATATTTAATGGATGAGAAATCTAAAACAAGAATTAAACATATCATAGGTAAATCCTAAATGTTTAGTGGAAGGAGTATGAGAAAAAAATTGGTTCCATGATATGAATTAATATCTTGAAAAATTTGAGAATAATCAGACACGAGAGATTTTTTTGAGGCCAATAGATAAGAACATCATCCGAGATAAATGAATCTTTTATAACAAAATGAATGAAGTTGGTGTTGTTATTCGTGAAAAATAACAACATGGGTAAAAATTGTACTCCCAAATAGAGGTATTAATGTCGATGAAACATTTTGACCTATTTTGAGGGTAGAGAAAATTAGATTAATCTTGGCTATAATAGTATAATAAAAATTCAATGTTTTCAAGATGGAAATCATGTCAGCATTTATGAATGGTGTTTTAGAAGAAGTTTATATTGAGTATCCAGATGGTTTTCTCATTCATGAAGATGAGAATAGACTTCTTCTACTAAAGAAGTCTTTATATGGTTTGAGACAAGAACCAAGAGTATGGTTTTGTAGGATAAAATAGTTTTTGAATAAGCTCAGTTTGAGGCATGGTATAGTTTATTATAATCAGTATGTTAATAATGATAATAATAAAATAGTTATAGTGCTAGTATATGTTAATGACATAACATTTGGTGGATCAAACAATTCATAGTTCACTTAATTCACCTAATTTATGAAAATTTAATTTGAAATGTCAATGATTTGTGAACAAAATTTTTTCCCTTAGTTTACAAGTGACCCAAGGAAAGAGTAACTCATTTATTTCTCTACCTAAATATTCTATGGAGGTTTGGATAATATTTTTAATGGATAATTCCAAGGAGATGAAGACTCCAGTAGCAACCTAGATGAAACAATAATGATATGATGAAGGCACTTTAGTAAATTTAATAGAATACCTGAAAATCATTAGTAGTTAGTTCTATTTGGTAGTGACAAGACCTGATACTATTTTTTCATATTCTAAGCATCACAGTATCAAATACATATAAGGAAATCCCACATTCCTCTAGGGAAAATAATACTTTGGTATATCAAGGGTATGGTAGATTTTGGTTTTATGTATAATGAAAAATCATAGTAAGATTTATTAGTCTATACATATACAGATTGGACTGGTTTAACAGATGATGGAAAATTGACATCATATCATGAATTCTATCTTTCTAGACTATGTATTTCTTGGATAACAAAGAAAAAAATTCATTTCATTGCGCACTATAGAAGGTGAATATATTGTGTCTACTAAAGCGTTCACATAGGTAATATGGATAAATCAGAAGCATGGTGATTTTTTCATTAAATTATAAACTCATATCAGAATCCATTGCGATAATTCCAATATTATAAATATCTGGAAAATTCAAATCCATAACTCATGGATAAAGAATATTGAGATCATTTATCATTTTATCCAAGATAATGTGTTGAAATGGCTTGTGAAATTGGATTTTGTGCCTACAGAATTTTAGGATGTAGACATTTTGACATGATAATACCCAAAGAATCATTTGAAATGAATCAATTGGAAATGGGGGTTCATTCGACTCCCCACACATGAAAACATGTGGATCTTGGACCCCCCCCCTCTGGAGGTATAATTTATTTTTCCCTAATGTGTTGATCTGTGTTCTTTACCATGTTGTAGAGAAAAACGAAGTGCCTACAAGTTCATCCAAAAATATCGAGATTTGTTTCCTATAAAAGGGTAGAAAATGTCATAAAGATGATATGGGGAAAAGCTGTAATGGGGAGTAGGGATGTAGGGGAATTTAAAATTGGATGATAGTAAAGGTGATCGATCAATGATTATATATCATAATAGATTAGGTTCGTGGTGAAATTAGATTAGTGTTTTTGAAATTAAGTGATTCATTGAGGATATTTTCATTATACTCTTCTTTCTCACACCGATCATGGCTAACATGGGCATAGAGTGTGTGTTGATTAAATAGTTGATTTCTATCTTAATCGCATTAAGATAATTCCGGTTGATTTTGGACGAATATTTTTTGATGTTTCAAATTGTGAAGTTTTCAACAAACCCAAGTGGGCGGGGGGGGGGGGGTGTTGGAAAAAATATCCTAAATCATTATTTCAGTTTTTTTGGGAGTTTCTGTTCATTAAAAAAATTAGATGACCATGAAATAGTATAGTTAGTATTATTTAAGTGCTTTTATAGTTTAAATAATGTCATACATATTTCACAGACCAAAAAAGGAGGTATGGGGACCATGGAATGAAATTTGGTAAAGGCATATTTTCTAATAGTAGTTCTATGTGGCCTATGAAGAATGGTAAACAGAACACATAACAAAATTAGTTCACAAGAAGTATTGTAGTTTGAGGGAGGGTTGAAGGTCATGGGAGTCTTAATCTTTTAAAAAATATGTTGTGATTTTTGGGGACATAAAGGGGTTTCATGTGTAGAATACATCCGCTAAATCAAAGTTTGAAGGCACTAAATGATCCACATAGAATCATATATGGTGAATGTTTTAACACATCAATGTTTTGGGAAAATCATATAAGATGGTTTTGAAGATCTATTTTCATATATAATGTCTCCAAATAAGATCATTAGATAGAGAGAATTACATTTGAAAATATCATCTCTCCTGTAAAAAATCAGCAAAGTCCAAAGTATTTCATAAGGGATAATTATGTAAATAAGGTAGTTCATAGGAAATAGATTATGAAATGGGGTATTGTGGGTCTCTGCAGCTCACAATGGAAAGGGGTTTGTTGAAGATGAGACAACCCGTAAAAGATGATTTGGTCTCTGAATGGATAGATGGTCTGTGGAAGAAGACTTGGTCCATGGAAGATGAGGTAGTCCATGGAAGTAGGGGCAGTCTATAAAAGAATAATTGTGCTGTAAATCACTCATAAAACTCGGTGTAACGCGGTTGGAAGAGTATTAAATTTAGTTCACGAAAGGGATAAAAAGCTTAATGAAAAATTTTATGTAAGCTGTAAATATGTGGGAAATTTAAACATCAACAGAGTATCCACCTCCATACGAGGATGCATTCACTCATGGAAATGATGTTACCTAAGGGTACTTAAATTTCTTTTGGTTCCCTTCCATGAGTAGTAAAAAAATTAAGGTTAAGACGACGATCCTTTACACATAAAGTAATGAAGGGAATGATATATTTGGAGTGATCCTTGGGAGAGTATTTAATTTTCCCTAAAAATTGAAAAGCTATTGTTCCATGGAATATAAGTGATCTATCCCAAACCTTGTAATTTGGTAGGGAGCCTGGGTGTATCTTTTGCATCATCACATCTATGTTATATACTCCATGGACATAGAATAGTGAGGGTGACCATGTAAACTTATTTTGTCTCTATCATCATTTCCATTTCTTCATACATTACTTTGTGAAAGGGAGAGAATAGTGTTTTATTTAATGAAGAAACAAGATCTAAAGGGGATGCTTTTCTAATATTTTATACCCTGATTCACCCCACCACATAAGTATTCATCCTAATTGGGCTAACATATGTACCAATTAATCGCTTCAATGAAATACATATTTCAGTTAAATAACAAAGGGACTATGTCACGATGGTTATGAAAAATGGTTATTCTGGAAACTTGATACTATATGATCATAATGTTTTCATCATGGTTATATGAGTACTGTAATAATTTTTTTAAAACCACTCTATACTCTAAATGAAATTTCATTTTAGGGATGAATTTTAAAACACAGAAAAATGATGGAATCAAAACAATAATCCACTATAGCATGGATATATGATTTGTTTAGCATGGTTGAGCTCCACCATTAGAAAAAATGGTCTACTTATTTTGGAAAACCTATTTTCAAAAATGGAATTCTATCATAAAATATATTCTCTAAAATAGTTGAAATATCCAAGGAATTTCAAGGATGAAATAGGTACTACCTTAAAATTGTTTGGTAAATCTAAAATATTTTTAACCTTAAAATTCCTTCCCATAAAAATTTCTCAAAATAGAATTTTCTTATAGTGAACAAAAAGACTAAAATGGATTTATTTTTTGGAATATGGACTCAGTTTGACAAACTAAAATATTTTTACCCAAGGATCTCTACTTTAACGTGAATTGTTTTGGTATAATTATTAATATTTTTATTTTTGTTAAAATAAATTGGGTCATTCATCGAAGGATTTAAACATAAATAAAACCCATTTTGGTACTTGGGATCGATGTATCATGTGTATTTACATGTTTATAATCAATTGAAAACTAATTTTTTAGTATTAATTCGTGATTTGATCCTAATTGAATACATAAAATGTGGTTCAATAAATGTCTTAATGTCATAATTTTTGCCAATTTGAAGTTATTAGTATAATATTTTAGTCTTTATAAGAATTTTTATGTTGTAGTGTACTTTGTTAATTGAAGAAATCCTTACGTTGTGGTAAATAAGGAAATATTATGCTGTAAAGGAAATTGTTAACATTGTTAATTTAGTGTTTTTTGGTATCCATTATAACATTGGAGTACATCAGTTATAAATGGAAAAAATCCAATTTTTTTTGTGAAGGTGATTTGATGGGAAATTTTTTAAAATTCATTCTTCAAATAAATGGGTAAACACTAAATGAGGTGGATAAATATGGAAATGTGAAAAACATTCATTTTAAAATAAGATTTTCTTTTAGAATGAGAGAGTTGTTTTCAAAAGTATTTAAATTTGAGAAGTGTAACAATAACATATATAGAAAATGATATTTATGCATTTATCGGTCCAAAATTATGATTGATAAGGTATAGATGAACAAATTACATTACAAAATTTATCATAAAATATGATTTATAGTCCCAATTATAGGACATTAAAAATATATGGATGTTGAAAAAGAATTAAATACAATTCAATAAAACTTATAAATTTACATGGAAGTTATAAAAATATAGATAATTAGGTCCACACGGTAAAAAATTCTAAGTGGAATTTAAAAATTACCCATGAAAAATAAGGAGGCCCTCAACATGTGACTCAGAAGATCTTAAGAAGTCATATATAGGTATATGAAATTGGTTTCAGGATAATAAAAAAACTATGAATGAGAAAATTTAAGGAATTATTCTTCTTAGAGTTGATGTAAAACGAGTAACAAAACCTAGGATAAGCCATTCTAATGGATTTTTTTCATATAAAGGTACCTTTCTATGGTAATTTATGGAACACGTTATGTTTGGTCTCATGGAGTGATAATTCAATGATTTAAATATCAGATATAGTTAAATAATGTTTATCAATCTCCAAACCTTGGTCCTAATATAATAAATAATATCTCATATTAATATTGGAATTTTTGATAAATCCACATCTTAATAGAGGAGGCCATGTTATGAATGAGATAAATATAGAAAATTCATGTAGTTTGAATCCACTATATAATTTATGGTATATATCAAGATTAATAAAATTTACTGGTGGATAATGTTGTATTTTGAGACCCAATTTGGTATGAGAGAGTAAAAAATTCATCAAGATGGATTTTGAGAAATTAAATCCTATTATATAGGTTGATTAAATGGAAGAATAAAATTAGAGGGGTAGAAAATTGATAGATCGAAGACTTAAAATTAGTTGAAGACTTTGGTAGAAATTTTGTAAGAAAATAATGTCAAATAAAGAATAAAAATATTATATAAACATTCTTATCCATGTTTTTATCTTATATAAATATTGATTTTAAAAATAATCCTTTCATATTTCTTTTGTATTGAATTTTTCAAAGGTATGAGAAAAGATATATGATAATGGGGTTCCCCTAGGAAGGATGATGCATATTTCTTAAATTATTGTAACACATATAATAAATACCTTTATCCTATGGAATATTGATATAATATTGACTGATAATACTTAGTCTACCCCTTTATCGTGAACCAAGAAAGATAATTATTTTTATAATTTTAAATTCTATATTGGAATATATTTTGTGTTCATTATGACTTATAGGTTCCTTGTATCTATTATTAATATGAAAAAATTTAATATAATAAAAAAATGAAATCCATAATTCACCCCCCATGAAGTATTATTAATTTTTTAGTAAAAAGTGTAATTAAAGATTCATGGTTTTTGGGAAACAAATATGTCAGTACAAATTTTTTATTACTAGAAGTAATTATTTTCAAGAGAGGCAAAGGGATGTACAAATGTAATTTACCATTGTATTTCATTAATTAGGGAATGATTTAACATGTTGTATAATGATGTCTATGGAAGGTAGAAAATGAAGCTGAAAATGATGTTTCATCAACACATTTAAAAAATTTACCCAAAACACAAATCATTAAATTATGAAATTTAAATAAAAAGTAATTATAGAGTAAATAACTATCATTTAAATAAAAATAAAATAATGAATGTTATTTTTATGAGAGGATAAAAGGAATTTCATATATGGAATAATAAATTTTTCATTTTCACATAAATCTTGACACTAGATTAAATTTTGATGATGATTAGATGAATTTTCAATTTAGGGGTTTTTTAATAAAGAGTTTATTGAAATATTAGAAAGAGGTACAAGGATGATTGATAGAGAACATAAATTAGAAATAAATATAATTATAGTAAACAATGGTTACATATGTGAATCTAAGACATCTAAATTAATATGTGTTATTATAAAAAAATAGGGAAAAATAAATTAGTGGAAATTCTGAATAAACTAGGATTTATCAACAATCTAGAAGTAGTATAGGGTTTGGAAAAATAAGAATATGAAGAAACTATAATATCTTCCCATTAGTTAAAAATCAATTGTGTGTCTATCATGGATATAAAATGTCATGTTTTAAATTTTAATCCAAATGTTTTCTTTTTTACTTTTATATCTTTTTTTTGAAATAACAAATCTCATTACACTAACTTCTCAAATAAATGACTTTCTTTGAATATTGTTTTTTGGTCTATCACACTGACCCTATCTATCGTACTAACTCTATCTATCATTCTGACACTGCCTATCATACTGAATCTGTCTATCATACTTACATGGTCTATATTACCGACTCTATCAATCATACTGACTCTGTTCATTGTACTCACTTTTCTCATCGTACCCACTCTGTTTTTCGTACTCAAATTTGGAATCATATTCACTTTTTATCATATCAATATTTTTCATTATATCATTTCAAACAAGTAGCATTAATTGTACTCATGTAATAATTTTATCAAAATCATGTTTTCATTCTTTTATCAAAACACATGTTTTATATCAACTGTACTCATGTTATCATTTTCATTAATCTTTTGTTTTAACCAAAATTATGTTGTAGAGTTATTTATAAAAAAATAAAAATGATGTTGTGTTTTCTGTTTCAATATGACCGTTACAATGTCAGTTGTCCAAGTCCCTCTAATTTTTCTTTAGAAATATGTCTATTGTTGAAAATATGACCGTTGTAACCCGAAGCCTTTAAATATGAGGTCATTTGATGCAGAAAAAACCTTGTGAACTTATTCAGCTACTTCCATGTTCTGGAGAGATAGACGGGGTGACTTCACTCTAATTCATGTGAAAGCCTTGAAATTAAAAAAATGTAATCAACTTGTTCTTACTTTTTTCATTTCAATAAGTGATTTTTTTTTATTTTTTCATCCGATCAGGTGAAAAGATCGAGGACCACCGGGGATAGGCAGACGGTGCAACTGATCGTCATATCAATGGCATTCATGTTTTCTAAAGACAGAGGTTCCAATTAATTGTTAAATCCAGGGCCTGCATGGGATAAATATATGACATGCCAATCATCCTATCAAGGGATCACTGGTTTCAATGAGACATACCTATTATCCTAGGTGAAAGGATACCCATCTCTTTAGGATAAAATAATTGTAATGCCTTTTACTTTTATGCTGCTTATTGTAATAGAAGGAGAATTTTTTTATTTCTTCTTTCTATTTTTATTCTTTCCTAATTGTATTAATTACAACATATACTTTTAGTATTGATTTTCTATGCTCTATGGTTGAATGATTTACACTTTTAATTACTCTGATATTTGTATTCACTCTGAATACAATTGTTTCATAACATGTGGTTCATTACAATATCATCAGACCAAGAGTCTGTACGATCATTTGTTTACTTTTATAAAATAATTTCTGAATTGTTTTAGTTTATATTATTATCATTCCTTAATGGTTTTAAAAGAAATTTTTTAAACATACAACTCACCCCCTATTGTATTTTCCCCTTTTCATATCCATTTTGATCCAACAATTGGTATCATAGGAGGTTTTCCACTACATTGTTTTTTTAATTACATTTTTTCCTTAATACACTTACCTGTATTTGTGGAAAATTTATTTTGTTTCATTATTATGGATGTTATGATGAATGTCAGTTCAAATGACAATATAAACCCTAAAATACCACCTGTATTTGTGGAAAAAGGATTTTTTACTTACAAAGTTGTTGAAACAAGAAGAGCTATACTAAGTGGTAATTATCTAGATTTTAACTTTATTTATGGTGAACTTGTAGTTAATGTTCAACAAATATTCATGAAAATTGTTAATAGTACTCAAGCTATGGTAGAGAAGAATATATAAGGTGAATTTCTCATTAAAAATTTCATAGATATTATTCCAAATGAATAGAAATCCAAAAGGACCACATTTGATGAGAAAGAAAGATTACTAATATTACTCTTGATGATATCTTTGGAACTCTATCGCAATATGAAGGAAGACTTAAGAGAGATGCATATAATGTGAAAAAAGAATAATGTTATAGTTTAGTTAACTACTACATGAATTCCTACAAATTCTCAATCACCTATGAAGACTTTTTCAAGAAAGAGGAAGTTTGAAGTCTTATCAGAATCTAGTGATACAGACCCACCAAAGAATGATCATTCAAATATGTCTAGAAAAATGAATAAAATTTTTAGAAAGGGGGATTTCCAATATAGATATAAAAATACTTCCAAATGTAACAAGGACAAGAAAGATTCTGAAGTCAGATTCTATGAATGTGATATATTAGACACATTTGACCTGATTGTCCTATGTGAAAAAGAAATGATAGAAAGGGATGATATTCAGAGAAAAATAAGAATAAATACAAGTCCAAGGGAATGAATATCTTGAATGTAAATGACTCCTAGAGTTCTACTGGAGGAGATTATTCTGAAGCTTCTTCTGATATTAATATCTAAAATCATAAAAATATTGGTCTCTTTTTCCAAAACTTCTTATCATTTCATTATGAACCTGGTATATAGTTCTAAACATCATACTAATATTTATATATGTAACAATTATATTGATAATGATTATTCTTCTAATGAAGAAACATCCTCATGAGAGAATGATAATTCATTGCCATCTTATGAAGAGGTATCCATATTTGCTAATCTTTTAGAAAATGAAAATTGTAATGTTTCTAGAAAAATTTTAAAAATAATAATAGAAATGATATTTTAACAGGAGATGTATCATATCTCTCTAAAGATATTGACTATAAAAATATTGAGAATGAATGATTTTCTAAAAACCATGAAAAATTAAATTTAGAAAATAACCAAATTTCTCATTATTTTGGTAATATAATTTCGGATAAAAATATTTTAGAAGAAAAACTCATTTCTAAATCTAATACCGATGAGGATAATAATTTTCATCATCAGACTAAAAACTCTGATTTTTTCACTTTAGAAACTTTTATTAAAATATACTAATAGAAAGAAGTCTTTTGATAAAATGTATTCTTAAATTCATTCTTTAAGGAAATGTTTTTGAATTTGTTATACTCATTCAAAACCAGTTTTTAGTAGGAATTATTTTTCTTCACCAATGTTCTCCATTATGAACTAAATGTCAATATGGTGGAAATTGGGAAAGAAATTTTTATTTAAATAAAACACAATCATAGGGTTCCCATAAAGTTCACTTTTCAAAAATAATATGGATTCCAAAAAAAATCCTATATTTCCATACCCAAATAGGTTTGGATTCCCAAACATTAGTTTTTTTTGTTTTAAGAAAACTAAACAAGAAAAAAATAACATTACTTTGTAAATGGATATTTTATGTTCCAGGAACATTAATAGAAATAGAAACTTCTTCGAAAAATTTATCATAATGAAAGGAGGAAATGTTACCTTCTGATACAATTCTCAAGGGAAGAATGTTGGTATAGGTAATATCGTTTTCCATGAATTTTTTTGATTTATAATGTATTTCTGTCGATGGAATTAATCTAAACATCATTATCAGAATTAAATTATGTGATGAAGCTTACCTTGTGAATTTTTGGAACAATAAATATATAGTTCACAATTCCAATGATGAATTCATTCAATCATCTCAAAGGTAGTAGAGTGTTTTCACTTTGAACATAGAAGACCTTTAGAGTCAATAATTACCTTGTCTAAGTGCAATGGAAGACAAATCATTGTTATGGAATAGATGATTAGAACATTAGGATCTTATAAATATATATAAACTCTCTAGGAAAGGACTTATTAACGATTTTAATAATCTTAGAATTGCTTCCTCTATTTTTTTATCCTTATGAATATGAAAAACAATATAAGTCAATCATTTAATCACTAAGTGAGGTCGTAGATCACGATGAATTAAAGTTAATGCACATAGATCTTTTTGGTCCAACACAAATTGGATATATTGAAGGAAAGTACTATGTATTTGTCTTAGTTGATGATTATACTATATTTACATGGGTATATTTTCATGCTAAAAAATTAGAATCTTTTTTTTTTCTTTATGAATTTTGATTTTAAAGTTAAATATAAGAAAAATATACCATTGATATCTATCCAAAGTGATCATGGTGAATAATTTCTAAATTCTGATTTCGAAACATTTTTTATTAAAAATTGTATTACTCAACTATTTGGCACCAAGAACACCTCGAAAAAATGGTTTCTTTGAAAAAAGAAATAGAATTATTCAAGAGATAATAAGTGCCATGTTAAGTCAATAATAAATTGTAAAAAAATCAAGGCAGAAGCTTTCAGTACTGCTTTTTACACTATAATTTGTGTTTAATTTGAAATTTTCTTAATATAAATCCTTATGAGTTATGCACAGGCCAAAAAAAAGTTTCACACTTCAATGTATTTTGTTTAAAAGTATTTATTTTAAGTACAAAAGATAACTTACAAAATTTTTCACCCAAATTCGATGAAGGAAGATTCTTAGATTAATCCACCACTTCTATGTATTATATAGTTTTTAATAAATATACTTATGTTGTTTAAGACAAAATACATGTTATGTTTGACAAAAAATGACCCTTTTATTTTAAAGAAAAATCAAAATATTGTTTCTGAAGTGTTTTCCAAAAATTATTATCATCATTTGAAATAAGATTCATCAAATGTATTAAAAACTGATTAAATTATTTCTGAGACATTTACACCTGGATATTTTCAACCTTATATTAATGAAAAGTTTTTTGAATATAAAAATAAGTTATTTCTTAGGAATCATCCCAGTGATAACATCATTGGTGATGTAGATCAACCAAATAGGACTAATAACTCCTTAATAATTGAAACAGAATATCTTTCTTTTCTATCTCAATTTGAAGCTAAAACTCTAAGTGAGGCCATAGGTGATGATGATTGGATTAAGGAAATGGAAGATGAAATAAATGAATTAAAAACAAATAAAGTATGGAACATGGTTGAAAAAACTAAATATAAATATATTATTAGAGTAAAATGGGTTTTTAGAAACAAATGCGATGAAAACAGTATCATTGTAAGAAAAAAAACTAGACTTGTTGTTAAAGGATATAATCAACAAGAAGGGATGGGCTATTGATAAACCTATTCTCGAAAATAAATACATGAATCCATTAGAATTATATTATCCTTGGAAGAATTTTTTAATTTATAACTCATTCAAATGGATGTCATGTGTGCTTTTTTAATGGATATGTTTAGGAGGAAGTCTATGTAGACCAACCCACAGTTTTGAGGATAAAAATCATACTGAATATTCTAACTCACTAACCAATGACCTTTATGGACTTAAACAATCCCTTAGAGATAGGTATGATAGGTTAACAATATTTTTGATACAAAACAATTGCATTAATGGAATTTTTTATCCAACTTTTTTTATAAATAAATAAAACAAAAATCTTATGATTGTTCAAATTAATGTTGATGACATAACTTTCAAATATACTAAAAAGTCTTTAACTGGTTCTTTTGAGAATTTAATGATGTGTGAGTTTGAAATGTGTATGATGTGTGAATTAACATTCATTATTTGTTTTTAAATTTCTTAAAAGAAAGAAGGTACTTATATATCTCAACATAATTATAACAAATACTTACTCAAAATTTATTGGTATGACAATACTAAAAGTATTATTACTCCCATTGGAACCTCGTACACTCTTGATTATGATGAAGATGGGAAACCTGTTGATCAAACAACTATTAGAGGTATGATTATAAGTCAATTATACATAGAATCTAGTCATCTATACTTAATGTTATCTATATGCTTATGTTATAGTTATTAATAAATACCAAAACAATTCCATTTAAAATCGTTGAAAAGGATTTTTCACTATTTAAAAGGAACTTTGGATGTTTTCCTTTTTTTTCTTCTCTAAATGATTTTTAATTAAAAAAATTCAGATGATGACATTGGTGGTTGTAGAATGGATAGAAAGAGTACATCTAGAACATTTCATTTTCTATGAGATTCTTTAGTTTTTTGGTCATGAAAAACACGACACTCTGTTATACTCCCCACTGCTGAAGATGAATATGTATTGTCTTGAAGTTGTTGCGCTCAAGTGTTGTGGTTGCAACAGACACTCATAGAGTACGGTATTAGTTTTACTAAAACTCAAATATCGTGAGATATCACAAGTGAAATTGATCTATGTAAAAACTCGAAACATCACTCTAATGTGAAACACATATATATTAGGCATCACTTTCTTAGGGATCACACACATAACTGAGATATCATTTTACAATTCATCAGAACACAATAACAACATGCTAATATTTTTATAAAACCATTACCTTCTGATATATTTGAGTTTATTAAACAGAAGATAGGATTGATTACACGAAAATAATCATTCACATTTACTTTTTGTTTTTTTATAATTATCCTTACATTAAAACACTCCTTTTCTTAGAGTGCAGAATAATTGAATTTTTTTTAATTTTTTTATATTTTTCATTTTTTTCATATTTTTTTATTGCTATATTATATTTTTTATCATACCATAATTATTTAAAATTATAGATTAAATCGTTTCATTATTGCTTTTGATTTGTATTATGTCAATATGCCTCAACATTGTTAGTTTGTAGTTTCTGCCTATCAACTTAAAACTCAGACTATCGACATGAAAACCTATGATAATGACATTGTTACCCATTGGTTTGAAACCCTTTTTTAATGAAATTTTTTTCCATCAGCTTGACCACCTATAGTAATAACTTTTTTCCACTATCATGACAACCTATGGAAATGGCTTTGTTTTCCATCAGCTTGATAACCTATGGTAATGACTTTATTTTCCATAGGCATGAAAACCTATGGAAATGGAATTGTTTTCCATTGGATTGAAAACCTATGGTAATGAATTTTTTTCCATCATCTTGAAAACTTATGGTAATGGCATTATTTTCCCTTAGTATGAAAACATGTGGTAATGAATTTTTTTTCCATCACCTTAACAAACATAAGGTAATTTATCTGCTTTACATCGTCTTGAAAATCTATGGTAATGACTTTTGTACCATCGACATGAGAACCTATGGTAATATCTTTGTTTTCCTCATTTTAGAAACCTATGGAAATGACATTGTTTTCCATCAGCCTGACCAAAAATTGTATTCACATTATTTTTCATTGGTTTCATGTTTTATTGTATTATCTTTTCATTATTTCGAATATTTCATTCCTGTATTTTATTATTTTTTTACATTCATAATACTTTTAAACCACCAACTTACTTGAAATATCTAACATGTACATTCTCTTTTCTGTTTTGATTTTTTTTGTGTTATTCTTTCTCTTTTTCAATTTTTAATTTTTTTAATTTTTTTAATTTTTGTAAAAAAATTATATTTAAAAACACATTTATTCTCAATTATTAGATTCTTTATCTTCTAATATCAATTTTAGAAGAGATAAGGTCGTCCAAATTCACATATAAGTAAGGGACTCCCCCCCCCCTCAATCCCACATTAGTTCTTCAGATTTCTCGTCAAACCTATGTTCCCCTTCTTAAGACTTAGTAGAATCATTTACATATCCAAAAACTTTATGTCTCAGTCTCCTGCTAATACTCGTACCGATATGTCTTCAATGACTCTCTCAGAAATGGATTTATTTAGAGAAAGTTTATTCTCTCAAGATTTCTTTGATAGTTTTGACTCAACAATCAAAAGGATTGTTTTATTCTAAGGCTAGGAACATATTTCTGTTAAGAAAATCGTATCTCAAGATTCAATTCTTGTTGAAGATGTTAGATGACCCTACAATACTATGTCTTTTGGAAGAAATATGACTATTAATTTTGTTGGGTATGAAAAAATATTTCTATTTCATTAGAAAAAGCATCACATTTCCTCAATGTCCCTACTGAAGGTGAAACCATTTTTCCTTATCATAAGAAACCTAAGGAAGTTGGTACTTTTAATAAGGACAGCGATTAAGATAACTATTTAATATTAATGAGGAGAAAATAAAAGTAACCCATCCCTCTACAGTCAACTAGTTTATTGTCCTTCAGAAGAAAGGTTTTCCAATTCTAAGGAAAGGGGAGAGAAAACACGTATGGTTTTTTACATTTTTATGGTATATTATCAGGAATATATGAAAACAGTAAATCTCATGGGTTATATTTTCAAAAAAATCAAGAATGTGATGTATGGAGTAATTAAGTCTCATATTATCATTTATCCAACAATTCTTAGAAAGATTATTCCTGAATGTTTTATGTTTTTTCAATATTTCAGTGAATGGGGAATTGAAAGAAATAAAGGGTTCTCGGATAAATTAGAGCACAATAAAGATATTTAGTGTTTATTTTGATGAAAATTCAAACTCTTTGTCAAATATTTTGATGAATCGGCACCAAATAAATCAGCACAACTACTAATAGAATCTACTCAAACAGTTGTTGATTTTCAAAATTCAGATACACAAATGAAAATAAATCCTAATAATAAAACCAAATAAAATAATGAGGATATATCCTAGTGGAGAATGGAGAATGAAAAATGAAAGTAAGGTGATATTTAATTCAGTCTTGATATAGTTGAAGCTCTAGCTAAAAAGCTGATAATAGAAGATACTCTACAGGCTGACAAGAAAAAGAAGAATATTTTGAATAGAAAAGATCAAGATTTGTATGTTTTCAAAATTTTAAAAAGTGTTGAGTTAGTAAGTTAACAACTAATAGATTAATTTCAACAAGAATAGATCGTACAGACTTTTATAGAGAAAGAAAAAGGGAATAAAATAGTGAAAGATGTTTTTCAATTGGATTCACAAGATGAAGGTGAAGAAGAGAAAGATGAATTTCTCAAAGAATGACTTCAGAGTTCAAAAGAATGTAGTTAAAATCTTTTCTTAACAAATAAAGTGAAGGAATTCAACAGAAGAATCCTCATGCCAATCCAGCACCAGTTCACTCAATAGAAACTAAATAAAAAAGAGTTCTTTCTATAGTAAAGCAAGTGGTTCGGTGTGCTCTTTTCGAGAGAACCATTTTCATTAGTGAAAATTTTTAAGAATAATGTGTTGAAAAGGAAATAGAGAAAGGAAAAAGAAAAAAACCTAATGAATACTCAAGTTGATAAAATTACAATTAATTTTAGGATGATGATACCGATTCAAAACATATTTTATTTAATGAAAATTGATTACATTGTTCCAGTTTTACGAAGAATTCATAAAAATATTCCTTGCCTTACATGAATAGCAAAAAATATTGATTTCATCATAGAGAATCATAGGAAGAAATTTGGATCATTAAGAGAGCTCAAAAAGCAAGTAATGTCAATAGAAGATGATCTAAAAGTATTGATCGATAGTTCTGTTACTCACAAAATGACTTGAATCAAAATGAACAAATGTTCATAAAAATAGAAATCTTAGTGAATGAACATGATGAATCATTTGAAGACTTAAAGAGGCTTTCAAATGATCATTTCATTGCTTTTAATAAGTTAGATAAGATAAAAATTTATATATTTAATTAGATTCCCAAAACCCATAGTGATGATGCTCTTTTAGTAAAAGGGTTACAAGAAATGATGAATGCTTTCCTATAAGAGTTTTCAAATATTTCATATCTCAAAAAATAAATAGTTTTGTTAAATAAACAATGAACATAGTGGGATGATAAAAATAGGAACATTCAAGACATAATTGATACTCTTGAATAAGTTATCAGAAGTCAAGAAGACACTATCAAAAACTAGGATCAACTTTTTGATAACCAATAATTGATTCTCAAAACTCATTGCGTTTCTATCTCTGAAGACAAAAAAATAAATTAAGAAGATGAAATTCATTCTCAATGAGTTGATCATGAATGAAAAATAAAGAGAGAACATATTTTTTTTTTATCCTTCATTCATGATTGTTACATGAAATTCTATGAACTTTTGAAAATTCAAAGAGGATTATGTTTTCATTCCCATTTTTTTCATTTTTTTCTCTCTAAACTTTTTAGAAAAATCCAAATTACCACATTCATTTTTGTGAATCACAAAGGGGGATAATGTTTTATAAAATAGGGAGTAAATTTTTACAAATCGGGAGAATTGTTAATGTTTTACTCAAATTTCATACGTCTAAATCAAGGAAAATATTTGAATACAATACTTTGTAAATTCTATACCTAAGTGGTAGTTAGTTTTATTCAATTTCATATTCAGAATAGTTTTCATAACATAGGGGGGAGATAAGTATTTATTTTTTGTTTTAATTGGTGCTTTGTGCTTTCCAAGATGGGGGAGATTGTTAACTGAAAACCTCTCTTATGACTTTTATGTCTTTTGTTTTAGAAATCACTAATCATTTTATACTGATTTTTGAAATAAAGGACTAACATGGAATATAGGTTTTCTGACTATCATATTGACCCAATATATTGTACCGACTATGTCCATCATATTGACTCTATCAATAGTATTGACTTTTTCTATCATATTAACTATGTTTTTCATACTGAATCTGTCTATCATACATACTCTATCCATTGGACTCACTTTGTTCATCATACCCACTCTATTTTTCATACACACATTATACATCATATACACTTTGTATCTAATCAATATTTTTAATTATAATTGTAATAACAAGTAATATTAATTGTAATCATGTTACACACTTATCACATGCATTTTTTCATTGTTTTATCTGAACACGTGTTTTTTATCAATCATACTCATGTTATCATTTTCATATATAATTTTTTACAAAAATTATGTCGTGGATTTAGTTATAAACTAATGAAATTAATGTCATGTTTTCTATTTCAATATGACTGCTACAATGCCAGGATTACATGTCTATCAGAGTTTTCCAGAGAAATATAACTGTTGGAGAAAATATAACTATTGGAACCTAAGGCCTATAAATAATAGGTCATTTGAAGTAGAAAAAACCTCTTGATCTTCTTCAGCTACTTCCAAGTTCAAGAGAGGGATTGTGTGACTTCTCTCTCATTTGTTCAAAAGCCTTAAAATTACAAAAAGTGAATGGAACGTTTATATTTTTTATATTTCAATAAGTTCATTCTTTCTCCTTGTGTGTCTAAGCAAGTTATAAGTGTCGTGGGTTGTAGGGGATAGTCAAATGGTGCAACCAATCTTTATATCAAGGTCTTTAATGTGATTGAAAGACAAAGGTACCAATTACATGTAAAATCAAGGGCTTGCGAGGATATCTAGACGGATGTGTCGATAATTGTATCAAGGTATTACCGGTGTCAGTGAGTCATACCAATTATCCTAAGTGAATGGATACCCTACTCTTTGGGATAAAATAATGGTAATACCTTTTACTTTTCTGCTATATATTGTAATTTTAAGATAATCCTTTTATTTCTTCTTTCATTTTGTATTCATTTGTAATTGTTTTAATTATAGCTTATACTTTTAGTATTCATTCTATATGCAATACGGTAGAATCATTTACACTTTGTATTACTATGATATTTGAATTCAATCTGATACAATTGTTTCATAACCTATTATATCATTACAATATCATGATACCGATAGTCAGTCCGATAATTTTTTTTACTTTTATAATAGGATTTGTGAATTGTTTTAGTTTATATTAAGAACCTTCCTTACAGGTTTTAATAGATATTTTATAAATATACAATTCAACACCTCTTTTATTTTCCCTGTCTCATATCCTTTTTGATCCAACATTATAAAGGAAAATATTTAATTGATAAGTGAATATACCTTCTGTTGAAATGAATCATTAGAAAAAATCCTATAATAATAATACTAAAATCATTGCATGGTATTAATATAACTTCACAAACTTTATTAATAATTCTTTAAATTATTAGCATCAAAGAATTAAACTTTACTATATTCGAATAAAAAGGATAGTGGTACATAAAAAACCACATTATATATATTTCATAAATATTTTTTTATCCTTTGTTAGAAGGTGATTATAATATCATATCCTATACTCAATAAAAACAATGGAGAACATATGGTGTCTCAAATCAACAAAAATTTTCATGGAACGAAAATTGAAGTATTGAAAAGAGGTCATTATATTGGTTTCCCTTAATAAAACTAAAAAAATGATGTACATGGATCCGAAATACTGTTGTTTCATCCATTTTGAGAAATAACATAAATATAAAAAATAATTTCAATGGATGTGCTGAAGGTAAAATTTGATATTATAATGATAAATATCTTATATTTTTTGGAAAGGGAAAAATGCTTTATTGAGATGAAGAAATGAAAAAATTAGTCTATTATGATGGTGTTATCTAACATTACCTATTGAGAGTAAGTCATCTTTTTGAATTTAGACTTGAGGTTACATTCATTTTAAAGCTATACATTATCATGATAAAAACATGTTACTATTGAATGAAAGGATAAAATAAATATTATAATTTGTACCAAGTGCAGTACATGTGAAATAGTATATGTAACATTTCCAAAAAAGAATAAGAAACATCAGAATCGAAGGATAAAACATATTATTAAACAAAGGGAAGAAAAAAAATCAATGTTGAACGTTGTGACTAATATTAGAAACCTAATAATTCATTAGTTGAACACTTTTAATGGATATATATGAGGTAAATTAATATGAAAACCATATTAGTAAAATAATAAGTGGAACTAAAATCATCAAGATATAATTTACACCAATATGTGTGCACCGATAATTATTTCCCTTATATATAGTTATAAAATAATCATTTTATTATATTTGATTAAACTAGAATGGGTTTTATCATGTTTCTACATGAAAAGTATGAAGTTATTAATTATATCCATTACATTAATTAAATAAATAATAATAAAATGGAGATAATGATTAAGTTCCACCAGTCTAACAATTTCATGGAGTACCGATATCAAGAAATAAATATTATACAGATAAGAATAAAATTATAAATAATGTTTCATGAATGAATATTTGTTCCTACACCATAGAATAACATTATATTAGAAATGACTAATTTATTGGTAAATAACATGGTCAAAATATTTCTTATCGAAGGTGGTATCTATTAGCTATATTTCAAGGAATCTATAATGTATTAATTAAATATGTAATATCATGGGTTACAGAAACCCCAAGTATATGATGAATCGATATGAGATGTGGTGTGCATGAAACCAAACTTTTAATCACTATGTATGTTTTCATATAATGTTGAAAATATAAAATATGGAAAAAAAATCAAGTGAAATATATTGATGCAATAGATGAATGGAGCTTTTTAGCCAACTCCTTCTAGAGTAATACCTATATTTCCCTAAAAAATATGTTGATTAAGATTTTAGAGAGAATGGAGGATAAATATTTTGAATAAAAAATGATTGAGATCTAGAATTCTACATCTAAGGGTGGTCTCAGATAAAGAATATGAATTGGATATAAATCATAGTGAATTTCATAGTACAACATATAAACAAGATTTTGATACTTAATCAATTGATGAAAAGTTATGAAAGGTTATTAACCATTGCATCAATATAAAAGGATATGAGTTGTGGTCATTGAGTGAAATGTTATTGATGAAAAACATGTTCTTCTAAATATTCAAAGTAAGAGACATATAGTGATCACTATTCTATTATCACAAGTGTAACCATTATCATATTAATATATTGTTAAACGAGATTTTTGGACCATGTAAAAGAATCAAAAGATAGAGTGAATAGAGAAAAATTAAAATTGGGAGCTCATGAATAACTTGACACACAAAATTTTCAATGTAAAAATGGGATGTTTTGAAATAATCATGATGTTCATTCAATATAAATGTGAAAATAATTGTGAAAGATCTTAAAAAATGTATGAATAGTTGATGTAGAATATACCTTAACACTAGTTGTGAGACATATGTCAATGAGACTATTTCTTTTTTGGGTATATTAATAGGTAATTTAGAATATATCAAATTGTTATCAAGATGGATTTTTTAAACAGAATTCTAGAATCATATGTTCACAATTAGTAACTAGTTTTATTTATAGTAAGTGATGAGGAATAATTGTTTTATAGGTTAAAGAAGGCTATGTTTGGATTGAAACCTGAACCTCATGCCTTGAATATTTAAATCTACACTTTCTTAAAGAATATTTAATTCAAAATAGGTCTATTTTTTCACACTAATTTTGTAAAACTAAAAAAATAATGGTAGTTCGAAGTTAGTTTCTATTATGAAAAAAAATATTATGGGATAAAGATGATTTAAATAAAGTAATTTTTATGGTTGATGAGCTCAAGGTATGAAATTTTGGTGATCAAAGAAGTCATTTATTTTCATCTGCTACATGTTAGTGGATTTTTGGAATAGTCATTTGTGTTTAAAAAAAATATAAAGGTAATGCTAAAAATTTTAAGATTTATGATAGAATGTTGGTTTCAACCATACTTATAATTGGAATAAATCTTCGATAAAATTAATAATGACAGGAGATTGTTCCAAAATTTTATATTATAATGATTTTATAGTTATTCTATATCACAAAAAAAAATATATATATCATTTTACTACATCTTGTTCTCCCAAGTATCAATATTTCAGCAAGGTAGAACACCTCTTGGAGGTGAAAGAGATCATGAAGTACATTTCAAGAGTAGTTTATTATTTTTTGGGATATTATTTCCGAAATTAAAAAGATATGTATGTGTACTTGTATGTGGATTGGGTGTGATTTATTTTTGAATAAAAATCCCGGAGTATTGGAGCCTTCATTAATGAAATAAAATACATTGAATTGCTTATAAAGAATAAATGGATTATTTCTCTACGTATAGTTAGAGATTAATTTAACAATAAGAAATTAACCACTTAATTTATAGGGATGAAATAGTAGTTATATGATATTAGAGAAAAAGTAAATCTACCAATTGTAGTCTATTGTGGAATCCAGTGTGAGAAATATTTGTTAATGAACCCAGTAATGAATTATTAAATGAAGGGTATTAACTCAGGGGGGAGATAAAATATCTTATATTCGTGGTAAAATACAAGGGGAGATAATATCAATGGGTATTACATATGTGGATAGAAATATTGTTAAAATAAAAAGTGAATAATCATTTCAATCATTGACATGTTTTGTATTTTTCCAAAAATTATCATTGACACATAAAGGCATTGGGAGAAATTTAATGCATGTTTACATAGATTTTGGGATGATGGTTGTTTTTTTATAATTGGTAAAGACATGATCTATAAAAAGAGAAATATATTTTAATTTTATTTTTCAAGGGGATCAGTGACTATAGGGGAAGTTTTATATTTATGTGGGAATGGGAAAACCTTTACTAAATTATATAGAGTATTTAAACAAATTAAAAATCTAATAATGTTGAAATGAATGATGAAATATTTGATTTTTTTGAATTTTATGTTAATACAAGAAGACAAAATTAAATAAAATAAGTTGGATTTTATGTAGAATTTTTGGTAAAGGAGTCACTGAAAAGGTCATGGGGAAATTTTTCATGTTGTGGAAAATAATGAAATGACAAATATTTTGATGTTGTGGGAATTTTGAAATCCATTTCAGCATGGAATAATTTTAGAAATAAATTTCTAGCAACCAATGTTATGTATGAATTATTTTTTACAGGAACGTCCTAGGGAATAATTTATTATATATATAAGCGTAATTCTTAAAATAGTTAGTGAAATAAAACAAAGAGAAAAAAATTCCATGTATATGTCAGAAAACATATTTTATGAAGTGAAAATTTATAAAAACCACACATGAGAGTGTGTGTAAGATTAAATTGATCAAACAGAAGACACACAAATTATTATCAATCATTAAAATTATTCGTAAACTGACCAATATAAAATTATTATACCCAATTTTTTATAAAATAAACTTTTTATTTCTTCTAATAGATCATGGAAAACCTAGAAATTTTGAATCAATATTCTATTCATTGCATTGAATGATGTGAAAAAACATGGAGGTTATTTTGAAACATATAGATAATTAGGACCATGTCATAGAAAATTGTATATAGATATCTTAAAATCCATTTAAAAAAATATGTATTCCCAAAATGGTTATATTGGAAGTTGTCAAAAAAATATATAAGGCTAATTAAAAGGAGTGATGTATGAAGAATTTTGCGATATAAGAGGTAATTTCATGTATTGGATTTCTTAGAGTTAATAAAAAACATTATAAGAACTGAATATGTCATTTTGATGGTTTATTTCCCCAGATAAGAACTTTAACATTTTTATTAAGATAACATTCCATAGTTGGTATAACGATATGATATTACATTTTATTAAAATACAAGTACTATCAAAGTATATATATATATATATCTTTTACTTATACATTATCACAATATAGAGAATTAAATCATAGCATGGACATGAAATTTTAGATAAAATTCAAACCATGAAAAAAAAATCATATTTTAAACTAGGAAGATATCTGAAATTATAATAGTGAAATTCCAATCCATATTTTCAGAATTGCAATTACTTGGTCGATTATATTGGTGATTAATAGGTGGTTTGAGGACCTAATTAGTTATCAATATGTGAAAAATCATCAAGTATAAATATAGAATTAAAAAAATTAATTCAATGTAGGATTTATTAGAATAAGAAAAATATAGGTATTAGAATATTTGAAAATAAAAAATAATAAAATAAATAGAAATATTTGGGATAAATTCTAATGAAGATCCGATGGTTCAGGGAGAAAAAAATAGAATAAAAACAAAAAACTTGTTGGTTTGGTATATATCGAATTTAAATATTTGTTGTGAGTGATCATCTTTTCAAATTTTTATTGTATTTATTATCTCAAAATAGTGATTAAATAAAAAATATGAGGGACTAACCCTAGGATTGATAGATCATCTTTCCATAATTTTTATAACATCTTAAATAATTTGTGTTATTCCTATTTATATCAACACACAATTGGTGTATGTTCCTTGGACTGACCCATTATAGTGTGCCAAGAAAAACCATTATGTTCCTTATTTTAATTACAGTATCCGTGTTTCTTATGTGATCATCAATATTGATAGGTTTTATATTGTTCTTTCAAAAATGATAATAATATAAAATGGAAAGATAAATGAATTAAACAATTGATCCAACCTCCCAATCCCTTGAAAATATCTGGCATATGGTAGTAACAAAATGATTATATTGGTAACCTTACTTTGAAAAATATATAATAATTATTTTATGTAAATTGATTACATAATATAATTTTTTATTATTCAATAATAAATGTGGCATTAAATTATCACATATTTTGAATATAAATGTGTTGATATTAAATTCATGTAAATTGAAATATGAAATATCGATATAGAAAAAAGTAAATTTTTTATTTTTATTCACGCCAAAATTATAATGTGTTTTTAATTTATTTATTAATTGTTAATAAATGTATATCTCATGTATTAATTTATTATGTTTTTTTATTTATAATTCTTATATACATTTTATTGATGAATATAGAAATTATTATATGAATTATGATGTATGATTTAGTTTAAATATGTTAAAATTATTCTCTAAATTTCCATAATTACATTTATGGAGTTACATGCTAGGTTTGACAATTGATTTTGATTAATTTCCCCATTACATTAGCTTATATTGTATTTTGACTATGAATATGAATATTGATTATAGTTTATGAATAGTTGGTTTTTTATTTGTAAAAAGATTATGATCTATCTAGTGTAAAGAAATATGGATAGAGTGACTTTAGATCATAATTCCCAGTAGTCATATTTCTTCCAAATGGAACAGTAAGTATGATAACAATCATACAACTACATAGGTTTATCTCAAATAACTATTCCCCTAGAATATCTTGTATATGGAAGATGAGTAATATTTGTTCCATACGAGTTAGGTTCCTCGTTTTATGCATTTGGAAATCCTAGGGAAGAAAACTATTGCAATAGTGTTTAATTTATCCATATAATGGATTAGGAATAACTATTTTCCAATCAATCATCAATGTGTCTTATATGATATGTTTGGTCTAAAGGAATACCCAACTATATAATTTAATTTGGTTCACACTAAATAGAGGAAAATACTAAATGAAATGTAGATCAGGTCTCCCTAATGGATATAATAAAAATTAACAGGGGTAATCATTTTAATGGAATAAATATTAATAAAATTATTTATTAATTGAACATAAAACAGGATACTCAATTGATAAAAACTTTGGTTTTAGAGAGATGGAATAGTCATCATCAAAATAATTTTTGTCAATATTTTAAATGGTTATGTTTAATAATATATATATATATATCTTACATAATTAGAAAAAGAATCATTCTTAAGAAAGAAGTAAAATTTTATTTGTCATTGATATCCCTTCCAATGTAATGAAATGTTGTTGTCATATATTAAATTAATATACATGATTAAAGAATTATGAACGGATTTAATTGAGGATTAAATAATGTTAGATGTGAAGTGTATAAAGGAATTTCAGACTCTGATCAAATATTCAACCTCATTATGTGTTTGAATTACTAGGAGAGACTATAGGTTAAATTCGAATATTCTTCTAGCTATGGAATTCATTATATTATCAATGTTTGAATTATTTTGACAATGTGAAATTTTTCAATAAAATTTTATCCTATTTCATCATGTTATGGGGGATTAGTGATAAAAAAATTTGATATGTACTTAAATTTATATTTAAAACATTAAAGGGTAAAATATTTATAATATATAAATAATATTTGATAGTCCAATTTTATAACAAGGTTGAGGAAATCTATAGAAAAAATCTATACATTTGTTTTTATCTCCATTGGATTGAATTGAATAAAATTTCTAACAGAGTTATAGAAATAATATGGGGTCTCCATATAAATATAATTGTTATATAAGTAAACTATTTTATTTAAAAATTTATATGATACCAAATATAACTTTTACGAATATTTATATTATAATTGTTTTCAAAATCTAGTTAAGAATTTATAGAGATTATATTTTTAATTAAAATATATTAATATATGTTTCCTTTGGGGATATTTTGAAAATATTTGAGAATGAATTCCCATCACTCATCAGGGGATTATTTTAAATTATTAAATATTTTTATTTATAATGCTTCTTGATACACTTAAAATACAATCCAAAATATAGTGGGTAAAATCATTTCATTAAATATTCCTAGTAATTTAATTAATTATTATTTCCTAAAAAATTGAATTTGTATTTATTGGAATGATATAGTAGAGTTAATATAGGATATAAGAGGCAACTAGATATATGATTATATTTAAATAATATTAATTCTTAATGAGTAATATATTGAACTTGTCAAGTTCAAACTCATGTTCACTTTAACATCCTAAAATGGTATTTGGGTATTCTAGTAAATAAAATGTTTAAATTACATTTTTCTACTCTATTAAATTAAATGTCACTTTACAAATTAGTGGATTTATGGTGTTTTGTTATGTATTTATTTCAAGTGTTACATTGGTTACCAAATGATCTAAACAAATTATGAATGAAAATATTCCAAGATGATGATGTTGAATAATGAAAGAGTACAAAATTACTAATATAAGTAATTTACAATAAAAATTGATGTATTGATATAAATGAGTTTGAGTAATACGTTTAAATAGTTTAGAATTAGGAAAAATTATTATGAATATTCATTATTATTCAAAAAAATATTTATAAATGATTATAAATACCAAAATTTATTAGTAGGGGTTAATTATATTTTCACATTGAGATATGGTAGAAATTACATATAGTTGTTATAAGATAGAAAAAAAAAATGAAAAGTGTAATAAACATAAGTTGGCCTTAAGTGTTTATCATATAAGATATGATTATATACAAATTATTTATGATTTTTTATTTGTAAAGGTGTTCAGGAATATAAAACAAATAGTTTTATATAAAATATAGTCCCCACATTATCATTCATTCATACATGTTCTATATATTTCAATAGTATGAAATATTATTTGCCTCGGAATATAAGACAATGAGTTATCCCTAACCAATATTCATTATAGAGAATAAAAGGTTTTAGTTAATTTGGATGTCATAATGGGAATGAATTCATATTGAGATATGGAATATTTTCATGAGGCACAAACCGTGTTTTTTAAAATCATTAACCTACAATGTATACCACTTATAGTGTCATATGTGATAAATATAGTACGTTATGGGTGAAGGTTTCCTGTTAAATCATACAACATGATGTTGGAAAAGCAATTAATATAAGAACCTTCATACAATGACACTCTTTTTAAGAAGGACTTGAGGAAAATCTTATTATGAGGTGGTTGGGTATGTTATTGATCATGTCATTAGCTGATTATAATGAAAAAATGTGGTTTTATCCCTCTCATATGAAGGGTACGACATTAGGTCCATGATTGAGATTAATTGACGAATTTTGCAGTAATACCTAGATAAGGTACATATGATTTTATTAACTATTCAAAAGAGGGGAATGTGATTTACTCATATACTTAAATGAATGATATGTGTAATATTCATTGGATTTCTAAATTTAAACTGAAGGAATCAATAATTCATGTGAAATATGAACAAGATTTACATCATTCATATCCCATGGTCTCTCAAAGTCTTAAAAAATTGATTATCTGACTATATATATGTGTATGATACAACTAGTGGACATGTAAATTAATATATATATTTTATAGATACCACACTAGATCATTTTTTTTCTTGAATATCATTGAAAAATTCCTTGTGGAACCTCAATATTTTTATTATGAATTTAGGAATTCATATTTTTTTTTAATCTATAATGGCATGTGATGTTGAATTATTTGTTTACGAGAGTGAGGATAAATTTGGATAACACTTTGAGTGACACCCCAAAAATTTTTGGATGATATTAAAAAGATACTACATTTATACTTTCATGAGTTTCTATATATAATTTATTATAAGAAAAAAAAATATGATATATTTACCAAAATGAATTTTGGATGATATCTACAAATATTTTTGGATAAGATTTTAGAATGCATTGGATATATAATGACATAAGGTGAATGCATGTTAAGTCAATGAGGCTTTAGTATTTGATGGAGATTATTGGTGTTATACACTAATGATGACACTATGACATGAGGATTCATACAATGATACATTCTTCCCTACGATATACCATCACATGGGGAGGATCACCATAAAACAGTGTTATGCATGGAATATAATGTGATATGTGTTATTATGTAAAATCAATCGCATTATCCTACTCTAATATGATATATTATTTTCAATAAATATAATATGACTATTATGAGGAATTTGGAAATCTAATATATTCATGAAATCATTAAACAAATTTAATGTAGAATCAATAAAACTAATTCAAAACGTTTTAACACTATTAAATTTTCCTGAAACCTTCACTAAAAATTTGAATTTGTTTGATTTTCATAGATTCTAATATAAGTTGTTCTAATCCTTTAATAATTATAAATGATATAGTATAACTCCTTTGTCAAAACGTTTTATCTCCCATTCCTTCCATTTTTAAGATAATGGTTCTATTAGACCATGGATAGCAAGGAGATCCATCTGAATCATTATGTTATTCATTTGATTTTTTGGAATAATATAAGAGGAATTACTTCTAATATATCATTATAATCTCATTAAATCACATTTGAAATTCTTATACCAGTAGTCATGTCAAAGGTGAATCATTTACTATACTTATTCATTATATTATTAGTTCCTAATGTATAAATAGATCTATTTTATTTACAAGGTATTTGAGTTATCTACCTCCATATTTAACATTATAATAATCCCTCTAAAACCCTTATCATCATTTTAAAGGGCTATAGGCGAGTCAATGTCTTAATTTTACTCCAAAAATATATTAAAAAATTACCAGTACAGAATAATGAACCCAATTAGATGTGAAGAGGCCTCTTAATTATCTCTTTCTCTTTCCCCTTTCAAAATACACATCATTTTATAAACATCAGATTATTAATTCAAATTATTCTATTTCTTTATTTTACATGAAACAATTTTCACCACCCCTCCCCCCTTTTATTTTCATTTTATAAATTTTTTTTCCAGTCCCAAAAAACTAATTGATAGTTTACCTATGACATGTCCAAAAATTTACTCTTTTATTTAAAAATAATAATTTTTCATGTCATGAAATCATGATTAATAAATAGATTGATTTTCTAGGGGTAGAGGACATGTATCCTGATTTATTTCATATAGATTTCAATTTATTTCCTATAAAGAATAATATTAAATTATCTATTAATATTTATGTATAATATATAACATTTCTCATCATTATTAGGTTATAAAACAAGTGGAATTAAATAAATTTGACACATGATTCGACGTATCTGAGAATAAAGTATTTATTTTCATAATTATTTTAACATATTAAGTGGCCAAGTTATTTTCCATGAAATATTATATTATTCATAGTTATTTTATTAATAATAAAAAGATGAATCAAATGATAAAAATATATCATTTTCCCTTCATTGGCTGTATTTTTTGGCCAAATTAACTGATCAAAATGGTTTCTTAAAATAGATGGTCTACATGGATATTCCAAATTTAGAGAATGAAAATTTGATATACCAAATATATTTTCTATAAAGAATTTTAGTAGTGATGAGATATTTTATAATACATTATAATTCAATAATTTTCATATCTCAATCATTTATATAATACAAAAACTCATATATAATTATTTTCACATGATATTGATAATATTTTTGGTTGATGTATTCATTTACTCAATATCAAATATTGGTCATGAGATTTATCTAAAAATTAATTTATGAATTTTATAAGAGAATTAGTTTGATGAAATGTTATCAGATTATCACTTATGGATTCAATATGTGAAATATTATTTGAATTTAATTTCATATAATGCAATTCATTAAGACTATGTAATGGTTGTGATTTCTTTAGAGATGAATCATATTATTTTTAAACCAATTATTCCTTAGATGGGATAGAAATTATTTTCCATTCATTTTAGATTCATATAATTTAGACTAATCAATGATTATTTAGATTAAAAATAATAAAAAATATATTGATAAAGAAAATTAGGACGCCAAAAATTATTTAAGGTGACGAATCTCTTCAAGAGAAAATCAGATTTTTTCTAAACCATTTAACTACTACACGGTATCTTTTGTTCTTATAGAGAAAATTTGATATTTTTTATTATAAAATTTTTTCAAGACATAACATGTGGATTAGAATGGCTAAATCCAATTGTAATTTAATATAGTTATCATAATTTAGAGTTTTCTATAGTTGTTTATTCTCTTTATAGTATGAGAAGATATATATTTGATGAAAACTCCATACTATATATCAATAATATGTGTTAAATGTGAATCATCTAAAAATGTGACCTCAAATTTTGGGGACAATTTTTGTTGGTGTGTCTATGAACCATTGAATTTCAACACATATATAATTTTTTTAATGAAAAAATAATATATATTACTTTGAGTAGGAATATTACTAGTCAAGATATCAAAGACGCTTAAGAGTAATCATAGTTGATAGGTGGGATTCTTAATTTTCATTTAGAACAGGAGGAGAATGGGAAATTAGATGTTCTTTCTACTTTGAATGTAACATATTCATTATTATTGAATGATGAATTTTTATAGTAATATTGTTTTTATCCTAAACATATAAGAGAAAATCTAATTTATACGGATACATATAATTGGTGGAACATGAAATAAGATTGACAATTTATTTTAACAGTGGAGTGATTTTTCATGTGAATTTAATTAATTAATTAATTAAAGATGCAGTGGACCTGAACCTAGTAGCTCAGATTAAGTGTCTACTATATTACATCTGTTTGAGATACAAGTTATTGAATCTCAAAGGAATGAATAAATTAGAATTCTTAGTAAACAAGAAACATACTTGAAATTATTATTAAAATATAAAATATAAAATACAATATGTATTTTCATTGAAAACACAATTATTACTCATAGTGTATCCCTACATATCAATCACAAAACACTTCTTGGTGTTCCAGGGAAAATAAAAATTAATAATTGGGTGAGATTAGATGCTTAGCGAGGGTAAGCGTATAGTAAAATTATAGATAAATAATTAATAATCAATCTGGAAAGGCAAATAGTTGATGCACATTCCATTTAATCAATAAAATGGTCATAAAATGGAAAGAATAATGATGATAAAAAATTCCATATAAACAATAACAAGAGCATGAAAACATAACCATGGATTTTTTAAATAACTGAGTTATAAAATGGAATATCATTAATGAAATTCATAATTATGGAATTTATAATTCCGGACATCTAAAACAAACCATCAGGGAAAATTTCAAACATATCTAACTTAATGGGTATGTCCATGGACAAAAATAAATATTTTTATTCCCATGAGACATACTGAGGCATTGAGGGGGAGTAATGGGCCTTACCCATCACTTACTAAGTCTAATTCATTCCACCTATAAAATGGGAGGAAAACAATCAGTATAAGAATTCGTATGAAAAAACTAACCTATAAAATGTTAATACTTACCCCAACGAATAAACATAATCATCAAACATCATGATTAAAATGGTGAATGGTAATAAAATTAAGCATCCCAAGTTTAACTGATCCTAAACCATCTATATAAATTATAAATATAAAATCATGAAGAAATATCCTTAGGGGATCATATGTAAAATAGTTGGTTTCTATCACTGAAAAATTTTAATACCATGAAAGTATCCATAAAACAACTTATAGAAATATAATCATTGGATTTTGGAAATGAACTTTAAAAAAAATTAAAACAAACATTTTGTATATACTTTAAATTAAAGATAACCTTTTAATATTTATAAAATAACTATTAAAACAATGATTGGTCAGGATAGTGTAAAAAACTTTTTATGTCGTAAATGTTAAAACAAAGAATGAAGTTACATTTTTGGTAAAATCCAAATGGTATTATTTTTGAAAAAAAATAAATATTTCTGTGAAAATATTTTTTTCAAAATTGAAATTGTGGATAAATTTAGTTAATAAATCATTTATAAATTGTTAATATCATTTTTGACAAAAAAATTTAAATACCTGGATTTAGATTAAAAAAGATTTCCAACCGAAGATAGAAATATTGTCAGATTTTATAAAAACAAATTATCCATCATTTAAAGTAACTAAGAGTGTCAAAATATTAATATTAAATGAAAAGATCATTAATAACATTATATTAATGATTATATTGTAGCGACTCGTGTTTTTGGCCCTGTCAGACTTTGGAATTTTTCTACAAATAATTCCAGAGCTAGGCACGAAGACGGCGTGCGATTCCGAGGCCCGGTGTGCCCGGAATTAATTTTATAAAAATATTAAGTTTTTTTTATACTATGCACGTAGAGAGGGTGTGATATCTCCAAAACTGTAGCTCCGAACGGGAATCTGAGGGCATGGTTGCGTCCGGAACATGCTGTTTACCCTAGGCGGGGTGTAATCATTGCGGGCGCGGGCCTGCGGTGAGAAACGCCACCAGGGGAATTTCCGTAAATAAGTGGCAAGTTAGTGGGCGAGTGTCGGCTCAAATAACTTCTGAACGGAGTCTCGGATGGAAAATCTGAGACCGCCGTTGCGTTCAGAACGGCGCGTTTACCCTAGGGGTGACCTTACTTTTGTTCGCATCAGGCGTCGGGTCCGAGGCGGGTTTGGCGCCGGCGGGCCGCTGATATAAATATCAGCGCCCCACCCCCCTTTTAATCGTTCTTCTCCGTTCTTCGCCGCAACTCTGCCGAATCGAGCCAACGGAGCGCCCACGAGCTCAGAATTCGACGGCGGACGTTCCAGGAGCGCGCAGCGGAAGCTTTGGAGCGCGGATCTGAGGCAGAACGTTGGCGTTTCGCCCGCGAGGTAGGAGGATTTGAGTTTTAACCCCCGATCCCGTTTTTACTTCATTTTTCTGTAAATTGAAGCCGTTTCAGTATAGATCGGGTCCCGAGGGTCGCGTAGACGCCTCCGGATCGCAAAACGGACCACCGGGGTGCCCCCGGCGGTCCGCGGAAGGTCCACCGGCGGAGTCCGGAGGCCCGCGGCGGAGCCGCGGTGGCGCGCCGGCGGCACGCGGGTATCGTTGGTTATGCGATCCCCTACTCAGCACTTGGTTTCGATAGGGTTGTGGCATCATCAGTTCGATCCCCTACATCGCGAGTTATACCAGGTAGGGTTCTGGTATCGTCGTGACCATCTTTATATGGACGATGATCCTCAATCTGAGTGTGGAGCTTCTGTTGAGTGCCAGATCGGGTTGTGGTATCCCCCAGCGAATCCTGGGTGTGATCCTCTATCTGTGAGAACTACGTATGCCAGATCGGGTTGTGGTATCCCCCAGCGAACCCAGGGAGTGATCCCCTATCTGTGAGCTACGTATACCGGCGTGGGTCTTGGTATCCCCCTAGCAGACCCTAGCGGAGATCCCCTCTCCGAGGAGTTTGGTGGTTATGTTGCTACAGTGAGGTTTCCTCAGAGATGCTATCCGACGAGCGTGGGGTCTCGGGTGAGCGTCTGTGATGTTTGCGAGTATCCCGATGGAGTGTATCTCTCGGATGAGTGTCATCTGGTATGACAGTGTTCGTGCGGTGTATTTTTTCCTGGTTGTGGACAGTTGCTGGTGATCAGGTCGGAACCTCTTGTGGCTTTGTGGCGTGAGCTGTGTGTATCTGGATTGTTCAAGGCGTATGTATGGGCATACACCTGAGCTGAACTGAGTTGACTAGTCGTGTTTAGCCGAGGATGGTCACGAGATGGAGTTTCTCTCTCGTCTGGGTTCCCTCTGGCTGGGTTGAGCGGACTGTTTACTTTCAGTTCCTCCCTTGGGTTTTTGGTTTTTGGGGTGCCTACTGAGTATGTTTATACTCACCCATGCACGGGCTTTGCCCGCACATGTTTGTGTCTTGTGCAGACCACATGCCTTTTGACGGAGTCCCAGGAGGATCCGGAGCAGGCGGAGCTTAGTGAGCGGGTTGACCGGGGTGTATACCGGAGCTGTGCCGAGGGAGCTTTCCGGCGGGTGTTTGTGGCAGCGTTCCCCTTCTTCAGAGCAGGTTGGTCGCGCTTGTAGTTTTGTTTTGGTGGGCCCGGTTTTTCCCTTGTACTTTTGCTGTTGCACTCTGGTTTGGGATAGATTGTATGCATGCATTTACTTTCGGGGATGAAAAGTCCTAAGGGGGTGAGGATGTAGCGACTCGGGTTTTTGACCCTGTCAGACTTTGGAATTTTTCTACGAATAATTCCAGAGCTAGGCGCGAAGACGGCGTGCGATTCCGAGGCCAAGTGTGCCCGGAATTAATTTTATAAAAATATTAAGTTTTTTTATACTATGCACGTAGCGAGGGTGTGATATCTCCTAAACGGTAGCTCCGAACGGGAATCTGAGGGCATGGTTGCGTCCGGAACGTGCCGTTTACCCTAGGCAGGGTGTAATCTTTGCGGGCGCGGGCCTGCGATGAGAAACGCCACCAGGGGCATTTCCGTAAATAAGTGGCAAGTTAGTGGACGAGTGTCGGCTCAAATAACTTCTGAACGGAGTCTCGGATGGAAACTCTGAGACCGCCGTTGCGTTTAGAACGGCGTGTTTACCCTAGGGGTGACCTTACTTTTGTTCGCATCAGGCGTCGGGTCCGAAGCGGGTTTGGCGCCGGCGGGCCGCTGATATAAATATCAGCACCCCCCCCCCCTTTTAATCGCTCTTCGCCGTTCTTCGCCATTCTTCACCGCCACTCTGCGGAATCGAGCCAACAGAGCGCCCACGAGCTCAGAATTCGACGGCGGACGTTCCAGGAGCGCGCAACGGAAGCTTTGGAGCGCGGATCTGAGGCAGAACGTCGGCGTTTCGCCCGCGAGGTAGGCGGATTTGAGTTTTAACCCCCGATCCCATTTTTACTGCATTTTTCTGTAAATTGAAGTCGTTGCAGTATAGATCGGGTCCCGAGGGTCGCGTAGACGCCTCCAGATCGCAAAACGGACCACCGGGGTGCCCCCGGCGGTCCGCGGAAGGTCCGCAGGCGCGGCGGGGGCGCGCCGGCGGCGCGCGGCGGAGGGCCGCCGGCCAGGGCGGGCCGGCGGCGGCCGCCGGTCCGGGCCGGTCCGGCCACTTTTCGCATACGGGGGTATTTAAACCCCCGTATCTTGCACTTCGGGAGTCGGATTCGCGCGCCGTTTGCGGCGACGTGTCCCTGATGATGAGGCGAACCCTCCGGTGTGGGTTCTAAGGGTTAAAGGTTCGGGATCGTGGCCCGGGAGCTAGAAACGTCGTATAAAATAATATTATTTTATTATTTTACGACTTCGGGCCGTTGTAACTTCTACCCGGAGCGTCCGATTGACGTGTCGTCGGTGGCGTTGAGACCCTGACGGTACGACGGACTTTTTGAGATGGTTTCCGGGTGTTGGGACTGCGAACGGGGTGCGGGCCCCACGATGCCGGGTTTTGGCGTTTGCGGAGAAACGCAGCTTTTTCACCAGGAGTCCGATTTTGGCGGATGAATAGTCGATCCTGTGTGTTTTTCCGAGAGGATCGCAATGGTGCGTTCCGTTCGATGAGTTTCGGAATCCAGGCATGGGCCCCACCCGAGCTGGCCTTCGGTGAATAGTACCTTTTTCACCGAGTGTCCGTTTTGGACGAGCGAGTAGTCGATTCCGCTTGTTTTTCCGAGGGGATCGCCGTGGTGTGATCCGCTCGATGGGTTTCGGGATCGTTTTGTGGGCCCCGCGCGGGCTAGCTACGGAGAATAGTGCCTTTTTCACCGGTGCTCCGTTTCGGGCGAGTAATCAGCATATCCTGCATTTTTTTCCGCGTGGAACGCGATGGTGGCCTCAGTTTTGGCCTAGGAGGTGCGCAGTGTGGCGTTATGGCGGGTCGCTCGGGTTAGCGACGTTTGGACCAGCAGTGGTTGAGGGTTCTCCCTTGGTTCGTTCCTACGAGGGTTTGTGTGGTATCACAACCTTCATATGGGTTTTTGATCCTCTCAATGGGATGTTTAAACTGTTAGAGTTGTGGTATCCCTCCGGTGGGCCCGGAGTGGATCCTCTAGCATCTTTACCCTAGATCGGGTTCTTGGTATCACTCTAACCGCTTATTTACGGGCGGCAATCCCCTATCTAGCAGGTTAACCCCGTAGGGTTTGTGGCATCATCAGGAATATGATCCCCTACACGGTGGGTCGTGCACAATAGGGTTGTGGCATCGTCGGGTTTACGATCCCCTACTCAGCTTGATGTTTATAGTAGGGTTGCGGTATCGTTGGTTATACGATCCCCTACTCAGCGCTTGGTGTCGGTAGGGTTGCGGTATCGTTGGTTATGCGATCCCCTACTCAGCGCGTGGTTTCGGTAGGGTTGTGGAATCGTCGGTTCGATCCCCTACATCGTGAGTTATACCAGGTAGGGTTCCGGTATCATCGTGACCATCTTTATATGGACGATGATCCTCTATCTGAGTGTGGAGCTTCTGTTGAGTGCCGGATCGGGTTGTGGTATCCCCCAGCGGATCCTGGGTGTGATCCCCTATCTGTGAGAACTACGTATGCTAGATCGGGTTGTGGTATCCCCCAGCGGACCCTGGGAGTGATCCCCTATCTGTGAGCTATGTATACCGGCGTGGGTCTTGGTATCCCCCTAGCAGACCCTAGCGGCGATCCCCTCTCCGAGGAGTTTGGTGGTTATGTTGCTACAGTGAGGTTTCCTCAGAGATGCTATCCGACGAGCATGGTCTCTCGGGTGAGCATCTGTGATGTTTGCGAGTATCCTGATGGAGTGTATCTCTCGGATGAGTGTCATCTGGTATGACAATGTTCGTGCGGTGTATTTTTTCCTGGTTGTGGACAGTTGCTGGTGATGAGGTCGGAACCTCTTGTGGCTTTGTGGCGTGAGCTGTGTGTATCTGGATTGTTCAAGGCGTATGTATGGGCATACACCTGAGCTGAACTGAGCTGACTAGTCGTGTTTAGCCGAGGATGGTCACGAGATGGAGTTTCTCTCTTGTCTGGGTTCCCTCTGGCTGGGTTGAGCGGACTGTTTCCTTTCAGTTGCTCCCTTGGGATTTGGGTTTTTTGGGTGCCTACTAAGTATGTTTATACTCACCCCTGCACGGGCTTTGCCCGCACATGTTTGTGTCTTGTGCAGACCACATGCCTTTTGACGGAGTCCTAGGAGGATCCGGAGCAGGCAGAGCTTAGTGAGCGGGTTGACCAGGGTGTATACCAGAGCTGTGCCGAGGGAGCTTTCCGGCGGGTGTTTGTGGCAGCGTTCCCCTTCTTCAGAGCAGGTTGGTCGCGCTTGTAGTTTTTGTTTTGGTGGGCCCTGTTTTGCCCTTGTACTTTTGTTGTTGCACTCTGGTATGGGATAGATTGTATGCATGCATTTACTTTCTAGTTTCTATATCTCTGCACTGTTGCGTGGAGGTGTTTGTGGGTGCGTGTGTACAGGTACCTTAGGCTAATGCCTCCCATGTGTGTGATAGCCTACTCGGCGCTGGTCGCCCGCCCCTGGCCTATTGGAGGCGGGCTTGGGGAGTCGCGGCTCGAGCCCCGTTGGGTCGGGTCGTGACTTATATTTATTTTATGATATAAATTTTAAATAATTCTTCTAATAGATACGCAAAGAAAAATAATCTAGAATAATGATGTTATTGTAAAATAAACCCTAACATCATTAGAAAATTATGTATCGTAAGCCAAATAAATGAAATTAAATTAAATAAAACATAATATACCATTAAGATAAATATATTCTGGAAATAACATATCAAATGGTAACTATATACATAACACAAAGTAAATATTTGGTGAACATGGCATATATCTAGCGGAAGTAAAAGTGAGATGAGAAACCCTTGCAAATTTTTTACATCCGTCATATATTTCAAAACCTAATTTTTAATAAATTTATTTATATTATACATCCATTATATAACTATATGAATATATATTATACCATATATTATTTACATATTTAATATAATCACTCTTTTATTATCAATTCATTGTTAAAATCATTATTCTGCGTGATAAATGCATTGTTTTTCTTGCATTATTGGTATGGTAATTATTTTACTTCTAATTTGATAATGGTTAAATAATATTCATAATTTTATCCATTATATATGTTCATTATATATTTATTTATATAAATATATTAAATTTAGAGATACAAAATTGATTAGACCACCCATGGAGGTAGTAGGTCGTACGTACACATTAACGTTGTTTCCATTTATCCTGAGATATTGAACGAGAGGAAAAATGATTTTAATTAACCCTTAAAGAACCATTATCATTTATATTAATAAAATACATCCTCATTGCCATTTATTTGAAATAAAATGTAAATCACTTCACATATCTAAGATGAGATGATAATCCATAGGCGCACACAAGAGAAATTAAAGTTTAACAATGTATTGGAAGGTAAGAATTTAGATGCTATATTATATTTACATAAAAATTTTGAGATCTTAAATATAACATATATTCAATTACATTTATCCTTACTACCTTCCATGTAAATTGTAAGTGAATAACTAATCACATCGCATCATGATCCGATAGTCTGATGTACACAAGAGAAATTTTATTGTATCCCTCATAGAATGAAAATTACGATGTCATATATGATATGATAATTAAAAAATTAGTATAATATCATATATAATATTTTATTATGTTAAATTTATCAATATATCTGTCCTGAAAAAGTGGTGGTGGAAAAAGGAATTACTTCATTCGTAAGGTAGTATTCCTTCGTACACCGGATTGAGGATTTATTAATCCATTTGATGTAAGATGAGATGGATTTAGTTTATTAAATTAACATAATAACACATAATTATAAGTAAGACACTATTGTTTTTATATCATCATTTTCTAAGAATAATTGTAGGTGGAAGGAAGAAAACACTCAATTTGGGACGTTACCTCTTCATCAGAAGACTTATATTAGTTATAAACCAAAATGATTATTATGATGGATTTATGATAAACTTATGTAATACAGGATTATATAATGGAATTATTTAATGAATTAAGGTAGAGATTGAATCAAACAAAGGTTCATGAAAGTTTGATGTGGAGGGGGAGTTCGGTGGCCTTCTATTAATGAGGCGAGTGGCACACTTGTAATATTTGAAAAAAATATGTACACATGTTTTAACAATAAAAATTATCCAAAATGTTTCGTCATCAAATAAATATGAACTAATGTTAAAATATGTCCACAAAATAGGTTTTGACATGTTTTGGGGCATTTTTAAACCTTATATTTTTAGTTTAGCCCCATGGTTAATGCTTTTGTACAATAATCATGGTAAATAATTTATACACGTTTTGTTTTTAATTATGGCTAAAAATAATGTTTCAATTATTATAAAATATTCATATATGTGATATTATAATTCAAAAATTATTATAAAATAATAAATTTCATATAAATATGTTAAATTTATCATTATATAACACCTTGAAGGGTGGTGATATAAAATAGAGGACATTAGTTCGCAAGGTGGTTGTCTGTTTTTCACACAAATTATGATTTTAACCCATTTTATGGAAGTGTAGAAGGATTTCAGTTTTAAAATTAACATGATAAGTATCTGTATATGTATGATAATGATACTATTACATCATGATTGTGTAATAATAAATTAAATGTTTTTTTAAATAAATAAAATAAAACACTCGGTTAGGGACATTACCCCTTAATCAGATAACTTCTTTTGGTTTGAAGGAAAATGATTCTTAGATTGGATATATGTCCAAACTAAATACTTCATGATGAGATTAGGTATCTATGTAATATATTTTGGATGTTCTAGTATTAAGTAAATGGTTTTGGTTGTGTGAAGAGTAGAGGATAGCAGGTGCCCATTTATAATTAAGATGAGTGGAACACTTGTATTATTGGAATATAAAAAGTTCTACGTAGGATTTTATGACTCCCAATGGCCCCAAAATACACCATTTAAGAATCTAGAAGAGGAAATTTTAGAATATTTTGATAAAATGGGTGTTGGAAATGTTTTGGTTAATTTTTAACCCGTACGTTTTTATCTAAATACCTCGGTAAACAAATTTTTATAGTAACCATGGTAAATAAATTGTAGTTTTTTTACTATTAATTATGATCAAGTAATAAGTTTTACATACAAGATAATAGAAATTATTCTGATTCAAAATATGCAATATAATATTTCAAATTCCATTTACATAAGTGGTAGATAGAAAAAAGGTTTCTCAATGAGAAAATTCTCATTATTATAGAATTTTTTAATATCGACATTCAATATGAAACTGATTTCAATGACCAAATATAGTTAAATTGTAATATAATTTAACATATGTTACTTTAAGCCTAATTTAAAAAATAATAAAATCTCTTATATAATTTAAATTAAAATGAAAATATTTGTAAAAAAATATTTTTTCACAATTAATAAAAAATGACAAATTTTATGAATATCAAAAAAATTCACCCTAAGATGATTAGGATATTCATATTTAAATATTGAATAATATTTTTGAGACCACATTTCTAAAATTGGTAAAATTTAATTATAAATTATGCGGGTTTTTAGAGACTAAATACAATTTTGAAAATTACAATTTATTAGATAACATTTATTTTACATTCACATGTGTCTTATTTTATTTATAATCAATAGATAACCAATGAATTTATTTTATACATATGAAAACAACAAAATATTAATAATTTGTTTATTACTATTTATACCCTCTAACTTAATGGATATGTTATAATTTTCAAGTTTAAATTAAAATATTTTTAAATTGTATCAATTTTCATGTAAACCCAATGTTATGTGAACCAAAAGTAATAGAAGAGATTTAATTTATTCAAAAATGAATATATAGTAAAGTCCTAGGATGCTATATTATCTTATAATATTTTTATTTGTGTCATGAAAAAAACCTCATGTTCATATTTTAAAACTATTGGGGTGTTACAAAAAACAATCATTAGAGTCGGATGTTACATCCTCATATTTTCAATTAGTAAAATAAAATTTTGAATCAATTTCTATGTCATGATATATATAATTGATAGATTATAATGTTTCCGAATTTTTAATATTTCAATATGTAAATTCATGGAAACCAATACCATCTATGTTTTTGTGACTTTTAATCATATACTTCATAGTATTATTGACTATGTCAACTTTAAAGAAAAATGATATTTGGGAATTGGAAGAACATTTCATTACTTATGAATATTTCTTTCCTATTACTAAAACAATTAATGGGGAATATTTGAATTTTATAAATTAATAAATGTAATATACTTCCAGAGATTTCAATTCCATTTTCTTAGGCTGAAATCCATTTTTTTCATTTTCTGAATAAACCACTTTAAGGGTGAGTGGGAACCTCACAATACAAGATGCCAAATTTCAAACACCAAAAGACCAATTTCAAACGTCACAAAGAGCCTCCAAAATCCACCCCAAAACATCAAAACACAAATTGAGATTTCAAATTCACCTCCTCAAGGAACACTACTAGATTCACTCACTCCTGGATTCACAGTCCACCCCTCATCGCCATCGCATCACTGTAAATCTGAAGCCCTCGGGATGAAATCATATCCATTGTAAAAAAAATAGAAAAACATCACAATGAGGTGTCAAACAACTGCCATTATCCTCTATCCATCCGAGATCATAGAAATCAACAAAACCAAATCAATCAGGAACCAAAAAACACAAAATGTTCGCAGATCACAGAATCAGCAAACTAAACAACCAAAAACAATGCATTGGAAAATGGAAACGATGCCCCGGCCTCATACCAACTCCATCGAAGCAAAAAAACCAAAATGTGGTGATCAACCCAGGAAAAACCAGAAGACTTGTTCCATCAAAGGGTCTGTCGATAGAGGTCGCGTAGCTCCGTCGCTTGACCGCACACATCGCTCCATCAATCTTGAACGCATGCGTCACTCCGCTGAAGGGGGTTGCTCGCTGAAAACTGATGCGGCGAAAGAAGAAACACAAAAATGAGGGGAGGAGATGATGTAGAAGAGAGGAGGAAACCTAGCCCGCTGGAAGACGAGAAGGGTGGGAGGAAGGAGAGGCGGCGGCTGGGAAACCCCAGACACCGAGGAAGCTCTCTTTTCCGCTCCTCCCCTCAATTCCATTATCTTCGATATAGAATATTCATTAATATCTAAATTCTGGAAGGGTCTTTTGAATGATATGGATAATCAATTGAAAATGAGAATACCATATCAGCTTCAGGTGTATTTTAAAATAGAAATAATTCTACTGATTTCAAAAGATGTTTTTATACCCTGTCTTTTTTGGTTTGGAAATTCCTGGTAAAGTAAGACACATTTAGTGGAATCTATATATAATAACAATTTTTTGTCTTAAATATTTATAGAACCATTTTTTGACCTGTAATGAAGTATATGATTGTTTTTATTATATAAGATTTTTATGTAAATATAGTTACTTATAATATATATTATGTTATAGAATTCAATTCATATAATTAAATTTATTCAAAATCATATATAAAAGATGTGGATTCAAACCCGAACAAACAAATATGAACTAATATGATCCTTGAATTTTGATGTAAAAGTTTAATTTTTTATATGTATCTTGGTAATTAGGTTAATATTGTCTTTGAATGAAAATAATGGTACTACTAATCTATTGGATCAACTTTAATTTTTAGAATGATTAGTTGAATATACATATTATTTGTTTTTACATCAATATTATGAAACACTACCTAGAATATGTTTTATTTCACAAATAAAGAGGTACTATAATGACCCTGACTCTAGTAACTCACACCCAGTGTCAAATTTTTTACATTTATACCAAATACAAGGTATCACATCCCAAATTTCTGAATAGTTTAGTAGTATTATAAAAATATATACATACTTAAATTTCACATACATTTGAAAAAATGAAATACAAAAAGTCTTTTTATTTGAGAATATCATTATTCATCATTGTATATCCCTGCATATCATTCAAAAAACACTTCTAAGTAACCTGGGGAAATAATTATGAAAAGGGTGACCATAGATTCATAGTAAGGGTAAGTGTGCATCAAATGATATAACAAATCGTTAAGAATAATCAATATGGAATGGTAAATAACTAAAATAAAATCCATTTAATAAATTAAATGAGCATAACATGGAATAAATTAATGATGATAAAATAACTCCATATAAATTACCACATAATCTTGAATATTTTTAATGGTTCTTCTAATTAACTGAATGTTCACATAGAATAACTCATCTCGTAATGAGGGAATGAATACTACTGGACATGTAAAACATTAAATACCTTCACCAAAATAGTTCAAATACTAGGGAAAAAACTCATCTATTTCATCCAAATTATTTTTCTCATAAGGCATGTCGATGTTTCAAGGAGAAATCGATAATCGGGGCACACCCTTCACATACTAAGTCAAATATATTCCTCATATGAAATGTTTAATGAATGGGAAAATGGGATCTAATCTGAGACTAAATAATGTTAACCTCCAATGTGTTAGGGGTTTCTCACCATCCCTGAGTTGGTATATCACTCACATGGTAGTATTCCTTAGCCTAATGTTCATGTACACTCACAAATATATATAAGACTATAGAAGTCAAAAATATAAAACAAAAAATAATATTTCTAACATACATCTAGAAAAAAACCATCAATGTACAAAAAATAATTAATGGAATGAAAAGGTCGAAATTTTAGACCCCCAAAAGAAATTGAGAAAAATATCAACATGCAAGGTTTTAATGAACTATTGTTAATGTAACCACCAACGAACACCTTGGTATATCTAGATCACTATGATTCACCTCATCATTTTTCTTATAGGACTCCATAAAATGGTTTATTGATTGTATAATATATGAAATGTGAGGGAAAATCCCATGCAGGGGGGAGTATTAAAATATCTAGCAAGACATGCTGAAATCACTAAGCATATAGAATTATGTATAATTTTCATCTCATCACATGAATATGTCAATAGTTGATATAACATGAATATCCATTTATACTCAAGGTAAGCACACTATCTCAAAATAAGATCAAACCCATAATTTGATCCTACAATCCATGCATGAAGTTTCCATACAACACTCATTCATGAGAACACACTCCACAAGTCTCATAGCATTGATGGGAATTGTATAAGATGTCATGCTCATCAGTTCTCTAAACAAGAGGTTAATAATGGTTTTCAGGGGAGAATTATACATAAATAGGGATAAAATCCATGGCTATAGGATATACGAAAAACCCAAACTAGATTATCTTATGAAGTTGGGGATCGACACCCATGTAGTGTTGCTCACAAATATACCAAGAACCCCACCTAGGGAAATGATGATAATAGAGGATCTCCCTCTAGGAATCACAAATTGGTTCAAACAAACCTATCTAAGACTAATGTTCCTTGGATGGGATCACCATCTCATTACATAGTATGCAACTCAATACTAAACCCTCAATTAATGGATCAAGGGAATGTACTATAATGATAATTTTAAAACCATAATGAAAATTTCCCAATATGAAGAGGACATAGGCTCCATTCCATCCTCAAAGGAGTACACCAAAAATACTGGAAGTACATTTTCTTACCATTTGACAATAGGTTCTACCCAAGTGTCATAGCATGTTCCCATATATGTGGCTGAGTCTGTGGTGTTTCTGACAACATTTACCCTTGACTATTTCAAGGTATATGATTATACCCATATACCCCTAGCCTGACCATGTGTATAGTCGTGTTCCTGTATATCTTCCAAGTTGTGTGGTCCTAGATAATAATTCAATATTCCAAGTGGTTTCACATGTTTCTCATGTCGTGATATACTTATATCCTCCATGGAGACCCTTGCACCATAGATAGGGCGCAACACACATTCTATTCTTATATTACATACCATGTATATTGAGAATTTCCATAACTAGTAGAGTTTTTAATTCATAATTTACCATCTTTATAGACTCTAATATAGGCACATATCATTTCAAATTGAATGTATTTTGTCTTATCTATTCTCACTATCACTGCTTTTTAGAATCTGGACACCAAAATGCATAGGAAAAACCATTATGTTTTTCTCCAAATGGACACATGTAGAAACCCGCATAATGAAATCTGATTCAATTTCAAACCATAATTGTAGATTGGTCTCACCATCAATCCAAACATGGGAATGATAAATCAATACATTGAACTATGAAATTACTTCATAATTATTGATTTATAGGTATTCGTTGAACCCTAAAATAAAACGAATGATAGTGATTAACTAATGTAGAATGGTGGGAGAAAAACATAAAAATAGAAGTGGGAATGAGAAATAGTCTTGTTTTTATTATCCTTGATTAATTTTCATCATAGGAATGAATGAAAATCAAAAACTAATAAATCATTTCTCCCGAATTATACACTAATAAACTTATATGCACAATACAGTCGATCCACGAATCAATTTGTTGATCGATAGATTCACATTCATCATAGTACAAAAAAATGTGAATAAATCAAAATTAGATAATTACATATCTCATGATTGATCAATCACTGAGGAGGAATAAATCTGCTTCTTTATAATTGGAGAGATCTGTAAATTTTGATGGTGTAATGATCTTTCATCCTAATCTAATATGACATCATCTACCGAAACCACTATCCTCTAACGTTGTCTATATATATATATAATAATTTTTAGAATCATGTGGTTATCCATGAAAATTGGTTATAATAGTATATTTATCAACCATTATTTTTTGTGTAGAGTAAATAAAATAAATAAATAATTTAATTTATTAATTTAATAATCTTCCCAAAACTACACTCAACCAAAAAGTTTTATGTGATCTAAGGATATGTCATGCCTAGGGTGAGACCCATGCTCTAAACTCAATAACAACCTAATATTTCTGATCGAAGTCTCTATTTATGAGTTATTAAACTTTTTAAATAAAATTATTCCCATGTAATATTTATAATATTTATTATATTTCAATAATTAATTTAGGGATCACCAGTCCGTAGAATTTTATGACTTCTTAGAAACTAGCTCCAAAAATAATCAAAAAAAATATTCTAAATCGATATATAGATAAAAATGAATCATTAAATTCTTCCCACATTTTGGATTAACATCCTAGAAAACAAAAACAAAATGATATAGAAAGAGATGTAGGTACTAATCATGCATCTAGGTCTCCAATTTCTAGGTACTCTCCTGAATATTCATGTGCTTCCACTAGACACAAAATAAAGGAATGACTCACCCACAATGTATATTTTCCTACTGATCCTCATACACCACTAGGTAATCAATATAGATATCTTATACATGATATATATCTCACACCAATTAATAACTTGTGATGGGTCATGCAAACACCTCCTAAGCTACGAAACTAGGAAGATGTTGTCTATAGAGTCTAATTGTGGTGGTAGAGAAAATCGATAAGCCACCAAACCAACATTATGCAGTACCTAGAAATTAAAAATTAATATCATGTATAGCTTCCTAACCTGGCCAAATATATATAACCCATATCAAGGTCGGACTATAGTAACTCAATCTCTACCTCATCAAACTCCAAATGCCCCCATCGTCGGTTCATATAGGTCTTATGATGACTTTGTATAGTCCCTATCCTCTCCTACATGATCTTTAAAATCTCTTTCATGGACCACACCAACTATGGGTCTAATGTGTGGACTCCTCTGTGTCGGTCCAACATAGTGGGGACCTGCAGGGTCACCCATAAAAGGCCTCAATGATTGTTATGATGATGGTGGAATGGTAGTTGTTTTATGGAAACTCCACTAATGGTATGTGATCCTCTCAACTAAATCCATTGTATAATATGAAATCCAAAAACTGATCCTCAAGGACCTAGATGGTCCTCTCAATATTGTTGTATATCTAGGATTGAAAATCCACCCTCAAACACAGCTTAGACCCAAATGCCTCCTACAATAAATTCAATAAGTTTGATGTAAAGAGAGCAGCAAAATCAAAAAATATAATTGATATAACTCTATTGAGTTATACAATATCTTGTACATAGTAGTATGCTATTATCTCTACATGTAACACCCCAAGCTTCTACAGTATGTTTCCCTTTCAATAATGCAATAGCTTGCATTGTACGCAATTTCGAGACTCTAACACACCACGACTAATCAAAGCATCCGTTATGAATATTAATACCCACTTTTTGAAATTTTATAAATTTTATCTTTAAAAATGGACTTCATATTTGGATTCGGAATATCTAAATTAGACTAGGCCTAATTTTTGGTATTTCTCTGAAAACTTTCAATGTTTGATAAATAGATAAAAAACACAGAGTTATGGATTAAAAAAGAATTTTTATTTAAATAATTATTTATTTTATTTAAATTTAATTAAGGTCAAAATAGATACATAATTCCTATACAAGTTCAATTTAATTCATTGAAGTTATTTTAGAATAATTTTAGATATATAAAAATTTATTGAACATTTCATCGTCTTTTACCCACCTCGAAGGAGAATTTGGAAATTCACGTAAACCATAATTTTACCGCTTCTGTGAGTGGAATTTTCAAAATCCGAGAGACACGGTTAATATCAAGGAGTAAAATGTGGTTCAATAAGATAAAAATAATTTTTGATGAATAGTAACTTTTTACTTTTATTTACCATGGTTAAAAGTGAATAAGGTAATTAAGGGTAAAAATGATATTACTATTACCCTAACACATGTCCTAATTATATTTGACAAGTTTATCTCGACCAAAAACAACCTTAGGAATAAAATATTATCATTTAGGTCCACTTGGATTAGATTAGGACATTTATAATTATTTAATTCAAATAAGAGTTAAAAGAGTTAAAATCAATGTTTAATTACTAAAACATTTTTAATATAGAGTTATACATAAGATAGATTCGATTGTATATATTCTTAAGAAATATAGAAATATTATATACATAATTTTATTTTATTTATAATTTTTAGACATTATATAATTTGATTTATTTAAGACATAATAGTGGCGCAGTAATTACAAAATTAATGAAATATTAAAATAATCGATATTATAAATATCCCAATAAATGTAATTTGAGACTTTTTATGAATTAAACTAATTTTATAGGATAATAGGACTTATTAGGATTGATTTAATTAACCTTTTTCTAAGTAATCATACTGTTTTGATTTTCACAAAAATAAAATTCCCAATAGTTTCAAAATTGACATAAAAGAATTTTTAAAACTAATATTATATTATTATTTCAAATTCTATTCCTAAAAATATAATTTTTGGACAACGGAATTATATCATGATATGTGTATCATTAATGGACCACTTGGGGGTCACTTGGATGTATATAGTAAGTTTATTAACTATATAATATAAACATACAAAGTGACAAGGTAAATGTCAATCTAATTAACTAAGAGTTAAAACTAAAAGATAAGGTTAATATAAAGACCCAAACCAATATAAAATATATTGGTTGAGTTGTTTTCAACCTATCCCCAGCTTAACCTTTAAATAAACCACTTTTGATCCATTAGAAACCGGATATGAATTTATTATAAAATAATATTTCTAGCTTTTCCAAAGGAGCCTCTCACCCCTCTTATAAAAGGGCACTCCCCCTTCTCACTAATTCACACCTTCAAAGACATTTGGATCGCCCAAACCATACCAAAATATTCTCTCAACTTCCCTCACTTCAACCTAGAGTTCTTAGTTTGATCAGAAAGCTAACCTAAGGATCCCTTTTGATCAAATAAAAAGGAAGAACCCGAAGAAGAGGTAATGTTCTCACCACCCTCTTTGAAGTTCCTTTCTTCTTAGAATTATTATTTATTTGCTATTTCCATTCTAAAATAATAACTCCAGTATCTCCTATATACTGTGATGTTATTATATATATGGTACAACCATATTCAGTATTCTATATATCCCTTGAATGACATGTCACCATAAGTGTGTACGTATGGCTTACCGTCTCCACGTCGTGGTGTAATTGTTATTTAATACATTATTATTTGGATAGGTATAATAATGATTTTTATTTCATGTAAATAATAAATATAACATGATAATTATTCTATATATATGATACACCATCCAATTATATGTTATTTTAATATTAAAGGAATTATATTGTCACTCGTGCGTACGTACGGACTACTGTCTCCACGAACGCGATGAGATTCATTCCCCATCGTATCCATTCAAGTATAATTCTCATTTGATGATTAAAAATATTGTTTAAGGACATGATATCATTCTGTATATGAATAAGATACAACCTATCTATAACAAACATGACTTATGTATCAAAACATATAAAATAATACGAGTAAGTCAACAGCCAAAACGACGATAATACTAAAATATTATTAACAAAGAAATGTTAAAAGATCATATATGATATCATATTAATGTATATGATTCTTGTATAATTTAATAACAATTATTTAACCATTATACATAAGGTTAACCTACCATAAACCAAGGAAAAGTACAAGGTAAGGGTTTATTTCACAATCTCTTAATTATCCAAGGTTGTTTATATGTAATTATCTACTGGGACCACTTTATCATCCACATCCATGTTTCTTAAAAATGTATTTCAAAACATTCTTAAAATTTTATAGAATATGGGTCAAATTAGTTTGTACCATTGTTTGACTTTTTATAAGATGTTTATAAAGGAATCATTCCGTTGTTTTCCAAACAAGGTCATTTTTAACCTTTTCGACAGAATTAAGGTATGAATATCTTTTTTTAACTTATACGGCAGGTGCAGCTATTTTTTGCCATTATAAAATCTTTGAAGCTTCCCTTACAAGATTATAATAATATTTTCAAAGTAAATGTTTTCTTTTATAATTTTGTGACTTTTAAATGATTTAAAAAAAGTGATATTTCTCTCAAATAGTTTTTATTTCATCTATGTCAACATCCTTTCAGAAATTTTACACTTGGTTGAAGTTGATATATTATGATACAAATATTCCATATTGTATTTATGGTTTTGTATTTTTTTTGAATATGGATGAGTTATTTTTATGCCATTAATTGTTTATGATTAATGTTTTGGAATTTCGTATGCTAGTTTTAATACGAATGTTTATGTCCTATTTCATCCTCTTCTTAAGATGAATGTGGTGGACTAGTATGTTTCGGGTTGGGGACTGGTAAAAGTACGCCCTCCAGGTTGGGGTCTGGTTACTGCAGACCTTATGGGTTGGTGTCTGGTTATTAGAGGCACTCCGGGTTTGTGTCCAGTTATTATAGGCACTCTAGGTTGGTGTCCGGTTATTAGAGGCACTCCGAGTTGGTGTTCGGTTATTAGAGGCACTCCAGGTTGGAGTCCGGTTACAGAGGCTCTCTGGGATGGAGTTCGGTTACAGAGGATCTTCAGGTTGGGTTCCGATTATAGTTATCCCTTAGGTCTTGGCACAAGGCCTTCACACAGAAATTAAAGTTCGACATTATGCATTCACTTGTTATGAAAGTGGTTATTGATATTGCATGTGATTTTTTGATTAGTAGAATATCCATGTGAATAATTAAATGGCATTATTTCATTTTATCTTTTCCATATTATGATGAAGTTCATGTTTAAAAGGCTTTTGTTTTAGTTATACATTGCCTTAAATTTTTATGTTTATTTATGAAAGTTTCTACTATGTTGTTAGCCATACTGAGCATCTGAGATCAATCCTTTCAATGTTTTATTTTTTCCAGGATGAGAAGAAGTATTTTATGAATGACCTGCAAGGATAGTATGAGGGGATATGAAGAAAATATTTTGTTGTAGTTTTTTTTAATTTATGATGTCTTGTTTGACTTATGAACATATCTAGTGTTTCTAAAGCTACTAAACCGATCGGTCTTTCGGGATTTGATCCCTTGGGATCATGCCAATATTATGTAACAATTCACCGACTATGGGTAACTGGGGTCTGGGCATTACACTACAGAACTCTACTATCAAAATAGCTTGGAAGTGGGCCATATTTGTATCTCATTCTATTATAACCAATATGTTATCATGTCCTATAGATTTACATGGTAACCCCATCACAAAGTATATAGATATAGCATCCTACTTCCTCCGTCCAAACTCAAGGGGTTGACATAAACCCATTAAAATTTGGTACCCATCCTTAAACTGATGATATGTGAGGTGTCAATAGGAAAAATATATAACTACCTTCTGCATCCCTAGACACCATAAAAACCACCAATGATCCAAGAACATATTTTCCATGAATAAATAAACCACTAAGGTTGAAGTTTGAAACTCCTTCAACAACTCCACTCTTAGTGAAACTTGTTCCATCACCCATCCTCTAAAAATAACTACATTCTCCATATCTTTATAATTTCCATTAGAATCATGTCTAGTGGATATGAGAGTATATACTATCTCATAGTTGGTATCTCTGATTTGTGACTCCCTGAATCATTATGAAGGGATATGGGTAAAAATCATTGACTCAAGGAATGCCTCCCTAACCCCATCCACAAAGGACAACTGTAATGGGTCTAACTAATCTTATTCCTCACTCAGTAGCTACACAAAAGATCTTATGATGAGAGCATCAGCTACCAAATTCACCTTCCTCGAATTGTGGAAAATATCAAAGTAATTCTATTTGAAGAAATATATTTATCACCTATGTATCAAGTTATTATCCTTTTGAAAGAAGATATAATTGATACAGTTATGGTCTGAATAAGTTATAAACTGCTCTCCCATCTAGTTGTGTCGTCATATATTATGTTTGAAGTCTACCGATACTAACACAAGATCATGGGTTATGTAGTTATCCTAATGTATTCTAAACTGATTTGAACTGTAAGAAATCACATCCTTCCCCTAAATCAAAACAAAACCAAGAAAAAATCTTGATGCATCTTAGAACATTATGTACTTGACACCCTCTAATGAAACTATCAAATGGGAACACTTGTCAATCTCAGCCTTAACTAAAAAAAGCCTTATAGAAACTCTTTGTCCACATAAAAGGATACCAATTTGGGTAAAAGTTATCAGGGTTCTAATATACTATAGAAATAAAATATTAATCTCTGATAGTATCCTTCCAAACCCAATAAATCTCTATATAACATTCATTCTCTTATGCAGCTCCTGCACTAACACCAACTATCCCTTTTCTTGGTATAGTACTACATTTTTTGTTGAGATAACATTTCCTAGAAATTGGAACACTTTTATCTAAAAATGAAACATTGATATCTTCTTATGAATATTATGATCTCAGAATACGTCTAGGGTCATCCTCAAGTGTATCTTGTTCTTCTCCATGGACGTAGTGTGCACTAGGATATCATCAATGAATACTAAATAAAACTTGTCTAAGAAAGGATGAATGATCTTGTTTGTGAGTCCCTTGAACTCTATTTGGGTATTTGTTATAGAGAATATAATCACCATGTACTTATAGTAACCATAACTACATTGGAAATTCATTTTCAGTATATCCACACCTCATACGCAAAACAGGGGATAGTTTTTATCTTTTCGATCTTTTAGAACCATTGTTCCTCACTCAAATAGTCAAAGAGTTCATCAATCCTCTATAGTGGATAATGGTTTTTCATCGTCACCTAGTTTAGGTAGTGAAAATACACCCAAAACCTCATTATCCCTTCTACTATTTTAGTGAATATTACTGGAGCTTCCTGGTCTTAAACATTAGTTCATAAAAATACCTTCCTCTAAAATCCATCCAACTACACCCTCATCTAACAAATCTTTTCAAGATTCATCCAATATTCTGGTGTAGATATTTGGGATTTCACAGGGTGTAGATAAATTTTGAAGCCTATATCTTAGAGGGGAGGTAATTTTAACATGTACTCAAGAATTATGTCCACATACACTACAACTAATGAAATAAAGTGAAAAAATATAGTTCCCTCAACACCATGGTTTGTGCTAACAAACTATTATGTAATCAGATACACCCACCTACACATGAGCTAATCCTACCCTCATGAATTTCCATTACACCCATAATGGAAAAAGTCATCCCATCATTGTGGACATAATGTATCCTCTACCTAATACTGTCAACTTAGGCATGAACTATTCATCACTACTCCATACCTATGAGGAAGTCATAAGGCCTTATTTATACTAAAACTAGAATGAAAAATATATCAACTCAAAAAGATAGGTTACACAATCCATATAAGAGTGTGATCACTGAGTCACCTCAAGTAAATTTTTCTAAGTGTAATCGTTTAGAAAAATACTAACCAAGAATCATTATGTCTTGACCAAAGTAAATGGAAATAAATGACTGAATCATACTTCTATCTATTAGTACTACGTCTATGATAAAAAATAAACATATCATACCTTCTATCATTCCATGATCCTCTAGGTCATAAACCATGACCCCATGAACCTACCCTTTCCCTGGTCCCCCAGCTCCCTTTGCCTGAGATGGACAATGTCTGGATAGTATTGGTGGCAAATCAAAACAAATACCACCTCTTGCTACTCTCCCAACTCCTCTTTTATGTCCACCTCCCTGTGGATCTTCCTTTACCTATTTTTTCCTCTATATACATTCCAATCCACTATATCTTAATCTGTATTATGGTGGATTGGGAAATATTGTTTGATATTGTCCCAAACATAACCTGAGTATCCCCACCACTCACTTGCATGAATATATTCATCCATCATGTGAGCCCTTAATTATGGAACAATTATCCTATGATTTCATCCTGGAATGTCTCTCACAACTATTTCGATGTATCTGTCATTTGCTACACATTGTTGATGTATCATCTCTAGTGTTCCCAGTATCGGTACTAACAGTCTATGTCTACTCATATAAGAAACTATATAATATACAATAATTATCGAGAAACATATCATATGTAAGAATTTATATAGGTATTATGTTGGCTTGAATGTCTCTACATATTCCTAACATGAATTACTTGGATAGAAAAAACATACCATTCAATATATCTATAGATAATCAAATGAAATTCTAGAATCGTGATAAATACTCAGACACAGTCATACTTCCCTGATAAAGCTATATAATATTCGAAATGTGCACATCCCACAATGATTCTGGGGAAAATCATCTTTGAAAATGGTTCTAAAAGTTTTACCAGGAAAGAGTCTCATCGACATAAAACTAGGTCACTAAGACCCACCATCATCTGGCAGATCCATGAAGAAGATTCACTACTTAGGTCACCATAAAATTTATAGGTGTTATGACAAGAAGAATAAATCATGTCACCACATCAAGCCAACCCTTAGTTGCCTTAAGGCCATGCTCACCTTGGAACTTTAGGGGTTACTATCAATGAGACTCATGAATCATGCCCAGCTTGCGTACCTCTTCTGCTAGTAGTACTCATAACATCTACATCATGATAGGTGTTCGAATGACTAGTGAATCACCTGGAGGTAAAACCTCCTAAACATGACCTTATATCTGAGAATCGTCATTGAATTGATTTATCTTCATGATCCTGATTCTAAACCATAGCTATAAACATCATTGATGCATCCTAAAATAGTCAGGATTTATGCAAATAAATGAATATTTCAGGATAGATAATTCAATATATACATGGAAGCCAAAAACCTTTCCTATATGATGCAAGTACCAATGTTATTCCCTACAGCTAGTGCCTACATGTAACAAGTTGACATCCATGGAGTCCAAGTCTGAGTGTAAGGATGCATTGACTGTTTCCTTAACACTGGAGTGACCATCCTAACATTTGAACATTAAACAATTAACAAAATTTCCCCAAAACAATATCAGAAAAAATGTTCCTAAGGTAGAACTAAATTCGTCGATACCACTCTGTTATGACCCATCCCAACAGGGATGGATCTTTGTGTACCCAAGGCCCGTTTCCAATAGCCCAAGGGTTAGAGACCAATGTTGAGTAGTCATATCACTCACATGAGAGGCCATATCAAAAATTTCTTATACACACATGCACATCTCGAAGCCCATAGAATTATGAAATTTAAAAAACCATTAACCATGAATGTATACATCTATAATCCAACCATGAAAATATGATAATAGGTACTAGAATAAAAAGGTACAATTTAAATCCTAGAAAATAAACTAAGAAGAAGTCCAACCTATGATGTAGGAATGAACTAATATTAATTTAACCATTAAAATGCACCTAATTTTGTATGGATCACAAGGGAAGGCATCATCCTAGAACTTCTAGGACTCCATCAAAGGGTCGGTCATCTGCATAAGACATGGAATGTGCAGGAAAATCCCATGTAGGGGTGAGTATAAAATTACATAGTAGAAGACCACAAAATCTCTAAGAATATAGAATCAATTATAATACTGATATCATTTTAAGGATATGTCAACAGAATACATAAAAATAATATCTACATATACTGGAGGTAGACACATAGTCTCAAAATAAGATCAAAATGATAATTCCATCCTAGGAATCCTGCAAGATGGTTCCATATAACACACATCTAGGAGAAAACCATTTATTATTCATATAACACTAATGGCATATGTCTGAGATATCATTATCGTCAAGTCTCTCTACTAGAATTATAGGTTGGAAGTCCAAAGAAAAGTATACAAAGATGGGGATCCGACCCTTGGACATGGGGTAAACTAACAAACCAAACTAAATTATCCTTCTAAGTAGGTTTCTGATGCCCATATATTTTCAGTAAAAACTATTCCAAGAACCAAAAATAGGGCAATGATAATGATAGAGGAATTCACTCCAGTCCTTGGGAAGGTATTTCAACTAATCTATCAAAGACTGATGTTTCTCAAAGGGGATCACAATATTATTACATAGGATGTGACTGCTCACTAAACACTCTAGAAAAATATAAAGTTAACAAACCATAGTGAATCTTTTCCAAGATGAAGAGGATAGAGAATCCAAGCCATCCTTAATGGAGTACACATCTTGTACTAGAAGTAAACGATGTACACCTTTATCACTGGGTTCTACCCATGTATCACTGCTAGTTCTCGTGTCTATGACTATGTACAAGATGTGTCTGACCCTATGTTTGATGTTCACTTTTCCAGGTTATCGAAGAGAAAATTCCTCTTTTATAGGTAGTTTCACCCAATGTGGGACCTATTTCGCATTTCGTGTGATATTTATATACTGATTGGGAACCTGACCATTAAATCTATGGCCCCACATATCAAGTATTGTCGGATTACATGTCGAGTATAACATGATTTTATAGAACCCACCGTGTTATTTCACATGTATCTCCTCACTCCTCCAGCCTTTGATCCAAATGTGAATTTCCCCCAAAATCATAGATCTTCTCATTCTGAGTCTCTCCCTCTATGCTCACCAGAATGTATCCACAAAAAATAATAGTAAAACCCTTCCACATTTTCTCCCAATCGTTGACTCTAAAAACCACATGAAGAACTCTGATTTAGTTCTGATCTATCATTATAGCTTGATATCATCATCAATCTGAACACTATCTTGTGAAATCAATCCACTAATATAAAAAATATGTGTGTAGTGATTGATTTCTGGGTATTCATCGAGCCCCATCCATAAAGAACTTCGGTAATGAACGAATAATGAATGGTGAGTGATAACCATATAATCACAAGGGAGAGACAAAAAATACCATAGTGGATCCTAATTATAATAAAATTTTTATGTTATTAATGAATAAATTTCCATAAATATGTTATTAAAATCATATTTGAGGAAAACGACCTTTTTATTTCAAAAATATTTTTATGAAAAAAATTTCAAAATAAATATTGATAAAAAATCATTGAAAATAACATTATAAATTTTCAGAAATAATAATTTAAAAATTAAGTTGTTGTGAAACAAAAAATTCTATTCATAAATTATATATTTATATAATTATTTCATCCAAATTTTTGTTAAAATCCAAATGGACCTTGTTTTGAAAAAAACATGAATATTAATTTTTTTTAAAATGTAAAAAGAATAATTTGAAAAATTTTATTATTAAATCATTGCAAAAATTTCAAAATAATTTTGGAATTTTTTTATAAATATTGAATTTTGATGAAAAATTATTTTCGACTAAAGAAAGAAATAAAGTTGGATTTTATTAAAAAAATATTTTCAATAATTTAAAATACCAAAGAGTTTGACATTTTTAAAATTACTCGAAAATGTCCATGAATAAGCAGAGGATAATAAAATTCATTATTTTTAAAAATGATGTAAAAATTAATTTTCCCAAGGTAATCTTAAACCAAAATAATCCCTAATAATTATGAGGTTGTGAAATAAACCCTTTCCATTTGTTAAATTTTTAATCATAAGACACCTGAAATAAATAACATCAAATGAAACATTAAGTAAAATGAAGAGAAATATCTTCATGATATAACCTAGAAAATTGAGAATACAATACACCATAAGAAGAAATTTTTGGTGAATGTATCTTATGTATCATGGAAATAAAAGTGACATGTCCAACCCTTACCTCTTGTTTGACTTCCATCATATGTGTCTGAAACTAAAGTAAAATAAATATAGGTTTATTATAAATATATTAAATAACCTTATATCTATATATCATACCATACATTATCCAATTATTTCATCGTTCCACCTATTTGTTAACAATATTTCATTATTTTCATTGTTTTAGGTGTTAATAATATTATTTTCTCATGCATGTTTTGTCATGAAATTTCTAGTTCTTGTAAATGTGATGTACTTCCCTAATCTACAAAATTATATTAATGAAATAAATATTATTTTTTCATTATAATCATCCTTATAAACATATATTATAATTAAACTGACAAAATTAATTACATCGCTTCATGGATAGAGTAGGCCATACATATGCATGTGCGATGACATCATTTCACTAAAGGGTTAAAGGGTAACGAAGTGTATGATATATTAAATATATAGATTTTATTTAATTAAATATATATAATTTTATTTAATTCAATACATCCTTATTACAAACCTTGTTAGAATAAAATGATAATCATTTAACATCACTATGTGGAGGTGGTAGTCTGAACGTACGAACGAGGGACAATATTGTTTTCCAATATATTGGGAAGTAAAGATGTTAGATGTGATATTTGGTTTCCATAAGTATGTTAAATAAAAAAATATCTAATATATTTCTTAACATTGAAATCACAACCTTTCTGGTAAACATTAACAGAATATCAAATCACATCACTTTGTGAGGCGATAGTCTTCTATACACACCAGTGAAGTTGTCATATCCACCACGGAAGGTAACATAATAAGGTATATGTGATATTATTATTAAAGAATTAAAATAATGTAAAAAATATAATATAATTTTTTTAATTTCATAATTATATCCATCATTCAATGGGGTGATTGAAAAAGTATTACATCAGTTCATGAGGCAGTAGTTCATCGTACACAAGATCAATGATTTCACAACCCATTTGATGAAAGTGGATAGGGAACTGAGTTATTAAATTATAAGAATAAGAATTTATTATATATTATATAATAGTTTTATTATATTATCATATTTTAAAATAGATTTAATGTTGTAAAATAATAAATATAAAAAATACTAATTGTTTAGAATTTTACATCCTCTTCATATGGCCTCTTTAGGTTTATGCCAAAGTCCTCCATATGGGGGATTCTTAATAAAACTAATGTCTCTAAGATGTGGGTATTATTTTTAATATATAATTTTTGTAGTAATTGTATTATATATTTTTTTTTGGAAGTGTCAAGAGTGGATGAGAGGGTTGACCATTTATTATTGGCGTTGAGGATAGGCATGGAATTTTCGAAAATATAAAGTGATACCCATTTTTTATCATGAAAAAACCCTCAAAAATAGATCATTATCAAAAAATAAAGATTATATGGTTAATAAATTGATATGTAATTGTTCTTTTATTTTTTTCATTTGCAAGACTTATCTTCTTTGTTTAACCTCCCCAACCTAATAAACCCCTTTTTACCTTATACGTGACAATTAATTTTTACTCTTATAAGTATTCATTATGGAAAAAAATTAGTTTCCTGGATCATATGATATAAAAAATTATCATTAATAATATTGAATCCATTTTTCAAAAATTAAATTCATATAAGTGGAACAATTAAATTAAAAATTAAATTTTAGACATGAAGAAAGAGCAGTTTTTGAAAGAGAAAATTAACATAAGAATATAATGTTTCAATATGAAAATTAGATATTAAATTGATTTAAATTAGTTAAATTTTAATATAATATTACTAAATTTACTTCAAAACAATTTAAATATATAATTTCACTCTAAATAATTGAAACAAAAATGCAGTTTTTAATAAGAATCAATATTTTCACTATTCGTAAAAAAATTAATATATTTAGAAAAATGTAAAAAATACACCAATTGATAATTTTGGCACGTATATTTAAAAACTACTTTATATTTTTCAAATATTATATATTAATGTGATAAAATTTAATTTTAAATTATGTGTTCCATGCAAGAATAAATAACATTTTTGAAATATACAGTTCTTTTTCATAAAACCATTCTTTCAATTGCAAATGGTTATAGTGTTGTTTTTAATCAATATATAACCATTGAAATTATTTTATACATTTTTAAACCATATAATTTTGTGAATATAGTTATTAATATTCATACATTCCCAATTAACAACTATGTTATTATTTGTATGTTTAAATAATAATAATTTAATAGAGTATTGCATTTATTGTAAACATGGTGTTGTGTGCATCACAAGCTATCAAAGAGATCTAATTTCATTAAAAATAAATATATCTTAAAGACATATGGTGTTATATTCCATTTTGAGCTAGTTTTTTTATGTCATATAGACTGTCGAATATGATGTTCCACTTAAAATCTCAGAGTTTCACATTCTATCCCACTTATATAAATTATTTACACATATTTTAATATTCACTACTAGAAAATGACTTATTTTTTAGGGGGAATTAACGATGTGGTCCCGTCGCTAATTCCCCATAGCCATAAATTGCTTAACAAGTAGTATTTTTAGTGGCATGAAATTCTCCTATCCCAATTTCCATATTGTAGAAAATTGCATCACCAATAGTATTTCTTGGCAAGTAATTCTCCCCTAAAAAATTGTTTTCTTGAGTTAAAAAAACCCCTTTACGAAGGGCCTATCACAAAAAGCTTAGAAATAAATATTATTAATAAAAATGGATTACATTGAATTAACAATAATAAAATAATAATATTAGTAAAATAATTTTAGAAAAGAAAAATAATATTAATATTAATAATAATATGAATAATATTAATATAATAATATAATTACAATTAATAGAAAAAAAATAATAGTAATAATAATATAATATTAATAATATAATAATGTTAATAATAATAATAATAAAATAATAAAAAATTATAATCTAATAATAACCTCAATATTCAAAAAAATAAAAATTAATAAAATAATTAAAAATAATAATTTTAATAAAATACTAAATAAATAACAAAAAAATTAAAAATTAAAAACATTAAATTTTGTAATAATGTAACAATATAATAAAAAATGTAATATATATTAAAAATAATAAAAACCACAATATTTGAAACAATATAAAAACACTAAATAGAAATAAAAATATACAATATTATAAATTTTTTTAAATCAAATGTTTTATAAAAAAAGTAAATACATACCTAATGAGGAGTGTCTTCTAGAGGAGCTGGATGAGCTAGATGAAAGAGTGAATCAAACATCATCAATAAACCCTTAGTCAGACGCCAAATGTACTCTATCATCTGCTTATACTACTACTTCTGTGAGCGACGCATCTCCTCCTATTGCTACTATTGCTACTGTTGCTACTATAAATAGAGCTCCTCCTAATCCCAACACATGCTCTCTATAAGGTCACCCTGAGCTCAGAGATGCTCCTGATACTTTGTCATAGATGATGATGACTCTCCATAAGCTCCTCTCGACATGCATGCTGACATCATAGTGGTACCATAATAACTCTCAAGAGTTAATTGAGAGCTAATACTAAGAACTTAGCCTTTCTCAAAGGCATACTGGGTCCCTTTAATAACACATCATCAAATGCTATTGTGCTTGTCTGATCATCGATCTCGACCTGACTCTCAACCTGTGTTTGACATAAATAAACACAACAATTTGGGTTTAATCGAGAAATATCTCAACTTTTTATAGGAATCAATCCAGAATTCCCATGATTATCCTCTTTATAACATGATTGTCCAAATATAGGACAACTATACAATGAATAATTTTCACCATAATATAAGTTGAAATCAATTTAACATACATGAATCTTCTAATAAACTAGATCCACATTATGAACATGTTTCTTCCTCTCATAGGAATTTTTAGGGGACACATTTATTTCATGCAAAACTGTTTTAACCAAATAGAATATCTACTCAAAATAGCTATTTCACATTCCATTATTTGACTTAATAGCCATAAATTTTACAACCACATCAAATATTCTAATATTGTAACCAGGATATAAAGCATCCTCATGAAACTGCATAAAATCCTAAAATTTAGATGAATCCAACTCTTGAGTTAAATCAATATCATATCGAGTTTCAGTTTGTTGAAAATATGGTCATGCTATATCATGTACTAAATTTTGAAACTATGATCGATCCATAAATAAATTATTAATATCTTTTCTGGAACTGTGTTCCCTATGTTAATACCAAAAAACCCAATATGTTTGAAAACAAAAATGCTTTAGATGACCCAATCATTGTCTAATGTGACAAACATCCTCAGACCGCATTTTTTACATGGACTCTTAATTGTCTCTTCTAAAACAAATTCATTTTTTGATGATGCAAATGATTAGAAAGTTTCAACACCCTCAATATATAAATGAATAATACCACTACTATTCGGATTACACTATTAGTTTATTAAATCACAATCATCTAATAAATAATGTTTTTGACTTCCTTTGTCCATATTAAAAATATAATATAATTTTGTATTTTATTAATAATTTTGTATAATAAAAACACAATCCAAAAAAGAAAAAAATGGTTAATTATTCATATATATTCCTAATTACTTCAAATTACCTCTTTATATCCCCAAATACCATTAATTACCGCTAAGTATTCATAATTACCACTAATTACTACTAAGTATTCCTAATTAACACAATAACATCTTACTATTCCTATTTACCAATAATTACCGCAAATTATTACTAATTAGTACTAAGAGTTACTCTTTATTACTAATTATTACAAATTAGTACATATTATTACCAACTATTACTAATTATTACTAAATAATACTAATTATTGCTAACTATTTCTAATTATTTCAAATTTTTATAAATTATTTCTAATTGTTATTAATTATTACTAATTATACCTCATTATTGCTATTTATTGATACTTCATACTATTTATTACTATTTATAACTATATATTACAATTTATTACAAATTATTACTAATTATTACCAGTTATTTCAAATTATTACAAATTATTACAAATTATAACTATTTATTACAAATTTTTACATATTTTTACTAATTTTTACTAATTATTATAATTTACTACTATTTATTTCCATTTATTACTATTTATTGCTATTTATTTCTAATCATCACTATTTATTACTATTTATTATTAATTTTTACTATTTATTTCAAATTATTACTAATTCTTACTAATTTTTACTTTTTATTACTATTTATTACTATGTGTTACTAATTATTAATATTTATTGATATTTATTACTATTTATTAGTAATTATACATATTGAATCCTATTTTTTACTGATTATTAATATTTATTCTAATTCATTACTAATTATTCTGAATTATTCCTATTTATTACTGTTTATTACTATTTACAACTATATATGGCTATTTATTAAAATGTAATACTATTTATAAATATATATTACTATATCCTAATATTTATTACTAATTATTTCTTCATATGTATTAATAATTTTTCATTTTTATTCCTATTTATTACTAATTATTCATTTTTATTCATATTTATTACTAATTGTACATATTTATTCCTAATTATTCTTGTTTATTACTAATTCTTCATATTTATTCCTATTTATTCTTATTTATTGCTATTTATTATTATTTATCTCTATTTATTAAAAAATTTACTATTTATTAATATTTATTACTATTAATTACTATCTATTACAATCTATTACTATCTATTACTATCTATTGTTATCTATTACTATTTAGTACTATTAATTATTATTTATTGTTATTTATTTCTATTTATTACTATTTATAACTATTTATTACTATTGATTACAAATTATTAAAAATTATTAAAAATTATTCATATTCTCAAGCTGGTTGATGGTCTTTGTTGATTTCTTTTTTTACTCATATATATTGTATTCTCTCTCTGTTCATGTATTTGTTCTCTTTTTTATCTTAATTAATGGTCATTTTTCACCTCAAACCTTTTAAAAATTTCAGATTTATTCTTATTTTTGCAAATTATTACTAATAATTTGTATTTATTAATATTTATTAATAATTACACCAATATATTACCATTTATTACTATATATTCTTATTTATTACTTTTTATTACTAATTATTACTATTTATTACTAATGGTTACTATTTATTACTAATTATCACTATTTATTACTAATTATTACCAATTATTACTAAGAATTCATATTTATTACAAACTCTTACAAATTATACATATATATTCCTATGTATTACTAATTATTCATATTTATTATAAAGTGTTCATATTTATTAAAAATTATTACAATTTATTTCCAATTATTACTATTTATTCTTATTTATTCCTATTTATTACTATTTATCCTTATTTATTCTTATTTATTACTAATAATTCTTATTTATTCCTAATGAATACTAATTGTTACTAATTATTAATATTTACTCTTAATTATTCCTAATTATTCTTATTTATTCTTATTTATTACAAATTAAAACTATTTATTACTAATTACCACCAATTAATACTAATTATCACTAATTATTACAAATTACGGCTAATTAATACTTATTAGCATTAATTATTACTAATTAGCACTAATTGTTACAATTTATTAGTATTTATTACTAATGAAACAACATATTTGTAAAAAAATGAAAAATAAAACTATCTAAATCTAATTTAATTTAATTATCGCTAATTAACAATAATTATAATTAATATAAATTAAATTAATTAACAAAAAATAAAATCAATAGTTAAATACTTTAAAATAGAATCTTTTGTACGATGAAAGGCTTGAAAATCGCCCCCATTTGAAATTTTGAACATTGGAAAAATTACGGAGAGAAATATGAGAGTTTAGAGGGAGAGATAGAGAGGAGTTGAGAGAGATGTGAAATGAAAGAAAATGGATGGGGGTATATATTGATTAGATTACATGAAATAGAATGTCCTTCACAAATGCTAATACCCGATTAATTATAATCTGCTGTTAAAAATTTATTTACGATTGGTCACATCGCAAATGCCAACATGCCAACACAAAATTTACAACGAGAGATAAATCATGTCACAGATGCTAAACCCGGTTAAAAAATAATTTTCGACGGGTCTCAACTCAAATACTAAAACCACTGAAGGCAATTGCGATTAGAACCATCCTGATTCTTAAAACCATCAAAAGGCATTTCTTATAGGACCCATCACTAATACCTAAACCCTTCGAAGGGTATTTGTGATGGGTGTAACCACTTGTCACAAATACCCTCCCCGTGGATTGGCGCAAAGTGCATGCCAAAACATTTGCAACAGGAAACCTATTCCCATCAAAATTAGTTAGTTATTTTCAACAGGACCCTTCCCCATTGCAAAATTATGGGTTTTTTCGTATTGATTGATTTCAGAAAATTAGGGTATGACATTTCAAAATACCTTTTTTGGAAACCCACATCATAAAATGTATTAATATAAAACCATCTTCATAATATAGAAAAGGATTTAAAAATACATCTAAAATAACAAATAACAATGTTACCATATAGGGGAACATTGGTGGGAGGTGAATATATAAACATGGAATAAAATCATAAATATTTATAGAGAGTGATATATATCATTCAATATAAAAAGTGGGTGACAAATGGAATTTGAAGGACCTCAAAACCAAAAATATATGATATAATGAATGACTATTTGATTCATCAGATATGAGGCCAATATGAGAACATTTTTTTCAACACCCATTTCCAAAAGTTGATGAACTTTTTTAATAGCATGAAAGATAACCCCAGAAAATATAATTAATATCATTTTATGACTAATTTCATACTTTGTTTGTACTTCATTTCTTTCTCTGGTAAATGAATATCCAAGATGATTTATTTTCTTCAAACACTCAAATTAACTTTTAACGGATCATATGATTCATAAATGAGTATCAATATATTCATCGTACCATTACTCAAACGAAAATGGTTAGAAAAAGTTATCCAATATAATAAATTTATCTATAATTCCAAAATAATGACTCACAAAATTTAACATAATCCATTTCATAGTTGGTTAACCATAACACATGTCAAAAATATGTCTGGACAAATTCAATGACCAAAAATATAGAAGGAAGGTCACCAAGTCAACATTATATTCCATATAAAATATATAGATGATCATAATGTCACATTATAACTGAAAATTAATTTTTTATTGAAGATTAAAACACTTTTTAGGAAAAAGTTAGAAACCCCAAATCTGAGGTACAAGTTCAAGAGACCAAAAAACTAGAACCAAACTAAAACGGCCACCCCTCCCAGCCAATACAAAAAAGTAAAACCCTCACCAGCACCTACTATTCAGAAAGCTGTCCCGTGTACGAATACACGGGTCCGGAACCGATTGCATGGCCATACCCTCTTAATCAAACAATCCAATACAATTATATTTTGTCAAATATATTCTATAAATCAATACATAGAATAAACTCCATCATAGACAACATAAACCATCTAACCTCTAACATATTCTACTATCAACAATACTATCCTATAAATAACTCATTATTATCTCAACATCACAAACATATTATGATTTATCCTCCCTTAATAATGTGTTTTCTAAATCTTTTCATTGAATCACTTTTCTTGGTCATCAATACCATTCAACATATTCTCTCAAATCATTTAAGAAAAAGTACTATAGTACAATCCTTATAAATTTTATGATTCTTATAACAATAATATCAATAATAAAATACTTCTACTATATATTTCTTGAAATCACAGTGAAGAACATTAATCATTTTTATATGGTTGTATCAATAACATAAACTTGATATTGATCCCTTAGATTCTTTTGGGGAATATTATCTTGATTCTTGGGACATTCATTTTCTTAGTTCCACATATCCTTAAAATTGAATAATTTAATATTAGAATCTTTTTTCTTTCCCTTTGAATGATGACTATGATGTAATTTCCCTCCAAACACATAGAAAACTCCAACTCCCATCAATCAAGTACGTGGGTGTATCTTTCCAAAGCTATTACATGTGGATAATTTCTTCTTTCTCATCCATCCTTTATTCTTTCATTTCTATATTTTAATATTTCCCTCATTCTTTCCTTGAATTCCATAAGACTTGGATAATTCATTGTCTTTCTTGATAGCACATGATATTATGTCATAACATGATCAGATTGTTTGGTAGTGAATCTCCCATAAAATTATTGGATTGATCCCAAATAATAAATTTTAATATTATACATTAGATTATATACATAATATATAGCTTTCCTTTCTAACCCTATAAATCTATCTTCATACATAGACAAATTTCCATTAGTTTTTTTATATTAAATAAAGGACTTGTTTCTCTATATCCCACCATTTCCCATATGGAGAATACTTTTCCATAAAGAGTAACATAACATCCATCCATTCCATGTTATCTATATCTTCATCATCCTTAGTGATTTTAATCAATGGCCATCATTAATTTAATTCTCCACAACAGATGATAAAATTATATGAAAACATTCTCAAAACAATTTCTTCGCAACTCGAGAAATATCTTTTCTATGTAACATAACCATTTTTCAACTACAAATGTATTTGTAGTCCCCTTGAATGATGGGATTTCTAACGCACTAAGTGATCCAACATAAACCCATTACATCTTGGGTAACTTCTCAGTTATAAGACCCATAAAATAAATAACATTGGATGTATATTTATAATAGATAATTACTCTAAAAATAAGAATAATGTACATTAATGAGTAGTATATACCCCACGTAATAAAAATAACTACTAAATATGGAAAGTCTATTACATAATTAAAAATGAGAAGTTCCTTTATAAAATGTTTTTATTTAATTTAAAGTGTTATAAAGTGTTGTATAATTTATTCATATTAATTATACTCGTCTAAAATATTCATTTAAAAACATAAAATATCATACATTATCTATTTAAAACATTTCAACACACCTTTATGAATAATTCCTTATTATCATTATGGTTTTTGGGAGTTGACAATTTCTTTTTTTATGAGACTTTCAGTTCAATAGTCATAATCTATGTACTTTAATTAGGGAACCATTATCATCAAAAAAAAAATAAATATAATACATATATTTTAAATATTTATATCCATATATAAAATATTGAGGTAGAAAAAGTAGTCGCATTGATCATCGAGATGTCAAGATGTATATACACATAAAATTTTTTATACATTTTTATAGATGGAAAGAAATAATGGTACATAATAAGAAAAACATAAATATTCATTATTATATCATATTTCAAAAATAAAATTCATTAATTAAATCCTTATTACCATTCATACAAATGAGAAATGAAAAACAAATCATTTCAATTTTTATTGGTGGGGGTCCACATTTACACAAAGGCATCATTATCATTTTCCAATGGACGAGAAGGTAAGTTGGTACATATGAATTTATAATTATAGAAGAATAATTATTTAATAAATAAAATATATAAACATTAAACCAATCAAAATAATCATATAACTATTATGGCTATAGAAAATAAATTATATCTATATGTGGAGAAGATAAGTCATATGCATGCATGAATAACATATTCTCAGAACATTTATTGGTGAAAAGATGACGAATAATAGTTTCATAATTATAATATCATTTTTTATAATTAATATAAATAATTTATTATTTTAAAATCAATATCATTGATTTGTAAGAGATACAAGAAGAAACAAATTGAAGGGGTATGGTAAGAAAATTACTTCTCCTTCGATAAGAATCTTTTATATCCCTTCTTAAGGACCCCCTTGTATGGTATATTAAAATTAAAGGAACCTCTAAATAAGGGATATGGAACATTATAAGATAATTAGATTGGGTTTGGTTAATCTATATTTCTCAATGTGGTGTAGAGTAGAGAAAGGAGATGTTCCATTTCATTAGTGAGTAGTGGTCCACGTTTTGTATTTCATAAAATATTAATATATAATATAAAGTCATAATGTTGAAAAAGTCATTCAAATTAAAATATATTTAAATATAAGGCTTAATTTTGTTTTAATACCATCATCCGATAATTGTTTTATTTATATGTCATTTTGTAGACTGTATCTTTTGGTTTAACCCATTAGTTAAACAGTTTTAACCATAACACTAGTAACAAACTTTTCCCTTTTAATGGGTTAATATTTCAATAATAAGGTTAAAATTGTATCATAAATGAAAAAATTATGAAATTTTAGATGATATATTTTCCTCCATTTCGTATTTCAATATTTTCATTCACATTTATATAATTTAATGAAATATTATTTTCATAAAAGACCATTAAATTCAAATGTTACATGATTCATATAATTTGGAATTAAAGAACACCAGATGAAATTATTTAAAATATATACCATTATAAAATAGTATGTTATATCCACCTATAAAATTTGTGGAACAAAGTCATTCATAAAAATTTGATTACATTTAATATTTTTAAAATCATTTATTTTTTTTCTATTAATTGAACAAATATTGTGGCAGTATTAAGTATGAATTTAAGGTAACTATTAAATGAATAAAAATTCTAAAAAAATTACTATGAAAAAACAATTTATATTTAAAATAAAATTTAAAGATTAAGTTATCCAATTTTATCCATATGAAATTTTTTTTAGATATTAATGATAGGAGAGTGATATTTTGTTTTTATTATTTTCTAAAATTTATATAAATGTCATAAATAGAGACATATGTCACCATGTAACCATATATTAGAAAATTGGATATATATGGATGAAAACCACTTATCCTACTAGGTAAGGTCAGGTTTTATATAAATTCTGATGCCTTCTCCCAATGGTTAAACCATATTATTTCATCTTTCCCATACCGAGGTGACAAAAATTTACTTTGAATACTATTAATATTGATCAAAAATAAAATAGAACTATATACAAAATTATTACCTCATGATTATTAATATGGAATAAAATTTTCAATATTCAATTTCTAGAGTTGGTAGAAATTATTTTAAGAAAAAACCAAAACATTTAAATATTATTAGTTTTGTTGAAAAAGGATTTTAAATTTAAAAAATTATTATACACCAAATCCAATAATGAAATTGACTCGAATGAACATAAGAGTAATACAAATAAGATAGTATACCAATTTTTTACTTTGAAACCATTATAAAATAAAATATACCCTTTTTTAATATTAAATCCAAAATATAGTTTTCAATAAAAAGTAGTATTTTTTATTTTTCTAAAAAATAAAATGTTTTCATAAAATTATTCACAAATCATTCAAGAAAATTTTGAAAAGTTTATTTCTAAAAAAATTAATCAAGAAAAATTAATTTTAAATATATTTCAAAAATTAATTATAATACTGTTTCACAAAAATAAATAAAAATAATGTTCATAAAGACATATATTTTTGCAACATAATATAAGAAATAAATAAATTACTATTTATTTCATAATAAATTTTCAACACATTTATACAGAGTAGGAAATTTTTATATATTTTGTATTTCTTATTCATATTAATACCTAGTAATTCAATAGTCTTGTGACAACTATTATACTTAATAATAATATTTTTTGGTAAGTTTAAGCTCAGTATTTCATGTCATATACACTATCAAACATTATTTTCTTATAATAAAACCATATGGTGTTAAAAAAATTACATCTGATGGATATTATATATTTTTTTCAATTATCTTATAAGGTATTAGATCTGAAACCATCAGTTAATTTTCGTTCATAGTCATATATTTGGGACCAAAATAACATCCCATGGACATGTATTTATTTCTTAGACTATTGTTTCACATAGTTTATGCTCATATGAAGTCTATAGTATTTAGGATAGAAATATTAAGCTTTACCAAATAGAATCAAACCGTCATAGATAATATAAGGAATCATATTACAAAAAAAAGTTAAGGTATTGAATTCCTAATTTTGTAATAGTTCTATATTTTACATGGATATATATAACAAGTGAGCAATGAATTTTTTTCTATAGACAAATGTCACCCCCTTTATATTTTTATCTCTTTAAATTTATATGTTTTTTCTATCCCCATTTAATTTTGGTCATATTGAGTAATTAATTTTTTTTTCATAGGTCTCATCTTTTGGTTGTTTAAACTTACATATTTTTAATTTATTTCATCGGAGGTTATGATCTTATATTTTAGGAAAATAATGACACTTGAATTAAATAAAGGATATGTATCTTCTTTTATGGGTGTAGATATCATAGAATTTTTTTAAATTTATCCACATGTGATAAGTAGTGTTTATTAAGGGTAGGATCATCTATCTATCAAGCATAATTTTTTGCCTTATACGAATGATGAAAAATAAAACATTTTATTTAATAAAAAAACTACAATGTATAATTCAGTTTAAGGTAATATAAAATGGGCCAAATGGTGCTCCGTGATTTATGGTCAAAAAAATATAATCAATGTGTTATAGAATTTATGATCTAGTTATATGGATTAGTTCATAAAGGCACTTACCATATTAGTTATTGAACAAATATTGATGTATATGAATATAAGTTTGATTATAGGAAAAAACATTTATCCATATTTGGAGATAAAAGATAAATAGAACATATAATTGAACCCATGATAATAGATTCAGGAATCACAATATATCATATGAAGATAATATTATATCAATATACAATTTTGGAAGGTGGGTAATCTTTAACATATTTTATAGGAAAATTTTAATCAATGACTGGGGAAGGGTGTTTGTGTTGTCATTATGTTTCTTAAAAAGAGACCATTTCATGAAAAAATCTCTCATATTAGAATAATAACACGGAATAAGGTTATATATAAATTAACGGCCAAATATATCTTATTTTATTTTCATAGATCATAGATCATGATAATAAAAAATAACAGAGTGTGATATATACATATATATATATATATGCGTTTTAATGATAAGATCATCCATCCCTTGATCATGTGGTTCACTTAATGTGAATGATGGTATTCCTAATGTTGGGTTAATGAAAAAAAGAAAATAACCACCATATTATGTAAAATTGGGAATTTTTGTGGAAAATAAATTTTAGTTGGGTATAGGGTAGGAGAGATGAGAATTACTACATATCTATTGGGAATATTAATAAATTAACACAAATCTAGAGAAACATCCTAGAATAGGCTTAGTGAAGGATATAATACCCGATGGAAAAAATATAAAAGTACTATGATTGTTTAGATGGTTGATATTTGATACTATAATATAGAAAAATCAATCTGAAACAACAAATTAATAAATATAATGTGATGTTGAGTAGATGGAATAATTAAGGTTGTGGAATTGATTAGAGATTTAGGTATCACTACATATCATACATGAATATGAATCAAACAAGACATAGTTCTTAGTGTAGGGAAAACAAAATGATTATTCCTAAATTTATGGATCAACCTATAGTGGAAGAGATAACACTCTAGTACTTTAGTTTGAGTGTGAGGTATGGGTGAGACAAAAAAGGATAAAAATAAACCACAATTATAAGATCTTGACATCACTCTATATCCTATCGAAAAGAAATCAATCCTCACATAATTTTAGAAACCTATTAGTAACATATTATTTGATGGTGAGAAAATTGAAACTAAAGTGAAATAGTTTAAGAGTCATAAACTATACTAGAGCTAATAAATCTCTTCCTATAATGGAAACCCAGTATAAATAAATCTAATTTTGAAATTAAAATCATAAAGTGAAGAAAATAGAGAGCTTGAATAAAAATTCATGACATGATACTCTTGTATGGATTAGTGTTGGAATGATTCTAGGGATTTATTTATCTCATACATTGGTAGAGTTAGATTTCAGTAATTTTAGTTATGTGATGAGGAAAATTTGTATCCTAGTTTATTATTTCACTACAAATGATACTCTATGTGATTTAGTAACATTCATGGAGGATAAAATATTATATTTTTTGATTTATGTGATATGTACTATGTATTATAAATTTTAGTTATTTCATAATGGGACTCATTTCTACTAATTATGGGTTTTACAAAAAGGACATCGAACTGTGATACTTATACTAAAGTGGTAAGTAGCTCATGAATATTATTTAAATTTATGGTTTTATGATCATTATTGGGACTTATATAGGGCTTAGTATTGATCAATATCCTATGTAGAAATAATGGGGATTTAATTTTTATAGTTATGTGATTAGGACAATGTTTCATAGAGTTATAGACATTGAAATAATGTCCTCTTAATGTACGTTAATTATTTTTGTGAAAGATGGAATGTGATTCAATTTATCATCTCGTAAAAAATATATTATATTATATAGTTTTGGGTTTTGTGGTACAGATTATATATTGTATTGTTTTTGGGTAATAAATTAATGTACTTACCGTAATTATATAAGAAATTATAATGAGAATTATTTATTGAAAATATACATATTATTAAGAGAAAATTTTTGATTTTTCAAGGGTGATTAATAAATATAATCATTTGATGTAAAAATTTTGTATAACATAAGTCCCCCCACATTTTGGAAAATATTTTGAACAGAAACTCATAATTATCATTAAAGACATAGTTCACACAAGTTATCATTGAACAAATGGCCAAATATGTAATTTTAAAATGAATTCTCGATTTCCCTGATATTAATGAAAATCGACGATATGTATATCCCACATTTGATACTCATGGATTTTTTATAATTCATCCGGTATAAATTGTGACTAACTATATCTAATCAACTAATCAAAAACATATATAGTATATAAAAGGATTTAAACCATTATTAACACTGCTATTTCTCTCTTATAATCCAATAAATCTTATTTCAACTACATAGGGTTCTGTCTAGTGGTATGATATACCCATCGTGCATCGAACATATTTTTAAACCACGTATTCTTGTATTTTTCAACAATAATTTTTTGGATATTTTAATTTATCTTATTAAAGGCCTATATTTCACCATTGGCTGGTGCATATAATGATACAACTAGTTTTTCTATATTTTATTATTTTAATACAGTTTTTCTGACTCATACATATAGAATATCATGGAATTATTTCCATGGATATCATGATTGAATTAAAATCTACTGATGAAGATCAATTTAACAAAAGTTATCACATTACTCAACCAGAACACATTTATAGGGTCCACTTAATCTAATTTTAAAAATAATTCAAAGTTAGTGAAAATGAACTTGAACTATCAAACTATCACCATAAGGTATGAACCCATGATTTCCACCCTCAACAAGAAAATAGTCAAGCGTTCTTTATAACATAAAAGTTTTCTAGTGGTAAGGGAATTAATTTTTTATAAATCTAATACCCATAAAATTGATTTATAAGTAACATATAGTCATTAATCATTATGTATTAAATGTACCTAAGTAATATAATTTTAATTAGGGATACTGGTACCATATTAATGGGTTTTTCATGTTCCTACAAGGAAATAATTCAAAACATTAAATTTCTCTCCTTATTCAATGCACATGACTATGATCGAATTTTAACCATTCATATAGAGAATTTGTACTGAATTTTGGCCATGAAAAATGAAAATATTCAATTATCTTCAAAAAAGTTCTTCTATTTCTACAAGAACTTATGGAAATTCACAATTCATAAGGATTTCATCAAATGGTAAGATCAAATGTTTTTCATATTAATTTGAGAGGATGAAAAATTTACCATATTTATATTAATATCCTGGATATATTCTATCTAAATATTGATTAAAATGGGTACTAATATTCGATGTGACATATATATGATCATTTTTACCATATCTAGCTTACTTTAAGTGATATCCAAATTGTCTTGAACATCTTCATGAGCATTATTTAAGTGAAGGAAATGATTAGGTTAGTGGGTAATTTTGTATACCACTCTCTATCAAGGTTACAAAAGTGTATTAACTCCTTATTTTTGTAAAAAAACACAGCACTAATTTATTTGATCACTAATTTATATTTTCCATTAATATTTATATGAGTGAATATAATTTATAAGGTAAAATATTGTCATGAAATGATATGCTAATTTTTTTACCAAAATATTGGTTAATATTTAATAGAGGAAGAATTATTAGAAATGGTGTCCCTATCTAGAAGAAATAATGATAAACCTTATTATAACATGGATCAGCCTTACATACTCTAACCCTTTCTAATTCAGGCCTTTTGACACACTGTAAAATTAATTTTTTTTTCCAAATTTTGGAGACTTATCAATTAGAAGATATTTCATTATTATGATGTTTTATGTACAAGGAATATTTTAATATTGTTGGGTAGGCCGCTATGAAATTATCTAGAAATTTCAAATTAGTTCTCTTCCATGATATTAACTAGATTTCAAAATGTTAATGGATCACAACCAATCCCACAAAACATATATATTTAACATTTAGTAATTGATAATATAATTTAATCTATCACTACAAGAGACAATGTGGACTTCATTGAGCAATAAATAGTTATACGCCTTTTATACATCAAATATCATAGAGAGAAAATTCTTACAAACTATGTTATATATTCCCACATCATTAAACATTTCACAGTTCATATACTATATACTATTCACTATACCATTAGCATATTTTTCCGAAAAGGAGGGAATGAAGGGATCACTCTAAGGTAATAAAAAAATTATTGTTGGTTTATATTTTACAGGTGACAACAAAACCTATAAATATGATATACACACTATATTATGTCGTGTAATGGATTTTTAAAATCCTCAACCAATTAGAATGTATCACCTTTATATATCAATTTTTTAAAATAAAGACACATTCTATATATTATGTAGAATTCTATGATTATTTATTTTTGGTAAATATAGTTTCAAATATATCGATTTATTCATCGTATTGGGGAAAATGTTGGTCAACTATTTATGACACTATGCCTTCGAGTCGAAGTGGGACTTTATGAGCTTATCGACTATCAACACACACCATAGAACAATGGGATGGGTTTATATTTATCAAATACTCTTTATAAGAGTTTTACTTTGATTATAGTATTTTTATATTCACATCATGTTGGGATATAATCAAAATATTTTGGGTTGATTCAAGGTAAAAATCCATGATTCTTCATGATGAAAGTTATGTATTTTCCCAATTCATCAGAATTCATGTTCATTCTAATTATTAACAAATAAAATCAATTTTTTTTTCATCAAGTTCACCTTGATCACAAAAATGATAATATAGTCACCATATTTTAATTTGAGTGGAGAGTTCATCATCTCATCTTTCTCATCATCGAAGTAGATAAAAGGTTAATTATGCCTCTTAGCCTCATATTATTGCACATTCATATCATTTTTTTAATTGGTTAATAATATTTGATAATGAATAAAGTATCCTTGGTCACTATTAATACTCGATGGATTTTTGTGAAACTTCATGTACCATATGTCCCTCATTTATAGAATTCATTCATGCCATGAAAATTTCTTAGTTGGGTTGAATGAGGGTGAGAAAAACCTCTATTTATAAAAATAGAACTATATTAGGACTCATATGCATGGGTTAGGAGAAATGAAACATCTTTTCTTTCATATATAATAAATGGTTGAAACCGATATATTCATATCTATAATAAGAGGCGAAATTATTTAAGGGGGATTTCCACTAATCCAACAGGATACATTATTTAAAAATTCCATCTTTATCGGTTTAATATGACAGGTATAGAGTATAAAAATATCATTTACATCATTCCAAGGGATGTAAATGGGGGTTTCTAATCATTTTTTTCATTCTATATATCTCACTATCTAGTTTTTATTTTAATCCCCTATATTTTATAGTACATTGAAACCATTATATTAGGATTATAATGATAAAAATAATGATTTATTTCCCTAAAAACCATTATTTTTTTGTTGGTGAAGGATATGAAGCACTGATATTAGAAGTGGGAAGGGTCACATCCAAAGGGAACTATATCTTACCCAATAGAGTGTTAAAATTTATGACCTTTCTTAAAACCATGAAATTGATTTCAAATATAAGTTACAGAAATTAGGTTTTTAGTGAAAACATTCCTAAGAGTTTCTTATCTCCATTATCATATCACTATATTTTTTGGTCAGGATATCCATGTAAGACTCTTTAAACTATTGATAGTTATAGGTCAGATATTGAATGAGATTGATCCCTAAACAATTTTCAACTAAAACAGTATAGATATAAAAATTATTGTTTTGGGATGATATATAGTGGTTTTTGATGTTCCCTTTTACCCTTGATACTTGGTCTCACTCCAATAAAGTGATTACTACTAGAATTTTAAAAACATATTACTAACATGATATGTTTATGTGGGAGACAATGTATTATAAAATCTTGGTATTTTTCAAGGATTCAATGGTGGATTCTCTAAGCTATTTGGAAATTTAAAGGGAACTCAAAAATGAGAGTCACTCTAAAACTAAGGGATAATTCTTGATTTTATTTTATTTTTATACTATATCATGGGTCTCAAACTCTATTTTTTCTCGAGGGATTACGGTACACAAAGATATTGATCCATATAGGCTTTTAAATAGAAGGAGTAAAGGAAATAATTACCTTTGAATTGCTTGATTGGTTTGGTGATGGTAGTCTGACTAATCATTTTATCTACTATAACAAAATAAGGAGGTCATTAGATGATCCCAGATCAGACCATTACCTTTATTGTGCTTTCTAAATTAACTTTAAACATGTTTTAATAGTTTGAATAATGTGGTTAATAATGTATCATTGAGTACTGGTATATCCATGGGATTCACTTAATATACCTATGTCTCTTTTTTAATAGTTAATAGATAATTTCATTTCATAAAGCATCTCTACATTAATCTAATAATATATTATTATCACAGAATTAGTGATGGTAAACTCAACTTCTTCATTAAAGTACTGTCATTTTTGGTAGTGTGTTACCCATGCTCTTAATACATAGGGAATGAATTATATGATATTTTTTTATAGTTTAATTCCCTATAATAATTCATCTTCTTTCTCCATTCCATATAGATATTAATTATGTCATCTATTTAAATTATTTTAGAACAATTTTAATTTTTATGTGTATAGAGATAATTTGGAATACAACCAGGTAATTTATTCATGCATTGATGATGAAATTTTCATTATTAATTAACTTTTTGGTGATAAATATATCAAACTTATATTTATTTTAAATTTATATCCTATCATTACCTTTCTTTTTTGGGTTGTTTGGAAATCACATGAGTCATGTGTATCATGGAATTTTCTAACTCTCCTTGGACCTTAATTATCATTTTTTTGGAAAAAAATACGTAATGAGAAGGTAGTCTTGTATGGTATAGTCTAGTATTTATTCGTTGGGTCATTATTTGAAATATTCATAAAGACCCACATCATTAGTTTTCTTTATTTCTAGAAAAATAATCATACATTATTCTTGATAATACATGTTGAAGTTGACATCCTACTCAAGTTGAAACATGAAAATTCTATTCTTATTGTTATCATAGTAATTAAACCTTATTTATTGTGCCATTCTTGTTTGGAATAGAGAATGGGTTTCCTTTATATTGAATTTGATGTATTGAAGGTGATCAAACCTAGAAATAGATTATATTTATATCTAGAAAAGCACTTATATTGATTTAAAAGTGAAGGTGGAAAATTTTTCCACTTTAAGAACGTTATTTTATGTAAGTAGTTTCCATTGATATCACAAAATTTTATAAATAGAAACACATAAGTGTTTCATAATTTTAGTGAACTATAATGATCTATGAATATATTTATTTAGGGTTAGCATTGTAGATGACTAATCATTTAAATTATTGTACAAATTTGTTATTGATTCTCATAGGGAATTTTTAATTCCATGGAATGTTGAAAACCCTTATAAAGGGTAACGTATTCAATTAATCTATTTAGTTATAATAAATTACAATTGTATAGTCTTTGAATGTTTATTACCCTCGACATCAAAATGAATTGGTTAATGAATTTTTGATGGAGATTTTCTTAGCTCATAATATAACTTGATACATGTTTGATATAACAGAAAAATATATGGCCTTAAATCATTTAGGGAAATCATCTTAGATTTTATACCCCTTGTTTTTTATGTATTCACAAATACAAGACACATGAGGAGGGACTGTGGGTGAGATACTACTCTAGATATTTTTTTACCATTAAAGGATGAAAATTTATAGTTAATTAGTTTTGACTGTGGGGGTATGAAATTGAACCACTCAGCCTATGGTTTTTCCCACTTTATTTTTAACATATTCATTAATCACATATAACTGGGTATCAAGTATCTTCTACTTTGATACCACTCCATATAATAAAGTGTGCTTTGTATGGATAGACTAAAACCAATATTTATGGTTTTTTAGGAGAGGACTCCTTTAATGCTTCATAAGGGAAATAGTTAAAAAAACTATGATGGTGTAATCAAGGACCTGTCTAATTGGTAGGATCATTCCTCACAAGTCACGTAGTTAGCTCCTAAAGAGGGAAATATATCTATTGACTTGGATATTTAGTTTGAATGACCTCATCACTATGAATATTCCCTTTTAAAGATAAATATTTAATCACATATGATTTTAATTTTCATATATTAAATGGGTGATATATTTATCAAAAAGGTTTGGTTAAACTATTTGTACTAATGGGAGTTCTTATAAACTGCCAAATTCCATGAACCAGTCCTTTATTGAAACACAATAGTAAATTCTAAGGGTATATCATGTAGGGATAATACCACATAATTTTCCCTCTCTTGATGGATGCATACACCTTCTTTATATGTTTTGGTATGGGAGGGGGAATCCTAAACAACGGGTTGTCCTTGTTTGGTTTATGGTTACCCCTTATTCTGTGGTGTCATTAATTATAATTGTAATATAATAATTTATGAAACAATTGTGGGGACTAAATCACAATAACCATCTACATAATATGGTGATTCAATGAGTTAAAAATATCCAATAAAATATTATAAAGATAATAAATTTGAAAAATCAATTATAGGATATTAAATGTTTCCAACCCTGTCTACAATTTATCATTCATTTGAAGTCGCATTTTATGGTGAAAAATATTGTTCATTGAGGTACGTTATCTTGAGGGAATTACCACAAACTTCCAACAAACCTAGACCAATTGGATTAATTTATAGTATAAATATTTTTTGCTGGTGAAACTAATATTATAAAAAATAAGTTTCAAGGTGGAGGGGTTACAAAAAATTAGTCTAATTTTTACCATATTTGTGGTGCAAGACAAGGATACAAGGATACAAATTCTCAAATAACTAATCTTTCTTGAGATAATCTGTTATTATAATGGGATTTATAGACCTTATCACCTATCTAGATCATAATTTGATCAACACCAGATTTAAACGATCATTTGTTAGAGGTTATCCACGTTTTTCCAACACCAACTAGGAGGGAACAACTATAAGGTTGTTCCTTTTCTTCACAGCTATCCCTTTTCTCTTACATGGTTACACCTTTGTTATTAGGATGTCAATCAATTTAATAATATCACTGAGCACATCACATTTGTGACTTACATATGTCATGTACTTTTTGAATGAATCGATCAATTTTGATTTAAATCATCTTTTTGATTCCAAAAAATGTGGAAACATTACATGCCTTATGTTGTGACCATTGTGGGGATGAATTCAATTAAGAGATATTAGTTCATTTTCACTAGAGAACTACAGGGGTGAGGTATTGGAATGTGTATTTCCCCTATATACTAATGTATACATGTGAGAATTATTCCTAAAAAATTATCAGAACATACTGTAGGATATCAATACAAGTGTTTTTAATGTGTTAATATTGTATTTTAAATATAAAACTCCCTGTTAGTTTGAAAAAGTGAGTTAATCCATTTATCATTACTGATTTTGTTTCTTATAGTGTTCTTAAAACCCAACATATTTCATGCACATGAAATTGATGTTTATGAATTTTACCCACTACATGGGATGAATATATGGTATATCCTCCTATTTAGTGTACCAAGTAATAGTATATATATGTAATTAAGGGATATAGTACATAAATAGGACCTTATGTCCCACTAATACTTCTTATATATCATTCATATTGACACCATATTCTTTGAATTATTCATTAGGCCAATCTAAATACATGGGATTCTTTATAATATCCCTTCCATGATAGCTTATGTTGACATTTTTTACACTTTTATTATATGAGGTGTAAATAACGTAATAGTGGGACTGATGATAATAATTTTAATGGTTTTCCATAGATTTGGATGATATTTTATCATTTACAGGTGCATCATCTAGAAGTTTTAGCACTAATTGTATGATTATTTCCCAATATTAGGGTGCTATTTTAGAATCTAGGATACCCATAGGTAAGTGAGAATTTAGTAAAACTAGATCATATTCATGTTCATTAGTTTCGAATTAGAGAGTGATGTAAATCAATGTCCAAAAAATATGTAAATATATATTACTTGGGAATTTATAATGGAACATATATTTCACTTTTGTCTGAAAATTCTCTAAAATCATGGTCTATTGACTAAATAAATTATAATGGGTTGTTAAACACCATCCTTTTACCCTAATCAGATTATTGTGTTAGGGAAGAAACAAAAACCATTTATTAGCTTCTATTAGAGGGTAATTCATGTAAGAATGTGACTATCCAAAGTAAAAGAACATAAACTATTTCATGGTTATGACCTATACAAGGGATACCAAACTTTATATGAGTATTACCTCAATATACGGTGTTTCCCATCATAGGGAAAGAGCACCAACACCTTCTTTACTGGCAGTTCATGTTTTCAACAAATTCTAATATTAAAATCTCATAGTGTCACCATCAATATTGAGGGATAGGCCTCAATATTTTCATCAGCGATGGGGGTATATGCTTCATCAATGATTTTGGGGTTGGTTTTCATATACATAAACCCTATCCTTAGTGTTCATTAATATATTTTTAGGATTAGGATGTATATCTTAACCTATATAGAAATGAGGGCCACAGAATGTCTAGTTTGTATGTGAGGAATCCTATGAGTTATATGTAATTACTTTATTAACATCCATCATGTATAGGAGTAGGTCATTCTTATGCTTGTGTGTGAGGCCCCAGAAATGGTGAAAAGTGAAAATATGGTCTTCATGCAACATATTAGTCGACTGGAATGGTATTGGAATATATGGAATCAATCTCTAAAATTTTTATTATCATAAAGAGTATATAGATAAAAGCATGTTTTATATATTTTTACACAAAGGAATTATCCATGTAGTGATAAATAATTTGGTTTAGGGAAATTGGTTGTTGATTCCAATGAGTTGATGAATCTACTATTGTGATGGAAACAAAAGACAAAGGAATTTATACATAGTGGTTATTAGAAACCAAATCACTAGTAACCATCTACTTTTTCTCAACCCAAGTAGGAGTTATAGTAGTCTAGAAAATTCAATTATAAGTATTATGTTCATCCTATAAGAATCAAAAATACAAACATGTTAGCGCAATATTAAAAGTAATTATTTATGGTAAGTAAATATTCATTATAGATAAAATATTTCATATTTTTTTCACCATTTTAATTTCTAGTATACCACTATTATCTTTGATCTCAATTCCTTATACATAATAAGGATAAGGATGACATATATTTTAGGGTGTATAAGGAAAAACATAGCAGAATAACAGGTTAACTCATCCCACAAAGGATACCATTCTCTAGTCCAATTCCCATTTTATGTATTTAATTCATGTTCCTATTATCCTTTACAACAAAAATTTAATTTATATTATATCGAATGTCTCATTATTTGGTTTTAAAAAATGATAAAAAGGATTTAAAGACCCATGAAAGTTTAATATGACACTATATCAAGTAGGTATGTTGCATATATATTGTCATATTTAGGTAAAAACGTTTCCATTCATTAATTTTTTCATTTTTTTATTTCATTCCATGTTCTATAGAGTTTTTTAAAATTAATTGTAAGAAATAGTTTTGGGATTCATTAAGACATGTCATAATCTGGATCATATTGTAGGAAATTATTAAATGAATATGTGTCTCTACACAAAAATAAGTGTTCACGCCAAAGGAACCCGAGATAGCATGCCTAATTTTCTATGGTTTGTGTCAAAACTCGTCATGATAATTAAAAATAACCCCCCATCTCCATTACAAGTTTGAACAACATTCATCACTTGTTTATCTTCCATTTGAACAATAAATCTTATCATGCAACAATATACTCTTCATCCTCCCATGGACTTGATTTTAGAGGGACCATACACATTGTTACATTTTTAAATCACTAGTTAAGTGTTTCCTTCCATTATTTTTGGTCACACAATCACATTATTCAATTTTTTATTTTTTCTTTATGGCCTTAGTGGCATAGGGATTAATTAATTAGATTTCGGTGATATTTATTGGGATGTATAGGGTCGTACTTTTATTCAAGATTCTCTCCTATCCATTTTTTTGGTTTCAAAGGATTGGAAATTAGTTTCACATGATTAGGTTAGGTTTTATCAGCAGTTATATTCACTTGAAAAACCATGAATAATTAAATAATTTCCAAGGTAACATTATCGAATTTTAAAAAAAATTATTTTCTTGATAAACTTTTGTTTTAAGTAAAATCTAATTTATTAAAAGGGGATAACACATGCTAACTCAGGTACATATGTGAGAATACATGGAAAATAACTATTAAGAAATACATTACCTAATTATTCATTGATTTAATAACAATAAATAAATATTTCTAATATTTTGATGATATGGATTTGATGAAATTTACGGGTGTCCGCACACCACTATTCTAAGACAATGTCATAATTAGTAGGTCGTTCATGAATAGAGATGCTTGGTTTGATCACTAAGGATGTAAGAGAATCCTAGGGTCCCTAAACCCTAAGAACATTATGGATTTTCCCACGCTAATAATTGTTTCTTGTTAATTCACATGTCCTTCTTCACCATTGGTTAAAATATTTTGATGTTATTTTCCACACTTCTTCCTTTAAAAAAGTTGAAAGTGAATTTTCATATGGATTTCTTTCATAATATCATGCTTGTATTTATCTAACAATGGATTCTCATGAAATGATTGGTGGGATCTTACTTGGATAGTTGTGATGACACCACATAAACACTTAGTCTATGTATCTCGACCTTATATGAAAATATACCAGAAAAGTAATGATGATACTTGGAGGCATTGTGTATTCTTGTTAATTGAGATTAAAATTATTATGGTGACATTTTGGGAGTGAACCCTCATTCCATAGAGTGATGCGATAAAATTTTTATTCATTTTGTATTATAGTATTATAAACTTATATTCTTGTACTACCACTTGGTATACCCATACCAAACCTTATATATATACAAATATTATTGACATAACTTTTTTGTTATGTAATGCACTATTTTTTTATCCTATATTTTTTTTTCTTTTTCTCATTTATATTTTATTTATGTTATGGCATGTAATGATTAAAAATTATAATTATATTAATTGGATGCATATAGAAAGGTCATGTTGTCTTCCCTCTTTGGAAAAATTATTGGCCTATTATTTTCTACCTTTCCCATGATACATTTTAAGACCATGTATGAGTAGGAATATCATGGGGATCAGGAATACCATTGTGGCTTTTATTTGGAATGGATTAGTTATCCATGTTAGGGGTATCCTAGGTTGGTTCATGAAAATTTTATCCCTTTTCTATGGAATAGGTATATTCTATTCATCGCATGAGTGTGTGAACATGGTTACACTATAATTTCATTCCATATATCAAGGAACATATATATTTAACACTATCTATGAAGGAATGATAGAGAAGAAACTATAGTTTAAATACAAATGGGGAAGTTTGAAGGCCACACAATACAATAATGTTATATGGTGTTTTATAAAATTTAAGGAATGACTTAAATCCATATTGAATGTAATGAAATATACAACATGAGAACAAATCCATATGAGAAGGCATAAGGATTATTCCATAATTTAAATACACATGGAAAGGGATGATCGTGAATTATACACTATAGATGAAATACACAGTGGAATGCATGTAGTTTATTCCACAATTTAAAAACATAGGGGTGGGCACGAGTGGTATTCCACAGTTTAAATAACATTAGATCAATATTAGCGATAAAAACAGATTTAATCTTTATGATAAATAAAAAGGCCTGAAAAATAGTTTTACTCCAAAGAAGGAGAAAAAAATGTTCCCAATGGAGTTTTATGATATCCAATAATGTAAGATGATAATGTAAGAGTTTAGTGCTACCTAGGAAGGACAAATGTTAGATTAGAGTTTAATATACTCTAGGAAGATGAAATAATTATAATAGAGATTAATTCATTCTATAAAGGTGAATTATTTACACTATATTTTATTTTAGCCCAGGAAATAAAAAAAAGATTTAAGCAATAGGTTTGTATGATTTTGGAAGGTGACAGGTACATGTATAGATTTATTAACATCCATGATGGACAATGTTTCTAATGGAGTTTTAGATATTCTAAGAATATTTGATGATTATTATATAGTTTTATGTTTTGGTGGATACTAAATGTTTTATAATAGAGTTTATTCAATTTAAGAATGTAAATGATTTTGTGATGGATTTTTTTATATCAAAAAGGTTAACGTTTTATACTATTGTTTTTTATTCATAAGGAAGGTGAAAGTACAACGCTATATTTCAGACTCACTCGTGAATTTTAAAGGGTTTAAATTACGGTTTATATTTATCCAAGAGAAATTATGAATATATTTTGGATTTCAGGGTCATCTATATGGGTAAAAGGTTGTGTTGGAGTTTAAGGCCCTCCAAAAAGAAAAATAGTGTATGCTTGGGTTTTTCAAATTCATGATAGGTTACAATTTTATGCTATATTTTAGTGTCATATGTAAGAACCTGAATCTTCTTTTCAGGTGTAAATCTAGTTTTCTGTTGTTTTTTATAAAAAAGTGGAGTTTCTGGAAATTTCAAGAGTACACATCATGTACCAATTAGCACATGTATGTACTCGGTTGCCGCAGGTAGTCATGTGCTGGCCATGTAACGACTGAACGCATGGCCTTGTGGGGTGACCTGGAGACTGCCACAAGTGGAGCTCAGTAAAGGAAAGTACACACTGTGTAATTTTACAAGACATATCGTGTACATTCATTATATTTCATTAAATGGATCGGGGTCACGTCTAATGGATAGAACCATCTTCTACTCGACCTATCTCATCCACGAGCATCCAAACGACCACAAATCTTCTTCGTGCCCCGAACTCATCATTCTTTCTGTGATTAGATCTCTGTCGGTTGCGTTGGAATCACATCGGCGAGTTATTCCTTCTTCTAGAACATTGTCTCTTGATTTCACATATTTTATGAGATATATTTAGTTGAATTTTTTAAGCATATTTTTATATCTATGACATTCTAGGGTGATTCAAGGATTTAAGTTCTCATATATCGTTTGTACAATTCCGATGTGGGTGGTTTGTTCTTTTTTGAATTTAGTCTTTGAGCTATATGAGAAAAAGTTACCAATACCCTTGTTTGGGGTATTGTGAATTAATGGTATTTAGCCTAGTTATTTCATGCTACACATTTTTTGTTTGGATAGAGGTTAATTTTTTGTAAATACGGTTATCCTTTCCACTCTATGGATGTTTTTCCCATTTATGCTTGTTTTGACCATTTGGTCTGAATTTACTGTTAGGATGCTTTGCATTCCATGCCTAGTATTGTTGGATGGGGTGATTTTATCCGATATTCTCTATTATGTTATTGACTATTTGCCATGTCATTCTTAAGGTTTACTTTGGATCAGTATATCATTGTGCGTGATTGACTTACATAGGGCTGTGGGAACCTGATGTAGTAGTCCGTAGGGGGAATGGTCATTGAGGGCTTCTTCAGAGTGTCTTTTTACTTTTACGTAGAGAGACTATATGGTGGATGGACTAAAGGTATCCCTTAGAGTGTCTGTAGTTCTACATTATGAGACCACATGGGGAATTGGACATTGAGTTCTTCCTCAGAATGTCTATATTTACAGATACGAGACTATAGGGGGAATTGACAGTGAGTGCTTCCTTGGAGAGTATTTTCTAAAGATGAACCAGAGGGGATAGACTATGTGTAACTCCTAGAGGGTTTCTTGTGTTTTTTGGTTGAACTAGAGGTGTTATCCTGTGAGTACTTCCTAGAAGGTTACTTGTTTGTGATTAACTGCTTTATTGAGATGTGAATTTGAATGCAACTGAACTATGGGATTTTTTACTTTGAGTACTTACTTATTTTATATATTATTTTTCTTACTGCCTACCATATATATTCACTGACTATTGGGTACAGATCATTGGGTGGTTTCCTACTGGGATCATTCTCACACCCTGTTTGGGTCATGATTTTGGGCCCAAACATATTATATTTATTTAGATATTGATAAGGGAAAGCACCCTTCTACTTGAGGAACATGATTACTGTGGAGCTAGAGAGCATGGGACCAAGGTGGGGCTTGTGATGGTGCTGGAGTTTATTTGTTTTCTTTGTACTTTGGTTTAGTACTACATTTTAACATTGTGACTTTTTCATCTTCTTTCCTAGACATATGTATCATTCATCATATATATATATGTGTGTGTGTGTGTGTGATCAGTTATTATTACTTCTAGTCTTCATTTGTTTACAAGTGTATGGTATTATTACGGATTCCTATATTGTTATCTTTTTATTTTGTCTGTGTTACTTTTACAATGAGGGAATAGTTAACCCACTATCACACCCTAGGCTGTCGCTTCTAGTCAGCAGCCTTGGGCGTTTAGGGGAAATGAGATTGAGGCCACGTGACCAACTGAGTACGGGGAACCTCTAGGCTGCTTCCAGAATTGGGACATTACAAAGTGGTATCATATAAATTCTTTTTCTTCTTGACTTACTATTTGGAACCTATAGTTCAGGATAGGACAGAATTGGTAATTGGTATTATGTTGTGCACTAGATTAGCTAACCTGTGTACAATGAAAATCCATTTTTCCTCGTTATTGAAATTTTTCTTGTTTTGAAATTATTACAGTTGATTTGATTTCACCATTGGGCGATTCACAAGTATTGTGCAGATATTTTTTTATATTATTGAGTTTATATTTCTATGGCAACCCGATCATATGTGGTTATTCCAACTCATGCATCATATATTCACTTTCTAGAGATCACATGTCATGAATTATTCCCATGCCATTTTTGGTGCATTATAGATTTCATGTTGTTGTGAAATATTTTGTGTTAGATATGAATTCGATTGTGATATATGACTTGAAAGAATACCTACATTCTTATAGGGTATTGAATTGTGTAATTTTTAGTTTCAATGAATGCCAAAATTTTGTTCTTGAGGTGTTATGGGCCCTCCTAGATCGTAATTTGGTGGATCATTTCCTTTTTATGCTTGTATTTGACATGTATAAAATGCAAAAAATTGATTTGTGGCGAGTATGGGCCATCATGGATCAGAATTTGGCATATTAATGTTCGTTTCAGTGTTTCTTTGGTCCCGATGTAGTTTTTGATGCTTACTGTCCAAAAAACCTAGAATACACGGTGTGTAATGAATAATACACACCATGTATCCTTCTATTCGGAAAGAAACTGTTACTCTTAAATAAATTCCATGTACTTTATGTACACACCCTGTAGTCTCTAACCATGTCATTGTCTATATGGGTAGAGACACGTGGTTTAGGAAATATTTTTTAGCGTACGCCGTGTACCGGACACTCACGCCATGTTGTATAGACCGTGTTTCCCCCCATGTGACTAACAACACATGTCAGTGAAATCCTTCTAGTACATGCCATGTATGAATAAAATACCATATAGAGTTAGTCGTGTATCCGGATGTGTGACTAACAACACGGGTAGTTGAATCCTAAGCGTTACACACCATGTAGTTCTATCCTAAGATAACCATGTGGCTTAGCTGTGTAGAAGAACTCAGGTAGGGGAAGAGGATTCAAGTACATGTCGTGTGTGAGGAAAAAACACCATGTGTATAGGGTGTTACACAACATGGGTTGGAAAAAGTACATGCCCATGTGCAGGCTTGAGGGAATACATTGTGTAGGCATTATACACTCCGTGTATCACTGTTTTGAAAAACATGAATTCTTTCTTTATCTTTTTCCCTTCTTACACTTCTATGTTTCATTCAATGATAATCTTGATCTAATATGTGTGCTTGACCTTGTAGAGTCATAACATTGAGACATCCTTTGGTTGTACCCTAGTTATAAGGCGGTGAGTAGAAACTGAACATGGCTGATTAGGTTCTAGTAGCAGATCCTCCAGTTGTGCCAATCATGGCACCAACCATCATTCTAGAAGGAGGTGCTAATGCATATTTTTGGGAGGGATTTATGAGGTTCATGTAAACCTTCAAGGGAGCACTGAATCCTACCCCGTCAATGGTAGAATTGATGCGGGTTTTCCAGCAGCATCATCCTCTCACCTTCAAAGGGGAAGGAGGACCTTAGGCTACAGAATCATGGTTAGAATCCATGCGGTCTATATCCAACCATCTAGAGACGCCTTCATAGAGGAGGGTCAATATTGCTACGTATATACTATGGGACTCCGCCAAGAGATGGTGGGATGTGATATCACAGGCGGGATGCCAGAAGGTCAAGGTTTGGGATGAGTTCCAGCGCGCCTTCAATGACTAGTTCTCCCCAGATACCTTGAGGGCTGATCGAGCCCAAGAATTCATCAGTCTGGAGTAGGTTACAATTTCATTCATGGATTATTCTTCTCGCTTCATAGAGTATCAAAACATCACACCCATCCCAGGAGGTGACGAGTTATTACTAGAAAGGATGTTTGAGGATGGTCTTAAACACAACATCTGATCTCAGGTGAACATCTTCAGGTTGAATTCCATTACTTCTATAGTAAACCAGGCGCTAATCACGAAGAAAAATATGAGGGATTATTGATTTGTGAGCCTAGGAGGCTTGACATCAAGAGTTGGTACCCTTCCTATTGATAGTAGGAAGTTCCAGAGGAATTCAACGCATGGAGATCCAAGGAAGCATGATACTTCTTCAGGTATCTAGGTGGTATGCTTTTTGTGTGGGAAGGTCGGTCATTGGAGGCCACATTGCCCGAGAAACCCAGTGGAGTGGCGATCTTGTGGAAAAATGGGACATCTTCTACATTTCATTCATTTTTTCTCACCAGCTGCTGGTGACATGGGTTCTACTATGACTCCTCATTCGGGAGAAACACCACCAGTATGTCCCCATTGTGGGAACTAGAGTTCTTCTTACCATTAAGCATGAGGTGGATGTCATGTCCGTGGTGGCCAGTCACCATAAATTCAGTGACAACATGTTGGATCTACATAGGGTGGTCAGGCAAGGTCTCAAGGCCACGATTCAAGTCAGACTGTTGCAGTTGAGTAGACCCAGCAAGATCAGGATCCCCGGCCCTCTAATGTTTGAGGTAAGATCCCAGTTTCCTCATTTTTAGCTTCTACTCTTTTTGATATAGGGCTTCCAATAGCATTATATCGCTTCCTGTTGTGGAGAGCATTGGGCTCTATATCATTTCATTTACTAATATCTCAACGTTAGACACTCCATTGGAGACAAGAACGACTAGTGTACGTCAGTTCATGGAGTGCCCTCTTAAGGTTGGTGGATGTCACTTCATATGGGGACTCTGTTTCTTAGAGATGACATGCTATGAAGTCTTTCTCAAAATGGACTAGTAGGTTCCCTTCCATGTAGTTGTCAATTCATATCTTCGTAGGGTGAGTTTCACATCCCCAGAGGGTAGATCATCTCTTTATAAGGGTGAGTGGGAATTCTAGGCAAGCAGAGTAGGAACTGAGCATCATGGGTTGGGAGGAGTTATAGCCCCAATTTCTAGTCTATATCTGGATGACCAGGGGACTTCACAGTTGGAATTTCCACAAGTGGTCAATAATTTCAGGGATTTCTTTCAAAAAGACTTTATAGGTCTTCCTATGGAGCGAGAGGTGGACTCTTCTATTGATGTTGTGCCAGGAGCGGCGCCAGTGTCCGTCCCTCTATATAGGATGGCTACCAACAGAGTTACAGAGCTAAAGAAGCTGATGGAGGAGTTGAATGCAAAGGGTTTCATCTGACCCAGTACTTCTCCTTGGGGTTCACCTATCCTGTTTGCAATGAAGGCAGATGGTACCCTCAAAATTTTTTGTGGATTATTGGAAGATTAACTAGTTGACATTCATGAACCGAAATCCCTTTTTGAGGAATGATGATCTATTTGATTAGATTCTAATATACCGGGTGTTCTTGAAGATTGAAATGAGATCCAGCTATCATCAGCTGTGCATTAGACCATAAGATATACCTCTTAAAACATTTTGGAGTTAGTATGTTTTGTAAGAGTTTTTGGTTATGCCATTCATTTGCACAAACACGCCTACAGTTTTCATGGCACTGATGAACCGAGTGTTTCATCTATACATGTATTCTTTCATGGTCGTCATTGTGGTTGATATCTTGGTGGACGCTCACACTCGACATGTCCATGCTACACATCTTGAGATTGTTTTGACTACACTAAGATAGAAACATTTATATGATAATATTTCAAAATGAAACTTTTGGATGGACCAAATTCACTTCTTGGGTCATGTTATCTTAGATACAGGAGTATCTGTAGACCCAGAGAAAGGGAGAGTTCTAGTGTATGGGGTGCAGCTGAAGAACGTCTTTGACGTACGGAGTTTTCTAGGACTGGAAGGTTACTACATACATTTCATAGAGGACTTATCACGAATAGTAGTGCCACTGATGGGACTGATTAATAAGGGTGTGAAGTACTTGTGGTCAGATTCTTGTGATTCATCCTTTTAGGAGCTGAAAGGGAGGTTTACTTTATCACCTATACTTGTATTTCCAGATACAGGAAAGAGCTATATTTTTTTGTGATACATCTGGTATCGGGCTGGGATCCATGCGTATATAGAGAGAAGAAGTTGTTGTGTATGGGTCTCAGTAGTTGAGGCTACATGAGAGGATTAACATAAAGCACAATCTTGAGTTGGTTGCAGATGTTCATGCTTTACATTGGTGGAGACATTACCTATTTGGAGATCTTTTTTTTTCATCGACCACAACATTATCAAGTATATCTTCACTAAGCGTGTTCTGAATTTGAGATAGTGAAGGTGGGTTTTGTACCTTTAGTCTTTTGACTTTGAGAGATTCTATACACGTGGGAATGGAAATGTTGTGCCTGATGCGCTGAGTGGGAGGAATCAAATATAGGCAGTTTCGGAAGCCAACAATGAGTGGAAGCTTATGGCTCTATTCTATGAGATTCATTTACAGGTGCACAACAAAAAGGGGAAGATTTTTCTTTATTCTATAGTTGTTACCTCTACACAACTTGATCGAGTGCCAATGAGGAAACTATCAGATTCTGAAGGCCTAGTCCTACAAGATAGTTTTTAGTAGAGTACCATGTTCCTGGATAAACCATAGGTGAGGAAGAGATATTGCATTTTCATGGGAGCGTATGGGTGTCAGCAAACATATGCGAGGACCTAATATGGGGCTTTCATTCTTCAGTTTCAGAAGTTCAACCTGGTGTCCCCGAGATGTATCATGATCTACACCGTTAGTATTAATGGCCTAGTATGAACAGAGATGTTGCTGGTTCTTTCATGAGGTGTTCCACCTATCCAAAAGTGAAGGCGGAGAACCAGCAACCAGAATGGCTTTCACAGTAGTTAACCATTCCCAAGTGGAAGTGGAATGATGTTGTGATGGACTTCATGCCAGATTTATCAAGGTTTCCTCAAGGGAATGATGCAATATGGGTTGTCATTGAAAGTCTCACAATGGTTTCCCACTTCTTTCCGATCAAGGATACCTTTAGTGTTGATGAGGTGGGATTATTGTACATACAAGAGGTTGTACACCTACATGGGGTTCCAAACTCCATTGTTTCAGATAGGACCCACATTTTACTTCTTGTGTCTGGTAGGGACTTCATAGAGATTTGGGTATACAGGTACATTTGAGTACAAATTACCAAGCTCAGACAGATGGCCAATCTGAGCATACAATTAAAGTGCTTGAGGACATGCATCGAGCATGAATCCTAGATTTTGGTGTTTCTTGAGATAAGGACATACCTCTTGTGGAGTTTTCCTACAATAATAGTTTTCATGAAACTATTTATGTGGAACCTTTTGAGGCTTTGTATGATAGTCCATGTCGATTTCCCATATGCTGGCTAGAAGTAGGAGACGCAGGTATGCTCGGACTTCATCTTGTCTAGGATACCATAGAGCATATAGAGTTGATTCAGAAGAGTATGGATACTACACAGTCATGATAGAAGTCTTAATAAGATTGACAGAGATGACCTATAGAGTTCGAGGTCAAAGATCGGATTTTTATACTTGTCACACCGAGGATGGGACATGGGAGGATTAGGAGACAGGGTAAGCTTTCACTGAGATACGTCGGGCCATTTGAGGGGTTGGGGAGAGTCGGGCCAGTTGCCTATCGGTTGTAGTTACCTCAGAGGTACCGAAATATGCATGATTTCTTCAACATTTCTACGATTCTGTGATTCTTCTCGGACTCATCTCACATCTTTCAACCTGAGGAGGTAGATCTAGAGGTGGAAGTATCATTCAAAGATAATCCTATCCAGAATGTTGATCTTACTGCGCATGTTCTCCATGGCTAGTCAGTTACTTTGGTATGAGTGCTATGGTAGAACGGGTTAGTACAGAATGATTCTTGGGAGAGGTAGGCCGATGTACAGTTGTTGTGGATGGAGTTGTACGAGGTTTCTTCTTCTAACTCTCATTTCTAGGGAAATTTGGTGATGAATTTATTTAAAGGGGTATGTTTTTAAGAACTTGAATATGGTTTTTTTGGCATGAATCTTGTTTAATATTTTTTTTTTGAGAAAAAGAAGAGTTTCTATAAATTTATTGAGTACACACCATGTGGTTCAATTGAATATTTTTATATTTTTTGTATATATATGGCTTTATAGGGTGATTCAAGGCATGTGGTTCATGTATATTGTTAGTACAACACCAATGTAGGAGGTTTGTTCCTTTCTGTAGTTAGTATTTGATTTATACGTGCAAAATTTTCTAATACCCTTGTTCTAGGTATTGTGCATTAATGGATTTTAGCCCTATTATTTCCTGTGATACGTTTTTTGGATAGAGGTAAATTGTTTATGAATAGAGTTATCCTTTCCATGCTATGGATTCTTAGCCAATGTTTTATTATTTTATCCATTTGGTCTAACTTTCCTATTAGGATTATTTTCTTTCCATGCCTAGTATTGTAGGAAAGAGTGATTTTATGTGATTTGTTGTGTTATACTATAGAATTTTAGCCAATTTCTTCTTGAGGTTTAATTTGGATGCCATATATCGTTGTGCACGATTGACTTACATAGGTATGTGGGAACCTGGTGCAGTAGACCATATGGAGGATGGACATTGAGGGCTTCTCTAGAGTGTCTATTTTCTTTTACATTGTAAGACCATAGGGGGATAGACGTAAGTTCTCCCTCAAAGTGTCTGTAGTTCGACATTGTGAGACCATAGGGGGAATTGGACATTGAGTGCTTCCTTAGAGTGTCTATAATTACTGATACAAGACTAAAGAGGGGAGTTGACGGCGAGTGCTTCCTCAGAGAGTATTTAATAATGATTAACTAGAGGAGTTAGACTATGAGTTCTTCCCAGAGGGTTGCATGTGTTGTTTGGTTGAACCCTAGGGGTTAGGCTTTGACTACTTCCCAGAGGGTTACCTGTTTGTGATTAGCTACTTAAATAAGATTTTAATTTCAATGAAATTGAACCGTTGGATTGTTTACAGTGAGTACTTCCTTGTTTACTACTTCATTTTTCTTATTTCCTACCATATATATTCAATGACTGATAGGCACAGATCATTGGTCAGTTTCCTATTTGGATTAGTCTCACACCCTATTTGGGTCTTTCTTTTGGGACCAAAAATATTATATTGTTGCATGCATTGATAAGGGAAAGCACTCTTCTTCTTCAGGTACTTGATTGTTGGGGAGCTGGGGAGCATGGGACCAAGCTGAGGCTTTCGATACTTATGGAGTTTATTTGTTTTATTTGTACTTTGTTTTAGTACTGTATTCCTTCATTGTGACTTCCTTGGCTACTTTCCTTAACATATGTATCATGAATCATATATATATTTGCTCAGTTGTTATTAATTCAAGTCTTCCACTATTTACTGTTGTATGGTATTATTAATGATTCCTCTTTTGTTATCTGTTTATTTCTACTGCGTTACTTTTCCAATGAGGGCATAGTTTCCCCACTATCACAACAAATGCCCTTGCTACTAGTTGACAGCTTCTAGCATTTGGGGAAATGCAATTGAGGCCACCTGACCAACCGGGTACGGGGAAGCTCTAGGTGGCTTCCAAACCCGAAAAATTACACATCTAGGAATTTCAAAGGTGTTTGAGTGGGTAAATAGTCTCCATAGTGTTGGGATTGAGCCAATATGGGCTTCTATAATATCACCAGTGGCAGAAGGAATGTGTGATTTAGCCTAATAAAAATGTATAATATTATCTTTAAATCCATACCAATAAGGCTTTTCATGATTTTTAATGACATATATGGAGGATTATTGGACATATAATTTATATTCATGTTGTATTAACAATTTTTTATTCATTTTATGTTCAAGAAATAAATACCTTATATTTGATTCCATTCTATATCATGTTATCAGGACCCATAATCTGACATTTTAAGATTATACAATTAAGAATACCATGATAAAGTTTCACAGGAATGGAGTTAGTAATTTACATACACATTATAATCCATAGATGTGAATATCATTTGATAAACTCAATGATGATGCATGACAGACACAGAGGAAAAAACAAAATAATATGGAAATCCCATCAATGGAAAATTTAATATTATTTATAGTGGAATGAATATATGAATCTAATAAAATGAGGTCATGAAAAGGATTTAATACAATATGAAAGTGAAGGTGTGTGGAATAAACAAGGATTATAGACTAGTAGTATAATGTTTTATACATTTATTTGAAATTATTTTTTATTCAATTCAATAAGACTAAGGGAAAATGTAGACCATGGAGGCATGGAGAAGTGGAAACATTGAGAGTACTCAAATAATATTTTTTAAATCCATGATTAATATAACATAAATAGAAAATAGATTTTAGAGAGGAAACACTTACCATTATAGCCAAAAAAATCAGCCATTCTTTTAACATCCCACCATTAATAGAAAATAGTGGAACTTGGAGTTAGGAGATATCTGAATTTACATATGATATAATGATTAGAGTAATTCACAAATATGTTACCCTCCTTATATTATGATATCAAAGATTAATAGACATTAATATTTATAAGGGTTAAATAAATGTTCCTGTATATATAAATCCACCTTAGAATATTCATGGAATATTCTATCATCAGGGTTCCTACAATGCATTAGTATCTATAAGAACATTTAACTATGATATAAGGGTCAAAAATTATTACCCCTCCAATAATAATTATTAAAAAAATCACATTTGATTTCATCTTAAGGCTCAATGAAGGAATAGTTTTAGACACCCAATGACCAACCTAATTGATGGTAAACATCAACCATAATAAAATTTGAAAATATCAGTCCATATCGTACAACCATTACATGATATATATATCATGGATAAATGATTTATCTTAAAAATTTTATGTGACCACCATTAAAAGTTCATTCATTAAAACAATGATCATTAAAGGATTCCCAAATTAACCAAAATTCAACCGCAGGGGTCAGCAAACTCCCCAGGCCCTGCCTATTATTTTTAATAGAGTCTCAATACCATGATCTCAAGACATGATCAAATAAAACTATAACTTGATAAATCAACAGTTATTTACATTGAATATTCTAACTAGAATATTCCCTATAACAATGGAGGAATAAATGGTAGTTTGAATAAAATTGGTGACCTACATATCATGAGAACTTTGAAACCTATTAGACTCCTTTTACATGGATGGACATGTTTATAAGAGATTCATGGTGATAGAAACATCAAATAAGGAAGATTAACATGACATGGATGACTTAGCGATAATATTTAGTCCCATAAGTATCTGCTTCATTCGGCATGGGTAGAATCATTGGAGATGTCATTATAGTTTAAGGCCCCCGAGCTAAGTGGAGTGAAGAAAATTTTATAATCATTATCCATGGGGGAGATTGTATTGAAGATAATATATTAAAAACATGATAGGATTATAAAATAAATTTTAGGTCATTCGAATGAAATGTTGGGTTTCAGGATGTACGCAATTAAGAGCGGACACCCAACCAATTATCCTTCAAGAGAAATATCTCACCAGGACTAATAACCCACCTCATGTATTCCATAATATGTTTAAGGGTACTTTGTACACTTTTCCATAATGTAGTGTGGGAAGAGATGACAATATGAGATACATCATGGGATTATTTGTATTTATTCATCACATAATATTCGTATAAAAATAACCTACGTTAACATCAAATGCTATTTTTGTATTCATGGTTTGTATGGTTTCTTCTAATCTCATAAATCCCATACTACCTTCTACAATGGGGATCAATATGCACCAATAACAACCCTAGTGGAATTTACCAACTAGAAAAGACTATCATTGGAAATAGTTTATTATATTTTCAATAACGTAGAGGGTGCCTTTATGAAACATGGTGATAAATATGACGTGCATTGTAATAGAATATAAGACCAAATTTCATAGAGTAAGATACCATATAAAATAATGAATATGTATTTTCCAGATATCCACACATTGAGAACCTATCAGATAATATGAATTTCATCGTTTGCATAATTTACTAGATGTGGAATCTGTTTTATCAAGGAATTTGTTATTACATAGACCTTCTTTATCCTTTATTGTACCTGATATGATTAGGTATTAGCATAGGTATACATGGATTCATAGGGGCGTGTAAAAAGGTAAATATATTTGGAAGGGGTTTCAATTATTTAATGCTTGGCCTAAAGGTAAACTATCAAAAATAAACCAAATTTTTTTGGTTCAAAGATACATATATCCCCAATATGGGGTATGTGGTCATGTGATCCACAATAATGGGACAAATATATTATGAATAATTGAATCTCTCCTTCAGTGGTGTACCAAGTGGATTTAACACATGTTTCAGTCATTAGTTTATAGGGTCCCGATGGTCTTTACATAAGGGGACACCATGTAGTCCCCAATGAGAGAATTGTATATGTTTTATGAGGAAGGGTGTATATGATACTAACCAATCACTTTGTTCCTTATTGGTTAATTATTTTTAGTCATGGGAGGGAGACAATTATTGAAAGGGTAATGTGAATCACATGAGATGAACCACACTTTGATATCTACATTAAATGTTCATATATTTCATATAAAATCTATGTTGTTGTATTAATAAAAAATTCATCCATTTTGGTAAAACAAGAGAGATATATAATTTCATAAGTGTATATATCGCTACTTGAGGCATATGTGTCCTTATAAGTAGAAATTTGTGAATATTTTCTTCATCAGCTCAAAAGGTTATTAAACTTATTCTCAATGTCCATGCTAATGTATTAAACAATTTTTTGTAGTTTTTAATAAACTTGTATTGTTCATAGCATAGTAAGTACCATATATCGTCATTGTGATATCATATAAATTATCTATTTTGCAATGAAATTATAATATCAGTAAATTCTAAAACATATCACTTATAATATCCATCTATATAGATTTTTATGTTAGGGATTATGCTATAATTGGTCAATTAAAAGATGATTAAAATATATAAAATCCTTCTAAAAATAAGTTACACAGAAGAAACATTTGAAAATTGTAATTTTATTTGGTAAAAGATATATCGGTTACATAGTACAGTTTATTTTTAAGGTATATGGGTCCTAATTGTATTCATCTTATATTATGAAATCACATTTTATCATGATTGTAAAATAAATTTTACTATTTGGAATACAATCCTAACATCTATAGTAAATTTACAACATAATATTTTATATATAAATTAAAAACATATAGGTAAAACATTTAATAATACTAATTTGGTTCTCATTATAATAAATTATGATTCTTTAATGAATATAAATATTATTGGGGTTAAAGAAAATAATAGGGATACAATGTTCACTTATGGGACACAAGTTGTTCCTCCAATATGAATTGATCTTCTATGTGTATATTAAATGTAATGATAACTAGATTTTTTATTCATATACCTGGTGTGTACACTAATTTTAAACCCCATATAATTGGTGTTCAAATGGTTCCTAACAAGTAAATCATCATACTTTGATATTCATCACTATCATCAATGTGTATAAGTTGAATAATGGGTGGTCGGTTTAACAATTTTTTATTTTAGAGTATTTTATTCACTTTTTGTGATTTATTTTTATGTATGGTAGATATGAAATATGGTTAATTAATTGAGTAAATAAATGAATTTAAAAATTATTATTATATTTATTGAAATTTTATATATTTATCATCTTAGATAAATGATACATGATGTTACCCTCTATTTTTATTATTGTACAAAGAGAACAAAGACTAAATAACTAAATCAATATGTTCTATTAATCAAGGGTATACATGATTACATGGAAAAATAGATTTAATAATTATATTTTTGAATATATTAAGATAACCGTATTTAATGATGATCATATGAAAATATTTTCTCGCTTGACTGAAAATGGAATTCCTCTATGTATAAATTTCTTCTTATGTTTACGAATTAGTTATTTAAAATTATTTTCAATACTTTAACATATATAGGGTTAAAAATGAAATGTGAATGTGAATTCATTTACAAAACATTTTATTTATCCAAAATATTATATAGTTAAATGGTCTCTTAACTCATAAAATATGGGATAATATTCAAAAAATTATAACATTTGATGTAAAATATTATGTTTTAGAAAACAACATTGATAATTTATTAGTAATGTAATATTATTAAAGATATTCCTCACAGGAATTTTTGTTATAATGGGTTTCTCCTTATATTTTATACTACAATGTATTTATATCTATATGGTATAAATTGATATTTCATGTCAATTTGAGATATTTTCATTATTTAATTTTATTTTTTAACATAATATCTTAGTTTTTTTATTTCAAATCATGAGTTAATGTTTTAAGAGATTTACTAAAATACTAATAATTAATGATATTTAGCTATAACAACTATTTGTAGGGGTTTATATTACAATTTTCTATTATTTAAGGACACCAATTTCTACCAATATACTATAAACATATTACCTTAAGATAAAAACTAAAATTTACTAATAGTGAACCCTAAACCTGGTACAAATACAATGAGTAGTCATATTGGTTCTATAAAGTTTTAATAAAATTAGAAAACAAATATTAGACAAAAAATGAAGTCTAACTTCGTCATTATATGAATAAAATAAATGTCAAAATCATTATAACACCATAAGTGAAAAAAATATTATTAAGGAAAACTATTATAGAATAAAAAACTTCAATAAAAAAGGAATAAATGATGGTAAAAAATCGATGGAAACTATTTTTTTAATAAGGTCATGTGTTACTAAAATAGTGCGCTAATCCCAAAAAAAGTCATCAATTGTCTTATTTTTTACCTTATAATAAAAAATTAAAATTAAATTTTTACACTAACTAATCTAAATAATATATTTAATGGTATTTCATAAAATATCATGAAAATTAGTTTTAACATATATTTATCCATACCAAATCATGTTATAATATAATAAAAAAATTAATATGAATTTTTATAATGTTTAAATTAAATTAAAAAAACGTAACAATCACTTCCATTTTCGATAAATATTTACAAATTTCATTTAATCGTCCTATTTTATTTAAAATTATTTATTAATAATTATGAAAAAAAATAAAAAAAGGAGAAAATGAAACTACAAGAGATTTAAAAAATTATTTTAACAAAATAAATATCATAAAAATCCTTTTATCTATTTATACAAAATTATTTTGGTCAGTTTTGTTAGATCCAGTTTAATTTAAACACAAATATTTTTGTGGTTTGTGGGTTACTATTATAGAATGATAGAAAGATTAAATATTAGTCTATAAAAAAAATCTTAAGAATCATTTTAATTTATATGGGCTTAATGATTAATTGAGATATTGTTATAATAAGATATGAAATATCACTACTTGATCTATTAAAATAATTATAGAGTACCTAGTTATATCATTTCATTTATATCATATATTTTCTTATAAATGCCATGAATTTTTTTTGTTTATTATAATACTAACAATTATATTTTTCAATGTATAAAATGTGGGTTATATATAAATACATGATTATTATTATTGATACACATTTGTGTTTTTTAACACACAATGCACATAATGATTAATCACATCTGCATTAATTTTCATAATGTAAATATATAAATATTTATTCTATGTTGGTATCATGGGATACACAAACGTAAATATTTAAAAGGTTATTTTGAGAATTTAAATTAACAATGACTACACTAAAAATCATATTTTATTGTATATGATAGAAAGATGTAATTGATTTTAACATTATATGTGTGTGTAGAACTTTTATCATGAACGTATTAGGATAAAAAAATATATAGATTAACTTTCTATTAGGTAAAATTTTATTTGGATATATTTATCTTTGATAAACATATGTTGAAAATATAGTGAATCATTTGGTTCAATGTAATTCCGATAATCATTCAATCTAAATTTGTTTTTAATATAAAAAAATCTTAATGAATCGAATTATAATGTATTGTACACTAAAATAAAAAATTAAATTAGTTGGTTTTTGATGTCGATAAAACCTGAAATCATGGATGAGTCTATCCATGTAAAAAACATGATATTTTCTAGGACTTATCGAATCTATTCCATGCCAACTGTGATAAGTTACATATTTTCACTACAAATAAAAATAATTTATCCATGAAACTATAGTAATTTATAGTTTAAACCGATATAGGTTCTATTATTGGTTTTGATATGGATCATAGGAAGTGATATATTTGTGACATGAGATATCACATGTGAGATATTTTATTTATTCCACACAAATAATAGATTTATTTAGTGTATATATCTTGTGAAAATTTTATTTATTGAAGTGTACCTTATACATGATAATTGAAGAGTTCATAATTTACATGAATTAACTAAAAAATATAGTATGACATATCCATGGAACAATTTTTTTAAAAACCCATGTCCTTGTATACCATAATCGATGATTACTTTACTACATTGGCACTAGAGATTAGTGATCATATCCTAGAGGACTGAATAGTTTATCAGTGATAGTAAACTAGGAAGATGCTTGAATCTCACATTATATTTAGAAAAATTAAATAAAATTTTTTATTTTCATAGAGAACATTGTTATTACCTATAGAAGTTCCTTGAAAATAAATCATAGTCTACATATTGAATTCTAGGGGAAAACATAATAAATGGGTGATATCAGATTCTCCCTAAGATAATATATACAGTTTATCCTCTCATAGATTGAATAAACCATGAATAATATTTAAATATTAAATTATGTTAAAATAATTCAATATGAATAATTAGATGATCTTGAGACTTTTCCATGGATATCAAAACTACCTAAAATATATCATGGGAATCAATAACTGCTTTCATAATGATTGAATTCATAATTCTATACATCTAAAACATACAATTGATTACTTGTATGTAGAACTATTACATAAATTGTTATTTGCAAGGAAAAATATCCATACTATTTTTTCTCATGAAACCTACTGATTCATTATGAGGAAATTTAATTCTAGGACTGACCCATTACATAATATTTCCATCATATTCAACATAAAATTAGATCATACAACTTAATCAACATGTGTTAATAATAAATTCCTATCTATATTAGAAGAACTAGGATAAATAATATCAATTATTTGTTATTTAGAAATGATCAAAATATTTGAATTGAAATAATATGGATGGTATCATTATAGTATAACCTCAGTAAAGCATAAATTCATTAAAGGATGTTAAAATAGAAGATAATACATTTAAAAGGTCAATGTAAAATTTCTTTAGTGTAATACCAATTTAATTTTGAAATCACTTATTGAAAATTAAAAAATTAAAAAAAATATTCAAAAAACAATTTCAATAAAATTGACTTTGATGCTTTTAATGGAAAAATCAAATCAAGGAGTAGTCATGATGTATAGAAAATATAATCATGTAATGTGAATTAAATCAAATATTTTATTCACATATTTTATAAAACTTATCGCATTTGAAAAATGACAAGAAAATACCAATTTTAAATTTTAAGTAATTTGAAAAATGGGTAAAATTATACTTAATCATTAAATTGATAATAATTAATACAATATTGAAAACATTTTAATGGAACTATAGACATGGAAGAAAAAAATTATCCTCGTTGAATTGAACACCAAATCAGTTTACATAAAAAATTATTTTAGTCTGTTATGTACTTAAAGAGAGGGAAATTAGAGGAAAATATGGTATCATAAATGATGATATGATATTGAAAAATAAAGGTGATTGAGATATAAATATCATATAATTCTCTCAAAAGAAATTTAAAATATAAACAATCTTAAATATAGATGAGATTATGAAATAAAACCTTATATCATTTCTGACATTATTAGTAGGTTCTTTTAACCACATATATAATAAATTTAAATCTGTTATACATATATAGTAGAATCATTCAGATACTTATAATATCTTATATGATCCGATTAAAAAATTTCCACACCCTTTTATTAATAAATCTCTATTAAAATCATTGTTCCCATGTTTTAAATGTTGCATTTTCATGGATGTTTTAATTATGTAGTTTGGATCCTTCTACATTGATCATGGATCCATCATATTAAAAAATTTAAACATGATAAGAATATCATAAATATATATATAGTAATCCATAAATGTGTCACTGCTAGAAAATGGAGATATCCCCACACATCTATAACAACAATTTATAAAAATTATTATTCTAGAGTTCCCAAAATGATTCTATACAATTGGTTTAAGTTTGATGTTGGTTTATATAATTCTAAACAAACTATTGTTTAAAAACCATTGGTATATGTTGGGATATACAAATTGTTTTTAAAAACCAATTGGTATAGATTTTTAACAAAACCCCCATCCTTGACCCCTCCCCTCCCCACCAACAAATCATAACCTATCCTCACACGAGAGAGAAGAGTCATTCTCCCCATCCATTCTTCTCCACATATTCCAGTATTTTTTTATTCAGATCTTCTTTAACAACAGATTAGTGGGTTCTGAATCATCCTTCTCCTATACGGGGTATTGGTTTCATTTTTTCTACATATCAAAACCTAACCAAAATACTTTTTGTTATTGAGTCTTCCGAAATATATGAAAAAATGTTCATTTAGATTTTTTTTAAATTATTTCCAAATAAATTTTATTATAATGGATATGTAGGTTTCTTTAACTTCATTATCCTCATCATTTACATAAGCCCAAAATAATTTATTTTTAAATATATATTAACTGATTATATAATTAATTAATTTAGTAGTTTGATTGGTGTAATAATTTATCATTTGGTTAATGTATATTATATGATTATATAAAAAAATTTAGGGGAGAGAACATCAATACATTGGAGGGAACTTTGGATATATAGTTACTCGTCTATGTGAAATTTGGATTGATATGATTTAAATTATTTATTGGATTATTATCATAATATTTCACTCTCATGGTGTATATAATTCATATATTTGGTTCTCATGTTAAACTTGAACCATATAGACATGGTTCTCATATCATAATACAACCCAATGATATGGAACTACAATATATGATGAATTATTCATACATGGTTATTCCATGAAATTATAGCATAAAGACATGATTCTCTAAAAGGTATCTACTGTTTCACAACCTTATCTCTTTTGGAACATAAAAATAATCATCATTTTGAAACATTATTATGATATATTATCTTCATATGTTCTTATTTCATCTAATGATTCCCACAACATCAGAATTTCAATTTTTATTATTTATACTTATTTTAATCATAAGGGTATTGTTGATTATTAGTTCTTTTATTTTCTAAATTAAATATTTATTAATATGAAATGTAATTTATAATGTTTTTAAATTTTTTATAATAATGTTCATTATCTATAAGGTGATGTCTTATTACACATTATTATTCCCATTTTTCCCAAATTTGTTTCTTCATGAATGAAAAGTTTCTCCTTTTCTATTGATTTTCCATAATCCTAATTAATAATTTTCTTAAAAGAAAATTTTCCAACTAATAAATTTATCCCAACTACTTTATATGTCCATATTTCATTAAATATCAATAAATATATTAGAAAATATGTTTTAAAAGTGGATAACATGAATTTATTCAAACAGATGTAGAGAAAATCAATATTTGAAGCTTCCATTTTTATAGAGAATAAAAATATTAGTGTCAAAGTGTTATTACATAATACCATATCATGGATTATATTATACTTTTAATAATGCATAATATGGGGTAATCATAATAGAAGTTATATTTCGCACAATTTATGCACACTTTATTTTTATGTAGACCAAATTTACATTGATGTTGTTAGTTAAAATTTACTGATAGATTTAGTGGATTATCCCTAGATATAATTCATCCGTATAAAATAAGACAAGTGATATAATGTTTCATTCTATGTAGATATAATCATTTTTTTCTAAAAATTTTTTTATTACATTTCATATATCATATAACATTGGGATTGAATATCCTTTATTACATTTTGGATATATTTATTTATTTTATAAATCAATGTTTCAATTATATTTTTATTGGGTGATTATTTATATTTATATCAATAATGGTATAATTTCTATGATCGTAAAATAACATGTGTTTTTGGTTTTGATGTTTGGTGAACGTTGTTGTTCTTCTTGGGAAAATTTTTCTCATTATAAATAAAAGTGTATTTAATTTGATTATTAATAATTTGAAATGAATATATATTTTAAAGTAATTTTTTCATAAATAAATATTTATTTTATTGGATTGGGTAATATATTTTTCCATTAAATGCCTTATAGTTTGTCTGGTTTATTATTTGTTGGAATCGATTATGGAATATATATTTTCACTTATTCTTTGTTTGGATTACTACTAGTATACTTTGATGAATTTTGTATTACAATTGATTATAATAATTTTTTTACTAATTTTTTACATTATTTATTTGGTTATAATATATTTCCCTATAATAGAATTGATAGAAATTTGATGCATCATACCGATTAAATTTCAGTAGAGTTTTAAAAGAATTTGGATATTTTTTATAATTTTAATTTAGAAATTCTTTAAATGGAGGCGATGCACAATTTATGTGTTATAATTGTGTTGGAATAAAATGTTTATTTTAGGAAGAAGTTATATAACATATAATAAAAGCATGGTTTCAAAAAAAGAAATTAAGTTTGATGACATAATGTAGAGATGGGTAAATCATCTATTATACGTGAATGTACAGAAAGAAGTGCTATTGGGAATTTGAAATTTTATTAGTTTTCATTTTCTAGTCATCATTAGAATGATATTATACCAATGAAAGAGGATTCATTAATATTCTTTGAGTTGGATAAATATTTCATCCATCATTTTTCACTTTCCCGATGCATTTAAATATTTATATTCAATTTGAAACACTTCAAGGGGGACCTATTCATATTTTTTTGGATATATCTTATAGAATGAAATATATTCACAATGAAATATAACATCTAAGACAAGAATTATCCCGATGTTTCCATTATGAGATGTCATCCAACTAAAGAATGTATAGATTTTTGTTCAATGTATTTGTCTGAATGAGCAATATATGTAACCATCCATTGAAAAATAAAGATGATAAGTATGGTAAATTGGTCGCTCATTTACATTTATGCCCAAAAACATGGGGAATTCCGAGTTCATATACATTGTCTACATTGAGCATTGAAGAGTGGGACACAACATGTTACACAGTCTTATTTAATTGTGGTCTGTTCGATGACTATATCAATTAAGTAATTTGGATATTTATATTTCATATCATACTAAATCAATTCAAATATACCTTAATCGTTTTTTTAACTCATATATGGGATATAAACAAATTATACATAGATTTCATCAATCTTTCCCTTGGAAAATGACAGAAAAATTTTATAGAAAAGTGTTTCCCTCTGGGTTAAAATCCATGGTTTGACCATAAATTTAATTTAATATATATATATATATTCATTTAATTATGTTATTAGTATATATTTAAATTATTCAGTTTAATGTTGAATATATCTCTCAAGAACTAATAGCATTGGTTTTGGTATCAATTCCTTGGTTCTTTAATGAAGATCTTTAATAATGATTATTTATAAATTTTACACAACTGATAATGTGGTGAATATGAGAATACAATATGATATAGTAATGTTAACTATAAAAAATACCCTTATTATTGCGAATCACATATTAGGCCTCAATATAAAATGTATCTTATTATGGATTTGTTATTAAAATATTGTCATTTTATTAATAAAGTCATGTATGATTCACTGTGAAGAAATGAGAATGTTTTAATTCTATGATGTGATAATGTAAATGTTTTTATGACTATAGATTTATATAAATTAACTTGAATCTCTTACTAGTGATATATGAACCATATATTTTGGGATCAATTTAAAAACACATGTTTTATGTGTAATATCCTCTGATACCTATATATAGTTTCACAATTCATGTAATCTCAATAAATCATTATATTGATCGAGGGGATGAAATTGACACCATTGATGCCCCAATTATTATTGGGAAAAATAATGTATTTTTTGACCCAAATTGACAAATTTTGAGAGTTGATGTTTTACATGATGTAGTAGTTGTAATATATAAAAGAAACCATATATGGCCTATGTTCATTATGTTTACCATGAATTAGATTTATCAGGTTGGATATATAGTAATTACTTTAATTTAGATTCAATTTTGAATTTCATGTTTGTTTTAGTATTTTTTTCATTTCCTCTAATTTTATTTAATTCGATTCTGAAAATTGAGTTGGAAAATCGTTTTTAAAATATTTATAACTTTTTTTAAAATTATCATTTCTAAAATATGTCCTAATATTGGTTATATATTGTTTCAATACTATGTTTCTTTTAGTATTTTAAAAAAATTATTCGAAAAAATTTACACTTCATTCATATACAAATATTGAATGATATTAAATAAAATAAAAAGGGGAGACTATTTGATAATGATCATGGACTTCACAAACTCGGGCTACGACCTATGGTTACCTTACTGAGTATAATAATTATTTTATTTTTCTTCTATGTTACATTTACTATCATGTTATTATTTTTAATAAAAAATAGGGACATTTGTTTTTACAAAATTTTACCTCTCCTCGTACTACTAATTTGTTTTCGAGAATGGGTGCTCCTAGAGACACACAAAGCACCCATCATACCAATTCTAAACCTGGCTCACTAGTGGACATCCCATCTACCAAACATTTACCTCCTCCACTTGATCCTCTCGGGATATTCCTATCCATACCCCTATCATCATCTTATTTAGGATCAACTTCTAATAACATATCTATACCGCCTCCATGGATTTTCCCACCTATACCATATCCATATCCTATGATGCTTCACCATCCCTTCTATAAATATCATACCATCTATTTTATGTAACCATTTATTACTATCCCAATAGTATTTTATGATTATGATCCTCTAGTATCCACTCCACATCATGTAGATGAACTCGTTCATTTATTGGAATATGGAAATTCTTAAAAGGTTATAAATACCAGAAATCACATTGATCCATGAAAGCCCAATGATTATCTTGAATCAATTCTTTTAGGTGTTTCAATTTTTTTCATCAATTTTTTAGAGTTATAATAAATTATTTATATTTATTTATTTAATATTATTTAGTGGGATCATTTAATATGTGACATGGGAAAACCCTTATGTTTGATGTTTGGAATCATCAACCATAAATAATAGTAGATTTCAAATGAGTAAATTCAACTAATTTGAAATAATTCTTAAAAATGTAGGAATTTTATAGAAAATATACCAATGTATAATGATATCATTTTGATGAAACCAATCTCATGGTGAAATGTCCATAATAAAATTATAGAGAATGAATGAGCGGAGGTATGGGGATGAAATTTTTTTAAATTGATATATGTACTACTATTCCGTTTATATGAATTAACATGCTCATTGAAACATCCGTTTAACATTTACTGACGGTCAAGATACAATGTTCTAATTATTTTTAAAAAAATTGGGAGTTGTGGAAATAATATAAACCTGAGCTATTTGTTCATTACAAAAGTATAGTCCACTATAAGTTAGAGGGTGTACCAATATTTAATTACTATCCAATAACATAATGATAATAAATTTTATACATTGGAAGAGTAACGAGTTTAAGTTATTATAAATCTTTAATGTTTTGTATTTAAATTTTAGGTCATAATATTTTTTTCTAGGATACATTGGAAAAAACTAATAGAAAAATGATTCTATGATATATATTTCACACATTAGGGTGGACTATAATATCGACGTATGTTAGGGTCCAGGTACTTTTATGAACAACAGAGTTTCACTAAGTACTAATCAACTAAATTCATATCAAAAAGTTATGTGTAAAACAAATTCATATTAAAATAATGTGAATATGAATATGTTTAAAAAGTCAGAATTAACTATATATTATATATAGTAATAGGGTTTAATTGTTGAATTAGTTTTTTTAAATGATTTATAAAATTTATTAATATCAAACTTGAGACAATACAAAATACTTTTTGAATAATTACTAATGATTTATACAATTCAAACCTAACGATATTTGGATAGAATATGTACTCAAGTGGTGTTGAGTTATAATGATAAGTATGATTTGTATGAAGAGTAGGTGCAATATAGGGTTGGTTAAAGACTCTGGATAGGATAATGAATATGTAAAAAAAGATAAATAGTTAATTTCAAATGAATAGAAATAATATCGATATTTTAATTATTAAATAATTCTAAGGGTTTTATTTGAGGAAATTAACTTTAGTGGGGAATAATAATATTTTTCAAAGTTTTACATGTAATATCATATTTCTAAATGGCGTTTATAATTTTTGGTAATGGGTGATTCATAAATCGATAAAAATAATGTCATGTTTAATTTTTTTTAATATTTTGTTATATATAAATATATTTATAGTTAATATTATTTTTGAAAGTCCAATGGATGATTTAAAAGGTAGAAATATGTTCATTTTTGGTACTGGTAAAATTAATATGGGCGATATGATTATATCTTGTTTAGTGAATAATATAGAATTATATGGTATGATAGAAAATCCATTGAAAATGTTTTTAATAATTATATTTGTTGTGGACTAGAAAAAATGGAATTTAATATTTTTCATAAGAATGATATAGAGATAAATATACATGAATAAAACAATTTCCACTGATTCTAATGTTATTTTATGATTTATTATTTTTTATTAATAATTATTTTGATTGTGATGATGTTTCTATAGATGTATTTTTTATATAGATATTGAATTCATGTTGATGATGAATTTGAGTGGATGTTTTTTTTTTGAAAAAGGTGTTTTTTATTATTATAATATATTAATGACATTAAAATATAGATGAATTCAACTGATGGTAAATTGGAAAAGGCTATTGGGGTTATTCAAAACATTTAAAATATTGGTGTACATGTTTTTTCTTGAATCTATTTGGAGGGAATGAAGATCTGTTTATTTAATTGTTTGGTTGGGAAAATATGTACTTCATGAACTTATTAATTTAAAAATGTAATAAAAACACTTACATGGAAGTACTAGGGATGTAGAATTCCCACAAAATGAATTTTCAGAACATTGGAATAGGAAGATGTTAGTTCAGTTGAAAATAATAATGTGAATCCGTTAATTAAAAAGATGACATCTCCCAATATAATATGAGATCCCTAGAAAAAATAAAAAAAATAAAATGCGATGAAATGTTTGAACATAACTTTGTTGTGAAATAATGTGTATTTGTTACATTTCATAATAGAAAATAGAATCATTCATAGCTTGAAACCTATTTGGTGAATGGATTTCAAAAAAATTCCCCATTGGGATATATTCTTATAATGTAATAATGAATTCAATCAATATGAAGCATTGTAAATTTCTAACAGGATTAACCTATAATATAAATTCTTGAGTCACAAATTTATATTGGTTATTTTCTCACACAAATATAAATTCCATTTTTTTATTATGTTTTAGATTAAGTAATGATATATCCTCAAAGATGCAATATTAGAACCAATGAAGTTACGTAAAATTATTTATTTATTATTTATTAGACTATCGAGTTAACCTAGTGTTCCACTTGAAATAATAGATACATATTTTTGATCTTGAATTATTCTTAGTATGATAAAATAATAATCTTCTAGTATATTTAATATCTAATATTATTCCTTGATTTACAACACAGTTAAGATTACGACTATAAAAAATCTCAAATATTTGTCTCAATAACATTTTTTATCCTTATAATTTCATGATTTAATAGCCTCGTATTGAAATTTAATATCATACTATAGAATAACCTTTATATAAGATGGTATTGGGTGAATCATTAATCAAAAATAATTGTGTCACAATTAATATTTTTCAATTAAAATTTAGTTCAAGGAAAATCATATATATCATAATCATTGGGTAATTTAATTTTATATTGTAAATAACACGTTCCATTGCATGAACCTATATGTGAAGGGAGTGTGTTAATGGATATATGAAAAAATATATATATATAAATTAATTTATTAAATAAGTAATTAAAATATATTATTATAGAAATGTTTCCAAACATACTAAGTTGCTGATTTGTTATCAACGTTTCCATCTTCAGTCCTTGTCCAGTTTTCTAACTATATGTTTCTTTACTTGAAGACATTTATACCCAATTTTAAAAATCATGTCAATGAGTTTATAAAAAACATATGTAGTGCATTTATAATTATATTTACCTTAAAAGAAATTACTATAAATGAAATATACAATATTAAAATGAACATCCAATTAGAGATGATTTAATAAAATTTATATGAACAAAACTAAAATAAATCTACTAATACAATTTCTAAAAACAACAATGATAATATTAGAAATATGGAATTACTTAGAAAAATAATAAATCTATTCATGATATTGATATATTATAAAAAATCATTTATTTATAAAAATAATATAGCGGATAGTACAAAGTCATAATGGATCTAGTTTTTGGAAGGAAGTACACTCACAACAGAAGGTTATATGAATTATTAATAGGTTAATGAAATTATATGTACAAATATTGTGGTGGGTATGGTCAAATCATTTAGTGAAATATATCATGTTAATTTTAAAAAAAACATTTGATATGATATGAGAATATATTAGTGTACATTGATACATGTATTAGCACCAATTAAAACATTAGAACTGCACACAATCATATTTTTATATCATTTGCATACAAAACTATTAAAAAGTTCCTTCAAAATAATAAAAACACAAGAAATACTAAATTTTTTTGGTTTGTATATAATAGTGTAAAATTTCCTAAAAACATGTCTATTGATAAATAGAGGATATGTAGTTGACTAATATAGTTATCATTGATAAATTAATTAATATGATCAGTATAAATTATAAATGGAAACCACTAATAGATAAGGAAAATGTATTTTTCAAAAATGGTCTTTGTTTATGAATTATATCATATGAACTTGTAATATTATTATTTATTTTATATATTTCATAAATAGATAAATTTTTAATTCATTTTTTTTATTGGGGTCCTATATATCTTAAATTGGTTACTTTAAAATGAGTTTCTAACAGTATTTTAAATATAACATAACTTTCTCCTTATCGATTCTCATCATTTGATCTTTACTCTCACTTAATCAAATCACAATTAATTCCCTTACTACATAATTTATTATGGGAATTGATGTTAATAGCACATAGAGACTCACCACTATAATTTAATCTTATTTGGTAATGTTTTCACATGATGTTAGTATATGGTTATTATCACATGAATTCCTAATCAAATATATTTTTGATTTTTTATCAATTTAATATTTTTCAATATTGTACTATTATATTAATAAATTTAAATTAATGTAAACTACTTTGGGAGTGAAATGTAGTTTGATGGGAGGAAAATTATATTTCTTGTGTATGAGGAAAAATGGATGAGAGTGTGGTAAATTCATATATACAAAAAAATATTGTAAGTCTTTTTATTAATATTTATGATTTTTAAACATAATTAATAATTAAATATATTATTTATATTTCCAACATTTTTCATTGGAGTCCCTTGAAGATATTGAAGATGAAACATTTGGGCCCAATGATCATTTGGGATGGGTATTAGGTTAGGATCACCATGGGAATGTCTGATGTCGACCTAGGAAAAGGATTGTCCCTACTATGTATTGCCCACATTGAGTGAATCTCAAATCTATCACACTACTGAGCAACCAATGATCTTGCAGAAGAAACTAAGAAAATAATATATCTATACTAGATGATGAAATAGGTAAACTAGTTGCAAATTCTCCCCAAAACTATGATAGTAATATTTCAACCAATTCCATTAGTGTCTATAAATATTTTTTTATTATTGTTTATAAAAAGTTTACTCAATATGTTACTCATCGAGTAATGTTACTGAGGTTCTTAGAATAGGTAGTAGCGACGACACTCTTTAAGATAATGATGATGGTGGTGATTTTTCTTACACTCTTGGTGACTATGTTGATAAGTATTATGGTGATGATTTTGATGGAACTTGTGGCGGCGTGGGAGATATTGATCCCATATATTTTTTGAGTTTACCGTAAAGAGAAAAAATGTGTGTATGATATTTAATGTGAATAAAAATAAATTATAATCTGGATTTTTTATGTATTTGTAGTTTTATAAACATTTTGAAAACAATTTCTAATCAGATGGTTAAATTATAAATATATAATATTTGTATTGTATCAAATGCATACAATGGTTTTTAATTTGATTATTATTTCTGGAAGAGGTGTTCGATGGTGATGTTGTGAAATAGAGATATCAAGATATACAAATAGTTCTGCAAACCATTGGTATGCTTAACGATTTTAATGTTTCTTATTCCCATTGTTTTCTGAACCATTAGAATAGATTTATACACATTGTTTACTTCAAACCATGGGTATTCAAATTTGGTTGTCAACTATACTAATGGTTTTAAAGGAAATTATTGATATAAACCTATAATGACTGAAGAAATCCCCATAGTTCACACAACCATTCATATAACCTATACTAATGCTTTTGTGGTCTATACTAATGGTTCAAATATGTTTTTATTAGGTACTTTTTTAGTAGGGTATAGATAAAAAAATTTAATGAATTCATTGAGATAGTTAGATGTACGTACACATAAACGTTGTTTCCATTTTTTAAAAAGTTAACAAAATAAAGTAATATGATACTTCAGCTATATATATTCATAATAATAACATAAATATCATATATAGTTAATGAATCAATTATCCAGGTAAAGTTGTGATGAGAAAAAAATTACACCTCTATGTGGAGACTTTAATCTAAACATATACAAAGATGATGTTTTCACTTTTTATAGGATGGAAAAAAGGTAGATAATAATTCCCCCCTCATCATAATAACATATCATTATTTTTAAATTACTGAATTCATTACCTTATAATTTATATCATGTATATAGAGTAGGTAGACAAATAAATAAAATAGAAAATGGATGGATAAGAGTTATACCAGTTCATCGAGAAACGACTATTGGCATACACCTTTATCCATAAAGGAATGGAATTTTGGTGATATGAGAATCAATAGAATGTTTTAATTAATTTTTTATTTTTTTAAATTAGGTATCACCTGTAATAGAGAGATAAAAATGTGTGATGAATAGAGGATAACAGGATCATTTTGTAAGTGAGGTGGGAGTTACTCTTGGGAATGCATAAAGTTATAGATTAATAGGAATAATTACATATAATTAAGAGGCTCTAAATAGATATATTAAAATATAATATGATTATTATTCTAAATAATCAGGTCAAATAATATTTGATAATTCTATGTTCTCTTTTAACACTAATCTCTTATTTTTTAACCCTCATTAATCCTTTTCACAATTACCAGAATATCAATGTTTTGTAATTATTATTTTTCAATAATGTTACCTAAAAAATAAAAGTATCCTATAAATGGACCATGGTATATATTTTCAACGATATCACATTTACTTGGTTCAATATATAATTTTTATTTTTTTAAAACAATTTATTAAAATAATTTTTATTATAAAATGTCAACAATGTCATTTTCTAAACTATTCATTTACTTTGATTATAAAGTCACTAAGATACTCATGAAATTGGAATATATAATTTTAACACCTCCCTTATTTGGTAAACATACCTAAAAAATTCATGGAACACAATAATTCAACAAATTGGTTTATATTTAATATTTTTAATATCATTTATTATATTTTTTATTATTTAAATAAATATTGTGTTAGTTTTGGGTTAGAATTTAAGGTAATTGTTCAATCACTAAAAATCAAATATATAAACTCATTATGAAAAATTAATTCATATTTAGAATAAACATTTATATACAAACATTTCCTCTCTTTTTTCTTATGTAAAAAATAAAAATTTTAATTTTTAGAGAGTAATGGTTTGTATTTATTCATTCCTAAAAACAATATAATGGAAAGAATATAATAAAAATGGCACAAAGTTATCATATTCTTCAAAATATGTATGATTATGGATTAAAATACACTCATAAAAAGGGATAAAGGAGATTTTTAGATAAATTTTAAAGTCTTATCCCAATGTTTTAACCAAATTTTACCCCTTTATTCGTGATAAATATTGCCATGGTTACTCATCATAATGACTAAACATATAAAGTAATTATGTATCAAAATTGATCCTCCTATGTCAAAATATTGAATCTTTTTTCTAGTAATCAATATGAATAGTTATCATGATTTAATTTTAAAATTTAACATGCAAAATGTGATGAAATGCAGTTTTCCAGAAAAAAATGTTTTCTGAAGTATAAATCATTTTAATTACAAAATAAAACATAAAATTAATTCAATTGGCCTTTATTGGTTTATTTATAATTTAAATATACCAAATTTTCTTTTATAAAAATTTAAAAAGATAAATTTTTAAACTCATTAAATCCAAAATTCTGTTTTCAAAAAAGATTTGTATATTTTCATATTTTATAATAAATTTTCAATAATTGGTAGTAATTATTTTCATTATGTTCACCAAAAAATAAAAAAAATCCATTTTGAGTAAAAATGTAATTTTAAATAATGAAACTACTTTACTTAAAATTGGTTACTTATTTACACTAAATTTATGTCAACAAATACCTTTATACATATTTTTTTCATTTTTTTACAGAATGTGGATATTCATATTCACTCAACCATGCTAATATTTATGTTTAATTATATACTATATTATGGTTAATTTAGAGTCTGGGGTGTGTGTCTTGTAATCTATAAATGAAATTAGTTTTTCATGAGAAAAATATCATAATGTATTTAGAAATAACATTCTACCCCCTTAATATAATTTTTTCTTGAAATGTCATTACTCTAATACAAAAAATAGATTATACTTCTACCTCATCACAAACTCAGGTCCCCATAAACCTTCCTCAAATTTATGAATTCCCATAACAATTTTCCCCAAATGAATATCCATGTTTTATAGAACTTTCTTAATATGATTCATAATCTATTATGTTAATTCCTCATAAGAAAAATATTTATTCATTAGGATGAACTATTTGTTCAGTACATATTAATTATCAATTGTGTTCTTCCTTGTGAGAGATACATGGAACTCATTATGGAATTTTGATAGATTTGGTGAAAGCAATTAGTGATATGTCACTTTGATGATATGATCAAGAATTTTGAAGGGACAAATAAATCTTGGGATTATCGTTCCCTTATTTCCAAATTTCATTACCATCTTCTAAGAAGATATTTAATAAGAATACCTTCTCTCCAACTTTTAACTCCAGATATCACTTATTATTATAAGATTAAATTTTCGGTTGACAATGAGTTTCTATTATGTAATGTTAAATGGATTTAACCATGGGTAATATTTACACTTCTAATTAAAGTGAAATTAGCTTTATTTCTCAACCTTGTTCCTAGGATTTTTGATTTATCCAATTCCTTTTATCGTGGATATCATATTGATCCATCTATATGATCAAGTGAAAGTAATTATCTATGAAATTTAAATAAAAATATGTTGTTGATTGAAACCATCTTTTAAATCCATAGATCATGATCTGGACATATCATTATGTTTTTGAATGGTACTCTCAAAATGAATATATTTATATGTATGATATTCAGTGATGAAACTCTAATTTTCATGAAGAGTGTGTGGAAGTCTTTTCAAAAATGTTGAGGTAATCCTTAAATCCAAATAAAATACAATTGATAGTGGTAATCCATGAAATGTCACAATTTATATATTTTATAATTGACTAAATTTTTCAGAAGTGAAATATTTCCTAATAAATATAAAATATTCCAATTTTAAAAGGTGATGAATTACAACCCAAATAATATTTATCCCATTATATGTTATGTAGACTGAAATGATGAAATCTAATGAAATGTTTTTTCATTTATTTTAGAGTATGTGTAATTGTTATAAAAAACCTTTATATTTATATCTATCAAAATTAACTTGTTGGAAAAGTTGGAATCTAGATACATACAATATAATATACCTTTTATTTTATCCTACTAAAAATACTCTTTCTGATCACTATACATATTCTTACTTCAATGATTAATAGAGAATGATGAATTATGAGCTTCATACAATAGCTCATTCTTAAATTATGGTATTGATGGGAAATATTCTAATTTTTTGAATCTTATCACTCTATTATGGTCATGGCAGAAATTAGGAACTCTCCTCACTATCCCTATAATTACACATCTTCCTTCTAAACATTTATTATCTTATAATTGAAGGATGGTTGAACATTCATCTAAGGAAGATAAGATAAATCTCTTTTAAACATGGTTTCAATATTTATAATCAATAAATCCAAAAAAATGGATCTATCAAAAAAAGTTATGGAAAAAATAAAAAGGTATTCTCGACTTAGAGCATTAGACACCATGTTTATATACACTGTTAATCATTTTTTCCTTTTCAAAAGCCGGATTATGGGTTCCCGGTACCCCTATACATGACTCCAAAACAACCACATTAACCAAAACATACAAACACCAAAAACCACTAACCAAGCTCAAGAAACCACGAACTAGGGCACAAGAACATCAGAGAGGATGGTCAAACCCACCCAGGATTACCTTGAGCGTCCCCCAGCACGACCATCGACACCGACCCAAATCCTCCCGTTGGTAAATTTCAGAGGAATTCACCCAGCCTTTAAGCGATGGAATGGACCCCTAGGATCCACCCCCGAGGACGTCAAAGAAAACCAGAATGAAGATGACCATCTCCTGACGCCATTAGTACCCTAACTGTTGACAACCCAAAAATCGCACCAAAAAACTTTAAATGAAAAGTGAGAGACAAACCCAATCATACCGAAGGAGAAGCCTCATAAAAAAAGGAAAAGTTACCAAAACATAGCCTTAGCCTATTAGTGCTTTCCACTCTATAAAGATTACAATTCATTAGCCATACCTTAGCATCAGGATCTTCCCCAATAACATCTTCAAATCAGTCCGCCATTTTGTCCCATGTTCGATATATTCTTCTTTGCTGATTTTCCGATCTTCGAAGGCTCTCCTCAGGATCAAGTCCTATTTTTCAATCCACTTATCCTGCTCGCTGTTGACCTCCACTCTTACAGCTCTTCCCATCATATCAGCCTCTTCCTGTGGGATATTAACATACATAAATTCCTCTACCATGTCCTCCTCGTAGCAAAGGATAGGCTCTTTTATGTTCATTACCTTTGCAGTAGATCTTACCATTTAATTTTTCTCTCCTTGATCAAAACCTGAGATTTATCCTTGCTTTCTCTCCCTTCCTCCATAGCGTTGAGAAATAACACTAGCTCGGTCACCTCCCCCACACTTCTAAGCAATAAATCCAATTATTTTAAACTTTGGCCCCTTGTTTCCTGTTCTCCCACCTCCTCCAAGGACTCCTGTTTAGTATTTTTCTTCATGAAAAATCTAGTCTCCAAAGGGGCAGGGGGCAAGGCTGAGTATTCCCTCCTGCACCTCCTTGGCTTACTTCTATTTTCCTAGATTGGAGTTTCAATTGCCGAGTGATTAGGTTCATCCTCATTACAAGCATTCATATGACCTCCCTCTAGATCAGGAGGAAAATCATGAGCGGTACCTATATCCTCCTCAACTAGTGCTTCAAAACAGTTGCCAAGGATAATAGGAGCCTTCCCCGGTCTGTCCATATAAACCTTTGTTGAAACTTTCCCCTGCAGTCACCTCCTTGCTTCACTACTGCATGAACCTGCACCATCTAGTGATATTTCCTACTCACCATCTTCCAACCGAACCAGAACCTCCGCACCTGCTGCATCAAGCAGAACCGAGCCTTCCTCCCTCCCACTATCTTTTTGGGCCATCAAAGTAGCCATTTCCTCTCCCACCTCTTCCAACACGGTAGGAATCTGCTCCAAAGCCTCTACGCCAGCCCACCCCTTCGCCTCCCTACTGCCACCAACCACCTGGTTTTCTCCACCGTCTTTATCCTGCTGATACAAGCCTTCCTCCCTCCTTCTAGACTCTACTTCCATAATCAGGACTCCATTACCTGAATCACTACCATCGTGTACCTCCCCCCTACACAGATTACCATCAGCATCCCCCTTGTTAGAAAACGGAGAAGAAGGTCTCTACAACACTTCCTCTACCTCAACCAGGCACTCCTCCTCTTGCCTCAGAACAAAAACCCTTCTAAAATTCTTCTCCCGATGTTCCTTATAACAGGATCCCAATGAATGCCCCATCTGCTTCCAACCTGAAAAAAAAATCAAACCATGATTCATAGACCACCCGCTGCTTACACCAATATTCTTCACCTACAGTGACCCACACATACTCAAAAGGATCCTTTGACATATCCATTTCCACACAAATGCGTTGATTAACTGGGTGGCATAGCTCCTCTGTGTGGCTATCGGAACATAGATATCTACCAATTAGATTCCCTAGCATGCGCATAACGGATGGATTTTGGAACGGAACTGGTAGATTAGGGAAGCTTACCCAAGTCTCCATTGTAAGAGGGTCTCACGTCACATGCAAATCAAAGGTCCAACAGAGAAGGGAAAATTTAAACCCATTGAAGATACGAGGTGAATTTGCCCAGGATTTGATTAAATCCGACTCCGAAGAAAAACGTACCATGATCTGTCGATTATCCAGGAGGCCCACCGTCGTGCTGTCATGTAACCCCCAAGAATCAAAGACATGCCTATCGAACGAATCAACCGAAGGACACCTTCCATGAAACCTAGAAACCAGGGTGTTTTTCAACAACTCCTAATAGGACGAGAACTCCGCAGTCGATAAATGAAGATTAGGAAACCTAGTGAACAGCTCTGAAACCTTCGGGTACTACGAGACAGGAGGAAACTATAAGGCCCCAGCCTTAAACCTTACTTAATATTGAATTAAATGAATAATTCACATTGAGGATCTTTTCAGGTTTAGAGTTTTAGAGAATTAGAACATAACTATTACATCTTAAAAGATTACAAAGTAGACACTTCTACTAAGTTTCCATAAAACAAAAACTCTTAAAAAGAAAGATGTCTAGATTCCATGTTTTAGATATCATGACATTCCCTTGATCCCATCCTCGTCCTTATTCCACTTTAAGTCCTGTGAAAAACATTTCAAAAAACTTGGGGTGAGCATAAAAAGCTCAGTAAGGGATACAGAAAGAATGAAAACTGTTAGTTTTTTTCAAACATCAAGTAAACCATGTATACTATATCAAAGTAATACCTTCACCTTCATGAAGTAGTAAAACTCTTTACTGAATAAAGTATCATTACTTACCTTTTTGTAACCAAAGTATAACCATAAAACCCATATAAAGAACACATAGAATATATAAAGGTAACTTGGGACATAAACATACTTAAGTGGAATAACCATACGGTCGACTTCCACACTTATCACTTAATGGAATAGCCATACGGCCAATTTCCATACATACTTAATGGAATAGCCATACGGCCGACTTCCATACCCAATGCATTGGAGGTTATAACGTAACCACCCATCCTGGTATTCACGGAACCACCCGTCATATGGTTTATAACGTAACCACCCGTTAAAATGTCCAAGTACCAGTATAAAATCATAAAACATAAAACCAATAAAAAGGAATGATAACATTTCCACATTTCAATCCACAATATATCATAAATATATTGACATAATAGAATCTTTTTTCAAAACCATTTTCAATACCAAAATACATAAAAGAATATATGGTATTTATTTTATTCTAAAAACATTACGGCTTGTTGAGAAAGCCAAAGACCAAATAATACTCGCGACGGCGGAAAAGGTCGTTGTCACCGCGTACGTTAAAAAAACATTCCTTTTTGTCGTTTAGTAAAACGCTTCGTAGAAAAAGATTCCTTTTTTATAAAATTAAGAGTAAAAGGGGTGTATACACCGTATAAAATAAAGTTGTGTATAAAACGAAATATTCCTCAATGAAAGGAGATTGAGACGAAGTCCCTTACCTTGGGTCCGACTTGACTCGATCGTTCTTTAACGTCCTGAATAATAAACTTGAGTTAATTTATACTTGATTAAGAACCTTTTTAAAGTTCATTATTCCTTTTATATCACTTATTTCCATGTTATAAACATTATGTAACCATTTAAGTTAATAATGTTTGTTTTGTCAATATTTGGTTCTTAAGTCGAAAGTTGACTTCTTACAATTACATGTTGTTCATGTGGTCAAAAGTTCTTTATATCCAGAATGAAATTCCCGATTTGGATATAATATGTATCATATATATCCAGCATATACATGTATTTATAATATTACATAATCATTTAGATATATCATTAATTATATATATATACATTATATACATGTAATTTTAATAGTACATTACATTTGGGGATAAGAAATGAAATGCACCGTTCATGGAGACGGTAAGCCGTACGTACGCATGAACGCTACTTTCATTTCTATCTCATAATTTAATGGAAAGAAATAATAATGATATAGAGGTATATTATAATTCCAGTATAACATCATATATAATAACTTTAAATCCATCCTTTACACGTCCCACATATGGCATTAACGAATCACATCACTTTTAGGGGGCGGTAGTCCGCACTTCCTTAAATGAAGATATCGTGTTTACCCATAATGGAAACCATAAAGGTATGCCAAAAATGAAAAATACAGAAGCTTAAAGAAAACATAAACATATTATATATCATATATAAAAATAGTGACATCATAATGGCCACCCTTGAAGGTGTTAAATGAGTATTGAACAATCATCGTTTCGGGAGGCAGAATTTCCTCATCCACGGAAACCGTATGTTCTTTAACCATTTGATGTAGTTGTGTGAGAGTGTAGCTCAAATAAATATTATAACAACATCCTATTATATTGAAGATACTGGTGTTGTTACAAAATAAGTAAATAAAAAGAGTTTAGAGGGTTGGAGAAGCAAAATAAAACAAATGAACAAGAGAGAATGAATTACCTTTAAAAGTGTAACTCCCTTTTGATTTGAGCCTAAAGGCTTCCTTTGAAAGGATTATGCCCAAAGGGAATCCTCTAGGATGAGGAGAGGGATGTGGATAGAGTAATTGGGTAGGGTTTGGCCTAGCCAAAGGCTTGAGGAGTGTGTGAAATGAGGTAGAGGTGGGGGCCTTTTATAAGAGGAGAGGAGGGGCACTTTTGGAAAGTAAAGAAATATTACTTTATTTGAAAATGTGTTTCGGTTTCAAAAGGTCCCAAATTGATATAATTCGTGGATAAGGTGATAAGGGTTCGAAATCCACTCATCCAATTGGTTTTGGACATGTGTAGGTTTTAGATTTTTCATTATCTTTCCATTTTATTTAAATCGTCAAATAATGATGTCATCGCTGCATCATTATTATATCATATATAATTTAATTTATTTAATGTTTGAAAATTGTAAAAAAAAATACTATGATGTAGGAAATAGTTTTCGATTTCCAATGACTATTTATAATCAAAATTTGGACTTGTATAACCCCACTCAAAAATTATTTTAGTAAAACAATTTATGTTAGTGTCATTTTCACTTTAACATTAAATAAAAATATATTAATGTCATTTTCCAACTAAAGTGGCTCCATGGGGTCCACAAGTTGCCCCATGGCTTGTCTTGGTCGGTCATGACTCACCCAATAGGTGTAGGACAAGTTTCATGGTGTTTTCACATTCTTATAATACCATTTTTACCTTAAACTACACTAATTACCTCTAATCGCGATTAATGAAAAAAATTACTATTCACCAAAAAATTATTTTAATCTCATTGAACCACGTTTTACTTCTTAATGACAACCATGTATGTCAGATTTTCAAAATTCAATACACATTAGTGGTAAACTTTCATTTAACTGAAAAATCAGTTTGCTTGATTACCACTTAGTGGTTTCACTATTCATCAAAAATTGAAGTTTTTCAGAAAATTACCAAAAATTCACCCTAAGCTATATTTGATATTCCGAATTCAAAAATGAAGTCCATTTTACAAAATTCAAAACATATAAGTCAAATTAATTAATTTAATAATTAATTCCCGCTTTCATGACAAATAGCGTGTTTTTGTGAAACAATTAGTATCAAAAGATTGACACCAGTTTAAGTCCAATTTCAAAGTGAAATTGATTCCAATGACCACCATTGGATTAACTGGTAAAAATATTTTCTAATTTCACTTTAAAACCAATTAAAATAATAATCTAATCATATAAATAAATTAGACTAAAAAGATGTTTTGAATTAAAATACAACATTTTACACTATTCATAAAAAATGAACATTATCAGAAAGGTACCAAAAATTTACACAAAGTAAATTTTGATGTCCCGATTCTAAAGAAGAGTTATATTTGGTCCAAAATAAAGTATAAGAGTGATCAAAACTATATTTAATGACGGTTCACCATTAAAAGGTGATAAGTGAACCTTTAGTGAAAATTAGAGTATATATGCCCTAAAATTGAACTCTTTCTGTATTTTAAGCCTTTATCTTTTATTGGGTAAATGTATAAACATTTAAAAATATATCTAATCATATTTTAGTTATTTCTATCCATTCCCGCCAGTAAAACGGCTACTTGTTAACTAACATTTAAAATAATATTATTTTATTACTAGTGTGCTACGTAAGTTTCAAAGAAACTCATCGTTGCGTATCGGGTACGCTATCGAACATAGTAACCCCTTTAAAATAAAATTAATATTTAATTCGTAAATATTAATAATTATGAAAATTCCTTATTCTTTATTTACCTGGGATGTTACAGAAACGGCGGAAGAAAATCAGGGTTCGAGAATGGGATAAAGGAGGAAGAAGCTCCTTTGGAGGGCAATGAGGGTCCCTCCCCCAAAAATGGGAAAGGGACCGCTATAGGGGCCATCGCCACCATGGGGAACTAGGGTTCACCCACTGCAGGGGTCGTTGAGCTCCGCCTCAAGGATTTCAATAATAATAAGGTTTATTGAGATGTCTCCATGTTTATCTTCACAATGTTGTACCGTATTAAACAATCATAACCACAGATTAACTCCAACCATTATCTTAGAAACATATTCTCTTCATTATGGTTTAATATATACTTCAATATTTTATGATATGTATATGTATATATATATATATATATATCACTAATTTCCCAATATATATAATTCATCTATATATTTCATGAGAAAGTTACTAATTCTATTACCAAATAATGAGTTGGGTAAATTTTCTCTTGAATTTTAAATTAGAAGTACAAATAACCTATCACCAAATCATTTTTCATGAGGATTCATCAGAATACCTTATTTGATGCATAATTATATATCAAAAACGTATCTCCACCATAGGGTTGTGTAATCATATATACACTAAAAATCTTCTCTATATTTATTTTAAATTCTTTTCAAATTTATATACCCATAATAATTTAACCCCATTATTTTTCAACATGGTGAGTTTATTTGAAAATCTTGATAAATCTCTCAAAATTTAGTAGTATTATTCATTCAACCTAAGAAAACTAAAAATATATGTTACCATGTTTGGTTTTGGCCATCTCTTACAAAAATTAATTATTAAAGATCCAATAATATACTCTCACATTAGATTATACGGCCAAAGAAAGAAACTATCTGAATCCAAGATTCTCACTTGGTAAATTTATTAAATAACTTATATTTTCTCATGATCATCGTTAAAATTATCAATTACTATTATTACCCTTCTTTTATCTTTGAATACTTCTTATTCTCATCTATAAATACAAGAATAGTTTGGTCAAGGTAATCTTGAATTACTCGATTTAGTAAGTCCATGAAAATTGTAAGGGCATTCGTAAGTCCGTATGGAATTAATATATTTCATAAATACCATACCTCATATAAAATTTTTTCTTAGGTATATCCTCTTTCTAGACCCTTAATCAATGTTATCCATATTAATGTTTCATTTGGGAAAAATATTGATCTCCTAGTAATTGAACAAATAGATTATCAATAAGAGGTATATGATACTTTTTCTTTATAAGATACCATCCTTTATATATATTTCTCATACTCATTTTCTCCTATTATTTTACCCTAATTTTTATCATACTTTTTTTAGGATTGTATTGGGTGAGTTCAGGTGAATTTTGGATTTTTTTGGTTATTTTCAGAAGATTAGTGATGGCTAATGGTATTCCTAAATGGTGAACGCACCCCAGAAAACATTACACCATCAAACAGAGTGGGTCTACATGGTTGGAACATTGTTTGGAAAGATGTGTGAAAACCTAGGAGCCACTGTGCATAAAAACAGTTGGGGAATAAGGTTAGGGTCCATGGTTTTCCAAACTGTGCACCTCGTATAGAAAACCTTGCGAGTGGGTTTTTAATCCCCTAAAAAATATAAAAACAATCCTAAACCCACTCGTATTAATCCATATTCACCCTGGATTGGTCCTAACCTTTTCCTTTGAATTTATAAGAACTATATTGGGTTCAACAGCTCCATAAACCCAATTCTTGATTTATTTAAGATCTTATTGAGGGATTATTTTTTCTTTCAGAGTGTAATCTCTACTTTGTTTGTTTACATTGAATATCACTTATTTATTTTACCTTTTAGAAAGAATATTTCCTCTCTTTGTGATGGATTTTCATATGGGTTTTCATGGTTTTGTTTTTTAATTGGATCCTGATCCTAGGTTTTTTTCCTAGATATATTGAACCGTTGTGATTTATATCATTATTTTACAATCTAGGGAAATTTGGTTTCATGAACATCTTTCAAAAAACATGACATAGGTGGTCTAATTGTCAATTCCCATAGTCTTTATTATAACTGCTTATTTACAAATGTGTAATTTCAATTTCCATATCTAAAAATGGAATATTGAATTGAATTAATTGATTAGTTAATTAATTAATGGGATTATAGAATTCATTGAATATTGGGATTATGAATTTGGTTATTTAGTGGGATTATGGGATTTGGTGATAATGGAAATTAATAGTTTGGTTGGCCTAACCATGATGGGTAATGGGTTATGAATAAATGTTGATGAATGTGTTAATGGTGAAATATTCATATTATCAATGTGATTATAGTGACGAAAAATTATTTTTTGGTAAATTGAAATAGTGCACCATGATATGAATAATTTATAAGATGATTTATGATGATTAACCTTGACTTAAATGATATATGTCATATGTGTTATATATTAATAAATGAGGTGTGGAACAAGGACTGATGCTTTAAATACCCATTGGTTGTCGGTCTAATTCTCTTGTCCCCCAACGAATGCATGTGAATATTAATGTATGGGATATAGAATATTTCTCTAAATACCCATGAGTTGTGGGATAGGGACTGATTCTCCAAGTACCCACATGGTTCCAGACATGATGATCTAGGACCCATGATGTTGGCATTTGAATGGGGTTCTGAATGGATATGATTTGAATGTGAAATGGAATGAAAAATGAAATCCATGAAATAAAGGATTGGGATTCCCTAAAACATATTGGCCAAAATTCAGCATTTATCAAAGTAGTTATTATTGGATCAAGGGAATTCGTGATCCTTAGGAATTATGTGGTTAATTAAAGAAAATTTAAATGAGAAAACTGCTTACATTATTTAGTATATAATATTCATTATACAACTTCATAAACTCTTATAGACTATATATTGTTTTAGTCATTGTTGGGGGTGGAATTCTATGTTGTACTTAAACATTGACCGGGATACCATATCAGTACCAAAATGTACTTCATATTTTCAAGACATGATATTGGAAGGATCTCTATGTTAGTGGATTGAGATTGGGATTGAGCATGGATCAGGGAAAAAAGAAATGATGTCAGAATCATCTTAGGATTTCTCAATGTACCTATTTTTTGTTTTTCTTTTGAAACTTGAGACATATATGGAATTACATATCTACTCATTTTTTATAGATATTTCTTTCATGTTTTGTTTTATCATCTAATATTTGTATGTATAGGATATGACATTATTATGGATATTTTTTTTCTATTTGGTGATTCTTTGATTTAGAGGGTATAGTCTCTCCATGTTATATACTAGTCCCTCGCTGCTATTATATAGGCTCTAGAATTTGGGGATGCATGTCTTAGGTTACGTGCCATCTAGCTTGGGGAACCAGTAAGTGGAACCCAGTTCAAGACATTCAATAGTGGCATCAAAGGGAATTTTCATTTCATTTTAGAGATCTTATTATTTCAGGATGTTGTAACACCCCAAGATTCCACGGTACGTTTCCCTTCGAATAATGCAATAGCGTGTGTTGTACGCAACCTCGAGCTCTAACACACACCAAAACTAATTAAACTAGCCGTTGTGAATAGTAATACCTACTTTTTCAAATTTTATAAATTTTATTTATCAAAATGGACTTCATTTTTGGATTCGTAATATCTAAATTAGCCTATGTTGAATTTTTGGTATTTTTCTGAGAACTTCTAATTTTTTATGAATAGTGAAAAATACTTAAAAACAACTTTTTAAATCAAAATAATTTATAGTGATAAATTATACTATTTAGTGGCTTTAAAGTATAATTAGAATATATTTTTACCATTTTATCCAATGGTGATCATTATAATTAATTTAACATTGAAATCGGATATAAACAATTGCCAATCTTTTGATATAAATTGTTTCTTAGAAACACGCTATTTTTTCTAACAGCGGGAATTAATTATAAAATTAATTAATGAAAATTATATGTTTGTAATCTTGTAAAATAGACATCATTTTTGAATTCGGAATATCAATTATAGCTTAGGGTGAAATTTTGGCATTGTTCTGAAAAACTTCAATTTTTGATGAATAGTGAAACCACTAAGTGGTAGTTAAATAACTGATTTTTCGTTTAAATGAAATATTACCACTTCTGTGATTTGATTTTCAAAAATCCGACATACATGGTTGTCATTAAGAAGTAAAATGTGGTTCAATGAGATTAAAATATTTTTTTGGTGAATAGTAACTTTTAAGTTCTTAATCGCGATTAGAGGTAATTAGTGTAGTTTAAGGTACAAATAATGTTTTAATAATATGAGATGAGCATGAAACTTGTCCTACTCTTATTGGATGAGTCATGGCCGACCAAGACAACCCATGGGTAAACTTGGGGACCCCATGGAGCCACTTTAGTTGGAAAATGACATTAATATATATTTATTTAATGTTAAAATTAAATTGACACAAATATGAGTTGTTTTACTAAAACAATTTTTAAGTGGGGTTACACAAGTCTAAATTTTGACTATAAATATTCATTAGAAAGATAAAAATATTTCATACATCATAGTATTTTTTTTATAATTTTTAGACATTAAATAAATTAAATTATTTATGACATCATAATGATGCAGTGATGACCTCATTATTTAACGATTTAAATAAAATGAGATGATAATGAAAAATCCAAGGCTTACACTTGTCCAAAGCCTATTGTATGAAGATATTTAGAACCCTTATCACCTTATCCACGAATTATAAAATTGTGGGACCTTTAGAATCCGAAAATCATTGTATAATATTGTAACATTTCAATCTTTCCAAAAGAGCCGCTCCTCTCCTCTTATAAAAGGCCCCCAAATCTACCACCTTATTCACACTTTCAAGCCTTTTGGTTCGGCCAAACTCTGCCCAAATACTCTCCCAACTTCTCTCCCTTCATCCTAGAAGATTTACTTTAGTTAGAAATCCATCCTAAGGAGTCCTTTTGATCAAATCAAAAGGAAGAACCTAAAGAAGAGGTAAAATTTTCATCACCCTCTTTCATGTTTCTTTCTTCTTCCACTCCCTCTTTGTTTATTATTTCAATTCTAAAATTATAACTCCAGTATATTCTATATATTGTGATGTTATTATAAATATGGAACAACCATATTCAGTATTCTACCCATCATTTGAATGACATGTCACCATACGTGCGTACGTACGGCTTACCGTCTCCACGTCGTGGTGTAATTGTTATTCAATATATTATTATTTATGTGGGTATAATAATGATATGTAATTCATGTAAATAATAAATATAACATGATAATTATTCTGTATATATGATATAATATCCAATTATATATTATTTTAATATCAAAATAATGATATTGTCCCCCGTGCGTACGTACGGACTACCGTCTCCACGAACGCGATGAGATTAATTCTCTGTCGTATCCATTCAAGTATAATTATCATTTGATGATTTAAAAAAAATGTTTAAGGAAATTATATCATTATGGATATGAATAAGATACAACCTATCCATGAAAAACACGACTTACGTAACAAACCATATAAAAGAAAACGAGTAAGTTAACACCCGAAACAACGATAAATCTAAGATATTGTTAACAAGCAATGTTAAAAGATCATATATGATATCATATGAATGTATATGAATCTGGTATAATTTAATAAAAATTATTTCACCATTATACAGGAGGTTAACCTACCCCAACCATGTAAAAGTACAAGGTAAGGGTTATTTCACAATCTCTTCATTATCCGAGGTTGTTTATACGTAATAATATACTGGGATATCTTTATCATCCACATACATGTTTCTTCAAAATGTATTTCAAAACATTTTTATTATTTACAAGAATATGGGTTAAAGTCATTTATACCCTTTTTTGACTTTTTATAAGAGGAATCTTTCCATCGTTTTCAAAACAAGGTCCTTTTTAACCTTTTCGATAGAATTAAGGTAAGAATGTTTTTTTAACTTATACGGCGGGTGCAGTTATTTTCCGCCGTTATAAAATCATAAAATATTTCCTTACAAGCTTATAAGAATATTTTCAATAAATGTTTTTATTTTATATGGCTCTTAAATGATTTCAAAAATAGAAAGAGATATTTCTCTAAAAAGTGTTTTGATTTCATCTACGTCAACATCCTTTGATGGATTTTACGCTTATTTGAAGTTGATTTATTATGATACAAAACTTCTATATTGTATTGAATGTTTTGTGATATGTTTGACTGTGGATGTGCTATTTTTATACCATTCATAGTTTATGGTGAAATTATTGACATTTCATATGCTAGTTTTAATACGAATGTTTATGTTATGTTTAAACCTTTTCATATGGGAATGCATTGGACTTAATATGTGATGGGTGGAGCCCGCTATAGCTCCTCGATGCATCGGTAGGTCTCATGAGACAAACTAGTGTCTTGGCACAAGGCCTTGACAAAATCTTATTTGTAGTCTTGGAACGAGGCCTTGGCTATGTGGTTATGATAGTCTGGCATTATGCATTCCAACATGATGAAAGTGGTTAGTGATTTTGCTTGTGATTATTCGATTAGTAGAATATCCATGTGAATGAGTAAATGGAATTATTTCATTTTATTTATTCCATACAATGTTGAAATTTAAAGTTTGAAAGGTTTTTGTTTTAGTTATACATTTCTTAAAAGTTTATTCTTATTTATGAAAGTTTCAGCTATATTGTTATCCTTACTGGGCATTTGAGCTCACCCCTTTTCTATGTTTTATTTTTCCCAGGAAGTGAAGAAGTAAATTATGAATGACCTGCAGGGATATTATGAGGGGATGATAGTGTGGACTGTGGAGACATTATGTTGTTGTAGTAGTTTTTCATTTTATGATGTAATGTAAAACTTATTAATATATCTAGTGTTTCCAAGGCTACTAAACCAATCGGTCTTTCGAGATTTGATCTTTCTTGTGATCATGCCAATGTTATGTAATAATGCACCGACTCTGGGTAACTAGGGTCGGGGCATTACAGTTGGTATCAGAGGAAGTTTAGTACAAACCTTGGAAGCTAGATTTAGATAAACTCTGATTAGAGCACGTAGACCTAAGATGAACTTTGAGGATTAGTATAGAAGAACTTCCTAGAATTTTGGTATTGTAGAGATTTTGTGAGTTTTCCAAGCAATACATCCCTGTCTGGATACGAGCAGGTAGAGGCGGCTCTGGCACAGATGTTCCTAGGGGTAAAACCCGAAAACACCGCTTTGAGCTAGACTCGAACGAGAACTGGTGCACGACAACGGGCCTTGCTGCACTCTTGGTTACGACACTCCCGGGGGATATGCTTAGGATAACTCTCATTTTCTTTACAAATCATTATGAAGGGATTATGAGTATATACTTCCTCAAAGAAAACATTTTTATGATTATGGATTATATCCATAAATAGTTCAATTTATGTTAAGTGGTTTATAAGTATGGGATTATGTATTTTGATTCATAAACTGATCTAGTTTATGCCATTGTTTAGAAATGGCGCCTAGTGGAAGAAATGGAAACCGTATCAATGCACGCACTCCATGTAGGGATTTCCCTCCTGATCAAGATAATTATAGTTGGGCTGGTGATGCAACTGGTGCCAATCAGCTAATCACCATACTGGGACAACTTACTCAGGTTATGAATAATAACCTTACCCGTATGGAGCACCCTGATCCACAGCATGGAGGATCAATGTTAGATCGATTCATGAGGCAACAACCACCAACGTTCAATGGGATTACAAATCCCTTAGTAGCCGAGCAATGGATAAATTCCCTAGAGAAAATATTTCAGGCTTTGGGGAGCAGTGAAAGGGAAAAAGTTATCATGGCAGTTTACCGCCTCACTGGAGATGCTGATCAATGGTGGTCATTGATTCAAAACAGGAAGGAAGATGATGAAGTATCAAATATGGAATGGAGGGAGTTCAAAGATCTGTTTTTAGAAAAATACTTTCCTCGCGATCATCGTGCAGATATGGAAACTCAATTTCTGAGTCTGAGACAAAAGGAGGATGAGAATGTCACAAAGTATGAGGCTAACATTAAAAGGTTAGCAAGGTATGATGGAGATTATATACGTAACCCAGGAAGTAAGATTGATCGTTTCTTTGATGGGTTAATACCATTTCTTCGTCGAGCATTAGTCTCACAATCCTTTTCATCGTACGAAGACATTGTCTCATGTGCTATCAAGACAGCAAAGGAATTCTCTAATTATTATGACTTTAAAGCAAAGAAAGAGAAGAAGAGACCTGCTGATCAATCTGGGAATGGAAATAAAGGGAAGAAGGGAAAGGTTGAATATCCATCTTGTGGTAAATGCGGAAAGAAACATCCTGGTACATGCTTGAAGGGAATGGGATTCTGTTACAAGTGTGGTGAAAAAGGCCACCAAGCTCGTGATTGCAAGGGGAAGAAGGAAGCTACCAACGTTCGGTGATACAATTGCAGGGAGATGGGTCATTATGCAAATGAATGTCCTAAGCGTCAGGAGAACTTACCTTAGAAAAGGCCAAGGGATCAAGGCCAGGCTTATGCTATCACTACTGCTGAGGTAGAAGCTCCGAAAGACGTGGTGGAAGGTAATTTAATGGTTTTCTCAAGTTTAGCAAATGCATTATTTGATTCTGGATCATCGCATTGTTTCATATCTTTCCAGTTTGCTAAGAAAATAAGATATTTACAATTTGATTTAATAATGGAGTTTTAAGTTAAAACTCCTAAGGGAAGTATCATTGCAACAAAGTTTTGTGAATCAGTCCCCATTAGAGCACATAAATGTTCTTTATCTGGTGATCTCATCGTCATACCTATGATTGAGTTTGATATAATCCTCGGTATGGACTGGCTTTCGGACTATGATGTGAAGATTTATTGTAAGAAGAAAGAGGTTACGATTCTTGATGATAATGATAAGGAACACCTTATTTTTAGAGCAGAATCGTCACCACCTAATTCTTATTTAGATCCACCCTCAATAGCTCAACTAAATTAAATTAATGGGGAGGAAGAGAATGAAATAACTGTCGGTGAGGAAAGGAATGTTCAAATAGAGGATTTAACTATTGTGAAAGAATTTGTAGATGTATTTTCGGAAGATTTACCTGGACATCCTCCAGAATGAGAAGTTGAGTTTTCCATTGATTTAATTCCTGGATCAAGGCCTATATCGAAGACCCCTTATAGAATGGCCACTATAGAATTAGTTGAACTAAAGAAACAACTAGAGGAGTTGAGTAATAAAGGATTTATTTGCCCTAGTGTTTCTCCATGGGGATCCCCTGTTCTTTTTGTTAAGAAGAAAGATGGATCTATGAGGTTATGTATCGACTACAGGGAGATCAATGCTATAACGATAAAGAACAAGTATCCACTACCTCGCATTGATGATTTATTTGACCCAATGCATGGAGCTCAATACTTTTGAAAGATTGACCTTCGATCTGGATACCATCAGTTGTGTGTGAAGAAGGAAGACATTCCGAAGACAGCATTTCGAACCAGGTACGGGCATTACGAGTTTATTGTAATGCCGTTTGGATTGACTAATGCACCCTCTGTATTCATGGATCTGTTGAATAGAGTTTTCAAGGAGTATCTCGATGAATTTGTGGTGGTATTTATTGATGATATCTTGGTATACTCCAAAACCTACGAAGATCATGAAAATCACTTGCGCATTATCTTGAAGACTCTGAGGAGGCATGAATTATATGGTAAGTTTAGCAAGTGTGGATTCTGGCTTCATGAGATTTCTTTTCTTGGCCATATTTTCTCTAAAGATGGAATCTCTGTTGATCCTTCTAAGACCAAGGAAATCCAAGAATGGCCAGCACCTACGAGTATAACTGAGGTACGTAGTTTTATTGGTTTAGCAGGTTATTATCGACGTTTCGTCCAGAATTTTGCCAGATTGGCTAACCCATTGACAAAGCTCACATGTAAAGGGATTAAATTTTTCTGGACAAAAGAGTGTGAAGAATGTTTTGAATAACTTAAGAGAATATTAGTCAATTCCCCTGTATTGACTCTACCATCGGGGAATGATGGGTTTGTTATTTATAGTGATTCATCGAAGAAAGGACTTGGTTGTGTCCTTATGCAGAATGATAAGGTTATTGCCTATGCATCACGACAGCTAAAAATTCATGAGAAAAACTATCCTACTCATGATCTTGAGTTAGCAGCTGTGATCTTTGCTTTAAAGATATGGAGACATTACCTCTATGGTGAAAAATGTGAGATTTATACTGATCACAAGAGTTTGAAGTATATTTTCTCAAAAAAAGAACTCAACATGAGGCAAAGGTGATGGCTTGAACTACTCAAGGATTATGATTGCACGATACATTACCACCCAGGGAAGGAAAACAAGGTGGCAGATGCTTTGAGTAGAAAAGACCATGGAGTTTTGAATGTGATGAGAATTGAAAGGGATCCAATTTTCATGGATCTAGTGAAGATGGACATGGGAATAACTAGGGAAGGTGAAACATCAATGCTTTTTCAAATGGTTTCCAAAACATCATTACTAGAAAGGATTAAGAGTTCTCAGAACAATGATGAAGAATTTCAGAAGAAGATTAAAGATGTGAATGATGGAATATTGAGGGACTTTGTGTATAAGGATGGAATTTTGAAATTCGGGAAGAGACTTTGTGTTCCCGATATACCTGATCTAAAAAGGAAATTGCTGGATGATGCTCACAGTTCCAATTTCTCTATACACCCTGGGAGCACCAAAATGTATAGAGATTTGAAGGAACATTTTTGGTGGGACAACATGAAGATGGAGATTGATGATTTTGTGTCACGATGTATGGTTTGTCAACAAGTGAAAGCTGGAAGGCAACAGCCTGGAGGAGTCATGCAACCTCTTCCCACACCGGAGTGGAAATCGGACAATATTATGATGGACTTTGTCATGGGGCTACCAAAGACTCCTAGAAGGAATGATGCAATATGGGTTATTATTGATCGTCTTTCCAAGTCAGCACATTTTCTTGCTATAAGAGAAGATCTACCCCTAGAATGTCTAGCAAGACTATATATTAATGAAGTTGTGAGACTTCATGGAGTACCCCTATCGATCGTTTCTGATCGTGATCCCCGTTTTACTTCAAGATTTTGGAAAAGTCTTCAGAAATCCTTGGATACTGAACTTCATTTGAGCACTGCTTACCACCCTCAGATAGACGGACAATCAGAACGGACTATTCAGACCTTAGAAGACATGTTGAGATCTTGCTCACATGACTTTCAGGGTATGTGGGATCAATATTTACCACTGGTAGAATTTTCCTATAACAATAGCTTCCATTCGAGTATTCAGATGGCACCATATGAAGCATTATACGGAAAGAGATGTCGTACACCAACCTGTTGGGATTACGTTGGTGAAAGAAAACTTGTAGGCCCAGAACTGGTGGAGGAAACGGTGGAAAAGGTGAAAGTAATCCAAAATCACATCAAAGCAGATCAAAGTAGGCAGAAGAGCTATGCCGATAATCGAATGAAGGATTTGGAATTTCAAGTCGGTGATCATGTTTTCCTGAAGGTATCTCCATGGAAGGGAGTCATATGTTTTGGTAAGAAAGGTAAATTGAGTCCCAGGTACATCGGACCTTTCGAAATTCTAGAACGAATTGGGGCTGTAGCTTACCGATTGGCAATGCCGCCAAGTCTCTCCAAAGTTCACGATGTGTTCCACGTATCTCTGTTGAGGAAATACATGCCTGACCCAACGCATGTACTCACCTATGAGGAATTAGAACTGGAACCCGATCTTTCCTATTGTGAAGAGCCCGTCAGGATTCTTGATGTGAGGGAGCATGTGCTGAGAAACCGGACGACTCGTCTGGTAAAGGTTTTGTGGAGAAATCATAAAATGGAAGAGGCAACGTGGGAACCTGAGAAACTTATGATAAAGAACCACCCGAGTCTTTTTATGCAGTAATACCCATGAAATTGCGAGGACGCAATTATTTGAAGGAGGGGAGAATGTAACACCCCAAGCTTCCACGGTACGTTTCCCTTCGAAAAATGCAATAGCGTGTGTTGTACGCAACCTCGAGCTCTAACACACACCACAACTAATTAAACTAGCCGTTGTGAATAGTAATACCTACTTTTTGAAATTTTATAAATTTTATTTATCAAAATGGACTTCATTTTTGGACTCGGAATATCGAAATTATCCTATGTTGAATTTTTGGTATTTTTCTGAGAACTTCTAATTTTTTATGAATAGTGAAAAATACTTAAAAACAACTTTTTAAATCAAAATAATTTATAGTGATAAATTATACTATTTAGTGGTTTTAAAGTATAATTAGAATATATTTTTACCATTTTATCCAACGGTGGTCATTAGAATTAATTTAACATTGAAATCGGACATAAACAATTGCCAATATTTTGATATAAATTGTTTCTTAGAAACACGCTATTTTTTGTAACAGCGGGAATTAATTATAAAATTAATTAATGAAACTTATATGTTTGTAATCTTGTAAAATAGACATCATTTTTGAATTCGGAATATCAATTATAGCTTAGGGTGAAATTTTGGCATTGTTCTGAAAAACTTCAATTTTTGATGAATAGTGAAACCACTAAGTGGTAGTTAAATAACTGATTTTTCGTTTAAATGAAATATTACCACTTCTGTGATTATATTTTCAAAAATCCAACATACATGGTTGTCATTAAGAAGTAAAATTTGGTTCAATGAGATTAAAATAATTTTTTGGTGAATAGTAACTTTTACGTTCTTAATCGCGATTAGAGGTAATTAGTGTAGTTTAAGGTACAAATAATGTTTTAATAATATGAGATGAGCATGACACTTGTCCTAATACTATTGGATGAGTCATGGCCGACCAAGAAAACCCATGGGTCAACTTGGGGACCCCATGGAGCCACTTTAGTTGGAAAATGACATTAATATATATTTATTTAATGTTAAAATTAAATTGACACAAACATGAGTTGTTTTACTAAAACAGTTTTTAAGTGGGGTTACACAAGTCCAAATTTTGACTATAAATATTCATTAGAAATCTAGAAAGATTTCCTACATCATAGTAGTTTTTTATAATTTTTAGACATTAAATAAATTAAAATATTTATGACATCATTATGATACAGCGATGACCTCATTATTTAACGATTTAAATAAAATGAGAAGATAATGCAAAATCCAAGGCTTACACTTGTCCAAAGCCTATTGTATGAGGATATTTCGAACCCTTCTCACCTTATCCACGAATTATATAAGTTTGGGACCTTTAGAATCTGAAAATCATTTTATAATAATGTAACATTTCAATCTTTCCAAAAGAGCCCCTCCTCTCCTCTTATAAAAGGCCCCCACCTCTACCACCTTATTCACATTTTCATATCTTTTGGTTCGGCCAACCTCTGCCCAAATACTCTCCCAACTTCTCTCCCTTCATCCCAGAAGCTTTACTTTAGTTAGAAAGCCATCCTATGGAGTCCTTTAGATCAAATCAAAAGGAAGAACCCGAAGAAGAGGTAACATTTTCATCACCCTCTTCCATGTTTCTTTCTTCTTCCACTCCCTCTTTGTTTATTATTTCAATTCTAAAATTATAACTCCAGTATCTTCTATATACTGTGATGTTATTATAAATATTTAACAACCATATTCAGTATTCTACCCATCATTTGAATGACATGTCACCATACGTGCGTACGTACGGCTTACCGTCTCCACGTAGTGGTGTAATTGTTATTCAATATATTATTATTTAGGTGGGTATAATAATGATATGTAATTCATGTAAATAATAAATATAACATGATAATGATTCTTTATATATGAGATACTATCAAATTATATATTATTTTAATATCAAAATAATGATATTGTCGCTCGTGCGTACGTACGGACTACCGTCTCCATGAACTCGATGAGATTCATTCTCCGTCGTATCCATTCAAGTATAATTATCATTTGATGATTTAAAAATAATTTTTAAGGACATAATATCATTCTGTATATGAATAAGATACAACCTATCCATGAAAAACACAACTTATGTAACAAAACATATAAAAGAAAATGAGTAAGTTAACACCCGAAACAACGATAAATCTACGATATTGTTAACAAGCAATGTTAAAAGATCATATATGATATCATATGAATGTATATGATTCTGGTATAATTTAATAACAATTATTTCACCATTAATCAGGAGGTTAACCTACCCCAACCAAGGAAAATTACAAGGTAAGGTTTATTTCACAATCTCTTCATTATCCGAGGTTGTTTATACGTAATAATCTACTGGGATCTCTTTATCATCCACATCCATGTTTCTTCAAAATGTATTTCAAAACATTTTTATTATTTACAAGAATATGGGTTAAAGTCATTTATACCCTTTTTTGACTTTTTATAAGAGGAATCTTTCCGTCGTTTTCAAAAAAAGGTCCTTTTTAACCTTTTTGACAGAATTAAGGTAAGAATGTTTTTTTAACTTATACGGCGAGTGCGGTTATTTTCCGCCGTTATAAAATCTTCAAAGATTTCCTTACAAGCTTATAAGAATATTTTCAAGAAAATGTTTTATTTTATATGGCTCTTAAATGATTTCAAAAATAGAAAGAGATATTTCTCTAAAAAGTGTTTTGATTTCATCTATGTCAACATCCTTTGATGGATTTTATGCTTATTTGAAGTTGATTTATTATGATACAAAACTTATATATTGTATTGAAGGTTTTGTGATATGTTTGACTGTGGATGTGCTATTTTTATACCATTCATAGTTTATGGTGAAATTATTGACATTTCGTATGCTAGTTTTAATACGAATGTTTATGTTATGTTTAAACCTTTTCATATGGGAATGCATTAGACTTAATATGTGACGGGTGGAGCCCGCTATAGCTCCTCGATGCATCGGTAGGTCTCATGAGACAAACTAGTGTCTTGGCACAAGGCCTTGACAAAATCTTATTTGTAGTCTTGGCACGAGGCCTTGGCTATGTGGTTATGATATTCTGGCATTATGCATTCCAACATTATGAAAGTGGTTAGTGATTTTGCTTGTGATTATTCGATTAGTAGAATATCCATGTGAATGAGTAAATGGAATTATTTCATTTTATTTATGCCATACAATGTTTAAAGTTAAAGTTTGAATGGTTTTTGTTTTAGTTATACATTGCCATAAATGTTTATTCTTATTTATGAAAGTTTCCGCTATATTGTTATCCTTACTGGGCATTTGAGCTCACCCCTTTTCTATGTTTTATTTTTCCCAGGAATTGAAGAAGTAAATTATGAATGACCTGCAGGGATATTATGAGGGGATGATAGTGTGGACTGTGGAGACATTATGTTGTTGTAGTAGTTTTTCATTTTATGATGTAATGTAAAACTTATGAATATATCTAGTGTTTCCAAGGCTACTAAACCAATCGGTCTTTCGAGATTTGATCTTTCTTGTGATCACGCCAATGTTATGTAATAATGCACCGACTCTGGGTTACTAGGGTCAGGGCGTTACAAATTTTATATTGGATACTAGGATTATCCATTCATTGATTATGAGCACTTTCATGGGTGTATCTATTCCATGTATGGTGGAAACCCCATGTAACCCAAGTGGTATTGTTGTTATAGATGTTTTCTATTATATTAGAGTACAATTTTACCTTGGGTGATTTACTTGTTATGTGATTTTATTATTTTTATGAGAATTCTCATGCCATAATGTGTCACAATAGTTGTGTATACATCCATAATTATTTTTTCACATTATGGACTACGGCAAGAATCAATTTTGGCATGCATGAAATGATTGGATTTGGTGTGAGTTGTTTAAATGAAAAGTTACCCACTAGGAATCAGTCATTGACTCATGCTATATATGGAAATTGAAATGGTTAAATGGGTTGACAATAATAAACATTGAAATATCATAATATTTTATCAGATGTAATTCATGAACTATATGAGGGATGGTTGAGGGTAGTGATAGTGCCTCAGTTTTGACCATGTGGTGGGATATGGGAGAATGAATTCATATGGATTTAGGTGAATCTTGATTATGTAAATGTGTTAATGATTTGGTATGTATCATAATATGTGTGATTAGAATTTTATGGATATGACTCCTTGAATACTTTTGATGACAGAATGATATGAGGACATGGATAGAAATTTTCCCCCAGTAGTGGAACCTGTAGCTCTAGTAGTTTTAGAAGAAGGTCTTTGGGATATGTTCTATAAGAACCTTTCTCGTTATATACAGTTTATGGAAAGATATATAGAATGGATTGTGAAGAGTATGTCTGACATAAAATGAGAGTTCCAATTCCAGCACCCACTGTCTTTCTTCATAGAGGTTGGACCTGAGGTAACTATTTTCAGGGTTGAGTCTATCTAGAAAATCCTTGAACATTTAGAAAAACCTATAGACAAGATAGTATTGTTAGTGTTTTTTATGTTACTTGGTCAAGAAACACATTGTTGGGACATCCAAACATGGGATGGATAGCTGGAAAATATTGTATGTAAATACATTCAAGATATGTTCTTGGAGAAATTTTCCCAGAGATGATCAGGAAGCAGGGTGAAGCAAAGTTTTTAAATATGGAACTAGGAGAGTATATCATTGAAGGAAAATGTTTTTCTCATTACTGGTTTCCAGTGATTTGTTCCATTGTTGGATGAAAATGAGGCTACTGGAGATAAAAAAATTTAAGAATGTATTAATTGTGATATTAAGTCCCATGTGGACATCTTCATTCTAAATAAGATATCTGAAGTGGTGAATTAGGCTCTTGTATATTAAGAGAACCTAAAGGATTCTTCCAGTAGAATATTGGTGGTTTTTACAAGATGACTAGGAGGTACATCATATTATAGAAAGAATTGGACCTATGAAAATGATAACTAGGGATATAAAAATAAGAGTGATCAAGGAGAAATATCAATTACATAGTACATTAATTGAGTTCTATTACACCATGGCGGCAGGTCGGGTCACTATAGTATAATGTTCCCCTAACTACCAATAGAGTGATGATATTGTGTCAGGATAGGGAAATAAACAATGGTTCAATAGGAACACGTGATAAATGGTTAATGATGATGGATCAGGGAAGAATCATACTATTGGAAGGGGTTTTTTAACCCCATATCACTCTAGAAATTGGAGTTCTTCTGGAATTCGTTGTTGAGGTCGTGGCCATGGAACTTTTTTGTATGAGTATCCCTATAATTAGAGTAGGGAATCTTAGGGGAAACGCACTAAAACTTAAGAAAGAGGGGTAGAATAGTTGCATGATATTCATCCTACACTTGCGGATAGAGAAGGTAGGTCATCGGCAGTTAGAGGTACTATTCGTTTAGCTTGTAAACATAAAAGTTACTTATTTGATTTTTAATCCTCTCATTATTTTATATCTTACAGACTTATGAATGGTTTTTGTATGGTAGTGGAGTTCAACAGTGAGTTTATTATAATAAAATAACCATTGGGAGTATGGTTGATAGCCGTATATTTATTCATAGGGTGTTCTCTTGAGGTCAAGGAGTATCATTTCTATTGGCATATTTACATATTTTACATGTTAGTATTTAACTTGATTTTTGGTATGGAAATATTGGTAGCATACCAAGACCATATTTATTTTACCATATGAGAATGAAGATTATGTCTCATTAAGGTAACAGTTTTGTACATCATGGAGAGTGGAAGATCTATGTAGGCTATGTAGGACTGGTACATGATCAATTAGGGGAGCTTACCACCCATGTTAGAGGTATTTTTATAAATGATGGGGATGTGTAGAAATATATTTTTCCACCCTTAGTACACGAGTTCTAAGATATGTATCCAATGGAATTTTCAAGGCTACCACCTGAGAGGGATGCTAAGTTTATGATTAAGGTCATGTTTGGAGCTAATCCAATTTCTATTCCCCCATATAGAAAGTCACCAACAGAGTATTAGGAGCTCAAGACATAGCCAAAATAGTTATTTGATTAAGGATTTATACATCCATGTACATATCCTTGGGATTATCCAATATTTTTTACTAAGAAGGTTGATGGAACAGTGTGCTTATGTGTCAATTACCAGATTTTGAACAAGGTGATAGTTAATAACCGATATCCTCTTCCACGTATCGATGATAAATTTGACCAGTTGAGAGGATCTTGTTTTTTTCTACCATATTTAAATGAGTTTGGGGTGTCATTAGTAGACAATTAGACATTATTATATACAAAAAACATCTTTCACAAGAAGGCATGTCCTATATGAGTTCATCATGTCACGACCCGTCCTCGGGGCCCGTGCCGTGACTACCCCAAGCCCGCCTTCCATAGACCAGGGGCTGGCGACTAGCACCAAGGCGTAAATCCCGATAAACGGGGAAGGCATTGCCTTTGTAAAGTAAAAAATTACCACAGAGTAAGAAAGCGGAAAGAGTAAACACTAAGTAAAAACTGTAACAAGCTGTGCTGAAAGAAAAAGGGGCCGGAAATACAAGCCCAACTGTAAAGTACAATTGAAGGGAAAAACAGCAACTGAAAAGAAAAGTCATTGCGTCGAGCCATCCTATGGAAGCCCCACCTGAAGGGTGAGCATAGATAGCCTCCACAGCTCCTCGTTCTAGTCGTTCGCTCCGAGTATGTCCCGCCCAGTGGTCAACATCCAGGTACCGTCCTGCTCCGCAAGCCTCCACCACGATCAGTGATGTCCGTCGTCTGCCACCAACACAACGAAGTGCAGGCATAGCCCATGTAGGGGTGAGTATAAGCTACTCAGTAGGGACCCCGAGACCCCCGAAGATCTCTTAGAATCCACAAAGGATAAACCACAAAGTAAAGATAAAACGAAATCCACACAGGATAGCAAACAGGTTTCAGCTCACACAGGATATACTTCTTCGTAAGATGATAGAGATGATCAGATGTAGTCACCGATTCATCTAAGCCATCGGACCCACAAAGGATCGGTAGGTACAAACCCCCGCAATGACCCACACATGATCGATCATGAAGTTGAACCCATAGCTATTGGGAAATTCTCTCTCCATCAAGTACAGTGGTAATGCCGCTACAACCAAGCGCTTCCCTCTTACCTTGGACTGCTGTAGTACTCCACCTATTGAGTACTGTGGGACTGTTGCTATAACCAAGTGCTCCCCCGTGCCACTACAACCACGCACTCCTCCGTCGTGGGTCTGCTGCTACAACCAAGCGCTCCTCCGTCGTGGGTCTGCCGCTAAAACCAAGCGCTCCCCTGTACCGCTACAACCAAGCGCTCCTCTGTCGTGGGTCTGCCGCTACAACCAAGCGCCCCCCTCTGCCGCTACAACCAAGTGCACCTCTGTCATTGGTCTGCCACTACAACCAAGCGCTCCCCTATGCCGCTACAACCAAGCGCACCTCTGTCGTGGGTCTGCCGCTACAACCAAGCGCTCCCCCTCATAGCCTCCAGAGGTACTCCTTCTGTTGGGTACCGCGGGTCTGCCGCTACAACCAAGCGCTCCTCCGTCGTGGGTATGCCGCTACAACCAAGCGCTCCCCAATGGGATATCCATAACACACCGAGTCGTTCGATCAGCAGTCGTCAAGTCTCAACCGGCTCTAGGGTTTCCAGCCATGGCATGCTCGTTCCGGGAGGGTCCACTCCACGAGCTAAGAGGTCGATGCATCAACTGACAAGCAGTCTGGAGTTGACGTATCCCAAGATGTACTGTAGTAGTCACTGCCAAAAACACGGAGGATTCCTGTATTGTTTTCATCATCGTCGCAGTCGAATCCACTAAGGATCTTTGTAGAGTCATCGTCGTCACAGCAGCAGTAGCAGCCAGCTCTAGGGTTCCCGCAAACAGCAAGCTCGTTCGGGAGGGTCCGCTCCACGAGCCGAGAGGCTGATACATCAACTGACACATAGCCCAGAGTTTATGTATCCAAAAGTTATGTATTGTCAACGGGAACTCAACGTCGCAGACGGCGCGTCAATCAAACGCCCGGTCTGAAAGTTATTGGCTTTTTCGTCCCAGGGGTCCGGTTGGTTTTTAAGGCAATACCAACCCGACCGTACTCCACCTGCATCCAAAACTTGGGTGTAGTATGCCAAAAGATCCGCCTCACTTATAGGAATCCACCAAAGTCGACGGCACGTCAATCGGACATCCGGAGCTCAAGATATGAGCGTTTCCGCTCCGAAGGCCCGGTTGGTTTCGCGTACGAACCAACCCGGTCGAACTCAAAGTATTCTGAAACCTTGAGTGTAATATACAAAAACGACCATCTCGATCCAAGGATCGCGTTTCCGCTGACGGCGCATCGTTCGGAGGCCCGTAGCTCGAGTTACGACCAAAATACCGAAATGGTCCGAAGTTGGGGGGTCTGGGCCCAGGCCGACCCGGCCCGACCCCCCCTGGGTCGGCCGGACCGCGTTGACCCGAACCGGGTCTGGGTTGGACCCGGTTCCGTGCGGCCCGGTCCGGCCAGGGCGTGACCCGGCCGGTTGGGCCAACCCGGCTCGGCTCGGCCGAGCGCGGCAGCAGCGGGGCGCTGCCCCCGCGGGATGGAAGACCCACAGCCCTCGAGGGGCCGCGCTGGAATCAACGGACGTGGCTTTTCCTGCGTATCGTGCGTGTGAGCTGGTCCCAAGGCGGCGCGCCGGGGCGCCGCCGGTGACCCGCGTCGCCGGAGGCTTCCGCGGGCCACTGGAGTTGCTCCGGTGGTCAGTTTTCCTTCCCGTCTGCGCCGCTGCTCCTCTCGGGTCCCGTTCTTCACTGCGGACACATCAAATCGCCCTTGCGTCACGTTTTGTCATCACCCGCCAAATCCTCACAACAACGAAGAACTGCGGAGGGTTGTCGAGCCGTGTTCGTTCGGTCCGCACCCTCCGCGTTAGGCGATAACAATCGAGAAGAATAATCAACATATCAAACAACAATTTTAATAAATTAAAATTGTTCTTATGAAACCGGGTTCAGTATTTTAAAAGAAAAGATCACGGGAAAAAAATAAATTATTTCACAACAAACCCCTACCTCGTCAAGTCGTCGCATGCGCGTTCTTCGCGGAATTTATTGTAGCAGAAGGAGGGGACTGTCGCGTCGTCGCGGTATCCGGCGTTGCGTCGACGAACTCCGAGGACCAAGAAACAACAGATTTAATTATAAATAATTAAATATGTGTGTTGTTATAAACCACAAAGGAGTTTTAAAAGAAACCCAAAATCTCTTACCTCAAGCAGATGATCGAAGATTTTGTTGCGGAATAAGGAACGTCGTAGAAGAATGTCCCGGAAGAGGAAACGTCGGCGTTGCAGCACACGGCATCGCGTTGTTGATTTCCGCGGTTTCGGCGTTCTTCGTCGGAGCCCGGCGTTCTTCACGTTCTTCGCGTTCTTCGCGAAGAAGTTTGAAGGCACAAGATTTCTGTCAAAAGCCTCTCAACGTGTAATCCTCAAGATGTCGGCGTTGGTCTTATTTTATTATTACGCCAACAGATTTCAAACAGGTTAAGAAACGAATAAATTAATTCATAGAATTAATTCAACGAAGAAAACCACCCAATAAATTGGTGCGTTAAGAAATTAAGAAAACGTGTCAGTTGACATTCATAATGACGGGTTTTCGCGGGTGCGTTACTTAGCGGAAAAGAAACGGTGGGGCTCATGCGGGGCCCGCCCCACAAATATCCTACCATGTGGGTAGGATATTTTGGATTGCACCCTATCTGTTTCAACTAAGTTTAATTGGCTTTAAGTGGCTTCCAGGTGTCTTAAGTGAAATAAAAATAAAATTTTCTCACAACTTTATTTTATTTCATAACTTAAAACCCAAAAATTAAAAACCACAACCGAGCAAACGCAACTCCGAAAGAGGGGTTTCTAAGCAAAAACTGGCACTGCGATTCCATCGGTGCCCTCGGAATTCGATTCCGAGCACCAGTTCAAAAGTTAGAAAAACCCGCTTGTCCGTTCACTGAACGTACTCAAGCCAAACTTTGGAAAATGATTCCGGGAACACCGGGCCTCGGAATTAGGTGCCTTCAGAGGCTGCGTTCTTGTAAAATTCCAAATAAATTTAAGAAAAAAATTTCCTTGAAATTTACAGGTCTTTACATTGCTCCCACCACAGGGCTTTACGTCCCCGTAAAGCTTCACTACGAACTTAGGGATACAAAGGCGGTACTGAGCACGCATCTGAGCCTCCCACTCCCAAGTGCTCTCCTGGAGGTTCCTGAGCTGCCATCTGAAGCGCACTAGAGGAATCGATCATCCACGTAGGACCCGCTCCTGTCGATCCTCGATCTCCACTGGGACCTCCGCAAAAGTCGCCCCATCATCAAAGACCAGCTCTCCATGGTCAAAGATTTGAGTTGGGTCATGCACGTATCTCCTCTGCTGAGATACGTAGAAGACGTCGTGCACCTAGCGCAACTGTGGTGGTAGATCCAGGCGATAATCCACCTTGTCAATCCTGCTGAGGACCTGGAAGGGTCCGATGAAGCATGGAGACAACTCGCCGCTTCATCCAAGCCTCTGTAATCGACGTCGAGGTGAGACCCGCATGAAGACGTGGTCACCATCCTTGAACTCAAGTGGCCTCTGCCTCCTGTCAGCCTAGGACTTCTGTCGGCTCTGAGCTATACTCATCCACTCCTGGATGACCTGGACCATCTCCGATCCCACAGGAACTGCTAAGATTTCTTCTTTGTCGATAAGAGAAATCTGGTCTCATCCCCTGGATAAACCACTTACTTTGCCTAATATAGTCAATCCCGACATGGATGTTACTAATCCATACCAAAGATGACGTCGTAAGGCCTCGACGCTACTACCAAGAGATCGAACCATTACTCTCACCTCCAAGGGTTGAGTCACACTGTCGGCATCAGTGTGTGGTAACTGGGTCTCCTCCAGTAGATATTTCTCAAGTGAGGGTCAAGTCAACAGTCTAAACCAGAACCTCTTAGTAACAACACAAGAGAGGATAGGAAAGTAGATGCCACAAGAAAAGGTTCCTTTTATTACTACATCCCATGTACAAAGACACAAAGCATCTACAAACATACCTCAACAAAACTAGAAGCAACATCAATGAAAGTCTCCAGGTCTGGAGCTAGTCCCGCTCCTGTCCATATGCTCCCGGAGCTCCATGATCGTAGGCCTCAGTAGCCTGAAGCTGAGCTCTCCCATGTCCTCCTCTCCCATGCGGTCGGGGTGGACCTCCTGGTGGTGGTGGTGGCAACACCCCAAAGCGTCGTCCACCTCCAACTGCATGGCCAGCTCCCCTGCCATGGCTGCCTGATCCTTGCGGCCCGCCCTGATCGAACCTCTGCCTCTGTCTGGGGGGTCCTTCGTTCATCTTCTGGTCATCCGTATGGCGGGTCGGACTGTCATGAGCCATATGACCAACCCCGCCGTAGGAGTAACACTGTTCGCTCATAGAAAGTCGTTGTCCACCCCGGGTGCCTCGCACAAATGATCCTGTGTCACGTGGTCGACCACCGGTAGGTCTAGTCCTCTTGGACCCCTGCGTCATCTGTCTACTGCCCGCTGCAGAAGACTCAGCCGTATGCCGGCTAGTGGTGGGTCCTTCTGCCAGAGACTGCTCAGCAATGAAACTCTCCACTAAGAGGGCTCGCTCCAACACCCCTGTCTGTGTCAGAATGTTGTGAGAAACAAATGAAGCTCTGATCTCTCACCTGAGACCCTGCTCGAAGGTTCGGGCACTGAAGAATGGGTCCCGTACCATGTCCGTGGAATAACACAAGTGATCGGTAAACCTCGCCGCGTACTGGGCTACTGTCATGCCGCCCTGCCGCAGCTGTAGTAGCTCCTAGATGCGCACTGCTCGGAGGGTGGATGGGACGAACTCTGAGCGAAAGAGGCTCTCCAAGTCCATCCAAAGAAGTGATGCCTCGTCGTGCACCTAGAGAATCAAGCTCCTCTATCTGCCTGCTGCCGCATGCAGGAGGCTCGCTGCGAGGATCACCATCAGGTCTGCTGGTGTCCTCAGTAGCCTAAAAACTCGAACAACTGCCTCCAGCCAGTCCTCGGCTGCCTGGGGGTCCGTCTCCCCGTGGAACCTGGGCGGTCACTGGCGCTGGAACTCATGCAGTGCACTAAGGCAACGTGCATCGTCAGCGGCTAGGGCTGGAAGCATCGGTGGCTCGACGGGTAGAGGTGTCGCTGGTGCCTCAGCTGTCAAAGGGCCCTATACCGAGGCCTCGTCACTCGGCGGGCTGTCGTCATGCTCCACTCTCGGAACCCTAGCTGGATGCCGTCGTGGGGCCATCCTAAAAAGAAATAGGTGTGCCACGGACAAAACTGTATACCTGGTGAGCTGACACAAGTAATCACAAAGAAAACTTGAACACACATGCAATAAATGTTTTCGTGCATTAAGTCAGAAATCAGAAGTCAGGGTCCTGGTGTACGGATACGTCGGCCGCTGCACCAACACTGGACTCCCTGGACTGATAACCACACCCAATACACTGAACACTATTGCTTCACATAGAGGAAAGATCAGAGTCTGCTGTAGAACTGAACTCCTCTGGTACCAATTTGTCACGACCCGTCCTCGGGGCCCGGGTCGTGACTACCCCAAGCCCGCCTTCCATAGACCAGGGGCTGGCGACTAGCACCAAGGAGTAAATCTCGATAAACAGGGAAGGCGTTGCCTTTGTAAAGTAAACAACCACCACAGAGTAAGCAATCGGAAAGAGTAAACACTAAGTAAAAACTATAACAAGCTGTGCTGAATAAAAAAGGGGCTGGAAATACAATCCCAACTATAAAGTACAACTGAAGGGAAAAACAGCAACTAAAAAGAAAAGTCGTTGCGTCGAGTCGTCCTCTAGAAGTCCCACCTGAAGGGTGAGCACAGATATCCTCCACAGCTCCTCAGTCCAGCCGTCTGCTCCGAGTACGTCCCACCCAGTGGTCCACCTCCAGGTATCATCCTGCTCCGCAGGCCTCCACCACGATCAGCGTTGTCCGTCGTCTGTAACCAACACAACGAAGTGCGGGCATAGCCCGTGCAGGGGTGAGTATAAGCAACTCAATAGGGACCCCGAGACCCCCGAAGTTCTCCCAGAATCCACAAAGGATAAACCAAAAAGGAAAGATAAAACGAAATCCACACAAGATAGCAAACAGGTTTCATCTCACACGGGATATTCTTCTTCGTAATATGATAGAGATGATCAGATGTAGTCACTAATTCATCTAAGCCGTCGGACCCACAAAGGATCGGTAGGTAAAAACCCCCGCAATGACCCACACATGATCGATAATGAAGCTAAACCCATAGCTATTGGGAAACTCCCTCTCCGTCAAGTACAGTGGTAATGCTGCTACAACCAAGCGCTTCCCTCTTACCTTGGACTGCTGTAGTACTCCACCTATTTAGTGATGTGGGCCTGCTGCTACAACCAAGAGCTCCCCCATGCCGCTACAACCAAGGGCTCCTCCGTTGTGGGTCTTCCACTACAACCAAGCGCTCTCATGTGCCGCTACAACCAAGCGCTCCTCCGTCGTGGGTCTGCCGCTACAACCAAGCGCTCCCATGTGCCGCTACAACCAAGCGCACCTCTGTCGTGGGTCTGCCGCTACAACCAAGCGCTCCCCTGTGCCACTACATCCAAGCGCACCTCTGTCGTGGGTCTGCCGCTACAACCAAGTGCTCCCCCTCATAGCCTCCAGAGATACTCCTTCTGTGGAGTACCATGGGTCTGCCGCTACAACCAAGCGCTCCTCCGTCGTGGGTCTGCTGCTACAACCAAGCGCTCCCCACTGGGCTATCCGTAACACACCGACTCGTTCGATCAGCAGTCGTCAAGTCTCAACCGGCTCTAGGGTTTCCGCCCATGGCATGCTCATTCCGGGAGGGTCCACTCCTCGAGCTAAGAGGTCGATGCATCAACTGACAAGAAGTACGGAGTTGACGTATCCCAAGATGTACTGTAGTAGTCACTGTCGAAAATACGGAGGATTCCCTTACTGTTTTCATCATTGTCGCAGTCAAATCCACTGAGGATCTCTGTACAGTCATCGTCGTCACAGCAGTAGTAGCAGCCAGCTCTAGGGTTCCCGCACACAGCAAGATCGTTCGGGAGGGTCCGCTCCACGAGCCGAGAGGCTGATAAATCAACTGACACATAATACAGAGTTGATGTATCTAAAAGTTCCGTATCGTCAACAGGAACTCAACATCGCAGACGGCGCGTCAATCGGACGCCCGGTCTGAGAGTTATTGGCTTTTTCGTCCCAGGGGCCGGGTTGGTTTTTAAGACAAAACCAACCCAACCATACTCCACCTGTGTCCAAACTTCTGGCGGAGTATTCCAAAAGATCCTTCTCACTTAGAGAAATCCACAAAAGTCGACGGCACATCAATCGGACGTCCGAAGCTCAAGATATGAGAGTTTCCGATCCGAAGGCTCGGTTGGTTTCGCGTACGAACCAACCCGGTCGAACACAAAGTATTCTGAAACCTTGAGTGTAATATACCGAAAAGACCGTCTCGATCCGAGGATCGCGTTGTCGTTGACGGCGTGTCGTTCGGAGGCCCGTAGCTCAAGTAACGGGCAAAAGACCAAAATGGTCCGAAGACGGGGGGTCTGGGCCCGGGCCGACCCGGCCCGACCCCCTGGATCGACCGAACCGGGTCCGGGTCGGACCCGGTTCGGCGTAGCCCTGTCTGGAAAGGGCGCGACCCGGCCGGTCGGGCCAGCCCGGCTCAGCTCGGACGATCCGCCGAGCGCGGCAGCCATGGGGCGCTACCCCCGCGGGATGGAAGAGCCGCAGCCCTCGAGGGGCCGCGCTGGAATCAACGGACGCGGCTTTTTCTACGTCCCTTGCGTGTGAGCCGGACCCGCGCGGCCGTGGGTCCGCTGGCCACCGGAGTTGCTCCGGTGGTCCGTTTTCCTTCCCGTCTGCGCCGCTGCTCCTCCCGGGTCCCGTTATTCACTGCGGGCACATCAAATCTCCCTTGCGTCATGTTTTGTCGTCGCCCTCCAAATCCGAACAACAACAAAGAACTGCGGAGGGTTGTCGGGCCGTGTTCGTTCGGCCCGCACCCTCCGCGTTAGGCGATAACAATCGGGAAGAATAATCAACATATCAGACAACGATTTTAATAAATTAAAATTGTTCTTATGAAACCGGGTTCTTTATTTTAAAAGAAACGATCACTGGAAAAAAATAAATTATTTCACAACAAACCCCTACCTCGCTAAGTCGTTGCACGCGCGTTCTTCGCGGAATTGATCGTCGCGGAAGGAGGGGACCGTTGCGTCGTCGCGGTATCCTGCGTTTCATCGATGAAATCCGACGACCAAGAAACAACAGATTTAATTATAAATAATTAAATCCGTGTGTTATTATAAACCACAAAGGAGTTTTAAAAGAAACACAAAATCTCTTACCTCAAGCAGATGATCGAAGATTTTGTTGCGGATGAAGGAACGTCGCAGAAGAACGTCGCGGAATAGGAAACGTCGGCGTCGCGGCACACAGCATGGCATCATCAATTTCCGCGGTTTTGGAGTTCTTCATCGGAGGCCAGTGTTCTTCGCGTTCTTCGCGTTCTTCGCGTTCTTCGCGAAGAAGGGTGAAGGCACAAGATTTCTGTCAAAAGCCTCTCAACGTGTAATCCTCAAGATGTCGGCGTTGGTCTTATTTTATTATTACGCCAATGGATTTCAAACAGGTTAAGAAACGAATAAATTAATTCGTAGAATAAATTCATCGAAGAAAACGGCCCAATTAATTGGTGCGTTAAGAAATTAGGAAAACACGTCAGTTGACTTTCATAGTTGCGTGTCTTCGCGGGTACGTTACTTAGCGGAAAGGAAATGGTGGGGCTCGTGCGGGCCCCACCCCAAAAAAATCCTACCAAGTGGGTAGGATATTTTGGATTTCACCCTATCCGTTTCAACTCAGTTTAAGTGGCTTTAAGTGGCTTCCAAGTGGCTTAAGTGAAATAAAAATAAAATTGTCGCACAACTTTATTTTATTTCATAACTTAAAACCCAAAAATTAAAAACCACAACCAAGCAAATGCAACTCTGGAAGAGGCGTTTCTAAGAAAAAACCGGCGCTACGATTCCATCGGTGCCCTCAGAATTCGATTCCAAGAACCGGTTGAAAAGTTAGAAAAACCCGCTCGTCCGTTCACTTAACGTACCCGAGCCAAACTTCGGAAAATGATTCTGGGCACACCGGGCCTCGGAATCAGGTGCCGTCAGAGGTTGCATTCTTGTAAAATTCCTAAGAAAATTAAGAAAAAAAATTCCTTGAAATTTACGGGTCTTTACACATCATGTTTTGGTTTGGGTGGACGAATGCTCTCACCAAGTTTATGACCTTAATGAACCAAATATTCCACTCATACATGGATCCGTTTTTTGTTGTTTTGTTGATGAAATATTGGTGGACTCCGAGACTAATGAAAATCATTCCCAAAATCTATAGATCATCCTGAGTACAATGATAGAGCATTATCTATATGCCAAGCTATCAAACTATCAATTATAGAAATACAGGGTACATTTCATGGTTCACATCATCATGGAGAAAGGTGTATCGATAGATTAGAGGAATTTCTAGTAGTTTTTTATTGAGAGAATCTCAAGAATTATTTTGATATCTTTAGCTTTCTGGGATTAATGGGATACTATCATTTCTTTATCTAGGACTTTTCCAAATTGGAAGTACAACTTTCCAGCTTGACCAGGAAGGGATTAAATTTTTAATGGTTTGAAACATGTATGAATTTTCCTTATTAGTTGAAGGAAAATTTTAATACTAAAACAATTTTGATACTACCTGGGCATGATGAGGAGCATATGATTTTTCTTAATTCATTTAAGATCAGTCTTGGAGTATTTTTGATGCAAGGAGATCAGGTTGTGGCATAAGGTTCATGGTACTTAAGGAAAATTGAATGAAAATAAACTAAGCCTGACATTGATATAGATGTCATGGTTATTTAATTAAAATATTGGTGGTATTATCTTTCGATAGAAAAATTTAATATATATTCGGATTAGAAGGGTTTAGAGTATATATTTTCACAATGAGATGTGAATTTCTTATAGGGGTGGTGGCTTGAGAATATTTAGTCATTTGATTTCGAGATGGAATATACAACTAGGAATGGAAATAGTGTTAAATAATATTTGAGCCATAAAACATAGGTGTGGTCACTACAAGGGTCTAGTTCTGTGTTGATGATGATGAAATTTCTAGATAAGATTCATATTATAGTTCAACTGGTCCATGAGTAAATAAAACCCATATCAGTATCAATGGAATCGAAACTTCTAAGATGGATCAGGGAGAGGAAGTATGAGGATTCGAACTATCTATCCTTTATGGAATTCCTTAAATGTGGTGAATCAAATTTGGATTGTACTGTATATGAGGATGAGATTATATGTTTTTAAAATCATGTTTTTGTGCCTACATGTTTATAGGTGGAGCTAATACATGAATTTCAGGCCTAAAAGTTGGTGGTACTATAGAGATTGAAAAACAATATATCGTGACCTACATCGAAAATATTGTTTGAAAATCATGAAAAAGAAGATTTTAGGGTACATGACATGATGCAACACTAGTCAATAGGAAAAATATCAGCATCAATGACCTGATGGTTTACAACTTGTTTCCCATTTCAGAATGGAAGTTGGATGACGTTGTAGTGGATTTTTAGGTAATGAATTCAAGGATCCCTCTAAAGAATGACGTTATATGGGTGGTAGTTGACCAACATTCAAAAGTATCACATATTTTCATATTTTAGAGACTTTCATTATAGATCAGTTTGGAGATATATAATTTTGGGAAATTTTATATTTGCATCAGGTACCATGGAGTTTTTTTCAGATCAGGATATAATTTTTACTTCATGCTTCAATAAGGGTTTAAATAATTCACTGGAAACCTAGGTATTACTGAGTACGCCATTCCACATTAGAATGTACTATAAAGTTTGGAAGGATATGAAATGGGTATGCTTCCAAGACAGCCATCAGTGTTGGGAGAAATATTTGGTTCTCATTGAGTTCACCTATAATAATAGTTTTTAATAGAATATTTAGATGGAACCATATGATGAAAATTATGGTAGGACATGAAGATCACCTCTATAATAGATAGAGGTGGGTGAGTTATAGTTTTTGGGATTGATTCTTGTCTAGGAGATGTCAGGGAAGGTATAGATGATTCATAAATGTACTTATATGGATTATATTAGGAAGAATTCATATTCTAATCAATATCAATGACCCCAGTTTTTTATATGGGGGATCGTTTCATCCTTTTGGTTTCACCAATATTGGGTCACTGTAGGATTTGGATACATGGATTTTTGGTGCCTAAGATTATTGGAACATTTGAGATTGCAGATAGAATCTGTCCAATGGCATGCTATTTGGATCTTCCACATAACTATAATTATATGTTATATGTTTTTCATGTTTCATAGCTTTAGAGGTATCAACCTGACCCCTATCTTGAATTATATGTTGATGATGTTGAGCTTGAGACCAATGATTCTTTTAAGGAGCATCTGATAAGTGTTATGTATTGAAATTAGAAAATTCTTGGGAAATATCATGAAAATAATTTGAGTATTGTGCAAAGGTGTCCATGTTTAAAAGGAGACATGTGAGAGATAATTAGATACACAAGCTCAGTGGCCTGATAATTTTACCTCATAATCATAGATATTCTTAAGAGTAAAACTCAATGATTAGCTATTATAAGGTGGAAATATTGTGAGATTCGTGCCATTTGGGAGATGCCTCATACCCATTTTAGTAATTATATTAGACTAGTTTTCATTGTACCTTGTTTGAGTCTTTTATTATTTTAGTTCAAGTGAATTTTATATTTTTTAGGGATTTTGGTATTTCCTTGGTTGGTGAAGGGTTTTACCTAATTTTGTACCCAATATAGTGGAAATTGAACCCTTTAATAGATGGGGTTTACACATTTGGTCCATATTTTGGAAATCCATGAACCAAAATAAGAGTAATTATGACCCTCAAAATTGGGGAAGCATGGTTAGTGGGCATGTTTTTCCAAAATGTGTTCCATGTACATGAAACAATGCACACGGGTCATTAAAAACCCAAAAAATTATTAAAAAAATTCCAAAAACCCTATGGTATTAACAAATATTCATCTTACATTTAAGTAAACTATTTTATCTAAATTTAGAAGCTATTGGGAAGGTTCCAGGCCTCCTCAAACCACATTCATCAAGATTTTAAGATCCAATTGAAAAATATTTTTCCCTTTTGGTATGTCATCTTTTATGATTTTCTTTAATTATCTCTCTCTCTTATTCCTATCATATTTTGGGTGGATGGTCACCTCCATTGTTAATTGGTTTAGATCTTGGTTGTTTTTGTTCAGTTGTATCTTAGTCCAAGCTTTAGTTCATAGATCTTCTGTACTATTTTGATTTCTATTGTTCGGTTTCGGTTTGCGGATTTCTATTTTGGAGAAGAACCCTAAAAAAACTTCAAGTATGTGGTATGATTTCCAATTCACGTAGTCTTGATTATAATTGCAAGTATATAAATGTGGAATTTCAACTTCCACATTTGGAAATTCCATCTTAAATTGAATTAATTAATTGGTTAAGTAACTAATGAGATTGTAAAATTAGTGGAATATTCTGATTTTGAATTAGGTTAATTGGTAGGATTGTGGAATTGGGTGATATTGAGAATTTATGGGTTGGTTATCCTAATCTTGATGGGTAAATGGGATTTGAGTAATTGTTTATAAATGGATTAATAGTGAAATGTTCATATCATTAAATGTGAATAATGTGATAGACCAAGATTATTTTGAAAATTGAAATGGTGGTGCATGATGTAAATAATTGTTCAGAGGGTTATTGATGATTAACATGGATGAACATGATATGTGTGATATTTTTGACTGATTGACAAATGAGGGGTTGAAAAAAGGACTAAAACTCACAAAACCATTGGGGTTCCAGACTGGTTCTTTAAACCCAAAATGCATGCATGTTGATATTTATGTATAGGATAGGTATTGATGCTCTAAATACCCAAGAGGATTGGGATAGGTACTGTTTCTCCAAATACCCATGGGGTTCCATAAATGATGCTCTAGTTACGATGATATTTGTATTGGATTGGGTTTCAAAATCCTTGTGATATGAATGTTGAATTAAATGAATAATGAATTCCATTAATTAATGGATTTTGATTCCCAAATATATATTATTTGGACTCCTGCATGGGATAAAGTAGGTGTTATAGGTTCTAGTGTCTTCATTATCTCGTAAAATTACGTGGTTAATTGAAAAATAATTTATATTTTAAAAATGAATTATTTATTTATTTTACATTAATATTGATAAAAAATAATACACAATTATATTATATATATTTTTTTACATGATGTTGGTGGTGGCCAACAATGTTTTACTCATGCCCTACTCAAGATGCCTAATCAATACCCGAATAGAATTCATAAAAGTAGAACATGATAAGGTGATGTGACCTATGTTTGATGGATGATATTGGGATGGTTAATGGATTAGGGAACCAGACATGATGTAGGGACCCTCTTGGGAGTTGGCAGTGCATTAATTTTATGTTTTTCATTTAACACTAGACAAATATATGACATGAAATATCAACTAATTTGGTTTGCATAGTTTATTATTGTTTTGGTTAATCATGGGATACTGGTTAAATTGGTTATGTTATTATTTATTCTATTGTTTATTTATTTCTGCAATTGTTATTAATTGATAAGTATGGTATAGTTTATCCATGATAAATATTAGACCATTGTTTCTAGTCAGGAGCCTCTCTCATATGAGGAGGTGCGTCTAAGGTCATGTGACCAACCAAATTATGGAGATGGTATGTGGAACCCAGGTCAAGATGTCATGTTATTAATTTTTTTCTTTTGAATTTTCTTATAATAAAAAAATATACACTAACCCACCATTCTTCTAAAAAAATAATTAATTCACCCCAAACAAATGCGCTAATAGAAATGAACCCCTTCTTTAGACTCACCTAGGGTTTCCTTTTCTATTCATGTAACTCAATTAGGTTAATTCTATATGGATTCATCAAAATATATATAGATCTATGTATGAGATCAATTAAAAAAGTAAAGTCATGATTTTGGGGAATAATATGAAATTCCTAAAAAAATACCTCAATATATTCCAACATAATTAGGGAAAAATAATGTTGTGTTCCTCCCAAACTATTTGATATAAATATCCCTTATCAATAGGTTATAAAAACATACGATTGAAAAAACTTCCCTTCGGTGTTCTAGTTCATCATCAAACTAATAAAAGATATTAGGTTGATTTGGGATATATAATGTATCTTCCCTTATTTGAAATTGCAATGGTATTCTCACGAAAAAAAGCCAACACAAAACCAAAATTATAGAAAAATCAACTAGGAGAATAGTAAGAATATTTTAAGGAACAACATTCACACAAACTATTATCAGAGTGGAGTTATAGGCCTAATATTCAGTTATTCAACCATTAAGAGTTTTCACAGCCAACTCAACATCTCATCATTGAGGTGGTGATGTGAAACCCTTGGAAAATTATTTAGATATAAAATTGGGGATAGAACCGAAATCAAACTAAAAATATTCAATACTAGAGTGGAAGATAAGTTTACATTTCACCATGTCACTGGGAACTTCCACCTTCGTTGTAGTAATTGCATGAACTTCTCCTTCTTCACTTCTCATATTTCGAGGTAAATGTTCTTAATGTCTAGGGAATTGGTAAGAATATTTACCCAAATCCTAACAGTTATAGAACTGTACTCTATTCTTTTATCCCTTACCCTTACATTCCAGAGCAAGATGTACTTCTTCAGCATAGTTGAAGCAAACTATATTTTCTTTTAAAAATTTACCAATGTGCTTTCATTCACAAGTATCAAATGTTATAAAGTAAACCTTTATATTCCTCCCCTTATTTTTTTGATTGGACGTATTTTTCCTCACGTTCTTTCCTTTGAACCCAGAAGACCAAGATATTTGATTTCTATTTCTTGATATTACCTGACCATATATCCCCATATGATGAGAATATTTTAGAGACTAGTATATTTAAAAGGATTAAATTTATCCCAAATATATGGCCAATATAACTCTTTATATCATGTTTTTATTAAATAGAAATCCTTACTAACTTTATAAATTTAGATGCACAATTTGAAATGTTTTTGTCATACTTTCCATAAACAATGGATTATATCTCTATAGCCACGCACTATTCGTTAGAAAAATTTTATTTCTATGAATATTAACTTAAAATCCATACATTCTATGCATGATATTTCTTCCAAATCATTACAATTTATAATCCATGACCACCATTTATCTATATCCCCATTATATGATAAAATTATATGGAAAGGTTATTCCATTCATTTCTTCCAATAGTGAGAGATATATTTTCTATTGAACTTATTCACACATCACCAAAAAAAGATCATTGATTTCATAAAATGATGGAAGTTTTTATCACATGAAATAGTCTGACATTGTTTTACGGTGTTATAGATACTATGTATTAGCTATACAAAAAGGTTTATTGGTTATAACATGATTTAGTTTCTCTGATATATTTATAACATATTTAGTTACAACTCTATCTCATTCTCGAGTTTTATTTTATTTCTCAAAAGAGTGTCACCTAAATCGATTATGTGAATTGGTATGGTTTATATTCCTTCTTCTACGGTGCACATTAAAATAATTCAATACTATAAATAAGATCATAAAATTTTGAATCATAATATATAATATTGGAATTGGTGGAACATTTAACAAAAATTGAAAAGTTTTGGACATTTAATATCATAATAAAAAGATTAATATCATTGGTAAAATCTTTAAATAATACAAATATTTTCAAATATCTTAAAATTATTTATAAATAAAATATGTATTAATACAATCATTCTTCAGTAGTGTTAAACCAAGTGTTTAATAAGAGGCCATTCACCATGAGCTAGAATAATGGTCGCGATAAACCCACCCAACTCTTTTCAATGTTATTACCACTAGATAAATCAATTTAAAAAGTAATTACGCTTTTTATATACATATATAGATATATTAACAATAAACCATATATTGTTTTCCTTAAAAACATTATAATTCTATCCTAGACATAGACATAACCTCAAATTCAGTAAGAGGGTTATTCTATCTAATATATGTTTTCCTAAATCCAGTTCCAAAGGTTTGAAATAAACATTATCTCGTACAAACAATAAATACCCTGGACCTGGTGTCTGATAGTATGTGGTGTATTAATTAAATAGGTACTAGATATTTTTGATCTCATTTTAGATGACTGAATAGTTCTGTATTCTTACTATATTTGATATATTCCAGAATCTCACTTTCAATTACTAAAATTGAAGAAAAACATAGTGTTTTATAAAATAAAATAATTATAATCTCTAGAATATACTCAAATATCAATCATACTACACATAATAGAATCCATTGGTAAATAAATATAGGAAAGGGGTGAGCCCAGATGCTTAGTAAGGGAATAAGTACATCAAAATCTATCATAGAATGAATAAGGCATTAATAATATTCATGGAATAAATGTTTGTCAAATAATTACATATAAATAATCACATGATATAGACCTTATCAAGGGATATCATAACTACTTGAATAATCACATGGATATTAATTACTTATTTCTTAATGATGATATGCATAATTTAATCCATCTAAAATTTGAGGTCAATTCCTTATTATATGATATCCTTCATAAGAGGTTAAGGGATTATCCAAATATGTATCTTGTTTTCCTCAAGGGATATAAAAATGTATTTATGGTATAAATAATTGTTTTAACCACCCACCACTTATTAATTATGATGAATTAATTATATGAAAAGACGATACGACTTTATGTATATGACTTATTAATAAATACATACCCCCATTAGAGGAGCATATATACAGAATTTAAATAATTTCCCCAATCAAACTGATCAGAATATATATAGAAAAAGAAGGTGGATGGCATCATTGGATTACAACCATATTAAATAATAATATTAATTAAATTACATTTATATAAATGAAAATATAACTTTTCAAAGATCACTGGAACATTTCTTGAGGAAAATACCATATTAATTGTGAAATCAATTAATTAAAATAAAAAAATTACAAAATTTCTTGAAAATCATTTTCAATAAAAAAAAATGTAAATTTTGAAATAAAACATCAAAATAAGTATAATTTATTATTGTAATAAAATCCATCTAATAATGTCTTTAAAAAAATATTTTTCTCACACATTTGGAAAAAATTACATCATTTGGAGATCAATATAAAGATTCATTTTATATGTTTTTATAAAAGGTAAAACATGGGTAAAAATTTCATTAATAAATCATCTAAGAAATTTGAATAAATTCTTGAAAATGTTTATTGAAAATATAGAATTAGAAGAAAAAATATCCTCGAGAGAATAGAATAGATAGTCCTTTTTCATTAAAAATATTCTTTTTATCTTATGGGTAATTAATTAGAGGAAAATAAAATGAATTTTTTTATTAGAAATGACCATTCTAAAAGAAAAATTAATGGGTTTAAATATATAAATATCACATTATTACAATAATGGAACCCTAAAACATAAACAATATTGAATGTGAATATGATTTGTAAATAATCCAATACCCTAGGTCTTACATTGCTGTACATGCATTAAATAAAATACTAAATGTATTTAAATTTAATAATATATTATAGATTAATATTATACATAAATATAATATCATATATGATCCAATTATAAAATTTAATAACCCATTGATTAATTACACATCATTAATATTGTTGTTTTTAGGTGTTAACTATTTAATTTTTCTTAAAAGTTATTTGTTTTATTATTCTTATCCTTGAACATTAATAATTGATACATTATATCCATAATGTTATCCATGATATTAAAATCATATATATTCATTATATATTTTTATATTCAACCATAAATTTTTTGATATAAAATTTAATTGCACTGTTCATGCAGACGGTAGGTCATGCATACACATGAATGATGTTTCCATTTTTTATTAGATGGAACCAAAAAATGGTAAATAATAATTCACCTTTCAATGATAATAATATTATCTTAAACTAAATATATATATAGACATATATATATATATATATGAAATCAATAATCCATTTAATTTTTGGAAGAAAAACAAATTACACCACTATATAGATATGGTAAGTTGTATATACATAGGAATAATCTTTTCTCATTTTATATGATATAAATGTAATGACCTGACCCACTTGGTCCCACATAACTAGTGGAGACTGGTCCTATGAAACCCCAAGCCTACATTTATCGGCCTGGGTCTTGTGAAATGTGTTGATATGGAATGAGATAAAATTGTAGGCCTTTTCCAAGTGCACCTATATACAGGTACACAACTATATCTATGCAGAAGTGTAGAGGGATAAAAATAAAAGACAATAATATCAAGATTAAAACACATCATGTAATAAACTCTAGTGAATAAAAAGTATAATATAAGAATAATAAAAAATATAATGGGGAAAATACATTCCCATCATGAAAGGATTCCCCAACCAATCAATACCTAGATATAATGAAATTTGAGAGACAACCAAACTCCAAATCTCCTTGCATGACCATAATATGTGGTAAGTACACTAATGTATCACTTTTACATACCATAATTACTACAGATATTCTCATAATATGTGTAAGAGGTTCTTGGTGCAGGAAAATACCATGTAGGGGTGAGTATGAAGACACTCTGTAGGGATACATGAAAACAAAAAGGGGTGATTGATAAAAAAATATTCAACTCAAAACAAACCATGAGGGAAATGAAACCAATAAATATATATAATAAAAAACAAACTGAAACAAAATATAAAGGTGAGATCCCTCCCAAAACCTAGCTCAATATGATGAGTAAGACTATATCTACAATTGTTCCTCACATATTTCTAACATCAATTGTAACCTCAACATGATATGTGTAGAGAGGCTGGCTTCTCTCCACTGAACTATGTACCCGAGGGAGTCTTGATCCTAGGGGACCTGCACCTCATCAGATATCAAAGATGGGGGAGTTTCCCTCAATTGATAGAGGACCCAAAACCTACAAAGTGGAATGCTATATCTTTCTAACTGAAGAATATGGTGGACAGGATCACTGGTGCAACATTGGAGTACCATCCCTATAGATAGGGGACCCATGACCTGAATAGGGGTGTTCTGTGTCTACCAGAATAAATACAATGGGGGACCCACACCTTGGTGTGACAAGTTAGTATCATCCCAATAGATAGATGACACATTCCCTAAATAGGGTAGTACCATTTCTACATGACTAATGAGTTTGGGGACCCACACCCTGGAGTGATAGGGGCATGTCATCCCTAAATATAGAGGACCTAAATTCTTAATGGGGTAATACTCTCTCTACCTAGAATATATCTAATGATCCTTCCCAATTGATGTCATTATCATGAAACTCCTAAATAATATTCATTCATAGATAATTATACATCCTATCCTGAAATCCACTATGAATGATACTATCATGTTCTATAAGAAAAAATAGTCAATTATTCTACTTGCGTGAAAAAATATGAGTCCATATAAAGGAGATGTGAATAATGAATGTTTCTAAAGATGGGTACACATTATATATGTGTTACACATGGTTTTTGGTCACAATATGATGTTTATACATGGTTTACTTGGAAAAAACTCAAGAATCTATGTATCTTTACACTGGTTGAACTTCGGGATACATGACATTTATAACCACTCTGGGTCCTGGTCGTGCATCTAAGCTCATGTCATGTATTTTTTCCCATGAACATTTATTCTATACATGACGATTATTTCTACATGGTTCCCTAGGTGTGTGCATCTAGAACATGTCTTGGCCACCATGGAAGAGTCACACGGTATGCAAGACCACCTACACAGAGTGTAATATTTTACTCCTACTGAAAACCTATCCACCAGAGAATCCAAAGAAGATGATATGTGTTTTTCTTAACTAAACTAAATATAATCTCATTTTCCATAGAGTATTTATATATTCTATGTTCCTAACTTATCCTTCATCACAACCTTTAATCATTCCCAAAGACCACCAAAAATTAGAAGGAACCACCTCTAACTTCCATTTTAACCCCAACAGTGTCAGTAAATCGAAACCTGGTGATACAAATGATGCCCAAGATAATGATCATGTGACTATTTCTCAATAATATCCTACATCAGGTTCCTAGGTATAGGGATTATCAATCACATCCATCACAATTCCAAGGTATTTCCATAAACTATTTATATGTCTTTCATGGTTCTTCCATACGAATATGGGGGTTCGATCATGCTCGAACACATATGAGAAAGTGAAATAGTGACCCTATAGGCCAAAATTTATGTACTCAAAGGACAATGGGAGAAAAAATAATAGAAAGGGTGATAAAAATCATTTTTTAAGAATTATTGGTGAAAATTTGGTATTTGGGGAAATTAAAGTTCCGATCAAGATATAAACAATATAAATTGAATATAAAATTTAATTCAATAATGGTATCATGTGAAAAGGTAGACAAATAAAAATAAGAAGTAGATAAAGATAAATTTATGATTAATATTTTAATAAAGGGTGTATACCACAATTGATGATATTTTATTAAAATATGGATCAATCATTGGTGAAGAATTAATTATCTAGAGATAATAAAGACACACTAAGTTCACTACCCCTCATTCAACCATGATTTGATCATCATTCGTTGTTCGATGTAAATCTGCCAATGAAGAAAACTCTCATATTCCTCTCAAATATATAATTTTTATATATCTAAACCTTATAGAATAATAATAAGAAATTATTTATATATGATTATTATATTAATGGTGTTAAATGAAATAATTTAACTAACCAATTATTAAATCCACATAATGTACCCACCAATAGCTTCCTCATCAAAACTCCTAATATGAAAAAATTTGGCTAACACCTAGGGTAAACCCCAAATTTCATATCCATATGTTGTCACATATATATAATATGATACAACACTAGTGATATATCCCTTTATTTCTAGAAAACTATGTGTGTGTGACTGACTGAGGGTTTATTTTTTATTATCAAAGACACTTTTTGGGAAAATGTAAAAAACCCCAAGTTCATCCAGATAAACCCTAAAGGATTAAATGTAGGAGATAAAATGAAACTTGATCCTATTAGAATTATTATCCCTAAATAGTTTCCATGAAAGAGAAGATACCAGTGTTTTTATAGCATCATTTAGTAGGTCTTGAAAGCAGGATTCCATCATGCCCCAAACATGCATGTACTATTCTTGTGTGATCTTCTCTTCATTGAAGCCTCTAATTAAAGTCAAGTTTTTCTTGTCTATCAAATCACTTTTCTCACTATTAGTATGCACATGAATTTTCCATCCCATCTTATTCTCTACATCATTTATGGTTGGATTAATCACAAGGAATTATTCTTCCATAAATTCTCCAGAATGCAGGATCAATTCCAAAACAATATCCCCCTACAAGTCACCCTTAAATAAGGCTGCCTCGCAATTCCCCTCCAAATGAATCGAAATTTTGGTAGGGTTGGTAGAAATACCCTACACCTTGTCTTGTTATTTTCTAGAATATTGAGTCTCCATATGTAGAGGTAAATATGAGTAGTCCTTTGGGATTTCTTACTGCCTTGCCACCCCTTCCTCCTCCTATGACCGCAGGCTCATTATCATGGAATTCTAGATCACTATCTTCTATAAACTGACCGGATGACTTTCTATCAGATTCCTCCCTGGGAAAATCAGCCTACGGAATAGGAAAATCAATCTGTAATATCTCAAAGAGGTTACCTAACATAATGGTTTGGGACCCGCTCCTTGACCATGTTCTGTTCAAAGCCACACTCTTATTAGGACGCTCTTTTCCAGAAGACTCCAGACCCATAAGCACAATCTCGGCATATGAAGAAGCCTTAGTGACCATAGTATTTCCCTATTCCCAATTTATTGCATCCAATTATGGTTTGAGACCACTATCATTCCCACTAATTGGAGACTCCACATGTAAAGGATCTAGAACACAGTCCTTAGTCGTGCCCTCCTTCACATCAGAAAAACAACAATGGCGGGGATAATGATCATGCATATTTCCCTCTCACCCCCTGAAACTCTATTTCATGATCTCATGTTGGCACAACAAATTAAACAATACAATATTCCATCCACAAGATATCATCCCCTACCAATCCATGATCCCCACTGGATACTCATTTAGTGTTTCTCCATCATCGGTGTCCAGCTCACCCAAATCGATGAAATGCACAACATCATGCACATATCTCCTCAGTAAGAACTAATGGAAGACATCCGAAACCCACGTAAACTATGATGATAGAGATATGTGATAAGTATCAACTCCAAACCTCTACGAGAGCTTTAACAGACTAATGAACCATACAAATAGCCTATTTCTATGGACTAATCTCTAAAATCCTCATCGGAGAAACAATCTAAAGAAAAAAAGATCTTCTTGATCGAATGCCCTGGGTTTAAAACATTGATCCACATATGATTTGTTTTGGGTCTTTTCTATCCTCATCCACTCATGGATCACCTAGGCCTTTTCCAAGATTGTCTTCACCATCACTATCCCAACATGTTATTCTAATTCAATATAAGACTAGCATAATAGTGACCCGCACAATTTCCCATTAAGGGCCTCAAAAATTGACATTCAATTCATATTTTGATAGATGTTATCACAATGAAACTCTACTAATGGAAGTTGATCCACCCACCTCCATCCGATGTCCAAAACACAATACCACAACATATCCTCCAGAATCTGGATATTTCACTCTGTCTGGACATTGTTCGGGGGGTGAAATATTTCACACATTGAAAACTAGGTATCAAATTTATCCTATAGTAATCTCCAAAACTATAAATTAAACCACATGTCTTGGTCAGAGACAATCATCCAGGTTACCTCATTGAGTTGGATGGTCGCTTTCATGTACAATAATCCTAGACTATCCACCGAACTCTACCCCTAGATGGAAAGGAAGTGTGTCAGATTCATAAGTCAAAAAAAACACCTAGATTTCATCCCAACCTTCTCTATTCCTAGAATACATATCCCAAATTACATGGATACACCATATCATTTCCACATTGGAATCTAAAGAATCTACGTCAAACCTACTTGAACCTGGTGCTCAGCCTCCACCAACTAACTGGTGATGCCCTAAAAGATGAACTCATAAAAAAATCACCACAAGATAGTCCTGAAAAACTATCCTTTAAAGTCCCTTAACATCTTCCATACAATGGGATTTATATCAAAAGGAAAATTTTGAAACTCACTCAACACCTAATCTAATATTACAAATAGAACCATGGTCCATCCTTAGAGAAATATGATGTGTTCCCCTCCATCATTAATTCATTATAATGAATTACTTAAAGATAAGTATTTATAGATAACATAAGAGTAGATGTATCCCAAATGAGCCTCCCTCATATAATGTACAATAATAGGATTCAACACCATCAAATGAAGTTAAGATGAACCCCTCTCCTCAACCTGGTTCACCTATAAAGAATCCAACATGTTATATGAATCATCTACTAAAAGATAATTAGACTTCTTGATAAGGGAATCTACCACCATACTGCCCTTCCCATGAGTATAGACTATATCAAACTAATAGTTATTTAAGAACACTAAACATAACTTCAATATTATGTTCAAATATATTTACATGAAAATATACATAGGACTCTGGTGTTCTATGTAAAAAAGAAATCACTCTAGTAGATTATAATGCCTCTACATCTATAGAGAGTAATATTCCACTACTAATAATGGGCCTCGATTCATGTAGTTCTTCTCATTGGGTATCAACTACCTCGAATCATATCTGATAGGTACCTTCCCTTACATCTACATGAAGCTGATCCCATCTCTACATACATCATAATATACTATATACTCCATGCCCATATCTATTAGCCTCAACCTAGGATCACTGGTTAGCCTCATCCAAAACAACCCAAAGGCTCTATGATACTACTCGATCTAGGTATCTCATTTCCATTTCCACATCTGAATAGTCAAATAAGATGTAATCCAAGAGAATTATTCCATGAACCTCCTATTGTACCCCACCATTCCAAGAAAATATTCACCTATGAAATGATCTACGGTGGATCCCAATAAAGAACTATATAAATCATTTCTAGGTCCATAGATAAACCACACTCAAAAATGAAATTCCCCAAAAATTGATCATTATAGATCCAAAACTAGAACTTGGAGATCGTACCATAAAGTTCGTTCTCCCATAGAATGTTTCAGACCATGTTCAATTGTTGTGTATGATCCTTTTTGACAAAGAGTATATGAGAATGTCATTAATAATGGAAACCCCAAATTAGTACATATATGGATGTAAAATATAACTCATCAAATCCATAAAAATAATGTGTGAATTCATCACAGCTAAATGAATCACCAATAACACATATTTTCTATAGCGATATTAATATTCCAGATTTCAAATATCAACCTCATGAACCCTGAACTGGTTAAAACAGGACCTAATATAGATATTTGGGAATCAAATTTTTCAACCCAACTGATCAAATAGGAATTTATTACTGAAAAAAATTAAAACATTTCTTATCATTTTTTATTCCAAGTGATGATAATCCTCAGAAAGCCTCATGCTCATGTTCTTCTTTTTCATGAAAAAAACTGACGCATCCCAAGGGGACACACTAGGTATAATAAAACCCTACCCTTAAATTCAATAAAACTATACCCACATCTCCTAGATAAAATTAGGGGCAATATGATATTCCATAGAATTTATCAAAATAGTATCGAGTCATATGATAATGCAAATGTCTATCTCCCACTTCATAGGTAGTCATGTATCATCCTTGGGGAAGACATACAGAAACTCCTCCACTACTGAAGAATGTAGATAGATGTATATCATTCTATGTAAAGGGATAATCATCCAAAATAATGGGTGATAGTATGTAGACTCCTACCCATATGTCCCACACGCTCATCCATGAAATTTATTTTTCCTGAAAAAAGAATCTCATCCCAACTGTCAAAAGGTATCTAAATCACCTAAGATGAAAGTTAGTATAGTATTGAACAACGTACAAACATTCTAGTCCCAGGATGATGAACTATGTATTCAATTTGATGAAAAATATTTCTCATGTGAAACAATGTCCACTAAATGATAGATAAAATATATGATAGACAAGTGATATTGACAAAATATACCCAGTTCGAACATTTAACAATTTATGTTGTGAAAACGTCGAAATGAAGAGTTACATAAACCAAAAAAGTGATAGATAAATAAATTTGTGACTCATACCTGATCCAAAAAGAAATTTAGAATATATATAATAAATAATTATCATACATTTCATCTTATAGTGAACCACTGTGTCATAAGTCTTCATATCATGAAGCTACCTACAATAGAGTTTTTGATCACTCTAATCCAAGAGTGGGTTGGTCAATAATAGTGGTGGAAGAATCCCATAGTGTCTACCTCTACCAGAAACTACCCCTCTTGGAGACCAACCAACTCTTATAACTATTCTGCCTCCATTGGGTCACCCTCGCCATGCGAGGGTCAACTGGGATCATGGAATTTTCTATTCCATGGTGGTCCATCAACTTCCAACCTACCATCCTCTTCAAAATTGGTATGGAATTCGTTTTCCATGTTACCATACTTCTGACATTTATAACATTGCACCTCACCAAGCTACTTGTTTCCTCCAAAAAATCCCTATATAGTATAAAAAAATTCTTTATTTTGAGGATGGGTATGTCTCCTAATCCTCAACATCATTAATCTATCAGCAAAATGTAGAAGGCTCAACCATTTGATTCCCAGTCCCAACACAAACTGTCTGATGTCCATCTACTAGAATTTAACGTCTAACTAGATCTCACAATATAAGTCCTACATAGTTAGGGGAAAAATAATACCATAGATGCTGATATTTCTCTACAGATACCCTTATCAATCATTCTTTCCTAGAAGAATCCATCACACACATATCGAGGAGGTACCATGAAAGGTCTGTGAAACTTGTTTCATACTACGCAATTGACAAACTACCCTATTTCGTATTCAAATGCTATTGTATTCAAACTGAGAATAAGAACAATGGGTATTACTCCTCATGAAACATATTCAGAAAGTCAGACCATGAGTGTTCGAACAAATTATGAGTCTACGTGACTAGACTCCACCCGAGCCCTTATACTCCATCGAAAGGACTAGCTAACATCACACCCATCTAATCTTTCTGGGTCTGAACTAGCTTGAAGGCTTGAACCCATGACTCAAGACAATTCCATGATACCTATGGATATAGATCTCTTTTGAAAATTTGTGGTCTTTAATTGTGGAACTCATAGTGTGCACTAATCCTGCACACACCCTCACCAAAAAATTTTCACACTAATGGTAACTTGACAGTCAGAGGTGCTATAACCATATGATGTAGGAAAGCACATTATGGGATGTCTATAGAACTATGGCCTCATATATCATCTGATAATCGTAGTGATCCTGAATCAGTAATATGATTAGTTATCTTCACGAAGGAATACTGAAGGTAATCAATATGTAACATGATCCTATGATCATATTTATATACACAGTGGTCTAACTCAAGAATAATATTAAAATAAATTAATCCTATAAGATGCATATAAAAAATTACCTTCAACCAATTCCTCGGTATACTTAGTGGATAAAAGTGTAGTCAGAGTCTGTTAGTATGTATTATTTTTGTTGCGCTGACACTAGTTTCCTTTATCTAAAACACACACCTTAGTCATTAAGATATTATTACCCTATTTTACCATACAATCATGTCAATGAGAATATGTCTACATTAATCTAAGGAAAACCCACCAATGTTACCACTATGTAATGACCCAACAAACCATGGACCACTAGGTTGGTGGGAAGCCAATCTGCCACAACCCCAAGCTAGCCTCTATAGGCCAGGGGATAACAATAATTGTTAAGAAGGAATAACATAAAATGGGATGTATTTGTCTAATTTTCATATCTAGACACTCCCAACCATTTATATACTTATGTTAATTGGAATAATAACAAACTATAGTAACATCTAGAGTAATATTAATGCATGTAATAAACTTTGGTGAATAAAAACGCATACGACAAACCAATCTGAAATGTAATGGGTCAAAATAAATACCTTTCTAAACAGTATTTCACATCATAAAAATAATTTGAACTAAAAAAAATATTAATGGATCTCACCTCTCAATCCCAAAGACCAGCCACCCTACATGGTCAATGTACCTACGTATTAGGATTCTCCATTGTATTCACTGCTAATCTATCCCTCATATACATGACACATCATAAGTGTAGTAAAATCTCATGTAGGGGTGAGTATAAACATACCCAGTATGATGCCTTGATAATTAAAATAGATAGATAGAGATATAAACAATAGTCACCTCAACCCAATAAAATAGGGAATAAAATCCCATTATATATATATATGATAAAAACAAAGTCATACATGACAGAAAAGGGATCTCCATCTCATAGTTGAACTGAAGTCGACGAGTAAGCATGATTTTCCATTTTTCTATCACTGATTCCAAACCAAAATCATAACCCCACCAGGACAACTATATAGGGGATTTATCCTAACCCCTTCTATATACTGTAAAGGGATCCATAGTCTATGGAGGAACCTCACACCATCGATTCTCAATGATGGGGAGGTACCCCTCTATAGAAAGAGTATCCACACCCTAAATAGGTGAGTACCATCTCTTCCCGACTATGGAGTTTGGGGGACCCTCACCCGGGTGTGGTAAAGAAGTATTTCCCCCCATATATAAAGGTACTATTCCATGAATAGCGGAGTACCATATTTACCTAACTAAAGAGTATAGGGGGCCCATTCCCCAGTTTGATATAAATGTATCATTCCCATAAATAGAATACTTATTCCATGAATAAGAATGTATAATCTCTAGTAGACTAAAGAGTATAGGGACCCACACCTTAGTGTTCCAGGGGAACAGTTACCCCATTGTTAGATTACACGTTCCCTGAATAGGGGAGAAATGCTTCTACCTGGAATCTATTCGATGGTCCTACCCAATCACTTTCATCGTCAAGTAACCCCCAAAGAAGCATCATGATCTGAAAATTCCATGTCAAATCTCAAAAGGAACTATAAAGAATACCATCTAGTTCAAGGATAGTGGTGTCCATACTCTCAGTCCAGATGAAGGAGATATACAAGTTGAAATTATCTCAAAAAGTTGTAAATAGCATGTATGGTGTCCTCAAGACATTTGGTACTGCTTCTCCAACTGGTAATGTTCTTACTTGAAATGGCTCCGGAATCCATTTCTCTATACACGAAGAACCCTCTAAGATACAATGTGGGTATGTCCACCTGGTGTCTATTTGTGCATCTCATCCTGTAATGTTTATTTTAACTCACTCCCATGTACATATAGTGTGTTTTTCAAAAGAGGGCCCCGGGCATGTACTCCTAGCACACGTCTTGGCCAACTTGGTAGAGTCACTATGTGTGAAGTCCCCCATGATGTGTGTTCTTTGGAACTACATGTTGTGTTGTCCTGTTTTCCATTGAAAGTTAATATATTACATGGGGATTCTTGATCATTCATCTCAATAATTAATCACACAAAAATATCCAAATAAATTGGAGGTAATTTCCTATAAAAACCATTTGTGTCCCTCCAGAGGTCGGAAATCAAAACATAGTGATCCAAAAAAAATCCTATAATGTTTCTTGTGTACATCCTGCTCAATCCCATCACTCCTCTAGATTGAGGATCCATAGAGTATCACATAAACACATCTTCATTCCTTGATAATTATATAAGAATTTGATATAAATGTATTTTGGGCTATAAAAATTGTTATTAGAGTTCCATTGTGGTCAAACCCACCTGAAAAAGATTAACTGCAACCCTGTTGGCCAATAGAAAAGAATTTGAAAATGATGGGGGAAACGAATAACACTAATGGTGATAAATATCATTGTAAAATACTTATGTTCCATTGATTTCAACATAAATATAATTTGGTTGAGATCATAGAATCTCCATAATAAATTGACTAAAACAATTTAATTTAGAAATGGGCTAATAAGAAGGGTGTAAAATTACATACCAATTGTCGATAAATATATATGTAAATATGTAAATATATATATATATATATATATGCAGGGTCAATTTTTAAATCAAGGATGGAAACTAAAATAGTGTTTTACTACCTATATTATGGATTGATCATTGGTAAAGAATAAAATATCTTGTGATGAAGAATTCCTACAGTATTTTCCACCTTTTTCCACCTTTATTTGTTTGTCATTTTTAATTCGATGTCGATCAGCTAAGGAAGGGAACTCTCTTATTAATCTCAGATCTAAAAATGGTCATGTGGATAACTGTAGACAAATGATCATAATTGGGTATTTATAGAGTATATTCAATTTAAGGTATTTTAATAAATTAATTTAATAAATAAAACAATTGATCAACTTAATGTACCCTCCAACAATTTCCTCAACTGAACATCTAATTTTGACCAACGTTCGGTCGCACATTGGGTAAACCTCGCATTTCATTTGAAAATGAATTCTTGGATTTATAATAAGAGACTCCTCTAATAATATATACCATTATTTTTGAAAAAATTCATGTTCATGATATTAATATTTTTACAATTTTTATATTATAATTTTGGATCTTACAGGGCCTTGGAGTCTCCCTTCATCTCAATCCGTGGCTCTGAAATTTTTATTTAATATATTTAATAGTCATTCAAAGGAAAAATAGGGACACTACAGGAAAGAAGGTGGATATTTTTTCCTTAAAAAATAAAAATTTGATATATTAATGATACTTATGTCATTAGTTTAGAAAGGATACTAAGGATAAATGTGAGGATGAATAAAAAATAAAATTGACAATGATCAACGAAGATTCAAACCTCTTCATTGAGATGCCTCTTTTGTATTACACCTTAAGACTTGAATGAATTGTCATTTGGAATTAAGAGAAGCTCTAAAATGTGTTAAAGGAAGAAAAGACGGTATTTTCATAGGTATGGGTTGATATAAGAGGAACATGTGGATTGAGGAAGAGCGGATAATGGGTGACCAATATAAATGAGGGGAGGGCTACTATTTGAATTACATAAAGTAATAAATTAATATAAAGTATGTTCATAAAAATTTCCCCTAAATTGAGTTTTTTAATATTAGATTATCATAACCCTAAATCCTCTCACCCATAAAATTAAGACATGTTTACATGACTCTTTAACCCTTATCTCCTAATTTTAACACATTAATCATTTTGAAAATTATCAAAATACCAATGTTTTATACGAATTAAGAATCATGAATGTTCCAAAAATAGACTTTGGAAAAAATATACCATTTTTGACATGTCAAACTAAATTCCATTCACTTGTCTAAAAATAATATTTTTTTATTAATTTTAATCATTTAATAAAATATTGTTTATTATAAAATATCGATAATGTTATTTTTGGAACTATTAACATACATTTACATTAAGTTCATCATGATCATATTAGTTTTTCAATAAAAAAACTTTCATAGATCCATAATCAGTTATATATATAAACAATGTTCTAGGAACACAACTATTCATCCAAATTATATTACTTTTAAAATTTTGAAACTCATTTATTTTATTTTTGTATTAACTGAATAAATATTATGTCAGTGTTGGGAAATAATTAAATGTATGTACTAAATCACAAAAAAAATAATTAATTTGATAAAAAATAAGAAATTATTCATTAAAATAATCATTTATAATTGAACTTATCCTCTTTTTATCCATATGTAAAATGATTAGAGATATTAATGTTAAGTGAGTGACATTTTGTATTTATTACTTTTATAAAATAATAAAAATTTCATAATCAAAGAGAAGCAGCACTATGTTTCCATACTTATGAAACATGTATGATTATGGAAAAAATAAACTCTTCCAATAAGATATTTGATTCTTTTAGAGTAATTTTAAAGCCTTATCTCAATGTTTTAACCCAACTTTTTTCATTTTACCCATTTTAGGTGATATATATTTACCAATGATACTATTTATAATGACAAAAAATAATAGGTATATATTTATAAAATTTGATACCCTATATAAAAAATATGGATTCCATTTTACAAAATTAAATTCAATGATGTGGTAGAATTTAATTGGAAATATACACCGCAAAACGCTACGAAAATCTACATTCCATAGAAATATTTTCAGAAGTATAAAAAGAATTTATTCCAAAATACAAAATAAATATATTTCAAATTGAATTAATTGGATTATAAATAATATAAATGAAATAATTTTATATTAATGAACAGTTAGAACGATTTTTTACTTTATAAATTCTTGAGACAAAAAGGAAATATTAAATTAAAACCAGTATTTTCATTACTCATACATATATTACTTTTTTGGAAAGGTATTAAAAACATTATCCAAGATAATTATGAAATAATGATTTTTAAATTGGATTTAATTTTTTGTAATTAATCATATTGAGGTTTCATAAATCAATTATATTATTTTCTCACAAATAAAATAAAAATTATTTTTTGATGAAAATATATTTTTAAGGCCTAAAATGACATTACTGATGACATAAAACTTATTTTAAAAAATATATGATTTATAAAAAAATTATATTGTTTTATTTTTTATTATTTAGAAAGTTTTTTTATACTCACTACATCAATTTAACAGCTAGGAAATAATAGTATATTATATTACAATTCATTTAGACTTAGGGTTGTGCGTATTTCAAGATATCAAAGAAATGTAATTCATTTATAGCGAAATATATCAAATGTACCATAGATATATCTAGATTGTTTATTATGAAAATTTTAAAATTCAACAATCTCATTTAGTAATGAAGGTGGCCTTCAAAAGGAGGGAAAATCTTTATTTTTTGAGACACTCTTTGAAAAATTTGTTTTCAAATAAATTTTCTTTATTTTATCCTTAAAAAATTCTATAAAATGTTAACCATGTAAATCAAAAATTTTCCTTTAAAAATAATTTTTATGATTATAATGGTAGTGTGTCACTTTTATAGGAAATTACACATTGTTTTAGGAGATAATCCTTGACTATAAAAGATAATAGTTATAAGAATGAATGTGTATCATTTAATAATCATCATAGTTTTTATTTTATTCAATTGAATGATTAGGGTTAATAGGAATTAAATTTACTATAAATTTTGAAAAACAATATTTCATTAAACCACTTCATTTGTATCAAAATATTCTTTGATAAAATTTTGAATAATCATTTCCTTATCAAAATTCTTAATAAAAAAGAGTCAATATTATAGGTTGAGATATGGTGATATTGTTATCAACCATATGATTAGATTAATTTAGATAATATAACTTGTTGAAAAAAAATTAAATAGGATCTCACTACCCATAATACAACAAGGTCTTGTTCTTATACTAGAGAGTCGTCAAGATTTAGTGTCATAGTGATACCATTAAGTGTGTTATAATTTAAAATACTGGTCTTGGGTTCCCATTAGAAGAAACATAATGATATCATTTATGGGGACAGAGTATCAAGGATTGACTATGAGGGGGGGGGGGGGGGTAAATCAGTTACTCAAAAATTTCCTATTTTTCCTTTTTAAAACACCCTTCACGATGTTGGATCCAGGGTTTTCCTAGTTGGGAATGGTGTGTTTATATGAATTTTTTCAATACAAACTTGGTTGATCAATGAGTTTAAAATACATGTGTTTTTACAATGTAGATGGTTTTAGTGGGGATGATAGAGTTTTTTCCTAGTATATGCCAAGTTTGTGGGTCAAAACTTTGGAGGATAGAGCAATTAATTTTTGGAAAAATAAGGTTTTACCTAAAATTAAAAAAGTTGCATGAAAGTGTGAAGGAGGATTGATAACATCTGTAAAAGTGAAGTATTCGAGATCATATCCTCTCGAAATAAAAATGGAAAGAGTCATAGAGAAGATCTAAATTATCATGGATGTCATAGTTGCACGGAACAGGAAAGTAATGTGTATAGTGTAAGGTTTGCAAGGAACATACATGCTAAATGTGACATAACAATGGGGAGTTCAATGTAGGAAGAATATTTCTCTTATAATGAATGGTGTACAAGAAACTAGCTTGCATGGTTGGTCATGTATTTAATTATACTACTAGCCCTTCATTCATAGTAACTTTTCTAATGATAATATGGTCCCTCTATCACAGAAAGACTTGAATGACATATATTTGAGTGAAGGATACATTCACTCAAAGTAATCCTTATGTCAATGAAGACCATGAAAAACTCATTCGATGTTTGTAGTAAAGATATAGGTGATTTAATGTTAAGCTTTCAGGAAGAAACCATAAATTGGGTGCAATTGTTGGTGTTTCACGCAAGTTCTAGAGTCTCACAACTAGGGGCTGAATATCTGGTTTGATTGATTAATGATTAAAATTCCATCAACTAAGGACTATAATGAAATTAATTTCTCATAATAATCAGGGACAATGACTAAAATTCACAAACTAATTAAGTGACCTTGAAGATTTTAAATAGACTAATACTTCTCACAATGTAGTGAGCTAAGGGGAGTTGATAGAAGTGTTCTGAGGGTAGTAGAGTTATGTCCCCAAAACCATGTAATGGCAGTGTTCCTGAAAAAGAGTGACTGATTATGAACTGTTTACTCCATCAAAACTAGTGAAGCTTAGGAGATTTAGGTATGACTGACACACTCTTAGTGTATTCAGCATAGTCAAGAACTCAATGGTGAACCAAGTAAAATTATTGTGTTTCCCCTCTAAAAAAGAATGTTTGATATCTACAAAATTACATCAGATAGGGTTTACCAGTTCCCACCAATGTTGGAACTAGAACTATCACTTTAGGACACAAATATGACACTCTGATTCACCCCTCCCAAATCACAGTATTATGGGGTCCCACCAATGATATCACGACAAGCATCTTATTTGTGATAAATCTATCCTATGTCATCTCTAGATAATATAACATCAAAAATGAATCTCTTAATAAGTGCTATATAAAAGTAGACATAATGGTATCCTTTATCAGTGCTAGAAAAGAACTGATAAAAGGTACCTTTTATCTGTGCAAAAAAAAAGAGATGATAAAAGGTACCACTATTAATGGGTTTTTGCACTTATAAAGGTACCTTATATCAGTGCTTTTATATAGCACTGATAAAAGGTACCCTTTATCGGTGATTTAGCTTAAAAATTATGTGATTTTCATAGTAAAATGGAATAATTAAAAGTTTAATAATTAAAAAAGTTATCAACATTTTTATAATTAAATAAATATTGATAAAAATGAATAAAACTAATATAAATATATATAAATTATATATATTAAAAAATAATATATCCTAAAAATAAAGATATCTAAAATTATTAAAATTAATAATCAATAAAATAAATAATGTATATTGATAAAAATAATAAAAAATAAAAAACATTTTATTAATTACATAATTATTGATTATAATGACTACATTTTATATACACACATATATATTATAATTATTAGTTAATAGTATATAATAAATATATATGTGTAAAATAAATTAATTCTAATAAATAAAATTAAAAATTAAAAATCAATAAATATTAATAATTAAGAAAAAAAATTATAAATGAATAAATTAATAAATTAATAAAAAATTATTTACGGAATAAATATTAATAAAAATGAATAATTTTAATATATATATATATATATATATATTAATTATATTTTGTAATAAATAATATATAATAAATATTAATATATAGAAAAGGAATAAAATGTAATAATTAAAAACATATTAATGTCATGTTCATTTTTAAAGATGCTTGATTTTTCAATTTAGCACATATCAAACATGTTTTACATTGATTTCACATGAATATACTTAATTAGTGCATTTTTATATATAATAGACACAAATAAATATTTACACAATTAATGAAATCTTATATAGAAACACAAAAACCCAGTATTTATGTAATTTATTCAAATTCTAATATATTTGATAATTTCGTTACAACTAGATTCATTTTATATATTATGGTTTTAATAAGTTAATTTTATTTATTTATTTTTAATATTGTTAATGTTATGTATTATTTCTTCAGCATTGATATTTTTTTGAATTTAATAATTTTCGATTATTTATTTATATTTAATTATATATTATTTTTTAGTGTTTCAAATATGTATTCATATTTAATTGAATATGTTCCAAATTTTTCTAACAATTTATATTTAATTACTAAAATATATCAATTTTATCAAAAAAATTAAAGTTTACCCATTTTTTATTTTTCAATTTTAGTCATTTTTAAAATATATATATTTAAGAATATATATTCATTAATAACGAAAAAATTATATTTTTAAATAAATATATAAATATATTTATATTTATACTTAAATATTTAGAATATTTATAAATTTATATATCTATAATTATTTCATGTAAATAAATATTATTTGTTAAAAAAAGTATTCATATAATTAAAAATATATAATTATATATATATTAATAATTATAAAGCTATAATAAATTTTTAAATAAGGAATATAATATAATTATAATTATATTTTATAGTTATATTTATATTTATATTTTTTGTATATATGTGTGTGTGTGGGTGAGTGTGTGTTGACGCTAAAGACACATTTTCTTCTAGAAAGCGTCTACATTACAAAGAGAAGGAGGAAACATAAAATGCTAAGATGTATATGATTATATTACTATATAAAATGATAAAAATATATTTATAATTATTGAATTATAATAAATATAGGTAAATAATGAATATATTTACTATATTTATATTTAAATATATTGATTAGATAGATATATAATTATATAAATATATATATTGCTATAAATATATTTATAATTATAAATTAATTATTAAAATATATTTATAACTCTATAATTTCTATATTTATAATTATATATGAAAATATATAATTTTTTAAAAATGTAATTTTGTAATTATAAATTAATAATTATATATTTAAATAATTACCAAATAAAAATAAACAAATATATAATTATATTAATATATTTACAATTATATTTGTATATATTTATAATTATAAATTATTCATCTACTCTAATATTTCAGCACTAATTATGTGTCTATAAAGACCCCTAACTTGGTGTGCATGGACATTACATAACTTTTCTGGAATACTTAGACATTACACAAATTTACGCCCAAAGACAGTAATTGGTCTACTAAATTTGGAAATATGGAAACATAAACACTAAAACATAAGCGAGCTACACTATGTCCCACTATGTTTTTCTTGAGTAGAACCCTCTTAGACACATCAAACATAATACATATATTCATAACCTGGGGAAGGAAACATAAAAATAGTTGACCCTAAATTCTTAGTAAGGCTAAATAAGGGAGATATGTATACCTAAACATGAGTATGAGGGTATGAGAATGTGGTCATGAAAATAGAATATCATTACCCTTTTTTAAAAGATCGTAACAAAAATCATGGCAAACAGATTGGCAGTTCATTAGACATGAAACGCAATGAAATTAATAGAAAAATACATGAAATCATAACATAGGAACAAGACATGGAATTTTTGAAAACACATAAGCATATACTTATTTCTATAGTATAAAACTCATTGTTGGGAATACCATCTTACTAGTATGGGTTCTCTCCCCATACAATCATATTAGTCATGGTTCACTCCCATGGCCATTTTAGTAGCATGAGTTCACCACTCATACCATCTTAGTAGTCCAGGTTCACTCCCAATACCATCTTAGTCTATCTCGTGAGACATAAATATTTACCCAACACATTAGAGGGAAATATAGGTCTCACCCATCAAATAATGAAATCATACATAATTGTGCCATAAATTGTAAACAATAATATCATAACCCATGAAATGAAATTTTTATCATAAATATGTAATGATATCATAACATGCGTGGTAAAATATACAAGCTCATAATCATTTCCTCATAGTATAACCTAAGAGATAAAATGGGTTTCTAAAAAATCATTCCATCATAACATAATCTAGGGTAAAGAAATGGATTTCATAAATAGAATAAACATAATCAAAACATATTAATAATAGGTATATTACTATGGAATTCCAACATAGATGGTAAATAATTTTGATTAAACACATGAAATTCATTCATGATGAAAATATCATTTCTTCTTGGAAAACATTTTCTGTTCTCAAAATACCACACCATTTTAAAAGAAATTAATTTTATTGAATATAATAATGAAAACCTGTGAGGTATGATCAGTGTAAATAAGGTTTCATGAAAGTATAAAAATATGTTCATGTTGTATAAGTTAAAATAAAACGTTCTTCCCATAGTTTTGTTGAAAAAGACAAAAAGTAGCTTGTTCAGAAAATGAAAGAATGATTAATATCTAACCATGTAGTAAAAAGTCAGAAATAGGTAAAAAAATAATTTAATCATCCATTATAGAATATTAAAACTTTTTATGAAATTATTTTTTATAAAACATAGACATGGAAGATAAATAAACCATAGAAAATACATTCATATAAAAAATCTTAGATAACAATTAGATTAAAAAATTAACCCTTATTTAACACCATAAAAATATTCCCTTTTCAAATTTTTTTAATAAACATTAAAATATACATTAAATTTCCATTAGAATCCCTTTATATACATATAATTCATTATGTAATATAATATCAAGAAAATTGAAATAGAGAAAGGATTAATTCTTTAATCATTCAAAGAATCCCATATCACATTGAACATTTAAATTATAAGCTTGATATCTTCAAATGAATCTTTAAATACCATAAATATAAATTTATTCATGATATAAAATATGATACGGATAGTAAAGACACCACAAAAAAATTAGGTGGTGAACATGGCTTATAACTCATGAAAATTAAAAGTGAGACAAAATTCCCTTACCTTGAGTCTTTTTTCTAATCATACACATTCAAGACACCTATATAATGTATAAAAATTTATTATACATGATTTATAAAACCATATACATATGTCTAATACCATATATGATTTTATTATGACTCTATATTACCTGCTTGTTAACCATATTATGTTATCTTTTCACATAGGATAATATTCACTATGTTTTCCACATGGGTCTTAATTTGTTATATCATTGGTCCATATACTTATATCATGATTCTGTGATGTAAAACATGATATAAATATCTTTTATATATAGTATATTTTTATTATAATAGTCCACATAATATAGTTTTATGAAATATAATACAATGTTTCTTGAGATGGTAAGTTGTACGTATGCATGAACACTATTTCTGTTTAATTATATGGATGAAGGGAAGAAATTAAAATAAATATATGTATATATAAATCATATTTATATTATATTTATTATATCATATTTTTGGGGGGAAATACCTCAAGGTAACATTTAGGCATTTTTGGGTTCATTGTGTTTGTTGACAAAGAAGTCTTCCATGGTAAATTTCCATGATCTAGAGATATTATTGAAAATACATGTTTTCAGAGAACCATTAGAAAGTAATTCATGATCTGAAGGTGGTACAAAAAGAATAGATATAAGGTGACACCATTTCGTAGTGTTTTCCAAATTTTGGGGCCTCCAAATTGGAAAATGGAGATATTTGATTTTGGTAAAGGAAGTTGTGAGCACGATTGAAGGTGATTTGGAAACTTGAGCACAAGGCATGTTTTATGATCAAAATGTTGAAAATGGAAATTTCATTAAGTGTGTAAAAGACTTATAAATATGAACAAAATACACGGTGGAACGAAATAAACGATTGTTCACACTGAGATGTCAAAATGGGGTTTTTTCATACAATGATAGGATCTTGTGAGATATGTCTAATCTTCTGCATAAGGTTAGAGACGCCTAAAAATAAGAGGTGAACCACTTCATTCAAAAAATCTCAAAACTTAGAGAGAATATGACATCTGGATAACATAAAAATTTCATGAAAAGATAGTTGCACAAAAGAAATGTTGTTTCACCCAAGCTAAGTATGTTGCGCCTAATATTGGATTTCCACGTAAGATTGAAATTACGTATAAGAGTAGGTTTTGCATACAAAGAATCAAAAAAATTCGCAAGTAATAATAAGGGTTGCATGAATGATTGGTAGTTTCCATGTACATCTGTTGTAAAGAGGTATTCATTAGAATATGAAAGCGGTACATCAATAGAGAATCTACACATAGTGGATGATGAATTCATTAGAAATAATGAAAGGACCTGCCAGTATATAAACTATAAGTAGATCTTATAAGGAAGTAGCATCCAAACTTCAGTAGAGATTGCAGTGAGCTATCGAATTGTGGTAGGTTGTAAACCAGGAGGGATAGTGAGTCCACATTGAACATTGTAATCAGTAGTGTGCTTTTAGTGTCTTTGGTACATCACCACATCATCATTGTATACCCCATGGACATATCCCAGTGAGATTGAACCAAGTAAAATGTATATGTCTTGTGCATGAATCAATTTTTGTTCATACAATATTATGGGAAATATTTAGATGGGGTTTTGCTTAATAATGAAATAAGATCAAAAGGGGTAGTTGCTTTAATTTTTCATACCTTGATTCACCCCCCATAGGATATTTTACCTAGAGTAACAAACACATACATGTCATATATATTCATTATATGAAACCTTAAAACACTACATGTAGTATATAAACAAATGACATCACTTTGAGGGGGCATTAGTCTGTATTTCCTCAAATGAAATTATCATATTTACACAGTATGGAAAAAATGATGCTTTGTTTAATATAAAATTACTAGAATATGAAATAGATTATTATATAAATATATAAAAATTATTTAACCTAAAAATAGTTTTAAGGCCAACCATAAAAGGGAATAATGGAAAAAAGACCAAAACATTATTTACAAATGTGATTAACCAGCATAGCTTGGAAAATAATTTCATTTATTTGTATAAGAGGATATAATAAATGGAATCGATATGATATTTTCCATTAAAAATTTAAAACTACTATATATACCTGATTATTTATGTATCATGGCTTTGTGGGTAAAATAGCTGATTATAAAATAGAAAACAAAAAGAAATTTAGAGTGGTACTTTGAGAAAATCACTTCTTAAATATCTCCTCCATGAAAGATATTGGAGGGACTTAAGTATGGTATTTTGGTGATACCGATAACACTTGGACGTGGAAATAGTGAGAAGGAGAGGGTGGGGAAGGTATTTGAGGAGGTAAAGGCTTTTCAGGTAAAAATGAGGAGGTTATCGATGTTATTTATACTTGAGGAGAGGTGAGATCAAGTGATTAATTTATTGATTAGTTTATGAAAAAAGATGATCATAGACAGGTAGAATTAAATTCAAAAGATTTGGATTATAATTATTGCTTTATATAATGGTTAGGGTTGATACACATCTCAAACACCCTTTAAATGTTATAGTTTTTAGTTAAGCTAAGAGTTTAACTTTTAAATGTATCCCTTGTCAACATTTTACGTTTACTATGGTAAATAATTTTTTTACCATGATAAATTTTTTATATCTAAAAATTAAATTTAACTTATAACCTAAATTGGACCTTCATATTCAAAATATGGAATATATTTCATCGAATTAAATTCACATCTTTTATCAAATGATATTTTTAATTAATTCCTTGGGCAAAATGAAAACAAGGGGTTTGAAAAGTGAAATGTTCAAAAGTTTGAAATGTTTTTATATATAATTTCAAATATAAATTATTAAAATGTAATTAATTTGATTTATTGAAAAACATACCATCTAATTAAACTTTCAAACCAATTAAAAATATAATTTATCCTCGTAAATAAATTATATGAAAAAATAGTTTTGAATTAAAATCCAAGATTTTTAACTATTGATAAAAAATGAAACCTTACATAAAAATATAAACAAAATTATCCTAACCTAATTTATATGTTTTAATTTAAAATATGAAGTTTATTTTGTTATATTTAATCTATAAAGGTGTCAAAATTTGGATTCCAAAAGGGTTCTTTGTGAAAAGTTGTTAAAACAACCTTAATAAAAATATTGGGTTTTGTGAGTTAAATTGGTTTTATTATTATCTTATGCCTATATTATATATTCGATGAATATAAAAAATATCTACTTAGATATGTAACATACATATTAAATTAATTTTACTTATTAATTTTAATTATTTTAATTTATTATGATTAAAACAACTTGTGATCATAATAATAGTTTTCTATAAAAATAATCCCTTTATATTTATTTGGTTCTTATATTCATTCTTAAATAATTTTACGCTAATTAATTCCTTTAATATTTTGTTAAAACAATATAATTTTATATTTTAGTAAATAATATTCATAAAATCCAATATAATAGCTAGTTTATATCATATTTTAATTAAAAATTATTGTTCACTAAGCCTCGATCATGTGTGTTATGCCAACCATTGAGGAAAGTCTTTATTGAGTGTAACACAAGCTAGCCTCAGGGTTCCATGTAGATAAAGATAAAATTTATATTGTGTGTAGTTAATTCCATACATAAATAGTCATTTAATATAAAATAAACTATTTTCAATATGACATAAAATGATAAATATCAAAGAGATTAAATTTATTCGAAAAAAATAATTCACAAAAACTCGGTGTGTTAAATTCTTCCCCCATTAAAATAAATTTCACCCTAAAAAATATTCTTGGTTATCAATGGTTTAATAAATAAAGGATTAATTTATAGAAACCTACATCATATAATTGAACCCAAAAAATTCACTTACTAATGGAAAGATGGAATCATAATGGTTACCCAATGTAATATATAACATGGATTCCCCATAGGAGAACATTGGCTGGGAGTGAATATTGGACATGGAGGAAAAGAGTAAATATTTATAGGGTGTGATTAATGTAATCAATAATAGACAATTGAATGATCAATGACATGTTTAGAGCCCCAAATTCCTAAATTATTGATGATTTCAACGACAATCTATTCCAAAAAAATACTTGTATTAAGAAAACAAAAACTGATCGCTTTCATATCATTGAGTAATTCTAGATATATTTAAATTAACAATATTTCATTCTTTCTATGTTCTGTTTTCAATTTATTATAAATCCATTACCTCTAGCAATGAATTCCCAGAAATTAACATTGATGCTTAAAGCACTAAAATACACATTTAACGGATCTTAAGGACAATAAAAGAATGAAAATTCTAACAATTTGTATCTTCAAAATAAATATACCTTAATCTTTAAATATATAATGTAACACTACTGATTCAAAATTGTTATTTATACATCAGAAATAATAATACATTAACTAGGAATCTGTGTAGGCTCTTGGAAGGTGTTAATCCCTTATCGTCCTTTGTTCATGGGTTGGAGACCTGCATTCATACCAGACATGACCGGTTGTCATCTAACATACATGATTTCATTTTCTAAAACCAAAATAATATAATTCCCAAAATAAATAAGATTAAAATCCTTGAAATAAGGTTAATCACATAATATCATCTTAACTAGTGTTATCAATACAACCTTAATAAATAAATAGTTCATCAGAACATTAATATAAACTTCTCATGAATGGATAACCTTATAACCCTTATAAAATATGAAAATCCAAAATAATATAATGGAGTTCATGAAATCATATAACCATGATCCCCCATATATCACAAAATACCTATTGGTTTTTATCTTCCAATCATGTGAATACCCTCATCTTATATTCTCTTGAAACCTAGATTACTATAAATAATTTTTGGAAAAAATGTGTACTTCTTAATTCCAAAATTTGTTGGATATACTACTCAAATACAAGAAGTTTCAAACTTCACCCATAGACTACATTGCAAGTAAATACTTTATGGTAATCGATAAAATCCAACTAACATGTTAATATCCAACATATCATTATAGATACAAAATTATATTAACATAAGGAATAGATTAATTATTATATTCCCTTATTCAAAAATTTCACATTTTCATTAAATCACTTCACCAGTCTATCAAGAACATTCCACATAAACTTGTAAATAAATAGAAAAAACATATGTAGAAAAATCATTTTATATTTCATCATTCATAATTTATTTTCAAAACACATAAGAACATTGATTATTATACTTCATCATTATTCCATTAACAAGGGTATAAAATACCTCATTCTTTCACATTTCTTATGTAGTCTCATCATCATCATAACTATATCCATTAGTCTAACAACCCTACAGGTTCCCATCAGGAGCTTTTATCTTGGTATAATGAGTTTCACATTGACCATTTACACAAGACTTTAAACAATTAGCCTTAGATGATTCCTTAGGGAGTCCAATATTTTCATTCATTTAATTTACCAAACACTTAATTTTTACCTTGCAGTCACATGCTTTGTGTCCTTATTTTCCAAATTCAAAACAACTTCTCGTTCCATTGAGAAATTCACATAGGTTATTATTTCCAAGTTTATGACAAAAAGGAAACCAAATCTTCTTTCCTCCATGGTCCCCATCACCCAATCTCACAATGAACATATTCTTTCTCTTTCATGGTGATTCCAAGAGTTGGTTAAGGTACATGTTGTTGATCATGTTCCTTGAAAACTGATTATGAGTGATAAAAACATCCTTCACCCTAGTGATCATCCCATTTTAATGAACATAAACATATTTTACATCATAATTAAAATAAATAAAATTCCTTAGTGTTCCCTTCATTGACTAAAATCAGTAAGAATTGAGTAAGAAACAATTATCACGGTGAGGAATCAAATAATAATGAAAAGTCACTTATATGATGTGTAACTTATGTAACATTATTTAGTATATGAAACCTTAGGTTTATCCTTGGTTATTCATATTAATATTCTATTCAAATCCTCTATAATAGTGCATGATGATTTTTTTAATTTTCAAATTATATCCCATGGGAGTGTCAAAATAGGTATACACCAAGGCCCATTATTGTGTACCAGATTACCCCAAGTCAAGCATGAAACATCGTGTCATATTTTTCAATCCTAGGTACATATATTACAAATCCACATAAACTTTTAGTATCTATATTTTCATGTATTACTAGGAAACCACTCACTTTATATTTCACCAAAACTACATGGTAGTCCCCTAAACATTTCATTTTCATTAGTCTCATCCGTATACATGCCCTTATAGTTCTCAGTAAGGTTTTCTCATCCTAGTTTCCCAAGGTTATCTAAAACTTCAAAATAATACCAAATATAAATACCCCTAACTTTGAATACATACAAATTACCTCACATTTATAGAATAATTAGTCATTATATAAGTAGATGCTTAGAGCCCGTAATTGGTCTAGAGCCTTTAGAAACATGAAGATATAAACACAGATACATAATCGACCTAAACTATCTCCCATAAGGTTATTATTAAATAGAAACCTTCTTAGACACATAAAACATAATAAATATCTTCATAACATGGGGAAGGTAAAATAAAAATGTGTGAGATCAAATGATCAGTATGGGTAAATAATGGAGAAATATAAACACAAACTTGTATATAAGGGAATCAGAATGTGATCATTGAAATAGAAGACCATACCTTACATATCAGTGCTAATAACAAAAAAACATGAAATAAATATACGAATTTCATAAGGCAAGAATCAAAATGAAATAAATAACATAATACAAGGAAGCATAATATATGAATAAGACATGGAATTGTGGTAAACAAATAAGAATATAATAATTTCTATAGTAGCTAAAGAATCTCTACCATGAACATATTGGTAGTATGAGTTCACTCCCCATACTATCTTAGTAACAATGTTTCACTATGATGTCCAAGTTAGTATCACGGTTTCACTCATCATACCTTCTTAGTAAGAAATGTTCACTCCTTATATCATCTAATATTATCACCTGATATATAAATATTTACCCAGTGCATTGGAGGGAGATATAGGTATGACACATCTCAAAATGAAATCATACAAACTTGTTCCATGAAATCATAAACAATCATATCATACACCATGGTATGAAATGGTTATCATAAATAAGTAATCATATCATAACCATTGGAAAAAGATACAATCTCATAATCATTCCCTCATATCATATCCCAAGGGATAAAATGGGTTTCTAAAACATCATTCCATCATTAAATAATATAGGGTAAACAAATGGACTTCATAAATTGAATAAAAATAATCATAAAATATGAATAAAACAGATATTTCTAAGTAATTACTCCTTATATGGAAAATAATTTTGATAAACCACTTGAAATTGATTCTTGAAGAAATATCCATTCCTCATAGAAAATTATTTTTTTCTCAAAAAACCGAACAATTTTAAAAGAAATGAATTTTATTTAAGATAACCATTAAAACTTTTAAGGTATGTTACATGGAAATAAGGTGACATGAAACCGTAAAAATTTGTTCATGTTATCTAAGTCAAAATAAAACATTATTCCCGTACTTTTGTCCAAAAAATAAAAGTTATAACTTGTTTGGAAAACAAAATAAATATTTTTTAAAATCAAGTTTTCAAATGTAAAATATCAGTTAAATAAGTCTAAAAATCCATGGAAGAATAATAAAAAATTATTTGAAAGAAGTTTTAGAAAACATGGACATAAATGATAAATAAACCCTAATAAATACTTGAATATAAACAATATCATATAATAAAGAGATTGGTAATTTAACCTTAAAAACCTTAAAATTATTCCCTTGTGAAAAAATATGAATGAAAACTAAAATGGACATAAAATATCTTTTATAAACACTTTATATCCCTATAAATATTTATGTAAAATAATATCAGTAATATTGAAATGGAAAAAGGATTAATTCATTAAACATTAAAATCGTATAATACCACTTTGAGAATTTAAATCATAAGGCTGATATATTCAAATGAATTTTTAAATACCATGATGATAAATTTATTCATTATATGAGATATAATAAGGACAATACATACACCACAAAAACGAAATTGGTGGTTAACATGGAATATATTTCATGAAAATTAAAAATGAGATAGAATTCCCTTTACCTTGACTCTTGAATCTCATCATACACATTCAAACCAACTATATAATAAATATAAAATTGTTATTAATATTTTTTATAACCATATCCTTATATATAATACCATATATGGTTTGATTATGACCGTATATTACCCTCTTTTGAGCCATTGTATTCTAAGGTTTCACTTTGGATAATATTCGCTTCGTTCTTTGTATGTGTCTTAATTAGTTATATCGTTGGTCATTATACTTATATCATGATGACATAATGTAGAAAATGATATAAATATCATTTATATCATGTATATTTGTATTATAATAATCCTTAAAATACATAATTAGGAAAGGAAATACATCATTCATTGATATGAATAGTCATATGTATGCATGAACGCTATTTCCTTTTAATTGTTGGGTTGAAGGAAAGAATTTAAAATACATATATATGTATAAATATAATATTAAATGAATCATTATTATATCATATATATTATATATATTCAGTACATCCATCCTTATTACATTCCATTTAGTGTATAAATGAATCACATCACTTTGATGGGGCGGTAGTCCGCACTTCCTCAAACGAAGTTATCATCTCAACACAATATGGAACACATGAAAGTATGTTTAATATAACATTACCATAATATGATATAGTTTATAATATAAATATCTAAATATTAGTAAACCTAAAAATAGTTTTAAGATCATTCATAGAGGTATTAATAAAAAACTATAAATCATTAATGATTTAGGTGAATAACCGGCATAGCTTAGATGTTAATTTCATTTCTTTGAATAAGTGGAAATGATATAATAAATTGATATGAGATTTTACATTATAAAAATAAAACTATATTATATACATTATTATGTATTTATCATGACATTATGCATGAAAGTGGTGAGGATCAAGTAGAAATGGAAAAGAAATTAAGATATGTACTTTGAGAAAATTACCTTCAAAATATGTTCGTCTTAGAAGACCCTTGATTGGATTGGGTTTGGGTTTTTAGTGATATTAAAAGCTATTGGACATGGGGAGAGTAACGAGGAGAGTATTTGGATGATATTCAAGGTGTTAAAAGTTTATTTTCTAAATGGGGATGTTTGGGTTGTTAGTTATTGTTGAGGAGAGGTGGGTTCATGTGATTAATTTATTGATTAATTTATATTAAAAGATAACCATATAGAGGTCGTACTAAATTCCACGACATTAACTTTTAATTAAGGTTTTAATTTCTGGTTTGAGTCGATCCACACAATAATAACCCTTTAAATATGGTAGTTTTTATGTATGATGTTATTCTAAATTTTATATTTAACCCTCGTAAATAATTTACTTTTACTATGGTAAATAATTTTTTTACCATGGTAAATTTTTTATACATAAAAATAAAATTAACCATATAAACTAATTTGTACCTTCATATTAGAAATATGGAATCTATTTCACCTAATTAAATTCACAAAATTGAAAAAATTATATTAAAAATTAATTCCATAGTTAAAATGAAAACATGGGTTTTTGAAGTTAAATGTTCAAAATATTGAAATGTATGTATATCTAATTCCAATGTAATATTTATTCAAATTAACATAATTATATTTATTTTAAAAAATATATTATCTAATTAAACATTTAATACAATTATATATATTATTTAACATTATAATCAAATTAGATGAAAATGTTTTTTTAATTAAAATCCAGAATTTTTAACTATTGATTAAAAATGAATCCTAAAAAAATTATCAAAAATTTATCCTAAAACAATTTTTATGTTTCTATTTTAAATATGAAGTTTATTTTGAAATATTAAATCTATAAAGTATTCAAAATTTTATTTAAGAAGGTTTCTACATAAAAAGGCGGTAGAACTATTTTACTAAAAATATTGGGTTTTATATGTTAAATTGGATTTTTAACAAATATTTTACATTAAAATTACTTACTAATTAGTAATTTATTTAATTTATTAGGATTAAAACAAATTTTGAGCATAATAATAGTTTTTTAGAAAAATACACCCTTTATATTTGTTTGGTTATTATATTCATTCTTAAATAATTTTGTAAAAAATTAATTCATTTTATATTTTCTGAGAAACATATTTTCATATATTTTAGACAATAATATTAATAATATATAATTTAACAGATAGATTACATCATATTAGAGTAACATATTATTGTTCAATAAGCCTTGATCATGCATGTTACGCAAGCCATCAAGGAAAGTCTTTATTGTGTGGAACATAACGTAAAATCATTGTTCCAGGTAGATAAAGTTGAAATTTATGTTTTTTATAGTGAATATAAGACAAAGATCTTGATTTAATTAAAATTACACTATTTTTAATGTTACATGACATGATAAATATCAGAAATGTTAAATTAATTAGAAAAAAATAATTCACAAAATCTTGGGCTGTTACAGGTTCCTTTTATTAGTGATTCTATAGAGTTGTTAATGACAGAGTTTTATCATTGATAAAAATGTTTGGATAATGATGTATTTTATCCATTTTTATCAATTTAGAACTGATAAAAGGTGTCTTTATCTGCACTTTTTCTAAGCATTTGATAAAAGTGGTCCTGGTCTATTTGAAATAACCCTAACCGAGATAGATTAAGTTGAAATTCTCAATCTCTCACAGAACTCCCCTGCTATTGGCACTCCTACTCTATGTTATCTCAAATAAATCAATCCTAGAATCCAATGTATGTAATTTTCTCATTTTAATCATGCATTTATTTCTTTTTTGGATTCCGATGTTTTCATTTTTTTTATTGCTCTCGTCCATGATGAACCAATTTTCTCTTATCCCACAACCCGAGTCATGATTAGACTCTCTCATTCTACATCCTTATTTAAATTCATATCATTTTTTTACTCATGTCTCTTTCTATATTTTTAGTGACTCGTTCTTTCAATCGTTATAAACCTTGTGGCTTCCCATAGAGGAAGATCTTCTATTAAATAGTAATTTATGTATGTTTGGTTCAAAATATTATTTACATTGATAATATAAATATCCCAAAAAATACTATATTTGACTCTACATGTTCACAAACATGTTTATATCAAAATCTATAACCAATTGGCCAATTACATACTATATATGAAGTTCAATGGTAATTATTTTAATCCCAAAAAAATATTAAAAAAATATGGATTCAGACATGACAACTTTAGTTAGAAGGAACATGGTATCTATGCATATTTTACATGGCTTTAAATCATGATGTGGTGTCTATGAAAGATTCCAGAGTCCTCATTCCATCAAACTTTACACTTATAGGCCACTATGATTTTTATTTAATATTTTTCTTACATTTTTTAAAATAATACAACACCGATAGATATATTTATTTATATACATATGTAAATATTATGTTAATTTCAATTTTATATAATATTTTAATGAAAATTTGGTTCAAACATGATTGATTCTCTCCTTATATTAATTTTTTTTATGATATTTTCTCTTTTTTCTTATTAATGGTCTAAATTGAACACATATGTTTGGAGAGTTATATTTTTGAAATTTAATATGTTTGAATCCATAATAAAAACTGTATTTCAGTTGTTATTTTTTCATATGAGGTGGTTTAGATTATACATAGGACATAATTATAAAAATAATAATAAGTGCTTTGTTTTATTTATTTTAAAAAAAATTAGTTTTTATATCTAGTTAGATCAAATGAAAATTTTATCTTTAAATATACAAATTAATTCATGATTTCCTTTGAGGATAAGTTTATCTATATTAATTTCGAAATATTTAAATCATGTGGTATATGTAAGAGTTTATAATATATTTATTTTTCTTGTTTTTTAAAAAATATATAATTTATCATTTATTAACCAATGAAATATCTTATCCAATATTTAAATTATTCAATAATAATTAAATAAATCTGTTAATAAGGATTATAGATTTTTTGAACATAATAGATGATAATTAATGATTTTAATTATGTAATATTTGATAAAATAGGTGATATAAAGAATCTTCATCAATTATTATGTATTACACATTCTATAATAGAAATATTTAAGTGACTAACCTATTTTCTTTTTCAATTTTTAAATTTTATGTTTACAATGCCATATTTGTTATAGTTTTTATATATGTATGTAATATTTTATTTTTTAGAATAAATGGTTCACAATATATATGTGTTGATAATATAAATATATTCATAAAATTATATTACTAGAATCATACGCAAAGGTGCTATTTAATAAGCTATTTGTTGTAAAAATTACAAATACAAATTTATAAATAATTTTTTAACTCAGGGAAAATTATGAATTAAAATAAAATGTAACGTTGTTTTATTTCTAGAAATTATATTTTTTGGAAATGGGAAAAATAATGTGAATTTTATTTTTTAATTCTTTATTTTTATCTTGGTATGCATTTTTTATTGATTGTTTAACTAATGTTTTTTGTTTACATGTCTAGTAATTTCTTCTCTAGAGTAATTTGTTTAAAAATTATTATATTAAACAAAATATGTAAAAAATTTATTTTGTTAAATTTTGAAAAATTATACTTTATAAAATTTTCCTTTAACAGTCACATTATACTAATTTGAATAATTTTTAATAAACCTCTCAATTTATAATTATAATATTTTTCTAAAATAATTACATGTGTGGATGTGATTAAAAATATTTATTATATATTAGAATATGATGGTTATTATATGATGTCTAGGTATGTTATTTTATAATTAGAGTTACTATAGGAATGTTAGTGATTTATCAACGGATACGGCGACTATTATGTGAAATCTGTGTTATTTTTTCTCTTATTAGTGGTTTTTCAGAAGTTAGTTTAAAATAATGTTTTTTGGAACCCATTTTTTGGTTCTTTCCATAGGGATCCAATTATGTTATAATTACCCATATTTCAATTTCACTTCCAAAAAAATATCAATTTTATAACTATTTCATTATTTGGATGCAATAAGTGCATGTTTTTGTTATCCCTGTGGGATGGTCCGGGATGCTCGGGATATATGGTCGAATCTCATGGTACCTATGTTGTGGTTATTTCAAGAGTGATAGAGATAGATAAATAACTTCTTATATTAATATGATTAGAATTATGACATATTTTTAGTGAAATTATTAAATTTCAATTAAAAACCATGGTATGCACTTCTGGTATGATTAGTATAATTCACTGGTTTGAAATAATGTCGGTACATTTTATTATCATTGATCCCTAGTTATTACCCCAAGACATGACATGCAAGTGTATTTTGAGTGTTATTACATTTAAAATGTACTCAAATATATTCAATGTTGTATATTTTAGTGTTAGTATTAGGATTTACTTGGTTATGTTTATACTCACACCAAACAAATGAACCTAAGTGTATATAGGGATATTATATTAGAGTCAATATAATTTAGTCGGTGTGATTTGTTGTTCTCATGGAAGTTTTAACGACCTTTTATAATTTTGAGATGATATTTCAAATTATAAATTATTATATGGTAGTTTAAAAGGTTTTTTGGAGAATACCTTCATTCTCGCATGATTCAACTCCTAAATAGTTATTATTGCATTTTGTTGCCTGGCAGTCATCCCCAATCTCTTCTATATTTCTTGAACTACTCTATGAAGTTGCATAAAAAAATTATCACTGCTCAGAGCAGTTACAGAATCATAGGTTCTTGTCTAGGAGATAAATAGGATGATTCTCAAGAAAAAAAATTAAATAACACCTTTTTTGGATACAGACCTGAAGAGGATGACAATTTTATATAAAAAACACCACTTGATGAATTCATAGGATAAAACAAACAATAGTTGAGTAATTATTTTCATAAATCAAATTACCCATTTACTTAAAAGTGGATTCATGGTAATAATTTGAAAATAGAGTATGAATATTGATTTTATGATTTCATCATGATTTCAATAGTCCATGAATGAACCCCTTATAAATTAATTCTTCTTTGTTTACATTTTTTTAGTCATGAAAGAATAAATATTCGACTTCTCATTGAGACAATGCCTTTGTAAAATTATGATGTTATGTAGCCTGAGGAAGAATAGATTATTGAGGATGAAATTGCAGAAATATAACGGGACCAACAACATGTTAATGAAAAAATGAAACGTTGAAGCATGAAAATGTTGAATTAATTTATCTAGACAAGATGTACTGGAATAAAATTTGTGGTATGTTGGAATCTATGATGGTGGCCTATTGACCCCCACATGTCAATGATTATTAGTTATGTTAGGGTCACATTAAGTATGAATGTGATGATTGGTATTGATTTAAGGCACCACATCTAACCTATAATAAATTAAAAACTTTTGAAAGATTTAATGGTAATGTTATAATATACAATCTCTATTGTACCAAATAAATATTTAATGAAATGTTGATTTAATTTTCAATTATTCCTCGCTTGTTTTGTTTATTTTAGATGATTTACCTTAGAAATTTTCTTAATGGATACTAGAAAATTATGTAGAGGATTCTAGACTATTTGAAAAAAATTACGTCGTAGGGATGCTAAGTGGAAAGTAATACCGCACCAATCAGTTAGTTATGCACACATAATAAAGCAGGATACATGGACTTATTTTATCAATTGTTTTAATGGGAACATATTTGAGGTAGATTTTAGTTGATAATATATTATTTTATATAACATATTTTATCCAATTTGATTCAAAATTGTTGATTTTTAAAACAAAAAAAATAGTTCTAAAAATAAATAACATGCCTCAAAATAAATGTGTCCCTATTACAAAGAAAGGATAGGGTACACTTCACTAGATAAGGAATTGGTATTTATTTTAAATCAAGAATAAATGTTTTATGTGATATGAAACAATGTGTGTTTATTTTTCATATGAATATTGATCAATTAAAACTTAAATCCAATTATATCCCACATCAGGTGTCATGGAAGGAGGCTCGCATAAATAAAGAGGGTAAAATATTTGATGAAAACACAAAAGTATTATGGTAACGATTGTCTTTATGAAATAATAGTAATTCATTATGCTGTATAAAATTATTACATAAAAATATCTATTTATATTTATATTGTTTTACTTTTTGGACACAAGAATCAGGAGTGACCATACCAAAAGAAAAAAATACTTCCAGAAGCCTTGAACCGGCTAGAATAATATTGTTTTGTTAGAGCATTAGGTTTTGGGGTGCCTCCTAGGCCATATTTTGAGAAGATAAAACTACATAAAGATACATATAATCTGTTGGGATTATTTAGTCACAAATACATTCACTATAATATATTATTTTCTTGTTTGGTTTTGCAGACCAATGTTTGAGAAAGGATCAAAGAGAACTTGCAGTGGAATGAAGATCCATAGATGACCCAAATGGACCCACTAGCTTGGATGCTAGTCATTCACCCCAACCACATTACTTACATGAGGTAATCAATTTTTCCATCAATCATTTCCTTAAATTTTTATCCAATAACTTCAAATATCTATATATTTCTAAAATTCTATATTGTATACTTGTATGTGATTTATATCTTTCAACACCCATGCATCGCCAATTTGTGAGGGTTATGGTGTATAGTATCCCAAAAGACAAACAAAACTATAAATAAATCCCAAAATATTACATTATATATGGGATTGAGGTAGCTCATGAGATAATAACTGAGTTGTAATTTCCAATTGATGATCCAGATATTAAAATACTCAAAAATGTTTTCAGAACTTTCATAACATGGTATTCAAATTATATATTGATATTTAAGTTATGTCTTTAAAAAAATTATTTTAAAATCTAGTAATTGTTTATATAAAAACGTTTTATGGGAGGTATTATATTATAGATGGATAAATATGTGAGAAAATGGATGTTCAGATCAAGAAAATCTTGGGGATCCACCAAGAATTCAAAATGACCCTCCCAAATAACCTTCAATGTGTTAGTTGTAAGGAATCATTTATTACACTTAAAAATTCATCAAGAGACCATATTTAATGATGAATTAATGACTTATATTCCATATGAAAAATACTTATATGGATGTTTCGGGACATATGTAATTGGTCTCAATAGAATAAATGAGATTCCCAAGCATAAAGGGTTGGGAGTCTCAATTGTGAATACATACATAAAATAAATTTTCATAATATTTCAATCTAATTAGTGATATATATGTTTATTAATGTTAATAACAATTCAAATTTTCTATAGACGTCTATATTATTAATATATAAATGATATATACTAAAAATAAATATGTTGATTCATTAATCCCTATATCATTTCTAAAAGACAACTTACTTTAGATAAGGAATAAATTTTGAAGAAAAGAGACGATCTACTCAAAGTGTTTTGAAAAAAAATATCTAACGATAGAAATTTTTTGATGCCTACAATGCATAAGTAAAACTATAAAATTTAATCACATTAAATATATTTTTAATTTTTTTTTATTTTTTTAAGGAAGAATGCGACGTTGATCACAGTAAATCTTGATACCCCAAATATTTATTTATTGGGACTAATGCATTGATATCCAACAAAATGTCCACACTTGATGTGTATTGAGAATTTTTAATACACCATAATAAACATTTTGTTGATAAAATTAAAATTATATGTTTTTTTTTTGGATTAAAAATAATTTTATTATGATAAGGAAGTCACTAATTATAGGAAAAATCTGGTAATAATGTCAGTGTCTAAATAAATAAATCTTATGCGTTACTACAAATTGAAAAATATTGAGGAATATATAGAAATATTTAACTTTCAAAACATATTAAAAAATAATTTAATTATTTTTTTCAATGTTTTATAGTGTCTAGAGTAATATAATGGAAATGATATTGGATATTTTGTTTCCAAATTTATGAGAGCTACATAAAGCATGAAAACCCAGCTTCCCCCAAAAGGTAAATATTTATGTTAATTACTATTTCAATAAATATATTTCCTATTCATTTTTTTCTATATTTTCTCAGTACTATCAAGACTGCTAATAACCTTCATACTCAAATGAAGAAGAGAATTTTTTTTAGAGATGAGTGGGTAGTATACGTGTTGTCAGATGTTTTGAAAACAAAAGATTATGTTATTACCTGCTATGTTTGTGATATAGTTTGATCTATGACACTGTAAATATATTTTGTGTCTTAAGAATTAGTGTCAAAATGTTAATATATTATTTTTAACCTTTTATCATGGAGAAGTACAATGTATGAAACAAATTTTTTGGAAGTGATGACCTGCAAAAAGTACAATTAGTGGGTAATAGTGGAGGTATGGTATGTGGTAAAGGCAGAGAGAGAGGAAGATGTGGTGGGGGAGGTGGAGACAGAGTCAAATGATGAGGTAGATGAGGATTTAGAGTTGTAGAATGAGGTTGAGTAGGAGGAAGTTTTGGAGACTGAGGCGGAGGAGGAGACAAAGCTCTATCTTGCAAACAAAAAAATTGTTGGGAAATTTAAAATAATGAGGATCATGCTAAGGTTTCTTTTGCGAAAAATTGTTGAAAAGTTTTACAACACTTCTCAATTAAGATAAGAGTCATTTTGTAGATTTTTCATGAGGCTTATTGGAAAAATGTTTCCCACCACTTGTTTATGTTATTTTATATCAAAATTTATGTGTATAAATATTTTAGAAGAAAAGAATACACCAAATATTTTTTCAAACTGATAATAATAGGCGAAAATTTCTATCACCACATTCTAAATACAATCTAATATTACTGATGTGTTAAAGAAACGCCTCACCAAAAAACAAACTGAAGAACAACAAGGAAAATATTTTGTTTCTAAGCCATGAATTCTCTACACTATGAAGAAATGGTCTTTGTAGTAGAGCCAATAATCACTTGAAAGTCATACAACACTAATCAAATCACCCAACATGTATATAATCCCACTGAAATTTTTATAAATTTTGTTTTTAATCAATCAAAAAAGGCTTCAACTGTATGATTCAACTATTAAAGGACATCCATCATTGAGAGACGATGGTTATCTGGAATGTCTATTGTTCACGGAAACATGACATCAAATGATAATAAAGTGACTTATAAATAAATACCCAATCATAAAACACCCACTTAAAATGAAGTTCTGAAGCTCTATATATCCAAATGATTAACCCTTTGAAAAATAATCTAGTAGCGTGATAAAAAAAATATAAATAAACATATAAATACAAAATTTCATCGACTAAATCCTGAATTTTTATTAAATAAATATAAAGTAGTTTCACTTTGGTGGGTGGTGGAATTATTTGGGCAATATGATCATAACATTTAGGTCTAATATAATATCAAAAACTCTTATTAAATTTATACAATTATAATTTATTATACATGTTCACATTCATTATAAAAAATTATTATTATCCCCAATATCATTGATAAAAAATCAAAATCATTCTCAATAAAAAAAATACATGAGAATACAAATATTCTCAATTTTATGAACAAATAATTGAGCCACATTAAGAAAAAAAAATCAATGAGTCACTTTGGACGTATAGGAATCCGTCATACCTAAATTTGATGCATGGAGGGACATGTATGACTATAGTTGACTTTTTTTAATTAAAATTGACATTAATTTTTGTTAAAAAAATGACAAAATCAAAACCATGAAAACACTTTCAAATTGTTTTGATACGGTAAGAAAATAATTCATAAGTAGTTTTTTATTTTCTGCAATCATCCGCACCTCAATCTAGTACATGATGTTCCTGATATAAATCAAAATATTGGTTATCAGTTTAAAATTTTTGTTTTAGTAATAAACAATGTCACTCACTAAAAACAAAGAAAATATGGTCAGATCATCATGATTGTTAAGTCAAAATACTTCTTTTGACAGAATATTTACTTTTGTTTTCGAAATCAAAAACACTTTCTTAAATAGCTTATTAATAACTCCTTTATATTCAAATAATTTTACGAATTCAATAATATATAGTTTTATAATGATTTTATTATGAATTTTTTATGAATATGATTTTTTCATATACGTATTATAATAATCGTACTCCTCTCTTTTGCAGAAATGATTCATTCTATGATTATCTTGATGATCAAGGATATAATTTCTATAATATACAGGAAATATGATTTTTCTCATAAACACTATCTAGTTTTCATACTATCAATATTTTTGAAATGTTATAAATCATACTAACTCTCATAATGAATATCTTCAGAACCTTTTACATTTAGTCTTCAATATCGAGATATTGGTATTGTAATGAATGGAAAACATTTAAATAAAAATTATTTTAGGTATTATATTTTAAAATTAATTAAAAATGAATTTCTTTAGTTATAAAAAGTTAATTACAATTCTAGGTGTCCAAGCCCCTCCTAAATTTCAGGAGAAAATTCGATCATTGGAGTCCAAGGTGACCATTGGGGAACATTCTTATAAATAACAGATCATTTGAAAAACATTTAATAAGATGATAATTATATTTTTGATACACCATATGAGAGCACTATAAAATCTACTATGTGTGAAAAAAAATTGATAATTTATATGTTGAGAACTAGTTGTTCAATATAATTGTAATCCTCAAGAGTTTTTTTCTTTGTGTGGCACCAATAGTTTTGATTACAATTGAGGGATTATATAGATTAAAGTTAGTGGTTCCTATCTTTTTAGAATTGAGTGATTTCGAGACTAGGAAAAAAGAGGTTCTAATCACGTTCTCGATCGAGGGTTTTTGGGTATAGGCAGACAAAATAAAGACATTGTATCAAGGGCTTTCCCTAGTGTGGGTAATAAAGACTTGCATAAAATTATAAATCAGTAAACCTATATCTGTGTTTATTGGATACCCTTCTTTATAGGTAAAAAGAATTGTATTCATTTAAATGTTTTACATTTCCACTACCTTTTAATAGAAAGTGAATCACTTTATATATTCATTTTTCTATTCTCAATTATTTGATAATGAACATTGTAATTACAATGTTTGTTATTATGATAAATTTATTAACTCAATACGATTTTATAATATTTTTGATTTAATCATTAATTGTTTTACTCTATTTATCATAACCATTCTGATTATAATATAAATTATATATACTCTGATGAAATCATTTTCTTACTATGAATATGATTAAATATGACATGTGGAATACATATCAGAGTCATCCTAGTTATGATATCTTTATATTATGCTAATTTTATAAGTAGACCCAAGGGCCAGTATGATTAATTTTTTTATTACATAAGAGGATTTGTGAATTGAATTAGTATAAATCCTTTTAAACTAAATTCCTTTAAGGATAAAAACAAAAAAAAATTAAACATACATTTCACCACACCCTATTTTATTTTATAATCTTTATATACATTATGATCCAAAAATTATTATCAGAGAAAAGTCTCTACAATACTCTTACTCACATTTTTTATTAGAGGAGGGTTCCACCACACATGTATTTTGTTAATTTAATTTTGCAAGAATTATATATTTCTTTTTATAAAATTCTGGTTTATAAATTATTGTTATACTAATGTGTATTTTTCGTAAAATTAATTTTTGTATTATTTCAAAAAGTGAATGAATCAATGTTGGTTCAACAGACAATCTAAATCCCAAAATACTTATAATTTTTTAAAGAATTGATTATGAATATTAGAGGGAAACAATGATGACTTTTTTGATCAACATAGGAGGTGATAACATTGTTATCTGAACTAGTGAATATAAAATTCCGGACTAGGAAGTGAGATTCATTACCAATCATAAAAAGTAGAAATATCTATTTAATTCTAATGTATAGAATACTTTACGTTGTTCCATGACTAGAAATATATATAGACATATTTCATCTTGTGAACCATCCATAAGTACTTAGAAGAAGCAATAGATTACTCATTTGGGTACATCTAAAGATGATGAAATAAGAATATCCATGCTAAGAGTAGATTACACAGCTTTTGAATTCCCTTATAGAGAATATTTTTTTAAGGTCCAACAAAGGATAAAATGTTTTTTGCACTTTTTAAAATCTTTGGGATATAAATAATTAGATGATAAGATCCTTGTATGAATTATTATAGATATTATACAAGATGAATGGAAATAATAATGAACAACAATTGATGAATCACATAAGGTCAAAATGTAAAATTTGATAAGTTTTTGGATCTCTTTTACAATATGAAAACAGATTGAAAAGAGATGATGAAACAGCTAAAAAGAAGAATGGTTTAGTTACTTTACTTATACATAAAATCAATTGAAATCTCAGCCTCCTAAAATTATAATTATGTCATCAAAGAAAAATAAAGTTGTTGTTCAATCAGAATCAAGTGATTCGGATCATTCTGATAACGAGTACATAAAACACTCGAAGAATGAATAACATTGTTGGTTAAAAATATTTCCTGTACCGATACAAGAAAAGTATGAAGGAAAGGAATGATAATAAATATATTGAAGTTACCTATTATTAATGTAGAAGATCTAGATATATAAGATACGATTTTCCAAAACTCAAAATAAAATACATAAATTGAAGGAATTTTGATAGAAATAAAAAAAAGTATTACAATCCTAAAGGAAATAATGTCTTGAAATATAAAGAATTATAGGGTTCTAGTGGAGGAGATTATTTTGATGATTCTTCTGACAATGAAAATTCTGCATAGAATAATAATTGTCTCTATACCAGAATACCTATTAAATGTAAATATATTTTGGCTATGGTACACACTTATGATTATTTAACAAATATTTCTTTAAAGGAAAACTCTCTTGGTGAGAAATGTTATATGTATTCTGATGAATAATACTCTTCAGCAGAAGGTAATTCTTTACCTTCATATAAACAAGTATCTAGATTTTCTATGTTTCTTAAAAATGAGAATTGTAAATAATGTTTGAAACATGATAGAGAAAATTATAGAATAAATATTTTGACAAATGAACTATCAAATCTTTCTAAATATCTTAATAAAAAGGTTTTTGAAATTGATTCTATTTATAAAAATATTTAGGTTGATAATTCCAAGAATTTTAAGATTTAAAATGATTTTGAAAAAGTCATTTCTATGAAAATTATTTAAGAAACAAAACTCACTTCTAAAACTAATAATGATTTGGAAAATAATGTAGTTATAAAAATAAAGTCTTAGTTTTTTCTTTAATGTAAATTTTGATAAACATCACCACTAGTAAGAAAGGATTTGATTAAATGAAAAAAAAATTATTCCATAAATTAGTTGTTCAGAAATATGTTCTACTCATTCAAACCCATTTTTAGAAACAATAATTTTTCCCTAAAGATTCCCTATTTTTCAATAAATGAAAAAGTGGAGGTTATTAAAATAAAAATTTTTCTATAAATGAAATTCAATCCTTGGGGTTCCAAAAATAATATTTTATAGATCAAAGGTATATTCTTAATATCTTTCTTTCTAAAATTTCTAGATCCAATAATGTTTTGATTCCAAAACTCTAGTTTTCTTTTCATTGAGGAAAAGAATGGAAGTACAAAAAACAAGAATATAGGTTACATGGATAGTGGATGTTCCCAGAATATGATTGGTAATAATGTCTTCTATGAAAGGATTATCGAAATGAAAGGTGGAAGAGTTATATACAAAGAAAATACTGATGTAAATATTGTTGATATATGTAATATTATTCTTCTTAGAAAATAATTAACTTCCAATGTTTCATTTGTAAAAGTTATTAATCTCAACATTATAAACATAAGTCAACTTTATGATGAGGTTTACCCTGTGAATTTTAGGAATGATAAATTCATTGTAAAAAATTCTAAAAATGAATTCATTATTTCTACCCTTCTGTATGAGATTGTTTACACACTAAACATATAAGACCTTAGTTGATAATACTTACCTACCCTTATTATAATGCGAGACTAATATTTCATATGGAATTAAAGTTTAGAGCACTGTAACCTTATGAAAATTATAAAATTAACTAATAAAATACTAGTTACTGATCTATAGGAACATATAATTGATTCTTCAAAAGTCTATGACCCTTATCAATATAGAATGAAACATAAGTCAAATTTAAATCAATTAGTTAATTTTCATCTTCTGATTATTTACAATAAGTGCACATGGATATTTTTGGTCTTACACTAACTTGAAGTATTATTGGAAAGTATTATGTTTTTTTAGTTGATGCATACACTATATATGTGGATCTATTTTCTATCAAGTAAATTTAAATCCTTTTTTTAAAAATTTGTATCAAGTGTTAAAAATGAGAAAGGCTTCCATTGAAAACTATTCATAGTGATTATGGTGGAGAATTAATAAATTATGATTTTGAATTTTTTTTATTAAGAAATTTGTTACACATAACATTTCAGCACATATAATTCCTCACAAAAATGGTGTAGTTAAAAGAAGAAACAATATTCTTCGTGAAATAATAAGTAATATGTTGAGTGAATATTAAATTTTGAAACATTATTGGTGTGAATCTATGATTACTTCTTGTTATAATATAAAAAGTGTTTCAATTAGATCATTTCCTAATAAAACACCTTATGAGTTATGGACATACTGAAAACCTAAAGTTTCATACTATAGATTATTTGGTTGAAAATTATTTATTTTGAATTCAAAATATAATTTAAAAAAAGTAAGCTTAAATTAGATGAAGGTATATTACTAGGATATTAAACTACTTCTAATTTTTTATAGAGTTTTTAATGAAAATTATTGTACTATTGAGTAAACTGGGCATGTCAAAATTGATGAAACTAATCCTTTTGTTTTTAAACAATCCCAACCTACATCTTCTAATGTGTTTTTTGTAGCAAATTATAAACCTATTAGAAAAGACTCTTTTAATAAAGAGAATATTCAAGGAAATATTTCGGAAATATTGACTCAGGAAGACTTTCTATCTTATATTGATGAACTGATTTTATAAAATCCATGTCCGCTATTTATAAAGAATCATCCTTGTAATAATATCATTGGTCATGTAAATAACCCTTCAAGGGATATATTTTTTTAGAAATGAAGTATAACATCTAACATTTATTTCCCAATTCAAACCCAAAAGTTCTGGTGGGGCTTTAGGTGATGAACACTAGATCATGGTAATACAAGATAAACTAAATGAATTTGAATGGAACAATGTATAAACCTTGGTTGAATAACATAAAGAAATCTATGTAATTGGATTAAAATGTGTTTTTAGAAACAGATGTGATGAAACTGGAATAATCCTTACAAATAAAAAAACACTGGTATCTAAAGGTTATAGTCAACCAGATGGTATAGATTATGAAAATACATATGCTCCAACTGCTAAGATCGAATCAATTTGAATTATATAATCCCTGACAACAATATTAAATTCTAAACTTTATCAAATGGAAGTAAAGTGTTTTTTCTATAAAGGATATGTTCAAGATGATGGTTTTTTAACAACCTCCTGGTTTTGAAGATATAAAACATCTTAAATATGATTCTAAATATACCGAAGCATTATATGGCCTTAAAAAAGCCCCTAGAGCATGGTATAAATGATTTATATTATTTTTTGTAAGAAAACAATTTTATTAAGGGAACTGCTGATCCAAATATTTTTATAAAGAAATAAAACCAAAATATTTCGATTTTTTAAATATATGTTGATGATAATATACTTGGATCAACTCAGCAATCATTAATATATTCTTTTTCAAATCTTGTGAAATATGACATTGAAGTGAGTATGTTGGGTGAGTAAAAATTATTTCTTTGTTTTCAAATTTCTCAAAAACTAGAAGGAAATTTTGTATCACAACATAATTATATTTTAGATATTCTTTTAAATTATTGATATTATAATACTAAAATATTAGTACTCTAATAATTTTCTCAAATACTCTTGAACTTGATGAAGTTGGACAACCAGTAAAATAGAAAAGTTTAAGATTTTTTATAGGATGTTTACTATACTCAAATACTAGTCATCCAGACATAATGCTTGCAGTATTTTTATTTGTTATATAATGATAAAATCCAAAGGAATCACATTTTAATTCTATAAAAATAATTTTCCTTTATTTAAAGGGAACTGTGGATCTCTGACTATTCTATTCTTCAAAAAATGATTTTGAATAAAAAATAAAATAGATACAGACTTTGTTGGTTATAGAATGGATTGAAAAATTACATATAGAACTTTTCATTTGTTAGATGATTTATTAGTTTATTGGTCTTGAAAGAAACAATACTCAGTATCACTTTCCACTTTTGAAACGAAATATTTGGCAACTGAATTTGTTGTGCACAAGTGTTGTGAATGTAACACACACTCACTGATTATGGAATGAGTTTTACTAAAACTATAATACTATGTGATAAAACTTTTGACATTGATCTATGTAAAAATCTTCCACATCAGTCATATAAAAATAACATAGATATTACACATCACTTTCTTAGATATCAGACAATAAAAAGAGATATTATTTTATAATATATTGAAAATAAAGAACAGCTTTCATATATTTACTCAAAACCATTACCTTCAATAGATTTTAAAAGGTCATATACAAACTAGGAAGGATCACTGTAATGTAATAATTGATATCTACTTCTTATTTTAACCATCTCCTTAAATAAAGTAACACCTTTTCTAAGGGGGTACATATGATTGAATTTTTTTCTCTCTATTTTCTTTTCCAAATAAAATATTTCATACTCAAAAAACTTTTCTTACTCATTTTTTTAATACAAATAATATTTTTCTTGCACCTGTTGTCTGTACTCATAAAATTTTCTTCCACAAACTTTTACTGTTTTCAATTTATTTCTTCTCGTACTCAGAAATTTTTTCATACTAAAAAAATTAACGTTTTCAATTTCTCTCTTCTCATACTCAGAATATTTTTTATTAAATTTTTTTTTCAGTTCAAAATTTTCACAGAACAATTAATCAAAAAAATAGAACTATCATGACACTCTAAAATGTACAATTACTTACCATAGTCTTTATATTCCTATTATAATTGTTGGTATTTCAATATTTATTTTCTATGTTTAAAAACATTATAAGATTTATGATGAATATGATAAATCTATTTGATTTTTTTTATTTTAATAAAAAATTTAAGGGTTTGAATTTTTTAAACTATTGCATCCTTTTTTATCTAATATGAGCTCTATAATCTCAATGTTCATATTTTTTGACTATATAAAGGGACCCCACACTATCCCACATTGAATTTCTTCAACTTCACACCAAACCTCTTCCACCCATATTGTAGCTGGGTCTAATAGTTTTCCCTACTGAGAATATTTAATCGTACTCATGTCAATATCATCAGATATTCCCCCCATGAAAAGGCTAACAAAAAATTTCTCTTGGATGAAACAATTCACATAAAGGTTACTAAGAAGATATTTCTATGAAAAATAAGATTTTTATTTGAAAATAATTATTAAGATTCCATGATTTGAGTCTATTTGTGTTGAAAAAACCAACACCAATCAATATCTTATTCTTCCGGATGATGTTATAGAGTTTTATAGTACTGTGACTGTTGATGATAATTTAAAAGTAACCTTTCCAATTTATGATAGATAGATATTCATATCAGGAAAACAAGAGGAAAACATATTATGTGTACCATTAGAGGTTGATGATTTTTTCCATTCTCATAAAATACCAAAATGAAAAGGGAACCTTCATTAACTCTAGAGGTGAACAATCCCTTTTTGAAGATCCTGATCCCAAAATAAAAGTAACTCATCTATCAACGAACAATCACCTAAAACCTCTCCATAAGAAAAAGTATTTAATTAATCAAAATTTTGATAGAGAAACTCTTAAATATTTATATGTGTTTATTCATGATTATTTGGTGAATATAATAAAGATAGAACATATGTGTTATATTTTATTAACTGTCCGCAATTTTAATTCTAGTGCTATCAAGTCTCAACTGATTATGTTTCCAATGATTTTAATGATGTTCATTTATGAATGATTTATGTTTTGTAATCATCCAATTAATTTAGTGCAGATACATTTCAATATTCCTTGAATTTTTGAGGATACAATTGTGGTTGAAATTTCCTTTTTATTTAGAATAAATGATTTTTTTAAATATTATGAAGATGACGAAAAAAATAAATAGTTGGAGGAAGTTAGGGCATTCCAAAACAATAAGTTCCAATTCATTCTAATAAAAAAATAATAAAAAATATGAATCTGTATTAAAACCAAATACAAAAAATAAAGAAACTGTTGAAATTTCTTTCAAATAGGGAAAGGATCATGATGAATGAAAAGAAGGATACCCACAAATTGGTCTTAATCTAACAGAAGCTCTAGCTGAAAAAATTTAAACAGAAGAAACTCTCAAAGATGATGAGAATAAAAATAAGTTTAAAAAGGAAAGGATGATATTTTTTGTATTAAAATGTTTTCTATTGTATTATAAAAATAATGTTCTTGAATCATAATTAGAAAAAATCTAAAAAAAGAATCAATCAATCCCTCTATGAAAAATATGGGAATGAATAGAGAAATAGAGATTGAGGAATCGGATCAAACAAATATATCTCAAGAAATTGTTTCAAAAGCATTATAATATACTGATATGACAGATATAGATGCATATCAAAGTGAAGAAGATGAAATAAATAAACTATGAGAAATTAAATAAAGAAGGCGATGAAAAGAAGCGAGGTGAGAAAGAACAATAAGCTAATCAATAACAAGAGTCTCAATTGGACACAATAACCATAAGATATTCTAAATAAACCTCATGCAAGATTCCATTTCCACCAGTAAAGTTTTTGAAGAGAGATTCTCAATGAACCCAGGATACAAAAAAAATCATATATTTGATAAATAGGAAGAGACCAAATCTGATTATGATCAGAATTAGAATTTCAATTATGATGCTACCAGAATTCATTTGGGAGAACTTCCACATTATGAAGAAGATACCCATTTTTACAATACAATGTCATTGAAAAGAGATCAGTATATTTTTCAGGAACATATGAGAATTTAGAAGACAACCGTGTATTTTAAAAGTATTGAAGGGAAGATTGATTTTGTCATTTATAACTAAAACAAACGATGTAACTCAATCAAGATTCCATGAAAAAGACTAATTAGTCTTGAGGCTAATTCAAAAATGATTAATGAAAGTAATAAGGAACACAAAAGGCCTATAACAAAGTGGTGAAATGGTCAAATAATTTTGATTCATGTATAAAACTTTTTGATGATTCAATTAAATAAATAAAAAGTCTGGTAAATGAAGTCACATCTCCATTCAACAAATTGGATAGTGATGCCGCCTTAAAAATGGAATTATTCTAAATCCCATATGACTCTCAATACGAAGAATTCAAAGAGTATTAAAAGGATTTGAATTTTATTCAATAAAACTTTTCAGTGTTGATGTTTTACAAAGATGAAATAAAAAATTTGAAAAATAAAAATTTCCTATTGACTGATAGAGTTGATATTTAGGATTATAAAATCAAATACCAAGATGTCATGATCAGTACTCTAGAAGAAAAGTTACAACCATTGGAGGAAAATCGTCATACCCAGGAAAATGTTTTTGAAGAGAAGGAAGATTGTTTTTTATCTCAGAAGGAATCTATTGATAATATGATGGATGATATAAAGGAATTCATGAAGATAAAGATAGTAATATTAGACCTCTTAAAGTAGTAAAAGGATAAGGAGAAGAAATTATTTGTTTTGAAATCTTGTTGTATTTATTTTAAATTAACAATGAATTTTTTTTCATCCATTAAATGATTTATTAAATATCTTACTACTATTTTGGATGAATATTGTTTCATTAATTTTATATGATCAAATTATTTTTATCTTGGTATATTTTTCTCTCTAGAACCTTTTCAATTATTATAAGACCTTACCTATTCCATTTTGAAAGTCACAAAGGGGGAGAATGATTTATGAAGGGATAGATGTTATCTAATAGGGAAATGGGAGAATGTTAATAATAGAAGGATAATTTCCTTTTTAAGGGGAAAAATAACTTTAGTAAGGGGGTAATGTTTTTTAAATAGAATTCGATACATATAGATTTTTCTATCCTATGTAGGACAGAGTCTTATTCAATATCATATTCAGAACAGTTTTACAACTCAAAAACAGAATAGTATATGTGTTTACTTCTGAATATGATAATTTTTAAATCTTTTTAGGACTCATTTTTTACATAGTAATTTCCCATTTTAGACTTATGGTTTGTTATTTTCAAAAAGGGAGTGATTTTTGGGTCAAAAGTATTCTTTTAACTTCTCCATTATTTTTTGGAAAATCACAAACCCATTCTTAAATAGTAATTACTGAATCTTTTATATTGAATGTATTTTATGAATATAATCATATATAATTTTACCGTACATTCAATATGACATTTTTAAGAATACTATATTTGCATTTTCATATTATAATAATCATACTCATTAGTTTTCAAGAAATGATTCATTCCATAATTATCATAATGATCTTAGATATGATTTCTATCAAACACACTGAATAAAATTATTAACATACACACTATATAGGTTTCGTACTAACAATATTTTTTTAACAATATTAAACATACCGACTCTTATAACGGAAATGATTAGACCCTTTTTCATTTAGATTTATAAATTGAGAAAACTATATCATAATTAATGGAAAACAATTAATCCAAAATAATGATTTGTATTTTGTTTCAATATGAATAAAAAAATGATGTCATTGTTTCAGTAATAAGAAGAACATTGGAGTGCCATGTGTCCATGCCTATCTAAAATTTTAAGATCAAATTTGATTGTTGGACTCTAAGATGACAGTTGGGAGAAATACCTATAAATAAAAAATCATTTGAAAGGGGTCAAACAAAATATTTGTTGGATTTTTGAGACACTGTTCAAGAGATATGAAAAATTTTCTACATGTGAAAACTCAAATAGTTTACAAGTTGAGAACATCTTGTTCCATATACTTGTATTACTTCCGATTTTTATTTTTTTATGTGACACTATTCATTGTGATTACATTTAAAGGCTTCCACAGATAGAAAGGCAGTGGTGCCAATATTTTACAGATCAAGGGATACCAGGAATATGAAAAAATATTTTTCGATCACCTTCTTGATCATTTGTTGCTGTGAATATTCAGATAGACCAAATTTGATCATCATATCTAGGTATTACCCTTGTGTGGGTATGACAAACTTACTTGAAAGTATAAATTAAGGGACCTCTATCCAAGGTTATTGGGTACCCATATCATTAATTTAAATTAAATTTATTCCTTTAATTATTTTATATATATAATGTATTGTAATATAAATTGAATCATTTTGTAGAATCATATTTATATTCACTATTCTATTATTACAATATTTCTAATTATGAATTATTTGATTATAATCACTTCATTTACTCAATAAAATTCTATACACATTAGGATTGAATCTTTAATTATTATAGTGTGTTTATCATAACCATTTTTGTTATGACCCATATTACACTTACACTAATTAAATATTTTTCTTACTATGAATTTGATTAAATAAAACCTATGGAACACATATTAGAATCAACCTTATTTTGATATCTTTAAATTACTATATTTTTATAACCAGCCTAATTAGTAGTTTTACTTCGTAATAGGTTTTTTTTATTGAATTTGTTTAAATCCTGTAAAACTAAATTCATTTAGAAATAAACAAAACCTTTTAAACATAAATATTTTCCACCTCATTTATTTTTCCATTTGCATATACATTACAATCTGACCATTGGTATTGTAGGAAACTCTCAATAATAGTGACACTCACATTGATCATTTAGGAAAATGATTTATAATTTATTTTTGATTTGTATGAGTGAGTATTATATCAAACCCACTAAAGATGTTACTGGTATGACTTGAGTCTATGTTTCCAATTAAAAAAGATATTTTAGTAAATTACTCAAGTGGCAGACTCAATACTGAGAAAACACATTTGGATTGTTTTGATATTTTAAACATTTGGGATGTGTACGAATCATCCACACCTCAATCTAACATGTGGTGTGACCAGTATCACTCTAAGTGCATCTTTTTTATTTATAATTGACTTTAATTTTAATAAAAAAGAAAACATACAAAAAACATAGAAAATGATTTTATATTATTTTGATACTTTAGTAAAATGTTCCATATGTAATTTTTAACAAGTAATATTAATCCAAACCTCTATATAATACATGTTTTTATATGTTTGACTCAATGTGTCCATTGAAAATTCAAAATTCATATTTTAGTTAAAAAATTTCCACTCACTAAATAATGGTAAAACATCCTCGGATTGTCTCAATAATTTTTCCAAATGATTTCTAATTCATTTTTTGACATTTTGGAATAAATATCACATCAAACCCACACATTATGTGAAAATTATGGATCAATGTATATGATTCCACTTTAGAATGAAACATTAGATCTAAAACAAGTTGTGTACCCAAAACCAAGTAAATGTACTAAGATTGTTTTGAAACATTATGAAAACCATCCACAATTCATTTAGGATGTGTTATAATTATTCTAACGTCAAAATGATGCATATTTTTATAGGAACAACTCCAAGTGCATATTTCTATTAAAAATTTACATTAATTTTGGAAAATAACAATTAACATGTAGAAAAATGAGAATCATACTCATATTTTTTTGACTCTTTAAGAAACTTATCAACATATAATTTTTGACGACTTTGAATTAGATGCACCAAAATATGATACACAATGTTCTTGGTATAAATCAAAGTGTTTTTTATCAATTTAAAATAAATATTTTAGTTTAAAAATTGTCACTCAACCAAAATAAGAACAAACACTCTCATATTTTCTTGATAATTTAGTATACCAATTCATAATTCATTTGAGACATATATGAATCATTCTCACTTAAATACCCCACATGATGTGGCTGGTATGACTAAAAGTTTATGATTCAGGTTTAAAATTGATATTTTAGTAAAAAATACAAGTGAAGTAATCAAAACTGAGAAAACACCTTCAAATTTTGTTTAAACTTTAGTAAAATAATGCATAATCCATTTAGAAAATATAAGAATAATTTTAGCCTCAATCTGATGCATGGTGCGAGAGGTATTACTAAATGTTTTTTTTTCAAAATATAAGTTTTATTTTAGTTTAAAACATGCAACACATCACCAAAACTGTGAAAAAGAAACTATATTGTTTTCTCATCATTCTATATTCTATTACATAATTAATTAATTTATCATTTCTATCATATAATTATTTATTTAGTTTTCTTGGAGATAATTCTTGAAGAAGAAAAATAATTGGTGTGGCATGCATGAAGTAACTAGAACTCAGTCTGATAAAAAGTGTTCCTAATATGATTCAATGTTTAGTTTAAAATTAACAATTTATATTTAATTTAGTTTTTTATATCATTAACAACATAAGAATAGTTTTTTTATATAATTCTGTTTTTTTTTTCAAGCAGGGGTGGTGTGTTGTTTTATACCAGGGTGTTCGTTTTATCAATAATATTTTTTTCTTGTATATATAATGTTAATTTTATTTATTTTAAATTTTTTATTTGTATCTGGTTTTTAAAATATCTGCTGTTATTTCTAGTGTTGTTGTGTGATGTAATAGTGCATTACAGTAGGCCAGGTTTTTGGTGTTTTAATGTGTTGTAACATCACAATAAAGTATACCCCTTTACTAGCACTATTGAATGAGATGATAAAGTCATTATTTATCAATTCTTCTGAAATAACTAATAAAGGTTCCCTTTATCAGTGGTTTTAGAAGTACTAGAAAATAATACCTTTATGAGTGTATTTAGTTGTGTTGATGAAGGATTCCTTTATTATTCCATTTATCAGAACAACTAATGGATTCTTTTATCATCAAATGTAGAAGTAATGATTAAAGGGGTACTGTATCGATTCTCAGAAAAAATGATGAAAATTTTTTCCCTTATCGTAGGTTCTAAAAGTTATTATAAAGTATATCTTTATCATCACATTTTTTATCACTGATAATAGACCCATTTTCAGCTCTTTTCTATCACTAATAAATTAAAAGGTAATTTTACTATACTATGGTAGTCAGTGCTTTGATAGAATTAATAAAGGAATATTCTAGTTTCATTACATGCTAATTTTTTATTAGTGTTTTGGGGGGGATAAGTGACTATGTTTCAGGGGTGTTACACTTTTTAATAGAATAAAATTTCCAATTTTCATGAATAGAATGATATATCATCAACCATCCCTTGGTCTGGAAGTTCTCTATGACACATCTCAAGGGATTTATTTCAGTGATGTGATTGTATTTCAATGACTAAAACAAATAGAAAAATGCTTGATGCTGATGCCAAAGATCAAAAAGATATTATAGTTTCTCTATCTGATAAAATATATTTCAAGTGGCTAATTTTCACTATATCCAATCCCATGTGGGGGAAACTGTAAAATATTTACAAAGGTGGTAAAAGATTAAAGGAGGCCAAGCATAATGTCTTGCATAAACATTTAAACAATATATAAATCCATCCATATAAAAACACATAAAAAATTATTTCATATTTTAACTAAAGTTGTAAGAGTTTTTCAAGTAAATAGAAAATAAATTAATGATATTTGCATTATAAAGAATATACTGAGAAGGACCCCACCTCTGTACAATCTAAAAGTTCCAAATCTTGAGGAATGTGATTCATATAAACATTTTTTTCATTATCTTTTAAGGAATTTGGTGGCTTATTAAATGAGTGTCAAAATTGAAGATGTATCCACTCGAGTTAAGAAAGAAATTAAATTAAAATTAATTGAAAGAAATAATATTTTTGGAGTTTTTAATTATGAGTAAGAACAATTTATTTACATATTCGACATGAAATTAGAGTGATGAAAAGGGATAATTAAAGTAAATATTCTCTTGTCTTGTTTTTTGTGTGGTAACATAGGGTGTATGTCCACTTGATTTCCAATGAAATTTTTTTATATAGATGGTGAAGAATAAATCATATAGAAACCACAAAATATATTCTCTAGAAAAGGGGACTAAAAATGATGGATGAAATTTTAGAGAAAGAGCTTCTTCTACTAAGAATAACAATAAGTTACTGGATTATTGGAGAATGAGGATCCAGAGTTTATATCGAACCCATATCATCCATTATTGATTTAGATAAAAAGTTATAACCTATAAAAGCTAAATATAATCCTCTATTTCATATCTAATATATAACAGTTCAACTTAAGGGCGCTCTTGATGATCTTTACAATCAATGTAGTAGAAACTTAATTATTAGAGTTGTGTTGAAAGAGTCATCAGAGTATATTTATCAACATGAATCATAACATGATCAACTAGAAAGAGAAGTAGAAGAACATTAAAAGACTCCTAAAATCATGGAAGTGGTTGAGGAATTTAAAATAATAATTTAAGTGCATTAAATTCCTAAATGAACATACATCGAGACTGGAGTAAAAGGATAACTTTATTGAGAGAATTGAAGAATATGTTGTAATGTTAAGATGTAAATATGAAAATAAATACAAATTAATGGAAATTAAGAGGAAATTGGTGTTCGGGAGATTCTTAAATGTCAAGACTCTATAAATAGATAATAGTGGTTCTAGAGTAGTATAGAACACCTGGAATAATTAATGATATAAAATTGTGGGAAAAGTGAAATTTTTAGTTATTAAAAACATCAAAGGAAAGAAACAGGGTGTGCCAAAATAAAGTGATTTATATAGTTGGACATATCAAAAAGATACCTTTTTCCATAACAAAGAAATCTTCAAATAAAACGAAAAGGAGATATAAAAATTATCCTTAAGTATAAAGATAGGATACACTATCAAATAAATTTAAAAAATAAGGGGAAATGAGGATGAATGGAAGTGATAATACATTTCCTATTATAAAATGTCAATTTTGTGGATTTCTGTGCCATACCATGTATTACTTCGAAGTAGCAAGGGGCTATTTATATGGAGAAGTGCATAGAATTCAAAAACTTATATTGAGACCATATCCTTCATCACATTGAAGAAATATATTATATGGATAATTATTGCACTATTATAACAATGGTCATAAATTGATTCATTGCAGGTAGAGGAAAAGTATGAATAATACCTATAGAACATAGTGACAGGTCCTAAATTGACAACAAAGAAGAGTTAATCTTCCAAATATGTATTTTCTTCTAGAAGAAGAGTATGAGTATGGTGAACCAATATATATTGAAAAAAGATTATAGATTCCACCATCTTCCTCTATGAAATCCAGTATATCATGTATGGGAAAAAGAAAAATCAAGGAATCCAATCATACTAAAATAGCCCTTAGAGATACAAAGAACATTATCACATAGATTCTTGATATTGGTTGCTCATCCCCTATGATAGGAAATTTAAATTCGACAATGAATATTAAGAAAATGGTTTATATAATATAGTGACTTGGAATTGATGGTTCTTTAAAGAACAGTATTAGTGGAAATATATAACATTAAATGATTGTCTAAGGAGAATTGAAGTTCTCTACATCGATGGTTTTCATCAAAATATATTAATGAGAGTCAACTATATGACTCCTAATTGATAGTGACAACTAATTCTAAATAGTTATCAATGAAATGAAATATAATTAATTATCTCATGAAAGTATGAGAAATAGATTAGAATATATACTAATTTGGCTGTAAAGAGAACCCTTGTTTCTGAATAGTTTAAGAAGAAATTACCTTGTAGTGTGGGAGGTTGGTTCAAATTAACTGAAAGAACTTGGAACAACTATAAATGATTAATATTTTTGGTATACATTACAAATCTGAATAATTATATAGGAAAAAATGATTCATGCATGTAATTGAAGATGTCGAGAGTTCATATCAGACAAAGAACAAAAGATCATGAAATCTACTTAACATCATTCACAAAGATGTGTGTGGTCTAATGCATGTGGTTGAAACATATGGAGATAGATACTTCATTTTTTTTATTGATTGTTATTGTAGAATTTATTGTGTGATTTTTATATAGAGGACATGTAATGTGCTTGATTTTATGAATATTTATCATCAGAGAGTAGAAAATGAAACTGGCCAAAAAATAATGATTCTTTGACTTGAAAATATTGTACAATACATAACCATTGAATTTGAGAATTACCTTGAAAATTTTGGAAAGAATAATGAATTATATTCAAGGATAAACCCACCAAAAACGGGCTCTTGGAACTCATAAATTGATAGGTGAACAATATCGATAGAAATATACTAACTGAGATTCATGATTCTCTTTACAACTATAAAGAGGTTGTTCAAGTGGTAGTGTAGACTCAGAAGGAAAATAATATTTTCTTAAATAAACTAGTACACCATATGAGATATAGTATGAAAAGAAGCCATCATTGATATAATTTTATGTTTTTTGAAGTAAATTTTTAATTCAATACAACGAAAGAAATCATTGCATGTATGGTGATGCTGCAAATAAGGGAAAGTTTCACAGATATTCAATAATGTGTAAAGCATAAAAGTGGTACAATAATCATCCTATAAAGCATGTGGAAAGAAATGACATAAAAATAAATTAGTAAAAAACCCATAAATACTAAAAGGAGATTATATGTTGATATTATTGAAGAAGAAGAAGAAAGTGGATAAGGGATAGATTCCAATGAACAAATACTAGAAATCTAAAAAACTTCAAATGCCGACAACAATGTGATGGTTCAGATGAACTATCAGAAGAAGAAATAAATTTCTAAATAAAATCATTAGATCTTCACAATATAAATAGAATAATTGAAATTGATAAATTCAACATCATTGGGGATTGGACCACACCTACATAGTCAAGGATAATGAAGAAAAAAGCAAATTATACCATCCTCTCAGTTGTGAAAACAACCTCATTAGAAAAATAATAGAAGGATGAATCATTGGTAATGGTTGTGAATAATGAATTGGGTCAGATTGGTAAGAACTATTCATGGGATCTTGATATGTGGCCAAAAGTTTACAATTTTATAGGAACAAGGTGAGTTTTAAAACAAATTCATAAGTATAATAACCCAGATCTTTTTTTCAGGTATGTTTTTCATTATTCTGGAGTTTTTGAGAAAAGAGGACTTTTTGGAAATTTTTGAAGTACATACTATGTACTTTAGGAGTATATCTCATGTACATCTTTTCCAAAAGAGGCAGTGTGCTATCCGTGTCATTTCCATGCACACGGTCATGTGGGGTGATGTGGTGGCCACCTAAAGTGGAGTATAGAAAAGGCAATTAAACGTTGTGTACTTCAAAAGTACATGTTGTGTACTTCAAAAGTATATGTCATGTACTTTATTTTTTTCATTAAATTCACTAGGATCACGTCTAAAGGATAGAATCGAATCTTTCTAGGTTTGGTTCGTCCAAGAGTAAGGGTACTTCCGAGGATCTTTGACAAACCCGCGAGCCTCCGTCCGTCCTTCGAATCAAAAACCATCGGATGAGTTGGAATCGCATAAGTGAGTTCTTCCTTCTCCAAGAGCATCATTTTCCAATTTATCCTCTTTTCCATGTTATCATGGGTTGAACATTTTAGAAATTTTTGTTGATATTTGACATTATTAGGAGATTCAAACTCCATGGTTCAAGTATATTGATCTTCTAACCCCATGGTAGGTGGTTTGTCCCTTTATGTAGAAAGTCTTTGAGTTTTATGTGAAAATTTGCACAATACCCTTGAACGGGGTATTGCACATTTTCCATTTTATCCCTATTGTTTTCCTGAATTTCTTGTACTCCTGAGTAAAGGTTATTGTTTGTGAATAGGGTAATTTCATGTGCCTTGGATTTATTTCCCATGCATTTTTTTCCTTTTTTGACTTTTGGGACTAGTTTACCTGCTAGGTTGTTGTTTACATTCCCATGCCTAGTATTGTAGAATGGTGTGACTATTGTTCTGATATGTTGTTCTGCTATAGAATCTTATCCAAGTATTCCTTGAGGTTTAATTTGGCCGATACATGATACTATACTTTTTGATGTTCACAGGGCCGTGAGAACCTAGTGTAGTAGACCATAGGGAGAATTGACAAAATGGTTTCTCCAGAGTGTCTTTTATGATTTACAATGCGAGGACATATGGGTGATTGACGTTAAGTGCTTCCTTAGAGAGTCTTTAGTTCATCTATGTGAGCCACAAAGGGAATGTGATGTAAGTGCTTCCCTATGGTGCCTTTAGTATCAATACAAGACTATAAGGGGAATTGATGGTGAGTGCTTTCTCATAGAGTCTATACATTAGCTGTGCCAGAGGGGTGAGACTGTGTGTGCTTTTGATAGGGTTTGTCATATATGTTGGGTAGGACTAGATGGATAGGATGTGAGTACTTCCTAGAGGGTTAACTATTTTGTTTATCTACTTTGATTAGTGGTTGCTTGATATTAGACTGTGGATTGGTTACTACTGAGTACTTTCCTATTTACTACATTCTGTACTTTCACCTGACATATAATCACTGACTATTTGGAACAGATCTCTTGGTGGTTGCCTACTGGGATTCATCTCACACCCAATTTGGGCCATGCTTTTGAGAAGAAATAGATTATATTATTGTAGGTATAGATAAGGGCAAGAACCCTTCTACTTTAGGTACTTGACTTGCTCTGGAGCCAGAGAGCATGGGACCAAGCTATAGCTTGCGATGATGAGGAGTTTATCTGCTTTCTTTTTCACATTGGTTTATCTCTATTATATTCCATCATTGTGTCTTGTTTGGCTTCTTTCCTAGACATATATGTACCATGCATCACATTATATATATGTTTTCCAGTTATTTATCACTTCAGTCTTCCCCAGTTTACTGTTGTAGGATATTACTGCTTCCGGTATTATATATTTGTTTATTTTCCACAGTGTTACTCAGCTAATGAGGGCATAGTTTCCCCACTATTACACCTTAGGCCCTCGCTTATAGTCAATAACCTCTGGCATTCGTGGAAATCCGCTTGAGGCCATGTGACCAATCATGTATAGGGCGCCTCTGGGTGGCTTCCGGAATAGGGACATTACAAAGTGGTATTAGAGAATTATTTTCTCTTGACTTACTATATGGAGACTTTAGCCAGGGATAGGATAGAATAGGTACTTGGTAATAAGTTGTGCTAGAGAGTAGCTAACCCCTGTATAGGGAAATGACATTCTACCTCGTTTATTGCAATTTTTCTGGTTTTCAATTTTACAGTTAATTTGATTTCCCTGTTAGGTGATTCACATGTTTTGTGCTGTTATCGTTGATTTTATTGAACATTTATTTCTGTCGCAAACCGATGAGATGAGGGTATTCCATCTCATTCATCATATAGGCACTTGCTATAAATCACATGTCATGAATTCATTCCATATCATATTGGATGCATTATAAATTGCATGTTGTTGTGATAGATGTTGTGTATAAGACGCTTGATGCTGTGATAGATGCCATGATAAACATGTCTTATTCTTGTTAGAGCATTTATTGTGAGAGGTTTTGTTTGAATGAACTCCAAACATTGGTTCTTGAGGTGTTATGGGCCCTCATGGACCAAAATTTGGTGGATCATTGACTTTGTTACCATGTGTATAAGTTGTTTGAGATTCCAAACTTTTACTCATGGGGAGTATAGGCCCTCACGGATCGTAATTTTTCACTTTCAGTGTTCGTTTCAGTGTTTTCTGGGCTCCATAGTAGTTTCAGAGGCTTACTATCTATAAAAACATAGAATACATGTCGTGTAGTTTTGACTACATTCCATGTGTTCTTCTGTTCGGGAAGAAATTTTTTTTCATAAGAACAAGCTGTGTACCGTATGTGCACACTGTGTAGTCTCTAATTATGTCACAAGCTATGTGGGTAGAGACACGGGATAGGGAAAATCTTGTGGGAATAAGTCGTGTACCTGTTGTGCATGTATTGTAGTGTAATCCTAGGAGTCTTGCCATATAGCTAACAAAACAGGTCGGTAGAGTCTCTTCTTATACACGTCGTGACAGGTTTGAACATGCCGTATAGTATGACCTAGGTACCCTGTCATGTAACTAACAACATGTGTCAGTGTTATCCTTATCATTCATGCCGTGTCCATCTAGAACAGGCCGTGTAGTGTCAGCCATGTAGTCGGCCATGTAACTAACCACACTGTCAGTTGGGACTTCTTAATATACACCATGTTCGTCTGGAACACGTCGTGTAGTGAAACCAAGGTACATAGGTCTTTTCACTAACAACACGGGCTAGGTGAAGCTTGTCTAGTACACGCTATGTCTGCTGAGAACATGTCGTGTTGTCTTGTCTTGGGAGTGTCGTGTGGATTAGCCATGTTGAAAGACTCGATCATGGGAAGAGTATTCAAGTACACGTCGTGTGTTACAGAAACATGTCGTGTGTTTGGGGCGTTACATGACGAGTTTAGGAAGAAGTACATGACCATGTGAATGAATTAAGGGAACACGCCGTGTAAGGTTTATACACGCTGTGTAGTCATGTTTTGTAAAACGTGAATGCTTTATTTCAATTGTTCCCTCCCTGTACTTACTGTTTTCATTCCATGATAATTTTCATCTATGGTGTGTGTTTGAACTTGTAGAGTCTTCCCACCGATATGTCCTCCAGTTGTCCACCAGTTACAGGGCAGTGATCAGACGCCGGATAGGTCCTACTGTTGTGCCAGTCTTGGCACCAGCATTTATACATGTTACCGGTACTGACGCACAGTTCAGGGAAGAATTCATGAGGATGATGCAGACCCTATAGGGAGCTCCACCTCCTACTCCTTCGATGGCATACTTGAAGTGGGTTTTCCAGTAGCAGAATCCTCCCACCTTCTAAGAAGAAGGAGGGCCTCGGGCTTCAAAGTCATGGCTAGAAGCTATGCTGACAATCTCTGAGCATCTAGAGACACCTCTAGAGAGGAGGGTGAAGCTTTCCACTTAAATGTTATAGGATTCCATCAAGAGATGGTGGGATGTGATCTCACAGGTGGGGTATCAGTAGGTTATGGCTATAGAGGAGTTCCAGCGCATCTTTTATATCTTCTTCTATCCGGAGAACCTGAGGACCGATCGAGCCCGAGAGTTTGTCATTCTTGAGCAGGGTACTCTTTCTGGTATGGATTACTCCTCTTGCTTCATTAAGATTCAGCATTTCACACCTCGTCCTAGGAGGTGATGGGTTATTCCAGGCATGGAAGTTCAAGGATGGCCTCAGATAGGACATCCGCTCTTAGGTGAATATCATCATGTTGACTTTCATCACCTCTATATTTAACCAGGTGCTGATCTCAGAGCGCATTCTGAGGGATTCCGAAGTTATGAGCCTTGGCAGCTTGGCATCTGGAGTTAGCATCCCTCCTACTAATATTAGGAAGCACCGTAGGGAGTCTAAGTGCGGTGATCTATGGAGGTGAGACACATCTCCTAGTATCCAGGTGGTATGCTACCAGTGCAGGAAGAGTGGGCATACACGACCATTGTTCCAGAGAGACCTAGTGGAGTGCTGATCTTGCAGCAATATCGGCCACCTTCATCATTTTTGTTAGGTCTTCTCACCAACAGCTGGTGATAGGGGTTCTTCTATGACTCCGCATTCAGGAGCAGCACTGCCAGTTTCTCACCAGTCTGGGAACTGGAGTTCTTTTGGCCGTTCAGGCTGAGGCGGAGGTTGTGGTCGTGGTGGTCAGTCACTAGTGTTTCAGCGATAGTAGAGTGGATCATCTCAGAGTGGTTAGGCAGGGTCACAGGGCTGTGGAGCAAGACAGACACTTGTAGTGGAGAAGACCCAGTCGGAGCAGGATCCCAGACCTTCTACAGTTTGAGGTACATTCCAATTTTCCTCAGTTTTATCTTCATATCTTTTCGATACATGGGATTCCCATTGCTTTATATAGGTTGTTTTCATGGAGAGCGTTGGGCTCTGTGTGTTCTCTTTTTCTAATATTTGTACTCTGGACACTCTGTTGGGGACTAGAACGTCTAGTGTACGTCAGTTCAAGGAGTTCCCTCTAGAGGTTGGTGGGTGTCGCTTCTTATGGGATCTGTATGTCCTAGAGATGACATGCTATTATGTCATTCTCGGAATGTACTGGCCAGTTCCCTTCCAGGAAGTTGTCAACTATTATTTCCCCAGGTTGAGTTTCATATCACAAGAGGGTGGATATTTTCATTATAAGGTCTAGTGGGATGTCCAGGTGAGAAGAGTGGGTTCAGAGAACCATGGGTTAGGAGGAGTTATAGCCCAGATTGCAAGTCTGTATCTAGATAACCAGGGGACTTTACAAATGGACTTTCCTCTAGTGTTGGATCATTTCAAGGATATCTTTCCAGAGGACTTTTCAGGTTTGCCTCCAGATCATGAGGTAGAATTTTAGGTCGAGTTGTTCCAGGAGTGTCACCAGTGTCCATTCCTCCTTATAGGATTGCTACACCTGAGTTGCAGGCGCTCAAAAAAACAGGTGGAGGAGTTGCAGGAAAAGGGTTTCATCCAACCCAGTACTTCTTTTAAGGGTTAGCCTATCCTGTTTGTGAAGAAGGCAGACAGTACTCTTAGGCATTGGGTATATTATCGGAAGTTGAACTAGTTGATGGTCAAGAACCAATATCCCTTTCCCAGAATTGATGATCTCTTTGATCATCTTTGAGGATCTCAGGTGTTCTTGAAGATTGACTTAAGATCTGGTTACCATCATTTGCGCGTTAGACCATCTGATATACCTCTCGAACCTTTTCGGAGCAGGTATGGTCAATTTTAGTATATGGTTATGTCGTTCGGTGTCATGAACGCACCTATAGTTTTCATGGCACTGATGAATTGATTGTTTCATCCTCACTTGGATTGCTTCGTGGTGGTTTTCATGGATGATATCTTGGTTTACTCTCTCACTAGACATGACCATGCTACAAATCATGGGATCATTCTAAGTACACTGAGAGAGAATCAGTTATATTCTTAGCTCTCAAAATTCCACTTTTGGATGGATCAAATTCAATTCTTGGGCCATGTTATCTCAGAGATAGAAGTATCGGTAGACCCAGAGAAAGTGAGAGCAGTATATATAATGAATGATCATAAAGTATATATAATGAATAATAATGCTATATATATAACATAATAATTCTACTAGATTTATATATATATATATATATAAATTTCATCTATTTACTTCGATTCAAGTAAATAAGGAAAGGAAAACAGCGTTCATGCGTACATACAGATTACCATATCCACGACCCGATGAGATTCATTCTCCATGTAAACCATTCAAGAATGATTATAAAGAATATATAATGAATAATAATGGTATATATAACATAATAATTATAATGGATTTATGTATATATATATATATATCATCTATTTACATTGATTCAAGTCAATAAGGAAAGGAAAACAGCGTTCATGCGTACGTACGGCCTACCGTCTCCATGAACAGTGTGTTTCATTTCATTTATCAATCTATTATATATATATATACTGAATATGTATGATATATAAATCATGTTTTACATTATGGAAGTAAGTAAATCATGATATATGTAATAATAATATCAAGAACAACAAGTCCAAACACGTACGATAAGTGAAACGATTTTACCAAAAACGCTGCTTTAACATGAAATTTACAAAATAAAAGGTAATATTAACTTATTAGTGAACCATATATGATATCATAACAATGAATATGATTTGTTAATAATTCAATGACATTATTTAAATCATTATACAGGAGGTTTGGATACGTACGAAGCATATCGGGCCTAAGGTAAGGGATAACTTTTCCAATCTCGTTTTTATCCGAGATTATTTATTCATAAGTATTTACTCGGGTTATATTTATCATCTATTTACCTATCTTCCAAAAATGGATTCATGAATGTTTGAAGTCCTTCTTTCCCATTTTTTACCTTTACTACATGGTATGTAAGAAATATTTCTTTTGTTTACCATACGAGGTACTTTTTGACTTTTCCGGCAAAAGTACGAGAAGAATGTTTTTTTAACTTATACCGTGTGAACAGATTTTTACAATTTCATAACGCCTTATTTTCATCTACAAGATTTCATGATTATTTTCTACCAAAACCTTTTATTTTAAAATAGAATTGATTTTTTTGAAAAGAAAATAATTTTGAGGATGAAAGGATATTTTCCTCAAGAATTCATTTTAAGTATTTTATCAAAACTATTTTCCATCTAAGATGACATTATTTAGTATGTTTATGTTTCAAGTATAATGCCTCTATTATTTAAATGGTTTTATTCTTTTTATGATGAAATGTTATCCATTTGTTTTATATGGATTATTTTATGATGGGAAGATGTTTATGAAACCCATTTTATTCATTGGGTTATGATGAATGATTTATGTTTATTTTGTGGCACAGGTAAGAATGATTTCATTATGAGATGGGTGGGACATATATCTCCCTCAAATGCAATGGGTAAAGATTTATATCTCATGAGATAGACATGCTTGGAATGGAAAGTTAATCTAGCTTAGTGATACAAAACTGGAACAAGGAGTGAACATGATTTAGTAAGGGACTTTGTCCACTATGAGGGTCTTGGCAGTAATGTCATGGCTACTATGGAAATCATATCAAGTGCTTAATGGTTTCCACAATTACATGTTTTATTCCCTAGCTATTTTATCGTGATTAATGTTCCTTTATGATCTATGCCTTATGTACTTGCAAGATTTATTTCTCAAGATTTTGATGTTTAAACTTTTGATCATGTTTTTTTAAGTTCAAATGTATATTATTTGTTTTATTATCTCCATGTTTACCCTTAATGAGCATTTGAGGTCACCCTTTATATTTTTTCTTTTTCCCATGATTTAAATAATGGTTTTAGGAAAGAAAACAAAAGGGGAAGGTATTTATAGGAGATTTTGAAGATATTTCACCATGATTAGAAGATTATGTATCAAGTATCCAGAGACACTAATCTATTACAGTCCTTGAGTGTTGGTTCTTGTTATGTATTAATTATTCCAAGAAAGTAATGTAATGTCCATGTACATCAAGCATGGGTATCTGTAGTTAGTTTCAAAGGGCACCTCCTCCCTCTCTTCATCACACCACATTGAGCCTTAAAGATCATCCAAACCCAGAATATTTCTCTTCTCCACTTCCCTAGAATCATAATAGAGGTCATGGTATTCTTCAATGTCTTAATTTGGTGCCCCAAGAGGAGTTTAAGAAGAGGCGCGTCAAAGAAGAGGTAATATCCTTTACCGATTCTTTCCAATTTATTTCTTCTTCTACTCCTTCTTCTTTATTTGTTTCATCATAAATTAATAACATCGGTATCACTAATATACTGATATGTTATTAAAAATATGAAACAACCTCATTTCACCTTCTATCTATCCTACGGAAAATGAAATCACCATGCGTGCGTACGTACGGAATATCGTCTCCACGTCATGGTGTAATTTGTTTTTCCACCACCACCTTACATGGATGGGTATAATGGTGTAATGAATAACTATATATGGTTATTATAACATCATAATGATTCTGAGATATTATATTATCCACTCCAATTCCATTCAATAATTATGGTAATGATATCATCGCACGTGCGTACGTACGGATTACCGTCTCCACGACGCGATGAGATTCATTCTCCATGTTAACCATTAAAGAATGATTATAAAGTATATATAATAAATAATAATGGTATATATGTAACATAATAATGCTACTAGATTTATGTGTATATATATATATATATATATTTCATCTATTTACTTCGATTCAAGTCAATAAGGAAAGGAAAACAGCGTTCATGCATACGTATGGCCTACCGTCTCCATGAACTGTGTGTTTCAATTAATTTATCTATCTATTATATATATATATATAAACTAAATATATATGATATTTAAATCATGTTTTACATTCTGGATGTAATTAAATAATGATACAAGTAATAATAATATCAAGAACAACAATTTCGAACAGGTACGATAAATGAATCGATTTTACCAAAATCGTTGCATTAACATGGAATTTACAAAATATTGGGTAATATTAAGTCATTAGTGAACCATATATGATATAATAACAATTAATGTGATTATTTAATAATTAAATTACATTTTTTAAATCATTATACCGTAGTTTTGGATACGTATGAAGCATATAAAACCTAAGGTAAGGGATAACTTTTCCAAATTCGTTTTTATCCGAGATTGTTTATTCGTAAGTATTTACTAGGGTTATATTTATCATTAGTGTCCATATGTTTTAAAAATGGTTTCATGTAAGTTTAAAGTACTTTTTACCAATTTTTCACTTTTACTACGTGGTATGTAAGGAATCTTTTATTTGTTTACCATACAAGGTACTTTTTGACTTTTCTGGAAAATGTACGAGAAGAATGTTTTTTTAACTTATATGGCGTGAACAGATTTTTACGGTTTCATAACACCTTATTTTCATCTATAACATTTCATGATTATTTTCAACAAAATCCTTTTCTTTTAAAATAGAATGGAATTTTTTGAAAAGAAAATGATTTTGAAGAAGAAAGGATATTTTCCTCAAGAATTCATTTCACGTGTTTTATCAAAACTATTTTCCATCTAAGATGAAATTATTTAGTATGTTTATGTTTCAATTATAATGAATCTATAATTTAAATGGTTTTATTCTTCTTATGAGGAAATGATATCCATTTGTTTTATATGGATTATGTTATGATGGAATGATGTTTATGAAACCCATTTTTTTGGGTTATTATGGATGATTTTTGTCTATCTTGTGGAACAAGTAAGAATGATTTAATTATGAGATAGGTGTGGCCTTTATAACCCTCCAATTCATTGGGTAAGATTATATATCATGAGATAGACATGGCTGTAATGGAAAGTTAATCTGGTTCAGTGATACAGGACTGGAACGAGGAGTAAACTCGATTCAGTAATGAACTTTTTCCACTAAGATGGTCTGGGCAGCAATGCCTTGGCTACTATGAAAATAATATCAAGTGATTAATGGTTTTCCATAATTATATGTTTTATTCCCATGATATTTTATCGTGATTAATGTTCTTTTATGATCTATGCCTTCTGTACTACCAAGATTTATTTCTCATGATTTTGATGTTTAAATTTTATGATCATTTTTTTAAATTCAAATGTATATGATTTGTTTTATTTTCTCCATGATTACCCTTAATGATCATTTTAGCTCACCCTTTATATTTTTATATCTCCCCAAGATTTAAATAATGGTTTTAGGTAAGAGAACCAAAGGGGAAGAACTTCATGGGAGATTTTGAAGATCTTTCACCATGATTAGAAGATTATGTTCTAAGTTTCCAAAGACACTAAACTATTATGGTCCTTGAGTGTTGTTTCTTGTTATGAATTAATTATTCCGAAAAACTAATGTAATGTCCATGTATGTCAAGCTTGGGTCTCTACATGGCTGGATACTACAGATGTTTCATTTAGGACTTTTTAAGCTAAGCAGCACTGCTGACGGGTCTGACTAAGAAGGGTGCGAAGTTCCTGTGGTCATATTCTTGTGAGTTAGCCTTTTAGGAGCTGAAAGGGAGGTTAACATCAGCACTGATATTAGTGTTCCCAGAGCTGGAAAAGATCTATACTGTTTATTGTGATGCATTAGGTATCGGGATGGTAGTTGTTCTTATGAAGTGAGGTGGAGTCGTTGCGTACGAGTCTCGGCAGTTGAGGCCACATTAGAGGAATTACTGACACACAGTCTCAAGATGGCAGTAGTTGTTCATGCCTTGCGCAGTGGGAGACATTATCTATTGGGTGAGAATTTTCTAGTTTTCACTGACGAAAAATGTCTCAACTACATCTTCACTCAGCGTGATTATAATTTGAGACAGCGAAGGTGGGTTGAGTACCTACAATCCTTTGACTTTGAGCTTGCCTATACGCCAGGGAAGGGCAATGCAGTGGTTGAGGCGTTGAGCAGGAGGACTCAGATACAGGTAGTTCAGGAGGCCAGTAGTGAGTGTAAGCTTATGGCTCTGTTCTTTGAGATGCATTTAGAGGGGCACGATAGACAGGGGCAGACCTTACTTTCTTCTGTACTGGTTACCTCTACCCTTCTTGATCTAGTATGCATGAGGCAGCTATCAGATTATGAAGGCCTATTCCTAAGGGAGAGTGTGTCAGGAGAGGACCCCATTCCTTGATGGACCATAGGAGAGGATGAGAACATGCATTTCCAAAGTCGTGTATGGGTTCCAGCAGATATACGCGAGGTGCTAATGTGGGGTTTTCATTCCTTGGTTTGGGGAGTTAATCCTGGTGTCACCAAGATGTATCATGATCTACACCATCTGTATTAGTGGCCAGGTATGAAGAGGAATGTTGACGGTTTCATCACGAGGTGTTCCACTTTTCAGCAGGTGAATGCGGAGCATCATCAGCTAGTAGAGCTTTTACAGCAGTAACCCATTCCCGAGTGGAAGTGGAATGACATCGTGATGGATTTCATGACAGGGTTTCTGAGGTCTCCTCGAGGGAACGACACAGTATGGGTTTTCATCGACAGACTTACAAAGGTCACTCACTTCTTGCGGATCATGGAGACCTTCAATGTTGATGATATAGGATGGTCATACATCCGTGAGATTGTACGTCTGCATGGAGTTCCATACTCCATCGTTTCTGAGAGGGATGCTCTTTTTACTTCTTGGGTCTGGCAGGGGATACTAAAAGAATTGGGCACACAAGTGCTCTTGGATACATCTTACCATCCCCAGAAAGATGGCCAGTTTGAGCGTATGATTCAGGTTCTTTAGGACATGCTCCAAGCATGCTTCCTAGATTTTAGAGGTTCTTGGGAGAAACACATACCTCTGGTGGAGTTTTCCTATAACAATAATTTTTAAGCAACTATTCATATGGCACATTTTCAGACATTGTATTGTTGGCCATGCCAATCGACCTTATTTTGGCAGGAGGCATGAGAGGAAGACTTGCTGGGACCTCATCTTATTCAGGAGACCACGGAGAATATAGAGTTGATTCGGAAGAGGATGGATACTACACAGTCTCGTCAAAAGTCTTATGTTGATCAGCGGAGACGACCTCTGGAGTTCGAGGTTGTGGATCAGGTTTTTTACGTGTCACGCCGAGGTTGGGACAGAGGAATATTAGGAGGTAGGGTAATCTTTCACCGAGGAATTTCAGGCTGTTTGAGGTGTTGGAGAGATTTGGGCCGGTCGCCTATCAGTTGCAGTTACCTCAGAGGTATCGGTCTATGCCCGGTGGTTTCCGCGTTTCTTAGCTCTGTCGTTACACTTCGTATTCGTCTCATGCCTTCCTACCTGAGGATGTCGAGTTGGATGTGGATGAAATTTTGAGGACCATCCTATCCGGATTTCCGAACATAGTACTAAGGTTCTCCAGGGCTGGCCTATTACTCTGTTATGGTTTCTATTGAAGCACATGCGAGTATAGGATGAGACTTGGGAGAGGGAGGACGATGTGTGATCAGAGTGGCCATAGTTGTTTGGGGTTTCTTCTTCTACGTTGCGCTAGGGAAATTCGTGGATGAATTTATTTAAGGTGTGAAGGTTGTAAGATCCCGAATCTTCTTTTCAAGTATGTTTTTCTATTTTCTAGAGTTTTTGAGATAAAATGAGTGTCTGTAAATTTTTGAAGTATACGTCGTGTACTTTATGAATACACATGGTGTACTTCGTTGCCAAAGGAGGTCGTGTGCTGGCCGTTTTATGGCCACACACACGGTCGTGTGGGGTGATGTGGAGGCTGCCTAAAGCGGAGTATGGTAAAGGAAAGTACACACCGTGTACTTCAAAAGTACACGTCGTGTACTTTTTTTTCATTAAACGCATTGGGGTTGCACCTGACGGATAGAACCGACTCCTTCTAGGTCTGGCTCGTCTGAGAGTGAGGGTATGGTAATGGATCTTCAACAAACCCCCATGCCTTCATCATTCCTTCGAATCAAACACTGTCAGTCACGTTGGAATCACATTGGTGAGTTCTTCCTTCTCCTAGAGAATAATTTTTCAATTCCTCCTCCTTTCCATGTTATCTTGGGTTGAATATTTTAGAAGTTTTTGTAGATCATCAAAGTTCTAAGGAGATTCAAGCCTTGTAGATCAATTATATTGATCTCTTAACCCTAAGGTAGGTGGTTTGTGCCTTTCTGTAGAATGTATTTTATTTTTATGTGCAAATTTTTCCAATACCCATGAACGAGGTATTTCACATTTACCGTTTTAGCCCTATTATTTTCATGGTTTTATTGTATTCCAGAGTAAAGGTTATTATTTGTGAATAGGGCAATTTTCTATTCTTTGGATGTATTTCTGATGCATGTTTTTCTTTTTTTGACGTTTGGGTCTAGTTTGCCTACTAGGATACTGTTTACTTTCCCATGCCTAGTATTATAGGATGGTTTGACTGTTGTTCTGATATGCTGTTATATTATAGAATGCTATCCAAGTATTCCTTGTGGTTTACTTTGGCCGATAAGCGATGCTATACTTGTTGATTTGCACAGGGCCATGAGAACCTAGTGTATTATACCATAGGTATAATTTATGTAAGGTCTTCTCCAGAGTGTCTTTTATAATTTACAATGTGATACCACAAGGGGAATTGACATTAAGTGCTTCCTCGGAGAGTCTCTAGTTCCTCGACGTGGGCCATAGAGAGAATGTGATGTAAGTGCTTCCCTTGAGAACCTTTAGTACTGATACGAGACTATAGGGGGAATTGATGGTGAGTTCTTCCTCAGAGAGTTTATACATTAGCTGAGCAAGAGGGGTGAGACTGTGTGTGCTTTCCAGAGGGTTGCTCATATCTGTTAGGTAGGACCAGAGGGGATTGGCTGTGAGTTCTTCAGATAGGGTTACCTGTTATGTTTATCTTCTTTGATTAGTTGTTGTTTGATATTGGACTGTGGATTGGTTACTGCTGATTAAATTCTTATTTACTGCTTTCTATACATTCACCTGCCATATACTCACTGACTGTTAGGCACAAAGCTTGTGGTGGTTGCCTACTGGGATTTGTCTCACACCCTATTTTGGCCATGCTTTTTTTCCCAAACAGATTATATTGATACAGTTATAGAAAAGGGGAAGCACCCTTCTACTTCAAGTACTTGACATGTTGTGGAGCTGGAGAGCATGGGACCATGCTATGGCATGTGATGTAGAGAAGTTTATCTACTTTCTTTTGAAGTTTTGTTTAGCGTTGTTGTATTCATTCATTGTGGATTGTTTGGGTATTTTCCTAGACATATATTTACCATTCATTAGGTTATATATATGTTCTCTAATTGTTTATTATTTATGTCATCCGTTGTTTACTATTTTTGGATATTACTGCTTATGTTATTATATTTTTTTTATCTTCTGTTGTGTTACTCTGCTAATGAGGGAATAGTTTCTCCACTATCACACCCAAGGCCCTCGCAGCTAGTCGGTAGCCTATGGGTCACTTCCGGAATCGAGAAGTTACATTAAGCATGGAAATGTGATAAAAAAATGCATGCTTAGTGTGTAAACTCTATGTACAGTTTGGAGGCATTAATATTGAAGAAACATTTCTCCAGTACCTAGACTGGAGTCGATCCTAATTTTTTTTACTATTGAAATTAAAAGTCAGTTCAATGTTTATTATTTGTATGTTTAATAGAGTTATTAAATGGACTTTGTGAAGTGGAAGTCTACATTGAACAACTAGTCGTATTTTGCATTGGAAATGATAAGACTATGGTATATAAATTAAAAAGGATCCATATGGTCTAATGTAGGCACCATGAGCATAGTATTCTCAACTGGATTCTTATCTCAAGAATATTTAATTTAAATGAGGATGTTTCAACCATAATCTCTATGTAATTAAGTCTTATTAAGATCAATTTATTCTTCATGCGTATGTGGATGGAATTATTTTTGTGGGAATCAAGAAAGCATTAGTAGAGGAATTTTTTTATCACATAAAATATGAACATGAAATGTTAATGATTATTGAAATAATATATTATTTCGGGTTTCAGGTGGTTCAAAAGAAGAATTATACCATCAATTCTAAGAAAAATAGATTGGAATACCATGAATGAAATTACATATGCATGATTCCAAACAAATGTTGACTTCAATTGAAGTTGGGAAAATACTTGGAAAGCACAGGCATTGTACATATGGGGATCCCACCCTATATAGTGAACTCATTGGAAGACTATTATACATAACTAAGACATGGAAAAATATCTTTTTTTCAATATTATTTTCAGATCATATAAAAAGTAATCTGAAGGAAGATCATTTGGTAGCTGTTAAAATAATCTTGGGTAATATTCAAAATACTGTTATCTATTGATTATAATTTGTAGAGGGAAGTGGTAATGAATTATTGGAATTTTTTATGATAATTGGGCTAGAGAAAGGGTGGAAATAAATTCAAAAAGTAGTAATGTGTTTTATATTAGAAACAAGTGTGTGGGATGGTTGAGAAAGAAATAATAACTCTCGTATCTTCATACGGCTAAATAAGATTATATATCTGTTACAAAGTCATACACATAACAATTGTGTATGAAACAAAAATTTACTAATATTAGGGATGAGGTGAAACAACCAATTATTATTCACTGTGACAAATGAGAAAGATCAATCTTATAAAAAATATGGTTCATCACTCTCACACCAAACATATTGAGATCATATTTCACTTCATCAAAGTAAAAGATGATAATGGTGTGATGAAAATAAGGCATGTTAGAACTAATGAAAAAGTGGATGACATCATTACTAAGACCTTGAAAACACCAATGTTCTAGAAACATTAGTTCAGTCTCAGTGTTTATCCATCTCTCATTTAATAAGGAGGTTTTGGTTGGTCCCCACTACCACTTGTGTTAATTATTCAAATTTGTTTGTGGATGTTATATAGGGTTATGGAGATGACATGATCTAGGGCAGTTTTTTATCACTAAAATTAAAAATAAAGGTTCTATGGGTTTATTTCCAAAGCGGGAGATTTGTGAAATTGCATAGGTATTTATTTTCCATATTGGTTAGTTGTGTTATATGGTGGCACGAAATTCTATTTTTCGAATCATATTTTCAACATCGAGGTTTACTATTGTGTAATTAGACTATTGGATGAGTTATTTCACACCTATCAAGTTTTCGGCCAAGGATAGTGCTTTATTGTATTTTCATATAGATTTCAAACACTCTCAAAAATAGATTGTAGAAACCAATGTTTTTCTCTACTAGAAATGGTTACTATTTGTGTATTTTTATCAACATTTGGTTAACCAAAGATTTTTAAAGACAAGTTTTTTGGTGTATATGGATTCAATGTTGGAGGATGTTTTTAAACATGTATGAAAGTGAGGTATTAGTATCATCATGTCCAAATAAATTAAAGGAAATAGTCAATAGTAACATTTGAATTTGTGTGAAATTCAGAGTTGCAAGGTACATAAAATATGTGTGAACATGGGAAGGAACATAAGTAACCAACTTTATAATGGAGTTATCAAAATACAGAATACATCACATGAGAAATGATATTCACCTAGTACATAGAGCATAAGAAAATTGAAAATAGGTTCATTCATGTCTATAGATAGGCGGCTACCCCATTTAATTTATGAAACTTTTTCAAAAAAAGGAAATGATTCCTCTACCACATGAAAGACAAGTGTGCCACATATTTCAACAAAGGATACTTATTTGTAGCGTGTTACTTGTTTCTATGAAGACCAAGTTAAACTCATGAGACGTTTTCATGAAATTTAAATGTGTTTGAAATTTTAAATAATGTAAAAAACTAAAAAATGTGCACAATTTTAGGAGTTGCATGTAAGTGAAAGAGTTGTGTGACTTGGGGGGTTTGAATATCTAGTTTTATTGATTTGTTCATTCATACAAATTGTCTTTGTAAAATGGGGGAGGTTTTGTCTCATGCTAATTAGGGGAAAATACCTAATTTTCCATATTTTTGAAGTGATCATCAAGTAAATAAACTAGTAACACATCACCCAACATGTGAGCTAGGAGGTTTATGAATGTGTTAAGGAGGAATTAGTGTGTTGTCCTTAAAATATTGTAAAGGATTTGTGGATGACACATAATGACTAGGTCTAAAAATATGTGCTCTGTAATTACTAGTGAGTCTTAGTGGATTTAGGTACTACTAACACAATATCGATTTGTGATCCTTGGAGTAGCCCTTAGTGGTGAACCTAGAAATCGTTTTGTGTTTTCTCTTTACATATGAATGTATAATAACTATATGATTCCATCAGATAGGTTTTAAATGATCCTACCATCATGGGTACATGATTAATTATATTAAAAGAAGAAATTGAAATCCTGATTCACCCCTCCCCACATATGGTGTTATGGTGTCCCACACACCATTGGTTATAGAAACTTTTGATTTTAAGATGAAAAAACAACAAATATAGAGTGAGAACTCATGATTTACATGTTTCAATACAAAATTTTAGTAGATATACCTTATAATTATCCAACAAAACCTATGATCACGCAATATATTAAACCATTTTGAACCATGGTGAGTAGGAAAAATACAAATAACTCATATAAAAGTCTCTGGACTATTTTGTGCATCCCACACGAATGAAAATATAAATGATAAGAGAAAACAAATATGTATTCCTCTAATAGACAGTAATCTATTTTAACTGTGTGTTGAGATATTCTTCTTATTATTTTCATATTGCACAAGTAATACTTTAACTCAATTTACATACATAGTACTACATGTAACCACTGCATCTTCAATAACACCACACTCTAAATTTCCACACTTGTATATTCTAAAAATTCAATTTGAACACATCAGATGAAAATTTATTGAGCGTTAATTTTAAATATATCCCATTTATTTATAATTCATATATTTATGATAACTAATAAATATATTTTAACTAAAACCCTTATAAACAATACATTAAATCATAGAAATAAATTCCTTAAAAACACCATTCATAACTATTTGTAACTACATCAGTTTACACTAATTTGTTTCTTCATTATTTTTTAAAATGAAATTTCTTCAACATTAAAACAACATGTATATATAAATTTATGAATTATATAGAGACCCATTAATGATATATTAAATAATGTAATTCTTACTCTTATGTATTAACCCCCTTCAATCTTGGATACATCACATTTCCAGAGTAATTGAAATAACATACATGAATAATTTTTCCGTGAATAAATCCTCCATATCTATGAAAATTGCTCTGAGAAATATTTGGATACATAGAATCATTAAGCTCTATGGATTCAGTTACATGGAAGAATCAACTATATGTCTCATCTTCGAGACCCTTAGGCTACTTGAATCAATGACATCAATGAATCACCTACGTGAATCATTTACTTGACAATTAGACTATGTGAATTGTTTATGTGGCTGAGTTAGCTATGTAAATCATCTACAGGACCACTCATCTACACAATTCACCTATCTAACAATTCATCATGAACATTATATTCCTCATATATATTACTTCTTTATTCTTTTGTACTTCATTTAATAACACTTTATAGGAATCATGATATACTTTATCATGATATTTGAACACTAGAATAGAAATTAACTTTTAATATATTGACATAATTATTGGTAACTTGAAATACCATTAAAAATATGGCATGTTCATCAGTTTTGACAACAATTCCCAACAACATAATAAAAATAATTTATTGATTACAAGATTCATCTAATAAATAGAAAATATATGACTAATTACTCCCAAAAATCTCTCCCTTATATTTTTTGTCAACCAAGGAACATAAATCACATAACCTTTTAAACTCATGAAATTGATCGTTATCCACCAATTATAATCCTACATCATCATACATGGAATATGAAAAAAATAATTATTGGACAATAATTATATGTTATCTATATAATAGTTATTCCAAATAATTTATAATTTAACACACCTTTACAAGAGAAACTCAATTAATCCTATTCTAAGTGGTTCTTATATCAACTTCACCAAACTATTAAGGCAGTTCTTACATGATAAAATCAAAAATTAATCCTTTAAAAAAATCCCCCTAAATATATTCTCAACCTAAATAGATAAAACACATATCAATGAATATATTTTGTTATCCAGGACAAGACATACATACCTTATCCTTGTATTGGATAATAATGAAAACCCCCTTTAACCTCATATTCTAGATTGCATCTTTGTTAAATGGATTGGTGAATATATTACAAATATACTCTTTTTTTAATAGATTCCAACATTAATTCATTTTTCTCCACATCCACCTTGATAATGTGATTTTTAATATCAATGTTCTTCATCTTGGAATGTTGATCCCGATTTTCAGATAGATTATTATCACTTGGATTATCCCATTGAAGAAGGATTAGTATCTTTATAACCACCATTGGATCATCCAACTATTTTTTCATCCATATCAACTGATTTGTAGAATGATTTACAACCACAAATTTTTTCATTACAATGCTTCAAGTTATAAAATATTTCTTCATTATGTTCAAGAACACACATATATAAAAAAGTATTAAAACTCAACTATATTTTATTTTTTCTACAATACAACTTTAGAAGTCTACATCAGCATAAAAAATAAAAAAAAATTATTTTCTTTCATATTTGAATCCAAAATCTACAGTACCCTTTATTTACCTAAGAATAATAATCTATAATTAAATGAGGTTCCTTTTGAGAACATAAATAGCATTCATAAAGAGTGTTAATATATTTATTACCTACCCTAGATATTATAATGTATAATATACTTCCAATCAACATGTTATACACTATCTGGAAACTACTTTTCCCTGTTCATATTTGGACATATTTTTTACCACTGAAATTGGTGTGGACATGGAATTTTAAACCTTTATAATAAATATTTTTTTTATATTTCCTTTGAGAACTTATTTTGATAAATAAAATTTTTATCACTCTCAAGAGACATTTCCAGACCATGAATGTACAAAATATCACCAAGAATAGAAATTTCAAATAAATCCATTTCATTAGAAAAATTATCACATATTTCTTTATTATTTGCACCAAGTGTGATGTCATATACATAAAAAATAACAAGATTATAGGAATCTTTATCATATATTATTTATAGATTTATATCAACCCTTCCCTTTTTGAAATTCAACCCCTTCAAGAGAGTGTTAGGATAATAATACCATGCTATAGGGGATTGTTTCAGCCCATATAAATTATTATTTAACCATCAAATAGAATATCCATAATCTCTAAGAAGACAACCACATGGTTATTCAATGAAAACATTTCCCTCTAATTATCTATGATAAAATTAATACTTTAAATCTATAGGGTAAGTCATTTAATTCCTTCAGAAAGCAAAAGAAAATAACATTTGAATGGTTTCAAGAATTTCAACTAGTGAATATTTTTCATTGATATCGACTCCTTCAATTATTTAATATCATTTACTCAAAATTTTTCTTCATTTATCTCCACTTCATATTTTGTATATAATTTTTTGCCACACATGATTTTTTATGATATTTATATCCTTAGGTTTAGGAACAAGATTCCACGACCCATTCTTGTCAATTTTATTCCATTAATCACTCATAGAACCAACCCACTACTGATGCTTCAAAGATTCCTCAATATCTTTTAGTCTAAAGTTATAGAATAGTGATGTATGTGATATTATCCTTAGAGATCTTGTAGTTTATACATATTTTTATTGATTTCTAGTGATGTGTTGAAATTAAACATTTCATTAATGCCTAATATGAGTCAAATTTGAATTTTCTTCATCGTTTATTATGGATGATTCTTCTTATCTAGTATAAATATCATCAACAAGTTTATCTTTGTAATATATTTATTCATCATGTTCAAATTAATTAGTATAAAAACAACACTTCCAAAACTATCTTCATTATCAAAAATTTCATTATACGAAAATTCAAGGATCTTCACATCATAGGTATCATCAATTTTACTAGTTTCCATATTATAAAAGTAAAATCATCCCCTATTTGGTTGGTAATCAAGAAATATTTTAGAAAAACCTCTTTTCAAAAAATAAGTGAATGTTTCACCTATAATCTTGATGATAAAATAGATTCTAAACACTCTAGGATGATTTAATCTTGAATTCTTCTAATAGTCCATCCCATATAGTTTGAAGTATAAATTCATTATATAGTATCATTGATTTGGATTATGTATTTATACATTAATATATTCCCTCATAAGTTACTGTATATTTCAATTTCTATCAACATTGGTTAATCCATCTCAAAGATGATTATATTCTTCCACTCAGATACACCATTTTGTTATAGTTTATATAGTGATCTGTGTACATGATGAATAATGTGTTGGTAAAGATAGGATTTAAACCTATTATTACTGTACCTAATAGAATTATCTGTTTGAAATATCATTATATATTATTAAAAAAATTATCACTTCCATTGAAATACATTAACTTCTCAAGGGTCTCTGATTTATGGTTTATAAACCTAACAAATGAAATGTCAGTAAATTCATTAATAACAAAAAAAATACAAATCTATATTTTTTGAATACTTACTTATGGGCCTGAAAATTTATGAATGGATTAGTTCCATAGAATGTGGCCTCTGAATCATAACACTTTTGTGTAAGGAGCTAAAGATATGTCCCTTCTAGTATATAGGTAAAATAAAATCAATCTTCTTATTTATCTTAGCCATATTTTCAAAACATTCCCTTCAAGAATATTTTTTGACATTTAATTCTCTAATATGGAAAGTCCATTAGTGCTAGAGTTCATTATTATATTTTCTCATTAAAAAAAATTAATATTGATCATTACCAATTTTAAATTAATTCCTGATTTTTCATCCCTTTTCTAACAACCTTTCCATATTTAACCCATATTACATAAAAATAAAAGTTATGAAAAATTCCTAATTTCTTGCAATAAAATGATCTGAAACACATAACATGTAGTGTTTAATTCCATCAACATAATGGTTTTTTATGATTTTAATTTTTATTCTCCAATACTAATATAACCAAGCCCTTTAATTTTGAGGGAACCATCATTTCCAATAGTCAAAAAGCCTTCTTTCCATTTTAAAATATTATTCAACAACATCAAATCCCCAGTCATATGTGAAGATCACCTACCATCCAATAAGTGTAGATATTCCTTATTTTAGTATTTAAGATACCCTTATACCACAATATCCTTTTCGTAATCTATTTATTGAGGATTATCTTTCTATTTGGATGGAATCACAATGAGACATTCTTTTAAAATAGAACATAAAAAATTACATCTTCCACACACTTTTTCAAACAACTGAAAATCTTTTTTCAATCATTAATATTAATTTTCTAGGGTGGTTCTAAACATAACTTTTTAGACTGGGCTAACTCCCCCCCCCCCCAATTGTGTCTCTCAAGTTTACTATATTCATCTAGATGATGGTAATTAAACCAACACATCATTTATATATTCCATAATCCTTTTAAGTACCAATAATATCCATAAAATTCAAATCTACCATTGAAAATAGAATGTTTTCTAGAAAAAGTTCTCTAACATTATCCTTTCCTTTGATGAATAATTAGGGGTTGTTTTTTAAACCAAGGTTTCAGTAAAATCCTATAATATTTCATTTCATAATATACATATTTTCAACTTTTATTATAACTACCATATGTATCATTTTTGTAATAAAATATAATTATCCATGAATTACATGATTTTCAAGACATCATAGATTTAACGATTGACTTTTTTCCATTCAATTTATTTTTATTGGATCATTCCAAAAATTCTTGAATAGAATTTTGATATATAATTCTGGAACATTTTAGTACTTCCTAGAATTTTCCAACATTTTTTGAATAAGATTATACTTACTTTCCAACCCTTTAATCACTTCATTAACATTAATTTCTAAGTCCTTCTTAGTATAAAGTAATTTTTTAAATTTTAAAAATATATTAATATCATTTTTTTCCTTTTTTATGTGTTGTTACAATATTTTTAGTAGACTGACCATACTTCATTAATTTCATATTCTCTATTTCATGTTTTGAAATTTTAAAAATCTATTATCTCAATTCCTTCCTTAAAAAAATTATAATTGAGTTTATTAATAATCAATTCAAGAGTTACTAAAATCAGTAATAATTAATTATTCATCATTAAACTCAAAAATGAAAATGCTTTCCACAATATTTATTTTAGTATCATCCTCTTCACTTTCCTCATTAATACATTCAATTTAATCATAATTAGATAAAAAATATCTCATTATATTAATAGATAAATTCTTGTAATTTATTTTAGAAAATTTTTGTTCATGGTTTAATTGTTCTTTAAGGATATTTTTAAACATTTAGAATCTTCTTCGTTAACATCATCAACTTTTGGTATTGGAAAATTTTCTTCAACGTGTCCAATATCAACACAATTAAAACATTTACATGGTAAATTTTCTTGACTTATAATTTTTATCTTCTAAATTTCAAGAGACGTGGGATATAATTTTAGGGAGTTTAACATCAATATATAAATCTTATTTTTGAGAGCTAGCATCATCATCCTCACAAAAAATTCTTCATTATTTTCTCAGATTTAGTGGCTTTATAATAAAGTAACTTTTCAACTGTTACCTCATGTAAAAAATATTCATATTTACTCATTTGACATGAAATTATAATAATCTGTAGAAAAACATGTCCAATATCACATAGATTTTGTTCTTCCAATGAACTGGCATTAGTATAAAATATTTATTATAATATTTATAAAATAGTTTCAAAAATAACAGAATATTCGAACATCTCACCATATTCTAGGTTGGTACACACTACTTCATATACTCATATGATGAAACTAAAATAGTACCATCAATATTTATTCAAATATAATTATATTATAGTCTCAAGAACTAAAAAATATCCCCTATACCATTGAATTTCATCATTGATATTTTAGAGTTTATCTCGAATAACTATTTCATTTTGATCAATTGAACTTTCAAAAATTCTCATTCTGAAAATGAAGATAAAATATTATACATATCCTGAATATCATTCTCTAAATTCTTTTAATCTATTTAGGTAATTGATTCATACATAGAAACTAGAAAAAATCCATTATAGGTCACTTCTCAAATAAAATAATGATAAAAATTAATTAAGGTATAATTATTTTATTCTATATACTAAAAACCATCCCATCAGACATGGGAATCTCCTTACAATTTTATATATTTAAATTAACCTCTAAGGATATATGAAAATAATGACTACTATAGAAATAATATCATCCAAACAAAAAGAAAAATGAAGGGAAATTTATCAAATTCTACTTGTGGGAATATAGGATTGAGGAATCACTAAGAGGGGATGAATAAGTGATTCGTCATTTTTTTTAAACATAACCATTGCCAGTATTTAGAGTAACTTTTATGTTAAAAGAACAATAAAATTATACGGAGATAACATGTGAATTATATGGTTCACTACTCTATATGATTAGCTAGACATTGGCATGATTGTTGACGCTCCTTTCATCACAAAATCTAAAGACTGAAAAAGGGGATTATCTTAACTCAAAGTGATTCAACCTTTGGAAAAATATCCAAAATTGACAAAGAAAGGAATAAGAAGAATGTTGCACAAGGATTGCGCAAGTTCTACGATGGTCGCACAAGTACACTTGCGCGCTGTAATGGTCACGCAAGTACACTTGCGCGCCCTAAAGGATAACCTCCCGGGGTCTTCTCCAGCCTATAAATAGACCCTGTGGGCCCCCCATTTCAGAGGAATTTTTCCAGAAATTCATATTTAGAGCTCTGAACGCCCAAGTCTCTTCTTCAGGTCTTCCGAACACTTATAAGGTAATTCATTACCTAGAATGGAAGGTCTAAACAAGATGAGTAAGGTCTAAGTGTTACAATTCACAAACACTTGTGCGCCTATGTTGTTTACCCATAAGGGAAATGAACATACTTGTGTGCCGCCCTATTTCCTCACCCAAACATGCACGCCTCTCTTCTGGAAGTACCTCAGGATAATTCTAAAGGCATTGGTCAAGGATCACCCAAGTATTACCATGATGGTTTTCAAATACACAGGTACCCATGTGTTGCGCAGGTATACCTGCACGACCAAGACTTGTGCGCCCACGCAGTACCTGCGCGCCTGCCAGGACTTGCACACCCCTACCTTTTTGGGTGCCCTTCTTGCCCATTTAACCCCTCTTAAGCCATTCCACCTCTCCTATTCAAGATTCAGACTTCAAGACACTCTTCAAAGCCATTTATGGAATGATTTGTTGATTTGAATTCCTTATCTGAAAGGAGTTATGTGGAATATCTCTCTAAACCTAGTGATTTACACATCGTTATGTCACTAAAGATTGAGATTTCATTCATTCATCATCATCATTTAATATTAGAGAACTCTTTTAACTTGGGCCTCCTTTTTAAGAATAATCCCCAGTCATAATTTCCAAATATGGGCATCCTCCTTAGGAGTAAGCCCCAAGTCCTCATTAATTTGGGCATCCTTTTCAGGAATAAGCCCCAATAATAATTTCCCTAAATATGGGCCTCCTTTTCAGGAGTAAGCCCCAGTCCCCTAATTTGGGCATCCTCCTCAGAAGTAAGCCCCAACCATAATTCTCTTAACCTGGGCCTCCTTTTCAGGAGTAATCCCCAGTCTCAAATATGGGCATCCTCTTCAGGAGTAATCCCCAACCATAATTTCCCTAAATATGGGCCTCCTTTTCAGGAGTAAGCATCAGTCCCCTAATTTGGGCATCCTCCTCAAGAGTAAGCCCCAACTATAATTATCTTAACCTGGGCCTCGTTTTCAGGAGTAAGCCCCAGTCTAAAATATGGGAATCCTCTTCAAGAGTAATCCCCAATCATAATTTCCCTAAAAATGGGACTTGTTTTTAGGAGTAATCCCCAGTCCCCTAATTTTGGAATCCACCTCAGGAGTAAGTCCTAAGTCCCTTAATTTTTCTAGTCCCTTATCCTGGGCCTCCACTTCAGGAGTAAGCCCCAGTCTTAATTTCTCTTAACCAGTCCAAATTTACCTTTGATCTGGTATTCCTTATCAGGAGTAAAACCCAATCATAAGTCCTCTCCTAATTTGGGCCTCCTTTTCAGGAGTAAGTCCCAAGTTAGAGTATTCAAATCTGAATCAAGCGCATATACCTTTATGGACCCTGCTCATGGATTTCTTCCCTGAAGTAAATCCTAATCTTTATTTATCTGGGCAGTCATACATACATAAGTCCCACATTATTTATTATGATTGCATCTTTCATGGCACAATTGTCTGATTTTTACCAATACCTCTTGTTTATCACACCGAGCATGACTCACGTGAGCTTAGAGTGTAAAAGTAATTATGACATCCTTCTTTGAGCCATCAATCATAAACATCATACTCCCTTATTCGAACTATGTGGGTTATGATTCCTTTTCTAAACAAAGGATATATAGGTAGCCCATCTGCGGGTTCGATCCCAACTCTGAAATAATCCATGTCCTTCTAAATGACAATAAACTTCAAGTGCCCCACTGAGTGGATTTAAAACTAGCATGGTCATCATAATGACCAAGAGACTTCTATATAAGTGTGTCGAAGGATACCATTGAAAAATAATCTCTAATAAATACAGATGATTCTCAATCGATGAAGAACCACGAATACATATAAAAGATTATCTAAATTATCTAAATATTTAATCATTGATTGTCAGATCTGAAGGAAAGATCATTTAATACTTGGTAATATAATAAGGATTCATGAACATAACTTAAATTTATAAAGAGAGTACCGGAGTAGACAATAATTCCCCTCAAAAAGGTGTGATGAGTCCGACCTCCCATCCTCTCGACCAATGCAAATTCCAGACCCTAATCATTCCACAAACTAATGAGCAGCTACCTTTGGAAAGTAGGTCCAAATGGATGTGGAATCATTGGATGTTTCCGGTTCTACGAACAAACCTGTTAGAAAATGATTGGAAAGTTTGAACCTTTAATCAAGGATGTCATCCCAAAATTCTGAGGGAAACAAAAAATGGTGAACCCGACGTGAATCCTTAAACATGTTAAAATGATGTTTTACCTATTTGTTAGGCCCCTATTTAAAACTCAATTAGAGGGCCAACAAAAACAATCCTTGACTTATGTGCTCATCCAAAAGATGTAGTGGATGAATATATCTTGATTATGTCTGTTATATCAAACAGGCACACTTTTTCCAATATTTTCTGCATTCTAAGAAATGGATGCTCTCAAGTACACACCTGTGAATACCGCTGCTGTGAATGCCACTGCTACTACTGTTGCTAGATCGTCGTTCGCTCTGAGGACGATATCACCTACTCAGTGTCTTCAACGCTGGGTATAAAATGCGCTGGTTAAAGAGTACCATCAACACGGTACCATCCCAACTCTGGAGAATGCTCGAAAAGATCTCCAAGTGAACAACTCACACCGGTCATCCGGACAATGATGACCAGTGATCAAGAAGCAGGCGGTGCTGACTACCGCTTCCAACCGTTTCGGGTCGTTATCCCCGGAACGCAATCACCATTCGTTCCCTTATTCTGGGGAGGTGAATGAGCAGGTCCCTTAGGGCATTAATTCAAGAAGACAAGAGTCCTTCCCGAGGGCTCCCACCAACAATCACCGCCAGACTCGTGCGGCAGTGCACCCTCAACATATTGAGGGTACCGACTCCAGGCGTTCGGCTCAGGTTCCTCAAACCCGAGCAGGCAAAACGAATTTCCAGAGGTGAAATCCAGTTAACAGTGAGAAGGTTCTCATCTCTTCCTCCTCCAGAGAAGTCCACAAACCTAACATGGTGGCAAGCAATGAGCGGGCACACACACCTGCCCATTTTAATTCCGTTGTCCCGCAGACTCATCTGGCAGCAGCACGCCAATCCCGTCAGACAATTCTGGTGGAGTATTATAGACAAGAACATACACCTGTTTATACTCATTAGTTAGTTAGCAGGCTCGTATGACTATATATGATGGATCTCGTCAACCACGTTTGGTGAAGTGAAATCAGTAGGCACATACACCTACTAGTATTAATCAAGCCTACCGACAGTCTCGCTTGGTAGCATTCGGAGAAGTCAGTCAGAAAGCTCCTGTGACAAACAGGAGGCAGACTCAACTCTCTGCCCCTACACTTGAGTACTTTCAGGATTCACTGACAGGAAAATGAGGACAGGAGTAGGCACACACACCTACTCCAAGAATGGAATGGACGTATATCCCCGTTCCCACAGCTGATGTCACCAAGCATATTCTATCAATGGTGAAAGAGCAGAAGCAAATTCTTGCTCATATCTTGGTTTCCTGTCAGGATATTATAACAGCTTTAGTGGCATCTTAGATAAAGACACATAAATATATCCCTACCAGTGGAGTGACACATCAACAGTTCACTTCGGAACAGACACACACATATATTCCAGTCCAAGAGGGTTGTGGGGAATACTCCCCCATATCATACAGACAACCAAGTCAGGCACATACACCTGATTTGAGTGGATATCATCAGCCTAACCTGACTATCTCTCTTGATCAGGCACATAAACCTGCTCAGATCAGCCACTTTCATCAACAAGTGGTTTCCAAGGCGAGTAAGAAGGCATCTAAGAAAAATATCCGCCCATCACAATCATGTTATCAAGAGCCAATCTGTAACAAGGCCTTTCTCGATGTTGGAGTTCTTGAAGCCCTCTGACAGTTATCTGTTGGAATTCAAGATTATACTCCCTCATTTCCCAATAGTGGGAACATTAATTCCAAAGTTCTTCAATAGAAACTTCCTCGTGAAGGCTTGCTTCATGACAATTCGGTCGATCTCAAAGTTTCATCTTCAAGTGAGAGCTACAATAACCGTCTATGTGGCCAGATGACTAAGGAGCAAGAGATCTCATCATTTTTTGTAACCCACTATGGTGATCCTCCCAATGATGATGAATTTCACTATGAAAGTCCTCTCCACAACAGTGATGCACATTGCCCAGAAAATGCTCCAATGGACAATGTAGTGCCGAGAAAGCCATCTTATCTTGAGGCACTCTCAAATGCGAAACCAGTCATGTCTGATGTTTCATCGCCGACATGTGAAATACTTTCTCAATCGGAAGATAGCCCAGGGTGTAGGTCATTCTCTGAACCACCCCTAAGTCATGCATCTTCTAGTTTAACCAACGATTTCTCTACCAATCCTGTTAAATCCAATGAAGAAATAAGGAATCACCAGCTCTGGTCAAAATAGGTAGAAGAATATTCATCAAATGATAAAGAGGAAATGCTAAACATGAGAAAAAAACTGGAAAAAGGTGACTTGCCAGTCATGTTTTGGCCTCTGGCTGACTCTCAGTATGACATTCTAGAAATGTTGACGAACGTTGGAATTCATGATATTCATCTCAACATATGGAAAACTCTTTGTCAGTTGAAAAAGAAAGTAGTATCTTATGATGAATATAAAAATCATGTTAAGATAATAGAATAGTTACAATGCCAAAATGACTTGGCACCTCTATCAGTCTCTCAATATCCAAAGGCTAAAAAGAAATAGAGAGCCCTTCAGCGTTCATGCCTTGGCATACTAAGAAAGTTGTGCCAGTTAATTTCCACTTCCCCATCTGGTATTCATGTCAGAGGATGGGGTGTTCATGGAGAACTACATTTCACGGTGCTCTCCAGTTAGCAAAGCCCGCCGAAAATGGTATCCTGCAATGTTATTGCCCATGGCTGGCCACAGATACATGGCATTGTTTTTAATCAAAAGCATGCCCAAGAACAGGCTTCAACTAGTTCCTCTCAAAATCAAGAATACAGAGAACAAGTTGTTGAATTAGTCCTACATCAAGCAAATGAGAATATTGAACAGGCCTCTCGTTTGGAGCAAGCACATCATCAAGTGACAGAATTGTTGTAAATCAACCAACGGTCTTTTGAACCAGGTGATAAAAGTGGATACAGGTTAATGCATCCAGCTAATTTCCGGACTAAGGTTCGCAAGATCAGGAGAGATTTTAATAAAGTCTCAGACATAGAATGTCAAGAGCCACCCCAACTTGACAGACTGGGGACTCTTTTAAACCAACCCTTAGAATCAACAAATAGGATTTGAGGAGTTGAGTGGGAACAACAGGAATAGCCCTAGTCCACCAGACGGGGGACTTTTTCAAATCATCAAACCCCTCATTAGAGAAATATGGTCTTTTCTCAATTGGGGAAGAAGCCACAAGAGGAATGAAAAGCTAAATTATCAGGAGATTATCTCCAAATTATGGTTCGTCAAGAGGTTCTTGAAGGATTGAATCCACAAAAGGCAATGTCTCATCAAAGACATGGAAGAAGACAATATCACAGAATTGCTGATAGAAGGGATTCGATGTGTTATGCATCAATCAATTTCATTAATGACGTTGTTGCTGATCCACCATATGAGGCTCACTCAGGAAACTCAGATGAAGAGGCTCCTTCTCAAGAAGATGTACGCACCAACACAAATGAAGAACGTGTGCGTACACAAAATCAAAGGGTTACTCAGAACCTAGGTACTCCTTCAAGTAACCAACTCCCCCCTCTCCGAAAAGGATCCAACAAAGCGAGGGGAAAGAATCAGGTTACATATCCTTCCTCTGGACAAGTCCAATCACTCTCACTAGAGAAAAGGATTGCACAACAGGAAGAAGAAATGAAGTAATTAAAGACGTTGAATGCAGAAATATTTCCGGGTAGTCTTCTTCCTAAGCGTGTTGGAGTCAGTCAGCCAAGGGAATTTTTTGTAGCTACTGAGATGGGTCAAGAATATACTCCTCTATCAGTACACCCTCATAGGTCTAATCCTATGGGTCATGTGCAACAACAGTTGGCAGTGCTGCCATCAGTTACAGTACCAGCTGCCATACCTGTCCAAGCTCTAGTCAGTCCACTTGTTCAGATTCAAGCTCAACCAGAAGTTTCTCAGAAGTTAATAACTAATATTGAGTCATTAATAGCTCGGTTGGAAACTATGGAAGGGAAACATGCGTAGGTTCAACCGGAAAAGAAAGCTTACCTTGAATGGGTAGATTCAATCTCTCCTCCATCCATTTTTGGGAACCCTGTACTCCCTATTTTCAATGGATCAGGAGACCCTGAACAGCATTTAACGCATTATGTGTCTTGTTGTGATCCTATGATGGGAACTTCGGAGCACAAGAAGTGGTGAAACTCATATTCTTCATGCGAACCTTGCAAGGACCAGCTTTTGTCTCTTATACAAGCTTGAAATCCCGGTCAATTACTAGATGGGAAGATCTCTGTCAATGATTTCTTCTTAAATTCAGATCAACTTTTCTGAAAACAACTGTTTTTTATCTTATAAACTATAAGCAAAGGGATAATGAAAGAGTCTCCAATTTTATTTCTCGCTGGAAGGGGTTAACATATTCCCTGAGCCCAGAACTCCCTCAAGAGGAACTGTTGCCAATCTGTGTGGCAAATCTGCATGACAAATTACGTACACCGTTGGTCCCTATGAAATACACAAGAGGGTTTCTAGACCTTACTTCAATCACTCAGCATATTGAAGATTCCCTTATGTAGTATAAGGCTATATCTCGTGTAATTCCCTCAACATCAGGAATGAGAATGTGTAAAGCATAAACTACTACAGTTATGCTTAAACAAGCACCTTTACCTGTTTCTACTTCAAAACCATCATCTTCTCGGATGGCTCCACCTCTTGAGCGCCAACAACAACGGCCGTTTCATCCAGATGATCAAAGAGATCAAAGATGAAAAAAAATTTGAGGATCTGAAGAGCAAAAAATTCTCTTTCCGAAATGAAAAAGTTCCTGGTTACTTCATTTCGGCTCTGGAAAATAATCTGGTTTAATTGACAAGGCCTAAGAGGCCAAATAAGGAAGGATATGAAGACCATCCCAATTATTTCCCTTTTCATCAAATGTTGGGCCATCCCATCTAGGAGTGTTTTGTCATTAAAGACCTCCTGCAAAAGATGGTCGACTCGGGACAAGTCAAACTGAAAGGTTCTTCAGCTTAGGTAGCTTGTGTAACTGCTACAGTTCCAGAGGAGGAAGGCGAATGGAAATAAGTCAAAAGAAAAAATGCAGAGAATTATGATTATTGGATGGTCAGAAAGACAATCAACCAAACTCATGCAATTTTGCAAGCACAATTAAAGAAACTGATTGTGTCTTCTTCCATGAATGTTGCGGAAAAACCCTCTTCATCAGAGGGAAAGTCCTCAAAGAAACGACATGATTCAAAAAAGAAAAAGAATCATAAGAAGATTAGTATGTGTCAAATACTAAGTTTTCTTTGACTCTGGCAGACTTCATGCCATCTACTTCAAAGCCACGGGCACCACCAAACCAAACGGAACAGCCTAAATAGTCTAATCAGTCAAAGTCTTCATCAGACGAAGAGTTAATCTTTAGTTCTGTTAATATGATTCAATTAATGGATCCATATTCCAGTCACAGTTTCGATTTCTATGAGGCAGAATTCCCTGTATCAAACAGGGGAATTAGAGGAAGTTCTAGAGGCTCAGGATATAGGGGAAAACGTGGATCTTTCAGAATCCACTATTTCAATTCTACCCCTGCTAGAACTGTGTACGCAGTAGAAACTCGTGGTAGAGCCCTTTAGTGAACTCAACAAGAACAAGCAACTTCTTCTACCAAGAGCAAATTCAGTCCTGGAACAGTTATTTTGGAAGACCAGTTGAAGGTTCCATCTTCTTCCTCTTAGCAAGTAAATGGATCTAATCGGTCTAATCTTCCAAAACCAGGAATATTGCCAACTCCTATCCCAATACAAGATGCATCAACTTCCAAAGAAACTTCTTCCAAGGTACCTGTTAAACCACATATTCCTGTTGGGAAACGCAGACCACTGGATCAAAAGTATGATGTATTGAAACACTAGGCCCAAGTACCGTCCAATTTATCAATTCTGGATGCTTTGAATCTGTCAAAAGATCTTCGGGAAGCACTAATCGAGGCTTTGTCGAGTCCTCAAGAGTAGGAAACTGAAATTGCGGCAGCTGAAGTCTATCACGTAGAGAATAATCCTACGGAATTACATGCAGTGATATATTTCACTAATGAAGATGAAGATGATGTTGTGCATGGGCATATTATACCTTTGTACTTATCTGGAAAGGTCAATGGAATAGACGTCTGAAGAGCTTTCATTGACAATGGTTCAGGAGTCAACCTCATGCCCATTCGTACACTTCATCGATTGGGCCTCATGGAATCTGATTTATCTCCATCTACCATGATGTTACAAGGATATGATAAAAATTAACAAAACCACTGGGAAAAGTTACACTCAGAACTCAGTTTGGAGATCTTGTATCCAATTCGGATTTCATGGTTGTTGATCAAGATTCAGCTTTCAACATCTTGCTTGGAAGACCCTAGCTACATCAACATGCGACTATCCCTTCATCATACCATCAATGTCCCAAATATTTTTTCCATGGTCATGTTGGGACATTGTATGGTGATAAGGCCCCGTTCAAGACATGTGAGTCTCAATACATTAAGGCGGAATTTTATCACATGAAGGGAAGGGAGAAATCCACAACCAGGGAGATTTCCAAATTTAATGCCCCATATGGTTTGGAGAAAATTCCAGTATATCCATTTACACATGTGAGTACAGATTATGTGTTTCCTATCAGTCAAATTGACAAGATAGACCCAAATCAAAATACTCTTACAGAAAGATCCATAATGTCAATTACGGAAATCGAGCCAGACAATATGGGAGAAATTGGTAACCCACCAAGCAGTGATGAAAGCACAAATGGTGACATATTCATTTCATCTGCTGAAATCCTAAAAGTATATAATTTTACAATTAGGCTAGAAGAAGTTATAGCAACATCGGAGGTGAAAAATGATGTAGATTCTCAATCCATTATCTCCTCTTTATTTCCCAAGGAAGACCATTAATCATCAATTGGGTCAGAAATGGAAGCCTCTTCATCAAGATGTTTGAATTTTAACATCTCTACGGATCATGGAAATTTTGCTTCATCATCTTCTACGCAAGTAGAAACGGAAGAAATAACACATGATGAAGAAGAAGAGGAAGATATCAGAGATGCTCCTCCATCATTTGAAGAGAGTGTCTCTACAAACGTGGATGAACTGAGAGAAATAAATCTGGGTACAAAAGATGATCCACGCACAACTTTAATCCGTCCAGCCATGACTCTTGAAGAGAAAGAGATGTATATTTCTTTTCTAAAGAAAAATAGAGATATATTTTATTGGAACTATACAGAAATTCATGGGCTTGATCCTGATGTTTCTACTCATCATTTTGGTTTACCAGAAGAACATCGAGGATTTAAGCAAGCCGCAAGAAGAACACACCCAACTTATGCTTCTAAAATTGAAGCTGAAGTGGATAATATTATCAAAGATAACTTCATCAGAGAAGTTCAGTATCCCATGAGGTTGGCTAATATTGTCCCTATAAAGAAGAAGAATGGACAAATTAGAGTTTTCATTGATTTCAGAGATCTTTATCGGCATTGTCCTAAGGATGATTTCCCAGTTCCGATTACAGAACTTTTAATTGATGCAACAGCTGGCTATGAAGAACTTTCCTTCAATGATGGATATTTCAGATATAATTAGATCTGAATGGCCCCAGAAGACGAGAAATCCATAGCCTTTAGAGCCCCTTAGGGTGTGTTTTGCTACCGGGTAATTCCCTTTGGCTTAAAGAATGTAGGTGCAACATATCAGCGTGCCATGAATCGTATCTTCAAACCCTTATTAGGGAAGTTTTTTGATTTCTATGTAGATGATTTGGTGGTTAAATCCAAACAACATTCTAATCACTTTTCTGATTTGGAAGTAATATTCTGCAAGCTTCGACAACATAATTTGAAGATGAACCCCTTAAAATGTGCTTTTGGGGTTACCTCAGGAAAAATTCCCAGCTTTGTTGTACGCCATCGTGTTATTGAAGTAGATCCTAATAAGACCAAGTCAATACTTGGTATGTCACCTCCTCAAAATTTGAAAGAATTAAGAGGACTTCAAGGAAACATAGCCTATATTCGGCGTTTCATATCCAATTTGACAGGAAGAAGTTTACCCTTCAACAAATTGATGAAGAAGGGAGTCACTTACCAGTGGACTGAATAATGTCAATAAGCATTCGATATTCTCAAGAAATTCCTCTTGAGTCCATCGGTACTCATGCCACCTGTTGAAGGAAGAACACTTATCATCTACATGACGGCTCTAGAGTGATCATTGGGTGCCTTTCTTGCTCAAAATAATGATGCTGGAATGAAAACAGCCTCTACTATCTCAGTCGAACTGTGCTTGAATCAGAAACCCGGAATTCAAGTATTGAGAATTGATTCTTGGAATTAATATTTTTAGTTCAGAAGTTGAGACACTACATGAAACATCATGAGGTCCAATTTGTAACTCGCAATAACCCGCTCAAATTCATCATTAGTCGTCCAATGCTTACAGGATGTCTGGCAAGGTGGGCAGTTTTTTTGTAGCAATTCGACATTCAGTATGTGTCTAAAAAGGAAATAATGGGCCAAGATCTGGCTGATTTCCTGGCTTAACACCCTTCAGTTGAGAACTCATCTTCAAATAATGAACTCCCTGATGAGTAAGTCTTCCCTATTCAAGAAAGTCCTCAAGCATGGGAAATGTATTTTGATGGTGCTTCTAGAAGTCCAATATGGAGGAAAATGGAAAATCCTAAATTCAACAAAGTTGGCTTAGGAATTGTGCTCATTCCTCTAGAAAAGGTAGTGTTACCTTATTCCTTCTTATTGTGGGAAGGTGGTACCAATAATGAAGCAGAATACCAAGCTCTCATTGCAGGATTAGAATTAGCACTTCAAGCACAAGTGAATCACTTAAAGGTGAAAGGTGATTCAGACCTGGTAATCAAACAAGTCAATGGGGATTATGCCATCAGAAAAGAAGAACCAATACCTTTGTATGATTACGTCAGAGATTTAATTGCGTAATTCCCTTCAGAACTGACATTTTCTTATGTCCCAAGATCACAAAATGTTCAACCTGATGCACTGGCTAATACAGCCACAGCTCTGGAAGATCCAAATCAGAACGAGACAATCATCAGTATTGCCCACCGTTGTGCAATTTCACCTTATGTTCGAATCAGAATAGATGAAATTAATGAAATTAGTCCCATTCCTGAACCGTATGGGCATACTACATGATGGATGTCACCTATCAGGGAATACCTTCAAAATGGAACACTTCCACCTGATAGAGCGGAGAAAGAACAAATCTGGCGATGTGTGGTCAATTTTACTCTTTATGATAGCCCAGATCACCTAGAGAAAATTCTCTACAAACATGGTGTTGATGGAGTTCTCTTCAGATGAATTGATGGTGAAGAGAAAATGGCTGTCATGAAAGAAGTGCATACAGGAGTATGTGGTTCCCACCAATCTGGACATAGACTGTCTGATCAGATTTGAAGGCTTGGATACTTTTAGCCTTCAATGATACAAGATTGTGTTGATTTCACAGAGAAGTTTCATTCATGCCAAGTACATGCCAACTTCATTCATAAACCTCCAGAGTTGCTTCATACTACTAAATAATCATGGCCATTTTCCACATGGGGAATGGATGTGGTGGGACCTTACCCTTCGGCTATGACCAAGCAGTTTAAGTACATTATTACTGCTACTGACTTCTTTTCCAAGTGGGAAAAGGCAATACCTATCAAGGAAGTTAGTTCTAAATGCATTGTTAGCTTCATCAAGTCTAACATCATTACCAGATTTGGTGTCCCTCATACCATATTGACAGACAATGGCACCAACTTCTATTCATTCGAGGTGAAAAAGTTGTATCAAGAATACAATATCAAATCCAACCATTCATCTTGGTATCATGCAGCGGCCAATGGCCATATAGAAGCATTCAACAAGACTCTGTCAAATATACTGCAAAAGATGGTGTATAAAGATAAGAAATCATGGAATGATAAACTCTTTCATGCTTTATGGGCTTATCGGACTACCTCCCGCACTGCAACTCGGTCAACTCCATATTCACTAGTATATGGAATGGAAGTCGTCTTGCCCATTGAAGTTCAATTGCCTTCGCCCAGAGTAGCCATTTGTGATCAGTCATCTATAGATGAAAAATCTCAAAAGTGATTGAATAAATTGGAACAGTTATATGAGAAAAGATTGTGCACTTTGCACCACTTGAAAGTCTATCAGAATCGAATAGCACGAGCTTTTAACAAAAAAGTTCGTCTTCGTTCGTTCACTCAGGGAGAATTGGTATTAGTTCTCAGAACTCCAATGGTACTAGGAAAGAAACCTCCCAAGCTTGAGCCAAAATGGGAAGGACCTTACTCAATACACAGGGTCTACTCTAATGGAGCATATTCATTAATCTTGATGAATGAAGAACTCATCACTACTCTATCCAATGCCATATTTTTGAAGAAGTATTTTGTATAAACACAAAATACATCATCAATGGTCCAGTATGACCTTAAACTGCACCATGGTCCAGTATGACCTTAAACTGAACCAAGGTCCTGTATGACCTTAAACTACTCCACCATCCTGGAAGACGTAAAACTACATCATCAATGTTCTAGTATGACCTTAAACTACACCAAGGTCCTGTATGACCTTAAACTACACCATCATCCAGCAAAACGTTAAACTGCATCATCAATGGTCCAGTATGACCTTAAACTGCACCAAGGTCCTGTATGACCTTAAACTACACCACCATCCTGCAAGACATTAAACTGCATCATCAACGGTCCAATATGACCATAAACTGCACCACAGTCCAGCATATGACCCTAAACTATTTGCAAGTACCTTACGTCCATCAAGTTGTTAAACTACAAAATCCACGGTCCATACATATGACCTTAAACTATTTGTATCCTTTCATCCCACACGACGTTAAACTATGACGTCCTAACTACATGATGTTAAACTGTACAGAAGACTCTTATGACCGGAAAGACGTTATACTGCATAACCAATGGTCCATGCATACGACCATAAATTATTGGCATTTTAGTCCGACATGAAGTTAAACTGTATCATCCCTTTTTCATCCAACATGACATTAAACTGTAAAAAAGTACCTAATACGTCCAACTTCACGTTAAATGGTGTACTCTTTTGTCCTTACTGCATGACATTAAACTACACGGTCTTCTTTTTGTCCAACATGACATTAAACTGTATTGTCCCCATCGTCCTAACTACATGACGCTAAACTGTACAAGAAAGCCCTTCATTATGTCCTACATGACATTAAACTGTACTTTGTCCCTGCTACATGACACTAAACTACGCACCACTTATAGTCCTAACTGCAAGACTTTAAACTGCATAGACCCTTCATATGTCCTACATGACATTAAACTATGCATCATTAAGGTTGTTGTTACCTCTTGTTTCTCACACCGAGTATGACTCGCGTGAGCTTAGAAAAATCCTCAACCATAACACTCTCTCTGGGCTACTAACCATGTGTAAGCCCCAACAACATCATTTTTTAGGTCGTTTTCCCCAAGAACAACTTGATCATTAATTCATTATTTAATTGAACTATGTGGACTTTGATCCTTGCCTTCCAGAATGGGTACGTAGGCAACCTCCCAAGGTTCAATCCCATAACCAATATTTCCACATCGGTTCACCTCCATCTTATACGATGTTGATTCATGAAACCATCCTCTAGAATCAATATCTTTACATTGGTTCAATTTCGTCCTTTCTATACGACGTTAAAATATACAACACTTTTGTCCAGTATGACAATAAACTACAATATTATTTGATACCCTCACTTGAGAAGGAATCATTATTTATATTTATTTTCAATCATGTTTTATTCCAAAGACTATGTGAATACATGGCAATGCCTGAACCTTTTATCTTGGGTTAAACCATCATTGCACTAAAGTCCCCTTTCACCCCTCACATGTACAAACCAAATATGTATAGAGGGTATTTCTAGAACTACGTGTTCTTGATTACCATCCTTATGGGATACATAGGAACGTTCAAGTGACCCTTGAATCCAGACCCAAGTCTTTGGGCCTAACCCCAAATTCCAATTTTAGTCCCCTAGCTGAAAAGTCACCATGAAAACACACACTGTGTATTTCTTACAATGGTCCAAGCTCTATGACCCTAAACTAAGATCTCTAATTCTTTGTACCACGCAACATTAAACTGTAATTTAAGAACTACTTATGGATTGATTCACATCCTTATGGGATACGTAGTGATGTCCAACATTTCAATTTAGGACCCAGCCACAACATGATTATGGTTATCATTGATATGTGTGTCTCTGTATACATTAGACAATACATATCTTTATGTGTCATAATCCTAACCTTAAATATTTTCAAATCCTCATAAGCCTTTTCTTGACTTCTAGTCACAAAAATGTCAAACTTCTGAGAGTTCTTTTTCCTGACTATGCAGTACGTTCCCTTAGATGGACTTGCATAAACAGTCTCCATAACAGATTTTTCAGCCAAAAGATACTATTATTTGACTATGCAGCTGATGCCCTTAGGTGTCCCTACATAATTCAACACCCTAACGGGTTTGTTAAATACTGTTAACTTCATTCATGGGAATAAAACCTTTTTTGTCTTTGTTGGTCTTATATGACAGTATGTAGGGATCCGCCAAAGTAGTCATCCTTAACATATTTGTCCCATATCCTTTTTCATGATCTGAAAGTATTCAAGTCTATGGTTTATATTCTCTTTCCCTACATTTGGGTCAGATCTTTGTAGGAGTGATATCCATCCAGTTCTTCGATAATCTTGTTTGTAAATATCTTCTCCATATTCAAGTACCTCTTTCCATACAGCAAACTATATACTTTGGAAAATTTTAATCTCCATAAACTTTCACTGGCTTTTAGCACTAGGAATGTAAATTTCTAAGAGTTCTTTTGACTGACTATAGAGCACGCGCCCTTTGGCGGCCTTGCATAAACAGTCTACATAATAGACTTGTTAGCTAAAAGATATTATTTATTTAACAATGCAGCTAATGCCCTTAGGTGGCCCTGCATAATTCAACCCCCTAACGGGTTTGAAAAATAATGGTAACTTCATTCTTGGGCATTACTTCTTCTAATGCCTTTTAGCTCTTTTTCATATCATTCCTTAGATTCAAATATTCTTAAGTCACAGTTTACATATTTTCCCTCATACTTGAGTATGGTAATATGTTTTCAGATGAATTGTCAAAGAATTGAGTCAATTATAATTCATTCAGTCAAAGCTATCGCGACCTTAGACATTATTCTATTTATGTCTGATGTGCATGACATTAAACTTCCAACAAAAGAAAAAGGAACTCTGAATAAAAGTCAAGTTCCACCTCACTAAAAATACATTTTATATGATTTAGGTAATATTGAGCAATTAAGAAATTCAATGTTTGTGGGTTATTTATAATAATCCTAGTAAAAATCAAACCATGCTTGCTAGGCTCATTGGCTTAGGTAAAATTTAAAGTAGGTAGCAAGAAAATACACGCCCAAGTGATTGAAGACGAAAACATTCTTTCCATTTGATGCACAATAATTAGAAGGACATCCACATATTGGAGTCTCTTCTCTTTTCCACGAAATTAAAAAAGACTTTCAACATAACTCTTCATTTGATTTACGGCATCCCGAGCTTCATCAGTAACCACTTGGAATTCATTTATTCAACTGGATACAATAAGAGATCCAGTGATACCAACTCTTCTTGGAACAATTGTAAAAGGATGTTGTTGAGTGCGGTTTAAGAAAATTTTATGTTGATCAAACAGTGACTCTGTTTCTGTCCAAGAGACTTGGAAGATGGATACATGGATTTGAGAATGAAGCATTGGAAGTAAAGAACCATTTGGAGAGAATACTATTTTCGGATATTTCTCTAATGCCGTGTTTTTCTTCTCTCCACCAACTGGCAGTGCAAAAAATTTCAGCCCATGGGTTTTCCATTTTCATATCTGCAAGGAAATGGCATGCAGGGAAATTTTGAAAGGTCACACCATTATTGTTGCTCTTAATGCACAGCATTACCGAAATAGAGGAGTAGCAGTGCAGCTACATCTCAGGCATATAATTATTTTCATCTGGAACATTGACTCCTTGCAGATGACCATGACCATATAGAGGCAGGTAGATGCTCTGTGGGAAATTAAGATGATATTTCTTCAAGTACTTATCCAAATATGGGTGAGTGATGTCGTAGATATCATAGTAATCATGGCTAACAATGTTCATCATGTCATCAATCCGCTTTCTAGCCAGTCCATCAGCCGTTCCGATTCTCTTGGGAGCCATTAAATCTGCACAAGAGTTGAATAATTAACTCTTAAGTAAGTTGATTTTTCATAAACTTTGTGAAGAAATTTGAAAAAAATGGATAAGGCATTAAGGCATGCAAGTCTAATTTTGACGCACAAATATGGATGTGCTGCACAAGTTTTTGGCGCGCAAGTATCACTGTGAAAGTCCAAATACCTATACTGCAGTGCGATAGAAAAGAAACATCGGAAAATAGAGCAACTTGCACGGCGAAGGTGACCTGCGCGGCGAGAGCTCAACGGTTTGAAATCCAGATTCTTTGTACGGAAATGGGGCCGCATATTTATAGGCCAGGCTGCACCCTTCACTACCACAAAAATAGTTTTTCGCAGCGCCCCCCTTTATCAGCGCTAACGAAAAAGCGCTGATAAAGGGGGGTCCCTTTATCAGCGCTCAAAAAAGCACTGATAAAGGGTGCCTTTATCAGCGCTAAAAAAAGCACTGATAAAGGCACCCCTTTATCAGCGCTTTTTTTTGCGCTGATAAAGGGACCCCCCTTTATCAGCGCTTTTGTTAGGGCTGATAAATGGGCCCCCTTTATCAGGGCTTTCTTAGTAGCGCTGATAAAGGGCCCCCCTTTATCAGCGCTAGCTTAGTAGCGCTGATAAAGGGGGCCTTTATCAGCTCTTTTTTTAGTGCTGATAAAGGGTCGACTTCAAAAAAAAATTAAAAATATATTAATATATAAATATAGTTATATTGTTATATAAATATAATATATAATTTTTAAATATATTTTAGATAAGTATAAATGTACATTTACACTTATTATACTTAATATTTAAGATATTTAGTGAAAATGACTTCTTAAAAAATTAAAAAAAAAATTTAATTAATATTTTGATAATAATTATGGAGTAATAGTCATTTAATAACAAATTGAAGACTAAAAAAATTAAAAAAATTAAAAAAATATCCAAAATATGTTGAAAACGCAACTCAAACTTCAAACGGCCATAACTTTTGATCCGGGTGTCCGTTTGAGCTCTACCACATATCAAATCGAAGCCTGCGACGAGCTCTACGTCGCTATGACTCGGAGGGACCCTAGTAAAGCGTTTTTAGAGGCCAAAAGAGGCCCAGAAGGCCTCCAAAACTGAGTTTTTTGTCGGGGTACCCAGATTTTTTAACATTTTGTGGATTTTCAAACTCGTTTAAGGGGGTATTATTGGCTTTTCTTGGTGGAGAATAAATTTATTCCAAGGTATTACATTCATATTGATATTATGTCTTTGAAATTTCACCCTTTTTTATAATGAACTGCTATTTATAATCAAATATATAACTATATGTACATATTTTTTATATATTCGCACCTAAAAATTAAATTTTTTAAATAAATAATTAAACATATTTACATATAAAATATATTGGCTTTATCTAAATAATAACTAATATCCATTTTATTTAAAATACCAATATATGAATATTTATATACCTATATATTAATCTCACTATATATATATATATATATATTAATCTAACTATATATATATTAATCTAATAACTATATATATATTAATATAACTACAAATATATATATTAGTATTACTATAAATATATATATTAATATCACCATAAATATATATATTAATATCACTATATATATATTAATATAACTATATAAATATATATTTATATAACTATATATATGTTAATATAACTATATATATATTAATATAACTATATATAGTTAATATAACTGTATATATGTTAATATAACTATATATATGTTAATATAACTATATATATGTTAATATAACTATATATATGTTAATATAACTATATATATGTTAATATAACTATATATATGTTAATATAACTATATATATGTTAATATAACTATATATATGTTAATATAACTATATATATGTTAATATAACTATATATATGTTAATATAACTATATATATGTTAATATAACTATATATTAATATAAATATATATTACTATACGAATAAATATAACTATATATATATAGATATATATTAATACCACTATATATATATATTATAATATAACTATATATATATATATTAATATAAATATATATTACTATACGAATAAATATAACTATATATATATAGAGAGAGAGATATCATGAATTGAAAAGCAAATCAAAATAGAGTAGTGGTAAGGGCTTAGGCGCGCAGGGGGGAGGTCTGGAGTTCAAATCCTGGTGGAGGCAGGGGTGCGCGCGCATGAGGAATATTGGAGCAAGCGTTGTTAAAAGGGTGGAGGGGGGTGCGTGGGGTGTTGTATAGGGGCTGAAAATCACTGTAAAAGGGGGGTTCAAGCACTGTAAAAGGGGGGTTCAAGCGCTATAAAAGCCCCCCCCCCGATTGGCAGTATTTTTTAAATTTTTTTAAATTTTTTTAAATTTTTTAATTTTTTTTAATTTTTTTAACTTTTATCAGCACTTTTTAAGAGCGCTGATAAAAGGGTCCTTTATCAGCACTAAAACGAGAGCGCTGATAAAGGAAGCTGTAACACCCCTAGATTTCATAGTGTGTTATTTCTTCAAAATAATTCAATAACTTGCACTACATGCAACACCGAGTTCAATCACACCTTGACTTACAAAAAAAATCCATTAAAAGAGGTTATGAATAGTATTATCTAAATTTTAATGTTTATATAATCCTTATAATTTTAGAATCCATATTATGAGTTTCTTAGATATAATGCAAGAACAAATTCATTTTCAGTATTGCACTTTTATCAACTTTAATAGTGAACCCTTTTTAAATACTATATTTTAAACTTTTTGACTAAATGGGGACATCAAAAATTTAAAATGAAACTTCTCAAGCTTCTACGGTACGCTTTTCTTTGAATAATGTGATAGCGTGTGTTGTACGCAACACCGAGTTCTTACAACCAATTAAACTAGCCGTTATGAATAGTAATAACTACTTTTTGAAATTATATATATTTTATATTTCAAAATGGACTTCATTTTTGGATTCAGAATATCAAAATTAGCCTAGGGTGAAATTTTGGTACTTTTCGGATAACTTTTATATTTTGATGAATAGTGAAAATTACTAAATTTTAATTAAAAACAACTTTTTTAATCAAAATAATTAATATTGATAAATTATGAATTTGAGTGGTTTTAAAGTATATTTAGAATATATTTTTACCATTTAATATAATGTTGGTCATTGGACATAATTTTACAATTAAACCGAACATAAACAAGTGTCAATCTTTTGATTGTTATTATCTCTTAAAAACACGCTTTTTGTTTTGACAGCGGGAATTAATTTTAAATTAATTTCTGCCACTTCTGTGTTTTAAATTTAGGAAAATGGATTCCATATTTGGAATCAGGATGTTCAAATTGTGTAAATAGGTAACTTTTATTTTTAGACATTTTGAATAATTACTGCGGTAAATATTTTATTTACCATGGTTAAGGGTAAATCCGGTAAATAAGGGTTAAAAAAATAATATTATAATAATACCAAATTACCCTAAAACGTGTCTTAACCATACTTGTTGATACATGGTAGACCATGGGCATCTTTGGGTCGATTTTGGGACCCCATGGATCCACTTGTAAGTGATAATGACACTTTATTTTAATTAAGTTAAAATGAATACAAAAATGACACAAGCATATATCTTTTAGCAAAACAATTGTTACATAGGGTTATATATGTTGGATTTTAGATTATAAATATTCATTAAAAAGATAAAAATATTTCCTACATAATGATATTTTATTTATAATTTTTAGACATTAAATAAGTTATTTTATTTATGACACAATGATGATGCATTAATTACTATAATAGTGAAAAATTAAAATAATTGATATTATAAATACCCAAATAAATATAATATGAAACTTTTAATGAATTAAACTAATTTTCTAGGATAATATGATATATTAGGATTTATTTAATTGACTTTATTCAAAGTAATCAATCTGTTATGAGTTTCACAAAAATCAACTATTGAATAGTGTCAAAATTGACATAAAAGAGTTCTTAAAACAAATATTATATTATTAATTGATATTAAATTCCTAAAAATCTGAGGTTCGGCCAAGAGACTTATATCATGATAGGTTCATCATTAATGGACCACTTGGGGGTCTCTTGGATGTATATAGTAAGTTTATTAACCATATTATATAAAAATACAAAGAGACATTGTAAAAGTGAAACTAATTAACTTAAAGTTAATACTTAAAGATAAGGTTAATATAAGTACCCAAAACTGTCTAAATTCTATTTGTTGAGTTTTTTTCGACCCATACCCACCTTAAACTTTGAATAGTCAACTTTGGATCCATTGGAAACCGAATATGAATTTATTATAAACTAATATCTCTAGCTTTTCCAAAGGTGCCCCTCACCCCTCTTATAAAAGGGAACTCATCCTTCTCATTTCTTCACACCTTCAAAGCCTTTTGGTTCGGCCAAACTCTGCCCAAATACTCTCCCAACATCCCTCACTACAACCTAGAGTCCTTAGTTTTATCATAAAGCCAACCTAAGGAGCCCTTTTGATCAAATCAAAAGGAAGAACCCGAAGAAGAGGTAATGATTTCACCACCCTTTTCTAAGTTCATTTCTTCTTCCACTTATTCTTCCTTTGTTCTTACCATTATAAAATAATAACTCCAGTATCTCAAATATACTGTGATGTTATTACAAATATGGTACAACCATATTCAGTATTCTATCCACCCTTTGAATAACATGTCACCATACGTGCGTACGTACGGCTTACCGTCTCCACGTCGTGGTGTAATTGTTATTCAATATATTATTATTTGGATGGGTATAATAATGATATGTAACTCATGTAAATAATAAATAAAACATGATAATTATTCTGTATATATGATATAACAACCATTTATATATTATTTTAATATCGAAAGAATGATATTGTCGCTCGTGCGTACGTACGGACTACCGTCTCCACGAACGCGATGAGATTCATTCTCCATCGTATCCATTCAAGTATAATTATCATTTGATGATTTAAAAATGATGTTTAAGGACTTGATATCATTCTGGATATGAATAATATACAACCTATCCTTTACAAAAATGTCTTACGTAACAAAACATATAAAAGAAAACAAGTAAGTTAACACCCGAAACAACGATAATACTAAGATATTATTATAAATCGATATTAAAAGATCATATATGATATAATATTAATGTATATGATTCTTGTATAATTTAGTAACAATTATTTCACCATTATACAGGAGGTCAACCTACCCCAACCAAGGAAAAGTAAAAGGTAAGGGATTTTCTTATCTCACTTTCAATTCCGTGAGATTTCCATTGTTCGCCACTAAATTATTGAAAGTGGTGTATTGTGTACTGCCATTTGATATATATTATCATGATTCTCTTTATATTCATGTTATTCTGTAAATCATTTGGTGGTTATTAAATTTTGGCCATAAAACTCAGTTGATTAACGTGGTAAGGGGTTTTCATCTCACTCCTTATTCCCGTGAGATTCATGCCATATTGCCACCATTACCTTTTGTGTGGTGTATGTACTGCCCATAATTATATTCTTTGTGTAATACACTTTAATTTATGTGTATTTACATATTCATTTTATGATACCTCATTCATGGGATTGTATGTTTCATAAGTTACCAAATTGGTAAGGGTTATTTCACAATCTCTTCATTATCCGAGGTTGTTTATACGTAATAATCTACTGGGATCTCTTTATCATCCACATCCATGTTTCTTAATAATGTATTTCAAAACATTTTTATTATTTACAAGAATATGGGTTAAAGTCATTTATACCCTTGTTTGACTTTTTATAAGAGGTTTATAAAGGAATCTTTCCGTCGTTTTCCAAACAAGGTGATTTTTAACCTTTTCGACAAAATTAAGGTAAGAATGTTTTTTTAACTTATGCGGAGGGTGTGACTATTTTCTGCCGTTATAAAATCTTCGAAGCTTCCTTTACAAGCTTATAAGAATATTTTCAAATTAAATGTTTTATTTTATAATTATTTGACTTTTAAATGATTTAAAAAAAATAGATATTTCTATCAAGTATATGAAAATCCAGTGCAAATGTATACGTATTTAAGGCAAGCTCCAAAATGTTTTTAGAAAACCCGACTCTCGAGTGTGCTAGATAGGAAGGGATTGGGAGTGGACCCATCATGGCCTGTAATTAGTCGAGAAGTCTCAGAACTAGTTATTTTGTTTTCATAAGCTTGCATAATTGTTTCATAAAAACACTGGAGTAGATTTGAGTAATTTTAAATGTAAGTATCTTCTAATAAAATTGCATCGGTAGGTCTCATGAGACAAACTAGTGTCTTGGCACAAGGCCTTGACAAAATCTTATTTGTAGTCTTGGCACGAGGCCTTGGCTAAGTGGTTATGATAGTCTGGCATTATTAATTCCAACATTATGAAAGTGGTTATTGATATTGCATGTGATTATTCGATTAGTAGAATATCCATGTGAACAAGTGAATGGCATTATTTCATTTTACTTTTGCCATACTATGTTGAAGTTCAAGTTTAAAAGGCTTTTGTTTTAGTTATACATAGCCTTTAATGTTTATTCTTATTTATGAAAGTTTCCGGTATATTGTTATCCTTACTGGGCATTTGAGATCACCCATTTTCTATGTTTTATTTTTCCCAGGAAGTGAAGAACTAAATTATGAATGACCTGCAGGGATTTTATGTATGAGTGTGGTTTATGGAGACATTATGTTGTTGTAGTAGTTTTTCAATTTATGATGTAATGTAAAACTTATGAATGTATCTAGTTATTCCAAGGCTACTAAACCAATCGGTCTTTCGAGATTTGATCTTTCTTGTGATCATGCCAATGTTATGTAATAATGCACCAACTCTGGGTAACTGGGGTCGGGGTGTTACAGTTGGTATCAGAGGAAGTTTAGTACAAACCTTGGAATCTAGATTTAGATAAACTCTGATTAGAGCACGTAGACCTAAGATGAACTTTGAGGATTAGTATAGAAGAACTTCCTAGAATTTTGGTATTGTAGAGATTTTGTGAGTTTTCCAAGCAATACATCCCTGTCTGGATACGACAACGGGCCTTGCTGCACTCTTGGTTACGACACTCCCGGGGGATATGCTTAGGATAATTCTCATTTTCTTTACAAACCATTATGAAGGGTTTATGAGTATATACATCCTCAAATGAGACATTTTTATGATTATGGATTATATCCATAAATAGTTCAATTTATGTTAAGTGTTTTATAAGTATGGGATTATTTATTTTGATTCATAAACTGATCTAGTGTATTCCATTGTTTAGAAATGGCGCCCAGTAGAAGGAATGAGAACTCCAAAAATGCACATGATCCAAAGAGAAGGAAGGATCATATCTTTCATGGTCTTAAGCTAGAATTTATAAGAGAAATAGTCTCCCATGTATTATCATCATATGAAGAAATAATATCATGTGTTGATAAGATAAGTAAAGAGTTTACTGAGTCCTATGGCTTTGAAGGGAAGCAAGAGAAGAAAAGGATGGAAGAGAGAAAGATGGATAAAGGGAAGAGGGAAAAGAATAATTTTCCCATATGTGGTAACTGTGGAAAGAAACACCCTGGAACTTGCCTGAAAGGAATGGGAGTTTGTTATAAGTGTGGAGGAAAAGGGCACAAAGTACGTGACTGCAAGGGTAAGAAAATGGTTTCAAATGTACAATGCTTTATTTGCAAGGAGTTTGGACACTACGCGAACCTATATCCCAGTCATCAGACTATGCCGCAAATGATGTTATTAGATAATAATCAAGTTATGATACTACCACAGATGAAGAGGAATGATTAGAGTTCTTATATTGATTATGTCAATTTAGTGTGGTATCAACAATGTACTTGTTATAATAATTATGGAGTATATAAGGATTGTACTGCAGTACTATTTCATTTAAGGACTTTAGATTGTGTAGAACAAAGAAAAGTGACTCAATAGCAGGATAAAGTTTTGGAAAATATATGGTTTAGAGAATGATAAATCATAATATAGTTCTGATACTGAGGTAGTGATTTTGGAATAATATGTGATTGTTTTGGATAAATTATATTGGATATTCTTGACTACCTTGGAACTAATTAATGATTTGTATATTCCATCATTGTTGGGGTTTAAAACATTTTTGGATTAATGAAGTATATCCTGCATTCTATATGGAATAAGGGAGCATGAATGTAATCAATAAGGAATATGGTAATACATGATGAAGGTATTCATATGCTATTACGGGGTAAAAAGGATATATATTATGTTTACCATCCTTATGAATGTTGGACTGTGAGTTTGGACAGAAGTATTTTGGATAGTTCTAGTTTGGATTATTTTGGATTGCCATAAAAGGACAACCCGGAGGTCGGGCGGCAACCCGTCTTGTCCGGCAAGGCTGCGAGACTTGAACCCGCAACCGAAGGGCGACAAGGGTGTATCACCTACCACTGGCCCACGAGATGTCCTGGATTAAATAATTTAGTTTTTATTAAAAGATATTGTAGATGAATTATAAATTCGTTTATTTTGGAACCCTATACAAATAGTGTAAATAGAATTTTTTTACATTCTATTATCTTTTAGAGTGAAAGATGAGTTTGTGGTAGAAATTTATTAATGGATAAAACACTAATTATAAAGTAAGTATATCTCATTATGATCTTATCCAATCTCATAAATAAATTCCTCAACATTAAGAAAAGCAACTTAGAATAAAAATGTTTTCCTAGATGATACCTTAAATCATCACTAAATTATGGCTTTGGGATTGTTGGCCTTTTCATAGCCATGTTCTCTACCACTCTCCATCAGGTAATTGATGGTTAGATTTTTCTTCCATATCCATATTTTACTACATGGAACCCTAGTATGTTTTATTTTCGGTAATCTTCATACTTTCGACTCTTTATTTTAAATAGAGGCCTCATTAATTCATTTTTCGATGTGGGATTTCAACTAAGATATTTTGAAATGTCAAAAATGTGTTATCGTAATACCCAATGTTTTGTTGAACCGATGGTATTTCAAATCATCATAGATTGATGAATTTAAGGACCTCAATTTTATACTTGTTTGTGATTGATGACCTCAATCACTACCTATAAATATTTACGTTTTTCCTCCAACTATATGTCTCAAATTGCCACCAATGTTCTCCTAATCGAGATCATAATTTGGTGGTGACCCTTTCATTTCTCTTTTCCTCATTTTAAGAATAAATTTTAGTAACCCAATTTCCGATGTGGGTTTTCCCACAAAGATATTTTTTATTTTCAACCTTTTATTTTCGAAGAACAATTTCAAATTGCGAGGACGCAATTTATTGAAGGAGGGGAGAATGTAACACCCCAAGATTTCATAGTGTGTTATTTCTTCAAAATAATTCAATAACTTGCACTACACGCAACACCGAGTTCAATCACACCTTGAATTACAAAAAAAAATCCATTAAAAGAGGTTATGAATAGTATTATCTAAATTTTAATGTTTATATAATCCTTATAATTTTAGAATCCATATTATGAGTTTCTTAGATATAATGCAAGAACAAATTCATTTTCAGTATTGCACTTTTATCAACTTTAATAGTGAACCCATTTTAAATTCTATATTTTAAACTTTTTTACTAAATGGGGACATCAAAAATTTAAAATGAAACATCCCAAGATTCTACGGTACGCTTCTCTTTGAATAATGTGATAGCGTGTGTTGTACGCAACACCGAGTTATAACAACCAATTAAACTAGCTGTTATGAATAGTAATAACTAATTTTTGAAATTATATATATTTTATATTTCAAAATGGACTTCATTTTTGGATTCAGAATATCAAAATTAGCCTAGGGTGATATTTTGGTACTTTTCGGATAACTTTTATATTTTGATGAATAGTGAAAATTACTAAATTTTAATTAAAAACAACTTTTTTAATCAAAATAATTAATATTGATAAATTATGAATTTGAGTGGTTTTAAAGTATATTTAGAATATATTTTTACCATTTAATATAATGTTGGTCATTGGACATAATTTTACAGTTAAACCGAACATAAACAAGTGTCAATCTTTTGATTGTTATTATCTCTTAAAAACACGCTTTTTGTTTTCACAGCGGGAATTAATTTTAAATTAATTTCTGCCACTTATGTGTTTTGAATTTAGGAAAATGGATTCCATATTTGGAATCAGGATGTTCAAATTGTGTAAATAGGTAACTTTTTTTTATAGACATTTTGAATAATTACTGCGGTAAATATTTTATTTACCATGGTTAAGGGTAAATCCGGTAAATAAGGGTTAAAAAATAATATTATAATAATACTAAATTACCCTAAAACGTGTCTTAACCCTATTGGTTGATACATGGTCGACCATGGGCATCTTTGGGTCGATTTTGGGACCCCATGGATCCACTTGTAAGTGATAATGACACTTTATTTTAATTAAGTTAAAATGAATACAAAAATCACACAAGCATATATCTTTTAGCAAAACAATTGTTACATAGGGTTATATATGTTGGATTTTAGATTATAAATATTAATTAGAAATATAACAAGATTTACTACATAATGATATTTTATTTATAATTTTTAGACGTTAAATAATTTATTTTATTTATGACACAATGATGATGCAGTAATTACTATAATAGTGAAACATTAAAATAATTGATATTATAAATACAAAAATAAATATAATATGAAACTTTTAATGAATTAAACTAATTTTCTAGGATAATATGATATATTAGGATTGATTTAATTGACTTTATTCGAATTAATCAATCTGTTATGAGTTTCACAAAAATAAACTATTGAATAGTGTCAAAATTGACATAAAAGAGTTCTTAAAACAAATATTATATTATTAATTGATATCAAATTCCTAAAAATCTAAGGTTCGGCCAATAGACTTATATCATGATAGGTTAATCATTAATGGACCACTTTGGGGTCGCTTGGATGTATATAGTAAGTTTATTAACCATATTATATAAAAATACAAAGAGACATTGTAAAAGTGAAACTAATTAACTTAAAGTTAATACTTAATAATAAGGTTAATATAAGTACCCAAACCTATCTAAATTCTATTGGTTGAGTTTTTTTCGACCCATACCCCTCTTAAAATTTGAATAGTCAACTTTGGATCCATTGGAAACCGAATATGAATTTATTATAAACTAATATCTCTAGCTTTTCCAAAGGTGCCCCTCACCCCTCTTATAAAAGGGCACTCCTCCTTCTCATTTCTTCACACCTTCAAAGCCTTTTGGTTCGGCCAAACTCTGCCCAAATACTCTCCCAAAATCCCTCAATACAACCTAGAGGCCTTAGTTTTATCATAAAGCCAACCTAAGGAGCCCTTTTGATCAAATCAAAAGGAAGAACCCGAAGAAGAGGTAATGATTTCACCACCCTTTTCTAAGTTCATTTCTTCTTCCACTTCTTCTTCCTTTGTTCTTACCATTCTAAAATAATAACTCCAGTATCTCACATATACTGTGATGTTATTACAAATATTGTAAAACCATATTCAGTATTCTATCCACCCTTTGAATAACATGTCACCATACGTGCGTACGTACGGCTTACCGTCTCCACGTCGTGGTGTAATTGTTATTCAATATATTATTATTTGGATGGGTATAATAATTATATGTAACTCATGTAAATAATAAATAAAACATGATAATGATTATGTATATATGATATAACAACCATTTATATATTATTTTAATATCGAAAGAATGATATTTTCGCTCGTGCGTACGTACGGACTACCGTCTCCACGAACGCGTTGAGATTCATTCTCCATCGTATCCATTCAAGTATAATTATCATTTTATGTTTTAAAAATGATGTTTAAGGACTTGATATCATTCTGGATATGAATAATATACAACCTATCCTTTACAAAAATGTCTTACGTGACAAAACATATAAAAGAAAACAAGTAAGTTAACACCCGAAACAACGATAATACTAAGATATTATTATAAATCGATATTAAAAGATCATATATGATATCATATTAATGTATATGATTCTTGTATAATTTAGTAACAATTATTTCACCATTATACAGGAGGTCAACCTACCCCAACCAAGGAAAAGTACAAGGTAAGGTATTTTCTTATCTCACTTTCAATTCCGTGAGATTTCCATTGTTCGCCACTAAATTATTGAAAGTGGTGTATTGTGTACTGCCATTTGATATATATTATCATGATTCTATTTATATTCATTTTATTATGTAAATAATTTTGTGGTTATTAAATTTTGGCCATACAACTCAGTTGATTAACGTGGTAAGGGGTTTTCATCTCACTCCTTATTCCCGTGAGATTCATGCCATATTGCCACCATTACCTTTTGTGTGGTGTATGTACTGCCCATAATTATATTCTTTGTGTAATATACTTTAATTTATGTGTATTTACATATTCATTTTATGATACCTCTTTCATGGGATTGTATGTCTCATAAGTTACCAAATTGGTAAGGGTTATTTCACAATCTCTTCATTATCCGAGGTTGTTTATACGTAATAATCTACTGGGATCTCTTTGTCATCCACATCCATGTTTCTTAATAATGTATTTCAAAACATTTTAATTATTTACAAGAATATGGGTTAAAGTCATTTATACCCTTGTTTGACTTTTTATAAGAGTTTTATAAAGGAATCTTTCCGTCGTTTTCCAAACAAGGTGCTTTTTAACCTTTTCGACAAAATTAAGGTAAGAATGTTTTTTTTAACTTATGCGGAGGGTGTGATTATTTTCTGCCGTTATAAAATCTTTGAAGCTTCCTTTACAAGCTTATAAGAATATTTTCAAATTAAATGTTTTATTTTATAATTATGTGACTTTTAAATGATTTTAAAAAAATAGATATTTCTATCAAGTATATGAAAATCCAGTGCAAATGTATACGTATTTAAGGCAAGCTCCAAAATGTTTTTAGAAAACCCGACTCTCGAGTGTGCTAGACAGGAAGGGATTGGGAGTGGACCCATCATGGCATGTAATTAGTCGAGAAGTCTCAGAACTAGTTATTTTGTTTTCATAAGCTTGCATAATTTTTTTATAAAAACACTGGAGTAGATTTGAGTAATTTTAAATGTAATTATCTTCTAAAAAAAGTGCATCAGTAGGTCTCATGAGACAAACTAGTGTCTTGGCACAAGGCCTTGACAAAATCTTATTTGTAGTCTTGGCACGAGGCCTTGGCTAAATGGTTATGATAGTCTGGCATTATGCATTCCAACATTATGAAAGTGGTTATTGATATTGCATGTGATTATTCGATTAGTAGAATATCCATGTGAACAAGTGAATGGAATTATTTCATTTTACTTTTGCCATACTATGTTGAAGTTCAAGTTTAAAAGACTTTTGTTTTAGTTATACATAGCCTTTAATGTTTATTCTTATTTATGAAAGTTTCCGGTATATTGTTATCCTTACTGGGCATTTGAGCTCACCCCTTTTCTATGTTTTATTTTTCCCAGGAAGTGAAGAAGTAAATTATGAATGACCTGCAGGGATTTTATGTATGAGTGTCGTTTATGGAGACATTATGTTGTTGTAGTAGTTTTTCAATTTATGATGTAATGTAAAACTTATGAATGTATCTAGTTATTCCAAGGCTACTAAACCAATCGGTCTTTCGAGATTTGATCTTTCTTGTGATCATGCCAATGTTATGTAATAATGCACCGACTCTGGGTAACTGGGGTCGAGGCGTTACAGAAGCACTGATATAGGACCCCTTTATCAGCGCTAAAAAAGCGCTGATAAAGGGGTACTTTTATCAGCGTTTTTTTTAGCGCTGATAAAAGAACCCTTTTATCAGCGCTTTTTTTAGTGCTGATAAAGGCCGTGTTTGTAGTAGTGCTTGCGTGCTGATGCCTGCGCACTCAACACTTGCGCGCCGCCCTCTGCTCCCTCGACGCCTGCACGCATCTTTCCCTTTGGTTTTCTTCTTTTCCTTAGAGTCACATACTTATTCTTTTGGATCCAACTCGGAGGGGGGACTTTTGTTGATTCTCCTTTCGTCAAAAAAATCAAAATATTGGAAAAGGGGATTATCTTAACTCAAAGTGATTCAACCTTTGGACAAATATCAAAAATTGACAAAGGAAGGAATAAGAAGAATGTTTCACAAGGGTTGCACAAGATCTACGATGGTCGCACAAGTACACTTGCTCACCCTAAAGGATAATCGCCCGGGGTCTTCTCCAGCCTATAAATAGACCCTGTGGGCCCCCCACTTCAGAGGAATTTTTCTAGAAATTTAGATTTAGAGCTCTGAACACCCAAGTCTCTGCTTCAGGTCTTCCGAACACTTATAAGGTAATTCTTTACCTAGAATGGAACGTCTAAACTAGAGGAGTAAGCTCTAAGTGTTAGAATTCACTAACACTTGCGCACCTAAGGTGTTTACCCTTAAGGGAAATGAAGCCGACCTATTTCTTCACCAAAACATGCGTGCCTCTCTTCTGGAAGTACCTCAGGATAATTCTAAAGGAATTGGTCAAGGATCTCCCAAGTATTACCATGCTAGTTTACAAATGCGCAAGTACCCATGTGTCGCGCAGGTATACCTGCATGACCAAGACTTGCACGCCCACGCAGTACCTGCGCACCTGCCAGGACTTGCGCCCCCTACCTTTTTGGGGCCCTTCATGCCTATTTTACCCCACTCCATCCATTCCACCTCTCCTATTCAAGATTCAGTCTTCAAGACACTCTTCAGAGCCATTTATGGCATTGTTTCTTGATTTTACTTCCTTATCTGAAAGGAGTTCTATGGAATATCTCTCAAAACCTAGTGATTTATACATCTTTATGTCACTAAAGATTGTTATTTCATTTATTCAACCACATAATTTAAGATGAGATAACTCTTTAAACCTAGGCCTCCTTTTCAGGAATAAGCCCCAATCATAATTTCTAAATATGGGCATCCTCCTTAAGACTAAGCACCAAGTCCTCATTAATTTGGGCATCCTTTTCAAGAATAATCCCCAATCATAATTTACCTAAATATGGGCCTCCTTTTCAGGAGTGAGCCCCAGTCCCCTGATTTGGGCATCCTCCTCAGGAGTAATCCCCAACCATAATTCTCTTAACCTAGGCCTCCTTTTCAAGAGTAACCCCCAGTCTCAAATATGGGCATCCTCTTTAGGAGTAAGCCCCAATCATAATTTCCCTAAATATGGGCCTTCTTTTCAGGAGTAAGCCCCAGTCCTATAATTTGGGAATCCTCCTCAGGAGTAAGCCCCAACCATAATTCTCTTAAATTGGGCCTCCTTTTCAGGAGTAATCCCCAGTCTCAAATATGGGCATCATCTTGGGGATTAATCCCCAATCATAATTTCCCTAAAAATGGGCCTCCTTTTCAAGATTAATCCCCAGTCCCCAAATTTGGGCATCCTCCTCAGGAGTAAGCCCGAAGTCCCTTAATTTTTCAAGTCCCTTAACCTGGGCCTCCTCTTCAGGAGTAAGCCCCGGTCTTAATTTCTCTTAACCAGTCCTAATTTACCTTTGATCTGGGATTCCTTCTCAGGAGTAAAACCCAATCATAAGTCCCCTCATAAATTGGGCCTCCTTTTCAGGAGTAAGCCCCATGATAGAGTATTCAAATCTCCATGAAGCACATATACCTTTATGGACCCTGCTCTTAGATTTCTTCCCTAAAGTAAATCCTAATATTCATTTATCAGGGCATTCATACATAAATAAGTCCCACATTATTTCTTATCATTGAAACTTTCATGGTACAATTGCCTGAGTTTTACCAATACCTCTTGTTTCTCACACCGAGAATGATTCACGTGAGCTTAGAGTGTAAAAGTAATTATGAAATCCTTCTTTGAGACATCAATCATAAACATCATACTCCCTTATTAGAACTAAATGGGTTCTAATTCCTTTTCTAAACAAAGGATACATAGGTAGCCCATCTGCGGGTTCGATCCCAAATCTGAAATAATCCATGTCCTTCTGAATGACAATAAACTTTAAGTGCCCCACTGAGCAGCTTTAAAACCAGCATGGTCATAATAATGACCAAGATACTTCTATATAAATGTGTCGAAGGATACCATTGACCAATAATATCTAATAAATACAGATGATTATCTATCAATGAAGATCCTCGAATACATATAAAAGATTCCCTAAATTTCCTACATATTTAATCATTGATTGTCAGATTTTAAGGAAAGATCATTTTATACTTGGTAATGTAATTAGGATTCACAAACATAACTTAAATCTATAAATAGATTCCCGGAGTATACAATAATTCCCCTCAAAAAGGTGTGATGATTTCGACCTCCCATCCTCTCCACCAATGCCAATTCCTAAGCATAATTAGTCCACAAACTAATGAGCGCCTACCTTTGGAAATTAGGTTCAAATGGATGTGGAATCATTGGATGTTTTTGATTCTACGAACAAACCCGTTAGAAACCGATTGGAATGTTTGAACCTTCAATCAAGGAGGTCATCCCCAAATTCCGAGGGAAACAATGATCTAGTAAAACCCATGATTATATGACACAAAATAACACTATCAACCACATAGACCATAGGAAATCAAAATTATTCTCTAACATGTCTCCTATAATTTTTTTTCATCCTACACATCAATTTCATCTCATAATAATAAAAAATTAAATGATAAGGGGAAATATATATATATTCCTCTAATAAATAGTAATGTGGTTTTCCATTATGTTGAGATCTTCTTCTTCTTCTATTATTTTTTTAAAGGGTAATGCTTTGGTCAAATACCAAAGCACAATTTATTAATAAAAAATGTTACAAGAGTCGCAAAGATGGGATTTTTTTATAATCTCTATCAAAAAGATAAGATAAATCAGCTGGCAGAGTGTCCAGCCAAGTCATGCTCTGATGAACTCCTTTGTTAGCAAGAGCATCAGCAACGACATTCGCTTCCCGGTAGGCATGAGTAGCAATGTAATCAATCCCATGGAGCATCTTCAAGAAATTCATCCAGCGTGTAGTGAGTGGCCAGGTTAAATGAATGATGCCATTCCAGATGGAATGAATGATGGTGGTAGAATCACTTTCAATATAAAGCTTTCTCCAACCTATTTGAAGTGAAAAATCAACAGCGTGAATGACTCCAAGAATTTCCACCTCCAGAGATGAAGAGTGACCGCATCCAACATAGAAGCAACCCTGACACTGGCCAGCTGAGTATCTTAAGATAACACCACAACTGGCAGGGCCTGGAATGCCTTTAGAAGCACCATCAACGTTCACTTTGATCCATCCCGACATCGGAGATTTTCAGAACACTTCAAAGGAGCGTTTGGGCTTAGGGTAGATTCTAGGAACACTGAGATGACGAAGTATCTCAAAGTCACCAACCGAGTTGTTGTAACAGCCTTTTTGAATTGATGCGGCTTCATGAATCAGAATAATAATCCGAGATTTTTTTACATTGAGACTAAATGAGTAATTATTATGAATAAGATAATTTCTAACATACTAGATCTCATGATGGAGTTCCACCACAGCCGCAAGAAAGATATTTTTAACCTGTAAAGAAGCTTCGTGTCTAATAAAAATTTTTTTATAAAAAGAAATAGTGTCAGTTAAGATCCATCTGCAATTGAATAATTCAAAAACATAATTCCATAAGGCAGAGACTGTCACACAAGATAGAAAAATATGATCAGTGTCCTCTCTATGTTGATTACACAAGCGACATTTAGAAAAAAGTTGAAAGCTGAATTTTTACAGAGTAATTTCAGTAGGAAATATATTATTTGCAATGCGCCAAATAAGGGTGTGCCTAGAAGGTTTAATCCAAGGATTATTAAAATGACTTAACCATAGATAATTAGATTCATTATTAGGAAATTTAAACTTATAATAGTTTTTAGAGTCTAGAATTCCATTTTGAGCATGTTCCCAAACAAGGAAGTCCCCATCAGAAGAAAAGGAATGATTATTAATAATCTGCACAATATTATCAGGGAGATCGTGTCTATGTAATTGTATGACATCTTTTATAGACTGACTAGTATCATTAGGAATAACATTGGGTGGTAACAGTGATATCAGGGGGTTACCATGCCCTTTTTCACACCAAAAATTAATGGAAGAATCAGCACTGACCATCCATCTAGCATTTTCCATGATCCTATGGTATGTGTCTCTGATATATGGCCAGATTGAAGAGTTGAAGAAATTAGAATTCCCTTTTAAAAGTTTATGTAGGAATCTATGGTTCAATAATTCAGAAGAATTAGAAGTAGAATTAATAATAAGCCAAGTTAGTCGGGCCTGAAGAGCGCTATTGAACAACTTTAGATTTTTTACACCAATGACACCTTTATCAAGGGGTTTACAACAAGATTTCCAAGGAATAGTGACAAGATTCTTTTCAAAAATACATCCTATCCAAATGATGTTTTTAATGTAAGTATTAATTTTTTTGAATATGCCAATAATCCATTTATAAATTATAAGAGAGTAGACCATTTTAGAATAATGGTAGATTTGACCAAACATATTCGCCCAGCCATGGATAGGGATTTTCCTTTCTAATTAGAGAGTTGGTTAATAATTTGATCAATGGTATTTGAAAAGTGGCTAGATTTGGGTCTACCCTAAAAAATAGGAACACCTAAATATGAGAAAGGTAAGAGACCTTCATTGATTCCAAGATAAGTGGTAATGGTAGATTTCATTCTAACTGTAAAGTTCTTTCCAAAAAAATATATGATTTATTCCAGGAGATAGCTTGACTAGAAACTTCCTCATAGTGAGTTATGGCTTGTTTGAAAACTTGAATATTTTTTTATCCCCATTAAGAAACAGAATAATATCATCAGCATATAAAAGATGAGTAGGGGCATTTATGTTTCTGGAAACTTGAATAGGCTTAAGCTTACTTTGATCAACCAGATTGTTGAGGATCCTACTTAGGTAATCCTCAGCAATAACAAAAAGTATGGAAGAAAGGGGATCGCCATGTCTAACACCTTTAGATCATTTAAAAAAACCTCTAGGAGTGATATTAATCCGAATAGAGATGTAAACTGAATGAAATAAAGTCTTAATTCTTCCAATAAAGGAATCATTAAATTCAATGTTTTTTAAGACTTTGAAAATAAAATTCCAGTATATGGTGTCAAAAGATTTTTTGATATCTAATTTGATGGCCACACATCCTCCTATAGTGTTTTTATTTAAACATTTGGTACAGTCAGAGGCAAGAGAAATGCAGTCTTGAATCAACCTAACATTAATAAAGCCAAATTGATTCCAAGAAACTATTTTATTGCAATAGGAGCAAGCCTATTTGCAATAATTTTCGTAATAATCTTATAAAGAGTGGTAATTAGGGAAATCGGTCTGAATTGATGGATCTCAGAGGCATTTTCAACCTTAGGAATTAAGGTTAAAAATTGAGCATTGATTCCATGATGTAAAGATCAATGAATAAAAAAGGTCCTGACAAGTTTGAAAACATCATTGTGGATAAAATACCAATTATTTTGAAATAAACCATTATTGAACCCATCTAGACCAGGTGCACTGTCTGGATTAAGGCCAAAGATAGTGTCTTTAATTTCATGATCAAGTGGAATGCTTAAAAGCATCTCATTGTCTCTTTAATCCATAATTAAGGGAATAATATTAGTTTTAAGCTCAGTATTAATTCTCAAACCATTAAAGATGTTGTAAAAGTATGAGGTAACCTGGTCCGTAATGGCCTCTTCTGAATCAATGATTGAATCATTATGAATAAGATTAGAAAGAGGATGATTGACCTTTCTGATTCTTTGAAGGAAATTTTAAAATTTAGTATTACGATCGCCATCTGTAAGCCATTTAGTCCTAAACATTTGCTTACGAATATTATCCTTAAATGTGAGAAAGGAGTTAAGTTTGAGGGAAATATTTTCTTCCAATTGAGGATCCATATTGAAATCTGAATTGGTATTTTGAGTTTGGACACTGCTATGTTCATTTTCAAGATAGGAGATATCAAGATCTATTTGCGAGTTTGTAGTTTTACACCAACCTTTAAGAGCTTGTTTACTAATTTTCAATTAGTGCATACAGGAAAAGGAATCATTATAATGATTCATAGAGTTCCAAGTGTTAAAAATTAAAGCGACACAGTTAGGATTTGAAGACTAATCATTATTAAATTTGAAATGAAGAACAGGATTTCGATCATTCATAAGGAAGCTAACAAGGATGGGATGATGATCAGAGTTGAGTCTAGGTAGAGTTACACTGTATATTTTATCCCAATTAGGAAGAGCCTTCATGTTAACGAAATCCTTTCCAAGCTTACTGGAAACATTTTTGTTATATTATTTTCTGTACCAAGTATATTTAGCACCAGTAAGGGTGATTTCAAATAGGATAAAATTTTCAATAGTAGACCTGAATTCCCTAGAGGATATAGAAAGATGTGAGGGGCCATTTTTTTCAAGAGAGCTAAGAATGGAAATAAAATCTGCCATAACTACCCAAGGTTCTTTAAAAGAATTGGCTATGTCAATAAGTTCATGACATAGAACTCTCTTATCTTGATATCTATTCCTGGCATAAAACATAGTGCAAAATGTATGTCGTCCATTCCAAGAGAAATCAAAGGTGAGTTGTTGTCCAAAAATTATAAATATGTTGATATTATGATGGGTATTATGGTAAAAGATCCACATAGAATAAATATGAGGACTATTTTGACAAGATCATAGAAAACTATAACTAAGAGAGCCAAATCTCACGAGGTTTGTTTTAAAATTGACATTAGGTTCTGAAATGGAAAAGAGATGATGCTTATGAGTGTTTAAAAAACCCCTAAGTGTTGTGGAGGTATCATTTTTAGCCACACCCTGAAAATTATAATATATAAGATTCATAACTATTTGTGTTTTTGGTTAGAACCCTTCTTTTTTTTAGATTTTCCAGAACCCTTCTTCCATTGAGATCGCGTGACCTTCTTCTTCTCTTATTAAAAAGGCAAGACTTCACTTAAACTTAAATTCACCGCACTACATGCGACCACTTCTTCATCACCAACCCCACTCTCTAAATCATCAAAAGCATATATTCAACAACTTAAATGTAAAAAATCATGTGAAAATTCATCAATCTGTAATTGTAAATCATTTCACATTCATATTAATTCATATATTTATGATATTGTATAAATATATTTATATTTCATATCCTAGAAAAATAATATTTGATCTCATAAATAAAATCAATATAAAATAGCTTCCATAATCATTCAGAACGCCATCGATTCATATTGAAACAACTTCTTAATTATTCGTCAAATATATTTTTCCTCAATATTAAAATCATATGGATATAGAAATTAATGGATGATACAGATATGTGACCACATAGTATTTAATCTTTCAATCATTCTGCTTAAATTCAACCAATAAATAATCTCAGTTACATCACATCACCTGGGTAGTAAAAATCCAATAAATGAATAATTTGGGTATTTTAATCAATCATCTATCAAACTATAAATGGTTATGTGGCTCATTTGTATATGTAGTAGCATTATGAAATATGAATTTGTTTTCATGGATAAATCGGCTAAGTGAATCATCTATATGACTATTCATCTATGTGAATCAGTTACGTGGATGAATCATATATGTGAATCTTTTGTGTAACCATTCGGCTACACAAATTGGTTACACGGATAAATCAGCTAGTGAATCATCTACATGGCCATTTGGATACACAATTCACCTTTATAAACATTCTTCCCCAAAATAATATTCCTCCCATATAATAATTATTCCATTATTCAAAATTATTTCTGAAATAGTTTTAAGGAATAATGAAAACATTTATCATGATATTTAAAAATAGAATATGACTTAATTTTTCATCACCTTATTTATTTAATGGTAGCATAAAATACTACAAAACTCATGGAAACATTACTAGTGTTGAAAATAAAGTCTTCCAACATAACTAAAACTATCTCCTTCTAACCATATTCTTTACCACAATGAATAATACATGGTCTCTTGGTCTAAACATTATTATTCATGAAACAAATCCTGAATAGTGATATATCAAAATTGCATAATGACCATTATTTTCATGTATATCATAAGAAGTCATGCCATGATATTAAAATCTATGATATCCCAAGTAGTGTTATAAATTAATATTATTACCTAAGATATGATATTTGATTACTCATATCATGCGAAATGATAAGGAGATATCATCATATGTGAATTTTTTTTGAAATAAACGGAATAAAAAGAATAATTTATTATGTGAATATAAATTATAAAATAATACAGGTATAAAATATACATATTGGTATTTATGAAATTATAATATGTTACAGTATATAATCTTTTCATATTAATGTTTTGTTTTTGTGATATAAATTGTTTACAGTACATATGATAAATATTATTATTATTCATCTTTTAAATTAATTTATAATTAAATATTCATTTTAATAAAATTATTATAGTATGAATATTTGTATGATTAATTTTTAATTATTTAATTCAATTCTTCTAAATATAATGGCACAGTGATTATGAAGAGAGAGATATGATTTAGGCATATTGGGGAGTTTACATGAAAATTCCTTATAGTGTTTAAGATTTTTCTCTAAAATTTAATTGTTATATGATTAATGATTTTGAGATTGAATATCTACTTATAAAGGACCAATATTTTATGATATATTTCTCTCTAATAATGTTTTATTACTTTGATAACCATCTCTACATTGAACATTGAGTTCAAATGAACCAAGATATTCTATTGAAATATTATAATTAAATATGATAGTTATATATTTGTCGTTGAACTGTCAATTATAAATAAGTCATTATATATTATGAAAAATAAATTTTTAGATGTATATAAAATGGGATCATTGCTTATTAATTGGTAAAGAAATTAAATAAAATCATTGTAATGTGTAAAAGAGATGGTTTTATGAAAAACTGGTTTTATGTGATAAATGGGTTTTTATCTTCTTAATTTAAATTAATCACTATTTATGAATTAATTTATTGAAATTTCAGGATTAAATATAAAATTAAATAATAAAATATTCATTTTATTTTTTACAAGGAAAGTAATTGTCACCAAATCGGTTATATTCCGAAAAAATGTTTTTTTTCTAAAAATGGTTTTCTATGTGTTTTACACTTTAATTTTAAATTTAATTTCACCCTAATATAGAAATTTATTCTATTAAAATGAGTTAAATATTTTTTATTAAGATATCCAAATTATCTAATGTGTTCTATTTCCTTTTTTTCATTATTTATTGTAACTGAGATTCAAATTCATTACTAATATAAATGTTAATATGGTTAATTTTGGGATAAAATAAATAAATTAGGGTTAAATTACTCCAAAAATAGTATAAATATTATTAGCTAAGTTTATTTAATCCTATAATAATCATATCATAAAATTTGGGTTGCTTTGGAGACACATAAATTTGAACATGACTTTATAATATTGTATTATTTTATTATTTCCAAGAGTGACACTCCCCTTGCTTTTAAAAGTGTATATCATATGATCTCTTATCCAGACCAATTAAGACTTCTATATAAAAAATTATATTCCAAAATAACATCTCATAATCCTCATACATGGCCTTGATGATTTGGTATGCCAAAAAAAACCACATGTGAAAAATAAAAGTTTTTTTCAGAGGATCATACCCAAAGAAGAGGTACATGTTCTTATCAATAATTTTCATATTTCAATGTACTTAACACTCCTCAAAATATTCTATAAACAAATCCAAAATAAATAAAGATTAAATTTAATATATTTATATTTAATTATGTAAATGGTATATCTATTTTTAATCTCAATCACATCTATCAGAAAATGATAATGGTGCTTGCGCGTATGTCTGGACTACCACCTCTCCAAAGAGATGTGATTCATTTTTCATTTCATATTTATATGGTAATTAAAATGTATGAATTTAAAAATATATATATGATATATATATATTTAGGATTCTAAAAATTGTTATTATTATTTAATCATGTTTTTTCCATGAATAGAAATGTGAACACACCCCTTTTCCATACGTACAGTCTACCATTTCCAGGATGTGATTAAATTAATTTTTCATCTCTACTATAAATGAATAGTTATTAAAGTATATATAATTAATAAATATGATAATTCTAAAATTATCATGATTAAATACATAAATAATCCTTAGAAAAACTGCAAGAAACCAATTCTTTGTTCCAAATAAAGCATTAAAAATAAACCTATTTTCACAAGAATATTCATTTTAACAAATAATTATTAATAAAAGGAAAATTTGAAGTTATAATAGAATAAAAAAACTAAGATATATATTAATATTATTTTATAATATATTTATAATAAATAAAAATTTATTATATAGATGGTTTTAATGTTTAAAAAGCAATATGGGACTAGATGTATTGTTTTTTGTTAAAATATCATTTCTTTTTAGGATTATCTATGTTAAATTTTTATTGAGGAAAAATATATGCTCTATCTCCATTAAAAAACTTGTTTCTTCTCCGATATTTATTCCAACAATTTTGAAGTATATCACCCTTAACCCCTCTTCAGTTCATAAAATGATTGACTAACTTCTTCAATAAAAAAAAGACCTAATTTCATTTGTTATCGATGAATTTTTTTTCATCTATTTACATTAAAATGTTTTCAAAAATAACAATTTTTTATAGATAAGTGATTATTTGAATTCAATTTCACTAATATTTTAATTTATTTTCAATGTTTTAAAAATAAATTTTTATAATCGTTTTCGAAAATTATTTTTTTTTACATTTAAAAATTATGAAATGATTATTTATTTCCAAATAAAAAACATTAATTAATATTCATATGTTTATAAATATTATCTAATTTAAATCATTAATTAATATTTTACAAGAGTATTTTCAATGAAAATCTTTTTTTGAATATTCTAGGAATTTTTTGTAATTAAATATACTAATAGAAATGTAAATTTACTATGTTTTCAAATAAAGGTTCAAAGCCTCTTTCAATGTTATTTTTCACATATATCAATAGCCTTTAAGGATTGTCATGATTTACTTTGGATATGATATTATGATAACATCTAATTGATTTCTTTATATTTCTTATGATGATAATGATTTATGGATGATTCTATAAAAAATCTTTCTTTCCCACACGTTAATTATATTATGTTGAAATCATTATGAAAAATATTTATTTTCAATCGGTATTTTGAAATGACATTGTGTCTGTAAAACATATTTCCCTTTGAAGGTTTATCCAATGATGGAATGAAAAATGTTTTTTTGAAATTTTTAACACATAAGTTTTATTTTCATTATCTAATGGTTGGGCCTAGAATTATATAGACCAATAATACATTTTTCATAATTATATCAAATCAGATTATATATATTGTAATAGGGATTAAACCATGTTCAGTAAAGGAATCTAATGATTATGAATGTATTGAATATTGACCTTAATGAAAGAAATAATGGAATGGTGAGTGAACAAAATCCAAAATGATTGTCTTACCATTAATACTTTTCCAGGGAATTGATTTTTTATTCTTATGGGTATTCCAAAATCCTATTTACTATTCTAAAGATAGGTTATCGTGGCTTATGATTTATTATTGAGGATTTTCATAATCTTACAGAATACAACTTTTATTATAACAAAACTATATTCCATGATCCATTATTAAATAAATTTTAATAATTGGGTATAATAACTTTAAGTTATTATCATGTTATTATATTCTAATTATTATATTATACTCACTTATGATCATTTTTTGATATCTTATATGTTTACCTCTATTGAGCATCTGAGCTCACCCTTTCTTATATTTTCTTTCCCTGTGTTATGAAGATATTATTTATGTACGGTATACCTAATAAATGCACTATATTAAAAGAACGCTATGGGAGATGTTTGTTATCATTAAATAAATATTAGTATTTTTTATCAACTCTTCAAATATACCACACAATTATGGTTCTAAATAGTTTTTTATATGTATTTGATATTCAAATAAAATGATACAATATTTATGTATGTGATAATTGGACCAACTTAGTCGGTATCGGAGTAAGGTTTAGTTATTCATTGAGATTATGATTTGAGAAATTTTTGGAAAATCTTGGTGATAAGTCTGTGTATTGAATAATATACTATTCTGTTGTTATGTAATAGATTGTGTGGCTTCAAAACAATGAAATATTTGTCTTGATACTGGAAGGTGGATGTGGTTGTGGAAAAAATGTTCTAATGGATAAACAACATAAAAAAGACTAATTGATTATCTACTTGAACTTCACATGGGGGATGATAAGTTGTCCTAATAATAATAATATAACTAGACACTCTAGGGGGATATTCATAAGGTAATTTAAGTTATCTTTTTGTGCATTATTATGAATGAGGGGAAATAATATATGACAAATATGATGATACAATGTGATATGAGATGAAATTAAACAATTAGGGATTGAAATAAGGTTATATATTTAAGGAAATAAAATAAATGATTTTTTATAATAACATGACTTCTTAAAATTCCGTGAAATTATTAAAACCAATGATTTGGTTTGGTAAATAGAAATGAATGTTAAAAATTGAAATTGGGAAATTATTTTTTAAAATGATTTTAAATGATTAATGTACAATTTGATTGATTTAGTGTTGGATTACATGTTTTCAGGGTTATTATTGGTAACTAATACTATCATGCCTGGTCATTTAATCCCTAGAAATGGATTGAAGATTAAAATTTTCCCTAGAATAATTGATGCCTGACAGTCTGTAATGTGGACCCTTAGTGCGGTGCACACTTATCATAATGGGTTCCCCTATTGGAGTGTAGAATTCATGTTATGGGTTTCCCTATTGGGGTGTATTTTTGTTTTCATGCCTAACTAGATCAGTTATCACTGTGATATATATGAGGATTCTATTACCTGAAAAAATAACTTACCATGATGACTTTGTACATGTTGTTTCTTTTACTGTGTGTTTTTTGACCAAATTTGAATTCCATTGAATAGTTATAATTTATTATTAATGCTAATTGAAATATATAAATTATTTTATAAAAATTGTACATTTAATCATATTTTAAATATTTCTTGATATATCTACTATATATTTGAAATGAAATAATGATTTGGTTTTTACTGTGGGAAATGAAATGACATGCCCTGATTTATTTATATTGATAAATTTAATGGTATAATTATATATTATTGATTATTGACCACATGGAGAGACCCCACTGGGTTTTATATATTACATCCAAACATTTCATTTAGGAAATTTTAAATTTTCTTATGATAGGTCTGAGAAATGGGAAAGTGCCCCTTGGAGGTGGTGGATGTTCTTTACCCTTCGGCCATAGAGTGATGTTTCCTTTTGAATATTTGATTTATATTTTTATAGTTGTTGAGTACATTGATGATGTACTACTTTGGGGTTTGATATACATGTTTTTTTAAAGTACTTTTCCCTTTAAGAGTGTTGAGAACTCTTATTTGTAATTTTTTATCATAATGTGTTTTCTATAAAATTCATTCTATATTGACTTTTTATGATACTAGGTAATAGTCATCAATCTATGGGGATCAAGAACGACTATTGCGCAATGTTTAAGATTTCTTTCCTAGTAGGATACTATGGTATCTAGGATGGTTCTTGACATAGTGGAATCAGAGGGAGGTTTTGTTTCTCAACGTCTTAGGCCACAGAAAAATAATTATCTGACCAATGATATTGAAATAAGAGTCATGATGCATGTCCTAAAGAGTTGGTGACCTTACCATTCTGATATTGTTTAACAATGTATTCTTACCACATTATAGTGAGATATATCTTCTCTAAAAAGTATTTGATTCTCTGTGAGAGGAATTGGGTGTATTACCTAAAGTCTTATGATTTAAGCATTTTTTATACCCTAGGGAAACAAAATTTCATTGCTGATGCTTTGAGAAGGAAAAATCCAACCCAATATGTGAAATAATCATCAAAAGACTAAATCATGTTGGATATTTTTTCATAGTGGACTTTAGGTGTCCATGAAGAAATTGTAATTTTTGTCCAATAAAGTGTTCTGTTAACCTCCATTATTCTCAATATAATGTTTTTGTATAAATAGCTTGATGATTAATTTTGTATCATTAGAAACTCTATTTCTTATATGGAGTCCATTATTTAGTGTTCATTCATGGTGGATGATTTTTTATGTTTTCAGAATCGATTTGTTGTGCCTTTTCTAGTAAGGAATGTCTTGATGGGGGTTTCCAAAATTACTAATGAAATGTGCACCTAGGAACAAAAAATATATTCAATTACATCAAGAATAAATTACGGTGGACATGTACCAGATGTGAATTGATGATATTGTTTATTCTTTTTATACTTTCTAATAGGTCAAGGCCAATCATCGTAGAACCTTAGGCTATCTTCATCCACTTCTAATGCCAACATGTATGTGGGATGATATTTCTATTGACATTGTGGTTGGGTTTAAACATACCACTATAAAAAAGATTGTGATATGGTTCTATATTGATCGATTAATGAAATATACTCACATTATACTCATTCATGATACAACCAGTGTTCAGGATTTGTGATATCTCTATGGGAAAGAGATTCAATATTTTTACAATGTTCCATCAATTATAGTTTCTAATTGATATTACAATTTTAATATTTGTTTTTCGAAAGGCCTTTAGGAGGAGATGGGATCTTAGGTTTATTTGAGTATAGAATACCATCTGTAGAAAAATCGACAGAAAAAGAGGGGTATACATATTCTTGATGAAATTTTTCATACATGCGTCCTCATTTTTTTTGTTCTTGGGATGACCATATGAAATTTTTTGGGTTCTCTTATAACAATAGTTACGATTCCGTGATCAAAATTAATCCTTTTAGGGCCTTGTTTGAATGATTGTGTAAATATCTATTATGTTAGTTAGAGATTGGATATACATCCTTGGTTGCATTGAGTTTCGTCCAACATAAGGTGTTGATGATTTAGTTGATTTTTCAGAGAATGTATATAGAACTGGGCCGATATAAATACTATTTTTTTTGTAATAGACCATTGGAGTTTTTTGTGGATGACCTTGTTTTATAGAGAGTTTCACCTTAGTTTGGTCACTGATGTTCTTGGAGATAGGAGTTTCTTTCTTCTAAAATTATGGAACCTTTTGAGATTTTTTGAAAAATTTAGGAAGGTGTCTTTCCATTTATAACTTCCACCATAGTTTTCATTGATAAATAAGATGTTTCAATTTCTCAACTATAAAAATATCTTTCTGAACCATCACATGTTTTGAGATGGTGTGATCTTGATGTGGACCCTGTCTTATCCATCACTCAACATCCAATTGGGATTATTTATCTTGAGATAAAAGTAACTCATTGGGGGATTATACCTTTGGTCTGTGTTCCATAGAAACATGGATCTAATTCACATGATACAAGGGATATGGGGGAATTTAAGAGATATTAATGGAATCATCTCGTTTATTTTGAATCTTCTTGAAATGATTTATGGGGATAAAAATATTTTATGATGAGGATGATTGAACATCATATTACTTGTTTTTAGTTACTTCTATACCCATATTTTGATCATTATTTTGATAGGACTGGTATTACGTTGTTTCAGGTGATGTTTCGTGATTTTTAGAATCCCTTTGGGATGTGAAATGTTGGATCATGGTTAGGGGAAACCATACGGTTTTCCCAAAAAAATGTGTGCTATTTTTTGGTGCCCAGTTTGAGGCACACAGTTTAAAAAAATGAGGATAGACTCCCCAAACGGTAAAATGTCATACAGTGTGGTTTTTCATGCTTGTGCATGGTTTGAAAAATTGTACACCCATGTGTAGGGGACACATTTATGGTATATGGTTTGTTTAATTTGTGTACCTTCCCTATAACCATGAATGAAGGCTTCATTTACTACTAAAAATGTTCAAAATACTCCAATGACCCCATATGAGATCCATAATCTCCTAACCCTACCCAAACACCAATTTCTTGGAATGGAAGGCTCTCTATTGGTAATTTTCTCTCCTCTAAACCCATATTTTGGAAAATCAATGTGCCAGTGCAAGATCACATACCTGTATGATAAGTTTATTTTATTTGGTTTAGTTTCTTATGGTCTTTCTTCTATAACTCTAGATATTTTGAAGTACCATATCATATTTGGTGGATATGTACTCTATTTTATTTTATATTGATTCTAATTTTGGTTTTAGATCTCATTCATATTCAATATTCATTGGTTTTCCTCATTGTGGGTGTTGGGAATTGTGATTCCATTATTTTAATGTATGTAGTACCATCATTAATTTCAAAATAATGGTACCATTGATTTTATGGACTAGTTTGAAAAGTGATTTTAGTTTATTTTAAAAAAATGAATTGTGATGATTTGATTCTTCACTGGAATTTGGTGTGAAAATTGATGAAAAATTCCAATTTCAATGAAATTTAAATTTTTGGGTTAATTTATGAAAAATGATGGATTGATTTATAAATCTCATAGATGAAATGATTTAATAACTACTAGAAATATGACCTAAACCAATAGTTTTGGGAAAAATGTTGGTATAAGTCACAAATTTGGACCAATACCAAAGGTTTGGCCAAAACTGTTGGTATATGTCACTTATATGGACCTATACTAATGGTTTTGGATAAACCGTTAGTATAGGTCCATTATAGAGAACCTATAACAATGTTTTGGATGAACTGTTGGTATAGTTACACATATTTTTATGGAATTTTCTTTCCAAGAACAGTAAATAAATCAAAATTTAAAGTAATTATGATAATATATATATATATATATATATATGAAATTATGTTCATAAAAGTCAAGTTATGTTAGTGGTTAGGTCGTTCAATAATAAACTGTAGGTACTGAGATCAAAACCCATCGAATGCTTCTTTTTTGAAATATATATACCAATAGTTTTATTTAACCATTGGTATATATTTTTCATATTACTTATACCAACAGTTTTGAAAACTATTGCTATAGACCTATCCTCATAGCTTACTTGCCCATGGTTCTCCAAAACGTTGGTATAGGCTATACCAATTGTTTGGAGGCCTATACTAACGGTTCCAAACCGTTGGTATAGGGTATTTTTTCAGTATTGAATGTTGATCTTGAGATAATGGATCTAAATTAAAGATTTTTTGAAATGTCATGAAATGATGAAAACTGACAATTTTTTTTGAAAAGAGAAAGGCATGTTTAAAATTCAAATTATGAAATTATGTTTTTAAATGATTTAAATTGATTTTTTTACAATTTAATTGATTTTTTATTGGATGAAATATTGGCCTGGGTAGTTAGTGGTAATGAGGATAATAACACTAGGACCATTCCTCCCTAGCAATAGATTGATGATGACAAATGTTTTTAAAATAAATATAGCCTAACTTCCTCTAATGGGTTCATATATTGGGGTTTAGAGTACCTAGAATTCGTTCCCATATTGGGGTGTAGATTACAACGGATGGGTTCCCCTATTGGGTTCTATTTATGTGTACATACCTGACTACAAATGTGTTCAATATGAGATGTATAAGGATCATTTTACCTGATAAAATAATATTGCTGGTTATTTCTTACATGTTTCCTAATTTACAATGATTTTTTGACTTGATATACATGGATTTGAATTGTTGAAAAGATTTATTCATTCCAAGTGATTTATATAAAATTTATATTTATGACCATTTGAATGATTGTGTTATATATCTTCCATTAATATGAAATGAAATAATATTTTGTTTTTTAATATGTGAAATGAAGTTCCATGCCATGTTTTATTTAAATTGATAGAATTAATGGTAAAATTGTTATCTTAGTGATTATGAAAAACATTCTAAAACCATACTAGGATTTATATCTCACACCCTAAATTTTCATTTACAGTTTTGTATATTTTATTATGCATGGTTTGAGAAAATGGAAAATACCACTTGGATTTGGTGGATGTTATTGATCCCTTCGGCTTAGAGTGATGTTTAATTTGGGATTTTTGAGTTTTATCTTTGTATTTTTTGAGTAATATGATGATGTACTACATTGGGTTTTGATAAACCTATTTTTTTAGTAAATTCACCCTTTGGAGTATTGAGTATACTAATTTTTATTATTTTATCATATACTATTTTGTAGAAAATTGATTCCATCTTGATCTTGTATGATTTCAGTGCTAGTCACCTGCCCATGAGAATTGTGAACACACTTCAAGCTATGTCAGAGATAGCATTGAAATTAGGGTACCATGGTATCTAGTCATGTACATGGAAAGTATTCTAATGAGACTTATCATAACAATGATGGAATCCCACAAAATATTTCTTCCTCGATAATGGTTAATCTACCATAATTTGATGGAGTGTGTGAAATATTGTATCCATTAGTGGAGATTATTTTTCTAACATGTGTCTATCTTAGAGCTTTAGAAGAATATCCAGATAAAAAATAAGTGATGTAGGATGATTAGATCATGTACTTTCTAGAATACAAAAGGGTTTTTTAGGATATGAAATAAATCAAATGTCTAAATATACCATTTTTGGGCCAATATTTTTTACACAAGGGTCCTATTAATTTTTATTAATATCCCATGGATTCTCTTCATTTTTTCAAAAGATTACATCATAACTCATTTTTTACATCTATCAAGTACTTTTATCAATTTTATATATGTGGATGACATCATTTTGTACATGAAGAGAATCATTTATATGTGGTTTTGGATTGATTATATTGATAATTCATATACCATAAGAAGATTATACACCCCCGTCGCATAAACCAAAACAGCTTTCCTAGTATGCTATTATGACTATTATAGGAGGATACCATATCTCATCTCTATCTTCAATATAGAGGATCATCCTAGGATACTATATGGATATACCTTGGGGAAACTATACACTGTTCCAAATACCAAGTTGTATCTCTAATATAAAACTCTAAGTAATCAATACTCACTCATGGACTCCAGTATTGGTTGGGATATATAAGAGTATAATACCAAGTTGAATCTTTCCTCTAGAAACTCTTCCCAAACAAATACATCCATTAGAATATCTTCTAAATCTATCGATATTGAAAAAGTTTACTATAAATCATCTCTAAGGAATATCTCATGAGGCTTATGGTCCTCAATGAGTTCTCATATACGTTTTTTCTACCTATGGGGTGATTCCCTAGACTCACACCCCAAAATATAGTTCTATAATAAAATACCATACATATGATCTTTGTTACTGACTAAAAATTCGTAGTCATAAAATTCCCATAATTACATGAAATGAAGCAAAATATTTCATTACACACAATGCCAAGGATTTTTTGGTTTTGTGGATCAGAGAATTATGAAAATATATAAACTATAAAAAATAATATTTTTATAAGCTAACCTGTATTTTTTTATAATTTATGAAACTACTTAATCCATAAAGAGTCTTCCCCACCTCACATAAATTCTCTTAACAATATATCATATTCTGAAAACTATGATAAATTATATTCTTCACTACCTTAGTAAATGAGAACATAAAATTTGGGGGGATGAAATGACCATTAAGGGAAACATATAAGTAGATCTGTCTAAAACATAACCATGGTATAAGTAATATAGAATGAATAAGTAATCTAAACAATTCCTTAAACAACTGAAATAGAGAACTTGTTTTGTACATGAAAGTAAATAGAAACATGTATATCATAAAAGAAGGGATCCGGAATTGAATTTTTTATACCGAAAAATCAATCACACAAATCATAATATATAAATATATTAAATAATAAATCATATAATATAAAACCTAATATGTTAAATTCATTTCATAATTACAAGATAAATGAAATTGGAAACATAAATATCATTTATAATAAAATTAACATTGATGTAAAATACAAATTTACATGTCATTTTCAAAGGTAGATTTTGAGAAGGTGACATGAATTAATTTAGAAACCATTAATTATAAAATAAATTACAATAGAAAATATATAGATTTTATCTTGGAGAAAAATGAGATGTAGAAAATAATATTTTAATGTAAAATGAAGCACTATTTTTATAATTTTACGAATACCTTTGTCAAAAAATAGCATTTTAAGAGATGTAAAAAATGTCATTTAATATGAAGATTCCTTTTACCCATAGAGGTATTAAAATTAAAATAAAATAAAATATTATTATGGGTGAAATGAATAATTAAAAATAATGTTTATGATGAAACTTTCTCACTCAAACTAAACTATTATCAATTATCAATATCCCATATAGGAAAAATGATCAATGAAGCATGAAATATTTGAAATTTTCATTATGTGGTAAAAATAAAAAAATAAGAGAATAATATATAATACAATTAAAGTGTATTTTTGTAAACTTTTATAATTTAATTTCAATGTAAAACCCATAATTAAATGAATGAAAATTGAGTATCCAAAAGGCATTAGATTGGGATTACACATGAATCAAAAGAAATTTGACAAAAAATAACATGGTTTGGATTATTATATCCCATAAATTACAAGGAAATTAAGTATATAATTTCTTTTGGGATATTAAATAAATATAAATTCAAAATAATAAAATATGGTTCATAATGTGTTACATGTATCAAATAATTATAATTGAGACCATGAAAACCCTTGTAGCCTAAGTAAAATTTTATTCAAACCCCCTTGAAAGAGAGGGATAATAATTGAAATTTATATTTCTTATTTAATAGATAATTCTTAATATGATATTTAAATAAGAATTATATACACTACATAAGTTGAATTTAGTGTATATTAATAAACATGTGACAAATAGTGGAATTTAAGATGAAAACCCTTATCTTGGCCCGAATTGATTGTGAAATTGCACTAAACTTCTGGAATAATTAAATTATGTTAATTAAATTCATAATAAAAAAATATTATTCTCAAATATAACCATTTATAGTCAAAATTTATGATAATTACACACATAGAGATATACATATATATATACATATATATATTACAATGTGTTTTTATATATTTTCAACACTATGTGTATGTAATCATTATCCAATTGAAGTAGTTTCATGAAAATAGTTCTCCGATTCAAAATTGTTACATATTTAATCATTCCATGATAATTAGTAGTACTAGAAAAGAGTTTCTATGATATTTTAAAATGATATAATTTTATTGCATTGTATTTTTGTTTATGACCCATGATGTTGAAATCGGCGATGGGCATGTTTCATCCTTTCTTAGTGAACGAAGTGTTATTTACTAATTAATGAGTTAAATATTTGTATGAAATTACTAGAAAAAATCATAAATTACATATTTATATAATATTATACCAAAAAATAATTTCTTATATTCATTCATTAAAGAAACACATATTATTCTTTAAGTGAGTGGTTAAATCTACCCCAATATGAACCTACCATGATTAACGGGTGATTATTATGTGGTTTATTTGAAATATAATTATTAAAAATGAATAGTGATATTATTATTTTATTTTTTTTGTAACATATAATATTTTCAAATAACTATAAAGAGAATATAATTTATATAGTGTAATTACTAATAAAGAATAGATCATTGTCCTCTTAGTTCTCTCTTTTAGAACATGTGAATCAATGATAATAATTTATAAATCATATCATTAATAAGTTAGGAAATATTCTATAAATATCCACTGCTATATCTTAAAAATCGTATTTATCATTTAATATCATCCTCATGATAATCGATAAGAAGATATGGTGAAATGAATGACATAAATCAATCATTCCATGGAGGCGGTAGTCTACATGTACACATGGAAGATGATTTCATTTCCCATAAAATGGGTGGAAGGAGTAACATAGTTTATTGTTTTATAATCATAAAAATTATATAAATATAATAATTTTTTTATTAATATCTATTTTTATTTCATCCTTTTTTTAAGGAAAACAAAACATGTTGCATCATTGAGACGATAGTTTGCACAATGTACAATTGACATTTTTATTTTTACTAATGGAAAAGGTAAATTGTCAATAATAATTATTTTCACTATATAATATAATTCATTATATAAACAATAATAATTTAATTACAAAGATACTTGAAGATTATAATTGAGAAAATAAATAAAAATAAATATGTAAAGTTAAAATTATTACTCAGGTTTTACACTTTGAGATTTCCATAGAAATGGATGATATAAGATCAATTTTTTACAAGAATTTAAATAAAGTGAATGATTAATTAAGGGAAAGTAAAAATGTCCTTGTTTTCGGGGGAAATTTAATATTTAGTTGTTCCTTGTATTCAGGGTAAGAGTTCCCTTTCATAAGTGTTGATAATGGAATTTTTGTAAATATTTCAACTTTATAAAAAGGAAGTATAAGTTAAACATGTCAAATATATCCAAAAATAATAAATTAATGGAGTGGATATGAGAAAAGATCAATCCATACCTAATATAGTCACCAGATGTCAATTTTTTATAATGATTACAATTTTTTACCCCTTGAATTATTACTTTTATCATTTTGACTTTTACCATGGTAATATGTTTTTACTTTATTTAATATAATAATTATGCCTAAAAATACTGTGGCCCTTACTATATAATTCCAAGCAATTGATTTTAGGTTTTTTATCCATTTGAGTTGATTCAATATATAAAATTTATTAATATTGATTTTAAAATAATAATGTTTAATATACTATATAATTATTTAATAAATATTATATATGTTCTAAAATATCATTTATGTGTCTGTGAATTAAAAAATTTGAAAATTAAAGTCACCTATATAGTAATAATATTTCATAAAAAATTTATTCATGAATTTACAATCCATACATATATACTAACAAGTTCATGAATGTCATGTTTTAAAAAATGGTATTTTCACATTTCACATAAAGAATCCTTCTTTTTAAAAGAAATCGAAAAATCATCTTAATATAATATTTTTATTATTTATCAAAAAATAATGTCCAGTTTTCAAAAATAATTATCTAATATTTTATAATTCAGTATTAAAATTAATTCCAAAAATTTAGTGCCAAGCCGATCATATTGAAAAATATATTTTTAAAATTTTAACTATAATTTATTCTTATTTCATATGAATTAAAAATTAATTAGCATTAAAATATTATTCATATAAAGTATATTTTGTCATCATTAATAATTTTTTCTTTAAATAGAAATGTATAGTTCATTGTAATTTAATATTCTGAAAAAAAATATTTCTAAGCATAAACTAATTGTATTATTCAGTTTAGCTATACCAAATGAATTTTATTCATATAAAACGTGGAGTTGATTTTATTTCAATAAATATTTCATAAATAAATTATTCATATTCATTTTAAATAATCATGTAGCATTGTTTTAATGGTCTAAACATATCGTTGATTCATTTTGGTTAGGTATTTCATGTGGAGCATGCTATTGAACAAATTGACTTTTTTAAAGGTAATAAAATATCTAAATATCCTGGAATCACATTCCCCCATTAAATAAATTTAATATTTAAAATTTTAATTATTAATTTTTTAGGAAATTAGGTGAGTTTATTCATAATGTATTCATCAGTCAAGATATAAACTCTAATATGTCATCTACCTTTGTATATTAGGGTATAATATGTTACAAATCATTCCCCATAAGACACTAATATAATAATACACCCATTTATATATATTTCCTAATAATATATTTACTATAATAGGATTTCTCAGAAACCATTTGAATCTACAAAACATGAAACCATAAATAAATCATATATTTTTTCAAAAATTAACCCTTATCATCCATTAGTAGTGTATAAAGTCACACATTAGTCAATATATATCATAATACCTAAAATAATATGAACATAAACAATAATATCATGAATAAATTATCAAATCCAAGGTTTCCAATTTTTTCTATCCTAATTTTTCAAAATCAATCTATCATTCAGTGTTTCTAAATCATGTTTATACGAAGCCTATGAGTTATTCTTCATAAATCTTGTGTTCTACAATAGTTATACCCATAATATAACCTATTCAGAAAATAAATTTTCATGGTTATTGATTCCATATAATATATATATCAAAAATTATAAAGAAACAAAAATATTTGAGGAAAATCCTTCAATGTTTCACATAATACTCATAAAATTTTTGAAATACTAGAATATAACCAATAGATAACACTCTCTATTGATAAAGATAAATCTAAGAAGAAATTATGTTTTTATGATAGCATCCTCACTACCTATGGTAAGACTATGATGATCACCTTTTCTTTTATAATAGGAATATACTAATATTATCAACCATTTAATTTGGTTACCATATATAGTTATAAGAAATAATGATTTCAAGATACATAGCTTTATTAGCTACATTTTCCTGATATTTTTTCAACCAATTAATAAATACAAAAAATATTTTTCTAATATCTAGTAGAATCGGATTAAAGGATCATGTGAATTTGAAGATTCAATCTTCTTTTATTACACCTTTGATAAATCCATAGATACTTTGAGTTCTATCAGATTTTCATTAAGTTAGGTTGTGTTATAATTATTAAACTAATCACTTAAATTAATTAGGAAATAAATTCATTTACATGGTTCATAATTATAATGTTATTGACCAAATAACACCCCCAGTAGTTCTACACTAGTTTTATAGTTATTCCACTTTTTCATTCATCAGGTGATGACTGTGTTAATACCAAATCCATCATTCCCAATTTATAACCCTGAGGTGAATACTTTCTATATGATATATCCATTTTTAGTATTTATATAGAGATTTATATTCTAGGAAAATCATGCACTCCAAACATCCAAAAATTTTAAGATGTTATCCTATTCTTATATTTCTCAATAACACTTATCCCTAGGGTTTTCACTAATGTTCTATTGTATTAATCCCCAAATATTTTTTTTATTATTCCATTTTATTAGGCCATATAAAATATAAAATTCTATAGATAAATTAAAAATTACGATCAACCACATCTTATCAAACCCTAAATAATCATCAATATATTTGATAATATCCATAGTTATATAAAGCCTTCAATGATACTAAATGTGATGGACTATACCCATTCTATTGGATCTAATGTCATAAACAAAAGCATTAAATACTAGCTTTGATTGCAACTATATTATCCTAGACATAATTATCCCATAATTATATGGCTCATGGAAAATGTTACAGGAAAAACTCATATTACCTTTTAGGTTTAGATCTTTAGAGAATTAGGAGAAATCATAAACAAGAAAAACACATGTCATCCACAAATAATGGATATTTTTACATTTTATAAGAAAATATTTAATTCATAAGTATTATTCTACATCTCCAAAAAATTTAAAAATAAGATATTTTATTAGATATATCATGTTTATTGATTATATTCATAATACGGGGAAATGGAATCATTGGACAGATTAAGCTAATATGACCGTTAAGGGAAAAATAAAACTCAATTTTACAAAAATTTAATCTTGTTATAAATAATACTCCATTAATAAATAATAATAATAATTACATAATCAAATAAAAATGGAAGCATATTATATCAATAAAAATAAATAAAAATATTGTTATAAATAATTCTTATCTTATTCTAAGGGAATTAATCCATTACTTAAGACATCAAAAGCATGATGATAAGGAATTATGACATAATAATACATTGATATAGTTATTTGTAGACACCAAAACCCATGTTTCATCATATCAAGAGACTTGTTGATGTATCGAGGGGATATATAAATTTAAGCCCCAAATGTTTCTTTTTTAAAACCAATTAACTCATTATTAGTTTCATTAAGACCATTCTTACTATTCCATAAAGATCCTTGGGCTAAATAAAAATTTTCCTATATATATATATATATATATATCTAAGATTAAAAATACAAATACATGATGAAAATACAATATAAGTCATTATTCCTCACCAATTTTAACCCTTTCCCCTGTCAATAATGGGGATGAAATTATCATAACCCATCCAACGAAATATAGTGGATGATCAAAAAATATATATTTAACTTCCCAATAATCATCCATATTTTAATTAAAATATTTGTAATACCTATAATTTATACAGTTTCGAGAAAATGTTCGACAAGATTGTATCTCATCCAAAGATATATGTTGGATAGTTGAAAAATAATATAACCCCAGTGTAACAAATTCTACACTGAGGTGTGTTTCCTTATGTGAAAAATACCTTTCCAAATATAATGTTTTGATTTATATCATAAAATAAGGGATCAAGAATCAAATTGTTTAATACCATGATTTCAATCCCCCAAATTACAATATATATATATATATATATATATATATATATTTGTGTGTGTGTGGGTGTGTGTGGATAATTCATGAAACATAATCCCCATTAGGGTAAATCCTTATTAAAATTTTTATGGAAATAGATGTCAAGACCCAAAATATCTTTTACAGAACATTTTTAACAATTTTGTAAAGTAAGAATTTAAAAATCTCTTCCAAAAGAAATATTACACCACATAATATTAGTATATATATATTCCCCTAAAATTCAATTAAATTTTCCAGACACTTATGATTAAAACCCCCATTGGTTAATAAAAGTATTTTATTTGTATATTATATATTTTTTTATTAAATACTAAATACATATATTTTTAAAAATACAATTAGATAAAATTAACATTATTTTGAAAATTTATAATTCCAAAATCATCTTTTTGTTATTAATTAGGATTTTTGAAGTATTTAATTTTCATCTTCATAGTAATATTACATTGTTTAGTGAATTTTATTGCTAATTACAATATTATCACAACATAAGAATGGCTTAAATATTTATGAATTTTTTTTCTTTACAATTGTATAAATATATATGTATTTAATATATCATGTTTAAAAATTCATTACTAATTTTTTTCACATAATATTTTAAAAATAATAATTTTTTGTAATTTTATATGTTTTAATTTAAAATACAATTTTCCATTATTTATGAGAGGTGAGGGTCATATTAGGATATGATTGAAATGTTAATTTATTATAAATTGATTTTCTGTTTTAATAGATAATAAGTGATTTATTTCTAGGATTGGATAAGATTGGACAGAAATCCTATCAAATAATGATTTTTAGACAAGTTTATGTCATAAAAGTAACCATATCTGTTGAGATTAACCCTTAGTTAAACAATTTAACTCTTACCATGTCTTCTTGTATTGTATTAATATAGGGTTAATATAGTTACTATAAAATTCAAAGAGAACCACAATTGGATCATTAATTTCATTTATAACATTCTTTATTTCAATTGGCCAAATCATATATTTTTTGGATGTGAATGTCATTTAATAATTTTGTATTTTTTTTAAACACATTTTTGCCAATTTTACACTATTTATTAATTGGTTTTTGATAAAGTAATTAAAACATGATTCCATTATACCAAATTCATTAAATCAAAGGAAACATTTCATATGAATCCATAAAATTAAGGTATGACATAAAAACAATATAATTACATGTATTTTAGAATTTATAATATCATTTATTTGATATTTTCATTAAAAAGGTAAATATTGCATCATTTTTGGGTCATAAATAAATTTCATTATTTAATGTCTAAGAATTTTAAAAAATACCATGATGTAAGAAATATTTTTATATTTCTAATGACAATATATAGTTGAATAGATCACTTATAAAACTTGATTTAAAATCGTTTTAGCAATTAGAAACATGTTTAGGTTATATTTCTCTTTACATTAAATTAATTATTATAACGTGTCATTTTTACACCCAATTGGATATATGGATCCTAAAATTGACCTAAGTATTCTAAAGTTCGGATATATATCATATAATAAGAGTTGGACTCGTTTTAGTGTTGTTTTATAATATTATAATATTATTTTTTACCCTTATTTACCTAATTTATACTTTCACCATGGTAAATAAGAATATTTACTAGAGTTACAATTTATATTGTCCAAACATAAAATATACCTATTTAAACAATTTGGACCTTCTAATTCCAATTCTAGAATCTATTTTTAAAATTTGAAACATAGAATTGGAAAATATTAATTTAAAATTAATTCATGTTTTCTAAACTAGAAAGAATGTTTTTTTAAAGTAAAAACATTCAAAAGATTATCATGTGTTTATGTCAAATTTATTTTTGAAATTACTTAAAATGAAATAAAATATATTACATGATATAAAAATAATCAAATTACACTTTAAAACTAATTAAATTGATAATCTAACTATATAATAAATTTTGATGAAGGATGTTTTGTATTAAAGTGAAATATTTTTAACTATTCATTAAAATATGAAAGTTATTAGAAGAACACCAAAAACTTATACAAAAACTAAAAATGTTACTTACTGTAAATAGGAATTTAATTTCATAAAATTTAATATATAATAGTGTCAAATATTTTATTTAGAGAGGGTTCTCTATTAAATGGCGGAAAACAATATTTTTTGAAAAATAATTATTTTATCTAGAAAATTTAATTTATCCTTATATTTTATCTAGGAAACACATAATATGAATTTTAAAATTATATGGGATATATAAAATTCAAATTTTGGTTTATACTATTTATAACCACTTTTTAAATGGCTAGTTATATAGGTTGTGGGTTGCTCGAACTTTGTGTTGCATGAAGTGAAAGATATTAAATTATTATTAAGCGTACCGTGGAAGTTTAGGGTGATAAATTATCCTCTAATTAAATATATTTCATCCTATAAATTTAATCTCATGATGGAAAACTAGGGATTTGATATTTTAAAATATCATAGTTAAAATCCCATATCGAAAAATAGATTCATAACACCTCTATTTTAAAATAAATAAACGTAAGTATGAAGGTTATAGTAAATAACACATAATAGGGTTCCATGTATGAAAACATGGACATTAAAGAAAAAATATAACCATCAAGTTGTGATGGAGATTAATATAGAATATTATTAGTGTAAATTTAACAATCTGAAATCCATAAATCTGCGTTAATCAAATGGACCATTTGATTCATCATAATAGAAATTACTAGGAAGAAATTTTTTATTTTCAAGATCATTTCCCTATAGTTGAAAAACATGAGAAGAAATACATACTTGATTTCAATACTATCTCACCATTGTTCATGACTTAAACAATTTCCACTCCATCAATAATTCGTGGAAATGATGTTAAAATTTTCATTCTTGATGTGTTGGAAGATTATTCGATCTATAAATCAAATGATAGTTAATTCCATCAGTCTAAATAAAAGTGTTAGCACTGGTCATCACAAATGAGTAATTCCACCTATATTGAGATAATAAATTAATCCAAAAATCATAAATTAGAGTATAACTTATAATATCCATTAAATTATAACCTTATAATCCATCCAAAAACTAAAAATCTACACATTTAGAATGAGGTAAACCAAATCATCATATTATTTATCTCCCATATCATATAGGGTAGTTTTTGGTTGTCACATTCCAAACATGTGAACACCTTCATCGTGTATTCTCTAGAGGCATGGTAACAACCTGAATTATCAGATATCCTTATTTAAAACATGCTTGTTTCCTTGTTCCAAAACATAGTGGATTATTCCTTATGTCCCCAAACGTTGTACACTTCATCCATGAGTGTAAAACCCTCTTATCGAAAAATCGCTAATTTTTTATCAATAAACTGGCATCATCCAATTTACTTATTCAAATCCAATATATATTTATCCAAACATCATTATCTTAACATAGAGAACATATTAAGGGTTATCTTAACCTTAATTATTTTTTATCCAAAAATAATCTTACCCTTAAATAAATTTTCATTCCGATTATAAATATTCCACATATTCTTCAAAATCCTTAGTGAAAAAAATAAACTGAATACTCTTTATATAATTAAATATTCATAATTCTTGGATCCAAATACATAAATACTTCAACCCTTCCAATTTAATGGTTGTCATGTAATAGGTCATTCCTTGGTTTAGAGGTTGATTCTTATGTATAGTCATTGTGTAGTGTAATGCTAATGATTCCATAGATGATACGTTGAACTCCATAACAATTGGTCACTCAAGGACCCATTTTCCCACAGAGATAACATCTTCCCAACAATTTGAGGTATTCCTCATGGTTAGTCATCCCTTTCTCTTGACTAGTAAGAAGACAAATCTTTTTTCCTATATACTTCTTAAAATTTTATCATTTCTAAAGGTTCAACATTCATCTTATGAAATTTGTTATGAATGTTATATAATATCACATTATTAATAATATATCATGATAACTGATTTAGAATATTTACAATATCATTCTCCACATTCATTATACAATTTTGGTGCTCAAAATCTCCATATTTTCCATCAAACTCAAGGTTGATCCAATTCATTATGGTTTCCTCTATAAACTCAGACTAGAAAGCACAGGGTGAGAAACACAACTCATTGAATAAAATATTATAATCAAAGGAAGGTTTTTTCAATATATAACATCTTAGGTTTAAAACTATATTATTCATGATTGTTCCCAAATTCTAGGGTGTTCTTCTTTACTTATCCTCCAAGTCTATCTTAGGATTAAGATCCTTAATTTATGTTTTCTAAATCTATTTCCAAAGATATTTATAAACTTCCTATGATACCAACAATAATTCCCCAACCCCAAAATCCCAGAGTTTGTGCATTATATTAATACATTGGCATGATTACAAGGAATCAAGTCTCGAAGGATCGATCGGTTTAGTAATATTGGAAAATAGATTACATAAATGAACATTACATTACAATTTATAACCTAAAACATATCATAGATAATCCATTGAGAAATCTTTTATTCCCCTCCATAATAGTATATATCAATCTTAAAACACTTCTTGGAATCTGTGAAAAATTAAAAAAATTAAAATGGTGAGCTCATATGCTCAGAAAGGATAAAAAAATACAGTGTAAGCTTTTATAAATAAGCATAAACTTTTATGGCAAGGTATAAAACTGAAACACAAGATGTTTATACAAAACCATTAGTATAAAATGGAAATAATAAACTAAATAATTCCATTTAATATTTCACCTGAATATTCTATCATTTGAACAACCACATGAATTATCAATTACTAATCTCATAATGAGAGAATTCATAATGTCAAACATCAGAAATATTTCATCAAGGCCTCAGAAAATACATCTAAAAATAAATTGTTATAGCCTTATACAAATCCATATCTGAAAGTAAATGGGTGAGGCCTTATCCAAGTCCATATCTAGTTTGTCTCAAGAAACCTAATGAGGCATTAAGGGGATATAGTAGGCCCCTCCCCTCACTTGCTATGTCCAATGAATTCCTCATATGGAAAGGGTGAATTATAACATAAAAATTCTTATTAAAACTTTCATAAAAAATGTTAATTCATTAACCATAAACCATGAATGATATAAAAATAGCACATCCATAGTAAAACTTATCATAAAACATTAAATACAATACGGATGATAATATTATAATAAATAATCCTTAATGAAGAATAAAATCCAATAAAGGATGTTGACATAGATAAAAGTAATTAGTAAAACTCTTTGAGAGAAATATCCCTTTTTCTTGAAATCATTTAAAAGTCACAATATTTATAAAATATTTCAATAAAAATATTTTTTTTTCAAAAAAAATATCGCATACCACTTTGTAATCATTTTAAAGGAATTAAAATTTTATATCAATCATGTCCATATTAATAAATCCTTAAAATCATTTTGGAAACATGTACATTAATTAAAAAGATTTATAAAAATAAATCATTAAAACTTTTAAAATGATGTCCTAGATAAAGTTTCCCATCCATAAAAACATAAAATATTCTTTTTGAACACATTTTATAAAACATTGACTGGGAGGATAAATATTTCCCAATAAATACTTACACACAAACAGTCTTAGAGAATAACGAGATTGAGGGATTGACCCTTGGATTAGGTCTAATACTCTCTGTACTTGTCTGAAACACCTGTATAATTTTTTCAAACATATTATTAACTTATATAAAAATCATAATAATATTTATGATATCATATATTATTATTTTATGACTTTATATTAACCATTTATTAACAATTCCAAGGTAATTCAACATTTTGAGAAATAATCACTTTGTTTATCATACGTGTTTTGACTTGTTATTCTTGATCATATTACTTAGATCATTATTTAGTAAATTTAATTAGGTATAATATAATTTATATATCATAGATATTTATAATATATATAATATATTGAAATATGAAAGGGAATACATCGTTCATGGAGAGTGTAGGTCGTACGTACGCATGAATGTGGTTTCATTTTTCTTATCATATTGAATTTTAGTAAGTGAATTCCACATATGTATATATATATATTATTCAAGTAGAATTATTATTTCATATATTTCTTAATAATTCATAATATATATTTTTTGTAATCCTTCAGGGATGGTTGATGTGGAAGATGTGTCTCATCACGTTGTGGAGACGGTAAGTCGCACGTACTCCTAAGCAACATTATCATTTCATTAATGATTAAATGGTATGGAATTGGATTGAATATAAATTTTATAGAAATAATATCATGTTATATTTAACATTCCAGTCATTTATATTCACCATTAAATATGATGAAATAATGTATAGATGAAAAACACTTAACACCACAAGGTGAAGAAAGTAAGTCGTGTGTACACACGCATGGTGATATTATTTTTCATAGGATGGGGAAAGGAGGAATATGGATTTCCCATAACAAAAATAACATATAAGAATATATTATATACTAGAGGTCTTATTTTTTTTGGTAATAGCTTTGTAAGAGGAAGTAGAGGAATAAAAGAACATGGAAAGAAGGGATAAAATGATTACCTCTTCTCCAGGTGACTCGTTTGGATTTAAAAAAAAGAACTACATAAGTTGGTTTTCTTCCAAAAGGGTGGCCTCTAAGATGATTTTGGGGATTTTGGGTGGAGATTAGGGTAGGTATTGGTCGATCCAAAGGGCTTTGGAGGTGTGAATAAAAGAGGAGAAATTCCCTTTTATAAGAGAGGTGATGTGAACTTTAGAAAAAGCATGAGATATTAATTTATTATAAAATGATTTTCAGTATATAATATATAAAAAGACATTTATTTATATTATAATATGATTAAGGGTCTAAATCCTATCAGAAAATGTTTTTTATAAAATATTTGGTCTTGAAATTAACCTCATCTTTTTGGATTAACCATTAGTAGAACAGTTTTACTCTTACCTTGTCTTCTAGTTTTTTAAACTATAGGTTTAATAACGTTACAATAAATTTCCAAGAGAACCTCAAGTGGGTCATTAATAAAATATTTAACATTATCTAAGTTATTTCCCATAATAATGGATTTTTAAGAGTCTTATATCATTTAATAAAATAGTATTTGTTTCAAAACACTCATTTATATAAATGTTGACAATATTTAGTAATTGATTTTTGTTAAAATCATAAAAACGTGATTGCTTCAAAAAAATCATTAAATATAATATAACATTTTATATTCCACCATAAAACTTGTGTATGACATAAAAATATTCAAATTAAATTTATGTTCATATTTATAAAATCATTTATTTGATTCTTTTATTAATAAGACAAATACTACATCATTATTGTGTCATAAATAAAATTAATTATTTAATGTCTAAAAATTCAAAATAAAATCCCATGATGTATTAAATATTTTTATCTTCTTAATTACTATTAATATTTTAATATATAACTTATAAATCTAAAATTAAAAATGTGTTAGCAATAAGACACATGATTATGTTATATTTCCCTTTACATTAAATTAATTATTATAAAATGTTATTTTCACAACCATGTGGCTCTAGTAGGCCCTAAAATTGATCAAATGATGATCATGGTCATCCACATATAATCCATTTGGATTAATACACATGTTAATGATGTTTTCTATTATTATAATATTATTTTTTACCTTTATTTACCTGATTTACACTTTAACCCTAGTAATAAAAATAATTACAGAAGTTACTATTCATAATGTCCTAGAATAAAAGGTCCCTATTTACACAATTTAGATATTTTGATTCCAAATAGGGAATCCATTTTCCCAAATTCAAAACACAAAACTGGTAGAAATTAATTTAAAATTAATTCCCGTTTTTAAAACATGAAAAGAGGTTTTTTGAAGTAAAAACTATCAAAAGACTAAAATGTGTTTATGTCCAATTTCAATGTGAAATTACATACAATAACCAAAATTAGACTAAATGATAAAAAAATAATCCAATTACACTTTAAAACCTAATTAAAAATATAATCTATCTATATAAAAAATTTAGAAGAAAACACATTTTTGAATTAAAATGAAGTATTGTTGACTCTTCATTAAAATATAAAAGTTATTAGAAAAACACAAACAATTTATCCATACTAAATTTGTATGACCCTATTATAAAGAATAATTTATGTTTGTCTAATTAAATATATAAAATTGTAAAATATTGGTTTTAAAAAGGGTTCTCCATTAAAAGGTAGGAAAGGCTGCATTTTATGAGAAATACTTATTTTATCTAAACTATTTAATTTTTCCACATATTTAGTCTATCAAATCCATAAGATAAATGTTTAAATTATAAGGGGTATATAAAATTTAAAATTTGGTCAATACCATTCATAATATCTATTTAAATGACTTGTTTGATAGGTCATGGTGCGCTCAAACTCGGTGTTGCGTGTAGTGAAAGCTATTGAATTATTAAGTAGAAGTGTACAATGGAAGCTTGGGGTGTTATATAAGATATAATAACTCATCCATTTTCAAAAAAAACTTTACAGATAAATTTAATTATCTCTATTAATGTATCATATCTTTCATAACCATTATTTATTATTCATTATTTTAACTTATAACTGTAAAATATATTTTTCATAAGAGAATGAAAAAATCAATAATAATGATATGATAACATCTTTTTATACTAATATAAAATCTCTTTTATGTCATCCTCCTAAAATATTAAATAAAAAAACCAATATATTACATATGTGTGTACTACCACCTCAATTCAAGATGTGTCATATTTTTTTAACCATAATGAATCGATGGTTCAATATGATTTTTAATGAATAAATAGTCTATTTAAATCAGGATTATGATTTTTAAATAACAAATATTTTTTCATTACTACCACCGTCCAAATTTATGGAATGTAAAATTGTTGATTGTGAGTGTGTTCGGATTACCACATCAATGTGGGGACGTGTTTTTTTCATTACCCCAAATAATGGTTGGCATTAAAATGATTTGATTTATAAAAATTTTATTTACAGCTCTATTTATATTTGTTATCTCATCAATCTATTCTAATAATTAATTGAACTATAGAAATATTGTTATTAGATTTAGTTAAAATTCAAAAGAACCTCCTTGAGTAACCGATATAAGTAGAAAATATTAATTAAATAAACAACTTATGATAATAAATAGACAATTAGAATTTAATTATAGAAGAATAATGTTCATTTTTATATTTTTAATAAACATAATTTAATTTTACTAGATGTTATGTGATGGTCAATAATGCTTTCAAACATAAAGTTATGGGATCTTCTGTACTTCCCTTATAACATACCGGGTACACTTTACCATTATTTTATTTATTATATTTGAAATTTTTATCTTTTAATTATTATATGTTTGTGTAAATTTACATTAAATATTTACCTAATTTATTATCCCTTCCATTTCAAGTGTTATACTTGTTTTAACTTTCCGAAAAAATAACCACTTCTAAAGAAATTCCTTTTAGAGGTATTTTTGAAAAAATATATTTCTTATCAACCATCTCACCGTAAAAATGTTTTTAGACAAAAAATAGCATTAAAAATTCCTTTTAAAATTATTCTTATCCCTTCAAGTTAAATATTTATTTTAATAGATATTATTATCCCTTTAATCTAAAACATGTATTCCATATTTTAAAATATAATCACCAATGTGGTCTATTTTTATGATTACTTCTATGAACATTCTCTAGGATTTTTATACCATGGTACTCCATGATCAAGAAATAAATTGATTTTAGATATGAATTTCCAAATAAATTTAATTCTTCTTATTATGGGTGTCATTATGTCTTACATATTTTATATTCTTTAATATAAGATCATGGAACCTAATTTCTTTTCAAGGATTTTTACCATGTTTATGAATTATGTCTAGTTTATTTTATTCATATGACACACATATGAATGATTGTTTTTATGATATGGGTGGGTTTGGAATTAGATTTTTTTCCCATTACTATGATACCATTCTCTTATGTTATGATCATGTTTACTCCATGATCGTATGTCATCATTTATTCATTCCATGATTCTATTCCTCTGATTTTCCTTTTTATGATATCATGTTATACCTCCTATGTTATAATTTTTTATCTTGTTTATACCATTACTATGTTTTCTAACTAACACTTTTCCTTATTTTTTCCCAACTTTATCATATACATATTCAAGTGAACCTAAGTAATTTTGGATAACTCTAATAATGTTAATTAAATATAGTGATTGTGTGTTTTAAAATGTAGTATTTTTGGGTCTAGCCCTTCAAAGACACAAGAACCTAGATCTTGTACATGTGCTTATTGTAAAATATGTAAAAAATTATGAAATAATATGTTCTTAGTTATTGGTTCACCATAGCTAGTTCTAGAAGAATGGCTTGTTATTTTTTCAGATTAAGATAATAGAACAATAGCTAAATCTATATGGGTTAATACTATGTATAGGATAACATCCATAAAGTTTGGCACAATAGTGATTTTTTGGATTTCCAAGAAATTAAATTTCTATATGTATACTAGAAAGTGGATACAATTGTTTTTATATATGAATCTAGCCATAAAGACCCCAAAAAGAGTTGTTCGGGTATATCTCGTTCATTATACTAGTGTTTGTTGAATGGGTCCTTATTATATATCGTGTGAGGTTCTCTTAAGGTATATTCTTTGGTTAATTCACATTTTTTCATAAAAAATATAAGGTAAATAATATATTTTAATAAATTAATAAATAATAGGGGTCAAAGTATCAAATTATAAGATGTTGAAGGATAAGATATATTGATACTTAAAGATTAATTATTTTATCATTTCCCACCATTTATGATTCACTCCTTCTAATTTCCTAGTTTACCCTATAAATATTTAATAATATTGGTATTCTCTTGCCTAAATTTCCTTTATGTTAGAGAATGATTATACATATGAGGAATTTGGTAAATGATATATGAAATGGGAAAATTAATGAATTTCTTGATGAAATTCATAGAATAATGGGAATGGTAGCTAAGAAATTCAGGGTTTCACTAGAACAAATAACTCATTTTTTATCCAATGATTAACTATGTAAATAAGATATTATCAATAAATAAATTCTATGAAGAAGAATATTTTATGAATTATATTTATCTCTTTGATGGAGAGAATGATCATTGATTGGTATTCATCAAGAATATGAAGTTTATAGAGGAAATAGGATCCCTAGACTGGGATGAATTCAAGAGGATGTCAAACAATAAAAATTTCACATTCACTACCCATCTTAAAATCAATAGGGAGTTTATTACACTAATGAAAATTAACATTTAACCCTTAGGCCTTATGAAGAAAACATAATGAGAATTTTATGGTATGATTATGGCCTTATCATCACCCTTAAAAGAAATATTGACCATTTCTCAACATGGTTTAAACTTAAACATCGATAATTTTTTGCGGATCGGGACAATGAAGGTTATAAATAAATTTAAATATATACCCTAAATACGGTTATGGAAAATTATAATTTTGGGTGGAAAGAGATAAAAAAGTGAAATTGAGAATAGCCATTGTGAATCATTAGATAACATACATGACAGTAATAAGGTAACACATCCAACCAATCAACGGTGTTGAAGTAAACATATTGTAAACTATCTCAAAGAGATTAATAAGTGGTTAATGTGTGAAAAGGAGGTGTATAAAGCTAAATCAATTCAAAATGAGAAGGAATATATCATTAATGTGGTCAAAAATAAAAATTTCATGATTAATCCTTAACCTTTTTACCATTGTTACAACATTAAATAACACAATAATTATGAAAACCAATCCTTGAAGTTAAGGGTTTCCAAAGATAACCAATGACTAAAACATCCATGTCCATTAGAGAAATGATGGGCTTACATTATCACTACTATGGAGGTAGAGAAAGACAATGATGTGATGATATGTATGATATTTATCAATTCAATAATAGAAAAAACTATTTTATTCTTTTTAATGCATTATTATTTGTGATGCAAATTTAGTACAAGTATTCACACATCACAATAAAAAATAACGGTTAAATTTTCTAGGACAACTAGTATTGGATAAATTATTGAATCTCAATGACATAATTGTTCCCCATTCATAATATGTGGGATTTATTTCCTTGAATACCATGTCATAATTTTTTTAGAAGAATCCGATGTTATAATTTGAAAGGACTTGTTCCCATTGTATATAACTCATATGAACTATTGAGAAAAGTAATTCACATTCCATATATATAATTTTCCTCGAATACAATATAAGTATAATGATGATGTGTAATCTTATTCATAGTTTTCTCTAGATTCATATATGTTATTTTTTTATGAGCTATATTATCTATCCGAAATTTTTATATCAAATGATAGGATTTCCCTTGATGATATTCCCATTATAAGGGATTATTTTTTTATATTTATCGATGAGTTTCATAGTCTTCCTTCTGAAGTTTGAGTTCAAATTTCAAATTATATGTAGATTTATACCAACAACCAAGACTCCATATAGAATGGATCCATTTATCTATAATAATTAAATAATAAATTACAAAAACATATAAACATGGGATTCTTATTACCAACTACTTCACCATGGGGTATGCTAGTTCTATTGTTCAATAAGAGGGATGGTATTATATGTCTCTATGTTTATTATCATGAACTCAAAAAGATCATGAAAAATAATAAGTATTTGATATAATGTATTGATAACTAATATGATCAATTTCAAAGAGATCAAAACTTATATAAAGTCGACCTTTGTTTTGGATATCATCATTTAAAGTGGATGAAATATGAGATGCATAATAATGACTTTCATATAAGGTACATTCACTAAAATCTGCCAGTCAGATAATTCAGGCTCACAAATAATCCAAAAATCTTCATGGATGTAATGAATAAAATCTTTAGAGTTTACCCTGACAATTTTTTAGTCATTATAGTTGATATAAAAATATAATCCTAAATAAAGGAGGGGAAAATAATCATTTTAGTATTGTTAATAAGGCATTTTGTACTTATAAGATATATGGAAGGTAAAAAAAATTTGATAATTATATGGATCATGTTTCATTATTGGGAAAAAATATTACAAGTATGGGGACATATATATATCTCGAGAACACTAATGTGATAAATGTGTGGCCCAAACCAAAATATGTTTTGTAGATCCACAAACTCCTTGGTATATCTGGGTATTACCAATGATTTTTTAGAAACAATTCTTGTTTTTCAAAACCGCTAACTAATTTGACTTATAATAGAGTAATATTTTTATAGAACAGTGAAAATAAAGAGAGATTAAAAAAATTTAAAAAGAGGCTTATCATTGGACAAATACTTATACTACCAACAAGTGGTGAAATTGTTGCAGTATAAAACAATGATTAAAAAAAGGGTATATGATATTTACTAATGAAAAATGATAATGTAATATATTACAACTCAAATGAACTGAAAGTTCATAAGAACATTCAAATTCATGATGTTGATTTGCTTGTAATTATCGTCACATTAATGATTTATAGTCATTATCTCTATAGGAGGAAGTGTGAAATACATAGATATCATAAGAGCCTAAAAAATATATTCTCATGTAAGGACCTCAACTTGTGTCAATATATATGGTTATATATTATAAATTATTTTGATTTCTCAATACACTACCATCCTTGGCATGAAAAAAGCTTCAAATTATCTTTGTAGAAAAGATCCTACATCTTTATCTATGATGATAGTTCAAATTTTTTTCGGTTTTCTAAAACATGAAATGGGAGGGAGTGGGAATCTTGATGAAAAAAACATATTTAGGAAATAATAATATAATTTATCGTCCATTACTAAATGAGAATATTATGAAATATTAAAAGGATGATGCTGAGATAAAGAAGAAGGTGGATTCCATAGTGAATTAAAAACCCACAAAGATCAAGGTCGATGATGAGGGAGTTATGTAGTTTGAGAAATTACTATGTGTACCATCTATGTTGGATTTGAAAAAGTTGGTGTTCAATGATACTCACAACTCAACATTCATAATCCACACAATAAACATGAAAAGTTATTGAGATATATGATAACATTACAGGCGGGACAATATAAATAAGGATATTTTGGAATATAAATAAATTTGACTAGTGTATCATCATGTGAAGTTTTAGAGAACAACTCCCATAGAGAAGATGAAACTATTTCATATACCTAATTGGAAATGGGATGAAATCACCATGAATTTTATCACAGTTATTATAAGGACATAAAATGGTAACAATGGTGTATGGTTTGTGGTATACTATCCAATAAATATCTATCACTTAAATCCCATTTTATAGGACTTCTAACATAATAACCTTTCAAAAAAATAATTTAGATAAGTGGTGAGACTGAATGGGACACAACTATTGATTATATCAGATTATGATACAAGGTTAACCTCAATGTTCATGAGGAGTCTTTACTATTCTATAAACAATGAGTTGAACATCAGTGTGGCCTATCATACCCACACTAATATCCATTATAAAATAAATATAATACAATTGATAATATGATAAGATCTTTATCTATATACATAATATGGGGTTGTAAAAAATATATTGCATTGGCCGAGTTCTCTTAAAACAGTATTTTCACTAGATAATACATATTTCCCTATATTGATAACTCTATGATATGAAAAGTATAACACAAATGTTTTGGTATGAAGTAGTTGAAATAATGTTTCTGATACCTGTGATGGTTGAATAATTGGTGGAAAGTTCAAGCCCATTAAAATTCACAACAATGTTGTACAAAGTTAAAAGAAGAGTTATGAAAATAATGATTTATGAGGCTTAGATTTCGATATCGGTGATAATGTGTGTCGTTTAATATGTAGAAAGAATATATTCATGAGTTTTTGAAGAAAGGGGAAGTCATTTCCAAGATACATTGGCCCCCATGACATCCATGATCACATCAAAGCTACTACACAATGACTAGAACTCCCATCAAAATAGAAAAAAATAACATGATGTGTTCCACATATCCCTCTTGAAAAAGTACATACAATAACTCTCACATGTAATAAATATAGATTTGGTATGATAGGAGGACCATCAATTTTACAAGGAATGTCCATTGAAGATCCTAGACCAAAGATAAAAAGTTTTATTCAACAAGTCATCTCACATTGTCATTGTACATTGAAGAAAACATATGTTTGAAGAAGTATTCTGGGAACCTAAAGAGACTACTAATTATAATTTCCCTAATCTATTTTCACTTTAGTATTTATAAAAATATTTTGAGATAGAAATTTTTTATTGGGTGAATGTAACATCCTAGGATTTCAGTATATATATTTCCCTTAAAATTTGATAACTTTCTTTATAAATACGAAAATTAAAACTTTGGTGCATTGGTAAATTATTTTTATCCTCTTTAAAATATTAGTAGGTATCAATATATGATATAATTTATTGAAATATAAATTTTCATATAAAATGGAATTAAAAACACTTCAAGATTAAAAATACCTTTTGTTAATAAAATTTTCCCCATTTTTTGTTTATTTTTAATTAAAAGTTTTATATATACATTTTTAGAAATATAATTAGATAAAATTAATTTTTATTTTTAATTTATAACAAATAATTCAACTTCATATGAATTTTTAGTATTTTTCAAAGACTTTTACATATAGGTGAATAGTGAAAAAAAATCTGGCTAATTTTAATGATATTATGATATTATCGTAATATAAGTATGACATTATTATTTTCAAAACCATTTTTCTCTATAATTATTTACTAGTAATTAATTTATAATGTCCATTATCCCATGATAAACTTTGGTGAACATATGAAATATTTTCTATAACATCTATTTTTTTTATATTATAAGTTTTAAAGTAAATTTTACTTTATTTAGATTTTTTTTATTAAATTGTGGATAAATTTGGATTCATCAAACTCAAATTTTAAAAAAATTAACCATTTATATTTTTAGTAAAAATTAATTTATCCCGATTAATATTTAGTGATGCTGAATTAATATTTAAATAACAACTCTATAATGGGGCTCGAATTTTCCTCTGATTAGTTAATCTTTTTACAGTCTAGAAAATAATTATTGGGTTGTAAATTCATTCTCACATTTATCACCCACCATAAAAAACCGTACATATCTAGAAATCAAGTATTATAATTTTACCCTTTACTTAACATTTTTTCCGATTTTTTTTTTTACTTTTTTCATTTATAAAATTATACCATGTAAACCCCATCCATGAATGATATACCACTCAAATTAATCATTAAAATCTACACTAATTACCTCCCATATAGTTCCCTTGCACTACATTAGTCCCCTTGTAAATATAATATACCCTAAATCCTCCATTATAACTAATACATACAAGATAAGGCTTAAATTCACGGTACACATATCACATATTTCATAACATTTCATTCTTATTCATTAGTTATTCTAACACCAATAATATATTTTATCCCTAAGTTTATTATAATAATATTATTATTAATTAATTTTTATTTTATTTACTAATGTGATATCCTTTTTATGTCTTCCTCCAATACCATTTGAAAAATAAAAGCGTTTTCATTCGTATTTGTGAACTACCACCTCCATACATGATGTGGCCTACTTTTTTAACCATCTTTTCAGGTTGGATAAAAAATATTTTTAATGTATAAATAAAATATTTATATTATTTATATTATTATGAAATGATAAATCATTTTTAATTTCTACAACCCTCATGTTTTAATGATTGTAAAATTGTCAATTGTTTGTACATGTTGATTACCAACTCCATTTAGTGACACATGTTCTTTTCCTTTACATACAATCCCATATCTATTCATGGTAATGGATGCTAAACACTTTAATTTGTTCAGGAATGGGCTAAAAATTTATTATGAGGTTTAACTTTTTCTATATTTTGAACTTGTCGGTTTCCCACATTTTCCGTAAAAGTGCTTTCAGAAATTAAAATATTATAAAAAACTGTCCCAGATAAATATAAAAAATATTTCTATTTATGAAAAATATTTCTTAAAACACTATTAATATTATTTATTTTTTAAATATATCTTAAATCTTAACTTATCCATGTACAACATAACAATATATTCAAATGAAATTCAACCGAACCACCTCGTGTAATCAACATAAGTGGAAAATACTTAATAAATGAATAAATTATGACTAAAAAAAGACCATATAAAACTAATTTGGGATATATAAGGTTAATATTAATGTTTTTAATGAACATGATTAAATTATTCCCAAATTAAGGTACAATTAAAAAATGCATTGGATTTAAAGGTAAGCGATCTTACATACTCTCATAGTAACATACAAATTAAACTTTATCTTTATTTTATATCTCCAATAATAACTTATTGTTAGGTAAATATTTTATTTTATTTTACATTTATGTTAATTATGAACATATATTAATATCCATCCAGTTTATATGGTTATATATGTTTTATATTTCATTCAAAATACCAACTTTTAATGAAACCCGATTTAGGGGTATTTTTAATATCTTATTTTCGTAATGATTCACCCCCTTAAAAATTTTTCTAAAACAATAATATATTTTAAAATTCAAATTTATTTTTAATAAAAGACTCTATTTTCAATTATTATTTTTAAATACAATTATGACCCCTCTTCCTAAAATAAATATTGTTTATTTCTAAAAAACATTACCATAGTGGTTTGTTTTTTGGTTTTCTTCTCTAAACCATCTCATGGATTTTTTTACCATGGTATTCCCTGATTAAGAAAAATGTTCCTTTAAAATATTAATTTAAAAATAATTTTCATTCATTCTTCTCATGGTAATCCTTAAGTTATAACATTCATATATGATTTGAGATAATATCATGAAACCTAATTCTTTATTAAGGATTTTTTACAAGTTTATGACTTTTGTATGGTTTATTGTACCCATGTGACACACATATGTAAGATATTTTTAATATAAAGGGTGGACCAAGATTTATATATCCATATAATTCACTGGTAAATTATTCTATACATATATATTTGAATATTTTACCTATTTTAAACATCGGGTGTCAGAAATATTTATCACTTAGAACTGGTTCCCAATAAATTATATCGGTATTAATTCTAGTTAAATATTTCATAATTCCAATACTATATAAAGGATTTTAATAGTTTTTTCAAAATAGTTTATATATCTAAAATTTCAATTCATAGTATTTTTCATTATGATCAATGATGTAAAAATCAGCAACAATCTTGTTTCAAGGTTTCCTAAAGAAACAAAGGGTGATTTATTAATTACCGAGTTAAATAGTCATATTGGATTACCATAATAAAAAACAATTAATTATTTAAATATTTATAAAATATTATATGATTAAATATGTTATCATAATAATTAAAGATATAAAATCATAATAATGTTCTAATAGGTGGTTAAACCTACAAAAACATAAACCTACTATGATTAATCGGTGATTACATAGTGGATTAGATATAATATCATTTATCCAAAATAAAAATTGTAATATCTTTTGGTCATTAATGTGATATAACATAATTAGAAATGATTATAAAAATAATATAATTTTTATTGTCATTATTTAGAAAGAACATAGTACTTCCCTCTAAGTTCCCTAGTTTTAAAAAAAAATTAATGATAATCAATTTTTAATAGTATAAATAATAGGTTCTTTAATTTGTAAAAACAAAACCATAATAATATCATAAAAATAATATTTATCTTTTAATATAATCCTCCTTACAATCCATGTAAGTCGGCAATGAAAATAAAAATAAAAATCAATTGTCTCATGGTGGCAGGATTCAACATGTATGCATGATTTATGGTTTCATTTTATATAGAATGAAAAGAAAGAGTAATATTTCTTATGGTATCAGAATAATAAAAATGATTTAAATATAATAATAATTTATTAAATTTCCATATAATATCATCCATTTAAGGTAGTAGAGGAAAAAAGAAACACATTTCAACAAGGAGGTGGCATTCTGTAAAAAGAACAAATGAAAGGTTTACATCTTTTTAGAAAAGAGAGATGGTGATTTATGACTATCCAAATAACATAATAGAAATTTCCTTCTTGGTAACCACCCAATTTTTTGGTCTTTAATCATCTTGTGTGGTCGATCTATTCTTGGAGGAATCTGATAGTTTTGTGGAATTTAAATTTCAATATAGAGGTATCATCATTGTTTGAGAGTATCTTCTTATGGTCCTCTCATTTATTATAATTATAACTCATTAATTACATGAGGTGTGGTTTGTGACTCATTAATTTATCTTATGAATTGACTAGAACTTTATAGGGACTTTAAGTGGAATGGTGTGGAGTATTTTGACACCCATTAGGTCAATAGCATTCCTATGTTGGTATATTATTTACCATTTTTTCGTTCATCATGTTCTCAGGTACCAATGATCTAAGACCATGGTTTTGGGGAAATTTTTCCCTAGCACTAGATTGGTGAATAGTTTTTCTAGCCACGTGTTAAAGAAATAGATGGTTATGGTTAGAGGATAATTCTATTCTTCACAGCTTGATAATGGAATGTCAAAGAATGTAAGCATTAGGGGAAACCATATGGATCTTGGATTCGAAAAATAGTGACTCTCATATGGTTATCACAATATTTTATTAATTGTGTAATCAAAACAATTGAGTTCTCCAGTTTATTAAAAATTGATTAATTTCACTTTTATATATAATAGTATTTTAGTTCCCTTAGACTCATTTCTCCTCCCACACATGCATAGACCTCTCTACTTATCCTTGAAGATTCCCCCATTATCATTAGGGGATTTATCCTTAATTACTTGGTGTTTGTGATTCATAAATTCCTTTAAATTTATGATTTTCCATCATATTCACCTCATCTACCCTAGTTCATCGATTTCCATGGATAGTGGGAACCATATAACTCTTTTCAGATGATTCTAAATGTTTTTATTGGTGATTTATTTCTTTATGGTTCAGGTGTGTCAAGATATATCCTCTTAAAATAGATATATTGGAATCAAATCCAAGAAGTTGATATTGTATTATGATGTAAGTTTCTATATTTAAGTTATCTTTACAGGGATATCCTTTTATTCTTAGATACATTTTCTTTTTTATCATCAAATTGAATTTGAATTGGTTTCTGAATTTTTCTTGATTTATGTTTGATGTGTTTCAAGATTTATATTTTAAATTTGATTTTTAAAGTCGTTTTTTCAATGAGGGTTCATTTTAATGAACTCCAAGTGTTTGTTAAAAATGTTAAAGGGTGATAATGATTCCAATTGGGATTTTGAAGGGTTTTTAATGTGGTTTATATGGTGTAAATTTCCTCAAATGTTTTGGGAATAACTAGTTTATTAAATTTCTTTCAAATGGCTAAGGTAATGGAACTTCTTAAAGTTGTTCTTCACTGATTGGTCAGTAATTCACTTATTGAACCCATTTTCATTTGATGATAATTTTTATGTATATCCATGTGTTATATGTTTCAATTTTTCGACATGATTTGTTTATGGGTTTAGGGGATCCTTTTATGTTGAATGTGAGAGGTGGGAAGGATATGATTATGTTGTAAGCCTTGTTATTTGTATTTTTCATGAGATTTTGTTTCCCTTTAATTTATCTCACACCCATCAGTTATTCCATGAGGGACCTTGGGATACTTTTTGGGAAATCAAGGGGTATAGAAAATATAGTTGTGATTAAAAACTATCTAGTGGCCCCAAGTTGTACACAATACCTATCTTGGTGGGTTTTAGCTATGAGACTTGTGTTGAGTGATTTAGTTATTGTGATGTGTAAAATTCAATATTCTTGTAGTTGGTCAACATTTTCACATATTTTACTTGTTCCATTAGTTACAATGGTTTGGAATCATGATATCTATCATAAATTATACCCTTTACTCTTGACTTATTTATCATTGTTTTATTATTTAATAATTTTATTCCTATTCATTTTTTTAAAACATGTTATTGTTTTATGTAATTTTTCTCATTATTAGGACTATTTTCAATTACTTTTAATATAATGATGCATTTATCATTTCAATGTTTAATCCATTTTTTTGTTGTGCTGAGAATTCTTGGTTGTAATCCCTTATTTCATTAATTCATAGATTGTAAGAAATTAATTTAGAACACATGTTATTTTCCATACTTTTTAAAAAGATGATTTTTTTAAAAAATAGAGGTAATTTATTATGGATTTATTTCATGTGATATTTTTATAAAAATTGTTAATGGTTTTAATATATGACTTTTCTAATGTAGAATTTTGGTTTTACATATATAAACATCTTACAATGATTCGTGGTGGAATCCCATAAGGATTTGATCACTACACCTTGAATATAGATTGAAACAAATGCAGACTCTGATTGAAAAGAAATAGATCGAGGTAGGGGTGCCTATATTTAGTAAATATTCTTGATTTATACTATACAATTATTTAATATTATAGCACACATGCCCTCATAGTCTTATCTCACAATGTTTTTTCATTTTTTTTCTGTTGGTTTGTTTTGTATTATCTTTTCCTTTTCCTCAGTGTTTGAGAGGAGTTTATGTATATTACTTTATGTTAATCTTCCCACTTCTATATGTTATTCTACTTTTTATTTATAATTATTTATCTAATTTATTTATAGTACCATTGATCTATTTATTTTTTTAAATGTTAAATAATTTCAAATGATGATTTTTTAAGACCTTGGCAATAGTTTCCAACATGGGGTGAATGTTATTGTGCCTCAAGTATGAACTAGGAAAGTTCAGGTGTCTGGTGAATCATTGAACTAGGTTTAATTTCTAAAAAATGGTATCATAGGTTTCCCTATTATTATTTAGAGTTTTTTGCTATTTTGGATTTTAGGATTGTCATTGTGACTCAAGTGGAATGTGGCGGTATGGGTTTGGTTATCTCTTCATCACAGAGAATAGAGAGTTTTCAATGGTGTATGAGGCTTGATTCTAGATGTTAGTATTCAATTTGAAAATTTTAATGCATTTTGAAACATTGTAATAATGTTAGGATCCTTGTTTAGTTTGTTAGTGATTTTATGGGTTGGTTTGAGTTTTCAAAGAAAAAAATACTGAATAGACTAGAGTTTCGTTGTTTGCATGTATGGTCTGGTAAACAATGTGGTGCCTGTGGAGAATTTTTTTTTATTCATGATAGTTTTTGTTCTTAGGTCAGATCACATTTTTTCAGCTTATGTTTCCAAACCATGAATTGTGAAATTTATCCTACATAATTATCATCTTTCATACGTTGATCCCTATATTGATTCCAATATTTTTTTCAATTAATGTGGTATTATATTATGAATTTTAATTAGGTTTTTATGGCTATTAGTGTGCATATTCGTTATTTTTCTTGATATGTGTGCTGGTTTGTTAGGTTTTTTCCCTTGGGGACTTTCCTTTTTGAAGTGAAAATTGGTTTTCAGAATTCAATAGAGGAATTCCATGAGGTTTTTTCATTAGAAAATTATTTATGATGGTCTTAAAATATATTTGTTTTTTTTTAAATTCATTCTATCTTCTAAATAATTTAAATACATAAAATTGAGGATAACATTATGTTTAGTTAAAAAAGTGGAATTTTTTAAATTTTTTAATTCTTATAGATGAATTTTATTATTTGGATGATGAAAGTGCATTCAATGTGGTCTTTTATTTCAAAAAGGATATTAAAAATAATAATCATTTGGAAAAGAGTTATTGATGATAAGTTTATTTTTTGGACTACAATAATGACTATTAAATATTTTTAAGATTACTTGTTTGGTTATAAATAATTATTTTTTTAAAAGGGTGAAAACCTTCCTCTTTTAAGAAAATATGTGAGGTTATTTTTTGGAAAAAGTTTGTTTGAGCTTGGATTAATAGATTTTGAGATCGACGGGTTTCAGTAATAATTTTGAATTCCATGTTTTGGGTTGGAAGAAATTTTTTTTTCAAATGATATTTTTAAGGAAGATAGAATTTACTATCAAAACATGTATTCAAATTGGTGTTTATTTTGGTTCCCCTGTGTATGGGGCTACTGGTTTTCGAGAGAGAGAAACTTAATTTAGGCTTATCTCTCATGTAATTTTATAAGTTCCTCTTGAGAAATTCATGATATAAAATATCACTTTTTTTCATGGAGTTATTCCTAATTCAATATTATTTCTTATTATCATATCATCATTCCTATTCGTGGAGCTACATTGGTATAAGTACTATTTGTATAATCCCATGATCTATGATTGGGCACATGATGTTATTATGAGATTTCTTCCAAACCCGTTTTTCATTAAAACAAAGATATGTGTTTTTCATTCTTTTTCATGTGTTATCATTCATTTGAGTGTTCTGTTGTTTTAAAATGACCAAATGTAAAATTTTACCCCTTTTGTGACATATCGTTTTTATGTGTTCTCGTTGAATTTACTGTCTCTTGGAATATGGTTTTCAATTTGAATTCATATTGGACATGAAGTGAAAATTAGTTATGTGTTAGAACATTATTTAAATCTGAATGTATAATTTTAAATTTGTGTTGAGTTATTTTGGGTTGTTAAATGTAAAAGGATGTGTGGTTTTAAATTTCCAATGTTTTTTCTTGGTGATTGATGCATTTATTTAAAATTTAATGTAGCATGGAAATTTTCGGAATAGTGTTATAAAAAAAATTATATGTTTTAAAATTCATCATACATTAATGGGTAATGTTTTTATTTTAATAGGGGTGTTTTAAGCCCATGGAGACTTTCAAATTAAAATTCCATGGTTCTTGAAATTTTTCATCCTTTGTTTGCTGAAAAATCTCTGTCGAATATATTTTATATATGGATTTCTAGAACTCAATTTTAAAGAATAATTTTGAATGGAACTTCAACCATTATTATGTTTATTGGATTTTGATGTATTTTTATAAAGTCTTGTTTATAACTTTTAGTGTTTTTCTCAATATACGGCATGAGCATGAGTAATTATTTATTCTGTATATGTCACAATAATTCCTTGATATCCTTAATTGGATTTTTAGGGGATTATAGTCGTTATTACAAGCATGTATCCCCTATAAATTTTTTTTATAGAAATTTTATTCTACTTATACCTTTTTGAATTCTTCTATATTTCAGGTAACATGTCTTCCCCTCTTGTTTATATACAAATTTATTCAATTGAAAAATATTTTCTAATATTGATTTGTAATGTTTTTTAAGGAGAAAGGTTTTGTGCTTTGACTATTTATTAGGGAATAATTTTGAAAGAGGTAAAATGAGTTTTGGTTTATTAAATGGGTATTAACACAATATTGTGGACTATTCCCTACCTTCTTGATTAAGAAAGGAGATATGTTTTATAAAATTGGGATAAGGCCCAAAAACATGATTTTTATAGTGATTGTCTTCATTTTAATAAATTGGGATAATTTTTTAAACTCTTATATGTGAATTTTGTCAGAGTTATTTTTTTTATTTTATTACATTCTTTCTTGTGTTTTGACTTAGGTTTTTGATATTATATAAAATTATTGCTATTTTCTTTACATTTCAATGAAAACTCCATTTCCTTTTTGTTTCATGGAAATTTTATAATTGTTTTGTGGGATTGAGTGACCTTCTAGGTCAGTTCTTGGATTATTATAATGGGGGTACCCTTTGTACCATTAATCACTCCATAGTGAGGTTATTTGGGATTCCCATTAGAATGGTGTTTTGATTCAAAGTGTTATACTACTCAAAGAGTTTGGTGACCCATGCTATGATCCCATGTTATATATTGTTAAATAATTATCATACATTATACCTTAATGTTGTGTGTCATTTAAGTTGGTTTGAAGCTCAAAAATTTGGGAATTGTGTTTCCTTGGGTTGATTTTACATTGAGAATATGATAATTAGTTCCAAAGTATTGATATGAACATTTTGAAAATTCTTTCCTATATTGGAGTTATTCATTCATGTTTTTCTCTTTTGTCACACTTTTTCAAATTTTTATAAATGGTAGAGTTCCTTTTGATTTTTCACATCTTTAAATTAGGGTCTTCTATTAGTGACCATGGTCACTTTGTTCATAGAGAGATCTAAAATATTTAAATACTTGATAGCCTTCTATAGAGGAATCATTATTATAATTGATTTTCTTTCTAGGTACATCAATATTTGTGTAATTAGAACTCGTTTTATTCCAGGAGGGACGGGTAGTGACCTGTACATTTGGATTTCAGATTAACTAAAACATTCTATGAGAAAGTTTTGTCTTGGTGGGTTAGTCTACCACAGTCATCGGTCACTAGTATTCCTAATATTGATTTTTATTTAACCCTATTTTTCTTCTAGAGTTTTGTTGGAATTGGTAGTCAGAAACTATGGGTTTTTGTAAAAGAAACCCTAGTTAATGCTTGTATATTGGTCTGTTTAACCTTATGGGTAACCATGTGATGGTCATTTTGGGGTAAGAAAATCCATTTTTAATGGATTAAGAATGGTTTTTAAAATATAGTGATATTTAGGAGTAACTGTGTAGCTTTAGGTTTGGGTACAAAGTGACGCCTATGTGTTTTCTTCATGGTTTTCCTAACCTTTCAACCAAACAATGTGAGTTATCCACATAATTAAAAGTTTATGATGTTAAATTTTTTAATTTTATTTTAAGTTCCTATCAATCATTTATCCTACAATGTTTGTGCAGTCTTCATCCCTTTTCCATAGATAATTACATCTTTCCCCTTGAAAGATTTCCACTTGATTCCTTTATGGTTTATCTTGAGGTAATCCATTATATTCCTGATTTTTCTTCATCTTCCCATGTTCAACCCTAGTTCATCCATTTTCATGTATTTTGGGAACCCTAAATATCATTTTTATTATATATAAGGGGATTAATGGTGGTTTGATTTTTTTTGACATTTGAACACACATCCTCCTTGAATCAAGTGATTATCATCAAAGGCGAAATGTTATAATTTTATTGTAAGGTAGATGTCTCTATTTATATTTTTTTTCATTCATAACCATTTATAATTAATTTCATTTATTTTTTTATTAAATTTTATTTAAATTTCATTATCAATGACACTTTATCAATTTTTCATGTGATTCATGGTCTCCACTATCAATTTTATGTTTAAAGTTGGTTTTACAAAGGGTTTGAGTTTTAATTCACCCAATGTGTTTGATACAAATTCTCAAAGAGGTTTAACTATTTGAAATGATATTGTATAAAGGGTTTTTATATATATCCACTAGGGTTTTGAATTCTTGACTTGATTTTGGAATAAATGGTTCATCATATTGGGTTTTAAAGTGCTCATGTATGGAGATCTTATTGTGGATTTAAATTTTTTTATAATAGGGTTTGAAAAAGGGCCTTTATAAGATGAATTCATGGTATTTTAAATGTGGAGGTTTTTCCTTATGGTAAAAAAATCTTTTAAAAGGATTTTAAAATTTTTTCTGTGTGATGGATATTTTTTCAGTGCTATTTGATAAATTGGTTGGTTACACACATGTTGAGCCTCATTGAGACTCATTTCTTTATTGTTGGTGTTTTTGTATATCCATTTGATAGATCTTTGACTTGTGATACATGATTTGATAATGTGTTTTGAGAATATTGTTAGGTTTAATTGGGATGTATGAATAATAATATTTTGATGTTATCCTTTAAAATATATATTTTCCATGATATTAAATGTTTCCTTAAAGTAGACAACCTTCATTACTTGTTCAATGATTGACCCATGGATATTAAGTGAGAAGTCAGGGGGAAAACATAATCTTGTTGATATTATGCACTGACTAGTGGCCCCTAGCAGTATGTAATACCAGACTTGGGGGTGTCATCGATGAGACAAATTTAGAATGATTTGGTTGATGGGATGTGTGACCTTTAACAAGCTTGTAGTTGGTCAACCATTTCAGATCATGTACATGGTTCATTTGTCCTTGTGGTTTTTCCTATAGATATTTATCATATATTATGCTTTGTATTATTTCACTATTCATCTATACATGATTATTTAATAACTTATTACCCAGAAAATTATTTCTAAAAAACATTATATGTTATAAGTTATGTTTCTCATAATTAGTCCTATTTTCCATTTGTTTTTATTGTAATGATGTATGTCTTTTTGGACTTATTTAATCGATTTCTAGTTGCACTAATAATAGTTTTGTGTGTGGACTTATTTATTTTGTTATCAATGTTGTGAAATTTATTTGTAACCCTTTATTTTTACTGTTAGTTTAAAAAAGATGATATGTTTTTGAAAAACCCCAAATGGATTTTAAATGAATTTATTTCATGAGATCTTATTTTAAAAAGTTATCTTCATTTTTAGAAATGATGTATCATAAATAAAATTTCTTTTTATGGGTGAAATACTCATAAAGATTTCTAGTAAAGTCATTTGAATATTTGTGCCTCACACCTAACATATTGTTTTATTAATAAGTAGAATCTACCTTACATGACATATAAAAAACAAACATAACCTGCATTTAGTGAAACTTCTTTGATTATCATTATTAATTCTCCATTTTCGTCCTTTTATTTATGAATTATACAGTGATGTAGTTATGGAATTATTGATCTTGGTGTTTATTTGAGTGTAAAGTCAATCTCAATGATGATGTTTGGAGACCCTAGTACAAGTTTATATCCAATAGAGATCGTAAATGTACCTAGGATATATACCTATGTAGTTTCTTTTATCAATGGATAGATGTACGATGGTGGTTACCTATATAATATAAGTGAATCAAAGAAAATATTCTCATGTAATTACATTCATCATTAAATTTAATCACAATATAAAAATGTTACACTCTGCTCTGATAATTAGAAACAATTTTCCCCTTTTAAAGGGTATAAGCAATGAAAATATTAAAATACTAATGATACTCCACCCACCACATTTTATAGAGTTTTAAAAAATTCCAAGAAAAGATGTAATTGATCCCCATATGTTCTTAATATATATTTAAACTTTCCTCAATGTGGTATTGTCACCAAATTCTATGACAATTCATAACTTGTGTAAGTTCTATTTTATGGGTAGGGTAATTCTTCTCATGTAGTTGATGTAGATGTAGTCATATGCCAATTTATGGCCATCTTTGATATGAAAACATCCAAATAAAGCACTTGTATCATTACAATGAACCACATATCCATTTAATTATTCTAAAAAAATCATAATAGTTGCTAAGGTCAGATGTCCCCACTGTTTATCAAAGGTTGTGCAACAAAAAAATCCCTAATAAATCTCATCCTTTTCTTATTAATATAATCAATAGTGATGAAATATTAAAGAATTATATAAAATACCTATGATAATAACCATATAAACCCAAGAATATTTGATTCCCAAATACATTTTAGGGATCCTCCCATGACATGGAAAATTTCACCTTATCAGGGTCAAAAGACCATCCATGTTTCAAAACTACATTTTATTGGAACATGACTTCTCAAATATAGATATAACATTTTGATAACATATCATAAAGGTATTTATCCCTCATGATTCCAAAAATGTGATTTTTTTTATGATCATTAACTTTTTCTATTATCAAGTAAACCATAATGTATTACATCAATCCACAATAAAGGAATAATTTTTTCAATAGAAAATATGATTCATTAGTGATATCAAAATAGTAGTAGTGTTAGTCATTTCAAAAGGTATCACAAGATATCCAATGCGGCCACACCTTCTCTAAAAAGTGATCAATGTAATACCCAGAAAGTTCAGTCAGAGATAAGCCTCTGACCATTTATTAATAAAAAAGAAAACATCAACTAAGAATAGAAGGGGAGAAAAGATAACTACAGATCATAAAAATCACACCCATCACCACATCAACTATATCCTCCATCTTCTGCAGTAGCAGTTTCCCACTAGAATATTTTATAATTCTTGAGGACCTTAGCATATTTTCTTTTTAGATTCAACTTTTCTAGAGATAAAAATTCATTTTAAGGCAGTATAACACCACTTTCCTTCACAATAGAAGATATGGTAGGCACAGGACTTGGAAGATAGGAGTAATCTTTCCTTGACCTCTGCTGTGGTGGGGCAGTCATAGCATCCTCATTCCCAGACATCTTCATCCCCAAACCCTGAACCAAATCACTATAAGAAATCTGAACCATACCATTCACATTTTCCTTTTCACTATCAGAAATATCACCCCACTTTCTCGGGATTTTAACTTTTTGATACTGCAATCCCCGCTCTTGCTGATCTTGATTGTAATACTCAATCATGGAAAGACACTTCGGCTGCTCCACAACATCCTACATAATATTATTCCCTATTGCTGCACCCGCATGGTAGAGATCATCCTGCAGTAGTCCCTCCTCCTACTTTGTATCGTCTTCCTCCTCTTGATCCAATTCCAGAAATCGATTGCCAGTGGAGACCATGATTGACATTCCTTCATCAACATCCTCCTACCCTGTCCACTGTTCATCATAGGCATCTGCTGCCCTTATTTCAGAAACAACTATGTCCATCTACTATTCAGGCACAATCTCCTTCTATCGGTCACATGAATCCTGGTTATCCACTTCCATTGGAATACCAAGATCACTCTTTAGATGTTCCAAAATCTTCCTTAGATTCAGGTCTTATGGATGCTCCACCACCTCCTTCTGAGATTTCCCCTGAATTGTGGAATCCGGAATAGAGCTTCCAGAAGCCTGAACCACAGCAACCCAAAGATCATTCGCTGCCTATGCAGAGGAAGTAACCAGGTCTTGAGCGCCCTCCTCGCACTGTGACCCAATACTCCTAGACAGCTCCTTCATCACCAGCGAGACTAGACCAGCACTACCCATTCTAAAAACCCCCGATGAAGCCCCAGCCATACCTTTACATTGACAAACTGAATCAGCATGTCCACGATGCCTAGGTTATGATGACACCTATCTTGAATACCAATTTTTGAGAACCAATATTATGCACCTAATTAGACAATCAAATCATTGATGTGAGGTAATTGATACATTCTCTTAATTGTTACCTAGTTTAGATTCTAGTAATGGACACATGAAAATAGATTTCCACTAACTTTCTTATATAAAATCATTATGGATTTCCAAGGTGGCACACTCATGTAAATAAATCATTTAGATTTCATTTTGTCTATCTCAATCTTTAGCCCATTCAATTTAGACAGTTACTAATGGTAAAAATGAATAGATATCAGTTTAGTTATCACGGCCAAATCAATCAAGATATCCACAATCATGTCCCTTGAAACAATGGATAAAACAATTGGGAAATACACAAAGAAAATCTATAACAAATTGATGAAGCTCAAAAATGAGGGTTTATCATCATTTTCAACTACAGAATAAGATAGTAATACCCCATGTTCTAATAATGTGGGTCCTACTCAACAATATCCTATATCCCAGTATTCTTGGGGCACATAATTACTACCAACAGAGGTAGAAAAGGAAACCCATCAATATTAGAAATCAATTATAGAATTAAGGGACACCAACCAATCCTTATTTATAATAACATCAATGTTATCCAAGTGGAAAACCATAAAATATCAAACTAGTACATCTTCTGATAGAGTGAAGTGACCTGATAGGCATAAAAAATCATGATACATATTATTTATAAGAGATTTCATAAACTTTATGTGACATGAAGGATAAAATCATATCATTTCATCAATTAATGTAATATATAATTGAAATAAAACATTCCAATGAAAATCATGATAGGGGGATACAAAATTTATAAGTAAACACAAGTGTTAAACCAAAAAAGATAAATAAATGTTGTTGGACCAACAATAATGAAACTCTATATGGAAGAAGGATAAAATCGTACCATGTCATTTCCAAACTTCCACAAACCACTAACCTAAAAACATGCATCCTTTATTTGGGGACTTGTATTTAACTGCTTCAGATAAATAAACATCTACCCACACCCTGAGTTATGTGTAGAGTGTGAGAAATACAATCACTTTAGGATCCCAAAAAAATTTCTATAACCATTATTTTTTAAACAAAACAGTTATTATAAATTAATTAAAAATAAAATATGAAATATATCTTCAGGTAATTTCAATAAATAATAGAAATCCACACACTTTAATATACCTTAATAAAACACAGATAAATAAATTAACAATTTTATTTCCATAGGAAATTTTATCAAAAAAATTCTCAAAGAATTTTTAAATAACCATTTATAAAATGAGAAATATGGAAACTAGTAAAAGGGTATATTATGTCTAGGATATCTAGTAATATCACACCTCAATTATCAAATGACTAATTTTGTTCATATCCTAAGAATATTTTCCTAGGGATGAGATAACACCATGATAAGTGAAACCCAATCGTAACTTTGTTTATTTATATTTATAGACTATATCCAGGATCAGTATCTAAAAACTATCCTAGTATTCTTTTTATATATCTATTACACTATCATGTATGTTAGTTTCTAGAAATTTTTATTCCCCACATGGAGGATTTCATTTCACAGATAACTCGTTCATAGAGGATTATAATTTCACAAATTTTCCATATTTAGAGTATTTAATTTTAATCAATTTAGTAATTGTAATGGATTTTGAAACATAAATAATTAAGAATCCCTTAAAAATGAATAAATATTTCATCAAAAATACAAAAATGGTGAATCTATTTCTTCAAATTTTCCATGAAATCTATAACTCAATAAAACATAATCATTCCTGAATATAATTTCAAAACTAATTTTTAATGTTATAGCACCATAAAATAAAACCATTATATTGATCTACGAACGCCAAAATAAAAGTATTCTCAATAACTAAATAGGATCCACATTCCATTTGGTCTTAAGGATACTACAAAGAAACTAATTTTACCAAACTATGAAACTAATATCAATAATCATGTATTTAATAATTGAAAAAATCCTTATAAGAAATAGAAATAACTCACCACGCGAATTAAAAAATAAAATCATGATTATAATTGTACGTATAGTCTCATCATTCATTTAACACAACATATATTTTTTAAAGACCGTTATATCTTGAAACAACCCATAGATATATCCATAACAATATTTATTTAAGGTTACTTTCAATTAGAAGAAAAGAGATCTATAAAAATAGTGAATAATGGGATCTTACCATGGGTTTTACGGATAGAACACCTTAAGATCAATTGGAAACTTTCTCTAGAATGGTTTGGATGACCAAAATCTCCAAGAAAAATCCATAAGGTTGAGATATAATGCTAAAAGAGAAATAATAATGTCAATAGGGGTTATTTTGAACACAAACAAGAATTTCTAGATTATTTAATATTTATATTTTGGTTCCATGATTTGTTAAAACATGTGAAAATTTTGAACCTATTTTTATTTACTATATAAGATACATGTCTTGAAAAAAATTCCAACAATAGTATAAAATGACATTATACAAACCCACTACAAGCCATAGGTTTTTTAGGGAATGTTTCAAAAATTATGTAAACTATATACAAACCATGTTCATGTATAGAAAACTCCAAAATATCTTATAAAATTACACAAAATACCCAGTAAAGATATGAAATGAATGATGTTAAAAAATTATATTTACCTGAATGTTATTTTAGGATATGTAAAACCCATAAGCGAACAATACACTATAAAATATATGTGAACAAAGTGAAATATATATTCTCATAGTAGATACCCCTAAGAAAAGTCAACATGCTCCACCATAATACCATGTATCTTGGGAAGGGTCTTTCGATAGAAACCACCCTCCCCACATACCACCATGCATCACCAAGAATCATCTCTACACAAACAGCACCAGCTTCACTATTCCTAAGACATCTCTGAACCGTGAATCTTCTACCTAAAAGAAACACATGTGGAATATGAACTATGTCGATGTATGTACAAATATTACAAGACTAATTCATCATAAAAAATGGATGATTAAATAGAAAAATTATTCTCAAAATAACATATAAAAATTAATAACTAGAAAAAAAAAGGAAAACCTGCATATTTTTATTAGAAAATTAACATAGTTTCATTTGGAATCCACATAACAATATATCTCTAATCAGATAATAGAATTCAAGGAATAAATAATGTATCCATGGTCACAAAGGTTAGAAAGATAAATATTTATTCAAATACCACACCTCTACTATTAGTCACACCTCCTAGCTGATTAAATGTAAAAAAAGAAGAATCCTAAAACCACCAGTAGGTCAGATCATTAAAGATAATGTGCTAAAGGAAAAAAATAATTTAAAATAATCTTTCTCATTATAATAATCAAATTACTCAAAATCAATATTCCACAACACTAAATTAATGGATAGGGGTTTCACCTCATCAAGGAAATGTTTTTCAATTTTTAAAGATCATAAATATATATTCTTATAATTTAAAAAGTATTTGGATTAAACCTAGAACAATAGAACCTAAATATCTTAATCTATAACACACATGAAGACTCTATATCATCCCATAGTTGTAGAAAAAATTTTATTTTCATATTTATAGTAGATAACTCAGTCGAGAAAGTTATGCACCTCTATAAGGGACATGTATTCCAACATGTTTAGTGTACATCATCTGAGAGATTCCTGAGTGGATTGAGTGGACTGAATTGAATATTATAACATACTTCCTTATGAAAAACATTCCAAATATGTGACACATTGTGTGTGTACACTCATGAATCACAGTCATGAATATCCCCAAAACAATGTGAGGACCAAATACATAGAGATTATTGAGTGGAATAATTTGTTTTTCCTTTCTAACACAACTGAGAACTCACTAAAAGTAGATCCCATTTCGTGTCTCAAGTGACTCCATGTTCTCTTAGGGCATAGTGCTTAGTTTTTAAGAAAAATCTTGTATATTATTTGATATTACATACATAAAAGTAACATTAAACTATTCTTACATAGAATCGGATACATTAGGTGAACATTTGATGTACATTTTTTGTGGGTCCTTTCATTTAGACAAAGAATTTTTATAGTTTGAATTCCAAGGAACATGGTTTAGCGATACATGAAAAGTCTCATATAGTCACATTGGAATTTTTTTAAAATGGAATGGATAAAAATGAAGGTCAAATAGTGTGTGACACAGTGATGATTAAAAGGATTACATCATTTCTGATGTTTATTTCATGTGGAAACTATGGTTGGTGACTTATATGGCATGTGCATTGGGGAAAAATTCCACATATTTAGTAATTTTATAGATCATTAAATATTCATCACCTCGCCACAAGAACCGCATCCATGATCACCTCATGTGACACCTCTACTTCCATTCGAACCCATAATTAATATATTGTTCCGCATTATAACAATGTGAAATTTACATTATATATAAAACATGTTTAATATAAAACAACATCCAAGAATTTTATGGTTAGAGATATAGAACACCACTTAAGAACTAGCTCATATAAGGTTTTTTTAGAAAAAAAAAGACTTGGAGACAAGAATATTTCTACCAAGTAGAAAATTCATCAATAAGTGGGTGAAAATGAAATTAATTAAATCAGTCAATGAATTTTTTACCCATGATAAATTATAATTATATTGTTCACCATCATAAATAAAATAGATTAGAAAACAAATATACCAAATATAAAATTGGAAATAAATTTTAGAAAAAATTGAAGACTCTTTCCCATATAAACCATATTATATTGAAATAAAAAAATCCATATATTCATGTGTAATAGGAAGAATTATTGTGAATATAACATAAATTATACATGCATCAAGAGAAGTAACTCTAAATAAATTCAATGAAGTATCCTTTAGGAAAAAATAATTATAATAATAAAAACAAAAAAATTATTATTATTATTATTATACTCTAAATAAATCAAATCACTTGGTAAAAATTAAATATTCATGTTTCACATCAATACATTATGTGACGGAAGAATATAATAATCTAATAATTTGATAAAAATATTCTTCCTTAAAAAATATTCTATCCATATTTAAAAAAATCATAACAAGTTTTTTCAAAAATTATATACCTAATAATTTAAATCTCTTAAATTAATTTGTTTAATTAAGTATAAATTCAATTAGTCATGCGATATCAAAGGGAAATAAATCTTAAGATGAATTTTTTATTCTAAAAAAATCATTATGAATAATAAAATCAAAACTTCATTTTTTCATTTTTATATTCATTTTGAGGAGAACAATTATAGCCACAAATATTTTTTAAAAAATATTATCATTTTATTTAATCATCACCAAAATATTATACAAGAAAAAAATCATGAAATTGAATTCATTATTATTTACTTTTTTATGTAATATTCTTGATTCAAACTTTCACTAAATTATAATCAAATTATTTTATGAAACATTTACATAATTTAAATGCCATAGTTGGAAATGTTTCATCACTTTATAGAAATATATTTTCGGATCATGGAAAGTGGTTTGGATTAAATGAAAATAAATAATTCATATATATATAAAAAGTTGAATACTTCATTTGTGATAATTTATATGCTTTAATAAACCTACAATTTTATTTTCATTTATTATTATCATGCTATATAAACATCATCACCTTGTGAACTCTAACTTTTCAATTTATTCCACTGTCCTATGATGAACATGTTAGACTATTCCTGGTTCAATATAGAGAGAGAGAGAGAGCAAGTGAGGGGAGAACATGATATATATATATATAAGGTAGGGTTTCTTCCACTCATGACCAATGGGAGAGATTTGATTCTTCCAATCATGTAGAAAATCATTAAGTAGAGGAATTATTCCGTCCATTATAAATTGGAATGATTTTCCCCTTTATTCACTTTCATGATACATATTTAATTTATATGAATTACTTCTATAATTATTTCATATATTCAGGGGAATTAAACCTTCCCTAAATAACTTTATAGAAATCAAATAAAATGTTATGTCAACATCTCTAGGATAAATTTGCACTGCACCACTACCCTATAACCATGCCAATGGAAACATACTATATAAAAATAATATATTTTTTATTAAATAATTTAGTTGTTTATTTTAAGACATAAAATTTATAGTTCCGTGAATTATCAACCAAACACATAATTTAAAACTCTCTCTATGAAATCTCCCCAATATAAAAATAACAAAAATGCCAAAATTTCCATCATCATCCTATTTAAGAGTCAGTAATATTCATAATCATAGTATAAATATTTATATATTATTAAATAGAAATTATTACACATAATTTATATGGTTATAAAAATTACCAAAATTCAATGAAATGTTAAAGACCATTCCTTGAGAGAAATAGAGTAAAATATATTGCTAGGTTAATTATGATTATTAAAATTATTTTTTAATATTATTTTGGAAATATGACTCTAAAAATAAAAAAAAATACATAACTCTTGATTAAAAAAAATATTAGGTCACCACATATAAAGAACCTTATTCTATTTTTCTATGCTATATTGATTTATCTGTTTAAAAACATATTTGTTTTTAAAAGTCTAAGAATCCTATTTAATATATTTTTATATATCTTCATATGTAGTATGTATGATATTTCATACTTTTAATTTATTTGGAAGAATTTTATCAACCATGCCATTACATAATGTAAAGTAAAATTTTCATTTTGTAGTAGTAGAATATCATATAGATAAAATAATTGAAACATCACAACATGCCTAAAAACCTAAATGTATAAAAAATAATCATCCAAAGTTTTCATAAAACCAAATTCTTTAATTTCCTCATCAAACCATAAATTTAAACTCTAATAATTATGATTTATTCCAAAGATGGACCCTTGAAACATAAAAACCATTACATTCATATTTTGAATTAAAAAACCTTTATACTATATCATATACACAACCTTGAATAAATTAAACTTAAGGAAAATAGATTTCAAATCAATTTAATATATATCAAGATCATAAGTAGTTGTTACATAAATAAATTTCTAAATTGACATTATAATAGGAACTGGAGAAAATTTTTCTTCATAGTTGATACTTTGAATATGTTTTTATCATTTTAACAGAATTTTATATTTATAGGTATACAATTTACAATCCATCTAAGATTTACTATCTAATTTCTAGTTATATTAGGTAAGTCCCCATACATCATATGTTTCTACCAGTCTCAATACTTGGTTAGTGTGTATGCTGTACATTCTATATATTATAAAAAATATTCCATTTATTGGAATAAAAAATATAAGGGGACTCTCAATTGTCATTATGTTTATCATCAAAAAACCTACTAGGAGTTTTAGGATATGGTTTACACAAATTTTGATTTTCATCTACAATATTTTGTGTAATCATTTCAACTTATTTCTTTAGAATACTTCAAACTTCCTGGTCTTGAACTTCTCTAAGTTCATATTTCCTCATGAGAACTATGATATTTATAAGATCCTTATAAAGTAAAATATTATATCCTAAAACAAAAACATTTTTTTCAATATAATTATCGAAATTCTATCAAACTATTTTCATAGTTATAACCAATGAAAATTAATATATTCTAATTAAGGTCGGGATTATCAAAAGAAAAACAACATATTTTTTCTTCAGAATACAAAAAATTCATAAGTCAAAAATCTAGATCCTTCCATTATATATATCATATGGTTTGATTTTGAATAATTTTTGTGGAATATATTTATGTGGTAATAAATAACTATATATATCATAGTTTTTTTATAGTCACTCATAATTAATCGAACCATATTCAACATGTTAAGATCCCTACCCACTCAGACACACCTTTCAAATATGGTTATCCAATATGAGTAAGTATTGAACAAATAACCCTATATATTAGATAATTAATGAAATAATTGATCACGTATTCACCACCTTGATCAGATCTACGAATTTTATAACTCATTTCCAATTTATTTTTTTAAAATCACTTTTGAAAATTTAAAAAATTTCAAAATTTCAAAATTATGACTCATGATAAACACATTGACATGTAAAATAAATTAATATTTAAAGGTTATCAGATACCTATATCAATTAAAATATTGATTACTCATTGGTCTGCATACATCACAATATATAATATACAAAAATACTTTAGCATTTTCATTTTTTAAATTAAAAGGTCATTTTGTCATATTATATAAAAACAAGATCCATATTTGTTAAATGGTAAATAATTAAATGATTCCAATAATCAAACACTATGGATTCTTTGAATGTGTTTCTCATTAATATAACTATGGTGGAAAATCCCAATATAAGTAGCATTATAATTAACCATGACATTCTTATTCAGAATGATATAGATTATATTATCCATTCCTATAATTTATAAACCATCCAAAATATTCTCAATTCCATAATATATTAAATTGATGAATATTGAACAACACCAATTATTAATAATCAATCAATAACCCATATTATCATAAAAATATACACGAATAAAATATATGGTTATGAATGGAACATATTAATAGTTTTAAAATTATAAAACGAATTAACTTGGTAGACTAGTATCATATGTTATGACCTATATAGTTGAAATCTTTCCCCATTACTAACATAAATAACTAATTTACCTTTTATTGATTATATCTCATTTTAGATTATACATTTATAATTACAATTGTGTGATACACAACTTGAATCTAATAACCATATGACATAATTTTAAAAATTGAAATCTATACCATCACATATGCTATGAATTATTCTATTTGATGAGAATTCTAAAACATATATAACAATTGGATATTAAATTATAGATTATTCCAATGCGATACCTTAAAATTATTATCATGATGTATTCCATTTAAAACCAAAAATACATGCATGTGAGTGACTATACTATTTTTATTGTGTAATTTATATATAAGTACTCATATGGAGATATTTGACCATTTCATCACAACCTTTAGTTAGAAAAAAATCCATATATCACTATGTTTATGTCATAATTTAGTATTCCTTTTAATAATTACCTATTTAGGTTAGATATCAGGAAAATAATTTCACATTTGATTCGTCGATATTTGAGAAGAAAATTCATTTCCCAAAATCATTAATAGATATATATTATTTACTCATTTCCTATAATATACTATATAATATGGTTTCCCAAAAAAATTTAACCTAAAGATCATAGTTGAATTTCATTACCTATCTCATAGTATTATCTATTTCTTCAATGCATTATATAAAATAATCCAAGGGTGATGAATCTATCATGAACCCACCAAGTTGGATGATCAAGCTCATGAAAAGTGTTATATTTCACTACTACAAAAACGGGCAATAACAGCGCTAAAATCGGGCTTTAACAGCGCTAGAAAAGCGCTGTAAAGCTCAGCGCTGATAAAGGGGGGGGTCCTTTAACAGCACTTTTTTAGCGCTGTTAAATGTCACCTTTAACAGCGCTAAAAAGGCGCTGTTAAATGTCACCTTTAATGGCGCTAAAAAAGCGCTGTTAAAGGATACCTTTAACAGCGCTAAAAAAGCGCTGTTAAATCCCTGCCTGCTGCTAATAAAAAACCTGCACTAGTATAGCCAGCCGAGCAGACCTGCACAAAAACTTGTATATCAACCACAGACCTGCACAAAAACCAGTATATCAACGACAAGCATGTCATCAACTGATCACAACCCAACCAAACAGTGTTCTTACCATGAGTTAGCTACCATCTACCCAGAAACCAAAACTACCTCATTACATAGTATCACAAAATATTCCTACACAACTTAGAAGATAAATACTAGAACATTACACTATGCATTGTTTCTCCTTGTATTGCCACTTGGTTTTGGCAAATCGTGCAGAGCCCGTGCTCCTTGAATCATTCTGCAATACATAAAAAGGACATCCTAACTCTCCCAACCATCACCCTTAGTAATTATGTATATTAATACAAAAAAGTTAACATATCATAAATTGGGGGACTGTAATGCGACATCAAGATTAACATTCTATATATAGGATCGATGTCTGGTAGGATTGGTTGCGTTGATACATGACTCTACCTGGACCTCAAAAATAGATATATGATCTCACTCCAGGACTTTCAGAGAGACTCCAACTATGTCTAGGATGTCCTGCTGAAGCGATCGTACTACCGTAAGTCGGAAAAGATACCAAAACCATCCTAGGAAGGATCATGGGAGCCAACCCTAATGAAATATGTCCTTGATATAGTGTTCAAAGAGATCAATCATGGTACATAAAATTATGTGTCATTTAAAGGGTCACATGCCTTGTCGCTTTACCTTGGGTAACTCCAATGTTCAGCTGCCTGTGTGAATATACATGTCATATCAATAGGAAATTACATGGCATGTTAAAAAACATATACGTGTTACCCTTTGATCTTGTGTCCTCTTATGCACCCTTGACCTATGTTAGTACATGACGTCGATCTCGTGTGATTCTTCCTGTGTATCTGTACAAGGGATAAACTGCGTAGCTGGCTCATTAAAGACGTGTAGTGGGATATATTCCATGTAGGAAAGCCATGTAATCCACCCCAGGTTTGACTCGTACATGTCACATATGACCCATGGATCATTGTACTAAAGTGTTAACACAATCCTAAGGCGTTTGGTCGGTTTCCCGTATGTCAGTTGTTGATTTCACTTAAAAATAAATCAATTTTGAACAAAATAGAGGCACTTTGAGTGGTGTCGGCCACACCGGGCCTCAGATTGAGTCGGGGTTGACTCTTACACGTCAAATTTGACCCATGGATCATTGCCCTTAAGTTTCAACAGAATCCAAATGCGTTTGGTCGGTTTGCCGCATGTCAGTTGTTGATTTCACTTAAAAATAAGTCCATTTTGAACAAAAGAGAGGCACTGTGAGTGGTGTCGGCCACACCGGGCCTCGGATTGATGCGGTGTTACGTCACACATGAGTCATTGATCATTGTGAAAAAGTATCAACGCAATCAGAAGCCGTTAGATCGATTTGGCGTATGTACGTAATATATTGTCTATTTTAAACTAAATACATACACTTGGAGTGATACCGGTCACACCGCGCCTCTGATTGAGGCGGGGTTGACTCGTACACGTCACATTTGACCCATGGATCATTTTCCTTAAGTTTCAATAGAATCCCAATGCGTTTGGTCGGTTTGCCGTATGTCAGTTGTTGATTTCACTTAAAATTAAGTCCATTTTTAACAAAACAGTGACACTGTGAGTGGTGTCGGCCACACCGGGCCTCAGATTGATGCGGTGTTGAATCGTACACGTCACACATGAGTCATTGATTGTTGTGAAAAAGTATCAACGCAATCAGAAGCCGTTAGATCGGTTTGGCGTATGTACATAAAATATTGTCCATTTTAAACTAAATACATACACTTGGAGTGATATCGGTCACACCGCGCCTCTGATTGAGGTGGGGTTGAATCTTACACGTCACATTTGACCCATGGATAGTTGTCCTTAAGTTTCAATAGAATCCCAATGTGTTTGGTCGGTTTGCCGTATGTCAGTTGTTGATTTCACTTAAAAATAAGTCCATTTTTAACAAAACAGTGACACTGTGAGTGGTGTCGGCCACACCGGGCCTCGGATTGATGCGGTGTTGAATCGTACACGTCACACATGAGTCATTCATCATTGTGAAAAAGTATCAATGCAATCAGAAGCCGTTAGATCAGTTTGGCGTATGTACGTAAAATATTTTCCATTTTAAACTAAATACATACACTTGGCATGATACCGGTCACACCGCGTCTCGGATTGAGGTGGGGTTGAGTCGTACACGTCACATATAACCCATGAATCGTTTTCCTAAAGTGTCAACACAATCTGAAGGCGTTTGGTCGGTTTCCCGTATGTCAGTTGTTGATTTCTCACTTAAAAATAAGTCCATTTTGAACAAAACAGAGGCACTTGGAGTTGTGTCAGCCACAACAGGCCTCAGATTGAGGCGGGGTTGACTTGTACACGTCACATTTGAAGGTGAGTATGCATACATGATAGTTGACCTTCTTAGAGAAGGGTTTCTGGAAGAGTATAAAAGACATGAAGCTATGAAGATCATTAGAGTGTTGGAGCAAATGTGGTTGCTACAAACAATGTGGAAATCGGCTTGTGCAAAGCGACCTAAGTTACAACTTGCAGGTATTGTACTCTATTTTTTTATGGAAGGTTTCAGTTTAAATGCATTTTGGAATGATCATTGCTAGCCATTGTCTTTTAGGTTTTTTTGACAGCCGAGGGGAAAGGGTGGGGTCTGAAGACATTGTAGGATATGTCGAAGGGTGATTTTGTGTGTGAATATGTTGGAGAAATGTTAACTCCCGCAGTTCTGAAAAGAGTCACTATTTGAAAGAAAGTCACAAGTTTAGATACATCTCAAGATGGTCAGTTTAAAGACATTTTTAGGGACACTACTAAAGACATGCTCAGATATGCACACATCCCCCACTTTTAGATCGTTGTCTACTACAATGATCTTCCAAACAAGATATGCATTAGAACGCTCATGATACATAGAGAAATTCACTGGCCACCTTCGAGAATGATCTGAAGCACAAACCATGACAGCTTTATGTTTTTAACTTCAGCACCTCAATTGAGAATGTGACACCTTTCAGGACTTGGCGCCATTGTATGTCGTTTCGTCCACTGAATGGGTCTATCCTTTTATTTAATTTTTTTAACTTCAGTCAAATATTCTAGAAAGATGTCGCGGCAGATCCTTCACCATTTTGTTTTGCTGAACATCTCATTACATTGTTAAAAAAAAGCAGGGTGTCTTGCATGGGCAATACGTTCCTGTATTAAAGATGATGCACTCCCATTTTAATGGACTAGGTTTACTCCCTAATCTCATACATAACATCTCATGAGACAATAGATTTAACCAATGAATTGGAGTCCTATCTAGGTACAACCATCATACGATTTTCATGATTATGTGTTCCACAATAATTAAATCAATCATTAGGCTTAAACAAAATAATTAACCATGTGGGTTCGAATAAATGGGAGTGCATCATCTTCAATACAAGAACGTATTGCCCATGCAAGACACCCTGCTTTTTTTTAACAATGTAATGAGATTTTCAGCAAAACAAAATGGTGAAGGATCTGCCGCGACATCTTTCTAGAATATTTGACTGAAGTTAAAAAAATTAAATAAAAGGATAGACCCATTCAGTGGACGAAACGACATACAATGGCGCCAAGTCCTGAAAGGTGTCACATTCTCAATTGAGGTGCTGAAGTTAAAAACATAATGCGGTCATGGTTTGTGCTTCAGATCATTCTCGAAGGTGGCCAGTGAATTTCTCTATGTATCATGAGTCATTGATCGTTGTGAAAAAGTATCAACGCAATCAGAAGCCGTTAGATCGGTTTGGCGTATGTACGTAAAATATTGTCCATTTTAAACTAAATACATACACTTGGAGTGATACCGGTCACACCGCGCCTCTGATTGAGGCGGGGTTGACTCGTACACGTCACATTTGACCCATGGATCATTTTCCTTAAGTTTCAATAGAATCCCAAAGCGTTTGGTCGGTTTTCCGTATGTCAGTTGTTGATTTAACTTAAAATTAAGTCCATTTTTAACAAAACAGTGACACTGTGAGTGGTGTCGGCCACACCGGGCCTCAGATTGATGCGGTGTTGAATCGTACACGTCACACATGAGTCATTGATTGTTGTGAAAAAGTATCAACGCAATCAGAAGCCGTTAGATCGGTTTGGCGTATGTTCGTAAAATATTGTTCATTTTAAACTAAATACATACACTTGGAGTGATACCGGTCACACCGCGCCTCTGATTGAGGCGGGGTTGAATCTTACACGTCACATTTGACCCATGGATAGTTGTCCTTAAGTTTCAATAGAATCCCAATGTGTTTGGTCGGTTTGTCGTATGTCAGTTGTTGATTTCACTTAAAAATAAGTCCATTTTTAACAAAACAGTGACACTATGAGTGGTGTCGGCCACACCGGGCCTCGGATTGATGCGGTGTTGAATCGTACACGTCACACATGAGTCATTGATCATTGTGAAAAAGTATCAATGCAATCAGAAGCCGTTAGATCAGTTTGGCGTATGTATGTAAAATATTGTCCATTTTAAACTAAATACATACACTTGGAGTGATACCGGTCACACACAAAATCACCCTTCGACATATCCTACAATGTCTTCAGACCCCACCCTTTCCCCTCAGCTATCAAAATCACCCTTCGACTATCTGGTTATGATTTTTGACAGCCGAGGGGAAAGGGTGGGGTCTCAATCCGAGGCGCGGTGTGACCGGTATCACTCCAAGTGTATGTATTTAGTTTAAAATGGACAATATTTTACGTACATACACCAAATCGATCTAACGGCTTCTGATTGTGTTGATACTTTTTCACAATGATCAATGACTCATGTGTGACGTGTACGATTCAACACCGCATCAATCCGAGGCCCGGTGTGGCCGACACCACTCACAGTGTCACTGTTTTGTTAAAAATGGACTTATTTTTAAGTGAAATCAACAATTGACCATCTCGAGATGTATCTAAATTTGTGACTTTCTTTTAAATAGTGACTCTTTTCAGAACTACGTGATATGAAGGTATTTTGGAGATTTTACTGGTTCATTCATGATATGAAGGTATTTTGGAGATTTTACTGGTTTTTTTGTCCAAAGGCCAAAGAAATGTGGTCCATCATTCTTGCATGTTACTCGTACACGTCACCAAGGACCTGTGGATCGTTCTCCTAAAGAATGAAGGCAATCCGGATGTGTCCGGTCGGATTTCCGTAGGTCAGTTGTTGTTTCCAATTAAAGTGGTGTCCATTTTAAACAAGAGAGCGGCCCTTTGGGTGGTAGCGGTCACACCGTGCCTTGGATTGAGGCGGGGTTGACTCGTACACGTCACCAAGGACCCGTGGATCCTTCTCCTAAAGGATGAAGGCAATCCGGATGCGTCTGGTCCGATTTACGTAGGTCAGTTGTTGTTTCCAATTAAAGTGGTGTCCATTTTAAACAAGAGAGTGACTCTTTGGGTGGTAGCGGTCACACTGTGCCTCGGATTGAGGTAGGGTTGACTCGTACACGTCACCAAGGACCTGTGGATCGTTCTCCTAAAGAATGAAGGCAATCCGGATGCATCCGGTCGGATTTTCGTAGGTCAGTTGTTGTTTCCAATTAAAGTGGTGTCCATTTTAAACAAGAGAGCGACCCTTTGGGTGGTAGCGGTCACACCATGCCTCGGATTGAGGTGGAGTTGACTCATACACGTCACCAAGGACCCGTGGATCGTTCTCCTAAAGGATGAAGGCAATCCGGATGCGTCTGGTCCGATTTACGTAGGTCAGTTGTTGTTTCCAATTAAAGTGGTGTCCATTTTAAACAAGAGAGCGACCATTTTAGTGGTTCAACATTCTTGCATGTTGCTGGTGCATATCATCTGTTAAAATGGAAAAATGACTCATTGGAGAAAGAATGTTTTATTTAATAACAATTACAATTTTGCTACGAACATTTACATACAACAATATTTCATCTTTTTATCCCCTTAACCCCTCTCAAAAATGACCACCAATTGTACATGTCCCCAAGTCAGATCATCATTGTATTTTTGTACAATCTGTCATCAGGTATGCGGCCCACTCGTTTCTGAACACATCTATATCGTCTTGTGAGTATGAGGCTTTTCGGCAGTCATAGTAGTACTGCAAAATAAAAAAATAAAGAATTAATAAATAACTTAAACGAACTAGTAACTGTTTTTGAAAATACCTCTTTAGGGATGCTAGCTTGCTGATGAAAAACGATCTCTTTCATAAATTTACAAACATAATAACCGCAATCATTATCGTTTGTTTGTTTTGGACACTGCAAAAAAATTGATCATTAGGAGAATAAATAACTTGTGTTGAGGTGTGTTTGGATAGTGAAATTTTATTATATATACCCTGATATTTGTCCAGACGTAGTACTTGCTCGGCTCCTTATGCTTAGCCCCTGTCCTCATACCATGATTTAGACGATATTGGTACACCGCCCTATCATAACAGAATCCTCAGTAAAAGATAATATATATTATATAAATTGATGTTTAGACCTAAAACGTAAGATGTAGTGTCTTACAGATTCACAAACTCCATCATGTATGGTCGGTTTGATGGATATCCTAGCTTTGAATCCAGAAAATAAATCTTCGGAGTATCCAAGTTCACCGCAATTAGCAACCAATGTTTCCTAAAAACACAAAAAGGAATAAGTAATAAAAAAAAGTGAAAATATAATTGATATGCTTTAATCGTAGAGTATTACCCCTGCATGGTTGGTATTAGGAAAAGTCTGTCATCTGTAATCTTGCGTTCAAATGTTTTCAGCAAGTCCTTCACTATTGCATCCCTTTTTGAAGACTCTATTTTTGTTTGGTGTGTTGATGTGATATGAGGACTAACCAGTCCAAATCTTGGCTCATGGGAAAATCCCTTCAACTGTTTTTCATAAATGCGTCTGTCAACAATATAAAATGCATTTAGTCATAATTTTCACATTAGATCAGCTTTTAGAAAATCAATTCATGGAAACATACCTCATATATACATTTACAACAGTGACGCCTAACCAACCGTTTTCAAGGATTTCATTTACATTTTTAGCAGCAACGAAATCTTGACATTCCTCTCCGTATATATTATCATCGAAAATCACTATATGACTATTACCATCTTTTAGCTTCGTATCCACATGAGTCTTCAATTCTAGTAAATGTGGAAAGGGAATAGGTGGTGCTATTGTGCTTTCAGTAGCTCCTTGGGATCGATTGGTCGATCCTTTAGATGGTTTCGAGCCGATGTTAGTCACCCCCTTTCCTTTCTCCATCTATAACAACAATCATTGATTCAGACACTCTTTTCATTAATTGTTAAGGGTTTAGCTTGAATTTAAAAGGAAATAAATACCTCTTTGTCTGCATGTACTCTTACAAGTTGTGCCGGCCATGCAATGAATGTCCCAATAGCCTTTTCAACCGTATGAATATCATCGTCATCAAGTGGAATAGGTAGCATTGCATTTGGCTCATGAGCTACAGTAATCGTCACTTTCAGATGATCTTTTGAAAGTGGTCTATTATGCAGTGTGGCATCTGGGATATTGAACACTGTAGCCCTCGCTACAAGGTGATAGGTGGGTGTTGACAGATATAAATCACAATCATTATCAACCTGTAGAAGATCAGTACAGATAAATTATCAGTGTTTGTCTGATTCATATTTCATGGGAACCGTTATTAGAATATTGATTACCACGGCTAAGACATTTTTTTTAGGTGAATGGCTCGCCTCAAAGCTGGTGGGAGGTGGGGCAGGATGTTCATGCGGTGGTTGTTCCTGAGTTGTGTCCTCCCTTTGCTTCCCACCCATAAAAGTTGCTAGCAACTCTCCCTGCCATTGCAATTGTTCTTCAAGGGTTGCTATTTTGTCGCTCATTTGTTCCAATTTTTTCTCTGTATCATCTATTTTTTTCTTCTTCTCAAAATATACTCGGGGTGTCACCCCAAACCCTGCACCTCTAACACGACCGTATTTTTCTGGCTGCTTCAAAGCCGTCGATAATAGGTCTGTATCAGCTATAGGAGTAGCTGATTCCTGTGACTGTCAGATATAGGAAAAAAACTAATTATTTTTATGTAATAGCAATTTTAAACAAATCTTTTTATCATCGTGTCATACTTACACATATTTCCCACACTTTTTGTGTGTTCTCATCTATTAACTTCCCTTCTTTGTTCACACGTGCCTCCTTCCATAGCACATGACGTGGGATAGAAGTGCATTTGGTTTTAGATTCATCAATCTACATATAAACATAGAATGATAATTATGATGTTGTTTATTGGCACCTAACAATATTACTGTAAATTTACAATACGTACCATTTTCTTTTCTAATGAAGCGTACCCCATCGTTGCTTTACGATAGGGGTATGTTGGATTTGATGCACGTTCCTTATTTTATGTACAGAGTTTCAGTTTCATAAATGAAATATTGACAATCAAAGTGATGAATACAGGTATCCTCAAACAACGTATTATCACTCACAATGTACCTGAAACTTCTCATACCCACGACGGACAATAAATGAATCCCATGCTTCTTGGGATATCAGGTGCGCATAGACAATGGGTGGGTGCGGGTTTATTTTACCTTTAGAATCTTTCAGGTGACATCTTGTTAAAATAGTACGAAAACCTCGATGAATCTTTCCTGCAAGCCTTAGTACATAATCCTTGTGTGAGTCGTCTACTATAAATGTACTCTGCAAGAGATTGAGAAGAGTAAGACACTGTTTCATCATTTTATTTGCTAGTTAATTAAAGAAATAAATTCATAATGTTACCGTAATTTCTTCCCAGATCACAGCCTTCAACCCGGACACAACATGGTGCCATGAATCTATGTCAATCGGCACGCGTTGCCGAGTGACAACTCCAATGTAACTGCTAAACATAGCCTTGTTCGGATTCACATGTTGGCCTCGTGCATTCCATCCGACTTCAAATTTGATGCCTTTGCTTTTCGCCTTAAGAATTTTGGCTAACACTGTCAAACTACGACGCACCTGTGATTTCTGCGACGTCGGCCCTTCATTCCCGACCATTTCATCGATATCAACATCATCTATATGTTCATCTACTATGATATCAACGGCATGTGCTGATGGTTGTTGGACCTCAACACTAAGAGAAGGAGCCGCAACAGCAAGAGCAGCAGGAGGAGCAGTAGGAGCACCAGGAGCCACAGCAGTAAGAGCAGCAGCAGGAGCAGTAGGAGCACCAGGAGCCACAGCAGGAGGAGGACTAGGAGCCACAGCAGTAGGAGCAGCAGGAGCCGCATCAGGAGCAACAGTAGCAGCAGCATGAGCTGCAGGAGCAGTAGGAGCAGCAGCAGCCGCAGCAGCAGCTGCTTGAGAGACTTGTTCAGTCTCAAGGTTAGGAGCACCAGAATGTGCAGAAGTCATTATCTGCAAAAGTGGTTGAACAGTTCATTCAAATTACATAAATTCTATAATGATAAGATAATAACATGAGATAACAAGATCTATATTACAAACAAAATATAACCTGTTTACTGAACTCTCTTTCTTTTTTTCAAAGGTTGAAGAGATTTGACACCTCTATCGACAATCCAAATCCCTTCATTGTGGTCTCCTCTAACATACAAAACATCATCTGCATTGGGACCGCTCCGAATTTATTGTGATGTACCACTAAAAGGATCGTCCTCAACTAAATTTTCATCGGAACCCTCAATAGTTTTGGACGATAACAAAACAATCGACCACTTTCGGTTTGCGGGATCTGGAACATAAAAAACTTGTACCGCTTCTGATGCCATTATAAACTGTTCGTCTTTGTACCCTTCTTTACTAAAATCAACTTTCACAAATCCCCATTAATCTATTTTAACACCACTATTGTTATCAATCCATTTGCATTGAAAAATCGGCAATTGAAATGTCGTATAATCCAACTCCCATATTAGTTTGATAATGCCAAAGTATGACATATTTGCATAAATTGGATTTCTATCCTTACTACCAGAAACATGCATCACTTCATCCACTAGTGTAACTCCACTATTTTGCATGGTACTCTCTTCATCATGTTCATCCGTATAGAATGTATAACCATTAATTACATACCCACTGTAAGATAATACATACACACTTGGTCCAGCGGCTAGCCATCGAAGTCGTTCTGAAATTGAATTCGGATTTTCATCCAACTGCTTAAAAATATGGTCCTGAAACCATCCTATAAACTGGTGATTATGTGTATCTGCTGACCATTTTTCAGCCCTCGATGGATTCAACTGCCTAAGAATTTCTTTGTGAGTTTCAATATATGGAGCAACCTCCCAGCTGTTATGCAAAACATAAAGATGAGCCTGCTCCCGATCTGTAATACTGATTGTTACAACTTCTCTTCCAGAAGTTCCCTCACCCTCAATGCGTCCAGTGTGACGAGATTTCGGGAGACCAATTCTTTCCACATCAGATAGGTATTCAATACAAAATTCAATGGCTTCCTCAACAATATATCGCTCCACTATACAACCCTCTGGCCGACTTCGATTTTTGACATATCCTTTCAAAATCTTCATATACCGTTCAATAGGATACATCCATCTATAGTGCACAGGACCACAAAGTCGAATCTCTCTCACCAAGTGAATCATCAAATGAACCATCATATCAAAGAATGTTGGCGGGAAGAATATTTCTAATTCACATAATATGATGACAATTTCTTTTTCCATAGCTGGCAATTTCCCCGGGTCTAAAACTTTGCTACATATAGCTTTGAAAAAGAAACAAAGTTTGGTTAACGTATGACGAACATTCTTGGGTAAAATGCAACGTAAAGCTATAGGAATTAGATCTTGCATCAAAACATGGCAATCATGTGATTTCAAACCTTTTAACTTCAAATCATTCATTGACACAATGTTCTTGATATTTGATGAGTACCCCTCTGGAACCTTTACATCATTAAAGAAGTTGCAAAACTGATATCTCTCTGCCCTATAAAGAGTATAAGCAGCAGGAGGAAGAAACATTTGATTTTTACCTTTCACGGGAGCCAACTCTTCTCGTATTCCCATGTCAACCATGTCCGACCTTGCCTTAATTCCATCTTTTGTTTTGCCAGGGGCATTTAGCAACGTTCCAATAACACTATCACATATATTTTTTTCCACATGCATCACATCAAGAAAATGTCTGACGTACAAACAATTCCAGTATGGTAATTCAAAAAAAACTGATCTCTTTTTCCAACCGATTTTCGTAAGGTTTTTCAAAAATGGTTTACCAAAAATAGTGTTCATATCTTTTACTTTCTCAAACAGCTGATCACCTGTTAGTGGAGACGGTGTTGTGCGTTTTTCTGAACTTCCATTGAATGATGTCGTCCAAGATCGGTACTTATGCCGACGAGGTAGAAATCTACGATGTCCTAGAAACACAGATTTCGATGAATGTTTCAGCCTAATTGATTCTGTATCTTCTTCGCACACGGGACACCCTTGAGTTCCTTTAATGCTATAGCCTGACAAATTTCCATAAGCATGGAAATCATTTATTTTTTCATACAACATCGCTCTCAACGTGAAGTATTCACTTTTATAAGCATCATAAAACATTACACCTGAGTCCCACAATAACTTCAAATCCTCGATCAAAGGAGTCAGATAAACATCAATATCGTTACCTGGTTGTTTTGGTCCTGATATAAGCATAGATAACATGATGAATTTTCACTTCATGCATAACCAGGGTGGCAAGTTATAATTTAGCAACATAACAGGCCATGTACTATGAGTGCTGGTTTGAAAACCAAAAGGATTCACTCCATCTGTAGATAACGCAAGACGAAGGTTTCTCGGCTCTTTTCCAAATTCAGGATACTCATGATCAATTTTCTTCCATTGAGGAGAGTCGGCCGGATGACGTAATAACCCATCTTTATTTCTTTTATCTGCATGCCACGACAATTGTCTTGCAGTTTCTTTACTTCCATATAAACGCCTAAACCTTGGAATGATTGGAAAGTACCATACAACTTTCATAGGATTGGATTTATCTTTCTTGTATCGAGAAGCACCACACTTTGGGCATTCTGTAAGTGATTTGTTCTCCTTTCGAAACAATATACAGTCTTTCGGGAAGGCATGTATTCTTTCAGAAATCATTCCCATCGAGCGTAGCATTCGTCTAGCTTCATATGTCCGGCTTGGGAGCTCATTATCTTCCGGGAGCATGTCATTCAAGAGAGCAAGTAGTTCCGTAAAACTGACATCACTCCATCCATTGCCTGCTTTCAATTTATACAACTTCAGTACAGCTGACAATGTTGTATACTTAGTGCAAGTAGCATACAATGGCGTCTTTGCACAACTCTTTAACTTCTCAAACAATTTTGGGCAATCACGGGGTTCATCTTGAATTGTCTTTGTCATTTCCTCAATACGATCTTCATCATCATTGACATCTGTAATCACATCCTCCATACGGTCTTCTTAATTATCTATATTTGTATTCATATCTGACGATCCATAAAACGCAGTTTTATCCCAGCCAGTACCTACATTAGCTTTTTCTTCGTGTTTATTCCAACATTTATAACTCGGATCTATTCCGTGACATATCAAATGTTCTTCCAACTCCTCTGGAGTAAGTAGTCTAGAATAACAACAATGTAAACACGGACAAAGGATTTGAGAAGGATCCTTTGTGTGATCCTTTGCAAACTTGATGAACTCTTTCACTCTGTTCTCGTACTCTATTGTTAAACGATTAGAATCCATCCAATCTTTATTCATCTTCATCCTATTTGAATCTCAAATATTAGTATTTATGGTTCAAGTACACAAAAGAAGACTTCCAAATACAGTAGAAGGGAACCACTTCCTTGGAAGGAGATCAAGTAGTCTAACCTATAATCAAGATTCATAAAAAAGAATATTAGATTCACTAAAAAGATGATTATCTATCACTCTATAAGGAGGATATAACAGGAGATAGAGGATTTCCAATCGATGAGAGATACCTTTATCAGAGAGAAACCAAACGCATCCACTAGAGCTTCTATCTGATTTGTATAGGCACTCAGGATACAAAAACTATATTTAAAATGCATGTGAGATAAAGAATGAATAATTAAAATAAATAATCCATTATACAATTTAAAATTCATTATCATCTCTATTATGATTTGTATAGGCACTCAGGATTCATTCTAGTAGTGGTACAGGTTCCCCCATTAATCATGAGTGATAGAGGGAATAGTATTTTTTGGATTACCTTTCTTGTTTTATACAATTTATGAAGAAATGACAAGGGTTGGAAGTGCCGAGTGTGTTTGACTTGAAAATAGAGGTTCAGTTGCAACACCCTCTGATGTTTTCTGGAGAGGGTGGACCCAAGGTAGATAAGTTCTAAATTTAGTTCATCTAGAATATTCTAGATAACTTTTCTACTCCTTAGTAGAATAGGGTAGAGTTAGTAGCGTATATGTTATGGGGGCCAACAATGATCTACTGTGATATTTAGTCTTGGGATGAGCATATGGAGGGAATGACTTGGAAGAAAATCTAGGATATGTTCATGGAGCACTTTTAACCTACGACATTGAGGAAATGAAAATATGAATATTTAATATGTTTGACATAATTATGTTTGATAATGATAGATTATGTTAGATTCTTCACATACCAGTAATGTTTTTATCTAATGTTGACAGGAGATAAGGTATATATGAAAACAAAATTAGGATGGACTTAGATGTGAGATTAAGTCCCAGGTAAATATATTTTTTATGAGGTTTGTTGAGGTGGTGGATCAGGTTCTCATTTCCAAGGGGAACCTAAAGGAGACTTGTAGTGATGGTAGGGCGGTTTCAATTGAATGATCTAGTGGTACATATTATGATAGTAGGATTCACCATTATGATATCTTCCACTAGGGTGGTGGTGGATAGAGTATCTATGTGAGAGGATTTTTCTCTTAGAGAGGTTTTTAGTCATCTTCAATCAATGAGGTAGGTCTGGTCACATGTTAGGCCTATGACATTGACCACTAGTGAAGTGTCAATCATGTATCATGATGGTTCATATATATAGGTTCTACATGAACACTTGTAATATGGGTAGTGATGGATGATCTATATTGGTACAGAGCACCGAATAGGGGAACCTAAAGGAGACTTGTAATAGGGGATCCTCTCATTATTTTATATCTTATCTCTTGGTAAATGGATTCTGTTTTGTGTTAGAGTACTTTTGTGGGATCATGTTGGTCAACACACCATTGGGGGTGTGATTAGAAGGCATCTATCTTCGTAAGGGATGTTCCCTCATGGTTTGTGAGTATTGTTTCATTTTGGATTTATACATGCTTGATATGATATGTATTGAATAGATAGTGATGATGTAATTTTTGGTATTTAATCAATATCACATTGATTGTTACCGTAGATGAGTGACCGTCAAGCCTCGTAAGGGTAGAGCCCATGTCTTTTATGGAGAATGGGATTTCTTGGTAGACCATGTAGGACCAGTTCTTCCACAACTAGGTGAGAACATAGACCAGTTTACGAATATTTTTCTTGATGATAATGGATTAAAACAAGAAATATTTCCCCCAGTAGTAGACTGGTTCTAGGATGTATTTCATGAGAATTGATCAGGGCTACCACCTAAAAGAGACTTTGAGTTCATGATTGTGCTGATGCGTGGAGTTGAGCCATTTTATATAACGCCCTTCAGAATGAAACAAGAATAGATTCAGGAACATAAAACTCAATGAGAGGAGTTAGATTATGAAGGGTGAATCTGCTCGAGTATGTCACCTTGGGGATCTCATGTTTTATTTTCCAAGAAGAATGACAGAACATTACATATGTGTTTATATTAATAGAATATGAATCAGATGAAAATTAAGAACAGATATCCACTTCTTTGTATTTTTGATCTATTTGACCAGCTGAGGGGTTCCATATTGTTCTCTAAGATTGATCTAAGGTTTGTTTATCATCATTTGAGGTTGAGAAATTCTGATATACTATAAACTAATTTTGAAATCATGTATAGTTTTTATGAATTCTTCATAATAAAATTTGTGTTGACGAATTCCCCATGGCATTTATTCTCTTGATGAGTTGAATATTTCACTTGTACCTAGACCAGATTGTAGTTGTTTTATGGATGAAATATTGGTGTAATACCAAAATAATGATGATCATTCCCAACATCTGGACATCATCATGAGTACACTTAGAGAGAATCAGCTATACACAATCTATCTATATGAAAACATATACATCTTCTTCATAGATTGTTACCTTAAGGCGGCGGCCGAGGGCGTTGCGGGTTGCGGAAGGCGGCCGCGGAGGGCGACCGAGGGCGTCCGAGTGAGGCGGAGGGCGACGGAGGCGGCGGAGAGCGGCCAAGGGTGGCGGAGGGCGGCCGAGGGCGGCAGAGAACGGCGGCCGAGGGCGTTGCGGGCAGCCGAGGGCGGCAGGCGGTGGAGGTCGGCCGAGGGTGTTGCGGGCGGCGGAGGACGGCGAGTGTACCGAGGGCGGCAAGCTCCGGCGAAGCGAACACAGCAGCGGTATTCGGGAGAAGAGTAGCAGGGTTACGGTTCCGCGAGGGCTTTAGCTGCGATAAAACGAGGGCACTGTGCGACCGACTTTATAAAAAAGTCGACTAAGGTTTTATCAGCGCTAAAAAAGCGCTGATAAAGGCTACCTTTATCAGCGCTAAAATTATAGCGCTGATAAAATCTAGCTTTATCAGCGCTTTTTTAGCGCTGATAATATTATGATTTATCAGCGCTAGAAAAGCGCTGATAAAGATTCCCCGTATCAGCGCTACAATTATAGCGCTGATACCGGGTCTCTTTATCAGCGCTTTTTTAGCGCTGATAAAGATAATTTTTATCAGCGCTTTTTGAGCGCTGATAAAGGATACCCTATATCAGCGCTGAAATTTGAGCGCTGATAGAGGTGTTCTGTATCAGCGCTTTTTTAGCGCTTATATAGGAGAACCTTTATCAGCGCTCAAAAAGCGCTGATAAAGACCAACTGTATCAGCGCTAAAATTTTAGTGCTGATACAGATCATATTTATCCGCGCTTTTCTAGCGCTGATAAATATTACTATTATCAGCGCTAAGAAAGCGCTGATAAACATTAGCTTTTTCAGCGCTGTAATTTTAGCGCTGATATAGGGTATCCTTTATCAGCGGTTTTGCTTAGCGCTGTTATAAGGGCGCGCTTCCCTTGCCCGTTTTTGTAGTAGTGGAAATAATGTCACACTTAGTAGCTTTAGTGTTCTCATAGTATCCCAGTTTTAATATACATATTATACATATTAGAACCACAACTATTATAAAATATACAACCATTATTAACTCATAATTTATACACATACAACTAAATTCATCATATTAATTACTTTTTTAATCTCTATTCAATACAATAAATAATTATGTTTAAACCATATCAACGTGTACCTATTTCCAAAACTCAAAACATTTTTTCCCACCAAAATAGAGAATCCAAACATATTTACACATATCCAAATTCCCCCATAACCATGCTATATAAAACCTATTCTGAAAAATGTTTAATAATTATAGGAAGACAAAATTCCCCACAAGAGTGTGTATGGAGTGACAAATATCCAACCTCAACCTTTATATACAAGGATTAAGCCACTATGTCACTAACTATTATGACCTAAAGACAATATAATTATGATTATTTATCCAAGAGAGACCTATACATCATCATAAAACTAATACATAATATTTATAAACTATATTTAATACTTAAATTGGATTTTATAACTCCATAAAAAATCCAATATTTATGAAAACTAAATAGAATGTTAATGAACGTAGAAATTAATGCACAAATGGAAAATTTTATAAGACTCAATTTATCACATAAACATAAAAATATATAATATTCAAATTATATAAATATTTTTTATACATTATTACTAAAAGAAGTAAATAAATAAGTATTTTTTTAACATTCTAAACATAACATTTCAAAATTTAAATTTAATTTTTTATTTGGATGGAAAAATATTTCATTTACCATTCAAACCACTTATATTTGAAAAAAAAATAAACCATAATCACATATATATTTATATATATATATGTACATATTTCTCACATATCAAGTAATATTTTAGTTAATGATGTATAAAATTTTTATCATTCCTAATCTGTGATACCATCAAGGAATACAATAAGCACCATCTTTAAGTGTTAGAGATAAATTATACCATATTAAATGATATCACTTATATCAGTGATACGATTGGACACATTGTTTTATAAAACCCAATACACTAGTCATATCCTATGATAAGTCTCATTATATCATAAAAAATATAATACCATGGGTTTTTATAAATCATACATTATGATTCATCTACCCGACAACTAAGTGAAACCTTGATTCACATGTTATGATATCCTATATCATAAAAAATGGAAAAAGAGATCCATTGTATAAAAAATATTCACATAATAGTTTATATTATATTATACCCTTATGTATCATATGAAAAATACATTTTCATAAAATCTATATGAATACATGTTCATTCAATGATAAATGTGGATCAGATACCACTGATGTGTTTTATAGGAATATCACATGTTCATAAAATTAGTTAAAAAAAATAAAATTTCTAATCTAACATCATAAAATAAATAAGTAAATGAAGAATATAAAATGAATATTATAACTCATGTAAATTACGATATACATTGATGAAGAATATTTGAGGGAGATCACATAGCATCAACCAAAAGACTCTCACCTCAACAGGTTGTACACTACCAACTAGGATCCTTATACACAATGAGAGGGACCCTAGGACTGTAATGTTATTATAGAAAATTATTCATAAGATAAGTATATATTAGAGGAAGAATAGTCTGTGGTTTAGGATTTCTTTATTAAATCATAACAACTTAATACAAATGATATGGGTCATACCCTTTTATAATTCTCCCTGAATCAATTAATGTGGTTGAGTGTTGGATCCCAATGTTCATGTAACACCTCATGATTTTATAACTTGCATTATTTTTAACTTCTTTGATATCTTTTAATGTACTCTACACTAATATTATCTAGCACTATACACAACACCATATTAACAGGCAGTATACGCAACACTATTCTCAGCATGTATTAGACACAATTTCAAGTTCTTTTGATAGAATTCAGTTCACGCAACACTATGTATTGATTTCATTCAATTTATAAATAAAATAAGTTTTTATTATGTCATACGCAAAATCAAAGGAATATTTAAATACATGCAACACTAACTTGGCTTGAGTTACACACAAGAGAAACCTACCTCGATAGCTTGCATTGTACATGACATAAAGTTCCACTAAACAATGATATATTATTAAATTATTATTATTTAAGGGGATATAAACTAGAAATTATTAATAATGTTAACCAAATTTTAATTTTATATAACATTAAAAGTCATCTTACACATTTTCTATAATTTTATATGAGAACAAAATCAATTTTTCTAAAAAAAGGGGTATTAGTTCAAAAAATGTTGTTTTACCGCCTTTTCCTAGTGCACCCATTTAAATCTAGTTCTTGAAAATTTTATAAGTTATATTTGACAAAACAAGGTTCTGATTTGGAATTAGGACATAAATTTTTAATTTTATTAATTTTTAGTATTTTTATAATCAAATTAAAATTCTAATTAATAGTGAAAAATATGGCATTTCAATTGGAAACTACCTTTTAATATAATTTATTTATATAGTTATATTATCTTTTTAATTGGTTTTAAAGTGTAATTGGAATATATTTTTATCATTTAATCCAATATTTGTAATTATATGTAATTTCAATTTTATATTTGATATAAACATCTGTGAATCGTTTCAGAGTTATTTCTTCTTAAAAACCCCACTTTTTGGTTTTGACAAAAGGAATTTATTTTAAATTAATATCTGCCACTTATGTGTTTTGAATTTGTAAAAATGGAATCCATTTTTGGAATCTGGAGGTCAAAGTTTTTTAAATATGAACTTTTTATTTTTAGAAATTATGAATAGTAACTTCAGTAATTATTTTATTTACCTTGGTTAAAGGGAAAATCTGCTAAATAAGGGTAAAAACAATATTATATTAATATAAAACTACCCTAAAACGTGTCATACTCCTATTTGATGACATATTTATGACCATGTGCATCCTTTGGTCTATTTTGGGACACCATGTATTCACTTGAATGTGAAAATGACATTTTACAATAATTAATTTAAAGTAAAGATAATTATAATGTAAACATATAATTTTTACTAAATAGATTTTAATATATGGATATATAACTAATATCAATGTATATAAATATTAATTGGAATGATAAAAATATATCACACATCTTGGTATTTTATTTATAATTTTTATACCTTAGATTGACATATTTATTTGTGACACAGTTATGATGTATTGATTACCTTATTAATAAAATATTCAAATAAATGAATTTATAAATATTATACTAGATTTAATTTATAATTTTGATGCCATAAACTAATTTTATCGATTAAAGTGACATATTAGTGATTATTTAATGCCTTTGGTTCAATATAATATAGTTTTTATGAATTTTTAAAAAAAATCTAGTATGAATAGTGTACAAAATTAAAAAAATTCATAACTTAAAACATAAAATAATTTATTAAATGATATTAAATTCCTAAATATCTAATATTAAAAAAAATGATTAATATAAGTCCAAATATTTCATAAATATTATTTTAGGGTTTTTGGACTTGATATGGTTATTATAGTAACAAACAATGTGTAAATAACATTATATCACGGTAAGATTGAAAAGGGTAGAATATGGGTTAAACCCAAAAGATAAGGACACAATATTATTAAAAAAATATCTAAAAATTATTTAATGAAGTGTATTAGAACAAAAAGAGTATTATCTATGAATGAAATAATTTTTGGACCATTTTTAATAGAAATTAAATTTATAATAAATTAATATTTTGAGAGTTTCCTAAAGTGCCCCTCTCCTCCCTTATAAAAGGGAAAATCCTCCATCTCCTCTTCACACCATTTTGAGCATTAAAGCTCAGATAATGCAAGAAAAGTTCTCTTCACAACTTATATAGTTACATTTTAGAGGTTCTGGCCTTCCCAAAAGACCAACTCTATTTCCCTATGGTGAAATTTAATTGAGTCACGCCAAGGAAGAGGTAATCTCATCTACCGATTCATTCAAATTTCATTCTTCTTCTACTTCCGATTCATTTTTTTTGTTTAATTATAAATTAATAACATCATTAAAACTCATATTATGTTATGTTATTATAAATATTACACAAAAAAAATTTACCTTCTATCCATCCTCTGAAAACTGATGTTATCGCGCGTGCGTACGTACGACTTACCGTCTCTAGACCGTGGTGTAATCTGTTTTTCACCACCACTTTATTAGATGGGTATAATGGTGTAATTAATAACTATATATTATTATTGTAACATGATACTAATTACTAGATATTATACACTATACAAACAAATACCATTTAACAATTAAGGGAATGATATTGTCGCTCGTGCGTACGTACAGATTACCATCTCCATGACGTGATAAGATTCATTCTCCACATTAACCATTTAAGAATGACAATAAAGTATATATAATAAATAATCATGAAATATAATACATAATAATTATAATATATTTATATATGTATATATTCCATTCACTTACTTCCATTCAATTTAATAAGGAAATTAAAACAACATTCAGGCGTATGTATGGATGACCGTCTCCATGAATCGCATATTCCATTTAATTTATCTATCTATTAAATATATATTTATATACTAAACATGTATAATATATAAATATTGTTTTAAATTTTGGATGTAATTAAATCATGATATAATTAATATATAAAGAATATCAATTCAAAACAAGTACGATTAATAAAATGATAATTACCCAAAACAATGCTTTAACATAGAATTTACAAATAAAAAGGTAATATAAAGTCATTCATGAATCATATATGATATCATAATTATTATAATGGTTCTGTTATAAGTTAATAATATGTTTAAACCCATTATACAGGAGTTTTAGACACATACTGAAGAAATCAGACCTTAGGTAAGGGATAATATTCAATATCATTTTTATCCGAGATTGATTATACAAAAGTATTTACTAGGGGTATATTTGTCATCCACTTCCATGTTTTCTAAGACAATTATAATAAAATGTTTTGTATTATTCTACGTATGTTAAAAGTCATTTTTACCCATTTTTACTTTTACATTGTGGTTTGTAAGGGCATCTTTCATACATTTACCATAGGAGGAACTTTTGACTTTTCCATCAAATGTACGAGGAATCTTGTATAGCATGAATCGAATTTGTCGATTTCCTGAAAAATTATTTCCATGAATCTTACCCTACACTATTAAAAGTTTATTTTTAACTAAATTACTTTTTTTAAAATTTCATGACATTTTGAGAAAAGAAAACTTTTTTTGAAGAAGAACGGATATTTTCCTCAAGAACTAAGTTCAAGTGTTTTATCAAAATTATTATCCATCTAAGATGACATAGGGTTATTCTTCTATCCCTATTATTACTTTGATTTTATTGTGTTTTAGTATACATATTTTAATGATATCCATTTATTTTATAGGTATTATCTTGTGATGGAATTATGTTTTAGAATCCTATTTTATTTATTAGGTTATGCTATGATGAATGGTTTACATTTTTGTGGAACATATATGAACTATTTTATTGTTATATGGGTGGGACCTATATCTCCATCCAATGCATTGTGTAATGATTTATATCTCCTGATATAGACATGACAAGAATGACATGTAAATCTGGTTAAGTAATCCAGGGCTGGAATGACAAGTAAATGTGGTTCAATAATACATAACTAGAATGGAAAGTAAATATAGTTCAGTAATACAGGTCTTGTATGGAATGTAAATCCAGTTCAGTAATATATGGATGGAACAAAATTTTATCCTGGTTCAGTAATGGACTTTTTCTACTTTAATGGTATTGGAAACAATGCCTTGTCTACTGTGGAGATAATATTACGTGCTTATTGTTTTCACAATTATATGTTTATTACAGTGGTATTCTTTCATGGTTAATGTTCCTTGATGATCTATGCATTATATACTACCAAGATTTATTTCTTGACTAAATATTTTGATGTTTAAACTTTATGTTCATGTTTTTTATGCTCAAACGTTTATGGTTTGTTTTATGTTCTCTATGTTTACACTTAAGAATCATTGGATCTAACCCTTTTTATGTTATCTTTTCAACATAATATAATGAATGATTTTATGTTGGAATCAAAGGGGGGAGATCTTTTTGGGGGATGTTGAAGATATTTCACCATGATTATAAAATTATGTTCCGAGTTTCTGAATACACTAAACTATTGCAGTCTTTGGACATCTTTTTTTGTCATGTATTAAGTATTCCAAAAAAAGAAATTTAATGTCCATGTATGTCATGCTTGGGTCTCTAAAGTTTTTATTAGAGAGAAGGTTTAGTCAAACATTGGTAACTAGATACAAAAACATTAGCGAGATCCCTATAGAAATTTTTAAGGATGTTTCTAGGGATTTCCTAAGGATAATTCAAGTATAGGTTACAATCTGTCATGACCCCCTCCCACCAAAGATGACCCTCCTGAGCTGTAAATGGTGAAAGGGAGATAATGACCCCCGAGTCCCACCTCCAGTAGGCCCCGGGGTGGCGATTAGCACCATGGGTATGAGTTTTCACAAATATGGGAGGCATTACCCTTTTTATTATTTAGGATCGGAAAATAGGACATTTCAACCACCAAAAAGGAAAAGAACAAGTGTATATAAATAAACCCAAACCAATCCCACATGCTTGTTTAAACAATTTTATAACAAGGTACAAGTAAAATAAAGCTCAAAAGTACAATACCAAAAGAAAACAAGAGTACATCAACTGCAACAACTCCAACTGTCCGACTAGTAGCGTCCCGCACGGCCCTGGTAGTCCTCCTGGAAACCTAAAAGTAAACGTTGGGTGAGCATACAAGTATACTCAGTAGGGAAGCCTAAAGATCTCATGCACAAGTGGGGAGACATCCTAATGTCCCGTGAGAACAACAGAAGAATCCTAGTAAGGAAATCTATCCACCCAACCTCACCAGCCGCACTCATCAAAACACAATCACAACAGGTAGTAGTAGTATATAGGAACAAGAGTATTGGGTACCCCGCAACATTTACCTTTAGTTAGTTGCTCTTCCAAACAGTGAACATCCTGATGCTGCCACACTCTCCCCGCCTGTACACATCTGGGCCTCACAACCACGTATCCAGCCCGCACACACCTAGGCTTTTTAACCACATATCCCGCCTGCACACACCTAGGCCTCTTAACCACATATCCCGCCCGCACACACCTGGGCCTCACAACCACGTATCCCGCCCGCACACACCGGGGCCTCATCCCGAAGATTCTTGGGAAATAGTAAAACCTGCCCGAAGAGTCTTGGGCTAGAACCACCCCAATAGAAACCTACCTAAAGAGTCTTAGGTATAAGGTTGCCTCAAGCCATCACAGCCTAGGGAAGAAGGAGCAGGAAGGAGCTAGTAGCTAAGGGGAAAACACCCTCTCCCATGAAATTTGAGTGTTCGGCACTATGTTCTCAACATGGGTGGGGTGCGATAAAACACAAAGATAAAGATATATATATATATATATCAAACACTCAGTCCAACCTATGGCTTCTAAACAGAGAAACTGAGCACGTGCCTCGGCACTGCTACCACAAAGCATGCATACAATAAGCAACCCCAACCCCATTTAGGTTTTCACGTTTCAGCAGAATTAGTTTATTAGATCCTTAACTACTCAGCAACTATCCACAACTAACCACATCGATCATTCATAAAATATATCCCTGTCATCCACAAATCAAGTTAGGAAACACAAGCAGCACAACCAAGTATTTCTTATTAACCATCCAACCCCATTAATTATTATTCTCATTTCATTACCATGCCCCACCATTCATTAACTCTTCCACTTTTATTTATTATTCACAACACATAGTCCGTTCACATTCAAACCCATCCTTGCAGCCCCGCTGCCAACTGCCATAACCAAAACTGCACCGTACATCATTATCCCTTTAATACCATTTATCGCAGCCCCGCTGCCCATCCGATCCACAACAACCCACAAAACAAGGTTCATGCCACATCATCTCCCTTTAACATCATTTACTGAAGCCCTGCTTCCTATTCTATTTGTAACAACCTAGGATTCACCCCTTCCTTTAACACACCAGTAACCAAGCCAAAACCCACATGTTCATTATTCCATTTTGTTTAACCGGGGTGATCAGACAAGGGTTCCAGAATTTAAACAGCCAACTTTACGTGATTAACCAATTTCCACATTCCATAATGTTTCCATCCACAAAATAGTCTAGAAATATAGGGAAACATTTAATTTCTCAAGAAAAGGCCCCCAACGACCGTGATTTTCAGTAGGCATAAGCATATTCAATTCACAACATATCAATAGGATAAACAAAGATAAACATAACAACTTCCCCATCCCCGTTCTTTAACCAGTTATAATCTTTATTTAATGGTTCAACTGTTTATCATTAAAAAAAGAGGATACCCACCACGCATGATGCACAAATTAGAGAGACGAAGGTAAGATTCCTACCTCAATAGGTTCTGATCACAACGCTCCCCCGGATCAACTTTAGAAGACGTCCGTCGGCGTCAGTCACTTCTGTCAAGTCTCGGAAAAACCTCCTCGTGTGGAGGCTCGAAAGGAAGGGCCAAAGAAAGGAAAAAAAATCCATGCTCAGACGTTCTGCCTCATCGTTACGATCTCGTGGCCGCTGACGGATCGTAAATCGGAGCTCGGACGAAGAAGTTCTGGAAGAAAGAGCCTTCGAGTCTCTTGGGAGAACTCTTCTCAGAGGAAAGGGGAGTAGACGGGTTATTTGAAAAGGAGTAGGGGAACCCTCCTTTTATAGGAGAGAAAAGCAAAAGTACACTGCATATAATTTATGGTACAAGGCGTGTACTCGGTTATTTCACACGGTCTCCACGCGGCTTCCAACACAGCTCTGCGGCTGTTGACTAGTCAACACATGGTTTGAGGGTAACGCATACGCGGGGAGGGACTACACGGAGTGTAGTTTGGACACCCAAAGTGTACCCATTTATTTCACACGGTAAAGACACGGCTCCAATACGGCACAAGGCCGTTGACTGGTAACGCGTATGCAGGGAGGGACTACACGGCGTGTAGTTTAGGGTACACGGCGTGTACCCATTTCTTTCATACGGTAAGGACATGGTATTTAACCAGGGGTATACCCAGCAAGGGGGTACACATCATGTACTCAAACTACATGGCGTGTAGTTTCAAAATTCTGGAAATTCTGGGAAAAGTCCATTTTACCCTCTAGAACACTTTGTGACCTTCTTTTTGACAAAGGAATGGGCCGGAGTGGTCCGAGCCATTACATCAGATACCTCTTAAAACATTCTCATCCCCGAGAATTCAAAAACCAACCCAGAGGAACCCAACAAGATACCTATTAGGGTTCTCGTTATAACAGGAACCCAACCAACAACCCTAATCATAGGTGTTAGGAATTTCTTCTCCTTTGTCAAGATATTATCCGCTTTAGGCGGCACTGACTCGCCTGCACAGGTTTAATCACATCCGCATTAATGTGTCTTGATTAAGGATTGGGCCTTCCCACTTTCATATATTAGGATTTTCCAACTTACACTGCCCCAAACATCGCACAACCAACACACTGCCCGAACATGTGATTTGGGGAAAAATTCCTTATCCTATATCAAGATATTATCCCCTGTAGGTGGCACTGACTCACCCGCACATGTTCAATCGCATCCTCATTAATGCGTCTTGATTAAGGATCAGGTTATTCCCTTTCCCCACACATCCGGACATGCTACACATTACCAGGGTACAAGGAAACAAAAGGTCTCACAACCGAAAATCCAAGCATTCCGTATATCAAAGGTACAGAGTATAACATCAACCCAAAGCTCATATGAAAAAGAAAAAACACAAGTCAAAACAACTTCGGGTATTGAGCGTGCATCTGGGACTCCCACTCCCAAGTGCTCTCCTCGAGGCCGCTATGTCTCCACGACACACGAACCAACGGAATGGTTCGTCCACATAGCACCTTCTCTTTACGATCCTCGATTCTGACTGGTCATTCCTCGATGGTTGCATCGTCTCCCATATCTAACTCTCCCCAGTCGATAATGTGAGATTCGTCATGTAAGTACTAACGATGCTGGGAGACATGGAAGACGTCATCAACCTTCTCCAACTGAGGTGGCAGGGCTAACTGATATGCCACCCCGCCAACTCGCCTCAGCACCTCAAAAGGTCCGATGAACCTAGGTGAGAGCTTGCTCCCTTTCCCAAACCTCTGCTACCCCCGTCGAGGGGAATCCTTCAAGTACACATGATATCCCACCTCGAACTCCAAGGGCTTCCTCCGATGGTCAACATAAGACTTCTGGCGGTCCTGAGCCACTTTCATCCTCTCACGTACAAGCTGGAATTTATATGTTGTGCTCTGCACTACCTATGGACGAAGAGCACCTCTCTCACTAACCTCTGCCCAGCAAATGGGTGAACGACATGGTCTCCCATACAAAGCCTCAAACAGTTCCATGCTTATAGTAGAGTGGAAGCTGTTGTTGTAGGAAAACTCTACTAAAGGCAAGTGTCGTACCCATGATCCTCCTAAATCCAGAACGCATGCTCGCAGAATGTCCTCCAACATCTAGATAGTCCGCTCTGTCTTCCCATCGGTCTGGGGGTGGAAAGCAGTGCTAAGACGTAGCTGGGAGAAAAATCATGTCATAACCCCCTCTAGACTCGTGAGGTAAACCGAGTATCCTGGTCTGAGATGATAGTATTCGGAACTCCATGAAAATGCACCACCTCATCTACGTACCTCTGTGCTAAGGTAATCACCGGGCCCGACTCCTTAAATGCAAAGAAGTGAGCTGATTTCGTCAGTCGATCCACCAATACCCAGATAGCATCATAACCACCCTAGGATCTAGGTAGTCTTGTTATGAAGTCCATTGAGATTTCATCCCACTTCCACTCGGGGACATCTAAATGATGCAACAAACCACAGGGAACACGATGATCAGCCTTCACTTGCTGACACACTAGGCATTGAGCCACAAACTCTTCCACTTCCCATTTCACCCCGGGCCACAAAAACTGTTCCCTCAGGCCTCGGTACATTTTTGAAACTCCTAGATGTATCACCAAGGCTGAGCTATGGAACTCACAGAGAACTCCCTCGCGCATTGTCTCCGGGACAAACAACCTTCCATGGAAAATCACCTGATGTCGGCTGTTCTCTAACAATCCTTCTGGAGCGTTCCCCTGATCGACATGATCCCACATCACTTCCACCTCAGAGTCCCCCCACTGAGACTCTTCCACCTGCTGCAACAAGGAGGACTGCACCGTCATCTAAAACAAACAGCCTCTAACACCTTCTACCCTGGCATCCAAGTGCAAGGCAGCCAACTCTCCCATCACCTTGCCAACATCAGTGGCTTCCCGAACCACTTCCTTATGCGACTTCCTACTCAGGGCATCAGCCAAAACGTTTACCTTACCTTTAGTGTAAGATATCTAAAATTCATAGTCTTGGAGAAGCTCGACCCATCTCTGTTGCCACAGGTTCAGGTCGTGCTGGGAGAAGATATAATGCAGGCTCTTGTGATCTGAGAAGACCACAAAGCGCTCCCCAAAGAGGTAATGTTGCCACAACTTAAGTGTGAACACTACTAATGCAAGCTCTAGGTCATGGGTGTCATAGTTACGCTTGTGAGGGCATAACTTCCTAGACCCATAACAGATCACAACCTTCTTCTGCATCAGCATGCGCCCAAGACCAAGTCTAGAAGCATCACAAAACACCTCATACAACAACCCTTCCTCTGGAAACCTGAGTACGAGAGCATTGACCAACTTCTCCATCAGGTAGTAGAAAGCCTTCTGGCATTGCTTGCTCCATAGGAAGACCTGGTTCTTCCTAGTCAAAGCTGTCAATGGAGCAGAAACTCAAGATAAGTCCGAAACGAACCTCTGATAGTAACCTGCTAACCCTAGGAAACTACGAACTTCTGCCACGCACTTGGTTACTGCCCAAGAAACAACTACCTCCACCATCGACGGGTCCACTAACACTCCATGCTGAGACACTACGTGCCCAAGGAAGTATACTTCTTCTGTCAAGAACTTACACTTCGACAATTTCTCATAAAGCTGGCGGTGTCGAAGGACTTCTAAGACTGTCCTAAGATGCTCAACGTGCTCCTCCTCTGATCTTGAGTAGATTAGTATGTCATTGATAAACGCAAAGACGAACCGGTCCAAAAACTCTCGGAAGACAAAGTTCATAAGTCCCATGAACAAAGTCGGTGCATTCGTAACTCCAAACGACATCACTACAAACTTGATGTGCCCATACCTGCAGCTGAAAGCCGTCTTCGAGATGTCACTGTACTTTACCCTCAGCTGATGATATCCAGATCATAGATCAATCTTAGAAAACCAACCTTCTCCCCTCAGTTTGTCGAAGAGATCATCTATGCTTGGAAGGGCGTAACAGTTCTTGACTGTTACCTGGTTCAACCTTCGGTAGTCTATACATAGCCTGAGACCACCATCTTCCTTCTTCACGACCAAAACTGGAGCACCCCATGGCGATACGCTGGGTCGAACAAAACCCTTCTCTATCAGAACATCAATCTAAATCTGCAACTCCCGCAACTCCGAAGGTGTCATCTGATAAGGGGCCATCGAAATCGAATGGGCACCAGGCTGTAAGTCTATCCCAAACTCAACGTTACGTCGGGGGAGTAGATTCACAACCTCCTTAGGAAAAACATTGAGGAACTCCCCAACAACCTTTGGGACATCCATCATCTCTATATCAGCTGGAACCACTAATAACCTGCCAAATAAGGACAAGAGATGCTCCACACGTCGGCTTCCCACCTGATAGCTCCTCTCACCAACAAAAGCTACACACTGCCCATCCACGTTGGAGAACATGACTCTTCTCTAGAAGCAGTCGATAACGGCACTAACTGAAAACAACCAGTCGATGCCTAGGATGACATCGTATGGTTGCATCTGTAATAGAATAAGGTCCCCACTAGATTTATGTGGTCCTAACGTCAGACCACATCCTCAACAAACACAAGATACGCTGGTCTCGCCTCCAACTGGTGTAATCATCACCAGTGGTATGGAAAGTCTCTCTACATCTAGTCCCAAAGCATGGGCTAGACCAGGTGTAACAATGGAGTGAGAATCTCTCGAATCGAACAAAGCAGAAACAAGAGTGATGAACAAACAAATCGTGCCTCGCACCACCTCTGGTCCTGCTAGAGCTGTCAACTCTGCTGTGTACAACTATCCACGCCCAGCTCCTCTGCCTCTATGATGTCATCCACCTCCCCGACCATGCCCTGGTCGAGGTCCCTAAGGGGAACCCTAAGGTCGGCCTCCTCCCACAAAGTCTGACCTCGGAGGACTATGGTCCTGCTGCTGCTGGAAGGGCATCGCCAGAAACTGGTGCTACTAAGGTGGAAGCTGAAACTACCCACCTCCACCATACTGAGCTTGGGTTGGGCACTGACTCTGATTGTGCCCAAAACCTCCACAAGAAAAAAACTTCAGTTCTGGGCTCGTGAAAAAGGGACGAGTACCCGAAGATCTGAACTGGAACTGCGGGGCCCTGCTCCCCACGGGCCTGAACCTGGAAGGTCCCGTCGCAGGAGACCTGCTGCTGACTGCCTTCCCCTTCGACGAACCTAGTTGGATCCCATCACGTGGTTCCCCTCCCTGTGAGTGCATCCTCTCTAAAACCTCGCCTTCTTCTGTACAGCCAAGTACGTGGGAAGGGTGAAGGGGGTGACAACATACTAGAGCGAAGGATGAAGTGACTCCTCTACATGACTTGCCCGAGACTCCTCATCCAGAAAGAGATCTGAAGCAAAGTGTAGGAGATCCGTGAACATGATCCCTAGCACCCATACTGACCTACTCCCCTGTTGTAGGGAGAGTAACTCCTGCCGCTTCTCCGCCTTGATCATGGAATAAAGGAATTCCTCTCAGAATTCCTTCTCAAATTCAGCTGATGGAACCTCTTCATCTATCCTCTCTCTGAGGTAGAGCGTCCAGCACTGTCGCGCCGCACGTCTCAGATGACTGACTGCTAGGGGAACCCAGTACTCCCTTGGAGCACGGATAAAGGTAAAAGTGATCCCTAGATCCTCAATCCACCCCTCCATCTCCGTATCTGATGTACTACCCTCGTACTTCTTGAGGGACTGCTGCTGAAAAGAACAGAGAGTCTTCTGCCACTGGCTATCTTCCTCCTCTCGGTCAATCCTCATCTGATCGACCACATGAATCTGCTGGGCCTCGGTCGTCTGACCTACCCAGGGACAACGTCCAGGTGCCATAGTTGTATGGTAAATAGAGATCGCCTAAGCCTGAGTAGTAAAGAAATTTATCAGGGTTTCATTTTATCATTTCATTTAAATTTATTTCCCAGAACACCAAAATCAAGTAAAACACAATCATGATGATGCATGCACCTTCCCTAGGGTCTCTACCCTACAATCAATGTAGTCTCACTTGGTCATTCGGTACGCTTAGAGTCCTTGCATCAGATCACGGGGGGGCCCTAAAATCCCGTGTCCTAGCCTGTCTTCCATGGCCTATGTCACGCACCAAGATTAACTAACATTGTCGCCCTACCATCCCATGCAATCCTCACTGTGCCTAACTCCAGACTCTATCCTATCTCTCAACCATCAGCTCTAATACCATTCTATCATGACCCCCTCCCACCAAAGATGCCCCTCCTGAGCTGGCAATGGTGAAAGGGAGATAATGACCGCCGATTCGCACCTCCAGTAGGCCCCGGGGTGGCGACTAGCACCAAGGGTATGAGTTTTCACATATATGGGATGCATTACCCTGTTTATTATTTAGGATCGGGAAATAGGACAAGTCAACGACCAAAAAGAAAAAGAACAAGTGTATATAAATAAACCCAAACCAATCTCACATGCATGTTTAAACAATTTTATTACAAGGTACAAGTAAAAGAATGCTCAAAAGTACAATACCAAAAAGAAACAAGAGTACAACAACTGCAACAACTCCAACTGTCGGACTAGTAGGGTCCCGCACGGCCCTGGTAGTCCTCCTGGAAACCTGAAAGTAAACGTAGGGTGATCATACAAGTATACTCAGTAGGGAAGCCTAAAGCTCTCGTGCACAAGTGGGGAGACATCTTAATGTCCCATGAGAACAATAGGAGAAACCTATCAAGGAAATCTATCCACCCAACCTCAATAGCCACACTCACCAAAACACAATCACAACAGGTAGTAGTAGTATATAAGAACAAGAGTATTGGGTACCCCTCACCATTTCCCTTTAGTTAGCTTCTCTTCCTAACGGTGAACATCCAGATGCTGCCACATTTTCCCTGCCTGCACACACCGGGGCCTCACAACCATGTATCCCGCTCGCACACACCTGGGCCTCTCAACCACGTATCCCACCCGCACACACCTGGGCCTCTCAACCACGTATCCCGCCCGCACACACCTGGGCCTCTCAACCACGTATCCTGCCCGCACACACCTGGGGCTCACAACCACGTATCCCACTCGCACACACATGGGCCTCATCCCTTAGATTCTTGGGAAACAGTAAAACCTGCCCGAAGAGTCTTGGGCTAGAACCACCCCAATCGAAACCTACCTGAATGGGCTTAGGTGTAAGGTCGCCTCAAGCCATCATAGCCTAAAGAAGAAGGAGTAGGAAAGAGCTAGTAGGTAAGGGGAGAACACCCTCTCCCATGAAATGGGAGTGTTCGGCACTAAGTGCTCAACATTGGTGGGGTGATATAAAACACAAAGATACAGATATATATATATATATATCAAACACTCAGCCCAACCTAGGGTTTCTGAACAGATAAACTGAGCACGTGCCTTGGCACTGCTACCACGAAGCATGCATACAACAAACAACCCCAACCCCATTTAGGTTTTCAAATTCCAGAAGAATTAGTTTATTAGTTCCTTAACTACTGGGAAACTATCCACAACCAACCACATCGATCATTCGTAAAACATATCCCTACCATCAACAAATCAAGTTAGGAAAACACAAGAAGAACAACAAAGTCCTTCTTATTAACCATCCAACCCCATTGATTATTATTCTCGTTTCATTACCACTCCCCACCATTCATTAACTCTTCCAATTTTATTTATTATTCACAACCCATAATCCGTTCACGTTAAAACCCATACATGCATCCCCACAACCAACTGCCATAACCACAACTGCACCATACATCATTATCCCTTTAATACCATTTATCACAGCCCCGCTGCCCACCCGATCCACAACAACCCACAAAACAAGGTTCGTGCCACATCATCACCCCTTTAACATCATTTACCGTAGCCCTGCTGCCTGTTCTATTCATAACAACCCAGTATTCACCCCTTCCATTCACACATCAGTAACCAAGGCAAACCCCACATGTTCATTATTCCATTTTGTTTAACTGGGGTGATCACACAAGGGTTCCATATTTTAAACAGCCAACTTTACGTGATTAACCAATTTTCACAATCCACAAAGTTTCCATCCACAAAATGGTCTAGAAAGATAGGGAAACATTTAATTGTGCAAGAAAATTCCCCCAACGACCGTGATTTTCAGTATTCATAAGCCTATTCAATTCACAACATATCAATAGGATAAAGAAAGATAAACATAACAACTTCCCCATCCCTGTTCATTAACCAGTTGTTATATTTATTTAATGGTTCAACTGTTTCTCATGAAAACAAGAGGATACCCACCCCACATTATGCACAAATTATAGATACGAAGGTAATATTCCTACCTCAACATGTTCTAATCACAACGCTCCCCGGATCAACTTTAGAAGACGTATGTCGGCATCTGTCACTTCCGTTGAGTCCCAGAAAAACCTCCTCGGGTGGAAGTTAGAAAGGAAGGGATGATGGAAGGACAACAGATCCAAGCTCAGAAGTTCCACCTCGTCGTTACGATCCTGTGGCCACTGACAGATCGTAAATCAGAGCTCGGACAAAGAAGTTATGGAAGAAAGAGCCTTCGAGTCTCTTGGGAGAACTCTGCTCAGAGTAAAGGGGAGGAGAGGGGTGAGTTGAAAAGGAGGAGGGGACCCCTCCTTTTATAGGTGAGAAAACCAAAAGTACACGGCGTGTACTTTATGGTACACGGCATGTACTTGGTTATTTCACACGGTCTCCACGCGGCTTCCAACCCGGCTCCGCGGCCGTTGACTAGTCAACACACGGTTTGAGGTTAACGCATACGTGGGGAGGGACTACACAACGTGTAGTTTGGACACACGGCATGTACCCATTTATTTCACATGGCAAAGACATGGATCTAACTTGGCATACTGCTGTTGACTGGTAACGCGTACGTGGGGAGGGACTACACGGCATGTAGTTTAGGGTACACGGCGTGTACCCATTTCTTTCACATGGTAAGGGCACGATCATCAACCCGGGGTATACCCAGCAAGGGGGTACACAGCGTGTACTAAAAATACATGGCGTGTAGTTTTAAAATTCTGTAATGTGTGGGAAAAATCCATTTTACCCTCTAGAACACTTCGTGACCTTCTTTTTGACAAAGGAATGGGCCAAAGATGTCTAGGCCATTACACAATCCTAGATTTTTTTTATAATCGTGAATAACCTAGGATTGAACCTATGACATCATAGATTGAAATATTATAATTAATTTAGCATATTTTTGTGTTTCTAGTCTCAAATATGTATTTTTCACACTTTTCTTTCTAATCTTAGTCAATATCCAGAACTGTGTAGAACATAGTTAACCAGTGAATGTTTCAGAAGTGGAAATTATAAGAATTATGAAGATAGATTTCCTAAGTGGAAATATCATAAAGATAATCATGATGATGTTAGGAGTATTGGTCATACTACTAAGGACAAATATATTGTAAATGATACTTGAAAGGTATGTGATGTTCTCCTAGTATTGTTTACATAAAACCAAAGAAGCTTGATGTTGAGAAACAAAATGACATGATTAAAATTTTTGAAAATATTAAGATGATGGATCATGAGTAATGTATTTAGAATAAAATGGAATATTGAGGAGTATATGTTTCATAATTTTAATATTATTTAATATGAATCATGAAATATATATGATTTTTTCAGTATAAGAGCAAGAAATTATATGATTAATAGTTATAAGAAGATAGAAAATTTATTTAAGGGTTAGGTGATATACTTGGAGAACACATGATTAAGAGAAACATTACCCATAATATATCCCTTATGTTATGATAATGATGTTTGGATAAATATATGTTGGATTTGAATTAGTAAATTAGATGATTCTAGTTTCTTGAAATCTAATTATAAATTTATCAGCAAGAGGGTTATGCCGTCATGGATGAAGTATACAACTTTTTAGGACATGATGAATATATCCAATAAGTTCTATAATAGAGAAACATTCATTTTTTCAATAAGGATATATGATAATTTAGGTTGTTCTTGTGACTCAAGATAATACATGATTAAGGTATTCACATTTTTGGAATGTGGAAACCATGCACTACCTTATAAGATATAAGAGGTAAATTTTATGTCAATTTAGTTCACCCATTTTTAATGTTCTATATTTTTTTAGAATGATTGTATTGTTATACATTTATGTATAGTATATTTAATTTTCCATTTTAAGATGGTTAGATTATTGTATTGTCTCACTGTTGGTGGACTTTGGCATATTTGATTACATATGCTAATTGTTTTGTTCTGAAAGATGGAATGGCCTATCATTATATCTCATTATATGATAACACTTCAATAATGACCAATTCATATTCAATTCATTAAATAAGAGATGAAGTGGAAATTTTTTAAGGAATGAACAATAGAAAGATTTTACCAAAATCAAGTATGTATTTATTCTCATGTAAAATTCTTCAACTTTAGAAAAAGGATATTGAAAATAAAAAATTTTATACTAGAAACTTTTTATCTGATGAATATGATGATTCCAAAAATCGTTGAAAAATGATGGATTTCATGTATTTAAATTTCTCAAAATCATTTTCTCTATCATCATCTATCAGAACAAGATGGTTATATTTCTCTTCCATATCCATGTTTTAACATACCAACTATGTTCTCCTATGTGAAAACCCATTGATGAGTTATTTTTGGTAGACATTATGTTTCAAAATTTTCTTTTTAAAATTATTTTTTATTATCCATTTTTATGATATGGGTTTCCAGGAAAGAAACATTCAAGTTGAAAATTATTTATAACCCCAATGAATTTCAAGGGAGAAATTCCTGTTAAGGGGGGTAGAATGTAACACCTCGAGATTATATGAGATAGATTATTTATAATTTCATTTATTTAATGAGTTGTATGATACACCAAGATTAATTTCACTATACACAACACCATCATAGCTTGCAGTATATGAAACACAATTCTTGGATTGTGTTACACAGAATGACATGTTCTTTTGAATAAATTCATTTCACACAATCATGAGTTTAGATTTTGTTCAATGTATAAATTAACACTATTTGTATTAAGTTATGTGCAACCCTAAATAAATATTTCAATACACAAAACACTAATATGGCTTCTGTTACACTCAAGAGCGACCTTCCTCAATAGCGTGCGTTGTACGCGATACCGAGTTTCACTAAACAACGATATATTATAAAAATATTATAATTATTTGAGATATAAACGAGTCATTATGAATAATATTCACCACATTTTGAATTTTCTATAAAATTATCATTCATAATAAAGAGTTTCTATAACATGATATGGGAACCCAATCAATTTTTCAAATAAAATAGTTTTTTGTTCAAAAAATACAGTTTTATCGCCTTTTGATGGCGCACCCATTTTAAATATAATATATAACACTTCTAAAAGATAGAATTGAAAAAATTAACTTCTTATTTTAAATAGGGACATAAAAATTTACTTTTGTTGAATTTTTGGTATTTTTCTTATAAAATTAAAATTTTAATGAATAGTGAAAATACTACATTTAAATTGGAAAATGTATTTTTATATAATTTATTTATATAGGTATATTATCTTTTTATTTCGTTTTAAATTTAAATTTGAATTTATTTTTATCATTTAATCCACTTTTTTTCATTAAAATTAATTTCATATTTAAATTGGACAAAAATCTATGTCAATCTTTTGACAGTTATTATTTCTTAAAAACCCACATTTTAGTTTAGACAACGAGAATTAATATTAAATAAATTTATTCCACTTATTTGTTTTTAATGTTGAAAAATAGAATCCATATTTGGAGTTGTGAGGTCCAAATTTTGTAAATTGGTACCTTTTTTTATACATTATGAATACTAACTTCAGTAATTATTTTATTAACCATGGTTAAAGGTAAATCCGGTAAATAAAGGTTAAAAAATATTATAATAATATAAAACTACCCAAAAATGTGTCATACTACTATTGGATGATATATTAGCTAACACAGGAATCCATGGGTATATTTTGGGACCCCATGGATTCACGTGAAATTGAAAATGACATTTTATAAAAATTAATTTAAAGTAAAGATAATTATAACTTAAATATATGATTTTTACTAAATATATTTTCATATAGGGTTATATAACCGGTCTATATATATCTACTAATAGTCTTTAAAAATCTAAAAAAAATAATACATCATGGAATTTTATTTATAATTTTTAGAAATTAGATAAATATATTTATTTATGACACAATTATTATGTTGTGAAGACCTTATTAATGAAGGATTCAAATAAATGAATTTATGAATATTAAGATAATTTTAATTTGTAAATTTTTATGCCATCCATGAATTTTCTGGTTTACATTGTCATATTAGAGATTATTTAATGCATTTTCTTTAGGGAATCTAGTTGTTATGATTTTTTTTAAAAAAGTCAAGTATTAATAGTGTCCAAAAATGACATAATTCATAAAATAAAAGATAAAATACTTTATTAAATGATATTAAATTTCATAAATATATATTAGTCATCTAAATTGTTACTATAAATCAATATATGTCAAAAATAACTTTTTTTGGGTTTTTTGACATGATATGGTAATTAAATTATCCCACAATATGTAAATAACATGATATCACAATAAGATTAAAAATGGTAAAATAAAGGTTAAACCAAAAATATTAGGATAAAAAATATTAAAAACTAGTCTAAATATTATTGGATGATGGGTATTCGAACCAAAATTATATTATATTTTAATTAGATAAGTTTTGGATAATTTTTAATAAAAATTAAATTTATAATAAATTAATATTTTGATTGTGTCTTAATGTACCCATATCCACTCTTATAAAAGGGCACATCCTTCATCTCTCCTTAACTCCATTCTAAGCCTTCAAGCTCATCCAACCCCTTACCATTTATCTTTTCAACTTCTCTAGATACATTCTATAGGTTCTAATCTTCTCAAAAGGCAAACTCTAGTGCCCTAAGAGGTGATGTGAAGGAGTCATGTCGAGGAAGAAGTAATCTCTTCAACTAATTCAAACTATTAATTAGATGTTTCATTATAAAGTAATAACATTATTTCCAATCATATCATGTTATTTTATAATTAATATCAAACAACACTATTTCACCTTCAATCCATCCTACGAAAAATGAAATCATCGTGCGTGCGTATATATGGCTTACCATCACCACATCGTGGTGTTATCTGTTTTTTACCACCACCTTACTTGGATGGGTATAATGGTGGAAATAATAACTATATATGATTATTATAACATGATACTAATTATGATATATTATACACCATCCAATCTAACACCATTCAACAACTATGGGAATGACTTCATCGCTCGTGTGTACGTACGGATTACCGTCTCCACAACACGGTGAGATTCGTTCTTCACGTTGACCATTAAAAAATGTTAATAAATTATATATAATAAATAATCCTAAAATATAACACATAATAATGATACTCGATTTATGTATGTTTATATTTCATTTACTTACTTCTATTCAATTTAATAAGGAAATTAAAACAATGTCCATTCGTAGGTATAGACTACCGTCTCCATGAACGGTATATTCCATTTCATTTATCTATATATTGAATAAATATTTATATACTGACTATATATAATATATAAATCATGTTTTAAATTTTTCAATTAATTAAATCATGATATATGTAATAATATTATGAATAACAATTGGAAACATGTATGATAAATAAATTGATTATTACCCAAAACAATAATTTAACATGAAATTGAAAAATGAACGGGTAGTATAAAGTCGTATGTGAATAATATATGATATCATAAATATTATTATGGTTCTATTACAAGTTAATAATATGTTTAAACCCACTATATATTATTTTCTAACACATGGAAGAAATCAGACCTAAGGTAAGGGATAAATATCAATCTCATTTTTATCCGAGATTGTTTATACGAAAGTATTTACTAGGGATATATTTATCATCCATTTCCATGTTTTCAAATAAAACTCTAATAAATTTTTTAATATTATTATATTTATTTTTAAATTCATTTTTACCCATTGTTACTTTTAGAAAACGGTTTGGAAGGGAATCTTTCTTACATTTATCATATGATGTACTTTTTGACTTTTCCACCAAATGTACGAGGATAATTTCTTTTTTCTTTTACGGCATGAAAGGATTTTTATGATTTCATGATGCCTTATTTCCATGAACTTTCCCCTAAAATCTTTCAAGTGCATTTCCAACTAAATTATTTTCTTTTAAAATTGCACGGCATTTTGAGAGAAGAAAATGTTTTTGAAGAATAAAGGATATTTTCCGCATGAACTAAGTTTAAGTATTTTATAAAACTTATTTTCCATATAATATGACATAGGCTTATGTTTATATCCATATTATTACATTTATTTGATACTGTTTATGATGGAAATATTTATATAAAATCCATTTATTTTTTATGGATTATGATATGATGTAATGATGTATAAGAAACCCATTTTATTTATTGGGTTACGCAATAATGAATGGTTTAGGTTTATGTGGAAAATATAAGAATGATATTATTTTGAGATGGGTGGAAATGATATCTCCCTTAAATTAATTGGATAGAGATTTATATCTCATGAGATAGACATGGCTGGAACGATAAGTAAATCTAGTTCAGTAATATAGGGTTGGAACAACAAGTAAATATGATTCAATAATAAATGACTGGAATGACAAGTATATATGATTTAGTAATACAGTGCTAGAAAAGAAAGTAAATATTGTTCAGTAAAACATGGATTGAATGGAATGTCAACCCAATTTACTAATGGACTTTTTCCACTATGATGGTCTGGGTAAAAATGTCTTAGCAACTATGGAAATCATATTCTGTGCTTTTTAGTTTTCTACAACTACATGTTTTATGACAATGGTATTCATTCATGGTTAATGTTCCTTGATGATCTATGCCTTTCATTTTCCCAAGATTTAATTCTTGACTCATGATTTTGATGTTTGAACATTTTGTTCATGTTTTTTTACGTTCAAATGTTTATGGTTTTTTTATGTTCTCTATGTTTACCATTGTGGAGAAATTGACATCACCCTTTATATGTTTCCATTTACCTGGAATATAAAGAAAGGTTTTAGGTATGAATAAAAAGGGGAAGATAATTATGGTAGATGATGAAGATCTTTCACCACTGTAAGAATATTTTGTTCCGAGTTTCCAAATACACTAAACTATTATGTACTTTGGGCTTCTTATTGTGTCATGTATTAAGTATTCCAAAAAATAAATGTAATGTTCATGTACATGAATCTTGGGTATCTACTGCTCAGATGCTTCCATAGATTTCATAACATATGAGTACTTGCTTACATATGGTTTTTTGAACACTTCAACGATCATATATCATTTCACAAGGAATTATTTAACTATATCAATGAATAATATTTGAATGAAAATTATTTAGAATGTGTTGCAGTGTTCGTACAACTGATATATCAAATTTTATTCCATAGAATAAATTATACAATAGGACACAAGCATCTCCATGAATTTAATTATATTTACATATCATTTCTTTTAATATTAATCATACTCATATTATGGGTTATGGTATTGATAAAATAGAGAATTTGAATGATCTGATTTTATTAAAAATATATAAAAACTATGATGAGGTTGAATTAATACAGGATGAACCTGTCAAATATATAGAATTCATTAATAGTTCAAATTGCAAGAAATATTTATAGGTCATGAAATCAAAGATTAAATTCATGTATATAAATATGATTATAACAGGATTAATCCACCGAAATTTATAATAAAAATATGGTCTAAGTGGGGTTTTTGAACATATATATATATATATATATATATATATTAGTTTCAACCCATAAATGTTGTTTTATGATGATATAATACAAATAAATTTACCATATTGACTACAATGAAAACTTTTAGCATATGGTTGTGAGAAAATTATTTTGAATATTCATTTAATTGATGATTAATATGATATTAATATATTCCAAATTAATCTCAAAGGTAATTTTCATAATCTAATATTTTCAAATTGTGTGTATTTAATATCATTAGATGATTTTGAGGATCAAAATTGTGTTGTTAAGATATAAAAGTTGAAATATTCCATTTCTGGATTGAAGAAATAATTTCATATTTAGAATATATGTTTTCCTAACACAATCAATGGAATTATTGTCATTAAAAATATTGATAATCCTTCTATATAAAAACAAGATTGTGGGAGAAAATAATTGTTGGAATCCTCATGTATTAATCATGTTTTAATGATCACAAATCTTATTCAACCTAGTTAACTCTTATATTATATCCAATCATGTGTAGTTATGTTTCAAGTTTTCTCATGATTTATAATGGTTAAGCTCAATCCATTTCATGCATATCACTGTTTAAGTCTGAATATAGTTGTTTGCCTAAGTACAAGACACCGTGAAGCCAGAGACCGTAAGCCAGACACCGTGAACAAGACACCGTGAACAAGACATCGTGACACTCAGACACTGTGACACTCAGACACCATGACACTCAGACACCATGACACTCAGACACTGTGACACTCAGACACCATGACACTCATATACCGTGACACTTAGACACCGTGACACTCAGACACTGTGTGAAGGAGACAACATTTTCATAACATACTATGACACTATTTCTTAAACTATTTTGTCGTCTTTCAATTTATTTTTTAACGGTCATATTTGATGCCTTTAATGCACTGACATAATTAATGTTTCTTTGTATACATAGTACGAGGTATGAGGTACGAAAAACATGGAACCTATCAGCTAAAACCAATGAATTCAAAGATAAAGATTGAAGTGTTCCCAAGAACAAGACAGTTTTATACTAAACAAAATACAATCTGGTGACCACTACTGCGAAGAACTTATTGAAAGATTTTCAAAGAAATCATTGTCTCATACATGCAATCCGACTCTGCTGAAGAACAAACAAAGTACACTGGAATCTAGAGAACATCTCCACATTATCAAAACTCATGAAGAACACAAGCCGAATTGTGACACTCTGTATTTCAAGACAAAATCCAGAGAAGGACTCAAAATCATTTTTGTTCAATCAAAGGAGTCCAGAGCTGCACTTCAAATCACTAGTGCATTCTAAACTCATATCTAATCTCTCTGAGTGATACTTTTACAATATTTTTGAGTAGTGTGTGTACTCTTTTTATTCCATACACACACTGACTCCTGTGCTAAACTGGAGGGTTTCTAAATCCTTACACCAAACACTTTACACTTTTTTTACCCATGGAAACTCTGGAAGAGGTCCCTGTGTGTCCTGGTTATTATTTTTGTTTAGTCACGAAAACTATGGAAGAGGTCCGTGTGTGACCTGTACAGTCTGTGTACTGTTGTTAACCCTGATCCAATGTGTGGACCAAAGTTTATTTGTATAAACGGCTTGGTGGAAGGTGATCACCAAGTGGAGTGTATTAGGTCTCGACTAGATATTGAACCACTTGTTCCATATCCACTATAATGTTTAAATTTAGTCTTCTCAGTTTTACTGCTTTATTGAATTATCCAGAAAACACTAATTTCACTTTGATAGTTAGTCTTGGAAAGAAATTATAACTGATTTGTCTTAGTAGGATAACTTCAAAATTAATATTAATAATTCAAATTAAGATTACTAAGAATTAATGAATCTTCTAAGAAGTTGTTTAAAAATTCAAACTCTTATAACAGTATAATCTTGATTAACTGGGTTGTATCTATTTTTTGGGAAACTATTTCTTTTGATCATAATATTCTTTTAACAAAAATTTTTATAGTTACTCAATTCACCCCTCACCTCTTGAGTAAACTACTCTAACCAACATTTGGTATCAGAGGATAAGTTTTATTAGGACTTTGTGTAATCTTACTCAACTTTGATTGTAGTTGTACTTTAAAAATATGTAAATTTCTATTAATTCTAAATTTCTATCTCTTTTAAAGTAATACGTTAGTATGGACAATAACTTGAAAGGTGTTTCAACTAGAAGACCACCATTCATTAATGGAACCAATTATGCTCAATGGAAAATTAAAATGAAAATGCATCTAGAGAGTACGAGTTTTGAAATTTGGCCATCCATTATAGATGAATACAAACTTCCTATGACTGATAGAATTCCATGGGATGAACCTACCAAACTATCTTACAATAAAAATTGTAAAGCCATCAATTCTTTGTACTGTTCCTTAGGATATGAAGAATTTAATAGTATTTCTTCTTGTAAAACTACCCATGAAATTTGAGATACCTTGTCTGTCTCACATGAAGGCACATCCAGTGTAAAGGAAATGAGACTTAATACTTATACTATAAAATATGATAAATTTAAAATAAAACCTGATGAGCGTATTTCTGACACGTATCTCATGTTTAATGAGATTTTCAACACAAATATTTCTCTAGGAAGAGAAGTCACTGCCAAAGAATAGATCATGAGAATCCTTAGATGTCTACCTAACAAATGGAGGGGTGCCTCTGTCTCTATTAGAGAATCATTTGACATCAACAAGCTACCTATAAAAGAACTCATTGGGAAACTAATGATGTATGAGGAAGAGCTGAAAGTCAAAAAATAAGAGGAGGACTAACCAAAAAAGGAAATATATAGCATTCAATACCACCTTCTCGAAGCAGCAAGACAAAGGGAAACTCGAAGATTCGGTAGAAAGTTCCACCACTGAACAATTATCAGCTGAGAGTGATAAGGAGATGGCACAACTGGCCAAAAGATTCAAATGATTTTACAAAAAGAAGAACTTTTTCAGAAAGCCTAGCTTCAAGGGCAAGTATGATCTAAAAGGAAACTGGAAAAAGGACTGGAAGAGAAGTGGCAAAACTGATGAAATTGTATGCTATGAATGTAAGCGCAAAAGATATATAAAGGCTTAATTTACAAATCTCAAGTATAAGATGAAATATGAGGACATGGAAAATAAATACAAAAAGGAAATGAAAGCATCCTGGAGTGCCTCTGAGGATAGTTCAAGCGACTCAGAGACAACACATGATGAACAGGCTAACAAATCCAATATGTGTTTTATAACAAACACCTCTGTGGTAACACTCAACTCTTCTGTACACGATTTAAACTATTCTGAAGAGGAAATTGAATCTAAAAATATGACTAATGAAGAAATGTTTGAAAACTATAACATTATTGAAGAGACATGAAATGAATTAAAAGATAAATATAAATCATTAAATAAATAGCATGCTCTCACTGCCAATGTTAAATATGAACTTTCTACTGAGAAGGAGAAAAATGATCAACTACTCAAAGAAAACAATGAATTAAAAATTTCTAATGAACAACTAAAAAGTGAATTAGAAAATCTTGCTAATGGGAAAAATACCCTTACCCAAATTCTAGGAAAACAAATTGCCCCCAAATATAATAATGGAATTGGTTATCAACCTAGAAAAAGAAACCTTAGTAGAACGAATTTTGTTTCAAAGTCTAGGACATATAGGTTTCTTCCCAGTTCTAGACATAACTCAACTAGCTCAAGTCATGATACATATTATGCTGTTTCATATTTTTTTGGACCAAATAAAATTTATTTTTCAACTACATTACATAATTGTTATAGAAAACCTTTGAGACAAATATGGGTTCCTAAAGAACTTATTACTAATGTTACTGGTCCCAAACGAGTATGGGTACCAAAATCTGTCTTTACTTGATCATGTTATAGGAAAGCATCTTAAAGAGATCCTGAAAAAATCTATGGTAATTGAATAGTGGATGTTCAAGGCACATGATAGAAGACTACTAATGCTTCAATAACCAGATAAAAGTAGATAAACCAGATGTCACATTTGGTGACAATGCCAAAGTGAAGATCATTGGATTAGGCCAGATTGGTAACACTGATTCGATTTTAATTTCTAAATTACTGTTTGTTAATGGCTTAAAATATAATATTCTTCGTATATCACAATTATGTGATGATGGATATCATGTTAAATTTGAAAATGATGCCTATAATGTCTTTAATTCTAATGATGAATTAGTATTTTCTACATCAAGGAATGAGAACATTTATTCTGTTAATTAAGATTCCTTATCTTCTAAAAATGTTTCATGCTTAAGTTTATTTTATAAAGAGTCTTAGATATGGTGTAGGATACTAAGACACTATAATGTTCACTCCCTTATAAAGCTAACTAGAAAAGGACTAGTTAAAGACTTACCCAAACTTGAGTTTCCACATGACAAAGTATGTAATCCATATCAAAATGGAAAACAACACAAAATCTCTTTCAATAAAAAGAAAGAAGTATTATACTTCTCAACCTCTCCAATTGGTTCAAATTGATTTTTTTGGACCATCTAGAGTTTCTAGTTTAAATGGGAAGCACTATGTTTATGTTCTAGTAGATGGGTTTTCTAGATATACCTGAACCTTCTTCATGGATCACAAAAGTGAATCCTGCTCTTATTTTAATAAGTATGCCAAGTCTGTAGAAAATTGTAGTGGCCTTAAAATTAAATCCTTAAGTAGTGATCATGGTTGTGAGTTTGAAAATCAATATTTTGAACCCTTTTTATCACAAAATGGTTATAGTCACAATTTCTCTTCCCCTAGAACACCTCAGTAGAATGGTGTTGTAAAAAGAAGAAATAGAACCCTGTAATAAATTGCTAGAACAATGCTTAGTGAATATGACTTACCTATTTTATTTTGGTATTAATCTCTTAATATAGAATGCTACATAATCAATAGAGTCTTGATTAGACCAATTCTCAAAAAGTACCTGTAATAACTATAGAACAATAGGAATCCTAAGGTAAAGTACTTTAGAGTTTTTGGTTGCAACGTCTTTATTCTCAACACTAAGGATAATCTTGAAAAATTAGCATCCAAAAGTTATGAAGGAATTTTCCTATGTTAATCAATATTTAGTAAATCTTATAGAGTATTCAATAAGAGAACTAAATGTGTGGAATAATCTGTTCATAATAAGTTTGATGAAACATATCCACATGATCCTATAACCATCCTAGAAAATATGGAGGATGATGTATCAAATTTGAACATCAACTCAAAATCCTCAAATTCCCCTCTGAAAGAATCTGTGAAAACATCCAATTCTAGAAATTCCCTTCCATCGAGTCATAATGAACCTGAATCTGTTGATGAACCTGAAATCACTAGTTCCTCTTTTTCTAGAAATATTAGAACCCTTAATAATCATCCCTTAGATGCTGTTGGAAGATACTTAGAGAAAGGAACACAAACTAGAGCTTCTCTTAGAAATCAGGTTGAACATCAAGCTTCCTTGTCACAACTTGAACCTAAAAACATTGATGATGCCATCAGTGATGAATTTTGGGTAATGGATATGCAGGAATAACATAATCAGTTTGAAAGAAACAATGTTTGGAAACTTGTTGAAAGACCCAAGGATATATTCATCATAGGTACTAAATGGGTGTTTAGATATAAGGTAGATAAAGATGGAAATAAAGTTAGGAACAATGCCAGATTAGTTGCACAAGGCTATAGTCAAGAAGAAGGAATTGGCTATGAGGAGACCGTTCATTCAATAGCCAGACTTGAAGCCATCAGAATCCTACATTCTTATGCTACACATCTGAATTTCAATCTATCTCAAATGGATGTTAATAGTGCATTATTAAATAGGTATATAACTGAGGATGTCTTTGTTGAACAACCCCCTAAATTTACAAATCCTCATTTTCCCGATCATATTTTCAAACTATCAAAAGCTTTATATGGTTTAATGCAAGCTCCAAGAGCTTGGTATGACATATTGTGTACTTTTCTCATTTTTAAAGGTTTTACAAAAGGAATAGTTGATCCTAAACACTCTAATGATGTGTTATTTGTTCAAATCTATGTAGATTATATTATTTTTGGAACTTAAAAATACTCATTATGTATTGATTTTTCCAAAATGATGCAATACTAATTTGAAATGAGTTTAATGGGAGATATAAAATTCTTTCTTGGATTTCAAATCATTCAAAATAATGATGGAATTGTTTTAAATCAAAGTAAATACATTAGAGATCTTCTAAAACATTTTGGATTGGATAGCACTAAAAGTAGTGACACTCAGATGAGTACCACAAGTAAGTTGGATCTTGATAAAGATGGAAAATCTGTTGATCAAACCACTTATAGAAGAATTATTGGATGTTTACTCTACTTAACTGCTAACCATCGAGACATTATGTTTAGTGTGTTTATGTGTGCTCGTTTTCAAGAAAATCCTAAAGAATCTCATTTAGATTCTGTAAAGACAATTTTCAAATACTTCAAGCACACGCCCAATCTAGGATTGTTCTATCCTAAAGGTAAATCATTTGAACTATTTAGTAATTCTGATTCTGACATTAGTGGTTGTATTTTAGATAGAAAGAGCACCTCTGGAATGTGTCACCTTTTAGGCAAGTCACTAGTATCATGGTGTAGTAATAAAAAAAATATTTTTGCATTATCTACTGCAGAAGCTGAATACATAGCTGCTGGCAGTTGTTGTGCACAAATTTTGTGGATGAAACAAACATTACTAGATTATGGATATCAATTCAGACATGTACCAATAAATTGTGACAACACAAGTACTATTAACAACTCAAAAAATCCTGTTTCACATTCTAGGACAAAAGATATTGATGTCAGACATCACTTTTTGAGAGATCATTATAAAAAAGGTGATATCACCTTGTAATTTATTGGTACTGAATATCAACTTTCTGATATATTCAGTAAAACATTAAATTATGAGAGAATATACTACATCACACATGATTTTGGCATGATAAATCTCAAATAGATAAATAACTTGTCTTACTGCTCAACATTTTACTATGTTTTACTTTACTATTTCATGAATACTGTTTCTTAGTAATTTTCTCTCATGTTTACGGTCTCACCGCTAACACTTTGTACTTACGGTCTGACATTTAATGTCTCACCGTAATGCACACTGAAAAGTTCACATACTATATCACTTTGATTACCACTCACTGTCTCACCGTGATGACCACTTACTGTCTCACTGTGAAAATTATTTATGATTTTCTTTAAACCCGTATCACGGTAATTTTTATTTCACCTCTTTTACTTTCCCACCTTTTTATTTTTGTGATGATTGGAATTCCCAAATGATAAAACAAAAAGTTTCAGTTGGATTTTCTCTCGTTTAGAACCCATTAAACCTTGAAAATCCTTCTCTCCCTCTCTCTCTAACCCTGAGTGGATGCCAAGAATGAAACATCTGTCGTCATCCACACCTGAGAAGCACCGCCCGAAGAAGAAGAATATTTCACCTAAGCAGACACCCAAAGGACCATTGAATCCGAATATGGTAAATCGAAGTGTTGTTCTTGAGAAATAAATTTTCCCCGAATGGATTCTTTCTAGAAAATATCAAGTCATGAAAGTGCTAAAAGAACAAGGCTAGTTAGAATGGTTCTTAAGGGAGAATAGACCCATCTATCCCTGGTTAGTGGCTCAGTTCTACCAGTACTTGCAGTTCTCATTTGATTCTACTGAATGTTTTGTTATGAGGAGCTAGGTTAATGTCCAAAGATTCTCCTTCTCTTCGAGGTTATGGGAGACATGCCTTAGGATACCTCATCAAGGTATATGTGAGGATTATCAGAGAGAAACTCCTCCTTTAACCGATTTCGTTGATCTTGAAGATGCTCTAAAAACCCAAACTATAAATGGCACCGAAAGAAGGGTCATCGTAGCTGAACTAGATGGAGAAACAAGGCTATTGTTTAAGTTTGTTCAAAATCTGGTTTTTCCAAGAAAAGGTGATTTTTGTTGTGTTAATGTATCGAGATGTGTTTTTGATTCACCTTCGGAAAAATGGAAACAATATCAACCTGTGCAAGTACATCATTCACCATATGTGTGAGTTGATCAAGGTTACATCCAAGTCCACTTCTTTATTCTACTATCGGTTGATATCAGCCATGCTTGTTGCAAAAGGTGTGGTTAGACCTAATGAATAAGTGCTTATGGAATGTGAAAACTTTCTCTCTAAAGACACCATCAAAATAATGAAGATTAATTGGATCCCTTGGAAAAAGGAATGGGTAGAAGAAAATGATAAGGTTTATGAGAAGTTTAATCATGTGGATTATACATCAAGGCCGAAAGAAATTTACGTTCCTGGTTTGGAACCAGATGAACTTGCAGATTATTCAGAAGAAGATGAAGAAGAAGAGGTTGAAGTACCACATAGGGAAGCAATTATTGTTTAGAAACAAAGGAAAATTGTTCCTCATGTTGTTCTTGAAGAAGAAGTTCCTACCCCTAGTGAAGATGTCAATCTGGAAATCCAACCCAAGGCTGAAAAAGAATCAGTGTTGATAGAATCTGAGCAGTAAGCCATGGAGGAACCTATAGTATAAGAACTACCTATTGTGAAAGAAGCAAATCTAGAAGAACTCCCTGTTATGCAAGAAGCTAATCTAGATGAACTCCCTATGTATTACTCTGTTCCAGACATAATACCCTCTTCTAAAGAGAATGATGGAGATAGCCTTTCAGCTGGCTAGACTATAAATGAATGAGGGGCTTAGAGATGAAATTATACATTTAGACCAAGCTCCTGATTCTCTCAGTCTTGAGAAGGAGGCACCTGTTGAGGGGGACAAAACCCAAAATATTGAGTCTTGTGAAGCCTCCTATCCAACTAAGTCAAGTACTATGGACACTTAGAATAAATTTCATAGTTTTTATGATGTGAATGAGTTCAGCAGGTTACTACAACCGGGCTTGATATTTCATCCCTATTTCAGTTGAAGTCAGTTTCTAACATTTCACCTGAGAAGGAACCTGAACCATTATCTGAAAAGTTGTCCATTGTCAGTAAGGATGATGTAATTGAATTTGGAGATACTCTCTTATCTCGAGTTGAGAAACTTATGAACTCCCAACCTCGTCCTGTGACAAATTTGAGTGAGAGATATGCCTCACTACTTTTAGAAAATATCATTTGGAAAATACAACCTAAGATTCTCCATGAGATTCATGAAGTATGAATTGAAAATAAGCTACTCCATAATGAAGTCACAACCCTGAGAAGCATGGTGGAAGACATGAATAAAGAGCTGCATTCGAGATCAGAGCCTGCTACTGCTCCTCAAGCATCTAGTGTTTCTCAAACTCTCGAGATGTTGTGTCTCAGATTCACCCTTATCTGGCATCCTTTGATGAAAAGATTGCAGAAAGGAACAAACATATGTTTAAGGAGATGAGAGAGCTTTTAGTGAACCTTAATAAACTCACTGACGAGTACACTGGTTGTCTTCAAAAGGTACTAAATCAGCTCAAATCTCTGACCACAGCTGTCAAAGCTTCCAATACCTCCGTTCAATCCTCTACACCTTCCTTGGACAGCACTTTCTTAGATCTATAGTCTAAAAAGAGATTCAGAATGATTTTAGTGGCTTTAATGTGGCTTCTTTCTCTGAAGTTGTCAAGAAAAGTGATAGAGTTCTTGACCTTGTACAAATTCACTCCAAGATTTAAAATGATGCCCAGTAGGAGATTTCTAAGAAAGTGTATTTCTATTTCATCTGAATTTTCTCCAAGACTGATATGACCAACCACTTAAAATACCTTGTAGATAATATGTGACTTCCTCCTGTGACTCAAGCCTTCAAAACCCAAGTACAGAAGATAACCGAGTTTACCTGATTGTTGGATAAGTTTATGGAAAACAAAGATGACTTTGAAAATCCCATGCAGTTTGGTGGAGAAATTATTACAGACTTTATAAAACTCATGATACCTTATCTTCATGTCCAGAGTACATCAATTGTTGCTCTAGCAGCTATGCCTCTCAGACCCAGGATGCCTACAATTACCTCTGCCTTAGCCTCAACTACAATGTCTGTTGGCCAAGCTGTCAGTCAAATATGGCATGTAATTCCTGATCAGCAACTGCCTAGATCTTCGACTACTCTTACATTGGTTGTAACACCCCGAGATTTTATAAGATATATTCCTTTTTAATTTCTTTCATATCTTCTATTGTACGCTACACCGAGATTATATTGCACTATACACAACACCGCATTAGCTTTTAGTATACGCAACAATATTCTTGGATCGTGTTACAAACAATTTCATGTTTTTTTATAGTAGTTATTCTACGCAACATTGAGTGTATATATATATAAATATATATATTCAATGTATAACTGGAATATGGTTGGATTTTGTTATACGAAACATCAAAAGAATCTTTCACTGCACACAACACTATCTCGGCTTGCGTTACATGCAATCACGACCTTCCTCGATAGCGTGTGTATTACACACTACCGGGTTTCACTAAACAAAGACAAATTGTTATAATATTATTATGGACTAGAAATTATGAATATTATTAACCAAATTTTGAATTTTATAACATTATTATTCATCTTACAAATTTTCTAGAACATGGTATGAGAACAAAATAATTTTTTCAGGTAAAATAACTATTTTTCAAAAAAATGCAGTTTTTCCACCTTTTGATGGAGCACCCACTTTAAATCTAGTTTTTAACATGTTTATAAGTTCAATTTTAAAAAATAAAATTCCTCTTTGGAATCAGGATATAAAAATTTAATTTGGATAAAATTTTCATATTATTCTGATAACTTTCATATTTTAATGAATAATAAATACATGCTATATTTTAATTAAAAAAAATTCATCGAAATAATTTATATGGATAGATTATATTTTTAATTGGTTTTAAAATTAAATTAGAATATATTTTTACCATTTAATCCAATTTTGGTCATTGGAATTAATTTCACTTTGAAATTGGACATAAACCTGTGTCGATATTTTGATAGTTATTTTTTTTAAAAACACGGTATTTGTTTTGAATATGGGAATTAATTTTAAAATTAATTAACTCCACTTCTATGTTTTGAATTTGGAAAAATTTTCGGAATATCAAATATATCTTAGGCTAAATATTTGGTATTTTTCTGAAAAATTTCAATTTTTGATGAATAGTGAAACCACTTAGTGGTAGTTAAAAAAACGGAATCATTCATTTAAATGAAATTTTACCACTTCTGTGAATTGAATTTCAAAAAGAATACATACATTGTTGTTATAAAAAATTAAAATTTGGTTTAATAAGATGAAAATAATTTTTGGTGAATAGTAACTTTTGACTTTTATTTACCGCAATTAAAGGTAAATAGGGTAATTCAAGGTTAAAAGAATATTATAATAATTTCAAATTACCTTAACACTTGTTCTAACCTTATTGTATGAGTATTATCTGACAATGGGTATCCTTGTGTCGATTTCGGGACCCCATTAAGCCACTTGGTATTGATAATGACAATTTGGATTAATTAATTTAATGTAAAGACAAAATTGACATTAACAAAAATATTTTTGTAATTAATTTTTATAAGGGGTTGTATAAATTATCATTTAGACTATAAATATTAATTGGAAAGATAAAACAATTTCATACATGATGGTATTTTTTTTATAATTATTAAACATCAAATAAATTAATTTATTTTTGACACAATAATGATGCAGTATTTACTTCATTAATAAATGATTTAAATAAATAAGATTATAATGATTAAAAAATTATCCAAAACGTGTCCAATTCTGATTGGATGATATTATTTCGACCATGAGTCATCTTATCTTCATCTTTAATGGTTTTTTGACTTTTTGAAACCGAATATATGTTTATAATAAAATAATATTTTCACACTTTCCAAAAGAGCCCCTCCTCCCCCTTATAAAAAGAGACCAATTATATCCAATTCCTCACACCTCTCGAGCCATTTGGATCATCCAAACTCTACCCAATTAAGCTCTCTACATATATCTCCTCCCCCTAGAAGCCTTACCTTTGGAAGAAGGCTCTCCAAGAAGTCCTTTTGGTTCAAACCAAAGGAAGTTACCCAAATTAAAGGTAACGATTTCTCTTAAATTGTTTTCTTTTATTCTACTTCTCCAACCCCTAAACTCTTTTTAATCCTTTCTTTTCTAACAACACAAGTATACTCAATATACTAGGATTCTATTATGGGAATTATTCAAAATACACTTACACACACCTCCATATAATGGATGAAGAACATAATGTTTCTGTGGATGGAAGACTAACGCCTCACAAAATGATGATTGTTCGATTATCTCCTATCGTCTCTCATGGTGGCCATTATGATGGAAATGTATTTATATATGATATATATTATGTTTATTATTTTTTTATTCTTCTGTACTTTCAAATTATATCAAGCATTTATGGTTTTCATAGTGGGTAAATACGATAATCTCATTTGAGGAAGTGCGGACTACCGCCCCCTTAAAGTGATGTGACTTGTTAATGCCTTATGTGGGATGTATAAAGGATATATTTAATGATATTATATATGATATTATACTGGAATTGTAATATACCTATGTATGATTTTGTTTTTCTTCCATTAAAATAAGAAATAGAAATTAAAGTAGCGTTCATGCGTACGTACGGCTTACCGTCTCTATGAATGGTGCATTTCATTTCTTACCTCCATATGTTATGTACTATTATGAATACATGTATATGCTGGATATATATGATATATAAAATGTATAAATCATGAATATAATTCTGGATATAATGAATTTTTTACCACATGAACAACATGTAATTATAAGAAGTCCATTTTTTACACAAGTACCAAATATCGACAAAAATGAACGTTATTAACTTAAATGGTTAAATAATGTTTATAACATGGTAATAAGTGGTATTATAGGAATAATAAATTTAAAAAAGGTTATTAAGAAATTATAAATTAACATTGGTTTATTATTCAGGAGATTAAATAATGATCAAGTCAATTCGGACAGGAGGTAAGGGAACTTCTTAACCCAATTTATGTTCTTTGGGATGATCTTCTCTTTCTTGTTTATGTCGTTATTTGATTATGTGAGAAATGAATATCTTATCATGTATTTAGACTTTCTTTATGTGACCTTATAGTGAATACACATAAGTGATCTATTTTTTTTACAAAAAGATCTTTGTAAGAGATAATTATTCCAGTCTCATTCTTATCCGAGATTGTTTATTCGTAAGTATTTACTGGGGTTGTGTTTATCATCCATGTCCATATGTTCTCAAAATGTTCTCATAAAATGTATAATTTTCTTCCATGTATGTTTAAACTCATTTTTACCCTTTTTTTACTTGTACCACATCGTATGGAAGGAATCTTTCTTTTAAAAACCATACTAGGTACTTTTTGATTTTTCTGAAAAAAAGTACGAGAAGATGTTTTTTTTAAGTTATACGGGCTTAATGGATTTTTAGAACATTATTTCCATGAAGCTTGCTTTAAAAAATTTCAAGTTTATTTTTAATAAACTTCTTTAAGTTTATAATTATGTGACATTTTAAGAATGAAAAAATGTTTTTGATGTAGAAAGGATATTTTCCTCAAGAATAGAGTTCAATTGTTTTATCAAAAATATTTTCCATCTATGATAATATGGGGTTCTGTTTCTATCCCTATTTTTACATTTATTTGTTTATCTTATTATGGAATTATTTTTAAGATGTCTTTTTATCTTGTATGGATTATGTTATAATGGCATGATGTTTAAGAATACCATTTTTATTAGATGGGTTATGCTATGATATATGATTTATGATTTTTGTAGCACACATAGAATGGTTTCAGTATGAGTTGGGTGGGACCTATATCTCCCTCGAATGAATTGGGTAAAGATTTATATCTCATGAGATATACATGGCTGGAATGGTAAGTTAATCTGGTTTAGTGTTACAGGACTGGAATGAGGAGTGAACTCGATTCAGAAAGGGACTTTGTCCACTAAGATGGTCTTGGCAGCAATGCATTGGATACTATGGAAATAATATCATGTGCTTAATGGTTTTCTACAATTACATGTTTTATTCCCATGCTATTTTCTCAAGATTGATGTTCCATTATGATATGCCTTACGTACTTCCAATATTTATGTCTTTACTCAAGATTTTGATGTTTAAACATTATGTTCAGGTTTTCAAGTTAAATTGTATATGGTTTGTTTTATTTTCTCCATGCTTACCCTTACTGAGCATTTGATCTCAACCTTTATAGGTTTTCTATTCCTTAGGATTTCAAGAAAGGTTTTAGGTAAGAAAACAAAAGGGAAAGATCTTTATGGGAGTTGTTGAAGATCTTTCACCAAGATTAGAAGATTATATTCTGAGTTTCCAAAGACACTAAAGTATTACCATCCTTGAGTTTTGGTTTTTGTTATGTATAAATTATTCTGCAAAAGTAATTTATTTTCCATGTACGTAATGCTTTGGGCCTCTATAGTTGGCATCAGAGGAAAGGTTCAGTTAACCTTTGGAAACTAGGATGCGAAAACTTTAGTGAGATCCCTAGATATATTTCTAAGGTATGTCTAGGGATGTCCCTAAGGTTAAGTATATGTATAGATTATAGTCCTAGAATTACGGACATGATATTATAATTAAACCTAAGATGTTAGATATCGAAGGTACTCCCCCTTTATTATGTTGTTTTCCATAGCTTGATTTTTTCCTCTCACAATATTTTTTTTGGGTTTTGGATGATGACTATAACCCAAAGGAACCGTGTTGATCAATGTAATGGACAATACATTGATTGTCCTCCTGAAAAAACCAATGTTATGGGAGATGGAGTGAAAAATCATGTTGTTATACTAACACAAGCTATGAATCATTCTAGACTTCCAAATGAGTAGAGAAGGGAACAATATTCTATTGATTCCTTCATGAGGCAACATCCACCTTCTTTCAAGGGGTCTTCTGATCCACTTGTTGCTGAACAATGGATCAGTACCATTGAAAAGATATTTTCCATACTTCGATGTTCAGAACATGATAAATTCATTTTAGCTGTTTACCATTTAGAAGGTGAAGCTGCCTAGTGGTGGACTCTAATTAAGAATAAAAGGCCCCAAGATGAAATTGAATCCATGGAATGGGAGGAGTTCAAGAACTTGTTTTTCAGTAAGTATTTCCCTCGTATTCTTTGAAAAAAGATGGAAAAGGAGTTCCTCGAGCTTAAGTAAAAGGGTGATGAATCTGTTGGTATATACGAAGAAAATTTTACAAGGCTCGCAAGGTATGCATCTGGCTTTATCATCCAACCTAAAAGTAGAGTTGGTCGATTCTTCAGTGGAATAAAACCAAGTCTTCGAAGGGCATTAGCTATAAGCGACTTCAGTATCTATGAAGAAATTGTGCATTGTTCTATCAAGGTAGAACTGGAAGTTGGTGTTATATATCCATCTCATGGTTTTGACTAGAAACAAAATATGGAGTTCAAGGAGAAATCTCAGAACAATGGTGAAAAGAAGATGGATGTTTCTTTATGCTCAAAGTGTGGAAAGAAGCATGGTGGATTTTGTCTTAAAGAGACTAGAAAATGTTTTATGTGTGGAGAAGAAGTTCATCGAGCAGCTGAGTGTCGAATTAATGGAAAAAAGGTTACTAATGATGTGAATAGAGAAAAGACTACAGAGAATGCTCCACCAACACTTCAATGCTTCAAGTGCAAGGAAATGGGGCATTATGCTAGTAAATTCCCTAATCCATATGTTAATGATGATCAACGTGAGAAACCTCTTAAAGAAATGGATAAAGGGAAGTCTCATAAAATCACTATTTTTGATGTTGAGTATGAAAAAGATGTTGTGTAATGATTAAGTTTTTATGTAATGGGATTTAAAAATAGTATCATGGAATATCATTTATGGTATTGTGGAATTTTGGAATATCTATGTATTGGTTTTCAATAATTATATGGTACCTGTAACCATGCAAAAGTGATTGAAATATTTTTGGAAAGAAGATGATATGCGCACAATGAATGGATAATGAAAAAAATGAAATGAGCTCATGATTGATATAAGGACTAAGTGATATCTTGGTTTGAGTATATAGAATTTTTGGGATTTTGGTATGTGGATGGAATTAACTTTTGAAAGCATTCATGTTTTCACTAAGGTTAAATGGGTATTCATTTTTCAAGAGAATACATGATTAAGGTATTCACATGTTTGGAATGTGACAAACAAGATATATCGTATGATATATGGGGGATAAATGATGGTATTCATGTGCTTGTTATGTGACCTTTCAAGTAATCGTCTTCTTTATACTATTATATTAGACATATGTATTTCTGATAAGCCTAAAGATTGGAATGGATTATGTTGTACACATGTTATTATTGTTTAAAGCTAGAACTTTTGCTATATTATTGATGGAATGTCATAATGATGTAATTTTAGAAAAAGGAAAACCTTCAGGATGGGCGACAACCTGTCGTGTCGGACAAAGATGCGGGAATCAACCCCACAACTGAAGTGCGACAGGCCTTTATCGCCTACCACTGGCCTACAGGAATTCCCTAGTTAGTAGAAACTAGTTTTATTTTATTAAGCGGTACGATAGATGATGTATAAGTTCATTTTTAGAATCGTATATGATTAACCACACCATATATGGACTTATGTATATTTGATAACTATTGTTATCATTATGTTTGAAACAGATGGAATGAACCATCATTCTATCACATGATCTACTAACACTTCATAAATAACAAATTCAAATTAATTTATCTAAGAGATGACATGGAAATTGTTTAAGGCACGAACAATAGCGAGATTTTACCAAAATAAAGTAAGTATTTCTTCTAATTCAAATTTTTCAACTTTAAATAAATGATATTGAAAAACAAAATTGTTTTCCTAGTGTCCTTAAATCTGACGAATCAGATGGTACCTTAAATCATCACAAATTTCTAGCTTTGTGATTGTTGGATTTTTCATAGCCATGTTCTCTACCACTCTTCATCAGAACACGATGGTTAGATTTCTCTTCCATATCCATATTTTCACCTATGTTATCCTATGTGAAAACACAGAGATTAGTTAATTTGGGTAACCGTTACATTTATTAATTTAGTTTTTAATGTTATGTTTTGGTATTTCTTTTTTACGATGTGGGTTTCTATTAAAGAAACTATCAAGTAGTAAATGATTTATAACCACGACAAATTTTGAGGGTTAAATTCATTTTAAGGGGGGTAGAATGTAACACCCCGAGATTTTATAAGATATATTCTTTTTAATTTCTTTCATATCTTCTGGTGTACGCTAGACCAAGATTATCTCGCACTATACACAACACCGTATTAGCTTGTAATATATGAAACACTATACTTGGATCGTGTTACACACAATTTCATGTTTGTTTGATAATAGTTATTCTACGCAACATTGATTGTATATATATATATAAATATATATATTATTTGTATAACTGGAATATAGTTGGATTTTTTTATACACAACATCAAATGAATCTTTCACTGCACACAACACTAGCTTGTCTTGTGTTACACGCAATCACGACCTTCCTCGATAGCGTGTGCAGTACGAAATACCGGGTTTTACTAAACAATGATATATTGTTATAATATTATTATGGACTAGCTGTTAGGAATATTATTAACTAAATTTTGAATTTTATAACATTATTATTCATCTTACACATTTTCTAGAACATGGTATGAAAACAAAATAAATTTTTCAGGTAAAATAACTATTTTTCAAAAAATGCAGTTTTACCGGCTTTTGATGGCACACCCACTTTAAATATAGTTTTTAGCATGTTTATAAGTTCAGTTTGACAAAATAAAATTCTTCTTTGAAATCAGGGTATAAAAATTTAATTTGGATAAAATTTTCATATTATTCTGATAACTTTCATATTTTAATGAATAGTAAAAACATGCTATATTTTAATTAAAAACAAATATTTTCATCACAATAATTTATATGGTTATATTATCTTTTTAATTGGTTTTAAAGTTTAATTAGAATATATTTTTACCATTTAATCCAATATTGGTCATTGGAATTAATTTTCCTTTGAAATTAGACATAAACCAGTGTCGATCTTTTGATAGTTATTGTTTCATAAAAACACGCTATTTGTTTTGATTACTGAAATTAATTTTAAAATTACTTAATTCCAATTCTATGATTTGAATTTGGAAAAATAGACATCCTTTTTGAATTCAGAATATCAAATATTTATTAGGCTGAATTTTTGGTATTTTTCTGAAAAACTTCAATTTTTGATGAATTGTGAAACCACTTAGTGGTAGTTCAAAAAACCGAATCATTCATTTAAATGAAATTTTACCAATTCTGGGAATTGAATTTCAAAAATCCGACATACATGGTTGTTATCAAGAAATAAAATGTGGTTCAATAAGACGAAAATAATTTTTGGTGAATAGTATCTTTTGACTTTTATTTACCACGGTTAAAGGAAAATAGGGTAATTCAAGGTGAAAAGAATATTATAATAATTCAAAATTACCTTAACACTTGTCCTAAACTTATTGTATGAGTATCGGCCAACCATGATCATACTTGGTTTGATTTTGGGACCCCATTAAGCCACTTGGTTGTGATAATGACAATTTGGATTAATTAATTTAATGTAAAGACAGAATTGACATTAACAAAACTCTTTTAGAAATTAATTTTTATTAGGGGTTGTATAAATTATGTTTTCAACTATAAATATTCATTGGAAAGATAAAAATATTTCCTACATGATGGTGTTTTTTTATAATTTTTAGACGTCAAATAAGTAAAATTATTTATGACACGATAATGATGCAGTATTTACTTCATTAATAAATGATTTAAATAAATAAGATTATAATGTTTAAAATATTATCCAAAACATGTCCAATTATGATTTAATGATTTTATTTCAACCATGAGTCATCTTATCTTCATCTTTAATTATTTTTGGACCTTTTTAAATTGACTATAAGTTTATAATAAAAAAATATTTTCACACATTCCAAAAGAGCCCCCCTCCCCCTTATAAAATGAGACCATTTCTATCCAATTACTAACACATCTCAAGCCATTTGGTGCATCCAAAATCTACCCAATTAATCTCCATACATCCCTCTCCTCCCTATAGAAGCCTTACCTTAGGAATAAGGCACTCCAAGAAGTCCTTTTGGTTCAAACCAAAGGAAGTTACCCAAATTAAAGTTCACAATATCTCTTAAATTGTTTTCTTTTATTCTACTTATCCAACCCCTAAACTATTTTTAATCCTTTATTTTATAACAACACCAGTATATTAAATATACTAGGATGTTGTTATGAGAAGGATTCGAACTACACTTACCCACACCTCCATCTAATAGATGAAAAACATAATGTTTATGTGGATGGAAAACTAACGCCTCACGAAATGATGATTGTTCGATTATCTCCTTCCGCCTCTCATGGTGGCCATTATGATGGAACTGTTTTTATATATGATATATATTATGTTTATTATTTCTGTATGCTTCTGTAATTCCCAATTATATCATTCCTTTATGGTTTCCATAGTGGGTAAATACGATAATCTCATTTGAGGAAGTGCGGACTACCGCCCCCTTAAAGTGATGTGACTCGTTAATGACTTATATGGGATGTATAAAGGATAGAGTTAATGATAATATATATTATATTATACTGGAATTGTAATATACCTATCTATCAATCTGTTTTACTTCCATTAAAATAATAAATAGAAATGAAAGTAGCGTTCATGCATACGTACGGCTTACCGTCTCCATGAACGGTGCATTTCATTTCTTACCTCCATATGTTATGTACTATTATAAATACATGTATATGCTGGATATATATGATATATATAATTTATAAATCATGAATATGATTCTGGATATAATGAACCTTTTACCACACGAACAACATTTAATTATAAGAAGTCTATTTTTGACTCAAGCACTAGATATCGACAAAATGAACGTTATTAACTTAAATGGTTACATAATGTTTATAACATGGTAATAAGTGATATAAAAGAAATAATAAACTTAAAAAAGGTTATTAAGCAAGTATAAATTAACATTGGTTTATTATTCAAGAGATTAAAGAATGATCGTGTCAAGTCAGACATGAGGTAAGGGAACTTCTTAACCCAATTTCTGTTCTTTGGGTTGATCTTCTCTTTCATGTTTATGTCATTCTTTGATTATGTGAGAAATGAATATCTTATCATTTATTTATACTTTATTTATGTGACCTTATAGTGAATACACATAAGTGATCTATTTTGTTTACAAAAAGATATTTTTAAGAGATAATTATTCCAATCTCATTCTTATCCGAGATTGTTTATTCGTAAGTACTTACTGGGGTTATGTTTATCATACATGTCCATATGTTCTCAAAATGTTTTCATAAAATGTTTTATTTTCTTCCATGTTTGCTAAAAGTCATTTTTACCCATTTTTTACTTTTACCACATCGTATGGAAGGAATCTTTCTTTTGAAAACCGTAAAAGGTACTTTTTGACTTTTCCGAAAAAAGTACGAGAAGAATGTTTTTTTAACTTATACGACCTGAATGTATTTTTAGAACATTATTTCCATGAAGCTTCCTTTACAAGTTTTCAATTTTATTTTTAATCAACTTCTTTTAGTTTAAAATTTTATGACATTTTAAGAACCGAAAAATGTTTTTGAAGTAGAAAGGATATTTTCCCCAAGAATGGAGTTCAAGTGTTTTATCAAAATTATTTTCCATCTAAGATGATATGGTGTTCTATTTCTATCCCTTTTTATACATTGATTTGTTTATATTATGATTGAATTATTTTTAGGATTTCCTTTTATCTTATGTGTATTATGTTATGATGGCATGATGTTTAAGAATTCCATTTTTATTACATGGGTTATGCTATGATATATGATTTATGATTTTTGTGGCACACATAAGAATGGTTTCATTATGAGATGGGTGGGACCTATATCTCCCTCCAATGTATTCGGTAAAGATTTATATCTCATGAGATAGACATGGCTGGAATGGTAAGTCAATCCGATTCAGTGTTACAGGACTGGAACGAGGAGTGAACTCGATTCAGAAAGGGACTTTGTCCACTAAGATGGTCTTGGAAGCAATGCATTGGCTACTATGGAAATCATATCATGTTATTATTGGTTTCTCACAGTTACATGTTTTATTCCCATGCTATTTTATCAAGATCGATTTTCCATTATGATACATTCCTTACGTACTTCCATGATTTATGTCTTTACTCAAGATTTTGATGTTTAAACATTATGTTCATGTTTTAAAGTTCAATTGTATATGGTTTGTTTTATTTTATCCATGTTTACCCTTACTAAGCATTTGAGCTCATCCTTTATATTTTTTATTTTCCCCAGGATTTCAAGATAGGTTTTAGGTAAGAAAACAAAAGGAGAAGATCTTTATGGTAGTTGTTGAAGATCTTTCACTAAGATTAGAATATTATATTCCGAGTTTCCAAAGACACTAAACTATTACGATCCTTGAGTTTTGTTTTTTTTTTATGTATTCAGTATTCTGAAAAAGTAATGTTTTGTCCATGTACGTCATGCTTTGGGCCTCTACATTGGCTCCCTCATTCTTTCAAGGTCTCCCTTTACCCTCTTTATCTACCACGTCTCTTCCTTCTTCTATATCAACCACTACCCCTATGACTTCTTCTTCTACTGCTGCTAAAGGAAAAGAGAAGGCCAGTCCCTGAAGAATAATAGTGATTACTCCTTTTTTTATGAGAATTACATTCTTTTTTGTATTTATCCTTTATTTTGTACTGAACTGTTTACTCTTAATGGAATGTGCACTGTTTATCCTCTCTTTATTCCACTTTTTTGATAATCCCAAAAGGGGGAGAAGTTTCTGCATAAAGTGTCTATCTATTATTTTCTCTGTAGTTGCATCTAATTTACACTTTAACTGTACAGGATTTGTGATCATCAAAAAGGGGGAGATTTTTGGACTCTACATGTATTAATCGTGTTTTAAGGATCACAAATCTTATTCAACCTAGTTAACTCCTATATTATATTCAATCATGGGTATTTATGTTTCAAGTTCTCTCATGCTTTATAATGGTTATGCTCAATCAATTTCATGAATATCACAGTTTAAGTCTGAATATAGTTGTTTGCCTAAGTACAAGACTTCGTGAAGCCAGACACCGTAAGCCAAACACCGTGAATCCAGACACCATAAACAAGACACCGTGAACAAGACACCGTGACACTCAGACATTATGAGACTCAGACACTGTGACACTCAGACACCGTGTGAAGGAGACAATTTTTTCATAACATACTCTGAAACCATTTCTTAAACTATTTTGTCATCATTCAATTTAATTTTTAACAGTCATATTTGATGCCTTTAATGCACTTACATAGTTAATGTTTCTTTGTAGACATAGTACGAGGTAGGAGGTACAAAACACATGGAACCTGTCAGCTAAAACCCATGCATTCGAAGATAAAGAGAGAAGTGTGCCCAAGAACAAGACAATGTGATACTGAACGAAATATAAGCTGGTGAGCATGATCATGAAGAACATATTGAAATATTTTTAAAGACAACATTGTCTCATACATGCAATCCGACTCTGCTGAAGAACATACGAAGTAGACTGGAATCCAAAGAACATCTCCACATTATCATAACTCGTGAAGAACACAAGATGAATCACGACACTCTATTTTTCAAGAAAAAAAAATAGAGAAGGACCTAGAAGAATTTATATTCAATCAATGGAGTCCAGAGTTGCACTTCAAATCAATAGAGCATTCAAAACGCATATATACTCACTCTCAGTGATTCTTTTACTTACATTTTTAGCAGTGTGTGTACTCTGTTTATTCCATACACACACGGACTCTTATGCTAAACTGGAGGATTTCTAAATCCTTACACCAAACTCTTTACACTTTCGTTTACCAATGAAAATTGTGGAAGAGGTACCTATGTGGCCTTCTTATTATTTTTTTTTACCCATGAAAACTATGGAAGAGGTCCCTGTGTGCCCTGGAAAATCTATGTACTATTTTCAACCCCGATCCAGGGTGTGGATCAGAGATTATTTATATAAACTGCTTCATGTTAGGTGATCACCAAGAGGAGTGGATTAGGTCTCGTCTTGAGATTGAACCATTTTTTTCATATCCATTTTGATGTTTATATTTAGTTTTATATTTTTTACTACTTTATTGCATAATCCAGAAAACACTAATTTCACTTTGATAGTTAGTCTTGAAAGAAGTTATAACTAATTTTTCTTAGTAGGATAACATCAAAAGTAATATTACTAATACAATTTAAAATTACTGAGAATTAATCAATCTTCTAAGAAGTTGTTTAAAAAGTCAAACTATTATAACAGTATAACCTTGATTAACTAGGATATATCTATTTTTTGGAAACTATTTCTTTTGGAAAAATATTATTTTAACAGAATTTTTTATAGTTTCTCAATTCACCCATCCCCTCTTGAGTAAACTACTCTGCCCAACAAAAATTATTTTCTTTTTTGTATGTGGATGATATACTACTTATCATAAAATATATCCTTTATTTTATGTTTTTAAATGATCTATTGGGAGAATGTTTCTTTATAAAATGCATGGGTGAATATACTTAAAAATTAGTATTTATATATATATAGATAAATTTAATTGGTTGATTTTATTGCGTGAATAGGTATATTAGAAATTTTTGGCATGTTTTATCATTTAAAGCACAAATAATGTGTTTATAATATTGTTACATTGTATGGGTCTTATGAACAATCATATTAATTATTTGGAGGTACAAAGTGTATTCATTAATGGGATTACTTATACCCTTAAAATAGGACAATTCATGTATATCATGTTTATAATCTTCAAGATAAATCTTGTTCTTTTTTATTAGCTATGTGAACCTAATTAAATATTAATGAATGTAAATATATTATTATAGATAATTTCATAATGTTTTGGTAATGAAATAAGGACATTTTATTAGTAAATTGTGATGAGAATTATGTTATTGAAAAGGGTTACACTAATTATAACTCCCAAACTAAGATAAATGATTTAAAATATAATTATGGATTAATCTTTCATTGAATAAAATACATATATGTATCTAATAGTGAAAGATTAAAAAATAGTGGATTCTATCAAATTATCATATTTTATAAATTATTTTATTTGGAATGTGACATCCTAAACTCCAAAAATTTGGATCTAGTAGTTATATGATAATATTGGTATAAAGAAAAAGAGTTCAAGAAGGATAGAACTACATATAAGTCTTAAAAGACAAGATAAATACATAAAATAAATTTAAACCATAAGATACACTAGATAAATAGGGTGGGAATGTGACTATTCTTTCCATTATATCCTTGAAAATTACACATAGTCTTCATATAGGTTTCATATTGATGGGGAAAATAAACATGGATCATATTCTCAATATGTTTAAATATATAGTGGAAGATAACATAATATAAAGATGGAATAATTGACATGTCATGAATAAGTGGACAACATTAATCCACAATCAATTGAAATTGAAGTCATGCTATATCATTGAAAATAAATGAAAACATGGATAATAGTAATCATTGATCTCATGATGATGGAATTCCTAATACCAGATATCAAATAATAAATTTCAAGGCTCCATTAATAGACACTTTTTTATAATTGGATGATATATACACCAAAACCCAACAAATTTTATCTCATGAGGCCTTCCAAGGAAGTATGGATATATATATTTTTTTGATCCTTTTCTGTCACCTTATTAAGTCTAACACATTCAATATTATATACATTAGAACCTTCTATGTCATTCCATAAGGATCCTCTTACTGAATAGTACATGTTAATTCACATAATGGAGAAATATATAAGTAAAATACTTTCCCATTCAATAGAATAATGTGGATATCTTGGAGAAAATACGATTATCAAATTCTATGTTATGTGGTATCATCAATGTAACATGAAGGGCCCTTATCAAATAAATATAGTGGTGACTGTACTAATAAATTCCTAGGTTATACATGGAAGATAGTAATTATATTCAATATATTTCATTAGTAGGTATAAAACGATATGGTGGGAATATTATTTCATCATGGTTCACTAAGATTATATGATTATTACAAAGAATATACCTCGGAAGTCTCTCAATAGGTGTGAAATCTCAGGCCTAATCATCATACATTAGAGTGATGATTCATTTAATTCTCAAAAAATAATTTTTAGGGGGATTACACAAGGTGAATCTTTATTATAGTCTCATACTAATTCAAGTATCCAAAATATAGTTTCTATTCATGGAAATTACACACACTCTTACTTCACAAAAACATAGGATGGTTTTTCCACCACAAAAAAAGGTAATTGTTGAATAAAAATAAAATGAGAGATGGACAAAAATATAGACTTGAAAACGCATTAAATTTCAATATTATCACGGAAAAATGTATTCCATTGATAATTATGCACCCCAAAAAAAGAAAATAAGTTTTGATTATGTCCTGAGTCCCAAAGAATGAAAATTGGGATGAAAAACACCAACTTATGTATTGGGTAGTAATTAAATCATAAAATTTTGAAATAGAGGTCTTAAACCAGATATTAAAATTCATTGAATAAATTAATTTCATAATATAACTTCTCAAATATGTATAATTTGCACCACATAAATGATAATGGGTGATTAATATAAAACATATTTCAAATAGGGTGATGTGGGATGAAAACCACTTACATTGATTTAGCTTCATTCTGAAATCTTGACTAACCTCATGAATTATCAATTTGAGAATTTATATACCTTATTAAAAAAATATTATTATTTATTTATTTTATTATGCACCATTTACTATCATATGATATTTATTTTTTGGATTTTTTTCTTTCCTATATTAGTTGAGATTAATTGGTAAATTTTTAGAAAATATTTATGTATTTTTACCATGGTTGAAAGAGTCATAAAAACCTTTAATAATATAAAAAATATTAATGGTATTATGTATATAATATTTATTTATTAAATATATTTATAAATCAAACCATAATGGGTGATAATGACAAATTAAACTCATCACTCATCGAAGTGATAGTTTAAAAGTATTCTTGACTGACTATTCTATTTCTCAAAAAATTTGAGTTAATTAATTTAAAGTATAATTTTAAATTTTATAATAATATTTATATTATATTAATATTATTAATTAATAAACTAATTCATTTTTATCATTCATTTGTAAGGACCCAACCTTAAACATTACATAATCTAGAATTAAATAAATAATTCACATTGAGGATCTTTTCAGGTTTAGAGTTTTAGAGAATTAAGACATAACTATTACATATCAACTTGATAATTACAGGTAGTCACTATTACTCAGTATCTATTTTTTCAAAAAAATACACTTAAAAAGAAACATGTCTAGTTATATGTTTTAGACAACATGACTTTTCCATGATTCTATCTTTGACCCCATTCATCTTTAAATCCTATGTAAAGCTTTTTTAAAAGATTGTGATGAGAAAAAAACCTCAGTAAGGGTTATAAAATAAGGAAAACAAACATTATCCCATCAATAAATAAAAATCAATTAAACCATACTTTTCAATCATAACATTCCTCATTAAATCAGAAGATTTAGGAATAACATACAAAAATCATAAATCATAAAGATAACTTATGACATTCATAACATTCTTACATTGTTTTTATCACAGCTACAAAAGGAGTCACATTTTGAATAACCATCATAGTATATTCCCTAAATCTATTAGGAGAAACATTAATGTTTACCATCTTCAGGTTACCAAATGCATTGGAGATCTATCTAGGGCTCACTCGCCTGAGGTTTATCTCGGAACCACCCATATACGTAAACAATTCCCAATAACCATAACATAATCATAACACATAACACAAGTATAAAGAAAAGATACCATTTACACATTTAAATTTATTAAATCAAGATATTTAAATGTACAATTCTTTATCAAACCATTTTCAAAACCATTTAAAACATTTAATAAGCATATTTTTTAATCAAAGTGTCTCATACCAATTTGATGCTTTTAATAAATTAACATTTGAAAACATTAATGTACAAATAAGTAAATCCCAAAATCCATTTTTAAAACATGTACATTAATGATAAATATTTATAAGAATAAATCATTAAAACATTTAAAACAATATTTCAGTATAAGAGTTTTTAATAAAAATGAGAGATGCTTGAATACAGATAATTGAGGTATAACATTTAATCAGAACTTTATAATATCATGTGAATAAAGGGATTCATGATATAATATTCCAAAGGATATTATATACACTGTATAAAAGTGAATTGTCACATAACGATAATGAAGTCTCAATGGAATTTAAATTGAGACGAAATCCCTTATAAAAACGGTATCCTTAGATTAAGGAAAAATAAATTACATAAAAATGTGTGAAAATTATAAACACACTAAATATTATTTGATATTCAGTGTAAATTAATAATAGGAAAATCACACATGTTCTTTTTAAGACAAAACCAATGACTTGGATGTTTAACTCAATGAATGGAAATTGAGTTAAAATTACTCTTGTCAAGTTCATATCGATGACTTGAGAATTTATCAATGGAGTGATTATGTGTATCAAAAGTATATCCACACAAAGTTTAGTGTAAATCATAACATAAATAAATAAATAGTGATTCCACACATAATAATAGCATGACATAATTATGAATAATAATATTAACCCAAGGAATGAAAATTGGGATAAAATTTCCCTTACCAATTTTAAAACTTATGAAACATTCACCACATGAAATAAGGATCATTAAATGAAGATGTAAATAACCATAAATTAATGTACATTACACAAATAGTACAATCATGGGTATTATGTACACCACAGAAAGGATATAGTGACAAATATAGAATGAATCTCATTGGAATAAAAAGTGACATAAAACCCTTTACCGCATTGTAATCAATTGAGTCGTATGACCAAAAGTTAATAACCAAAAAATGAATCACAGAATACCACGAATATAAATATAATCATGATAATATATATCAAATTTAAGTACTCAATACACCACATGCAATGATTAAGTGGCGAGTAATGGAAATCTCACAGAATTGAAAGTGAGATAAAAAATCCCTTACCTCGTGTCTGACTTGACTTGTTTGTTCCTTATTCTTCTTGAATAATAAACGTAAGTAAATTTATACATGATTAAGAAAAATTTTTCATGTTTATTACTTCTTTTATATCACTTATTACTATTTTATAAACAATATTTAATCATTTAAGTTAATAATTGTCGTTTTGTCGATATTTGATACTTGGGTCAAAAATGAACACCTTATAATTACAAGTTGTCGATGTGGTAAAGAGTCCATTATATCCATAAATATGATAATTATTTAGGTATCATATATATCATATATATCCAGTATATATATGTATTTGTAATAGTACATAACATTTTGAGATAATAAATGAAATGCACCATTCATGGAGACGGTAAGTCGTACATACATATGAAAGCTAATTTCATTTCTATATCATATTTTAATTGAATGAAAAAATAATGATAAATTGTCTTATTATAATTCTGGTATAATATAATATATAATTTTAATAAATCTATCTTTTATATGCCCCACATACAGTATGAACGAGTCATATCACTTTGAGGGGGTGGTAGTCTGCACTTCCTCAAATGAAATTATCGTGTTTACTTGTAATGGAAAACATAATGGTATGCTATGAAATAATAATAAATAATCATAAAGAAAAAATAAAAAACATATATCATATATAAATACATTTTCATCATAATGGCCACCATAAGTGTTGTTAGGAGATAGTTGAACAATCATCGTTTTGTGAGGCGTTAGTTTTCCATCGTCAGAAAAAGTACGTTCTTTACCCATTAGATGCAGGTGTGTGTAAGTGTAGTATGAATACTTCTCATAAAAACTTCCTAGTATATTTAAGATACTGTTTTTGTCATAAAATAAATAAATTAAAAGAGTTCAGGGTTAGAGAAGTAAAATAAAAGAAAAGAATTTAAGAGAAACTGTTACCTTTAATTTAGGTAACTCCCTTTAGTTGGAACCAAAAGGTCTTCTTGAAGTGCCTTCTGCCTAAGGTATGGCTTCTAGGGGAAATAGAGGGATCTTGAGAGGTTATTTAGGTAGGGTTTAGACAAGCCAAGGGGATTTATTTTTGTGAAAATGGGTTAGAACTGATGTTTTTTTATAAGGGGGAGGAGGGGTTCTTTAGAAAAGTGTGAAAATATTATTTTATTATACAATTAATTTTGGTTTCTAAATGTCCAAAACTTATTAAGGTTGAAGAAAAGATGACTCATGGTAGAAGTAAATTCATCTAATAAGAATTAGATAGGTTTTGGATGTTATTTTAATATTTAAAATCTTATTTATTTAAAACATTGTTTTTAAGGTTGGAGCTGAAGCCTCATTTATTATTAAAGAAAAGAAAAGACCTCTTTAACTAGGTAGAGGGAGACCAATTCCATATCCTGAAGACCCAGTGGGAATTTTTCCCTTTACATGGTCCATAGGACCGTTGTTTTGGCTCAAGGTCCATTCTATTAATAGTATTGTGACAGTACCCGCGCTACTACAGTACCACACAGTACCTGTCGCTGCTGCAGTACCCTGCCACAGCTAGAGAGACATGCCACTACTACAGTGTATGCCATTACTATAGTGTAACCTATTCTACAGTGAAGCTATAGTACCTGCACCCAATCGTTTTTGAACCCCCATGTTTCATGTAGAATTAAGGGGTGCTTACCACTAAGCAAACCCCCAACTACATATATTTAACTCATTTATTAATGAGGTAAATAATGCATCATTTTTATGTCATAAATAATTTTATTTATTTGATGTATAAAAATTAAAAAAATACTATGATGTAGTAAATATTTTTAGCTTTCCAATTAATATCTATTTTCGAAAATATAACTTATATAACCCCACATAAAAATTAATTTACTAGAAGATATTTTCTTGTGTCAATTTTGTCATTACTTTAAATTAATTAATCTAAAGTGTCATTATCACTTCCAAGTTACTCCATGGGGACCCAAAATTGACCCATGGATTACCATGGTCAGACATGACTCATTCAATAATGTTAGGACAATTTTTATGTGAAATTTGTATTATTATAATATTCTTTTTACCTTGAATTTCCCGATTTAATTTTAACCACGGTAAATAAAAGTCAAAAGTTCATATTCACCAAAAATTAATTTCATCTTGTTAAACAACATTTTACTTACTAATAACAACCATGTATGTCAAATTTTCAAAATTCAATTCACAGAAGCAGAAAAATTTCATTTAAATGAAAAATTCTGTTTTTTAACTACAACTTAGTGGTTTCACTCTTTTCCAAAAATTGAAGTTTTTCAAAAAAATACTAAAAATCCAACCTAAGATATATTGGATATTCCAAATTCAGAAATGATATCTATTTTACCAAATTAAAAACCTATAATTTGTATTAATTAATCTAAAATTAATTCTCGTTCTCAAAACAAATAGCGTGTTTTTAAGAAATAATATATGTCAAAAGATTAACATTTGTTTATCTCCAATTTCAAAGTGAAATTATTTCCAAGGACCACTATTGGATTAAATGGTAAAAATATAATCTAATTAAACTTTAAAATCAATTTAAAAGATAATATAAAACAATAAATAAATTATATTAAAATGAATTTTTGAATTAAAATACATTATTTTTCACTATTCATCAATAAATGAATTTTATCAGAAAACAGCCAAAATTTTACCTAAAATAAATTTTTATGTCCCAATTCTAAAGAAGGGTTTTATTTTTTCAAATGGAACATATAAAAGTGACCAAAACTAGATTTAAATAGGGTTCTCCATCAAAAGGTATTAAATCGACCTTTTAGTGAATATTATAGTATTCATGGTTAAAATCCAATTCTTTTTTATTTTAAGCCTCTAAATTTTTTTGGATAAATGTAAAAACATTTAAAAAACATGTATAATAATATTTTATTTAGTTATTTTCATTCCTTCTAATACAACATATAGGCGTTAACTACCATTTAAAATAATAATGTTATATTATTAGTTTGCAACGTAAGATTTCAAAGAAACCCATTACTGCGTATCGAGTACGCCATTGAACATAGTGTCCCCTTTAAAGTCGAATTAATATTTAATTAAAAAATATTTATAAATATGAAAAATGTCATGTTCTTTATTTACCTAGGATGTTACATCCTTCCCTCTTTTAAGAATTACGTCCCCATAATTTTAAAACTCAGCTTGATAACTTCATTAAAATTACCACATCAGAAAAGAGTAAGTAAAACTATCACTTTAAAAGAAAGAAAGAAAAGTACAAAGGTCACCAGAGATAACCCATGCTAGGATTCCATGTAGAAAAACATGGATATTGAAGAGATAAAAAATGGACAAATTCTGATGGAGAGTAATAGAAAACCTGATTAGTAGAAAGTTTACCACTAGAAAATCACAAACATGTGATGTGTTAAATGGTCTTTGATTCCCCAATAGGAAAATTTAACAGATTATGTTTTTTTTAAATTAATTTGCATAATGTTGAGGAATTTATTTATGAGCATAACTAAAAAAATAAGGAAACATACTTACATGTCATGTAGACTTTCATCCTTTACTAAATTTATACCACAAACACATCTTTTCTCCAAATGATGAGTATTAAAACTGACATGGTTACATTAGAAGTGCAAGAATAAACTTATAGAGTATCAAATAATCCAAATAATATGAAATATATGTTTCCCCTATATTTAGACATCAACCAAAACCAAAAAGTTTAGTAAAAGATCAGATAATCCCCAAAAAGGATAAACTTCTACATAAAGAAAAACTACTCTTAATCTCCAAAATTAGTCCAAAAATACCCAATGTTCAACAAAGAACATTCAATAAACAACTATCCATAAATTCTTAAAAGTATCCCAAACTATGATTGAAACCCAAAATAACAAAAGAGTTTGATCACATAGTCTTCCACAAAAATTTTAACAATTATCTCCAAAAACATCAACTACTCATAAGACTCATACTGAAGTGTAATTAACCAAATCACATATTCTCAATGATAGGTTAATCATTTCCATAGATTTCCAAAAATCAACTTATTCTTGATTCATAAAATCATTTTACTAAAAAATATTAGTCATACTAACCAGGGACTTCATGTTGTGCAGTGGTAGGCGATAGATCCCAGTCTCACTTTGGTTGGGGTTCGATTCCCATAACATTGTCTGGCGTGATATATTGTCACGCGGTCTGCATGTTGTCCTTTTTCAAAAACTATATAATTTTATAACATTCTCAAAAAAGAGATAAATTCATCAAAAATAACCCTAATATATTTTAACCACAAAGCATATCTAATAACTTTCATTTTTCATCCCAAAATGTATTAACCTATAATTTCCTCAAATTTAAGGGTCATATAAACCCAAATGTTCCTTTATAAGTATATTCTCAAAAGAAAAGATAATTATTCCTTGAATAAAATTTTCATATATCAAACTTTTGGGTTACACATACAATAAAGACACTTATAATGTAATCCCATCATCAAAAGATCCTTAATACATTTAAGCATTTCACCATCCTAAAATCTACCATAACACTTGAATCCCTTATATGTTGAATTCTTACTCATTCAACATTTTTCATGATCTATTAACCATTTATTTCCAAATTATTCTTAAATACTTCTTTCCTATAAACAAAATCATGAATCATATCCTATTATTCAATAATATCAAAACCTATTTTAAGAAATAATCCATACCTTTCATTATTTATTGTCAGTTTCTTAATCCTCAATCGGAATGGAATTAGATATTGGTAAACATATATTTGTACGATCATGTTAGTTCCATTCCTGAAACTTCTTCATAGTACATTGGTTTTTATAATGACCACGCACACCACATTTAAAACATTCAATTGATCCCTTATACATAACTTATTTCCCTTTTCTAGAGTCAACTGGATGCTTCCTTTTTCCATGGCAGGTTCTTGCTTTATGAACTTTATTTTAAAATCTATTACATCTTCCCATATATAATTTTCCTAAGTGTTCTTTTTCACATCCTTGACACATAGGTTTTTGACCATAAATACCTTTATGATAATTACCTGAACTTCCATAGGGATTGTTTTCTCGCATATACGATGCCTTATAAAAATCAACAAGGTTCAAGTGGTCAATAATGATTCTAGATATTTGGTTGAGAATAACCACAAGAGTTATCATTGCAGCTCCCATTTCATTCAGTTTCTCATTCAGAAAACCGTCCAATTTTTCTTCACATCTACTGTTCCATTAGTGCCTGCTAGATCCAGCCATTTACTAAAACAAAAAAGGGAAGTGTGAGTATATCAATAAAATCGTCATGTAATGTCTTATGAGGAGGGTAAATATTAATATATACTTATTCATGTTATATTAAACTCATTCACTTTATCTAATATAATTATGACACTTTCTAAAATCCTAACCATTATTGTAATTCCATATATTCTTACAGAACACCCTAACCTCTAAAGTTATCTAAACTGGCCTCTAATACCAACTGTAAGGACCCAACCATAAACATTACATAATCTTGAATTAAATGAATAATTCACATTGAGGATATTTTTAGATTTAGAGTTTTAGAGGATTAGGTCATAACTATTACATATAAACTTGAAAATTACATGTATCCACTACTAATCAGTATCCATTTTTTCAAAAAAAATAAATACTCTTAAAAAGAAACATGTCTACTTCCATGTTTTAGATAGTATGACTTATCCTTAATTCCATCCTTGACCCTATTCATCTTTAAGTCATGTGGAAAACATTTCAAAAAATTGGGATGAGCAGAAAATCTCAGTAAGGGTTATAAAAAAAGGAAAATAAACTTTAGCCCATAAATAAATAAAAATCAATGAAATAATACTTTTCAATCATAACATACCTCATGAAATCATAATATTTATAAATAACATACAGAACTCATAAATCATAAATGTAACTTATGAAATTCATAACATACTTACAATGTAGCTATCATAGCTACATAGGGAGTCGCATTTTGAATACCCATCACAGTATATTACCTAAATCTCTTAGGATAAACATTAATTTTTACCTCATTTACATTACCCAATGCATTGGAGAGCTATCTTGGGCTCACCCGCCCTAGGTTTATCACGGAACCACCCATATATGTAAACAATGCCCAATAACCATAACCCAATAATAACACATAACACAAGTATAAAAGAAATATAACATTTCCACATTCCAATATATAAAATCAAGATATTGAAATATACAATGCTTTGTGAAACTATTTTCCAAACCATTTAAAATAGTTATTAATGTGATTTCTGAATGAAAGTGTATCATACCACATTGATGATTTTAATGAATTATCATTTTAAAACATTAATTTCCATATAAAAAAATCCTCAAAACCATTTTAAAATAGGGGAATTAGTTATAAAAATTTATATGAATAAATCTTTACATCATTTAAAACGATATTTTAGTTAAAGAGTTTTTAACAAAAATGAGAGATGCTTGAATACAAATAATTGAGGAATAAAATTCAATCATAACCATATAATATCATGAGAATAAATGGATTCATGACATAATATTCAATATGATAGTATATACAGTGTATAAAAGTGAATTGATTCATAATGATAATGACGTCTCAATGGAATGTAAATTGAGACGAAATCCCTTATAAAATGGTATCCTTAGATTAATGATAAATGGATTACATAATAATGTGTGAAAAATATAATTACACTCAATATGATTGGATATTATTTGTAAATCTATCATATAAAATTCACAACTATTATTTTTAAGAAAAAACTAATGACTTAGATGTTTAACTCAATGAATGGAAATTGAGTTAAAATTACTATTATCAAGTTCATATAAATGACTTGATAAATTATCAATGGAGTGATTAGGTCTATCAAAAGACTATACAAACAATGGGGAGTGTAAATTACAACATAAATAAATAAACAGTGATTCCAAACATAGCCATATCATGACATAATTATGAATTATAAGATTTACCCATGGAATGAAAATTAGGAAAAAAAGTCCCCTTACTGATTTGGTAACTTAAGAAACTTACACCACATTAAATAAGGATCATTAAATAAATATTTAAATACCCATAAATGAATGTATATTACACCAAGATTATAATCAGGGGCAGTATGTACACCAAACAATGGAATTAGTGACAAATATAGCACGAATCTCATGGGAATAAAAAGTGAGATAAAACCCTTTACCACGTTGTAGTCAATTGAGTCGTTTGAAAAAAAGATAATAACCACGAAATGAATGAAAGAATTCCATAAATATAAAGATAATAATGATAATATATATCAAATGTATGTATACAATAAACCAAATGCAATGATTAAGTGGAAAACAATGGAAATCTCACTGAATTAAAAGTGAGGTAAGAAATCTCTTTACTCATGTCTGGCATGATTTGTTAGTTCCTTGTTATTCCTGAATAATAAACAAAAGTTAATTTATACTTGATTAATAACCATTTTTGAAGTTTATTATTCCTTTTATATCACTTATTCCCATGTTATTAACAATATGTAATCATTTGAGTTAATAATGGTCCTTTTGTCGATATTTGGTACTTGAGTAAAAAATGAACAACTTATAAATACAAGTTGTCCATGTGGCCAAGATTCAATTATCTAAAGAATGATATTTCTGATTTAGATATCATATATATCATATATATCCAGTATATATATGTATTTATTATAGTACATAACATTTGAACATAAGAAATGAAATGCACCGTTCATTGAGACGGTAAGTCGTACGTACGCATGAACGATACTTTCATGTATATTTCTTATTTTAATTACATGAAAACATAATTATAAATACTTATATTATAATTAAAATATAATATCAAATATAATTTCAATAACTCTATCCTTCATATGTCCCAAGTACGGTATTAACGAGTCATGTCACTTTGAGGGGGCGATAGTCTACACTTCCTCAAATGAAATTATCACATTTAATCATAATGGAAACCATAAAGGTATGATATTAATTAAAAATACAGAAGAATAAACAAAACAAAAACAACATATATATCATTTATAAATATAGTTTTATATTAATGGCCACCATAAGAGGTGGTAGGAGATAGTTGAACAATCATCATTTCGTGAGGCGTTAGTTTTCCATCCTCAGAAACATTATGTTCTTTAGCCAATAGATGGAGGTGTGTGTATGTGTAGTTCAAATACATCTAATAACAACATCCTTGTATATTAAGGATACTGTTGTTGTTATAAAATAAAGGAATTAAAAGAGTTTAGGGGTTGGAGAAGTAAAATAAAAGAAAATAATTTATGAGAAACTATTACCTTTAATTCAGGTGACTCCCTTTGGTTTCAACCAAAATGACTTCTTCAAGTGCTTTATGCCTAAGGTAAGGATTCTAGGAGGAAGAGAGGGATCATGAGAGCTTATTTGGGCAAGTTTTGTATCTAAAAAATAGATTTAGAGGTGTGTGGAATGGGTTAGAAGTGAAGGAATTTTATAAGGGGGAGGAGGGATTCTTTTGGAAAATGGGAAAATATTATTTTATTATATAATGAATTTCAGTTTCTCAAGGTCCAAAACATATTAAGGTCAAAGATAAGATTACTCATGGTCGAAATAAATTCTTCTAATAAGAATTGTATAGGTTTGGGATGTTATTTGAATATTTATAATCTTATTTACTTAAATAATTTATTAATGTGGTAAATACTACCTCATTTTTGTGTCAAAAAATAATTTAATTTTTTTGATGTCTAAAAGTTATGAAAAATAACAATGATATATTAAATAGTTATATATTTACACTGAATATTTATAGTCGAAAATATAACTTATATAACCCCATGTAAAAATTAATTTACTAAAAGATATTTGTTTATGTCATTTTTGTCATTACATTAAATTAATTAATCTAAAGTGTCATTATCACTTCCAAGTGGCTCCATGGGGTCCAAAAATTGACCCATGGATGCACATGGTTGGCCATGACTCATACAATAAGTTTAGGTTAAGTGTTAAGGTAATTAACTATTATTATAATATTTGTTTTGCTTTAAATTACCAAATTTTCCTTTAACCGCGGTAAATAAAAGTCAAAAGTTACTATTCACTAAAAATTAATTTCATCTTATTGAACCAAATTTTATTTAACAATAAAAAACATGCATGTTGAATATTCAAAATTCATTTCATAGGAGCGGTAAAATTTCATTTAAATGAAAAAGTCAGTTTTCTAACTACTACTTAGTGGTTTCACTATTCTTCAAAAATTTATGTTTTTTCAGAAAAATACGAAAAATTCATCCTAAGCTATATTTGATATTCTGAATTAAAAAATAATTTCTATTTTACAAAATTAAAAACATAAAAGTTGCATTAATTAATTTAAAATTAATTCCTATTGTCAAAACAAATAGCGTGTTTTTAAGAGACAATATATATCAAAAAATTGACACTTGTTTATGTCCAATTTCAAAGTGAAATTAATTCCAATGACCACCATTGGATTAAAGGGAAAAAATATAATCTAATTAAAATTTAAAACCAATTAAAAATAAAATATAACCATATAAATAATTTAGATAAAAATTCATTTTTGAATTAAAATACAGTATTTTCACTATTCATCAAAAAATGAATTTTATCAGAAAAATACCAAAATTTTACCAAAAGTAAATTTTGATGTCCCGATTCAAAAAAAGAATTATATTTTTTTCAAATGGAACACATAAAAGTGACCAAAACTAGATTTAATGATGGTTCTCCATTAAAAGGAAATAAATCAACCTTTTAGTGAATATTAGAGTATTCTTGCTTAAAATCGCATTATTTTCTTATTTTAAGCCTCTAAATTTTATTGGATGAATGTAAAAAACATTTAATAAACATTTATAATCATATTTTAGTTAGTTATTTTCATTCCCTCCAATACATCATTTAGGCGTTAACATCCATTAAAAATATTAATATTAATCTATTAATGTGCAACGTAAGATTTCAAAGAAACCCATTGTTATATATGGGGTATGCCCTTGAACATAGCATCCCCTTTAAAGTATAATTAATAATTAATTCAAAAACATTAATAAATATGAAAATTTTCATGTTCTTTATTTACCTGGGATATTACACCATTAATGGTGGTGTTGGGAAAAATAGAAGACGTTTCTTTGTATAGGTAGTAGTCTTCACAACGCACAAAGGAATATTTTGTTTTTCTTAGTAGATGGAGATGAATAAATAATGTATAATAAATTAATATAATAACACATATATATATATATAATCATTATATTTATTTCATAATATTATTAGTAATATAATATATTTTTAAGAGGAATATTATGCATCAAAACATCAGATTGAGAGAATACTTACATTTCAGACTTCATCGTTGCATAGAAAACTCAACAGATTTTAAGGGATTTTGATATCTTAGTGTGAAAAATGGATTTATATAGTGTGTAAGAATTACATTGGAAGATATTTTGGGATATTTCTAAATAAATTTATAATGGGAGAAGTATATTTGAAAGGTTTTAATTGATCCCCTTTTATAAGAGAGTAAAATGAAACTTTTGAAATTACTCTTTATATTTTAAAAATTAGATGAAATAATTAAAAATTCAATGGTTAAAAAGTTTTGAAATAATGGATTTTTTGTTTTATCTAGGTTGAAAAATAATCATTGGAGGATTTTTAAAAAATTAAACATGTTATTGGGTGATTGTCAATATGTATTTTCATTTTACTATTTTACTTTTAAAATATGTAACTATTTCTTAAATATGTGGTTTTATGTTTTACTAAAAATAAAACATAACCCATATTACAAAAATGTTTCTTATTGAAAAACATTTACCTATATTTAATTAATATTAATTTATAAATATTTTAAAATTAAATTTAAAATTAAAAGTGACAATGCGTAGAAAAACTATTTTTACTAAAAAAACTGATATTTTGACCCTTATATATTTTTTTAAATATACAGTATTAATTTAAAAATTAATTTGTGTTAATATATTTATTTATTTGTTTATAAATCATATTATATTAAATTTTTTAAATTTTTTAAATTTTTTTCATCTGTATAAATTTCTTGGTATTATTAAAAATTAATTTTAAAGTAATTGCTTCACTGTTATCACTCTAATTTGTACTAATTTTAAAATTCTAAAATGTATATAAATAAAAAATTTCCCATATTAAATAATTTCAATTTTTTTCTAAAATATGTGATTCATTTTATCAAATATACATTCAATTAATATGTAAATTAATCTTATCGTTAACACATGTATCGTGTAACACTCCATTTTTTAGAAAATTGTATTTTTAAGAATTGTATTTATGTATATGGAAATTTTTTCAATTTTATTTATTATAAATACATTAAGATAATTATAATTATTTAAATTAAATTTTTGTGACATTAAAATAAATCCAAAACATAATTTCCCAATGTGTAAATTTAATTAAGAAAATAAACAAAACATAGTTTACGTAAAATCTTACTTGATTTTCTAAAATGATATTGTTAGGTTAAAATAATTCAAAAATTAATTTTAAAAGATTTATTTTACGTTGTTAATAAATATTTTTTTAAATTTAAGGTTTTTTTAAATATAATTCAAATAAAAGTGACGGTATTATGAAAAATGATTTTATTTTATTATTCACAAAAAATAAATTATTTGATAAATATATAAAAAATATATCCCAACGTAATTATTAAATTATGAATTCAAAAATAAAATTAGTTTGTTCAATTTAAACAAAAAAATTAACTATTAAAAAAATTAAATTAATTATCTTTAAAGGGTTCATTTGTGAAATAATTTTGGGATTCATCATTTACCTAATATAGGTTTTACATTCTCCCCCTTGAATACTTTATACCATAATATGGGGTATATAATCAATTTAAAAAATGGGGATAATTCTTCCTTATAGATTCTTTAGGTTCCTAGACCACCTATTCTAATTTTTTATTTCAACAAGGGTCATTCACTAAATGAGTTGTCTGATTCTATGATACTTTATCCATATTTTTGTGAATCTAGATAGGCTTTCCATTATAAGGATATTTAAGATCAAACTCTATTAACTCAAATTTGAGAACATGCATTGGATCTGGAAGGTATTTCATTGCAATGATACAAATGAGACATTATGTGCATTATAAATATTTGATGACATCACCAATCGGTAATCCACAACCCCAATGCTTTATAATATTTCAAAAGGAACATTTATCCTAGGGATTAGCTTCACCTTTTACCAAATAGTATGACTCCCTTACAACTTGAAACCTTTAAGAGTACAGGATCCCAAACATGAAATTCCAAGTATTTATTTTGATAATTGATAGATCTATTCCATTATGTTTGGGATACATTAATGTTTTCCTGAAGAGTTTTTACTTTAAAAATCATCTCATGAAAGATCTATGCCCAAACTATCTTTCATTATTAAATGACTTCCTAAAGGGTTGGTGCACGTCACCTCTCCCCATGTAATGCTTCTTATGCTTCCATCGGGATACTTGAATTGAAGCTATTAATCTATCAAAAAACAACCAATGTTATATAATAATACCAAATACCTTTTAGTCCATATAATATGATCTTAGAATGTCATAAAAAGTCGACATATTTTTTTCCGAATTCCCATAAGTCTTAGGATGATATTCGTACTTAAATATATCTCACTATAAATAACCCATTTAAGACACTTCCATAATTTTGATGTGAACTGAGGCTCACGGTTTGATAAAAAAATATAGGTTCCTCATTAATCCTGAATACTTCATTGATATAAAGTAGGGAAGCGTTCTTAAGGGGTGAATATTCTCATATCCTTATGAAAAGAGAAGACATTGTGTGGCAATTCATGATGAAATGTATAGCATCATTCTTCCTTTGAGTATTTGTGATTCCTATAAAAATATACATTGTATCATTTTTGAGATTCCATATAGGTATAAGTAGAGTTTTCATGACTCATTATGATTTGGTCATTCAGATTTAACCTACAATCATAATAATATTTTGGAAACAAAATATGATACTTCCCACTGAATACCATCCCACTAGAAATTTTCACTAAAATCCCAATACAGATTTTTGATACCTATGAGTATAGGAAACTTTTTTCTATTTTATTCATATAGAATGGACAATTTAAACTATTGTGAATAGTGAACACATAACCTCATACCAAACATCAAAACTATATCTCTATAGATTAAGTCTATCAATTTCCCAGTATTTTCCAAATTAATCAACATTTGTAAGCTCTCTTATTCCTATTGGGACTTCTCAATCCTTTATTATAAGAATGGTTTTGAAATTTCATTAAAAAGAAATGATGTATTCCCTTCCATATAAATATAAATATATATCATTTATATTTCTATAAATATATGATCATTTTTAATCTTCTTCGTGGGCATAACGTAATGTTCTCTCCTACTCAATCAGTCATCCACCATGTTTTCCTTCAAAAGGGGTTGTGTATCAAGAAATAATAGTCCATGAGTAGTTACAACCATATTAATTGCCTAATGTTTTGGTTCTTATTTGGAAATATATACTTTAAAATATTGTATTATGAATATATATCACATCATTCACTATAGAGGCGGTGTTCCATATTTTGAAAGAAACGATTATGGATGTGAGCTACAATTTATGTGTTGGATTGTTTTGTTCATGGTTTTCCAACTTTCTTTAAGCATAGGCAATCACTCTGTTAATCTGTATTGGAAAAAATCAAAGTCCTTTCTTCAATTAAACACTAAAAATTTCCAATAATTCCCTACATAAAGTTAAATTCAATATATATCCATTATTCAGTCACTTTTTATCTCTTTAAAACTTTCTAAACATTCCTTTACCCATGATAATTGAACCCATTTATATGTTAACTTGAATAATGGGTTGGCTAACCAGGAATAAATCTAGAACATACCAATGATTATAACATGATATAATTATGAATCTTCATATCTAGTTTACGTTAATTAGTGTAGGACATTCAATGACTTCCTTTTTATTTGAGTGGTTAATAAATATTCCATCCATAGAGATAATATGGCCATGACAAAAAACATCATTGTTCTAAAATTCATGATTACTCTATATACAAAATAATTACCTTTCCATAATGTTTTCCAAAATTATTTGAAGATGAAACCCATTATTTTAATATCTCTTATATTATATAAACATATCATTAATTTATACAACCACAACATTTTCAAGATACTCCATGAATACTCTATTATTCATATCTATGAAGATTGATGTAACACATGAAGATTTTAAATGGGGAACATAATGTTCAATGTAAATATATGACACACAACACCAAGACTAAAATATAATGTAACAACCCATGAGTTTAAAAAATATTTATTTTTAAATAAATTAAATCCCTTTGATAACTTATGATGCATGGAAAACAATATTTAAATGAAACATGATACTCAATTAAAATATTATTATGATCATTATAACATAGTTGTTAAGTTGGTAGGAATGAATTACAATATTTAAATTATGAAAGTTAAATGTTTTCCACATTTATAATTTAAATTAAATGGTTATCTTTTAATTATTAAAATACAGTAAACTTTTTAAATTGAAAGAAATGTTTTCGGAGAAAATTTATTTTTTTCGAAAGGAGGTATTAGACACGTATTGGACACATAATTTCAAAATAACTTTTTAATAATTTTATAAAAATATATTTGATACAATTAACTTATTTTTATAGATCATCATATAAAAAATAGAGGACGGTGTATTTTTGGGATTTTCTAAAAAGTTTCATTTGTTGATGAATAGTTATTTTTTATATTTATTAATATTGGATTTTTAGTATAAATCATTAAATGTTATTTTTTTATTTATAATTATTTTTAAATAAAACATAGTACACTTATATTATATTCAATAAAATTTAGGTTAGTGAAATTAACTTATTATTGAATTTTTGTATTAAAACTTTCTATACATATTAGATCTTTCTCATTGGAAAATTGCTTTTTCATCATGTCATTGGGTTTAACTTTAAATTAAATATTAATACTAATGGTTTTTTAATTAAATAAAATTATTTACATACAATGAATAAACATAATTAATATTATCTACTAATATTGACTTAATTTTTTACTATAATGAATACGAAAACAGTAAAAATTAATTTCCATAGATACGGTAAAAAAAGAGTTTTTGATGGGGTTAATCTAAAATGATAAGGATTAAAATGATATAAAAAAATTTATAATTCCAATTGGATAGACATATTTCATCCTGTAGGAACTTAGGTTCTATTTTTATGTGTTTCTATGACACATTTCTATTAAGGTGATCTATATAATAATTTAATTAAAGGAAAAGTCCAAATAACCCCCTATCGCACTTAAATTTAAATTATTCATTCACACAGTGAAAAAGAAATATTTGAATGAATATTGAAGGTAATTTCTGTCATATTGAAATTATTTTCATGAGATAAATTTATATTTAAATTTTTTTGTAATCATATAATTACATTAAATTCTTAAGCAACATCAATGAACTAATTATTTAATTAAGACAAAAAAATAAACAATAATAAAAAAATTAACAGTAATATAAAATTAATTAATATTTATCTACCATTAATATTATAAAAAAATTTATCATTTTACACATTTTTTATTACAATATATTACAATCCCATCACTTTCTTCAATTCTTTTTTACAAAATCTACTCAAATAAATAATTTGAAAATAAAAATTAATGTTATTTTGTAAAAAATTATAGTTTTTTAAAAGTTTTAAAATTATTAGATATCATATCTTATTAAAAGTAAATTTTAAATGTTTAAAAATATAATCTATCATCCATTCAGGTATTATTTTACTTTTTATAGTTTCTCTATTGACCCCTATATAGTAAAAACAATTCAGATGTTAAGGATAAAGCTATTTTTTGGCACATTACATGCGGTTGGTTTAAAATTATTTTTAAACACAAGTATTTATTATATTTGATAAATTTTATTTCATATTAATAGTCCTTAGTTCAAAATTATATAATAGATATTATTTTATTTTAATATTAAAGGAAGAATTACCTAGGTAAAAAAGACTAGTTACAATTGTGAAAATATGAAAATGGTAAAAGTAGGGAAACATAGAGGTTACGGAACAAAATGATTAAAAATGTATTTTTGAGGATTTGATAGGACATATCATCACTAAAACACATGCATTTTTATTTTTTATCAACATGAGGTTATATTGACTATCCATTACTGAATAGTCTTTTCTACTTACTAAAATGCTGCCCCTCCCCAATTATAAGTGGTCACTCAATCCCCTAACTTATTCACACCTATGAAGAAATTTTTTTCAACAAAACACACTAAAAATACCCTCATAAAATAATTATAAAGATTGTATAGTATCATTTATCACCAAAATGTGAAATATATGGTCCTTAAAAATATATTCAAATGAGTTTTGTCTAAGAGAAGGAAATTGTCTTCACTTAGATCATTCTATTTATTTATTCTTTACAACCATAAAGTATGTGTAAAAACATCGAATATAATAACTCCAGAATCTACAATATAATGAGAGATTTTTATTTTAATGGTATTTTTTTGACCACTACTTATATAAAATGTGAAATGAAATCGACAATTGTTTGTTTGGTAGACTATCGCCTCACAAATCAATATCAATCATTTTCCATAAAAAATTTCTCACGATTGGATATAATTATGAATTATATATATATATATATATATTAATGATATAATTATACTCCCATAGTGATAATATCACATATACCATCTTACATTCCATTCGATTTAAAATATGATATTGTCGCTCATGTGTACGGTTGATTGCCTGCTCTTGAAGCGATGTGATTTGTTTCATAGTTATGTTTTACATGGAATGTAGAAAAGATAGATTTAATTAATATCAGTGATATATACGAAAGAATATTAATTTTATAAAATTAATATACTATTCAATCTCTTACCCTTTCTCCCTTTAATGTAATGATATTGTCTCTTGTGCGTACATTTGACATACTATCTCCAAAAACCGATGTGATTCATTTCATAGGTCCAATTTTCAAAAATTAATATTAGGATATATCTAATGAAAAAAAATTATAACATTAATTTTTTTGATGATGTAATTATATCCTATATACAAGTACTAGATTATTTATGACAATACATGCTTGATAAAACAAGGAAAGTAACATTATAAATAACGAAAATATGGAAATATTTTTTACAAACTAGTGGAAGAATGTTATAATAATGTCATATATTGTAAGTTATATATTATTAGGGTTATATAATAGATTAATAATAATCATATATTTTTTATACATGAGTTTTGTACACATATAAAAGGAGTTTAACATAAGGTAAGGATTTCTCATCTCTATTTTACTTCATCAACACAAACACTATATTCGCCTCTTATTCCTTTGTGTAGTGGGTATGCTTACCCATTTGATGTATTGTATCATGAAAATATTTCACTTCATTTTAGTTAAAGATTCATCTTATTTTATTTTTTCTAGGTATTATAATAAAAAATATAAAAATGAGGTACGAATTTATTTCACAATCTCAATATTATTCGGGATTGAATTTATTTAAGTATCCCTTAGTAGAATTACTTTATATTTATATCTTAAAGTCAACATTTATTTATATCCTTTCGTTAGTCATTAGGTTTTTCAATTAATAATACCATTTCCCCAATATTTGGTAATTAAAATTATTTAGAAAATGTTTATAAGAAAATCTGACTATATTTCTATTTTCGTTTAAAAATAATTTTACATAAAAACCCATTATTTTTTAAAAAAATTAACTTTTTTTTATTTTACAATTTCTTAGATAAATAAATTATTACAAATTATTACTTTTAAAATAATAAAATTAAAATTAATTTCATTTTTAAAATAATACTTCTATATATTTAACGAAAAATGTGAAGATAATCATTCTTATAAGATTTCTAACATAAAAAAACATTCCACCATCACAGCCACTCAATGTTTTAAATATTATTTTAAATATTTCTAATGGAATATTCAATGAAATGTATTTTCAAAATATTTATTTCACTATTTGATTTAAAATTAGTTTCAAATTGGTGTTGTCACATTCCTCAAAAAAAATTCAATGAAATCTTTATGGTATTTGTATTCATCAATGATACAAACCCTTTATTAAACATTTGATAAAATAGTTATTTGTTGTGTAGATATCATACTTATTATTTATTTAGATGTTTTATTATCTATTTTACTATGGATATACAATTTTATTACCATTAACTGTATTTCTCTGGATGCATTGTGATTATGTTTATTTGATTGGGGTCCGTATAAACATTTTATATCATATTTTTAAAATATTATTGTTTATATTGATTATGTTTCACCCCTTAAATTTTTTATATTTCATTAAAAAATTAATGTGAAGGTTAGATCATGGTTATAGATAACTTCTCAATTCATCAACATGTCTCATGGGACAAATCATTGGGCAAAATTATTAGGGTTTCTATCTATATATTTAAACTATCATGTGAAAGGTCATGAAAATATGATTCAGATTTTTGGCATAACGTATTCCATCATTATGAATAAATTATTCATTTACATGTGATTATTAAATTATATAGAATATCAAGGGATAATTACCAATATTATGTGAATATTTATATGGATTTATTTGATTATCTTTTATTCATTTCATTCCATGCTCAAGATATTGATTTAATTAGAATGTGTTTTAAGTATTTTTATTTCCATATTGATTATTTTTATTTTCTATGATATCTTTCACAATACACATACCCATATTGAGAATCTAATTTCACTTATTTCTTATGTTTTATTTTCCCAAGGATATTAATATTTCTATTTTGATTTATATGCAGGGATGCGCTAAGAGGAATAATGGAATTCTTAAATAAAACACTTTGTATTTGATGTTTTCACATGTATGTCAAATTCGTGTATGTATCTAGTTTACCATGACTAGTAATCTATTCATTCCTTAAGGATGTAATACATTGTATCTAGTTCCAATGTAAAAAAGTAACAATAGGCTTTGAGTTACTCGAGTCATGCTATTTACAATTGAATTCACATTATTCAATTAGAAAGACATTACTATAACCATATAATTTCCATAAGTTGTTTGAAATGTCTACATTTGTATATAATCTTTCCTCAACATTAACCGATGATAAACATAGAGAATATTGATATTTGAATAGTATTTTTCTCTATGAAGTTGATCAAATAATTCATCAATGAGTCAAAAATAATACTTATTCTTTATAGTGATGTTATTGATCTCTCAATAATTCATCCACACTCTCCTGGAACAATCCTTAGTTTTTAGGAATAAATCAAGGGTTATCCATGGTGATAGTATAGAATGTAAAAAATAACTTTTCACTTCACGCATGTAGTTATTTTGTTAATTCCACCAACTCCAAATGTGAAATTCTGTAATTATTTTTATATATAGGTATTTCACTATGAGCTTGTTCAGTAGAGTACACAACTTCAAGCTCTGTTGGATAACCAAGTAATTATTCTAGAAATATATCAATTAAAAATTATACCATAGTTAAATAATATATTATTAGGATACCATATTCATACATATATTTTGATTGATCTTCCTCTATACCTATAACATCATGAATTATACGGACTGGGGAAGGATCCTAACATGATTTTGATGATAATTTTTCCCCTCTAATGGCAAGATATCCTAACTTATCTTGATGAATCATAATATCTTTCTCTCGGAAATAAATTTTTTTATTATACTTCAAAAGTAAATCCATACAAGGAATATATCGAAGTTATTTATAGCTATAAAAACTAGTTTCTAAATACTTTATTCCTTAGAATTATAATAGGAACCCCCTAATATATATTTATTTCTATAAGAGTCGCACTTAGTTTCTTAATTGAAAACTCCCTTACTAGGGTGATAGGGTAGTATTAAATGTTCTTGAAAAACATGGAAGATATAAAATAGTTTGAAAATACAGAAACAAATAAAAAATAGTTCACTTTGAAAAAATCATCAAAGTAAATTCCACACTGCCATTATTCACATTGACATCAGTTATGGAAATATCGTAATCTTTTTGGTTCCCCCTTTTCCATTTCAGAGTTAAATTATTTTGAATTATTGGGAATTGGTTGCCATAAATTCCCTTATCCATATAGATAAATCATTGAACATCATCTTCTCTACATTTCCCTAAAATTTGTGATCTTGAATTCCTTTTCTCTTCACATGTAACAAAATCATTTTCTCATATTATAAAAACAAGACTGTTTGTTGCCACATTTGTCACATGGGTGAAAAATCACCATTCCTTTATTCCTCTTCTTTTCATCAATCTTCGCATGATGCGCATTCATCTTATTCCCTTCATAATTTACCATTAATACCTATTCCCTATAGACCTCATTTTTTCCCTTAATTATTCTCAAGACAAAATCCTCATATGGTTAAATGGCCTGAGAGACCAAATTCCTTCATTGAAATTGATTTAACCCAAAAAATAAATGGCCAATATTTATTTATACTCTTTTTAAATAATTCATAGTATGCTTAGGTATCCTTATAAATCTATCCTTATACGTAATTATATTTTTCTAATAAATGTTTCTATGTTTGAGGAATTCCCTTTCCATTTCATCTCTTTTCTCGCGAGGAATGTATTTTTATAGAATACCTCCTTGAAGGATCCAAATTCCATCCACTTGATCTCATCTACCAATTTAGTATATTGAATTAGAAAGCTCTATTAGTTTTTATATCCCTTCAGATGATAGACCTCCATGATGATTTTTTCCTTTTCACTACTTCCAAAAGAGGGAAACATCTCCTATAGAGACATGTTACACTATTAATCAACCGATGGATTATTAATTATAATTAAAATTATAGGATGTTTCATCATTAAGTGATCAAATTCAGGTAAACCATATTTTAGATTTATAGGAAACTCTATGTGGGTGAGATTATCTTTCAATGCCTGCGTCAAGAACTTTAATATGGAAATGGGCTGATTACCATGAACTCCATATTCATTAACTTTTTTAGGGGGAATATACCTTAATTGAATACTAGTATTGATATGGTTCTCATTATTCTATTTAGTTTTTATCTCTCTATAATGGAATACAAATAATTATCACATAACATTAAATTGTAACATAATATTCCTTTTATGATTTCTTTATTTTTCTTTGGAAATCAAAATCATTTTTTGTAAAACTTGTGTTATCTTATATATTTTATCTAAATAAAATATAAAATTATTATAATAATCTCATTTGATTCCAAAAATAACATAATAAACTTCAAAACCCTGATGCTAGTAATTATATTACTTCATAGGAACAACGTAAAATAGTTCCTAAGGCATCAAAAATTTTAGTAGTCTCCAAAAACCAGATACATAAATTTAATAGATTTCTAATCATAAGATACAAAATTAATATATTTTAAGATCATTATTACACCTTCCAACATATCCATTAAAATTCCACATATACATCCTACAGTTTTCCTTTAGAATGGAAAACATAAGGGTGTGATCTTATACCCAGTAAGAAGTAACATTCAATGGAATCATACATAACATAATCATGGAATAAGTGAAATGGGAAGAATAAGTGGAAAACATAAATCTATAATCAAAATAAACTAATTAAATACTATAATAGTGAAAATAAATGAAAATATGGAAAACAATAAGCATTAATCTCATACTACTACAATGTATAATGTTGTACATTAAAAACTCATTGTCAATGTCTTCTTCTAAGGCATGTTACTATCATGATAAGATGCAAACACAAAATCCCAACCTATTTTTTCTCTTGTGGCCTTTTGATAAATCTAGGGGATATATAATTCTGAGCTCCACCCTTCCCTTGATTAAGTCTAATTCATTTTTCACAAGAGGCTTAAAGACCTTTCATATAATTCCTTGAGGAACCTCTTATTGAATAAAATGTGGATATCCTTATAATGATGAAATATCTAAATTAAATAATTTTACACTTAATAGATTAATGTGGATGTGTATGGAAAATCCTCAAATCAACATGGAGTTAATGAGGTATCAAAAAAGTAACATTAAGTACCCTTATCAATGAAATATAGTTTAATGGGTACATAAAATGTGGTATGTTATCTATAGAATATAGTAATTAGATTTAATATACTACATTGGTAGGAGGCCAGGGAAATAGAATAAATTATCCTTCAAAATGATTCTTGAAGAGCATGTGAATATTAAAAACTCATATCCCTCATGATTTCCTCCCCATGAGTTCATTATTAGTCCCACACATTGTGTATTAGGGGGATTATTGGGTCATTTCTCAAAAAACACTTTTCGAGATGATCACCCATAAATTCAATTCTATCATATTGAAATAGCGAGACAAAACATGATATTAAAATAATTTAAATATATTAATTTCAGGATATAACTTCTCAAATAGGAATTATGAACGTCACATTATGGAAATTTGTGTCATATTATAAAACTTGTCTTAGAAAGGAAACTTTGAGATGAAAAACCAAAACCTTATTCCAAATTCATTTTGTGTACCTAATTAACAACTAGAAAAATCAAGTTATGTTTTTTATATAACTTCTTATGAACCGTATTCATCTTTATTTAATTTCATATGGACTATTTATTGTCAAATTGTATATCTTTATTATACATTTTTCTTTCTAATGTCGACTACTAGAGGTTGTTCGATCATTATTATGAAACTCTTAATATATGTTGACCATGGTATAAAGTGTCATAAAATTGTTTTATTATATACAACTTATTAATAGCGTTATGGAAATAACTTTTATACATTAAATACGTTTTTTATTCTAAACATGATGGGTAGTGGTGACAAAGTAAACTCATTGTTCATGGAAGTGATAGTTCATACATACATGCGATTAATTGTTCCATTTCTCAGCAAATGAGATAGAATGAAGGTAAATGGTAAATATACATGTAATGAAAAAAATTATTTTATATAAATCATATTTATTCAACTATTATATCTATTTTATTAACCATAAATTGTAGTGTTAAAAAATAGATGACATCTCTTTGTGTTGAATATTGTTCTCACAACACACAAACAAAGATTGTTTTCTTAGAATATAGAGAATAATAAATAATGGTAATTTCATTAATATAAAAAAAATAAGTAAAATTGTTATATTAATTTAATTATAATATTATTTATATAATATAATTGGGATAGGAATATTAATGGTCAAAATATAAGAATGATATAATACTTTTGTTGGAGACTTGATATTTCCTTGGAAACCACCGTAGAATGGAAAGTAATAGACTAATTACTATTACTAGAGAATTAAGAGATTATGAGGCATAATTAAGAGTGTATATATTGGTAGGTATTTGAGGAAATTTTCAATGGTAGGTGTATGTTTTAAAAGGTGTAACTTATTCCTTTTAAAAGAGAGGAAAATAATGCTTTTTGAAATAGCATTTATATTCTAATTATTTTTGGACACTATTGAAAGGCTAGTGGCGCAAACGAATCAACATAATATATTTAGTAGTAATTATTGGTCAACAAAGACTAAACCAAGTTATTAAATATATTTATTAAACATTTTTTATGCTTTTTTCCATTATATTTTTATATATTACTCATTTACGTTTAAACAAGATAACTATTTTTCAACAAAGTGATTTTATATTTTTTTAACTGTGTAACATATACCATATAATAAAATGAAGGTTGTTTAAAAATATTTTTCTCTTCTTAATCTAATTAAAAATCAAAATTTAATAAAATTTTCTTTTCAATTCAATTAAATATTATGTAGAAAATATGTTTTAGTAAAAAAATTACATTTTGATTATTCATGATTGGTAATTCAATATACCATTGATTAAAAAAATAAGTGTTAAAATACTTATTTATGTTTTATAATCCATATTATATTAACAATTTAAATTATTTACATATAATTTATTCAGTATATATTCCTTGATATCAATAAAACAATAATTTTAAAATAATTATTTCACCATCATTGTTGTAATTAGCATTAATCATAGAAATATCTGTTTTATACCCTAACATGAAATTGTGCATGATAAATAATATTTAAATTATTATCTAAAATATCATACCATTTTATGAAATATAATTTCAATCTATAAGTAAATTAATTTTAACATTAGTTCCTATAACATGTAAAACCGAATTTTTTATAAAGGTGTATTTTTATGCATATGTTTAAGCATAGGAAATATTTATCATTTTTATTGATTATAATAATTACAATAATATTATAAATTTTTAAAATATGGTTATGTGAAATTAAATTGAATAAAAACCCAAATTTCACCATGGATAAATTTAAATAATGAAAAATTTGAAAGATTGTTTCGATAAGATATTACATTATTTTCTAAAATGATATTCATGGGTTTTATAAATTTGTATATTATTTTTAAAAGATTTAATTTAATTTAGAATTTTATATTTTTTATATATAATAGGTTTTAATAACATCAAAATCATATGAAAATAACGGTATAATCAAAATCATTTGTTTTTTACTATTCACCAAAAAATAATTATTTAAAAAAAGATCAAAAATAAATCCTAACATTATTTTTTATATGATGATTTCAAAAATGGAATTAGTATGGTCAATTTAATATTATGATATTTAAATTTTAAATAAATTTTTGAAATATTATTTAAAGAGATTATTTTTGACATAGTTATAGGATGTGGAATTCATTTATATTAGTCTCAAGTTAGGTTTAACAAAGAATAAATATTTAATAACTAAACTAGATATAGTTCCAGGAATATCATGTCTGATATAGTTATATTATAAAAACAATGGATCTAATGTATAGAAAATGATCTTTAGACTCACCAAATGTCTGAAACAATTATTAAAAAAATACTATCCCATTATATAAATCATTGATAGGAGTGATATATAAAGTTTTATGTGTTTATAAAGGATAATGTAGTGGATTTGTGGAAAACCCATTATTGAAATAAAAACATTATAGGGATCTATATTGATTTAGTATTAAATATATTGGGTACAAAACCAAATTATTCTAATTTATATTAATCTCAAATTTAGTTTATCTAATAACGAGTAGTATTTTAGGTGATTTATGGATTTTTTTTAATTCTTTCCTTAAAAAATATTTCCTTATTTTTTAATTTTTTTAAATGTAAGTTTTGTATTATTTTTTTATTTTCTATTATTAAATATTTTATTTTATATTTTTAACAGTTTTTTGAAAAATATATTAATATAGGACATCAATGTATTTATTTTCATTTATTCAATTTATAGTTTTGATTTCGATGTATTTAATAAGTGTTATTAATTTTTAGATTTGCTTCGATGTAATGTAATAGGCTACATAGGACGGAACAACTGTTTGTAAAAGATATGTTAAAGTAACAATTTGGGCTTAAAGAAATGAATTTGAGAAATATATTATCTATCAGGAACCATATGGTTTCATATAATAGCTAACATTGACATCTACATTTTCCTGAGAAGACTTTAATATGCCTATATAGCACTATAGAATAACATCAGAGCTTGTCAAGGACAACATCAAATCGTAGAAGGGAGAGTGAGAATATTTCAAGGCTAAGAAAAATCAACATTAGAGCTTGATAGTAAATTGGTGTTCAAATATAATATGGTGTTCGCCAATTTTAGGTCATGTTCTCACATCAACAATTGCAATATAATCAAATTGAGACTATGTCAGCTCAATCATATTATTAGGGAAACACTTTATGTCTCATCTCTACCGATGATGGTTTATGGAGTCCAATACGAAATATGATTGAGATCTATTATTTAATGAGGGGATGACTTGGGTAAAAAATCAACGACACACTATTTAAATTTTTATAATATACTTCTATGAATATAAAAAATCGTCTTTTTATGTGACATTTCTAGACCAATGTGACTTTTTTCATGACCAAATGATACGACTAAACCAACGTTTCATGTTTCATTTATCAAGGATATATTCTCACTCAAATACAATATTATGTAACCACTAAGGCTACACCACTACTCTAACATAGTCCTTAGTACACCGATGTGAGAATATGTTCTTGAGCCAATGTAATTTTAGGCCTCACCATATGTTCTATTTAATTTAATGTACTTGTTTACCAAGATGTTGTGATAGATGAAAACCAATATATGGGTGAAGTGATCAAATTAAAAAAATAATGTAAAACAAATAAATAATAACATGAGGGATTTTTATATTAGTTTTTATCGTAATCATAGTACATAAACTCTTCAAAACCATTTACTCTTTTAGAGGTATGATATACACTATAATATCCAAACTTTTAATGGTGATTCATTATCATGACCTCCTCCCTCCGAAGATGTCCCTCTTCGGATGGGAATGGATAAAGGGAGATAATGACCCCCCTAGTCCTTCCTCCAGTTGGCCCCGATTTGGTGACTAGAACCAATGGTATACAGATCTCATAATATGAAAGGAATTTCCCTTTTATAGAAATATTATTTTTAAATATGTTGGATCATCCAGAAAACAACTCCAAGACACACACACACAAACACACACATATATATATATAACCAAAAACCATCCCACATGAATGTTATTAAAATAGAAATGTTAAAAGAACAAAATTATCTAAGTAAAAAACCAAATGTAAAGTTTAGTAGTGACACAACAATTGTCCCATGCTCAAACAAGTAAGGTCCCACACGATTCGTGAAATCCTCATAGAAACTTCTGAATAGTTGTATATATATAGGGTGAGAATACAGGTATACTCATGTGAAAAACCAAAGTGTCTCATGCAAATGTGACAAAATCATACTAATTCCCCTGTGAGAAAACAATATAACCAAATATATCCTAAAAGGTATACTAACCATACCAACCTGACCCAGGAATTCTCACCAAATAATGCAAACCATGTAATGTAATATAATACAAATTGATGATAGGGTACCCTGAAACACTTTCCCACTGATTAGCCTCTCTTTCATAAAACAATATGTCCTCACACTCCTACCTATTACTAAAGTTCCACTCCCCACCCTGCCCACATGCACCTGTGCCTCACAAACCACCGTCATCCCACCCGTAGACACCTAAGCCTCACAAGCCACACCACAACACACCTATAGACACCTGGGACACAAACCAGAACACATCATTCCCACATACACCTAGGTCACTAACCAAATCACATCCCTCCCACAAACACATGGTCTAAAAACCACAACCTCATACATAGACACCTTGGAAACGATACCACTTCTCATCCGAAATACACCTAGGAAAGGGAAACTCAACCGGACACACTTAGGCCTCACAAACCAGAACCTTCCTGAAGAATATTGGGCTATCATCACCTCAATTAACATTTAGGGAGGAGTGGGTCCATCAATCCTCCAACTGGGTTGTTTGGTAAAGACACCCTCCCATCTCATGACGGGGGTGTTTGGAATATAGTTCTCAATAAGGTTGGGGTACGTATAGAAATCACAAGGAAAATTCCAGTATATACATATATGATACCTAACCCTCAAGAAGAACCTATGGGTTCTCCTAAAAACCACCAACTGATAACACCTCTAACATTGAGGCAACCTCTAAATTCATAACATCATAAAACAAGCCTAAAAACCCATCCTCCTTCCCATCTAATTTAATTAACCATTTCTATTCATTTACCCAATCCAACCCAATCCATTCCATGATTTATTAATCAACCATTAATTTATTCCATAACTACCCATGAAATTACTAAGAAAAACACATAATAGGAAACAAGGTTCTCATAAAGTTAATATCCATAAAAAATTAAAGGTAATTTACATTTCTCTGGCATTTAACATCCTTTCATGATATAAAATATATTGATCTATAGATTCCTAGTGATGATTGCTTTATGTTAATCATGTAGAAGCCCTAGATAAATTACCCATTCCAGTCAATACTTTACTCCTTCAAACTTATCCCACTCATGTCAAATACCAAAAAATCTAACCCACCCCTCACAATGCCAACCGATAACACGTTAAGATATAACCAGTTTCACATCCCTAATGCACAAAACTTCTCATCTATTACATGATCAATGAATCTCTCAACCTGAGATTCCATTTCACCACAATATCCATCCCACAATACTCAATAATACTAAAAAACAAACTACAACACAAATAATAGCAATTCCACAAATCACATCATCCCATGTACCAAGGAAAAACACAATTCCATATATTACATTGAATACCTTACTTAATTCCACATGTTTAATTATTGGGTTATCACATAACTATATGATCTTGGGGAATCTATTAATTAGTTGGATATACATGATTAACCAATTTCAATTTTCTAAGTGATCCCAAACAATCAAGATCAAGAAAAGGCCACAACAAATGTACCTAGTGCAAGAAAATCCACCAATGGTCATAATTTTCAACAGGAAGTTTAGCCCATATAATCACAAAATAACAATGATAATATCAAAACTGCTATGGAATTTAAATGAATCCCTCTACCAATTTCAATTTCATTTAACCAATTTTTATCTTTGATTAATCTAGAACAACCAAAATCTATAGGTAAACAAAAGTAAAACCCACCCTATGATTTACAATTAAGAGAAAAGAAGGAAATTATAACATTAATGGGTGACAATGATTCTCACACAAAATATATTATGTAACAGGAATCCAATTACCTATCCCATAAGATATACACCCAACTGAGGATGTTGTGGAACCACCGTGTCAATAGAAACTAAATAGAATCCCATTTATATCCATGGGATATCATCCTCCATTACATATCAATGAGAAATGAGAGGGGGAAGAGACCAAACCAGAAGAAACTACAAGAACAGATGGAGTAAGCACCTTAGATCGATTATGGATCAATACCGATAGAAGGAGGGAATCTAGGAATCCATACTTGAGGAGGGAATCCTCATATTTTCAATGAGGGGTCACTTGGAAGCCTGGGGTTGAAGAAGGGTCACTGCAAGTGTAAGGTTTGACAACCCCAATGGCTAGAAAAACACATAAGAGTTATAATAGTGGTTAATTACACAATGTGTAATACCCTTTCACGCTATATAATTCCCCTCAATTGACATCCCTCAAAAAACAGGTCACCTTTTAATTTATTTTATTTTAAAGATCCCAAAACATTTCATTCCACGAACCAACCTGGACAAGTTGTGAAACAAACCTTCATGTCGTGTAACTGAATTACATGAAATTTTATCATCATTATTCCATATTTTTGTATCTCAACTTCTACAAAATCCTTTTAGCGTTCCCCAAACATCTCCAACAACCAAAAACTAGAAAAGTAACAGATTTGGGGGACATAGACCGTTACATCAGATACCTCCCAAATGATTCTCACCCTCGAGAATTGAAAACTAAATCCAGAAGAAAAAGGGCTCCGAACAACCACCCCATGAGATACCTCTCAAGGATCTATTCACTCCTCAAACACAAACATCAGCCAAACATGTCAAATAAGGTGACCATGACCACCCTAAACAAAACCACTAAACAATCATCTCACCTTCTACCCATCCTAAACCAATAAATGCTACAATCGACAAATGACACTATCCTGAACACATGAATCAAGGAATATCATCTTCCATATCAAGATACTATATAATCTTACTAGCACTATGTCACCTTGAAAAGGTTAATAAAATCAGATTTAATACATCTCAATTAAGAATTTGGTCCTCCATTCTTTGTATGTCAAGAATTTGTCACATTCACACCACACACATCTAAAACGAAGGGAAAAACATCTGATTCCATCAAACAAGGTTTAATCATTAAATTTTTAAACAAAATAGAATAAGGCTAATCATAGAACAATAGTGAGTATTGGGAACAAATTTGTGTTTCTCTCTCTAATGTAATCACCGCTCGGCCACCATGACACCACAACACATGAACCAAGGGATTAGTCTATACACACATCACTTTCTCTTAATGATCTTAGATTTCCACTGGCCGCTCCATAAATTTCAAGTTGTTTTTTATATTCATATCTATTTATTCAAGAACATGGGATTCATCATGTACTTGCTAAAAAATCTAAGAGATGTGGAAGTTTTCATGGATTATCTCTGATTATGGTGGAAATACCAACTAGTATTCCACCTCGAAAACTTGCCCCAAAACCTCAAATAGTCCAAAAAAATTCATAGAAATCATACTCTGTATAAAAAACCTTCACAGACCACATTGAGGGGAAACATTAAAGAACATGTAGTCCCCATCCTCGAACTCCATGGGCCTCCTCCTATGATCAGCATATGACTTTATTCAGTCCTTCCCTACCTTTATCTTTTCACAAACAAGCTGAACCTTCTCTGTCATGCTCTTCACTACCTTAGAACAAATAATATATATCTCCCCAACCACCATAAAAGACAATGGGGGATGAAATTCTCTTCCATAAAATGATTCAAATGAAGCCTTACCAATGGAATAGTGGTATATATTATTATAAGAAAACTCTACTAAGGTCTGGTTTCATAACCAAGATCTTCCAAAGTCTAAGACGCATGCTCGCAACATGTCCTCCAGTGTTTGAGTTTTCTTCTCCGTCTTCCCATCTATTTGAGGGTGGAAAGTAGTGATGAGGTGTAACTGAGTTCCGAAAGCATGATTCAATTCCATCTAGACACATGAGGTAAAACTTATGTTCTGATCTGTGATAAAAGATCTCAGAACTCCATGAAACTGCACCACCTCAACCACGTATATTTTTTAAAGGAATCCATTATACCAAACTCCCTGATTGCTAGTATGTGAGATGATTTCATCAGTTGGTCCACTACTACCCAGATATCATCATAGAATCCGTGAGTAATTGGTTACCATGTGATGAAATCCATCGAGATGTCATCCCACTTCCACCAGGGAATAACTAAGGGATACAAAAAGACACTGGTAACACAATGCTTGACGTTTAACTACTAGAAGAATAATTATCCTTCCACAAACTCAATTTCTGTCCACATCATATTGGGCCACCAAAAATGTATTCTCAATCCATGGTAAAACTTTGAAATTTCAAGGCGTTCCACTAAAGGTGATCTATAAAACTCACAAAGGACTCCCCCATGCATTTCTACCTAAATGAACAACTTCCCGTGAAACATCATTTGGTTCCAACCATCCTTCTAGAGAATCACCATGGTAAATACGATCACACAAAACCTCTGCATCTGAGTCTCCCCACTAAGACTCTTACACCTGCAACATTAGATAAGACTAGACTGTCATCTAAAACAAACAACATCTACTTCCATCTACTCGTATATCCAAGTGAAATGATACAAACTCCTCCATCGCTCTCTAAACATCTATAGATTCTCAAACAACATCCTCCTGTGGATTCCTACCTAAGGTGTAGTTCATGAAATTTCTAGTAACAAAAGTATATGATATCTCAAAAACGTATTACTAATTAAAATTTATTCATATCCATTTATGCAAGTTTTGATCTCACTAGGAAAAGATATACCACACACATTCATGATCTATGAAGATAGAAAAGTGCTCCCCACAGAGCTAATGTCACCACTACTTTTGTTCAAAAACAACCGCCTCTTCCTCAAAATCATGGGGGTATAGTTATAATCATGAGTACAAAACTACTAAGGCCCATAAAATATCATCACTCACAAATTCATGAGAACACATCCTAAACCCATATATGTTTCATCCAAAAACACTTCAAATCTCATACCTTCCATAGGAAAACAGATCACTAGAGCACTAACCAACTTCTCTTCAGGTAACCTAATGCTTCCTTACACTGACCAATCCACACAAAATCTTAGTCCTTCCTATTCAAAGTCATCGATGGGGAAGCAACTCGAGAGACATTGGGTAAAAACAACTAATAATATCTTATAAGATCGAGAAAACGACAAACTTTTATTACATTCATGGGTGATTCCGAAGAAAAATATACTTAAATAATCGATGGATCAAATTCAACACCCTAATAAGACACTACATACCTGTGGAAATGACCCTTACATGTCTAGAACATTCATTTGGGAATTTTTCAATAGAGCTAGTGGCATCGAATAACCTACAAGAATGTTTTGAGATACTCGGTGTGCTCCTACACTCAATTCGAGAGGATTAAGATATCATAATTGAACATGATCATATATTATTTTAGGATCTCCCAGAACACATAGTTAATAAGACCAATGAACACACCTAGTGCATTCATAACACCGAATAACATGAGTACAAATTAAAAGTGCCCATATCTACACCTGAAAGATGTCTTCAGGATATCTCTCACCTTAACATTAAACTATTGATATACAGACCACAAATCGATCATGGAAAACCAACTCACCACTATCAACAGGTATAAAAAATAATTTATCATTGGAAGAGAGTAACGGTTCTTGACTGTTACATGCCTAAACCTCTAGTAGTCTATAAACAGCCTTAGAGTACCATTCTCCTTCTTGCCAAACAACACCAGAGCACCCCATGGAAACACACTGGTCTAGATAAAACCCTTATTCACAAATCCATCTATCTGAATCCCCATTTGTTATATCCCAAAATGGTTCATCTGATAAGGATACATTGAAATTAGAGAATCATTAGGCTGCAAATCTATCTCATACTAAACATCACGTCTAGCGGGTAGTATCGCAACCTCACAATGGGAAATTTTCCATGGAATTGTCAATGAACATGGGAATATGTACTGTATCCAAGTCCACAAATTCTATTAATACCTCAGATAATAATAAAAGAAGAGGCTTGGCATGCTGACTACCCACTAAAAAACTCTGCTCTCCAATGGAAACCGCATGTTGGCCATCTATATCCAAAAAACACAACTCACATCTAGAAACAGTTGAAAACGGCATGCATGGAATAAAAAAATTCAAATTTGGGGATGAAATTGTATGGTTTCATCTATAGTAATAATATATATGCACATGAAAAATGTGGTCCCGTCACATCACTACCTCCCCAGTACACACCAAGAAAACTGGTTTGGACTCTAACTGGAATACTCAACACTAGGGTCATAGAAATAAAATCTAATTTTAGACATAGATAATTGTCTATAGAGGGTACAGTAAAGGAGTGTAAATATCATGAGTTAAAAAATGCACAAGAAATGGTACTAAAAAACTGATTGTACCTCAGATGATCTCTATCCCTACAAGAATGGTCGCTTCTATTGTGAGAAACTGATCACACTTGCCACCCCTTCCTCTCTGCTGAAGACCTCTTCCATGACCATGCCTAGGTCAAGATGTTTGAGCATGAGGAACATCCTGAGGTAGGCCTTTTCTTGCTCTATCTCCACAAGGTGGAGAAAATTATTGCTTCCAAAACTGATAAAATGATGTCATTGGAAATTACTATCGATGCTGACGCTGAGCCTATCCATCGACACCAAACTGATCTCGAGCAACTACTAGACACAAGTTTTGAATATTGATGTGAACTCTATATAAGAAACACCTCAGCCCCAAGCCCACTGGAAAGGTAGAAGGACTGGAAGATCGAAAAGGAAACTGTAGAGGTTGACTCCCTTCCGGTCAAAACATTGAAGGTCCTAGTACCTGAGACCTACCACTGGTAAGCCTATCACTCTAAGAACTCTATTGGATCCCCTATCATGGTAGACATCCTCATGAGTTCATCCTCTCAATCACATCTTCCCTCTTCTAAACCTCCATGTATGGCAGCAGTGTAGAAGGAGTAATCATGTATTGGATAGAGGCAGAAAGTGCCTCCTCAAGACATCATGCATGAGAGTTCTAATTTTGAATGAGATTTGGGGAAAAATTAAAGAGATACTTGGACTTGGTCGCCAAATACCAAACTGAAATATTCCCCTACTAAAGAGAGAGTATATTTTACCCCTTCTCAGTCATCATGGTCAATGAAAGGAACACTGCTAAGAATCACTTCTCAAATTGCGCCACAAAATGTCTGCTTCCTTCCTCTCCCTCATATAAAGCATCCACCCCTGATGCACAGATTCTCACATCTAGAAGACATATAATGAAACCTAGTACTTCATCGGGGCTAAGTTCTAACTAAAGGTGATCTCATGCAGATCAATATGGATCAGTGTCTCCATGTCTGAAACACAACCCTATTACATTCCCAATGCCCAATGCTGGAAGGCACACAATGTCCTCTACCACTGGTCATCCTCCTCAACTGGATAAATTGTACATTGATCAACTCGATTAGCATGTTGAGCCTTAACTTCCCAATCCACATACAGAAGATTACTAAGAGACATATTTAAAAAGTAAACAAGGATTTCCAAATCCCACGTAGTATGTATTTTTTATTAATGATTCATTTTAAATCATTTAAATCATTTTTTATTCATTCAAACTTTCCCAAAACAACCCAATTCAAATAAGAATACAAGTTATTATGATGAATTTAACTTTCTTAGGGTCCCCACCCTGGAAATGGTGTAGCCTCATTTAGTCATTTGGTAGGCATGGAGTCTTTACATCATATCATAGGGGGCCCTAAAATCATGTGTCCAAGAAAGTTGTGTCTATCATATGTCACACAACCAGATCACCTGAAATTGTTTCCTTACCAACCCATGAAATCCTCCCTATGCCAAACCCCAAACTCCATCCTATTTATCAAAAACATTTCCCTAATAACATTCAATCATGATCCCCTCCCTCTAATGATGCCCCTTATTGGATGGAAATAGTAAAATGCAGATAATGACCCCTGAGTCCCACCTCCATTAAGTCCTGTGTTAGCATCCAACACTGAGGGTATATTGATTACACAGTATAGGAGGGATTACCCTTTTTTTAAAACAAGATCAAGAGATATGAGGGATAATCCACAAAAAACTGCAAGAGATATATAAAAGAAAACCAACAACCATCTCAAATGCATGTTTTTAGAATTTAACAACTACAAGTACAAAAGTCTCCAAGTAAATACCAAAAGTAAAGATAAGAAGAGACACTACAAGTTTCATAATCCCGAACTAGTAAGTTCTACAATGGTCTGTAAAATTTTCATGGAATAATGAAAACAACTTTATATACGTAGGGTGAGCATATAGGTATACTCAGTTAAAAAAATACAATGTCCCTCTTGCACATTTGAAAGAAGCATACTAATGACCCTATGAGAAAATATTAGTACCAAAAAACAGTTAATAGGAATACTAACCATCCCAACCTCACCAAGGAATGCTCACCAAATAATGCATGTCATGTAATGTAATATAATGCACATCGATGATAGGGTTCCCCACACTACTTTACCACTGATTAGCAACTCTTTCCTAATAGAAAACTTCATCACACTCCATCCTATTCTGAAAGTACCATGTCACTACCGTCCCACACATAGTTGGGCCTCACAACCCACACAAAATCCCTGTCTTATACATCTAGGACTCGAAAACCACACCACATCCAGCCCATAGAAACATTGGCTAGAAACCAGATCACATCCAGCTCACAGCCACCTTGTCCAAAAACCACATCACATCCTGCCCACAAACAATTCGGCCACATACCATATCACATCCCGTTTTCAAACTTTGGGGCTAAAAACTAGGATGTCATCTTCAAGACACTTAGTAAATTATAAAACATCTCATCCCAAAGACACATGGGAAATAAAAACTCTCCCACACACACCTGGGCCTCACAAACCACAACCAAATCAAATAATATTTTGTTATCACTTCTTGGAAGAGGGAGTAGTGAAGAGAGGGTGGGTATACATTCATCCTCCCACTAGGATGTTCAGCAAGTAAACCCTCCCTATAATGATTGGGGTGTTCAGAACATAGTACTCAACATGGATGGTGTGTGTATAGAAATCACAAATAAAATACATGTATTTACATATATGATACCGAACACTTAAGCCCAACCTATGGGTTCTTAAAAAAAACCACCAACTCACAAAACTACCTACATTTTGACTATCTCAAAATTCCCAACACCACATAATAATCCAAAAAACCCATTAACAATCCAAACCAATTTAATTAACCATTTCCATTCTATTATCCAAACCAACCAAATCCATTATATTCTTTATTAATCAATCATTTATTTATTCTATCACTACCGAGGAAACTGATAGGAAGAACACACAACATGAAACAAGGTTCTAAAAATGTGATGATTCATAATATATTACGGGGAAATCACATTTACTCTATATTTAAAACCCATTCATGATATATCTTATATCGATCTCAAGATGTAGGGTGATGATTTCTGCATGTTACTCATGGAGAAACTCTGGGTGAATTTCCAATACCAATCACTATTATCCTCCCTCAAACTCATCCTGCACAGGTCACATACCAACAAAACCAACCCCCCAAATCACAACCCCAACCAACAACACATTACCACATAAATAGTTTCAAAACCCCTTTGGACAACAATTCTCATCCATTCCACAATCAATAAATCTTATAACCTGAGATTCCATTACACCACACAGGGCATCCAACACCACACAACCAGGCTTACAAAAAAACTGTAACACAATCAAGAGAAATCTTACACATCATATCACCCTATTTACAAAAGTAAAACATAATTCACTATTTGAAATGGAATCCCTTATTCAATTCCACTAGTTTCATTCAGGGGATATCATTGAAATATATGATACTGGGGAATCCATTAATTTTTCGGATATATTTGATGAACCAATTTCCATTTTTTATGTGATACCAAACAATATTGATCATGAAATATTCAAAATATACATACCCAATGCATTCAATGCCAAAAATTCCCAAAATTTTCATTGGGTAATTTAGCCTAGATAATCACAATATAATAATCATAATATCAAAACTGCATGGGAATGAAAAAGAAATCTCTCTTCCCCTTTTAATTACATTTAACCAATTATTATCATTTATTAATCTGGAATAACCAAAATCCACCAGTAAAAAAATAGAACCCCACCCACATGATAAACAATTATAAGAAATGAAGGAAACCCTACCTCAAAATGGTTTCAATGATCCTAAAACTAAAAAGGATTATGTAACAGACCTATGATTACCTATCATGCAAGATCTTCATCCACCCTAGTATGTCACAAAACCACCGCATCGACAACAATCGAATAGAAACCCATTTAGAACCATGGGATATCATTTGAAATCACATGGAAATAATAAATGAGAGGAGAAATAGAGAAAACTAGAAGAAACCACAACAATGGAGGAAGAACACACCATAGATAAAATATTGATCACTATAGATAAAATTAGGTAAGCTAGGAATCAATCCATGATAAAGGAATCCAAAAAAATTATGAATATTGGTCTTCGATTCTCTTGGGGTTGAGGAAGGTTTGCTACATATATAGGGTTTTGCAAACTAAGAAGCTAAAAAACATACAATTTACAAAGGTAGGGTAATTGTAACGCCCCGACCCCAGTTACCCATAGTCGATGCTTTATTACATAACTTTGGAATGATATAAGGAATCATGTCCTGAAAGACCGATCAGTTTAGTATTATTTGAAACAAGATACATACATAAGTGTAACATTACAACTTGAAAATAAAACCAACATTAATTTATTCCATTAGATATATCCAAGCCTCCTAGATTATGCCTGCAAGTCACTCATAACTAACTTCTTCATATCCTAGGAAACTAAAACATAATAAAGGTGTGAGATCAAAATCTCAATAAAGTTAAGAAATATAGTAGAAGATAACATAAACATTAGGCATGGTGAATAATTAAAATCACATGCTTTTACAAATAATAAAAATGAACATTTTATGGTAGGAATATGAGCTGAGTAAATAATGCCATAATAAAACATAGTCATGAGTATTATACTAGTTGAATAACCTCATGAACCATTATTATTATTTTCATAATGAGGGAATGTATAATTCCAGACATTCTGAAAATATCCTGCCAAGGCCCCGACCAACACATCTAAAAATGATTTATGCATCTAACAAAACTATATATATAATTGGGAAATCCCGTAGCCAATTCCATGTCTAATTGTCTCATGAGACCTTATAATGCATCGAGGAGCTATAGAGGGTACCATCCATCACTTACTAACTCGAATACATTCCTCATCTGAACATGATGAAGCATAACATAAACATTCGTATTAAAACTAGCATACTCAATGTCAATACTTTAACCATAAACCATGAATAGTATAGAAATAACACATCCACAATCAAATATATCACAAAATATTAAATATAATATGGAATATTTGTATTATAATAAATCAACTTCAAACAAGTGTAAAATTTATCAAAGGATGTTGACATTGATGAAATCAAAACTATATAAGAGAAATATCTCTTTCTATTTTGAAATCATTTAAGAGTAACATAATTTTAAAAGAAAACATTTATTTTGAAAATATTCTTATAAGCTTGTAATGGAAGCTTCGACGATGTTTTAATGGAATAAAATAGCCACTCCTGCTGTATAAGTTAAAAAAACATTCTTACCATAATTTTATCAAAACGTTCAAAAAGTACATTATTTGAAAAATGATGGAAAGATTCCTTTCAAAACATATAAGGTCAAATAAGGGTAAAAATGAATTTAAACAATTGTGTACTAAATAGAAAAAATGTTTTCAAATACATTTTTAAGAAAACTCAGATGTGGATGATAAAGATGTCCAAGTATATACTTACGTAAAAACAACCTCGAATAATAAAGAGATTGTGAAATTAACCCTTACCTTGTACATTTCCTTGGTTGATGGTAAGTTAACCTCCTATATAATAGTTAAATAATTGTTATTCAATTATAAAAGAACTACATACACAAATATGATATCATATATGATCTTATAATATTGCTTTGTTAATAATATTTCAGTAGTATAATTGTTTCGGGTGTTAATTGATTCATTTTAATTTATATGTTTTGTTACTTAAGTAATGTTTTCTATGGATAGGATGTATTTGATTCATATAAATAATGATATTATGTTAATAAAAATTATTTTTATTCATCAAATAAAAATTATTCTTGAATGGTTATGATGGGGAAATTCATCTCATTGAGTTCGTGGAGACGGTAATCTATACGTACGCCCGAGCGACAATATCATTATATTGATGGAGAAATCATATGTAAATGAATGGTATATCATATATACATAATTATTAAAATGATATATTTATTAATTAAATCAGTTATACTTATTATTATACCCATACAAATAATTAAGTGTTTTAATAACAAACTAAAACACGACGTGGAGACGGTAAGCCGTACGTACACACGTATGGTGAGTTTTTCATTTATAGGATGGATAGAATAACGAATATGGTCATACAATATTTATAATAACATTACAGTATATATAAGGTAATGGATTAATTATTTTGGTACGTAAACATCAAATAAAGAGGAAGTGGAAAAAGAAAAGAACTTGAAAGAGGGCGGGGATATTATTACCTCGACTTCAGGTGTTTGCTTATGAGTATATCAAAAGGGATCCTTAGGTTGACTTTATGATAAAATTATGGCATCTATGATGAATTGAGGGAAGTTGGGAGGATATTTGGTCATGGGATTTCTGATCCAAAAGGCTTTGGAGGTGTGAAATTAAGTGAAGGAGAAGTGCCCTTTTATAAGAGAGGTAAGGGTCACTTTAGGAGAAGCTTGAAATATTATTTTATAATAAAATTATTTTCAGTTTATAATGGATCCAAAAATAAATAATTTAGAGGAAAAGGTGGGGATGGGTCTAAAACCTCTCAACCAATGGGTTTTATACAGGTTTAAGTCATCATATTAACATTATATTTTAGATTTAACGACTAGTAAAATAGTTTGACATTTACCATGTCTCTTTTTATTTTAATATTATATGGATAATAAACCTACTGTAACAAACCATGAGAACCCCTAGTGGTTAATTATTAATATATATAACTTTATTTACTTTCTTTGGCCAAATTATGGGTTTTTATGAATATTATATCAATTAATAATATAATATTTGTTTTTAAAACACATTTATGTAAATTTTGACACTATTTAGTATTTTGTTTTTTTACTCATAAGAGCTTGATTAATTCGAGAAAAAATCATCTAATCAACCCTAAAATGTCATAGTAACCTTGAAAATTAGTGTTATTCATCCAAAGTCTCAAATAAAATTTATTTGGATATTTATAATATCAATTCATTTAATCTTTCATTAATAAGGTAATTACTGCATCATCATTGTGTCAAAAATATATTTAATTATTTAATGTCTAAAAATTAAAAATAAAATATGATTATGTAGGAAATATTTTTATCTTTATAATTAATATTTATAGTCAAATTTATCTTATTTATAACCCTATATTAAAAATGTTTTACTTATGAAAACTTGAGTTTAATACTTTTAACTCTTCTTTAAATTAAATAATAATAAATGTACTAATCTAATCCAAGTGGAGAAAAAGGATCCTATTTTATTCATATTGTTATTTTTCCTCGAATTAAACTTATCTAATATAATTAGAACATGTTTTAGGGTAATAATAATATCATTTTTACCTTTAGTTACCCTATTTACTTTTAACCATGGTAAATAAAAGTTAACAGTTACTATTCACCAAAAAATTATTTTCATCTTATTGAACCACGTTTTACTTAACAATATCAACTGTGTCACTTGAATTTTTGAAATTAAATTCACAGAAGTTGTAAAATTAAGTTTTATGAAATTTTGTAAATTCTCTTAGAAGGTGGGTAAAAGACGATAAAAAGTTCAATAAAATTTTTATACATCTAAACTTAATATAAAATGAATCTAATGAAATACATTGAACATATACAGGTATTATGTATCTTTTTTTTAGCTAAAATAAATTTAAATAAAATAAATAATTATTTAAATAAAATTTCGGTTTTAACCAATAACGCAATGTTTTCACTATTCATCAAAAATTGAATGTTTTCACAAAAATATCAGTAATTCACCCAAAAGCTAATTCCGATATTCCAAATTCAAGAATGAAGTCCATTTTGAAAAATAAATTTTATAAGATTACAAAAATTGGGGATTACTATTCTTAATGACTATTTTGATTGGTTGTAGTGTGTTAGAATCTCAAAGTTGCATACAATGGATGATATTGCATTATTCACAGGGAAACGTACCATAGAAGCTAGGGGTGTTACAGTAATATATGATGTGTAACAACATTTCATGATTTTTAGTAACCCGTGGTTGACTTCCACCAAAAATACACATTGTATTCCTATTTATTTTATTTTTGAGCCTTGGAAACATTTCACATCATGAACTAGCCTGGAAAATCTTTGAAAAAAATCTTCAAGTTGTGTAACTGTATTACACGATGTGTAGTCCCCCATCTTCCAGATCTTTGAAACCAAACTTCTCCAAACACTTTTTACCCTCCTATAAATATCTACTACAAGCCAAAACCCCAAATGTAATGAACTTGGGGGATACAAACTGTTACAGTCACAACCCAATTACAAATTTATATTTATAGAGGAATCCAAACTAACACAAAATCATCCTTTTACAGTGGAGTCAAAAATAATTACAGATATATAACTATTATTAACGTATAAACAATATAAAGAATGAATTTATAAGGGAAAATAAAAATCCAGTTACAACTGCACCATTATTGAATTTATAAATAAATGAAATATCACAATTCAAGACTTAAACTGATGAAGAAATAATGGCTGTGAATTCCTGATCACACTTGATAATGAATCCCAACACAATGGATCTTATATGACAATTACTGTAGAAAGACCATTGGGATCATGATCTCTAGGTTCCCATATTGAATCATTGTTTTTTTTTCTCAATATCTATCTATAGATATATCTTTTAATAATCCTAATCTTCATTCTTCATTATCTTTATATAATTTATTTCCATTAATTTTATTCCTGAATACAGTTTAAAACATTCAAAAATGATATTGTTGAATAAATAACTACATAAAACTTGAATAATTTGCTTTTTTATTGTCGTTGATGTTATAAAATAATCCCAATGATTCAATAAATAATATTCTTCATTTTAACCATCAAAACTAACTCAATATTCCTCATATATAATATAATTTAAATCCTTCAAATTATTTATCGTAGAAAAAAATTAATAATCATAAAATAAATATTTACTGATAACTCTTCATATTGATATGTATCAAAAACAAATATATATAATATATCTTAGATAGTGGTAGATAATTATCCATGCAGTGCACTAATTACACATGATAGTCATTCCACTATGAAAAATCTATGTTTAATGGTAATATGAAATACCTAAAGGTCATCCCATATATAAAATCATTACGTAATATCATTCCCATATATAATATTCATTACTTTTCTAAAAATTCATATGTAATATATTTCTTCAGACTCCATTATAACACATATTATTTATCCTTTTTAAAATGATCAATATGTAAGAAATTACTTAGTATTTAATATTTTGGAATTTTAGAATTTTCCAAAATCTTCAAATATAATATAATTTCTTCAAACATATAATAATTTTTTCATTATTAAAATATTAATGTGTTATATAGTTTTTAAATTTCAATGATATATGGTATTCGACATTTTATTTGTGAGATTTTTGAAATATTTCATCCTAGTACAAAAGATATTATTTATAGTCATATTCTCACCAATATCTAAACATAAAATAATTTATAGTCACTTTTGAATACATAATATCATTTTCATTGGAGATTTATTCATCATAAAATTAGATAAATCACATAAAACAAATTCGTGAGTAATAATGAATTATACATATTATATAAAATATTAAAAATTATAAATAAAATATGAATGAGTTATATAACAACAAATAATAAATATATTTCCTCGTATCCACTAAATAATATCCTCATTTTGGATAATTACAATACTTAAACATCACACCCCTTATTCGTAAATATAAAAATGTTAACAAAATGAGAGTCAATTCATGTTAAAAACTAAGTGGTAAATAAAAAATGAAACATGGGTATGAAATATAACTAATTAGTATCACCCCAACATGGTTAAGAATTTATAATTATTAATAAAAACATGCACAAAAAAGTACGAAACAATTTAAAATAACAAATCCATAAAAAATGAGCAATAAAAATATTAAGTAATAAAGAAGTAAACAATTATTAAATAATAGTAAAAATTATCACATAATATGATATATCACTTCATAAAATTATAATTAATTGATTCATAATCATGTGAAATCCTTCAGAATAGAATCTAATATTACATAGCAAATAGAGTCAAATAATATATGAATGATTTACAGTGAGTTAAATTCTTAAGTTCACATATTCCTATTTAAAAGAATTATTATTTTTCAATAATTAAAAGATCATATTTAATATTTTCAAACATTTTTACATCTAATTAACTAGTAAATATATAGAAATGTTATTTATTAGTAAAAAAATATGGTCTGATGTCACCTTCTAGCCAATATTCTATGATAATGTGATACCTCACTTTAATATATTTCATTCCTAAATGTTGTTAAGGGTTCTTTGAAATAGATATGGCATATGAATTAACAAAAAAAATTATTATGTTTTCAAAATGAATATAAAAAATTGAAAAAAATTACTAGTCTATATTTTTTGTGTGCAACAACATACAAATTCTAAGTATTCTACTTAACCCATTAATAATTCATTTAAAATTACTTCTTATAACAGCATGAATTAAAAAAAATTCCCTTAAAACTCCACTTTTCACTAGTGTTATTCATATCAATCTTACACCCTCCACAGTCTAAATTCTAATAAATTCATAATTTAAAACATTTCAAACCTATAAAGAATAAACCTAGATTAAGTCCACCACTCACAAACTTCAAAATTCTATTTATTACATCCAAATTAATTTTCATTGGGTTAGTTTGAAAACAATAACACATGAAAATGTTTTACATAAAATTATTAATTGTAGATGTTCAATATAAAATATTTCTAATCAATACACTAAAAATTTTAAGAATATATATTTAAATGGAAGAATCATCATCCTTTATACATGAGGTACTGAATAGAATATAAATAAATTTATAAAAATCAAGTATGAACCTCTTCATTGATTCCTTGACAAAATAATTTTTTTAGAAAAATACCATTATCACATTGATAAATGTAAAATCCAAGATAGAACTTGATACCTCCCATGTGACCCCTACTGAAATACCTCAGTCATAAAATCTGAAAAATCCATACAATTAAATTTACTAGATTAACAAAATATAGTGTAATATATATAAATCCAATAAAAATAAAATATGGTTCAAAAAAAATTAAATAATAGATTTGGATAAAAATAAACTTTAACAAAGTTTTTATTTAAAAGAAACTATGACATACTGTCATACAAGGATAAATGTGCATGTTTCAATCCAAAACATTCTTCAGAAAGTTTAAACACATTATATGGCCTCATTTTAGGTGCAAATCCAAGTAGTTTTCTGAAATATAAATTCACACAGATGAATCCATTAATAAATACAATTATCAAATATTTTTGAGATATATTGAAATCTTCTTCCAATACATAAGATCATATACATCAAATAAATTCCAATATTGGAAATGGTATTAAAGTATTGCTATATTCAATGCATTTCTCTTCACTATAATCATGATATACCAATCTAGACTTTTTCAATAAAATCATTTGAGATTCATCAACATTATTCCTAAAATACCATGTTGAATTAACCAGTTTCTAATATTAAATCTTATCAAATAATTTCTATATAATTTTCCTTGAAAAATATTTAATCCTCTCTAACATTCTAATTAATTAATTCAGGTTTTGTTTTTCTTATATTCCATCATTTTGAAATAATTGTGAATAAAAAGTATAGTGTGCTAAATAATTATGTATCAAACTTATAGTGTGAAATATTGAATCCAAAATACCAATAACTCATTGTATAGTTGATCTCAATTTGTCTTCCAAATCCTTAATTGATGAGGTTCGATCTCCCCCCAAAAAAGGTGAATCTACCACTTCAATTTTATCTTTAAGAGATAATGTATATCTAAAAATAAATTCTCCAATGTCTTCTTCAATATGATCATCTTAAATTTACTTCTCCTTGAAATCCTTTTAAATAAATTTACGTCAACTAATTCATTAACAATAATAGTCATCTCTTAATAAACAATGTTAACATTACTTATGATATATTACTCTTTAAAACACTTTCATCATATTTGGATTCAAATTTATTCAAACTATCCTGAGAGTTTAAAAGAATTATACAAATCTAAAAACTCTGAAATAACCAACTGTCAAAATATTATTTTTTGAAAAATCAAATGTATTATTTTATAAAATACATATGATAATAATTTCGTTTGTAACATAATAAGATGTATGAATATATTATATTAAAAAATATATCTATGGCACATACTCACTTAACATGGAACTTTCCAATTGTTGAATTGTCATATTTTTTCTCTCCACTACTCTTTTTTTCATTTGAGGCATTGGTATTGAAAATTAACGATAATAACCATTATTTTAAAAATAATTCATCAAACTATAATTTATATAACTTTATACATTTATCACTTCTAATATAAATTTTTTTAAAAAATTTCCCATTCTGAACTAAATATTAGTTGAAAAAACATTGAAAAAGTCTTGGTCTTGAGAGATAAAAATTATAACCAACTAAACCTATTCTTGTAATCCTAAATAACAAATGAATATTTCTTTCCACTAATTCTAGAAATATGAATAAATCTAAAAAATTAAATATGAACTAACTATAGTGGTATGATTTTGTTAACAAACCTAATCAACCAAAATTACTCCTTTAATGGTTTTCCATTCATGGATGGATCAAAAACATGAAATTGTTTCACCTTAATTTCTTGTAATCGATGTAATCATTGATAATATTTAATATTTTAAAGAATAATTAATTTTATAAGATCGGGCATATAATTATCAAAATTATTATACATTTATTTTGTATTTAAAAACTTTATATATTTCCCCATTAACTTATTAATGTTAATAGAATAAATACTCTCCATGTGGTTAGTTAAAAAAATATATAATTATCACTGATAACTAGAAATTTATCATCCTAAAATTTAACATTCATTCCATCATCACTTAATTGAGATATTCTAATCAAGTTATGTTACAATCCATTAGCATACATAAAATTTCAAATTATAATAAAATTCAATATAAAATTCACAAAAACCATTTACATTTCCTTTATAATTATCTTCAAAAGTGATATTACCTCTATTAAAGTAGTTATTAGAAATGCAGTTTAATGGGTCACTAATACTTTAAATACATAATCCACTATCAATGTTCCACACATATTTCATAATACATTAAAGACATTTATCATAAAAACAAAATTGTATATTGTTGTTGTATATGTTGAACTATGGGTCCAATTGGGTTAGTTAGGTTATTATTTAACACCCTTACAGATTTAAAACAATTATAAACAATAGCCCTATAATATAAATATTTAGATATATATTATTTAGTTTTCCCCAATAATATTGTCAGTATAAGGGAACATTCACCACCATTGTGTCCTTACATCCTTCATATGAGACAAATCGTAGTAGAGATACTACCTTTAATTATTTTTACAATGAAGTTCCTATATATATGAGGTAGTTCCCTACCGTAACTAAGATAAATTTTTAATTTTTAGTCATATTATTATTTGAATACATCATTCCATAACATTATCTTCTTTGAACAAAAGATCCCAGTCTTTCCTTCATTAAGTAAATATTCTTTTTAAAATTTTCATTTTATTTCTGAACAGCACTAAATCATCACAAACATTTCACATTAATACTAGAAGATGTTTTCTTCACATCCCCACTCTCTTATGGAAAATCATTTTTTTTAAATGATTTTATTATTATTTTCTTTAGGTTACATATATAAATTATAAATTCAAACAATATATCTTTGAAAAATTAAAATATTTTCCTCCATATCACCAATAAATTCCTTATAATAATATTATAAAAACATTAAAATCAAAATTTTAATCAATACCACGATCATTAAGGTCATACATGGTTTCTATAAAGAAAAATCTTATAGATTTCAACTCGGTTATAAATTATTGACATTTATCAGACTCTATAGTGAAACTCAATCATACATCCAATTCCCTTTTATATTAATTCTTGAAAATTTTCCTTTCCATTCATTTTTTAATCTTGTATAGTTGATTTTTATTTTCATATTAATTATACAATTAAAATTGGTAAGATCTAATGTATTATAATCAGAATCATATCTACCTAACTTATTTACTTTGGGATTATCTTTTCATTATTATACTCTATATCTCATTTTCAACACTTTCTTTATTTTAATGTAATTTTAGTCTCATTCGAATGGGATAGCTACATCATTTTTTCACTTCTAAATATCTCACAAAAATAAGAGCCAGATCAAACAATATTAAAATATTTTTATGTGACACCCTTCATATTAATTTTCTCATCTTAAAATATATTTTATAATTCCAATTTTAATTGAAAATTGAACTGATTAGTTCATTAATTTTATACTCCTTGAAATTAATACATTCATTAATGAAAACCATATTACTCTGACACTTATTTTGTAATAATCTACGAACTATTTTATCCATAACAGTGTTATCCAATATTTCACTATGTATGTTCAATCATTTAGTGATTCTTGTAATCCTATATAACATATTATCAGTAGCCTCATTTTCTCATATATGGATATTAGGCTACTCATCTTTTATCAAACCCATCTTATTTCATTTCACCTTATTTTTTACATAATGTTTATCTTGTAACAACCCTCAAATATCCTAAGAGGTCTTATAAAAAAAATAGGACTAAAAATCATCTAATAGCATGAAATAATATATCAAGGATCATATAATTTATAATATGCATATCTTCATAATTACTTGTGAAATAATCATAGTTAGTTTCATTAATATATTTGTTTTTACTGATAATATCAAATGTTAAATGTTAAATTTCTGTTGGTAACCCTTTAATCTACACTACCTATAACCATGGATACTCCCATAAAATAAGTGTGGCCTCTATGTAATCAATCATTCCTTGGATTCTTCAAATATAATATTAAATTATCCTTCCGATATAATGTTATTTAGTATCATGATATTTTAAGAAATATTTTTATTTAAATAAAATTCATGTCTTAATTAGTTTTCTTTATATGCAACACTCGGTTTAAAATAAATATACATATTATTGAAATATTATTATTAAATATAGAATTTATAACCAATATGTTGGATCAGTTAGTATGAATAAAACCAAATAAATTATGAAAAATTATTTTTGTTACATATAGTATATTAATTCATTAGTTATCAATTGGTTTGAAAGGAAAATAAAATCAATTGAATGTAATAAAATAATTGCTTTTTCTAAAATACATCATTTTTGAACACAATGTGTTTATATACTGATAAAGTGAATTAAGAAGTATTGGGGAATTATTTTGATAAATGTTTAGGATAATTGTTTTTATAAAATTGTTTAACATTAATTAATTTCTTTTTACAATTCATTTAATTGGAATAAATTCAAATTTTTGTTTAAGAAATCATTTTTCTAAAATCATTTTTCATTGGGTTTTCAGAAATTATGTTAAAGTTAATTTCTATTAATTAAAGATATATAATTTGTGAAACTGGTTTCCATATTTGGAATATTCATTTTAAAAATATAATGATGTTAATTTTATTTTTAGTCATTATGAATAGTTTCCTTAGTTAAAATTCATAACAATAATAATGATTATAAGGGTAAATGTGATATTAAACTAAATAGATACGTGGTAAAATGCCCTAAAAAATTGTATAAATATGATTTTTAAGGGGATATATACCCACCCATAACTAATATTTTAAATTGTGTTTCATTGGTTCTACTTTCATATGAATATTTCTTTATGATTTTTTATTGTTTAAAGTATTTACAATGGTGCCCCTTCACCCACTTATAAAAGGAAACTTGCTCTCCTATATTCTTCACACCAATTATTCCCTTTATATTTACCAATATCTATTAAAAAATCTCACAACATTCTTATCCATTTTCTTGAGGTTCTTCTATTCTCCAAACACCTATCAAATATTTTTTATGTTTCTTTTCAAAGGAGGATACTTGAAAAATAATTATATGTTCTAACTGATCTTTTTTATATTTATTTCATCCTAATCCTCCATAAAATGTAGTGAAACCATATTAATTAGATATATTTAGAATATTTAATATAATTAATTCTTCTTATTATAATTTTATTTCCATTTTATATCTTCTTTATATTTGGGGGAAAATGATAATGTCACTCATGTGTACATGTGGACGACCACCTCCATGAAGCGATGTGAATAATTTAACATTTCTTCCATACATGGTTGGTCATAAGGATATAATGAATGAATATAATTGAAATTTAGAAAATAATTATTAATTTTAAGGGGTAATTATTATTTACCATTCTTTTTTGTCATCTATCAAAATGGGAAAATATCACGTGTTTTTATGTATGGACTACCGTCTCCATGAAGTGATGAAATTTATTTTTCACCACCACTTTATGTGAATTCTTATAAAAGTTTATATAATGAATAAATATGATAATTATTACATTATTATTATTCTATATTTTATGAATCCATGATAATGTTTCAATGACCAAAACCATCTAATGGAAGGGTGCCTGGTAAATGGACCTGTTTTCATATGAATGTTCATTTTAAGGAATAATTATTAATAAAGGGGAAATTAGAATGTATAAATTAAATATACATATAAATATATGTATGAATATGGTTTTATAATAGATTTATAACAAATATATATGTATTATAAATGTGGTTTTGAAATAGATATAGCAAGACAACACTTAAGGTAATGGTCTATATTACAATATCATTTTTTTTCAGGTTTTTCTACATAAAATTAACATCCAGGATAATTATAAGATCCTTATCCTTTAAAAAATATATTTTATTATTTTATATTTATTCCAAGAATTTTTAAGCATTATAACTATTGTTATGTCCTTATAAATTAAATATATTGTGAAATTTATTTTAATAAAAGCCAACACTTTTCATATATGGTCAACGAAAATTTTCTTACATGTAAAAAATCACTAAAAATTTGGGAAAAACTTATATTTATTATTGAAAATACTATATAATGATGTTTTATCCATATTTTACTTTCTTCTTGATATTTTAGAAAGGAATTTTATAATGATTATCGAATAGGTAATTTATGACTTTTTATAGAAAGAGCTAAGGGATTCATTTCATAATATATAAGACATGGACAACATTTCACCCCATCATAAAAAACTATCATTGAAGAATAATTTCCATGTTTACAATTTTATTTTCATGTAAATTTTTTTTTTCAATATTTTCATAATTTTTTGTTTAAATGGTATCTTAAGGAAATTATATTTTCCCAGTTTTTTTAAAAATATTCAAATGCTCTTTCAATGCTATTTTTCATCTATGTCAACACACTTTAAGAATCATTATTCTTCATGGAGGATATGATCTTCTGATACCATGTACTATCATTCTCTGTAACGATTATGATGATGTTGATTTTAGATAGATTCTATGAAACCCATTTCTTTCTCATGGGTTAATTATGTTTTGATAAATTTTTTATTAACCACATTTGTTTTAGATGATTTTTGTTATAAAGATATTATTAAACGTTTATATAACCTATTTACCTTCCATGGGTAAATCTTTGATTAAATGATGAATTATATTATGATCTTTTGGTGCAAATAATTGTGGTTTTCAATATATGATGGGTGGTTTGGAAATTATTCATCCCATCAATGTATTGGATAATGATTGATATCGTAATAGATCATATGGAATGGGATAGGTATTTTACCTAGTTCGTTATGGGAAATGATCCATTATGAAATTCTTAAGAGTAAACCTTGACTAGGGAAATCATGGAAAGGGGAGTGACATTTGTGCACTAAGATAGTTTTATAACTGAGCCCTGTCTAATGAAATTATTTACAATGCTAATGTATGTGCCAAAAACATAGACCTTAATCTTATGAAATTTCATCATGGCTCATGATTGGATATTGATGATTTTGAGCCCTTACAACATGTGTCTGTTGTTATGAAGAAACATATTCCATTATTCATAAGAAAATATATTTGACTGATTGGGTAAGAATTTTTTATGTTATTATCATGATATATTACCAATATTATTTATCTTACTCGCACAAATGATCATTAATTCATATATCTTATGGTTACCCTTATTGTTCATTTGAGCTCACTCTTTTCAAATTTTCTATTCACCAAGATATAAATAAAGGTTTTATATAGGGTTATTATAAGAAATATAATATGTGAAAATAAATTTTTGGGATATGTCAATGGTATTTAATTAAATAAAATAATTATTTATCTAATTTTCAATGACACTAACCCATTATGAATCTGTGTCGTGTTTTTCATGGGTTTTATTGAATATTTATCTAAAATGGTTTAATATTTATATATTTGATGAATGTGTTGACTCATTTGTTATCATGATAGGGTTTACTTATTATTTAATAATAATAATAGAAAAATTTACTGAAAACCCAATAGATTAGCCTAATAATTGGATAACATACTGATGTTTTAGTAAAGGGAAGATTGTGTAGTTTCCTCATGTTGAAATCCTTACCTTAATTCTAAAAGGTCGATAAGACTATGGTATAGAGGAACTTAGGGGCCTAAATCCTACAAAAGTATGGTTTATTATCAACTCTATCTACAATAAATGTATAATTAGTTGGCCTAATACATAACACTTGGCTATGAAATCTCATGTGACATTTATAGGTAAATTCAAATACACTTTATAAACCATTATAATAAATGAGAGGATAGAATATATGAAAAACATTGATTATATAGAGTAATATGAGATGACCATAAAGTTTCATGGGTTGAAAAAAGGTTTAATAATTTTTTTACAACATAAGAATGATTTTTTTTATAAACATATTATTTATTACTATGATTATTGATGTTTGATACTCACGTTATGTTTTTGGTTTTAGATAATGACTTGAACCTGGTAGAATAATGTGCATAATGTATGTGAAGGGTAGTGAAACGACTATCCTCATGAGTAACCAAATTATGTGGTATATGGGATATAGAATTTTGTATTCAAGCTCACCAAACTATCCAAATATATTATTTTTAATTTTTTTCATGCTGAATATCCAAATGACCAAGGGAAGTAAAAACTTGTGATTGAATACTTCTGAGGAAATGTATAACTTTGTTAAATATATAAATGATACCTTTATTATTCTGAATTGAAAATATTTACTATGTTCTCTAATGATCTAACCATGAAAAATTTACATTTGTTTTGTATCATTTGGATGATGAAGCTGGTCAATAGTGTACTCATGTTAAGGATTTATGGAAAGAGGAGGAAATTAACTCCATAACATGGAATGTGTTTAAGGATGTATATTTCAAAAATTATTTTCCTGGTACATAGCAAAAGAAACATTTAAAGTGTATTTCAAGAAATAAATTAAAAGTATAAGGGATACATTAGTATTTTTAAGGATAATTTAAATTAACAAGAAAGGTTAGCTTTTGTTTTACCATCGACATTGAATGAAAATTGATTAGTTATTTAGTGTCTTAAAAGAAATAATCTAAAATGAAATTTACATAAGATACTTTCATATCTATGAATAAATCGTATTATGTGCTCCCAAGATATAAATGGTGATCAAACACTCATTATTCTCATGAATTTGGGAATAAGAAAAGAAATATGGGATTTTGAATAAATTTTAATAATAGAATCCCTAGAGGAAATAAAATAAATATTTTTTAATTCCAGAAGTGTATAAGGAATCAAATAATAAATTTACTTATGGGGTATGGTAAATGTTTTATGTGTTTAAAATATTCCCACAAATAAAAATAATGTCAAATTTTTGTAATGAGTTTGGTAAATAATATGAATTGGAAAAAAATTCAAATTAATTTTCTACCCACACACCAATCTATAATTTCAAGGAGTATATACATTAATATAATTAGTCAACAAATCCTAGGGTTGAAAATGATAATTATCATCATTAACCCTCTTATTATAGGAGGAAAATGGAAATCAAATGTAATCAGAATTATCAATGTTTATTATGAGAAAAAAGTAGAAAATCTTACACATTTTATCCACTCTAGAACTAAAAGTGTTTTATTTTATTTTGTCTCCTCCTTCCCTTTTATAATTGAATTATTTTCTAAGGGTGTCATGTTTCCATCTCAATCATATGATTCAAATTTGTTATTAAAAACTCCTAAAGTCATAATGATCATGTCTCAAGTCTATATCTCTTCTATTGAATACGTTTGGGGGAATGTATTTCCGATAAATATTATAACACTCCCTCTAGTTAAATTTGATTTTATTTTGGGATTAGATTGAATTTTTTAAAAGACTATATCAATTTTCAAGTTAGGTAATTCACATTTGATATTTTTAATGAATCTATGATTGTCATTTTGTGAGATAATTAATATGATCATTTGATGGGAATTATTTCCACAATATGTGGCATAATACCTATTCATGAGGTATATTCATCACAAATGGTTAGGGAGAAACACACTATTGAGTGTATACCTATTTTGAGAGAATATTCTGATGTAAGTATTTAATACTTTTATAGTGTTCCCTCAAATCAGGAAAGTGTGTTTTTAATAGAACTCATGCTTGGTTTTACACCCATGTAATGACTCTATTTAGAATATCCCTGATTGAGTTGTAGGAATTTAAGGAGAAACTATAAGATAATCTTGAAAAGGGAATCACATTCCCTAGTGATTCACCATGGGGTGAATCTACAATTTTTATAAATAAAAATGACGGATCAATTCCTCTTTCCATTGATTTTGGAGAATATAAAAAGTTCACATTAACAAGCATCAACAACCCTATATAGATGAAATATTTAATCATCTGGACAAATATCAATACATTTCTATGATTAAACATTATTTTTGATATCATTAATTAAGTATTAAGGAAGATATAGCCAATATATCCTTTTATATAGGTTATGGTTGTTATGAATTTATAGTTATTCCATTTGGACATTAAATGTTCCCTATTATCTTCATGGATTTAATGAATATATTATTTAGATATTAGCTTAATCAGTTTTTGGAAGACATTGTAGATGAATTTATTTTATATTACAAGGGTATGTAAGGGCATGAATATCATTTTATGATTTTTTTTATGAACTTGAGGAAGGATAATTTGCATGAAAATTTTATACACTGTCATTTTTTGGCTATAGAAGTTCTCATTTTGGGGATATATAATCTCAACAAATGTTATATCAGTGGATCCTTCAATGATAGAAGCTCTTAATTAATGGTCCATACTAGCCTTGATGACTAATATCCATATTTTTCATTTGTTATATGGATATTATCTATGATTTTTGAGAGATTTATCATGTCTATCTAATATTCAAACCAATTTGATGTGTGTAACATCTGGACCTTTTCATTCATGTACATTTTTTTCTTTTCCATATTTTCTTTTGGTCCATAAGTTGATTACTTTTTGTTTCAGAATATTTACTAATTTTTATAGGATTAAAATAAACATATAGACATTATAAATTTCAAAATATGATGGAAACACCTTAGTCTAATCCATTTTTCACAATGGTTCCCCAAGTGTTATAAGTCGGGGAAACAATTCCTATATTTGTGATTTTTCATGGTTGTGGCTGACCGAGTGTATCCCTATCCACCATAGCCCGTAAGGCTCCACCAAAAATTTTAGAAGGCCATGGTTAGGCTAAAAAAAGCCTATATTTTTGTACCATGGAAGGTACTTGGGTGTTTTTATGGATTTTCAAAATTATAAATAGTTGAATGTTAATTTGATTATAGAGGATGGTTAATGTAATCATATGAAAACATAATGAAAGTTGTCAATGAGTCTTTAACAGATTTTACTTTTCTTAAAACAATAATTATCCATTATTTTTTACTAATTGGATATTAAGTGTGTTCATGAATTGGGTTTTGGTCATTTATATTACTATGGATGGGTCACTGGTTCCTTTAGAATGATTGTTATTCTTCCTTGATAGAGATCAGCATAGGGGATTTGAAGGATGAATTTCCATGGTTATTTTGTGAGAATAATTTCATGTTCCTCTTTCTCACCAGTTTTGGATTCCTTATTTGAGTATTTAAATACCATTATTTTGTATTTTTTTCTTAATAAAATTACCATAAATTTATAAAACAAAAATTCTCTCTTGATTTTAACTGGATATTGATTTTTAATTAATGATTTGAGGCACTTGAGAAATGCCTTGAATTTGGAATGGTGTTTGTTGAAACTCTATAAAAATTTACTATATAATACATCATTAATTTCTGGAAAAATATTTTTGAATCAAAATTATCTATTTGAAAAAATTCCATTTTGATTATTCATAAATAAAGGAATACAATTTTACAATGATTTTAAATGACTGGAATTATTTTTAAAGGACCAAGTTTTTATGAAAACCAACTGGTGTTAGTTTTTGAAATATAATAAAATGTTCAAAACTTTTTTTGGGGATTATAGATTGACGGTTGATGAAACTAATTTGAGATGAATGATTTTACACTAGTTTGATTTACTTGAAGAATATGGGATCATCAATATTTATGTGGGAGGATGAGATTTCTAGTCATATATTATCTATTCCTAGACATGGATTGAATATGAAATTTCTAAAAAAATAATATGAGGGATCGGAGTTCCATTAATATGGTGGATCCCTATTTACCCTATATATGGGATCTTGGCATGTTTACACCGCAAGAGTCGTGTTACACTATGAATGTGGGGAGGCTTGTGACTTGATCTCACTAAACACAAGGCTTCTAACCATGGTGTTATGATTTAAAAAGAGTTATTACATGATACTATTTATTAAATGATATATTCATGCATGTTTTGATTACTTTTTGGATCCTTCCCTATTTTTAAATATATTTTTATTTTATCAATATTTATACATTCCATTGAAAGGACTTGAAAATAATGTTTTCTCAATAATTATGAAAATGATTTCCATGTCAAGTATTTTTTAAATTTAGAATATATGGATTATATATGGATTATATATGGAATTTTTTTTGAGATCATGTTGGGCTATGGTTACTCAAAACTATATTTTTCCTTTTATATCATATAGAAATTATTTTTCCAGGTTTAGGAAATGGGTTATAACCTCTTTGTGGTGGTGCGTTTTCTTAATAGTAGGACCACAGGATTTGGTTTTGATAAGTAGAGCATGCGATCCTCTTATTATAAGAAGATATTTTAATAACGTTTTCATAGGGTATTGTGATGTTCTTTATTTCCTCTCTACTTTGGTAGTTTTATCTTTATGAATATTTCATCATATAGACCACTTCTATTACTTATCCACGATTTTGTTTTTTTATTGTGGATAAATAGTTCTGTCTTGATTTTTTATAATTCCCAAGAACTAGTCTCCAACCCATGGGTATTGGGAACATCCTTCAAGTCATGGCATAACTGATCTGGGTATCATTTTACAAGTTTATCAAGAAATATTTGTGAAAAAATTGGTATCAGTGAATTTTTTATCTTATTGGATGTTAGTATGCAGTTAGGGATGTCTTGATAGACTAAATAAAAGCCTATTTAGACTCAATTTATAGGTTAAGAGTTAGTTCCTAGAAAAATATATTTGTAGTGTGCCTTATGTTACAATGGGTCCTCGATCTAGAATAATTTCTCTTGATTTTATATTTTACTTATCCTAATATATGATATGATATTCATATTCCATATTTTTGTTTTGAATGACAGGGTTTATATTGTTGGGTCTCGGGATAGATTTTTTCATTTTATCAATTGATGTTTTATAGTGCCATTTCCCTAAAAATATGTCCAATCCAACATTCAAAGGGTGATAAAAATGAACTAGAGAGGGAACCCTCTATTTTCAAAGAACATTGTATAATTAGATATGTGTGTGACCAAAAATATGGGTCAATTAGTCATGCATGTCCTCATTCTCGCTGCAGATGTGGGACCTCGATGGGATGATAGTAGAGATCATGTTTAGTAGTTTATTTGTTTTTATAAAATATCTTTTTTATTGGTAATGAACAATCCTTTAGAGGTATATGAAAGGTTAAAGAAGATAGAATGACACTTCAAGTACTTGGACATGCTCGATTCCATGAAGGTGTAACATGTCATTTTCAAACTCTTAGGGCCTGGAATTATATGGTGGGGTTCTAAAGTTATGGAAATAAAGAATGAGGGATTAGAGTGGAAATACATCAAGACAATTTTCTTGCATAAATTCTATCAATGTTAAATGGCATTGGCTATTTCCATGTAGTTTATTTACCTTTACCAAAGTGATTAGATATATAATTTGTATCCCAATAATTTTAAAAAACTATCTTAGTTATCACTAGAGGTAGTGGTATGTATGAATATAAAGGAATGGTGTTTTGGAATGGTTCTCTAGTGGTATATCTAGTCACATTATTTCTTTTGAAGATTACTAAATATGTTGATGTTATTGATAGGAGTCTAATAGAGTAAATTTTTATGGACAGTAAGTCAGGGCTGACTAGAATTCCTCCTACTCATAGTGGTGTATTTAGTTAGTCTTTTAAGGGGAAGAGGAGGATGAATGACCCTCAAGGTAGAAAAAATAGTATTTCTCCTTAACAGTATACTTCCTCTAAATTTACTACAGTGTTTACTGAAATCCCACAGAATTGTTTCTTGTTTATCAATGTTGGTAACTCGAATCACGATTTCCTAGAGAAACTAATAGTGTGAATATTATTCAGAAATTCATGTCACAAAAAAAAGAATTTTCCATGGTTTAATAAATTTTCATAGTTGTATGGACTTTTTGTACTAAGAGGATCTATAGAGTATTTAGGTGCATCAAGATTAATGGTTTTCCATCTATTTTAATCAAGGATGGAGAAGCTTCACACAATAAACCAACCTCCATTGGTAGTTGAAGTTAGTTCTATTATAGTGATAAGTCCCATAATTATTTCTTCATCTTTAGTGACTTCATTTTTTGAAATTTATTCCTATCATTCGTTCATATCAACCCATATTTGGTCGTTTTTAAATATTTTACCAGAGCTCATGCCTTATGTGGTGGACATTTCTACACCTCAAGGGATTTGAAGAGGGTAGGGTCTCTAATACACCAATTTTACTTTTTCGTTATCATAAATCAAGATCATTTGGGAATTTTTGTATCCTAATAAGAATCATTTGTATTTCATTCTTAGATTGATTGGTTTTTTCCTAAAATCATGGATTTATTTTATCCATCAGTCGGTGTACTTCACTTCCTATAATAGATATTTTTTTGTTTCATGAGGAAAATGGGACCTAATTTATTTGGTATAAAATCATCCTCCTATAGAGATTGGTGGAATGGTATCCTTGTGTTTATTTTAAATAGATATGTAATCTTCTAGTATTGGACCTCACCCTATGGCTACAGACATTCCGTATGTGTTTCCATTAAAAATATTATTTTAGCACTAGTGAGGAGGATTGATTATATGTTAATATTGGGCTAAGTATTCAAACCATATATATTTCCTATTACCATATGTTGTTATACAACTAAACCAAATAATTTTTTTAATGTTATGATGTCCAAAGGAATTATTCTACCTTGTGTATCACCTTGGTCACCATTAAGAATTTATTCCCACAATGGTGATGAGATCCATCACTTTTCTATTGATTACTTTAAACTCAATCAGGTTATAGTAAATAATCGATATTTTTCCCCATATTCATTATTTTTAATCATCTTAATTAGGTAATTTGGTTCTTTAATATTGGCCATGAATTTGGTCACCAACAATTTTAGTTCAAGAAATATGATATTCCAAAGATCCTAATCAGGTGTAGGTGTGGCCACTATGAGAACATTTACATGACATCTTTTATAACCAAATCCCCTACTTTATTTATGGAATCAATGAATAGGATATTACACTAGTATCTTGATAATTTTATTGGTGTTTTTATTGAAAAAATATTGGTTAATAAGTTTGTGAGGTGGATTTTGAGATTCATTAGTGAGTCATATTGGATATCAGGAGGAAAATTCACTTCACGATAAGATATCTATATAAATTGTCTATAATTTGTAGGTGGAATTCTTAGAGATCATGGTCTCAAAACATGGTCTCTTATTTTATCTCATAAAGTGGAAAGATTACATTTCTTATGAAAAGCAATGGAACATCTTCAATATTAATATCTTCTAGGAAATATTAGGTTATTATCATCAGTTCCTAAAATATTTATGAAAATTAACTTCTCCATTGACTAATATCATTTTTAAGGGTGTAAAGTAATTTGGGATTAAAAATGTTTGATTTGATTTGATGAGATGAAGTGTTGTTTTAATTTATCTTAAATTTAGACTCTTTTAGAGGTAGGAAATGACTATTTGGTCTTTTGTGATTCTTCGGGTTCATTTTTAGGTTGTGTTCTCATGTAGTGTGATCATGTGGTAGCTTATAGTTCTTTTCATATTAGGCCACATAAAAATATAAATCCTGAAAATGAAATTTAACTCATAGTAATGATGCACACTCTTATTTATGGGTGGCACTACCCCTTCATAGAATGGTTTTCCATTTTCTCTAATAATAAGGTCAAGAGTTATATATTCTCATAAAAATATTTGATTCAACATTAGAGGTAATGGGTGGATTACTTGAAATATTTTTTCTTTGACAACAACTACACCCCTGGAAAGTAAAAAACTTTTTAATGAATAGATCATGAAATTTCCATCTCATTACATGAAGGAATCATCATAATAGTGTAATCTCATATCCCTCATTAGTTATATACATTTGGCAGTCTAAGAGGATGAGACCGATTTTGTTTTGGAAAGTGTTCATTTAATATCCTCTCTTAAAGAATTTATACTCAAGAAAAGAATATTGATTACTAGTTATGTGTAATTAGTTATTCTTGGTATAGTGGTGCCACAATTGGATAATGGTCTATATACTCTGAGGGTATCCATTTCTTCAAATCATATATGTTATTTATTCCCCAATGAGAAACATTATGATAATGGATTTTCATCATACCCAATGGATGGTTAACCCGAAAACAATGACGATGTTTTATGTTATGAGGTGTCATTTTTTCTAGCCACGAATGAAACATGAAATTTCATATTTTTCAACCATTTTTATACCTATAAAAATATCAAGGCCAAACATCAGAAGGCATCAAGTTTTCATTAAACCATTCATATAATAATTGGAAAGTGGGATGATATGTCTATTTATTTAGTGGTTGTGTTATCATGTACTCTGGGAAGAGACAATTTGATATTGGGGGGGGGGAATTTACCATTCAAGGAAATAATCTCATTTCATTCTCATTCTTGAGACCACCAAAGTCAAGGAAATGGGAAATTTGAATGTGAATATGATTTTCTAATTTCATGGAATCCTTTCATAAATTTTTTATGATAAGGATCCTTAGTGAACTTATAGGTTTGAAGGAACCTTCCAAAAAGTAATGGGATCCCAAGTGAAGTTATTCATACTAATCCAACCTTAGACAGATGGATTGTCTAAAGGGGTATGGAGATTCTTGAGGATGTTCTTTTTGCTTAAGTAATTAACTTTACAGGAGCATGGGATTTCCATTTGCGACTAGTTGATTATTTTAAAAAACAAATTATCATTTATCACTTAAAATGGATGACTTTGAGACCTTTTATGGTAAAACTTTTAAATCTCCACAATTTTTGTTATAGGTTGGTAAATCTTCCCTCATGGGACCAATCTTTGTCTAAAAGATGAAGGCGAATATATAGATAATTTGACATTGTTTTGTAATAGTATAGTAACATTATAAAACTTATATAGATTTTCATCGACCTTAGATTTCATGGACGGTGAGAATGTTTTCTTGATGGGATCACCTCGATTGGGTCACTGACAGCCTGAACAGTTGGGGAAGTTAGCAATGAGATATGTGGAACCATTTCTATTTCTTGAGTAGATAAGAATGGTGAAATATAATTTTGAATTTCCACCTCAAATGATTTCGATCCAAATCACTTTTCTTGTATCACGATTCAATAAAGATTATATATGTAAAGTATATACCATTGGTCCAAAGTCTATAAAATCATGGTTCATATTCTAAAGAGATTTTGTGTTATAAGAAAATGATTATAAATTATAGGTTACATCTCTTTATGGACCACTATTCTTATTTAATAATTATGGGGGAAGAAATCATTTATGAGAGGTAGATTTACAACATTGTGTCTTTTTCATTCTGATGTCTTCTTTGGTTTACCTTATTTCATTTTTAAAGATTTTTCAAGGATTATTTTTTTTTATTTTTTACAATGAAAAAAAGGATACACCATACCCTAGACAAATCTATTTTTTACTTGGGTTCTTCTTTTGTGAAACATCCAAGAAAAAATACCTAGATTTTGGTATTTACCTCGTTGCATCTAGTAGGTTTTCTCCTTATACACCACATGTAATATGGATCAACTATGGTTTTTTGGATTTCATTGATATGCATAAAATTTCATAAATTTTTTTACTAGATAAATGCCTTGGGTGTTGTGATATATTTTCAAAATTTGAAATCCTTGAATGACCATTTGATCTCTTAAGAAGGTCATTCTAGCCCTGTGAAAAATTAATCCAAAGTTTTAATGAGCTTCTTAAATTTTTTTCCTTCATTTAATTCTATCATTATCCTTTTTCTGTTTGGATAATATATTGGGTGGGTTATTGATTGGGGTTTTAGTGTTTCTAGTTACTATAAAAGGGGATCTAGTTTATTTGGATCGATTCTTCTTCTTCCCTATTGGATATTGATGTAAGGGACTTGGAGGATTAATTTTCATGGTTTTTTGTGTGAATTAATATGGTTTCTACACTATCCCTAGTTTTGGATCCCTTGTTGGGAGTTTAGAGATACCATTCTTGAAGTATGTAGTTTCATAATTCAACTTCTATAATTGGATATCGTTGTGGCTTTATTGATTTAAAATTAATTTTTAACAAATTTCAAAATAATTATTTGAGGATATTGAGTAATAATTTCAAAATTGAATAGTGATTAATGAATAAATCCATATATTTATTTTCAAAAAAATATTCAATTAAAAAATATTATGAATTTAAGTCAATTATTTAATAAAGTAATTTGATGATTTTTCATAAAGGATGAATTGATTTTTGGAATTGAAAAGGGATGTATTGTTTTGAAAGGTATTATATTTTTAGAAACCCAATTGATATTGGTTATTAAAATGAAATGGAATGTTTGAAACTTTATTTGGGACTACATGAAAAATAATTAATGGAATTGATTTGAGATAAAAAATAATTTCTCTTTGTTTGACTTATGTAATGCCCATGTGTACCATGGTACATAGGTGGGAGGATGTTCTTGCTAAGAATGTGTTAGATCTACCTAACCATTCATTGATGATGAAAATTCTTACAAAACATGAAGAGGGAAGGGATTTAATTTTTTTGTATACAATTATTCCCCCTATACATTGGATATATGGATGTTTTCACACTTAGAGTGATATTTGAACAAGAATGTAGAACCTTGTGATTTAATTTAACTAACTGTGTGGCATATAAACATGGTGATATTATTAAAAAGTAATTATTACATCCACTTTTTATGAAATGATTTATTCAGGCATGTTTTGGTTATATTTTTGATTCATCTCTATTTGGATAGAAATAATATTTTGAGATAGCTTTATAGATTCCATAAAAATTATTTGAAAATAAAGAAATATCATGACTTATGAAAATGATTACAATTACCTAATTTATGGAAATTGAGAAAATTTAATTTATTTGATACTGGTTTCTCACAGAATTTTTAGTGAGATACTAATGGGGTATTATTTCAGACACACTATTTTTTCCTTCGGGTACTTTTAGGCTTACATTTTCCACGTCTATGAAAAGGGAAAGAATGACTGAGAATAATAAGGGGTTCCAAAAAGTATGAATTTGGGATTTTCCTTTGAAAACTAGTTTATGTGATCCACTTGTTTTGAATAAATGTTTTGACAATTTTTTTGTTGGGATTTTTTATTTTCACCTATTCCTAGGTACTGTGGTACTCTTTCTTGATGATTTTATTCTCAAACCAACATATTCTGGTTTTATATCCACTTGTTGATTGGTTTGGTTACCCAGTTGGATAAATCATTCCATATTGAAAATTCCTCATGACTATGTGATATTATCCAGCCTATAAGGATTAGGAACTCTCTTAGGGGGCTATTATAATCAATTCATGATCTGCTTTACTAGTTTATCTGGATCAGTTCTTAATAAAATAGAAAAGAACTAGTTGGGACCAAGTTGAATGGAGAAGGATGTTTGAAGAGTAACCCTTTACAGAGTGTTGTATTTTGTTATCAAATAAGGTAAATCAATTCACTTTATAGAAGGATCACAAACTAGACGATGATTTGCTGATTTGTATTTCACAAATATCATAAGTCATGAGAACTTGTGATGCAAGCCTTATAAAGGAAAGGGGGAGAAATGATTATGCCAATCATATACAATTTTTATTGGAAGGAATGATGCTGCTGGAAGATATGGAAGGTTTAGTACCTTCCATTGTAACTTTGACAATGCTAAAGATGATCTATCAAAGGATATATATCCTGATAGTGGAGTTTGTGATGAATGTTGAAGAATGGTTTTGGAAATGGATGTTGTATGAAATATTGAAGATGGTTTAGAATTTAGCATGCAAGGCATTATTTAAGGTCAGATCACCGAATAATGGAAAGGGCATGGAGTGCGCGGAAATTTAGGCAGGTTGCGGAAAAAAATAAAGTGGTGCGTGAAATAGTAGCGGGTTGTGCAAAAAATATGCAGGATTCGTGAAATAGAGGAATGATGTTTTTCACGCAAAAGGTGTTTCGAGATCAGAACCTCAAAAATTTTCAAAGGCATGAGCTGCGTGAAAAATTGGATCATTGAGTGAAATACGATGTTGAGTGAAAGGATGGTTTTGTGCACAATATGTAATGCGGTGTGGAATTTTGCGCACAATTGGTGCTTCATGCTTAGAATGATGAAAAATGGAAAAGCCATGAGGTGTGCGAAATATTGGAGCATTGCGCGAAATATGAAGTTGCGTGAAAGAGTTTTTATGCGCCTGAAGAAGGTTTTATGTGCAGATTAGTGTTTTTCACACGGGGTCAAAAATGCCTATAAATATGAGGGTAACCCTTCTCATTTTTCAATGCTTGACACTTAGAAGAAATCCTGAGCTCTGGTGTGCATAAATTATACACTAAGTGAGTTGTGCGGAAAGAAAGATGTTTTCTTGAAAAGAGGATAGCTGTGCGAAAAATTGAGAAGTTGCGCGAAAAGAGAAAAAGTTGTGCGCAAAAGGAAAGTTACGCAAAAAAGTTTTTCGTGCCAAAAGGGGTTTTTACTCGCAAGACACTTAAATTTCGCGCAAGATATCCTAAGGGTTGTGCGGAAAATTTGGGGTCTTCGCACATATTCAGTTGTGTGTACGGAAATTCTTACCAGCTTCTGGGTAGGAAAGTGAAGATCTGAACTTCAGAGAATACATCTGCTCAATTGTAAAGAAGCACTGAAATACTGTAATTCCATATTTGTGCTAAAAGGGTGCACATGCACTTGCAGATTGTTTTCCATGTGTTACATGAGTGTAAGGGTATATCCTACTCGTTGTATTCCACATCAAAGGATTGTTCTCTAGTGGATTGTGTGGTACTGGATTATTTCCGTACCATACCAAGGATGTAGCTACTCTTGTTGAGTAGTGAACCTTGTAAATCTTGTGTTCCAGTGGTTGTGTGTGTTCAGCAAAGAAGAAAATCTTTAACAGGAGGCGAAGGTTGTTTCAATTTGAAGGAAATATAAAAAGAAAAAGATATCAATGATTCACCCCCTCCCCCTCTCAGTGATACTTGGATCCTAAATGGGAACTTCAGAACCATGTTCCTTGGAAAAGATGAATGTGAAATAAAATTACACTGAATAGAACTAAAGGTTGCGCAGTGCTCCTTTCCCCACACTACCATATTGTTTAGAAAATTTTATACTTTATAGTAATGCATTAATGAAGGGACTAGGATGCATTCTAATAGGTAATGATGTGGTGACTGCTTATTAAACAAGACATTGGAAAATTCACCAATAAAATTACCTGACTCATGATTTTGAGTGCGCATTGGTAATTTTTTCATTGAAAATATTGAGGCATTATCAATATGGTGAAAAGTTAGATATATATATAAATATATATTATAAAATATTAATTTATATATTAAACTATAAATAGTTGAATATGAACCAAATTAGATGATTATAATTGATTTAAGAATATAAGTTCGAAATACAGTACTACCCTAGGAAGGATTGAAAGGTGGATGATACCCTGAGTTGGAAGGTCCATGATTGTTTTTTAATAATGAGGATTGAAATACATGAAATAATTATTTATCTACATAAGATAGATCATAGAATCATTATTAAAAGGGGATAAACATATATTTCTCAGATTAATGTTCAACTATCCATCTATTTTAGGATTTAAGAGGCACAATAGGAAGATTTGGAACTCCAAAAGAAGGAAAAGCATGTTCATGGGTTCAAGCATGATTTTTATAGAATGATATGGATCAGGAACCATGTTTGATCCCTATCAATAACATAATTTATATATCTATTGGTTAGATACCATTGTTCATAATTGTCTATTCTTGTTGAATGTATAAAGATGTATAGATACCAAAGAGAGTATGTTTTGTGGGAAAATATGAAATGGAATATTGCAGAGTATATATCTATCTCCCTGGTATATCAAAAATTATGTTTGATTGATGGAGGTCTAAGGGGTTGTTACAACCATTACACATAGAAAAATGGAATTGGGAAAGCATCGCCATATAATTCATCTGAGAAGTCCCTTAACCCTATAAATACCATAATATTATTTGGGTTGAATCTGATCACCATAGGAATTTTAAAAATATCATTTTATTTAGAGAATATTTTTCTCTTCATCATATTTATAGAAAATAAATTATGTAAGTGGTTAGATTTCATGTAGTAATACATTCTACAACATCTGATAAGGATTCTAGGTTTACATCAATGTTCTGTAGAATTCATCCAAATTATTTGAATATGGGGTTTTACTTTATTACTACATATCATTCACATATTCATTGTAAGCCTATGATAAACATTAAATCCATATAACATATATTAAGAGCCTATTTTATGGAACTCGAAACTAGTTTGGATAATCACCATTCTCAGGTCAAGTTTTCTTATAGTAATTTCTATCAATCAAGAATCATATTTCATCTTATGAATCTCTCAAGGGAAATAAGTGCAGAACTCAAATTTGTTGGGTTGATATTGGATAATAGATGATATTGGGACTTGCGGTATATATGTGAATTTAAAAGGAATGTAAAATCCATTCCACATCACACCATGGATGCTCATAGTCAATAGAAATAATTTTCTCAAAATCAATGGTGATATATAAATATTGAATTTGGTGATAAGGTATTCCTATAGATATTTCCATAGATCTTGGTTATGATATTTCCAAAGAAGGTATATTTGATATATATAACTATATATATATATGTCCCTTAAAATTCTTTATTATATCAAGATGGTGGTTTACCATTAGGTGCTTCTACTAAATCTCTGTCAACTTTATGATATTCTCCACAAATCTCTCTTTTGGATGTATATACCAGATCATTTAGATGTACTTAACATTGAGTTCATTCCACTGGATAATTATCTCTATTAAGAGGATGAAATTATAGTGATTCTATATTGAATATTGAAAGTGATATATCTTATATTACTCAACATTCAATGTTTTATGTTGAAACCGTAAACTTAAGGAAGTAACATGTGAACCTAAGGACGTGATGGGCTATAAATATACTATATTGTTTGTATCAAACTGAAATACTTTTATATAAAAAAATTTATATGGTTTCAGATTACAACACACTAATATTTTATTATATATTTATCTTTAAATAACTCTTATGATTTTAATAAATTTATTTACATGCAGCACTGAGTTCAAATGAGCTGAGGTATATTATGGAATATTATTATTTAATATTAATGTTTTTGCTTATTTTTTTGGATTGGATGGTGTGAATATAACCAAATCAATTATGAAAAAATATTTTTTACAGATATATAAATTTAATTCATTTGTTATCAACTAGTAGAAAAATAAAATAAAATAATTTGAAAGTGAAAAGTGATGTCCGTCTATAAAAATAATTTTATCTATAAAATTTGATTCTTCTTAATAAAATAAATTAGATACAATTATTTAATTATTCTAATGAAGTTTTTTTATAACATTTTCAATTAAAGGATTTAATATTTGTGTAATGGTTATTATAATGTAATGAATTGGAATAAATTCAGCTCTATTCATAAAAAATACATTTTTCAAAAAATATTCTGTGTTTCTTTTCCCACTATTGTTTAAAATTATATTCCACCACTTAAAAAAAATTGAATTTAATAAAAAATACCATATTTATAATTATTGTATCCAATGTTTTTAATAATTTCAATTTCATATTTTGGTTATTATGAATATTAACATAGTTAAAAACATCTTTACTATTTTAAAGTATAAAATGATTAATTAGTTATTAAACCAATGTGATATTGGTAAAAACAAATAACCTAAAAACATGTGTAAATTTTATTGTGTAAGTTAATTTAGAAAAAAACATATCTTATATGTGAATTAGTTTTTCTTTGGTTCCAAATTCATTTGAATATTATTTTATAATATTTCAATGTATTTAGTATTTATCAAAATACCACTGCATTAAATTATAAAATCACACCTCATCTGCATTTATATTCACACAACATTAGTCCTTTATCTCAAAATATACTAGACTAAATACAATCCTAAATTTATAGTCCATAACCTTGAAGTACAGGTATTCCTATAATACCAATCAAATAATCCTTAAGTTTCCTTTCAACGGAGGTTACCCAAATATAAGGTATATGTTCATTCTGGTCTTTTTCTTCATTGTTTAATCATAAAACTCATCCAAATGTTATATATTCATCTTAACATGATGTAAAAAATATATTTAATATAATAATATTATTTATGTTAATTTTATAACTATTTTTTATCTCCTTCCTATCCATTGGAAAATGATAACATCGCTTGTGTGTAGTTGTGGACTACCACCCCTATAAGGATATGTGAATCGTTATTCATTAACTCTTTACAAGGATAGTCACTAGGATATATTTAATGAATAAATATGATATCTAATATAAAAATATGATTCTTGAAATTATAATTACTATTTACATTTCTTTTCTTTCATCTTCCAAAAAGGTGAAAACATCACCCTTGCATAGCTACAGACTACCATCTCCAAAAAAGTAATGTTATTCATTTTTATCATTGATTTTTATGAAAGGATAAAAAAGTGAATATAATGAATAAAAATTATCATTAAAAGATTATAATTATTATATATATTATTATACCATGATAAATGTTAGATTATTAGAACCATTGAACTAAAACATGGATGAGAAACGTACTAGTCTTCCACTGAATGTTCATTTAGTGAATAATTTAAAAAAAGGATAAACGAAAATTATAAAGGAATGATAAATATTAAAACATGTATGAATATTATTCTATAATATATTTATAATAAATATATTTTCATTATACAATGTTTTTTAATGTCTACAAATAAAGTAAGAGATTGATGAATGGGGTTAGGTTACAATCTCATTTATATTTTGGATTGTCTGTGTAAAATTTACATCAAGGAAAATTGGATGATTATTAGACTTTAAACATAAAATATTGTATTCACCATTGAAAATTCATATAATTATTTATTATCAGAATCATTTTCTTCACCTTTATACTAAAAATGAGAAACAAAATGTTTTTATGAAAAATAATACATTACTTTCTCTCTTTATTACAAACCCTTTTTATGGTTATTTTCTCCAGTTTATGAATAAATGTTTTTTAGGGTATTTATAATATTTTTTTCAAGTAGAAATTAGTTTGTCTGAGATATTTGAGATCATTCATGAAATAATATTATTGTATTTCTAGACTTTAAATACATTAATCCTTTACGGTTCTTCAGTGTGTATTTTTTGAGATGTATTAAGAACTCCTATAAAATGATGTAATATTTATATGTGTGAATATTAGTTCCAAAAAATTTTATTATATGTTAATGTTATCAATATAAATATATTCAAAATATCTAACTTTTTTATGCCAATTTTTTCCCATATATCAAGATGGATGAGATTCAATAAGATTGAATAGGCCAAATTCAATAATTGAAGTTATATTAAAAATCTATATAAGAATGTAAGTGATTTTAAATTTGTTTGGATTTAAAAGTTATTATATATGTAATTAACCTTCATCTATTATTTAATAGGTATTTTATATAACAAAACAACCAAAATTTTAAAAGGAAGTAACAACTCAACTACAAACTCCCTCTTCTAGTGGAATAAAAACAATCACAAAACTGGCCTTTTACAATGGAATCACGACCAATTAAAAAAAATATTTTAAAAGGTTATAATGTAATTATCCCACCTCTCTCCACTAGTACCCCACCTAGTTCGGAAATAAAGATATAGAGTTAACCCACTGAATCCCACATCTAATAGGCCATAGGTCGGTGAGTAGTACTGAGGGTATATGATGTATAAAATCTAGTGGAATTACACTATTTATATAAATTTAAGAAATCAGAGATATTAATAAATAATATAATAAATAAAGAACAAAAATAATTAATAAATCAAAAAACATGAATGTAATTTCATTTAAATTGAAGAAAATAAAAATATTAAAACAATCATAGGTAATGACTAAAATCTTCGGTAACTTCTCAACAATTCCACGAGCCGGTATATCCCAACTCGATCACCAAACACCTCTTAAAAAACAAAAAAATATTTATGTATATTTAAGGTGGTCATTCTAGTATAATCAGTAAGATCCTCCCAGGTAACTCTTAAGAAAATAATAAATAATTTTACTAAAAACTAGTAAATAAACAAATGAAAGAAACTCATACCCTAAACATATAGAACTACACCACATCCTCACCATGTATGTATAATCAAGTTATCCATATAAGTAAGAATGTCCTTAACAATACATCAATTAATGAAAGTTACCATCATTCGACTTCCCCAATAGATTCTTTCTCTCAAACCCTAATATCAAACATAATATTCTCATCCCACCCATTAGTGCTCCTATCAAAAACCATGAAATCACATCAAAACTATCCTATATCCACTTAAACTCTTCAAAACATCCTCGTTCTCTCATTTTGTAACTAAGTTCAGGTACATAAGTCACAAAATTATGTGTATCATGAATTATATCTCCATGCACAACAACCCATGCATGTTATCCAATAGGATCATATTGCCACCATGAGTGGATAAAAGTACTTGTTATAACTTTAAGGCCCAAGGATTATAAAAAATGTAAATTTATGTCAATATCAAGAAGGGAACCATATTGAAGGTGTTCATAAAGGATAATCCTAGTATAAAAATATCATAGAGAAGCCATCTGAAGAAAATCCACTAAGAAACCTCAAAAAAGCAACCACATGAAAAAACCACACCTCGAACCAGTACCGTGAGGTCACCAGGTACACGATTCACAAGAAATCATGGTATCAACATTGTGTTTTCTTACCATAGTGTGAGTTATCTTCCCAATTTTATTCCACCACAAAATAATTAATATTCATGAGGTAACCTCTCTTGAGAAGAATCAGACCATACAACATCAAAGAAGTGAATTCAATAACCTCAGGTGGTAACGAGGTACACTCCCTGTATAGACACATTTTATATATAGGTGTTTATATATTTTACAGATCAAGTACTAACTTTCACCAATAAATATGATGGTTCTATTTTAGTAAATACACATGGTGATAGACAAACAGAAAAATGTTTCATATTCTAGGAATCATTTACTCATGAAGATAATTCGTATATAATCAAAAGGGAACTCTTTTAAGTAAATAATGATAATTAATCCACTTAAAAAATACACATTGGGAATGAATGACCATTGGTCCTGCTTGTGCAGCTGAGAATTTGATGGCCCCACACAATGATGATCTCATGAGGCCACCTCGCATGGTAGATCTTGTCAGGTAATCATGAACATGGCCATAAATATCTCTATAAATATCTCTTTTTCAAGAATCAATTTTCAAATTTCAATATTATCTATATCCCACTCTCTACTAATTTATAATTAACTTATCATAAAATAATATATCATCCATAAAAGGAATTTAAAACTCAAAAATGTATCAAAATAACAAAGTATTAAACATTAAAAGGGGGTGTAGATGCCTCTGAACTAATGATTGAACTTAAGCTTTTAAACTCATGATGGAATCCATAATATTTCATTTAACATCACATGAAAACAAATATAATTATAGAATGAACACAATAATTATTCCATAAATAATTTTAAAACTAGTGAATATTTTAAATAAATCCAAATATGATATAAACTTCATCAAAGATGACATAAATTACATTTTACTAAATGACATACTAATATAAAGGTTATAAATACTATCAATGCCAAGAATATCACTATCCAAACTAAACGTTATTAACACAATATTAGACACATATTTATGTTTATCATTCCCCTTAATCACATGTTCTCTAAAACTATCAATTTACCACTAAATCAATTATCAAGGTTATTTTTAAAATTAAAAATATTTTTTCAAATCCTTAAATAAAAACTATTGTGAATAAAAAATTTACATTTTTCATGATTTTTATAATCATAATATCATTAGTATAACACTTATACAACATAAGTCTTCAATAAAACTACATAAACCCATCAATCATCCATCTTCCTTCTCAAACAATCAACAACTCTTTATCATCTTATTTCCCTAATATTTCTCTCCTAAAAATGAAATAATGTATTACGATTCATCGAACTCAATTTAATTATGCCTCTTACATTTAACATAAGAAATACAATTAAAACATCCCATACCTTTAAAAATCATTCATAGTTACTTCATCATCACTAGTAAACAATTACAGATACAACCTTATTAATTATCTTCTTCAACATAACCCCTCAGACATCTATTTTCATACTGCCCATACTATCCATGTTTAAAACATTCAATCATCGAGAATACCTTATGGAAATGATTATTACCATAAAATTAATTAACAAAACATTTTATTTTTCCTTAGAAATTAATTTTTTTTTTGTCCTTCATTTTTACAATCAAAGAATCTTATTATTCCTCGAATACATTCATTTTAGTGCTTCTTCCCACATTCTATACATGTTGTAATATAAATATTCTATACTCCATAAATTTTATAGGGCTCCATTTTTATCTTATTAGGTGTGTTAGGAAACTCAAAAAATATCTGATTGTCATTCATATAATGAGATAGACGATTAGGCACAATCACAAGGTGTCACATTTCATATCTTATTACAATTTGTTTCTTCTGTGAAAAAACAATCCCTTTCCCATCACATTCCAATGTAACTTGATTTCATCAGGTTTCATACATTAAACAAAACTAAACTTCATAATGTGAGAAATTATAAACATACTGGGGAACCACAAAACCCAGAAATATAATTTAAAGGATGTACAAATATTTAGTCCTTATTTTATGAAACCTTTGGATTAAAAAAGATCATTCAATGTCATTTACAAAATATAATGATTCTATATAGTACTAAAACTTTTCCATAGTTTTATTACTAATGTTTTCTAATCTTAGTTTTAAAAGGTAAATCAGACCTTATACTAATATCAACAATAGTAACCTAGAACTTTCTTACATAGATATCACATATTTTTATATGAATATTTACTAGATAATATAAAAATGCACACAAGAATCATATTGTTCTTATGCCTTTATAAACATGGACATATAAACAACTAATTTATAAAATATCCACATAGTCTCCCACTAGGTTCTTCAAAATGAGAACCCTTATTATGAATATCAAGCTTTGTACTTTTATTTATAACCTAGGCAATAGAAAAAAGGGATGATCTCAAATGATCCACAGGGGTAAAAAAATAGAGATATAAATAATAACTTGAGCATAACATGAATATATAGCTATTAGAATATAAGAATAAAAATTGAAAAAAATACCCTAAATATAATAGACCATAATATTGAGTCATGCAATAAAACATGTAATTTCATAATAAATGAATCATAATCGAATCAAAGAACATGATCTATGAGAGTACAACATTGGAATACGACATAAGCTCTTAGAATACCCAAAATCATATAAAATCATTTTCTATGTAGTCAAGGATCATTTATAAGAGTATCATAGTAGAATGGGTACACTCTCTACACTATCCTAGTAGTCTAGGTGAACTCCCATGACTATCACAGTGGACAAATTCCCCTATGGAATTGGTCTCACTCTCAATTCCAGTCCTTCTTATCTCATGTGATATCCATATTTACCCAATGAATTGGAGGAATATATAGGTCCCACCAATCATTTGTTATAATGTGATATCATACCTTGGTTATAAAAAAACCATTGTACTTGGTAATAACATTACAAATATCACATAATGAAAACCATAAATTTTCATTTCACCTAATTATAAAATATTCATCATATTAGATCCCATGAAAAAATGGTTTTCATAAATAATTCATCGGAGCATAACCCATGGAAAATAAATTGTTTCAAAAATATCCCATAAACATAAATATAAACCATACAATTAATAAATATAGATGGTTTAAATTTTTCATATCCTCAATTAGTCATAAGTGGAATCAATATTTCTTGTTTTTGAGGAAAAATACAATTAAAATATCATTAAAACATTCTTAGGGAAAATAAAATTACTATTTTAATTAAATTATTTTAAAAAATATATATCCATTTTTTTTAAAATTAATCATGTAAAAATATAATGTAATATTCAAATAATTGAGTTATCATTTTGGGGGGAAATTCTATTGGTGCCATCTAATTTAAAAGAAAACACACCATTTTCGTATTTGTAAAATTGCCTCCTTTAGAAGATGATAAGAATATTCCTACTGAAACAATCATTAAAAATTATTATAAGGGTAAAAATGACTTTAAAATTTCATAGGAGAAGAATAAAAACCAAAATTAAAACACTTTTAGGAAACATGGATGTGAAAGAAAAAATCTTTTTAACTAAAGAGATAAATGAATATGATTTTTCTTAAAAACATATTGTCAATATCTTGAGTACTAAATTCATTAAAATGAAAGGAAAACAAGAATTTTCATGATTTAACCATACCATAATAAATTTCACAAGTTTCATGAGAAATTGATCATAATATTTTAGTGTTAAAAACATAATCATAAACAAACCTGATAAGAAACGAGATTACGACGTAAAACCCTTACAACATCACTGTCATTTGAATAATAAGTCCTGTGAAATAAATAAAATAATATGGATATATAAATCACCATAATTTCAAAAATAATTATCATAAAATACATTTATGGTTTTTATATACACACATAAATGAAACAAGTTGTGTATAAAGATTGTGACCTATAGAAGTAAAATTGAGATGAAAATCACATACCTTAATTCAGAATTCCATCATACATGATGGAACCTCATTTATAATTTATATATATTTATTATAAATATTTAAAATAAACATACTCATATTAATAATACCATATATTATATTCTCATAAATTTTTATGACCTTATTGTTAATAATTCTTTATTAAAATCACTATTTTGGGTTATATCTGTTTTATTTATCATGCATGTTTTTGTTTAGAAGTTTTTTCCCTTGTACTTTGATCATGGTTATACCATATAAATAATTTGAATAATGATATAATACATTATATATTAAATATAAAAACTTTTAATTTCATTTATAAAATATATAGATATGATAATGAATTATGTTATTCTTGGATATGGTAGGTTTTACGTACGTATGAACTCTATTTTCATGTTTTTGATGGATGAGATGAAAGAAAAATAAATAAAAAATCACCCTTATAGAATAATTAGTAAATAATATTTATCATATATATTAATTAAATTCATCCTTATTACCATCCATGTAAAATATAACTGAAAAATGAATCACATCGCTTCATGGCGATGGTGGTCCACACCTATGGACAATTGAGGTTATCGTTTTACAATGGCATTAAAGGTAAGAAGATTTATATGATATTATCATTAAATAAGTGTTATTTTTTTCTAATTATCATTGTAATCATTTAAAACATTAAAATACCCATTCAAAAATATGGTGATGGGGAATGAATTGTATTGTTATGTAGATACGATAAGTCGCACAAATGCACGAGCATTATTTTCGCTTCCCATTTGATTGAAAGAGGAAAAATAAAGGTTGTATCATAATAATAATAAAATTTAGGTATCTTGGGGATATTTAAGTTATTATTTATTAATGGTATAATATATTTGTATTAGGTAAAATAACAATAAAATATAAATTAACCAGATAAGGTGATTACCTCTTCATTGAAATAAATCCTTTAGATATCCCCGTAAGGGATCTAGGGTTTGTATTTTGGGAATAATATAGATTATAAATTGTGTCTATGGGATTGGGATAGAAATCATGGAATATTGTGGTTGATATAGAAGGCTCAATGGGGTGTTAAGAAGATAATGTAGGGGTGTATATTCATAATTTAGGGGAGGGGTAGCCATGGAATTTCTTACCAGAATAGAATATATTGAATTCATTCTCTTGAAAAATTTATTTGAATGGACTATAAATGTGTAAGGTGTAAAATTTTAAACAAAATATTATCCCTATTTTTTTATTTTAAATTTTTATGATTTTTTTAATCAATAAAATATTTTATTCATAAAGTATCATTATTTTCAATCTTAAAAATGTTCATTTAATTTGTCTTCAAAGATATAAATCCCAAGTTTTAATTCAAATATAATACATAAAAATAAAAATAATTTTTCTTATTCATCTAAAAAAATTGGTACACATTAAATTCGTCACGTTGTATTACTTTTAAATTTTTTAATATCATTTTTAATATTTTTTTTAATTAGAGAAATACTTCATTGGTGTTTCATAAGAATTTATGGTAATTATATTATTTAAAAAGTATAAATAAATTTATATCATGAAAATAATTTGATTAAAATCAATATATATAATTATATTCAATCATAACATTATTTTTCCCTATGTACACACATTAGAGTTATTTAAAACAAAGACGGTGACATTTTGTAACATTAATTGATTTAAATATTATATAAGTCATTTTATAAGAATATTTTCCATCAAAAACTCACTTTAAATAATAATGTGATCAGGGTAGAATTTAATTCATCTAATAAAAAATAGGTTGAACCACTGTTTCCTTACCACATAGTGTTATCCTATATTAACTCAGTTTACCTTTTACTAAGGTATTAATAATTACCACAATTACTCTTCATATTGAAAAAAATAAAAGTATATTATTTATAAAAATTAGACCTCATGGTTCCAAATATGGAATCCATTTTATCAAATTAAATATCTATAAGTTGTAGAAATTAATTTTATAATTAATTACAAAAAATGAGAAGAAATACCCTTTTTATAAAAATATATGTTTTTAAAATAAAACTATAATTATTCTTATCCCATACCAAGATAAATATTAGTAGAATTTAAAAGAAATATTGTGTATATAATAATAATATTTAATTAAAATAATCCACCAATTTGGATAATAATAATTTTTTAAGAAAAAACATTTTGTTTATAAAAATAGTTTTTTTACAAAAGTTATTTTTTCCCTAAAATGCTTTTGTAATAAATTAAAACATAAAATTTATTCCAATGTAAATGATTGGATTATTTATAATATAATAAAATTAATTTTTATTTTTCAACTATATTAAAACTAAGTGGAACATTGTACATAACATTTTCATGAAAATCAATATTTTTTACTATTTACCGGAAAATCAGTCTTTTAAAACATTCCCACAAATACAACCTAATATAATTTTTTATGATGATTTCAAAACTAATGTTCATATAAAAGAATTAAATTTTTTAAATTTCCAAAAAAAATTCATAAAATTTTATCACAAATTAAATAACATTTTTCTGAAGAAAACTTATTTTTTAAGAATAAAATAACACAACTACAAATTGAGTGATTATTTACTAAGAATGTTACAATACATTTATATTGTGTATAAAATTTATATATGCTTCAAAAAGTATTTAATCTTATTAATACTTTAAAATTTAATGACTAGGATACAACTGTCACATTTATTAATATTTTAATTTTATATTGTGGTTCGTTTAAAAATTTTTGTTTTATGTAGGGATAGTTATGAGAGAAAAAAATAATTTGAAGAGAAATATTTTATATAATCTCAGGGAGTTTCATTTCAGGATTATTTTTTAGGTATAATATCAAATATAATTCTCATTGATGATTTTGTCATTAAGATACCTCAACACATCAGGAACACCCATACAGGGGAACCACCCATTCATGCATATGCCCCACTCATGCTCTCATAATTTCAATGTAGCATTCAAGGAAGCCACCTCAAGGGTAAGACTCAACCAATCATGATCTCCATTAATGATATCATATTAATGTCTAGTCATTAATTAACATATATGGCCCCATTCATATGCCCCAACTTATCATTACAGAGCCTTATCCTCTGTTAAATCCTCTTTAAAGGTTTATACTCCCAGCGATCCCGAATTAAAAATAGGCTATATTCCTTCTAAAGTATGTACTTATTATATAATCATAATATGTAAGACCCTCTTAATACACTATTTTGATATCTCTTCTAAGATAACTAGGCTCATATTTTCTCTTACTACTCACACTAATCATTCCCCACATTAGTTGTACCATTCTATATTTTTAAATATCCTTTAAAACTCATTTTATTTCAGGAAGGCATGTATTTCAAATTTCCATTTTCACATAGCTGATTCACATAGCTATATAGATCATGTAGCTTATTTTCAATGTAAAATAGTTCATATAAATGATTTATGCATCCTAATGGCCCGTATTTTTCCTTCACATAGCGAAATGGTTTACGTACGTGATTACGTTGAAGATGTGAAAAAATCATATGTTATTTAAGAAGTGAAATATGGGGATTCATATATTAATATATCATGTTGATGGTTAATGATCACATTTTTAGGGGATTTGATTTAATATATTAAATGGAATTTAAATGAGTTTAAAATAGAGATTATTTGGTAATTACTTGAATTAATTAAAATAAATTAACTTGATGATTATATGTAGTTTTGAAGAATAAATCATGGGACTCATCATTATTGCAAACCTATGTTTGGTTTTTACTCCATAATGTTATATAATCCCTTATGAATTAATTTTTTCATACTACTAAGTCTAAGAAGTAATATAATTCCTTTAGGCAAGGTTGGTGGATCATCATTCAATTAATCCAAACCTCTCTTCATATTTCTATGTGCATCATAGCCTTCCTCTTTCCTCCTCCTATGTATAATGCTTGTAAGATAATATTTACAGAAGCAAATATTTAATATCACATGTCATATTTCATTTATTTTTTAACTAATATTTTTTGATTTGGTTTTAAGAATCCTAAGAAATCATTTTCAGTCCATGAGTATGCAAACTTGATTCAAGTGAAAAAATTATTAGCTAATCCTGAAATTATTTATCGATGAATATTATGTATGAATATACTTACCAAGTTGAGACTATGTTTATAATTTTTAATAATGATATGATATTTTTTGTTCTAAGAAGTTTTCAAAGTGATTGGGTGTCACAGCGTGGCTCATTAGCCTAAGTGGGGGAGAATGTTTTGACACTGCCTGTGAAATGTTTACTAGACCAAGATTTATGACTATGGATGATGGCCCGGTGTGGACTAACCTAGAAGAATGACAATCATCTGTGATCATATCCTTGAGACAATAACATTTTATGATGGTATATGTGACTTAACAGATGTGTAAATTGTAGTGCATGATGGTTTATGTGGAATAGCTTGAGAGATATCACAAGGGTATGAAGTCTTATTAGGTTTAAACTAGTGAACTATTACCAATGTGTTTTCTAAGAATCATCAAGGTTATATCCCTTGTTTGTGATGTTTACATGAACCATATGATGTTCTCTCAATAATCAGCCAAAAAAAGTACAACTAGGGATTTTAATGACTTGGTGAGCGCACAAATGCTCGGTGTGGTTTTTAATTGTTTTTTACATTTATTTATAATAATTTCATACACAACGATTGAGGAATGCATGTCTTATAGATGCATTGGTCAAGTCCTACTGGGTATATTATTCTCACCCTGCATGGGAATCTCAATTCGTGCGCATATTACATGTATAGGGATATGAGAAAGTGAAAGGGACCCAGAGAAAATGTTTGAGAGATGGAACATAGAGCTAGATGTAGGATAAAGATAAACATTGGGAGTTACTACAATATAATTTATTCACACATCTATCACAGTTATTATAATCTAGTTTGGAATACCACCTTTTGTGATTCTTATTATTGTAAGAAATGTATGGTAACTTTTAGTTCCTCGTGATTACTCTAATTTATTTGTTATATATTTTTTGATAATGCACAATGCGAAGGGTTATAGTCTCCCCATCTTTTGGATCTTCATGATGTTACCATTTTCTAACATATCATCCCAAACAATTGATGTTATTCAACAACCACTTTTTTGTAGAGGAATACATGAGGTCACGTGGAATTCTAGTTTGGAAAGGGTGGTTTAGGATGAGATGTTAGAAAATGCTATAAGTGGAAATTTTTATACTTTCCTTTTTGTAAAAAAATCGTACATGGTAGAAGGAGATAGTTGTGTATGACTCGATAAGGGGAGTTTCCATCTGTATGACTATAAAATGAGTAATTAACATCCATATTTCTACAAAGAAGATTATTTTTATTCGTTCATGATATTTCATGTGAATTCATGCATCAGTACTATCAATATATGTCCAGATGTGATATATATACATGTTTTGGTATTGCCTAATCTTTCATCAGTTAGATTCATTGGTTGTGTTATCTATTCGAGATAGTTTCTCTATTTTTTGATATATATTTCATCTTTTTTTATGATATTTATCTATTGTAATTATTTATATTATTTGTCTATATTGTTTTATTATTGTATATATTTGATGACTATGAATATTATGCAAGGATGAGACATTGGTTAGTTCTAGGACCTTTATACCTTGGGTTGAGGATATACTCCAAGGAGGACCAGTGTGTGGTCTCCTATACTAGTTAGGTTTTCACTTCAATATTCTAAGGGTTTTATTCTCTTTAGAGATGTCACCTTAGTGATGTTTATGGCACCACAAACTATGGTATCCCAGGATGTTCTGAGTCCACCTCCCATGTTGTAGGGGGACGTATCCCGCACACTTTTGTACTTGATCTGGTGATCTATGTTGGATATCTCATTTATCTTTGGCGCCTTCTAATTTCTCCCATCCATGGGGAAACTGTTTAAAAGAACATGAACTATTAAGATCAATATTTCTAGCTCCATCATTCATTTACATTCTAGGGTACATATGGATTTGAGGATGTAGAATACTTATTGGGATTTATTGGGAGAATTTTTATGTTAGCCAATACTCCTAGAAAGGGTTGAGTGATTCGGGTGACATCATGTTCCATGGGCCAACTAGAAGATGGGGGAATGCCATGAGTTAATATGGATATGATAGAGTCATAATTGGGAATCCATAAAGGATTTGTTTCATGAGTTTTAATTTCCTAACACTATGAATTTAGAACATATAAATGAGTTCATAGAGTTGTGGTAGAGTTATATTACTATATATGGATATTTTTTATAGTTTATAGAGGTAATTAAAATTTCAATTTTGTTTGATGGGAAAGATGTGAAAAGGGCTAAAAAATTATAGATAGATCTTCAACCCGATCTTATATGACATGTTTGGGTATTTTATCTAACAACATATGTTCAGTTGTTTCTCAAGTCCGGGACCTTTTAGAAATTTTTTGAGGAGGAAATAATAATGGGTTTCCTCCCAAATAATGATGGGCCAGTGATTTAGCTTTCGTCTACTACTATGGGAGTTTCATTTGGTGGTCGGAAGAGGAATTCGAACTAAGACAAGTATTCTTGTAGACAGTCGTATTTGAAGAATGTCACTTTAGAACCTTCTTCTAAAGAATGGGGTCCTAATAACTAAAATAGTGGATAGTGGGGGAATTATATTGCTTCATTCTCTTCAAATGAGTCTATATTACAAAGGTGTGGAATGATATGGAATCTACATCATTTTTAATTAGTGGATTTATGAGTGAGGTCTCACAGGGGTTCGATATAGATGCAGTATCTATCCATGGTGTGGGTTAGGGTACACAAGAGTAGGTCTAGATCATGACAACTATAGTGATTCATATATATTAGGGATGAGGCCATAGAGATGAGACAAGTCATGTATATGTAGTGGATCAAACATCATTACATAGTGAAAATGAATCATTTGTTGTTTTTGGATGATTTTTGATCATTTATACTCTATCTACAATATTGTATGTTTTTGGTGCATCCCCTTATTTCATGTCTACACAAGATGTTATTGTACCAGACTTATAGGTTAGGTTGACCACTGATATACAGTCATTTGATACACCACATGGAACAGAATTGGTTCATCTTTAGTGATTCCCAGCGTGTCTTATAGTCATCCCAAATATAGAAATCTATGGGACTTCATAATACTTCATATGATGAGATTATATGTGATTCTTGATATGGATTAACTAACTAGCTAATAACCACACATTGATTGTTATTGAATATGGGGTTTGTTTACGTTATTGAAAGGGGATTTGTTCTTTATGTCCAAAGGTTGGTAAATAATAGTAAAAAGAGTTTTTCTAAATTGAGTCTTCTTTGGATGATCATAGAATAGATTGATGGATCAGATCATTTAGTAGGATCAATGATATCCACCTAAAATTTTCCTCTAATAGGGAAACTCAATTTATATTTCTTTTCCGATGAATTTACAACACTACCTCTATGTATTGGATTTATGTTTCAGACATAGTAAACATTGGGTATGAAAACGAATTTATTATCTTTGTAATATATGGCACCTAGAAACCTGAAAGAGCTTAAGGTGTAGCTTGATGAAATAGATAAGAAGTGTTTTATTGGGCTAAATACATCATCATGGGGTCCAAAAATTTTTTTCTATAAATAGGATGGTAGGAATAGACTTTGTGTTGATTACTGAAAGTTAAATAGGTGAAAATGAAAAACAAATATCCGTTTTCTAGGAATAATCATCTTTTCAACCAGTTATGGGGAGATTGAAGGTTCTTTGAGATTAATATTTGATCAGGTTTTTAGTATTTAAAGATTAGAGAGTAAAAAATTCCCATTATGGTGTTTTCAAGTAGGTGTGGGTTGTATAAGTACATAGTTTTTTCATTCATATTGACGAAAACACTTACAATGTTCATGGATCTCATAAAAAAATATCCCACCCTTACCTAGACTCTTTTGTCATAGTGTTCATTAATTATATACTCATATGATCACTAACACAAGAGTGTCATTCTATATATCTTGAGATAGTGTTCAGTATGTTTTTATACCTTCATATTTATAACAATATATCAGAGTAAAACTTCTAGATTTAAGAGGTGAGGTTCTTAAGGAATGTTTTGTTAAAAAAATTATATCTGTGGACATAAAGAAAGTGGATGAAGTGTTTTACAAGATATTTTCCCATAATGTGTTAGAAATCAAGAGATTCCTAAGAGTACTAGGATATTACAGACATTTTATTTCAAACTACTCTTGATTATCAGTACCCATGATGGAATCAATAAAGAACGAAGTGAATTTATAATGGTCATAATCATGAGAAGTGTAATTTTATGAGCTAAAGAGGAGTTTGACTATAGATACAATTATAAAACTTCTTGAAACATCAATCATCTATATTGTATACTATGATGTATTAAGAAATAGTTTATGAGTGTTACTAAAGTAGAGGTAGAAGGAAGTGGACTATGGGTGACTCCAATTGTGACCCTATGAGTGAAACTACAGTACTCATGACATAGAATTATAATTCATGATTCATTTTATAAATATTTAGTGACACTATCACTTTAGTGAGATATTTTATGTCTATATTTCCCATAATCCTCTCAATCATATCTTTATATGGTGGTATATAAGCTTGAGTGAGAGGTGCTTGATGGAGTATTTGTAGATGTTTTACATTGAGATGGTGTATAAACCTAGTAAGGGTAAAAACCTAGTATATTTTCATAGTCATAATTAATAGGTAGGTCAGGATCCTAGGGAGTGGAATTTGAAGGAGTGTTAGATCAAGATGATATTTTAGGCATATTAGAGGATAGATGATTCTATGGATAATGGATATATGAAATTTTCTCCCTTGGTGGTCACATCTTCTCTAGTATAATAATTAAAGGCAAGAATGGACACTAACATTGAGTGTTTTTTAATACTAGAACAACTAGATTGAGGTTTGCCGATACTCATGTGGTCGTTGGGAAACAGTGGTGGGATCCTTATTCAAGGGAGGGTAGTAGTCCCTACTTCCATCTAGGGGGTGGTGATGAATGAAATAATTACCTCTAGATGGGTGGCATATAATGGTGTGATGGAGATCTACTAAAAAATAAATCCAATAGTTCTAATACCTAAGGATGATGTTTTACTACAATGTATATTTATCTTTAATCCTTTATTCCCATATATTAATGGACAAGCACCAGCATCCTGGTGGTTTTCTCTAGAAACTCAGAAGACGATCTCGGAAGGTTGTATGTTCATGTGATATAATTATTACATAGAGATACCTAGAGAATTCATTCTAATAGAGATCCTCATTTGTTTGTCTTGTTTTTTTTATGTTTTCATAAAGGGCCCATGTAATCTACTTATATTCAGAATAGTTTTCTGTCCTCAAAAATTTTGACAGTTATAGAAAATAACTCCAATATTGATGGATATGATTCCAGATTCTAACCTAAACATTGTTGGATAATGTGATGAGATATAGGATTTCTATATATTAATAAAATCAATATTTTCCATAATTATATAAATATGTAAGAATTTTAGGCTCTCTATGGATAGTCATACTGCTCACTATAGTGTTGGAATGAAGTAAGTGAGGAAGTAGTTGGTGAATCAATAGAGTAGGTACGGATCAAATGAATACTGGAGGAGATGAACTTTGGATGTCAATATCAGGGATCACGTACTCTTGTGAGTGTCACCCCAGTTGGGGCATATTATTTTTGGAAAGAGGGTGGAACAATCACAATGGTTCTCGAGACCATTCAAGATCACCGAATGGGTTGTAACAGTGGCGTACCATCTAGATCTTACTCTTCACAACCAAGGAAAGCTTGAAATGACTCATGTATCACATCATCAGAGGTGCGTGCCTGATCAATCACATATCATCGACTAGGAAGATATTGATTTAGATTATTACACATCATATTAGGAGCATCTACTGTGGATTGTAGACCATAGTAAGAAAGCTCATTGAGGGAAGGTGGTACCACTTGTTCGTATCCAGTAGTAGTATGGATGGATATAGAAACATACATGGGAGAGGGAGTCTTAAGTTCTATCTCATTGGAATTATTTTTTCATGTTAGACCACTAGATAAACTTCTCAATGATTATAATTTGTTACATTAGCACAATTGTAGAATTCTAAAATTTTAATTTTTTTTAAAACTGCTTTTTTTAGACATATATTTCAGATTGTTTTTTTTTCATATAACTGAATGTTTCATATAGCCAATTCACATAGTTTAATGGACCACATAGATGAATTAAATATCAAAATGTCTTATTTAGCAAATTCACATTCCCAATTCACAATGATTAATCCTTTACATAAATAATTTTACGAAATACGTAGAATTGTCACATATTATTCAAGAAGAGCGATTTGTGGATGTGAATATTTATATATCATTTAGAACATTGAAACATGATATTTTAAGAGAATTAAGTGAATATTAAAAAATGATTTGAATTTTTATTTAGTAAAATATACATTGGGAATCAATTGACTGAATTAAATTAAATAAATGATATGTTGTTCTGTAGATATTTTATTAATAAATTCTTGGAGTTATTCATTGATTCAAACCTATACATGGGTTGTATTCCTTAAAATTATATGAACCCTTTAACTTTATTTTGGTCATCCTATTGATTCTATGAATCCACATATTTTCTTTTCATTAGATAGGTGAAGCCTTATTTTTTTATACAAACATATCCTTGTATTTCTAGGTGTGGTATAGCCTTCAAATTTCCTCTTCCTAGGTTTGGTACTTATATGTTGTTATTTTAAAGAGTTATTTTTTTATCACATGTGATATTTTTTTATATTGGAAATAAAACAGTAAGATTCATCTATATGAGTCCCTGACAAGTGTTTTGTGCCAATGAGTATGAGAAAATTATTTGGGTGAGGAATTCCTGAACAAAACCTGAAATTATTAATCAATGACATTAAGGTAGGAAGATCTTTATTAACATGAGGTAATATTTATGATTCTTTGTATGATATGATGATGTGTGTTAATTTTCTATAGACTATGTTTAGTTTTATTTAAGGTTTATATGTTTTATATCTTGATATCACTTATGATATAATCGTTTTCCATGATATGATACCACTATTTCCTTGTGATAAATTTGGGTATATGATATATTATTGTTCACAGCATGGTACCCATGTGATAGGTGGATGTATTCTGGTTTGGAAGACCAAGAGTGGTATTTTTTCAACCTCAACATCTGAAATAATGACAAGTCCAATATTAAAGATGTGGAATGATGTCCTCGTGCGACTTGACCTTGGGGTATAATCATCATATCTGATTGGAATCCTGAGACAACTGTGAATAATGATGGGATCAATTTAACTATATAAGTTTTTTGAAATTATAAAACGTTTTTTTCAAAGAGTGTTGTCTTTTATTGTCAATGAAGATTGAGATGAATGGAAACCACTTCACATTGTAAAATTTATAGGGATACCAGATGATCCATTGCTAATTTTTATGTCATAAATATCATACGTTTGGAGAACTTTTGCTACTATCCTTATGAAGGAATGGGGGAGAAAAGGTGTTTCCAATCATATTCAATTTTGATTCTAAAGAATGATGTGGTTGGAAAATAGGAAAGCAACAGTACATTCCTTATAAAACATGAAGATGCTAAAAATGATCGATTAAAGAATATATATCAATATAGGTAAGGTTAATGATGAAAGAATTTGTTTTTTCAATAATCTTGATGACAATGAAGTAGCATTATTTTATTATTGATGTAGATTTTATGGTGGCATTGTTTCCAAATTTTTCCCAAATTTTTGGGTCTCAAAATCAAGAAAATGAATAAACATGTTTCTATTAAAAGGAATGTGCATGCAAGTTTGAAGGTGAATCTAAAAGTTGTGTATAGGTGGGATTTCATTATCATCATATTAAAATATGGAAAAGGAAATATCCACGTGAAAGATTTGTTTTTTACAACAAGATTAAAGGTGATTAAAAAATGTTTCATACAAGGCATGATTCAAGATCAGAATATTAAAATATGGAAAAGGCATGAAGTGTGAAAAAAGATCAAGAATGTTCAAAAAATACATGGTTTTACAAAATAGACTTAGGTTACCAATTTGATGTCAACTATGGGATTTCATGCTTAGAGAAGATCTTGTTTGATAGGTTTAATCTTCCATGAAGGGATCAGTGATGCCAAAAAAGTATTGGTGATCCCCACTAATTTGAAAAGATCATCACTTCAAGAAATACAGACCTTTGAATCAAGAAATAATTGTATACAACGGGAGTTTCATGAAATAATTAGTGTTTCTCACAAGATAAGGAAGTGTTTTGCAAGAAATGAGTTGTACATAAGAAATAGGTTGTGCGCTACAATTCCTCTATGACAAAAGTTAAATGTTGCATGTAGGGAAATAAAGTTTCAAACAATTAATGAAAAAAAATCATGAAATATTGGATGTTCCATGCAAGCAGTAAGTTGTGAGAAAATATGTTCATATCAGATTATGTGTAAGAAAGTGAAGAATTTCATTGAGAGATCAAATTTTTGAATGTAATTCAAGAAGCACTAAAACATTTCATTACCCTATTTGTGCTAATTAGGGGTACACATGATATTGGATTTTTCTCATAGTGATACATGAGTGTATGGGAATATCATACTCTTTTTATTCCACACAAAAGGATTATTTTCTAGGGGATTGGGTGGTACTTTATTGTTTTCATACCATACCAAGGATGCAGCTACTATTGTTGAGTAATGAACCTTGTTAATTCTTATGTTCCTATAGATGTGTGTTTGGATTGTGATCCTTATGGAAAAATATCTTTTACCGGAGGTGAAATTTGTTTCAAAATAAAGAAACATAAAAGAAAAAGATATCACTAATTCACCCCCTCTCTAACTTAGTTATTCTTGGATCCGGACTAAGAAACTTCAAATAATTATGTCCAACATGACATCACCAAAATGGAAATAGTGGTGTATAATGGTCAATGTGTCCTGATATAAGATAGATAACTAAGGTATAAAGGTATATTATGATCTAGTGGATATTCCTAGGTCCTGTTTGGATATTGAGAATATTCAAGGTCCATACCTTTATTTATAATTATTTCATGACCTTTCTAGAATTCCACTAACAAGGAACCAAAGTAGGTATAATAGTGGTATGTGGGGGCATGGTAAGAACATGGTAACTCTGTATGATTGTTAATTTTTTAGGAATTTTTTATGATCATGTCAAAAACCCTTATGAATTTGCATTCACATTAAGGGTGTGTTGCTGCTATCCTATTGGTATTATTATACCCAAACAACATTCACAAGTCGTGTAGGTGTAGATTTCTTGAACAAGGATCCAATACATGTTAATGTGAACATGGCATATTTTTCTGTTAGGGAGAATGAAACTGGAGGAAGGACTAGGATATAAACTAGGGATTACTAAAGTTTTATTTATTTACCTATATTTCTCACTCTTTATACTCTATTTTGACTTTCCACTTTTGTAGATGATTATTATTATGTGAAATGTTTGAAAACTTTTAGTTCTGCAAGATTACTATATTAATTTTTTATTTTTTTTATTTTTTTCACTATGTCATGATATTGATGGTATATTCTCCCAACTAACAAACTTAAACCCCATTTCTTTTTTATTACGTCTTTCATACGAGAGGTGTGAATGAGGTCAGGTGGCACTTTTATTCAGTCCAGGTGGTTGGGGTTAGAATGTTACATCAGAATAGGGGTTTTATTTTATCATTTAAAAAGTATAATTGAGAAAAAAAATATGAACATCCTTATACATGACATAATAACACATAGTATAGTCCAGTAAAATTACCTTAAATAGGTCTTCACCTAAATCTAAAAGGAGTTTGATGCTTATTAACAATAATATATAAGGTGTGTCCCTAAATTTTAATCCCAATATCCAAAATTCAATATGTTTTTTGGACCATATTCTATATGAAATCATTCCCCCACCTAGAGGTATATTACCACTATAGTAATTTCATATCATTCCCATTTTAATGATATCCCAAAAAACTAAGTAAAAATCACCTTCATTGATCCATGTTCCCTTCAAAAAAGAACCAGAAAGGGATTATTGTACAAAATTACAACGTCAATAACTGTTAGGAATTTGTTACCTTGATTTCCACCCTATATGTCTTCAAACAATTTGTAATTGGTCCACATCGCACAACCTTAAATGGTATAAGGTGTCCTATTAAGAGTAACTAATATAAATATTTCCTTAATTTCATCAAAGGGACATGTAGAGATCCTCTTTCATGGACAAAATTGTGACACTATAGTGATCTTGTATTTTCATGTAATTATATTACTTCTTTTTAGACAAATACTCAATACATTACCCGAACACATGCCTGAGGACCAAAATAACTTTGTGTATTTAGATATTGGGTACAGAATCGTCTAATTTGGAGAAAGATCATCAGAATAATTAAATAAAAATCTTCTCCTTTATTAATCTTCCAAAACATACACTCCTTAAAACTATTCTATGAAATATGGGGAATCAAAATACAAGAATGGGTGATCTCAGATGCTCGATAAGGGTAAACAAGGGATATTTGTAAGTATAAAATGAATATAAGTTTATGAGAACATGTTCATAACATATTAAAACCATACCCTTCATATAAATGATTTGAAACTTGAGTCATGCCCTAATGATTGGTAGTTCATATGCCAAGAATCATAATGAAATGAAAAAAGAAGAGCCATGAGAGCATAAAAATAGCATAATACATGTAATTTTTACCTACAAATTAAAATAGAAAATGATTTCAATTATAGTAAACGAAAACTAACAAGGCTACCGTATTGAAATGGGTCCACTCACCAAGCCATCATAGTAGTAAAGGTACACTCCCAAGAACATAATAGTAGAAAAATTACCTTACTAGAAAGGGTTGACACCCCATTCCAGTCAAGTCTATATCACTATATATAAATCATTACCAATGCATTTGAGGGAGATATTGGTCCCACTAATCACATATTGAAAATAATACATATGTGTTCCATAATATCTTAAAGCATTCAAGATATCATAACTCCAGAAATGATTTGTATTTCATAAAAATGTCATCAAATAATAAATTTTAGAAAATATAAAGGTTTCATAATATTTACAAAATAGAATAACCCCTAAAAATAAGCAATTTTTCTAACGTATTCATCATGTTATAACCCATGGAAGATAAAAAAATTCATAAACATCAGTCCACAATAAAAATAAACCACTCAAATAAACAATAAGAATTGTATCCTTGGATAATATACCCATCAAAACATAAGAAGCATAAAAGTATGTAATATCATAAGGATAATGATTTTAAAATAACACTTTTATGATGTCTTAATTAAAACAAAATTTATTTCAATGTCAGTTTTAGAAAATAAAAATTCAAAAAAATCAAAATCGTTTCCTTTGAAAATCACCTTGAAAATGTGTAAAGGAAGCTTTAAAAATCATTGAAATCATTTCATTTGGAATATATACATTCCAATTTGAAAATAATTTTTTACAAACATAAAACATTTTCTAATTATTTTTCCTTGAAAATTACCATTGAAACTTATAGAGGAATCTTTAAAAATTATGTCAAACATTTCTTGTAGAAATTATCCTTTCCACATTGAAAATAATTATTTTAATGATAAACATTTTATAAAGCATTTAATTCGAATATAAAATTTTAATATTATAATGTAGTATTTACAAAAATTGAGTTCATGATGGTGGATAGTTTTTTTCATATCGTACAAGTTAAAACAAATATTTCTTTCACATTTTTTCTGAAATCTAAATGGATATTGTTTGGAAGAAAATATGAATATTCCTTTAATAATTTTTTTTAAATAAAAAATTGTTAAAAATTCCTCATATAAATAATTTTAATAATTTTAAATCCTTTTTTGAAAACATTTTTTGAAGACATAGCTTTTAAGAAAAATGATTTTCTACTGAAGTGAGAAATAAGAACGTTTTTTCTTTAAAACATTATTTTCAACTCTTTACTAAATAAAGTGAGGTATGTGATTATAAAAAATATATTCTAATGAAATAACTATAGGATAATGAAATTCATAATTTTCATTAGACATATATTATAATATTTCACCATTGGAAGCTTCATCATAAAAAATCCTGATAAATGGTGAGATTATATCATAAACCCATTACCACTTTGGTAAATTTGAAGCCTAATACCCATGAAAGAATAACATAACAAAAAACATAAAGTATCCTAAAAAATTATTATGTTAATGATAAAATATGTAAAAGGGTTACTATTTTCATCACACAAAAGAAAAGAGTGATGATTTTTTATATGTCTCTAAGAAATAAAATAGAGACTATTAGTCCCTTTACTTAAGTCTCAAATTCCCTCATAAATGTTAAAAACTCTGGTATAAAAAATATAATATTACTATAAATATATTACTGAAACATTCACATATATATAATTCAATTTATTATTTTCTTATGACCATTTATTATCCATTTATTAACACTTTCTTTTTAAAATCATGTTTCAGGAAATAATCGCTTCACTTCTCATATATGTTTTGACATGTTAATTTCAGTCCTCTTACTTTGAACATGGTTAAATGGACAATATAATAATAATAATAATAAAATTATCAAATTTATACATTAATTATAATTTTAAGACCAATCATGAAGGATGGTTTTGACAAATAAAGTATGTTATGATCCTAGAGACGTTAGGTCATATATATGCTTGGGTAATATTTCCATTTCCAATGATAATTACGAAAATTAGGTAAGTATGATATTATATTTCAATAATGATAATAATATCATATTATATATTTATACATATATATCCCTTCCATGTTTTTTTGTAATGAAAATATAGAGTAACATCACTTTGTAAATGTGGTACTCCGCACGTACAGGAACAACGTTATCACCATTCAGTGAGCGAAATGGTAGTAAATAAAATTGTATATAATACTTAATAATTACAAATATTCCATAAATGTTATAATTTATTTATTTTTATCACATTTATTAATTAAATTTATCTTTATTACCTTCCATGTAAAGTATTAGTTAAATGGAATCACATCACATCGCAAGGCGGTAATCTATCGTACACACGAGCAATGTTTTTGTATCCCATGAGGAATTTAAATTAAAAACATTTATATATGATATAATTAATTGGGATATATAATTACATAATAAATATCATATATATAGTTTTTTTTATCAATATACCTCACTGTTAGAGGAGTTTATGGAAAACATAATGACATCGATTTGTGAGATGGTAGTTTTTTGTACTTATAAATGATGATTTTATAACTCTCTTGATAGATGTGGGGATGTTTATAGTTAATTATATTAATATAAAAACATATTCGTAGATTTATGATAATGTGTTTATTAAATCATAATGGTTTAATAATAATTGAATGATATGGAGGAATAAATAAAATAAAAAATACTTGTTGAAAAACATTACCTATTCTTTGAGTATCCTCCATAATTGTTCACTAAAAGACCTCCTATGTTTGGTTAATAACCACAATAAGTCTTATATGATGATATCAAGGAATTTGAGTGGCCCACTAATAATTTTTTTAGAAGAAAATGTTCTATCCACATTTTTATCCTGAAACATGTCTTTAAAATGGAATATTATTGATTTCTATACATTATAGGGTCTAAATATTTCCATAAAATATAATTTATACAATATTTTATATCATTTTAAACCTTATCGTTATAGTTTAACCCCCAGTAAATCAATTTTTATCATAATCATAGCAATTAATTATTATATTTTTCACTATATATTTTGGTCAAATATATAGTTGAACATATTAGATAATATTAATTATTATGATTCCAAATATGAAATAAATTTTTACATATTTGATTCATATTATTGGAAAAATTTAATTTAAATGAATGCCTCATAATCCATGAAAAAGCGGGTTCTCAAAGGCACAAAGTTCAAAAGTTTACATGGATTTCATATCAAAATTCAATATTAAAATGATTCCAATGAAAAAAATTATGTTAATAGATATAGAATTTATCAAATTGTAATTTATAATTTATTTATAATATAAATTTAATTTATATATAATTTAAAACAAAAGAAATTTTTTAATTAAAATTCATTATTTTTGACTATTCATAAAAAAAATTAATCCTTTCAGTAAATTATAAAAAATTAACTGTCGCCTAATTTTAACATTATAATTTCAAAATTTTACAATATTATTTCTATTTTTATTTTGAAATTCTAAAAAAAATTAAAATAATTTGTGCAAAAAACTCACAACACAACTTTTTTAAAAAATAATTTTTTTAACATATAATTGGATATATTTAAATTCCTTATATCAAAAACTAATAATATGAGTGGTTAATAGTTTATTGAATGTATACTATATACATTTAATTAAATGATTTCCCAAATTTTTTTAAATTTTTTTTATTAAATCTTTTTTTGATATAAATAGTTTTTCAGAAAAAATTTTCCTTTATTTTCAAATAGTTTTATTTCCATTTTTAATTAATTAGTCACCAAATAATTAATTTTTTATACCTGTGTAAACCAATTTTTTTATAATTTAGTAAATATTATTCATATCCTCCATTCTAATGGATAGTAGATTATTATCAATTTAAATAATAATATTTTAATAGTATGCCATGTTTCGTTTAAACTCAATGTTTCATGTAACCCACGCTAAAAATATGGTTGTTTGTAACGATAAATATGAAGATGAATAAATTTATTTGCAAACATTATTTCACCAAATAACAGGGTGATTCATTTTTCTACACTTAAAATTAATTTCACCATATAATTTTTTAACTTTGGTACTAATAACATCATATTCTTTTGCCTCATTACATTCTCAGGTTCCCACATAACTCCTCAAATTTGTGGTTTTTCAAAAAAAAAATTAAAAGGTGATTGTTCTTTTTTCTTTGAACACATTTGTAAGATCCAAAATCTCAACTGATTATTCCTTATAAAAAAAATTTATGCTTCAGTTGTACAACCTATAAGATCAATACATGTGAATTATTAGATATGTACATTCCCATGAGAGGTACCTTGAACACATCATGACCCTAGGAGAGGTTTAGAGGAAGTTCAAAATGATAATATACTATCTCGATATGATCAAGTATTGTAAATATCCCTAGGCTTTTCATACATGGATATCCCATATTTATAGATTAATATAAAATACAATACAAAAACTCATACCAGTAGACCATAATAGATTAGTGTCTTTGATGATTGTGTACACAATATTCTAATTTGATGAATAATCATCAACATCTCCCATAAAAAGATTATATATTCCTACTTTTCAAAAACAATCCCTACATGAAACCTTTCTTCGTAAAATATAAATTTAAACATTATAAAGGGTAATATCATATACTCAGAAAGGTGAACAATAGAGATATGTAAGAATAACTTCAACATAAGGGTATGAGAACATGGTAATGACATATGCAAACCATACCCTACATATCAAATATTTTAATCCTGAGTCACAGCCTAATTATTGGGAGTTTTAAAGAATTTAATAATAAATAAATAAACCAACATGATCCATGAGAGTATAAAATTGGAAAAATACATGGAATTATGGAATAAAAATAAGTATATAAAGTCATTTTCATAGTAGTCAAGGAACATTGTAATGTCTATCTTAGTGGAATGAGTTAACCCCCCCCCAACAATCATAATATTCAAGGTTCACTCCAATGAACATAATAATAGAAAATTTACCTTACTAAACTAATGTCACTCCCCATTCTAGTCCTTTATATCTCATAAGATATAAATCTATAACCAATAAATTAGAGATAGAAATCGGTCCAAATCATCACATATTAAAAATAATGCATATGGGCGCCACCAGATCCAAAGAAATTCATCATATCATAACTCATGTATTGAAATGGGTTTCATAAATATTTCTACATATTAAAATCATCTAAAAAATATAAATGTTTCAAGTCATGTCATCAATTAATAATAATTAAAAACCAATTATGGTAAATATTTTCTCCACGTATAACCCATGTAAGAGAAGCTGAATTCATAAATATTTTTCAATCACAAATATAAACCATTCTGGGGATGAATAAGAATGGTATCCTTGTATCTTATCCTTAGAATATAATAATTGTAATTAAATTATTTTATATTATATGAATAATTTTTTTTAAGGATAAATTATATTATTTTTTTAGGAAGTTATATTTTCTTTAAAAACCTATTTTTAATAACTAAAAATCAAAACAATATTTTTGAAATACTTTTCTATTAACATAACTATGAAAACATGTAATAAAATATTTAAAAAACATTAAAAACATTTCATGAGTAAAATACACATTCCTCTTTGAAGTGAATTTTTAAAAAACATAAATTATTTTCAAAATAATTTCTTTAAAAAAACCAATGAAACTTATAATAGAATCTTTAAAATCATTTCAAATTCTTCTTGAAGAAAATATTCATTCCACAATAAAAATAATTTCAAAAAACAAAAAAAAAATTGAACTAGTTTCCATTAAAATTAATCTTTGAAACATATAGAGGAATCATTATGAAAGCTTTTGGTCATGAAGGTTGATAAATCCATACATTTAGTACATGTTAAAATAGATATTCCATTCACATTTTTAGTAAAACCCAAATGGGATTTGTTTTGGAAAAAATACCATAATATTCCTTTAAAAATAGTTTTTTAATTCATAAATGGGTAAAAATATATCAAATAGTTCATTCAAAAAATGATAAAAACATTTTTGAAGACATTTTTATAAAAAAAAGTTTTAGAAGAAAAAGGATTTTCATTTGAAGAGAGAAATAGTGATGTTTTTTTTAAAAACATTATTTTGAACTCTTGAGTTCATTAATAGAGTAAAATTAAGGAAAAACATTTATTATGATGATATAACTATATTATAAAAAAATTCATTCATAGTTTGAGAAATAGATCATAATATTTCATCATTACAATCATAATAAAAACCAATCCTTATAAACGCTGAGATTGTATCATAAAACCATTACCACATTCAAAACATTGAATCATATTCCCATTGAATTAATAACATAAAATAAAGAAATAAATATCATTAAAAGGAGTTAATTAATTATGTAACATGTCAAGGGGTAGTATATACACCAAATAAATGAAATGAGTGGTGAATTTTCAATTGTCTCCTAGAAATAAAAGAGTGACTATAAATCTCTTACATTAAGTATTGACTTCATTAATACATGTTAGACCCTACTTTATAACAAAAATAATTACATGATAAATATATTAAAAACCCTTAATAATATATATAATAACATATATGACTTTTTTATGACCATTTATTCCCCGTTTAGTGGAAATTTGTTGTTAAAATCACATTTCGTGTAATAACTTCTTTATCTTTCATATTTGTTTTAATTTTTTATTTTCGGTACATTTAACATGACCATGGTTACATCACCTATAGAATAATAATCATTAAATAATTATCATATATATACCTCAATTATACTTTAAATATCAATAATGAAATATTTTTTGATAAATAAAGTATAATACGATCATGGAGACGATAGGACATACGTACTCTTGGGAAATGATTCCATTTTTTAATGATCATTATAAAAAAGAAGTTAAGAAATATTTTATATAATAAAATTGATAATAATTTAATATTATTTATTTACATATACTTCTACATCTCATACATGTGTCGTGGTGATAAAAAGATATTTGCATTTCTTCGTGGAGGTGGTAGTCTACACGTACAATAACGATGTCATCATCTTTCAGTGAGTTGAAAGGTAAAGATAAAAATGATATATTATCATTCCATAATGATTATAAGTCATAAAAATGTTAATTATGTCATTAATATCACATATATTAATTATTTTTATCCTTATTACCTTTTATATAAAGCATTAGTGAAAATGAAACACTTCGCTTTGTGAGACGGTAGTCTGTCATACACACGAGTAACGTTATCATATCCCCTAGGGAATGGAACGTAAAAAAGTTAAATAAGATATAATTACATAATAGTTATTATTATGTCATAAATATAATATATATCCTCTATATCCATCATCATACCCATTCATGAGAGTTGGTAATAGAAAAACAAATGACATCGGTTCGTAAGGCGGTAGGTCATTATACATAAGATTGATGATTTTATAACCCATTTGTGGAAAGTGAGAATATATATAGCAAAATGAATTAATATAACACCATATAATTATATATATTATACTGATGTTATTGAATGAATATTATTTAATTATAATTTGAGGAATTGGAGGATTAAATAAAATAAAAACTCTCGTTGAATAATGTTACCTTTTCTCTATGTATGCTTAATAGGTATACACAAAAATACATCATACGATTTTTTTTATTACAAAAATATTACATAAAAGATTATATTAGAGAATTTTATAAGTTATTTGGTTAGTGAGTTTTTAAAAAATTGGTTTGTTGGTATGAAAAAGAGAGGAGAGGGTTGGCCTTTTATAAGTGAGGTGAGTGACCCACTTGTAATATTTTGAAGAAAAAAAAGTTGAATTTTTTTTCTAATTTAAAAAGGATAAAAATTAGATTTATATGTATTATTATACATTATAAGGTCATAATATTGTCATAAAATAGATTTTATGCATGGTTTCATCTAATTTTATCCCTTTGACTACAATTTTAACCCATAGTAAACTCATTTTTACCTTAAATGCGGTAATTAATTTGTACAGCTTTCACTATTAATTTTGGTAAAAAAATTGATGAACTAAATAGATAATATAAATTATTATAATTCTAAATATGGGATCCATTTTTTCAAATTCAATTCACAGAAGTGGGAAATATTAGTTCAAAATTAATCCCACGAACGTGATGAGATAGCCGGTTTTCAAAGGGAAAATGTTAAACAATTGAGAAGGTTTTTATATCAAAATTCAATATTCAAATGATTAAAATTACCTAAATTGGATGAATTGATATATAATTGATATAATTTTAATTTAAAATAAATCTAAAATTTAACTTAACTTTAAAAATAATTTAAACGAAAAGGCATTTTTTGATTAAAATGTTTCATTTTTCACTATTCATAAAAAATTTAACAATTTCAGAAAATTTTCAATAATTCAACCTAAGAAAATATTGAAAATATAAATTCAAAAATTAAATTCATTTTTTTTAAATAAATTATCGATTTTTTCAAATAAACTATCAATTTTTTTAAAAAAAAATAGATTAAAAATAAGTGTTTTAAAATATGACAAACTTTATTTCAGAAAAATACAGTTTATAATGGTAAAATTGGATTTATTCTTATATCTTATATAAAAAAAGAAGATAAATGTTTAATACTTTATTGAATATATAGAATATAAATTTCATTAAAATAATTCACCCAAATTGGTTTTTTAATTTATTGGGATAAACTAATTTTTTGGCTTAAAATATTTTTCAAAAAAAAGATTTCCATTATTTTAAAATAGTTTTAATAATCATTTTTAATTAATTTTTCATAAAAGAATTTATTTTAAAAGTATGTGTAAACCATATATTTTAATAATTTAATCACAAATATTTATACCCACTATTAAAATGGAAATGTGTTAAATATCATTTTCAATAATAATATTTTAATAGTTTGTCATACATCATTTAAACTCGGTATTTTGTATAATGAAAGATAAAATTAGTTTTATGTGTAATTTAAAAAATCAATAAGATTATTTGTTTGATAAAAAATTCAAAAAATCATGGGGTGTGAAAAACACCACATAAACTAACCACCATCCGAGATGGTGTAAACCTCTATGGTTCTTAGATATATGGCTTTAAACCATAGCATTATAAACCAAAAAAAGATGATAGAGAACCCTTGATGTGAAAAAAAGGTATCATCAATGGAGAAACTATGTTACATGTAGATAATTTTAAAAATTTAGGTTTTTTATACATATAAATATTCACATCAATGCATAGTTTTGATCATATTTCTTGTGTGATGTAACCAATATCATGCTGGGATTTGTGAAGGATTCACAAACTGACTAAAATCTATAATAGACTGCTAAAGTTGTAAACCATTCCCTATAAAAATGCATAGATGAGCTTGACCTCCCATCCTCTTGACCTATATGCATTATAACTATTGATGTTAAATTATCAGCAACCACTATCCTTTAGAAAGTATGTCTATAGAAATTCAATACATTATATTCAATAAGCTCATTGAATGTATCCATCATCCATCAAAAAAAATTGTCAACCTGATGTGAAATATTCAATAACAAAATACCAACCCACTATTTTCTATATCTTTCATAAAAAAAATAATGGTCTAGGTGAAAAAAACTTTTTCTATAAAAGTAATCAGTCAAACATGCACTTACTTATGATACTACACAGATAGGTTTTCTTTTTTATGTTTATTACAATTTAGGTGACATTTAGGACCATTTTTTTGTGCCTTATTTATTCCAAATTTGGCATTGAAAAAGTGTGAGACAAATATGTTTTTCATTAACAAGGCCATGATCCCAACCAATAAAAGGGGAGTTTTCCAACACATTGTCTGCAAGATCAGGTTGTAAAAAATTTGTTCCTGGAGTATTGTATTAATGGTATGATCCATAATTTTCATGAATCTCATGAAATTATTCATGATATGAATCCCTATAGACCTTTTTTCCAAATATAGATTTCAAAAAAACATGTTTCACCCATTGCCTACTCCAATAGATTTGCGGGGATCCCAAAAATTGAATAACATCGACATATATTATCTTATGAAGATTAGGAATTACATAGATGAATCTATAAATATTTAGAAGAAACATAAGGAGTATCTATACACAAAAAACCACTGTATCTAGTGACAAGAAGACCCATCTCTTCAATATCTTATTGATGAGGCCACCTATGAAACCTTAAACCCAATTAATTAGGCCCGGGTGACTACGGGGAAGTTGCACTTAGGTAATTGTACTAAAAAATGTAATGAATTGGCACATACTTTGGTTCCCACCACTAAATCCCACTAAAATCATAGGTAGACATAGAGAGTCAGTTAATGGTATGTCCCTCATGGAATGATTCTGTCAAAAAAAATTTATGGAAAATGGGGAATAAGATTATATGATTGTTCCCCCATATCAAGTCTATCAATATATTCAGATAGAAAAAGATGGTCAGGAGTGGGATCATATACAAACATACACTAAATAAGTATATCAATATATCCTAAATATGACTCTAGAGAAGGTGAATATCCTGGTATATACTCTCTAGAACTGTCAACATATCTTGATAGTAATGGAATATATTTATTCAAATAATTTGAAAAATGGAATGGTCATATTCCAACTACTATCTTCATATCATCTCGTGAAATAGTTTTTTGGTTATTCTGGAGTGAGAATATGTTCATTATCAAATTCATGTGGATTGCAGATATGTTTAGATTTAGAATGAGGCATGGTATATTCTGCATTCCCTCATTCACACTAAATATTTTTTCTATAACATGATAATTTCATTAGGAGAGGCCCATATTCCTACCATATTTGTGAAAGAATACTGGAGGAATATTTTATCAGAAAACTAATAATAGGTTTGGAACAATATTTTCTCTTATATCTTAAAAAACTACCTACATATCCTAGCCATAGTAGTGCAAGAAAATCATCTATATATCCCAACTTCTATTTGGGGAAGATTTATATTCCTTCTTTTTCCTATGATTGAGCTCATCAATGGACTTCGTAGGTCACACAAAATATGGTCCATATCCCTTATCCCATTATAGAGGATCATCCTTATATTCAAAATAATAATAATGTTCAGGATTGGAAAAATATGTCTATTCCAATAGGGCTTGCTAGTATATTTTGAAAATAACCTCAAATAAGTCCCATATTCCTTCCAAAGACACTGAGGTGTGCCATAATATTTCAATTGTCACTTGTGGGTGGGGATACATTCCAACAAAAACCATAATATTTAATCTGAATATTTTGTTGGGACCCATGTGGCCATCTCATATCCTGACACAATCTCAAATATATCTTTGGAATATACCAACCACATCTTGGGGATCAAGGATGAGTGATCCTAGAAGACAGTGTCCCTTCCAAAAAAATGTACCCTTAGTCACTGGATAGAAAACATCAAAAACCATACTTTTCTAGATGCAATATATGGCTCAGTAATAGGCCCATATCATTTCCTTGATTCATAATATTTTCCTTAAGGTTATCTGATATCCTTAAATAATAGACCAAGGATCGACCAATTCCTCATCTGTGGAACAGGGTAATATTTATAAAGGATATTCTCCTCATGGTAATTCATCGTTTTATTATCAGAATCATCCATGTGACTTTACTCATGATATTCATTATTAAAATACTCTCCATATAAATAATATATATTATACTAAATATTCCACATTCATCAAAACTCTTCAAACCAATAAACCATATAGAGAGGTACATAATGACCAAACAATAGCTACAAATTACCTGATGTCATTAGTTAAAAGTTCCTCATCAACTCCAAGGCTTTTCCAAAAAATAATTATTATGTATGAATCCTTTGGATCTTAAAATGCATAAATCTACCAAGTATATTTTAATTTTTTATAATTTACTGGGTAAAGCATTAAGAAATCAGACTTTTTGGTTTAACCAGTTCATGGAACCGAATTTTAAAAATATAAAACACACAATTTATATTTGTATGAATTTTTCTAAGGGAAATATTCTTCATATAGGATATAAAATAATAGAGACTTAGTATAATATTTAAAATGAATTTGGTTCATAACTGATGCATTATCATTATCTCAAAGAAAGACCCATGTTTTCTGATGGGTATATAGACCATGTTGAAAAAATTAGTGAGATCTATAGTTATGTTGAATTTTTCCTTTTTTGTGTCTTGGGACCTAAAATATTAGAACCAATATGAGAATCTCCATAAGGTTTGCCTCAATACCGTAATGGTACTTCATAAGATACTTATACATGACACACATTCATTTCGTACGAGGGTGGGAGAGAGTTTGGAGAATTACATTTTACCTCACGCCACATTCAATATAATATTTCAAAAATGATTCATGAAACACAGTCTTCTCAAGAAATGTTTTAGGACTAGAAGGATCACACTCTAGCTAGTAATCTCAAAGAAATATTTCACATCCCCAAACACAAATCATCTGAACAAACATCAGTTATCCATAGATATATTACTAAATCAAGTGTCCATAAATGATGAACGAGCATCCTACATAGGAAAAGTAATATCACCTATAATAATGATACCATTAATGATAAGCAGATCATTCATGAAATATTAATTTAGTCCTTTTCATTCCTATGAAAAAACATATAATTACAAGAGTGATACCATGGAAGTAGCTATACAGTAATCTAGAAGTAGTCCCAACCCATAAGTATTGGGTAAGATTCAACATTATTATAAATTTTCAAAACCATAGGTTCATAAAATCCCCACTGATATGAGAATGAAATAGTGGAACACCATGTTCAAACATATACCAAACCCCTTACTCCTCCATGTATATTTGTATTCTTTGGATTGGGAGTAGTTATACAAGATTCTCCCTACCTGTTTATCCGGATATGTGACCCTCCATCACAATTAGGGACAAGTTTGGTATTGATATTTAAATGTTCCCTTAGAATTGGGGGATATGAACTAATTCTAATAGATGATATAGTATGAATAATGAAACCTGAATTAGGGTATTATCCAAAGAGGTTCATGAAGAAAAGAAATATATAGTAACACCCTAACTTTCCTATTGATAAATATATAGAAGGAAATGAATACCCTTTTTACTCAGATATAGATGATGATATGATCTTCAAAATTTGATATGATTTCTTAAATTTCATGAATATAGACCTAGTAAATCCCATATATTTTGATACCTTTGCTAAATAACATGATGAAAAAATGCTGTCATAAAATGAATCTCACAATACGGGTTGAAAAAAAGGTGTGTGCACTAGGCATCAAAGAAATACTCATAATTTAGAATATCTAAACCATTAGTCTCCATATACATGATAAGATTATGTTAAAAATAATGGTAAAATATAAGCCATATCCTAGGAATCTTATAAATAATATGAACCATTAAATGTGGTGGAAAAGTTTCTTAATATGAGGTTTCATTACACAAATTGAGATTCCATAACATTGAATTACTCAAAGGTAATATTCCTCTTGATTAAAACTCTCATATTAAGGTGGATATTCCCCATCCAACATGAAAACTCTTACTTGAAGGAAAAATTTAGTCAATACTAGAAAAAATAGATCTAACCCATTGGATATTCTCCCAAACTATTAATCTACATAAATCTCATAAATAAAGATAATATTGAGTTTCTTTATCTTCCAAAGTAGTTACCCTTATTTTAAGAAATTGATTTGGTATCTACTTGAGTAGAATATCAATAGCCAATATTTATGGGTTATTCAAACTAGTATTCTCCTATAAATTCTACAAATCATTCAATAGTTCACTTAGAGAAACCTAATTATATGTTGTCTCTTGTTACTCGAATGGATGTAATAGAATGGTGGCATGTGTTGGTGTAGCTAGAGAGGAATCCTCACCCTAAATAGGTGGATTTGACCCCTCTTCCACTCAATTTTAAGAATCTAACTTACCTAAAATATTATGATACTATGGACCCATAGCATCATTTGATGCACTGCATATCCCATTTTGGACTTATAATGGGAACATAGGTGCAGCAAGAGGTGTCTAAGATATGAAATCCTATACAACTTCTTGAAATACATGTATAAATTCGTTGAATGAAATTTCTAATCTAGTATATGGAAAATTAGGAAGACATTTACCATGAATTTACCTTTCTATTTAGCATTATTCTAATGAAAATAGTGATCCTTAAACTATCGAATTGTAATCAATATAAAATAGAGTGAGTCTATGAATGCATTGGTAGGAGGAATAGTCTTACTCTTTCCATCAATAATAATATCATACTAGAAAATATACTATAGATATGCATACATAACCTCTAATATGAGAAAAAAAGTTCTTGTCCCATGGAAATATATTATAGTATATAAGGATTTGCTATTCATGTCCAAGAGTTTGGAGGATTAAATACAATACACCAAGGTTAAAATAAAAAATGTGGAGAAAAATTTTAAAAAAAATGTATTAGAAAAGAAGAAGTGGAAATTTTCATGTTAAAATCAACTCAAGTACCTATTTTGGTTTCTATTCCCTATCAATTTTTATGGTACCCACTACTGAGATAACATAATAGCAATATAGTCCTTTTTAACGTACAAGGAAGGGCCAAAGACACCAATGTTTCAAGGACAAAAAAATATTCTTTTAGAAAATAGTGGGTTTTTGTATATTTTATCACTGAAATGGAGAATAAAAATCTCCAATTGTAGGAATCTTGGAGACCTATGGTAATTGGTCTCATTGACTGCCTAGATTACTATCCTTATCATCAAATGTTAAGGCATAAAATTCAGGATTTTTTTGTCTTTAATAATTTTCATAGAAATTCTTTTGATTTTAATTCCCTAAAAAATACCATTGAAAAAAAAAATAGTTGATTGAGAACACTCCATACTTATGAAATTATTGGATCACATAGTTTTGACCCCAATTATGTCTCCATATTCTAAACCATATACCATGGAAACCTCATTATAATATGTCTTTTATGTCTCTACCCTTTCATTTGCGAGGACGGCAATACCAAAAGGAACCTTAATAAGAACAAGAGTTTTTATGTGGATTGATCAGTGTCATTTAATTGGAAGAATCAGTTTTTAATGAACGATTATAAATTGTGACTGAAGTCCCTAACAAAGAATTTGGATGGTGAGTGAGATGATAAAGAATCAAAGCAGGTAGGGGGAGATGAAATAATAGGTAATCTCAATATTCTAGATGCATCCACTCGAAATATATACACACTAATTAATCTGAAAGGTAAAAATTTTAGTGGGCTCAATGGGAGAATCATCCTTTACGGGAATCTTCAAATGCTTCTTCAAATATGATTATTTTTCAGGATTTATTAAAAAATATATAGTAATCTAGGTAGAATCTTCCAATGAGTATGAAATATAAATCTAATATTTAGGTTGTAAACAATATCACTAAATTTAATTAACGGGGATGTTAGAAATATAGATAACCAAAACACCAAATCTTCAATATATAGAACAACCCCATATTAATAAGAATAATACATTTCCATATATATATATTACATTTTAAAAAGATTGGTTTTTATCCAAACCAACTCCATATTATATATGTTATTTATCTCCCAAATGAACTCAGTGTAGTATATATTGAGGCCTTGTTAAGTCCATAATAATTTAAGGATAAATTTTTTGTTGTTGAAATTTTCCATGAAAAAACTTTTCTCAAATTACTCCATAAGGTTATCATATTTTCTCAAAAAGACCAAGAGGCTACAATGAAGGTTTATTTTAGAAAATTTCAAATTTCTGATAAAAATAAAAATATTTATGTTCATCATACATTTATTGGAAGTGGTTTTGGGATCAATCTTATTCTATTATGAGCTATCATATTCTTGGGATATAGAATGGATGATATTTACACCACTAAACTAAACAACATAGGATATTGTAAAAATTAGAAGATTCTCCCTGGGAGGATCAATTTTAAATTATAATTCAATAATCTTATTTCCAACTCCAAGATTATAGTGGTCCAATAGGACACATCATTCAATATTTGTTTTGGAAGAACTTGTCTCCATATTCATGTGGTTTTACCATCATCATGTCATAAATGCCTCAAGTATACTGTCAATAGGATGTTTTGGGAATTAAATAGATATGGATATCCCTTAAATTATGGTGAAGCATGATATATTTATAAATTTTTATATAGAATAAAATGGAAATATCTAATGGTATATGATTGTTCCAATATCATAACTTTCAATGGGTTGAAATTCACAACCACCGGTCCTTAGAGTGAACTTGGTGTGATTTTTTTCTCAAAATCACTAAAATTGTAATGATAATTTTAGATATATAAAAACAATAATTTTTTCAATTCACATAAGATTTTGGTACATTGAGCCCCAAGATCTGGATATCAGTGGAACAATACACCTTGTCTAAATCAAGTTTGTTAAAAGAGGCATGCGAATTTCTAGTAGGCAATAGCTCCCTAGATAATAACGTATAAGGATTATCATTTAAACCATGGTGTCTTGAAATATTTTATACTCTTGAACTTGGTGACCGTGTTATTATAAATATATTGACCAAAATCTTTTTACATATGTTAATACTTTATTTTAATTATACATATCCGCTGAATTCAAAATGAGGATTGAAAGGCCTAATTTCATTGGAAGAAAAGGTACACATATAATCAACATGATAATAAAATTTAATTTTTTAAATCTCTAAAATGAGATCCTAAAACCCGTATAGCTCCTAAAACTATAAGGTAATACATAGAAAAAAGAAGTGAGCTAAAAACCCTTCTAAGGGAATAAATATCACAATGAAGTATAATGTGTGATTCAAAGGAATAACATGATATCATAAATGAGAAGAATCATGACTAATAATATAGAATAATGATAAAAAAGAACATGGTACCATAATATCATAGAAACATAAAAAATTTAAAAGAAACAAAAAATCATGACATAAGCATTAGTTAAGGGTAACTACCAATACAACATCACATGTTGGACAGAGTCACATCATTGATTGTGTTAACTAAATGAACCCATAACTAATGTATCATGAGAAAAAAATACAAAATTAAGTGGAACAATGTTAGTGTGAACCCATCACAACATTTTCATTACATTATGTTATATATGTGGAAATCAATCATGAGGCATAATCATAAGAATTTCCCATTGAATGTAATGGTTTTCATAATCTTTCATAGTATCATATTCAAAGGAAATTTTATACATATTAAAAATATAAGAAGGAACTAAAAATTAAATATGTTCATATATAAGTATATAATCATATGTCTCAAAATAATGTTACAGTTTGGGACTCAACACTTTAAATGAGTGTTGCATAAATGGGTTAGTAAATAGAAAATTACCCCTTAATCGAGTTTTATTTTTATGAAAGAAGTTGAGAAATGAAAATATGACATGTATTAAACCATAAAATGAAATTTACATAAATTATTTATATATTTAAGATACATATATATTGAATTTATAATAAATAAATGACATAAAATGGTGATATAATGTGAGTTAGAGAGAAAATGGTCATTACCTAATGAAAAATAGGGGATTAAAGATATCACATTCCTTAAGTATAATATTTATTTGTACATGTTATAAAATATTTTATAATAAATACAGATTTATTATAAATTCATTAAATTTAAATATTCATATATATAATACTATATATTATATTCTAATAACATCTTACTAACAATTTATTAAAAAATCTATATTAAAATCATTATTTTAGGTGATATCTGCTTTACTTTTCATGTAAATTTTGGTTCAGTAGTTACAATATTTATAGATTGACCATCGTTTCATCATCTATATAATGTTATCCATGATATTAATATCTTATATAATCATTATATATAAATATATATCATTATTTATAAAATTTGGTGATAAAAACTGAATTACTCCGTTCATAGAGAAGGTAGGTCGTATGTACGCATGAATATTTTCTCCATTTTCAGTGGATGAAATTAAAAAAATGTAAATTATAATTCATATTTAAATAATAATAATATAATAACTAATAAAAATATTCATCTATTAAATCCAAAAATATAACTAGTTGTGACAGGTGGAGATTGAAGTTCATGATGTGGTTGTTCGTTGTCCACACAAATGATTATTTCATTTCCCATTTGATGGAAGTGGATATGGATGAAGGTGATTCCATTGACCTAATAAAATATCAATATATGGAATATAATTTTTTTCATTACGTAACCTTGATTGAGGAAAATTTTAGTGAGTTTTAAGAATAGATAAAACTAAAACATTCGGTCAAAGACTACACCTCTTCTTTAGATAATTTTCATTACATTAAACCTTAAACCCTCTATGGATGGTATTATTTCAAAACTAAGACCAGTAGATCATGGGTAGTAATTTTAGGAATTTATGTGGGTAAGAATAATCTGAAATTAAATTATTTTTAATTCTAATGAAAAGAGGACTTAGGATACCCTTTTATAAGTGAGTGGAGGGACACTCATGCAGTTACTTCAAATATTAACAAATAAAAACTTATATTAAAGGAGAAAATAAAAAAACTAATTGATTGAAAAGATAGAATTATTACGGGTCAAAATAGGATAATGTAGTATAATTTGAAAAAATTTCTATTATATTTGTACACTTATATATATATATATATTGAGGCCACATTTACATTTTATAACAATTACATTAATAACAGAGTATTTACACTTTATTAGTCAATATTGTTACTAGAAAAAGAAAATTGGAACATAAATGGAACATAGTTGTTATTTTCAAACATATACCAATAACATTAGTGAATATAGGTTTTTTGGTTATTTTTAATCATTTATTAATATATTATTTATTATAAACTATCATTATTATCTTTTTTAAAACTAGTCATTTAAATTGACATTGAAAAAAACATGACAAATTTTTAATTCTAATATAAAAAATTCAAAAAAAAATTAATAAGTTATTTTTATCTTAAAATTTAAGGCTAAAAAATAATTCATTCATATTACATTACATTTAAAAAAATGCAACTCAATTATAATGTGATTTTTTAATTGAATAAATTTTATTTCTGTATTGGAAAGTCCTTTAAGATAATTATCTCACCAATAAGAATTAAAAATAAAATAAAATGATAAAAAATATTATATCTAAAAAATAATAATTTAACATTAGTTTTCTTTATCCTTGTCAAAAAATATTTTTCAAATTATAGGCAAGAAAGTAAAATTTTTCTACATTATCATTTATATAAATAATATAACGGTTAAAATCTAAGTCATATGGCCCAAAAGTGTTGTATTTTAAAAATATGGATGGACATGGTTGAACTAAACTCATCCAATAGACTAAAAGAAATGTTATATGATCATTTATTAGTCCTCTTCAAATAAATTGTTTAACTTTAATTACCTAATTTACCATTCCTGTGGTGAAAATTATTTACTATGGTTATTTTTAATACAAAAATGAACCAATTAACCAAATATTGGTCTTTTGATTCCAAATACAGAATTTAATTTTTAGGATTTAATTTATAAAATTATATGTAATTCATTTTAGAAGAAAAGGAAAAATTAATCGAAATAGTTTTTAAAAAATGCATTTTAAGTATAAAAAATTTTTAAAATGAACTCTTAAGTATAAAATTCATTTAAAATACCATATTTTGATTATTTTTAATCAATAGAAACCTATTAAATTTTATAAATATTCCAAAATATTATTTTACTAGTCAAATACTTGAAAATAAAATATATTTTCAAATAAAAATCTATATTTTTCACAGTTCATTGAAAAATAAACCTCTTCAGTAAAATCCCAAAAATTCAACCATAACTAATTTTTATATTTTAATTTCAAAAAATTATTTTGTTTTATCAAATATATTTTCTAAAAGTGACCCAAATTAATTCAATTATTTTATCTATAACGTAAAAATCATTTTAGAATTAAATGTATTTCTAAAAAGAGAATTATTTTATTAAAAAATAAATACACATTTCCCAATCAATAACCAATATATTTTTATTGAGCATGAAATTTATATATTTTTTATAATGTGGTTAATAATATTTATAACTATTAATTTAACAGCTTGGTTATACTATAATAATATTTTTTTAAACATTTTAGGAACCAAAATCAGAATTCACCAAATTCATCCCAACACATAGGTGTTCTACATATCTTCCAATATATGAATATATAATGTGCTAATTTCATAATTGAGTAAAATATATTATTTTATGTTAACTTAACTAGAGGAATATGTTAACCCTAACCTCCTCTAGAGTCTATCAACCATACTCTCAACATGTCTTCTAGTGTCTTAATATTTCATTAGATTGGCCAACACTTTGGGTGTGATAATCCGTACTAATATTCAACATTGTATTTATATCATGTTTGATACTATTCAATAACATGGATGTAAGTATCAGATCTCTATTAGATACAATTTCTAATGGGGTTATATACAACCTCACCACCTCTACCATGTATATCTGTGCAAGTTAATCGAGTGCTAAGTCCTCTAGAATTACAATTAAGTAAGAATACTTTGTACGATGATCTACCACAACCCATGTAGAATTATTTCCACTTTAGGTATTTGGAAACCCATTAGAAATCCCATAGTTATGTTTTCCCATTTCTGTAGAGGGATAGTTAATTGTATCATTTTCACCTAATATTGCTTCCTTTCATCCTTCACATAGAGACATACCAAACAATTTGAGGTGTATACTGTGATATCCTTCTCCATATTTTCTTCCAAATATTTCTCTTGGAGGTCTCGATACATATTTGTTCTCTCTATGTGGATGGATATGGTTTAGTTATTTTCATTATTCACCAACTCTTTATTTACCTCAAGATTTTTTGGTACACATAGTCCGGAGACAAATCTTACAAATCTTTATTCATCAATTCTGAACTATGAGGATTTTTCTTATATTATAGATTCTTTTTTTATATGAAATTTCGCATCATCTCTTTGAGTATCCATTATCTACTCTAGATGGTATGTTGGAATAATCATTTGAGAAATTAATGATTATATTTATCTCTTTATTATGTCCATGTCCATCCTATCAAATTCTATAACTATTCGATCCTCCTAAACTCCCATTATTAATAAGGTTGTTGGATCCTTTTAACTTTTAGAACATTCCAATTTATTGACTTTCACTAGTAGGTAATTGATTTAATAGTCACAGTCCATGATCATCCCTAACTATATTCATAGGAACATAATAGTCTCCATATTTTTTAATATGTATCTAGGGCTCCTATGATCTATATATATTTCACACTTCTCGCCATAAATATAGTGTTCCCAAATTATCAATACAAAGATCACTATAGCCAACTTTAGATTAAGTGTTGTATAATTGAACTCATGTTATTTAAACTATATTGAGGTGTAGGTAATCACTTTGTCATTTTTCATTTATACACATCCCAAACCCTTTATTGAATCATTGATATATAACACAAAAATTTCCCCACGTGAGTGAAGAATGTGGAATGGCACTATAAGAATCTTATTTTTCAATTCCATAAACATCTCATGGAATTCAGTGGTCATAAAAAACGTCATGCCCTTGTGAGTGATCATTGTTAGTAGGGTTAAAAATAATGATTTGTTTCTCACAAGGAGTTGGTAATACCTAGTTTGTATAAGGAAAATTTGGATATATATTAAAACTTTTGGTCTACCTTAGTCCTAAGATTCCATAGTCTTAGAAGATTCCAAATATATCCCTTTTCTAGTGATAACAACAAACAATAATGATACATCCTTCAACCAGAACTCTCATTTTCTTAATATTTCATATAACTTGTTCTTTCTCAAATTCTATAGTATAGTATTCAAATTATTCTCATAATCCTCCTTGATTTTAGAGTATATCAAGAATATTATATATATATAAACACTATAGTAAATTTTTATTACAATATCTTATTTATATATTAATTTTTTCCATAAATATTTTTCAAGAATTGATGAGTTTGAATGGAATCACAATGAACACATAGTTTCCATACATTTTTTAAAAGGTATTTTTGGGAAAATCCTCTTTATTAATCGTTAATTCATGACATCTTAGCTGATATTCCACCATAGAAACATATTGGGGGATTGTGTAATTGATCAACCAATTAATTTATTTATGATAGAGGATATATATTATTTATTGTGTTTTTTGAGTTTATGATAACAAATACATAGGTACATTGATCCATTATTCTTCTTGATGATTATGACCAAAGAATAAGTATAATAAGTATAATTTCAATTGAAACCTCATCCTCTCAGTCATTATTAAAACTGGGATAGTATTTTGGGAATAGATCATCATAATCCCTCAAAATGGTCATGTCTTCATGTATTATTCTCTCCTTTGTCTCAATCAATTGAACTATATATTCTATCTCATAGTGAAATAATATCCATGATTGAGAAGATGAATCCAAGGAAGATTCATCATCTTATTTACAATTGTGCTGAATCAAAGGATGACTTGGGATATGAAGTGTGATCTCGCATTTTTGGAAATTGATTTTTCCTGTATATATGGAAAATTCTTTTGTGTCCAATAATGTATCAAACTCTACTCAATGATGTAAGATGATATTTTATAGAATTTTCATTTCATGTATATTAATTTCAAAGTACTTATATACTTTTGGTGAAATAATTTCTCTATTTTTTGTTCTCATGGATAACTCAGCCTCTATGTTTTGTGGTATTATTTTAATAGTTTGACTAATAATGTATGCTATGAAAGAATGCATAGAACCAAAATAAAAAATTTATGTTTTCTGTTAATGAATGAATAACTTGAAAACTTATCAATATATCATTGTAAAGATCCACCTCGGTAGTAGTGAGAGAATATTAACTTCTTTATTTAATAAGACTTGGAGGATTTATTGTTTATTGTCTCTAATAACCCTTGTATTATGGAATTTTATTGCATTATTCATGTGTCCCTTGAAGTTCAAAATTGAACCATAGATTATGTTTTGATATGAACCTTCTTTCCCTTTATTTTATAAGTGGGTTTCTCAATTTCCCTTTAATATTTTTTAGTCGGATTCCCCTCTCTTCCAAACATGAATCATCACTTATTTCTTTTTAGATAGTTTTTGGGATGTTTTTTACCACACTATTGACACAAGGATGTTGGACTTTCATTTCTCTTTGAGATTTATTTATTTATCCTCTTGAATAAAACTACATTTTAAGTATCTGTAGGCCCATGAGCCTACTGATAGTATCTAATTTTCATCTCAACCATGAGATAACAATATTAAACCTATTAATATCATTGAAATCCTATAATATTAAATAGTGGTTCTTCTTATTTTCATCATTGATGATGAATCTGGAGGCATACCATGAGTTCCTTGTCATGTTTTCCTCATACTCCCCATTTAATCTAAATTTTAATTCAATACAAAGAAAAACCACTCCATTTTATGATGTATAGTTTTGTAAAATATTTACTAAAAAAACTTTTTTTGAGCTCTTCTCATTCCATGAAATCATTATCATCTTTGGAATTTGTGTTCTTGATCAATGACCACCACTGATCAGATTCACCCTATATGATATAAATAGTAAACCCCACATTCTCTTTCACTAATAAATTGAGGATAGATAATATCACCTCATTGAACATAATTCATAGATTTTTGTATGAGGGGATCATAGTATTCACTAAAGGTAGGACACATATGTGGCATAAAAGGATCTATCTCAACTTTCTCTTTCTTAGAAGAGGGATTGAATTCTAGATGGTTCAAGTTATTATTCATATATCATGTCAAGTGACCTAATATTACAATTAAGTTCTTATTTATATCACTCATAAGGTTACACATATCATTATATAAATCATCACAATTCCTACCATTTTGATTATTTTCATAGTTTCACTATTTTCTTCCAATAACTAAAAAATTAACATAAATAAGAACACTTTAAACATACAAAAGGGAAATATATTATATTAGAAGAAATTTATTATAAATGATAATTATATCATAACACATAATTCTTTAGGTTCCAATAGTGGTTATCTATGGTAATTTTATTATTAAATTTTCTAACATAACATTCTATTCAAATCCTTCATAATGGTTAATAAAGATTTGGTGAATTTTCCAAATCATGCCCCATAGGAGTGTAAAACCAAGTTCTCAACAATGCCTATTTTTCGTGCACCAGTTTATGATTGAGTTAATATTCATTATTCCAAATTCTAAGTCATTTCCCCAAGGTATAATGGTTTCATATCAACATCCACATGTAATATCCATATACAGATTTAATTGTTGGAAAACCACTCTCAATATACATCACCAAAATTTCATTATATTTTTCTTTACTAAAACATATACCTATGGATTCAATAATTATGATTATACTAATCTCTAAAGTAAATAGAACATAATCTAATACTAATTATAGATACACAGGCCATTTGACATATAATATAACCTGCTTTTTAACAAAAATATCCATTAAATAAAAATCATGTATGAAAAGGCCAAATGTCTTTGGAAGACTAGGTTCTAAAAACACCAACATGAACCTAAAGTTACTTTATTTAAATCACCATAATGATATAATAAATCACTTTTAGCTCCCAAAACATCATGGGATAACCTGGGGAATTCATAGACAAAAAGGGTGAGTTAAAAATCCCTATAAGAGAATAAACATTATAAAGAAGCATAATATGTGTTTCAAAGATATAAAACGATATCACAAAATAAAATACTCATGATTAATCACATTGAAGAAAAAAAACCAGGGTATCATAATATCATTGAAACATAGGAAATTTTATATCAATAAAAAACAATACAAAAGAATAAGTCAAGGAAAACTACAATGACAACATCACATGGTGGGAAGAGTCCTATCGTGGATTAGGTTTACTATATAATCTCAATCAAAACAAATAATAAGAAAAAACATTACCAATGAATTGGATTGTTGTATTTTTTCACCCATAATAAAATGTTCATAATTATGTGTTCCACAAAAAGAAATAAATAATAAGTCCTAATCAGAATAATGACCCATAGAATGAAATGGGTTGCATAATCTTACCTCATATCATAATCGAAGGAAATTAAATATTTGAAAATAAAAGAAGGAATTTAATATCATATATTTTCATATCCAATTAAAAAATAAAAGGACACAAAATAAGGTGTTTATTTGGGAATAAAACTTTAAATCAGTGTTAAATAAAAAGACAACTAGAAATAGAAATTCCCCTTAATCGAGTTTGATTTTAGAGGGGAAATTTGAAAAATGAACTGATAGAATATATTACCCCATTAAAGGAAAGGATACTTTTATAGGTATATATGTAATAGATATATATAAATAATTTTTATGTAATCCATAACATCAAATTGAGAGAGAAAGTTTGATATAGAAATAATGGTCATAACCTGATGAAACATGGTAGTTTAGAGAGATGCCTTACGTTAAGTCTTGTATTTCATTGTACCCATTAGAAACTCTCTTATAATAAATATAGATTTAATATGAATGTATTCTATAATTAAATTCCAATATATATTATACTATATATTATTTTCTTAAAACATCTTACAACACTTTATACAATTATTTATTAAATTCATTTTTATATGATAACTGCATCGATATTCATGCATGTTTTGGTTCATCATTCCCAATATTTATAAATTGATCATTGTTCCATAAAATCCATAATATTAAATATGATATTAATATCTTATACTTTCATTATATATATGTGGTGACACCTATAAAACAAAAATGAATTACACCATTCATGGAGATGGTAGGTCGTATGGATGCATGAATGATAATTCTAATTTTGATGGATGGAAAAAATGAAGGTAAAAAATAATTAAAATTTTAAATATAATATCATCAAAAATAACAAATATAGTTATTAAATCTATCATTATAACTATATATGGAAAGTAGTGATGGAAACAATTACATCAGTTTATGAGACAGTAGTTTGTCTTATACATAGATAATGATTTCATTTTACATTTGATGGATGATGAGATGGATGTAGGTGATTCCATGAACATAATAAAATATAAGTATGTTGAAGAAATGTTTTTTATACTTCACCATGTTTTATAAATATTTGAAATAGTTATAAAAATTAAATCTAAAACATCAAGTTAAATACTATTACTCTTCTCATGACAAATTCATTTTCTTTACAAATTAAACCCTACATGGATTTTATCATGCCTAAAATAAGATCTCTAAAGCATGGTAAGGGATGTTCCGAAGTTATATTTCTTAGTATTATTTAAACTAAAATTCCTTTTGAGTGTTACTAAAAGAGAATAGGAGGTTCCCTTTTAAAATTGAGTGTATGGACACTCATTTAATTACATAAAATATTAATTTAATTGAAAATAATTTTCAAGGGAAAAAGGCACCAGGATGAAATAATTCAAATATAGGATCAAAATGAATCGAAAAAATATCATCCAATAAAAATTTTAAATGTTTATTTTAGGATTTTACCCTCATTCTTTTTTAACCCATGTTAACCCATTTTGATAATTACCATGAGAAGAATGTTTTTACTATTAAGGGGCCAATATATTTACATTAAAAGGATAATTGTCCCATTAATGGATTATATTTTATATTTAAAATATATTCCAATTTTGTAGATGAACATAGTATTTTTATGAATTTTAAATAATTTAATTAAATATAATTTATTTTGAAATAACATTAATGTCAATTTTGGAAGTACTCATTGAATTTTACACCTAAAATTAACATGGAAAAAATATATTTGAAATATAATAAATTAAAACCACTATAATATATTTTTTTATGTAAAAAATCATGGGGATTAATTATTCATTCAGATTACAATACATTAACCCTTTTCAAATTCATTTATTTTATTTTCTTAATATCTAAATAAATGTTGTCTCCACGTTTTGTAAGTATTTATATAATTATTTAATCCCCAAAATTTAAGAATAATTTACCATGATAAAATAAAACATTTTTTATTTCAAATAATAATTTTTAATTGGATATAAGTTTTCTTTATCCATATCACAAATTATTAGAGAAATTATAAGTAAGAAAGTGATATTTTTTACATTATCCTTAAATTAAATATTATAAAGGTCAAATCAAAGCTATAAGGAACCACGTTTCCATATTTAAAAAACATGTATGGACCTAGAGGAAATAAATTCATCCAATAATATTAAATTGTTATGTTCATTTTTTGTCCTAATAAAATTATTGTTTTAACCTTAATTACAAGATTTACCCTTACCGTGGTGACAATTATTTACTATGGTTACAATTCATAATAAAAGGGACCTATTTCAAATAATTTACTTCATGATTCAAAAAATAGAATCAATTTTTTAGTATTTAATTTATATAATTTGTTGAAATTTATTTAAATTGAAAATAAAAAACACAATTGAAAATACTTTTTCATAAAAAATTAATTTCATGTATAAAATTGTTTTTGTAAAAAATTCAAGTATAATATTCATTCCAAAGTATACAATTGAGTTGTTTTTAATAAAAATGAACTATTGAAATTTTAAAACAAATAAAAATATAATTTCACAAAATAAACACTTTAAAAGAAAAAATACACAAATAAAAAATATGTATTATTCACTATTCATTGAAAATTAAATCTCTTCAGAAAAATACCAAAAAATCACCTTAAGATTATTTTAAAATGGTAATATAAAAAAATTAAGTTCATTTTATTAAATAAATTTTCAAAAAGTTATAGAAATTAGTTATAATATTTTCTAACAAAAAATATAAATTTATTTTTGAAGAATATAATTTTTTAAAAAATAAAATTAATTTACTAAAAATTGAGTAAATATACCCTAGGACATAGTCAATAAATTTTTATTAAGTATGACCATTATATATATATATGTATATATTAATTTGAATAATCCTATTTATACTTAATAATTTAATTTCTAGGTAATATTATAATAATATTTCATAGTTTTTTAAGCTAAATGTTGTGTGTTTTATATTCTATCAAAAATAGTGTTCTTTTAAAATATCAGGGTATTGTGGCTCTCCCATATCCATGGGATTTAAAAATTTTGACTCTTCCTCTATTACTAGAAATGATTTTCCCCCCAATAATTATTCCCCTACATGATCATTTTCCCAAATAATAAAAAAGTGGGGGAAGAGGAGGAGGATGAGGAAGAGAGAAATATTACCATATGAATGCTCCAATAGTATTTGAAGACGATGTGAAAACAACCATGAAATGCATTAAACGAGTTAACCTTAGAATAAAAGAGGTGGAATAACCTATCTTAATTAGTTTCTCTGGGTCCTATAGAAATAATGAAGAATATAATTCATTTTTAGATATGTTTTAGGATTTTTATTCTTTATATTTGGAAGAAATCTATTGGCTAGATCCCAATGTATCCACCCAGTACTTGGGAGTACCATATGAGAATTGGGTTAATAAATATGTGGTAAAAAGAATGCATTGGATCCTAACTACTAAGGTGGAATTTAGGGTCAAAATAACATTACATTCATCTTCATCTAGTAATTATAATACCCATATTTTATTGGTAGCATCACTATAATCAAAAAAGGAATGCTAATATGATGGTTTTCATTGAATTCATAGATCTTAAATGGAATAGTCCAAATGAATATTTTTGGGCTCCAATTATAGAATTAAAAATTGATTCAAATACAAGGATACAGGACCTATTATTTTTTTTATTGATTCTCATGATAAAACCAGATAATAATCGCTAAAATGGATTCCAAGTCCATAATTTTAGAATTCTATAAGAATTTTTTATTATTATGTCTTTACCTACAGTTTGGAAAATGAAGGCACCATATATCAATGAGATAAGAAAATAATCTTTAATCCCATTATGGGGAATATCATGGAATACTATAATAATGATCTAGTGGTCAAATCCCATCAATAATGTGATCATAATATCAATATTTATATAATTTTCAACAAACTACAGTAATGTTTCTTGAATATGAACCCCCTAAAATGATATTTTAGGGTGATGATAAAGACACTAATTATCCTTTTAGTCTTCTGTTTAAGTATCAATTTCACCCTATATATTTCCAATGATATCCTTGTAATGGAATCCCCTCAAATACTAAAATAGATCTGAGGAATTCATGTTTTTCACACCTACATCTAGTGATTTATTTCCAACCACATCTATAAATTATTTCCCATAACAAAACTAATGAATTAGAGGATATCATATCAATGGTATGCGTATTTTCATAAATATTTTGTTGAAATCAAGAAGTATATTCTATATCCACCAATTTTTGTGTGGCCATTTGAATGTAAGTCACTCATTCTATATATGGAATGCATGAAATGAATAATTTTTAATCTCATTATATAGAATAATGATATAAACCATAAACATAATCTCAATTATCTTAGAAGAAAAATATTGTATATTTAAATTATACACTCTAATATTGAAAAAACATCTTCACATTGATCATCGTGGTGTAAAAGATGAGAAATTATCCTTGACATCATCAAGCCTATATTATCTCTCATATGGACTCACTAAGGTATATTCTCTATCATGCAGTGTTGAAAGAATATCTTGCATGATGGGAAGTAATTATTTAGTAGTTTGACATGTATTTCATGTCACATAATTTAATAATTATGTGGGAAATTAAAGATTTTCTAGTAGAAAACACTACTTCTGAAAGTACATCATTGAATATGTAGTACCTTAATGAGGAGTTTTTCTATATTGACCACACTCCCTATTAATAGGAGATGTATTTTGAGGGTGTCACACAAATACCAGGGAGGAGATATGGATAACATGAAGGTCAATAGAGTTGTCTTTGGAATCTTGATCATCTCCCCAATAAAGGAGATTTATATTATTCTTTATTAATATTATAGTGTTTCACAAATAATTTGTAAAAGTTCCAAACCCTTATTATTGGTCTAGAGATAACGCTTCAGATTCAGCTTATCTATTTTAATTTCCAAGGTAATATAAATTTAAATTTAAAAAAATTATGATGAAAATTAAATTAAAAAAGAAGAGTTAGTCCCTTTACATGGTTATGTATGGGAGTTTATACATGTGTTCTCTTCAAATCATACTTGGATCCATTACCCTTATTTGAAAAATGATCTTTAAAATGAATTGGAAAATGAAATTATTCTCTCATGTCCATACCATGATGATACCTTCATCCACAATTTTCATCATAGAGTGGTGTCTACATTCATTAGATATGATATGAGTGAGAGGAATGTAATTAATGATTTATGAGAACAAAGAAAGATCATATCCTCATTAAAAAAGTCTCTAACATGATGAAATTTTCTAATAACTATATCAATAATGGAATTTTTCAACTTGATTGAGCTAAGAGGGGGAATATCTGCAAAGAAGAAGTAAACTTCATCTGTTATGATGTTCTAAATTCACTTAAAGTCCTCTATAAATTAGGTTTAAATGGAATTTTACTTATATTCATTCAACAAGGAGAAAGCCTTTATTTTACATAAGATATCATTTACGGATCTTATAGTGAACATCAATTGAGAACCATGTTTTCCGATCAAATCATGTGGCATGAATATTAATCAACATCAATGATGTCAGACTATAATGATTTCAATATAAAATAACATGATTTACTAAAAACCATTAGTTATATTCGTCAACCACAAGAGTTTCTACTAAAATCAAGACATTCTTGGCCATTTAACACATCGGTAATGGATAAAATGGGACCATATTCCTTATTTAAATCCAATCAGTTCAAGTTAATCCTCATGAACACTGAATTCTTCTCAAAATGGTTTGAGGCTATACCACTCAATGGACTTTGAAAAAATTATACTATAAACTTTTTTAAGAAAAACATCATTAATATATTTTTTCCCTTCCACAATATTGAAAGAATAATTTTTTTTTTGATGATCTGAAAAGGTTATATACATAAAACAATATCTTTTCTAGTCACTCATCTTGATATAATGATAATAATAACAGGAAGATAAAGGAATTCATAAATACATTATCAAATTCCATATGGAAGATTGTAGATAAGAAAATTAATTCCTAAGAAAAGAAAATTTTTTCAATCCATATGGGACTATAACACCATAACCCATACAGTTATACAACATACCCAAAATTTTCTTTTATACGAAATTAAGGTAGTTTTACTCATTTAGGTTAAATTAACATCACTATTATTCAACATATTTTACCATCTATCTAAATAAGAACATTTTAAAATAAATCTCAATGAGGTACAATAACTTAATGAGAAAATTTTTTCAACACTATACATCCACAAACTCCATTACAATCTAGTTGTGTGGTCCTTTAGTAAGAGATCTCTTCTAGGCTTGTTCATTGAAGGAGTGTTTTGTTTTTACTTAGAACTATCATAATCCAAATTAGGTTATCTCCAAAACATGAACTAAAATTGGATTAATCATTCATTATACACATGTTCCATTATAATGTAGCCTATTTCTTATTCATGATGTATGGGAAGCATAGAATGTTCCCCACCAATTCAAGTATTTTCAAAAAATATTTTTTGTAATTTCTTTTTTCTTTTAGATTTTACATGTTGTATGATTTTAAACTACATAGTTTATTTATATGTCACATAACAGAAAACTATGTTGAGTTGATCTGCTCTATAATTCCTTAAACTACATAGCACCAATTTCTTGGTCACATCCCATAAAATCTCAAGACATCACCTCCTACACACGACATTAAACCTATGTTATTTTAGTGTTAATCATAATAGTTTAAAATTACTAACATAAAATACATCATCTAAGATGCTAAGTTTCTTATACCAAACATCCTTGTATATATTGAATCCCTTAAAATCTATTGAGATCTGTCTATGCATTTTTCTTGAAATTTACCAATAGAAAATCGTGATGGATTTTGATAAGAAGGGAAAGATTAGCCCACGGTTTATTGATCAAATGAAATCCTAAAGAAAGTGGGATCGAACATGACTCAAGTTCTTCTTAGTAACATGTTTTTTTTCAATATTAAATATAAAGTGAATATAGACTGTATTTATCTCAAATATTGATCATTGAGGCAATACACTTGGAGGATAACCGTTCTTATAATGAAAATTTGTTTTGTTTCTTAACCAGAAAGAGTATATGTTAAAAAATAATTTAAAATATTGGAAATTTTTTTATTTAAATATCATATGATCAAATAAATTACATGTTAAACTAAATAATATATATAGTAAAATATCCCCACTACTTTTCTAAAGAGCTAAAATCGGTCGTGTGCAATTCTTTCAAGTGGGGTAGAATGTGGAAACAATGGTATTTTTAATAATAATTAAATCTTGTATTTTACTAATATTAATATTTATTATAGTAATTTATATATAAATTATTATTTTAATAGTATTAGAATTAGTTTTGTTAACATATGATCTAAAAATATGATTTTTAGTTTGAAAAAGGATACGTTTTTATTATTAATAAATTGTTTTTTATGGATTGTGTAATTTTAATTAAAAGCTAAAATTTTATTTTTTTTAATTTTATAATATAGAATAAATATTTGGAATCATAATTTTTAAAATAATATATGTGAATTTTTTGAATTTTTATCAACTGGTTGATTTATTTATGAATATTAAAAGAGACACGTTTTTATGAATGGGGTAATTTTTACAACACAATCATGACAAAAATATGAATTAAAAAATCATGAGAATTTTAATACATGTAATAAATGATAATATATTTATAATAACATAAAAATATTTCCAATTAATTTAAATTAATTATTTATTCTAATATATATATATATATATATATATGAAAATATTTATTGGTGTCGATGTCGTTCTTTCACAACAGAAGAAAAATATAAATTTGTGTATTTGAGATAATAGTTAATATTATAAGGATTTGATAGGAATAAAGGATAAATATTAAGTCTAAAAAATATGCTTATTCATATTTAGGAATTTTAAAATTATATAACATGTTAATTATGGAAACATTTACCCTGTGTTCATGCAAGGTAAAAAAGTCAGAAATTATTATCTTAAATATGTTATTATTTTAAGTGTGAGAATAAAATTATATATTTAATAGTTTTTTAATATGATATATATGAATAATAAATTATATTAATCTATTTAATTTATTTCTAATATTAAATAACAAGATCATTATAAAAAAATCTTATACAGTATTGACGTAGCGCTTGTGCATGTAAGAGAAAAGTTAAATAAATGGTTTTAAAAATATTTCAACTGATAAGGTTTGGAATAACTAGGTTTTTCCGGAATTTTAAACATAATAATAAAATTTATGTAATTATTTAAATATTAATTAATTAATTTTATAATCATATAAGTATTTTTGTCCCAAATAATAATAATAAACTTAAAAATAAATTTAAGTACTATTTACTGTTTACAATGACTTATAAATTAATGTAAACCCATAAAAACAAATTATGACTCCATTTTGGATGATTGAAGCATTAAAAGTTCAACTATTATCCATTAATGATCCACTTTCCAAATTTAAAATTTCTTTTTCGACCCTTAATGTTTGAATGTTGGAAACAAATCTATAAAAGTTTCCCTATAAAAGGTGAATTGTTCTAAAATTTTAGAAAAAAAATATCTTCATCTTTGTTTTATCTTTATATTCTTACCAAATTCCTCACTAAACTGACCTTTACAAATTTATAAGTCTCTATTGTCTTCAAAAGTGCATTCACTTTTGGCTTTAGACTAAATTCAAAGGAAGTGGTTCAAAGGGCATGGTAAGGGTTTACAATATTCATTTTCCTCTCATATTTATGATTCAGTATCATAAAAATATTCAATACATCTATTTTTCTAATTAAATGATTTAATTGTCATCTTATTTTCTTGTTTTTTACATATAAATGGGGTTACATCTTCCATTACATCTAACCGAACTATTTTTCATAATTTTTCACTTCATCAAAATAAAGGTTTTCAAAGACAATGTCTTTTTTGTTTCAATTCACCTATTAATTTTTTCAATAACATATGTAATCATTAAAAGTAAAACTAAAATAAAATCTTATTTATATGAATCATTATTTTTTAAAAATCAATTATTTATTGTGTTTTCCCGTATATTAAACTCTATTTAATTTCATTACTCACTATAGTGGGTTTACAATATCTAAGTAAACGATGCTGTTTTCATAAACATATATATTTCAGGAATATTATTAAATTTTTATTTCATGAGTTTACGGAAGCCTCATCCTTGTTGAATCTCCACCCGGTAGATCAGTTCAAGCACAGGAGGCCTTCAGTTGATGACTTCAATCGATTTTTCTTTAAAGCATGGGATCTTAAATAAAGAGTGGTGGTTGGCTTACTCAATAGCAATCAAATCATGATTAGGTTCGAATCAGAGGTAGATCTCATCCAATCTTGGTCGAGGGATCCTTGAAGCTTCCATGGATCTCATTTTATGCTTTTACTTTGGTCCTTCGATCTTCATATGAATCGTGACTTGCCTTCCATTGTGGTTTGGGTAAGTTTCCCTACTCTTCCTTTTCTGTTTTAGTATCCTTCGGTTATTCACATGTTGGGTAATCTGGTAGGTAGATACCTCTGCTCTGATAGTCGTATTGAGGAGGATTTCTATCCGGTGAACCCGCAGGTGTGTCTTGAAATGGATGCATCTCACATCACCTCTGATTTTGTTTGGATCACGGTCAGCGAGGAATACTGATGCAAATAGAGGGTTATTTATGAAAATTGGATTGAGTTTTGTGGCTCTTGCAATAGATTAGGCCACTCGGTTGAGGTTTGAAAAAGTGGGTGTCCTTCATGTAATGGGGAATTTTCATCGATGACCACTGAGGATGGTTCAATAAGTGGTGTGAATGTGGGTCTGGATTCGAGAACTGCGGAGCCATTTTATGAAGGAAGGGGTCCCTGTTTGTCTGTTTCAGTTGAGGATGGCAATTCATCTGGGTCTCGTAAGGCTTCTTTTGAGGAAGACCAAGACCATGGGGATTCCGGTGTTAAGGTGAACCAGGATAATCTGAAGGTTTCTAAGGTTCTCCAAAGGTTAAGTTAGGACATAATAATACCTACTACTTCCATTACTAGTGTGGGTTCAGAGCATATTGCGAAAGGAAGGGAGTCCAGCACTACAAAGGAGGTCATCACAGCCAGTGCTAAGGATTCTAAAATCCTTGATCTTCTATATAAACCTTTTATATCTTTGAGTAATAGGGTTTAAGGGATTTTTTATGACATGTTGTTCACAGGACTGGAGGAGTATGTTTTTATATAAGGTGATGGTGCTGCGGAGGCCTTAGAGGGTCAGCAGGTTGAATGTAGGGGGCATTAACCAGCTTCAGTTGGTGAGGAGATCTTGGAGGATAAACGGGTTGAATGTTTAGGTCATGAAACATGTACCATGACAGTGGAAGACAACGATAATGTGGTCCGGCACTACCCTTTGGTGGATACTACGGATCAGAGGTTGGGATATAATGTTGAACCATTTGGGGAAAAAGCTACTAATGAGGATAGGCGTCTCCCTATGATGGAGGGTAACACTCTAGACCAGAGTCCGGGGAACAACTCTAAGTGTACTGATGCTATTTTGAGGGATCAAGCTAGAATTGGAAGGGAGAGTTATGGGGGAGGGAAAGATAATGTGAGCGGTCCAGTCGGCCTCTCATTCAGTGATGTAGTTCAAAGTGGGAATCAGATGATGGATATAGCTGACGAACCTTTGTCTTCTACACCAAGAAGAAGACCATGGAAGGATTGCTCATTTCATCTGAGGCCGATGTGGACTAGATCTGCCTCAAAGCGGAAAATGAGGTGAATTTTTCATTTAAAAAGGGTTGCATGTTCTAGAAGGCATCCCCAGATAATTCTTTTCTTGATCATCTTAGGAGTAGGGTTCAACGTGAATGCATTGGAGGCATCCATAAGGGGAATCGGCTACTGGAGAAGATGACTCATGCATGGGATGCAGAGATGAATATAGTTATTATGATGTGTTATTCTATGTAGGTATGCATTGTCTGATGTTTTTGTTTTAATTTTCTTTATTTTTGGTTGTATGTTGGGGTACCGGAAACCCATAAACCGGCTTCTAAAAATGAGAAAAATATGATTTTCTAATTTTATTTTATCATCCTTGAATATTTATGGCATACCAAGCATGTTGGGACTCGATGTAAGGTCCTCCCTTCAAAACCAATTATTATGTTCCATTAATATTTTAAAAAAATTAACATGTTAGGGGTAATTAAAATTATATATTTTTATTCCATAACTATGTTTATGACTTCAAAGTCAAAGTAAATGATAAGTGTCAAAAATGATATTAAAGATATTTTATAAAAAAATACTATTTAATTATTGAAAAATAATAAAAATATATAATGAGTAAATTAATGAATAGAAATTTTATAAAAGTTCAAACATTTTCCAATTATGAGATAATTTTTACCTCATTAGTAAATTTATTACCCTTTATTACAAAAAAAAGTTTTTACTATATTAAAGGATAAAATTAGTTAATGAAGAGTTTAAACTAAAATATTAGGTTTACAATGACACAAAAACAAATATAAACTTAATTAGATGATACTATTTAGTCAATATAATCTTTTTATTATAATTCATGTCTTTTTTAAGCCTTATACATGATAAATACATCAATTTTTGTTTTTTCCCTCCCTTATAAAAGGACACCCATTCTATCTTTTATTTACACATCCTAAAGCCCCCTTGCTCAAAAAAACATATCAAAATTATATTCTAAAAATACTAGAGAAATATTATATGTGTGTGACTTCTTAAAATACCACTACAATTGTCCTTAAAAATATATCTAAAGGAGGCCTCTCAGAGAAGGGGTAATCATCTTACCCGGCCTATTTTAATTTATTTATTATTATACCTTCTATAAACATATGGTATTCAGAGTCAAATAATAAATTAAATATAAAAACATATAATCAAATTTTATTATGATTTTTTGAAAACCAATACTTGCCCTTTATTCCATGAAATGGGATGTGAAAGTATAGCTCATGCGTACATGTGGACTACTACCTCCACGTAGAGATACAATTAATTTTCCATCACCATTATCATGGATGATTATTTTGATATTTTTAATGTTTATAAACTATATTAATGAAATAATTATTATAATATAATTATAATATCATATCTAACTTCTTAAATTCTCATCCATTGAGAAACAATATTGTCTCTTGTGAGTATGTGTGGACTGAAACCTCCATGAAATGATGGGATTAGTTTTTTGATTATGTTTAAATGGATAGTAATTAGAATTAATTTAATGAATATATATGATATCTATGATATAATTATTATTATTATTTAAATTTAATATATTGTTTAAATTTCTCTCATTCCATCCGTGAAAAATTTAAAACAATGTCCATGCATAGTATGGCATTCCATCTCCATAAATGGTGTAATTCATTTTTCTATTTTTATATTTTATAAATGATAATACATATATATATTGATTATATATTATATTTATATCTTGACTAAAATGAGGGAAATGATGTAACCATTATCAAATTATAAGGACCAGAAATACTGAACCAAAAATTTAATGAAAAATGAAACATTCAATACCCGAAAATGATGATTTTATTAATGAATTATTAATAAATGGGTATTAAAATGTTATAAGTGGATACTATAGGGTTTTATAAGTATATAAATTACTCGATTATATGAGTATAATAAATTTAAATTAGTTTTATTGGATGTAATAGGGGTTTTAATGGAAGTTGAATTAAGTGTAAGGGTTTCTCATTTCACTTTTATATATGTTATACCTATGATATATTCACAACATATTTATTTTTCAGGGTGTATATATTTAAAATGATTTTATTAAATGGTTATTCTCATAAAAATTATATGGATTTACCAATCAATATATGGTTATCTATTACATGATGTTATGATTTAAAAGTTACCAAAGATGTAAGTGATATTTGTTACAATTTCTTTATTTAAAAGGATTGATTATAATTAAGATTACAATGATGAAATTTTATAATATAACTCTCAGTAAACTTATAAATTTTCTAATACTATTTATATTTTTATATATTAAGTGTTTAATATTCATTTTATTCCATTAATTAACATAAGAATCTAAAAGAATATTTTTAACTAAAATTGACTTTGTATCTCCCTTCGGTCGAAAATACATTTTCTTCTGTGTCTATGTTTTCTAAAAAAATTACAATATTTTTTTAAATATTCACCTATTATTGTTTAAATTCATTTTTACCCCTGATTTAATTTTTTTAAAACATTCTAAATGGAATTTAATTATCATTTTCCAAATGAGGTTCTTGGGGATTTTCACCGAAAATATGGAATGAATCAGTGTTTTAATGTTCACAAAATATAAAAAATTTCTATCTAACATGGCTGCTTAAAGGTTTTAAGATTCCCATTAAAACATTCTAAGGTATATTTCATATAATTTTTTTACTTAATATTTTTTAATTTTTTAGATTTTAAATAATTGATTCAAAGTGGAAGGGTATTTACTTTATGAAATATTCCAAATGATATTTTAAAGGCATTTTCATATATGATGACATCCTTTGATGTTTCTTATCCTTTATTGGGGATATGATCTAATGATACCATAATTATTATTTATCTTGATGCTTTATTATTATTATTATGATACATTTATTAAACATATTTATTTCCCATAGGTTATAATATGATAAAATTTTGAAATGTTTAAGAAATTTGTTTTCTTTCCATTGGTTATGATCTATGATGAATGTTTTATGATATTTTGGATAACATATGAACATATTATGATTATGTGACTGGTGGGACCATAATTATTTGGACCATTAATTTATTCGGCAAACATTGATATCTAATGAGATAATAACAACTTAAATGGGGAGTGAACCTATTTAAGTAAGGGACATTATCCACTGTGTGAGTATTGGGGGTGAACCTCCACTAAAGACAAGATTGGATAGGTTTTGAACAAAATCCACCATGATAGACTAGGATATGATACTTTACCATGGAATGATTTTATATGCTTAATTTTATGCCATAAACTTATGTTTTATTCCAATGTTATGCAGTCATGGATCATGTCCTTTGATTCCTTTAGGATTCATGCCTTATAAACATCCAAGCATTGTTCTGTGACTCGACATTATGGTTTATGATGTATAGGGTATTATTTTCAAATTTTAATCTCATATTATCAAAATATTATTCTCTTATTATGTTTATGTGGTAATTCATATATTCTTTGTTACCCTTACTAAGAATTTGATCTCACACATACTACAGTTTTCTTTCCCCAAGATATATTGAATGGTTTTAAGGAAGATATATCTAAGAAGGGTACTAGTTAGGAAAGACTTTGAGGTAGATGATGTAGATATCTTATGAATTATTTTTTTATGTATAAAAGTTTCCAAATACACTAAACCAGAACAATTTTTTCATGGATAGTAAGGTTATGTAATGAATATTCATCTAGTAAGTTAAAAAATCTATGTATGAAAACTATATGTCACTATAAAATGGATATGAGTTAGGTGTTGAATTAATTGATTATAATATCTATATTTATGATACATGAGAAAAAATAACATTCTAATAAGACATAATAATAATAAAAAATTCTCAAATTTCACTTTTTAAGAGAAAATTAATATTATTCTATTAATTTTCTTTATGTGGTTTCCTATTGGAAAATTATTGTCTTGAAAGTAATTTGTTCATGGTATTGGAAGATCATGTTTAAGCCCACTTTTTCTAGATGTTGTTATTGAATTTATAAAAAAGACATTAATTGGGTTATTCTATATCAATTTTCATTCTTTAGGACTTAGGATATAATAACCACTTAGTTTATTTTACGTGGAGAACGAATTTCTGTGAATTGCATTTTTTCATTTTACTAAAGAAATTTAAGAGACATAGAGGTATTTATTATCATCCCACTATCACAATATCTTTATTCAAGCATAATATTTGACAATGTGTAAAAATCATCCTTTGTTTTTTTAGGGTGAAATTGTGTGTAATTGACTACAAAATACACCACTGCCTAGATTCTAGGAAGTAGATGAAGTTGTTCTATCGATTCAAATACGGGTAATTAATTCAAAAAGGGTTGTTATAGAATTGATTGAATTGTATCCATGATGCATGATGACTTGGTATAAGACTTCAAAATTTTCCAGACACTCAGAGGGGACATGATTTATAATACTCACACGCACTTAATGAACCATGATAATTTTTTCCCCACAATTCCCTCGGTCTCCTACCAATTCAATCTATTGTGTACAATGACAATATTTTATTGATAACCTATCACATATTATGTACCCTATCCACTATATTTTCTTGATAATGTTAATTCATGTTATGTCTATGATACCACATGGATTTCATTTTTATTAAAGAATGTTCTTTTAAACATTCACATTATTTTATTAATGGGAATGTATTTGATATCTATGTTTCAAAATATATGGATAACCAATTTTTGTTCAGTAATATGTTCCTTAAGTAATGTTTTAAATGGTCTCAAAGACTATTATAGTGAATATATTGTAATTAAACACAAAATGGGTGGGGTCTAGAATTATATGGTCCCATGATGCATCAATAGGAATCATAAGACAAAACAAGTTGGGTTTTTTGTATTCTTGTTCCCATAGAAGGTTAATATGTTGACTACAGTCTTGATGATAAGGACAGTTTCTCAGAAAATTATCTTGAAATAAATTTTTCAATATATGGTATTATTAATTCCATCCATATGAGATCAATAATTATTATTATCCATGTTTTCATTAATTTTCATGGATATAAAATTCCCTCAGTTTCAGTTGAGTAGGGCTTCATGTTTTTCACTTATTATTTCCATATCACTTTTTACATGTTAATGTTATGTAATTGTACAGTATATGTTACTCTATATTTAGAATCTAATCTCACTCATATTTTTTTCCTTTTCGTATGATCACTATGTGTAAATTCGAAGGATATGGTGGAAAGGTTAATAATGTTCATGAAATATATTCATGTCGTATATTATATATTCAAGTGTAATATATTTATTTAAATAATCGTCAAAGACTAATATATTGTTCTATCCTATAATTACTATTTCATATAATACTAATAATGTAATATAACTATAGGCTATGGGTTTATAGATTCTAGGAGGATATAGTGGTTATCAAAGTAAGGTTTATTAGAAACATAATGGATTATATTTAGGTAAACCAAATAATATAGACAAATTACTATCAAAATATAAAAATATTTAGAGGGAACACTATTAAAAACATAGTAGGAATTTTGTTTTACAATTTTATGATACAAATATGAATATGGAATTGTAAAAAGATAGAGACTCATGGGAGGAATGGATAAACACATATAGTCAGTGTAGGTATATTCCCCCTAAAAAAATTTAAGGAGTTGTAGTTGTGGATAATTAGTTAATAACCATATTAAGACATTTAAAATAGGTTAGGGCATAATAGGCATGCTCATATAGTATCATATTGATCCACAACATGGTGTAGCTATGTTGGATTTCGTTATCTGACAACAATCACCATCATTCAGTAGAATTATGATCCTCTAGTAGACAAGAAATGTATCAAGTCCCTAGATAAGATATTTCATACCATGGGAAGTAGTGAAAAGGAAAAATTCATCACGACAATTTATCTTCTGAAGGGTGATGTGGTTGATAGTTCATAACATAGAAGGGAAAGATGATCTCAAGTTCATAGAATGGTGAAATTTTATAGAGATATTATATGAAAAATAATTTCCTCATGAGAAGATAAAAAATTGAAAGGCATATCCTCAAACATATAAAAAAGTATTGGAGGAAAATTTTATTGTGTATGAGCCTAACATTGCAAGGTTTTCTAGTCTTGATATGTATTATGTATGTAGACTGTAAAGAAATATTAATAATTTATTTTATAAGTTAAATATGATCCTTTAAAGGGTGTTGGTCTGTCATATTTTTTCTTTATATGAGGATATAGTCTCAAGTTATATTAAGATATAAAATTAGTTCTCTAAGATGTTTGTATTAAAGGGAAATTTGGATGAGAAGAGGTCGGTAAAGAAAAGAAGAACTATATTTCCCACATGTGATGAGTATAGGAATAAACACTATGGGGAATGTATAAAGGGAATGTGAGTTTGTTACAAGTTTAGAGAAAATTTAAATAAAGCTCACAAATGTAGGGAGATGGTGTAAATTTTGCATGATCAATTCTTTAAATGTATGCAGATGAAACATTATGAAAAATAATGCCCCAGGTTTCAATAAAACATAACTCAAAATTGGATAATAGAGGAAGGAAATGATTATAATGTTACCACAACAAAAGTAAATGTTCTTAATGATAAGTTGGTTGGTAATTTTATTGTTTCCCAACATTTACTTAATGTATTATTTGATTCTGAATTTTCATCGTAACATCACAAACCGGTGGAAAGTAAAACAAGTCCCCCAAGATAAATATTTACATAGACTCATGCATACCTCCCTATATTCAAGATGACATCGAATAGAAGTATAAGTCTCTAGAGATGAATTTTAGAGACTATACCTTCTTATAAGAGCAAAAACACCATATGAATATTTTGAATAGATGTAATAACCTTCAGGAATAATAAGTGGATAGCATATGATAAAAACCAACAAATATCCAAGTAATAAATGGTATAAAAATATAATGAATATGTTATAGGTTATGAAGGCATACAAATAAAATCCCCAATACCAAACACATAAAATATTTTGAACACAATCCTAAGTCCCAACCTGGTCCTGATATCCCATGATCCAACTCCTCATATTATGCATAAACCAAACAGAAAGTCCTTCTCCTAATCATGTGATAGGAAACATATAGCATAAGTTTGGGTACTTTAGTGCCATACAGACCTGAGTAGGGTGTTATTACAACTCAGCAGGTACCACCAATAGTTTCTAAAGAAATATCCAATCTCTATAATCATGTCAGTAGATAAAGAATGGATCAGTAGATAAATAATCATCCAGGTAACATGTTTCACATTTAAAATTTATTTATTATCCCTTTAAATATTTAAGTTCCTTCATATCAACACTATGGTAATTTAATATTTATTTCACAAGGGAAATCATTTATCCAATAATTTAATCTAGTATACAATAGTGCATCAGTCTGGGTTCCCATAACATATACCATGGGGGTCACAGGTTTGAAATCAAGGATCTACGATCCATGAATCCAACCAGGATTTGGTATGCCATGTCCAACTATTCCAACCACTAGGTCAAAAGTTATAAAAAATATAGAATTAGTCCATAAATCCAATAGGGACTCATAAAAAAATGTTTGACAATCCCAAACTTGATATGAAATTCCTTTTCCATACCTTTGGTTTATAAGGGTCAATTTATTCCATAAGAAACAATAGTGAATCGAGTTGCCTACAGAACAATATTCTCCCACCCAAAACTAAGGAGTGGATTATTAGTTCAACATTTCAACACATTACTCATAGGTCAACTAAACAGGGATAATCATTTTATGAATCCAAATGGGATACTTCACATCATGTTTCTACATCCTTGACCATTCTATTATCACCCATTTTTATCTTTATCACATCATTTATAAAAAACTAATTTCCCTTAATCATTCATTGTTTACAGAGGTCCAAACATACATTAAAAACCAACATGCATCATTCAATCCCAACCCCCATTTTACAATCTCACAAAACACCCCTTAAAACATTTTTTAGAGCCTTAACAAAACCACTAAATTTATAAAAACATTTCAAAACTACCCATAAACAAGTTCCTTTCTCTTAAACGTAAAAAGATTGAAAATTTCAATCTATTCCATTAAATTAATTAAAAGAAACCACCATATCATTTTCATAGGTTTAAAAACACACACACAATTCAAACACCATTAGGAATTTAAAAGAAATCCATTTTCAAACACTTTGAGTTCAACACCTCATTTCTAAAACATTAACAAATTTTAAAAAAAACATATCCTCCATTGAATACCTAACCATCTCAAAATCTAAATCACATCATTTAAACCCTTTTAGAACCTCTTAGGCATTTCACAAAAGCGAACATATAATTTTTAAATTATTCTTTTATCCATTACCAAACTCCTAATAAACTATGACAGCACATTCAGTTTCATAGCTACACTATATCAACTTCTGCCAATTCATTTCACCACTATCATTTGTTTTGAATACCCCATGGGTAGCCCAAGTTCTAGTGTTAAATCATCAATGGATCCAATGAGTACCATAAAGGGTCTCATGCCTCACATTAATTTCCAAATTACTTTCATTTTCAAAATTCATAAAAAATATAGCAAATACACAACTTAGAACAACTACATACACATATTAAACATCAAGACTATGAGAAAATATTATGGGCCACCTACCTCATACTCATAGATAACTTTTTATCCAAACTTTTTCCTTGATCCTAGTCAAAACAACCTTTAAAATCCAAACTAAGAATTTGGAAATGGAGTTGCAAGGTTTACCTGGCCACCCACACAGTTTGAAAACCCATGTGGTGGTAATGCACTTTCCATTGTTAGCGGGTAGCTCATACTGCATTGTTCCCTTGCCCCACAACAAGATTTACCTATCCTTGAACCCCATGTATGTTTCACGGTTATGGTGCATGGGTACTACTAACAATGTTTCGAATGTTCTATCAGCACGTATTGTCATCTTTTCCTTCTCTTACATGTCTCAAACTACTGGGTTACCCTCAAGACCTATCCTACTCCTGGAGACATTCCATTAACCAAAAATTTTAAAAGGTACATGATTTTTCTCAAGGTCTGTATGTTATATAAAAACATTTTATATCTTCCATCTTTCCCAAAAACATTATATCTTTACCTAGAAAATTTTTAAGGGAGTTATCAATTAAGATAGAAAGTGTGGGTTTTATGGAAATAAATATATGCTAGTAAATTGAAATTATGATTCATAGAAATATCATATTTAAATTATATGTTATTATACATATATTTGATTATGAAATTATACTTGGTATTATTTGGCTTTCAATGTGTTATGAAAAACATTATTTCCAAGGGAATTTGATTATAATCCATAAAGGTGAAGTGGAATATCTTTCCTTTCAAATAAAATCATCATCATCTATATCATGTTTGGATGCACCCCCATTTGCACACTTTAAAGAAATTTTGGGTATAGTGGATGATAAAATTAAATCTATGGATGAGGAAGGTATCCTACGAATAGAGGATTTACCCATGGTACAAAAATTTATTGATGTTTTTTTAGAATTTTTACATGTTCATCCACCAGATCAAGAATTTGAGTTCCCTGTTAAATGAATTATCATTTCTAGACCCATATTTAAAAATCCTTATAGGATATAGCCAGTGGAGTTAGTAGATTTAAATCAATAATTGAAAGTTTTGAGTGATAATGGATTTATATGACATAATGTCTCACCATTGGTAGCCCCTATTTTTTTAGAAAAAGAAGGATGTTTCGATGAGATTGTGTATTAATTAAGTGAGATCAATTACATCTGTATAAAGAATAAGTAATATATTAAATGTAATGAGAACATATTTAAACAACATAAAGGAGAATAATTATTCTTAAAGATCTATATTCATAGGGTGTGTAGGCCTATCGGTGATGATGGGTGTAAAAACTGACTACACACCATGTACTTGGTATTTAAACGCCATGTAATCAGTCGGCAGCTGAATAGTAAGGTCGTGGAAGTAGCTTCTAGGTGAGCGACAGTATACAATTTTTATTCAAAAATACATGTCATGTACTCAGGTCGATAGATGAACAATGTGGTGGTGAAAAGAATCTGAAATAGGAACAGTTTAAAAAATGGAAAATACACGCTGGGTACTTGAGAGTACACCCCGTGAAGTTTGTTTTTTTCTCTTAAAACGGGTAGTAGCCTCCTCTTTCAGTAGTGGAGGATTTTATTTCGTTTTGTAGATTGGGAGGATGACCGAACCTTAGAGGATCACCCGATCGCACCCCAGGAATCTGATTCCACCTTCGCCGATCATGTTGGGACCGTACGGGTAAGCCCTCCCCTCTCCTTGACCTGTTCTTACCAATTATTCATCTATGAGAATTTATTTACATTTGAATGGGAATTCTCTTATCCCAGATCTATGTCGTACTTGGACAATTTGGGAGGTTTTGTTCATGTATATTGATCAGAGGAGATCAAGTTAGGTGGTCTGATGTTTAATTAGAACTGTCATGTTGTTTTTGTGTACCATTGTGTTATGAGCCCATGATTGGGGTGTCGTATGGCTGAGGCCTTGATTAATTAAATACAAATAATTTTTTAGGAAATTTAATGAATATATACAACTGTTGTTTGTGATCATTGCTTGGATCCATGTCCACCTCGTGGGTGTGTTCCCTTGTTTAGCCGTTTGGCCAGGATACCCGAGGGCATGCCGTGATTTAGCATGATTTGAGTTTTCTTGAGAGAAAGTGTATGTAATTGCTTGCGATGTGTGGGGATCGGCCTAGTTACATGCTTCTGTTCTATTTTCCTGAGGGAAAGGCCTGAGGGAAAGAGTTTGTTTAGTCTGAGGGAAATGTTTCATATGCCTAAGGGAAGTTTCTTCTATGCCTGAGGGCATTATCTCGTACGCCTGAGGGCACTATTCGTTATGCCTGAGGAAAGATACCTGAGGGTTTCATTTCAATTTTTCCTGAGGGTAATGTTCTGATTAGCCTGAGGTCAATGTATTGTTTATCCTGAGGGCGTTGTATAGATGAATATTCACTGTGGTGGTTGTTATACCGACCAAGCTAAAGCACAGGATTGGTATTGGTTTACCTTGTACTTGTTAGATAGCTTGTGGTAGTTTTGTTGTGGCAATGTTTAGGAAATTTTTGGCTGAGGATAAGTCTTGGAAACTTATAATTCAGATATATTGAATTTCTAAATAATAAATAAATGGAAATGAGATTCGTAGGAGTAGGTGATTTTGAGTACATCCTAGATTACTGAATTTTCATTACTTCACCCTGTTGTTGCAAAAATTCACTAACAGTTGGGCACGGGCCTTTGGTGGTTTTCTACTGGGATTTATTTCTCACACCCTATTTGGGTCATGACTTGGGCCTAAATAGATTATATTTCTGCAGGTGTGGATAAGGGAAAGGTTCCCTATATAGATACATGATTGTTTTAGAGGAGTGGGAGAGCATGGGACCGAGCTTAGGCTTGCGATGCTGTTGAGTTCCTGTTGTGCTATTTTATTTTGCTTTGCTGTATTTTTTCCTTGTATTTCAGTGTATCCTATTTTGGATGCTTTCTTAGACATAGGGACATATTTCTTCATTATATATGACTGTTGGCCTTTTCTTTACTTCTGTGCTCTGTCTATTCATCTTTGTTATTTGTTTACTGCTTCCACATTTTGAATGTTTATATCTATTTCTACTGTGTTACACTTTGAAAAATGAGGGCATATTTTTTCCACTATCAGACCTATGCCCTCTCTGCTAGTTGGAAGCCTCTGACGTTTGGTGAAATGAACTTGCGGTCATGTGACTAACTAGGTCCAGGGCACTCGTTGAGGAGAACCCAGATTTGGGACGTTTCAAAGTGGTATCAAAGGAATTTATTTTCTCTTGAGTTACTGTTTGGTGCCTAAAGCCATAGATAGGACAGAATAGGTACTTTTTAATAATCTATGCCTGGGAGTACCTAACCCATGTACAGGAAAAATCCAATTTACCACGTGTTGCAATTCTTCTGATTTTGCACTTTTATAGTTGATATGATTTTCTCCATTGGGGGACGCACTTGTTGTGTACTGTTTATATTTTTACAGCTATGTTCTATTTAGTTGCAACCCGATGAGATGAGGGTATTCCATCTCATGCATCATTTAGGCACATTTTAGAATCACATGCCATGCATAATTTACATGCCATGTAGTTGTATTAGAAATTAAATGTTGTTGTGATAGATGTTGTGCTAATAAGTGCATGTTGTTGTGATAGATTCCTTGATAAAATACCTGTTATTTAATAAGGTATTGTTATGTGAGGTTTCGTAGAATGAACACCAAACTTTGGTTTTTAAGGAGTATGGGCCCTCATTGACCGGAATTTGGTGGATCATTGACTATTTAATTTGTTTATAACACGTATAATATGCCAAAATTTGATTCGAGGGGAGTATGGGCCCTCATAGATCAGAATTTGGCACTTAGGTGTTGTTTTCAGTGTTTTCTGGGATCTGAAGTAGTTTCAGAGGCTTACTGTCTAGGAAAACCAAGATTACATGTTGTGTAGTCTTTATTACATGCCGTTTAATATTCTATTTGGGAAGAAGTGGAAAAAAATTAAGTACACGCCTTGTACCCTATGTACATGCCTTATAGTTGCTACCCGTGTCATAGGCCGTGTGGCCAGGAATATGAGGTAGTGAAAGCATTGAGGGAACACGCCGTGTACTGATTGTACACGCCGTGTTGTGTTGACCATGTGTATGTACTGTAACTAACAAACATGGGTGGAGAAATTTTATCTTATACATGTCGTGTCAATGATGAACATGTCGTGTAGTGGAGCCTGGGGATCCGGCTGTGTAACTAACAAACACGGTTCGATGTTACCTTCTCTTGAACACGCCGTGTACATGTGGAACACACAGTGTAGTCTTGACTGGTGAGAGGCCGGGGGGGTTTGGGCATGTGGTTGGGAAACGGGGAGGTATACATGCTGTTTGCGGGTGTAACACGCCATGTAGTGTCAGAAGAGTAGTCGGTCATGTAACTAAAAACACGGGCAGTTGGAATCTAATCCATACATGTCGTGTCCATCTGGAACACGCCAAGTAGTGTGAGTTGTGTACCCGGGCGTGTCATGGAAAACACGGGTCGGTGAAGCTCGTCTAGTACATGCTGTATAGACCTTATACATGTCGTGTAGTCTCATTCAAAAGAGATCTGTGTGGCTAAGCCATGTAGTCTTGTTTTGTAAAACTTGGATGTTTTCTTTCTTCTGTTCCCTTCATACACTCCTTGTTTTCAGTCCTTGATAATCTTAATCTAAGGCATGTGTTGACCTTGTAGAGTCATTCCACTGAGATGACCACGAGTTATTCGCTAGGAGAGTGGCAACGACTATACTTCAGATATGGTAGGCCATGGGCTGCCGATGGATACTCCATCAGAGGAAGATGTGATGCCAGCCATTATACCGGACACAGGCGTGGAGAATTAGTTCCGTGAAGCCTTCATGCAGTTTATGCAGACCTTCCAGGGAGCACCGCTGTCTACCACATCTATGGCAGAGCAGACCCATATATTCCAACAGCAACATCCACCTACGTTTTCAGGGGATAGAGGACCATAGGCTGCAAAGTCTTCGCTGGGTTCTATTAAAACTATTTTCGAGCATCTTGAGACGCCTCCAGGGTGGACGGTCAAGCTCGCTATATATATGCTGTGTGATTTTGCCAAGAGGTGGTGGGATGTTACCAACCAGACCGAGCATCACCGAGACATGGCATGGGAATACTTTCAGCCAGTCTTCTATGACTTCCTCTTCCCAAAGACGCTGAGGGCAGATCGAGCTCGGAAGTTCATGAATCTGCAGTCGGGCACCATGTTAGTGATGGACTATTCTTCTCACTTCACCGAGCTACAGTGTTTTGCACCTATTCTGGTGGGTGATGAGGCGTTGAGGGAAAGATACTTTGAGGATGGTCTTTGGTGTGACATCCGAGCACTGGTGAACATTTTCATGTTGCCTACCGTGCATGCTATTGTGAACCAGGTAATGATTACAGAGCTAAACCTTCGGGAAGCTAGTGGTGTGGTCCATGGCTGTTCAACACCAGTTTCTGGTACTATTTACACTGGTAAGAGAGGGGAACAAGAGACCTCAGTGTCCCCGATACCCAGTGGAGTGTCGAGCTTACGGAAAGATGGGTCATCTGCAGCACATTTCAGGGCGTTTCTATAAGTGGCTAGTGAGATGGGTTCTGTGCAGACTCTGTGTGCGGGAGCAGGGCCAAGATCTTCTTACCAGTCATGGAATTGGGATACGTTGGGATGTACAGGTAGAGGTGGTGGTCGTGGCTATGGTAGCCAGACACCAGGGTCTTAGAGAGAGCAAGGTGGGACAGCTCAGGGTAGCCAGGCTGTGTCATTGGGCCGCGGCATTGGGCAGGCATATGCAGTGCAACAGACCCAATAAGAGCAGGATCCCGGACCTTCTACTGTCAGAGGTACTATTCTAGTTGCTTTGGTTTTTTCTTCTATACTTTTTAATACGGGGTATACACATAGTATTATATCTGTTCTCATTGTGGATAGCCTTTGGCTCTGTGTTTCTTATTCTTCTGATGTTATGACGCTAGACACTCTGTTGAGGATTATAACAGCATATGTACATCAGTGTGGGGAATTCCCCCTTAAGGTTAGTGGGTGTCACTTCCTATGGGACCTCTATATCTTAGAGATGATATCTTATGATTTCATTATTAGCATGGACTAGTTGGTACCCTTTAGAGCCTTTGTGGATTACTATCGTCGTAGGGTGAGTTTTACGTCACCAGTGGGCAGAGAGTTTCTATACAAGGAAGAATGGGATGTCTAGGCGAGATGAGCTAGACCCAACCATCATGGGTGAGGTGGAGTGACAACCTAGATTGCGAGTTTATATCTGGATGATCAGGGGAATTTTCAGAAGGATTTCCCTCCAGTAGTTGATCATTTTAAAGATGTCTTCCCGGATGACTTTTCAGGTCTTCCTCAGGAGCGAGAGGTGTATTTCACTATTGAGATTGTGCTAGGTGTTGGGACCAGGTTGAATGAAGATGAAAGTTTGAAGAGTTATCTTTTGCAGAGTGTTGTATTTTGTTGTCAAAGGCGATAAATCAATTCACTTTGTAGAAGGATCATAAATCAGACGATGCTTTGCTGGTATGTATTTCACACAAATCATGAGTTAGGAGAACTTGTGATGCAAGCCTTATGAAGGAAAGGGGGAGAAACGATGATGCCAGTCATATAATGTTATGATTGGAAGGAATGATGCTGCTGGAAGATAGGAAAGATTCAGTTCCCATTGCAACTCTGACGATGCTTAAGCTGATCTATCAAAGGATAAATATCACGACAGTGGGATTCGTGATAAGAGCAGAAGAATGGTTATGGGAAGCAGTAAAGAGATAAAATGGCAAAGCAATAGACAATCTGGGGATGGCAGAAAAGCACAGTTTAAGGTGGCGCCTTTTTCCAGTGTTTGCCAAATTTTAGGGCCTGAAAATCGGGAGATGAAGAAATGTGCTTGGCAATGGATGTTGCACATACGATTGAAGATGGTTTATACGTGCAAAGAGTTATTCAAGGTCAGAACATTGAAAAATGACAAAGGAATGGAGTGCGTGGAAATTTAGGCACGTTTCGCGCAAAAATAAAGTGGTGCGCGCAATATCTGCGGGATGCGCGAAATAGTAGCGGGTTGCGCGAAAAATCTGCGGGATGCACGAAATATTGGAATGGTGCGCGAAATTGAGGAAGGAAGTTTGCGCGCAAATGATGGTTCGAGATCAGAAGATCGAAAATTGGTAAAGGCATAAAAGGCGCGAAATATTGGAGCAGTGCGCGCAATCTGATGTTGCAGGAAAGATTGGGTTTGCGCGCAATATGGAATGCGGTGCGGAATTTTGCACGCAATTGGTGCCTCGTGCTTAGAAGGATGAAAAATGGCAAAGGCATGAGGTGCGCGAAAACTTGAAGCATGGCGCGGAATATGAAGTTGCATAAAAGAGTTTTTACGCGCATGGAGGAGGTTTTAAACGCGGATTAGTGTTTTCCGCGCGGGTTCAAAAATGCCTATAAATATGAGGCTAACCCTTGATTAGTTGTTAATGCTCGACACTTAGAAGAAATCCCGAGCTCTGGTGCGCGTAAATTATACGCTAAGTGAGTTGCGCGAAAATAGGAAAAGTTGCGCGTAAAAGGAAAGTTGCGCGAAAACGTTTTTTCGCGCCAAAAGGGGATTTTACGCGCAAGCCATTTGAATTGTGCGCAAGGCACCCTAAAGGCTGCGCGAAATATCTGGGGTCTTCGCATGTATTCAGTTGTGCACAAGAGAGTTCTTACCGGCTTCTGGGTAAGGAAGTGAAGATTTTTACTTCGGAGAATACATCTGTTTAATTGTAAAGAAGCACTGAAACATTGTGTTATCCTATTTGTGCTAAGAGGGAGCACACGCACTATTGGATTGTTTTCAAAGTGCTGCACGAGTGTAAGGGTATATCCTACTCGTTGTATTCCATATCAAAGGATTGTTTTCTAGTGGATTGTGTGGTACTGGATTATTTCTGTACCATACCAAGGACGTAGCTACTCTTGTTGAGTAGTGAACCTTGTAAATCTTGTGTTCATGTGGATGTGTGTGTTCAGCAGGGAAGAAACTCTTTAACAGGAGGCGAAGGTTGTTTCAAAAAGGGGAAACTTAAAAAGAAAAATATATCACTGATTCACCCCCTCCCCCTCTCAGTGATACTTGGATCCTGATTGGGAACTTCACTAGGACTGGTACCGGTGTCCATTACTCCTTATAGGATGGCTACACTTGAGTTTCAAGAGCTCAAGAAGAAGTTAGAGGAGTTGAAGGCAAAGGGTTTTATCTGACCTAGTACTTCTCCTTGGGGTTCGCTGGTCCTTTTTGCGAAGAAGGAAGATAGTACCCTCTGACTCTGTGTGTATTATCAAAAGTCAAACCAGCTGATGGTCAAGAACCAATAACCCTTACAAAGGATTGATGATCTTTTTGATCAACTTCAGGGAGCATTAGTGTTATAGAAGATTGACATGATATCTAGATATCATCAGTTATGAGTTAGGCCATCTGACATACCGATTACAACTTTTCAAAGAAGATATGGTCTATACAAGTACATGGTTATGCCGTTCGGACTCATGAATGTGCCAGCAGTTTTCATGGATCTGATGAATCATCTATTCCATCCTTATTTGGATTCTTTTGTGGTAGTCCTCGTGGATGATATCTTGGTGTAATCTCACACTCGAAATGACCATGCCACCCATCTTGAGATCGTACTGAGTACACTGAGAGAGCATCAGCTTTATGCTAAGCTCTAAAAGTGACACTTCTGGATGGACCAGATTCACTTCCTAGGTCATATCATCTCATAGGTTGGAGTTTCAGTGGGCCTAGAGAAAATGAGAGTAGTAGATTCTTGGGAGCAGCCTAAGAACGTGTTTGAGATATGGAGTTTCTTGGGGATGGATGGTTACTACAGGCACTTTATACACCACTTCTCCTGCTTAGCAGCGCTGTTGACGGGTTTGACTAAGAAGGGTGTGAAGTTTGTTTGGTCATAACATTGCGAGACAGCCTTTCATGAGCTGAAGGGAAGGTTGACATCAGCACTAGTACTGATACTTCTAGAGAAAGGGAAGATCTATACAGTTTACTATAATGCATCTGGTATTGGGATGGGAGTAGTGTTGATGTAGGGTGACAGAGTAGTTGTGTACGGGTCTTGGCAGTTGAGGCCACATGAGAGGAATTACCTGATGCATGATCTGGAGTTAGCTGTAGTTGATCAATCATTACGCTGTTGGAGAAATTATCTCTTGAGATAGCATTTTGTGGTGTTTACGGACCACAAAAGTCTCAAGTATATCTTTACCCAGCATGACTTGAATCTGAGACAGCGAAGGTGGGTCAAATACCTTCAGTCCTTCTACTTTGAGCTTGCTTATACACCAGATAAGGGTAACGTAGTAGCTGATGCACTGAGTAAGAGGACTCAGACATAGGTAGTGCAGGAGGCCAGTGGTGAGTGGAATCTTATGGCTTTGTTCTTTGAGATGCATTTGGTGGTTCACAATAGTTAGGGGAAAACCTATCTTTCATCCTTATCTGTGATTTCTACCCTCCAGGATAGAGTGAGGATAAGACAGTTATCGTATTCAGAAGGCCTAGTTCTATGGGAGTCGGTGGCAAGTAAGGACCCTCCTCCTCGATGGAAGATAGGTGATGATAAGGTACTGTGTTTCCATGAATGAGTGTGGGTTATAGGGGATATACGCAAGGATTTGATGTGGGCGTTTCACGATTTAGCTTGGGCAGTGCATCTTAGAGTTACTAAAATGTACCGTGACATGAGACGTATGTATTGGTGGCTGAGTATGAAGATAGAGGTAGTTGGTTTTGTTACAAGATGTTCTACCTATCAGCAGGTTAAGGCGGAGCATCAGATGCTAGTCAGGCGGTTACAACAGCTACCCATTCCGGAGTGGAAATGAGATGATGTCACGATGGACTTCGTGACCAGATTTTCGAGGTCAACTCGACGCAATGATGTCGTGTGGGTTGTTGGAGACAGACTTAAAAAGGTATCTCACTTTTTCAGATCAAGGAGACCTTCGGTGTTGACGAGCTCGAAATGTTGTATATCCGATTGGTAGTACGTCTTCATCGGGTCCCTTGTTCTATCATTTCAGATAGGGACACCCATTTTACGTCTCGTTTCTGGTAGGGCTTTCAAAGGGCACTGGGTACACAGGGGCTTCTGAGCACAGCTTACCACCCTCAGACCAATTTCCAGTCAGAGAGTACGATATAAGTGTTTGAGGACATGCTATGTGCATGCGTCCTAGACTTTGGGGGATCTTCGGAGAAGAACATACCCCTGGTCAAGTTTGAATACAATAAAAATATTCAGGTTACTATGAAAATGGCATCTTACGAGGCTTTATATGGTAGGCCATGCCGATCACCTTTGTGATAGATGGAGGTAGGTGAGGTTGCTTTACTAAGACCACGTCTCTTATAGGAGACTTCAGAGTAGGTCCAGTTGATTCAGAAGCGGTTGGCTACTGTGCAGTCTCATCAGAAATCTTATATTGATCGTCGTAGATGACCCTTGGAGTTCGTGGTCGGGGATCAGGTTTTCTTGCGTGTTTCACGAAGGTTGGGACAGAAGTGGATAAGGAGACTCGGTAAATTTTTACCGAGGTATGTAGGGCCGTTTGAGATTCTAGAGAGAGTCGGGTCGGTGGCCTATCATTTGTAGTTACCACAGAGGTACCGGGCCACGCACGACATATTCCATGTATCTCAGCTACACCATTATTTTTCAGACCCATCTCATGTCTTTCATCCCGATGAGGTTGAGCTTCAAGTCAATGCATCCTTTGAGGAGCATCTGATTCGTATTGTTGATAAGAGCACGAAGGTTCTCCAAGGCTGTTTAGTTCCTCTCGTATGGCTGCTATTGCAGCATGGCCAGGTGCAGGATGAAACCTGGGAGTGGGAGACTGATGTACGTCCTCAGTGGCCAGATTTGTTCACAGTCTTATCTTTACCATCCTTGGAAGGGAAATTCGGGGATGAATTACGTTAAGGGGGAAGTTTGTAAGAGCATGTTTCTTATGCTTGAGGTATGGGTTTCTCCTTTTCCTTTTTTCCTTATGTGTTTTGAGAAAATAATGGAAATGGAAAATAATGCCTAATTTTGTGGGTACACGCCGTGTACTTCTCCACATGCCATGTACTTTGGTCGTGTGGGAAGAGTACATAGAGAGTGTAGTCTTGTCGGTGATGATGGGTGTTAAAACTTACTACATGTCATCTAGTTGGTATTTACACGCCATGTAATCAGTTGGAAGGTGAACATTAAGGTGGTGGAAGTAGCTTCCAGCTAAGCGACAATACACAATGTGTATTCAGAAATACATGTCATGTACTCATGTCAACAGATGAATAGTGTGGTAGTGAAAAGAAGCCACCAGAGGAACAGTTTAAAAAATGAAAAGTACACGTTGTGTAGTTTGTTTTTTTCACTTAAAACAGGATGTAGCCTCCTCTTTCGACAGAGGAGGCTTTTAGTTTGTTTTGGAGCTTGGGAGGATGGATGAACCTTATAGGATCACCCAATCAGACACTGGGAATCCGATTCCACCTCCGTCAATCACGTTGGGACCGTACGGGTAAGACCTCCCCTCTCCTTGCGTTGTTCTTACCAATTCTTCCTCTACGGGATGTTATTTACGTTTGAATGGGAATTCTCTTATCCCAGATCTACATCATTTTTGGATGTTTGGGAGGCATCGTTCACATATATTGATCAGAGGAGATCAAGATAGGTGGTATGATGTTTAATTCCAACTGTCATGTTGTTTTTGTGTACCATTGTGCTACGCGCCCATGATTGAGGTGTCATATGGTTGAGGCCTTGATTAATTAAATACCCATAATTGTGCACGGAATTTAATGAATATGTAAAACTATTGTCTGGGATCATTATTGGGATCCAGGGCCACCCCGTGGGTGTGTTCCCTTGTTTAGCCGTTTGGCTAGGATACCCAAGGGTATGTCGTGATTTAGCATGCTTTGAGTTTTCTTGAGAGAAACTGTATGTAATTGCTTGCTATGTGTTGGGATATGCCTGCTTACTTTCTTCAGTTATATTCTCCTGAGGGAAAGGCTAGAGGGAATGTTTTTTTTAGCCTGAGGGAATTGTTTCATATTCCTGAGGGTAGTTTCTTCCATGCCTAACGGAATTATATCGTACGCCTGAGGGCACTATTCATTATGGCTGAGGGCAGATACCTGAGAGTTTTGTTTTAGTTTGGATTGAGGGAAAGGTTCTGATTAGTCTTAGGGTAAGGTACTTTTTTTTCCTGAGGGCACTATACATATGAATATTCACTATGGTGGTTATTATACCTACCAAGCTAAAGCACAAGCTAGGTATTGGTTTACCTTGTACTTGTTAGATATCTTGTTGTAGTTTTGTTACGGCACTGTTTAAGAGATTTTCAACTGAGCCTGAGTCTCAGAAACATAAAATTCAGATATATTGAATTTCTAAATAATAAATAAATGGAAATGAGACTGGTAGGAGTATCTTCTTTTGAGTACTTCCTAGTTTACTGCATTTTCATTACTTCACCCTACTGTTGCACAAATTCACTGACAGTTGGGCATGGACCTTTGGTGGTTGCCTACTGGGATTTATTTCTCACACCCTGTTTGGGTCATGTCTTGGGCCCAAACAAATTATATTTTTGTATGTGTGGATAAGCTAAAGGGTCCATACATAGGCACTTGATTGGTGCAGAGGAGTAGGAGAGCATAGGACCGAGCTTAGGCTTGCGATGCTGCTGAGTTCCTGCTGTGTTGTTTTATTTTTCTTTTTTGTATTTGTCCTTTGATTTTTTGTGTATCCTGTTTTGGATTCTTTCTTAGACTTAGGGACATATTGCATCATTATATATGACTGTTGGTCTTTTCTTTACTCCAGTGCTCTGTTTATTCAACTTTGGTATTTGTCTACTGCTTCTGCATTTTGTCTGTTTGTATCTATATTTGTTGCATTACACTTTGACAAATGAGGGCATAGTTTCTCCACTATCAATCCTAGGCCCTAGCTACTAGTCGGTAGCCTCTGCCATTTGGGTAAATGCACTTCAGGTCATGTGAACAACTGGGTTTGGGGCACCCATTGAGTGGCACCTGAATCTGGGACGTCACATTTGAGTCCCACATCTAGTTGGCCCTAGGTTGGCGCAATCACCAAGGGTATAAAAATCTATTGATATTGGAGGCATTTCCCTTTATAATAATATGGGATCAGGAGATAAGTTATATTATCCACAAAAAACTCGATGAAAAAATATAAAAGAATATTAAAATCATCCCACATGAATGTATAAATAGAATGTATATAGATAAAAGTTACCAATGTAAATACTAAAAAGTAAAGCCAATGCAGTGACATAATAACTATTGAGGATCCAAGTTAGTAATGTCCCACACGGTCCATGTAGTCCACATGGAAAATTGAATGATTTTTATATATGTAGGGTGAGAATACAAGTATACTTAATAAGAAAATCAAAGTCTCTCATGAATATTTGAAAGAATCGTACTAATTTACCTATGATAAAATATTAGAACCAAGATCACCTATCAAATAATTAAAAGGCATGCTTGGGCACGTAAACCAAATAATTCAAACCAAGTAGTATAATACAATACGAATCACATTGATAAGGGCACCCTGCACCAATTTCCCACTGGAATGCCACTCTCACACCCAATATCATACTTCTTGGAACTCCATCTCTTCTGTATATAACACACCCCCACAACCACTGTCACAAAAAACCTTGGCTGCAGACACCTAGGATGGTCGCCCCACAAGCACGACCATAACACATCTCACCCAAAAACAACTTTTTCACAACACATACATTACCATAACCATAGTTTTATGGTATCATGAACATATATAAAATCAACCTCATGACCTCTTCCTACCATGAACAACCCCCACTAGATGATTCCCCACAAGAACAGTCATATCTCACCCCCCACACCCTCGAAAACACTTGGTCCACCACCCCCCAGCATGGTCACATCTCACCCGAAAGAACATGGGTTATCACAACCACTATAAAATACACTAATAGACCTGTATCCACCATATAAATTTCAATACCTATATTTACTAGAAGATCGAGTGGGAAAGAGCGAGTACCCATCCATCAGTACTCAGAACCGAATGTCAGAAAAAATACTACTCATGTGATTATGGGGTTGTCGGCAGACAGTGATCAACAAGGATGGGGTGAATATAGAAATAAAAAGAATATAAAACCACATATATATATATATATATAATATCAAAAACTAAATCTTGACTTATTGTTTTAGAAACAAACCAACTAACTCGCAAAATTGTCGCTTTTTCCACCTATAAATGCATAACAACGCACAACAAGACACAAGCCCCACTTCACATTTCCAAACAATTCCATTTAATCGTTACATTATTTTAATTCTTTATCATCAACCACATTTAATCACACAACCCATCCATTAATTTTTCATTTACAATTTTCACCACATAAACCAAACCAACTCAATTCATTTAAAACATTATCAAAAAATTATTTATTTATTCCATCACTACTCGGGCATCTAGTACAAAGAAACCACCAACTCAACACTCCAAAATCACGGCCAAAAAAACACATCACCACCCCAAAAAAACATCAAAACATACCACCTCACCACCCAAATAGCACGACCGAACAAACCACCTCACCTCCTCAAAATCATTGCACACAAAGCATCTCACCACCCCCCCCCCCAAGTTATGGCACACACACCCTCACACAACATTTTCCCACAAGAAAAACCACATGTCAAGACACATAAAGATCATTTTATAGATTTAGAAAGGAGATTTTATCACATTCCACTTTATTTTAGGGGTTTTATAACATAAACCGTAATCTTGGGGAAACGATTTCATTAGAAAAAATATGATTGGTTAATCAATTTTCCTTTTAGGGTGACATCACAACAATAAAAAAATAATAAATCTCAACACATATATCAAGTTCAAACAAACCCCCAAATATCAATAATTTTAAGTGGGCATCCAGCCCTACAATCCGCAATGTCACAAATAATATCAAAGTTGTAAATTTAGGTGAATCATACACCATTTTCCCCTTTTTATTTCAATTTAACCAATTCTTTGTCATTGAGTAGGCCATCACAACCATAAATCAAAGATAAAAAATGAAAACCACTCCTACATGATACACAATTAATTAAAATTTTTGATTCCCTACCTCAAATAATATTTCCAACTCATTGCACAATGCAGGGTGAAGAAGAACACCAAAATAAAAAAACCAAAACATGAGAACCATGGATCAACCTGCACCGCACCCAAAGACCATCAAACCACATCCCAAATAAACAACACAAAACAATATGCACCACTACGGAAAAACTCTGATGGATAAAAAAATAAAATCATCCAAAAACATGGGATTACCATGGAATCCAAAAGATCAACCACTAGGACCAATGGATCAAAGAGGGAGTAATAGGAAATGAATAAATCCTTGTGATGTCTTGGGTTCACCAAAAATTAGAGGAAGAATAATCCATGGTTGAATGAATGAAAATTCATTCGGAAATAACTTTTAAAACTACACCTCATTGAGGATTCACATGATGTGTAATCTGATTTCATGTTATGTAATCATCGGGGTTCAGTTTCACTGAAAACACATATCCTTTTTATTATTTGACCCAAAAAACCTACATGTCATGAACTGGCATCACATAAGCCCTGAACCACCACTAAAAATCATGTAATAAACTTAAATGATTTTTATTTCGATTAGTAGTTATTTTCCACCTCCAGCATCCAATGAAAACTCTCGAAACCTCCCACGAACTCCTCCAACAACAAAAATTTTCACAGTAACAGAATATAATGCAATGGATCACTGCATCTGATACCTGTCAAATGATTATCTCCCTTAAGAATCCATAACCAAACCCTGGAGAAAAGGGTTCCAAACAACCACCCTAAGAGATTCCTCTCAAGGGTCTCGTCATACCTCAAACACTACCACCATCCAAAGACACCAACCCAAACTTCCATAAAACAAAGCAAACAACCACATCACCACAACCACGATTTTCCTCCTCTAACACAACCATAATTCCAAACAAACATTGTACAACCATATCAACCTCTAAGTAACCCAATCAAAAAACCACTATAGACAATGAACCACACTATCACGAACACACAAATTGGGTAATTCCATCTTCTATATTAGGATACTATCCGCTATGGGTGGTACTGACTTGCCTACACAAGTTTAATCACATCGTAGTTAATGAATCCTGATTAGGAATCATGTCCTCTCCCTTTAATATGTTAAGAATTTATCACACATCCCACCACACACATCACAAACCAATGTAAAAAACTCATCTCAAAAAACAAAAGGATCAAAACATCTCCTCACAAAATAAAACTTGCCAAAGAAAAACTCAAAACAACTCTAGGTACTAGGCATTCATATTAATCTCTCACATGCATGTACTCTCCTCCAGGACACCATGCCTCCAAAACACATGAACCAAACAAATGGTCCATCCTAATAGTGCCCTATCTTGGTGATCTTGGATCTTTATTGGAGATTTCACAAACATCATGTCATCCTTAATATATAACTCTACCCAGTCAATTATATAGTATTCTTCATGAAGATACTGAAAAATATGAGTGGTGTGGGGGATATCATGGATCCTCTCTAACAACATTGGAAAATCCAACCATTATGCCACCTTGTAAACTCACCTAAACACCTCAAAAGGCCCAACAAACCTAGTGTAAGCCTTACTCCATCTACCAAACTTCTATTTCCCTCGTTGAGGGGAAACCTTCATGAAAATGTGGTCTCCATTATCAAACTCCAAGGGCCTCCTTCTGTAATCAGCATAAGACTTCTTCTAGTCCAATGAGTCTTTCATCCTCCCTTCAAAAAGCTAAAAATTCCTTGTCGTGCTCTACACCACATCATGACCAAGAATAGTTGTCTCAGTAACATCTATCCAGCACAATGGAGAATGACATGATCTCCCATAAAAATTCTCAAATGGGGTCACATCAATGGAAAATTGATTTCCATTATTATAAGAAAATTCCATCAAGGGAAGGTGTCATACCCAAGATCCACCAAATTCCTAGCTGCATTCCCACAACATATCTACATCGTCTAGATAGTCATATCCATCTACGGTCTTTCTAAAGGTGGAAAGTAGTTTTAAAGCATAATTGAGGTCCAATATCATGATTCAATCCCCTCGAAACACATAAGGTAAAATGTTAATACGGATCTAATAAAAAGGACTTCAGAACTCCATAAAACTATACCACATCATCCACATACATCTTAGCCAAAGCATCTACTATGCCTGAATCCGTGATCATTAATAAGTTGTATGATTTCAAAAACCAATCATCTATCACCTAGAAATTTAACATCCTACCTCTGCTTTGGGTGATCCTATGAATAAATAAATTGATATGTCTTCATATTTCAACTTGGGAGAATCCAAAGTATGAAAAAAAAATCATCAGAAATACGATGCTTAGACTTTACCTATTGGTAACCCAAGCACATTGTAAAAAACTCGACCACTGCATGTTTCATCTCGAGACACCAAAACTGCATCTTTATGCCAGGGTACATCATGGAAACTCTTGGGTCTACTTCCAAAGGCATGTGATGAATCTCATGAAGGAATTTGTTATGCATTACTATCGAAACAATCAACCCTCAGTTAAACAACATATGGTTCTGACTGTCCTCCAACCAAACCTCTCAAGCATCACCATGGCCAAAATGATTGCACATCACCTCTCCCTTTGAGTCTCCCCACAGAGACTCCTCCACTTGATGTAGTAGGTAAGTCTTGACCATCATCTAAAAAACATCCTCTACCACCAATCACCTTCTCATCTAGGTATAAGGCTGCTAACTCCTCTGTTGCTCCTCTGGAATCCCCAGACTCTCAAACAACACCCCTCTATGAATTCCTAATCAAAGTGTCATCCACAACATTCCCCTTTCATTAGGTGTAATATATATAAAAATAATAATACCTAAGAAACTCCACCCACATATACTTCCATAAGTTCAAATCACATGGGAAAAGATATACATAAAACTCTTGTGATCTTTGAAGACCACAAAGAACCCCCCAATGAGGTAATGTTTCCATAATTTTAGTGAAATCCCAACCACTACTAGCTCCATATCAGAGGTGGTGTAGTTACACTCATGGGTATATAACTTCCTAGATGCATCAGAGATAACCACCCACTACTATATCAACATGAATGTCAAGCCTATATGGGATGTTTCACAACACACCTCAAACATCAACCCTCCCTCAGGTAATGGAACACTGGAACACTATCCAAATTCCCCTTTAGGTAATAAAATGCTACTTATCACTGACCACTCCACAAAAAATCATGTTCTTTACAAGTAAAATCTATCAACGGACATGAAACATTTGAGAAATCAGGTACAAACCTCAGATAAAAGCCTGCAAGACCATGAAAATGAGGAAAAATTTCCACATTCCTTGTTCTTTTCCAAGAAACAACCTCGTCAACATTAAATGGGTCCACTTCCACACCCTTTAAAAATACCACATGCCTGGGGAAATGAGCCACTCATGTCTGAAACTTAAACTTGGACCACATTCCATAGATTTGGTGGCATCGAAGAACATGGAATATAGTTTGGAAATTTTCAACATGATCCTCCTTTTAATTTTAGTAGATTAAGATATAAACAAAAAATATAATAATGAACCAATCCATAAAATTTGGGAACACAGATTTCATAATCCTCATGAACATAGATGGTGTGTTTGAAACACCAAATGGCATGACTACAAACTCAAAGTTCCCATACCTACATCTAAACGGGTTCTTCAGGATATCACCCTCTATCACCTTCAACTGTTGATATCCAGACTCCAAATCGATCTTATAAAATCAACTTTCCCCTCTCAGCTGGTTGAAAATATCTTCTATCCATGGAAGAGGGAAACATTTTTTAAAATTCAACCTCTGGTATTTTATACAAAACATTAGACTACTAGATACCTTCATGGAAAGAAACACTAGAGCTCCCCATAGTGACACACTCAGCTGGATAAAACCCTTTTATAAAAGATCATCTATCAGAATCCTTAACTCTTGTAACTCAAACAGTTCCATTTAATAAGGAGCCATCAAAATAAGAGAAACACCTGGCTAAAAATCTATTCTGAACTCAACATCACATCAAGGGGGTAGTGTCGCAAACTCCTTGGTAAAAACATCTAGGAACTCTCTAATGACCCTAATAACTTTTAAAATATTAGTATTCAATGATTCCACCAAAAAAATTAGACAACAATGAATGAAGGGGCTCTATAAACTAAGTACCCACCTAAAAATCCTACTCTCCAACAAAAACCACATATTGGTCGTCCAGATCAAAAAACACAACTCTATCATAGAAGAATTTGATAATATAATTTATGGAATACAAGAATTAGATGTTGAGGATAACATTGTATTTCTACGTCTGTAGAGAGAAAATATCCCCCACAAGACTGATGTATCCCCATCACTAGTCTAAACCCGCTACACACATCTATTAAGTTGGTATGGCCTTTGACTGGATTATTAAACACTATGGGAATTAGATGCCTCTCTATATTTAGTCCTATATAATTAGCTAGAGTGGGTGCAATAAAGGACTGAGAATCTCTTGAATCAAACAATGTGGAAAAAGGGTTACTAAAAAAATTGATTATACCTTTGACGATCTCTAGCCCCTATGGAATTGTTACCTCCACACTATACATCTGACCATGCCTAGATTCTATACCTATCTACTGATGAACACCTCTTTAACCACACTTTGGTCACATTCCTTGAACATAATGAACAACATGGGGCCAACCTATACCTGTTCATTGTTCCCTTGTCAGAGCTAAATCCTACTACCCTTGCAATAGAAACCGTCTCACTATAAACTTCTTCTAAGGAAAGAACTGAACCTTCCAACCTCCACCAAACTGTGATCATGGAACCATTGGGAACTTGTTCTATAGATGAATAAAAATTCGACAACCAAAATACACAAGGACAAATCAAAGATGAAAATCAAGGCAAGAGCTAGCCCCAAAAGTCCAGAAAGGAATCTATTGAGACCGTCTATGTGCTAGTTGAAACATCAAATGTTCTAGTGTCTGACACCTTCAATTAAAAACTATTCTCTTCGAGGAACCCTATTGTTTCCCCTACTATTGAAAACCTATTCTCAATTGTATCTTCTCAATCACCTCTTCCATCTTTTGAACCTCCAGATATGTCAGTGATGTAAAATAAGTATTTGCAAAGTGGATATAAGGATGGAGAGCCTCCTCAAGATGTCTCCCATGAGACTATTCGTCTGGAAACATATCTATGGAAAATTAAGAAATACCTTGAACATGATTCCAAGCTACCATAAAAACATTATCTCCTACTTTAGTTAATGAAACTTCTACCTCTTTTCTGCCATCATGGTCAGTGAAAGGAACTATGCCCATAACACTTTCTAGAAGTCAACCCACAAAACGCCTGCCTCTTTCAACTCTCCTGGATAAAACTTCTATAACTGATGCACAGATCCCCACATATGACTGACTTCCAAAGGGAACCATAATTTTTTTGGGTCCTAGATCAAACTAAAATTGATTTAGAGCTCCTCCAGCCATCTCTCTATCTCCACATCGGAGACACTACCCTCGTATTTCCTCAAAACCTTCTGTAGGAAAGCACGCAACGTCCTCTTCCACAGATCATCCTCTTCAACTAAGTCAACCCTATGGTAATCAACCAGATCAGCCTATTGAACCACAATTCTCTATTCCACATGCTAATAATGAACAATATCCATAGATGAAATATAATCAAAGAACTTCCTATGCATGGTAGTGAATAATTTTATTAAGATTCATTTTAACTCATCTAATTCATTTTTATTACCCACTTCAATTACCTAAATGAAATAAATTAAAACAATAAAAAAAGGCATCATGATGCATGTACCTCCCCTAGGTATCTACCCCTCAAAAAGTTCCACCTCTCTTGGTCATTCAATAAGCTCTGAGTCCATGCATTAGATCATCTGGGACCCAAAAATCGTGTGTCTCTGCCAGTCTCCCTGGGATATATCAGGCATTAAGGTAAACGGTCAATAATTCCACTCCACCCCATGACATCCTTACTATGTATAAATCCAAACTCCATCCTATATCTCAACTAATCCAATGATACCACTATGTCATGACCCCCTCCCCCAAAAGATACCGAAATGAGGGGAGAGAGATAATGACCCATGAGTCCTGCTTCCAGTTATACCTAGGTTAGTGACTAGCACTGAGGGTATAAAAATATCATGATATGGGATACATTACACTCTATAATAATATGGGATATAGAAGTAAGATAGATCATCCACACAAAACTCCAAGAAATAATATAAAATAAATTCAAAACCATCCCACATGCATGTATAAATAGAACTAATACAGATAAAAGTCTCCAATTTAAATACCCAAATGTAACGATAATGCAGCGACACATCAACGACTAAGGATCCAAGATAGTAGTGTTAATTATAGTCTAAGTAGTCCTCTTGAAAACCAAAAAATAGTTTTATATATGTTCGATGATCAAACAAGTATACTGAGAAGGAAAACCAAAGTCCCTCGTGCACATGTGAAAGAAGAATACTAATGAACATGTGATAAAACAGAACAAGAAACATCACCTATCAAGGGATACTAACCATCCCAACCTCACCAAGTTACACTCACCAAATAGAAAAAACAAAGTAATATAATATAATAGGAATCACATTGATAAGGGTACCCTATGTCACTTTCCCACTAGTATGTCACTCTCACAACCAACATCGTATGTCCTGGTTCTCCCATCTCTTCTATATACCAAACTACCCTATAAGCATGGTCACAATATACCTCACCCATAAACCCTTGGGCGCACATCCACACAAGCACATACACAACACATCTCTCCCAAAAACACCAAGGACACAACCCAACCATGGACATAACTAGAGTAGTATGGTATTGTAAACATGTAGGACATCAAACTCATTCTCTCCTATCATGAACAACCCCCGAAAAAATCAACCCCACAAGAATAGTCATATCTCATCCAAACACAAACCACCTAAGCCACCTCCCCAAAAGCATGGTCATATATCACCTAAAAACACATGGTTTATCACAACCACCCTCTAATTCACTAACAGACCTCTGGCCATCATAGCCTGTGGAATACCTAGCTCATCTAGAATAGATATTGGGGAACATTGTGTACCCAGCCATCTGTACTCCTCACCGTATGTTAGGAAAAACACCCCCTGGGTGACAGTGCTGGGGTCAGTGCCTAGTTCTCAATATGGATGGGGAGTATAAAAATCAAAAGAATATAAAATTATATATATATATAATATTAGACACTCAATCTGAATATATGGGTTCACAAAAAAACCGACCAACTCACAACATCATCACTTTTACTGCCACCTAAAAATTCAAAACACCACACAATAAGACACAAATCCAATTTAACACTTCCAACCAATTCCATTTAAGTATTTCATTATTTTCATTATTTATCATCAACCAAATTTAATCACAAAACCCCTCATTAAATTATTCATTTAAAATATTCACCCCATTAACCAAACCAACCCAATACATTGCAAAAAATTATTTATTTATTCCATTAATAATTTGGAATCTAGTACAAATCAACCATCACCTCTCCACCTCTAAATCACTACCAAAAATACACCTCTCCACCCCAAAATCACATCCAAATAAACCACATTTCAACCTCAAAATCATGTCTAAAGAAACCACCTTTCCACCCTAAAATCACGTCACATGGACCATATCTCCATCCCCAAAGCACGACACATGAAACATCAGAGCCACATTTCCTAACCACGCATAACTTTCGCATAGTAATGGCTACTTTTTACAACAAATAAAGATTATATTACATATTTAAAAATAATCTTTTATCACGTATCACTTTATTTTAGGGTTTTTATAACACAAGCCACAATCCAGGGGAACCCATTTCATTATAAATATATAATTGGTTAATCAATTTATATTTTAGAGTGATACCCCAAAAATAAAAACCAAATCCACAATCTCAACTCATATATCCATCACAAAAAACTCCCAATGACCATAATTTTCAGTGGGGAATCAAACCCATATAATCCAAAATATCACAAAAAATATCAAAGTAAAAAAATCATGTGAATAAAACCACATTTAACCCCATTCAATTTCAATTTTACTAATTATTTAACTTTGATTATGCCTGAAAAACCATAAAAATGATAAAAAAAAGAACCCCACTACAACATGATACATAATAAAGAGTAATGAGGGATTCCCAATCTCAAAGATTTGTTCTAACTCACTATGAATAGTAAGGAGAAGAAGGGAGTCCACAAAACACAATCACACAACGAGAACCACGAATCAACCTACAACACACTCAAAGGACATAACAACATATCCTAAATAATCAAACCAAACCAAAACACACAACCACAATAAAAATATTATGGATAATAGATGAAAATCATCCAAGAGGAAGGAAGGCCTTACCACAGATTTCAAACGAAAAACCACCAGGACCAATGGATCAAAGAGGGAGGATGAAATATTAAAGAGATCCTCAAGTAACCTAGGGTTCACCAAAAATTAGAGTATTAAGAATCCATAGATGATTTAACAATAATTCGGATGGAAAGAACTTTTAAAATTTCACTACATCAGGGATATACAAAATTTGTAATCCCCTTTCACAATGTGTAATCCCCTGGGTACGGTTTTGGTAAAAATGTGTCTTTTTTTATTTAACCCCTGAAATGTAGATACCATGAACCTACCTCAAAAAAGATGTGAACCACCATTACATGTTGTGTAATTTTATTACACATTGTGTATTTCATTTCAAAGTTTCGTTCCACCTCCATGTTCAACTAAAAACACCTGAAACCTCCCCCGAACACCACTAATAAAAAAAATATAAAATTAATGGATAGGGAGGGCACTTACAGTTACAGTGTAAACATTATAAGTTTGTAGTAATTTCTTTTGGATTGAGTAATTTTCCATATCTATTAATAAAAATAATGGATATATAATTCAAGGATTATATTAATAACTTTCGTGTCATATTCATTGATGATATCATTATATACTCTAAGGCATATGAAGAGAATGAAATTCATATGAAAATAATTTCAGATAACATCAGAAGAATATATTATATGGGAAGTATATTAGGTGTTAATTTTTGGATTAATGAAGTTTATTTTCATGGACATATAGTCTCCAAGGATTGGATATATTTTAAACCCTAAATGAAAAAATGTATCTAATGAATGACCTACACTTATGATCATAATTAAGATATGAAGTTTCCTAGATATATCAGGTTACTGTTGGTGTATTTTGAATACATCACCTATTTCTCTGACCTGATGAACAAGTTAATACATATAGGAGTTAAATTCATATGGTCATGGTAATGTGAGTAAATTTTTGATGTGCTATAGAGAAGATAGATTAATGCACTAGTATTAACTATACTATCAAGTAAAGAAGGTTTTTTAATTTATATTGATGTATGAAATAAAGTACTTGGTTGTGTCCTTATAAATAATAATAGAGTGGTTTCACATGTATCAAAAAAATTAAAAAACATGAGCATAACTATCCAACACATGAACTCAGCCTTGAAGCTGTAATATTTTCTAAAAAAATATGGAGACAATGCATCTATAGTGAAAGATTTGATATATATAAAGACCATAATATATTGAAAAATATATTCTATTAGAATAAGTTTATAAGGAGTCCAAGGATATGTTTGGAACTACTTATAGACTTTGATTACTTGTTACACTACCAACTTGGGAAGGGAAATATGTTGGCTGATGTATTTAGTAGAAGTGGACATGGAATTTTTACCATAATGAGGATTAAAAAGGATCCCATATATAGAGATATTGTAAATATGGATATGGTATTTCTAGGAAATGGGAACCATTATTAATTTTTTAAGAAATTGTTAAAATATCCTTACTATAAATTAGATAGAATTACTTGTTGGATGATGAGAACTTGCATTAGAATATTCAAGTAGTGACTGCAGGTAAATTGGTGGAATTAATCTATAATGATGGGGTGTTAAATTATTGGAAGTGGTTATTTATTCCATCCATACTTGAATTGAAGTGTGTACTTCTAGATGAATCCCATAGATCAAATTTCTCTGTACACCCTTGTAGAACAATGATATATAAGTATTTAAGAGAATATTTTTGGTAGGATGGTATGAAGTGAAAATTTTCATATTATGTGTGCAGATAGATAGTATGCCTACAGGTAAGGTATAAAAGAAAACAACCTAAGAGATTTATACAACAATTTCATGTACCTATATGGAAATGATATAATGTTACAATGTAAATTTTCATTAAACATTCAAAAACTTCAAGGAAGAATGATGATATATGGTTTATCTTTGATCATCCTACAAAATATGCACATTTCTCATCAATAAGATAATATCTACCTCTTTAAATATTTTCCAACATTTATTTTAATGAAATTATATAGATTTATGTGGTAAACCTATCGATTATATCTTATCATGAACCACTATTTATAATGAAATTCTAGAAGAGTATTCTAAGGGATATCTATATTGAGATGTATTTCAGCATCGTCTATCATCTCTAGACTGATGGATAACCTAAAATAAATATCATGAACCTGGAAGAAATTTGTAGATCAAGTTATATTGACATCCAAGGTACATGGTATCGGTAACTACCTTTGATAGAATTCTCATGTAGTAATATTATATGTTCAAGCATCTAGATGAAACTATATGAATCATTTAAAAGATAGAGGTGTTGTAATCCAATATATTGGGAAGATATTGAATAATTAAAGTAATTTAGACCTAATATTTTAGAGGATAAAACTATTAAAGTATATAATACTCAGGATCACTTTAAATTAGTCCAAAGATTACAAAAGAGCTATGTAAATAATATAAGGAAATTATAGTAAATTCAAGTTTGGGATCATGTATTATTTATGGTTTCATCATGTTAGTGAGTTATATGATTTTTTTAAAAGGTGAAATTAATACATAGTAAAAAATTTTACTTTTGAAATACTAGAAAGAATTGGAATTATAGCTTACCAATTGGCTTTGTCTCCAAAACCTTTCTAAGGTACATGATGTATTTCATGTTTCACTAATAAGGAAATACATGTTATATCAAATGAATTAGATCACATATAATGGAATATAGTTGTAGAATGAATTTAATTATAATGAGGATCATGTCTAGTTTCTTAACACTTAAGAGAAGGTATTGAGGAATCGAACAAAACATTTGGTGGAAGTCAATTGAAATCATCACAAACTATAAGAGGAAACCTGGGATCCTGAACAATACGTAAGGAATGATTATCCACATTTTTTCAATACATGATATATATACCCAAATTTCGAGGTTCCAATTATTTATTTGGGAGAATCGCTAGTGGAAATATGACTTTTACCAACGGTTTTGGCTAAACCGTTGGTATAGTTCATTAATTTGGACCTATACCAACGGTTTGGCCAAAAACGTTGGTATAGGTCACTTATATGGACCTATGCCAACGGTTTTGGAAAAACCATTGGTATAGGGGGGACCTATAGGACCTATACCAATGGTTTTGTCCAAACCATTGGTATAGGTCCATTATAGAGACCCTATACCAACGGTTTGTCCAAACCGTTGGTATAGGTCCCCCCTATACCAACAGTTTGTCCAAAACCATTGGTATAGGTCCTAAAATCAAAGGACCTATACCAACGGTTCTCAAAACCGTTGGTATAGGTCCTTCAATTTTTAATTGAATCTTCTTACCGAGAACATTATATAAATAAAAATTTAAAATTATTAAAACAATACATATACATATTTATGAAATTATGTTCACAAAAGTCTTGTTAGGTTAGTGGTTAAGTCATTCAATTATAAAATAGAGGTCCAGGGATCAAATCCCACCGAATGTTTTTTTTGAAATACATATACCAACGGTTTTGAGAACCGTTGGTATAGGTTTTCATATTACTTATACCAACAGTTTTCAAAACCGTTGGTATAGGTCTATACCAACGGTTTTCCCAAAACTGTTGGTATAGACCTATTGTCACGGCTTACTTTCCAACGGTCCTCCAAACCATTGGTATAGCCTATACCAAAGGTTTTAGGGCCTATACCAACGGTTCCAAACCATTGGTATAGGGTATTTTCCAGTAGTGAATGTAACACCTGAGTCTCTATTATAGTGGGTAAATACATTACCATTAACTATTTCACAAATGTTTCCTTTCAACAGCTTTTATTCAAAGAATTATTTCAAAGTTAAATTTCATATTTTTAAATTTAACAAACTAACACCATTTTTCAATTCATTATATTGAAATTAGCTTAGTATAATTTTTTTCTTCTTCTCAAAGGGTTGGTTTTTCATCAAAAATTAAAGTTTTCATGAATCTTATAATTTTTATAACATTAAAATTATATAATAATGACCTATGAGTTTACAAACCCTTTAAAATAATAAAATCTGAATTCAATGAATAAAATTATACATTTTAAAAAAAATTCCGAACTCAAAAAACTATGGAAAAAAATTTTAGAATGAATTAAAATGATAACTTAATATAAAAACTTTTTTTTAGTCCTTTCATTGAATCATGTATTTTAAGGGGAGATCATGGTTGGGATCTCTCTAAAATATACAAAGAATATATTTATTTTATAATAAATCTATTTAGTTTATTTAAATAAATAACTAAAATAATTTTAAATTATATATAACTTTAATGCTTAAAGATTTTATTCTTCTAAAAATGATTTGTACGTTATTTGTCGTATTAAATTTAAAAATAAATTTTCACGCCATTAAATATTTTATATAATAAAATTATTTTAAAATATGAAATTATAAGTATCCAATTAGGTAAAATTTTCAATCATAATATTTTTTATTAAAATGAATTACTTAGATTAAAAATTATTTACCATTGTAAAAGTAAAAGGGGTAAATTGAGTCTATCCAAGTGTAAATTTGTGAAAATATTTAAATAATGTACCGAAATAGATTTGGATATAGAAATAAATGTGTCCCCTAAATTTTTTCTCCAATTTTAATCCATTAACACTTGAATAGTACCATGTAATTATTAAAAAATGTAAAGGTGTTCCAAAAATAACCCTTCCCTATACTAATAAATGGGGAATATGTTCACCACTTCAAGGAACACATCCCAATTGAATTTCTCCTTAAAACTCCACAAAATTTTTCTCTCATTAAAACCCTATCCTAGAAAATAATCTCCTCATAACTCATAGTTATCCTAAACCTTTGAAATTCAAGGATCATTCCAATGAAGAATAATTTCTCTAACATGAGAACTATCAACTAATTAGTTTTCTTCTTAATTATATTCTTTTATATTTATTTTAGACATAATGAAACAACAAAATTATTACAATTTATATACTTTAATATTACTATAATAAGGGTATAATCATTTTTTATTCATATACCTCACCCTATTGGATAAATAAAACCATTGTCCCTGTGTTTTGTGGAATACCACTTCCACGACATAACATGTTTTGTTTCCTTAATAGCGATAATAGATAGGATATAAGGATTATGTTTAAGGATAAATATCATTTTTTATGATATTGTTAAGGTTAGTTTTTGAAAAATTAAATAACGAATAAATGATATGACAATAAAATAATCATTGTTATTTTTATCTTTTAAAATTTGTATACTAATTAGATAATATTTTATTCAAATTATGTAATGTTTTCACATCCATTAATTATTTTTATACTTATAATTATGATATATCACACTAAAACACAAAATAATATAATTATACAGATATAATAATACTTCTACTACTATACCATCTCATAATTATCCATTAAACATGATAGATTATTTTTTTGGTATGTTTAACCACGTACTTGTGATAAAATATACAATTATGCCATGTATAAAGATGAGAAATAATTTTCTGGTATAATATGATTTAAATTTATAATAAAATGATTTTAATCATTTAGATATTATATCATTATATAATTCGTCAATTAAGTAAACACATTATGTTAATCAAAAAACACAAAAACATTCTTATTGTTGACTCTATATTCAAGGATAATGTATAAAACGCTTATAAAATTAATTTGAAACAAAAAAAATTATTATAAATATTTTCAAATATTAATTTTGGTGAGATTTAAATAATAAAATTTTTATTAATAATGAATAAAAACATCACTATCATGAAACATGTACAAATTATCAATAGTATAAATACCAATGTGGAAAATCAGAAGAATTCATATAGAGAATGACTATTAATAAAGATTATAGATGAAAATATATTTCATTTATGTTATGAATTTATAGATTTAGATAAATATGTTTATTATACAATAAGTTAAAGTATGTTTTAGGTTGTTTTTAAAATATTTAAAGATTTTTATGTCTTAAATTCTTCTCTGAGAGAAATTATTTGTATTATGCACTTAATCTCCTTTATTTGGTGTATATATCTATTTGAGATTTTATATAATTGAAATATTCTATTTATTAAATTATAAGATGATTTTTAATCCCTACCTTCTTAGAATTTACACCCAATCCATAATTGGGGGTTTCCATTTCAATTTTCATTCTTTGGGACTCATTTTATAATCAACCCATATGTTATTCTATTCGATGCATGAGTTGAAATTGAAAATTATTTTCCATGTTACTAATTAAATATAATGGATTTATAATTATATACGATAATAACTCTCTCTTATTATTTTGATTAATGATTTTCCTTTTCCATGGTGGTAAGATCATCATATGTTTTGGTAAATTAAAAGCATGTGGAATTTCTAAGAAAATACATCCCATTCTACATACTGGAAAGTGTATGTTATTGTGGTATATATTATCCAAGGGGTAATTTTCATAAAAAGGTTTGGTTAAGAATCCACTCAATCATCTCCCTGATTCCTGATTTTTGGGCCCAACACTAAATACCCGGTGAGACACTCTTTAGGGATACGCTTTGGAACATTCGCAAGATCCTAATAAACCATGATGAAGGATTTAATAGAATTTAATTGGTCTCCTACAATTTCAATATGTAGAATCCAATTATTATATTAAATTGATACCCCAACACATTTTAAGTACCCTCTTTACTATAATTCATTGGTAAGGGTACTTTATGTTTATTTGATAATACTCCAAGGATTCTAGGTTTATTAATATAACTTCTCCTAGAAATTTAAACTTTTATATTGAAATGGGATATATTTGATATAAGTGTTTCACATTATATTTAAAGTGAAGTCTTTCTTAGTAAAATGTTTCTCAATGTATGGTAAGTAAGGACTTTATGACTCTTATGGTGAGTGAATTGGGATTAATCAAGTGACAGGTGGGTCTTGGTATTATATAACATTCCGATGAATCGAAATGTCTCAGGAGAAAAAATAGAATGTCATATAGTGTATGACTCTGACCATATTAAGAAAATGTGTTGACTATGTTCTTGACAAAAAGTTTCTTGTAACATGAACTTAACATCACGTTTTTAATGTCTGATATTATGTGTTCTATCTATATGAGATCAAGGATTATTGTTATCCATGAATTTATTTATTGTCATAGATATATAATTACCTAAATTTCAATTGATTACGGATTCATGTTATTTAGGTATTCTAGTCATATCACTAATTCCCTTTCTATGTTATTTAATATTTTTTTATATTACTCCCTACTGAGAATTTTAAATTTCCCATATTTTTTTCTTTCCCTTGGAAACCTAGAAGAGGAATATCTGTAAATTTTAGGGATATGATGGAAGGATGATTAATATTCTTGGAATATGCTCATATTGTATCTTATATATTCAATTTTATTGTATGTATGTTTCTAGTCTTCTATAACTTCTAAATCGTTCAATACTTTGTAAACTCTTGTACTTTGTTCCAATGATGTAATAAAACAATTGACTCTGGGTTTCTTTATTCTGGTATGTTATATTCCCACCCAACAAAACCCATTTCCATAAATTTCTTATGTTTCACTCTTGTTCATATCCTATGTAATAGAAAAGTAATAAAAGGGTGATCTTAGATTCTTATCTATCATAAAAATAATAAATAAACTAAATAGATCATAAGTGAGCAAAGTATGTGTATATGGGCATGAGAAAATAATAAAGGTTAATGGGGAAAAAAGTCATACAAATCTCAAAATAGATCATAAATCATGATAAATGAAATAAATATTTCGGAATAACATAATAAATGAGTAATATTAGCGTAGAAACATGAGACAATATTTTGAAAATATAATGTTGGAATAATAATGTGGAATTTACATAATGTTAGAAAGTCATAACATTTTGAACATAGTAATCCATAATCTTGTCCAGACATAAACTTGTGAACATATCCAACATCAATCATGTCCAAGAACAAACATGTAAATATAACTACATGAAATCATTTCCACTCATATACTTATGAATATAGTTAACCAAAATAATGAACATACAAAGCTTTTGAACATCACAACCCATAATCATGTTTATGCACCAACGTATAAACTTTCTACCAGAATCCATGTCCATGTAAAAACTTGTGAACTTAACTTCCTTCAATCATTTCGGTGCACAATATCATTACCTCATGACATATAAAACAATTCACTAAAAATGATAGTGGTTAAATGGACTCACCAATCGCATAATGAAAAACCATACATATGTGTTTCAAAATAACTTGAAAACATTCATAATCTCATCCTACATTAATTAACCCTTTAGAAAGAATCCTCTTTCATGAAAGATTTCATAAGATGCTATCATAAGTCATCCAATGGAATAACATAGACGTATTTTAAGATAATATCCCTATTTATGACTATAAACATTGAAGGACGCTTATAATGATGCAAAAAACTTAAAAACTACATTATAAAATGTCTTTGAAAAATAAGAAGAAATATTGTTTTCTTTTGAAAAACATATTTTAAAAAATAATCAATAAACAATAGGAAATGAAATTAATTTAAAACCCTTGAAAATTAGAAAAAAAAAATTGTAAATAAAATTTAATATGAATGTAGAAAAATGCATTCATGAAAAAAAATGTTAAGAAAATAGATTCTTTTCACACTGTTTTAAAGATAGTTCAATCAAAAAAATCGACTCATATGAAAATGATTTAAAATTATTATTTTCTATTATCTATAAAGTAAGACATTGATAATAGAAAATAACCCTATTAAATCATTTAATATTAGAGAACATAGTCAATAAAATAATATAGATATTATGTATGAAATAATGAATTATTCCCCTCTACAAATAAGAGATAAGGTATCACCACTTACAAACATCCTTTTGATCAAATTGTGAACCAAAGGGACATGAAATGGTAAGATGACATAAAAACCCAAGAAATAACCAAAGAAGAAAATATTATGGGGGTATTAAAATTAAATAACATATAATTCAATAAAATTAAAATTTAATCATAAATAATCTAAATTTCAATGAGAGAGTAGTACAGAACCCCTTATAGCTTTTGTAACTTGTAAATAAAAAAGCACTTGAAATATAAATTTTGAGATATAAATGTAAATATATTAAATTTTATTAAAGAAATATGATGAAGTAAGTACATGGGAACATATATACACAACATAAAATATTATAGGTGGTGAATATAGAACATATCTCAAAGAAAAAAAAATTATAAGAGAAAACACTTACATTTTCCCCTCTATTCCACAAAAATACTTTATCCTACAATATAATAAAAATGAAAATCTTAATAACTTATTTAAAAACTATATTTATTTCCCGTTAATTTTTTACTATTCAATTATAATCATTCATTACAAATATATTACATTGTTTTTTATTTTCATCATCATATGTTAGTAATTTTCATTATTTTCATACAAGTTTCATAAAGTAGATATTGATCCTTATTCCTTAAAACCCAAGTTCATAATTACTAAATTAGCAAGATAGTATAAAAGTTGTTTCATAATAATTTATTCAATCAAAATTTTAGTGATAAGAATACATTTATATGGTTCACGTAAATGAAATTCATGATAAGTTCTTTTTATTTATTGTTTAATATTAACAAGTTACATTATAATTACCATTAGTTTTTCTTTGATCATTAAATTGTCACATTAATGACATAAATTAATCCCTTATATCATATTTTAATAGTATTATATTCTACATACCTATTCAGGATGAAATATTGATTTTGGTAAATCCATATTCATGCATGTGGTTGTACCAATCCAAACAAAAACACAGTATACTAGTGAATGGCCATGTTACTCATGGAGGTGTGAAAAATATCCTTTACTCCTATTCTAGTGGACCATGTATTCATAAATTGGATCCAATTATAGACTCTCAGACATTTGGATCTAAATTTCTAGTCTCCTTATTCCTTTTTATAACCCTAGCACCATAATTGGGATAGGAAACCAGTTTAGGTGCTTCTTAAAATCTAAATACACTGTCAATGGTATCTTACATCTTTGGTTTTACCAAGTATATGTTTAAATGGAATTTTCAAGGTTTATTCCTCACTGTATCTGCATGTTGTTGGGTGATGATGATGACTTCTAATAATGGATCGGGTATGGTGAGGTTGTTGGTTAATTTTTTAATTCATTTAACCAAATTAATTAGAAATGTGTATTCCCTCAGCATGGAACTAGTCATCAAGGATTTCATTAATCATATCAAGATGATAGGATGGATGTGTCCCCAACTATGGATGATGGTCCTTTTTATACTTTAAACAATTATCAGGTGTTGGCTTCCTACTATATCAAATATCCACTCTCAGAACCCCTTGGATGACCAGGTATCATAGTGAACATTGATGTGTTACATCCTAATGTCTGATCATATAAAGGGGATTATAGATATGAAAAGGTATCCCACAAGTTTGTTTCACCTCTCCCCCTCTCATGGTTTTTTAAATATCAAAAACATTCTCCTATGATTCTAATAATTTTATTCATGTGAGTTCCATAATTTATATTGAATATAAAATGTTGAAAAAGTAAAGATATTGGTCATCTCCTAGAAGTGTTTGGAGATGTTTTGAAGTCCACATTCGAATCACGATGGATGTGTTAAAGACTTAGAATAAATATTTAAGTACCCTAGGAGTACATTGGTTGAATTATAGGGGTATATTTTTTAATCCCCCTTCAAAACTGACCAAAACATCAATAAATAGAGTGTGGTGGACTTGGCGTGGAGGAAAAGTAAAGTATCATGCCAAAATGGGATAGGATAGAATCCACATTCATGGTGATAGTAATTCTTAAGGACAAATAGCTTGTTATTTCAAACTAGGTCATGGTAAATTTTGTTTTGAAATAAGGGTTTATTTTAGTATTGGTAAATTGTCACTCAATTCATTCTATGACAACTACATTACTCCATATATAATTCAATAAGATTTATCAAGGATTTTAATTCTATAATGAGATTCCTTGGGTACCTAGATCATAACAACTTTCTCCAATAATTCCCTTGACTTGAATTGACAATGAAGTTATAGATTTATCAAATCCTCATAAAGAGACTTCCCAATTTATAGATCTATTAATTATCACATCATTCATCTAAAATAAGTCCTAATATACAATAATTATCCATCCAAGAGATTTTTTAGTATCTTTTTAATGGTATTTTAAAAAGAAAAAATATATCTCCTCTCATTACCTTTCTCCAACAGGTTATCACTTTGTAAAAGTGAGGGTCATGTTCCTTGTCTATCGATGAAGGTAATGAGGGTACTCATAAACCAAAATTGTGAGGGATGGGTCTCATTAGAGGTGGATACATGGGGAACAAATTGACCTTTTACCAAACTCCTTATTAACTATGTTTTATCTATTTTTACATTTTATATTTCACTATTCTTCATTGATTCACATAATTTCACAAATTTGATTCAATCATTTTCTAGCTTAATTTACTTTGATATTAATTTTATACATCAAATAGAATGTATCAATTATCACTCAATTTATTTATCACTTAAGCTATATGTTTTCAATTATCCTTATTCTTTAATTTCATATTTTTTAAAATAAAATTCAAACCACCCCACACATACCATATTTTTCTGACCAATAAATTTCATCAAATGAGTTCATTATGTTTTTATCAAAAATATCTTGTTTTAAAAATTATGATTATTTTTTTAAAATCATAATCAATTTTAAAGTATGATTTAATTATTTTATTGAAGTACTATTTTCATGCTTCTGTTTTTTATGGCACTGATTACCCTTATTGGAAAACTTGTAGGTCAACAATTCATGGTAGTGTTAGTTGACATGTTTTAAAAATGGAAATTCATGATTATGTTCCATCTAAGAAGTTTGAAGAAAAATGATCCTCTAAATATATTAATAATTTTGTACTTAATAGTAAATCTACCAATTCCTTACACTGTAGTACTAATTAGAATGAGTTTAATCATATTTCTACATGATAACTAGATTATGAAATATTAATATTATTAGAATTTATACATGAATCCTTGAATAAAGTATATGTGACTATATTGGATATTTATCGCCAAGATTTTTAAATTTTCTTTGTGTATACTAATGAATCCATTTCCTACATATTTATAAGATTTAATGAAATTTTATATATTATAAATTCCCTTTGTGATGATATATCTATATAAATACTTATAAATAAAATATTAGGGGTTTTACCTTGATTGTGGGATCCCAAAGTCACAACCATTCAAGAAGTGAAAGATGTGTAGAAGATAGTGGTTTATTAACTCATGTGATCCTTAATGATATATAAAATAATGATAAAGTGACAAGTGGAAAAGGTGTCCAATGAAGTCAAAGATACAGAGAAAACCATCACCTATAAATTTATCAATGATGAACTATCCAGATGCGAGGTTCTAGACTTTTCTTGACACAACTTGAACATGAAAAATTTCTAAAAAAATAAGAAATTATCCAAGTAATCAATGAAGTTAATTCAAAAGGTGCAACAAGAAGCGACATGCTATAAATTTAAAAAGGAGAGGTCACATCAAACCAGAGTGACCTATCTATAAAAAGAGCCCTAATGAAAATAATCAATGTAAAAAGGATTTCAAAGTCACAATGTGGAGTGAAGGTGATAATTCTATGGGTTAAACTTCCTCACACACATTAGGTTAACCAATCCATAAGTTCTTTATTAAACATGTTGATAAAGGTTTCATGGTTAGTACCCCTCTTCCTAGTTCCTCCTTATTTTATTCTTTTATATATTATTACCCTATCTCTTATTCATCTTTCTCTATAAGACACCTTATTTATGAAGACCTGAAATAAACTATTCTTAAAATTGAAAATGGCTTTCATAAACATGCTTCATTATATAAATAACATGAAAATTAATATCAGAAATTGGTTCAATAAAAAGATCTACTCCAAAAAAATGAACTTCTCTACAAAGAAAAATAAGATATATCGTTAAAGGTCATGAAATTCCATGATGTTGATAAACTCCAATACACCATTAAATACCTAAAAATTTCTATTTCCAAATTATAACAAGGATAAAAAAAATTCAATAAAATTTTTGGCACTCAAATGCAGGGGGAAATGGGTTGGTATTGGTTTCTCAAATTATTAAAGAAGCTATAAGATTTACATTGGTATATTTGTTATCACATAAAAGTGAGAAAAAGATCAAGGGCCTTCTGATTAATGGAAGGAGACTACAATATTGCATTTTTTCATTCTAGTTTGAAATAGAAGGAAATAAATATGCACATTAATCTATAATTGAAAGATGGCTCATTCACCTCGGATGTGGAGGTTGTAAGGAAATTTTTCCTTGATCATTTCAAAGATATTTTGGCTGGTCCTTATAATATCAAGAGATATAGATTATAATTATCTTCCAAAGGTAATGGTTTTTGGAATTTCATTCAGGAGATGGTGATCGACAATAATTATTTTGTGGAAATTATAAAGGAGGAAGTGAAGGAGGTCATTATTAGCTTGAAGTAAGATAGTGCACTGAGGCTCGATGGATTTCCTGGAACTTTATCTGTGGTAGCTTAAGATTTAGTGACGGCATAAGTTTTTGGTCCCATTAATGAAATTTTTAGAGGATGGTGGCATCCAAGAGAGGTGTGTGCTTCTAGGGTGGTCTTAATTCCATTGGTCAAGGATCCCACTAAGGTTTGTCAATTTAGACCAATTTTCTTATGTAACTTCTGTTATAAGATAGTAGCTAGTATTATTGGTATAATGTTTTATGGAGTCATTTCTATACATGTTTCAGAGGATTAGCACATATTTTTCAATGGTCGGGGCATTCAAGGGTGATTAGAATTTCTCAAAAAATGGTCATGGATCTCAAAAAATGAGTGATTGTATCTAAGGTCATCATCCAACTTGATACAAAAAAATAATATGATAGTCTTTAGTGGGGATTTATTTTTCATGTGACGAGTCATTTTGGATTCCATGAAATATTTTGTGACTTTTGTTTTAGGTGTTACTCATCTCCTTCGATCACAATTTCACTCATTGGGAAAGGCTATAGATTATTCAAGAATGTGCATGGTGTCGGATAGGGTAATCCTTTATCCACATTCCTATTCTTATTGGCTCAGAAGACCTTATCTAATAACATCAATAATAAACTGGTGGAGGGGAGGATCTATCCTTTTATCAAAAAATACGGTGGTAAGTTTGTCTCTCACCTGATGTTGACTGATGATTTTCTTATGTTCACAAATATATGGAGGAGATCTTTATCACAGTTCAGGGGTATTATGTAAAATTATAAAAAAGATAGTGGTCATTCCATCAACTTCTAAAAGAGTAAGGTGTTCATATCTAAAAAATTCTCAGGCTGACTGCGTAGAGAGATTCAGGAGATCTTGGGGATACACGATAGGCCTCTACCTATGAATTATATTAAAGCCCCAATCTCTAATGTCCATATTAATAATTTCTTGATTAATGATCTTATCAAAAAAAATATTAGTAGGATTAATAATTGGATGAACATCTTCTACTCCTTTAGAGGTAGAATTACACTGATTAACAATGTGTTGACCTCTATCCCTATACACATCCTCTCAATCATCCAACCGCCTAAGGGAACAATTGAAAAGATGGAAAGTCTCATGAAATATTTCCTTTGGGATGAAAAATAAGAAAAAAAATTCCATTGGGATTCATGGAAGCATATGGAAAAACCCATTTAACAAGGTTCCATGGGCATCCACAACATCTTTGAATCTATGCACTCCATGAAAGCTCGTCTGGCATGGGAAATTATTGAAGGCAAATTTTTATCAGCCAGATTCATGTGCGACAGAAATGGGGAAAGATGGGGGAAATGGATGGGTAACCCGGTGTATTATAGACTCTCTAAATGCATGTTGAACCATTATGTTGGCATGTAGGATTACCCTCATTGGATGATTGGAGAAGGGGGTATCATATTTTGGAAAGAAAAATGAGTGGGGGAGAAATTATATTTTCTAGGGCTCCATATTCCAAACATGTCTTTCAAGGAGTCCAATAATCATTTAACCTGGATAGATGCTATTATCAATGGGTATAAAAGGGTAATTTTTTATAATATTTGTTTGGATAATCCCCCTAACCGGTGTTTCTTTACAGGTTTGGCATCTGGTCGTTTCTCTAGCCATGACTAAAGAGACATTACTCACGAACACACCATGCTGGATGAGTGGGATCTGAAGATGGGGTGCAAGGAACTGCAAACTAAAATGAACTTTCTTATTTGTAATCTCAGGAACTAATCTATACTAATGGAATACAACGTTCAAACCAATGTAATAAACCATGTTTCTTAGTGTTTTTGCTACATTAGTCCACATAGGGAGTCTGTGGTGCACCTATTCTTTCAGCGTGATTGGGCAGAATGATGATGGGATTCTGTGGGGTTTACTCGAAAGGATGAGGGTCTTTCTTTTTCATATTTCATTTCAGGCTGGCGGTAAGGTGTGGGTCCATGTGAGATCGAGGTCTGGGTGTGTTCCCTCTTTATTATAGTGGTATTTTGGTCCATCTGGGAGGCTCACAATATGGTGAGGAGAGGTAAAATTAGGTGTTTCTAGTACATGAAAATCTAGATTAAGTACCTTATTATGGAGTTAACTTCTCTTATTAGAGTTAGACTAAAGTCTTCTTTTCTTTCTAGACTTATTTCTTGGATTCCAGTGGCAATGAGTATTCCTCAAGTGGTGCAGGGTTACTAGGTCTGCTGGAACCCGCTAGCTAGGGGCATGAAATTAAATGTGGATGGTTCCTTTACTATTAGGATTATAAATGGTGGTGGTATAGTGCACAATGTTAATAGATCATTAATCCTTGTATTAAATTATTTCTATGGTTATAAAAATTCCTTGGGCACAGAGGTGAGATTTATTCTCTCCAACCTTCATCTTTGCAATAGATTTAACATTGTGTCCGGTGATATTGAATCAGACTGCGAAGCTCTGGTTTGGGTCCCCCAAGGTACAGCAAAGACACTTGGGGAATTTTAGTAATATATCAGGAAGTGAAAATCACTTATAAAATAGGAAAATACCCTTGGGCATATTTGGAGAGAGTGGAACTTTGCGGCGGATAGGTTACCTCGAGTAGGTAGAGCTGATGATGATCTTATTATTTATAATAGCATCGGCTCTTTATCTACTGGATGCATGTAGGATATTAATGGAGATGCTCTATGGTTGCATCATTTCAGGAATCCTTGACCATATTTACTCTTGTTTTCTGGTTTATTATTGTATTTTTTTATTTGATACTTTGTACCTCTTATTGATCAATAAAAATTCAAATATCATCGAGTCGTAAAAGTGAATCTTGAAAAACCTTCATGAATTTCTCTAAAAATGTTGAAAATGAAAAGGTGTTAAATCTATTTCTATAAAAATTGATCATGGTATAGAATTCAGAAGCAAATAATTTCATGAATTATGTTATTTTGAAGGCTATAACTATTCTTTTCTTACTCCTCAGACTCCTCCACAAAATCTAGTAGTAGAGAGACAAAATAAAACAATCCATTAAATTACTTGAACTCTATTTAATGATTTTAATTTACTAAAATATTTTTTTGGTCGAAGACACCAGTATTTCATGCTTTATAATTAATCATGTTCTGAAAAATAACTTTTCACCAAAAAAAATCCCTTATGAGATTTTTAAAAATAAAAAACCCAAAGTTTTATTTTTTTAAGCTTTTGTTTGTAAATATTTTACCTAAAACACCAAATAAAATCTTATAAATTTTGGATCTAAATCTAATGACGGTGTATTTATTGCTTACTCCTACTCAATATATATTTAATGGTTCATTAACCAAATGGATAAAATGGTGGAAGAATAAATCCATGTTTTTTATGAAAATTTTAAAAAATATCTTTCTCAAAATATTTTTGAAAATAGTGTTTTAAAAAAATCATTAAAATATAAAGAAGCTAAAAGTGATTATGAATCTTCTTCAAATTTTTACATAAATCTTTCAAAAAATCTAATGATAACCCCCATGAAAAATTCTCTGGAGAATTAAAAGTGAGAACTCATAATATAATATCAGCCAAAAAGTTTCACCAAACATTTATCCCTTTATCAATTTGAAATAATTAAAGAGAAATTGGGAATATTTAACCTATAAATCCTTTCTTTTAACCTTTTTTTATCTTTATTTATCCTTTATAAATATTATTTTTCTTTTTTAAATCATTTTTAAACATTAAATTCTTGTTTTATATTTTTATTTCTCCCTAAAAAATGTTATTATTGTCTCACGTGTGCAATCATTTGAGGGGGGTATTTTTATATTTGAAATTTGAAATTTTATTTTAGAGAAAACTTTTGCCTTTAAATTATTTAATTTTAAAAAAATATCATAATTTCAAATTTTCAAAAAACTGTTTTCTAATATTTCTTAATTTTTATAATATTATTCTTTATTTTAAACGAAATTAATTTTAGAAATTATAAAAATATTTATAAATAAATTTTATTTTAAAAAATTCTTGTATTCACATCCCTTTAAGGAAGTTTAACATAGAGTATAATTATTTATATACACTTATATCTATAAATATTACTTTTGAGTTATTGTAGACATAAATAAAATTAAAGGATTCTTCATAAGAATGTTCCACCTCAAATGAGTTTTTTTTCAAATTAATTAATCCATCAATGGAGGTTAAAAACATTCCTTGAGGAAATTTGTGTCATGGAAAAGGTATGTATCTTATTTATATTTGTCATTTTATCATTTTCTCGTTCTCTTATTTTATAAAACTCTTTATTTTTCTCTCACATTTTATTTTTTCCAACATACCTCTCAAATAACTATATTAAATAAGATATTTAGAAGTAAAGAGGAATTTTGAAAATATTTTTGGTTTTTTTTAAATATTTTTCTCTATTGAAATATCCTTCAAAATTCCATATTTTTGTTTTTTCAAAACTCTATTATGTTTCTAATTTCTATCTTTTATTTTTTATTCTTTTTTGTAATAAAAAAGGGGTATAAATTTCTTAAAAATATTATTTTAACAAATGGGAATAAGTTTTTGAAATATTTATTTTTTTATTATTTATTTATTCATCTAAAAGAGAGAATTATTATCATTTACATTGAAAAGTATTTTGAAAATTAAACTATTTCTTAACTATTTTAAAAAATTATATCTATTAAAACTCATATTTATTGTTTTTAATTGAAATGATTCATGTTTTCAATTATCTTAGAGAATATTGGATATCCATTAAAATATTTCAGTTTATCTAATAAGTATATTAAGTATATTGATGTCTAACATATTTAATTTCATTGATGCCATGAATCTCTTTCACTATTGATTTTCTATTAATATATATTATTATTAAAACGGGGGAGATTAATATACCTTGATCTCTCTCACTATGTTTTCATGATCATAAAAACACTATTATGTCCCAAAAAAATCATTTAAATTAGTTTTTGTATTCATATTGAATATAAAATGATGTAATATTTGGGGTCTCGATTATCTATTTTAAGTCTTCGAAGATTTTTTTAAGATTCCTTTTGAGTCACAAAATATGTATTACTACATTCATAGAATGTTGAAAAAACCCTAGGAGTTGATTGATGGATATTGAAGAGACTCTTTTTTAATCTCTATACAAAACTAGCCAAACGGTCAGACCTTTGGTGTGTTGTCTAATGAACAGTTGATAGATAGTGTTTAATGCAAAAAAAGGATGAAGTATGTTGGAAATTCCCATGTTTCTAGGTTCCTAGAAGAACAAAATGACTTATTATCTTTCACCAGGACATAGTGAATGTTATGTTTCCAAACAAGCTACTTTTAATATTTTTCAAACTTCATTAAATTTGGTCTTCATAGACTACATTACTCCCAATTTAATTTCAAATTATTTTCATAGTATTTTATGAATATAAATATATGCCTTTGGGAATATGAACATTACAATTCACACCCATAAACTCCCTTCAATCAAATCAATGCCAAAGTTGTAGCTTTCTAAAATCCTATCAAGGAGAATTTCTCAATTCTCAATAACTCAATCCTCTTATAATTTCTATCAAATATCTCATAAAAATAATAATTATCCCTCTAATAGATCTGGGAGAGGATTTTTAAAGAGTTTGACTAAGGTAAAACTCTCTCCCATCATCACTTTTTTCTAAAAACTTCTCACTCGGTAAAAGTTTGGGATGGGTACCTTGGCAACTAGTGAAGTACAAGAGGGTTCTCCCAAATATCAATTATAAGGTAGGGGTTTCTTAGTCAGCTATAATATTAAGGTATTAAGAATATAAAACTCTCAAGTAGATGGATGGATATATTTGGGCTCACATTAAGCTATTGTTGAACTCCTTATCAATTGGATTTTCTCTTTACTTACCTTTCACATGGAATCATTCTAAATCGATTTAAATAATTTAATCAATTAAATTTGATAATTTCATCACTTAACTTACATTGATATTAATTTTAATACTCTAATTGATTAAAAAAATATTTCCCAATTAATTAATCATTTAATCATTTATATTTAATTTATCTTTCTCACCAACAAATTTTCCTTAAAATCTCATTATTCTGATTTCCTTGTGGGCTAGAGTATGAGGTGGATTTTTTTATGGATTCTAGATGTTCCACCCATAATAATAGTTTTTTCTTCACTACGTAAATTTTTCTACAAGGAATGTGTTTTACTGAGGATTGATCCTATTTTCCCCAGTCTAGTTTCAGTGGTGATGGTTTCAACCACTAAGAATCCATACAACTCTCTTGTGAGTAAGGGTAAACAACTTATGGTTGATGATTATGGTTTTACACTCTTCCAAATATAGAAGGATAAAATTATCAAATATTATTATTCATTATATATGTCTATATTGGTTGATCATAGAGAAGGAAAGGTCACATATTATCCCCAGTGAAGGGATAGCAAGGTAGGAATAGGCATCATGGATTCATTAATTCCAGAGTCAGAAACATAATGAAATGTGTATTTATGCTATGAGCATGATATAACTTTAGTGGACCCTATCATGGAAACTATTAACACTATATTTAAAAATAACATGGGTTTTACTACCCAAAGTCATGTTCTAGAAATAATGTTCAACATGCATTATGTAACCTTTACACAAATATCTCCAATTCCCTTCCCCGGTTCCTGAGGGGACAGGCTAGGAAGACAGTACAAGTTAACTTTAATAACTATTTTTACTTGAGTTAATACATAAGATTATTTAGGTGATGAATTTAATCATAGTGGTTTCTCTTATGTTTTAATTCATGGTGTTGCCTTTTTTTGTTGGATTTTGTTAGTGTTGGTTCTTTGGATTCTAATCACATAATATATAAGGTCCACTCAAATAGTGTTTAGTTTTTATGATGGTTTATGTGTCTATATGGTCTTTTATTTGTTTTTATGGATGAAATATTCTTTATTTTTTCCCATGAATATTTTACAGTTATCCTGAAATTTTGTTTTTTGTTAAAAATCCAATAATACAGACTTTAAGGAGAAATATTTTAGAGTTATATATTACTAATATCATTTTCATATAATCATAAATATGTTAATATTAAATAATTTTAGTGGAAAATAATATTCAGAAATAGTGGATATGAGAAGATAATAGAAAATGATTATGAAAATGTAGGCACTTACTATAATTAATTCTCACTTTTAAGGGGTTCCTTAAGAATAGAAAATTTAGAATTCATTTTTGGAACCAAAAGGTACTGATCATATAATAATTACTTAATAGAGTAAAATATAAAATTATAAAATAGATAATGAAAAGAAAGATCATTTTTAATGGTTGGTTTAGGGTTCCTTTTAATGGCGAGTTTTCAGTGCCATTTCCAAAAAAAATCACATTCATTAATGTATAAGTTTGTCATTTTAAAAAGTATAGTGCATAAAAAGTGAAATATGATGGCGGTTGGATATGTTTTCTTCAATAAATCCATAATATAAACATTTTAATATATAATTTAAAAACATTTTAATCATTTACCACTTAGTTTATCCCCTTTTAGTCTCATTTTACCTTTATTGTGGTAAGTCAATATTTACCTCGACAACTCATTTTTATGACCAAAAATTAAATTTCACACCTTTCCTAATTTTTATATAAGGATTATAAAATTATACTCTATATAATCGATTTCTATATTAAAATATAGTATATTTTTATTTTAAATGAAAACAAAAAAACATATAAAAAATGTTTTTATAGAAAAAAAATTGTTATAAATTTTATGCGTTTTAAATCCAATTTGATATCAGTTACTAATTAAATGAATTTTAGTATACTAGTTAATAAATTGATAAATTACATTAGATTTATAAAATTAATTTATTAAGATAAATATTTATAATACTAAAAATAGTTCTTTGAAAAAATTTGATTTTTAACATCAAATAATTTTAACAACATTCTGTTAATATTATTTATTCATATTATATCTATTTAATTTTTTCAATCCATTTGTATTAAAATTATTCTTTAAATTTTAAAAATATATCAAATAATTATTTAATAATAAATAAGATGATAATATATATTTCATAAATAACTTATTTTTAAAATAAAATATTTTTAATTAAATAATATCTTTTGGTTTTATTATTTATTATTTTATAATTATTTTATTTTATTTTCTTAATAACAATTTCAAGAAATCAATATATATAAAGGATACATGAATAACCACGAACCATATATCTAAGGACTATATCTCCAATGATTATACATCCAAAGGTTATATATTTAATACACATTTATTTAACCATCATATTTCATTCTTATATATAGCCTTAAAAATATCACTAAGATCTTTCAGCCCATTTACTTCTCTTTCAACATGTCTATAGTATTTATAATTTTTTATTATTTCTATACTTTCAATTAAGTTTGTGTTCATTATTGAAATCCATGATGTCAAATATTTTATTTTTGATGTATTTTTATTTTCATATGGATTTATGCCTCTTGTACTTGTCTTTAAAATGTTTTTTGTTGAATTATGATAATATATAAATTCTTGTCTTTCATTATAATATTTTATCTCAATAAAATGCATCATTTTTCAATTTCGTTTGGTGTTTCAAGTAATATATTAAATATAATATTTATTTAAGTAGAAAATAATACTAACATATTTGGAGTTTTACACTCTACCCCTATAAATAATTTGAAACCTCACATTGTTAATTATCTCCTACTAATGAAAATAGTTGATAGTATCCATATGATATACAAGATAGAAGATATAATTTATAATTAAATTTCTATCTTACTATCTTTGAAAAGACTAAGAAACAAATATTTACCCTCATAATAGGAATATACCATAAATTGAGTTTCTCCCCAATCATTTGAGATCAATACCACTAATGGTTGTACATTTAACTCATATAATGAAAGTTATTTTTGTTGATATTAAACAGTCAATCTTTCACTAATTGATGATCATAGGTTGATTTGGGATATAAAACAGGGTTTCATTATTTCAGAAATTTATATGATCTTCATCTTGAAAGAGATAATTCATGCCCAAAATTGTATCAAATTAGACCAAATAGAGACTAATAAAATTTATAATATTTAAATTCCTGCAAACATCAATTATAGAATGGTCATAGACTTGGGATGCAATCATCATACGACTATTTATTTTAAATCATAATTAAATATCAATTTTTTTATTTTTTTATCTTATAACTCTTCCCAAATATGAAGGATTGGTCATATCCAAGATCAAACAAGGCATTTGAGGTACTGGAGTTGATAATGATTTAATCTTATGCCGCTTTATTTTTCTGAACCACTTCATCAATTGTGATAGCATAGGCTTTCCCTTTGTCCCTTATATTAGGAGGTTTTTAACATTGAATTTCACAATAAACCCTTAGATTGGTACGCTTGTTATCTTAATGTCAATACTCTTTATAATTAAATTAGTGGAGTTTTGGAGTTGTATTTGGTTGATAATTCATTTCAATGTTCATATACCATTAAAATTTAAATTATTTATGGTCTTATCTCCAATATGTGAATCATTTTATTATATCTTTGAGGAAATAAACCCATTCTTCTTCACATATATTTGGAATATAGGAAGGTAAATATTATTTCATCCAGGGTTTTAGTCATTTTACTTTACAAAAAAATGACATCATTCTCTTCTTATCCAAAACAATTTGAGAATAATAGTAGTATCTAATTTCTTTTTCTACCTTCATAGCACATAAAATAATTTAGTCAAAGCCATCAAAGTCCGTTATAGATCATTCCATTCAAAGACATGGTTTTAATTCCCTAAATAAATGATTTATATTTTATTGGGATCAATGATGAAACTAGAAATGTACATTGCAATTTTTTTGAAGTTTTATTCAAATGTATCAATGGTTTCATCCACCTTTTGTATCAGCTTAAAGAATCCTCCCTCTATTTTAATTCAAAATGTCCAAGGAAAATATTATTTTAAAAATGACTCCTTAAACTCCTCACATTTCTTTTAGTTCATTTCTTACTTTATCCTTGTTTTCCTTATCAAATTACACTATTGGTATGCTTCTCATTCCAATTGATAGATAACTAAAATAACTTTATTTAATCTGAGCATTGAAGAATAAAAATATGTTAGAAAAACATTTTAAATACACTATGTTGGATGATTTATTAGCGTATGGAATATTAATACAACTTACCATTTGAATCTCATTTCATTTTTAAAAAAAAATATTCACTTCCTTTCTGAAAGTAATGTAAGAGTATAAATGAAATCATTTATGAGACAAAGAGATTTTACTTAGTTAACCCGCATTGGGATATGTCCAATGAAAATACAAAGGAAATTTCAATATGTACTAATCCCCTAAAGTGATCTATTTTTATAATATTAGGATCAAACTCACTATCCTTCCTGGTTTACAACAATTCACTATATGAAAGTGTATTTCTCTCACTATTGAAGTGTGTTCACTACTTCTTCATAATAAACTTCTTTTCATCACATGAATTAGTATGTTTTACAACTAATTTGGTCCTTCATTAAGTTCCACTTTTATACACATAATTAATACTACTTTACCACATATTTATTGGGAAATACCTTATGTTTCATGTAATATCGGTTTTTACAAAAACATTTTTACAACATTATGAAACATTACAATTCTTCACAAAACATTATGTTTTCAATATGATCACAACTTTAATGAATCTCACTACTTTATCCAATAAAACTACTTTCACAATTCTCACGACATTATCTAAGATTTTATATCCTTTAAAAGGCTACATTTCTCTGTAAAATATTTGATATTATTAAAACTTTCATGGAAGAATAATCCTTTGCAAACCTCCTTCAAGAATTCGGAGCCTTTGTATTTTCCTTAATTATTTATCTCTTTAAAATGAGGGGGTATCATCCTATTTATAATAATTTACTCCCCTTCACGAATATTTCAACCTCTCTACTTAATATTCATGAATATCTTCATTACTTTTATTGAACCTTCATGTATTCATGAAACATTAACATAAAGTTTTCCAATTATGAAGTTTTTCATAGTCGTGTAACTTATCATCTTTCCTTCGTGAGTCAACCATACTTTATAAAAATCAAAACTATTGTGAATAAAACTTATTTCATGAAACACTATATATTTTAGAAACAAAAAACCTTCATTAATTCCATGTATTCTCCATATTTTTATGAGTCATACCTAAAAATTCTTCTTTCAAAAAGGTTAAGATCTCCTCAAAATTTCGGACCCCAAAGATTTGGGAAACACTATGAAATAATGATACCTTGTATTTGAAATTTTCTATACCACTTATAGAGTATCATTTCCTTTTCCTTGTATATTTTTCATCAATATCTTTATAAATCTACAACTAACATTGGAAACTTTCTTTTTCAATAAACACAATCAACCCAAAAACACTACACACATACCTTGAGGGATTTTTTTTCCAACAAAATTTCCTACCATTTAATCCATTTCTTATAAATTATTTGATTAGATAATACAATAAGGATAGATAGTCAATGATTCATGAAAAATTTAATATCATGTTACTCATTCTTTAGTGAATTCAGGATCTTAATATAGTTTAGGTGGTTATTCATAGTATGGAAAAACTTTTCCATGAATTTGTTTACTCCTATCGTCAAATTTCCTATCTCATTAGGACAATCACAACATTTTCTATCACACTCATTATTAACTCAGTTTTTATATGTTCATACTATTGACTAAAAATAAAAAAATTATATGAATATTAAGCAATAATAATAAAAGTAATCATTTTTAGGGTTAAGGGAACCAGTTCTAAAATTTCAAACATTTGGACGCCTTCATTTTAATCTAGGATATTTTAGTTCCATCCTTTATCACTTTTAGTAAATACTTGGTTGTATTAGTTTTTATACTCTTATTCTTCAAAACATAATACACATAAATTATTAAACCTTGTTCTTATACCAATGGATATGCTCTATACATGAACTCTCGAATCTAGTGCCAAAATATATACATTACGCATAAGATTATATACCAAGTGAGATTATCCAAGTATAAAAAACATATATTTTACATCATTTTAATAATTTAAACATTACATCTCAAAATTTTATACAATACCAAAACCCATAGGTTTATGTGAGTTGAAGATTAGATGTATTTATAACTTATTTTCCAATACTGTAAATATCTCTCCATAGTTACACTCTACTAGACCTCTATATAATGATGTCCTAAATTACACTCTTCTTCATATCATGGCGAATGGAATAAAAAATTGGGGTTAGATTTTAAGTTCAATGGGGTTAAATATAATAAATATAAATAAAAGATAATATGTGATAATAATATGACCATGTGGGTATGAGAATAAAATCACGCAGCATGGACCCAATAAAAGAGTATCATACCCAACAAAAAATAGATCATAAGTCATGATCCATGGAATACAGTTTTTGGAATAAAAAATGAGTAACATATATGTGGAAACATGATCTAATAATCATAAAAACATTACAGAGGTATAATAATATGGAATATACATAAGAATAAGAAATTATAACATTATGAAGATGGATTAATGCAATAATGTCCACAGAAAAATATTGTGAATATATCCACCTACAATCATGTCCTTGCACAAACTTGTGAACAATGTTATCAATAATCATATACACACACAAACCTATTTACATAGCTACTAAAAATAATTTCCATGAACAAACATGTGAACATAGTAAGATATAATCATTTTTATACACAAAATTGTGAACATAGTTCACCATAATCATGTACACGCACAAAATTTTGAACAAAGATTCCCACAATAATGTACATGCACAACATAATTATCTTGTGAAATATAAACAATTATCCCATTAATTGGGGAGATATAATATAATCACCCATCAAATAATGGTAAACCATAAAAATATTTCCATAAGAGCCAAAAATATTCACAATTCCATCATAGCTTAATTAATCTCTGAGAAAAAATGGAATTCATAAAAAATTGAAAATATATTACCATAATCCTCCATAGAAAGAAGTTGGATGGTATCATTATAGAATATTCTCAATGAAGAAAAAGAAACACTAATATATTCTCACATATATCAAAAACACTTCTATAATATAATTAGATAATTTCTTTCAAAAATTAAAATAAATATCATTTTATTTTAAAAAATATAATTTGAAAAGAATATAAATTATAAAAAATAAGAACGGAAAATAATTTGAAAACCTATGGAAACATGGAAAAGTAATTTTCTTAAACAAATTTAATAATAAGGTAGGAAAAGTTATTTGTGTTGAAAATATTAAAAATGAATATTCTTTTTAAATTTTTATAATAAAATTCAATTCAATATAAAATTACCCTTATGAATAACATTTATAAATATCCTATTAAAACCTTTATAATGAAATTAAAATAAATAGAAAATTTATGTAAGTATTCATGAAAACATATATAAGTACATATATAAAACAATATAGTTAATTAAAATGTAGAAGATAATGATTCCTCTCTAAAAGTAAGTGATATGTTGGGATCTACTTACAAACTACCTTTTAGTTGAATTGTGAACCAAATAGAGATAAAATCATAAAAAGGTATGTAAAAACTATAAATAACCTAATAATAATACAATATAATGTGTTTTAAAGGTAAAAAAAATATAATTCATCCCAATGAAAATTTATTCATAAAAAATATCGCTTTCAAAGTGAGATTGGTGAATAAATCCTTAAGTCATTGGTAAATTTTGAATCAAAATATGTTGAAAGGGAGAACTTGATATGATATTTTAAATATCTTAAATTTCATCAAAGTTATTATAAATTTTATATATAGGTAAGTATATTCCCAATATAAAATAATATAATATATAAATATGAAACATATCTCAATTTAAGAACATTGAGATGAGAAAACCCTTACCTTCTCTCTACACCTCAATGAGAGCGATTTAACATCATATATTACAAAAATAACCAACTTAATTACATTTTTGAAAATATAATTTATATATCTTACATTTAAGGCTCTTAAATTAAATTCAACCATTGCACATATTTTTGATAGTTATTGTTTGTTTTCATTATTGGATGTTAGTAATTTTGATTATTTTTAAACAACTTTTTGAATGGTGAGGTCGATCCTCATTCCTTGATTCCAAGATAATCATTATAATACTATTAGAGGTAATAAAATAATTTTATTCTAATTATTCATTTATTATAATTTTCACTTGATGAATGTTATGGGTATGGTTTGTGAGAATATAATTCATAACGAGCATATTTCGGGTAATTTTTCAATATCAATAAGTTTCTTTATAATGACCGTTAATATTTTTCATCATTATGGAACAATAATCATGACATAAATTACTCATTAATATCATATATTAATAGTATTAATGTATTCATACATATTTTTTAATAAAATTATGACATTGTTATAACATCATTTATTTTGGTGGTTGAACCAACCCAAACAAGAACATGTTATACTAATGAATAAGTAAGCATTTAGTGTAATATAATTGTAATAAAATTTCCTCAAATGAATAATTAAGTTAATATAACATCATTAAAGAGGTTAATTAAATTTATAAAGAGTTTCTATTAGAAATTAATTGAAAAATATTGTAAGGAACTAGGTACTTACTCTGTTAACTTCTCTCTTTCCTAAAATGTGTTCCTTTGGAATAAATTATTTAGATTCATTTATTAAAATTGAAGACTACAAAAATCTTGAAAGGATTTATTTGAGGAATTATTGGAATTTATTCAAGAGTTACATAAAGTTAAATAGTGAATTTGATGTTTTATATGAGAGGTTCATTTAGAGGCCAGTTTTGAGTAGAATTTTAAAACAAAATCGTTAATGTATACAGTTTCATTTTAAAATGAATGTGGATATGTAGTGAAAAATAATGGAAATGGAATAAATTTTAGTTCAGTAATCCCTCATCCACAAATGTATAGATATTTTTTATGATATTTAATTACTTTACTAATTAGTTTATCCCCTTTTTATCTCATCTTACATTTACCATGGTTGATAAATTATTTTCATTAGTGGCTTATATTTTTCCCTAAAAATGAAATTTAATTCCTTGAATAATTTTAAAATGATGATTTAAAATTCATAGATCATTTAATAAAATTCAATTGATAAATATGGAATATTTATATTTTAAATTAAAACAAAAAATATATAAGAAAACTATTTTTATTGGAAAATATTTTTTAAGTTTATATGTTCTTAATCCAATTTTATATCAATTAATAATTAAATGAGTGTTAAATTTTTGCTATATACATTGAAATATTACATTACACACACCATTCAAGAGTCATTAATTTAATTTTCTAAAATAGAAATGCACAATAACTAAAAGAACAGTTATTTAAAAAAATATCATTTTTTAATATTAAATATTTTAAACCTCATCCAATTAAAATTTATTATTCGTATTCTAACAATTTAAATTTATCAAAACATTGATATTAAAATGATTTTTTTAGTTTTTTTATAACATCAAGTAATTATTTAATATTAATAATATATAATTCATAAAAATATATATTTTTATAATAAAGTATTTTAATTAAATAATATTTTTATATATATATTATTTAGGAATTATATTATTTTATATTTAGGAATAAAAATTACACAACGTCAAAATACATATTGGATACATGCATAATGAATGACCATATATCCAACAACTATATTTATAATGACCATATATCAAATGTCCATATATCCAACAACCATATATGTGATGGAAATATTTTGTTCCTATATATATCCATGAAAACATTTCATTAAATAATTCATCATATTTACAACTTTATCGACATTTATATTATATATCAATTGTTTTCCACCCTTTCAATGTTTATATTGGGGTTATTATCTTCCTAGAAAACCATAAAGATAATTATTTTATGTTTTTTGTCTTTTTATTTACATGTTGATTTATTTTTATTGTACATTTATTGATGATGATTCATTTTTTATTTCGTAATGTATTATTATTTTTCTTATATTGTAATATTTTATCATAGTAAAATGTATCAATGTTAATTTTAGTTTAGTGTTGTGTGAGATCTATTCAACACTGTATTTATTTAAATTGAAATTCATACTAAAATATCCTTGTGTTAAAAAAGTCACCATTGAACCATGCATCGTCTTCATAGACCCAATATGTGTGGAAACAAAATCCATATAAGGCTGAGTATAAATATACCTATTAAAATGCCCAAAAATAAATATGAGATACATGAAAACAAATCATCACAAATGCACAATCCTTGATAAGATTTGGTGGGCAAGTAAAAAATGGTTTACAGGGATACTAATTTTTAAAATTCACCTATATATAAAGTAATTACATTAAGTAACCTAATATATACAACACACTCCCAAAAACTAGGCACATTAATTATCAGTTTTTTATTTCAACTCACTATATTCATATTTGGGGACTCTGCGTCATCGAGAAGTGGGAACATCAATCGTGGGAGTAATTGTCCCCTATGGAGGACCACTGCCTAACACCCCAAGAAATGGTGACTCCATTAATAGGGTACCACTCCCTAATATATGGGAATTTTATTACTTTATTTATCATATGGGGGACCATGTTGTATTTTTGGAATGTCTCCAGGGGTGTAACAACCCCCAAAAAATGGTTGATTTTTCCCCAACATATGAGGGAGTAAATAAACTCCCCAATTACTCAAAATTCCTTTGAAATAATGATTATATGGTTAAGAGATATACACCATCACATTTTATATAGAAAAACGTTTTCAATATACATCACATAAGTTTTTTATGACACTTTAGCTATATAAATTAAAAATTATAAAAAATGTTCATAATAATAAATATACTCTAGAAAACACAGTGTGTATGACTCAGTAGTATCCAACAAAATACTTCAATAATCTAGTTCAAGTGGGGTCAACCTACATGGTGTGTCTTATAAGATAGATAGTTTTTTTGGGCCCATATATAGTCTAGAAGTTTAAAACCATGAGTGTGTTTCATGTATCAAAATGTGTGTTTTGTACACTACCTACATTGCATGAGTCAACTTCTGATGACTTTGAAGTGTACTGGAAGAGAGTCCTAAATAGAGTCCTTGAGATACATGAAATGAATGTTAGAACACATGGTTTGTGGGGTGAAATTTATATAATAAAGTGTAATAAGTAAATTGATTAGGTATATGTACCAAGGATACATGAAATGTGACCTAAGGTCATACCATAAGTAATATTTATAAAAATAAGAAAAACCTAGTGTTGTAGGGTAAGGGAAATAGGTCATGTGACCCAAAGGACTACATGTCTTATAGTCAGGATTTTCAAATCTAGATGGTATGTTTATCTACACTTCAAATAATGTCCCAAGCTTTTTATTCACAAATATTATATCTATTTATATATATATTCGTTACATAACAATACAATCCATTCTAGAACAACAATTCTTTATATACTTTGGATATTAGATATAAAATATTTTTATTTTATGAATGATCTTAAACATCGCTCATAAATATATTCATGTACTATACACTTTAAAGTAACACCCTACAAAAAACATTCTTTATAACCTGGGGAAAGGAAACATAATAAAAGGGTAAGTTTAGATGCTCAGAAAGGTAATAAATGGATATATCAATTTAGGATCATATAAAATCATAAGATAATAATAAGGGCATGATATATTGACCATAACTTTAAAATTACTTAAATAATATGAAAGAGATCATAAAAATGAGTTATTTCATAAAACATTAATATTCCAAAATAAATTAATCATAAGAATTATAATTCATCATAACTCAATCCTGAACCATAAACTCATTTCATAAATTTTTAAGGCATCATCGTAATTATAGAAAACATTTTATATGTAAATGTTATCTACCAAGACCATAGGATCTATAATCAACCCCTATTTCCCATATTAGATCAAGCGCATCAACTTGTTTTCCCTAAAAGATCAAGAACATCAAATTGTTTCCCATAATGGATAAATCACTTTGAATTGTTTCTAAAAATGGATCAAGCACATCGACGTGTTTCATTTAACTATATCATGATATGTAATAATTTTCCCAATTAATTGGAGGTAGATATAGGTCTCACACATCAAATAATGAAAAACTATAAATATGTGTGCCACATGATCATAAATAATTCATCATATCAAAACCCATAAAAAGAAATGGGTTTCATAAACATTTAATCATAACATAACTCATTCAAAAGAAATGTGATTCATAAACATCATGACATCCTAAACAAAAACCATTCATACAAATAATATGGGTGGAATCCTATAAATTATTTCCCAAGAAAATAAAAATTTAATTCAAATAATTTTAAGTTAGATGGAAAATAATTATTTAAGATCACTTCTCATAATTCTTCAGCAAGATAACCTTTAAATTTGGAAATTATTTAGTATTTAAATAAAAGTGCAATTATATTGGAAAACATTTTATTTGACAAGAACCTAGTAAAATGATAAAGTAATATTCAAATAATTAAGGCATCATGATGGCTAGAAAATGTTTTCAAGCCTTATAAGTTAAAAAATATCAATTCTGTATTTGTTTAGGAATGTCCCAAAGTACATCATTTAGAAAATGACCAAAAAATTCCTTTCAAACCACATTGTAAAAATTAAAACATGTGTAAAAATTAATCTAAAAAACTATAGTATAATTTTTAAAAAAAACTTTTTGAAAACATGTTTATAAAACATGGATATAAAAGAGAAATATTCCTTAGTATACACTTGAATATAAACAATCCTGAATAATGATGAGATAGTGAAATAAAACCTTAATTCAAGTCATTTTTTCCTTGTTCATGTTCAAACCTACTATATAATTAATATAGATTTATTATAAATTTATTCAATAAATATATATATATATATATATATCATTAAATTTATGATTTATTTATAACATCTTATCTAGATTTTGTTAATAATTGGTTATTAAAATCATAGTTCTGGTTGATAACTGCTTCACTTTCAAAGAATGTTTCAGTTTAATAGTCTCACTCCTCATACATTGATCATGGTTCCATCATTTAAAAAACATAAAAATTTTATGACCATCATATATATTCAATATATACATATTTAAATTCATTTATAAAAATTAGAGGAAAAAAATTATTTACACCATTCATGGAGACAGTAGGCCATATGTATATATGAATGCTATTTTCATTTTTCAACTGATGGAATTAAATAATGATAAATAAAAATTTAAAATTAAAGAATAATTATTATTACATATATATCATATATAAATATTAAAACAATCATTATACCCAGACATAAAATATGGTGATGAAAAGTTAATTGTATCACTACGTGTACACAGTAAGTCTTCTGTATGCAAAAGCAAAACATTCACTTCTTTCTTGTTGAGAAAGTGGATGTATAATGGTTTTTTCATTATCATAATAAATTTTAATAATATTTTGGCAACTTAAGTTTTTATTTTATTATAAATATAATAGATTTTGTGGAGGTAAAATAGATTAGAAAAAGAAATTGATCGATTAGAGTGATTACCTCTTCTTCGAAACTACTCCTTTAGATCTTTTCTAAATGGACCTAGGGTTGGTATTTTTGTATACCAAAACCTTTAGAATGTGTATATTGAATTTTATAAGATAATTATTTATATAATGGATGATCTATAAGGCTCAATGTGGTGTAATGAAGTCAGGGAGGAGGTTTCCTTTTATAGTAGAGGTGAGGGGCACTTTTGGAATTTCATTTAAAAAATAAAAAGTAATATGACAATTCATTATCCAAATACTTCCAAATGATCATAATTTAGAATCTAGGGTAATATATTTTTTAAATGTCATCAAAAAAATATTTTTATTGGTTTTATTGTGATTTTAACCCTTATATTTTTTGTTTAACCTCTTAATTAACCTATTTTAATATTAGACATGGTAACATATTTTTCACACATAAAAGGTTGAAATTTTACATATAATGTAAATATTGACTCATAAATGGATAAGGGATGGAATATTAAACTATATATTTTCAAATTTATCTTTATTAATGATGTTTATGATCGTTAAAAAATTTCATAAAAAATTATTTTCATAAAATATCTTTATTTCCCATTGTTTGTATTATTCATTGCCTTGAATTTAATAACATCAATAAAATGCTTATAATTGGAAAAAAACCTATTTTAAAACATCCCAAACATGTCATGGTCATCATTAAATTTCATGTATCACCTTAATTCTCTCAAATTATAATACGTTTAATATTTTTAATATCATTAATTTTATTTTTCCACAAATTTAATAATTACCACATCAATGCCGTGAAAGAATTAAATTTTATTATTTAATTACTAAAAAATAATAAATAAATTAAAATCATTAATATATATTAATTAGAAACACAATTACTATTAAAATCCTTTTATAACTAATTGTTTCTATAAAAATTGAATTTAAAACATATATAGTGACATGTTGTGACTTCCTTTAGTTTAAATAATATATGTCATTTTCATGGACAAGTTTCAATTAAATATCTCAATTTCAAATCTTAAGTGTTTAGTGTCAAATTTAATTCATCCAAAAATAATTATGGGGAAAAATTATAGCCTTGTTTGTAATTTTTAATGCATATTAACCAGATTTACCCTTTACCACAGTCATAAATTTTACCGTGGTTACTATTCATATTGACTAAAAATAAAATTGAATCAATTAAAAATTTTGGACCTACTGATTCTAATTATAAAAATAATATTATATAATTAAATATTTATAAATTGAAGATATTAATTTTAATGTAACTACGCAAAATGGGACAAAAACTACTTTTTAATAAAAATATATTTTTTTATCATAAAACGGTATTTTTTCTTATCCTATTCTTAGAAAAATAATTTTCGAATTATTAAAAAATTTGTTCAAGTAAATAATATATAAATTTCATTAAATTCATTCAACCTTAGGGATTAATTTTTATAAAATTCAATGTACACATTAAATAATTTTTTCAGAAAACAACCCTTTTATTTTTAAATAATTTTAGTTTTTAATTATAATTATTTGATCACTAATGAAGTTGTTTTATAAATGCATAGATCATATATTTTTCACTATTTATTTATTACTATTCATACCCACCAATCTAATAGCTGTTAAATAATGGTCAAATAATATTTAAATAATTTTAAATGGTTCGTTTAAACTCATTCTGCATGAAATGAAAGATATTGATGAAATCAAATTATGTAAAGAGAAATATTTCATAGACTTCTTAGCCACATTATACAACCATCAAAATTAATATTTACCTTGAAATTTCTCACTTAGATATAAATAGATGAGGATATATCTACCTCATCACATCTTCAGGTTCCCACATAGCTTCTCTAAATTGGTGGTTTCCCCACAAAACATTAACAATGCAAGTGGTCTTGTTTTGTAGTTCATTATCTCTATGAACCAGAATCTATATAGGTTATTATTCATAAGAAATATCTTCATCCAGTGCTACAACCTATTATTTTCATACATTTAAAGGATCTGGTATGTACTTCCTCAAAAGATATACATGGAACACATCATGAACTTCAGAGAGATTCTCTAGTAACACCAATCAATGAGACATTACACTAATATGAATAATAATTTCAAAAGGACAAATATAACTATGTCTTAGCTAAGTATTCTTTCCAAATCTCATCACTCTCTTCTAGGGAGATATTTTTAAGAATACATTGTCACCCAATTCAAAATACATATCACTCTAAATAATGTATGTATAACTTTTTTTCGACTATGGGCTTCTCTTATGTCATGTTGAATTGATATGACCTTCTCTACCATTTCTATGGCTAAATAAAGTCCTAATTGCTTTCTTTATCCAACTTTATTCCATCAAGTCCGAGTTATTCAATTTTACCACAGAGGTCATCATACAGAGAATTATGAATGATGGAGTGTAAGATATTGTTATAAGAACATTCTAACAAAGGAATGTGTTGATACCAGCCACCATTGAAATCCATAGAAGAATCCCTCAACAAATCTTCCAGAATTTGAGTTCACCTCTCAGACTAACCATCTATCTGAAAATGATAAGTACTAATGAAACATAACTTTGTATCCAGATCATGATAAAGACTTTTCTATAACTTCCTGATAAACCTTGGATCCTGATCAAATACATTGGAAACTAATACTCCTAGAAATATTACCACTTAATCAACATATATTCTGATACTTTTATCAAGAGATAAATCTTATCTAAGTGAAATGATGTGTGATGACATAATATGAAAATTGACTAATACCCACATAGCATTAAAGCCTTTATATGTTTTGGGTGTTTGATGAAATAATCCATGGTGATATTTTCCTATTTCCATTCTGGTATAGTTAATGGTTGTAACATGCTCTTAGAATTATGTCTCTTAGCCTTAACTTTCTGAAAAAACAATCACCTAGAATCGTACACTATAATATATATATTCATGTCATCCCACCATAAAAACTTTTTCAAGTATCTATACATGTTTTTAATTTAGGATGAATAGAGAACGACAAACTAAAATACTCATCCAACATCTCTTTCTTCAAATATGTTATGGGTGAGACACATACATGGTTTATAAATCTTATTATTAAATCAAAATAAATGTTAAACATAGGAACATTTCTCATATTCTATTATAGCTCAACGTATTCCTTATTCACCTCCATAATCTTCACTTGGATAAATTTCTGAACATTCATTTTATCCAGATATTATTTCTCCCTTTCCTTTAATATTTCCACATCTATCAGTTTTAAATAAATAAATATAGGATCATTTGTGACCCTCATCATAGATACTCTAGCATGATCATGTCAGCTCAAGTGATAATGTATTGAGTAGAAATAATCATTAATTATCTCCAAAAATCTTCTTTGGTTCATGTTCAACTCTTATGGAGTTAAAATCTACATTAAATTTTTTTATCAGTACATATGTCGTGACCTTCTCCATAGAGATAATTACTTTATATATTTAGTAACAAATTACCATATCTAACTCCAAGTCATTAGATTGATATTTTTTCTCATGAAACATCCATTGGAATGTGGCATAAGCTATCATCATATCATTTTTCAGGATAACACATCCTAGTACCTTGTTTCATGAATCACTATAAATCACAAACCCTTCTCAACTATAAAGTATTGTGATCAATAGTTCACTATCCAACCTTATTTTCATATCCTTGAAATTATCTTCACATTCCTCCGCCTATATGAACTTGTCTCCTTTTTTAGTAAACTTGGTGAGTGGATTTCATAATTGATAGAAATATTTTACAAAATGTCAATAATATCCAACTAAACCAAGAGATCTATGGATTTATTTCACTATTGTAAGTATATTACATTTAATAACATTTTTTTGAAATATCTACTAATATTCCATCACTTCACAATATATTCACCAAAATGAAACTTTATTTATCCAAAATTCACACTTGATAAATTTTTTATAAACATTATCCTTACTCATTATCTTCAGCATGATCCTCTACTGGTTTTCAATCTCTTCCCTTATCATTAAGTATACAACAATATCATCTATTGAGATTACAAAAATCTTTTCAAGATAGTCTCTAAAGAATATATTCATTAATTCCATGAAGATATTGGGGGAATTAGTAATACCAAAAGGAATCACTCTAAATTCATAGTATCCATACATTGTATGGAATGTCATCTTGGGTATCTCCTCCCTCTTGAAGCTCCCTTGATGATATCTAGAATGAATTATAATCTTGTAAAAGTTTTGATGTTCAGGTAGGTTATAAAATAATTCATCAATAAGGCGAATATGATACTCTTTCTTGATTGCTATTATGTTAATTTCTTTATAATCCATGAAAATATGAATTGAATTTTCCTTCTTCTTACTAAATAGAATAGTTTCACACAAATTTGGTTCACTAGTACCTATGAATACCTTATAAAAGTTCTCCTGTATTTTCCTATTAAATATTTTCAAACCAATTGGTTCCATTCTATAAGGATTAATTAAAATAGTCATAGCACCATGTATGAATTCTATTGAAATATCAACTTCATGACTCGGTGGAAGATCGGGAAATTATTCAAAAAAGACATAAAAACTCCCATTCAATAAGTTTACCCTTATTGTTGGGTTTCTCCCTAAGAATTTGTGATATGTAACCTACATATATATGAATTAAGACCCAAAATATAGAATCAATTTCCATTGGAATTTAATATTCATCCTTGCATTGATAAAATATTATTAGTTCATTTGATATATAAAATTTTTACTTCTATTCCTCAGAAATTAATATGGGGTCCATATAGAGAATGAAAATCCATCATAAGAGTTACATCTAATTTAACAAAATGGAGAATATTAAGATTTATAGGAATTAATTTTCTAAAAAAATCTTTCAGATAAGAACTATACACTTCAAATGTGACTATTCTCCATTATGATTTTTCACAGTTATCTCAACATCAAATTTTTTAGGTGATACAGTGATACACTTATAAAACTCTATAAAAATAAATGAGTGGGTGGTTATAGAATCAAATAAGGTTCTGGTTGTTCTAGAGTGGATGATAAGTTTACCTTTCACCACATCATTATCTTAACCCACTTTGACTATCATGATCAGATGATATTTCCTTTAGCCTTTAGGATTAAGAGGTTTTTTATTATGATCATCAAAAACCCTTTATATTTTTTCATTGGTTGGTATAATTCTTATACTCCATGCATTTTAATTTTTAGATATTGTGTGGTGAATTAGTTAACATCTTATATTCCTCTATTTCATTAACAGACATATTCGTCACCTTTTGACATTCATTGGATTTATGACCCACCTTTCCACATTCAAATAACCTCTTTGTTTCATTCATGAACATCCCTTTTTGTTTCATCCAACATTTCTACCATGTGGATGGATGGAATTTAATTCCACCATGTGACTTATTCAACAGCCATGAGACATGATCTTTATTTTCTTATTAAAACCTTGGGAATTGTGGGAATCTATAATTTCAATTTCTACTTTGAGTAAACATAAAATGATTCCATCATATCTAATGAAGTATCTTATATACAATTCCTTTTAGAAACTTGGTTTTAGGCCAACAAATAATCGATCAATTTTACTTTTAGGGATAATAATTATACAATAGGTATACCTTGTAATCCAGGTAAAATTTTCCTTATAGGTGCCAATGGATTCATCATCCTTTTTCTTCAACTCCAAAAATTCCTTATCCATCTTTTTAAGTGGAATAAGAGGAAATTACTTAATAAATAATATCCCATTAAACTCATATCATTTCATGGATTCAATTTATTCCGCTCACCTCTTATTCTTGATAATATTCCACCATTGATATTCTTCTCTTTCTATATGATAAATAGTTATGAAACCTTTTCATATCCCAAGCGTTAAAGAAACATAAATATTTTCTCAATAGTGTTGATCCATAGCCGAGACACTAGTGGATCAGAAGATCCACTAAAATATGGTGTATGTTTTCTAATGAATTGTTCAATAATATTTCATTCCATTTTTTGATCATTTGGAAACTCATCATGATTCATTTCCTACGAAAGTTGTGTGAGCATAGTAGAGATATTTTTTATTCCAACAACTATAACATTTGGTAGCTCAGGTGGAAAACCATTTATTTTTCCATCACAATTAGCATTAACACGATTCCCTCATGTTCATACAATTAACTAAATTCAAAAAACATAGTGTGAGAAACTATGATTATAGTGTAAAACCACATAATTCTAAAAAATAATTTATAGAAAATCTAAATCGCCCAACCTTATTCAATTACTACATTGGTTTCACCTAGTTCATACAAGATAATTACCAAATCTTCAGGATTATATCCTATATGAAGACTAATCCCATCGGTTTTTATGAAAGTTTTGTAACCCAAATCTCCAAATGTGGACTAACCCCAACTCTTATAGAAACAATAATAGCTTGAGAATTATATACAAAAATATTACATCTATTTGGATAAATATTCATTACCTAATAATAAAATACATGACATAACCATAAAAGTTTATTTTCTTTTTAGATTAGATTTAAAATATTTTTTTATGAAATATTCTTAAAATCTTTAATAAAGATCTTCTAATATAGTACTCTTCACCACCAATGATTTTTTTTATTAAATGAAAGGAAGCATACATGAGAAAAGGGACACATGTCCCGGGGGAGAAGTCATGCGGGTCTAAAGTAATGGAAGTCAAGGGCATCCCCAATGAAAAGAGCCATGCTCTCAGGTGGAAGGGGTCCAGGGTTATAGTAACATGTGACCCCATCGGTGGGGCCTGCCATAGAGGATATACAATCTGCAACTCTATTGCCCTCCTGCCATGTGTGAAGTGTCTCTATCTGGGAGGAAATGATACAGTGACACTTATGGATAGTATATGCGATGCACCATAGTGTAATTCCCCCGCCTTGAAGAGCACGATGAAGAGAAGATGAATCAGTCTCAATGACCAAGAGGGTGATATTCCTCTCACCGCAGAAAATAAAATCAGTGAGCATTGCATTCGCTTCCACCTGAAGGGGATTACGGCTCCCATAGAAGGTTGAGAAAGCAAGAATTGAAGTCTCATTTTGGTCCCTGACAATAACTGCACCTCGTATGATCCCCATCCCGCAAGAGCCATCCGAATTGAGCTTGTGGTTAGTGCTAGGAGGTATCCAACGCACCCAATGTACTTGTTGGGTTCTGGGAATGGGAATTCTGGCCACCGAAAAGATCCTAAAAGAGGGCTCTCCTTCTCCGTTCTTGAATATCCGAGTGAGTTCAACAATCATATACTTCATTCTGTAGAGAATCGTTTCCCACGAGGTGATTATACCCTTATGCCTTGCAAGGTTCCAGGCATAACAGATGTTCCAGAACCCTGCCACTAGGATTGCCACCCTTGCCTTCTTCTTGATGGCAGTATAAGCCCCCTAGAACCATTCTTGCAGGAAGTCAGTATTGCTAATGACCGAGCAGCTGCTAAAAGCACTGAAGACCTCCCATACAGCATGAGCCAATGTGCCTTCGAAGAAACGTTGGAATACATATTCTTCCTGGATATCCGAACAGAAAAAACAACTGGACACCCGGGAAATTCCATTCTACTTCACATTATCATCGGTGGATAGGGCCTGATTCCAAACATGCCACAGGAGGATGTTAAGATTGGTTGGGACTTCCTTGCACCATAGCTGGTCTCCCCACTCATCCACTGCTGAGGCATTTCCCAGGAATGGACGGTATCCCTTGCAGGAGAAAGCACCCTCCGGTGAAGCATCAAATATACAGCAGTCCGGGTCATTGAAAAACCACGTTAATAAACTGAGGGTAGATTTTGGCCTTCATGAATGATATATTTGGGGTTGGACACCCTTGAAATTCCAATATGGATCCAGCCCAATTGTGGTGCCATAAACTGATGTCATCCCTCCCAATAATCCATCTATTGTGCACCTATAGAGTGGCAATGTGTGTCTGGAGAGAACGCCATAGAGGAGATGCAGTACCTCAAACCGAGTCTAGATTCCTCCCGTAATTGCTTTGAATGAATTTGCCCCATATATTATCCCCCATAATGGCCTCCCACGCCAGTTTTCCAAGCATTTGTTCCATGGTAGAAGCCATATTTCTCACATTAATGCCTCCCTCTTGAGCGGGTCATACCAGCCTCCTCTAGGATGCCCAGTGGAGTCTCCTGTCAAAGTGTGCATCCCATATAAAGGAATTGAAGATATTCTCAATATTATGTAGTAACACCTTTGGGACCTTAAGACAAGAAATAACATGAATGGGGATCGATGAAATAACATGATTGACCAGAGTAATCCTGCATCCAAAAGAGAGGAATTTGTTTTTCCAGTTGGAAATCCGATCAGAGATTTTAGACACAATCTTGTCAAAATGTTGAACCTTGAGACTGGAAGAGGAGATCACGACACCAAGGTAATCAAAAGAGAAGGATTTTCTGAGAATACCTAGACCTTGTTCCACCTTACTCACCCTTCTTCCCGGACATTTATTGGGAAGAAATAGACTGCTCTTATCCTTGTTAACACATTGTCCACTCTGCCTCCCATAAGTCTCCAGGACCATGTTAATGTACCGGATGGACCTTTGACTGGAATTGACAAATAAGATAGAGTCATCGGAAAAAATTAGGTGAGACATTCAATTGGATACATGCCTGGAATGATAGGGAATGATGACACCAGCACTAATACTCTTCTTGAGGTACCGGGAGAGAGAATCTTGGTAAATGATAAAGAGGTCTGGTGATAATGGATCCCCTTATCTTAACCCACACACTGATTTGAAAAAACCACAGTTGATCCCCAAAAATGAAATAGAAATCCATGGCAAGCTGAAACATCTAAAAATTAAGTCAATGGACCAAGAGGAGAATCCCATACACTGCAACACTTTGATGATGAAATTCCACTCAAGAGTATCAGAGGCTTTCTCCATATCTATTTTGAGAATCATATTTGAACCAGTCACTTTAGCATTGATGTCATGATTCATCACTTGATCCAACCCAATTGCACCCTGGATGGCTCTCCCTTTGACAAAGTCATGTTGCTCCAAAGATATCCATTGAGGAAGGTAACGCGTCATCCGTCTATTGAGCATCGTAGCCAGCACTTTATACAGGAAATTGCACATTATGATAGGTCTACATTGATTGAGAGAGAATGGGTGCTTGACCTTGGGAATAAGGACCATTGTGGTGACAGTAGCCATGCATGGGAGGTGACCACCTTGGAAAAAATCTCAGATGGCATTAACAAGGTCTTCCTTAACCAGGACCGAAGAGGCAATATAGAAAGATCCAGGGAGGCCATCCGGACCCGGGGCACTCTCTGGATTAAGAGATTTGACAGCCTCGAGAATATCCTCATCTTCCAGACTAGAGGATAAAAAGGAATTTTCATATTCAAATACCTGGCATGGGACAGCTTCAAACAGGTCTGAGTGCCCCAAGGGATACCCATCTTGCATGTTCAAGCTGGGACCTGCCAGTAGAGCAGAGAAATGGGTCGTAACCATGCCACCTATCACCATAGGGTCATCAGTGTAGGATTCGTCTAGGAGATAAATATTTGGAAGTGTCTTCCTTCTTCTCTCCTTAATACAAGCATTAAAATAAGCAGAATTCTGGTATCCCTTCCGTAGCAACTTGACTCTAGCTTTCTCCTGAGAAAGGCATTCTTGTAAGAGGAGCAACTCTTCCAGCATTTCTTTCTTATCAACCAGCACTCCAAACACAAACTCATCCCAAGCTCTCTCCAATGGAATTTCTATATGGTTTACCTCCTCTTTAATTGCATCCAAATCTCATAGCCGGCAGGGATGACCGTTTCTCCACTGATGAAGGTCTTCTCTTAGGCGTCGAAGTTTGTTGTGAAGCTTGATCCAGTGCCTACCCAGAGTCAGCTTCACCCATGAAGATTTCACAGTATAGAGGATGTCGTTGAAGCTGGACCACAAGTGATGATAGAGAAAGTGGTCTCCACGACTTGTACCAGGTGACAGAGAAACCAGTAAGGGAGAGTGATCCGAAATCGCCCTCGCTAGGTGGATGACCTTAAAAGCCGGGAAGACCGAAAGTGCACTGTTATTAGCCAAGCAGCGATCCAGGAGGCACCACGTATGCCGACTTCACTTCTAGTTGTTGCACCAAGTAAATTGATCTCCTGTATATCCCTTGTCCATGAGTCCTGCATTTAATAAAAAGGACACGAAGTCTAGGCTAGCTCTCTAAGGAAAGCCGCCTCTACCTTTCTTCTCTGAAGGATCCAAGATACTATTGAAATATCTGCCAACAAGCCACGACTTGTTGCCCGGATCAAAGGAGGAGAGATCAGTCCATAAGCTTCTTCTATCCTGGACTTTACATTTTTCATATATAAAGGAGATGAAAAAAGAGGTGGAACCGGAGGTCAACTTAGTAGTAATGTACTGATCCGACGACGCAACAAGATCGACACCAACATCGGGCCTCCAGAAGATCCAGATATTTTGATTATTCTGTTCAGCGTGTAAATAACCACGCACTTTGATTCTACCCGCACAATCCTTGATTTTAGATGTAGGCAATTTTGGATCGAGAATAGCAAAGACAGAAGCCTGAGACTTGAGGAATTCTGTCGAGATGAAATATGTTTTCACATGTGTGCCCAGGCCATGCGCGTTCCACACTATGAAAGAGATCGTTGAATGCTAGAGAGTCTGGCTTGGGCCCCAGACTGCTTTGAGTAAATAATTCTAGATGAGGGACCAAGAGACACAACCTCGATTTTGATTGGGTAATCATCCGAGTAGAGCCTGGATATTTATCAGATGGAATGGGATAAGCCTCACGGACCTCCTGAGCTAGAAAACAGAGGGAATTTTCTAAGCATATTGGAGAGGTGATGAGGTGGGAATATCATGGGGGACCCAAAACAGACAGGCTTTTGGGGGGGAAGAAGTATGGGACTCGGGGAGCCATTCAACATCAACCCCAGACCTAGAGGGAGAATAGGGAATCAGAGCCATGCAGGCATCCAGACAGGGCTCCGGGTCCAAGGGAACAAAGGAAGAGGCTAGAGAAATCACAGGAGGACAGGGGCAGGTAACAGGCCCGAAACCATTCGGACCTGCATAGTCATCATCCTGGACCGGGGGAACCTGAAAGTGGATCCCAGAATTAGAGGAGGGGCTAGCAGACAAGCAAGGAACCGACCGAGGATCACCTGGAGGCTGACGAAGATTTCTGCAGAAAGAAGGGGAGTGGCCTTGGAGACGACAGGCCGTGCTGAAGTTTCCACGACCATGATAGGTAATCTTCTGCAACAATGACAAGGAGTATCCCACCTGAAGGAATATCAGATCTGGCTAAGGTAGTGAAAGATCCATCTCTATAAATATCTTAGCTGAGGAAGAATCCAGAAGCATAGAACTATACAGAACGCCTTTCTGGAGATTTTCGAAACCTAAGCCACTTCAGCGAGACTCCACGAGGCCACAATGTTCCGAAATAAACCAATGGAAGGTTTATCCACACCGAAGCGAGCCACCAAGGTCCATCAATGGAGATCATAAGCTTTCGCAAAGGACGTGTCCGATAATGAGACTGCTAAGAAAACGCCCTCATTGCCTGTGCGCGCGGAACTGACATGGATCTCTTGGAAGGCGGGGAAAAGAGTGGGGTCTGGCGGAGGCCGCAGGAGAACCTCCTTGGAAGATGGAGCCAGGGGCAGATCCAATACTGTGGGGGGATCCGGGGGCTGAGCCAGAGTAGTGCCAGGTGAAGATATGGGGGGCCACCGGACGATTAGGCGAGAGGGGACCAGCCAACGACGCCCCAATGGGACACAAAGTTTGAAATAAAGGAGGCGCGTTCTGTGCGTACATTGATCCGAGAACCATATTCCCAATCTAGGATTCTCATATCTTTATAGGCATTCCCTACAAAAAATTTATTCATAACATGGAGAAAGGTGACATAATAAAACGATGAGATTAGATTTTTAATAAGGGTAAACATAGGAGATATCAATTTAAGATCATATGAAATCGTAATATATATATATATATACAAGAATGATATCTTAAACATAACTTACAAATTTCATTCCTAATCCAACCAAGATCATAAAGTTAAGTTAGGCTATAAAACATTAACATTTCAAAATACATTAATCATAAGAATGAGAATTCATTATATCTCAATAATGTGCCTTAATCTCCTGTCATAAATGTTTGTGGAATCCCCATAAGTATAGTATCCATTTTATATGTCAACGTTATATACCAATACCATTGGATTAGGCATCAATACATATTCCTCCCAATATTTTTGCTAAAAACCTGAGAAGTTGCATGACTTGATATTTATCGGTAATTTTCTTTCCTATTTCATGCATTGTGTTCACTATCTCATTAAACATGAGATATATTTCAAATATATATTCATCATGATTTAACTTAAATGCATCATAATTAATATTGTAATTATGTAACCATGCTTCTTTAAATTTAGATGTTCCTCAATGAAAAATATCCATATTATCCCATATTTCAAAAGGACTGGCACATGGAGATGTTATGTTAAATTATTCTTCTCCTAAAGCATATTATAAAGAATTCTTATCCTTATAATTATAGTTTTATGTACAATTGGAAACATCACTAAATTTACCTCTAGTAGTTTTTTGTTTTTTATATTTTTCTTCGATTGCATTCCATATATCAAAACCAATACTCGCTAAATGAATTTTCATCTTAATCTTCCACTGAGAAAAATTAATGCCATTAAAATAAGGACTCTGATAAGTGGTTGTTCCATCTTATCAAATATTATCCATGAGGAATTACATTTGGAAATTAAAAAATTAAGAACTTTAAAAACAACTAAATCATAGTTTAAAATAAATTTGAAAAACTCCTCTAATATCAATAGTTGGTCAGAATGAGTAACTCAAGATGGGGGTTAATTGAATTAACAATAAAAAAACTTCGAAAACCATTTAAAAATAAAATCATAAATTTTAATAAAAACTCCATGTTAATCAAAATAATATAAATATATGTATTTGATCTTTCAAATAATTTCTCATAAGTGGGATTAAGGCTTAGTTAAATTCTATTTTGTAATAATTTATCTTTTGAAATTGTTTTAATTAATAAAACACCTCATATAAACCCTAATTAATACTAACTACTAAAGTAAATTTTTTCTTATAGATTAAAAAACACAAACCTTTCTATAATTTAACACAACAAAACTAGAAGAACACACAATGGATTTTAAACAAGGGGTTTTATCTCAAGATGAGATTTAGTCCCCTCAACTTGGAAATCAGATGTTTCTAAGCAATTTATTAATTAATTAACTAATCCACAAATAGGATCCAGTTTTATAAACAATAGTGCACATGAATATTCAAGAAAAAAAATCCTCTTTTGAATTTTTACATGGAAATAAAATAATACCAGTCCATGTAGGACCAATTAGATAGTTATTCATGGGAATACAAATAAAATAATTTGATAAAACATCAATTATTCCCTAGTTTAGTATAAGAGACTATGATTTAGATATAAAAATAGTAAAACTAAAAAAATGTAAATCACAAACTAGAAATAAGAAGTGATCAGAGATGGTAAATTTTAATGTTTCTTGATCTAAATAGCTTGAGATATTCAGAGGGCCTTAAATATATCTTTGAATAAGGTTGAATGAGTTTCTCAAAAAAAAATATTGAAAATAGATCATCGTAAAGTATTCGATGTAGACCAAGTTATCATGTAATGATCCTCTATTATTCTCTGATTGTCGGTAAATGTTCTCAATATATAATTATCTTTATATTCCCATGATTGAGAATTTTTCTTTACATAAATATTCATTGTAAGTATCCATTAGAAAATAATAATTCTTCATTAAAATCATTGGAACTTCATTTAATGATTCAAAACTAGTCATTGGATATTTGAAACTCTCTATTGCTATGTTAGACATGGTAAGTTTTCTCCACAAGATGTATAGTTATTAGAGTTCATGGAAACATCATATGATCAGTTGATATATCAAGGAGATGTGGTGGGTTCATCTCTTTATGTAGCCAGATCATTTTCACTTATAGTAAGTTGATGACTTTATGCGGTAAGATTTTTCTTTCATGCAGTCACTACATTAAAATAATATTGTTATTTTATTACTTTATAAACATTTTCGCATACCTTAGAATGCAAGCATTATTTCTTCATGTGGTAGATAGTTTCCTTCATTTGGTCAGGTCACATCCTTCATGTGGTGAGGTTGTTTCCTTCATGCAGTAAGGTTGTTGCCTTCATGTGGTAGGGCGCACTTATATGTGGTAAGGTGATTCACATCATACAATAAGTTGATCCTTTAATGAGTTTTCATCTCATGATATAGAAAATTGTTTTCATATTAATCACAGTAAGTCATTCATGTTCATACATTAAGGTTAAGTATAATGTATGGTAATGTGGTATGGTCACTTGACCTTCACACGATAGGGTGGTATTGTAAGCTCTATACTTATCCATTTTTTTAATTTTTTCCAGTAAACTATTTTCTAATAGAAAACATAAAAACTATTAATAACTAGATAAAGATGATTTCGAATGATTAAAATTATGTGGTTCTGGTCAAATACAACATTTTTAATATCATATAATTTTATTCTTCTATTAATTGAATAATTACTGCATCATCATTGTGTGCATATTAAAGGTAGTTATTTAATTCTTGAAAATTATAAATAAATTACCATCATGAATATAATTTCATTAGGCACAAAATTATAATTTATATTCATTAATTAATGATTTTTGTACCAACTAATGGTATTTAAAACTAAGAGAGTGACATTTGGTCACTTCTTTTGGTTTAAATAATATATAAGTCATTTTCATGTACAAGTGTCTATTAAGTAACTCAATTTTGAAATGTAGGTGTTAGGGGTCAAATTTATGTCCTATAATAAGAATTAGGATAAAACATTACAACCTTGAAACTTATTTTTAATACAAATTAACCTTATTTACCCTTTAGTAAGGTGATAAAGTTTACATTGGTTACTATTCATATTGACTAAAAAAGGGTATTTAATTACCAATTTTGAACCTCCTAATTCTAAATATTCAATAAGTTTTTTTCTAATTTAATATCTATAAATTTAGGAAAATAATTTTTATTTAAGTGGGAAAATTTTGTTATAAACCGACTTTTCTGAAAAATAAATTTTTAAATATAAAACTAGATTTATTGTTATCCTATGCTTAGAAAAAAAATATTTTTTAATGTTTAAAATATTTGATCAAGTAAATAATTTTTATATTTAATTAAAATATTTCACCAATAGGGGCTAATTTTTATAAAATTATTTGTATGCATAAAAGATTTTTTTTCATAAAAACATCACTTTTATTTTGAAATAATTTTTTGTTTTTAGTTCTCATGATTTGATAACTAATGAATTTATTTTATAAATGTATAGAAAACATATTTTTTATAATTTATTTCATGAACCATTTCGGATACACTGGTAACCTCATACCCGAGAAAGCACTAACCTAGCGTAAAGAGAATTCTCGATCCCCACATGTTAGTGACTAGAACCTGGCATCATATAAGTTCATGAGGGAATGAATTCTCAACAAAATAGTTGAAGGTAAAATATACAAATCAATGGTATCAACACTTAAAAGGGAAAAAGTATGAAGAAAATAGGTATAAAAAAACCAAAGTAGTACATCATCAAAGTAATCCACTTCTAACAAGATAAAACTCTAACATCTCAAAGGAAACACCAACCTCCATTCCATAGTTCTGAGGATCAAGAACATCTACCACCTCTATTTGGTACATACCCTTTTTTAAAACCTAGAATATAAAAATCTGAAAATTCCCAAAGTTAAAGGTAGGGTTTAATCCATAAACCCCAATAGGGTATCACCAAGTGTTTCATAATCAATTCCAAAAAATAATAAAATAGATATGTTATCAATTCCAATAAAACAAGGCATGGTATTACATTTGAATATTTTAAACCAAAACAATATTTCATTTAAATAGATGGTAGATATATCAATATAACTTTAAAATAGTATTAAATGAAAATTTATATAAAATAATGGAAATAAATAATTTTTCATGAATCAAATCTTTAAAAAAGTCAACAGCTTATATAAACAAATCAAACAACTCATAATAAATAAAGAACAATGTTAAAATCCTTATGCAAAGTCATTTTATCATATAATTGGATCCTTTCAAATCACATAGTGATCATGCATCTAGTAAGGTGTATACACAAAAATACACCCCAATACAGGGAACCCATAATGGGTAGTCTACTCCCTAATAGGGTAACCCATAAGGGGAAGACATAGCAAATTTATTTTATTTACAATTTTCATCATCAATCCATTTATAGGGAGGCATGGTCTGAAATACGTGTCCCAGTTTCTACTAATTAACTAGGATAACATGTTATTTAATAATCAATATAATTGGAAACTAATCATTTCAAATCATTTTAAAAGATAATTTTCCTATTTTAATTTATAACATACATTTCCCTTTTTAAAACAAAATCATCAGTTTTTATCTTTATTGCCATTTCAAAACATAGTTCAATTTAATAATTTCTCTAAATATCAACTATTAAATCATTTTTATTGTAACAACTTCTAAAATAATTCGTTATTTTTTTGAAAATTCACCCCAAAAATTAAATTCCATTGAAATTGGGGTTTTTAAAAATTTCCATATCCCTTTTGAATCTAGAATCAAATAACAAAAATTACATGTTTTCAAATATAAGAACTAGACAGACTTTTATTCTTCATGTAATCGGTTGGTTCATGATTTTGAGGATAGACGTAGGGGTCTCCCACCCCATCCGAAAGATTTTCAGATAACATAGTTTGCAATAAAGAAGGAGGATGGCATGTAGGGTAAAACTTCAGAGTTTTGTGTGGAAGCTGGTTTGAAATAGATGTCAATAAGTGAAGGGGTAGAGATTATTAGTTTCCGCGACCGGTGGAGGAGGAGGACCACCCTTATGGTGTTCGTTATATGTTTGATAAGTTTGTGCATGAATCTGAATCAGGAAGGAAAGCATTGGTATCCAAAGATGATGTGATTGAATCGTCCAGAACCGAGGACGGATCGTCCCAACAGTTTGCAGTTCGACTGCGAATTCAGGTGATGGGGAGTATTGATAATGTAGAGAAAAAGGTAGATGGTGAAGTGGATTGCTCTGATGAGGCTTTTGGTTTGGACAATGTTGGATTGATGAAGGGAAGGGGACAAACTATAGAAGCTACACATCCAAATGATGGAGAACATGTATAGGTTGTGGATGGTCGGAGTGATGGTAGGACAGTGATGTTTGTAATTCCCATGACCTAAATGGAAGGTGTAGAAGTGGGTTTTGGCGGTGTTCCTTGGGTAGAGGTAGACATGGGAAGTGGGGACCTGCACTAGGGTAAACAAGGGGCTTTACTAGATGTCGTTGAACATAGCACAGTTGGTAAGATAGGGGTTTTCTCTTTAGAGAATAAATATTCTTTTTAGGTAAAGAATAGATTATATGGACTTAGTATAAATGGGGAGCATATGGAGGAGTTCAATAAATCTAGTAAGATCCTTTTTTCTGGGGAAACCAGTTTGAGGAGTAACAGGATTAATCAGAGGAGGAACAAGGAATACTCCACCTTGCCACCTCTTTTGAAGACAAGATCTCTAAAAAAGAAAATGGATGAGATGATGAACAGAGAGGGTATGTATCCTTTGAAATAACCTGGTTAGCATAATATTTCCATGGAATTGATCCTGAGTTTGGAGGATGAGGTGATACAATAGTTGTTTTTTCACAATCCCTCTGAAGAAAAAGCGGCCAAGATGATGGGTCGTAATATTGAATTGAAGCTAAATGAAGCAAAATATTTTCATGTTGAAAAATAGGATTTGAAGTTGGTTGGGGTCTTCATTAAGGGGATTATTAGACTCTAGGAGTATATAGAGGTCTGGGATAAACTAATACCACATTTAAAGTCCTGATGCATGAAGTGTCACACACTCAGGTAACATCTATATCCTGGAAGTTGTTTAGGGATGTGGACTCTGGCAGAATTATCTTTTTCTTCAATGATTCTGATTTTTCCTTTTCTAGCTAATCATGGTTTACCACTTTCCCTTAATTTCTCAGTAATGAGATTCTAATTGTCATTTAGTGTGACAAGAGGTGAATTTGGGTGTTCAGGTTCAGTCATTTTACCTTTTTCTACTTCAGATGGGGTTTAGAGCATGAGGATGTCACCTCTGTATGGCACTTGGAGCAGAAGACTGAGAGGGTATGGCTTGGCCATCGGTTCCATGCTCGTTCATCTTTGCATGGGACTATTTTATGAGTGCTCATACTTTGGTGGAGGGCCTTAACATGATTTTTCTTCTAGGTAAAGGCAGAACCTTTATTTTTTTGGGTTTCCTGTACTTTTGTTTTTTGGTTTTTTTTTGGAATTGGTGGTTCTCACTTTTCCCTTAAAAGTTATTTGATAAAATAAAAAATAATTTTCAGTGAAATAAATTAAAAACACTTTTCAACTTAATCTAGAAAATAAATGTTTCAATTTGAGGGTGAAAACTTATGGAACCACATATGTTTAAATCAAGGAATCATAATGTTCAACACCCATAATATGGAATTGCAATGAATATTGATGGTGAAGCAGATCTAGAAACCAAACTGAGAGTCAAGATCCAATTAAATATATTTTAGATTCATAAAATATGTGATGATCCATCAAACTCTCAATAGGAAGAGATGAGATATTGGAATAAACAAAAATATTGAAGTTCCACTAACTGGAGTGGGATTGGGTCTTCCTCTGGCACTTTGATTCACCAATATATGGGTTTAGAGAAGCCAAAATCACCTCTAGAGATAATTCCAAGCTAAATAATTCATTTTAGTATTGAGTGATGAGATAAGGGATCTAAAATAGGGGTTGGGAATTTTTATTTCCTTTTTTAGAAAAAAAATAAACCTGTGTGCATGGATCCATAGAGAGGTCTGTCTGATTACAAAAATTATGGACCCAAACTATGAAACCACTCTGGACTCACTGTTCAGGGTGAATGATTTCTTTTAGGTGGAAAAATAGTTTATCAAACCCTTTTCTAACTATTCAAACCCTCACTATCCAGTATTTCACGGTTCGCACTATGAGCCACCTAGTTTGGGAAAAGCATACCCCAAATGTGCACAACCCAAAAAACCACCAAAATTATCCAAATTTCCCTTGAAACACCCCTAAAAATATCAAGGAAAAATGAAAAAAAGGTTAAAGGAATAAATAAAAACAAGTAACATGATGTTACAACCTCCCCACTATAAGAACTTTCTATCCCCAAAAATCCTATCAATAAGATTCCATATCCAAGAGATGAGGCTGATACTCTCTCATTATTACCTCGTGATCACAAGCCCCATGTGAATAAGAACCAAGCAGCCATATCACACTAACCAAAGGTATCATCCTCCTGTGATATACCTTTATCTCAAAATCAAAAATCCTGAATGGATGGTCAGTCACAAATAATTTAGGCTCAACAACAATATCCTCTTAGATCAGGTCATGATATGGTCCAAAAAGATACCTTTGAAGCTGTGATACACGGAACATGTTATGTATTGACAAAAACTATGGTGGAAATGATAAATGGTGAAACAATTTCCCCACTATCTAAAAAACGTAAAAAGTTCCCAAAAATGAGCAGCAAGTTTCACTTGCCTTCCTAGCCATCAGGGACCCAACCACGGTCAAACTTCCAAGAAATCCCGGTCATAGATAATGAAATTGAATATTTTATGATGATTATGATAATCATAGGATTTATTCTAGATCTTCATTACAAATATTTTCTAATGAATCAATTTAATATTTTCTGATGTCTCTTTAACCAAGACTAGTCTAACCATGGAACTTTCACCAATCTATGACCAACACAACATATATTTACATGGCCTTATGTAGAAGGAATCAAAAGAATCCATTCTAATTACAGACTAGTAACTATTTTTATAATTGAACTCAACTAGTCCCAAATGATCATCCCAAGCTCCATAGAAATCAAGGATGAAAACAAGAATCATGTCCTCAAGAATCATTATATACCTCTCTATTTATCCATCCATTTGCCTATGGTATGCCATTTTCAATAGAAATAGAGATCCAATAACCTCCCGATGTCCTCTCCGAAATAAGTTAAAAATGGGGATCTCTATTAAATATTATAGTAGATGGAACTCTCGAAAAATGGAAAATATCTTACATGTTGATATTTACCAAATCCTCAACTTTTTTTGTGTCACAAATTGGTATACAGTGAGCTGGTTCATCTAGGTTATTGATCACAACCCATATCACGTATTTCCATCTATGAGTATTTGGAAACCTAACAAAAAGTCCATTGAAATATCATTCTACTTTCATGTTGGAACTATAAGGGGTTGGACGAAACCTATAGGTCTATTGTGCTCGACCTGAAAATATTGGAAACTATAATAATGAGAAACAAGTTCAGCAATGCCCAAACTCATACCCGACCACTAAAATCATCATTACATATCATAGAATAACTTTGTAGTTATTAGGTGCCAAATCCAGATGGAATTATGGGAATCCCCCACTATATCATTTCTCATTGGAAAAATACAATGTACTAGTCCTAGAAACATCAGATAATCTCAATGGAGAATGACCACTCAACAATGGTATCCTGACCATAAAGAGATTACTTTAGGTTATGAAATTCATCATCAAGATCTTATTCGAGAATAATTATTTAGAGAATATAATAGGTCAACTAAACACTCACTACAACATTAATATCCTTTTACAACATTTTTTAGTGGAGATTTACTAAACTACTGCTAATTTTTTTATTAATGATTTAGTGGCGTTTTTTAATAAACCGCCACTAAATCTTTTTTTTTTTCAATTCCAACACTTCCACCCCCCCCCCCCCCCCGCCAAGACCCCCATTCACCCCTAACCCCCATGAGACCCCCCTGCGACCCCTGAAACCCTACACCCTCGCTGCCTCACCACCTCACCATTTCTTCCTACGTTCATCTTAGGTAGGTTTTTCTCCCCATATTCTCTCTTATTCTTATATTTTCATTTTTTCACTTTATACCCCCCCTTGAGGTAAATGTGCCATGGATGAACATAAACCAAATCTTGGGGTTCTTTTGTTTAGTTTCTTCTTTCTAGGCTTTGCATGATTCGATTGTGGACTATTCTAACCACAACTATTTGAGGCGATGAATTCTCTAACAGTTTTAGCCATGTTTTCATTCTTTCTTATTCCCTATCCAATTTTTAAAAAGGTATTTTTTGAATTTTTGGTTTCTAATATTTTTTTATTGTTCTTAGACCACCTTTAGGTATATTTTTCATTCTATTGTTGAAGGATACACCATTTGAGGTAGGTTATCCTATGTTTGAGCCATTAAATCGGAAACTATAATTTATTATGTGTATAAATGTGTCTCTTTAATATAGTATAACATATATAAATTTAAAAAAATGTTCTAGTTCTTGAAATTAAATTTTAATTCGTTTTTCAATGATTTCATTATTTTTTCATGGTCACCTCTTTCTAAAAATGTGTTTTAAAGCTTTTTTAAAATATTGGGAACCTTGGGGGATTTATTTGGTTTTCCAATGGGTTTAAATTGTTGGGTTTGAAAATAAAGAAAAAAAATTTCCTTATGGATGGGTTTTACCTAAATTATTAATAGAATGTTTCATTCCACAAAAGATCAAAAATGGATTCTAATTATTTTCCTTCCTTTAATTGTGACTTATATACATATGAAAACATACACACATTGATATATATATATATAAGTGTTATCGGTGTATATATTCACACATGTAATTGGGAATATGTGCATTTGGAAAAGGGGAATATATATATATATATATATATATATAAATGTTTATATGTGTATATGTGTAAAGTGTCATTTCAAATTTGAAAGCTATAGTGTGAAAAGTGATTTTCCAAATGATCGATTTTGATTTCTAAATATTTGTCTACCAATTCAAACATTATAATGGGTTTCTAAAAATAACATTAACTCCAATTTAAGCCCATAATTTTATGTATTTTTTGGACCTAGGTTTGATATGAATTTAATTTTTAGTATGTTTCCAATAAAAGAGGATTTTCATTGGCATTACAGGGAGGTGATGTTTTATTGTATGCTTTCCTTATAATATTGTGTCATCAATATGTTTTTTCTACCAAGCCTCCCATATTTATTTTAGTTATGGGCATGTAACATGGGAATCTTGGGTACCTAGGTGGATATTCTAGGACTAGTTGCTAGGATAGTAGATTGGGCCTCAATAGATTTCACTAGTAGGATTATGATGTAACACTAACACAACAAAGTGACATTTCTTTTTCCAACATACATTGGGTGCGTCCCCTCCAGTGAGTCACGATGGAAATAGATTCCTATTTGTTTGATCAATTGGATATGATGTACCTAGAACCCAAATAACCTAGATATCTATTTATTTCTTAAGTTTATTTCTCTCATTTGATTTCTATTTATATATTACTATATTTTCATGATATTTTTCTTAGTTTTCATTTAATGTCTAAAATAACACGTGGCTTCTTCTAATTTCCTTTATTTGATATCACCTCGTGATATGATTTATACTATTTGATTTCCCACTAGATAATATTACTTAATTTAATTAAATTATTATGAATGGATTTTTTGAAATTATTTTATTCTTTGTGAATGGTTTTCAAAATAGAAAGGGGAAAATTGTATTCAACAATCATCGTCTTTTTAGTTTTTCTAGAGAAGAATTGAAAAAAATAAATTGGTTTATTTATTTTTTTCAAACTAGAATAAAATTATATTCTCTTTAAATGTATTTAATAAATATTGGTTTCTCCTTCGAGATCTATACCAAGCATTTTTATATGGTGCCTATATCTCTATCATTTTTTAGTTTCATTTTTCAGCATATCTTTTATTCCCACCCAAGGGGTGTTTTGTTTCATTTTGTTGGGTGGTGAAATATATAGTCATAATATGGCAGTAATGTTTTTAGTCTAGTTTTACTTTATTTCATTTTTATTATATTGGATACTTAGGATTTTACTCATTTCATTGAACTGAGGGTATCTATAGTTGACAGTGGGAGATTAAAGTCCACTGGAGGGGAATGTTTTTCTTACATGAGAGGGAGTTCAAAGGGAATGGAAATTTTTAGTTATTATTGATATTAATTACATTTCATATTAATGATATTAGGTTTCTACTTATTTATTTTTATATGGAGTGGATGTCTGATGTAGGAAAGGGTCATGCTGAAATTTTATTTTATTTTTTTCCACTAATTATTCGACAACCCCCAAATCCCTAGCAACTCACCGCCTCAACGCCTCGTCGTTGAGGTGGATGATCCTGAATATGTGATTCTAGTACATAGTAATAATTTTATATTTGTAATGATGATTGGAAGATCCTATATCACTAATATCAATCTATATTGGTGGGGGTATTTTCTATTTCTGTGAATTATATATATATTTTCCTGGGGTGTCTTTCCATTTCCCTATAAAAAATAAATGAATCATTTTTCATTATATCTTGATTATTAGTTATGAATTAATAAAATAATTTTACTAGAATCTCATTAGTTTATTAAATCTGAAATACTTGCATGATTGGATATATAATATTTTATCGCTTAGATATTATTATTGAATGGATATATTTTTCAACTAAAATAACATAGACAATATAATCTTCAAATCATTTGATGGTATTTTGTTTGGCATTTTATACAAACAACATTAGATGGCCAAAAATTTTCCTACTAAGTATACTACCCAAAATGGATGTCTTATACTTATAAATACACAGTGTCCATGTCTATATTGAACCATTTATTTTGATGGATATTACTATAGTTAATAAAATGGTTATGTGAACCTAAAATTTTCTTTATAACCCCATGATAAATTAAATTATCCTTACTAGGTATGGATCAATACATTTGGTTCTGGTTTCATTCTTAAATAACTAATATAAGTTCTTTTTACAGTTGTATAATTTTAATTGGCTGACTTTTCAAACATATGACCAAATATTCTATATCTTTCTCCCTGCATCCATTCCACTAGCTCCACCTCAGACACATTCCCATCATCCCAAAATCTATTTCTGTTCCTCCATGATTCCTTCATCTATATCTTTTATCACACATGCATATCCTCAAAAATATGACATGCCTCTATTTTCTACACCTCATTCTTATTTATTTTTATGTATCTATTCATCCATGAAATCTATGATCTACATAGAAACCATATAATATGACACTTAGGAAGGTTATCTAGGTTGGTTTGTAATAAATTGGTATCAAAGGCATTCATGAATCTTCTTTGAAATTTCTATATAGTTTGGGATGTCTTGTTAGACATGAGATATTATTTTTTATACTTAATTAGTATATTATGAGAAATTTATTGGCCAGATATCTACTTAATGTTCCTTAAGATACCATGGGATATTGGGAAAATGTGTTTTTAAGGATTTTTTAATCTAATCCTAGATTTTTTCCAAATCATTAGCATATTTATTTATTTTTTCAACTAGTATATATGAATCTTTTTCCCTATATATTAATAGTTACGTCTTTTAATTTTTTTTATTATTGCGTAGGCATATTGTGATATACATGGATAAAAGCTGGATCACATTACTGAGGGACACTACTCAGTATGTTAAGGGTTTGGAGGAGTTTTTAGATTTTTCAACTTCCAATAAATCCATTGAAGGGAGAATAAGATGTCCACATCTAAAATATTAATTTTGAAGGGGGTTTAAGACATATGATGTTGATGAAGATTTAATATTGAAGCAATTACCTGGTCAATATTTGTGATGGATTTGGCACAGAGAATGAAACCTTACAGAAAGGTTGAGCACTAATGTAAATACACATAATGAGATCCCAACTTCATTAAAAATGGGAAATGAAATGAAAAACCTTATAAATTATGCATTTGGAACTGTAAGACACCACCATCAACATCAAAATATATTACAACAACTAGACGAGGGTGCTATAAATTGCAATATGACAAGTGATGTTTTTGAGTCTTTAGGACCACTAGATAAAGATTGAAACATATTAGTGGATCCTCCTCTTGATTATGTGGAGAATAATGTAAGAGAAAACTTCACTGAGGAAAATATGTTCATGATGTTGTTGATGATGGAAATAAATAGTTGTATAGTGGATTTTTGAAATATTCAAAACTTTCTTTTTCACTGAATTTCTACCATATCAAATGTCTATGTGGAATTACAAATAAGGAAATGTCCATGATATTGCAATTATTGCGTGATGCATTTCCTGAAGAAAACATCCCCAAGTATTATTATGATATGAAAAAAGTTGTTAACAGACTTGGTTTCAATTATACAAAAAATACATGTGTGTCCCAAGGATTGTATGCTTTATTGGCAAGAGGACTCAAGTAGACAGGATTGTAGAAAATTTACTTCTTCTAGATGAAAGTCAATGGGTGATGTTGGAAGTCCGAATCAAAATACTACCATGAAGATGAAGAAAAGGAACACACCTGCAAAGGTTTTGCGTTACTTTCTTTTAAATATTCGATTACAAAAATTATTCATGTCATCGAAAACTGTCAAACACATGAAGTGGAATTTTGTAGATAATAACAATGATGGGTTAATGTGACTTACATGAGATTCACAATCATGGAATACATTTGATTCATTACATCCAAATTTCTTAGCTAATCATAGGAATGTTCAATTGGGATTGGCTGTTGATTGATTAAACCCATTTGGGACATTGAGTACCAGTCATAGCATTTGGCCAGTTGTTTTGATCACTTACAATCTACCTTCGTGGATGTGTATGAAACAAACTTCTTTTATTATTTTAATTATTATTCCTGGAAAAAAATTCCCAGATATGATATTGATGTATAATTTTTGCCATTAATTGAATAATTACAGGAGTTATGGAGAAACAGTGTTGAGACATTTAATGTTTCTTCAAAAACAATGTTCAAAATGCATGCCACCTTAATGTGGACCATTAGTGACTTACCTGGGCTTTGTAATTTATCTTGATGGAACACTTACATAGGTTTGTCTTGTCCTGTCTGTAACTTTGGTTTTGCGACCAAATGGATACCTCATAGTAGAAAATGGTGCTTCTTGTGCCATCGCAGATTTCTCAATGCATCTCATAGATTTTGGCTGTACAAATAAAAATTTAACGGTTTCATTGATCGTACACCACCTCCAAAGTTTTTAACTAATTCTTAAATATTGACACAACTTGGAAAATTTTGAAATGGAATTTAGGAAGGTTTTTCATTTGAATGATAGCGGGAAAAGAGTTCAAATTGCATCATCAAGTGAAATATGAATGCAACAATGGAATAAAAATAGTATATTCTTCAAACTTCTATATTGGGAATTTAATTTGTTGCGGTATAATCTTGATGTGATTAATATATAAAATAATTTATGTGAAAATTTAATCTTCACATTTCTTAATGAGCAATGAAAGTTTAAGGATCATCTCAATGCTCGGAAATACTTACAGGTAATGAACATAAAACATGATCTCTGGCTAAATGAGAATGAAAAGTATGCTCCATCAATTTTTGAAATGAAAAATTGGGATAAAGATACATTCCTTTTGAATTTTTAAGCATGGGAGAGTATCTAATGGGTATTCAAGTAACATATTGAGGTGTGTTGACATAAAGAATCGTAAGTTACATGGACTAAAATGTCATGATTCATATATTTTGTTACAACAGTTACTACCATTAGTAATGCATACTTTATTACCTAAAAAAGTTACTACTATTGTACTCCATTTCTACACATTTTTTAGAAAACTATGTGAGAAATCTCTACATCCATTTGATCTTGAAAACCTTCAAGAGAGGTTTTTATTGACACTTTGTGCAATGGAGATGATATTTCCTCTATCTTTTTTTTAATTTCATGATGTATTTAACTATTTATTTGGTTGAGGAAGCTAAATTCGGAGGCCCTATTCATTATCGATGGATGTATCCAATTTATAGGTACTTTATTTATATGTTTTTCAGTTAATTAAAAAAAAATTCACTTAATTAAATGAATAATTATGATTGTTTATTTTATTTCACAGATATCTTGGGCATTTGAAATCATATATGAGAAATAAATCTCAACCTTAAGACTCTATTGTTGAAGGATATCTGGCAGAAGAGTGTCTTACCATTTATTCTAGATACTTGGATTATATTGGGACAATATTTAATCGAGTTGGACATGTTGACGACACAATGACTCAATCTCAAATACATGGGAAGTCAAAAACATTTCTTGTTATTGGACGATCAGTTGGGAGGACCTAAAATGTTACACAAACGAAAATGGAATTATTATTGGCCCAAAGATATGTGATGGTGAATATTGAAATTTCATGTCTATTTATTGAAGAGTTGAGAATACAAAAAAAGAGATGAATGAGAGGTCGAACATGAAATAAGAAAGATATAACTAATGCTATTAATAAAGAGCATGTAGAATGGTTTACATGACATGTAAGTTCATAAATATTTCAATAAATGTGAATATTAGGTTCACACATATATTTTGTAGTTCTAATAAATTTTATTTCTTTTTTTTAGATCATGAATACTGATAATCAAGAAGATTTGTCAGAATATTTAAAGTTTCTTTCTTGAGGCCCTCTAAAACAAGTTATAAAGTTTGACACTTACAATGTAAATGGCTTTATATTTAATATAGTCAATCGAGAAGATGGTTTCAAAACACAGAATAGTGGTATATTTACATTTGCTTAAGTTGTCCACTATAAAAAGATGACCAATATTATTGAATTAAACTTCTAGGGGAATTTTTCAGTTTTTTTATTCTAATGCAATTGGTTCGACGTTATTAGAGTTGTTAAAAGAGATTCCTTTCAATTTACATATGTGAACTTCTCTCATATGATGGATGATGGTGATCTTGAACTGTATAATCCTTATATCATATCATCATAATAAAAAATCTCATATTATGTGAATGATGTTGTGGATGAAGGGTGGAGTGTAGTTTCTCATGTAAAACAAAGATATTTGTGTGATATGGGTGATGAAGTGGAATATTGGACCTATGACATTGAATCTGACCAATAACAAGAATCAAAACTATTTATCCCCCATGATATTGAAAATAGTAGTCTAGAGAATATGAATGAAGTGGATGAAGTAATAGAGAAGGAAACCAACATGATTGAAGGAGAATATGATTGTATGTATAGTTATGCATTCATTTAGAAACCACTTATTTCATTTGTGCAATCATTCATTATCATTGTTATGTATATTCTTTTGTTAGAACTGTGCATCTATTATCTTTTTTAGTTTTTTTCACCATAAGTTTTTTGAAATATATGTTGTGAACATAATTTTATTTGATTAAATTACAGTAATGTCAAGGATGAATCTATATACTATTTCATAGAGCACTATGATAGATGGCGATTCATATGTATCCCTCCCTACAACATCTAAGCCACCATCAGCCTGCCCCCTACACCGTCACCCCCTGAACCATCTCTCACACCCTATGTGAGCTTCCCTTTGGTAGCTCAGTCATCGCCTCCCACTTTAGGAGCCTCAGTAGTGGTGGAGCATCGTGCCACTTCTAGTTCTTCACAGGGATGTTGGAGGGTGACTATTATAGGTACAAATTTTAATATGAATAAATTTCTTGCACTATTTTTATACTAATTGTTTGTTCATTAAAGATGGAAACAATGTAACTGTAGTGAAAAATAAAAAAGTTCATATGTATGAAATTTTATAGGAGAGAAGATAGTTTTCCAATTTGATTCATATGGGGTCCCTACAGATGACATCGCTTGATTACTTGGATAGATTTTAGGCCAGCTGGCCGCAAAGCCCATTTCCCTTCTAATTTCATATGATGATTGGACACATATGTCGGAAAGTTTGAAAAATGATGTTTTTGATTCCCAAATAATGGTAATTTTTATACATAATGGTGTAATTTAATTTCATGTTATTAATATTTTCAAAATGAATTTATGTGTTCCGATGTTTTTCCACTTTACGGTTGCTGATGTGATAGCACGAAAGTGGACATTGAAAATTTTTGGCCAAAATTAGAAGAATTTAAATAAATATTGTGGGGTGTTGTCAATGATACTTTATTGACCACCCAATAGATGTATGACATGCTACCTAATGAGGTACCCAGAGAGCAATGGAAAGTTTTGGTTGACAAATATCGTGATAAGAAGCAGATGGTATTTAAATATATATTACTATAATAATCTCATGTTAAATTTATTAATTTATATTAAGAGGAGATGAAATTTAATAAATTCCTATAAAATAGAATTTTATTTATTTCATTATCTTTCAAGAAATAATGCATCAAGTAGGGATAAGCAGGTCATCCCTCACACTACGGGGTCAAAGAGTTTTTCTAGAAGACGATCTGCTCTAGTAATCTTTTCATCAGTTTAAATATTTATAAGACAATATTATTTGATTAATATATTAAATTTTTTATTTAGGTTTTTTAATCCATTCAACGGGGTTAGGGAATGAAGCATGTCGAACAAAAGTGCAGTTGAATGTTCACCAAAAATCTAACGGATGTTTTGTTAATGAGCCTGCCAAAGAAGTTGGCGTATGAACTCATTTTTTAGTATAAAAACTTATTATAATTTGTTACTATATTAATATATATTACTTATAATAGGACTGCAATTTTATTCATAAGAAAAAATTAATGAATTGTGGGATGCCAATCCTGCACAGTCCTACTCAATCTCCCAGGATGACCGAGTTGTAAAAGTCCTTGGGAATGACCATCTTGGTAGAGCGTGTGGGGTGGGTTTGGGACCCATACCATCTGAGGTAATTGGAAGTACACCAGGGATTGTAGCTGCGTCTACACCTTGTTATAGTCTTTCCACACCCCAAGATACTCAAAGAGAGATTATTTCTCTACGAAACATAGTTCACGTCCAGGGGGATCAAATATCTGCTTTGTAGAAAGCGTTGATTGATTTATATCAGAAAACAACCAGATCTACCCCCTTTGGTATTGCCTCTACTGGTGGCGAGTAGTTAAATCACAAAAACTCAAAATCATTTATTTTTCAAAATTTTATTGGTTTTAAGTTTAAATATAAATATACAATAGTATTTAATTTTCAATATAATTTACTTTCAGGTGATAGTAGGAAGTAGAGATGGAGGTGGAGAGGGTGAAGATATTTGTTCATCATCAGACTGTGATTAGTTGTTTTGTTGATATGTTGGACAAATATGGTAACTGACGGTTTGTATATGTATCATGTGTGGCACATAGTTTCCACTGAACATTTTCATCACCTAACATTTTTTTATTTCTTTTGTTTCCGTTTTGGTATTTTGTTAATTTCTGACGTTTCCTTTTATGTCTTGATTTCTCAAGTGTGGTATGCACCATATATGTCAATTCTTTTTTGTCATGGATAATTTTTTATGATTCATTTTTCCAAAATTTATTAGGTTTGTTACCCAAGGATGAACGATCAAAAACATATCCTATAGTTATAGTAATAATTCAATTCATAGTTATTGGAAAAGGTTCTCTATAAAAAATCACGTGTGTAGGAGGTGAAGTATGGGATGTATGGGAACCATTATGTGGGATTGAAATAAACAAATTGAAGTGAATGAGGAAGGGTCTCTCATTTATGGTATAACTAGTGTGATTATAATTTTCCCCATTACCTATTATAGGAGATCCAAACATCATTACATATATTGAAACATCATGAATCAATCCACATATAGTTTTTATATAATACACCTATGCATATTAGGCTCCTTCCTAGGGTAAGATTCGTTTTTTCATAACATAGGTTTATGGATAAAAAACACATGATAAGGATCCTTATGTAGATTTGGATAATTTGTAGAGGAAGACAGGTCTTACTAGGTAGACTGCTCTAAGAAGATTCAAGTCATACAAGATGGACCATACATCACATATTTTAACATCATGTGAAAATGACTAAAATAGTTTATAGTTTAAGATCATATGAAAAATACCTTCTTATATGAGTTGTAATGTAGTTTAAACTGATGTTTAAAATGAAATAAACTTGTCTGGATGCCAACCCTATGGATGGAAAACCAATGTGAATGAAGAAACCCAGTCGCTAAGATACAGTGGGGGATTTGATATCAGTTTTTTGGTTGATTTTGAGATAGGAGATCTTGAAATCACTATGTATACCATTAAAATAGGAATCAATCCACACATAGTTATTATAATATTTGGGAAAATATGATCACCTTGAATTAGAATTTAGATATAATATGGAAACCAAAATAAATAGAATGGGTGTAGTGTTACATACCCTTTATGAACTTCCCTTTGTGCATTATCAGATGTTGGGGATGTTTAGAGAGAGTTTTTTGGTGATTTTGAGGTTTGAGGTGGTGTTTTAGCCTTTTCAAGGCCACCATGGCTTGAGCAATGACATGTCTGGATATGGAGGAGGTGGTTTTATGTTGGGATTGATCTTGTGTAAAATGGGATATATAACCATGAATTGGGGATGACATGGTGGTATGAGTGTTTCCCTAGTAGTCTTCCTATGCACTATTAGAATCTAGAAATGCCCTTGGGTGGGCATGGAATATTGGAGGACCACCAGTCCAAAATAGGAAACCCAAGCTCAACACATTGTAGCCTTGGGCATCGTGAGGGTAAAATGGATAGGAAATGGGAACTAGGTCATGGATTTTATACATGAAAGAATATAGAAGAAGCACTATGACTTAGACCACTCCAAGTTCTATGATTATTGGGAGGCCAAATTCCATTTTGAAATAGGAAAAAATATAAAATGACATTGTGGGTTCTAGATCACACTTTTACCAAACCCACCACATGATTTTTGGATATTAACCAGGTTTGGGTAGAGTCCAGTGTGATTCACTTATAAATAGGAGTTTTATTACCTCCTTGTTTTTAATTTTAGACTTTCCCTCAATTCATGGTTGACCCGTACTCATCCTCCCCTTCCCCTGTCACGTACCTTGGTGTTCTAAACCACTTTGATCATATTGGATCATTTAGATTGATGTTATTTGATTCATGGTAGCCCTCTATTTCCCCATTACACATATATTATCTTTTTATTATATTCAATAGTTCATTATGGTGGTAATTCTCATATTTTTTGGGTGGTTTTTGACAGAGTCTTATTATTAATTGGATTCAATAGTTATTAACTTGAGATCAGTGGTGTTTTATCCTTGGTTCTTGTTCGTTTCTCCTTGAAGATTCAGTTATGGTTGGGGATCCTTCATCTCCACTTCTTTATATGTACATTTGGAAATATCATGCTTCTGTATTTAATTGGTTAAATGGTACATATCATCTTAATAAAGATAATGCACAAGCTTAATTGAATTTTAAGGGGAAGGGAGAAATCACATGATTTTAATTATTCATGTTATTTATTCTTATATGGCCACACTTACTTAGTTTTCCAATTATGACTTATTTTTAGATAGTGTGTTATTTTGGTTTTTATAAAACTTTTTATGTATGTTTGAATAACCTCACCACATATGAAAATGACTAAGAATATATATCGAACTATTAAATTAGTTTCCCAAGAAATATTTTATTTCTGTGTGAATAACTTTCATAATAATTTAGTAATTATGATAAAATCCATTATTGAAACTAAATTATGCATGGTTGTTGTGATGTGTAGTGCTTATGATGTGTGGTGCGGGTGATGTGGGGTGGTTGAGATACAGGTTGGTTGCAATGTGTTATATGTTATATTAATTGGAATTTGTTTTAGGGCATTGGTAATGGGTTACAGTATCAACTGTTTTTTTAATCTAGATTTAGCATTGGTTTTAACCACTACAAAATAAATATAATATATTTAGCAGTGGTTTTAACCAACACTACAATTATGGTATTTTTCTATCCGCGACGGTTAAAATCATCGCTACAGATAATAATTTAGCGGCAGTTTTAACCGCCGCAACATAGTTTTCATAATCCTTTATTATTTTGCGGCAGTTTTTATTGTTTTAGTGGCGCTTTTTCCTAGCAAACCTGGTATTTTTTTCTGGAAGTTGTAACCACTGCTAAAAAAATATCAGCTTCCATGGTAAAAACTTCCGCTAAAACCATAAAAACTGCCGCAAAATGAACCCACTAAGATGATTACCATAATCTGCTACTAAATTTAGGAAACCGCCATGTATTGTATATCAACACACACTTAAGTGTTTGTTTTTAAAACCACCGAAGAATCATATAGTGGCAGTTTAAACCACCACCATTTCCAAAAAAACCACCCCGAAATGGTCATTTTCCTATTGTGACTTTCCTATAAACCCTTATCCTTTTCCTTCTAGAAACCTAGATGAAACTATAAAAAAGTATCCATCATGTTCGACACTTATAATGATTCTTTCATGGCTTGGGTTTGAATTTTTATGCTCAATACATCAACAATGAAATTCTCATTCCTCAAGGTGTTGGAAATGTCGAGATAAAAAAGAGTCCTAGTACTCAACCTATTGGCTTTGCTAGAGATTCAACTATATATGAGAGAGTATATAACTCAATCTCTTATGGTCGTAATACATGGTAAACCTTTCTTAGAAATGGTAATGCCACCAAATCTTAAGTGTTTGGATCATGTTTGTGAGTTAAAGGTCATGGATGGATAATTATTATCATGTGGACTAAGATATCAAAAACCATAGGCCACCACATGATTACCCTAAATAATAATACAACCTAAACCCGAACCTGATGCATCACAGAAGACTACATAGTCTTGCTAGGTCTTTGGAAGATTCAACACTGGTGTAGAAGTAAAAATAATAATTTTTACCTCAATTAAAGGGATTTTTCATTTCTCATTCTAAGGAAACATCACTCCCTTACAAGGGAGAGATGTCATAAGATAATCCAAATTTGATAAATCCTTCATAAAACTATGGTAATACCCTTCCAAGCCCAAGAAGATTCATATATCAAAAACATTATATGGTTTTATTGATGTCATAAAATATTTAAACTTCTAATTATCAACTGAGAAACCATGTTTTGAGATAACATATCCCAAGAACTGCACTTCCTATGTCCAGAAAACATATTTTGATAGCTTTGAATAATTTTGGTGATTTCCCAACAGTTCTAGTATTTCTCTAAGAGGACACACATGATCCTTCTCATAATGGGATTAAACTATGATTTCATCTACAAATACCACAAAAAATATGTTAAGATACACCTAGAATATCTTATTAATAAATTCCAAAATAGTGTAGAAGGATTGGTTAGTCCAAATTGCATGAGAATATTCTCATAATGGCATAACTTACTCTAGATGGAAGTTTTATGAATTTCATATTATTTTATTATCTATTGGTGATAACCTGTTTAAATACCTCCGTTTGTGAACCAATTTCCACTTTTTACTATTGAAATATATTTTCTATTAAAGAAAACAAATACTTGTTCTTTAGGTTAACTTGATATAGTTTCTGAAAAACAACACATTGGTGAAGTGTTCCATCATTTTTCTTTTCATAGAGGATAGGCACTACCCAAGGTGACACACTTAAGAGTATAAATCATTTATCTAAAAGATCATGTAATTGAGTCTTTAACTCTTTCATTTCAACTAGTTCCATGTCTTAAGAAGGAAAAAATATTGGTTGAGCACCAAGAACTAAATAAATAGAATATTCTACCTCTCTTACCGGTGTAAAACCAAGGAAATCATAAGGAAACATGTTGTTAAACATAACGAAAATAAGATGGAGATCATAACTCAAAGATTCTATATCTCAGACAAATTAAAAAATAGATATTACATCCCCCAACTCTGGATAATAATGTACTTATCTACTTGACCTTAGGTCCCATTCTCCAAAAAGGACACAACACACCTCATCAGTTGTAGTAAAGTTTAGAAATCGAAGATAACATTCAATTCGGTCCATATTAAGAATGATATAATCCATCATAAAAATTACATCAAGTAGATTCTTATTAAGAACTAGAAAATTCCAGGTAATATTGATCTCTAATAAAGATAAGATATAAGTAGGAAAACCAGGACCCTGCTCTCCCTTCATTCTAGAGGTGTATTAATATCCACCAAATAAGAAAAAATATCTGTAGTAATATTTTTCTTGGTCATCATACAAGTAAATATAAATGATTGAGATACACCAATATCAAAAAAATAGTCACTAAAGAGGAAGCTATAGTGATGATTCATCTTAGTGTCATTGGACCTATATCATATTCTTCTACATACTCTTCCACTACTTAATGATTCTTCGTTCTATTTTAATTTTTCTATAACACCTTAGATCTCAATGAATCTGATTGCACCATATTACTTAGGTGTAGATGAGACAATGCCACAACTCGGGGTAGAAAAGAAATGGTCTAATTTTTGTAGGTGTCCCGATTGACCACAATAACTGTAGTTCTTTGGTGTTATAGTACAAAAATATGTTGAATGACCGACCTTTCCACACTATAAGAAAGTTCAATGGTCTCTTCCATTCATAATAAAAGGTTGTGATGATGAGGTTTGTCTTGAACCACCATTATACTCATCACGCATCCTCTTTCCGTTAAATCAACTCATATAACTAAAACCAGGTGGAAAAGGAACTCTCATAAACCCTAGCTTACCATCTATATTAAGCTCAACTATTAGTTCCTTATCTCGAATGTTAAAATAAAAATAATATTTTGTAATAAAAATGAACATGAATATCAGGTAAAAGTACTATATTTAAACATCATGTTTTTATCTACTCATTTGATACAGTATCAGGTGAGAATGACACAAGCTTAGAAAAGCGGTTCACAAACTCCGGAGTGGTCCTCTCTCCTGGTTTGAGTTTGAAAAACTCCACAGCCTTATTCATCACCATAGACTCTAGATTGAACTAGTCATTAAAAATAACTCTAATGTCCTTCCAATCTGAACCCACATGCTTATTTGTTATAACCATTAAATCTCACCATCTCATGTTAGGTCCCTCTAGCATGAACATATCACATTTTACCTTAATTGAATTAAGAATTCAAAAGAAATAAAATAGAATATCTATATTTCTCAACCAATCCTTAGCCTCTTTTGGATCATTAGAACCATGGAATATTGGTGGACTCTGGTGGACAAACTCCATAGAATGATTCCATGTTTCATCCCTATGAGGTTCCATAGCTAGAGATTGAATAGGAAATTTTGTAGGTTCCGATCCTAGAAGATAGACAACATAAGAAATAATTTCAATAGTGTTCTAGTCCACAAGAAGATATAGTCACTGTTCTTCACTAGTGGCTCCTTCCTATGGACTATTCACACATCTTTTCATAGGAATGATGCTAAAAAATTTCCAAAATCATTAAATACGTAAAATATAGTGTAGATAAATAGCTCAAATAAGATAAATAGTAATAATTAATCTCATCATATAAGATATCATGAATTGGATTTCAACCTATCAAAATCAAATTTAGGTAAAAGACTAGAATTAGATCAAATTTTTTCCTAGGACTCATTTTCCAAACTACCCATGGTGACTTAAATCTCATTATGATGACAGCTAGCTAGGAAATTGATCATAACAACCTCTTAAGTCCCAAAAAGTTATTCCAAACTACATATAGAAATCATGTAAATATGGTTAACCAACACCTCTTATACCACTTTTTCACGAACTAGACCTGATACCCCGGTACCCTGATACATGAGCTCTCACAAACATAGCCCAAAGGTCTTTATCGATCCCCATGTGTTGGAGACTAGAACCTAGAATAGTTCAATATCAAGTGGGAATGAATTTTACACAAAACAGTGAAATATAAAAGACACAAGCTAATATAATCAACACTACATAGGGAGACAGTACACAAAATCCAAAAATATATAATTAAAACCCAAAGTAATACGTCATCAATGTACTCAACATCTGATAAGATAAAACTCAAACATCCCAAAGGAAACATCATCCTCTACTCTATGGTCTAAAGAATCAAGAACATCCACTGCCTCCAAGTTCCCCTTTCACTTTTCCTAGAACTCTCATAATAAATTCTTCAAACACCTAAAGAAAAAGGTACTATGTGAGCAATAAAGACTAGTAGGGTATCACCAAGTTTTCCATAATCAATTACAAAAAATATTAAATCATATATTCTATCAATTTGAACCAAAATAGGCATGGTATTACTTTTTAATATTTTAAACCAAAACATGATTTCATTTAAAGAGATGGAAGAGATATCGAAACAACTTTTAAACAATATTAAAGGATAATTTTATATAAAATAGTTTATATAAATCATTTAGCATGAATACAATAGATCAAAAATTCAATAGAATGTATAATGTAGTTAAAAATAATAAAAAAATCAGGAAAAATGTAAAAAATATATATGGTAAGTCAGTTGATCAAGTAATAGGATCCTTACACATCTCATATGGATAACTTCTCTAGTATGGTCTGTACACACAAATAAACCCCAATACGAGGTACCATAATGGGAATTCTATTCCCAAATAAGGGAACCCATAATACGAAGTCATGTAGAAGTTTTTTTTGTAACAGGTCACATCACCAATCTATTTATTGGGATACAAGTTCATGGTGTTATTTCCAAAGTTACGACTAGATACATAGGCTTAAATGGTATTCAACAATCAATCAAATTGTAAATTAATCATTTCAAATCATTTTAAAGCATAATTTCCCAATATTAGTCTATAATATTCCTTTTTCTTTTAAAAACCAAATCATTATTTTTCATCATTTCATTCCATTTAAAAAAAACATTAAATTTAATCTAGTTTCTTAATATCAATAATAAAATCATTTTCATCCAAATTATTTCTAAAACAATCCATCATCTTACATAAAATCACCCTAAAATTTCAATTCCATTGAAATTATGGTTTTTAACAATTTCCATATCCATTTAAAATAAAGACTAAAATCATCACAGTTTCATTTCTTAAATAAATTAAAAAAATATTTAAATTTAATATATCAATTCATGATTTCAATTACAGGAAAATGAATTTTGCAACCACCTGCCTTTGAATCAAGGAATCATAACACAAAACACATATAATAGGAAATGTTAATGAATATTGAAGGAAAATGAGAACTAAAAACCAAACCTAGATTAAAGATCCAACTAAATTGAGTTCATATCCATTAAATACATGATGATACATAAAAATATCAGGAAGAAGCGATTATAGACTAGAAGAAACTAAAAGAGAGAATATCCACTTACTAGAGAGGGATCAGATCTTCGACCACCACTTTGATTTTCCAAAGGATGGATTTAGAGGAACCAAAGTCACATATAAAGAGCCTTTCTAGACAAGTAATTCATATCATGGTTAAGTGAGTCAATTAGGGATCTGAAATAGGGGATCTTGACTTTATAAAACATTTTTTGGAATAAAATAAAGCTGCAATCACGGTCTCTTGGAGAGGGTTGCAGGTTAGACAAATTGTGAATTCAAACCATGCACCCCTTATGGAAATTCTATCTAATGAACATGATTTCTCATAGTTGGGAACACATTTTTTAAAACCACAAACCAACTATGAAAACACTCATTGTTCACAGTTGCATAGTTTTTACCAGGAGTACATGATTTGAGAAAACTGTACACTAACCAAGCACAGAAAATAAAACCTCCAAAATTATTCAAATTTCACCTAAACCATCCCTAATCAAGATCCAAAAAAATGGAAAAAAATATGGGTCAATAAATTCCAAAAAAAAAGTAATATGATGTAACAATTTAGTTATTACTATTCATACCCACCAATCTAACTACTAGATGATAGTGGACACATAATATTTAAATAATGTAGAAGGGTTTGTTTAAATGCATTATTACTTTCAATGCAAGCTGTTGAAAAAAAAAATTAAAGATAAGTATTTTATAAAAATCACGGGTTGTTACATTTTACCCCCCATAAAACAAGTTTCTCCCTCAAAATTCAGTGTTTGGAAATAAACAGATGATGTTACTTATTCCTCATCACATCCTTAAGATCCCTAATAGTTTCCTAAAATTGGTGGGTTTGGCACAAAACTTTAACTAGGTGAGTGGTCTTATTTAATAATACATTATCTCTTTGATCCAAAATCTCTACCATTTCTTCTTCATACGAGATATATAGCTCCAACGGTATGACCTCTGCTTTTGGTACATGTGAAGGATCGTGTATGTACTTCCTTAGTAGAGATACACGAAACACAATAGAAACTTGAGAGAGATTTTATAGAATCTTTAATTAATAAGAGACCTTATTGATACAATCAATAATTTCAAAAGCACCAATACACCTAGTGTATTGATAGTACTTCTTTCTAAATCACATTAATCACTTCTAGAGAGATATTTTTTGGAATACCTTATTACCCAATTCAAACGCAGAATATTTTTGAAAATTTTTAGAATAATTATTTTATCAATATGGAGTGAATCTTATGTGTTGTTGGATGGATCTTACCTAATCTTCCATTTCTTTATCTCTATCAAGTCTCAATATATTTATTTCTCTATCTTCATTACTACATGTTGGAGGTTTTCACTTATTATCATAAAGGGATTCATAAAAATACATTTGAATGCTTGAGAGAAAGCTATTATTATAATAAAGTTCAACAAAAGGAAGGTGTTAATACCAAACACCTTTGAAATATATAGAGAAAGTCCTAAAATTTTATTATAGAGTTTTAATTTTCCTCTTAGACTGGCCATCTTTCTGAGGATGATATGAAGTTCCAAAACATAACACTGTATCCAAATCCTACTGATGGATTTTCCAGAGTATTAAGGTAAAAATAGGATCCCGATCAAATACAATAGAATGTAATACTCCTTGAAATATTAAAAAAATCCTTAATATATATTCTATAAATCTGATCAAGAGATAAATATTTTCTAATAGTAATAAAGTGTTATAACATTATAATGTGGTTGACTATAACCCATGTAGCATTATGGCCTTTATATTTTTTTGGGGTGTTCGATGAAAAAATCCATTATGATGTTTTCAAATTTCCATTCAGGTATGGTTAATTGTTGTACTACCCTTAGACTTTTATCTCTAATCCTTAACTTTATAAAAATAAAAACACTGAGAAACATACCCACCAATATCTCTCTTCATTCTATCCCACCAGAAAAACTCTTTAAAGAATCTATATAACTTTGTACCTCTAGGATGAATAGTTATTTATGAACTATGATCCTTATATAACAACTCTTTTAAATCTAGTATGGTTGGGACACATGCATAGTTCATAAACCATATTATTCTATTAAAATCAAGGTTGAACTTGGGAAAATTTCTCACCTTCTTTTTAATCATTATATCTTCCTTATATGCCTCATTAATCTTCACTTGGATAGATAGTTGAACCTTTATTTAAGCCAAGTAATATTTGTCCCCTTGTTTTAAGATTTATAGTTCTACCATTTAAAAATCCTTATATATTTGAACTTTTTTCATCATCTTCATATATAATCTAGAATAATATTTTTATCTCAAATCATTTTCCACCTTGTTCGCTTTCCCAAGGTGATAATGTATTGAGCAGTCATAATCATTAATCATCTCTAACCATCTTCTTTGGTTCATGTTCAATTATTTTTGAGTGAAAATATTCTTTAATTTTTTTTATAATTATATATGCCACACATTTATCAATAGAGATAATTCCACTATATCATTAATATAAAAATTATGATATCTAAATTCAAGTCATGTGTTGTGTAAATTTTCTCATAAGTACAAATGGATTCATCATTCTTTTTCTTTATCTCAATAAATTACTTCTCTATATTTCTACATAGAATACAAGGAATGTAAAAATTAAAGAATATACCCTTAAACTCATCCCGTTCCATGAATTAAATTTATTTCTCTTGCTTCTTATTCTTGATAAGATTCCACTATCGATCTGCTTCACATTCCAGATGATAAACTACTCGAACAACTTTTTCATGTCCCAAGCCATGAATAATAGAAAATATTTTCTCAGTTTTTTTCATCTATCTCTTATCCTCATGTGGATTATAAGATCCTATAAATTAAGGTGTATGTTTTCTCCTGAAATATTCAACAGTATATTGATCCCTTCTTTGACCATTTAGAAAGTAATCATGATTCATTGATTGAAAAGTTTCATGAGAAGTGAAGAAATATCCTTTATTACATCTCCCATAACATTTGGTTTCTCTGGTGGAAAATCATTTCATTTTCCATAACTTTCATCATTAACATGATTCCTTTGTGTTCTATCCATTGACTAAAACCAAAAAAACACAGTGTAAGAAATAATAATCATGAGGGAAAACCACATAATTCTGAAAAATCATTTATATAATGTCTAAGTCATGTCATATTATTCTATGAAAAATTGGGATTAACCTATTTCATTATAGATCATTAACAAATATTTAGGATTTCATCCAATACTTAGACCAATATTCAGGTTTTTTATGAAAGTTTTATAACACTAATCTCCAATGATTGACTAAACCCATCTCTTACTCCAACAATAATGGCCCAAGATTTTTATACAAAAATATATTACCTATTTAGATGAATATTCATTAAAAAAATATAATTCATGCCAAAACTATAAAGGTTAAGATTATTTAGATAATAGATATACAATAATTTTATTTTATGAAAGAACTAAAACATATATCATAAATTTCTTCCCATATATTTGTCTTCATAGGGATACTCTACTAAAAACATTCTTTATAACCTATGGAAAGGAAATATAAGAAATGGGTGATATTAGATGCTCAATAAGGTTAAAATGAGATATATAAATTTAGGATCATATGAAAGTATAAGATAATCATAATGGAATTAGATCTTGACCATAACATAAAAAGTTAACAACCAAAATGAAAAAGATAATAAAAATGAGTTATGGAATAAAACATGAACATTTCAAAATTTATTTATCCTAATAATGAGAATTTTACATAACTCAATAATGAACCATACTCTAATGTCATACGATGGTGTGTAATCATCATATGTATAGAAACCATTTCATGTGTAAAGGTTATTAATCAAGACCATCATATTAGGAATCAACACCTGTTTATAATATTAGTTAAATAACATCAACTTGTTTCCCATAACAGATCAAGTACTTTGACTTGTTTCCCATATTGTATCAAGAACATCGACTTTTCTCCCATAACGGATCAACCTTGTCTAATTTGTTTCCTTAAATATATCCTGAGATATAATACTTTAACCAATTCATTGGGGGTATATATATATATACCATCCATCACATAATGAAAAATCATACATATTTTTTCCATAGGATCATAAATAATTCATCATATCATAACCCATAAAAAGAAGTGGATTTCAAAAACATTTCATCTTAACATAACTCATGGAAAAAAATGATATTCATAAACATCATGCCATCATAAACATAAATTTTTCAGATAAATGAGTAAGGATGGTATCCTTGTATCGTATCCCCACTAAATGAAAATTAACATCAAATAATGATATCTTATATATAAAATTAATTTGAAAGGCCACTTGGAATAATTCATAAGGAAGATAACCTTTCCATTTTGAAATCATTTCTTTAAAAAAAAACCAATCCATTATAATGGAAAAAATTCTTTAAAAATAACCACAAAAAATGGTAAAGTAATATTAAAATCATTAAGTTTTCATGATGGTTTGAAAATAATCTCATGTCATATAAAAAAAACATCCCTTCCATATTTGTTTTTAGAAAATCCCAAAGTACAACATTTGGAAAATGAAAAAAAAGATTCATTTAGAATAGTTTTGAAAAAAATTAAACATGAGTAAAAATGAATTTTAAAATTTATAGGGGAATTCTAAAAAAAATTTAAAACATTTTTATGAGACATGGAAATGAAATAGAAATATTCACCAGTGGAGACTTAAAAATAAGAAATCCTGAATAATGATGATATTGTGAAATAAACTCTTACCTCAAGTATCGCCTTTTCTTATTCGCATTCATACCCATGTATAATAAATACAGATTTATTATATATTTATCCCATAACCATATATCTATCATACATTTTATTATTTATTTATAACATCTTACGACATTTATATTAATAATTTTTTACTAAAATCACTGTTCAGAGTGATAACTTCTTTGTTTTCCAATCATGTTTCTATTTGGTAGTCCTGGTACTTATAATTTGATCATGGAACCATAATTTAATAAAATCAATAATGGTATAACCATAATATTTATTTATTAAATTCCTATTTATAATCATTCATAAAAAATAGAGATATAAAAATGAATTACACCATTTGTAGATATGGTTGGTCGTACGTACGCATTAACTTCGTTTCTATTTTTCAACTGATTAGTTGAAAAAAAAGTAATTAATAATTAAAATTTACATAATCATTATTTTTTAATATATATAATATTTAAACATTAAACCCATTGTGATTCCCATTTATAAAATATGGATATGAAAAATTAATTGTATCACTATGTAGAGACTATAATTTGTATGTATGCACGAGCGATAATTTCATTTCTTATTTAATGGAAAGAGGGTTTATAATGGTGTTCTCATAATCATAATAACATTTATTCATATTTAGGATAATTATTTAATTATTTTATAATTAATACCGTAAATTTATATAAGGTACATAAGAGTATAAAAAGAAAGTGATTGGTTTGAGTGATTACCACTTCTTCGAAACTACTCCTTTAGATCTCTTATAATGATCTCTAGGGTTAGTTTTCAATAAGACCATAACCTATAGAATGTGTATAGAGAAGTTGAGAAGATAATTTTATAGTGTGTGGTCAATATAGAAGGCTCAAATTGTTTTAATAGAGTGAGGGAGGGGTGTCCTTTTATAATTGAGGTAAGGGGCACTTTTCGAATTTCCATAATAAATAAAATATAATACGACTATTCTATTGCCAAATACTTCCAAACGGTCATGAATTAGATCCTAGGGTGGAGTATGATTAAAATATTATCAACTAATAATATCTAGATAGGTTTTTTCTCTTTTAAACATTATATTTTTTTATTAACCACTTAATTAACGTATTTTAACATTAACCATGGTAAAATATTTTTCTCCATTAAAATGTTATAATTTTACATATTAGGTAATAATTAACTCATAAATAGATAAGGGATGAAATTTTAACCATATATTTTCACATTTTTCCATTTTTTTATTAATTTAATAAAATATTATTTTTCCTAAAATATCATTATTCTCAATTTAGACATTATTCATTACATTGACCTTAATTACATCAATAAAATGCATAGAATTAAAAATAATAATTTAAAACATCCCCAACATGTAAATTTCATCTATAAAATTCATGTAAAACCTTAATTATCCCAAATTATAATACTTTTAATATTTTTATTATTATATATTTTATTTTCCCACTAAGTGAATAATTACTTCATCAGTGTTGTGTATGTATTTAAGGTAAATATTTAATTAATTAAATTTATAATTAAATTAAAATCATTAATATAATTTCATTAGGAATTATAATACTATTATGATTCATTTATAACTAATTTTTTTCCACATAAATGATGTTTAAATCTAAAAGAATGACATTTTGTCACTTTCTTTGCTTAAAAAAATAAATAAGTCATTTTCATGGAAATATTTCCATTAAATAACATAATTAAGAACATTAGGTGTTAAGGTTATTATTTAATTTAAAGAATAAGAATTAGGATAAATGAAATTATATCCTTATTACTTATTTTTAATCCAGATTATCCAAATTTACCCTTTACTTAGGTGATAAATTTTACCCCAATTACTATTCATACTAACGTAATATAAAAGTTGATTAATTTATAAATTTAAAAACACTGATTCAAAATATTCCATTAATTTTATCTAATTCAATATATATAAATTAAAATAATATTAATTTTAATGTAATTGCGCAAAATGTGACAAAAAACACTTTTTTTAAATTATATTTTTAATCATAAAACTGGATTTATACTTAACCTATGATTGACTAAAAATTAAAATTTTATTATCAAAACACTTCTGAGGGAAAGTTTAAAACCATATATTTCATCCAAGAATATAACCATCATAATAATTGACATAATCATTGAACTAATGTTTTCTCCAATTGGAAACTTTTTCCCTAAATAATTTTCAGGATATTGTACTTACCTATGTTCTTGGATCTTACCTAATAAAATCTTCAAAGAGGTCCTCTATATTCTCACATGTTTTAATGTACTAATCATGATTTATCTTCCATTCATTGAATCCCCTTATCAATATACAGTCATGGTTATTAATCCGTACACTCTTCTAAAAATTTGTGTCCGCCTAGATCACTCTTTCCATCATTCTATCTGCTTCCAATTTTATGGAACTGATAATAAGATATTAATACATTATAACCTCCCGTGAATGGGAAAGGAGTTCCAGTTGGTTCTTTTTATTGACATTATCCAACCCTATCTCCCATTTATGACCATCCACAACACTCTAATGCACTACTTCGATGACGGAAGAACTCTCTTATTTAAGATTTCCAAACCCTTTATCAGGATTAGAAGTCAGGTAGTCCATCCATTTTGGTTTGATTTTTTTACTTTACCTGGTCTTCATTAGTTTCGATAGGAAAAAATAGTCCTGGCACCATTTCATTTTATTTCTTTCATTCAAATTGCAGGTCCCTTAATCTAGTCTAGTATTTCCCCCCTCTTCTTTCTCAATATATAAAGGCCTTGGGTGTGTCTTACCCATGCCTTGTAATTATATAAGTAACAAGGATATTTCTCTTCCAATGTTGTTCTATAAGGTTATTTCCCCTTTATGTGCTTCCACACCTGTGTGAACCCTTCCTGGTCCTATGTCTACCCCTTAAGATCCAATCCTTCAAATTGGTTTCTTATTAGGATTCTAATCCGGTTATTCCTCATGGATTCATTCTTTCAACGTACCAAATCAACTGGAGTACCCTAATTTGAAGAGAAAAAAAACCTTTTCACTTCTATCTTCCTCCACATTTACAATATACATCTCTTCTTGGTCAGGGAATTCCTCTGAGTAAGGTGAAATCAGTATAATGTTCATGGACTAATCACTATGATCCCCTCAAACTTCTCTATATCCAAGTGATCCTTCTCATTTGACTTTCTATCACATACATAGATTATTTTAAATGTATTTTTTTTATTTTAATTTCCATTAATTCTTTTTTGGGGGTTTCCAAAGTTTTTATGGAGAATAGGTGAGTTTTCATGAATTGGGCCAAACTGTGAGCTCAATTCCAGATTTAAAAATAAATTTTGTTTCTCTTATAACTTTTTCACTTTTTTTATTTTTACTCATTCCAACTCCTAAATGTCTTTCCCTGATATATTAACACCACAATTAAAATTTGGAGCCTTTGTAAATCCATAACCAATGTTTATTTAGGTTTTTATTTAAGAGATTGGGCCTACCCGGAAGCCCAAATCCAGTTTTAAAAATGAATTTTATTTATTTAACCACATATTCAATATTAGGTATTTTTCATTGATTCCAAGTCTCACACGATACCATGCCACCCAACCATGATCTCAGCCTCTTTCACCCATATTTGAGCTCTTAAGAATCACGATTTAGGTACGAACTTCATAGAGTTCCTCAAATCGTCCAGATTTGACAAGGTAAGTTGATTCTTTCATAAATATTTTAATTTTCACTAGTTTCCCCCCATTTCAGTCCCCACATGACCTTATTATCCCCATTAAAGACTCAATATCATGTTTGGTTTCTTGGAGATTCAAATTTGGTGTATTTGGTACGTTTGATTCAAGATGTTTCAAGTAACTGTTTCTTTCCTTGATTTCTTCCCCTTCCTAAGCGTTTCTTTCACCCTTTCCTGAAGTTACTCATGTCCATAAGTTGAGGTTCAAACCTAGGGTTTGATTTGGTGTCTTTCTGGTCAAATATTGTGGTCTAGGTCTAGATTTATCTTCCTTGAGGTGCGAAGGTGGTGCGGTTGATGTTTCGTACCATGTTTTGAGGGTTTCGACAAAAAAAGTAGGTGATTCTATGTGTAATAATTTTTAGATGAGTTAGTATTATTTAATTACTTATTATTCATGTTCCTAATATGTTGTGTGTGGTGCAAAAACTGTTTATTTTGGATTTGGTTAAGCATTTATTTTTACAGTTTCATTTTAGCTTAAAATTGGGTGTTTTCATGTGTAACCCTTTGGGTATTGTTTGGGTGTGTTTTAAAACATATGAAATTGTTTTCATAAATCTTGTTTGGGATGAAAATTATTATTTGGTAGGGTATTGGTGTGCCATTAGGTTTTAAAGAGTCTTTTTAATGGGTTTAAAGTGTAAAACCTTATTGTACTTCTTGAAAGTGATTTTGAAAACTTGTGCTTTTCAAGTTGATATTTTGGGGTATTGTTTGAGGAGTTTGTATAACACTTGGGGGGTAGTTTATTAAATTTTTTTGGGGATGAAAATTATGTTTTGAAATTTTATTGGTGTGATTGTGTCCTTGAAATGCAGTTTTGAAATGGGTTTTATGTGAAAATCTTTGGTGCACTCTTTAGAATTGTTTTATGAATGTTTTGAATAGTTTAATGGTTTATGTAAGGGGTGAAAACATATTGGAAAACTGTTTTGGATTGTTTATACTTTCAAATGGACCATTTTAAATGTGAATAGTTCTGTCATGTATTGTGTATCCTCTTGGAAATTTTTTATAAAAATGTATAATGGATTTACTGAAATGTGAAAGTGGTGTGAACATGATGTGGGCTATTTGTGTGAGTGTGATGTGAAAAATGGATTTTGTTTATAAAAAGGATTTTATGAAACATGTGAGTGGGATTTTTGTGATGTTTATCATATTTGGAGTGACTTTTTAAAATTTTTAAAGGATGTGTTGAATTGTGAAAGTTATGGAAAAAGTGTTGTGGGCTATTTTGGTGTCAGTTTGATTTCAAAATGCATTTGAATGAAAAGTATAATTTGTGACTTGTGTGATGTACATGGGAATTTTTGGTTAATGTGTGATGTGGAAGTGATATTTTCATGTAAAAACTATATTTCTTAGCTTGTTGGACATGTTTGAGCACAACAGTAAAACCCGGGTATCTAGGTGGGTGGATGTGTACTAGTATGCTAGTGAATCCGTGGGGTTTGGCCTCAGTTTCAATTAGAAAGATTGACGCTTATAACTCTAACTAAACTATGATGATGATGATTGGGGACCACTAGGTTATGGGTATGTTCCCTACTAGTGGCTCGTGCATGAGAATGGATATTTTTTTGTGGTTACTCTCACTGAGATACGAGGTACCTGGGACCCACAACCAGCTAGTGCCTAAGGGTTATTTCCTATTGCTTGTGCTCATTAGATCATTTATACTTACCATAGGAATATGGAATATTTGGATGGAAAAATTCAGTAGCTTTTGAATTTATATTAAAATTGTTGATTCTTTAAATTATCCCACTTGAAAACTCATTTTTTTAGTCGCATATTTTAGAAATTATAACTAGAAATTACATGTTTTTGAAAACTTGCATGTTTTTCATCTTTGAATGTTTATCACATGGAATCCCTTTCTAGTGGTGTCCTACTACGAATTGTCTCACATCCTACTTACACCCTTGGGTGTAAGTATACTTGGTTATTTTTTTGTCGCATATTTGGGTACAACTTTTGTGCCAAAAATTCGGGTTTTCACCGGTCATTCATGATGTGTTGTTGTGGATATGGCTTGAGGGAGATGACTCTTACCATGTTGAGGTTCTTGGGATATTCCATTTTGGTTTTGTACCTTTTTATAGTCTTGTTGAGTTGTTTTAAAATTTGTAATTTAGTTCTGATTTTTTGTAAATAATTATTTGGATTCAAAAATCCAGATTCATTTTATTGGATTCTTTTGTAGTTTTATGTTTATAAAATCAGTTAAATAGTTCCCAATTTTCATTTTATTATACCCAGGCACTTGTTACAGCCCATGAAGATCAGGAACGCCCTTCGGGTCTTGTAACAGGTCGAGTTTGGTGCCAGGTTTGGTGGATACCAGATATAGTTCGTGACAAAATGGTATCAGAGGGAGGTTCATGTTAACTATTTGGGTCATGTTATTTGGGGAAGAGTCAGGATAGTCTGGAGTTAGGATTTTTGGGACTTGGAATTCTAGTTATGAGTAGTGTGGATGATCACTAAACCTCATGATGGGATTCAAGTCTCCAGGGGAAGTCGGGACCTTTCAGAGTCCTTTGGTTTTCTTGGTTTAATGATGATTAGGCAAAATGAAAAGAGAGTTGGGTTAATGGTCTCAATAAGCTCGCACGGCCTGGAAAGCCATGTGGAGCTTGGGATATTCCCTAGAACACTCTTTGTGACAGTTAAGTGATTGGAATATGGCCACCAACCATATTTCCAAGTCACCCACTGAAACTAGTTTCCTCTCATATTGTCTATTGTTCTTTAGTTTTTAAATCTTGGAACTTTGGTTTTAAATTGACTTGGTTTTAATAAGTGTAATGTTTTTGTGAAATTATTTTCAAATAAATATGAAATGGTTTGATTTATGAAATAGTGGAACTGAATATTCAGAATTATTTTGAAATGGAAAATGGTGTGCTTACACCTCTTTTGAAGGCAGAAACTATACTGAAGTTAGTTTTGAAAAAGTGTTTCCAATAGAGTTTTCTAAACTATCATAGGGTGTTTTGTTGGGATGATATGTTATGAAATTGATGTGAATAAAATGAAATTGAGTTCTTGTATAAATGGTTGTGTCTTTATGAAAATTTTAGTAATATTTGAATTGGGATTTGGATCTCCTGGTTAGAATTTTTGAGAAAAAGGATGTGTTGGTTGACCTTTTTGGTTTTGAAAAGTGGAAAGAATCTTTTTTTTAACCATTGGTATTTATGTGAGTGACTACATGAATGGGGTTATATGGGATGATGGATGGTTGATGGCATGACTGTATGAGTGTTGGGATGGATATGAGGAGGGTGCCTGGTGTGGCACAAAAACATGAATGTGTGAGGCCCATGGGGTACCATTGGTGGATACACTTACTGCTAAACCGTTTGTTTTCAAAGAATGGGTTTTAAATAAAAAAATGATTTCTTGATGAATAGTTTGGTATTGTTTGTATTACGGGTTTCTGAAAATGTTGACGTTGTGGGATGTTTTGAGTTCAAGAACCCATCCTATTTAAACTGTGTTTTGGGTTTGTGTTTGGTCGGTAAGTTGTGTTGTAGGGATGGTTAGTGACATATTTTGAAAAAAAATAGGGTTCCTTTACGGTGGTTCCCTTCATGTGTTTTAATCTGGTTTGTGGCATGTTTTGACCAATGGACCAGCTTGGTTGGGTCCTTGGATTCACTTATTGGATAAGGTACGACCCTATTAAGGGTTAATGCACAACTGAAGTGCAACCTGTATTGATTCACCATTAGAAAATCCTCCAGTTGATGAATATAAGGAATATTTTATCGATCATTGTTGATTGAGTCTAAACCCATTCATTTCATTGATTTTTGGATCCTATTGTAGTGGGATAGTGCTTGTGGAAGGTTGAAAGAGACCTTAGTTTCTTAAGTTTCCTGGTTCATCAAATGTGGAAGTGTTCTTTGGTTGTTATTGTGGATGAGTGTCTTGATGGTGTCTAAGAGGGCCTCTTGGTTCTTCATAGTTTCTTTGAAGCAAGAGTTATTATTAAACCGCCAATTTTGTTATTTTGGTCATGATAGGATATTGTTTCCACTTTTTGGACTTGTCTATTGTTTAGGGACTTGGAATATGGTATCGTTCCATGTATTGTTTCTATCAATCGCAAGGGTCATGTTCGGTGATGCATTGTAATGTTGTGTGCTCATTTGACTGTAAAGGTGAAGGTCAAATAATCCTCTGAGGTTCTCTGTTATGTTGGGAGTATGTCTCCCTTGGAAAAAACATCAAATAATCTATCTTAGAGGAAGGTTTTTATATGTGTCATGCCCTTCTATTATCTCTCACCAAAGAAACAAGGTGTGATGTGTGTGCATCTTCTGATCCCTTGTTTCAGTGAAATGTCTGGTTTTGGTAAAGTGAGTTATGGAGTTTGTTATATCTTGATGAACCCATCAGGGTATGCGGTGTAGTTGTTTGTGGCACTGAAATAAGAAGTTCCACATAGGGGTTTCCACAGCCAAACTGCGAGGCCGAAGATGCTTCAATATTTTGAGCTCCAGCCATAGATCCCGGAGAGAAGCTGGCGCGTAGTCAGTGGAAACCCTAGTGTCGTTTAAACCCTTGTACAAAGTCCTATCCTCATTATGAAAGATAGTAAGAGTCTAAACCTATGGTTTCATCATATTTCTTCTGTTTTTCCCATTCAGTGGAAATAGGTGGAGGGTCTTGTACCCATGTCATCACAAAAGTTTATTCCCTCCCCTTTTGGTTTCCATTGAGTCTTTAGAGCATGGTTAGAAATTTGGCTAGAAAAGTTGATCACATAGTTTTCACATGTTTAGTTCCAACCATGAACCAAAAAAACCATGTAAATATAAGGATCCACATAGTTATCGCACATTTTCCCAAACAGTACAGACTAACCGTGCGACTGTCCCAACTCCTTAATTTTGGGGTCTTTTCGTGTCGGCCCATGCCGGTTAGTTAAGATGGTTGGTTCATGTGGTGTGAAGACCCACCATGGGTATCATGCATATTATTTTGTAAATTTATAATTTATTTATACCCCTTGTACTAGGGAGTCTGTTTGGGACTCCCCTATTAGTGTCTTGATTCTGTCTTGGGAAAAAATTTAAGTTGTCTCTTATGGTGGGGATCCCATTTGTGTCTCTTTATATGCATAACTCAGATTTTTCCATATTCTTGTATGGGAAGTAGGTATTATCATTTGGAGATACCTAACTACCTAAATATTCTTTAGGTAAACATTGATATTGGAGAGTTCCCAATGGTTTAGTTATAGTAGGGTAAGTGTAACCTTGTTCGATGTTGTTGTTTATTTAGGTTAATAGTTTGAGTATTGTTCATATTGTGTTTGTGGAGTTTACAATTGGGATAAATCTTGAATGTTATTTATTGTTTCAGGAAAGAGGTTTATGTTTGGTTTGTGAGAGTATTCTTTCATTCATTGATCACTGGAGGTGTTTTGACCTTTGGGGGAGAAACCTGAAAAGGGAGTACCTCTTAGTTTCTCAGTTGGGTTTGGTTGTTGCTTTGGCCTTGTTGTGACTTTCCGGGGCGGAAACTTTTCATGATGGGGAAAATTGTCACATACATAGCTTATTTTAAATGTATTTTTTTATTTTAATTTCCATTAATTCTTTGTTTTGGGGGTTTCTAGAGTTTTTATGGAGAATAGGTGAGTTTTCATGAATTGGGTCAAACTGTGAGCCCAATTCCAGATTTAAAAATAAATTTTGTTTCTTTTATAACTTTTTCATTTTTTAATATTTTTCACTAATTCCAACTCTAAATTTCCTCCTCTGATATATTAACACCACAATTAAATTTTTTTAGCCTTTATAAATCCATAAAAAAGGTTTATTTTTGGGTTTTATTTAAGGGATTGGGCCTGCCCAGAAGCCCATATCCAGTTTTAAAAATGATTTTATTTATTTAATAACATATTTAATATTAGGTATTTTTTTGTGATTCCAAGTCTCACACGAGCCCATGCCACCCAGAAGCGCCCAAAGCCTCTTTCCCCCATCTTTGGAGCTCTTAGGCATCGCTATTTAGGGAATAACGTCATTGGGTTCCTCAAATCTTCCAGATTTGAGAAGGTAAGTTGATTCTTTCATAAATAATTTAATTTTATCTCTTTTGCCCCATTTTCAGTCCCCACATGACCTTCTCATCCCCATTAGAGATTACATATCAGGTTTGGTTGCTTGGAGATTCAAATTTTGGTGTATTTGGTTCGTTTGATTCAAAACGTTTCAAGTAAGTGTTTATTTCCTTGATTTCTTCCCCTTCCTTAGGGTTTCTTTCACCCTTTCTTGAAGTTACTCATGTCCAGAAGTTGAGTTTTGAACCTAGGGTTTCATTTGGTGTCTTTCTGGTCAAATATTGTGGTATAAGTCTGGATTTATCTTCTTTGAGGTGCGACGGTGGTACGGTTGATGTTTCGCACCATGTTTTGAGGGTTTCGACATAAAAGGTTGGTGATTCCATGTGTAATCATTTCTAGATGAGTTAGTTTGATTTAATTACTTATTATTCATGTTCCTAATATGCTGTGTGTATTGTGAAAACTGTGTATGTTGGATTTGGTTAAGAATTTATTTTTATAGTTTCATTTTAGCTTAAAATTGGGTGTTTTCATGTGTAACCCTTTGGGTATATTTTGGGTGTGTTTTAAAACATATGAAATTGGTTTAATAAATCTTGTTTGGGCTGAAAATTATTATTTGGTAGGTTATTGGTGTTCCATTAGGTTTTAAAGAGTTTTTTAATGGGTTTAAGCTGTAAAACCTTATTGTACTTCTTGAATGTGATTTTGAAAACGTGTGCTTTTCAAGTGGATCTTTTGGGGTATTGTTTGAGGTGTTTGTATAACACTTGGGGGGGGGTAGTTTAATAAATGTTTTGGGGATTTCAATTCTGTTTTGAATTTTTATTGGTGTGATTTTGTCCTTGAAATATGGTTTTGAAATGGGATTTATGTGAAAATATTTGGTGCGCTCTTTAGAATTGTTTTATGAATGTTTTGAATGGTTTAATGATTTATGTAAGACGTGAAAACATATTGGAAAACTGTTTTGGATTGTTTATACATTCAAATGGAACATTTTAAATGTGAATATTTATTTTCATGTAATGTGTATCCTCTTGGAAATGTTTTATAAAAAAATTTAATGGATTTACTGAAATTTGAAAGTGGTGTGAACGTGATGTGGGCTTTTTGTGTGAGTGCGATGTGAAAAATGGATTTTGTATATAAAAAGGATTTTATAAAACCTGTGAGTGGGTTTTTATGTGATGTATATCATATTTTGAGGGACTTTTTAAAATTTTTAATGGATGTGTTGAATTTTGAAAGTTATGCAAAAAGTGTTGTGGGCTATTTTGGTGTCAGTTTGATTTCAAAATGCATTTGAATGAAAAGTGGAATTTGTGACTTGTGGGATGTACATGGGGATTTTTGGTTAATGTGTGGTGTGGAAGTGATATTTTCAAGTGAAAACTACATTTCTTGTCTTGTTGAACTTGTTTGAGCACAAAGGGAAAACCCGGGTATCTAGGTGGGTGGACGTGTACAAGTATGCTAGTCAATCCGTGGGGTTTGGCCTCAGTTTCACTTAGAAAGATTGATGCTTACAACTCAAACTAAATAATGATGATGATGATTGGGGGCCACTAGGTTATGGGTATGCTCCCTACTAGTGGCTCATACACAAGAATGTATATTTTTTTGTGGTTACTCTCACCGAGATACGAGGTACCTGGGACCCACAAATAGCTAGTTCCTAGGGGACATTTCCTATTGATTGTGGTCATTAGATCCTTTATACTTACCATCGTCATATGGTATATTTGGCTGAAAAAATTAAGTAGCTTTTGAATTTATATTAAATTTTTTGATAATTTAAATTATCCCACTTGAAAACTCATTTTTTTTAAGTTGCATCTTTTACAAATTGTTACTAGAAATTACATTTTTTTTTGAAAACATGAATGTTATTAGTCTATGAATGTTTATCACATGGAATATCTTAGTGGTGGTATATTACTAGGCATTGGATCACACCCTACTTACACCCTTGGGTGTAAGTAGACTTGGTTATTTTTTTTGTCTCTGGTTTGGGTACAACTTTTGTGCCAACAGTTCGGGTTTTCACTGATCATTCATGATGTGTTGTTGTGGAGATGGATTGAGGGTGGTGCCTCTTTCCATGTTGAGGTTATTGGGATGTTCCATTTTGGTTTTGTACCTTTGTTATAGTCTTGTTGAGTTGTTTTAAAAAATTTAATTCAGTTCTGATTTTTTGTAAATGATTGTTTGGATTCAAAAATCCAGATTCATTTTATTGGATTATTTTGTTGTTTTAAGTTTATAAACTCAGGTAAATCATTCCCAATTTTCATTTTATGATACCCAGAAACTTGTGCCAGCCCGTGGGGATTTGGAACACCCTTCGGGTCTTTTAATGGGTCGGGTTTGGTGCCAGGTTTGGTAGAAACCTGATTCGGTTCGTGACACTTTCACTCAACTAAATCACTCTTCATGTGCTCAAAAATGTCTTCAAAATTAAAATCAGATGAAGGTCATCCCACTTTTGAAAAAAGAGAGTTATGAACCTTAACATTAAATCTCACACAATCCATTTCCACATATGTACTCATCACTAGATCCACACCCCCATAAGTGACTCCACATTGGCAACATGAATCCAGATTCCCTAGGTGCCTACACATATTGCAATAATCTACCCTGGAATCAAAGTGCACCATTTATTTGAACCTAAAATTAGGTGATTTTAGTCATACGACTTTATCCTATGATTATAAAAATATTTATTTAATGTTAAAAAAATTATCATGTAAATAATATATAAATTTCATTAAAATGATTCACTAATAAGTATTAATTGATTTAAAATTCATTATATTCATGAAATACTTTTTTATAAAAATAGAAAATTTATTTTAAAATATTTTTTGTATTATATTATAATCATTTTAATACAAATGAATTTTTCCTAATCTAACTCAATTTGATCCCAACTTAACCACAAAAGTAGGCCTGAGACTAGGCCCGAGAGGTTTTCTTGATCCTCTCAGGTTGTAAACTACTATAGAGGATTTAATAGTATAACCAAGGGAATGATTTTGACAAATAAAATAATCTAAGTAGAGGAAAACAAACAGAGCAACAAAAAATAAATATAATTACCAAACTGAACATTATTTTAGACAAAAAGAAAAAAAACTGAACAACAAAACCCAAACTGAACATGATGGCCACGATGTCTCCATGTGACCTCGAGGTTCACTCTCTAATACCAAAACCAACCATATCCCATAGAAATAGAAACGAATCTCGAAACTTCAACAAAATCTACAAACAAGAAAGAATTAAAGGTGTGAGTACTGAAACTTATTAGGCATGCATAAAAAATCTATTCCTAATGCATTCCATTTAAATAAAGAAACATCAATTTCAGGTATGAAATAAAATATAAAAAAATAGGTTTTTCACACATTTAGGCATTAAAAAAACATGGTACATTTCCATTTTCCCTCTCAAATCTTGATTCTTTATCAACAAAAAGACATTATCATTCTAAAGGAGAATTATAGTGTTTTCATTTAAAAAGATGGAAAGGGAGCATAAACGATTTTCTCAACACTTTTTTTAAATTACTAAAAACCACTACATCAGGATTTAAAAAAGTACACCATGAAACATTGTAGTAGCCATAATAACATAATAAGGTAAATAGATAAAAAATAACATGCACAAGTAAGTAACCAATGAATAATATGAATAATCCAATGTAGATAAATAAGTGACGAAGGACATGGGAGAACCTTGGATCATAAAGGAATAATATAGAACATACTTACATATGAATCATCCCAAAGTAATGACTCACCCAATGAAATCAACTCAACTACATGCCCGATCGCACCCTAGCTAGTCTGACTGAGAGGAATTATCCCAATGTAACGAAATTTCAATGCAAAGGGCCACTATCCATAGATAAATCCTAAGATAGTGTAGAAACTATTCGCAGAAAATCCACTTGATATGTCATGTTCCTATATAAATACTAAATTGTGGGGTGACAAAACAATCCCAAACAGGTATCCAATCACACTAACATACATCATACACAGTCCACACACACAAAAAAATCACCCCTGAATCACCCCTGAATCACCCCAATGAAACATCTATTAACTTTCAACCATTTAATCAAAAGGTAGTCTCTCAGCATGGACCTCCTACAACATTCAACATAACCAGGGTAAGATAATTATCCAAGGGCAGATTTCAAGACCAACAATTTCACAAAAGATCCAAAGGGCCTCAAACACCCTTCGACAAGTCACCCATTTACAAAAAGAAACTAACAAATTTTTTCACATTATCAAACCATTTTAAAATAAGAAAACACTCACCACTTTCAAGTCAAAAACAATATATAAATACATTTGAGAAATCCAAAACACCATTTTAGATTCCATAAATACATTTAAAAACCCAAAAAATTATTTAAAACCCAAAATCTACTAGAAAAGTCCAAACAGACAATTTATCAAACACTTGGAGTGAAAATTTCTAAAAAGAAATAGCATATACTTCAAAAAAAATGAAAACTACCTCATTTATCAACAAAACATTATTCTAAAAACTACACATAGCTAATTAATATATAATTAAGGTTTAAAAATCAATAAACCAATGATTATTAACTTCAAAGGGTAAGAGAATAGGGATACCTACCTCCAACTCACGACACTTCAACAACACCCACCCGAAAAAACTCTACAAATAAACAAGGAAGAAAGAAAAACCAAAAGAAACCATAAAAACACAAAACTTACATTTAAACATAGAAAAACATGAATACAAGATCCAAGATACCAAGGTAGAAGAGGAAATCAATAGGAAATGGAAGAGGGGAGAAGAGTAAGAATAAATAAGGATAATACCATAATGATATAGCCATAAATATTAAATAAATCACTATATAATCACCCTATAATTAGGTGGCAGATATGAGGAAGAAGGGATAGTCCCTCTAGTGTCGTAAGAACCTAATGGGGGAAGAATAAGATGATTTTTGGTTAAAATATGAAGAGGTTATAACAGCAATATCACATTTTTAATGACCTAGACAAGTTTTAGGGTTTTCTCACACATTTTTTCAAACAATTCATCAACCATTAATCCCTCAATATATAATAGGAATATGCCGCATAGTTACCCGACATGGTTTTCCAAACCATGCGGAAACTGTATTATTTCCTCTAACCTGGAAGAAACTAGTTGCACACTTTCTTGGAAGAGGGTGCACTATTTCTTCTAACCATCTCCCAATAGTGTGACACCTATTTTCAAGCCCAAAATTCCCATTATTCACTAAAAATTACAAAAGAAACTAAATAATAAATATGGGACCAAAAATAAAAAAACACCTCAAAATAAAATCATAGATGTGGAAATTCTGCCCACCATTATGCTTTTGTACCCTAAAAGCCACGACATCTCTAGTTGACCAATAAAATAAAAAGGATTACACACTTGTATGATCTAATTGCCTAAATTTAAAATAACCTCAACCAACACAAAAAAAACACACATTTCAACCCAAAACAAACCAACTGAACCCAATCCAATTCTCAAGAAACAAAAAAAACCTTATACCATAAGCGAACCACCATACCATATTTGAAACCAATGGGCCTTCTCCAAGTTCTCCAGCCTTCACCTAATAGAGGAGAAATCAGTAAAAAATTGAATGGAAACAAATATTCACTAGATTCAACATGGGAAGATAGAGTGGAATCCCCGCCATTAGAAACCAACTAGAACCATCCAATATAAGAAACTCAAATTGACCAACCTGAGAACTCCCCACATATAACAAAACCCAACAAAATGGGGGGAGATGAAAAAGATTCCAAATCAAGTGGAAACCTAATCCCTGATTCATCATCTCCATAAGATGAAACCATCTCTATATAATCACAAACCAAAACCAAAATCAAATCATAAAGACTAACCCCATAAGGAAACCCAATAATAAATTCACATCAGAAAAGGAACAACTGCTGGATTATAAAAGAAAACGAGACCACCACACCTTCTAACAATAAAAGGGGAACTTTCAGTCCCCAAATACTGAAATGAATAAATGAGGACTTCATTCCTTTTACCACAAAATGGAACCTTCCAAGATAAAGAAACTACCACAGAGAAACTTAAATTTTCCCCATTCTAGAAATGAATATAAAATATAGACCAAAGTTTCCACAAACCTTTGATTGTGGAATGCACAAAAGCTTTACTCCATGACCTATGGCTAGATCCCTGGTGTATTGAAGCATCGGCTACCATGAATTTTAGAGCTGATATTTCCTAATTAGAACTCCTTATTTGGGTTCCAAGAGTGGCCACACAACACTCTAGTTAGAACCAAAGAACATGACAAACCACAAGGATCACTTTTCTAAAACAAGGCACTTTAACCAAGAAAATTATTTTGAAGATGCACCATCTTACTCTTTCACAAAAAATGAGAGGAAAAAAACTAGACACACAACAGAACAAACCTCAAGTCAAGACAGAAAAAATTCAGAATTTCCAAATGAAAAAAAACTTCCATTAAAATAGAAGATATCAAGAGACCCAAAACATCTACATTTACATTTTAAAGAAACTATAACACCAAAAAACACCACAAGACAAAACCATTTCTGCAAAAGAATAATTACATAGAAATGGGCTTTAAAATGAGCTCGAAACAACACCTTACTCCTACAAATGGGATGGGGTGTTTTTATAAGGGGTGCATCTAGCTCCACATAACTTCCTAGAAACACCCAAAAAAAATGTTGAAAGTGACCTAAGAATCCATAGGTATGGTAGGTCTTCAGACCACTCATACATGATAGATTCTTATAATCTTGTAAGCTATGCTGATGACGCACCATTATCCTCTTCTTAGAAGAAGATGATGAATGAAATAGAGGCCTTTTAATTTTGTGACCATCTCTAACAACTACAGGTTTATTTCCCATCTCTATTCTAGAATTCCCTTCATTACTCCTAGAGAATGTTGTAGGGTTGATTACCTCAATCACTCCTACTAACATAGCTTCAACCCGAACAATATACCTCATCACATTGGAAAAGGAGGTTAGATCGAACTCTGACACCTAAAACAACATATTTTGATGAACCATGTTCTTAAAATATTGATCCTTCAAGTAATCTTTCAGAACTAACTCTATAAGGTAAGGTCCTAGATCCAAAAAATGAAAAAATATCTCAAACACATATCCATCACATTTTTGTAGATGGAAAATCTCCATCCACTTCCTCAACGTCACTGCATCATAGAAATATTGTTGAATGAATGAAGCCTTGAAGAACTACCATGTAAGATCTTCATGAGGCTTGGTTTGAGCGATATAATTCCACAACTTTCAGGTCAAACCTTAGAGCATAATGATAGCGAACATCACCTTTAGTAAATCAGGAAATAGAAGGAAAATAAAAATCCTTTTGAATTATATGTATCCACTCTTCCACTTTGAGAGGATCTTCTTGACCATATAAGAGAGGAGGGTTCAAGTTTTGAAACGTAAGAAGAAATTATATGCATTGATCAACTTGAGGTTCTTCTAATGTTGAACGACTTGTAGTTACACCTCTAATATTCATCAAATACTTGGTGGTGGTTTACAAAAAATAATAATAAAATAATGAGATCTATCAAAAATCAACTCACCATCAAGATACCAAACTTAAAACACTATATAAAAACATTTACAAATAACAAGAAAATGCACCACACAATCAATGGTTATTAAAACATCATATCCTTTCCTCCTAATAAAAATTTTGAAAAAAAACTTTGGAAGTCACACCATCACCAAATGTATTCCATGGATCCTCACACACATATATTCCCATGCTAATTTGGGAACCCATCCACTAATCTGATCAACCATCCACCTTTGCACACATATCCTTGCATGTGATCACTCATAATAATACCAAATGTCAAAATAATAATTTTCTATTTGGAAACAAACCATTAAACCCAACGTTCAAAATCTTAATCTACTTCCCATTTCAAATTTTAAAAAACCTTTTTCATAATATCACTAACCATTTAATCAAAATCTAATTTAAAACTCTACACTTAAATATATATAATTACATTAAGAAATAAAAATCTCATGAATTCTATCAAAAAACTTATTTCGTATAGTTTAAAACCTTTAAATAATGAATCATTTGATTAAAAACTCACTTCTTCTCATTAATTTTTTTTAAAAACAATTTTAAAATAAAGTACCGCTTTTAAATAACTAATTTCAATAAACCTTATTTTTTATTATATAAGTTAAATCTTGTTAAAAACACTCCCCATTTTACATAAAAATCATCTTAAAAATCCATTTCTTAAGTATTTTTTAAAATAAATCTGAAAACTCATTTTCTATCGTCCCAAAACCAAACCATTACCACTTAAAATCTTGTTTTTTTTCGAAATTCCAAAATAAGCATTTTTTAAAATAATTTTTAAAATCAAGGAAGATCCAAAACAACTAAAAAGGGGAAACTTGTGTCGATGGGTGACTTGAACATATAGTTGGATTCCATATACCAATCACACCACCATTATTGAGAGTTTTCTAAGACCATGTACCCAGGTCCACATATATTTCCAGGGCATGCATGTTCAAAGAGACCATTATCCCAACTTCCTTTTGGTTTCCCAAACACTAAAAAAACCACAATAACCAATGAAATCAAAAGTAACATGACTTCCCATCGAATCCCAAGTTCTGACATTGAATTTATTTTACAAAAACTCCCTCATGCCTACTCCCCATGTTTTGAAAATACTAATCTATCTCCCTTGAAATCCCAGATAGAAAAAAGGTGCTCTGAAATATATGTCCCCCAAAGATTCCAACCACCACTGATACCATTTTTTCATGAACCAACTCGGTTCATCCCCAGATTGGTCACCTAAGTCGGCCTAAGACAAGGCCCATGAGGGATTCATGTTCTTATTGAGTTGGTAGCTTGGGCATCAACAAAGCATACAAGGGAATTATTTCACCCAATAAATTAAACTAAACAATAGAAAATAAATAGATCATCCCAAAATTAAAATAATTACCAAACTAAACATCATTTAATAAAAAAATTTAAAATAAAAGAAACTAAACAACAAACCCCAAAATAAACCTAATGAGCATGAAATCTCTATGTGACCATAAGTGTAACTCTTTGATAAAAAAATAAACCATCTCCCACCCTGATATAAATAGATTCAGAACATGCACCCAAAGATAAAAAATGAAACAACTATAGGTGTGAGTATTAAAATAGAGTAGGAATTACTGGGCAATAAATTCCCAATGTATTTTGTTTAAATAAAGAAACAAAAATATTAGGTTTGAAATACAATATAAAGAAATCTTTTTTTCACGCACTTCCACTTTAAAACTAAACATAGTCATTTTCCATTTTTCCACTCAAATATGGATTATTTACCACAGAAGAGACATTATAATTCTAAATGAGAAAGATATAGTTTTCAATTGAAAAGTGGGAAAGTGATTATAAAACATTTTATTGAAACTTTTTATAAAACATTGAAAATTATCACATCAATTTTCACAAAAGTACACCATGAAATAGAGCAGTATTAATAATCACATGATAAGGGAAATGGAAAAATATAACACGCCAGAGTAACCAACCAACAAATCATCTCAATCATCCTCCATGGATAATGAAGTGATAAATGACATGAGAGAATATTGGTGCCTAGGTGAATAATCTATATCATACTTACATCTGACTCATCCTGAAGGCATGCCTCACCTGATGAAATCATCTCGGCCACACACTTGATCACACCCTACTTAGTCTGACTGAGGGCCATTATCCCAAAGTGAAGAAAATTCCATGCTAAGGGACAGTTGTAAGAGAAAATAAAAAAGGTAGTGTATAAAATATTCAGAAAAAATAAACTAGTTATGTCAGGTCCTCATGTAAATACTAAAGTGGGGGTGAGCCAAAAAATCCAACCAAGAAGCCAGTTACATGCAGATATATCATACACAAGCCACAAACACAACAAGTCACCCTTGAGTCACCCCAAGAATGAATCTCTTTCCTTTCAACCATTTAATGATAAGGGTGTCTCTCAGTGTGGACCACCCACAAAATTCAACATAAACAAGGAAATAGATTTATCCAATGAGAGTTTTCAAGACGACCAATTTCACAAAATTTATAAATGGTTCTTAAACACCCTTCGAGAATTTACCCATTTCCAAAAGGAAACTAACTCATTTCCTTCACATAGTCATACCATCTTTAAAGAACCAAACACACACAAAATTCAAGTCAAAAACCATCTATAAATCCATTCATGAAATCAAAATCACCATTTTAGATTCCATTAATACATTTACAAAGCTAAACCATTCTTTAAAAACTACAATCCACTTGAAAAGTCTAATTAGGGAATTTATCAAACACTTGGTGTGTATAGTTTAACAAATAAATAATTATACTTCAAGAAAATAATGAAAACCACCACATTTATCATCAAAAAATTATTCTAAAAATTATACATCACTAATTAACATATAATGAAGTTGTGAAAATCAAGAAACCAATTATTCATAAATTCAGGGGGCAAGTGCAAAAGAAAACCTACCTCAAACTCATGTTGCTTCAACAATGCTCTCCTGAAACAACTCCAAGAAGTATCAAGGAAGAAAGAACATCTTAGAGGAACCTTAGATGCACAAAACCCCCCAATTTTAACATAGAAAAACATGAACCCTAGATCCAGGAGACCATTAAGAAGACTAACTCAAATGGAAATGGAAGAAAAAGTAAAATGCAGAAGAAAAGAATAATAATACCTTAAATATATAGCCTTAACACTCGAATAAATCACCATTGAATTGCCGAGGAATGAGGTGCGAGGTAAGAGGAAGAATTTAGGATCCCCCTACAGTTGAATGAACCAAATGGAGGAAGAATAGGGTGATTTTCAGTTAAAATACAAAGAGGGTAGAATAGTAAACTCATATTTTTAATGGCATTGATAGGTTATATGGTTTTACAAACCATGTGGAAATCATGCATCCCTCACTGTTTAAGAGGAGCATGCCACACAGTTAGCATTCACCATTTTCCAAACTGTGCAACAATCGTGCGGTATCCTCTATCTAGGAGGAAACCAATCACACGCTTCCCTGGGGGAGGGAACACAGTTTCCACTAAAACTACTCCAACCGTGAACCACCTATTTTTTTATCAGAATCCTTGATTTTACCAAAAAAATCCTATAGAAACTAAGGATTTTAAATGGGGCAAAAATAAATAAAGGAACACCTCAAAATAAAATCACCAATGTGATGGAATTTATTTTATAAATTTATAGACCATATATTTTTAATAATATAGTGATTATTATTGATACCCTCCAATCTAAAATATAGGTGATAAAAGACACATAATATTTTAATAATGTCACATGGTTCATTTAAACTCATTATTTTATGTGATGTATGCTATAAAAGAAGTCAAATTATTTTATGAGAAATATTTAATAAAAACATTAGGGAGTTACACTTCACATTATGACTAGTGTGATTTCTATCACCCCTAGTTTAACATCTAATACCTTCACTAACTGAACCCCCCAAAGCCAGAAATACCCATCCCAAATCATTTTTCCTCTCTTCATTCTATTCACTTTATTCCTTTTCTAGTTGAGTGATGCAACCATATCCTCATTGGAAACTCTTGTTACACACTAGTTGTTATATTCAAACCAATTTGATTATCCATTCTTCATTGTTGTGTGTTATAACCATTAACAAATAAAATTGTGAGGATAAAAATAAAGGAATAAAGGGATTGTGGTCGGTGGGATGTTTGGCCTCTAAAAAAAGGTTTTTATTCATGATTTTCAAGGAACATGAGTATTAAAGGGATGGTAAATTTGATTCTTAATGAAGATAATAATTTTTAAGCTATGGTGTAATGCAAATTTATCATCAATGTTTAATGTATTAATTAATCCCAATTATTTAAAAATCACAATAAATGTATTAGCCAAAATAATAATATTATTCGTTGTGAAAAATCAAGAACCACATTACCTACAAACCATGAAGGCCTCAAAAGTCTGTAAAATCAACTTAAAGAATTAAATAATTATTATTGATGATCCTTGTAAATATATACTAAACATAAATTTTATCTCAGGAAAGGGGGAAAATAATTAATAATAAATAATCAAGCACACATGTACATGAATAATCAATTTAAAAAAACCTCTTCTCAAAATAATGAAACATCTATTTAATATTCAAATTATTATCATTTAAATATTATTCATTTTGATGTCAAGAGGGATTAATAATTATGATCATGAAAAAATGGATATAATTCATAAATAATGAGATGAATTCAAATATGAAAATTTTCTACATCATTCGAATAATGTTGATGTCTGGATGATCACATCCCATTCCAAATTCATTATCACCACCACCATAAAGAACACTTTAAATCATGAATAATGATTCAAGATCACCTAGAGGGTTTCTATCATTGACAATGATCCATACCACGGTAAATGTTATAGAAATATAGTTATAACTACATGTTTTCTAAAGGGTGTTAAAAACTATTATATCATTTAAAAACTGAAATATTCTTGGTCTATGACCTAGAGCTAGAACATTGGGATCACACCACTCCTAGAGAAAACCTATCTTTTAATAAACAGACTTGTTGTTGGAATTTTCATTTAGGAATATACGTAATATTCATTAATTATTATCATGTTAATAGATAAAAATAATATAGATCATACAAAAAATAATTTTCAAGTGTCTGTAATACTAAAAAATGATTCATCTACATGAGAACCTTTATAAATATTTTTAAAATTACTAAAGTCATTTATTACACAAATACATGTCCTGAAATTCACCTCACTATCAATGATTCTCTCCTCTAAAATTGTGAATCACACAATGTTGAGGGGGTAAAGATATCACATATTATTATCGTATTCTCATAAGTTATTCTGAATATTCTCATATTACCAAAAGACATGCACCAAAGTAATATCTCACTAATGAAGGATCATCACCATCCAATCTTAATAGCCACTAGATATTCTATAAAGTAAGTTTCATCCTTTATGTCCAACTAAACCTAATAGATAATTTGAAACATATCATGAACATACATCCTTAATTGTAACATGTGGAATATGTTCACCTGGTTCATCTAAGTGCATAATACTAAATGATTAGAAAACTTTCCTACTAAGATCAGATTTAAAAATAGTCTAATGAACCTCCATGATAGAATACTAAACTGAACAAACCTCCTCAAACAATGATGAGTTAATACATTTTACAAAAATTTCTCCCTCCTCAAACTATAAGGGTCTTTATCATTGATCTAGGTCTGACCCTGAACGGCTTTAGATGGTCCTCATATGATCCTGAAACATATAGACCTTCTCTACCATCAAATTCAAAAATTTAATCTCATAGAGAAAAGTATCACCAATATTTATCCATCAAATGGGTGACCGACATGGTATATTTTACAAAGCCTTGAATTATTATATTCCAATAGTAAAGTGGTAGTCATTTTTTATAAATATTATTATAAAGGGAGATTATAATCCCAAATCCTACAAAAATTATCACACACAATATCAAAATGTATACTTAACATCCAAAATAGTGTTCTTGGTATGACCATTTATCTGGGGGTGGAGTTTCAAAGACAAATGCAATAGGAACCAAAAAGAATATTGTAATCTTCTATATAATCAATATGTGAACTAAAAATCGAGATCAGATATTAGAACACCCCGACCCCAGAAGCGCAGATCCAGTGCATTATTTTATTATATTTTAATGGGTAAAAGGATTCAATTCCAGAAGAACTGTTTAGTTTAGTAGTCTTGTAAAGACATATTACATACATGATACACAAAATACACTATTAAATAGGAAATAAAAACCTAATATATAAAAAAATGAAATAAACAACATCATTGAAACTTATTCAGATGATTCATCTTCATAACCTTGGGAAATATAACATAATAAGGGTGAGCTCAAATGCTTAGTAATGGTATGTAAAGTGGATTAAATAATCCAAAAATGAGAACAAACCTACTTGGAAGGTAAAATAAATGATTATTAATTCCATTTAAATAAGTAGATAAGGAAAAATGAATATGGATAGGTAAGATTCTGAAACACATGCCACTTGATCAATAAACTGTAAATAGAATAAATCCATAGATATATTGACACAAAATGTCATAGATAAATAATAACTGAAATTTCTATGAAATAAATTCATAACTATGGATATCTATAACATACCATTGAGGCTTCATGCTAAGGATCTATTACTTTCAAGGTTCCATGCCAAGAATCTTATACTTTCAAGGCTTCATGAAAAGAATCTACTACTCTTAAGACTTAATTCCCAGAATATAATAATTTTAAGGCTTTATTCCAAGTATATAATATTGAAAAGGCTTCATTTCAAGAATCTAATACTTTCAAGTCTTCATTCCAAGAATCTAATACTTTTAAGGCCACATTCCAAGAATCTAGTACTTTAATGTGAACACCATATGAATAATGGTATATGGTTTAAGAAATAGCCATATTACTAAATATTATATAGATATTTATGTAAATTTACAATGAAATTTTATTAAAATAAAGTAATTGTTTCAATAGAAATTTAACAATAATAATATGAAGTGAGATTATAAAGATAACCATTAATAACATTCTTGAGTGGAAAAATATTTAAACATTCCAAAGTGGTCCATGCCACTTTGAAATATTTGATTTATAATATCCAGAATTGTATGACATTAAATAAAACTTATAATATCATGATAATAATATTATTAATGATATAACATGAAAAGGTATTATAAACAACACATAAAATTTAATTGAAACATAATAACAAATAAGTCTCAATGGAATGTAAATTGAGACGAAATTACCTTACCATAACCTTCCTTTTGTTGTGTGGTATATATACTCATGTATAGTGGTTTAAAATACATTACTAACATATTGAATAACTATATTAATGTTAATAATATCATATATTAACTTCTTAAAATATATTAATACCTTATTGTTAATGCTCTTTCATTATTTTAACTATTTTGGGTGTTAATTGCCTAGTTTTATCAAGTTATGTTTTGACTTGTGATTTATTGTTCACATTAATTACATCATGATTTCATAATCACACAAATTTAAACCATGACTTAATTTTTATATATATTATGTATGTATGTATTTATAGTAGTCTATAATATTTGGAGATTAGAAATGAAGTCCACCGTTCAAGGAGACAAAAGGTCGTACGTATGCATGAAAACTACTTTCATTTCATTATTAAATTAAAATAATGAAAACATAATGATACATATAAATGTTATAATTCTAGTATCATAACTATGTTACATATGTTATATAGGTTTCTTAAAACCAACCTTTATACGTTCCACGTATAGCATGAATGAGTCATATCGTTTTGAGGGGGTGGTAGTCCACACTTCCTCAAACAAAATTATCGTATTTAAAAAAGATGGAAAGCATAAATTTATGTTCTAAATAAAAATTACAAAAGAATAAAGTCATTATAAATATAATAAATATCATATATAAATATAGTGTCTATCATAATGCCCATAGTGATAGGTTGTAAGGTAAAAACGATCAATAATCATTTTTTGAGGTAGTAGTTCATCGTACATAGAAGATATATGTTCATTACCCATTATATAGAGGTGTGTGTAATTTTATGTTAAAATATTTACATAAAAACATCCTAATATATTGAGGATAGTGGCGTTGTTATATAATCTTGGAATAAGAAGATATTATGGGGTGCATAATGGAAATGAAATAAGAGATCATGAGAGAAGACATCACCTCTTAATCAGGTAACTCATTTTGAATTATATAAAAAGGATTCCTTGAATTTATTACTACCTAAAGGAATGATTCTAAGTCAAGGGGACGGATGTTGGGAGGCTATTTGGGCAGAGGCTAAATGAGCCAATGTGGATTGAGAGGTTTGAAGAAGGGGTAGAGTTCTTACCTTTTTATTGTGGAGGGGGAGTAGCACACTTATAAAGGTGAAGAGTGGTTAATTGGAACCTCCACCATACAAAAAATTATCATTTTAGTAATTTGGGTCTGTATCTTCTAAGATTCCCCAATTTCATCATTATAGATTTTGATAAAGCATCTAGTTTTATAATCTAATTAATTTAATCATTAAGTCTTAAATGAAGTGATATTTATTAGATAGTATATAGAAGATTAATTATAAATATAATTTATAATTTATAAAATAAAATTTCCTTATTTTTTGAAAATTAATTTTAAAACAAGTGCATGTGATGCGTCAAAACACTATTAAAACTCAGACCACATTAACAATGTTTTTACAATATATGGGTCAATATATAAATTATAAGAGATAAATTAGTCCATTAATATATCATATTTATTATTTATTAAAACTTAAACATATCTTGGAAGAATTTATTAAATTTATTAATTTTAAATAATTTTTTAAAATTTCATTTATTACAAAATAACAACAATATCAATTTTCACAATATTTATTTAATGTTAATTTTAAAATATAAATATAATATTATAATTCAAATATATTAGGTATATATATGTGTAACATGATAAATTCATATAAAACTAAATAAATAAAAAAATTCAATCAATTAAAATCACTTTTAATATTTATAGTGTAATTTATTTAGTTAATTATTAAATAAATAGTCATTATATGGGAGTTTCTTAAGTGTTTTAAGTAACTAAACCATACCTAATTTTTTTTGATAAATTATTATGATAAGAATAACCTATCTATATTTCAAAATTATATTTATAATAGAAAATATGATGTTTTTTAAATATATTAATGTTTTATAAATGATAAATCTAAGGAAAGTTCCCTTTTTGTCTTTTTCCTTACTAAACCTATTATATAAGGCACTTCCATTTAATAAAATCCCAACAACCATTACAGTTTAAACCAATAATGGATATGGTCAAATTATTTGTATCCAGTGGATTTTTTATAAGTTTCTGATTCATTTGGGTCTTTAATATTAAGGTTTACACACTTATAAAACTTAATTTTACCATAATCACCATAATTAATTTTAATCACTTTCACTAATCTTTTTAGTCAAAAAATAAGTTGATCTTGTTAGATCAAAAATATTGTACTGACTAAAATTTTATATGAATGTTTTAAAAAATTATAATCATAAAAGGGGGAAAATTAAAATTAATTCTCATCTCGCAGACGTTGCGAGAATGAGTGTTTTTAAAGTAAAAATGTTCAAATGTTCAATAAGTTTTTATATCTAATTTAAAATAAATATTATTTAAATCACATAAATTGGATTAATATATTCATTATTTATCTATTATTACTTTAAAATCAAAATTAAAATATAATTTAACACTAATCATGTTTTAAAAGAAATGTTTATTTTTAACTAAATTGTAGTAATTTTCACTATTCATTAAAAAATGAATTTTCTCATAAAACCCCCCAAAATTCACCCTAATATAATTTTGAAATTCATAATTAAAAAATGATATTTATTATTAAAAATAAAATTCATAAAAGTGTCAAAATTTATTTTTAAAATTGGTTCTTCATTAAAATGAAGTAAAAATCGGTTTTGAGTGTAACGCAAGCTAATTCAGTGTAAGTTTTCTCTTTTTGTTTCATATAAAGAGAGTAAAAAATAATATTTATTCTAACATTAAAATATTTTAATGTATTGGGTTATTACATTCTACCCCCACCTTATTTAAATTTTATCCTTCCAATTTAAACTTCATCTCATTAATCAATGGATTGATATTTGAAAATAAACTTTTTTTTTGAAAAACCCACATCACAAATAGGGTTAATAACACATATTCATAATAAGATGGAAAGGAATATAAAACTTTCATGTAACTAGGTTCTATAGTTTGGATAACATAGGTGATAAATTTAAACATGGAAAGAGAATAAAAATCTAACAATCAAGTTTTAATTGAGAGTTCTAGAGAACATGGTCAGGAGAAAGTAAACCATCATAAGGCCATAAACCTATGATGGCCTAAGAGGCCATTTGATTCAACAAAAAAGAAGGTGCTGGGACAATTTTTTTTGTTTCAAGGTCATTTTTTTAGATTTTATGAATTCTTTCACTTTATAAGAATATAAGTATGTAAACATACTTATTAAATTTCTATAAGCACAATCTTATCAATTGGAAGTGCCTTTAAAAATTTTTACTTTATCTCTTAGGAAAACATTCATCACATAGTGATGTAATATATCAACCTCTAAATCCATATCTAACGTAAAAATTATACCATTTTCTAGATGGTTAACCTTTCTAAAAGATTATGATTCAACACTTTATAATCATTTCTATGATAGTTATTAGTATCCAGTTTACTATATCCATATGAATCATCTCATTTTCCAAAATTAACTCAACATTTGGGACATATTAAGGGTTATCTATACCTAAACCATGTTACTTATAAAAAAATGAACTTTCTACTGAATCAATTTTCATGGTTCCATTCAACATATTATCTCAAATATTTAATGGAAAAGTACTACAGTACAATCCATATATATTTTATAAATCATATGAAGCAAACATCATCATCCAAATTCTGTTAAAACATTTTTATTAAATCATAATATATAAGAACAATAATCATTCCACTTCATTTGTGTTAATATAATATGGTTGAACTTGATCCCTTATCTACATCTATGGTATATTATCTTTGAACTTGGGGCATTCAATTTCATAGTGTCCCATATGCTTGCAGTTGAATAATTGAACATTAGAAGAAAAAAAATTATTTCCCTTTCAATTTAGTGTATAGTGGTTTTTTCTCCACACTAGAAGAAAACTCCTTTCCCTTTTAAGTATGATCCACATTGTATCCTTCCAAAAGTATCGCATGTTGAAAAATCCTTCTTTGCCTTTTTTTATTTATCCACATCTTGCTCTACCATCCTCTCCTTATATTGATTCTCATTGGTTCCATAAGGCTTAGAGATTTATTTCTATATATTGATAGAACATAAAACTATTTAATCATATAAAGTAAAGGTTTGAGACTTTAGCACCCTTCAGAGACATGGCTTAAGTACTTTAGGGAAATTATCAATCTTGAATTACATATTTCATATGAAATCTATACCCTACAATACAAACCTTGTAAATGTGGATTCATACACCGAAAAACTTTCTTCTTCCATTATGTTTAAACTACAGAACATTCTATTTATCTCAATTTATTTCTCACAAGGGAAGTATTTATTAAATAATGTATCCCTAAAATATTTCCATTCTAGGTGTTTTATCTCATCTTCTTCCTTGGTATTTTGGATCAGTGACCACCACTGATTGGCAACATCTATGAGATAAGACACTATAAGTGTAACTTTTTCCTTTTCACCATATCCCGATGCCACAAATATCATCCCTAAAAAATTTATCAACTTCTTAGTTATAATTGCATCAGTAGTCCCACTAAATTATGGGTGCCTCTACCATATAAAGCGATCCAATGGAGGATATTATTATTGTGGAATAGGTTTCTCCATCCATGAAAGGTTACATGTCCTAATTTGATTAATCTACTCTAATATTTCCCTAAAATTATAAGTTCCAGTACCACCTGTATTAGTCTCCTTAGTAGGGAAATCTCTTAATTTTTAATGAGTACAATTTTTTTCCCATCCATGTTCTATTTCTAAAAAATGACATATACTGTATTAGATCATAAAATTATGAACTTTGTATAACTATAAATATGTTTTAACTAAAATTATGAAATTTAAGAATAGATATTATCATAATCATAAACATAGATTATTTGGGGATATCTTTACTTATAAATCCTTCTTAATAGTAGATAAGAAAATTGAATTATCCTGAGTGTATCCCCTATGAGTGTCAAACCAGGTGTGTAGTAAGGCCTACTATCAATTACCAAGTTACACAAAGTAAGGCTCATAACATATTTTCAAAGTTATTACTTCAAGGTAAATTTGTGCCAGAACCTTGGCTAATTATTGTATCCAAACAGGGATGTATTTCAAGGAATAACGATAAAATATCTACCTTACCAAAATTATAGGATGTTCTTCAATACTTATCCTCAAAGTCTATCTTACTGTAATGTTCCTTAATCTATGTTTTATAAATCAAGTTTCAATGATTGTTGCTAAACTTTGATTGATAGAAACTATAATTCCCTGACCCTAGAAACCCAGAGTTGTTGTATTATTTTATTATATTTTCATGATTACAATGAATAAAATAAAAAAGGAACAACCAATTTAAAAGTCTTGGAATGTCTTATTACATACATGATACCCATAAAACATTGGTAAATAGGAAATAAAAACATGATACATAATAAAATGAAAAAATATCATCCTTGAAACTCACTCAATGGATCCTTATTCAAAACATGGTAAATAAAACATAATAAGGGTGAGTTCAAATTCTCAATAAGGGTAAGTAAAGTGGACTCAATAATGAAACAATGGGAATAAATCAACATTTAAAGTCAAATAAACGACAACACATTCCATTCCAATGACTATATAAAGAAAAATTAATATGAAAAGGTAAAAAACTAAAACACATGCCACTTAATCAATAAATTGAGAATATAAAACATCAATAGATATTTCAATGTAAAATATAATAGATAAATAATAACTGAAATATATATAGAGGAAATTCAAAACTATATATATCTATAACATAACACTAAGGATCTGTGCTAAGGATCGATTACTTTCAAGGATGAATGCCAATAATCTAATACTTTTTTGGATTCATGCCAAGAATCCAATACTTTAAAGGCTTCATTTCAAGAACTTAATACCCTCAATAATTAATTAAAATAATCTAATATTGACAAGGATTAATTCTATGAATCTAATACTTTCTAGGATTCATTACAAGAATCTAATACAATCAATGCTACATGACAAGAATATAATACTTTTAAGGTGAATACCTTATGAAAAATGGTATACTATTTAGGGAATAATCATTCCATGAAAAATAGTGTGGATATTTAAGTTTATTTTCAATGAAAAGTTATTAATATAAAGTGATTATTTCATGATAAAGTTATAAATCACAAAAGTAAGTGATATTGCAAAGAAATCCATTTAGAATATTCTTGAGTAAAATAATCTTTAAACATTCCAAAGTGTCCCACACCACTTTAAAAAATTTGTCTCATAATATAAAAAAAGGTATGCCATTAAATAAAAATTAAAATATCATGAGAATTATATTATTCATTATATAACATGTAAAAGACTTTATATACCACACATATAAGTGAATTGGAGCAAAATAACAAATAAGTCTCAAGGGAATCTAAATTGAGACAAAATTACCTTACTTTCACATTCCTTTTGTTATGTGGTCGATATCCTCTTATATATTGGTTTAAAATATGTCAATATCTTATACCATAACTATACTCATTTTAAATATATCATATATTAACTTCTTACAATATTTTATTAACTCTTTGTTAACACGCTATCATTATTTTAACTATTTTGGGTGTTAATCGCCAAGTTTTCACAAGTATGTTTTGACTTGTGATTTATTATTCCTATCAATTAGATAATTATTTCATAATATCTAGAATTTAGAACATGTCTTAATTATAATATATATTTAGGACATATTTATTTACAGTAGTCCATAATATTTGGAGATTAGAAATGAAGTGCATCGTTCATGGAGACAATAGGTCGTATGTACGAATGAACTGTACTTTCATTTATTTGTTATATTAAAATAATGATAACTGAAGGATTCATATGTATATTATAATTTTTGTATCATATAAATTTTACATATGTTACATATTTTTATTAAAACCATCCTTTATATATTCCATGTATGGAATGAATGAGTCATATTGCTTTGAGGGGATGGTAGTCCACACTTCCTCAAATGAAATTGTCATATTTAAAAAAGTTGGAAAGCATAAAGGTATATTATAAATAAAAATTAAATAAGAAAAAAGATATTCTAAATATAATATATTTAAAAGATAAACATATTTTCCAACATAATTTCCACCATGATTGGTGGTAATGGAAAAATGAACAATCATCAATTTTTGAGGCAGTAGTTCGTCGTTTATAGAAACAGTATGTTTGTTACCCATTAGATGGAGATGTGTGTAATTTTAGTTAAAACTATTTTCATAAAAACATCCCATTTTATTGGAAACAAAAAAAATTTATACAGGAATGGAATAATGAGATTTTATAGGGTGTATAATAGAAATGAAAGTATAAATATTAAGAGAAGATGCTACATCTTAATTGGGTAACTTCTTCTAGTTTTTACCAAACTGCTTCCTTGGATTGCTTCATGCCAAAAGGTCGACCTATAGGTACATGGTAGGGATTTTGGGTGACTATTTTGGAAGACTTTATAGGACATCATGTGGCTTTATATGTGTGAGTAAGGGGTAGATTGCTTGTCTTTTTATAGTGGAGGTGGAGTGGCACTCATATAAATACCAAAATGTATTCTTTAATGGGTGGTATACCTTAACTAAAGAGCAAACAAAATGTACAAATAATGGAGTAAAGAGGAATAATGGTTATTTAAATCCTACACTAAACAAAAAAAATGTTCATTTTATTAATTTGGGTCCTTAACTTCTATGATTCCCCAATTTAATCATTTTGGTTTTTATTAAAGTGTCTTGTTTTCTAATATAATTAATTTAACCATTGATACTAAAATGAAGTGATATTTATTATAAAATATAGATACACTTAATTATAAATATGGTATCTAATTTATAAAAAAAATTCCTATGTTTTTTGAAAATTAATTTTAAAACAAGCGCATGTGACGCGCTAAAACACTGCTAAAACACAGACCATGTTAACAATGTTTTTACAATATATTGGTCAATATGTTAATTATAAAATATCAATCGGTACATTAATGGAAAATATTTAATATTTATTAAAACATAAAAATCACTTGGAAGAATATAGTATTTTTATTAATTTTAAATCATTAAATAAAATTTCACTTATTGTAAAATAACAATAATGTGAATTTGGACATTATTTATTTAATGTCAATTTTAAAATATAAATATAATATGGGAATTAAAATATATTAGGTTTTTAATATTTTTTACATGATATATTCATAAAAAATAATAAATAAATACAATTACTCAATCAATTAACTTCACTTTCAATATTTAGAGTGTCATTTATTTTAGTTAATTATTAACTAAATAATCACTATATTGGCGTTTCTTAAGAATTTTCAGTAACTAAACCGTATCTAAAAATTATTGATAAATTATTATGATAATAATATCCCAAATATATTTAAAAAGGATATGTATAACTAAAAATATGTTTTTTTTACATATCTAAAAGTATTATAAATGTTAAAGGTAAGGAAAATTCCATTTTTGTCTTTTTCCTACCATAAAATTTTTTACAGAGAACATCCATTTAATAATATCACAATAACCCAACATTTAAAACCAAGTGGATATATGGTCGAATTATTTTTATACAATGTATGTTGGATAAGTTTAAAGGTCATTTTTTCCTTAATATTAAAGATTAGTCTCATATAAAACTTAATTTTACCTTAATCACTGTAATTAATTTTAATCACTTTCAATAACATTTTTGGTAAAAAACTAATTTGATCTTGTTAGAACAAAAATAATATACTGAATATAGCTGGGTATGTTGGGTTTTCAAAATAAATATCAGAAAAATGGAAAAATTATGAATAAATCTAATCTCATGGATGTGGTGAGAATGATTGTATTTAAATTAAAATCATTCAAAAGTTCAATAATTTTTTATATCTAATTTAAATATAAATATGATTCGAATTCCCTACATTGGATTAATATTTAAAAAATTTATCCATTTTTAATTTATAAAACATCTTAAAATATAATTTAACATGAATCATTATTTAAATGAAAAGGTTGTTTTAACAAAATTGCAGTAATTTCCATTATTCATCAAAAAAAGAAGTTTCTTAGAAAAATACCAAAAATTAAACCTAAGATAATTATGATATTATGAATTAAAAAATGTTGTTTATTTTAAAAAATAAAATTAATAAATTTTTGAAAATTTATTTTTAAAATATATTCTCTACTAAATGGGAGTAAAACTCGGTCTTGTGTGTAACGTAAGCTAATTCAGCATAAGTTTAACTTTTTTTCATATAAAGGGAGACTGGTCATATTTATTCTAACATGAAAATATTTTGATGTATTGGGGTGCTACATAGATAATCATCTTGGGTTCCACATGAACCGTCAAAAAATCATATGTCTACAGGCATCCTAAGCATACTGGCCAACTTTCCCCATAAATGGAAAGGAAGATACCAAACACAGCCTCCTAGTTAATGATCATAAAATTAACTACATGACCCTTTAATTAACAAAGAAGTATAGTCCTGAAATCCATAAATATACCATATACCTTCTACTCAAGATCCTCAAGGTGTTTTCTTAATCCTATGAGATCCTTGTGCTCAGCCTTCACCTACCAATAAGTGATGCAACATAAAATAAACTAAAAAACACCCTACTCCATGCCCAGCTATGAAAACAGATAATTGATATCTTTTTACAATTTATTCAATCTATGATACACCACTAAGGAGGATTTTTGGAATTCCCTCAACACCTCCTTATGCATCTTAACTAGAAAAATCGATTATCCAGAGAATAAAATTACATGATCCCCATCTTTAGAGAATATAACAGGTTTATCAATTGAGGATATATGGTCACATAAAATATCTCTACGATTATTCCCAACTGGGCCTAATTCACCTAGTGAAAATATGTAGGGGTACACTATTGATAAAATGGATAAAAAATAACTTTCTCCCACCAAATCCAACCACAATGAAGCTAAATATTCAGATTACTCCTTAATTAACTAATAATGGGTTTTCCTACTAATAGAATTAGCCATAACATTTACCTTCCATAGAGTGTATGCTGTCTCAAATTCAAAGTTCTATAAGAACTCAATCCAACATATTTAACTCAAATTGAGATCTCACTGGTAGAATATGTAACTCAAACCCTTATGATCAATGCAGATCATAATATCAATCTCTGAGAATTTATTTTATTCACATATTTAAGAAAAACACTATCACCACACAATCCAAGTTTGGGGTCATATAATTTTGATTTTGTGATATCAGTTTTCTAGACTCATAAGAAATAATGAACCACTTTTGAATCAACCACAACCCAATCCTAACTTGGAATCATCATCGTACAACTCATTCTCAACTCCCTCTTCTAGAAAAAAATGAATTGGGGCACTGTATATATTTTTATTCAACTTGTTAAAATATAACTAGAAATTCTCAAACTAGATGCATGGTTGTCTCTTTTGGGTAAGTATCATCATATAGGCTATAATCTGGGAGAAGTTATCCACAAAAAATTATTAGTATCTCACCAACCCAAAGAAAATACACACCTCAAACATGATCTTTATTTCCTCTTATAAACCAATGTATGATTATAGATTCCCAACTATTGAGTTTCCTTTTTCTAGTCTTGTTGATTTCTACACCATTCAAAAGTTTACTTTGGTTTCTCATTTGTTAATCAAAAATATTATATTGATGAATTTTATCAACATGTAAAATATGACTAAAAAATTAAATCCTAATTTTTTTATGGTTTCATATCTATAAGAACATCATGATTAAGTGAATGTATGAAATTAATTTTATCACTTCCTAGTCATGAACATATCACTCCCTTCATTTTTCAAATCTTCATCTGATGGTTTAATACTTGATTTACACTCGAGTATGTGGTGAACTTGAATTATATCATTTGTTTCCAATATTCATTTTGTTTATAGTAAAAGGTGTTAATGAATTCAAACAAAAAAATTTCAATGAATTCATGGTCAATTTTTATCTAATTTTTTCTAGGTCATGTTTGTAATTTCTATGAATAAATAATAGTGAATATAGATTCTAGAAAATTTAATACTTTCATGATATATCTTCATATAAAAATATATCATCTTAGATAACACCAAATTATCTAAAGCCTCATCCATTTTGGGGGAATGATTTTGTATTTGGAGAATAGTTTTAAAGTGATACTCAATTTTTAATAGTGTTCATGTTGTATTGTAACTATCTATTAGTGAATAACTAAGACTTATTAGGATCAACTAGAAGGATATTTCTATTTAAATAGTGTATCATTATGATGGATTTATTGGGAAGAATGTGGACAACAATGGGGTGATCTCTATGATTAAATAAATACCAATTTTTTCATCATATCATTTTCATGATGTTGTGTGTTTGAATTATCATGAATAGAAATGGAAAATTAAACAGTGATGGATCCCCATTTCTTAGTTTTTTTTAGTAAAGTATTTTCTAGATTCCTCCTTCATATAATAGAAATAAGTCACTAAAAATGAGAGTGAAAACTACACTTTTTAACCTCTTTCTAATTGATCTCCATCTAAGGTGGAAAACACTAATGTTTTCCATTACTCCCAAGTGAAGAACATTGGAATAGTTATAGCTAGAAGAGATTTAATTTCTTATATTTTGACAATATTTAATAAATTTCATGATTTTTAGGCTTATTCTCCGGAAAAAGAATTATAGAAGTCGTAGGATAAATAAGAACTTGTTGAGGAAGATAGTTTCACTTTGTATAAAAGGAATAAATATTTATTATGCAAGGATTATAGATCTACTCAATGAAATAGGTTACTAAATATCTATATAATTTATTCATATAGGAGAATGTTACCTTAGATATGATCTAAGAATATGGAAATCTCAAACATGTCTATGATAAGTATATATTAATATACAAATAATATTTATTTTAAAGGATGTGTATTTAAAATTAAAGTGGGATGTCACTTAAAATGGATTTTACAATATGAAAAACTTAATTATATAGAGATGTGAGAATTGATTATTTTTGGATGAATTTCCCATGTTATATTGACTCATGTTTACTATTTTCAAATCATGGATTATATATGGTTTTTGGTGGAATATTTCATGACCTGACCCTAACCAATCCTCGATCCATAACTACCCCAATCCCACCTCCATACACCAGGTGGTGGTGACCATCACTAAAAGGATTATCCAAAATGGGAGGCCTTTTCAATATATACTTATATGCACACACCCGACCACCTCAATGAAAAAGTGCAAAGGAATAACAACAAAAATATGAAATAGAAATAAACTAAAATAAAATTGAAAAACCTCTAGGGTTTACAAGAGTACGTAAGTGAAAAATTAAGTGTAAAGGAAAAAATACATGCCCAAACATAAAGGTTGCCCAAACAAACAAAACTTGAAAGTAGAATACTAAGAGAACCCAACTCCCAATATTTAATCAATGACCACCATACATGGTAAAAAGAAGCAAGCCTATGTAAGCTTCTATGAAGTCACCACCAGCCTATCTATCATCTGAAAAACACACGAGACATGATGGAAAATACCATACAGGGGAGAGTATATACATACCCAGTAGGATGGCCCAAAAACTAAAAGTAGAAACAAAAGAGATACAAAAATAATGGAAAGATGATATATAGTAAACAGTTAACTGGATGTATCTCAACCCAATGAAATAGAAATTAACCATGTACAATCACAAGGGGGTAAACATGGTGTGCATGTGGTCTACACATTATGTATTTTCCATCCATAGTAGGATAGTAACCTCAACCAACAACAAGGTTCTCAACACCGGGAGTAGGTGGACTACCCCACACGTCTCTACAACCCATGGAAAGAGAGTAACTGAATCCAAAGTTATATATATATATATGTGTGTGTGTGTGTGTGATCAGTAAAAGAATCCCAAATGAGAGAGAAAGGGGATCTCCATCCCATAACCCATCCCAAAAAAAGAGTCTCCAATAGTTCCAAAAAGTCCATCAATGATGCTCAACATAACAAGCATCTACCCATCAAAAAACATACAAATCAAGAGATTCCTCATATACATTCCATGTTGTTGGGGGGGAAATCCCTAGGTAGAAGTCCCATTACTTAGTGTAGTATGAGGGTTACACTATATGAATTTATTGAGGACCCATAACCTATTCCAATAGGAGGCTTCCATTCTCAGAGTTTATAGAGGACTCATGCCCCGCCCAATGGGAGGGTTCCACTCTGATGGCCAATAGAGGGCCCATGATCATCCTAGCTAGATGGTTTCATTCTAATGGTTGATAGAGAACCCATACCAAGTCTAGTTGGAGGGTTCCACTCTTTGATACATGAGTACCCATCCCAGACTAAATAGGAGGGTTCCACTCTCTCTGATGCTAGACAACCCATGACTTTATTCTGCAAGATGGTTACACTCTAATAGTCGATAGAGGACATGTTCCATATTCCAATAGAAGGGTTACACTAAGAAATCCTCTAGTGATTATGCATTATCACTTCCCATTTTTGATTGTCTCCTATATAATATCCACACCAAGAACATCTCCCATCATATCTCAAAATCCACAATGGAGGCCACCATCATGTTATTGGTATAAAAAAACTCAGTATAAAATACTCACTTGCAAAAATTAAAGTAAAAAAATGGAGATATGATAGATTGGGGTTTCATTAAAAGGAACTAAGGGGTACATGACTTATGAGGGGAACCAAATGGTTTGTGGTCCCACTCCATTACCTGGATGTGTCCTTAGAGTTACACATATTTCCAACCATGTAGAAATAGATGGTGTGTAGGGCATCTACATGGTGTGTCCTAGCACTTGGGGTCCCTAATCATACACCTTGGCCATGTTTGTCTATTTCGGTATAAGATTGTGTGTTTGGCCATGTACAACCACATGGGGTCCTACCTATGTGCTCTGTCTCATGGCTCAACCATTTGGTAAAGGGGTACATGGGGTGTAAAAGTGATACACCACATTCCATCCTTTTAAGTCTCCAAAATCCAAGATATCACTACATAGGGGTTACACATCATGTGTTCATCAAACTACATGGGGTTTAGTTGAGTTTTTCATAGAACTTTGTATCCACACTTAGCATCTAGATCCAGTTATTACACCTTTATATATAGCCTTATATTCACCTAAAACTGATTGATCTTATCCAAATTCCTTGTTTCCATCCATATGATGTCTGTAAATTGGTTTTTTCATCTAATGGGGTTTATCATATGCACTGCATGCACCTCTACCATTTTCCATCTTCAATTAGGACATTGAATTATCTAATAAATCACTTGAAACATGTAACTCCTCTATTTGCATCCCTTATTTGATGTTGAAACCATCTCATGAAATTTCACCATGAATCTGGGGGTCTAATTAGGCTCGATACCTCCAAAAAATGTCTAACTAATGCCTCGTAGGCCAATTGGTAAAGAATTTGAAGAAATTAAGGGAGAAAGGCACAAGAAAAATATTTCTATTAATTTTTTCAAAGAATTATTTTCCAAATATTTTCAATGGGGTTTCCCGGGTGAGAAAAAAATGAATAATCAAATTAATCTAGTATATGTGTTCATGTCAAAGTTCAATAATTGGTGCATATCATAAAAATGGATGATTTTTCTAAATCAATTTAATAAAAAATTATGTAATCTACAATTTTATGATTCCTTCTTGGATATTGGATCATTCTTCATTGAATAACATATTATCTAATGAAGGGAAGAATTGTTTGTGTTCTTTTATCTCACATATACCCCGATCCAGATATTCATCAACGTTGGATGTGATTCTCTAATGGAGGGAGAAAGAACATAGTGGAATCCTCTCTGAGATTATGTGGATAACCATTGGAAAATATACATAGTAACGTACTTATAAGGGTAATATATTTCATTATTTTAATGAATGAATTAAATTAATTATTTAATTAATACACTAAATGTACCTCCAATAGTTGGCTTACCCAAACACATTGTGACAACATATTTTATGTTGTGTCTAGGGTAAACATTATGTTCTCAACTAAACCATGGTATTGTATTTTTTATTTGAGATTTCATTTAAGATTTATCCCATTTTCTTTAAAAAAAATTGCATATGTAATATAAAATATATTTATTGTTTTAATAAAATTAATTCCAAGCACACTATGACTCAGAATTTCTTATTATCTCTACACATGACTCTGAAAATATATTTAGAAATATTTCAAAGCATTACAATGGAATACACAACAAACATAATAGGATATTGAGGCTGAATCAGACTCTCCCACTCCCAGGAAATCTCATGTAAATTCAATTATTTCCACAACACACAAACCAAGGGGATTGTTAATCCACATAGGGTCCTATAATTTTGATCCTCGATCTCCACTAGGTAGTCCACAAAAGTTTCTTTTTCCTCAATATCCATCCCACCCCATTCGATGATTTTCATGGGGTCATACATGTAATTTATCATCTATGACATGTAGAGGTAATCGTGATCCCACTTCAACTATGGAGGAAGGGAGTGGAGGTAAGAAACCTTACCAACCCTCTACACAATCTCGAATAGACCGATGAAAATTGAAAATAGCTTTTATCTCTAGATAAATATCCATAATCCTTATCAGGGGAGACACTCAAAAAAATTTGTCTCCTAGATTGAAATAAAAGGGCCTACGATGGAAATCTTCAAAAGATTTTTGCCTGCTATAGGACATCATCATCTGCTCATGGATGGCTTGGACCTTCTCTGTTGTTTCCTGCACAAACTCTAGAACCAAAAGACATTCCTAACCGATATTTATTCAACACAAGGGTGACTTTAATGGTCACCAAAATAGGGCCTCAAAAGGTTTCAAGATGATTGTAGAGTGGTAGTTGTTTTTTGTATTCAAAATCTACCTAAGGAAAGTGATCCTCCCATCTTCGGACGAAGTCTAACATGTAAACCCTCATCATATTCTCAAAAAAATGGAAAGTGAACTCTATCATCCCATATTTATAAAGGTGAAATGTTGTAATCATCCTCATATGGGTTATAAATTTCTCTTATAGGCCTCTCCACAGTCACTATGTATACCACACATCACGATTGTAGATAATCATCAGGGGAACCCCATGAAATAAATGATCTCTTGTACAAACATCTAAACCAAAATATTCACTGAAATCAACTAATTGATATAAAATCATCTTTCCATCTTAGTGAATTAGTCAACTATAACACATATAGTGTCATGAACCTTCACTATCCATGGAAACCCTATCACGAAGTCCATAGATATTTCATCCCATTTCCACATCAGGATCTCAAGGGGCTACAACAACCCTCTTGTTACTTGATTATTAACCTTAACCAGATGAAATTTGAAGAATAGAGATATGAAATAAACCAAGATCCATGTCATTTGGACCACAAAAACATCCACTGAAGATCTTCATACATCTTCTCTACACCAGGTGTATAGCTTGGGGAGAAGTGTGGAACTCCTGTATCACCACTCCTACATCGTGACAGGGACCACTGTTTTTTCCTAGAAAAGGATGATGTGATTCCATCTTATAGAATATAAATATAGTGAATATCACATAGATATCTATTCAAAAAAGACCTCGCATTAGATGTATCCTTGGGGGGATCACTCACACTGTTTAGAAACAATGGAGTCAACACCATCAACTGAAAGAAAGTTTCACCCTCCTACTCCACTCCGGTATGCTCCAAGGAACCCAACTTCTCAGAATCCTTATAAACCGAATGATCATGGGACTTATTATTAAGGTAATATTCTACCATTTTCCCATTCTCTAGAGTATATAATATCTCAAATTCAAATTCCTATAGGAACTCCAACCAACACTATTATCTCAGGTTTAAGTATCTCATTGGGAAGACATACCTTAGACTCAAATGGATGAAGTAAACAACAAAGCACTCTCCTATAAGATATTACCAACACATACTCAGGTTGAATACTACCAAATCCATATTTAGGACATGATATTCGTAGTTAATATCATGGGGTCTCAACTGCCTCAACCTATATGTGATAACTATCTTCCGCTGCATCTATAGGCAGTTGAGCCCAGCACTTGCGGTGTCACAATACACTATGTACTCCATGCACTCCATAGGTAGTCTCAACATAGGAACACTACTCAGACTTAGCCTAAACTCCATGAAGGATATATGGAATAGCTCAGTCTAGGTAAAAGTTTTCCCTTTCTACATCAGGGCAGTCAAAGGGGATGGAATATTGGCGAAATCTGTCGCAAACCACTTGTAGTACCCTACCAAGCTAAGAAAACTCCATGTCATTGACACACTATTGGGTAGATCCCAAGAAAGAACTCCATTAATATTTTCTAGTTCCATGGCTAAAACATTATCATAAATTACATGTCCCATTAAGTGAAACTCATGAATCCAGAACTAGCACTTTGAGACCTTTCCATAAAGTTGGTTCTCCTAAATCAAATATAGAACCATTCTCAAGTGCTCGGTATTCTCCTCCTCCATCATAGATTATATGAGTATGTCATTAATGAAGAAAAATTAAAAGTGGTCTAAGTACGTATGAAAGATCTACTTCATAAAATCCATAAACAATACATGGGAATTCTCCAAAACAATGTACATCACTAGAAACTCATAGTGTCCATAGCAATATATGAATGAAAGATTCGGAATATCATCCTCAAAAAACCAAAACTGGGGGAGCTAGACCTAAGACAAGTCTTTTATAACCATATCATGCCGCACAACTTGTCAAATAGGTAGTCAATACTCAAAAAGGGGTACTATTTCTTTATATTTACTGGGTTCAGGAAATGATAATCCTTTCAAATCCGCAACATTCTATCCATCTAGTTTATAAAAAACATTGGATATTCCTAAAGGGACACACTGGGTCTGATAAGGCCATTTTCTTGAAGGTCCTCCAACTAAAACCATAGCTCCCAGAACACATTAGGGGCTATCTGATATTCCACAAAAGATACCCAAGAGGTCCTGAGATGCATGTCGATACAAAACTTCCTCTCTTACCTCAAAAGTAGTCCAGAAATGTCGTCATGGAATAATTTCATATAATATTCCACAACTAAAGTAATATAGGGGCCTGAAGAGCCTATTTTTTCAAGTTCTATACTCACCAAATGATGGGTGATGGGTTATAGCCTCTAGGCCATAGTACTAACTCACCCTTCCATGATATCTCTCTTATCCAAAAAGGTGAATCTAGTCCCATTAATTAGAGGAAATTCGACTCATCTGTGCTAATAGTAAAAATTTTTTCAAACTGTGGTAAAAAAATCCATACCTAAAATGATTTCATAGGGTTACATTGTGATGACCAAAATGTCCTACATAAACCTCTCTCCACCAAGTGATATCTCCTAATACTGGAAAATAAAAGATACCAAAGAGGTGTTCCATGTATGAACCACAAGATGAAGCTACTGGGATAAATCTTCTAATGCGATATTTAGATCTCTCACCCGGAGTATATAAATTACTGAATTACTAGAACCTAGGTCTAATAATATTTAACAAAGAGTATAAAATATATGGATCAAAAATCTAATCATCTCATGTTCTATAGGTCCATGAGCCTCAAGATCTTCTAATTATCTATGACCTTGATTGCCAACTCCTTGAGCCTGATATAAGCCAACTGGTGGTGGTGGTGGAAGCATCTCATAGTGTAACCAACCACTCCTCATTTTCCTCAACAATTTGTGCCTCTAAGGGGTCTCCCTGCCCTCTCCTAGGAGATCCCTAATCATGGAGTTGCCTCTATCATGGCATTCAGTCAGCTACATGCCTATGATCCTCAGTATGTCTGGTTAGGAATTCATATTCTATGTAAACTCCTAAAATCATAAACATAGCACCAACCCTCTTTGGGTTTCCGTAGTCCTCTTTTTTCCCTATACTACGGAACCACACATATGAGTCTGATCACAATAGGATCTCTTATAACAAGGTCCCACCGAATGCTTCCTGCTGGACCAACATATGATTCAACTACATGATTCACACTACCTACTCCAACTAGTTTGACTCCCTCTAAAAATAATATCTCAATCAGTTTTTCCTACTCCAAAACTCTGACATAGGTGGGAGGGAAAAAGGGTACCACACTAGTATGGATCTCTCAGTGAAGTCCCTACTCAAACATTCATTCTCAGAAGTAACCAATCCAAATCATATCAAGGGAGTACTATGTAATGTCTATGAACATCATTTCATACTCAGACACTATCATCCCACCCTTTAGAATCTCTAGAATCTCTTGTATCTAAACTGAGTTCAAGAAATAGGGGTAATACTTCTCATGGAACATCTGCTGGAAGTCTGTCCATGAGAGTGTTGAATCATTATGTATCTAGGTAAAAATACTCAACCACTGCCTAGATTCTCCATGTAAATGGTTAGACACCAATGAAACCACATGATACATCAATGTTTGAATAATCTTGAAGACATGGACCACTGACTCTACCCCAATCCTTTGATGTGTGGGGATCAGGATCACCACAGAACCTCAACGGCCTATGGTGACAAAACTCACTGAGTTCACTAATCCTACTCACATCCTCAACCTATTTTATTGGGATATTCTATTGATAGATAGGTGGTGGTTCTTCTACCTCCCCTTCTAGAGGAAGAATCTCATATGATGTACCCTGAACTAAGGCATCATCACTCATCATATCATCGTTATGATCTGGAACTGGTATCACGGATGGTTATCATCATGGAGGTATCCTAACAATTTATTCATGACATACCATAGTGAGATGGAATATATATATATATATATATATTTAAATTGGATACAGACTCAAGAAGTATATTTAAAGAATCAATACTATATCATTCATGTACCACTCATCCTTGCAACCAATTCCTCGGTGTGTTGAGTCAATAAGCTGGTAGTCAAGCTCCAAGAGAATGGATACATCAGTTTCCCATACAATCACTATATCCTCTGTCCTGAGGGCCACACTCAAGAAACTTTGACACTATTTTCCTAATCCCAACTAAATATTCATAATGGGACTACTCAAAACATCATCCCAAGGATCGAAAAACCTCATATTCTAATATTTCATGATCCAACCATAATAGGGGCTTCAGCAGCAACTACCCCAAGGTCGGATCTATAAGCCCGGGGTGGCGACCAACCCTGAAAGGAATATCCTAAATGGTATTTATTTTCCTAATGTATTTTATGGACACACCCAATAAATCTCAATGCATAAATATAGAGGAATAATAATAAAATGTTGCAACAACTAGAAAGTAAAATAATCATAAAAAATATCTATGGTGTACATGAGTAAAAAAGTGAAAAGTAAAATGTAATGGAAAAAATGCACATCCAACCATAAATATGTACAACCCTTAAAAACTATAAAGTAAAACTTAAAGAGATCCCAGCTTATGATCTAAAATCTATGACCACCAGACGTGGTCCCAAGAACCCTGTATTCCTCCTCTCTTTTAAAGTCATCGTTGACATGTACTTCATCTGTAAAACATGATAAATACAGGATATCCCATGTATGGGTGAGTATATACATACTAGTATGACTCCTCTAAAGTTTTAATAGTTATAAGAAAAAGAAACAATATGAATAGAAAGACAACATATTGTAAATAGTGAATAGGATGCAGCTCAACCAAAAGTAAGAGAAATTAACCTCATTCAAACACAAGGGGTCAATATGGTGTGTAGATGAACTACAATTTGAGTCTTTTCCACCCATAGCATGAGAGTAACCTCATCCAACCATGAGGTGCTCAACACGGGGAGTGGGTGGACTGCCCCACAGATCTCTAAAACCCATGGGAAGAGAGTAACCAAATCCAAAGGAATGGATATATATATATATATATATTCTCAGTAAAAGAATCCCAGATGTGTGTGAAAGGGGGTCTCTATCTCATAACCCAACTTAAGAAAAAGAGTCACCAATAGTTCTAAAAGATTATCAATTATTCCAAGTATCCCATTTGTCTACACAATAGAAAACATCTATGTCAAGCCATTCCTCTTCTCTCTTCCACACAGTTGATGGGTCCCAATATATTGGTAGAATACTCATTCCCTAGCACAATAGGTGGTTTCCACTCAATGAATAGATAGAATACACATACCATGTTGTAATAAGAGGTTTCCAATATAATAGTTAGTAGAGGACACATTCCCTTCATAATAGTAGGGTTCCACTCTGATGGGCGATAGAGGACCCATGCCCATACTATCTGGAGGTTTCTAATCTAATGGTCGATAGAGGACCCATGATTAGCCTAACTGGAGGGTTCCAATCTTAGATACTATATGACCCATGACCAAACTCCGTAAAAGGGTTACACTCTCCTTGATGCAAGAGGACCCATAACTAACTCCAATTTTGGGTTCCACTCAAATATCCAATTGAAGACCCATTCATTATGCCTATATGAGGCTTCCACAATGAAGGACTCTTTTGATCCTTCAAGACCACTATCGTCAACGAGAATCAAAAAAATAAGATCCATACCTAGAAAATCTTGAATCATATTGTAAGATTCAAAAATAGAGCCACCATCACATTCTAAATGAAAAAAACACTCAGAATAGGCTACTCATGTGTCAAAATCTGAGTTCAAAAAAAGGATATTCATTTGATTTAAGTTTACTCAAAATGAACCAAGGGGTATATGGAATGAGAGTGTACCCACATAGTGTGTAGTTCCACTCTATCTCATTGTTGTATCCCTAGAGGTACATGGATCACCAACCATGTATAACTACTTGGCATGTTGGGTGTCTACACAACATATCTTAGCACTCTGTGTCCCTTCTCATGCAACTTGGTTGTGTCCATGTTCTTCTGTAAACAATCATGTGCCTATTTAGGTACTTCCTCACGGGGTCATTCCCATGTGCTCTATCACATGTATCAACCATCAGAGAACATGGTAGCGGGCATGTAAGAGTGATACATATCATTTCATCCTAATAACTCTGTGCTAGGTGTTCTGATCCAGTTTATTTTCCTTTCTATCTAGCCTTTTCATTTCCATAAATTTATGGATCTTATCCCGACTTTTCATTTCTGGCCATTTAGTGGCCAGAAATCAATTCTATCATCTCATGGGGGTTCACTGTATGGACCGTATGCACCTCATTCATTTCCCATTTTTTATTTAGACATAAAATAAACTAATTGATTACCAAAAACCCAAAATTCTTCCATTTCCATCATAGAAATTGATTTTCCAACCATTTCACAAGATTCATCCATAAATATGGGGGTTCGATCAGGCTCGCTACTTTCCAAAAATGTGAACTGATCCTCATAGACCAATAAGCAAAGAACATGATAAAATTGCGAGATAAAGGCATAAAAAATATATAAATCCTTTTCAAACTTTCTTGGAAAATGATTATGAATGGTGGTATCTAGGATGATAAATAATGAATAGTAAAATTAATTTAGTACATATGTGCAATCCATGGTTTAATAATTGTTATAGATCATAAAACAGATGATCCTACTTGATAAATAGAATAAAAAATGGTGTAATACACAATTTTACGTGTCCTCCCTAGATATCAGATCATTTTTCAACAAAGAATTAATTTTGCAAAGAATTGATGAATTTATTGTGTCTGGTGAGTGATAATCTACCCTGATTGAGAGATTCATCATTGTTGGATGTGATTCACCAATAGAAAGAGAAAGAATAATCAAGAATCCTTCTAGGGTTTATGCATCTAACCCTAGAGAAATCATCATAGTAGTTTACATATATATTGAATCTGTTATGTGAATTTAGTGAATAAATTAAATTAATAATTTATTTAATTCAAAAAATGTACTTCCAAAGGTTGTTTTATCTTAACACCCAACACTGTCGTATTTTAAGTCATTCTTTGGTAAAAATCGTGTTTCAAACTCAATTGTAGTCTAATATTTCTGATCTGAGATTCTATTTAGAGTAATCTCATTTTCTATATGAACTGTGCATGTGTAATATAAAATTAATTTAATATTTTTATAAAATAAATTCCAAGCACTTTGGGCCTCGAAATTGAACGTCTTCTTAATGTCTGGCCCCAAAAATATATGTAAAAATATTTCAAAGTCTTATAAGGTAAAAATTGGGTATCTAAAAAATATTATCATGAAAGAGAACATTTTTTAACTTTAAGTGGCTTAAATGGAAGTAATGTTTTCTCATTTATATTATAAATAATATTTCTTTTGATACACACATGTGTAGTTTTTATTCTTGATTTTAATTATGTTTTCACTCAACCATAAATGAGTAATTTTATAAAATAAAAGAAATAATTTGGTGTAACATTCCTCCCATGCTATCACAACCTTAAAAATTATATAATTAACTAGGAATTAACCATTTAAGATTACATTCCCTCAGAAATGAACTTCTTAAATCCATACTGTCAACAGTTTTCTAAAGTTTAATATCTCAAATTATGTCCAAGACAATACTCACATGATTGGAATTATCTTCATCTATATAACACTAAATGATAACTCCATGAATTAAACCCACCATGAACCATTCAGGGTGAGGATGGGTGATTTGATTCATGAACCCCATGGGCACTTTAAGGGTGTCAGTCACACAAAATAGAGTCACTAAAAACTCATATTTATTATAGTGATACCTAAAAATCATTTGAATATATCTTCCTTAGAAACCCAACGATGGAGATAACCATATGTGATATTACACTTTGGGATCCACTTTTAGTCTTTTAAATGAAAGGGAAGTTTTTAATAAAAATCATCATTTTATAATATCAATAAAAAAATTAATCTTCTTTGAAAATTATAAAAAATTAACTCTAAGATAATTTTTTATTTTTTATTTTAAAATATTAATTTTATTTTTTAATTATAAAATTTATAAAATTTTTATAAATTAAATTATTAATAATTTAATTTGGGTCATTTGAATCAATATCATGTTAAATTCTGATATAAAAACTTTTTATACTTATGGAAACATTTTCTTTAGAAAAAAAGTTTTTTACCACATATTTAGGTTTAAAATAAAATGAAATTATAAAACTTCTATGAATTGAATTTGGTAAAATGGATTAAATATTTGGAATATTCTTAATTAATATTTTATAATAAGGTCAACATAATTGTTGGTCGGAATGAATATTAAAAAATAGTAAAAATAAATTATTGTGGTTAAGGTTAAAATGGGTTTATTAGTTGCTAAACCAAAAGATAATTTTAAATTTTATAATTAAAAAGTTCTAAATCCTATTAAATACTAATATTTAAACATTATACCCAATAAAATTAGAATCTATTTTCATTTAGAAGCTTTTTTATTAGTAATAAATTTATCATTTTTAAGAAATTTCCATGTGGTTTCCTATTAGGTCCTCTCACCCAATTATAATAAGAAACACCATAAACAATCCTCTACAGACTTCAAAAACAATTTTATTTATAAAATAAATACAAAATACATTAATTACTTCCATTACCAAATTCTAGAGTCCTTGGATTGATTAATAAACCCTCCTAAAAAGGATTTTAGGGAAAACTTAACGAGGTTGTTCAAAGAAGAGGTATAGTTCTTAACTGGGTGATTTATATTATTTATTTTTCGAAATCCTTATAATATTATAAAAAATTTCTAATATAATAAAATCCATATCTCCCATAAAATAATATTATATTTTTTTATGGAATAACCTATATCTTTCCCCTCTTCAATCAAATGGGAAAAAAACCACAGACTGTGATTATGGCGAACTACAACCACACAAACCAAAGTAATACATTTGTATCACTTCCTCTCACAAATGGATATAATTATTTATTTAAAGTGGATATATTATATTTATTATATAAGTGTACTAATGAAATTATAATATAACAATTATCTTCTTACCATCCAATCCATTGAAAAATGATATGGTCCCTCGTGCGTACATGTGTATTATCACATTCACAAAATGATGTGATACGTTTTTAATATATTTTTACATGTAAGTTAATAAGTATATATTTAATGAATATATATTATGTATATTATATAAATTTTTTTCTATAAATGTGAATTAATATTCACCTTTCTCTCATTCCATCTTTCAAAAAATAGAATCAACATTCATGCGTATGTACGTAATATTGTCTCCATGAACGATGTAATTAATTTTTCTATATATAGATTTATGGATAACTATAAATTTTTATATAATTAATGTATATGATATTTATATCATTATTATAATTCTATAAATTATAGAAAAACAATCCAAGTACAATGACCAAACTACCAAACCAAAACATACAAGAAAAATGAAACAGTTATCACCCTGAACAGTTATTTAAACAAAGAATTATTAATAAATGTATATAAATAAATCCTATATAATATTATATATATGATTATTGTTATATAATAGATTTATAATATACCAATATTTAAAATATAGAGGTTTTAATGTGTCTGAATAAAGTAGAGACTTGTGGTAAGGGACTGTTCACCTCACTTTTATTTCTATGAGACTCATGCCATATTCCCCACTAATTTATTTTATATGGTGTATATACTACCCAAGTATATATTTTATGATTATTATAATTAAAACTATGTGATATTCATATCCATATAATTCTCTTTCCTTCATGTTGCTTATGATTCAAAATTTTCCAATGTGTTAGGTGTTTTATGATACAATCTTATTCATTATAGGGATTGCCTATGATTATGCTTATGATGATGAAATATTATGATATATCTATAAATAAACACATTAAATGTATTATAATATAATTATTTATATAAATTAATTTTTTTCCTTTCATTTTATACACTTTAAGTTCTAGTGTTTCCAAAATATTGTTTTTAATGAAAAATTGACTTTATTTCTCTCTTTGATCAAAAATCATTTATCTTCCATGTCCATGTATTTTAAAAAAATTTCAAGAATTGTTTTTATTATATTAATATTATTTAAAGTATTTTTTAAAATTTTTAACAAAATGGTTTAAAATTAATCTTCTTCTCATTTTCTAAATGAGTTCCCTTTTAAAATTATTTAAAATAATGTGAAAGGAATGTTTTCTTTTAAATTGTATGACATAAGAAGAATTTCCCACCATCAGGACCAATCAATTATGTATTTCCTCCATTATAATTTTCCATTTTTATTTACAAATAAAAATTATTTACATAATATTTATTGAATTTTTATTTTTAAAAATGTTATTTTTAAACTAGAAAAGATATTTTCCTCAAGAATGTGTAAATGATCTTTTTATGTAATTTCTATTCATGTATGAAAACAACATTTAATGTCGGTTATGTTTTACTAGGGTTATGATACAATGGTATCATCTTTTTTATTAATAATTATATTTTATTATTATGATGATGATAAGTTTATGAAACCCATTTATTTTCTATGGGTTACGCTATTATGGATTGATGAAATTTTTATGAAACATGATTTCTTTTCACAAGTTATTATATGATGATATGATGAATATTTAATGATTTTATTTAAGACCTATACATTGTTTTCATTATATATGGTAGGGTGTATAGTTATTTATCCCTCTAATTAATTGGGTAAATATTTATATTTCATGAGTTAATTATGGGGAAAAATTTGATATGCTTTATCCAATATGGGAAACATGTCGATATATATGATTTGTTATGGGAAACGATTCATTATGCTTAATCGACTATAGGAAATACGTGTTGATGCCTAATCCATTATGATTTGATAGTCTCGATAGATAACCTAGAAATATAAAATGGTTTTTATACTTATTATGGTTCCAAACTTATATGACATGAACATATGAATCATGATTTATTTATGATGATTTCTCACTCTTATAATTCATGTATTTTGAAATGATAATGTTTTATTCCATGAATCATGTTTATTATCCATGATAGATTGAGTGTATAGTTTTTTATTTGTAATCATGACCTAATACCCTTATCTTATGCTTTAATATGATCACTGATTACTAACTCTCATGATTACCCTTACTAAGAATTTGGGCTAATCCATTCTTCAATTTCCTTTCCCCAGGTTATAAAGAATGGTTTTAAGTAAGTTATTAATATAAATTGTATTAAATAGGTTGACCTTTACGGGATATTTTGAAGATATCTCATGAAACAAGACTATTTTGTATCTAGTATCCAACTACACTAAACCTTTATAGTCCGCGAGTGAATATTTGTTAAATTTATTAAATATTCACCTAAAAATATATAATATTTAGTTATGAAAATCCAATTTCATTATAGTATGTATAAAATAATCTTTTAGTTAACCTTTATAAACTAGTATGGGAAAATATTATTGATAACCCAAGGGATGATTTAAATTGTATTAAAATGTCTATTAGTTTTCATGTAGGATATCGTGAGTAGTTTCCAAGGAATTATGTCCTTATTTCGATTCTACAAGTTTATAGGGATCTGGAAAGTTTTACCACGAGATAAAATATCTAAAAAAGGTGTGTCGGTATTTAAATCAATCTAAAACTAGTGCATGACAATGAGATTTATTGTACACATTATTTGAAACTCTAGGGATATTTTTATTGGAAATTCATAAACTCTTTATGAACCATAATAAATTATTCGAATAGATTATGGACATGAATGGACTAGTTTAAACCTAAAGTGTCATTTTATTAAATTAATATGTCAATGTTTATAAATCCTATAAAATTTTCATGATTATGTGGTTTCCCACAATGGTTATTTTTTATCAAATTTTTATTTTTTGGTTTTACTCAGAGGTTGGAACTAGAATACATACTATAAATAATGAATGTGATGAAAAATGAAATGATTATCCACCTAAAAACACTAATTATGCATGAGTTTGAATTCAACATCATATTTTTATGCTTATGAAACATTATCAATCTATGAAACATGATGTACTTCCAAACAAGAAAAGGAGGGAATAATATTTTGTTTAGTCCTTCATGTGGTAACATCCACCTTCATCTAGTGGGTCCATTGATCCATTAATTAATAAGAAATGGATCAATATCATTTAAAATATATTTTACATTCCCCATTATTTATTAAAAAAAGTCATTTTGTTCATATAATTTTTGGTAGTTAAATCAAATTAGTGTTGGATCATACTAAGAATATGAGTCAATGGGAAGAAATTCACTCCATAGAGTGGAATGAGTTTAAGAGATTATTTTTCAACAAGTACATTCCTTTTATTTTTTTAAAAAAACTAATTATGAATTCCTTGAGATAATGTTGAATGATGATGAAACCATTGGTAGCTATTAGGAAAAATTTTAAAGACTTATGAGGCAGACTAATGGTATTATCAACTAACCTGGAAGTAAGGTTGATTAATTCTTTAGTGGACTAAAACAATGTCTTTAAAAGTTGATAGCTATAACATAAATTAGTATCTATGAATAAATCATTCAATTACACACAAGGTAGAAATGGAAATTAGATATTCCCACCACTACCATGGTTTTGATAGGAAAATGAATATTAGGACTCATGAAAACTCAAATAAATCACACAGTGGAAAGAAATTATAACCATCTAAATCCTTGAAATGTGGGATGAAACATCAAGGTAACTTCTTGAATCGAATTGGGAGGTTCTTTAAATGTGGATGGGAGGGTCATAATGCCTGTGAATTTTGAAAGGTAATGAATGGGCCAGTTAACACAATGGGAGAAAAGAAAACACCCACTAATGCACCAACTATACTCCAATTATTTAAATACAAAGAAAATTGGAATCATTTTAACCAATTAATGAATATTAAGGTTTATGATAATTATTGGAATCAAAAACGTCTTAAGATCAATGAAAAAGTAAAATATCATATGATCGAAAATATTGAAGTGGGTTACAAGAATAACGTAATGAAAGGTATAATTATTATCCACTATTGAGAAGCTAATGTCGTATTGGATTCTAGATCTACCCACTCTTTTATATATAATGAATTTTAAAAGGGTATTGAATTAACATATCAGTGATTATATATTGATTTTTCAGTGAAAACATCTAATGGTATGAGGGTCGCATCTTAACTCTATAGTTCCTCTCATATTGTAGTTTATGGAAAATTGATTCCTGAAATTTTTTTGATTCACCATTTAGTAGAATTTGATTTGATTCTCAGAATGGATTGGATTTATTTTTATAGATACCTTATCAATTTCTAGGGTAGGGAAGTCCAATTTCATATTCTAAATGAACCCAAAATCATTTATCTGTGTGAGGAGGAATACAAACTTCCAATGAAAATTATTTCTATATAGTGGATATTAATTCCAATCCATGAAGGTTGTTTGACTCAAATGGTTGAGGAGAAACCAAAAAATGAGTATCATCCTATCATTTGGGAGTTTATTGATGTCTTTCCAAAATAATTTATAATTCTTCCGTTGAGTCGGGAAGTTGATTTCTCAATTGAACCCACATCAGGTTTTATGCCAATTTCAAATACTTTGTATAGAATAGACCTAGTTGAGTTTAAGGAATTTAAGAAGAAACTTCAAGACATTCTTGATCAAGTATTTATTCATCCAAGTGCATCACCTTAGAGTACACCAGTCTATTTTGTCAAGAATAAAGATGGATCAATGCGACTCAACATTGATTAATGAGAACATAATAAGATCTATATCATGAACACGTATCATATACCTCGTATAGATGATTTTATTAATAAATTTCATTGAGATAATACTTTTACAAGATTAAAATTTGATCTGGTTACTATTAGTTGATAGTCAAAAGTGAATACATGCCCAGAACATCATTTCATATGAGGTATCGACACTAGTAATTTATAGTGATTCCATTTGGTCTAAAAAATTACCATGTGGGATTTATTAATTTATTTAATAGATTCTTTGTTCATGGACTTGATCAATTTGTGGTAGTCTATAAAGATGATATTCTTATATATTTATAGATCAAAAAGATCGTAAATATCATTTGATAATTGTAATTAACACCCTGAGGATTGAGGAGTTATACAAAAAAATTACCAATTATTATTTTTAGCTTTTGAAAAGTTTCATTATTAGGACATATAATCATAAGAGAGGGTATTTTGGTGGATCCTTCGAAGTTGGATGTTATTGAGAAATAGCCCAGATCAACCACATACACTAAGATCTATAATTTTATTGGTATGTTTGGATATTATTAATTATTTGTGGAACATTTCTCATGAATTAATAATCTACTCACAAAGTTAACTTAGAAGGGATCCAAGTTCATTTGTATAGATGAAATTGGATAAAACTTTAGGAACAAAAGAAAAGGTTAGTCAGTTAACCTATGATTACATTACCATGTAGTATATTTGGGTTTTTAATCTATAGTGATGCATCTAATAAGGGATTGGGGTGTGTTATCATGTAGAATGATATGATTATAGCTTATGCCTCATGACAATTGATGTCTCATGGGAAACAATACACAACTCATGATTTGAAGTTAGATGTGATAATTTTTAATTAATGATATGGGGACATTATATTTATGGAGAAATATTTGAAATATATACTCATCATAAAATTCTAATGTATATATCCACACTTAAGGATATGAATATATGAAAAAAATAGGGTTGTAACTGATTAAGTATTATGACTACTCGATACATTACCACCCAGGGAAAGTGACCAAGGTGGATGATGCTTTGAATCAAAAGGATCATGCATGTTTATCCATGAGAGGGATCACAAAAGATCCAATATTTTTGGATTTTCATTGGATGGATCTTGAAATCTTGAAGGAAGGGGAGAAATATTATCTTTCTCAAATTATTTTTCAACCATATAACCAAGTGAATATTAAAGAGCTGGATAAGGAAAATGTAGAGCAATAGAATAATTTAAGAAATTTTCTTGAGTTTAACATTTATATTGATGGAATTATAAGGTTCAAGAACCTTTTATTTTTTCTGTTCATACCTTATTTGGAGGATATTTTAGTGTAATCTCAGAGATATTCATTATCTTTTCATCCCGGAAGTAAAAAAGAGTTTTATAAATCTGAAATAGTATTTCTGGTGGGAAAACAAGAATAATTATTAAAGAGTTTGAATCTAGGAGTGTAGTATATTAGTAAGTTAAGGTTGATAGAAAAAATTATAAGGGAATTTTACCACCATTACATATGCTAAAATGGAAATTTGAAAACATTTCCATGGATTTTTTTTCTTCATTCTCCTCATATTATCAAAAATCAATAATGTAATTTCTGTTTTATTTTATCCCCTTAAAAACTAAACACACTTCATTTATATTAAATAAGACTTATTTTTTATTATCTTACTAGAATATATATTAAATAAGTTTTAAGTTTATGTGGAGTACCCCATTTTATTTTACATATTAGGGATACTAGGTTTACCTCAATGTTCTAGAGAAGTATCTAGCAAGCTCTGGATACAGAGTTAAGTTTAACCACTGATTATAATCCTTAGAAAGATGGTCAATTTGAGATAACCATTAAAACCCTTGAGGATATGTTGAGATCATTTTCTCTAGATTTCAAATGTTTTTTTGATCAACACCTTGCACTAGTAAAGGATTCATTTCAACTATAGCTTTCACTCAAGAATACAAATAGCTCCTTATGAACCCCTTTATGGAAAGAAATGTAAAACTCCAACATGTTGAAATAAAGTTAGAGAAATAAATCTATAGATACTTCATCTAAATGAATAAACAGAAGATAATTTTATAGCCATTCATCAATGCATATGGGAATTACATAGTTGATAGATAAGTTATGCTAATAATCAATGGAGATATCTGGAGTTTAAAGTTAGTGATAATATCTTTTTGTGAATTTCTCAATAGAAGAAAGTTATGATATTCAAGAAGAATTAAAATCTAATCCCTATGTATATTTTCCCCCTAAAAATTATTGATTAAGTAGGGATAGTATATTATAACTTGGCGTTTCCACCATACCCCTCTCGAGTTCAAGATATGCTTCATGTGTCTTTCCTGAAGAAGTACATAACGGATCCTGCAGATGTACTGAATCGATTAATCATACCACTATAGAAATATCTTTATTATAAGGAATAACCATGGGAGATTATAGATCATATAGAGAAATTACTATGAAACAAGACCACTCTCCCTATAAAATTTTTATGGCAAGACCACCAATTTGAGGAAGCTACATAAAAACCCTAGGATATAATGAGGAAGAAAAAACCTTAGTTTTTTTTATCATAGTAACATAATTTTTGAATGAGAAATTAATTTTAAGGGTTTATAATGCAACACCATGAGATTTATAAAAAAATCAAATAAATTTTATTTTTTGATATCTTGTGTTTCATGCATAACCGAGTTTAAACAAACTTTATATATTATTAAAATATTTTTATCTAATGTGATGGTTATAAAAAAGATGTTAAATTGGAGGGTATGAATAGGAATAAATAAATTAGAAAATTTTTATGGTTTAAATATGTATAAAATAAATTCATTTTTTATCAATTTAGAAGAAATTAAAATAAAAACAGTTTTAAAGTTAAAGAAATGTTTTTTAGAAGAAACTATTTTTTATGCACGCAATGTATTTTTACATTAATAAATTAAATTAGTCATTTTTAAAGAATTATTTTTATGAAGCTAACATATTATATATTCAACTAAATACTTTATCATTCATATAATATTTTTTCAATGAATGTGATAATAATAAATCATGTTTCATACTTAAAAACGATATTTTTTTTTCAAAAAGTGGTTTCATAACGTTTAACTCACTTGTTTCAAAATTAAAATTTTCCAATTTTATAAAATTTATAAAATTTATTTGAAAAAATTAACTAAATTATTTAAATCATCATGTTAAAATTATATTAGCATAATTTTTTTATAATTTTCTAAAAATTTTATTTTTCGATGAGTATTGAAAAATAATGATTTTTATTAGAAAATTCCTTTTCCTTTAAAGAATTTACAAAGTATCATTTTGTTTAAAAATAGTTTAAAAGTAACACCAATTAAATTATATTATTATTAATCCATCATAGTTTATTATTATTTGTTTAATTTTTAATTTTTATATAAAATCTTTTTTATACTTATTGAAACTTTTTCTTTGGAAAACAGGTTTTTTTTTCACGTCTGTAGGGTTAATTATTAATCAAATTAAACCAATTCTATGAATTTAATTTTTTTAATTGATTAAATATTATTAATCTCCACAATTAATATTATATAATAAGTTCAACTTACTTTTTTGTCATAATGAATAGTAAAAATCATAAAAATTAATTGCCACTATTAAGGTTAAACCAGGTTTACTTAGGGGGTTAAACCAAAATATAAGGGTGTATTTTCTTATTAAAATTATCTCAATAGTTTTTTATTTCCATATTGAAACCATATAATATAAAAAAATTAGAATACATTTTCATTTTTGTGCATTTTTCTTATAAATTACTTTCTCATTTTGTATTATTTTTGGAAATTTCAAAGTGGTTTCCAAGTGAGTCATCTACGCCAGTTATAAAAGGACACACCCTATCCTATAATACCCACACTTAAAGATAATTTTTTTTATGAATATACATACCCAAATATCTTCCTTACTTCCCTTCCCATTTCCTAGAGGCCTTTTTTATTATGAAACCCATTAGGTCAAACCTAAAGAGTCTGTTTAAAGAAGATGTATTGTTCTTAATCGAGCGTTTTATTTTATTTCTTATTCCACATCCTTAAAATATTCATAAACTGTTATGAAAAAATAACATAAGTATATCACATATATTGAGATTTAAGTTTTTTAATATAATAAAATATATTCATCGCCTCTTCTATCAAATGGGAAACGAAACCATCAATCATGTGTACGGAAGACAACCGCCTTGCAAACCAATGTAATTCATTTTCCATCACCAGCTCTCATAGTTGAATATAATGATGATTTAGTGTTTATATTTTATATTTATGACATAATTATACTTTTTTAACTATAATATCACATCTAACTTCTTACCTTCCAATAAATTTAAAAATGAAAATGTCCCTCATGAGTATGTGTGGACTACCGCCTCCATGAAGTGATGTGATATGTTATTTATTTTATTTTTACATAGAAAGTAATAAGGATAAATTTTATAAATATATATGATATAAAAAATATTTAAAGGTTAATTAATATATACCATTATTTCATTTCATACATCAAGAAATAGACAAATAGCGTTAATGCGTACGTACGACATACCGTCACCATGAACAGTGTAAATAATTTTTCTATATCAAATTTTATGGATGAATAAATATATGTATATAATGAATGTATATTATATTTATATAATTATTAAAATTATATATATTATGGAACTATAATCAAATTACAAGTACCAAAACCACCAAATCAAAACATACATGAAGACAAAAGCATTTATCACACGGAACAATGATTTTAATTGAGAGTTGTTCATATACAAGTGGTAAAAGAATATAATTAAATCATATGTATTATGATATATATGTGTATGGTTCTAAAATATATTTAAAACAAACCAAATTTTTTTATAAAATGAGGTTCAAATGTTTATGAATAAATTCTATGCTTGATGTAAGCAATTTTTATCTCACTTTTATTTCTATGACAAACATTCCATATTCACCACTTATTTATTTTATATGGTGTATATAATTCCCATGATTTAATTTGATAAAAATTACGATGAAAATTGTGATATTTACATATCTATATAAGTATCTTTCCTTCATGGGGATTAGTATTCAAAAGTTACCAAAGTGGTAATGGTTTTATAATACAATCTCAGTGTTTATTGAGATTATCTATGATTATGATTCCGATGATGAAATATTTTGATATATCTAGAATATAACTCATGAATTTTAATATACACTATTTTTTTTTGAAATTTATTTTATTTTTATTTCACTTTTATTATTTTATTTACTCAATATTCCAAAATATTATTTTAAGGAAACCCCGACATTATTTCTCTCTGTGGTCAAAATTCCTTTCTCTTCGATGTCTATGTTTTATAAAAATATTTTCAAGAATAATTTTACTATTATCCAAATATTTTTTAAACACATTTTTAACTATGTTTTAATTTTTAAAAAATATTTTAATATTAATATTCTTTTCATTATGTAGAGAATGTGCTTTTTTACCTTTTAACAAAAAAAATTGAAACAAATGTTTTCTTTCAACTTGTATGGCATAAATAGGATTTCCCACCATTATAATCACTCAATGATTTGACGTTTCCCTTTTTATGTTTATAGGTTTAATTTCAAATAAAAAGTATTTTCTTAATATTTAATAATTTTATAGTCTTAAACTTTTTATTTTCAAAGAATAATGGATATTTTCCTCAAGAATGTTTTAATGATATTTGTATTGAATTTATATTTATCAGTAATAATAAAATTTGGGGTTTCTTATATTTTACTAGGGATATGATCCAATGGTACCATAATTATTCTTTATATGGATGGTTTATGTTTATATAGATGATATTTTGATGAAACCCATTATTTTTAAATGGGTTATGAAATGATGGATTGATGGAATTTTTATAAAACCTGATTTCCTTACATGAGTTATGATATGATGATACGATGATTGTTATATGATTTATGGAACACATTTATATAGTTTACATTATATGGCAGGTGGTCCTGTAATTTTCTATCCCTCCAATGAAATAGCTAGTAATTTATATCTCATGAGATAATTATGGGAATCAAGCTGATGTTCTTAATCCATTAGAGGAAACAAGTCAATGTGCTTTATCTATTATAGGAAAAAAGTTGATCAACGCAATCCACTATGGGAAACCGTTTTTGATACCAGATCCACTCTGATTTGATGGTATTTGTAGTTAACCTTGACATTTGAAATGTTTTCTATAATTATGATGCTTTCAAACTTATATGACATGAACTTATGATTCATAATTGTTTTTTGATGATTTCTCACTTTTATGATATAAGTATTTTGAAATGATAATATTTTCTTCTATCAATCTGGTTTATGGTCCAGTATAGATTGGGTATGATTTTTTAAATTTATATTCTTGATCTTATGCCCTTATTATTATCTTATTATTTCATATTATCATCTATTGATATATCCTATATTTACCCTTATTGGGTATCTGAGCTCACCCTTTCATATTTTTCCTTTTCCAAAGTTATGATGAAATATTTTACATAGGTCGTGTATATGAAGAGTGTTAAATTGGAATATCTTCATGGAATATGTTTAATATCTTTCATGAAATAATAATATTATGTATCTGGTCTCCAAAGACACTAAAACTTTATAGTCTTAAGGTGAATGTTTTTAAAATGTATTGAATATTCATCTAAAAATATATAATATATAATTATGAAAATCCTAGATCATCATACTTAGTATGGTAGAAAAGTTTAGTTAAAAATTGTAAACATGGGTGAGGAAACTTTACTAATAACCCAAGGGATAAGTTAAAGTATTTAGAAATTTTCTTGAGTTTTGTTTAAGGATAGAGAGAGTGGTTTCTAAGAAAATATATCTGTGACTGGATATTACAAGTGGATGTGAATCTGAAAAAGTTTTATATCGGGGTAACAAATTCAAAAATGAAACATTGATATTTCACGCTATTTTCACTTGGTTCATCATAATAGGATCGACTACACACCTAGTCTGACACCCTTGGAGGATATTTAATGGAAATTCATAAACTATTTATGATCCACTAAGAATTATGTGAATAGATGATGTCCATGAATAACTTAGGTTAAACCTAAGGTGTCATGGGATAAAAATAATGTGTCATGATTAGACATCCTAAAAATTTTACATGATTATGTGGTTTCCCATTATGGTTTTGTTTATAAAACTTTAATTTTTGGTTTTAGTCAATTTTTTGAACCAAAAGAAATTATTCAAAGAATGAATGTGTTGGAAAATGTAAATATTGTCCACCTAAACAAAAAAAAACATTGTGGGAGAAGGAATGTAGAATCTGTTTTCTATGATTCAACAAATTTATAAATCTATGAATCATTATTAATGTCAAAATGAGCAAAGGATGGGAGAATTTTTTATCGAGTAATTCATGAAGAAGCGTCCAACTTTCTTAGTGGGTATATTGATCCGTTCATTTTTTATCAATGGATTAGTACTATTACAAAGTTATTTTCCATTCTCCAGAGTTTGGATCATAAAATTTTCATTTTTTACATCTACTATTTGGAAGTTGAAGTAGATCAATAGTGGACTATAATTAATAATATGAGGTAGTAAGACGAAATTGAATCTACTGATTGGGATGACATTAATAACTTATTTTCCATAAAATAATTTCCACATTTTATTCATATGAAAATGGAGAAGTAATTCCTTGACATAATGATGAATGATGGTGAATCTATCGGTACCTTTGAGGAAAATGTTACAAGACTTGTGAGGTACATTTTTTGTATTATCATCCAACCTAGAAGAAAGGTTGACATGTCCCTTTTTAGCCTAAAACTATGTTTTTAAAAGGTGTTATATGTAAAATAATTTAGTACCAATAAATAAAGAGTTCAATGTAAACTCAAGGTAAAAATATAAATTTGAGATTCCAACCATTCCCATGTTTTTTATAAGAAATGGATGATCAAGACTCATTAAAACGTGAATATATCACAAGGTGAAAATAAATTTCAACCATCTAAAAGCTAGAAATATGGGAAGAAACATCAAGGGAACTACATGAATGTAATTGGGAGGTAATTTAAATGTGAAAAAGTGGGCTATAAATAATGTTGATATTGAAAGTTAATGACTAGGCCAGTTAGCATAATGGAAGAGAAAAATACGCCCACTAATGCACCACCCATGCTCTAGTGCTTTAAATGCAAAAATAATGGACATTATACCAACTAGTGCATGAATCAGATGGTGTGTGATGATTATTAGAATTAAAAACCTATAAGTATTGGAGAAAATGGAAAATCTCATGAGATTAGGACTATAAAAGGGGGTTGCAGGAATGATATAGTGAAAATTATACTTATTCTATACTCAAGAGAAGAGAATGTATTATTTAATTCTGTATTTAATAACTCTATTATATCTAAGGAATATGTATTGGGTATTTAATTACTAGATCAATAATTATATGTTAAGTTATCATTTAAAACTACTTATGGTATGATGGTTGCATCTCAATTCAATAGTTCCTCTCTGATTTAAGTATGTGGGGAGGTCCTTCCTATAAGTCTTGTGATTCTACGAATAGATTTTCATTCATTAAATGGAGACCATATCAATTTCTAATGGAGGGGAGTCACATTTCATATTTTAAATAAATCCATCCACATTTATCAGTGTGATGTTGAATAAAAATTTCCAATGGAAATTAATTCTATCTTGTGTATCATAATTACCATCTTGGAATTCAATCTACTTTAGATGGTTGGGGAGAAAATTAACATTGAATATATGCCTATTATTTGGTAGTTTTTTATGTATTTATATAATATTTTTTGGCCTTACTATAATTTGTAAACATGATTTAGCAATAGAACTCATACCTACTACTATAACAACTTGAAATACTTTATATTGAATGGAACCAATTGATTAATTGGAATTGAAGAAGAATCTATTTGAGAATCCGGATCAGGTATTGCTTCTGCCATGTGAATTGCCTTGGGGTGCACCAGTCCTTTTTGTTAAGAAGATATAAGTAACAACATGACTTTTCATTGATTACCAGTAACTTAAAAAGATCACTATCATGGAAAATTATCCTCTACCTTATATCAATGATTTTTTTCACCAACTATGAGGATCTTAATAATTTTCCAAGATTTACATTTCATATGGGTACTACCATTTGATAGTAAAAAATGGTAGCAATTACTAATGTAGACTTATGTATAATGTTTGGACATTATAAATTTATTTCATATGCCTTTTATTCTTACAAATTCCCTAGTTACCCTCATAGATTTAAAAAATATAGTATTTACATATTACCTTGATCATTTTTTGGTTATCTTTATAGATGATATTCTTGTATATTAAAACAGAAAGGAAAATCATGAGTATTACTTGAGAATTGTGTTAAAGAACATGAGGAGGGATAATTTTTATGAAAATTTTCCCAAGTTTCACTTTTCATTTTAGAAAGTTTCATTCTTAGTACATATAATCTCATTTGAGCATATTTAAAGGGATCATTCAGCAATTGAATTTATTGAGAAATTAACTAAACCTGTGTCCCCTAATAGGATTGAGACCACTCAGGAGGGGTGAATCAGTGGTTCTTTTTTCTTTTATAATAAATTTTACTAATTTATTTAGTAAACTTTCTTAACCTATGAAACTTGTAAAATTTACAATCCAGTAAAAAAAAACCTTATCTAACTTAACAATCATATTAAAAAAAATATAAAGAGAATGAATTAAAAAATATTTATATGGTTCGGTACAAAGACATACTCCTTAACATGTTGGATATTCACATCATTATGGATTCGTTCACTCCCTTTTTTCTAGAACACAAAGGAAAAAAGTAGTGAACAATTATAAAATACCAGAATAAATTTTACAACTATAGTTGGTTATACCCCAGAATATTCTTTTCATATCTACATCTTCACATCTGTTTATACACCCCAGCAAACACACTAGCCTTTTCAAAAACTACAAAGTATCCACAGTTACAAGATTCACTTTCCTTATTCTATTTTTACCCACTACATAAATTTTTTCACTTCTTCTACAAGTATGCTGAATAAAAAATTACCTAAAAACAATATTTAATAACATCAAAAATTCACTAAGGAGCTTTTGGGTCTTTAAAAATTCTCTAGAAAATGTTTCGGTAAAAATTCATTAGAAAACATTAGTTGGATCTGCCTCAGTCCAACAAACTCTATCTGATGGAATCCTTCCAATTGGCCTCTATCTTATTTTTATTAGGTTTCTTAAACATTAATTTATTAAAAACATAGTCAACAACTCACAATCTCTATATCTAATTTAACTTGGTATGATTAAACTTTCTATGATTGATATCACTATGATGGTCTCACTCTGATGGGATCGCTCTAATAAAACGTCATCTGATGGAACCTTCTCCAATGATCGGATTGAACCTCACTATGAAGGATCTACCTCATATTCAACCTAAAAAAACTCTAGATTGAAACTCAATACATGTTCCACATTTTTTGGATCTCTTGTACATGTGAACAGTTCGACACACTTTAAAAGTAATAATTTAATGTGCTCTAATTTTATCAGAACCACAAAGTGGAAAATGTGGGAAAATGAATTCCATTTCCCGCTCAATGAAATTCATAATTATTTTATGTCTCATTCATTTAATTATCCATATTTAACATTTTAAACTCTTCTCAATTCTTCTGTGAGCTTCTATAATTTTCTTTAATCTACTAAAATCTTCTAACTTATTCAAGTTTACAAACATTAATTCATTCTAATTCTTTATTACTATGAAACCATATATAAAATTGAATATGGCCCATTATAATTACCAATTCTAACACTGAAATTATTATCATAAATATACTCCACAACAGATGAAAAACACTTGTTAAAATAGTGAGAACATCTTGTAGTGTTCAAAAAATTACTTTGGCAATACTTTGGAAGTAATAAAATATATGAAATATATTAAAAGTATTTATCCTTTTCTTTAATTACTCGGAATGATGATCCCAAATTAGATGAAGTTTGGAATTCGATGAATTTATAGGTTTCAGCATGCATCAAATGGATTGGTCTCTGCTTCACTCATATGGATTACCATTTTCTATAATTCCAACTTTGTTAAACATTCAACCATTGATAAAACTTGGTATTATATACACTAGGTATATTAATAATATAAAATGAATAGGTTCTAGAATCCATTACTATAGATCGGTATTATCAATGACTTATTTACTTTAGCAAGATCAATCTTCCAACATTCTGATATATTCATACTAATGATTCTCATACTGATGATCAACATTCTACTATGTCCGGTGTTCCTCACAATGATTTGTAGAAGGGATAATATTTCACATTATATTCTTTTCAACAAACTCTATCTTGTATCATGAAATATTTAGAATCTATGGGAGCTACCTGATCAAAAAATCATTGTTTGATTCATATTGAATAGTTTTATGACTTACCATGTCTTATAGAAACTTATGCCTTTATAACCAATCATCATTATAATGGCCTAGATCTTTGGACTTGTATTGATTGTTTGATTCTGATTGCTGATACAAATGGCTAGGGTATGAAGATGTGTGTTTCCTTTTGTGTTGTGAATATGATTATTTATGTCTGGTGCATATTCCTTGTTAGTCTAATGGTCAATCTGATTGGGGTTTTTTTGGGTAAAAAACTCCACCTTTTCTCTACTTCAACCATATATCATATATTGAAAAAAAATATAACCAAAACTCAACTTGGGAAAAAAACTATCACCCTTTGTGTTTCTTTTCAACACCCACTTCAAAAAAAACACGACTTATCAATTTCTTTTCTAACATTTTCTTCTCCACATTCCTTTCTTTCTTCCCATATTTTTTATTTGTACCCCTTATTGGTAGTAAAATTCAAGGGGATCATCATGATAGGTTTCCCCCTTTATTTAACAAATGATCTAATTTCCAAGGGTTGGAAATTTTATTCACAAAATCTTAAAATTATTCTTTATGAGCACATAATTATCACATGAGTTTCTTAAAAAAGTGACATTAACTAAATAACTCTAAGTCTACATGAATGAACCTGGTGAAAAAAACATTAGGGTATAATAAAGGTTATCAATTTTTTATATAACACAGCTTTCATGTAATACTTTTTCATACTTATTTCATCCTTATCATATATAAGTAAATCTGAGAATATTTTTTTAGGATAAAATTTACCTCAAACCATATCAATAGACACATCAAAAATATTGAAGTGTAAAAACACAACTTTCTTAAAAACTTATTTTTTTGTAACCTCGTTACTTTATTTGGTAAGATAAGTAAGAGACTCACCAACATCAACTGATCACCTCAACTCTTTCAATTCCCTAGAAGTTAGTACAAATACCTATATATTTTTTGAATAATAAGGAACCTCAATAGTATCTTAGAAGCACATTTTGGACATAGATTCCTCTCTTAGTCTTTAATTTTTATTCTTATTCTTATATTTTCCATTGGATGTATTTTCTTCCCTCTATTCATCCTATTAAAATTTTGTAACAAGTTTTTTATAATCTATAGGTTGTTATGATAAAGATGAAAACTTCTTTTCTTCTTTAGTAAACTTTTTGTTATAGTGAGTTTCTAACAACTCTTTTGAGCCTTCTACTTTTTATAGTAGGATGGTCAAACAAATTTTTGTAACATTACCTTCTTTCTCACATCTCTTTCACATTTTTTGAATTTTCAAAAAATAAAATTATTGATATCTTTTTATCAACCTTTCTCACAAATTCAGAACCCTTTTTCCCTTTTTGTTTCAGTTAATTTTTGTGTTTTTCAAAAAATTTATCCATGTTAACTTTTATATCCAAATAAATAACCACACATTCTTTTAAAACTCAACATGTTTTATTTTTCTTCACTTTCCTAACAACTCATCTTTCTTCATCATCTCATCTTTCTTTACATAATCTGCTTTTTTCAGTTCCACATAATTTTTAGGAATATTTGATCATATTTTCTCATTATAGATATCCCTTGATTAATACATGTTTCTTGTTAGATACATGTTATATGATCATGAATATGATCTATGTTAAAAAACATCACAACTCCAACAATATCCTCTGAATCTTGAAATTTTGGAATGATAGTAATCTTTCTAAGAAAATTTTTGTTTTTGTTTCTTCACAAATCATGGACCACTTTGCTCAGGAGTATAATTTCATTATTAATTACTATCATTATTGGTGAAATATGTTTTCTCACAAACCTACTTTTGTAAACCTTTATTTTCACCTTATTAATAATATTCACATTTAACATCAATAACCTTGGTGAAATTTTCTTTCATCTTTCATATCTCACTTTATGTTGTAAGAAGAGTTGATTTTTTTTTTCAGAAAGATCATATTCTATCTCAACTAGACTAACTTTCATATGATCTATCATCTTTTCAGATTAAACTACATTTAACTTTTTCTACCTATTTTCTTCAAAAATTATAGATTCTTTCATGTTGAGGTTCTCATTTCCAGCTGATTTTTTCCTCATATATTCCTTGTTTTCTTTCAATATCGTCAATATTTATATTCAGAGATCTAATAAAATTTAGATTTGTCTCATATTTCTTCACTTGATCGTCATTCTCAAAATATATATCATTAAATTTTTTCTCAACTTCCTTCTATATTTCATAAGTTGATTATAATCCTCGATTTTTTTCCAAAGTCATTTTAAGAATCCATTATATTCCTATAATCTATTCACCATAATCATTGTCTGAAGAATTACTTCCATTTCTAACTAGAGTAATGAAGTTAAGCTAATTATTAGATTCATCATTATATAAGGAATCATGTTATTTCTTCTACATAGATAAATTTTCTTATTCCTTTCATAAGTAAATATTTCTTTATGTTTTTACCACTTTTGTTTTTGATTTTCATTAGAATCACCCTTATAATCTTGTTCCTAAACATTCTCCCTATGAAAATATTGTGAAAAACATCTTTTTCATTCACAATTCAAACATTTAAGAGTTTTACATTTTATTTTTATTTTTTTTATTTCTTAGGAAGGTGGGAAATAATTTTGTTAAAATTTTTATCTTATTCCTTGGCTTCTAAATCGCTTGATTCTTCTTTAGATTCATTATATTTTTTCCTTTTAAAAAATATTTGAAATCCATTTCTCTGTCATCCTTTTTCTTAAAGGTACTGGCTTTTCTCATCTAACATGCCACCAAAATATACTGAAGTTAATCCAAGGATAAATTATCATAATCTAAAATCCCTAAAACTTTGGCATCAAATATATCTTGAAATTTTTTAATAAGGTTTATGATAATTATAGAATCTTATAGCTTATCACTAAAACTTATGATGTTACTCACAATCTCATTTACCCTTGTAAACAAATAATCAATACTTTCAATGTAATCTATTTTAGAATCCTCAAATCAACTTATCCCTATTTCTAACATGGATTGCTTAACTTTCTCATTCCCCTCATTGTTGTTTTTCAACTTATCCCCCATTTTCTTAGATATTGAAAACCCCATAATGTATTCATAAATGTCATCAGAGACAGCCATCAACAAAGCATTCTAAGATTTCCCATCATCTTCAATACTTATCTTATCAACATTTTTCAAAGTAGTTTCATTGATGGGAGGAAATCCCGAAAATGTTTCATCTATAAATTCAAGGAAAAGAGAAAGAAGATAGGGTAACATTATATTCTTACAACTGTGATAGTCTGTGCCATTAAAAATAAGAACACTGATACTGTTCATTGAATTAAAATTATGCATTCTCAAAGATTTAACTTTTAGATGGAATTTTCTCTGTGTATAATTGTTGTACACTAATGGGATTGAGACTACTGAGAGGGGTCAGGGGTGAATCAGTGGTTCCATTTTCTTTTATAAGAATGTTTCTTAACTTCTTTAGTAAACTTTATTAAACTTTAAAACTTGTTAAAGTTATTTTCCACACAAATATAAAAATTTAACCATTCATTTTATATCCAAAAAATATAAAGAGAAGGTACAACATGATATTTACATGGTTCGGTAAAAAGACTTACTCCTTTCCACGTTGGACAGTCCCACCAACATAGATTCTTCCGCAATCTTCTTTCTGAAATAAAAATGAACAAAAAGTGAACAATTTAAAAATCCAAGTAGATACCATAATACTATAATTGGTTATACCCCCCAACTATCCTTTTCATATCCACGTCCCCACAACTAGTTATACACCCCATTATACACACAATCCATTTCAGCAATAAGTAAGTATCTACAGTTACAAGCCTCACTTTCCTTCTTCTTTTTTGATCCAATTCAAAAATTTCCTCAATTCCTCTACAAGTAAGCTGAATCAAACTTTACCAATGTACAATATTTAATAACTTCAAAAATTATATAAGTAAATTTTTGGTCATGAAACATTCTCCGAAAACATTAATATGAAAACATCCTCAACAAAATTCAGTTTGATTAACCTCAATCCAGTAAACTTTTTCTAATGGTCTTTCTCTGATTGGACTCAGTATGATTCTACTTCTACACTTTATTCATTAATTGAGTATAAACCCAATAATCAACTCACAATTATTGTATCAGATGGAAATTAATCGAATTACCCTTTCTCTGGTGGTTTCCTCTATTATGGGCTCACTCTGATGGACTCACTTTGATGAAACGTTATCTGATGGAACTTGTTTTAATGATCAAATTGAACCTCAATCCCATGGATCTTCATCAACTTCAACCTGAAAATAAAATATGGCTAGAAACTGAACACATGTTTCACAATTTTTGAATCTCTAGTGGACATGAATAGTTCAACACTATTAAAAATTATGAATATATAGTGATCGCCTTTTATAGGAACCCTAGACTAGAAAAGGTGTTAAAAATAATTCATTTTCCCACTAAAAAAATCACAAGTCTCAGATTTCTCATTCATTTAATTCTTCATATTTGACTTCTTGAACACTTATGAACACTTTTTGGAGCTTCTTGATTCCTCCAAAATCCACTAGAATATTCATAATTCTTTAATTTTAAAAATATTTCTTCATTCTGATTCTTCATTACGATGAAACCATATGCAAAACTTAAGACATACCATTATGATTACCTCTTGTAAACACTAAAAGTATTCTCATATAGATTCTCCATGTTTTCATAAAACACTTTTCAAAACATTGAAAACATTATGTAGAATTCAAAATCTTAATTTGATAATACTTTAGTGGCAAGAACTTATCTGAAATATCATTATAGTATTTCTACTTTTCTTCAATTTCTCATATTAAAGATCCCTTATCTGGTGAAGTTCAGCATCTGATCACTCTTTCGGTACTAGCATTCATCTAATGTATTTCTATCTGCATCACATTGATTTATTATCATTTCCCACAATTAAAACTTTCATAAACATTCTAACTCTGATAAAACATTTCCTCTGATACATAATGGATACCAAAAATATAAAATGAATCGGTTTCAGAACCCATTACTACTGATCGATATCGATAATGACTTATTTATTTAAGTAGGATCAATCTAACATCCCTCCTATGTTTTCATATCGATGATTCTCATATTGATGATCTATATCCTTCTATGTTCGATGTTCGTCACACCAATGAGTAGCAACTAGAATACTTCACATTGTATATTTTTTCATAAACTTTGGCTTGTATCCTGATGACTTCATGATCTATAAGAACTCCATGATCAAGAAATAATTTTCATATTCACATCGGAAAGTTCTATGACTTATCATGCATTCTAAAACATTTTTTATTTCTCACCAATAATCATTATGATGGTCTGGACCTGTTGACTCATGCTGATGGTCGAAGTCTGATTTCTCATACCGATGGCCTAGGTTAAAAGTTGTGTGTCTCATTTTATGTTGTGCATTCAATTCCATGTGTCTAGTGCATCTTCCTCATCAATATAATGGTCATTGTGATGGTATTTTTCTTAGTATTACAACTCCACTTTTTATCTACTTCAACTATATATCATCTATTGATAATAAATCTAACTAAAACTCCACATTGGACCTAACAAAACCAACCATGGTTATTAAGATCCATAGTTTTCATGGTTTGGAAAGATATTATTGATTATTTGAGGAGAAATTCTCATGACTAGTTAATCTAATAAATTTTTTAACTTATAAGGGATCCATGTTTGTTTGGATAAATGAATGTGATGAAAATGTTAAGGAACTAAAGTGAAGGTTAGTCAGTGCACCTATTCTTACTTTACCAAACCATGGAGAGTGGTTTTTAATATATAATTAATGCATAAATGAAGGGATTGGGATGATTTCTCATGAATAATGATATAGTTAGAAATTATGCCTCCTGAAAATTGATTTTTCATGAGAAAAATTACCCAACTCATGATTTGGAGTTATTTGTAGAAGTTTTTTCATTAAATATATTGTGTCATTATATTTACGGATAAAATTTTCATATATATAATGATCATAAAATTCCAAATTATATATTCAAATACCAGGATTTGGATATTTAAAAGAGAAGATATTTAAATTTTATTAAAAATTATGACTTCTTAATACATTACTACCATAGAAAATGTACAAGGTGGTTGCTACTTTGATTAAAATAGATAATACTAGCTTATACAAAATGAGGATTACAAGAGATCCAATATTGCAAGATTTAAAAAGGATGGAACTCTAAAAATTGATGGAAGGGGGACATTTTATCTTTATCAAATGAGTTTTCAACCATCTATCCAAATGATGATTAAAGTGGTTCATTAGGAAGTTGTAGTGTTGTAGAAGAAAGTCAAAAATATTACTAGGTTTAATATTTATTATGATGGAATCATAATGTTGAAGAACTATGTGTGTGTTATATCTTTACCAGAATTGATGAAGGATTTTTTACAGGATTCCCATAGTTATTCATTCTCTATTCATACTAGAAGTACAATGATTTATAGTGATCATAATGATATTTCTGGTGGGACAACATGAAGAGATATATTATAGTGTTTGTATCTTCGTTCTTCGTATATCAATAAGTTAAGGATGAGAGAGAAAAATATAAAGGGATGTTACAACCATAACCCATACCATAATGGAAATTTGAAAACATCACCATGTATTTTTTCATTAGACACCCCAAAACAAATAAAGCCAATAATTGTATTTGTGTTGTATTTTATCACTGTCAAAAGTCAAAACACTTCATTGTTATCATGGAATAATTATCTCTTGATCATATTTTTAGAAGACACATTAAATAAGTAGTAAGGTTGCATAGACCATATTCTATTGTTTATGATCAGGATCTAGGGTTTATCTCAATGTTCTGGTGAAGTCGCCAATAGGCTCAAGATACAGAGTTAAGTTTCATTACTATTTATCACCACTGAAAGGATGGTCAATATAAGAGAACTATTCAAACCATGAAGGATATATTGAGATCTTTTTATCTATATTACAAAGGTTTTTTAGAACAACACCTTCCTCTTATTTAATGTTTTTACCGTAACAACTTTAACTCAAGAATATATATGAATCCTTATAAATCTTTCTATTAAAAGAAGTGTAGATATCCAATGTGAAAGAATAAATCTAGACAAATAAATCTATTAGTACCTAATTTATCTGAATAAATGGGAAAAAAGGTTAGATACATTCAGAAACACATAAGGGTACCACAAATTCAATAGAAAAGTTATACTAACAATCATAGATGGGATATAAATTTTGGAGTATAGAACCCCAGACCACCCTAAGAGGGGGGTGAATCAGGGTGTCAACTTTCTTTTTTCTTTACTGGATCTTGTTCCCATGTTGGTTAGAACTTTTTTAAACCTGTATGATGGATATGTGAAGTAATTAAAACAATCACATGAAGAAGTAAATCACAACAATTTTTACTTGGTTCACCACTAAGAGCTACGTCAAAGGAGAATACACCGACAGGTTTCCAATCATACTAATTTACAATAATCTTCACTAGCGGTGGATTACAAAGGTTCAGGCATAATCACTATGTCCCAGGTACACTACTTTTTAAAAGGTTCATGGATATCCTACTACATACCTCGAATCACATCTATTGACTCCCCCTAGCTCACTGCCTTAGGAGAGTTCTCACTCAGTTTATCGACTTGAAGGCCGCTTCAACAGATTGAAATGAAAGTCATTGTCTCTGTTTAGCATGAGATGATACTTGCATCGAAGTCTCTAATTGGTGGTCTTTTATATTCAGTTTTCTTATTTAGTTCAATTACTTAATTCACTAAAACTTTTTCTTCTTTTCTCTAGAATCACAAACTCCATTTATGATGTTTTCGTTCCCGTGAACTATCTATGATTTTGTCGATTGTCTCTGATCTACATATTACACCTATTCGGTGTACCATTCTTATTCCTCATACTACCTCTACTCCGCATACCACACTTGCCCCACATAAAATTCCTAATCCTCCTACTGTGCCTGCTCTGCCAACCGTTCATTCTTTGTGCATCGTGTCTGCTCCACGCACATCACCTGCTCCGCATACTGCGCCTGCTCTGTGTATCGCACCTGCTCTATGCACCACATATATGTACTTCCTCTGAACACTGCCTATATGTAATGCCTTCACATACTACCTTCACACAATGCCCTTACGTACCACCTCCACGTACCGCCGGTGTGTACCACCTTTACATACGGTATGTGCGTACCACCTTCACGTACCTCCTCGTCCTACAGTGGACTTCTTCTTTAAATTCTTCAAATTATTTCATGTCCTACATACCACATTTTCTTACCCAAAAATTCTTATGCAGACTACTCATTCCAATTTCAGAAACTAATTTGTCTTTCTCATACCACTTTATCCTACACAGAATCTATCATGTGTACCACATTTAGACATACCCGATTAATTCCATAGTGATGATATTTTCTTATCGAATTTTCTCTCCCTTAATGATGGGATTAGCACTACATATATAGGAAAATAACTCCTAAAATTTTAATAATATTTTTTACCCAAATTTTCAATGAGGGGAAAACTTCATGGCATACTAAACTCCATACGCGTACTGTAAGCCTCCACTATATACGGTGACCCTCCTGCGAATTGCAAACCTTCACCACATACCGTGTGTCTCCTGGTCCCCGTACTGCATCTATTTTGCCAATAAAGATCCATTCCACGTACCACAACTCCTTCTGCGGTGAGACATTAGCATTCTGTTTCCCACACGCCTTCAAAACATATCGTCTCTACAAACTGTTTTTGGTAGAATTCCTCTTACTGCTTGCTTTCACCACATACTATTCCTTGTACCACCTTCCTTCACAACGTACCATTGATACAAACCGTTTTCAGTTCTGCGCACCACTCCCTGTACCATCCAGCTTCCAAGTACGCAGTCTCGAACCATTTCCTAGACATCGTACACGGTCCATGCTCCAAGGTACGTGGTTTTCTTCTTTTTCCAATTTCCTTCATCTTTACAATTCTCATTCACTCCTATACAGAAATCCTTCCATTGAAAACAAAAATCATGATTTTTAGGACCAATAATTTGGAAAACATTGGGAAATTACATTTGAAAAGAACAGCCATGTGAATTCACTATCATCTTTCTTCTTCAAAAATCATATGATTTCTTCACAAACCATATCTGTCGTGAATCCCTTCAATAATAATATGTCTTCTAGAAACATAAGTCTTTCCAATCAACAATGAATATGATTGGCATCATCTTATCAACTCTGTATGATCAATCTTAAATCTTCAAATCTCCACATGATCCCTATTACAACAATACATGTCTCTTCAAGTAGGATATTTCATGGTCTCTTTAAATAGTGAGATGTTTCATGATCACTATATAACTTCAAGACCTCCAACACCTTATGAAATGGTTTCATTTTTGTGGAAAATGTATCACCATTGACAATAATAATCTAAATTACCACTCTCAACAACTTTGGAGTTATTCATCATCTCCTTCTTCATTTTGATCTTCATTGACAACTGTTTACAACAAATACAACTATATACACAAATTGATCCCAAAAATCTCCCCATTTTTATTTTGTTTTGAATACTTTAAATTCCTCCTCAAATGAATGTGTCAATATCAAAATGATAATCTTCTATCTTATATCTTCCTTTTTCTTTATCTCTAACTTTCTAACTTTCATTTCAATTTTTCTCCCTCTTATTGACAAGAAATACAATGTTTATGGGAAACAATTATCATCCCTTTCATAAGAAATGTTCCCTCAATCATTTCACTCTAAGTATAATTTAGAAATAATCGATGTAGAAAAGTATGGAATTTTATTTAGACAACACGGTTGAACATTATTCAATGATCATGATACCAGATGAGATGATAACTCCTGTAATTTGTCTTCAAGGGTTTGCCACTAGAGATATTCAATTTGATAGGATATCTTGAACCAAAAACTCCTACACTCACTTCAACAAATAGATTTGAAACATTCAAGTGCAATTAAAAGGATAAATGGAATTGGGAAACTTCCATTCTTCCTATGTCACTAATTAATTCAGTTACTCCCAATTTGTAAAATGACCATTATTCTGAGTAACCAAGGATGAGATATTGAGAAATGACATACCGTTTCCAATGACATTTTCTTCAAGCAATTTCCAGAGTAATTGAATTTAACACCAACTAAAGTTGATACTGAATGAAATAATAATTGTGGAAGCTTCTTCATTTTTCTCCCCCTTTAGGGAAACATTCCTCATTATATTTATCAAGGATGATCGTTCATCTTTTTAATCTTTGAATATCAATTGAAAAATCCTCAAGGATGGAAACTTCTTCATCTTAGCTATCAAGAGTTGACATCATTCTCTACTTCCCAGGTTCTCCCCCTAAGAGCATGCTTCAACTTAAATTCCCTGTATTATTAGCACAAATACAATACACAAATGATTAAGGTAATAAGGTGGTTCCCCATTATTTATTAAATTTGTTTATGAAGGCTGAGATTGTTTTCTTAACCATGATGATCCATTTTCTCACACAGAACTTCTATAACATGTGAGTTTCCTTTGGTTTTCACTCTCACATGCACTTTAACTTCATCACATGAAATATTTTCTTTTACTTTAGCACCGTCCTTGGCCTTTTCATCTTCGAGTTTCTTCATTATTTCCAAATCTTTTGTCTAAATGACCAACATTTTTTTTGGAATTATTGCAGATGATTTATATCTTCAACACAGGTTCATCTTAGTGTCATCCCACTTAGTTTCTCTTTTGGATGAATTGTCCTTCAGATTCATGGATCTAAAATCCAGGGACTTCTCCAGTTCCATACATGAGATCTTTTTGGGGAAATGTGTGTTGAAAATATTCTTATTATTTCTTCCCAAGGTAACTGCTTTATACTTATCCGGCATCTGAGGTCTTCTTTTCTTATCAACAATAAATGAATATTGAGATGGGCATGTACCTAACTTGTGACCACTCCCATTGCATACATCAAAGATGTTATCAAGCATTCCAAATATGTTTGAAGTAAAAATATGCTTTTGGACCTGAAGATATTGATTCTTCTTCTCTAGATTTATTCTCTTTGATATATTCCTTCTTTGTGATTTTACATTTAAGGGATTGTACCAAGAATATAATGCATAATGCCCAAATCTATTAAAGTACCAACATTGACCCACAAATCTTGTATTCCTTATATATTCTGTATAAGGTTGTTTGTCCTTCTTATTAATCTTTTGTGCTCTATCTAGGGAACCATCTTCTAGATTCTTATTCCTATCCACCCTTTCCATGGTGGTAGTTTTCTTCTCCTCGCCTTTCCTCAACCATACTTATTTAGAGTTTTTCTTCCAACCTGCAATTTTTGTATAAACATATTTAGAAAAAACTGTACATGTTGGTATGGATGGTACCTTCACTTTCTCAATTGATTGTGATAGATCAATGAGTGAAGTCATGATCTTCTTATCACATGTTAGAATTATTTTGATAGTATAATATTCCATTGATCATTGAGTAGTAGCAACAACTGTTTCATTATTTTGTGAAGTCTCAATTTGTTTCTTCTCAAAATTGGTCAACTGAGCATCCAATTCTAGACATTACCTATTGATAATGACCTTATGATATTCAATCATAATCATATTCTATTCACAAGACTTATTTATTCTAATAACTTCTTCCTCATGCAACATCATTTTATTCTGAATCAAAAAGTCATTTTCCTTGATCTTCGTGGATATCCCTTCTAATTTTACACCCTTGACATTAGTGAAATATTTAAATTTCCCTTCAATCACGTGGATATTTTATTCAAGATCCTTTCTGACTCTATCTTCCTCTTCAACTTCTTTGAACCATTCTGATGTATTTATTTCATGTTTCCTCCTTGTTTCTTCAAAGGATTCAATCATTCTAGAGAGATTATAGCATTCTGATATTTTATTTACCAAGACTTCCTCCATAGATTCTGTTTCTTTTCATAGCTTAGTTATTTCCTTCTATATAATTGAAATATTTTATAAATATCGATGATTATATCTTTGGATATATCATAAGTTTATTTTTGTAGTCTATAAATTTCATATGAGGATGAATATTGATCAAGAGTGCAAACACATACCTCCTGATCTCCTTTCTCTTTTAATTCCAGGTCTAAAACATCATCATTTTCTAAATGGAATAGTGAACAATATACTACCTCTTCCATAGATGATAGGGACTTCTTCAACTGTCTCTTATCTTTATTTTTTATGTTCATCATTGTTATCTTGGTTATAGACTTTTCTTGAAGATAAATGAACTCTCATCAAGAATTCTCTTCATTGTTGATGTAGAAAAGAAAAACTCAAATCCTCTTCTGAATAGAATTATTGTAGAGTATCCAACATACATGAACATTTGCGCTCTAATACCAATTGTATAACCCTAGACCACCCTGAGAGTGGGGGTGAATTAGGGTGTCAACTTTTTCTCTTCTTTACTGGATCTTGTTCCCACCTTGGTAGGAACTACTTCAAACATGTATAATGGATATGTTTAGTAATTAAAACATTCACGTGTAGAAGGGAAGCATAAAAATTTTTACTTGGTTCACCACTAAGAGCTAAGTCCAAGGAGCATATGCCGATAGGTTTCCGGTCATACCAAATTCAACTAATCATCACTAGTTTTGGATTAAAAAATTTCGGGAACAATCACTCTCTCCCAAGAACACTTCCTTTATAAAGGTTTAGGGATATCCCACTGCTTACCTCAGATCACTTCTGTTGACTCCCCCTAGCTCACTTCCTTGGGAGAGGTCTCACTCAGTATATTGACTTGAAGGTCACTTCAATAGAAAGGAATGAAAGTATTTGTCATTTTTTAGAACGAGATACTACTTACATCGAAGTCTGTAATTTATGCTCTTTTATATTATATTTTTTCCTTTAGTAAAATTACTGAATTCACTAAATATTCTTCTTCTTTTCTCTAGAATCACAAACTCCCTTTATGATTTTTTCATCTCCGAAAACTACCCCTAATTCTATCGACTGTATCTAGTCTGCGTATCATGCCTATTCTACTTATTATGTCTGTTCTGCATCCTGAACCTACTCTGCATACCACACCTGCCCTGCATACCACGCCTGCTCTGCGTACCACTCCCACTATGCCTACTGTTCTTTATCTATGCACCGTTCCTAAAACACATATTTTGCCTGATCCGCGTATTGCACATGCTCTGCATACTGCACCGGCTCCACACACCCTGTCCATGTACTACCTCTGTGCATTGCCTCTGCATACCACCTTCACGTACTACCTTCGTGTACCCCCTCTACGTACCACCTTCATGTACCTCATGTGTGTACCACCTTTGTGTACCTCCTATGTGTACTATCATCGTGTACCACCACGTCCTATAGTGGACTACTTCTTCAAATTATGTGAATTAAATATTCCCTTGTATACCACTTTTTCTTACGCTAAAATTCTTTTTCTGACTACTCCTTCCAATTTCACAAACCATTTTTTCTTTCACGCACCACTTCATCCTATGAAGAATCTCTCATGCTTACCACTTTCATACTTTATCGAGTTCTTCCACTGTGATGATATTTTATTATCGAATTCTCTATCCCTTAATGATGGGATTATCACCCGTAATATAGGCAAATAACTCCTCAAATTTTTCTAATCTATTTTATCCAAATTTTCAATGTGGGAAAAAATTCATGGAATACTAAACTCCATCCGAATATTGTAAGCCCCCACCACATACTGTGACCCTCCTGCGAACTTCAAACCTTCACTGCATATTGTGTGTCTACTAGTCCACATATTGCATCTCTTCTGTAAATAACAATCCATTCCACATACCATAATTCCTTCCTTGGAGAACCATCGGCATTCCATATACCCCAATCCTTCACTGTATATCATCACTGTGAGTTTTTTTTCGACAGGATTATGCGTACCATTTGACTTCACAGCTTACTATTCTGCCTACCACATGCCTTCTCCACGTACCATCATTGCGAACCGTTTTCGGTTCTGTACACCACTCAGCATACCATTTCTGCTTCTAGGTATGAATTCATGAACTATTTCCAAGATTTGATATGGCATCCAAGCTCCAAGGTACGTGGTTTGATTCCTTTTCTGATTTCTGTCGCCGTTCTCCATCCCATTCCCTCCTATACAGAAATATTTGCATTAAAAAAACAAAATCAGGATTTTGAGGTCCACCAATTTGGAAAACACTGGGAAATGACATTCAGCAAGATCACCCATGCTAATTCACTATCATCTTTCTTCATTAACAATCATCTGCATTCTTCGTGAACCATATTTGTTGTAAATACCTTCAACAAAATCATATGTAATCTAGAAACATCAGTCTTTCTAGTCAACACTAAATATGACTGGCATCATCTTCTCATATTTGTATGATCATTCTTAAATCATCAAATCTCCACATGACACCACAAGAAATAATGCATGTCTCTTCAAGTAGGATCTTTCAAGGTCTCTTTAAACAGTTAGATATTACATGATTACATTATAAAATCCTGACCTACAAAACTCTATGAGATGGTTTCATTATTGTATATAATGTATCACATTTGACAACAATCATATCAATTACCACTCTAAAAAAAATTGGAGTTCTTCGTCATCTCTTTATTTATTTTGATCTTTATTGAGTTTTTTTTGCAACAAATATAACCATATACACAAAGTTTTCCCAACATGAAGTTGGTGACAAATTGTTACTATGAATTCCACCATGGAGGAAGGTTATGGGATTTTGGAATAAAGGAAACATAATCCCTAGGTATATTTTCCCCTTTGATATTCTTAGTCAAGTAGGGGTGGTATATTATCACATAGTGCTTCTACTGAACCCCTCTCAAGTTCACAATGTCTTTTATGTATCTCACTTAAAGAAGTACATATTAGATCCTACACGTGTATTGAAATAATATATCATGGCACTAGATAAATATCTCTAATATAAGGAATAACCAGTGGATATTTTGGATTGTATATATAACGTTTTATGAAAATATACCATAAACATGGTCAAATTTTTTCAATGAAGCCACCAATTTGAGGAAGCTGCATGGGAACATGAGGATATGATGAAGAAGAATGTTCAGTCATTTGTATTAGACTAACATAATTTTGAAGGTGAATTTCAATTTATCGTTTATAGAATTTAACCCCCAAATATTTTATGAAAAAAATTCAAATAAATTTAATTTCTTTGATAGCTTATGTTTCAAGCAACACTAAGTTTAAACAATCTGTGATGTATTATTAAAATATTATTATTTAATGTGTCAGCTATAAAATAGCCATTAAATTATTGGGAATAACTAAGAATCAATAAATTATAAAAATTATTTGGTTTTAAACAAGTATAAAATCAATTCATTTTTTATCAATTTATTATAAATTAAAGATGAAATAATTTGAAATTAAGAGAAATATTTTTCTGAAATTTTGTTTTTATTCATGCAATGTATTTTTACCTTAATAAATTAAATTAGTCACTAATTTTATTTAATTCTATTAAGGTTATATATTTTATATTCAATCAAGTTTTTTAGCATTCATCGTATATTTTTCAATGAATGAATATTAAGAAATCTAGTTATATGCTTAAAAACTCTGGTTTTTTTAAAAGTGGCATCGCCATGTTTTACACCCTAACATTAATGTTATTTTCTCCTAATTTTATAAAATGAATTTTAAAAAATGAATTTAATTTCTTAAATCAAAATGTCAAAATTATCATAGAGTGGATTTTTGGGAATTTTCTGAAAATATGAATTTTTTTAGGAATAGTGAAAAATTCTGATTTTTATTAAAAACCATATTTTAATATAATAAATTTAAATATATATTTTTTTAAATTGTTTAAATGTAAAATTAGTAAAAAAAATTAATGATAAATCCAATTTATTTTATGTAAACAAATTTCATGTTGATTTTTGATATAAAACCATTTTATACTTATGAAAACTTCTTCTTTGAAAAACCGCATTTATGTCGCGTCTATAGGCTTAATTTTAAATTAAATTCTTCCAATTGAATAAATTGAATTTGGTAAAATGGATTTATTATTTTAAATCATAATAAAGAATATCATTCAACAATTTCATCAACAAAAAATTTTCATAATGAATAGTAAAAACTACAAAAAAATGATTATTATGGTTAAGGTTAATATGGGTATATAGGGGGTTAAACAAATTAATAATGGTAAATATAACAATTAATCTTTTATAAATCCTATTTTATGGACATATTTTGACTATATCCTATCCAAAATTAGAATATATGATCATTTGGAATCATTTTTCTTGGGAAATACTTTATCATTTTTGTATTCTTTTGGAAATTTTCTCTGCTTTTTCTATGTGGGTCATCTCCCCACTTATAAAAGGACACACTCTGTCCTCTCATATACACACATACACACACTTTTTTCTTGTAAAATCCCTTAAAATACATTCCTTATTTCCCTTACCATGACTTAGATGTCTTTTATTGATTATAAAACCCTCCTAAGAAGGCTTTTGGGACAAACCTAAAGAGGTTGTTAGAAGAAGAGGTATTGTTCTTAAATGAGTTTTTTTATTCTTCTTACACCTCATTTAAATATTATTAAAACATTATGATATAATAAAATAGGTATATACCATATATTTATATTTTATTTTTTTAATGTAATATCCTATATCCATCTTCTATTCAATCAAATGGGAAACGAAACCATTGATCGTGTGTACGATAAACTACAAACTCACGAAGTGATCTAATTTGTTTTCCACCATTGCCTCCCATGGTGGGATAAAATAATGTATTTAAAGTATATATTTGATATTTATTACATAATTATACTTATTTAATTATAATATCACAACTAAATTCTCACCTTCAAATCATTTTAAAAATGATAACGTCACTCGTACGTACCTGTGGACTACCACCTCCACAAAGAAATGTGAAACATTTTTATTTTATTTTCACATGGATGGAAATAAATATATATTTAATGAATATATATGATATATATAGTATGAAAAATTATTCTTCAAATGTGAATTAAAATTTACCTTTATTTCATTCCTTTCGTTAAAAAGTGGAAAAAACGTCTATGCGTGTGGATTGCCTATCATCTCTATGAATGGGGTAATTCATTTTTCTATCTATGATTTTATGTATGACTATAAATTTTTATATTATATTTATTTTATTATTTTAATTATGGATATTAGAGAACTATAATCAATTACAAGGACCAAAGCTACTGGATCAAAACAGACATGAAAAACGAAGCACTTATCACTCGGAACATTGATTTTAAAAGAGAATTGTTAATAAATGGGTGGTAAGATTATGTAAATAAATAATATATGATATGATATAAGTGAGTATGATTCTATAATATATATATGATAAATCAATATTTATTATAAAGGAGTTTCTAATGTGAATGAATAAATTTGATACTTTAGGTAAGGGATTTTTCATCTCGCTTTTATTTTTGTGAGACACATTCCATCTTCACAAATTGTTACTTTTTGTGGTTTATATACTGAACATGAATGTGTTTTATGATTATTATAGGGAAAATTAATGGGATATAAATATCTATATAATTTTATTTTTTCATGGGTCATACAATTCATAAGTTACTGAAGTGGTAAGAGTCTTATAACAAAATCTCATTTCTTATTAGTATTGTCTATCATTATGATTCAAATGATGAAATATTATGATATATCTCTCAAGAAACTAATGAATTTTAATATCCTATAGTTATTTATAAGAATTACATTTTTTCCTTCCATTTTCATCTCTTTATTTACTCAAGATTCTAAAAGATTGGTCTTAAGGAAAAACTAACTTTATTTCTCTCTTCATTCCAAAATACTTTCTATTACATGTCCATATTTTCTGAAAGAATTTTAAAATATGTTTTTACTATTATATAATTATTATTTAATAACTTCTTACCATTGTTTTAATTTTTTTTTTAAATAAATCTTTTTTTGTTTTAAAAATGAGTAAGTTTTTTTAGTTTTTTTAAAATAATATGAAAGGAATGATTTCTTTTAACTTGTACGGTATGAATAGAATTTCACATCATCATGAATGCTCAAGGATTTGAAGATTAATTTAAATATTTATAAAGTTACTTTCAAAGAAGAATTATTTTCAAAATATTTTGTTAATTTTTAGTTTAAAAATTTTATTTTCAAAGTGGAAATGATATTTTCTTCAAGAGTGTCATAATGATATTTTTTGGAATTCTATTTATCAACAGCAACAAACTTTGGTATTTCTAATGTTTTACACGGGATATGACCCAATTGTACCATCCTTTTTCTTTTCTGAAATTTTTATGAATATTTTGATGATATGTTTATGAAACCCATTTATTTTCTATGGGTTAGGTTTTTATGGATTGATGAAATGTTTATGAAACCGTATTTCCTTGTACATTTTATGATATGATGATTTGATGAATTTTTAATGATTTTAATTCACACATATGTATATTTTTTATTATTTGATGGGTGGGACCATAATTATATTGCCATCCAATTCATTGGGTAATGTTTAATATCTCATGAAATAATTATGTGAAACAATTGAATGTGCTTGAGTTGTTATGGAAAACAAGTTGATATGCTTGATCCGTGATGGGAAACATGTTTATGTTCTTGATCCACTTTGGGAAATAGGTTTGATTCCTGATCCATTATAATTTTATGGTCTAAGTATTTAACCTTGACATATTAAATTGTTTCTACACTAATGATGGTTTGATAATTACATAACATGAATTTATTGTTCACGGTGGATTTATGATGATTTCTCACTCTTATGATTTGTGTCTTTTTAAATGATAATGTTTTATACCATGAATCATTTTTATGTTCAATGATATATTAGGTATAAACTTTTTAAGTTATATTTATGATCTCAGACCCTCATTCTTATCTTATTCTTTCATATGATCATCGATTTTTATCTTTTATTCTTCACCACGTTGAGAATATGAGCACTCCTTTATCATTCTTAATTTCCATAGGTTATGAAGAAAGGTTTTAAGTAGGGTATATCTATGATGAGTAATAAATAGGAAGATATTTTTGGGAGATATTGAATATATTTCTTGAAATAAGTAGATTGTGTATCTAAAATCCAAATAAACTAAACCTTTATGGTTAATCGGAAAGAATTTGTGAAATGTATTAAATATTAATTTAAAAAGATGTAATATTTATGTATAAAAATCTTTGGTTGTTGTAACTAGAGTTATACAGTATATTCTATAAGGACTCGGCCTTAAATGTTATATAATTTAGTAAAACCCTTTAGAATTCAATTATTTACATTCCCAAATATCTTTTCGGTTTATAGTTTTAGAAATTTCGGACATAATTCATACAGATCAACCCACAAGAATACAAAGTGTGTACAACTAAAACAGTATCCATTTATTTTATAATACATAAGTTTTTAATAAAAAAAGAAATATTTTAATGAAAAAATTTCACAACATTCTTCTTGTATTCTCCATTTAACTTACCCATCCCAAGACCCTGTGAAAAACATTTTAAAACTTGGGATGGGCACAAAAATCTCAATAATGGACACAAAAATAAAGATTGAAACCATTAGTACATGAATACTTATAAACTCATGAAGTAATCTTCACAAATTCATACTTCTCACCTAATAAGTATCATATAGTTAATTTGTAAAACAAGATATTTCAATAAAACAAACAAAAAATAAATAATACTATTAAGGTAACACAGGGAATTACTTACCAAATATTATAACCCACATGGATATAATATGATTTGTAACCCTCACAGATACCTTAAAACGTAAGACTCATGGGTACCTTACAATGTAACCCTCACTGCTACATTATGGTGAACAATCACAATTACACTTTCAGTAACCATACGTTAGACCTCCAACATAAACATACTAAATTAATTGGAAGTCTATATATGCCCCGCCCTTAATAATAAACTATTCCCAATAATAATAAAATAATTATAAAATATTTATAGTTGTATAAAAACATTCCTTTTTAATTTTGTAAAAATATAAATTAAAAGAATTATTTTTAAAGAAAATTCTCTTGAAAATATCATATATTCGAAGTGAGAAATGATAAAAAGAATGGAATATCTATATAAATTGTAAATAAAAATAATAAACATAATATAATCAAAATTTATTTCCCAAATAATCATAGTACCAAATAATCAATAAAGTAGAAGGTTAACCTGAAGAATGTAAATTGGGTAAACAATTCCCTTACCTCGGGTTGGTCTTACTTCAAACATGTTAAAACCTCCTGTATAATGGTTTAAATATTGTTATAAATATATTAAAGAACCATATTCATATTTATAATTACTTATATTATATTATTATAATATCCTTCCATCCATTTATTTATAGTATTTTTTTATTTTCATTGTTTTGAGTGCATTTATTACATGGCTTCCATGGTTGGTTCATTATCCATTTCCTTGTCGAATGGAAGAAAAACTAAAAAAGTGGAATGAAATAGTGTTAATATATTTAAATATTTTTAAATGATACCATATATCATTTTTTTGATATGAGGATTAATCATTAGATAAAACTTTAATGATAACGATTTAATTTATTTTGGTAGTTTTTATGATTATCGCGAATTTATATCATTTAATTCAATATCATGTTTATATATTGGTTCCAAAACATTAAATAACATATAATATATATAATGAAATTTTATTTAACCATAATCATGGTTTTATGGCCATACTTTAAGGAGATAATGAAAAATTAAAGTGTATCATCCACAATAGTGGTAAATTGACACATCGGAGACGATTTTCTCGTTTTTAGAATAAAAGAGGGAGGATAATAAGTTTTATGTTGATTGTTTCCATAAACATGATAAAATTACAATATATATAATATATTTTAGTTTTAATTCCACTTGGATAAGGGGAGGTCAAGGGAGTTTAATAAAATGAAATAAAATAGAGTAGATTTTACCTCTTGAATTCTCCTCTTTGAGAACCTAGTTAACGCCCTTAGTTTGGGAATTTTGGCGGGACTAGTAGATTTTGGACATGTAGAATCAGATTTTTAAGTTAATTGAAAATATATTAAACAAGATACAAGGATTTTAGGTGTGAGTTTAAGATTTGGTGAGGGGTGATATTTATAGTGAAGGATAAGGGTGTTTTCTCATTATTATATTCACTAGTTTATTATATTGGATCAAGATTATAAATATTTTGATAATTATCACTAAATATATTAAAATAATGAAATATAGTTATATATTATAGTGCTTATATTAGTGATGAATCAAGTAATAGTTTATCTAGATTATAATGTATATATAACTTAAATTTTTATATTTTACTATTCACTAAAAAAAATTGTATTTTTGAAAAATCTCAAAAATTCCCCCCAATAATTTTTTGAAGTTTATAATTAAAAAATGAACTCCATTTTTTAAAAATAATTTTCTAAATATGATAAATTTAATTTTTAATCAAAATCATTATTTATTCAAAAAATACGATTTTTAAAATTATAACTGATTTTATGACACTTTGAAAAATTAATAAAGGAATCCTAAAATTATATTATAATCACAAGAGAAGAAAATATTTATTTATGAATATATTTTATGAAAATATGTTTTCTTTTAAATAATTATATTAATTATAATATTGTAGTTAAATATTTATGACTTTTAAAAATACCATCACTTAATTTATCATTCCCAAAACATTTTTTTACTTATTCTATGATATAAATATATTATAATTACATTTATAAGATACAAATATTTTATTTATACTCTCATAGGTGAGGTTACTGTTCTATTAGTATAGATTGATTAATTATAAATACCACTTATTTTATAATACATTTATAATGAATTTACCTATTTACTTCCAAAATGAAAACATTTATTATATAAGTTCATGGGTCATTAAATTATCCCACCTTATAGAAATAGTGTCCCCATAATTTTTATTTTCTTATTAAACAAGTGATTATAGCTTTCCCTCATAGAATTTTCATATTCCCTTGTTACTTCTTTAACCATGTAGTTTCTACAAAAAACCATTATCTGGTGAATTACCTTATTCCACAATAATTTCTCTCTAAAATCAAGAATTTGAATAGGTTTCTCTTCATAAGAACAATTCCCTCCAGTTGAACTAAATATGGTCTCAAAATATGAGATGGATCTATCACATAATTTATCAACATTAAAACATGAAAAACATTGTGTACCTAAGAAAAACTCAGAGGAAAAGCTACTCGGTAGGCTACTGGTCCAACCTTCTCTAGGATTTCATAAGGTCTAATTAACTTTACACTTATATTATATTTCTTATGAAAATTCATAACACTTCTCCATAGTGATATTCTATGAAAAACATGATATCCTACCTTGAAGAAAAATCCATTCCTCCTCTTATCTTTATAACTATTTTGACTCATTTGATTTATCCACATTTGTTACTGGATCATCTTCACTTTCTCAAGCACTTCCTATACTAATTCTGGTTTCATAAATTTCCTTTCCCCAACCTCATCCCCAAAATATAGAGTTTGACACCACTTTCAATATAATTCCCTAAAAGGTGCCATCTATATACTAGAATGAAATCTAATATTATATAAAAAATCAAGTAAGGAAATATTTTGATCCCAACTTCATTGGTAATCCATTAAACAACCTCAGAGAATCTCCTCCATGTTTTGAATTGTTCGCACAGTCTGTCCATCATATTGGGGATGAAAAGTTTTCCTAAAATTTAATTCTATGCCCAATTAATTATAAATTCCTTTCCAAATGTTAAAAGTTAACCAGGGATCATGGTAAAATACAATGGGAAGAGGAAATCCATGTAACCAGACAATATCTTTGAGGTATAGTTGATAAATTTGATCCAAATACATAGTATCTCGAATAGGAAAGAAATGTGAAGATTTAGTCGGTCGGTCAACAATTACCCAAATCACTTTGTTACCTCAAGAAGTCTTTGGAAGTCCCACCATGAAGTCCATGGTTATATTTTCCATTTCCACTCTATCACTTAAAATGTCTGAAGCATACCCTTTGGTAACAATCACTCTACTTGAAACTGTTGATATGTTAAATATTTCATGGTAAAATCCACAATATATTAATTCATTCCATCCCACCAGCAGTACTTCTGAAGGTCTTCGTACATCTTAATACAACCAGGATGGACAGAAAATCGAGAACAATGATCTTCACATAACAACCCTTTCTTAAACATTAAATCATAAGGCACAAATAATCTCTTCCAAAAACTCATAACATAATCTTCATCAACATTAAATTCTAAAAGCTTTCCCTTTTTTGCAAATTCTACCATTTTTTTAACTCATCATCTTCCTTCTTTAATTTCTTAATTATGTCAGATAGGGACGACTACATTGACACCTAAAAAAATAGAGGAATTTCCATCACCAATAACTTCTAAGACAAAATTTATTAAATCATTAATCAAGGGTCATGTTCCAAGCATAACATGGTTAATGTATCATGATGTTTTAGGATAATGGCATCCACCACTTTGTTTTTTTTCTAGGATGGTAATTGATCATTAAATCATAATTCTTTATCAGTTCAAGTCTTCTTCTCTTCCTCTTTTTCAATTCCTTCTAAATGAATAAATATATCATAATTTTATGGTTAGTATATATTTCACTTTGGATCCATATAAATAATTCCTCCAAAATTTTCAAAGATAAAACCACATTTGCTAATTCAAAATCATGTGTGGGATAATTTAACTCAAGAGGCTTGAGTTATATTGAAGCATAAGCAATTTCATAAACATTTTACATCATGAAACAACCAATTCCTTTCAATGAAGCATCATTATAAATAAAAACATTCACCATTACTGGTAGGCAGGTCCAAAGATAGACAATTCCCAAATTTATTATTTAGTTCTTGAAAAGAAACATCATAGTATTCCGTGCAAAAAATTTGAACTCATTTTCATATTAACTTAGTTAGGCGGATAGATAACCATGATAAGGTTTTAACAAACTGTCAATAATAACCTGCTAATCCAAAAAGAACTATGAATCTCTATAGTATTTATAGGTCTTGTCCATTAATTAACTACTTTTTTTTGATGGGATCAACTGCTATTCTATCATAATTTATAGTTTTCCCAATAAAAGAAATATGTTACAACCAAAAAAAATAATTTTCTAAAATTTCATTATAACTTATTTTCTTTGAGAGTTTGTAAAAAAATCCTTAAATGTTTTTCATGATCCTCATAACTTTTTGAAAATACCAAAATATCATCAATAAAAAAAACTTATCCAAATATTAATGGAATGTTCTATTAATAAGAACTATGAATACAACATGTGTATTTTTTTAAACCAAAGGGAATAACAACAAATTCATAATTCCCATATCTAGTTTGGAAAGTTGTTTCTGGAATGTCATCATTCTTCACCTTTAATTGATGGTACCCGAATCTCAATTCAATCTTTGAAAAATACTGAGCTCCCTACAACTAATCAAACAAGTCATTAATATGAGGTAATGGATACTTATTCTTAGAAATAATGATATTAAAATCTCTATAATCAATGAAAATTCTCATGAAACCATATTTCTTTTTAACAAACAAGATAGAATCACCCTATGGTGAAGTGCTAGGTCGAATGAAACATTTATCAAGAAACTCCTACAAATGATTTTTAAATTCAATAAGTTCAACCTGATCCTTTCAAAAAGTGGATTTTGAAATTTAATTTACATTAGTAAATAATTCAATATTAAATTTGTCTTCCCGATCAAGTATAATAACGACTAACTCATCAAGAAAAACATCAAGGAAGTAATTTTCCACTAGAACGTCATTAATATGAATAGTTCCCATGTTTTCAACAATATGTGCAATATAACTTTCATTTATATCGTTTAATAGTTTCTTAGCTTCCTAGTATGTTATAAATGGAATCGGTTCATTCGTTATACAAATTGAAACACTTTCTGAAAATTAACTTTTTTAGCTCTACAATCAATCTTTTCAAGATAAACTGAAAGTCAATCCACACCCAGAATAAAATCAAACTCTTTTAAGGGAAAAAAGGTTTTTAGGTAACATCTTTACATATACAACAACAATTATATTATTATAATTCATTTTTGTTGTAATATTTCCCCATGATGTTTTAACCATAAGTTCTGATCTCATTTCTTGTGGTGAAATTTTCAATTTACTAGAAAATTTATTAGAAATAAAAGAATGTGTCGACCCTATATCAAATAAGAAATTATAGAAATCTGAGTAAAAAAACAAGGTACCCAATACTACTTTATTGGATGGCTTGACATCTTCTGACATAGTCATAAAGGACAACACTACACCTTTATTCTTATAATCTAGATTCTTTTTATCATTCAAATATTTCTTTGGGTATGTATTTTCATAATGACCCATCTCACCAAATTAGAAACACTTTACAGTTTTCTTATCAAAATTAATCTAAAGATAATTATTATTGTAGTCCTAGGTGATATTTCCAAACCTACCACATTGAAAACATTTCCCAAATTTGTTAAGGAATTCCCTTGGGTGATTTTTACCACACTTCCCGTAAAACTGGAAATTGAACTTTCTTAGTTTCAAATTTATTTTTTTGATTCTTACCCTTTTCTAACCATCTTTACTTTTATTATTCTTATTGTCAAAGTATACGTGATCATCAGAAATATCAATTACCACCCCATCAACACATCTAATAAGTTTTTCATAACTTTTGAATTCTCATGAGGCCAATAACTTTTAGTACCATGGCTTCAATCCTGAGTAAAAATGATTTATATTATGATCAAGATCCTGAATAAGATTTAGAATGTACCTTGCCAACCAAGTGAAGTTTTTTTATACACATCCATTGAATCTTCCATATTTTATTTCAATTTTAGGAATTTATTTTCCTTCCAAAGTTGAACCACTATAGGAAAATATTTTTGAGAAAAATATTCCAAAATTCATCCCATTACAAGGCATCAATCTTCTCAATATCTCTGATATTCATGACCATTGACCAACACTAGTCATCTTCACCTTCAAAAAGATAAATGGAAATAATAACCTTTGGATTATAATAACAGCACATAACATCAAATATCTTTTCATGGGATTTAATCCATCCTTCAGTCACCACTGGTTCAAAATATTCATTGTAAGAAGGAAGTTATTTCCTCATAAAATGTTCCACTATCATTACATTCCTTTATGGTAAATCTAGTTATTTTATTGCATGGGTTTCACCATCTTTTATATGTTGTTTCAAATTATCCATTATTGTAACAAACTCTTTTATCGAAATTTCCATCTTTCTAGTTTGTGGATTTAAAAGGATATCAACCTCTTGGTGCCTTCCTAAATCAACATTTCTATTTCTTATATGGAAAACCATTTGGAACAGACATATCTTAGATTAAGAAACATGGTAATATTCAAATTCTATATCATTTAAAATTAACCATAAGGTAAAAATCATTTATAGTATTATATTAACATTATAATAACCCCAAAATTATCTAAATTTTACTCTAATACCAACTATAATGAAATGTCCTTAAACATTACATAATCTAGTAAATTCATTTATAATTCACTTATTTATGTTCCCAAAGATCTTTTTGGTTTAGATTTTTTGAAAATTGGGTCATAATTCATACATATAAACCCATAAGAATACAAAGTGGGTACTACTAAAATGGTATCTATTTCTTCCATAATACAAAATTTATTAATAAAAAAACAACATCCTTTAATAAAGAGTCTTCAAAACATTAATCTTGGCTTCTCCTTTTATCTTACCCATCCCCAAACCCTATGAATAAAATTATAAAACATGGAATGAGAACAAAAATATTAGTAAGTAATATAAAAATGATGGAATCCATTTGCACATAAATACTTATAAACATTTGAAATAATTTTCACAAATACATACTTCTCACCCAATAAGTATTATATAGTTACATTATGAAAACGTGAGATTTACATAAAACATAGAAAGCATAAATAATACCATAAAGGTAAATTGGGGAATTACTATAGAATATTATAACCTTTGGGAATACCATAAGATTTTCTACCCTCATGTCTATCTTACAATGTAACCCTCACGGCTATCTTACAACGTAACCCTCATGCCTACCATATGGTTTAACCATCACATCTACACATGGAGTAACCATACGATCGACCTATGACACAAAAACACCCAACACATTGGAGGGAGATGTTATTCCCACCATTTATCATAAACAATTCCCAATAACCATAACATAATCATAAAAAAATAATACTATCACAAAAACATCCCTTTTGAATTTTGTAAAAATAGAAACTTAAAAGAGTATTTTTAAAGAAAAGTCTCTTTTAAATATCATATATTTGAAGTGATTAAAGGTTAAATGAATTAAATATTTGTATAAACTATAAATAAACATAATGAAATATAATTTAACAAAAATTAATCTCACAAATAATCTTATAACCACATAATCAATGAGGTATAAGGTCAACCCAAAGAATAGAAATTGGGTCAAGAATTCCTTACCATAGTTTCTTCTTACTTCGAGAATGTTCAAAACTCTTGTATAATGGTTTAAATTGTGATATTAATATTTTAAAGATCCATGTTAATATTTATAATTACTTATATGATATTCTTATAACATCTTTCCACCCATTTATTAATAATATTTTATTATTTTCATGTTTTGGGTGCATTTATTTCATGGTTTTCATGGTTGGTTTATTATTGATTTCCTTGTCAAATGGAAGAAAAAAAACAAAAGTGGAGTGAAATCATGTTAATATGTTTCCAGAATTTTAAATTATACCATATATATAGTTTTATCTAATATGAGGATGAATCATTAGATAAAACATTGATGAGAATGGTCTAATTTATTTTGGTGGTTTTTATAATCATCGTGAACTTATATCATTTTATTCAATATCATGTTTGTATATTATTTCTAGAACATTAAATAAATTATAATATGTATAATAAAATTTCATTTAAATATAATAATGGTTGTATGACCATCCTTTAAGGTTTTGATGAAAAATCAAAGTGTATCATCCATGATGGTGGTAAATCAGCACATCATGCATGATTTTCTCATATCTAGAAAGAAAGGGACAATAGAATAAGTTTGATGATGCGTTTTTTCATATACATGATAAAATTAAAATATATATAATATAATGGATTTTTCAGTCCACTTGGATAAGGGGAGGTAAAAATATTATAAGAAAATAAAAATAATTGAAAAGAAAGTAAAAAAAATAAAAAGAAATAGGATTTTACCTCTAGAATTATCCGCCTTGAGAACCTTATTAAGGCCCTTAGTTTTGGAATTTTGATGGGACCAGTAGGTCTTGTACGTGAGGAAGAGGATTGGAAATGGAATTGGAAAGAAATTAAACTAGATACAAGACTTTGAGGTGTGAGTAAAAAGAGGAGGTGAGGGGTGGTATTTATTATGGTGGAGAGTGGTGTTTTCTCATTATTATATTCAATTGTTTATTATTTTGGATCAAGATATGAATATTTTTAGAATTATCACTAAATATGTCAAAATAATAAATTATGATTCGAGATTATGGTTCTTACATCAGTGATGACCCAAGGAATGTTTTATATTAAATTATAATGAATATATACCGTAAATTATTGTATTTCAATATTCGCAAAAATTAAAGTATTTTACAAAAATCCCAAAAATTCACCCCAACCATTTATCTAAGTATATAATTCAAAAATGAACTCTATTTTTTAAAAAAATATATAAATATGATATATTTAATTTTTAATTAAAATAAAAATTTATTCAAAAAATACAGGTTTTTAAATTATAACTTATTTTTTAACACTTTGAAAAATTAATTAACATCTCATTCAATTATCTTATAATCATAAGGTAAAAATATTTATGAATATATTTAATGAAAATATATTTTATTTTAAATACTTATATTAATTATAAAATTTTAATAAAATATGTGTGACTTACAAAAATACCAACACTTAATTTCTCATTTTCAAAAAAAATATTTACTTATTCCAGGATATAAAAATATCAAGATTAATTCTATAAGATACATAAATATTATTTATAAAATCATAGGCGAGGTTCCTATTCTGCTAGTATATATTTTTTAATTATAAATTCCACTTATTTCATTATACATTTATAATGAATTTAATTATTTAATTCCCAAATGAAAAAAAATTATTATATAAGTAAATGGGTAATTATAGATACATTGGGTCTAATAAATCCTTTCTATAAAATATAAACTAACTAAATATTCATCTATTTGATATCAACTAGAGACATATGATGTGTTGCTAAAGATATCAGTGTGATATTAGTTGAAAATTGATGCCCAATTCAATCTCTTAATGAGGGGGAAACGCTATGAATTTCTTTAAGAAATAGTCTATATACCCATCTACCAAAGTAGGAAATATATCCTCTATTATATCAGGGAACACAATTATATACTCACCTGTTAATGGAAAACCGGGTATAATCTACTAAAGGTGGTCCCTTCTCATCATATTTGAGGGCACCATTCACTCAAAGGAATTTTACTATACAACAGTAGAAATTTACCCAATCATACACTAAAAATAATTATTCCACGCTAGGTATAACATTATAAGGACTCTTATCTTCTATTATGATATCTAAAGATGATTTATCTCTATATAGAGTAAGGTCACACTAAAAGATGATGAGAGTGAGAGAATGATCACCTCCAGTAGGAGTGTCCATCCAAATTGATCAGGTTAAGGGATCTATTAGTATCACTAGATCATTAACAAATGATGTAGAATTAAAAAAGGGATCTTTTTAGTGTATATGTTTATAAGTTTAAATGTGTTGAATAAATAAATCATACCATGTAACATGTCAGGTTCTAACTACTCCAAACTCTCCATCACCCATATTTTCCCCTACCTTGACCTCTTACTCCATATGCCTATCATGGTTTTATGAGATGTGGTGGTAGTGAAATAGGATTAAAACATTATCCACTCCAATATTCACCCACACCACAACATCTTTGGTCATATACACCTTAAAAGTGCCACCCTTCTCACTATGGGGCCCCCTGATCCATATATTTTCTCTATAAAAGAGTTCCATCAAAAATACCACTTCATTCTACATATACTACCCATATGGATGATCAATATCTATACATAAGTCCATATAATACACATGAATATAAAATACTACATCTCTACAGGAAAAAACCCAGGTAGGATCACTCTATTTTTAATACCCTAAACAAGGATAACGAATATTGATACCTCTGTCAATGAGATAATGATACAAAACATTGATTCGTCATCGATTATGTATCTACCTCAGGATAAGAATATCCTACTATAATCCTTCATCACTAAATAATAATATAAAACTAAACCATATATAGAAATGTACAAGGGTGCAGTCCCATCTTGAATTTCTTATTGAAGTCTACACATGAATTTTAGAGGCTGGATATAAACCTCATTAATCTTATCTTGAGGGTGCCTCATGAGGCATGTAAACCACACAACATACACAGTAATGGACATGATTTCCTTCTAAATATTTAAAAAATCATGAAATGATATCATCCATAAATTCATTGGATATCACTCCACCTATAATAATATCTTATACTCCATCAAAGGAAAAGTGGCATCATTATGATTCTATGTGATCAGTGACTACCATTGGTCTTCTATGCCACGTATAATACTTATTGGAAGAACCCAAATTTCATATGTAGTTTTCCAAAACAGATAAAAAAATATGAGAATATAACTCTTATTAATCCTCTATGGCCTAATAATCTAGCTCCCCTTGGAACCTAGGATGCCTTTATCTTTATAACTCTTGAACCACACTCAACTTGTGGGTATTCCTATTATTCTCTATAAATAATTCCATATATTTTATGGGTGGTTCGGATATTTTCCCTAATAGTGATACATCAACTCTATACTATACCAGTGGGAGAAACATCTCCCTTTCATTTCCCTATATTGATTCCCCATCACTCTAGTATTCTATGAATATATCATGAATCACTAGAATGAGCTCCCTGCAATCCTACCTAAGAAGTTGATCTTCCTGACTAAGTGAAGTCATCCTATATTTTAAAACATGAGCCCATAGTCATTGAAGAATATAAGATGTAAATTAGGAAAAATATATATGAAAACTCAATTTAAAAACTATATGATTCAAGTACCATTTATTTTAAACCCTCTTATATTCCAACCCTTAAGAAAACATTACGCTGCTTGTGTGTATGGTGAACTACCACCTCACAAAATGATGTGATCTGTTTCTTATTTCTAATTTACTTAGATGGAAATATGGATACATTTAATTAATATATATGATAATTATAACATAATTATACTTTTTAAATTATGAAATCATATAAACCTTCTTACTTTCCATTCCTTGGGGGATACGATAGTGTCACTAATGTGTACGACAGAATACCGCCTTATAAAGAAATGTGATTCATTTTTCACTAAATCATTTCATGGAAGGTAATAAAGATAAATTTAATAAATATATATGATATATATGAAATAATAATAATACAAGAAATATGTATTGTTTTTTAACTTTATTGTTTTCTATCCATTAAAATTGCGGAAATAGAGTTCATGCATACATACGACCTACCGTCTCCCTAAAAGGGGTATTTCATTTTCTATATTTCATTTTATGTACTAAACTAAATACACATATATAGAATATATAAGATATTTATATTACGGTTAAAAATATAGAGAATATGAAACCATGATCAATGTAAGAGGACAAAAAATAAGAAGTCAAAATGTACATGAAAAACAAAGCAGTTATTTCCCTAAAGGTGACTTCAACATGGAATTGTTAATAAATAGGTAATAAAGGAAATAAGTAAATAATATAAGGTATGATATATATAATTATGGTTCTATAATATATGTATAATTAGATTATATTTATTATAAATAAGGTTTTAAATTTTACTAAGGAAGTTGAGGCTTAAGGTAAATAATTTCCATCTCACTTTTTACTTCTATGACACACATGTCATATTAACCACCAATTTCCATTATGTGGTATATATAATACCCTGGAATTTATTTATTATTAATATACTTAAAATTATTGGGGTTTATATATACATTTTTTATCTCGATTTTATGGGATCTATAGTTTAAAATTTACCAAAGTGGTAAGGGTTTTTGTCTCAATTTGCCTTCTTTGAGACAGACATCATGTTATGTGCCTTTATTATTTTATTAGCTGTATATACATACACATTTAAAATTAATGTCATGAATTTATTATTTTAAAAATATATTAAGATTTATTTAATGTTATTATTTCATGGGGATTGCGATTCACGGTTACCAAGTTGGTGATTGTTTTATGATAAAACCTCATCATTTATCGAAATCGTTCATGTTTATGATACTGATGATGAAATATTATGATCCATATATCAAGAAACGCATGAATTTTATTCTCCTATGATTATTTCACGAAAATACATGTTTTATATTATTTTTTATCTCTTTATGTACTTAAGAGTTCAAAATAATGTTTATAAGAAAAATCACCATTATTTTTCTTTTTGGTTGAAAACCCTTTTTCTTCCAAATCCATGTTTTATAAAAAACTAAAAAATATTTTAATATTAAAAAACTGATAAATTAAATAATATTTACCCATTTTAAATTTTAAAAAGTGTTTAAAAATAAATCATCATGTCATTTTCCAAAAAAAAGGAATGTTTTGATTTTACGAAAATTTTAAAAGGAATATTTGTTTCAGTATATATGGCATGATAAAAAATTTCCCACCATCTAGAAAAATCAATGTTTTAAATATTACCTTACAATTTTCAAAGGTTATTTTCAATGAAAATTATTTCTGAAATGTTATATCTTTTAAAAAATCAAATTGGAAAGGATATTTTACTCAAGAAATGTTTAAAATGGATTTTAAAGATTATTTTATAATTTTTGAAGGTTATTTTAACTAAAAATGATTTTTGAAATATTTTATGAATTTCTAGTTTTAAAAATGTGGTTTTCAATGAAATTTTATTTTTCTAATGAAATTTTCTATGTGATTTTTCTTTAAAAATCACACTCCATCTAACATTACATCCATTGGTGTTACTTAATATATACTGAGGATATGATCTAATGATATCATCTTTATTATATATATGGATAGTTTATGATTATTTTGAAATTATTTTTATAAAACCTATTTCTTTCCCTAGGATATACTATAATTAAATATTTATAAAACTATCCCCCTTTTCATAGGATATGATATGATTAATGTATAATGACCTCTTAGAACAAAGATTTATGAATTATGTGACGAGTCAGACCAATATCTCCCTTTAATTCATTGGATAAATATGGATAACTCATGGGTAAATATGTTTTGAATGAAATTTATTATAACTTCACATTGTTATATATGAACCTGATTACATGTTCACAATGTTATGTGTGAACCTGGTGAAATGTTCAAAATTCTATGTGTGAACGTAATGACATGATTATAATGTTAGGTGGGAACCTAATTGCATATTCATATTGTTATTCATAGACCCAGTTTTCATTTCAATAAGGCTTTTAGTGAACCCAGTCTCAAGTCCACAAGTTTATGAAAGGGCTTGATTTCATGTCCTTAGATTAATGAGTGAACCTGTTTCTATTTATACATGTTCATAATGTTATAATCTTATTTATGTTCAAAAATTCAATGTATTTAGATAATTTTATTCTCTCATAGATCAATTTCATTTATTCTATTATGAATCATGTCCTATAAAACCCAAATCCTTATTCCACAAATTAATATTTTTAACTTTTTTGGTCGGGTATGGTTTTCATATGTTATGATCATCTTTTCATACACTTATTCTTACGTTGTATTTATGTATTTCACTTGTTTACCCTTACTTAGTATCTGAGATCACCCTTTCTTATATTTCCCTTCCCAAGTTATGTATAAATTATTTAAGTAGGGTATGTTTATAAAGAGAAAAAAAAGAGGATGATATTTATAGGTGATATTGAAGATCTTTCCCTAAATAAGAATATTGTGTACCTAGTCTCCAAATCCACTAAAATATTCTGGTCCTTGGGCATATTTTTATGAAATTTATTTAATATTATTCTAGAAGAAGTTATATTTATATATATAAATCATTAGTCATTGTTGTTAGTATCATATGAAAGGTTTAATTAACCTTTCGAAACGAGGATAAGAAAAGTTTAGTGAGATCCTTAGGGATATTCCTATGGAAGTGTCTCAAGATATGTCTAAGGATAAGTCTAAAGATAAGTTAAATTATAGGAAATAGCCTTGGAATTTTTCAAAGGATAGGGTGAGTAATTTCCAATAAATTACATCCTTGTCTGGATAATATAAGTGGATGTGGCTCTAGCATAGAGGTAACTAAGGGAAATAGATAATAAAATATCCCATTGATATAGAAACAATTATCACATATTGCAAAACAAGAGGCCATGATTTACACTTAGTTTTCCATTTTGGGGGATATACTTTTAAAATTCACAAATGATTTATGAATAATCATAAATTATTTTAATAATGATGATTGATGACCTAGGTCAAGCCGAAGTTTTCATGATTTATAAATACTATAAGTAATTTTTCAAGATTTTCTAGTTCCCCACTATGATTATTATTTTATACACTTTGCCTTTTGGTTTTAGTCAATGGAATGAACAATAATGAAATGAATTAACATTGAATGTGATATACAATCTTTTAATGAGAAACCAAATGCTATGATGACTACTGTGAAGGATATTATGATTATTCTTAATTAGTTATCATGATATATAATTAAAATCTTACAACTTAACCATCTCTCAAACTCACCAATGAAGATAAGGATAGAGTTCATTGGGATTTTGGGGTGGTTGATACCATAGAGGATAGAATATCTGTTGATGATGAAGATGGTCAAAATTATATATGAAAGTTAGAAGGTATTAAAGAACAAGATAATGAAGCCTAGTTAATGTTATAATAATAACGTAGAATGATTGAAGTTTTTATGTATTGGAATTCGTGAATTATGAAATATATATAACGATTTTTAGTATGATATTTTCATTAAGGATTTTCAAGAAGATGTTGAATGGTATTGATTACCTAGAAAAATGATTTAATGGTAAGGTTATATTTTACATAAAACACGTGATTAAGGGAATATAACACTTAATATGTTCCCGATGTATAGATAATGATGTTAGGGTAAAGAGATAATGGATACGAATGATATAAATTGAATAGTATTGAATAACTTGGAAATGATTAATGATTTAATGAAAGTTTATTTTATATTTTTATTGATGGAGTTTATAACATTTTTGGATTTGTGGAATATATTCAATAATCTCTGATTTTATGAGTACATAGTTAATTTTTTAAAGTAAGTATGTTTTCATTTAGGTTTTATTGTAATTAAAGATATAACCATGTTTTAGGAGAATATAAGATCAATGTATTCACATATTTTTATGTAAAATTAAGAGATAATTTATGATATTTTGGGGATAAATATTTACTTTATATTGATAAATTTAGTAACATTTTTATATATTTTGAAATTTGGTAGGTACATAAGGTTAACCATTTATGGAATGGCTTAAATTTAAATTTTCATGTGGTTTTAGAGACTAATATATTATTTCACCATATAAATATATATGAATAACCTATGGTAACGTTTTTTTATAATAACTATAGATATAATGAATAAATTATCATTATTTTATCTATATTATTATCTTTTTCTTCTTCAAACAAGAAAAGTTTATCTCTTATAGTAAGATATAAATTTTAAATTGACCAAGGAACAACCAAATGATGATATTGTGCTTATGAAACGGAAGTAAATCAAGTAAGTTCATATTCTCATGATAATTACCCAACTTTAGGAAAAGGATATTGAAATAAAATTTCATCTAATTCCATCATTTAGGAACATATTAATTTCCTTCTTCACAATTCTTTGTTTAATGGTTTTTTAGTTTTTGATTTTCTCATTATCATTGAATTTCTTGTTATTAATGATTATTGTCGCTCTATATCATTATTTGAAAATTATATTTTTCTTCCAAGTAGAAATCTTCACTTCCTATCTATTTTATCTTATTTTGAAAAATATTATATGTTATTATATATTCTCTTAAAATATCCATTTCTCCCTTTTCAATAAGAAGTTTTAATAACCCTTTTTATGATGTGGGTTTCCCACAAATATATTTTCAAATGTTAATCCCTTCATTACCAAGAACAAGTACAAATTATGAGGATGAAATTTATTTAAGTGGTTTGAATTTAATACTCGGAGATTTTTTCAAATCGAATTCTAATAAATTTAATCTCACTGACAGATTTTGTTATACACAACATCGAGTTTTAACGAAACGTGACACACAATTAAAATATTATTACATAATATGATAGTTATCACCTATATATAGGAATGAAAGGTATGAATAGGATTAAATAAATTATAAAAATATATTCTTTACACATTTATATAAAATTAATTCATTTTTGACCAATAAATTATAAATGAAACTAAGAACCATTTGAAATTAAATAAAATCTTTTTCTGAAAAATTATTTTCATACGCATAAATTAATTTTATATTAATAAATTAAAAAAACTTTTAGTTAATGATATTCATGAAATGAATATATTATATATTAAATCTAACATTTAACATTTATATTTTATGTTTTCTAGTCATGAAATATAAGAAATACAATTTTACACTTAAAACTGAATTTTTTTAAAAAGAAGCTTTCTCATATTTTGTGCGCTTATTTTAAAATTAATTATTTAACATTTTAGAAAATTAATAAGAAAAATTAAATTAATTTTTGAAATAATAATTTAAAAATAATCTTGAAGTGATTTTTTGATAATTTTGAAAATCATAATACTTTTTCAATGAATAATGAAAATAATAGTTTTTACTATGAATTTCAATTTATTTTAAACAATTTAAAAATATTAAAATTATTTTTATATAGTTTTGAAATTAAAATTATATCAATTATATATTTATTAATCCAATTTAGGTTATTTGAATCAATTTAATTTTTAATTTTCATATAAAAACTTTTTAATCTTTTGCGGGTTTTATTCTTGGAAAACTGCTCTTTCATCGTGTCTATGGGTTTAATTTCAAATTACAATTTTCCAATTATATGAATGGAATTTAAGAAAAATGGTCCCATATTTATAATAATAATAATTAATATTATATAATAAGTTAAACTTAATTTTTAACCATAATTAATTGTGAAATCATTAAAAATTAATTTTTGGGGTTAAGGTTAAAATGGGTTTACCAAGGGATAAACTAAAAAGATAATGTGTGAAATGACCAGAAACACTTTTATAAAACCAAATTTTTGGAAATATTTAAACCTTATTATATATAAGGTTTGATAATGACCCATTTTCTCAATTTTTTAGGGGAAAAACGTGGGTGCACATTTTTCTTTTCGGAAATTCCAAGTGTGTCCTCTCCCACACTTATAAATGGCCACCCCTCTCCTCGGCTCATCACTTTAAAAAAACCAATTAGTTCATAAAATAAATACCCAAATAAATTAATTTATTCCTTAACCTCATCCTAGAAGACTTATTTTGGTTATTAATTCCTCCTAATAAGTATTTAACAATAAAAAGAAAGAGGCTCTCTGAAGAAGAGATAATATTCTTAAACTTATATTCTTGTTTTTTTTTCTTCTTAAAACTCATTTAATATTATTCAAATATCATGATATAAAATACCACTTTATGATATATAATTTTATTTTATTATTTTCATTCCATAACCAATATATATCCACTTCTATCAAAAGGGAAATGAAATCATCGATCGTGTGTACAACAGTCTACCACCTCACGAAACAATGTCATTCATTTTCCATCACCACCTATCATGGATGGAAGTAATGAAATATTTCTTGTTTATATAATGTATATATGATATTTTTATACTTATTTAAATATTATACCACTCCTACCATTTAACCTTATGACCCTTTGGAAAATAAAAATGATGCTCGTGTGTATGGAAGACTACCACCTCGCGTACCGATGTGATGTTTTTTTCAATTATGATTAACTTGGACGGATATCGGGATATATTAAATTAATATATATATATATATTATAATTTTTAAATAATTATTATTTCACATATACATTCTTAATTTTCATTCCATTATGGATATGATAACGTCACTCGTGTGTACGGCCGACAGATATCTCGCAAAGCGATGTGATTCATTTTTCACAAATGTTTTACAGGGAAGATGATAATAATAAAGTTAATAAATATATATGATATATATGATATATATAAAATAATAATGATTCTTCAAAGTTGAATTATCATTTAACTTTCTTTTTTATAATTTGTTAAAAAAATATAAATTGCATTCATGTATATATATGACCTACCGTATCCATAAATGGTGTATTTCATTTTTTAGGTCTAACATGTATGGATTAATATAAATACATATATTCAAAATATATCTGATATATATATCATGGTGTAAATTCTGGATATTATGGAATCTTTTTCAATGTAATAGGGCCAGAAAATAAAAAATCAAAACATACATGAAAAACAAAGTAGTTATTACCCGAAAGGTGATTTTAACATGGAATTGTTAATAAATGGGTAATAAAGGACTTAATTAAATCATATATGATATGATATATATAATTATGGTTCTTTATTATATTTACAATTAAATTATATTTATTATACAGTAGTATCACACATGTATGAAGCAATTCAATACTTAAGATAACAGATTTACGTCTCACTTTTTACGTCTATGATAAACATTCCATATTCACCACATATTTATTTTTTGTCGTATATGTACTTCTCATGAATATATTTTATTATTTTTATCCTTAAAATGATTGGTATTTAAATATTCATTTTATAATATCTCTTTAATGTGGTTTAGAATCCCAAATATACCAATGTGTTAAGGAACTTTCTTCACAATTTTTCTTCTTCAAGATATATGTAATATTACCTACCAATATTATTTTATGAGGTTTAAATATATCCCCTTTCACATGTAATTTCCTGAATTTATTTTTTCTAATGATATATTATGTTTAATTTAATTTTATTCTTTCTTGATTCTTATAATTCAATGAAATCAAAGTGGTAATGGGTTTATGATACAGTGTCATTGTGTATTAAGATTTTTTATATTTATTCTTCTAATGACGAAATATTATAATTCAACTCTCATGAAATGAATTAATTTTATTATATTTTGGTTATGTCCTAAGAACACATTCTTTCCCTTAATTTTCCTCTCTTTATGTACTCAATGGTTCAAAAAATATTTAATAAAAAACATCTTTATTTTTCTCTTTTGTCAAAAACCCTTTTTTTCTTCCATATCCGGGTTTTCTAAAAAAATTCAAAATGATTAAACATTCACCAAATTATTTATCAATGACATGTTAACCATGTTTTAATTTTTTTAAAGTGTTTTAAAATGTAATCTTCATATCATTTTCCAAACAATGCATGTTTGGATTTTACTAATACTGGGAAAGGAATATTTGTTTTAATGTGTACGACATAAAAAAATTTACTTCATCATGACTAACTAATTTTTTAAATATTCCTTCATAATTTTCAAAGTATTTTTTCAAAGAAAAGTATTTTTAAAATGTTTTTTGTTTTGAAAAACTCAATATATAAAATATATTTTCCTCAAGATAGGTTTTAAATTATTTGTAGATATTCCTTTATATGTTTTAAAGGTTATTTTCAATGAAAAATATTTCTACCATATTTTATGAATATATAGTTTTAAAAAGGAAATTTTCAAATAATTATATTTTCTGGAAATGTTCTAAGTAATTTTACTTTAAAATAATTCCCCATCTAAGATGAAAATATTTGATGTTACCTAATATATACTCTTTATATGATCTAATGATACCATATTTATTATTTCTCGATATGGTTTATGATTATTATGATAAGATATTTTAGAACCTGTTTCTTTCCATGCATTATACTATAAGGGAATTTTTATGGAACCATCCCCTTTTTCTCAAGTAATGATATGGTGAATATTTTATGATATTATGGAACATATATGTATGAATTATGTGATTTTTGGGACTTATATATACCTATAATTCATTGGAAAATTATGGATAACTCCTGAGTAAATATGTTATATGCGAACCTGATTACAGGTACACAATGTTATGTGTGAAACAATTAAATGTTCAGAATTTTATGTATAACCTGATGAAATGTTCACAATGTTATGTGTTAACCAGATGACATGTTTATAAGGTTATACATGAACCTATTTTCATTCCCACAATGTTATGCGTGGAGTAGGATTTCATGTCCATAAGGTTATGTGCAGACCTTGTTGCATATCCAAAATTTTATGTGATGGCTTGAACCTTAACATAATGAGTGAACCTTTTTCTATTTATACATGTTCACAATGTTATGAAATTATGTTTATACCAAAAATATATGTCTTATTCCAATTTTATGTTCTCATTTCTCGTGTTCTTTTATTCCATTATGATTCATGTATTTTGAACTACCAATATTTATTCCATGACATGAGAATTGGACTATTGAAATGTTGGGTATGGTTTTCATATGTTATTATCAGGTTATCATACCCTTATGATCATGTTATGCCTATACATTTCCCATGTTAACCCATAAATAACACCTGAGATCACATTTTATTATGTTTCACTTCCTAGGTTATGAATAAATTTTTTAAGTAGGGTATGTTTATGAAGAGAAAAAATGGGGAAGTTATTTTTGGGAGACATTGATAATTATTCAATAAATAAGAATATTGTGTAACTAGTCTCCAAAGGCCCTAAACTATGATGGTCCTAAGGCATGTTTTTATGAAATTTATTGAATATTAAACAATATTTTGTGATAGATATGTATGAAAATATAGGGTTACTACACACTTCTCAATATCTCATAGTAACTTAAGGCACAATACAATAAGAGATATCCAGGAACTCACTCATAATATACCCCGTAAAACCTTATAATCCTACCTTTGTTCTAATAAAACATCCCATTACACAAATACCATGGAAAACCAACCTCATTTGATATCAACTTATCATTAACCGATATGGTTTATCTCTGAACCGGACAAGTGATTTGTCATATGGAATGGATCGAAGGATGTTCCTGATCTCCATAGGCTAGTTAACATTTCTGGGCATGAAAAAGAACCGTTGGGAATGATTTAGTGCACATAAAACCAAAAAATAATATTTTTCATATATAAAAGAAAGAAAACATTTCAATATAAAGTCACACATTGGGATAAAAAGAGTAAAAGACAATAAAAGATCCCAACCAAAGCAAGGAAAAAATAATTGATACCAATAATAACCAATCACCTGGTGATAGGAGGGAAAATATCCTTCCATGTCGCCACAAAACTCCCACACACTTTTAGAATAGATACCCACTACCACCATTAAACACATATCCAATACCTGTATCTAATGAAAAAATATCTACACATACCCAAAGTTATGTGCAGGGTGTTTAAAAATAGTACCAATAGGATCCCATCAAGTGTTTCATAATAATTCCTTATAAAACAAACCAATTATGCAGATTTTAAGAAAAATGAAGGCATGATATGTGGATTTATCACATTTTATGGTAAATTATAGAAATCCTACCTTTTTAAAATAGTTCATAAATAATTTAAAAACAAGTTAGTATTAAATGAACTTTAAGATAGGTAACCTTAAATTCAAAGCACATTTTAAAGAAATCCTTTTTCATTTTTAGGCCAATATTTTCAATAGTCATAAATGAATAAAAACATAGAAATCTATCTTGGGGTAGTTTAGGTTTCATCTAGCTAGTATCCTCACACCTAGGTGAATGATCATGAATAATGAATGAAAAATTCCATAGATCAATGGGCCTTGGGAAGAAAGAACACTTAAATAAGTGAACCCCTTTAAAGTGTTATGTAATATAAAGTTTATTTATATTTTTAATCATATGTCCATGATATAAAAAAACTATTCCTAGTGTTATTGCCCCAAAACTATCCCCCTCCAAAGTACCTCAAGTTCTTATGTGATCTATCTATACTGAGGCTAATCAATTCAATGAAATCAACATTCATCCCCAACACTTTGAGACCATTTAAATTTCATATACAATGCCTGAAAATCCCATTTCATAAAAATACAACATGCTTTGAAATAAATTTTCATCAAGATACAACATGCTTTGAAATTAATTTTCATCAAAATACAACATGATATGAAATAACGTTTCATTAAAAAAACAAGGGGAAAGTATATTTTACAGAAATAGCCAAAAAATTAACATTTATAAAAAAACAATAAATCATAAATTTGACAATTTAAAACCATTTTAAAATTCATGGGGATGAAAGGTCCACAGATAAAACATTTCAAGAAACCATCTACCTCAAAACACGTCGTATTTATAAAAATTTCATAGAATTCACAAAACCCAAGAAATAGGTCTCCGCATCAGAGATAGAAGATACTAAACCAGAGAATTTTCATCAAAATTCCCAATTCATCCATCCCTTAGATCAAAAAATATAGTATGAAACACTTACTATAATGATTCCTGAAGAAACATGAAAAGATCAAAGTAGAACTAGACCCCATATCACTATAACTAATATCCAAGATATGTCAAAGGGAAATAGGTCCTAGAGGGTTGAGATAACCCATAGAGATAACATGAATGAAGATGATAGAAAAATACTCTCCCTAGTGTTTACTAAAATGAGAACCCTAGAAACAAAATAAAGAGGTTTAAGAGAGTTACAATTGTCCTAAAAGTTGTTAATCAAACTACCTTAATAATATCATGAGCCTTAATAAATAGATGTAACCTCTTATGGATGGACAGGTAGCTGATTCATCCATCTAAAATTCTGAAACTAGTGAAACCATGACATGGTGGGTGTTCACAACACTTGTGGTGGTCTCTATCATGCCACAGTGAGGAACACAAAATATTGATTAACCGTAACATGGTGAAATAACATTATCCACATTAGACTGATCATGCCCTATGTCAACGTATGGCGGAGGCCAACCTAATAATGGATCACAGGGTGACTCCCTATGCCCCATGATTGATAATGCACCCTAAAATGGGTGTGTTGATCATTCATATGGCTCACATGTTATTCACAAGATTAACATATCATATACCATGGTGTGGTCTAGTTAGTTTTTCACTAAAAATGTTGGAAAAAAATAAAGATTTAGGGAACCAATCAATACATCCAAAACCCAAAAATTACCATCACAAAGACCAAAAAAATAATATACCTCAAACTAAGATGTGAGAAGGAAATAATTGGTTGTCTCTATAAAAATACCAGAATAATTGAAATGATATAAAAAACAAATTTAAAATAAAAAAACAACCTCTGATCACCTACTGGTACAAGGATGATAATATAATCCCCAGGAAAAATGACTCCATTATATTGGATTATTTGTAATAAATGGTTAGAGAACACTTTACCATATATTCCTATTATATGTGGAAAATTATTTCACTAGTCAGACCTAAGATAGTATGGGTGAAACCTCCCTATAAAGAAAATAGTTTTTTATGTATATCATTATGATATCCTTAGATATTTTCATTAGTGATTAGTAATTAAAATTCTGATGAAGCAATTTATTTAATAGGGTAGAATATAACACCTTAAGAATTTAACTTATATATTAACATTAAAACATGATGTGCTCAATAACTTGCATTACATGAAACCAGAAACTAAAATGAACTATGGAAAATTATATATAATTAAAATTTAGCCATATAATTGGTGGGTAAAAACATATGCAACCAATTTATTAAATTTATGTCAAAATAAAAATAAAGGTTATTATTAATAAAAGGAATTTATGAAAGTTCAATTAGTGTATCTAAATGACTAATAATTCCATTTTATACTAAAAGTTTATTTTCATAAAACATTGGTTTTTTATGTAAGATGATAAATATATTATGGATAAAATATATTGTTTATATGAATAATATATTTACACCAATTTAATTATTAATTTATAGGAAATAAGGATAATATTATTTAATTTTCTAAAATGATATTTTCCTATGAATTTTTTTCCATTTTATATTTAAGATTTTATTTAAAAGATAAATTATCAAATTTTAAAATTTGAAATTGACCAAATGATTTATTTTTTTTATTTGGAATAACCATATTGTCTTATGATGAATTTTTGTGTAAATACCTAGAAATTCTATGGAATTTTTTTTTCTTAAATTCATTGGATTTTTACGAGCCCGCGAAAATTTACGGCGATGGATTTCGAGGCTTGGTGTGCCCAGAATCAATTTCTGAAATTTTGTTCGGGTATGTTCAGTAAACGTACGAGCAGAATTTTTTTAACTTCTGAACCGGTGCTCGGAATCGAATTCCAAGGGCACCATTGAACTTGTAGTGCCGATCTTTTCTTAGTGATACCTTCACCATAGCTGCGTTCTAATGAGAAAGGAAGTTAGATTTTGGGGTTTTTAATAAAGATAAATAAAAATAAGGTGTTTGCTTATTTTTATTTTTGAGGTTGTTAAAACCTCCAAGTGGTGGTTGGTGATGGGGCCCACCCACACATAACCTCCCTTGGGAGGATATTTATAGGTGGGGGACCACCCGAGCTTCTTAACTCCTTGAACCACCCCATTAATGTGGGAGACAACTCTTCACCTTCCCCACCATTTAATTGATCCAACCCATCTCATTTATTTGGTTAAGTTTCACAATTTAATTAAACTCCTTTTGAATATATTTGAATTATTTCCAACCATTAAAATAATAACTACTATATTATTTTTGGTTGGCAATTCATTTGGTGGAGATTGGGGGAGAGGAAGAAGAACTCTCCAACGAAGAATGCAAAGAATGCCATCTTCGCCTTCATCATTTCCTGACGAACGATCTTAAGATTGGGAGTGCATGACGAACACGGTGAACGTAAAATCGACGTCTACACTTTCCTCAACACTGTCAACAAATGACGAATGACGATGGTGAATTAAATTAAGGGGTTGTTTTACGGTTGTGTTTTACCCTCCATTCTTCGTCATTTGATTCTTTGAGGCTGGTTGATAACACCATAACGATGAGGGCACAGACCAAAAGAACATAGCCTGACTATCCCCCATCGTTTTCTCCTCACTTATTGATGATGGCGGTGGCGCAACAGCACCACTGGAAGATTGCGCCGCGGTAGAGAAACGGCTGCCGGCGACGGGCCGACTGTGAGAGGAACCGGCCACCCAAGGGCCGCCGGGTCTCCAGAGAAGCGCAACGCCGTCACGCCACGTGGAGAACCGAGCCACAGCGGTGCCGGAGTGGCGCGGTGCCGTCACATCGCGCCGGAGGAAGAAGCCACGACCACTTAGGCTGCGACGGTTGGACGGGCTGGGCGCGGCACAGGCGCGCCGCCCAGGAGAATAACTGCGGCCAAAGGCCGCAGCAGATGAAGAAGAGCAGCCTGCTGAGCTGGCCACTGGAAGGTGCACCACAGGCGGGACCCAAACCGGGCCGATGCCATGAAAATGCCATTACAGGGAGATGGTGGGTGCTGACCCCACCCCCTTCGCTCGGTCAGGGCGGGGCCCACGTGGCGCGGCTACCGCTGGCTTCGGCTGGCAGACTGCCTCCCAACCACACGGTTCGTGCCACCAGCGGGCGGGGAGGACGCGCGGGCCGGGCCGCCTATCGCGGGTCATGCCGCCGCCCGAGTGGGGCCACCGCGTGGGCCGTGCCGCCGCCTAGGTCGGGCCACAGTTTGGGCTGGGCTTCCCATCCTGGGCTGGGCCGGTTTCCATCGGGTCGGGCCGGACCCGCGGGCCAGGTTGGACCCCGGTCGGGATCCGGACTCGGGTCGGGCCGGGTCGGTTTGGCTGGGCCGGAGCGGACCGAGACCTAGTTTGACCCATTTCACATTTTTTCCCATCTCATGGGCTATGGGAGTCCGATTGATGAACTGTCTATGCCTACGGGAAGCTTGTAATGACACAGTTCTTTTGGAATTCCCCACGTGAGGTTTGGACACAATTTGGGTATGGTCGGGTTGGATTGAACCCAAATCCAACCGGGCCCTCGGAGCAGAAACGCCAATAACTCACAAATCAGGCGTCTAATTGACGCGTCGTCTGTCGCATTGGGTTCTTTATGATGAGACGAAACTACGGGATACATAAACTTGAGACATTGTGGTTTTTGATGTATCAACACTTTCCTCGAGGAACAAACCCTCCCAGAATCGAGCGTACTGTGTGGGGGAACATAATGGCTAGTTGCGACTAAGATGATAAGATCCTACTTGGACCTACTACTATACTAGGATCCTCCGTGGGTTCAACAACGATGATACTGTTCTGAGATCCTATGTGGGTTCATCAGTGAAGAATACTACTCTGGGATCCTACGTGGGTTCGACAGCGACGACTACTGTTCTAGGATCCTACGTGGGTTCGACAGTGATGATTACTGTTCCAGGATCCTACGTGGGTTCGACAGAGGAGATGATTCAGTGGCTACATCTAATCATATCTACCCATATACATGATTTGTATACCTATGTGAGCTAAGTCTTGGCAATGTGATGTTATCATCAATATGATTTACTTTCTTCCTATGTGGAATAGGATATGCTTGGGCTCGAGAGATGGAGTCGGTTCTTATTGGTAACATAGGTATATGTGTGGGAATATACCTATGTAGGGATGGTTTTTACTCTGTGTTTGTAACTTCCTATTATGTTTTATCCATGGGGGATTTTGGGAGACCTTTGGGGTTCTCGGGGTCTCTACTGGGTATCGTTATACTCACCCCTGCACGGGCTTCGCCCGCACCTTGTTGTTTTCTGTGCAGACGATGGTCAGCAGTGATCGAGGCTGAGGGAGACGGACGAGAGGCTGCTTGGAGCTGGACTAGAAGGGACGTACCTTATGGATGAGTTGTTCGAGATTTGTACCTACTCTTCAGGTAGGATTCCCCGGTGGATGATCTAGGAGCTATTTTCCCGCTTCACTTGAATTTGTACCTGTAGTTCAATTGGGTTTCTATTCTGGCCCACTTACGTTCAGCACACTTTTCTTTTCTATTTTAGTACTTGTTGCTTCTACTGTTTTTGTTTAGAATATGTGTGTTACGGGTTTAAATTCAATACATTCTCTTTTTATTAGGGATTTTCCTTTGGTTCTATTCACCAGCCCCTGAACTATGGAAGGCGGGTTTGGGGTAGTGATGGCATGGGCTGCGAGGACGGGTCATGACAAATTGGTATCAGAGGAGTCAGTTCTTCTGTATAACTTGGACTCTGATTCTTTTAACTGCAATACTATTAATTGTATAGGGTGTGGTTATCAGTTTAGGGAAACCAATGTTGGTGCGGCAGCCGACGTATCCATACACTAGGACTATGAATTCTTATTTCCAACTCAGTGCACAAAAAAAAACTAATTGCGTGTACGTTTCCTTTGAAAAATTTTATTTGTGATTACTTTGTGTCAGCTCACCGGGTATATTGTTTCGACCGTGGCACACCTGTTTCTTTTCAGTACGACCCTACTTAGGTAGCCAGCCAGGGTTTTGGGATGTGTATTGGATGGTAGCCCACTGAGCGACGAGGCCTCGGTGCAGGGGCCAATCACAGCGGAGGCACCAGCGATACCACTATCTGATGGGCCACCGATAACACCAGCTCCTGTAGTAGAGAGTGCATTCCATCTGAGTGCGTTGCACGAGTTCCAGCGCCAGAGGCCGCCAAGGTTCAAGGGAGAGATGGACCCACAGGAAACTGAGGATTGGCTGGAGGCTGTTGTGAGAGTTTTCATATTGGTAGGGACACCTTCTGACCTCACGGTGATCCTTGTCACGAGTCTCCTGCAAGAAAAAGTAGATCGGTGGTGGAGACTGATACTCCAGGTGCATGACGAGGAATCACTTCTCCGGGCAGACTTTGAGAGCCACTTCCGGTCAGAATTTGTTCCAGCCACCCTTCTTGCGGTGTGGATTCTGGAGCTGCTTCATCTGCATCAGGGCTGTATGATGGTGGCACAGTACTTAGAGAGGTTCACCAAGCTATCGCACTACTCCACAGATATGCTGCGAGACTCGTTCTTCAGGGCTCGGACCTTCGACCAGGGACTCATGCATGAGATCAAGGCTTCTATGATCTCCCTCAGCATTCCGACGCAGGTGGGGCTTCTAGAGAGATCCCTTCTTATGGAGAGTTTTCTTACTGAGTAGTACCCAGTAGCGAGACCCACCACTGGGTGACACGTAGAAGAGTCTTCTGTAGCTGTAAGTAGACAGATGTCGCATAGGTCCAAGCAGACCAGGCCATTAGGTGGGCAACCCTAGGATACAGGTTCGGTTGTGCTGGGAACATGAGACAGATCCAGCTATATGAGGAGTAGTCAGTGCTATGCATGCGGCGGGTAGGGTCGCATGGCTCTTTACTGCCCTACCCGCCATGCATATGAGAAGCAGATAGTAGAGGGACCTCCCAGGTAGAGGCAGAAGTTCAACCATGGAGGTCCACCGGGAGCAGGTGGACATGTTAGAGGAGATGGCCAAGAAGCAGGTGGTGGATGACGTTTCGAGGTTCTACCACCACCACCCCCATGAGGACCACCCTGACCACAGGGAGCTGACAGACAGGAGTGGGCTCAGCTCCAGGAAGTCGAGGCCTATGACCACGATGCACCTGAGATTATTTGAGGTACTATCTGTGTCTACTCCACCCTTGCTGCAGTACTTATAGACACAGGTGTGAGTCATTATTTTATTATTGCGGCCCTCATTCGAATCTCGGAAACATTGACGGATAATTTGGCTCGATCCTTACAGAGACAGACTCATATGGAAGAAGACTCAACGATTACGCACTGGTTCCGGCAGTGTGACCTTGCTCTAGGAGGTGAGATCTTCGTCTAGGATCTCCCCATTGTGGCGTCGAGTCCTTATGATTTCATCTTGGGTATGGATTGGTTATCCACAGTTCATGCTCATATTGACTACATTAGGTGGAAAGTGTGGTGTGTCCGCAGGGATGGGATGAGGTTTACCTTCACTGGTGAGAAGGGATCCTTTGCAGCACAAGATGGACTTACCTAGAAAAGGGGACAGCCGATCACACATCAGTTGGCTAGCCTCATTCTCGGAGCAATTGATCTGGAGATTCCGACTTATCCTGTAGTGGTGGACCAGTACGTGGATGTTTTCCCTGGAGATGTTCTTGGAATACCTCCTCACAGAGAGGTGGACTTATACATAGACATGTACCCCAGTACGACACTGATATCTACTCCAACATATCAGATGACTCTCGCTGAGCTTCGCGAGCTGCGGGTATAGCTAGAGGACTTGCAGGGGAAGGGATTCATTCGACCCAGTGTTTCACCATGGGCATCCTCAATTTTGTTCGCCAAGAAGGCAGATGGGAGCTTGCGACTATGTGTTGATTATTATCACCTGAACCAGGTGACCATGAAGAATAAGTACCCACTCCTGAGGATTGACGACCTCTATGATAAGATGAAGGGAGTGTATTTGTTCTCGAAGATAGATCTTCGATCAGACTATCACCAGCATAGAGTACGGGATGAAGATGTGCAGAAGATGGCCTTCATATGCCGGTATAGCCACTACGAGTTCATGTTTATGCCATTCGGCGTAAAAAAAACATTATCTATGTTCATGGGACTCTTGAACAAGATCTTTCAGCCATAACTTGATCGCTTTGTGGTAGTTTTCATTGATGAAATTCTGATCTACTCAACTACCTAGGAGAAGCATGCCTAACATTTGCTGTTAGTACTAGACACACTCCGAGAGCACCATCTTTATGGTAAGCTCTGTAAGTGCCAGTTCTGGATCCGAGAGGTACACTTTCTGGGACATGTCATCTCAGAGGCTGGAGTTTTAGGGGATCCAGCGATGATCGAGGCAGTACTTTCTTGAGATCCACCCAAGAGTGTGATAGAGGTACGAAATTTTTCTAGATCTGGATGGGTACTATCAGAGATTTGTGCCATATTTCTTCAGAGTTACAGCACCACTTTCAGCATTGACGAAGAAAGGGAAACCCTTCCTGTTTTCAAAGAGATGCCAACAGAGTTTCTAGGAACTGAGGTAGAGGATGACTAGTACTCCCATGTTGAGGCTACTAGAAAAGGTTGTTGGGTACGTAGTCTATTGCGATGCATCAGGGACCACGCTCGGATGTGTTCTGATGCAAGTGCAAGTAGTGATATACTATGGTTCTCTTCATCTGAGACAACATGAGCATAAATACGCCACTCATGACCTGGAGTTAGAAGTATTGGTCTTCTCCTTGAAGATGTAGCGGCATTATCTGATGGGAGAACATTTTATAGTCTACTCTAACCACCAGAGTCTTAGGTACATCTTCTCACAGAAGGACCTGAACCTAAGACAGCGGTGTTGTGTTGAGTTCTTCCAGGACTATGACTTCAAGATAGTCTATACTCCTGGGAAGGGGAACATTGTAGCAGATGTTCTCTGTAGGAGATCAGGCATTCAACAGCTAGGATAGGTGATGGAGAAGTTGGCCGCGTTGTAGATACCCTTTGTGGATCGAGATGGAGCAGCCTTTCTGCAGTCTCCTTCTGTCACTCCTCCACTTATTCAGTGAGTCAGGGAGGCACATCATGGAGATGCTGACTGTGAGACACGACGTGCTCAGATATCTACAGGGCAGGAACCTAGTGGATTTTCTAAAGGTGGGGAGCACATAATTCTCTTTAGAGGACGTACTATGGTACTAGTAGCACTTTAGGATAAAGTGTTGAAAGAGTTCCACAAATCTCCTCTAGCGGTACATCCAGGTGTGGAGAAGATGTATTAGGACCTCCGAAGACAGCATTGGTGTCCAGGTATGAAGAAGGCAGTAGCAGAGTTTGTCTCATGATTCCGCACTTGTCAGCAAGTGAAGGCAGGGCACTAGGTTCCAGCAGGTTTAGTTCAGCCCATAGAGGTCCTAGAGTGGAAGTGGGATGGGATATCCATAGATTTCGTGACAGGACTTCCACATACATCCAGAGGTCACAATTCTATCTAGGTTATTGTGGACCAACTCACCAAGTCGGGCCTCTTCCTTTTGATCAGAGAGCAGGGTTTAGTAGAGAGATTGGGATGCCTCTACATACAGAAGATCGTACGGCTTCATGGTGTGGCATCGGTGATCATCTCTGATCGAGATGATCATTTCACTTCCCGGCTATGGAAGGGGTTGCAGGAGGCTTTCAGGACACAACTTCTCTTGAGCACTTCCTTACATCCTTAGACGGATGGCCAGATTGGGAGGACCATTTAGACTCTTGAGAACATGCATCGTGCATGCGTCCTCCACTTCGGTCATAGCTGGGAGGATCACTATAACGACCCAAACTTTTTAAATAGTATATTAACTTACTCTTAACGATTTAATAGAGATGTTAATGGTTAATGCAGAAAGAGGAGTCGATGGCTTCATCCAGTAGAATCGAACCTTATGAAGCCCACTTATCAGAGCTTGGGAAGGAGGTAGCATCTGTGGGCTTCGCTTTGGACCAAGCCCAAGCCGAACTCCAGCGTGTCCAGCTTGAACGGAAACGCCTATGGGATAAGTTCAAGTTAGTAGAGATTACTACTAGGCCAATGTTATCTGAGCCTCCCTCAGATTCTCTCACCATAGCACACCATACACTTAGGTCATATGCCGGTGTTATAAGGGGCTATGTGACGAGACCCTAGATTCTTTGTGTAATCCTTTGGGATGAATGAATTGAGATTTCTTCCTTTAGTGATGTTTGTGAAATTTCAAATGTCCAGATAATTTTAGAATGTATTTTATTAATGAATTTTGAAAAAAAAAGGATATTTTAAAATATTTATGAAAACCCTAAATAATTAATAATGTGTAATGATTTTCAAAAAATGGTCTTCTACAAAAGTGTTCAGTAAGGAATTTGGAGTCTAATAAGATCAACTTAATTTTTGATTAATAGTAAATTATGAATAGTGATTTTATGCTTAGGATTAGTAATGTGACCAAATGGATTAGTAATTTCACTTAAAGAAAGTTTTAATATAATTTAGACACCTTGATAAAGTAATGAGATTCAATAAAATGGGTAAATAACGGTTTCATAAATTATTAGTCAAGTATTAGTTTTTTCGGGTGAATAGTGTTTTTTAATTAAAAATAATTAGAAAATTATTTTTATAAAATGGACCTTGTTTTTTAACTCAGAGCATCAATATTGTGTTATGGTAATTTTTTGGGATTTTTCCGAAAAAAATGAATTCTTGATGAATAGTGATTTTATTTAAAAATTAAATTAAAAATATTTAGAAAATTATTTTTATAAAATGGAGTTCATAAATGTACTTAGAGCATCGATATTTGGTTAAGGTGAAATTTTGGGATTTTTCTGAGAAAGTTGAATTTTCAGTGAATAGTAAAAATACAGTTTTAGGGTTTCGGTATGTTTAATGACATCATAACTTTGTCATGATGACGTCATGAGATATTTTAATGGTTGGCCAGCCAAGGGTGATGAATTATTGTTTTGGGGGGCCCATGTGGCCTAACTCCATGGTAAATGCCAAGGGAGAGCACATGGTTTTGAGAAAAGCACTTGTGAGGTGTCCCTTGGCCATTAATGCCTTGTCCCCTCACTTTCCCTACAAATACCCACCCTTTCCTCCATTAGTTTTCACTCCCAACTCTCCCCCAACGAAGTTCTGGTCTCTTTACCTCCCAAGGAGTCCTCTCAAGGTGCCCCCAAGCCCTCAAGGTCCAATCCTTTGAGTTTTAAAGAGTTACGTTTTAAGGTAAGGGATCCGACCTCTCTCTTTCTTTTCATGTAATCTCTTTTATGTCATTTCTTTTATGCTCAATGTTCTTATGTGAGAGGATGTTATTTTATATTCCTCTTACTGCCCTTTTCATGTTTTTATGATGAGATATCCCCTCTTACTCTCATCATTTCGTTATATGAAAGTTTAAGTGACGCTGTTAGGCTGCCGAATTTTTAAGGGATTCTTTCACCCTTCTCTTCTTTTTAAGTTCTATTTTCATGTCAAGTCTTTCAAGTTCCTTTTTATTATGTTGGGGTATGATCTCTATATCTATCATACTGATCTCTTATGATCATATGATGAGAGACCCTATTTTATCTTGTCTAATCTTTTTTATTAATGTTTAAGTGACGTCGTTAGGCTGCCGAATTTTCATAAAAGAAATCTTATTTTTGTCTCACTTCCATGTTTTTCATTTCATATGGTATGTCTTTCAAATTGCATTAACATGTTCTTAAATCCATTATATTTTGTCCCCCTACTGTTTTATGGATCATTTATGAGTGGGTGACCCATTTTCCCTCTCTTTTCAATGTTTTCTAAAACCTTGTAACATAGCCGTTATGCTGCAGAATTTTCGTCTCAAAATGCCTCTCTCTTTTCTCAAAATTATTTTATGTTATAAAGTGAATAATCAAAGCTCTTATTTATACAATGGTATTCACATATATATCAAAATGTTCTATTTTAAATTCTGGTATTTACATACATGAAACCCGCTTCCCCTTTCCGTGGGTTTAAAGTGACATAAAGATCATGTCTTTAAAGCAGTTTTTAAAATGTTATGATTATGAAATGAAACCCATTTGTTTTATGATATATGGGTTGTTTATGAAATGATTTATGATAATATATGTGCCTCACATGATAATAAATACATGTCAAGGGTGCACCCAGATAGCGCTCCAATGCATTGGGTAAAGACTTAATCTCTAGAGATGAATTTTTAGATTGATACCTTGGTGAATAACTTTGGTAATTTTTAATGACACCTTGAGGATGGACCTTGGTGAAACGAAATGATTTTCAATATTGAATGTTGCAGCCACATCTTCAAGTTATGAAAAATGTTATTTTTATTATTATTTATCTCATGATTTCTTTCTCATGCCTTAAAGTTATTTTCATGTCATTTTTGAAGTATCTCAAGTTCACATGTAAAATGTTTCTCTTGTTTCCCTTACTGGGCCTTCTGCTCACCCTTTCTTTTGATGTATGTCCCCAGGTTATGAGATGCAATTTTGAACATAGGATGAACTTAAGGATAAGCCTTTAAAGTGTTTAAGAAGAATGTTTTATGTTGTTTTCATGTTTTATGTTCCTTGTTTCCATGACACTAAGCCTTAAAGATCCTCAGTTTTCTGTAATGTAATGAAAGTTTATGTTATAAAAAGACGGGATGCTATAGTTGGTATCAAAGGATGGTTTTGTTATTTGTGGAATTAGGATATAAAAAATTTAGGAAGATCCCTATAGAAAAGTTTAAATATAGGAAAACTTCTTGGTATTTTGGTAAGTATTGAGTAAGTGGTTTATCAAACAAATACATCCCTGTCTGGATATGAGCAGGTAGAGGCGGCTCTAACACATATGTACATAGGGGTAAAACCCGAAAACACCGCTTTGAGCTAGACTCAAACGGGAACTGGTGCACGATAACGGGCCTTGCTGCACTCTTGGTTACGACACTCCCGGGGGATATGTTTGGTTAATCACAAGCTTTTTATGAATCATTATGAAGGAATTATAGAGAAATGTAATTGTCTAAGAATGTAGTCTTAGTTAAAAGATTCATAAATGAAATAAGTTTCTCACTAAAGTTTTATCCTTTTAGAAAATGGCGGGCAATAGGAGGAACCATGCCGATGGTGACCGCAATGCACCATGTGCTGACGGCCCTCTGATGGAAGTCGGAATGGAAACATTCATGCGAATGATGAACCAACTGACTCAAGTTATGAGTAATAACTTGAATCAAGCTGAGAGGTCGATCTCACCACGAAGGGAACAACATTCTGTTGAGTCCTTCATGCGTCAATGACCACCATAATTCAGTGGATCTACTGACCCATTGGTTGCGGAACAATGGATAAGATCCATTGAAAAGATATTTTCTGTACTCCTTTGTTCAGAACAAGAAAAAGTCACCCTTGCTGTTTACCGCCTAGAGGGAGAAGCTAATTGAAGGTGGTCACTGGTCAAAAACACGAATCTTAGAGGAGAGATGGAAGCTATGGAGTGGGAAGAATTCTGGGGAATATTCTTTAATAAGTATTTCCATCATTCCATGATAACGAGAATGGAGAAAGAGTTTCTCGAGCTGAAGCAGAGGGAGAACGAATCTGTCGGAAGCTATGAGATGGACTTCACCCGACTTTAACGATATACCTCTAGCTTTGTCATGGATCCAAGTGGGAAGGTTGATAGATTTTTCGGCGGACTGAGACCTCATCTGCGGAAGAATTTAGCCAACCAGGACTATGATAGCTATGAGTAGATCGTGCAGAGTGCAATGAAAGTCGAGCTGGAGTTTGGTGAGACACAGTGGTCTCATAAATCAAATGACAAGAAGAGATCATTGGATCCCAGTTTAGGGAAGACTTTTGATTAGGGAAGAGGTGGAAAGAAAATTCAACTGACCACATGCAATAAATGTGGGAAGAAGCATCCGGGGAACTGCTTGGTCGGAAGTGGCAAGTGCTACAAGTGTGGAAGAGGAGGCCATATTGCTCGGAATTGTCATAGTGAGGTGAAGCCTCAACTCCCCAACAATAACGACAGAGGAAAGATGGTTGTGGCCTTACCCAAAGTCCATTGCTTCAAGTGTGGACAGCTTGGGCACTATGCTAATCTCTGTCCAAATACAAGGGCAGTGGAGGGGAATCACCATCAACCTCAGCATAGGCCAGGGGTGCAAGGTCGTGCTTTTGCTATCACAACAACTGAAGTTGAAGATCCGAATGACGTGGTAGCAGGTATTCTTGTTTTCCTCTCAAAACTAGCAACTACTTTGTTTGATTCTGGTTCTACATATTCCTTTATTTCTTCCAAGTTTGCAAAGAATATAGAATCAATCCATGAATTGCTTGAGGTAGAGTTGTCAGTCAAGACTCCAAGTGGGATTATCCATGCATCAACAGTGTTTAGAGACTCTAGTGTTTACTTTAGTGAGCACAATCTTATCGCAAATCTAGTAGTCATTCCCATGTTGGAATTCGACGTTATAATAGGGATGGACTGTCTCTCAAAGTATAATGCTAAGATCAAATGCAGAATTAAGGAAATCTTAGTAGTCTTGAATAAACGACCTATAATTATCTTCCAAGGAGAGATATCCCAAACTGACCTCTATCTAGAAGCACCTCCCATAGCTTTCTTTATGGAGTTAATCGGTGATGATGAAGAAGGGAAAGGGAGCATACAAATTGAAGATGTTCCGATTGTTCAAGAATACATGGATGTATTTCCTGAGGAGTTACCTGGACCTCCCCTAGAAAGAGAGGTAGAGTTCTCCATTGAACTCGTACTTGGGTCTCAATCGATATCAAAGACTCCGTATAGAATGGAAAATGTGGAGCTAGAATATTTAAGGAAACAACTCCAAGACTTGTTGGGGAAGGGGTTTATCCGACCAAGTGTGTCTCCTTGGGGAGCACCAGTTCTCCTTGTGAAGAAGAAGGATGGATCACTGCGGCTATGCATTGATTATAGAGAACTGAACGGGATCACATTGAAGAACAGATATCCTCTTCCAAGAATTGATGATTTATTTGACCAGCTTCATGGGGCTCAATTCTTCTCTAAGATTGACCTTCGATCTGGTTATCATCAACTGAGGGTGAAGAAGAAAGATATTCCAAAGACTGCCTTCCGATCAAGATATGGGCATTATGAGTTTACTGTTATGCCCTTTAGCTTGACTAATTCTCCTGCTATTTTCATGGATTTGATGAATAGAGTCTTTAAGGACTACCATGATAACTTTGTGGTAGTTTTTATTGATGATATTTTGATATATTCAAAAAGTCGTGAGGAGCATGAAGATCATCTGAGGGTTATTTTGAAAACTCTACGAAAGGAGAGGCTCTTTGGAAAGTTCAGCAAGTGTGAGTTTTGGTTACAACAAGTGGCTTTCTTGGGGCACATCGTAACCAATGAAGGAATCTCGGTTGACCCTGCAAAGAAAATAGTTGTGGAGGAGTGGCCTCAACCCACAATAGTAACTGAGATTCTTAGTTTCCTTGGTTTAGCAGGATATTATAGGAGGTTTGTGAAAAACTTTTCATGGCTTTCTAATCCACTAACCAAGTTAACTCGAAAAGGGGTTAAGTTCATCTGGACAAGGGAATGCGAGGAAAGTTTCCAAGAGCTGAAGAAGAGATTGGTTACTGCACCTGTGTTAACACTACCCTCTATCGGAGAAGGATTCGTTATTTTTAGCGATGCATCTCTCAAAGGGCTTGGGTGCGTCCTTATGCAAAATGACAAGGTAATTGCTTATGCATCTCGACAGTTGAAGACTCATGATCAGAATTATCCTACACATGATCTAGAGTTGGCAGTAGTTGTTTTTTCTCTAAAGATATGGAGGCACTATCTTTATGGGTAGAAATGTGATATATACACTGACCACCAAAGTCTAAAGTATATTTTCACACAGAAAGAATTGAACATGAGACAAAGGAGATGGTTGGAGCTTATTAAAGACTGTGATTGTTCAATTCATTATCACCCTGGAAGAGTAAATAAAATCGCGGATGCGTTAAGCAGGAAAGACCCTGTTGTTCTGGAAATAATGAGGATCTTAGGAGATCCCTTGATTAAAGATCTAGTAAAACTGGACATGGGAATTATAAGGAGAGGGACATCATCAACCCTATCCCAAATGATTTCTCAATATTCATTACTAGAGAAGATCAAGAAGGCTCAAAAAGAAGATCCTTTACTGTAGGAGAAGTTTGAGGCTGTAAAGGATGGGAAGTTCCCTGATTTCAATATTGATCAAGAAGGTGTATTGAAATTTCATACAAGACTATGTGTTCCATCTATTCCGGAGATAAAGAAAGAACTGATGGATGAAGCTCATAGCTATACTTTCTCTATACATCCGGGAAGAACTAATATGTATAGAGACCTTCGTGATCATTATTAGTGGGATAACATGAACATGGAGATTTCTGATTACACTACAAGGTGCCTGGTGTGTCAGCAAGTAAAGGCATAAAGACAACTTCCTAAGGGGGTATTACAACCGCTACCCATACCAGTATGGAAGTGGGATAATATCACTATGGACTTTGTAACTGGTCTCCCAAAAACATCCAAAGGAAACAGTGTGATATGGGTTATTGTGGACCGCCACACCAAGACAGCCCATTTTATCTCTATTCGGGAAGATTTCTCTCTAGATCAACTTTCCAAAATATACGTGAAGGAAGTGGTAAGGCTGCATGGGGTACCACTATCCATCGTGTCTGATCGTGATCCAAGATTCACATCAAAATTCTGGAGAAGTCTTCAACATGCTCTGAAAACTGAATTGAATTTTAGTACGGCCTATCATCCTCAAACTAATGGCCAATCTGAAAGGACTATTCAGACACTCGAAGACATGCTGAGATTATGCTCAATGGATTTTAAAGGTGGGTGGGATCAACACCTCACATTAGTTGAGTTCTCCTATAACAACAGCTTCCATTCAAGTATTCCAATGGCACCCTATGAAGATCTGTATGGAAAGTGATGTAGAACTCCTACTTGTTGGGATAAAACTGGTGAGAGAAAGCTTCTTGGGCCTGATCTTGTGCAAGAGATGACAGAACAGGTTCATGCCATCCAACAACACATAAAGGCTGCTCAGAGTCGGTAGAAGAGCTATTCTAACAATCGTCGAAGGGACTTGGAGTTTGGTGTTGGTGACAAAGTCTTCCTTCGAACTTCTCCATGGAAGAGAGTCATGCGGTTTGGGAAGAAAGGGGAGCTCAGCCCTAGGTACATTGGCCCCTATGAAATCCTTGATCGCATAGGAGCAGTGGCCTATCGTCTAGCACTTCCACCGAACCTATCTCAAGTTCACAATGTCTTCCATGTATCTCTCTTGAGGAAGTACATACCCGACCCTTCGCATGTACTGGACCCAGAGGTGGTACAACTGGAACATGACCTATCTTATGAGGAGCAGCCAGTGGAGATATTAGACCATCGAGACAAGGTTCTACGAAAAAATACTACCCACCTTGTCAAAGTGTTGTGGAGGAATCATAAATATGAAGAAGCAACTTGGGAGCCTGAGGAAACAATGAAGCAAAAGTACCCTCACGTTTTCAACTAGGCCTCAAGTATAAATTTCGGGGATGAAATTTCTTAAGGGGGGAAGAATGTAACGACCCAAACTTTTAAAATATTATATTAACTTACTCTTAACGATTTAATAGAGATGTTAATGGTTAATGCAGAAAGGGGAGTCGATGGCTTCATCCAGTAAACTCGAACCTTATGAAGCCCACTTATTAGAGCTTGGGAAGGAGGTAGCATCTGTGGGCTTCGCTTTGGACCAAGCCCAAGCCGAACTCCAGCATGTCAAGCTTGAACGGAAATGCCTACGGGAGAAGTTAAAGTTAGTAGAGATTACTACTAGGGAAATGTTATCTGAGCCTCCCTCAGATTCTCTCACCATAACACACCTTACACTTAGGTCATATGTCGTTGTTATAAGGGGCTATGTGACGAGACCCTAGCTTCTTTGTGTAATCCTTTGGGATGAATGAATTGAGATTTCTTCCTTTAGTGATGTTTGTGAAATTTCAAATGTCCGGATAATTTTAGAATGTATTTTATTAATTAATTTTGAAAAAAAGGATATTTTAAAATATTTATGAAAACCCTAAATAATTAATAATGTGTAATGATTTTCAAAAAATGGTGTTCTACAAAAGTGTTCAGTAAGAAATTTGGAGTCTAATAAGATCAACTTATTTTTTGATGAATAGTAAATTATGAATAGTGATTTTACGCTTAGGATTAGTAATGTGACCAAATGGATTAGTAATTTCACTTAAAGAAAGTTTTAATATAATTTAGACACCTTGATAAAGTAATGAGATTCAATAAAATGGGTAAATAACGGTTTCATAAATTATTAGTCAAGTATTAGTTTTTTCGGGTGAATAGTGTTTTTTAATTAAAAATTTAATTAAAAATAATTAGAAAATTATTTTTATAAAATGGACCTTATTTTTGAACTCAGAGCATCGATATTATGTTATGGTAATTTTTGGGGATTTTTCTGAAAAAAATGAATTCTTGATGAATAGTGCTTTTATTTAAAAATTAAATTAAAAATATTTAGAAAATTATTTTTATAAAATGGAGTTCATAAATGTACTTAGAGCATTGATATTTGGTTAAGGTGAAATTTTGGGATTTTTCTGAGAAAGTTGAATTTTCAGTGAATAGTAAAAATACAGTTTTAGGGTTTCAGTATGTTTAATGACATCATAAATGTTTCATGATGATTTCATGAGATATTTTAAGGGTTGGACGGCCAAGGGTGATGAATTATTGTTTTGGGGGGCCCATGTGTCCTAACTCCATGGTAAATGCCAAGGGAGAGCACATGGTTTTTAGAAAAGCACTTGTGAGGTGTCCCTTGGCCATTAATGCCTTGTCCCCTCACTTTCCCTATAAATACCCACCTTTTCCTCCTTTAGTTTTCCCTCCCAACTCTCCCCCAACTAAGTTTTGGTCTCTTTACCTCCCAAGGAGTCCTCTCAAGGTGCCCCCAATCCCTCAAGGTCCAAACCTTTGAGTTTTAAAGAGTTACGTTTTAAGGTAAGGGATCTGACCTCTCTCTTTCTTTTCATGTAATCTCTTTTATGTCATTCCTTTTATGCTCCATGTTCTTATGTGAGAGGAAGTTATTTTATATTCCTCTTACTTCCCTTTTCATGTTTTTATTATGAGAGATCCCCTATTACTCTCATCATTTTTTTTATGAAAGTTTAAGTGACGCCGTTAGGCTGCCGAATTTTTAAGGGATTCTTTCACCCTTCTCTTCTTTTTAAGTTCTATTTTCATTTCAAGTCTTTCAAGTTCTTTTTTATTATGTTGAGGTATGATATCTATATCTATCATACTTATCTCTTATGATCATATTATGAGATAACCTATTTGATCTTGTCTAATCTTTTTTATTAAAGTTTAAGTGACGCCGTTAGGCTGCCGAATTTTCATAAAAGAAATCTTATTTTTGTCTCACTTCCATGTTTTTCGTTTCATATGGTATGTCTTTCAAATTGAATTACCATTGTTTTAAATCCCTTATATTTTTCCCCCTACTGTTTTATGGATCATTTATGAGTGGGTGACCCATGTTCCCTCTCTTTTCAAGGTTTTCTAAAACCTTGTAACATAGCCGTTATGCTGCAGAATTTTCGTCTCAAAATGCCTCTCTCTTTTCTCAAAATTATTTTATGTTATAAAGTGAATACTCAAAGCTCTTATTTCTAAAATGGTATTTAAATATATATCAAAATGTTCTATTTTAAATTCTGGGATTTACATACATGAAACCCGCTTCCCCTTTCTGTGGGTTTAAAGTGACATAAAGATCATGTCTTTAAAGCAGTTTTTAAAATGTTATGATTACGAAATGAAACCCATTTGTTTTATGCTATATGGGTTGTTTATGAAATTATTGATGATGATATATGTGGCTCACATGATAATAAATACATGTCAAGGGTGTGCCCAGATAGCGCTTTAATGCATTGGGTAAAGACTTAATCTCTAGAGATGACTTTTTAGACTGATACCTTGGTGAATAACCTTGGTAATTTTTAATGACCCCTTGGGGATGGACCTTGGTGAAACGAAATGATTGTCAATATTGAATGTTGCAGCCACATATTCAAGTTATGAAAAATGTTATTTTTATTATGATGTATCTCATGATTTCTTTCTCATGCCTTAAAGTTCTTTTCATGTCCTTTTTGAAGTATCTCAAGTTCACATGTAAAATGTTTCTCTTGTTTCCCTTACTGGGCCTTCTGCTCACCCTTTCTTTTGATGTATGTCCCCAGGTTATGAGATGTAGTTTTGAACATAGGATGAAATTAAGGATAAGCCTTTCAAGTGTTTAAGAATAATGTTTTATGTTGTTTTCATATTTTATGTTCCTCGTTTCCAAGACACTAAGCCTTAAAGATCCTCAGTTTTGTGTAATGTAATGAAAGTTTTTGTTAGAAAAAGACGGGATGCTATAATCACTTACCCTTGGTAGAGATTGTAACACCCTGAGATTTTATGAAAAGTATTATTTTTAATTAATGTCTTGTGTTGTACGCTACACCAAAAGGATCTTGCACAACACACATCCCTGACTTTCCTTGCATTACATGCAATCACGACCTTCCTCGATAGCGTGTGTTGTAGGCAATACCGGGTTTTACTAAACAATGATATATTATTATAATATTATTATGAACTATCCGTTATGAATATTATTAACTAAATTTTGAATTTTATAACATTATTATTCATATTACACATTTTCTAGAACATGGTATAAGAACAAAATAAATTTTTCGGGTAAAATAAGTATTTTTCAAAAAATGCAGTTTTGCGCCTTTTGATGGTGCACCCACTTTAAATCTAGTTTTTGACATGTTTATAAGTTAAATTTGGAAAAATAAAATTCTTATATGGAATAAATAAATAAAAATTTACTTTGGATAAATTTTTCATATTATTCTGGTAACTTTCATATTTTGATGAATAGTAAAAACAGGCTATATTTTAATTAAAAACAACTTTTTTCATCGTAATAATTTATATCGTTAAATTATAATATTGAATGGTTTTAAACTATAAATAGAATATATTTTTACCATTTAATATAATTTATGTCATTAGCATTGATTTTACATTAAATTCGTAGGTTAAATCAATTCAATCTTTTGCAATGTTTTGAAGAAAAACCTGTTTTCTTTCGACAACGGGATTAATTTTGATTTAATTTATGCAACTTTTGTATATTGAATTTGGAAAAATGTATTCCATATTTGGAATCAGTGGATTCAAATTATGTTAATAAGCTACTTTTTATTTTTGGGAATTATGAACAGTAACTACGGTAAATTTTATTTACCATAGTTAAAGGTAAATCAGGTAATTAAGGGTAAATATAATATTATAAAATTACCCTGACACATTCCAAAATTCTATTGGATGGCTAAAAGTAGACCCATATAACCTAAGGGTCGGATTAGATTCATTTTATAGACTTTTGACCAAGAAAATAATTTAATTATTATTAAAACCAAAGAAAGTGACAACAAGTCACTCTCTTACATCTTATAAGTATAATAATTTTAATTTAGTGATAAACATCATAAAACATCGAACATGAATAGTATCTAGAATGCTAATAAAATCATCTACATCATGATAATTTATTTAGAATTTTTAGGGATTAAATAATTGTCATTAATGGTGATACATTAATGATAGAGAAATTATTTATTAAGTGGAAAATAAGTAATATAGTTTTTATTGAAATAATAATACCCATTAAAAGGCCCAAAAACCAGACCAAAACTTATTTTTACTGTATATCTACACCTTAATCATAAAATGAACTAATATATAACCGTTTGGAGCCTTATAAAAGTGATTATAACACTTATATTATATTATTTTAAATGATGCCAAAGTTGTCACCTTCATAATTTAATAAATATAACAATTTAAATATTGTGATTTTAAGATTATAAATTCGAGTAAAAGTATTATTGTGAACGTTAATAGATTTATATTTATCATAGGATTTTATTTTTAATTTTTATGCAAAAAATCAGTATATTAAATAATTATACAAAAATGTTGTAGTAATTATTTTATTAAGAGATAAACCAAATAAATGGTTTTAAAAAAAATAAAATAAATATTATATGAACTATTTAATGTGATCCAATAATTTTATAGATACATATGACCTTTTATGAATCTATTAAAGCTTTTATTTCGAACATATATTCTGTATATATTTTATTTAAATTCAAATAAATGAATAGTGTCAAAATTGACACTATTGTTATTTTATAAAAATAACATATTATAAAATTGTTTAAAAATCACAAAAATATTTAAAAATTATAAATTTAAATTTATATGGTCTATAATGTTATAAAGTAAACAATTAAGGAAAATTCACAACAAATAAGTAATTAATTGTTATAATTTAAAATTTCGAATTTTATTACCACAAATAAACTTAAATAGATTAAATAAGGATAAATCAAAATGATAAGGTTTAAAATAAGATCCAAACATGTTTAAATTTGATTTTTTGATGATATTAAAACCTTATCTCATATAATATTAGAATATGAGTCATTTTTGGATGTTTTTAAGTGGGGTTATATTTATTATAAATTAATATTTTAAGAATTCCAAAGGTGCCCCTCTCCTCCCTTAAAAAAGGGCACCTCATCCCTCTCTTCTACATAACACTTTGAGCCTTCAAGATCGGCCAAACCCTAAACAATTATCTTATCCACTTCTCTAGAAACATATTAGAGGTTCTGGTCTTCTTCAAAGACCAATTTTAGTTCCCTAAGAGGAGGTCTCAAAGAGGCGCTTCAAAGAAGAGGTAATTTCCGTTACCGATTCTTTCACCTTTATTTCTTTTTCCAGTTCTTCTTTTTAGGTTGTTTCATTATGAAGTAATAACATCAGTATCAATCATTTACTGATACATTATTATAAGTATGAAACAACCCTATTTCACCATCTATCCATCCTACGGAAAACGAAATCACCGCGCGTGCGTATGTACGGAATATCGTCTCCACACCGTGGTGTAATCTATTTTCCACCACCACCTTACTTGGATGGGTATAATGGAGTAAATAATAACTATATATGATTATTGTAAAGTGATATTTATTCTGTAATAGTATACATACACTCTAATAAAATTCCACTATCATGGGAACGATATCATCGCTCGTGCATACGTACGGAATACCGTCTCCACGACGCGATGAGATTCATTCTCAATGATTAGCCATTACTAAATGATTATAAAGTATATATAATAAGTAATAATGAATTATATGACATTATAATGATACTGGATTTATGTATATATATATATGTATGTCATCCAATTAATTCCATTCAATTCAATGAGGAAAAGAAGACAACGTTCATGCGTACGTACGGCCTACCGTCTCTATGAACGGTGTATTTCCTTCCATTTATAGATCTATTATATATATGTATATTCTGAATATATATTATATATAAATGATATTTTAAATTCTAGATGTAAGTAATCACGATCTAAGTAATCATATAAATAATTACAAGTCAAAACACGGACGACAAATGAAACGATTTTACCCAAAACACTCTTTAACATGTAATTTACAAAAGAACGGGTAATATAAAGTCATAAGTGAACCATATACGATATCATAACAATTAATATGATTCTGTAATAATTCAATAACATTATTTAAATCATTATACAGGAGGTTAGGATACGTATGAAGCATATCGGACCTAAGGTAAGGGATAATTTTGAAAATCTCATTTTTATCCGAGATTGCTTATTCGTAAGTATTTACTGGGGTTATTTCTATCAACCATGTCCATGTTTTATAAAAGTGTTTTCATTTATGTTTAAAGTCCTTTTTACCCATTTTTGACTTTTACTACATGGTATGTAAGGAATCTTTTTTTTGTTTACGTTTCGAGGTACTTTTTGACTTTTCTGACAAAAGTACGAGAAGAATGTTTTTTAACTTATACGGAACAAACGGATTTTTACGATTTTATAAAGCCTTATTTTCATGAAGATTACTCCAAAATATTTCATGAATATTTTCAACAAAATCTCTTTCTTTTAAAATTGCATGACTTTTTGTGAAAATAAATTGATTTTGAAGAAGAGAGGATATTTTCCTCAAGAAATCATTACAAGTGTTTTATCAAAACAATTTTCCATCTAAGATGAAATTATTTCATATGTGTATGTTTGAAGTGTAATGTCTCTATGATTGACATGGTTTCACTTTTCTTATTATGAAATGATATCAATTTCTTTTATATGGATTATGTGATGATGGGATGATGTTTATGAAACCCATTTTATTCGTTGGGTTATTATGAATGATGTATGTTTATTTTGTGGCACTAGTAAGAATGATTTCATTATGAGATGGGTGGGACCTATATCTCTCTCCAATGAATTGGGTAAAGATTTATATCTCATGAGATAGACATGGCTGGAACCAAAAGTTAAACCGGTTCAGTAATACAAGACTGGAACGAGAAGTGAACTCGATTCAGAAAGGGACTTTGTCCACTATGATGGCCTTGGCAGAAATGCCTTGGCTACTATGGAAATCATATCATGTGCTTAATGGTTTCCATAATTACATGTTTTATTCCCATGCTATTTTATCATTCTTTATGTTTCTTTATGATCTATGCCTTACTTACTTCCATGTTTTGGGTCATTTCTCAAGATTTTGATGTTTAAACATTTTGTTCATGTTTTTAAGTTCAAATGTATATGGTATGTTTTATTTTATCCATGCTTACCCTTACTGAGCATTTGAGATCACCCTTTTTATGTTTTCTTTTCCCCAGGATATAAAGAAAGGTTTTAGGTAATAAGAAAAAGGGGAAGATCTTTATGGGATATGTTGAAGTTCTTTCACCACGATTAGAAGATTACGTTCCAAGTTTCCAAAGACACTAAACTATTACGGTCCTTGTGTGTCTGTTTTTGTTATGTATTAAGTATTCTGCTAAAGTAATGTAATGTCCATGTACGTCAAGCTTCAAGTCTCTACATAGATCTTGTACAACCACAGCTACCACTCTACCATCGAGATGGCACCTTTCGAGGAACTTTATGGCCGACCTTGCAGATCACCTCTATGCTGGACTGACCCAGGAGAGTTAGCACTCATGGGACCAGAGATGGTGTAGGCTATGAAGAAGAAGGTGCAGATCATCCAGTTGTGGATGAAGACTGCTTAGAGCAGGTAGAAGTCCTATGCTGATAGGAGACGGAGACCTCTAGAGTTCGAGGATGGTGACCATGTCTTCCTATGGGTCTCACCTCAATGAGGTTTACAGATATTTGGCTGGGGCGACAAGTTATCTCTGAGGTTCATCAGACCCTTCCAGGTTCTCAGTAGAGTAGGCAAGGTGGCTTACCGCCTAGCTCTTCCACCTCAGTTGCACTGGGTGCACAACGTTTTCCACGTTTCACAGCTAAGGAGATATGTGCATTACTCAACTCACATCATAGACTGGGGTGATCTCGACATCGATGACGAGGCGACTTTCATGGAGGTTCCAGTGGAGATTGAGGATCGACAGGAGCAGGTCCTACGTGGACAGTCGATACCTCTTTTTCATGTATGGTGTCATCACGAGAACCTATATGAGATCACATGGGAGAGGGAGGCTTAGATCTGTGCTCTATACCCCCATTTGTTTCCCTAGTTTTGAGTTTTGGCTTTCACGGACGTAAATCCCTGAGGTGGGGAGAATGTAAAGACCCGAAAATTCCGTTGAATTTTTTTTTTCTTAAATTCATGGGATTTTTTTGAGTCTGCGAAAATTCACGGCGCTTGATTCTGAGGCTTGGTGTGCTTGAAATCAATTTCTGAAGTTTTGTTCAGGTACGTTCAGTAAACGTACGAGCGGGATTTTTATAACTTCTGAACCGGTGCTCAGAATCGAATTTTGAGGGTACCATTGAACTCACAGTGCCAATGTTTGCTTAATGATACCTTCACCGCTGCTACATTCTAATGAGAATGGAAGTTATATTTTGGGGTTTTAAATAAAGTTAAATAAAAATAAGAAGTTTGTTTATTTTTATTTTTGATTTGGTTAAAACCTCCAAGTGGTGGTTGGTGATGGGGCCCACCCACATATATCCTCCCTTGAGAGGATATTTATTGGTGGGGGACCACCCGAGCTTCTTAACTTCTTGAACCCCCCATTTATGTGAGAGAAAACTCTTCACCTTCCCCACCATTTAATTAATCCAACCCATCTCATTTATTTTTTTAAGTTTCACAATTTAATTAAACTCCTTTTGAATCCATTTGAATTCTTTCCAACCATTAAAATAATATCTAGTCTATTATTTTTGGATGGAAATTTATTTGCTGGAGCTTGGGGGAGCGGAAGAAGAACTCTCCAATGAAGAATGCGAAGAACACCATCTTCGACTTCGTCATTTCCCAACACACGAGCTGGAGATTGGGAGTGCGTAACGAATGTGGAGAATGACGAATTAACATCCGCCCTTTCCCCAACACCGTCAACGAATGACGAACGACGACGGTGAATTGAAGGTAGGGGTTGCTTTACGGTTGAGTTTTACTCTTCGTTCTTCATCCTTTAATTCTTTGAGGCTGATTGATAACACCATAACGAGGAGGGCTCGGACCGCACGAACACTGCCTAACCCTCCCCCATCATTTTCTCCACACTTGTTGATGACGACGGTGGCGCAACGACATCTCCAGAAGAGTGCACCGCGGTGGAGCAATGGCAGCCGATGACAGGTCATCCGTGAGAGGAACCGACGACACAAGGGCTGCCGGGTCACTGGAGGAGCGCGACGCCGTTGCGTCGCATGGAGAATCAGGTCACGGACATGCGGGCTGCGGTGGTGCTGGAGGGGCATGGTGTCATCGTACCACGTCGGAGGAAGGATTTGCGGCCACCTAGGCTGCGGCGGTCGGACGGGCTGGGCGCGACGCCGTCACACCGCGCCGGAGAAGAATAGTGGCCAAAGGCCACGGCGGACGAAGGAGGGCAGCCGGCTGAGCCGAACGCCTATAGGCGCACCATAGGCGGGACCCTTCAGGTCTCGTGGTCATCAGGCAGGTGCCATGCGCTGGCTGTTACTGGGAGATGAGGGGGCGCTGCCCCACCCCCCCACCCCACCCCCTTCACTTGGTCAAGGTGGGCCCTAAGAGGCGAGGCCACCACTACCTTCGACTGGTGGACCGCCTCCCAGCCATGCAGGTCGTGCCACCTACGGAACGGGCCCCCGCACGGGCTGGGCCACATATCGCGGGTCGGGCCGCCGCGTGGGCAGGTCCGCCCGTCGCGGGCCAGGCCGGTTTCAGGCAGGCCGGTCCGGTTCCGGTAGGCCAGGTCGGACCTCGGTCTGGATCCAGACCCGAGTCAAGTCGACCTGAACTCTGTCGGTTCGGCCCAGTCCTGGTCGGGTCGGGTCGGTTCAGCAGGGCCAGACCAGACCCGAACCCAGTATGACCCATTTCACCTTTTGCCTATATCTTGGGCTACGGGTGTCTGATTGAAAAATCGTCTGTGCCGACGGGAATCTCATAATGAGATGGTTCTTTTGGCTAACCCCATGTGAGATTTGGACGCTATTAGGATACAGCCAGGTTGGATTGAACCTAAATCCAACAGGGCCCTCAGAGTAGAAACGCCAATAACTCACAGACCGGGTGTTCGATTGACGCATCTTCTGTCGCATTAGGTTCCTTATGATGAGACAGATTTACGGGATACATCAACTAAAGACTTTGTGGTCGTTGATGTATCGACAATTGGCTCGAGGAGCAGACCCTCTTGGAATCGAGCATGATGTGCGCAGGAACCCTATGGTTGGCTGCGATTGAGATGATAAGATCCTACATGGACCTATTACTATACCAGGATACTCTGTGGGTTCTACACCAACGATAATATTGTGGGATCCTACATGGGTTCGATAGAGACGATTACTGTTCTGAGATCCTACGTGGGTTTGACAGCAACAACTACTTTTCTAGGATCCTACGTCGGTTCGACAGCGATGATTACTGTTCCATGATCCTACTTGGGTTTGACAGAGGAGATGATTCAGTGGCTACATCTAATCATCACTACCCCTCTACATGATTTTTATACCTATGTGAGATGAGTCTTGGAAATGTGATGTTATCATCAAGATGATTGACTTTCTTCCTATGTGGAACTGGATGTGCTTAGGCTCGAGAGATAGAGCTGGTTGTGATTGGTAACTTAGGTATATGTATGGGAATATACCTAAGTAGGGATGGTTGTCACTCTGTTTTTGTATCTTGCTATTATGGTTTATCCTTGTTGGTTTTTGGGAGACCTTTTGGGGTCTCTAGGTCTCTACTGAGTATCGTAATACTCACCCCTACACAGGCTTCGCCCGCAGCTTATTGTGTTCTGTACAGACGATGGTCAGTAGTGATCGAGGATGAGCGAGACAGACGAAAGGCTACTCGGAGCTGGACTAGACGGGACGTACCTCAAGGATGAGTTGTTCGAGATTTGTACGTACCCTTTATGTAGGATTCCCTGGTGGACGATCCGAGAGCAGTTTTCCCTCTTTACTTGTACTTGTACTTGTTGTTTAGTTGGGTTTGTATTTTGGCCCACTTACATTCAGCACACTTCTCTTTTCTATTTTAGTACTTGTTGCTTCTACTCCTTGTGTTCATATTATGTGTGTTACAGGTTTAAAGGTAATTCCTTCGCTTTTTATCAGGGATTCGCCTTTGGTGCTAGTCGCCATCCCTTGGCCTATGGAAGGCGGGCTTGGGGTAGTCACGGCACGGGCCACGAGGACGGTTCATGACATTTTGATATTTTTTTAAATAATTGATTTTTAGGTGAATCGTGAAAACATAACAATACTTCCAGAATCATCACTTTTATAAGATTATAATAATAAAAAATGAATTCAATATTTTTTGAAACCTTTATATATAAAATATATATGTATAAGTGAATTAAATCATTTAAAATTATTATTTTGTATTTATAAAACACATGTATAATTCTTTTGAAACATAAGTAATATTTTTCTCCAAAAACTAATTTATTCAATTATATTAAAAATTTTCTATTATCACTTTTATAAATTAAATCAAAAAAAATATATATTGTGTACTTTATATAAGCCTGGTCATATTATTAAATAATTTTATTTTCATTTTTGGGTACAAAAATATGATTACTAAGATTAATGTTAATGAAAATGATAATGGTAAAACTATTTTTTTCAAATAATTGTTTTATAAGTATTATGTAATATTAATCTAATAAAATAAATTAATATTTTTTGAAAAAAATATTTAATATAAATTTCAATCCTATATTTAAATACATTTTCATTTCTTCAATGGGAAATAAATACTAAATAAAATTATGAACACTTACAGGTGAAAATAACATTTTTTTTTTCTGAAATAGTTTTTTTAAATATGAAATTTTTTATTTTAAAAGTTAATTTTATATTGATTAGAAAATTAATTATATTAAAAAATGAATAAAATTAATTTCATCACATATAAAAAAATTTAAGAGGGTTTATTTTATATTTTTATGAAAACATAAGTTACTTGAGAAAAAACTAGCTCCCCCAATAAAAGAAAAAAAAGGTAAAAGTAAAAATATAAGAACAAATGACTTCCAAAATATTTAAATCATGCTTGAAAATAAATGGTTGATTATTTCTAGACCATATATCACCCAAAACTCCTTTATTTATAACTTTTTTATTCTTTTACACACTAATATTGTAATTATATCATTGAAGGGTGTTCACAAAAGTGCCAATTTCTTAAATTATAAAAGGGGGCACTTACACCCCTTCATTACACAACCATCTCTAAGAATTAATTCATAAAAATCTATGATTTTTATTCTCCCATAATTCAATCTTAGGTTCAAAAGATTCATTTCTAAATTATTTATCTGAATCCCTTCATTTATAAGGTGACTTCCAAGAGAAATTTCAAGGTACCAAAGTGAGTATTACTTACTTCTTAACTTTTGTTCTTAACATTTCTATTAAAAAATTCACATAACCATAATAATAAAATAAAATTATTATCATTATTATACATAAGTGTTATAATATTATTGTGAGAACTATTATTTATTCACACTACTGTAAATGTAGGCTATACCAATAGAAATTTTCCAACAGTTTTCATAAACCGTTGGAGTAGGGATGTCGAGAGGACCCTGCCCAAGGGTTTCAGAAAACTATTAGAATAGAGACTTTTAGATGAGTTTTACCCAATGGTTTTATTAAACTGTTGGGATATGTGAGTTTTAGATTACTTTTACCCAATGTTTTTATCAAACCATTGGGATATGTGAGTTTTATGTAGGCTTTCCCAATGGTTTTTTTAAACCGGTGGGAATGTTTTACCCTAAATTGTCAATAGACCCGATCCCCCATCTACGTGATTATATGCCTAAAGAGGATCTCTCTAAATCTAAAACTTATTCCACCAGATCCATCTTCAATCAAGAAATTGTTTTGTTATACAATTAAAATATGTAATTGGTACATTTGGTTTAATGTTTTTCATCTATATTTTTTTATTTGGCCTAAACCCGAGGTCTGTGTGGTATGGTGTACCCAATAATTTCAAATTGATTTGTTTTCCATTTTTGTTCTATACTTCAACTGTCATTATTGTGTGAATAAACCTTATTTGAAGTATTTATATCCACTCCTATGTAGAGTTAGTGATCCATATAAATGGATTGGGGCCGATTATGGAAGTGGTGTAGGTGGTTTTCTATTTTTTAGTGGGGTGATATGGTAGTTTCTATAGACTTTAGTTTACTTTATATCAACTGTGTATAATTTTATGTTTGTATCTATTTGGTTTACTTTAAGACTATAACACTTATATATCATATGCCTAAGGTTAATAAGGTTGTTTACATGTAAACCATCATAATATAACACTCATATGGATATATTCTTAAGAATAATCCATGGAAATTATTGATGAATATTTTGTTAATCATATAAAAGGTTTCTTTATAAAGAATTCTAATATATAAGGTAATTTACATTTGGCCCCCTGATTACTGCTGGAGTTACATCTTATACCAACATTTATTTTTGATTTTTATATACCATGTTTATTTTATTTCCTCATCTTATGTAATCCCTCATCATTTAGGGGTTCTGGTTATTGTTGAATATGAAATTGGCATGTTCTAAATACTCCAGCCTACACATAGACAATGAATTTTATTTCTCAAACCAATACCATTACTAATTTTCTAGGCTTGTAACATAATATTTGTGTCATAGGGGTACTATATTTTCTCCCATAGTTCATGTTCACATTCATATTTTCAGGAATTTTAAATTGAAAAATTATTTCTTTCTTAAAAAAGGGAGTTCAAACAATTAATTTTTGAAATTTTTTTGTAATGGATTAGTGGGTTGTGCAAGTGATGGTGTGTAGGTTGGGGGAGGGGGGATTTGTAGGGGGAGACTGTTGGGGGTTATGTAGGGGTGGATTGTAAAGGTGGGTTGGGGGTGGGCTGTGCAGGTGGGGTGGGGTGGGGAGGTTATGCTAGTGGGGGGTACAGGTGGGGGGGGGGTTTGCAAGTGGGTGAGGGAGGGGAGTGTACAGGTTGGGGGGATGTGTAGTGTACAAGTGGGGAGGGGATGCGGCAGGGGGGGGGGGGCAGTGCAGGGGGGTCTTTTGGGGGTGAGGTGGGGGCTATGTAGGTTGGGGTGAGGTGGGCTTTGCAGGTGGGGGTGTGCAGGTCGGGGGGGGAGGTGGGGGTATCGTTAGGGACACACAGGATATTTTTCCCTCCCATGTTTTCACCAACCTTTACATATGAGTCTCCTCACCCGTCTATACCATATACATTGATGAATACCACTCCCTATCCAGCATTCAACCAGTCATCTGTGCCATCTTTGTTTACTTTAACTTCTTTCTCTCTGAGCTTTTATATTCCATCTTCTTCGACTCCTTCTCCACCAGAGTCTATCCCTAAAAAGTATACATTGGGACCCAATCCACCTGCACAGGGTGTTCCTTCAGTTTCTATGGATCTAGTGGTGCCCATTCATCTGACTTTCACAGGTTTTTTTATAGAACCCTAACAAGTTTTTATACCATTATTTATTTTCATTATAACATGCATTGATAAAATATTTGTTTACCTTTCATAACAGATACATATACTGATAGGAGGTGGGGGAGGGGAGTACATGCATGTGTGTGGTGTAGAACTTCCACACGCTGTTGGTGGTGGACTACAATGAAGATAGTCAATTGATAGAAAAAACAAGGCAACAATGTCGGATTTTTTTGGTGACACTTGACAAATACTCCGAAATCATTTCTGTCAGCTCACAATCATGGAGACAGTTTCCAAATGAAGTCAAAGATAATTCTTGGGAAGATATATGGGTAAAAAAACTATTTTATTTAATGAAATATATTATTTTTGTAATTTTATGAATGAATATTTTGATTTCAGCTTCGCTTTAATTTCCCTGATGGTGAGGGCGCACAGCCAGCACGTCTAAGGGACTTATGTGAGTATTGGAGAGCATAAAAGCCTAAGTTGTATACAGTTTGGCATGATAGAGTTGGCATAGAGTTAAAGGAAGTCCCAGTCATTGAATATTTTTCGATAGAACTGTATAGGGAGATGATTACTTATGGGACATCTACTTAGTTTAAGGTATTAATCACATTTGAGGTATTTAAATGAGAAAATTCACGTTTTTAATTAATAATATCTTTTTTATTATTGAATTTTATTTCGTAATCATCCGAAAGAAATAAAAAATCATTGATGCTAAAAAATACCTTCACGCATTGGGACGTACTATGATTCCAAATCATGAGAGAAATCAGGTATGACTATTCTTTATAATTTTTCTTTACGACTTGTAATTTATATTATTTCCCCCATAATTTATTTAGTTAATAAAGTTTTTATATAGTTTTAGATGTGAAATTAATTATTGGTAACCTATTTTTAATTATGGTTTCCAATATTCAATGTCATTTTAGAGGGAAAAATCGAATATTGAAGGAAGGGTGCCTCGAGGAAAACTATTTTGCTCAAGTCGAAGGAAGATGGATGTGCAGTTAATGAACTGAATCCCCAGTAGATTGTATGTTTTTATATGTTGATTTTAAATTTTAAAATCTATTTTTTAACTTAATAATCTATTTATATTTGTAAAAGGTTTCTTTATAGGCCTTTGATGCCCAGTAACCTGACAATTTTGGGTCAAATGATCACTTACATCAGGTGTTGGGAGATGAGAACCCTGGAAGAGTATGTTTCCGACCTAGGAAGAGTAGAGTCCCGATGAGATATTGGACCTCCTCAAGTATTAGTTTTATTACCACCAAGTTATAGTAGGTTAAGGCACAAGTAGAACAGGTTGAAAAACATGCCATAGAGATGCCATGACAGTCTGCTAGGTAAAACACTACATTTATGAAACTGATGGATGTTTTGCATCCAAAACTTCCACCAGAGGCTAGTACAGCTTGTGATGAATATATATTGTCGATGTGTTCTATATATGGTACACAAGATGGGAGTTCTAGTGGAGGTCGAGATAATGGTGAGGAAGAGGCCGGGGCAAAGGAGGAGGGCAAGGAGGAGGCCGAGGAGGAGTAAGAGGGAGAGGAGGAGGCATAGGATGGTGAGGAGGAGGCCGAAGAGGGCGATGAGGAGGCTGAAGAGGAGTACAAGGGCACGAAGAAGGGCGTTGAGGAGGTATATGATGATGATGGGGATGAAGATGAGGACTAGGGGTGAGGCTGATGATAATGGTGATGATAGTGATGGTGATGGGGGATAGATTGACCTGTTACATTTTTGACTAATATTTCTGACATTTTATGTTTGATGATTTGTTGTGCTTGAATATATGTGTGATTAGGTAGGTTATTTTCTCTTTATTTCTTTATCTATAAATAAAAAAACATGATTTGATGATTTTTTTTGACTGATTCACCACTCCTCTAGACCCCTTCGGACACCCCCAGCCCCCTAGACATCCCCCCCCCCCCCATGGACAGCCCCCCAACCCCCTGGACGCCCCCACCCCTTAGACACCACCCCACCCATTGTACACCCCCCCCACCACACCCCTTAGACACCCCCAACCCCTTGGACACCCCCCCAGACACCCCCTATCCCTTTGGAAATCCCCACAAACACCCATGGATATCTACCACCCCCACCCCACCCCCTAAACACCCCCCAGACACCCCCTACCCCTTTGAAAGCACCCCCACCCAAATGGAAAACCCTCATCCCCACCCCCTAAACGCCCCCACCACTTGGACAGCCCCCTCACCCCCTGAACACTGCCCCACCCCCTTGGACAGCCCCCAACCCCTGGACATCCCCCCCCCGGACACCCCCCCTGGACACCCCTACCCCCTTGAATATCCCCCCCTGGATAGCCCCCCACCCCCTAGATACCACCCCCACCCCCTAGACACCACCCCCACCCCCTGGACACCCCCTACCCCTTGGACACCCCCAACCCCCTGGACACCCCCCTAAACACCCCCTACCCTCTTGGAAAATACCCCCAACCCTCTGGATAGCCCCCCACCACCCTGGACACCACCCCACCCCCTAGACACCCCCTATACACCCCCACTAAAATCCATATTTTAATTTGATATTTTGATGTTTATAGAAAATTTAGATGTTCTATTATCAATTGTTTATTTAGAAGGCGGATGTATGGAAGTTCTATTTATGTATATTGAATGATAGAAGAATTTATATATTAATTTTTAATTTCACAAAGCGTATTTATTCCTATGGTTTATATTCCTAAATATGCCTTTTGATTTTTAGATAAATGGTATGTAAAAATTTGTTATTATATTTAAGATTAACCACAATCATCACTTCCATTTTTAAAGTTATAATGAAATGAAAGATAGAAAGAGTGGAAAATTCTATATATGAATGATGGTAATCAAAATCCTGAATAATATCTTCCTAAGTGGGTAATTATAGTTACTAAATTATGTTATCATAGCATGTCAATGGAATGTTATAGGTTTCTAAAAAAACAATTCCCAATATTACCCCCACCCACACCCCCTGGACACCCCTACCCTGTTGGACAGTAGCCCCAACCCCCCTGAACAGGCCCCCACCCCCTAGACACCCCCCAGACACCACCCCACCCCCCTAGACACCCCTACCCCTTGGACACCCCCAACCCCCTGGACAGCCCCCCAAACCCGAACACCACCCCACCACCTAGACACCCCCTACCCCATTGGATAGCCCCCAACCCCCTAGACACCACCCCACCCCCCATAGAGAACCCCAACCCCTTGAATCCCCCCCAACACCCTAGACAACCCCCCCCCCCACACACACCCCTCAGACACCCCCACCCACATGGAAAACCCCCTCCAGCACCTGGACAGCCCCCAACCCCCTGTGGACACCCCCCAGCCCCTCGGACACCCCCACACCCCCAAGACACCCCTAACCCCTTGGATAGTCCCCAACCCCATGGAAAACCCCCACCCACCCTGGACACCCCCCCACTATCTGGACACCCCCCCCCCCCACTACCACCCCACCCCCACCCCTTGGACACCACCCCACTATATGGACACCCCCAACCCCTTGGACACCCCTACCCCCTTGGAGAGCCCCCCAATCCCATGGACACCCCTACCCCCTTGGACAGCCCCCCAATCCCATGGCCACCCTTGCCCCCTTGGATATCCCCCCAACCCCCTGGAAGCCCCCACCCCCTTTGACATCCCCCAACCCCCTGGACACCCCTACCCCCTTTGACATCCCCCCAACCCCCTAGAGAGCCCCCTACACCCTTGAACACCTCCAACTACCCTGGACACCACCCCACCCCCATGGCCACCCCCTACCCCTTGGACACCCTCCACCCCTTGACACCCCACCCCTATTGGACACCACCCCACCCCCCTGAACACCCCCACCCCATGAACAGCCCCCCCCGAAACCCTATGGACAACACCCCCACAACCATGGAAAGGCCACCCAACCCTTGGAAAGCCCCCACCCCCACCCCACCCCTGAACACCGGCCACCCCACCCCTAGACACCCCTACCCCCTTGGATAGCCCCAAATCCCCCAGCACATCCCCCCACCCCTGGAAACCACCCCAACCTCCAAGACACCCCCTACCCCATGGACAACACCCCCTCCCCCCAGACAGCCCACCCCCCCTCTTAACAGAATATTACTATAATCTAAACCAAATATTTCTCAGTGTTGTTCTTTTTTGATTGTATATCATGCATTATTTCATTCATGTTCATTTTCATAAAAAGGTAGCACTTTTGGAAGAAAAATGAGGTGACCAAGTTACCAAGACTCAGAATTTGAGATTGGTTGGAAGACTAATGGGTTCCCTAAGTCTGAATGTTTTTTATTTTTCTGAAAGTATTTTAACCAAAAAATAGTAGTGTTATTAAGGAGCTTGGGGTTGAAAATTTATTTTTAATGATTTTTTCAATAAGAATGTTCCATTAATCATTGTGTGACTTAAATATTAGTTGATTCATATTGATGAATTCATGGAAGACTGTCCTAATCACTTACCCTTTTCAGATTCAGTAGCATATGAATGTATATTGATTGTAGTGTTACAACTCATATGTTTCAACTTGATTTTTTATAGTATAATTTTTAAAAATTAGAGGGCATTCGTTCTATGATGATAGGGATTTATTATGGTAGAGAGTTAGTACGTTCTGTAGAAAGGTTATTCATCTTAAATTGATGTTGTTAAAATAATGGAAAACTATGACAATAAAGGACTTGAAAATATCCTGAATGATTTGTCTAGAATCAAAGGTGCATTATCCCAAAGGAATAGGATTTCAGAGAAAAAATTGAGGGAAACACTATAGTCAAATTAAAGAGAATAATTAATGAGAAAACATTAAACTATTACTCAATTTCAGTATTTAGTAATATAGAAGGTAAGGGTTTGTAAAGTAACTACTAGGACTAGGAGGACTATAATAAAAGTTTTATATTTTTCTGAATATAGAATGTAGTTTTCATAATGTATGAAATGTTGGAGTCTAATGTAGGCAATATTGGATTATGTGTGCAGGTGTATTGGCTTGTGTCTATAGGTGTATTTGATTTACTTCGGGTGTATTGGAGTCTGGTGTATGCAATTTTGTAGGTTTCTACATATTGGATTCTGTGTGAAAGTGATATTGGATTCTGTGTGGTGTATTGGCTTATGTGCATTGGCTTCCCTGCAGGTATATTGGGTTCTACATACTGTCTGGGTGTTTGGTTCCGCATACTATTTGGGTGTTGGGTTCTACATACTACTGTGAAATCGGGGTGAAGGATATAACAACGGTTTATAACCATTGGTATACTTCTAAAAGAAATTTTAATACTATAACAACAGTTATAACCTGTTGGTATAGGGGTGAAAGAAATGTGAAAGCTTTACCAACTGTTACAAAACTGTTGGTATATCAACAAACTTCTGAATTTTACCAACGGTTTCTTAAAACTGATGGAAAAAAACTATACCAATGTTTTTGGAACCATTGGTAAAGCACTAAATGCTTTGTAAACCAATGGCTTAAAACCGTTGGTATATATTTTTTCTAACAGTTCTAGGTAACCGTTGGGAAGCTATGATTTTTTCCATCACATACCAACAGTTATTTAGAAACCGTTGGTATATATCTATCCCTACACCAGACTAACCAATCGTTTTCCAAACTATTGGTATATTTTATACCAACGGTTTTCTCTTCTATACCAATGGCTTTCAACTATTGGTATATTTTAACTTTCCAGTCGTTTCATTTATATCAATTTTAGAAAAATAGAACGTTAATCGGGTGTCATGTGGACTACTGCCACCATGAAGTTATGTTTTTTATTTTTCATATGGATTTTAATTATTTATTAAATCTATATAAAATAAAATTACATAATATAAAAAAACAAAAACAATATTATTAATATTATATTATAATGATATTATACACTTCTTTAATCATACTCACCCATCACGATATAATGTGTTAATGTCTGGGTCAATTTAACCACCTACTCCAATAATGTTATCAAACACTATCATAGATGACTATAGAAACTTAAATACTAATTTTATTATAAGTTAATAATAATTTAGTGATTGGTTTATTTATTTAATTGTTATATTATGTCTTTAAACTATTATTAAACTATCTTTTTTAATCTCTAAAATTAAAAAAACAATCCTATACCAATTCAATTTTTACACAAACAAAAAAAAATTAAAAAAATTAAAAAAATTAAAAAAATTAAATATGATAATAAATGGTTCATATTAAATTAAATATAGAATAATATGGTTACTAAGAAGGTATAAAATAAACTTAATTTTATTATTCAGGAAGTTAGCTACATGCATAGAAGGAATCATTAACAAAGGGTTTCGAGTATTAATTTTCACCCATCAAGATATATTTATCATAATACACCATGTTTTCATTTGAATGATTTATTTACTTCCCTTTAATAGTGTTTAAATCTTATATTTCATGATATCTAATATCTTATTCAAATATTATTCTCGCATGGAGTTTTGACTAAAAAATTTCAATACTTGTTGGGGTTTCTTATTAACTCAACTTCATTCTGAAGTCATAATGATAACTTTCGACTGTTGTTTTTTCATATGGATTTATTCTATTCTATGATGATAATATAATTCCAAAAAAATTAAATATACATTTATGATTAAAATACTTACCTTGATGAATTTATTTCTCAAAATTATATCATTGTTAAGAATAATTATCATCCTATTTAATGACAGTTTCCTCTCCTTTTACATAATTTACCTTCTCGGCAATGTTATCATTTATAATTGTAAACCTAATTGTGTTTGATAATATGTTACCTTTGTAGTTTTCTTCTAATATTAAAAAAATAAAGTTTTATTGTCCTTTTTAAAAATCAGGATTTTGATAATGGGGTTTCTAAACATAAAAAGGGTTTTTCGTACCACCCTCATTACTTTTGGGTTACACGATATTTTTTTTCTATTTTTCTCTATCATATTATCATGAATTTATAATTTATTTATTATATATGTTTCTTATATATATACCTATTTTAATATACATTTATTCATTGGGTTCATTTCATGTTTTATGTTCCCTTCATAATTTCCACTTTTATGTAATTAAAACTTCAGGGAACTTCCTATTTTCTTATCTCATTTTAAGAATCGCCAACATAAATTGTTGTTAAACCATGAGTAGATTATGAAAATAGTAATTATTTTATGTATAACCCACTTGGTTCAATTATTTTTTTCGGGAAAATAATAATCTCTTTCATTTTTTAAAAATATCCTTTACTTATTTCATAGAGAATCACCCAAATAGTTCATTTTTATTATTTCTTATATAGATCCTTCTCATAAATTAATACATCGTAATTTCATGATTAATACCAAAATTCATTTTTCAATTATAATAGTCCAAAACAATTTAATTCCTTCTTCTCTTAGTAATCCTTATAATTACCCTTCGGTTATGTGTTGAATCATAAATATGAAACTCACTTCCTTCTCATGGATTTGATGATAATTATTATTTTTATGTGGTTACCTTTACTCATATAGAATTTATATATATGTTTTTAATTATGTTATAGGTGGTACCATAATTATATATCCCTCAAAATAATTAGTCAATTTTTTCGTCTTATGAGATGTTATGTATGGTGCACAATTATTTTTCCTAAGCACACTACGTTATGTGACAGGTGGGTGAAGAATTATATTGACCCCTAATACATTGGGTAATAATTTATATCTCATGAAATGATATTTATGGGGTTTGGGTGTAAACCTAATCCACTATGATAAATTTTACAATATTTTTAAGGGAATGGAGAGTGAACCCAATCCACTATGGTAATTTTATTACTATTGTTATGGGAATTTAGATTAAACCTAATCCACCATGGGACATTGTCCACTATGGTAGTCATCGTAGTGAGACATGAATTGTGTTTAATTTGTCTTGTTTAATGTAATTTCCACATATTTATGAACTTATGGTATCATTTTCTGACTGTATCTTTTCATGCTCATATCATAATGTTATGTAAAGGTATGTGTTTATTATTTTGATATTGGATGTCCTTTCTTCATAATTTATAGACAACTATTATTATCGCATATTATTTTTTATAAGGAATTTAAACATGCTTATGTTTTCCCAAATGATTATGATTTACCCCATGATGAAATATTGATATATTTTTTCATTACTAAGCATTTCATATCAAAAATTTATTATGTTTCCATTCTTTAGGTTATAATGATGAGTATAAATATGAGAAGTAATGTTTAAGTCCACAATGGATCAATTATAAAGAAATGTTCACCAGTATTATAAAATAAATTTATTGCGTAGCTAGTCCTCAAAGACGATAAACCTTAAATTCATGGGATTTTGAGATTATTTTCTAAGAAATAATGTTTAAAATATGGAAATGATGTAAAATAATGAAATTTTTAGATTTAATCACAATAATCTAATTTATTACACTCTTGGGAAGTGTTTTCATTCCAAGTCTATACACATGTCAAGTTTTATCCTTCATTTAAATATTTTCTCTTATATGACTTAAATTAAAGTTCAAAATTATTTAAATTATTATTTAACTTAAATTACTAGTGAATTTTTTGATTTCTTTTCTTTCTTATGGATTTATATTTCATTCCTTACTTTGTTTGTAAGTTTTTTTATATCAATGTCACTTTATTGAGACATGATTCATATTATGGACCTATTTTCATTTATATTGTGTATGTATTTCCTTATTGACATATTATATCATGATCATATTTAAACTCATGGTGTTTTAAATTACTTATCATGTTATTTATTTCAATGTAGTTTTTATTTTAAAAGTTTTAAAGGGTTTTATTTTAAACCATTGTTTTAAGATTAATAAAGTCCTGTAGCCAGGTCTTTTTCCTCCATATCCATATTATTTATACTTATTTATGAATGTTCTTATGTCTATTTCAAATATTTTTTAAGGTTATTTTCAATTATCTTTTTCTTTTTACAATGGGTTGAAGGTAATATTTTTATCATTTTACATTTGGGCCATTTTATACCTTAATTAAAAAGTGTGAAAAGAATGTTTTTTAACATTTAAACTTTATCACCTTTTACTAATGTTATGGATATTATTTTTTTAAATTATCCTTTATATGTTTCCATGGATTTTTATAGAAAATTCTATTTAAATTGTTCTATGAACTTTTACTTTTTTTAAAGTTACTAAAATGAAAAGATACTTATTTTTTTAAAAGAATACTCCCAATGGTTTTATAAAAGTATTTTTCATAAATTTCAATATCATTTAACAAAACATATGCTTCAGTAAGGATATTCTATAATTATATAATTTTTGTATTTCTATGGATAGATAATGATGATGTTTTGAGAAAATTTTCATGAAACCCAATTCATTTCTATAAGTTAATTAAACTATAAAGAAATATAGAATGTTATTATGTTTTAGTTGAATATATAAGTTATCATTCGGTGATGGGTGGAGTTCTATATAGCCATGTAATAGATTAGTGAAAGATTAATATCTCATGAGTTTTCTAATGGATGGTCATACTGATGCATGATATACTATATTAAGGGATCATGGTGGTGATTACAGGTCTATTTCACTAAAGGATGTTGGTAGTGATGTTTTATCCACTATAATAAAAGATTATAGTGGTTATGACTAATCCATGATGTTATAATTATTATGCTTATGTTTATGCCACACTCTAATTTTATGTTTCCAAATCATGTTATATGTTTTAATGATTCCATGATGATCATTTTTTGATCCCATGATTACATTCTATATACTATGATGATATAAAATTTATTATAATTATCACTCATGATTCAACTGTCCTTTTAATTAGTTATTTATCTCAAATTTTCAATTTATCCCACATGATTGTGATCTAAACCTTTAAAACTCATTGATATGTTTTTTATTACCAATTATTTGAGTGAACCCTTGTTTTGTTTAAATTTAAAAAGTTATGATTAATGATATTATGTAAGCTATGTCCATAAGGATATCATGTCCAGAGAAATTTTTTGGTGATCTTGAAACTTATTGTAAAATAAGTAATTCATAGGAAAATGGGAAAATTCCCATTAGATGGGAAAGATGTTGTTTTTGTTAGTTAAATGTTTTTATTAATTCTATATAAATCTTAACCTAAATGGACTTAGGTACTTACATGACCCAGTGTTTTTTATTAACATCGTAATTAGGGAAGTTTTGGTTCAGGTTTCTTTAGTTTCTATCAAAACCTATCTAAAAAAATATATTTTAAGTAGTTATCTTGGAGTATGAGTCTGGGGCATCACTATTTTTCATAAAATTGATTGATGAGATTTTGGGTGTAGAATATACCACTACTGAATTATAATATTTATAAAATTCCATAGTATTTATAATTAATACCAACCATTTTGATCAAATTTGAGCTCTAAGATAGAGCATCATGCTACTGACATTTGTTATAGAAGTCCTAGTGTAGACCTGTATATTCCAATTTGAGATAGATTGAAGAATTTTCTAGTGTGAAACATGTACCATATGAAATCCTAAGTCTAAAAAGTTATAATAATGAACTTATATACCATGGATCTATTTACCAAACCTCATAACAATTTAGGATAAAAGTAAAGGTTTCCCTTGAAATAACTATTTGGAAATAAATATCTTTATAGGTATATTTGGATTTTTATCCAATAATATGTCTTTTATTGTTTACATTGTGATTATTTCTAATTGTATTATTTTTTGAATTTTTTTATTTGTTATGTGTTTTTAACATATTATAGATTTAATTTCCATAGAATATTAACTTTTTTTACTCCGATATTATCATAAATTACATCCTCTGGTGAGTTTACATTCTCAAGGGGGAAAATTATTTGTTATTTTTTCAACTTCAATTCACCCCCTTGGCACTCTTATAATTATCTTATATTCTCATTAACAAAAAAACATGGAAATAGATGTTTAATCTTAAAATTTCATGTCTAATAAACTTTCTATCGGTCCTTTAGAACATAGATTTTACAATTTTGGTTTTAGAGATTATTTTTTTCCTTAGAGTAATGTATCGATGATACTAGATTTTTTTTACTACGAACGTTACCAGTCAAAATTTTGGAAAATTTTAATCTAAACATTCCTCCAATAATTAAAGGGGTGGACTATGATTATGGGTGTGACAAGATAGAAACCTATGTGATTAATACTACAGTGTTGAACATTATGATATTGATAAAAAATTATATTTTTTTATTCGATCTTTAATTTCTTCTATTTAAATTTTTTACGTTTCCTCCTCACTCTCAAGTTTCGGAGATCCATACCTTACCATTTTAGTGTTTTGATCCCTCTACAAATCACTTGAACTTGCCTATGTCTTTTCAACCTATATGCACCACCTTTTCTCTCATATTCTTGATCAGTACTCATGTGAAGCTCCATATTTCAAGGAAGGGGATTTTTTTACCTATCCTTTATTTTGTGTCAAAGTGTTATCAAATCTTGCTTGGATTCTATTGTTTAAATGGATTTAGTTTTTCATAATGTGATAATAATATGGAAAATAATCACATGAAGAATAAAATATTTAATAATATTGAAATATATAATGGAAAATAATTATTATTATCATATTATACTATTTAAATTATTATTTTCAGAAATAATTTCATGTCCTATATATTTTTTTCACCTTCAGAATAAATCCATATCTTGGATTGATATTATTAAATAAAATATTTAAATCATGTGTTATATCTTATGGAGATGAACTTTACATTCTAGAAATTATCTAGGAGATAGAAAACCAATAATCACATGTTTTTGTTGATAATTTACTTGATAAGAATTGTTATATAATTATGGATTTTAGATAATTGAAATGGAAATTATATCATGAATAATATATACAATATTTCATGTTTAGAGACTAAATAAATGGTTAGATTTGTCTTAAAAAGAGTTTTTTTGTTTTCCTCATACTACCCATTTGTTGTTTATTTAGATAGTGTGTTATATTTTTGGAAGTGTTTATGTTGTTACTTATAAGAATATTGTAATATGATTGAAATGGATAAACAATGAAAGATGATGAAATTAAATGAACAGTGGGACATGTTGTAAATTAATTACAGTTGTTTTTTTAAACTAAATGAGTATGGAAGTACTTATTTAAGTGTTTTAATGTTTTTTCCAATATTTTTTTATCTACCATTTCTAGGTTTCCATATTTCAGAGAACCTATGAATAATAAACCAGTTAATTCAATAAGGAATTAAAATGGTTGTTTGCTAAAAAACTTTATCTCGGGATGAAAAGGCCTCTATTTCTATATCAAAGTCATGACAGCCTTAATCTTTTTTCCTAATTTCATTTACCTATTTGTGGAAAATATTAAGTTAATATATATGTGTGCTCTTAGATTCTTAGAGTCTATTTGTAACATTTTGTGGTTTTTGATAACTTTTATGGTTGGTAAACATTTAAGAGTAATGGGTTAGGATACTAGATAGTAGTGATATTCAATGTTAGTGCTAGTGGGACATTTAATATTGTGAAAAATGGTGTGGGAATGAAACTGGGTATTCAGGATGAGTTTAGAGACGAGATTTCTCACTGATATATATTAATGATGTATATGATTTGTTGATGGTTATATGAATATATTTTATTTATATGTTCAGTTTCAGACTACTTGATGTAGTTTAACACAATTCACTATAAGTGCATCTTAATATGGAAGCCTATAAGGATTCATAGATTACCTATAGAATAATTAAATGATAAAGGATTTAATATAACAATAAAGTTGTTTTCTTCTTTTAAATGTTGATAAAAATATTTGAAAATATAATTCCAAGAGTTCCAGTGTTGAAGGTATTGGCTTAAATGATTAAAAAGTTAATCATGGAAATTTAATATGAAATTTAATTAATTAAATTATAATTAAATAATTAATATTGAAATTTAATGTTTGTATAATTTCTTGATATCTAGACCATAGAAATGGTAGTCAAGGAGCCCTATAAAATAATAAAAATAGAGGAGTATAAGGCTAGTTTGTTTCCATTGGTGTGGTTGTTTGTGATATTATTTACATTTTTTAATTTCATATGCTTCCCTACCTACATCATAAGGTCAAATGACACCCAAATGTTTTAGGAGTGTTTTTCCAACATTCGGGGTGGAGAGGGAATCAATTACCGATTTATCCTTCCTTATACTCTCCCTTTAAACATTATATGTTTAGGAATATCCCAGGATATAATTTCTTATTGTATAGGGTGTGTTACAACCCAATATTTAAAGGATCACTATTTACTATACATTTTTGTATGGGTTGTAATGGCTTCAGGTATAGTACATACTTGTATCTAATTGTGGTGGATCCATTTATCCATGGGTTTATGTGAATGGGTTGTGATGGATTGATGTATAATATATTTACACATGTTGTGGTGTATTTTAGGCATACACACAGTTACTATTGGGAATGATGATGATGATGATGAGGTATTAAGCTACACAGGATACTATAGTGGCTACAAAACATATTCATTAAGTGCAGGATTATTCATGGGAGGGATGATCACACAATGTGATCTATTGGGGAATGAGAGCAACAAATTAGTGGGAAGGTGAATTAGGGGTACCTTCATTTATATATACGTGGGGGGGATTTTGATAAATATTTTTTTACTCATATGTATTACTTGGTGACTGATAAAGGTTGATAATATAAAATAATAGTCTAATTGTTTAAGTGAAGAGTCATGGGATGTTCTAGGGAAGAACCTAATAAGAATACATGTTATAATCAATATGTATATATAAACTATTTTTCATATCCTCAAGAGTCGGTTAGAGATTTACCTGGGTGGTACTAGAATGAGTAGATATTTAGGAGTTCTTGAAGCTTCATTTTCACTTGGGAGGATTACTTTTTTGGTAATTTTAGTTTTTATTTCTAGTTTTATTAGTTGTGAATGAAATTACATCACATATTAGGATTGTTTTTTTATTTATACATGGTGATTGTTGGTGGATTTATCATATTATATATTATTCCTTAAATCTATATGAGGTTAATGCCTCCCATGTGTGTGATTATATACCATAGGTGTTATTTTCTCCAACCCATAGCCAATTGGAGGAGGTATTTATGAAAATAATACCTCCCTTTATTTATTTTCGTCTCATGAGAGGTTCCTTTAGTGGGAGGGGGTCATTATAGAGTAATATTAAAGCTAATAGTTGAGATATAGGATAGTGTTTGAAGTTAGGCACCCATGGGGATTCATGGGTTGGTAGGTAAATAGTACTTTCTAGGCTTAGTAGGTGGTATAAAAAAGGGATACTGGCTAGAACATAAGGTTTTAGTAACCCATATGATCTAGTTTAAGGACATTTAAGTTTTCTGAACATGCTATGAAAATAGAAGTTTCTTATAGGGTAGATACCTAGATAAGGATCATACATCATGATATTTTATACATGTGTCTGAATTGGGGATATAATGGTGAAATGGGTAAAAATGGATTAACTAATTAACCTTTAAATCTTCTCTAATCCTAAGTTTAGGATTAATTTATGTTCTTTTAAATATATTGGTCTAGGTTGATGTCCCCATTATTTTTCTACCAAATAATCTTAGTAATATGTTTCAAAATATTTCCATGGAGTGGGGGTCTACTACGATGACACTTAGTGGAGGAATATCTAAGAGTTACAATGATAGGATTTTCAAAAGTATGAGGTATCAGTTTTAGATCTCAAGATAGGGGATTGGCGAGAGTTGAAGGAGGAATACTCCAGTTTGATTCATACTTGGAATGGGGATATTGATTCTTTATTCAGGATGATTCTATGTGATTATGCTTTAAATTTGTTTCTTTTTTTACTTTAGGATAAAAATGAGTCATTTGATTCATGGTATAATCTTATGGATCAATTTTAGGATGTGTTATTTTATCTTCAAATTTTAAAGTGGATTGTAAGCAGGATATCTGTATCCTTTGACAAGGGAGTTATAGTGTTTGAGAGTTCATTGTCAGGTACAATAACCTCCTATGTTATAATTTAAAACTTCTACCATATGATGAGTCTTAGGTAAGTAATTTTTAGTAGGCTTTGTATCCAGTTATATAATGCTAGGTCACTCCATTTATGTTGAAGACATATTATAAATTTTAGTGAAGGAGGGGATATTGAGAGGAAACTAGATAATATAGAATGATCATGATATGGGAGTGTCCAATACCTTCTATATATAATATATTTTACTAGTATTTCATAGTTTCATATCCAAAAAAAAGAAGTCTAATTTCTTAGGGAGCAAGTTCCATCCCTCTTTTACTCATTTCACTAGAGTTATTATTACTCAGACCATAGATTGTGGGTATGTCATGGTTTGTTTCTCTTATAGAGTTCATGACCATTATAAGTGATAATGTATGACCTCTTTTAGTAGTCTTCATGGGGACCATGGTTCATTACATCTATAACCATTATAATAGTATTAGTTGAGAGAGTAGCCACTACAGGGCGCTCTCGCCTATGACCAATAGAGATGAGATAGATAAGGTATAGGAAAGCCTCATTATATCCCTCTTCATCCAGGGAAGGAGGAAGTGCTTGATAATAGAGGTTTCCACCATCAGGGAAAAATTGCTTGTGGAACTAGATGTGGCCAGATGAATACTTTAGCCTTGTTAGCACCATGTGATCCAAAAATCATGTGAGGTTCTATCTGCCGATTTTCTACTTGGGCTTATGACTTCTATGATTTAGGATCTGTGAAATACTTTGTTTCACCCTCTATAGTATGTGGTTAGGGACTTTAGTTCATGACACAACACATTGAGTCTCACCTGGATCGTATTAATCCAACCATGACATCCCAAAACCACTTATAAGAGGTCATGGGAGGAAATGTAGTTCTGAGTAGGCATATCACACACATGGGAGGCCTTAGCCTACAGTACCTTTACATGTGAATAAATCTCTATAAACTATTATAATTCATAGAGGTAAAAAGATAATACTATAAATGCATTCATAAAAAATAATCCCACAATAGAGTAAGATTAGAAAATACATAAACACAAAAGGATCCGAATACAGTCTTTTTAATTATAAAGAAATATGACCTGCTAAAAATATTAGGCTGCTACCAAAACACCACAACTAGTTTATTCCTTGATCTGTCTAGATCAACTAAGACCCACTAACTCTTGTTCCACCAAGGACTCATTCTAAATTCATGTCATTTTCATATTATGTTACATGTGTGAGAAGAGTCCAAGAAGGGGTTAGTATAAACATACCCAGTTAAAAACCCAGAATTCACTAAAAATTATTCAAATTGAGTCATCACAAAATCACAATAATTTGATACAATAATAAGGAAATTAAAACCCATATATTCTTATAGATAGTCTCTAAGTCACAGTGTAATATCAAGAACTAACTGCCAGCCTAGGGGTTCTATTTGAGACTCTATGGTAGAGATTATCTAAGAGAACTCACTCCTAGAGTCTCATAAACACTAATTTCATTCATCTGAGTAGTCATAATCACTGGTAAAATATATGTTTAATTATTAACTAATACTCATAATATTTTAATACATAGATATGGTATCACACCTAGGTCATATGGTTGATACAAGAAACTATCTAGAATAACCCACTAAGTAAGGAATTATAGGCTCTGGATGTTAGATGAGGTATACTTAACCCTACCTAGGGAAGAAATAGATGGAGTATCATTGCTTGAGACTTATGGACGGATAATTTAATCTATAAAGAAATAAACCTTTGATCGGATCACCCATCCAATGCTCTATATGAGATGGTTCATTTTACCCTCATGGGGATGGATCAAGGGAATGTACACATGCATAATTGAAATTGGATAGAGGAAAACAAGGGATATGACTTGTATTTGAAGGAGTATACAGCATGTACTGGCATATATGGAATGTCTCTCAATACTCGAGGTTACATATTTCATATAATAAAACATGTCATGTTCTTCTCAACACATAGCATGTTGTGATGACACATGGAATTAGGAGGTCAGCCTGGTACTCAGGCATGTGTCTCTTTTGATAACTATGTACACTTCCCATGTTTATGTCCTATGGATGGTTCACCCCAAGATTTAAACCTTGGGTCACATAATATATGGGATATTTAAACAGTCGAGTGATATTTTTCTCATTTGAAACCCTAGAACATCATAGTGGGGTCCACATGAAATAATTTATTCCAAACTACACGTCGTGTCGATTAGAATTTTCCAAAAACTAAAAATATTCAACGACCTCTGTCACAAACCAAATCTGGTCTCCATCAAAGTCAATGCCAAACCCGGACCATGATAAGGCCTGAAGGGCATTCCCTATCTCCATAGGCTAGAAAAAGTTCCCAAGTATCATTTATTTTGGTTTGGGAACGATTTACCTGAATATGGATACATAAAACATCAAAAACATTCGATAAACTGAATCTAAAAAATTCATAACAAACGTGGTTTATAAAAAATACATATATGAATACATAGGTTTAATAATAGTACAAGAGGTTCAAATATACATAAAAACATCCTCAAAACATCCTCAATGACTTGACACAATAAGGGTTCATCACCCAAAAGTCCTCTCCACAACTCCACACTAGGGATGGGAACTAACACCCAGAACCGCCATCACCCAAAGCCTTTCCTTTTCCTATGTCAAACATGACCAAGTATACTTACAAAAAAGGGGTTTAATTAGGGTGTGATACTAATATCAATTTTAAAACACCAACATTTTCCATAGAGTAAACAATACAATACAAATAACATTCCATTTTTGATAAACAGGAGGCAGTGGAAATAATTTCTAAAGAATGAAACTTTTAAATGTAAATAGTTTTCAAAGAAAAATTTACATGAATGATAATATTTCAATAAAAAATGTAATATAATTTATCTTATAGAAAAACACCACCATATACGAAAGATAAATACACAATATTCAATGAGTACCAATCTTGGGAACACCCCTAGGCACTGGTTAGTCTCGAACCCCATGCACTGTGTACCTCAGTGTAAAGTAAAAATAGTAAAATATGTTCTCATGAATGAGACACTAGTAGGGAAAATAAACATAACCTATTGGTTCCAAATCATCATCAATATTTTGTTTTAGTGTTTTTATTATCCATTTTTCTTAGTGAAACAGGGATAAAACCCATCTGGATCACTAGCGTACTAGTACAAATCTTCCCCCTACGTACCTGGGCTTCCCCCTTTGTGCTCAAACCATTATATCATGATACCAAAAGTCATTATAACATAAAAATTTAAGTTATATTCATAATCAAATCAAAAAATTATATACATATGTTTTTTACCACTTACACCACACAATAAAACCTTTAGAATTCCAATAAAACAACATCACAAAAATCAATAATGCTTTACACACAAAATCCCTTTAAAATCACATTTTGAACACCATGGTCATAACCATATTCACCAAAATAGAATTTTCATAATCCAAAACATTTCTATAAACCCATTACATGAGTTATAAAACAACCCCATTTGGTATAACCTAAAATAGACCTGTAAAACACCTAATTTAACACCAAATTGGTACCTAAAAATCATTTTATCAACAAACATCACCAAAACCAGATTTCAAAGCAAGGATAATGGATGATAAGTGTGATAAAAATATATATTAAGAAAATATAACTCATCTATCATTGATTACCCATGGAATCACTTACCACAATTGTTAAAACCCTTGAATCTTTGTGCGAAAATTAAACCTCACCACCTCCACACCAAAAAGAAGTTAAAACAAACCTAAAACCATAATTTCAGACCATGAAACACAATATAAAACCCTATTTTATAAACCCTAATTTCTATATATTAGTAACTTCAATAATAAGGGAAGAAACACTAAGAAAATGGGAGCAAGAATGAAGGAAAACCACTTATTTGAGAGATCTTAAATAAATCTCCCAAAATAAACTAGTAGATAAATTTAAAAAGATCAAAAAAATTAAGTGAGTTTCGAAAAAAGATGATTAGGTCATGTAGGAATTTGAATGGGGGGAAAAGAGTGAAAAATAAAGGAGTTGTGAAGGAAACAAATTACCTCTTCAAATCTGAACGATTTGAGAAATCTTGAAAGGATTTTACCTAATATGAGATGGAAATGATCTCAAAAGAGGTAGAAGATAATATGGGGTAGCACCTGGGGATTTTGGCTTTGAGTGGGAGGTAGAATCACTGAAAAATAGTTAAAAATTAATATGTTATTAAATAAAAAAAATTGTGTTTAAAATAGTAAATGGGCTTCCAGGTTGGCTTAATTCCTTAAATAAAACCCCAAATCTACCATGATTACAGATTTCTAATGGGTCCAAATTGATATGTGGGTGTTAATAGGTCAGAGGAGTCCATTTTAGAAGTGGAATGGGTGAAAAATGTGGGAAAATTAAATATTTATAAAAGAAAAGATATTGGTTTTTAAATCTGAAAATGAGCTCACGGTTTGGCCCAAATCATGAAAACTCGCCCTTTCCTCAAAAAATGCATGGAAGGACCCCAAAACAAATAAAGAAAGGAAATTAAATTAAAATTACCTTTAAAATAATTCATTTATGTGATATCCTCCTTCCACAACATCATTTTATTTTATTACACCACGATCCTTGATCAAAATAGTTATAACCCACATTGCCCGAGCCAGTAATATCCTTGGTGGTCGGATTGTTGTCACCCATTTCTCAGTAGTTTGTTCTCTATCACACCGTGTTTTTCCCATGAAATAAAACCTATTAAACAAAAATATATCAATATACCATCATTATCTCATCATCATATTTTAAAATCATCTATTTCAAAAATCTTAGTTACTGATACCCCAACAATAATCTATGGAACTTGGGAAGAAAAATCACATATTGAATCATTGGATAATAAAATTATGGTGGTTAATATTGGATGGAGGGAAAAATATAAAAAAATATAAAATTGATAAATGAATGTGTTCCATTGTTTAGTTTGACCATATTTTATTGAAAAAAACTAACAAGTCCGTGGGAAATCAAATATATCATCAATTTATATTTCTAGGAAGAAAATAATCAACATGTAATTTAGAAAAGAAAATATGTGAATTGATATCTAAATATTTAATTTTTTATCATCATGATAAATCTATAATGTTGAAATAAACCAACAAAATAAAATATACTACTAGGAAAAAATGATATACCACTAATGAAAAACAATTTCATGTTATTATCATCAGTGAGATTTGAGAGCTCCGTCATTGATGAAAAACTCTATTGTATTCCAATCACCCATCTACAATCCCTCTATAATCCACAAATACACTCATAAACAATCATATCCTCTAATATATGGGATTATGTAGCTAACCATAGATAGGATATATTGTAGGGATTAAATAGATGAGGATTGGGGTTTAGGAAATTAATAAATAATAAATTATTTAATTACTTTATTCATCTACCATTTTCCCAATAGTTCACTAAAATATATTTATATATATTGTGAAAAATTTATATCAAAACTTGGTTAAAACCTATGTTTTTTAATGGTGTTCTTTTATTTCCCACTCAAAACACTATTTAGAAGATATTACATTATTTCTGAAGAAACTATTTGTGCATGATATATTTTACTAAATATTTTTAATTTATCAATATTGAGCCTCCATAGGGACGAGAACTTCATGAAAACTAAATTCCTTAATTTGAAAATATTATTTGAAATAGTCCAAAAATTTTAAATTGAAAAAAATATCATTAAATTATCCCCATCTTCTGGTTTTTCTTACATTGAATAAAAACACTACTCAAAGTGGTGAGGGAACTAGGCTAACATATTGTTCTCCTAGTCGAGAGTGTTCTTATAAATATTATCATGCTACCAACTAACAAGAACTAATGTCACTACTCACCCATAAATTATATTCTTCTTTTGATCCTCAATGGTCAATAGGAACTCCAAAAATATATCTACATCCTAAAAATCCATCTCACCCCATTCAATAACATTTGATGAATCATTCACATAAATCCTCAATTTCAACATAAAGGAAACTTCTTGTTCCTAGTATAAATTTGGTGCTATGGTTAAGTGGTATGACGCTATTCCAATCATACTTAGTATCTATAGAGGACTAAAGAATCTTGTGGATATCTTTCTACCTCATCCAAATCTCTACATTCCTTGCTGAGGTGAGACCTTCAAGAAAGCATATTCTCCCTCATTGAAATCCAAATACCTATTTCATCATTCAATATAGGATTTTTTTATGGATTTATTAAGTCCTCATCCAATCCCTGATCATCTATACCTTCTTCATTATCTCTTTCACCAACCGTAGGCCCAAAATTTATGTCAGTCTTGACTCCATCCGATATAGTGGTGGCTAGTATGGTCTCCCTTATAAGTCCCCGACTGGTTTCATAAAAATGGTGGAATAGTTATTATTTTTATATGAAGACTCCATCAAGGATTGGTGAACCTCCCAATTGTTTCTAAAATCCAACATGAAAGCTCGAATCATATTCTCGAATACCTGAATGGTCCACCCTATCTTACCATCTTTATAGGGGAGTAATGTCATGCTCATCTACAACTCAATCCCAAAATCTTCATGTAATAATCTCCACAAATTGAAAGTTAATCAAGGTTCATGGTCTAAAACTGTCACTGAGGTAACTCCTTGAATCTGGACTATCTTCCATATGTATATGTGTCCCAAAATCACCACTTAACTCTCCTATCATATGGCTAGGAAGTGGTCTAACCTAGTGATTCATTATACAATCACCAAGACAGTGTCATTAAATCATTATTATCACAGAATGCTAATAAAAAATACATGGTTATATTATCCTAATTCAACACTTTCGCATTAATTGTTTGGGCTAAACCCACTTATACCTCATCCTTAGCCTTCACCTTCTAAAAAGTGTGCAATATATAGATGAAAACATCCATACATTAATTCATCCCTAACTGCAAAAACATATATTGATAGTAGTAGTACATCTTCTACACTCCTGGATATACCTCTAAGGATGATGTAGGAAATTCCCTCAACACATCCTATCGTTGTTTTACTGATAGCATTATCCATCCTTAAAAAAGAATGACATACTCAACGCCTTTAAGAAATCCATCATAAGAATGTCCTTGGATATCTGATCACACAATACCTCCAAATTTATATATCCAAATTGTTCTTACCTGATTCACTAAATAAGTTGTGGTGTAACAACTAGTGACTAGAGATATTCTCCTCCACCCTCATCCATAAGTTCCAACATGAAAGAGACCAATTTCCCTATTTCCTCACGAAATAACTACAAATTAGATTTCTTATTAAGATCATCTGCCACTATGTTCCCCATCCAAAGAGTTTAGACTATGTCAAAGTCATAGTCTTGTAGGAACTCTATCAATCACCTATTAATTGAGTTTGGATATTTCTATGAGATGGTATACCAAAGTCTCTTATGATTATAATATAAAATGAATCACTTTCCCATAAGATTGTGTCAATAATTATTTTGGTAAAATACTACTACTTCAAAGTCTAAATTATGGGTCGCATAATCCCACTCGTGTGGTATAAGATTTCATAACACATAATAAATAATGTCCTACCTATACTTCATAATGCATCCATATCTAGATCTAGAGGCATCACATAATGCAAAATACTCAACACCCTCTTCAAGATTTCACAATATGGGGTTCTTTTAAACCTCATACATAGATCCCAAAATGCATGTTGGAACTTCTCTTTTCATATAAAAGGATTCCCATTTTTTGTTATAATAGTCAGAGGTTTCGTGATCAAGCATAAATTGGGTATAAATATATAATAATATCATGCAAACCCAAGGAAGCTATAAACCATGATCATTCTCCTGGGTGGATCCTAAGGTAGCACTGCCTTGATCTTTAGTAGGTCCGCTGCCACTCCCTAATTCTGAGATGATGTATCCCAGTAAGTAGACCACAAAAATATAGAACTGAATCTTTGAGAGATTCCCATAAAGATGGGGATCTTCGACTATGCCTAAAAAATCCTCAAAAGTCTTGTATTCTCCACCTCTTACATAGGGTACATAAGGATGTCATAAATGAAGACTACCATGAATTGGTCCAAGAAGGGTTGAAATATTTTTTTCATGAATCCCATGAATACTTATAGGGCATTTTCACACTAAATAGAATTTCCAAGTACTCATAGTGTACATAGTGGAACCAAAATTATGTCTTCTATATATCCTTCTCTCGAACTCGGAGCTAGTGATAACCTGACCTGAGCTTAATATTTTTGAACCACCTCGCCCATTTCATCTATTAAAAGAGTTCATATATTCTAAAAAGTGGATACTTATTCTTGGTAGACTCCTGGTTTAGGAAACAATAATACATGAATAAAATAGATATTCCATCCATCTTCTTGGAAAACAACACTAGGGCTACCCAAGGGGATACAATGGGTTTAATGAAGCCCTTACCCTATAGATCCTCCAACTACATGATTATCTCTCACATATATACAAGGGAAAACTGATATTCACAGGTAGATATATGGGTTTTACCTAGGTTTAGTTCTATAAATAAGTTAATCTCTTGATGGGTAGGTAATTATGGCACATTCTCAAGGAATACATCCTTATACTCTTCTATTATTACAAGAAATTAAAATTGCATAGAGTATGCTAATGTAAGGTACATACTAGACAACTAATGATAAATCCATTTATCCTTATTCATATGATACCAACATATTATTACTAGAATTCCTTCTTGAAAATGAAGGGAAATATCACCCATCCACTTGGACACACTGTATCCTTTCCCTGAAATAGTTGATCTCCACATGGAATTCAAATAGATAGTTCAGACCCAGGATAACATCATGAGCCCTCATCATGTCTAATAAGAGATATAATGTGAAACTATCCCCTATGAGATTTATGTTACACTATTATTAGAAGTGTGTGATTTCTGAATCTCCCCCAGTAAGATACTCTAATCACAAAGTTCAAGTTAAAGGATCCACTGGAATCTCTAGGTATCTAATAAGGGATGCTTTAATTAAAGAGTGGCTTTCATCCATGTCTATCAAAATTACAATAAGAAAATAATATCTCAAATTATACCCAGAGACCCCTAGTAGTAAGTCTCCACTCCCTACTGCTCTCCACATCCTTGATCAATAGTTCTCCGAACTAGGTATAGACCAACTAAAGTTGATATAGACGGTAACATATCATAATTTTGGCCACCTATTGTTACTCTCCCACCTCCTCTACCGTGTTCTCCACCTTGTGGACCACTTTTCTCAACTCACTACCTATTCCATGGGGAACCATCGATGGTATACATATCTTGAAAATGGTGGGTTATTTAATATAGTGTGATATGACTCCAACCATCACAATATTAGAACCACATCTCCATCAAATGATTGGAACCTATATGAGATCCTTGAGTGGTTGGACCTCTATCCTAAGATTGCCTATCAAGCCTCCTTAAACACATGGATCCCTAATTATGACATTGAATACTAAATACTAAGGTTACTGCTCTATAATGTTCACCGAAGGACCTAATGGTCAGTGACTACTCTGCTAAGAAGCAATCCATAACCAAGGCACGCTCTAGTAACCCATTGTAACTAGGGATCCAAATATATACCACTCTATCTTGGAAATTTCAGTGAAGGACACTCTCAAAGGTATACTTATGAAATTATTCATCTCAGACCACATCCATGGAATTACTTATAGGTTTTAAAACCTTGGTTAATTCTTTGCGACTTTAATTATACCCAACTGCATCTCTAGAAGATCCTAGATATACACTACCCACAACATCACTGTATAAAAGTCTTCTCTAAAGAGGTTCTCAAATGTTTTCCAAGTAAAATTCTATTTGGAATGCATCTTTATCATCAAGATATACTATCTCCCTATTGTTATATGAATAAGGCTCACCGTTTGGACCACCACCTAGTAAAGAGGATTCCTAATAAAGTGAAAATTCACTCTACTACCTCAAAATAGTTCTTTTCTATGTGGGGGATTGGATCGCCTCAAAAATGGGTGATCTCTACCTTTAGAACTCATAATTAATTCCAATACTACAAGTTTCAATTTATATTATTTCCATAAAAATATACTACTAAACAGGTGTATGTACTATTGATAACCCACCTAGAGGAACCAGCTCCAGCACAAGTTCATACACTGAGGCGTTATTCCTAAGTGGGTCATAATTATGATCCTGTAGCATAATCCTACCTAGTTTTCATTGTAAATACATAATAATATAGTCAAGATGAACCATAATAAAGAGATAATGTTTGTGGTGATTAATTAGTAAATACATGGAAACCATAACTCATTCCTATATGATGCATCTACCAATGTTTTTCCTTCAACCAATGCCTACATATACCAAACTGATATGCATGTTATTAGAGTCTTGGTGAATGGATAAACTAGCTATCAAACCATTACTTTGTTCATTTGATTGAAATCCATACATGATACACCAAACCTACCTATAATATTCCATGATATAAAGACTAGTATCGAGTAGGCATATCAGACATATGGTATGGACCCAATGTTTTATCAATGGAATTGCCTTATTATAATTTTTTTATAGTATAATAATATAAGATTAAATATAGAACACACTAAAAACCTTATAAATTAAGAATTAATAAAATAAAAAGTATCTCTAGAAGTTAAGGAATGTATACTGATGAAATAGTAACTTGAACTTTGGAATAGTAGCATAATCCTTATGAATAGTAAACTGTAAAATTGAATAGTAATCTCACAAATTAAATTATAAATAAAATTTACCCATCTTATAAGTGACAATATGATATAAATATATCATAGTATAATTAAGTAAATACTTTAAAAATTATTAATTAACTGTTGGTATTTTTGTAAGTCATGTATATTTAATTATAATTGTATAATTTAAAAAAATATATTTTTATAAATTTTATTCATGAATAATTATTTTGATGACTTATTATTATAATATATCTTTAATATACCTTAATTAATTTTTCAAAGTTTTATAAAATCATTTTTAATTTGAAAATTTTTATTTTTCAATTAAACTTTTATTTTAATTAAAAATTAAATTTCTTATATTTAGAAAATTATTTTCATAAAATTTGGTTCATTTTTTAATTCTACACATCTAAAAATGGTTGGGGTGAATTTTTGGGATTTTTAGAAATACATTAATTTTTGGTGAATAGTAAAATATGATAATTTACCAAATAATCTAAATACATGATTTATTGAGTCATGGATAACGTTATTCTGAGGTATGCACCTTGGGTTCAAACTCACATGAACATATTGCTTTTTTCAGTCCCAAGAATCATTTCTATTGCTTGTCTTGAGAAAAATAATAAAATAAAGAATAAAATATTGAGAAAACTCTCCTCTCCTCCACTATAAATACCACCTGTCTTCACCTCTACTCCTCACACCTCTCGAACCTTCTACCTTGTCTAAATTCTAATAAAATATCACCCTAATCTCACCTCTTACTTCCATAAGTCCTTGGTCTCTTCAAATGACCAAATACTCTCCACTAAATAGGTTCTCAAGGGAGATTTATTCAACAGGTAAATTCCTCTTTTTCATTTATTTTATTTTCTTTCAAGTTCATTTATTTCTTTTTCTTTTCTAACCTCATTTCATTCAAATTTTAGGATAACTCTAGAACCTTACATGTACTGGAGTTTTTTATGATAATGGAATAATCCATTATCATCTCCAATTTTCCATCCCTTTATACTAGAAATGAAAACACCATCTGAGATGTGTTAATTTATCACATTCAAAGATGACGGGTTGTAAATTTTTATTACCGTATTAAATTTTGATCATGAAACCATTTTTATGGTTGAAAAAATATATGATATATGTATTATATCTTATGTAATGTTGGGGAATCTTTTTTACACATAATATTAATTTATAAAGAAAAAATTTGTTCGATGTAATCAAAAAACCACCAATTAACCAAAACAGATATCATTAAAGTTTTCAAAAATGATTCATCCTCACTCCAAATAACCAAATAAATTTTATAACCATGAAATATTCTGGATGATCACTAATAACATGAAACTTCAATTATGTACAACCATTCTCATCTTACATATTTATCATTACATATATATATAAGTAAACCAATCATGAAACCCAAGGAAACAAAAGCTCTCAAACAATGAAATTGAACATCTTAACCCATCAAAAATGTCATGAATGAACTTAATAAGGTTATAATAAATCAATTAAATGAACAAGTTGTTCTGGAAATATTAATTAATGAATGTTATTTGGTTATCCGAGACATTAAGATTAGGTGAAGGACACAATCAGACTTAAGGTAAGGGATTCAACCAGAACATCCATTATTACTTTGGGTTTCTCAATCTTTCCTTTTACCCAAATGAAGTTATATTTTATTTTTATTTAAATATTCTAAATTGTATTAATATGTTCCAAAATCATGTATCATGATCCATTCATCATTCTACTTTGAGGATATACATATTTTTAAGTGGTTCTCTTCTCAATTATAATTTTATCTTAAAAGTGAATCCCGGGAAGTGGCCTTTTAGAACCATGCACTCCAGGGAACCCCCCCTCCCTACTAATAGGTCTTAATTCATCATCCAGTAAGGAGACATTGCCTATTTAGATAATAGAATGTCTCATGGGCTAACACCATGTTCATCAATTGTTCGACGCAACAATATGTCATCCAGTTGAAATACACCCATTATAAAAACCCAATGAGACACCAGGTGACCCAAAAAGATGAGTGGTACATGGGAGGTGGAAATTCCCCCAAGAGCAGGCTCTTGGGAATCGAAATTCCCAAAAATAAAGACCATTTTAAGGGTACTTCTTAGATTATTTCCCAATTTCAAGTGCACTCTACCATCTATTTTAATCCACCAATGTTTTCATAAATAATATTATTCATTATGAAAACCATTTTGGTTCACTTTTGATTTTATATAAAATATTATTCCCTTTTATATTTTAAATTCTCTTTAGTATTTTCCCGAAAACCATACTAAAATATTTTAATGCTAAAATTTCTTAAATAATTTTTTTACATGTTTTCACTTCTATTTGTCATCACTTACCATGATATATACCAATTTTATATTGTGAATGTCCATGTATGTTCTATTTCCTTTCTTTCATAGACACTTGTATGTCACACCCATTTATTGTGCTTTATTAAATGATTATGATACAAATTTCTTTATATGGGTAGCCTTATGTTTAAGTATTATTTATTATGTATGATTCTTTATGTGGAAAACATATTCATGAACACGTTTAGATGGGTGCACCAAGATTGTGCTATAATGCATTGGGTAAAGTTTAGTCTCATGAGATGTTCTGTTCAATAGTCTTGGCATTTAGCTTTGACTCATGCTAACATGTGTAACACTCTTGGTGGTTTACCTTGACTTGTGCTCCTCAGTGTGAAAAAATCATTAAATCATGAAAAAATCAAGTTTTATTTTTCTTACAAATTACTATGAATCCATGTTTATATTATCCAATGTTTATATGTCATAATTCCATATGATTCATACATTTTTATATCATTATGTCATGCCTTATAACCCATGTGCTAAAGATTTATTCTAATTTTTATTCCCTTACTATGATTTTTTTGCTTATCCCTTTTTTCATGTTATCGCTAGGTTATCATATGATGATGTATGAGCCCAATTGAAGTTAGGATATCTTTATTAAGATTAAATAAAGAAATGTTTTATTTAGTCCCATGTTTTCAGTTTTATGAACCTAGTCTTCCAAGATTCTAGACTTTATGATCCTTGGCTTGTAATATGATGTTTTATTATTCTTAAATAATGTCATGATATATGAAAAAAGGCTAGGGTCATTATATATTGTATAATTGGATGGTCTATTTATTTTTGGATATTAGGAATTGATCACTTGAGTAAGAACCTTACAGATGAGACTAAGTATAAGAAATCATCCATAAATTTGGGTAAGTATTGAGTAATTGGTTTATCAAGAAAATACATACATGAATAGATATGAAAAAGTAGAGGTGGGTTTAGAACAGATGTATCTTGGGGTAAAACCCAAAAACACTGCTTTGATCTAGACATGAATGGGAACTAGTGCATGATAACGGGCCTTTCTGAAATCCTGGTTTGACACTTCTGGGGGATATGATTCGCTAAATTTAAAATCTTAGTATGAACTATTATTAAGGGAACAAAAAAAATAATCCCATAAGAATATATGTTAGGAAACAAATAATGGATAACCTAGACTGACACCTAGGGAATCACAAGGTAGGATATACATTTTCTATAAGAGTTTATCTTTTATTTTTAAGGTTTATTTTTTTAAGCTTATTTTCTAAATATTCAAAACCCCTAATTGTATGTTATTTTTCTTAGTTAATGGAGTGAAATAAAATAAAACATTCCAATAATCATTATGATAGGCAATGTGATTATTTCCCTAATGATATAACTGATATGATGGGAGAAAGTTCTCAAAACATTATGACAATACTTTCTCAGCTAGCTCAAGTTATGGATAATAACTTGAATCATGTGGAACTCTATCCTTCTCCAAGGAAAGGCCAAGTTTCCAGTGAATCTTTCATGTGGTAATGGCCTCCCATGTTTAGTGGATCTTTTGATCCCCTCCTCACAGAATATTGGATTAACATTATTGAAAATATATCCTCTATCCTCCATTGCTTAGAAGAATATAAATTTATACTAGTGGTCTATTGTTTTTATGGCGAAGCTAATCATTGGTGGATACTGATCAAGAATATGAATTCTCCAGAGGAAATTGATTTAATGGATTGGGAGGAATACAAAAAAATGTTTTCCAATAAATATTTTCCCCAAACCCTATGTATCGAGATGGAAATGGAGATCCTAATATTTAATAAGAATGAATATGATTCTATTGAGGCGTATGAAGCAAAATTCACAAGGCTTGAAAGATGCGCATATGGATTTGTTATGAACACCTAAAGCAATATGGATCACTTCTTTAGTGGGATAAATATAACTCTATGAAATTTGTTTATGATTTTTGACTTCGATAGTTATGAGGAAATCGTATGTTGTTGCCTAAAGATTGAAATGGAGATCAGACACTCTTAGTGGTCTCATGGGCCCAGTGAAAAAAAGTGTAAAATGGAGTCTAATATGGGTGTTTCGACAAATAAATCCCATGATAGAAGGAATATCAAACATCCCACATGTCAATATTGTGGGAAGAAGCTTCTTTGGAACTGTCTAAAGGGAACGATGAATTGCTTAAAGTGTGGAAGAATGGGACATTTGGATAAGAATTGACAAAGGGATATGAAGAATTTAACGAATGTGAAAGAAGAAAGGAAGGTTCAGATCAATTCTTAGCTAGTAGTGCAGTTTTACAACTGTAAGGAGCATGTAAATTATGTGAACAATTTCCCTAATCCAAGGGTTACCAGAGGAAATCAACAAAAACCTCCAAGGAAACAAGGAAGGTCTTATTCTATCACTACTACTAGGGTGGATTTGAGAAATGATGTGGTGATAAGTACATTAGTTATTCATTCAAGAATAGTGAATGTACTATTTGATTCTGGTTCTACGCATTTCTTTATATCTTTCATGTTTAGAATATATACTCAAACACCACCTCAAAATTTGGATATTGAGTTATCTGTGAGAACGGAAAATGGGGAAATTATTACATCCAAAGTATAAAAATCCTCCCCGATTAATGTCTGTGGATTGAACCTCCCAGAAAATTTATTCATACTTTCTTTAGTGTAGTTCATTGTTATATTGGGCATGAATTAGATATATTTATACAAAGCTTACATCAACTATCGAGAAAGGGAGATCACTCTTCACATCCCAAAGCATCATCTAATTCATTTCAAGTGTAACTAGGAAGATTAATCTCATTTAGATTCATTGTCTCAAGTGTGGATATTACGCCCTTATGAGAAATATTGTCTATCTCAAATGATTGACACAAAGGAAAAAAATCATGTTCAAAGACATACACATTGTAAGGGACTACACTAATGTATTTTATGAAGAATTTTCTGGTCTTCCTCCTGATCAAGAGGTTGAGTTCTCAATTGAACAAATTCCAAGATCCCTACCTATATCAAAGACACCTTATATAATGGCCACAGTTGAGGTGGAATATATGAATAATCAGTTACAGGAAAATCTAGAGAAGGGTTTCATACGCCTGAGTGCTTCACCTTGGGGTGCACCAGTCCTCATTGTTAAGAAAAATTATGGATCAATATGCCTCTATATTAATTATCGTGAGCTTAATAAAATCTCAATAAAGAAAAAATATCCCCTCTCTCAGATATATGACTTGTTTGATAAGCTTAATGGGGCTTGTTATTTCTCTAAGGTGGACCTTCAGTTGGGATATCACTAAGTAAAGGTAAGGAAAGAATATATTCCCAATATTTACTTTCTAATGAGGTATGGACACTATGAGTTCAAAGTGATTCCCTTCAGACTCACTAATGCTCCATCAATTTTCATGGATTTAGTGAATAGAGTCTTTACATATTACCTTGAAAAATTTTTGGTAGTCTATATCGATGATATTATAATATACTCCAAGAGAAAGAAGGAACATGAGGATAATTTGAATACTATTTTGAATACATTGAGAAGGGATAAAATATATGAAAATTATAGTAAATATGAGTTCTGAATAGGGGAAGTATCATTCATAGGGAATTTTATCACCAGGAAAGGGATATCTGTTGACCCTTCCAAGACAAAGGAAATTGAATAGTGGATCAGGGAAATATATATAATGGATATCCATATATTTTTTGGTCTAGCTTGATATTATAGATGATTTGTGAAGAACATTTCATGATATTCAAAACCAATGAACAAGCTAACATGGAAGGGTGTGAAGTCTGTCTGTACTCAAGAATGTGAGGAATACTTTAAAGAGCACAAAAATAGGATTATCACTGCACCAATACTCAAACTCCTGATAAGTGTAGAACAATTTATGGTTTAAAATGATGATTCAATGAATAAAATTAGGATGTGTGATGTTGAAAAATGATAAATTGATATCTTACGACTCTAGTCAGCTAAAAATACATGAGAAAAACTATCTCACACATGATCTGGAGTTGGTAGTTGTTAGCTTTACAATGAAGATCTGGTGGCATTATCTATATGGGGATAAGTGAGATATATATTGAACACAAGAGTCTCAAATATATACTCACAACAAAAGAGATTAATATTTTCCAATAAATATGGTTAGTGCCCATCAAATATTATGAATGATCAATCCACTACCATCCTTGTAGGGAAAATAATGTGGTAGATGCTCTAATTAGAAAAGATCCTACATCTTTATCAATGATGAGAATTGGAAAGGATCCAATCTCCTTATATTTTCAAAGGATGGACATAGGAATCATTACGGGAGGAAAATATTCAATCCTTTATCAAATTCTTACTCAACCATCCCTCATAGTGAAAATAAAGGATGCTCAAAGAAATGATGTGGAAATTCAGAAAATAGTGGAAGATATCAGAAATGGGAAATCCTATGAGTTCAAGATTGATGAGGAAGAACATGTAAGAATTGAATCATGATTATGTGTACCATATGATCTAGAGATAAGAGAGGAGATTTTGAATGACACACATAGCTCAACCTTCTCAATTCTCCCAGGGATCAAAAATATGTATCGAGGCCTCCGAGAGAACTTTTGGTGGGAAAAAATGAAGAAGGAGATGGATGAATATACATCAATGTGTCTGGCATGTCAGTAATTGAATGCTTAAAGAAAATTCTAAGGGGGTGATGAAACTACTATCCATACCAGCATGGAAGTGGGAGAACATTGCCATGGACTTTGTCATTGGAATTCTAAGGACATCCAGGGGAAACAATTCTATATGGGTCGTTGTGTATCATCATACAAAGATATGTCACTTAATCACAAGTTAGGAAGACTTCTCATTAGATCAAATTTCATGGATATATATCAAAGAAGTGGTAAGGCTTCATGGAGAATCACTATCTACTATATTCGATTGAGATCTGAGATTCGCCTCAATGTTCTGAAAAAGTCTTCATCATACTCTAAGCACTGAACTGAACTTTAGTATGACCAATCATCCTCTAAATGAAGGCCAATCATAAAAAAATATTCATACATTGGAATATATGTTTAGATCATATTAGGGACTTAAAATGAGGGTGGGACCAATATCTTCCAACTGTCAAGTTATCTTATAATAATAGTTTTCACTCCAGCATATGAATGGAACCATGTGAAGCCTTTTATGGGAAAAGGTGGAGAACATTGGTGTGTTGGGATGAATTCTCTGAATGTAAGATACTAGGACCCGAAATGGTCAAAGAAATGGTGGAGAAGTTGAAAACCATTTATCATTACATTAAATTATCCCAAAGTCGATAGAAGATTTATGCGAACAATCGTCGATGGGACCTTGACGTCAAATTTGGATACATGGTATTCCTTCGCATATCTCCAGGGAATAAGGTCATGAGGTTTGGGAAAAAATAAAAGTTATATATCAGGTACATTGGCATTTTCAAAATTCTTGAACATTTTGGAGTTGTGGCCTATCGACTAGAACTTCCACCTACCATGTCTAAAGTACATAATGTCTTTCATGTATCTGGTTAAGGAAGTACATACCATATCCTTCACGTGTATTGATAGTAGAGGTGGTATAGTTGAAGAATGATACTTCTTAAGAGGAGAAGCCAGTGATGATCTTTGATCATAGAGATAAAGTTCTACGTAACAAGACTACTCACCTGGTCAAAGTAATATGGTAGAACCATAAGTACGAAGAGACAACATTGGAATTGGAAGAAGAAATAAAGGAAAAGTACCCACAAGTATTTACAGCTTAGAATGTAAAATGAAATTTTGTGGGAGAAATTTCAAAAGGGGGGAAGAATGTAAAGACCCAATGTTTTATCAATGGAATTCAATTATTATAATTATGAATTATAATAAAATAATATAAGATTACATATAAGACATAATACAAACCTTATAAATGAATAATGAGTAAAATAAAAGTTATCTATAGAAGTTAAGGAACATATACCGATGAAATAGTAACTTAACCTTTAGAATAGTAACATGATCCTTATAAATAGTAAACCATCCAATTGAATAGTAACCTTACTAATGAAATTATAAATAAAATTTATCCATCTTATAAGTGACAATATGATATAAATATATCATAGTATAAGTAAGTAAATATTTTAAAAGATATTAATTTATATTTAACTACAATTTTATAATTCAAAAGAAACTTTATTTTCATACAATTTATTCAAATATAAGGATTTTTGTGACTAATGATTGTAAGATAATTTTAAGAGACCTGAATTAATTTTTCAAAGTGTTGGAAAAGTAGTTTTAATTTCAAAATTTTTACTTTTCAAGTAAATTATGATTTTAATTAAAAATTAAATTTTTCATATTTAGAAAACTATCTTCCTAAAATGGAGTTAATTTTTGAATTATACACATCAAAACATAGTTAGGTTAAATTTTTGATATTTTTCGGAAATACTTGAATTTTTTTTAATATTAAAATATGATAATTTACCGAATAATCAAATTCCATGATTAATTTAGTCATTGATGATTTTTTTCTGAGGTAAGCACCTGGGGTTATAATTCACATGAAGATATTACTTTTTTTCATCTCAAGAATCTTTAATATTGATTTTATTGAGCAATATAATAAAATAATGAATAAAATATTGAGAAAACCCTCCTCTCCTCCACTATAATACCATCCCTATTTACCTCCTCTCATCACACCTCTCAATCCTTGTGCCTTGTCCAAATTTTACTCAAATATCTCTATAATCCCCTCTCCCACGTCTAGTAGCCCTTGGTCTATTTAAAATACCAAATACTCTCCCCTAAAGAGGTTATAAATCAAGACATATTCAAGAGGTAAATTCCTCTTTTCATTTCTTTTATTTTCCTTCAAGTTCCTTTGTTTCTTTTTCTTTCCTCACATCCTTTCATCAAAATGTTATGATAACTCTATTACATTACACGTTCTAGAATTTTTTTATGATAATTTAACAATTCATCATAATCTCTCTTTTCCCCTCATTTTATACTATAAATGAAAACACCATCCAAGATGTGTTAATTCATCACATTCAAGGAAGACGATTTTTCAATTTCTATTATTGTCCTAAATTTTGGTCATGAAACAATTTTTATGGATGAACCAAACTATAATATATGTATTATATCTTATTTAATTTTATGTATTCTTTTTCCCCATTATATTAATTTATAGTGAAAAATGTGTTCGATGTGATAAAAAAATCATCAATTAACCAAAACGGTTATCATTAAGGTTTTAAATAATGATTCATCTTCACTCCAAATAACCAAATAAATTTTATAACCATGTAATATTTTTTATGATCACTAATAACATGAAACTTCAATTCAGGAAAACCTTTCTCATCTTACATGTTTATCCTTACATATATATAAGTAAAACAATCATGAACCCCATGGAAACAAAAGCTCTCAAACAATGAAATTGAACCTCTTAACCCATAAAAAATGTCATGAATGGACATAATAAGTTTATAATAAATAAATTATCCGAATAATATGTTCTATAAATATTAATTAATTAATTTAATTTGGTTATCTATGACATTAAGATCATGTGAAGGACACCATCAGACTTAAGATAAGGGATTCTACCCGAACCTCCATTATTCCTTCGGGTTTCTCTATAATTATTTTTACACAAAGGAAGTTATATTTTATTTTTATTTAAATACTATAAATTCTATTCATATGTTACAAAATCATTTATAAATATCCATTCATCATTCTACTTTGGGGATATACATATTTTTAAGTGGTTCCCTTCTTAATTCTTCCCCATAAGCAAGCCCATTTTAAGGAAACTTCCCGGATTCTTTCCCAATTTCAAGTGCACTTTAACATATATTTTAAGACACCATTGTTTTAATAAAATAATTATTTTTATTAATAAAACATTATTGTTTAACTTCTGGTTTTATATAAAATATAATTCTCTTTTCTATTTTAAAAGTTCTTTAGTATTTTCCCTAAAACCACACAAAAATGTTTCAGTGATAAAATTTCTTGAATACTATTTTTACATGTTATCACTTATATTTAACATCACTTACCAGGATATATTCCTATTTTCAATTATTAATTTCCATGTATGTTCTGTTTCCGTTCTTTCTTGGACACTTGTTTGATACACCCATTTATTATACATTATGACATGATTATAATACCAATTTCATTCCATGGATACCATTAAGTTTATGTATGATTATTTATGTATGATCATTTATGTACAAAAAATATTCAAGAACATGTTAATATGGGTGCTCCCAGATAGCACTTCAATGAATTGGGTAAAATTTAGTATCATGAGACGTTATGTACAGCAGTCTAGGTGGTTAGCCTTGACTCCTACTACCATGAGTGACGGTCTTGGTGTTTAACCTTGACTTGTGATCCACTATGTGAAATGAGCCTTTAATCATGATAAATCCTTGTTTTATGTTGATTTTAAATTACTATGAATCCATGTTTATATGTTCTCATGTTTATAGGTCATGATTTCATTTGTTTTATTTCTTTTTATATCAATATATCATGCCTTCTAACCTATGTACTAAAGCTTTATTCTTATGTTTATTACCATAATGGGATTTTTAGCTCATTAATTTTTTCATGTTATCCCTAGGTTATCCTATGAATATTTATGATCACAATGGATGTCAATATCTCTTTATGAAGTTTAAATAAAGAAATGTATTATTTAGTCCCATGTTTTTAGTTTTATGTACCTAGTCTTCCAAGACACTATACTTTACAATATTTTTCTAGTAATATGAGGTTTTATTATGCATAAATCATGTTATGATATGTGTAAAAGGATTGGGTCACTATATGGTAGAACTTAGCCTCAACAACCTATACATACGCATATAATTCCATACACCAGTATAATAGAGAAAGGTAAATAACTAATATAGTAAATTCTTGCATGAAATCTAATCCCACATGAAAGTATGAAAATGAATTAATAAAATTAAAAGGGGTAAGTACAATCCCACCAAATATAAATGAGTTTTTCCTATTAATAAGTTGAATAGTTCATCAATTTCTACTTCTAGGAAGGAAATAATCAATAGGTAATTAAACAAAAAAATTGTGAATTAAACACTAACAGAATTTACTTTTGTTCGTCATGATAAATCAAGAATGGGGAAATAAACCAAAAAATATTAAATTCCATACCTAGAAATGGGATAAATCACTGATAGAGAAAATTTCATGTCATTCTTGTGGGATAGATCCAAGAACTTTATCTTCGATGACAAACCCCGGTATATTCTGATCATCGATCTATGATCACACCATTATCCTCCAATTCTATCCTATATGGCCCTATTCTACAATATAAAGTCTTATGAGACTAACCATATATGGGATTTATATTGTTTATTAAATAAAGGAGAATTATGTTTGAAGAAATTAATAGAAAAAATGTTGAATTTATTTATTCATCGATTATTTATCTTGAGAAAGAACTATAATAAAACATTTGATGCACAAAAAAGTTATGCCACATCTAGGGTAAAATCCATATTCAAAATTCAATGTAAATATAAATTTTTCTATCTAAGACATCATTCAAGGGATATTACATTATTTTTGAAAAAAGTGGATATGTGATATATTATACTAAAAAAATTAAAATATCTATATCAACCATCTACATGAAACAAGAATCCATGCAGAATCTGACCCTTACCCCAAAAATATTCTTTAAAATATTAAAAAGTGTTAAAAAATTGATTCATTACACTTGAGTTAGATAGGTTTCCCATTCCCGTTGGCACTGACTATGCCAATTGGAGGTTGAACAAGCTTTTATATTGTGTGTAGTGACTATGAGTTGGATATAGAGTAGAACCACTCTAACAAAGACATATTATGTTTATGGATACATCCATAATACATCATCCATGACATGTATTTTATATATTAGATGTTGGATATCATGTATTTTTTTTGTATTCATGCCATATTCTGAGATATTGATGGATACTGGGTGGTGTTCATTAGCGAGAGAGACCCTCATATAGTTTAAAGGCATGTTGAGTCTCTATATAATTTGATTTTTGAGATAATGTTCATTTATATGGATTATATAATATTATTGTTTCCAAGATTATTTAATATTACACTAATGTTATTTTAGAAGATTTTGTGATGCTACCACCGCAATGAGATATCTATTTCAGTGTAGAGTTTCAAATAGGTGTTTCTTTGATATATGTGTATCCAAATCAGATGGACCCTTATGAGTTTTGGGGGTACATATTTTTATTGATGAATAGTGAGGATTCATTTAACCTAGTTTTTCACCTTGGGGATATCCAGTTCTATTTTCAAATATGGAAAATGTAATTTTGTAATTTTGTTTCAATTATCATAATTTGAACTGGGTAATAATGAAGAACCGCAATCCCCTCTTAAGGACTGATGAATTATTTTAGCAAAGGAAGTGAACTAGTAGGTTCTCAAAAGATATACTTGTGTTATAGATATAATTAGATGTGTTTTAAGGAAGAAAACAACCTAGAGACTACTTTAAGATATTATTATGGGTATTAAAAGTTTATTGTGATGTCGTTAAAAGTTATAAACACTCTTGAAGTTTTCATGATATTATTTAATGAAATTTTATATGAGTTCTAGTAATAGTTCATGGTGGTATTTATTAATTAAATAATTGTGTTTTTAGCATCTAAAGAAGAGAATGTGGTGTATCTATGAAATGTTTTGGGAGTGCTTCAGTTAAATCAGCTGTTTGGGAAGCTGTCGAATTGGGTTTTTCGAGACCGTGAGGTCCATTTCTTAGGCCTGTCATATCAAATCATAGAGTGGATTTGGATCCATAAAATATTTATGTGGTTGTTCATTTGGTATCCCTGTAGAATTATTCATAAGTATAGAGTTTTTTTGACTCAATGGATATTATAAGAGTTTTTCCCTAAATTCTCTTGGATTTTGAATCTTACGACAACATTGACTTGAAAGGTTTAAGTTTTCATTTGGAATGACCAATTCCTTGTTAAATTCAATTATTTTATGTAGAATCTAGTTGGTGATTTGGTTCATCATTTTAAGAGGATTCACTTGTGTTTGAGGTTTATTATGATTTTTTTCAACTTAGATTAGATTGCATGTTAATATAGAAGATGGAAGGAATCTATTATGGGTTTCCATATTTACATCCCCATTAATTTAAATATTACACCCCATATATTTAACTTAATGTAGTAGTGTTCTCTTTGAAGTTGGGGTATTATAACCTCATCTATGAAAGTTTTATGGTCTTAAAAGATCACAAGATTATAAAGTATGTATTCTCCCAACGTGACATGAATTTATAGCAGTGACAATGGATGGAGTTCTTATAGGAATAAAAATTCAAGATTTCATTTACACCTAGTAAAGGTAATGTTGTGGTGGATTATATGATCAGAAAGTCATGAGGTTGTATTGGGCATGAGTCTAGGGACTTCAAGAGAGTGATTAAAAAGTTGGTTTCAATTTAAATTAATGTGGGAGTAGTTGAAGTAGAGGTTCTGATTATCATATGACAATGTAGTCATCCTTTGTAGAAATTAGGGTATTCCCAAATAGAGTATTTTGATGAATAATTTTTCTTTTATTGAGTTGTTTGTGGTGATTCTTTTGAGAGGTGGTCAGAGGATGGTTACTATCAATTATTATTTTAGGGAAATATTTTCATTCCACTAGTGATGCATGATGTATTTCTATATATTTCATAAATTTCACCCTTAGTCATACATTCTAGTTTTATGAATATATTTCATGATATGATGAGTCATTTTTGATGATCAGGTATAAAGGATTTAGTTGTACAGTTTTTCACTCGTTGTTCAGTTTTCCCGCAAAATTTGAGAATTTTGTTCCGAGTGGTTTGATTTAGTATATTGATATTCCCCAGTGGAAGTGGGAGGAAATCACGATGGATTTTTTCACTAGTTTTCCTAGGTATCAAGATGAAATTTGGGTGATTATGGATTACTTGATAAAGTCAACTCAATCACAATGATTAAGGAGTCAAGAGTAGTGGAGGTTTTCTTAAACTAGTACCTAGAGGATATATTGACACATTATGAGGTTATAAATATGTTCATATCATTTTGAGATCCCCATTTTACATCAAGGGTATAAAGGGGTCTCTATAAATCTTTTGGACTACAGTTATTTCTTAGAATTAATTTTTATTCATAAATGGATGGTTAGACATAGTGATCCATCCAAATAATAAAATACATGTTGTGCATGTGAATCATGGATATTGGAGGTTCATTAGTGAGTCACCTACCCTTTTGGGTTTTATTAAAATAATATTTTTCACTCTATGAGTTTTATGGATCTTTTTAAGCATTGTATGGACAACCTTTTTAGTCTCTATTGTATTGGACTGAATCCAGAGAGTCATTTGTTCTTGTGCAATAATTTATGTAGAGTATGATGAATATGGTTCAATGGATCTGTGAGTGAATAAAGGATGTGATGAATTATTTTAAGTATTATGTTTGTCATGGGATGAGGCCCCTTGATTTAAACATTGGATATCACGTATACCTGAAGGGGTCTCCCTATTGTGCGTAGTGAAAGTTATGTCAAGGGAGTAAAATTTATCCATAGTTTATTAGACCTTTCAAGGTGTTGGATCACGTTGGAGAAATTGAATATTAGTTATCACTACCCTAAAATATGATATTCATTCATAACATCTTCCATATATCACATCTTCATTGGTATCTTCATGACAATACTCACGTTATCGATTGGGGAGAACTGGATGTTGAAGACGGTGTGAACTTTGATGTGTGGCCTTTTGAGATAGAGGATTTTCAGAAGAAGGTGTTGTATAGGCATATTATTCCTTTGTTTTGGTTCCTATATTGGTATGGTGGTTTAGAGTATAAAACATGGGAATGGGAGTCATAAATTTACAATCAATATGTTGATTTGTTTTTATTTTTTGTTTGATCCTTATTGAGATGTTACATTTCAACTTATTCTATTTTATAAGATCGTTTCTCTTCCTTGATGAGATGTTTTTTATGATTTTTATCTGGTTTGAGAAGTATCTCCCCTGAGATTTAATTTTGAGATTAGTTATTAATATTTTGAGGATATGTAATTTTTTCATCTGGTGTGTTAGTTGTGTTCCTAATGTAGCAATATTCTTGAGATGTATCTCATGGGGTGGTTGTTCACACCCCTTTCTCATTTTTGATATCAATTATAAATTTACGAGGATGATAATTGTTTCATCGGTGTCTTATGTAAAGTCCAAGAAATTAAAAAACTCTTTCTTTATATATTCTTGAGTCTTATAGGTGTCGAGATAGTGCCTAGAAACGTTTTCCTTATTAATTTATAAATTTAGTTGTTGAAATTTTATTTTTATTTTTAAAAATCATTTACCCTTATGTGGACACCACCACTCAAATGTAGGTTAGCTTTTTAACCCTTACGCACCTACCCTACCTTGATATTGGTAAGCTGGTTTTTTTTCAGGTGAGGGTGGATCCTTCCTCAATTATTGGTAATTTTATTTATTTAATAATGCATAAGGGTCAGTCTAAATTCTCATGACCAATATAAAGGTACACTAATTTTTCTACACCTTATGCTAGGTTCATTTATTCCTCATGTAATAGTCATTTCACCACTGCATAAAGGTTCTTGCAAGTTTCATAATCTATTGAAAGGTTTTCACTAAGTTTGCAACGCTCGTGTCTGGGTAATCTGCTACAAAAGGGTAATACTATATTACCCATACACGATGCATGGATGTTGTGTAAAGGTATTTATTTTTGTGTAGAATTTATTTTTTTCTTCCCCATACAATATAAAATGTCTTATCATTTGAATGAAATTAAAAATAAAAATATTTTACATTTTTTAAGGATATTAAATTGGATCTTCGAATTCCTTTTATTTAGAATATTTAAAATGATTTTGTGCAAGCATTTAAATTGAAACTAAATTAAATATAAGTTAAATGATAAGTTTAGTATGAAAAGTGGATATATCTAGGGAATTCTCTATACTTTTCTAAAATGAGATAATATATTTCCTTTTTTTTCTTCCTCTCTCATGAGTATGAGTTATCAAAACCTTATCATTCTATTTTTTCAATCATTTTTCAAATCATTGAATCTATCATGTATTTTTTCATTCTGCACACATAACCCTCTCTCTTATATTCTTGATCAGCAGTAATGTGAAGCTCCTTTTTCTAGGAATGGGAACTGTTACCTCTCCATTCTTTTATGTGCATGTGTGATAAAATCATGAATGTGTGCCTCTGTTTAAATGGTTATGATTATCCATAATCAAAAAATAATCTAGAAAATTGTCTCACAAATAAATATTATTCAATAATATGGAAATATGTAAAGGAAGAAGAATTATTATTATTGTATGATATTTTTTAAATTATTGGTTTTTGGAATAGTCACATGTCATAAAATTTATTTTTACCTAGATAATAAACCCACATAGTGGATTAATATTATAAATTTGAATATGTAAATAACATGTTATAGCTTAAAGAGATAATATTTATATTCTAGAAATTATCTAGGAGATAAAAAACAAATAATATCATGTTATTATTAATTTTTTACTGGAAAATATTTTTTCTATAATTCTGGATGTTAGATAATTGAAATGGAATAATTTCATGATGAAAATAATCAATATTTCAAGCTTGGAGGAAATATATATGTTTAGGATTGTGATTATAAGAGTTTTCTTATTTTATTAATACATTCCTTTTTTTATTAATTTAGATATAATGGTATATATATGGAATTTTTTATGTTATTACTTGTGTATCATCGTTTAATATTCTTGAAATGGATAAACAACATAAAGAAGATTAAATTAAATAATCATTGGAAGAGGTTGTTACTTAATTATAGTTATATGTTTAAAATGTATGAGTAGAAAACTATTTCCTTAATCATGTTAATGTTATCTTTATATCTATTGTTATATAATGCCTATAGTTTTTCTTGTTGTGGATAACCAGGAATAATAAACTAGTTAATCCATAATGGAATTAAAATGGTTATTTTATAATGAACTTTGTTCGGAGAAAAATAAACCTGACTTTGTGTTCAGAAGGATTCACTACCATAATTTGATGGATTTAGTACCTTTACCAATGTATGGAAAACATATAATTAATATGTAAGTGAGATATAGGATTATTACATACTTGTTGTGCCTTGATTTAGTAATTGATAACTTTTATGTAGTTAGAAACCATTGACAAGAAATATGTTGGGAGGTCAGGCTATGGTAATATTCGGTTCTCGTGATAGTGGGATAGATTATACTATGTGAAATGGTGTTGGAATGACCCTGAGTGGTTGGGATGAGTTTAAATCAGGTATTTATATTTAATATATATTAAAATGTATTGTTTCTTATTTGATGTATAGATGGTTAAATTTCATTTATATGTTCAGTTTTCAACTTTTTGAAGCAGTTTGACCCCATGCACTGTAAGTGGATCTCAAATTGGAAACTTAGGCTGAGTCTAAGAGTAATTTGGTAATTATTAAATGATAAAGGAATTAATAGAATAATGGGGTTAGTTCTTATCCTTTAAATGATGATGAAATACTTGAAAATATAAGAAGAAGAGTTATAGTGTCAAAGGAATTGACTTAAATAATTAAATTTTTTATCATGGAAATTAAAAGTGGAATAATATTCATTAACGTCCAATGAATTAATTAATATTGAAGTTTTATTTTTTTATTATTTATTGGGACCTTGACCTTAATAGTTATGGTTGGGGGGTCATGTGTAACGATAGCGGTAGTGGACTATAAGGATAGGTAAGTTACCTTAATGTGGTTATGTATGTTATTATTAATATTTTCTAATTTCATACACTACCCTGCATATATCAATTGGGTAATTAACAACCAAATGTTTTGAGCTATGTTTCTTCCAACATCCAGGACGGGTGACTTCTCCCTCTTTTCATCTCTCCCTTTATATATAGTATGAGAGGGTGTATCCTGAACTATAATGGATTATAGTATAAGGTGTGTTATTACCCAAACTATGGTGGATCTTAGTTTACTATACATTGATGTGTGGGATGTAACCACTACTGGAATGGGAGGTTTTCCCCACGCTTCTGAACACCCTTTACCAATTGTTATAGTGAACTGTTGGTAAAGGGCTGTTAAACCCACCCTTTCCCAACGGTTCACTAGAACCATTGGGAAAGGGTACCCCTTTACCAACGGTTCACTAGAACTATTGGGAAAGGGTACCTTGGACACCCCTTTACTAATGGTTTTTAAAACCGTTGGTAAATGTTTACCCCAATTACACTGGGCCGCTCCTCTCCCCCATTTGCGAGATAGAACCCTAAATCTGCACCACTCCTTTCGCAACTTCCCCCATCCGAACCACTGAAACTCTATCCGAATCATCTCAAATCAGGTATTTTCTTCTTTATACACATAAAATATTTAAGTTCTACCTTCTTTTTATTTTTATTCATCTAATATTTTAGTTTTAAGTTTTGATTTTGATGTGTATATCATTTTTTTTGTGCTTTTATTTAATCTAGACTTTCTTCATTCCAATCCATTTAATTAATTAAATCCTTAACCCTCCATCAAAGAAGAAACATCTCAAATTCATTGCAGTTGGATTCCAAATTTTCTAAGTATTTGTTTGTATTCTTTTTATTCATCTTGTAATTAATTTTTACTTGGGAATTTATTTATATGTGTTTATTAATTTTTTGCAAAGTTTCTATGAATGGTTTCCTTCAAATTCCATGTGAAATATTATTTAACCCTATTCTCATTGAATTGAAATGGATTTCGAAATATATTTTGGAAAGGATTTAATGTTGAGGAAAGTGTTTTATTAAAATGAGAATTTTTTAATAAGTCTTTTGTAATGTAAGTTATTATAATACACTTGTTATGTGACTATGTTTGGTATTTAGTAACACATGAGATAACTGTGTGTGAGAATGTGTTGTGAAAGAGATTACATGGTTGGTTCAAGATTATATTTATGTTTTGAGCCTATTAATGAGTTGTTTTAAAGATATTTTGAGATATTTACCTTATGTTTATTGGTTAAAACTGGGAGTTGTAGAGGTGGTTCATGATTAAGACATATAATTACTGCTAAACATGTGGATAAACCATGCATAGTAGTGAATTCTTGAAATGTTTAATGTCTTTGTTCCTTTTTTATTTGGAGTTTCTTTTGATGTTGATGTTTCTTATTGATACCTATGATGGGAATTTATTTTAGTTTCTAAATCGGCTGAGACTCCCCCACCATGCACATTGTATGCAACCTCTACCCTTATTTAATCATTCTATTTACACAGCCTATGAAACCTCTTCCCTCATTTAATCAGTGAAATCAAGTCCTTAATTTAGGCATTCATTCTCACTAGAATGTAAGAAATTGAATTATTTAAACACATCCTCACATGATTTCTTACCTTAGATATTGTCCAACATATGGAATACGAGCTTCTGAATTCATCAGTTAATCAGGATCATATATTCCATTTACCCCAAGATGACTGTACTAATATAACTTTAGGGTCAATTAAATATGGTTATCATTGTACGTTGTATATTATGTGTCCTTGGCTAATACTCACTTTTATGAGGGTGGTGTGCTTTTCACTAGCCATGGTGGCATGTGTAGACATCCATAAAAATGTTAGATAAGTCACAATTTTTATTCAGTAATGTTTTTATCATTGACATACTTTATTATTAATCACAAATTTAATAATAAATGTTTTTCTTTATACTTTATGAAATTAAATCTTTTTACAATCCATGAACAACCTATTAGTGTAGAAGCCTAAAATTTATTCTCCCATGGGGTGCTCTTGACTTGGGGAAGTAATTGGGTAATAAAAGGTATGTCCATAGAGATGCCAATAATGAATTATTGAACATGAGTGAATGATTTGGGATGCCTATAACACATAATGGGACCTGAGGCATGTGCCTCTTATAGACATAATTCAAATGAATATAAATAACTTTTAATTTAATTTATGAGTACTTGTTCTTTACATTATTTTAATAGTTCACTACATCAACTAGAAACTTCTTCCTTTATCATTTAATTAAATGTATTTTCTATTAAAGTTCAATCCTATTGAATTGTTTATGACAAAATTACTTATATAAATTCTTTTTACAGAATGGACAGAAGTTTTATTTATGAAACCGATCGGATCTCAAGCGGTTTTCAAAACAATTTGGAGAGATTTATAGAATTTTCATTTCACAATGCTTCAGATAATGGTCGCATACACTGTTCATGTTCTAATTGTGTTTGTAGAACTTGGTTGAGCCGTGAAGAAGTCAGCTACCAAATAACAAAATATGGTTTTCAAGCAAACTACTTTGTGTGGAATCACAATGGGGATAAAATGAAATCTCAAATTGGTGATGATCAAAATGAAAGGACTGGAATGGAGAATTTTTTAGATGATTAGTTTCCATTTATTCATCATCATGAAAAAGAAAGGATTTCTACTCAAGAAGACTTCGATATGAGGACAGATGATGCATCTAGTGAAAATGATGATATTGATAGGTTGAAAAAATTTAATGATACTGCCACAACTCCAGTATATCGATAATACGATAAAATGAAAAAGATGTAATTTTTAATCTGATTGTTTCATGCAAAAACTATATATGGGATTTCTAATATAGCAATCGATTAAATTCTTACCCTTTTGAAGGATTTAATTCCAGATGATACAGATATTCCCTCAAACCACTATATGGAATGGAAGTTAGTTGAGGAACTTGGATTTTCAAGAAATAAAATTCATGCTTGCTCGAAAGATTGCAGTTTATTCTGGGAGGAAAGCACTGAACGAAATGATTGTATAATATGTGGAACATCTTGCTAGAAGTCAAAATATGATGGAACACCATCCTACATTCCACAGAAAGTAATGTGGCACTTTCAATTGATCCACATACTCCAGAATGTTTTTATGTCTAATGACATATCAATAGAAATGAGATGGAATGATACCGAGATAAAGAAGACTAATGATGAGTTGGTTCATCCTACAGATGTATTTTCATGGTAGAGATTTGATGCTCGACATCCTGATTTTGCAGCTGACGTGCATAATGTGAGATTGGGTCTTTCATGCGATGGTTTTATTCTATTTAGGCATATGCTTACTTTGCACAGAACATGGCTAGTTTTTATACACATTTATAATCTTCCCCCATGGTTGTGTATGAAAAAACCTTTCACTTTCAAGAGTATATTCATATCTGGCCCTTCTGATCCCGACATTGATATTGATGTATACATGCGACCTTTAATAAAAGAGTTGAAACTTCTTTGGGATGTGGGTGTGCGCACATACGATGCAAGTTCGAAAGACATATTTCAGATTCGTGCTGCGCTTATGTGGACGATCAATGATTTTCCGGCTTATGCAATGATGTCTAGATGGAGAACGAAGGAAAAACTATCATGTCTAATTTTTATTAAGAATACACGATCCAGAAGACCAAAACATCATTGTATTTTCAGTTTTATGGGTCATCGATGATTCTTTCCAAAGGATCATCCATATAGAATGAATCTTCGAAGATTTTATAATACCATAGATTCTGATGATCCACCTTAGAGTATGTCTTTAACTGATGTGCTTAATGAATTGAAAGATTTCAGTTTTTCATTTGGGAAGGGTCAAATGAAATCTGGAAAGAGAAAGAATGTTTCCACTGAAACCTGTTACAATTGGAGGAAGTGGAGTACCTTTTTTGATTTTCCTTATTGGTCAACCAATTTTTTACTTCATTGCTTATACGTAATGCATATTGAAAATAATATATGTGAAATGTTTCTTTCGGTTCTTCTAAATGTCAAGGGGAAAAAAAAGATGATTTATGATCTCTACATGACTTGGTGGATTGGGCCATCAGACCTGAATTGCATCATGTGCGTATCAGTGAAAATAAATGGAAACTTCTATGTGATTCTTATGTGATGACACCTACAGAAAAAACAATTTCTGGAAGTATTAGAGACTATTAGAGTTCCTGATGTATATTCAAGAAACATATCTAAACGGGTCAACATAAGAGAGTTGAAGCTAAAATCTTTGAATACTCATGATGATCATGTTCTACTACATGAGTTGCTTCCAAGAGCAATACATCATCTTTTGTCCAATAATGTAAGGGTGACTGTTATTCGGTTGTGCCATTTGTTTAGAGATGTTTGTGTTAAGAAGTTATCCAAGTCTTTCTTGTAAAAAATGTTTACAGATGCCCCATTAATTTTGTGTGAGTTCAAGAAAATATTCCCTCCATCATTTTTCACATTCATGTTGTATCTGACTGTCCATATTCCCACTGAAATACTTCTTATAGGACCTATTTCTTTTCGTTGGATGTATCCAACTGAAAGAAATATTTATACATTAAATTCATATGTCTGAAATAGGAATAATCTTTAAGGTTCTATCATGAACAGTTACTTGGCTCAAGAATTTATGGATTTCTGCTCAATGTATTTGTATGATATTACTACAAGAATGAACAGACCAATGAGAAATGAAGAATAACAGTATGAGCAAATTGAACCCAGTTTTCCATCAATTCCTCAAACAGGAGGAATTCCTGGATCATATACATTGATGACATTCAACCATGAAGAGCGGGAGATGGCACATCGCATAGTTTTCTTCAACTGTGATTTGTCCGATGACTATATCAGGTAACTAAATTGAATATTTATATCTTACATATATATCTGTTAAACTATTCATATTTTTTTATCTATAGTCAACATAAAACAACGATAAATATAAATCATCTTTCTTTATCTTTGAGAAGGAGAGAGACTTTGTATAGCAAAGAGTTTTCTACTTGGTTTAAATTGAAGGTAAAAATATTACTATTTAAAATAATTATATCAATATTAATTAAGTTTAATATTAATTTATATTACAGGTATTGAGTTTGTTTGCTGACTCTGTCTCTGAGGAAATAAGAGCTTTGGCTTTTGGTCCTAATACCGTGGTTCGTGACTGTAAATCAATTGTTATCAATGGGTACAAATTTATTGTCACTGAACAATAAAAGAAAATGAGAACACAACATGATTGTGTTATGGTTACTTCCACAACAGATTGTTATACTAGTGCATCAGATAGTAGATCGCAATTTGAAAATGTGGGTTAGTATGGAGTCATTGATAAAATAATAATATTGGATTATTACTCTCATGGACGAGTTACAATGATGAAATTACCTTGGTTTGATTCGATGAAGAGATAGGGCACATTTATTGATGATTGTGGATTTTGAGTAATTAATATAATTCTCACTCTTGCTACCAAAGAACCATATGTGTTGTCATCAATGGATAAAGAAGTTTTTTATGTCAAAGACCAACTTCGACCTGAATTTTATGTCATAGTTGAAGCAATTCCATGACATATTTTTTATAATGGTGATAATGGAATTGACACTATCCCTAGTGCCATTTGAACCAATCCATTTATTTCTTTTGATGACTCCAATAGTTCAATTGTTAGAGCTGATTGTGAACCTGAAATTATGGTTGAAAAAATATAGATTCATTCATCCATGTTCTCAATTATTGTGGTTTACCTTGAGTTGGTTTGTTAAGGTTGGTAATATTAAAATTGATTTAGTATTGATCACAAATATTCTTTAGCTGACTTGACCATTATGTAAATTTTCAATGTTGATTGGTTGCATTTTTATTTGAATTTCATTTTATAATTTTGAATTGAACCGTATTCAAACCTAGTCAAATAATATTTCTAACTTGGTGAACATTACAACTTGTAAGATTTATTAAATCCATTCAAGATCTTCTAAAACAATTGATAGATAAATTACCAATGAATCCCCCTATTCCTTCATATATTTAGTTTTTTAGGTTACACATTATTTTCCTTTTTCTTATTAATTACATATTTGTTTTCAAAAGCAGAAAATGCTGCCAATTGAATATAGACTAAGGAAAAAATGATGGAGAACAATCGTCGAATGGCGGAGATGGGATTTCCACCATTAGTGCCTGTAGTGAGTACTCTATTTCAAATATATATATTTAAGTAATATATAATGTCATGTGATTAATTTTTTTGTAAACATTTTTGTAGGATCCACCTATATGTCGACAGTTATTTGACGAGGATCCTAGTATTGGTCCTAGTACTCAGGTCGGTGGTATGAGGAGGGTTTGTACCAGAGGTGGATGAGAAGCTTCGCATACCTGACTAGACCCTGCCCCTCACACTGACATGTCATCCTTCACACATTTTGATCCCAGTGTGTCATTAGGGACACACGGGATATTTAGGCCTCCCATGTTTTCACCACCTTTGGCATCTTCTAGCCCATCTTTTTCATATCCCATGATGATTCCCACTCCCCAGCAAGAATCCGGTCATACAACTATCCTATCTTCTTTTCCTTATACTTCGGTCTCTCTGAGCTTCTATATTCTATCTTCTTCGACTCCTGTTCCACCACAGGGTGTTCCATCAGTTTCTATGGATCCAGTGGTGCTCAGCGATCAGACTAGCGCAGGTATATTTATAGAACCCTAACAAATTTTTATACCAATATTTATTTTCATTATAACATGTTTTGATAAAATATTTTTTTTCTTTCATGACAGATACATCTACTGACAGGAGGCGGGGTCAGGGGCGTACATGCATGTGTGCGGTGTGGAACCGCCGCACACAGGTAATGGTGTATTACAATTAAGACAACCAAATGGTTAAGAAAACGGGGAAACAATGTCGGAGTTTTTTGGTGACGCTTTCCAAATACTGTGACATCATTCCCGTCAGCATGATATCATGTAGAAAGTTGCCACATGAGGTCAAGGATAGAGCTTGGGCATATATATGGGAAAAAAATATGTTGTATTTAATACCATGAATTATTTTTTTATTTATATGGATTAATATTTTGGTGTCAGCTTTGATTTAATTTTCCCGATGGTGAGGGTGCACGACCGGAACGTCTGAAGGATTTAGGTGAGATTTGGGGAGCCTACAAGCATGATTTTTATATTGGATGGCATGTTAGATTTGGAACTGAGTTAGAGGTGGTACCAGTCATGAATGATTGTCTGATAGAGTAGTATCAGCAGATGATTACCCATTGGATGACTACTCAGTTTAAAGTATTAATTATATTTGATGTATTTGAATAATAACTTTAATGTTTTGCATTAATATTATCCTTTTCATTATCAAATTTTATTTAGGAATCATCTAGAAAAAATAAAAAATAAACATTGATGCAAAAAAATACCTCCACACACTGGGACATACTATAATGCCAGATTATGAGAGGAAGCTGGTATGAAATTTTTTTATAAGTTTTATTTATGACTTACATTTTATTTTTTCATCAATTATTTAATATTTTGATAATGTTTTCATATAACTTTACTTTTCAATGTCATTATAGAGGCAACCACAGAATATTGAAGGACGTGTGCCTCGAGCAAAACCGGTTTGCTCGAGTAGATGGAAAAAGGATAGAAGTGTCATCAACAAACTAACTTAGCAGCAGATTGTAAGTTTCAATCTATTGATTTTATATTTTAATAACTATTTTGTAACTTAATAATATATTTATATATGTAACAGGCTGCTTTAGAGGCCCCCATTGGCCAAGAACTAGACAATTTTGGGCCAACTGATCACTTACATCAGATGTTGGGAGAGGAGCATTCTGGCAGAGTACACTGCCGACCTAGGATAGCCCCAACGAAGTGTTGTCCCTCCTCAGGTATGAGTTGTAGTGCCACCGATCTGTAGAAAGTTAGGGAACATGCAGAACAGGCTGAAAAAAGGGCCATAGAGATGGCAGAACAGTTTTCCAGGGAAAACAGTGCATTATAAAATTTATTGAAGTTCTGCGTCCAACACTTCCACCAGAGGATAGTCCAGCTTTTGGTGAATATATGTCATTGATATGTTCTATATATGGTGCCCCGGGTGGCAGTTCTAGTGGTGGTCAAGATGATGTCTAGCCTGAAGATGATGATGGTGAGGAGTTTTATGCGGAAGAATAGGGAGAGGAGGAGGGCGAGGCGAAGGGTGAGGGCAAGGAGGAGGGCATTGAGGAGGGAGAGGAGGATGACGTGGATGAGGATGAGGGTGATGATGATGGTGATAATGGTGATGGTGATGTGGGAAAAATTGATCTGTTACATTTTTGACTAATATTACTAAGTTTTGATGTTTAATCTATTCTAGTTGTTGGTTTTATCTAGACCCGTAGTATAGTATTGGAGTTGAGTTATTTTTATATATTGTCTTTTTTCATGGATGTTGATGTCTTTTAGTGGTTGTGGTGTATCTTGAGCATGTTTATAGTGTTTTGTGTGTTTAGGAACTCCCTGGAAAACTCCCCTCCTTCCTGTACCCTGGACAGCTCCCCACCATCCTCCTTGGACCCCGGAAATCCCCCCTGGACAGCCCCCCTGAACACCCTCCGGACAGCCCCCCAGACATCCCTCCAAACAGCCCCCCCCCCCCCCCCCCACCTCCCTAGACCCCAGACAGCCCCCCGAACAGCCCCCCCCCCACCCTCCTCCTTAGACCCTGGACAACCCCCCTGAACACCTCCCGGACAGCCCCCTACACAACCCCCCCACCCTCCTCCTGGGTCCCCGGATAGCCCCCTGAATACCGCCCAGACAGCCCCCCGGACAGCCCCCCCATCCTCCTCCCTGGACCCCGGACAAACCCCCGGACATCCCCCCCCGGAAAGCCCCCCCACCCTCCTCCCTAGACCCCCAGACAGCCCCCCCCCCCACCCTCCTTGATTTCACATGAATTTTTTATTTCTCTGATCAGACAATGTTATTTAGGATTATTCCATTTTTGTATGTCTTGAATTATATGAATGTCTTGGTAAGATTATTAGCTCATTCTCATCAAATGCCTGTGATGATATGATTTAATTTGAATAAAAAGCCTTGTTTTACATTCTCCATGTTATGTGTATTATTCTATGTTTGATTTGGTTTACTTGTAAATTGTTAGGATAAGACATGGGTTACTTGTTAAGGACTCACGGACGGACTCGTCTTGCTCAGGGAATTTAGACTTGAAATTCCTGGATGTGTGCTTTGGTTTCTAGGTGAGGGATACCAGGATGGTTTCTATTACTCATGAGTGATATTGGTTCCTTGAAGATAAACTGAGGACATGTATTTTTTTCTAGATGGTAATACCATGCCTCAGGTGTGGTCGGCACCACTCAAAATGTATAAGGTTTATTTGAAATAGACAACATTTTAAGTGAAAATAACAACTGTCATACGAAAAACTGACCAAATGCATTCGGATTGTTTCAATACTTTAGTAAAATGATCCATGGGTCATTTGTGATGTGTACGAGTAAACTTCATCTAAATTTGAGGCGTGGTGTGGTCGGTAGCACTCTAGCTATGTCTCTTTTGTTTAAAATGAATGGGATTTTAAGTGAAAAGAACAACTGAAATACGGAAAACTGACCAAACATATTCGGATTCTGTGGATACTTTATCACGACGATCCATGGGTCCTATGTGATGATTATGATTCAACGCCATCTCAATACAAGGCGCGGTATGGCCGACACCATTTTAAGTGTCTCACTTTTGTTTGAAATGGATAACATTTTAAGTGAAAAGTACAACTGACATACGGAAAAACGACCAAACGCATTCGTATTGTGTTGATACTTTAGTAAAATGATCCTTGGGTCATTTTTGACGTGTACGAGTCAATCGCGCCTCAATCTGAGGTCTAGTGTGGCCGACACCACTCAAAGTGTCTCAGGTTTATTTGAAATGGACAACATTTTAAGTGAAAATAACAACTATCACATGGAAAACCGACCAAACACATTTGGATTGTGTTGATACATTAGAACAATGATCCATGGGTCATATGTGACATGTAAGATTCAACCCCGCCTTAATCCGAGGAACAGTGTTTCCAGCACCACTCAATGTGTCTCTGTTTTTTTTAAAATGAACATCATTTTATGTGAAAACAACAACTAACATAAGGAAAAATGACCAAATGCATTTAGAATGTGTTGATGCTTTAGTAAAACGTTCCATGAGTCATTTGAGATGTGTACGAGTCAACCACGTCTCAATCCAAGATGCGGTGTGGCCGACACCACTCAAAGTGTCGGTTTTTATTTTAAAATGGACTTCATGTTAAGTGAAAACAACAACTGACAAATGAAAAACCAACCAAACGCATTCGGATTCTATTGAAACTTTAGGAAAATGTTCCATGAGTCATTTGTTACATGTATGAGTCAACCCCACCTCAATCCGAGGCCTGGTGTGGTCGGCACCACTCAAAGTGTCTCAAGTTTATTTGAAATGGACAACATTTTAAGTAAAAATAACAACTAGCATACGGAAAACTGACCAAACGCATTGGGATTGTGTTAATTATTTATCAAAATGATTCATGGGTCATATTTGACGTGTAAAAGTCAACCTCACCTCAATCCAAAGAACGGTGTTTCCGGAACCACTCAAAGTGTATTTCTTTTGTTTAAAATGGACATAATTTTAAGTGAAAACAACAACTGGCATAAGGAAAACCGACCAAACTCATTTGGAATGTGTTGATGCTTTAGTAAAACGATTCATTAGTCATATGTGACATGTATGAGTCAACCCTGTCTCAATCAAAGACATGGTGTGTCTGGCACCACTCAAAGTGTCTCTCTTTAGTCTATAATGGATTTCATGTTTAGTGAAAATAGCAACTGACATACAGAAAACCAACCAAACACATTCGGATTATGTTGAAACTTTAGGAAAATGATCCATGGGTCATATTTGACATGTAAGATTCAATAACGCTTCAATTCAAGTCATAGTGTGGCCAGAACCACCCAAAGTGTCTCTTATGTTTAAAATGGACAACATTTTAAGTACATACGGAAAACTGACCAAACAGATTCTGATTGTGTTGATACTTTATAACAATGATCCATGGGACATATGTGACGTGTAAGAGTTAACCCCACCTCAATCTGAGGCGCGGTGTAGCTGGCATCACTCAAAGTGTCTCTCTTTGGTTTAAAATGGACATAATTTTAAGTGAAAACAACAATTGACATACAGAAAACCGACCAAACGAATTAGGAATGTTTTTTTTATTTAGGAAAACGATCCATGAGTCATATGTGACATGTAAAAGTCAACCCTGCCGCAATCTGAGACCTGGTGTGGCCGGCACCACTAAAAGTTCTCTCTTTTGTTTCAAAAGGACATCATTTTAAGTGAAAATTACAACTGACATACGAAAAACCGACCAAACGCATCCGGATTGTGTTGATACTTTAGGAAAATTATCCTTGGGTCATTTTTGATGTATACAAGTCAACCCCATATAAATCTGAGGCGCGGTGTGGCCAATATCACTCTAACTGTCTCTTTCGTTTAAAATGGATGGGATTTTAAGTGAAAAGAACAACTGAAAAACGGAAAACCAACCAAACGCATTCAGATTATGTTGATACTTTATCACAATGATCCATGGGTCATATGTAATGTGTATGATTCAACCTTGGATCAATATGAGGTGCGGTGTGGCTGGCACCACTCAAAGTGTCTCACTTTTGTTCGAAATGGATAACATTTTACGTGAAAAGTACAACTGACATACGAAAAACCGACCAAACGCATTCAGATTGTGTTGATACTTTAGGAAAATTATACTTGGGTCAATTGTGACATGTACGATTCAACTCCTCCTCAATATGAGGCCCGTTGTGGCCAGCACCACTCAAAGTGTCTCATGTTTATTTGAAATGGACAACATTTTAAGTGAAAATAACAACTAGCATATGGAAAACCGACCAAAAGCATTCAGATTGTGTTGATACTTTAGCACAATGATCGATGGGTCATATGTGACATGTACGAGTCAACCCTACCTCATCTTGAGGCATGGTGTTGCTGGAACCCCTCAAAGTGTCTTTCTTTTGTTTAAAATGAACATCATTTTAAGTGAAAACAACAACTGACATACGGAAAACCGACCAAACACATTCGGAATGATTTGATGCTTTATGAAAACGTTCTATGAGTCATTTTTTACGTGTAAAAGTTAACCCCGTCTCAATCCAAGATTTTGTGTGGCCGGAACCACTAAAAGTGTCTCTTTTTATTTTAAAATGGATTTCACGTTAAGTGAAAACAACAACTAACATACGGAAAACCGACCAAATGCATTCAGATTATATTTAAAATTTAGTAAAACATTACATGAGTCGTTTTTGATGTGTGAGAGTCAACCACGGCTCAATCTGAGGCCCAGCGTGGCTGACACCACTCAAATTTTCTTAGGTTTATTTGAAATGGACAACATTTTAAGTAAAAATAACAACTAGCATACGGAAAACTGACCAAATGCATTTGTATTGTGTTGATACTTTAGAAAACAATACATGGGTCATATATGACGTGTATGAGTCAACCCCACCTCAATCTGAGGCATGGTGTTGTCGGCACCACTCAAAGGGTCTTTCTTTTGTTTAAAATGGACATAATTTTAAGTGAAAACAACAACTGACATACGGAAAACATACCAAACACATTTGGAATGTGTTTATTCTTTATAAAAATGATTCATGAGTCATATGTGACTTGTACAAGTTAACCCCATCTCAATCAAAGACATTTTGTGGCCGGCACCACTCAAAGTGTCTCCCTTTAGTTTAAAATGGACTTCATGTTAAGTGAAAACAGCAACTAACATATGGAAAACCAACCAAACGAATTTTATTCTATTGAAACTTTAGGAAAACGATACATGGGTCATATGTGACATTTAATAGTCAACAGTGCCTCAATCTGAGCTGTAGTGGGGCCGTCACCACCCAAAGTGTCTCTTATGTTTAAAATGGACAACATTTTAAGTACATACGGAAAATCGACCAAACGGGTTCTGATTGTGCTGATACTTTAGAAGAACTATCCATGGGTCATATGTGGCATGTAGGAGTCAATACCAAATGAATACAAGGAATGGTGTGGCTGTAACCACTCAAAGTGTCTCTCTTTTGATTAAAATGAACTTAATTTTAAGTGAGAACGACAACTGACATATGGAAAACTAACCAAACACATTCGGAATGTGTTGTTTCTTTAGTAAAATGATCCATGAGTCATATGTGACGTGTTCGAGTCAACCCCGCCTCAATCCAAGACTCGATGTGGCCGGCACCACTAAAAGTGTCTCTCTTTTGTTTCAAAAGGACGTCATTTTAAGTGAAAACAACAACTGACATACAGAAAACTGACCAAATGCATTCAGATTCTGTTGAAACATTAGGAAAAAGATCCATGAGTCATATGTGATATGTACGAGTCAATCCAGCCTCAATCCGAGGCGCGGTGTGGCCGAAACGACTTGAACTGTCTCTCTATAGTTTAAAAAGGACAACATTTTAAGTGAAAACAACAACTGACATACAGAAAACCGAACAAACACATTCATATTCTGTTGAAACTTTAGGAAAAAATTACATGAGTAATTTTTAACGTGTAAGAGTCAACCCCTCCTCAATAAGAGGCCCGGTGTGGCCGGAACCACTCAATGTGTCTCAGGTTTATTTGAAATGAACAACATTTTAAGTAAAAACAACATCTTAAATACAGAAAACTGACCAAACGCTTTCAGATTCTATTGAAACGTTAGTAAAAAGATCCATGTGTCATATGTGATGTTTATGTGTCAACCTAGCCTCAATCTGAGGTTCGGAGTGGCCGGCACCACTCGAAGTGTCTCTCTATAGTTTAAAATGGACTTCATTTTAATTGAGAACAACAACTGACATACGGTAAACTGACTAAAAACATTCGGATTCTATTAAAACTTTAGGAAAAATGATCCATGGGTCATATGTGACGTGTATGAGTCAACAACGCCTCAATCCTAGTCATTGTGTGGCTAGGATCACTCTATGTGTCTCTCTTTTGTTTAAAATGGACAACATTTTAAGTACATACGGAAAATTGACCAAATGGATTCTGCTTGTGTTGATACTTTAGCACAACGATCCATGAATTGTATATGACATGAACAAGTCAACCTCACCTTAATCCGAGGCACAGTGTGGCCGGTATCACTCCAAATGTATGTATTCTGTTTAAAATGGACATCATTACTAGAAAAAACACATGTAAATGTGTATGTTTAAATGAATTATGTATGTTTATTATTAAGTTATGAATTCTGATTTAATTCTGTATTTTTATAGTTCCAGATGCATTATATGTTAAATGTGTATGAATTTTTTCTGTATATGTATGTGTTTGTCGGTTTTTGCAGGTACATTAATCGGAGAGGATATTTACCTGAATGGATGGACACCCTGCCAGTGCTGTGCAAATTGCAGGATACTGTGCAATTTTCATAGCATAGCCTATGCCAACAGTTTCAAACCATTGGCATAGGGTTCATTGAAAAGTTTTTACCAATGGTTCCCTTGATTTGTTGGTAAAAATACATTCCCATAGGTTTCTAAAACCGTTGGGAACAGGGGAAAATGTTAGTTTTGCCAACGGTTTAGGGGGAACCATTGGGAAAAACTTTTCCCGAGGGTTCCCAAAACCGTTGGGATAGGATAATTTTTCTAACCTATTCCAACTGTTCTATGTAAACCGTTGGGAAAAACTATCACAGCGGCTTACTCACCAACGGTTCTGTTGCCTTTCCCAACGGTTCAGAACCATTGGTAAATCATCATTTTCCAGTAGTGAACAGTATAGGTATAGCATATACAAGTATCTATACATGGTGGATCTAGCATTCCATGGGTGTATATACACGGGTTATGTTGTCTTAAGGTATAATAAATTTATACAGGATTTAGTCCTCTAGGGATAAATTTTATTACTACTAGGTATGGCGATGTTAATGAGGTGTTGGTCTTCATAGGATGCAGTGATGGATATGACACTTTTTCATGAGGTGCAGGATTATTCATCGGAGGGATGAGAACAGGGTGTGAGTCGTTTCGGTGCAAGAGAAAAAAATCAATGGGGAAGTTGAAGAAATGTACCATTATAATATATATATATATATAATACATATTTGTTTTATTTTATTAATTACATGGTGAGTGATCCATGTTGAGATTGATAAAGCAATTTTATACCTATTTATGTGATGAGTTAGTTTCATATATTTATTCACTAGGCATTAATATTTTTCCCTTTTTCTTTACATGAGAGGTTTTTGGGTGGATCCTTTTAAGCATACATGTTATTAACACCAAATGTATATAAAATATTTTTCAAGTCCACTAGAGTTGTCTAGTGATTGAGTTGGGCAGTACTAGTATGAGGAGTTGTTCAGTAGCTATTTTAGATTTGTAGTCGTTATTGAGGATTTTCATTTTGGTACATTCAATTTTTTCTTTTCATTTTTATCAGTTATATAGAACATTAAATCATTTATTGGGATATCTTCTTTTATTTGTGCATGGTATTAGTTGGCATCTTTATCATATTATCTATTATTACTTAAATATATATATATGAGGGTAATGCCTCTTATGTGTGTAATTATATACCCACAATTATAGTCTTCATCACATTTCCTATTGGAGGCGATATTCGAACATCATTGTCTCTCTTTATTAATTTTTATCTTAGAAGGGGTTCCTTTGAAAGGATGTAGTCATGACTTCATAAATTCGATGGCACTTAAAAGTAACATAGTCAAATAATATGTTGATTATCAGTATTAAAGCTTTCTACCAAGTGAAACTATTTCAGAAATTCACTAATCATTACCAACTAAAATTAATAGTTTAAATCCACTTGGCGAAATTGAATTATTTGATGAATAATTTTTTTAAAATATTATCAATATTATCCATAAGCAATAAGAGTCTAAATAAATGGAAATTGATGTAACTAAGAATATCAAATATCTTAGATTCAATGACCCAATCAGAACCCTTTATAAAATTTTTAAATAGATTAAAACAAGTTAATGAAAAGATATAAATTATAATAGATATTAATTTGTAACTACTTACATAATTGTAACTTCTCGAAAAAAGTTTCAATGATTAGTACATCTAAGAGAAAGTCTAAAAATTATTTGGATAGTAGTAATTGAGAACCTGCTAATGGAAATTTATCCCATTTGAAATGAAGAATATTCATTAATGGAAACTTAAAAATATATTATCATAAGTAAAGTAAATATGAACGTGATGATATGGACTCAATGAAACTTTTCAATTATAAGTGTAAGAATTATGGTAATATTCAACCAAATTACCCAATGTCAAAAAAGAAGGAAAAGGAATCTAAAAGATCACCAAATAGAAAATGAATGGAAATTTTTATAGTAATGGAATATACATGGATTTCCCATGAGGATCCATATTCTCATGATAGTAGTGTATTAGATGAAAATGATAGCTGAAAGATAACTAATCTCAAGGATAAAGTTCTTATAAATTAATTATGCCTAATGTGAAAGTTTTCTTTATATGTACTATCATATGTATCATTAATGGATAATTTTCCTTTTTCATAGTATTATGAAGATAAGAAGGGTGAATGTAAGTAACCAAAATAATAATAATAAATTAAGGAATATATTCTAGAAGTTTAAGATTTGTACAAAAATATTTATAAGAGATATTCACATATTAAAGTTTAGGTTGCTGAGAAGTAGATTGATCTTGTTCGTTCTACAAGTGAGTTCACTAAATTCAAAAGTATGGTTGATAAGTCAAAAAATGATATTTACATAATAACTTCAAAACTTAATGAAAAGTATTCTTCTGTAACTACATTAGAATACAAGAAATAAGAAATTAATATAAATTCAGAATTTGGGAGCTTGAAAAAGTTACCTTTGAATTTTACTATCGGGAGGAATGATTTTGATTAAATTTATAAAAAAAATATTCAAAAATATTAACTTCCACACATGGTATTAAATTCTCCCAAAAGAGTCATTTTAATTCAAATTACATTGTTCTGTATAGTTCACCATTTTTCATGAAATCTCTAAGGGTTGTACATTGTAAGAACAAGTTTTCATTAAACAAAGTCAAAATAATTTGAACTCATCATGCATTTATTTGCAAAGAGATTACTGATATTGAGAATTAAAGAGATGGAAGAATGTGGGTATTGAAGGTTATTTTTTTAATATCTCTAGACAAAATCCGGTCAAGATATTGAAGACTTAATTTAGATTAAAGTAAGAAGCTATGTACCTACAACTATGCTAAAACATTTGGTCCTTGGTACTTTTATTTTTATGATTAAAGTGTTTACATTTTTTAAAACTTTTTACTTTTTTATTTTCATAATATATTATGATTTATAGTTGACATATCACATTTTCATTATTATTTATTATTTTTTTACTCTTACATAATATTAAACTTTTAACAGTTCTTTTCATACTTAATTAAAATACTAGAAAGTTTTTCTTTTAGTTAACCAAAAAAATATTTTATTTATATTGGTTTACTCCTTATGATGGGGATAGTTTTTTTTATATCCATTTCACAAGAATAACTTATATTTTCTAAATTTTTAACAAAATATAAAGGATCATTTTAATTGATTTTGAAAAACTATCTTCAAAAGTAGAAGATCGACCAATGCATCAGAAGATAACTATAATAATTTTTTATCTTTTTTATGGTTATGTTATGAGATCTGTAAAATTTTTGTTAGTTTTGATATTACTTTTCATATTTTTTTTTAAATTATTCTATATTCAAATCATTACTTTTTCAAAAAAAAATAGGAAGGTAAATGAAGTTAATTTTAGGAAATTTGGAATTTATTATCTCAAATAGATTTATCATTATCATGTTCCAGGGGGAAGTCATATAATAAATAAATTAGAATCATATCAATGGATATGAGGATTACCTATATAAAGGAACGTATACAGATGTCAATTTATCATTTTTATAGTGAAGTTCTGTCAGTATTGAAATTTAACTTCATATTCCCTATTAGTATTTTCAAAATTTCATTAGAAACTTTTGAGGTGATTGTCAAAATATAGATCATTCTTGAGAGGTTGACCAATTAAAATTCATTTTATAACTATAATTCACTACTACATAAGGTTATTCAGTTTTAAGGTTAATAAGTGAACACTCTACCATATGAGTAAAGTTAGTATTTTTATTCATGTTTCATCCAAAGGTTTTAAAAAAATGTAGTTTTCAATGAGACTGGTGGACTAAGGAAAATGATCTTTCCAGTTTGAGAGGTATAGTTTTTTATGACATTAAAGGGTTTTTCAAAAGAGATAAGTATCCTATAGGAAGAAGGGTTTTTTTTTCAAAAACTTTTATAAGTGCTTAAAACCTTCAATAGAGATAAGGTTGCGGAAATCCTATTTTTGATAAATAAAATGTTACATAAGATGAATCATTTATACCTGTAAGTTAGAATTATTTTTTAGAGGCTCAAAGGTTTCCTTGAAATGAGGAAATAAGATAAAGTCAATGTCAAAATATAATTCCTTTATATTATATACTTTATAATTAGTATGTTGAAGTTTAACCATGTAAATTTTATATAGGATTATATCAAAGTAGTTCTCACTACAATTTTAAAATTAAATATGATTATGTACTCACATATCTTGAATCAAATTTTGATTAATTATTTCTATAAGTCTGAAGTTAAGGATTTGGGAATTGTAGAAAGATTCAAAGAACCTCTACTAAATAGTAATACTATGTCTGGGATGCAACTAGTCTATGTTTCAAAAGATAATATGTTTGTTGAAAATATAGTGGAAGAAAATCACTCATATAATTTTATAAACATCCTTCATATTTATCTTCAAGAATATGAAGTGATGGAGGAAAATTTTAATCCATAGGGAACTTTAAAAAAAGTTATATTGAACAATCGAGGATATAAAGACTTTAAAAATGTATGGATATATTATATGAACAGTTTATTAAACTAACCAAATTCATTTCATTTTTTCTAAAGATTAATTATTGATTAAGTGTTTTAAAATATTAGAACATAAAATTTAGAATTTATTAGAAATAAAATGAAATCAATGATTATCATGTAGAGTAGAAGGTAGATGTATGGAACTTCAAATATAAATGCCAACCTCATTTCCAAACATTAAAAGAATAGAGAAATACCTAAAATCACTATATGTTAATACTTGATATCATCTAGAACATAATGTTAAACAAATAGAGTAATTGAATCAATCCAAATTAATTTTAGGAAATCTGAGACAAAAATTAAAGGATCAAAAATGAAAGTTATATTATCATAAGAAAGAGGTAATGGAAGTAAAGAAATTTTCAAGGAGTGGTAGAATAGGATAAAGAGACTTGAAAAGATGATTTCCAAAACTATATAGAAATAATAAATTTTCAATTTTATCTATTTCCTTTTATTTTTAAAAATATTGATTATTTTTATTATTTAAATGGTTTTTTTAGAAACTATAATTATCATTGGATGACTTTACTAATGATGGAAAAAAATTGAAGTTTATTTAATTTGTTTTCTATTATTTTCTTCTATGGTTTATCCTTACAAGATTATTATATTTCCAAAGGGGAGAAATTTTAGTTTTTTTCAATTGATATTATCCTGGGATAGACTATCTTAAATTAAAGAGAATAAATTTTTTTAATCTATCATCCATTGAAAACCATAAAAGGGATAAGCTTATACTAGGGGGATAAATAGTAAATTAATAGGAAGAATTATGTTCCAAAAGGGGGGATGAAGGTTTATTATTATATATTTATTTCATGTCCTAAGAGGGAGATTATCATTCCAAAATTAAAAGAGGTTTTATATTTTAAACATCTTTAGTTTTTTCTCATTTTTTGATTCTACTTTTTAAAATCTCAAAAGGGGAGATTTAAAAATTTTAAGTTTTATTTTTTCATTCTAATGATCTTTTTGAGTTGATTTATGAAGAATTAATAGGTTAGATATTTGAGAAGAAATGTTATAGGGGATATTGGAGAGATCGAAAAATTTAAGTATTTTTTACATTAAAGTTAAGGGGAGTTTCATTAATATTTAGAGGGATTTTACTATTTAAAGTCAATTCAAACTTACATTATCTTGAATGACTTATGATTTCCATAAAGTGGGAGATTTTGCAGTCAAAAGACGACTTTTTTATCTTTATTTAAATAAAAATACACATTATACTAAGTTTTATTTAACATGATGTTTTTTGATTAATTTTTTTATGCATAGATTAAAACATCAAATTTTCATAGTTACAATGAACTAGGGTGATCCGATTAACTTCTAGATTAATGTGAAGATGTAATAAGCTTCGAAAATTTATTGGGATTTCTTTCATAAAATATGTTTCTACATATGATGTTGTTTCAACTGAACATGAAGATTTCCGATTATTACATTGTAATTTTTTTTAAAGAATCATATTTAAATTGAATCGAGCTTCAAGGAATATAATATAGAAAAATAATTACAATCGTTAAGATGTTCATCATCTAGCTTCTATGAGTTCTTATTATTGTATTTTTTTAGTGTGATTTTCTAAGAGAATTTTTGTGTGAAGGTTTATTATAAAAGTTAAAAATTTTATTCTTGTAATCATTTTATTCAATCATTGAGATCAATAATATTTTGATAATGAATATATTGTTTTTTATGATGTTGATCGATGAGATTATAGGTGTGGAATATGTTTCTTTATAACAGTGAATTTTAAAGAACTCTAGGGTACTTAGACTTACTACTAATCATATTGATTTAGGAGGGGATGAAGTATATATCTACCTGTTATTGGTAGAAAAGAATTATATCATCCTATTAGGGATAGATTGAAGAAGTTATCACTATCAAACTTATACCCTGTGATGAGTTTAATTGATAAATTTCCAGGGAATAATTTGTATTCCTTATTTCATTTTATCAAACCTCCTATAACCTTGCAATAAAAGTAAAGAGGTCCCATGATAGGATCTATTTTTTAATAAATATCCTTCATAAAATTATATTTATTATTATAAAATTATTAGTGTTTTTTAAAATATGATTATTTTTTATTTTATTATTTTTAATTTATTTATTTAGTTACGTTTTTTTAACATCTAAAAGAATTATTTTTAAATTTGTTTTAATTTTTTACTCTAATGTGGTTTGAAATTATATTTATGATCAGTTTATATTCATGAGAAAAAAAATTATAGGTCATCTTTTCAACTTTAATTCCCCCCCATTATAGCTGTCATACATTCTTACTCACTAGTAAATTATGTTCTTTTATGAAAATTCATAGTTTTTTACAAAATGTTAGGATTAGTGTGAGTAAGATCTCGTATGAAGATATAGCGTTTACTTGGAACTTGCAAAACCTTTTTTCTAGACTGAATCATAAAAGTATAAAAAATATAATTTTATTCATAATGTATTTGATATACTGGGGTATGTATACTTTCAATTACTTCCCATTACTTTAGTTTAACAAGGCACTACAAAAAACTATAATTTAACGACTTTTTTTAGCAACACTTTTTAAAAATGTCTCTAATTTTTAAACATAGTGACGTTTTCCAAAACACACAACTAAATTAGTGACACTTCCCCAAAAATGTTGCTAAATTAGAAACATCTCCCCCAAAACGTTGCTAAATTAGTGACATTTCCCAAAAACATCCCTAAATTAGTGACTCTTCCCCAAAGATGTTGTTAAATCAACAACACTTCCCCAAAAAATGTCGCTAAATTAGCAACGCTTCCCAAAAACATCGCTAAATTAGAGACCCTTCCCCAAAAAAGTTTCTAAATTAGCAACGCTTTCAAAAAAAAAATCACTAAATTAGCAATGCTTCCCAAAAAATTGTACTTAACTAGTGACTCTTCCCAAAACAATGTCGCTTAATTAGAAACATTTCAAAAAAATGTTAATTTAGCAATGTTTCTCCAAAAAAGTCATTAAATTAGTGACATTTCCCAAAAACATTACTAAATTTGTGATTCTTCCCCAAATATGTTGCTAAATTAGCGATGATTTCCAAAAAAGGTCTCTAAATTAGCAACGCTTCTCAAAAAACATCACTAAATTAGCGACGTTACCCCAAAAATGATTCTAAATTAGCAACCTTTCACCCAAAATTTTGTTAAATATATATATATATATATTTATATTGAACATTTCCCTATATCGATGTAAATATATATTTAGATATATATATACAAACATGAAAAAACACACATATATATAAATATATAAATTTATATAGACTTATATATATATATATAAACACACATATATTTTAAATTTATTCACAATTTTAAGAAATCGTGTATATTTTAGTTCTATTTTTACTAGTATTTTAAAATATAGAAATATGTGTGTGTGTGTGTGTGTGTGTCTAATTATATATATATACATACACATATATATTTACACACACACATATAAATTTATATATATATAAACATATAAATAATATAAAATATAAACATATATATATAATCTATATAAACATAAAATGTAAAACGTATATATATAATATAAAACATAAACATATATATATATAATATAAAATATAAACACATAGGTAAAATATAAACATATATATATAAACATAAAATATAAAATATAAATGTACACACCTGTATATATTAATATATGTATATTAATATATATATATATAGTATTAATTTTTAAATACTGAAATCTATATATATATATATATAAATTTAACATAAAAATTTAAATATTTTAAATTGAGTCATGTTTCTTAAAAACGTGACTATTTTAGTGGTATTTTACCAGTGTTTTAAAATGTTTCTATTTATATAAATATATACATATATATGCATACATACATATATACATATATATATTTATACATACATATATACATGTATATATACATATGTATGTGTATATATAGACATACATATCAATATACAGATATCTATAATCCAAGAAAGTGTCGTATTAATTTTTATGAAGGGTACAAGATTTGCAGGGTGTGGTGTGTATAGGTGCCTAGGGTGATTGGGGCATGGTATAGGAGGGAGAGAGGCGAGATTTAGGGGTGGTGCATTGGGCGTGTAATAGGAGGGGAGAGGGGCAATGGGCGGTGAGCTACATGATGGGATATAGGGGCAACAGGCATGGGACGCAGTATACAGGTAGGCTGAGGAGTAAGGTAATAGTGGGGTATTTTAATATTTTTATTACAAATAAATAAATTTCAAAAAAAATAAAAATTCTAAAAATAAAATTTACCGATGTTTTTTAAAAACATAGGTAAATGAGGTGTCACTAAATTAGTGAAATTTATAAATATCATTAATTTAGCGATGTTTATTTACCGACATTTCTAACAAACGTCAGCAAATGTGGTGTCGCTAAATAAATATGCTTATAAACATCGCAAATTTAGCAATACTTGTAAATGTTGATAAATAACGACTTTTATAAACATCTCTCAATTAGCGATGTTTATAAGTGTATCTAAATTAATGACACCTTATTTAGCGACTTTTTTCAGAAACATCAATAAATGAACTAGCTACATTTTTAAATGTCTTTAAATGAATTAGCGACATTTTAAAATGTCGTTAATTATCATTTTTGTAGTGATCTACCCTACATGTGAACATTCATACTTTAATACCTTTCTTGCCACAACATTGAGGCTAAGATAATTAGATTGTGTTTCAGTATGTTATTGATCATGTTGTGGATTTTTCTTAACCAATATAGGATATTCCATATTATATGAAATATATGATATTTGGGGCTTCAGTTGATTTTGATTAAGTAGATGAATGAAAATTCTTAATCGAGTGACCTAATATGTGATTATCCACTTGTATGAATGACATGTGACTTATTCAACTAGATATTAGTTTATTTTATGACAATTGAGAATGTTTGAGTTTTCATATAGAAGATATACATGTTCCATATCTCATGGTTATACTTTATTTCTTGAGAAAAGAGATTATATTAGTGAGAATGTTATTTATAGAGATAAAAATAGTGGACGTATACATATAGATATGCATGTGTTTAATGAAGATCAACCCAGATCCCTTTGTATTTTGAGTAGAACTTATGCTTTTGTAGAAGTAATTCTTTGCTTATGGTAATGAATTTAGAATTTATAAATGTTTTTATTGTTAGAAATTCTCTAAGATTCAAACATTAGTATTTTAAGTGAGTAATTATTTTGGTAAAAACTATTTTCCCAAAATTATAGTGCTTATGATAATCTGTCCAAAATATTTTAGATATTATTTCATGAGTTATCATGAAATGTGCATAAAGTCTAGAATTATTTAGTGAAAATGGGATATTAAAAGTTAGAATTAAATTATGGGTTTTATCTTAGACATTGATATGGGATATATCCTTATCCATTAAATGGTTTATAAGAAGTTATATATATGGGATATAGTATATCCCTTGTATTTTATTTACATTATTCAACCAAAATTACCAGTTTATTCATTGTAAAAATTATCTGGTTATATATTTATTAAAGTTTAACATTCATTATATTATTGAAGAGTTCAATGATAACATAAATTAAATTAATTATAATTTATAATGTATATATAAAAGTGTTGGTTGATCATTTAAAAACAATCCAAACTTGAAGAGGCTCCTTCATTAATCAACATGAACTATAAATGGAGTTCATGGCTTCATTTGTAGAAACACTAATATAAAATATGAATAATTAAATCCCTATTTCTTCTTTTCCCCTTATTCAAGTCGGAAGTAGCATTCCATTAGAAATCAAATAATTTCCTTAATAAATAATTTTAAGAATCTATATAAATGCCCTAACCCATATAGGTATGTTTTCATCTTTAATTTTAGTTCTTGAATCTCTTTTAGGGTGGTTTTTAAGTTGGAAGAGATTTAGATTGTTTTTAGAGGATAGTTAGAAGAAATAGGAGAAGGGGTAATGATACAGGAGGCACCGAGTACCTGGTGTCCTTATATCGGTTACATAGTGGTGATCTAAGGGAAACATGTGGTTTATATTTAGACCATTAATTACCAAGTAGCCTTGTACCAGGTACCCAGTAGACAGTAGAAAAAAAACTCTTTAAGAAAGAGTAATTTTGGACTTTTATAACAAAGATTAAACCTATAAATTTATAACTCTAAGGATTTACCATCATTACTTAGCTATTTCATCCCCTTTTAATCTCTCTCACTCGTCTCCATCCCTCTCAAGATACCCACCATAAATTCATGACCCAGCTGGATTCGATTAGATATAGAATATTATCTTTGATAAGCAAGGGGTATTTATTCCTCTAATATCCCTCATTCCTTTATCTCATTTTTATATCTATACTAATCCCAAGTTTTACTCCTCTATGGATTAAGTAATATTTTTAATGATTTAGTTTCCTTCTATTTTATCTAATACATGTACCCTGCATATGTAAATCTAAGGAAAGATTGTGTTTTAACTTATTAAGTTCATCCTAATTTGATTGAAGTAGATAAAAACCTAATCTCCTCTTGTATTAGGTTGATAAATTTGTTTTTTCACTTATAACCTATTCCTAGGAACATCAATGGCTTTTGGTATTTAATATTTCTTAGTGTGTCCATTCTTCCTCTCATATTTATAGAGATCTAATTTGTTAATGTTCTAGAACTAAGTGAACTAAAATAATAATAAGAGTTTTGATTTAATAATGTTTTTCCTAAATCTTTATATGGATAAAGATATTTGTTACACAAATTTTGGTTGTGTTTAACATATTTATCATGTCATGCTATAATTTCAGTAGTTTAATTATATTTTAATTTTTTTCATTATGATTTTTTATTTGTTTATTCTTTTTAAAACATGAAAATTAAATAAATATATGTTTATTTATTTGCTCATAACTACCTATTTTTAATTATATATGCATCATGTCACGAATCATCCTACATAACCTAGAACACTAATACCTGAGTTGGTCCTGAAATGGAGCAAAGGGCGTTCCAAATCCCCAATGGTTGGAAACTTGCACCTGGCATTATACAAGAAACATAAGGGAATGATTTTTCAAAAAAGTAGTGGAAAAAAAGATACAAGTCATAATTATCAACACTATAAAGGGAGTAATAACAAAAATAAAACTTGTTAGACAATACCCAACAGTACATCATCAAAAGACACAACAACTGAGAAGGTAAAAGCTCAAACATATCCCATATAAAAGGTGGATCACATCTCCACCAGTCACCACCATCTATTCAGGTCCCAACGATAAAGAACATACACCACCTCCAAGTAGTTATTTTCCTTAGATTGGACCTAGAAAAAGATAAGCTACAAATTCTTAAAGGAAAAGGCAGGGTGTGAGATAAACAACCTATTATGGTCTCACCAAGTGTTCCATAATCAATTCCATAATAATTAAACCAATTATGCTTTCAATTTAAATAAAACAAGGCATGATATGTAATTTTTATATTTTAAATAAAACTTAATTTTATAATCAAAAAATATTATATATATTAAAATAGGATTAAATTAACAATTTATATAAAACACTTTTATAAATTAGTTGACGATAATAAAATATTTTAACAATCAATGTAATGTAATCATGAAATCAAAAATTTCATATAACCATGAAATAATACTTTTTGTAAATTAGTTTCATATGATATAATCCTTGCACTAATCAATCAGTTATCTTATCTCAATGTGTGCACACGACCTATAAAAAAGGTCATCATGACTCAAATCCTTATTAGAGAAAATCATGTCGCAGTAAGTTTATGTGAGTTTTTTCATCATTAACCTAATGCTGGGGCACAGTGTCGCTCCGCTAGGGTTCTCGAGCCATCTTCTCCTTCCCGGATCTGTGCTCCCTCACCTTCCTGGTTCGACTGGTCTAGTTGGTGGTTCTCTATTGTTACGGCATTGTATGGCTTTTTATATGCGTAGTGGTGTCTTTCTCTTTGAAACAGTGTTGAATCTGCGCCAGAGTTCCTGGTCCGGTGGTCCGAGACCATCCCTTTTTCCAGATTTGGGCATTTAAAGGTAGAGCGTTGTTTCTGTGAATTTTTCGGATGGCGACATATAGATCTGGTTTTTCTTGGAGCGGATGAGGTGCCTTATCTTTTGTTTCTTCTTCTCTTTTTCGTTTGTGTTGGGTTTTTTTATGTTTGCTGGGATGCGTTTTTTAGGTTGACTTGGTTTTGTTGGTTTGGGGAAGTCTGTTTCATGTTGGTTTGTATCGATCTGGTGGTGGATTTTTCTCGCCAATTTTGGCCAGGTTATTCTTGGCCACTTAGGTCTTGAATCTTGGTCTGTTTTTTTTAGTGTTGTCGAAGGATGATGGTGAAGCTTAGCAGTTATTCGGTGGAAGCGGATGAATCATTTTTCTGTTTGTTCGAGAGAGGTCATGGATTGTGCATCAGGGTTTGTTCTCCGATGGACGAGATGATGGTGGTTGTCTAACAGTGCTTCGGTGACATCGTCAGCTGATGGTTCCGGAGTCTCCCTGTGGTGAACGGTTGCGCGTGGTGATGGATCTCAGTTTTCCAGCAACGACACTTCTGACGGTCTCTCCGGAGACCGGAAGGGATGATGTGCATGATTTGATGTAGTGTCACAGTTCAACCTGCAGTGACTGTGATTCAGTGAAGGCGACATGTGGTGATGAGTTAGAGTCTCGAGGTGTGGTGTGTGGCTTTTGAGGGATGTTTTTTGGTGTGAATTTGAAATTTGAATTCTGGTTTTGGGGACTGTTTTTACGGGTACCAGGAACCCATAAACCGACTATTGGAAAAAGGAAAAAAAATGTTTCGGCGCGACCCAATGTTGGAGGTTCATATCCTAGCATTGTTTCCCTCATTATCCACTAACTACCTATCCTCACATATTATTTAGTTAATCAATTGATCTATGATGTGAAAATAAATAATTTCAAATATGTTCGAAATACAATTAACCAACTTTTAGTTTTCAACATGCCTTTCTCTCTTCAAAATAAAATCATATTTTTTCATAAATTCATAAATTTTCAAATAATTTAAACTTAATCCATTAGTCTCAAGGTTTAACATCAAATAAATTTCCAATTAATGCCATTAATTTTCTCAAATCCACCCAACAATTTCAATTCCATTGAAATTGAAGAGTTTTCACAATTTTCATTCCCTTTTCAAAATCATCCATCAATCATCCCAAATACAAGTTTTTAAATCATTTTAAAACTCATTTAAAATCAATCAAGTAATTTGAGGTTTTAATTATAGAGAAAATCATATAGAACAACCAACCTTTAATTAGTGATCAAGTCAATACCCACAACAAGAAACACCAAAAAATAATCATAGTGAAGGAGATCAGTAAGGAAATCATATATCACAAACCACCAAGGCCAACTCTGATTCAATCAGAATTCATGATATTACACCACTATGACTTAAGGATAACATAAGGAAGTAGAAAACCAAAGTGAGAAAACTCACAGGAGATCAAATGCCAAACTGATATATCTATAAGGAATAGAGTTGTTCAATACACAAGGGAGGAAGCATGGGGTTCACAGGAGGAATTCCTATTGACTTCCAAATGAAATCAAGAATGAAGTGAAAATAAAATCATTAGAATAAAGATTTTTAATTTTAAATACTGGGTCTACAATATAAATGAATCACATTGCATGTATACTAAAAAAAGAATCTCCTCAGGTTAAAAATACACCAAGAAAAAAATTTATAATTAAATTCATGTTTTGATGGTGTAATCCACTCTTATGGTATAATTTCATCTTTTTATAACATAAATCACTTTATGTTAGTCAAACTAAAAATTTAAATTCCAAACTAAGGATTTAAAACATGAATTCCTATTATGGGAAGTGTATAAACAAATCCCCATTATAACTATAATGACCCAAACTAATCATACATATATATTACATATTTTTATATGAATATTAATTATATTACATAAACACTTACCAGAGGATCATAAAGGTATAGTTCTATTGAAGACTATACAAAAAATATTATTACTTCTTGAAAGATCTTTAACATCTCCCGTAAAGATCTTCTCAAATAGTACTCTTCTAAGCAATACACTAATTAAAGCATTTATTCATAACTTAGGAAAAATAAATATAACAAATTTTTAGATCAGATGATCCGTAAGGTAAAACAAGAGAGATACATAAGCATAACAATAGTATAAGGGTATGAGGACATGATTATAACATTAAAAAACCATACCTTGCATATAAAGGATAATAATATTGAGCCATGAAATTAAATATGTTGGTTCATCAGACATCAATCATAAAGAAATAAAAGAACATGATCCATGATATCATAACATTTACACAACACATGGAATTGTTTCATACACAAAATCATAGAAAGTCATTTCCATAGTGGTCAAGTCTCATTTCCAAAAATATCATAGTGGAGTTGGTTCAATCCCCAAATTGTTTTAGTAGTTGATGTTCACTCCCAAGACTATCATAGTGGACAAAGACCATTATTTAATTGGGTTCACTCCCCATTCTAGTCCTTCTTATCTCATGAGGTATCAATTTGTACCCAGTTCATCCAAGGTAGATATATATCCCACACGTATTTGGTTATATCATAACCACCACCCTTAGTTTTTTCATAACCACCATCCTTTTTATAACATAACCACCACCACATAATTAAATAATATATATGAGTTCAATAATATCATAAAACATTAATCATATCAGAACCCATGAAAACAAATGGGTTTCATAAACATTTCATCATAACATAACAAATGTAAATGAAATTGGTTTCATAATCATTTCATCATTTCATAAAAGAATAACCCATGGAAAAAGAAGTGGTTTAAATAATAATTCTTTCATGGTATAGCCCATTTGAGATAAATATGTTTCATAAAAATCTCTTCTTGATAAAGATAAATCATCCAGAGAAAGAATAATAATGGTATCTTTGGATCATATCCCTAGTAAATCATAAGTAACATCAAATGATTTCACCTTAGATGGAAAATGATTTTGATTGATCAATAATATTTCTTTGGGGAAAACAATTCTTTGAAAATATCATTTTAAACATAAAAATTCATAAAATATTTTGGGAAACCTTTTCTTTGAAAATTCAATTTAAAACTTATAGAGTAATATTTGAAAATCATTTAAATCATTTCCTGAGGAAAATATCCTTTCTTCTAAAAAATAATTTTCAAATATAAAACATTTTTTAAATCAATTTCCTTGAAAATAATATTTGAAAACTTATAAAGTAATATTTAATTAAAGTAATGGTCATGGCGGTGGGAAATTATGTTCCTGTCGTACTTGTTAAAAAAAATCTTCCTTTCACATTTTTTGTAAAATACAAGCATCCTTTGTTTGGAAAATAACATGAAGATTCCTTTAAAAAAATTAATAAAAACTGAACATGGGTAAAAATTTATTTAACAGTTCATTTTAATAACTTTAAAATCATTTTTTGAAAATATTTTTAGAAAACATGGTTTTGGAAGAAAATGGGTTTTTGACCGAAGAGAGAGATCAAGATGGTTTTAAAAAAATATAATATTAACTCTTGAACAATTGAAGACAGTAAAATAAAGGGAATAAATGTATTATACATAAATAAACCTAATATAAGAAAATAAATGAGTTTCTTGAGATATTTATAATAATATTTCATCATTGTAAACATAATCATAAATAATCCTAATAAACGATGAGATTGCATCATAAAACCATAACCACTTTGGTAACATTGAATCAAAATCCCAAAGAAAGAATGAAACTATATAAAACTTATAGTGACATGAGAATAAATAAATTCATGATGTTACATGTCAAAGGTTCTGTATATAAACCTCATAAAATAAGATAGTCACATAACATAACATATATCCCAAAGAAAGCAAATTGAGACAAAAATCTCTTTCTGCTTTGGTAACTTTTAAACCGTAAATCACATAAAAAATAGATCCAAAAATGGATATGTAAATCCCCAAAATTTTAAGGATAAAATTCATAAAACTCATTCATGTTATGTATATACAACACACAAAAGAAACATGTGGTTAATATGGCTTGCGCCTTTTAGAAAATAAAATTAAAATGGAAATCTCTTACCTTAAGTCTTGACTTCAATCAAACACATTAAAACCTACTATATAATAAATATAAGTTTATTATAAATATATTAAATAACCATATTTATATTTATCATACCATATATTATTTACATATGACCTTTTTCTAAAAATTTATCAATAATTCCATTTAAAAATTATGTTTCAGGTAATAACTTCTTTCTTCTTCATGTATCTTTTTTCTCTGTTATTTTTTATCCTCTTACATTGATCATGTATGAATCATCTATGTAATGTTAAAAATTATATTAATATAATATATATTCAGTAAATATTTATTTGTAGTAACCCCTAAAACATAGTGATAGAAAATGAAATGCATCATTCATGGAGATGGTAGGTCGTATGTATGCATGAACGTTGTTTAGATTTTCTTGATAGATTGAGAGAAATAAAGTTAAATAATATATTAAAATTAAAAAATAATATTTATATCATATATATATATACATATATATCTGTTTGTGTGTGTTTATTTAAACCTATCCTTAATACCTTTAATGTAAAGTGTATGTGAATAATGAATCACATCACTTCGTGAGGTAGTAGTATGTCGTACAGATGAGTGACATTATCATATTCCCATGGAATGGAAGGTACGGAGATATATGTGATATCATAATTAAATAAGTATAAATATTTTAGCAATATCATATATATTTATTTAATCTATCCTTATTACCATCCAAGTAAAATATAAATGAAAAACGCCTCACATCGGTTCCTGAGGCGGTAATCAACTGTACATAAGAGAAACGTTATTATTTTCCAACATGTTTGGAGGTAATAAGGTATGAGTGGAATTATAATTTAATATTTATAATAATATCATAAATATAATATATATATATATATATTAAATCCATCATTATATTCATTCATGATAGGGGTGATGGAAAACTAAAACATCAGATCGTGAGGTGGTAGTTCGTCGTACACGCGAGTGATGATATTGTATCCCATTTGATGGAAGTGGATACCATTGTAGGTAATTACATAAACACAAAAAATATCATTATATATAATATAATCAGGTTTTTATATCATCATTTTTTAATAGTAATTGAAGGAGGTGGATGAAGAAACTAAATAAAAATGCTTGTTGAAGAACATCACCTCTTCTTTGGGTAACAACTTTAGGTGTGCACCAAAAGCCTTCCTAGGTTGGATTACTGGGAAACATAAGGATTAAAGGATTATAAGAGATAATTTAGGAAGATACTTTTCTAGTTATTTTCGAAAACAAATGTTTTTAGAAGTGTTAACAAGAGAGGAGATGGGGTGGATTTTTATAAGTTTGTTGACGACCACACTTATAATTTTTGAAAAGAAAACGTTGTGACCACATTTCGAACATGCCACAAAGATCGAAAATGATCCATTATAGAATCTTATTGGTGATAAGGTAAGAATATGTCAATAAAATGTGTTCTTGAAAATTTTACAGGTTATTTTACCACTTATCTTTTTTGTTTAACCACCAAGTAAACCCATTTTCACCTAAATTGCAGTAATTAATTTTTACTATTTTTACAATTTATTATGTTAAAAAATTAGGATGACCTTATTATAAAATATAAATTATGATGATTCAAAAAATAGAATCAATTTTTTCAAATTTCATTCACATAATTGGAAAATTTTAATTTATAATTAATCCCACATAACTGATGAAAAAAAGGTTTTCCAAAGAAAAAAGTTACAAAGGTTTAAAAAAAATTATATCAAAATTAAATATGAAATTTATTCCAATGAAGTAAATTAGATTTATATATATATATATATATATAATTTAAATAACTTTACTTTTGACACCATACTAAAATTATTTTTTAGTTTCAAAATTTTTTAAAAGAAAAAACAATTCTTAATAAAAACTTGTATTTTCACTATTCATGGAAAATATTATCTTTTTAAAAAATTATCAATAATTCACTCTAAGATAATTTAAAATTTTTAATTTAAAAAATAAATTTTATTTTTCAAAATATATTTCTAAAAGTTTCAAAAATGATTTTAAAATAAGTTCACACAAGGAAACAAAACTCTTCTTTAGAAAAACATAATGTTTAAGAGAAAATTAGATTAATTATTATCTCTTACCAAAAGACACATAATACTAATGTTAAACATTTTATTTAATAATTAATATTTAAATTTAATTATAATAATTTACTAAAATTGGTTTGTATAATTTATTTAGTTAAAAATTGTTTGTGTGCATAAAAATAGATTTTCAGAAAAATATTTCTTTTATTTTCAAAATAGTTTTTATTTTCATTTTTAACTAATTGGTCACTAAAGAATTAATTTTATATAAATTTACACAGCATATATTTTTATTATTTATTTAATAATATTCATACTCACTATTCCAATGTCTTGGTGATAATTGTCATGTTAAATAATAATATTTTAATATTATGTCATGTTTAGTTTAAACTCGATGTTATGTGTATCAAAAATTGCACTAATCACTACATGTAACACAAGTTAAACTAAATATTTCATGTAACACAAGTTACATTTGGTGTATCGTGTAACACAATATATCAAAAAGACTAATGTTTTTTGAAAAAATATACATTTCACAAAATTGCGGGTTGTTACATTCTACCCCATTAAATAATTTAATTCCTCGCAATTTCAACTTATGCTCAATAAACATGGTTTTAATATTTGAAAATCACTTTGTGGGGAACCCACATTGTAAAAATGGTTAATAAAACTTCCTCTAGAAAAGATACAAAGGTATTTATTAAGGTAATCTATAATTACACATTATAGGTTTCAAAATAGGATAACATAGAAGGAATTGGCGATTTAGACATGGAAGAAAAGCATAATGTATAAATAATTATGGAGAGTGATAGAGATCACTGATCAAAATAAATTTAATGATTATGTGAAATTCAAAAACCACAAAATCAAAAACCAAAGAAGTGTGAAAATTGGTCATTCATATCATCATAAATGATGGTGATAGAAAAAAAATTATTTCGAAATAATTTTCCAAAATTTGGGGAATTTTTATTAAAATATATTCTTACTTGATTTCATTCCATTTCATAAGAAAAATCCCACACTTGGTTATTCCTTGATCAATCTCCACTTTTTATCTCTTACGCTAAGAGATTAATTTTTCATGTATGAATCACTAGTGAATAATAATATCCATAAAAGAATTAAAGGTCATTCTTTATATCTCTAGTTATTATCAAAAACAAAATGGTTATCATATGTTATAAATAAATATTCATATGGTGAAATAAATATCAAAAACTACATCCAAGTTTTAACTTTAACCATTCCATAAATAGTTAAACTTATGGCCCTTCTAAAATTCAAAATTTATAAATAAGGTCACTAAATGTACCAAAATAAAATTAACAGTAATCCCCCAATGAAAATGAATTACTTCTTAATGTAACATACCAAATATATGAAAATATTGATCATATATTATCTTGAAATATGGTAATATCTTGAATTAATATAAAACATTAATTAAAACATACCTTATTTTAAAAATTAACTATTTTCTCATTTCTTAAATAAATTCATAGATTATTGAATATATTCTATAATTCCAAAAAAAAATTAAACTTCATCAATGTTAAATTAAAACACTTTTTCATCAAATCATTAATCAGTTCCAATGTCATAAATACACTCCAATTTACTTTATTCATATCCAACATCTCTATATCCCTACATTATTATCTCAACATCTTGAACATATTAAGGGTCATCTTCCCTTAATAATGTGTTTTCCATAAAATATCACATTTCTAATAAATCAAATTTCTAGGTCATCAGTACCATTTAACATATTCTAGAAACTCCTTAATAAAAAACTATTGTGAAAGATTCCATTCATGTTTTATGATTATAATAACCAAGATACCAATGATAAAAATATATTTATTTGAATCCCAATACATAAACACATAAGCCATTCCATGTTATTCATACACCATTAACCCAGTATTTTCATCTTATTTCTTAACACTTTTTTCCTTTCATATTTCATTTTTAGTCTCTTAATGGCTAGAAATATAACCATCATTCATACAACCTTGTTGGTTATCTTCATGATATTTCCCTTTAGGACAACAATTTTCATAATTCCCTTACTTTAAACATTTGAAACATTCAATTATCAATGATATCATAGGGTGACCATTATTCTCACCCATTATGTTAAATGAACTTTTAATTTTTCCTCTTTAATTACTTACTTTTTGTCTTTCTTTTCCACCCTCAAAACATCATCTCATTCCACTAAGGCATTCACTTGGGTGCTTCTTTCGATATTCTTAACATATAGGAAATAGAAACTTTCTTCCTCCATAGTCCCCACCACGCTAAATCTCAACGAACTCTATCCTTCTCTTCAATTTTGTTTCGAGATTTTGTTAAGGTGAAACCTTATAATCATATATCATTATAAATGATTAGGCATAATCATAATACCATTCACTCTAGTCATCATAACTTTTGGTTTCTCAATAAAAAAATTATTTGACATTATATTTTAATTTAGTTCCATATGGTTCCAACCATTGACTAAAACCAAAAATCATTGTTTGAGAAATAATAGCAAAATTGGTAAACTACATAATCATGAAAAAAAATTTATTGGATATCGGAATAATGACACCATATTTTCAATTTATGACACAATAGGATTAACCTATGTCATTCATGGATATTATTCAAATATTTAACGATGGTTTATAAAGAGGTTTTGGATATCCAAAACATATCCCTCCAAAGTATCAATTCATGTGTGTAGAAAGGACCGTTTTCATATACTAGGTGATGATCAAGTCCATCTCAATTCACCATTTTTAGATTTATTACCATTATCAACATCTGTATTATATCCAAATCCACATATATTATCTAGATATGGATATAATTTCTTGGAAAACACTAGATCGATGCTTTAAAAAAATTCTAGGACATTTTCTAATACTTTAAATCATATATATACTTGTCCTTTGATGTAACCCCAGCCAGATCCTTATAAATATCCCTAGGTATCCAACTAAAGTTTTCTCATCCTAGTTTCCAAATATTATCTAAAACATTCTTATGAGACCAACTTTAGAAACCCAAACTATTTATAAATATATATTGTAACTTTTTTGATGAATATTTATTATATTACTCAAGCACATTCTTGAGGGTTGAAAAGTTATAGTGCCTTTGGATACTAGGCACAAATTATTTTTATTTCTTGAAAGATCTTAATCTTCTCACTAAAATATATTCCCAAATAGTATTATTCTTAGATATACCGTACTTAAAAAATTTCATAATAACCTATTGAAATGAAATATAAGAAAGTGTGAGATCTGATGCTCAGTGAGGGTAAATGAGGGAGATACATAAGAATAACATGAGAAAAGGTAATGAGAACACGAGAATAACATTTGAAAACCATACCATGCATATGAAATATTATAATCTTGAGTCATGGATAAATAATGCTAGTTTATAAGACATGAAACATAAGTAAATCAAATAACCTAATGCATGATAGCATAAAATTGACATAATACATGGAATTGTAGTATACACATAAGCATAGAAAATAATTTCCATAAGTTTCAAGGCTCATTTAAAAAACTATCATAGTGAAATGGGTTCACTCCAAAAACCATCATAGTTTTCAAGTTTCACTCCACATACTATGATAGTATAAAAATTCCCTTACTTAACTCAGTTCACACCCCAATCCAGACTTATTTATAATATGTGATACCAATCTTTACCCAATTCATTTGAGTTAGATATAGTTCTCACCTATCTTTGGTTATAACATAATCACCATCCATGGTTATAATGTAACCACCATCATATAATAAATATCCAACATAAGTGTGCCATAAGATCACAAACATTCATCATATTAGAAACCATTGAAATAAAAGGGTTTCATAAAAATTTCATCATAACATAACCTCTGGAAAAGAAACATGTTGCATAATCATTCCATCATTTCATCATAGAATAAATAAGAAAAAAAATGTTTTCATAAGTATTTTATAAAGTTATAAACTGTGGAATAGAAATGGGTTTTTAAAAATATTTTCATCATAAATATAAATAATCCAAAGAAATAATAGTAATAGTATATTTGGACCATATCCCCCATAAATCATAAGTAACATCAAATAATGTCTTCTTAGTTGGAAAATGATTTTGAAAGATCACTTGGAACATTTCTTAAGGAAAATAAATTTTCTTTGAAAACAACATTTTAAACATAAAAATTCATAAAATATTTTGGAGATCCTTTTCTTTGAAGATAATCTTGAAACATATAAATGAATCTTTGTACATCATTTAAAAGGAAAATATCTATTTCACATTGAAAAAAATTAAAAACATAAAACATTTTAAGAATATTTTTCCTTGAAAATAATCATGAAAATTTATAAAGAAGTATTAAAATAAAATAATGGTTATAATGGTGGGAATTTTTTTTAATACCATACAAATTAAAATAAATATTCATTCAATCATTAATGTAAACGAAAAATGGACATTGTTTGGAAAACTATATGAATATTACTTTAAAAATATTATGTAAAAAGAAAAACATGGGTAAAATAGTATTTAATAACTCGTTTAAATATTTTTTAAAACATTCTCTAAATAAAATTATAAATAATAGTTTTATAAAAAAAGGGTGTTTGACTAAAGAGATAAATAAAGACATTTTTTATTATAAATACCATTTTTAAATATTTATTACATAAATAGAGTAAAATTAATGAAAGAAATTTATTCTATATAAATAATCATATGATAATAAAATAGATGATTTTATTTATATATAGTTCATAAAATTTCATTATTGGAAAGATAATCATAAAAAACCCAATTAATGATGAGGTTGTATTATAAAACCATTTTCATTTTGATAACATTGAATCATAAAACATATGAAAGAATATAATTAAATAAAAAAAAGAATATCATAATAATAAATAAATTCATGATATTACTTTTAAATGGGGATTTATAAAACCCTCATAAAATAGTATAGGTTCATAATATAATATATGTATCAAAGAATGTAAATAGAGACAAAATGAATTACCTATTTAGTAAATTTTGACTTATATACCCCATGAAAGAGATATCATAAAATGGATATGTAAATTCCCATAATTTTAAGGATAAACATCCTAGAATACATTTTAAGAAGTATATAAAAAACATAAAATAAACACGTGGCGAATTTGGATTGTGTCTCACAGATAATAAAAGTATGATGAAAATCTCATACCTTACGTCTAAAATTCATTCGTACATGTTTGACCCTCATTTATAATAAATATAATTTTATTATAAATATATTATAAAATCATAATAATTTTTATAATAATATATATGATTTACTTATGACCTTTTATAACCTATTTGTCACTAATTTCTTGTTAATATCATGTTTTTAGTGATAACTATTTTTTTCATGTATGTTTTGATTTTTAATTTTTGGTCCTATTAATTTTATTATGGTTACATCATCTCCATATAATTAAACATTATATAAATATCATATATATTCATTATATATGTATTTATAGTAATCCAAAAAATTTAGACATACAAAATTAAATACGCAGTTTATGGAGATGGTTGGTCATACATATACATGAATGTTATTTCCATTTTCTCGATGGATTGAAAGAAAAATAGAAAAATAATATATTAAAATTAAATAATAATTGTAATTTAATATATATATATATATCACATGTTTTGATTTAAAACTATCATGTTTACCTTCAATGTAAAGAATATGTGAATAATGAATCACATGGCTTCGTGAGGTGGTAGTCCACCATACATACGAGCGATGTTATTATATTCCCAAAAAAATAGAAAATCAGGAGGTATATGTGATATAATAATTACATAATTATAAATATGTTACCAATATAAAATATATTCATTTAATCTATCCTAATTACCATATAATTAAAATATAAATTAAAAACAAGTCACATTGGTTCACGATGTGGAAGTCCACTAGACACATGAGCGACATAATTATTTTTCGAATGGTTTGGAGGTAAGTATTTATAATAATTATTATAATTTAATAGTTTTAATGATACAAAAAATATAACATATAAACACAAAATTTATCATTATATCTGGTCTTGAGAGGTGGTGGTAGAAAACCAATACCATTTGTTCACATGGCAGTAGTCTATCATACACATGAGCAATGATTTTGTATCCCATTTTATAGAAATGGAGATGGTTATATATAATTAACTTAACAAAAAATATATATAAGTATATTTAAGATAATGAGTTTTTTATATAAACATGTTTTAATTAGAATTTAATGAGGTATAGAAATAAATAAAATAAAAATGTCCTTTGAAGAACGTTACTTCTTCTTCAGGTAACCTCTTTTGGTTTTCATCAAAATCCTTCATATGTTGGATTTATGGCCAAAATAAGGATTCTAGGTTTAGAGGATAGATGTAAGTAATATATTTAGGTATTTATTGGCTTAACCGATATGTTTTGGAAGTTTGAATATGAGAGGAGAAGGGGTGGCCTTTTATAAGTGATGTGAGTGGCACACTTGTAATTTTTGAAAAAAAAGGTGTGACCATGTTTTTCAAATAACACAAGGAACCAAAATATTCCAGTATTAAACACTATAGGTTATAAGGTTTAAATATTTATATAAAATTTGTTTTGTTCAATATTCTAGGTCATTTTACCACTTATCGTTTTAGTTAATCCCCTCAGTAAACCAATTTTCACCTTAACCACGGTAATTAATTTTTACTTTTTTTTAATGATGATTATGGTCAGAAATTAAGCAAAAAATTGTTAAAAAATATAAATTATTATGATTCAAAATATATAATTCATTTTTCCAAATTCCATTCACATAAGTGGTGAATTTTAATCTTAAATTATTTCTATAAATGTGATGAAAAAATGGTTCTCTAAAGAGAAAAGCTTCAAAAGTTTAGAAAGTTTTTATATCCAAATTAAACATTAAATTTATTTCAATGACCTAAATTGGATTAATAGATATATAAATAAACTAATTTTAGTTTTAAAACCTTATTAAAACTTTTTTTTTAAATTTCAATGCCATAAAAGAAACAGAAATTCTTAATTAAAACTAGTATTTTCACTATTCAATAAAATTTTAACTTTTCATAAAATTATAAAAACTATACTCCTATATAATTTTGACATGATTATTTCATAAATAAAGTTTATTTTTTCAAATATATTTTATAAAATTGGAAAAAATTAATTTTAAAACAAGTGTTCAAATGTTAACAAAACTATATTTTAGAAAAATACAGTTTTTAGGGAAAAAATGGATTAATTATTATTTGTAATCTAGAAAAAACATAAGATGAATGTTAGAAATTTTATTAAATATATAGTATATAAATTTAGTTAAAATCACCCACCAAAATTTATTTTTTGTAATTTATTTAGGTAAACCATGTTCGTGTTCATAAAAATATAATTTCAGAAAAATATTTCTTTTATTTTCAAATAGTTTTTATTTTAATTTATAATTAAGTGGTCACAAAATAATTCATTTTAAATACATGTGTATACCATATATTTTCATTATTTATTTAATCCTATTCATATTCTCTATTCGATTTTCTAGGAGATAAATATCATATTAAATAATAATAATTTAATATTATGTCACATTTCGTTTAAATTAGGTGTTTCATATATCAAAAGCTATACTCAGTATTGTGGAAACACAGTATTGAAAGTAATGAAATCTAAACTCGATGTTTTTTTAATGTTTTTTATCAAAAATATTACATTTATTTTAAATAAAATATTTCACAACATCTCTAGTTGTTACAAGAACTGCCTATAAAGCTTCCAATTAAACCCAACCCCAAAGTGAACCCTCTATATCCTTTAACATATTTTTACTAGGAATCCATTAATTTTAAAACAAAATCTCCAAAATTTACTACATTTTCCCTAATAAAACCTTTATATCTTTTAAAGTTCATAAATGCACCCAAACAAAATGGGAATCAAGATAAAAATCAGGAAATACTTTAGATAAGGGAACATTATGTTATGCATCCATCTTATATTTCATATCATACATGCACATTATGATATATGGAATATTTTTTGTCTTGGACATTTAATTTTTTGTTTTGGGGCACATATATATCTTATTTCAATTGATTTGGCTAGGTACTCCATATTTTAAAACATATTGAAGTCTTGTAAAGTGTTGTAAATATTTTTCCTACAAAGGTCCTTTTAATTATTTATTTAGGATGTTCATCATGGTTTTCTAAACTTCTTTCTCATTTACTTTCCCCTTGGTAAGGGTGTTTCACCCTAACTAGTGATACACATGTATGTAAATTTTTCTGGGTACATATACATACTTTTTTTACATGGATATTTTATGATAGGATGTAAATGATGGTTTCCCTGACCAGTTCTTCTTATATTTAAAGCACTCAAATCAAAGTAGGCAACACTAGTAAGGACCCTCCCCATGTTGTGAGTCACTTTTTACCACTCATTTTTTTTAAATTATATGGTAGAGAATATTTCTTTTTTCACTACCTTTTTCCATTTTACTATTATTGGAACACAATCAACTTTATGATTGGTAGTTGGGGTAAGCTGGTGACCGCCTACTAGGTATGTTATACTCACACACTTCAAGGACCCTAGTGGGACTTGTGTAGAACCTTTTGTGTGTGACCTTGGTAGTGGGAAGACCCCAGAGCATAGGAGATAATACACACGAAGCATGGATATTGAAGAACCATGTTTTTGGGATTATGGTGGATAGACGTATGGATGACACATGGGTTGTCCTTGGTGCCTTTTTAAAGAGGTTACTCACACTAAGGCATTATATAAGATCATTTTTATATTGGGTTTATATAGAATGTATAGTTAATTTAACTTAAAATTATAAACCTTATCTATCCTCATTTATTATTGAAAAGAAGAACACTATATCCCACCTATGTGCCACTCAAAACCTAGCATTTATGAAATCCTTTAATGATCAGTAGGTATGTATGAGGTGTTTTGTCAATTTGAATTGTGTGTCATGTGGGTATTCATGTCATGGATGTTACACTATGTAATTAGTGGATCATATTTAGAGGAGATAGCCTTTGGTTTATTACTAAATGATCATCATCAATTAATTTATTGTAAGGTTATTATAAAACGGGTATGTCATTTTATGTTCTTCATGTAATTATTCTTTTATTATAATGAAGGATATTGGTAGCCCAATTTAAACATTCTTATGTATTTATAAATAATAGATATCCTTAAAACCAATCCAAAATAAGGTTTGAAATCTCTTATAAAAAATTTACGATGAAATGGGTAATTTCTTTTAAGACAAGGATCATTAGGATATATTCATTATGAAAGAATATAATAATGTTATTTCATATTAAAAGTTGGATAAGGGATTGAGATTACATATTTTCCTTATTAGTTTAAAAAATTAACATGTTCATAGAAAATATTTTGTAAATAATATATCCCAAACATAGATAATGTTAAGCATAAATCTAAAGAGAGGGAACACACCTAACAATTTTAATGAAGGAAAAAAAGATACCTCTAAAGTAATAAGAATGGAGTCTCGATATAAAAAATAGTATACCAATGTTGCTAAAAATAATTGGACTCATTAAGATATATTTGGATATAACAAATATTATTATTTTATGTTTTTGGGATCTTTAAATTTATGGATGAAAAGTTAGGAACAATGAAAATATTATTCCAAATGAAATCATATTATTATTATTGTTGATGTAAGTGAAAATTATGATTCCATTGACACAAAATCAACTTTGATAGCAGTTATTATAGTTATACTTGTATACATGTTTATAATATTTTATAGATAATTAATTTTGATGATATTTATCTTATGAAATTTTATTCTATATGAGTTAATGGTATTGAAACATCCTTAAAAATTTATTTTCATTATGATAAATCTCTCATCATTATAAATAACTACTTTAACTTTATTAATACTATAAATCATGAATATACTTTAAAGTTTCCATCCTTAAAATATAAACTTCTATCAATTTATCAAATTATTAAATCCTTATCTTATGTTATTATTTTTTAAGCCTTAGAATTATGTGTTTAAGTATATCCAAAAAAAGAGGAAAATTTTTGCAATGTAAGGAAAGGGAGACTATATTATTTAGATTGAAAACAAAAAAACTCAAACAGGGTGCAATGATATTTCACACCAAACAGCCCTAAAGTGGAGAAGAAGTTTTTTGAAATTTTATTATTGAACCAATTATTAAGAAATTTATATATTGGTTATATTAAAACATTATTCCATATATTATTTAAAAAACAATATCTTCCATGTTTTCATTATGAATTTTGTGAACTTGTTAAGATTCATTATGTCTCTTATCTATTAAATATGAATAAAGGTATAAATCATTTTATTATTACTCATTTTGATGTATATATTCCTTTAAATGTTTCTATTATAAGAGGATATTGTTGGTTTTTCACTTTTGTTAATCAGTGTATTTTAATTACTTGGTTATGGGTTATGAATTATAAGGTAATATTTAATTTATTATTCACAAATAACTTATAAAACTGAAATATAATATAATTTTATGTATCTTATGAATCATTTTGGGTATAACTATTAATTTTTTTGAATCAAATAAATCATTATAGAAACAATTACAATTTATACCTATTTATAAAGCTATGTAGGAAGGCTCATCTATATTAATATTGAAAATTTTCATAAATTAGTATATGAAGTCCTTATATAAGAATAAAACATGGGATTTTTCTTATTAAAAACCAAAAAAGAATTCAGTTGGATTCAAACGGATTTAATTGTTTAAATGTAAATTTTATTGTGACATTAAATAATTTAAAGTGTAATTATCAGTAAAAGGGTACATTTGGATTTATGGATTGATTATAATGATAAATTTTCTACCATGAAAAAAATTAATATTTTCATAGTGTTAAAATGTGTTCTCTATAAACATGGTTTGGCCATTCAAGAAATTTGATGTAGAGAATTCATTTTGGCGTGGGAAGTTGATATAAGAAATATATGTATATAATAAATTATGATATATGTTGAAATATAAATATAATGGTAAGGTGTTAAGATTGGGGAGTATATTTTATAGACTAAAATAGTCTACAATATCCATGATTACAAGATTCAAAAAGTTCAAGAGAGCAATTCAATACTATCAAAGAAACTAGTATCGTACCTTTTCTTAAAAAATAATGTAAAATCACTAATCAAAATTTTTATATTTATGAAAACTTACTCATAGAAAATGACATAAAATAAATGAAGTATCAATATGAGTACTTTTCCTTATATTTTGAAATGAAAGATATTGCCTACTTAATATTTTCTTGGGACTGAATTATCTCAATCAAAAAGAATGAGGTTTCTATCATAAAGTAATTTTATAAATTATTTTTGAAATGTGAAAAGTATTAATTCACATAAATTTATTCATATAATAATATTGGAATAATTTAAATTGTGTAAAAACTCAAATCAAGTACCAATTAACAATAAAGATATGAAAGACCTGTGGGATTTTTTATGTACTTAGCACACATAAGACCAAATATCTTTTTATTCATTGATTATTGTATGTTAATTGATTTATAATTAAATGTATCGCTATAAGTTGGTAAATTCATATAAAAGACAATATTTTTTTAGGTGGAAAATCAAGCCACATCATGAGGAGTTTCAATATGGTATAGAATCAGAGGATGATTATAGAATTTATGGACCATTCATGCCATAGTGTGGGGTTTGTTTAATGATTAACTGTATAAGAATAAATTATTAGCGATAGAGGAGATTTCAAGACACAATATGAGTGAGGTTGCTCCATGAATCATATAGTTATTACCCAATGTGTGGCCATGATTATTTGTGTGGCTCCTGAAAGGGGCCTCGTATCATTACACAAGTGGTCACATCACAACATTGTTCAAGTGTTGTTTTTATTTCTAGGGGGAGAATCTCTCAATGAAACATATGTACACACAATAATATACTTGTATGAATTTATTTTTAATAATTTAATTAAATTTTTTAAATGTTAAATCATTTAAAATATTCCCCCCTATTTTATTCCATCTAACCATACGAAAGAGAAGGCACCCCTAACCTCTCCCCCTATCTCCACCTTCAATGTAGGTGGTTTTGAAAGCTCTTTTCATAATGATTTTGGCATAATTCATCTCACTACTTCCCCAATATACTCTCTTAATATTTTTATCTAGTTTTTATGGGATGAATTTATGTATTTTATTCTAATTCCACCAAATCATATTTTAATATGGTTGATATGATGGGTATTTCTACTATATATTATAGAGGAGGATCAAGAAAGGAAAACACTTGTGGTTGCACATTTTTTCTTTTAGAGGTAAGCATATTCATTGATTGTTTATATATTTTCAACAAATTGTTATGTAATTTGTAATTTATTTTATGTTAAACCTTGAGTGTTTTACTCAATGTAGGTTGGGAAGCATGCTGGGAGAGATTTGTATTCCATTTTATAAGGTTTAATCCATTGGAGACCACTTGGTGTTATTTTCCTCCTTTAATACTAAATTAATTAATTTTGAATTATTTGAGTTAATTACTTATAATTGGTTATAATTAATTAATTAGGTTCTATATGGTTATGGGAGTCCATGATTGATGGATGATGGTTAGTGTGATCATGGATGAGCTTGGATTGAGGAGTATAACTTTGTTATTGAGGTAATTGGTCCCTATAATACTTAAAAAAAAATACTTTTTTAGGTATGGTCGTGCATTCTTTCATGTGGGATCTGGGTTTAGGTAAATTAGAGAGGGATCTAGAGTGTTTAGGGGGGGAGTTAAGTGGCATTGATCATCTTTTACTTTGAGTGAGTACTCAACCACGTATTGGGTGTTTTAGAGTCATTTGGAGAAATATATTCAAGGTTTGAGGGTGTCATTTGACAGAAGAGGGGTCCAACATTGGTCCTTAGTCTTGGGATGTGTGGTGAACGGACTCGGTCGGACTTATTAAAGAAATTGTGGAAGAATTGGTGATATTAATCCCATGGGTGATTGATGAGATAGTCATACATCTCTTGAATGGTTGTGATACCCCCCCCCCCACCCCCTGAGGATGAGGGGAGTATTGGATCTTATAAATAATGTGATAAGTCCTTTATGGTATTAGTGATTTTAATTGAGGAGTTATTCCTCAGATATGTTAGGTTTTGAAGTTCTCTTTAAGATAAATCCTATGGGGACAAATTGGGTGATGTGGGAAATTTGTTCGTAGGGTTTGGACATTTATTTCTAATAATTATTATTTGTGTTTGGCCTAGTATAGTAATTAGGTATCATGATTGGGATGTTGATGTGGGATATTGGAAGGGAAATTTTATTGAACTCATAAGGATATGTTTTTGTGATGACTCCATGTCTTGGAATCCCCAATTGGATATAGGATGTGGATTGATATTGGTGGATAATTTAATGGATGGGTCTAGAAAAAAAGTGGTTTCCTTCCTTGAAGAACATGGAACACTGATTGGTTTAACTTATCATGCCTTTTGTAAGATGGTCTAGTATATATGGATAGACCATGTGGCAAATTGGTTAATGATTCATGTTAAAAGTAATGGAGATATGACGTAGTGACTAGCATCCACGCTATCGGTAAAGGTGTTCGACATGTTTTATGTAAATTTTTCTATCTAAGGTATAGCATATTACATTGTGTATCTATTTTATTTTGGTTTAACCAAACTATTTTGATAAAATTATTAAGGCATTGGAAATAAGGGTCCTAAGAATTGGGGTAAATAGGTACACCACCAAGGTGTTTGTCTCCTCACACAAGTTTCCATTTATTATCATCTATGGTCAGACCAAATGAGATTTCATGACACAATCTGGAATTTTATCATACATGGTCAGATAAAATGAGATCCTAGGACACTTTCAAACACTATATCTCCCAAGGTTAGATTAAAAGAGAGCTCAATATTACATCTGGAATTGTATCACCCATCATATAACTGACATAGAGTTTTGGAATCCATCTATAACTTATCCCACATGGTTATACCATAAGTCAATATGAAACACCATATAAAATTCTTCTGACTTATGCAGTATAATGAATGAGGTTCAACAAACATAGACGACCAAGTAAGGTTGAGTTCACGATTGTCTAGGTTTTTACATAATGACCTGACATATATTTTTGTATATAGTAGGCGTTTATATTTATTTATTTTTATCATGAATAAACTGATATATCACGGTGTATATTAAAGGAATAAATGGAAATTTCCTACTGAGATATATTTATCACACCCTGTACATGAACCCTAGTGGATGTACAAACCATATGTATGGTATACTAGTTTGGGAATACGATATATAGAGAATTCATCTAGAGTTTCTCGATGGTGTTTAGATACGGTGTCATGGTAAGGCTAGAGATATGTAGTGGTGACTCTATTATATTTTTGTCCTTTATTTTATGTTATATACGTTCAATACAATGGGTGAACTGTTGGGATGAATGATTATATGATTGGAATATTCAATTGTCATAGCATGGGTGTATATTGAATTTTCCATGGATTTATTTTAGCTACCATATGTGTACTCTTAGATATGGTTTTGGTTGGTATTTGATTTATTTTTTTCATTATTATTTATAATATTCAAAATATGGTCTCCCAAATATTGAACATAGATTCTCATCATCTGTTAGTAGCCTCTCGCATTAGGTGAGGTGCATATGAGGTTATGTGATGTCGCCATCTTGGAAATCATTCCGTTGAACCCATCCCAGGGCATTAAATATGTATAATAAGAGAGAATAATATATGAATATTATCATGAAAATTTTAAAAATTTTAATGTATTCCCAAAAAAGGGGATAATGTTCACTAAGGAGAAGGATTGGTAAAATTCAAGTGCTTTAAAATATATTGATCATGTTTGGATTGTGAAGCCTCTTAAAGTTACATATTCATTCAATAGGAAAAAATAACCTTCAAAATATCTTTAGGTTTTGTTAAGGTGGTAGTAACAGGTCTTCAACAGTCTGTAATAATTATGTTTGCATGAACCATCTTTTATTGGATGCATATGAATAGTAGTGGTCAGTCCCATAGAAGGTGAGCTATGCTAGATTCAATTATCTAGAAGGGGGGTCTATATTAAATATATAAATATTATAATGTCAAGTAAAGGAATGATTTTTTAGATCAATGGTCACCCAATTTAACGAAAAGACCCCCATGAATATAGGAGGTCGTTGTAACTGGTCGATAGTCGGGGACCCACTGTATAAGTTAAATGAGACCACATGTTTAGGTGGCACACTATCATTGAGTTTAGTGATCTATGTGGCCACCAACTCACATTGACTTTTATATTTTGATTTTATATTACTATGAAAAGCTACAATGTTTCTACCATAGATGTGGCACTAAAAGTTTAAACTATATAAATATTTTCTTCTTTTCTTTGTCTTTCATTTATTCTTCATGTTTTTTCATTGAATGTTTTTATGAATTACGAGTGAAAGTGGTAAAGTAGGTGAAACTAAATTTAGTGAGAATATTTTAAAGACTATATCTTATCATAATAGTGGAGGGAAATCACTTTCACGAGAATATTCCTCTAAAAGTTCACAATTATGGCATTGTTTCCTTATACAACTATATGAGAGGAGTATTGATATTTTAGAATAAAAGGGCTTGATGAAGCTAGATCATACTGTCTTCGAAAGTTGTAATGAATAAATTATCGGTAAGAAAAATAAAGTTTCATTCAATTTTATCGGAAGAATACCAAAATTATTTCATATATGTATATGGTAGGCAACATACACGATGGGTTGAATTGTAGTTAAAATTTTAAATTATAATTTTCAAAACCACTCTAGTATTCATTTTATCATTAGTTAATAACTTATAATAAACTCATAGATCTGAGTTATTAAAGGTAGTATAAAAACAAACATGAAAATTAAACTCATTGTAAATTAAAATTTCTTATAAATTAGCAATGACCGATAAAAGTAAATGTAAAAATTATGCACAATAGAAATTAAAAAATGTGTAGTATTGGACAAAAACACAGATACTACATTAAAGGATATTATAAATTCAAACTTTTATAAAAAGTGTAATGAGGGTATTTAAACCGAATCCAAGGTGTTTTTCTTACTATACCCTAAAGAACTTAAATTAATGTTATTGAAAGGTGGCTATCCCCAGAATCACTCAACTAAAAACCTTAAAAATGTTGCTTTCTCTTCCTATCCCTATAATCCCTCAATCATGCAAGATTGGATAAATCAAGCTCTACCTTTCTATCCCCCAAATACCTCAAGTAGAATGATCAAAATAATTATTATAGATAGATAACATAGATTATTTACAATAAGAACCTCACAAGTACATTCTCTACTAAAAACTATCATAAATAAAAACCACAACTATAAAATCCCAATTGGTAATAAGATATTACAATCTTTAAAATGACTTTTTAGATCTTCCAAATATAATTAATCAATTTTATTCTTATAATCCTAAAAGTAGTATTCATTTTATATGAAACCCTCCAATTTTCAGATTCTATATTCTTCAGGGTAAGTTGTGGCTACATTGAAACAATATTCATTGTCTTCTAATTAAATCAGTAATAAACCTAATATTTTGATGAAATTAATCAAGAATCACTAAAATTGTTATACATCCAATAAAATTAATCTTAGTTTCAAATTCAGTTTATTGAATCTTCATCCTACAATAAGGAAAACCATGTGAATAAATTTAACATTAAATCAAACTCACTAACAAGTATATTTTTATTTCCAAAATAAAATATATAAAGGGGTAATTATCTCAATCTTCTCCCCAACTCTAAATTTCCCAAGTAGGATTGATACCACCGAGAGGGGATGGTTAATCAATTGGTCCTTTTACTTTTTATAATAATGTTTCTTAACTTCTTTAGAAAACTTTCTTAACCTTTAAAACTTGTTAGAGTTACAACACACTCAAAAATTATATCAACCTCAACTTTAATATGAAAAAAATATAAAGATAGAGCAACACACAAAATTTATGAGGTTAGATATAATACCTACTCTTTATCTTGGATAGTCCCACCAACATGGATTACATTACATTATTCTTTCTAGAATACAAAGGAAAATAAGAAAATAGTTCTATAAGGAAGTAGACAAATTTTCTACTATTGTTTGTTATACCCCCTAATTATCCTTTTCATATCCACATTCCCGTAGTTGGTTATACACCACATCAAAAAATCATTCTTAGTAACTAATAATAATTCATAGCTAAAATATTATTTAACATTGTTTTCTAATCTACTTTAGTAAGTTCTTTACTTCCTCCATAACTAATCTGGATCAATATCCCCCATATAAACCTTCTAGAACCTCAATAATTATCTTAAGAACTTGTTTTTCAAGAATAGTTCACCATATCTTCAACAGATCTAAATATGATAAAACTAAATATTTATAGAAATTATCTTCATAAAACTTAGTAGAAAATTTCAGTCTAATCTTCCTTAGTCTGATAACCTCTATCTAATAGTCTCAATTCGAATTTCATCCATCTGATTCTTCTTTCATCCTTCCTTCTCTAACTGACTAAAGAACTCAACAGGAAAATTACAACATAATCATTTGATGGAACTCCATTTGATGGGATTTCACTTAGATGAATTATAAAAACCCAAGAATTACATATATGAATATTACATCTTTTTAGATGAATATTCAATACATTTTATAAATTCATTCCTAAATCCCATAATAGTTTAGTGCCTTTAGAAACATGGAATACATTCTTATAACTTGTGAAAGATCATCAACATCTCCTATAATGATCTTCCCCTTTAGTAATCCTACTTATGTGATTTCTTTATAACCTAAGGACTAGAAACACAAGAAAGGGTGATATTAGATTCTCATTAAGGGTAAGAAAACAATATATGAACATATGGATGTAAAAGAACATGAACATAACTTTTGAATATTGAAATCTTGAGTCATGAAATAAATCATACTAGTTCATAAGACATAAATCATAAAGGAACATTAACCATGATAACATATCATTTTCATAAAACATGAACTTTTGGAAAACACATAATCATAGAAAGTCGATTCCATATTATTCAAGGCTCACAACCGATAGCATCATAGCGGACAAAGTCCATTACCAAACCGGGTTTTCTTGTCATTCCAGCCATATATTACTGAACTAGATTTACTTGTCATTCCAGTCATTTCTATCTCATGAGATATAAATCTTTACTCAATGAATTTGAGGTATATATATGTCTCACCCATCTCATAATTAAATCATTATTACATGTGTGGTAAAAACATAAACCATTCATCATAGCATAACCCAAGGAACAAAAAAATGGGTTTCTTAAACATCATTTCAACATAATTCATATAAAATAAATGGATTTCATAAAAATAATTCTATCATAAACAAAATAAAATCAACGTAATAATAGGGATAGAAACATATAAATATGTCATCTTAGATGGAAAATAATTTTGATAAAATACTTGAAATTAATTCTTGAGGAAAATATCATTTCTTCTTCATAAACATTTTCTTTTCTCAAAATGTCATTCAATTTTAAAAGAAAATGATTTAATTTAAAATACACATGAAATATTATAAATGAATATTCTTGTAAATAAGGTTTTATGAAAGATTAATAATCCATTCATGTTGTATAAGTTAATATATATATTATCCTCGTACTTTTGCTGGAAAAGATAAAAAGGTAACTCATGTCAAAAAATGACAAAATATTCCTTTTATAAAATCTAGTAAAAAATCACCAATGGGTAAAATTTTAGAATTATATAAATAGTATTACATATTTAAAGAACATGTATTTGGATGATAAATATACCCCAGAAAATAATTACTTACAAACAATCTCAGCTAATAATGAGATTACAAAATTAACCCTTACCTTAGGACTGATATCCTTCGTATGTATCTGAATCTACTATATAATGATTTAAATAATGTTACTGAATTATTCAAGAATCATACCTATTTTATGATATCATATATGATTATGTTATCATCCATTTTTTAGTAAAATTTTATTGTCACTTGTTATTAGAATATTAATTGTTTTATGTTCGTATGCAATTTTTGTTAGATAATTTCATGTTACGCATATTAGTTTACAGTTATATCATTTTTATAATGATATTAGTATAAAATATATCATATTTATTCACTCCATTCATGTATATAATCATTTTTTAATAAAGATCATGTATAATTAATCGCATCACATCTTGGAGAAGGTAGGTTGTACGTATGTATGAGTAATGATATCATTAACTTAATGGTTAAATGGTATGGAATTGGATGGTGTATTAACTATAAGTAATAGTTATCATGTTATATTCATTATTTAAATCCATTATAATCACCAATATATCCATCCAAATTAAGTATTGTTGAAAAAAATACACCACAGCGTGGAGAAGTTAAGACGTACGTACACACACATGGTGATATTTTAATACCACATAATTCAATGAAATTTTATTTTTAAAATTAAATGGGATAATTTCAAAACCAGGTGCTGAGACGTCATGTGATTACGAGGCCCGGAGTTCCCATAATGATTCGTTGAAAAATGTTAAGTTTTAAATAGCGCACATGAGCGGTTTTCCTGAAAAAAGTAGAATAACTCTAAAATGGGTGCCCAGATTAGAAATATGAGGGAACTATTGTGTTCAAGATGGCGATTTTACCCTAGGAGTGACTTAATTTTAGTTCGCACGGTCCTCCAGTGATAAAACAAGAAAATGGAATAACCATAAATAAAATAATTAAATAAATTATTTTATTTTTTACATGCTTATAAATGACGAACAGTGAATCAGATTCACAATCCGAGAACACCATTGATCTCGTGAGGGTATTATTTCCTTTGGTAGAGCCTGACATTGTCTAGTGCGGGTAAATAGTGGAAATTAGATTTTGGACATAAATAAAGTAATCAAGTAACAATTATTTTATTTTCTAATCCTTATAACACCAAAATAGTAACACGGATTAGAAATCCAAGAGTACCATCGAGCTTGTGAGGGCATGTTACCACTAGGATGAGCTTAACCTCGACTGATGCAAGTTGAGGTTGAAAGATAGTTTTTGAACTCTTTTTAAGTTCATTTAAATAAATTATGTAACATGTTTTTATTTTAATGGGATAATGTGATGGAGAAATAAGGATCAAAATGCGGAACTCCTCTGAAGAATCTACGACAGGAAACCCTATCCAACTAAGACCAATGAATTCTGATGAATCACCAATGATATTGAAACACCCCGAAAAATGGGACCGGAGAGAGACGAACTCCAATGGAATACCCACGAATGAATCACTCCAACAACAACCCCCCCCCCCCCAACTAGGCGTTTCTTTGATTTGAATTACTTTTTCCATTATTCATTCTAAAACAACGAACTCGGATCAACCCGCAAAAAGTTTGATCCATGGATCACTTGTTCTTGCTGGAGGGTACTTTTTCTTGGGATTTTGTATTAGGATTAAATTTATTTGGTTGATAGAACATCAATCCTAAACCTACCCATTTTTAAACTCTAATATGGAGGGTGTGGGCTGACACGAATAAGTCCTAAGCACCTCCCCCTTGTGCATTCTTCATGGACAAACCTTTGAAATGGCAGCAGAAAGGTTTTGAGGCCTTAGTATGGAAGGTGGAAACCCATGGAGGTCAAAGGCATAGACAGTGAAAAGAATAGACCACTGGAGGGGACCAGGTGGTCCTCGGAAGAGGTCGTCGGTGTGGCGGCGCTGGTGGTATCCACAGCGGTGGTCGCTGGCTGGTGGTGATGTGCCATGACGGCGTGTTGGGGGAGACATTGTGGCCAGTGTAGGCCATGGTTGTGTGGTAAGAGTCGCTGGCAGTGGGCCAAGGGCTAACGGAGGGATGTGGCCATTCGGACACGTCAGGCGAAGCGGGCTACACCGTGCGGGCCACAGCTCTTGCTATCACGTTGTCTAGTGATCGTGTTCAGGAGGGTCAAACAGGGACAGCTTAGTCTACCACAACGTGGTAGAACCAAACACCCCTCTTGGTGTCCGAGCTAGAGATGCACGGGTCACCGGGTGGGCAGGACCAGGGCACGCAAATAGGCCGCTATGCATCCCAAGATGGAAATGAAGTTGGCCTGCTTCTATGGTCCATGCTAGAAAATTAACACCAGGCCTCCAATCAGCCCATGATTAGAACAAAACAGCCCACTAGTTGCGGGTCGGGCCAGATGGGACTGAGTTTCTGGGTGACCCGACGGGCTGGACCCCCGTCCGAACTGGGTCGGGTCCAGAAAGGCCCAATGGGCCTGGCCTGCTGGCCAGGCTAGACTAGGCTGGATCAAATTCAAATTGGGTTAGTACGGGTCAGTCGAACCAGCCCAGGTCATGCGGGACCCATGGGTTGGGTTGTTCAGGTCAGACTAGGCCCGAAAGCAACTATTCCATGTTTACTAAAATAGAAATATCTCTCAAATTGAGTGTTCGATAGATGAGACCTCCATAGCGTTGGAACCCTCGTAACAAAGAGAATATTTTGGAATACTCTAAGGAGGATTTATTGGAAGTTGGAATATGATGAATGACTTGAGAAGCAGTTTCTCTCGAAATCATGAACACTACGTGCAGAGATCCTATGGCTGACTAATACCTGAAGACTGCTGACAAGAAACCTAGTGTGGATCATCTACAATATCTCAGTGAGAAGTGTCTTTGTGTGAACCAACAGGCACCCTGTGGGGAGTTTCTCTGTGTGACCCAGCAGACCAACAATACTCATTGGGAAGGAGTACCTCAGCACGATGGAAAAATTGGGAAGAATCTATGTGTGACCCGATAGGTCAAAGGTGGGGAGCAGCTCTATGGGACCCAGTATACAAATGGTACTCATCAGGGATGAGTACCACAGTAGTCCAAGGCTAGTGAGAAGAATCTCTATGTGACCTGACAGCCACACGGTAGGGAGTAACTCTGTGTAACTTAGCATACCTTCGGTACTAATCAGGGAGGAGTACCCCAGCAGCCCAAGGTGTTCAGTGATGGGATTGATGGTCTTTCTTTATATACTCTATATTATACCTATGTGATGTGACTCTTATTGTACTTGTTGTACTCTCCTCGACGGTGTATTGATAGTACCTTATGAATACTCTCCTTTGAGGTTTGGGGTCCCTACTAAGTATTTTGTTACTCACCCCTACACAGGCTTCTCCAACACATTTTGTGTCCCATGTAGGTGATCCATGCTTCTATAGAGACCTTGGTGGTTCGGGACTAGTTGGGGCTCAGTGAGATGGGACAAAAAACACTTTGAAAGAGACCTTGGTGGTCTGGGACTAGGTGGTGCTCATTGATATGGGACAGATAGGTGTACTACTACGGCTACGAGCAGCTACCCTTCACCAACCCTTCAGGTAGGGTCTCGAGTGGACAAAACGATTCATTTGTAATTTATTTATGGATTTGAGCTTGTATTCTGGCTCCTTTTTACTTTCCTTTGTGGTTTTTGGGGTTGTATTTTGGCCCATTTGTACTTTCAGTTTGTGTTATGTGCCTATGTATAGGTTTAAAGACAAATGTCTTCCCTTTTTAGGATATTCCTTCTCAGTTCAAGCTGCCAGCCTCTAGAATTTATAAGGTGGGATTACAGTTATTCATGGAATAGTCCCTTGGGGAAGGGTAGTGAAAACGTGGAATCAAAGGGGTTAGTTCTACCAGAAGAACTAAGAGTCTGTAAGTTTTTATGGGGAAAATTGTTAAGTGTTTTGAGTTTGGATTTCAGGCCAGGGAGTCTAGTGTTGGTGCAACATCCGACGTATCCATACACCCGGACCCTAAATTCTATTTTTTGGCCAATTATATGAAAAAACTAGTTTCATGTATCGTTGAGTGTTTTCCCATGATCTTTTGAGTCAGATTCAACTCACTAAGTATAATAAATTGATTATGGGTTATCTTGATTATCTTTCTAGATGCCTCTAAGAAAACAGCCAGTAAGGATTCTAGTGCGTGACAACAAGGATGGTCCATAGAGTAATGAGGCTTCGGTATAGGGATTGTTTCCTAAGATGTCACCATTGGGTGGTGTCCCAGCTTTGGCCCCACCTGTTGGTCAGTAGTTACTATCGGCGCTACCAATAGAAGACGTATGTAGGCCCAGTGACTTACACGAGTTTCAGTGAAAGAGACCCATCAGGTTATGAGGTGATCCCAACTCACAAGCGACTAATTACTATCTTTAGGTGGTGACTAAGATTCTTATATAGTTAGGGCACCATTAACTCATATGGTAGTCCTAGAAGTGAGACTTCTACGCGGCTCGGTAAGGCGATGAAAGGGTTTATATTACCCGATATTACAATGATGTGACTTTTCTGTAGACAGAGCTTGAGAACCTCTCTCCAAGAAGGGGCTCTTTCCATAAAAGCTAAGGGCTATGCAAGACCAAGATCTTCTATAGCTTCAACGGGATGTAGGTAGCTAAATATTCATCAATTCATACCGACCCTTGCAGTTACTTGATGAATACTATGCGAGAGAAAGATGTGTTTAGGGACATCCAAGCCAACATATTCCTATGTACATTCCTACTTATTCTGGGGTGCTAGAGAGAACCATTTTGGTTGAAAGTTATTTGGATGATCATATATAGCCAGTGGATGTTGGTAGTGGGAGAGAAGGAAATCAATGTCAGTCTCGGAGACTTGGACAAGTACAAGGATGTCTTTCCAGAGGATACTCCAACATTACCTCCAAGTAGATAGGTAGATTTATGCACGGATATGTACCTCGGGATGGAACTGATATCTACACCTTCATATCAGATGGCTTCCATAGAGCTTCAGCAGCTGAGGGTACAGTAAGAATACTAACAGAGGTAGCAGTTCAAAAGGCCCAGCGTTTCACCATAGGGCATCCCCAGTGTTGTTTTCCAATAAGGAAAATGGAATCTTGAGGTTATGCATAGACTATCGGCACCTAAACCATGTGAATGTGAGAAAATTTATCCTTTACTGAGGATGGATGTCCTCTTCAATCAGCTAAAGGGAGCAGAATGGTTCTCAAAGATGGACCTCTGATCAGGCTATCACCAGATTTGATTGCGAGATGAGGAAATCTCGAAGACGGATTTTAGATGTTGCTACATCCACTATGTGTACTTAGTGATGTCTTTTGGAATGATGAATGCCCCAAATATGTTAATGGGACTCATCAACAAGATCATACAGTCACAACTACACTGGTTTGTAGTTATCTTCATTAATGACATCTTATTGTATTCAGCATTAGAGGAGGATCACACGATACACCTAAGGATGGTTTTGGATTCACTCCAAGAGAACCATCTCTATGGTAAGCTCTCAAAGTGTGAGTTCTGGATACGAAAGGTCCACTTTATGGGACATGTTATCTCAACATCTGGAGTTAAAATTGATCTAGAAAATATATTGGCGGTGCTTTCTTGGGATCCACCCAACAGCGTTATCGAGGAGTGGAGTTTCCTTGGGTTGTCTTGGTACTATCAGAGTTTTGTACCTAACTTCTCCAAAGTATCAGCACCCACAAAGAAATTTAAAATAAGGTAAAAACCTTCATGTAGAAAGAAATATTACATCAGATCTTTCAATAGCTGAGGCAGAGCTTGACGAGTGCTCCTATCATGAGGTTTTCAGAGGAGGGAACTGACTACATGGTGTTCTTTGACTCCTTAAGAACCGGGCTTGGTTGTGTCTTGATACAGGGTAAAGTAGTGATTTCTTATGGCTTACAATAATTGATACTCAATGATAATAACTATACAACTCATTACATTGAGTTGGAAGTGGTATTCTTCACACTAAAGATTTCGAGACACTACCTTATAGGCAATGATTCATTATCTACTCGGACCACAAGAGTCTCAAGTATATCTTTTCTCAAAAGGATATAAATCTAAGACAATGATGTTGGCTAGTTTTCCTCCAGTATTACGACTTTGAGATATTCTATATTCCAAATAAGAGGAACATGATTGCAGATTCTCTCATCATGAGACCATGTTCATATCTACAGAAGATGGTCTCGGAGTAATTGGCCTAGCTTTAGATATCCTTTGGGGATAAAGATGGTGCAGGTTATCTTTAGTCGATGGTGGTTTCCCCTCCACTCTTACAGCGAGTTAGGGAGGCACAGCTTGAAGATTCTAACTATGAGACAATATATTCCCAGATGTCCACAGGGCATGCCCCTGATTGATATTATAAAGGTAAGTAGCACATCATTATTTTCATAGGACGCACTATATTACCAATGGACTTACGGGAGGAGGTGTTGAGGGACATCTATACATACCCTTGGGTGGTGAATCCAGGTGAGGAGAAGATGTACCAAGAACTCCGACATTCGTACTGGTGTCCAAGTATGAGGAAGGAAGTGGAAGAGTTTGTTTCGAGAGGCCTCACTTGTCAGCAAGTGAAGGTTGGGCACATGGATCCAGCAGGTTTGATAGAACCCCTCAGGGTACCGAAGTGTATGTGGGATTTAATATCGATAGACTTCATGACAGGTTTACCACGTATGTCTAGGATACACAATACCATATGAGTTATCATTGATAGACTCACCGAGTCGGCCCACTTTCTAACTACCCAAGATCAGAGTTAAGTAGAGGGCTCAGGATTCCTTGACGTGTTAAAGAAATGAGGACGAGTTGATATTTGTGGAGTTTCTAGTAGATATTGAGGAACGATTGGGGAGGATCCTTCTTCGATGGTCAATTCATCTTGTGCATTTTTTTTGGAAGCACGAGAATCTCTAATAGAGAACATGGGAGTGGGAGGCTCATATTTGTGCCTAGTAACCCATTTTGTTTGATTATCCCTTATTTTGGCTAACGAGGACATAAATACCTAAAGGGAGAGTAATGTAATACCTCATAATTCCATGATTTTTTTTTTAAAATAATGGGATAATTTTGAGACAAGGCACTGAAATGGAATGCGATTTCGAGGCCTGGGGTGCCCAGAATGATCCGTTGAAAAATTTTAGGTTTTAAATAACACACATGAGTAGTTTCCCTGAAAAAAGTAGAATAACTCTTAAATGATTTCCCTGGTCAGAAATATGATGGAACTGTTATGTTTAGGATTCCAGTTTAACTCATGGAATGACTTAAGTTTAGTCAGTGCTGGAATTCGATTAGAAAACCCAAAAATTAAAGAACCGTAAATAAAATAATTAAATAAAATTATTTTTTTTTCAAATTCTTATAAATCACGAACGGTGACTTGGATTAAAAATCCGAGACCACCATTGAGATCATGAGGGTAAACTTTCCATATGCAGATCCTAACGTTGGTTACGCAGACCAATAGTGAAGTTAGTTTTTTTATTGTAAATAAAATAATTAAGTGAAAATTATTTTATTTTCACATCCTTATAACTCTTAAATGGAAACTTGGATTTGAAATCCAAGATTACCATTAAGCTCGTGAGGGAATTCAGCCCTTAGGTAGAGCTTAACCTCGACTGGCACGTGTCGAGGGTGAAAGATAGTTTTTGAAACTTTTTAAGTTAATCTAAATAAATGATGTGATGTTATTTTATTTTAATGGGTTAATTCATTAGAGAAGTGGGAATCAAAATATAGAACTCCTCTGATAAATCTATGATGAGAAACCTCTCCAATGATGAATGAAAAATGTAGAAGAATCACCAAAGAGATCGACGCACCCCAAAGAATATGACCGGAGAGTGACGAATGACAACGGAATCCCTATGGAAGGATCACTCTAACAAATAACCTCCCCCATGTAGGGGTTACCTTGATTTTAATTCCTATTTTTGTTCTTCATAATAAAACAATTAATGCAGATCAACCCAAAAATAGGTTGATCCATAGATCACTAGTTCTTGTAGGAGGGTGCCTTTTCTTGGGGTTTTGTAGGGGGATTAAATTTATTTGGTTGATATAACTTCAATCCTAAACCTCCCCATGTTTAAACTCTAATGTGGAGGGTGCAGGCCAACACGAATAAGGCCTGTGCCCCTCCTCTTTGTTCTTTATTCATGGAAAAACCTTATAAATGGTGGTAAGAAGGTTTGGAGGCCTTAGCAGGGAAGGCAGATCTCCATGGAGACTGGAGGCGCAGACAGCGCGAAGAACGGACCAGTGGAATGGACTCGGTGGTCCGCGGAAGAGGGTGTCGACGACCATCGGTCGTGGCCCGTGGTGGCAGTTGTGGATAGGTGGAACCCCTCCATTATGGAACACCAGGGGAGACTCTATGGTTTGATCAGGCGTCGAGATGCAGCAAGAGCCGTCAGCAGCGGGCCAGCGGCTGACAGAGGTACGCAGCCATCCAGCCGCATCAGGAGGAGCAGCTCGTGTCACGTAGGTCATGGCTCTTGCTGTCATGTAGTCTAGTGATCTCATGCAGGGGTATCAAATGAGTTCGGCTTAGCTTACCATGGCATGCTAGAACCAAAAACCTTGTGGGGCATCTGGGCTAGAGATGTTCGGCCCGCCTGGTGGGCTAGACCCATGCGTGCAAACTGGGCCGCAATGCAAACTGGGCTAGAAATGAAGATAGCTCGCTATTGTGGGTTGGTCTAGAAAATTACAACTAGGCTACCAAGTGGCCTGGGCTGGGAATAAACAGGCTCACCGGTTGCGGGCTGGGTTGAATGGGACTGGTCCACCAGGCGACTTGGTGGGCTAGACCCCCTACTGAGTTGGGCCAGGTCTAGCAAGGCCCAATGGGCTTGTCCCACGGGCCAAAACGGACCAGTTCTGCCTATACCCAAATCGGGTCAGGTCAAGTTAGTCGAACTGGGCCAGGTCATGTGGGACCCACGGTCCGAGTTGGTCGGGTCGGTCTTACTAGGTCAGACCAGGCCCGGATGCAACTGGACCCTGTTTACTAAAATTCCAATATCAAACAGGGCGTCCAATTGACAAGTCGTTTATGGAATTGAAACATCACTGAGATCTGGATCTTTTGGAATAATATAACGAGGCTTTCATGGATGTTGGAATATGACTAATGGCTTGAGAAGCGGTTTCTCCTAGAACCGAGCACACTATGTGCGAAGACCCTATGGATGACTGAGACCCAAAGACTACATAAAAGCAACCCTATGTGGATCAGCTACAATGGACTACTGGGAAGTGGTTCTTTGTGACCTGGCAATCCCATGATGGGGAACGACTCTATGTTGCCCGGAAGACCCACGGTACTCATCAAGAAAGAGTACCTCAGTACGACGTCCAAAGTGGGAAGCATATTTGTGTGACCCAATAGGCCCACAGTGGGGATCGACTCTGTATGACCTAGTATACCCATAGTACTCATCAGGGATGAGTACTAGATTAGTACAAGGATAGTGAGAAGTAGCTCTATGTGACCTGGTAGGCCCACAATGGGGAGCGACTCTGTGTGACCTAGCATACCCACGGTACTCATTAAGGAGGAGTACCCTAGTAGCCCTACGTGTTTAGTTTTGCGACTAATGGTCTTGCTTTCTTTAGTCTTGATTATACCTTGTAGAGCTGACACTTAGTGTACTTGTCATATGCTCCTCAATGGTGTACTTAGTATACTCGGCATACTCTCCTTAGTGGTGTACTTATTGTACTTGGTGTACTCTCCTAAAAAGTGTACTTATGTACTTCGCATACTCTCCTTAGTGATGCACTTAGTGTACTTGGTGTACTCTCCTCAGTGGTGTAATTAGTCTACTTGGCGTACTCTCCTTAGTGGTGTACTTAGTGTACTTGGTGTACTCTCCTCAGTGGTGTACTAACAGTAATATAGGCATACTCTCCTTTAGGTTCATTCCTTTTTGTTTAGGTATCCCTACTGAGTATTGTGTTACTCACCCCAGCACAAGCTTTTCCTGCTCGTGTTATGTCCCATGTTGGTGATCAACACTTCGTCGGAGACCTTCGTGGTCCAGGGCCAGGTAGTGCTCAGTGAGACTAGACGGACAGACACTTCGACGGAGACATTGGTGGTCTGGAACTCGGTAGTGCTCAGTGAGAAGGGATGGACAGAAATACTACTACATCTATAGGCATATAGCCTTCACCTACCCTTTAGGTAGGGTCTCGAGCAGACAGGTCATGGTAGTCATACTTTCCTCTTTGGTTTTAGGCTTATTCTGGCCCATTTGTACTTTCCTCGGTTTTTTTTGGCTTGTATTATTTTCCCTTTGTACTTTCAGTTTGCACTATGTGCATGTGTACATGTTTAATAGAAAATTACTTCCCTTTTGGGTATATTTTTTCTTGGTGCTAGTCTGCAGCACCTGGCCTTTGGAAGACGGGCTTGGGGTAAGTCACGACACGGGCCCTGGGGGATGGGTTGTGATAGATATTATTATTCATAGGATGGATAAAAGGAGGTTTAAGGTTTTCCCATAATTATAATGACATCTCATCATATAAAAGATACTAGATTTATTACATTATTATGGAAACAAAATAATAAGAGTAAATAGAATAATAAGAGAATTTTGAAAGAAATGATAAAACAATTACCTCTCTTTCGATTATCTTCTTTTAAGTTGCCCAAATGGTCTCCTTAGGATGGATTTCTAAAAAAAGTGTGTACTTTAGGAGGAAGGGGGATCTTGGGAGTTTATTTGAGTATAATTTATACAAGACAAAGGGCTTAGGAGGAGTGATTAATTAGGTAGATGTGGTGGCCTTTTATAAGAGGGAGGAAGGGCACTTTATGAATGTCTGGAAATATTATTTTATTATAAATTTATTTTCTAATAATAGCTTCAAAGTGATATTTTTAGAGGATAATATGAGAATAGTTAGAAATAATCTCATCCAATAATTATTAGACATGTAATATATTTTTAAACCTTACCTTTTTACTTTACCCTCAATTACTATCTTCTAATTTTAATTGAGGTATAGTATTTTAATTATTAAGTGGATATTAATTTTACTTATATGGTGTCAGTTTTACATAACTGACTTTTATACCTTATCAAAGTAAATTTTTAGTTTTCAAATATTTTTATGATATTTAAATAATTTAATAAATTATTATTTTAATTAAATATCAATAGTGTCAATGTTTACACTATTCATTTCATTGAATTTAAATAAATTATAAAATTAGATATAACTTTGAATAAAAGAGTTTAATAGTCTTATAGCATGTCATATTCACTTTGAAAAATCTTGGATGACATAAATTATTTCAAATAATATTTATTTTACTATTTATAATATCATTTATATGATATTTCTCTTAATAAAATAATTATTGTATCACTGTTGTGTCAATATTTATGGTAATTTTTTAATATCTAAAAATTAAAAATTAATTCTCATGATGTAGATAATTTCATTATATTTTTAAATATTATTTATGTTCTAAGATTTATCAATTTTATCACAACATTAAAATTATTATGAAAATAAGAGATAAGAGAGTGACATGTTGTCACTTTCTTTTGTTTTAATTATAATTACATCACTTTCATGGAAAAAGTCTATTAAATGAATACATTCCGACCCTTAGGTGATATTGGTTGACTTTCATTCATCCTGTAGAATTTTGGAAAGTGTTAGGATAATTTTATTATCTTTATCATATTGTTTGTTACCCTAATTTACCTAATTTACCATTAACTGTGGTAAATAAAAATTACCATAGTTACTATTCATAATATCCAAAAAATAAAAGTAACCTATTAAAATAATTTTTACTCAATGATTAAAAATATATAATTAACTTTTTCAAAATTAAAAAGACAGAAGTTTCAGTAATTAATTTAAAATTAATTCTTGTCATCAAAGAGTGAAAATGGGTTTTTTTTAAGTAAATCCCATCAAAAGATTGTTGTGAGTTTATATCTAATTTAAATGTAAAATTAATTCCAATTATCAAAATTGTATTAAATAATAAAAAACATAATCTAATTATACTTTAAAAACAACTAAAAGTATAATCATTCTATATAAATAAATCAGATGAAAAAAGCAGTTTTAAATTAAAATGAAGTATTTTTTACTATTCATTAAAAAATGAATATTATCAAAAAAATTCCAAAAAATAAACCGAAATGAATTTCTATGTTATTATTCAAATTAAGAATTTTATTTTCTCAAAAATAACTTATAAATGTTTAAAAACTATATTTAAAATGGGTTTTCCATCAAAAGGAGGAAAAAATGTATTTTTAGAAAAACGTTCATTTTATCTGTAAAATTGAATTTGCTCTTATATTATGTCCAGAAAATATATAATATGAATTTTAAACATTAAATTGAATATATTACATATATATTTCACAAATAAAATCCACAAAGAGTGATTTTATTATTTTATAGACTCCCTTATTTTCTTTTAAAGAGTGTTTTATAAGGAAGTTAAAAATATTCATACATACCATTATAATGAATAGGTTATAATATTTAGTTATCATATATAATCAGCCTTGTGTTAAATTAATTCTTCCAAAATAACTTGAAATTGTGTTTAACAAAAGCCAAGAATTGTGTTGCGTATTCAGCAAGTAAATACGATATTTCCTATAGTGCAAACGAATTTTGGTGTAGCATACAACACAAGGAATCAAAGGAATTAAAAAAGAATATATCTCATAAAATCGTGTGTTGTTATATTCTACCCCCCTTAAAATGAATTTCTCCCTCTAAATTTTTTAGGGGTTATAAACGGTTTACTAAATGAAAGTTTCTTTAATAGAAACTCACATTGTAAAAAGGAATACGAAAACTTTTTAAAAAAAAGGAAAGTTAGAAACATAACCGTTACCCAAAGTAACTCATCACTGGGTTTACACAAAGGATAACATATATGGGAAGTGAAAACATGGATATGGAATAAAAAATATAACCATCAAGTTCTTATGGATAGTTATAGATAACAAGGTTTGGAGAGAGTTAACAACCAGAAACCCATAACTTTACGGTGATTTGAGGGACCATCTAATTCATCGGATTAGAAGGTACTAAGATAACAATTTTGGTTTTCAATATCCTTTACCTAAATTTGAAGAACATGAGAATAAATACTTACTTGATTTCAGTACAATATCATTGTTTTTCATGCATTAAATAATTTCCACTTCATCTTTAATTCAAATAAATGAAGTTGAATCTATCATTCCTGAAGTGTTAGCAGATCATGAAATCCATAAATAAAATGATATATAATTATATATGTCTCAAAAAAGGTTAAAATATATTATCAAATATGAATAAGTCCATCTATAGTGAGATAGTACATTAATATAATAAACTTCAACCAGAGAATAACTTATACTGTCCATAATTGGATAACCTTACACTCCTTACCAAAACTGAAAATATACAACTATAGAAAGAGGTGAACTAAATTAGTTTAACATTTATCTCCCACATATCATAATTAAGTTCCTGGTTTTCACATTCCAAACATGTGAATACCTTAATCATGAATTTTCTTGAGTCATGGTAACAACCTCAACTATCAGATATCCTTATTTAAAAAATGCATGTTTTCTTATTCTTAAGACCAAAAGTTGTAATCTTCATCTGAGATAACATAACCCACATGTAAATAAATCATTAAATAGTTCAATGGTAACTAATATAATCCAATTTACTTATTCGTATCCAACATACCTTTATCCAAATATAATTATCTCAACATAATGTTTATATTAAGGGCCATCCTTCCCTAAATCATGTGTTTTCCAAAAACATCACCTTATTACCTTAATCATTTTTCATGTTTACTGGTACCACTCATTATATACTTTCAAATACATGTGGAAAACAATATTGGACCACTACATTGATATTTTATTATTCCATAATACCATAAAAGAGATTCTACAACATTATTCTGGAATCCCATTACATAAACACTCAATCATTCCACTGCTTCATTTTCATACTCAACATAATCAATAGTGATCACATGTGATTTTCATATTTATTTTGCCTTAATAGGTTGTTGAAATCGATCATCATTGATCACCCTTGTATTAGATAATTGTTTATCATAATTCCATGTTACTTTTCACTTTTTTCATTGAAGTGTGGGTGGTGCATTTTCTATAACCTTTTATATATTCACATCATCAATGACCTTTTTCTCGTTATTTTGGCACTCAACTACCTGAGGACCTTCTTTTCCACACTTAAAAAAATTATAGTCCTTTTAAGATAGTATCCACTATGCTTCTTTTCACACTTTGAGCATAAAAAACACTCATATTCTTTTCACCATTGTTTTCATATTTTCCTTTTAAACATCATCTTTAGTTTCTTGTCAAAAAAATTTGATTTATATATAAAACTGAATTCTATCTATACCTTGATAGCACAACTCACAATCTCTTAATAGAAACTAAATTCTCTTATAGATAATTCCGTTCTATGACTTGGTTTTATGCTACATAAGAATCGATCAACTTTACTTTCAAGTTAGAGGATAACACTAGAAGCATACCTTAAAAGTCTTGTAAATGTTTCCTTATATATACCAATGGATTCATAATACATTTACATAAGCCCGTGGAACACCTTTTCTATTTTCATTTGAAGAATATTAGGAAAATTTGAAAAAAAAGTTCTTGAAATCCTCTCATTCCATTGATTCAATTTCATCTTGTTGCCTCGTATTCTAGATTAAAGTCCACCATTAATCCAATTTTCCTTATATATGATAAATATATAAGTTGAATTTTTCATGTTCTAAATAGAGAATTATTGAAAATATCTTTTCAATGGTACTGATCCATTATTTTAGCAACAAGTGGATCAGAAGACCCACTGAAATAATGTTGGAATTTCCTCATAAAGGACTCAACAAAATGTTGTTCCCTTCTCTGCTCATTTGGAAGTCCATAATGATTCATAACTTGTGTAAGTATAGTGATAATATTTTCCATTCCATATCCAATAACATTTATTTGTTCAGGAGTACAATCATTTCATTTCCAATTTCATTCATCATAAACATGGTTCCTTCAGGTTTGAGCTAATGTCTAAAACCCAAAAAGAAATGTGCGGGAGAAAAAAATCATACCTGGAAAAAAACATAGTAAAGGGAGTGTATTTTCAATATCTAAAATATTAGGTTTTATCCTTGGTTATTTATGATCATTATCATAATTCTAGGATGGTAAACTATAATTATACATATCCTTAGTAAATCAAATATAAATGTCTTTAGGGATCTCACTAAAGTTTTGTATCCAAGTTTCTAAAGGCTGAATAAACCTCTCCTCTGATACCAACTATAAAGACCCAATCATGAATTATATGAATATTACATATTTCAATATGAATATTCATTACATTTTTCAAATTCACACCTGAGAACCGTAAAAGTTTAGTGCCTTTGAAAACATGGAACACATTCTTATTACTTGTGAAAGATCATCAATATCTCCCACAAAGATATTACCCTTTAGTTCTCATACTTAAATGATTTCTTTATAACCTATGGAATAGAATCATAAGAAAGGGTGATCTTAGATTCATTAAGGGTAGTAAAACAATAGATAAACATATGAAGGTAAACAAACATGAACATAACTTTTGAATATCAAAATCTTGATTCATGAAATAAATATTAGCAGTTCGTAATGAATAAATCATAAATAACATTAACCATGATAACATAGAATTGGAATAAAACATGAACTTGTGGAAAACACATAACCATAGAAAATCATTTCTATATTATCCAAGGCTCATAACCAATACCACCGTAGTGGATAGAGTCCTTTACTGAATCGGGTTTTCTTGGCATTCTAGCCCAGTATTACTGAACTGAATTAACATTTCATTCCATTCATGTTTATATCATGAGATATAAATTTTTACTCAATGCATTGGAGGGAGATATAGGTCTCACCCATCTCTTAATTAAATCATTCTTACATGTGCCATAAAAATGTAAACCATTCATCATAGAATAACCGAGGGAACAAAAAAATGGGTTTCTTAAACATCATTCCATCAAAATCCATATAAATTAAATAGATTTCATAAAAATAATTCCATCATAAACACAATAAAATCAATTTAATAATAGGGATAGAACCATAAACCTATGTAATCTTATATGGAAAATAATTTTTATAAAATAATTGAAATTAATTATTGAGTAAAATATCATTTCTTCTTCAAAAACATTTTCTTTTCTCAAAATTCCACAAAATTTTAAAATAAAATAATTTAATTAAAAAAAAATTCAAATATTGTAAAGGAAGATTCATTTAAATAAGGCATTATGAAATCATAATAATCCATTCATGGTGTATAAGTTAAAAAAACATTCTCCTCATACTTTACCGGAAAAGTCAAAAAAGTATATCGTATTGAAAAACCACAAAATATTCCTTTCCAACCATTTAGTAAAAATTCACTAATAGGTAAAATTGAATTTAATTTTTTTTTTGAAAAATATAAATAGTATTAGATATTTATAGAACATGTATGTGGATGATAAATATTCTTTATTAATAATTATGTATAAACAATCTCAGATAATAATGAGATTGCAAAATTAACCATTACCTTACGTGTGATATCTTTTGTATGTATTTGAACCTCCTGTATAATGATTTAAATAATTTTATTGAATTATTATATAATCACAATAATTTTTATGATATCATATATGAGTATATTATAATCTTTTTTTATTAACATTTTATTGTCACTGGTTATTCGGATAGTAACCGCTTTATGTTCGTATGAAAGTTTTTTCAGATAAGTTCAGGTAACACTACTTATGTTATAGTTATATAATTAATATAATGATATTATTATAATATATATCATATTTATTCAGTCCATTAATGTATAAAATCATGGTCTAATGAAGATACCATAGAATTAATCGCATCGCATCATGGAGACGGTAGGTCGTATGTACATACGAGCGACGATATCATTCACTTAATGGTTAAATGGTATGGAATTGGATGGTGTATTAATTATATATAATAATTATAATGTTATATAAATTATTTTTATCAATTATAGACATAATTATATTCATCAAAATTATGTATTATCGAATAGAAAATTACACCACAGTGTGGAGACGGTAAGATATATGTACGCATGTATGGTGATATTGTTTTTTGTAGGATGGATAAAATGAGGTTTAAGGTTGTCCCATAATTATAATAACATATTAGTATGTATAATATAATTTATGTATAACTATAGTATGGAAAAAACATAATAATAAGAAGTATAATAAGAAAATAATTTTGAAAGATGTGATAAAACAATTTCTTCTTTTTCGACTATCTTCTTTTGATTTGTAGAAAAGGTCTCGCTAGGATGGCTTCCTGCTCAAAGTGTAGCCTCAAGAAGGAATGAATGGATGTTGGGAGATTAATTTAGTATAATTTTGATGATACAAAGGGCATCCGAGGTGTGAGTAAGTGGGTATATGTGGTGGCCTTTTATATGAGGGAGGAGGGGCACTTTAGAAAAGTCTTTAAATATTATTTTATTATAAATTTATTTTCTAATTATAATAGCTCTAAAGTGATATATTTCGATTATAATGTGAGTATATTTCTAAATAATCTCATATAATAATTTTTAGACATGTATTTATTTTATTTTAAACCTTAACTTTTCAATTTACCCGTAATTACTCTCTTTTAATTTTAATTGAGGTAACACCATTTTAATTATTAGGAGATTATTAAGTTTACTTATATGGGGTAAATTCCCCATAATTAGACAATTAATTAACTTTTAAACCTTATAAAAGATAATTTTTTATTTTAAAATATTTTTATTATTTTTAAATAATTTAATAAAATATTATTTCAATAAAATTTCAATGGTGTTAATATTTACATTATTCATTTCATTGAATTTAAATAAAATCTAAACTGAGGTAGAACATCTAACCAAAGAATTTAATAGTATTATAACCTGTCATATTCACCTATAAAAATAATGGATGACATAAAGTATTTAAAATAATTTTTATTTTACTATTTATAATATCGCTTATTTGATACTTCTCTTAATAAAATAATGATTGTATCATTGTTGTGTAAATATTTATGGTAATTATTTAATATCTAAAAATTATAAATAAATTCACATGATGTAAATAATTTTATTATATTTTTAGAGACTATTTATTTTCTTCATTTTATTAATTTTATCACTACAGTAAAATTATTATACTTATAAGAGATAAGAGAGTGACGTGTTGTCACTTTCTTATGTTTTAATTTTAATTACATCGCTTTTGTGGAAAAAAAAGTCCATTAAACGAATCAATTATTACCCTTAGGTGATATTGGTCTATTTTCATTCATCCAATAGAATTTTGGTAGGTTTTATGACAATTTTATTATCTTTATAATATTATTTGTTACCCTAATTTACCAGATTTACCTTTAATAATGGTAAATAAAAATTACTGTAGTTACTATTCATTATGTCCAAAAAAATAAAAGTAACCTACTAACATAATAAAGACCCACGATTGAAAAATATGGAATTCATTTTTTCAAAATTAAAAACATAGAATTTGTAGTAATTAATTTAAAATTAATTCTTGTTGTCCAAGCGAGAAAACGAGTTTCTTTAAATAAAAACCACCAAAAGATTGATATGTGTTTATATTAAATTTCAATGTGAAATAATTTTAAATGACCAATATTAGATTAAATGATAAAAAATAATCTAATTATACTTTAAAACCAATTAAAAGGATAACCTTTTTGTAAAAATAAATTAAATGAAAAATCTGTTTTAAATTAAAATGTAGTATTTTTCACTATTCATTAAAATGAATATTATTATAAAAAATACCAAAAATTTAACCAAAGTAAATTTTTATATCCTTACTATAAATAATAAGTTTATTTTTTCAAAAATAACTTATAAAACTTAAAATAAAAATTATATTTAAAATGGGTTTTCCATCAAAAGGTGGTCAAACTGCATTTTTAGAGAAACACTCATTATTCTATAAAATTGAATTTGTTCTTATGTCATATATATATAATATATAATATGAATTCTAAAAATTACATTAAATATATTTCATATATATTTCACTAATAAAACCCATAAATAGTGATTTTATTATTTTATATACTCACTTATTTTCATTTAAGTAGTTTATTTTAAAGGAAGTTAATACTATTCATACCAGCCATTATAATGACTAGTTTATAATATTTAGTTATCACATATACTCGGTCTTGAGTTAAAATAATTCTATCAAAAGAACTAGAAATTATGTATAACACAATCCAGGAATACTGTTGTGCATACTAAAAGCTAATACGGTGTTGCATATAGTGCACGCTAATATCAGTGTAGTGTATAACACAAGGGATCCAAGAAATTAAAAAGAATATATCTCATAAAATCACAGGGTGTTACAAGAATCTCTTCCAAGTATATATCTCTCTGGTGGATGTCACTTCGATGATGTGTGCTCCGATGGAGATCACTCTGATGGTCCTTTCTCTAGTGGACTCGATCTGATGTGAGTTGCTCTAAAGTTCTCAATTCAAATATGAAAAAAACACTTGGTTTGGGATACAAATAAATGTCCCAAAAATGAATGAGCTTCCACTTTATGCACATATTAATGGTAAAAATGTAAAAATTTATTGTTTTATCTATTTACAGGAATCCCAGAATAGAAAATGCAGGAAAACTAATTCTTCATCTAGCTCAACCAAATTTTTATAACTCTGAATTTCATATTCATTTGAGATTCATCTTTGAATATTTGAACACTTCTCAAAACTTCGGTATTATTTTTAAATCTTCTTTAATCTTCACAAAAATTTCATCTTTTTTGAGTATACAAACATTTTTCTTGTATGATTTTGATAAGTTCAATCTTTCACTATTTGGTGACTCTGATTGTTCTTTTTCCTTAGAGTCAATATGATGGACTTTCTTATAGAAACATCATATAATGAAATTTCTTGTGAAAATATCATTAGATATATCAAAACATAACCACTTTAATTCTACATCCTTTCCAATTGAACTAATAAATAATGAAAAAAAAAATCTTGTTCTGATGCTCTGAGTTAATTGAAAATCGTATACTATAATGTTGTAACTTCTTTAGACTTAAATTTCCTGCAAACTTCTTCATAATAAATTCAATATTTATTATATTTTCCATCACTTTAAAATTATTATATCTATATTCATACATTTTCACAGACCTATTATATGATTCAGATTAAAAATATAGACTCCCCCTCTATGTTTTCTCTTGAAGAATGAATTGGTTTCCAAACCTGTCTGATGTACTAATGTCAGCAACTCTATGTATGGATTGGTTTTAACACTAGTCTCATATACCGATGTCTATAAAAATACGTATGATAGATCAACATCTATATCATATTGATGGATCAGTCTTTTTGGATTATCTCATTCATCAGCTTGTCTGATGTATCAGTAGTTATCTCATAAAGATCGATCATCATGATCATAAATTTATAAATCCTTTGAACTTGTTATAATAATGTATATAGATTTATGAAATCTCTTAAATCTAGTGCATTCCATGTTCCAATGATCTATGTTTGGAATAATTTAGTGTTAAAAAATCTTGAAAAATGCACTTCTTTTTCATTTAACTCAATCCTCTTGTATTATGACATCTTTATGATTTGTTAAACTTTAAGAGACCATTAAAGAATCACTATATTTTCCTTGCTAGAAACCTATGTTTGGTCATCTACATTCAGATATCAATGTATAGACCCATGTTTCCCTTTTTATTTTTATTCCACTATTTCTGAAACAACTTCCTAGTTATTTAAATAGGTGTGTCTAGAAACCAAATATCCAATATTTATTCTCCCCCTTATTGATAATAAAATTCAAATCCAACACTCATCATACTTGAAAATTGTCTTCTAACGGATAATATTATCATATGAGTTTTCTAAAATAAATCTTTTCTATAAACGTTTCTAAGTCTACATGGGTAAACCAGGTGTAGAAAACACGAGTGTATATCTAAGGTGATCAATTTTTTCCATAAAACATATTTTCATGTAATAAATTTCTCATACTCTAATCAGTATTCTCATATCTGGGGAAATATTAGAATATTTGTTAAAATAAAAACCACCCACACCCATCTGACCAAACATATCTGAAAGATTATTTGTATAAACACAACTTTAAAAAACACATATTGTGTAACCATGTTGCTTCGTTTTTCAATAAGAGTAAGAGACTCACTTATCATTTTCCTTACTTAAACACCTTAAATTCCTTTCAAGTGAGCACAAATATACAAATATTTTGGGAACAAGTTGAAACCTCGGTAGTTTCTCAAAAGAAACATTCACATTGAAAGTCCTCACTCAGTCTTGACTTTTTGTTCTAATTTTTAGATTTTTCATGGGATGTGTTTTCTTCCTTCAATTAAACCCTCTTAGATTTTGTAAAATTTTATTCTCAACTATAGAATATATTTATGAGGTTGTCAAAATCTCTTCAATTTTATTAACATTTTTGTTATAATAAGTTTGTAAAATCTTTGTAATATTTTCCTTATGGGATGGAAAGACCATCATATAACTCTTAGCAACATTCCCCTCTTTCTCACATCACTTATACCTTGTTTTAATATTTAAATCACTATTTTTTGAACTATTTTATCAAATTTGATCTCATATTTAGAAACATTTTTAGGCCACTTTTCATTATCTGAATTTTTTGATTTTTCTAACTTTATTAGAATGGAAACTTGTTAGTGACAAATAACTAAGCACTCTTTTTTTCGGACTCAACATGTTTAAATTTTTCAAATTTCATAAGTTACTCAATTTTTTTCTTGTTCCCATTTTCCTGTGTTCAGGATTTAAAATTATTTATCTTCTAAGTTTACTTTTTCACTTACTATAATTTATTAGAAAATTATTATCTTCTTTTCTCTCTATAGATCCCCCTTTATTTATACCAATTTCCTGGTAGATAAATGTTGTTACAACATGAGAAGTCTCTGTTTCCAAAAATTCCACAACACCTGTAGTAACCTATGAATATTTATTTATCAAACTACTAGTAAAATTTCTTATAACTTTGTTGTCATTATTTCCTTATAAATCATGGACCACTTTTCTAAGATTGATAAATTTATAAATAATTACATTACTTCTTAGTGGATGATGATTTCTTAAAAATATTATTTTTTGAACCTATAGTGCTAGTATAAATATATATATAATAAGATTGTTTAGGTAAATAAACAACTTTCTTCTATGAACATTACTTTCTACTATATTTAGAAGCCTCTCAAATTACCTCAAAAAATTTGAAATGTTATCCCATCTTTCTTGATTTACATTGTGTCATAAGATACATGGATTTTATATTTTAAAAATCATGTTATTTATCATAGAAACTATCTTTAAAAACATTTACTATTATCTCAAACTCATTTATATTCAACTTGTTTTATTTACTTTCTTCAAAAAGTGTAGCTTCAATAGTGTTGAACTTATCATCACTAGTAGATATTTACTCAAAAAATTTCAGTTTTCTTTCAATATCACCTATAATAATTTTATTTTCTCAAATAAAATTGAGATTTGTCTCCTCTTTCTTTATCTGATCACCATTCTAAAAAATTATGTATTGAACATCTTTATTCATCTTACTTCTTTCTTGCTTGAGTTGAATATTTTGTTCAAGTGATTTTCCAATTCTATTTGAGAATCCACTCACAGTCAATTATCTCTTCACAATAATAATCAATACTTGATGAAATACTTCAATTTTTAAATTGATCAATGAATATTACTTGATGATAAAATTTATCCCTGGACGAAATATCATACTTCTTTCCTCTTCTCAGATGACATTTCTTTCTCTTCTCATAAGTAACTCTTTCCTTATATTTCTTCCACTTTTGTTTCTTAGTCTTCTTATCATCTTCTTTGGATTCATACTATTCAATTTTATTCCTAGGAAAATGTTGGGAAAAATTTCCTTTCCCATCACAATTCCAACATTTTAGAGAGTTTTTACCATTTCCCTTCAAACTACCCTGATTGTATTTCCTAGAAAGGAGGAAATGATTTTATTGAAATCTTCAACTTCTTTCTCTTCTTATTAATCACATGATTATTATTCAACTTATTTAACCTTTTTTCCATTTTAAAAAAACTTTTAAGTCCATTTCTCTGTCACCTATTCTCATAAAAATGTGATATTTTCTCATTTCACATGCTACAAGAGTATTCTGAAGTTCGTCCAAAGATAAGTCTTAATGATATTAAATGTATGAAAATTTGGAATCAAATTTATCTAGAAAGTTTCTCATTAGTTTATTAATAAATTTGGAATCTTCCAGACTCTCACTCACAATTTAATTAACTATTATTAATTAATAATCAATAATTTCTTCATCTACCATTTTTATATCTTCAAATCTACTTTTACATATTTGTAACATGTATTATTTAACATTCTCATATCCCTAAAAGTTACTTCTTAACTAATCCCATATTTTCATAGTAATTTTATATCCCATAATATTTGTATTAAAATTATCATTAATCAAAAAACCATTCATATATTTTGCATAAGCCTCTAAAACCCTCTTGTGGGAAGATGTCATAAAAATTATTTAATGGGATCGAATCCCACTGTTGTTTTATCTCTAACTTCAATTACAAGTGATAGAAGAAAATTTCACATCTTATTCCTTAAAATATGATAGTATTTTACCAAAAAAATAGGAACATCCCTATTGTTCACTAAATTTATATTCTTTATTCTCAAAGATGGATATTTCTGAGGAACCTCACTCTGATGCAAATTGAAGTTCCCAAGTAGGATCAAGACAACTAAGAGGGGGTGAATTAGTGGTTATTTTTTTTTATAAGAAAATTTATTAAGATATTTAGAAAAATTTATTAACCACTAAAATTTTTTAGAGTTATGATTCACCTAAAAATATCTCAACCTCCCCATTTGTATAGAAAAAATATAAATATGGAACATCACACTAAAATTACATGGTTAAGTAAAAATAACGACTCCTTTCCATGTTTTATAGTCCCAAAAATATGGATTAATTTGCTATATTATTTTTGGAATAAAAAGGAAAAATCATCAAATAGTTCTAAAACCTAATAGTCAACTTTTATTTTGTAGTTAGTTATACCCTCCAACTATCCTTTTCATATCCACTTTCCAACTATTGTTTATACACCCCAGTAAATAATCCATTTCAGTAACTGGTAACAATTAATAGCTACAAGATTATTTATTCTTCTTTCCTGAACTACTTTAGAATGTTCTTCACTTACTAAAAAAGTAAGATATATCAACTTCACCTCTATACAACCTTCAATAACTTCATCAATTCTCTTATAACTTTTTGTTTGTGAAGCTTCCTCCAGATAATCAAAAAATCTGAATATGATCAAACTCAATATTACCATAAATTCTATCTAGAAAACATAGAAAAATTAAGTCTATTAACCTATATATTTTGGTCTCCCTCTGATTATCCTCTATTCTATCATTCTTCTTCCCAACATGCTTCAACTAGCTAAAGAACTCAATTTCTAACTCACAGAATCTTACTTCAATGTATCTCCATCTCATGGGGATTCATTCAGATAGATATCACCCTATTATATCTCACTTCTATGGGTCTCACTCTGATATTTTTTCCTCTGATAGATCTCACTCTGATGGACCTTGTTTTGGTATTCTCACTCTAATGTTTGTCACTTCGATGTTGCCAACTTCAACCTCAAAACAAAACTTGTCTTGGAATCTCAACACCTATCACAAAAAATTCATAGCTTAAACTTTTTACTCACGTAAATGGTTTAAAAGTAAAAATGTATTGTTACATCTACTTATAGGCAACCCAGAACAGAAAAGGTGGAAAAACCAATTATTCTTTCCACTAAACTAAATTTTCATATCCCTGAATTTCATGTACATTTGAGCTTTATCTTTGACTATTTCCACTCTTCTCAACACTTTGGGGTTCTTATCAAATATTCTTGAATATTTTCACAAATTAATAATTCTATAAGAATACAAAAAATTTTCCAGCCTGATTTTTTTTAAATCCAATATTTTACTGTTTTGTGGCTCTAATTATTATTCCTACCTTAGAGTCAGTATGATAAACTGTATTGCAGAAACTACATCTGATAGAATTTCTTATAAAAATATTGTTTAATAGATCATTACTTCACCAATTCAGACTATGTATCCTTTATTATTGACCCAATAATTAAACAACTTTAAAAAAATTACCTTGGCCCACTAAATAAAAAAATGAAATGATTCCTTGTTTCGATGATCAGATTTATTTTAAAATGGTTAACTATGTTGTTGAAAATTACTAAGAATTTAGTAGAAAATAAATATTTCTAAAATTTTCAATCACTTCCTCATTACTATATTTCTCTTCATACGTGTGCTCAGATCAATCAGATTATTCTGATTTCAACGATGAACTCCCCCTCTATGTTTGGTATAATAAAATGAATTAGTTTCAAACCCAATCAGATGTACCAGTTGTAGTAACTCTATGTATAGATTGGTGTCTTCAATAGTCCAATGTATCATTATCTCCAACACTATTTCTGATATATCAGCATATATGTCAAATTGATGGATCAAAATATGGGGTTTATCAAATTCACCGGACTATCCAATATATCGGACTCTATTTCTCACAGATATATCATCCCAATCAAGATTTCATAAATCCTTTGAACTCAACATATTCCTATTTCCAAATTTCTATCAAATTATAAATCTATTGCATTCCAAGTTTTGATGATTGGTGTCTGTAATACTATAGTGTTAAAAACTCAGGAAACACATACATATGTTTCCTTTCAATCACTCAAGCTTGTATCATAAATTCTTCATGATTTGGGAAACTTTGAGAGATCAGAAAAGAATCTTCATAATTTCTTTTATCAAAACCTATGTCCAATCATCTTTGTCTTGATATTTATATCCATACCCTCATTTCCCATTTTATTTTCCTCTATTTCTCTTCATCCAATACAACTTCCTGGTCAGTCCAATAGGGTGTGTCCAAAAACCAAATCTCCACTTTTTATTATGTACCTAATTGATAATAAAATTTAAAAGGAACACTCATCATTTTTCAAAGTTCTCTTCTGAAGAAAAAAAGTATCAAATTATTTTCCTAACAAATAAACTATATAAAAACGTTTCTAAGTATATCTGGGTGAGCCTGGTGTAGAAAACGAGAGTGTATATCCATGGTATTCAATGTTTTCCATAGAACATATTTTCATGTAATACATTACTCATGTTATTTTTAGCATTCTAATAACTGGGGAAATCTGAGAAGAATTGTTAAGATAGAAGCCTCATGTACCAATCTCACCAAACATTTTAGAAATTCAAGTTTATAAACAAAACTTTTATAAACTTTTATTTTGTAAAATCATTACTTTCTCTTACAAGAAGAGTAAGAGTATCAATTTTCATTTTCCTTACTTCAAAACCTTCAATTACATAAAATTTGGTAAGAATATAAAAATATTTTTAGAATAAGTGGTAACCTCGTTAATTTGTCGGAATAAAATTTTAGAATGAGAGTCCACTCACAGTCTTGAATTTTTTATCTTCTTTTTAGATTTTCCATTGGATGTGTTTTATTATTTTTGTTCATCCTTCTTGGATTTTTTAACATGTTTATTCTCATATTTAGAATCAATAAATGAGGCTTTAAAATTCTATTCAAATTTATTAACATTTTTTTAAATTGACATTGTAACATCTTCATTATATTTTCCTCTTAGGTTGGAAATATATTCATACAACTCTTAGTAGCATGAAAAGAAACAACCTGATTCAGTGAACCTTTCTTTATACCATCTTTAGAAGTCTCACCCTTTAACTAAAATGCTTTTGTGAAATATTATATCACCTTTCTTAATTCACATTGTGTCATAAGAAACATGGATTTTGTTTTAGATAACACCGCTTCTTTATCATCCAAACTATATTTCAGATTATTTACCATCTTTATAAATACATCTATCTTAAGCTAGTTTTATTTACATTCTAAAACAAGTGTATCTTCAATAGTGTTGAACTTCTCATCACTAGTTAATATTTCTTCAAAAAAAATTAGTTTTCTATCAAGATCACTAATCACTATTTTTGGTGCTCTAATCAAATTGATATTTGTATTCTCTTTCTTTATATGATCACCATTCTCAAAATTTATTCCTTTAAAATCTTTCTTCAACTTACTTCATTCCTTATCGAGTTAAATATTCTATTTAGGTACTCTTTCCATATTCCCACCAAGAATCCACTAAAGTTCTATTATCTCTTCACAGTCATCATCATTATGTGATGGAATAATTATATTACAAACTTGATAAATGAATGTGAAATTATGATCATATCCATCATTAGATGAAGACTCATCCTTCTTTCCTCATCTTTGATAACTTTTCTTCTACGTATAATAAGGAATTATTTCCTTGTTTTTATTCCAAGTTTATATTTAAGACTTCTTATCCACTTATTTGGATTTATGAACTTTAATTTTCTTTCTAGGAAAATTTTGTGGAAATTTTTCTTTACCTTTATAATTCTAATATTTGAGAGAGTCTTTAAATTTTCCCTTCCAACTACCCTAATTCTATTTCCTAAAAAGGATGGATATTATTTTATCGAAATCTTGAACATATTTATCTATCTTTGAGTCACTTGATTCTTTTTCTACTTATTTTCCATTTTCCCCTTTTAAAAAATATTTTAAGGCCATTTCACTATCATCATTTTTCTTAAAAACATAAACTTTTCTCATTTCATATTCCACAATAGTATTCTAATTTCAAGCAAATATAAATCGTCAAAATATTCTAGGCTAAAACTTTGGCATCAAATTTATCTGTAAAGTTTCTCATCGATTTTTTAGCAATTTTGTAATCTTCCAGCTTCTCACCAAAACCGCAGATGTTTCTCAAAATCTCATTAACTCTTATAAAGTAATCATCAATTCTTTTTTTATCAGACATTTTTATATCATAAAATCTACTTCACCATATTAATAATTTGTCTTATTTAACATTCTCATTTCCCTCATAGCTACTTCTCAACTTAACTTGCATTTTCTTAGCTATTGGAAATCCCATAATTTTTTTATAAAAATTATCAATAATATCCATCAACAAATCATTTTGGGATTTGAAATTATTTTATAATCTCCTATAGTCAATAGCAGTCATAAAAACTTCATTAATGGGATTAAATACCATTATTGCTTCATCTCTAACTTCAAGGCCAAGTGATCAAAGATAATGTAACATCTTATTCTTCCAACTGTGATAGTTTTTTACCTGAAAAATAGGAACACACATATTATTCACTAAATTGAAATTCCCAATTCTTGGAGATATATCTTTGAGAGTAACCTCGCTCTGATACTAATTGAAGTTCCCAAGAATGATTGAGTCCAATGAGAGGGGTGAATCAGTGATTCATTATTCTTGTTATAATAAAGTTTCTTAACATATTTAGAAAAATTTCTTAACCTTAAAATCTTTTTATAGTTAAAATTCAATAAAAAAATATATAAAACACACATTTTATAAGCAAAAAATATAAATATCGAGTAGCACTCAAAATACACAAGATACAGTACAAAGACGTACTCCTTTCCATGTTGGATAGTCTCACCAACATGGATTAATATAATATATTCTTTATATAATACCAAGTTATAAGAAGAAAATAGGTCTACAACCTAGTAGTAAACTTTTCTGTTATAGTTGGTTATACCCCCTAACAATCCATTTCATATCCACATTCCCATAGCTAGTTATACACCCCAGCAAATAATTCTTTTCGGGAACTAGTAAGAATCCACAGCTACAATCTTGTTTTTCCTTCTTTTCTGGTCTAATTTAGAAAGTTATTCACTTCCTACATAAGTAACATAGATCAAATTCACTTATATAAAACCTTCAAGAACTTTAAAAATAATCTTAAGAAAATTTGTTTCATAAATATTCCTCTAGATCTTCAAAAAATCTAAATAAAGTAAAAAGAAATCTTCCATTAATTCTATCTAGAAAACTTATCAGAAAAATTCAGTCTGATTTGTCTCATCTAAGTAACCTTTGTACAATGGTCTCCATCTGATTGGCCTCTATCGGATTCTTCTCCTTCCCTTCTTGCATCAAGTGAGCAAAGAACTCAAATGGAAACTCACAACATCTTTATATGATGTAACTCCATATGATGGGACTTCACTCAGATGTATCTCACCATGGTATATCTCACTCTAGTGGATCTCACTCTGATGATTCGTTCTACAATAAATTTCACTCTAATAGACCTGTCTCTCGTGGACTCACTCTAATGTGAGTCACTCTGATGTTTGTAACTTCAACCAGGAGACAAAAATCCGGTTAGGATCTCAATAACTATCACAAAAAATGTAAGAGCTTCAACTTTCTACACACATGAATAATTACAATGTATAGATATATTGTGATATCTATTTATAAGCATCCCATAATAGAAAATGTGGGAAAATCAACTATTCTCCCCACTCAACTAAATTTTTATGTCTCTAAATTCGATGTTAATTTGAGCTTCATATTTTCCTCTTCCCACTCTTCTCAACACTTAGGGGGGATTTTAAAATCTTCTTGAATCATCTCAAAAATTCATACTTCTATGAGTATACAAACATTTTTCCTGTCCAATTTTGTTAAGTACAAAATTTCATTATTGGGTCAATCTAATTGTTCATTCTACCTTGGAGTCATTTCGATGGACTTTCTTATATAAACTATTTCTAATGGACTTTCTTATGAAAATATTGTTTGGGGTATCATAACTTCACCACTTCAAAACCTTCATCCTTTCCTATTGAACCAATAATGAAACAATTTTATCTAGACCCACAAAAGAATAAAAAAAATCAAATGATTGCCTATTTTGATGCTTTGAGTTAATTTAAAATGGTTGAATACATTGTTTAAACTTCTTTAGTCTTCATTTGTTTGAAGAAACTTTAGTATAACTCAATATTTCTCATACTTTCAATCACTTTCTAATTTTGATAGAACTCTTCATAAATTTCTTCAGAACGATCGGATTATTTTGATTAAAAAAATGGACTACCCCTCTATGTTTGATCTGATAAAATAAATCGATGTCAAAACTCGTCTGATGTACTATTGTCAAAACTTGTATGATGTAACGGTTTCAACAACTCTATGTACGAGTCAGTGTCAAAACCAGTATATTGTGTCTAGAACCATGTTTCCCTTCATATTTTTTCCTCATCTTCTATGTTTGATACAAATTCCCAATATGTCTGGTATTTTGTTTTTAGAAACCAAATATCCACTTTTTATCAACTTCAAACATATTTGATCTATTGATAACAAATATAACCAAAAGAAAACTTGGTCTGAAAACACACTTTTTAAAAATATTTGTAATGACCAAAACATTTTTCAAAGGAATTTATTTGTCATAATAATAATTTCTAATAGTATAAATCACATAAAATCACTTAGATGCCATAATAAAAACTTTATAAATGAATAATTAATGAAATAATAAGTATTTCTAGAAGTTAAGAAAATAATACTAATGAAATAGTAACTTGACTATAGGAATAGTAATATGAACATTATGAATAGTAAACCAAACAAATTAATAGTAACCACACCAATGAAAGTATAAATTAAATTTAGGCATATTATAAATAACATTATGGTATAATTATATCATAGTCTAAGTAAATAAATGTTTTAAAAATTATTAAGTGTTGGTACTTTTATAAGTCATAAATATTTAATTACAATTTTAGGATTAATTAAATAATTTAAAAGATACTTTATTTTCAAAAAATGTGTTCAAAAATTAATATTTTGATTTCTTTTGATTTTAAGATAATTTTATGAGACCTTAAATAATTTTTCAAGGTGTTATAAAATCAGTTATAATTTTAAAATTTGTATTTTCCAAGTAAATTCTGATTTTAATTAAAAATTAAATTACTCATATTTAAAAAATTATTTTCATAAAATGGAGTTCATTTTTGAATTCTAAACATCGAAAAATGAATAGGGTGAATTTTTTTATTTTTTTTAATTAAATGAATTTTTTGGTGAATAGTGAAATACGGTAATTTACAATATATATACATTATAAGCTAAATACACTATTCATTGAGTCATCTTTGATGTAAAAACCATTGGTTCAAACTAACATAATCTAATTAATATATTTATTCTCAAGAATAAACATTATTTATTATCTTGAGAAAAATAATAAACTAATGAATTAAATAATAAGAAAACACCCCACTCCTCTACTATAAATACCACCCCTCACACCCTCTTCTCCTGACAACTCTCAAGCTTTGATCCTGGACCAAATTCTATAAGAAACTCTTCCATATCCCCTCCCCCATTTCTAGGAGCTCTTGGTCCCATCAAAAGACCAAGCCTATGTGCCTTGAGGAGGATCTCAAGAGGATAATTTAAGAGGTAGATCCCCTCTCATTTTCTTTTAATTTCATTTCAATTTCAGTTTATTTATTATTTTCTCCTCACAAACCTTCATCCAAATGTAATTATAACTACAATACCTTCAATATACTATAATTATATAATTTTAATGTAATATTTATCATTCAAATCCTCCCTACCACTATTTTATTATAAAAATGAAATTTTTTCCCACGATGTGTCAATTTACCGACATCATGGGTGATGCACTTTCATTTTCCTTAAACACCTTAAAAGATATGAATAAAACAATTAAATGGTTTTTAAAAATATTTTAATTTGTATGATAATACCAGATTTTTGTTATATAATTAACATTTATACATAATACTAAATGATAAAATAAAATGATTTCATTGTGATCGAAAAACCACCAAAAGTAACCTCAAAATACCATCATTAACTATTGTCTAATGATTCACCCTCATTGTATATAACCAAATTAATTATAAGATAAGTTAATCTTATTTAAGATCATTAAGAACATGTAATAAAAATTTTAGTTATTTATCCACATTTTACATGAGCTTTCAATACTGTAATAACAATCTAATGTTATTATATAGGATATTAAAGTGAAGCAATCATTCGCACACAAGGTAAGGGGAATTCTCAAACCCGACTCCATATATTTGTATTTTCCCTCTTTCACCCCATTTTTAGTATAGATATTATTCAGATATCATTTATTAATAATTATCTTACCTTTTCTAGGATATACATGTTTCTTACTTGAATTTATGAAAAGAAAAATGTTTTCCAAAAGAACTCTACTTTAAAAATAAGCATGTCTTTTACTTCTTGAGATTGATTCTTTTTCACTCAAAGTTGATGATATTTATATCAAGTATGTTATTCCATATTTCATTTGGGAACCCAGAGCTTATGAATTTATGTTTTTTGAAATAAAACTCATTACTTTCCATGGGTTATTTTTATAATGAATACTACTATATGTTCTATGTGGATTGCATGATAATGTAAATGTTATGATGTGACGGGTGCAACCAAAATTATATAGAACCATGTAAATGTTATGATGTGATGGGTGTGACAGGAATTATATAGAGCTACAATGCATTGGGTAATTTTATGTATCTCATAATGATAGTGAAATATGTATGAACATGATGCTATCTTTGTTCCCAACTATGTGTGGTAGTTGACCGCTAAGACATGATGTTTCATTTTTATGTATTTCCACATTCCAAGCCTTATCTTAATGACTTCCTCTCATAATTTTGATCCCATGATTATGTTATGGTGATGAAATTGTGTTAATAATCATCCCATGTTATATTGTTTCATGTTCTTATCTATCCTCTTACTATGATTTTAGCTCACCCCTTTTTGATGTATATACTCAGGTGATTACATATACTAAGGAGATTTCAAGGGATAATAAGAATCTAGAGAATAAGGAATTAAATAAATGTAAATGTTTTATTTTGAAACTTTTTTTCACTTTCCTAATTTTTCCAATACACTAAACCTTTATATCTTTATTGTGTAATTATTTTATGTTTAGTTTCTTTAAAATGATGAAATTGTAATGTTAGAAAAAGTAGGGTATCTATAGTTGGTATCAGAGGACAGTTTAGTTAATTTGGGAATTATGATTTGAGAACCTTAGTGAAAACCCTTAGTATGATACTATGTGTAAGTAAGCACACAATAATTTTTTTTTATAAATTTCTAAATATAGAAGTCTCAAAAGATATTCCTTTATAATTAAATTAAAAAAGTAATATATTATTTATTAATGATTTTTGGACTTATGTTGTGTTCTAACCTATTCTATTTTAGAAAATGATGGGAACTAGGAAAGGCTCTGGAAAGGTATGATTAGGGTTTTGTTATCAACAATGATAAAAAAAATTGACAGATTCTTTAGTGGTTTAAAACCAAACCTTTGAAAGGATATTGTAATTCAAGATTTTGGGAGTTATGAAGAAGTTGTATGATGTTCTCTCATAGTGGAGATTGAGTTTGGAGAATAGTCCCATGGCTATGGTGATAAGAAACGAAAGATAGAGTTTCAAGCTAGAGGATCTAATGAGAAAGGTGGAAAGAAAACTCAACCACCCACATGTCAATAATTTGGCAAGAAGAATCAAGGGAACTACCTCAAAGGGACAGGTAAATGCTTCAAGTTTGGGAGATAAGGGAACCAAGATCATGAATGTTGAAAATACATGAGGATGCATGATAATGTGGTGAAGGAAAAGATATCACCACCCATGGTCCAATGCTACAACTGTAGGGAGAAAGGGAACTATGCAAGCCATTGAACCCAACCTTAATCTATTGAGGATAATTAGCATCATCTTCCACCAAAACCAAAGGATCGAGGGAAGGCATATTCCATTATGACTGATGAGGTGGAGCGATAAAATTAAGTTATAATAGGTACACTTCCTATTCACTCAAGAATTGAAAAAGTATTATTTGATTCAAGTTCTACTCATTCGTTTATATCTTGCATGTTTACTAGAAATATTAAATCGAAGCCTCAAAACATTGAAGTAGATATATCCATAAAAACACCTAGTGGTGGAATCATTGTAACCCAAGTGTTGGACTCTTATATTGTTGGTGTATGTGGGAAGATTCTTCAAGAAAATCTCATAATACTTTCCTTGGTGTAATTTGATGCTATATTGGGGATTTATTGGCTCTCGTTATATAGAGAACATATGAACTATCAGAAAAATGAAATAACTTTTCATATTCCGAACCATTCCTTGATCCTCAAAAAAATGAAAGGAAGATCTCAAATCTAATTTTGAAAATCCTTCAACGGTGTGGGTGTTGATTCCCTATGAAGAAGAATAACTCACCCAAACGGTTGAGTCAAAGGTAGTTATCAATCTAAGGGAAATTCTCATCATGAGGGAATATAGTGTTGTATTTTCAGAAAATTTAGAAATACTTATCCCGGATCATGAGGTAGAGTCCTCAATATATATCATACTTGTAGCTACTCTTATCTCACAGTGTCCCTATAGGATGGATCCTATCAAACAGAAGTAGTTAAAGAAAATTATTCAAGAGCATTTGGAAAAAGAGTTCATATGCCCTAGTGAATCACCTTGGGGTGTGCATGTACACTTTGTCAAGAACAAGGATGGATCCAGGAAACTGTGTATAAATTATCCAAAACTCAACAATATCTCCATAATGAACAATTATCCTCTTCTAAGGATTGATTACTTGTTTTATTAGTTATGAAAAGCTCAATATATCTCAAAGGTGGATCTTCATTTTCGATATCATCATCTAAAGGTGAAGAAGGAATAAATTTAGAAGACTGCCTTCCGTACATGGTATGGGAACTATAAATTTTGGGTGATTCCCTTCATACTTACTAATTCCTCTATAGTTTTCATGGATTTGATGAATAGAGTCTTTATACATTACCTTGAAAAATTTGTGGTAGTTTTTATCAATGATATTATCATCTGCTCCAAGATCAAGGAGGAACATAAAGAATAACTAAGTATTGTGTTGGAAACATTGAGGAAGGATAAGTTGAATGATAAGTTCAGAAAATGTGACTTTTGGATGCAAAAAGTCACATTATAGGGACATGTGATCACAAGTGAGGGAACTTTTGTGGAGCCTTCAAAAATAAAGTCAATTAAGGAATGAACCAAACCCTCCAGTGTCGCAAAAATACATATCTATCTTGGTGTATCTAGGTACTATCGATATTTATTGAGAAATTTCTAATGATTTCCAATCCCACTAACTATGTTAACAAAGAAAGGTGTAAAGTATGTATGGATGGATGAATTTGATGAAAGCTTCAAGGATCTAAAGAATAGGCTAATCACTACACATGTACTTATATTACCAAAATGTGTAAAAAGTTTTGTGATATACAGTTATGCTTCCAAGAAATTCTTGGGTCATGAACTCATTCAAAATGATAATGTGATATCCTACACCTCATTGAAGTTGAATATCCATGAGTACAACTACCCAACACATGATCTGGAGCTAGTATCTGTGATTTTTTCCATGAAAATCTAGCGGTGCTACCTCTATGGTGAGAAGTGTGATATATATACTGATCACAAGATCCTAAATTATATATTCAAACAAGATTATCTCAGCATCCATCAAAAGATATGGTTAGATTTAATCGAACACTATGATTTCTCTATTCACTATCATCCGAGCAAGGCTAAAAAGGTATCTAATTCTCTAAGAAAGAAATAACCTGCTGCTCTATCCATGTTGTGAATTAAGAGAGACCATATCTTCTTAGACAGGAAAAGGATGGATTTGGAAAACATAATAGCTGGGAATACATCCTACATTTCCCAAATTATTTCTCAACCATCTATCCAAGAGAAGATTAAGGAAGCACAAAGGGATGATTCAGAGTTACAAAATAAATTGAACGTATTAAAGGAAGAAAATCTTCCAGAGTTTCATATCGATGAAGATGGTATAATTTATTTAGAGATGAGTATTTTTGTGCCTTCATCCCTTGGGATAAAGAAGGGGCTATCGGAACATGCACATAACTCATCTTTATCTATCCATCCTGAGTGTACCAAGATGTATTGTGATATCCAAGAACACTTCTAGTGGAATAAAATAAAAAAGGATATTGCTGAGTATATCTCAAGGTGATTTATATGTCATCAAGTTAAATCATAGTGAAAGAAGTCCAAATGGATTATGAAACCATTGCCTTTATACATGTGGAAATGGTATAATGTCACTATGGACTTTGTCACGGGTCTCCCAAAGATATATAAAAGAAATAATGCAATATGGGTTGTAGTGGACCGACTAACCAAGAATGCCCACTTTTTCTCTATTCGGGAATATCTCTCACTTGAACAACTTTCAATGAAATGTGTGTGAAGAAAGTGGTGAGACTGCATGGAGTTCCACTCTCGATTTTATCTAATCGCGATCTCAGGTTCACAACTAAATTTTGGAGGATTCATCAAAATTATTTAAGTAATGAATTAAATTTAATCATGACCTATCACCCCCACACTGAGTGCCAATCTAATAGGACTATTTGCATGCTCAAACATTTTCTAATTTCTATATATTTATAATTAAAATATGGATGGGATTAGAATCTCCCATTAGTTGAGTTCTTATACAATAATAGCTTCCAATCGAGTATTCAGATGGCTCCATATAAATCTCTGTATGGAAAGTACTGTAGAACTCCAACCTCTTGGGATGAAGTTGGTGAAAAAAAAGATACTTCGACCTGATCACCTGCAAGAGATGAGAGATAAGGTTCAATCCATCCAACAAAATATCAAATCTACTCAGAGTCATCAAAAGACCTATGAAGAAAACAGTTGAAGGGACTTGGAGATTGACATTGGAGATAAATAATTACTTCGAATATCACCATGAAAGATGGTCATCTGGTTTGGAAATAAAGGTATGCTAAGCCCAAGGTACATCGTCCACTTTGAGATCCTTGATCGCATAGGAGTCATGGCCTATCAAATTTCACTTCCAATGAATATGGATCAATCTCATGATGTGTTCCATGTATCAGTCCTCGGTAAGTACATACTAGAACCCTTGCTTGTACTGAACTCAGAGGTGGTACAGCTAGAAGATGATCTCTATGATAATGAGCATCTAGAAAAAATTCTCGACGAGAGAGATAAGGTTCTATGAAACAAGAAAATCCACCTTTTCAAAGTGTTGTGGAGGAACCATAAGTATGAAGAAGTAACTTGAGAATTAGAGGAGGCAATGAAGGATAAATGCCCTCACCTATTTATGTGAAACAAAATTTCTAGGGAAAAATTTAAAAAGGGTGGAAGAATATAACGACCCAAACTTTTTTCAAAGGAATTTATCCATTCTTATAGTAATTTCACACAATATAAATCATATAAAATCTCTTATAGACCATAATAAAAACCTCATAAATGAATAATCAATTAAATAAGAATTATTTCTAAAAGATAAGGAACCAATACCAATGAAATAGTAACTTGACCTTAAGAATAGTATTATGAACCTTATGAATAGTAAACCAGGAAATGAATAGAAACCACACCCCAGAAATTATAAATAATATTTAGGAATCTTACAAATAAAATTATGGTATAATTATAAAATATTCTAATTAAATAAATGTTTTAAATTTTATTATTTAAGTGTTAGTATTTTTAAAAGTTATAAATATTTAATTACATTTTTATGATTAATTTAATAATTTTAAAAAATATATTTTCATCAAATTTATTTATAAATTAATATCTTTTTGTCTTATGATTTTAATATAATTTTATGAGACCTCAATTAATTATTCAAAGTCTTATAAAATCTGTTATAATTTTAAAAAATGTATTTTCCAAGTAAATGATGATTTCAATTAAAAATTAAATTACTCATATTTAGAAAATTATTTTCCTAAAATATAGTTCCTTTTTTAATTCTATGCACCAAAAAGTGGTTAGGGTGAATTTTTGGGATTTTTTTCAATTACTTGAATTTTTGGTGAATACTGAAATATGGTAATTTACGATATATATATTATAAACTAAATACACTATTAATTGAGTCAAGTATTATGTAATAAACATTGTTTCTAATTCACATGATCTACTTACTATATTTAGAATCAATAATCAACAATATTTCTTATATTCAGCAAAATAATAAACTAATGAATTAAATAATAAGAAAACACCCCTCTCCACTATAAATACAACCCCTCACACCTCTCAATCTTTGAGCCTTAACAAAATTCTTTACAAAACACTTCCCTATCCTCTCCCCCAATTCCAATATCTCTTGGTCTCATCAAAAGACTAATCCTAGGTTCCTTGAGGAAGATCTCAATAGAATATTTCATGAGGTAAATCCTATATCTTTTAATTTTAATTTTCTTTCCATTTCATTTAGTTTCTTATTCTATACTCACCTAACTTTATACAAATGACATGATAACACTATTACCTTACATATACTATAATTATATTATATTAATGAAATATTCATCATTAAACTCCTATGTCTCACTTATTAATTATAAAAATGAAATCGTCATCCTAGATGTGTCAATTTACCGACATCGTGGGAAATGTACTTTCATTTTCTTTAAATTTCTTCATGGACATGAATAAAACCATTAAATGATTTAAAGCATGTTTTAATTTTTATGATAAAATTCTGCTTTTTTCTATAACTAACATTTATAAATGATACTAAATGATAAAACAAAACGAGTTCATTATGATCAAAAAACCGCCAAAATTAACCTAAAATGACCATCATTAAATTTTATCTACCGATTCATCCTCATGGTATATAACCCAATTATTTATAAGATCATTTAAACTTATGTAATATAATTAATCACATATAATAAAAATTCTGTTTATTTATCAACATTTTACATGAACTTCCATTCATGTATACAAGTGAACTATTCATGAAAACCATGGGAACAAATACTCTCGAACGATGAAATTAAACTATATAACTCATAAAAAGACCCATAAATGAACTTAGTGAAAATATAATGAATCAAATTAATGTATAAAAGGTTCTATATTTTTAATTAATTAATCTAATGTTATTATATAATATATTAAAATGTAGGAATCATTCAGACACAAGGTAAGGGGAATTCTCAAACCCAACTCTCTTTCTTTAGGTTTTCCCTCTTTCAACCCATTTATAGTAAGGATGTTATTAAAATATAATTTACGTAAATTATATTACCTTTTATGGGATATAAATTTTTTTTACGTGATTTTATGACAAACATAATGTTTTCCAAAAGAACGCTTCTTTTAAAATAAGCACACCTATTACTTCTCAAGATTAATTCTTCTTCACTCAAGGCTGATGATCCTTAAATCAAGTGTATTATTCCCTCATTAATTTGGAAAACCAAATCTTATGAATGTATTATTTATGAAATTAAACCCATTCCTTTCCATGGGTTATTTTTATGTCCAATATTGATATATGTTCTATGTGGATTGCATGATAATGTAAATGTTATGATGTGACGGGTGTGCTTGGAATTATATAGTGAAATGTAAATGTTATGACGTGATGGGTGCGCACGGAATTATATAGAGCTCCAATGAATTGGTTAATGTGATGAATCTCATGATGAAATTGAAATATGTTTGAACATGATTCTATATTTTTTTACAACTATGTGTGGTAGTTGATAAGACATGATGTTTCATTTTTTTTGAATTTCCACATTCCAATTCTTATCATAAAAACTTCCTCTCATGATTTTGATCCCATGATTATGTTTTGATGATAATGTTATGTTAATATTAAAACCATGTTATCTTGTTTCATGTTCTACTCTATCCTCTTAGTGGTATTCTAGCTCACTATTTTATGATGTATATCCACACATGACTACATGTACTAAGGAGATATCAAGTTCTAATAATAATCTAGAGAAGAAAGAAATTAAAAAAATGTTTATGTTTTATTTTTAAAATGTTATGTATGGTCCAAATTTTCCCAAGAAACTAAACCTTTGGATCCAAGTGGTATAATGGTTTTATGTTAATTTTTTTTAAAATGATGAAATGGTAATTTATGAAAAATTAGGGTTCATATAATATCCCCCTTTTTGGAAACTACAATATATTAAAGTAAATATATAATTTTGTTTGAAATATAAAAAAATAATCCATGTTTTAAATTTGTTGAAAATTAAATTTCTATCTTTAATATTTTAGAATTTCACTTTCATAAATAAGTACATTTGTATAGGTGAAAACCCACACTTCCAGATTCGGTGCTAAAAATGTTGTTCATTTTATATTTAAAAAACAAATTTAACAATAAATTGTACATTATTAATTTCTAGAACTTTTCTGGACTTGGTTTTGGTGAATTAGACAAAACCATAAAAATTATCAGAGTTGTAAAAAAATTAACTACTCACATGAACTACCTCCTAATATGAAATAATAAACTGTGGAAATTATATTAAACCTATGAAAACTATTTTAAAATAAGGAGTGTGCATAAAATTTCCCAATAATGGATTTTAAATCCCTTTTTAAATATATTTATTTGAAAAATGTAAATATATTTTAAAACAATTTTATCAACTAAAACATTTGATAAAATGAATACTTCAAAAATATTTTTACTACATTGAAACATTTTATAAACATCCTTAAGAAGTACATACAATATTGAAAACTATTTTATTTCTAAAATAATAATTTTTTTGATACATTCCTTGGATTTAAACTCTTCAAATTTTTTAAGATAATAACTTTTATGGTTTAATTATGATACTTATCAGACCTTAATAAAAAAACAATGTGTCCACTTAGTAGTATCACTTGTAGGACAACATCCCCTTAGAGGTCATGGGTTTACTCTTTATACCATATCATCTCATTCGATACCCAAGTGCCGAACTTTTATAAAAAAATTCTATAGGTTCTTCCTTTATCATTTATAACCCATTTAAAACATTTCAAAATATTACAAAAATTATTTTCATACAAGAAAATAATTTTCTAAATTTTCAGTATGTTAAAAGTGTCATATTAGGAGAAGTCCCACTTTTTAGAAGAAATAATTACAATAAAATGTAAAAAATTTAAATTCTTAAAAGTAAAAAAAATCATAATTATCATGCATGAAGTTCATGATCATCTAATGTATTTACATACTTATAAGAGTCACATTCTTATATATATGGTATCACATAAAATGATAGTTTTCATTAGTATTCAAGATAATTTTTCACGTGAAATAATAAATTTTATTTTTATAATTATGATCATAGATATTTAAATAACATCAAAAAAACTTATAAAATTGGACTTAAACAATAAAAAATATATTTGTTATTTTTTCACTTTATTTAATGAAAATAGTAGTAGTTATCATAAAATAGTTTTCAAAATAAATAGAGAATCCTATAAAAAAATATATATATAAGGGGCTTTGATAAAATTTTGAACAAATTACCCTCACCTTATTTATAGAATACCTCTCTTATTCTTATTCTTATAAGTGACTTTATCTCTCTCTTATTTCTATTTCCTTCTCCTAACTCACCTTCTATCCAAACTGGAAAAAATGATTTGTAACTCATATCTACACATTAAAGGGGGGATTTTATAGCCATATTCATCAATTTTTCATATATATAAAATATCCAAGGAAGTTTCCAAAATGTATATTATATATATATATCTATATCTATATATGGTTATCTTAAGCATATAAAATGACATTGAACAAAATACAAATCATAGGATTTGTATATGGATCTCATCTAAATGATATATCTCTTGCTTATATACCAAGTATATATCTGTATTAGAAATATATATATATATATGATATACATATATCACTAAAATGGGATTTGAATATTTAATATTTCATTATTGTTTTAATCCAATTGATTACGATTATTCATAAAGCTTTCCTTTAAAATAATTTATAATTCCTTTATACCGGTTTGAAAATTAAGATAGTTCTCATTTATCAAATTTTCAACATGATCTAAGCCATGGGTTATCAAGGATTGAGATAGTGGCAGTGAAAAATAATTCATCATCATGGAGGGATGAAAATGAAAGTTGAGGGTTTGACTAGATTGACTCAAAGGAAGAAGATGATGGTGAGATCGGGTGGCTCACATTAATTTAATCTAACAAGTCATGATATAACCAAGCACATTTAAATGGTGAATAGTAACAATTATAATAGATCCCACAGCAAAAGTAAATAGGTTTCTCTACACCCATATAATGTAAGTGAAGAGTTTAGCTACCCAGAAGTGTCTAACTGGGTGCACTCCCAATGGGTCGTATACATGAGTCCATGCAGGCATCTCGCCTAACCTATACACATGGGTCGTAACCCACCTAACTTATTCACATACTTTTACATGGCCCCATATGATTTATCCAAGGATATTCATTATGTGGAATCCTTAGGGATTTGGTAAGTCTACTAGTCCCACATAAGCAGTGCTTGACCCTACACTTGGATGCCTTTAGATTTTGTAATTATTTTTATTAAAAAAATAAAAATAATAACTACTCAATTATAAGATAGTTTTTTTATTGTTTTACTTATTTTTTCCTTTCACTTCCAACATTATAATGAATACACTTTCATTATAGTAAATAAACCTTTAACATAATCATTTAGTTATGTTTCATAGAGAAATATTATTTCTTAGGAATGATTATTAATTTGTAAATTTCTACTTGAAATTATTATTCAACTAAATATTAAAATATTTGAAAACTATTAACTTAATAAAAAACATTTTTAAAATAAAATTAATTTTACTAACTATTAGTTCTAGAGTATTAATAGCACCACCAATTAAAGTTACTAAATATTTTAAATTAAAAATATGTAACTAAAAGTTAATAATATTATAATAAAAACTTGAATTTATTATACACAGTAAGTTCTAACCAAAAATAATTCAAACTGATGTTTAGTACATCTACTCATATATTGTTTTATTAAAAACAATTAATATAAAATATTAATATTTAATGAAAATATTTTTTATATCATTAACATTTTAGAAAGAACAAAATAATTTTATCAAATATAATATTATACACTTTCTTTCAAATTATCTCCTTTTAACTATAATTTAAAAAAGGGATGTGTTAAACATATATTCACATAGAATTTATTCATTAAGATATCAAAATAATATTTATTTACAAAGTAAAATTTTAGAATTTAAATTGAATCTTATTTTGATTATACAAAATACAATAGATTTTTAAAAGGTTTTATTAAAACCTATATTACTTGGTTTTAAATTATAAACAAGCTATTAAATAAACACTTAATTAAGAGAAAATAATTACTTAAATTTTTTGGTATGTTACATCCCCCCACCCTTAAATTAATTTTACCCTCATAATTTTTTCATCGTATTTAAAAAAAATATAATTTTTTATATTTAGAATTAAGAAAAACTCGAACTTCTAAGGGTACTTAATTTCTTAGGAGTTCAAAAGAGAATTACATCACTTAAATATTATATTTTTAAAATAATAATGCCGAATCTCCAATTTTTTATAGACAATTTATCTGATACCTACTATAAAGTAATGAACCCACACTTCTAGATTCAGTACTAAAAATTATGTGTATTTCTTTTATTTAATAAACAAACTGAATAATAAACATTGCATTATACATTCCAGGAACTTTTCCGATCTAGCTTTTGGAGAATTAGACAAAACCATACCAATTATAAGAGTTGTATAAAATTTAATTAATAGTCTTCACATGTGTTACCTCCTTATATGAAACAATCACCTTTATAAATTCTATTAAACCTATGAAAATTATTTTACATTTTGGAGTGTGCATACAATATCCTAGTAAGATGTTTTAAATACAGTTATAAATACTTTTCTTTGAAAATAATAAATCTATTTTAAAAAAAATATTTAATAAAACATTTGATAAAATAAATACTTGAAATTGGTTTTAAAAACATTGAAACAATTTTTAAACATCCTTAAAAAGCTAATACTATGTTGAAAACTATTCACTTTAAATAAAAATAATTTTTTTTGAAATATTCCTTGGATTTCCCTTTTAAAATTTTTTTAAAATAATAAATTTCGTGGGTTAATTATGAGACACATAATACCTTAAGAAAAAACCATGTGGTAACTTAATAATATCACTTATAAGAAATCTTACCCTTAGAGTTCATGGATTCAATCTCTATACCATATCATCTCATTTGATACCCAAGTGATAAACACTTATGAAAACATTTTTAGAGGTTCCTCCTTTATCATTTATAACCCATTAAAAACATTTCAAAATGTTACATAAATTATTTTCATATAATAAAATATTTTTAGAACTTCACTGTATGGAAAAAACAGCATCTTATAAGAAATACCTCTTTCCAAAATAAATACATCCAATAAAATGTCAAGATTTTAAATTTTATATAAGTAAAAAAAATACTCATAAGTATCTTGCATTAATTTCATTATCTTATAATTTAAGGACATACTTATATGAGTGAAATTATTATATATATAATATCACAAAAATGATAGTTTTCATCAGTATTCAAGATCATTTTTCAGATGAAATAATAACTTTTATTCTTATAATTATGAATAGAGATGTTATAATAACATAAAAATTCTTTTAAAATTAGATTTAAAAATACCAAAACAAAGGTTTTTATTGTTTCACTTTATTGAATGAAAATGGAAGTAGTTTTTATAAAATATTTTTGAAAATAAATACAGAAAATTTTACCAAAAACAAATAAAATGTGTTTTGATAAATTTATGAACCAATTCCCCGTACCTTATTTGGAGAATACCTCACTTATTCTTATTATTCTAAGTGATTTTCTAACTCTCTTATTTATATTTCTCTATTCCAACTCTCCTTCTATTCGAACTGGAAAAAATTGGTTTGTAACTCATATATACACATTGAAGGGAGTATTTTAAATATGTATTCATCAATTTTTGGATATATATAAAATATCCAAGAAATTTTCCAAAATGTACATATATATATATTTGGTTATCTGAAGGTTATACAGCGAAATTCAACAAAATAAAAATTATAAGATGTGTACCTGGATCTCATCTAAATGAGATATAACTTGCCTTAGGAAAGGTCTATATCTAGATTGGAAATGTTTATATATTATATACATATATCACTGTAAAAATATTTTCGTATTTAATATTTTATTATTATTATAATTTGTATAGATTAAGATCCTTTTTTAATCTTTGGTTTAAAATAATTTATAATTCATTTATACCGGTTTGAACATTAATATGGTTATCATTTGTCAAATTTTCAACATGATTGGGGCCATGGTTTATCAATTATAGAGATAGTGACAATTCAAAATAATTCACTAGCATGGAGGGAGGAAAATAATATTTAAGGTTCTGACTGGATCGACTCCAAGGAAGAAGATGATGGTGAGATCGGGTGGCTAGCATTCGTTTGATCCAACAATCATGATATAACTAACAATTTTTCAATGGTGAATAGTAATCATGATAAGTTATCTCGCATAAAAATGAAATGGGGTTCTCCACTCCCATATAAGCTAATCGATGAGTTTAGCTTCCCAGATGCATCTAATAGGGTGCGCTCCCAATGGGCATTATAAACGGTCCCATGCAAGCATCTCCCCTAACATATAAAAGTAGGTTGTGGCCCACCTAAACTATGAACATGCTTATACATGACCCCGTGGTATTTAGATCAGGATATGCCACATGTGGACTCCTTCAAAGGACTTGGTCAAGTGTATTGGTCCCACCTAAGTAGTGGTTGACACTACACTTCTCTACCTTTATATTGAGTAATTTTTTTAAAAAAAAATAAATAATAAAAAATTACCATATATATGGTATATTTATTTTTTCCTTGTTTTTTTCTTTCACTTACAACATTATAATTAACTCACTTTCATCATGCTGAATAAAACATTAATGTAATTATTAATTTATGTTTCATAGAGAAATATTATTTCTTAGGATTGATTATTAATTTGTAAAATTCCACCAAAAATTATTATTTAACTAAATATTATATTATTTGAAAAAGAATAACTTATTCAAAAAAATTAACATAAAATTAATGTTACTAACTATTAGTACAAGTGTGATAGTAGTAGAACTAATTAAATATACTAAGTATTTTAAAAATAAAATATGTAATTCAAAGGTAATAATATTATAATAAACACTTGTATTTATCATTCAGAGTTCCAACCATAAATATTTCAAAATGATGATTAATATATTTACTCATTTATATTTTTGTTAAAAACAACTAACATGACATAAGAATACTTAATGTTATTATTATTTTTATCATTAACATTTTAGAATGCAAAAAATAATTTTCTTAATGATAATATTAAATAATTTCATTCAAATTATCTTCTTTTAACTATAATTTCAAAACGGACTTTATTAAACGTATATTCACATATAATTTATTCATTAAAATATCAAAATACTATTTATTTACAAAGAAATATTTTAAATTTTGAATTTAATCTTATTTTGGTTATAAAAAATACCTCAGTTTCATAAAATGTTTTATTAAAACCTTTCTTAGTTGGCTTTAAATTTTAAACAAACTATTAAATAAACAATTAACTAAGAAAAAATTGTTACTCGAATTTCTTTGGATGTTACAACATTGGTAACCCTTTAGAAAACAACCTAAAAATATGTTCAAAGGAAAATTTATATAGTAAATACTTATCATTTTTGAAAAAAATTTCATTTCCAAAACGTATCCCCCATTGTGATTTTAAAAATAATCTCCCCTATTTAAAAAAGAATTGAATACATGGATGAAAGATTAACTCTCTATATTTGATTTTCTAAATTCATTTCTTAACCAAATCTATCCCTTAAATAACTTAAAAAAATTAAAAATGGGGATTTTTCAGAAATTTACCCCCCTTAATAAGAGACTTAAACTAATTTAAAAAGAGCATTAAAAGAAACTCCTTGTTAATTTTAATTCACTGGAAGTACATGTTCTTTTTTAATCTTCCAGATACACCATCTACAAAATATATATAACTCCCCCCTTAGATAATGCATTATTTTTTTATGAAAAAGTAATTAATTGGAAAAAGATCTCTCCCTTTACAGATTAATATACTTAAGATAAATCAATAAACAATAAGATAAATAATATTTAACAACTTTCCAAAAGTTATCTTGTAATACATATAGAATATCCCCTTATTTTAAATATGGTTTTTGTAAATGTTAAAACTTCCATTTCTTATATTCTACTTTGTAAAGATCACTTTATACTTGTATTTTTGACTAAGATTCATTAGCATATCAACAAGACTTTATAAACAACATTAACAACTAGTTGAGTGATGTTTGGAATTAATAGAAAATAATAACTCATGTTAAATATTTTTCAAATTAATTAAATTTAATATTTTTAAAAAACTAAATTAATTTGAGAATATTTATTTTAACAAAAAAAACATCTATTAGAAATAATTTTTATAAATGTTAAAAAAATTCTTAAATATTAAAAAAACTGTACAAAAAGCTAAAAAAATTAAAATAAATATCCTCCCCATTTTTCAAGGATTTTTTTCAATATTAGGAAATAGTTTAAATAATAATTGTATTTAAGATCCTTTAAAATTGAGCATTACCAACTTCTATTTAATATATTTGAATCTATCAAAATTTAAGGGTTTTTTTAAAATATTAGAAATACAGTTTAATATTTGGATAAATTTATGAAAAATATCTACTTTTATTGTTTGATCCCTAATAAAATTATGTACTAGATCTATGTGATTAGATCATACATAATTTTTTGGGTTTTTAGATAATGATGTTTCACAAGAATTATCACATAGGATCAATGTTTGACTAACTTTTAAACCAAAATTTGCGAATGAATGTTGTATCTATTACACTTGAGCATAATAACTTACAAATACCATATATTCATCTTCATTAGTGTAGAGTGAAAATAATTATTGTTTCTTGCTCGACCATGAATCCAAATCCACTATGTGAAAAAATCATGTTCTGGAAGTTCTCTTACTATCCATACTATAACCAACAACTTCAACATATGGATGACTTTTGAGTGTAAAATCATTAATAAAACAATAAAATAAATCATGTTATAATAAACATTTCAAATAACATAAAATGATTTTTACTGATGTTAAATGATATTCCTTCATATTTTCTCGAAATATTACACAAAAAAATACTAAAAAATAATATCCAGTTGACTAGAAAATAAATATAGTAAACTAATGATCATACTACTATAATGTTTTTGATCTACTATTTTTTTAGATTCCTCAAGATAAAGTTTTATTGAGGTAATTACCAAAGCAATAATACTCAAGGAATTATCAAAACAAGATCATTTTAGTAAATCTCTAATATATTTGTGTTGAGTAAAATAATTCCATCTGGTTTTTTTAAAATTTCAAAGACAAGGAAAAAATTTATGTTCACCCATCATCCTCATTTAAAACTCACTATTCATAAGTTCTAAAAATTCATCAGAAATGGATTTTAAATTTTACAAAATAGGCATAGGTAAATCTACTTTAGTCATCAATAAACACATATCCAAAGTGATTACCTTCAATTATTCTAGTTTATTTTGGTATAAATTAATCCATGTGCACCAATATAAAGCTCCGAAAATTGAAGCTTAAATAGTAGGTTTAAAAATATACTTGTATTACAAACCAAATTTATAGGGATCACTGACTCTATTTTAGTTGAACTTAAAATATGGTTGATCCCTAACAATATTTTTTCTATAAATTTTATATAATGATTTAAAGTTACCATGAACTAAACTTGTATACCAAATCCAATAAAAATATTCAATTAAACTTAATTAAATCAAATTATTATTCCTTAAATATTCTGAGTAAATTGTGTAAACATTCTCATGCCTATCGGCAGATCAAATAAAAGTACCTCCCAAAATTTGAACAGTTTATTTTTCATTCCTGAAGTTCAAATGGTAGCCCTCATTTCATAGTTTAGTTATGCTAATGAGGTTATAATTATGTCCTAAAACATATGAAACATTAGGAATTAAATATTCCCCAAGAAAAGAAACATCCATAATTCTGATGATTTAACCATGTGCATTGTCTGCAAAAGTGACTCATCCACCATTCAAATTTTGCAAGTTTCAAAAGTTATACATATTTCCTAGAATTTACAAAGAACAACCACTATCCATGTTTCACTTATTCCAATTTATGGTACTTATACTCTTTTCTTGAAAATAAAATTATGAGTTATTGGTACAAAAAACTTCATTGGGTCTAGAAAAGTAAGAAAACAAAATTTAAGTGGCTCACATCTATCAAACTCTTTTATACTAAACAACCACTAGTTATTTGGAAATTAAATCTTTATGAAAACAAAAATATTTAATATCATTAAAAGAATAAAATTTTGACTAATGAACTCCCCTTTAATATTTTGTGCAAATGGGTATATTTTTAGGTACAAAATAATTTGATTGAACATGAGATTTATTGGAAGTATCATGTTTTACATAAAACAAGAAGTGAAAAGGAGGGTATCCATGAAATAATGAGTATTTAAAGAAAACCATTGATGATAAAAAAATATTTTTAGAGGTGGTTCATAACATGGAATAATAAATATGAAGGTTCCCTTTAGAATCTATTTTTCTTAGAAGAAATGATTGAGAAGTGAGCCTTAATGATTATATATACCAAAAGAAAAAATAGGAATAATAAATTTATATATATAAGGTACATATATATGTATATATATAAAATATAGGAGGTTTTTCTCACAATATTAAAGAGATAAAGTGAGGTATAAAGATAAAAGGCATAACTAAAGAAAAGGGGGTGGTTCAGAGAGTCCCCTTACCTCAATTCTAGATTCTCTCTACAATTTTAATTAACATAAAAGATAATAAAATTATATTTGTTAAAAAAATTATTACAAAAATAATTATATTTTATTTTCTTTATTATTAATCTTGTGTTCTAGTTTAGATTCATTTAATTGAGATACTGAGTTTATATTCATTATCCCAAGGTCATTCATTTCATGGTTCCAAGGAAAGATTAATTTGTAGGTAATTATAAGAGTGCTTATGGTATCGTTCCATAAATCAGGAAGTGCGATGAAATTTTTTTCTTGTAATTAATAGAGTTTTAAATGGTTATAAATTCCAAATTTTATTAAAATATGCATGGTTCATAGAGTATAAATAGTGTTGTTTTATAGTTAATTCACTTAGACAGTTTTTCAAACCATGGTGAACTTACATGGTTTTATTTAACCATATGAATGTTTATCTATTACACGATATGAAACAATATATAATATAATTATATAGATGATTTTTTACAATAACAAATTTGTTAAAATAATCCTTAAATGTGGTGGTCCAAAATGAAGTATATTGTTCAAGGAGGTGGTGAATCAACCATAATGTGAACAACATTTTCATTTTAGAATGAAATAAGAAGATTTTTAATGATATATATTCCATTAGAAACTAAAATTATGGTGTATTTATTATATTAGAGTAATTATTTCATGTTTTATGGGGAATTAAGGAGGAGGTATAAGAAGAAAATAATTTAAAAGATATAGATTGAGAATATTTCATATTTGAATGTCGTCACCTTAAATACGCCTTAAGGCACCTTGGTATTTCCATTTGGTGAGACTAAAACTATGAATATGTGATGGAGAAGGTTAGGAAAAGGATTTTACATAAGTTTTTCTACCTTCATGTCTCAGAATGTGTGAGGAGAAAGTGAGGTGGGGTGGTATTTATAAGGAAATGATAGGGGAGTTTTTGAATATAATATTCATTAGTTTATACTTTTTCTTCAAGACTACCAATATTGATGAATATTTTGGTTATATACATTAATTTATGAATTTTAGTTGGAGATAAGATTTTATTACATCATCCATGTCTCATTTATTAATGTATTAAATTTATAATGTCAAATACCTTATTTGGTCATATTTAACTATTCACCAAAAATCCAACTACATTAGAAAAATTCCAAAATTTCCCCCTAAAATTTGATTTTATTATAAATTCCAAAAAAGAAATCCAATTTTTGAAAATAATTTTCTAAATACGATAAATTTAATTTTTAAATAAAATCCTTATTTATTTGAAAAATATCAATTCTTATATTACGGTCAATTTTCTGACCCTTTAAAAAATCAAATATGGTATCATAAAACTATATTATCATTATAATGGAAATTAATATTATTTTATTAACCCATTTTACACAAATAAACTTTATTTTAAATTTTTATACTCATCATAAAAATGTAAATAAAAAATATGTGTTTTTTAAAAATCAAGACACTTATTTTATCCTTTCTAAAACATTTATTTATTTATATAATGATATAAATTTTTTATATTTTAATTTTATGAGATAAGGGAATATTAATTTACAATTACATAGGTCAGGTTAATATTCTAAAAATTAGGTTACTATTCTTAGCAGTCATTTTACTTTTCCAACGATCATATTTGTAAAGGTCACACAGGCTCCCTACCTTCTATAAATACATCATGTTTCATTCATTCATTTTTAACTTCTATTTTATCTCAAGGTTTTATGTATTTTAGTTTTTAATATGGATATTATGTTACTAATATTTAGTTTCATTTCTATAGTTTTTTTCATGAGTGTGATCATTCTAGGGGATCGAGCATATCCAAATTTTCTTATTATATTTATCTTATTTTCAATTTTTAGTCCCATTGTAATGTTCAGCATTTTATTGAGTATATTTATAACCTAAATGTAATTATCAGGTCAATACAATAAAAAAATTATTTTTATCTGGTGTTTAATGTTTCTTTATTAATAATTTAATACTATATATGACACACTTATATAATTAGAATTGAAATTCCATTGATAAAATTCTAGGACAATGTGTGTCCAAACCTAATCCAACCCAATGGACCCAACCCAACCTAAATAGGTTGTTTCGGGTCTCATTTTTTAAAAATAAAGACCCAAACCAACTCAATGGAGCTGATACTGCTGCTGAATTCCCCAAAAAACACGGATGCTAAGGTTTAAAATAATGCTCCATGCTTTTCTCAGCCACCTCCTTGCTCACTCGCCTCCACCCCCTCCCCCCCCAGCCTTCCCTTACCATTTATGAGTGATCAATAGAAACCCTTATCCTTGATTAGGAGAAACCCTAATCACAAAAAAAATACTATTTCTTTTTCCTTGGGTGTATGTGTACCCATCGAAAGCCTCTTTAGTGGGTACAAGTGGCTCTATTCCTCAAACTTCTTCCATTCAATTTGTTAAACAACCTCTAGTAATTCATTCATATAAGGTGGTATAAGTGTCTCTAATCCCCCAACATATGTTGAAACACAAATTCAGAATGGGTCTAATTCAACTACCCAGTCAATTATACAAATATGATGGTTATTAGCATTAGAGACCCTACTGAATAAACTAATGGTAAGACATATCCTTGGAAGATAAAAATTCCAAAATCACTTTCTAGATTTTATCAATCATGGGATCATTTTCATAAGAATAAATATGTAAGGTATATATGTAATTATTTTGGTAAAGAATATAGTTTTACGTTCATAAAATTTGGAACTAGTAATTTCAATATGCATACAATGAGCAATAAAAATCCCCAGAAAATATTAAGACAATTCAACCAACTATTGGTGTCAGAAAAAAGTGTGAAGATGAAGATGATGGGATGGTGAAAATTACAATATCTCATTTTAACCAAGAATAGTATATAAAATATCTTGATAAAATGATAATCATTGGTGATTTATCATTTAAATTTTATGATAATAAAGGATTTAGAGAATTTATTGAAGTTTTTTAACCACAATTTAAAGTTCCATATAGAAAAAAAAATTGTTAGAGATTTCTTGAAATTATATTTGAGTGAGAAAGAGAAATTAAATTCTATGTTTGATATATTAACCATATATTATGTATTACTACTGACACATGGACTTTAATTATGAAAATGAATTATATGCATGTGACTGCACTTATTATTTCTGATAATTGGATCTTGAATAAAAAATAATCAGGTTTTTTCTTATTCAAGATCATAAAGGGTGAAAATTGTAGAGTATTAGAATAAATTCTGAAATAGTTAGGTATTGAAAGGATTAATACTATTTATATAGAAAATTCTAGTTCTAATAATATAGTGATTAATTATTTGATGAGGAGGGTTAATGATTAGAATAGATCTACTTTCCAAGGAGATTATATGAATATGAGATATTGTGAACATATTTAAAACCTTATTATTAGTTATGGGTTAAATAAAATATTAACCTTAATTACTAGAATCGTATTTTATTAAAACATTGTGACAATATTACCTTCTAGATTTGATAATTTCAAGATCCTTTCTACGGAGATGGAAATTATTAGTAAATATAACATAAATTTTAATGTTATTATTTAGTGTAATTCATGTAACTTTATGTTGTATGTTTCATAAAATTATGTGAAATAATCTCTTTGAGGAAGATTCAAGTTTTATGAGTGATATTATCAGTAAAGGTAGGCCTCTTACAACATATTATTGGGATTGTGCTCAATTATTTTTCAATATTTTAAAAATAGTTTCTAATATCACTGTTGAATTTTCTAGTTCTATGTATGTGTCATGTCACACTTTATTTCATAATCTTAGTGATATATAGATAAAAAATAATAAATGGATAAGAAGTAATGATATTATGGTGAGTGGAATTAATATTGAAATGAAGGTGAAGATGGAAAAGTATTAGGGTATTGGTTACAATTTTACTTTTATCCTTCTTTTGGAACTTTTTCTTAATCCCTAATATAAATTAGATTCTATTCAAAAAAGTTTGGAAATAATGTTTACTGATGAAGAGAATAATGAATTGATAATTAAATTAATAGAGGTTATGAATAAAAACTTAGATATTTACAAATGTAAATATATTATCCTTATTTATCAATGGGAGTTAGGTTCGTATCAAGAATCATATATTCATAATACTAGTAGTTGCAGTGACCGTGATAAAAAAAGGAAAAAAACATATAGGTTAAAGAAAAGGAATAGGAAATTGACACAAAAAAATGAATAAATTATAAATATATCTAGAGGTTGATGATCGTGAGGATGATTTTTATGGGTTTTATATTTTAAGATAGTGGAAAGGAAATACAAGAAAGTATCATGTTTTACCATGTATATCTAGATATATTCTAGCTATTAGATTATCTGAAGTATATTCAGAGTCGGTATTTAGTATAGGAGGATGTGTAATTGATCTAATTTTTAGTTTTTTGAATCCCAATACTATTGAGTTGTTAATTTGTTCCAAAAATTGGTTTATAAATTATAAATCTATTGACCTTTGAAATAATATATAATGAGTTAAATTTATTAAATTATGTACCATTAAAAATATTATTATTTTTTATTATTTATCAATTATAATCCTTTACTAATGGAAGAGAGGCGATCTTTTCTCCCTTGTAATAGAAAACCCTGCGGTTTCAGTCACCCATGGTGATTCTGCATTACCTGGGATTTAAACTTCTCCATCCTCCCGATAACGCTATGTCGATAGCTATTTCCTTGTTGATTTTGGTATCATCCGTTTGTATCTCACATGAAGATGTTGTTTTTCAAACCTACACGGACATGAGTAAGATGAATCTTCTAGCCTTGGGTTTTGGTTATCTTTTCAGATATTAAGAATCATGACCTGTTGTTCCTAGATCTGCTGACAAGGAGCCTTGTTTTGGATAGAATGGAGCAACACCACCCAAATAATCTTCATCGTATGTGGTGGTGAGGGATGCTCGAGTGACTCATGTTTCATCTCACAATACTGATTTTTGTGGATCATATAATGAGGCAATAAAGAATAATTCATTTTTAGGTATGAAATTGAGTGGATCTAGGGCCTTAACATTCTTAAGGACTCATGTCCTGGTATAATACTTCACAAGGGCTCATCATCTCACATTGAATCCAATCCTGTAGCATTCAACAAGAGAATTCAAATTTTACACAACTCTCATATTACATTAATTGTCTTACCCAAATGTGAACAACCTTGAAATCTTGAAGATATGGCTCAAAGGATCTCAACTTAGTGGGGTTTCTCTAATAGGAGGTGAATCTCTCTTAGGAGGGATTTTTTCACTATTTTTTTAATTAAGATGAATTGGAGATCTAACTTACAGTAAGATCATCCCAAAATCAAAGGAAATCAAAATTACTAAATGCCAGAACAATTAAATGAAGAAAAAATACAACAAGTGTTCATTCATTATCTTCATTACGAAATAATGGCTACTTCAGGTAATCAAAAGGCTAAACAAATTTTATAATCTAAAGCCCGCTCACTTCTAAAATTGGTACTGCATCATCAAAACCTGACATGGATAATGAGGGATTACAACTTATATAATATAAGAAAAAACAATTCTCTGAGTAATCCCCAAGTGATGGTTGAGTGTCCAATTTAAGAGACACTTCCTCAAACTGTATGAATAGAGGTTTTGTGGATGATGAAAATAAGGGACACCACTCCTAAAAAAACCATATAAGAGCAGGTAGATAGCTCTGACTCTGACAACACTAATGTAAAGACCACTTATGAAAGGATTAAATATCTTCCTCCAAGTGGATGGAGACCTATATGTTGATGGTGAATATATGGAATATATGTTGCTAAATGGAATGAAATTTAAGAAGAATAAAGAAATATCAGTGAAATATTGTAGAAAAATCTATGTGATTTTATACTTTGACAAGTTTTCTATGTGTTCATGTTTCCTATCTGGATCCTATGTTTTGTTTTCTTATTTCTAATAAAAGATGAAATACCTCAACATTTTAAAAATATATATAAACCTATCTTTAAAAAATAAAATTGTTGGATTTTTTTCTATTTTCTTTTAAGATATGTTATCATCCATGAATTATAATCAAAGTTTCACTGTCACTGTTAAAAATATAATAAGAAGAATATGAATAAGAAAGGATGGTGGAGAACTCATTATTAATTTATAAATTTATTATTTTTTAAAAAGTTATTTAGATCAAATATTACTTTATTCTTTGTTGCATACATTTCTTTATTTTTGTTTGATTAATATTTTTAATGCCACTGACATGTTCTTATTTCTATTTTAACACAGTGAAATTGTTATTGCTAAAATTACCATGTTAAGGTAATTATTTCCTCTTTATTCTTCCTTCGTATACTCTCATGGTGTCAAATGATATTCCAAAAGTCCAATCCAAATATTCACAAATTATGAAATCACCAATAGGATAATATTATTTAATTTTTTTAATGTTTAGTTTTAAATATCACTGATTTTAAAAATACTATAATTGATTTGTTTTTAAGTTTTATTTATCATTTGACTTTATTTTCAAAATGATTCATTCTATAAATTCAATTTTATTTCGTTTTCTTATAGTTCATCCATTATCACCAAGAAACGTTTTTCACATTAAATATATCATTTTCTTCTTTTACATGCTTTATGTTTTTTTGGGGATTTTTTTTAACTGTCGCACTTTTTTATAAATCCAAACATTATATTTCTATATTTGTTTTTATTTTAAATTTAATTATTAATGTGAACAATTACTCTTCAATATATTTAATCATCATTCCAATTTCATTTGTTGAAAAATTTACCCATCCATTCATCTTAGATTGCGTTTGTCTTTGATTTAAATTGTATACTTAATATAGATGTCCTTAAGAAAATATATGTTGGAGTTTGTATTCTAAAACTAACTATTTGTAATTTGGATTACATAAATATTATATTAAGTGAATATTAATTTAAATATCTTCAAACATATAATTTTTAGTTCCATGTGACTTTAATGTAATAATGACCTAGAGTATTTTTCACATTAAAATGGAATTGTGGTTTCCCCTTTATAATGAGAACCTTGAAATTACATTATGGCATTATTAAAACCAATACTAACATCATATATCATTCTTTTACAGGAAAAATAGAAATTTTTCTATCAGGTTCAGGTACACATAATCATATGAGACTTCTTCTCATGAAGTTTTCACTTATTAATCTCCATGATATGAGATTATAAGAACAAACTTGATAGTAGGAATTCCTCATGTTTATTTGTCCTCATATATTTCTATCTGTGAGGATGTGTAATGGTCCTTAGACTTTTTCCATTATTATTAATTCATTTTATAACTCATTAACTTAAATGTAATGTCGAAAACCTTGATTATGAACATCATGGAGAATCTGGGTTTGTTGGGTGAATCCTCAATGATATGTTATTAATGAATATTTTTAGGAAGGATTTTTCCCTTCCATATTAATGGAAGTTGATATCTCATACCTTTTATTGAAATAGAACCACCATATTAAATTCTATGTCCATGGTACAATGATGAGACAAAGAAATATTTATCAAACATATAGGTTTATTACACAAGTGTGCAACCTTCTTGAATATATATTAAGAAAAAGGGATTATATTACATAGTGATAACTTGTGTATGGTTATCGACATTATGACATTAACTTCTCTCTCTTTGGTTCGTTGGACCATTTCTAGATAGTAATCTTATACATCAAGAAAGCTACTCTAATGGCAACGAGAAAGAAACCTATGGTGTCACACACTGAGTGTTTCTATTCATCTCAATTAAATTATTTTTTAATTTAATTATTGGAATAAATTTTATTCTCAAGACCTAGGAATAATTTTATTCATGATTTATTCATCGAAAATATTATTTTATTGAAAAATAAATAAATATTTATTTTCTTTATTGTAAATGAAATATTTAGTTTAAAAATAATATTTAATTTAATATTTATCTGGGTATTCAATGAATTCCAAGGAGGGTGAGTGGGTCAAGATTTTTTCGGATGATAAATATTATTTTTAAATCTTGTAAAATAATATTTATCATTGTTCCAATTAGCGCATACCTTAGAATAAAAATAGTATTATTATTTTTAATATAAGGAATGGGATTAGACACAGGTTTAACATTTTATTAAGGGAAGTTATGAAATTAATTAAAATACAAACATTAACCCTAGATCTATAAATAGACCACTTATAATTTCTAAGAGATGATAATTAAGAATTGTTGTGCAAAATGGATTTCTCTCTTGAATTCTCCAATTCCCCATCACATCCTCTTAAGAATGAGTTGATCAATAAAACTTATTCAAGATAAAATAAAGTTGATGTGATTTAGATGAACAAAAAAATATGATCAATCAACCATGATAGCACTCGATGATTCATCATTGTCACTCAGAGATCAAAAGGGAATTTTAGATCACCGCTAAATAGAATCTATACTTGGATCCTATAAGCACGATGAATTATTACTGAAAATAGTTTTTGAAGATTAGCATAAACTATGAGGAAAGATATCAGGAATGAGGTAATCATTCTTCACAATTTAATAAATTAATTATAAATTAAACATGAAAAACCTTTTTTCTTGGTTATAGTGAACATCTTGTCAATATTCAATTTGAAAAAAAAAATTGTTCATGATGTTCACATCTTATACAATATGTGAATGATCCATAAAATATAAAAAAAATTATTTAGGATCAGCCATTATAATAACATCTTCTACTCCTGGAACCCACAAGTGGTATAAAACAGTCAGGTCCAAATTTATAGTTATTTATTTTTCTTGTAGATTATTATGAATTTAATGGTTAATATTCATTTCATGTTTTAATTAATTCTTGATCTGTCATTGAAATCTCTTCTTCTTCGTCTTTGTTTCTCACAAATATTACTAGTTTTATTTAATGATTGATGAATTTTATATCTAAATATCTTATCCAGAGGTTACAAGGATCCTAGAAGGATAGTGCAAGAGTACAAGGTATGTGATCCATTGTTACAAATCATGTCTCCTTATTAATTACACAAGGACTCATGTGTGGATTTCAGGAAATCAATTAATTAGTACACACCACCTGTAATAAATACACCATGTGTAAACTATATCGGGTGGCACACAACTTTTCTCGAGTACACATCATGTAGTTTAACTACACTTCATATAGTCAATGTGTTTTCAAGATGGAAAAAATAGGTTCAAACAACATCATGTAATTAATACACTGCAAGTATTTGATACATGAATCGTATAAAATATAATCCATCTAACTAGAACCACACTTCTATTATCCTCTATACACATTGTTTAATTCATAAATTTCCAAGAGAAGTGAATGTCAAGTCCCTAGGAGTCTATTATATATATATGGAAAATAGAAGTACACATCGTGTTTCTAGAATGTACACTTTGTGTACTTTATCTATTCAAGAAAAAATATTAAACATAATTAACTACTCAATTAAACCTCATCGACTCAAGTTTTGTGGTTCATTAATTTGACACTTACACCATTCTTTTTGTTTTATTTTATATTAAATGATTAATTAATTGTGCATAATATTCTAGACTATAAATCATGTATGGTTATTTTATACTGAAGACTCAACACATTAAATTTTACATGCTACATAATTTTCATGTATACTATGTGGAATTGAATTGGTCATACATGTCATGATATTATGGAACCTTCCACGCATAGAGTATGTTGTATGAGTGCATTTTTTACAATAAGAACCATACTGAGTAGTTCAGATAGGTAATCACCAAGTTGCTTACAAGTACAAATTTGTGTACTATTTTATTGAGTTTTAAATAAAATTAAATCACAGAATATGGGAATTTAAAGATGATTTAATGAAATAAGATAAAATGACTTATTTTATTATTAAGATAATTAATCAGATTAGTTCATGGGTGTTTTATCATATTAAATAACAAATTGAAATCAAATCTAGCTAGTTCTTTTAAAAGCATAATCATTGCATGTGTATGAATGATCATCAGATTGACCAGACCTATGTATGTGTTGGTTATATAAAAATTAATTTTATTTTAATGTTTTGACATAATTAATTATTAAATTAAAAATGATGGAATGTGTGTCATATCTCCCTATTTTACTATATAGGACCCTACGTGTCTTAGGTTTTTTAGGTAATTCTCTTTAACCAATCCTTTATTTCTTCTCATATGTGTGTCAGTTATAAAACATGTGTAATAAAAGGATTATCTGAAGGCGTATGGAGTTGGTTCAAGGTGTTTCTGAGGTAGAGGCAGTTCAAGATAAAACTGAGACAAACCAGCATAGGTGATACATAGGTGCACAAGGGGAATGCTACAACTTATGTCAAGAATCGCATATGGAGTTTTTCCTTAGGGTCATAGGTTGATTTATTATTCATTCAATAAATCAACCATTAGATAAATCTCATGATCATGTTAGGTCATTTTTTTATTAATTTCCATATTAAGGATAATTTTTTTATAGGTAAAAGACCATGATAACATAAATAAATAGACTAATATGAAAACATTTAATTTAAATAACTGGATGATGCGTACATTATTTATAAAACCATCATTATTTAGTTAATAAAAATAAACTTAATATTGGGAATATATGAAAATGATAAAATAAGAAAAAATTATACATAATAAATCAAAATCCCACAATTTAATATTAATTAATTAATCCATACATCATTTGAATTAAGATGAAACCATAGATAAATTGTTGATTAGGCCTCCCTCAGGGGAACATTTAATTATTAGAAACTATTAACTAATATATTTGGTCAACTTAACTGAATCTTTATTGCATTTAATGGCCTCCATATATCCAAAAAATGGAGGAAAGTGTTTAGAAAATATGAATTAGGATTTTTGTATGGGGGATTCCACTCAATAGTTTAAAGAGATTTTAGTTTTTAGTTGGTAATACCTCCTATCTAAATAATTTCTTATAAATTTCATGGCCTCCATATGGATTATAAGAATGGAAATATGGATCTTTTCTACTATAACATCTAAAGTGATGTGACATTACAACTTCAATGGTGAGGGATGTTGAGGCTTGATAAAATTGTGGGATACTTAATAATATTAAAATTATTATAATCTCCCATGAATTATAATAAAATAAAGTAATAATAATATAATGTTTTATAATTTTATAATAATGTAAAGTTCCTGAACCAAATTATCCCTATGACTAATTTTGAAGAAATACTATATCCTAAATACTAGTAACTTCTAGGAATGGATTAGACACCTAAGGGTAGTGTTTCTCTAAGAATAGAAATATTAAATGCTATAATCCTCAATGCCTAATCAACCTACAAAGAAGATGAGTGATGAATAGTTCATTATCTATGATAAACACATAAGAGATGTGGTCGATGTTTAGTATTTAATTCTTTCATCAAGGTCTAATGAACTTATAATGTCACATGAAAACATGGATGATTATAGAATGTTCATGTATATATATGGTCTATATTAGGAGAGATACAAATAGAAATGGTTTGAGATATATAAGGTGATATTTCATAGTAATCTTGGAGAAGGTGTACCAGATGTGCCTCATGCATTTAAACTCATTTACTACATTGAGAAACCTAGAGGTTATGGACTTTAAACTACAAAATTAACTGTAAACTAATCTCATTCATTAATTAATCCCTCGTATATTCTTTGTATTTGTTGTCAATTTTAATATGGACAACATAGATAATTCTCTCCCAAATATTCTCACTTTACTTAATCAAGTTGACAAGGATATGTAGCATGAAAAATATTTCCATCCTTATAGTGAATAAAATGAAATGCTAGGAGATGATCTCTAAGTATAAATCTTCTTCACAAAACTATTCCAAGAAAATAAATATCAAGGGGAAAGAAAGGGAACCTGAATTTATATTTTTTTCATGTGGAAAGAAGGGACACTAGAAGAAAAACTACACCTCGGAAAAGAAGAAAGGGGAAGCTTTAGGTTCATTTGTTATTGAATGAAATTTATCTATTTCTATAAATTGGGTATTACAGATAGAATGTGGATCTCACATATGTATTCAAATTCAGGAATAAAGTAGATTTAAAAAGATTACACAAGGGGAGGTAGATCTGTGAGAATCCAATAGATCTAGACTTATTATCATAGCTATTTGGGACTACCACCTCATATTACTGAGGTAAATGATATTTATTTTAAAATATTGTTACCATGTGTCGTCAGTCATAAAAAATATTAAAACTATATCCAAACATTATACAAATGGATTTATTTTCAAATTTGGGAATAAATTTTGATTCTTTTCTAAATAAACCACATTTTATTGTAAGGAATATTTAAATAATGGTCTTTATGTTTTATATTACACAAACTAAGTAATGGAAATTGATAATTAAACAAATTCACATGACTCATATGATATCCAACTATGGAATTTCCATCTAGGTCATGTAAACAAAAAAAATGGTCATATAACACCAAGATATATATTTAGATTATTTATAACTAAAACCTCTTGGTGTATGTCATGAATGTTTATAAGAAAAAATGACCAAATATCTATTTAGTGTAAAAATTGAAAGTTCCATTAAGCTTCTTGATTTGGTTCATATCGATGTTTTTAGACAACTTCCATTGGAATTGAGGGATGGGTACTCATACTTTATAAATTTTACTAATGATTTTAGTAGATATAGAAATGTATACTTAATTAGGTATAATTGATATTCCTTTGAGACATTAAAAGAATATAATAATGGGTTTGAGAACCATATTGGTAAGAATATTAATAAACTCTATTTAGAGCATGATTTAGAATACCTTAATCAAGTCTTCATTGATTATTTATAGAATATTGGGATTTTATCCCAACACAATCCTCCTTATAGACCTTAATGAAATGTTGTGAACGAAAGGTGGTACCACACCTTGTTATAAATGGTGAGATAAATGACGAGGCATGTGAATATTCCATTCTCATTTTTGGTAAATGCATTATAGACACAATCACACATTCTAAACTGAGTTCCAAAAAAAGTTTAAATTGGTATTCCATATAAAATTTGTTATAAAAATAAACTCATGTTATCACATGTACGATTGTAGGGATATAAAGCGCGTGTTAAGGTTTTTTGGTAATAAACTTGTACCTAGACTAACTAAATGTATCTTTATAGGATATCTTAAAGAAACAAGGGGTTACTACTAATACATCCCTACAGATAAAAATTTTTTGGTAGATAAATGTCTCACATTCCTTTAGAAGCATCATATCTCTAAAATATATGGTAGCAGTGAGAAAGACTTATAATACTAGAAAAAATGTTATACCAACAGTTTTTAACCATTTTTATAACCACTCAAACCATTGGTATGGACTATACCAATAGTTTGAAGAACTATGGGGTTATTTTCCATTAGTATAGACCTATACCCATTGTTTGACCAAACCGTGGATATAGACCACCTATAACCATGGTTCTCAAATTATTGGTATAGAAAATTTCAATGGAAAGACCTATACCCATGGTTTGGCCAAATCAAGGGTATTCGTCCTTTGATAAAAAATGTCAACCATTGGAAATTGATCCAAGAACCTTCTACCTATACTTCAATGAATTTACAACTATCCAACAACACATTTTATGTTCTTATATTCAAAAATATGTATATGCATATATATATATATATATATTTATTTATTTATATTAATATATTTATTTTGATTTATATTATTATAAAAAAAATAATTGTCCAACCTATACCTAAGATTTGATTAAACCGTTGATATAATTTTCTTTATTAAAAAAAATTCCACTTCTGGGAATTGATCCCAACACATTCCACTTATACTCCAATGAATTTACCACTATCCTACAACACATTTTATATTATTATATTAAAAAATATATATATATATATTATTTATATTAAATTTTTTATTATTACGTTTTTATTATGTAAAAATAATGGGCCAACCTATACCCACAGTTTGGTCAAATCGTGGGTATATATGACCTATACCAACGGTTCACCTGAGGAATTGGTATAGGTTCTTGGAAACATTAATTGTATCAATGTTTTGGTAAAATCATGGGTATAGGTAGCCTATACCCATGGTTTGATCAACCCATTGGTATAGGTGCCAAAAAAAATTATTTATACAATACCAATACCAACTGTTTTCCCAAACCATTATTATAGTGTGCCAATACCAATGGTTTTATAAAGCATTGGTACAGATCCATTGGTATAGCCTATATTTCTAGTAGTGTTAAATAAATTACAGGCTTATGATAGACACGATTATGAATAGGAACAAATTCCATAGAGCCATGTAGAAGAGAACGTTCCAGAGACGCAAGTATTGTATAAGAGTACAATGGTGGTTAGAGAACTTCAAATATATGGTTTTATATTTACTAGGAATGGTGGTTAATCCTTAGATGATAATAACGATCCTCTAACCTACAAGGAAAGAGTAAGTGGCATAGATGTTTCAAAATGGAATCAATCTAGCAATTCTAAAATGGATTTCATGTACTAAAACCAAGTCTAGATTTTGGTAGATTATCCAGTAGATGTAAATCATATTATTTATAAATGGGTATTCAAGAAGAAACTAGACATGGATTGAAAATTTAGTGCTTATAAGAAATGATTTGTTGTAAAAGGGTTTAAATTTATTTAATTAATAGACTGTGATGAAACCTTTTTACCAGTTAATATACTAAAATCCATTAAAATTATACATACCGTAGAGGCTTAACATGACTATGATATTTGGAAAATTGATGTCAAAATAGTTTTTTTAATATGAACCTTTAGGAAGATGTCTATATGACACAACCTAAATGGTTTTTAAATAAAAATGATTCCAAAAAGATATGAAAATTATAAATATCCATTTAGGAATTAGAGAACGAATCTAGGTCACAGAACATTCAATTTGATGAAACAATAACATAATTTGGTTTCATAAAGAAAAAATATTTGTATTTTCTCTATAAGAAGATTAGTGGGAGTGTGTTCATTCTATTAATAGTTTCTATTGATGACATGATACATAATGGAAATTATATTCTACTCATACAGTCTATTAAAGCCTCGATAAATATATTCTTCTCTATGAATGAATTTGGAGAAAAAATATATATTCTTAGGATCAAGATCCATTGTGATATATATATGGGACTACTTAGTCTCAGTTAAGGTATATATATATAAAAGATACTGAAGATATTTAGTATAGAATAATCCAATAGGATATTTGTAAGAACCCGGATCTTCATTCAGGTATGTTTTTCCTTTTTCTGGAGTGTTTAAGGAAAATAAACTTTCTGGAAATTTCAGAAGTACACAACGTGTTCTTTTTGAGTACACGTCGTGTACTCTGTTCCAGCTCAAAGCCGTGTGTTGGCCATGTCCAGGCCACACAAATGGTGTGTACGGCTGAGGTGGAGGCCGGTTAATTTGGAGTACGGAAAAATTGAAGTACACATCGTGTACTCAAGAAGTACACGCCGTGTACTTTATTTTTTTTCATTAAACAGACCGGGGTCACGTCTAATCCCTATTTCCATCTTCTTCTCCAGGTTTCGACCATCCGAGAGCGACCGTACGGCCGGAAAGTCAACGAACTCCTGCCTCACCGTCTGTTATCCGATTCGAGCATGGTCAGTTGCGTTGGAATTGCAGGGGTGAGTTCTTCCTTCTTCTTTAGCCTTGTTTCTTGATTCCTCCTCGTTTCCAAGTTATTGTGGGATGAATGTTTTGTGTGTTTTCTCAGACCTACATTGTTCTAAGAGGAATCTGTCATTGAGGTTCACGTATATCGATCTCTTCGGATTGAGGTAGGTGGTTTGTTCTTTTCCGTAGAAAGTTTATGGATATTTTGTGAAATTTCCACCAATACCATTGAACGGGGTATTGCATGTTTTTTGTTTTTCCCTTGTTTCTTGCCTACTTTTCTTGATTGCTTTAGTAGAGTTTATTTCTTGTAATTAGAGTATTTTGTTTGTGCTTAGTTTTCTTACCATGCTTGTTCTGTCTGTTTGGCGTTTTTCCAGTTCCATGCCTAGTTGTAGGATTGTGGATTATTGCCTTGTTTTGATGTTGAGCCTTAGTTGATATCCAATTAGATCTCGAGGTTTAATTGGATGATATACATGTACTGAGCATGTTTAGTTATACTAAGGACTGTGAGAACCTAGAGTATTAGACCAAAGGTGGAATTGACAGAATGGCTTCTCCAGAGTTTCTTTTAATCACGATGCGAGACCAAAGGGAGAATTGACGAAAGGGCTTCTCCAGAGTGTCTTTTAATTACGACGCGGGCCATAGGGGGAATTGACGTTGATTGCTTCCCCAGAGAGCCTTTAGCACGATATGAGACTATAGGGGGAATTGACGGTGAGTGCTTCCCCAGAGATTCTGCTTAATTGCGTAGCTGTACCAGAGGGGTGAGACTATGTGCGCTTCTCAGAGGGTTTCTAGTACTTATAGGTTGAACCATAGGGGTTAGACTATGAGATCTACCCATAGGGTTACCTGTTTTCTTCTTGTTGCTGGTTCCTTGCTTGTGTACTTTACTTGTTGGAACTGTGGATTGTAGATACTTGTACTTTTCTGTTTACTGCTTCTTGTTTATTTACTGCCATGTATTCATTGACCGTTAGCCACAAATCTTTGGGTGATTTCGTACTGGGATTGTATCTCACACCCTGTTTGGGCCATGCTTTTGGGCCCAAGCAGACTTTTTTACTGCAGGTATAGATAATGTCAAGCGCCCTTCTACTTCAGGATCTTGACTGCGTCAAGAGCTAGGGAGCATGGGACCGAGCCGTGGCTCGTGATGCTGAGGAGATTATTTTGTTTTTCTTTTGCACTTGGTTTCAGTTGTATTTCAGCACGTTGTTTTGTTTGCCATTTTCTATAGATACTTGTACCTTCTGCATCATTTTCATCATAGTTATATATCTACATTTCTTCCACTATTTGGTTTCTGTTGTTATGCATGTCGTTTACTACTTCCGCTATTTATTGTTGTTTTCTTACCTTGTATACCTTACCTAATGAGGGAATAGTTTCCCCACCGACTCAACAAGGCCCTCACTTCTAGTCAGCAGCCTCTGGCATTCAGGGAAACACGCTTGAGGTCATGTGGCGAACCGGGTACGGGGCACCATTGGAGGGGCTCCGGACTCGGGACGTTACAAAGTGGAATCAGAGGAGGTTATTTTATCTTGCTTTACTGTTTGGATACCTTATCCAGGGATAGGACGGATTCAGTACTTGTAATTAAGCTATGCTCGGGAGTAGCTAACCTATGTACAGGGAAAATCCATAATACCTCGTTAATTGTAGTTTCTGGTTTTGAGATTTTATGGTTGGTATGTTTTCACCTAGAGTGATTTGTATGACTTGTGCGGTTATTGTTTTGATATTTCGGTTCGATTTTTGTCGCAACCCAATGAGATGAGGGTATGAAATCTCATGCATCATATACGCACTTGTAGAAATCACATGTCATACATTCTATCCATGTCATCGAGGGTGCATTAGCGATTGCATGCTGTTGTGATAGGCTCTGTGTCGATTATGCATGCTGTTGTGATATATTCTTGATAGATTCTCTACTGTTATGTTAGAAAACTGTTTGTTTTGTCCCTTGCTTAAAAAAATGAACGCATAATTTTGGTTCTTGAGGTGTTATGGGCCCTCACGGATCAGAATTTGGCACCTTTTTCCCTTGTTTTAGTGTTTCTGGAATTCTGCGCAGTTTCTGAGCTACTGCCCAGAAAAACCAAAAATACACGGCGTGTACTTTTTAGATACATGTCGTGTAGTTTTTAGGTCGTGTCACTGACCGTGTGGGAAGAACACGGTGTCGTGGGAGTAACTTTGGGAACACGCCGTGTACCCGGACGTGTCACTAACAACACAGGTTGGGGAAGCTCGGGTAGAACACGACGTTTCCATAGGGAACACTCCATGTAGTCTTGTCCAGGTACCCGGCCATGTCACAAACAACACGGGCCGAAGTTACCTTCCTCTACACACGCTGTGTTTGTTCGGAACACGCCGTGTAGTCTTTCCAGGTACCCGGCCATGTCACGAACAACACAGGACGATGTCACCTTCGCCTATGCACGTCGTGCTTGTTCGCAGCACGCCGTGTAAGGTCCAGCCGTGTAGATGGCCGGGTACTCAACAACACGGACCGCCGAAGCCTCGTCTAGTGGACGCTGTGTTGGAGTCGAACACGCCGTGTAGTCTCGGGTTGAGTCAGACAGTGTGGTTTAGTCGTGTAAGGAAACTCGGGCAGGGGAATAGTTTTCAAGTACACAATGTGTGTGGGGGTCAACACGCCATGTAGTTTGAAGTGTACACGACTTGTAGGGTGAGATTACACGCCCATGTCAGTGATTTAAGAAGACACGCTGTGTAGTTTTATACACCCCGTGTAGTCGTGTTTTGAAATCTTGTGTGTTTTTCTTCCCCTGTTCCCGTTTTGTACTCTTGGGTTCCTTGTCCTTATTTTCTTGATCTAAGGTGTTCTTTTGATCTTTTAGAGCTATGCCTCTGAGACGTCCTCCGGTCGTACGTCTATCATCAGGCAGTGATCAGACCCCAGACAGGGCTGATCAGGGACTTCCTGTCGATCCCCCAGCCGAGCCAGCCTTGGCATCGGTTGTTGTACCAGTTGCGGGCACCGATTCGTAGTTTAGGGAGGGTTTCATGAGGATGATGGAGGCCTTCCAAGGAGCACGGCCTCCTTCCTCATCTATGGAAGACTTGACGTGGTTATTTCAGCAGTAGCATCCTCCCACGTTCTCGGGGGAGGGGGGAAATCAGGCTGCAGAGTCATGGCTGGAAGCCATGCAGACTATATTCGAGCATCTGGAGACACCTACAGAGAGGCGGGTCAATCTCGCCACCTACATGCTCCGAGACTCTGCCAAGAGGTGGTGGGATGTGATCTCACAGGCGGGTCATCAGCAAGCTATGGCTTGGGAGGAGTTCCAGCGCATGTTCTACGACTACTTCTACCCGGAGACCTTGAGGGCTGATCGAGCCCGGGAGTTCATGAGCTTAGAGCAGGGTACCCTATCTGTCATGGAGTATTCCTCTCGTTTCACTAAGATGCAGCGTTTTACACCCATTTGGGATGGGAGTGGGGTGTTCTTGGTGAGGAAGTTTGAGGATGGACTCAGGCGAGAGATCTGCTCGCAGGTGAACATCTTCCAGCTAACTTCCATTACTTCCATCGTCAACCAGGAACTGATTGCAGAGCGCAATCTGAGAGACTCTAGAGATGCGAGTCAGGGTTTTTCTTCTTCCAGAGCTAGCTTACCATCAGATGACAGCAAGAAGAGTTGTAGGGAGCCTACGCATGGTGATGCGAGGAAGCGAGACGCATCATCAGGCAGCCAGGTGACATGCTACCAGTGTGGCCGGACAGGGTGCACGAGGCCACAGTGCCAGAGAGACACCGTGGAGTGTGGATCTTGCGGCAAGTTGGGTCACCTTTAGTGTTTATGCCAGGTTTTCTCACCAGCAGCAGGTGACCGGGGTTCTTCCATGACTCCTTGTTCAGGAGCAGCCCCACCAGTCTCTCACAAGTCAGGGAACTAGAGTTCTTCCGGCCATTCGGGCCGAGGTGGAGGTCGAGGCCATGGCGGTCAGCCACCAGTCCCTCAGCACCAGCAGGGAGTTTTAGCACAGATTGGTCAGCCAGGGGCACAGGGTTGTGGCATGGGCCAGTCTTTCACCGTGGAGCAGACTTATCATGATCAGGATCCCGTCCTTGATACTGTTCGAGGTATGATTTTAGTAGCATCAGTTTTATCTTTATCCCTTTTCAATACTAGTGTTACGCATAGCTTTATCTCTATTGTTGTTGTGGAGAGCCTTGGACTCTGCGTCTTTTCTTCTGCCGACTCGTTGACACTAGACACACCTTTGGGAATGAGGACATCTAGTGTATGTCAGTGTAGAGAGTTCCCTCTCGATATTGCAGGGTGTCGCTTCTTATGGGATCTCTATGTCCTAGAGATGACAGGATATGATATCATCCTTGGCATGGACCGGTTGATTCCCTTCCGGGAAGTCATCAACTGCTATCGCCGCAGAGTCAGTTTCATTTCACAATAAGGTGAATATTTCCTTCATAGAGGCTAATGGGACGTTTGGGCGAGTTGGGCAGGACTCGAGCATCTTGGGCTAGGAGAAGTGACGGCCCAGATTGCTAGTCTTTATCTGGATAATCATGGGACTCCACAGTTGGACTTTCCTCCAGTGGTGGATCGCTTCAGGGATGTCTTTCCAGAGGAATTTTCGGGTTTGCCTCCAGAGTTTGAGGTAGAATTCTCTATTGAGCTCGTTCCAGGAGTGGAACCGTTGTCTATTCCTCCATATAGGATGGCCACACCTGAGTTTCAGGAGCTCAAGAAGTAGTTGGAGGAGCTACAGGATAAGGGTTTCGTCCGACCCAGTACTTCTCATTAGGGATCTCTTGTCTTGTTTGCAAAGAAGGCAGACGGTACCCTTTGACTTTGTGTGGATTATCAGAAGCTGAACCAGTTGACGGTCAAGAACCGATATCCTTTTCCACGGATAGATGACCTTTTCGATCAGCTTTGAGGAGCTCGGGTGTTCTCAAAGATCGACTTGAGGTCCGGTTATCATCAGTTGCGCGTTAGACCATCAGATATACCTCTCACTACCTTCAGAAGCAGGTACGGTCTTTACGAGTATACATTCATGCCTTTCGGACTCACGAACGCACCTGCAGTTTTCATGGAAATGATGAACCGAGTGTTCCATCCTTACTTGTATTCCTTCTTCGTGGTCTTGGTGTACTCTCACACTCGACACGACCATGGCACACATCTTGAGATCATTCTGAGTACACTGTGAGAGAATTGGATTTATGCTAAACTCTCGAAGTGCCACTTCTGGATGGATCAGATTCACTTCTTAGTCCACGTTATCTCAGAGGCAGAAGTATCTGTGGACCCAGAGAAAGTGAGAGTTGTAGTTTCCTGGGAGCAGCTGAAGAACATTTTTGAGGTACGGAGCTTCCTAGGGTTGGCTGGATACTACAGACACTTCATTTAGGACTTTTCTCATCTAGCAGCACCATTGACAGGTCTGACCAAGAAGGGGGAAATGTTCTTATGGTCAAATTCTTGTGAGTCTGCCTTTCAGGAGATGAAAAGGAGGTTGACGTCAGCACCGATACTAGTCTTGCCAGAGCCAGGAAAGAGCTACACTGTTTACTGTGATGCTTAGGGTATTGGGCTAGGAACTGTGATTATGCGGGGATATGGAGTCGTTGTGTATGGGTCTCGGTAGCTGAGGCCACATGAGAGGAACTACCCTACGCACGATCTGGAGTTGGAAGATGTTGTTCATGCCTTACACTGTTGGAGACACTATCTTCTGGGAGAGCACTTTGTGGTCTTCACTGACCATAAGAGTCTCAAGTATATCTTCAATCAGCGTGATCTGAATCTGAGGCAGCGCAGGTGGGTCGAGTATCTTCAGTCTTTTGATTTTGAGCTTGCCTATACGCCGGGAAAGGGAAACGTTGTGGCAGACGCATTGAGCAGGAGAACTCAGATTCAGGCATTTCAGGAGGCCAGTAGTGAGAGGAATCTGATGGCTCTGTTCTCTGAGATGGATCTGGAGGTGCACGACAGATGGGGACAGACCTTTCTATCTTCTATAGTTGTTACCTCCACACTACTTGATCGAGTACGGATGAGGTAGCTATTTGACTCGGAAGGCTTAGCCCTGCGGGAGAGTGTGTCAGGAGGGGACCCTCTTCCTGGAAGGACACTAGGCGAGGATGACATCTTGCGTTTCCAAGGACGAGTGTGGGCGCCAGCAGACATACACGAGGAGATGATGCACGTTTCTATTCCTCAGTTTGGGCAGCTCATCCTGGCGTCACCAAGATGTATTGGGATCTTCATCGCCAGTACTGGAGGCCAGGTATGAAGAAGGATGTTGCTGGTTTTGTCATGAGATGTTCTACTTGTCAGTAGGTGAAAGCAGAGCATCAGCGACCAGCATGCCTTTTACAGCAGTTACCCATTCCGTAGTGGAAGTGGAATGATGTTGCGATGGACTTCGTGACCGGGTTTTCGAGATCACCTTGAGGGAACGATGCTGTTTGGGTTGTCGTCGACAGGATTACAAAGGTTTCTCACTTCTTTCCGATCAAGGAGACCTTCAGTGTTGATGATCTGGGATGACTTTATATCAGAGAGATCGTTCGTCTGCATGGAGTTCCACGCTCTATTGTTTCAGACAGAGATGTGCGCTTTACCTCTCGGTTCTGGTAGGGACTTCAAAAGGCCTTGGGTACACAGGTTCTTTTGAGTACAGCATAACATCCCAAGACTGATGTCCAGTACAAGCGCACGATCCAAGTGCTTGAGGATATGCTCCGAGCTTGCATCATTGACTTTGGCGGTTCCTGGGAGAAGAATATCCCTCTAGTGGAGTTCTCCTACAATAACAGTTTCCAGGAGACCATTTAGATGGATCCATACGAGGCTTTGTACGGTAGGTCATGCTAATCACCCTTATGCTTGCTGGAGGCAGGAGATGCAGCTTTGCTGGGACCTCGTCTTGTTCAGGAGAATTCAGAGCAGATAAAGCTGATTCAGAAGAGTATGGATATAGCACAGTCTCGACAGAAGTCTTATGTTGATCAACGGAGATGACCTCTGGAGTTCGAGGTCGGTGATCAGGTTTTCCTATGTGTCGCACCGAGGTTGGGACACAAAAGGATTCAGAGATAGGGTAATCTTTCACCGTGGTACGTCGGGCCATTTTAGGTCTTGGAGAGAGTGGGGCCGGTCGCATATCGGTTGCAGCTACCTCAGAGGTATCGGGCCATGCACGACGTCTTCAACGTCTCTCATCTTCGACGTTACTTTTCAGACTCGTATCACATCTTTCAGCATGAGGAAGTTGGTATTGAAGTGGATGCGTCGTTCGAGGAGCATCCTATCTAGATTTTCGATCGTAGTACGAAGGTTCTCCGCAGGCAGTCTGTTCCTCTGGTAAGAGTGCTATGGCAGCACGGGCGAGTACAGGACGAGACCTGGGAGAGGGAGACTGATGTAAGATCGCAGTGGCTGGAGCTGTTCGGGGATTCTTCTTCTCCACCTCGTTAGGGAAATTCGGGGACGAATTTCTTTAAGGTGGGAAGTTTGTAAGAACCTAGATCTTCATTCAGGTATGTTTTCCCTTTTTCTGGAGTGTTTAAGGAAAATAAACTTTCTGGAAATTTCAGAAGTACACGCCATGTAATTTTTTAGTACACATCGTGTACTCTGTTCCGGCTCGAAGCCGTGTGATGGCCATGTTCGGGCCACACACACGGTGCGTACGGTTGAGGTGGAGGTCGGTTAATTTGGAGTACGGAAAAATTGAAGTACACGCTGTGTACTCAATAAGTACACACCGTGTACTTTATTTTTTCCATTAAATGGACCAGGGTGGTGCCTAACCCCTATTTCCATATTCTTCTCTAGGTTTCGACCGTCCGAGAGCAACCGTATGGGAGGAACTTCGACGAACTCCTGCCTCTTCGTCCGTTCTCCGATTCGAGCATGGTCAATTGTGTTGGAATCACAGCGGTGAGTTCTTCCTTCTGCTTTAGCCTTGTTTCTTGATTCCTCCTCTTTTCCAAGTTATCATGGGATAAATGTTTTTTCCATTTTCTCAGATCTACGTTGTTATAAGAGGAATCTCTCGTCGAGGTTCACATATATCGATCTATTCGGATCGAGGTAGGTGCTTTGTGCCTTTCCATAGAAATTTGATGGATATTTTGTGCAATTTCCACCAATACCCTTGAAAGGGGTATTGTGTGTTTCCTGTTTTGCCCTTGTTGCTTGCCTGCTTCGCTTGATTGCTTTAGTAGAGGTTATTGCTTGTAATTAGAGTGTTTTGTTTGTGCTCAGTTTTCTTCCCATGCTTTTTCTGCCTGTTTGGTGTTTTTTGAGTGCCATGCCTAGTTGTAGGATTGTGGACAGTTGCCTTGTTTTGCTGTTGAGACTTAGTTGATAGCCAAGTAGTTCTCGAGGTTTACTTGGACGATATACACGCGCTGAGCATGTTTAGTTATACTCAGGACTGTGAGAACCTAGAGTAGTAGACCAAAGGGGGAATTGAAGGAAGGGATTCTCCAGAGTGTCTTTTAATCATGATGCGAGACCAAATGGATAATTGAAGGAAGGGCTTCTCCAGAGTGTCTTTTAATTATGACGCAGGCCATAGGGGGGAATTTACATTGAGTGATTCCCTAGAGATCCTTTATCACGATACGAGATTATAGGGGGAATTGACTGTGAGTGCTTCCCTAGAGAGTCTGCTTAATTGCGTAGCTGTAGAAGAGGGGTGAGACTGTGTGTGATTTCCAGAGGGATTTTAGTACTTATAGTTTGAACCATAGGGGTTAGAATATGAGAGCTACCCAGAGGGTTACCTTTTTTCTTCTTGTTGCTGGTTGCTTTCTTGTGTACTTTACTTGTTGGAATTCTGGATTGTAGCTGCTTGTACTTTTCTATTCACTGCTTCTTGTTTATTTACTTCCATGTATTCATTGACTGTTAGGCACAAATCTTTGGGTGATTTCCTACTGGTATTGTATCTCACACCATGTTTGGGACATGCTTTTGGGCCCAAGCAGACTTCGTTGCTGCAGGTATAGATAAGGGAAAGTGCCCTTCTACTTTAGGATCTTGACTGCGTCAAGAGCTGGGGGGCATGGGACCGAGCCGTGGCTCGCAATGCTGAGGAGATTATTTTGTTTTTATTTTGAACTTGGTTTCAGTTGCATTTCAGCACATTGTTGTGTTTTTATTTTTCTTTAGATACTTGTACCTGCTGCATCATTTTCATCATAGTTATATATCTACATTGCTTCCACTGTTTGGTTTCTATTGTTATGAATGTCGTTTACTGCTTCCACTGTTTATTGTTGTTTTATTACCTTGTATACCTTACCGAATGAGTGCATAGTTTCCATGACGACTCACCAAGGCCCACGCTGCTAGTCGGTAGCCTCTGGCATTCAGGGAAACGTGCTTGAGGTCATGTGGCGAACCGGTTATGGGGAACCAGTGGAGGGGCTCCGGACTCGGGACGATACAATATTGTTTCTAGTGTCACATGATATTTATCTTTCCAAAACAATATGTCCTCAGACACATGAGGAAATACATTAGATGATAATAATTCCATATTCATCGTTAATTGGGTTATTTGTGTGTGTTATGTAATATACTATGTGAGATATTTCTTATACCTTAAGTGTGGTAAGAAGATATGGTGTTCAAGACTATCCTTAATTATCTAAAACAAAATAAGGATATGTTCATGGTCTATAGAGAAGATGAGGGACTATTGATTTGAGGATATGCATATTCTAGTTTCCAAATAGATCAAGATGATCTAAAATCATAAAATGGATACATCTTCACCCTAAATAGAGGTGTTATGATATGGAAGATCTTAAAGAAATCCATTTTCATAAATTTTACAATAGATTATGAGTATATTGTGGATTATGAGGTATCTAGAGAATAATTTTGGATATGAAACTTTTTCAAAGACCATTATGTGGTAACTATAATTAAATACCCTATCACACTATATTGTGATAATAATAAAGTAGTGTCTCTTGAAAAGGAAACAAGGTCCATCAATGGATGAAGAATATGATTTGGAGGTATCATATCTTGAGAGATTTTTCTTAGATGGGTGAAGTCATGGTGAGAAAATTATCCACATAATAAAACATGGAGAACCCCCTGACTAAATCCTTAACTCAATAGAAACATGATCTTCATGTGAGGTCAAGTGGACTAAAAGTCGTTGGATGTTATCTCTAGTCCAAGTGGGTGTTCGTTAGAGTTGGTGTTCTAAATGGAACTATTTATATTTTAGATTACATTTATATTCTAATAAGTGAATATTAATTTAAATAAATTATCACATATCATTCATAGTTCTATATTCCATTCATAAAATAATTTCCTAGAGTATTTATCAAATTAAAAAGACATAGTAGTTCCCCACTACAATGGAGCATTGAAATTCCATGATGATATTCCTAAACCCATTTCAACTGTCGGATAACATTCTATGATGGGGAACATATCTTGTTGGTTCTCAAGTGTGAGTAATCATAAGAATATGAGACTTCTTCTCATGACATTTGTACTTCATAATCTCCAATATGGGATATTATAAGAATATACCTTCCATTGAAAATTCCTCATGTTTATGTGTCATCAGATATTCCTATCTAAGAGTGTGTGTAATAGTCAATATACTTTAAGATTATTATTAATTAATATCATGAATCATACACTTATATTTATTATCACAAACCATGATGAAAATAGTTTATAGTGAAGTTGGGTACATTGGGTCCATCATAAATGATGTGTTACTAATGAATAAGTAAAGGAAGGATTTTTTTTGTTTCCATTTTAATAGAAGATGATATCTCCTCCCTTTTATTGGAATAGAACTATTGCATGAAATTTCTTGTCCATGGTGTAACGATGAGTTTATCTCATATATTCAAAGAAAGACATAGCAAGTAGATAGGTTGATAGTGTGGTTGTATAGCCTTCTTGATGAGATATTGAGATAAAGGGATTATATTACATAGTAATAGACCATGTGTGGTTTTCAATGTTTCAGCATTAAATTATTTCTCTTGGGTGCCTTGACACATTACTAGACAGTAATCTTAGACTTTAGGTAAAACCAAATAATTCCAATGAGAAAGAAACCTAGAGGGTCATACACTAAGTGTTTCCATTTATGTCAATAAAATTTTATTTTGAATTTACTTTTTGGAATAAATATTACTCTCAATATCAAGGAATAATTTTATTCAGGATTTATCAATCGCAAATATTTATTTTATTGGATATTTAATAAATATTTATTTTCTATAATTTGAATAAAATATTTATTCTATAAATGAATATTCAATTAAATATTTATTTTATTATTCGATAAATAATGAGGAAAATGAGTGGACTAAGATCATGTATGGTGGTAAATATTATTTTTCAATCCTATAATATAATATCTATCATTGTGTCGGTTATCACACATTGTGGAATAAAAAAGTATTATTATTTTTAATACATGGAATGAGGATATCCATGAGCTTTATATTTTATTAAGGGCACATGTGCAATTAATTAAAATACAAACCCTAACCCTGGGAATATAAATAGACCACTTATAATCTCAAATAGAGGATAATAGAGAGTCATTGTGCATGATGGATTTCTCTCTAAAATTATCCTCTACCCTCTCACATCCTCTCAAGTACAATAAGTTAAAGAGAATTTCTTCAAGATTGAATAAAGGTGAAGTGATCTAGATGAACAATGCAAGATGATTAATTGATCATTCTAACACTTGGTGATTCATCGATTCATTTAAAGATAAAGGATCATGTTTGGATTACTACTAGAGGGATTCAACACTTGGATCCAAAAAGCATAAGGACAGATTACTGAAAATATTTTCGAATGATCAGCATCTACTATGAAGAATGATCAAAGGAATGAGGTAATAATTCTTCACAATTAACAAAATTAATAATAAACTTAATATAAAAAATATCTTCTCTTGGTTCTAGTAACCATCTTATCTATATTCAATTGGAAAATTCTTGTTGTTCCTGACATTCATGTCTTATACAATATGTAAATAATCCATCAAATCAGACATTTGTTGAGTCGGGATCAGCCCTCATATGTACTTCTTCTATGCTTGTAAACTACAATATATTCATTGGAGATAACTTTAGGTTTTATGGTTGGTGTATGTACAGCTCACTAGAAAACTGTATTTATGTAAGGGTCAGCTTCATAGATGCATAAAGGTGACATGAATTTTGTATACCTTACATAAGGATAAACATGTGTTGCATAAGGGTAAAACTTAATTTAAACATTTTTCATAAGGGTAAATGAAAATTCAATAGCATGTGTAAATGTAATCTATAAATTATGCATGAGGTAGAAAGGTAAATAGAAAAATTATATACCTTGCATAAGGGTAACATAAATTTAACCCTTACCCTATGTGAAAGGGTAACACCCACTATGTAAGGGTCACACTCGAGCAATGTAAGGATCACACGTAAGCTATGTAAGGGTCACACTTGATCTATATATGGGTATACAACTACAACATAAGGGTGAAATCACCCTTTCATAAAGGTAAGAAACCAAATACAAAGGCTATGTAAGGGTATCAATCCACTTATATAAGGGTATTACTAAACTCCATGGAGGTCATGAGACCTTCCATAAGGGTAAACCAGAGATATGTAAAGGTCTGGTGACCTAAAATAAGGTAGGATATTGAACCAAATCCCATATAAGGGTGATGAATGAATAACATAAGGGTAAAAGAAGATTTAAAAAACTTATATAAAGGGTACACAAATCCTCATGTATTACTAAATAAAAATATAATTGAATAAAAAATAATGATTGTCATTTTCCCTACCTGACTAACCTAATAAACTTGAACTAACCTGGACCAACCTTTAATGTGTTAGGTTGGGTCGGATTATTTTACCTTGTACCATGCAACCCGACCCACCATGGATCAAGTTGGGTTGGGTTGTCTGGTCATGAAGCATATGACCTGAAATGACCTAACTCATTCCATTTTTATTGGGTTGGTCCCAAAACCACCCTTGATTGGACCCACATACACCCCTATCTAGGTCGTTACATCCCCCCCCCACCCATAATAAATTTCTCCCTCAAATTTTCATTTTACCCACTAAAATTAAAATATATGATGGTACTTTTGTTTCATTTCTTCCCCTTATTCCCATATTTCCACCTCATACTTATGGTTAATAGTAAACCATAATTTTCATACATAGATATCACATCGAAATAGATGAATATTCATTATATAAAATAATAATCCATTCCATAATCATATAGGTATAGTTCCTTTGGAAACATAGATACATAAAATACTAGTTTATAATTGATCTACATCATCTCCCACTAATTTCTTAATAAGTAGAACCCTTCATAGAAATATCATACATAATACCTATCATTATAACATGGTGAAATGAAATATAAGAAAGGACGGGCTTAGATTCTTAAGGGTAAATAAGGGAGATAACAAGATAACATGTGCATAACGGTATAAGAATGGGAGAAATGAATTTAAAAACCATGACTTGCATATCATGGATCATAATATTGAGTCGTTCCACAAATCTTGGCAGTTTATAAGAAATTAATCATAAAATAATCAATGAACATAATCCATGAGAGAATAACATTGGAATAAGATATATATTTGTGGCTTCCACATAATCATGAAAAATTCTATTTTAAGGATACCCACCAAGATGTCAATAACATGTTATTCTTGGGATAACCACCCAAGTACCTAATTAAGGCTAGGGATAACCTCCCATGTACCCTCTTTTAGGATTGGGATAACCTCTTATATACCCTTTTTTCTACATTGGGATAAACTCCTCTATACAATCTTTTTTAGGATTGGGATAACCTATCGTGTACCCTTTGAGCTCATAAAACATTGATATTTAACAAACTCCTTATAGGTATATACAATTCTAGTCTCAACGATCACAAAAATTATAATCATAAATAAAAATCATTCATCACATCATAACCCTTGAAAAAAATGGGTTTTATAAAAATATTATCATAACATAACTCATGGGAAAGAAACAAGTTTCATAAAAACATTGTTAACATAATAATAAGCCATATAGAGAAAGAATAAGGATGGTATCATTGGATCATATCTTTAGTAAATAATAATTATAATCAAGGGTTGTTGTGGTTGATGAATAAAGAATCCATTAAAACATTTTTAAAAATTTCTTAAGGAAAATATCATTTTCACATTGAAATCAATTATTTAAAATATAAAAATTTATAAAATAAAAAATAAAATATTTATTTGAAAATAATATGGGAAATATATAAGGAAAGATTCAAATCATTGACTGTCCATGATAGTGGAAAATTCTATTCATGTTATACATATTAAAAAAATATTCCTTTTACATTTTTGATAAAAAAGTCAAAAGAACCTCGATCAAAAAATGAAAAGAAATTTACTTATAAACAATTTTTTAAAATTGTGAAACATGGGATAAAATTAAGATAAATTGTCATTTTTTTAATATCAAAAAAAAAAATCAAACATTTTTAGAAAACATGTACAGAGAATAGAAAGGATTTTCAACTGAAGAGAGAAATAAAGTAGATTGTCCTTAAAATATTTTTTCAGTCCATTTATTTTTAAAAAGAGGAAAATGAAAGGAAAACATGTGTTATATAGAAATAAACATATGAGAATAAAATAAATGAGTTTCTTGAGAAATATATCATAATATTTCATCATCATATTTGAACTATAAACAACCACGATAAATAATAACATGAAACCCCTACCACTTTGGTATCTTTTGAATCAAAACCTCATGAAAGAGAGAAACATATATGGATATGAATATCAAAATAATTTTCATGAGAATAATCATAAAATAAATTCATTGGTAGAATATACACCACATAAAATAAAAAAAGTTGAAAATAGTGTGTGCCTCATGAAAATAAAAGTGAGATGAAAATATCTTACCTCAAATTCAACTTCCTTGATATACATTTGAACCTCCTATAAAATAAATATATTTTTATTATATATTTATCCATAAAAATAATAATATATATAATAAAATATATTATTTACTTCTAATCTTTTACCACCCATTTATTGACAATTCTTTATAAAAAACACTCTTCTGGGTGATAACTGCTTCATTTTTCATATATATTTTGGATTAGTAATTTTGATCCTTTTACTTTGATTATAATTCCATAATATCCAGAATTTTAATCATTATATAAAATTAATTAGACAAATATTTATATTCATCTTTAAAATTATAGATATAAAAATGAATTACACAGTTCAAGGGGATGGTAGGTCGTACGTACGAGCGACTTTATCATTTTCAATAGACTGGAAGGTAAAAAAGTTTGATGTGATATTATAGTTAAAAAGGTAAAATTATTTCATGAATAACATGTATAAACTTTAAATATATAATTATATCCATCCATTAGAGGAGGTGATGGAAAACGAATTACATCGGTTCACGAGCCGGCAGTTCATCGTACACAGGATCGACAGTTTTGTTTACCATTTAATAGAAGAGGGGATGGATATAGGTTATTCCATTAACATAATAACATATCAGTATATGTTAGATACTTATGTTATTATATAATCATGTTTGAATAATATTTTAATGAGGTGTACTAATAAATAAAAAAATATCCAATTGATAATGATACCTCTTTTTGGGACAACCTCTTTAGGTTAGCATAAAAAAGTATTCTTATGAGGGTTTATAAATAAAAAATGAATCTATGACATGGGTAGAAAATTGAATAAGGTATCTGTTTAGGTATTGTTTGAAAAAAAATCATTAATGTTGGAAATAATATGATAGGAGGTTTCCCTTTTTAAGTAAGGGAGGGAACCCAATTGGAAATTTCAAAAAATAATACAAAATGATAAAGTAATTCTCAAGCCAAATGCTTCTAAATGGAAAAATATTCAATGGTGAGATAATATAATTTCAAAATATGGCCATAAAATATGATTTTTACAAGTTTAAATTTCATAATTATAGATATATTTTGGTTTAATCCCCCCCCCCAGTAAACCCATTTTAACCTTAACAGTAGTAATTAATTTTTGTTGTTTCTACTATTCATTATTAGAAAAACAAATAAGGTTGAATTATTAAATAAAATAAATTATTACTAATAAGAATAGGGAATAAATTTTACAAAATTTAATTTATAAAATTTGAATAATTTAATTTAAAATTAAACCTGTAGATGGTGTGAAGAAATGGTTTTCCAAATAATAAATTTTCATAAGTATAAAAACAATTATGTCAAAATTAAAAATGCAATTTATTCTATTGACCTAAGTTGGATTAATAATAATTTAATTGAACTAATATTACTTTTAAAACATTTTTAAATAATATGAAACTTTTTAAATATTTTAAATTAAAAGGTAATTTTTAATAAAAATCAAAATTCTTCTTTCCTAATCGAAAAATAAATCTTTTTAGAAAATTCTAAAAAATTAAATCTAAGATAATTTTTACATTTTTATTTAAAAATAAAGTTAATTTATTAAAATATATTATCTAAAATTGGTGAAAAATAATTTTAAAATAAGTGCTCAAAATGTGATGAAATCGCTCTTAGAAACAAAAATACAGTTTTTAAGCATAAAATTGGATTTATTATTACCCCATTCATAGAAAAATATTTAGTGAATGATAAAATAATTTATTTAATATATAATATATAAATTACCTTAAAATAATTATCCAATGGTGATTAATTTTATTAATTATGATAAAAACACATTTCTTGAATAAAAATAATTTTTTAGAAAAACATTTCTTTCACTTTTAAATGATTTTTTATTTTCATGTATAATCAATTAATAATAAATGAATCTATTTAATACATATGTAAACCTTATAATTTTCATAATTTAGTTATTATTAATCATACCAACCAATTAAATGGTAAATTTATAACAGTCACATTAAATAATAATATTTTAATCGTATATTGTGGTTATTTTAAACTCGATATTGCATGTAACATAAGTTATTAAAGGAATATTTTTTTTGAGAAACTAATTATTTTAAAAAATATCAGGGTGTAAAATTATACCCCCTTAAAATTAATTTGGCCCTGAAAATTCCATTACTCTGATACAAACAACTGAGGATACTTCTATCTCATCATATTCTGAGGTTCCCATATAGCTTCCTCATATAGGCAGTTTCATCACAAAATTTTGACCAGGTGAGTAGTCTTATTTCATAAAAACTTATCTATATAATCCATAATCTCTAGTGATTGTTATTTATAATAAATATCTTTATCCAATGGTATGACCTCTTAGTTCCTTGCATGTTGAGGATTCGGTATGTACTTGATCAAGAGAGATACATGGAACACATCGTGAACCAAAGAGAGGTTCAGTGGGAGCGTGAAGCGATAAGCTACTGTCGATACCTGAACAATAATCTATAAAGGAACAATATACCTAGGGATTAACTTTACCTTTTCTATAAATATAATAACCTTCTTCTATGGATAAATTTTTTGAAAAACCTTCTCACTAACTTTAAATTCCATATCACACCGACGATTGTCAATTTAACTTTTCTATCAACTTTGAGCTTCCTTGATGTGTTGTTGAATGAATATGACATTCTATGTCATTTCCTCAGTTATCTAAAGTCCCAATAGATTTATTTCTGTAACTTCATCCTATTCAATTGTATTTCTACAATTGTTTCCTTAGAGTTATTTTTAATAATCCATATGAATTCTCAAGTAAAAGCTAATATTATAAGAAAACACAAATAGAAAAGGATATTGATCCCAACCACCTTTAAAATCCATAGAATAGGATCTCATAATATTTTCAAGGGTTTTAATTATCCACTCAAACTGACCATATTTACTAGGATGATACACGGCGATAAAACTCAACTATATATCAAGGTATTGCTATAGACTTTTTTAGAACTTCAAGGTAAACCTTAGATCCTGATCAGATACAACAGAATGTGGTAATACATGAAACCTTTCCACCTCCATAATGTATATCCGGGAAAGTTAATCTAGAGTGAATTATTCTCTAGTATAAATAAAGTGTTTTGACTTCATAAGGTGATCTACTATAAACCACATAGCATTGTATCATGTAGATTCTTTGGGGAGTCTGATTATAAAATCCATGGTGTTTTTTCCCAATTCTATTCTGATGTGGGTAATGGTTATAACATCCCCTTGGAATTTTATATCTTATACTTAACTGTATAATATACCAATCACCAAGATATATAATCATAAATAAATCTCTTCATATTTTCCCACCATAAATATTCTTTCATATCTCTGTACATATTTTTTACTTCCAGGGTGAATAGAGATTGAAGTGCTACAAGCCTCATCCAACAGATCATTTAAATATGGTATGGATAGAACACACACATTATTCTTGAACCTTATCATTACATCATAATCAAGGTTAAATTAAAGAACATTTATCACCATCTTATGTATCTCTACATATTCCTTCTATACCTCTTTAATATTCACTTAGATATATGGTTAAACACTCATTTGAGAAAAATAATATTTCTCCCATTCCTTCAAGATTTTAAGATCCAAGCTTCTCAAATCCATTAATATTATATCTTCTTTGATCCTCATCATAGATAATATTGCATGATCATTTTGACTCAAAGCATTAGCCACCTGGTTCTCTTTACTAGGGTGGTAATGTATTAAGAAATCATAATCTTTAATCAGATCCAACCATCTTATATGGTGTATATTCAAATAATTATGTGTCAATATATACTTTAAACTTTTATTATAATTATATATATCCAACCTTTATCTATAAAGATAATGCCTCTATATCTTTAATATTAAAATTACTACATCTAACTCCAAATAATGAGTTTGGTATTTTTTTCTTATAAACTATCCAATTTCATGAGTCATAATCTATCACCATATCATTCTACATGAGGATACATCCCAATACCTTATTTGATACATCACTATAGATTAAAAATCATTATTTTTTGTAGGGTAATATAAGTACAGGTTCACTAACTAACATTATCTTTAGTTTATTGAAATTTTATTCACATTCATTTATCTAAAGAAACTTGGCTCTCTTCTAAGTTAACTTAGTTAGTGGATTATAAAATCATGAGAAATTATTCATAAGGAATCAATAATATCCATCCAAATCGAGAAAAATTTGAATCTCAAACACAGTGGTTGTTCTAGGACAATGTTAAATAACTTTGGTCACTGATGGATCTACAGATATATCCTCCCTTGAAATTATACAACCCAAAAGTGAAAAATGTATAGCCAAAATTTACACTTGGTAAATTTTTCAAACAACTTATCTTTCCTTAGGGTCTTTAGAATAATTATAAACAAATCTTCATGCTCTACCTTTCAATTTTAATATATAATAATATCATCTATAAAGACTACCAAAAAATGGTCAAGTTAATATCTAAAGACTATATTCATTAAATCCATGAAGATAGTAGTAGAATTAGTAATAAAAAATGGAATTAGTATATAATCATAGTGTCCATACCTTGTTCATAATGTTTTCTTTGGTATATCCTTCTTCTTAACCCTTAATTGATGTTATCCATAACAAAGTATAATCTTGGACAAGTACTCATCTCCACATAGTTGATCAAAAAATTCCTCAATAGAAGGTATATGATACTTATTCTTGATTGTGACCTTATTCAATTCATGATAATCAATAGAGAGTCATATCGATCTATCTTTATTTTTAATAAAAATAATAGGTTTAGCCTATGGGGACACGCTAGGCTTAATAAATCCATTTTCAATATTTTCCTAGACTTTTTTAAATTCCTATAAATCAATCGGGGTTATTTTATATGGAGTCTTTGAAATAGGATTAGCACTAGGTATGAGTTCTATTGAAAACTCCACTTCATGGTTTGCTGGGAGACTAGAAAATTATTCTAGAAAAAAATAAAAAAAACCCACAAAATAGGCATATATTTGATGTTGAGTTTCTCCTCAGCCATCAGGGATAAACACCCTTTTTTAAAAAAATCGAGACCCATACAATATATGTGATTTCTAACAGATGTTCATATTTATCATCACACTGAAAAATGATCATATGTTAGTTTGGTATATAAAATGTGACTTCCCTTCCTCGACAATTGATGTGGGATTTATGTAGATAAATTCAATATATGAATAAGATAACATCAAATTCAGCCAAAGGGAGAGTAACAAGATTTTCAGGAAGTACATTCCCACTACCTTCAACCAGAGAAGAATAATAAAATTGATACATAATCATCATACCATTATGATTTTTTACTGCTAATTCAATATCTACTTATTGTGTTAGAATTTTTATAACCTTATATAATTCTCCAAATATAAAATAGTAGGTATATATAGAGTAAAATAAGATATTATCAATTCTGTAGTGGATAGTAAGTGTGCCACTACTAAAAAATAGGTCATTAATAGCACTAGAATTGTCTTTATCAGTTCTAAAAAATCACTGACTACTAAAGCATGACTAAAATACCTAGGCTTTTATCCGTGCTGTAAAAGCACCCTTTATCAGTGATTCTACAAGAACTGATAAAGGATCCCTTTATCATCACTTCTGTAAGAACTAAAAAATGAATCCTTTATCAACCTATTTAGTATAATTGAAAATGGGATTCTTTATTAGTTCTTTTAAAAACACTAATGGAGGATTCCTTTATCGACACATTTAGCATTGCTGATAAAGGGGTATACTAGACTGTGATGTAACATCACACTCTAGAACCAAAAACATGTCATATTGTAGTGTACTATAACAACACTATTATAGAGAAAAAGAATGTATATATATAGAAGAAAAAACCACCCATGTTATAGAAAAAGAATTAAATTATATAAGAAAACAATTCTTATGTTAGTAATAATATAAAGAAATAAAATAAAAAAGAAATTTTTAATTTTAAACTAATCTTTAAGATATACCAAGAACATTGTGTATCAGATTGAGTTATGGTTTATTCTTGCACACTATGCCATTTCGTGTTCTTCTTTAATAATTATCTCTATGAAAATTAACTAAATAATTATAAGACAAAAATGATAAGGAAATTAAATAAGTAATAGAAGATAGAATGATGAGAAAGTAATCTAGGATCATTTTCTCGGTTTTGGTGATGTGATGTTTGTTTTAAATTAAAATGACACTTATATATTGAAAAGATGTACTTGGAGTCATGCTGATAACACTGTGAATTGGATTGCAGTAAGGATAATTCTTACAAATTCCAAATGACTTATGACTCATTTTCCTAAATTATTAAACAATCCTAATGAGTCTTCTTAGTTTTGATAATTTCACTTGTAGTTTTCACTAAAATGTCATTCCAAACTGGAAAAACTCACTTTGAGTCATACAGGTCACATCTGGAGTAAATTTGATGTGATACTAATTCATACACATCAAAAATGGATTACGAATTGTTTTTCATAATTATCAAGATAATCTAAATATGTTTTCTCAGTTTTCAGTGAGTGGTAATTTTTGAAATAAAATGTCAATTTTAAACTGATAATGGACACTTTGAGTCATATCACTCATATAGTATATCATATTGAGGTATATATGGTTCTCATAAATCAAAAATAACATATTGAGAATTTTCCAAAATTATCAAAACAAAATTAATCCATTTTCTCAATTTTGAGTATGTTAGTAGTCTTTTTTACTAAAATTTATGTTAATTTTAAATAAAATGTTGCACTTTTAGTCATACTGGCCGCACCATACATCGTATTAAAGTTTAGTTATTCTTACATGTCATAAATCACTTATGGATTGTTTTTATAAAGTATTAAAACAATATGAATGTGTTTTCTCAGTTTTGAGTTTGTCACTTGTGTTTTTACTAAAATGTCATTTCAAATTGGAAACATTCACATTGACTCATACTAGTCACATAATGTTTAATTTTCATATGATAAATATTAATACACATCAAAAATTACTTATGAGTCATTTTACAAAATTATCAAGATAATTTGAGCGTGTTTTCTTGGTTTTCAGTGAGTAGAACCTTTCGAACTAAATGTCAATTTTATACTAATAACAAACACTTTGATTAATGTAGAATGCATCATGTATCATATTGAGGTTTGAATGATTCCTACACATAAAAAAGGACTTATGTATCATTTTCATAAAGTATCAAAACAATCTGAATTCATTTTCTCAATTTTTATTATATCAGTTGTCGTTTTTACTAAAATAAATGTCCATTTTATAGAAAAATATGCACTTAGATTCATAATAGTCACACCATGAATCATATTGAGGTTTATATGATTCATAAATGTCCCAAATGACTTATTGATCATTTTTATAAAGTAACAAAATATTCAAAATTCATTTTCTCAGTTTTGAGTACAATACATGTTTTTTTTACTAAAATGTCATTTTAAACTAGAAACATTCACTTTGAGTCATACAAGTTATATCATGTGTTGATTTGATGTGATATTAATTCCTACTCATAATTAATGACTTAATAATAATTTTCCAAAATTATAAATACAATCTGAGTGATTTTTCTTGGTTTTTATTGGGTGACACTTTTTTGAACTAAAATGTCAACTTTAAAATGATAACGGACACTTTGAGTCATACAGTGAACATCGTGTATCAGATTTAGATTCGAAGTATTCCTATATGTGATAAATTCTTATGGATCATTTTCCAAAAGTATCAAAACAATCTAAATGTGTTTACTCAGTTTTGAGTATGTCACCTATCTTTTTTTTGAAAAATAATGTCAATTTTAAATAAAAAGACATACTATGAGTCATACTAGTCACACCATGTGGAATATTATAGTGTGAAATATTCTTACACATCCCAAAGGACTTAGGTATTTTTCTCCAAAAGTATCAAAATAATCTGAATATATTTTACCAGTTTTGATTATGTCACATTTTTTTTACTAAAATATCATTTTAAACTAGAAACATGCATTTTGAGTCATACTAAGAACATCATGTATCAGATTGAGGTACGTCTAACTCCTAAAAATCAAAAATTAATTATGGAGAATTATTTTAAAGTAACAAAACAAACAAAATGTTTTTTTCAATTTTGAGTATGCCAATTGACATTTTTACTAAAATTAATTTCAAATTTAAATAAAAAAGATGCACTTGGGTTCATACTAGTCACACCAAGAATCTTATTGAGGTGAGAATAATTACTAGATGTTCTAAATGGCTTATGGATATTTTTTCAAAAGTATCAAAACGATCGGAATTTTTTTCCCAATTTTGAGTACATCACTTGTCTTTTTTACTAAAATGTCATTTTTAAACTGGAAACATACACTTTGAGTAATATCGGTCACATTGTGTGTCAGTTTAAAATGACAATGGTTGTAAAAAATGAAAAATTACATATAAATAATTTTTCTAAATTATCAATAAAATCCAAGAATTTTTTCTTTGTTTTTAGTGAGTGAAACTTTTTAGAAAAAAATTTTAATTTTAAACTGACAAAGGACACTTTGAGAATACCACACACACCATACATCAGATTTAGGTGAGGATAATTAATACCCACCAAAGTTTACTTATGGTTTTTATCCTAAATTATCAAAAAAAAACAATAATTTGTTTCTTATTCTTGAGTATGTGTTGTGTGTTTTGACTAATGGATTGTTCTCCTAGAATGACTAATCCAAAGCCACCATGTTCTCTCTTATCAAGATTTTTAAAGATGACTGAAGGAAAAAATTTGACTTCCCAAAAGTTCTATGAAAAAAAATAGATAAAAATGACAAGGAAGTTGACTAAAAAAATAGATAAAATTAACAAAATAATTATTAACAATTCTTCTTTTCATTATGGTTGTATGAATTCTTAACCCATTTCCTTGTTGTTGTTATCTTAGTTGCAGCCTCAAAGTCCAATCTATCATGAACAAAAGAATATTAGAACAAAACACCCCAACTCAAGAAAAATAATCCACCTATATAAGAAAAAAGTTCTTATATTAGTAATACTATAAAGAAATAAATTAAACATAAATTTGAAATAATACATTAAAAATGTCAATTTTAAACTGGTACCACACAATTTGAGTCATAATGAGTACACTATGTATTACTGTGAGTTATGGTTGGTTCTACCATATATTTTTATTCTATAGTTCATTCAACACTCTAGGTCATCTAACAATATTATAGTTTGAAAACCCAAAATATTGAATGCTTTGGAGTATAAAAAGAAAATTACATCATCATGAGTGAATCATCCTTGTTGAGTGCATGATCATAGTGTAGGAGTGAATCATACTTGTTAAATAAGTCATTTATTCCAAGAAAACATTAACCATTAGTGAAAACCTATTATAATTCATTGATTAAATTAAAATAAATATTTATATATGAGTTTTTATGGAACATAACAAAATATATCTTTCCTTTTCACCATCATAGAGAGTACAAATTCCATGATAAACTATTTACCTTATTTTACAAAAAAAAATGTTAGTGTGACCCATTATGTATTTCAAAAACACAATCAACTCTAATATAATTTTTTACACCTTTTTGAAAGTATTATACATCAGTATATCCCTTTATAATATCCAAATGACACTAAAATCTAGCGCATTCATTAATTCTTCTGGGATTGTGCTAAATATTAGTATATCCTTTTCTATATTCTGGGAGATGATAAACTCTAACATAACATCATTATTACTTGTTCATAAAAATGGGAATATCTCTATTTTCATGTACTTTTTATTGATAATAATGATTAGATTTTTATTAAGGATCTTGTGAACATGGATCATTTAAAAATGAATGTGAACATGCATAATGAATGTTACTTGTATAAATTTAACAATAATTTTTTATATTATATCATACATCTAATTAATGATTGAATATCCCAAATAATTCCACCATCCACTAAAGTGAAACCACTGTATTATTATTTTCTAAAAATTCATGATTCTTTTGGTGAAATTTTGTATCTATTTATTTATTTTAGAGGTTTTGGATCAAGATACTAGCTTATTTTTCAAAGGTATATTCAATTGGATTTTTGGTGATTCATGATTTCATTTTAAGTGGTTTTTTAATTTTCAATGATTTCTTCATAAAGAGGTTTTTTTCATTTGATTCCATATTTCCTTTGACACCAACCCTCCTTGATCACCAAAATCTCTCAATTTCGGTTTTCCTCCAATAGTTCTTTCATACACCTACTAGATTCGTTGGTTGATTACAATCATATTTATTCAAACACTTAATTTAGATTGTATACATCTTTAATGATTGTATTTGTTTGGTGTGACTCTCAACTGAATATTGTCTCTACTACTAAGACCCTTTCTTTGCAGCGTAGAGAATCCATGGGCAAGAAATTGGATTGTATTTTTTTAGTTTTTTATTAGTGATGGGTTTATTTCATACTTCAGTAATATTTTATGGTACTTTTAATGTTCTAATATAAATTGTATTCTATGATAATCATTTTTAAAAAATAAGTGGTTTTTGTTTTGTTTCTGAAAAAAAAAATTCCTCCTCATAAATTCCAGTACAAAATTACTTAAACAAGTGGTGAAAAATATGTTTTAAATAAGAAACCTGAAACTCTTAAATGATGAATATTATCTTAAGTTTAAAGTTTTTTGCACACTTTTATAAAAAAATATCAAACACAACCTTGGTATGATCTTTATTCTACTCTATTTCCAAACAATTTTATTACTTGTAGTCATGTGCTTTGTCTCCTCCACTACCTCAGACTCTACCTCTATCTCCTCCTCCACCTAAGCCTATGACTCTAAATCTACTTCTTCCTCTACCTATACCTCTTCCATTACCAAAACAATTATTATTTGTAATCCAGTGCTTCTAAACAAATAGATTTTATCCATTATACTTCTCCTTGATAAACAGATCAAAAATAATATATAAGCATTTTGACACTAATGCTTCACACCACAAATAAATTTCTCAATTACTAGCCCAAAATAGATCTCAAAAATACCATTTAATAACCTAAATTTGTTAATATAAAAAATTCTAACACCATTTACACTACCCACTAACATATAAAAAAATATACTTCTTCTTTTTAGTATGAAGCTTGTCGAAAATATTAGTAGTAATAAGAAAATATAAACAAACAAATGATTAGGAAATATTTTTAATTAAATTTTAATTAAATTTTTAAATTACCTTTTCAGGTATGCTGGTCTTTTCATGGTTTATAACCTCTCTAATGAATCTATAAACATAATATCCATAATCGATTCCATTATCTTTCTTCAAACACTGCAAAAAAATGGACTAAAATAAATAAATTGATTTAAAATATTTTTTTATAATTAAATATTTCTATGAATACCTTAATTTGTTTCCATGTATTGGATCCAAAAAAGTTCACAATACACATCATGTTTGGTATATATATTGGGTATCTGACAAAGCATTGTCGTGTGCGCTCTCAAAAATATTTATACTAAGTGCAGCACAGTGGGTGACCTAGGTCGTTCTCTTGAAGAGCTTTTGTGGTTAATAAATCACTACTTCTAGTCCAACTAATCTAATTCTTTTTGTTGTTTAATATTTTATGAAATAAATGTAATTTAATAAAATAAATTAAATTCATAAATTAGAAGAAACAAAAATTTAATTCTAAAATACCATGAAATGCTAAACAGAATGTAATTAGGGAAGAAAGGAAGTTCTCCCGAGAGAATATTCAGGGAGCACCTTCATTGGACAGTTTCAAATATTCTTAGTGTACACACTCCATCGTATGTGTGCACACCTTATTCTACACTGGTTATGAATGAAAATTATACTTAGAGATCGCCAAGCTCACCTTCCATCCACCTCCTCAATCGAGGGAAAATGGTTGTATATTAAGAAGTTAATCTTTAGACAACCACAGTGAAGATTACACCCACTATAAATTATCCTTAGAATTAATTCAAAGAATATTAAAAACATGGTCTTGGGTTCAAGAACCTGATTACTCCCTCAGGATATTTCTCGGATTAGTTACTCATGAGCATGAGAATTATAGTTCACAATGGTAAGATGAGAGGAAGAGAAGAGGGTGAATTGGTGGACACAAAAATAAAAACAATGCATGAATTTATTATAAATATAAATTACAATTGAAAACTAAAAATAAAGAAATGAAATAAAATAAAAAGAAAAGGGGAATATTTGCATCCGTCCTCCCTCGGTGGAGATCTCCTCTTTGGTGCCTTGAAAGAATGGATGGAGAATGAGATGCTTTGGGAAGGAGGTAAGGGCCTCCTTTTATAGGAAGAATTCGAACCCCGAGAGTTTGTGCGTTGTAGAACCCCTTAATGACCTCTTCACACATTCCACCATTAATTAATGTTGTTCATAAATATCTTTTCCATCCATCCTCAAAATTTCATCAACTTTGAACACCGATTAAGGAGTTATGAATTTTTCATTCTCGGTTTCTGTTTCTGGACGAAGCTTCCAGAATGGTTCCTCCAAACTTATGTCATTTAATGGACTCCTTAATGACTTCCAAACTTCCCCAAATTTCTTTTGGAGTCTTTTATATATGTCCTCGTTCTATCCCAGGTTGCAACACCTCATTTGGATGTGTTTAGGCCGCGTTTGATGTCCGTTACGTTGGGTGGGTCCACGCTATCCGCCCGAAAACATTCCCACATTCAATGATTTTTTAGACCCTTTAGATGGTTGAATCATCTCCTGGTCCAGAAGAAAAAGTTGAATGAAATAAAATAAGGATTCTAAAAAAATTAATTAAAAAAAATAGATATATAATTTTACGTAAATGACCAAAATACCCTTGATGTAAAAATCTGTCTAAAATCCAGAATTAGGTGTTTTTCACATTTGGGCTCAAAATAACACTAAAACCTAAAAACATGACAATTAACCATCCAATAACATATTTTTGGGATTATAAACAATGATTTACAGTATAAAATATATGAAAATTTGATCTTCATCAGTATCCATGCATTGGATCCAAAAAAATAAATATTTATGGTGTTCATATTGAGAGTGATCGGCATCATGTGCTTCCAAAAAAACAAATAAGTAATTCAAAGAATAAAAATATATTTTATGTGATTATATTTTAGTTTTTTACCTCTTCATTGTATGAATAAAAAAAATCTTTCATCTATTATTTTTTTCTTAAACACATCGAGTATCTCATATCTTTTATTTTTAATTTCTTCCTAATCCAAAGTAAGTTTTTCGATAGAAATGACAAAGGGATTAATGAATCCAAATCTTTCTTCGAACGGTTTTACATTTATATAGTAGTAATATAAATTCCTATAGAAAATATTAATAATTATTAACCTTAATAAACATATTAGTTCAATATTTCGATAGATGTATTATGAAAATGTACCATATGTGGGTATTCACAACTGAGTCTCCCAGCCATTCAGGATTGAGAATCTCATTTATACTCTTGAGACCAACTACATCTATCATGGAATTTTCATATATTTCTTCTTAATATAGAATGTAAGACATATTTTTATCAATAAATGTGGTCTCTACATTAATTTTTAATGATAATAAATGTTTCTGAGGAATTGGTGGGGAGAAGGTACTAATGGAAGGTCCTTTTGATTTCTTGGTCAATTCACTATATTGTTTGGATCTGACCTTATGTTTCCCCATCAAATTATCCATTTGTAAATCATACCTCACATCCATTCAATGTCCCTAAGGCATTCATTTTTTATTGATTTTTGATAATCAACCTTTCAAGGGGTTAGTTTGAAACCTTACAATGCCCAAATACATAAGTATTACATGGACCTATAGGCCTTAGAGGAATTCATTGCCCGTAGGCTTCAAACATTACATATAACCTAGACTAACTACTTGGAATTGCTCCTCCCAGCATATTCATCATGAAATCAACTCTCCACCTTCGCATGGTTGTTCGTCTAGGTTATCCCATGCATGCACAAGCTTGTCCCGATGGCAGGTGCCATACCCACTCATTCTTGCAATCTATGTAGCTTCTGTTGTGGTGAAAGCTCCTTTCTCATCCTCCTATAGAGCTTGTTCTTGTAGGTTTTCTGGTGTTAATTTGCACTAAAGGTGGACCTAATTCCTTGAGGTGGCCCGAAGGCCATACTGGCCCAAAGGCTTGGGTGGCCCTAAGGCCTTAAAGGACTTGGGGACCAAATTGGTGGCCTGAAGGCCAAAACTGGGGAAAATTCATGGCTGCTACAGTGCTAAACAGTGCTTGCTACACTACTTCTGCAGTATTGGAAAATTGTGCCTCCTCCTAGATTTGATCCTGGGTCACCTGGATACACTTAAGTGTCCTCACCAACTGGGATGAGGCTCATGTGTTATAATATCATACCTCACATCATACCTTTTTCATATGAAAAAAATTGATAAATCCATACCTCATGTATCTTTATAATATTATACGAGCATGATTTAAAAGTTCCAATAGCATAATTGTTCATTGTAATATCTGGATCATCAAGTGGAACAGAAAACTCTATAGTCAGCTCATAAGCTACCCCAATCCCCACTATCATGTGATCTTTTGGGAGTTCTTTCTAGTGTATCTTGTCACCCAAGATATTATACATCATACCACTCCCAATAAGGTGTTGTGTGGGGGTTGAAAAATAAAAGTCACATAAAACTATACATTGTATAATTTTAATAATATAAAGTTATTGAAATTTTATTGATTCGCATTTAAGATAAATATTAATGACAAAAATGGTTACCTTGGGTTCATTTTTGAGGGGAACGACTAGCCTCAAAGATGGTGGGGTCATTTGGTTCTTTATGTGTGGTTCTTTGTTCAACCACTAGTTCACTTTGATCCTTTCTCATATATTGGTCGTCCATACCAGACCAAACAATAATATCTTGAAAATAATATATTTTTACTTGAAATACTTTCACCATATTATATGCATCTTATTGGTATTTTATCTTCTTGAAATATATTTGAGGAGACACTCCAAAACCACTACACTAACGTGACCATACACTACAATAGAATCACCGTTTAGCGGCGCTTTTTTTGGCATTTCACGGCGGTTTAAACCGCCACGACATGGTTTGGCAGAGGTTTACAGAAACCGTTGCCTAATACGGTGTCAGCAATCTATTTACGACAGTTTTTTCCATTTGGCGGCGGTTTTAGGAAAGAGTAGTAGTTGCCTCATTTAGCGGTGGTTTTCCTGAATTTAGCAGTGGTTTTTACGATCCCGAGATATCAATTTATTCACGGCAGCTATAACTGCCGCGAATAAACTCAAAATCAGCGGCCGTAAAACAGCCGCCGAAGTCACGGGAACTGCTATGGAACGAGGTAGCAACGAATCAGATATGTCTCGGTGATTAAAACAGCCTCTAAAATGTAAGAAAAAAATTATGTTTAGCAGCGGTTTTCACAGTTTAGCGGCGGTTTAAACCACTGCCGCTATAAATGTCGCGGCGGTTTAAACCGCCGCTAAAAGATGTCTAGAAAAAAAATTCTGCTTCAGCTGCACCACTGCCCTGAAAAACAAATCAAACCAGAAATATTAACCAACTGAGATACATTATATCCCTCCTACCATTCATAACCCACATCATGTATCATCATCACTAGCCCTCCTACTTCACTACATCACATTCCCACAATCACTTCCTCAGTATCAAAAATAACAACATGAAAATCACACACCAAAAGCTGGGTCAAGGTCAAGTTTCTTGTTTGGAAAACCTTGGATCATGATTTTGTAGAATCCATAGACTTTACTCCCATGGAACATGTTTGTGGTAGTCGATGAATTGATCTTGTTTTCTCCTTTCGTCTTGATTCTATATGATGATTTGGGCCTTGATACCCATTGTATATGGGTTTCTTGGGCTTGAACTGGACATGGCTCATTGACATGCTCCTTGGACCCCACCCATGTTACTAAGTTTTCATCGAGATGATCCTATGACTCGACGTAGATTCCTTGGACTTATATACCTTAGATCCAAACCTTTATGGTCTAACACTTATGATTACACAAAATGGCCATTGTGGATGTGATACACACTTGACTATCCGGTATGGTTTTGATGGGTATTATAGATGCCATTTGTTAGGTCCAACTGAGTGTTATGTCACACCATTTTTGGTTCATTGGGTACCTATATATACTTCTTGGATGCATGTAGGGACATTTTAAAGTTTCAAAAATACAATTCATGACATTCTTATTTTGTAGGAGTAGGAGAGAACGTGATCATGCAGGGTCGTGATGCTACGTGGGATAGTACATTTTGGTATTTTGGGTATTTTCAAACATTTACTGTACTAGAATTTTGTATAACTATTATCTTACATTATAGAAGAATGAAATGACATATCATTTTTTTATGATATTTCCTTTGATACTGTTTATTTATTACTATCTTTTTTGTTTTACCTCTATTTGGATGATCAAATGCTTCCACTATTGATGACATTGTTTATTAATACTATTGTAAACTCTAACATGATGGAATAGTCTCTACAAAAAGTCACCATAGGTCCTCAATGCTAGTCGGTAGCCTCTGGGATATGGGGAGGTGTCCTTAAGGCCATGGGACCCAGCAGATCGGGGCACCACATAGTGAAATCCAAGTTTTTATGTTATAACATGGAATCACAGAATTCATTTTTTTATTTTATTACTATTGTGAGACAAATATTTAGGTATTTGTAAGGTAATTAAATAAGTTAATAGGTGGTACCTAGGATTATCAATCCCACAAACGAGACAAATCAAAATTTCTTGGACTGAAACACGTTCCCATAGAGTTTTCCTATTACAATTGATTTTATTACACTGTTTGGTGATTCAGTTCTAGCTTTATATTCCTTTCTATTATGGATTTCATAGATTCACAATGGAATAATGAGCCATGGACCATTGGTCGCATGAAATAGAATGTGTTATGGTATGCATTAAGTGGATTCCATATTTCAGCCCATGATGTGAATGGGACCATATGGGTAAGAATTTATGACTCATTTGGTTCAACCATTCAAATATAATTATGATATAAATATGCAATTAAATGAAATTTAAATTGGGAATCAGAGAACTTGAGCTTGACCCAGCTTTTGAGTGGGTAGTAGGCAGTGTCTCTTGTGATGTTTATGACTATTTATATTTACTATGTTCTAGATTTTGGAGTGGGTAGAGGGGTGATTGAAGACCATGAGAAAACTAAACTATGTGCTATGGAACAAATAGAAGATTGTGTACTGGCCTGATTCCTCGGTATCTAAAGGATGAGGCATTGAACTTATAGATCTCAAGTGACTTACTAACACCTTCATTGGGGGGAACCTTTTGAGATGTCTTTTCCCTAGAGGATGAGCCTTGTATACCTTTTTATAGAGGTGTTTTGTGACATAAGATGGCCATCCAATGTGGGCTAGAAAAGACCCTTGAGACACCTACAACAATTAAGTAATGTTTGACTTTGAAAACATGTCCTATCTAGTCTGGAATGTGTCTTGGGTATACCCTCAAGTTATGCAATCATAGTAATTATTTGTATTGACCAAACCCTTTTCCTGGAAAACCCATTATTTGGTTTCTGCATTGAGGCCAAGATGTTATTTTATATATTGACACAACTAGAAATTGTGATTTTATCGAATGAAAAGTACTAGATTGAGATAGTGGTCCATGAACAAGGATCTCAAGAGAGATTCCTATACATACATACAGACCTAGAGGACCCATGTGGGTTCCTAGTAGATAGACCAACCCTGAACAGGTGCATGTGTTTCTTTAGAGATGGTTACAGGTGTCACTATAGAACCTGAAACAATGTGGATGAATGATGGAGCTAATTTGATAATGATGGGAATGGGTGTTTGGTTAACCATGGTTTTATTTATATTTATATTTAGTCTTGATTCATGGTATTTAACAAGATTCATTAGAATCTCTAATTGGGCATGACACAATTTTAATTACTTAGGACACTTGTGAATCACTTGTTGGGATGGATGAGACCCTTTGATCCTTATTGTGTTTCTAATCTATTATCATGACATATTTGGGGTGGACACTTAGTACAACTAGAATCAATCATATATGATAGATGTATGTGGGAATAACTAATGGAGGTACCTTTTTGCAAAAAAAATCCATCAGGTCCTGTGTGCTAGATATATTCTAGTAATTTATATATCTTCTCACTAGAGTGTTAGTTTGGGACATATGAGTAGTCCATTCTAATAATTTTTCTATATAGAACATGATGCTACACATGCATTCGTAATCTGGGGTTTATATTGATAACATACAAGTAGATGGTGCTTTATATCTTTGTAGGGGTTATGAAAGCTGTGGGTGGACAATTGGAGAATCCATCGAGTCAATAACCCTCCTGGTAGCATAATGGATCCAAGGAATGAGTCCTCTATTTATTTTTTGGATTACGTAAACCTATCATTGTGATAGGACACAGGTCCTCCATTCATAGAGTTGGTAACACTCTCAGTTGATGCATACAATACACATTAAGGCATAGATCATTCATTGCAGCCAGTAACCCTCTTGAATAACACAGTATTTAGTGTTTAATGAGTCCATTATTACTTCTACTATTGAAGGAGGATGTATAAGTTATTGATGTGTGATAGTATGGGTGAAAGTTAGGACATGAAAATGTGTGGTGGAAACTACCAATTCAAACATAGGCCTAAATGAAATGATGTATACCACACTCGAGAAATCATGACATAAAAAAACATCAGAAATCAAAAAAAAATGCATAAAAATAAATATGTGAAATCAAGGAAATTTTAGGACATGAAAATGTGTGGTGGAAACTATGTGCCACAAATGTCACATCTACAAAGCAATTGTTCCCAAATTTTTTCAACATATTAATAATACAACCGCTCAGGGTCCAATGATGCATCGTCACCCTCTCCACCTTAATCTCCACTTTTTGTTGTCACCTGTAAGAACATTATATTGAAAATTAAATATGGTTGAATATTTATATTAAAACTTAAAACCAATGAGAGTTATCAAACTAAATGAATTTGATTTTTTGTGATTTACCTGCATACCACCAGTCGATGCACTACCACCAGGGGCATATCTGCTCATCTGTCGCAGAACTAGATGAAATAGTGTACCGCTTCCTCCTTGGAATTCATGTCATTTAGTCAAATAAAATTAAGTTTAAAATATATATTTCAAAAAAATTATGCAGAAAAAAAAAATTAAAAATGATAATAGATTCCCATTACTAACACACAAAATATATATAAGAATGATAATGAATGACAACAGAAATGAAACAAGTGGTTGCTGAATAAATAAATAATTATACATACAATCATTTTCCCCTTCAATAATGTCGATTTCCTACTCCATTGCTTTATCCACTTCATTCATCATTGCTAGAATAATATTTTCAATATCATGATGGACAAATAATCCCGCTTCCTGTTGCTGATTAACTTCAATTTCAGAGGTCAAATTTTCCACTTCATCACCCATATCATAAAAATATCTTTGTATTACGTGAGAAACTATAATCCACACTTCATCGGAAACATCATTCACATAATATACCATTTTTTATTGTGATTCTAAGATATATGGATCATGCAGTTCACGATCACCATCATCCATCAAGCGAGAGAAGTTCACAGAAGTAAATTGCAAAGAATCTCTTTTAACACCTCTGATAAAATCGACCCATTTTAATTTGAATAAAACAACCAAGAAATGTCCGTGGTAGTTTAATTTAATAATATCATGCATCTTTCCATAGTATTCCACTTCAGAAAATGTAAATATACCACTATTCTGTGTTTTCAAACCCACTTCTCGATCGACAGTACGAAATGTAAAGTCATTCACATTATAAGCATTGAACTTTCTAACTTGTTTTAGAGGACCTCTAGAAAGAAACTTCAGATCTTCTGAAAACCTCTGCTCGAGTATCAGTATTCATGATCTGAAAAAAGAAATATAATTTATTAGATTTTAAAAATTTATGTGTCAAACTAATATTCGTATTTATTGAAATATTTATGAACTTACATGTCGTGCAAACCATTCTACAAGCTCTTTATTAATAGATTTCGTTATATCTTTATCATTTCATGTTCGGCCTCTCATTAGTCTCTTTGTTTGTATCCTATACTCTTCAATAAATGGATCTGCAATTTCACTATTCATCAGCACATATCTATGTGCCTGTAATAATTCCAATTCATTCAATGTTATATTTGAGGTCTTCCCAACTGATCGACCAATAGCAGGAAATATTTTGTATTTCTGATGTATTTGAGATTGATTTGATGTGTTGTCAACACGTCCAACTCGATTAAATCTTGTCTCAATATTATCCAATTTTCGAGAACAAAAGGTCAGACACTCCTCAGCCAAATAGCCTTCAGCTATAGAGCCTTCTGGTTGAGCTTTATTTCTCACGTATGATTTCAAATGCCCAAGATATCTGTGAAATAAAATAAACAAAATTATGCATTTAATTAAGTACCAAAAATTGTTTACTTAAGTGGAACACATATAAATAAAGTACCTCTCAATTGGATACATCCATCGATAATGAACGGTGCCTCCTAATTTAGCTTCCTCAACCAAATGCACAATTAAATGCATCATTACAGTAAAAAATGACGGAGGTAAGATCATCTCCATTGCACAAAGGGTCAATACAAACCTCTTCTGGAGGTTGTCAAGATAAAATGGATGTATACATTTCTCACATATTTGTCTGAAAAATTTGTAGAACTGGAGTACAACAGCAGTAATTTTTTCAGGTAATAATGCACGCAATGCTAATGGTAGAAACATCTGTAACAAAATATGTGAATCGTGACTTTTCAATCCATGTAACTTACGATTCTTCAAGTAAAAACACCTCGATATGTTACTTAAATACCCATCATATACCTTAACATTCTTTAACATTCTAAGGAATGTATCTTTATCCCTATTTTTTATTACAAAAATTGCCGGAGGATACTTTTCATTCTCATCTGGCCAGAGATCGGGTTTTATGTTCATTGCTTATAAGTATTTGTGAACATTGAGATGATCCTTCGACTTTCCTTGCTCAGTAAGCAATGTGAATATAAAATTGTCACAAAAATTCTGCTCAATATGCATCACATCAAGATTATGATGCAACAAATTAAATTCCCAATACAGAAGTTTGAAGAATATACTTTTTTCTTCCATTTTTGCATTCCGGTTTCACTTAATGATGCACTTCGGACCCGTTTTCTGCTCGCATTCAAATGATGAACCTTACCAAATTATGTTTCAACATTTTCAAGCCGTTTCAATATTTCAGAACCAGTTAAAAAATTTGGAGGTGGTCTACAATCAATGAAACCATTAAATTTTGATCTGTTCAGCCGAAATCTAGGAGATGCATCGGGAAATCTTCGATGAAACAAGAAGCACCATTTTTTTTCATTGCAAATGGTAGTAACATCTGTAACAAAATATGTTAATCGTGGCTTTTCAATCCATGTAACTTACGATTCTTCAAGTCAACACACCTCCAGATGTTACTTGAATACCTATAAGATACCTTAACATTCTTTAACACTCAAAGGAATGTATCTTTATCCCTATTTTTCATTGCAAAAATTGTCAGAGGATACTTTTCATTCTCATCTGGCCAGAGATCGTATTTTATGTTCATTTCTTGTAAGTCTTTGCGGGCATTGAGATGATCCTATGAATTTCCATTCTCATTAAGAAATGTGAATATCAAATTTTCATAGACATTCTTCTCAATATGAATCACATCAATATTATTCCACAAAAAATTAAATTCCCAATACGGAAGTTTGAAGAATATACTTTTTTTCTTCCATTATTGCTTTCCGGTTTCGCTTGACGATGCACTTCAGACCCGTTTTCCGCACTCATTCAAATGATGAACCTTCCCAAATTATGTTTCAACATTTTCAAGCTGTGTCAATATTTTAGAACCGGTTAACAAATTTGGAGGTGGTCTATGATCAATGGAACCATTAAATTTTGATCTGTTCAGCCGAAATCTATGAGATGCATCGATAAATCTTCGATGACAAAAGAAGCACCATTTTCTACTGTGAGGTAGCCGTTTGGGCTCAGAATAAAATTTACAAACAGTGCAAGCCAAACCCGTGTAAGTGTTCCAACCAGATAAAGCATACAATCATTGGGACACGCATGTATTTTTGTATAATTCAGACCAAGCTTGTTAACAACTTTTTTCATATCATAAAAAGATTCTGGGATTTTTGCTTCAGGAAATGCATCACGAATCAATTCCAATATCATGGACATTTCCTTATTTTTACTTCCACATAGACATTTGATATGGTATAACTTCAGCAGAGATAAAAGCTTTGAATACTTCAAACACCCACTATACAACTCTTGATTTCCATCTTCAACTAAATCATGAAACGCATTTTCCTCAGTGAATTTTTCTCTTACATTTGGCTCCACAGAATCAAGAGGAGGATCCAATGATGTGTTACAATCTTTATCTTCCTGTGTTATAGTCTCAAAAACATCACTTTTCACATTTCAATTTGTAGCACCCTATTCTTGTTGTTCTGATATGTTTTGATGCTGATAGAGGTGTCTTTCAGTGACGAATGCATCATTTATGAGGTTTTGCATTTCATTTTCCATTTTCGATGAACTTGGGACCTCATTCTTCAGATTAACATCAGTGCTCAATCATTCTTTAACATTCGATTCTCCATGCCAAATCCAACACACATATTGATCAGGGAATTTCTTCAGTATTAAATGTTCATAAACCTCATCTCTCTACAACCATATTCTAAATTTACATTTAGGACATGGAAATTTTATTCTCCCTTCAACGGATCGATTAGAAATTGAAAAATCTAAAAACTCATTCAAACCCTTAACATACTGAGGTGTGTTCCTTGGTAATGTGATCCAGCTTTTATCCATGTATATCACAATGTGCCTACACAATAATGAAAATAATTAAAACACATAGTTACTACTAAATAGAGAAAGAGATTCATATATACGATAGTGTAACATTACAGAAACATAATATAATAAATATGAGCCCCTGAGTTAGATATGAACCCTCTAGTGTTTGGGATAGGGGAAGTTTCTTTGGTAAAGAGAAACAGTGTGCTAACAACGTGGTAGCTACTTTACCATGAAAACCAAATCATATTGCTAATTTGGAATAACCCCAACCTAAGTTCTCTATAGAGTCTTCATATAAAACTCTAATATCGAATAAATCTATTATAAATAATGTTTAAGGAAAACCTTATGATGCTTACAAAATGTGTGAGGAGGAGTAGAGGAATAGATCCAATGAAGGTAGTTAATTATCAAAAAATTAATTTTAAATACGGTTCACCTTGAATGGAGTGACCGTGGATGAACATTTATAATATACAAAATTTAATGAAGAATAGTAGAATCTGGTATGACTAACACATCATCAATGAATGACATATGTACTATGCCTTAGTGTTGAACCAATTAAAATTTTTGGGTTCCATTTTACATTTACATTCTTATGTTTGGTAAATCTGTGTTTCTTTAGATAGGTTTAATGTGTTTCTAGCAATTTGGTGATAAGATCTTTTAACCAAAAAGAATTATTTTATGCCCTGATTAACCCCACCCCTCTCAAGGAATCCTATGGTATAGAAAAAAGTGTTTTTGAATAATCATCCTTCCCATAAACAATTAAATGAAACTCATAATAATGGGGGTTTCTTTTTATAATTTTTCTCCTTAAATATTATGTTTTCACTATTGATGGCATAATCAGACACTTCTATTCGAACCATGAAGATTTCTATCACACCCTACTATTGAATTCAAATATATTTTGGTGAATTTATTTCTTCCACAATCTCACTAGAACATGTTTGTCTACTCGGAGAAGTATGATATTTCTTTTATTTAATATATTTCAATTCATTTTCCTTCCCTTTTCTTGGTTATCACGCACTTCCCAAAAGATCTTATTCAATTCCCATTTAGTGGAAGGATGTGATGATTATATTAGGGGTGATCAATGTTCTTTGATCACATATTTTTTTAAGTGTATAGTGTGAGGTGATCATTGCATATGTTTGTTTGAATCAAACATACTAAGTGAGGGTAATAAGTTGTGGTCGTAGAAAATTAGTGAGAGAACATGAGTGTTATAATTGAGTGAATTATGATTCAGAATTATAGGTCGGGGAATGTCCAATGTGAGGGAATTATTTTATCATCATATATTCAACTCTAATTTACATACACTAACACACTTGGTTATCTATTTTAACCTACCACACAACCCCCCCCCCCCCCCCCACACACACACACACACACACAAAAGCACATAGAATTATCTTTGTGATAAATAGTGATTCACACTACTAATTAAATTTCTCTCAGGTCTATATTTGTATATCTTGACACATTAATGGTAGCTGCATAAAGAATTTTCCAATATTGTGGGTATCCAATCCATATTCATTATTTTATTTTTATTTTATTTATTTTAAATGGTTCCATTGAATGACTATATCTAGTTCTAGTAACTCTTTTGGTTTTATGAATTTTTGTATTATATGTATTACCTTTAATACTATAGGTGTTTCATGAGCTCAAATCATGTGGAAGGAATCAACATTGTCTCTAGAGGGATCATAAAAGGAATATATATATATATATAACCTATAACTTGGAGGGGTCACAAACATGGATGATCTCAAAAGAGACATTATTTATAACTTTATCCCCACTTCAATGAAAACACGTCTAAAAAATAGGATTTATAGAATAAATAAATATATTAGAGAAACTATTTATGAGTACTAGAAAGGGTTAAAGAAGTTGATTGTTATTTTCCATAGCAACCCATTAAAGATCATTATTTATTTCTTTTTTAGTAAGGCCTTGTGGATAGTGAACGAAAGATGCTAGATACTTCTTAACATGTGTCAATCATCACTATCACATCATCATATTAGCTAAAAAAAAGGTAATCCCACCTCTCAACCTATGTCAATCATCTCATCATCATCACATCAGCATAACAAGAAAGTCCAACTCTCAACCAGTGTTAACCATCCCAACACCCACTAAATTTCCACATCATTACCTGACACGTGTTATAACCTCGAGCCATCACAACCAAAAACATGACATAGCCTTAAATACATCACAACCTAGGGAAATGTGTACATGTTATACCTTAATCCATTATAACCCATAATATAAGTATGTATTGTAACCATGAGCCATTACAACCCATGAGTATAGTATCAAACAACCACAAACAATCAAGCAGATAGAAAAACAATCACTTAAGAATAAAAACTAACAAGAACATATAAAAAATCACATGCAATAAGTAGAAAAACAAATAATCATAAACAAAAACATCAGGATACAATACAATAAATACAACATTACAATTTATTATAAGAAACAATAAAAAAATAACTAATATGAAAACAACAAAAAAATTATAAATCAAACCCTAGGGTTCGTATAGGTCATCGGGGAAGCAGGGTCGCCAGGGTCGCGGGGTCGCCGGGGTCGCAGGGGGCTGGGGTCACCGAGGTCACGGGGTCGCCGGGGTCGCGGGGTAGCTGGGGTCGCTGGGGTCGCGGGGGGTCGGGGTCGCAGGGGAAGCGGGGGGACGGGCGAATCAGGGGAGCTGGGTGAGAAGGGTCGGGGGTGGGGGGAAGGTTCAGGGCTATGAGAAAAAAAGGTATCACAGAGATTTATTATAAACTGCAGGGAAACCATTTTTTAAAAAGATTTAGCGGCGGTTCTAGGAACCGCCGCTAAACGGCGGTTTTGTTGTAGTGGTTGTGGGTATTTTACCTTTATAAGTATGTATGTATCTTATAGTTTTTGAGTTACCAACTAAACGGCGGTTTTGTATGTTTAGTGGTTGTGGGTATTTTACCTTTATAAGTATGTATGAATCGGCGGTTTTGTATGTTTAGATGTTGGTGTTTTGGCATAAAAACCTTTATTTTTTACCATATAGAGTTAGGATTCATATCATATGATATTAATAGACCATGTGAAATCCCAATTACTAGAAATATGTATAATTGAATTCTTCCTTCCTTCAATGACAAGGAGGATATATATATACCCCTCCCTTAGTGAGATCCCTACTATTCAAAGTAGAGAGAACACCAAGAAGACATCTCTGTCTGCATTTGATTGTTCCATTTAGGGAATTTTTAAATGTCATGGTGAGTTATTCTTGGGATATTTTATATTTTTCTTTAAATTAAAAATAATTTAGGGTGTTATTGATGGTAATTTTTCTCATAATATTATTGAGAGCATTCCTTGGTTCATTACCATGATATTGGTTGTGGTTCTGACATTGTGGAACTCTTTCGTGGGTTTTCCTAAGTTATTCATAGGAAAATTAATTATGGAAATTCATTATAATTATTTTATGATTGCATATATTACTATTTTATTGATGATATATGGGTTCACGTGATTGAGGATCTATGTAGGAGGCAAACATGGAAGGAGAAAAGTGATTCCCATATGGTTAACTTCTTAAAAGAGGTGGATGGTACCAAAATTATCAAGCAATATTTTATATGTGTTTTAGTGTGAAATTTGATATGTTGTAATAGCTAATCAAGGAAAGGAGACTATAGTGAGTTTTGATATGGATTTATGACCATGATGTATAATATGAAACAGTGATTTGGAATAAAATATCCATTCTATACTCTGTGGGATGATTATAGTCTTACTCAGTGGTTTCTTCACCTTATGATCATCAAGTTTGTTAGTTGGGAAAATCCTAAGGGATATTAGAATATAAAATTAAGGTGGTGAAATTAGGATATTCTTATATGATTATATTATAGAGACATTTGAGAGTGGATTGTGTGATTAATGGTTGTAAATGGTTTCATGATTGGCCATTATTTATGAAGAAATTTATACATGGACTTAGAAAATAGGAAATCACCATGTAAGTTAATGTTTATTTTTATATAGGTTATATTATGAGAGTCCTAGTGAGGATAATCATGGATAATGGAAGTATCCCATAACGGTAGAACAATGTATGAATTTCCCTATGAATGTTTTTTTTATGGTAGTGATGTGCTAAGAGGGATTATATGATCACCTCAGTAGTGATTAGATATGTGGTATAAAATCGAGTATAGTCCCTTGAAACCTAGTGGGATAACCTATAAAGTGTAGGATGAATTATTTGATCATATATATTACTTTTTCTTGATATTTGAGGTGTGTGAGTGACGAATTATAGCCTACAGACTGATATTATCTAACAAGTGATCATTGAGAAAGATGATCAATGTCGATGATAGCTGATATTTGAGTATCATATATTAGAATTTGATAGGTATTATGTAAGGGATAGGTATGGTATGTTATAATGTGAGTTACTATAGACATCTCAGTGATTAATCAAGGGCTAGGGTGAGGGTGATGTGACATTTGTGTTGTTGTTTATTCTTCTTTATGATTTTTCTCAAAAGTTAGTTTTAACTAATGTATTGTGGCACTTATTGTGTGGTTATTTCCTAAGGAAACCAATCATGTTAAGACTTCCCCATATTTCAAATTCACTTAGTAAGAAAAATGGACATTTTATATCCATTTAATGGTTTGAATGCAATAAATCCATGTGATGGTTATCCCTAAGGGATTGTCTTAGATGCTAAGGGATTATGGTCGAAACTCAAGGCACGTGTAATGTGGTTATTTCCATAATTTTTCTCCCCCTATGATTCAAATTTTAACCTCTTATTAGTGAAATGATTTAAATTTCAAGGAACAACCATGATATAAACTTATGGTATGATTAATATAATTCATTGGTATGAAATGAAGTCGGTACATTTGATTATCTTTGTGTCCTGTTTAGAAAATAATGACTTGACTTACATGAATATTTTGAGCATTACTAATTTAACATATACTAAAATATATGTGTTGTTTTATATTTATAGGGTATTATTTGTATTTAATTATTGATTTTTATACTCACACACTACACAATAACTTCTGTGGACATATATCTCTTATATTTGAGATACAGGTGAGGGAGAAGGACTAATAACATAGATTAGAGTCAGTGCAACTCAGTGGGTATGAGTTTATGTTCTCATCATATTTTTAGGTACCCTTTACTATTTTTATATTAGATTTTAAAATTTAAATTAATATGTGGTAATTTTAAAAGTTTTAAGGAGACAACTGTCATCATCATCATCTTTATCTCTCGAACAATTATTATTTCATTTTGTTACTTGAGACCCATCCACCATCTCTTATATGCAACTTGAACTAATTTGAGCAGTTGTCATCCAAATGATCATCGATACTCGGTCTGGGATAAATACTACTCAAAGTGGTTCAAGAAACATTGGTTCATGTCTAGAGGAGAAAGAGGATGAGTCTTAAGTAAAAAAAATGCATTAATAACTATTTGGGAGATGAAGCTAACGATGATGATGGTTTTCTATAACTTTTACCTTTAGATGAATTCAAAGGAAAATACATACTATAGTGGGTTAATTATTTTCTTAAATTCAATTACCTATTTCCTTAAAAATGGATGCATGTAAGTCATTTTAAAAAAGAGTATAAATATATAGTTAAAGAGTTTATCAATTTTTCAATAGAGCATGAATATGACCTTTCTCAAATACTCTGTCTGTGTTTTCATTTTTTTTATTTAAGACAAATTAAATGTTTGATTACTCATGTAGAAAATTTCTTCTACACATTATGATGTTACCAATCCTGAGTAAGAATAGACTGTTAATACTAAAATTAAAGAATTATTTTGGGATCAACAACATACTGATGAAAAATAAAGAAAGAAACAACATCATAGTGTTGAATAAAATTATCAAGGTAATAATTAAGAGTATAAAATTTGAGGTTGGTTATAATCAACAAGGTGAACCTGTTGACCACAATAATTCAATGTTAATTAGTTATGTTGGGGTCACAATGAGGATGAATGTGCAGATTGATATTTATTTATGGTTCCATGTCCATCTTGAAATGAAGGAAACCATTTGGAAGGATATAATGTTATTGTTATGATATGATTTCTATATTTTAATCAAAATTTATAAAATGAAATTTTAATTTAATTTTCATTATTCCTTGTAGTGTTTGTTTATTTTAAAATATTTAAATAATAAATTTGTCTTAATGGCTATTAGGAAATTTCATAGAGGCTTTTAGACTCTTCTTACCAAGTTACATCTTAGGGATTCAAGGGGAAAGTAAATCCCCACTCACTAGTTAGTTATTCAAACATTATAAAGCCGGAAACATGGAATGCTGTCATTAGTAATTGCATTGAGAAATCAATTTAGGTTCATTATATATGATAATATATTATTTAAAATTATTTATTTTATCTAATTTGACTCAAAATTGTGAATTTATGAAATATTTAAAGAGTGTTGAAAATAAATAATATGCATCAAAACCGATGTACCCCTATCGAAAAGGAAGGATGGGGTACACTTCACTATAGAATAAATTGGTATATATTTTAAATAAAAAATAAAAGTTTTATCTAATATTAAACAACATATTTTCCCTTTTTTATATACAGATTTTTGAATCAATATTTGAAGCCACTTCCATCCCACATCTTGTGCTATAGAAGGAGGCTCACATAAATGAGGGTGAACTAGTTGATGAAAACAAAAAATTAGTATGGGAAACATGTGTATGTATGAAATGATAGTAATTAATTATCATTCATAACAATATTATATAAAAATATATATTTATGTTCATATTTTTTATACTAGTTAAATCAAGAATCAACAATGATCATACCGAAAGAAAAACTACTTTAAGTATATTCGAAGCAACTGGAACAATATCACTACAACAAAACTTCCATTTAGCGGCGGTTTTGTAGTGGCAGTTCCTAGAACCCCCGCTAAATCTTTTTTAAAAAAGGTTTCTTGGCGGTTTATAATAAACCTCCGCGAAACCTTTTTTTTCACAGCCCTGACCCTTCCCCCCACCCCGACCCTTCTCACCCAGTACCCCTGATTCACCCGGCCCCCCGCTTCCCCCGCAACCCCGGCCCCCTGCGACCCTAGTGACCCCAGCAACCCCGTGACCCCGGCGACCCCGTGACCTTGGAGACCCCGGCCCCATGCGACCCCGGCGACCCTGCGACCCCGGCGACCCTGCTTCCTCGGCAACCTATACGAACCTTAAGGTTTGATTTCTAATTTTTTTGTTGTTTTGATATTAGTTATTTCTTTATTATTATTATTTTCTTATAATAAATTGTAACATTGTATTTATTGTATTGTATGCAGATGTTTTCGTTTATGATTATTTTTTTTCTACTTATTGCATGTGATTTTTTATATGTTTTTGTTAGTTTTTATTCTTAAGTGATTTTTTTATATCTGCTTGATTGTTTGTGGTTGTTTGATACTACACTCATGGGTTGTGATGGCTCATGGTCACAATACATACTTATATTATGGGTTATAATGGATTAAGGTATAACATGTACACATTTCCCTAGGTTGTGATGGCTTTAAGGCTATTTCATGTTTTTGGTTGTGATGGCTTGAGGTAATAACATGTGTCAGCTAATGATGTGGAAATTTAGTGGATGTTGGGATGTTTAACACTGGTTGAGAGTTAGAATTTATTATTATGCTGATGTGATGATGATGAGATGATTGGCATAGGTTGAGAGTTGGGATTACCTATTTTCTAGCTAATATGATGATTTGACAGTGATGATTGACACATGTTTAGAAGTATCTAGCATGTTCCGCTCACTATCCACAAGGCCTTACTAAAAAATCAATAAATAATGATCTTTAATGGGTTGCTATGGAAAATAACAATCAACTTCTTTAACCTTTTCTAGTACTAATAAATAGTTTATCTAATATATTTATTTATTCTATAAATCCTATTTTTTAGATGTGTTTTTTTTCAAGTGGGAATAAAGTTATGAAGAATGTCTCTTTAGAGATCATCCATGTTTGTGACCCCTCCAAGTTATAGGTTATATATATATATATATATATATATATATATTCCTTTTATGATCCCTCTAGAGACAATGTTGATTCCCTCCACATGATTTGAGCTCATGAAACACCTCTAGTATTAAAGGTAATACTTATAATACAAAAATTCATAAAATTATTATTGGGTTCATCACCATACAAACCATGATACATTAGAAAATGTTGAATTGTTCTACGCTCTAACTAAAATTCTAGTTGATTATTTAGAAACAATGATCGATTATTCTGATAGTTAAAATTTAGTGCAGAACAATCTTTATGTATTCTAATTAATTGTACATGATTCTCCGCTATATTATGAATATTTAATGAATCTATAGAAAAATTATATAGTTATTAAGGTTATTAAATTAATATTAATATGATCTATATCCAAAATTATCGATGATCCTTAGTAGTCTAGAACATTCCAAGATAGTTTTATAAACCATTGGATAAAAACCAAAAGAGTTACTAGAACTAGATATAGTCATTCAATGGAACCATTCAAAATAAATAAAATAAAAATAAAATAATGAATATGGATTGACTACCCACAATATTGGAAAATTATTTATTGAGCTACCATTAATTTTTCAAGATTTACAAATATAAACCTAATTGAAATTTAATTAGTAGTGTGAATCACTATTTATAACAAAGATAATTCTATGTGCTTTTGTGGGGGGTGGGGGGGTTGTGTCGTAGGTTAAAATAGAGAACCAAGTGTGTTAGTGTATGTAAATTAGAGTTGAATATATGATTATAGAACAATTCCCTCACATTGGATATTCCCCAACCTAACATTCTGAATCATAATTCACTCAATTATAACATTCAGGTTCTCTCACTAATTTTCTACGACCACAACTTATTACCCTCACTTAGAACGTTTGATTCAAACAAACATATGCAATGATCACCTCACTCTATACACTTAAAAAAATATGTGATCAAAGAACATTGATCACCCCTGATGTAATCATCACATCCTTCCACAATATAGGAATTGAATAAGATCTTTTAGGAAGTGTGTGATAACCAAGGAAAGGGAAGGAAAATGAATTGAAATATATTAAATAAAGGAAATATCATACTTCTCCGAGTAGACAAACATGTTCTAGTGAGATTGTGAAAGAAATAAATTCAACAAAATATATTGGAATTCAATAGTATGGTGTGATAGAAATCTTCATGGCTTGAATAAAAGTGTCTGATTGTGCCATCAATAGTAAAAACATAATATTTAAGGAGAATAATTATAATAAGAAACCCCCATTATTATGAGTTTCATTTAATTGTTTATGGGAAGGATGATTATTCAGAAGCACTTTTTTCTATACCATAGGATTCCTTGAGAGGGGTGGGGTTAATCAGGGCATCAAATAATTATTTTTGGTTAAAAGAACTTATCACCAAATTACTAGACTCACATTAAACCTATCTAAAGGAACACACATTTGTCAAACATAAGAATGTAGATGTAAAATGGAACCCAAAAATTTTAATTGGTTCAACACTAAGGGATAGTCCATATGTCATTCATTGATTATGTGTTAGTCATACCAGATTCTACTATTATTCAATAAATTTTGTATATTATAAATGTTCATCTACGGTCACTCCATTCAAGGTGAACCGTATTTAAATTTATTTACTGATAACTAACTACCTCCATTGGATCACTTCCTCTACTCTTCCTCACACATTTTGTAAGCATCATAAGGTTTCCCCTAAACATTATTTATAATAGTTTTATTCGATATTAGAGTTTTATATGAAGAATCTATAGAGAACTTAGGTTGAGGTTATTTCAAATTAACAATATTCTTTGGTTTTCATGTTAAAGTAGCTACCACATTGTTAGCACACTGTTTCTCTTTACCAAAGAAACTTCCCCTATCCCAAACACTAGAGGGTTCATATCTAACTCAAGGGATCATCTTTATTATATTATGTTTCTATAATGTTACACTATCGTATATATGAATCTATTTCTCTATGTAGTAGTAACTATGTGTTTTAATTATTTTTATTATTGTGTAGGCACATTGTGATATACATGGATAAAAACTGGATCACCTCAGTATGTTAAGGGTTTGAATGAGTTTTTAGATTTTGCAATTTCTAATCGATCCATTGAAGGGAGAATAAAATGTCCATGTCCTAAATGTAAATTTAGAATATGGTTGAAGAGAGATGAGGTTTATGAAATTTTAATAATGAAGCAATTCCCTGATCAATATTTGTGTTGGATTTTTCATGGAGAATCGAATGTTACAGAAATATTGAGCACTGATGTTAATCCGTAGAATGAGGTCCCAAGTTCGTAGACAATGGAAAATGAAATGAAAAAACTCATAAATGATGCATTCGGCACTGCAAGACACCTCTATCAGCATTAGAACATATCAGAACAACTAGAAGAGGGTGCTACAAATTATAACGTGACAAGTGATGTTTTTTATACTGTGAAACAAACAGATCAAGATGGTAACATATCATTTGATCCTCCTCTTGATTCTGTGGAACCAAATGTAAGAGAAAACTTCACTGAGGAAAATTTGTTTCATGATTTAGTTGACGATGGAAATCAAGAGTTATATAGTGGGTGTTTGAAATATTCAATGATTTCATTTCTGCTGAAGTTGTACCATATAAAATTTCTATGTGGAATTACAAATAAGGAAATGTTTGTGATATTGGAATTGATTCGTGATGCATTTCCTGAAGCAAAAATCCCAGAATCTTTTTATGATATGAAAAAAGTTGTTAACAAGCTTGGTCTGAATTATACAAAAATACATGTGTGTCCCAATGATTGTATTCTTTATTTGGGAGAGGATTCAAGTAGATAGAATTTAAAGAAATGTTCTTCTTCTAGATGGCAGGAAAAGGGTGATGTTGGAAGTCTGAATGAACATAATTTCATGGAGAAGAATAAAAGGAACACACCTGCAAAGGTTTTGCGTTACTTTCCTTTAAATCCTCGATTGCAAAGATTATTCATTTCATCGAAAACCACTTAATACAAGAAGTGGTATACTGTAGATAATAACAATGATGGGTTAATGAGACATCCACAAGATTCTCAATCGTGGAAGACATTTGATTCATTACATCTCGATTTCTCAGCTGATCCTAGGAATGTTCGATTGGGATTGGCTGCAGATGGATTCAACCCATTTGGGACTTTGAGTACCAGTTATAGCATTTCGCCAGTTGTTTTGATCCCTTATAATCTTCCTCCTTGGATGTGTATGCAAAAAACATCTTATATCCTTTCGATTATTATTCCTGGAAAACAAATGCCTAGAAATGATATTGATGTATACTTGCAACCTTTGATTGAAGAATTGCAGGAGTTATGGAGCAATGGTGTTGAGACATTTGATGCTTCTTCTAAAACAATTTCAAAATGCATGCTGCTTTAATGTGGACCATTAGTGACTTCCCTGGGCTTGGGAATTTATCTGGTTGGAACACTTACACGGGTTTGGCTTGTCCCATTTGTAACTTTGATTTTGAGCCCAAACGGCTACCTCACAGTAGAAAATGGTGCTTCTTGTTTCATCGAAGATTTCCCGATGCATCTCCTAGATTTCGGCTGAACAGATCAAAATTTAATGGTTTCATTGATCGTAGACCACCTCCAAATTTTTTAACTGGTTCTGAAATATTGAAACGGCTTGAAAATGTTGAAACATAATTTGGTAAGGTTCATCATTTGAATGAGAGCAGAAAACGGGTCCGAAGTGCATCATTAAGTGAAACCGGAATGCAAAAATGGAAGAAAAAAGTATATTCTTCAAACTTCTGTATTGGGAATTTAATTTGTTGCATCATAATCTTGATGTGATGCATATTGAGAAGAATTTTTGTGACAATTTGATATTCACATTGCTTACTGAGCAAGAAAAGTCAAAGGATAATCTCAATGTTCACAAATACTTACATGCAATGAACATAAAACCCGATCTCTGGCCAGATGAGAATGAAAAGTATCCTCCGGAATTTTTGCAATAAAAAATAGGGATAAAGATACATTCCTTAGAATGTTAAAGAATGTTAAGGTATATGATGGGTATTTAAGTAACATATCAAGGTGTTTTGACTTGAATAATCGTAAGTTACATGGATTCAAAAGTCATGATTCGCATATTTTGTTACAGCAGTTACTACCATTGGCATTGCGTACATTATTACCTGAAAAAATTACTACTATTTTACTCCAGTTCTACACATTTTTCAGACAAATATGTGAGAAATCTCTACATCCATTTCATCTTGACAACCTCCAGGAGAGGTTTTTATTTACCCTTTGTGCAATGGAGATGATCTTTCCTCCGTCATTTTTTACTGTAATGATGCATTTAACTGTGTATTTGGTTTAGGAAGCTAAATTAGGAGGCCCCGTTCATTATCGATGGATGTATCCAATTGAGAGGTACTTTATTTATATGTTTTCTAGTTAAGTAAACAATTTTTGGTAATTAATTAAGTACATAATTATGTTTATTTTATTTCATAGATATCTTGGGAATTTGAAATCATACGTGAGAAATAAAGCTCAACCAGAAGGCTCTCTTGCTGAAGGCTATTTGGTTGAGGAGTGCCTGACCTTCTTTTCTCGATACTTGGATGATATTGAGACAATATTTGATCGAGTTGGACATGTTTATGACACATCGACTCAATATCAAATACATCATAAATCCAAAATATTTCCTGCTATTGGCCGATCAGTTGGGAGGACCGCAAATATAACATTGACTGAATTGGAATTATTACAGGCACATGGATATGTTCTTCTGAATAGTGAAATTGCAGATCCATTTATTGAAGAGTTGAGGATACAAACAAAGAGATGAATGAGAGGCCGAACACGAAAAAAGAAAGATATAACGAAAGCTGTTAATAAAGAGCTTGTAGAATGGTTTGCACGACGTGTAAGTTCATAAATATTACAATAAATACGAATATTAGTTTGACACATACATTTTGTAAATCTAATAAAGTATATTTATTTTTTCAGATCATGAATACTGATACTCGAGCAGAGGTGTCAGAAGATATGAAGTTTCTTTCTAGAAGTCCTCTAAAACAAGTTAGAAAGTTCGATGATTATAATGTGAATGGCTTCAGATTTCGTACTGTCGATCGAGAAGTGGGTTTGAAAACACAAAATAGTGGTATATTTACATTTTCTGAAGTGGAATACTATGGACAGCTGCATGATATTATTGAATTAAACTACCACGGACATTTTTCGGTTGTTTTATTCAAATGAAAATGGGTTGATTTTATCAGAGGTGTTAAAAGAGATTCCTTGCAATTTACTTCTATGAACTTCTCTCGCTTGATGGATGTTGGTGATCGTGAACTGCATAATCCATATATCTTAGAATCACAATCAAAAATGTTATATTATATGAATGATGTTGCTGATGAAGGGTGGAGTGCAGTTTCTCCCGTAATACAAAGAGATTTGTATGATATGGGTGATGAAGTGGATAATTTTACCTCTGAAATTGAAGTTAATCAGCAATAGGAAGCGGGATTATTTATCCATCATGATATTGAAGATATTATTCTAGCAAGGATGAATGAAGTGGATGAAGTAATGGAGCACGAAACCGACATGATTGAAGGGGAAAATGATTGTATGTACAATTATTTATTTATTCAGCAACCACTTGTTTCATTTCAGCAGTCATTCATTATCATTGTTATATATATTTTGTCTGTTATTACTAGGCATCTATTATGATTTTTAATTTTTTTTCTGCCTAATTTTTTTGAAATATATATCTTGAACTTAATTTTATTTGATTAAATGACAGGAATGCCAAGGAGGAAGCGGTACACTATTTCATCTAGTTCTGCAACAGATGAGCAGATATGCCCCCGGTGGTAGTGCATCGACTGGTGGTATGCAGGTAAATCACAAAAAATCAAATTCATTTAGTTTACTAACTTTCATTGGTTTTAAGTTTTAATATAAATATGCAACCGTATTTAATTTTCAATATAATTTTCTTACAGGTGATAGCAAAAAGTGGAGATGAAGGTGGAGAGGGTGGCGATGCATCATCGGACCCTGAGTAGTTGTATTATTGATATGTTGAACAAATATGGGAACAGTTTGTTTGTAGATGTAACATTTGTGGCACATAGTTTCCACCACACATTTTCATGTCCTAAAATTTCCATGATTTCTCATGTTTCTTTTTATGCATTTTATTGATTTCTATTTTTTTTGTGTCTTGATTTCTCAAGTGTGGTATACATCATTTAATTTAGGTCTGTGTTTGAATTGGTAGTTTCCACCACACATTTTCATTTCCTAACTTTCACCCATACTATCACACATCAATCACTTCTACATCCTCCCTCAATAGTAGAAGTAATAATGGACTCATTAAACACTAAATTCTGTGTTATTCAAGAGGTTTACTGGCTGCAATGAATGATTTATGCCTCAATGTGCATTGTGTGCATCAACTGAGAGGGTTACCAACTCTATAAATGGAGGACCCATGTCCTATCACTGTGATAGGGGTACATAATCCAAAAAATAAATAGAGGAATCATTCCTAAGATCCATTATGCTACCAGGAGGGTTATCGACCCGATGGATGCTCCAATTGTCCACTCACACCTATCATAATCCCTACAAAGCTATAAAGCACCATCTACTTGTATGTTATCAATATAAACCCCAGATTATGAATTCATGTGTAGCATCATGTTCTATATAGAAAAATTATTAGAATGGACTACTCATATGTCCCAAACTAACACTCTAGTGAGAAGATATATAAATTACTAGAATATATCTAGCACACAGGACCCGATGGATTTTTTTTGCAAAAAAGGTACCTCCATTAGTTATTCACCCATACATCTATCATATATGATTGATTGTAGTTGTAATAAGTGTCCACCCCAAATATTTCATGATAATAGATTATAAACACAATAAGAATCAAAGGGTCTCAACCATCCCAACAAGTGATTCACAGGTGTCCTAAGTAATTAAAATTGTGTCATGTCCAATTAGAGATTCTAATGAATCTTGTTAAATAGCATGAATCAGGACTAAATATAAATATAAATAAAACCATGGTCAACCGAACACCCATTCCCATCATTATCATCTTAGATCCATTAGGCATCCACATTGGTTCAGGTTCTATAGTGACACATGTAACCATCTCTAAAGAAAGACATGCACCTGTTCAGGGTTGGTCTATCTACTGGGAACCCACATGGGTCCTCTAGGTCTGTATGTATATAGAGGAATATCTCTTCAGATCCTTGTTTATGGACCACTATCTCAATCTAGTACTTTTCATTTGATAAAATCACAATTTCTAATAGTGTTAATATATAAAATAACATCTCGGCCTCAATGCGGAAACCAAATAATGGGTTTTCCAGGAAAAGGGTTTGGTCAATACAAACAATTACTATGATTGCATAACTTGATGGTATACCCAAGACACATTCCAGACTAGATAGGCCATGGTTTCTAAGTCAAACATTACTTAATTGTTGGAGGTGTCTCAAGGGTCTTAGCTAGCCCACATTGGATGGTCATCTTATGTTAAAAAACACCTCCATAAAATGGTATACAAGGCTCATCCTCTAGGTAAAAGACATCTCAAAAGGTCCCCCCACCCAATGAAGGGGTCAGGAAGTCACTTGAGATCTCTAAGTTCAATGCCTCATCCTTTAGAGACTGAGGAATCAGGCCAATACAAAATCTTCTATTTTTTCCCAAGCACATAGTTTAGTTTTATCATGGTCTTCAATCACCCCTCTACCTACTCCAAAATCTAGAACATAGTAAATATAAATAGTCATAAACATCACAAGAGACACTGCCTACTACCCACTCAAAATTTGGGTCAAGGTCAAGTTCTCTGATTCCCAATTTAAATTTCATTTAATTGCATATTTATATCATAATTATATTTGAATGGTTGAACCAAATGGGTTATAAATTCTTAACCATATGGTCTCATTCACCTCATGGACTGAAATATGGCATCCACTTAATCCATAACATAACATGTTCTATTTCATGCGACCAATGGTCTATGACTCATTATTCCATTGTGAATCCACGAAATACATAATAGAAAGGGACATCAAGCTATAACTTAATCACCAAACAGTGGAATCAAATCAATTGTAATAGGAAAAAACTAGGGGAACATTTTTCATTCCAAGAAATTTTGATTTGTCTGGTTTGTGGGATTGATAATCCTAGGTACCACCTATTACCTTATTTAATTACCTTACAAATACCTAAATATTTGTCTCACAATAGTAATAAAATAATAAAATGAATTCTATGATGCCATTTTATAACATCAAAACTTGGATTCCACTATGTTGTGCCCAGATCTGCTGGGTTGCATGGCCTTAAGCACACCTCCCCAAATCCCAGAGACTACTGACTAGCATTGAGAAGCTATGGTGACTTTGTGCAGAGACTATTCTATCATGTTAGAGTGTACAATAGTATTAATAAACAATGTCGTCAATAGTGGAAGCATTTGATCATCCAAATAGAGGTAAAACATAAAACATAGTAATAAATTAACAGTATCAAAGGAAATATCATAAAAAATGATATGTCATTTCATGCCTTGATAATGTAAGAGAATAGGTATACAAAATTCTAGTACAATACATTTTTTAAAATACCCAAAATACCAAAATATAATATCCCACCTAGCATCACGACCCTGCATGATCATGTTCTCTCCTGCTCCTACAAAATAAGAATGTCATGAATTGTATTGTTAAAACTTTACAATGTCCCTACATGCATCCAAGAAGTATATATAGGTACCCAATGACCCAAAAATGGTGTGACATAACACTCAGTTAGACCTAAAAAATGGAATCTATAAAAATTCCAATTTGTGTGATATAAATAAAATTTGTGTTCAATATATCACACATATTAATGTACTGAATGAAAATTTCAGAAGGCATAAGTGATACTATCCATACAGACAAGGATCCCTATAATAAATAGTCACGATACTATATATAAGTGAATCTATAAATATAAATAAACTAGAATAACACTATCATGTCTACGCACTGTAGGAAAATAACCACAACGAGGCTATCTATATTGTATAAGAAAACATCTGTCACAGCCACACCATATAATCTAGTGTAAAAAACTACCATAGCCACACAATGTTACCTATTGAATAATACCCATCACAACCACACAAGATAATCAAGTGTGTATCACATCTACAATGGTAATTTTGTGTAATCATAAGTGTTAGACCATAAAGGTTTGGATCTAAGGTATATAAGTACAAGGAATCCACATCGATTCATAGGAGCATCTCGATGGAAACTTAGTAACATGGGTGGGGTCCGAGGATCATGTCAATGAGCCATGTCCTGTTCAAGCCCAAGAAATCCATATAAAATGGGTATCAAGGCCCAAATCATCCTATAGAATCAAGATCAAATTAGAAAACAAGATCAAGGCATCAACTACCACAAACATTTTCCATGCGAGTAAAGTTCATGGCTTCTACAAAATCATGATCCAAGGTATTCCAACCAAGGAACTTGACCTTGACCTAGCTTTTGGTGTGTGATTGTCATGTGGTTATTTTTGATATTGAGGAAGTGATTGTGGGAATGTGAAGTATTGAAGGAGGAGGGCAAGTGATGATGATACATGATGTGGGTTATGCATGGTAGGAGGGCTATAATGTATCTCAGTTGGTTTACATTTCTGGTTTGATTTGTTTTTCAGGGAAGTGGTGCAGCGGAAGCAGAATTTTGTTTCATGGAAAACTTTTAGCGGCGGTTTAAACCTCCACTAAACTGTGAAAACCACTACTAAACGTAAATTTTTTCTTACGTTTTAGCGACAGTTTTAGCCACTGCGACATAGATGATTCGTTGTTGCCTCGTTCCGCGGCAGTTCCCGTGACTTCGGTGGTGGTTTTACGGCCGCTTATTTTGAGTTTATCGGCAGTTATAACTGCCGTGAATAAATTGATATCCCAGGATCTAAAAAACCACCGCTAAATTCATAAAAAACTCCACTAAATTCAAAAAAAACGCCGCTAAATGAGGCATCTACGACGCTTTCCTAAAACCTTCTTCAAATGAAAAAAAAAACCGCCGCGAATAGATTGTCGATGCCGTATTAGTCAGCGGTTTCTGTAAACCACTGCTAAACAGCGCTTTTGTTGTAGTGAACCATTTAGTGAAATCAACACAACTTTGTTCCACCTAAAAATACCAGTATCACTCAAAAAAATACAACCACCTTAGTCAAAAGAATCGTATGAGGAACCCAAACAAGCAATCAATGAGTGAGGAGGAGGAGAAAATAGCATACCTTGGATTCAGGATTTGATTCTTATGATAGAAAATGGATATATCATGTGTGAAAGCTTGGATTCCTTCAAGACTTGGATTTATTTGAGACTTGATTCATTCGATCCTTGGATACAAGCATTGGATTCATTCGAGACTTGATTTGAGCCATTATTTGAGGCAAGATTCATGGAGGAGGATCACTGGTAGCAGGTGACTTCAACAAAAACATTTAGATATTGTGACTAAAATAGTCATGATTAGGGTTCTTTAAATAGATTAGGATATTTTTATTAGTTCTTCTAAAAAATCATTGATAAAGATAACATTTATAAATACTAAATTAATAAGAACTCATAAAATCTATATTTATCAGTGATTATTTAGTGCTAGTGTAAGATCCCATCTTTTCTTAGGTGTGAATCTTTTTAAATTTTGGACAAGATGGGTTGTTATTAATTTAATTTATTGATTAAATTTATTTAAAACTTCAAAAATTTAAAAAAAAAATAAGATTTCACCACGTGAAATTGGATTTCACCATGTGTAATATTTCACCACATGAAATTAGATTTCACCACATGTAATCATTCACCACGTGAAATTAGATTTCACCATGTCTAAACTTTCACCATATGTAATTGGATTTCACCACATGTAATCTACAGTGAATGTTTTTTTAAATTTTTTGATGGTATTTCCTCAAGAAATAAGTTAAAAATCATTACACGATATGAAATGAGGATTCATGTCATGTAATTATCACACCCAACTTTTTAAAAATACTTTTCCAACGTTGTATAAACCCTCTACACCCATTTTCCTTCATTGTAGAAGTTCTGCAAACCACCATCTTCGACCGAAGATGTATCATGCACCTCTTCCTTGACTGGAACACCTCCATGCATTGTAATATTTGACCAAAGACACTTTTTATACCTCCCTCCTTATTGCGGGTCTTTTGTCGTTACTTTTAGGGTGTATGTTGTGATCCAGAAGTTATCTAGCATCAGATCTTAGATATCCAGACCTATATTTTTAAGGTATTCCTTTCAGTTATTAATCTACTTCTAGACTCATTTCTATGGGATTATATAGTTCTTGTTGAGAAGAATCTAGTAGTCAATTTCTATTATAGACATATGGATTTTTTCACCTCTTTCTCCACTTTTGAGGAGTCAGATCTATATCTAGTTCATCGATTCATTCTTGATTGATTACGTTCAAATTGGTATTATTTGTTGTTAAGCATTCGTCACTATTATTGAGATCGGTGCTCTATAATTCAAATCCCAAAGTCTTAATTACATTAATATGTATGAAATTATATAATTTCTATTAGTTTTTTAGTAATTATGTTCATGATTAAATTAATTATATTGGTGAATTAATTAATAAATGGAAATGTGAAATTTGGGTATTGGGATTTTAGATCTTGAATAATTAATTGTTAAATTATTTATGGAGTAATTTATATTGTTGAAATTGATTAATTAATTGTAGAATTAATTAATTTCAATGGTTGGGATTATGAAATTTTTATTTTAATAATTAATTTTTAAATTAATTTTTATTATATTGAAGTTTTTGAAATGGAATAATTAATTTTATTATTAATTATTAGATATTGTTATGAATATGAAATTTTTTGGATGTAATTATTTAATTATTTAACTAAATAATGTGATTGAGTATGAAAGATTAATTGAAGAATTAATTGGGGATATTTAATTGGTTGAGTTAGACCAATTAACTGATGAATCAATTGGGGATATTGAATTTATTCAGTTAGACCAATTAATTGATGGATCATTTGGGTATATTTAAATGGTTGAGTGAGGATAATTAATTGATAGATTAATTAATGTAGTAATGTGATTATATAATTGTTGAATTAAACAATAGAATTAAATTTTATTAATTAATTGAATATTAATTAATCAGAGTTGACATGGACAATTAATTGGTGAATTAATTGATGGTGGTTTCATGTGATTAATTAATTGTGAATTAATTAATGAGAGTTGACGTGGATAATTAATTGGTGAATTAATTGAAGGGAATGAGTTAGATTAATTAATTAATTATGAAATTAATTAAAGTAAATGAATGTGAACAATTAATTGGTGAATTAATTTAAAGGATTGAGTTGGATTAATTAAATGTGGAATTAATTAACAGAGGGGTCCTTTGGGCCAAAAAAATGGGCTTTCAAGCCTTGTATTCAGGCCACTTGGTCTTGGGCCTTTGGGCTATGTAATGGGTCTCCCTCTACCCACACTAAATAGGTCTTTGTTTTAAATAATAATTCGAGTCTTTGGCCCCAACCTTTAAAAAATATATAAATATAATTAATGAAAGTAATGTTATGATTTTTGAGTTGGATTAATTAATTAGTGAATTAATTAATTAATATAATTGTATTGAAATAATTGAATGAGTTATATTAATTAATTTATGAATTGATTAATGGGGATTATTGTGAGGGTTCAATTTAATGAGTTAGATTTATTAATTGGAGAATTAATTAATGGGTATTGTTGTGATGATTAAATTGAACGAGTTAGATTAATTAATTGGTGAATTAATTAATGGGGATTATTTTGATGGTGCAATTGAATGACTTAGATTAATTAATTGGAAAATTATTTAACGGAAATTATTTTGTTGATGTAATATAATGAGTTAGATTAATTAATTGATGAATTAATTAATGGGCATTATTGTGATGGTGTTATTGAATGAATTGAATTAATTAATTAGTGAATTAATTGATGTGAATTATTAGGATATTTAATTGATAGAATTGGATAATTAATTGATAAATTAATTATGAGATACTAAGATTTGAGAATTGATATAATTAATTGTGGAATTAATTATGAAGTATTGAGATTGTGAGTGAGATAATTAATTGTGGAATTAATTATGGGATTCTAATTTTCTAGATATTGATTAATTAATTGATGAATTAATTAATGGTATTGACATATGTAATTAATTAGGGAATTAATTAAGGGTATTTATGTGACAAACTAATTGTTGAATTTTTAATGGAATTGGAGGATAATTAATTATTTAGTTAATTATCAAATTGTTAAATTATAATTTATGAATAATTAATTAGTGAATTAATTATTCAATTTCGAGTTGTGATATGATTCATTAATTTTTGAATTAATTAATGGACTTTATATGGTTAATTAATTATTGAACTAATTAATGGAAGTGTTGTGGTTAATTAATTGGTGAATTAATTAATGGTACGAACATGGTTAATTAATTTTTGAATTAATAAAAGGATTTGGAATGATTAATTTATTGTGGAAATTAATTAATAAAATTAATGTGATTAATTAATCGTTGGATTAATTAATTTAAGGTTTATGATTAATTAATTGGTGAATTAATTAATGGAATGGATATAGTTAAATAATTTTTTAATTAATTAATGGATTTGAAGTGACCAATTAATTGATCAATTAATTGAAGGGATTATTATCATCAATTAATTGCGGAAATTAATTAATGAACTTAATGTGATTAATTAATCGTTTGATTAATTAATGAAAATGTGTTATGATTAATTAATTGGTGAATTAATTAATGGAATAGACGTAGATAATTAATTGTTGAATTAATTAACGAAGATGAAATGACCAATTAATTGTTGAATTAATTGAAGGGTTAAATATGATTAGTTAATTGTGAATTAATTAACATATTGATTGGTGAAATGGATATTGGTTGTGATTATGTTGGCATGGAGTAGCACATGGGATAACTGGGGTGTGAAAAGGGGTTAATTGGGATGACTGTGTGAGATTATGATTGTTTTTCAAAGGATCGTGTGATCCTTCGAAGAAGAAGACTATGTGAGCTTCTGTTTTTTTTTGAAGGACCTTGTAAGACTTCAGGGAAGAAGACTGTGTGAGCTTCTATTTGATTTTAAAATAACCATGTGAGCCCTTGAGGGGGGATACTGCAAATGATTTCCCATTTTTCTATGATTTATGCTCACACCCTACTTGGGCCTCCTGATCGGTACCCGAGTAGACTTTGTGATTTATGGATAGGTTAAGAGTAAAGGCACAATGTTAGTTTATTAAGTTGTGGATGGAGCATGGATGAGGGAACGAGACATGGTTTGGGACCCTTTTGGGAGTTTTTATTGTCTTCACATTTGGGTTTTCATTTGACACTTGGCACGTACTTAGAATGGAATATCTACTGTTTAATTTTGATTATATATTTCCTGTTTTGGTTATCTTAGGACACTGGTATTGTTCTAGTTATATATACTTCTTCTATTTTTTATTTATTTATACTGGTGTTTAACTCTAATAAAAGAAAAAAAGAGGGTATAGTCTCCCCATGATCGATAATAGACTCACACTACTAGTCGGCAGCCTCTGGCGTAGGGGGAGGCATTCCTAAGGTCATGTGGTGAATCGTCTCAGGGTAGCATTGAGTGGCACCCAGGTCGGGACGTTACAAAGTGGTATCAGATTAGTTTCTTTTCTTCTTATTTTGCCTTACTATTTAGGAAATGTGGATTGGAGAATAGGATGAGTCATGTCTTGTTTTAGAGGTCATTCATGGGAGTTGTTACCCCATTTATGTGGGTAAAATCCAAGTTCCCATAGTGGGATTGTTTTTATTGATATGTATGGTTATAGTTAATGTTATTTCACCCTGGGTGATGCACTTGTTGTGTGATGTGATTATTGTTTATGAGATTTGTTAAGATTGAATCGTGGCCCTGAATGGCGTGAAATTTGAGTCTACATGCATTATTATATGCACTCAGGGTTATTTTGACATGCATTATTTTAGGCCCGCATAGGAAAATGGGTTATGGGTAAGTTGTTGAACTTGAACTATTTTTCCTTACTTTTGAAATTGAACTAAAAAAAGTTCCTAAAATGAAATTGGGAAATATTTTAAAATGATGCAAGATGAGAATAAATGGGTGTCTAAATGAGAAAATTGGATAATGATAATGTGTATACCCTTGATAACTATGAACTATCTGGTTTTGGACAAGTGTGTTGAGATGTTGGTGGGTAGAAAAGCCTAAGACTTTTCAAATATTAAGGTGTTTTTATAGTGGGAGGTAACATCGATAATAAAGGATTTGTTGTGGTTTTCATTGATGAATTCTTAGGGTAATTTTAATTAGTGATGATGATGTACCCTACCTTGACATCATCCTAGGTACACTATGAAATCTATGGCTTTATGCCTAGATACCTAAATGTGTTTTGGTTATATATGGGGACCCTTTGAAGTTGTTCTTATGAATCAATATATATATGGATCTGGATGGTTTGAGGTATGCCATCGACAGTTTTTGGATGAGTTTCTCTGAATAGACAAAAATTCAATGAATACTGTGGGCCATGGGATGTGGTGGTTAAGTTTCTTGAAAAATAGGTTGTAATAAAACTTCTAAAGTGGGTAGTGATATGTTAGTATTATGTTTGGGAAGCAAGACCATTGGGTTGAAATGGTGGCATAATAATTCCAACGAGTAACCTATAAGGTGTATGTTTAATTTTCTCAAGGGAATGGTCAGGTGGGCCTTAGAGGTGGTGGATGTACATCATTTATAGCCAGTTTTTTATGGTAAGGATAACTGCTAATGTGGGATGGTTTCTTATAGTTCTAGGGAATAGTGAATTGGGAAACGCATTAGGTATTTTGAGGAAGTTGGTCTTGAGATTGATTCATTCTTTGAGGAGAATCTGATATGTGGGTTGGATCGTAGTGAGAAGGTATTGTGGGAAAAAATTACTCATAGTTAGTGTGTTGTGGGAACTTGGGTATGAGTTAAGGAGGAAACTTTGGAGAGAGAATTAGATAACAGGGCACAGTGGCCCAAATTTCTTTAACTCGAAATCTTCAAGGTTCTTGGGAGTACTACTTGAGGATGAGCTGTTATAGTGTGGGGAGATTGTATGATCTCATCTTTTTCTAGTTGCGACTCATTTTAAATTTTGGACAAGATGGGTTTTTTTGAATTTAATTCATGGATTAAATTTATTTAAAACTTTAAAAATTTACACCCATATGATTTCACCACGTGAAATTGGATTTCACCATGTGTAATATCTCAACACATGAAATTATATTTCACCATGTGTAATCTTTCACCACGTGAAATTAGATTTCACCATGTGTAAGATTTCACAGCATGTAATTGGATTTCACCATGTGTAATCTGCAATTAATTTTTTTTAAAATGGTTTTATGGGATTTAATTGGGAGATTAGTTATAAATCATTACATAACATGAAATGAGGATTCACATCATATAATCATCATGTCCAGCTTTTTAAAAAATCGTTTCTAATGTCACGTAAACCCACCCCCCCCCCCCCCCCCCCGCACCCATTTTCTGTCACTGTAGAAGCTCTACACACCACCATATTCAACTAAAGACATCCTTCACACCTCCTCCTTGGACTGAAACACCTTTTCGCATTGCAATCTTTGACCAAAGAACCTCTATGAACCTCCATCCTTATTGTGGGTCTTCTACCATTAATTTTTGGGAGTCCTCTTCAATCCAGAATTGATATCGCACAAGATCTTGGATATCCAGACCTAGATTTTTAAGGTATGACTTTCGGTTATTAATCTAATTCTAGATCTATAGATAACAGATTATCTAGTTCTTGTTGAGAGGAATCTAGTAGTTTATTGTTATCTCAGGTATAGGGATTTTGACATCACTTCCTCTGCTTTTAAGGAGTCGGATCTAAATCATGTTCATCAATGCATTATTGATTGATTATGTTCAAACTGGTAATATCGGTTGAAAAGCGTTCATCATCGTTCTTGAGGTAGTTGTTCTATAATTTAAATCCCAAAGTCTTAATTTCATTAATGTGTATGTAATTATAGAATTGTTTTTAGTTGTTTAGCAATTGTGTTCTTGATTAAATTAATTAATTTTGTGAATTAATTAATTAATAGAAATGTGAAATTGGGATATTGGGATTTCAGATCTTGAATAATTAATTATTAAATTAATTATGGGGTAATTGAGATTGTTGAACTTGATTATTTAATTGTAGAATTAATTAATTTATATGGTTTGGATTATGAAATTGTGATTTTAATAATTAATTTTCGAATTAATTATTGTCAGATTGAAGTTTTTGAAATTGAATAATTAATTTAAGAATTAATTATTAGAGATTTTTATGATTAGGAAATTTTTTGAATGTAATTATTTAATTGTTTGATTAAGAACAATAAATTGAATAATTATTTGGGGACATTTAATCTGTTGAGTTATACCAATTAATTGATAAATCAATTGGGTATATTTAATTTGTTGAGTTAGACCAATTATTTGATATATCATTTGGGGATATTTAATTGTTTGAGTGAGGATAATTAATTGATGGATTAATTAATGTAGTAATGTGATTAATTTATTTTTGAATTAAATTATAGAATTTAATGTGATTAATTAATTTTGAATTAATTAATTGGAGTTGGCATGAACAATTAATTGTTGAATTAATTTATGGTGGTTGAATGTGATTAATTAATTGTGAATTAATTAATAATAATTAACATTGAGGATTAATTGGTGAATTAATTGAAGGAGATGTGTTAGATTAATTAATTATGGAATTAATTAATGGAGATATATGTGAAGATTTAATTCATTAATTAATTGAAATGATTGAGTTAGATTAATTAATTGTGGAATTAATTAATAGAAATGATTTGGATTAATTAATTGAAGAATTAATTAATGTATGTAATGTTATGATTTTTTAGTTGGATTAATTAATTGGTTAATTGATTAATAGAGATTTTTTTGTATAAATAATTGAATGATTTAGATTAATTAGTTGAAGAAATAATTAATGGAGATCATTATGGTGGTGTAATTGAATGAGTTATATTTATTAATTAGTGGATTAATTAATGGTTATTATTGTGATTATGCAATTGAATGAGTTAGATTAATTAATTGGTGAATTAATTAATGGGGATTATTATGATGGTGAAATGGAATGATTTAGATTAATTAATTAGAAAATTAATTAATAGCGAATATTTCGTTGATGCAATTGAATGAGTTAGATTAATTAATTGTGGAATTAAATAATGGGCATTATTGTGATGGTGCAATTGAATAAATTAAATTAATTAACTGGTGAATTAATTAATGTGTATTTTTCAAATATTGAATTGATAGAATTGGATAATTAATTGATAAATTAATTATGAGATACTGATATTTGATAATTGATATAATTAACAGTGGAATTCATTATTAAGTATTGATATTGTAAGTGAGATGATTAATTTTGGAATTAATTATTGGATTCTGAGTTTTTGGATATTGATTAATTAATCGATTAATTAATTAATGGTATAGATGTAGGTAATTAATTGGGGAATTAATTAAGGGTATTCATGTGGAAAACTAATTTTTAAATTAGTAATGGAATTGGAGGATAATTAATTGTTTAGTTAATTATCAAATTTTTGAATTATAAATTTTTAATAATTAGTTGGCGAATTAATTATTTGATGTCGTGTTGTGAAAAGATTAATTAATTATAAAATTAATTAATGGACTTTATATGGTCAATTAATTATTGAATTAATTAATGGAAGTCTTGTGATTAATTAATTGGTTGATTAATTAATTGTACGGGAAAGGTTATTTAATTGTTGAATTAATTGAAGGATTTGGAATGATTAACTAATTGCGGAAATTAATTAATGAAATTAATATTATTAATTAATTATTGGATTAATTAATGGAATTTTTATGATTAATTAATTTGTGAATTAATCGATGGAATAGATATAGTTAATTAATTGTTTAATTAATTAATAGAGTTGAAGTGACCAATTAATTGATGAATTAATTGAAGGGATTGTTATGATTAATTAATTATGGAAATTAATCAATGAACTTGATGTTATTAATTAATCATTTGATTAATTAATGGAAATGTGTTATGATTAATTAATTAGTGAATTAATTAATGGAATTTATATAGTTAATTAGTTATTGAATTAATTAACAGAGATGGAGTGACCAATTAATTTTTGAAATAATTGAAGGTTTACATATGATTAATTAATTTTGAATTAATTAATATAATGTTTGGTGAAATGTCTATTTATTTTGACTATGTTTGCATGGTGTAGCACATGGGATGATTAGGGTATGAGAAAGGGGTTATCTGGGAAGACTATGTGAGATTCTGTTTGTTTTCTGAAGGACCGTGTGAGCCTTTAAAGAAGAGTAATGTGTGGCCTTCTGTTTGTTTTATGAAGGAGCGTGTGATCCTTCAAGGAAGAAGACTTTGTGTGATTCTATTTATTTTTCAATGGACCCTATGAGCATTTGAGGTGAAATAACACGATATATTTCTCGTTTTTCCTATGAAGCATTTATACTTGTCTTGGTATTACTCACTATAGATCCTTGAGGTTAGATCCCATAGTGCACATTACTCATGTGAGACTGATTTAAATGTTTATGTATTTGATAAATTCCATATAAATTGTGATAATAAATTGTAACATGGACATTCATATATGTGATATCCCTTGGGGATAGTTAAGACTCTTGCACAAGACAAAGTAGGTATTGAGGTTCGGGTGTCCTCAGGAACCCAGGGATTTATTCTATTAAATAAATAATAATTTAGTAAATGTAAAATATTTACTTTATTACTTGTATTTATTCTTTATACAACTGCATACACTGTTATTGAATGGATTTGTTTTAAACACCATTGGTGGTGGCCTATGGAGGATGAGGGGAGTATTGGATCATATAGATAATGTGATAAGTCCTTTTAGGGATTGTTGATATGTATTGAGGAGGTATTCCTCAGATATGTTAGGTTTTGGAGTTCTCTTTAAGAGAAATCCTATGGGGACAAAATGGGGGATGTGGGAAATTTTTTCGTAGGGTTTGGTCATTTCTTTATAATAATTATTAAGTGTGTTTGGCCTAGTATATTCATTAGGTATCAGTATTGGGATGTTGATGTGGGATATTGGAAGGGTAATTGTATTGAACTCATAAGGATAGGTTTTTTTGATGATTACATTTCTTGGAATCACTAATTGGATATTGGATGTGGATTGATATTGCTGGGTAAGTTTATGGATGGGTCTAGAAAACCAGTGGTTTCCTTCCTTGAAAAACATGGAATGTTGATTTGTTTAACTTATCATGCCTTTTTTAAGATGGTCTAGTATATATGGATACCCCATGATGATAATTTGTCAATGATTCATGTTAAAAGTAATGGATATATGTCATGGTAACTAGCATCCACGCTATCAGTAAAGGTGTGTGACATGTTTTATGTAAATTTTTTTATCTAACGTATAGGATATTACGTTGTTTATCCATTTTATTTAGGTTCAACCAAACTATTTTGATACAATTATTAAGGCATTGGAAATAAGGTTCCTAATAATTGGGGTGTATAGCTACACCACCAAAGTTTTTGTCTCCTCACACAAGTTTCCATTTATTATCATCCATGGTCAGACCAAATGAGATTTAATGACACAATCTGGAATTGTATCATACATGGTCAGATAAAATGAGATCCTAGGAAATTTTCTAAAACTATATCTCCTCATCCCTGGAGGCAGAAATGCTCGGCGTCATTCATTCTGTTGACTTTCCTCTTCAGAATGGCTGGAGAAAGTTGTGGATTGAAAGTGATTCAACCACTATTATTCATGCAATCTGGAATGGCAACATTCACCTAGCCTGGTCTCTCACTGCTCGTTGGATGAACTGCCTTAATTTTCTCCATGGGTTTGACTATATAGCTACTCATGCCTACCGCGAAGCAAACGCCGTTGCTGATGCTCTAGCCAACAAAGGGGTCCATCAAGGCATGACTTGGATGGATGATGTCCCTTCTGACATTTTATATCTTTTTGATAGATACTGTAAAAAAATCCCATCCTTTCGCATTTTGTAATTTGTTTTCTATCTATCAATAAATTATTCTTTGGTCTTTGACCAAAGCATTACCTTTTTAAAAAAAATGAATGAGGTTCACCAAACATAGACGACCAAGTGAGGTTGAGTTTCTGATTGTCTAGGTTTATACATAATGACCTGACATATATTGTTGTATATAGTAGGTGTCTATTTATTTATTTTTATCATGAATACACTGATATATCATGGTGTATATTAAAGACATCAATGGTAATTTTCTACTGAGATATATTTCTCACACACTGTACATTCACCATAGTGTATGTACAGACCTTATGGTATACTAGTTTGAATATACGCTATACAGAGAATTCATCTAGAGTTTCACGATGGTGTTTAGATACGGTGTCACGGTAAGTCTCGAGATATGTAGTGGTGACTCTATTATATTTATTTTCTTTATTTTATGTTATATGCGTTCAATCCAATGTGAGAAATGTTGGGATGAATGATTGTATGATTGGAATATTCAATTGTCATAGCATGGGTGAATATTGAATTTTCCATGGATTTATTTTAGCTACAATATATGTACTCTTAGATATGGTTTTGGTTGGTATTTTGATTAATTTTTTCATTATAATTTATAATATTCAAAATATGGCCACCCAAATATTGAACATAGATTCTCATCATTTTTCAGTAGCCTCTGGCGTATGTTGAGGTGCATATGAGGTTATGTGACGTCACCATCTTGGAAATCATTCTGTTGAACCAATCCCAGAGCATTACATATGTATAATAAGAGAGAATAATATATGAATATTGTCATGAAAATTATAAAAATCTTAATGTATTCCCAAAAAATGGGGATAATGTTCACTAAGGAGAAGGATTGATAAAATTCAAGTTTTTTAAAATATATTGATCATGTTTGGATTGTGAAGCCTCTTAAAGTTACATATTCATTCAATAGGAAAAAATAACCTTCAAAATATCCTTTTTTTTTTGTTAAGGTTGTAGTAACAGGTCTTCAACGGTCTGTAATAATTATGTTTGAATGAACCATATTTTAATGGATGCATATGAATTGTAGGGGTCAGTCCCATGGAAGGTGATCTATGAAAGATTCAATTAGGTAGAAGGGGGATCTATATTCAATATATAAATATTATAATGTCAAGTCAAGGAATGATTTTTTAGATCAATGGTCATCCAATTTAACGAAAAGACCCCCATGAATATAGGAGGTCACAGTAACTGGTCGATCATCGGGGAAACACTATATAAGGTAAATGAGACCACATGTTTAGGTGTCATGATATCATTGAGTTTAGTGATCTATGTAGCCACCAAGTCACATTGACTTTTATATTTTGATCTTATATTACTATGAAAAGCTACAATGTTTCTACCATAGATGTGGCACTAAAAGTATAAACTATATAAATATTTTTTTCTTTTTTTTTTGTCTTTCATTTATTCTTCATGTTTTTTCATTGAATGTTGTATGAATTATGAGTGAAAGTGGTAGAGTAAGTGAAAATAAATTTAGTGAGAAGAGTATAAAGACAATATATTATCATAATAGTGGAAGGGTAATCACTTTCAAGAGAATATACCTCTAAAAGTTCACAATTATGGCATCGCCTCCTTATACAACTCGGTAAGAGGAGTATTGACATTTTAGTATAAAATTTCTTTATTAAGCTAGATCATATAGTCTTCAAAATTTGTAATGAATAAATTATTGGTAAGAAAAATGAGGTTTCATTCAATTTGATTTGAATAATACCAAAATGATTTCCTATATATATATGGTAGGAAACATACACGATGGGTTGAATTGTAGTTAAAATTTTAAATTATAATTTTCAAAACCACTCTAGTATTCATTTTATCACTAGTTAATAACTTATAATAAACTCACATATCAAGGTTAGTAAAGGTAGTATAAAAAAACATGATAATTAAACTCATTAAAAATTAAATTTTCTTATAATTTAGCAATGACCAATAAAAGTAAATGTGAAAAGTATGCACAACAGAAGTTAAAAAATGTGTAGTATTAGACAAAAACACAGATACTCCATAAAATGATATTATAAAGTCACACTTTTATACAAAGTTTAAGGAGGGTCTTTAAACCTAATCCAAGGTGTTTTTCCTCCTATACACAGAAGCCCTTGACTTAAATTTATTGAAAGGCGGCTATCCCCAGAAGCACTCAACTAAAAGCCTTAAAAAGGTAGATTTGCCTTCCTATCCCTATAATCCCTCAATCATTAAATATTGGATAAAGAAAGCTCTATATTTCTATCAAAAAAATACCTCAATAAGAGTGATCAAAATAATTATTTTAGCAAGAGAAAAAAGAGTATTTACAATGACAACCTCTCAAGTAGATTCTCTAATAAAAACTATCATAAATAAAAACTACAACTATAGAATCACAATTGGTAATAAGATATTACAATCTTTAAAATGACTTCGTAGATCTTACAAATATTATTAATCACTTTTATTCTTATAATCCTAAAATTAGTATTAATTTTATAGGAAACCCTCCAATTTTCATATTCTACATTCTTCAAGGTAAGTTGTGGCTACATTGAAATAATATTCATCATCTTCTGATGAAATTAGTAATAAACCTAATCTTTTTATGAAATTAATCAAGCACCACTAAAATTGTTATACATCCATTAAAATTAATCTAAGTGTCAAATTCAGTTTATTGAATATTCATCCTACAATAATGAAAACCATAGGACCAAATTTAACATTAAATAAAAATCACTAACAAGTATATTTTTATTTCCAAAATAAAATATATAAAGGGGTCATTATCTCAATCTTCTCCCAAAATCTAAAGTTCCCAAGTAGGATTGATACCACTGAGAGGGGAGGGTTAATCAATTGGTCCTTTTTCTTTTTATAATAATATTTCTCAACTTATTTAGAAAACATTCTTAACCTTTGAAACTTGTTAGAGTTACAATCCACTAAAAAAATATATCTACCTCAACTTTCATATGAAAAAATTATAAATATGGAGCTACACACATAATTTATGAGGTTTGATATAATACCTACTCCTTATGTTGGATAGTCCCACCAACATGGATTACTTTACTATATTATTTCTAGAATACAAAGGCAAAAGAAGATAATATTTATATAACCAAGTAGACAAATTTTATACTGTTGTTTGTTATACCCCCCCCCCCCACCCAACTATCCTTTTCATATCCATGTTCCCACAGTTGGTTATACACCCCAGCAAAAAGTCATTTTTAGTAAAAAATAATAATTCATAGCTAAAATCTTCTTTATCATTCTTTTCTAATCTACTTTAGTAAGTTCTTCACTTCCTCCACAAGTAATCTGGATTAATATCATCTGTGTACAACCTTCAAGAACTTCAACAATTATCTTAAGAACTTGTTTTTCAAGAACATTTCACTGTATCTTCAACAGATATAAATATGATAAAACTAAATATTTATAGAAATTATATTCATAAAACTTATGTAGAAAAATTCAGTCTAATATTCCTCAGTCCGATAACCTCTGTCTAATGGTCTCCATTCGATTTTCATCCATATGATTCTTCTTTTGTCTATCCGTCTCGAACTGAGTAAAGAACTCAACTGGAAAATAACAAAATCATCATTTGATGGAACTCTATTCGATGGTATTTCACTTAGATAAAATATAAAAACCCATGAATTATATATATGAATATTACATATTTTTAGATGAATATTCCATACATTTTATAAATTCATTCTTGAGGACCATAATAGTTTAGTGCCTTTTGAAATTTGGCATACATTCTTCTAACTTCTGAAAGATCATCAACATCTCCCATAAAGATCATCCCCTTTATTACTCCAACTTAAATGATTCCTTTATAACCTAAGGAATGGAAACATAAGAAAGGGTGAGCTTAGATGCTCAGTAAGGGTAAGAAAAAAATATATGAACATATGAATGTAAAAAAAATGAACTTAACTTTTGAATATTGAAATCTTGAGTCATGAAATAAATCATAGCAGTTTGTAAGACAAAAATCATAAAGTAAAATTAACCATGATAACATATCATTTGCATAAAACATGAAATTTTGGAAAACACATAAGCATAAAAGTCTTTTCTGTATTAGTCAAGGATCACATCCGATAGCATCATAGCTGACAAAGTCCATTTCTGAACTGGGTTTTCTTGTCGTTCCTGTCCTATATTACTAAAACAAATTTACTTTGCATTCCATTCATGTTTATATCATGAGATATAAATATTTACTCAATTAATTTTAGGTATATATAGGTCTCACCCATCTCATAATTAAATCATTCTTACATGTGCAGTAAAAAACATAAACCATTCATCATAGCATAACCTAAGGAACAAAAAAATGGGTTTCTTAAACATCATTTCAACATAATCCGTATAAAATAAATGGATTTAATAAAAATAATTCTATCATAAACACAATCAAATCAATGTAATAATAGGGATATAAACATATATATATTTCATCTTCAATGGAAAATAATTTTGATAAAATACTTGAAATTAATTCTTGAGGAAGATATCCTTTCTTCTTCATAAACATTTTCTTTTCTCAAAATTTCATGCAATTTTAAAAGAAAATAATTTAATTGAAAATACACATAAAATTTTATAAAGGAATATTCATGGAAATAAGGGGTTTCAAAATCAAAATAATCCATTCATGTTTTATAAGTTAAAAATATATTATCCTCGTACCTTTTTTGGAAAAGCTAAAAAAAGTAACTCGTATCAAAAAATGAAAAAATATTCCTTTCATAACATCTAGTAAAAACTCACCAATGGGTAAAATTTTAGAATTATATAAATTGTATTACATATTTAGGGAACATGTATTTGGATGATAAATATACCCCAGAAAATAATTACTTATAAACAATCTCAGATAATAATGAGATTACAAAATTAACCCTAACCTTAGGACCGATATCCTTCGTATGTATCTGAATCTCCTATATAATGTTTTAAATAATGTTAATGTTACTGACTTGTTCCAGAAACATACCTATTTTATGATATCATATATGATTATGTTATCATCTATTTTTTAGTAATATTTTATTGTCACTCATTATTCGAATATTAATTTCTTTATGTTCGTATGCAAGTTTTGTCTAATAATATCATGTTACACATATTAGGTTATAGTTATATCATTTTCATAATGATATTAGTATAATATATATAATATTTATTCACTCCATTCACGTATATAATCATTTTTTAATGAAGATCATGTCGAATGAATCACATCACATCCTGGAGAAGTTAGGTTGTACGTACGTACGAGAAATGATATCATTCAATTAATGGTTAAATGGTATGTAATTGGATGTTGTATTAATTATAAATAATAGTTATCATGTTATATTCATTATTTAAACCCATTATTCTCATCATTATATCCATCCAAAGTAAGTATTGTCGAAAAAATTACACCACGGTGTGGAGAAGGTAAGATGTACGTATGCACACATGATCCGTCAAAAAATGTTAAGTTTTAAATAGCGCACGTGAGCGGTTTTCCTGAAAAAAGTATAATAACTCTAAAATAGGTGCCCAAATTTTAAATATGAGGGAACAATTGTTTTCAATATGGAAATTTTACCCTAGGAGTGACTTAATTGTAGTTGGCACAGACCTCCAATGAGAAAACAAAAAAAATGGCATAATCGTAAATAAAATTATTAAATAAAATTATTTTATTTTTCAAATGCTTATAACTGGCGAACGGTGACTCGGATTGAAATCTGAGACCACCTTTGATCTCGTGAGGATATGATTTCCTTAGGTAGATCCTAACATTGGCTAGTGTAGGTCAACAATGGAAGTTATTCTGTGGCCATAAATAAAGTAATCAAGTAACAATTATTTTATTTTCTAATCCTTATAACACATAAACAGTAATGCGGATTGGAAATCTGAGAGTACCATTGAGCTTGTGAGGGAATCATGTTACCACTAGGCTGATCTTAACCTCAACCGTCGCAATTTGAGGTTGAAAGATATTTTTTGAACTTTTTTTTAAGTTCATTTAAAAAAATTATGTAACGTGTTTTTTTTTAATGGCATAACATGTTCGAGAAATGAGGATCAAAATGTGAAACTCCTCTGAAGAATCTACGACAAGAAACCCTATCCAATTAAGACCAATGAATCCTGACGAATCACCAATGACATTGACGCACCCCAAATAATGGGACCAGAGAGAGACGAACTCTATTGGAATCCCCCCGAACGGATCACTCCAACAACGAACACCCTCCAGCTAGGGATTGATTTGATTTGAATTCATTTTTCCGTTCTTCATTCTAAAACAATGAACTCGGAACAACCCACAAATAGGTTGATCCACAGATCACTTGTTCTTGAAGGAGGGTACTTTTTCTTGGGGTTTTGTATCAGGATTAAATTTATTTGGTTGATAGAACGTCAATCCTAAACCTCCCCATATTTAAACTCTAATATAGAGGGTGCAGGCTCACACGAATAAGTCCCAAGCACCTCCACCTTGTGCGTTCTTCATGTCCAAACCTTTGAAATGGCATCAAGAAGATTTTAAGGCCTTAGTATGGAAGGTGGAACCTCATGGAGGCCAAAGGCATAGACTGTGCAAAGAACATACCACCAGAGCAGAAAATGTGGTCTCCGGAAGAGGTCGTCGGTGTGGCAGTGTCGGTGATGGCCACATCGGTGGCCGCTGGAAGGTGGAAACACACCACGACGGCGTGTCGGGGGAGACACTGTGGCTAGCTCAGGCTGTGGTGGTGTGGTAAGAGCCGCTGGCAGTGGTCAAATAGCTGATGGAGGTATGTGTCCATTCGGACGCATCTGGCGAAGCGGCACATGTAATGCGGGCCGCATCTCTTGCTATCACGCGGTCCAACGATCATGTTCAGGGGGGTCAAACATGGATAGCTTAGTCGACCATGGCGTGCTAGAACCGGACACCCCGCTGGGTGTCCGAGCTAGAGATGAACGGGTCGCCGGGTGGGGAGGACCGAGGCGCGTAAACCTGGCCACTATGTAGCCCGAGATAGAAATGAAGTTGGCCCACTTCTATCGTCCACGCTACAAAATTAATAATGGGCCTCCAATCATCCCATGATTAGAACAAACCAGCCCACCAGTCGTGGGTTGGACTGGATGGGACTGCGTTGCTGGGTGACCCGGCAGGCTGGACCCCCATCCGAACTGGGTCGAGTCTAGAAAGGACCAATGGGCCTGTCACGCTGGCCAGGCCAGACTGGGTTGGCTCAGACCTGAATTGGGTTGGTTCGGGTTAGTCAAACCAGCCCGGATCATATGGGACCCACAGGATGGGTTGTTCAGGTCGGACCGGGCCCGAACGCAACCGGTCCATGTTTACTAAAATGCCAATATCTCCCAAATCGAGTGTCTGATTTACTAGCCCACTATAGTGTTGGAACCCTCGTGACAAAGAGGATATTTTGGAATACTCTAAGGAGTATTTTTTGGAAGTTTGAATATGACGAATGACTTCAGAAGCAGTTTCTCTCAAAATCAGGAACACTACATGCAGAGATCCTACAACTGACTGAGACCCGAAGACTGCTAACAAGCAACATAGTGTGGATTAGTTACGATATCCCAATAGGAAGTATCTCTATGTGACCAAATAGGCACATAGTGGGGAGAGGCTCTGTGTGGCCCAGCATACCAATGGTACTCATCAGGAAGGACTACCTCAGTACGATGGACAAAGTGGGAAGCGTCTCTGTGTGACCTAACAGGTCAAAGGTGGGGAGCAGCTCTATGTGACCCAGCATACCAATGGTACTCATAAGGGATGAGTACCATAATAGTCCAAGGCTATTGAGAATAATATCTATGTGACCTAATAGCCCCATGGTGGGGAGAAACTCTGTGTGACCCAGAATACCCATGGTACTCATCAGGGAAAAGTACCCCAGCAGCCCAAGGTGTTCAGTTTTGGGGTTGATGGTCTTTCTTTCTATACTCTATATTATACCTGTGTGAGATGACTCTTAGTGTACTTGGTGTACTCTACTCGTTGGTGTATTGGCAGTACCTTATGCATACTCTCCTTTGTGGTCTGGGGTCCCTACGGAGTATTGTGTTACTCAACCCTACACTGGCTTCTCTAATACATGATGTGTCCCATGTAGGTGATTGACGCTTTGATAAAGACCTTGGTGTTCCAGGACTAGGTGGGTCCCAGTAGGACCGGACAAATAAACACTTTTAAAGAGACCTTGGTGGTCTGGGACCAGGTGGTGCTCCGTGAGATGGGACGGATTGGTGTACTACTATGGCTACAGGCATCTACCCTCACCAACCCTTCAGAAAGGGTCTCGAGTGGAAGAACCAAGGCATTTGTACTTTCTTTGTGGATTTTAGCTTGTATTATGGCTCCTTTTAACTTTCCTTTGTGGTTTTTGGGGTTTTATTTTGGCCCTATTGTACTTTCAGTTTTCATTATGTGCTTGTGTATAGGTTTAAAGACAAATGTCTTCCCTTTTGGGATATTACTTCTCAGTGCTAGCTGCCAGCCTCTGGACTTTATAATTTGGGCTTACAGTTAGTCATGGCACAACCCAATGGGGAAGGGTTGTGACAAAGTGGTATCAGAGGGGTTGGTTCTACCAGAAGAACTAAGGGTCTATAAATTTTTATGGGGAAAATTTTTAAGTGTTTCGAGCTTGGATTTCAGACCAGGGAGTCTAGTGTTTGTGTGGAAGCTGACTAATCCATACACCCAGACCCTGAATTCTATTTTCTGACCTGGTACATGAAAAAACTGGTTTCATACATCTTTGTGTGTTTTCCCATGATCTTTTGAGTCAGAGTCAACTCACCAAGTATAATAAATTGATTATGGTTCATCTTTATTATCTTTCAAGATGCCTACATGAAAACAGCAAATAAGGATTCCAGTGCGTGACACCAAGTATGGTCTATAGAGTAATGAGGCTTAGGTATAGGGAATTTTTCCTGAGATGGCACCATCGGGTGGTGTCCCAACTTTTCCACCACCTTTTGGTCAGCAATTACTATTAGAGCTACCAGTAGAAGAAGTATGTAGGCCCAGTGCCTTACATGAGTTTCAGTGAAAGAGACCCCTTAGGTTCTGAGGTGAACCCGACTCACAAGCGGCTAAAGACTGGATTTATGTGGTGACTAAGATTCCAATCTAGTTAGGGAACCATTAGAACACATGGTAGTCTTAGAAGTGAGCCTTCTATGTGGCTCGTTAAGGAGATGAAAGGGTCTAGATTACCTGACTTTAAGATGACGTGACTTTTCTGTGGACAGAGCTTGAGAACCTCTCTCTGAGAAGGGGCTCTTTCCATAAAATCTAAGGGTTATGCATGCCCAAGATCTTCTATAGCTTCGTCGGGATGTCGGTAGCTAAATATTCATCGAGGCATACCGACCCTTCCAGGTACTCGATGAAAACGATGCGACCAGTGCTCAAGGATTAGAACTCTGAGAAAGATGTGTTTAGGGACATCTAAGACAACACTATTCCTATGTACATTCCAACTTATTTTGGGGTGCTAGAGAGAACCATTTTGATTGAAAATTATTTGGATGAGAAGATACATCTAGTAGATGTTAGTAGTGGGAAAGAAGGAAATTCATGTTAGTATGAGAGACTTGGACAAGTACAAGGATTTCTTTCCAAAGGATGTTACAATATTACCTCTTAGTAGATAGGTAGATTTATGCATGGATATGTACCTCAGGATGGCACTGATATCAACACTTGCATATCGAATGGCTTCCATAGAGCTTCAGGAGATAAGGGTACATCAAGAATACTGGCAGAGGTAGGGGTTCACAAAACCCAGCGTTTCACCATAGGGCATCCCCAGTGTTGTTTTCAAAGAAGGAAAACAGAATCTTGAGGTTATTCAAGGAATATGGGCACCTGAAACATGTGAATGTGAGAACATGTATCCTTTACCGAGGATGGATGTTCCCTTTAATCACATGAAGGGAGGTGGATGGATCTCAAAGATGGACCTCTAACCAGTCTATCACCAGATTTGATTACGAGATGAGTAAATCTCGAAGACGGATTTAAGAAGTCACTACAGCCACTACGTGTACATAGTGATGTTGTTTGGAATGACGAATTCCCCAGCTATGTTAATGGGACTCATGAACAAGATCTTCCAGTCGTACCTACACCTATTTTTAGTTGTCTTTATTAATTACATCTTAGTGTATTTAGCGTTAGAGGAGGATCGTGTGATACACCTAAGGATGGTTTTGGATTCACTCTGATAGCACCAGCTCTATAGTAAGCTCTCAAAGTGTGAGTTCTAGATACGAATGGTCCACTTTCTTGGACATGTCATCTCAAAAGCTGGAGTTACAGTGGATCTAGAAAAGATAGAGGCAGTGCTTTCTTGGGAGCCACCCAAGAGCGTTACTAAGGATCAGAGTTTCCTTGGGTTGGATAGTTACTATCAGAGGTTTGTACCTAACTTCTCCAAAGTATCAGCACCCATGAAGACATTAACAAGAAGGGAAACCCCTTCGTTTGGAATGAAATATTCCTGCAGACCTTTCAACAGCTAAGGTAGAGATTGACGAGTGCTCTTATCATGAGGTTGTCAGAGGAGAGCACTGACTACATAGTGTTCTTTGACTCCTCAGGAACCGGGCTTCATTGTGTCTTGATATAGAGGAATCTATTGATTTCTTATGTCTTGCGACAATTGATACTCTAGGATAAGAACTATAAAACTCATGACATTGAGTTGGAAGTTGTATTCTTCGCACTGGAGATTTTGGGAAACTACCTTATAGGCAACGATTCATCGTCTAATCTGACCACAAGAGTCTCAAGTGTATCTTTTCTCAAAAGGATATGAATCTGAGATAGCGATGTAGGCTAGTTTTCCTCCAAGATTATGACTTTGAGATATTTTTTACTCTTGATAAAGGTAACATGATGGAAGATGATCTCAACATGAGATCGTGTTCACAACTACTGAAGAAGGCCTCAGAGCAATTGGCCTAGCTTTAGATATCCTTTGGGGATAAAGATGGCGTAGGTTGTCTTTAGTCGATGGTGGTTGCCCCTCCACTCTTATAGTGAGTTAGGGAGGCGAAACCTGAAGATGCTAACTATGAGACCACATATTCCCAGATGTCCATAGGGCATGCCCCTGATGGATATTAGAAAGGTAGAAAGAACATCATCCTTTTAAGAGGATGCACCATAGTACTAATGGCCTTGTAGGGGGAGGTGTTGAGGGACTTCCATACATCCCCTTTAGCGGTGAATCCAGGTGAGGAGAATATATACCAAGAACTCCGACATCCATACTGGTGTCTAGGGATGAAGAAGGTAGTGGCAGAGTTTGTTTCTAGATGTCTCACTTGTCAACAAGTGAAGGTTGGGCACAAGGTTCCAGCAGGTTTGACACAATCCCTTGGGGTACCTAAGTGTATATGGGATGAAATATCGATAAACTTCATTATGGTTTTACCACATATGTCTAGGATACACAATACCATATGGGTTATCATTGATAGACTCACAGAGTCAGCCCACTTCCTAACTACCCAGGATCAGAGTTTAGTAGAGGGTTCGGGATTCTTTGACATGATAAATAATTGACAAGGAGGTTATTTTTGCAGAGTTTCTATTAGATACATAGGATCAATAGGGGAGGATCCTTCTTGGAAGGACAATTCCTCTTGTGAATGTTTTTTGGTAGCACGGGAATCTCCAGTAGAACACATGGGAGTGGGAGGCTCAGATTTGTGCCAAGTAACACATTTTTTTTTGATTAGCCCTTGTTTTGGCTTACAAGGATGTAAATACCTAAAGGGGGAGTAATTTAATACCTCATAATTTCTTGAATTTTTTTAAAAATTTTAATGGGATTATTTTGAGACTAGGCACTAAAACGACATGTGATTTTGAGGCCCGAAGTGCCCAGAATGATCTGTTGAAAAATGTTCAGTTTTAAATAACACACATGAGTGGTTTTCCTGAAAAAAGTGGAATAACTCTTAAATGTGTGTCTAGATCAGAAATATAAGGGAACTGTTATGTTTAGGATGGGTGTTTTTACCCAAGGCATGACTTAAGTTTAGTCGGCGCTGGAATTCGATTAGAAAACCTAAAATTGACAGAACTGTAAATAAAATTATTAAATAAAATTATTTTATTTTTCAAATTCTAATAACTCATGAAAGGTGACTTGTACTAAAAATATGAGACCGCCATTGAGATCATGAGGTTATACTTTCCTTAGGCAGATCCTAATGTTGGTGAAGAAGAAAAATAGTGAAGTTAGTTTTTTGTCGTAAATAAAATAATTAAATAACAATTATTTTATTTTAAAATCCTTATAACTCTTATACGGAAACTTGGATTGGAAATCCAAGAGTACCATTAAGCTTGTGAGGGTGTGTAGCCCTTAGGCAGATCTTAACCTCAACTGGCACAGATCAAGGGTGAAAGATAGTTTTTGAAATTTTTTAAGTTCATTTAAATAAACGACGTGATTTTTTTTTCATTTAATGGGTTAACATGTTGGAGAAGTGGAGATCAAAACATAGAACTCATCTAATGAATCTATGATGAGAAACATCTCCAATGATGAATGATGAACGCAGAAGAATCTCCAGAGATATCAACGCACCCCGATGAATAGGACCGGAGATCGACAAACGACAATGGAATCCTTTTGGATGGATCACTACAACGACGAACCTCCTCCATGTAGCGGTTACCTTGAATTGAATTCCTTTTTTCATTCTTCATAATAAAACAATTAATGCAGATCAACCCAAAAATAGTATGATCTGTAGATCACTAGTTCTTGCAGGTGGGTACCCCTTACTAGGGTTTGGTATCAGGATTAAATTTCTTTGGTTGATAGAACTTCAATCCTAAACCTCCCCATGTTTAAACTCTAATGTGGAGGGTGCAGGCCAACACGAATAAGGCCCGAGCCCCTCCTCCTTGTTCTTTATTCATGTACAAACCTTCTAAATGATGGAAAAAAGGTTTTGAGGCCTTATAAAGGAAGTTGGTTCCCCATGGAGGCCGGAGGCATAGACAGCATGAAGAACGGACCAGTGGAATGGACTCGGTGGTCCGCAGAAGAGGGTATCAGCGACCGCCGATCGTGGCCCCTGGTGGCGGCCTCAGAAAGGTGGCTCCCCTCCATGAAGGCACACCAGGGGAGAATATGTGGTTGGATCAAGAATGAAGATGCAGCAAGAGCTGCCGACAGTGTGCCAAGACTAGCAGAGGGATGCAGCCATCTGGCCCCATTAGGTGGAGTGGCCCACGCCTCGCAGGTTACGGCTCTTACTGGCATGTCGTCCAACGATCGCATACAGGTGTGTCAAATGAGTCCGTCTTAGCTTACCATAGAGCGCTATAACCAAACTCCTTGTTAGGTGTCCGGGATAGAGATGTTCGGCCCGCCGAGTGGGCTGGACCCATGCACGCAAACCGGGTCGCTTTGCAAACTGGGCTAGAAATGAAGATAGCTCGCTTCTATGGGTCAGGCTGGAAAATTAACACTAGGCTGACAAGCTTCCTAGGTTGGGAATAAACAGGCCCACCGGTTGCAGGTCGGGCCGGATGGGACCGGGCCGCCGGGCGACTCGGCGGGCGGGACCCCCTGTTGAGCTGGGCCAGGTCTAGCAAGGCCCAATGTGCGTGGCCCACTGGCCAGAATGGACCGGCTCGGCTCAGACCCAAACCGGGTCAGGTCGGGTCCGTCGAACTGGGCCGGGTCATACAGGACCCACGGTCCGAGTTGGTTGGGTCGGTCTGACTGGGTTGGACCAGGCCTGGATGCAATTGGCCCTTGTTTAGTAAACTCCAATATCTCTCAAATAGGGTGTCTGATTGACAAGTTGTTTGTGGCATTAAAAAACTCACAGTGATCTGGATATTTTTAAAAACTCTAAGGAGGCTTTCAGAGATGTTGGAAAACAACGAATGGCTTGAGAAGTAGTTTCTCCCAAAATTGAGCACACTATGTGAAAAGATCCAATGGATGACTGAGACCCAAAGACTGCAGAGAAGCGACCCTATGTGGATGAACTACAATGGCTAAGTGGGAAGCGGCTCTCTGTGACCTGGTAAGCCCATGGTGAGGAATGGCTCTATGTTGCCTGGCAGACTCACAGTACTCATCAAGAAGGAATGCCTCAGTACGATGGCCAAAGTGGGAAGCAGATTTGTATGACCTAGTAGGCCCACGGTGGGGATCGGCTCTGTATGACCCAGTATACCTAGAGTACTCATCAAGGATGAATACCAGAGTAATCCAATGATAGTGAGAAGCAGCTCTGTGTGACCTGGTAGGCCCACAGTGGGGAGCGACTCTGTGTGACCTAGCATACCCAAGGTACTCATTAGGGAGGAGTACCCTAGTATCCCTAGTTGTTCAGTTTTTCGACTAATGATCTTTCTTTCTATACTCTAGATTATACCTTGGTGAGCTGACTCTTAGTGTACTTGGAATATACTCCTCAGTGGTGTACTTATTATACTTGGCATACTCTCCATAGTGGTGTACTTAGTGTACTAGGTGTACTCTCCCTAATGGTGTACTTTTCTACTTGTCTTACTCTCCTCAGTGATGTACTTAGTGTACTTGGTGTACTCTCCTCAGTGGTTTACTTAGTGTACTTGGCGTACTCTCCTCAATGGTGTACTTGGTGTACTTGGTGTACTCTCCTCGGTGGTTTACTAACAGTACCTTGGGCATACTCTCCTTTATGGTCATTAATTTATGTTTTGGCATCCCTACTGAGTATTGTGTTACTCACCCATGCATGAGCTTTTCCTACACATTTCATGTCCCACGATGGTGATCAACTCTTTGATAGAGACCTTGGTGGTCCAGGGTCAGGTGGTGCTCAGTGAGACTAGATTGATAGACACTTAGACGGAGACCATGGTGGTCCGGGACTAGGTAGTGCTCAGTGATATGGGAAGGAAAGGAATACTACTACATCTACAGGCATCTACCCTTCACCTACCTTTCAGGTAGGGTCTCGAACAGACATATCAGGGTAGTCGTACTTTCCTCTTTGGTTTTGGGCTTGTATTCTGGTCCCTTTGTACTTTCCTTTGTTTTTTTGGGCTTGTATTCTTTCCCCTTTGTACTTTAAGTTTGTGTTGTGTGCATGTATACATGTTTAAAGGAAAATTCCTTCCCTTTTTGTGATATTACTTCTTGGTGCTAGTCTCCATCCCATGGACTTTGGAAGGCGGGCTTGGGGTTAGTCATGGCACGGGCCCTGGGGACGGGTTGTGACAGATATTATTATTCATAGGATGGATAAAAGGAGGTTTAAGGTCTTCCCATAATTATAATAAAATCTAATCATGTAGAAGATACTAGATTTATTACTTTATTATAGAAACAAAATAATAAAAGGAAATAGAATAAGAAAAGAATTTTGAAAGAAGTGATAAAACAATTACCTCTTTTTCGAGTATCTCCTTTTAAGTTGCACAAATGGACTCCTTAGGATGGATTTATACAAAAAGTGTGTACTTTAGTAGGAAGGGGGATTTTGGGAGTTTATTTGAGTATAAGTTATACAAGCCAAAGTGATTTGGAGGAGTGAGTAATTAGGTAGATGTGGTGGCCTTTTATAAGAGGGATAAAGGGCACTTTATGAATGTCTTGAAATATTATTTTATTATAAATTTATTTTTCTAATTATAATAGCTTCAAAGTGATATATTTAGAGGATAATATTATAATAGTTCTAAATAATCTCATCAAATAATTATGGGACATTTATTTTTTTATTTTAAACCTTATCTTTTTAGTTTACCCTCAATTATTCTCTTTTATTTTTAATTGAGGTAATAGTATTTCAATTATTCAGTGGCTATTAATTTTACTTATATGGGGTCAGTTTTCCATAATTGGAAAATTAATTAACTTTTATACCTTATCAAAGCAACTTTGTAATTTTCAAATATTTTTATGATTTTTAAATAATTTAATAAAATATTATTTTAATAAAATATCAATAGTGTCGATGTTTACACAATTCATTTCATTGAATTTAAATAAAATAAAAAATTAGATATAAATTATAACAAAAGAGTTTAATAGTCTTATAACATGTCATAATCACTTAGAAAAATCGTGGATGACATAAATTATTTCAAATAATATTTATTTTACTATTTATAATATCATTTATTTGATATTTCTCTTAATAAAATAATTATTGTATCCCAATTGTGTCAATATTTATGGTAATTATTTAATATCTAAAAATTATAGATAAATTCACATGATGTAGATAATTTAATTATATTTTTAGAGACTATTTATTTTTGAAGTTTTATCAATTTTATCACTACATGAAAATTATTATACTTATAAGAGATAAGAGAGTGACATGTTTGCACTTTATTTTGTTTTAATTATAATTACATCACTTTCAAGGAAAAAGTATATTAAATGAATAAATTCCGACCCTTAGGTGATAGTGGTAGAATTTAATTCATCCTATATGATTTTGGAAAGTGTTAGGATAATTTTATTATCTTCATCAAATTGTTTGTTACCCTAATTTACCTAATTTACCATTAACTGTGATAAATTAAAATTACAATAGTTATTATTCATAATATCCAAAAATATACAAGTAACCTATTAAAATAATTTTTCCTCAATGATTAAAAACATGGAATCTATTTTTTCAAAATTAGAAACACAGAATTTTTGGTAATTAATTTAAAATTAATTCTCATTGTCAAAGTGTGAAAATGAGTTTTTTAAGTAAACTCCATCAAAAGATTAATGTGTGTTTATATCTAATTTAAATGTAAAATTACTTCCAATTACCAACATTTTATTAAATAATAAAATAGTTAATATAATTATACTATAAAACCAACTAAAATTATAATCAATCTGTATAAATAAATAAGATGAAAAAAGCAGTTTTAAATTAAAATGCAGTATTTTTAACGATTCATTAAAAAATGAATATTATCAGACAAATACCAAAAATTCAACCAAAATAAATTTTTATGTTCTTATTAAAATTATTAATTTTATTTTTTCAAAAATAACTTATAAATGTGTAAAAAACTATATTTAAAATGGGTTTTCCATCAAAAGGAGGTAAAACTGCATTTTTAGAAAAATTCTCATTTTATCTGTAAAATTGAATTTGTTCTTATATTATGTATATAAAATATAAAAGATGAATTTTAAACTTTACACTGAACAAATAAAATCAAGAAAGAGTGATTTTATTATTTTATAGACTCCCTTATTTTCTTTTAAATAGTTTTTTATAAGGAAGTCAAAACTATTCATAACTTCCATTATAATGACTAGGTTATAATATTTAGTTATCATATATAATTATTATTGTGTTAAATAAATTCTATCAAAATAACTTGAAATCATGTGTAACACAAGCCAAGAATAGTGTTGCGTATACAACAAGCAAATATGGTGTTGCGTATAGTGCAAGCTAATCTTGGTGTAGCATACAACACAAGGAATCAAATAAATTAAAAATAATATATCTCATAAGATCTAGAGTTGTTACATTCTAACCCACTTAAAATGAATTTCTCCCTCAAAATTATTTAGGGTTTATAAAAGGTTTACTACATGAAAGTTTCTTTCATAGAAACCCATATCGTAAAAAGGAATACTAAAACTTTATTTTAAAAAGGAAAGTTAGAAATATAATGGTTACCAAAAGTAACTCATCATTGGGTTTCCACATAGGAGAACATAGGTGGGAAGTGAAAACATGGATATAGAAGAAAAATATAACCATCAAGTTCTTATGGAGAGTGATAGAGAACAAGGTTTGGAGAGAGTTAACAACCAAAAACCCATAAATGTATGATGATTTGAGGGACCATCTAATTCATCAGATAAGAAGGTAATAAGAAAACATTTTTGGTTTTCAATATCATTTACCTAAATTTGAAGAACTTGAGAATAAATACATACTTGATTTCAGTACAATCTCACTATTTTTCATGCATTAAAGAATTCCCACTTCATCTCTAATTTAAAGAAATGAAGTTGAATTTGTCATTCCTGAAGTGTTAACAGATCATGCAATCAATAAATAGAATGATAGATAATTCTATATGTCTCAAAAATAGGTAACGCATATTATCAAATATGAATAATTCCACCTATATTGATATAATACATTAATCTAATAAACTTCAACCAGAGTATAACTTATACTGTCCATAATTGGATAACTTTACAATCCTTACCAATACTGAAAATATACAACTGTAGAAAGAGGTTAACTAAATCAGTTTAACATTTATCTCCCATATATCATAAGTCAGTTCTTGGTTTTCACATTCCAAACATGTGAATACCTTAATCATTAATTTTATTGTGTCATGGTAACAACCTGAACTACCAGATATCCTTAATGAAAAAATGCATGTTTTCTTATTCTTAAGACCAAAACGTTGTAATCTTTATCTGAGATAACATAACCCACATGTCAATTACTCATTAAATAGTTCCATGGTAACTAATATCATCCAATTTACTTATTAAAATCCAACATACCTTTATCCAAATATAATTATCTCAACATAATGTTTATATTAAGGGTCATCCTTCCCTAAATCATGTGTTTTCCAAAAACATCACCTTATTACCTTAGTCACTTTTCATGGTTACCAATACCACTCATTATATACATTAAAATATATGTTTAAAACCATAGTGTACCACTACATCGATATTTCATTATTCCATAAAACCATAAAAGTGATTCTACAACATTATTTCAGAATCCCATTACATAAACACTCAATCATTCCACCACTTCATTTTCATACTCAAAAAAATCAATAGTGATAACATGTGATTTTAATATGTATTTGGAATTAATAGGTTTTTGAAATAGGTAATCATTGATCACCCTTGTATTATGGAATTGGTTATCATAATTCCCCATTACTTTTCACTTTTTTCATTGAAGTGTGGGAGGTTCATTCTCTATAACCTTTTCTCTATTCACATCATCAGTTACCTTTTTCTCATTATTTTAGAACTAAAATACTGAAGGAACTTATTTTCCACACTTAAAAAAATTTCTAGTTCCTTTAAGATAGTATCCACCATGCCTCTTTCCACACTTTGATCATAACAAAACACTCATATTCTTTTCACCGTTGTTTTCAAATTTTCCTTTTAAACATCATCTTTAGTTTCTTGTCAAAACAATTTGATTTATATATAAAATTGGCTTCTATCTCTACCTTGATAGTACAACGCACAATATCTTCATAGAAAATAAAGTCTCTTATAGCTAATTCCCTTCTAATACTTGGTTTTAAGCCACTGAATAATCTATCGAATTTACTTTCAAGTTGGATGACAACACTAGAATCATACCTTTAAAGTCTTGTAAATTTTTCCTTATATGTACCAATGGATTCATAATCCTTTTACTTAAGCTAAAGGAACTCCCTATCTATTTTTGTTTGAATAATATTAGGAAAGTACTTGTTGAAAAAAAAAATCTTGAACTCGTCTCATTCCATAGATTCAATTTCATCTTGTTGCCTCGTATTCTTTATTAAATTCCACCACTAATCCATGTTTCCTTATATATGATAAATATATAAAATGAATTTTTCATGTTATAAATAGATAATGATAGAAAATATCTTTTCAATGGTACTGATCCATTATTTAGTAATAAGTGGATCATAAAACCCACTGAAAGAATGTTGGAATTTACTCATAAAGGACTCAACAAAATGTTGTTCCCTTCTCTGCTCATTTGGAAGTCCAGAATAATTCATAAATTTTGTAAGTATAGTGATAATATTTTGTATTCAATATCCCATAACATTTATTTTTTCATGATAAAAATCATTTCATTTCCCATTTCATTGATCATTAACATGGTTCCTTCAGGTTTGAGCCAATGTCTAAAACATAAAAAGAAATGTGTGGGAGACAAAAAATCATTCCTGGAAAACAACATAATAAAAGGGGTGTATTTTCAATATCTAAAATATTAGGTTTAATAATAGGTTAGTCATTATCATTATCATAATTCTAGGATGGTAACCTATAATTATACATATTCTTAGTAAATCCCTTAAAAATATCTCTAGGTATCTCACTAAAGTTTTTTCATCCTAGTTTCTAAAGGCTAGAATAAACCTCTCCTATGATACCAACTGTAAAGACCCAATCATGACGTATATTAATATTTCATATTTTTATATTAATATTCATTACATTTTTCAAATGCACACCTGAGAACTGTAATAGTTTAGTGCCTTTGAAAAAATGGAACACATTCTTCTAAATTGTGAAATATCATCAACATCTCCCATAAAGATATTCCCCTTTAGTTATCATACTTAAATTATTTCTTTATAACCTAATGAATAGAAACATAATAAAGGGTGATCTTAGATTCAGTCAGGGTAGGAAAACAATAGATGAACATTTGAAGGTAAAAAACATGAACAGAACTTTTGAATATCAAAATCTTGAGTCATGAAATAAATCTTAGCAGTTCGTAAGGAATAAATCATAAATAACATTAACCGTGCTAACATAGCATTGGAATAAAACATGAACTTTTAAAAAACACATAACCAAAGAAAATAATTTCTATATTATCCAAGGCTCATAACCAATACCATTGTAGTGGATAGAGTCCATTACTGAATCGGGTTTTCTTGGGGTTCCAGCCTAGTATTGCTGAACCGAATTAACATTTCATTCCATTCATGTTTATATCATGAGATATAAATATTTACCCAATTAATTGGAGGTAGATATAGGTCTCACCCATCTCATAATTAAATCATTCTTACATGTGCCATAAAAACGTAAACCATTCATCACAGAATAACCCAAGGAATAAAAAAATGGTTTTCTTAAACATCATTCCATCAAAATCAATATAAAATAAATAGATTTAATAAAAATAATTACATTATAAACAAAATAAAATAAATTTAATAATAGGGATAGAAACATAACCCTATGTAATCTAAGATGAAAAATAAGTTTTATAAAATACTTGAAATTAATTCTTGATTAAAATATCCTTTATTATTTAAAGACATTTTCTTTTCTCAAAATGCCACACAATTTTAAAATAAAAGAATTTAATTAAAAATACGATTCAAATATTGTAAAGTAAGATTCATTTAAATAAGTCATTATGAAATCAAAAGAATCCATTCATGGTGTATAAGTTAAAAAAACATTCTCCTCGTACTTTACTAGAAAAGTCAAAAAGTACCTGGTATTGAATAACGACAAAATATTCATTTACTATCGTTTAGTAAAAATTCACTAATGGTTAAAATTGAATTTATTTTTTTTTTTTTTAAAATATAAATTGTATTACATATTTAGAGAACATGTATGTGCATAATAAATATTCTCCAGTAAATAGTTATCTATAAATAATCTCAGATAATAATGAGATTGCAAAATTAACCCTTACCTTATGTCTGATATCTTTTATATATATATGAACCTCATGTATAATTATTTAAATAATGTTATTGACTTATTACAGAATCACAATCATTTTTATGATATCATATATGTGTATATTATAATATTTTTGTTAGTAACATTTCATTGTCACCGGTTATTCAGATATTACACGCTTTATATTCGTATGAAAGTTTTTTCGGATAAGTTCATGTTACACTACTTATGTTCTAGTTATATCAATAATATAATGATATTATTATAATATATATAATATTTATTCAGTCAATTCATGTGTATAATCATGGTCTAATGAAGATCAAATAGAATGAATCGCATCGCATCGTGGAGACGGTAGGTCGTACGTACGCACGAGTGAGGATACCGTTCACTTAATGGATAAAAGGTATAGAATTTGATGGTGTATTAATTATATATAATAATTATAATGTTATATTAATTATTTATATCAATTATAGACATAATTATATTCATTCAAACTAAGTATTATTGAATAAAAAATTACACCACAGCGTGGAGACGGTAAGCCATACGTACCCACGTATGGTGATATTGTTTTTCGAAGGATGGATAAAATGAGGTTTAAGGTTGTCCCATGATTATAATAACATATAAGTATGTATAATATAATTTAATTATAACTATATTATTTAAAAAACATAATAATAATAAGTATAATAAGAAAATGATTTTGAAAGATGTGATAAAACAATTTCCTCTTTTTCGAATATCTCTTTTTGATTTGCACAAAAGGTCTCCCTAGGATGGATTTATGCTCAAATTGTGGCCTATAGGAGGAAAGGATGTATGTTGGGAGCTTATTTTAGTATAATTTTTATGATCCAAAGGGCTTTATAGGTGTGACTAAGTGGGTATATGTGGTGGCCTTTTATAAGAGGGAGGAGGGGAACTTTAGGAAAGTCTTGAAATATTATTTTATTATAAATGTATTTTATAATTATAATATATATGAAGTGATAAATTTCGATTATAATGTTAGTATAGTTATAAATAATCTCATACAATAATTTTTAGACATGCATTTATTTTATTTTAAACCTTATCTTTTCAGTTTACTCTTAATTACTCTCTTTTAATTTTAATTGAGGTAACAAAATTTTAATTATTAATAGATTATTAAGTTCACTTATATGGGGTAAATTCTCCATAATTATACAATTAATTAACTTTTAAACCTTATCAAATACAATTTTTTATTTCAAACGATTTTTATTATTTTTTAAAAATTTCATAAAATATTATTTCAATAAAATTTCAATTGTGTAAATTTTTACATTATTCATTTCATTGAATTTAAATAAAATCTAGATGAGGTATAATATAGAACCAAATAATTTAATAGTATTATAACATTTCATATTCTCCTATAAAAATAATGGATGACATTAATTATTTAAAATAATTTTTATTTTACTATTTATAATATCACTTATTTGATATTTCTCTTAATAAAATAATGATTGTATCATTGTTGTGTAAATATTTATGGTAATTATTTAATATCTAAAAATTATAAATAAATTAAAATGAAGTGTATAATTTTATTATATTTTTAGAGAATATTTAATTTTCTAATTTTTATTAATTTTATCACAATAGTAAAAGTATTATACTTATAAGAGAGAAGAGAGTGACATGTTGTCACTTTCTTTTGTTTTAATTATAATTACATCACTTTTGTGAAAAAAAAAAGTCCATTAAATGAATAATTTATGATCCTTAGGTGATATTGGTCTATTTTTATTCATCCAATAGGATTTTGGTAGGTTTTATGATAATTTTATTATCTTTATAATATTATTTGTTATCCTAATTTACCCGATTTACCTTTAATAATGGTAAATAAAAATTATTGTAATTACTATTCATAATGTCCAAAAAAATAAAAGTAACCTATTAATATAATCAAGAACCACTAATTAAAAATATGGAATCCATTTTTTTCAAAATTAAAACCACAAAATTTCTAGTAATTAATTTAAAATTAATTCTTGTTTTCAAAGCGACAAAACGAGTTTTTTTAAATAAAAACCATCAAAAGACTGATATGTGTTTATATCTAATTTCCATGTGAAATTATTTCAAATTACCAATATGATATTAAATGATAAAAACATAATCTAATTTTACTTTAAAATAAATTAAAAATATAACCTTTTTGTAAAAATAAATTAAATGAAAAAGCAGTTTTAAATTAAAATGCAGTATTTTTCACTATTCATTAAAAAATGAATATTATTATAAAAAATACCAAAAATTTAACCAAAGTAAAATTTTATATCCTTATTATAAAGAAGAATTTTATTTTTTCAAAAATAACTTATAAAAATTTAAAAACAATAGATTTAAAATGGGTTTTCCATCCAAAGGTGGTAAAACTGTATTTTTAGAAAAACACTCATTTTATCTATAAAATTGAATTTGTTCTTATATAATATATATAAAATATATAAGATGAATTTTAAAAATTACATTGAATATATTTGATATATATTTCACTAATAAAACCCATAAATAGTGATTTTATTATTTTATAGAGCCACTTATTTTCATTTAAATAGTTTATTTTAAAGGAAGTTAATACTATTAATACCAGTCGTTATAATGACTAGTTTATAATATTTAGTTATCATATATAATCGGTCTTGAGTTAAATAAATTCTATCAAAAGAACTTGAAATTGTGTGTAACACAAGCTAAGAATAGTGTTGTGCATACTAAAAGTTAATATGGTGTTGCGTATAGCGCAAGCTTATCTTAGTGTAGTGTACAACACAAGGCATCAAAGAAATTAAAAAGAATATATCTCATAAAATAATGGGGTGTTACAAGAATATCTTCCAAGTATATACCACTGTAGTGTATGTCACTTTGATGATGTGTGCTTCGATGGAGCTCGCTCCGATGGTCCTTTCTCTAGTGGACTCGATCCGATGTGAGTTGCTCTGATGTTCTAAATTCAAATATGAAAACAAAACTTGTGTTGGGATCCCAATACATGTCCCAAAAATGACAGAGCTTCAACTTTATACACATATTAACAATAAAAATGTAAAAATTTATTGTTTTATCTATTTATAGGTATCCCATAATAGAAAAGGTGGGAAAACTAATTATTCATCTAGCTCAACCAAATTTTTATAACTCTGAATTTCATATTCATTTGAGATTCATCTTTGAATATTTGAACACTTCTCAAAACTTTGGTGTTCTTTTCAAATATTCTTGAATCTTCTCAAAAATTTCATCTTCAATGAGTATACAAAAAATTTTCTAGTATTATTTTTGATAAGTCCAATTTTTCACTATTTGGTGACTCTGATTATTCTTTTGCCTTAGAGTCAATATGATGGACTTTTTAATAGAAACTACGTATAATGAAATTTCTTATAAAAATATCATTTGATATATCAAAACATCACCGCTTTAATTCTACATCCTTTCTACTTCAACCAATAAATAATAAAAACAAAAAATAATAATTTCTTGTTCTGATGCTCTGAGTTAATTGAAAATCATATACTATATTGTTGCAACTTCTTTAGACTTCAATTTCCTACAACTGCTTCATAATAAACTCAATATTTCTTATATTTTCCATCACTTAAAAATTATTATATCTATATTCATACATTTTCATATACTTATTGGATGATTCAGATTAAAAAAATAGACTCCCCCTCTATGTTTTCTCTCATAGAATGAATTGGTGTCAAAACCTGTCTGATGTACCTATGTCAGTAACACTATGTATCGACTGGTTTTAACACTAGTCTCATATACCAGTGTCTATAAAACTATTTATGATAGATCAACATCTATATCATATTGATGGATCAGTCTTTGTGGATTATCCTATTCCTCAGCTTGTCCGATGTATCAGTAGTTATATCATAAATATCGATCAGCATGATCATAAATTTATAAATCCTTTGAACTCGGTATATTCATGTCTTTATATTTATGAAAACTCTTAAATCTAGGGAATTCCATGTTCCAATGAGCAATGTTCAGAATACTTTAGTGTTAAAAAAAATGGAAAATGCACTTCTTTTTCATTTTACACAATCCATCTTGTATTATGACATCTTCATTATTTGTGAAACTTTAAGAGACAAGAAAATCATCACTAGATTTTCTTTGCTGGAAACCTGTGTTTGGTCATATACATTCAGATATCTATGTACCTAACAATTTTTCCCTTTTTATTTTCATTCATTCCACTATGTCTGAAACAAATTCCTAGTTATTTAAATAGGTGTGTCCAGAAAACAAATCTCCACTATTTATTCTCCCCCTTATTGATAATCAAATTCAAATACAACACTCATCATTCTTGAAAATTTTATTCTGAAGGAAAATATTATCATATGAGTTTTCTAAAAAAAATCTTTTTCTAAACATTTCTAAGTCTACGTCGGTTAACCAGGTGTAGAAAACAAGTGTATATCCAAGGTGATCAATTTTTTCCATAAAACAGATTTTCATTTAATAAATTTCGCATGCTCTTATCAGTATTCTCATATCTGGGGAAATATGAGAAAATTTTTTAAAATAAAAACCACCCACACCCATCTGACCAAACATATTAGAAAGTTTATTTGTATAAACACAACTTTAAAAAACTCATATTCTGTAACCATGTTGCTTTATTTTTCAATAAGAGTAAGATACTCACTTATCATTTTCCTTACTTCAACACCTTCAATTCCTTGCAATTTAGCACAAATATACAAATATTTTGGGAACAAGTAGGAACCTCAGTAGTTTCTCAAAAGAAACATTCACATTGAGAGTCCTCACTCAGTCTTGACTTTTTGTTCTTATTTTTCGATTTTTCATGGTATGTTTTTCTTCCTTCTATTCAACCCTCTCATATTTTATAAAATTTTATTCTCAACTATAGAATATATTGATGAGGTTTTCAACATCTCTTCAATTTTATTAAAAAAAATTATAATAAGTTTGTAACATCTTCGTAATATTTTCCTCTTGGGATGAAAATACTATCATAAAACTCTTAGCAACATTCCCCTCTTTCTCACATATCTTACACCTTTTTTGAATATTTAAATCACTATCTTTTGAAATCTTTTTATCAAATTTGATATCATATTTGGAAACCTTTTTCTTCCACTTTTAAATAGATTAATTTTTTGATTTTTGTAACTTTATTATCATGGAAACCTGTTTGGGACAAACAACTAAACACTCTTTTTTTCGAACTCAACATTTTTACTTTTATCAAATTTCATAAACTACTCAAATTTATTCGATTTCTTATTTTCCTTTGTTTAGGATTGAAAATTATTCATCTTCTAAGTTTACTTTTTCAGTTCCAATAATTTTTTAGAAAATTCTTATCTTATTTTCTCACCATAGATCCTCATTTATTCATACCTATTTCTTGGTAGATAAATGTTGTTACAACATGAAAAGTCCATGTTTCTCAAAATTGCACAACACTAGTAGTAACCTATGAATATTTATTTTTCAAACTTCTTGTAAAATTTCTTATAACTTTGTTGTTATTATTTCCTTATAAATCATAGACCACTTTTGTCAGATGGATAAATTTCTGAATAATTACATTCCTTCTTAGTGGATGATGATTTCTTAAAAATATTCTTTTTGAACCTGTAGTGCTAGTAGAAATATATATACAATATGATTGTTTAGGAAAATAAAAAACTTTCTTCTATGAACATTACTTTCTACTATATTTAAAAGATTCTAAAATTACCTCAAAAAAATTGAAATGTAATCCCATATTTCTTAATTTACATTGTGTCATAAGATAAATGGATTTTATTTTATAAAAATCATGTTATTTATCATAAAAAAATCATTAAAAACATTTACTATTATCTCAAACTCATCTATATTCAACTTGTTTTATTTACTTTCTTCAAAAAGTGTAGCTTCAATAGTTTTGAACTTATCATCACTAGTTGATATTTATTCAAAACTTTTTAGTTTTATTTCAAGATCACCAATATTAATTTCCTTTCCTAAAATAAAAATTATATTTGTCTCCTATTTCTTTATCTGATCATCATTCTTAAAAATTATGTATTCAACACCTTTATTCAACTTACTTCTTTCTTTCTTGAGTTGAATATTTTGTTCAAGTGATTTTCTAATTCTCTTTGAGAATCCACTCATGGTCGATTATCTCTTAAAAATAATAATCACTACTTGATAAAATAATTCAATTTCTAAATTGATCAATGAATATTACTTGATAATAAAATTCATCACTGGATAAAGAATCATCCTTCTTTCCTCAACTCAGATAAATTTTCATCCTCTTCTCATAAGGAACTCTTTTCTTATGTTTCTTCCACTTTTGTATCTTATTCTCTTATCCTATTCTTTGGGTTTATACTATTCAATTTTATTCCTAGGAAAATTTTGGAAAAAAATTTCCATTCCCATCACAGTTCCAATATTTTAGAGATTTTTTACCATTTACCTTCCAACTACCCTGATTATATTTCCTCGAAAGGAGAAAATGATTTTATTGAAATCTTCAACTTCTTTCTCTGCTTCTGAATCGCTTGATTATTATTAAAATTATTTAACCATTTTTTTTATTTTAAAAAAACTTTTAATGCCATTTCTCTATCATCCATTTTCATGAAAATATGATATTTTCTCATTTATCATGCTACAAGTGTATTCTGAAGTTCATCCAAAGATAAATTTTAATGATCTTAAATGTTTGAAAATTTGGAATCAAATTTAGTATAAAGTTTCTCATTAGTTTCTTAATAAATTTAGAATATTCCAGACTCTCACCAAAACCTCTTATATTTCTCACAATTTCATTAACTATTATTAATTAATAATCAATACTTTCTTCATCTACCGTTTTTACATCTTCAAATCTACTTTACCATATTTGTAACATGTCTTTTTTAACTTTCTTATTTCCATAAAAGTTGCTTCTTAACTAATCCCATATTTTCTTAGTAATTTTTTATCCCATAATATTTGTATAAAATTTATAATTAATCAAAAATCCATTCATATGTTTTCCATAATCCTCTAAAATCCTAATATAGGAAGATATAATAAAAAATTCTTTAATGGGAGGAAATCCCACTGTTGTTGCATATCTAACTTTAATTACAAGTTATGGAAGAAAATTTAACATCCTATTCCTTTAAATATGATAGTATTTTACCTAAAAAATAGGAACATACCTATTGTTCACTAAATTTATATTCTCTATTCTCAAAGATGGATCTTTCATAGGAACCTCACTCTGATACAAATTGAAGTTCCCAAGTAGGATCGAGACAACTAAGAAGGGGTTAATGAGTGGTTAATTTTTATTTTTATAAGAAAGTTTCTTAGAATATTTAGAAAAATTTAGTAAACACTGAAAATTTTTAGAGCTATGATTCACCTAAAAATATCTCAACCTCCCCATTTGTATAAAAAAATATAAAGATGGAACATCACACAAAAATTACTTGGTTAAGTAAAAATAACGACTCTTTTCCATGTTGTATAGTCCCAACAATATGGATTAATTTACTATATTATTTTTAGAATACAAAGGCACAATCATCAAATAGTTCTACAACCTAATAGTCAACTTTTCTTTTATAGTTAGTTATACCCCCCAACAATCCTTTTCGTATCCACTTTCCAACTTTTGTTTATACACCCCAGCAAATAATCCATTTCAATAACTAGTAACAATTAATATCTACAAGATTCTCTATTCTTATTTTCTGATCTACTTTAGAAAGTTCTTCACTTCATAAAAAATTAATATATATCAACTTCACCTCTATAAAACCTTCAATAACTTCAACAATTCTCTTAAAACTTTTTGTTCTTGAAACTTCCTCAAGATATTCAAAAAATTTGAATATGCTCAAAATCAATATTTCCATAAATTAAATCTAGAAAACTTAGAAAAATTAAGTCTAGTAACCTATATCTGATGTTATCCCTCTGATTAGCCTCTATTTTATTCTTCTTCTTCCCTACCTACTTCAACTGGATAAAGAATTCAATTTCAATCTCACAGAATCTTACTTTAATGGAAATCCATCTCATGGTAATTCATTCAGATAGATCTCACCCTAGTATATCTAACTTCTATGGGTCTCACTCTAATATTTATTCCTCTGATAGATCTCAGTCTGATAGACCTTGTTCTTGTATTCTCACTCTAATGTGTGTTGCTTCGATGTTGGTAACTTCAACCTAAAAACAAAACTTGTCTGGGAATCTCAATACCTATCACAAAAAAATTCATAGCCTCAACTTTTCACACATTTAAATGGTTTCAACGTAAAAATTTATTGTTACCTCTATTTATAGGCAACCCAGAATAGAAAAGGTGGAAAAAAAATTATTATTTCCACTAAAATAAATTTTCATATCCCTGAATTTCATGTACATTTGAGCTTTATCTTTGACAATTTCCACTATTCTCAACACTTTTGGGTTCTTATCAAATCTTCTTGGATATTTTAAAAAATTAATACTTATATAAGAATACAAAAATTTGTCTAGTCTAATTTTTTTAAGTCTAATATTTCACTGTTTTGTGACTCTAATTGTTCTTCCTACCTCAGAGTCAGTCTGATAGACTTTATTACAGAAACTCCATCTGATGGAATTTCTTATGAAAATATTGTTTAATAGATCATTACTTCACCAATTAAGACTATGTATCCTTTAATATTGACCCAAAAGTGAAACAACTTTAAAAAAATTATCCTTACCCACTAAATAATACAAACAATCAAATGATTCCTTGTTTCTATTACCTGAGTTAATTGAAAATGGTTAACTATATTGTTCAAAATTATTAAGAATTCAGTCACCTAAAACCAATTCAGTAGAAAATAAATATTTTTAATATTTTCAATCACTTCCTCATTACTATATTTCTCTTCATACATGTTCTCAGATCGATCAGATTATTCCAATTTCAAAGATGAACTCCCCCTCTATGTTTTCTCTAATAAAATGAATTGGTTTCAAACCCAATCAGATGTACCAGTTTTCATAACTCTATGTATAGATATGTGTCTTCACCAGTCCAATGTATCATTTTCTACAACACTATTTCTGATAGTTCAACTTATATATCAAATAGATGTATCAGAATTTGTAGATTATCTAATTCATCAGACCATCCAATATATCGGAATCTATCTCACACAGATAGATCATCCCAATCAAGATTTCATAAATACTTTGAACTCAACATATTCCTATTTCCAAATTTCTATCAAATTCTGAATCTATTGTATTCCATGTTTTTATGATTGGTGTCTCAAATACTATAGTGTTAAAAACTCAGGAAACACACACATCTGTTTCCTTTCACTCAATCAAGCTTGTATCATAACTTCTTTATGATTTGTGAAACTTTGAGAGATCAGAAAAGTATCATCATAATTTATTTTATCAAAACCTATGTTCAATCATCTATGTCTTGATATCTATATTCATACACTCATTTCTCATTTTATTTTCATCTATTTCTCTTCATCCAATACAACTTTCTGGTCAGTCCAATAGGGTGTGTCGGAAAACCAAATATCCACTTTTTATTATGTCCCTAATTGATAATAAAATTAAAAAGGAACACTCCTCATTTTTCAAAATTCTCTTTTGAATAAAAAAAAGTATCAAATTATTTTCTTAACAAATAAGCTTTTTAAAAACGTTTCTAAGTATATGTTGGTGAACCTGGTGTAGAAAACAAGAGTGTATATCCAAGGAATTCAATGTTTTCCATAGCACATACATTCATGTAATACATTACTCGTGCTATTTTCATCATTCTAATATCTAGGTAAATCTGAAAAAATCTGTTAAGATAGAAGCCACATGTAAAAATCTCACTAAATATATTAGAAATTCAAGTTTATAAACATAGCTTTCAGAAACTTGTATTTTGTAATATCATTAATTTCTCTTGCAAGAAGAGTAAGAGTATCAATTCTCATTTTCCTTACTTTAAAACCTTCAATTCTGTAAAAGTTTGTAAGAATATAAAAATATTTTTAGAATAAGTAAGAACCTCGGTAATTTCTCAAAATAAATATTTAGAATGAGATTCCACTCACAATCTTGAATTTTTGTTCCTCTTTTTGGATTTTCCATTGGATTTGTTTTATTCTTTTTGTTCATCCTTCTTGGATTTTCTAACAAGTTTATTCTCATATTTAGAATTTATAAATGAGGATTTCAAATTATATTCAAATATATTAACATTTTTTTTAAATTAACTTTGTAAAATCTTCATAATATTTTCCTCTTAGGTTAGAAATATATTCGTACAACTCTTAGTAGCATGAAAAAAAAAACAACCTGATTCAGTGAACTTTTCTTTCTACCATCGTTAAAAGTATCACCCTTTAACTCAAATGATTTAGTGAAATATTATATTATCTTTCTTAATTCATATTGTGTCATAAGAAATAGGGATTGTGTTTCAATAGTGTTGAACTTCTCATCACTAGTTTAAATTTCTTCAAAAAAATCAGTTTTCTATCAAGATCACCAATCACTATTTTTTGTGCTCTAATCAAATTGAGATTTGAATTATCTTTATTCATATGATAACCATTATCAAAATTTATTCATTTAACATCTTTCTTCAACTTACTTCATTCCTTATTGAGTTAAATATTCTATTTAAGTACTCTTTCATATTCTCGTTGAGAATCTACTCAAGGTCTATTATCTCTTCACATACAAAATCATTATGTGATGGAATAACTATATTAATAACTTGATAAATGAATATGAATTTATGATCATATCCATCATTGGATGAAGAATCATCCTTCTTTTCTCATCTTAGATAACTTTTCTTCTTCGTGTCATAAGGAATTATTTCCTTGAGTTTATTCTACTTTTATTTCTAAGACTTCTTATCCTCTTCTTTGGATTTATAAACTTAAATTTTCTTTCTAGGAAAATTTTGTGGAAAATTTCCTTTCCCTTTAAAATTATAAAAATTGAGAGAGATTTTAAATTTTCCCTTCCAAATACCCTAATTGAATTTCCTAAAAAAGAGGGAGATTATTTTATTGAAATCTTGAACATATTTATCTATCTTTGAGTCACTTGATTATTTTTCTATTTCTTTTCCTTTTTCACCTTTTAAAAAATATTTTAAGGACATCTCTCTATCATCATTTTTCTAGAAAATTGATTCTTTTCTCATTTCATATTCCACAATAGTATTCTAATTTCAAAAAAATATGAATCTTCAAAATCTTCTAGGCTAAAACATTGGCATCAAATTTATCGAAAAATTTTCTCATCGATTTATTAGCAATTTTTGAATCTTCCATCTTCTCACCAAAACCATAAAAAAAATTCAAAATCTCATTAACTCTTATAAAGTAATCATCAATACATTCTTTAGCATCCATTTTGATATCTTAAAATCTACTTCATCATATTTATAAGTTGTCTTCTTTAACATTCTCATTTCCCTCATAGCTACTTCTCAACTTAACCCGCATTTTCTTAGCTATTGGAAATACCATAATTTTTTTATAATAATTATCAATAATATCATTCAAAAAATCATTTTGATATTTTAAATTATCTTATAAACTCCTATAATCAATGGAAGTCATAAAAACTTCATTAATGGGATTAAATACCATTGTTTCTTCATCTATAAATTCAAGTCCATGTGATCAAAGATAATTTAACATCTTATTCCTCCAACTATGATAGTTTTTTACATCAAAAATAGGAACTCCCATATTATTCACTGAATTGAAATTCCCCATTCTTGGAGATGGATCTTTGAGAGGAACCTCACTCTGATACCAATTGAAGTTCCCAAGAATGATCGAGGCCACTGAGAGGGGTGAATCAGTGATTCATTATTATTTTTATAATAAAGTTTCTTAACATATTTAGAAAACTTTCTTAACCTCAAAATATTGTTATAGTTAAAATTCAATCAAAAAATATCTAAACCTCACCTTTTATATGCAAAAAATATAAATATTGAGTACCACAAAAAATACACAAGATACAGTAAAAAGACCTACTCCTTGCCATGTTTGATAGTCTCACCAACATGGATTCCTATAATATATTCTTTATAGGATACCAAGTTATAAGAAGAAAATATGTCTCCAACCTAGTAGTAAACTATTATATTATAGTTGTTTATACCCTCTAACAATCCATTTCATATCCACTTTCCCATAGCTAGTTATACACCCCAGGAAAAAATCATTTTCCGAAACTAGTAAGAATCGACAACTACAATCTTATTTCTTCTTCTTTTCTGGTTTACTTCAGAAAGTTATTCACTTCCTCCATAAGTAAGCTAGATCAAATTCAACTATATACAACCTTCAAGAACTTCAAAAATTATCTTAATAACTTTTTGTTCATTAAAATTCCTCTAGATCTTCAACAAATCTAAATATGGTAAAAATCAATCTTCCATTAATTATATCTAGGAAACTTATCAGAAAAATTCAGTCTGATTTATCTCAACTAGGTAACATTTGTACAATAGTATCTATCCGATTAGCCTCTATCTGATTCTTCTCTTTCCCTTCCTGCATCAAGTGAGTAAAGAACTTAAATGGAAACTCACAAAATCTTCATATGATGTAACTCCATCTTATGGGACTTCACTCATATGTATCTCACCATGGTACATCTCACTCTAGTGGATCTCACTCTGATGATTCTTTTTACAACAAATCTCACTCTAATAGACCTGTCTCTTGTGGACTCACTCCGATGTGAGTCACTCTGATGTTTATAACTTCAACATGGAAACAAAATTCTGGTTAATATCTCAATAAATATCAAAAAAATGTAAGATCTTCAACTTTCTGCACACATGAACTATTACAATGTATAGATATATTATGATATCTATTTATAAGCATCCCATAATAGAAAATATGGTAAAACTAATTCTTATTACCACTCAACTAAATTTTCATATCTCTAAATTTAATGTTCATTTGAGCTTCATATTTGACTATTTCCACTCTTCTCATCACTTAGGGGTGCTTCTAAAATCTTCTTGAATCATCTCACAAGTTTATACTTCTACGAGTATACAAACATTTTTCCTATCCAATTTTGTTAAGTACAAAATTTCATTATTGGGTGAATCTAATTGTCCATTCTACCTTGGAGTCATTTCGATGTACTTTCTAATATAAACTATTTTTGATGGACTTTCTTATTAAAATATTGTCTGATAGATCAAAACTTTACCACTTCTGAACCTTCATCTTTTCCTATTGAACCAATAATAAAACAACTTGATCTAGACCCACTAAAGAATAAAAAGACAAATTATTTCCTATTTTTATGCTCTCAGTTAATTGAAAATTGTTCACTACATTGTTTCAACTTCTTTAGTCTTCAGTCGTTCGAAACCACTTTAGTATAAACTTAATATTTCTCATACTTTCAATCAATTTCTAATTTCGATAGAAATCTTCATACATTTCTTCAGAACGATTGGATTATTTTGATTACAAAAATGAACTACCCCTCTATGTTTGATCTGATAAAATAAATCGATTTCAAAACTCATCTGATGTACTACTGTCAAAACTCTTATGATGTAACGGTTTCAACAACTCTATGTACGAATCAGTTTCAAAACCAGTATACTGTGTCTAGAACCATGTTTCCCTATATATTTGTGTCTGGTCCTCTACGTCTGATACAAATTCCCAATATGTCTTATATTTTGTTTTTAGAAACCAAATATCTGCTTTTTTCAACTTCAAACATATTTGATCTATTGATAAAAAAATATAACCAAAAGAAAACTTGTTCCTAACACACACTCTTTAAAAATATTTGTAATGACCCAAAATTTTATCAAAGGAATTTCTCTGTCATAATAGTAATTTCAAATAGTATAAATAACAAAGAATCACTTAGATACCATAATAAAAAATTTATAAATGAATAATTAAGGAAATAAGAAGTATTTCTAGAATTTAAGGAACCAAAACTAATGAAATAGTAACTTGACCATAGGAATAGTAATATGAAAATTATGAATAGTAAACCAAGAAAATTAATAGTAACCATGATAATGAAATTATAAATAAGATTTAGGCATATTATAAATAAAATTATGGTATAATTATATCATAGTTTAAGTAAATGAATGTTTTAAATAATTTTAAGTGTTGGTACTTTTATAAGTTATAAATATTAAATTACAATTTTATAATTAATTAAATAATTTAAAAGAAACATTATTTTCAAAAAATGTATTCAAAAATTAATATTTTGATTTCTCATGATTTTAATAAAATTTTATGAGACCTTAAATAATTTTTCAAAGTGTTATAAAATCAGTTATAATTTTAAATTTTGTATTTTCCAAGTAAATTATGATTTTAATTAAAAATTAAATTAATTATATTTAAAAAATTATTTTCATAAAATAGAGTTCATTTTTGAATTCTAAACATCGAAAAATGAATAGGCTGAATTTTAGTAATTTTTTTAAATTATGTGAATTTTTTGGTGAATAGTGAAATATGGTAATTTTCAATATATATACATTATAAGTTAAATACACTATTCATTGAGTTGTCTCCGAAGTAAGAACCATTGGTTCAAACTCACATAATCTAATTACTATATTTATTCTCAAAAATCAACATTATTTCTTATCTTAAGAAAAATAATAAACTAATGAATTAAATAATAAGTAAACACCCCACTCCTCTACTATAAATACCACCCCCCACACCCTCTTCTTCTAACAACTCTCAAGATTTGATCCTAGCCCAAATTATACAATAAAATCTTCCATATCTCATCCCCCATTTCTATGAGCTCTTGGTCTCATCAAAAGACCAAGCCTAGGTGCCTGGAGGAGGATCTCAAGAGGATAATTCAAGAGGTAAATCCTCTCCCGTTTTCTTTTAATTTCCTTTCAATTTCAGTTCTTTTATTATTGTCTCCTCACAACCCTTTATCCAAATGAAATTATAACTACAGTACCATAAATATGCTATAATTATATCATTTTAATGTGATATCTATCATTAAAATCATCCCTAGCTCTCTTTTATTATAAAAATGAAATTATTTCCCATGATGTGTCAATTTACCGACATCATGGGTGATGTACTTTCATTTTACTTTAACACCTTAATGGATATGAATAAAACCATTAAATGGTTTAAAAATATTTTAATTTGTATGATACAACCAGATTTTTGTTAAATAATTGATATTTATACATAATACTAAATGATAAAATAAAACGACTTCATTGTGATCGAAAAGCCGCTAAAAGTAACCTCAAAACACCATCGTTAACTATTGTCTAATGATTCAGCCTCATTGTATATAACCAAATTAATTATATGATAATTTAAAGTTCTTTAATACAATTAAGAAAATGTAATAAAAATTTTAGTTATTTATCCACATTTTACATGAACTTTCATTCATGTAATAATAATCTAATGTTATTATGTAGGATATTAAAGTGAAGCAATCATTCGGACACAAGGTAAGGGGAATTCTCAAACCCAACTCCCTTTCTTTGTATTTGTAACACCCTGACCCCAGTTACCCAGAGTCGGTGCATTATTTTAATACATTGGCATGATTACAAGGAATCGAGTCCCGAAGGATGGATCGGTTTAATAGTCTTGGAAAATAGATTACATACATGAATGTTACATTACACTTTATAACATACAAAACAACATAACTAATCCTTTATGAACGTCATTATTCCCTTGTCTTAACCTATCATATCAATCAAAATACACTTCTTGCAATCCTGGGAAAATAAAACATAGAAAGGGGTGATCTCAGATGCTCAGTAAAGATAATAATATAGCGGAAACTTTCATAAATAAACATAAACATTTAAGGAAATGTATAACTAAAACAAAATCCTTATAAAATTGAACTTCAGCATAATATGGAAAAGATAAAATGAAATAATTCCATTTACTTATTCACATGGATATTCTACTAGTCGAATAATCACATGCAATATCAATAACCACTTTCATAATGATGGAATGCATAATGCCAGACTATCATAACCACGTAGACAAGGCCTCGTGCCAAGACAACAAATAATATTTTTTCAAGGCATCGTGACAAGACACTAGTTTGTCTCATGAGACCTACCGATGCATCGAGGAGCTATAGCGGGCTCCACTCGTCACTTACTAAGTCCAATGTATTCCTCATATGAAAAGGTTTAAACATAACATAAACATTCGTATTAAAACTGGCATATGAAATGTCAATACTATACCCATAAACCATGAATGGTATAAAAACAACACATCCACAGTCAAACATATCCCAAAACCTTCAATACAATACAGAAGACTTGTATCATAATAAACCAAATTCAAACAAGTTTAAAATCCCCTAAATTATTTAGACATATATGAAAATGATTTGTAAAACTCTTTGAAAGAAATATCCCTATTTCATGAAAACATTTAAAAGTCACGAAATTTAGAAAGGAAGACATTTAAATACATTTTTGAATCAAATTTTCCCATACCACTTTGAAACTTTTGAAAGTAATTAACATTTTAAAACATTCATGTACATTTAAATAAATCCTTAAAAACCATTTTGAAGACATGGACATTAATGAGAAAGATTTAGAAGAATAAATATATAAAACATTTGAAATGATGTTTTAGTAAAAATTACCATAAAATAATCCCTTTGAAAACTCTTTGATAATACATGGACATGGATAATAAATATATCCCAGTAGATACTTACGTAAAAACAACCTCGGATAATAAAGAGATTATGAAATTAACCGTTACCAATTTGGTAACTTACGAAACACACACCCCATGAAAGAGGTATCATAAAATGAATATGTAAATACACATAAATTAAAGTGTATTACACAAAGAATACAATTATCGGAAGTACATACACCACACCAAAGGTAATAGTGGTAATATGGCATGAATCTCACGAGAATAAGGAGTGAGATGAAAACCTCTTACCTTGCACTTTCCTTTAGTCGAGGGTACATTTATCCACCTGTATAAAGACTATAGTATGTTATTAAATTATGCCAGAACCATATTAATATTTATGATATAATACATTATTTATTTATGGCTTTATACTACCCATTTAATAATAATTTCCATGTTATATTAATAATTCGGTTAATAATCGCTTTCTTTATCGTACGTGTTTTAACTTGTTACTATTGATTTTATAGCATATATCATGATTTAAATACTTCTATAATATAAAACATGATTTATTTATCATATATATTTAGAATATAAAAATTTATAATAGACGTATATATGAAATGGAAAACACCGTTTATAGAGATGGTAGTCTGTACGTACGGATAAACGCTGTTTCCATTTTCATATAGTATTGAACGGAAGTAAGTAAATAAGATATATGTAAGTACATAAATACTTATAAATATAAATATATATATCTCCAGTAGCATTATTATTTCATATATTACATTCTTATTAGGAATATATATTTTTTATAATCGTCGATGAATGGTGAACTTGTAAATGAATCTCATCGCGTCGTGAGACGGTAATCCGTACGAACGCACGAGCGAAAATATCATTCTTTTGATATTAATATGAAATATAATTGCATGGTATATAATATTTATATAACCTTTATCATGTTATATTTATTATTTACATCAAATAAACATCATTATTATACCCATCCAAATAATAATGTATTGAATAACAACTACACCACGACGTGGAGACGGTAAGTCGTACGTACGCACGTATGGTGACATGTCATTCAAAGGGTGGATATAATAATAAATTTGGGTGTACCATAATTATAAAAGCATAAAAGTATATAGAATATACTAGATATATTATTTTATAATGGAAAAAACAAAGAAAAAGGAAGTGAAAGAAGAAAGGAACTTGAAAGAGGGTGGTGAAATCATTACCTCTTCTTCGGGTTATTCCTTTTGATTTGATCAAAAGGGCTCCTTAGGTTGGCTTTCTGATCAAAATAAGGCCTATAGGTTGATGGGAGGATATTTTAGAGGGTATTTGGTCAGGTTTTGGCCGATCCAAATGTCTTATAAGGTGTGAATTAGATAGAAGGGGGAGCGCCCTTTTATAAGAGGGGTGAGGGGCACCTTAGGAAAAACTTAAAATATTATTTTATAATAAATTCATATTCGGTTTCTAATGGCTCAAAAGTTTATTATTTAAATTATAAGGTGGGTATAGGTCTAAAAAAACTCAACCAATAGGTTTTATAAAAGTTTAGGTTACCATTTAAACCTTATCATTTAGATTTAACTCTAAGTTAAATAATTTAACTTTTACCGTGTCTTCTTGTATTCTTACACTCTATGGTTAATAAACTTACTATATACTTCCAATAGAACTCCAATTGGTTAATTAATGTCATATATATTATTATATGAGTCTTTTTTCTGAACCTTAGATTTTTAGGACCATTATATCAATTAATAATATAATATTTTTTTAAAAACTATTTTACGTCAATTTTGACACTATTTAGTATTTGTTTTTTGTTAAAATAATAAAAACATGTTTACTTCAAAAAAAAATACATTGAATCAATCCTAAAATGTCATATTCACCTATAAAATTATTGTATGTCATAAAAACATTAAAATTATATTTATTTTAATATTTATAATACCATTTATTTGATTCTTTCATGAATAAGGTAATTATTGCATCATCATTGTGCCATAAATAAATTTATTTATTTAATGTATAAAAATTATAAATAAAATACCAGGATCTAGGAAATATTTTTAAATTTCTAATTAATATTTATAATTGATTTTATCTTATGTAAAATCCTGTACTAAAAATGTTTTAGTTATTAAACATTGATTTTCACTCTTTTAACTCTTCTTTGAATTAAATAATAATAAATGTCCTAATCTAATCCAAGTGGACCCAAATGATAATATTTTATTCCTAAGGTTGTTTTTGGTCTAGATACACTTTTCCAATAGAATTAGGACATGCGTTAGGGTAATATTAATATCATTTTTACCCTTAATTACCCTATTTACTTTTAATAGTGGTAAATAAAAGTAAAAGGTTACTATTCACCAAAATTTATTTTTATCTTATTGAACCAAATTTTACTCCTTGATATTAACCATGTCTCTCATATTTTCAAAATTCCACTCACAGAAGCGGTAAAATTAAGTTTTATGTAAATTTCCAAATTCTCCTAGGAGGTGGGTAAAAGACGGGGAAAAGTTCAATAAAATTTTTATATATCTAAAATTATTCTAAAATAACATCAATGAATTACATTGAACTTATATAGGTATTATGTATCTATTTTTACCATAATTAAAAATAAAATAAATAATTATTTAAATAAAAATTCGGTTTTAAACTATAACTCAGTATTTTTCACTATTCATCAAAAATTGAAAGTTTTCAGAAAAATACCAAAAATATGGCCTAAGCTATATTTGATATTATGAATTAAAAAATGATTTCTATTTTACCAAATCCAAAACATATAAGATGCATTAATTAATTTAAAAATTAATTCCCGTTGTCAAAACAAATAGCGTGTTTTTAAGAAATAATAACTATCAAAAGATTGACACTTGTTTATGTCTGGTTTAAATGTGAAATTAAATCCAATGACCAACATTGTATTAAATGATAAAAATATATTCTAAATATACTTTAAAATCACTCAAATCCATAATTTATCACTATTAATTATTTCGATTAAAAAAGTTGTTTTTAATTAAAATTTAGTAATTTTCACTATTCATAAAAATATTAAAGTTATCCGAAAAACACCAAATTTTCACCCTAAGCTAATTTCGATATTCCAAATCCAAAAATTAAGTCAATTTTGAAAGATAAAATTTATAAAATTACAAAAAGTGTGTATTACTATTTATAACGTCTAGTTTGATTGGTTGTGGTGTGTTATAACTCGAAGTTGCGTACAACACACGTTACTATATTATTTAAAGTGAAGCGTACCGTGGAAGCTTGGGTTGTTACATTCTCCTATCCTTCAATAAATTCCTTCCTCGAAATTTGAAATTGTTCTTCGAAAATAAAAGGTTGAAAATAGAAAATATCTTTTTGGGAAAAGCCACATCAGAAATTGGGTTAATAAAATTTAGTCTTAATAAGAGAAAAAGAGAAATGAAAGGGTCACCACCAAATTATGATCTCAATTAGGAGAAAATTGGTGGAAATTAGAGACACATAATTGGAGGAAAAACTTAAATATTTATAGGGAGTGATTGAGTTCATTAATCACAAACAATTGTAGAGTTGTGGGCCTTAAAGCCACCAATTTATGATGATTTAAAATACCATCGGTTCAAAAAAAATGTAAGGTATTAGGATAACACATTTTTTGTTTTTAGATCCCCTCCCTAAAGTTTAATAATTAATTTATCCATAAAATAAGAGGAAATATATATATATGTGTGTGTATTTATATATACTTGACAAGTAGAGTTTCATCCTTCAACTAATTTCTACTATAAACTCATCTTTCACTCTAAAAGATTTAAAATATATATATATATATATATATTCTATTTATCCTAATCGTATGGGGTTCCAAAAATAATGAATTTATAATTCACATATCAGACCCTTTAAAAAACTACATTATTCAATCTAGGACATCACGTGGGCTAGTGGTAGGTGATACACCCTTGTCGCCCTTCGTTTGTGAGTCCAAGTCTTGCAGCCTTTCTAGATGCGACGGGTTTCCGCACAACCTCTGGGTTGTCCTTTTTATGGAAATTAAAAAATAATTTCACACTAGAATTATCCAAAATACTTCTTCCCAAACTCACAATTCAAAATTTATATGGTAGGTAAACACAATGAAGATATTTTTTTCACGTAATAGCATGTGAACACCTTCATCATGTATTCTTTTAAAATATAGTAACACCCTGAATTACCATAAAAAATTTTTATTACATTCATGATCCCTTATTCCTTATAGAATATTAGATATATTCCTTATATACAAAAACTTTGAATATTCCAACAATGATGAAATAAAAAAACCATTAATCAGTGCCAAGGTAGTCAAGAATATCCAATATAATTAATCCAAATAAACCATCTCTTATTCCAAAATTACTACCTTAGTATCAAGACTATATTAAGGATTACCTTTCCTTCAACCATGTATTTTTAAAAAAAATTAACTTCTTGTGGAGTCACTTTTCATAGTACCATAATATCTCAAATCCTCAATGAAATAGTACTACAGTATAATCCTTATTTATCTCCATAATTCATATAACCAGTACATCGTTGATACAACACTCAAATGAAATAATTATTTAATAACAACATAAGAACACTAGTCATTCCTCTTCATCTGTGGTAGTATCATAACTTTATTATTATACAATAGCATCATTTGGTGCATACTTTGATGATTTGGACATTGGTTTGTGTAGTGTCCCAACTCCTTGGAAATGAAACATTGTACATTTGAAAACTTTTCTTACCCTTGCAATCACATACTTGGTGTCCTTTTTCTACACACTTATAAAAACTACCATTCCCTTCAATCATTTACCAAGATGATTCATTCCACATTTATCACATATTGGAAAATCCTTCTTTCCCTTATTCCCTTTATCCATATTTCTTTCTACCAACCTTTTCTTCTCTAGCTTCCCATCAAAGCCATAGAATTCAGAGAGTTCTTTAATGATCTTTTGATACTATTTATTTATATTATGATAATATGTGGGAGACTATTTCCTTTATAAATGTTGTCTTAATACTCTGAATGTTATTACCCTTCTTACTCTTTGGATCATATGTATTACTGGAGTTCTCATTCCTTCTTCGGAGTGCCATTTCTAAACAATGGCATAAACTAAGTTAGTTTATGAATCACAATTCATAATTAAAAACATGTAAAATACCTAACATAAATTTAATAGTTTATGGATATAATCCATAATCACAAAAATGTTTTCTTTGAGGAGGTATATAATCATAAACCATTCATAGAAGTTTGTAAAGAAAATGAGAATTATCCTAAGCATATCCCCCAGGAGTGTCGTAACCAACAGTGCAGCAAGGCCCATTGTTGTGCACCAGTTCCCATTTGAGTCTAGCTCAAAGCGGTGTTTTCGGGTTTTACCCCTAGGTACATCTGTTCCAGAGCCACCTCTACCTACTCGTATCCAGACAGAGATGTATTGCTCGAAAAACTCACAAAATCTCTACAATACCAAAACTCTAGGAAGTTCTTCTATAATAATCCACAAAGTCTATCTTAGGGTAATGTTCTCTAATCAGAGTTTATCTAAATCTAGTTTCCAAGGTTATTGTTAAACTTCCTCTGATACCAACTGTAACACCCCGACCCTAGTTACCCAGAGTCGGTGCATTATTTTAATACATTGGCATGATTACAAGGAATCAAGTCCCAAAGAACCGATCAGTTTAGTAGTCTTGGAAAATAGATTACATACATGAATGTTACATTACACTTCATAACATACAAAACAACATAACTAATCCGTTATGAACGTCATTATTCCCTTGTCTTAACCCTGCATATCAATCACAATTCACATCTTGGAATCCTGGGAAAAATAAAACATATAAAGGGGTGAGCTCAGATGCTCAGTAAGGATAATAATATAGCAGAAAATTTCATAAATAAACATAAAAAATTAAGGCAATGTATAACTAAAACAAAAGCCTTTTAAAATTTAACGTCAGAATAATATGGCAAAGATAAAATGAAATAATTCCATTTACTTATTCACATGGATATTCTACTAGTCAAATAATCACATTCAATATCAATAACCACTTTTATAACGATGGAATGCATAATGTCATACTATCATAACCACGTAGTCAAGGCCTCGTGCCAAGACTACAAATAAGATTTTGTCAAGGCCTTGTTCCAAGACACTAGTTTGTCTCATGAGACCAATCGATGCATCAAGGAGTTATAGCGGGCTCCACCCGTCACTAACTAAGTCCAACACATTCCTCATATGAAAAGGTTTAAACATAACATAAACATTCGTATTAAAACTGGCATATGAAATGTCAATACTATACCCATAAACAATGAATGGTATAAAAACAACACATCCACAGTCAAACATATCCCAAAACCTTCAATACAATACAGAAGACTTGTATCATAATAAATCAACTTCAAACAAGTTTAAAATCCCTTAAATGATTTGGACATATATGAAAATGATTTGTAAAACTCTTTGAAAGAAATATCCCTTTTTCATGATAACATTTAAAATTCACACAATTTAGAAAGGAAGACATTTAAATACATTTTTTAATTAAATTTTCCCATACCACTTTGAAACTTTTGAAAGTAATTAACATTTTAAAACATTCATGTCCATTTAAATAAATCCTTAAAACCCATTTTGAAGACATGGACATTAATGAGAAATATTTAGAAGAATAAATATTTAAAACATTTGAAATGATGTTTTAGTAAAAATTCCCTTATAATAATCCCTTTGAAAACTCTTTTATGAAACATGTACATGGATAATAAATATGTCCCAGTAGATACTTACGTAAAAACAACCTCAGATAATAAAGAGATTATGAAATTAACCCTTGCCAATTTGGTAAATTATAAAACATACACCCCATGAAAGAGGTATCCTACAATGAATATGTAAATACACATAAATTAAAGTGTATTACACAAAGAATACAATTATGGGAAGTAAATACACCACACAAAAGGTAATAGTGGTAATATGTCATGAATCTCACGAGAATAAGGAGTGAGATGAAAACCCCTTACCTTGCACTTTACTTTAGTCGAGGGTAAGTTTAGCCTCCTGTATGAAGACTATAGTATGTTATTAAAATATAACAGAACTGTATTAATATTTATGATATCATAAATTATTTATTTATGACTTTATACTACCATTTAATAATAATTTCCATGTTATATTAATAATTCGGTTAATAATCGCTTTCTTTATCGTACGTGTTTTAACTTGTTACTCTTGATTGTATCACTTAGATCATGATTTAAATACTTCCAAAATATAAAACATGATTTATTTATCATATATATTTAGAATATAAAAATTTATAACAGACGTATATATGAAATGGAAAACACCGTTTATAGAGACGGTAGGCTGTACGTACGCATAAATGTTGTTTCCATTTTCATATAGTATTGAACAGAAGTAAGTGAATAAGATATATGTAAGTACATAAATACATATATATATATATATAAATATATATATATCTCAAGTTTCATTATTATGTCATATATTACATTCTTATTAATAATATATATTTTATTATAATCATCGATGAATGGTGAACTTGGAAATGAATCCCATCGCGTCGTGAGACGGTAATCCGTACGTATGCACGAGTGAAAATATCATTCTTTTGATATTAATATAATATATAATTGGATGGTATATAATATATACATAACCTTTATCATGTTATATTTATTATTTGCATCAAATACACATCATTATTATACCCATCCAAATAATAATGTATTGAATAACAATTACACCACGACGTGGAGACGGTAAGCCGTACGTACGCACGTATGGTGACATGTCATTAAAAGGGTGGATTGAATAATGAATTTGGTTGTACCATAATTATAATAACATCACAGTATATATAATATACTGAAGATATTATTTTATAATGGAAACAAAAAAGAAAAAGGAAGTGGAAGAAGAAAGGAACTTGAAAGAGGGTGGTAAAATCATTACCTCTTCTTCAGGTTCTTCCTTTTGATTTGATCAAAAGGGCTCCTTAGGTTGGATTTCTGATAAAACTAAGGCCTCTAGGTTGAATGGAGGATAGTATAGAGGGTATTTAGTCAGGGTTTGGCCGAGCCAAATGGCTTAGAAGCTGTGAATTAGAGACAAGGGAGAGTGCCCTTTTATAAGAGGGGTGAGGGGCACCTTAGGAAAAACTTAAAATATTATTTTATAATAAATTCATATTCGGTTTATAATGACTCAAAAGTTAATTATTTAAATTTTAAAATGGTTTTTGGTCTAAAACAACTCAACCAATAGTTTTTAGATAGGTTTAGGTTACCATTTAAACCTTATCATTTAGATTTAACTCTAAGTTAAATAATTTAACTTTTACCGTGTCTTCTTGTATTCTTACAATATATAGTTAATAAACTTACTATATACTACCAATAAAACCCCAATTGGTTCATTAATAACATATATATTATTATATAAGTCTTTTTGACGAACCTTAGATTTTTAGGACCACTATATCAATTAATAATATAATTTTTTTTTAAACTATTTTCTGTCAATTTTGACACTATTTGGTATTTGTTTTTTGTTAAAATAATAACAACATGATTACTTCAAACAAAATACATTTAATCAATACTAACATGTCATATTCACCTATAAAATTCTTGTATGTCATAAAAACATTGAAATTATATTTATTTTAATATTTATAATACCATTTATTTGATTCTTTCCTAAATAAGGTAATTAATGCATCATCATTGTGTCATAAATAAATTTATTTATATAATGTCTAAAAATTATAAATAAAATACCAGGATGTAGGAAATTGTTTTATATTTCTAATTAATATTTATAATTGAATTTATCTTATGTAAAACCCAATATTAAAAATGTTTTAGTTATTAAACATTGATTTTAACTCTTTTAACTCTTCTTTGAATTAAATAATTATAAATGTCCTAATCTAATCCAAGTGGAATAATTTATTCCTAAGGTTGTTTTTGGTCGAGATACACTTATCCAATAGAATTAGGACATGCATTAGTGTAATATTAATATCATTTTTACCCTTAATTACCCTATTTACTTTTAACCGTGGTAAATAAAAGTAAAAAGTTACTATTCACCAAAAATTATTTTTTTCTTATTGAACCACATTTTAATCCTTGATATTAACTGTGTCTCTCAAATTTTTTAAATTCCACTCACAAAAGCAGTAGAATTAAGTTTTATGTAAATTTCCAAATTCTCCTAGGAGGTGGGTAAAAGACGGTGAAAAGTTCAATAAAATTTTTATATCTCTAAAATTATTCTAAATTTACTTTAATGAATTACATTGAACTTATATAGGTATTACGTATCTATTTTGAACATAATTAAAAATAAATTAAATAATTATTTAAATAAAATTTTGGTTTTAAACTATAACTCAGTATTTTTCACTATTCATCAAAAATTGAAAGTTTTCATAAAAATACCAAAAATTCGGCCTAAGCTATATTTTATATTATGAATTAAAAAATGATGTCTATTTTACCAAATTCAAAACATATAAGTTTCATTAATTAATTTAAAAATTAATTCTCGTTGTCAAAACAAATAACGTGTTTTTAAGAAATAATAACTATCAAAAGATTGACACTTGTTTATGTCTGGTTTAAATGTGAAATTACATCCAATGAACAAAATTGTATTAAATGATAAAAATATATTCTAAATATACTTTAAAACCACTAAAATTCATAATTTATCACTATTAATTATTTCTATTAAAAAAGTTGTTTTTAATTAAAATTTAGTAATTTTCACTATTCATCAAAATATGAAAGTTATCCGAAAAACACAAAATTTTCACCCTAAGATAATTTAGATATTACAAATCCAAAAATGAAGTCCATTTTGAAAGATAAAATTTAGAAAATTTCAAAAAGTGGGTATTACTATTCATAACGGCTAGTTTGATTGGTTGTGGTGTGTTGTAACTCGAAGTTACGTACAACACACGCTACTGTATTATTCAAAGTGAAGCATACCGTGGAAGCTTGGGGTGTTATAGTATTTTCCCTCTTTCACCCCATTTTTAGTATAGATATTATACAAATATCATTTTTTCATAATTATCTTACCTTTTCTAGGATATACATGTTTTATACTTTAGTTTATGACAAACATAATGTTTTCCAAAAGAACTCTTCTTTAAAAAGAAACACACCTTTTACTTCTTGAGATTGATTCTTCTTCACTCAAAGTTGATGATCATTATATCAAGTATGTTATTCCATATTTCATTTGGTGACCCAAATCTTATGAATTTATGTCTTATGAAATGAAACTCATTCATTTACATGGGTTATTTTTATGATGAATATTCATATAAGTTCTCTGTGGATTGCATGATAATGTAAATTCTATGATGTGATGGGTGCACCCAAAATTATATAGAACAATGTAAATGTTATGATGTGATGGGTGTGACTGGGATTATATAGAGCTACAATTCATTGGGTAATGTTATGTATCTTATAATGATAGTGAAATATGTATGAACATGATGATATCTTTGTTCCCAACTATGTGTGGTAGTTGACCGCTAAGACATGATGTTTCATTTTTATGTATTTCCACATTCCAGGACTTATCTTAATGACTTCCTCTCATGATTATGATCTCATCATTATGTTATGGTGATGAAATTATGTTAATAATCATCCCATGTTATATTGTTTCATGTTCTTATCTATCCTCTTACTAGGATTTTAGCTCACCCCTTTTTAATGTATATCCTTAGGATATTACATATACTAAGAAGATTTCAAGGGCTAATAAAAAGCTAGATAAGAAGGAATTAAATAAATGTAAATGTTTTATTTTGAAAATTTTGCACGGTCCTAATTTTCACAATACACTAAACCTTTATATACTTATTTTTTAATGATTTTATGTTTATTTTCTTAAAAATTGTGAAATTGTAATGTTAGAAAAACCAGGGTAGCTTTAGTTGGTATCAAATGATAGATTAGTTAATTTGGGAATTAGAATTTGAGAACCTTAGTGAAAACCCTTAGTATGAGATTAAGTGTAAGTAAGCACCCAAGAATATTTTTGTTATAAAATTCTAAATATAGAAATCCCATAAGATATTACTTTAGAATTAAATGAAAAAATTAATATATTATTTATTCATCATTTTTGGACTTATTTTGTGTTCTAACCTAATATATTTTAGAAAATAGTGGAAACCAAGAGAAACCAGGCCAACAACCTGTGTGAGGGACAATGCAACGATTACATGAATTACAATCCCAATAGATTAGGAGTTCGAGTTAAAATTTTCATGGTGATTCTTACCCAGCTATCTCATCTTATGAAAAATAACCAAAATAATGTGGAACGTCTGCCTTCACCTTAGAGGGAGAAACTGTCTATTGAGTGTTTTATGCAGAAATGACCACTGACGTTTAGTAGATCTTATGATCCACTTGTCATGGAATAGTGGTTTAACTCTATGGAGAAGATATTGTATGTACTTCACTATTCTAAGACAGAGAAGGTGACCCTCATTATTTATCATCTAGATGGAGAGGCCGATAAATGGTGGGATTTTATTAATAACACCAAGCCAACTAATGAAATTGAATAGATGGAGTGGGAAGACTTTAAGATAATGTTTCTCAATAAGTACTTCCTTAAAAATCTTCATACAAAGATAGAGTGAGAATTCATAGAGTTGAAGAAAAAGGAAGGTAAATCTATCATAGCATGGGGATAAAATTTCACAAGTCTTGCAAGGTATGATTAGGGTTTTGTTATCAACAATGATAGAAAATTTGATAGATTATTTAGTGTTTTAAAACTAGACCTTTAAAAGGCTCTTATAATTCAAGATTTTGGGAGTTATGAAGAAGTTTTACGATGTTCTCTCACAGTGGAGATTGAGTTTGGATAATGGTCCCACGGCTATAGTGATAAGAATCAAAAGATAGAGTTTCAAGATAGAGGATCTAATGAGAAAGGTGGAAAGAAAACTCAACCACCCACATGTCAATAATTTGGCAAGAAGAATCATGGGAACTACCTCAAATGGATAGGTAAATGCTTCAAGTTTGGGATATAAGGTAAACAAGATCCTAAATATTGAAAAGACATGAGGAAGCGGGATAATGTGCTGGAGGAAAGGAGAGCACCACCCATGGTCCAATGCTACAACAGTAGAGAGAAAGTGAACTATGCAAGCCAATGCACCCAATCTTAAGCACTTGAGGGTAATTAGTGTCATCATCCACCAAAACCAAAGGATCAAGGGAAGGCTTATTCCATTATGACTGATGAAGTGGAGCAATAAAATGAAGTCTTACTAGGTACACTTACTCTTCACTCAAGAATAGAAAACGTGTTATTTGATTCTAGTTCTACTCATTCCTTTATATCTTGCATGTTTCCTAGAAATATTAAATTGAATCCTCGAAACCTTGAAGTAGATATATCCATAAAAACACCTAGTGGTGCAATCATCGCAACACAAGTGTTGTACTCTTATCCTGTTGGCGTATGTGGGAATATTCTTTAAGAAAATCTCATAATACTTTCCTTGGTGGAATTTCATGCTATATTTAGGATGTATTTGATCTTGTTATATAGAGAACATATAAACTATCAGAAAAATGAAATATATTTTCACATTCCAAACCATTCTGTGATCCTATAAAAATTAAAGGAAGATCTCAAATATGATTTTGAAAATCCTTCAACGGTGTGGGTGTTGATTCCGTGTGAAGACACATACCTCACCCAAGTGTTTGAGTCAAAGGTAGTTATCAGTCTAAGGGAAATTCTCATAATTAGGGAATACAGTGATGTATTTCCTAAAAAGTTAGAAATACTTCCCCCAAATTGTGAGGTAGATTTCTCAATATATATGATACTTGGAGCTACTCTTATCTCACAGTGTCCCTAGAGGATGGATCCTATCAAATAGAAGGAGTTAAAGAAGAAGATTCAAGAGCATTTGGAAAATAGGTTCATACGCCCTAGTGAATCACCTTGGGGTGTGCTGATTAGCCACTAAATGAGGCTAATATTCATTGTTAATATACATAATATTCATGTTCTTTATTATTCATAAACACTATTTTAGTGCATTTTACACTTTGAACATCATTTCACATTATGATTGTAATACCTTCTTTAAATGCACTATTATGTGGTACATTTTTTAACATCATTTGAAGTACCCAATTATTCATCTAATTTTAAGGAATATAATTATAAATATTTTAATTTGATATTATTTTTAACTGGATATTTACTTCAAGGATCAATGAAAGATTCATGGAAGAAGATGGGGATATTTTGTGATGAAAGGAAGCAATTCTGGTGAAGGCATATTGGACACCAACCCACTGATGAGAATGTGGGGCCCCAATTATAGGCCCAACGAATCCCAAATTTCTTGGGATGCTAGAATAAATGTATAGGAACAAATCACTCTTCATGACACAATGCTAATTCGGCCTCCATGGTATCCATTTAGGCGGACCAAGTTAGAGATAAAATTCTGGGCCAGATTCTACGACCCAGAAAAACATTTCACTAATATGATCATATCTCGAAATCAAAAACTCCCAATGGGTCAAAATTTTACAAGAGGTTATAATACTTCTGGAGCTCCATTTTATTCTTCTATGGACCACTCTGATTCGGATATCTAGAATGTCTTCCAAGCATGTCTGTTCGATAAAGGAAAGTTGGATGCCACCTCGGGTTAAGGGTGGAAAAATCAACTCTCCCTTACTTTCCACCCACCTATGGCCTACCATAATTAATTGAGGAGACTTGGACTGTTGGAGGATCTACCCAAGGGCTCAAAAATTCCAATTTAAGGCAGTGGTGTTGGAGGATTGAGGAATCTTGGATTCTTTGTTCAATTGTAATGTTATGTTGTGATTTTGTTGTCTCAAATTTGACTTTCACATGTAAGTTGTTCAATTCAATTTAGTTTTTAAATAAAAGTTCTTATTATCCTCTTATTATGTTGTTATTAATATCACTTTGATACCTTTGGATCAAGTTTTGAATTTATTCACACCAAACCTTGTGAAATTATCACACAACGGTGGAGTGATCGTTATTTTATTGTGTTTTTTTACTTCTCCATTTCTTCCATCATGAGTCTACTTTCCCCTTCCATTGAAACCATGGGATCAATAGAGGGCTAACACACTTATGGGTTGATCCAAGGGAGTAGCAAGGGATTTATTGGATGTTATTTATCACACCATTAATGTATAATCACTTCTTTAATTGAGATTTTTATTTGATGATTTTTAAACTCCATCGTCCTTGTTGAATTTAAGGTCACACACTTCAAGTGCTAATACGAACCTTTACCTTGAAGTGATCAAAACATTAATCCTTAAAGTGTATAGGTGATTAGTATTAAAGGGTGTAGGCATTAAACCAGTAAGTTATGATGTTGTTTTATCTCCTTAAATGAACTCATCTCAAATATAAGAAATTGAAATCATTAAAAAGGAAATGCGTCCAAGCCACCCCGAGCGATAACCTAGGATCAACTCATTATTTTAAATTTAATTAACTTAATTATCTTGGAGTTCCTTTAAACCCATCTAAAATAAACCCAAGTTGGCCACTTCATAGCCAAAAACAGTCCATAGAATGTACGTGTCTATAGGTTACTTCTTAGGTCTCTGAGGATTCGACAACCCAAGCTAAACTACAAGGACCGTCTTACCTTCTTCTCTTGGGTAAATTTGAGCAAGAATCAAATTTTGGCGCCTTTGATGGGGACCCAAGTAAGTAATAAAAACACCCATTCTGTTATCCCTCATTTCTTCTTTTCTCATCCAAATTCTCTTATCTTGTCCCTTTCTCGTTTTTTTTTCTTTTGGCGCATGTCCGCCTACACCCGCGATCAATCAAACCGTCTTGTTAAGGTAGATAGTCCTAGGGTTGGGGAGTCAAGTAAACCAAGGGAACTCTTTCCATTATATAATATTCTTCCTAATACCCTCGAGTCAAAAATTGAGCCTATTTCAATGGAAGGTCTTCAAAGAAACCAACTCATAAACCCAGGTGGGAACCAAAATGGAAACCCAAATGAGGCAGCCCCAAACTTGGGGAATGCAATGGATCAAACCATGAATGACTAACTCACACCTTCCTGGACCAATGCCCCATCATGCATTAGAAACAATTCCCTAGGAGATTCCAACTACATATTTAAACCCCATGTCCTAAACCACCTTCCCACATTCCATGGAATGGAGTCTGAGATGCCCTACCTTCACATTAAGGAGTTCAATGACATTGTAGAAACCATGTGTCCCCCACATAAACTAGAATCGGCTAAGATGAGACTATTTCCTTTTTCATTAAAGGATCGAGCTAAAAATTGGCTAAAACATTTGAGACCATCATCCATAAACTCTTGGGACCAACTACAAAGAGAATTCTACAAGAAATACTTTCCTCACCACAAAACAATTGCACTTAAAAAGAGTATCCAAAACTTTTTTGAAAAATAGGGAGTCATTCTATGAAACATGGGAGAGGTTCAAAGACACTCTAAACATGGTTACACACCATGGTTTTTCTATTCCTGAACAAGTTAGAATTTTCTGTGAAGTGTTGGGTCCGGGGAACAAACAATTCATTGACATGATGTGTAATGGAACCTTTTAAAACAAAGCCCCAAATGATGCTTACAAGTATCTAGAAAGCCTTTCTGAACAAAACCAAACATGGGGAACTTCACCTTATTCTGAAAAGCCACAAAGAAATACTGGAATTCATACACTTAGAGAAGAGGAAAGCCATAGGGCTAAACTCGCAGCACTCTCTAGGAAGGTTGAAGAGATAGACCTTAGGAAAGTCCATGAAATCCAAACTGTTGACCCTGTTTGCACAATTTGTGACAAACATGACCATAAGACATACAACTTCCCAACCATTCCATCCATAAAGGATGTTTTTTTAGGAGGACCCCCAGTAGAAGTAAATGCTTTGAACTTTCAAAAGCCTCAATACCAAAACAACTTCAACCCAAGGTATAATGACCACCCAGGCTTCCACTATAAAGATAACCAACAACCTAGCCAACCACATGGAAAAAATCCTTACCCCCATCAGAACTACCAAACCCATAACCAGTTCCAAACCCAACCTATCCAATACCAACAACCACTGGTCCATTTTCAACAAACCATCCCACCTCCAAAATATCCCTCTAGGATAAACCAACCTACTCAAGCACCAACCCAAACTGTTCCACAAAGCCTACTAGAACAATTGTGCAAACAAATGGAGAGGATGAACTTGGAGGTATCTTCCCTAAAACAAGAACTTCAAACCATCAAAACTGGAAAGGCACCCATGCTTACTCAGTCGGTGCCATCATCAACTTCAAGGGGAGAGTCAAGTTGTGCTCAAACAACTCATGAACAACTAAAGGTTGTGACTCTTTTAAGAAGTGGGAAATCAATTGAGAAACCTGAACAACTAATTCAGAACCCACCTAAAGATTCAAACTTGGATGAAAATTCAAATGAAGCAGAAGATCAAACTAAGGAAACTGATAACATTGTCAAGGAAACAACTCTTCAACAAAAAACCCCACAACCTGCACCATTTCCTCAATGCATGAGGGGGAAAACCAAGCCTGAATTGAGTGAAACATTGAGGGAAGTCTTCTCACAAGTCAAGTTGAACATTCCCCTTCTCGATGCAATCCAAACCATACCTTCCTACTCAAAGTAACTTAAGGACCTGTGCACTTTTAAAAGAAAAATTTCACATAAAAACCAAGTCCTTTTGGCTGCTAATGTGAGTACCACCATTCAAGGGACCATTCCTCCTAAGTTGAAAGACCCAAGTTTCCCTTACATCAATGTTGAACTAGGAGAAAGAAAAGTTGTCAAGGCCTTGTGTGACCTAGGTGCTAGTGTCAATCTCATTCCCTATATTGTGTACTGCCAGTTAGGCCAAGAAGAGCTCCAACCCACATCTATCACACTTTAACTTGTTGATCGTAGCATTAGGGTTACAAAGGGGATTTTAAAGGACGATCTGGTAAAGGTTGAAAACTTCATCTACCCTTATGATTTCATTGTCCTTGAAAACCATCCAAACTTAGGAAACAAGGAACAAACCCCAATTATCCTTGGTGGTCCCTTCCTTGCAACAATCAACTCTGTTATCTGAGTCCGAAATGGGAACATGACCATCACCTTTGGGAACATGAGTCTAGACTTGAACATCTATAATGCAAGCTCATAAATAGGGGATGATGAGGACATTCATGAAGTAAACATGATAGGAAGCATTAAAAATGAATCCATAGAACATCAAGGAATATTTTATGAATGTTTAAGTCAGGATGAGATTGATTTCCTTTTTTCATATGAAGGAAGTTTATCTCCTTGGCTTGAATCATTTTCAAATTGATCTTATGATGAAGTATTAGGTCCAACAATCAGTGAAACCTTTCAGGAAACCACTTTCATAGAGACCACTCCAACTTCCTTTGCTAAATCTGATCAGGCCAATCTAGTAGCTGAAACTTCTACATGTGGGGAATCAATCCTATCTAAAACTTTCGGAAATAAAATTGATCTTGATTCAATGTCCCAATCTTCTGCTGAAATTCTGAACCAACCTGATCTTGAATTAAAGGAACATCCTTCTGCACTAAAATATGCCTTCCTGGGGGAAAATCAAACACATCCTATTGTCATTTCTTCTTCTATTGAATCCAATCATGATAGGATGCTTCTAGATGTCCTTAGGAAACATAAGAAATCCATTGGTTGGACCCTGTCTGATATTCCTGGGATTAGCCCACTTATCAGGACTCATAGGATTATTCTAGAATTTGATTCAAAGCCATGTCCTCAACCTCAATGACGACTCAATCCTAATATCATGGAGGTAGTAAGGAAATAACTTCTGAAATTGTTAAAATCTAGTATCATATATCCCATAGCTGAGAGTGAATGGGTGAGTCCAATCCAAGTGGTTCCAAAAAAGGCTGGAATCACAGTGATAACCAATTAGGATGGTGAGATTCTTCCAACAAGGGTGAGTAGTGGATGGAGGGTCTGCATTGACTATAGGAAGTTAAACTCATTCACCAAGAAGGACCATTTCCCCTTGCCATTCATTGACCAAGACCTTAGGAGAGTGGAAGGTCATGTGTTCTACTATTTCTTAGATGGGTACACAGGGTATAATCAAATTGATGTCTCCCTAGAGGATCAAGGGAAGACTACATTCACATGTCCATTCGGAACCTTTTCATTCAAACGCATTCCCTTCGGGTTATGCAATGCCCCTGGAACCTTCCAACGGTGCATGATGGGAATCTTCTCAGACATGGTAGGGGATTTTCTAGAGGTCTTCATGGATGAATTCTCTGTGTTTGGGGATACATTTGAGGGATGTATGAGGAATGTAGAGAGAGTCTTTTCAAGATGTGAAGAAAAGAATCTAGTCCTAAACTAGGAAAAATGCCATTTCATGGTTAAATAGGGACTAGTTATAGCCCATCTGGTCTAAGGTAGGGGGATTTAAGTTGATAAAGCAAAGGTTGACATTATTCGTCACCTTCCATCACCCAAAATTGTCAAGGATGTGAGGTCTTTCCTAGGACATGATGGTTTCTATAGAAGATTCATCAAGGACTTTAGTTCAATCTCTTGTCCCCTTTGTGCTCTCCTAGTAAAGGATGCTCCATTTGTTTGGACAGAAAGATGTGAGGGTTCATTCTCAGCCCTCAAATCCTCTCTCACCTCTCCTCCCATTATGAAATCTCCCAATTGGAACCTTACTTTTTAACTTATGTGTGATGCCAATGACTTTGTTGTAGGAGCTGTGTTAGGACAGCGTTGTGATAAAAATCCTTATGTCATTTCTTATGCAAGAAAATACTTAAATGATGCCCAAATAAACTACACCACCACTGAAAAGGAGTTACTTTCTATTGTGTTTTCCTTAGAGAAGTTTAGTTCCTACCTCTTAGGATCCCCCATCACTGTATTCACTGACCATTCTACACTAAAATACCTCTTCCAAAAACAAGATGCTAAGCCTAGACTGATTAGGTGGGTCCTTCTCTTAAATGAATTTGACCTCAAAATCAAGGATAAAAAGGGCGTTGAAAATGTTGTAGCTGATCACCTCTATAGGATGGAATTCAAAGACAACTCAAATCACCTTTCTGTGTCTGATTCATTTCCTGATGAACACCTATACTCTGTGAGTGACTGCCCTTGGTATGCCGACATAGCCAATTTCTTAGTTACAGGAGTCATTCCAAAATTCTTAGCGACTCAAGCTTGAAGGAAATTTCATTCTGATGTTAGACACTATGTGTTTGATGATTCATACCTCTATAAGTTCTGCCTTGAACAATTCATTAGGAGGTGTGTTCCATAATCTAAACAAGAGTCCATCCTTAAATTCTGTCATAGTGCGGCATGTGGAGGTCACCTTTCCTCTAAGAAAACATCTGCTAAGATTCTTCAATGTGGTCTCTTCTGGTCCACCCTCTCAAGGGACTCCTACACATTTTTTCAAAGTTTTCCTAGGTGTCAACAAGTAGGGTCCATCACAAAAAGGAATCAAATGCCTCTCACTCCCATCTTAGTGGTTGAAATATTTGACTGTTGGGGAATTGATTTCATGGGTCCCTTCCCAAACTCTAGGGGATACCTCAATATACTCTTAGTTGTTGATTATGTCTCAAAATGGGTTGAAGTCATTCCCACTAAGTCCAACGATCATCAAGTTGTGCTAAGATTTCTGAAAGAGAACATATTTTCTCGATTTTGAATTCCTAGGGCTATAATCAGTGATCGAGGAACCCATTTCTGAAATTGCCCATTATCTTCACTCATGTCTAAGTATGGTATTTCTAATAAAGTTTCCACTTCATACCATCCTCAAACCAATGGTCAAGCTGAGTTAGAAAATAGGGAGATTAAGCAAATTCTTGAAAAAACTGTCAACCCCTCTAGGAAAGATTGGTCTGAGAAACTCTTATATGCTCTTTGGTCATATCGTACAGCATTCAAAACCATCCTAGGAATGTCCCCATATAGGTTGGTTTATGGAAAAGCATGCCATTTACCTGTTGAAATTGAGCATAAGGCCTTTTGGGAAATTAAGAAAATGGATTATGACCTCTCATTGGCCAGAACAAAAAGGAAATTAGATATTAATGAACTGGAAGAACTAAGGATGGAGGCTTATGAAAATTCAAGGATCAATAAAGCTAGAGTTCAAGCCTACCAATCTAGGAATATCAAGGTTAAACATTTTGAACTGGGAAAACTTTTGCCCTTGTATAGTTCAAAACTTCATTTACACTCGGGAAAGTTAAGGTCTATATAGTCAGGTCCTTTCATAGTGCATCATGTATACCCCCATGGGGTAGTAGAGATTCAAGATCCCATAAGTGGTTACATTTTCAAGGTCAATGGTCAAAGGTTAAAACCATTCATTGAATCATTCAATAAACAGGAAATAGAGGTTGAGTTAACTGAGCCAACCTATGAACCAAGAAAAAATTGATAGTTTTAGGGTCCATGTCGGGCTAATGACGTTAAACAAAGCGCTGCATGGGAGGCAACCCATGGTTTTCAAGTTTCCTATTATTTTGTTGTTTTAATAAAATTTATATTTTAAATAGGATTAAATAATAATTTTATATTTTAAAAAAAGACTGTTGACTTGTTCTTCTATTATGAGTATGGATGGGTATGAAAGGGGAGAATCGTATTCATCTGTGTCATGTGGTGTGATCCCTGAGTAATACCTTACCCAAAAAATTAAAAGAAGACAATGTATCATTAGTTTGATTTAAAAAAACAGAAAAACAGGAAAAACCATAAAAATGATCATACTTGGAATTAAATAAGTCATTGTGTTGTTTGTTTTGTCTGGTTTATTCTTCTTTTTATGCTTTAGGTACTATTTTGGGTGATACATGTTCAATCAAGTAGGTGCCTACATCCCACAAGAGATTAAAGGAATAAATTGGAGCAGCAAGAACTTCAAACTTCAACCACTAGGTGACTTCATTCCATGATCTTATTATTTCAATTTCCTTATTGAACTCCCCTTTTATTCATCTACCCCCTTCTAAATTTTCTTTTATTTAAACACTGGGGACAGACTTATTTTAAGTTGGGGGGAGATAATATAAAAAAATGATTTGTGTCAAAAAAATGAATGATTTGAAAAAAAAATTGTGTAAAATGAAGGAAAAATTCCTTTAACTTTGAACATGGTATTACATATTGCACACTTTGAAACTGAATATCAAATAATTTAGCATGCCCTGATTCTGATTTTAATCCTTATATAATTTCATGATCATAGATTTTGGAAAGTGTGGTTGTCCAATGAGATATTTCATTGTTTATATTTTCATCCAAATAAAAAAAAGATCACAATGCACATCCTTTGGAAAGTGGGGTATTAGTTTGAGTTCATGGGGTCCCCTAAATAAATATCATAGGTTTGGTGATCATTTTAGTTTAATATGAGTATTCATAAAAATTGCACGTAGGGCAATGAAATGACCTAATGCGTGGCTTTTGGCATTTGGGGATCGTGACTCCATAGTTGTCTGGCCCATAATTAGTAATTTTATCTCTATTTTTGGTAATTTGAATTTTTTTTTACTGAGTTAACTCGAGATGATGCCCGAGTATGTGGGATTAACTTGGTACCCTAAGGTCTTTGAGTCTGGGAGTCATCGGCAAAGCCTTTCTACAGGGGTTGACTCTTTTGAGTGCAATTTCAATTACAATGGAAAAATTGAAAAAAAAAACAAAAACAAAAACAAAAAAAATATATAATACAAAAAAAATTTGAATACTCATCTTAATATTGAAATGTGATTCCACCTAGCACTTCCGTAATTTTCCCCTTGAATAAAGATGAACCCCCATGTCTATTGTGATGCACAACACATCCTCATACTTAATTGATATTGGATGAAATATGGAAATGAATTTGAAGAAAGGAATGGTCTTGGGATTGGGATCTGCTTATGAAACTATCTTGTATTAAAATATTTTTATGGGTTTCATGATTGTTTGGTATAAGGGTTTTTTGTGATCATTGTGTATTAAAATGTTTTTGGAAAAGGAAATTTGAATTTCATATTGTTGAGATATATTTTTCTCGGGACTAGAAAAACTCAAGTTGGGGGTGTGATTAGCCACTAAATGAGGATAATATTAATTGTTAATATACATAATATTCATGTTCTTTATTATTCATAAACACCATTTTAGTTCATTTTACACTTTGAACATCATTTCACATTATTATTGTAATACCTTCTTTAAATGCACTATTATGTGGTAAATTTTTTAACATCATTTTAAGTACCCAATGACTCATATAATTTTAAGTAATCTAATTATAAATATTTTAATTTTATATTCTTTTGAACTGGATATTTACTTCAAGGATCAATGAAATATTCATGGAAGAAGATGGGGATATTTTGTGATGAAAGGAAGCAATTCTGGTGAAGGAAGATTGGATACCAGCCCACTAATGAGATTGTGGGGCCCCACATACAGGCCAAATGAATCCCAACTTTCTTTGGATTCTAGAAGACATGTATAGGAACAAATCCCTCTTCATGATCCAATGCTAATTCGTCTTCCATGGTATCCATTTAGGCGGTCCAAGTTAGAGATAAAATTCTGGGCAAGATTCTGCGGCCCAGACAAACAGCTCACTAATATGATCATATCTCGGAATCCACAACTAAAAATGGGACCAAATTTTACAGGAGGTTATAAGACTTCCGGATCTCCATTTTCTTATTTTATGGACCACTCTGATTCGGTCATCTAGAAGGGCTTCCAAGCATTTCTATTTGGTGAAGGAAAGATGGCTGCCACCTCGGGTTAAGGGTGGAAAAATCAATTCTCCATTACTTTCCACCCACCAATGGCCTACCACAATTAATTGAGGAGACTTGTACTGTTGGAGGCTCGACCCAAGGGCTCAAAAATTCCTATTTAAGGCAGTGTTTTTGTAGGATTGATGAATATTGGATGCTTTGTTCAATTGTAATGTTATGCTGCGATTTTGTTGTCTCAAATTTGTCTTTCACATGTAAGTTGTTCAATTCAATTTAGTTTTTAAATAAAAGTTCTTATTATCCTATTATTATATTTTTCTTAATATCACTTTGATACCATTGGATCAAGCTGTGAATTTATTCACACCAAACCTTGTGAAATTATCACACAACGGTGGAGTGATCGTTATTTTATTGTGTTTTTTTTACTTCTCCATTTCTTCCCTCATGAGTCTACTTTCTACTTCCATTAAAACCATGGGATCAATGGAGGGATAACCCACTTATGATTTGATCAAAAGGAGTAGCAAGGGGCTGGATTGGATTTTATTTATCACACCATTAATGTATAATCACTTCTTTAATTGAGATTTTTATTTGATGATTTTTAAACCTCATTGTCCTTGTTGAATTTAAGGTCACACACTTCAAGTGCTAATACGAACCTTTACCTTGAAGTTCTCAAAACTTTGATCCTTCAAGTGTATAGGTGATTAGTATTAAAGGGTGTAGGCATTAAACTAGTAAGTGATGATGTTGTTTTATCTCCTTAAATGAACCCATCTCAAATATAAGAAATTGAAATCATTAAAAAGGAAATACGTCCAATCCACCCCGAGCGATAACCTACGATCAACTCATTATTTTAAATTGAATTCACTTAAGTCTCTTAGAGTTACTTTAAACCCATCTAAAATCAACCCAAGTTGGCCACTTCATAGCCAAAAATAGTCAATATAAAGTACGTGTCTATAGGTTACTTCTTCGGTCTATGAGGATTCGACAACCCAAGCTAAACTACAAGGACTATCTTACCTTCTTCTCTTGGGAAAATTTGAGCGAGAATCATGTGCCTCTACACTTTTTCAAGAACAAGGATCTGTCCAGGAAACTATGTATCAATTATCAGGAACTTAACAAGATCTCCATAATGAACAATTATCCTCTTCCAATGATTGATTACTTGTTTGATCAGTTATAACGAGCTCAATATATCTCAAAGGTAGATCTTCATTTTGGATATCATCATATAAAGGTGAAGAAGGAATATATTTAGAATACTGCCTTCTGTAAAAGGTATGGGAACTACAAATTTTTGGTGATTCCCTTCGTACTTACTAATTATCCAACAATTTTCATGGATTTGATAAATAGAGTCTTTATACATTACCTTGAAAATTTTGTGGTAGTTTTTATCAATGATATTATCATCTACTCCAAGGGCAAGGAGGAACATGAAGAACAACTAAAAATTATGTCAGAAACATTAAGGAAGGATAAGTTGTATGCCAATTTTATCAAATGTGACTTTTGGATGCAACAAGTCACATAATTGGGAAATTTGATCACAAGTGAGGGAACTTTTTTAGACCCTTCAGAAATAAAGGAAATTGAGGAATGAACCAAACCCTCCAGTGTCACAAAAATCCATATCTATCTTGGATTAGTTAGGTACTATCGACATTTCTTGAGAAATTTATAATGATTTCCAATCCCACTAACTAAGTTAACAAAGAAAGGGGTAAAGTATGTCTGGATGGAAGAATGTGATAAAATCTTCAAGGAACTAAAGAAGAGCCTAATAACTGCACATGTACTCACATTACTGAAAAGTGAAAAATCTTTTTGATATACAATGATTATTCCAAGAAATTCTTGGGTTGTGTACTCATTCAAAATGATAATGTGATCGCCTCCGCCTCATGGAAGTTGAAGATCCATGAGTATAACTACCCAACGCATGATCTGGAGATAGTATCTAGGATTGTTTCCTTCAAAATCTAGCGATGCTACCTCTATGGTGAGAAGTGTGATATATATACTGATCACAAGATCCTAAATTATATATTCACACAAAATTATCTCAACATGAATCAAAGGAGATGGTTAGAGGTAATAGAATACTATGATTCCTTTATTCACTATTATCCCAACAAGGTGAAAAAAGTAGCTAATTATCTAAGAAGAAAATAACCTGCTACTCTATCCATGTTGCATATTAAGAGAGACCCTATCTTATTGGACATGAAAAGGATGTATTTGGAAAACATAACAAAGGGAATACATCCCACCTTTCCCAAATTATTTCCCAACCATCTATCCAAGAGAAGATTAATGAATCACAAAGGGATTATCCGGAGTTACAAAATAAAGTGAATTTATTAAAGGAAGGGAAACTTCAAGAGTTTCATATCGATGAAGATGGTGTAATTTAGTTAAAGATGATGATTTGTGTGCCTTCATCACTTGGGAAAAATAAGGGGCTATAGGAAAATTCACACATCTCAACTTTCTCTATCCATACCGAGTGTACCAAGATGTATTGTGATTTCCAAGAACATTTCTAGTGGAACAAAATAAAAAAGGATATTTCTGAGTATATCGCATGGTGATTTATATGTTATCAAATTAAATTAGAGTGATAGAAGTCCAAAGTGATGATGAAACCATTTCCTATACCCATGTGGAAATGGGAGAATTTCACTATGGACTTCATCACGGGTCTCCCAAATATATCTAAAAAATAATGCAATATGGGTTGTAGTGGACCGAATCACCAAGACTGCCTACTTTATCCCGATTCAGGAATATATATCACTTGAACAACTTACAAATAAATATGTGATGGGAGTGGTGAGACTGCATGGAGTTCCACTCATGATTTTATCTAATCCTGATCTCAGGTTCACATCTAAATTTTGGAGGAGTCTTCAAAATTATTTAAGTACTGAATTAAATTTCAACATAACCTATCACCCCCAAAATGAGTGCCAATCTAAAAGGAATATTTATATACTCAAAGATATGATAATTTCCCTATCTTTAGAATTAAAATGTGGATGGGATTAGCATCTCCTATTGGTTGATTTCTTATACAACAATAGCTTCCACTCGAGTATTCTGATGGCTCCATATAAATCTCTATATGTAAAGTAGTGTAGAACTCCAACCTGTTGGGATGAAGTTGGTGGAAAAAAGATACTTGGACCTGATCACGTGCAAGAGATGACAGATAAGTTTCAAGTCATCAAAAAAAATATCAAAGCTTCTCAGAGTCAGGAAAAGACCTATGCAGACAACCGTTGAAGGGACTTGGAGTTCAACACTGGGGATAAATAATTCCTTTGAATATCACCATGGAAGATGGTGATGTGGTTTGGAAATAAAGGTAAGTTAAGACCAAGGTACATCGTCCACTTTTAGATCCTTGATCGCATAGGAGTCGTGGCCTATCATCTTTAACTTCCACTAAATATGGCATAATTTGATGATGTGTCCCACATATCACTCCTCGAGAAGTACATACTAGATCCCTTGTTTGTACTGAACTCAGAGGTGGTACAGCTAGAAGATGATCTCTATGATGAGGAGCATCCAGTAAAAAATGAGGACGAGATGGATAAGGTTCTATGAAACAAGAAAACCCACCTTTTCAAAGTGTTGTGGAGGAACCATAAGTATGAAGAAGTAACTTGGTAACTAGAGGAGGTGATTAAGGATAAGTGCCCTCACCTATTTATAAATTAGTAATTAATGAAATGAGAATTATTTCTAAAATATAAGGAACTAATACCAATGAAATAGTAACTTGACCTTAGGAATAGTGATATGAATCTTATGAATAGTAAACCAAGAAATGAATAGTGACCATACCCATGAAAGTATAAATAAAATTTTGGCATCTTACAAATAAAATTATGGTACAATTATATCATATTCTAATTAAATAAATGTTTTAAAATTTATTATTTAAGTGTTGGTATTTTTATAAGTCATAAATATTTAATTACATTTTTATGATTAATTTAAAAAAATTAAAAAATATATTTTCATCAAATTAATTTATAAATTAATATCTTTATGTCTTATGATTTTAATAAAATTTTATGAGACCTCAAGTAATTTTTCAAATTCTTATAAAATCAGTTATAATTTTAAAATCTGTATTTTCCAAGTAAATGATGATTTCAATTAAAAATTAAATTACTCAAATTTAGAAAATTATTTTCCTAAAATGTATTTCATGTTTTAATTCTATGTGCCAAAAGGTGGTTAGTGTGAATTTTTTGGATTTTTTTGAATTACTCGAATTTTTGGTGAATGGTGAAGTATGGTAATTTACGATATATATATATATATTATAAAATAAATACACTATTAATTGAGTCATGTATTTTATAATAAAAATTATTTCTAATTCACATGATCTAATTACTTTATTTAGTCTCAATAATCAACAATATTTCTTTTATTCAGCAAAATAATAAACCAATGAATTAAATAATAAGAAAACACCCCTCTCCTGCACTATAAATACCACCCCTCACACCCTCTTCTCCTCACACATCTCAAGATTTGATCCTTGAAAAAATTCTTCCAAAAACTCTTTTATATCCTCTCCCCCACTTCCAATATCTCTCACTCTCATCAAAAGACCAATACTAGGTTCCTTGAGGAAGATCTTAATAGAAGATTTCATGAGGTAAATCCTATCTCTTTTTCTTTTACTTTCTTTCCATTTCATTTAGTTTTTTATTCTCTACTCACCTAAATTCATCCAAATGACATGATAACTCTAGTACCTTAAATATACTATAATTATATCATATTAATGGAATATCCATCATTAAAATCCACTCTCTCACTTATTAATTATAAAAATGAAATCGTCATCCAAGATGTGTCAATTTACCGAAATCATGGGAAATGCACTTTCATTTTCTTCAAAAGTATTCATGGATATGAATAAAACCATAAAATTTTTTAAAACATATTTTAATTATTATTATAAAATCCTGATTTTTTCTATAACTAACATTTATAAATGATACTTAATGATAAAACAAAATGAGTTCGTTGTGATCAAAAAACAGCCAAAATTAACCTAAAATGATCATCATTAAATTTTATCTACTGATTCATCCTCATGGTATATAACCAAATTATTTATAAGATCATTTAAACTTATATAATATAATTAATCACATATAATAAAAAAATTATTTATCCACATTTTACATGAACTTTCATTCATGTATACAAGTGAACTATTCATGCAAACCATGGGAACAAATGCTCTCAAACGATGAAATGAAACTATATAACTCATACAAATGACCATAAATGAACTTAGTGAAAATATAATGAATCAAATTAATGTATAAAATGTTCTATATTTTAAATTAATTAATCTAATGTTATTATACTAGATATTAAAATGTAGGAATCATTCAGACACAAGGTAAGGGGAATTCTCAAACCCAACTCTCTTTTCTTTAGGTTTTCCATATTTCAACCCATTTCCAGAAAAAATATTATTTAAATATAATTTATTTATAATTATATTAACTTTTATGGGATATAAATTTTTTTTACTTGATTTTATGACAAACATAATTTTTCCAAAATAACGCTTCTTTTAAATGAATCACACCTATTACTTCTTGAGATTGATTCTTCTTCACTCAAGGCTGATGATCATTCAATCAAGTATATTATTCCCTCATTAATTTGTAAAACCAAAGATTATTAATGTATTATTTATGAAATTAAACCCATTCCTTTACATGGGTTATTTTTATTTCCAATATTGATATATGTTCTATGTGGCTTGAATGATAATGTAAAGGTTATGATGTGACGGGTGTGCTCGAAATTATATAGTGCAATGTAAATATTATGACGTGATGGGTGTGCAAGGAATTATATAGAGCTCCAATGAATTGGTTAATGTGATGAATCTCATGATGAAATTGAAATATGTGTGAACATGATTCTATATTTGTTTACAACTATGTGGGGTAGTTGAAAAGACATGATGTTTCATTTTTATGAATTACCATATTCCAAGACTTATCTTAATGACTTCCTCTCAGGATTTTGATCCCATAATTATGTTATGATGATAATATTATGTTAATAATAAAACCATGTTATATTGTTTCATTTTCTTATCTATACTCTTAGTGTTATTTTAGCTCACAATTTTATGATGTATATCCCCTGGTGACTTCATGTACTAAGGAGATTTAAAGGGCTAATAAGAAGCTAGAGAAGAAAGGAATAAAAATATGTTTATGTTTTATTTTGTAAATGTTATGTATGGTCCTAATTTTCCAAAGACACTAAACCTTTGGATCCGAGTTGTATAATGATTTTATGTTGATTTCTTTTAAAATGATAAAATAGTAATGTAAGAAAAATCAAGGTCGCTATAATATCCCCCTTTTTGGAAACAACAATATATTAAAGTAAATATATAAGTTCGCTTGAAATATAAAAAAATACTCCATGTTTTCAATCTATTGAAAATTAAATTTCTATCTTTAATCTTTTAGAAATTCACTTTCTTAAAGAAGCACATTTGTATAGGCACAGACCCACACTTTCGGATTCGGTGCTAAAGATGTTGTTCATTTTTTATTCAAAAAAATAATTTGAACAATAAATTGTACATTATTAATTTCTATAACTTTTTTGGAATTGGTTTTGGTGAATTAGACAAAACCATAAAAATTATCAGAGTTATAATAAATTTAACTATTCGCATGGACTACCTTTTAATATGAAATAATAAACTTTGTAAATTCTATTAAACCTATGAAAACTATTTTAAAACATGGAGTGAGCATAAAATTCCCCAATAAGGGATTTTAAACCCTTTTTAAATATATTTATTTGAAAACTATAAATATATTTTAAAAAAAATTATCAAGTAAAACATTTAATAAAATAAATACTTAAAAAATATTTTCACAACATTGAAACATTTTATAAAAATCCATAAAAAGTACATACTATATTAAAAACTATTTTACTTCCAAAATAATAATTTTTTTGATATATTCCTAGGATTTAAACTTTTCAAATTTTTGAAGATAATAACTTTTATGGTTTAGTTATGATACTTATCATACCTTAACAAAAAAAAACCATGTGGCCACTTAGTAGTATCACTTGTAGGAAAGGATCCCCTTAGAGGTAATGGGTTCACACTTCATACCATATCTTCTCATTCGATACCCAAGTGCCGAACTTTTATGAAACAATTTCTATAGGTTCTCCCTTTCTCATTTATAACCCATTAAAAACATTTCAAAATATTACATAAATTATTTTCATACAAGAAAATAATTTTTTAAATTTTCAGTATGTTAAATGTATCATATTAAGAGAAGTCCCACTTTCTAGAAGAAATACTTCCAATCAAATGTCAAAATTTTAAATTCTTAAAGGTAAAACAAATCTCATAATTATCATGCATGAATTTCATTATCATCTAATGTATGGCTATACTTATAAGAGTAACATTCTTATATATATGGTATCACATAAAATGATAGTTTTAAACAGTATTCAAGATAATTTTTCATGTGACATAATAAATTTTTTTCTTATAATTATGATAATAGATATTTAAATAACATCAAAAAATCTTATAAAATTGGATTTAAACAATAACAAAACAAATATTAGTTATTTTTTCACTTTATTGAATTAAAATAGTAGTTATCATAAAATAGTTTTGAAAATAAATAGATAATCCTATACAAAAAATAAATAAAAGGGGTTTAGATAAAATTTTGAACAAATTACCCTCACCTTATTTATAGAATATCTCTCTTATTCTTATTCTTCTATGTGACTTTCCCTCTCTCTAATTTCTATTTCCCTCTTCTAACTCTCCTATCTGAACTGGAAAAAAATTATTTGTAACTCATATCTACACATTAAAGGGGGGATTTTATAGCCATATTCATCAATTTTTTCATATATATAAAATATTCAAGGAAGTTTCCAAAATATATATTTTATATATATATATATATATATCTATATATGGTTATCTGAAGGTTATACAATGACATTGAACTAAATACAAATCATAGGATTTGTATATGGATCTCATCTAAATGAGATATCTCTTGCTTATAGACCAAGTATATATCTATATTAGAAATATATATATACATATGATATACATATATCACTAAAATGGTCTTTGAATATTTAATATTTCATTATTTTTTTAATCAAATTGATTAAGATTCTTAATAAATCTTTCGTTTAAAATAATTTATAATTCCTTCATACCGGTTTGAAAATTAAGATAGTTCTCATTTATCAAATTTTCAACATGATCTAAGCCATGTGTTATCAAGGATTGAGATAGTGGCAGTGTAAAATAATTCATCATCATGGAGGGATGAAAATGAAAGTCTAGGGTTTGACTAGATTGACTCAAAGGAAGAAGATAACGGTGAGATCGGGAGGCTCACATTCAGTCAATCCAATTGTCATGATATAACCAACCACTTTTAAATGGTGAATGGTAACCTTAATAATAGATCCCACATCTGAAGTAAATAGGGTTATTTGTACCCATATAATATAAGTGATGAGTTCATCTTCCCAGAAGTGTCTAACTGGGTGCACTCCCAATGGGCCGTATACATGAGTCCATGCAGGCATCTCGCCTAACCTACACACATGGGTCATAACCCACCTAACTTATTCACATACTTGTACATGGCCCCGGAGGATTTATCCTAGGCTATGCATCATGTGGAATCCTTAGTGCTTGGGTAAGTATACTAGTCCCACCTAAGCAGTGTTTGAACCTACACATGGTATCCTTTAGATTTAGTAAATATTTTTATTAAAAAAATAAAAATTATAACTACTCAATTATAAGGTAATTTTGTTATTGTTTTGGTTCTTGTTTTCTTTCACTTCCAACATTCTAATGAATGCTATTTCATTATACTAAATAAAACTTTAACATAATAATTTATTTATGTTTCATAGAGAAATATTATTTCTTAGGAATGATTATTAATTTGTCAATTTCCACTTAAAATTATTATTTAACTAAATCTTAAAATATTTGAAAACTAGTAAATTAATAAAAAACATTTTTAAAATAAAATTAATTTTACTAACTATTAGTACTAGAGTAATAATAGTACAACCAATTAAAGTTACTAAATAGTTTAAATTAAAAATAAGTAACTCAAAGGTAATAATATTATAATAAACACTTTAATTTATTATACAAAGTAAGTTCTAACCAAAAAAATTTCAAACTGATGTTTAGTACATCTACTCGTATATTGTTTTATTAAAAAAATTAATATAAAATATTAATATTTAATGAAAATATTATTTATATCATTAACAGTTTAGAAAGAACAAAAAAATTTATTAAATATAATAGTATACACTTTCATTCAAATTATCTAATTTTAACTATAATTTAAAAAAGGGATTTGTTAAACATATATTCACATAGAATTTATTCATTAATATATAAAAAAATATTTCTTTACAAAGTAAAATTTTAAAATTTTATTTTATTTTTATTTTGATTATACAAAATAATATAGATTTGTAAAAGGTTTTATAAAAACCTTCATTAGTTGGTTTTAAATTATAAACAAGTTATTAAATAAACACATAATTAAGAGAAAATAATTACTTTAATTTTTTGGTATGTTAAATCCCCCCCACCCTTAAATGAATTTTACCCTCATTATTTTTTCATCGCATTTAAAAAAATTATAAATTTCTATATTTAGAATTAAGAAAAACACGAACTTATAAGGGAACTTAATTACCTAGGAGTTAAAAAAAATGATATCACTTAAATATTATATTTTTAAAATAATAACGCCTAATCTCCAATTTTTTATAGACCAATTATCTGATACCAACTATAAAGGACCAAACCCACACTTCTAGATTCAGTAATAAAAATTATGTGTATTTCTTTTATTTAATAAACAAACTAAATAATAAACATTGAATTATACATTCCACAAACTTTTCCAATCTAGGTTTTAGAGAATTAGACAAAACCATACCAATTATCAAAGTTGTATAAAATTTAACTGATAGTATTCACATGAATAACCTACTTATATGAAACAATCACCTTTATAAATTCTACTAAACCTGCGAAAAATGTTTTAAAATTTGTAGTAGGCATAAAATTTCCTAGTGAGATGTTTTAAATACAGTTATAAATACTTTTATTTGAAAATAATAAATCTATTTTTAAAAAAAATTATCAAATGAAACATTTGATAAAATAAATACTTAAAATTGGTTTTAAAAACATTGAAACGTTTTCTAAACATCCTTAAAAATTAAATACTATGTTGAAAACTATTTACTTTAAATAATAATAATTTTTTTGAAATATTCTTTGGATTTCCCCTTTTTAAATTATTGAAAATAATAAATTTTTTGGGTTAGTTAGGATACAAGTAATACCTTAAGAAAAAACCATGTGGTCACTTAACAATATCACTTGTAGGAAAGAGTCCCCTTAGAGTTCATGGATTTAATATCTATACCATATCATCTCATTTGATACCCAAGTGTTAAATGTTTATGAAAACATTTTTAGAGGTTCCTCATTTATCATTTATAAACCATTAAAAACATTTCAAAATATTACATAAATAATTTTCATATAATAAAATAATTTTAGAACTTCCCAGTATGGAAAAAACATCATCTTAGTAGAAATACCTCTTTCTAAAATAAATACATCCAATTAAATGTTAAAATTTTAAATTATTTATAAGTAAAACAAATTCTCATAAGTATCATGCATGAATTTAATTATCTTATAATGTAAGGACATACTTATATGAGGGAAATTATTATATATATGGTATCACAAAAAAATTATAGCTTTAATCAGTATTCAAGATCATTTTTTACATGAAATTTTGTCTTTTATTCTTAAAATTATGAACATAGATATTATAATAACATAAAAACTCTTTTAAAGTTGTAGTTAAAAATACCAAAACAAATCTTTTTATTATTTTACTTTATTGAGTGAAAATAGAAGTAGTTTTCATAAAATCTTTTTGAAAATAAATAGAGAATATTTTACAAAAAAACAAATAAAAGGTGTCTTGATTAAATTATGAACCAATTCCCCTTAACTTATTTGGAGAAGACCTCACTTATTCTTATTATTCTAAGTGATTTTTTAACTCTCTTATTTATATTTCTCTCTTCTAATGTTCCTTCTATCCGAACTGGAAAAAAGTGGTTTGTAACTCATATATACACATTAAAGGGAGGCTTTTAAAGATATATTCATCACTTTTTGGATATAAAAAAAATATCCAAGGAAGTTTCCAATATGTACATATATATATATATATATATCTGGTTATCTAAAGGTTATACAGGGACATTAAACAAAATAAAAATTGTAAGATTTGTATCCGGATCTCATCTAAATGATATATCACTTGCTTGAGGAACAAGTCTATATCTAGATTGGAAATGTCAATATATTATATACATATATCACTCTAACAAGATTTTCGTATTTAATATTTTATTATTATTTTAACATGTATAGATTAAGATACTTCTTGAATCTTTGGTTTAAAATAATTTATAATTCTTTATACCGGTTAGAACATTTATATGGTTATCATTTGTCAAATTTTCAACATGAGTGGGGCCATGGGTTATCAAGTATAGAGATAGTGGCAGTGAAAAATAATTCATTGGCATGGAGGGGGGGGAATAATAGTTGAGGGTCTGACTGGATCGACTCTAAGGAAGAAGATGATGGTGAGATCGGGTGGCTCGCATTCATTTGATCCAACAATCATGATATAACTGGCAATTTTTAAATGGTGAATAGTAATTGTGATAAGTTATCTCGCATAAAAATGAAATGGGGTTCTCCACTCCCATATAAGCTAATCGATGATTTTAGCTTCCCAAATGCATCTAATTGGGTGTGCTCCCAATGGGCCTTTTAAACAGGCCCATGCAAGCATCTCTCCTAACCTATAAAAGTAGGTTGTAGCCCTCCTAACCTATGAACTTTCTTATACATGACCCCGTGGGATTTAGATCAGGATATGCCTCACGTGGACTCCTTCATAGGACTTATTCAAGTGTATTGGTCCCTCCTAATCAGTGGTTGACCCTACACTTCTCTACCTTTATGTTGAGTATTTTTTTTAAATAAAATAAATACTAAAAAATTATTATATATAAGGTATATTTATTTTTTTCTTTGTTTTTTTCTTTCACTTCCAACATTATAATTAAATCACTTTCATCATTCTGAATAAAACTTTAATGTAATTATTAATTTATGTTTCATAGAGAAATATTATTTCTTAGGACTGATTATTAATTTGTAAACGTCCATAAAAAATTATTATTTAACTAAATCTTATATTATTTGAATAATAATAACTTATTCAAAAAAAATTAAGATAAAATTACTTTTACTAACTATTAGTACAAGAGTGATAGTAGTAGAACTAATTAAATCTACTAAGTATTTTAAAATGAAAATATGTAATTCAAAGGTAATAATATTATAATAAACACTTGTATTTATTATACAAAGTTCCAACCATAAATATTTCAAAATGATGATTAATATATTTACTCATTTATTTTTTTATTAAAAAAAATTAACATGACATATGAATATTTAATGTTATTGTTATTTTTATCATTAACATTTTAGAATGCACAAAATAATTTTCTTGAAGATAATATTAAATAATTTCATTCAAATTATCTACTTTTAACTGTAATTTCAAAACGGGCTTTAGTAAACATATATTTACCATAGAATTTATTCACTAAAATATCAAATTACTATTTCTTTACAAATAAATATTTTAAAATTTGGATTTAATCTTATTTTGGTTATACAAAATACCACAGTTTCATAAAAGGTTTTATTAAAACCTTTCCTAGTTGGCTTTAAATTATAAACAAACTATTAAATAAACAATTAATTAAGATAAATTTGTTACTTGAATTTCTTGGGATGTTAAAAATTTGGTAACCCTTTAGAAAACATCCTAAAAATATGTTCAAAGGAAATTTTATATAGTAAAAACTTATCATTTTTGGAAAACCTTTCATTTCCAAAACTTATCCCCCAATGTGATTTTAAAAATAATCTACCTTATTTAAAAAAATTGAATACATGGATGAAATTTTAACTCTCCATATTTGATTTTCTAAATTCATTTCTTAACCAAATATCTCCCTTAAATGACATTAAAAATTTTTAAAATGGGATTTTTAAAAATTTCTCCCCCTTAATAAGAGAATTAAACTAATTTAATAAGAGCATTAAAAGAAAATCCTTGTTAATTTTAATTCACCGGAAGTACATATTCTTTTTTAATCTTATAGATATACCATCTACTAAATATATATGACTCCCCCCTTAGATAATGAATTATTTTTTTATGAAAAATTAATCAATTGGAAAAAACTCTCTCCCTTTATATATTAACAGACTTAAGATAAATAAACAAACAATAAGATAAAGAAGATTGAACAACTTTCCAGAAGTTATCTTATAATACTTATAGAATATCCCCTTATTTTAAATACAGTTTTAGTCAATGTTCAAACTTTCATTTCTTATATTCCACTTTGTAAAGATCATTTTATACTTGGATTCTTGACTACAATTCATTAGCATCTCAACAAAACTTTGTAAACAACATTAACAACTAGTTGAGTGAAGTTTGGAATTAATGGAAAAGAATAACTCATGTTATATATTTTTAAAATTAATTAAATTTTATATTGTAAAAAATAAAAACTAAATTAATTTGAGAATATTTAGTTTAACCAAAACAACTTCTATTAAATATATTTTTTATGAATGTTAAAAAATTATTAAATATTCAAAAAAAATATCTGTATAAAAAGTTAAAACAATTAAAAGAAATATACTCCCCCTTTTTCAAGGATTTTTTTAAATGTTAGTAAATATTTTAAATAATAATTGGATTTAAGATCCTTTAAAATTTATCATTACCAACTTATATTTTATATATTTGAATCTATCATAATGTAAGAGTTTTTTTAAAATATTAGCAAGATGTTTTTCTATTTGGATAAATTTATGAAAAATATCTACTTTTAATATTTTATCCCTAATAAAATTATGTAATAGATCTATGTATTTAGATCATACATATTTTTTTGGGTTTCTAGATAATGAAGTTTCAGTAGAATTATCACATAGGATCAAAGTTTGACTAAATTTTAAACCAAAAATTTACGAGTGCATTTTGTATCTATGACACTTGATCATAATAACTTCCAGCTACCATATATTCAGCTTCATTAGTGGAGAGTGAAACTGATTATTGTTTCTTGATTGACCATGAAACCAAATCCACTATGTGAAAAAATCATGTTCTAGAAGTTCTCTTACTATCCATACTATAACCAAAAACTTAAACATATGGATTACATTTGAGTGTAAAATAATTAATAAAATAATAAAATAAATCAAGTTATAATAAACATTTCAAATAACATAAAATGAATTTTACTTATATTAAATGATATTCCTTCATATTTTCTTGATATATTACACAAAAACATACTAAAAAATAATATCCATTTGACTAGCCAATAAATATAGTAAACTTATGATCATAACACTATAATGTTTTTGATCTACTAGTTTTTTAGATTCCTCGAGATCAAGTTTTATTGAGGTAATTACCAAATCACTAATACTCAAGGAATTATCAAAACAAGATCATTTTAGTAAATCTCAAATATATTTTTTTTGAGTAAAAAAAATCCATCTAGTTTTTTGTAAAATTTAAAATCCAAGGAAAAAATCAATGTTCACCCATCATCCTCATTTAAAATTCACCCTTCATAAGTTCTAAAAATTCATCAGAAATTGATTTTTAAAATTTACAAAATAGGTCTAGGTAAATCTATATTAGTCATCAATAAAAACATATCCAAAGTTCTTACCATCAATGATTCTAGTTTATTTTGGAATAAATAAATCCATTTGAACCAATATAAAGCTCCAAAAATTGAGACTTCAATAGTAAGTTTAAAACTATACTTGTATTACTTACCAAATTTATAGGGATCATTGACTCTATTTTAGTTGAACTTAAAATATGGTTGATCCCTAACAATAATTTTTCTATAAATTTTATATAATGATTTAAAGTTACCATGACATAACATTTTATACCAAATACAATAAAAATATTCAATGAAAATTAAAAAATTCAAATTATTATTCCTTAAATATTCTGAGTCAAATGTGTAATCATTCTCATGTCTATCGGCAGATAGAATAGAAGTACCTTCCAAAATTCGAACAGTTTATTTTTCATTCCTGAATTTGAAATGGTAGCCCTAATTTTATAGTTTAGTTATGATAATATGGTTATAATTATGTCCTAAAACATATGAAACATTAGGAATTAAATATTTCCCAAGAAAAGAAACATCCATAATTCTGATGATTTCACCATGTGCATTATCTGCAAAAGTGACTCATCCACCATTAAAAAATTTCAATTTTCAAAAGTTATACATGTATCCTAGAATTTATCAATAACAACCACTATACATGTTTCACTTATTCCAATTGATAGTACTTATACTCTTTTCTTGAAAATAAAATGACTAAGTTATTGGTACCAAAAACTTTATTGGGTCTAGAAAATTAAGAACACGAAATTTAAGTGAATCACATATGTCAAACTCTTTTATACTAAATAACCACTATTTATTTGGAAATTAAATCTTTATGAAAAAAATATTTAATATCATTAAAAGAATAAAATTTTGACTAATGAACTCCCCTTTAATATTTTGTGAAAATGGGTATATTTTTAGGTACAAAATAATTTGATTGAAAATGAGATTTATTAGAAGTATAGCTAATTCCTTTAGAAGTTCAATATGGATTTAATTATTTATAAATCCTATCAAAATTTTATTAACTATAAGTAAAGTCAAAAAAAAGTTTCTTCAAGCTACTTATTTTATATTTAATATTAAAAACTGAATTTTGATTATAAGTAGTTGCACTTGATCTAGGTTTAGACTAATTATAATGAAAGTTTAGAAACTTCAATTGTATGTTTTGAAATTTTACAACTAGTCTTAGAAAAATCAACATTACCAACATCATGGTTATTATTTGTCATTTTATTCTCTTTTTCCCTAATAATTCCATATCATACAATTTATTTATATGCCAAAAATTATCCATCATCCAATGATTTTTTATCATTTGATGAACTATCTTCAGATGAATTTAATTTTAATCATTAGATGAAGTTTAATAATCATTACTAAAAGTAAAAAAATGGAATCTAAGTTTAAATTTTTAATATGTTACAATGTTACCTTTCCATGAGACACTTATCACATTTAGGAATATTTTCGTATAATCTAACAATCTTCTATCACTCCCAATTTATTCTCATGAACTATTAAAATTTAAGTATCCTTTACATGAACTAAAAGTATCCAAAGCTTTAAAAACAATTTCCACTACTTTTAGAAGTTCTCCTTGAAATTTTTTCTCTTCTTTTTAATCTCGGGAAATCATATCTTATATGTCCAATATTTTTACATTCATAAAAAATAACACCATAAGATTCTTTATTCCCGTGATTTTCCATTATATAATTCTGTTGATAATACTAAAATTTCATATTTCAAATAATCTTATTCATTATTATTTATAACTGAGAAAGTTTTCTTTCAATATATTTAGCATTTTTAACATCTGAAAATGGTTTGATTTATTTTTCTTGAGATTAAATCTAAAATTTATAAATCTATAAGTATTATTAAAAGGAGTATATGTAAATAAAACTCTATTCATCATCTTCTCCTTATCAGTATCTATTTTCAATATATTCTTATATTTCATGATATTTCTAATAAAATTATCAATGCTTAGATAGTCATGTTATTTTTATTATCAATAGTTATACGGTTAGGCTCCCACTCATTTGGAAGTATATTAATAACTTTTTAACTAAACGGTAATCTAACAACTCATTATCACCAACTGATTTAAAACTATTCATAATAGTTATAAAGCTTTGATATATCTGAGAAAATGTCTATCAAGGAAGAAAATTAAATTCTTGATAATTTGGATGCAACATATTTCTTCTGGATTCAAGAACTCTACGTGTTCTAAAAGTATTAACATCCATATTCTTCCAAATTCCATTGGTAATATCACAAGAATATATTTAACTATAGATATTTCTCATCACAAAACATAAAAAATTATTTCACACTATATAGTTAGCATGAAACTAAATATTATTATAGATATCCAAGACTCTCATATATATTACTACATGATTTCTGATATAAATATCCAATAAACATAACCTTAGAATCGTGAGGCTTAGTATATTTGGAAGACTATTTTTAGAATACATCCACATGAAAATAAACAAATATAACATATTTTTTTAAATTTCCATAATGTGATACTAAATAAATTTATATTTTAATAATAAATAGGATAACTTGGGGAATTCATAAAAAAGGTTTGATTTATAAATCCTAGTAAGTAAATAAGCATGATAACAAAGCATGGCATATAAGTCATATGGAATAACATTATAACATAAAATAAAAGGCTAAAGAATAATCATATGGAAACATGAAATAAATAATATGGAATTATTAGATCATGGAATTGTAGGTTTTTTGGTAGAAATATATAACATGACATATTTATAAGTTAAGGATAATGGCCAAGATTACATAACATAGTATAAAAAGTTCTATTATGGATTAGATTTACTACCTAATCCCATACATATCATCCCATGATATATAAAAATTTCCCAGTGAATTGGACCCTTAATAACATACACATGTATATGTGTTCTATGTTAGTAAATCGTACATAAGGCATAAGCACAATAAATACCCATGAAAATAAATGGGTTACAAAATTTTGCGTCAAATTATAGTCAAAAGATATCCCATGAGGATTAAAAAGATATAAAGGAATTAAATATTTTGATTTTTCATATTTAGATAAATAGGAATAGGTCTCAAATATAGAATTTATTTGAATAAAATTTCATTGGAAATGGTGGATAAGTAATTTTGGACTTAAACTTGTTTAGAAATGTTTTAAGAAAATGGTAAGTAATCTTTCAATATAGTAAGTGTATCATGTTTTACATAAAACAAGAAGTGAAAAGGAGGGTATGCATGAAATAATGAGTATTTAAAGAAAACCATTGAGGATTAAAAAATATTTTTAGAGGTGGTTAATATCATGGAATAAAAAATATGATGGTTCCCTTTAGAATCTATTTTTCATTGAAGAAATAATTGAGAAGGGAGGCTTAATGTTTATATATACCCAAAGAAAAAATAGAAATAATAAATTTATATATAAGGTACATATATATGTATATATATATATATATAATATATGAGGTTTTACTCACAAAATTAAAGAGATAAAGTGAGGTATAGAGATAAAAGGCATAACTAAAGAAAAGGGGGTGGTTTAGAGAGTTCCCTTACCTCAATTCTAGATTCTCTCTACAATTTTAATTAACATAAAAGATAATAAAATTACATTTATTAAAAACTTTATTGAGAAAATAATTAAATTATATTTTATTTATTATTAATATTTTGTTTTTGTTTAGATTCATTTAATTGAGATACTGAGTTTATATTCATTGTCCCAAGGTCATTCGTTTCATGGTTCCAAGGCAAGATTAATTTGTAGGTAATTATAAGAGTTATTATGGTATGGTTCCATAACTCAGAAAGTGTGATGAAATTTTTTTCATGTAATTACTAGAGTTCGAAATGGTTATAAATTCCAAATATTATTAAAATATACATGGTTCATAGAGTATAAATATTATTTTTTTATAGTTAATTCACTTAGATGGTTTTTCCAACCATGGTGAACTTACTTGGTTTTATTTAACCATATGAACGTTTATCTATTACAAGATATGAAACAATATATAATATAATTATTAAATAATTTCTTACAATAATATATTTATTAAAATAAACCTTAAAGTCGGTGGTCCAAAAGGAAGTATGTTGTTCAAGGAGGTGGTGAATCGACCATAATGTGAACAACATTTTCATTTTAGAATGAAATAAGAAGATGTTGAATGATGGATATTCCATTAAAAAATAAAATTATGGTGTATTTATTATAATAGAGTCATTATTTCATGTTGTACGGGGAATTAAGGAGGAGGTATAAGAAGGAAATAATTTAAAAGATATAGATTGAGAATATTTCATATTTGAATTTCATCACCTGAAATACACCTTAAGGAACCTTGGTTTTTCCTTTTGGTGTGACTAAAACTATGAAGATGTGATGGAGAGGGTTAGGAAAAGGATTTTACATAACGTTTTCTACTTTCATGTCTCAGAATGTGTGAGGAGAAAGTGAGGTGAGGGTGGTGTTTATAAGGAAATGATAGGGGAGTTTTTGAATATAATATTCATTAATTTATAATTTTTCTTCAAGACTACCAATATTGATGAATATTTTGGTTACATACATTAATTTATGAATTTTAGTTTGAGATAAATGATTAATACATCATCCATGTCTCATTTATTAATGTATTAAACTTATAATGTTAAATACCTTATTTGGCCATATTTAACTATTCACCAAAAATTCAACTACTTTAGAAAAATAACAAAATTTCCCCCTAAAATTTGATTTACTTGTAAATTTTGAAAATGAAATCCAATTTTTGAAAATAATTTTCAAAATATGATAAATTTAATTTTTAAATAAAAACCTTATTTATTTGAAAAATATCAATTCTTATAATATGGTCAATTTTCTGACCCTTTAAAAAATCAATTATGGTGTCATAAAACTATATTATCATTATAATGAAAATTAATATTATTTTATAAACCCATTTTATAAAAATAAACATTATTTTAAATTTTTATACTCATCATAAAAAATATATGTGTTTTACAAAAATCGAGACACTTATTTTATCCTTTCTAAAACATTTATTTATTTACATATTGATATAAATTTTCTATATTTTAATTTTTTGAGATAATTAAATATTAATTTACAATTACATAGGTGGGGTTAATATTCTAAAAATTTAGTTATTATTCCTAACAGTCATATTACTATTCCAATGATCATATTTGTAAAGGTCATACAGGCTCCCTACCTTCCATAAATACATCATATTTCATACATTCTTTGTTAACGTCTAATTTATCACAATGTAATATATATTTTAGTTTTAAAGATGGATATTATGTTACTAATATTTAGTTTCATTTCTATAGTTTTTTTTTCATGAGTGTGATCATTCTAGGGGATCGAGCATATCCAAATTTTCTTATTATATTTATCTTATTTTTTATTTTTAGTCCCATTGTAATGTTCAACATTTTATTGAGTATATTTATAATATAAATGTAATTATCAGATCAATACAATAAAAAAATTAGTTTTATCATGTGGTGAATTTTTCTTATATAATAATTCATTACTATATATGACTCGCTTATATAATTAGAAGGGAAATTCCATTGATAAAATTCTAGGACAATGTGTGTCCAAACCAAATCCAACCCAATGGACCCAACCCAACCTAAATATGTTGTTTTGGGTCTCAATGTTTAAAAATAAATACCCAAACTAACTCAATGGACTGAATATTACTACTGAATTCCCCAAAAAAACACGGATGTTAAGGTTTAAAATAATGCTCATCACTTTCCCCAGCCACCTCCTCACTCACTCGCCTCCACCCCCCCCCCCCCCACCCTGCCTCCTCCCTTCCGATTCAGGAGTGATCAATATAAACCCTTATCCTTGATTAGGAGAAACCCTAATCACAAAAAAATACTATTTCTTTTTCCTTGGGTGTATGTGTGCCCATCGAAAGCCTCTTTAGTGGGTACAAGTGGCTCTATTCCTCAAACTTATTCCATTCAATTTGTTCCACAACCTCTAGTAATTCATTCATATAGGGTGGTATAAGTGTCTCTACTCCCCCAACTTATGTTGGAACACAAATTCAGAAGGGTTCTACTTCAACTACCCATTCAATTATATAAATATGATGGTTATTAGCAATAGAGAACCAGTTGAATAAACTAATGGTAAGATATATCCTCAGAAGTCAAAGATTCCTAAATCACTTTCTAGAGTTTATCCAGCATGGGATAATTTTCATAAGAACAAATATGTAAGGTATGTATGTAATTATTTTGTTAAAGAATATAGTTGTACATTCATAAAATATGGAACTTGTAATTTTAATATGCATACAATGAGTAAAAAGAATCCCCAAAAAATATTAAGACAATTCAACCAACTATTGGTGTCATAAACAAGTGTTAAGATTAATATAATGGGATGGTAAAAATTTCAATATCTCATTTTAACCAAGAATAGTATAGAAAATATCTTGATAAAATGATAATCATTGGTGATTTATCATTTAAATTTTATAATAATAAAGGATTTAGATAATTTATTGAAGTTTTTTATCCACAATTTAAAGTTCCATATAGAAAAAAAAATTGTTAGAGATTTCTTGAAATTACACTTGAGTGAGAAAGAAAAATTAAATTCTATGTTTGATATGTTCTCCCATATGTTATATCTTACTACTGACACATGGACTTCAATTATGAAAATGAATTATATGCATGTGAATGCACATATTATTTATGATAATTGGATCTTGAATAAAAAATAATCAGGTTTTTTATTATTGGAGATCATAAATGGGGAAAAGTTTATATTATTAGAACAAATTCTGAAATAGTTAGGTATTTAAAGGATTAATACTATTTCTATAGAAAATTTTAGTTCTAATAATATAGTGATTAATTATTTTTTGAGGATGGTTAATGATTATAATGGGTCTGATTTTCAAGGAGACTATATGAATATGAGATATTGTGAAAAAATTTCAAACCTTATTATTAGTGATGGGTTAAAGAAAATATTAACCTTAATTACTAGAATCATATTTTATTACAAATTTGTGATAATTTTACCTTCTAAATTGGATAATTTCAAGATCATTTCTCCAGAGTTTTAAATTATTAGTAATTGTAACATAATTTTTAATGTTATTATTAGGTGGAATTCATGTAACTTTATGTTTTATGTTTCATAAAATTATGTGAAACAAACTCTTTGAGGAAGATTCAAGTTTTATGAGTGATCTTATCAGTGAAGGAAGGTCTCATACAACATATGATTGGGATTATTCTCAAGTATTTTTCAATCTTTTAAAAATATTTTCTAATATCACTGTTGAATTTTCCAGTTCTATGTATGTGTCATGTCACACTTTATTTCATACTCTTAGTGATGTATAGATAAAAAATAATAAATGGATAAGAAGTAATGATATTATGGTGAGTGGAATGAATATTGAAATGAAGGTGAAGATGGAAAATTATTTGGGTATTGGTTCCAATTTTACTTCTATCTTTCTCTTGGAATTTTTTCTTAATCTCTCACATAAATTAGATTATGTTCAGAAATGGTTTGAAATGATTTTCACTAATGAAGAGAATAATAAATTGATAATTAAATTAATAGAGGTTATGAATAAAAACTTTGATATTTACAAATGTAAATATGTATCCTTATTTATCGATGTGAGTCAGGTTCTTATTAAGAATCATATATTCATGATACTAGTAGTTGTAGTGATCATGATAAAAAATGGAAAAAATACATATAGGTTAAAGAAAAGGATTAGAAAATTGACACAAAAAATGAATAAATTAGAAATATATCTAGGGGTTGATGATTGTGAGGATGATTTTTATGGGTTTTATATTTTGAGATGGTGGAAAGAAAATATAAGAAAGTATTATGTTTCCTCATGTAGATCTAGATATATTCTAGATATTATATTATCTGGAGTATATTTAGAGTCAGTATTTAGTACAGGAGGATGTGTAATTGATCCAATTTTTAGTTGTTTGAATCCCAATACTATTGAGTTGTTAATTTTTTCCCAAAATTGGTTTATAAATTATAAACCTATTGACCTTTTAAATAATATATAATGAGTTGAATTTATTGAATTATGTACCATTAGAAATATTTTTATTTTTTTCATTTATTAATTATAAACCTCTATTGATGGAGGAGAGGTGATCATTTATCCCTCATAATAGATAACCCTAGGATTTCAATCACCCATGGTGATTCTGCCTTACCTGAGATTTAAACTTCTCCATCCTCCCGATGACGTTGTGTCGATAGCTACTTCCTTGTCGATTCTAGTATCATCCACTTGTATCTCATGTGAAGACTTTGTTGTTCACACCTACATGGACATGAGGAAGATGAATCATCCAGCCTTGGGTTTTGGTTATGTTTTTGGATATAAAGTATCACGACCCGTTTTTCCTAGATCTGCCGATGAGGAGCCTTATTTTGGATGGAATGGAGCAACAGCGCCCAAATAATCTTCATCGGATATGGTGGTGAGGGATGCTCGATTGACTCATGTTTCATCTCACAATACTAATTTTTGTGGATCATATGATGGGGAAATGAATAATCCTTCATTTTTAGGTATGAAATTGAGTGGATCTAGGGCCTTAACACTTCTTCAAGACTCATCTCCTAGTATAATAATTCACAAGGGCTCATCATCTCACGTTGAAGCCAATTATGTAGCATTCACCAAGAGAATTACAATTGTAAACAACTCTCATATTACATGAATTGACTTACCCAAATGTAAACAACCTTGGAAGCTTGAATATATGGCTCAAAGGATCTCAACTTAGGGGGGTTTCTCCCACAAGAGGTGAATCTCTCTTGGGAGGGATTTTTTTCACTATTTGTTTCCTTAAGATGAATTGGATATATGATCATGGGGCATTGGTTCGCTGATACTAAAACTTGGATGGCTACATTTACATGAATGGTATTTTTAATTCAATGTCTGTCATTCTTTAAATTACTTTTTTCAAGTCTGGGTTCGCTTGCATGGCCTTAATTGGGTACTATGGCACCCGAAGATCCTACATGACATTAGCACGGCAATTAAGACTCATATCCGCCTTGAAAAAGAGATGGAGGATGTTAGATTTGGAAACATTTCTAGTATGATGGTGGAGATTGATCTCAACTCCACCCTGATTGATAAGGTTAACCTTTCAACTCCTTCTGATAACATTCATATTGAGGTTGAGTATGAAAACAATCTTCTTTTCTGTACTGAATGTATGGAAGTTGGGCACACTTTTGAGCTATGTTGGAAGAAAATATCATGTGAGGGATTTGGGATGAGTGGTCACCCTATCAATATTTGAAAAAAGAAGTCAAATATAAAAAATATGGACTTCCCAAAATATATTATTCATGATGGAGATCCCCATGAAGAGCCATCTAATAATGTGATGGAGGTACTGATTATTGAGTCTAATGGAAAGGGGATGGTGGTTGCAGATAATGATCTCGAAATATATTCAACCAATGTTAATGTCTCTACTTTTGGAAACAAGTAGATATCTTGGGTAGTCATCTTCGCAGAAGAGGCAAATTCCATCGAGGCTAAATCGCTTGGGAAAAAATGGTAACTTGCAGGAAGATCAGCCCCAAATCAAAGGAAATGATAATTACTAAATTCCAAAAAAAATCAATGAATATTAAATATAACAAGTGTTCAGTCATCATCTTCATTATGAAATAATGGATTCCTTAGGTAATCTAAAGGGTAAACAAATTTTATAATTTGACTCCCCACTCACTTCTAAAATTGGTACTGCTTCATCAAAACCTGACATAGATAATGAGGGGTTCCAACTTATTTCCTACAAGAAAACAATTTCTATGAGTTATCCTCAGGTTATGGTTGAGTATCCATTTTAAGAGACTCTTCTTCAGACTGGATCAATAGATGTTGAGTAGATGATGACAATAAAGGACACTACTCCTAAAAAAACCATGGAGGATCGAGAAGATAGCTCTGAATCTGACAGCACTAATGTCGAGACCATTTATGAAAGGATTAAATATATTCCTCCAAGTGGAGGGAGACCTATAGGTTTAGGGTGAACATGCGTAATATATGTTGCTAAATGGAATGAAAGTTAAGCAGAAGAAATAAATATTAGTGAAATATTAGAGAAAAATATATGTGATTTTATACTTTGAGATGTTTGTTTTGTGTTCATGTTCCCTATCTGGATCCTATGTTTTGTTATCTTATTTCCAATAAAATATTCACTACCTAAACCTTTTTAAAAATATATATAAACCTCTCTTTTTAAAAAAAATGTTGAATTTTTCTTCTGTTGTGTTTTTAAGATATGTTATCATCCATGAATTAAAATCAAATTGTCACTTTCACTATTAAAAATATAATAAGAAGAAGATAAATAAGAAAGGATGGTGGGGAAATCATTATTAATGCATAAATTTATGATTTTTTAAAAATTTATTTAGATAATATATTTCTTTATTCTTTGGTGCATACATTTCTTTATTTTTTTGGATTAATATTTTTAATGTCACTAACATGTTCTTATTTCTATTTAAATACAGTGAAATTGTTGTAGCTAAAATGTCCATGCTAAGGTAATTATTTCTTCTTTATTCTTTTTTCTTAGACTCTCACGGTGTCAAATGATATCTCAAAATTCCAATCCAAATATCCATAAACTATGAAATCACCAATAGGAAAATATTATTTAATTTTTTTAATGTTTAGTTTTAAATATCACTGATTTTTAAATTACTCTCATTGATTTTTTTTAAGTTTTATTTATCATTTGACTTTAGTTTCACAATGATTCATTCTATAAATTCAATTTTATTTCATTTTTTCATAGTTCATCCATCACCACCAAGAAAAATAATTCACATTAAATATATCCTTTTCTTCTTTTACATGCATTAAGTTTTTTTCGGGATTTTTTTTAACCATCCCACTTTTTTATAAATCCAAACATTATATTTCTATATTTTATTTTCTTTAAAATTTAATTATTAATGTGAAAAATTACTCTTCAATATATTTAATCATCATTCTAATTTCATTTGTTTAAAAATTTACCCATCCATTCATCTTAGCTTGCATTTTTATTTCATTTAAATTAGATACTTCATATAGATGTCCTTAAGAAAATATATGTTGGAGTTTGTATTCTAGAACTAACTGTTTGTAATTTGGATTAAATGAATATTATATGAAGTGAATATTAATTTAAATATCTTCTAACATATAATTTTTAGTTCCATGTGACTTTAATTGTAATATTGACCTAGAGTATTGTTCATATTAAAATGGAATAGTGGTTCCCCTTTATGATGAAATCCTTGAAATTACATTATGGTATTCTTAAACCCAATACTACCATCGTATATGATTATTTGACAAGAAACATATAATTTTTTCTATCAAGTTCCTGTACACAAAATCAGATGAGACTTATTCTCATGAAGTTTTCACTAATTAATCTCTAAGATATGAGATTATAAGAACGAACTTGCTAGTAGGAATTCCTCATGTTTATTTTTCCTCAGTTATTCCTATATATGAGGATGTGAAATGGTCCTTTGACTTTTTCAATTATTATTAACTCATTTAATGACTCATTCACTTAAATGTGTTGTCGTAAACCTTGATGATGACACGTCATGGAGAATCTGGGTTCGTTGGGTGCATCCTGAATGATATTTTATTAATGAATATGTTTAGGAAGGATTTTTCCCTTCCATATTAATGGAAGTTGATATCTCATCCCTTCTATTTAAATAGAACCACCATATTAAATTATATGGCCATGGTACAATGATGATTCAAAGAAATACGTATCAAGCATATAGGTTTGTTACATAAGTGTGAAACCTTCTTGGATAGATATTAAGACAAAGGGATTATATTACATAGCGAGAACTTGTGTATGGTTATCGACATTATGACATTAATTTCTCTCTCTTTGGTTCCTTGGACCATTGCTATACAGTAATCTTAGACTTCAAGAAAGCTCCTCTAATTCCAACAATAAAGAAACCTAAGGGGTCACGCACTGAGTGTTTCTATTGATCTCAATTAAATTATATTTGAATTTAGTTATTGGAATAAATATTATTCTCAAGACCTAGGAATAATTTTATTCATGATTTATTAATTAAAAAATATATTTTAATGGAAATTTAATATATATTTATTTTCCGTATTGTGAATGAAATATTTAGTTTAAAAAATAATATTTAATTTAATATTTATCTGGGTATTCAATAAATGCTAAGGAGGGTGAGTGGTCCAATATTGTTTCTGATGATAAATATTATTTTTAAATAATGTAAAATAATATTTATCATTGTTCCAATTAGCGCACGCCTTAGAATAAAAATAGTATTATTATTTTTAATATATGTAATGGGGTTAGACATAGGTTTAACATTTTATTAAGGGAAGTTATGAAATTAATTAAAATACAAACACTAACCCTAGATCCATAAATAGACCAATTATAATTTCTAAGAGATAATAATTAATAATTACAATGCAAAATGGATTGCTCTCTTGAATTCTCCAATTCCTTATCACATCCTATTAAGAATGAGATGATCAGGAGAACTTATTCAAGATAAAATAAAGGTGATGTGATTTAGATGAATGGAAAAAAGATGATCAATCAACCATGATAGCACTCAAAGATTCATCAGTATCACTCAGATATCAAAAGGGCATCTTTAGATCACCGCTAAAAAGAATCTATACTTGGATCCTACAAATGCAATGACATATGACTGAAAATAGTTTTGGAAGATCAACATCAACTGTGAAGAAAGATATTAGGAATGAGGTAATCATTCTTTACAATTCACTAAATTAATTATAAATTAAAAATGAAAAACATTGTTTCTTGGTTCTAGAGACCTTCTTGTCAATATTCAATTTGAAAAAAAAATGTTCATGATGTTCACATCTTATACAATATGTGAATGATCTCTAAAATATAACATTTGTTGATTTAGGATCAACCATTATAATCACTTCTTCTACTCCTGGAACCCACAAGTGGTATAAAATAGTTAGGTCCAAATTTATAATTATTTATTTTATTGTAGATTATTATGAAATTAATGGTTAATATTCATTTAATGTTTTAATTAATTCTTGATCTGCCATTGAATTCTATTCTTCATTATCTTTGTTTCTCACAAATGTTACCAATATCTGTTAATGATTGATGAATTTTATATCTAAATATCTTATCCAGAGGTTATAAGGATCCTGGAAGGATAGTACAAGAGTACATGGTGTGTGATCCATTGATACAAATCATATATCCTTATTAATTACACAAGGATGCATGTGTGGATTTCAGGTAATCATTTAATTAGTACACAACACTTGTAATAAATAAACCATGTGTAGACTATCTCGGGTGGCACACAACTTTACTGGAGTACACATCATGTAGTTTAAATACACTTCATATAGTTAATGTGTTTTCAAGATAGAAAAAATATGTTCAAACAACATCATGTAATTAATACACTGCATGTATTTGATACATGAATTGTACAAACTATAATCCATCAAACTAGAAGCACACTTCATTTATCCTCTATAAAAATTTTATAATTCATAAATTTCCAGGAGAAGTGAATGTCAAGTCCCTAGGCATGTATTATAGATATCTGGTGAAGATTAGTACACACCGTGTTTCTAGAATGTACACTTTGTATACTTTATCTATTCAATCAAAAATATTAAACATAATTAATTACTCAATTAAACCTCATCGACTCAAGTTTTTTGGGTCATTAAGTTTACACTAACACCATTCGTTATGTTTTATATTATATTAAATGATTAATTAATTGTGCATAATATTCAAGACTATGAATCATGTATGGTTATTTTATACTAAAGACTCGACGCATTAAATTTTACATGCTACATAATTTTCATGTATACATTTTGGAATTGAATTGGTCATACATGTTATTATATTATAGAACATTCCATGTATAGAGTATGTTGTATGAGTTCATTTTTTACAAAAAGAACCATACCGAGTTGTTCAGACAGGTAATCACCAAGTTACTTCCAAGTACAAATCCATGTACTATTTTATTGAGTTTTAAATAAAATTAAATCATAGAATATGGGAATTTCAAGATGATTTAATGAAATAAGACAAAATGAATTATTTTATTATTAAGATAATTAGTAGGATTAGTTCATCAGTGTTTTATCTTATTAAATTACAAATTTAAATCAAAGCTAGCTAGTTCTTTTAAAAGCATAATCATTGCATGTGTATGAATGATCATGAGCTTGATCAGACCAATGTATGTTTTGGTTATATAAAAATTAATTTTATTTTAATTTTTTGACATAAATTATTATTAAATTAAAAATGATGGCATGTGTGTCATCTCTCCCTCCTTTACTATATAGGACCCTACGTGTATAAGGTTGTTTTAGTTAATTATCTTTAACCAATACTTTTTTCCCCTCATATGTGTGTCAGTTATAAAACATGTTTAATAGAAGGATTATCTAAAGGCATATGGAGTTAGTTCAAGGTGTATCTGAAAGTAAACTACTAATCTCCCATGAATCAATGTTTCAACATTAAATTATTTCTCTTGGGTACCTTGACCCATTACTAGACAGTAATCTTAGACTTTAGGTAAAGCCAAATAATTCTAATGAGAAAGAAACCTAGAGGTTCATACACTAAGTGTTTCCATTGATGTCAATTAATTTCTATTTTGAATTTACTAATTGGAATAAATATTATTCTCAATATCAAGGAATAATTTTATTTAGGATTTATCAAACGCAAATATTTATTTTATTGGATATTTAATAAATATTTATTTTTCATAATTTGAATAAAATATTTATTCTATAAATAAATATTTAATTAAATATTCATTCGAGTATTCGATAAATTATGAGGAAAATGAGTTGACCAAGATCATATATGGTGATAAATATTATTTTAAAAATACTATAATATAATATTTGTCATTGTGTCAGTTATCACACATTGTGGAATAAAAAAATTATTTTTATTTTTAATACATGAAATGAGGTTATGCATGAGCTTTATATTTTATTAAGGTCACATGTGCAATTAATTAAAATAGAAACCCTTACCCTGGGAATATAAATAGACCACTTATAATATCTAATAGAGGATAATAGAGAATCATTGTGTATGATGTATTTCTCTCTAAAATTATCCTCTACCCTCTCACATCCTCTCAAGAACAATAAGTTAAAGAGAACTTCTTCAAGACTGAAGAAAGGTGAAGTCATCTAGAAAAACAATGCAAGATGATTAATAGATCATGCTAACACTTGGTGATTCATCGATTCAGTTGAAGATAAAGGATCATGTTTGGATTACTACAAGAAGGATTCTACAGTTGGATCCAACAAGCATAAGGACAGATTACTGAAAATATTTTCGAATGATCAGCATATACTATGAAGAATGATAAAAGGAATGAGGTAATAATTCTTCAAAATTAACTAAATTAATTATAAATCTAATATAAAAAAGATTTTCTCTTAGTTATAGTAACCATCTTATATATATTTAATTGGAAAATTCTTGTTGTTCATGACATTCATGTATTATACAATATGTGAATAATCCATCAATTTATATATTTGTTCAGTCAGGATTAGCCCTGATACGTTCTTCTGATATGCTTGTAAACTACAATATATTCATTGGAGATAACTTTAGGTTTTATGTTTGGTGTATGTATAGCTTACTAGAAACCCTTATTTATGTAAGGGTCAGCTTCATACATGCATAAAGGTGACATGAATTTTTTATAGCTTACATAAATAAGAGGAGGAAATTTGTTAGTACTACTAACATTAAAAATACTTCCTAATCATTTTTTATATTTTCTTAGTACTACTAAGATTTTCGACAACCTTCCTACTCAAAAGAAGAAGTAAATTTGTTTAGATATGAGTGCGAAGTGTACATGGTGTTAGAATTTTTTCCATTAACAAATTTAGGTTATTACCTACTATTTTTGAGATCTATTATGGGCTAATAATTTAGAAATATATTTTTGGTGTGAAGAATTCATGTCAAAATGCTTATATATTATTTTTGATATGTTTCTCAAGGAGAAGTATAATGGAGGAAATCTATTTGTTTAGAAGCACTGGCTTGAAAATAATAATTATTTTGGTAATGGTGGAGGTAGAGGTAAAGGTAGAGGTAGATTTAGAGTCATAGGCTGAGATGGAGGAGGAGATAGAGGTAGAGACCGAGGTAGTGGAGGAGATAAAGCACATGACTGAAAATAATAAAATTATTGGGAATTGGAGTAGAATAAAGATCATACGAAGGTTGTGTTTGAGAAAAATTGTTGAAAAGTGTGCACAAATTTTTTAACTTAAGATAATATCCATCATTTAAGAGTTTTAGGTTTCTTATTTAAAACATATTTTCACCACTTTTTCAAGTGATTTTGTACTGTAATTTAAGAGGAGGAATTTTTTTTAGAAACAAAACAAACACCACTTATTTTTTAAAAATGATTATAATAGGATAAAATTAATTTTAGAAAATTATTAGTACTATAAAATATTACTGAAGTATGAAAGAAACCCATCACTAATAAAAAAATAAAAAAATTAGATCCAGTTTCTTGCCCATAGATTCTATATGCTGAAAGAAAGGGTCTTAGTAGTGGATACAATAGTCAATTGAGAGTCACACTACACAAATACAATCATTGAATAAGTATATAATCTAGATTAAATGTTTGAATAAATATGATTGTAATCAACCACCGAATCTACTAGGTGTATGAGATAACTATTAGAGGAAAACCGACATTGAGAGATTGTGGTGATCAAGGAGGGTTGGTGTCAAAGGAAACATGGAGTCAAATGAAAAAAACCTCTTTATGAAGAAATCATTGAAAATAAAAAAACCACTTCAAATGAAATCACAAAGCACCAAAAATAAAAACTAAGATCCCTTTGAAAACGAAGCTAGAATCTTTATCCAAAACCTCTAAAATAAATAAATAAATACAAAATTTCACAAAATGAATCATGAATTTTTAGAAAATAACAATACACTAGTTTCACTTTGGTGGATGGTGGAATTATTTGGGATATTCAATCATTAATTATATGTATGATATAATATAAAAATTTCTTGTTAAATTTATACAAGTAACATTCATTATGTAAAATGATCCATGTTCCCAAGCTCATTAATAAAAAACCCATCATTATTCCCAATAAAAAATACATGAAAATAGGGATATTCCCATTTTTATGAACAGGTAATAATGATTTTATGTTAGAGTTTATCATCACCCAGAATATAGAAAAGGATATACTAATATTGAGCACAATTCAGGAAGAATTAATGAATTCACTAGATTTTAGTTCCATTTGGATACTCTAAAGGGATATACTGATGTTTAATACGGTCAAAAGGGGTAAAAAATTATAATCGAGTTAAGTGTATTTTAGAAATACATAATGGGCCACACTAACGTTTTTTCCATAAAATAAGGAAAATGGTTTATTATGGAGTTTTTACTCTCTATGATGGTGAAAGTGAAAGTTAGATTTTATTATGTTCCATAAAAACTCATATGTAAATATTTATTTTAATTTAATAAATAAATTATAATAGGTTTTCACTAATGGTTAATGTTTTCTTTGAATAAATGACTTCTTTAACAAGTATGATTCACTCCTAAACTATGATCATGTACTCAACAAGGATGATTCACTCATGATGATGTAATTTTCTTTTTGTTCTCTAATGCATTCAATATTTTGGGTTATCAAACTATAAAATTGTTAGATGACCTAGAGTGTTGAATGCACTATAGAATAAAAATATATACTAGAACCAACCATAACTTAGATTAATACATGGTGTACCCGGTATGAATCAAATTGTGTGGTACTAGTTTAAAATTGACATTTTTTAATGTATTATTTCAAATTTATGTTTAATTTATTTCTTTATAATATTACTAATATAATAATTTTTTTCTTATATAGGTGGATTATTTTTATTGAGTTGGGGTGTTTTGTTTGAAGATTATTTTTCTCATGATAGATAAGAATTTGAGGCTGCAACGAAGATAACAACAAGGAAATGGGTCAAGAATGCATACAACCATAATGAAAAGGTGAATTATTAATAATTATTTATTTAATTTTATGACCATTTTATCTATTATTTTAAGTCAACTTATTTTTCATTTTTATCTAATTTTTTTCATAGATCTCTTGGGAAGTCATATTTTTTCTTTCAGTCATCTTCAACAATCTAGAGAAGATAGAACATGTAGCCTTTGGATTAGTCGTTCCAAGAGAACAATCCATAAGTCAAAACACACAACACATACTCAAAACTAAGAAAACACATTAATATTTTTTTGACAATTTATGACAAAAACCATAAGTAAATTTTGATGGGTATTAATTATCCTCACCTCAATCCGATGTATGGTGTGCCTGATATTCTCAAAGTGTCATTTATCAGTTTAAAATTAAAAATTTATTCTGAAAATTTTCACTCACTAAAAACCAAGAAAAAATTCTTGGATTTTATTAATAATTTAGAAAAAAAATTTATATGTCATTTTTGATTTTTAACAACCATTGTCTTGTTAAACTGACACACAATGTGAACGATATGACTCAAAGTGTATGTTTCCAGTTTAAAATGACATTTTAGTAAAAAAGACAAGTGATGTACTCAAAACTGGGAAAACATTTGGATTGTTTTGATACTTTAGAAAAAATATACATAAGCCATTTAGGACATGTAAGAGTTATTGTCACCTCAATATGATGCTTGGTGTGACTAGTATGAACCCAAGTGCGTCTTTTTTATTTAAATTTGACATTAATTTTAGTAAAAAAAGTCAACTGGCATACTCAAAATAGAAAAAAAACATTTTGATTGTTTTTATACTTTGGAAGAATTATCCATAATTAATTTTTGATGTATAGGAGTTAGACGTACCTAAATCTGATACATGATGTTCATAGTATGACTCAAACTGCATGTTTCTAGTTTAAAATGACATTTTAGTAAAAAAAAGTGACATAATCAAAAGTTATAAAATATATTCGGATTATTTTGATACTTTTGGAGAAAAATAAATAAGTCCTTTGGGATGTGTAAGAATATTTCACACCATAATATTCCACATGGTGTGATTGGTATGACTCCTAGTATGTCTTTTTATTTAAAATTGACATTATTTTTCATAAAAAAGACAACTGACATACTCAAAACTGAGTAAATGAATTCAGATTATTTTGATACTTTAGTAAAATGATCCATAAAATTGACATTATTTTTCATAAAAAAGACAACTGACATACTCCTAATCATTTTAAAAATACTTCCATGTGTAATTACAATTTCATTAAAAATACTTCCTAATCATTTTTTATATTTTCTTAGTACTACTAAGATTTTCGACAACCTTCCTACTCAAAAGAAGAAGTAAATTTGTTTAGATATGAGTGCGAAGTGTACATGGTGTTAGAATTTTTTCCATTAACAAATTTAGGTTATTACCTACTATTTTTGAGATCTATTATGGGCTAATAATTTAGAAATATATTTTTGGTGTGAAGAATTCATGTCAAAATGCTTATATATTATTTTTGATATGTTTCTCAAGGAGAAGTATAATGGAGGAAATCTATTTGTTTAGAAGCACTGGCTTGAAAATAATAATTATTTTGGTAATGGTGGAGGTAGAGGTAAAGGTAGAGGTAGATTTAGAGTCATAGGCTGAGATGGAGGAGGAGATAGAGGTAGAGACCGAGGTAGTGGAGGAGATAAAGCACATGACTGAAAATAATAAAATTATTGGGAATTGGAGTAGAATAAAGATCATACGAAGGTTGTGTTTGAGAAAAATTGTTGAAAAGTGTGCACAAATTTTTTAACTTAAGATAATATCCATCATTTAAGAGTTTTAGGTTTCTTATTTAAAACATATTTTCACCACTTTTTCAAGTGATTTTGTACTGGAATTTAAGAGGAGGAATTTTTTTTAGAAACAAAACAAACACCACTTATTTTTTAAAAATGATTATAATAGGATAAAATTAATTTTAGAAAATTATTAGTACTATAAAATATTACTGAAGTATGAAAGAAACCCATTACTAATAAAAAAATAAAAAAATTAGATCCAGTTTCTTGCCCATAGATTCTATATGCTGAAAGAAAGGGTCTTAGTAGTGGATACAATAGTCAATTGAGAGTCACACTACACAAATACAATCATTGAATAAGTATATAATCTAGATTAAATGTTTGAATAAATATGATTGTAATCAACCACCGAATCTACTAGGTGTATGAGATAACTATTAGAGGAAAACCGACATTGAGAGATTATGGTGATCAAGGAGGGTTGGTGTCAAAGGAAACATGGAGTCAAATGAAAAAAACCTCTTTATGAAGAAATCATTGAAAATAAAAAAACCACTTCAAATGAAATCACAAAGCACCAAAAATAAAAACTAAGATCCCTTTGAAAACGAAGCTAGCATATTTATTCAAACATTTAATCTAGAATAAATAATTATAAGATCATTGTAGTAAGCTATAATAAATAATTATAAAACTTAGTGTATGAACCTCTAGGTTTCTTTCATAATAATCTACAATAAAATAAATAATTATAAATTTGGACCTAACTACTAATCTCCCATGAATCAATGTTTCAACATTAAATTATTTCTCTTGGGTACCTTGACCCATTACTAGACAGTAATCTTAGACTTTAGGTAAAGCCAAATAATTCTAATGAGAAAGAAACCTAGAGGTTCATACACTAAGTGTTTCCATTGATGTCAATTAATTTCTATTTTGAATTTACTAATTGGAATAAATATTATTCTCAATATCAAGGAATAATTTTATTTAGGATTTATCAAACGCAAATATTTATTTTATTGGATATTTAATAAATATTTATTTTTCATAATTTGAATAAAATATTTATTCTATAAATAAATATTTAATTAAATATTCATTCGAGTATTCGATAAATTATGAGGAAAATGAGTTGACCAAGATCATATATGGTGATAAATATTATTTTAAAAATACTATAATATAATATTTGTCATTGTGTCAGTTATCACACATTGTGGAATAAAAAAATTATTTTTATTTTTAATACATGAAATGAGGTTATGCATGAGCTTTATATTTTATTAAGGTCACATGTGCAATTAATTAAAATAGAAACCCTTACCCTGGGAATATAAATAGACCACTTATAATATCTAATAGAGGATAATCGAGAATCATTGTGTATGATGTATTTCTCTCTAAAATTATCCTCTACCCTCTCACATCCTCTCAAGAACAATAAGTTAAAGAGAACTTCTTCAAGACTGAAGAAAGGTGAAGTCATCTAGAAAAACAATGCAAGATGATTAATAGATCATGCTAACACTTGGTGATTCATCGATTCAGTTGAAGATAAAGGATCATGTTTGGATTACTACAAGAAGGATTCTACAGTTGGATCCAACAAGCATAAGGACAGATTACTGAAAATATTTTCGAATGATCAGCATATACTATGAAGAATGATAAAAGGAATGAGGTAATAATTCTTCAAAATTAACTAAATTAATTATAAATCTAATATAAAAAAGATTTTCTCTTAGTTATAGTAACCATCTTATATATATTTAATTGGAAAATTCTTGTTGTTCATGACATTCATGTATTATACAATATGTGAATAATCCATCAATTTATATAGTTGTTCAGTCAGGATTAGCCCTGATACGTGCTTCTGATATGCTTGTAAACTACAATATATTCATTGGAGATAACTTTAGGTTTTATGTTTGGTGTATGTATAGCTTACTAGAAACCCTTATTTATGTAAGGGTCAGCTTCATACATGCATAAAGGTGACATGAATTTTTTATAGCTTACATAAGGATAAACATGTGTTCCATAAGGGTAAAAATTAATTTAAACATTTTTCGTAAGGGTAAATGAAAATTCAATAGAATGTGTAAATGTAATCTATAACTTATACATGAGTTAGAAAGGTAAATAGAAAAATTATATACCTTGCATAAGGGTGACATAAATGTAACCCTTACCCTATGTACAAGGGTAACACCCACTATGTAAAGGTCACACTCGAGATATGTAAGGATCGCACCTGAGCTATGTAAGGGTCACACTTGATCTATATATGGGTATACAACTGCGACATAAGGGTGAACTAACCCTTGAAAAAAGTTAAGAAACAAAATACAAAGGCTACATAAGGGTATAAATCCACTTATATAAGGGTATTTCTAAACTCCATGGAGGTCATGAGACCTTGCATAAGGGTAAAACAGAGATATGTAAAGGTATGGTGACCTAAAATAGGGTAGGATACTGAACCAAAGCCCATATAATAGAGATGAATGAATAACATAAGGGTAAAAAAAAGATTTAAAAGACTTATATAAAGGTTATAGAAATCCTAGTGTAATACTAAATAAAAATATAATTGAATAAAAATAATGAGATTCATTTTCCCTACCTGACTTACCTAATAAAATTGAACTAACCTGGAGCAACCCCTAACGGGTTTGGTTGGGTCGGATTATTTTACTTTGTACCATGAAACCCGATCCAACATGGATCAAGTTGGGTTGGGTTGTCTGGTCATGAAGCATATGACCTAAAATGACCTAACTCATTCCATTTTTATTGGGTTGGTCCCAAAACCACCCTTGATCAGACCCACATACACCCCTATCTAGTTCGTTACATCCCCCCCCCCCCCCCCCCGTAATAAATTTCTCCCTCAAATTTTCATTTTACCCACTAAAATTAAAGTATATGATGGTACTTTTTTTTAATTTATTCCTCTTGTTCCCATATTTACACCTCATACTTATTGTTAAAAGGGAGCCATAATTTTCATACATAGATATCACATCTGAATAGATGAATGTTCATTATATAAAATAATAATCCATGCCATAATCATATAGGTACAGTTCCTTCGGAAACATAGATACATAAAATACTAGTTTATAAGTGATCTACATCATATCCCACTAAGTTGTTAATAAGTATAACCCTTTATAGAAATATCATACATAATAACCTTCATTATAACATGGTGAAATGAAATATAAGAAAGGACAAGATTAGATTCTTAGTAAGGGTAAATAAGGGAGATAACAAGATAACATGGGTATAAGGGTATAAGAAAGGGAGAAATGAATTTAAAAAACATGCCTTGCATATCATAGATCATTATATTGAGTCGTTCCATAAATCTTGGCAGTTCATAAGAAATTAATCATAAAATAATCAAAGAACATAATCCATGAGAGAATAAAATTGGAATAAGACATATATTTGTGGCTTCCACATAATCATAAAAAATTCAATTTCAAGGATACCCACTAAGATGTAAATAACATGTTATCCTTGGTATAACCACCCAAGTATCTAATTAAGTCTAGGTATAAACTCCTATGTACCCTCTTTTAGGATCGGGATAACCTCCTATATACCCTCTTTTTTTGAGATTAGGATAACCTCCTCTGTACCCTCTTTTTAGGATTGGGATAACCTATCATGTACCCTTTGAGCTCATAAAACATTGATATTTAACCAATTATTTATAGGTATATACAATTCTAGTCTCAGCCACCACAAAAATTATAATCATAAATCAAAATCATTCATCACATCATAACCCTTGATAAGGAAATGGGTTTCATAAAAATATTTTCATAATATAACTCCTAGGAAAGAAACAAGTTTCATACAAAAATTGTTAACATAATAACAAGACATATAGAGAAAGAATAAGGATAGTATCATTGGATCATATATTTAGTAAATAATAATTATAATAAAGGGTTTTTTTTGGTTGATGAATAAAGAATCCATTAAAATATTTTTTTTTAATTTCTTAAGAAAAATGTCCTTTTCACATTGAAATCAATTATTTAAATAAAAATTTATAAAATAATAAATAAAATATTTATTTGAAAATAATCTTGGAAATATATAAATAAATATTCAAATCATTGACTATCCGTGATAGTAGAAAATTTTATTCATGTTATACACAGTAAAACAAATATTCCTTTTACATTTTTGATAAAAAGTCAAAAGAACCTCGTTCAAAAAATGAAAAGAAAATTACTTATAAACCATTTTTTAAAATGATGAAACATGGGATAAAATTACTATATATTATCATTTTTTTAATAGAAAAATAATTCTTTCAAACATTTTAAGAAAACATGTACATAGAATAGAAAGGATTTTCAACTGAAGAGATAAATAAAGTAGGTTGTCCTTAAAATATTTTTTCAGTCCCATTTTTTCTTAAATAGAGTAAAATGAAAGGAAAACATGTATTATATAGAAATAACCATATTATAATAAAATAAATGAGTTTCTTGAGACATATATCATAATATTTCATCATCAAATCTGAACCATAAACAACCACGATAAATAATAACATAAAACCCTTACCACTTTGGTATCTTTTGAATCAAAACCACATGAAAGATAGAAACATGGATGGATATGAATATCCAAATAATTTTCATGATAATAATCATAAAATACATTCATGGGTATAATATACACCACATAAAATAAAAAAAGGATAATATGGCATGTGCCTCATGAAAATAAAAGTGAGATGAAAATATCTTACCTCAAATTCAACTTCCTTGATATATGTTTGAGCCTCTTATAAAATAAATATAGGTTTATTATATATTTATCCATAAAAATAATAATATATATAATACCACATATTATTTACTTATAACCTTTTACCACCCATTTATTTATAATTCTTTATAAAAATCGCCCTTCTGGGTGATAACTGCTTCATTTTTCATGTATATTTTGGATTAGTAGTTTTGATCCTTTTACTTTGATTATAGATACATAATATACAGAATTTTAATCATGATATAAAATTAATTAGATTAATATTTATATTCATCCTAAAAATTATATATATATAAAAGAATTACACAGTTCAAGGGGATGGTAGGTCGTACGTACGTATGAAAGTTGTTTCCATTTTTCAAAAAATGGGATGAAATAATGGAATATGATAATTAAAATTTATAGAATAATTTTTAAATCATATATATCATATATAATTACTAAATATATACTTATTACCATCCATGTAAAAATTAAATAAAAAAAATATCACATCGCTTCGTGGTGGCAGTATTCCACACGTACGTACGAGCGACTTTATCATCTTTTCAATAGATTGGAAGGTAAGAAGTTCGATGTGATATTATAGTTAAAAAAGTGTAATTATTTCACTAATAACATTTATAAACTTTTAATACATAATTATATCCTTTCATTAGATGTGGTTATGGAAAATGAATTACATCGGTTTGCGAGTCGGTAGTTCATTGTACACATAATCGACAGTTTTGTTTCTCATTTAATATAAGAGGGGATGGATATAGGTTATTCCATTAAGATAATAACATATCAGTATATTTTAGATAATTATGTTATTATATAATCATGGTTGAATAATATTTTAATGAGGTGAACTAATAAATAAAAAAATATTCAATTGAGAATGATACCTCTTTTTTATACAACCTCTTTTAGTTAACATAAAAAAATATTCTTATGAGGGTTTCTAAATAAAAAATGAATCTATGACATGGGTAGAAAATTGAATAATTTATTTGGTTAGGTATTGTTTGAAAAAAAATATTAGTGTTGGAAATAATATGAGAGTAGGTTTCCTTTTATAAGTAAGGGAGGGAACCCAATTGGAAATTTCCTAAAAGAATACAAAATGATAAAGTAATTCTCAAGCCAAATGCTTCCAAATGGAAAAATATTCAAAGGTTACATAATATAATTTAAAAATATGGAAATAAAATAGGATTTTTACAAGTTTAATTTGCATAATTATCCATATATTTGGGTTTAATCCCCCTGGTAAACCCATTTTAATCATAATAGTAGTAATTAATTTTTGTTGTTTTTACTATTCATTATTAGAAAAAAAAAATAGGTTGAATTATTAAATAAAATAAATTATTATGAATCAAAATATGTAATAAATTTTACCAAATTTAATTTATAAAATTTGAATAATTTAATTTAAAATTTCACCCGTAGATGCTGTGAAGAAATGGTTTTCAAATTAATAAGTTTTCATAAGTATTAAACAATTATATCAAAATTAAACATGAAATTGATTCCAATGACCTAAATTGGATTAATAATAATTTAATTGAACTAATATTAAAATATTTTTAAATCATATGAAACTTTTAAAATGTTTTAAATTAATAGGTAATTTTTAATAAAAATCAAAATTCTTCATTATTAATCGAAAAATAAATCTTTTTAGAAAATTCTCAAAAATTAAATCTAAGATAATTTTTACATTTTTATTTAAAAATTAAGTTCATTTATTCAAATAAATTTTCTAAAATTGGTGAAAAATAATTTTAAAATAAGTGCACAAAATGTGATGAAACCGTTATTAGAAAAAAAATACAGTTTTTAAGCATAAAATTGGATTTATTATTATCTCATTCATATAAAAATATTAGGTGAATGATAAAATAATTTATTTAATAAATAATATATAAATTTTCTTAAAATAATTATCCAATGGTGATTAATTTTATTAATCATGATAAAAACACATTTCATGAATAAAAATAGTTTTTTAGAAAAACATTTCTTTCACTTTAAAATGATTTTTATTTTCATGTGTAATCAGTTGATAACAAATTAATATATTTAATACATATGTAAAGCATATAATTTTCATAATTTATTTATTATTATTTATACCAATGAATTTAACGGTAAAGTTATAATAGTCACATTAAATAAAAATATTTTAATAGTATATTGTGGTTATTTTAAACTCGATATTGCATGTAACACAAGTTATCAAAGAAATAATTTTTTTTTGAAAAACTAATTATTTTAAAAAAATTCAGGGTATTAAATTTTACCCCCTTAAATTTAATTTGACCCTCAAAATTCCCTTACTTTGATACAAAAAATTGAGGATACTTCTACCTCATCATATTCTCAGGTTCCCATATAGCTTCCTCAAATCGGCGGTTTCATCACAAAATTTTGACCAGGTGAGTAGTATTATTTTGTAAAAATTTCTCTATATGATCCATAATCTCTAGTGATTGTTCTTTATAATAAAGATATTTCTAAAATGGTATGAACTCTTATTTCTTTTCATGTGAAGGATTCGGTATGTACTTGATCAAGAGAGAGATATGGAACACATCATGAACCAGAGAGAGGTTCAGTGGGAGCGTGAAGCGATAAGATACTATCCATACTTGACCAATAATCTATAAAGGAACAATATACCTAGGGTTTAACTTTACCTTTTCCCTAAATCTCATAACCTTCTTCCATGGATAAATTTTTAGAAAAACCTTCTCACCAACTTTATATTCCATATCACACTGACGATTTCCAATTTAACTTTTTTATCAACTTTGAGATTCCTTGATGTGTTGTTGAATGGATCTGACTTTCTATGTCATTTCCTCAGTTATCTCAAGTCCCAATAGATTTCTTTCTCTAACTTCATCCTATTTAATTTTATTTCTACACTTTTTTCCTTAGAGGTATTTTTAAGAATCCACATGAATGCTCAAGTAAAATCTACTATTATAATAAAACTCAAATAGAAAAAAATATTGTCCCAACAACCTTTGAAATGAAAAGAATAGGATCTCATAATATTTTATAGGGTTTTAATTGTCCTCTAAAACTGACCATATTTCCTAGGATGATATATGGTGATGAAACTCAACTCTATATCAAGGTATTTCTAACGACTTTTTTAGAACTTCAAGGTAAACCTTAGATCCTGATCAGATACAATAGAATGTGGTAATACATGAAACCTTGACACCTTCTTAATGTAGATCCTGGAAAGTTAATCGAGAGTGAATTATTCTCTAGTATAAATGAAGTGTGTTGAATTCATAATGTGATTTACTATAAACCATGTATCATTATATCCTTTATATTCTTTGGGGATTCTGACTATAAAATCCATGGTGATTTTTTCCCAATTATATTCTGATGTGGGTAATGGTTATAACATCCCCTTAGACTTTTATCTCTTATCCTTAACTTTATAATATACCAATCACCAAGATAAATAATCATAAATAAATCCCTTCATATTTTACCACCATAAATATTCTTTCATATCTCTTTACATATGTTTACTTCTAGGATGAATAGAGATTGAAGAGCAATAAGCATCATCCAATAGATCCTTTAAATATGGTATGGATACATTATTCCTGAAACTTATCATTCCATCATAATCAAGGTTAAATTAAAGAACATTTATCACCATATTATGTATCTCTACATCTTTCTTATATGCCTCTTTAATATTCACTTGGATAGATGGTTGAACACTCATTTGAGAAAAATAATATTTCTCCCCTTCCTTTAAGATTTCAAGATCCAAGCTTTTCAAATCCATAAATATTAGATCTTATTTGATCCTCATCATGGATAATCTCGCATGATCCTTTTGACTCAAATCATCAGCCACCTGGTTCTCTTTACCAGGGTGGTAATGTATTAAGAAATCATAATATTTAATCAGTTCCAACTATCTTCTATGTTGTATATTCAAATCATTATGTGTGAATATATACTTTAAACTTTTATTATTAGTATATATATCAAACCTTTATCTATAAATATAAGGCCTCTATATCTTTAATACAAAAATTACTACATCTAACTCCAAATCATGAGTTTTTTATTTTTTATTATGAACTATCAATTTTCATGAGTCATAATCTATCACCATATCATTCTACATGAGAATGCATCCCAATACCTTATTTGATACATCACTAGAGATTAAAAACCCTTCTTTGTTGTAGGGTAATGTAAGAACAGGCTCACTAACTAACATTCTCTTTAGTTTCTTGAAATTTTATTCACATTCATTTATCTAAAGTATCTTTTCTCCCTTATAAGTTAACTTCATTAGTGGATTATAAAACCATGAGAAATTATTCATTAGGAATCAATAATATCCATCCAAACCAAGAAAATTTCAAACCTCAATCACAGTGGCTGTTCTAGGACAATGTTAAATAACTTTGGTCACTAAGGGATCTACAGATATATTCTCCCTTGAAATTATATAACCCAAAAGTGAAAACATGTATAGCCAAAATTTACACTTGGTAAATTTTTCATACAACTTCTCTTTCCTCAGGGTCATTAGCATAATTATAAAGTAATCTTCATGATCTACCTTTCAATTTGAATATATAATAATATCATCCATAAAGACTACCAAAAAATGGTCAAGTTAATATCTAAAGACTCTCTTCATTAAATCCATGAAGATGGAAGGGGAATTAGTAAGACAAAATGGAATTAGTATATATTCATAGTGTACATACCTTGTCCATAATGTTTTCTTTGGTATCTCCTTCTTATTAACCCTTAATTGATGATATCCAGAACAAAGTAGAATCTTACATAAGTACTTATCTCCACATAGTTGATCAAAAAAGTCATCAATAGAAGGTATAGGATACTTGTTCTAGATTGTGACCTTATTCAATTCTTGATAATCAATACAGAGTCATATCGAACCATCTTTCTTTTTAATAAAAAGAATAGGTTTAGCCTATGGGGACACACTAGTCTTAATAAATCCATTTTCAATATTCTCCTAGAATTTTTTAATTCCTGCAAATCAATCAACGTTATTCTATATGGATTATTTGAAATAAAATTATCACCAGGTATGAGTCCTATTGAAAACTCCACTTCATGGTTTTGTGGGAGACTAGACAATTATTCAAGAAAAAAAATAAAAAAACCCAAAAAATAGGCATGTATTTGATGTTGAGTTCCTCCTCATCCATCAAGGATAAACACCCTTTTTGAATAGGAATCAAGACTCATACAATATATGTGATTTCTAATGGATTTTCATATTTATCATCGCACTGATAAATGATCATATGTTAGTTTGGTATATAAAATGTGACTTCCCTTCCTCGATAATTGATGTGGGATTTATGTAGATAAATCCAATCTATGAATAAGATAACATCAAATTCAACCAAAGGGAGAGTAACAAGATTTCAGGAAGTACATTCCCACAACCTTCAACCAGAGAAGAATAACAAACTTGATACGTAATCATCATACCATTATGATTTTTTACTGCTAATTCAATATCTACTTATTGTGTTATAATTTTTATAACCTTAGAAAATTCACCAAATATAAAAGAGTAGGTATATATAGAGTAAAATAATATATTATCAATTCTGTAGTGGATGGTAAGTGTTCCACTACTACAAAATAGGTCATTAATATCACTAGAATTGGCCTTTATCAGTTCTAAAAAAGCACTGACTACTAAAGCATAACTAAAATACCTAGTCTTTTATCAGTGCTATAAAAGCACCCTTTATCAGTGATTCTATAAGAATTGGTAAAGGATACCTTTATCATCACTTCTACAAGAACTAAAAAATGAATCCTTTATCAACCCATTTAGTAGAATTGAAAATGGGATTATTTATTAGTTCTTTTAAAAACACTAATGGAGGATTCCTTTATCGACACATTTAGCAACACTGATAAAGGGGTATACTAGACTGTGATGTAACATCACACTCTTGTACCAAAAACATGTCATATAGTAGTGTACTATAACAGCACATTACAGCACCATAAATTAAAAAAATAAAGTACAAATATATAATTTAAATGAAATAAAATTTACAACACAAATACAAGAAAAGAAACACTATTTTAGAGAAACATAATGTACATATATAGCATAAAAAACCACCCATGCTACAGAAAAATAATGCAATTAAATAAGAAAACAATTCTTATGTTAGTAATAATATAAATAAATAAACTAAAAAGAAAGTTTTGATTTTAAACTAATCTTTAAGATATACCAAGAACATTGTGTATCATATTGAGTTGTGGTTTATTCTTGCACACTATGCCAATTAGTGTTCTTCTTTAAGAATTATCTCTATGAAAATTAACTAAATAATTATAAGACAAAAATGGTAAGGAAATTAAATTAGTAATAGAATATAGAATGATAAGAAAGAAATCTAGGATCATTTTCTCAGTTTTGGTGATGTTATGTGCGCTTTAAATTAAAAAGACACTTATATATTGAAAATATGCACTTGGAGTCATACTGATAACACCGTGAATTTGGTTGAAGTAAGGATAATTCATACAAATCCAAAATGACTTATGAATCTTTTTCCTAAAGTATTAAACAATCCTAATGAGTTTTCTTAGTTTTGATAACGTCACTTGTATTTTTTACTAAACTTTCATTCTAAACTAGAAACACCCACTTTGAGTCATACCGGTCACATCGTGAGTAAATTTGATGTGATACTAATTCTTACACATTAAAAATGGCTTATGAATTGTTTTTCAAAATTATCAAGACAATCTAAATATGTTTTCTCTGTTTTCAATGAGGGGTACTTTTTGAACTAAAATGTCAATTTTAAACTGATAATGGACATTTTGATTCATATCACTCACATCGTGTATCATATTGAGGTCTATATGGTTCCCAACCATCAAAAATAACATATTGGGAATTTTACTAAATTTTCAAAACAATATTAATGAATTTTCTCAATTTTGAGTATGTTGGTAGTCTTTTTTAATAAAATTTATGTTAATTTTAAGTAAAATGTTTCACATTGAGTCATACTAGTCTCACCATACATCATATTAAGCTTTAAGGATTATTAAATGTCATAAATGACTTATGGATTGTTTTCATAAAATATAAAAACAATATTAATGTGTTTTCTCAGTTTTGAGTATGTCACTTGTGTTTTTACTAAAATGTCATCTCAAATTGGAAACATGCACTTTGAGTCATACTAGTCACATAGTGTTTAACTTTCATGTAAGAAATATTCCTACACATCAAAAATGACTTATGAATCATTTTATGAAATTATCAAGATAATTTGAGCGTGTTTTCTTGGTTTTCAGTGAATGGAACCTTTTGAACTAAAATGTCAATTTTATACTAATAACAAACACTTTGATTCATGTAGAGATCATAATGTATCATATTGAGGTTTTAATGATTACTATACATAAAAAAGGACTTATGTATCATTTTTATAAAGTATCAAAACAATCTGATTTCATTTTCTCAATTTTGATTATATCAGTTGTCTTTTTTACTAAAATTAATGTCCATTTTATTGAAAAAGATGCACTTAGAGTCATAATAGTCACACCATGAATCATATTAAGGTTTTTATGATTCATAAATGTCCCAAATGATGTATGGATCATTTTTATAAAGTATCAAAATATTACAAATTCATTTTCTCAGTTTTGAGTACAATACATGTTTTTTTTTACTAAAATGTCATTTTAAACTAGATACATTCACTTTGAGTCATACCAGTTATATCCTGTGTTGATTTTATTTGATACTAATTCCTAAAAATCATTAATGACATATTAATCATTTTCCAAAATTATAAATACAATCTGAGTGAATTTTATTTTTTTTCAGTGAGTGACACTTTTTTGAACTATAATGTCAACTTTAAAATGATAACGGACACTTTGAGTAATACAGGGAACATCATTTATCATATTGAGATTCAAATGATTCATACATGTGATTAATTCTTATGGATCATTTTACTAAAGTATCAAAATAATCTGAATTCATTTACTCAGTTTTGAGTATGTCAGTTGTCTTTTTTATGAAAAATAATGTCAATTTTAAATAAAAAGACATACTAGGAGTCATACCAATCACACCATGTGGAATATTATGGTGTGAAATATTCTTACACATCCCAAAGGACTTATTTATTTTTCTCCAAAAGTATCAAAATAATCCGAATATATTTTATAACTTTTGATTATGTCACTTTTTTTTACTAAAATGTCATTTTAAACTAGAAACATGCAGTTTGAGTCATACTATGAACATCATGTATCATATTTAGGTACGTCTAACTCCTATACATCAAAAATTAATTATGGATAATTCTTCCAAAGTATAAAAACAATCAAAATGTTTTTTTTTCTATTTTGAGTATGCCAGTTGACTTTTTTTACTAAAATTAATGTCAAATTTAAATAAAAAAGACGCACTTGGGTTCATACTAGTCACACCAAGCATCATATTGAGGTGACAATAACTCTTACATGTCCTAAATGGCTTATGTATATTTTTTCTAAAGTATCAAAACAATCCAAATGTTTTCCCAGTTTTGAGTACATCACTTGTCTTTTTTACTAAAATGTCATTTTAAACTGGAAACATACACTTTGAGTCATATCGTTCACATTGTGTGTCAGTTTAACAAGACAATGGTTGTTAAAAATCAAAAATGACATATAAATTTTTTTTCTAAATTATTAATAAAATCCAAGAATTTTTTCTTGGTTTTTAGTGAGTGAAAATTTTCAGAATAAATTTTTAATTTTAAACTGATAAATGACACTTTGAGAATATCAGGCACACCATACATCGGATTGAGGTGAGGATAATTAATACCCATCAAAATTTACTTATGGTTTTTGTCATAAATTGTCAAAAAAATATTAATGTGTTTTCTTAGTTTTGAGTATGTGTTGTGTGTTTTGACTTATGGATTGTTCTCTTGGAACGACTAATCCAAAGGCTACATGTTCTATCTTCTCTAGATTGTTGAAGATGACTGAAAGAAAAAATATGACTTCCCAAGAGATCTATGAAAAAAATTAGATAAAAATGAAAAATAAGTTGACTTAAAATAATAGATAAAATGGTCATAAAATTAAATAAATAATTATTAATAATTCACCTTTTCATTATGGTTGTATGCATTCTTGACCCATTTCCTTGTTGTTATCTTCGTTGCAGCCTCAAATTCTTATCTATCATGAGAAAAATAATCTTCAAACAAAACACCCCAACTCAATAAAAATAATCCACCTATATAAGAAAAAAATTATTATATTAGTAATATTATAAAGAAATAAATTAAACATAAATTTGAAATAATACATTAAAAAATGTCAATTTTAAACTAGTACCACACAATTTGATTCATACCGGGTACACCATGTATTAATCTAAGTTATGGTTGGTTCTAGTATATATTTTTATTCTATAGTGCATTCAACACTCTAGGTCATCTAACAATTTTATAGTTTGATAACCCAAAATATTGAATGCATTAGAGAACAAAAAGAAAATTACATCATCATGAGTGAATCATCCTTGTTGAGTACATGATCATAGTTTAGGAGTGAATCATACTTGTTAAAGAAGTCATTTATTCAAAGAAAACATTAACCATTAGTGAAAACCTATTATAATTTATTTATTAAATTAAAATAAATATTTACATATGAGTTTTTATGGAACATAATAAAATCTAACTTTCACTTTCACCATCATAGAGAGTAAAAACTCCATAATAAACCATTTTCCTTATTTTATGGAAAAAACGTTAGTGTGGCCCATTATGTATTTCTAAAATACACTTAACTCGATTATAATTTTTTACCCCTTTTGACCGTATTAAACATCAGTATATCCCTTTAGAGTATCCAAATGGAACTAAAATCTAGTGAATTCATTAATTCTTCCTGAATTGTGCTCAATATTAGTATATCCTTTTCTATATTCTGGGTGATGATAAACTCTAACATAAAATCATTATTACCTGTTCATAAAAATGGGAATATCCCTATTTTCATGTATTTTTTATTGGGAATAATGATGGGTTTTTTATTAATGAGCTTGGGAACATGGATCATTTTACATAATGAATGTTACTTGTATAAATTTAACAAGAAATTTTTATATTATATCATACATATAATTAATGATTGAATATCCCAAATAATTCCACCATCCACCAAAGTGAAACTAGTGTATTGTTATTTTCTAAAAATTCATGATTCATTTTGTGAAATTTTGTATTTATTTATTTATTTTAGAGGTTTTGGATAAAGATTCTAGCTTCGTTTTCAAAGGGATCTTAGTTTTTATTTTTGGTGCTTTGTGATTTCATTTGAAGTGGTTTTTTTATTTTCAATGATTTCTTCATAAAGAGGTTTTTTTCATTTGACTCCATGTTTCCTTTGACACCAACCCTCCTTGATCACCACAATCTCTCAATGTCGGTTTTCCTCTAATAGTTATCTCATACACCTAGTAGATTCGGTGGTTGATTACAATCATATTTATTCAAACATTTAATCTAGATTATATACTTATTCAATGATTGTATTTGTGTAGTGTGACTCTCAATTGACTATTGTATCCACTACTAAGACCATTTCTTTCAGCATATAGAATCTATGGGAAAGAAACTGGATCTAATTTTTTTATTTTTTTATTAGTGATGGGTTTCTTTCATACTTCAGTAATATTTTATAGTACTAATAATTTTCTAAAATTAATTTTATCCTATTATAATCATTTTTAAAAAATAAGTGGTGTTTGTTTTGTTTCTAAAAAAAATTCCTCCTCTTAAATTCCAGTACAAAATCACTTGAAAAAGTGGTGAAAATATGTTTTAAATAAGAAACCTAAAACTCTTAAATGATGGATATTATCTTAAGTTAAAAAATTTGTGCACACTTTTCAACAATTTTTCTCAAACACAACCTTCGTATGATCTTTATTCTACTCCAATTCCCAATAATTTTATTATTTTCAGTCATGTGCTTTATCTCCTCCACTACCTCGGTCTCTACCTCTATCTCCTCCTCCATCTCAGCCTATGACTCTAAATCTACCTCTACCTTTACCTCTACCTCCACCATTACCAAAATAATTATTATTTTCAAGCCAGTGCTTCTAAACAAATAGATTTCCTCCATTATACTTCTCCTTGAGAAACATATCAAAAATAATATATAAGCATTTTGACATGAATTCTTCACACCAAAAATATATTTCTAAATTATTAGCCCATAATAGATCTCAAAAATAGTAGGTAATAACCTAAATTTGTTAATGGAAAAAATTCTAACACCATGTACACTTCGCACTCATATCTAAACAAATTTACTTCTTCTTTTGAGTAGGAAGGTTGTCGAAAATCTTAGTAGTACTAAGAAAATATAAAAAATGATTAGGAAGTATTTTTAATGAAATTGTAATTACACATGGAAATTAGGTTTTTGGGGATGCTGGTATTTTCATGGTTTATAACCTCTCTAATGAATCTATAAACTTAATATCCACAATCAATTCCATTATCTTTCTTCAAACACTGCAAAAAAATTGACCAAAATAAATAAATTGATTTGAAATATTTTTTTATAGTTAAATATTTCTATATATACCTTAATTTGTTTCCATTTTTAGTAATCCATAGGAATTTTATGTTTAGACACTAACTTCATGCCACAATTTATCCTATATTTAGATAATAACCTATCATAACAAAATTCTTTCTAAAACATAGACTAAAACATATAATTTTAAGTTGATCTATAAAATTTTGATTTTAGTGTATTAAAATTTCACAATACACATCATGTTTAGTATATATATTGGTTATACATGCATTGTATCCAAAAAAATAAATATTTAGGGTGTCCAGATTGACTGTGATTGGCATCGAGTGCTTCCAAAAAAACAAATAAGTAATTCAAAGAAAAAATATATATATTATGTGATTATATTTTAGTGTTTTACCTCTATATTGTATGAATAAAAAAGACTCTTTCATCTATTAATTTTTTCTTAAACACATCGAGTATCTCATCTCTTTTATTTTTAATTTCTTCCTTATCCAAATTAAGTTTTTCAATAGAAATTACACAGGGATTAATGAATCCAAATCATTCTTTGAATGGTTTTACATTTATATAGTAGTAATATAAATTCCTATAGAAAATATGAATAATTGTTAACCCTAATAAACATATTAGTTCACTCTTTGGATAGATTTATTATGAAAATTTACCTTATGTGTTTATTCAAAATAGATTTTTCCAGCCATTCATGTAACACCCCAAGCTTCCACAGTACGCTTCTCTTTTAATAATGCAATAGCTTGCATTGTACGCAAGTTCGAGATTCTAACACACCGCGACCAATCAAAGTAGCTGTTATGAATAGTAATACCCACTTTTTGAAATTATATAAATTTTATATTTCATAATGGACTTCATTTTTGAATTCTTAATATCGAAATTATCCTATGTTAAATTTTTGGTATTTTTCTGAGAACTTCCAATTTTCGATGAATAGTAAAAAATACTTAAAAACAACATTTTTAATCAAAATAATTTATAGTGATAAATTATAATATTTAGTGGTTTTAAAGTATAATTAGAATATAATTTTACCATTTTATCCAATGGTGGTCATTAGAATTAATTTCACTTTGAAATTGAACATAAACAATTGTAAATCTTTTGATTGATATTGTTTCTTAAAAACACGCTATTTGTTTTGACAACGAGAATTAATTATAAAATTAATTAATGAACCTTATATGTTTGGAATTTTTTAAAATATACATCATTTTTGAATTTGTAATATAAATTATATCTTAGGGTAGATTTTTGGTATTATTCTGAGAAACTTCAATTTTTGATGAATAGTGAAACCACTAAGTGGTAGTTAAAAAACTAATTTTTCGTTTAAATGAAACTTTACCACTTCTGTGAATTGAATTTTAAAAATACAACATATATGGTTTTCATTAGTAAGTAAAATTTGGTTCAATGAGATGAAAACAATTTTTGGTGAATAGTAACTTTTAAGTTTTATTAATCGCGATTAAAGGTAATTAGTGTAATTTAAGGTAAATATAATGTTATAATAATATGAAATTACCTTTACACTTGTAATACCCTTATTGGATGAGTCATGGACGACCAAGAAAATCCATGGGTCAACTTAGGGACCCCATGGAGCCACTTGGGTAAGAAAATGACATTAATAACTTTTTATTTAAAGTAAATATAAAATTGTCACAAACATGTGTTGTTTTACTAAAACAATTATTACATGGGGTTATATAAAGTAAATTTTCGACTATAAATATTCATTGGAAAGATAAAAATATTTCCTAAATCATGGTAATTTCTTTATAATTTTTAGGCATTAAATAAAAAAAATTATTTATGACACCATGATGATGCGGCAATTACCTCATTAATGAACAATTTAAATAAAATGAAAAGATAAGGTAAAATCTAAGACTTAAAATTGTCTAAAACATATTTTATGGGTATATTTAGAACCCATATCACCTTATCCTAGAAATATATCATTTTGGGACCTTTAAAATACGAAAATCATTTCATAATAAAGTAACATTTCCTGACTTTCCAAGAGTTCCCCTGCTCTCCTCTTATAAAAGGCCCCCACCTCTACCACCTTATTCACACCTCTCAAGCCATTTTCTTGGCCAACCTCTGCCCAAATACTCTCTCAAATTCCCTCTATTACTCCTAGAAGCCTCACTTTGGGAAAAAGTCTTCACAAGGAAGCCATTGGCTCAAATCAAAAATATTTACCCGATTTTAAGGTAATGTCTTCTCTTATGTTCTTTTGTTTTATTTTGCTTATCCAACCCCTTAAACTATTTTTATTCCTTTATTTTGTAACAAAACCAGTATCTTCAATATACTATTATGTTTTTATAATAATTATTTGATTTACACTTACACACACCTTCATCTAATGGTTAAATAACATACTGTTTCTGTGGGTGGCGAATTACTGCCTCACAAAACGATGATTGTTCAATCTTCTTTTAACACCTCTCATGGTGGCCATTATTATGAAACTATTTCTATATATGATATATATTATGTTTATGTTTTATTTATGCTTCCGTATTTTTCGTTTATGGAATACCTTTATGATTTCCATTATGGGGAAACGCGAAAATTTCATTTTAGGAAGTGCGGACTACCGCCCCCTCAAAGTGATTTGAATCGTTAATGCCATATGTGGGATGTATAAATGATGGAGTTAATGATATTATATATTATATTATACTGGAATTATAATATACCTTTATAGAATTATTATTTCATTCTATTAGATAAGAAATAGAAATGAAAGTAGCATTCATGCGTATGTACGGCTTATCGTCTCCATGAACGGTGCATTTCATTTCTTACCTCTAAATGTTATGTAATATTATAAATGAATGTATATACTGGATATATATGATATATATGATATCTACATCATGAATATAATTCTGTAAATAATGGATATTTTACCGCATAAACAACTTGTAATTATAAGAAGTTTATTTTTGACTCAAGTACCAAGGATCGACAAAACGACCGTTATTAACTTAAATAATTACATAATGTTCATAAAATGGTAGTAAGTGATATAAAAGGAATAATAAACTTGAAAAGGTTCTTAACCAAGTACAAATTAACTCTATTTTATTATTCAGGAGGTTAAAGAATGATCGAGTCAAGTCGGACACGAGGTAAGGGACTTCGTCTCAATCTTCTTTCATTGAGGCATATTTTGTTTTATACACAACTTTCTTTTATACGGTGTATAAACCCATTTGAATTTTATGTTTATTTAAAAGGAATATTTTTATATGAAACTTTTTACTAAAATACTAAAGGGAATGTTTTTTTGTCGTACGTATGTGGCGACAACGACTTCTCTACCGCCGTGACCATTATTTGAGTTTTGGCTTCCTCTACAAGCCATAACTTTTTTTAAATGAAAAATAAATACCATGTTTTAATTTTATTTTATTGAAAATGGTTTTGATAGTGTTTTTATTATATCAATGTGTTTTATTGATATCTTGTGATTTAAATGTGGAAATTTTATGTTTCCTTTATGCATGTGATACGATTATGTTATGGTTTATGATATGTTTAAACCTGTTCATATGAGGAATGCATTAGACTTAATAAGTGACGGGTGGAGCCCGCTATAGCTCCTCGATGCATCAGTAGGTCTCATGAGAAAAACTAGTGTCTTGGCAAGAGGCCTTGACAAAATCTTATTTGTAGTCTTGGAACGAGTCCTTGGCTACGTGGTTATGATAGTCTGGCATTATGCATTTCATCATTATGAAAGTGCTTATTAATATTTCATGTGATTATTCAAATAGTAGAATATCCATGTGAATAAGTAAATGACATTATTTAATTTTATTATTGCCATATTATGATAAAGTTCAAGTATAAAAAGGCTTTTTTTTAATTATACATTGCCTTAAATGTTTATGTTTATTTATAAAAGTTTTTGTTATATTGTTATCCTTACTGAGCATATGAGCTCACCCATTTCTATGTTTTATTTTCCCAGGATGTGAAGAAATGTTTTATGACTGACCTGCAGGGATAGTCTAAAGGGGATATGAGTGCAGACTATGGAGGCCATGTTATTGTAGATTTCACTTTATGATGTAATGTAACATTTATGAATGTATCTAGTGTTTCTAAGGCTACTAAACTAATCGGTCTTCCGAGACTTTATCTTTTGTGATCATGCCAATGTTACGTAATAATTCACCAACTCTGGGTAACTAGGGTTAGGTCATTACAGTTGGTATCAGATGCAGTTTAGTAATAACCTTGGAAGCTATATTTAGAAGAACTCTGATTAGAGAACATAGCCCTAAGATAGAATTTGAGGATTAGTATAGAATAACTTTCTAGAATTTTGGTATTATTGAGATTTTGTGAGTTTTCCGAGCAATACATCCCTGTCTAGATACGAGTAGGTAGAGGCGGCTCTGGAACAGATGTACCTAGGGGTAAAACCTGAAAACACTGCTTTGAGCTAGACTCGAACGGGAACTGGTGCATGACAATGGGTCTTGCTGCACTCTAGGTTACGACACTCCCAGGGGATATGCTTAGGATAATTCTCCTTTTCTTTACAAACCATTATGAAGGGTTTATGAGTATATACTTCCTTAAAGAAAACATTTTTATTATTATGGATTATATCCATAAATAATTCAATTTATGTTAATTTTTTTTCAATTTTGTTATTATGTATTTCGATTCATAAACTAATATAGTTTATAACATTGTTTAGAAATGGCGCCTAGTGGAAGAAATAGAAATCGTATCAGTGCATGTACTCCATGTAGGGATTTCCCTCCTACTCAAGATAATTATAGTAGAGCTGGTGATACAACTAGTGTCGATCAACTTATCACCATACTAGGACAACTCACTCAGGTTATGAATAATAACATTACTCGTATGGAGCACCGTGATCCACAATGTGGAGGATCAATGTTAGACCGCTTCATGAGGAAACAGTCACCAATATTAAATGGGAGTACAAATCCCTTAGTAGCTGAGCAATGGATAAATTCCTTAGAGAAAATATTTCATGCCTTTGGGAGTAGTGAAAGGGAAAAGGTTATCATGGCAGTTTACCGCCTCACTGGGGATGCTGATCAATGGTGGTCATTGATTCAAAACACAAAGTAAGATTATGAAGTATCAAATATAGAATGGAGGGAGTCCAAATAGATTTTCTTAGAAAAATACTTTCCTCGTGACCATCGAGAAAATATGGAAAGGAAATTTCTGAGTCTGAGACAAAAGGAGGATGATAATGTCGCAAAGTATGAGGCTAACTTTACAAGGTTATCCAGGTATGCTGCAGATTATGTACGTAACCCAAGAAGTAAGATTGATCATTTCTTTGATGGGTTAAAACCATTTCTCCATTGAGCTTTAGTATCACAATATTTCTCAATGTATGAAGATATAGTCTCACGTGCTATCAAGACTGAAAAGTAATTCTCTAAATCTTATGACAATAAAGTAAAGCAAGAGAATAATAGAACGGTGGAACAAGAGACAGATAAAGGGAAAAAGGGAAAGAAGGATTTTCTATTATGCGATAATTTTGGGAAGAATTACCCCGGTAATTGCCTAAAAGGAATGGGAGTTTGTTATAAATGTGGAGAAAAAGGTCACCAGGCTCGTGATTGCAAGGGAAAGAAAGAGGCTATCAATGTTTAATGCTAAAATTGTAGGGAAATGGGGAATTATGGAAATGAATATCCTAAGTATCAGGGAAAATTACCTCAGAAAAGGCCAAGGGATCAAGGACAATCTTATGCTGTTACTATAGTTGAAGTGGAATAATAAATGTATTGGTACATTTGGACTCAAGGATTATATTCTGGTTATAAGAATAATGTGATATATATAAGTATTGTACTGTAGTACTTGTTGTTTTCATTAAGGTTTTAATATGATTAAGGTAATCATATTTTTAGTATGTGACAATAAGATAAACTTTACATTATTTGGGGAATCTGATGTTACAGTTGATCTTGGAATTTAGAGACCTTTTAGAGAAAGTCTGGACAGAGATATTTTGGATAACTATAAAGGTTGGAATGGATTAATTTGAACTTTGGATAGTGTTGTTTAAGGTTAAAACATTTCTGAAGATTATTTTTGGAATATTATAATACTATAGTTTTAGGAAAAGGACAACCTGCATGTTGGGGGATAACTCATCACGTCGGACAAATCTGTAGGAATCGAACCCACAACCATAGTGCGACAGGCCTTTATTACCTACCACTAGCCTACAGGAAGTCCCTGGTTATTACAAAATAGTGTTCCGAATCTAAATGGTATTTTTTAATATTTGGAACCTTGTACGATTAGGATAAATATAATATTTTTGAGTTATATTATCTTTTTGAGGGAAAGATGAGTTTTTGGTAGAAATTAGTTGAAGGTTGAAACTCTACTTGTCAAGTATATATATATATACGTCTCTCTTATTCTATGAATAAATTAATTCTTAAACTTTAGGAAAGGGATATTAAAACAAAAAATGTGTTATCTTAATACCTTATGTTTTGTTGAACTGATCATATTTTAAATCAACATGGATTGAAGAATTTGAGGCCCTCAATTTTAAACTTGTTTTTTATTGATGACCTCAATAAATCCCTACAAATATTTACGTTTTTCCACCAATTATATGTCTCTAATTTACACCAATGTTCTCCTAATTGAGATCATAATTTGGTGGTGACTTTTTCATTTCCCTTTCCCTCTTATTAAGGCTAAATTTTATTAACCTTATTTCCGATGTGGGTTTTCCACAAAGGTATTTTCTACTTTAAACCTTTTATTTTTGAAGAACAATCTCAAATTTCGAGGATGCAATTTATTGAAGGAGGGTATAATGTAGCACCCCAAGCTTCCACAGTACGCTTCTCTTTCAATAATGCAATAGCTTGCACTGTACGCAAGTTCGAGATTCTAACACACCGCGACCAATCAAAGTAGACGTTATGAATAGTAATACAAAATTTTTGAAATTATATAAATTTTATATTTTATAATGGACTTCATTTTTAGATTCGGAATATCGAAATTAGCCTATGTTGAATTTTTGGTATTTTTCCAAGAACTTCCAATTTTCGATGAATATTGAAAAATAATTAAAAACAACATTTTTAATCAAAATAATTTATAGTGATAAATTATACTATTTATTGTTTTTAAAGTATAATTAGAATATAATTTTACCGTTTTATCCAATGGTGGTCATTATAATTAATTTCACTTTGAAATTGAACATAAACAATTGTCAATCTTTTGATTGATATTGTTTCTTAAAAACATGCTATTTGTTTTGACAACGGGAATTAATTATAAAATTAATTAATGAAAATTATATTTTTTTAATTTTTTAAAATAGACATCATTTTTGAATTTGGAATATCAATTATAGCTTAGGGTGGATTTTTGGTATTATTCTGAGAAACTTCAATTTTTGATGAATAGTGAAACCACTAAGTGGTAATTAAAAAACTAATTTTTTGTTTAAATGAAACTTTACCAATTCTGTGAATTGAATTTCAAAAATCCGAAATACATGGTTGTCATTAGTAAGTAAAATGTGGTTCAATGAGATGAAAAGAATTTTTGGTGAATAGTAACTTTTAAGTTTTATTAATCGCAATTAAAGGTAATTAGTGTAATTTAAGGTAAATATAATGTTATAATAATATGAAATTATCTTTACACTTGTCCTACCCTTATTGGATGAGTCATTTCTGACCAAGAAAAACCATGGGTCAACTTGGGGACCCCATGGAGCCACTTGGGTAAGAAAATGAAATTAATAACTTTTTATTTAAAGTAAAAATAAAATTGTCACAAACATGTGTTGTTTTACTAAAACAATTATTACATGGGGTTATATAAGATAACTTTTTGACTATAAATATTTATTGAAAATATAAAAATATTTCCTACATCATGGTAATTTTTTTACAATTTTTAGGCATTAAATAAATAAATTTATTTATGACACCATGATGATGCGGTGATTACCTCAATAATGAATAATTTAAATAAAATGAAAAGATAAGGTGAAATTTAAGACTTAAACTTGTCTAAAACCTATTGGATGGATATATTTCTTACCTTTGTCACCTTATCCTCTAAATATATCATTGTGAGACCTTTAAAATCCGAAAATCATTTCATAATAAAGTAATATTTCATGACTTTCCAAGAGTGCCCCTCCTCTCCTCTTATAAAAGGATCTCACCTCAACCACCTTATTCACACCTCTCAAGCCATTATCTCGGATAACCTCTGTCCAAATACTCTCTCAACTTTCTTATCTTACTCCTATAATCCTCACTTTGGGAAAAAGTCTTCCCAAGGAAGCCTTTTGTCTCAAATCAAAAATAGTTACCCGATTTTAAGGTAATGTCTTCTCTTATGTTCTTATGTTTTATTTTGCTTCTCCAACCCCTTAAACTCTTTTTATTCCTTTATTTCGTAACAACACTAGTATCTTCAATATACTAGGATGTTTTTATGATAATTATTTTATTTACACTTACACACACCTTCGTCTAACGGTTAAAGAACATACTGTTTCTGTGGGTGGCGAATTACTGCCTCACGAAACGGTGATTGTTCAATCTTCTTTTAACACCTCTCATGGTGGACATTATGATGACACTATTTCTATATATGATATATATTATATTTATGTTTTCTTTATGCTTCTGTATTTTTCATTTATGGCATACCTTTATGATTTCCGTTATGGGTAAACGCGATAATTTCATTTTAGGAAGTGTGGACTACCGCCCCCTCAAAGTGATTTGAATCCCTAATGCCATATATGGGATGTATAAAGGATGGAGTTAATGATATTATATATAATATTATACTGGAATTATAATATACCTTTCTATCATTATGATTTTATTTCATTAAATACGAAATATAAATGAAAGTAGTGTTCATGCGTACGTACGGCTTACTGTCTCCATGAACGGTGCATTTCATTTCTTACCTATAAATGTTATGTAATATTATAAATGCATTTATATACTAGATATATATGATATATATTATATCTACATCATGAATATAATTCTGGAGATAATGGATATTTTACCGCATAAACAACTTGTAATTATAAGAAGTTTATTTTTAACTCAAGTACCAAGGATCAACAAAACAACTGTTATTAACTTTAATAATTACATAATGTTAATAACATGGTAATAAGTAATATAAAAGGAATAATGAATTTTAAAAAGGTTCTTAATCAAGTATAAATTAACTCTAGTTTATTATTCATGAGGTTAAATAATGATCGAGTCAAGTCGGACATGAGGTAAGGGACTTCGTCTCAATCTCCTTTCATTGAGGCATATTTTGTTTTATGCACAACTTTCTTTTATACGGTGTATAAACCCCTTTGACTTTTAGGTTTATTCAAAAGTAATCTTTTTATATGAAGAGTTTTACTTAATGACAAAATATAATGTTTTTTTGTCGTACGTCTGCGGCGACAACGACTTCTCCACCGCCGTGACCATTATTTGAGTTTCGGCTTCCTCTAAAAGCCATAACTTTTTTTAAATGAAAAATAAATACCAAGTTTTAATTTTCTTTTATTGAAAATGGTTTTGACAGTGTTTTTATTATATCAATGTGTTGTATTGATATCTTGTGATTGAAATTTGGAAATTCTATGTTTCCTTTATTCATGTTTTATGTGATACGATTATGTTGTGGTTTATGATATGTTTAAACCTGTTCATATGAGGAATGAATTGGACTTAATAAGTGACAGGTGGAGCCCGTTATAGCTCCTCAATGCATCAGTAGGTCTCATGAGACAAACTAGTGTCTTGGCACGAGGCCTTGACAAAATCTTATTTGTAGTCTTGGCACAAGGCCTTGGCTACATGGTTATGATAGTCTGGAATTATGCATTTCATCCTTATTAAAGTGGTTATTGATATTTCATGTGATTATTCGATTAGTAGAATATCCATGTGAATAATTAAATGGAATTATTTCATTTTATTATTTCCATATTATGCTAAATTTCAAGTTTAAAAAGGATTTTTTTTAGTTACACATTGCCTTAAATGTTTATGTTTATTTATGACAGTTTCTGTTATATTGTTATCCTTACTGAGCATCTGAGCTCACCCCTTTCTATATTTTATTTTCCCAGGATGTGAAGAAATGTTTTATGACTGACCTGCAGGGATAGTCTGAAGGGGATATGAGTGTGGACTATGGAGGCTATATTATTGTAGTTTTCACTTTATGATGTAATGTAACATTTATGAATGTATCTAGTGTTTCCAAGGCTACTAAAATAATCGGTCTTTTAAGACTTCATCTTTTGTGATCATGCCAATGTTACGTAATAATGCACTGACTCTGGGTAACTGGGGTCAGGGCGTTACAATTCAAGATTGAGAATCTCATTTATACTCTTGAGACCAACTACGTCTATCATGTAAGTTCCATATATTTATAATTAATATGTAATGTAAGACATATTTTTATCTTTAAATGTGGTCTCTAAATTAATTTTTAATGATAATAAATGTTTCTATGGAATTGGTGGGGAGAAGGTACTACTATAAGGTCCTTTTGATTTCTTGGTCAATTCACTATATTGTCTTGATATGGCCTTCTGTTTCCCCATCAATTTATCCATTCGTAATATCATACCTCACATCATACCTTTTTTCATAAACTGTTACAGGTTTTTCATATGAAAAAAAATTGTTAAATCCATACCTCATGTATCTTTATAAGATTAGACAAGCATGCTACAAAAGTTCCAATAGTATAATTGTTCATTTTAATATCTGGATCATCAAGTGGAATAGAAAAACTCAGTATTCGGCTCATGAGCTACCCCAATCCCCGCTATCATGTGATCTTTTGGGATTTATTTCTAGTGTATCTTGCTTCCCAAGATATTATACATCATACCCCTCACAAGAAGGTGTTGTGTGGGTTTTGAAAAATAGAAGTCACATACAACTATACCTTGTATAATTTTAATAATATTAAGTTATTGAAATTTGATTGATTCACATTTAGGAAAAAGATTAATGACAAAAATGGTTACTTTGTTTTAGTTTTTGAGGGGAATGACTACCCTCAATTCTAGTGGAGTCATTTGGTTATTTATGTGCAGTTCTTTGTTCCACCACTAGTTCAATTTAATCCTTTCTCATATATTGGTCTTCCAAACCAGACCAGACAATAATATCTTGAAAATAATCTATTTTTACTTGAAATACTTTCACCATAGTATATTCATCTTCATGTGATTTTATCTTCTTGAAATATTTTTGGGGAGACACTCCAAAAGCCACTACTCAAACATGACCATATTGTTCTAGTAGCTTCAAATCTACTTAAATTAGTTTTTCTTCTGGTGTGATCCTTGTTGATTCTTGTGTCTAAACCATATAAAAAATATGAACATAAATAGATATTTTTATGTAATATTGTTATAAATCATAATTAATTACTATCATTTAATACATACACATGTTTCCCATACTACTTTTTTGTTTTCGTCAACTAGTTCACCCTCCTTATTTATGTGAGCCTCCTTCCATAACATATGTTGTGTGATAGAAGTGGCTTCAAATATTGATTCATCAATCTATATATAAAAAATGGAAAATATATTGTTTAATATTAGATAAAACTTTTATTTTTTCTTTACAATATATACCAATTTCTTCTCTAATGAAGTGTACTTCATCCTTGCTTTGCGATAGGGGTACATCGGTTTTGATGTATATTATTTATTTTCAACACTCTTTCAATATTTCAGAAATTCACAATTTTGAATCAAATTGGATAAAATAAATAATTTTAAATAATATATTATCATATACAATGCACCTAAAATTATTTATCATCGCAATGACTAATGACATAATTCCATGTTTCCGGCTTTATAATGTGTGAATAAATAACTGGTGAGTGGGGATTTACTTTCCCCTTGGAATCCCTAAGATGTAACTTGGTAAGAAGAGTCTGAAAGCCTCTATGGAATTTACTAATAGCTATTAAGAAAAATTTATTATTTAAATATTTTAAAATAAACAAACACTATAAGGAATAATGAAAATTTAATCAAAATTTCATTTTATAATTTTTCATTAAAATATAGAAAGTATATCATAACATTAACATTATAACATTCCAAAGGGTTTCATTCATTACAAGCTGGATATGGCACCATGAATAAATATCAATCAGCACATTCATCCTCATTGTGACCCCAACATAACTAATTAACATTGACTTATTAGGGTTAACAGGTTCACCTTATTGATTATAACCAAAATCAAATTTTATACTCTTACTTATTACCTTGATAATTTTATTCAACACTATGATGTTGCGTCTTTATTTCTATTTCATCAGTATGTTGTTGATCCCCTAATAATTCCACAGTTTCAGTATCAATAGACTCTTCTTACTCGATATTGGTAACATCATAATGTATAGAAGAAATTGTCTACATGAGTAAGGAAACATTTAATTTGTCTTTAATAAAAAAATTCAAACATAGAAAAATTATTTGAGAAGGGTCATATTCATTCTCTATTTCAAAATTAATAAACTTTTTAACTCTATCTTCATACTCTTTTTTCAAATGATTTACATGCATTTATTTTTAAGGAAATAGGTAATTGAATTTAATAAAATAATTAACCCACTATAGTATGTATTATCCTTTGAATTCAACCAAAGGTAAAAGTTATAGAATACCATCATCATCGTTAGCTTCATCTCCCAAATAGTTATTAATGAATTTTTTTTTTCTTTAGACTCATCCTCCATCTCTTCTAGATATGCACCAATGTTTCTAGAACTACTCTGATTATTATTCATCCCATACCGAGTATCGATGATCATTTGGATGACTACTTCTCAAATTAGTTCAAGCTCCATAGAAGAGATGGTGGATGGGTCTCAAGCAACAAAATGAAATAATAATTGTTCGAGAGATAAAGCTGATGAGGATGATAGTTGTATCCTTAAAACTTTTTAAATTACCACGTATTAATTTAAAATTTAAAATCTAATATAAAAATACTAAAAGGTACCTAACACTACCATGAGAACATAAACTCATACCCACTAAGTTGCACTGACTCTAATCTTTGTCACTATTCCTTCTCCCTCACCTGTATCTCAAATATAAGAGCTCTATATCCACACAGGTTCATGTGTAGTGTGTGAGTATAAAAATCAATAATTAAATACAAACAATACCCCTAAAATATAAAACAATGCATATATTTTAGTATATGTTAAAGTAGTAACGCTCAAAATATGCATGTAAGTCAAGTCATTGTGTACTAACCAGGACCCAAATATAATCAAATGTACCTACTTCATTTCATACCAATGATTATTATATTAATCATACCATAAGTTTATACCATGGTTTTTCCTTAAAATTCAAATCATTTCACTAATAAGAGGTTAAAATTTGAATCATAGGAGGAGGAGAAATTATGGAAATAACCACAATACATGTGCCATGAGTTTCGACCATAGGCCCCTAGAATCCAAGACTATCCCTCAGGGATAACCATCAAATGGACTTATTGAATCCAAAACATGAAATGGGTATAACATTTCCATTTTTCTTACTAAGTGCATTTGAAATATGGGGAAGTCTTAACATAATTGGTTTCCTTAGGAAATAACCACACAATAAGTGCCACAATACATTAGTTAAAACTAACTTTTGAGAAAAAACCATAAAGAAGAACAAACAACAACACAAATGTCACATCACCCTCACCCTATCTCTTGATGAATCACTGACATGTCTATAGTAACCCACATTCTAACATACCATACCATTCCCTTACATAATACCAATCATATTCTAATATATGATACTCAAAGATCATCTATCATAGACATTGATCATCTTTCTCAAGGATCACTTATTAGATAATATCTGTCTCTAGGCTATAATTCATCACTCACACACCTAAAATATCAAGAAAAATTAATATATATGATCAACTAATCCATCCTACACTTTATAGGTTATCCCACTAGGTTTCAAGGGACTATACTCGATTTTATACCACATATCTAATCGCTACTGAGGTGATCATATAATCCCTCTTAGCACATCACTACCCTAAGAAAAACCTTCATAGGGAAATTCATACGTTGTTCTACCATAATGGGATACTTCCATTAGCCATTATTATCCTCGCTAAGACTCTCATAATCTAACCTATATACTACTAAACATTAACTAACATGGTGATATCCTATTTTCTAAGTCCATGTATCACTTTCTTTATAAATAATGGCCAATCAAGAAACCATTTACAACCATCAATCACACAATACACTATCAAATGTCTCTCTCATACAATCATATAAAAATATCCTTACTTCACCCACTTAATTTTATATTTTAATATCCCTTAGTATTTTCCCAACTAACCAATCCAAGGATCATAAGGTGAAGAAACCACTAAATGAGACTATAATCATCCCACAGAGTATAGAATGGATATTTTATTCCAAATCAGTATTACATATTATACATCATGGTCATAAATCCATATCAAAACTCAATATAGTATCCTTTCCCTGATTAATTATTCCAACATATCAAATTTCACACTAAAACACATATAAAACATTGCTTTATAATTTTGGTACCATCCACCTCTTTTAAGAAGTTAACCATATGGGAATCGCTTTTCTCATTCCATGTATGCCTCCTACATAGATCCTAAATCACATGAGCCCATATATCATCAATAAAATAGTAAGATACGCAATCATAAAATAATTATAATTAATTTCCATAATTAATTTTCCTATGAAGAACTTAAGAAAATCCACCAGGGAGTTCCACAATGTCATAACCACAACCAATATCATGGTAATGAACCAAGGAATGCTCTCAATAATATTATGAGAAAAATTACCATCAGAAACAACCTAAATTATTTTCAATTTAAAGAAAAATGTAAAATATCCCAAGAATAACTCACCATGACATTTAAAAATTCTCTAAATCGAACAATCGAATGCATATGGAGATGTCTTCTTGGTATTCTCTCTACTTTGAATAGTAAGACTCTCACTAGGGGAGGGGTATATCTATATATTCATTATCATTGGAGGAAGGAATAATTCAATTATACATCCTTCTAGTGATGGGGATTTCATATGGTATATTAATATCATAGGAGATGATTCCTAACTCTCTATGGGAAAAAATGAATGTTTTTATGCCTAAACACAAACATCTAAACATATCTGTGAGAATATTAGATGGTTAGTAACTCAAAAACTAGAAGATACATACTTACTTATAAAGTTAAAATACCCACAACCATTTAGTGAAATAAAAACAACTTTGATGCACCTAAAAATCCTAGTCTCACTCAAAAAAAGACAACCACCTAAGTCAAAAGCATCGTATGAGGATCTCAAACAAGCAATAAATGAGTGAGGAGGAGAAAATAACATACCTTGGATTCAAGATTTTATCCTTCTTATAGAAAATAGATATATCGTGTATGAAATCTTGGATTCCTTAAAAACTTGGATTCATTTGTGACTTGATTCATTTGGTCCTTGTATGTAAGCATTGGATGCATTCGAGACTTGATTTGAGCCATAATTAGAGGCAAGATTCATGGAGGAGGAGCACTGGCAGCAGGTGACTTCCATAAAAACATTTAGATATTATGACTAAAATAGTCATGATTATGGTTCTTTAAATAGATTAGGATATTTTTATTAGCACATTCAAAAAAATCAATGATAAAGATAACATTTATCAATACTAAATTAATAAGCACTCATAAAATCTATAATTATCAGTGATTTTTTAGTGCTTGTGTAAGATCCCATATTTTCTTAGGTGTGACTCTTTTTAAATTTTGGACAAGATGGGTTGTTATGAATTTAATTCATGGATTAAATTTATTTAAAACTTCAAAAATTTACACAAATAATATTTCACCATGTGAAATTGGATTTCAAAACATGTAATATTTCACCAGATGAAATTAGATTTCACCGCCTCTAATCTTTCACTACGTGAAATTATATTTCACCACGTGTAAAATTTCACCATATGTAATTGGGTTTCACCACATGCAATCTAAAATGAATGTTTTATTAATTTTTTCGATGGTATTTCATCAGGAAATAAGTTATAAATCATTACAAGATGTGAAATAAGGACTCATGTTGTGTAATTATCACACCCAACTTTTTAGAAATGCTTTTGCAGGTCTTTTGTTGTTACTTTTAGGGATTTTTTTTTGATACAGAAGTTATCTTGCATTAGATCTTGGGTATCCAGACCTAGACTTTTAAGGTATTCCTTTCAGTTATTAATCTGCTTCTAGACTCATTTATATTGGATTATATAGTTTTTATTGAGAGTAATCCAGTAGTCAATTTCTATTGTAGACATATGGCTTTTGTCACCACTTCCTCCACTTTCGAGGAGTCAGATCTATATCCGGTTCATCGATGCATTCTTGATTGATTACATTCAAATTGGTATTATCTGTCGTTAAGAGTTCATCACTATTATTGAGGTGGGTGTTCTATAAATCAAATCCCAAAGTCTTAATTACATTAATGTATATGTAATTATAGATTTTCTATTAGTTTTTTATTAATTATGTTCATGATTAAATTAATTATTTTGGTGAATTAATTAATTAATTGAAATGTACAATTGGGGTATTGGGATTTTAGATCTTGAATAATTAATTGTTAAATTAATTATGGAGTTATTGACATTGTTGAAATTGATTAATTAATTGTAGAATTAATTAATTTCAATGGTTGGTATTATGAAATTTTGATTTTAATAATTAATTTTCAAATTAATTATTGTTAGATTGAAGTTGTTGAAATGGAATAATTAATTTTATAATTAATTATTAGATATTGTTATGATTAGGAAAAAATTTAGATGTAATTTTTTAATTATTGAACTAAATAATGTGATTGAGTAAGAATAATTAATTGAAGAATTAATTGGGGATATTTAATTTGTTGAGTTAGACCAATTAACTAATGAATCAATTGGGAATATTTAATTTGTTTTGTTAGACCAATTAATTGACGGATCATTTGGGTATATTTAATTGGTTGAGTGAGGAAAATTAATTGATATATTAATTAATGCAGTAATGTGATTATTTAATTATTGAATTAAATAATAGAATTGAATGTGATTAATTAATTGTATATTAATTAATCAGAGTTGACATGGACAATTAATTGGTGAATTAATTGATGGTGGTTTCATGTGATTAATTAATTGTGAATTAATTAATGAGAGTTGACATGGATAATTAATTGGTGAATTAATTAAAGGGAATGAGTTAGATTAATTAATTATGAAATTAATTAATTGAAATAAATGTGAAAATTTATTTGGTTAATTAATCTAAAGGATTGAGTTAGATTAATTAATTTTGTAATTAATTAACGGATGGGTCCTTTGGGTCAAAAAAATAGGCTTTCAAGCCTTGTATCCAGGCCACTTGGCCTTGGGACTTCGGGCTATGTAATGGGTCTCCCTTTACCTTCACTAAAGAGGTCTTTGATTTAAATAATAAATTTTGGGTTTAACCCCAACCTTTAAAATATATATATATATAATTAATGGATGTAATGTTATGATATTTGAGTTGGATTAATTAATTAGTGAATTAATTAATAAATATTATTGTATTGAAATAATTGAATGAGTTAGATTAATTAATTGATGAATTAATTAATGGGGATTATTATGAGGGTTCAATTTAATGAGTTAGATTAATTAATTGGAGAATTAATTAACAGGTATTGTTCTGATGATGCAATTGAATGAGTTAGATTAATTAATTGGTGAATTAATTAATGGGGATTATTTTGATGGTGCAATTGAATGACTTATATTAATTAATTAGAAAATTAATTACTGGAAATTATTTTGTTGATGTAATATAATGAGTTAGACTAATTAATTGATAAATTAATTAATGGGCATTATTGTGATGGTGCTATTGAATGAATTGAATTAATTAATTAGTGAATTAATTGATGTGTATTGTTGGGATATTGAATTAATATAATTGGATAATTAATTATTAAATTAATTATTTGATACTAAGATTTGAGAATTTATATAATTATTTGTGGAATTAATTATGAAGTATTGAGATTGTGAGTGAGATAATTAATTGTGGAATTAATTATGGGATTCTAATTTTCTATAAGTTGATTAATTAATTGAAGAATCAATTAATGGTATTGACATATGCAATTAATTAGGGAATTAATTAAGGGTATTTATGTGACAAACTAATTGTTGAATTGGTAATGGAATTGTAGGATAATTAATTATTGAGTTATTTATCAAATTGTTGAATTATAAATTATGAATAATTAATTAGTGAATTAATTATTCAATTTCGAGTTGTGAAATGATTCATTAATTGTTGAATTAATTAATGGACTTTATATGGTTAATTAATTATTAAAATACTTAATAAAAGTGTTCTGGTTAATTAATTGGTGAATTAATTAATGGTATGGACATGGTTAATTAATTTTTGAATTAATAAAAGGATTTTAAATGATTAATTTATTGTGGAAATGAATTAATAAAATTGATGTGATTAATTAATCATTGATTTTATTAATTTAAGGGTTATAATTAATTAATTGGTGAATTAATTAATGGAATGGATATAGTTAAATAATTTTTTAATTAATTAATGGAGTTTAAGTGACCAATTAATTTATGAATTAATTGAAGGGATTATTATCATTAATTAATTGTGGAAATTAATTAATGAACTTGATGTGATTAATTAATCGGTTGATTAATTAATGGAAATGTGTTATGATTAATTAATTGGTGAATTAATTAATGGAATGGATGTAGTTAATTAATTGTTGAATTAATTAATGAAGATGGAATGACCAATTAATTGTTGAATTAATTGAAGGGTTAAATATGATTAATTAATTGTGAATTGATTAATAGATTGATTGGTAAAATGGCTATTGGTTGTGATTATGTTGGCATGGAGTAGCACATGGGATAACTGGGGTGTGAAAAAGGGGTTAATTGGGATGACTGTTAGATATTCTGATTGTTTTCCAAAGGATCGTGTGAGCCTTCGAAGAAGAAGACTATGTGAGCTTCTGTTTTTTTTTTCGAAGGACCTTGTGAGCCTTTGGGGAAGAAGACTATGTGAGATTCTATTAGTTTTTAAAATGACCATGTGATCCCTTGAGGGGGAAGATCGTGAGTGCTTTCCCATTTTTCTATGAGTTGTGCTCACACCCTACTTGGGCCTTCTGATCGGTACCCGAATAGACTTTGTGATTTATGGATAGGTTAAGAGTAAAGGCATTATGTTAGATTATTAAGTTGTGGATGGAGCATGGATGAGGGAACCAGACATGGTTTGGGAAACTTTTGGGATTTTTTAGTGTCTTCACATTTGGGTTTGCATTTGACAATTGGCACGTACTTAGCATGGCATATCTACTGTTCAATTTTGATTCTATATTTCCATTTTTGGTTATCTTATGACATTGGTATTGTTCTTGTTATATATGCTTCTACGATTTTTTATTTATTTATACTGGTGTTTTACTCTGATAAAAGAAAAAAAGAGTGGATAGTATCCCCATGATCGATAATAGACTCACACAACTAGTCGGCTGCCTCTGGAATATAGGGAGGTGTTACTAAGGTCATGTGGTGAATCGGCTCGGGGTAGAATTGAGTGGCACCCAGGTCGGGACGTTACAAAGTGGTATCAGATGAGTTTCTTTTCTTCTTATTTTGTCTTACTATTTAGGAAATGTGGATCGGAGAATAGGATGAGTAAGGTCTTGTTTACAAGGTCATTCATGGGAGTTACTACCCCATTTATGTGGGTAAAATCCAAGTTCCCATAATGGGATTGTTGTTATCATTATGTATCGTTACAGTTGATGTTATTTCACCTTGGGTGATGCACTTGTTGTGTGATGTGATTATTGTTTATGAGATTTGTTAAGATTGAATTGTGGCCCTGAATGGTGTGAGAGTTGAGTCTACATACATTATTCTAGCCACTCAGGGTTATTTTGACATGCATTATTTTAGGCACGCATGGGAAAACAAGTTAGGGGTAAGTTTTTGAACATGAACTGTTTTTCCTTACTTTTGAAATTGAACTGAAAATAGTTCCTAACATGAAATTGGGAAATATTTTAAAATGATGCAAGATGAGAATAAAGGGGTGTCTAAATGAGACAAATTGGATAATGATAATGTGTGTACCCTTGTTAACTAGGACCTAGGTATAGGATGATTAAGCATAGAGATAGCACCTCGGTCTTGACTGTGTGGTAGGATAAAGTGGGAAAGACTTGATATGGTTTTGTTTAAATCCCTCTAGTTGACTTTTCTAAATGTTGTGAAATAAAAATCCTTTGTTTTGTTTATTTGACCCTTGATTTGGGTAGTTTGGGTAGTGAGAATGCCCTATTTTGATAAATTGGTTTTAGGTTGTACGAGGAACTGTCTGGTTTTGGACCAGTGTGGTGAGATGTTGGTGGGTAGAAAATCATGAGACTTTTCATAGATTAAGGTGTTTTTATAGTGGGATGTAACATCGATAATAAAGGATTTGTGGCAGTTTTCATTGATGACTTCTTAGGGTACTTTTAATTAGTAATGATCTTGTCCCCTACCTTGACATCATCCTAGGTACACTAAGAAATCTCTGGCTTTACACCTAGCTACCTAAATGTGTTTTGGTTAGATATGGGTACCCTTTGAAGTTGTTCTTATGAATCAATATATATATGTAGTTTGATGGTCTGAGGTACGCCATCGACAATTTTTGGATGAGTTTCTCTGAATGGACTCAAAGTCAATGAATATTGTGGGCCATGGGATTTGTTGGTTGATTTTCTTGAAAAAATGGTTGTAATGAAACTTATAATGTGGGTAGTGATATGTTAGTATTATGTTTGTGATGTAATACCATTGGGTTGAAATGGTGGCATAAGAATTCCAATGAGTAACCTATAAGGTGTATGTTTAATTTTTTCAAGAGAATGGTCAAGTGGGTCTTAGAGGTGGTGGATGTACGTCATTTATAGGCAGTATTTTAGGGTAAGGATAACTGCTAATTTGGAATGGTTTCTTATGGTTCTAGGGAATAGTTAATTGGGAAACAAATTAGGTATTTTGAAGAAGTTGGTCTTGAGATCGATTCATTCTTTGAGGAGAATCTGATATGTGGGTTAGATCGTAGTGAGAAGGTATTGTGGGAAAATATTACTGATAGTTATGGTTTGTGGGAACTTGGGTATGAATTAAAGAGGAAACTTTGGAGAGAGAAGTGAATAAGAGGGCACACTGGACCAACTTTCTTTAACTGGAAATATTCAAGGTTCTTGGGATTACTACTTGAGGATGAGCTATTATAAGGTGGGGAGATTGTATGATCTCATCTTTTTTCAGTTGTGAATCATTTTAAATTTTGGAGAAGATGGGTTGTTTTGAATTTAATTCATGGATTAAATTTATTGAAAACTTCAAAAATTTACACCCATAAGATTTCACCACGTGAAATTGGATTTCACTATGTGTAATATTTCACCACGTGAAATTATATTTCACCACGTGTAATCTTTCACCACGTGAAATTAGATTTCACCACATGTAAGCTTTTACAGCACGTAATTGGATTTCACCATGTGAAATCTGTAGTTAATGTTTTTTTAAATGGTTTTACGGGATTTCATTTGGAGATTAGTTGTAAATCATTACACAACATGAAATGAGGATTCACGTCGTATAATTATCATGGCCAGCTTTTTAAAAAATCTTTTAAAATATTGTGTAAACTCTCCGCACCCATTTTCTATCACTATATAATCTCCACACACCACCATATTAAACCTAATACATCCTTCACGCCTCTTCCTTAGACCGAAACACCTTTTCGAATTGCAATCTTTGACCAAATACCCTTTGTGAACCTCCATCCTTATTGCGGGTCTTCTAGCATTAATTTTTGGGAGTCTGCTTCAATCCAGAATTGATATCTCACCATATCTTGGATATCTAGGCCTAGATTTTTAAGGTATGCCTTCCGTTTATTAATCTACTTCTATATCTGTTGCTAATAGATTATCTGGTTCTTGTTGAGAGGAATCCATTAGTTGATTTCCATCGTAGGTATAGGGATTTTTTCAGCGCTTCCTCCACTTATGAGGAGTCGGATCTAAATCATGTTCATCAATGCATTCTTGATTGGTTACGTTCAAATTGGTATTATCTATTGAAAAGCGTTCATCACCGTTCTTGAGGTAGGTGGCCTATAATTTAAATCCCAAAGTCTTAATTGCATTAACATGTATGTAATTATAGAATTGTTTTTAGTTGTTTAGAAATTGTGTTCTTGATTAAATTAATTAATTTGGTGAATTAGTTAATTAATAGAAATGTGAAATTGGGATATTGGGATTTCAGATCTTGAATAATTAATTATTAAATTAATTATGGAGTAAACGATATTGTTGAAATTGATTATTTAATTGTAGAATTAATTAATTTATATGGTTGGGATTATGAAATTGTCATTTTAATAATTAATTTTCGAATTAATTATTGTTAGATTGAAGTTTTTGAAATGGAATAATTAATTTAAGAATTAATTATTGGAGATTTTTTTGATTAAGAAATTGTTTGAATGTAATTATTTAATTGTTTGAGTAAGAACAATAAATTGAATAATTAATTGGGGATATTTAATTTGTTGAGTTATACCAATTAATTAATAAATCAATTGGGGATATTTAATTTGTTGAGTTATACCAATTAATTGATAGATCATTTGGGTATATTTAGTTGGTTGAGTGGGGATAATTAATTGATGGATTAATTAATGTAGTAATGTGATTAATTTATTTTTGAATTAAATAATAGAATTGAATGTGATTAATTAATTTTGTATTAATTAATGGGAGTTGGCATGGACAATTAATTGTTGAATTAATTGATGGTCATTGAATGTGATTAATTAATTGTGAATTAATTAATAATAGTTAACGTGGAAAATTAATTGGTTAATTAATTGAAGGGGATGTGTTAGATTAATTAATTGTGGAATTAATTAATGGAAATATATGTGAAAATTTAATTTGTGAATTAATTGAAAGGATTGAGTTAGATTAATTAATTGTGGAATTAATTAATAGAAATGATTTGGATTAATTAATTGAAGAATTAATTAATGGATGTAATGTTATGATTTTTTAGTTGGATTAATTAATTGGTGCATTAATTAAGAGAGAATTTTTTGTTTAAATAATTGAATGAGTTAGATTAATTAATTGGAGAAATAATTAATGGAAATTATTGTGATGGTGCAATTGAATGAGCTATATTAATTAATTAGTGAATTAATTAATGGTTATTATTGTGATTATGCAATTTAATGAGTTAGATTAATTAATTGGTTAATTAATTAATGAGGATTATTGTGATGGTGCAATGGAATGAGTTAGATTAACTAATTACAAAATTAATTAATAGAGATTATTTTGTTGATGCAATTGAATGAGTTTGATTAATTAATTGTGTAATTAAATCATGGGCATTATTGTGATGTTGTAATTAAATAAATTGAATTAATTAACTGGTGAATTAATTAATGTGGATTTTTCAGATTTTGAATTGATAAAATTGGATAATTAATTGATAAATTAATTATGAGATACTGATATTTTAGAATTCATATAATTAATTGTGGAATTCATTATGAAGTATTGATATTGTGAGTGGGATAATTAATTTAGGAATTAATTATGGGATTCTGAGTTTTTGGATATTGATTAATTAATTAATTAATTAATTAATGGTATTAATGTAGGTAATTAATTGGGGGATTAATTAAGGGTATTCATGTGGAAAACTAAATGTTGAATTAGTAATGGAATTGGAGGATAATTAATTGTTGAGTTAATTATCAAATTGTTGAATTATAAATTGTGAATAATTAGTTGGTGAATTAATTATTTGATGTCGTGTTGTGAAATGATTAAATAATAATAAAATTAATTTATGGACTTTATATGGTTAATTAATTTTTGAATTAATTAATGGAAGTTTTGTGATTAATTAATTGGTTGATTAATTAATGGTATGTGCAAGGTTAATTAATTGTTGAATTAATTGAAGGATTTGGAATGATTAACTAATTGTGGAAATTAATTAATGAAATTGACGTGATTAATTAATTTTTGGATTAATTAATGGAAGGTTTATTATTAATTAATTGGTGAATTAATTTATGGAATAGATATAGTTAAAGAATTGTTTAATTAATTAATAGATTTGAAGTGACCAATTAATTGATGAATTAATTGAAGGGGTTGTTATGATTAATTAATTATAGAAATTAATTAATGAACTTGATGTTATTAATTAATCATTTGATTAATTAATGTAAATGTGTTATGATTAATTAATTGTTGAATTAATTAATGGAATTGATGTAGTTAATTAATTACTGAATTAATTAACAGAGATGGAGTGACTAATTAATTTTTGAAATAATTGAAGGGTTAGATATGATTAATTAATTGTGAATTAATTAATAGAATGATTGGTGAAATTTCTATTTGTTTTGATTATGTTAGCATGGTGTAGCACATGGGATAATTAGGGTGTGAGAAAGGGGTTAACTAGGAAGACTGTGTGAGCTTCTGTTTGTTTTATGAAGGATCGTGTGAGCCTTTAAAGAAGAAGACTGTGTGGGCTTCTGTTTGTTTTCTGAAGGACCGTGTTATCCTTCAAGGAAGAAGACTTTGTGTGATTATATTTATTTTTCAATGGACCCTATCAGCCTTTGAGGGGAAATACCACGAGAGATTTCTCATTTTTCCTATGAAGCATTTATAATTTGCGTGGTATTACTCACTATAGATCCTTGAGGTTAGAGCCCATAGTGCACATTACTCATGTGAGACTGATTTAAATGATTATTTATTTGATAAATTCCATATAAATTGTGATAATAAATTGTAACATGGACATTCAGATATGTGATATCCCTTGGGGATAGTTAAGACTCCTCAATCCGAAGTAGGTATTGAGGTTTGGGTGTCCTCAGGAACCCAGGGGTTTATGATATTAAATAAATAATAACTGAATAAATGTAAAATATTTACTTTATTACATGTATTTATTCTTTATACAATTGCATACACTATTATTGACTGGATTTGTTTTAAAAACCATTGGTGGTGGCCTATTGAGTTGTACTGACACCCTACCCGGGCTTCCTGATCAATACATGAATAGACTTTGTGTTTTCTAGACAGGTTAAGGGGAAAAGCCCTATGTTAGATAGATGAGTTGGGGATAGAGTATGAATGAGGGAACTGAACATGGTTCGAGACCTGTTCGGGAGTTGTTAGTGTATTTACATTTGGGTTTTCATTTGACATTTGGCATATACTTAGCATGGCATATATACTGTTCAGTTTTGATTCTGTATTTCCAATTTTGGTTCTCTTTTGACATTGGTATTGTTCTTGTTATATATGCTTCTGTTGTTTTTTATTTATTTTCATTGGTGTTTTACTCTGATAAAAGAAAAAAATAGGGTATAGTCTCCTGATGATCGATAATAGACCATCGCTGTTAGTCAAAAGCCTCTAGCATACGGGGAGGCGTGTCTGAGGTAATGTGGTAAACCAGCTCGGGGCACCGTTTGGTGGCACCTAGGCCGAGACGTTACAACTAGTAAAGATAGAGCTATATTAATGCTAAAGAAGCACTCATAATGGATTTATAATTAAAATTATTAATAAAAAATTATTAAATATTTTTTTATAATTATATAATTATTTATTATACTTTTTTAATTATTTAAATATATAATTATTTATTTATAATTATATAAATACTATTTAAAAAATATTTTTTATTTATGATTATAAATATATAATTTTATAAATATAGTAAATATAAATTTATAAATAGATTTTTAATTATTTATTTATAATTATAAATATGTTTAGATCATTATATATAATTATATAATTATATACAAATATAAATATAGTAAATATGTTCATTTTTTAAATATATTTATTATAAATTCAAAATCATAAATATATTTATATCATTATATATATTTATATAATTACATTTTTTTAATAATATATATGAATATAAATATAAATATACTAAATATATTCATTATTTAAATATATTTATTATAATTTTATAATTATTTAAATATATTTATTATAATTTTATAATTATTTAAATATATAATTATTTATTTATAATTATATAAATACTTTTCTAAAAAAATATTTATATATTTATATAATTATATATATATATATATATATAAATATATATATATTTAAAAATATATACATATATAAATATAGTAAATATATTCATTATTTAAATAAATTTATTATAATTTTATAATTATTTAAATATATATATAATTATTTATTTATACTTTTACATTACTTTTTTAAAAAATAATATGTATTTATTTATAATTATAGATATATAAATTTATAAATATAATAAATATACATTTATAAATATATTTATTTACAAATATATTTTTAACATTATTAATGAATATATAATATTAAATGCATGCATGTTAAAAATGAGTGAAATTGAATAATTAAAAATGAGTACACTTTAAAAATATTGAAAAAATGGATAAATTTTATTAATTAAATATAAATTGTTAAAAAATATGGATATATATTGAAATAAAGATTAATACATATTAAAAACATTAAAAGATAGTAAATAAATATATGTTTATAAATAATATAAAATAATTAAATTGCCAAAAAATAAAAAATATTAAAAATGAATTAATACCTAACTGTAATAATATTAAAATTAAATGAATAAAATTTACTGATTAAAAACATAATATATTTAATGTATCATGTTTTAATGAAATTCTAAAATGAATACAAAAATTTAAATAAATTACATAAATATTAGGTGTATGTGTTTCTATATATATATAATTTCATTAATTATGTAAATATTTATGTGTACACCATATATAAAATTTCATTTCATATATGTATGTGAAATCAAGGTAACAAACATTTGATATATGTTTAATTAAAAATAAAATGACATCTAATTATGTCCATTACTCGATGTAATAAATCAGTATTTTTAATTATTATTAATTCTTAATTATAAACCATTCTTCACAAAATATATGACTTATTTAATATGTATGAATAAATATTTTTTATTATATTAAATCATATTTTAGGAAATAATATACATTCATATATATAGAGAGAGAAAATATATAAGAATATATTTCTATATTAAAATTATTGATGAATAATTATGTATAAAAACTATTAAAAAGAATAAAACATTAATATTTTTTTAATTATTACATTTTATTCATTTTCTATATTTATATTTAATATATATTATTTATTAATATTTATAATTAATATATATATATATTGAACTTATTCATTTTATTAATAATTGTTTCATTGAAAGAAAAAATTAATAATTTTTAATTTTTTTGTTTAATTATTACAATTTATTCATTTTTACTTTTTTATTTAATTATTATAATTTATTCATTTTATTTAAATATATTATATTTATTAATATATATTTATAATCTATATATATATATATATATATATATATATTAAATTTATTCATTTTTATCAAAAATTATTTAATTAATAAAATGTTTAATATTTTTCTTAAATTACTCATTTTTTATTTTTATTTGTTTAATAATTTCATTTTATTCAATTTACATATCTATATATTTAATATATAATATTTATTAATATTTAAAATTTATATATATGTATATTAAATTTATTCACTTTTATCAATAACTATTTAATTAATAAAATTTATAAAAAAATAATTTGATCATTTTTTATCTTAATTTGTCTTATTTTTTCATTTTATTCGTGACTTTTATCAGCTCTAAAAAATTATGATAAAGTGTACCCTTTATCAGTGATAAAAATAAAGTGCTTAATAAGGGTGTCATTTATCCGCACTAAAAATAAAGGACTACTAAAGGGTAACCATTATCAGTGCTAAAAAACAATGATAAAGAGTATGTTTATCAACATTTTTTGAGTGCTGATAAAGGATACCCTTTATCGGCACTAATAAAGGGAACCTTTATGAGTTTTTTTTCTAGCACTGATAAAGTTCATCGCTTTTAAATGTATGTTTTGTAATAGTGTGTCTTTCACCATGTCATTATCATACCCCTCATCAGAAATAGTGATCATCGATAAAGGTCAATATTGTTAAATGAAAAGGCATTTTTTAATAAAAATTGGTATTTTTTACTATTCGTCGAATAATTAATCTTTTCATAAAATTATGAAAGATTAACTTTAAGATAATTTTGGAATTTTTATTTCAAAAATGAATTTTATTTTTTCAAATACATTTTCTAAAATTAGAAGAAAAAAAATTAAAATAAATGCTCAAAACATGATGAAATCGCATTTAGAAAAATATATAGTTTTTAAGCATAAAACTAAATTTATTCTAATCCCATTCCTTGAAAAATATTAGATGAATGAAAAAAATTATTGAATATATAATATATAAATTTTATTAAAATAATTCACCAATAGTGATTAATTTAATTTATTAAGATAAAAATACATTGCACGCATAAAAATATTTTTTCAGAAAAAACATTTCTTTTACTTTCAAATCATTTTTATTTTCATTTCTAATCAATGAATAACCAATTAATTTATTAAATAAATGTTTAGACCATATTAATTTAATAATTTAGTTAGTCCTATTCATAACTACCAATTTAACGGTTTGGTTATAACTATCACATTAAATAATAATATTTTAATAATATATCATGTTTCATTTAAATTTGTTGTTGTGTGTAACACGGGTTATCGATGAAACTAATTTTTTTGAAAAAATATATTTCATAAACTCTTAGGGTGTTACATAGTTCATCCATGGTACTTTTACTAGGTGAGTATTCTTGTTGCGTATAACTTGTTCTCTATAGTCCAAGATCTTCATGGGTTTCTCCTTATAAGAGAGATCATGCTTTAACTATACCACTTCCATATTCAGTAAATGTGTGGGATATGGTATGTACTTCCTTAAAGGGGATGTGTGGAACACATCATGTACTTGAGATAGAGTAGGTGGGATTTCTAGTCTGTAGGATCCAACTTTGATGCGATCAAGAATCTCAAAGGGGGTTATATATCTAGGACATAGCTTTCCCTTCTTCCCAAATATCATGTCTCACTTCTATAGATATAAGAGAAGGAAAATTTATCTCAAACCTCAAACTCTATGTCTCTCCAAAAGTTATCATTACATATCTATTTTTTAACTCTGAGTTATCTTGATGTGCTACTAAATGGTCTTGACTGTTTCTACTATTTCTTCAACCATTTCATGTTTCAATAGCTTGAATTCACTAGCTTCATCCCAACACATAGGAGTCCCACATCTATTCCCATAGAGGTTTCATATGGATACATTTAGATGTCTAAGTTAAAGTTTTTATTGTATGAGAACTCAGTCAAAGAAAGATATTAATCCCAACCTCCTTTGAAGTCCATTGAGAAAGTTCTCAATACATCCTCCAGTTCCTGGAATGTCTGCTCAGATTGGCCATCTGTCTATGGATGATAAAACATATTGTAGTTTAACTTTGGTTTCATAGAATATTTGAGACTTTTTTAGAATATTGAGATGAATCTTAGGATCTCGATCATATACAATTTATAGTGGTGTTCCATGTTGCCTCACCACTTCTCTAATGTATATCATTTCAATTTGATCAAGTGAGATGCCCTCATAAATGGAAATCAAGTGAGTGGTCTTTGTAAGAAGGTCCACTACGACCAATATGGAATTATTTCCTCCAGATATCCTCAATATACCTATGATATAATCCATGGTGATGTTTTCCCATTTCCATATAGCTATAGGTAATGGTTACATCGTCCCCTTGGTCCTTTTCCTATCTTACTTCACTTATTGACATACCAGGAACTTTGATGTATATTCCATGATCTCCTTCTTCATATTGTCCCACCAATAGTGTTTTCAAAGATATTGATCCATATTTATGCTCCCTAGGTGGATTTAGAATGTCAATCTATATGAATCATTCAATAACCCAATATTTATCTCAAGATTTGATGGAACACATAGTTGTTACCCAAATCTTACAACTCCTTCATCAATTTTGAATTCTGAGGATTTCCCTTTTCTTATAGATTCCACCTTCTTCTTCTTTCTGCATCATCCCCTTGAAAATTTTTATCTTCTCTATAATATATGTTAGAGCAATAATTTGATCTTGGTAATATGTTTTTCCTTTATTTCTAACTTCCATGTCCATATTTTACAAGTATAAGAAGATCGGATCCTCATTAATTATCATCACTGATAATTTTGTAGGATCCTTTATACTTAGATCATCTATCACATTATTTGGCTTCTCAGGATAGTAATGAATTGACCAGTTATAGTCCTTGATTATCTCTAACCATATTCATTATCATGTATTAATCTTCATCGATGTAAATATATATTTAAGTCTCTTATAATCTGTATATATTTCACACTTCCCCCCATAAATATAATACTGCAAAATCTTCGATGTGAAAAAACACTACCTCTAAATCTTGATCATGTGTTGGATAGTTATGATCATGGACTTACAATTTCTTTGAGTAATAGGATATTGCCTTATCATTTTTCATTAAAACATATCTCAAGTCCTTCTTTAAAGCATTTATTTATACCATGAAAAGTTCCCCACTTGAGGATAGTGTGAGTAATGGTGTAGTGATAAGCCTCTTTTAAATTTCCATGAATCTATCTTTTCATTCATTGGCCTAAAGAAACTTCAATCACTTTGGAGTTAACTTCATCATCAATATTATTTATTTTATTGTAAAAGGAGAAAGGAAGCTACAAGGAGGGAAAACGATGGAATCCAAGACCTAAGGGGGCCGAAAGTAGTGAAGACCAAGGGCATCGCCTCTAATGATGTTCACCCCCTCCACTTTCAAGAAATTCAAGTCATAAAAGCAAGAGACACCAGAACCCTGTCCCGCCATGGTAGATAGAAAATCAGCCACCATGTTGCCTTCATGCCATATATGTCTCAAGAAGACATTATTTGAGATCAGGCCATGACACTTCCGGATGACATAAGTGATCGACCACAGAGGATTAAAAACGTCAAGCAGCTAGTTTCGTAGAATCATGGAGTCAGTTTCAGCTTCCACAATAGTGATACCGCCCTGATGGAAAATAAAGAGACATGTGAGGAGGGAAAGAGCCTCCACTTGAAGAGTCGATCCTGGTCCAAAGAATACAGTGAATTCCAAAACGACCAGGCCACTGGTGTTACGTACCAAACCACCACCTCTCATAACCCCCAAGGAGCAGGAGTCATCAGTATTTAGTTTCAGGCCCCGCACTGGAGGTAACCAACGAACCCATTGACCTCGCGAAAAATCCCTTTGAACAAGAGTCTGGGAATATAGTTTCAAGATATGGAATGAAGGATCATCCCTCCAGGACTCAACCTTCCTGACCAGATCCAGGAGAAGACTTCAAATCCATGCAATAATAGTCTTCCCAGAGAGCTGAACCCCCTCGTGCCTAGCTTTATTTCTAGCCTTCCATAGACACCAACATCCTACCAGGAGGATGAGAATTCTAGATATCCATTTTCTAGAAATAATATACCCCAATAATGATACTTACTTTATCCAAAACTTACATTTACTATACTTTTCATATAGATTATCCTTTCTCAATTTATTTAGAATGGAACTCAAATTATCTTCATGATCCTCCTTTTTTTGGAGTATATAAAAATATCATCTATAAAGACTATCAAAATTGTGTTAAGGTAATCACTAAATACTCTATCCATTAATTCCATGAAGATTTTTGGAGCATTATTGAGTCTGAAGGGCATTACTATGAACTCATAGTGTTAATAACCTATTTGAAAAGTAGTCTTGGTAATATCTTCTATCTTCACCTTTAATTTGTGATATACTAACCAAAGGTCCACCTTATATAAGTATTGGTCCCCGTATAGTTAATTGAGCAAGTCATTAATCTGTAGTAGGGGTTACATTTTATTTATCATGATTTGATTAACTTCATGATACTTTTTTATGATGAAGAGGACCAGTCAATCCATGGTAAATCACTCAGGGCATATAAAACTTTTGTCTGCATTCTCTTATAATTGTTTCTTCAGTTCTTCCAATTTGATGGTGTCTATTTTTTAGGTACTCTTTAATATGTGAATATATTTGGGTATAAGTTCAATTGAAAACTCAACCACTAAATCAATAATAATACCATGAAACTCTTCAGGGAATACATCATTATAGTCCCTCACAATGATCATGTATGGAAGCATGATTCTCTCTTTTTTATCAACCATTTGATCTAGTTATACTTTCTTAAAAGATAATAATATCCTCCATTTAGAATAATATTCCATGGTAGATTTATCCTCATACTTTCATATTTATAGAATAAGAGGATGATTCGAGATATAGAGAGTGATTTCCCTCTCTTGAAAGTCAATGTTGAATTTATATAAGGACAACCAATCTGTTCCTAGTATAGTATATAATTCCTCTAAAGGAAGTATGAAATGATTTTATGGTAGGTCCATTCCACAAACATTAACAAGGGAGAATTTATATACTTGGGATGCAATAATTTCACTTTTTTTTATTCTTACAAATTACTTAACCTCTAAGTTTTGAGCTGGTGTTTGAATAGTTCTACTAAACTTGAATGATATAAAAGAATGTGTAGAACCAAAATCAAATAATTCCTTCTCTATTCCTAAATGAATAACTATTGTACCTATCATCGCTTCATTTTTAGTGTCCAACTCAAGATTATTGAGAGTATAGGTCCATCCTTACTCTCTTGGCCTTAGAGATTTTTATTATTGATTAGCTCTGACAGCCATTGGCTTAGAGCATTGTATTACATAGTTTCTATGTTTTTTACAGTTGAAACATTGGACCATGGGGTGAGGATTGATTCGAACCTTCTTTTATTTTGTCTTTTTAGTGCTATTATCCATCTCCCTTTGTCATTGATTATTCTAATTCCCCTATTTTCTACACTTAAAGCATCTCTATGTTCCCTTTAGATAGTTTTTGGGATGCTTCTTCCCACACTTTTGACATTTGGAATTTTTTTTCTTTCCTCCGTCAAATTTATCAATTTATCCTCCCAAATTAAACTCCATTTTCTAATTTTTATCTTCAACCCCTTAATACCACTAAGAATCACCAATATTCATCTTAAACATAAGGTAAAAACGAAAAATATCAATACAAATTTAAATGCCATGAATCACTAAATCTTATCATAGACTTCAATTTAATCCACTAATGAAGAAATTTACCTTACTTTTAGAGTCAATGAAAAAGTTAAAGGTGTATCATGAAACCCTTATGAATTTTGCCTCATAATCCCTAATAGACCCATCTTTATTTTTCTTTACTCTAAGGAAATCCATATCCATTTTAGAATAGAGAGTTCATGGAAAATATTTATTTGAAAATAGATTCTTGAATCCTTCCCATTCTATGGATTTTATTTCCTCCTTGGATTTTTTCTTCTTGATTAGTGTCCACCACTGATCAATTTATTTTTCTAGGCATGATATGACTGATATAAATTTATCTTTTTCAAGACATAGGAGGATATATAATATCTTCTCAATGGAGTTAATCCATTATTCCACACTAAGGGGATCCTAAGATTTTCTAAAAGTAGGAGGCCTTTGTCACATAAAGAAATCAACCACAAATATCTCTTTCTTAGGAGAAGGAGGGTGTTTCACACGATTCAAGTTATTATTCATTACTTTAGTTAGTTGATCTAGTATTTCTTTTAAGTTATGGTCTCCCACTCTCATCAGGCTAGGAGTCTCAGTAGAGAAATAATTAAATTTCCTATCACATTGGTTATTAGCATGACTCCTCCTATTTTCTATCATTAAATAAAATAAATAAATATTTTGGAATGAGAATACTCAAAATAATAATAATATAAAAGGAAAATTTTGAACTTATAGAGAATAAGTCATAAATGACATGTATATCCTACATAATTTTGCCTCAAATCATAGTCAAAGAATATCCCATAAGGATTCAAAAGAGAAGAAGGAAAAAAATATTTTGATTTTTCATATTTTCATAAATAGGAATAGTTCTAAACTATGAAGTTCATTTGAAGAATATTTCATTAGAAATTGTGGAGAGTTAATTTTTGACTTCAACTTCTTTAGATATTGTAGCATCCCACCCCAAAATACACTGAATGATGCCATGTGATAGTTGTTCACATGACCTCAAGTGAACCTCCCCATACATCAGAGGTTTCTGACTAGCAGTAGGGGCCTAGGGCGTGTCTTTGGGGAGACTATTCTCTCATGATTCCAAGAGTAGAACAGTGGTAATATATAAACATGACAAGTAGTGTAATAATAATTAATAAACATGAAAGATAAATAAACTTGGGGAATCTGAATAATAAATACATAAAAAAATGATGATGATGATCTTGTCATGTAGCTATACAAAAATAAGTACATGGGATACAAGGTTAAGAGGAATATATTGTGTTCTAGAAAAATAAAAAAAGACCAAAATCTTTCCTTACTAGAATCACAGGCATAGGCTCGGTTCTCTTCTCTCATACTCCATCCTAGTACTAAAAATCAAGCATTGGAATTTGGAAGCTTCCCTTTATCTGCACCTAAAATCATGAAGTATGCTCGAGTTCCAAGGGATGCCTAATCATCATATGAGTTGTACCTAGTAAACCACCACCAACAGTGTCTAGATTAATCCAGTTTGTTCGTATAATATGATAAGTGTGCCAATAATAATAAATTAAAGACAAAAAATAAATAAAAATAAACATCAAACTAGGTTCCTCAAGGGATACCCAACTGACTCTACCTTCTTTGGCCTAAGACTAATTTCCCTCAACCAATGTGACTGATACAAGTATGATATAAAGTGTAATGGTCCATCATAAATGAAGTATCAAGATATGGACTGAGCCCAAGAATGTGATTTGCCTTGGTGGACACATCCTTTAATTGAATGAGCCCGTATTTGGATTTATATAGAAAGTAATCCCTTGAATTTAAATACGCAGCATCTTGGACCCATCTAAGGAAAACCATATCAAGGATCCAAAGTATCATACTAGGAGTTCAATAAATACTCAATATCATAGGATTCTGTCCAAGGTGATCCATAAATAGAATCCCAAGTATCACTCCTGACATGGTCTAAGACAATAACCTCTGAGGTCATCCTAGGAATCTCACATAGGGGTCTGAGTATCACTTGTCGCATGGTATAACCATCGTGAAACCAATATCATATAAGGGGTCACCCCTATGGAAATGGTATCACTCATATGGATGTAGATAAAACACACCATGAGCCTGTCCAAGGCATACCAAGTATCTCTCATGATGTATTTACCATTCGTTAACAAATGCAAATTATATAGCACAATGAACCCATCCATGGTGATCTATAAATGGAATACCTGGTATCTCTCTTGGCTTGGTATAAAGAAGGGTTTATCCATAATCATCTCATGTCAATTCAATAAGGAATTATAATTAAGATATTTAACTCAAGTGGGACAATTCATCGAACTCAAGTAATTCAATTATGTAATAAAGTGTAGGGGCCCAACTCGTGGCCTACCATTTCTCTTAATTAAATTCATATTTTAAAATAATTTATTACTATGGAAAAAACACCTCAAGTGGTGTTTATAAAATTTAAGGTAAATGGAAATTAGGAATTTAAGGAAAGGCACACCCATAAGGGTGGATCATGTCAAGGAGATCAACCAAGGCATTTATTGACCACTAGCTATGACAGTGTTAGGCATGGAAACCCATTTAAATTAATTTATTAAATACTTTAGAGGATTATTTGGAAAATTTTTGTGCAATAAACAATAGTGAATGATATAAATTCAACCAAAACTTGATTTAAAATAACAACACCACCAAACATATCCCCATAACACTCTCCTTGTCCAGTATTGGCCCTTGAGTTGAGATAGAATGGGAGGAATTAGAATAATGAATCAATTCCCTGAAAATATGGCAAATGACCATGAAATAAAAATAGCATAGAATATGTAAAGATAAATAAAGAATGAAATTAAGAGGATTATAGATCTTACCATTTTGGTTCCAATGAACCCAATGACAAAGAGAACAGAGATCAGATGAGGGAGATACAAAAATCCCTAGCTAGGGTTTAGGAGGAGCTTCAAGTGGCCAGCTGCTAGAGAAAATCATAGGAGAAGTAATGTTTAATGGGTTTCAAAAATTTCAAGGTAAAAAGGTTCATTTCCCTATTTATTAAGGGGTATAATGGTTTGGCCTCATGGTTAGATGCATTGTATGCCAACCATGTGATAGCCACTTCCCAAAGTACCCCTTGCACGATCTAGGTACACGGTTAGGATAACTGTGTGTAACCCATGAAAATAGCCACTATTAAGAATGTATGAAACACCACACAGGTTTTCAAACCTTATCAAATAGTTTTAGTCAAATTTTATGGCATATCCTATGCAATGGGTGCCTCACATAGTTGATTGGAACGGTTATAACTAACCATGCACTAACCTTACAGCTCAGTCTTCCTCCATAAATTATATATATTTAGGCTCAAAAAGATCCCTAGACTCTCCTAAACCACTCCTTATCCTTTAGAGTAAATTATTAGCATTAAATAAGAGGAACTTAATTGAAACATAAGTATCCATACCACTTGGAAAATTTGAAACATAAAAAAACTCCCCTCCTTAAAATAACTCATCCTCAATTTTCCCTTATGAGGGTGGTAAGGTGTCGTATGAGTAAATATCTAGCCAATTAGCATGTAAATTGGTCTCCTAATCCCAAGTCTCATCTTGTACATGGTTGTGCTACCATAGTACCCAGAATAGTAGAACTCACCTTCCCCAGAGAGCCTCTATGCCCTAATAAACAATACATATCAGATACTCCTCAAAGGACACATCTACCTCCAGCTCAATATCCTCAGGATCAAATGAATGAGACGGGTTAGCATGATAGCGGTGAAGATGAAATACATGGAAGACGTCATGCATGGAATGATACCTCTGAGTTAACTAAAACTGATATGCTATTATCCCAACTCTCTCCATGATCTCAAAAGCTCCAATGTAATGCGGTGATAGATTTACCTATCTCTACATCTTTCTATGACCCATTCTAGGAAAAACTTGTAGAAAGTCCCAATATCCCACCTTAAACTCCATAGGATGACGATGATGATCTTTATAAGTCTTCTTCCTATACTGAGTTGTATCCATACACTTTTGAATCAGTTTTAATTTCTCTAAAATCTCATAAATGAGATGGGGGCCAATAGTGCTACCTCACCTACATCTAATCAGCACAGGGGTGAACAGCATGACCTACCATAAAGGGCCTCATACGGATCCATATAAATCATTTCTTGAAATATTTTATTGTATGAAAACTTAAGGAGATAAATATGTTTCTCCCAAGAACTTTTAAAATCAAGGACACATTCCTAAAGTATGTCCTATAACACTCGTATTGTGTGCTGGGACTACCCACCAATCTGAGGGTGATACGCTGTACTCAAGAGCGCATGTGAATCTAGTGCATTATGTAGACCCTTCCAGAACTGTGACATAAATCGGCAATATCAATCTGATATGATAGAATGGGAAACACCATCAAGGCACCCAATATATCAGATATAAATCCTCTGAATCTCATTAACTGATAAGGTCTCTCTGATTGGTAGGAAGTGTGCAACCTTGGTCAACCTATCAAGGATCACCCATACTGTATCGCTTCCCTAAGGGGATATTAGAAAACCCATCATAAAATCCTTGATAACATCATTCCATTTTTAATTAGAAAATGTATAGAGGCAGTTGAATCCCAACAGGTTGTTGGTGCTCTGCCTTCATCTATTGACAGGTGGAACACCTCATGATGAAACCTAAAATCTGCCTCTTCATACCTATCCACCGATACTAAAAAAGTATATATCAGTACATATTGGTAATCTCATGGTGAACTTCCCAAACAGAGGCATGATATTCTCACATAAACTCCTCTTGTATGTCTGAAGGAACCCAGATATGTCCGTTGAAGTGTAGGATCGTATTTTTATTGATAACCCAACCAGGCGGTGGGTTCTCACCTGAGAAACTATCCCCCAAGACAAGTTCCTCAAGATCTGATAGTTTTCTCATCTAGACCCACTCAATAAGGGAGGATTTCCTTTTCAAATCTACTAATACAGGCTTCCCATAATATTTCTAAACCTCTATGTTCATCTTAGAAAATAGATCCATCAAATTCCACTCACTATTGGCCTCCTGGATAGTTTGAGACTTCTGACTCAGTGCGTTAGCTACAAAATTACCCTTCACAAGTGTGTAAGCAAGTCCAAGTCGAATGAATATATGTATTATACCCACCTGCACTACCTCATATTCATCTCATGCTATGTGGAAGTGTATTTGAGACTTTTATGGTCTGTGTAATTGTTAAACAACTCCCCCAAAATATAATTCCTCTAACATCATAAATCATGAACCATGGAAACTAGCTTGAGGTCATACATAGGATAATTCCACTCATGAGGTCTTAGTTGGTGGGACTCATATGCTATAACTATATCTCCTTGTATTAAATCTACTCCAAGCCCAATTCCTAAGGCATTATAATAAATAGTATAGATTCTACCTGACTTTGGTAGAATCTAGATTGGTGCTAAATTCAATACCCCTTTAAAATCCTATGAGGTTGTCTCACAAGAATCTGGACATATTAATTTTACCCCCTTCTTAGTCAATCTCATAAGAGGCACTTCTAGGCATGATAATTCCTGGATGAATCACTTGTAATAGTTATCCAGTCCCAAGAAACTGCATATATCAAATACATTCTTGGGATGCTCCCAGGAAACTATAGTGCTAAATTTCTCTGGATCAACATATATGTATTCCTCTGAAATGATATAGCCTAAGAAATGAACCTTATAAATCCAAAAGTGGAATTACCGAATCTTATCATACATTTAGTACTCTCTTAGTGTATTTAGGATGATCTCGAGATGTTTATCATGGTTGTTTCAAGTATGAGAATACACCAAGATGCCATCTATGAAGACTACCACAAATTAATCCAATTATAGGTGGAAAACATGATTCATCAAGGCTATGAAAATGGAAGGCATGTTTGTATAGACGAACGGTATATCTAGGTACTTATACAAGCTATATCTACTTCAAAATGTTGTATGTGATATGTCTGATGACCTAAAATGTACCTGATGGTAGCCTGACCTCAAGTAGATCTTAGAGAAAACTATCACTCCTCAGAGTTGTTAAAATATTTAGTCTATAAAAAGTAGTGGATACCAATTCATAATCATAAGTTTGTTCAACCTTTGGTAATCCACTCAAAACCTAAGGTTAACATTCACCTTCTTGTAGAAAATTACAGTTAAACCCCATGAAAAAGTATTGGGTCATATAAAACCTTTTCCACTAAGTCTTCCAACTACTTCTTGAGTTCCTGGAATTCTCTAGGTGTCATCGTATAAGGAGGAATTGATACATGTGTCACTCTTAGCACTAGATCAATGGTGAAATCCACCTCTCTCGTAGAAAGTAAGCTAGATAAATTTTTAGTGAGAACATACCTGAAACTATCCACTACAAGAGGAAATTCTACAAGACACATTCCCAAATCACTCATGAAGAGACTATTCATCTAGGTTGTCACCCTAACTAGTCCATGATGCTCATGTCCAGATCAACTTTCCTAGATATCTCATTTTACATTATGAATGTATGTTCTTCCCTTGGATGATGTAAATGACACCCTCCAATGATAGAAATCAACATGGATATCTTATGAGACTAGGTATTCCATTATGAGAATGACATCAAAACTGATCATCTCAAGAACAAATAAATTCCACAAGAAATGGTACCCAACTTTCTCAAGGGGTTATTCCTTGCACTGGAATATCCACTCTGATTGAACCCCTAATAGTATGTTGAGAATCATAACACTGTAGAAGTAATCCATCTCAAGGTTTATACTTTCCATAATTTTTTAAGATATGAAATAGTGAAATGAACCTATGTAAAATAAGGAATAAACTAAATTATAGGATACTAGAATAGTACATCATACTGTAGAAGGCTCTAGGATCTACTCCTCTGGTGTAAGTTTCATTGCATAGATATAGCCAAAACTACAGCCCTGAGATGCAACCTAAAAAACCTGGGAGGTCTACTCTGATGCTGCTAAAACTCTAAGGTCTGACTACCTCAACCATGACCACCTCCTCGGCCTGATCAACCAGTAGTGGACTAACTCCCATCCTCACCTGGAGTTACTAATCTTGTACCTTAATGTAGTGTTGGTATAAATCCCTTCCCACTATGAACTGGAGGGAAAGTCCAGTAGAAATGCTAAAGGTGACCTGTGCCAAACTTTCAGCACTCAGTTGGGTTCCTTGTACACTGTATATTTTTATGGCATGTCCTACCAAAATAGTGTCACACCACAAAGATGTCGGAGTATGTCATCTGGCTGGCATAGTCCCTGCATCCACCCTCAAAATGGAGTTTCCTGCCTCTAGATAAACCCTATCCCTATCTCAGAACTGAACCACACCGGATCGCATTTCCAGATTCCCTCAGGTTCCACTTTGTGATGAGGGCCTAGTTAACTATCTCGAAAATGGTAGTCAGCTAGAAAATTTTCACCTATAGTTGAATGGAGTACGCAATCCCTTCCTCAAATAGCCTCGAATTCATCAACTCTTCACCAGTCAGAGTTAATGAAAAATGTTAGAGATCATTCAAGTGATCCAAGTACTCCATCACTGACATAAAACCCTCCTATAGGTGCATAAATTATCTAGTTTTGTCTTCTTGAAATTTTTATAGGAAAAAATAATTAAAAAAGACTATTTGAAAACCTGCTTAGACCATACCATAATGACATTTGGCCTAGCTGATCACATCCCACCAACTTTTAGCAGAATCTCAAATCATATAGGTAGTGATATTGACCCTCCACTCTGGAGGCATCTCTAAATTCTAGAAGATAGAAAACATGGCATATATCCATGAATCAATAGCCTAAGGACCACCATCCCCTAAGAAGGTGGGAGGATGATACTGCTTGAATTCCTATGTCAATCTCTTCATTGTAGGGTAAGGTCACAGAGCTCCCTATATGGACTACATGAAGAGATATAATTTATCACAGAACTAAGCATTAGTGCCCAGTGGAGGATCTATAGGAGGTACCTCAGGTAGCACTACAAGTGGTAATATGGGTGGATCAGGGCCCACCACCTATAAAGCATGGTCATCACCACCCTCCTAGCATATGACTCAAGGATGTCATGGTGTAATATCTATATAATTACCAATTACACACCTAATATAAGATTTAATAGCATATAGAAAATATAGAAAATAAGAAAGGATAGGCACACATCATTCCTATAAGGATTTACACCTCTATGCTTGCTCCTAAGCCAAGTCTAGATGATAAGGAAGGTCATAAGAGTCTTAGGAGACACTGTCTAATACCCACTACTATAGTTAGGTCATGGTCAAGGTCTCACATTTCCCAACATATATTCTGATATATGGAGTTTTGATTGTAAGTTATAGAGAAAAACACCTTTTACTTTGAAATTGGCATCCCATTTAGTGGTCAATATTTCATTTTAAAACTTCAATTTATTTAAGTTCATTATTATTCATATGGATATGGATATCACAATACAGTTAAATTATTTACCATTCCCAATTCATAAATAAATGTACTCTTTATAAATTGAAATTGGTATGTCAAGAAATTATGATATGACTTTTACATCTATTATCAGAATGTAACAGGTCATATAGTGATTTGATTTAATGAACTACCATTCCCAATTTATAGAATTACTTACTTCATAAATTATAATTTTCATTCATCAATCAAATCAACTAATGTTTCATCCCTTAGAACCAGGGGTTCATGGCTCAAATATGGCATAATTGGTTAATTAAACTGTCATCATCAATCCATGTGGGAAAACATCATTTAGATTAATGTTTTAACTTTAATTAATCCAATTATGTTATCACTGTAATAAATGTAAGTACATGTCAATATATAACAATCAATAAACCCATAAAAATCACATTCAATACAGGCAATGCATGCAGTAACATAAATATTACATGGAATAATGCATTATATGTGAATCCTCATGTGCCTAATATGATGCATGATGAGATAACTCTTTTTAATACTTGTACAAGGAAAATAAACCTATAATAATAATATTATCATTCATATAATGTCAAAAAAACATGTTTACCACCCAACAGTGAAATCAGAACAACTATAACAGGCACAAACAAGAATAGAAATAACATATCCCAGGTAATTTGGGTTTCCCATGTATATGGATTAGCTACTCCCATAAACATGATCATTACAGAATTATGATACATCCTAGACTCCTATATAAAACCCATAAAATAAGACAAGAGAACAAATGTGTTCTGATACCACTTTATAGCATCCCACCCTGGAAGACACTGAACGGTTCCCCAAGATGGTTGTCCACAAACCTCAAGTTCACCTCCCCATATGCTAAAGGCTACTAACTAGCAATGAGGTCCTGAGTTGTGCCTCTGGGGAGACTATTCCCTCATGAGCTATAGTGTATCATAGTGGTAATATATAAAAATGAAAAGTGGTAGAATAATAATTAATAAATAAGAAAGATAAATAAATAGGTGTAAGATGAATAATAAATAGATAGAAAATAATGATGATGATCATGTAATGTAGCTATAAAAAGATGAGTACATGAGATACATGGGAAATAGGAGTATTCCACATGATAACAACATAAAAAAATACCAAAATCTACCTATACTAGAATCATGGGCATAGGATCGGTCTTCTTCTCCCATACTCCATCTTAATACTGAGAATCAAGCATCGAAAGTTAGACACTTCTCTTTATCTTCACCTGAAATCATGAAGTCTACTTGGGTACCAAGGGAGGACTGAGAAAAGTGTGAGATATACTCAGTAGACCATCACCAATGGTATCTATATCAATCCAGATTATGAATATAATAGGATTAGTGTTCCAATAACAACAAATGTAAGGTAGTAAATAAATAAATACAAACATCGAACCAGGTACCTCATGGGATACCGAACGACTCTGCCTACTTCGGTCTAATATGGATATCTCAGAACCAAGGTGACATGTACAAGTATGATATAAATTATAATGGGCCATCATAAATAATGTATCCATATATGGACCAATCCTAAGAATGTTATTTGTCTTGGAAGATGCGTCTCTTAATTGAACGAGTCAGCATTTGGATTTACATAAAAAAAATCCCTTGAATTTAAATATGTGGAATCCTAGGACCATGAAAGTTAGACTATATTAAGAATCCTAATTATTTCACCAGGAGAAAAATAAATACTCAACACAATAGGAGTATATCCAAGGAAATGCATAAATGTAATCCCAAGTATCACTCCCAACATGGTGTAAGACCGTACCCTTTGTTCCCATCCTAGGTATCTCAAGGTGCTCATGATAGTTGGAATGATCTACTTTGGTGTGAAAAAATACCTACTAAAATCAAATTTATAACCTGAAGGATAAGGAATTTATCTATCCTTACCAATGATAATATTTAGAGAGATGTTATCTACATGGTATTGAGATTCCATTATTGTAGAACTCACAGGGAAGACAGTGCGCATCACCTTTTCTTTGAAGGGGATTGGGCGTGCACCATCTGAAATTTCTTTGGAAGTTTCATGGAATTGTCCTCTCAGGATATTCCTAATGCGTCCTTCCTGGAACACTGGTTTTATGGTGCAGGTAATATAGGGCTGGTGAGAAGGTATTGGGTGCCGGTTCTTAACATTGGGTGCTAGTGCTTTTGGAAAGCACGAAACAAGGCACGGCATGAGGATATCATTACTACTAAGAGAGATTTGATCATCCAAACTAAAAATCTACTACTTTACATGGTAAGTTTTTCAATAACTAGTGGGATTACCATATGGTCAGGCCACTGTAGGTGTAGATTTATCAGGTTCATACTACTCGTGATGGATCTCGGGGCCATTGGGTCTGATGGATCCCTCCCATCAGTGGACTCAAGATGAATACATATGGATCATGTGTGGATGGTGTCATTAAATGTGGTGGGATGGTTCATGATTACAGTGGCTAGGTCATCCTAGAATCTAATGAAAACTTTGGTAGCAGTAACTCCTTATAAGAGGAAGTGAAAGTGATGCTTACTGAGCTGGATCTCTACAGCCAAAGGTCCATCACACTGACATAAGTGGAAACTGATTGCACTATTTTCTATAACTCACTTCTTGGTAAAGTTATGATTACTTGGACAATTTCATATATTTTCAGAATATTCAAATGTTTACTTAGCAGAAATATCCAAGTGTCCCACACCTGGTGTGAATGCAATCAGGCTGTGGATCATCTTGCCTCTTTGACAGACCAGGTTTCCAGCATTTCCTATTTTTCTAGTATTAAATCGTTAATCCCTGAGGGGGTCAATATAATTAGAGTGGATTCCCTCAGACTCCATTTCTTTTGACCTCCATAGGTCCGTTTTCTCTTTTTTTCTCTGTACTTTGTTTTCATTCCTTAATAAATAAGTATTAATGATGAATTAAGATACTTAACTCAAGCTATCCAATTCATCTAACTTGGGTAATTCAATTATGGCATGAATTGTATAGGCCAAACTCATGGCCGACCATTTCTATTAATTTAATGCATCATTAAAAAGAATTTATTATAAGTTAAAACACACCTCAAGAGGTTTTTATAAAATTTAAGGTGAAGGGAAATTATGCCTTTGAGTAAATTCACACCCATAGGGGTGGCTCATGTCAAGGAGATAAACTAAGTCATTGATTCACCTCTATCTAGGATCATGTTGGGAATATAAAACAATTTAAATTAATTTATTAAACATTTTAAATGAATCACTGGAAAATTTTAGTGCATGGAACAATAGTGTATGATATAAAAGCAACTAAACTTGAGTTAAAAGAACCATAATGACTACCTTATCCTCGTATCACTCTCCTCATCTAGTGTCAGCCCTTGAATTGAGTTAGAACAAGAGAAATCTGAATAATGGATCAATTCCATGAAAATAGGGAAAATGATATCACACCAAAAATAGTATAGGATATGTAAATATAGATGAAGAATATAATAAATAGGGTTATCAATATTATCATTGTGGATCCAACACAATCGACGACAAACGAAATGGAGATCAAATGAGGGAGATACCAAAATCCATAGCTATAAATGAGGAGGAGATTTGGGTGGTAGGATGCTAGAGAAAATCATAGTAGGAAGAATTTTTAATGGGTTTAAAACATTTAAAGTGAAAAAGGTTCATTTCCCAATTTATTAAGGGGCTGCATAGTTGGTCAAACTGTGCGCTAACTTTTCAATAGCCACTACCCAAAGAAACCCCTCGCATGGGTATGTGAAAAGTTAGGCTAAATGTGTGAAGCCTGTGTAAATAACCACAATAAAGAAATTATAGAACACCACATGGTCATGCATCCCATCTCACATATTTTTAAACAAACCATGTGGCCTCCCATGTGCATTGGGTTCCTCGCACGGTTGAGTCGCACAGTTAGCACTAATTGTGCACTAACCATGTGGCTCGGTCTTCCTCCTCAAATTCTAGAGTTTCAAGATACGAATGAGCCAAAAACTCTACCGAACCGCTCCTTAGAATCTATATTACTTTATTATAATAAAATATATGTTTTGAACATAAACATAAGCATTCGTACCACTCCAAAAAGTTGGGATGTTACAGTGTTGTTTTAAGAAAATGTTAAAGAATATTTAAAGATGATAAGTGTATCATGTTTTACATAAAACTAGAAGTGAACAAGGAGGGATATAAATAAAATAATGAATATATATATAAAACCACTAATTATTAAAAAACATTTTATGGGGTGGTTCATAACAAGGAATAAGGAATAGAAATATTCCCTTTAGAATTGGGTTTTCTTAAAAAAGAAGGGAGAAGAAGGGAACCTTAAAGATTGTATATCCCAAAAAAAATAAAATAAAGATAAAATATATATATATATATAAGGTATATAAATATATATAAAATATGAGGTTATCATCACAAAATTAAATAGATAAATTTAGGTATATCAAGAAAATCTATAACCAAAGAAAAGGGGGGTTTGAAGAGTTCCCTTACCTCGGGTCCAGATTCACTCTTCACATTCACTTAATATCATAAATAATAAAATTATATTTATTAAAAACATTATTAAGAACCTAATAAAATATATTTTATTTATTAATAAGTTTTTATGCTAGTTTAGAGTCATTTAATTGAGATACTGAGTCTATATTCACTGTCCTGAGGATATTTTTTTCATGGTTTCAGGGTCAGATTAATTTGTAGGGAATTATGAGAGTTCTTATGGTTCCATAACTTTTTAAGTGTGATTAAATGTTTCTCATGTCATTTATAGAGTTTTAAATGGTTTTAAATTTCAAATTTTATTAGAATACTCATGGTTCATGGAGTACAAATATTATTGTTTTATGGTTAATTCACTTATGTGTTTTTTATGACCATGGTGAACTTGGTTTTTTTAACCATATAAATTTTTATCAATTATAGAATATGAAAAAATATATAATATTCTGATTTAGATAATTTTTCACCTTAATAAATTTATTAAAACTCATATTTAAGGTGGTGGTGAAAAATGGCATATGTTGTTCATGAAGGTGGTGAACCGACCATAATGTGAACAACATTTTAATTTTAGAATGAAATAAGAAGAGGTTGGATAATGGATATTACATTAAAAAATAACATTGTGGTATATTTATTATACTGTATTCATTATGTCTTATTTGATGGTGGAATTAAGGAGGAGGTAGAAGAAGAAAATAAATTTAAAGAGATAGATTGAGAATATTACCCCTTTGAATGTTGTCTCTTGAAATACACGTGAAGGCTCATTGGTTTTGGATTTTGGTGAGAAAATAACAATGAGGAAATGATGGAGAGGGTTAAAAATAGGATTGGGTATAACTTTGGAAAGCTCCGAGTATTATAATTTGTGAGGAGAAAAGGTGGTGAGGGGTGGTATTTATAAGAGGGGAGATGAGAGTTTTTGAATATAATATTCATTAGTTTATTATTTTGGATCAAGACTACCAATAGTGATGAATCTTGTGACAATATATAGTAATTTATGGTATTATAAAATTATATTATCATTATAATGAAAATTAATATTATTTTATAAACCCATTTTATGAAAAAAAAAATTCTTTCAAATTTTTATATTTATCATAAAAATGTAAATAAAACATATGTGTTTTATAAAAATACAAACACTTATTATATCATTTTTAAATCATTTATTTATCTGTATTATAAATTTTTTATATTTTCATTAGATATGATAAATAAATATTATTTTATAATTACATAGGTGATTTTACTATTCTAACGGTCATTTTATTATTCATAATGGTTAGGTTACTATTACAATAGTCATATGGGTTCCCTGCCATATATAAATACCTTATTTTTCATTCATTATTCATTCACTTCCATTTTTTTCCAAAGTTATATATATTTTCATTTTCAAAATAGATATTTCATTACTAATATTATGTTTCATTTCTACAGAGTTGTTCGCGAGCGCGGTCATTCTAGGGGATCAAGCGTATCCAAAATTTCATATTATAGTTATATTATTTTCTATTTGTTGTTCCATAATATTATACACCATTTTATTGAGTATATTTATACTCTAAACGTAATGAAAAATTCAATATAATAAAAAAATGGTTCTATCATGTGGTGAATTTTCTTTATATAATAATACATTACTAAATATGACTTAATTATATAATTAGTTAGGAAATGTTATTGATATAATTTTGAGTCATTACACTTATTATATCTGTAAAAAATAGAAATATCCTTCTCCAAAATATTATAACTTCCAATCATCATAAGATAATTATCCACTTCGGTGTTAATATAAAGTCTTTATACGATCATGGTGGTACTCATAATCAATCTCCTCAAAGATTGGAGGATGATTAAGATTTAGGTTGTCAATAATTCCAATAGGTATTTCTACTATCATAAAAAATATTTTATCCACCACGTGGTTAGTGTAAGGAAACTAAGAAATCAAATTTCAATACAAAATTTAAAACCTAAAAATAATGAATATAAGAACCTATTTGAGTTAAGATTTGATACCAATTGTTATCTTAGATATATAAAGTAGGCCAGATACAAGAGGGGTGACTTATAGTGAAAAATTAAACTTATAATTTTCAAAACCACTCTGGTATTTAGTTTACTAGTTGTTATTCACTTATTCTAAACTCACATATCATAGTTATTAAGTCATCATAAAAATAGACACACTGACTAACCTCATAGGAAATTCAAATTTATTATAATTTAGCAAAGTCTGAAAAAAATAAATTTATAAAGTATGCACAAAAAAATTAACAAAACATGGAGTATTTGATAATAACCAAAATACTCCTTTAAAGGATATTATAAAGTCACACATTTATCCAAAGTGTAAGAAGGATCATTAAAACTGATCCAATGTACCTATATTCCTATCCTTAGAAATCCCTTGATCGTAATGATAAGAAAAAACTTAATATTCATATCCTCGAAATCCCTTAATCATGTAGGATTGGAAAAACCAAGATATATAATCTCATATGAAGATCCTCTGGGTTGTTTTTTTTATGAGTTTTGAATTTTTGGTTAATATATTTTTTGTGAATGTTTTATGATTTTAGGGGAAGGAGAGTTATGGTTTCTCATAAGAAATTTTGTGCTACATTCCTTTTAAAGATATATGATTCTATGTTTATCCTCATTGTTTCTAATATCATGATTACTAAAAGGTTATCATGGTTTAAGCTAAATTTTCCAAAAAAAATATAGTTCTACAAAGTTCAAGATATGAATTCTGTATAATTTTCAAAGTTACAAAGTTGGAGTTTTGGTTGTAAAAATGTTCAAGATATGATATTGTAAAATTTTATTTGATGATTGGAAAAAACAAGTATGAAGTATAAAGGAACAAGTCTACTAGACACGGGAATATTAAGTTACTGGACATAATCATCTTGTATGAAGTTCATGTTAAAAAATGATGAAGTTGAAGACTGTACCAAGTTTGGAGATATGAAGTCATGGAGTTCTTACTGAACAAATTTTGATCTATGAAGTTTTAATAGACAAATTATTATTGGAAACATACATTATAACTCTAAAAAAATAAGCAATATTTGAATTTCACCAAAAGGAAAGGTAAAAATTCATAACGAATGAAGAGTTATGAAGTTCAGTAACCATAATGAAGTCTTGAGGATGTCATCATAATGTATTTAGAAAGTCACATTGATCAAATATATATATATCAGATAGAAAAACATCATACAAAGAAATTTGATGTCATCAAATAGATGATTTTGTAAAGTTTTACCAAACTAAGTTCAATAGATCGATCTTTATACGAAGTTTTAGTGAACGTAGGGTGACCAGATAAAAACATGACAACTAATCAGATAGATCATGTCAGAATAACTTATGTGATCTCATAGGATAGAGGAAGCATGTGAATATCGCCAGACAGAGATAGGATGATTTTACTTGATAGAGTTAATCGGATATAGGAGAACCGGACAAAGCAACAATAGACTAAGTCTTACTGGAAATAGCCTTATGAAACTTTACATAAAATTTGTAAAGTTATCAATCATGATGATGGTGAGATGTTATTTCAAAGTTCATAAATCTATTTTAAATTTAAGGAATATTAAAGAGATCATTGACACTAATATTCGAGTAAACTTTGATGAAGATAGTTGACTCTAAAGTTTTGGGAAGTTTTGAAGGAAGTCAAAAGATAACCGAGTTGAGTGATAAAATTAAAATTGAATCCCATGAATCCACCTTGATTTTTTGAGGAAGAGTTCCTATATAAATTAGTGAATTAAAATTGAGAAGTATTTATTTCTATCATCATAGAGAAGAAGTACTAAATTATTTTCAGCATGATTTTCCAACCAAGAAATCACTCGTTTGAAGAAGGGGTAAAAAACAAAGTTTAGTAGACAAGTATAATGGAAATAGATTCATCAGATAGAGGTATTGAACATAGGAATACTAAATTTAGGCACACCAAATATAGGAACACCATACGGAGTTTGAGGCACACCAAATAGAGGTGCAATAGACCAAGTTTACTCGATGGAGAATTTATGAACAAAGTATTTGTGGGATAATATCATTTTTTTATCTCAAGAAGATAAGAAAATTTTTAATAGATGGGATCCAATATAATTACCTATAAATAGATAAAATTATATTTATGGGAGTTGGATCATTGTATTCACTTCATCACATAGTGAATTTCTATAGATCTATGGGAGTCAATACGATAAGGATGTTGTCACCCACACTAGGTGGAAAACTTGTAAAAACTTATGAATTGTGACTTACTTTATTATATTTTAATTTGAGTATGTTTGAATAATAAATTTGAGAGGATCAATAGTATAAAAAATTTTACAGGTTAATTTTAGGAGAAAGGATATTATAAAATATCACCACTTATTCATCCCACCCCACTTTTAAGTGGACTATATGTTCCTGGTAACATTAAGTGGTATCAAATCATATTCATGTTCCCTATGTAAGATAACTAATTTCATTATCATGGATAATATCAACTCATTTAATATCATATGTACTCTAACCTTCAATGGAAAAATTATCATGGATGGAAAAAAATGATACCCTGCCTTCTATCTCTTGGCCTGGAGATCATTGATGCAGCTACAGTTGGGTTTCCACCCATTGAGAAAGATTCTCCTATGTAATTTGTTAATAAAAGAAATCCTAGGGTTTATGGAAAGGCTCGGAGTTCTATTCTTTTTTCCTTGTCAAAAAATGTGTATATAAAGGTGATGGGTCTCAAGATAGAAAAGGAAACTTGGGAAAAACTTGAAAGTTTCTTGAGGAAAATGTAGAAGTGAAGGAAGCAAAGTTTCAAATATATAGAAGCATATTTGACGACATCATAATAGGAGAAGATAAAAAAAATTATGACTAATTCACCAGAGTTGTTGAAATATTCCACAATATTATAGGATTTGGGTATGTCTAGGAAGATTAAACAATCATTAAAATTTTGATAAGGAACTTTCCAGACATGTTTGACCATAAAGTCACTACTTAAGAAGATAAAGATGATTTGTCACTTGATTAATTACATAAATTTATTATTACATATGAAATGAGGAAAGCACCTTCATTCCAAAATAAGATCAAGGAAGATATAAATTTTGATGCTATAAGAAAGCTGAAAATATTAGAACCTGAATGTGAGGTAATGGCCCTTAGTGAATTTGAAGATAAGGAAGATGATGTTGAAATAAATGATAGAATGATATCCCTCATCTCCAAAAATTATCAAAAAGGTGGAGGATGGTACAAAGACAAACTCCCACTTAAATTTTTTGAGTTTTGAGGCATAAAGCATTTTGTAATGAACTTTCCAAAGAATAAATATGGAGAATATGATGATGATGATTCTGAAGAAAGGGATTATAGGAAGAAGGAAATAAAAACTTATAAGGAAGTAAAGAAGAATAAGAAAAAGTTTTCCAGAAAAAATAAAATAATTATGCTGAGTAAAAGGGAGGAATGTGACTCTACCAACAACAATTCATTAGAAGATGAAAATCTAGAGAATTTCAAAACATTCATGGATTATGTTGAAATAAAGGAAGATATTTCAAACAATGAAGAATAAGAAGATGAAGAAAAATATAGGGAATATTAGTTGAGATCCAAACCTATGGAATGCCTTGAGAAAAAAAAACTCAAGAAATAATCTAGAATATTAACTAATGAAAGTGAGAATAAGAATAAAATAAAATACAAGTTTCTCAAAAGGAAATATGGATATATGGAGGATTTTAAAACCCTCAAGCTAAAAGTTACGAAACAAGGAAAAATTGTGAAAAATAATGATGAAAAAATTACTTATAAGGAAGAATATCTATGAAATACTCAATAAATATGTCTTTAGTATGAAAATTCCTTGAAGAAAATGAAATATAATTTCAACAAAAATTCTAAGGTAAAGGATGAAACATCTCAAGATATTGAAACAACTCATCCCAATAATCATGTAAAATCTACACCCACTAAACATAAAATTTCATCTTATTATACTAACCATACAAGTGTAAAAATAAATAATGAGAGATATTGGGTTGATAAAGGATGTGAGAAACACCTCCCATCAGTGGAAGTTAAAAATAACTCCTGAAATTATTATTCATGAAAAGGAAAAGAATATTTTGTAAGGTATGTTGAATCACGAAAAACTTATCCTAGGGAAAAACCATAATTCTATAGAATATTGAGGTTCAATAGATATTGGTGGTGTTGTGCAATATATGGACACAAGGTTTATAATTTTTAGTACAACATGTCTCTCACAAATAGTGGGTATGCACTAATGCAGGTAACAATAGAATAAAAGAAAGTATCTCTCTAAAGTCACAGAAAGGAAAAAAAATAAAGGTCATTAAAAGTAAAAATGATCTTGAAGAAAAACATATTTCAATTCCTGGAATAAATTTTTGGAAGGTGTGACCAAGAAGTTTGTTATGTTGAAGATTGTATGACAACACTTTCGGGGAAACTTCCTTAGATCGGAAAATAAAAGGAAGCTGGGGAGAAGAATATTGATATGGGTCTTTTATTAAACTACTTTAAAATATAAAAAATGAAATAAGCCATAGATTCTTGATGGTGGTTATTCCTCACATATGATATGTGATATAAAAATTATTAAAAATATTGAATAATATGAGGGAGGATAAGTCACTTATGAAAACAATAGTTCTTTAAAAATAAGAGTAATTGGCATTATTGATATTGAATCCCAGAAGCTAATGTCAAGGGGTGTTTTATTTGATGATGGGCTAAAGCACAACATTCTGAGTGTTATCCAAATATGTGATGATGGTAAGTATTTCATATTTAGAAAAGGTTCATATATTGTCTAATATTTAAAATATGGTAAAGTTTTTTCCGATGGAGAATGAACTAGTTACAATCTATTCCATGTTGTAGATTCTTATAATTATTGTCATTTAATCCTTGAGGTTAAAAATAGGTTATGGTAATAAAGACTTGGGAGTCTTATCCAGAAGAGTATGGGAACAATTTCTAAGAAAAATACTATAAGTGGTTTACTATAACTAAAAAGGAAAGATGATTTCATTTTTATAACTTTCTAGAAATGAAGGAAGTTTAGTGGAAGACATAAGAAAGTTAAAATTCAATCCACCAGAACTCTTGAGCTCATATACTCTAATTTATGTGGGTTTATAAGACATCAATCAATAAAAGGTGATTTTACTTTATTAATTTAATTGATTATTTCACTTGGTTGACCAGAATAAAGTTCATGAAACATAAATCTGAGGCTGAATAGTTGTTCAAAAAATTTAGAAGGGATATTGATAAAGATTTAGGTGTATTTTTATTATAGTAGAGAATAAAAAATAGAAAGAATTACAAAAGTAAAACTTCTAAATCCTATTTCAAGTGACATGGAATTAAACAAAAATATATTTCTCCCTAAATCCTCGATATAATAGAGTAGTAGAAATGAAAAACATAAGTTTAGTTGAAATGGGAAGAATCATGCTCGCTGAATATAATCTTTCAAAATTATTCTAGAGATAAGATATTAGTGTAGCTATTCATGTAAAAAATATATTTTTAACTAGATCAGAATAAAAATGAATCCCTATGAGATGTGGTATAAGAAAAATACAATAGTGAAATACTTTAAATTTTTTGGGAGTCTATTCTTACAAATGATCAAAAATATGGATCTATAAAAGTTTGATGAAGAATTTAAAGAATGTGCACTCATGGGTATTCATCCAAAAAATATTATTACAAATGATGGAATAAAAAACTACATGTTTTGGTTGATTCCTTTGATGTAAAAGTTATTAAAAACCAGTACACCTTAACAAAAGTTATTTAAGATGGTGAGGATATTGAAATGAAATATGGAATGATGAATTCCATAAAACTTAATGAAAAGGAAGATGATTTCAGGCCTAATCTTGTAAAATTTTATTCTGTTCATTCTAATTATGAGGAAAGTAAAACTAAAAGAAAAAAAAACTTTAAAAATATAGGTTGAATCTGATAATATCAACATAAACTGAGAGGCTATAATTTATACAAGATGAAAATTGAAATTTAAGAATCAGACATCGCTTATCGAATAGGTGAAACCATAGTCCATTTCATAGGAAATTGAACATAAATAATGGTTAAATGAGATGAATGAATAGTTAGATCAAATTTAGAAAAATGATACCTAGGATCTTGTTCCTTTCCTAGAAGAAAATAATTTCATAAGAATAAAATGGGTGTTTAGAAATAAGATCAATGAAAAGGTAGAAATTTCAAGAAATAAATCATGGTTTGTTTGAAAATGTTACTCATAGGTGAAAGGTGTTGATTTTGAAGAAACTTTTTCCCCTATTGTGATACTTAAAACTATTAAAATTTTCTTTGAAATTTATACTCATCAAAATTAAAAATTCTATCAGAGATATGTTAAGTTGGTATTCTTAAATAGGTAAATTTATGAATAATTTTATATTATGAAAATTGGTGGGTTCATTCTTATAAAATTGGAACCATGGTGTGTAAACTGAAGAAATATTTATACAGGTTGAAATAAGCTCCTCATGCCTAGTATTCAAAACTTAACAGTTTCTTAAAGTAGTTGAAATTTTCTAAAGGAAAAGTTGATAAAAACTTGAATGTGAATGTGATGAGAATAGGTACCCTAATTTTCATTATTTGTGTTTGTGATATGATTTTTTCATGATACATGAATAAATCTTGTGAAGAATTTGTTAAGAAAGTGAAGAACATTGATATATCAATGTTCAGAGAGTTCAACTACTTTTTGGGATTACAAGTTCAATAGAAGTAAATATACATCTTCCTCTCACAAGAAAAGTATGACAAGGATTTTTTACAAAAGTTTGTAATGGAATATTTAAATGAATTTTCTATACCTATCTCTCTTGGCATGGAAGTTTAAATCATAAGGACTTCTAAAATTTGATCAGAAGTTTACTCTATCGTACTACTTCAAGACCAAACATTACATATATTGTAAATTTTTTAGAAATATATCAAAGAGTTTCAAATAAATCACATATAATGAAAACTAAAAAATCCTCAATTATGTTAAAGGAACATAAAATTATAGATTTATGTATTGATGAAGTAATGAGTTGTCCATTCTTGGGTTTACTAATGTAGATTAGGATGGAGATTGCAATGAATTTAAATCAACATCAGGAGAAACTTTCTTATTGGTATAAAGTTGCGTGGGTTTTCATAGTAAGAAACAAAATTCTATTACTTTGAGTAAAGTGGAATCAGAATATGTTTTACCACCTAGGAATGAACACAAATGATGTGGATAAAAGTTCATCTAGAATATTTGAGGGTGAATGTTGAAAAACCATTGAAGATTCATTGTGATAATCAAAGTGTCATTTACCTCTATAAAATTCAAGTACAACATTCAAAATCAAAGTAAATTTAAATTAAATATCATTTCATTAAGTAGAAATTTACCAGTGGACATATAATTATTGATTGCATTTCAACAAAACATAAAATTGCTAAAATTTATACCAAAATTATTCTAAAACAAAGATTTGATAATTTGATGTTGAAACTATATGTCCAATCTCCCCTAATAGCTTAAGAAAGTTTTTAAGGTAACCCCCATGATCCTTTGGGTTCTATTGATAAAGAGGAGAAAAAGTATAACTTTATACTCTATCTCTGAAGCTGTCATTATTAGATAAGGGGAGAGAAAAGTTTGAGGGGAGTTTTTCAATATCATGGCCACAAATTTTATTATCATGGATAGATGGAATTCATTCAAAAAAATTGTTTAAACTAGAAGTGTGGTGTTAAGAAAATCTTTATGGGAAAGGTTGTGGTTTGATGAATGTTGAGAAAAGAGTTTTTAAGAATGTTTCCAAAAAATCCAAAGGGGTATATTGAAGATCCTTTGGATTTTTTATATAATGAGTTTTTCACTTGTTGTCAACATCTTATTTTTTAATGATTTTTTATTTCTTGGGAAGGATAGTTTTTGTTTACCATAAGAAAGTGTGTACTACATTCCTTTTAAATTCATATGTTTCTATGTTTATCCTCAATGTATCTAACATCATGATTACTAAAAGGTTATCATAGTACAAGCTGAAGTTTCTAAATAAAGAGAGTTGAAAAAAAATTAAGATATTAAGTCTATTAAATTTTTGAATTTAAAAATTTATATATATATTTACATAAATTTTAAGATATTATATGGAGAAGTTACAACTAATGATCAGGAAAACAAGTATAATGGATGATGGAATGAGTCTACCAAACATAGGCATATGAAGTTTTCAACCATAAACATCTTGTATAGAGTTAAAGTTACAAAATGATGAAATTTTATACTATACCAAGTTTAAAAATATGATATCATGAAGTTATTTTTGAAATAAGTTTGATCTCTGATGTTTTAATTGGAAAAAGATATTGTAAATCTAGTAAAATAATAAATTTTTAAAGGCCATTGGACGGATAGGTACAAATCCATAATAGACAGAGAGTTATGAAGTCTAGAAATTAGATTGAAGTCTTGAGGAAGTCTTTATAATGATTTTATAAAGTCAAGATGATCAAAAAAAGGTCCATATGATGGATTAATGTTAGATACTGAAATGTGATGTCATCAGATGGACAATTCTATAAATTTGATTCAGAATAAGTTCAACTGAATGAGCTATGTATGAATTTTGAGGGAGCGCAATATGACTATATGGAGACATTCCAACTCATTAGATAGATAATGTTAGACTAACTTATGTGGTTCCATCGGAAAAAGGAAACATGTGAAGATCACCAGATAGAGACAAGATGAGTTCACTTAACCGAGTTGATCGAACAAAGGAGAACCAGACAAAGCAGCACCAGATAAAGTGTTATCGGAAAGAGCCTTCCAAAACTTTATATAATAATTGTAAAATTTTCAACCATGATTATGTTGAGATGTTCTTTCAAAGTTCATAAATCTAGCTGAGATTTCAGAAAGATTGAAGAGATCATTGATGTTGAGATTGATAAAATATTGATGAATAAAGATGACTCTGAAGTTTTAAGAAGTTTTAAATGTGGTCAAATGATAGTTGAGTTGAGTGAGAAAAAACAAATTGATGTTCACACGTCCTACTTGATTTTTGGAGGAAGTGTACCTATAAAAAGGGGTAAAGTCACATTGAGAAGTAGTTGTTGCTATCATCATAGAGTGAAAGTATGGAATTTTTTCAACATGTGTTTCCAACCAAGAAATCACTTGGTTGAAGAAGGGGTATTAGGAAGAGTTTATTGAATATGTGCAATAAATAGAGATTCATTATATAATAACCCTTCTCTTTAATACACATTAATTCATGATTTATTACATAAAATTACACATAATACAATCCAAAAGCTCAAGAATTATAGTGTATTTGGGAATTAGATACATAGCATAACATCTTGAACATGGGATACTGAAGCATTAATGAAAACTTCTTTGACATGATTCTAAAATTCCAAGGATTTTAAAACTGCAAGGGATAACTTGGGGACAAGCATAAGAAATGGGTGATCTATAAAGACCAGTAAGGTAATAAACATGGAATAAAGTGATACTTTTTAGAAAATAGGCATATCAATGGGGCATCAAAAGAGTATGAATCATAAATATAAATAATTATACATGATATATCATTATAATCATAACATGGGAAATATGGAAACAACTTAAAACACTACATCAAAAACATAGTTCAAGGATAAATCTCCAAGACATCATGGTGGAAAAAGTTCCTAAATGAATCAGGTTTTGTAATGTCCCGGCCCGGATCACCATCAAACCGGTGGTCGGACCAGTCACCACATGGCCTCAAGCGCGTCTCCCTGTACACCAGAGGCTGCCAACTAGCAGCGAGGGTCTCAATAGGTGATAGTGGGGATACTATACCCTCTTATCATATTTGAACAGTAGTATCTCCGACTAAATAACATTCAATAGCAGAAGCAGTAATAGATAAACAATGAACCAACAAAAGCGGAATACAAATAGTGATCATTTTTATAAAAGGTGTCCAAATCCAGTTTACACAATACAGGGTTGATGAATGATACAATTTAAAAACAGGAAACAATACAGAATGCTTACAATACAATGTAAAAGAATAAAAAAAAGACATCAAGGCCCGATTGGCATTCTCCTGAGCATCTTGAGCTCCAGCTCGGTCCTTTTCTCCTATCCCCAAGTACAAGCAACACGGCAACCAACCTAGGTCCTGCAAACAAGAAAGGTCTACTCGGGTACCCCAGTGCAATAGCGGCCCAAGTAGGGTGTGAGATATAAATCTCAGTAGGCCGGCACCACCGGTGTCTAACCCAAACTAGACAGTGTAATATTAATTAAATAGTGATCTGGTATGGAAAAATAAGTAAGCAGAATTACATAAGTAAATGACACCCGTCCAGGTTCCCAAGGGACACCTGACGGTTATACCAGCTTCAGCACGTTGCCAGTAAAGTAACCTGATCATGTCATCACATATATATATATATATATATATTAAGCATTTAGGTCATAAATGGAGTGGGGTAAGAATGCCTCCCACCTATTAATAAGATTAGTGGGAATGAGGTAAGAATGTCTCCCGTCCCTATAGGTTAACTAGCAAGGGGTAAGAATGCCTCCCTTCCATACACGTATAATGAAATAGCAGGCATGAGGTAAGAATGCCTCTCGTCCCTATAGGTTAACTGGAAAGGGGTAAGAATTCCTCCCTTCTATACACGTATAGTGAAATAGCGGGCATGAGGTAAGAATGCCTCTCGTCCCTAATATACAATGGCAATAAGGTAAGAATGCCTCTCTTTTTTAGAAGATACTAGAAAGGGGTAAGAATGCCTCCCTTCCATACATGTACTCACCTTCATTATCATTCATTATGTGGCATCAGCATGTGCGCACTCACAATACAACCATGTCTATAATATACTTCTTATGGAATTACCTCATAAGCATTCAAAGAATCATATCATAATCATACAGCCCATATCTACATAGATGATTATAATCACGTTCACACAAATATACCTAAGGCAAACCATATCAAGTATCATTACCAAGATTTTCACATATTCATTTTACTAACATAAGTCATGCTCATTACATTATTCCAAGGCGTGGTCATACCACCCTAGTCCGTTCATTTCTAGTTTAACCATTTCATCTTAGAGGGTATGTTTATCATTCTTTAACCCTTTGATAACTTCTAGAGGTAACAAGTCATTTAGTCCTAAGTCATCCCACTATGGTGATCATCTTACTCAATTTTCCTAACATGGAAAATTGACCCAAACACAAGTATCATCGCCATATCATTCTATTTACCTCAACAAGGAAAGTTCACAAAAAAATCATCAAAGAGGCACCAGAACAATCCACACGCAAGCATAAAAATTCTATCACTACTTTTTATCTTGAAGACAGTAGACCTCTGATTGAGGGGTTTTATTATTAAATCGTGAGTTTAGTTACCAATAAACCTCTTTATCTTATTCCTGAAATTCACACGATTTTCATAGAAGCATTTAATCGGAAATAAACTTTCATAATTAAAATGATAAGGCAGTTCAATATTAAACTCACTATTACTTTACTTAAATTAAAAGGGCAAGGAGAGGGACCCTACCTCAAGGTGGATCCATCCCTCCACTACGGCTCTTGGTGCTTTCTAACTAAAGATGCCACTGCTGATCCCCCATGAGAGATATGTGATTTCACATGCGTATAAGGACACCTAGCCTCTATGTACACGCTCTACATGTCCATGAGCGTACGCAAGAGGATCCTTACACATATTCTTATACACATAAGCCTGTCTCTGCTCACCTACATAGGCACTTTTATATATGCAATGGGGACAACTAGCCCCGTACATGTATATTCGCTGCCATGCACAAATATACGCATACCGGGGGAACCCACATACTTATAAATACATACCTTTGCCTGCGCAGGCGAGTCGCCTAAGCTCTGACAACCCGAAACACGACCAAAACCACCAACGCACTAACCAGAACACACCAGGAACCCTTAGAACAACTAAAGACATTAATTGGAAGCTGTGAAACAACCAACAGTAGAAAACCCTTACCTCAGAATCAACCCAGCGGACTGAAACCACCGCAAACTGCCTTGCCTTCGGCAGCAGACACCGAATCTCACCCAAAGGAGTCCCAACGAACCCTTCGCATCAACCTAGAATAAGAGAAACAAGGAAGAACGCAAAATCAAAAACCAATCCCCAACCTAGGGTTCGGCCGAATGGGATTAGGGCAAGGGAGAATCCTAAAACTGGGCTAGAAAGGGAGGAGACTAGGGAGAAGACCTTACCACGATGATTCGAAGGAGAAACGAACGGAATCGGTGGAGGAATCGTCGGTCGAAGGGAGGCCGAGGTGGGGGGTCGAGCGCGCGGTAGGGAGAGCCCCCTTGGGTTATTCGTCGAGTGAGAGGGTAGAGGGTGAGGTATTAGATATTTAGGTTTTTATTTTATTTCTTTTTATTTTTAATTTAATTAAATACCTAACACACCCAAACCGCACAGTTTAACCTGCACGGTTTTCCAAACCGTGCGCAAACCGTGTGGGGTCTACTGCCTCCAAGACACCCGTTGCACGGGCTAGGCGCACGGTTTGGGAAACCATGCACAGCCTATGTGCAAGCCACTGCCCACCTGACTTGGGCCGCACGGTTTAGGCCGCACGGCTTGGTCAGCCCGTGCACTAACCGTGTGCCCTCTGCAGCTCTTTAAAAACTGGGGTTCGGTGCTTCTGAAACCACTCAGGCCACCCGAGAAACTTAACAGGCCTTCTCCCATGCCCAAAAAAAAGTAAGGGTTCCAACCTTCGGAATCTCATTCCGAATCCCGGTTCTAAAAACTACCGGTTCAATAATTGAAAATTTTCAATTTCCCCCACTTTTTAACCCAGTTCAAAACGTGGGTCATTACAACATTCCCACCTTATAACTTATCATCCCTGAGAATCCCTCGGGAACAACGCACACTTCATTCGACCTACAAGGGTTGTGAAGCTTCGTTCAATGATCGTGTTACACTTCCAAACATTCAACGCTCCATGATCATCCACTTAAGCACACGACACTTAAGTCGTCAGCAACCGAGCCAATGCTCATTTTCCAACCAAAACACCCAGAAGACTCTTAACCAAGCCCATCATACCAGAGACACAACCTCATCGTCGTCTTACCAAGAAACCAATAAAAGGTACTTCCCACCTAATATTTTTAACGTTAAGTGATCAAAACTCAAACCACAGCTCCACCACCTTTCAAAAATACATTCAAAAGCACGCTCCAAGCATTCCAAAGATGCAATTAGCGTGATTTTGAATGATCTAACAGTTTATTTCCCCATCGAACTCAAATACCAAGTCGAAAAGAGTCAATCCACTCGGGCTGACTATTCAAGAAGATGCCCGACTTAGGCGGTCGGCGCTTTACAAGCTGAACAACGATGCCTTCTCCCAAGGAATCCCGCATTCACCACGAGGACATTCACCGAAAAGATCATACCCGACTCTCAGTGACGTCTCAAAGATCAAAACATGAATGAAAACACACATGCAGCATGCAATGCCGAAAGGGAACAACCAACCAAGATCAATAGCTTTTTAAAACTTTAGCGTGGCGTAAGACCGATGCTCTCTTAGCGCATCCAGGACGAAAGCAAGATAGGGTACAAGCTCGTTGTGTAGTAGAGTACCCTAAGAGGATTGTAAATGGATTAAAATTATTTATACCCAAAACTAGAAAGAAGATTAGTCGAACCACACCTGGTCGACTCTAAAGAAGAAACTCGGCTTCACCTGCCGACGCATCAAGATTTCAACTGATCACGATGCCTCTTCCCACACGAGGCATTCGTCGGTCAACCTTACCACTAAAACCCAAAAGCATTTGAGAAAAACCTGACCATTTTCTAAGATGGTTCTTCTTGGCGTGTTCCTTCTACCCAGAAGGACATGCTTTACTCAACTGGCACGACGCTTCCCACCTTAGAAGGGTTGGCGTCATCAAAAGGAGAAAGACAAGCTGCTCATAAGCAGACTTTTTCATAATTAACTGAATAGACATGTGTCGCTCTTCCGAACCATGATCACCACGTAAAACGTACAAGGAAACCAAAGCAACAAGACCGGTGTGTCAACCACCCGAGTCTTCCGAAAATCATCCCAAGCATTGGGACAACTTGATTCTCAAACGCTCAGGTCACTCTACCACGGAGATGACCCAAGACCGTACACATCAGCGCAAGAGATACAGCCAAATGTCATATTTCCCCATATGACCATTCGCTTGGATGATGACATGTCAATTCATTAATTACTGCACAAAAAGAAAGGGTCAAACGACCAACAAAGTAACCGACCATGCCAGAGGCATGTCTAATCGACTGATACAGAGCATTACCCGATGCTCAATCCCTTAACAAGATAAAAAGAAGCATGACCACCCATCCGAACAAGGGTGTCATTATAACTGGAAGTCCTACATGGGACAACAATACCCGAACAGTACCAAACTTTAGAAAGATCACCGAACTAGCTGAGCACATAATCTCTAAGGGCGCTACCTACCACGGGCTAGCCCCTCACGAAAAACAAGCATCAACCCAATCACTTGGTCATGCCCAAAAAAAGTCATCGAGCTCAAAACCTAACATTCAGCATCATTGCTAAAAGAAAATAGCCTATGGAAAACGTGTAAGGATCCATTCCAAGGCACTCACAAGAAAGACTTAACCTACCCACACACGGGGTATCAACAGAAGACACCACTACAGGTTCCTTTTTCCAAGCCCTTTATATTTATTCACATTTATAATTTAATCACTTTAAAAGATTAAATTGAACACATCAAGTACCATTTTCCAAACAAGAAATCACTAGGCACTTGATCATTTTATCAAATAGCTCAAAGCATAACAAGCAAGTTTCAACCAACTTCCTTTTAACCACTAGGCGACCTACGAGGGTCCCAACAAGCCAAAATATTTCACATCAAAATCAAACAACTTTTACACATATAAACATCACAAAAATCATCCTTCCATTACATTCCTTATGGTTTGTCGTTTCCCAACCCATGACGCACTCATACACTCCATAAATTGAAAATTGTCTCCCATTAAACAAAATAGATCACATTTTAGAAATTAACATGCTCAAATACAATGATTCAATCATAAGTGCGGCCACCTACCAATCTACAAAGCACTAATACACCTTACAGTTTGGCATTTGGATCCCTTTAATCAAAACCAATTCCATTTTACAATTAAAACTTTAGCAGCCCTTTTTTGGAAATCTGATTACACAGGTTACCCTTTCCCAGCTATAAGGCGCCCATACACCTTACAACTGAAAATTGGCTCCTATCGTAACCGCAATCACTTAATTTAGCAAAATCAACCAATTTCATTTTTGATCAAAAACAGCATGTTATCATAAGCAGTAACACAAAACATACTATATCACAGAATCGTAGAATAAATACCACAGTACCTATCACAACAGCAGGCATTACTAATGCATCCTAGATGTCATGGCATGTGATTTTTAACAATGTGCCTATATGATGCATGAGATGGCATACCCTCGTACCATCGGGTTGCAACAGAAATAGAACCCAAAATTGCATCAACAGTATCAACAGAAAACATGTGCGTCACTCGACGGTGAAATCAAATCAACCGTAATAATCAAAATCATTAAAATAATAATTGCATTCGAGGCAATTTGGATTTTCCCTATGCACGGGGTGGCCAATCTTGGACACAACTTATTACCAAATTCTAATTCCTTCTTATCCCTGTCTAATGTCACCAAACAGTAAAACAAATCAAAAGAGAAAACTCCTCTGATACCACTTTGTAACATCCCGGCCCGGATCACCATCAAACCGGTGGCCGGATCGGTCGCCACATGGCCTCAAGCGCGTCTCCCTGTACGCCAGAGGCTGCCGACTAGCAGCGAGGGTCTCGGGAGGTGATAGTGGGGAGACTATACCCTCTTATCAGAGTTGAACAATGGTATCTCAGAGTAAATAACATTCAATAGCGGAAGAAGTAATAGATAAACAATGAACAAACAGCAGCGGAAGACAAATAGTGATCATTTTTATAAAAGGTGGCTAAAGCCAGTTTACACGATACAGGGATGATGAATGATACAATGTGAAAACAGGAAACAATATAGCATGCTTACAATACAATGTAAAAGAATAAAGAAAAGACAGCAAGGCCTGACGGGCGTTCTCCTGAGCATCCCGAGCTCCAGCTCGGTCCTTTTCTTCTATCCCCAGGTACAAGCAACATAGAAACCAACCTAGGTCCTGCGAACAAGAAAGGTCTACTCGGGTACCCCATTGCAATGGTGGCCCGAGTAGGGTGTGAGATATAAATCTCAGTAGGCCGGCACCACCGGTGTCTAACCCAAACCAGATAGTGTAATATTAATTAAACAGTGAGCAGGTATGGAAAAATAAGTAAGCAGAATTACATAAGTAAATGACACCCGTCCAGGTTCCCAAGGGACACCTGACGGTTATACCAGCTTCGGATCGTTTCCGGTAAAGTCACCTGATCATTTCACCACATATATATATATATATATATTAAGCATTTAATTCATAGATGGTGTGGGGTAATAATGCCTCCCACCCATTAATAAGATTAGTGGGCATGAGGTAAGAATGCCTCTCGTCCCTATAGGTTAACTGGCAAGGGGTAAGAATGCCTCCCTTCCATACACGTATATAGAAATAGCAGGCACGAGGTAAGAATGCCTCTCATCCCTATAGGTTAACTTGCAAGGGGTGAGAATAACTCCCTTCCATACACATATAGAAAAATAGAGGGAACGAGGTAAGAATGCCTCTCGTCCCTAATATACAATGGAATCGAGGTAAGAATGCCTCTCTTTTCTAGAAGATACTGGTAAGGGGTAAGAATTCCTCCCTTCCATACATGTACTCTCCTTCATTATCATTCATTATGTGGCATCAGTATGCGCGCATTCACAATACAACCATGTCTATAATATACTGCTTATGGAATTACCTTATAAGCATTCAAAGAATCATATCACAATAACAAACAATCATACATTCCATATCCACGTAAATGATTATAATCACGTTCACACAAATATACCTAAGGCAAACCATCTCAAGTATCATTACTAAGATTTTCACATATTCATTTTACTAACATAAGTCATGCTCATTACATTATTCCAAGGCATGGTTGTACCACCCTAGTCTGTTCATTTCTAGTTTAACCATTTCATCTTAAAGGGTATGTTTATCATTATTTAACCCTTTGATACCTTCTAGAGGTAACAATTAATTTAGTCCTAAGTCATCCCACTATGGTGATCATCTTACTCAATTTTCCTAACATGGAAAATTGACCCAAACACAAGTATCATCGCCATATCATTCTATTTACCTCAACAAGGCAAGTTCACAAACAAAGCATCAAAGAGGCACCACAACAATCCACAGTAAATCATAAAAATTCTATCACTACTTTTTATCTTGAAGACAGTGCACCTCTGATTGAGGGGTTTTATTATTAAATCGTGAGTTTAGTTACCAAGAAACCTCTTTATCTTATTCATGCAATTCACACTATTTGCACAGAAGAATTTAATCAGAACTAAACTTGAATAATTAAAATTCTAAGGCAATGCAATATTAAACTCACTATTACTTTACTTAAATTAAAAGGGGAAGGAGAGGGACCCTACCTCAAGGTGGATCCTTCCGTCTGCTCTGGCCCTTGGCGCTTTCTAACTAAAGCTGCCGCTGCTACTCCCCCATAAGGGATATGTGATTTCACATACGTATAAGGACACATAGACTCTATGCACACGCTCTGCATGGCCATGAGCGTGCGCAAGAGGATCCTTAAACATATGCTTATACACATAATCATATCTCCTCTCACCTCCACAGGCACTTTTATATATGCAATGGGTAAAACTAACCCTTTACATGTATATTCACTTCCATGCCCGAATATACGCATACCGTGCGAACCCACATACATATAAATACATACCTATGCCTACAAAGGCGAGTCATCTAAGCTCTGGCAACCCGAAACATGACCAAAACCACCAACGCACTAACCAGAACACACCAGGAACCCTTAGAACAACTAAAGACGTCACTTGGAAGCTGTGAAACAACCAACGGTAGAAAACCCTTACCTCGGAATCAGCCCAGCGGACCAAACCACCGCAAACTGCCTCACCTTCGGCGGAGGACACTGAATCTAACCCAAAGGAGTCCCAACGAACCCTTCGCATCAACCTAGAACAAGAGAAACAAGGAAGAACGCGCAATCAAAAACAAATACCTGACCTAGGGTTCGGTCGAACGGGATTTGGGCGATGGAGAATCCTAAAACCGGCCAAGAAAGGTAGGATACTAGGGAGAATACCTTACCGCGATGATTCTAAGGAGAAACGAACGGAATCGGTGGAGGAATCGCCGGTTGAAGGGAGGCCGAGGTGGGGGGTCGAGCGCACGGCAGGGAGAGCCCCCTTGGGATGCTCATCGAGTGAGAGGGGAGAGGGTGAGGTATTAGATATTTAGGTGTTTATTTTATTTCTTTTTATTTTTAATTTAATTAAAATACCTAACACACCCAAACCGCACGGTTTTCCAAACCGTGCGCAAACCGTGTGGGGTATACTGCCTCCAAGACACCCACTGCATAGGCTAGGCACACGGTTTGGGAAACTGTGTGCATCCCGTGTGCAAGCCACTGCCCACCTGACTTGGGCCGCACGGCTTGGTCAGCCCGTGCGCCAACCATGCACCCTCTGCAGCTCTTTAAAAACTAGGGTTTAGCGCTTCTGAAACCCCTCGGGCCACCCGAGAAACTTAATAGGCCTTCTCTCACACCCAAAAACATAAAAAGGAAGGGGTCCAACCTTCATAATCTCATTCCGAAGCCTGGTTCTAAAAATGACCAGTTCAGTAATTGAAAAAGTTCAATTTCCCCCACTTTTTAACCCGGTTCAAAACGCGAGTCATTACAGGTTCACTCCCTATCTCAACATGACATCTAATGATACTAAACATTACCTAATTCATTGGAGCACTATATAATTCTAAGATCACACATCACTTTCATTTCGTTTTCATGTTTAAGTGTGGCACATAGATCATATAACATGGATTCATTCATCGTCAAATTTTATTCCATGATAAAGTAGTGCAGAATAAATAAATTTAATTCCCAATTAAAATAGGTATAAGTGTATAAATTTGAATACCCTTGATAAGAAATGGTTATGGTATTAACTACACAATTTTTTTAACATGAAAAATTGTGGTAAAATTTCGGCAGTATGACGTCATCACATAAAAAATCATAAAAAAGGATTGATGAGAGAGAAAGGGGTATCTCATCATTTTTAAATCAATTGGACAGTAATAGGGATATATAATAACATTTAATAACATAATTAAATGAGTATAAAAGACATAATTTAAAGAAGATACTTGAATAAAGATGAGAAAGGAAAAGATCCCTTACTAAATTTTGGCATGGAAAAAGGTGTACATAAAGGATCATGGGAGGATTGATGAGAGTGAAATAGGGATCTTGTAATATATACATTAAATTTAAAGGGTGATTTTTAAGAACATATCCCAACATAATAAAATGGAATTTCAGAGATATAACATAAAAGAAGTGCTTGAATGGAAACAAGAGAGAAGTCCCTTACTTGAGTGTGTGACTCCAAGTACTTGGGAGGGGATTATTGAGAGCTTGGGGAGACTTTGGAGGAATCTATAGAGTATAAGGAAGTGTATGGACCTACTCCAAGGAGTTTTTGTGAATTTAAATGGGGTCTTTGGTGGGTTTATATATGAAAATATGGGGATTTATTTATTATTTAGGTTTTGGACTCTACATAACAAAATAAACAAAACCACAAAACATCCCATGGATTTTACCCATAGTTTCTTCTAAATGGGACTAGTTATCATTATTTTATAATGAAAAATATCAAAATTAATAAAATAATGTGCTTCCTTATGTTGATTTTTGTCATACTCTTAAAGAAATGATTTTAAAACCTTAAAATATAATAATGGTGCTGGAGGATTCACAAAGAATTTATAAATAAATAAAATAAACATAAAATCACATTATTTTAAAGTTAAAACATATATTTGTTCTTTTATACCCTTTATAGTATTTATTACATCACTTTTGGGTCATTATAATGTCATAAAACACAAAGTATATTTATACGATATTTAATTTTTACCCAAAAAATCGATTATCTCATAAAATTATGAAAAATTAACCATTGGATAATTTCAACATTATGATTCCAAAAATAATATTCATTTTATCTAAATAATTTACTAAATATGTGAATTTTCACTTTTAAAATAAAATCAACATTTATTCAGAAATGATGGTTTTTTTATAATAATAGTTTTTGAACCCTTATAAAAATTACATCTGAATTCATAAAAAAATATATGATCATTTATATTTAATAAAAAATATTTAATAATAATATTGTATTAAAATATTATTTATTTCAAAATTCATTTAATTCATCAAAATAAATTCCTTAATTGAATTTGAATATTACCCAAAAATACTATTTGTTTTTTATTCTATCGAAATAAAAAACATTTATAAAGTAACCATAATAGGATGAAAAAATATTCATAATTCTATAAAAAATAATGTACATACTTATAATGATAGGGTATTGATACATATCTCTTTAATACACCAGTAAACTCCCTAAGAGTAAGTGCATGGTGGTGATACTTTCATGGGGTGGTTCGGCATACATGGTTTGGGTCGTGATCTCGATGAGCTCGAAATTCTCCCTTAAATAGTTCTGTTCATGCTTAAATTGTTGGATCTCATATTGGGATTGGTAAAATTAAAATCCTAGTGATTCTATCTCCCTTATAATCTATGATAAATGGGCTTCATAGGGTATGATCCTACTGGTTGAGGCCATCACTTCGTTTATCTATGTCAATTGGACTTGTTAAAACTCTGTATTTATACTAATAATGTGGACCCTATTAAATGGAAATATTATCAATGGTAATGATACTTAATGGTATTTTAAATTCAATTTAATATAATAAAAAATTTAATGTGTTTTCTATAACCATATTACATAATAAGACATTTAGTTAAATCAATGGAGGTTTTATTTATAACAGTTCGGGTCATTAAAATCTTTCCCCCTTAAGAAATTTCACCCTCAAAATTTTCTTTTCCCACATTAAAACATATGAGGGTAACTCTATTTCATAACTTCCTCTAGTTCCCATGTCGCTTCTTCAAACATTTGGTTTCTCCACGACACTTATACCATGTGCGTTGTCTTAATTCTTAGAAATTTTCTTCTATGATCTAAGATCTTCATCAACTGATCCTTATAGGAAAGATCATTCTCCAATGGTACCACCTCAAGATTGAGTACATGTGAGGGTTCTGATATGTAATTTCTCAAGAGGGATACATAGAATACATCATGTACTTGAGATAGGTTAGGTGGGATTGTAAGTCGGTAGGCCGCTGCTCCGATGTGATCAAGTATCTAAAAGGGGTGATGTATCTTGGATTAAGCTTCCCCTTATTCCCAAATATCATCACTTTATTCCATGGAGATATGTGTAGGAATATCATGTCTCCAACATCAAACTCTAGGTCTCATCAACGATTGTCAGCATAGCTCTTTTTTCAACTTTGATCAGCCTTGATGTGATGCTTAATGTAATTAACCTTTTCCGCCATTTCCTTGACCATTTCAAGACCTAGCAGTTTTTGTTTCCCAACTTCATCCCAGCATGTAGGTGTTCTTCACCTCTTCCCATATAGGGCTTCATAGGGAGTCATTTGGATGCTTGAGTGGAAACTGTTGTTGTAAAATAACTTAACCAGAGTAAGATGTTGGTATCATACTCATTTAAAGTAAATTGATCATGCTCTCAACATGTCCTCAAGTGTCTAGATAGTCCACTCAGATTGGTCATAAATTTGAGGGTGATAATTCATGCTAAAGTTCAAATCAGTTTTTAGAGCATGTTGGAGACTCTTCTAGAACTTAGAGGTGAATCTTGGATCTCGATCGCATACAACAGATAGTGTTACTCCATGAATCCTTACCACTTCTCAGATGTATATCTGTGTAAGATGATCCAGTGATAAATCCTCCCAAATCGCAGTGAAGTGTGCAATATTTTTAAGATGATCCACCATAACCCATATAGAATTATTCCCTCCTTATGAATTCAGAATACCAATGACAAAGTCTATGGTGATGTTTTCTCATTTCCATGTTGGTATGGATAATGGTTGTATCATCCACTTAGATTTATGCCTTTTAGCCTTAAATTGTTTACATACACAGAACTTTGATGTATATTCAGTGATCTCCTTATTCATATTGTCCAAACAATAGTTTTCTTAGAGATCTCAATATATCTTTGTGCTTCCTGGGTGGATGGAGAAGGTTGAGCTATATCCATTATCTAAAAACTCCTTCTTTAACTCGAGATTTGATGGTACATATAGTCTTGACCCAAATCTCACAACTCCTTCTTCATTAACATTAAACTATAAGGATTTCCCTTTTCTTATAGTTTCCACTTTCTTATGAATTCCCACATCATCTCTTTGAGCATATTTTAACTACTCCAGAATAGATTGTTGAGCAATCATTTGTGAAAGGATTGATGATGTTTCTTCATTTATGATTACAATGTCCATCCTTTTCAAATCTAAGAAGATCAGATACCTCTAAATTCTCATCAAAGATAGAATTTTTGGATCCTTTATACTTAAAGAATCTACCACTTTATTCACCTTCCCAGGATAGTAGTGAATTGATCAGTCATAGTCCTTAATCAACTCTAACCATCTTCATCAGTGCATATTCATCACTTTCTGTGTGAATATATACTTGATACTTTTTTCATCCGTATATATTTCACACTTATCCCCAAAGAGATAATTCCACCATATTTTCAAGTTGAAGATCACTATAGCTAACTCCAGATCATGTTTTGGGTAGTTATATTCATGAAATTTAAACTACCTTGATGTATAAGATATGAATTTTTTGTTAACACATTGACCTATACCTTCTTTAAATCATCATTGAATACCATAAAAGGCTCTACACTTGTGGGTAGTGTGAGAACAGGTGTAGTGATAAGTATATTTTTTTAACTCCTTGAAGATCACTACACATTAATAATTCCATGAAAACATGACTCCCTTCCAAGTTATATTGGTTATAGGGTTTGACAATCATGATAAATTTATCAAAAATCGACGATAATACCCAGCTAATCCTAAGAAACTATGTATATCTATCACAGATGTTGACATTAGCCTTCCTTTAATTGTTTCTACCATTAAAGGGTCTAAAAATATCCCATTACTTGTAATGATATTCCCCAAGAATGAAACTTCCTTCAACCATAACTCATATTTGTTATACTTGGAATAAATATTCTCTTTTCACAAGGTCTTTAGCATAGTGTTCATATACTCATCATGCTCCTCCTTGCTTTTGGAGTACATTATAATATCATCTATAAAGAATACCACAAATTTTTCATGGTAATCTCTAAATACTCTATTCATCAATCTCGTGAATATTATTGGAGCACTAGTACATCTAAGTGGAATTATTATGAAATCATAGTGCCCGTAACTTGTATGAAAAGAAACCTTAGGGATTTCCTCCTTTTTCACCCTAACTTGGTAATATCACAACTGTAGATCTACCTTAGAGAAGTATTGTGCTCCATGTAGCTGATCAAAAAAGTCATCAGTCCATGGAAGAGGATACTTTTTCTTTATTGTGATCTTTTTTAGCTCATGATAATCAATGCAAAGATGCACTGACCCATCCTTCTTCTTGATGAAGAGGAATGGTGCACCCCATGGTAAACACTTTGGCATATGAACCCTTTATCCATATTCTCATGTAGTTGTTTCTTCATCTCCTCAAGTTCTACAACATCCATTCTATACATATTCTTAGATAATAAAAATTCCCTTGGTATAAGCTCGATTGAATATTCAATATCTTAGCTAGGAGGAAGATAAGGAAATTCCTTAGTAAACACATCAGTCTATTCCCTCACAATAGGAATGTCTTAAAGGATGATTATTTTCTTAGAATTAATCATTTGAGATAGATATGCTTGCTTATAAGGTAATAATATCTATGATTTTTTATGTTAGTTTTAAATAAGATTCATCCTCCTCCTTTCACTTGTATATAATCAGGGGTCGATTCGTGATACGGAGAGTGATTTCCTTCTCGTGGAAATTTATGTTGTCTCTATATATTGAAAGCCAATCCATGCCTAGAATTTCATCAAATTCTACCAAAGGGGGTATCAAAAGGTTCACTAGGAAGTTCGTCCTACAAATTGTGATAGGAGAGGAGTTATATACTCGAGATGAAATAATTTCCCCATTTTCTATTTTCACCAATAACCATACTTCCATGCTTTGTGGTGGTGTTTGAATAGTTCGACTAAACTTTCATGATATGAAGGAATGCACGTAACTAGAATCAAAAAGTATGTTCACTATCCTTGAATGAAGAAATAGCGCACATTTCACCACTTCATTTTTGAGATCCACCTCGGTGGTTGTGATGGAAAAATCTCACTCTTTATACCTTGGATGTTGTCGGTTGTCTTATAAAACCCTTGTATTAGTGCATTGGTTTGAAAAGTGCACTGGTTCCTTACAGTTGAAGCAATGAACAATGTGTTGATGGTTGACTAAGGCATTCCTTTCCTCCATCACATTAATGGGTTTCTCATATCAGTAATCACTGGCTAGGTTCCCTTCCTTCCCACACCTAAAGCATTTCTTTGTCCCCATTAATCAATTTTCAGGAAAATTATTTCCACACCTTTGAAAAGTATAATGTTGAAATGACTTAGCACCATTATATTTCTCCGTCATACCATCAGAACTAAACTCCATTTTTTTCTTATCCCTAGGATACCCTTGGGATTCATTGATCTCCATTTCTACTTTGAGGGAACATCGAACAATTTCTTTATAGCTATCAAAGTCATGGATTTACAAGGTTTTTTGTAGATTAGGTTTTATCCCACCAAAGAAGTTGTCAAAATTTCATTCAGGGGTAATGAAAAATCTAGATGTGTATCGTGCAAGTCTTGTAAGGTTTTACTCATACACCCTAATAGATTCATTATCTTTTTTCTTGAGGAAAATAAAATACCTTTACATTTTAAGTCAGAGAGTGCGAGGAATATATTTATCAAAAAACATTTTTTGGAATTCCTTCCACTCTGTTGGTTCGATATCTTTTACAGGCTTCATATTCTTGATCAGTGTCCACCATTGATCAGCTTCTCCCTCCATATGATAAAAAACCAATAGAACCTTCTCTTTTTCGGAACATTTAAGGATGGTGAATATATTCTCAATGGATTTCATCCATTTTTTCATGATTAAGGGATTAGATGATCCATTGAAAGTAGAATGCCTTCACCACATGAAACTCTCGATTATAGCTTGTTATCTCTTATGGGGGTTTGGGTGCTTCTCTTGATCTAGGTTTCTATTTAGAAACTGAGTTAGCTGATAGAGTATCATCATGAATTTTGTGATTCCTGCTCCCATCGGGTTTGAAATCTCATCGGGGTAGTCATCACATTGCCCGTCGCATTGATTGTTTACCCAATTACTCTTATTTTCGACCATTGACTAGAATAAAGGGAAAATTAGGGATGATTATTTTTAAGGTATTAAACACATAAAGGGGAATCCAATGAAATTAAATAGATAACATATAAATTACATGTATTTTCTTAACTTGTGAATTTATAGGATTTGATCTATGTTATCCATGATCTATTTCCTAACATATATTCTTATGAGTATTTTTTTATTCCCTTAATAATGGTTTATAATGATATTATGAATTTACCAAATATATCCCCCAGGAGTGTCAAACCAGGTGCGCATTAAGGCTCGTTATCGTGTACCAGGTTACACCGAGTTAGGACCAGCACACCTTGTCAGAGTTGTTACCCATAGGTACATCTGTGCAAGAACCACATCTACTTATAGTATTCATATAGGGATGTATTTTCTTGATAAACCACTTACTCTATACATACCAAAATTTAGAGATGTTTTCATATACTTAGTATTATACCTAATTATTTCGCTAGAGTTTTTTAATCTTAATCCCAAAAATAACTAAACTTTTCTTCTAATACCAACTATAACAACCCTGCTCTTTATTACATATTAATTCATAATTTATTACAAAAAAGTACACATAATACATCCCAAAATATCAAGAATTATAGTGTACTTGAGAATTAGGTACATAGAATAACATCTTGAACATGGGATATAATAAAATTAATGAAAACATCCTTAACATGCTTCTAAAATTCCAAGGATTTTAAAACTGTACGGGATAAACTGGGGAAAACATAAGAAAGGGGTGAGTTGTAAATCCTGGTAAGGTAAAAACATGGCATAAGGTTATTCATAAGCCTAAATGATATATATATATTTTTCTATCACTTTTCCTTTGTTTTTATTCATATACCAGATAAGGCACATGGTAGATGTCCAATTTTTCAGGAAACAAAGCTTCACAAGGTTCTAAAGAAGAAAGGCATAAAAGCTACAAAAATGGACAAGTACACATCGTGACAGACATGTTCACATCATTTACTTGATGATCACAACATGTATCAATCCGTGAATCCAAGTCATGACCAACCATGATGACTAAAGAAATTTTCGGTTCACGTCGTGAGTCCCTCCTACACGTCATGACACCAGTTAAATCGGACGCTGAGAAATCTATGAGGATTCAATGTGAAAAGCTAGCTGTCCATGGGGTACACATAATGAACCACCTATACACAGCATGACCATGGTCAAACGTCATTAATCTGTGGAATATTTTCATGCCACACTGGAAATCCTTGTCGAAATAACACAGATTAAGGGTTCACAACGTGACGATCAAGTACACATTGTGACCAATTTCACCTATATAAGGAACATCCCGACAGTGAATTTGAAACATGCTTAGATTATATCTCTCTCCCTTTTATAATCCTTTTAATATTTCCTTCTCTTTTCCCTCTCTAAACACTTTAGTTCTTTGTAATTATTTTACATTTGCAATCAAAGAGTTGTGGATTCCTTTTCTTCAATGCCTTCAATTCTAGCATTGCTTCATTTCCATTTCATTCCTTTCAAGTAAGGTTTTATTTAAAGTTTTCTTGCATGTTCATCACATAATTATTCAATTCCATTAACATAGTTATGATTTACTTCAACCCTTTTATTGCTTTAATTACCACCATGAGTAGCTAAACGAATCAGGGTAGGGATCAAGATTCAACGTATCTATACACTTAATTAGACCTCTAGTTTTAAACATGGAAAACCTAAATGGATTAGTAATTAGGATATAAATCAAAGTTCAAACCCCATTTGTGTGATTGTACCATGACCATCGAACAATAAAGCAAACGACCCTATCCTAATTGAAGTAAACTATGACTATGACCATTGGCTTAGGGAACTTTATGCAATAGAAGATGAACGTAATGCATCTAGGACTGTAGCTAGCCTCCTGAACATGGAATAGTTATATCCTAGGTAGAATTAGAAGACTGTGCCAAGCTTGACTAGTGACTGCTGCTTGCTTCACAGACTAAGCGCTTAAGTCCTTTCCAAGATTAGAACTAGGATCACCTTTATCTAGATAGTCAGACTTGATCCCAGCCCCACTTTAATCAACTGAAGTAAAACTCAAGAATAGTTAGAAAACTCCTAAACATTAGTCAACTAGTAAGGACTTCTACAAAGGATTCAAGACCAGATTTCTTTCACCTACAATAACAAAACCCTCCTTGTGGGATCGACCTCGTACTTCTACCATACTACGCCCTAGTAGTTAGTAAATTTTGGGATACATATAAATTTCTAATTTGACTCACGCCCTGAAGAATTAACAATGCCTTTGAACAGCTGATAAAATTTTTGCACCATTTCTGGGGAGGAAACTCTATTTCTTCGAGATTTGGAATCTGGTCTAGATCTAGGATTGCCTTTCCCTTACCCTCTTTCCTTTGTTTCTAAACATCCTTACATATTTTCATTTTTTTTTTCTTTCATTCACCTTGTGCATGTACCAAGGTCCTTTGACTCGTTCAAAGACTCATGAAACACAATCTCTTTTGGCCTTTGATCCTGAGATTGAAAGGCATCTCTCTTTTCTTCACCGGTCAGCAATGGTCGATAAAGTCAACCACCCTGTAGGACCTAACCCGCCAAACCCCAACCATAAAATCATTTCGGGAGAGCACCTAGAGAAAATGATCATGGACTATGGCTTTCCATCAATCCATGGCACGACTCCTAGTATTGTTTATACCCCTATCCAAGCCCACACATTTGAGATAAAACCTGGACTCATTCATATGATCCAAAACATGGGAAAATTTTGTGGTATTTAGAGAAAAGATCCACATGAACATATTGACAACTTCTGGTAAGTCTACGATACCTTTTGTAATAAAGTATATATAATAAGTACGTACAGACTACCGTCTCCATTAATTAAGGGAAATTTCACCTTAGGGTAATGTAACAGCCCGAGATTTTATGAAAACTATTCTTTTTTAATTTTATTAATGTCTTGTGTTGTATGCTACACCAAAAGGAGCTTGCACAACACACATCCTTGACTTGCCTTGCATTACACACAATCGCGACCTTCCTCGATAGCGTGTGTAGTACGCAATACCGAGTTTCACTAAACAACGATATGCTATTATAACTAGCCATTATGAATAGTAATAACCACCTTTTAAAATTTTAGAAATTTTAGCTCTCAAAATGGACTTCATTTTTGGATTCGGGGTATCGAATTTAGCCTAAGGTGAAATTTTGGTACTTTTCGGATAACTTTCATATTCTGATGAATAGTGAAAATTACTAAATTATAATTAAAAACAACTTTTTTAATCAAAATAATTAATAGTGATAAATTATTAATTTTAGTGGTTTTAAAGTATATTTAGAATATATTTTTACAATTTAATACAATGTTGGTCATTGTATGTAATTTCACATTTAAACCAGACATAAACAAGTGTCAATCTTTTGATAGATATTGTTTCTTAAAAACACGCTATTTGTTTTAACAGCGGGATTTAATTATAAAATTAATTAATGCAACTTCTATGTTATGAATTTGGTAAAATAGAACTCATTTTTGAATTCGGAATATGAAATATAGCTTAGGATGAAATTTTGGCATTGTTCTGAAAAACATCAATTTTTGATGAATAGTGAAACTACTAAGTGGTAGTTAAAAAAACTGAATTTTTCATAAAACTTAATTTTACCGCTTCTGTGAATGGAATTTCAAAAATCCGAGAGACACGGTTGATGTCAGTAAGTAAAATGTGGTTCAATGAGATGAAAATAATTTTTGGTGAATAGTAACTTTTTACTTTTATTTACCACGGTTAAAAGTAAATAGGGTAATTAAGGGTAAAAATGATATTAATATTACCCTAACACATGTCCTAATCCTATTGGACAAGTGTATCTCGACCAAAAATAACCTTAAGTGTAAAATATTATCATTTAGACCCACTTGGATTAGATTAGGACATTTATTATTAATTTATTTAAAAAAGGGTTAAAATAGTTAAAATCAAAGTTTAATAAGTAAATCATTTTTAATATGGGTTTATACATAAGATAAATTCGACTATAAATATTCATTAGAAATCTAAAAAGATTTCCTACATAATTATATTTTATTTATAATTTTTAGACTTTAAATAAATTAATTTATTTATGACACAACGATGATGCAGTAATTACCCTTTTAAGGAAATGTTAACATAATTGATGTTATAAATGCTCAAATAAATGTAATTTGAGACTTTTTATGAATTACACTAATTTTCTAGGTTACTATGATATATTAGTGTTGATTTAATCAACTTGGTTTGAAAAGTGGTTATTACTATTCATAACGGCTAGTTTTAATAATATTTTAATAGCGTATTGTTGTTTAGTGAAACTCGTTATTGTGTACTACACACGCTATCGAGGAAGGTCGCGATTGCGTGTAATGCAAGGCAAATCAAGGATGCGTGTTGTGCAAGCTTCTTTTGGTGTATCATACAACACAAGACATTAGTGAAATTAAAAGGAATATTTTTCATAAAATCTCGGGGTGTTACATTCTACCCCCCTTAAAATTAATTTCGCCCTCAAAATTCGTCGGGGTTATAAATGGTTTACTATTAAACTTTGATTTTAACTATTTTAACCCTTCTTTAAATAAATTAATAATAATTGAACAATATATGATATCATAACAATGAATATGATTCTGTAATAAGTCAATGACATTATTTAAATCATTATACAGGAGGTTCGGACACTTACGAAGCAAATCGGACCTAAGGTAAGGGGAAATATCACAATCTCATTTTTATCCGAGATTGTTTATACTTTGGCATTTACTGGGGTGTATTTTATCATCCACATCCATGTTCCCTCAATATGTAATATTGTTTCCATCCACTTACAATAGTTTAAATCCAATTTTACCCTTTGGTGAGTTTTTAGTAAAGAATATGAAAGGAATCTTTTGTCATTTTTTCGTACGAGGTACTTTTTGAATTTTCCGACAAAGAATGTTTTTTTATAACTTATACGGAATGAATGGATTTTTAAAACATTATTTCCAAGAAGCTTCCTTTACAAGTTTTCAAGTTTATTTTTAATCAACTTCTTTTAGTTTATAATTGTATGACATGTTAAGAAAAGAAAAGTGTTTTTGAAGAAGAAAGGATATTTTCCTCAAGAATGGAGTTCAAGTGTTTTATTAAAATTATTTTCCATCTAAGATAATAAAAGGGTTCTATTTTTATCCCTATTATTACATTGATTTGATTATGTTGTGAGGGAATTATTTTTATGAAGTCATTTACCTTATATACTTTATTATATATACTTATTATATATACTTTATTACAAAAGGTATTTTTATGAAGTCATCTAAGATAATAAAAGTATATATATACATATTCATTGTTATGATATCATATATGGTTCACTTATGACATTATATTACCCGTTCTTTTGTAAATTCCATGTTAAAGAGCGTTTTGGGTAAAATATGACCATTTAGGCCCAAATGATAAAGGGTTAAATGACTAAATGATATGACTCATGTCAACAAGGTGCACATTCCTTTTCAGGAGCCTACCTGGTTAGAACTCCACAGTTAAGCGTGCTTGGCCTGGAGTAGTGATCGGGATGGGTGACCTCCTGGGAAGTTCCCCAGGGTGTGTGTGAGTGAGGACAAAGCACACTGGAAAGGACATGTGTTGGCCTGTGGGGACTATCATTAGTCAGATGACCCGTTCGGGCACGTGGGTGGACCCTGGGGTGGGCCCCACGTGTCTGCGGGGCAACTGGGGGTACCTGGTAGGCCAGAACCCGATGGCCATGTTAAGGCGGGGTGTCTGTGCTGTAACCGGGACCCAGTTGTCACATTTGGTATCAGAGGTGGTACCCAGCCTTAAGTGTGGTGCACTGCCTGGGTTGAGATGTAGGGTCCACAACGAGGGCGTTGTGCTCTAAAGGGGGGTGATTGTAACATCCCCAAATGATAAAGGGTTAAATGACTAAATGATATGACTCATGTCAACAAGGTGCACCTTCCTTTTCGGGAGCCTACCTGGTTAGAACTCCACAGTTAAGCGTGCTTGGCCTGGAGTAGTGATCAGGATGGGTGACCTCCTGGGAAGTTCCCCAGGGTGTGTGTGAGTGAGGAAAAAGCACACTGGAAAGGACATGTGTTGGCCTGTGGAAACTATCATTAGTCAGATGACCCGTTCGGGCACGTGGGTGGACCCTGGGGTGGGCCCCACGTGTCTGCGGGGCAACTGGGGGTACCTGGTAGGCCAGAACCCGACGGCCATGTTAAGGCGGGGTGTCTGTGCTGTAACCGGGACCCGGTTGTCACACCTTTAGTAACCAAGGAGTTTCATCTGATACAATAAGACTCTACGTCTTCCCATTCTACTTACGAGATAGATCCAAGGACTGGATAAAGAGTCAAACTCCTGAGTCAATTAAAACTTAGGACGAACTGGACAAGAAATTTTTAGATAAGTACTTCTCACCCATCCATACCTGGAAGCTCCGAATGGGCACTCAAAATTTCAACCAAATTGATGGAGAGTCTTCTTGGGAAGCATGAGATCACTTTAAAGAATTAATGAATAATTGTCCATATCATGGATTGGATATGTGGATATAAATATAAACTTTCTATCAAGGACTCCATCCAGCAACACGGAATGTTTTTGATGCATTCACTGATGGAGATCTCATGTTCAAGACTCTCGGAGCTAGAAGAGCCATTTTAGATAAAGTCTCTCACAATGCCAGTCTGTGGAATAGTGATCGTGGACCACCATGACATGGAATCCACCAGATTTATGAGACCCCAAGGCTAGCAGTGTAAGTGGAAACACTCACTAAAAAGTTAGAAGCATTTTAGATACCAACTACTCAACCCCCTCCTGCTCCTTTCATAGAATTACAATCATGCGAGATGTGTGGTGTCCCGTATATATATCAAGAATTCAAATATCGATATGAAGAACCACAAAAATATTGTAATTACATCAATTACAATAAACCAAACCAGCCATTTTAGCAACAACCGTATTATCAGTAGAGGCCTGCTCAGTAGCAACTTTAGAACAATCAAGGTTATTTCCCACTGAGAGGAGGACAGAACCAATTCAGAGCTAAAGGAACACTAGGGTATCCTCTGATGAACCCTGTACTGAGACCACAAGATCAACAACAACCATTCCCTCAAAGCCACTTCAACCAAGACCTTAGTAAGCACCTATGAAAAGAAATCTGGAAAGCCTCCTTGCATCATTTTTGTAAAAGTATGATAAAAGAATGATGACACATGAGACAGATATGAAAAACCATAGAGATTCTCTAAGGAACCTTGAAGTGAAAATGGGTTGAATCTCAAAAACCTTATCTGAGTGATTACCGGGTACTCTACCTGGTAACACTGAGATATAACCAGGAGAGGAAGATAAGGTAATAGTTCTGAGGAGCATAAAGATTCTATAATTACAACAACCCAAAGAAGTGAGGCCGCAAGAAGAAGAGCCAAGAAAACAACCAGTACCTGATGAAAAATATGATGAATTCAATCTCATCTTACATCATGAAGAAGTACCAGCTGATAAGGAACATATACCTAAGAAATAGAAGGGACCTGTGTATGTTTCCCCACCTCTATACCAGCCACCTATTCCCTATCCTGAGAGATCAAGACAACTTAGGTATGAGACACAATACAAGAAGTTCCTGGATATGTTCAAACAATTACATATCAAAATCCCTTTTGTTGAAGCTATTTCCCAAATAACCATTTATGCCAAATTTCTGAAAGAACTTTTGTCAAAAAAAATAAAAATAGAAGACCTAAGAGTAATCTCTTTAAATGAAGAATGTTATACTATTGTACAGCAGAAAATTTCACCGAAGATGAGAGACCCTGGAAGCTTCTCAATCCCTTGTGAGATTGGAACACACAAATTTAGTAGAGTGCTTTGTGATCTTGGAGTGAGCATTAACCTCATGCCAATGGGTATATTTCAGAAGCTCGGACTCAAAGATCTCAAAGAAACAAGTGTGGCTTTTCAATTATCTAATCACTTGATCAAGTACCCCTGAGGCATTCTGGAAGATGTACTGGTAAAAGTCAGTAAGTTCATTTTCCCAGCCGATTCCCTAGTGTTGGACATGGAAGAAGATGGTGATGTTCCTATTATACTTGGAAGACAATTCCTAGCTATAGGAAAGGCATTGATTGATGTGAAAAAAGGATGTATCATATTCAAAGTAGGAGAAGAAAAGGTTGTGTTCAACCTAATTAGAGTTGTGAAACACTCAGATGAAACTATGGATTGTCACGCCATTTCTCTCACCCAAAATGGAGAAGAATATATGGCCATTGAGAAAGAAAGTGGTGACTCTCTTATAGAAGTAGAAGGAGACTATGACTTTGAGAAAGTTAAATTTATTGAACCACTCACCATAGATTATGTGCCATCATTTACCCCATCCATCATCCAGCCTCCTCAATTAGACCTAAAACCACTGCCTAGTACTTTAAAGTACTCATTTCTAGGGGAATCTTTCTCTTTTCCCATTATAGTCAACTCTGAACTATCCCAGGATCAAAAAGAAAAATTGGTTGATATCCTCAAACAACATAATAATTCCATCTCCTGGGGAGTGGAAGACATTAAAGGTATCAATCCCACTGAATGCACTCACAAAATCTTACTCAAAAAGGATGAAAAATCAAAATGGAAACCTCAAAGGCAGCTTACACCACCCATGAATGAAGTTGTCAAGAAAGAGGTGATGAAATTCATGGATACATGAATAATATTTCCTATCTTAGATATTGAATGGGTGAACCCCCTCCAAGTCATTCCCAATAAAGGATGACTCACAGTAACAAGAATAGATGACAATGAACTTATTTCAACATGCGCCATCACTAGATGGAGAGTTTGCATGGATTACAGATGTTTAAAATCAGCCACAATAAAAGACCATTTTACTTTAACTTTTATGGAACAAATGTTAGAAAGACTAGTGGGGAATGATTTATACTATTTCCTGGTTGGCTATTTGGTATATAATCAAATTGCAGTCGACCCCACTGACTAGAAAAAAACCAATTTCACCTATCCTTTTGGTACTTTTGTATACAGACGCATGTCCTTCAGTATGTGTAATTCTCTAGAAACTTTCCAAACATGTATGACACAAATCTTTGATGATATGACTGAAGAATTTCTCAAAATTTTCATGGAAAATTTCTCAGTTTATGGAATATCATTCAATGTTTATCTCAGCAATCTAGAACTAGTTCTTCAACACTGTGAAGAAAAATGATTGGTGCTGAATTGGGAAAAATGTCACTTCATGATGCAAGGAGGAATTGTACTCAGCCACAACATATCCAAATAAGGAATCAAAGTAGATCCAGAAAAGATCAAATTTATCAAAGATCTACCTGATCCATCTACTGTTAAGGGTATCAAAAGTTTCCTTGGGCATGATGGATTCTATAGAAGCTTCGTAAAATATTTTTCTAAAGTCACACGTCCTTTGACACACTTATTGTCAAAATATATTCCTTTTGAATTCAATCAGGATTGCCGAAAAGCTTTCGATACTTTTAAAAATAGCCTAATGACATCTCCAATCATCATTTCACCAAACTAGGAAAATGATTTTGAACTTATGTGTGATGCCAACGACCTTGATGTAGGAGTTGTTTTGGGAAAACATACAAATAACATATTCTTCCCAATTTATTATGAAAGTCACACCTTAAATTAAGCTTAGATTAATTACACGACCATGGAGAAGGATCTCATAGTTGTCATGTATTCCTTTGAAAATTTATATTCTTACTTTGTTTTATCAAAATTTATTGTTCATACGGATCATGTTTCCCTTCAGTACTTGATGTCCAAGAAAGATGAAAAACCAAGGTTGACATGTTGGATTCTCTTACTACAATAATTTGACGTAATAATCAAAGATAGAAAGGGAATAGAAAATTTCATTGCAGATCACCTCTTAAGAATACCTCTTACCATCATCAAAGACAACAATGTTGTTATTGAAGAAGATTTTCCTGATAAGACCCTATTTAATAACTAGACCTAGCCTTGGTTCTCCAACATAGCCAATTTTCTTTGAATAGGATTCCTCCCTCAAGATTTATCTTATCAAAAATGGAAAAAGTTGCTTTCAGATTCCAAGCACTACTTTTGGGATGAACCTCTACTTTTCAAGCATTGTGATTATGGCTTTTTAAGACATTGCATTATAGAAGAATAGGCACAGAATGTAATATGAATGTGCCACACTTCACCAACTGGCGGACATCATGGTCCTGAGCACACGGTGGCTAAGATCCTACAAAGTGGATTTTTCTATCTCTCATTACATCAAGAAACCGGGAGATTCTAATACCACTATGATAGATTCCAAAGGACGTGGAATATTAGTAAAATAAATGAAATACCATAGAACCCCATGCTAGAAGTTGAAGTTTTCAATGTCTGGGGAATTAACTTTATGGAACCCTTCCCCACGTCACATGGTAAGAAATACATTCTGGTTGCAGTGGAATACATGTCTAAATGGGTCGAAGCTGAATCAATGAATCATGAAACTTCCAACGTGGTAATAAAATTCCTTCAAAAAAATGTGTCTGAACATTTTGGATTTCCACAACTACTAATTAGCGATCGCGGAACACATTTCTCCCATAAACCAGTGAGAAAAATGATTTAAAGATATGGGATATGCTACAATAATGAAACCCCCTATCACTCAAAAATGAGTAGGAAAGTCGAACTGTCAAATAGGGAGGTAAAGAAAATCCTAGAAAAAATAGTCAATAAAATCAGAAATAATTGGAGTTAGAAATCGGACGATGCATTATGGGCGTATAGAACTAATTATAAAACACCCATCAACACCACCCCATTTTGACTGGTTTATGGAAAACCATGTCATCTTTTAGTAGAACTTAAGAACCAATCATTTTGGGCCATAAAAACTAAATTTGGAGTTAGACAAGGCTGGAGAGAAGCAGTTATTGTAATTAACCGCGTTATAAGAATTAAGGAAAGATGCATACAAGAACGCATGAATTTACAAGGAAAAAAATAATGGAACGGCCAACGGATTGCAAGACACACCTTCATCCTAGGGAATGAGGTTCTGGTATTCAACTCGAGATTGAAACTTTTCCCAGGAAAGATGAAATCAAGATGGTCTGATCCTTATGATGTTATCCAAGTTTTTTCATATGGAGCGATTGAAATTCAACGAGATGGAGAGCCACCATTCAAAGTGAATGGTCAATGGTTGAATATTTTTCAAGAACCATTCCATGAGTGATATTCCCTCAACCTCATGTTCAACTAAACTCTAAGGAAGTCTAGATGATGATTTTAAATTTAGTGCTTTATGGGAGGCAATCCAAAGTTTTGTTTGAGTTCTGGATTTTTTAGTGTCTCATTGCAGTACTTTGTACAAAATTTCATTCAATAAATAAAATGGTTACCATTATTACTTCTTTTTACACATACCTATTTTTCAGCTATTCAAATGTTTAAACCTATCGATTGACATTTGTTCTATAGTGCAGGATTTTTCTACTAACATATTTCGCAGGTAAATCAAAAAATCAATGTTAAGATGGCTCATACACCCCCATGGCATACCACTTCATCTCAGGGATCTCTCGATTCCCTCTTGTTAAATTCTTTCATCACTTCCATGTCAATTCAATTATCAAAAAAAATCATTGTCACACCACTCCCACCCATTATTTCAAAGATAGTGGGGACATTGTCTTCTTTTAAGTGTGGGGGGTCTTTCTCATATTTTTACTAAGATACACTTGAATTTTTACCTGTTCTCACTGTTATAGGAGACATTTTTCAAATTTATAAGCATGATGAAAATTTGAAAAATGTTATACCCAAGTGAATTAAAGATAAATTTAAAAATAAAAATGTTAAGAACCATGTTTCACCCCTACTTATAATTTTAGAATGATTGCTGAGTTTAGAAGTTTTATTCAAATTCAAAATATTTGAAATCATGATTAATTGAATCACTAATTAGGATTTATTCTCTTTGTAATTGCCATTTTTTATTTTTATTCTCATTACCCAAGAGGATTATAAGTCTTCAATCTCATTTTCTTTTCTGAGCATATTTCTTGAGAAAGACCTGGGACATAGGAACCTACTAGAACTTGCACTGATATATTATCAAAATGATGACTAAACAAGTGTAATTTTAAAATGATTGAGGGAGCCTTTGATATCCATTTTACTTAAGACCCAAATGAAATTTATCCTTCGTTTATCCCATAGTTTCCATAAATGACCTATTAAAAGAAGATCTATTTCAAGCCTATTTCCCTTCCTACCCTACTCCTTGTGCAATGCTTGAAGATTATTTTTGAACAAGTGTGGGGGAGGAATTTAGACATTATGGGATGATTTCACTTTTAGATATGTGTGGTGCACTCACCTGACTACTAGGATGTGATCCATATACCTTTTTGTTGTATCTCATTCATATTCTGTTCCTTTGCAAAATTTAAAAGAAAAAGAGAAAAAAATGATATGGTTTGTATACTAGGAGGGTCAAAAATCACCATTTTCCAAACCGATGAATCCCTCAGAGGATTGTATGTGGTTAGGTGATAGATGTGAGATCTATCCTAGGCATAACTTTCGAAAAATAAAAATGAAAAATAAAAATAAAAGGAACATAATCAATTATTTAGCTACTTACTTGTGTTATATATGGATTCAACCTAAGCTGATAGAGTATGGACCTAACTCTCCAGATGGAGGCATTTTTTCACACTTATCTTGTTGCATCTGCATTGTAATTTAGAGCTTACCTCATTTTGAGCCTGATTTTCAAATTTTACCTACCTACCTACAGCCTTGGAGTCATCGTAACCTTGTTACTAAAAGTCCTAAAGATTATTCTTATAATTGTCTTTACATAGTGGAGATGATAGAACTAGTTCAAGCTTATGGTTAGGAACATGGACTCAGGGTACGAGCATACCTTACTTACATTTTACCCTGAGTGATGAGAGAAAAGCATGGTGAGGTAAATTACAACTGGGCATATAGCTTAAGAAATAGTTAAAAGATTATGATTAAAAGAATAAAATTTGTTTTAAAAATATGAACTATGAGGCATGACTAATTTAATAGGCATGATTAAAACTGGAACTTGACTACTTTTCTGCTTACACTTAATTTAATTGCATTGACATAACATACATTTCTTGATTTGGAAATTGATTATCCTTTTGAAATATTTGTTGAGATATTTTACTTGAGGACAAGAAATGATTCAAGTGTGGGGGTATTTGACAAGACTAAATGTTATATATATTTTTCTGTCACTTTTCCATTGTTTTCCATTCATATACTAGATAAGTCATGTGGTAGATGTCCAATTTTTCAGGAAATAGAGCTTCACGAGGTTCTAAAGAAGAAAGGCAGAAAAGCTACAAAAATGGCCAAGTACACATCATGAAGGCCATGTTCACATCATGTACTTGATGATCACAGCTTGTATTAAGCTGTGTAGCCAAGTTGTGACCAACCACGATGACTAAATAGATTTCCAGTTCATGTCGTGAGTCAATCCTACACATCGTGGCACCAGTTAAACCAGATGCCGAGAAATCCGTGAGGACTCAATAAAAAAATCTAGCAGGACATGCAGTACACATCGTGAACCACCTATACATAGCATGACCATGGTCAAACATCATTAATCTATGGAAGATATGCATGCCATGCTGGAAATCCTGGTCAAAATAGCGCAGATTAAGGGTTTACAACGTGACGATCAAGTACACATCATGACCAATTTCACCTATATAAGGAATATCCCGACATCATATTTGAAACATGCTTAGATTATCTCTCTCTCCCTTTTAGAATCCTTTTGAAATTTCCTTCTCTTTTCCCTATCTAAACACTTTAATTCTTTTTAATTCTTTTACATTTTCAATCGAAGATCCATGGATTCCTTTTCTTCAACACCTTCAATTCTCGCATTGCTTCATTTCCATTTCATTCCTTTCAAGTAAGGTTTTATTTAAAGTTTTCTTGCGTTTCTGTCACATACTTATTCAATTCCATTATCATAGTTATGATTTCCTTCACCCCTTTTATTGCTTTAATTACCACCATGAGTATCTAAATACACTGGGGTAGAGATCAAGATTCGATGTATCTATACACTTAATTAGACCTCTAGTTTTAAACTTGGAAAACCTAAATTTATTAGTAATTAGGATATAAACCAACAGTCAAACTGCATTTTTGCAACTATACCGTGACCATCGGACAGTCAAGCAAACGAACCTATCCTAATTGAAGTAAACTATGACTATGACCATTAGCTTAGGGAACTTTATATAATAAAAGCTAAACGTAATGCATCTAGGACTGTATCTAGCCTCCTAACCATGGAATAGTTACATCCTAGGTAGAACTAGAAGACTAGACCAAGGTTGACTAGCGACTACTGCTTGCTTCGTAGACTAAGCACTTAGGACCTTGCCAAGATTAGAACTAGGATCACCTTTATCTGGATACTTAGACTTGATGTCGACCCCTTTTTAATCAATTTAAGTAAAACCCAAGAATATTTATAAAACTCCGAAACATTATTCAACTAGTAAGGACTCCTTCAAATGATTCAAGACCATATTTCTTTCACCTACAAGAACAGCACCCTCCTTGTGGGATTGACCCCGGACTTCTATCATACTACTCCCTAGTAGATAGTAAAGTTTAGGACACATATAAATTTCTAATTTGACTCGCGCCTTGAGGAATTAACGACGCCTTCAGGTGGATGATAATCTATACATGTTAGGCAATAGGCATATCAATGGGGCATAAAAATATTAGTAATCATAAACATGAACAAGGATACATGATAAATCATGATAATCATAACATGGGAAGTGTGTAAACAACTTAAAACACTACATCATAAACATAGGTCAAGGCTAAAACTCCAAGACATCATAGTGTACAAAGTCACATAATGAAATCAAGTTCACTCCTTGTCCCAAAATTAAGTCTCGTGAGACTAAACATTACCCAATGCATTGAAGTGCTATATAATTTTGGGCACACCCATCGCTTTTATTTCATTCTCATGCTAGATCATACAACATGGATTCATTCATCATCATATTTTATTACACGATAAAAGAGTGTGGAATAAATACATGTAAGTACAAATTCAAAGAGATATAAGTGTATAGAGGTGAATACCATTAATAGTAAATAAGTATGGTATTCACTACATAATTTTTTTAGCTTGGAAAATCGCAGTGAAATTTCAGCAGCATAAAAACATCGCATAAAAATTCATAAAAAATGGTGGATGAGAGGGAGAGGGGTCTATAATAATTTTGAAATAAATTGGATAGTAATGTTGATGTGGAATAACATATCCCATCATAACGAAATGAATATAAAAGACATAAGGTAAAGAAGATAATTGAATAAAGAGAAGAAAGGAAAAGATTTCTTACTAAATTTCTACATGGTAACAGGTGTACATAAAGTATAATGGGAGGATTAATGAGAGTAAAAGAGATGTATAATAATTTATACATCATATGGATAGTAATGTGAATGTTTAAGAACATATCCCAACATAATAAAATGGAATTTAAGAGACATAACATAAAAGAAGTGATCAAATGGAAATGAGAAGAGAGAAATCCCTTACTTGAGTGTGTGACTCTAAATGATTGGGAGGGGATTCTTGAGAGCTTGTGAGTGAATTGGGAGGAATCTAGAGAGTGTAGGGAAGAGTATGTACATGCTCCAATGAGTTTTAGTGAAGATAAATGGGATCTTTGGTGGGTTTATATAGGAAAATAGGGGGATTATTTTAATATTTAGGTTTTGGACTCTACATAATAAAATAACCAAAACCACAAACCATTCCATATTATTTACCCATGGTTTCTACCAAATGGGAGTGGTTATAATTATTTTATAATTAAAAGGTCCAAACTTAATAAAATAATGTCCTTTATTATGTGTAGGTGAGTCATAATCTTAAAGAAATTATTTTAAAAACTTAAAATATAATAATGTTTTTGGAGGATTCACAAAGGATTTATAAACTAATCAAATAAACATAAAATCAAATTATTTTAAATTGAATACATATATTTGTTCATTAATACCCTTTATAGTATTTATTATATCACTTTTGGGTCATTATTATATCACAAAACACAAATTATACTTATACGGTATTTAATTTTAACCCAAAAATTTGACTGTTTGAAAAAATTATGAAAAATAACCATTGGATAATTTTAATGTTTTGATTCAAAAAATAATATTCATTTTATCTAAATAATTTTTTAAATATTTTAATCTTTACTTTTAAAATAAAATTGAAATTTATTAAGAAATATTGGGTTTTTTGACAATAACAGTTTTCAAACCCTTATAAAAATTACATTCGACTTTATAAAAATTATACAATCATTTATATTTAATAAAAATTATTTAATAATAATATTTTATTAAAATATTATTTATTTCAAAATTCCAATAATTCATCAAAATAAATTCCTTAATTGAATTTGAATATTACCCAAAAATACTATTTTTGTTTTACTCTATTACAATAAAAATCATATACAAAGTAACCATAATAGGATGAAAAAATATTCATCATTATATACAAAATAATGTAAAAATTAATAATGATATATTATTGATACATATCCCTTTAATACACCAGCAAACACCCAAAGAGTAAGGTTTGCGACAGTGAGACTTTCATGGGGTGGTTCAGTGTATCTAGTTTGGGTCATGATCTCGATGAGCTTGAAATTATCCCATAAAAGGTTTCACTCATACTTAATTTATTAGATCTTATCTAGGTATTGTTCAAGGGAAAAGGTCAGTGATGTTATCTCTCTTAGAATCTTTGATAAATATGCTTCATAGTCTATGGTCCTACTGGTTGAGGTCATAACTTCCTTTGTATGTGTTAATTGGATTTTTTAAAAACCGATATTTATAATAATCATGTGATCATTGTTCAATTGATATATTATCAATGGTAATCATACTTAACGGTATTTTAAATAAAATTGGATATAATAAAACAAAATAAGTGAATGTGTTTTCTATAACCATATTATATAATAATACATTTAATTAAATAAAAAGGGAGATTTTACTTATAACAGATCGGGTCATTACACATCAGATAGAGGCACAGTGAATTGAGACACACAAGATTGAGGAATACCATATGGAGTCTGAGGAAAACTGAACAAAGGTTCAATAGACCGAGTGCACCGAACAGATAATTTTTGGACCAAGTTTCTATGATCTATTTTCATAGTTTTATCATTATGTTAGCATGGGAAGATAAGAAAACTTTGTAGATGGTGGGAGCCAGTATAATTACCTTTTAAGAGATAGATTGATCTTCATGAGAGTTGGATCATTGAATTAACTTCATTACATAGTGAATTTATGTGGACCGATGGGAGTCAGCACAACAAGGATGTGGTCACCCGCACTGAGGGTGGACCATGAAAAAACTTGTGACTTTCTTTACTTTATTATCTTTGAATTCAATAAAGGTTGAGTTATCACAACAAGGATGTGGTCACCCTCACAGCCATAAGCTCTAAGAAAATATATTATAAATAAAAACTACAAATACCATTAGAGAACTCAGAAACAAGATGTTTCGAGATTCAAAACAACTTTTTATCACTTTCACAAATTTTTAATCACTATTATTCTTTTTATCCTTGGAGCAATGGTCTTTTTATAGAAAAACCTCCAATGATCATTTTTTTCATTTTTCAGAGTTAGTTGTAACTGAATCAAAAGTAGATTCATCGTCTTTAGATGAACATAGTGTAGTTTCTTATCTTCCAATGAAATTGATCATGCACTATTATAGTTATTATACACCCGGTAAAATTAATCTGACCATGAAATTCAGCTTACCTTATTTTCATCCTACAAAAAAAACATCTAAAAAATAACATTTAAAGTGAAATAAATATCACTAAAAAGTATATTGTGATTTAAAAAATAAAATATGTAATGGAGTTATTATCTTACCATTCTATACAATAATATCATTAATATAAAATTATAGAATCATGAACTTATGCATACAGATGTCTAAGAACATGCCCTAGTTAGATCTCATAAAGGAACACAATATTTCTTGAATTTAATTAATGATTCCACAAGGAAAGTATGGATATGGTTCATAAAAAATAAATTAGAATTTTTTTGAGGGGTTTTCAGTGGAAATATATGGTGGAAATAAAAATTGTAAGTAAGTTGAAGTGATTGAGTTTAGACAATGTTGGTGAGTTTATCAGAATAAATTTTTGAAACTTTTACAAGAGTAGGGGTATCAGGCATGAGAAGAATGTAATTTAAATGATTGAAGAAATGGAGTAATCAAAAGGATGAATTGAACATTTATGAAGAAATCACAAAGCATGGAACTTCACCCTCGAATGCCAAAGGAATTTTGGGAAGAGGCAGTGAACACAACAGTGTACTTAATCAATAGGAACCCCTCACCATCAATGGGACAAGAGCTTATGGAAGCACTATGGACATGTAAAACACCGAAATTAGATTACCTTATTATATTTGGAATCTTAAGATATATACATGTAAATTCTAAATATAGAGATAGGCTTGAATTTAAGTCTTTTAAATGTTTCTTCATGGGTTATGGATATGAAAATATTAGATTTCAACCTTGGGATGACGATAAAAGGAAGGTTATTAAAATTTGAAATATTTTATTTAATGAGTAGGTCCTGTGAAATGATTGTAACTTAGAATTGAAGGTATTTGTGGAAAAATAATAAACTTCAATACAACTTGATCTTGATAGATATTCTAGAGGGATATATGATTTGGAGAGTTCATATATCATTGAATCTACCATAATTTCATAAGTTCTAGAGTAAATATTAGTAGGAATAGGGAATTTGTAAATTTGACTAGTAGAAGATATTCTTGAAAGCTAAATAATTGGTGAATATTGGTTTATAGTTCAAGAGGATGAAATTCTATAGGTTTCAATTTCGATGAGAGTAAAGTATTAAATAGAATTGCATAGATCAACTACATTTCAATGATCGGTATAGAGGTATAGAGTTGAATTTCACTTCTTACTTTTAATGGATGTCGGAGAATCAGAGAGTTTGAAATAAGATGATGGCCTTGGTGATTCTAACAAGTGATAATTGGATATGAAAAATTATTTGGATTCAGTTCATGTAAACAATACTTGGGAGCTAACGGAATTACCACCCCAAAGTGGGAACTTGAAAATAGGTGGTTTTTCAGATTAAAATAAATGGTTGATGGAAGAAGTCGATATAAAGTGATGTTGGTGGTAAAATGTTTTTAGTGGAAGGAAATCATATACTTTTTTAAAATATTTTGTCTGGTAGTAAAGCATACTTCCATTTGAATTGTTCTAAGTTTAGTTTCTTATGAAATTTTACACCAGGAACAAATGGATGTAAAGATGTCCATTCTTCTTGGGGATTTAGGGGAAGAAATGTTTATGAATCAACCTATTGGTTTTGTGGTTCAATGAAATATGAACTTGGTGTGAAAACATAAGAAGAGTCTCTATGGTTTAAAACAAGTTCCAAAACAGTGGAACCGAGAGTTTGACTTGTTCATGGAGGAGAAAGGTTTCAAGCGAAGTAACTAAAACCATTGATTTTATTGGAAGGAGTATAGTAATGGGGACTTCATTATTTTTCTATTGTATATGGATGATTTTGGTCAAAATGAGTATCTCAAGAGGGAGTTGAATTGAGTACCCAATAAAAATTTCTGTCTAAAATTGATTATTTTTAAATCCCTCAAATGTTTAAATATGGCCCAATTTATCAAAATATATAGTATGATATAGATCTCAATCTTTCTAAAGATTTATCTAAAGATTGATTAGGTTTCATATGAATAATATACAATACAATTTGATCCTTTGAAATTAATTTACTTGATCAAAATACTATATGAACAAAAATTAAGATAGACTGTCAAAGTATATATTTTGTTTACAGTTAAAATAATTTTTAGTTTTAAAATAGAAATAAGGTAAAACAAAATTAAAGAAAATAGAGGAAATAATGAATAAAATAGTATTAGTCTCAATTCAATACATATTACTCTTTTCTTATTGACCATCCTTCACCAAGTAGTTTATATAAAATAAACAAGATGATCCACAACCTGTATTAGGTTTTATAACAGTTTACAACTTTCTAGGTAACACACGACTTCTTCTATAATTATACATGGTAGAAAAACTAAACAGGCCACACAAGTACCTCTAACAACATTATCCATGGAAGAAATAAATATGAAAATAATTTGAAAAGATATCGAGTATCTTCTAGTTTAGCACAGGAGGCAGTGTGTGTGATAAAATAGAGTATGAACATACACTGCTCGAAATGTAATAAAGATAAACAGAGTAGAGAAATCTAAAAGTGTAGAGTTTAGGAATGCTCGGTCTGTTGTAATGTAGCTTGTGAATCTTGATTTTATTCTGCAGTAAAGCTTGAGTCGTGTTCTCCTGAAAAACTTTAGGAAAACAGAGTGTTTCAAAATCTTCTTCTTTCACTGGAGTAAATCACCAAATGTGAATGTGTAGTTTGTATTCCAGTAAAATGTTTGTAGTATATGAGATCTTCTTGTTTTCAATTAGTTTTGGCTCTATGTATGTTCATTAGTCACGATATCTCATCTTTTTATTGGTCCACTTCACCCATTATTGCATCTCTACTGAGGGAGTGTGCTGCACTTTTATCAGCAGTAGTAAGAAGAATATTCTGATCAATTGATTCCTCTTACTGCACATTCTGACACTCTCTTCAATGCCTTTTTTGAGAATTTAAGAGACAGTTGTTAAAATAGTAAATGGTATTAACTTCAATAAATATATCTGTTAGAATAATTTGATTCAAAAATACAAGTTAATAAAAAAATAGTGGATGTGTCTTAGACTGGCGGTGTCTCAAGGTCTAACAGTATGATACTAGTGGTGTGTTAGACTTAGACAAATTTCCACTACGTTAGAGGTATCTCAACTAGCGGTGTCTAGTCTAGTGGTGTGTGGTCTGATGGTGTGTTAGACTCAGCAAAAATTCGGTGCTGGTGGTATGATATTAACGGTGCCTCGTCTGGCAGTATGACATTGAGAGTGCCTCATCTAGCAGTATGACATTATGGCAGTGTGATATCCTGGTAGTATCTCATACTTAGCAATATTTTTATGATGGTGATGAGTCATGGACAACGGTGTCTCGAGTTGGCGGTGTCAATCTCAACGATGTCTTGTACTTGGAAAATTTTATCACCTAGCTTGGAATATAAATTACTTATAGAGAAACATGAAATTTATTAATATCATTAGAATCATGATTTTGTGATCATTAAAACTTGGAGGTCAACAATCTCCCCCTTTTTTATGATCACAAATCTTGGCATCAAAAGTATTACAAAAGTTTAAACAAGATATCCAAGGTAGTATAAATCATAATATAGAATTCCTAGTAAGTTTATATGGTATCAAAGAAGAATAATAAATGATTAAGTATCAAAGGTAAGTATCATGAATAGAGAGATTAAAAACAGATAGTATCAAAGATTACATAGAAACAATACTGTAATAAATCAGAGATTACATAAGTTCTCAATATTAAATAAGAAATCTCCCCCTTTAGAGATTATCAAAAAGGTAAATAGAATAAGTATAATAATAAGGATAAAATGATAAGGAATATCATACGCATTCAAAATTATTACCAAAAAATTATTACAACCCAAGTCCTATCAAAGACAAAATTTATAATCTAAAAAAACAAGGTTCAAGATTTAGTAGAGGGTTCCATTGGGGTTTTTCTTTTAGCCTTGGTTTTCTCTTTCTCTTTATCCAAGACATGAGGATCAACCCGAGGTAAAATAGAAGGAATTCTAGAGGAGAGTCTAGCTATAGTTCGAGGATGATCTTCCACAATAACAACTAGTTATAGGTGTCTCAAATATTGAGAATGAGACATTGGAAAAGGCTATAATTGGGTAGGCAAAGAAGCTAAAAGATCTCGAGCAACTCCTGGTCTGAGAGACAACTGAGGAGTAATTGGAACTACTTCCTAACAAACAACTGCTTGGCCATGAACATGAAGAAACGTATTCATGATATTTATAAAATCCATTGTGATTTGGAACTTATTTCCATTTCACTAAAGAAATCGGATGTCTATTCTATAAAATGGTTCAAAACATGAGTCATCTCCTTGAGCTATCTGACTTGTTCTTTGAAAGCCTGAGTCACATGAGGCATCTACAAATTTTCAGCCAATAATTTGAAATTTTCATCCATTGCATGATTCGTATAAATTATTTATAAATAAAATTTGATGGAATTAGTTATAGTTTCTATTTTATCTTTCATGTAATGGGAATAGTTGGTAATCAACTTGAGAACATGATCTGAATTATACTGAATTTTGCTCAAGGTATCTTGGGGTTGATCAGTGACACTTTTGGAATCACTGGATGAAGCATCCCTTATCTCATATTTGACAATGTTTCTTAACTGATCAACATCAAACACTAGAGGAGGAGGAGGAGGAGGAGTAACTGAAGTGTCTAAAGATGTATCCTAAAGACTTTTTAGGATTCCATTCATGGAATCTTTAAAATCAAATCTCATTTCTTCAATCAAAGACTTGATAGATTCTAGTTCACCACATATCCTGTTATTCTCAATATTTATCTCATAAATGTGATGAATCATCTTTGGTTGGATATGTTGAATAACAAACTTGAAAATGTATCTTTCATATTTCTCATAGATGAAATTATCTTGAGGAGGTTAATTCTTCAACTTCAAAGAAAAATCAGACATCAAAATTTTACCAAAATCATCCAAGTAACCTTTAGTGACTATATCAATTGGAATAGAAAAAGGTGTTGGAGCTAGTTCAGGTGAAGGAGTTATAACATAAGTGAAATTTTCCAATAGTCCATCAAAATATACTTGAGCTATCAAGGATCCCTTAGGATCATCTTCAATTCAAACCCCAGGTCCACCATTCTTTGGTTGACTTCTTGAAACATTGGAGTACTTCCCCCATTATTTAAACATGGGATTAACCCATCTCCTTGAAACCTCAAAAAATACTAGAGAAGTGGTAGGAGGGACCACAATAGAATGTATGACAACCACTATCTCAAAATTTTTGGGAACATTTGAGCTCTATCCATCTACAAACTATATAATGGATGTAGGGATTTCTTTTAGTTTTTGAGCATCTGAGCTCTGAGAAACAGCACTAGCGGACTCAACTTCTAACAATGTACCAACAGTTGGGGCATCTAGCTTCTAAAAATCCTTTTGTCGAACAACATCATTGGATTCACATTCCACATTATCATTCATAGGAGTCTTATGAACATTTAAATCAACTAACTATTCATTCCCATATTCTTCCTTAATAAGTTTCTTTTTATCTTGCTCGGCTACATGTTGTTCCACAACAGCTATAACTCTCATCTTCTCAGCAATAGTAGAATCTAAAACTTCTTGACCATTGGAAATAGTGTTGGCCTTGACTTCAACAATAGTTGTAGCTTCATGAAATATTTCAAAAGATGGGGATTTCTCTCCATCATAAAGTGCATCCTTCTCCTTCAGTATTAAAGGCATCTCTACATCTTTCCACTTAATTAGACCACTTTCACCATTAGGGTGAGAGTCATCTCCACCATCATCATCATTTTCACTACCATATTTATATTTATTTCCATTTTCACCATTTTAATATTCCTCTTCTTCATAATTAGTTTCATCTTCATCATCATCTTTAGTGTATTTGGAACTCTTATACTGCTCCACTCCATAGACCACAGTCTCTTCTTCATCACTTTTAACTAATTTTTCTCTTTTTGGAAACTTCCTAGGCAGACTAGAAGCTCCAAAAGTAATAGGAGAATCTTTGAGAGACAAGTCAAGATTACTCCCCTCATAAAAAGATGGGTTTTTTTCTTCTTATTCACCAACACCTTATTCTTTATCCTCATAAGAGTATTCAACAACTTCATCAAGCTCTAATCCTGGATCAACTTCATCCTTTGGTCTGGTTAGATGATCAACCGGATTATACTCAACATATAACTTCTCAGAATCTCTAACCCATTATTTCTTCCAGGGGTTCTATCTAATCTTCATCCTAGAACAAGTAAAACTTGTAAGATAGAAACCATCGTATACTATACTATACTTTCCATCCTCAACTACTAGGCTCTTGTCCTTCAATATGGTAGAAATAAACTTTGGGTAAATCAAAGAATTAGAACTTGAGTATGGCTTGGTCATCTCACACATATGCACCATGAGATATTGATATAGATTGATCTTGTGACCTTCTATCATATGATATAAAAGATAAACATATTGGTACCTTAAAGTTGTGAAATTGCCCTTTCTTGGGAAAAGCATGTGATGTAAGAACTTAAAGAGTATCCTAAATTCTTCATCCAACTCTGAGGAAACAATCCTTCTACTTGTGTCATCTCCTATAAACACAATAAGATCATCCTCATATATAAAAAAATCACTAGCTTTTGTAATGTTTCCTTGGTAGTCATCATAAATTCTATCATGAGGTACACCTAAACATTTAGTGCATTTCTTTGATGAAAACCCAAATACATGTCATTTCACATGACTTCTTACCCAATTAGCACCATCTTCATCAAATGTAAACTCTAAATGCTGATAAAACTTATAGACCAGCTTAGGGTAGAAAGGTATTTTATTTGAATAAAACCACTCTAACCATCTCTAATTCTGGAGTACTTTGAGTACCAAAGACTTACTAGATAACAACCACTTAGATTCAACTTCATTTTTTGTACAAAAATTCTATTGGAAAACTCAGGATTAACTAGTGAAACTGAAGCAGGTGTACTTGAATCTTTATTATGCTTCTTAGAAGATCTAGACTTAAAGGGAGAAAGCTCAAAAGCACACTTTAGTCTTGGCATATAGATAGGTTCGGCATGCTTGGTTAAGGGTATGAAAAAGGTTTGAAAAGCAGGAGGCAAAGGGTTGCACTAGGATCGAGAGAGAAAGATACAGGAGTATCACTGAAATGCACGGCTGATTGTCACCTATCGACCGGTCAAATTTCTGGTGCTTTGCTAATGTGTATATCATCACTCGGGTCGAATCCTCGGCGATGATACTTCTAAATAGTTGATTGTTTTTAATTGATTGTATTCTGATTAGGGGTTTGTTTGTAGAGCTTATGAAATAATTTATGGATGATTTTTTATTTAACAAATTGATAAATATTGGGGTGATTTTATCATTAGGTAGTTAATCTTGTGTTATCCTTGAGCTTTCCTTTATATTGCATTAAATTAACACCCATGTCACAAGATGATTTTGATTGGAATTCCCAAGTGTTAAAGCTTTAATCCAAACCATAAATTAACTTAGGTTTCTAATCATTACCATTACTTGTTTATGGTAGTGTATTTTTTGTTCCAATAATCCATGGAAACCACACGTTAAACAAAACAAGTCATTAATCCATGACATGCTAAGTCCAACATACACAATGTTAATTCAAAGAATACTCATCGAGAAAAAGCTCTCAATCGCTTAACATAACTAAATAATGACTCTCCCCAATGGAATATTTACTAATCCATTGAAATTATTAGTAATATGATTATAATTATTATGATGATAAATTAAGAAAATAAGAAAAAGAAAGGGATAAGAAAATAGCGGTGCGTCGAACACACACACGAAAGATTTTGAGAATCAAAATGGAATTTCAATTGAATGAGGAAGAAAAACAAGGGAATGTAATTTAAATTGATTCAAACTATTTTAAGGCTATTAATATTATACTATAGAAGGTGGATGAGAATAAGATATATTCAAGAAGAAACTTGCATTAAAAAGGAATTACAAAAGAAAGGACATACAAAATTACAACAAAGAACAAAAAAGTAAAAGGAAACAAAGAGAGGAGGAGAGGTATCTCTTGTTGAAACAATATCAAAGCATATCCTCCCAGGCCCTTGGAAAGGATCTAGTAATTCCAAACCTCCTCCTTAAGTCCTTAAATGCCAACCTCTTGGAAGGAGAGGAGAGGGATGTATTTATAGCCCAAGGAGTGGACTGTTTGCATTCCAAATCTGTCCCTCCACTTGACCCGCATATTTACCAATCTAGAAAGCTGAATCACGAGATTATGTCTTCTTAATAAATGTATATATGTATTTCTTATGTCTACCCTCAAAATCTTGCGGTCATTGGACTTTTTTAGCCAAAGTTATGGCTATTTCATTAAACAAAGCTAAACTGTCCATTTCTATCCATGACTTTTCAATGGATGAAATGTGAATGGATTTTTGAATAGTAAGATGCCATCAAATACGGATAGTTTCTTCAACAAAGTCGGCCGCCTATATCTCCTATTTCACACTGAAAATTCTCAGCTCAAATGGATTTTTAGATAAGGAGAAAATTCCACATTTGTGTGCTGATTTTAATTCCCGGACCGAATGGTGGGATGAACTTCATAGAATCATTTGGGACACTTGTTGAATGCTTTGGGCCTTGAAATTTTTATCCAAGATGACACATATGTTCCCCAGAATTATGGTGGAGAATCAACCGTTTTGGACTTCTGAATTGAGCCCAGTAAATCAATCTTCAAGGATGGTCCAGTTTGTTCATAGATTCATTGGTTCTTATTGTGTGGTACATATGAACCTTAAAATGGCAGAATTGGCACATGATCCCTTCTAATGAAATGTTTTAATTAAAATAGTAATCCTACCAAACAAAAACCATGAAATTTGGATCATTATAGTAATAGTTATAGATAATACATTAAACTAACTCAAATCTGGATTTATTCAAATATTACTCAAAATTATATTTAATATTAAAATATGAATATTACACACAAATTATGCACTTTTCATATAAAATCAGTAAAGGGAGTTAGTAAAATGTAATTAATAAATGAATAACATCAACTCCCCCACACTTAGTATTGTGCATGTCCTCATGTGCAACAAATATAAAAAACATGACAAAATCATTTTCACTCACCAACAAATATTAAAATTTTATTTTTTTACCAATCAGGGGAGATTCAGACCATTCCACTCATCCATATTAAATTCCACCACAAATTTTTACAAAAATAATGTTCCAAAAACAATTCATTTTTCATGCTCAAAATTAGAAATAGAAAATGTGGGCACTCAAAACTTACTCCACTCAAGATGATAAAATTAATTTATGGAGCTTCACTCATTCACCAACCAAAAGTGAACATCTTAGAGTTTGAAAGAGCTCTCATATTCCATTATCCATTCTAAAGTGCACAAGAATTAAGAGGAATTTTTAGGGGTTTTTATGTGGCTATGGGATGGTAGGATTATAATGTCCAAAAGGGTGGAAAGAGGGGCTAAAACACTAACATGGATAAAACAATGCACAATTTTTTTGAAAATGAAACATGGAAGAAAATGGAAACACATTTTTAAAAAGGGAAAAATGAAGAATGACACAAAAGTGGAAGAAATTTTGAAGGGGATGAGAAGATGGAATATTTACAAAACACAAAGCTTCTCCCAATAACATAAGTGTTCCTTTTTCTTTTCATTTCTTTTTTTTTTGTATTTTTTCGAAAGTTGAACTTGAAATAGATCTCACACTAATCACCCAACCCATGTTTGATCTCCTCACGACACTAATTGTAATATTTATAATAAGATCAAAGGTTGAGGAAGAGTGATTTTTGACCTAACCAAGACACAACCCATTCTTTGCATTTTTTTTTTTTTTTGATTTTTTTTTTTTTTTGATTTTTTTTTTTTTTTGATTTTTTTTTTGAACACTTTTCAATAATATTTGTAGAAAAGAACGTCAATATGAGTCCATTAAAACAAAACTCACTAAATTATGACCTCTCCCCCACACTAAAATGGATGCTTGCCCTCAAGCATATGACAACACGTTGAAAATCAAGAAAAGGATACCCAAAATGAAATCCATCCTCCCCACACTTAAATTTCAAGAAATTATGCAATGTAAATCCATGTAGATGTTGGGTGGGACAAGGTATTGGGTTTTTAATGTGGCTATCAAAGAAAAGTTTTACATAGGCTTGAAGGGGCTTTCAAAAGGAGGATTAATGTAGGGTAATGGGAGGCTATTTTTCCATTGTGATTCTCATGAGGTTAAAAAAAATGCCGATATCATATTAATGCACACCAAAGTAGGAAATTCAGCTCGAAGGTCCACAAACTCAAGACTCACAAATGGGGGTGAAAAACACACATTTTGAAAAGATGGTCATAGGTGACCTTGGCATGAAAGCTAATGATTTTCCTCACGGTAGGGGTAAATCATTTTCCAAATCAAAAAATGGGCATTCAACATTTATTGTTCTTGACACAAAATTCTTTATCCAAAGTCATGATGAAAATGCAAAAAAAATTAGATGAAAACATGTCTTTCGATTCCCCAAAAAGATTCGACAAAATTTGAATATTTAATGGTGAGTAATTATGACTCTCTTTTTTTTACCTTTTGTATTTTACTATTTTTTTAGTGTTTTTTTAAAATACATAGTCACACAAAAGATAACGATAAAAAAAGGGTTCGATGAAGAAAGTGGTAAAAAAATGAAAGACATAGGAAGAATAAGAAATAGAGAGAGAGGAAGATAGAGAGAGAGTTAAAGGGAAAGAGGTGCCCCCTGGTTTGGATTTTCTGGGTCTCCATCCAGTGGTGGTTCTCTTGAAGTGGATGGGGATTCGATGGAAGTCGACGTGGTTCCCGGATTGTGAGACCTCTCATGGTGATGCTTTAACCGAGTCCGTTAACCGTGAATGTCCTTTTGGAAGAGGGGTCTTGGACTTGCACTACATCAAATGGGTAAACATTAGTAATAACAAAAGGACCTTCCCAACGAGAATTAAGCTTACCTGGGTGAAGTCGGAATTGATAATTGAAAAGCATTACCTTTTCACCTTCATGAAATACCTTTCTCAAGATGTGTCTGTCATGGAGTACCTTAGTCTTCTCTTTGTACATATTGGAATTCTCATGGGATTCAAGTTAAAGCTCCTCCAGTTCAGCCAATTGCAACAATCTTTCTTCACCAGATTTTTCACAATCAAAATTACAGTTTTTCATAGCCCAAAAAGACTTATGTTGGATTTCAACTGGTAAGTGAAACGCTTTACCAAAAACTAGCCTAAAAGGAGACATCCCAATGGGTGTTTTATAGGCAGTTTGATAAGCCCAAAGTGCTTCACCAAGTCTTTCAGGCCAGTCTTTTCTGGTGGGTTTTACAATTCTCTCAAGCACTCTTTTCACTTCTCTATTAGAAAGTTCAGCCATTCCATTTGTTTGGGTGTGATATGCAGTTAAAGTTTTATGTACAACCCCATTCTTTTTTAGAATAGATTCCATGGTTCTATTACAAAAATGGGTTCCTAAGTCACTGATCAAGGCACGTGGTGTGCCAAATATTTGGAAGATGTGGGTCTTTAGGAACTCACTAACAATATGAGCATCATCCTTCCTAGTGGGTTTGGCCTCAACCCACCTTGAAACATAATCGACCGCAAGAATAATTTATGAGAATCCATTGGAAGGTGGAAATGGTCCCATGAAATCAATACCCCAAACATCGAAGATTTCACAAAAGAGTAAGGGCTTTTGGGGAATTTCATTTCTTTTGGAGATTATGCCAAACTTTTGGCATGTGGGACATGATTGACAGAACTCATGTGAGTCCTTGAAGAGGGAAGGCCAGAAGAATCCAGAGTCTAGGACCTTTCGGGAGGTCCTTTGTGGTCCAAAGTGGCCTCCACCAGGCATTAAGTGACAGAATTCTAAGATGGAAGAATATTCATCTTCATCAACACATCTCCTAATTACCATGTATGCCCCAGTTTTCCAAAGTTTATTTTCTTCCCAAAAATAGTATTTTGAATCACTTTTCAACTTAATTTTTTGTTCTTTTGAAAAAAATTCAAGAAAAACACCAGAAACCAAGTAATTTACAATTGGGGCATACCATGGTAACTTTGGAGTGAGAGATGAAAGGTTCTTAATTGGAAATTCAGGATCGATGATTTCAGAATGAGGAGAATTAGGAATTCTACTCAAGTGATCAGCCACAGGGTTTTATTTTCCAGGTCTATCTTTGATTTCAAGGTCAAACTATTGGAGCATTGGAATCCATATTATTAGCCTTGGTTTGGAATCACTTTTCTTGAGTAAGAACTTAATAGCAGAATGGTCTGTGAAGATGATGATTTTGTCACCTAAGAGATAGGGACGAAATTTATCTAAGGCATAAACCACAGTTAAAAGTTCCTTTTCAGTCACAGTGTAGTGAGATTGAGTTTCATCCAATGTTTTTGAGGAATAATAGATGACATGAGGAATTTTTTCTCTTCTTTGACCAAGAACAGCCCCAACAGCTCTATCAGAAGCATCACACATCAATTCAAAGGGTAAGGACCAATCTGGGGGTTGGATTATCGGGGAATATGTAAGATAAGTTTTGAGTTCAATGAAGGCTCTCTTGCAAACCTCATCAAAATGGAAAGAGACATCATTTTGGATCAAACGAGTGAGTGGGAGAGAAATTTTACTAAAGTTATGGATGAATCGCCGATAGAAACCAGCATGACCGAGGAATGATTGGATGTATCGAATAGAAGTGGGTTGAGGATGTGATTGGATCACTTCAATTTTGGCAGGATCAACTTCAATACTATCTTTTGAAACTATGTGCCCTAGAACAATCCCATTAGCAACTATGAAGTGACATTTTTCAAAATTTAACACAAGGTTACACTTGACACACTTTTGAAGGACTAGAGAGAGTGAATTCAAGCATGACTCAAATGACTCGCCATAAATGGTAAAGTCATCCATGAAGACTTCCATGCAGTGTTCTATGAATTCTGAAAAGATACTCATCATACACCTCTAGAATGTTGCAGGAGCATTACAAAGGCCAAAAGGCATTCTTCTATATGCATATGTTCCAAAGGGTCATGTTAAAGTAGTCTTTTCTTGGTCCTGAGGTGCGATTGGGATTTGGAAGTAGCCGGTGTATCCATCAAGAAAGCAATAGTGTGACTTTCCGGCCAATCTTTCTAGAATTTGATCAAGGAATGGAAGAGGGTAGTGATCTTTTCGGGTTTCAACATTCAATTTCCTATAGTCGATGCACACACGCCATTTGTTCTTCACTCGAGTTGTGACTACCTCTCCATGTTCATTTGTGACAACAGTTATCCCACCCTTCTTAGTACAACTTGAATTAGACTAACCCATTCACTATCATAAATTGGGTAGATAATACCAGCTTGAAGAAGCTTGGTGATCTCTTCCCTAACTACCTCAAGTATGAGTGGATTGAGTCTTCTTTGGGGTTGTCTAACCGGTTTGGATGTCTTCTTCAGATGGATGTGATGCATGAAAAGGGCAGGGTTGATTCCTGGTATGTCATCTAGGGTCCAACTTAAGGCTTTTTTGTTTTCCTCTAACACTTGAACAAGTTTGGACTCCTCGGTTTCAGTAAGTGTGGAAGAGATAATGACAGGATATGAGTGATCATGGAAGAGGAATGCATATTTCAGGTGTGCAGGAAGAGGTTTCAAATCAGTATCATCTTTCACTTTTGGGATAGACAACTCAGAAATAGAATAAGGGACTTCAGTTGCTTCAGATTCATTTTCCTTAATATTGTCCAAGGTGGAGCAGTAGAGATCAGAATTGATGTGGAATTCAAGAGAGTTTTCAAGTTCCTCTAGATTGATGGAGTCTATGAATGAAAAGTCCACATCAACTTCACCATTTATGACTTGGTTAATCCTAGTGCAGATTTCACAACATCCTATCTCTTCAGAACAGGATGAACATGATGTAATAGGGTTCAATTGACTCTTAGAAGTGTCCTCAGAAGCATGGATTGAGAATGCAGAGTGATCCTCACATGGGTATCATATGGCTTGGAAAATGTTGAATTTGACCAGTTGGTTACTGAATTCCATGGATAAGATGCCAGAATGGACATCAATCTTGGTTCTCACAGTCATGAGGAATGGTCTTCCAAGAATTAGGGGATATCGAGAAGAGTTCATCTCACCTTCCATGTCAAGGACATAGAAATCAACAGGGAGGATAAGATCATTGACTCGGACAAGGATATCCTTAATTATTCCCTCAGGACTGGTTGTGCTTCGATTGGATAACTGGATGACAACACCCGTTGGGTGCAAAGGACCTAGACCAAGGTTGGAGAATATGGATTTGGGCATGACATTAATTGAGGCTCCTAGGTCTATGAGTGCATCATCAAAGTTGGAACTTCCAATTTGGCATGGAACTGTAAAGGTCCCTAGATCTTTGCACTTTATGGGAATAGAATGCTGGGTGGAGACATTTTTGAAGGTCCTAAGTTGCCTCTTATGGGTACACAACTCCTTGAGAAACTTGGCATACTTAGGAATTTGTTTTATGTCATCTAAGAGGGGAATGTTGACTTCAACACGTCTAAACATGTCGAGCATTTCAGGATCAGGTTCAAAGGACTTCCTTGGTTTAGAAACAGCTTGTGGAAAAGGAATTGGATTCCTAAGTGGAATGAAAGGAGGTGAGGGAATGGATTCAGGTTCTTTTTCAAGTTTCTTTTTCTTTTCATTTTCTAGGTCAACATTCAAAGGAGGGTTTGAGGATTTATCTTGAGGCACAACAATTTTGTTTCCCGATCTAAGTGCAATTGCACTTACATTACCCTTGGGGTTGGGTAATGGTTGAGCTGGGAGTTGGGAATAATTTGATTGTTGTTGCTGGATCAGGTGGGATGCAAGTTGACCTATTTGAGTTTCAATGTTTTTAAGGCTAGAACGGGTGAAGGAGGCAAGATCTTCCACTGCACTTTCCCATGGTTGCTTGGAAGAAGAGGCTTGTCCCGGATTGGGATTACCTTGATTTTGGTTCTTGAAAAAGCGATTGTATTGGGTTGGAAATTGGGAAGGCTCATTCGGATAGTGGAATCCAGGAGGAGGATTTTTCCTTTGATGTTGAGGAACAAAAGGATAAGGTTGATGGAAGTTACCACCACCTTGACCATATTGGAATTGGTTTGGATTTTGAGGAGGGAATTGAGGGGGATGAGAGATGGTATTACCATACCTCAAGCCTGGGTTAAAGGTAGAAGAGAAAGGCTCAGAGTGAGGTTGGTTGAAGTTTCTAACAAACTGACCTGATTGTTGAGGGTTGGGGTTCCACTGAGCATATGCTGCATTGAGCTCCATTGGTCCAGATGAATCGGATTGATCCTCTTGAAGTTGTGGACATGTGTCTGTTGGATGAGCTGGGGAGCTACAGATTCCACAATTCTTGATAGGTCCAGGGAATAGTGACTGTGGAGAAGATGAGGTTGGGGCTTTGGTAGCCACCGCTAGTTGACACACAAGACCTGTAAGTTCACTCATCCACTCAGTCATCTTGTTAGGCTCTATGGATTGATTATCTTGGGCTTGTTTGACTTGAGCATGTACTCGAGTATGGAATTGTTGTGTGTTTGCAGCCATGTTACTTATGAGATCTCTTGCAGGTGTTGGAGTTTTGTCAATAAGAGCACCACCACTTGCGGCATCAATGAGAGTTCGCTCTATAGCCAATAACCCCTCATAGAAGTATTGGATCAATAGTTGGTCAGGGATTTGGTGGTGTGGGGAGGTTTCCACAAGCTTTTTGAACCTCTCCCAGTACTCATGGAGTGATTCATTTGGGAATTGACGGATACCACTTATTTCCTTTCGGATGGAAGCGGTGCGAGAAGCGGGAAAGCATTTTTCTAGAAAGAGACGCTTCATGTCATTCCAAGTAGTTATGGAACCAGGAGGGAGGTAGTAGAGCCATGACTTGGAAGAGTTAGCTAGGGAGAAAGGGAATGCTCGGAGTTTGATTTGTTCTTCAGAAACCCCTTGAGGCTTCATGGTAGAGCACACCACCTGGAACTCTTTGAGATGTAGATGTGAATCCTCACCGGCTAGCCCATGGAAATGAGGTAGAAGATGAATCAAACCCGATTTGAGTTCGAAGTCAGCCTCTATGTTTGGATATTGAATACCAAGGGGTTGGTAATTCATATCAGGGGCAGCAAGTTCTTTCAATGTTTGTTCCCTAGGATTGGCCATATCGAATTCAATTGGTAGGGCAATGATTATTTCTTGGGTGATTTGGTTATCCCTAATGGTCCTCCTAATTCAACGAAGAGTTCTATCAATTTCAGGGTCAAAGAAATCTGAGGGATTGTTTGGGAGGCTACGGGGCATTCAGAGAGATTTAGAAAGGATGAGGAAGGCGAGTTTTTCTCGGTGTTTTTTTTCAGATTTTTTTTTTGTTGTTTTTTTTTTACAAAAACTAAAAACTACCGACTACTTAAAGCACCATCCCCAGCAACGGTACCATTTGAAACGCACAGCCGATTGTCGCCTATCGACCGGTCAAAGTTCCGGTGCTCTGCTAATGTGTATAGCAGCACTCGGGTCGAATCCTCGGCGATGATACTTCTAAATAGTTGATTTTTTTTAATTAATTGTATTCTGATTGAGGGTTTGTTTGCAGAGCTTATGAAATAATTTATGGATGATGTTTGATTTAAAAAATTGATAAATATTGGGTTGATTTCATCAGTAGGTAGTTAAGCTTGTGTTATCCTTGATCTTTGCTTTATATTGCATTAAATTAACACCCATGTCACAAGATGATTTTGATCGGAATTCCCAAGTGTTAAATCTTTAATCCAAGTCGTAACTTAACTTAGGTTTCTAATCATTACCATTACTTGTTTATGGTAGTGTATTTTTGGTTCCAATAATCCATGGAAACCACACGTTAAACAAAACAAGTCATTAATCCATGACATGCTAAGTCCAACATACACAATGTTAATTCAAAGAATACTCATCGAGAAAAAGCTCTCAATCGCTTAACATAACTAAATAATGAATCACCACAATGGAATATTTACTAATCCATTGAAATTATTAGTAATCTTATTATAATTATTATGATGATAAATTAAGAAGATAATAAAAATAAAGGGATAAGAAAAGAGCGGTGCGTCGAACACACACACGAAAGATTTTGAGAATCAAAATGGAATTTCAATTGAATGAGGAAGAAAAATGAGGGATTGTAATTTAAATTGATAAAAACTATTTTAAGGCTATTAATATTATAATACATAAGGTGGATGAGAATAAGATATATTCAAGAAGAAACTTTCATTAAAAAGGAATTACAAAAGAAAGGATATACAAAATTACAACAAAGAAGAACACAAAAGTAAAAGGAAACAAAGAGAGGAGGAGAGGTCTCTCTTGTTGAAACAAGATCAAAGCATATCCTACCAGGCCCTTGGAAAGGCTCTAGTGATGCCAAACCTCCTCCTTAAGTCCTGAAATGCCAACCTCTTGGAAGGAGAGGAGAGGGATGTATTTATAGCCCAAGGAGTGGACTGTTTGCATTCCAAATCTGTCCCTCCACTTGACCCGCATATTTACCAATCTAGACAGCTGAATCACGAGCTGGTGTTTTCTTCATAAATGTAGATATTAATGTCTTCTATCTACCCTAAAAATCTTGCGGTCATTGGACTTTTTTAGCCAAAGTTATGGCTATTTCATTAAACAAATCTAAACTGTCCATTTCTATCCATGACTTTTCAATGGATGAAATGTGAATGGATTTTTGAATAGTAATATGCCATCAAATCCGGATAGTTTCTTCCACAAAGTTGTCTGTCTATATCTCCTATTTCACACTGCAAATTCTCATCTCAAATGGATTTCTAGATAAGGATAAAATTCTACATTTGTGTGCAGATTTTAATTCCCGGCCAGAATGGTGGGCTGGACTTCATAGAATCATTTGGGCCACTTGTTGAATACTTTGGGCCTTGAAATTTTTATCCAAGATGACACATATTGTCCCTAGAATTATGGTGGAGAATCAACCGTTTTTTACTTCTGGATTGAGCCCAGTAATCAATCTTCAAGGCTGGTCCAGTTTGTTCATAGATTCATTGGGCCTTATTGTGTGGTACATATGAACCTTCAAATGGCAGAATTGGCACATGATCCCTTCTAATGAAATGTTCTAAATTAAAATAGGAATACTACTAAACAAAAACCATGAAATTTGGATCAGTATAGTAATAGTTATAGATAATACATTAAACTGACTCAAATCTGGATTTATTCAAATAGTGCTCAAAATTATATTTAATATTAAAATATGAATATTACACACAAATTATGCACTTTTCATATAAAATTAGTAAAGGGAGTTAGTAAAATGTAATTAATAAATGAATAGCATCAATCACACAGGGCTCAAGGTATGTTATGAATAGACATTATTCCATTTTTATATCATTTCAGATTTTAGGTATTCTAAAACTGAATTAACACTTGAAATCAAAATTGAAATCTGATGAAAAGAATGTATCAAGTTATAAGAAATAACATAAACTTGGAAATAAACCAATGGTTCAAAATATCTGGAAATAGAAAAATTTCAAAAGGAATGAAAAGCAATGGCATGACATAGCAATGGTATGATAATCCAATGGTGTGACATCCAACGACATGAAAAACCAACGGCATGACAAGCCAATGACGTGTCACCACAATAGTGTCAACTACAATGGTATGTCATCACAAAATAAACTTAAACAAAATTTATCATTTCTAACTCATGTTTGATATAATTTATTCTCTCAGAATTCAAAGGCTGAGTAAATATATCAGTTAATTGATGTTTTGTGCCAATAAATTCAAGAGTGATATCTCCTTTTTGAAAATGGTCTCTCAAAAAGTGATGTCTTATATCAATATGTTTTGTCCTAGAATGTTAAATGGGATTCTTAGAAATATTTATTGCACTTGTATTATCACAGTTTATGGAGACATATCAGAATTGATATACATAGTCTAGTAGAGTGTGTTTCATCCACAAAATTTGTGTAGAGCAACTACCAGTAGCTATGTACTTAGCTTCAGTAGTAGAAAATGCAACAGAATTTTGCTTCTTACTACGCCATGAAACTAGAGACTTTACTAAAAAGTGACATGTTCCATAGATTCTTTTTCTATCTAACTTTCATCCTCCAAAATCAGCATCAGAATAACTTTCTAAATCAAATGTTTGTCCTCTAGGGTATAATAATCATAAGTTGGTTGTATACTTGAGGTATCTGAAAATTCTTTTAATAGTAACAAGATGTGACTCTTTTGGGTTTTCTTGAAAATGAGCACACATACACACACTAAACATAATATCTGGTCGATTGATAGTCAAGTAGAGAGAACTACCAATCATACCTCTATAACTAGTTTGATCAAGTGGTTTCCAAGCTTCATCAAGATCCAATTTACAAGTGGTACTCATAGGAGTATTACTACTCTTAGTTTTGTCCATGTTAAAATGTTTTAGAAGATCTTTTTTATACTGAATTTGATTTAAAATAATTCCTTCTTTGTTTTGAAAAATATAAAATCCAAGAAAGAATTTGAGTTTTCCCATTAAATTAATTTCAAATCCATTTTGCATCATTTTTTATAAATATGTACATAAAGAATTTCTTAAAGATCTAAAAATAATATAATTAACATATATGTATACTACCAATACATCTTTTAAAATTCACTTTATAAAAAGAGTAGGATTGGCTATTCCTTTTGAAAATAATTTTGAAATCATAAAATTAATGAGATTATCATACTTATGAGCTTGTTTTAAACCATATAAACCTTAAGTTAATTTAAAAACTTGATTTAGAAAATGAGGGTTTTGAAAATCAAGGGTTGTTCGACAAAAACATCCTTATCTATAAAACCATTTAAGAATGCACTCTTAACATCTATTTTTAAATCTTGAAGTCTAGATGTGCTTCATAAGAAAGTAGGATTCTTATGGATTCATGTCTGGGCATATGTGCAAATGTTTCCTTATAGTCTATATCTTATTCTTGACTATAACCTTATGCAACAAGTCTAGCCTTTTTTCTAACTATAGTGTCTGACTCATCAACTTTATTCATAAACACTCATTTAGTACCTATAGTCAAGGTGTCCTTGGGTCTATATATAATTTCACACACTTTGTTTCTTTAAAATTGATTTAATTCTTCTTGCATAGCTATTACCCAAAATTCGTCATTAATAGCTTCATTGATGTTCTTAGGTTCAAGTTAAGACAAGAAAGCTTAATGTTCAACCTGATTTCTAATAGAAACTCTGGTTTGTGTTCCTCTATTTATATCACCTACAACATCATATAAAGGATGATACTTAATTGTTCTAATAGATCTAGAGAAAGAGGGACAGGTCACTTCTGGATTTTTAGGTTCAGGTTCTGGAAGTTCTGGAATTCTTCAGAACTGGATGATTTTTCTGGTTGTTTTACAGTAGATTCTAAAGGTTTAGAATTTAAATTCATAGAAGATAAATAATCCTCAAGGTTTTCTAAGCTAGTCTTAGGCTTATGTGGATCAGTTTAATTAAATTTTACATTGACTGGTTCTTCTATAGTTTTGGTATTCTTATTGAAAACTCTATGGGCTTTGATATAGATTGAATAACCAAGGAAAATTTATTCATCACTTTTGGAAGAAATTTTTTCCAAATTATCCTTAGTGTTAAGAATAAATACTTTGAAACCAAAAACTCTAAATTAATTAATCTTAGGTTTACTATTTTTCCATAGCTCATAAGGGGTCTTCTTAAGGATAGGTCTAATAAAAAATATATTGATAATGTAGTAGGCTATATTGATAGCTTCTACCAAAAAATAGATTGGTAGGTCATACTCATTCAACATAGTCTAGGATATCTATTGTAAATTTATATTTCTCATTTCAACAACTTCATTTTTTATGGGTGTCCTAGGAGTAGAGAAGTTATGAGTGTAGCCATTTTTTTTATCAAAATGATTCAAAATCATGATTTTCAAACTCACGACCATGATCACTTCTTAAGGTATTAATCCTAATCCCACTAATATTTTATACAGACATATCATACTTGGTAAAGTAAGAGCATGCTTCACTTTTGTGAGATAGAAAGTATACTTAAGTATACCTAGAATAGTCATCTACAAGAACATAAACATAATGCTTCCCATTGATCCTTGAAACTCTAGAAGTTATAAACAAACCCATGTGAACCAACTCAAGGGGTTGAGAATTTGGAACTTATTTCTTTAATTTAAAATAAACTTTATGTTTTTTCCCTTTTTGATAGGGGTTACAGACTTTATCAGTTGGGAACTCAAGCTAAGGTAGATCCCTAACTAACCCTTTTCTAGTCAGCTTCCTAAGTGAGTGAATGTTGCAATGGCCTAGTCTCCTATTCCAAATCCATGACTCTTTGTGAAAGGCACTTAATCATGAAACATTTTGAGAAAATAAATAATTTAAATCTACAGCATAAACATTTTCATTTCACAAAGTAGTAAAAATTAAGGTATTTTTAGAATTAAAAACATTGCAAGCATCATTCTAAAATTTAACATAAAAACCACCATCACATAACTGAGGAATTATTAGAAGATTATACTTTAAACCATCAACATATAACACTTTAGAAATTAAAAATTAATTTTTCTTACCAATCTAGCCTAGGCCAATGACTTTTCCCTTATCATTATCACCAAAAGTGACATAGACACCATAAACCTTGATAAGGCTCTTGAAGTAAGAATAATAATATATCATATGCCTTGAAAATTTATTGTCCAAGTACCATAGAATTCTACTGGATGTCTTCAAGTAGTTTTCCTACAAAACAATTTTTAAACAAGAAATGATTTTGGTACCCAAATATGTTTGGGTCCAGAAATGTCAGTAATAAATGATTTGGGAACCCATATTTTCTTAATGGGTTTCCTATAAATAGATTTGAAACTTTTAGAAATAAAATAATTATTAGGTCCTTTTGAAAAATGATTAGCAAAAGAACTTTTAGATCTGGATTTAGGAATAAAAGTGATTTTAGATATTCTTCTCTATCTAGGCTCAATCCTATTCCAATAACATATTTTGGTGCAAATTGTTTTCCCAAAATTTGTGTGAGTCTCTACCATTTTTAAACATGTCTAGATCTTTATTCAATTTCTCATTAGATAGTTTAAGTTCAATGTTTTCTTTGAGTAGGTGAACATTTTTCTCCTTTTCTATAGATAGTTCAGATTTTATATTTACAGTTAGAACATGCTGTCTTTTAAGAATTTTATACTTATCCTTTAATTCATTAAAGTTATCCTCTAGTATATTGCAGTATTCAAATAATTATTTATTTGAAATATTATCATTATCATGTTGTTCAGTGTCAAAATCATCAGAATTATGCACATGCAGGATATTAGAAACAATAGGTAAATCAAGTACCTCGCTGACTTTAGTCATGAAACACATATTGGCTCTATTTGGGTGTTCTTCAGGTGATGCATCAGAGTCGCTGGAGATATCCTCTGAAGCAATCCATGTTGTCTTAATGGCCTTTTTGTATCTTCTATCCTTGTCCTCATATTTATTTTTATACTTAATCTTTGAACAGTCAGATATTATGTGTCCTTTCCTCTTACATTCATAGCAAACAACTTCTTTTGGATCATCATCCTTTTTCCAATCTTTCTTCCAATTTCCTTTGTTGTCATACTTTCCTTTATATTTTGATTTTCTAAATAAATTTTTCTTTCAGCAAAATTTCTTGAATCTTCTGGCTTGGTGAATTATCTCATCATCACTATTAAGAGGTGATTCACTATCACTAGAACTGGTAGCTTGAACTTTATCCTTTTATTTTTACTTTTGTTGTCTAGGGGTAGTAGTCTTGAAATCTACTGAATTTATTTTAGGTTCCTCGTCTTCTTCATGGTTTACCTTTAATTCCTCTTCATACATCATAAGTTTTCCAATCAGCTCCTTGACTTGCAGTTTTCTTATGTCACGTGATTCTCTAATTGAAACAGATGTCCCTCTCCATCTTTCTAGTAGGTATCTTAGAAGTATCATAATCTGATCCTTATCAGATACTGGTTTTCAAAGTGATCTCATTGTGTTGAAAATCTCATTAAACCTAAGATACATATCATAAATGGATTCATTAGGCTTCATTTTAAAATCATCATATTTAATAGTATATGTATTAAGCCTCATCTCTTTCACATTTGAAGTTCCCTCATGGGAAACAAGTAGAGTGTCCCAAATTTCGAATGTTGTTTTACATACAGAAATTCTATTAAACTCTTCATCTTCTAATGCACAATATAGGGAATTCATAGCCTTACAATTATTATTGTAAGTTAATTTTGTTGCATCATCCCAAGTACTTATAGCAGTATCAGGTATAACATATTCATTTTCTATTGCAGACCAAATATCAAAACCCATGATTTTTATATGCATTTTCATTTTAATCTTCCATTGGTCATAATTTGTACCATTAAATAAAGGAGGTATGTTAGTAGCAGGTCCTCCTTGTCAATTATCCATTTAAAAACTAAAACTACAATAACAGTTGAAAAGAATTTGAAAACATTAATACCAAATATTTAAACCTTTGATACCAAATATTGGTTGGAGTTAGTATCTCAAGAGGGGGTGAATTGAGTACCCAATAAAAATTTCTGTCTAAAATGGATTATTTTGAAATGCCCCAAATGTTTAAATATGACCCAATTTATCAAAATATGTAGTATGATATAGATATAAATGTTTCTAAATATTTCTCTAAATATTTATTAGGTATCAGATGAATAATATACAATATTATTGGATCCTTTGAAATCAATTTAATTGATCAAAATACTATATGAACACAAATTAAGATAGACTATCAAAGTATATATTTTGTTTACAGTTAAAACAATTTTCATTTTTAAAGTGGAAATAAAGAAAAAAAATTAAATCACATAGTGGAAACAATGGATAAAAGAGGTACGATCTCAAGTCAAGACTTAGTCCTCTCCACTTGGTGATCACCCGCCACCAAGCAGTTTATATAAAATAAACAAGATTGTCCACAATGTGGGTCGGGTTTTACAACAGTTTACATTTGTCCAGGTCACACATGACCTCTTCTATAGTTATACATGGGAGAAAAACTAAATAGATCACACAAGGAACTCTACCACTCTTATCCGTGGGAGAAAAAAATATAAAAAGAGTTTGATAATATATCAAGTATCTTCCATTTTAGCACAGGAGACAATGTGTGTGTGATAAAACAGAGTATGCACACACACTTCTTGAAATGTAATAAAGATAAACAGAATAGAGAAATCTAAAAGTGTAGAGTTTAGAAATGCTCAGTCTGTGCAATGCAGCTTGTGAGTCATGATTTGATTCTGCAGTGAAGCTTGAGTTGGATTCTCTTGAAAAACTTCAAGAAAATAGAGTGTCATAGACTCTTGTTCTTTCACTAGAGGAAAGCACCAAATGTGAATGTGTAGTTTGGCTCCCAGTTGAATGTTTGAAGTAGGTGAGATATTCTTGTTTGTAATTAGGTTTAACTCTATGTATGTTCAGTTTTCACGAACTATCATCTTGTTATCGGTCCACTTCATCCATTATTGCATCTCTACTGAGGGAGTGTGTTGTACTTTTATTAGAAGCAGTGATGAGAATATCTGGATCAGCTACTTCCTCATACTTCACATTCTGACACTATCTTCAATACTTTCTATTGATAATTTAAGATACAATCATTAAAATAGTAAATGGATTTAAATCCAATAAATATAGTCGTTAGAATAATGTGATTCAAAAAGATGAGTTAAGAAAAAAATAGTGGTGGTGTATTAGACTGGCGGTGTCTCAAGGTCTGACGGTATGATACTGGCAATGTGTTAAACTTAGCCAAATTTACACTACGTTGGTGGCGACTCAACTAGTAGTGTCTGGTCTAGTGGTGTGTGGTCTGACGGTGTGCTAGACTTAGCCAAAATTATGTGTTGGAAGTACGACATTGAAGGTGCCTCATCTGGTGGTATGACATTGACAGTGCCTCATCTGGTGGTATGACATTGACGGTGCCTCATCTGGTGGTATGACATTATGGCGGTGTGATATCCTGGCAGTATCTCATACTTAGTGATATTTTTATGATGGTGGAGAGTCATGGACAATGGTGTCTCGAGTTGGCAGTTTCAATCTCAATGGTGTCTTGTACTTAGAAAATTTTATCACATTACTCAGAATACAGATTACTTACAGAGAAACATTAAATTCATTAATATCATTAGAATCATGATTTTTTTATCATTAAAACTAGGATGCCAACATGTGACATGCTTCTGGTGGGTTTGTGCATTCAATAGATTCAGGAGCTGAATAAATATTTTCTAGAAAGTTTGAAATGAAATATCTTGGTAAAGCCAAGAAAATCTTGGCCATAAGTATCAAGCGAGATAAGAAAACCATAAGTTTAGTTCTGTCTTAAAGATAGTATGTCCAGAAGATCATGGAAAGAATTTTAATGACTAGGTGTAAAGTTGTCTTAACCCCTATTTCCTGACAATTTGAACTTTCAAAGGAACAAGCACCATGAATGGAGGAAAAGACAAATCACATGGAGAAGGTATTGTATGCATGTGTTGTAGGAATCCTTATGTATGACATGGTGTGCACTCGACATGACATTGCTCATGCAGTGGTGGTGGTCATCCAGTACATGGAAAATTCAGGAAAAAATATTGGGAAGATGTAAAGTGGATTATTCAGTATCTCAAAGGGTTGGAAGATACTGCACTTTGTTTCAGTGAGGATGATCTGTTATAGGGGTATATTGATAGAATTTGGGGGTGACTCATATACATGAAAGAGTTCAACTAGATATGTTTTCACTTTTGGCAGAACCGCAATCAGTTGGATGTTAAGGTTTCAACCAGTGATTACGCTCTCCACAATGGAAGGAGAGTTTATGGAAACAACGAAAGCAAACAAGGAAATGGTATGGTTGAGGTGTCTGATTAAGGAGCTCGAAAGTAGTTGGGAAAGTGGATTGTTTTACTGTGACAGTCAAAGTGCAATCCATTTGGCTAAAAATATGATGTTCCATGTGAGGATGAAGCACATTGATTTAAAGTACTGCTCTATCCAAAAGATGTTGGAAGATGGTGAGTTAGTGTTGTAGAAGATTGCTAGAAACAAAATGCAGTGGATATGTTCACCAAGGCATTAATCCAGGAGAGTGTGAGGCAACATTGTGTCTCATTCGGACATGGGTGAATGGAATGAAGTGGAGGAGCATTGCATGCAGTAGAAGAAGAGGTTTTTTTTGTAAAAGTATAGGAGGATATCATGAAAGTCCTTGAAGCAGGCTTCAAGTGGGAGGTTGTTAGGATTTTGAAGCCTCTTCAAGTGTTGGATTCAGCCAACCGAAAGGGGGAAATTTAAAAGATCCTTCGATTTTGTGAAGGTAGTTCCAGCAGGTCTTCAGTGGTCGACAATGATGTGGTCGGAAAGTACCATATCTCGATAGATGCATATGCATTGTGGAGGTTGGTTCATCAAAAGGTGAGTCGTACTCGTGTCAATTAGCCAGAAGGGGGAGTTGTCTTTGATCTATTGATAGCAGACGGTCAAGTCGAGGAATGCTACAGGAGATCGATGATTATCCAGGTCAATGGATGGATCCCCACAAATATAGGTGTCTGGTTCAACCAAATGATTGGATGGGGCCCACTATATAAAGTGGGAAAAACCACATGTTGAGGTGTCATGTGATCATTGGGTTTAGTGATCTACATGGATGCCAAGTCATAGTGATTATAAACTCCTGGTCTTCTATTGAATTTGAAATGAAATTTTGCAATGTTTCTCCTGTGGACGTAGGATTGAAAGTCTGAACTACGTAAATCTTATTGTGTCTTTTATTTGTCTTTCATTTCTTCTTCATGTTTTTGTGTTGAATGTATTAGTTGTGAGTGAAAGTTCCAGAGTAAGTAAAACTTAGTGCAGTGATTAGGTTGAGGTGATTCTTCCTAGTTTCGGTATATTGACATTTTGAGAGTTCCTTCTGAAGCTTGTTTCCGTGTTGTTGGTTTCAGTGCCCTAACTTCTGATGGTTCACTACTACAAAAACGGGCAAGGGAAGCGTCACCCTTTATCAGTGCTAAAAAAGCACTCATAGAGGGGGGTCTTTATCAGCGCTTTTTCCTAGTGCTGATAAAATTTATATTTAAAAAATCATGAAAATTAATATATTGTTATATAAGTATATTTATATTGATATAAATATAATATATATTTTTTAAATATGTTTTATATAAGTATAAATAGACTATTACATTTAATATATAAGAAATTTAGTGAAAATGGCTTTAAAATATTTTAAAAAATATTATTAATTAAAAATTTCCTAATTATCATCGATTAATGATCATTTAATAACAATCTGAAGACACAAAAAATCAAAAAAATGAATAAAAGATCTAAAATAAGTTGAAAATGTAACTCAAACTTCAAACGGCCATAACTTTTGATCCGGGTGTCCGTTTGAGCTCTACAGCATATCAAATCGAAGCTTGCGATGAGCTTTACGTGCTAATGACTGAAGGAAACCTTCAGTCACATTTTTCAAGGCCCAAAAGGCCTCCAAAACTGAGTTTTTAATCGGGATACCCCGATTTTTTAACTTTCAAACAAGTATAACTTCTGATCCGGAAGTCCTCTAGGCCTGTACCACATATCATATCGAAGATTGTTTCATTTTCTTCGATTTGAATAGTTGTAGAGTTGAAACGGACTTCTGGATTAGAAGTTATGGTCATTTTAACATTTTATGGCTTTTCAAACACACATATGTTTTTATTCATAAATATATGTGTGTGTTGTATAAATGTATGTATTTATTTATTTATTTATTTATAAACACACATAAAAAACATATTTTATAAATGTATTTAAAACTAATCTTATAAATATATATTAATATACAAATAAATGTATGGATAAAAAATTATAACTAAATATATATATATAAATAAATATAAATATAAATTAATATACAAATAAATAAATATATATACTAATATATGAATAAATATATACGTATTAATAGAACTAAATTTATTTATATTAATATGAATCTATATTAATATACGAATAAATATAACTATATATATAAATATAAATATATATTAATATACGAATAAATATATGTGTATTAATATAACTAAATATATTTATATTAATACGAATCTATATTAATATACGAATAAATATAACTATATATATATCTCATTAAATAGAGAAAAAAACGAAATGGCTTAGTGGTAAAGGTGCAGGTCCGCAAGGGGGGAGGTTGCGGGTTCGAGTTCGGGTGAAAGCAAGGAGGGGTGCGCAGGCATGTGGGGGATAGCGCGGGCAAGGGCACCGCACCGGAGAGTCACAGGGGGTCTGCTTAGCGCTGATAAAGGGGGGTCAAGCGTCGTTAAAGATCCCCCCCCCCCCCCCCGCGTTATATAATTTTTTTTTAACTTTTATCAACACTTAAAAAAGTGGTGATAAAGGACTCATTTTATCAACGCTTTTTTTTTAAACGATGATAAAGAGGTCCCTTTTATCAATGTTTTTTTAGCGCTGATAAAAGGGGCTTCTTAACAGCGCTTTTTTTGAGCGCTGATAAAAGGGACCCCCTTTATCTTCGCCTCGATTAACAGCGCTTTTTTTAGCACTGTTAATGCACTTTTCTAGCGGTGATAAAAGCCATATTTGTAGTATTGGTTGAAGTTTGGTACGAGATTCTCAACAGATCAAATTGGAGCAATAAATGATAGAAAAATCCACTTTTAGTTAATTCTTTTTTTAGAGGCGGTCTTGTTGCACAGAAAAGTAAGAAATAAAATGTTATATTTGGATCAAGTGCATAAGTTAAATTTGCAAGAATGTTATTTTCACTTCATGTAGTTTTGTGGCAAAGATATCTATTACAAAATCAATGTTAAGCATTTGACATAGCTCTTTTTTGAAAATAACGTAGCATATGATATTGTCCACAATCTTGTTTAACAAGTTCAAATGAACCATAATGATGCAGGCAGAATTTCCATAAAGGATAATTTGGATAGCAAGGTTATTGAGCTGCCAAAGATTTACACATAATATCAGTTAACAAATATTATTAAAAAGATGACATCAAAGCAAAACTTCTTCAAATGTCTTGGAAAGTTTGAGCCTCTTCAGGTGCATATATAGTTTTCTTCATGTTTCTTGTAACACCTCTTGCAAAGTGAGACTTAAAAGACTAATTGGTACTATCTATGTTAATAAGGTGGGTCATTCTATTCATGACTCTATATGATTAGAACTCCACAGGTGTTTGGTATGGAATAGTATTAGGATATGTTACCTTCTTAGAAGTTTATCAAGATGTGTGTGCGTGCGAACAAAGCATACTGAAAGAACGTGTATTGGTTTGTTGGGATTGTCATTAGTATGATAAGTGACTACAATGGATAATAGTTTGCAGTGCGCTGAAAGACAGCGTATTACAGGAGACTCATGAGGCAAGGTAATCAGGTTCATAACTCGGGGAGGTCGGGACGTGACATTTCTCCCCTGCCCCTAATCGGATGTAATAAATCAAATAATATTTTAAAAATAATAATTAAAATGTATAAAAAAATTGAGTAGCACTAGAGATGTTAATGAGGCAGACAAGTTTAGCGCACGGATCAAGCGATATGGTTGATGATTTGGTGGAGCGAGTTGACCCGATCGACATAGAATGTGGGTGCTAAAATAAAGACTCTAACCCCACTTCAATAAGATCTACGAACTTGCGGATAAAAAAATATATAGTCAATTACAAATTACATTAATAACAAAAACAAAATAGTCGTAAAATTAAATCAGAATAAATATATACATGCGTGTGTCCATCATGTACACTTAGATGGGGGAGTGAGTCGTTTTATTGATTATTTTTTTAAAAAATAGAAACACTTAATTTTTTTTAATCTACATGCCTTCAGGCTTCACAACATTTCCAATTTTAAATTACATGAACTTAAATATTTAAGAACCTAAGTCGCCCAAGATTGCGGGTTTTGGCTGGTTTTTGGGAAAATGTTTATTCATAACTAAAACAGACAGTTAATGCTAGTTTGGAATAAAAAACAAGAGAAAATACCGATGAATGACAAAAAAAATTATGAATTTTTAAATAAAATGAGATTTCATCCCAATCTAAAATGTGAGATCCTTAGCTGAAATTAATGACATGTATTGGTTCTTGGTTGACATTGTTCCCATTTTTTTCAGGGCCGGGTCTCGGGATGACGTGTCCGAACTCGACCCGTGAATTTTAAAAGACCCGGGTCTCGATCCATGGGTCGGTGGGCAGGTGCCGGGCTGGAAGGACAATATCCGTACGGATTTTGTACGCCATAGGTGGGTCCCACCGTGGATTGTTAGGACGTGAAATATAGTTCCGCCCGACCCCGCACACCGATCTGATTATTTTATATATATTTATATCTGAAAAGGCGTAACGCGTACAAAATCCCATGGACCGTAACGTGGTTAATTAAAATTAAAATGAATATCGAATAATGCTATTTTAATATTAAATATAATAATATTCCGGCCGGTCTGGATTATTCTAGATTCCGAGCATTACCAGTAATGTTAAATAATAAAATAAAATATAGTGTATATGTATTACGTTAGGTGTGTATATATATACCTAGGTTGATGGGAAGATGATTAATTAACGATGGGGTCATAGTTTTCATTTTATATAAATAAATATAGTTGGGCCGGCATTTATTGGGGCGCGTGACAGCCAATGTATCATTAATTTCAAACCGTATAAAGGAAAAATTAAAGATATCTACTTTCACGTATTTATAATTCTTATTATTATAATTATTTTGACATGCAACCAAACAACGGTTGTTTAAACATAAATATATGCATAATCCTTTTGTAATAAAAATAATAATTTGTAAAAAGTCAATTTTTGTAATAAAAATAGATTTAATTACACGTCAATGGTTTTTTTTTGAGTATATAAGTATGGATTGTTTTTTGTTTGTTAAAAAAATGTCAAATCTGGGATTTAATTTGCACACTCAAAATACCATTTTCACAAATATCCACCTTGTAAATGAAAATGCATAATCTACATCTAGCTCATGGTATTAATGCACCTAGTTCATTAATTCAATCCAATGCTTAATAAACATAAATAATGTTTAAACTTAGACAACGTAATATGTTTCATCAAAACGTGAGTTGGATTGTCAACAACATATAAACGGTCGACACATACTTTTCTATAGTCATTTATGTCTCAAACAAAATGAAATCATATGTTTATATGTATTAAACTACCATGGAAAACATATTTTGTTGATAAATGCAATGCATATTGACTATTACAAAAAGAAACAATGTCACAAGAGGATAATGAAAGTTCATTTACCAAGCCTTTCAACCACAAATCCCATTTGATTGATTTTTCGAGTGTTGTATCCCCAACCTCAGTAGTGCAGAAGCTCGCCATTGACTATATGTTTCATTTCCATGAGATAGGACCATCACATGGAGTAATAAAAAATCAAAGTTTAAACTTTTTAGTGTTTAAATTTGAAGAGCCCAAGTGAATTATGGAGTTGAGATGTATTTGTTGTATTTTTTTTATCAATTTTTTTTTCAAATAAATGAAGTCAAATATATAGTGATGTTGGAGATGCTGCCTATGCATAAATGGATAAAGGAAGTTGTGCTGTTTCTTAGAACACTTGGATGAATAGATTCAAGAGAGCAACAATTAACATCAAACAATCGTTGACCTGATGTTAAGTGTGAAGAATGTAAGTGCTAATGATAAAGATTTGTTCCCGAAGCATTGAATACTATAGTTTTTGAACATGGAGAGAATATATAGGAGTTATTTTGGAAAGGAAAATTTAAATAAGAGGAGAAGAAGAATAGTTATTCAACTCTCAAGCCTATACTACTCGAGCAACCAATCACCAGAGAGGCAGCGACCAAGCTCAATGGTAGTGTCGACAAGAGTGACTAGGCTATGGAAGAGGAGTGGACCAGTGTGGTTTGGAGCTAACAAAGTGGTAGAGCTACAGTGTGGGGTGACATCGTGGAGTAGTGCTTGTGGTATAGGGTGGTACCATGAGAGGAAATCAGTCGATAGTTACACTCCGTGTGAAATATCAGTTGTTTCCTAAAGCAGATATCAATGCAGGACTTGAGAATGCAGGCACTGTTCATATTTTAAGTAGCACATGTGGTTTGGATGATACAACATCATTGGCATCGTCTTCTACCTCAATACTAGGGTTTGCATATCGGGGGTTCGCACCACACCACTTATGATCACTGTGACGACCCGCCCCCAGAATACCCGGAGCCGGTGACTTGAATCATGATGTGTAATTTTTAACAAAAACATGCACTGATAGATTACACATCATGTCCCGTACAGAGGATCGATTCAGTTCAGGTTCTGGAAAACAACCTCTTTTGTCAAGCTTCTTCAGTTGAAAATTGATACCTGGAAAATTTTATTTAAAAACGTAGGGTGAGCATATGAACCCAGTAAGGGGTTTTAAAATATTATAATATACAAATTATAATTTTTTGAAAACATTCTTTAAAACTTTCCACCAAATATTTTTTTAAGAAAAGCTGCAACACATGTAATATATCATAACAATTGTCTAAGAATTAAAAGTGCACAATTCAAAGAATACTAATAGAGTTACAAGGATCAATGATTCAATTATAGGCATGCTCATTTAGAGTAAGAAGTAAAAGACAATCCAACTTAAATAGTTATGACATGTGAAAATGCAAGTACATAATAATAAAAGCGAATAATACATGATCAGAGTTGCGCTTATTAATAACTTCAATTTCATCCTTAACTACTTAGAGACATACACTGGCTAGCAAATTTCTAAATAAGTCATAACTTTTATTTCTTCTATTTCTCATAAACATAAGCGCTTTAACCAAGAATATTCTACGAGTCGAATACTCCTCTGGTTAATTAAATTACAATCATAATGAGGAAAATGCATATGCCGGACATCATAACCATACCATCCAGACCTCATGCCAGGACCATAAATAATTATTTTGTCAAGGCCTTGCGCCAAGACCGTCGTTTGTCTCATGAGACCTACCGATGCATCGAGGGGCTATAACGGGTCCCACCCGTCACATACTAAGTCCAATGCATTCCTCATCTCTCTAAATCAAAGTGCACATACCACTTTGATTTAGTAAGTTATTTATTATTTATCATTTCAAGTGTCACATATTTCTTGTTTCCTTATTTCACATTATTCAAAGTGTCCCATACCACCTTGAATAATTTAATTTAACATTTCATATAATTCAAAGTGTCTCATACCACTTTGAACAATTTAGTGTTTAATACATATTTGGTCATAGTAGTTAAATTTCACCCTTTAACATTTACATATATATAAAGTGAGTCATTCATTAAGAGGTTAATAACAAAACCATCAACTACATGACTTTGTCATTGAATGGTGAATATAGTAAGTAGACTATGACATATGTGATGACAACCAAGGTACTAAAAGAAATACAAGTTTTGTCACATGCAATAGTAACCTTAAAATTCAAAAACCTTATTAATCAAAATTCATATTGGAATTTCATCTGGATGCATAATTAATTAAAGAAAAACCAAACATTTCATGTGAGGTTTTAAGCTTGCAGATGCTCAAACATTTATTGTTAATATGCTTTTGTATAACACATCATAATGTCAAAAATCGAAAGCATGAAACTCAACCATAACCAATACCATTTAATATGTAAGATAATAAGTGACTCATACATATGAATATAGAAGTTGCAAACCCCAAATATAATACTCATGAACTAAACACAACAAAAGTATAGTATTTGGAATATCCACACTTAGGGTTTAGTGTTGTGTAAATTTATTTATACAATAGGGTATATATAAAGAGTAGTGTTTAAAAAACAGAACATTCATATTTCGAAGAAAACTAGTTTTACTCTTTCTTTGAAATCCTTGGACAAACTTTAGATAAAATTGAGGATCCAAGTCTACATGTATACATATAAATTCACAAAAACAGAAAACACATTATATAACAAAGGGTTTAACCCAAAAATCCAACAACACCTATGTGATTAAAATATATTGGACTCATCAATCAACAAGAGTCCATAAATTTTAAATCATAAGATGAAATCTACAAGGATTATATATTAAAAAAACTTATATATATATGCTTATGTAACATGTATGACTCACATGTATAACTGGGTATACGTAAGAGTCTTACACCAAGGTTAATAGACACTCACTTGTTTATCAACAACATAAATTAACCCTAGGAGTTAAATGTTAAAAGGCTTAAATCCGGTCTAGAAGGTGAGTTATATTATTATTATATATAACCGTGTATACAAATATATGTATATAAAAGTTTTGTACCACACATAATTCCTTATGTTTTAAAACTCTACTTAAACTTGAGACTCAATGTTTAAAAGTCTCAAAACTGGATATAATAAAAATTTATGAAAAACTGTAGGGTTATATATATATATATATACACGTAACTGAATATATATATATATATATATATATGGTATGTAAAAAAGTTTTACATGAGATAAATAATTTTCCTTTAGGTTTAAGAATACCCCATATCCTGAAATCCAGAAGTCGTGAATCGGGTATAAGAGGGTTTACGTCCAAACCGCAAGGGTGTATGTACATATAAGAGTACACACACACACAAACACACATATATATAAGTACGTAAACTTTCAAGCAAGGAAACATTAATTCCCTTACCCATAATATTACTAGAACTCGAAAAACCAAAAGGCCCAGGAGAGGCATAAAAGAACATTTTACTTAACCGCAAGGTTATAAATATAATTTTGTGGGCATACATACATACATATGTATATATTCTCAAAAACAACATCACAAGACAAATTAACCCTTACCTTAGTTCGAGGAGGAGGAGGGGCTCAGAAAGGATCGTGGGAGTTTGCTGGAGGTTTGAGTGTGGGAGAACCGGGGGGTTCTTGGGGTGCAACGGATCGTTTAATATAAGTATAAAATAAACAGAAAATTTAATGTTACCGTTGGGAAACCGATGCCTATTCGGTACATTAAATGAACGAGGAAGCCTTTGTGGAGAAAGGGAGGGCAAGGAGGGGTCCACCTGTTGTCATGGGTGAAGAAAAACGGTGCAAGTAGGAAGGGTAGAGGTTACTAGTCCAGCGCAGGCGGAGAAGAAGAAGACAGTGCGGGAGAGGAAAACTGAAGATTGAATGGATGGCCAAGATTTGATCCGGCCTTGATCCAATGGTTGGGGTGCGTCTTCGAGATTTAAAAGGTCGGACAGCTTGGATTAGATCCGAGTTTTTATCAGACAATATTGATCAACGCAATGCTTTAAAAAATACTCGGACGGTCACGATTAGATCACGACGGATCAAACGGCACACAAAAAACACGGAGAATACCGCAACTTCTAGAAATTGAGGCCCAAACCGAGATGGACGGCCTCGATCGCTCGTGACATGATCCTACGGCCCAAATACCATTTTTCCTTAAAAAACTTGTCCCACATTGAATCGGAGGGACTCTCGCGACCTATTTATAAGCCATGAGCTCCGAGAATAAGCTCAGAAATCACAACACACACACACACACAAGGGGACCTTATATACACCCCCCACTACCCATAGGCCTCAGCCTACCCTTGCCTCTCCGTGGCCTCGCACCCACGGTGGCACGCTCTAACTCACATGCGCATGCTCCTGCGCGTCCTTCGAGGTAGCTATGCCTCCCATGCTCGGTCTGGCCTATGCTAGGGTTGAGGGCTAGGCTCAGCCGCCTAGTGCGTGCTGCCTCCCTTAGCCCAGCTAGAGGGCTGACCCAAGTGGGGTTTATTTTTTTGTTGAACTTTAGTACTAAGTTTCAAAACAAAATTCCCCTTAGTTTTTTAAACACTTAAGCTTTAAAACACAAAGTTATAACTTTAATATATTCATATGGAAACTTTTATACTAGTATTATAGAAATCAAAACATAGTTTAGTTAAAATATTATTTGAGCATTAAGAATGAAAACTTTTATAGGATATTTGAAATATTTGTAAGATGTTTAAAATCCTCATCTCATTTTAAAAAAAATCACGCAAGTGTAATTCAAAATATTAAATCATTGCCCCTTTAAAGTTCACAAGAAGAGGTTATATGACATTTTCATAACTTAAATGTTTTGAAAATCTAGATTAGATATTTTTGATCAAACCACCGAAAAGACCAATGACTATAATTATAACTGTTAGAACTCAACAGTCACAAACATCTCCAATAGTCACCCAAGGGGTAATAGTCGGGTAGATGCCTTATAAAACCAAACATTAGGGTGTTCCAAACTCAAGACAATTGAAGAAGATGGTTCTTTCTATACCACTTATGGTCATTACGGTTTTCATGATTATGGTGGTGATGTTCTTCGTTATGATTGAACCAAGGGGGCTTCTCTATTTATCGGGTCTCGTTGTTGCTTTAGGGGGCCTTCCAGTGGATCTGATAGGGTTTTTAGTAGGTATATTTGGTTAACATAATTTCATTTTGATCTTTTTGTAAGGTAAAAACTATGGTGTTTTATTTAATAAAAAGCCTTTGTGTTTAATTTGTAAGTTTTTGTTTGGTTGACATAAAAATAAAATCATGATATTAATATTACATGAGGAACAAGTTTTGGGGTCTCACAATCACACCATGCTCAGTGGTATTGTACCATTCCATAATAGTTGAGTGAACCCTGTCTAATAAAGTGTACACTAAAGTTATGAGACTCAAGACATATAATGAAATATGGGATAAGCTTGAGAATATGTATGAAGGGAATGTGAAAATAAAAGAAGCTAAACTATAGTTCTGGAAAACTAAATTTGAAGACATATGAATGATTGATGATGAGATAATAGATGACTATTTTACTAAAAAAATTGAGATTGTTAGTCACATCAGGGGCAATGGCGATACTTTGGAAACGTTATCCATTGTTAAGAAGTTGATGAGGAACTTCCCTAATAGATTTTAAATAAACATATCACCCTTAGAAGAGGTGGGAGAGCTATCCCTTGATGAATTGCATAACACACTTCTAAATTATGAAATGAGGAAAGCTCCTATGTTCAAAAGGAAGAAAAGAAGAAAATTATATTCAAAACCATGAGAGAATATAAGCTCTAAGAAAAGAAGGATGAATTCTTTTTAGATTCAGAAAGTGATGAAGAAAGAAGTGTGGATCTTAAGAGATACATGTATCTTATTTCTAAAAATGTTAGAAGTGGAAGATACAAATACAAAGGTATGCTTCCTCATAAATTATTTAATTGTGGTGGCATTGGGCACTTTTAAATTGACTTCCCAAAGAAGAAACATGATGACACCGAGAGTGAATATGACGGAGAAGACTTCTCTAAAAGAAAATTTAGAATACCGAAAAGGGTGACATAAGAAAGAAGAAGAAGAATAAGTCTTCAAGAATGTTTTGAAGAAATCGATGAGCGGAGAAGATGATAAAGACTCATCATCATGGAGTGAGTCATAAGATAAAGTTTCCAATAAAAATTACAAAAACTTCATTTCTTGGGTTAAGAGACATGAAGACACTTCAAGTAGTGATGGAGAAAAGTAAGAGAGCTATAATTAATACATGTTGTTGTGTGAACTAGTAGCATGTTTTGATAAAAACACTAATATCAAGAAAAAAATCAATCTTATTGAGAAAAATACAGGGAATGAAGATGAGAAGAAGACTGATCTTATCATGATGATAAAAAATTTCAAGGAATTAGTTTTAGAACATGATAAGGTTATGAAAGATATTAATACAAAACTAGTTTCAAAAGAATAAGAGTTGACGAGACACAATCTAGTTATCTTAAAGCTGAAAATATCTTGAATATAGTGAGAGAATATAATGATAAAGCTATGGATGTTCAGGATGAATCATCTAAATCTATTATGAAGAACATTATGAAGAAGAAGGTAAATGTTGTTTTTGATTATGTTAGTGATGATAAATCTATTTTATCTTGCAGTACAAATTATATCACCAAAACTGGAAGAGAATGGGATGAAGAAAACCATGAAAACTTCACTCTCGTATCAAGGAGAAATATAGTGATTTAAAATAAGGATAATATCTCAGGTAGAAGAAAAAAAAAAGGTTGGAATGGGACTAGGAAATAAGCTTTTATTCACCAATAGATCAATCAAAACAATGAAAAAAACCTTCAGAGGATATTTCCAAAGTTATAGAACATTAGGGAATAAGGCCTAAAGTTGCTGGTATAACATGTCACTGCCATAGGATTGACATGAATCTAGGGGTATAAATTATGGAAATAAAAAAACAACTCTGTGAGAATAAGGAAAAATCTTAAGAGGAAGAAGTTTGTCGCTTATAAATTTATAAGTTTACTCAAAATAAATTTTGTATTCTAGAAGAAATATGTGAAAGATGTGACCAACCAAGTCACTATGCTGAAGATTGAATTAAAATATTTCTAGGATATTATTTTTAGATTATTGGAGTTGAAAAAATCATAGAATAGTGAGGAGACATGAACCTACTTGTGAAGGTAGTTCTTGTCCAAAATAGAATATGTAGAAAGAATAAAAAAAGCAATTATGTTAAATATAAAAAAATATAGTTCAAAAAAAGAATAGAGGTTATCAAAATATGATAAACAAGGAGTTCATGAGATGCTGTGTGGAAGGTGTGAGAAAATTGGGCATAAGTCAGAAAATTTCTTGAAAATGTTGCAAGATCAAGTAGAAAAAATATGAAGAAACAATCATATGAATATGAATGCACTTTTATAGCTCATAATAAGGAATATCCACATAATCCAATAATTGAAAATAGGAATATTTCCATGATACCTATGAAGAAAGATGATAAAAAATTCATAAAAGGAATCATAGAGATCTCTTTAAGTGTTGAAACTAGAAAGAAAATAGAATCTTGGATAATATGTAACTTTTAGCCATACTGATTTCACTAAGGAACTAAGAAGCTCCACCTTATTTCCATATATACTTTGTTTGTTCTTATTTATAGAGAATTTAAGGTGATGAATTAAGGGGTAGATATGGATTAGTGTTTTAGCTATTACACAACAAGGATAAGTGTTCATCATGGGATGATTTAAATACCATGATGAATAGTTTTTGGAGTATATCCCTTGAGGATGAGTTTATGTGAACAAGATATTAGAGATATGTTATTTTATGAGAATCTAGAATCTGGATAGTACCAAGAGAAAACTGAAGCGAGGTAACACAATTACACTTTCTGTCCTTTTTTCAATTATATCAAATCTATTTATCAAGGGGAGTAATGGTTAATAAGAAAGATAAGTTGTAAGGGAAGTAATATGACTTGAAATTGTGTATTTTTATGCATTTGTTTAAGATGAGTGTAGTTTATAAATCTTTATGAATCTATGTGTACAACCCCTAAAATGAGAAATGTGAGTTAGTATCACATGATGGATAGCTTGTGGACATCTTTGTAGTCTATGTTAATCACTCTTATTTTCTACATCAGGTTTTCCTATGTAGGATTATATTTATTTAAATAATGGATCATTTCTAAAGAAAAATGAAATCCAATCCTTCTCTCATTAATTGTACCAGGTTGCAAATTTGAACAAAAAAGAGATTTTGTGTGTGAAAATCATGGATGTAACATGAAGAAGAGTGAGACTTTTCCATTACCTTTTCACCTTTGCATTTATTTTCAATAAGGGGGAGAAAAATATTGAATTTAAAAGTAAAGTGGGTATTGAAAAAAATCCAAAGGGAGGTATTGAAGAGACCAATTGAATTATGATGATCAGATATATTGGGTTTATTTGTTGAAAATCTATCTCTAAGGAATAAAGTAAATATATGGAGAAGTTTGAGATGTTTCATATGTATAAATGGGAAAAGGAAGTTGTGATGTTTCTTAGAACACTTGGATGACCAAATTTAAGGGAGAATCTATTAATATTAGATGATTTCTAAGCTAATATTATGTGTGAAGAATGTAAGTGTAGAAGATGAAGAATTTTTCTTTAAGGACCATCTAATAAAATTTCATAACATGAAGTGGGAGGAGAAGCAAAATGTTATCAAACTCTAAAGGCTACACTATCCAATAAACCAACCACTAGAGTGGTAATGACCAAGATAAAAGGCATTGTCTATAAGAGAGACTAAGATATGGAGGAGGACAGGACCAATGTGGTTTGATGCTAAGTAAGTGGTAGAGACACGGTATGGGGAGACACCATAGAGTAGTTATCATGTTATAAGGCAGCGCCATTGGAGGTAAATGGATGGTAGTTACACAATTCACCTAAAATACTAACAACTTCCCAAAGAAAGTATCTACATGGGACTCAATAATGTAGGCACTATTTATATTTTAAGTAGAGAACATGGTTTTGATAAAACAACTTCGTTGGCATCATCTTTTACATCAAGACTAGGGTTTGCATATTGGGGGTTTGAGCTATGCCACCTGTGATTACACCACTCTCACTAGTATCATACCACACTAAAATAGTTGATTGAACTACCGTTATAATTGATGATGAGATCACTGCATGGAAGAGTTCAATGTACTGAGAAGTATCATGAAGCTAAATTTCATGTAGAATTTATTCTCAAGTGGTAACTTGAAGTTATGATACTGTCAAGTCAAGATTGATTGCAAGATAGTATGAAATCTAATCAATATGAGTCTTCACTAAACCTTCGATGTATCAATATCATGATGGATTGATTATCTTGATCCTAGTTGAGTTGAGTTGTGTTGATCAGAAGATGACTAGACCGAATGATGTAAGAAAGAAAAAATGTGAGATACATAGGCATAGAAAAGTGATAATGATTGGAAATAGAGGTGCCATAGAAGCTGCATGTTTTGATAATTTCTATGAAAAAAACTGATTATAGAAGAGTATGCATACCAAATAAATCCAATGTTTTTTTGAAAGAGCGATTCCATGTTTTTTTGAAGCCACAAAGGATTAAATGAATCACCATGTTTTTTAAAATCACAAAGGGTTAAGTGCATGGTCAATGTTTCCAATAAATACCCCTGACCATGTCATTTTTAGTGCATTGAGATCAATCAGAGTTTCATATGACGATATTTTTTGAGAAATAAATATCTGTATCCATGTAAGACTTACCTAAGACTTATCAAAATTTTCTTGTGAGAAGGATCCTATGCATTATAGTACTACATAAAGCCTATAAAAACTATCTTTCATGAATACAAATCAAAAAACTAGATGTTGTGAGAATTTCATGCATGGAATTAGGTTTTCATGAAGACAGTCCCACATACATGGTATTGCACAAATCCAATGAAAATAAATATTTTTACATGAAGTGATTTCCATAAAACAGGAGTTGTGTGAAGAAGTTTTGAAGAGAGTTTCTAGAAGTAGTGTGAATCAGTTGTACAAATCAGTTGCATGAATCTAAATTGAAAAAACTTCTTATAGTGGTTCTAGAAGTTTATACACCATACAATATAAGTTTTAGTAGGTGAGGAGTGTTAATGTTAGATGCATAAGTTCCGGTTATAGTGAGAACTTATAGACCATATAATTTATAAAAATTAAAGTTGATCAAGCCCATTGATTTTGATTCTGAAGAAGATATAGTCATTTGGACATAAATAAGTATACAATCGATGTGAACACTACATAAGAGTATTGAAGCAATTAATTTCCTATTCGTGAGTTTGAGAGGACCCATTAAAGAATACATTAGAAGATAACTGGATCTGTTTAGGAGATAGCTCAAACTGGCGTGATCCAATATAAAGAACTCATGAGGATGTGGATAGGGATTTTTGGGAGATATAACTCCATTTCATTCACCAATTATCAAGATTTTAGAGAGATAACTTGTATCTATACTCGCTCATGTTTATAATGGAAATATAGGTCTCAAAACTCAACCTGAACATAGTAAATAGTAGGCACCCACCTTGAGATTGAACCTTGTAAAAATCCACGCGTGTTGTGCTATTCTCAATTTGATTACATATGAGAAAGGGAGAGATATTGAGTAATTATAGGATCAATAACCTAATCATTCATAGATATTTATTTAAGAAATAAATCAAAAAAATTATAATTGATTCACCTTCCCCCTATTAGTGATATAACTTAACCTAATAACTTCATAATTAACTTCCTAATACAAACCTATATATCCCATTTTTTCATGTTTGGAATCAAACTTCTTACCATGACATAAATTCATATCCAAATAAATCCCAATAAAGTTGAGTAGAAGCATTAATACATTCCAGTGAGGTTGTCCCACATTTCTCATAACTTAGTCAAAGTGAAAACAAAAAACATCAAAATCCATCCTTAAAAAAATCATAACATACATAACATTACCTATAATGTTAGAATAAAAGACATTACTCATAATTTTTTTTTCAAAATCTATAGTGGGTGGTTGTGTTAAAGATAATTTAATATGTTAACCTAATGAGATAATTATAAGTTTCAAATAACTTAACATGTATCAATTCAAAACCTTTTTAACATAAATATATTGAGATAAAAACATCAATCCAATTTTTTATATCTAATAATTTTTACGCCAAGAATATGTTTTTCATTCCTTAAGTCCTTAATTTTGAAAAAAAAACTCAAGTTGAGATTTAAAATAATTAATTAACCTTATGTTCTTTCATATGTTTAGTATCTCATCAACATATTATAAAAGATAAATTATATCATGTTAACCATGTTAATAAAAAACACATGTGTTATATTGAAGGGTTTTGGAGGAAAAAATGCTCATATAAAAATGATAAAATAAATAATTAAAATAAAATTTCCATGGGATATATCCATACATTTGGATAAAATAATATAAATAAAGAACATGCACCTTTTCTCTATTAAACCCAATCCATCCAAGTTCATCCAATTGAACTTATTAGGGATTACTGAGAAGAATCCAATGATATCCTTCCTCATAACATCTCTATGATTTGTGTGAATCTCCCAATAATTGGGACGAATATTCTTTAAGTGATGATTTGTTAGAACCCTTGGTTAAATTCTTGAAGAAAATGAGAGTGGGGGAGTTTCAGTTTGAGAAGTTTTCATAGCATGAATCTCATATATAAATTCCAAAAATTGTATTAGGATAAAAAAAAGATCTAGGAATAGAGGAAATGGTGAGGCGTGATTCCCATTTAATTTTTCCACATCTAAACTTGATAACAATTTCCCAATTCCTTTGATAATTTCATCACACACAATTTATAATTAACTATTTAAATAAAATAAATACATGGAATTAATTATTTTTGATTTGATTTGTTGACGCCAATGACTTGATTGTGTTGCCATTATTATTTATTCAATCACCCAAAAAATAATTCCTATTATGATATCTTAAATGTTCTATAAACATTCAAACACTATTCTCTCACGTGTTAGCTTGAGAGAATCATGTACTTTATATCATTCATTCTTGATCTTATATAGAAATAAATTAATTCATCTTTCTATAATCTTGAGAGAAATTGGGGATTCTCTTTAATTATATCTCTAGGTATTATGAAGAGAATTGGATGGAATAAAATTATCTTTTTAAATAAATGACATATTTTATTTTTTATACCTGGGTAAAAATCAAAAGGATTACACTAAATCCCCTTTCTCATAATTTAACTTTAATTTAAATCCCATACCACCTCAACTAAAATAATAATAAAACAATCATCATTTTAGGAAACATGTAATATTATAATATAATTTCTTAAATAAATAAATATTTATTTATTTTTTAAATTAAATTAAAATGTTTTTATATAATCATTAACTTGATATGAATCCTTCTATAAATATTTCTAAACCTTGATCAATAAAATTATTGTTATTTAATAAAATAAATATTCTATTAACTTAAAATGTGAACATATATTTATTTTATTAACTTAAATTATTTATTTATTTATTTATTAAAGGTAAAGGATATTATAAACCACAAGCTCACTCACACACACACAAACACACTAGATCCAGTTGGTCTTTCCCACATTCCTTCCCACTAGGATTGAAATGCATACTTTTTTACTAGAACCCATAAAATTAACATTTCCTGAAGGACCAGGGGCTTGAAATCCCAAATTGAAATGGATCAAGTCCCTAGGGGAGGCCCAAAGGTCCCCCTTTTCTCTATGGACAATGGCCTTTGCATGTTCTCTAGGCCTGTGTGTTGCCCCTACCATGTGTGCCTTTACCTGAACCCATCGGTTGTCCCCACCCAAAGACTCCCAAACTACTAGAGTGCATAAAACTTCTTTACCACCAACCTACATACTCCCCTAAATCATAATCAAATCCTGCTTCCCCATCAATCCAAGAGTAGTCGATCAAACCCCTAAATCAAGAGAAATATCTATAAACACATCATGACCCCTATTGAGAATAGGATAAGTCATAAAAACAACAATGAAAATATTCTTATGAGAACTATTATGTAATATAATCCTTTTATCAACCAATATCTCATCAAATAGGATGATTACATGCGTCATCATCATTTAATACTTGATTTATCTTTCTTTGACTTTCTGAGATGAACTTTTTTGTAAAACACTATGGACATGGAATTTAGTCAAATACTTCTATCTCAATCAATGGGATAGATATATCTTGTTAAATAACTTGGAATAAACAAAATTTATCTTAATAATTCAATTAATATCATACAAGTCATGACACACCAGAAAAAAGTTACTTCGCTACGTGTAAATACATCAGGGTTTTCATCATGCATCTAAGTAAGAGAATCATGATACACATTGATAATGATCATAAGAATAAGTACCAATACACACATTCATAGATATAAAAATGCATTGAAACATTAATTATGTGGAATTCTTACTGTTGGGTTTTTCTTAATAACCTCCCTTATTAAGACCACTTAATGAAAACTTCATGAGAAGAAGCCTCAATATTTATAATCTCTTAACACCTGATAATCATAAATCATATGTTTCTTATTTGAAATTTTTATCTATAACATAATACCTAGTTATAAGAATGTCATTATGGAATCACTAGGTTCTCATTATAACAGGGAACTATGACAACATATTGGTGCGAAGAATACTCTAGAGACATTATAATATACAAAATACAAAAGCAAATTCAGTATGTGATATGAATATGGTCTGGTAATCAAAAGTACATGATAAAGTTGTTTCTAGAGAACCAAATCTAACACAAACCTCTTTTTATATTCATCCAAATGTAATCTTCGAAACTCAAAATGTTTGACCATTTAATGAAATGTTTCAAACATTAAAAATTATTATAACTTATTATTTAATATTTAAATTGATTATTTACCATTTAAACTACCACTATATATGTTCAAATTATTTAAAAAAATAATATTTTTTATGTTATGAAGGTGTTTGTGTCGGGGGGGGGGGGTTATAGGATGATGGTCAAGTGGGTATGATTTATGACTTTTTTGTTGATCTTTTTTCAATGCATTAATCAATGTATAAGTCATATCCAAACACAAGTGATTTTGGATAATTCATATGAGGTGAATAGAATTTGGATATATTGAATAAATTACAAAATCAATGGAGTTAAAGAGTGATCCTTTAAAAGAGTTTTGGTTTTGGAGATAAAATCACTCCATATGGGAAGTCAACATGTCCTAATGAGCCTGCATATGACTAAAATTTTGGTGAAGTCAGAACACATCATGTCATAATACACATGGTTCATTCTATGTAATTCCCCAACCCTAGTTTCCTAGATTTGGTGCATTATTTTAATACATTGACATGATTATAAGGAATAAAATTCCGAAGGACTGATCAATTTAGCTGTCTTGGAAAATAGATTACATGCATGAACTTTACATTACAAATTATAACATAAAATACATCATCTATAATCCTTATAGAATTCAACTATTTCCCTAGATTAACTCTTCATATCAGTCATAATACACTTCATGGAATCCTGAGAAAATAAAACATAAGAAAGAGGCGAGCTCAGATGCACAGTAAGGGTAAGCATACAACAGAAGAAATTATGAATAAATAAACATAAACCTTAAGTTAAGATGTATAACTGAAACACAATCCCTTTAAACATAATATTGATCAAAATATGTCAAGAATAAACAATACCATATTCAATAAGCATAACTATGGATATTATAATAGTCAAATAATCTCATGGAATATTCATAACTAATATCATAATGAGGGAATTAATATTTCCAAAAATCTACACTATCAAGATATATCCTCAAGATAGCTACTATCATGATCTATCCTTATGACAGTTTAAGTCTGCAGGTAGAAACCCGTCTGATTTGTGTCAAGATCTATCCTTTTTAAAATCTAAAACTGCTTGTAAAAAAATGCAAAGGGTTTTTCGCCAACTAATTTCATATCATGGGACCTAACAATGCATCAAGGGGATATAGTAGGGCCCTTCCATAACTTAATAAGTCCAATTCATTCATCTTATGAAAAGGGAAACATAACGTAAACATTCATATTAAAACTAGCATATGAAATGTTAATACTTTAAATATAAACCATGAATGGTAAAAACACAACACATCAAAAGTAAAATATATCATAAACCCTTAAATACAATATGGAATATTGTATCATAATAAGTCAACCTAAAATAAGAATAAAATCCATCAAAGTATGTTGACATATATGAAAATAATTTAATAAATTCATTAAAACTCTTTGAGGGAAATATTCCATTTTTTACTTTGAAATCATTCAGAAGAAACACAATTATAAAAGAAAAAATTTCTTTTAAAAATAACCTTATAATATTGTAAGGAAATATTTGAAATTTTAAGGCATCATAATGGTAGAAAATAGCTTCTTGCGCCTTATAAGTTAAAAAAACATTCTTTCCTTAAATTTGTCGAAAAGGTTATAAAGTTCTTCATTTGGAAAACGACAGAGATATTCCTTTAAAAACATTTTGTAAAAAGTAAAACATGGGTAAAAATGAATTTAAAAAATTATAGATAATATTTTTAATTTTATTTTAAGAAACATGGACATGGATGATAAGGATTTCCTAGTAGATACTTACATATAATCAATCTCAGATAATAAAGAGATTGCGAAATTAACCCTTGCCCTATCCTTTCCTTTATTTGAGGGTGCATTAACATCATGAATAATGGTTAAAGTATGTTATTAAATTATACTAGAACCACATACATATCTATGATGTCATATATGATCCCCTTATATCATTTTGTTAATAATATTTCAATATTACCATTATTTCTGGTGTTAACTGCTTAGATTCTTGAGTAGGTTTTGACTTATTATTTGTTTTACTTATTAAATATACCATGGTTTCATCATATCCAGAATGTAAACAATTACTAAATTATCTTATATATTCAGTACATAGGTATTTATAATATTCTATAATATTTGGATATTAGAAATTAAGTGCAACGTTCATGGAGACGGTAGACCGTACGTACGCATGAACGCTACTTTCATTTATTTGTTATATTAAAAGAATTATAACTAAATGATACATATGTATATTATAATTCCATTATCATATTTATTTTATATATGTTACATATCTTTATTAGAACCATCCTTTATATGTTCCATGTATGGAATGAATGAGTCATATCGCTTTGAGGGGGGCGGTAGTCCACACTTCCTCAAACGAAATTATCGTATTTACAAAAATTGGAAAGCATAAAGGTATGTTATAGATATAAATTACAGAAGCATAGAGATAAAATAAGTATAATATATATCACATATAAATACATTTTCCATCATAATGGCCACCATGGTTGGTGGTAAAGGAAGAAAGAACAATCATCGTTTCGTGAGGCAGAAATTCACCGTACATAAAAACAATATGTTTGTGTCTATTAGATTGAGGTGTGTGTAAGTGTAAGTCGAAATATTATCATAAAAAAATAATATTATATTTTAGATACTGTTTTTTCATTAAATAATGGAATAAAGAGATATCATGGGATGGAGAAGGAAAATTAATAAAGGAGTTTGAGAGAAGACGTTACACCTTAATCGGGTAACTCCTTTTGGTTTGTGCCAAAAGGCTTCCTTGAGTTGCATTATATTCAAGGTAATACTTCTAAGAGGAATATAGTGATTTTGGGAGATTATTTGAGTAGATTTTGGTCAATACAAGGGTCTTGAGAGGTGTGTGTAAGTGGTTAGAGGTGGTGACCTTTTATAAGAGGGAGGAGGGGCACTTTAGGAAATTCTTGAAATATTAATATATTATAAATTCAATTTTGATTTAAAATGGTCCAAAACTCATTTAATTCTAATATAATATTAGGATAGTTATAAATCCTCTCATATAATAATTTTTAGACATGTATTAAATATTTTTTAATCCTTATCTTTTTGGTTTAACCCTTATTTTACCCTTTTTAATCTTACCGTGATATCATGTTATTTAAATTTTTGTGTTAATATAATTACTATAACATGTTAAACGACCAAAAAAGTGTTATTTATGAAATATTAGGACTTATCATAAAAAATTGGTTGAATAGTAGTTTTTAGGGATTTTATAACATTTAATAAACTATTTTATATTTAAATTTATGAATTATGTCAATTTTTGACACTATTCATACTTGGCTTTTTACAAATTCATAAAGAATTTATTCCTTTAAAAAAAATACATTGATTCAATCTTAACATGTCATATTCACTTATAAAATTTGTTTATGATCTAAATTATGTCAAATAATAATTATTTCAATATTTATAATATCATTTATGTGAATCTTGTATTAATTAAGCAATCACTGCATCATCAATGTGTCATAATTAAATTTATTTATTTAATGTGTAAAAATTATAAATAAAATACCATGATATAGAAAATATTTTTAGATTTCTAATGAATATTTATAGTCTAATCGATCATTTATATAAACCGATTTTAATTTTTTAGTAAGAAGATACACGTTTATGTTATATTTCCCTTTAAATTAAATTAAGTGCTATAAAATGTCATTATCACACCCAAGTGGCTCCCAAAGGCCAAATGTGAATCCCAAGTGTTTTATTGGTTTACCATAACTCATAAAATAGTATTATATTAAGTATCAAGGTAGTTTTATATTATTATAATATTATTTTTTATCCTTATTTACCTCATTTTTCCTTTAACCATGGTAGATAAAAATAATTACTAAAGTTACTATTCATAATGTCAAAAAATAAAAAATACCTATTCACACAATTTGGAGCTTATGATTCAAAATATGAAATTTATTTTTATCAATTCAAAATAGAGAATTTTCAGTAATTAATTTAAAATTAAATACCATTGTCAAAACGATAAAACGGGTTTTGAAAAACTAAAAACCATCAAAAGATTGACACATGTTTATATCAAATTTCAATGTGAAATTACTTCAAATGAATTAAATTATATTAAATGATAAAAAATTAATCTAATTATACTTTAAAATCAATTAAAAGGATAATATAACAATATAAATAAATTAGATGAAAAAGTAGTTTTGAATTAAAATGTACTATTTTCCACTATTGGGAGAGTCTAAGAGAAATTCTAAAGGTCCATCTGAGGCTGAGTCTGAGGGTGATGAACAACTATTTGATGATAATGGCTTGGGAGGGGTGGGAAAAGGCTTGCACATCCAAATATGGAATAAAGGGAACAAAGAGAACATGGACCCGAGGTGCTGCATTGTTTCTAGGAAGCCGAATCCGAAGGGGCGTAAAGAATACTCCTACCTTCCTAGGCCGATGGAGACCCGATCAACCAAAAATGGGGGGAAACTCAAAGATCTAGAGATACAACTAGTGGAGAGAGTGTAAGGCCATCAAGTCTTAGTCTCCGTGTCTCAAGATCAAGAGAATGAACCCTCAAAGGAAGAAGATCAACAAGAGGGGATGCACCTACATACATAGGAGGTGACGTCGGTGGTGAAGGATGCTACTTTCCCTGGTCCGCAGTGTGAGGAAGGAACCAGACCAATTGATATGGTTAGTGCAGAGGGAGTGGAGGTGCATGAGAGGGAACCGATTATACCTGCCAAGGTGGGAGCGGAGGGGATGCGTGGGGAGCTGGAAGGAGAGGCTGTGATTAGGGAATATCCATGGGAGTTTCTATTACAATATAAAGAAGATATGGAAGAGAAGGTGTTATATGCATGTGCTTATGCTGATATTGCAGAAAGGATGCAATCAAGATTGATTCAAGTAGACACGAATAAGAAGAAATGCAAGTGGATTGAAAAACAACACCTAATCCTACTCAGAGGTTTCAACAATAAGAAAATAGTTGAGGAGGAGTTCTTGCGAGCATGGGGTAAGCTGGCTTCTCATTTCGAAGACATTATCAGGGATGACCCCAAAAAAAAGGTAACAACTCTTTCCTGGAAATTGTTTGAGGAAATTAAGTCTAATATGTTCAAGCTGGTTTTTAACAATTTTGTTATGCGCTATAGTGTTTTATGGCTGGGCTGTACCTATTGGTTTCACAATTTCTCCATAAAAGTGTCTATTAATAAAAATATATATAGATGTGGTTAGTATTTTTCACTATTAATTAAAGTATGAAAGTTATTATAAAACACAAAAATTTATCCAAACTAAATTTTTATTTCTTGCTTCTAAATAAGAATTTTACTTTTTCAAATGTAATATATAAAAGTGTTAAATCTTAGATTTAAAAAGGGTTCACCATTAAAAGGCAGAAAAACTGTATTTTTTGAAAAATACTTCTTTTATCTGAAAAATTTTATTTGTTCTAAGAAACACATAATATGAATGTTAAAATTATATGAAATATATAAAATTCAAAATTGGATTTATACTACTCATAATCTCTTTTTAAATGGATAGTTTGATAGGTCGTGGTGCGCTAGAACTCAGTGTTGCATGTGGCACATGCTATTGAATTATTTAAAAAGAAGCATACCATGGAAGCTTGGGCTGTTACATTCTCCCCTACTTCAATAAATTGTATCATCTCAATTTAAACTCAGAATTAAAAACTAGGGGTTGGACTTTTCAAAATATCTTTATTGAAATCCCACATCGAAAAAATGGGTTAATGAGACCAACATTTTAAAATAAATAAAGAGAAGTACGAAGGTTAACAGAGATAACACATACAAGGGTTTCATGTAGAAAAACATGCATATGAAAAAAAATCTAACCATCATGTTCTGATGGAGGGTGATAGAGAATATGATGAAGAAAAAGTTAACATTCACAAAGCTAGAAGTTGATAATGATCTAAGGGACCATTGGATTCATCTGAAAATAAAGTACTAGGAAAACATTTTTGGTTTTAAGATACTTTACATAAAGTTTAAGAATTAATTACTTCATAGAATAAGAATAAAGGTAAGCATACCTACTTGATAACTAAAGTTCCATCCTTTAACTATTTTTTACCATAAACTCATAAAATTCAAAAATATTCTATTTATCTTAATTGTATGGGGTTCCAAAAATGAACTTATACCTCATCTATCATACCACAAAAAACTATATTATACAAACCAAGACATGATGTAGGCCAGTGGTAGGTGATGAAGCCTTGTCACACTTCGGTTGTGGGTTTGATTCACGCATCCTTGCCTGACGCGATGGGTAGTCACCCAACACGCAAGTTGTTCTTTTCTTAAAACTATATTATTATAACATTCCAAAAATGACCTTAAGAGATATTTTATCCTTAAACAATACTATCCAATTTAATTTATCCAAATCAGTCATCTCTTTATTATCTCATTATCATAAACATATTAAGGGTTATATTTTCCCCAACCATATATTTTAAAAAAAAGATTAACTTGCAACTGTGTCACTTTACTTGGTACCATAAAATCTCAAATACTTAATGAAATAGTATTGAAATACAATCCTTATTTAATCCATAATTATTATAACTGGTACATTGCTAATAAAATATTCAAATTACATAGCTCTTGAATCCAAGAAACACAAATATATCAATTATTCAGTTTCGACTGTAGTAACAACATAAGCGTGACCTTGATCCATTTGATTTCTCTTAGCTATATTTCATTTATTCTTATGAAATTTATTTGCATAGTACCCCATTTCACTACAATTGAAACACTAAATATCAGTCCTTTATTTCTTCCCTTTGCATTCTTTTTCGTGTTGACCCTTTTCTCCACACTTATAACAAAGACCCAAACATTTCAAGCACTTCCTAGGGTGATTCTTTCCATAATTATCACAAGTGAAAAAAATACTTATTTCTATTCTGTTCTTAATCCATGTCTTGATCCACCTTCCTCTTCTTCTCTTTATTTCCCTTAAAGTCATAAGAATTAGAGAATTCATTTTCTATCTTGATAGCACATGATACTATATCTTCGTATGATGAGAAAGAATGTGGGACCAATGCCCATAAGAGGAATGGTTTTAACCCATCAAAGAATTAATTAATATTACTTCTTGGGTTATGTATGTATTATGTAACATGCCTTTCTAACTTTGTGAATTTAGATTCATACTTTGCAACATTCTCATCCTCCTTCTGCCGTAGACTCAGAAATTGCCTCTCCATATTCGCTCATAGATCACGAGGAAAGTATCTTTCTAAGAAGAGTTCTTTAAATTCACTGATTCCATGTTTGTTATTTCCTCATCTTCCTTCATGTTTTGAATCAATGAACACCATTGATCCGCATCTCCATAGAGACGATAAACTACCATGACAACTTTTTCCCTTTCATTACTTCCCAAAGCAAGAAATATATTCTCTAAGGAACTTATCCATTACTCAACTACAAATAGATTTTTAGTCCCATTTAAAGTTTGTGGTTGTTGTCTCATGAAGCGTTCTAACATTGATACTCCGCGTTGTGGATCAGGCTGCTCCATACGGGTAAGGTTATTATTCATAACCCAAGTCAACTGTCCCAATACAGTTATAAGCTATTCAGCACCTGTTGTATCACCAACTCCACTATAATTATCTTTCATAAGAGAGAAATCCCTACATGGATTACGTGCATTGATATGGTTTCCATTCCTTCCAGTAGGCTCCATTTCTAAATAATGACATACACTAGATTAGGTTATGAATCATAATTAATAATTCCAAACTAGTAAAATACATAACATAAATTGAAAAATTTATTCATATCTAATATCATAATCATAAAAATGGTTTCTTTGGGGAAATATTTACTTTTAAATCCTTCATAATGGTTTGTATAGAAAATGTGAATTATCCTAAGCATATCCCCTAGGAGTGTCAAACCAGGTGCATAGTAAGACTCGTTGTCGTGTACCGGGTTATCCCGAGTAAAGCCCGAAACACCTTGTCAGAGTTTTCATCCCTAGGTATATCTGTGCCAAAACCACATCCACTTGTAGTATCTATATAGGGATGTATTTTCTAGGAATTCCTACATAATCACTACCTTACCAAAAATCTAGGATGTTCTTCTATACTTATCCTCAAATTCTATCTTAGGGTAATTTTCCCTAATCAAAGTTTTCTAAATTTGTTTCCAAGGTTATTTCTAAACTTCCTTTGATACCAACTGTAGTGCCCCTACCCTAGTTGCCCAGAGCCGGTGCATTATTTTAATACATTGACATGATTACAAGGAATCAAATCCCAAAGGACCGATCATTTTATCATTCTTGGAAAATAGATTACATACATAAACTTTACATTAAAATTTCTAACATAAAATACATCATAGATAATCCTTAGAGGAAACCATTATTCCCCTATCTTAACCCTACATATCAGTCATAATACACTTCATTGAATCCAAGGAAAATAAAACATAATAAAGGGGTGATCTTAGATACTCAGTAAGGGTAATCATACAATAGAAGTAATTATGAATACATAATCATAAACCTTAAGACAAGATGTATAACTGGAACACAAGCCATTTAAACATAATCTTGATCAAAATATGGAAAGAATAAACAATACCATATAAATAAGCATAACCATGAATATTTTACTAGTCAAATAATCACATGGAATATTCATAACTAATATAATAATGAGAGAATGCTTATTTATAGACATCTTCACTATCAAGATATATCCTCAAGATAGCTACTATCATGATATATCCTTATGAAAATTTAAGTCTGTGGGTAGAAACCCGTCTGATTTGTGTCAAGATCTATCCTCCTGATAATCTAAAACTGCTTGGAAAACAAACACAAAGTGTTTTCCACCAAATAATTTCATCTCATGAGACCTATAGATGCATCGAGGGTCTGTAACAGGCCCCACCTATCACTTACTAAGACCAATGCATTCCTCTTATGAAAATGATGAAACATAATATAAACAGTCATATTAAAACTAGCATAAAAAATGTTAATACTTTGACCATTACCATGAATGGTATAAACATAGAACATCCACAATAAAATATATCATAAACCCTTCAATACAATATGGAATATTGTATCATAATAATTCAACCTCAAATAAGCACAAAATCCAACAAATCAAGTTGACATAGATGGAAATAATTTAATAAATTCATTAAAAATCTTTGAAGGAAATATCATATTTTTTACTTTGAAATCATTTAGAAGATGAAAAATTATAAAAGAAAACATTTCTTTTGAAAAAAAACTTATAAGCTTGTAAGGAAATATTCAAAATGTTAAGGTTTTATAACAACAGAAAATAGCCGCATGTGCCATATAAGTTAAAAAAACATTCTTTCCTTAAATTTTTCGAAAAGGTTATAAAGTACCTCATTTGGAAAATGATGGAAAAGTTCCCTTAAAAACATTTTCTAAAAAGTTAAACATGAGTAAAAAATACTTTAAACAATTTTTGATAATATTTTTAATTTCATTATAAGAAACATGGACATGGATGATAAGGATGTCCTAGTATATACTTACATATAAGCAATCTCGGATAATAAAGAGATTGTGAAATTAACCCTTACCTTGTATTTTTCTTTAGTTAAGGGTGTGTTAACCTCCTTTATAATGGTTAAAGTATGTTATTAAATTATACCATAACCACATACATATCTATGATGTCATATGTGATCCTTTTATGTCATTTTGTTAATAATATTTCAGTATTACCATTATTTTGGGTGCTAACTGCTTAGATTCTTGAGTAATTTTTGACTTATTATTTGTTGCACTTATTAAATATATAATAGTTTCATCATATAAAGAATGTAAAACATTTTTAAATTATCATATATATCCATTAAATAGTTATTTATAATAGTCCATAATATTTGGAGATTAGAAATGAAGTGCACCATTCATGGAGACAGTAGGTCGTACGCACGCATGAAGACTACTTTCATTTATTTATTGTATTAAAATAATTAAAACTAAATGATAAATATGTATATTATAATTCCAATATAATATTTATGTTATATATATTACATAGGTTTATTATAACCATTCTTTAAACATTCCATGTATGATATGAATGCGTTATATCGCTTTGTGTGGGGTGGTAGTCCACACTTCCTCAAACGAAATTATCGTATTTACACAAATTGGAAATCATAAAGGTATGTTCTAAATATAAATTAAAGAATCATTGAGATAAAATAAATATAATATATATCACATATAAATACAGTTTCCATCATAATGGCCACTATGATTGGTGGTAAATAAAGAAAGAACAATCATCATTTCGCAAGGCATTAATTTGCCATACACAAAAACAATATGTTTGCATCCATTAGATGGAGGTGTGTGTAAGTGAATGTAAAAATATTATCATAAAAAAATCCTAGTATATTTAGGATACTGGTGTTTTCATAAAATAATGTAATAAAGAGATATCATGGGGTGGATAAGGAAAATTAAGAAAGGATTTTGAGAGAAGACGTGACCTCTTAATCGGGTAACTCCTTTTGGTTTCTGCCAAAAGGCTTCCTCGAGTTACCTTATGCCTAGGGTAAGGATTTTAGGAGGAAATAAAGGTTTTTGGGAGCTTATTTGAGCATAGTTTAGTCAATAAAAGGGGATTTAGTGGTGTGTGGAAGTGGGTATAGGTGGTGTCCTTTTATAAGAGGGAGAAGGGGAACTTTAGGAAATTCTTGAAATATTAATTTATTATAAATTCAATTTCGATTGAAAATGGTCAAAAAATAATTTAATTCAAAGAAAAGACGTGTATAGTTCAAAATAATCTCATAAAATAATTTTTATACATGTATTGAATATTTTTTAATCCATATATTTTTGGTTTAACCCTTATTTTACCCTTTTTAATCTTACTGTGACATCATGTTATTTAAAATTTATGTGTTAATGTAATTAACGCAACATGTTAAATTGTAATGGCCTGGACCTCTCCGGACCATTCCTTTGTCAAAAAGAAGGTCATGAAGTGTTCTGGAGGGTATAATGGACTTTTCCCACACTTTTCAGAATTTTGTAACTACACGCCGTGTAGTGTGAGTACACGCCGTGTACCACCTTGCCGGGTATACCCCGTGTTAAAGCCGTGTCCTTGCCGCGTGAAATAAATGAGTACACGCCGTGTAGCCTATATTGCACATCGTGTAGTTCCTCCCCACATACGCATTACCGTGTGTTGACTAGTCAACGGCCGTGTCCCGTGTTGAAGCCATGTCCTTGTCGTGTGAAATAAATGAGTACACGCCATGTAGCCTATATTACACACCGTGTAGTTCCTCCCTGCGTACACGTTACCGTGTATTGACCAGTCAACGGCCATGTCCCATGTTGAATCAGTGTCCTTGCCGCATGAAATAAATGAGTACACGCCATGTAGCCTATATTACACGCCGTGTAGTTCCTCCCCGCGTACGCGTTACCCTCAAACCGTGTGTTGACCATTCAATGACCGCGTGCCGCGTTGAAGGCCATGTTGGAAGCCGCGTGGCAACTGTGTGAAATGGATTAGTACATGCTGTGTACTAGGAATTACATGGCTTGTAATTTAGTTTTTCTCACCTATAAAAGGAGGGGGCCTCTCCTCCTTTTCAAATCATTCATCTTCTGCCCATTCCTTCGAGTAGAGCTCTCCCGAGAGACTCCAAGGCTTCTTTCTTCCATAACTTCTTTGTCTGAGCTTCGATTTATAATCCGTCAGCAGCCACGATATCGTAACGACGAGGTGGAAATTCTGAGCTTTTATCTGTTGCTTTCCCTTCGGCCTTTCCTTCCAAGCTTCCACCCTAGGAGGTTTTGCCGGGTCTTGACAGAAGCGACGAATGTCGACGGACGTCTTCTAAAGCTGATCTGGGGGGGGGGGGGTGGGAGCGTTGTGATCAGAACCTATTTAGGTAGGGATTTTACCTTCGTCTCTCTAATTTGTGCATCATGCGGGATGGGTGTCCTATTTATTTCACGAGACATAGTTGAACTAGTTTAATGAAGATAATAACTGGTTAAAGAATGGGGATGGGGAAGTTGTTATTTTTTTTCTTAAAAAGGGAATTCCCTTGTGTGGCCTTTTTGAACCCTCCACACAAGGAGACCCCCCTCCCCACGAAGAGGTCACTCCGGAGAGAGCCCCAGCCGGGAAGGAGCCATTGCCAGCCGAGATGGCAGAGTGTCCCGAAGGGTGACAACCCGGGCGGCGATGGTTCGTCAAGCAATCCGTCAGCACGGGTGGGTTGCGCCTCATTTTTCCCACTCAGTCAGAAACCGGGTGACCCGGCAAGGAGAGTGGATCTCGGGGGAGAGGTTCGCCCCGAAAGTGGACTCCCAGGATTCGAACCCTGTACCTCCCAAAGAACAACGTTGTTGTACCCCTCTCCTTCACCACTACGCCACTGCCGAAGTGGTTAAAACGTGTTGTATGGGTAACGAGGTATTGGGCTGGCCTACCCACCTGCACGCCACACGCCCCCAGCTAGGCCCAAGGTGGCCAACCCTTGGGCTTGGGCCAGTTCCCGTGGAGTCGAGGGGACGAGAGGACCGCTGGCGTATGGTGCACGTTGCCTTTGCGAGGAATCGAACCTGGAACCTCAACGACGGGACGCCACCGCCTTGAACCAACTCACCCAGCCCCCGCGGGCATTTTTAATAAACGTGTTGTATGGGTAACGAGGTATTGGGATGACCTGCCCACCTGCGCACCACACGCCCCCAGCTAGGCCCAAGGTGGCCAACCCTTGGGCTTGGGCCAGTTCCCGCGGAGTTGAGGGGACGAGAGGATCACTGGCGTATGGTGCACGTTGCCTTTGTGAGGACTCAACCCCGGAACCTCAACGACGGGACGCCACCACCATGAACCAACTCACCCATCCCCCGCAGGCCAAACATGTTGTATGGGTAACGAGGTGTTGGGCTGGCCTTCCCACCTACACGCCGCACGCCCCCAGCTAGGCCCAAGGTGGCGAACCCTTAGGCTTGGGACAGTTCCCGCGGAGTCGAGGGGATGAGAGGATCACTGACATATGGTGCACGTTGCCTTTGCGAGGACTCGAACCCAAAACCTCAACGACGGGACGCCACCGCCTTGAACCAACTCACCCAGCCCCCGCGGGAAAACGTGTTGTATGGGTAACGAGGTATTAGGCTAGCCTGCCCACCTGCGCACCGCACGCCCCCAGCTAGGCCCAAGGTGGCCAAACCTTGGGCTTGGGCCAGTTCCCGCGGAGTCGAGGGGACAAGAGGATCGCTGGCGTATGGTGCACATTTCCTTTGCGAGGACTCGAACCCAGAACCTCAACGACGGGACGCCACCGCCTTTAACCAACTCACCCAGCCCCCGTTGGAAAAACATGTTGTATGGGTAATGAGGTATTGGGATGGCCTACCCACCCGCGCACCGCACACCCCCAGCTAGGCCCAAGGTGGACAACCCTTGGGCTTGGGCCAGTTCCCACGGAGTCGAGGGGATGAGAGGATCGCTAGCGTATGGTGCACGTTGCCTTTGCGAGGAGTCGAGGGGCTTTTTATGTTTATCTTGTTTATCCTATTATTATGTTGTGAATTTAATAGGCTTATGCCTACTGAAAATCACGGTCGTTTGGGGACTTTTCTTGCGCAATTAAATGTTGCCCCATCTTTCTAGACCGTTTTTTGGGTGGAAACTTTGTGGAATATGGAAATTGGTTAATCACATAAAGTTGGTTGATTAAAATCTGGAACCCTTGTGTGATCACCCCGGTTGAACAAAATGGAATAATGAACATGTGGGTGTTGGATTGGTTACGTGGTGTGTGAAAGGGGGGTGAATCCTGGGTTGTTATAAATAGGATGGGCAACAGGGCTGCGGGAAAGTGATATTAAGAGGGTAATGATGTGGCACGAGCCTTGTTTTGTGATAGGGTTGTGGAAATGTTGTAATAGTGGCAGCGGGGCTGCAGTAATGGGTTGTGATATTAAAAGAAAGTGGAAAGTTGATAAATTAATTGTGGGGAACAATAATGATTTAAACTCAGAAACAATCAATCGGGATTGATTGATGATAAAAAGGTTGGTTTTGTGTTACTTATGTTTTATCTAACTTGACTTGTGGTTGGAAGGGATATGTTTTACGAACGATTGATATGGTTGGTTGTGATAAATCACCCAGTAGTTAAGGAACTAATAAACTAATTATATTGAAACATGAAAACCTAAATGGGGTTGGGGTTGTTTGTTGTATGTATGCTTCGTAATAGCAGTGCTGAGGCACGTGCTCATTTTCTCTGTTTAGAATCCATAGGTTGGGCTGTGTGTTTGGTATACATATATGTATCTGTATATTTGTGTTTTGTCACACACCACCCATGTTGAACACTTAGTGCCGAACACTCCCATTTCATTGGAGAGGGTGTTTTCCCCTTAGTTACTAGCTCCTTCCTACTCCTTCTTCCATAGACTGTGATGGCTTGAGGCGACCTTACACCCAAGACTCTTCGGGTAGGTTTCAATTGGGGTGGTTTTAGCCCAAGACTCTTCGGGAAGTTTTACTGTTCCCAAGAATCTTCGGGATGAGTCCCAGGTGTGTGCGGGTAGGATATGTGGTTGTGAGGCCCAGGTGTGTGCGGGTGAGATATGTGGTTGTGAGGCCCAGGTGTGTGCGGGCGGGATATGTGGTTCTTGAGGCCCAGGTGTATGCGGGCGGGAAGAGTGTGGTAGCGTCATGACGTTTGCCGTTATGAAGAGCAGATAACTAGTGGGAAATGGTGTGGGGTACCCAATACTCTTGTTCTTATACTACTACCTATTGTTTTGTGTTTTTGGTGAGCGTGGCTGGTGAGGTTGGGTGGATAGAATTCCTTGCTAGGTTTTGGTTTATTCTGTTGTTCTCGCAGGACATTAGGATGTCTCCCCACCTGTGCACGAGAGCTTTAGGTTTCCCTACTGAGTATACTTGTATGCTCACCCTAAGTTTACTTTCAGGTTTCCAGGAGGACTACCAGGGCCGTGTGGGACCCTACTAGTCAGGACAGTTGGAGTTGTTGCAGTTTCTATACTCTTGTTTATTTTGGTGTTGTACTTTTGATCTTTCTTGTACTTGTACCTTGTTTCAGAATTGTTTAAACATGCATGTGGGATTGGTTTGGGTTTATTTTCATTTACTTGTTCCTTTTTCTCTTTTGGTGTTTGGCTCATCCTATTTCCCGATCTTAAATAATAAAAAGGGTAATGCCCCTCATATTTGTGAAAACTCATACTCTTGGTGATAGTCGCCACTCCGGGGCCTACTGGAGGTGAGACTTAGGGGTCATTATCTCCCTTTCACCATTTCCAGCTCAGAAGGGGCATCTTTGGTGGGAGGGGGTCGTGATATAATGGTATCAAAGGTGATGGTTGAGAGATAGGATGGAGTCTGTGTTGGGCAAAAATCCCTCAAGGTAACATTGCAGTATTTTTGGGTTGATTGTGTTTGTTGACAAAGAAGGTTTCCATGGAGAATTGTCGAGTTCTCGAGAAGTTGTTGACATTCCATGCTGACAAAGAACTATGACAAAGGAAAGGACGATCTGGAGGCGGTACAAAAAGACCAGTACAAGGTGGCGCCGTTTCCCAGTGTTTGCTAAATTTTTGGGGTCCAAAATTTGGAGTTTTGTGAGCATCGCGAAAAGTGGATTTCCATGAAGAGCATAATTTCATATGGCAAAGGCATGAATTTCACGAAGATATGATGCATGGTTTGGAAATCGCGAAGACCAGAAGAATGGAGGCGGTGATGCTTCGCGATTACGTCAAGCTTTGCGAACGACAGAGGCTGAAACGCATCGCGGCGGTGAAGGGCTTTGCGAGGGAGCTTCACGGAGAAGGCGCGGAGGAATGTTGGGCTTCATGAGGTAGCTTCGCGGCAAAGTCGCGAAGGTATGTTGATGGTGATTCTTCGCGACTACATCAAGCTTCGCGAACGGCAAAGTGCCGTGGTGCTTCACGATTTGGACAGAATTCCGGCGGAATCTTTGGAGCTTCGTGATTTGAGATGACGTGGCGTTGACTTCGCGTGGAAGGGACGAGGGTCGGTGGAATCGCCTATAAATAGAGGCCGACCCCTTCGAGCGAAGTAGAGAGATTTTTCAGAGAAGATCACTTGCTCTCGTTTTGCGAAGGTGGTTCACGGAGCTAGTGTGCTTCGCGAAAGAGGTGCTTCGCGGCAGCTATTGTAGCTCCGCGAAACCTGCGAGCTCCGCGTTGGCTTACTAAGCTTCGCGAGGGTCATTTCTTTGCGACGTCTTGAGCATCGCGAGAGTGCTTCGCGAGGGTGCTTCGCGAGAGAGCTTCGCGAAAAGGCAGGAGCTTCGCGAAGGCTTGTTTGAGCTTCGCGAAATTGGGAGCTTCGCGAAGTAGGGTGCTTTGCGAAGGTACTTTCCAAAGGTAGTTGCCCAGTGGTCAGAGGCAAAGAGGTATTCATCAGTGGATGAAAGTTGGACTTCAACAGTGCATCTATCAACAGTTGAAGATGCATTGTTTCATGCAAATGAAGAGACCTACAGGTCTATAAACTGTGAGTGAATCCCTTCACAGAGCAGTGAGCTTAGGAAGAGGAAAAAGGTGATCCTCTCCACCGGCAGTGAGCCATAGAGAGAGAAACAGGGAGTGACCCTTGGGAAAGCAGTGAGCTGACCCTAAACATTGTAAGGGCAGTGAGCCTGGTCATAGAAGTGATATAGCCCGAACCATTGTAATCCACAACTAGTGAAGTTTAGTGGAATTGGTACGACCGACAACTTGTCGGCGTATGATCCTTGGACGTAGCCCTTTGCGGTGAACGAAGTAAAATTTCTATGTCCTGTGCATGCTTTACTTTCTGTTTACTTTGTGCAACATGAAAGAGAGAGAAGAGTGTTTTTCTTAACAACGAAACAAGATCAGAGCGGGCGTTTATTTTTAAATTTTCATACCCTGATTCACCCCCCCTCTCAGGGTATTCAGCCTTGTGGACCTGACAATTGGTATCAGAGCGTTAGGTTGACAGTTTTTCTTCTCTCAAATGGAGGTCACTAATCATAGAGGGATTCCGATCTTCGATGGATGTAATTTTTAGATATGGAAGAATCGAATGCAACACTATTTCCGATCTTTGGGAATGGATGTTTTTTCAGCAGCTATGCACGGTATCACAACTGATATTACTAGTGGTGCATTATCAGAAGCAGAGCATAAAGAGCTGGATGCTGATTCCAAAGCAATCAATGCCTTAGGGGGAGCCCTTTCCAATCCCATATATACAAAGGTGATGTCATGAAAAACGTCACATGCAATGTGGGAAAAGCTTTTGAATATTTATGAAGGGGATACAAAAGTTAGAGAGGCAAAGCTGCAAGTGTTGTGGAACAAGTATGAAGATCTGAGAATGAACCCGAATGAGTCTGTTGATTCATTCTTTGACAGGGTAAATGCTGTGGTAGAAGACATGCAGGGTCTTGGAGAAATTATTGAAGATATAAAAATTATGAAGCACATATTGAGAAAACTTCCACCTCGGTTCAATCCGAAAGTTTCTGTTTTGGAAGATAAAGACCCAAAATAACTGACATTAGATAACCTGCACAGTACTCTTGTTGCATATGAAATAAGAAACGATGATAACGAGACTGTGGAAAAGGGGAAATCCAAAGAGGTGGCATTCAAGGCCATGAAGAAACTCACCATTGAAGATTCTAATGAAGAAGAAGAGACAGATGAGGTGATGTCATTCCTTTCTTCAAATCTGCAAAGAGGAAGAGGAAAGTTTAAAGGTAAACTTCCACTAGAATGCTTTCGATGTGGAAAGGTTGGTCATCTTGCGGCAAGATTCCCCAAGAAATTTCAAGATAATGATGATGATGATGATGGAGTTGAAATTCCCAAGAAGAAATCTTCAGCCTATGTGAAAGGGAAGAAGCAGTTCAAGAGAAATTTCTTCAAGAGGAAGAATCTTCTTTCACAAGAAATAGACAGTTCAGATGAGTCTAAGGATGAAGAGGTTGAGGAGTTTGAAAATTGTAAAGATCATAGACAAAATGCTATGGTAGCAGTCGTTGGTAGTTCTCAGGAAAAGGAAGAAACTGGCGCTGGAGAAGAGGAAGAAGAAGTTGAAGGAAGAGTTGATATGGAAGCCCAATTGGAAGCATCTCTTGAAGAGATAGATGTTTGGAGATCCAAAATGAAGAAATCTAATAAAGTGGTTCGTGATGCCAAACTCTATATGCAACAACAGGATGAAGAAAAGTCAGAACTGTTAGAAGAAATTTAAAGACTAAAATCCTCAGCACCAGAGAGCTCAGAAAATATTGTTGAGCATAAGCTTAGAATTGAGGAACAGAAGAGGGAAATTGATTGTTTGACTAACACAGGAAAGGAGCAGGTCAGACGTATCAAAGAGCTTAAAGAAGAAGTGGTCAGTCTGCGACGAAAAATGAAGGATCAAGAAAAACTCTTGACCCCCAATGTGATATCAGAAGAGCATGCCATTCAGAAGACAGAGAAGATGAAAGAGGAGGATCGTAGTTCAGCAGGAGTGAATCAGAAAGAAAGCTCAAATGCTAAGGTTGATTCAGGGCTGGATAAGAAACAAAAATTAGTGGCGGTTAATGTCAGACCGCAAGCACCCGTCCCGAAATTGAAGGTTGATTTGGGCACAAAACAAAATCAGAATATTCATAGATCTCAAAGGTAAAATCGTAGTGCTGATGTATCATGAAGGAATGTATCCTATATCAGGTGTTATTGCTGTGGGAAAATGGTACATTCACAGTATGTGTGTTCCATAGCCAAGATATATAGAAGGGAACAAGAACAGAGATGGCAGCCAAACAGAGAACGGTTTTCCAGAACATGTTTTGAAGGACACTGTTTTTGGTGCGGAGGATTTGGGCACATGGCTAGGTATTGTACTTCAACCATTCAAAGAAATGTGCCAAAGCAGAATCAAAACGTTCGCAAGCAGCAGGTCAATAAACCGACAGGTGAGTTAAAAATGCAGAATAGATTTGCGGCTTTTCAAGATGAGGATGGTCTATCATACTCTGAGAAAAAACAGAAGTCCCAATCCATGCCGAGTGTGAAAGAAAAAGTATGGACCAAAAAGAAGAAAAATGAGAAGGCCGTGGTGGCAGAGATTTCCCTTAAAGCATCAGATCGATCTGGTGTTTGGATCCTTGACAGTGGTTGCACATCCCAGATGACAGGTAATAAGGATCTTGTTACAGGCATCAAATATGACAAAGAAGGAGTTGTCAAATTTGGAAATGATGAAGACCTGAAGATTGTTGGCTCGAGGAAAGCCAAGTTTGGGGGCAAAGAGATGTGACGTGCTGATGTATTGGTAGTAGAGGGTCTCAGTCATAACTTACTCAGTGTCAGTCAACTATGTGACTCTGGGCACTCTATCCGATTTACCGAGAAGATGTGTGTTGTGAAAGGAAAAGATGGAGCAACTGTTCTACAGGGAAAAAGGTCAAAGAGAAAACTCTACCTTATAGGTGGGGAAGAAGATACATGTCTTTTATCCAGAGAGGAATAAAACTAGTTGTGGAATAAGCGACTTGGTCATCTATGTCAACCATCTATAGAGGATCTCATAAAGTGTGATGCTGCTAGGGACCTTCCCAAGCTATCACGTGATCGCACTCATACGTGTGATGCTTGCCAACAAGGGAAGATCATCAGAAAGACATACAGGCCAAAGGAACAAAAATCAACTAGAGTGCTCGAACTGGTTCATGCTGATGTATGTGGACCTATCTCACCACGAGCTATAAATGGGCAAAGGTACTATGTCCTTTTCATTGATGACTATAGCAGAATGGCCTGAGTATTCATCATTACCCATAAGACATATGTGTTCAGTTGCATAAAGCATTATAGGAGGGAATCAGAAAAGATGCTTGGGCAGAAAATTCTGAAGTTTCGTACTGATAACGGTATAGAATTCACAAACAGTCAAGTTGAAAACTATCTCGAGAAACATGGGATAAGGCATCAAGTTTCATCAGTAAGAACTCCCCAACAGAATGGAGTGGTTGAAAGGAGAAATCAGATCATCAACAATATGGTGAGAACAATGCTTATTGATAAAGACCTGCCAGAGAAATTTTGGAAGGAAGCAGTTTTGACATCGGTCTATGTTTCAAACAGGTCTCTGTTGTGTCCGAAGCAAGGGAAGACTCCGTATGAACTGTGGTACGGAAAGAAGCCAACACTAAAATACTTTCAAATCTTTGGAAGTAAGTGTTTCATTCTCAACAAAGAAAATCACAGGAAGTTTGAGGCACGAGGAGATGAGGGGATATTCCTTGGCTACTCAGGGAAAAGCAAAGCATATAAATGTTTCAACAAAAGGCTGAGAAAAATCATTGAGAGCAATGATGTCACTATAGTTGAAAATGAACAAAATACTCAACGATCCAGTGAACAGTTCCTGGATTAAAGTGATGATGAGGTAAGAAACCCAGGGGGAGCAGAAGTGGCAGAAGCTGATTCAGAAGAAGATACTGATGATGAAGAAGAAAGTGTCAAGTCTGTGTCTGCAAGGAAGCCAAAGAGTCGAGCTGAAATTGATAGGTAGAATATCATTGGTGATCAAACAGCTCCAGTTCAGACTCGAAGAATGAAATCATCACAGCAAACATCGTTTTTATCTCAAGTGGAGCCGAAATGTTTTTCCGATGTAGCTGAAGATGAAAACAAGGTTCAGGTTATGAACGAAGAGCTTGATCAGATTGAGAAGAACCAGACATGGGAGATTGTTTCGAGGCCAGCAGACAAGAATGTCATTGGGACCAAATGGGTCTATCGCAACAAGATGAATGAAGATGGAACAGTGATTCGGAACAAAGAACATCTAGTGTGCAAGGGGTACTCCCAGATCGAGGGAATAGATGTTGATGAGACATTTGCGCCGGTTGCAAGGCTGGAGACAATAAGATTATTCCTAGCCATCGTAGTGCAAAGGAAGTTCAAAGTGTTCCATATGGATGTCAAATCTGCATTCCTGAATGGTGTTCTGGAAGAGGAGGTGTATATTGAGCAGCCAAATGGTTTTCTCATTCATGAGGATGAGAACAAAATTTGCAGGCTGAAGAAGGCATTGTATGGGCTGAAACAAGCACCAAGGGCATGGTACTCAAGGATTGATCAGTACTTGAAGAAGCTTGGTTTTCAGCGTGGAGGAGTTGATTACAATCTCTATTTCAGTAATGACAGTAATCAAAGGATGATTGTGTTGGTTTATGTCGATGACATAATATTTGGCGGATCAGATGGAGCTCAGTGCAGAAAGTTTTCCAAATTCATGAAAAATGAGTTTGAAATGTCAATGATTGGAGATCTAACATTTTTCCTTGGTCTACAGGCGACACAAGGAAGGAATGGAACATTCATTTCTCAATCTAAATATGCCAAGGAGGTTCTGATAAGGTTTGGAATGGAAAATTCCAAGGAGATGAAGACTCCGGTGGCTACCCGGATGAAATTATCAAAAGATGAGGATGGAAAGACAGTTAATATCACAGAATAAAGGCAAATAATTGGAAGTCTGTTGTACTTAACCGCAACAAGGCCTGATATTGTTTTCGCCACATGCCAAGCAGCGAGATATCAGAGCAATCCCAAGGAAAGCCACATGCTTACAGTGAAAATAATACTTCGGTATATCTAGGGCATAGTGGATTTTGGCTTGACATATACTGATAAATCTCAGACAGAGTTATTGGGCTATACTGATGCAGACTGGGCCAGTTCAGCGGATGATAGGAAATCAACGTCAGGTGGTGCTTTCTATCTTGGTGGCTTGTGTATTTCTTAGCTTAGCAAGAAGCAATATTGCATTTCTTTGAGAACCGCAGAAGCTGAGTATATTACGGCCACTCAAGAATACACACAGTTATTGTGGATGAAGCAGCAGCTTGAAGATATGGGAGTTGAAGTGAAGTCTCTGATCGAAATCCAGTGCGACAACTCAAGTGCTATAAATCTTAGAAAAAATCCCGTCCATCATTCAAGGACAAAGCACATTGAGATTAAATATCCTTTTATCAAGGAGAAGGTTGAGCAGAGAATCGTGAAGTTGGAGTACGTGCCTACAGAGCTACAGGTTGCAGACATTCTGACAAAGGCCTTACCCAAGGAAGCTTTTGAGAGGCATCGACTAGCTCTTGGAGTTCAGTCGATTCCCCGCACTTGAAATAGTGTGGATGTGGGACCCCCCCTCTCCCCGAGGTATGATGTGTTTTCCCTACTGTGCTAATGTGTTCTCTACTATGTTACAGACTACAAAGGAATGACCTTTGGGTTCGTTGACAAAGGGGGAGAAAAGTGTTTGTTAAAGGGGGAGAAAATAGTTATTGTTCAAGGGGGAGACAGTACGGAGAGTTGATAAATCATAATTGATACGGGGAGAAGTTGACAGGTGGTGCAGCCAGAAAGGGGGAGCAATGAGAAAGGGGGAGAGTATGAAATCTGACAATGCTAGAAGTGATCGATCAAAGCATAGATATCACGACGGCTGATGATCGTGATAAAAGCAGAATAGTGGTGTTGGAATGGTGTGAGACGGTGTCCAGCTGTCACTAATTGGTATCAGTGTGGTTCAACAATTGGTATCAATTTAAGAATTGGTATCGGGGTGGAATTGACAATTGGGGTCTGACATGAAGTGATTCATTGATGAACTTTTCATACTACTCTTGTTTCTCACGCCGAGCATTGCTCATGTGGGATTAGAGTACGTGTTAAGTGAATCCTTGAATGCTATCAGAATCACAAGAGGCGAATGGTGGTAGCGGCTGGAAGAAGACTCAGTGAGGTATCAAAGTGCAGAAAATCTTTCTGAGCAGAGTTGTGAAGAGTTGTCAACAAACCCAAAGGGGGAGATTGTTGGGCAAAAATCCCTCAAGGTAACATTGCAGTATTTTTGGGTTGATTGTGTTTGTTGACAAAGCAGGTTTCCATGGAGAATTGTCGAGTTCCCGAGAATTTGTTGACATTCCATGTTGACAAAGAACTATGACAAAAAAAAGGATGATCTGGAGGCGGTACAAAAAGAGCAGTACAAGGTGGTTCCATTTCCCAGTGTTTGCCAAATTTTTGGGGTCCAAAATTTGGAGTTTAGTGAGCATCGCGAAAAGTGGATTTCCATGAAGAGAATAATTTCATATGGAAAAGGCTTGAATTTCGTGAAGATAGGATGCATGGTTTGGAAATCGCGAAGACCAGAAGAATGGAGGCGGTGATGCTTCGCGATTACGTCAAGCTTCACGAACGACAGAGGCTGAAGCGCATCGTGGCGGTGAAGGGATTTGCGAGGGAGATTCGCGGAGAAGGCGCGGAGGAATGTTGGGCTTCGCAAGGGAGCTTCGCGGAAAAGTCGCGAAGGTATGTTGATGGTGATTCTTCGCGACTACGTCAAGCTTCGCGAATGGCAAAGTGCCGTGGTGCTTCGCGATTTGGACAGAATTCCGGCGGAATATTTGGAGCTTCGCGATTTGAGATGACGTGGCGTTGACTTCGCGTGGAAGGGACGAGGGTCAGTGGAATCACCTATAAATAGAGGCCGACCCCTTCGAGCGAAGTAGAGAGATTTTTCAGAGAAGATCATTTGCTCTCATTTTGCGAAGGTGGTTCGCGGAGCCAGTGTGCTTCGCGAAAGAGGTGCTTCGCGGCGGCTATTGTAGCTCCGCGAAACCTGCGAGCTCCGCGTTGGCTTACTAAGCTTCGCGAGGGTCGTTTCTTTGCGACGTCTTGAGCATCGCGAGAGTGCATCGCGAGGGTGCTTCGCGAGAGAGCTTTGCAAAAAGGCAGGAGCTTCGCGAAGGCTTGTTTGAGCTTCACGAAATTGGGAGCTTCACGAAGTAGGGTGCTTTGCGAAGGTACTTTCCAAAGGTAGTTTCCCAGTGGTCAGAGGCAAAGTGGTATTCATCAGTGGATGAAAGTTGGACTTCAACAGAGCATCTATCAACAGTTGGAGATGCATTGTTTCATGCAAATGAAGAGAACTACAGGTCTATAAACTGTGAGTGAATCCCTTCACAGAGCAGTGAGCTTAGGAAGAGGAAAAAGGTGATCCTATCCACTGGCAGTGAGCCAGAGAGAGAGAAACAGGGAGTGACCCTTGGGAAAGCAGTGAGCTGACCCTAAACATTGTAAGGGCAGTGAGCCTGGGCATAGAAGTGATCTAGCCCGAACCATTGTAATCCATAGCTAGTGAAGTTTAGTGGAATTGGTACGACCAACAACTTGTCGGCGTATGCTCCTTGTACATAGCCCTTTGCGGTGAACCAAGTAAAATTGCTGTGTCCTGTGCATGCTTTACTTTCTGTTTACTTTGTGCAACATGAAAGAGAGAGAAGAGTGTTTTGCTTAACAGCGAAACAAGATCAGAGCAGGCGTTTATTTTTAAATTGTCATACCCTGATTCACCCCCCCTCTCAGGGTATTCAGCCTTGTGGACCTGATAGTCTGGATTTAATAATAGTGAGGATTGCATGGGATGGTAGGGCAACAATGTTGGTTGATCTTGGTGCGTGATATAGTCTAGGGAAGACCGGCTAGGACACGGGATTTTAGTCCCCCCCGTGATCTGATGCAAGGACTCTGAGCCTACCGAACGACCAAGTGAGACTACATTAATTGCAGGGTAGAGACCCTAGGGAAGGTACATGCATCATCATGATTGTGTTTTACTTGATTTGGTTGTTCTGGGAAAGAAATTGAAATAAAATGATAAAATGAAACCCTGAGAAATTTCCTTGCTACTTGGGCTTAGGTGATCCTTGTTTACTATACAACTATGGAACCTGGACATCATCCCCGGGTGACTCAGACAGTTGAGGCCCAGCAGATTCAGGCGGTCGATCAGTTGAGGATTGACCGAGAGGAGGAAGATGGCCAGTGGAAGAAGACTCTCTGTTCTTTTCAGCAGCAAACCCTCAAGAAGTACGAGGGTAGTACTTCGGATATGGAGACAGAGGGGTGACTTGAAGAGATAGGGATTGATTTTACTTTGATCCGTTCTCCGAGGGAGTACTGGGTTCCCCTAGTAGTCAGTCATCTGAGAGGTGCGGCGCGTCAGTGGTGGACGCTCTACCTCGGGGAGAGGTCAGAGGCAGAGGTTCCGTGGGCTGACTTTGAGAAGGAGTTCTGAGAGGAATTCCTTTCTTCCATGATCAAGGCGGAGAAGCGGAAGGAGTAAATCTTCCTCCAGCAGGGGAGTATGTTAGTATGAGAATTGGGGATCAAGTTCAAAGGTCTCCTACGCTTTGCTCCAGATCTCTTTCCGGATGAGGAGTCTCGGGCGAGACGTTTGGAGGAGGCTCTTCGTCCTTCGCTCTAGTATACTGTCACCCCCTTCACCCTTCTGGCGTACTTGGAAGTACAGAAGAAGGCAGAGGTTGTAGGGAGGATTCACTCGTAGGGAGGTGCACCACGAGAGGGGATCCAGCCGGGTTCGTCGAAGGGGAAGGCAGTCAGCAGCAGGTCTCCTACGGTAGGACCTTCTAGATTCAGGCCAGTAGGGAGCAGGCCCCAGCAGTTCCAGTTCAGATCTTCGGGTCCTCGTCCCTTTTTAACGAGCCCGGGACCGAAGTGTTTCTCTTGTGGAGGTTTCGGGCACATTTATAGTCGGTGCCCAACCCGAGCTCAGTACGGTGGAGGTGGGAAAGTTCAGCGCCCGCCTCAGTAGCACCAGTTTCTGGCGAGGCCCTTCCAGCAGCAGCAGGGCCCTTCTCTTCCGAGGGTAGACCTTGCAGGAGGAGGCCGACCTCAAGGTGCTCCTCAGGGACCTCTACCAGGGCGTGGTCGGGGAGGTGGTCAACATTAGAGAGGCAGAGGAGCTGGTCCTGGACAGTTGCACGCAATATAGTTGGCAGCTTTAGCAGGACCAGAGGTGGCACGAGGTATGATTTGTTTGTTCAGCACTCTCATTTCTGCCTTGTTTGATTCGGGAGCTTCTCACTCCTTTGTTTCACCTGGTCTAGCCCATTATTTGGGTTTAGATGTAGAGAGACTTTCCGTACCCCTGGTGCTGAGTACACCATTTGGAGATCAGACCAGCGTATCTTGTGTTTACCGGGGATGTGGGCTGATGTTGGGACTGCATCGATCTAGTGGGGATATTATTTTTCTACAGATGCAACCATATGATGTCATTCTAGGCATCGACTGAATGTTTTCTGTTAGTGCCGTTATCGACTACTTCCGACGAAGAGTCGTGTTCTCCGATGTAGATGGACAACATTTAGCTTTTTCTAGCGAGAGGATCTATCAGGTGAGAAGCCGGCATGTGAAGCCTATCCTTTCCTTGTTAGGTGGGTTATCAGTGGTTTCAGCTGATACAGTGATGATGGATGTTCCAGAGGTTGTTGGTGAGTTCCTCGATGTTTTTCCTGAGGAGGTTGTGACTATACCCCCCTGACATGATGTTGAGTTTGGGATAGACTTACAACCTGATGCCCGTCCGATTTCGATGACCCCTTATCAGATGGCACCTTCGGAGTTGCGGGAGTTGCGGATTCAGATTGATGATCTGATGGAGAAGGGTTTTGTTCAACCCAGCATGTCACCATGGGGTGATCCGGTTTTGTTTGTGAAGAAGACAGATGGTGGTCTCAGGCTGTGCATAGACTACCGAAGGCTGAATCAGGTGACAGTCAAGAATCGCTACCCCCTTCCAAGGATAGATGATCTCTTCGACCAACTGAGGGGACCAGGTTGGTTTTCTAAGATTGATCTACGGTCTGGATATCATCAGCTGAGGGTAAAGGACAATGACATCTCGAAGACGACTTTCAGGTGCAGGTATGTGAACTTCAAGTTTGTAGTGATGCCGTTTGGAGTTACGAATTCACCAACTGTGTTCATGGGACTTATGAACTTTGTCTTCTGAGAGTTTCTGGACTGGTTCGTCATTGTGTTTATCGATGACATCCTGATCTACTCAAGATCAGAGGAGGAGCACGTTGAGAATCTCAGGGCAGTCTTGGAAGTCCTTCGACACCACCAGCTTTATGGGAAATTGTCGAAGTGTAAGTTCTTGATGCAATAAGTACACTTCCTTGGGCACATGGTGTCTCAGCATGGAGTGTCAGTGGACCCGTAGAAGGTGGAGACAATTGTTTCTTGGGTGGCACCCAAGAACGTGGCAGAAGTTCATAGTTTCATGGGGTTGGCAGGTTATTATCGGAGGTTCGTTTCGGACTTCTCTCGAGTTGCTACTCCATTGAAAGCTTTGAATAGGAAGAAACATGTCTTCCTATAGAGCGAGAAGTGCCAGAAAGCTTTCGACTACCTAAAGGAGAAGTTGGTTAGTGCTCTAGTACTCAGGTTTCCAGAGGAAGGGTTGTTGTATGAGGTGTTTTTTGATGCTTCTAGCCTTGGTTTGGGGTGCGTACTGATGCAGAAGAAGGGTGTGATCTATTATGGGTCTAGGAAGTTGCACCCTCATGAGCGTAACTATGCCACCCATGACCTAGAGCTTGCAGAAGTAGTGTTCGCATTGAATTTTTAGTGACATTACCTCTTTGGGGAGTGATTTGTGGTCTTCTCAGATCACAAGAGATTATGTTATATCTTCTCCCAGTGTGACCTTAACTTACGACAATGGATATGGGTCGAGTTTCTCCAAGACTATGACTTCAAGATATCTTAAACTGAAGGTAAGTTCAATGTTTTGGATGATGCCCTGAGCAGAAAGTCGCATAAGGAAGTGGTTCAGGAATCCGCTGATGCTTGGAAAGCGATGGGAGAGTTGGCTGCCTTGCACTTGGATGCAAGGGTAGAGGGTGTTAGAGGTTGTTTGTTTCAGATGACGGTGTAGTCCTCCTTGTTTCAGCAGGTGGAAGAGTCTCAGTGGGGAGACTCCGAGGCAGAAGTAATGTAGGATCGTATCAATCAGGGAAACACTCTAGAAGGATGTTCAGAGGACAGCCGACATCAGATTCTTTTTCATGTAAGGTTGTTTGTTCCGGAGGAAATGCGTGAGGGAGTTCTCCGTGAGTTCCATAGCTCAGCCTTGGCGGTACATTCAGGAGTTTCAAAAATGTACCAAGGCCTGAGAGAATAGTTTTGGTGGCCCGGGGTGAAACGGGCAGTGGCAGAGTTTGTGGCTAAGTGCCTAGCGTGTCAGCAAGTAAAGGCTGAACACTGTGTTCCCAGTGGTTTGTTGCATACTTTATATGTCCCCGAGTGGAAGTGGGATGAAATCTCAATGGTTTTCGTCACAAGACTACCTAGAGCTCAGGGTGGTTATGATGCTATCTGGTTAGTGGTGGATCGACTGACGAAATCAGCTCACTTCTTATCAATTAAGGAGTCGGGCCCGGTGAGTACCTTAGAAAAGAGGTACGTAGACGAGGTGGTGCGTTTTCATGGAGTTCTGAAGAATATCATCTCAGATCAGGATACTCGGTTTACCTCAAGAGTCTGGAGGGGGTTACAACATACTTTTGGCACCCAGCTATGCCTTAGCACTGGTTTCCACCCCCAGACTGATGGGCAGACAGAGCGGTCTATCTAGACATTGGAGGACATGCTGCGGGCATGCATTCTGAATTTTGGAGGATCATGGGTGCGGCACTTGACTTTAGTAGAGTTTTCCTATAACAACAGCTTCCACTCTACTATTATCATGGCACTGTTTGAGTCTTTATATGGAAGACCATGTCGTTAACCCATTTTCTGGGCAGAGGTTGGTGAAATAGGTGCTCTTGGGCCAGAGGTAGTACAGAGCACCACAGAGAAAGTCCAGCTTGTGCGTGATAGGATGGAAGCAACTCAGGACCGACAGAAGTCTTATACTGATCGTCGGAGGAGGCCCTTTGAGTTTGAGGTGGGAGATCATGTGTTCTTGAAGGTTTCCCCTCGACGGGGGCAGTGGAGGTTTGGTAAGGGGAGTAAGCACTTCCCTAGTTTTATCGGACCTTTTGAGGTGCTGAGGCGAGTCGGCGAGGTGGCATATCAGCTGGCCCTGACACCTTAGTTGGAGAAGGTTCATGATGTCTTCCACGTATCCCAGATTCTTCAGTATTTACACGAAGACTCTCACGTTATCAACTAGGGAGAGTTAGATATGGGAGACGATGCGACCTTCGAGGAGTGACCAGTCAGAATCGAGGATCGTAAAGAGAAGGTGCTCCGTGGAGGAACCATCGCCTTGGTTCGTGTATTGTGGAGGCATGGCGGCCTCGAGGAGAGAACTTGGGAGTGGGAGGCCCAGATGCACGCTCAATACCTGGAGTTGTTTTGACTTGTGTTTTGCTTGGTTATTCTGAGCTTTGTTTTGATGTTATACTCTGTACCTTTGAAACATGGAATGATTGGCTTGTTGGTTGTGAGGCATTTTGTTTCCTTATTCTCTGGAAGTGTGTAACGTGTCCGGATGTGTGGGGAAAAGGAAAAACCTGATCCTTAATCGAGACGCATTAATGCGGATGCGATTGAACCCGTGCGGGCGATTCAGTGCCGCCTAAAGCGGATAATATCTCGACATGGGAGAAGGAATTCCCCAAGCCACGTGTTCGAGCAGTGTGTTGGTTATACAGTGTTGGGGGCAGTGCAAGTTGAAAAATCCTAATGTATGGAAGTGGGAAGACCCAATTCTTAATCGAGATGCATTAATGTGGATGTGATTAAACCCGTGCAGGCGAGTCAGTGCCGCCTAATGTGGATAATATCTTGACATGGGAGAAGGAATTCCTAACACATGTGATTAGGGTTGTTGGTTGGGTTCCTGTTATAACGAGAGCCCTAAGAGGTATCTTGTTGGGTTCCTATGGGTTGGTTTTTGAATTATCGGGGACGAGAATGTTTTAAGTGGTATCTGATGTAATGGCCCAGACCTCTCCGACCCATTCCTTTGTCAAAAATAAGGTCATGAAGTGTTCTGGAGGGTAGAATGGAATTTTCCCACACTTTTCAGAATTTTGTAACTACACGCCGTGTAGTGTGAGTACACACCGTGTACCAACTTTCCAGGTATACCCCGTGTTGAAGCCGTGTCTTTGCCACGTGAAATAAATGAGTACACGCCATGTAGCCTATATTACACGCCGTGTAGTTTCTCCCCGCGTACGCGTTACCGTGTGTTGACCAGTAAACAACCATGTCCCATGTTGAAGCCGTGTCCTTGCCACGTGAAATAAATGAGTACACGCCATGTAGCCTATATTACACGCTGTGTAGTTCCTCCCTGCGTATGTGTTACTGTGTGTTGACCAGTTAACGGCCGTGTCCTGTGTTGAAGCCGTGTCCTTGCCGCGTGAAATAAATGAGTACACGCCATGTAGCCTATATTACACACCATGAAGTTCCTCCCCGCGTACGCGTTACCCTCAAACCATGTGTTGACCAGTCAATGACCGCGTGCCGCGTTGAAGGCTGTGTTGGAAGCCGCGTGGTGACCGTGTGAAATGGCCTAGTACACGCCGTGTACTAGGAAGTACACACCATGTACTTTAGTTTTTCTCACCTATAAAATGAGGGGGCCTATCCTCCTTTTCAAATCATTCCTCTCCTCCCCATTCCTTCGAGCACAGCTCTCCCGAGAGACTCGAAAGCTCCTTTAATCCATAACTTCTTCGTTCAAGCTCCGATTTATGATCCGTCAGCGGCCACAAGATCGTAATGACGAGGCTGAAATTATAAGCTTGGATCTATTTCTTTACCTTCAGCCTTTCCTTCCCATCTTCCACCTGAGGAGGTTTTTCTGGGTCTTGACAGAAGCGACGGACGCCGACGGACGTCTTCTAAAGCTGATCTGGGGGGGGGGGGGAAGCGTTGTGATCAGAACCTGTTGAGGTAGGGATTTTACCTTTGTCTCTCTAATTTGTGCATCATGTGGGATGTGTGTCCTCTTACTTTCACGAGACATAGTTGAACTAGTTTAATGAAGATAATAACTGGTTAAAGAACAGGGATGGGGAAGTTGTTATGTTTATCTTGTTTATCTTATTATTATGTTGTGAATTGAATAGGATTATGCCTATTGAAAATCACGGTCGTTGGGGGCCTTTTCTTGTGTAATTAAATGTTTACCTATCTTTCTAGACCGTTTTGTGGGTGGAAACTTTGTGGAATATGGAAATTGGTTAATCACGTAAAGTTGGATGATTAAAATCCGGAACCCTTGTGTGATCACCCCGGTTGAACAAAATGGAATAATGAACATGTGGGTGTTGGCTTGGTTACACGGTGTGTGAAAGGGGGGTGAATCCTGGGTTGTTACGAATAGGATGGGCAGCGGGGCTGCGGGAAAGTGATATTAAGAGGGTAATGATGTGGCACGAGCATTGTTTTGTGATACGGTTGTGGAAATGTGGTAATAGTGGCAGCGGGGCTGCAGTAATGGGTTGTGATATTAAAAATAAGTGGAAAGTTGATAAATGAATTGTGGGGAACGATAATGATTTAAAAGCAGAAACAATCAATCGGGATTTATTGATGATAAAAAGGTTGGTTTTGTGTTACTTATGTTTTATCTAACTTGACTTGTGGTTGGCAGGGATATGTTTTACGAATGATTGATATGGTTGTTTGTGATAAATTGCCCAATAGTTAAAGAACTAATAAACTAATTCTGTTGAAACATGAAAAACTAAATGGGGTTGGGGTTGTTTGTTGTATGCATACTTCATAATAGCAGTGCCAAGGCACGTGCTCAGTTTCTCTGTTTAGAAGCCATAGGTTGGGCTGTGTGTTTGGTATACATATATGTATATGTATCTTTGTGTTTTGTCGCACCCCACCGATGTTGAGAACTTAGTGCCGAACACTCCCATTTTATGGGAGAGGGTGTTTTCCCCTTAGTTACTAGCTCCTTCCTTCTCTTTCTTCCATAGGCTTTGATGGCTTGAGCCAACCTTACAACCAAGACTCTTTGGGTAGGTTTCGATTGGGGTGGTTTTAGCACAAGACTCTTCAGGCAGTTTTACTGTTCCCAAGAATCTTTGGGATGAGGCCCAGGTGTGTGCGGGCGGGATATGTGGTTGTGAGGCTCAGGTGTGTGCGGGCGGGATATGTGGTTGTGAGGCCCAGGTGTGTGCGGGTGGGATATGTGGTTCTTGAGGCCCAGGTGTATGCAAGCAGGAAGAGTGTGGTAGCGTCAGGACGTTCGCCGTTAGGAAGAGCATCTAACTAGTGGGAAATGGTACGGGGTACCCAATACTCTTGTTCTTATACAACTACCTGTTGTTTTGTATTTTTGGTGAGCGTGGATGGTGAGGTTGGGTGGATATAATTCCTTGCTAGGTTTTGGTTTCTTCTGTTTTTCTCACAGGACATTAGGATGTCTCCCCACCTATGCACGAGAGCTTTTGGTTTCCCTACTGAGTATACTTGTATACTCACCCTATGTTTACTTTTAGGTTTCCAGGAGGACTACCAGGGCCGTGCGGGATCCTACTAGTTGGGAAAATTGGAGTTGTTGTAGTTGCTGTACTCTTGTTTCTTTTGGTATTGTACTTTTGAGCTTTCTTGTACTTGTACGTTGTTTCAGAATTGTTTAAACATACATGTGGGATTGGTTTGGGTTTATTTTCATTTACTTGTTCATTTTTCTCTTTTGGTGTTTGACTCATCCTATTTCCTGATCTTAAATAATAAAAAGGGTAATGCCTCCCATATTTGTGAAAACTCATACCCTTAGTGCTAGTCACCACTCTGGGGCCTACTGGAGGTGGGACTCGGGGGTCATTATCTCCCTTTCACCATTGTCAGCTCAGGAGGGGCATCTTTGGTGGGAGGGGGTCGTGACATAAATAGATATAAAAAGTATCATTTATGACATATTAAGATTTATCCTAACCACTTGGTAGAATCTTAGATTTTTAGGGATTTTATAACATTTAATAAACTATTTTTTATTTAGAGTTATGAATTATGTCAATTTTTGACACTATTTATACTTGAATTTTTACAAATTCATAACAAATTGATTCCTTAAAAAATACATTGAATCAATCCTAAAATGTCATATTAACCTAGAAATTTTTTGGATGACACAAATTATGTCAAATAATATTTATTTTAATATTTATAATTTCATTTATTTGAATCTTTTATTAATGAATGAATCACTACATCATCATTGTGTCATAATTAAGTTTATTTATTTAATTTATTAAAATTATAAATAAAATACCATGATGTATGAAATATTTTTATATTTATAATTACTATTTATAGTCTAAGATATCATTTATATAATCTGATTTTAAATTTTTTTAGTAATAAGATACATGTTTATGTTATAATTCCCTTTACATTAAATTAAGTGTTATAAAATGTCATTATCACACCCAAGTGGCTCTCAAAGGCCAAATATGCATACAAAGTGTTTTATTGGTCATCCATAACTCATACAATAGGATTATGAAATGTGTTTTGATAGTTTTATATTATCACAATATTAGTTTTACACTTATTTACCTCATTTACCCTTTAACCACGGTAGATACAAATAATCACTAAAGTTACTATTCATAATGAACAAAAATAAAAAGTACCTATTTAAAAATTTTTTACATTATGATTAAAAATATGTAATCCATTTTTATTAATTCAAAACATAGAATTTTCAGTAATTAATTTAAAATTAAATCCCATTGTTAAAATGAGAAAACGAGTTTTTAAAAAGTAAAAACCATCAAAAGATTGACATGTGTTTATATCAAATTTCAATGTAAAATTACTTACAATTACTTAAATTATATTAAATGATAAAAACTTAATATAATTATACTTTTAAACCAATTAAAATGATAAACTAACAATATATATAAATTAGATGAAAAAGCAGTTTTGAATTAAAATGCAACATTTTTCACTATTCATTAAAATATGAAAGTTATCAGAAAAACACCCAAAAATTATCCAAAATAAATTTTTATGTCCTGATTATAAATAAGAAGTTTAGTTTTTTTTAGATTTAATATATAAAATTATCAAATATTTTATTTAAAAAGGGTTCACCATTAACAGGCGGAAAGACTGTAATTTTTTGAAAAATACTTTGTTTATCTGAAAAATTGAATTTGTTCTAAGAAACACATAACATGAATGATAAAATTTTATGGAATATATAAAATTTAAAATTTGGTCAATACTACTCATAACCACTTTTTAAACGGCTAGTTTGATAGGTCGTGGTGCGCTTGAACTCAGTGTTGCGTGTAGCGCAAACTATTGAGTTATTTAAAAAGAAGCATATCGTGGAAGCTTGAAGTGTTAAATTATGTGATTTGGTTTAGAAATATGAATATTTTTAGGCTAGTCAATTATGAAAAAAAAATATTACACCATAATGGTTTGGCCATGAAATTTCATGTTCTTACTCTTCAGTGTGAAAAAGAAGATTACACCATGAGGGAATGAAATTTCGTAAAAAAATGTTGATCAAACTATAATTTTTTCAACCAAACCATAGTGTTGCCTAGATGAAGAATGATTTTTTATTGGTAAATGGTAGTTTTTACATGAATAAGTTTATTACATCATGAGAATTCATGGTCACATCGAAATATACGTGGCGGTGAAAAATTCGTGCACTTGTGGATTGAAGTTTTGAGAGGTGATACCAAAATAGAGATTGGTCATGAAAAAATTCCATTAGGATTTGAGATGTTGTGAGTTAACTAGTTTTTTGAAACCTTCACGTCAAATCATTATGTACCTCATTGTGTTGTTGGAAAAATGGTCACACCATAATGACTATTGTCACAATGTGATTGTTGTTGAAATCTATTTTTTGTATGATTTACTAATATGGATTCATGAAAGACCTATTAGATACTCAAATTCATTAATGTAATCCCCTAAAACACATCAAGGGTTACTAGGAGTTTTGGATTGATCTAACATCTTAGTTTAAATCATGGAAATTTGAAGGAATTTGGTCCTTGGAATTTAAATTTGAAATTCTAATTTTCATTAGAAATGATATGAAACTACTATTAAAGTGAGTGAAAAGACAAAATGTTGGATAAATATGCATGAATTTGTGAGCATTTCAAAGAGCAAGAGGAAGAAGAAGACACCCAATAGATGAGATACGTGTAGATAATCTTTATTGGAATCATATCTTGAAGTAAAAATACTTGGATTTGAAGTGTGAGGATACTCATAAAGAAGAAGTGGATTACTTTGATGTGTGAAATTAAGTTGTGAGATCATTATAATTAACTAAAATATATATATTGTCTCTTTTAGTAATAATACTCATTTAAGGAGATAAATAAGTTTTGGGTTTTCAAAGATTATGATAACTCATTATTTAATAATAATATCAGTGTGAAAAGAATAGAAGAGGAGTTAGTACTCATATGCAACAAATTAGAGTCTATTATAAAAGGATGAAGATTATTTTTTCTATAACTTTTAATATCATTTGTTTTTTTTCGGATCGTTGTTAAATTAGTTAGGATACATTTTATATGTAACATGAGTTCAAGGATAAACCTTGCTCATTTGTATCCATAATGGTTAGTGGATTGTGTTATATCAGGGGGTTTTAGATCACTCCAAGGATGTATCCATTTGTTTTGAATAGAGAACGATGTAAATTTGTTGGGATCACTATTCTTGTTTCTTTTAAAGTAACAATAAAGTGATAACAATAAGTAAGTTAATCATATTAATAAGTGATGAAGGTTGCTTGATGAAGGAACACAAAATAAAAAATTCATTGATTTACCCCATATAAGTGAATATATAATGATACTAATAACTATTGGTATCTACTAATCCTCAATAATTGATACCAGTGCATTGTTCTAGGGTTCATTTAAAGGAAAAATTCTATTTGGAGTTTATAAGAGAAGTGTGCACTCTATTTTTGAAGATAAGTTGGTTCTGAATTTTATGATGATAATGGATCATATTATTTCAGTGAATAAAAATGTATTTATGAAATTTGATGGTAGGAACTATCATATATGTAAGAATAAGATGATTATAAACCTATTATCCATTGGTTTTTATGTTCTTGAAGTGATGGAAAATAGTTATTTTTCTCATGTTGAAATATTATGATAATAATAGATGATTTGAAGAACATTGATAATGATGGTTGAGATTGGAATGAAATATTTTTATCATTATAATTTTTTTTTCAAAATAATGAGAATTAATATAGTGAAATACATTTGAGATAAACTAGATAACATCTATGAAGTAAATGTGTAAGTTAAAGAATATAAAATATATACAATGTTGTTGATTCAGTTTATATATTTGAGGATGGTGATGAAACTATCCCTTTATTGGATCTCTATGATAATAAAAAAGTATGTACTGATATCATGGATTAATGAACTTCCAAATATTTAAACATTGATCCCATAAGTGGAGCCATCTAGAGTGATTATGTTTATAATGAGTCATCTGGGTACTACTATAGTAGCAGTTATGGTTACTACGATGACCCTTGTTCAAAGTTGTACTACTATGCATCATCAAGACCATGAAACTCATTTAATGAGGGTAAAGTATATGAATAAATTTAGCTAAAGGGGATTGATATTGATGGTCATAATTTACAATTTTCTTTCATTAATTTCCATACCCTTATTTTCTACATTTGACTCATAATGACATTAATTTTATATTTTTTATAACAAGCTGGTAGAGTGTAAGTATCATACTCATCAACTTTATTAAAAAAGAATCTAAACTATAGATTTTGAATTTAAAGTAGGAAGAAATTTTAATTTACAAATATAAATCTATTGATTAATTCATTACAATAGTTAATGTGATGGTAATCAATATCATAGATTTTAAGGTTTTCAAAAAGATACTATACATCTTTCCAGACAAATATGATATAAAAGTATTAGTTATTGAAGAATGAGATTCTAACAAACTTCCATGGGGTGATTTTCATAGAATATTGATTGCTTCTAAAATGAGGAAAGGAAGTGATCTTATGAAGAAGAGTAAGTACGAAAAGGAAATATCCTTTAAGTCTTTAAAGTTATAGAAGAGTCTGAAAGAAGTCAAGGCGGAAGAAGAGAACTCCAAATATGAAGAAGATATGGATATAAAGTTTGATAAATTAATTTCATTGATATCAAGAAGTTTTATGAAAGGTAAATGAATGTACTAAGTAAATACTCTACTAAAATGTTTCAAATTCGAGGTTATTGAACATTTTATAGCAAATATTCCAAAACTAAAAGAAGAAGAAAGTGATGATAAAGCTGAGTAATCAATGAGTTAATTAAGGAAAAAAACTATAAAATTCAATATGAATAAGTTTACCTCTAGGGGAAAATGTAATAATTTGTTAAAATTAAATAAGAAAAATTTCTTATCTATGTTAGATAATAAAGAAAGTAGTGAAGATGAAACGAAATTTGAAACTTCAGGTGAATGAGAGGAGAAGTTGTTGATTGCTAAAATTAATGATGTTGAGTTCAATAGTAAGGATGATACAAGAAATTAAAAATAATAAGAATTTTATATGGAGTTTATATCAAATCATGAGTTGAAGGAGTCTCTTTTAAAGATCATAAAATTATAGAAATATACTAAAAATTGAATAAATAATCTCAAACCACTAATAATATTGATTCTTTCCATAATGAAAAGGAGTCATAGTTATTAAAGTATTTAATGATTTAAAGGTTTTAATCACCAAAGAGAATAATTTAAAAGTTCCTATAAAATAAAAGACTTATTTGAATTTGAAGAAAGATAAAGTGAATATTATGGAAAAAGAAATCAAATTATAAAAATCCTTTTTTTTAATTCCAACTTGAATGAAAAATAAACTGTAATTGGGATGTTTAAAACTTCAAGAAATAAGTACAATGAATAAAATAATATGTTGAGAGTATCCAAAAAATTTGGTACAAAAAATTATATAAAATTAGAGGTATAATGTATGATGGATAATCGGTAAGATATTCTGGATAGAAAGCTAGTTATGGGAGAAGATTCACATTTTATGGCTATTGTTGGTGTTATGGTGGTTTGATAAATTTAGATATAAGATAATAGTTTAATGAAAATTATTTTTATAAACCTAGAAGATTTTGAAGGTAGTACATGAGGGAGAGTTAAACTACTCAAGGAATACAAGTTTAGAAGAAAAAATAAATTTCTAAACTGAATATAGAGAATCATTTTTAGATACTAAAAGAACTCTTTATAAGATATGACCAACCAAGTCATGAATCTTAAAATTGGCTTATAGTATTTTTGGATTATTCGATTATGAATTAAAATATTCAAAAGGTTTAGAAGAAAAATGGTAAATTAAAAAATTAAATTGTAATAGAAGATTCATTAAAATCATTATAAAAGGAGTCTCCTTAGATTCTGGATAGTGGATGTTCATCACATATAATAGTTGATATAAAGCTTCTAAATGTTTTTGAAATGTAAAATGAAGGTATGGTATTATTCCAAAATTACGTTTCACTCAAAATAAAAGGAATTGGATCAACATATATCGGGGAGAAAATATTGAAATATAGGAACACACTTTATGTTGATGGTTTGAATCATAATCTTCTTAGTCATTCTTAACTCTATGATGGAGGGAATATAGTTATTATTATAAAAGATAGATGCTCGGGGATAAGGTTAAAGGATAATCATACTGTGATTAGTGGATAATGAATAAAAGGAATTTTTTTGGTTGGTAGATACTAAATTTCTTTCTATTTGAGCTTAAAATAGGAGAATGAGTTGTGGCATATAAGACTTGGTCACCTTGGATAAAGAAATATGAGTAATATTATCATAACACCCATTATATTTTTAAGGTAAAAATTTAAATTATTTTTCACCAAAACACATGTATTTAACTATTTCAAGTTATTAGAGGCGTTGAAGGGGGATTGGGGGTCAGTTTTGGGGAGTTATCCTTGGGTTTGGGTTAAAAATCAACTATAGGTGTCTTGACATACCACAATTCAAGGGGTTGTGCCATGAAAAGGTCCAAATGAAAGGCTATCATATCACAATTCTTAGGGTTGTTTCATGAAATCGGGATAGTGGGGGAGATTTTTCCATGAATCACTTGGCCACATTGTGAGGGGATGATGGTTGATTTTCAAGGATTTTCCTTGGGTTATGGCATTACACTATGGATAGGGATTTTATACCATAATGTGACCCCAGCCCGGGGAGTTACCCCATTAGTGGAAGTGGTTATGCTGTGAAGGCTTCAGGGGTTAGGTTTTGGTTATAATTTGGGATAAACCACAATTTCATTACCATAAGGGATACATTGTAAGTGTGACCATGGCTGGGGAATTGCACCATGACCATTATGGTCACGCTTTGACACATGTATTGCATAGTTTTTATATTTTTATTAAATTAATTTAATTTTTTTAATGTTAACAAATATGATAAACCCTCCTCTCTTCTTCCCAATAACACCACATTCCCTTAAATCACTTCTTCATAGATTTATCACTTATTTGAGATTAGTTTTGAGTGTCTTTTATCACATGTTAGTGATAAAAGTAACGTTAATAGTCTCCTCCTATCTAATCTTACTTTATATCATTGTTTCTCTATAAATAATCAATTATTATCTAATTTGGGGGTTTTAATAGGGTTTTTTTATTTCTAGAAATTGAAACTAAATAAGTGGATGGTATTCAATGGAAAAGGATATACTAAACAGAGATAGGTGGTACCTAGATTTTTCATTGGTCTTTATATGCATGGAATTTGATTCATGAAAATAGATATGAACTAAATATGCATGCAATCCCAAAATTAAATTCTAAAATTTATTATTTATTTCTCTAAGACTAATTGAGAACTGTTAGGGATTTGAGGGGTCTTAGAATAGGTGTGTGTCAACACCATAGTCACCAATGACCATTTTTATTATGTAGAATATTATGGAAATGTGTTTGAAAATAAAGTAGGGGTATATGAGGTTGATTTATAACTTCAGGATCCTTGTGTGGTGTATTTGACCTTTCCTTGATAGATATTAACATGGGAATGTGATATACTAGGTTTGAGTTAGCCTAGGTATGATAATTTGAATGGGTCAGTGGCTTTGAGAGAATGAACCTTATTTCATAATTAATTATGAATGTTATGTGTTGGTTATAAGTGATTAATATTTCACTATGATGAATTATTAGTGGTGCATCATCCACCCTTGGTGTGATGGTGGTATCTATTCCACCATGTGAGATGGTTTCATGGTACATAATCCACCCTAAGTTGGATTGGTGGTATCTCAACTGCCTGAGTTGGGACGAAGATCCATCAGTCACTATGAGGTTGATGTATTGGTGGTACTTTTTCCACATAGAGCTCGATAGTGGTGGTACATCATATAGCATTGAAATTTTGGTGGTGCATCATCCACCTAGTGATTATAAGATGTGGAAGATAATATTGGCTTTTATTAAACCCATGAAGTGTTGTGTTCATGGTGCATATTTCACCTGAGATGTGTACTGGTGGTATATCATCAACTTGGGTATGGGTAGCAGTTGTATACCATCTACCTAGATTTGGTGATGCCTTGTTCAATAAGACACTACTCGTTCAACCTAGATATTATATTAGTGAGAGATATTTCATTTAAATGGGTTGTGATAATGATTCATCATTCATCGAGTGTTGATTTATAGTGATAACTTGTTCACCTTGATTATGAGATGAGGAGTGATATATCATTTTCCCTCAAGGTGTGTTTAGACTATGGTTATATCATACTATTTCATCATAGGATGAATTTTTTATGGTTATACATGGTTTTAATATAATGAATCAAGCTTGATGTGCATGAAAATTAAATTTATTTTGAAGAATACTTAATACAAGACACAAAAATACGCCCAATGACTGTATTAGTTTAGTGTCTTTGGAAACTTGGAACACAATCTTCTAACTTTGTGAAAGATATTCAACATCTACCATAAAGTTATTCCCCCTTTTTTCCTACCTAAAACCTTTCTTTATATCTTGGGTAAAAGAAAACATAAAAAGGGTGAGCTCAAATGCTCAGTAAGGGTAAACATGGAGAACATAAAACAAACCATAAACATAAGAATAAAAAAACACGAACAAAAAGTTTAAACATCAGAATATTGAGTCATGAAATAAATCTTGGTAGTATGTAAGACATAGATCATAAAGGAACATTAACCATGTTAAAATATCATTGACATAAAACATGGAATTGTGGAAAAAAATAAGCACATAATATGATTTCCATAGTATCCAAGGCATTGCTTCCAAGGCCATCATGGTGGAAAAAGTCCATTATTGAACCGAGTTTACTTGTTGTTCCATCCATGTATTACTGAACTAGATTTACTTGCTATTCCAGCCTTGTATTACTAAACCATATTTACTTTCCATTCCATTCATGTCTATATCATGAGATATAAATATTTACCCATTTCATTGGAGGGATATATAGGTCCCAACCATTTTATAGTGAAATCATTCTTACATGTGCTACAAAATATAAATCATTCATCATAGCATAACCCATGAAATAAAATGGTTTTCTTAAAAATCATTCCATAATAATCCATATAAAATAAATTTATTACATAAAAATAATTCCATGATAAACACAATAAAATAAAATTAATAATAGGGATAGAAACATAACCCTATGTCATCTTATATGGAAAATAATTTTGACAAAACACTTGAGCTTAATTCATAAGGAAAATATAATTTCTTCTTTAAAAATATTTTCTTTTCTCAAAATGCCATGCAATTTTAAAAGAAAATAATTTAGTTGAAAATACACTTGAAAACATGTAGAGGAATCATCATGGAAATAAGGCATTAAAAATCCATTCATGCTGTGTAAGTTAAAAAAAACATTCTCCTCATACTTTTTCCAGAAAAGTCAAAAAGTACCTCGTATGGTAAAAAAAATAAAGATTCTTTCCATACCATGTATTAAAAGTAAAAAATGGGTAAAAAAGAATTTAAAAATACAGATAATAATAGTAAACATTTTATGATTTTTTAGAAAACATGGACATGTATGATGAATATACCCCTAGTAAACACTTACGTATAAACAATCTCTAATAAGAATGAGATCAAAAAATTATCCCTTAACAATTTATAATCATTCAAATCATATTACTAAAAAAAAAATTATATGAATATTTAAATATCATAACCATAATAATAATAATAATAAAAACATTCATGGGTAATATAAACACCACATAAAAGAATTAGATGGTGTATAAATCATATGTCCCACAGAAATTAAAGTGAGACAAAATAATCCCTTACCTTGTACTTTTCATTAGTATAGGGCATGTTCACCTCCTGTATAATGGTTAAATAATGTTATTAAATTATACTAGGACCATATATATATTTAATATATCATATATTATACTATTATATCATTTTGTTAATAGTATTTCAATATTACCATTATTTTGGGTGTTAACTGATTCATTTTCCCATTCCTGCTTTGCTATGTAAGTCATGTTTATTATGAATAGGATGTATTTTATTCATGAAATTAAGTTCATATTTATTATTTTAACTCATCATATAAATTTTATAATCATTCTTGAATTGTTAACGTGAATAACGAATCTCACCGCGTCGTGGAGACGGTAGACCGTACGTACACACGAGTGAAAATACCATTCTCTTGATGATAAAATGGTATGTAATTGGATGGTATATTAATTATAAAGAATAATTATCATGTTATATTTATTATTTAAATCAATTATACTCATAATTATATCCATCCTAATAAAGTACTTTTGAATAACAAATTACACCACGACGTAGAGACGGTAAGCCGTACGTACGCACGCATGATGATATTGTTATTTGTATGATAGATAAAAGAAGGTATAAGGTTGTACCATAATTATAATAACATCTCAGAATGCATAATATAATGAATTTATTACTTTAGTATGGAATAAACATATAAAAAGGAAGTAAAATAAGAAAATAAATTGAATTGAATTAGTAAAGAAATTACCTCTTCTTCGTTGGACGTCCTTTGGATCTCTTCTTAGGAACACTAGGGATGGACTTTTTTGAAAACCAGAACCTCTAGAAGTTAACTAAGAATGTTTATAGAATAATTGGGAAGTGTTTGGTTGATATAGAAGTCTCAATGAGGTGTGATGAAATTTGGGAGGAGATGCCTTTTTATAAGATAGGAGAGGGACACTTTATGAAACTCTCAAAATATTAAAATATAATAAGACTATTCTAGATCTAAATAATTAAAAATGGCCCATAAATGAAATTTATAATACATTTTATACCATATCTTATCAAATTGTAATTATTTTTCTTGTTTTTTAAATAATTTAATAATAAATTAATTCAATAAGATACTATTATTGCCAAATTTAATACTATTCATTTAATTTGACTTAAAATATAATAATAAAAAGTGGGAATTCGAATATAATTATTTAAAACATCTATAATATATCTTATAGATTTTTTAAATTTGTTTTAAACATTAAATAATCCAAAATATAACAAAATCACTATTATTAAAATCATTAATTCTACTTTTATGTTAATTGAATAAATATTGTTTTAGAATTGAAGAGAATTTTAAGGTAATTATATAAATTATAAAAATTAAAAATAAATTCCTATAATTAAAATGGTTTCATTTATATCAAAATAGACATTTATATTCGTTCATATAATGATTTTGTCCCTATGTGGACACATAAAAGATATTAAAATACAAGATAATGATATTTTATAACTATCTTTGATTTAAATAATATATAATTTATTTTCATGTGCAAGTGTCCATTAAACAACTAAAAATATATAAAATTGTGATAAGTATTGAATATTATTCATCCAATAATTTTTTGGACATGTTTTGGTTTTATTTTAAACCTTATAATTTTGATTTACCCATAATTAATTCATTTAACTCTTTCTATGCTAACATGTCTTTTTATTACTAAGGGTTAATATAGTCACTATAAAATGATAAATGAGACATAAGTGGAACATTGGTGACATATTTAACTTAATACATTAGTTGGAAAAAGTTTATATTTTTATTAATTTTATATAATTTAATAAAATATTATTTATTTTAAAATATCAGTGTCAATTTTGACACTATTCATTAGTTGACTTTTTAAAATATCATAACATAGAGATATGTTAGAAAAAAAACTTTAAAAAATAAATAACATGTCAAAGTCATCCATAAAATTAGTGTATGACATTAATTCACTCAAATTATATTTATTTTAATATTTTTAATATCATTTATTTGATATTTCTATTAATAAAATAATTTCTGCATCACTATTGAGTCATCATTAATGATAATTATTTAATCTCTAAAAATTATAAATAAATATATATGATGTAGTTAATTCTATTATATTTCTATAGACTACCTATAGTCGATTTTATTCTCTATTAATCCCTAAATTGAAATTAATATACTCATATAAAATGATAGTGTGACATTTTGTCACATTCATCAATTGTTTTTATATTCATGTCATATTCAAAGGTAAGTGGCCATTAAGTTATTAAATTTCTAAAAATAAATTATAAGGTTATAATTTAGTCATCCAATAGTTTTTTTACAGGTGTTATGGTAATTTTATAATATTATTTTTACTTTTAATTACCCAATTTACCTTTAACCATGGTAATAAAAATAATTACCAGAGTTACTATTCATAAAGCCCAAAAATAAAATTAGCCTATTAACATAATTTGGAACTAGTTATTCTAAATATTGAATCCATTTTTCAAATTTCAAAATAAATAAGTTGAATTAATTAATTTAAAATTAATCCTGTTGTTGGAAAAAACAGGTTTTTGTTTAAAAGTTAAAACATTACAGAAGATTGAAATGTTTTTACACATTAATTCAATGTAAAATTAATGACAATGACTTAAAATATATTAAAATATAAAAATATATTCTATTTATACTTTAAAACCATTAAGTAATATATTTTAACCATATAAATTATTTTGATAAAAAAAGTTGTTTTCAATTAAAATTTAGCATATTTTTACTATTCATCAAAATATTAAAGTTATCAGAAAAATATCAAAAATTCATCCAAAGTAATTTTTTTATCTTGATTCCAAAGAATAAGTTTATTCTATCAAATTGATCTTATAAATGTGTCAAAAACAAGATTTAAAATTGGTGTGCTATCAAAAGGTGACAAAACTGCATTTTTTGGAAAAATACTTCTTTTATCTGAAAAATTGAATTTGTTCTTATATCATGTTCTAGAAAATACATAAATTTAATTTTAATGTTATATAAAATTCAAAATGTGGTTAATACTATTTATAATGGCTAGTTTATATCCCATTAAATTATAATATTTTAATAATATATCTTTGTTTAGTGAAACTCGATATGGCGTACAACGCAAGCTATCGAAGAAGGCCGCTCTTGCATATAACGCAAGACAAGAATAGTGTTGTGTGTACTGCAAGATAATATAGTATTGTTTATAGAAAAATCTAATCTTGGTGTAGCATACAATACAAGACATCAAAGAAATTAAAAAGAATCTATCTTATAAAATCTCAGGGGTGTCACATTCACTATTAAGAATCCCTGATATGAGAAGTTATTTATTTATTACTTTATAAAATACCATATCATTCATGAAATTATATTTATTAGACTTTATTAGGGACACTATTTATTGTTCCCTACTAAGTTGTACTCACACCGTGCTCTGGTGCCTTGGTATTTGAGTATATTTCATGGTTTATAGTGAAGGTAAGGGAAATGCCCCCTATTAGATGGTAGAGATGGGATACCAGGTCAGAGTTGAGGGATGAGACTTGGCTAGGACTCGAAACTCATTTTTATAGGCAACTACTATATTTTGTTTATTTTAGAACTGATTATATATGGTCTACCCATAGAAGATCCTATTTATACTTGTATGACTCATATACCATATTTTTTTATAATATGATGATCGTTATTACTTTTGTATGGCACATAGGTATGTTTTCTATCTTCATGTTGATGTCATATCATGGTGAATATTTATTTATATTGATTCTATTGTGTTTTGTGGTTGTTTGTACCAGATAGGGTATATTCTTCCCATGATATACACCTACCCTCACTACTTGTCGGTGACCTTTGGATTATGAGGTGGGGTTTTTAAGGTACATAGTAACCCAGTTTGGTTACAATAGATTTGAATTGGGCCAACGATCTTACAATTACCCAGGGATAGAATGTTCATGATTTTACTATATTAAATAAGGAAAGATATTATACTTGTTCCACTTTTCAAAAGGATAATATTATAAATTCTTCACATAAAATGGTTGATATTAAAACTCCTCACTCACTAGATCTTACTAGTTTAGATGTTCAAGGGTCTATAATGAATAAATCAACAAATGGATAAAAGTATTTTATTTATTTTATTAATAAATTTACTCAAATAATATTTATTTTATTTATGAACTATAAATCATAGTCCTTAAATATGCTTAAAAATTTCAAAATAAGTGTAGAAAAGAAGTGTCATATCTCTTGGGAGAGAATTCAAATGCATAATGAAGCTGAGTACACAAGAATAAATTTTGAATCTTACTTGGAAAATAATGGAATATGACATGTTTTTTTACTCCATAAACCCACAATAAAATTGTTTTAATGAATATAATAATAAAATATTAATAAAGATAACTTGAACAATATTGGTGGAGCATAATACCTCATGATTTGTTTAGAGAAAAGTGATTGGGATATAGGTGCATACCCAAAACCATTGATTATATCAACCAAACTCAAACATGTTTACATATAAAATTTACTATGAGAAGACTCCTATATTTAATAAATTAAGGGTATTTGGTAGCCATTATCATATAAAAGTGAATAGATAAAACATTTGAAAGTTTGAGGAGAGAGGTTTTGGTGGAATTTTCCTTGGTTATCCTTCAAATGGAAGAGGATATCACTAGTATAATAAGGAAACCAAGAATATTATTGATAAATTTATGTGAGGTGATATAACACGCAAAAAATGGGCATGGATAGTGATTAAAAAGTTATGAAATTGATTAATATGATGTAGAAATTGTTGGACATCATGCTGAAAATTCTGTAAATGGAAAATATTCTAGTGATTTCTAGGGGAATATGATGATTAGACCTTGTCATAAGATGAATAAAAACAAAATTCAATTCCTACAAGGTTGATAAAGAAAGCATAGATTCAAAATACAATTGTTGATCAAAATAAAGTGGTTCAAATAAGGGAAACTTTGAGGGTAACAACACATACCTAAATGTTTTCTTAAGTTGAATCAAGAAGTGTGGATGAAGCATTAAAGAAAAAATAATGGATGGATGCAACAAATTAATAATTAAATGATATTTAGAAGAAAAAAACTTATAATTCTTTACCTAATTTTATGAATAATAATATTATCAAGACAATGTGGTTGTTCTATCATAAGTTAAATGAAAAGGGTAAAGTGATATGAAATAAATCAAGAATCGTTTATGAAGGTTATTCTTAGGTTGAAGGGATTTAATTTTTTATAAAATTTTATTTTGTTGTAAGGATTGAAAACATAAGTTTTTTCTTCTATTTTTTCTTAAAGGTGATACAAGATATTTTAAATATATGTCAAGTTGGCCTTCCTCAATAGCGATCTAGAGAAATCTAAAGGGTTATTACCTAGAGATAAATAAGTGATAGTTTCTAGGTTGACGAAGGAACTATATGTTTTAAAATAATATCTATGGGAATGATTTTTAAATATTATATCACATTATAAGGCACAAAATTTCAAGAAAGGAAGAGTGTAAAATAGCCTCAACATTCTAGAAAATAAAGAGGTATCATTTATTTTTAGTGTTTATATTGATGATTTAATATTTATTGGAAATGAAGAATGTGTTTGAAAATAGTTTATTACTCAATTGAAGGTTTTGTTTAGATATTGGACTGAAGAATGTGTTTGATTTAATATTTATTGGAAATGAAGAATAGTTTATTTTTGTGATATTGATTTTCGTAGATTTTGTAATATCCCTTATTTTTAACTAGTTGAAAATATATAAAGGAATTTGGATTTTTAGTTTAGAGGATGGACCAAAAATTAAACCAAGATTTTGAATTGAATTCTAAGAGTTATAACACTTAAAAGTGTTGTCTTTAAATAGGTTTTAAGGTTATACAGGCATCCCAAAAGTCCAGATGAGTTTTGGGAGCATTGAGCTTCAAAGGACCAGTTTAGGAGAGGCATCCATAGGCACATGGTTGACACACAGTTAGTGCCAATCATGTAGATCAACCATTTATCCTATTTTGATATGGCACACAGTTTTTCTAAACTATGTATGAGTCCCTAGAAAACCATGCGAGATTTATAGGGTGTTACATGGTTTGTAAAACCATTTACCTAAGGCCTCACAATCGCGTGAGAACTCTATAATTTATTGAAAAGGTGATTACACAAGTTGTGCATAGTTTGTTTAACCATGAGCATAGTCCATGCAAGGTGTGGAGTTGAGACAGTGCCAAAGGCATAGCTTGAACATGGTTTTTCTAATCATGTGCATGAACCATGCAAGGATGTGGTCCTTAGATAGAGAAATACAGATGGTTGGATCATAGTTTGGAAAACTGTTTGGCCAAACCATTCACCCCTTTAAAATAGGTGATTTTACCTTTTACCCTCCAACCTTTAAGTTCATTTCCTCCTCCTTTCTCCCTCGCATATCATGAACAGTAGGTTGCTTTAGCCTTCTCCTCCCTCTCCTCCCAGGATTTGATGGACCAACCTCATCAAGTCTTGGAATATATCATCATCAGTTATGTTGGATCACCCTATGTAAGTCTATAGATCCTCTTGTTTCTTTTGAAGTTACAAAGGACCAAATAACAACTAAGTGGGGGGGGGGGGGTTGAATTAGTTGTCAGATTTTTATAAGTTTCAATTTTTTTTAAAATTTAACCCCTAAAACCTATTAAGATTTATTTTCTTATCATATTTTTGTAAATACTCATACATGAAAAAGTTGGAAAGTAAGTAAAGCACACAAGATTTACAAGGTTTGGCCTCAGTTTGAGAACCTACATCCTTTCCACATCCACTTCCATGGGTCTATAGAAGTCCACTATTATGAAGAAGTGAATAAAACTTGTGTCAACTCCCGTTAGACACCTTATATCTCCCAATAAGAAAGATTATACCAACTGTCATCAATTTTCAAAGTTTCTTGCAAAACTATTGATCCAAAAAAAGAATAAATACTTTATTGAAACTCCTTCACAATTGATCAGTACGAATCCTTAGTCTAATTTGGATGTACCCTATTTTCTCAATTTGATGATGCTGGATCTGATTCTCTCAATATGATGAGGCTGGATTTGATGAACTCGGTCTTGATAAATTCATTCTCAATCTGAATTACTCAAACTCTGCTCAAATTCTCAGCAGGATATTTCTTAGTTTGATCAAATAAATATGATTTTACTCAATAAGATATTTCTCAATATGGTAAACAAACTTTTAGCTGTCTTATCCTCCTCATGAGATATCTGTCTGAAAATAAATTTCACTTTATTTCTTCAGCACTCCTCTTTTTCTACTTATATAAATGTCAATAATGAACAAATGGTCTGATCAAGTATTTTTAGGTGACTCAGAAAAGTAAAAGTATGACACTTGAATACTTTTTCCACTTCCTAAAATTTCAAAAACTTTCAAAAACACTCACATTTAATCTTCTTTTTTGACTTCTTTAATCCTTTCAAGATTTATGAAAAATGAATTTAAATTTTGACCTCTTCAACTCTTTATATCTTTCTCATATCTTTATAATATATTTCCTTATCAACTAATTATGATCCATTTACTTCTCAACTCATTATGATATGTTTCCTTCTCAACTCATTGTGATATGTTTCCTTCTCATTTAATTTTGACATGTTTCCTTCTCAGCTCATTATGATCCATTTCCCTCTCAACTCATTACGATCTATTTATTTCTTAGCTCATTATGATCTATTTTCTTCTCATATCATTACAATATGTTTCCTTCTTAGATCATTAAGATATGTTTCCTTCTCATCTCATTAAGATATATTTCCTCCTCACCTAATTATAATATGTTTACTTCTCATATCATTATGATCTATTTCCTTCTTCAACTCATTATGATCTTCCTTTCTTTTTCAACTCATTATGATCTTCCTTTCTTATTTAAATCATTTTGATTTCCCTTTCTTTCTTATCTCATTATGATCCAACTTTCTTTCTCAACTCATTATGATCTAATTGAATTTACTTATTAGAGTTATTTTGATGTAATCTTCATTATAATGGATTTTCCCATTATAATGATTTTCTCAAAAAGATGTAAATTATCCAATTATAAATCCACTTAGAAACTTTTAAATTTTCCAACTTTCATCAGCTTTACACTTTATTTCTTCTAAAAACTTCTAAGTCTGGTACTTTTGAATCTAATACAATAATTAATATTCCTTCATTTCTTCAAAATATTTTATCATGATAGTTTTCATGATTTATAATTATGATCATAAAAGCATAGTATGACTTGTTTAGAATGTTTTAAAACTTTCTAACCCATAACTTCACTTTCTTTAATAAATCCTTTCAGCATCATTATGACTTCTATTATTAGAAGCTTTAAAACCCAAGTCTAGAAACCTATGTTAAGGAAAAAAACTTTTATCCCCCTTTATTTTTGGGTTTGAACAATCAGTAACTTTCAACTTTCTTATAGAAATCATTCTGATGGTCTAGGTTTGATTCTTGAAAAACAAAAACAGTCTTATACAAATTGGTTAGTTTTCAAAAAATAAAAATCTTTGTTAAAATAATTTGGCACAAAGGTTATTCATTCCCCACTTTGGATTTGTTGAAAACCCTTGTTAAAAACTTTTAAAACTCTCATTTTTTTCACAAATCAACTTTTGTGAATAACTCAAGTTTTTTTCATTTATAAAAACATATCCTTTCTCAAAAGAGAGTGTCTTGACACCATACTACTGAATAAAGTATTTTTTTTGAAGGAATTTCATCCCTTAGTGATAATAAAATTTTATGGCTATGTAAAGATAAACTTTTGTACCTTTTTATTTTATTCTCTCTCACTTCTCTCACTTTTCTTTTTCTCTCCCCCATTTTATGATTACTAAATATTTAGATTCATAAATTAAAGATAAGGAAAAAATTCTAAAAAAGTAAAAAGTTGTTATTTTCTTCCACCTTCATCAACATAATTCCATCCCTTAGTGACAAGAAAATTTTGAAGTTATGTAAAGATAATATTTCATCACCTCTATCTTATCCTCTCCTAATTATCTCACTTTTATTTCTCTCTATTATATTTTATGACAACCACATATTTAGATTCATAAAGGAAAGATAAGTAAAAAACTCTTAAAAAGTAAAAAGTTGGTAATTTCTCTCCCCTTTTCCAATATAATCCAAAGAATAGTGGGGGTTCTTCCTTATGAGGTTTAGGAAGTCATGGGGGGAGGATGAACACGAATTTACAGCTTCAATTTCACAAATATTTCTTTAGACATTTACTTTTTAAAGATATCAGCAATCTGATACTTTGTTGAAATGTATTTCAGTAAAATATTTTTGGTACAAGTTTTTATTTTATAAAGTAAACCTTTATATCAATGTGTTCTGATCTTGAATGTTGGACATGTTTTTTAGAAAGATAAATTGAACTCTTATTATCACAAAGTATCTTCAATGGTTTAGAAACTTTTACTTTTAAATATTCCATCTGAACTTTCATCCACAAAATTTGAGTTCAAGCCTGAGTAGTTGCAACATATTTGGATTAAACTATGATCAAAGTTACTAAACTTTGTTTCTTACTATGCCAACTCATAAAAAATTCACCCAAGAAAAATGTTCCTCCTAAGGTTGATTTTATATCATTAAAATCTCTATCCTAATCAGCATTAGTAAAACCATGAAACTTCATCTCACTATTTATTTTGCATAACAACCCATGTGTAGTTTTTACTTTGAAATATCTCAAAATTATTTTTTATGACAACATATGTAATTATTTTGGATTAATTTGATACTTAGAACACAAATTCATAACATAAATAATATCTAGTCTTGAGTCTGTAAGGTAAAGTAGGCTTTTTATCTGCTTCTGATTTTTTTTATAATTCACACTTTTTCTGGATTTATATTTACTCAAATTTATCCTCACTGAAATAGGAGTAATAACATCTTTATATTATTCTACCCCAAACTTCTTTAACAATTCACCATCAAACTTTTCTTGAGATAAGAAAATATACTTTTCTTTTTATTGAACTTGTAATCCAAGGAAGAAAGTTAATTCTCCCAAAATTGACATTTCAAAATTCTTCTTCATTTCTCTATAAAATGTATTAAAAAAAATCTTATATATACCCAAAAAATATTATATCATCCACATAAACAATTATAATTTGAGTTCTGGAGTCAATATCTTTCACATATAAGTTGATTTCAACTTTTCCTTTAGAAAAGTTCAACATTCTCAAATAATTTTCAAGTTTAGAATGCCACAAACATGGATCTTGTTTTAGGCCATAAAAATATTTATTTAATGTTTTTTTCATCCTCATCAAGTAGAAAACTACAATATTGTTCAATGTAAACTTCTTCCCCAATCTCACTATTTAAGAAAGATATATTTGTATCCAACTGATAAAATTTGTAATTACGATGTGCAGACACTAAATGAAACATTCTAATAGTGTCTAATCTTGTAACTGGGGAAATAGGTTCTTCAAAATCCACACCTTCCACCTATGCATAGCCTTTACAAACAATCCAGGCTTTGTTTCTTGAAACTTATCCATGTTTATTCAACTTTTTTCTATAAACACACTCTATTATGATGATGTTTTTATTTTCTATCCTTGGAACAAGTTCCCATGTTTCATTTTTCTCAATTTGATACAAATATTAATTAATATCACACACTCATTATTTATGTTGAATAGATTCTGAATTGGATTCTGGTTTAACTTTTGAGATAATTAAAGTTTGATTTTCTAATCTCAACTTTCTTCTTGTATGAACTAGTGAATTCTTATTTCCAATAATATTTTTAGACTCATCATGTTTTTGTAAGGTAGAAAATTTTAAAGTTTCTCTTATATCCTCAATTTCCTCATCACATGATTCATATGAATCTTGATAAGGATGTTTTGAATTACTTTAACTATTGTGCGAAATCTCTAGTTTATCCTTCTCAGCATTCTCAATAACTTTTGTTAAGGAGTTTGGATTTTAAATTACTTTCACATCATTTGATTCCACCAACTTTTATAAAATTTTGTTGCATAATTTGTAACTTCTTATATTTGGTGAATAACCCATAATAGTTCCTTCCTCATCATTCTCATCAAACTTTACTAGATCCAAATTTTTGATTTTAAGTAAACATGGACTTCCCAAAACCTTGAAGTATTTCAATGAATTTTTTTATTATACCATAGTTCATAAGAAGTCATGTTGAATTCCAGTCAAAACAAATATCTATTGTGAACATGTACAATAGAAGTAATAGCTTCTTTCTAGTAAAACTTTGAAATTTTGTATTTTTCTAACACAATCCTTCCCATTTACACCAAGATTCTATTATTTATTTCTAATACTCTAGTTTCTTATGGAGTATAGAGAGAACTATACTAATGTTTGATATCATATTTTCTCAGAAAATCTTCAAAGGCATTGCTGGTGAATTTGGTTCCATTATATATTCTCAATTTATTTATATAAACCTCATTTCTTTCTCAACTTATTTTCTGAAAAAATCAAATATTTCCACATATTATGACTTTTGTTTCATAAACATGATGTTTTTCATCCAAATGAAATCATCAATAAAAGTGATAAAGTATAAATCTCCTTTTATTTGTTGATGTATCATAGACCCACATAAATCATAATGAATAATTTAAGAGGTCTGGTAGACTTAATCTCAACTCTCTTTTGACTTTTATTAGTTATTTTTTCCTTTATAGAAGGAAATACAAACATGCTAGTTTGGTGGTGGTGCGGTTGTGAAGAAGAGTGTCCCAACCACGCTATTCTTTAGGTGGTTCAGGGTTAGAATCCTGAGAGTCTGCTTTTGGGAAGAGCCTCTACCCCAGGATCCACCCGCCTTTCCGGGCCGCCTGGTCTCATCTGGGTGGAAAAAATGAGGCGCAACCCAATTTCTGATGGATCACTGTGATAGACCATCACTGCTGGACCATTACCCTCTAGGACGCTCTGCCATCTCGGTTGGTAACAGCTCCTTCCCTGGCTGGGGCAGTACCTCAGGGGAGTGACCTCTTCATGGGGGAGGGGGGTTTCCATGTTTGGAGGGTTTGAAAAGGCCACACAGGGGAATTCCATTGAAAAAGAAATGAATAAAGTAATAAAAACATCTTATTATATTCTTTTAAATTATAGAATGTTTATGAAAACATCAACCTTAGAAATATTTTTCATTATTTTCTACCCAAGGTGGAAAATTCTTTAGTGTCACAACTTATTTTCATATTTATCACTCAAGTAAAAAGATTCATGAAACTCTCCTATTTGGAAAAGATTATCACTAGTTCTTTCTCCTTTTGTGACAACTTTTCTATATATAACACTTCTGATGATACAAGAATCTTTTATGAAAAAACTTATTTTTCATCATCAAAAAGTTGAATTACACTAAGTAAGTTTTGTTTTAGCCCATCAAGAACTAAAAAATTCTTATATTTCCACTTTTCCGCTTCAATCTCGGCTATTCCAATTTCTCTGATTTTTAAGGAACTATCATTACCAAAGGTAAATGATCCTCCATTATGAATTTAAACATGTTTTAGGATTTTTATATCACCTTTCATATTTTAAGAACAAAAACTATCAAGTATCCATGGTTTGTTCCTTTTAATTACTTTCAAAGCTGTATCGATAAAAAAGATATTTCCTCAACTTTTTTTCTTTCCAGATTCCATTTATTTTCTATTATAAGAAACTTATCCAGGAAGGAGTTTCATACATTTTTTTGAATAATGACTAATCTCATCACATATTCCACAAGATTATTCCATACATTCAAATTGATTTTTTGTTAGAAGGTTTCTCACATCATGAGATTTTTATTTTCTAACTTTTTGTGGATTATGAAATTTCTTCATTCTTCTTTCATAAAACCTTATTCTAGGAAATGATTGGTTATGAAAAAAATTATAATCTATGTGCCCATGGATTCTACAACACAAAAAATAACCATAAAATCTTGATTTTCTATAGAAATAATATCTTTCCCTATAGAAACCTTGTTGAGGTTGATAACTTCTTTCTGCTCTATCATACTCAGGATATGAACAATTTTCGTACTGTGAAAGTTTTCAAAGTTTATAGATTTGATAGGTTTCTCACATCCTTTCTCCACCCATTATTTCCCAACACTTTTTTATCAGCTAAAATTTTAGAGAAATTAGATGAAACATTATTTTTGGTGGGTGAGGATTTCACCTTATTCTTGATTTGATTCTTCTCAGCAACTTTAGAAGTCTCACATTTTACTTCTAAGTATTTCTTGAAATTTTCATTCATATTTATCAAGGTATTTTCTGACTCAAGAAGTTTTGGTTGAAACTTGTTAACTTTTTGTTCCTTGACTGATATCTTTATAATCATATCTTCAACTATCTTTACATGTTCAACAATTATAAGTTTGTAACTTAAGATATCTTGAATGTATTCATATGACTACTTGATGACATCTTTTCTCCCTTTAGTAACTTCTTCCAATCCTTCTTTATCATTCTTATTTATTTATTGAGAGATTTTTTTGATAAATATATACAATAAGTTCTGTTCTTAGCTGATACTATCTATAATATTCTTCACCACCTTCTTCACTATCTGAGGAATATTTTGTCTTATCAACTTTTGTAATGATGGTTCTAAATTTTTCTGAACATTAATATTTATAAGAATTGTTTTTAGTTGAGTTCGATTTGACTTTATTCCTCAACATAATTATTTTGTTTCTAGAAAACTTCTTCTTGTATTTATTATATTACTTTTCTTATTTATCATTTTTGTTTCACTTATTCCATAGAGGTTTTTCATTAGAATCATCTCAATATTCTTTGAATTTATTCTTAGGGAAATTCATATCAAAGTATACAATTCCACCACACTCAAAACATCTAAGAGGAATTTTACCTCCATACTTTCCTCTTCCTCTTAAATAGTTCTTGGATATAAGAGACATGATTTTTACATTCAAATCATCATCCTATATATATTTAGAGTCACAAGGATCAACATCTTTAATATCTTGTATTTTAATTTTTCTCATAGATTCAAAATCTATTTCATTTTTTATCTTCTTTTTAAAAATTTGATATTTTCTCATTTCATAAGCAATAAGAAAGTTATGCAGTTCATCAAGAGATAAATAATCCTTATCTTCTATAGAATGAATTTTAGAATCAAACATATCCAGAAAGTTTCTCATAAGTTTCTTCACAATAATAGAATCTTAAAATACATCTCTTAATCCTATGATATTTAAAACAATTTCATTTACTCTGATGAAGTTTTCATCAATAGTTTCTTCATATCTCATTCTGATGCCTTCATATTTACTATGCTATATTTGTATCTTTTCTTCCTTAAATTTAGTATTTCTTTTGAAAATACTTTCCAGCTTGTCCCACATACTTTTTAAATCATTGAGACCCATCACCTTCTGATAAAAAATATCTAATAAGGATATAAGAATTATATTTCTATCCTTTTGATCAAATTATATTTTTCTATTATCAAAAAATGTCATAGGATAATCTTTCTCAATAGGTGTAAAACCAATAATAGTAGTATCAAAAACTTCCAAGCCAAGAGACAGGAGATAAGGAATCATTCTATTTTTCCATCCATAATAATTTTTTCCATCAAATGTAGGAATTCTTCTAATATTGATAGAATTGATATTATCCATGATAAGTATTCAACAAGGAAACCTACCTATGATATGAATTGAAGTTCTAAAGGATCAAATAACAACTATGTGTGTGTGTGTGTGGGGGGGGGGGGGGTTGAATGAGTTGTTAACTTTTTATATGTTTCTAATTTTTTTAAAAATTAACCCCTGAAACCTAATAAGATTTATTTACTTATCATCCTTTTATAAATAATCATGAATGAAAAAGTAGTAAAGTAATTAAATCACACAAGATTTACAATTTTTAGCCTCAGTGTGAGAACCTACATCCTTACCATAGCCACTTATATGGATCTATGTAAATCCCCTATTATGAAGAAGTGAATAAAACTTATGCCAACTAATGTTAGGCACCTTATGTCTCCTGATAAGAAATATTATACTGAATCCCATCAGTTTAAAAAGTTAATTAAAAAACTATTGAGCCAAAATAATAATAATAAAGAATTTATTGAAACTACTCCATAATTTCTCAGTCCAAATCCTCTGTCTGATTTGGTTGGATCTAATTTTATAAATCTGTTGAGGCTAGATCTGATTCTCTATATATGATGAGGCTAGATCTGATGAACTCAGACTTGATGAATTAATTCTAAATATGAATTACTCAAACTCTTCTAAAATGATAAATTTTATCTTTCTCAGTATGATCGAGTCAATATTATTTTCCTCAATATGATCTTGTTCAATCCTCTAAACAAACATTCAGTTATTTGATCCTTATCATGAGATATTTGTTTGAAAACAACTTTCACTTGATTTATTTAGAACTCCACCTTTTCCTATTATGTAAAATTTAATAATGAAAAAATGGTTTGAGTAAGTATTTATAGGCAACATAGAAATAAAAAGTGGGAAACTTGAAAACATTCCTCGCTTCTTTAAATTTCAAAAACTCTTGAAAACACTTGTATTTAATCTTCTTCTTTGACTTCATCAATCCTTCCGAGATTTATGAAAATTAAATTTCAAGTTTGAGCTCTTCAACTCTTCATATATTTATTAGCTCATTAAGTTGTGTTTCCTTATTATCTAATTACAATCTATTTCCTTCTCAGTTCATTATGATATTTTTTCTTCTCATATCATCACAATCTATTTCCTTCTTAGCTCATTTAGATCAGTTCCCTTGTCAACTCATTATGATTTGTTTCCTTCTCAGATCATTATGATCTATGTCCTTCTCAGTTCATTATGATATGTTTCCTTCTCAACCAACAATTTGTTTTTTTACTTCTCACCCCATTACTGTCCTTTTCCTTCTCAGCTTATTACAATCAGTTTTTTTCTCATCTCATTATGATTATTTCCTTCTCATCTCATTATGATTTATTTCCTTCTCAGCTTACTGTGATTTATTTCCTTCTTAGATAATTATGACCTATTTCCTTCTCAAATCATTATGATATGTCTCCTTATATGTTCATTATGATCTGTTTCCTTTTTCATCTCATTAAGATATTACTTTCTTTCTAATCTCATTATAATCTGCCTTTCTTCTTCAGCTCATTATGATCTTCCTTTCTTTCTCAGCTCATTACGATCCAACTTTATTTCTTAGCTCATTACAATATGATTGACTTTAATTCTTATATTTTGTTTGATGGAATCCTCATTATGATGGAATTTTCCATAATAATGATTTTTCCATAAATATGGAAAGAATTCAATTATGAATCCACTTAGAAACTTTGAAATTATTCAAACTTCATCATCTTTTCACTTTATTTCCTCTAAAAACTTTTAAGTATGGTAATTCTACATCCAATACAATAATTTTGATTCCTCTATTTATTTAAAAGATTTTATCATGATAGTTTTCATGATTTATAAGAACTTTATGGCCAGTAGAGTATCATTTGAATTTTTTAGAATGTTTGATAACTTTCTAACTCTTGACTTCACTTTCTTCAACAAACCTCTTTAGTTTCTTTATGAATTCTATTCATAGAAGCTTCAAAACATGAGTCTGGAAACCTTTGTCTGAAAAACAAAAAACTTTTCTCCCCCTTTATATTTGGGTTTGAATAATCGAAAACTTTAAACTTTATTACAAAACTAATTATTTTGGTTTTGGTTCAACTCCTGAAAAACAAAAATAGTTTTACACAAAAAGGTTAGTTGTAAAAAAATACAAAAACTTTGTTAAAATAATTTATCACAAAGGTTATTCATCTTTTCTTAGTTTATCTCACCATCTTGGATTTTAGTTCCATACAATTTCATATGCCCTATTTTAAGAGAATTTTTCAAATACTGTAGTTTCTCACATTTCAACTTGAATCAAATCCCAATAATGGATGAGTAAAGCTTCCTAAGAATGAGGTATGTGGTTTATATGCCTTTACCTTGAATTTGTGTCATTTATAACTTGTTTTGTTGTGCCACACACCTGATTCTCTTTGAGTTTCCCCCTAAATATTAAATTAATTTAAATAAACAGTTAGTACCTTGAATTGGGTCTCCTTAATACCTAATTTCATCATTGGAGGTTGTCCACCTAAACGCGAACCACCCCTTTGGGTTTGTTGATTGAAACACGCATGAATGATGTGTCTTTTTTATGTAATTAAACCACCCTTGAGACACATTAAGTTTATAGTTGATTAGTGGAACTCGTAATTGAATTAAAGGAACTCTTAAATGGCCGAATACCATAAATTGACCCATTAGGTCCAATTAAAATAGAATTGGTTAGTAGTAATAATTTAATTTAAATGGGAATATTTTTATTAAATGAATCATGATGAGTTTTATATTATCACAGAGTCCTACTTGGACCTTATTAATTTCGAAGGATTCTTATGAACACTGAAATTATAAATACTCTTGGCCCCTTTTCACTTTTCAATGAAAGGGAAATGGTTAAACTAAATATAATGGTTAAATGAATTAAATGGAATGTGAATGGAATGTTTAGGTCACTTGGCCTTTCTGGAACTTGTAAATAAAATGTTTAAATTTATATTTGAATTGTTAATAGGCATGGGTTTTTTCCCATGGACTATGTATAGTTATTAAAGGAAACACTCCTATCTATTTATTTTCTTGAGAGTCACTTGGATTCTAATATGGAATTACATAGATGATCTTGTAAGGAACTTTAAATTGAATTTATTATAAATTGTTAAGCAGTGTTGGACATGGAACTCACCACCATTCAATAGTAATTGTTAGAAATGATGTTCCTATTTATTATTTTAATGTTTTATACTTTACATTACATATTATTTTTATCAGATTTCACTAGATATGAGATTCCTTATCATTGTTATTAGAATTAGTTGGGTGTGAAATCCATTCCCATATCTTATTGGAATTTTTGGGCATAGTTCCCCATATCCCTACTTATTGAAATTATTGGGAATGACCTCCATTATCATTGCTTCTAATTGAATGTGATGGGCATTGTGGTCCTTTACATTATCATTATGATTAATATTATTTTTAGTTAAATTGTTGGGCATGGTGACCTATATAAATTAATGGGATTTGATGGACATAAGGCCCACTCTCCCTTGGTTTAGATGTTTTTGATTTATTACCCTTATTTAGATATGTGAACCCTTATGATTATCATTTCACATGGACACATTGGTTATATAACAGGGGTACTGAGTATTTTTATATAAAATGTATAGGTTCAGAGACATTCCTTATTGGGATGAAGTAGGTTGTATCAGACGAGTATTTCATGAGGAACCCAGTCTGACATGGTCTATTTATCTTTATTACTTCCATTACTATTCCTATACACTGAATCATTGTATATTCATAGACTGGATATGCATTAGGAAGCATTGGTGGTGGCCTAATTTGTTTTAATCACACCCTATTCGGTTCGTCGTTGGGTACCCAATCATATCTCGTGGTTGCAGGTCAAGATCATGAATTATACTTCTTACTGTTATTCTTTATGGACTAGGATTTGTTATAGAGCTGGGGGTCGAGCATGTACTCGAGTTTCCTACTAGAGTTGGGTTAATTATTTATTTATTATTTTTTCAGTCTAGTCTTGTCATATGTATTACCTACTGTATATAGACTATTTTTATTTATGTATTATTATGGTCATGAATGATCATATTATTTTTGTTTGGCATGTTTATTACTATTTTTTAGTTATTGTTATCTTCCACCACCTTTATTTGATTTATGCCTACACTATATTTATTATTTACCCAAAGGGTATAGTCTTCCCACTGCATATCATTAGAACCTAACTACTAGTCAGAAGCCTCTGGCATATAGGGAGGCATGCCTAAGGCCTTGTCACCAACCAGATCGAGGAACTATTTTAGTGGCTCTTGGGTCGGGACATGAAAAATTGGCATTAGAGATATTTTTATTTTCCTTTGTATTACTATTTTTGTCTTATAGATAGGTGAATAGAAATGTTTCAACACATGGTAAATAGCTCATTTTTGGGTTCAGCTAACCCACTCATGGGGGAAGATCAAGTTTCCAGTGATGAGTCTATTGTTAGTACTGTTATTATTACAATTGGCTAGTATTTGACATTGAGTGATTATTTTAATTACACTAGTTATTTATTTATGAATTTATTGGATTTACATCTTGACTTAATATAGTAAGATATGGGGTGAGTTCATTAATTATTTTAGGATTATATAATTCACGTGTCATTAGCATTCTTATCTATATATTGTTCTTGCGTGATCATGTGCCATCCTTATCTATATAAAATGTTTTGGTAACTATTTAGAATTCTTATATATATACTATGATTGGGTTATAATTATCATGCTCATATATTTTCCATGATTATTTTTCTCTATTTACATTCATGTATTCCTTGATTATGTGATAGATTCCTTGTTATAGTTATGATTTAAGGTTTGTCAAATATAGTTTTTTGCATCAACCTAAATAATATTTTACCACATATATTGATGGTGAAATTATATTTTTCTAGTCCAGAATTAATTTAATAAATAAAATGGGTTTTAATTTATTAACGAATTAACTTGAATGGAAGATTTAAATTTCAAAGGAATAGTTTTTCTTTTAATAAATTCAAATAATTGCTTATGGATGTTAATTAAATGGTGTGTCAATTATAACTTATAAAGGCCAATACCTTTATAAATTTGGAATGATGAACCATATAATTGAATCCTATTATGATTTACTTGAAACTTTTAAGTGAATTTAATGTTATTATGATTATGAGATAAAACTTTTGAGGGTATGTTAAAATTATGATAAAATTACAGTTAATGGGATGAACTTAAATGGGATGACAATTGTAATTTATAGAGCATTGAATATGTAAACTAGGAATGGATTCCCATATAAATAAACCCAAGTTGGAATGATGGGACCCTCATAGGTCACCCTTATATTTACTTTCTTTAGTACTTAACCCCTTAGGGGTATGTTTATGATGAATGAAATAGTTATTTAAAGTGTCCAAAACCACTCATATGGTGTTACATAAATGTATGGTGGCGTATTTCTTAACTGATCCGCATAAATTGATAAAATAATTATCTTTTTCTTTTGAGATTTATAAATATGAGGTGTCAGTTAATTAAAATTTTAGTTACTACCTAAATAGTGTTTTCCTATATAAATTGTAATTATCTTTTTCTTTAACTAAGTAATGTTGTGAAAATTTCTAGATAAAAAAATAATTGTTGAAAGAAAATTATGAGATAATTTTCCTATAATGATGCTTGGAATTAGCTAAATAAAGTTCTAAGTATATTTTTAAAATGTTTATCTTTATAACTGGTACTTGATAATGCAAGAATTTGAGTTCTTAAATGTTTTAATAAAAATGTATAGTCATGGAATGAATTGAGTAAATCCTTTCAGAGGCATTGATTAAAAGGATCATTGTGGAAGGTTTAGTTTTAGTTCTTCATTGAAAGTTACCTTGGATGGGAATGCAGAAATTTTTCGTAGGTTTTAGTGGACTTTTTCTATTGTGTTTGATCTAATGGTTAGGTAGTTGAACCTAGTGAATTTTTAGATGTGTCACTATTTTCAAAGTCGATGCATTATGTGAAAGTTAGGGGCTAACCTGGTTGGGGTAGCTCCATTGGAATAAAAAACCAATAGGCTTTTGAGTTGGGATTCTAGGAAAGGTTAGTTCTATCTATTTGATCATTGAGTCGGGTAGGACTCTTAGTTGATTGAAATACACCTAGGGTGGCAGGTGGTTGTCTAGTAAGTTGGAACTTGAGGGGGTATTTTCATATGAAGATACCTGATGAGTTTTAGCTCCTTATCCTTTTTCTGTTCACATCATAAACCTATAAAGAGTAGTTCATTATGAGGATGCTCAAAAAGTATCAGGGCCTAGTAGGCCAATGCTTGGAAGGTAATGTTATTATTCCCATGTTAATAGGCTTTGAACCATGTCGGTTGATGATCTTTTTACCTTTGTCCAGTTTTATCTCTTTTGAGAGAGTTTTTTGGTGCATTGGATGTCATGTAATAAAGGATATTAGACTGGGATTAGACCTTCTTGATATGATGTTTGGTTTAATCATGAGAACCTTGTAAGAGGGGTCGGCCTGGGTGCGCCAACTCCCTTAGAGGTGGTGAGATTGGTTGTATGCTAGTTTAGAGACTGATTTACGAAAGGTGGTCTGATTTTGAGATATAGGCTTGGTGATGTCTTCTATTTTCAAGGAAGAACCCAGGGTGCTTGTAAATTGAAATTAGATTTGTGAGGAAAGATTGTTTGGGGGACTAGACCATTTTTACAGTGGTTATTCATTAAGAATTTAATTTCTGAAATGATGTTGTGAGGTGTACGGTTGCTTGGTAAATTTTTTCATAGGTAAGGTGCTTGATTTTGAATAGGATTTACAAGGTATTTTCTGACATAATGAGACTAATGTTCTAAGTAGCACTATCATCCTGGACTTGCTGGGGGATGAATCATGGGAGCATGATCCGAGTCTTTAATCAGGTGGCATGAAATATACACCCTCTATATATGACAAGATTAGTTCATGCCAATTGTGTGTGGGAACTATTTGATGTTGAATGTTGGTGAGTGGATGGGTATAAGATAAGGATCAATTATTCCAAATATGATGTGTGCAAGCATGCTAACCCAAAGTTTTGGGTAAATTAAATAAATTTATCCTATAATGATGGACAATTTGGAATTAAATTAGGTACTGGGAGATGGATGACCCATGTTTGGACTGGGACATTCATGTTCTGGAGACATGGTTTCTAGGGTTTTTTGAGAAAAATATATCCCATTTTGATGTGAGCATGGTTCTAAGAGAGTGATACATGCATATGAATGGAATCTTTGTGTACTCCCAATATCTTGACATTGTCTTGATTAATTTGATAGAGTGGAATCTATACACCAATATATCTAAATATATATTGTAATTAGATGGAGGGAATCCTTGAGAGTCGTTCTTGAGGAGTGGTTTAAGGTAAGCCTTAAGGTGGGGAGTACAACTTTGTCAGTTTGAGGGTGTTGAATCTCATTGTGAGTTGAAACTCGGTGAATTTCTTGGTAACTATTCTTGGTAAGTGGGAATAGGTGATATATAAAATTTACATCAGTGCTTAGAAATGAGAAGATTCTTAACCATGCCATTCGTTATGTCTATATATGGATGTGGCATGGGATGAGGGAATCGGAAAATAGTTTCATTGGTGTGATGACATGGATTCTCCTAAGGTGGGAAGTGGGACATCAGTTTCTGGTAGGAAACCCTCTAGTGAGAATGGTTACAGGACTCTGAGACTATCTATTGGATAGTCATTTGAATCACTTATGTCATTAAATAAATGAAACTATATGCGTCTGAATTCTTGGTAAATTCTAAGTGAGATACCACATTGGGGATCATTTAGTGGTTCCGATGTGTGGGTGTTTCGACTATATACTGACGTTTCACTAGAAAACTTTAGAGTAGGAACTGCCTTGGATGAGATCCTTGGAATCTAGTAGGTTGATTTGGAGGTTAACCTAATATTGCATTCCGGTTTGGTTGATGGATATATTGTGATGATCCAAGGGTGATGAATCAAAAATATATCATAGTTCATGTTATGAAATAGTAATTAAAATGATCATAATGATGATTAAACTAGGATATATCATAGAAAGTTGGGTATGATCATCAGTGACTGTGATCATAATGATTTCATTATTACCATATATAAAGGATTTTGAGATCTAGTTTTTGGATACATCAGATGTTAGGGCCATGTGTTTATATAAATAGTCAACTAAAGGATGTTTGGCTTGAGTTATTTTGAGAAATTGTATGTGGTTGGTCAAGAACTGTGTTTAGTACGCTGTTTGGATGAGATAGGTGTGGTGTGAAGGTCGTTCAAGGCATTTCAAGGAAAAGACAACATGACTATGTTAAGTGTGGTCAAATAAAATTTGACCTCTTTAATCAATAGAAAACCATAGGTTGTATCCTCATGTGTTATTGGGTTTAACAAGTTCATAATGTTCCAGAAGTGTCACTAGGACATTGAGGATGTGCTTTAGTAGGCAATACCGACGGTGGGAGTACTATATCTCAGAATTAACTGCTCAAAGCTAGATCCTATGGTGGGAAGAACCATAATCCTCTTGATGAAAGATATGATGACGTGATCATGTCTTAGGTTATAGGGATCATGAAAGTTATGACTTAGTGTTTAAGATTTGTATACAATCATTGGATAGAGTTTTAGAAGCTTAAGTACCATATGTTTAAAGTGATTCTTGGAGGCACATTGGGCATTAGAAAATGAAATGAATCCATTTGAATGAAAATACACAACCCAACCAGGATGGGTAGTTCATTCTTATATCCACCAATACTTCTCTAGGATGAGAATCTCTAAGGTGGGGAGGTTGTAAGATACCGTGTTTTGAACCGATAAAAAATTTCAAAGAGAATTTAAATTTTCAGTTTGGTGGTTGGACCAAAACATAAAGTGAGCTTTAGAATGGAATTTGGAGAGTTGGAACACTTAAAAGGGTTATTTCTGGGTGGAGTTTAAGTCTCCAGAGGTTCCCTAAAAGTCCAAATGAGTTTTGGGAGCATTGGGCTTTGAAGGCCCAGTTCCGGAGAGGCTTGTCATAGACACATGGTTGGCACATAGTTAGTGAAAAATTTGCACATCAACCATGAGTCCTATTTTGATAAGGCACATGGTTTTCCTAAACTATGAAATAGGTTCCAAAAAACTCTTTTATATTTATATGGTGTTATATGGTTTATAAAACCATGCACCTGAGGTTGCACAACTATGCGAGAACTCTATAGTTTATTACAGAGGTGAGTGTATGGGTTGTGCATAATTTTTCTAACCATAAACCTAACCTATGCATAATGTAGAAGTGAGAATGTTCCAAGGGAATGTTTAGTGCTTAGTTTGTCTAACCATGTGCATGAAACATGAAAGTGTGTGTCCCTTAGTTAGAGTGAGCCACACGGTTGGCGCATGGGTTGGAAAACTGTGCGGCTAAACCGTGTACCGCTTTCAAATGAGAGATTTTATCTTTTTGAACCTCCAAATGTTATATTCAATTCCTCCTTTTTTTATCACCCACTTCTCATTCATATTAGGCCACTTAAGCCTCCTCCTACCTCTTCTCCAAGTCTTTGATGTATCTCTCTCTTTTGAGCTCAGAATCGATCACTATTGGTCACTTTGGATCACCCTCAGTAAGTCTACGGTTCATCTTACTTTGTTTCTTAGTTTGTATCACAATCTTTCATTTTATTTACATTTGAGATCATATGCCCCATTTTTAGGGATTTTTTTGTTCTTTTAATTTATCTCATTTTAGCTCGAATCAAAGATTGATAATGGACAAGTAAATCTTCCTAAGAATTAGGTAGGTGATATATATGTCTTTCCCTTAAAGTTAAGTCGTTTATAAAATGTTTGATTATACCATGTTAAAGATTCTCTATATTTCTCCCCTTAAATATTAAATTAAATTAATTTTTTTAGCACCTTGAACTAGTTGTCTTTGAGAACAAATTCCATCATTGGAGGCTGTTCACCACAATACTACCCACCCCTTTTGGCATGTTGATTTAAATGCCCATGAATGCTATTTCATGGTTATGTAATTAAACCACCCTTGAGACATGCTGAGTTTCCACCTGATTAGTGGAACTCATAATTTAATTAAAGGAACTCATAAATGGCTAAATATCATCAATTAAACCATTTGTTCCAATTAAAAGAGAATTGGTTACTAGTCTTAATTTAATTAAAATGGGCATCATTTGATTAAATGAATCATGAAGAATTTTATATTGGTAAGGAGTCCTATATGTCTCATTAATTATTAAGTATGATTATGGCCACTAAAATTATAAATACTCTTGTCCACTTTTCAATTTTAATTGAATGGGAAATGATCAAACTAAATGGAATGGTTAAATGGATCAAATTGAATGTTAATGTAATGACCATATCACTTGGACTTTTTGGAACTTATAAATGAAATGTTTAAAGTTATGTTTCAAAAATTAATAGGTGTGGGGTTTTCCCATGGAATATGCCTAATTATGGAAGGTAATGTTCCTATATATTTATTTCCTTGAGCATCAAATGGAATCTGATACAGAATTCCATGGATGGGATTGTAAGGAACTTTAAATTGAATGTATTATAAATGGTTAATCAGATTTGGACATTTCGATCACCACTATTCATTTATAGTTATTAGACACGGAATTCCTAATTATTATTTCAATTTATTGTACATGAAGTAAATTATCGATATTATTAGAACTTTCTAGAAATAGCATTACATATCATTATTTTTAGAAGTAGTTGGGCATGGTTCCCCTTCACATTTCTTATTGGAATTGTTGGGCATGATGCCCCATATAATTAAATGTTGAAATTGTTGGGAATGTAACCACTTTTAATTACTTATAATTAAACTTATTGGAAATAGAGGTCCTTTAAATTTTCATTATTATTATTATTATTATTGTCTGTTAAATGGTTGGGCATGGTTCCCCTTATCAATTACTAGGAATTATTGGACATGACACCAACTCTCCCTTGGTTTAGATGTTTTGATCGAAGCCCCTTATTTAGATATGACATCCCTTATGATTATCATTGAACATTGACACCATGGTTATATACTAGTGGTAACAACTACTTTTATATACAACGTAATGGTTTAGATAAATTCCAACTTGTGCCGAAGCAGGTGATATAAGATGAGTATCTCATTAGGAACCCAATCCAACATGGTCTATTTATTTTTACTCCTTCCATTACAATACCTGCACACTGAATCATTTTATATTCATGAACTGGATATGAATTAGACATATTTGGTGGTGGATTACTAAGTTTTACTCAAACCCTGATGAAGTCACTATTTGGTAATCATAAATATTTCATGGTTGGAGGTTAGGATCATGGATTGTACTACTTTCAAATATTTTTTATGGACTAGGACTTGACTTGAAGATGAGGGATAAGAATGTACTCAATATTACTATAGGCATTGGGTATTTTAATTAATTATCATTTTTTAGTCTATTACTATTAAATGTATTACCTACTATATGTAGACTATTTGTATTTATGGCTTATCATGTTAATTCATGATCAGATTATTTGGATTTGGCCTATTTATTATTACATATTAGTTATTTTTATCTTCTATTACGTCTATTTGATTTAAGGTTGTCCTATATTTAGTACTAATCCAGAGGATATATTCTCCCCACTGTACCATTATTGAACCCTTTCCTCTAGTTAGAGGCCTCTACTATATAGGTAGGCATGCTTGATGGCTTATCACCAACCTACTTGGGGCACTATTTTAGTGTCACTTGGGTTGGGACCTGAAAAATATATGGTTTTTCTTATATATTTAAATTTATCAATAAGGGTATTTTATTTTTCTCTTTAAATAGAAATATTCCCAAGAAATATAGAATATGTTTGGTATGTAGTGTGTAAAGTTAGATTTTAATCTAATTAAAGCAGGAACAAAACTTTCTAAAGATGATGAAGGTAGAGAGGTGAATCAAACAGAGTTCAAAAAAATCATCTAGAGTTTACTCTATTTGACTGCTTCAAGAGTTTATGTCATATATGTTTCTATATTATGTGCATGATATCATATTTCACTAAAGGAATGTCACTTTATACCAATGAAGTTAATTTTAAGGTATATCAAATGTACTCTTGAATTTGGGATTAAATATCACAAAAAAGGAATTTTGGATTAATATGTATTTTCATATATAAATTGGGATAAAAGGTTGATGGTAGGACGTTTATTTCTATTGAATTATTCTTCTTAGGATATATATTTGAGATTTGGAACATGAATAAAAAATGTTTCATTACATTATTTACAATGAAAGCATAATATATTTCTACAACATAAGAAATAAATCAATTGATATGGATGATAACTAAGCCTAACAATATCAAAGTGTAAGTAAAGCTTCTATTTATTATGGTATTTGATGAAAGTGCGATTAATATTTTGAGGAATCTAGTACAACATTATTTATTGAAATATATAGACATGAAGTACCACTTTATAAATGAAATGGTTGAGAAAGGAGTGATGATATGGATTTTTTCCTTCTAAAGAGTAAGCGGTGGATATATTTATCAAGATATTACCAAAAGATGAATTTTATAGGTTTAGGTTGATTATGGGAATCTAAGATCATTTTTATCAAGTATATGGTATTATTTCTCATCCCATCTTTTATTGTGTTTGTGTTTTTTTTCGAAGGGGGAGACAATAATTTAAATTTTAAGAATATTATTTATTTGAGCGGAGAATATATTTAGGGTAAGTTTTTAAAATAGGAAAAATATAATGTTAGAATGTGTGTATTGGTGATTATTAAACTTATCAAACATTTTTTTGAACAAGTTTGTAGGATGTTTTTTTTGGAACATGTACATGACTGGTTTTGAGAAGATGAGTTGAGTAGAGAAGTGGAAGAACCTATTTGGGAGTGGATACAAGTCAATATAATAGACATATTTGATAAAACTATTCATATTTATTGTTTAATATAATTATTTTTATCATTTAATTTTATAATTATTGAGTAAATACTTATTTCTAAGTTGAAGAATGATTTATGTTTTATGAATGACAAAAAAATCTAATTATGGGGATTATTTTGACTAGGAAGTTGTTTGATAATGAAGGGAAAACTAAAGGTGTTTGTGTCAAAATAGGAGATTGTTAGTTGATGGTAAAGTGGGTATAATTTATGAATTTGGAATTTTTTTCATTGAATTAGTTTATATCTAAACCATATTAAAACTCTTGTGGATTTGGACAATTTAGATATAATGAAGATGATTTGGAAATGTAGAAGAGATTGGAAAAATATATGAGTTTTAGAGTAAATTTTTGGAATAATTTTGGTTTTAGAGATAAAATCATGACATAAGGGAAGTAATAACATTAATACAATCATATATATGATTAAAAATTTGGTGAAATTATAAGAAATCACACCACTATTCACATAGTTCATGTTGTGACTTGGTTTCAAAATATGAAGATACTTGAGATATGCTGTCATGAAATGATGATCAAACTATAATGGTTTGAATATAAAATTTTATGTTATTATTTTTTGATGTAGAAGAGAAGGTTAAAACATGAGATAATTAAATTGTTCTATGAAAACATTGATCATGCAATAATTTTTTTAGTCACACTATAATGGTCCTTTGATGAAGAATAACTTTTTATGGGAAAAAGTAGTTGTGCTATAAAGAAGTATATTTCCCCATAAATACTTATGGTCACTTTGAAATATATGTGGAAATAAAATTTGGTGCTCCTTTGTATTTAAGGTTTAATAGGTCACCCCAAAATGGTGATTGGACATGATGAAATTCACTTGGGATTTGAGCAGTTGGGAGCTAACTTAGTTTTGGAAACTATCCTATAACGTCACATTGAACCTCATTATGTTATGAAAAAAATGTTTATGTTGAAATTTTTATTATATAATTAATGTTTAAATAAAATTTTCATGTGATATGTTGATATATATTCATGAGATATTTATGAGCTACTCAAAATCATCCCTTTAATCCCCTAAAATACGTCAAGGGTATATAAAAGGCCATGCTTGATCTAACTGCTCCATTTAAAGTGAGAGAATCTAAGGGAATTTTTTCCTTAGAATTTTGATTTCAAATTAAAATTTATATTGGAATATGACATGTGGTTACTATGAAAGTGAGGGAAAATAATAAAGGTTTTAGATAGTTGAATGAATTAGTGAGTGTGTCAAAGAGGAAGATAATGGGGAAGTCACCCAAGAGAGAAGATAAGTGTATAGGATCATCATAAAAATTATATCTTGAAGTAGGATTACTTAGATATGAAGTTTGAGGATACTATTGAAGAAAAAATATACTTTTTTGATGTATTCATTAAAGTTTTGAGATCATTATTATTGAACAATGTATTGATATTATATATTTCATCATAAGTACTCATTTAAGAAGAGAAGGAAGTGTTGGGTTGTAGAAGATTATGATAATTTACTATTTGATAATAATATTTTTGCATGAATAATAATAGAGTAGTTAATAATAATAAATAATAAATCATAGTATCTTATTTTAGGTTAAATATTCTTTATACTATAACTTTAAATATCATTTGTTTGATTATATGAGATAATGGTTCATTAGTTGGTGTATATTTTATATGTAACACGAGTTCAATGATAAAATCTACTCATTTGTACCCATGATGATTAGTGTATCATGTGATATAGGTGTTTTTATTATTGTATGGATGTATCCATTTGTTTTGAATATAGAACCTTGTAAATTCATTATTCCCACTGTGTTTATATCTATTAAAGTTTTAGGAAAGTGATAATAGAATACAAGTTAATAACTTTAATAGGAAATGAAGGTTTCTCGGTTAAGGACTAATAAAGAAAAATATTCATTGATTCATAACCCTCAGGGAATCATTAATGATCCTTATACCTATTGGAATCTATATATCCTCAATACAAACTCCTAGAGTCATTATCAAATGATGATCTTACCAAACATGGTTTCTTAAGTGGGAGAGAATAATAAAAGACAAGTATTATATCATAACACATGAATTTCCATGCACTAAACCATGATATAGTGACCATAACTATACCATATTTTATACAAGAACAAACCATGAAAAGGTTTATAAGACCACAATATGGTTTTATCTTCAGTGAATATTTTTAACAATCTCCTACTTATATAAAATCCTGTAATATTTCACACACTTTCTTCTTATGTCACATCATATGTAACAACTTGTGAAATCATATCCAAAACTCATTTTGAATATCGTCTAAATATTATTTTAGAAATGATATCCTTCATATTCACCACATGTTTCATTATATGTATTAAATTTTAAAATTATAACCAGAACTTATTTTGGCTATCTTCCAAAACACTTTTTGGGTATCTCCTAAAGTTGTTGTAAAAAACTTTTTATAAAAAACACAATCCTCATTCAAAAAACAAAAAAGCATGACCCTACAATTCTTTTTAGCATTTGAAACAATTATTAATCCCCTAATCCATAACTGTAAGTAAAGTATAGACTTTATAAAATCATCAATGATACTCATGGTATAAATGGATATAGTGTGATCTTTATCAAATAAATACAACTCTATACTCTTTCCCACTATTTGTATCATATAAAAGTATGTATAATTATATAATACCTTTGTATAAGAAATTAAGTGACCATAGGGAATTGATTATGCCAATCCCATACAATTGATTGATACATTCTTAATTATTTTAATATAAACTTACCCAATGGGTGAACACATCACATTTCATTCACCTAGATAGATGAGAACATCAGATGCGCCTCATCCAAATAGAAAAGGATATCAAATGTACCATATCTAGGTATAGGAATACACTTACCCAATCTATCTAAATTAATGGACTAGATTTTATACCTACCATATGAGAGGATAAATAACATATTGTTTAAACATTAACCAATGAAATGATCAATAACATTTCCACCCTCAATTAGATTAGCCTCAATATTGCTGTAAGAAAGGTATCTGAGTATGAAGGTTTTTTTAGACCTAGTAGACCAGTACTGACACTTGAGGGTGAGTGAATTAAGTGTTTTTAACTTTTACCAAATTTCAAATCCTAGTTTATCCTTTAACCCTCTTTTAGTTCTTGTACCCCAGTTGGTAGTTAATACAATAATAGATCTATTTAGTCACCATATGCAATGCAATAAAATAATAAAGTATGGAACAAGTGTTTTTATAAGGTTTGGACTTGATGTGGGAAACCCACTCCTTACTTTAATATAGTTTCAATGAGTTATATATTATCCACCATAAATATTATATTAAATTTTCAAGTAGTATGGGGAAGATATAATTTTTCACACTTTCACCATATTAGATAGGTGAGTTGTTTACTATATTATACAAGGGAACTATTACAACATCCCACTAAAACTACTTATACTGGAATCCCATGAATTATCAAACTTTCACTACTTATTGAATTAGATCACCAATACATGAAGGAATGTATCTATATCCAATAATCTGTTGTTTTTTTCAACAGAGTCTTTGAATGCCTATAAATATCCAAAAAAAATTCTTGCAAACTAGTCTCTTTTTTCAAACACAACTTCCAAGTTCTTCTATAGTAACTACTTTCTAGGATTTTCACAACTCAAATCTCCGAGTAACTTAAAAATCACTATATTATTTATAAGAAATTTTCTCATCAGCTCTACTCACTGGTATTATTACTCAAGAAATAAAACCCTAGAAATTTACTTGGAGAATAATCCCTAAAAGCTTCTGGTATATTCTTACTCACTACATACAGAGTCTTGAAGGTTTTATTCTTCAGTTTATTTTACTCAAACTTTAGGAACACTAATTATAGAAATGAATGGCATGATAAATGGTTTCCTCCTCACCATACTCCTTATATTAAGTACTCATGATAAATTATTTCCAATATAATTTCACTGAACTTTATTTTTATATTTATATCAGTTATCTCTAGTATTTATTCAAATGATTTCAAACACTAAATACAATAACCAACATGATAAATAATTAATGGATGGTTTCTACACAACATCTTCTAGGTTTCTCTATAATTTGAACTATCTAAATCCATTTTTTAATTATAACCACATAAGTTGTCCAACAATTTAGTTTAGAAATAACTTCTCTATAATTTTTGAATGTAGTATAAAAAAATTACACACACTTAGACACTTTTCATTAACATGAGGATCTACACTAAAATAATCAGATTTCATAGCTACTATCATGTATTTATTAACACCAATATCTTTTCCCAACAATCACTGGGTAGCTCCTTTATCTCCTTTGGGTGGATACCAAATTCATCACTTGATTTATCCAAGACATATATTGAAATTCTCATTGATAGAAAATATAATCAAAATCCAATGGGTAGTTCAATATAAGATTTTATATTTTCTTTCATTACCTTAAACTTCCCAATACTATAGATGCATGTTAATATGTATTCAATAGATCACTCTTTCTCTCTCCCCTATTGATAGTAAATACAAAGGAAATTATCATCCTCTTAGTGAGACTATGAATATAAGATAAGTTATTCTCATATATTCATCTTTCTTGATACTTATAATAATATTCAACCTTTTTTTCAATGTTTTCATTCTTTCTTGAGAGATTCAAGAAATTTTCCTGATAGAAGGGTGACACCAAATTTTCTCTTAGAAATGTGTCATCAATTAACCAACTCTAAGTTTACTTGGGATAAACCAATGTAGAAAACAAGAGTGACTAATATAAAATATAAATTTGTCCATAAATAAATTAAAATGTGATACCAACTTAGTATTAACTTTTTTAAGGGACATTTCAAACAGATTTTCTAGAATTTTAAAAATCTGAACCCAACTAAATAAACGCATCAAAGTTATTCAAGTGAGATTTTAGTTTTCTACCATTTTCAGCTAAAGAGTCACTCTGATTTTCAATAATATTTATTATAAACAAGAATAAACATGTGAAATGGATCATAATATCGCATGATCCAGTTTTATTTAGGGCTATCTATACTTCCATATTTAGAAGAAAATGATGAATCACTAGCAGCTTGGATTTATCTGATACCCCCTCAATGGATGATTTTTGTTAATACTGAGTTTTTTTGGATGTTATTTAAAATTTGGGGAGATTTTTGAAGATACAATTTGAAGGAATAAGTTACCTTTATAATATAGAAATTATCTATAGAAGAAGTTTTGAAGAAGTTTTAAGTGAATAGGGTCTATTGTGTTGGAAATTTGATGAAGAAGTTTCTTCCAGAATATCAACATTTTCTAGAGTATATTTTTTAGAGAAGTTTTAATTAGATATAGTCTATTGGGTCCAAAAAATTTCAATGCATAACTTTTATTCAAACTCACTTGATATAATTTTTATTCTTTGAAGTGAAGGGTTTTAAAGATGTTTCAAAATGTTTGTATCAATTTTGAAGATTTTGGAAGAATTCTAGAATTTTATAGTTATGACTGAAAATAGAAAAGTAATGATGGTACCATATGAATTTAATTGTGTGTGTATGTATTTTTTTATGAATGTGTTTTAATTTGAGTTGGGATTATAACTTTCATAGGATTCATTCAAGACTTATATTAAAGTGCCATAGACTTTGATGGTCTGTGATACTTTCAATGTATAACTTCAATTCATGGAATATGAATTTAACTACTACCCCATACGACTTTTCTAAGTTGTGTAGGACATTTAACTATGAATTCATGACTCTTATTGGGAAATAAGATTTCTGATTAACATATTTATTTGGAATAAGTGGATTTTTTAGAATTCTACTATATAAAAAATGATAAGATATCAAATAAAATATTCCGATGAAAATATGAATCAGGATGATGTCTAGGATGTATAATTATAGATTAAATATCACAAATTGGGAATTTCAATTTAGGAAAAGCAATTATAAGGCTCAAAAAATGAAGAAGAAGAAAAAACACTAGTTATGAAGTAACTGCCCAAAGAAAATATAGTCTTTACTACTTCACTACTATGATATAGAAAAAAGTTTGAAAAGAAGAATAAATAAGTGATAAGTAGGAGAAAAAGTTTAAAAGTATTTGGATGAAGTTATTTGTTCAAATTTTAATTTTATATTCAAATTAAAATTAGTTTTTATACTGAATGTTAGGCATTAAAATAAATAAAATTTAGATAAAACATCATTTGTGAAATAAGAAGAGGAGGAATATAAGTATGATTGATTAGTGTGCGACTCTTTATAATTATAAAGAATGTTTTTTAAGAGTTATTAGAATAAGAATTAGTTGTGCAGTTCACATAGTGATAAAAAAAGAAACTTACAATAGTATAAGTTGAAGAAGAAAAAGGTTAAATAAAAATGAAAAAACTCAATGGAATTATAGTTATATTAAAGGATTTCTTATTTTAAAAAAAAACTATTTTTCATTGTAAGAGTGTATTAAGTACCAAAACATAGTTAAGAGACATGTATTAGGAGTACAAGGATATTCCATGCTTTTTTGTACCTACTTGTTGATACTAGTTTGTTGTATGGTATCTCTAAAATCTTGATATTAGAAAGGATTAACCTATATTTTTGAAAGGGAAACCTTATAAATCTGCTATTCCCTTTTTTATGTGATTAGATGTGTTTAAGGAGAACAGAATTAACATATTAATAGGTGGAGAAGGTTATTTCAAGAAGAAACATAAAAAATTAATTTCTAATCACTGATTCACCCCCAATGTTTTCACTAATATTTTGTGTATTTTTAAGTGGTACTAGAGATAAGTTCCCTTTATTTTTGATATTATATTTTGAGTTTAAAAAAATTAGAGTTTCTATTTGATTTTAATTTCAGTCACTAATTTATTTTATCTATAATGGATAATCTGAATTTAATGAACTACACGAGGATTCCCATGTTAGATGTGAAGGATTATCATATATATAAGGAAATAATGTTTTCTTACCAATTATTGATTATTTATGAAGACTTAGAAGTTTCAATTGATATATTTATTCCCCATGCTAAAGGTTCTTCTATGACAGTGGAGGATAAGAAGAATCTTGAAAAAGATGGACATGCTTGGAATGCTATGTTGTCTTCCCTTTCAGAGAGTGAAATTATATAAGTTAAAATAATCAAAACATTAAAATGTATATGGGAAAATATTTGTAAAATCTGTGAGGGTAATACCAAAGTAAAGTGGGAAAAGCTAAAGATTTGTAGATTAAAATATGAATATCTGAAAATACAGGATGATAAAAGTGTAAATAACTTATTCATAAGGTTAAATGAGATTGTGATCCCAATTAGAGGATTTGGTGAGAATTTGTGAGATAAAATAATGATTGAGAATATGACATGAATCCTATAAGATAGGTTTGATTATAAGGTATTGTCTTAGTAATATAATGATCTAAATAAAACCCTATTGATGATATACATAGAATCTTAATTTTACATGAGATGGGAAAAGATAATGTTGTCAAGAATATGTTTAAGGATGAAAGGAAAATTTACTTTAAAGACTTAAAACCTAAGAAGTATAAGAATATGGTTGATGAAGTTAAAGCTAGTTGTTTAGAACTAAATTTAGACATGGAAATGATTTTCAATAAAATGACTTATCTTATCTTAATAAATGTGAGAAGATGAAATGGAAAGTTCAACTGAAATATTACATTGAAATGTTTTAAGTGTGGATCAATTAAAAATTTTTCCACAAATTTTCCAAGATTGAATAAAGATAAATCCAGTAAAGATGAAGAAGAAAGATCAAGAAGAACTTTTAAGAATACAGAAACAAATATTAACAAGTTTTAGTTTTATTTTAAAGGGAAGGGAAATAATTTCTCCAAATAAAAAAAAGAGAAAATTATTATCCAAGTGTGAAGATAGTGGAAACTATGATAAATAAGAATAAATTGAAACATTTTGTATTTTCATAGAAATATTATGATTACTATGGTTAATAATGAAAATGTCACTAGTGATAAAAATAGAAATTTTATAATAAAAGAAGGAGAAACTCATATAGAATTTATGTTGAATGGATATTTGAAAGAATGTATTTAAAATATTTAAATTTTGGAAAAGGGGATCATAATTTAGGAGAAAGACAACCAATCTTCTTATAGTATGTAATTTGTTCAACCATAAGAAAAATCAAAACTACTAAAAGAAATTAAATATTTAAAGAATATTCTAAATGATGATAAAACTATAAAAATCTAGATGTAATAAAATTTAAAGTAAAAAAGATAAATATTTTGACCATATTCAATAAAAAATGGTTACGACTAAGAAGAACTGAACCATTCTAAATCCATCTTATAGAATTTTATTTCAGAGTTTGGATAATATCTAATGAAGTATAGATTTTTTAAGGCCAAAAAAATTATCCCCTAATGGTGAAATAATCCCTAAAAAGTAGGTATAGTACATGAGAAAATGATTCAATTGAAACAACTTTTATTGTGTAAAAATCAAATGAATCTCAAAAATATTGAAATTCTGGGAACTTTAACTTGATGTAAAAAATAGATATAATTGGTGACTCTAAAAAGTATAAGAATAATAATAATATGTTATGAGTTGAAAATTAGTTTGATTCAAAAAAAGGATCCAATATTTATGACTTCAATAAGGAATGAAGTTTGGTTTCAATAGATAGAAAACAATATATATATATAGAATAAAGTACAATTTCATTGGGAATTTTTGGAACCATGGAGTTTTTTATAATTTGAAAATAATGTGTTTTCTTAATTATAAAAACTATTATGTGATTAGGATGTTTGTAAAGAAATATTTTAGGGGGATTTTTCATTATCAAAGGAAGAAATTTCATAAACACATTGAAAATTATTGATAAAATTCATATAACATGTTTAAAGTTATTAAATAAGCTTTTATTTTATTTGACTATTGGGTCACCATGAAAATTATTATCTCATCATTTTACCAGACCCTGAAAATATAAATGAAAATACTCATAAGAATCATAAGATAAAGAGTCAATGTAAGAATAAATATTTGGAGAGTGTGTATTCCTTTAATATGATAGTGTATTTAAAACTTTTAAAAGGAGTTGAAAATCACAAGGAAAGATCAGTAACTTCTAGAAATGATAGGTCCCTCAAAATTAAAGGTTTTATATCAGATTTTTTTGGAAAGATTAATTGAAATATGAAAAAAATATATTTTTTCTAGAACTAAATCACAATATTATTACTGTTTCTTAGTTATTTGGTTAAGTAAATAAAGTGATTATTTAAAGGTATGGATTTATGGTGAAGATCTTAGAAGTCAATCACCTTTTTACAAGAGAAAAATGTACAAGGGATTTTTTTCAAGTTAGTGATTTTGGAAATTCATATTATTTGAGTATGAATGAAAAAAATCAACTTTAGAAGAGTATAATTTTTCATATAAAAAAAAATAATATGAATAATTTTTCTAGATTATATAATGTTCCTGATGTTCCTAATATGAAAATAGAAAGTAATTGGATGTTCTCAAAATTACAAAAAGGAAAAATTATTAACTCTTCACACAAGAAGGTGGAGATTCAATATTACCAACCATTGGAGCTAATTTATTTAGATAGTTTTGTGAATATAAGGAAGAAATCCATAAATAGTGATAAGTATTTTATTTCTTTTATTGATGGATTTACTTAGATCACATTAATTATGTTTATGTATCATAAATTAGAGGCTCTATATATGTTAAAAAGTTTTAGAATAAGTACGAATAAGGAGTGTGCCTTCTTCTTAAAAAAGATAAAAATAGATTATTGTGTTAAATATAATAGTGGAATATTTTATTATTATCTTGATATGAATGGTATTCACCATGAACTTAGTGAACCCTATAAACCAAAACAAAATAATGTTTCTAAACTTAAGAACAAAACTTTAGTGGAGATGAATCTAATAATAATGATAGAGCATGAAACCTATCTGTATTTTTAGAGATAAAATATTTTTATATAAGTTCACATTAAAAATATTTTCTTACATGGAAAAAATTTAGATATTTCCCCATACATGGTTTATTATAATAATTATCTATGTTTGAAGTATCTGAGGGTGTTCATCCTCTATTGTGTGGAAAATCATTGGATTTTTGAGTAGAAAGGTATTGAAATGATATTTTTTAGTTATCCAAGTAATGAAATAGGACACAATTTTTATGAAAATTTAAAAGGATGATTATTGATACATATGATTTGAAGGTGTTGGAACACAAAAATAAATAAATCACACATTAAGAATCAAGTTCTAGAAGTGATAGAGATAAATCCATTTTTTTCAAATAGCTTGGAGAAGTTTCAAAAAACGATAAGAGTGTAAAATATGTATAATATGGTGGAGTAGATCCATCCATTTCAAGTTATTAATAATATACTCATTCATATCATTCAAGGTTGAGAAATAATGTTTAGGCACAAAATACTGTATGAGAATAGGGACAATATGTTCAAATAAGTACTTTGAGTAAAACATTACATACCACATTTTTTTGAAGATGAACCGAAATATGTGCAAGAAACATTAGATCACGAAGATTAGATTAATGATATAAATAGATATTTGGATGACATGGAGATGACTGAAAACCCAATTTGGAAAATAAAAATTTCATTGGATCTAGGTGGGTATTCTAAAATAAGTTGAATGAAAAGGGAGAAATTATGAGAAATAAATAAGGAATTAAATACAAGGGATATTATTAGGTTTAAGTAGTGTAATTTAATAAAAAAAATTCATTAATTTTTGGGCTTAAGACCGTAATAATAATTATTTCTATTTTAGCATAAAGGAAATATAGGATTTTTAGATGGATGTAACGTGTTCCTTCATCAGTGGTGAGTTGGAAGAGGATAGATAGATTGAGAAACCTTATATATTATTGCTTAGAAAATATGTAAATTATTTTTTAATATTAAATAAGCCTTTATATTGACTAAAATAAGCCCCCAGAGCTTGGTATTCCAAGTTAGAGACTTGCTTGAAAAAGTTGAAATTTATAAAAGTAAGAGTGGACAATAACCTCTATATTAAATATAACAAAGAGTTATCTCTAATTATTATTGTCTATATAGGTGATATTTTTTGGATAAATTATAAAGAAGTTATAAATATTTTTCATAGGAGATTAATATTCTATTTGAAATGTATATTCTTTTTGGGAAGAGGTATATTTCTAGATTAAAAATCTCTCAAGATAGAGATCAATTTTTTAATTTTTTAAGAGAATTATTATAGTGTCCCAAACTAAGAGATATTAAAATTGTGTTTCAAGATGATTGGAAACTAGGCATCAAGTGCACCTCCCCATACACCAAAGGCTATTAACTAGTAGTGATGGTCTAATAGAGGTAAAATGGGTAGTTTATACCCTTTGAATCTGAAATAAATATAGTATAAGTAATAAAAAAAGGTAGTGGAATATAATAATAATTGGAAATAAATAAAGAATGAATAAATGATTATACATGAACATGAAACAAAATAAATATTGAAATATTTTAGGTGATACATATACAAAAAAATTAAAGAAAAAAATAAAAATAATCAGCAACTATCTCCAATTGCAACATGAGTGATAGCTCAGTCCTCTGCTCCCGTACTCTATCCTAGCCCAGAAATATAATAGAAGGCAAGTATAATCACTGAAATTGATCCTATAATCACGAGTTCTGTTCGAGTACCCCGTTATAATGGTGTCCTGAACATGGTGTGAGATATTTTCAATAGGACACCACCAATGGTGTCTAAATATATCTGGTCCATTAGTATAAAATAAGTAGTGTGCAGGTATAATAATGTATGAAAATCTATAAAATGTAAATGGGTCATCTCTAGTTCTTAAATGAAACTAGTCTAACACAATCTACTTGAACCTAAGCTAGATTATCTCTAAAAAATTAACCATTTATATACATGTATATGGTCTATATACATAGTGATGTTTATAGTCATATATATGGATACTACTACTACCAAGGATCTGAGGTGTAGCTTAGGTGTCCATGGGTAGTAGTATGAATATCATAAAGTGTCAAGGGACTCCATTACCACATATAACAGTGTATGGGATTCTATTACTGAGTATCAAAAATAAAAGGGACTCCATGCCTGAGTACAATAAAGTAAATGCCGTCATGCCGGAGTATCACAAATAAAAGGGACACCATGCTCGAGTATCACAAAGTAAGAGACACCATGATTGAGTGTCACAAATAAAAGGGATTCGATGCTTGAGTATCACAAGTGAGGGATTCCATACCTGAGTATCACAGTTTAGAGGAATCCACTTACCCTATGATTCCTTATCCCTATGTTATATAATAAGGTTATTGGAATCTTTCAAGGGTAGTGGACCCTCAATCCAACTAATTTAATATTAATTAAAAGACTTGGGGTTATTCATCTCATAACCTACCAACCCATATTATTATACCTTTATTAATTTATTTTAATCCAAATGGGAATTTTATTTGACAACAATTATAAAGGTTGTGGGAAGAACCCATGTCAGAGTATAAGTCATCAAGTCACATTTCACTGATCAATTCAATTTTTTAATTAATAATAGAACACACCCCAAAAGGTGGTTTTATAATAAAAAATAATACGATCATCATGTCATTCAGTTAACTAAATTAAAACATAGCATATAATATATTTAATTCAAAATACTTAATAAGGTGATTCTAAGAATAACTAAATCCTTATAACCTAAAGTAATTAAATAACACACCCCAAGGCTGGTCCTAACACAAGGATATTGAAAAAAAGTTGGGATTTACAATTGAAATCACCTTAAGTGGGTGGTTTTGGTTGATTTCATAACCTTCAACCATATAAAAGTGGGGCTTAAAACACATCACAAGGTGGTATAGGAATTTAATTTTAGGTATTTCAAATTTTAGAGGTGAAACCCATAAATTTTGGCATGCGGTATGATGAAAATATTATATAAATAATGTTACTTTTAGGGGAAATCATATAGAACACCTACCTATTTATTAGGAAAGTCCTATTATCCAATATCAAGCTTTGATTTTATTTTTAATGATAGAAATCATAAGAATCATCAAAAACCCCGAGAATAGGGAAAAAGATATTTCATGGATTTATCATTATGTATGGTGAGATAAATGAAAAGGAGATACAAGAGGAGTCAAATACTAACTGACGGATAACCAATGAGACCGACATCACTCAATTCTAACACAAAAAATAGGAGATATATCATGGCCTAGGATGTGTCCAAGGTAGAGTTCCCATATGAGGGGTGTATCTATGCATGGAGAGGAAAGAAAGAGGAATGAGTATTAAAAAATAATGAGGGAAAAAATGATCTTTTATAGCATTTTATGGAGACACATGATTTGGCCACATGGTTTGGAAAATTATGTTCCAAACCCGTGTCCTCCTATTACAAGGATCCTTACTACATATGGCTAGGTCACACTGTTTGATCTAACCATGTGCCAACTATGTGGTGCTACTTGTTAAGAGGCACAATAGGTGCAGGTTAGGTGCATGGTTTGGGAAAACCGTACGAATCCCGTTTGGTCCACCACTGCACATCTACACCATGGTTCATGGTTACTCATGGGAGGTTTAATGCTTTAAACAAACCATTACCAATAATAAAATGGGTCTCATGGTTGTCCTACATGGTTAAATTGATAGGTCTCCAATTGTGTGCCTTATTATACTTCTAGAAAAATAGATGATTTCAGAAACCGAGGCTTTCAAAACTTGGTCGAACTCCCAAGAAACCTCCTGATACATAGAATTCATCTACAAAAAACATTTTCAATTGTTATATAGAACAAATTTATATTATGAATATAAATATGAAAATTGTATCATCACCCAAATGAGAAAATATCAAACTCACCCATAAATTTTAACCTGGTCCAAAACATGGGACTTTAAAATTTACCCACCTTATAACATAGAGTCCTCAAGAAACCTTTGGGAAACAATAGAAACATCTCCTGAGCTACTCAGGTCATGAAGGTTCATTCAAATCGCCATATTTCAATTCTAAACACCCAACACACCTCCAAGAACCATTCCAAACAAATGATACATAGACCGTTCAAACTCCATATAATCCTCATAACCAAGGCTGGAATGTCCAGACCGAGCTTACTTGATCTTGTTTTACGTGAGACATGATCCCATCATCATCTATTTTATTAAGCATCATAAGGCACCTTCCACCTTAGGTATTAGCCATTTAATGGTTAATTCTAAGTCACGACACCTAAACTATTAGAATTTCCAACCAAATAAACTGTTCCCTTAATAAAAAATTCTGCATAGTTGACTCATACGATTAAACTATCCATCAGCCAACTATGTGACTCATTTTTCTTCCCTAAAAACCAGAGATTTTGGAGCCCACCACTTCCAAAAATCTACTTATGATACAACTCTAAATACTTAAAACTCATTGAAAATTAATACTTTGAAGTTTTCAAAAGGATAGATTTATATTCCAAAGCTCAATTTAAAAACTGCCAAATCCACTAAATGAGAAAAGTTCAAACTCATTCGGAAATTTCTACCCAGTCCAAATCATGGGATGTTATAAGTATGCCTGAGAAATTCTATTTTTTTTAATGGAGGATTTAAATTTACTTTCCTCTATAATTTTATTGGGAACTATGTTTTACAAATATGAAACAGGAAGGTAAGTAGATCCAAGGTAATTTTGAAGACTGATTAGAAGTATTTTTTTACTTCATAGCTTCAAGGTTGGATATATTTTATGATATTAAACATTATTATAGGTATAAAAGTTTAAAAAAATATCCCCACTTCAGTTTTAGGAAAATTATTTATAGCTACATCAAAGGTAAAAAATATTTTGGTTTGAAATATGATAGAAAATGGAAATATGATTAATTTGGTTACACATATACAAATTGGTTTGCTATGTTGATAATAGGTGGTATACAAATAATGGAGTTTTATTTCTTGGATATAGGTGTATTTGTTTCCATAAAATGAAGTGGAATTATATTACCTTGATAAATAATAAATAATAATATGTTTCTACTTCTCAATACATAATCTAGTTAATGTGGATGAAGACTCAGTTGTAAGATCTCAAGGTAGAAGTAAAATTTTCACGATTTTTAGGCTGTGATAACAAAAGTGATATAAATATTTCAAGAAATAATGTTCAAAATTAAATATCAAATCACATTTATATTGAATATCACTTCATCAGTGGTATTGTAGAAAATAATGAGTCAGAGTAAAAATTTGTTTCTACAAAGGAGAAAGTCGATAATATTTCCACCAATCCATACCTTAAATATGAATTTCATGACCTAAGGTTGATGTTGGGTATTCATCCTCAACCATATCAAGGCTAAGGTACAGTTTTTTAGTCCCCTATTCCAATTTTTCTTTGGATTATCATTGTTAGAGTACGAGAAAATTTAGAAACCAAAATATCTTAATAAGTCTAATATTTTAATTTATCTGCAAAAGGGGATAAAAAATATATATGGGTATTACTCCTTTGATACATGTTTAACTTTTTATTCATGTGACCACTTAAGTGGTATCATTTATTTAGATAGAATTATTAAAATGGAAAATCTATGAATTTAAAATTTTGTATGTGTGAGCTATTCTGAAAAATTATTTAATTAAAAAAAGGACTTTATGTATTATATATTCCAGGGAAATATTTGTCAAGTTGAGGGAAGATTTAATGTAACGATTAAGTATTGATGGAATTAGAAGTGACCCATTATTAGATCACTTTTAAGTGGTATTATTTCATCAATTAGAATCCAGAGGATCATATTTAAATAAGTTGAATATAAATCACTATTTTTATGGACATCATGAAATTATTATTCAATGTTCATATTTCATACACTAAGTTCTCTCAATTAGGTTTATAACTATTGAATGATGTTTAATTTATAAGAGGTTTTGGTTTTATAGATATTTATGTCCATTGGTTTTCAACAAAATGAAATAGGGGATATTATTGAGGAAAGTATATGTTTAGATGTTATTGTGTCTTTGTGGATTTTTTTAAGTCCCAAGTCGAAGGAAGAAGTTCCCTTTAGAATATGGAAAATTATTTATATTTTAATTTTTGGAGAATTTTGAAGTGAATATGATCTATTTTATTTGAATTTGAAGGAAGAAGTTTCCTCTAGAATATGAAAATTATCTAGGGAAGAAGTTTTGGAGAATTTTTAAGTGGATATGGTCTATTGAATTAAATATCGTTTTCAATGAATAAATTAAATTCAAAATAAAATGATATAATATTTGGTTTTTGAAGTGAAAGTTTTTGAAAATGTTTCAAGGTATTGGAATCAATTTTGAAGAGTTTTAAGGAATTCGTGAATTTAGGAGTTATGACTAAAAATGGAAAATTCATGAAGGTACCATATGAGTGTAAGAGTGATTGTATAAATCTTGTATGAACATATATAAATTTTATCTAGGTGTATGAATTTCATAGCATTCATTCATAACTCCTGATAAAGGAAAAAAAATATTATACTACATGAGACTTCCAACATAAGGCTTTAATATAGAGCTCATGTCTTTTTATGCTACCATATATGACTTTACTGATCCATGAAGGAATTTTATCTATATGTGCACAAATTTTTCTTATATGAAAAATAATTATGATGTGTAGGTTTTTGGACTTAGAAATTCTTTGATAATTTTACTATATGAAAAATAAAAAATCCTAAAATAAATTATTTTGAAGAAAATATTAATTTGGATGGTGTTGAAGTTGTTTGATCATGGATTAGGCATCACAAAATGAGAAATGTGATTCAAGTAATGGATGATTCTGGTTTAAAAATGAATAAGAATAAAAGAAGAGTAGTTATGAAGTAACTTCCTGGTCACATTTTAGTCACCTCTTGTTCATTGTAGTGGTTTGGAAGAGGGTTAAAATAGAATAATAAATAAGTTGGAATAATAATAAGAAGTTATTTGTTTAAATTTTAATTTTAAATTCAAATTCAAATGATTTTTTATTAAATTAATTTTTTTATAAAAAAAATAAAAAAAATGCACAATATCATGAATTCTAAAATAATATGATGATATGAATGAGTGATCAATGTGAGAATCTTCAATAATTTTCAATAATATTTTTTTTAGTGAGTAAGTAGAAGAAGAAGATACTGTGTAGTTCACACACAGAGAAAAGAAGAAATATTAAATAGTGTAGGTTGAAGAATAAGAAGGATAAGCAGCACTATTACAACTCAATGGAAGTAAAGTTCCATTAAAGTCTTTATTTTCTGAAATAAAATAATTATCATTTTAATAGTGTGGGAAAAACTCAAACACTAATGATATATTAGTTTCAAAAGTACAAGGATATCTATGATCATTTATTTTTAGATGTTGATACTAGTGGGTTGAATGGTCTCAGTGAATCTTGATCATACCAATGACCAATCTTTCATTTTAAATGGAAAAACTATAAATATGTTGTACCCTTTCATGTTTATGATTATATATATTGATAGCAAACATACTTAACATATTAATAGTTATAGAAAGTTATTTCAATAGGAATCACAAAAAAGGAATTCATAATCACTAATTCACCCCCTCTCTTAGTGATTTAAGAGATATTGTGGGTCTTTTCACTTTTCATACTTCAACATGGGTGTTTCAAATCATGTATAATACCGGTTAGATTCTGATACCAATTTTGAGATGAATAAAAATTGAGATATTTCATGATAGATAATCCTTAAAGCTTTTTGAAAATTATAGCTTTGAGATAGTTATACTTGTTTGATACATCACCTTAAATTCCATGAATTTGAGTATAAGAAAACTGATATGGGAATAATATGGGTCTTAATTAGCACTTAAATGTGTAAAATAGGGTTGATATTTTTTTTAAACCCCAAAAATATCTTATTTAAATATTTTAAATGTTTTCTATTCTCTATGATTTCCTTTTATTTAAATTTCCATATCCTAAATTCTTTGTAAAATTTTTAATTCTCTCATTTTTCATTTTTCTTATTATCTATGAGATTTTTTACTTTATCTAGAAAATAATGATAATATTTTTGAGTTTGTTCTATTTTTTTTGCATCTTTCATCCTAGATGAAAAAATTATTTATCATTCCTTGGGAACATGGTCATTTTTTTTGTTTGTAGGTTTTTTTTCTAGTATAAACACTTAAGAACTTGAGGAAACTGGTTCTTTCTACTTTATATTCATTTTTATAGGAAAAATAGTTAAAAATTTGATAGCCACATGTTATGATTACTTATACCTTCCACACACATCTTCAACAACCTCCATCTTACCTTTCTTTGAAAACTTATCATGAAATTTATATTCTTCATATTGGATGTCAACTACCATACCAATCCTGTTATCTCTTACTTGGATTGACTCTTTATATTTTAATTTTCCCCATTTTTCCTTGAAATTCATGTCCATATTACAGTTTCCCATAGTGTGTCATTTATTACAATAATAGAAGCATCTCAAATTTGGTTTGATAACTATTTCAGCTTTATTCTTGGGAGTAAATTTATCAATAATATTATTTTGTTTATAAACTTTATTTACTTATTTGATTCACAAGGTAAACTTGGATTATTTCTCCAACATATTCCTTTTAAACTAGTTTGATTTTTTCTTTTCATCATCAAAAGTGTTTTATGGTGTTGATACATACCAATAACCCTTATAATAGTGACCAATTACATCGAAACATTCACATTAATATTTAAAAGATTCAAATGTACTCTTATAGGATAGATTGTTCTGCATTTTTGAAAACTATTTCAAATAAATAGATTTATTCTAAGTTTTATCTTTTTACCCTAACTTAATTTCATATTTAACTTCCATTAACAAAAATTTTGTGATAGTTTTCACTAGAACTATTACCAAACTTCTAAAATCACTAATAGTTACCCCAAAATCCTGTTCATTTTCACTTTTACGGAAGTCTATCCATAGTTACAATCTTGCTATTTTTGGACTGTCACACCACACTTTTGAGATTTATTTTGGGATATTCTCTATTTAGACATTCTTATAGTTACCCTTCATTATTTTATGAATTTATCTTAATTTTTCTTTATCCATGTTTTTATATATTGTTTTATTTGAATTCTGCACTTTTAGTTAATTATATTTAATGATAATATAAATAACTGGACACTGGATTACCTTTATCTCTGACATAATTATAGGTTTATTAATTGGAAATTCACAACTATACTTTCCACCTATTTTATTATCTTAGAAGTAATAATCCCTGGATGATTTTGGGTGGTAATATTTCTCGTAATAATAGGTTGTAAAGATCCAGCTTTGGTTTTATTCAGATTTATCAATTTTACATCTAACTCAAGACATCTCATATAAATAATATATTATTGGTGTTTTAATGTCTTCACTCTTTATTTATGATCATTCTTTATATTATTTATTTTATCTTCATGGATTTAATTTTCTTTTTTCAATTTGTTTTTAATCTATTTCACTATGTTTTTATTGATTTATTGCTAAGAATTTTTGATATCTATTGATTATTTTTTATATATTTATTAAATGCATGGATCACCTCCTTAAAAACATTATCAAACACATCTTTCTCATATATATATATATATTCAATTATTTATCATACATAGAAAATATTTTATTGTGAAGTGTGATAGATTCTTTATTAGATTTTATATGTTTTGTGAGGGAGTTAGAAATACTTACCTTCTTGGACAATATATATTTAATTACATTAGCCTCAAACTCTAGATAATATTTTACAACATATAATTCAAAAAATCCTCAGGATCCTTCTTCAAGTACTCTATGAATTCAGAATAAAAAACACTAAGTGATTCATTAAATTCATCTTTCTCACTTATTGAGATTGATTATTCCTAGAATAATAATCGAAATACTATCAATACACTTACAATTTTTATTAAATTCAGGTAATAATTGTTTTTATAGATATTTTTCTTTCTTCCTTAGCTTCTTGACCTATCTTTTTTTCTTATTTTCCTATATCTTGGTTGAAACCTATAAATTGCAACTGAAAGGAATGGATAATAATTCTTCTATATTAGGATATTATATTTCTATTATGTACTTAATGTATTCAAGTAAAAACTATTGGGGGTTTTTTTAGATATTATCATAGGGAACCTTGTCCTTTTATATCTCTTATTAGTCCTAGTAGATCGAGGTCTACCTTTGAGAGGGGACAGACTAGGTGTTTCTAGTTGTTACCAAATTTGAAATCCTATTTTATCCATTAACCCCCTTTAGTACTTAAACCTTTGTTACTAGTTAATGTAATAATGTAATTTTTTTGTTTTCCTTATTCACATACACCACATGAAATTATATAAAGGAATAATGTATAAAATACATGTTTTTACAATATTTACCCATGATATCAGAAACCTACTCCTTATTGTGATCGGGTTTCACCGAGTCATATATTCTCCACTATAAATATTATTATAAATTTACTAGTAGGATGGGGTAATTGTTATCCTATATCACATCATTATACTAAACAAGTTATTTTTTCACTTTATTACACAAGTTATCTAGTACAATATCCCACTCCAATTCTTTATACTGGAATCAAACCATTTCTCAAACTTTCACCACTTATTGAAGTAAATCACTAATTTGTCCTGGGATATCATTGAATATATTAAAATAATTTGATTATGCTCAAAAAATTATTCCAATTACTATAAATTATGGGTTTTATATGATCATATAATGATAATATGCATCAGAAGACAACCCAAAAATCTAGGTAGATCTATATTAAAGAATTAACATGTAAATAAAATGAGAAATAGAGTACCTGAAAATGATCATTACACCAATATTATTCTTCCTTAAATGGATAATTTTTTATGTATAATATGAGAAGTAGTGAAGGTAAGTACCCTAAATTTAAGTTATTACACCAACCAAAGTATCTATAAACACTTCATGAGGATGCCTAAGTGGCTGAATGGGTGATACCTAAGATAACCCATATTTTAATATACTTTATTTCATGATTTATTACTAATGATAAAAATAATACAACCCCATAATATTGTGATGCATAGTGTCTTTGAGAAATTAGGTATATATAACACTAACTTGAAACATAACTACAATATCATTTTTTTAAAACTCAAAATATTCCCTTATTTTTCTTAGATATTCTAAAAATGTACTAGATAACTTAGAGAGGTAAATAAGAAAGGGGTGAGCTATAAAGCCTAGTAAGGGTATAATAAAAGAATAAAATTATGAAATTAATACATTAAAGTCAATAATTACATTAAAGATACATAAAATAGGTTAGAATTATAATATTGAACAACGAGTCAATATATAACATGACAACACCAAGGAAACATAGGAATGATGCAACAACATAAAACATGAAATAATAAACATAAGTCAATGATAACTGCCAAGACAACATAATGTAGTGTTATTAGGATAACCTCCTATGAACCATACATGTAACCTCATGAGATAAAAATATTACCCAATTTATTGGAGGGCTATATAATTCCATTCCCACCTGTCGCTTTCAAATTATGTTCATGCATAAGTGTTCCACATTGATCACATAACATAAGGACATGTTTCATCAATTTTAACCACATGATTAAGGAGTATGGGTTAAATAAATGTAAATACAAAATAAATTAATGATAATTACATCTAGGTGAATACACTTAAGTGTAAATGGAGATGGATATTCACTACACAAATGTCAGGCATGGAAAACCACAGGATAATTTCGACAACATAACAAGTGTACATAAATATTTATAGAAGTGATGAATGAGAGATAAAGGGGAATATCATTAATTGTAAATCAGAAGGATAATAAGAATTATGTTTATAAATATATCCCAACTTTAATAATTTAAAATTAAAATTCATGACATAAACAATGTTTTTGAATAAAGAGAAGTAGCAGAGGATCCCTTACCTTGAGTGATTACTTCTAAAATCTTGGGAGGAGATTCTAATAGAATGGGGGAACCTTATGGGGGATATAGAGAGATAATGGTAAAGTAAATTAATTCTCAAAGAGTTTTAATTATAGAGGAATGGTGGTCTAGGTGGATTTATATTGAAAAATTATGGTTAATTCTTTATTAATTTCCAAACAAAGGTTTTGGACTCTATATGATAATGTAATCTATACCAAAAAAATTTCCTTGGGGTTTTCACATGGTTTTTTAAAAATACATGTTTAATTATTATTTTATATATATAATAACTCTACACATTAAAATAATTCCCTTGGTGATGTGCAAGTGGGTCATGTTTATAAATAATTGATTATAAAACCTTAAAATATAATTTTGGTTTTGTAGGATTCATTAAGGGTTTATAAAATTAATAAAATAAATATTAAACACATTATTTTAAAGGGGAAACATAATTTTGGTCATGTATTCTATTTATAGTATTTATTATATCATGTTTTTTCATTTATTATGTCATAATATTTACTGTATAATTATAACATATTTAATTTTTACCTAAAAATTCAGATGTCTCCAAAAATTATGAGAAAATAACTGTTAGATAATTATTACAAGATTATTTTAAAAATAATATTTATTTTATCAAAATTATTTTATAAATATGATAATTTATACTTTAAAATCAAAATTCCATATTTATTTAAAAATATTTTTTTACAATAACGGTTTCTGAACCTTATAAAAATTATATTTGACTTCATAAAATTATATTATCTTATATATTTAATAAATACTATTTAATAATAATATTTTTATTAAAATATAATAAATTTATAATGTTTTTGAATTCATAAAAAACATCATCTTGATTGAAACTATATATTTTCAAAAAATACAATTTGTGTTTCATTGTATCAAAATGCATTTTTTATCAAAATAATTATTTAATCTTTTAAAAAGTATTATTAAAAATGGATAAAAATAATAATTATTTTATTAAAGAGAAAATATGATAATTCATAATATTAGGGTCTAGATACATAACCCTTTATTATACTAGTGAATTCCCTAAGGGTAAAGTATGTGATATTGATATTTTCATGGGGTGATTTGACAAACATGGTTTGGGTTATGAGCTCGATGAGCTTGAAAATACTAGTGAATTCCCCCAGGGTAAAGTATGTGTTGTTGAATATTGGATTGGGCTTGGTCAATAGAAAATACTAGTGATTCTATCTCCCTTATATTTTCTGATAAATGGGAATCATATGGTACCATCCTACTGGATGAGACCATCGCTTGTTCTATATGTGTCAATTGGACTTCATAACAACACTTAATGTGCTAATATTAATGGTCACTATGAAATGGCTATATTATATACTATTATGATTATTAATAGTATTTTAAATCTAAAAAACTATAATTTTCCAAAATAACTAAAGTAGTGTATTCATTTTATATAATTGGATTACTTGATAAGGAATTTATTCATTCAAAAAGGGAATTTCATTTATAAAAGTTCAAGTCCTTACATTCTTATCCCCTTCATAAATTTCACCCTATAAATTTTCATTTTATACACTAAAATAGGCAAGGGTATTTATATTTAATCGCCACTTCTAATTACCATATTGATTCCTCAAACTTGTGGTTCTTCCATAACACTTTAACCGTGTGAGTTGTATTGTTTCGTAGAACTTTGTCTCTATGATCAAAGATATTCATTGGTTACCCCTTATGTGAAATATAACTATCCAATGGTACCACCTTTAGATTCAGTACATGTGAGGGGTCTAGAATGTATTTACATGTGAGTGATACATAGAACACATCAATTACTTGAGATAGGTTTGGTGGGATTTCTAGTTGATAAGCCACCACTCTGATGCGATCAAGGATATCAAAGGGACTGATTTATCTTCGATTAATCTTTCCCTTCTTCCCAAACCAAAATACTTTATTACATGATTATATATGAAATAAATCTTTATGTCTAACCTCAAACTCTAGGTATCATCGATAATTATCTACATATCTTTTCTGCTAACTTTGTACGGATTTCATATGACGCTTAATAGATTGAACCTTATGTATAATCTCTTAAACCAGATCATGTCTCATTTTCTTCCTCTCTATAACTTCATACCAACATGTTAGAGTACAAAAAGTCTTCACATACAGAGCCTCATAAGGTTTTATTTGATTTTAGGAATGGAAACCGTTGTTATATGATAACTACAGTAGGGGAAGGTGTTAATCCCACCATCCTGGGAAATATATTGAACATGATCCTAGCATATCCTCTGGAGTTTTAATGATTCTTTCATACTGACAATATGACAACCATTGAATTTATTAAACTTTAATTCTTGAATTATTACACAATAATACACATAATACAACCGAAAATATTGAGAACCCTAGTGTCTTCTGGTAATTAGGTACATTATATAACAACTTAGAATAGGGGGCACATCAAAATTATTAAAAACTTACTTAACATTCTCATAATATTCATTATATATTAAGACTTAATGGTATAATCTAGGGTCATACATAAGAAAGGGGTGAGCTATAAATCCTAGTAAGGGAATAAACAAAGAATAACATGAAGAAATTATTACATGTTAGATAATATGAATTTCAATGGGACATAAAAGGGGTGATAAAAATAAATATGAACAATGAGGCAGGGTATTAGATGATAACATAAAAAAAACATGGGATTATGGAAAAATATTTAAATATAAAATCATAAACATAGGTCAAGGATAACCACCAAGAAATCATAACATGGTGTAAAAAGTCCCATAATGAATTAGGTTTACTTCCAAATCCCATAAATGCTGTCTCATTATACTAAACCATTATCCAATGAGTTGGAGGAATATATAATTCCGGGAACACCCATCACTTTCATATTATGTACAAGCATAAGTGTGACACATAGATAATACATAATAAATATATATTTCATAAATTTTAACCCCATGAAAAAGGAGTTTTATTTTAAATACATATAAGTCCCAAATCAATGAATTATAGGTAAAACTAGTGAATACCCTTGATTGTAAATGGGTATGGGTATGGACCTCACAAATATTTGATATGGAAAATCACACTGACATTTTGGCAACATAATGGTAATACATGAAGATTCATAAAATAGTTAAATGAGAGAGAATGTGGTCTTTCATCACTTTTAAGTAAAAAATAAATTATGAGGGATATGTAAGAAAATAATCCAACATTATAATTTGGTAATTAATAGTTATAATATACATAGGGATCTTGAATAAAAACTTAGCATTGAAGAATTGCTGTATAATTTTGGCCACATAATGATAGTACATCAAGATTAATAAAATGGTTTAATGAGAGTGAAATGGGTCTATATTCATTTTTATATAAAAATACCTATAATAGGGATTTTTAAAAATCATATCCCAACATTAGTAATTAGAAAGAAAATTACTACATAAATATGGTTCTTGAATAAAGGGGAGAAAGAGAGGACCCCGTACTAAATTTCAACATAGTAACAACTTTGATAAATTCTAAAATTAGAGGGGATAAATGATATATCATTGTTAGGATATACTTTTTACAGTGTATTTATCTTTATAAATTCATGACACCATAACAATTTGATATTAAAAATGATAAATACAAATAAGGTTCTTGAATTGGAAAGATGAAAGAAATGCCCCTTACTAAATTTCGGCATTGTAACAACTTAGGTAAAGGTTTTAAAAATAGGGAATAAATGATATCTCATTATGATAACATCAATTTAATAGTAAATGGAAGTTTATAAATTCATGAAAACATAACCAATTGATATTCAAAAGGCTATGTAAATAATGTGCCTAAATGGAAAAGAGGTGAGAGAGAGGTCCCCTATTAAATTTTGACATAGTGATGGATTAGGTAAAGTTTATAATAAGATAGAATAAATGATATATCATATTAAGAACATCAAATATATAGTAAATGTAAATTTATAAAGGCATTAAAACAAAAAAAATTGATATTCAAAAGCCTAAATACAAAGAAGGATCTTGAATGGAAAAGAAGAGAGAGAGAGGCCCCATTCTAAATTTAAGCATAGTAATGACTTAGGTAAAGGTTATAATGAGAGGGAATAAATGATCCATAATTATAAATAAAATCAATTTTATAGTAAATAGACATTTATAAAGGCTTGAAAACATAACAAATTGATATTAAAAAGGCTAAATACAAAGAAGGTGATTGAATGTAAAAGAATAGAGAGAGGTCCCTTACCTTGAGATGGTGATTATAATATCTTTGTAGGAGATTATTTAGAGATTTTTATAACATTACGGGGACTATAGATAGGAAATATTAGAGTAATGTTGCAATAAAAGGTTTTTTAGTGAAGATAAATGGGTTCTTCGATGGGTTTATATCGGAATTTAGGGGGATTTATTATTATATATAAAACTTATGTTTTTGACTCTATATAATAAAATTATCCAAAAGAAATATTAACATTAATTTTTACAAATTGGAGTGGGTTTAATTATTTTATAAGGCCATGAAACTATAATATTAAAATAATACCATTGGTGATGTAGAAGTGAGTCATGTTTACAAAGAATTGATTTTAAAACCTTAAAATATAATATAGGTTTTATAGGATTCATAAAGGGTTTATAAAATTAATCAAATAACCTAAAAAAAATTGTAAATGGGAAACATATATTTGGTCATGGATACCCTTTATATCCTTTATCACATCACTTTTTGTTCATTATGGTGTCATAATATAGATCGTATTTAATTTTTACACAAAAATTCGATTATCTTATAAAATTTTGAAAAATTCACCATTGGATAATTTTTATGATGTTATTCCAAAAATAACATTTACTTTATCAAAATAATTCTATAAATTTTATAATTTAAAATTTTAATGTAAATTCGCATTTATTGGAAAAAATTGTTTTTTTGACAATAAAATTTTTCTAACCCTTATAAAAATTATACTTTCACATCATAAAATTATACAATCATTTATATTTAATATATACCATTTAATAATAAAATTTTATTAAAATATAATTTATTTAAAAAATTTTGAATTTATAAAAATGTATTTCCTAATTGAAATAACATATTACCCAAAAATATAATTCATGTTTTGTCATATTAGAAAATATTTTTAACAAAATCATTACTTAACCATTTATAAAGTAAAAAAAGGAATAAATATAACCATTATTTCACTAAAAAAGAAATATACATACTCATACTCTTTGGTTAACCCTTTTTTTCCTTTTTAAATTATTATTATTATAATTTTACTTTTAAATAACTTATTTTACTTTTAACACAGATATTTATTACGATTACTATTCATATTGTCTAGTTAACCTTATTACCGAATATTATTTATGATGATTCTAAATATAGAATATAATTTGGGAAATTCAATTCCCATAAGTTTCTGAATTTAATTTATAATAAAACACGCAAGCATAATGAAATGCGGTTTCCCTGAAAAAAATCATTTTTTCAAGGAAAGGATGATTTTACCTTAACCCTATAACTATTAATATTAATTATATGAATTTCAATTAATAAATATATATATATATATAATATAAATTTAATTTAAATCATTCCCCATTATGGGTTACTTTTAATTACTTAAAATAAAGAAACATTTTTCATTTTAAAATAGTTTTTAGAAAAATATGTTTTCAATCATAAAAATAAACTTATTCAAAAAATATGATATAAAAATAATTTAAATTTACTTAATTAGATTAAAAATAAATAAAAAATGATTATTATAATTTTAAATAAAATTTAAATAACAATGAGACTTTTAAATCACCTAATTTATCAAAATAATTGAAAGTTTTAAAAAATGGGTATTTTCACTATTTATTGAAAAATCAATATTTTCTGAAAAATCCCAAAATTTATCCCTAATTTAATTTTTATTTGATGATATAAAAAATAAATTTAATTTTATAAAATAAATTTTATAAATTTTCTAGAAAATAATTATAATATTTTTTCACAAAAATAAATAAAAATCATTTTTGAAGAAAATGTATTTTGAATAACAAAAAGACATTATAAAAAATTGTGTGATTATTTACAATGTATTAATCAATACATTTATATTGATTATGATATATATATATATTTCAAAAAGTAAATAATCTTATTCATACCCAATAATTTAATGGCTTGGTTATAATGGTCAAATAAAAATAATCATTGTTTGTTTAGGTTCAATGTTGCGTATCACATACATAATCAAACATGATTTTATCTTTTAAAAACTCAGGGTGTTACATTATTCCCAAATTTAATAAATTTTATCCTTGTTATTTGAAATTGATCTCAGTATGTAATGTTTTTACACTTAAAAATATCTTTATTGAAAGCCCACATTGTAAAAAGGGTTAATAAAACATCTACTTGAAAAGAGAGAAAGAGAATTATGGAGGTCATCAAATAACTAGGTTTCCAAATGAGATAATATTAGTGGGACGTAAAAATATAGACAAGGAATAAAAAAAATAACACCCAATAACTAATTGAGAGTGATAAATAACATGGTTAAGATAAAGTCAACAACCACAAAACCATAAATCTGTGTTGGGTGAAAATTCCATCAATTCATAATGTGATTACATTTTTGTTTCATGATTCTTTTCATAAAGTTAAGGAATTAGTTTACCTTATGGACTAGTAACATAAGGAAATATACTTTATTGAAAAGTATAATTTCATCCTGTAATCAATTTTTACTAAAATATCATCTTTTTCTCTAAATGGTGAGTAATCAAGATGTATTTTATTTCTGAAGTACTGGAATAAGCTTCTAATAGACCACATAATCCACCTAAAAATAACAATCTATTTATACTATCTTTAATAAATCAAAAATGGTTAGTATAAGATAATATAATACTAAAAATGAATAAACCTTAATACATTAATTTCTAAAATTCAACAAAAATATTCCAAAGGTTTAACATAGTTCATTCCTTAAATAAATACCCCTATATCCCAAAAAACACCAATAACCTCAACATTAAATAATTTTTTAACCTCAAAGGTTGTTTTATACCCTTTATCTTACACCTCCAAAAACATAAAAACATTCTTCTCAATTAATCCTTTATATTAAAACTAATGGGTATATATACCTCATTAATAAAACAACTCCCAAAATATCAATGATCAAATAAAAAAAATATTTGATCTTATAATATATTTCCAAAAATATACTTAATCGTGCTTAAATTACATCACATAAATCTCCAAAATTTAAATGAATTATTTTAAACATAATATTATTCTTATACATATCCTCACAAGACTCTTTAGTTTTATCCCCACATCAAACACATATTAATGGTTATCAATCCTTCAATCACGTGTTTTAAAAAATATATCCGTATCACTAAATTACTTTTTTAGGATATCAGTATCATTCAACATATGTTTCAAATCCTTAAAGAAAAACTATTATGGAGGAATCATTAGACATTTCATGATTCTTATATTCATAATTTCATTGATATACTACTTTAATGACTTAACTCTAAAATACCAATGCATAAATACTTTAATCCTTACAGTTCAATGATTTATAAATACTAGGTCCTTACTTAGTCTAGGATTTAACACCTAGATTTTGGAATTGACTCAGATAATTCCCATATTCTCCATATATAATACATTGAATTAAAAGGGGTGACATAGTGTATAATTTATTCTCTTCCATTAGTATATTAATTTTAATGGAAACTAGCCACTTTATTCCCTTTTTTCAACACCTAAAACACCTTTTATTTCCTTTTTGGAATTTCCCTTAGTTCCACTTTCCACATTTCTTAAAAGCAGGAAATTGAATCTTCTTTCATTTATCACCTTTATCAGATGATCTTCCTTGAGATGTCATCCTTCTATTATTTGATATCTTTAGGCATTCAACTATGTGCCATTTTTCAATAATAATTTTTGATAGCTTGTTTGTAATAATCACATGACATCTTACTTGAGATACCATCATGTTAGGTATCTAATTTGGGAATTCATCAGATTTCCCATCACACTGGTTATTGAATCAGTTCCTTCTATTTATATCCGTTGACTATAATAGAGAAAAAATTAGGGATGGGCACTTTTAAACTATTAAACTTACAAATGAGAGGATAATAATATTAAATGGATAACTTATAAATGACATGTATTTTCTTAACTCATAAATTTTTAGGCTTCAATCTAAGATATCCATGATCTATTTCCTAACATAGACTCTTATAGGAATTTTTTATTCCCTTAATAATGTTTTTTAATGAGCATGTGAATTTAGAAAATCATATCCCCTAGGAGTCTCTGACTAGGAGTGCAGCAAAGCCCATTATCACGCACTGGGTGATGATTTAGTCTAGCTCAATATGCCCTTTTTAGTATTATTTCCCTTTGGAACTGCTGTTCCAGATCCATTTCTACTTTTATTATATAAATAGTAACTTCTTTTCTTATAATACAATTACTCTATTCTTTAACAAAATTTAGGGATGTTTTATTTTGCTTATTATTATCCCTAAGGCTTTTTCTAGAGTTTCCTAATCTTGTTCCCAAATTAACTGAACTTTCCTATGATACCAAATATGACAACCCTTATCTATATTACACATCAATTCATGATTTATTACATAATATTACACATAATACAACCTATAAGGTCAACAATCCTAGTTTCCTTGGGTAATTAGGTACATTACCTAACAATATAAAATTTGGGGGGGGGGGTATATCTACATTGTTTAAAACTTCCTTAACATGATAATAATATTTTATCATTCTTAAAACTACATGGGATATACTAGGAACATATATATGAAATGGGAGTGCTATAAATCTCATTAATGGAATAAAAAAGCATAACATGAAGAACATATTACATGTTAGATAATTGGAATTTCAATGATATATAAATGGGGTGAGAATAATAAATATGAATAATGAGGCATGATATATCCTGATAACATAAAGGAAACATGGGAATATAGAAACAAATTTAAATATGAAATCATAAACATAGGTCAAGGCTAACCTAAAAAACATCATAACAATGTGGAAAAAGTCCTATTATGAATTAGATTTACTCCCTAATCCCATACAAGACATCTCAAAAGTTTAAAACATTACCCACTGCATTTGAGCACTATATATTTCCTCGTAGACACATCACTTTTATGTCATGTACGTGCATAAGTGTACCACATAGATCATACAACATAAGGATTTATTTCATCAATTTTATCCTTATGATCAAGGAGTCCAGGTTACATACATGTAAGTCCCAAATCAAGGAAGTATAGTTATAACCAGGTGAAAACCCTTGATTGGAAATGCGTACGGGTATACACCTCACAAATGTTTGGAATGGGAAATTTTAGTTACATTTTTTGAAGCATAATGATAATAAATAAAGATTCATAAAATGGTTTAATATAGGAGAGCATGGTCTATCATAACTTGAAAGTCAAAAGGAAAGTATAAGGGATATTTTAAAACATAATATAACATGAAAATTTGGGAATTAATAGGCATAAAAGAAGGAGGGTGATTGAATAAAAACATGGAATGAAAAAATCGTAGTCTAATTTTAGTAGCATTATGTAAATACATGAAGATTTGTATTTTTTTAATAAGAGTTAAAGGGATATCTCATCATTTAGATATTATAAGGTAAGTAATAGGTATATGAAAAAAAATAACATATTAACACTAGTAATTGGAAAACAAAATTCACTGCATAAATAAGGTGCTTGAATAAAGAGGAGAAAGAGAGGATACATTACTAAATTTCAACATTGTAATAGCTTAGGTAAATGATATAATTAGAGGGTATAAATAACCTCTCATTATCAGTACTTCAAATTTATAGTAGAGTGGTATTTATAAATTAATAAAGATATAACCAATTGAGATTCAAAAGGCTAAATGAAAATAAGTTGCTTGAATTGAAAAGAAGAGAAAAAGGTCCTATAGTGACCCAAGCTTAACATACATGGATATTACATCATTTTAGATGAATATTCATCACATTACAAAATTATGTGCTCAAGGACCATAATAATTTATTATATTTGTAAACTTGGAACATAATATTCTAACTTGGTGAAATATCTTTAATTATTCTCACAAAGATATTCCTATTTAGTACTTCTTCTTAAAAAATTTGTTCAAAACATGGGGTAAGGAAACATAAGAAAGGGTGATCTCAAATGCCCAGTTATGGTAAATAAAGGATATATGTAAGCATAAAATGAGAATAAGGGTATGAAAACATGAGAATAACATTTTAAGATCATAACCTACATATTAAAGATTATATGCATGAGTCATAGAATAAATATGGAAGTTAAAAGACATGAATCATAAGGGAATCAAGAGAATAATTCATGAGAGAATGACATAGGAATAAGACATAGAATTTGTGTCATACATATAATCATATAAAATCATTCCCTATAAGTAAAGGATTATTTCCAAAAAATATCAGGACACTTCATGTGGTCTAAAACTTATGAGTGGGACACACCACCATCCCCATTCATAGTCGTTTCCTTGTAGTGAAATGGGTTCACTTTCCAAACCATATTAGTAGTCAAGGTTCACTCCCAAGACTATCTTAGTAGTCAAGGTTCACTCCCATGACCATCTTCGTGGAAAAATTCCTTTGTTGAACCAAATTCACTTCCCATTACATCCATGATTATCTTATGAGATATAAATATTTACCCAATTAATTGGAGGGAGATATAGGTCCCACCCATCACATAATGAAATCATACACATGTGTGCCACAAGATAATAAAACATTCATAATATCATGGCCCATAAAAAGAGATGGGTTTCATAAATATCATGATATAACCAATGAAATGAAGTGGGCATCATAAACATAGTATCCTATCATAACTAGTGTAAAGGAGATAGTTTGCACAAACATTTCATCATAGAATAACATGTGAAAGGAAGAAGGTATCACAAACGTTTTATCATGGTATAACATATGGAAAAGAAATGGTTTTTATAAATAAATTTTCAATTTCAACAAAAGTCCATTCAAAGAAAGAATATGAATGATTTCCTTAGATCATATCAGTAAAGAATAAACTATATCAAAAGATGTCATCTTATATAGAGAAGGATTTTTAAAGATCAATTGGAAGATTTGTTGAAGAAAATAACCTTTATTTAAAAATCATTTTTTATAACATAATACATTTTCAAAAACTTTTTCTTTGAAAATAACATTGAAAACTTATAAATGAAGCTTGAAAACATTTTAAAACCTTTTATTTAAGAATATATTTGAAAATATATTTGAAAATACATTTGAAAAATTATAGAGGATGCTTGGAAACATCTTTAAAAACTTTTTTTCATTGAAAATTTATTTGGAAAATTATAAATTATGTTTTGAAAATATTTTGAAAACCTTTTAATTTGATTTTTTTTCAAAACATATAAAATAATCTTTGAAATCATTGAAATACTTTTATTTGAAAATAACATTTGAAAAAATATAAAAGAATATTTTACGATCATTTAAAATAATTCTTAGACATAATTTTTCTGGAAACCTTTTTCTTTGAAAAAAAAAACAATAAAAACTTATAAAATAAGATTCAAATGAATGATGGTCATGATGATGGATAAATCCATACATGATAAACATTCTTTCTATGCTGTAAAAAGTTTACAAAAGTGCCTTACTTAAAAAATGACAAGAATATTATTTTTTAAAAACCATTTTAAAAAAAATTAAAACATGGGTAAAAATGTATTTTAAAAATCATATGATAATAGAAGAATATTTTTAAAAACCCATTTTTAGAAAACATGGTTTTGAAAGAACCCAAATTTCCAATCGAACAGAGAGATAATGTCATATTTTTTATTAAAACCATTTCTTGATTATCTTAAGTACAAAAGAGTGAAAAAATAGTTCCATTAAATTGAATATATCATGAATAACTAAAGGATAAAAAAATTAATTATATTTATTGATATATGAATCATAATATTTCATAAATGGAAGCATAATCATCAATAATACCGATAAATGATGAGATTGTAGCAATAAACTACTACCGATTTGGTAACTTTGAATCATAATCCCCATGAAATAATAACATTAAATAAAGCTTAAAATATAATTAAACTAATTATATTAATGATATAACATGTAAAAGGGTAGTATATAAACCTTATAGAAGAATATAGGTGCATAACATGGCATGTTTCTTAAAGTAGAAAAATTGAGGCAAAATTACTTTACTAATTTGGTAACTTTTGAACCATATACCCCATTAAAGAGATATATCATAAAATGGATGTTTAAATACCCATTAATTTAATCATAATAATTAAATAATACATTCATTTTAAGTATATACTCCACACAAAATAAATGAGTGGTGAATAAGGCATAAGTCTCATAGAAATAAAAGTGGGACAAGAAAACCCTTACAATAAGTCTTGACTTTATTTGTACATGTTCAAACCTCCTTTATAAGAAATATAAGTTTTTTATAAATATACCACATATTAATAATATTATATCCAATACCACATATTATTTTATTAAGACTTTATATTATCCATTTATTAACTATTCCGTTTTAATGTTACCTTTCATGTTGTATTCGTTTTGTTTTTCGTATTTGTTTTTAATTGTTATTATTGATCCTATTACTTAGGTCATGATATAATTATTTAAAGAATTTAAAAATTTATATAAATATCATATATATTCATTATATAAATATTTATAATAGTCTATAAAAGATAGAAATATGAAACGGAATACACCATTCATGGATACGGTAGGTAGTACGTACGCATGAATGTTGTTTTTGTTTTCATATCGAATTGAATAAAAGAAAGTAAATAAAATATATGTATATATATATATAATATAATTATAGTAGAATTATTATATAATATTTATAATATATATTTACTAAAATAATCCTTAATACATTCCATGTAAAGTATGAATGAATCAGATCCTTTTGAGGAGGCGGTAGTCCACACACCCACAAACAAAGTTATCATATTTACACAAAATGGAAAGAATGAAGGTATGTGTTGTATAAAAATTACATAAGAATAAAGAAATCATTTATATCATTTAAAAATATTATGTACATCATAATTATCATCTTTTAGAGGTGGTTAAGGAAAATCGAATGATATCCTTTCGCGAGGTAGTTGCTCGCCATACACATGACTGGTAAGTTTGTTACCCATTTGATGGAAGTGTGTGTAGGTGTATATACAAACCTTATAATAAAAACATATTATTATAGTGAGGATACTGATTTTATTATATAATCATGGAATAATAAGAATTTAATTATTGGTGAAATAAATAAAATAGAAATGTAGGTTGAAGAACGTTACCTCTTTTTTAGGTAACTCCTTTTGGTATGCACCAAAGGGATTCCTTGGTTGGTTTTCTGAAAAAGTATTGCCTTCTAGGATGAATGTATGGAATATGGGAGGATCGTGTTTTCAGGTTTTTTCCAAGCTAAATGTCTTTAGAGGTGTGGAGAAGTGAGGGGGGTGAGTGCCCTTTTATAATGGAGGAGTGGCATTCTTGTAAATATTAAAATGTAAACACTATTGAGAGTTCTCCCTTACATAATGTGCATCCAATAATTGTAAATTTTTTATAAAAGAGGGTAATTGGTATAAATATCACCATAAAATGGGTTTTGTAAAATTTTATAGGTAATTTTCCCCTTAATATTAAAGTTTAACCACTAAGTAAACTCATTTTTACCTTAATAATTGTAATTAATTGTAATTAATTTCACTAATCAATTTGAGAAAAAATTAATTTTACTTTATAAGATATTATCAATTATGATTATTAAAAATATGGAATCCATTTTTCCAAATTCTAACCACAAAAGTTATAGAAATTAATTTAAAATTAATCCCATAAATAGGACAAGAAAGCGAGTTTTTAAAGTGAAAAAGTCTTACAATTTTAAACATTTTTATATCCAATTTCAATGTGAAATTTTTTAAAATGACCTAAATTGGATTTATTGATGTATAATTTAAATAATTATACTTTAAAACCAAATTAAAATATAATTTAAATATATAAATAAATTAAATGAAAAAGAAGTTTTGAATTAAAATTTAGCGTTTTTCACTATTCACCAAAAATGAAATTTCTCAAAAAAATACCAAAAAAACACCCAAAGTAAATTTTAATTTTCATATTTCAAAAATGAATTTTATTTTTTAAAATAAAAATTATAAATGTGTCAAAAATTATATTTAAAATTAGTTTACTATTAAAAGGCAGTAAAATTACCTTTTAAAAAAAGTACATCTTTTTATTCATAAATTTGGATCTATTCTCATTTGTTTTCTAGAAAAAACATAAGATGAATATTAAATAGTTGAATGAATATAATATATATATTTCATTAAAATAATTTATCAAAAGTTTTTTAATTAATTTGTTAATGTAAAAATTGTTTTATTGCATAAATATAGTTTTCCATCCAAAGATTTCTAATATTTTTAGAGGTTTTATTTTCATTTATAGTTAATTGGTCACCAAATAATTCATATTTTATACATTATTAAACCATATTTTCATAATTTAATTAATCTTATTCAAACCTCTCATTCCAATGGATAGGTGGTAACTATAACAATATTTTAATAATAATATTAATAACACATTATAGTTTGGTAAAACTAGGTCTTGCATGTAGAAAAAGTTATCAAATAAACTCAGAATTGTGTGTAAAACAATCCAAACATAGTGTTTCATGTACCTAAAGTTAATCTAATTGTTTCATGTAGCAAAACATAACCTGGTGTTGTGTGAAACAAAAAACAGACTTAGTGATTTCATGTAACAAATCTACATTCACTATTGTGTAAATTCCATAATATTAAAATGATTAAATTAATTACAAAAAAATATTTCACAAAAATCTCAGGGTTTTACATTATAACCACCTTAAAATGATTTTTACCTCCAAATTCATCTAGGTTATCAAATTTTTAATACTTGGATGTTCCATTTAGAGAAACCTAACCTGTAAAAATGAATATTAAAACTCGCTTTAAAAAGGGAAAGTTGGAAACATAATGGTTACTTAAAGTAACTAATAACTAGGTTTCCACATAGGAGAACATTGGTTTTAAGTGGAAACATGTACATGGGAAATAAATATGACTATCAAGTTATGATAGAGATTTATAGAGAATATTTTCAGGATAAAGATAACAATCACAAATCTATAACCCAAAGAGGCTTAAAAAAGTCATTGACATTATAAAAAATGATGATAATAGGAAAAAATTTTAGTTCAAGAACCTTTTTTCTAAAGGTTAATAATATTCATGAGAAGATATACTCCCATGATTTTCGGATAACCTCACCCTTTGTTGTTCCTTGATCAATTTACACTTCATATCTTATTCCAATAAATAAAGGTGAATTTTTAATTCATGAAGTATTAACAGATCATGAGATCCCTAAATTGAATGATTGGTCATTAAATTTTTATTTATCCCAACAAAAGGGTTATCATAATTTATCCAATATGGATAAATCATTATATAGCTAGATAATAATTCATTCTCTAAAACCTCATCTAAATTTTAACATAAACCATTCCATAAATGGTTAAACTTATAACCCTTCTGAAAGATGAATGTAGAAAAATTTAAAAATAAGGTCACCATATTTAAAATCAGCTTAACATTGATCCCACATATATCATATAGTATCTCTTGTCTATCACATACCACAAATGTGAATACCTTAATTGTATTCTCTTGAAACATGGTAATGACCTAAATTAACATAAATCATTATATAAAACATGCATGTTTCCTTATTTCAAAGTATTTGGGATATATTCCTTAAATAAAAAAAGGCTTTAAACTTCATTAATGATAGAATAAACCAATTTATAACGTATCCTCAATTAGTTTTAAGGTAATCAGTACCATCTAATTTACGTATTCATATCCAACATATCTTTATCCAAAAATCATTATCTTAACATAAGGAATATATTAAGGGTTATCTTTCCCTTAATAATGTGTATCCCATGAACTTAACCTTTCCATTAAATCACATTTATAGTTTATTGGAACCATTAAAAAATATTATTGTAAATCCACAGTGAAAAAAATAAACTAAACAGTCCTTATATATCTCACAATTCATAATTATTGAATCCAAAACATAACCACTTTGATTATTTTACTTCATCATTAATCCATTAATAAGGATACCAAATCATATTACTTAATAACTATGTCCTTTCACATTTCACCTATAGTCTCATAATCATCAACAATATAACCATTACTCGAACCACCTGACTTATTATATTCATGAGTTTTCCACTTGGGACATCGATTTACATAATGACCATTCATTATGCATTTAAAGCATTCAACCATCGATGTTACCTTAGGGAGGCCATTATTTTAATTCATTATGTTAACCAAGATTTTAATTTTCCCTCTGTAGTAAATTTATTTGTGTCCTTTTTGAAAGTCAAAACATATTCTTGTTCCTCTAAGACATTCAATTAGGTGATTCTTATCATATTCTTGATACAAAGAAAACTGAATCTTCTTTCCTTCATGGTTTACATTACTCGAATTCTTAGTAAATTCATTCCTTCTATTCTTTTTCGAGTCCTAGAGTTGGTTAAGGTATAAATTTTTTTTCTTCAAAAGGGAATTCCCTTGTGTGGCCTTTTTGAACCCTCCACACAAGGAGACCCCCCTCCCCACGAAGAGGTCACTCCGGAGAGAGCCCCAGCCGGGAAGGAGCCGTTGCCAGTAGAGATGGCAGAGCATCCCGAAGGGTGACAACCCAGGCGGCGATGGTTTTTCAAGAAATCCGTCAGCATGGGTGGGTTGCGCCTCATTTTTCCCACTCAATAAGAAACTGGGTGACCCGACAAGGCGAGTGGATCCTGGGGGAGAGGTTCGCCCCGAAAGTGGACTCCCAGGATTCGAACCCTGTACCTCCCAAATAACGGCGTTTTTGTACCCCTCTCCTTCACCACTACGCCACCGCCGAAGCGGTGTTGGTTAAGGTATACATTTTTAATCATGTTTCATGAAAAATGATTAGGCATGATCACACCATCCTTCACTCCAGTGATCATCCCATATGACTACTCATCAGAAAATTATACATCACATTCAACATTAACCAATTTCCTTTTGGTTCCCACCATTGAATAAAATCAGGAATCATAGTGTGATAATCACTTGTCATAGTGAAAAAACACATAATAATGAAAAATATCTTATATTATGACTAAATTATACCACCTTCTTTTAAATCTATGAAACCATAGGCTTATCGTTAGAGACATCCCTAAACACATACTTAGAAATATCCGTAGGGACCCCACAAAAGTTTTATCATATTAGTTTACAATGGTTGAATAAAAATTTCATTTTATACCAACTATATAAAATCAAGATTAATATACAGTGATATTATAATATGTTAGATGAATATTCAGCACATTACTTAAAAAAGTACATTCTTGAGTACCACAATAGTTTAGTGTATTTAGAAACTTGGAACATAATATTATAGCTTAGTGAAAATATTCAATTTTCCCAAAAATATCTTACCCTTTAGTACTTATATATAAAACCTTTCTTAATAAACTAGGGAAGGGAAACATAATAAATAGTGATCTCAGATGACTAGTAAGGGTAAATAAAGGAGATATGTAAGCATAACATGAGCATAAGGATATGAGAACATGAAAATAACATTTGAAGATCATACAATACATATCAAAGATCATATAAAGGAGTCATGTAATAAGTATTGGATATTTATAAGACATGAATAATAATGTAATTAAGAGCATAATCCATGAGAGTATAATATTGGAATAAGAAATAGAATTTTTGGCATACTTGTAAGAATATAAAATCATTCCATATAAGTTAAGGTTTATTTATAAAACTTATCACAACACTTCAAGGGGGATTAAACTATTGTATGGGACACACCACCATCCCCAGTCATAAGAATTTCCTTTTAATGGAATGGGATCACTCCCCAAACCATATTATTAGTCAAAGTTCACTTCCAATACTACCTTAGTAGTCAAGGTTCACTCCCAAGACTATCTTAGCAGACAAAGTCCTTTAGTGAACCGATTTAACTCCCTATTGAAGCCATGTATATATCATGTGTTATAAATATTTACCCAATGAATTTGAGGGAGATATAGGTCCCACCAATCACATAATGAAATCATACACACATGTTCCACAAGATAATAAAACATTCATCATATCATGGACCATAAAAAGAGATGGGTTTCATAAACATCATATCATAACCCATTAAATAAAATGGGTATCATAAACACTTAAACCCATAAAAACCAATGGAAATGGGAGAGGTTTCATAATCATTTCATAATATAATAACCCATGAAAAGAATAGGGTTTTAAAAAACATTTTATCAAGGTATAACCCTTGGAAAAGAAATGGGTTTCATAATTTTTTTTTTCAATTTAAACATAATCCATTTAAATAAAGAATAATAATGGTCTCTTTGGATCATATCAGTAATGCATAAAATATATCAAAGTATTTCATTATATATGGAGAAGGATTTTGAAATATCACTTGGATAATTTCTTAACGGAAATAACCTTTATTTAAATTTTTTTATGACATAAAATATTTTGAAAAACTTTTTATTTGAAAATAATATTGAAAACTTATAAAGTAATCTTGGAAATATTTTTAAAATGTTTTCTTTGAAAATATATTTTAAAAATTATAAAGGAACTTGAAAACATCTTGAAAACATTTTTATTTGAAAAATATATTTGATAAATTATAAGGAAATCTTTGAAAATATTTTGAAAACCTTTTTATTTGAAAATACTACAAAAACTTATAAAATAAGGTTTGAAATAATTGAAATCCTTTTCTTTGAAAATAACCTTTGAGAGAATATAAAGGAATATTTGGGAATCATTGAAAAAAATTATTAAATATATTTTTTTAAAACCTTTTTATTTGAAAATAAGTTTGAAAAATTATAAAATAATCTTTAAAGAAATAATGGTAATGATGACAAATAAATCTATACATGTTGAAAATTCCTTCTATACCGTAAAAAGTTTAGAAAAGTGACTCAATCAGAAAATGAAAAGAAGATTCCTTTTTAAAACCCATTTTGTTAAAAAGGTTAAAAAATGGATGAAAATTTATTTTAAAGTTAATATTATAATAGTATAAAATTTTTAAAACATTTTTTAGAAAAAATGGTTTGGAAAGAATAGAGATTTCTGACTGAAGAGGGAGAAAAAGTCAAAATTTATTTAGAATACATTCTTAATTATATTAAATACCAAAGAGTGGAAAAATAGTACCATTAATTGAAGATATAATGAATAACTAGAGGAGAAAAAATTTATGATATTTATTGAGACATGGATCATAATATTTCATCAAGGGAAGAATAATCATAAACAATCATGATAAACTATGAGATTGTAGCAATAAACTGTTACCACTAGTAACTTTACATCATAATCCCTAAGAATGAATAAAATTACATGAAGCTTAATATATAACGAAATTAATGAGAATAATAATATAAAATTTAAAAGGGTAGTATATTCACCACATAGAAGAATATATTTACATAACATAGCATGTATCTCAAATAAGGAAAATCGAGAAAAAATTACTTTACCGATTTGGCATGTTTTGAACCATAAACCCCATGAAAGAGAGATATCATAAAATGGATATGTAAATCCACATAAATTCAATTATAATAATAATAATATAATACATTCATGTTCAGTATATACACTACACAAAATAAATGTGTGGTGAATAAGTTATAATGGTCCCAAAAATAAAAGTGAGACCAGAAAACCCGTACCTTAAGTATTGACTTTCTTCGTACACATTAAAACATCCTTTATAATAAATAAAATTTTATTATGAATATAAAACAGAACCATATTATTATATATAATATATTATATTATTTTATTATGAATTTATATTACCCATTTATTAAGAACTCCATGTTAATGTTATGTTTCGGGTAATATCCGCTTTGTTTTCCATATATGTTTTGTCTTGTTATTCTTGATACTTTTACTTAGGTCATCATTTAATTATTTAAATAATGTAAATTTTTTTATAAGTATCATATATATTCAGTATATAAATATTTATAATAATCAATAAAATATAGAAATATGAAATGGAATATACCGTTCATAGAGACAGTAGGCTGTATATACGCATGAATGTTGTTTCCTTTTTCTTATCTTAGGGAATAAAAGAAAATATATGAAATATATATATATATAATATAATTTCAATAGAATTATTATGTAATATATATTATATAAATTCATTAAACTCATCTTTAATACATTTTATGTAAAGTGTGAACGAATCACATTGCTTTGAGGAGGTGGTAGTCCACACCTCCACAAACGAAGTTATCATATTTACACAAAATGAAAATCATGAAGGTATGTGTTATATAAAAATTACAGAAAAACATATCAATAATAAATGTCATTTATATCATATAAAAACATTACGTACATTCTAATTATCAACCATGCTAGATGGTAAAGGAAAAATAAACAACATCGTTTCATGAGGCGGTAGTCCGCCATACTCACAAATGGTAAGTTCATTACCCATTTGGTGGAAATATGTGTTGGTGTAAGTAGAAAAATTAGAGTAAAAAAATATTAGTATATTTAGGATACTTTTGTTATTATATAAGAATAGAATAGTAATAACTAATTTTTTTGTGAAATAAATAATACATAAATGCATGTTGAAGAACGTTACCTCTTTTTCAAGTAACTCCTTTTGGTTGGCACCAAAGGGGTTACTTGGTTAGATTTCTTCCCAAATGTAGGATTTTAGGATTAAGGTATAGAAGTTGGGAGGATATTATGGTAGTTTTTATCTAAGATTAAGGGCTTGATACATGTGAATAAATGAGGGTGTTGAGTTCCCTTTTATAATAGAGGAGTGTTATTTTTGTAAATATAAAATGGTAAACACTATTGAGGGGTATCCCTTACATCATGTGCCTACAATAATAATAATTTTTCAAGAAAAGTGTATATTATTTTGAAATATGGTTGTAAAAATGATTTTGGAAAATTTTATAGGTCATTAGTCCCCTTAAGATTAAAGTATAACCATTAAGTGAACTAATTTTTACCTTAATCATCGTAATTAATTTTAATTAATTTCACTAATCACTTTGGTCAAAAATTAATTAGAACTTATTATAAATTATAAATTATTATTATTAAAAATATTGATTCCATTTTTAAAACTTCTAATAATATAAGTGGAAGAAATTAATTTAAAATTAATCCTGTAAAATAGACAAAATGACAGAGTTTTAAAGTGAAGAGGTCTAAAAGCATGAAATGTTTTTATATCCAATTTCAATGTGAAATTGGTTCCAATGAACTAAATAGAATTAATTAATGTATAAATGATCTAATTATAATTTAAAACTAAATTAAAATATAATTAATCTATAGAAATAAATTATACAAAAAATTAGTTTTGAATTAAAATTCAGTGTTTTTCACTACTCAACAAAAAATGAAACTTCTCAGAAAAATCCCAAAAATTCAACCAAAGTAAATTTTGATATTACGATTTAAAAAACAACGTTTATTTTTTTAAATAAAAAAATATAATAGGGTAAAAAATTATATTTAAAATTGGTTCTCTATTAAAAGTGGGTAAAATTACCTTTTAGAGAAATACATCTTTATTCATAAAATTGAATTTATTCTCATCTCTTGTCTAGAAAACAAATATGATGAATGTGAAATAGTTGAATGAATATATATATATATATATATATATTTCATAAAAATAATTTATCAAAATTGTTTTAATTAATTTATTAAGGTAATTTATTTATTGCATAAATATAGTTTTCCAGCAAAAGATTTCCTATATTTTCAAAATGGTTTTATTTTCATTTCTAGTTAATTGGTCAAAAAATTATTCATATTATGTACATGTTTAAACCATATTTTAATATTTTAATTAATCCTATTCATAAATTTGATTCCAATAACTAGGTGATAACTATAACAATATTTTAATAATAATATTAATAACACATTATAGTTTGGTAAAACTAGGTCTTGCATGTAATTCAAGTTATCGAATGAACTCAGTATTGTGTATAACACAAGCCAAACATAGTTTTATGTGTACCACAAGTTAATCTAAGTGTTTCATGTAGAAAAAACTTAATATGGTGTTGTGTTCAATGAAAACCAAACTTAGTGCTTTCGTGTAACAAAATCTATATTCAATGTTTTGTAAATTGGATAATATTGAAAAGAATAAATTAATTCAATTTTTTTCACAAAATCTCATGGTGTTACAGGTACCTTACTAAATTTTTTCATAGTAATAGATTGGATAAAGGTTATAACAAGTGAAAAAATGATACCTAAGTATAAGAAAATAAATTGGATATTAAAGGTACATTTCCAAATTTATGATGACATAACTAATTGATATTCTAATTGCTAAATACAAAGAAGGTGCTTGAATGGAAAAGAAGAGAGAGAGGTCCCTTAATAAATTTATGTATAATAATGGCTTTGGTAAAGGTAATAATGATAGGGAATAAACGATTTATAATTATAATCACATCAATTATACAGTAAATGGAATTTTATAAATTCATGAAAATATAGACAAATAAGATTCAAAAGGATAAATACAAAGAAGGTGCTTGACCAGAAAAGAAGAGAGAGAGGTACCTTACTAAGTTCGAACATAGTAATAGATTAGGTAAAGGTTTTAATGAGAGGGAATAAATGATATCCCATTGTAATAAAATAAATTGGAAAGTAAATGGGAATTTATATATTCATTACTACATAACCAATTGAGATTCAAAAGGCTAAATACAAAGAAGGTGATTGAATGGAAAAGGAGAGATAGAGGTCACTTGCCTTGAGAGGGTGATTAAAAAATCTTGGTAAAAGTTTATTAATATCTTGGTTGAACCTTGGGAGGACTCTAGAGAGTATATTTAAGATTAATTTCATGATAAAATGTTTTTGAGTTACGATAAATGGGTGCTAGGGTGGCTGTATATTAGAAAGGATAGATATATTTTTATTATTTATAAAACTTAGGTTTTGGACTCTATATAATAAAATTATCAAAACCACAAACCTTAAAATTATTTTTTACCATGGTTTCTTTAAAATAGTATTTTTTTCAATTATTTATATTTCCATGAACCGATCATATGAAAATAAAACCCTTGGTGTGCAGAAGTGATTCATGTTTATAAAGAATTAATTTTAAAACCATAAAATATAATATAGGTATTAGAGGATTCATAAAGGTTTTATAAAATTAATAAAATAAATTAAAAAAAAATTATTTTAATTTAAAAAGATATATTTGGTATTTTATACCTTTTATTTAATTTATTATACCACTTTTGGGTCATTATGATGTCATAATAGGCACTGTATATTTATACCATTTTTAATTTTTACCTGAAAATTCGCCTGTCTCAGAAAATTACGAAAAATAAAAAATTAGATAATTTCTATGTTATGATTCCAAAAATTATATTTATTTTATAAAAACAATTATATAAATATGATAAATTAAACTGTTAAATTAAAATCCCCATTTATTGAAAGTACTAGTTTTTTGAGAATAACAGTTTTCTGACTCTTACAAAAAATTATATTTTCATATTTTGAAAACATATTGTCATTTATATTTAATAATACTAATTTATTAAAATATTAATTATTTTAAAAATTCATCAATTCATAAAAATTAATTTATTAATTGAAACTGCATATTACCCAAAAATACAATTTGAGTTTTGTCTTATTAAAAACTAATTTTTATCAAACTCATTACTTAGTAATTTGTAAATTAAAAAAAATAAGTAAAAAACATAACCTTTATTTCATTTAAAAGGAAATAAAAATATTAATACTATTATGGTTACCCATTTTTTGTCCTTGTTAAATTATTATTATTATTTTTACCCTTAATTTACCTATTTCTATTTTACTATGGTAATAAATATATACTATGGTTACTATTAATATTATCCAAAATTTTAGATGACCTTAGAAGATAATATTAATTATGATTATTAAAAATATGAAATTAAATTTATAAAATTTATTTCAAAAAATATATGAAATTTAATTTAAAATAAAACACACATTTGCGATGAAAAGTGGTTTTCCGAAAAGAAATTATTTTTCAAGAAAATGTTGATTTTAATTTAACTCTATAAATAATAATATTAATAATATTAATTTATATTAATAATTATATATATATATATATATAATTAATTTTAATAATTCCTCTTTATGGGTTAATTTTAATTAATTAAAATGGAGAAACATTATGCATTATAAAATAGTTTTATGAAAAATGTGTTTTGAAACCGAAAAATAAACTTATTATAAAATCCAGTATAATGTTGATTTAAATATCATTAATTGGATTAAATATAAATCTATAATGATTATGTTATTTTTAAATAAAATTTAAATAATAATTATACTTTTAAATTACTTATTTTATTAAAAGAAAATATAGTTTTATAAAAAATGGTTATTTTTTCTCTATTCGTTGAAAAATAAATACTTTCAGAAAAATACCTAAATTTTACACTAGGTTATTTTTGGTATGATGATGTAAATAATTAAGTTAATTTTATAAAATATATTTTATAAATTTTTTAGAAAATAATTATAATATTTTTCACAAAGAGAAAGGAAAATCATTTGCGAAGAAAACATATTTCGAAGAATAAAAAAACATTACCAAAAATTGAGTGATTATTTACTAATTATTTATAAATAAATTTAGGTTGAGTAGGAAATATATATTTATATATTTCATAAAGTAGATAATATTATTCAAAGCCACAAATTAAATGGATAGGTTATAACATTAAAATTTAAATAATCATTGTTTGTTTGGGTTTGATGTTACGTATCACATATGATATCAAACATAATTTCCTCTTTTAAAAATATGGGCATTAAAAACAATTTGTTTGGGGGTGATAAGCTGTGATAAAGATCAGTTACATATCCAATGCTTGTTGAAGGCTTATCCAGAACATTGAGGCAAACCTTAGATATAGACCAGATACAATACATAGTGGAACTCTATACAGTCTTACCAGTTACCTTATTTATATCTTGGTGAGTTGGTTGAGAGTGAAACATTAATTTATAGAAATTAAATGTGCTAGCTTTATAAGACAATCAAATTCCACCTAGATGGAATTATTACATTTGGTTGTTCTAGGGAGTCCTATTATGAAATCTATGGCCATGTTTTCATATTTACATATTGGTATGAGAAATTGTTACATCATAAACTTAGAATTATTTCATTCCTCGTTAACTTGTTGGAATACCAAGCATTGAAATAAAAACTTAGTCATCTCCATCTTCATGTTATCCCTCCAATTTTTTTTCTTAAAATACCTATACATCTTAGTGATTCCTAGATGAATAAAGAAGGATGAGAAATGCGCATCATCCCGAAGTTATGTATTCAGTTCTAGTTTTTATAGGACACATATTCAAGTTACAAAATTTATAACCCCATCTTCAGAAAAGTTTAACTCCAGAATATTCACTACCTTTCTTCTGTCGCAAATCCTCATCTTTCTAGGACTACTTAATCTTCTCAATAATAGATGTTTGAGTATTTATTTGTGCAATGTAAGATGAAAATCCTTTTATAATTCCCATATCCATCCTTCTTATGTCTAAGAATATTAGATCCCTTTCAATCCTCATCATGGATAGGCTTGTATGATCCTTTATACTCAAAGAATAAACCACTTTGTTTGACTTCCCAAGATAGTAATGGATTGAACAATCACAATACTTGATTTTATCTAACCACCTTAATTAGAGAATATTAAGATACTTTTGTGTGTATATATACTTTAGTATTTTACGATCCATATATATGTCACACTTATCTTCTTAGAGATAATGTTTCCAAATATTCAACATGAATATCACTATGTAAAATTCTAGGTCATTAGTTGGATAGTTCTTCTCATGGATCTTCAATTTTCAAGAGGCATAGGCTATCAATTTTTCATATTACATGACTACAAAAACTAGGAAATTTTTGGAATTATCACTATAGACCACAAATACTTCCCCATATGTGTGTAATTTGAACATAGGTGAAATGATTAACCTCTTCTTTACCTCGTTAAATATTTTTTCACATTTATTAGTCCATACAAACTTAACTCCCTTATGCACAATCTTGGTTAGTGGGATTAAAAAGTAAGATAATTTTCTAAAAAATCAATGATATTACCCAGATAGTCGAAAAAAACTATGAATTTAAGTTGGATATCATGGTTTGGTCCATCCTTCGATTTTCTCTCTTTTTGGAAGATCCAAATATTTCCTTATGTTAGTGATAATATGGCCTATGAAAGTTACTTAGTCCAACTAAAACTCACATTTATTGTACTTTGTGTATATTTTTTCCTTAATCAAGGTATTCAAGATATTATTTAAATTCTCTTTATAGTCCTTCTTTATTTTAGAGTAGATAGTAATATCATATATAAAGACTACCACATATTTTTTGAGGTAATCCCTAATGACTCTATTCATTAATTCAATGAACTCCTAGTACTCATACCTTGTATGAAAATCATTCTTGGGGATATTTTACTTCTTCAAATTTACTTGATAATATATCTATTGAGGATCCACCTTATAAAAGTTCATAGATCCATGTATCTCATTAAACTTGTCATCAATCCATGGTAGAGGATCCTTGTTCTTTATCCTGATCTTATTGAGCTCATGATAATCAATGTAGAGGCACATTGACCTATAATTCTTCTTAAGGAAGTGAATCTGTGTACCCCAAGGTGAAGAACTTGGGTATATAAACCCTCTATCCATAATATCCTCTAATTGTTTCTTCATCTCCTTAAGTTTAACATTGACCATTATATATGGAGTCTTAGATATTGCCCAAGCTCCAGGTTTGATCCTAAAACATCCAGATATTTTATGATTTTTTAGATTAATTTAATTTTTTTGATAACTTATGTTATATGCTGTATTGATTTTAGCTTATGTTACATGAAACAATGAGTTCAATAAAGTTCTTAACACGCAATACCGAGCTTCAACAAACTATGAAATATTATTATTTTAAATATAACCGTCACAACCTAGCCATTAAATAGGTGGGTATGAATAGTATTAACTAGTTTATGAAATATATATATATATATATATATATTTCAAATTCAATATAATTTTATTTATAAATCCTTATTTATTAATCAATCATTTTTTTGTAAAGTAACTATATTCATCAAAAATATGTTTTCTTTAAAAATGTTTTTTATTTATTTTTATGGGAAAATATTAAAATTAATTTATATAGATATTATAAAATTTATTTTATAAAATGAAATTCATTTCTTAAATCATCATATCAAAATTAAAGTTTTGTAATATTTTGGGATTTTTGAAAAAAATTGTTATTTCAATGAATAGTGAAAAAATACAGATTTTAGTAAAACTATCATTTATTTTGAATAAATTAAGTAAATTAAATTTATAATTTTATTTTAGAGAAAAAAATTATTATTTAGTTATATTTAATCCCATTAATTACTTTTGGGTCAACTTTATATTGGATTTTAGTATAAGTTTATTTTTGAGTTAAAAAATGGGTTTTCCTGAAATTCGTTTTAAAGTGCATAATGTTTTTCCATTATATTTAATTAAATTAAACCCTAATATGGAATATTTTATATGTAATGTATAGATTATATATAAATAAAGTTTAATTTATATTGATATAATGACTATTATTATACATAGAGTTAATATGAAATCTTATTCTACTTAAAAAATACACTTCTCGAAACCTCAGTTTTCATAGTTTTTGTGGGTTTTATTTTAAATTTAATTTTGAATATTTTAGAAAATTTATTTGAAGAAATAATATTAATTATTTGAATAATAATTTAAAAATTATCTTGGGCTTGTGTTCTGATAATTTTCTGAAAAGATAAATTTTTCGATGAATAGTGAAAAATAATGGTTTTTATAAAAAAATGTATTTTCATTTAATGAATTTACAAGGTTGATTTTTGTTTTAAAATTAATTTAAAATTAAAATTTCATAAATTATATATCAATTACTCCAATTTATGTCAATGTAATTATTTTCATATTGAATTTTCATATAAAAACTTTTTAAACTTTTGAACATTTTTCTCTTTAGAAAACCACTTTCTTATTACGTCTATAGTTTTAGTTTTATTTTAAATTTTTCTAATTATGTGAATTTAATTTAGAAAAATGTATTTTATATGTTTAATAATAATAATTTATATCATATAATAAGGTCAAATTAATGTTTTACCATAAATAATAGTGAAAACGGTAAAAAATTATTTGCTGTGGTCAAGTTGAAAATGGCTTACCAGGGGGTTAAAATTGAAAGGTAATTGGTAAAATGACCTAAAAACTTGTCTAGAACCCATTTTATGTTCATATTTAGACCTCAAATCTTCTATTTTTTATAAAGGGTCATTTTGGAGCCTTGTTTTATGTGAAAAACATATACACTCCTTTTCTTTTCAAATATTACAAGTGTGCCACCCCCTCACTTATAAAAGGTCACTCCCTTTCCTCTTCTATTAAAACTTATAAAACCCATTAGTTTAGAAAATACCTTACAAAATCACATCCTTACTTCTTTAATCTCATACTTGAATCCTTATTTTGGTCATAAAGTGTAGCAAATCCCAACCTAGTATCCTAAGGTTGGTGGTCGTTTTATTATAATGGAATAGGTACAAGAGATCACATAACCAAGGATTGAACAATTTAGTAGTATTCAAGAAACTAAATACATACATGGTTCAATTATTACATTGTAAAATTAAATATATAACATAAAAAATTAAAATAAACTACTTCCTTTTCACTTATTCAATGATTTCATCTTCAAAACCCGGGTAAAAAAAAACAAATAAAAGGGTGAGATCAAATTCTTAGTAAGGGTTAAATATAACAGAAATATGAATCAATAATAAGTGAATAATAATAAATTAGTAATAATAAATATTTCATTGTGAATAACTGAAAAAAACATGCTATCAATACACTGATAATGATAATGCATCCATATATTTTTTTATAGTAAAAATCCTCTGGATAATGATAACTAAATACTAAATGAAGAAAATTATTAATTATTAAACATCATGTATTTGAAACATGAAACATTATAACATCAAGTTGGTTTGATTATATGGGTATATACCCATATTATTATGGTTTGAAAACAAATATGAAGGGTTTTTCCCAACTATTTTGTCTCATGAGCTCCGTTGATGCATCAAGGGGTTATAAAAGTCCCCACCCATCACTATAATTCCAAAGAATTATTCATACATATATTCAATTAATTAAAATATTACTTTTCAAAAATATCCATATTGAGTATAATATTAAAAAAGGATTTTTACATAGATAAAGATACTTTTAAATGTGAGCATTGAAAAATTATTTAGGAAACTAATCATTAAACATTCTGAAGTATCACATACCACTTTGAAATATTTAAATCACAATTACTATGAAGGATAACATTGAAAGAAACTTATAATATCATGATAGTAATAAGACCCATGAAATTATATAAAAAGAGAAGTACATAGACCACACACATGGAATAAATGTTTAATAAGGCATATATCTCACTGAAGTAAAAATGAGAATAAAAAAGCCCTTTTTTTTACTTTAGAAAGAAAAGTTATTTTGGAAAACAATTTGTATTTTTTATAAAATAAAATTTTAAAAATGTATATCCTAAAAAATAAATTTTAAGGATAGTGAAAATATGTTTGAGGCATAAATTATTTCCAACATGTAAAAAGTATTTTTAAGAGACTTTAGAAATTAGCCACTTTAGTGGAGTTTAAGGAAAATTTTAAAGAGTCTTTAAAATGGAAAAAGGAATAATTGTTTGTATAAAAACATAAATGTACAAAGATACTTTTTCATGATGTAATGAGTTATTTTATAAAAATATTGGTAGATTAAAACATATTATGGGTGGTACATGAAAATGGATAAGAAATTGGGAATTTCCCTTTTGCCGGGGTTTCTTATTGAGAGAAATTAAAATGGAAACCCTATAAAACATGAATTTACACATAAAATAAAGATTAAATAATATAGATACATGGGTTTAGAACATATAAAAAAATTATAATAATTATATAAAATAAATTAAGGATTAAATTAGGGTAATGAGAGCGAAAGCATAACCCAAATGAAAAATGGATGTTCGGGGAGAATCCCTTACCACATTCAAATCAATCGAATCGTATGATCAAAAATTAATAATCATAAAATTAATCAATGAATAAAATAATATGAATAGATTCATGATATTATATATCAAAAGGAAGTATACAAATTCCACATACAAGAAATAAGTTGCGAATAATGAAAATCTCATGGAAATAAAAGTGAGATGAGAAACCCCTTACCTTATGTCCAAATGTGTTCTGGAATTGATCTTAATGTCTTGTATAATAAGATTAAATACATAATTAATTAATTAATACTATTTTATACGTGTATTTAATTTATTATAATTTTATTAAGCTCATTTATGGCTATTTTGATTAGTTATATGGTACTATTTTTTCATTCGGGAGCATTCAATTCCTTGGTTTTCATGACCTGTTTACTTGTATACATGTATGGATAATCATGTAAAATGAGAATAGTTGTCCAGAAATGAAATTATGTTTTATTAATGAATATAAAAAATATTAAATAGATATACTTCATATGGTTATATGGTATGAGGATGAATTATTAGACAAAAAGTTAGGGATAATCATTTAGATTATTTTGGAATTTTTTTTTGATCTTCACGAACTATTTTGTCTTATGAATCCATATTATGTATATATACCAGTTAAAAATATTAAATAAATTTTAATACATATATTATAATTAATTTTAACCATAAAAATGGTTTTATGACAAGTCTTGAAGGCATAATTGAAAAACAAAAACTCATCCTCCACAAAGGTGGTAAATTGGCACCTCATGCACAATGTTTTCATTTTTAGAATAAAAAGGTAAAGAGAAGGGGTTTGATGATGGATTTTCCATTAACATAATAAAATTACAGTATATATAATATAATTTAGGTATAATATTAATTTTTATAGAATAGTTAAGGATACAATAATAATAGAATAAATTCAAACAAATTGAAGGAGAACGAAAAAGGATCTATCCCTTGAATTCCTCTCCTTGAGAACCTCCTTAAGGAAATTGATTTTGGAATTTTGTTGAGACCAATAGATCTAGGAAATATGAGAGAGGTTTGGAAAGATTATTGGGTAGAAATTGGACAAGATTCAAGGCTATGGTGGTGTGATAAGAAGAGGTGGTGAGGGGTGGTATTTATAGTGGGAGGAGAAGTGTGTTTTTAATTATTTTTTTAATTGTTAAATGTTTTTTCTTAAGACTATAAATAGTGATGATTTATGTGACTAAATATAGTATGTAGTTTATGTTAGTAAAAACCAAGAGTTATTTTGGCATCCATGACTTAAGGAATAGTATATTTTACTTATAATGTATATATACCATAAATTACTGTATTTCACTACTCGAAAAAAATCAACTATTTTAGAAAAATAGAAAAAATTTATCTTAACCATTTTTTATGTGTATAATTCAAAAATGAAATCCATTTTATGAAATTAATTTCATAAATATGAGATATTTAATTTTTAATTAAATCCATAATTTAGTTAAAAAATGATGATTTTAATATTACAACTATTTTTCCAACAGATTGAAAAATTAATTACCATCTCATAAAATTATCTTATAATCACAAGAAAACAAAATGTTAATTTATAAATCTATTTAATGAAAATAAATTTTCTTTTAATTTATTATATTAATTATATAATTGTAAATAAAAATTTATGCTTTATAAAAATATCAACACTTAATTTATCATTTTCAAAACATCTATGTACTTATTCCATGATATAAATATATCATATTTTAATTTATAAGATACCAAAATTTTATTTACAAATTCATAGGTGAGGTTACTATTCTATTGGTCAGATTAATATTCCTAATGGTCATATTACCATTCCAATAGTCACATTACTATTCATCTAAAATGAAATTTATCATAAAATTACCAAAAATTTAACCAAAGTAAATTTTGATATTAATCTTTAAAAAATAGTGTTTATTTTATAAAATATAATTTATAAAAGTGTCAAAATTTAGTTTTTAAACAATTTATCCATTAAAAGGTGGCAAAATTTCCACTTACAAAAATATATATTTTTATGCTTAAAATGGTTTTATTCTTATCTTAAGCCTATCAAACTTATTTAGTGAATTTAAAAGAATTAGATTGAATATATATAAAATATAAATTTCATTAATATCTTTCACTAATAGTGATTAATTTAATTTATTAATTTAAAATGTCATTGTGTGCATAAAAATAGTTTTTTTTTAAAATTACATCTTTAATATTCAATTGGATGTCATTTATAATTAATTGGTAATTAATAGATTAATTTTTTAAACATGTGTAATTTATATTTTAATAATTTGCTTAATATCTTTCATTCCCACTATTCCCAACATCTTGGAGATAACTAAATAAAATTATTTAACGTTTTTTTAATCTTGTAAGTTATCGAAGAAGATAAATTTTAAAATAGTCATACTGTAAAATATTAGGGTTTTACATAAATCCATCCTATGAAGCGTTTTGGTTCAAATTAAAAGAAGTTTTCCAAAGAAGAGGTAACACCCCTAACCGAGCATGTTATCATATTTCCTCTTCCACCTCCTTTAATTATTATTAAACCATGATCATATAATAAAATAAGTATATTACATATATTGAGATTTTATTATGCCATGTAATGACTTGAATTTTCTATGGTTTTATTTTTATAAATTAATTAAAAAAGTTACGAGCCCAGGCACTAAGACGGTGTGAGATTCTGAGGCCTAGTGTTCCCGAAACAACTCATCAAAAAATGTTAAGTTTTTAATAAATCGGGTGGATGGTTTTTATTTAAAATAGAATAAATTCAAAAAAGGTGTACAAATCTGGAATCGAAGGGCACCGTTGCATTTAGAACAATAAATTTTCCTTAGGCGGGGCCTTACATTATCCGGTGTAGGCCAAACAGAAATTTATTTTTTGGATGTATCGATATTAAAATATTTAATAAAAATATTTTATTGCGACGTAATTTTTTTTTATTTTTTTAAGTGAACTTTGTCAGAGAATTCAAGGTTATTATCATTACCTTGGAATTTCTCTGACAAGCAGAGACGAAGCTCTCTCCAATTAACACCAATAGATTGAGAAACGACGACGACATATTAGAGATTTGATCTTGGATTGGAGATTAATGGATCAGTGAATGATGAAGACACAACTTTTCCTTTCATCAATGATTGATCCAAACTCAAGGTAGTGTGTTTGATCTCTTTGTGATTTCCTTTCCTCTCTTAGATTCAAATAAAGAACCCATACTAACCCATGAACAGGTTAATCCACAGTTCATCCCTTCCTAAGGGATGGATAAATACTTACAGTATTTTCAATGGGGATTAGATCTATGTGTTGGTTTGTTCTTCACAATCCTTCTAGAATGAAGAGATTGAGACTGACATGAACAAGGCCAAAATTCGTTCTTTGGGTGTTCTTGTGCATTTATCTATTTCCTCAAATCGTTCTACGCTCCTCATTCTTCATGAAATATGAAATGAGGATCATTGTGCCTTCGATTCATGGCGCAACAATCTGAAACCGGGGATCTGACAACACAACAATATCATAGAGGTGTGATGGTGAAGTCACTATATGAATCAGTGGAGATAGTGGGTTACGGCGGCACCCAGTGCAGTGGCTCTAGCTAGGTTCTGATGGAGCTCGAGGCAAACAGTGGGCCGCCGGCAAGGGCGGCCTGCAGCAGAGGCGGAACGTAGCCTGATGGGCGGCTGGGTTCCAGGACTGGTGGAAGGAGGACGGGCCACTGGTAGGGCGGCTGATGGTAGAGTTCAAGGCCATAGTCCTTGTGGGACCATGTGGGAATCTACAACGACAGTGGCTGAGGGTGGTGACTGGGGCCGTGGTGGCGAGCTGGGACTTGGCTCAGAACCGCGTAGGAGGAACCCGTGGCGGTGAGGCCATGAGGCATGCAAAGTAGGTAGGATAACCACATGAAATGCAACATGACACCACTTTTATCGTCTAGGTATGTGGGTAGGGAAGACCACATGTGGCGTTCCAAACTGGACCGCATGCGGCGAGCCTGACCAGGGAGAGCCGGGCCACTCTAATAGTCTTGAGGGCCGGTTTGGGCTGGACCGGGCCAGGTCGAGTCAGGTGAACTAGGTTGGGTCGGGTTAGGTCAGATAGATCGGGTTGGACAGAACAGGTCAGGTCGGGTCAGCTAAATCAGGTTGGGTCGACCGGAGGATCTGGTCAGGTCTGGCTAGTCGGGTCGGACCCGTGTCATTTTTTTTCAGAAATAGCCATAACTATCATACCTTGTGTCTGTTTCACAAGTTGTTTGCAGAATTGGGACCCTTTACACAAGGTGGTCCTTTTGAGATACTCTAAGTGAGTTATTGTGGATGTTTTCATACATACTAATGGCTTGAGGAGTTGGTTCTCCTGATACAAGTGCACTATGAGCGGTATCCTGCGGCTGACTATGACTATGTAACAATGTGACTGTGTGACTATGCGACTATGTGACAATGTGACTATGTGACTTGAGAGCTACATGACTTACCGACACTCCATGTGTTATTGAAACTCCGTGTGTTGTTGAAACTCTGTGTATTATCAACACTCTTGGTGTTATCGACACTCCGTGTGTAATCGACACTCTGTGTGTTATTGTCACTCCATGTGTTATCGACACTCCATGTGTTATCGATAGTCCATGTTTTATCGACTGTGTCTTAGAAATACTGGGTGTTCTGTGGACTATTTCTGATAATCCTACTTTTAATGATATATACTTGTACCTGTGTGACCTAAATGTACTTCATGTGTTTCCTGGTGGTATACTTTGTGTGTTTCCTTTATGGTATACTTTGTGTATTTCTTAGTGGTGTTCTTTCTTGGTTTTGGGGTGTCCTACTGAGCATTGTTTTACTCACCCTTGTAAGAGCCTTGACCACACGTGTCATGTCTTGTGCAGACTATCGATTCTTTGACGGAGTCCTAGGTGGACTAGGACTAGGTGGTTCTTAGAGTGATCAGATAGATGAGGCGTGCCCCTATAGCTTTATACGACTATCCTACACCCACCCATCTGGTAGGGTTTTCTGGGGATGAGTTTTAGGAATTTTTGTATTTAATTTTTCGTAGTCTTTCTTTGGTGGGATTATATTCTGTCTTAGTTTACTTTCCAGTTTCCTACCATCATACTATGTGGCTAGTATATTAGTGTATGCATGCATTGCCTACTCAGTATTTTTACATTTCAACATTTTAGGCTTAGTGATCGTGTGTGTGTACATGTACTTTGGAAAATGACTCCCATTTGTGAGATACACCTACTTGTTTCTAGTCGCCAACCCTAAGCCTATTAGAGGTGGTATTAGGATAGTCATGGGATGGGCCCCTCTGGGTCAGGTTGTGACAGAGTGGTATCAAAGGTCATCAGTTCTACTTAAGGTCTCAGAGTTTTTGAGGTTGGTTTGGGTCAATAGTGTCGAGTTTTTTGAGTTCGGATTTCTAGCCAGGGAATCGAGTGTTGGTTCAATGGGCAACCTATCCATACACTAGGACTACAAACATCTTCTTTTGGACTCAGTACATGAAAACAATGGTTGTAGGGGATAAATGATACTTTCATAATATAACATTTTTATTTTTTTTCTCATGTCGTTCTTGAGTCATCTCACAAGATATACTCTATTGATTGTGGTACATCTAGATCTATTTCAGGATGCCTCTACCCATCCAGCCAACCAGGATTCCATTTCATGATCATGAGGATGATCCTCCTGGCGATGAGGCATCAGTATAGGGGCCTATATCGGAGCTACTCCCTACACCATAGATAACACCTTCAGATGATTTACCAGTGATACCACCACCCGTTAAACTTCAGTAACTCCCAGTGCTACTAGTTGAGGATACATGTAGGCTGAGTGAATTTCATTAGTTCTATAGGTAGTGAACTCCCAGGTTTAGGGGTGAGCCATATCACCAAATAGTTAAGGATTGGATGGAGGCATTTACACATGTCTTCCACCTTGTGAGGGAACCTTCCGACTAGATGACAATCCTTGCTACGAGTCTTATTTAGGGATCAATGGGACGGTGGTGGATCTTAGTGACCCAGACACATTATGTGGTGACTCTCTCTTGGGTCGCCTTTGAGAAATTATTCATAGATGAGTTATTACCATATATGTTATTTCTCAATGCGTATAAAGAAGCTCCTATATCTATAGTAGGGAAGTCAGACTGTGGCGGAGTACTCAGTGAGGTTTACTGATCTTTCTCACTACTCTAAGGATATGGTGCGTGCCCCGTTCTTAAGGTATTGGACCTTTAAGAAGAGGATACATAGGAAGATTAGTATATCCATGATATCCCTTATCATCCCTACATATGTTGGGGTACTGGAGTGATCTATTCTATTGGAGATCTTTCTGGTGGAGCAGATGCCAGTAGTAAGAGTTACCATTAGGCACTAGGCAGCTAATTCTTCAGCGGTAGGTATCCGATAGAAAGCACAGGGACCCAAGTGGGTCAATAACTCCTAGGGATGACACTTGGACATGATATCAATGGTTCAGGGCTCTCAGGGTTGAGAAAGTTAGCTGACATGCTTTGTTACTCGTGTGGTGGTCGGGGACATTTGACATGAGATTGCCCGACCTGTCATATAGATGATCAGTAGACGGTCGATGGACCACCAAGGTAGAGGAGGATAGATGAGAATTGTGGTCCATAGGGTACCAAATGTGGCATAAGAGAAGGTAGAGCAGCAGGTGGTGGGTGGTGATTTGACATATTTCCACCACCACCCCCAGGTGGTCCACACTAGGCTCAAGGAGCTGGTGTATAGGGATAAGGACAACTATAGATAATGGAGGAATTTTACCCCGGTACTATTGGGATTATTATAGGTATGATCTGTGTCTTTTCCACCTGATATATAGTTTTAATAGTCATAGGTTAGAGTCATTATTTTCTTTCCATGAACCTTTTTCAGGACTTGAAGATTTCAGTTGAACCGTTGAGTTGACCCTTACACTTAGAGACTCCTATAGGAGGATATTAGATGTTCACACACTGGTGCTAAAAGTGTTACCCTACTATTAGAGGTGATAGTTTTAGTTGGGATATCTTGGTAGCAGTGTTGAGACCTTATGACGTCACTCTCAGTATAGACTGGCTATCTATAGTCCATTCTCGGTTTGACTATTTTAGGTGCAGAGTGTGGCGTGTCTGTGGTGATGAGACAAATTTTTTCTTTTTTGGAAAAAAGGAAATGAATGAAATTTAGGATGGACTTAATCATAGGAGGTTGTGGCATATTACTCATCAATTTTCTAGTCTCACTCTTGGTTTAGTGGATGATAGGAGTCTTCAGCTTCCTGTAGTGGTGGAGAAGTATGAGGACGTCTTTCTTGAGGATGTCTCCGGATAATCTCCCTACAGAGATATAAACTTATGAATTTATATGTACCCCAGGAAGAAATAAATATCTACACCTACATATTGTATGGATTCCGCGGAGCTTCTTGAGTTGGGGGTACAATCGGAGGACTTACTAAGGAAGGGCTTCACAAGACCCAGGGTTTCACCTTGTTTGGCCCCAGTTTTGTTTTCCAAAAAGATAGACAGAATCATTAGGTTATGTTTATACTTTCGATGCCTGAATCAGGTGACCGTGAAGAATAAGTATCCACTACTATGGATCTATGACCTCTTTGATCAGCTGGAGGGATCAAGGTGGTTCTTGAAGATTGACCTTAGATATTTCTATCCACTACTTTGTGTACGGGATGAGGATGTACCAAATATAGCCTTAAAATGTCGGTATAGACACTATGCATATTTGGTGATAACTTTAGGAATGAAAAACCCCCAGTAATGTTCATAGGACTCATGAACAGGATATTTTAGCCCAAATTAGGTTGGTTCATGGGGGTCTTTATGGATGAAATCATGGTATACTCGACGTTCGAGGAGGATCATGCCATACACTTGAGAATGAAACTAGACACACTTCAAGAGAACCAAATTTATGAGAAGATCTCGAAGTTCCAATTTTGGATTTGGGAGGTCTATTTTCAGGGACACATCTTTTCAAAGGATGGAGTTGTAGTAGATCTGGAGAAGATTGAGGTGATTCTTGTTTGGGAGCCCCCCAAGAGTGTTACTGAGGTACAAAGTTTCTTGGGGTTGTCACGGTACAATAAAATGTTTGTACATGTCTTTTTCAGAGTATAATCACCCTTGAAGGCTTTAACATGGAAGAAAAATTCCTTAACGTGGATAGATAAGTCTCAGAAGTGTTTTCATGATCTTAGATAGAGGTTGATGAGCACTACCATATTGAGATTTCCAAAGGAAGAAGTCAGGTATATAGTGTTCTATAATGCATCAGGGACCAATATTGGTTGTGTCTTGATGCCGGGGAAAGTGGTGATTGCCTATGTTTTGTGCCAATTGATATAACTTGGTAAAAAATTCACGACCCATGATCTTTATATGGTGGTGATAGTCTTCGCATTGAATATGTGGTGACACTACCTAATGGGTGAGCAATTTACCATCTTCACTAACCACAAGAGTCTTCAGTATATCATCTCTTAGAAGGATTTGAACTTGAGACAGTGGCGATGACTAGAGTTCCTCTAGGAATTTGATATTGATATTTTATATACTCATGGGAAGGGGAACATAGTGGTAGGCGATCTTAGCAAGAGATCGAGCTTCTAGTTTCTGAGTGATGCATCAGAGTGGTTGTCCATATTATAGATATAATTTGTGGATGGAGATGGATCAACTTTCCTCCAATCAATGGTCATCACCCATAAAATATTATATAGATTTAGGGAGGCACAACTTGGGTATATTGACTGTGAGACCTGACATGATAAGTTGTCCACAGGGCATACCCCTGATGGATATTCGATAGGTGGGGAGCATGTCATTATTTTTAGAAGGTGCACAGTTTGACCAGTGGATTTACAAGAGGAGGTTCTGATCAAGTCCCACACACCCCCTTTGGAATTATATCTTGATGTGTTGAAGATGTACGAGGACCTAAAACATTAGTTCTGGTGGACAGAGATGAAGAAGGAAGTGGCATAGTTCATTTCTTGATGTCTCACTTGCCAGTAAGTGAAGGCTGAGCACCAGGTTCCAACAGACTTGACCCAACCACTTGAGGTTCCAGAGTGGAAGTGGGATAAGATATCAATGGACTTTTTCATGGGTTTTCTATGAACTTAAAAGGGAAACGATACCATATGGGTGATCAATGACCAAATCACCAAGTTGGACCAATTACTACCGATCCATGAGCAGAGTTCAGTAGAGTTCTTGAGATGCCTCTACATACAGGAGATAGTTTGGATTCACAGATTGGCATCAACGATCATTTCAGATCATGATGCTCATTTCACATCCTGGCCATGGAAGGGATTTTAGGAGGTGTTTGGGACTTAGTTACACTTGATCAGATCTTTTCATCCCTATAAATATGACCAGACAGAGAGGACCATTCAGGTACTTGAAGACATGGTACGCGCTTTCATCTTAGACTTTGGACACATTTGATAGGACCACCTACCTATGGTGTAGTTTCCATACAACAAAAGCCACCAATCTACCATTGTTATGACTCCGTTTAAGGCCTTGTATGGGAAACCATGGAGGTCACCACTTTGCTAGACTAACCTAGGAGAGTCAGCACTCATGGGTCCAGAGTTGGTGCAGGCTACCACCGAGAAGGTACAGATCATCTCGGAGCAGAAGAGGACTGTATAGAGCTGGTAGAAGTCATATACTGATAGGAAAAGGAGGAATTTGAGGTTATAGGAGGGAGATCATGTGTTTTTTGGGTCTTACGTTGATGGGGATTGTAGAGATTTAGCCAGGGTGGTAAGTTATCTCTGTGATACATTAGCCCTTTTCAAATTCTAATTAGATTTGGTGAGGTGGAGTACCACCTAAACCTACCCCCACAGTTTCACCAGGTGCATGATTTATTCCTCATGTTGCAGTTGAGGAGGTACATGCATGATCCGTCACACACCATCGACTAGGGTGAGCTAGATATTGATTATGGGGAGACTTTTGCAGAGTACCCAGTGGATATCAAGGATCGATAGGAGATAATCCTTTATCGGTGGTCGATTCCTCTAGTGTGTATTTGGTGGTAGCATGAGAATATCTAGGAGAGAACTTGGGAGTGTGAGGATTATATTTGTTCTTAGTACCCTCAATTTTTTTTAGTTTACCTAATTTGGGATTTCATGGATTTAAATCCCTAAGGTTGGGATAATGTAATGAATCTGATTTATTCGGTTTTATTTTTATAAATTAATTGGAAAAATTATTAGACAAGGCGTTGAGACGTCATTAGATTCTAAGGCCCGATGTGCCCAAAACAACTTGTTGATTTTTTTAAGATTTTAATAAAATACACATGAAGTTTTTATTTAAATTGGAATAACTAATAAATTGGTGCCCATATTAGAATTTTGAGGGTACCATTGCATTTAGAACAAAAAAATTTCCTTAGGTGGTTCCTAAAATCATCTGGCACATGCTAGAAGAAAAAGTAAGTTTTTAGACGTATCAATAATAAAATATTTAATAAAAATATTATATTGGGATACCAGAAGAGTTTATTTTTTTAAATGAACTTTTTCAAATAATTTAGTTTTATAGTCATAACCCTAGAATTCCTCTGACAAGCGGAGAAGGATCTCTCTCCAATGAACACTGCTGATCGAGAATCGACGATGATGAATCAGAGATCGGATCTTGGATCAAAGATCGATGGATTGATGGAAGACAACGAAATAGATTATCACATCGTCAATGACCGATAAAAAATCTTGGTAGGGTGTTTGATATCTTTGTGATTTCATTGACCCTCTCAGATTCAAATGATGAATGCACACTAACCCAAAAACATGTTGATCTATAGTTCATCTATTCCTACAGGATGAATAACTACTTGCAGGGTTTTGAATGGAGATTAAATCTATGTGTTTATTTTTTCTTCATGATCCATCTAACATGAATGTATCAATTATTACATGAACAAGGGCAAGATTCATTCTTGGGGTGTTCTTGTGTATTTATCTCATTCCCCAAATCTTTCTGCACTCCTCGTTCTTCGTGAAATATGAACTAAGGATCATTGCACCTTCAATTCATGGAAAAAAGATCTGAGACCGAGGATTAGACACCTCAATGATATCGCGGAGTTGTGACGATGAAGGAACGATGTGAATCACTCAAGGAAGTGGGTTACAAAAGCACCCATAGTAGTGGCTCAGGATAGTTTCCGGCAAAGTGGGAGGTAGATAGTGGGCTGCCGACAAGGCTGGCCGACGATGGAGGCGGCACATGGCTCAGAAGGAGGTCAGGTTTCAGGAAGGGTGCAAGGCGGATCAACCGCTGGTGGTGGAGCACTTGAATATAGTCCAGGAAAGAACGTGGGGGGAGACTACAATGGTTGAGGCAGTGGGAGATGACCGAGGGTTGCAGTAGGAGGCTGCGACTATGAGCCGAGACACGATTCATAGCTGCATGAGAGGAACCCATGATGGAGAGGCTGTAGGGAATACAGAAGATGTGGGATAGATGCGTGAAACTCAATATGATGCTGTGTTGACCATCCAGGTGCATGGATATGGTGGGCCACATGCGACTCTCCGTTGCGGCCCACATGCGGTGGGCCGAACTAAAGGGATCCGAGCCACTTCAATGGCCTGGTGGGTTGGACCCAGCAACCCAGCGGGCCAGGTCAGGCCAAACCAAACCAGTCTGGGTTGGGTCAGATAGAACAGGTTGGGTCGAGTCAATCGAGATGGGGTTGGTCAGGTCTGGCGGGTTAGGTCGGCCCCGGGTCAGACGTTTTTTCCAAAACATCCGAAACTTTCAAACAATGTGTCTGTTTGATAAGCCATTTGAACTGTTGGGACACTTGCGATGGGATGTTCCTTTTGAGATACTCTAAGTGAGTTGTTGTAGATGTTAGAATGTAACCTAATGGCTTAAGGAGTAGGTTCTCCTGGTACAAGCACGCTGCGAGCAGAATCCTTTGGCTGACTGTGATTATGTGACTACGTAACTATGTGACTACATGATTTTGGGGATGCATGAATTACTGACACTCCATTTTTTATCAACACTATGTGTGTTATTAAAACTCAATGTGTTATAGAAGCTCTATGTGTTATCAACACTATGTTGTTTATCGACACTCTGTGTGTTATCGACACTCCATGTGTTATCAAAACTCTGTGTTTTATCGATAATGGGTGTTCTGTGGACTATGTCTGATAATCATACTTTTAGTGCTATAGAATTATACCTATGTGAGATGAATATACTTCTTGTGTTTTCATGTGGTATACTTCATGTGTTTATTTTATGGTTTACTTCATGTATTTCTTTGTGGTGTTCCTTTGTGGTATTGGTGTGTCCTAGTGAGTATTGTTTTACTCACCCCTGCACGGGCCTTGTCTGCACGTGTCATGTCTTGTGCAGATGATCAGAACTTTGATGGAGTCTTAGGTGGAGCAGGACTAGGTGGTGCATAGAGTGATCATAAAAATGAGTTGTTCTCCTACATCTTCATACATCTATCCAACACCTATCCTTCAGGTAGGCTTTTCTACGGGCGAATTTCAGGAACTTGTGTATTTGCTTTTCCAGACTCTTTCTTTGTTGTGATTATATTCTAAACCTATTTACTCTCCAATTTCATACTATCATACTTTATGGTTGGTATCTTAATGTACGCATGCAGTTTCTACTCAGTTTTTTTACATTTCATCATTTTGGGCTTGGATATCATGTGTGTGTTTAGAGGTACTTAGGAAAATGCCTACCATTTGTGGGATATGCCTACTCGGTGCTAGTCACCAGCCCCTGGTTTATTAGAGGTGGGATTGGGGTAGTCATGATAGGGTCACCTCTAGGATAGGTTGTGTCATGTTAATTTAATAACCTAAATCCTTATTATTTTCCATCAAATGGGCTACGAAATCATCATTCATCTGTACAGAGGACTACCACCTCAGGAACTGATGTTATTAATTTTCCATTACCACTTATCACAGATGGATATAATGATGGATTTATTATTTATATTCAATATTTATTATATTATTATGCTTATGGAATTATAATATCATATTTTCCATTTTAATTTCCATTATGTGGTAATATGATAACATCTTTTGTGTGTACGAGAGACTACTACCCCTGAAGATATGTGATTTTTTACCATATGATTTACATTGAAGGTAATAAGGATATGTTTAAATAATAATATTTGATATTTTTATGAAATATAAATTATTCCAAAAAGGTAATATGTTATTGAAATTTAATTCTTTCAATCTGTTGAGAAAATGGAAACAATGTTCATGAGTACATACGACCTACTGTGTCCATGAACAATATATTTCATTTTCTTTCTCTAAATTTTATTTATTATTATAAATAAATATATACTTAATATATATGATAATTATATCATGGTTAAAATTATAGATATTATGGAACCATGATAAAATTAAGAGTACTAAAATTAACATTCCAGAACATACATGAAAAGCAATGCAGTAATAGTCCAAAATGTGACTTTAACATGAAATTGTTGGATTACTTCACTATATAATGATTTATTTAGATTATATAACTTTTTATAAATTTTTTTAATGATGATAACTAAAGATAGAAGGAATAAATCATCATTATATTATGGATCCTATGATTTGTTAGTGCTTCAGGCATAAAAAAATTCATCTTCATTTTTTTGAGTAAGAGATGAAGGGGAAATTGATTAAAGCATAAGAAAATGATGAATTTTTTCTTATGATATAAAAGAAATATAATCACTAGGTATATCATTCCCTTTTATATTCTTGATCATATCGAGATAGTAGCCTATCGATTAGAACTTCCACCAAACCTCTTCTAATTTTATGATATGTTTTATGTATCTCTTCGGAGGATGTGAAAACCCGATCCTTCAAATTCACTGAACTTAGTAGTTGTACTATTGGAGCATGATATTTATAATAAGGAATAATCAGTTGAGATTTTGGATCATACAAATAAATTTATGCGAAAAAAGACCACTCACCTGATCAATGTTATTTTGAAAATCCACCATCTTATGGATGTTATGTGGGAACATGAGAATATAATGAGGCAAAAGTATCCTTAGTTGTTGGTACCAAAGTGATGAATTTTTAGGGAAATAATCATTTTAAAGGGGGTAGAATGTAACATCCCAGGATTTTATAAAATATATATTTTTTATATTAGTTTAAATTTTTAGATATCTTGGATTATACACAACACTGAGTTTAGCTTGAATTACACATAATAATGAGTTTCTTCGACAGCGTGCATAACACGCAACATGGAGCTTCAACGAACAATGAAATAATATTATTTTAATTACAACTGTTAAAACCTAGCCATTAAATAGGCACGTATGCATAGTATAAAATAAATTATGATATATATATATATATATATAAATTTTATTATGAATATAAATTTATTTTTAAATTTATAGTAAATAATCAATCAATTTTTAGTAAAGTAATTATATTCATCAAAAATATGTTTTCTTCAAAAATGATTTTTATTGATTTTTATAAGAAAATATAATAATTAAAATATAAATATTTTAGTAAATTTATTTGATAAAATTAAATTCATTTTAGAAATCATCATATCAAAATTAACGCATGGTGAAATTTCACGATTTTTTTGGAAAATATTGATTTTTCAGTGAATAGTGAAAAATACCGGTTTTAGAAAACTATCATTTATTTTCTTTAAATTAATTAATTTAAATTACCCATTCTCTTTTAAAGTAATATAATTAATTTTTTTATATTTAATCCACTTAATTACTTTTGAATCATCTTTATGTTGGATTTTAGTATATATTTATTTTTGGGTTTAAAAAATTGGTTTTTCTGAAAACTGTTTTGAAGTGAATAATGTTTCTTTATTTTAATTAAATAAAACAATAACTAATGAGGAATTTTTTAAATTATATACATATATATTAATAAATATTTATTGATATTCATACAATTATTATTATTATGCATATAATTAATATAAATTCATCTTTTCTTAAAAAACACACTTCTTGAAAACCCGCTTTTTCATCATGTTTTCGGTTTTTTTTTTAAATTTAATTTTTTCAATTTTAAAAAAATTATTTTATAAAATAAAATAAAATTTTTAAATCATCTTGTCAATAATATTTTTGATTTAATTTTTTAGAATTTTCTAAAAAGTTAATTTTTTCGATAAATAGCGAAAATACTGATTTTAATTAAAAACCACCATTTCATTTAAATAATTTATAAGGTTAATTTTTTATTTTAAAATGGATTTAAAATTAATATTAATTAATTTAAATATCAATTAATCTAATTTAGTTTGTTGTAATAATTTTAGTATTGAATTTTGATATAAAAACTTCTGATACTTTTGAACATTTTTATCTTTGGAAATCTGCTTTCTTATCACATTTTCGGATTTAATTGAAAATTAAAAATTTCAATTTATGTGAATTTAATTTAGAAAAATGTATTATATAATTTTAATAAACGTAATATATATTACCCAATAATTTTAAATTATAATTTTACCATGATTAATAGTGAAAATAATAAAAAGGAAGTATTTACCATGGTTAAGGTAAAAATGGTTTTCCAAGAGTTAAACTTGAAAGATAAGAGGTAAAATCACATAAAAAATTTTCTAAAACAATTTTTATTGATATATTTTGACTAAAATATTATAATTTTTAAAATTAATTTTTTTTAGTCTTTTATAATGTGAAAAATGTGGGTACACCTCTTTCTTTTTAAAAATTACAAGTCTGCCACTAACATCACTTATAAATGGATACTTCTATCGCCTTCTCTACACACTTTCAAACACCATTGGTTTGGATAATAAATTAACAAATATATTCCTCAGTAACATCCTATTACTCTATAATCCTTATTTTGGTCATAAGGCCATCCAAATAATCCTTTTGGTGCAAACCAATTGAAGTTTTCCGAAGAAGAGCTAACACCCTTAACCGAGCATTTTATTTTATTTCTTCCTCCACCTCCTTCAGTTATTTTTAAAACATTATTATAAAATAAAATATTTATATTACATATAATTAGACTATATTATGTTGGTTTAATAACCAAAATCCTTCTCATCTTCCATTATATTGGTTATGAAATCATCATTCGTATGTACGACGAACTACCTCCTCGTGAACCGATATCATTCATTTTCCATCACCAACTTTCATGTCTTGATATGATGATGAATTTATTGTTTATATATTATATTTATGATATTATTATTCAAATATAATCATTTTATCACATATGAATTCTTAATTTACATTCCTTGGTAATATGGTATAGCCATTCATTTGTATGGAGAACTCCCGCCTCACGAAGCGATGTGATTCGTTCACCATGTAAGGTTTAAATGGAAGTTAATAAGGATATTTTTAAATAAAAATATGGGATATATATATATATATCACATGAAAATTATTCTATAAAGTTAATATATTATTGAACTTTCTTTCAATCATCGAGTAAATGGAAACATAGTTCATGCGTACATACGACCCACCGTCTCCATGAACTATGTATTTAATTTTCTATATCTATCTTATATGGATTAATCTAAATACATATGTTATTAATAAATGTGATATTTATATAATCATTAAAATTTTGGATATTATGGTACAATGATCAAAGTAAGAGGACCGAAAATAACAAATCAAAACGTACATGAAAAACAAAGTAGTTATTACCAGAAACATGACTTTTACATGAAATTGTTAATAAATAGATAATAAAAGGGTGTAAGTATATCATATATGGTATGATATATATTAATATAGTTCTATAATATATGTATAATAAACTTATATATATTATATATGATTGTTTTATGTGTACGAATGATGTTCATAATTGAGGTAATGTATTTCCATCTCACATTTATTTTTCTATGATACACCATCCATATTCACCACATGTTTCTATTATGTGGTGTATATAATTAAAATTAATTCATTTTATTATTCTTATCCTTATATTTTTGGGGATTTACATATCCATTTTAGGATCTCTCTTTCACGGGGCTTATAGTTCAAACGTTTCCAAAGAGGCAAGGGGTTTTTTGTGTCAAATTGCCTTTGAGATTCATGTTATGATATGTACCAGTGTTATTATATGAAGTGTATATACTACCAATTAGTAATATTATATCATTAGTAAAATTATTTTCATGATATTTTAATTTTAATTTAATGTTATTATTTCACCGGGATTACAATTCAAATTTACTAAACTGCTAAGAGTTCTGTGTTACAATCTCATCATTTATCGAGATTGTTTATAATTATGATTCTAATGATGAAATATTAGGATATATCTCTAAAAAACTCCTGAATTTTCTTATATTATATTTATTTCATGATAAAACATATTTTTCCTTAATTTTACACTCTATATGTACTCAATATTCATAAATAATGTCTTTGAAGTAAACTGTATCTGTTTCTATCTTCAGTAGAAAAAACCCTTTTCTTCCATTTCCATGTTTTTTAAAAATAATTTTAAAAATGTTTTAGCATCACAAAAAGGATTTATTAAATAATTATATTTTTTTAAAAAGTTTTTTTAAAATTAATCTTCATGTTGTTTTCAAAATAAGCCCCATTTGGCTTTTATCAAAAATGTGAAAGGAGTCTTTGTTTTTAACATGTATGAAATTTCCCACCATCTTTACCACTCAATGTTTTAAATATTTATTTATATGTTTCAAATTTTATTTTCAAAGAAAAGGATTTTAAGAAGTGAAAAATATATTTTCCTCAAGAAAGGTTTTAAATGTTTTTAAACATTCCTTTATATGATTTCGAGGTTATTTGCAAAGAAAAAGATTTTGTAAAATCTTTATCTTTAAAAAACTTTTTTTCAAAGTGGAAAGGATATTTTTTTCAAGAAAATTTTTAAATAATTTTTAAATATTCCTTTATATGTTTCCATATTTATTCTCAATAAAATTGATTTTGAAAATGTTTTATGTTTTTAGTATTGTTTTTCAAATTGAAAATGATATTTTACTCAAGAAATGTTCCAAGTGATCCTTCAAAATAATTTTCCATCTAATATGAAATCCTTTTGTGTAACATATGATTTTCTGGGGATGTGATCCAAGTAAAACATTATTATTATTTCTCTGAATTGTCTATATTTATGATTATACAATGTTTATATTACCCGTTTATCATTCATGGTTTATACTATAATGACCCGCCCATTCTCATTAGATTGAGAACACAACGAATCATTACTTGGACTTAAGCAACATCCCCAAGATTCCAGGAGAAAGTATTTAATAGTAAAATCATCAGTATAGTTTGGTTTTTGAGTTAGAATGGTCAGATTCAACAGGAGACTTGGGAGAGGGAGAAAGAGATGGTTAAACAACGTCTTGAGCTCTTTCGAAAAAGTGATGGTTTTATACTTTCCAAATAAGGAAATACCAATTGTGTATAGAATTTAGTAACCCCAGTTTTTGGTATGTAATGAGAAAATTGTGTTTTTCATGTTTATAAAGTGTAAGGGTTAAGGATGGGATAGTTTTCCTAACTTTCCCCAAGTTTTTGGGGTCAAAGGAGAGGCGCACGAGATGCACATGGTTTGTCCAAGCCGTACAAAAAGACAAGTAAAATACATGAGAAGTTACTGATTATGGATATTAGCTTCACCATGGTGTGCACATGGTTGGGGTGACCATGAAATGATGCCATGTAGGGTGATCTGTAAGGTAGTATCTAACTCATGGTTAGTGCATGATTTGCCTAACCGTGTAGACTAACCATGCGCTGGTTAAAAACCACCTACTTAAAAAGTGGATCTAGGTCGGTCTTGCCTTTAATACACTCTTTTTTCCCCAAACTAGATCTAACTCCGGATTTTCATTCTCCTAAGACCAAAAAAGTTTCTCCCATCAATCTAGAGGCAATATTAAGACTTCCCTTGGTGATTCGAAGATGTATTATTGAGGTATGTGATAGTTCTTGTCCGTTCTTGTGACATTTTCTTAGATCTACTAAGATTTACTTCTCATATCATATGATTTTCTAACATCTACACCCATTATGGGTATATATAATATTTTTGATGCCAAATATTTTGAGATTTTGTCTTAATCTTGATTAGATAGGATATCTAATTCGAGGAGTTCTTACCCGGTTTCGTGAGAGGTCTTCGTCCATTTTCAGTTTTCGTCGAAAATTTTGAGGTAGGTGGATTCACGATGGACTCCTCTTAGTATAACTGAATGTAATTGTTTAAAATTATTTTATTTGTGTGTATTTTATTGTGTGTTTTATGCTTTATGATTTTTATAAACCCTCTTTGGTGATGGTTGTGGGAAATCTGAAAATTAGAGTTTTTGATTAAACTGTCTGATTCTTAATTTTAAAGTGTGAATTTGAAAATATGATTTATCGAGAATAATGGTGAATGGATTTGATAAAAAAGTTTTCAACAAATGAATGATTTTTTTGAAATTTAATGGGTGATTGGATTTTTTTTTGTTTAAATGGGTTTCAATAAAATAACGATTTTATTAAAATGGTTATTTGAAATGGTTTTTGCAATATTGTGGGGTGTGTTTATAACACATTTACAAGGATTGGTTGGAATACGACCTTGTGCTCAGTTCCAAACTTTTAATGAAACATGGGATATAATTACCTTGTGATTAAATGGTAGGTCGATGAGAGACCGCTCATGAGTATGGAACTGTCATAATGAAGCATGTATAGTTGGATGTGTGAATAAGTGGAATGGAATGGTTAGTCCAAAATGATTTTGAGAAATGGTTTAAATCCTTGTTTGGTTATTTTTATGGAATTATGAATTTCTAGAAATTTTTTTAAGATTGTAGTTGTGTACTTTTTGGTTATAAATGGTTTTGGAACATGTTTATATTTAGTTATAAAATATTTTTGGGAAATTGTTTTATATAAAATATTTTATATAAATGTTGCTAACCTTTATGTCCTAGTGGAGTGAGTAAGGAAGTCATTGGGGGAAATTGTACTGAGTTTTATACTCACCCATACTTTGTAACTTTGGTTCTTTTGTAGATTTTATCTTCTAGGACATGGGAAAAGGTAAATTATCACACGTATATAGTACAACCTCATGATACTTGGGCTGTTTGGTGATGTTGGAGCATGGAGATTTTAGAGAATGTTGTTTGTTAGTTTTCTTATAGTTTTTTAGTTATCTTATATTGTTTACTTTTATATTTTATTGTCTTCTACTGTAGTACACTTTGGCATGGTTTGTTATAAAGATAATGGTTGAGTTGTCTTGTTTATACTATGCATTATATTGGAGTTGTTTGTTAGTGGTTTATTTTCTTAAAGTGTAAATCATCCCCCAAATTGAATTTTAAACCCTTCAGCATTTATTACTAGCCTTTGGTGTCTTGGGGATATTTTCTAAGTCCTAGTAATGATTCGTTGTTTTCTCAAGACAATGAAAATGGGCGGGTCATCGCATATACCATGATAAAATTCTTATGAAATCTATTTTTTTTCCATGGGGTTTTCTTTGATGAAATGATCATGAAACATATTTCTTTTACACAAGGTATTTTATGATGAAATTTTTATAAAACCCATTTCATTTCATGGTTTGTGATATGATTAATGTTTCTTGATTTTTTTCACTCTTATATATTATTTTCATTATGTTATTGGTAGATACTATATCCCTCTCCAATTAATTGTGTAAAGTTTTTTATCTCATGAGATAGATAGGTCTGGAATAGGGAGTGATACCGATTCAATATGGTACTTTTTCCACTATGGTAGTCTTGATATTTAACATTGAATACTATGATTATGTTGGTATTGAACCCATTCCATTACGATATCATTTAAAGTAAGACTTTACTACTATGAAAATTATTTTCTATACTTATGCGTATGCCAAAATTCTATGCATTACTCCAATGTCATAATCTAATGGTTCATTTTACTTCATTTCCTTATGATTAATGTATTATAAACTATCAATATTTATGTTGAGACTCAAGATTTTCATCTTTGATATGTAGGGTATGGTTATCACAAGTTATGATCACATTATACTACCCTTATGATCACATTAGGTTTACATATTTTCCCTTGTTTACCCGTATTGAGAATGAAATATCATTTTTATTATATTTGTTTTCCCAAGGTTATGAATAATAGTTTTAAGTAGGGTATGTCTATGTGGAGTACTAAATTGGATGATATTATTGGGAAACATTAAATATATTTAACTAAATAAAAATACTGTATACCTAGTCTCCAAAGGCACTAAACCATTATGATACTTTGGTGCGTGTTATTTTTTTAAATTGTTTGTGTGTCGATCCCATTTTATTGAAAAACCTACATGAAATCCTCTTTTGACAAAAGGGAAATTCAATAATTGACCCATTTTTCATCTTCATTGATAACTCAACTTCTATTTTTGAGGTGGTGTTTAAATAGTAATGCTAAACATGTGTGATATGAAAGAATGCGTATAAGCATGGATAATAAGACTAACTTTCACTTTTTGATTCTGGTTTAAATCATTAATTAAAAAAAATAGACTTTATAATCATAATTTTCAAAATATTAAACACATAAAAGGGAAACCATGAACGTTAAAGGGAGAACCCATAAATGACATATATTCATGGACCTATGAATTTATTGGTTTCAATCTAATTTATGCATGATTTATATATTAATTTAAAATATTTTGGGATTTTTTGTTCCCTCTATAATGGATCATAAAGAGATTGTGAATTTTCTAAGGCATATCCCCCAAAAGTTTCAAACTAAGTGTAGCACCCCGAACTGATTAGCCACCCAAATAGTGTGTCTGGGCCGAGTGCCACTAGCCCGAGGCACACCTACCTATATGCAAATGATGCCGACTAGCAGCCAGGGTGTGATAAGGGTGATAGTGGGGAGACTATACCCTCCAGTGATGATAATATAATGGCATGAGTATATATATAGCATGTAGTAGAAGAAAAGACTAATCAAACCCAAAAAAGACCCGCTAATGGTGGAATCACATTCTATATCATGAAAAAATTGACGCATAATTAACAACAATAATAGAATTAATAAATAAGAAAAAAAATACTATTTGTAGAATATAAAATAAGTCATACATAAATATCAAGTCATACATATCAATAAACATGATGTTTTCTAATGGATGACCACGATATTCTCAAATACAAAAGAATGGTAAAACAAAAAGGAAAATAAAAAAGGTAACTCTAACATAGGTTAGAACTAAGGTTCCATTTCATTCCTTTCCTTGATTAAAACTTCTAAGATCCATCTCATGATCCCATACCTTTACCAGAATGGAAAAGCATAAATTCTACATGCATCCTGAAGTGCTCATGTAAGGTGTGAGAATAAGTCTCAGTAGGATACCACCCACATTTTCATACATTAATTTTGTGATTAATCAAGCATGTACTAAAAATAAATAAGAAAAATCAAATTCATACAAATAAACACACTCTTAACTGGAGATCAAAATACACCAGGAAGCTGTCACCTACCTTGACCAATGTCAGAATGCCATAGTGGAAAGATTCCTTAGCCCAATCCCAAGGAAACCACTAATATTGAAATGTTTAGGTGTAAACTTATGTTCCACCTTCAATATAACTCAACACCATGTTCCTTATGACACATCTTGTCCATATCTAGTCAACGAAATCCCGAAGGTATTCCCAAATGATACTAATTCAGTCACTTAGACCCCTAATCGAAAGTACCCATCAGCTCTAAGCCTGACCTCTGGAGGCACAATGATATTTGTCTTCAAGAAAAAACCCTATTGGCTCAAAGAACAACATCCCATGGAATGGAGAATCCAATTTTCCAAAATGATCTTGTCCCAATAGAGTAAATCATGATAGAACTCTACCCCCAAATGACAGCCTCAACACTGTCATCTGATGGGTCCTCACCACCCCCATGGATTTCTATGATGAGAAACCCTAACCAATTACCTAATCTGCACTACTAGAGGCCTATACCCATACAATTATTCAAAACCACCCCATCACTAAGTCAACTTGTGTGCCCATGACTCCAAACGGTGCTTTGACCAACACATGTGAGAGAAAATCACCAATTTAGTACCTAAGCCACACCAAGCTTGAAGCCTCATTCCCTGACGACCATGATAGTCAAATCTGATGGCCATACCATGAAATATCATCGTCCATTACATTAACCTAAAGTAATTTCCACCACAATATATTCCCATGTCTCCCAAACGGTGATCACATCACCCCAGTAACCCAGACCAATCCCATCCCAAAGATCACATCCCCTCAATAGATAGACTTCCCCATCTCAATCCTCCGGCTTTACCCTTCACCATCCCATGGATCTTAGAAGAAATTTATAATCATTTCAAATAAAATATATCAATTAAATGTGATTTTATTGAATAAATCAATTCAATTAAACAAAATAAGTCAATTTAATTTCAATAAAAAATTTAATTTAATTAAATAAACACCCCTATCCTAGATTCCCATTGTCTGAAGCCCCTCACATGAATCAAACCAGTTATAGAATTTGGTGAGAATTCCCATTAGATTATCACAAGGAATAAATTAATTAATTAAGGGAAACCATCAATTTTAAATGGTTTCACTTGTTCAACACAGTAGTCTACTAAAATACACCCCCTAAACACTTGTTAAATATCAAATAAAATCATGCACTATATACCTTAGAGTCGTAGACATCAGCATATCCAATCATAACCTATAACTTAACTGATTTGAGATAAGTAAACATTTCTGAAGAATGCCCTGAAAATAGGGAAAAATCACATGCATAATGATTTAGTGGTCTGTGAGGCGAGAGAAAAGAATAAAAGGGGAATGGGTGAGGATATACTCATTAAAAAGATTCAAATACACTTGATGATGATCAAAATGGTGCTCAGATGAAGGAGAGTGATCAAACACTAAAGAAGAAATAAAAGGGAAATCCCCCTACTTCTACACATGAATAAGAGGGGAGAAAGAATAAGGAATGGAAGAAAAAGGGAATAGGGTAAAAATCAACTTTTCACACAGGGTAACACAGTTTTGCAAACCATGAGGGCTATAGTATGAAGGCACTTCCTAAGTGGAACTACCTATGAATATTATGCATGGTTTTCCCAAACTTTGTGAAAGCTGTAAAAAATCCCTCTGTAAAAACTATAGACTTCCATGCACTAACATGTTCTCTAAGATAAAGTTTTCTAAACTTTTCATCAATACAAAATTAAGCTACACAGTTTATCCAAACCATGCGTCTCAACCTACAATTCCCAAAATAGGACCTTCGAGCCTCTGACACACCCGAAACCCTTATGAACACTTGAGGATTTTAATCAATGTCTATATCCATCTAAAATCAATGTATTGGATTATGTAAACTAAAACAATTTAGTTCCAATGATCCAAAAAGAAATTGACATACCCACCAAATTCTAAAAATTCATAAAGTGATAGGATTCAACCTGCTCCAAAAAACCCAGGAACATTACAACATATCCCCCTTAACATGGATCATCATTTATATATAAAATATAAATCCAAGATAGTTCCAAACAGACCCATCCTTTTAAAATTAACCCGAAATACCTCGGTCTCAAGGTCATAGGTGAACTACCTTAAGGGAACTCCCCAACTTAGGAGTGACCTACCTCAATCACAACCTAACCCAAAACTCAAAATCAAACAAATGGTCCATCAACCAATTCCTAGACTTAAAAGTCCTCCCATGACAAATAATCACTCCTTCACCTTATTAGGTGCTCCCATGTCATATCTGAAACTCATCCGGATCCAAAATCGCATCAATTCTTGCCTCATGCCCATGGATCACATAGAACCCATGAGGCCCTACATCTCAATAGATACTAAAATCAGTTCCAATGCCTCAAAATTCAACTAGTAACATACTCCAAGTATTCCCAGATGCCAATGAAACACTAGTAACTCGAATCTCCTTGATTCTCTAATACCAATGTACCTCAATAAACACACATCCACTGATGCTCACATAGATCTCAGTGCATCTCACCTCATACATATGTATATATAACACATCTGATATAGTTACAACCAACTAAAATATATATGATTCATCTATACATATAACTCATTCTCATCAAGCACCCAAAATAAACATTACTAAAAAGTTCATGCCAAAAAATGATAAGAAGCGTGACTATGACCACAACGTACCTCTAAAAATCATCGGATCACCAACTTACTCAGACCCTGGAAGTTACAAAGCATGCAACTAGCCTAAAGCCTGACTACATAAAGTCTAGCTTCTCTACTGTGCTGCACCAGTAATTGGACAATGACCCCTATTATAGGTCCTGTTGTCTCTTGCATGACTCTACATGTAACTAATACTTAGCTACCATCACCTGGTATCGTTACCTGTCCGATATCAGAACCAAAAGTAGGCCTCGGTCCCTGACTATCGTCTATCTGAGAATACTTCCTACATTACCTATTCAGATGACTGACCTATCCACATGACATACACTCCTTTGGATTCTAGTCACATTGAGTCTGGACATCTACTATCTATCCACACTAGAAGCACACTATTTAAGATCTACTCTGAGGTGGTCTGGCTAAAACCTTGGCCTAAATGCCCTCCTGGAACTCATCTCAGCCTTGCTTCCTACTATCTTAAGAATCACCACTGAAATCACCTGAAGCTGTGATCCGTCTTTAGTAAGACCTGTCCGTGAAAATTCCCTCAGCTATGAGTGTTTGGTTCACCACCTATGAGAATGAGTTTAACTTGAATATGTTCACATGCACCCAAATGGTGTACCATAAACCATGCTCAAAATGCCTCACCCACAAGGTGTCTTAGATCACCATAACAGGTGAAAAAATAGATAATTCGGTGAATAGTGATGTATAGACAATGAATGAAATGTCACCCTGCTAAGGGCTCAAGAACCCCTGAGCTCTCTCTCCCCTCATCCTCTCGAGGAATAAGTTCTCAAAGAGCTTAGCCTTAATGTCCTTCTTGGCCAGTCCCTCATGTCTATTTTCCTGCACCTACACATACAACCATCGCTTAAATTGTACTCTGTGTATATATGTTTTTATCTTCAACCTACGCCCTGGAGGTGTGTCAATATACTTGATGATCACTTGAATAGCCTCGATCCAGTTCTCATCCACCAATAGACCAACCTCAACCTAAGAAAGCAGTAGGTGATGCAATTGAAATTTCCAAGTCAGATATACCATAGAGTGCCATGTTCTATGAGCTCCCCTATCAATACCCTAGATGACATTTATCAAGATCACTATGATCTTCTCATCTATCCAAGAACCAAACACAGTTCACTCTGGCGACTGCCCTACGTACACTAGATGATGTTACTGAGCTTGTACTTGATTTGTATGACCCTTAGAGGTGTCAACCTACTTGTACTCCTATGACACTAAACCAACACCTACCTGATGCTCCGTATAACCCGTATAGATGAAAACCCACTAAATTCCATTACATAGTCTGAAAACCCACATAACACACACACACACATAAAATGAAAATCGGAAAAATGGTAATAGAAAGAGTCAAATAACTACCCTTACCCTTCCCTATGAAAACAATGTCTCAAGAAATAAATACCTTTTGGAATCCTTACCCACCCTCAATAGATCCAAGTATCAAATATTTCCCCATCCATTCCCACCCTAATGAACCATGTCACCCTAAACTGATCACCACATCACCCAATATAGTGATCAACATAACCCCTTGTTTTCACACCTACTTTCTCCTATAATATCCAGCCCCAATCACACATATATATATATGTTACATAGTATAACACATTTCATATATGACTAAATTTTTTCATATCACAATACAACAATATATATAATTAAACATCCTATGTGCCTATCATAAGAATAAACATGCATAAGAAACACAACAACACCCCTTTTCCATATCGAGGAAATGGTTTAATACTCTTCCCTTTACATACCAGGACAAGGTCTCATGTCATAATAGGTAAAAATTCACATCCAAGTGTACAATCGAGGTGGAAATAAAATAAATTGTCCAATGATCAAAGTATAATTACAAAACCCACCCATGGTAACTTGGTTCGTTCACCGTGCATGAGGCTATAGGCACCCAAGCACAAGTTCTAGACCTAGTTCTGTCAATATACTAATATCTATCCCATCATATCCCAAATATTAATACCATGAAAAATTTAAAACAAACACCTTGGATACCATTTGTAGCACCATGACCTGATTATCCCCCTGAACAGTGCTTACAGGCCAAGTGCCATTGGCCTTTGGTGCACACCCCGTACTCCAAAGGCTGCTGACTAGAAAACAGGGTGTAATAAGGGTGATAATGAGGAGACTATACCGTCAAGTTATAATAATATAATGGTATCAGTATATATGTAATATGAAATGGATGAAAAGACCAAGCAAACTCGAACTAGACCCGCCAATAGTGGAAGCACATTCTATTTCATGAAAAAATGGATGCATAATTAAAAATATCAGAATAATTAATAAGAAACCAAATATACCATTTGTATAATCTAAAACAAATAATTCATAAAAATCCATTCATACATATAAATAAATAGAAGGGTCTCTAATGGCTGACAATAGTATATAAAAAATAAAAAAGTATGCTGAAACAGAAAGGAAAACTAAAAATATAACTCTAGAAGAGGCAATAACCAAGATTCCATTACCTTTCATCCCATTATAACAACCACTATGGTCCATTTTCTGATCCCATACCTTTACCTGAATTAATAATCATAATGTTTACACACATCCCTAAGGGTCCATGTAGGTTTTGAGAATGAGTGATAGTAGGATACCAACCATGTGTGCATACCTTACATTTTTTATTAATAAAGTGTGTAATAAAATTAAATAAATAGAAACACATGACTAAAAATAAACACACTCTTCGCTAGAGCTCAAAATCCACCAGGAAGCTGTAACATTCCTCATCCAATGCCAAAATTCCATTTCAGAATGGTTCCTTAGCCTATTCCCAAGGTAACCCCTGATATCAAAATGTCCAGGTGAACCCTTAGGTTCCACCTATAATGTAACATGACACCACATTCCTTAATACACCTTGTTCTAATATATGTTCACTGATGTCCTAAAGGAATTCCCAAACGATACTAATCTGTTCCCTTAGACCCCTGCTCAAAAGTGCCTACCGGATCAAAGCCTGACATTCGAAGGTACAATGATATATGTCCTCATGTAAAATCATTGTTGGATTAAAGAAAAACACCCAAGGAAAAATGATTCCCGACCTCCAAAATGATCATGGACCAATATCCTCAAACACACGAGGCCTCATCCCACATACCACAACCTCAACACTGTCATCCAATGGCTCCTCACCATCCTTGTGGCTTTCTACAATATGCACCCCAAAAAAATACCTAAATTTCACTACCAAGGTCTCTACCCACATGAGTGGTCAAAACCACCTCACCACTAAGTCAACCCATGTGAACACGACTCCAAACAACAGTTTTTACAACACAGGTGAATGAAAATCACAAATTTAGTACTTAATCCACACTAAGACTTACACCTTATGACCGTACGACCATGTTTCTCAAATACAATGGCCATGCCATAAATATCATAGTTCATGACCTTAACCCAATGGACTTTATGCCTCAATCGATGACCATGTCACCCAACCGGTGATTGAGTCACCCAAGTAACCCAGGCCAAGCCCATCCTGATGATCACATCACCTCAATAGATATAATTCACTATCTCAATCCTTGGGCCATTCCCATCCCGATCCTATGGATCTCAGAATCAATTTATTAGAATTTTACATTATTCAATGTGATTAAACTAAATAAATCAATTGAATAAAACAAAACAAATTGATTCAATTTTAATAAACAATTCAGTTTAATTATACCCATAATCTAGTTTCCTATGGTCTAAATCCTTTCACCCGACTCAAACCATTTATAGAATTTGGTGAGAATTCCCAGTGGAAACTCACAAGAGCTTAGTTAATTAATTAAGTAAAAATATCAATTTTAAATGGACTCACTCAGTCAACACAATGGTGTGCTAAAATCTATGAACATTGAACACTCACCAAATCCAAAAGAAAAGCACACACCACCTACCTTGGAGTCATAAGTGTAGGCAAGTCCAATATTAGCCTCTAACTCCAATCAATTTGGAAGAAATAAGAATTTCCAATAAATTACCTAAAAATAGAGAAAAATAACCAACACTGATTTAGTGGTCTATGTTGAAATATAAAATAAGAAAAGATACATGGGTGGGGAGTGACTCATTGATTCAATTCTAATGTGGTGATAAAAATAGAGATTAGGTAAAGGAGAGGGATAAAACCCTACTAGAAGAAGAAAAGGGAGAGCCCCCAATTAATACGCGTGACTAAGTGTGTTAGAAAGAATAAAGAAATGAAGAAAAGTAAAAGATGAGAAAACCAACTTTTCACACTTTAAAAGGAACACATGGTTAGGTTTCATAGTTTTACAAACAATGCAACAACCATGCAGGATACAGTGTGAATGTAATTATTAAGTAGAAATACCTGTGTGACTTGCACACAATTTTTTCTAACCACACACAATATGTGTGAAAGACCTCTATAAAAACTCAAGGCTTTCACACACTCTCATGTGACCTTACCCAAAAAGTTTTCAAAAATGTGTGGTTGTACAAAATTGGGCCTCACAGTTTTCTCTGAGAGGACACATAGTTTATCCAAACCAAGCGCCTCAACCTACAACTCCCAAAATAGGGCCTTCAAGCCTCTAAAATTCCCAAAACCCTTCTGAACACCCAAGTATTTTACCAAACCTCCAAAACCATAAAAAATTATGGTATTGGATTGAGAAACTATCAGAATTGAGTTCCATTGATAAAAAAAGAAATTGGAATATCCACAAAATTCCAAAAATTCAAAGTGGGGGAGGATTCAATTCACAAAAAAACCCAGGTCGATACACTAGGTGTTGATCAAGTCCCATTTTCATTCACAAGGTGATGATCGAGTCCAACTCAATGTGCCCTTTTTAGGTTTATTACCCATATATACCTTAGTTCTAGAGCCACATCCACTTATATTATCTATAAATATATGTATATTCTTGGAAACCACTTACTCTATACTTTACCAAAATTTAGGGATGTTTTACTATATTTAGTCTAATACATAAGGATTTCACTAGATATTTATAACCAGAATCCCAAAAACGAGTAAAACATTATCCGATACCTACTGAGACAAACCATATTTTATTGAAAATTATTTCATGATATATTATATAAATATGTACATGATATAACCTCAGAATACCTTGAGGCATTTTATCTTTGGGAAATTAGGTACAAAAAATATTAACTTGAAACTTGGGTACAATATCATTATTTAAAAACTCTAAAAGATGCCCTTCTTTTTCTTAGATCTTTTAAAACTACACAGGATAAACTGGGTGTGTACATAATAAAGGGGAGAGATATAAATCCTGGTAAGGTAATAATAAAAGTATAACATGATGAAAGTAATACATGTGATATAGTGACCTAGGATTTTAATACATGGATATTACATCTTTTTAGATGGATATTTAGTATATTGCACAAACACGTGCATGGGGACCATAATAGTTTAGTGTATTTGAAGACTTGGTACAAAATCTTATAATTTGGTGAAAGATCTTAAACATCTCCCTTAAAGATCTTCTCCTTAAAAAATCTTCAAAAATACACCCTACTTAAAACCATTCTTCATATCTTGGGGAAGGGAAATGTAAGAAAGGGTTAGCTCAGATGCTCAGTAAGGATAAAAAAGGGAGATGATTAAGTATAACATGAAAATAAGGGTATGAGAACATGATCATAACATATGAAAAACATACCATGCATATAAAATTTCATAGTATTGAGTCGTGGCATAAATATTGGAAATTTATAAGTCATGAATCATAAGGGAATAAAAAATAATAATCCATGAGAGCATAACATTAGTGTAGGACATAAAATTATAGCATAAACATAAGCATAGAAAATCATTTCCATAGTAGTAAAGGATAATTTACAAAACCATCATAATAAAATAGTTTAACTCCCATAACCATCATAGTAGTCAAGGATCACTCCCAAGACCATCATAGTGGACACAGTCTCTTACCAAATCATATTCACTCCCCATTCCAGTCTAATATCTCTCATGAGATATAAATATTTACCCAATGCATTGTAGGGATATATAGGTCCCACTCATAAAATAATTGAAATCATAAAAACATGTTACACAAGATCAAAAAACTTTCATATTATGACATTAAATGAAATGGGTTTCATAAACATTTCATCATATCATAACCCGTAGAAAAGAGAAATCTTTCATAATCATTTCATCATAGAATAGACCGTGGAAATAATCAGGTTTAGTAATTATTTTATCATGGTATAACCCATGGAAGAGAAATGGGTTTTTAAAACATCTTTTCATTATAAAAAAATCATTTATATAAATAATTTAAATGGTATCCTTAGATCATCTCCATACAAAAGAAAAAGTAACATCAAAGATTTTTATCTATGATGAAAAATGATTTTGAAAAGATACTTGGAAAATTTATTGAGGAAAAATAAATTTTCATTGAAAATAAATTTTTAAAACTAAAAATCGATGAAATATCTTAGAAATACTTTTCTTTGAAAATAAAATTTGAAACTTATAAATAAATCTTTAAAAATAGTTTAAAACATTTCTTGGGGAAATTAAATTTTCATTGAAAATAAATTTTTAAAACATAAAAAAATTTATAACTCATTTTATTTAAAAATAACATTGATGAATTTTAGAGGAAGCTTAAAATAAAAGAATGGTCAAGATTGTGGAAATTATGTTCATGATGTGCACGTTAAAATAAAGATTCCTTTCACATTTTTGGTAAAAATAAAATGGGAATTGTTTGGAAAATGACATAAATATTCCTTTAAAAAAATTATATAAAAAGTAAAACACGGGTTGAAATTTCTTTCATAAATAATTTTAAGAACACTAAAAAAATTTCTTATTATTTTTTGTAAAACTTAGTTTTGGATGAAAAATGGGTCTTCAACTGAAGAGATGAATAACAATTTTTTTTCTTAAAAATATTCTTTTGAACTCTTGAGCACATAAAGAGTGGAGAATAAAGGTAAAGCGTATATCATCAAGAAATAAGAATATTATTAGAAAATTAATGAGTTTATTGATAATGGATCATAATATTTAGTCATTGTAAACATAATCATAAACATTCCTGATAAACAATGAGATAGTATCATAAAAATATTACCACTTTGGAAACATTTAATCATTAGTCCCATGAAATAATAACATTAAATAAAAAATAAAATATCATGATTATAAATAAATTAATGATATTACATTTCAAAGGGGTTGTATATACACATCATAAAAATAGATAGGTGTATAACATGACATATCTATCAAAAAAGGTAAATTGAGAGAAAAATCCCTTTCCTCTTGGGTACCTTTTGAATTGTAAATACCATGAAAGTGAGATACATAAATGGATATTTAAATCAACATAATTTTCATGATAATAAATATAAAACATATCCATTGATAGTATATACACCACATATGATAAGAAATTGGTTAATATGACATATATGTCACAGATATAAAAGTGAGAAGAAAATTCCCTTACTAATTTAGTAATAATTTTAATCATGATACCCGTTAAAGAATAGTATTAATTGAAACTTTAAATATCATAAAAAGTTCGAGATTCATGATATAACATGTCAATGGGGAAATATATACACCACAGAAATAAAAAAAGTGGTGAATATGAAACTTAGATCTTTTAAATAAAAGTGATATTACAAATTCCTTACCATACATCTTGAATTCCTTCCTACAGGTTTGAAAATCCTATACAATAAATACAGGTTTGTTATAAATATATTAAATAAAAATAATTATATATATTATACAATATATTATTTAATTATGAAAATTTATTATCCATTTATTTCCAATTCTTTATGGCTGACTGAAAATTCAATTTTTAGATTTTTAAACAGGCGATTTGTAGATGGATGGTAATAAGAACAATACAAGCGCATGATACCAAACATTAAATTCCATGTTCAAAATTAAAATTTTAAAATTAAAATAAAAAAAATACCCTGAAGAAGCACAATCTGTGAGGTCCACAATAGTTGGAGATATGACTACTTCCATCAATGTGTCTGTCATCATGATCAACCTACCTTGCCAACGTCATCTCCATCCATCACTAGTACACCAGAGAAACCATCAGAGCCAAACGAAGTCGCTAAAATTTTCACCAAATATCTTGTTCAACCTCACAGTCATCATTCAAAAAATGAGTTACCACTATTTCCATCACCAACCATCACTACATCATCATCACCATCCAACCACAACACCAGAAGCCAGAGACCACATGAGATTGTTGGAGCCTCTGTAAAATCACACCATGTCATCTTTATTCCATATTGATCCAACACCAACCAAAACACCAAATCCAAGCAAGGACAACTCATCCAAAAGAAAAAACCATAAAAACACCACTGTTGAGCTTAAAGTAGAAAAATATTCACCGAAAACATGATAAATAAAACCTAAAAACAAAAAACAAAAACCAAAAACCAATTTCGAAGAGACATACTGAGAACATTGGAAGCCACCAAGACACACCTCCCAAAACCTGATTGTCAATACGCATTCAGATTCATCCAGGATATGAGATGAAGAATGTTTGGTTAGAGAAGTGGATGAGTGGCCGAGAGCTCCAAACAACAACAACAATGAAAAGGTAGAAAACAATGAATAATCAAAACATGAGTAAGAAATCCAATAGATCTTTGAGATCTATTGACAACCAAACCAAAAAACCCAAAACCTCCTTAAACCACCACTCCATCTCCGACCTGGAGAGGCGTATATGAACAGGAGGTCAGAGTCGTGAAAAGAGTGTCCAAAAGAATCTATAGAAGATTTTCATTATAAAAGAGAAGGAACCATATCACCTTCACTGTACCAAAAGTAGGAAACTTGACCAAAAATAAGTATGATAAGGCTATAGAAGACGCAGATGAATATATAATAGGTCAAACATACAAATGAGTAATGTTTCTATTTTTTAGTGATCATTATGGAAAGGAGGTAAGTAAGGTTTTTTATTTAAATAATGATCTTAATATCAAATTATTTATTTAAATATACTTATACATATCATCCATGTAATGGTGTTATGAAATTATAGAGTCAAATCACTTCCTGAAGGTGGTATTCCACACATACACGAACGACATTATCATCTTTTTTCTAGTGAAAAAGTAAGAAATAATATGATATATTATCTTTTATGAATGATAAATATGACTGTAATATGTCATTTTTATCATGTATATACATTAAATTTATCCCATTATCTTCTATGTAAATCATTATTGAAAAATGAACCATATCACTTCGTGAGGCTGTAGTCCCCTGCACACAAAAAAAAAATTATCATATCCCATACATAATGGAAATTAAAAAGGAATTTATGATATAATGACTAAAAATGTATAATTATGTTATAAATATAATATATATACTTTATTTCTATCATCATACCCAATTGTGAGAGGTGTTAATGTAAAAATCAAGGACACCAGTTTGTGAGGTCGTAATCCGCCGTAAACAAGAATGATGATTTATTAATACATTTGATGGAAGTGGTGGGAGTTTTAGGTCATGAAATTAACATAAAAAATATCAGTATATTAGATATACAGATTATATTATATAACCTTATTTTACTAAGAATTGAAGTATGTGGAGGAACAAATAAAATAAAAATGTTCAATAAAGAAAATTACCTCTACCTTGGGCAACCTCCATAGGTTTGCACTAAAATTATTGCAAAGTTGGATTTATGACAAAAATAAGTCTTGTAGGATGATAGGATGGAATTTTGGAATTGATTTAGGTAGGTATTGTCCAAACAAAAAGGGTTTTAATGTGTGAAGAGGAGAGGATAGGGGTGATCTTTTATAATTGAGGTGAGTGACACACTTATAATGTTTTGAAAATAAAAACATGTAACCATTTTTTTATGATTAAAAAGGGATTAGAATGAATTATTATAGATACTTATATATTATAGGGTCTAAATATTTCTATAAAATAGATTTTATACATGTTTTTAGGTCATTTAAACCATTATCATTTTAGTTTAACTCTTAGTAAATACATTTTTACCTTAACCGCTGTAATTATTTTTTAATGTTTTCACGATTAATTTTGGTCAAAAATTAAGTTGAAATAATTAGATAATATAAATTAATATTATTTTATATATAGAATCCATTTTTTAATTTTATTAATTAATTTTAAAATTTTAATTTAAAATTAATCCCACTAAAGGAATAAGAAAACAGTTTGTTCAAAGAGAAAATGTTCCAATATTTACAAATTTTTATATAAAAAATAAATATAAAAATGATTAAAATGGAATAAATAGTATTAATAGATTTATAATTTAACTAATATTCTCTTTAAAACAATTTAAAATGTTATTTGACATTATAAATAATTTAAACATAAATACATTTATTCAATTAAAATTCAGTCTTTTTCTCTATTCATCAAAAAATTAATATTTTTAGAAAATTTTCATAAATTCACCCTAAGATAATTTTTAAATTTTGATTTCAAAAATTAGATATATTTGTTTCAAATTATTTTTTTTAATTTTTCAATAATTAGTTATAAAATAAGTGTGTTAAAAGGTAACAAATCTTCTTTTTAGAAAAATATTGTTTTTAAGCATAAAATTGTATTTATTATTCTCACTTTTATAGAAAACACATATATGAATGTTAAATGGTTTATTGAATATATAATATATACATTTCCTTAAAATTATTCACCAAATTTTTTTGTTTAATTTATTGTGGTAATACGTGTTTGATTTCATAAAAATTTTTTTTCAGAAAAAGATTTAATTTTTTTAATTTTTAATTAAATAGTCACTAAATATTGATTTTATATGCATGTTTAAAATATATATTTTCATACTTTAGTTAATAATATTAATAACCTCCATTAAAATGTCTAGGTGATAAATATCATATAATAATATTTTAATAATATGATGCGTTTCATTTAAATGAAATGTTTCGGGTAATATAATCAAAACATAGTGTTATATATAATGTGAAATATAAAAAAGATTAAATTCCTTCAAAAAAATATATTTCAAAAAATCTTGGGGTGTTAAATTATACCCCCCTTAAAATTATTTTTTTCCTTTAAATTCATTTTGGTCATCAATGGTTTAATATTTTCAAATTCTTTCATAAAAACCTACATCATAAAAAGGGTTAAGAAAACATACTCTTGAAAAAGAGAAATAAATGTGTTAAAGTCATATGGAATAAAACATATTTGGTTTCCAAATATGAGAACATAGGTGTGAAGTGAAAATATGGATATATAAGAGAAACCTAACACCCAAATACTGACGAAGAGTGATAGAGAACATCATCAGAAGAATGTTAATGACCACAAATCCATAAACCAAAGAGGTGTGAAAATGGTCATTGATATAAAAAATGATGGTAATAAGACCAAATTTTAGGTTAATATCATTTTCCTAATTTTGGGTAATTCCATTTCCATATAGTTTGAGAACATATGAAAATTCACTTACTTGATATATTTTTATTTTATAGGCGCAATTTCATCCTTTTGTTATGACTTGATCAATTTCCTCTTTATATCTTACTCTAAGAGATAATATTTTCACACATGAAGCACTATATAAGATCTATAAAATAATTTTTATTTCATTATTTCTAACTCAAGTTAAGAAAAAGGTTAAGTCTTGTTGTCCAATATGGATAAATATTTATATGGTGAAGTAATATGTTAATCTCTAAAACCTTATCCAAAGTTAAACTTAAACCTTTCAATAAATGGTTAACCTCATAAACCTTCCAAAATTAAAATTTATAAATAAAGTCACTAAATTTATGAAAAAAACTTAAAATCGATCCCATATATATTGTATAGTGTCTCTTTATTGTCACATGCCAAACATGTGAATACCTTCATCATGTATTCTATTAAAGTGTGGTAATAACCTAAATTCGCATAAAAGCTTATAAAAAACATACATGATCCCTCATTCCTTAGATAAAACCTAGATTATTGGATATATTTCTTGAGTCAAAAAATGTTGTAAACTTCATCAATGATACCATAAACTAATTTGTCGACAAATCATTAATCAGTTCCATGATAATTAATACTATCAAATTTACTCATTCATATGAAATATATATTTATCTTAATATCATTATATAAACCTCTATAACATATTAAGGGTTATATTCCCTTAATAACAATATAAACTATCCATTAAATCACCTATCTAGTCCATCAGTACCATTTAATATATTTTATAAATCCTTAATGAAAAACTTATACTAAAAAATCCTCACATATTTCATGATTCATATAACATAATCCTTAAATTATAATATCTAAATACATCAATAATTCCACTTCCTTCTCAAACCATTAACTAGGATTCTTCATCATATTCATTAAAATTTATTTTCTTTAATTTTTTATTTATAATATCTTCATCATCAGAAATATAATCATTACTTATGCAACATTTTTGATTCTATCCTTCATATTTCTTATTAGAAAATTTATTTTCATAATTCCCATACTTAACACATTTAAAAAACTAAAAAGTTGATGATACATTAGGGATACCATTATTCTAATCCATTGTGTTTACAAGAATTTTCATTTCTCCCTTGTATTTACTTGCTTTGTGTTCTTATTTTCTACACCCAAAACATCCTCTCATCTCTATGATACATTATATTGAGTGCTTCTTCTGACTTTATTGACATATATAAAATTTAATATTTTTTACTCCGTGGTCTCCACTACCCGAACACTCCGAAAATTCTATACTTCTCTTCTTTGGGGATTACGAGATTTTGTTAAGTTGCACATTTTTAATCATGTTCCTTGATAAATGATTAGGCATAATCATAATATCTTTTACTCCAGCCATAATCCCATTTATATTTTCATCAATATTTTTTTTGTGACATTAAATTTTAAAAAATTTTCTTTTGGTTCTCTCTATTTACTAAAACCAAAAAGCTGAGTGTGAGAAACAATAATCATAATGGGGAACCACATAATCAAGAAAAATCACTTATAAGATCTATAAATCTTGAATTATTATTTTTAATATATAAATTCTTTGGTTTATCCTAGACCATTCACACACATCATCTATTTAAATACTTCATGATGGTTCATAAATCTTTTTTGAATTTCCAAATCTTATCACCTAGGTGTGTCAAATTAGGTGTGTATCAAGGCCTGTTGTCATACACTAGGTGATGATCGAGTCTAGCCCAAACTTCCCTCTTTTTATTTTTTATGCCTAGGTACCACTTTTCCATAGACACATCCACTTTTAGTATCCATACAAGGATGAAATTTCTTTTAAACCACTCACTCTATCCTTTTATAAAAATTCCAAGACATTTTCCAGTACATTGACTCATCCTTAGACTCATCCTAAGACATATTCCTAGACATATCCTTAGAAATATTTATAGGAATGTCTCTAAAGTTTTCTCATCCTAATTTAAATTTTTTAACTAAACCTATCCTCTGATATGAACTATAGTGACCCTTGCTTTTCATACATGTGTATTACATATTTTTAGATGAATATTCAATACATTAAACAAAAAAAAAAACAGATGAGGACCATAATAGTTTAGTGAGTTTGGGGAAAAGGCACACAATATTCTAATTTGGTGGGAGATATTATATATATCCCATAAGGATCTTATCCTTTAATACTATTCACAAACATACCCTACTTGAAACCATTATTCATATCATGGGGAAAGTTAATTAAAGGAAAGAATGAGCTCTGATGCTCTGTAAGGGTTAACAATGGAGATACGCAGGCATAACCTAAACATAAGTGTATTAGAACATGATCCTAACATATGAAACCCATGAATTACATATAAAAGATCCTAATATTGAGTTATGGCATAAATATTGGCGGTTCATAAGACATGAATTATAAGGGAATAAAAAAACATGATCCATGAGAGCATAAAATTGGAATAGGACATAAAATTACAACATACACATAAGCATATAAAATAATTTTCATAGTAGTTAATGATAGTTTTCAACACCATATTAATGGAATTTTTTCACTCCCCAAACCATAATAGTAGTCATGGTTCACTCTGAAGACCATCATTATAGACAATTACCCATACTGAATCAGGTTCAATCCCTATTATAATTCTATCTATCGTATGAGATATAAATATTTACTCAATTCCTTGGGGGTAGATATTTCTCAATCCCATAACAAAATAGAAATCATACATATGTGTGCCAAAAGATTATAAAACATTCATCATATCATAACCCACAAAATAAAATCAGATTTAGAAACATATGATCATATCATAACCCGTGGAAAAGGGATAGGTTTTATAATCATTTCATCATTTATTCATCATATAAACCATGGAAAGATATGGGTTTCATAGTCATTTTATCATGGTTTAACCTATTTAATAGAAATAGTTTTCCTAAACATCTTATCATCATAAACATGAATGATTAATAGAAAGAATAATAATGGAATCGTTAGATCACATCACCAGTAAATAAAAATTACCATCAAAGGTTTTCATCCTAGATGGAAAAATGATATTGAAAATACACTTTGAAAATTTATTGAGGAAAAATAAATTTATATTTGAAAATAACTTTTAAAAACTAAAAATCCATAAAAAATTTTGGAAATCATTTTCCTTTAAAATAAAATTTGAAACTTATAAATAAAGATTTCAAAATCATTTAAAACATTTCTTAAGGAAAATTAATTTTCATTAAAAATAACTTTTAATTTTTTTTTAAATATCATATAATTTGAAAATTGACTTTAAAAATTATAAATTATGATTCAATTAAAATATTTGTCATGATGGTGGAACTTTTATTCATTTCTTTCATGTTAAATTGAATATTATTTTCACATTTTTGGTAAAATCCAAACGAAAATTGTTTGGAAAATGATATGAAGATTTCATTAATTTTTTTTTTTGTAAAAATACAGAAATTGATAAAAATATATTTAATAAATCATTTTAATATTTTTCGAAAAAATTTAAATCATTTTTAGAAAACATTTATTTGGAAGAAAAATGGGTTTACAACCAAAAAGGTAAATAAATACATTTTTTTCTTGAAAACAATCTTTTGAACTCTTAGGAACATAAAGAGAGAAAAATATTGGGAAAAAAAATATATTCTCATTACATGACCATAGGAGAAAAAAATTCATGAGTTTATTTAGAGATGGATTATAATATTTTATCCTTGGAAACAAAATCATAAAAAATCCCAATAAATTATGATATTGTATCATAAAACTCTTACCACTTTGGTAACATTGAATCGTGAGCCCCATGAAATAATTAAATTAAATGAAAATTAAAATATAATTAGAATAAATAAATTCTTTATATTACATGTTTAAGTATATTTATATACACTTTATAAAATAATATAGGTTCATGACATTACATATGTCTCAAAGAAGAAAAATTGTGACAAAAATCCCTTACCGCTAGGGTATGTTTTGAAAAGAAAACCAAGTGAAAGAGAGGACCTAATATGGATATTTAAATACAAATTTTTTTATGAAAATAAATATAAAGTAAAATAATGGATATTACAAACACCATATATAATAAATAAGTTGTGAATATGGCATGTATCTCACATATATAAAAGTGAGAAGAATAATCCATTACAGATTTAGTAATCTTTTGAATCATAAGATCCATGAAAGAATATAATTATATGAAACATTAAATATCATAAAAAATTAGTATATTCATGACATTACATGCCAATGGGGGAATTATATACACCATAAAAAACAAAATGGGTGGTGAATATGACACATGTCCCCCATAAACAAAATAGAGCCTTTAAATCTCTTACCTTAACTATCAACTTTCTTCATACACATTAAAAACTTCTATATAATAAATATAATTTTATTATAAATATATTATAGAACCATAATTATATATATTATATCATATATTATTTACTTATGACCATTTATTACCCGTTCATTACCAATTTCTTGTTAAAATCATGTTTCAGGTAATAACCACTTTGTTTTTCGTATATGTTTGATTTGTTATTTTTGGTCCTATTAATTTGATAAGGCTTCCATAATATACATAATAATAATAGTTATATATTTATAATATTTATAGAATAATTATAATTTTAATAATAATAATTAATTATTGTTTTTGAGAAATGAAGTACATTACGATCATGAAGATGGTAGGCCGTATGTACGAATGAGTAATGTTTCCATTTTTCAATGATAATTATAGAAAGAAGGTAAGTAATATTTTATATTGTTATAATGATCATAATATAATATTATTTATTTAAATATAATTATACATATCATCCATGTGGTGTGGCAATGAAAAGATAGAGTCACATCACTTCATGTAGGCGGTAGCCCATACGTATGCAAATGACGTTATCATATTTTAGTGAGTGAAATAGTAAGAATGAAAATGATATATTATATTTCAAAAATTATAAATATGTCAACAATATGATAGTTATTTCTTTTATATCACATATATTTATTATCTTTATCCTTATTATCTTCCATATAAAGCATCGCTGAAAAAACATCACATCTCCTTGTAAGGCGGTATTCTGGCGTACACACGAACAACGTTATCATATCCTTTACAAAAAGGAATGTGAAAAGGTACATATGATATAATAACTCCATAAGTAGTTTTTTTTATAAATATAATATTTATATGTTTTATCCACCATCAGACTCAACTATGAGAGTTGGTAATGGAAAAATGAATGACATATGCTCTTGAGGTGTTAGTCCTCCGAAAACATGAATGATGGATTCATAACCCATTTTATGGAAGTGTGTATGTTTTTAATTAATTAAATAAACATAAAAAATATCAATATATATAATATATTAAGGTTATTATATTAACATGGTTTTATACAAATTTAATATGCTAAAGAAATAAATAAAATAAAAACACTTGATGAAGAACGTTACCTATTCCTTCGGTAACCTCCACAGGTTTGCCCCAAAACCCATAAAAGGTTGGATTCGCGACCAAAATAAGTATTATTGGACTATAGGAGGGAATTTGGGAAGTAATGTTTTCATATATTTTCCAAAAAAGGGTTTGAATGTGTGAAAGGAGAGGGGGTGACCTTTTATAAGTGTGTTGTGTGGCACACTTGTAACATTTTGAAAAAGAAAAGGTGTACCCATGTTTTCATCATGAAATAAGGATAAAAATGAATAATTATAGATAATTAGAAATTATAGGGTCTAAATATTTCTAGAAATTTTATTTTAGACTATTTTTAGGTTATTTTAATCTTTATCATTTTAGTTTAATGCCTGATAAACTCATTTTTACCTTAACTATGGTAATTAACTTTTACAATTTCACTATTCATTTTGACAAAAAATTAAGTTACCTTATTAAATGATATAAATTTTTATTATTACAAATATTTAATCAATTTTTAAAAATTAAATTCACATAATTGAAAAAACGTATTTTAAAATTATTCCCACAAGTGTGGTGAGAAAGAGGTTTTTTCAAAGAGAAAATGTTCAAAAGTTTACAAAGTTTTTATATAAAAATTCAATATAAAAATGATTATAATGAAATAAATTGGATCAAAAGATATATAATTTAACTGATTTTAATTTAAAACCAATTTGAAATATAATATAATTTTATAAATAATTTAAATGAATATACAATTTCAATTAAAATTCAGTATTTTTCACTATTTATAAAAAATTAATCTTTTTAAAAATTATAAAAATTTCAACATAAGATAATTGTTACATGTTTTTTTGAAAAATGAAATTTATTTTTTCAAATATATTTTCTAAAATCCTCAATTTTTTTTTAAAAATAAGTGCGTTAAAAGGCGACAAAACTGCTTTTTAGAAAAATACATTCTTAAGCATAATTCTTTTATTATCTCTTGTCTAGAAAACACATAAGATAAATGTTAAATATTTTATTGAATATATGATATATAAATTTATTTAAAATAATTCACAAAAATTGGTTTGTTTAATTGATTTTGGTAAAACATGTTTTTTCTCTAAAAAATAGTTTTTTGGAAAAAAATTTCTTTTATTTTTATTTTCAATTAAATGGTCAAACAAATAATTCATTTTTTATACACTTTTAAACCATATATTTTCATAATTTTTTTAATGAGATTCACACCTACCATTCCAATTGATATGTGACAAATATAATATAATATTATTTCAATAAAATGTCACATTTCATATAAACTCAGTGTTGCGTATAACATAAGCTAAACTCAGTGTGGTGTGTAACTCAAGCTAAACTTAGTGTTATGTGTAACAAAAATTTTTGAAAAGATTAAATTCATTTTATTTTTTTAAATTTTTTTTGTGGTGTTACATGTGAGTAAATATAAATTTTAATGAGACATAAAAGGGTTGAGAATCATAATCTTGAATAATGGGATGTGATATAACGTGATAACACCAAGGAAACATAGGAATGTGGAAACAATATAAAATATGAAATTATAAACATAAGTCAAGGATAACCACCAAGAAATCGTAACATAGTGTGTTTAGGATAACCTCCCAATGACCATACATGGAACCTCTTGAGACAAAAACATTACCCAATTCTTTGGTGGACAACATAATTCCAATCCCACCCGTCACTTTTATATTATGTACATGGATAATCATGTCACATAGATTATATAAAATAAATATGTATTTAATTAATTTTAACCCCATGATTAAGGAGTTTAGTTTAAATAAATGTTAATACCCAATCAATTAAGTATAGTTATATCTAGGTGAATACCCTTTAGTTTAAATGGAGATGAGTATTAACTACACATATTTTTGGCAAGGAAAATCACTCGATAATTTTGGTAGCATAATGGGTGTACTTAAGGTTTATAGAAGGGGTTAATGAGATAAAAAGGGTTATATTATCACTTATTAATCATAATTAAAATAATATGTTTTTGATAAATCATATCCCAACTTGAAAAATCGGAAATCAAATGGCATGACATAATGAAGGTGCTTGAATAAAGAGGAGGAGGAGGAGAGGATCCCTTACCTTGATAGGGTGTTTCTATAATACTTTGAGGAGCTTATTAAGACTTAGGGGGAAAATTTTGAGGGATATAGAGAGGTAATTAAATAGTAAGTTAATTCTTAAAGAGTTTTTAGTGAGCATGAATTGGAGTTTGTGTGGGTTTATATAGCAAAGTAGGAAATTTATTTATTAATTTCCAAACTTTGGTTTTGGACTCTATATGAGAAAGTAATCAATACCAAAAAAATAGAAAAGTTTTCCCCATATTTTATTCCAAAAGGGATTTATTTTTATTATTTTATATTTCTAATAACCTAAGAAATTAAAATAATTCCCTTTGTGATGTGGAAGTGTGTCATGTTTATAAAGAATTGATTTTAAAACCATAAAATATAATATTGGTTTGGGAGGATTCATTAATGGTTTATAAACCTAATAAAATGACTTAAAAACAAATTATTTTAAAATGAAAAATAATTTTGGTCAACGATACTATTTATAGTATTTATTATGTCCCTGTTTATCTTTTATAATGTCATAATGCATACCGTATAATTATATTGTATTTAATTTTTACCCAAAAAGAAGTCTGTCTCATAAAATTATGAAAAAAATTAACATTTTATAATTTTGACATGATGATTTCAAAAATAATATTTATTTTATCAAAAAAATCATATAAAAATGATAATTTTCACTTTTAAATAAAAATTACCCATTTATTGAAAAATGTTGGTATTTTGAAAATAACTATTTTCAGGCCCTTATAAAAATTATTTTTGACTTTGTAAAATTATATTATCATAGGTATTTAATAAATAATATTTAATAATGATCTTTTTTTATTAAAATATCAATTGTTCCGAAATTTATTGAATTTATCAAATGAGTGTGTTGATCGAAATTATATATTTTCTAAAAATACAATTTATGTTTTATCGTAAAAAAATGATTTTTTAATCAAATACATTACTTAATTATTTAAAAATAAATATTAAAAAGTGACAAGTAAAATAAATGTTTTATTGAAAATAAAATATTAAAATTTATATTGTTAGGGCCTAGATATATATCCCTTTATTATACAAGTGAATGCCCTAAGGGTAAGGCGTATAATTTTGAGACTCTCATGGGGTGGTTTGGTGAACATGGTTTGGAGCATGATCTTGATGATAATGAACTTATTCTATAAATGGATTAACTCTTACTTTAGTTATGTAATCTGACATTGGTCTTCGTTAAGGGAAAAACCTTGTGATTCTATATCCCTCAAAATTTTCAATAAATTGGTTTCATAGGGTACAATCCTCTTGGTTGAGACCATCCGCTCTTCCATCCCTATCTATTTGAATTTATCATTGCCCTTAGAATACTAATCATAATGGTCATTATACAAAATCTATATTATCAATAATTATAACGATTACCAATATTTTAAATAAAATAGACTATAATTGTCCAAAATGACCGAAGTAGTGCATTTGTTTTCTATAACTAGATTACTTGATAAGGCATTTATTCATTAAATAAGGGAATTTCATTTCAAAAAGTTTGGGTCTTTACCCTAACACCTTATGAGGTAAAATAAATAGTTCTTTAGGAATAATAGAGATATGATATAGGATTTATAAGTATTTTACTCACATATTTATAACACAAAAATGGGGTATATAGATAATCACCAACACTTCTTAATTGTTGTCTCATTTATTCGTACATTACAATATACGAATAAATACTATGAATTAATCTTATGAATGTATAACCTTATTTATATTTGATATTCTAAAAGAATTTATAAATAAATTCCAAGTATTAAATGAAAATCATTCCATGAGAGAAATGAATTATATATATATATATATATATATATATTTTCATGCATTGCATGTATAAAAAATACATCCATCATATGCATGTATTAAATGTACACTATTTATATATATTTAATATCATATTATATATATATATCTCATGAATCATATGAATGAGTACATAGCTATCATGCATGTAACTTTTTAGTGAACATCCAATAATCTCCCACTTTCACTAAAATCCCATAGTGACTTTAGAAAAAACTTAACGAATCATTTTAAATCCATCCAAACTATTTTGGATATGTTTTTTTTTCATGAAACTGTCTTCATTTAAAACAAAACATTTTGTATAAAATTATATCCATATCTAAGGATCTAACTGTGTGACCCTGCAAGACTTATCTATATTAAAATAAACTATGAAATCCTAATTATATAGATGTAAGTAAAGAGATAACTTTAAGAAAACATCAATGCTACTCAATCTACTAAGGGGTTAGGTGTGATCCCCATTAGACATACTCATATCTCTACATGTACCTATCTGTTGTAAGATATGTTATATACATCATATGTATACCTTTATAATCCCTTTGTACATGACATCAAGTGAACACTTTACATGGAATATGTCTATTTAGTCTTAACATCTCATCATTTCCTAATTCTCTGAAAAATAATGACCAAATTAATGAAAAAAATCATATGTTATTCATTTATCTAATAAGTAAATCACATGTCACTTATCCAAGTTTTTGAATACATCATATGTGAAACAACTAATAATGGCGTTTCATTTCTTTAGTATAATTCAATCTTGGGCCAGATTAATTTTCTTATCATAAAAGTCTAAAAATTGCTTCTTCATTTTACTCCAATCAATGACATGATCTACAACAAAACCAAACATCCCTAGATAACTAAGTTCATATATTGAATCATGTAAGTAGGGTATCATAACATGATGGTTTTCATGATAGATATCTCACCAACCTCTCATAAGAAGGATTGATAATAACCATACACCCCTAAGTATATCTATGTCAATATGAAATTACTTGATATATACTTTAGTATACGAGTCCAATTAATAAACCATTACTTATTACCTCAAGAATATAGTCGTCTAATATTATATAAAATGCAAGATTCTATTCGTTATAAACTTATAATAGTTTTACAACCCATAATACCCATTAATGATCATTTTTTTGGGACAACTAGAGTTTTTAATTTTAGGAAATATTTATCATTTGACCATTCAAGTAAAGTAAATTTACAACACCCATGATTAAATGATAAATGGATATTTCTTCATTACAAATACATGACATGTGTACAGTCATGAAACTAATATATTATGTGTACAATACCCAAATATTATCTATGAACGTAATGTTATTGTTGCATATAATGTTTTATGATCATTAAACCCATATATAATTCTTAACACATCACTATGTGGATCTGATAATTTACACCCACTAAACTCTTAGTGATTAAGATTTATAAAGAAAGGAATTTGAATAATTTTTAGCCTTAGAAATAATATTCCTTAGTTCAACTCTTTTAACTTATATTCAGACTCCTTAACTTTATAACATAAAATTTTATAATGTTATCTTCTGATGCCTACTTAGAACTCTTTCTAGGTTCATTGTCATCGTCATTGGAACCCTTTCCATCAAATGTTTTCTCTTAAAATCTTTTTTTAAATAATGTAACTATTTACATTATCACTTTAGTAGTATATCCTAAAATCTTTTAGAAAAAATTGATATCCACTATTTTATAGTGACTAATATAACTCCCTAAATTTCTCTTTACTACCATACCCTAAAGTTCATTAGGAAACCAAGATACAATTTTTTTATTGGATGGTATAAGCCTTTAAGAGATTGCGATGTTTAATTGTTTTGGTAGCTGAAAGTAAATAATTAAATTATTCTTTACAATAATACATCCTTAGTTCCTATAGGATATTAAGAGAAGAATTACTATAATATTAGACTAGTATAATTCTTTAGTTAATAGTGATATTCACTTTCTTTAAATAAGTAAATATAACTTTTTATATTTTTCGTTATTGTCACATATCCTAAATCTTTAGGTTCATAACTAAATAATCACTAAAACTAAATATGGTACAATATTTCATTTTCTATCTTTGAATTTATCTAAGTTAAAACATATCTCCACTAGAATCTTAAACTTTATATCCTCTTCAGTATATCTTTCCAAGATATAACACAAACTACTTGATGTTTTGGAAAATAATTTTATTTTTTTAGTAGGAATATAAGAAAAAGAATATATTTTTTCTATATCTCATATGGTAATATAAGTGTTTGGAACCCTTCCTTTTGAAAAAAAATATTTTATTAAAATATATCACCGATAGGTGGAGGTGACACATTCACACAAATTTTAACAAATAAATAGATAAACACTTTTTCCAAAATTCTCTTCTAAAAAGATGTTATTGAAATTGGTGAATTGTAAAACATGTGTATAAAATTAATCATATCATATTTTTCATAAAAATTACTTTTAATAAAAAAATTTAATTTCACAAAATGGAAATAATAATATACACATATTTTACTTAGATTCATTTGAGATTGATAAAATCCTTTATATTCAAATTGTTGATATAGTAACTATTTAATACATCTCATGAATATAAATTATTAACTTGATCAATTATTGCTTTGATTTTGAACTCATATATATTTACATATAAATTTGGTATCCGACACCTTTCAAAATCAAATAATTAATTTCAATAACATATATACTTGGAATAGTCATTCCATTGAGTTCCTCGAACTCATTAAGGTATATTTTGTACAATAATATCATTTAAAATAACTACTATTACATCTTGACATCCATAGGTTTTAATGATATCGATTGAATTATTAAAGAAACATTATTGAACTTTTCAACTAACTTTTATTCTTTTGGTTTGAAATTCTACCCACTTGTATTAGTGTTTAGAGTACCAAAATCTAGACATCATATTACCAATTCCTTCATTCTAAATTATTTTAGAATATTTGTTTAGTTTTTCTTAAATTAACTAACTTTTTTGGAACATTAACATAAATGAAATTAGTATGAATTCCCTAAATAGAACAATCCATTTTTGTATCTCCTTAAATAATGTTATAGAATTGAAAAAACCATAACTATGTGTATTAAAATCCTTATTATTTAAAAAACCACTGATTATAAGATCTTAACAATAGAAAAATAAGAAAATACACATCTTATTAAATATTTATCTGAGCCTAATGTATCCAAGTCTCCAATATAACAACACATTTTTTCTTCTTTTCATATAATCCTATATATCTAAAATACTTTTAAAATATACAATTGGCATCACATAAAAAAAGAAATTAATTTTATAAAATTCATACATGAAGTGGATGTTCCATGTGGCTTCTTACGAACCATCTAGTAACTCATATAATTTCTTCTCCAATGTCCAACTTTTCCACAATGAAAATATTTTCCTTCCTTTTTTGATTTCCATTTAGTTGGCTGTGTAGACTTTCCATGACTTTTATTTCCTATTTTTCCAAAAATTTTACCCATAACATTTTATTCCATCAGCATAGTTTTTGATCATGAACTTCCTATGACTTTTTCATTAATTATAAACATATTAAAGAGTTTAGGTAAAGATTCTCAGAATTCATTCATATTATAATTCACAAAAAAAATGTCAGAACCTTTCCAATAGTGATTATAGAATGAAATATGTTTCCAAATAAAGATTTATTGATGAAATTTTCCCCTCTAAGTTATTAACTTGCCCAATTATATTGAGTACATGGGTTGATAATGAGGTTCCTTCTATCATGTTTCAACTAAAAATATATTTTGAAACATCATACTACCTTTCTTGTCCTTGATAGATTCTTCTTAGGTTATCTATAATTTAAAAGCAATTTATTATCACATGCTTATTTTCAAATATTGACTCCATTTTAACAAGAATGAGTATAAATACTTTATATGAATATTTTTTTATATTTATAATAGTTATCTAAATCCTTTTATTTAATATTTCACCAATCATTTTATCAATAGGATGTTTTTCTGACACATAGAATTTTCCTTCTTGTTTGAGAACAATTCTAAAATTTCTATACCAACCAAAAAAGTTTCTATCATTAGGTATCTATTTTTCAAGAAATTATATTAAGGGAAATCTTGATGATGATTCAATTTATATAAAACATAAGATTTTATCAAAAGAGAATTATTTTTTATATCTATTCATTAAGGACTTTTTAATGAAAGTCTCTGACAAAAAATAAATACCTCATACATCAGTAATCCATGATTTGTATTTCACTAGCAATGAGTATTCCTAGGAATTCATCTCACTACTTAGTTATTTAGGTAGGAATCATTACAATCACAATAGTTGTGACTCTTGGATAGTTTAGTAGATAAATACTTACCCAAATCCATCATATAAATTAACTATACTATATTCCTTTGGTATCCTTTATAAGGGGTTCCAAGCTAAGTGTAAACCAAAACAAGTGCTAATAATAGAATAAAAAAAATCAATCCAAGGAAACTTTTCTTGGGAATAAACCAAAAAAGGATTATCTTGTGTTACTTATCTCTTGATTTCCTTTCACAAGATAATTTAGGGGTAGGCTTCTTAGGCAGAAACTACCTGGTTAAATGATCTAGGTCTTAATAAGTGCTATTTTGGAAGGAATAACACAAATTTTATTTGATAGATTTTAGTCTCATTAATTTAATACACATCATATACATATTAAATACATTACTATTACATAATATGTATTGTATATGATTTAATGTTTAATTTCATTTTACATATACGTGTTTGTAAAAATTTAGTTTTTCAAATCCTTATTATAAAAACCAAATTAATTTGTTCACACCAAATTATTGTGTAACTGTTTACACAACCCATTAGTCTATATTTATCACCCAAAATAAAATTAAATTTTATTCATACATATCCAAATGCATCATATGTATAGGGTACATGAACGCTTCATGTGAAGGTATAAATTTATATTAGACTGAAAGACTACGTATGAGTAATCTTGGAGCGACATATAGCCAACCCCATTAACTTTCTTAAACAAGGAAATCCTTTAAGAAATTAGGTGTTCTAACCCCAAGTCCTTATAATTAGGGATACTTTCATCAAGAGAGAATTCAATTCATAAAAAACTCTAATACCTAATATTCACTAACTATTACCAACAACTATTCTCAATCTCATAGCTAAAAATAAAAACCGAGCTTTAAGTAGATGAAAACTAAATTTTATGATATAAAACCTAGAATTATTTTAAACGCCTATCCTAGAAGCTATTTATCATATAAATGGGCATAAAAAATAACCATATTTCCTAATTTGTTTCTAAATATGAATATTAATGAAATTTAAAAAATAAATAGACAATTTATTTATTTTCCAAAACAAGAGACATTTATAAACTATTCATAAATAAATGCTAATTATAAATATTTTATAACTTAGAAAGAAAATAAATAATTTGTATTAATTTCAATATGAACCCTTTTATATTTTATATTAAATGAAATTTATATGATACCTCAAAAATTAAGGACTTTTTGTAATTCAATATATATTATACAAACATTGTATATAATCTAAATATCATATAAAATATAATTTATAAACACTTTATAAATAACCTATTTTGGTTTCTAAATAAACCCTTTATTTTTATATTATAAATAATTCCATTTAATATGTCAAGAGGTATTTTAAATTTTTAACCATTAATATTTGGGAATAATATTTTATAAACATTTAATTTAATTAAATATAAAAAATTTAAAATTAATTAATTATTTTATAAAATCTTTCTATATTAAATATTTCCAAAATATCTTTATTATGATTTATAATCATTTTATGAACCATATAAACCATTTAATATGTTAAAAATAATATTTAACAATTTTCTTCTTAGCCTTATGCCGAATGAATATGCTATGTAAAGGTATCCTCTATTTTACCCTAATGCAGTCCCTCTATTTTAGGGTAAGAGATGTTTTCATAACCCTGTATAAAGTTATACACAGATTACCTTGACACATCTCCCTTATGCAATTGTATTACCCTTACACAGCTCCTTTGCGTAATGGTATTCTGTAAATTCCAAACATTGTGTAAATGTAAATATCTAGGAACTTTACGCAACATCTAACTTTACACATATGGGTAAATCGAAAATGAACCTAATATAAAATTCTTGGTGTAAGGTTACTAAATTTATGAAACTCCTTGAATAAGGGTACTAAAATTACACAACTCCCTTGCGTAAGGGTATTACCTTTATGCAAATCATTTGTGTAAAGGTAACAAAGACGTTACCCTTATGAAGATAATTTAATTAAGGGTATCACATAAGGGTTAAACCTTAATTAAGTGGCTTACAAAATGGTATCACATAAAGGTAAATCATATTCACATTTAAATAACATTTCCTTACTCCCAAATAAGGGTAAAGGAATTTATGCCATCATGTAACCGACCATCTAAGGGTTTAACATTTATGTATTGGATTTCATAAGTGTATAAGCATTATATAACCTACCTATGTAAGGGTAAATCATATTTACCCTTATTTAGTTCACATAAAGGTTCAAAACTTTTACACATTTTATGAAAATGTTTTTTCTTAATTTTCCTTTGAAAACCAGTGGTCAAAACTTGTTAGAAACTTGAAGATACCTAATCCGATACCACTGATGGGTTTTGTATGAAAATATAATGACAATATACAATGGAAGACTACCCAAAACATAGAAAGATCTATCATTAATAATTAATTGGTAAAAAAATGAAAAAATGAGTACCTGAAAATGATAGTCATAGTGGTCTACTTCTTCCTTATATGGAGATTTGTTTAAGAAGATCCTAAGAAGTAGTGAATGTAAGCACCTTGCCTCCAAGAGAGTACACCAAGAAAATTATCGATAAACACATCGTGAGGATACCCAAGTGACTAAAGGGGTACTATCACCATATTGTGTAAGATAAATAGTGCTTTAAGAAGAAGAGACATACATAAGAGGCTTCATAAATATTACACACACATAGCCATCACATGGAATTGGTTTATATAGAAAATCCAAGATAATTTCTAATTATTGTCATATTTATTCATATATTTTAACATATTAATAAATACTATTTATTCATCATATGAATGCATAACATCATATATGTTTCATCTTATGAAACAATTTCCAAATAAATTCCAAGTATGAAATTAAAACTATTGGGGGAGATAGATAAATAATATATATATCTAATATATATATATATATATTATTCATTCATTGCGTGAATAAAAAATACATACATCATATACATGTATTCAATATACACTACATATATAATATAATTTGATATATATATATATATATATATATATATCTGAGGAATCGTATGCATGTGTGAATATATCTTATGCATGTGCATTTTTAGTGCACATCCAATAGTAAATATTCCAAAACACATCCCGCAACATGGTTAATATTTTCCTATAGATCTTACAAGTTATTATTTAGAAAATATCTATTAGTATTCTCATAACTCAAATCTTTGAGGAACTCAAGAACAACTAGTTTCTCTATAGGAGATAAAATCTTTGGACTGAATCCCTGCTCTTCTTATTCTTATTATTCTTCAATAAATACAACCCCAAAAATTTACATAATGATTAATCCCTTGGATTAAAGATGTTGAATTTTTTTATTTATTATGAAAGCAATAAAAAAACTTTTAAATTGGGATGAAAGATAAACCTTACATGAATCATTGGCCTAGTTTCACAATGTCTTTAAAACATAGCTTGAAGGTCCAATAGAACATTGACCTATAATATAATCCCAAATTAAAACAATATCTCTTTCAACTTTTTCATCCTTCCCAAATATTTCTCCATGCTCACAGCCCCACCTGTAGAGTATCATAGAAAGTTTTTCATCTATTATTTCTCACTACAAATAGATTCTTAAAGGTGTTATTATTTTCTTTATTTTCTTGAAACTTTTACAACACTGAGTGTATCTAGGACTGGTATTAGAACCAACCTTATCCTGACCATCCTCCTTCTCTTCTTTGATACCAATATTGTATTTACTTAATCACAGTGTCAAATATGCATTATCTTCTTTCTCAAAACTTGTTCTTCTTATGTTTCTATTTTAGAGCTCTTAATCTCTATATTTCATATAATGGAAAATTATCCATTTAATGATTTATTTTATTCTATAAAAGAACACCCTATTCATGTGAGGTACATTCACAACTTTTTCACATGCTTCCCCAAGCTTTCTTTTTGGGTTCTTCACTTATTTCAAAAAATGAGAATATATTATAAAATACATTTAGAAAATAAAAACCACAAGCACCATCCTTTTCCATCATCCCTTGATCTCTACAATATTTTTTCAACTATAGTGTCCAATGATATTACAAATATATCCCTCTTTGTTTTCTCATTTTCCTTTCTTATATTTTTATTCCTTTAAACAAGTCTTCCATGAAACTTATAGTAGCCTCAAGGTCTGAGTATTTTTAAATAGATTTCTCAAATGAATTTTTTTACAGCTATATAAAATATACATAAAATCAGTTTCACTATAGTATTTTTCTCTTTTGGCATGATAGTTTCAACATGAACTCTATTCATAATTAATCACGAGTCTGTAAACACCATCTAACATCTTAGATCTTCTTTATCTTTCTTAGATTTAATGATGATTATTTTTTGGTATTTAAATCAATGAAGTTTTCCACCATCAACTTCATATTTTTCATTTTACATATCCAAATTTTACAAACCTAGAATTTCCAAAAATCTAGGATTTCTAAATTCAAATCCTTTTATCGTACTTGGATCATATTCTCGACTATTTTAAAGATCATTTTATCACTCAAGTATATGAGATAAAAATTAATTTTATGATGTTAAGAACAAAGAATACCAGTGTATGAATTGAATAATTGAAGGTTAATGTTTAATTATTATTTGATTGGGGGTAAATTTGAGATATTTTACTATGAAATATCATAATTTCATGTAAAAATATTAGTGTCTAGTGATATTGAACAATCTAATGGAAAAACTAACAAGTTATCATATTCTTCATTTTCCTAAAGAGGGAGATATGTTCGAGGTCTATTACAATGTTTCTCAACATGGACTAGGATGCATGTTGATGTGTGAGAGAGTAGTGATATCTTATGGAACTTGGTAGTTATTTCAACATGAGTGAAATTATTCGGGTCATGATCTTGACCCAGTAATAGTAGTTTTTTTCTAAATCTTTAATGACATTATCTCATTAGTTATCAGTTTTTGGTCTTCACTTATCATAAGAGCTTGCGATATATATATTTTTAATGAGATTTAAATTTTTATAATTTTTGGTAGAAAGTGTTCTTATAGGATTATGACTTCATTATCTCTTGTATTCCATATAAAGGTAATGTGGTGGATGATGTGTTAAGTAAAAATATATGTGGTGATGTTTCTTTTGAGGTGGTAAATAAGGGTAGGATGATAAAGGAGTTTTGATTTTTTTAAATGGATATAGAGGAGGTTAGTAGTGTATTTTTGTAAAATTATATAATATCACACTCTAATTTGTTTTTATAGCTTGAGGAATATCGTCTTAGAGAACATTTTTTGAAAGTACAAAGTGATTTTATCATTCCTGAATATTATCTTGAGGAATATATAGAGGATAATAAATATAAGTTATTATTATATGGGAATATAATCATTCTTTGGGTGATACAAGTGGTGTTTTTACATGAATTACATATATATCAAATGAGGTATTACATAATGATGTTTTCAAGATATACCATGACTTGAAGGAGAAGAGTTTTTGGCCAAGAATAAAGAAATCGATGGAAGAATAGTGTCAGAATTTCTTTTCTTTCAATAGGTGAATATCATGTATCAAATGATAGTTATATTATTATAGCTCTTATATGTTTCTTAGTTTAAATTGGATAAATTTTTTATATATTTAGCCATGGGTTTTCCTTGATTGTTGGGAGGATTAAATTCCATCTGGGTGGTAGTCAATCAATAGATAAAGTTAGTTTATTTACTGATGATCAGGGGGTTGAGTGTAGTGGACTTATTAGCAAGTCATTATATGAAGGAAGTGGTTAATATTCAAGGATTTATGAAGATAACCGTATTTAATCGATATCCCTAATTTATAAAATGATCATGCATTATTTCATAACATGATTTTGGATCTCATTCATGCCTTAGTATGACATTTTATCTTTATATAGATGAGCATTTGGAGTGAATGATCCATACACTGGGGTATATATTTCATGTATGTGTTCTAAATATTGGAATTTCATTGGAGAAACATCTGACTTTGGTTTAGTTTTATATTAATAACAAATATCACTTATCAATTGGAATGACTTCATTCAAGGCATTTCATGGATGAACATATAGATTAACCTTATATTGAATCGAGGTTGGTGATTTAGTGATTATTAGACTGAATTTAGTATAGAGTATGATGGAGAAAGTTTTGATGATTCAATATCATATGAAGGATACTTAAGACATTTGAAAATATTATATTTTTTCAAATAAGTATATCTTTATAATTTTATGTTGGGGATCATGTTTTCTTAAAGTTTTATCATCATCATTGGTATTTTAGTTTTGATATAAAAATTAAGATATTTTCTTGAATTTTGGGGTCTTTAGAGGTGTTTGAGTGAGTTGGTGAGATGAAATATTTGTTAGTTCTTCCACTTCAGATGTATTGAATTTACGACATCTTCCATGTGTTTACTTATTTTGAGGTATCTTTTGTATGGCTCCAATGCCATTATTTGGTGTGAATTGGATATAAAAAAGGATGAGATATTCATAGAGTTGTGAATAGAGAATTAAGATCATTGGGAGAAGGTATGGTGAGACTTATATAAAAGTGTTGGATTGAAGGAATATATATGTTTGTGAGGGTCATTGATTTTATCTCAGTATCTAGTATTATTTACACTTTTTTTATAATGATGTTGTGAATTGATCATGAGATAAAGTGGTTAATGTTGTCCTTATTTTATATGTTTTGTTTGATCCCTTTTTTATAGGTTTCTATTTGAGAGGTATGTCATAGGATGATTTAGTTTTTGAGTCTATTTTGTTCTCTATTTTTTAATTATCAAGGCTTATAATCATTTGATAGGTATCTAATATAGAAAATAGTATTATCCAAGTTCTTTACTTTTTGATTTTGAGGAATTAAATATGTTAGAAGTGATATTAAATATAAATGGTGGAATTATAGTTAAATTTAATCTATAATTTTTTATGATGAATAAATCATTCTATAATTATATTTTTTTCATCATTATTTTTATTGAGTGGTATGTTTTTTAAGTGTTGTATTCAGATAATCTAGTTCCATGATAATCCATTATGGCCTATTTCCGATGCAATTATTTATGTCATTAATGTGAAACAATTAGTGTTCTATATTAATGATATAGTGTGGAAGGATTGAACATTTGTTCATTAAGGTAAAATGATTAATCCATTATTTTGGGCCATGATTTATGGGGAGTTTTTCGATACACCATGGAAATTATCATTGCTTCATAGTGTGGCTTGAGGAATTTTAATTTTAAGTGATAATTTAGACATGGAATTAGAGGGAAGAAAGGGTTGCACTATGAAATTCCTAATCCTTTTTTTGGTGTAAAAAGGTTTATTACACTGTAATATTCCTTGATATCATCAAATTTGACATATTAGTAGTCGCAATATATAGGGGAAGACAAGGGAGGTCATATTGTTATTTTTTGAATTTGTAACCAGCTGACACCAATTGCAACAAAACTCAGTGTGTTATGCCATGATTTTTGGAATCCATCTATTTATGTATAAATTAGGGTGGTTATTAGGCATGATTTAGTTACTCCCCATTCTTTACATATTCTGAATACCTTATGGTTTTCCCTGATGTCTCTAAATTCACTTTTTATGAACTTAAATCTCTATCTCTTATAGGGATTTATTTATATAGATTGAGTTAATTATTAATTTATTCTTCTTCCATAAGAATTTATAATGTCTAAAAAGAAATTCTTGGGTTATGTATGAGGTTTTGAGATGATTAAGTATTGAAATAGGATGATTGATTATATATGGATTCATGAACATTTGTTCATTAAGATTCATATTTTTTATGGTGAGATAAATCAAGCTTCAATTTGAGGCAGGTGATTCAAATTTTCTCTTTTATGTGCTGTGTTGATATGGTTGTAGCATGATTTAGTGTTTCAATACATATGGAGTTGAGATTAGAAAAACTAAATAAGAATAATTAAAATGATCCTAGGAGGTTCATGATTCATAGATTATATTTATATGTATATGATTCTTATTCAAGTCATTTACTTTCTATTTGTTATGACACATGTTATTTAATTAAATATAAATACCATGAGCATATGAAGAAATGTAAATCTATTTAGTATTATAATAAAGAATAAGTAATGAAATGTTTTTTTATACTAATTGATGTTTCATGTTATTGGTTATTGTATGATAATATAGATAAGTTGGATATAATGAGGTAGGGGAGGAAGTCTTAGTGCTGTTTGTTGTTTTTTATGGAATATTGAGGTTAGGATGGATAATATGATATAGTTATATGGGATATAGAATTAGGATAAATTGGTTAATTAAAATTGATGATAGGAATGGGGTCATGGTTTTTTTTGATAATGTCATGTTTAAATAAAGTATATAAATATTTTATTATATAGTAAATGAAATGTAAATTGTAAATTTTAAATTGGCATAAATAATAAGGAATACGAAATGAAATGAGTTGATGTGTATTGGGGAATAAATCAGTAATGTGATTAGATAAAAATATGTGTAAGTGATAATCAATGTTATAAATGGAAGATATATTTCATAGGTTATGTGGTTATGGAGTTGGTTTGTAGTGTGGTTTGGGGCGGTAAGAGTTTTTATTGTGTGAGGGTGACTGTTTGAGATGGGATATGGTTTTAGAGGTGTTGGATTATAAGTTCACTCTGGTAAGGTATTTTACCTATATTATATCATCGTACATTTTTTTATTTCTTATAAACCACCCTCATGTTAGGTAACTTGAATGATTCCCATGAGAAGTTTTGAGCACTAGGTAAACCGCCAAAATTTTGGATGTGTGTTATACAGATGGATGAGTGTTATTCTTCTCATTTTATTTATTATAGTGATAGTGTGATTGTGTACTCATGGTAGTGATTGTTTATTATGTTGTACATGGTTGTGGTACGAAGATGTGGTATATGGTTGTGGAATGCAGATTTGGTACGCGATTATGGTATGAAATATAGATTGTGGTTGTGGTATGAGGTTGTGGGTTGTGGTTTTGGTATTTGGATATGGGTTCAGATTGGAGTGGTAGTACATGTGCTATTAGTATATGAGATTTACTATGTTAGTAAAGAAGCAGGTGCATGGTACCACATTTATTATACTTATAGGTTTACTATATTGATATTATTTATGGAATCTGTGAGTGAAACTTTGGTGAGTTGAGTTTTTAGTTTACATGGAATATTCCATGAGTTGTTTTTATTATTTATTCACTATAGTTTTAGTATACTTATTTTCTCACCTATACTTGTATATAATATTTTTACATATTTGTAGGTCCTAGTTAGATATTAGGCTATACTTTACTTGATCATGACAAGAATATTTTTTTTTCATTCGAGTGTCTACCATAGGAGATTATTTTTAGAATATCCTATGGAGACATTATATTCTTGAATGAAATTACACACATATTAATTTTATTATTATGGGGATTTATTTGGTTTTTTTATTTATGGTGTTGGTGTTGATGGGTGGGTATTATTATTTTATGGGGATTAAAATAGGGAAATTACTTATTTTTGTTTTTTATACCCTCAATGTTGGTTTATAACATCTAACCTATTAGAGGTGGGATTTATGGGTCTCTCTTGAATTCACTATTGGTATACGAGGGGTTCTAGTCGAAATAAGTCCTTATAACTATTTAATGAAATGATTCATAATTAGTTTTTAAAATTAAAACTCTTTTCAACTTATGATTCAATCCTAATATTTATTGTTTAAAATTTAAATAATCTATATAGATTTTTAAACTCCTCAAACCATCCTCAAAGGGTGATATAACCAAATATGATAGCTTAGGTTGGGATTTTTTTTGAAAATTCAAGCATTATATCCTAATGTGTGAATTTTCATAAACTATACCTCAATGTAGTGGCCCTCCCTATGTCACGGATAATACCACCATAAAATGGGACATGGTTTTTTCCACCACATAATTTTTTGGTCATTGATGCATAAATACAACACATATTTAATTCCTTTAAAGTAATTATTAAACATAAAAGAATCAAATTTATGATATCATTTCCTTGAATTCTATTTATGTTTGTGCGATAACATATTAATAAGGAAAATTTGGTTTAGTTTAACTTTGTTATGAAAACCTTCAATAGGCCTTATGTGAATATTTTCATCCATCTCATTATACACATTTTTATTTTTTATCTAAATATTATAAATGGAAATAATTAAGAGCAATAAGAATACAATATTCTAATAAATGATTATTCCATAATAGGAGAATCATATTTATGTTATAATAAATTACCTCTCATTATAATAAAATCTTTCCAAGTAATATAACTTTTAATCTAATTTTACCGCTTCCCATATTTTATTCATTTTTTATAAATCCATTAACAATGAATGATTTTAAAATTAATTGTTTTATTCACAAATTTACTTTTGTTATTTTTTTAAAATAAAATCCATTTCTTTATCAATATAAGGTAGTTATTTCCTAGATTCACTATTTCTAATGGTTTGATATTATTATTGATTTTCATAATAAACCTTGTTTTGGTAAAAATTTAAAGAAATAGTAGCCACATATGTGTGTCTAATTTTGAAAGGGGTACATACTATTAACATATGTGAGTTTAATTCCCGTCCGTAGGCTGGATCACATGAGGTCATGAACCAACCCATATTTCCTCTAATATGAGAACCTGATCTCACCTGCGACATGATTTTATAGTAATTATCGATACCCATAGAGTAGAAAGTATTGTTTGGGAATCAAACATTTACAAATAAGAATTATTTTAATCGGTGAAACTATAATAAAACTAAAGTTCCACCTGTTAGTCTAGAATGACCACTCCATAAGTGGGACGGTTAAACATAAAAAATAATAAGTTTTAATAATGGAAAAATCATATGAGGCATAACATAAAATATCACAATATAAAAGAACCCAACTTCAATATGAGAACCAATATAACAAAAATAAAATAAAATCAACATTATACATGGAATCATACAAAAAATAAATAAAATTCCAAAATAAAATAAGACCGTGTTCAACCATATCCTTGTATAAATAAAAAAAATACTTTTCTTGGGACCACCATCCCTAAACCAAAACAAGAAACCCAATACCAACCATCATATCCAAGTGTAATCTCGACTAAAACTGAAAAATAAATAGGTGTGAAAATATTTCTTGAATGTAACCAACCCACACCCCATGCTTAATATTTAATAGTAAATCTTTTTCATTATATTTTGAAAATATCTTTATAAAGGTAAAATTTTCATTTTAATCAAAACAAGTCACATGAATTCATTTTTTTAAAACCACTTGTATCAGTAAATTCACTTAAAACCCATTTTTAAAAAGAGAGTGAAGATTAATTATTTAAAGTTATAGATGATTAAAAATTTAGAAAAAAATCTCTCCATACTAATTTATTTCAAGAAATATAATAACATGATTTTGAAAAATTAAAAAGGATAAAAAATAAATACATAAAATAAAATCACAATCAAACTCCTGTATATAAGAAATACATACCAATTTATATGAAAATACTACAACATGTGAAAACGTAGTGAGCAATAGTATCCTGCATAGGTAAAATAAAGGTAGAAAAGAGTAAACAATAATAATATCTATTCAAATGAAATAATATAAATGTAATAATGTAAACAATAATAAAAACACTCATATCATATAAAATAAACAACCGTCATCATAAGACTTCCCCAGGACACTATGGTCTAGACAACCCAGGATCCTCATACAGTCTCAGTGATTGAGACTATCATATAATAACCCATGGATCATTATGAAAGGGCTCATGATACTAGAAAATATATAAATTATATTGTCCCAACCCAACCTAATCTATAAATACTAACCAGACTGGTTCACTTTGTGACCTCTGACACACCTCCTTGTTTGTAAAAGGATTCCAACTATTTTCTAGGGCCTATAAAACACCAAGGGGAGACTATTACCTCATTATCAACATATGAATAATAGTATAAATAAAATAAAAATATAAAAAATTCAGATAAACATCACAATTAGGGAAAGTGATGATAAATAAATAAAACATCATATGCATTATTAAATAAATGTGTCATATATACCATATCCAATGTGTGTGGATCATACACAAGAAGGATAAAATGAATAAAATTAACCTAAAGGTAATAACCTCTCATCAACTGGTCCTGAATCCTTCCAAGTATCATCATATAACTCTAACTGAAGAATCCAACAATAAATAGCATCAATATCTGGACTTATACTCAACATAGAATTATGAATAAGTAACTATGTATTCTTGGTTACCCAAATAACATGGTGGCCTGAGCAGTGTGTGAGTATAACTCAGTAGGCCCCCACTAATGATGTCCCTAAAATAACAAGTTTAAAAAATAGTGCTTGTGAAAGTTCTATAAGTAAAAAATCTAAAAATAAATAAATTAATAGATTAGTATTTTTAAAGAATTAAAAAAATAAAAATATAAAATCAACTACTAAGACCTCAGACAATTGGTGGCAACCAAGGTAAACTATACTACTGTTAATCCTTGGGTATATAGCTCCAATTTTCCCTACCTACTTTGGTTAGTGTTGAGTGTCTCTGAGCACATGTTGATTACAATTCCAACCATAAACATCCATATTTAATCTTGGAGTTCATAATGGAATTACCTAGTGTAAAATAATATCATATGAAATTTGGATGATCATTTTTAAATTCCAAATCCTCAAGTACTATATAGAAATTATAGTCTCATCTTGGAATTATAAAGGAATCCAAGATCTCATCCCAATATTCCATAGTTCATCAGGTATCACATGGAATCTAGACACACATCGTAGCATTATAAAGGAATCTAAGATCTCATATTGACACTCCCCATCATTTCCCATCACCAGTCATCACGCAAAATATAAGCGCTCGTCCTAGAATTCACAAAAAAATAGTGCTAATCCTAACATTCTTAATTTATCATGTATTATACCAATCTAGGCACTCCACCTGGACTTTTAAAGTCATCATCAAGTACCTAGAGTCAAGGTTTTAATCCTTATATTTCCACCTATCAAGTATCATATGGAATCCAAGCAATCATCCTAAAAACCCCAAATAACACATGTTATATGGAATCTAAGGAGCTCAGCCCAATATTCCCAATAATTATGAATCATTTAACATTTCATCAATTAACCATTCATTATATTTAATTTGTCATTAGGATTATATAAACCACTTCCCAAAATCATCATATTATATATTAGATTCGATTTCCAATTCTAAAATCAAGATTTATCATTTTTATGAATCTATACCATTTCATGAAATATAAATTTAAAACATTATTTTTCCTTTATTATTTACCATACAAGGGGACAATACCTATTATCCAAGTGATCTAATAAACTCACATTCTCTGTCATGATCAAATCATTTCATTTACTATGAAATTTAACCAAAATCAAACATCTATTATGAGAAATTTAATTTCAGTACAAGGCATAAAATTTTACCACATTTCTTATTTAAAATTATATGATCATCCACTAGACCAATGAGGATAAAAACAATTATAGACATTTATGGTTGTGGAATCCCATTTCACAATCATTTATTCAAATTAATTATCCTATTAAACCATTTAAATCATAATTTAACATCTAAAGGCACCAAGATATTTTCAGATAATATTCTCTTTCTAATAAATTCATGTCAAATTGCACTTTCCTAAGGTTTAAGTAGATTAAAAGGGAATTTAGTCAAGGGAAAATCAAACTAAAACATTCTAATTTTAAATCCACATGAATGAAAAATCCGTCTTGAGTATACCACACATTCACTTAGAAAGTTAGCTGTACTATGGGTTAAATTAAAGGGACAACCTTTTTATCCTCATACAATCCTAATCATCTAGTATCAGCCCCATGATTGACCTAAAATGGTAGAAAATGAATCCATAAAACACCCAGAAAATTGAGAATTAAGACCATAAATGGAGTGTTCACACTTTATAGAAAAAATAAATAAGAAAGGAGGTAAGAAGACTCTTAAAATTACTAAAAGGATTCCAACTATATAGGAAGAAGAATAAACAACCAAGTATCAAAGGAGATATATATAGAAGTAAGAGAGGGAGAACAAGGAGTATGTGTGTAGGAGCTGCTAGGAAACTGGGTAATGAAAATGGGTTTAAACCCTTTTAATATTGAAATAGCACTGTCGTGGGTGCCCTCAAATGATTAATGTGATTTTGGGGTACTTAGGTGCAGCAGAGTGGCTGACCCAGGTCGTCTCTTAAAGGAGGAAGTAAATTTAACAAATTATTAAAGGTATTCTAAAAATAAAATAGAATATAATTAAAATAGTAGTTTAAAGGATGGAAGTTGTTTATAGTTTATAAATATAGAAGAAGTTTTCTAGAAGAAGATTGTATTTTTTTTGTTTTTAATTTTGAAATGAAGTTTGATTAAACAGACACAACAAGAAGATGTTTTTTTAGAAAATATTTTAAAAGGAATAATCGATCTAACTATACCTCTTCATTTACTTATTAATAATTATCATTTAAATCAATATCCACTTAATTATGATCCCCTAATTTATTAACCCTTGAACCCTACAAGAGTTAACTTAACCACAAAGATGGAATTACTTAAACCCTGGGCTAGCTTCGGAACACGCAATCACAGCACCCTGCTTTGATTATTGTTCTAAGGTTAGCTTATGATCATTGGTTAATTAGAGCACATATTCATTCTATAAATGTGGATGAATTGTGTTTAGGGATTATATTTGAACTCTATAAATTCTTCCCGTGTGGTCTTGTATTACCGATTAAGATCGCGCTCTCACAATTTACACAAAATCTCGACCTCGCGTATTTTTGAGTTAATTATTAAATTGCTTAATTAGTTTCTTAAAATTTAAAAACACAATTCATGGATCATATTAAGTGAATTATAGTAGCTCAATTATTCACAATAATTAAATGAAGAAGGATAGAGGTCGATCGATTACTAAAAAGAACTACTCTTCCATGGGTGGTGTAGTCATCGTAGAGACGTTTTGCATGAGCAAAGGATTGAAAGAGTAGAACCCAATATCATCTCCACTCTTGATTCCAACCCAATTAAGAAGATTAAGATAAAAAGAAAAGGTAAGAACACATAATATTATTTGAATAAAAATTCAAGAAACAAACATGAAAGAAAAGAAATACAAAGAGGAGGTGGGAGATGAGAACCTTTTTGGAAGAGAGGTTTACACAAATCCTTACTTCTTCCAAGATTTGTGAGGGGCTACCAATAGAAAAAATTTCGGCCACACCTTCACAATTCCTCTACCAGCCCTCCCAAAGAGTTAAAACCCCCTTTAAATAGAGTTTGTGAGGGCTAGGGTTACATAACGTTTTAAGTGTAAAATAAAAAACTCGGCCAAATATTTTATTCCAAGTGTTACCGCCTAGTTGACCTTGAAAACGCGTGAATTGGCTGGCCTTCCAGAATGATGATTTGTGAAAACTCATGTCCCCGAGACTTACTCAAAATATGGGCTCCATCCAATCCCGGATGAAGAAGATATGACCCAAATACAGAACTCATTTCCATTCTTCCGAGTCCAGCCCACCATTGGATTAATGGACCATTTAGTCCATCCAAACGCACTCTTTAGCTCTAGTGTCCTGAATGAAAGTTGTATAAAATTAAGTTATAAACACTGTTACAAAATAGTAAGTTCAAATAATAAATATTAAAATATTTATATTCAAAATACTACAGTACATTTTAAAATGGTAAAACTGGAATTTTCAACAAATTTTCAAAAGAATGATCTAATCCGAAATATTTCATAAATGAATATATTTAGAACAATATGAGGAAATTATATCATTTATTATCAATAAAATATTCAACAAAATAGTGTTTTATCAACTCCCCGACACTTACCCTTTTGCACTCCTGGGAAAAACCTCATGTCAAGTATACATCAATATCAAATCAAAACCAATTTTAAAACACATATCCTTGAGATCAAACAATTACACACCAAGAAACTAAAGATATCATGCCTCATAAAAAACCATTATTTAAAGTTATTCATTTATATCATTCAATATATTTCCACTTTATTTATCCTCCCATGCACAAAACAGTTACCTCGCTAGAATTTTCTCTTATCCCACAAATATCAATTTTTCTTGCAATGTATTTCTCATCCAAACTCATACAAGGGTCACCATAGGCTTGATAAATTCCTACATCACCAACTGATGTGATTCAAGGATGTATGTTTATCATGAGGACTTTTCAGGTTTATTCTTTGGCTTTCGATTGGTAGGATTTAGATGTGAAAAATTCTGAGGCTGAATGAGGAGGGCATGACTCTTTTTGAAGAAAAATTGCATTAATCTAATTTTCACTTAAATATGGTCTTCTACTCAATCCCCATAGTATCAATTCATCTCCATCATCATGAAAAATAATGGAATTTGGACACCATTCAACATTTCCACAGTAAAAATGTCTATCTTCTCAAACATGATTTTCTTAAAAGCTCTAGATAGGCACAACTTTCTACCTCAATTAGAAGCTCCAGAAAAGGCATCGCTTCACTTATCATGAAAGCTCTAGAAAAGGCACAACTTTCAATATAATGATTTTCTTCAGTAGAAAACAAATGTCTTCAGAATTTAATTTTTCACCCGAAGTATCACAAAATGTGGTAGCACAACACAAAACAGCTTCCCCCACACTTAAGCTCAACTAGATTATGCAATTTCACTTCAAGAGTTGGTTGGATAGGGAAAATTGGCTTGTAATGTAGAAAACCTAATAGGTTGTGCATGGCTTCTAAGGGATACACAGATTAAATGTTCAAGGTAGACCATTTTAAAAAAAGATTATTTGAAATAGGGGATTTAATACCAAACAAATTCCTCAATCATTTAAACATAAGTACCTAAAACCCTCAAGTTTTGACAGAAATAAATCAAATTCTGGTTAAATCAAGCATGGTTTTGTTCTCTCAAGAAGTGAGGTGAATGTAAAGAATATGAAAATAATGGTTTATAAGCCTCATAAAAATGTGGTTTCAAATATAAAGATAGTGATATGTGTTAGGGGATTCAATATTTAGTGTACTTTTCATGAAATTACTAAATATTTGAACTTGAAACAAAGTCATTTTCAACATTCATTTAAGCTTAGTTTCAAGGGATAAATTGTTTCACTCATTGATATGCATTTCAAAATTGTGATGAGAATCATTTAAGCTCAAAAATTTCAAAAACACAAAGAAAATTGAAAAATAAACACACAAAATTTGAAAAAACACACATTTTTTTTAAACAGGAAATAATTTAAATTACTAAACTAAAAGGTTCCCTCCCCCACACTTAAAATATTTCATTTTCCTCAATGTGAACCCATGAGATGATATATGCACATGAAATGCAGAATTTTTAAATAGGAAAAATAATATTAAAGTGAAAGGGTTGGGAACATCCTGATTTTCTCAAGTGATGATGGGGTCATGCAGTGTGATAAAATCCACTGCATTAGTTGGAAGTCCCTCAATGTATCTCTTCAAACATTTCCCATTGACTGTAAAGCTCCTTCTTGTGTCCTCTTATGTGATCTCCACTAAACCATAAGGAAAAATATTAGATACAATATAAGGACCTAACCATCTAGAATGCAACTTACCAGGCATCAGCTTCAGTCGTGAACTGTAGAGAAGGACTTTCTCTCCAACATGAAACTCCCTTTGTTGGATCATTCTATCATGAGGTTATTTTGATCTTTCCTTGCAGAGCCCTGAGTTCTCATATGAAGACAATCTAATCTCCTCAATCTATTGAATTTGCATCTTTCTTTGGATTCTAGCTTGGGTCCAATCCATGTTGCATTTCTTTATAGCCCAATAAGCCTGATGCTCAACTTCGATGGGGAGATGACACGCTTTCCCAAAAACAATACGAAATGGGGACATAACAATGGGTGTCTTGTATGTTGTCCTATAAGCCCACAATGTATCATCCAAGAGCTTGCTCTAATCCTTCCTATTTGGCTGCACAGTTTTCTCCAAAATTTGTTTCAACTCACGATTTGAAACCTCCGCTTGGCCATTTTTTTGGTGGTGGTATGGTGTTGATGTTTTGTGTGTCACCCCATACTTCCGAAGAAGGGAAGCAAGATTCCGATGGCAGAAATGTGTCCCTTGGTCACTAATGATAGCCATTGGTTCTCCAAACCTGCAAAAAATCTGTGCCTTCCCAAAATCCACAACAACATGAGAATCATCAGTCCTTGTTGCCTTGACCTCCACCCATTTTCTCACATAATCAAAAACAACCAAAATATACAAGAAACTATATGAACTTGGAAAAGGACCCATAAAATCAATGCCTCACACATCAAAAATATCACAGAATAGTATGGGTTGTTGGGGCATCTCATGTATCCTAGAAATATTCCCAGTGTGTTGGAAACGAGAGCATGACTTACAAAACACATGGTCATCATGGAATAAACTAGGCCAATATAATCCAGAGTCCAAAACATTCCTAGCTATCCGTTGGGGTCCAAAGTGTCCACCACATGCAAGTGTATGACAGAATTACAAAACAGACTCAAACTCATGATCAGGAACACACCTCCTAATAACTTGGTCACTACACATGCGCCATAGGTATGGATCATCCCAAACATAAAATCTTGACTCACTCTTTAATTTTTGGACTTGATGTTTCTTTAAATTTGCAGGGATTTCAGAGGCAACAAGGTAGTTCACTAAATCAGCATACCAAGGATGTGTACCTGAGATGGAATAAAGATGATCATCGGGAAAAGTGTCCCGAAGTGGTACCTGGTCCAAGGTGTCATTCTCTAGTGTGTGAGTAAGCCTACTCATGTGGTCTGCCACCAAATTCTCTGACCCCTTTTTTTCCTTTATCTCGATGTCAAACTCTTGAAGAAGGAGCATCCAATAGATAAGTCATGGATTTACATCTGGCTTCTTTATAAGGTACCTCAAAGCTGCATGGTCAGAAAAAACAACTACATTAGAGCCCAATAAATATGAACAGAATTTATCTAAAGAAAATATGATAGCAAAAAACTCTTTTTATGTAGTAGTGTAGTTTGATTGGGATGAATCCAATGTCCTTGATGCATAGGAAATCACATGTGAACGTCATTCCACCCTATGAGATAAGACAGCTCCAACCACGAAGTTGGAGGCGTCACACATAAGCTCAAAAGGAATCTCTCACCGTGGGGGATGTCTGATAGGTGGAGTGGTCAGACGTTGTTTTAGCTCATCAAATGAATTCCTGCAAGAAACATCAAACACAAAATCAGAATCCTTTTGAAGTAATCTTGACATAGGAAGAGAAATCTTACTAAAATCTTTGATGAAGCACCGATAAAATCTTGTATGCCCTAGGAAAGATCTAACATCATGCACACATGAAGGATATGGTAAGTATGAAATAATTTCTACCTTTGATCTATCAACCTCTATCCCATGTTTTGACACTACATGCACTAAGACAATGCCATGCTCTACCATTAAATGACACTTTTCAAAGTTCAGGACCAGATTCTTCTTAATACATCGATTCAACACCTTTCCCAAACTAATTATACATTCATCAAATGAAGAACCATACACTGTAAAATCATCCATAAATACCTCCATGCCGGTCTCAATAAAATTAGAAAAAAACACTCACCATGCATCTCTAGAAGGTACCCGGGGCATTGCAAAGTCCAAATGGCATCCTCCGGTAGGCAAATGTGCCAAAGGGACAGGTGAATGTAGTCTTCTCCTTATCCTATGGAGCTATAGGAACCTGAAAATATCCAGAAAATCCATCCAAGAAACAATAGTGTGTTTTCCCAGCTAGTCTCTCAAGCATTTGATCAATAAATGGGAGGGGGAAATGGTCCTTGCGAGTGGGCTGATTTGGTTTCCTGTAATCAGTACACAAATGCCAACTGTTTTTCACCCTCATTGGAACTAACTCATCTTTCTCATTTTTAACAAAAGTAACAACACTCTTCTTAGGCTCAACCTGAATAGAACTTACCCACTAAGAATCTAAAATGGGAAAGATTATGCCAACCTCGAGAAATTTCTCAACTTCTTTTTAACAACTTCCAGGAGGGTGGGATTGAGTCTCCTTTGTGGTTGTCTCACCGGTTTAGCCCCATCCTCCAAGAGAATCCTATGCATGCAAATGGAGGGGATAATACCTGATATGTCATCCAAGGTCCACCCAATCTCCCTGATTTTCTCCCTAAAAATATTCAAAATCTTTTCTTCATGTTCAAAAGGGAGATTGTTAGCAATGATAACAGGTAATCTCTCACCACTCAACAAGTATGAGTATTTTAGATTTGGTGGAAATGGCTTGAGTTCTAATGAAGGAGGGTGTAGTGTGGATGGATACATTGAAGGAACTGAAATATGTGCACAAAGAGCATCAGTATCAGAATAGACATCATCAAAATCAGCGAATAAAGAATCAAATCCATCAGCATACTAAACAGGCATGTCATAATCAGAGTGAACATGATCAAAATCATAATATGAATCCACATCAAAATCAAATCCCAGAGAGGATTGTGTATCATCAACATGTGTGGAAGTGATCTTAGACATCAAAATCGAACCAATACTCATAATGTCCCTAAGTATAGGACAATCAAATTCCATGAAGTTTTTATTTGGTGGTTCAAAATGGGAGATAAAAAAGTAGAATGGTCCTCTGAGGGGTACTTCATGGATTACATGACATTAAATACCACAACTTCATCTCCAAACTCCATGGAAAGTGTACCCTCATTAACATTTATGATAGTTTTTGCAGTTTTGAGAAAGGGCCTACCTAAGATAATGGGGGCATGAGAACTTACCTGATCATCCTTCATGTTAAGCATATAAAAGTCTACTGGAAAGATCATGTCTCTTACCCGGACAAGTACATCCTCAAGGACTCCCACTGGATATTCCGTAGCTCTATTCGCCAACTACACCACTACTCTTGTCGGCTTCAACTCACCAACCAGTAAGGAAGAGAATACAAAGTGAGGCATCACATTTATGGAAGCACCTAAATCACAAAGTGCATCAGAAAAGTGCAACTCCCCTATGGTGCATGGGATGGGGAATGTCCTTGGATCCTTGCACTTTTTTGGCATTTCTAGAGTCGGTGTAATGAGTGCTGACACATTCCTTCCAAGATTGATCCTCTCATTTCCCTTGAGTCCTCTTCGATTGGTGCAAAGTTATTTTAAGAATTTAGCATAACTTGGGATTTGTTTGATGGAATCAAGTAGAGGGATGTTGATCTCCACACGCTTGAATGTTTCCAAAACCTCATTTTGCATTTCTTCTTCAGCCATCTTCTTAGTTTGAACAACCTTGTTTGGAAAAGGAAGGGGTTTATGAGGAACACCATCAATATTTTTCTTACCTTTATCTTTCTCCTTGTATTACTCATCAGTTGGTATGGAATGTGGCTTATCTGGAGTAGAGGTGAATCCCGGTGTAATGGTAGGTACAAATGTATCTTTCATTTTCTTCCCACTTCTCAATGTGATGGCACTAATATTCCCCTTTGGATTTGGAGTGGGTTGGGAAGGTAGATTTCCATAATTCTTACTTACGAGTTCATGGAGGGTGGTGGAAATTTGGATCATTTGAGTCTTCAACTCCCTCAGCTCTGAAATTTGACTCTTCAGCTCATTATTTTGATTAAGAACAATTTTCTTCAAAAGATCATCAGTATTAGAATCTTCCTTTGGTGGGGGATTACCTTGTTGTTGGCTTGTTGATGTTTGAGCTTCGAATCTCTTTTGGGGTTGTTGGAAACCCTATTGGTAAGGTGGAGGCTGCTGAAAGTTTTGTTGAAAGGGTGGACTTTGTTGTTATCCAGAGCCATACCTTATGTCTGATTGATCCTTCCACCCTTGGTTGTATGTTGGTGCAAAGGAATCAAGATTTTTTTGGGGATATGGTTGTTTCTGCTGATAAGGTCTCCCTGGGAATACTGCTGCGCAATCCTCTCTCTCTTGTAGTTGTGGGAAACAGTCAGATGGGTGGCTTGTCTCAGTGAAAATGAAACAAGGCCTTGAAAGAGTGGGTTGGGATGTCTTTTGAGCCAAAGAAATCCGCCTCACTATAGTGGTCAATTATTCCAACTTGGTATCAATCAAATGACTTTCAAGAGAAGAAGGAATTACCTGATGTACTCCCCTGATATGTGGTGTACCTCTATCACCAAATTGTTGGGAGTTTTGGGCCATCTTGTCGATCAACCCACGTGCATCTACTGGTGTCTTTTCCACCAATGATCCTCCAACTACAACATCCCCCATGCTCCTCTCCATGGGTGTGAGTCCTTCATAGAAGTATTGGATGAGGAGTTGCTCACTGATTTGGTGATGTGGACAACTTGAACACAACTTCTTGAATTGCTCCCAATGCTCATACATTGACTCTACTTGGGATTGATTGATCCCCAATATCTCCTTTAGAATGGATGTGGTCCTTGATGTTGGAAAATATATTTTCAAGAAAAGACGTTTCAGATCATTCCAATATGTTACATCTTCAGGTTGCAAATAATACATCTAATCTTTTGTAGCTCCATCAAGTGAGAATGGGAATGCTCTTAATTTAATTTTATCTTCAGAAACATTTCTCGGTTTTAAGTTTGATCAAACCACATTAAATTACTTAAGGTGTTTGTTGGTATCCTTACCAGATAAGCCATGAAACTTTAGAAGTAGGTGAATTAATCCAGATTTCAATTCAAAGTCCGATTCAAGGTTTGGGTATGCAATACAATTTGGTTGATAGTTAATATCCGATGCAACAAATTCTTGAATGGTTCTATTAATTTTTTTCCATTATTTCTATCCATTGGTTCCTCTTTTATGTTTTAATTTTAATTTCTTCCAATTTCAATGTTTCCAGAAGAGAGTAATTCACCAACTGGTTGAATATTGAAACTTCCCGTAGACTGAGAATGTCTGATTCGAGCCCTAAGGCTACAATCAATCTCAGGGTCAGGATCTAAGAGATCTTCAGGATTAGTTCATGTCATAAATCAAATAAAAATGAAAATAAATAAAGTGGACCATAGTAAAATAAAAATGATAAGTTTGAGTTGATGGTCCAAAAGGAAAAGAAAAGGATGAAAAAAATGAAAACTTGAGAAAGGGGAAAGATGAAAGAGAGAGGTGAAGAAAATAATAAAATGAAAAATAAAAGAAATACCCCTAAATGGTTGAATAAATTACTTTCCTCCCCAGCAACGATGCCAATTTGAATGATCACTATCGTGGGCGCCCTCAAATGATTAATGTGATTTTGGGGTACTTAGGTGCAGAAGAGTGGCTGACCAAGGTCGTCTCTCAAAGGAGGAAGTGAATTTAACAACTTATTAAAGGTATTCTAAAAATAAAATAGAATAGAATTAAAACACTATTTTAAAGGATGGGGGTTGTTTATAGTTTATAAATCTAGAAGAATTTTTCTGGAAGAAGATTGTATTTTTTTTTGTTTTAAATTTTGAAATGAAGTTTGATTAAAAAGACACAATAAGAATATGTTTTTTTAGAAAATATTTTAAAAGGCGTAATCGATCTAACTATACCTCTTCGTTTACTTATTAATAATTATCATTTAAATCAATATCCACTTAATTATGATCCCCTAATTTGTTAACCCTTGAACCCTACAAGAGTTAACTTAACCACAAAGATGGAATTACTTAAACCCTGGGCTAGCTTCGGAACACGCAATCGTAGCACCCTGATTTGATTATTGTTCTAAGGTTAGATTATGGTCAATGGTTAATTATAGCACATATAAATTCTATAAATGAGAGTGAATTGTGTTTAGGGATTATATTTTAACTCTACAAATTTATCCAGTGTGGTCTTGTATTACCGATTAAGATCTCGCTCTCACAATTTACACAAAATCTCGACCTCACATGTTTTTGTGTAAATTAATCAATTGATTACTTAGTTTCTTAAAATTTAAAAACACAATTCATGGACCATATTATGTGAATTACAATAGCTCAATGATTAAAAATAATTAAATGAATAAGGATAGAGGTCGATCGATTACTAAAAAGAACTATTCTTCCATGGGCGGTGTAGTCATCGTGGAGACGTTTTGCATGAGCAAAGGATTGAAAGAGTAGAACCCAATCTTGTCTCCACTCTTGATTACAACCCAATTAAGAATATTAAGAGAAGAATAAAATGGAAGAACACAGAAGATTATTTGAAGAAAAATTCAAGAAACAAACATGAAAGAAAAGAAATACAAAGAGGAGGTGGGAGAGGAGAGCCTTTTTGGAAGAGAGGTTTACACAAAGCCTTACTTTTTCCAAGAGTTTTGAGGGGATCCCAAGAGAAACCATTTCGGACACACCTTCCCAATTCCTAGACCAGCCCTCCCAAAGAGTTAAAACCCCCTTTAAATAGAGTTTGTGTGGTCTAGGGTTACATAGCTTTTTAAGTGTGAAATGAAAAACTCGACCAAATATTTTATTCCAAGTTTCACCACCTAGTTGACCTCAAAATCGTGTGAATTGTCCGGCCTTCCAGAAGGATTATTTGTGCCAAATCATGTCCTAGAGATTTACTCAAACGTTGGGCTCAATATAAGCCCAGATGAAGAAGATATGGCCCAAATACAGAACCCATGTCCATTCTGCCGAGTCCATCCAACCATTGGATTAATGACCCATTTACTCCATCCAAATGCACTATTTAGCTCTAGTTTCCTGAATTAAAGTTGTATAAAATTACGTTAGTAACACGGTTACAAAATATTAAGTTCAAATAATAAATATTAAAATATTTATCTTCAAAATACTATAGTATATTTTAAAATGGTAAAACTAGAATTGTCAACAAATTTTAAAATGAATGATCTAATCCCAAATATTTCATAAATGAATATATTTAGCACAATGTGAGGAAATTATATAATTTATTATAAATAAAATATTCAAAGAAATAGTTTTTTTATCAAATATATAAATGATTTTTTTTTCATTTACCTAATTTTTAAATGGTGCATGGTTTAGTCACATGCTTGGCCAAATCATGTTCTAGCCTTGTGATCCCCTCTTCCTAGAGTCCCTCCACATTGTATGGTTTGGTGCATAGTTTGAAAAACTATGTGAGACCCACTACAATAAATAATAGGTATCTTAATTTTTTCATGTCCCCTTACACGATTTAATAGACTATTCTCCTCCCCTGATCAAACCACATAGTTGGGGTTCTTGGTTAGTACTACCCATGTGTTAACTGTTCACCCTATGATACAACTAAAAAAATCAAAAATCCAAGCCCCAAACCCAAGTAACATTCCCAATACTTCAATAATAAATTTTCCTAATTAGAAATTGTTCCTTTGATGGTTTCAAACCCTTGTAATTCATTTTTCACACCCAATTCAAAATCCAACCCATCCACTAGTTTGAAAATTCAACCCTTCCCTAACTACGAGAACTCATATAGAAATAAGGCCTTGAAAAATAGCCACCATAACAATTATCATATATAATAAGTCTTAGTAGTCATCCAAACACATCTCTTTACATATGTTAGTCACTAATGTAAATCAAAATGACCTCATACCACTCAAAAACACTTAAAGCATACCCAAGGCTCATCTTCTAATTCATGGCACGTAGACTGCCAAAATCCAAGCCAACACCCATCTTCAAAACTGAAACACCAAGATAAGGATTAACTAAGACTATCTATCAAAAAATACCAATGAAATAATTTTCCAAACTACATAAATACTTATGTTTCTTTCCACTATATGTTTAAAGTTACAACTACTAAATTATGATGCTTCGAACCATCTCCATATGAAATTCTTATTGAATCACTAATCCTGAAATCCAATGATATGATTAACATAGTTTCTGACTTATAATACCCAAGAATCCATGATAATGTCATTAACATGTTGGTACCTATCCTCATCACTTAATCTCACACCAGAATGGATGCATAGCCACTATCCATACAGAAGTAAGTGACACACCAATTTTTCCTCAAAATCCATATTTGATTCTATAAACACATACTCAATTTTAAAAAGGAAACACCAGAGGTGGTTTGTAACTCAATACATCTATTTAAAATTTAAAAAACCAATCATACCTCCTTTATCTAATCCTTCTTTAAAAATTCCATTCTTTTACTATACTTGCATTACCAGCTTACCGGGCTACGATTCCCTCACACCCAGAGGCATCATGTGATCACTGGAACATGTTCACCAGAGCCCATACCTTGAATATTGGTGATATTTTATAGTTATATTCAGAAACTTCCAACCCACTATCATGACCTTCTATACAAAGAATCACCACTAATCCCAAGAACCCTCAGACCACTTAAATTTTTATCCTGATCCTAAAGCTAATGCTCGATCTTTACTCATCACTGCATCCAATATTGCATTTGGAACCCCATGTGGAATCAAAGTATGCACCTCAACGGTTCTTCACCAACACCCTAAGGCTGCCATGACTATCTCACAGTTTGATCAACATGCCTTCAACCCTTCTAGTACAAGGGTCATATGCCTGTGATCGATACATCAATTCCCACCATAGGAGTTTCATTTTCCTCACTCACTCAAACAACTAAAAAATATCATGTACCATGTTCCATTCATTATAGAAATTAAAAAATTGGATGTGACCATCTCCTTCTCACCCATGATACAAAAAAAATCAACCATTTCTTATTCATGGCTTCTGATAACAACTCTCATGACATTTTTTTTGATATTTAATACATTATAAGGACCTTGCTCTTGAATGTTGATGGTTCACTCCCCACCATTTTGATTCACTTACACTACTATATGAGTATAATTTATTAATATACATCCTAGAAAAATGTTTTATTCACTCTCAAGGAACTCTTAACACATTCATAGCCTCTAAGGTCCTAGTTTATGTTAAACATGAGGGTTTCACCACCAAAATATGATTCATCCACGATGTCACCTCTCACTTCAGGAGCATCCCAACTCAACCATTGGTACCGATACTTATTTTCCATAATAATCTCACCAAATCACATTTACCACACATCAGGAGGGACTCTTTAACCAAAACCCACCATCTACTACTACTATACACCAATAATTCATAAACTAGCATTTGTCATGGCACTACTGCCTCCACACCACTTGATATCCTCAATAATATGAAATATTCTCATCAAAATGTGAGTATCCTATTTAATCATTCCAAATCCTAAAAATACCCATGAATAGAAAGCATATACCACATTAACCTCACTAACAAGAACCATGCCACTTGATTTTATAACCCAAAAGAACCTTACATCTCCCATTTGTGCCTATCACCTCGATCTCAACAGAAACCTGAGGCCAAAGTCTCTTCTACCACCACTTACCAACCATAATAATGATCCATTAATTAATAATTTTTTTTAATTGGGCTCAAGATACCTCTTAAGTTTCCTTAATTATTCATTCAACCAGCTTGATATTTCTCCACAATTTAGGTATTGCTACATTACCACCCATGAACCTTGGAATAATCCCAAGATAAGAGGCATCTACCCACACTCTAACATCTCTATAACCATACACGCAGTTTCAACACAATTTAGTAAATTAAAATAATATATAATGATAGGATTTTGTATTTAAACAATCCCATCCCTCAAGGTCGACCTCAAAAAAAAAAAAACTGGCACTCAAGGTGCATCCCCTAGAAAGAAACCCGAGTCAAGACCATACCTTTTCCACGAACCTCGATAGCACCAACCATGATTTTTTTAAGAGACATGTGTCTAATCACTCCTTACACACCCAAAATTTCCAAAACACTAGGGTAACCCACTCACATTATCCCTCAATCACAAAACTCACAATCCTGAGGCCACAACTTGAGTCAGAAAATAAAGACCACTAGTCCTTAACCCCAATCCCCTTAGGTCCAACATTACATAGAACACTAGTCATGTGGAGAACTATTAGGCCCATTCGAAGACCCACAAAATCTAATATAATAAGAATAAAAATTTACTCTAGGTCCCAAATGACCATATATACACACCCACTAACATTAGTACTGCGAGACAAGACACCCGCTCTAGGGTCTTACACAACCTAAATTGTCACAACCTATAAGGGTAATAAGAACATGATACAAGAAATGGTTTTAAAACCTCTAGGTCCTATCCCAAACTCAAGGAATAACTGGAAACACCCCAGTATCTATCACATACAAACTCATCTAGTTCGAAAATACATATCTAAGGGTCTCACCACCCATGGTCTCTCTCTAAACAAAGATACCCATACACATGGTCTGGTTATACCACATGTCATACAAACCACCATTTATTATTTCACTTTATTTAGAATTTAAAAATTTAAACCCAAGGATTAAAATCTAAAAAACATTTTCATTATCCATTATAACTAAAGTTTCCCAATATTTACTAATTTTCTACAATTTTTGGAATTGGATAAATAGAATTTTATTCATAAGTTATAAGGGAAAATACCATATAAGTTTCTCAATGACACTTTATTTAACCAAAACCATCACTTTAATAACTCATTTATACTTGCCTATTAACCACAAGTAACCTAAGGAGATGGTCAAGTAGAGTACCATGACACACTTATATATAAAATATGTAAATGGTTGTGAGCACTTTAAATACCAAACCCACTAAATCGTTAAAAACTACAGGTTTATATAAATGACTAGAAAAAATATTATTTAAATAAAAATTAAGATTATAGCACATGTGAATATCAGGAAACTATCAATCATATGCATCACACATATGGAATATCAATATTATGTTCCTAGAATGATGTAGGAACACACAAAACCTCTATTTACATAAAATTCTTGAGTTATAAATCCCCTATATCAATTGCATCACATCCAATTTTGGTACTCAAGGTGGGAATTAGTCAATGGTAAAATCGTAATGATAGAACAAGAATTCCCACTCCTAGAAACATGATTTTCTCTCTAACACATATGGATACATGAACCCATGTATGAGCTCATTACCATGATCCGAAAACATCCTAGACTAATTTAAACTATTAAAAAATTGAATATATAAAGGAAAATAGTTCTTACACTACTTTATAACACCCTAAACTGACACAATTTATGAATTTTGACTAGAATGGTACACTCTATGGCCTTAGGAATGCATCCTCATATGCCAGAGGTTGCCTACTAGTTACGAGGGCCTATGAAGACATCATGGGGGGACTATACCCTTGTTATCCGGGTATAAATAATATTGGAAATAAAAGTAATAGATACTGAATCCAGGTAAACATCAAAATATGGGTAAGTGTTTATACATAAATAAAAAAATCATATATTGTAATAAATTATTATTCCATACATATCAGATCCCTCATGGGTGGATCATACACATTCAATAAAAAGGGAAAAAATTATACTAAGTTTAACAACCTCTCACCACTGGTCCCAAATCTTACTTGGTCCCATCATCATAATCTGACCTAGGAATATAATGAAAACAATCATCATAATTTGACCTTTCCCTCAACTTAGACCTAGGATCAAGTAAAGGTTTCTTCTTGAGTACCCTAGTGGAATGGCGGTCTGAGAATGGTATGCGTATAACTTAGTAGGACACCACCAATGAAATCCCTAAAATAAATATCCTAACAAATAGTTCCTCTAAAATTTCTATAAGTAAACAATCTAAAAAAATTTAATAAATTAATAGTTTTTTTTGTATTAAAAAATTAAAAATTAAAAATAGAAAAACGACCACTAATACCCCAGGCTCATGGTGACACCTGAGGGATGTTATACCATTGCTGATCCTTAGGTCCATGGCCCCAATAAATCATACTTAATTCATCTAGTTCTAGGTATATATGATATTCTCTTGATTAAAATCCCAACTATAAATATCTATATAGAATCTAGGTGGTCATCCTAGCATTCCCCGATGTCAAATAATATCACATAAAATGTGGGCACTCATCCCATCTATCCTAATACTCAAGTAAAATATGGAGTCTAGAGTCTCATCTAGACATTCCCATGGAATAAAATCTCTTATATATACATTACCCTCTTCATAAAGTACTATATATAATCGAGAATCTCATCATGGAAATCAAATTATATCTAAAATTTCATCCTGACATTCCCCAACATTTCCCATAATCAGACATCATACAGAATCTAGGTTATCATCTAGGAATTCCCAATAGAATACAATCACTCATCCTGACATTCCCAATACATCAAGTATCATATAGGTTTAGTATCTCCTCATGGAGTTATAAAGTCATCATGAAGTATATGGAATATAGGAAATTATCCTAACATTCCAACCTATTGAGTATCATGTGGAATCTAGGTTCTCACCTCGACATTCCTAAAGAATTTTTTTTATATGGAATCCAAGGCGATCATCCTAGTATTCCCAAACATTAATCCACATTTAAAAATTTATCATTTAACCATTCATTATATTTAATTTCTTATTAGTACCATGGACACCACTTCTCTTAAACATCGTGTAACATCTTAGGTACAATTTACAATTCCAAAATCACGATTTATCATATTTATAAATCCATACTATTTATTGAAATATGAATTTAAAACTTTAATTTCCTTTTTTATTTACAATATAAGGGTTTAATACTCATTATCAATGTGATATTCTAAATCTAAATTTTCACTCAGGATAAAATCATTTAATTTACCAAGGAATTTAACCAAAACCGAAAATCTATTAACATCAATTTAATTTCAATCAATGGTTTCCCATATTCCCAAATTTATCATTTTACATAATATGAACCTCCACTTATCCCAAAGAGGTTAATTTTTTAGAAAAAAACATTTCTTTGAAATTCCATTTCATAATAATCAATTCAAATTATGTCTCTTTTTAAACCAATTAAAATTTAATTTAACATCTAAAGTCACAAATTTGTTTTAAGAGAATATTCCATGTCAAAGAAATTCACATTAAACTACCATTTACTAAGGTATAAGGTAGACTAAACTAATATTTAATCTAGGTAAACTCAAAGTAAAACAATATTATTTTAAAAATTCTCAAGAATAGAAAAAAAACCTTGATCACGCGACACACACACTCAGAAAATAATTTAGACTATGGATTAAATTATGGGGATAAAAAACCTTAGCCTCATAGGATCCAAATCATATTTTATCATCATTTAGTTTGATATAAAATGGGAAAAAATGAAGAACAAGAGAATCAATCCGAAAATAAGGATTTTATCCCATAAATAGAATGACTAAACTTGAGAGTGAATAAAAAAAATAAATAAAAGGGGACCCTTAGACATAACTCAAGGCCTATAACATTGAATAAAAAAGTAGAAACAACCAAGTATTAGAGGATATCCTTGATAAAGGAGGGGAAGGAGAAGAGAGAGGAGGTGCACGGGAGATGTGGGTGAATGGGGGAAAAGGAGGTTAAATCCTTTTAATATAAAAAAGAAAAAATGGTCATTTACCAAATTATTGCACAAATACCACTTTATTTTTATAACAGTTAACCTAAAAAAATGGTGTATAGGGTCTCTAGGGAAAAGGGATAACACATTTGGTGCAAAATTTGGCCACATGATTATCCAAAATGTGCACAAACTTTGAGATCCCATCTTCTAAGAGACCCTTTACTCCACCTGGTTATTTGCAATGTTAGAAAAATAAAGTGGGGAATATTCAAGACTATCTATTATAAAATATAGGTATAAATATGATTTTCTATCCCCTATCATATGTTTTTACAATCATGATACTCCTTTGATTAAATCACATTATTGGTGTGCATGGTTAACACTAAACATGAAATAAATATACACTCCAGGACACAAATCCAAATACCAAAATCTAAGCCCCAAACCTCTAAGACACCCAAAAAAATATTTAAAAACTTCCTCCCAAGTCCAAATTGGGTATTATGTGAGGTTACAACCCTTCTAATTCTATTATGATGCCTAATTCAAAATCCAGATCATCCACTAGATTAAAAATTCAAACTCTTACAAAACTATGACAACCGAAATAAAACTGAGTCCTTAAATACATAACCTCCCAATGCATAGAAGGGGAAATTTAATATCTCTATAAATACATACGATCCATATCCGAAATGTTTCAATATTTAGTTAGTGTTTTGTAATGAAACACTAGGAAGAGAATATCTAAATGACTAGTGGTACTAGAACTAGTCTCCCCACATAATTACCCATGTTTTCCATGACCAACCAATGGAGGTGAGTAATATAATCATGTAATTAATAAAAAAATAAGTTATATATAAAAAATATAGTAACTAGGAATCATACACTCCCTCACCTGCATACATCCTTCATAGAAGAAACCCTTTTTTTATCAAAAATAAAATACAAACATCAAATTACATACCTAGGATAATCTAATAAATACATATAATACCAAAAAAGTTTTAAATTTAAAAGAAATAAATCAAATAATTATCACTTCTAGGAATTTTTTACTATTTGAAACCCTTTATATAAAGTACCAATTGAGAATTTAAAAATATATTTAGATAAACCAAGTTATAATTTTATTCCTTTGAAAAAAACATGATAAAATACATTGAAGTGATTTTAAGACACTATATTACTTTATTAGTTCTTATTAACCACATTAAAAATCCAAATAATAATGAAATATTAACAAAACCTATCAAAAAAGCATCAAATCACAAGAAAACTCTATAAAACACAAATCCTATCCTTAGTTTATAAATCTTTTTCTAAAAACATGGGGTTTCTTCTTTTAAAACCATTAAGAACAATATAAATACTTTTCATTACTAATTAACTTTGAAATATACCTCAAGGAATTATGGTAGAAACAAATTTCTACACAGTATGAAATTTTTTAATTTAGTTTTTTAACACATGGATTAAAAATATGAAAACAATTTAGGCTTTCAATTTAAATACCTATGAATTGAGCCACCAATTTCAATCGATAGTTTTACCATTAACCCCAAACTCATTTAATACTTCATGAAATCCAGGAGAAGATAAGTTAATAATAAAAAACACTGAATTAATAAAATAAACATTTAAAAGAAAAATAGAGTGAAGGAATAATCGATACTAAACTCATCGAACGTATTAAAAGACTCGAACTATAAGAAAATTGGATGTAGTACACTCTCAACATGCACTCAGACATAATAATCATGAAAGAACCAAATCTTACATTCAAACCAATGAAAAAATAAATACAAAATATCCAAAAAATTAAACAAAATAGAAAGGAGACACACCTCAAAGAAAATGAAGAATAGAGGAATGGGAATCCCCTCTAGGGCCTCATCTACAAGATGCACATGAAATACCTAAGATGTGGGATGATTGCACCATTCCGTAGTGAAATCTCCATCCCAAAACCTTTAATTCGTTAATCATAAATCAATGTAAGGAAGGTAGGGGGATGAAGTGTAGAAATTGAGGTATTTTAAAAAGAATAAATGTGAAATAATCTATTTGAATACTCTAGATTTAAGGGAAAGAAAGGGGGAAAAGAAGATCACCTCCTCTTTATTGAGTTCCCCAAATAAGAAACTCTCGAGTTAATTTCAATATTAGAAACCCTCTAAATGACTATACTTGCCCTTAAAAAATCTCCCAATGCAAGGATAATAGTGAAACCCCTATGGTTTGAAATGAAACAACCTAATGAAATATGGGAAAACCTCCAAAACAACCTTTTCACAAGGAAATCCATATAGGTCATGGTGTAACTAACCATAGTAAGAGGGGATACCTTTTGGACAGAATCCAATGTGGTACAAAATCTATAGTTCACAACATGACAGATCCTCAAAATAGGCCCAATACCCATCCAAGGTCCTCATGGAATAACCCATTTGGGTCATGAAACAACCACCCTATCAGAAGATGGCATTTTCCCTATCCTAACACCATTACAAAGTGAATCCTTGGTCATAATGTGACCTCTTTTATACCATAGAAAAATAACATAAACACCCAGGTAATTTTCTCTTCATGTTCTACCACCAAATGATTACTCATAAAACATACCAAAAATCATTTAATATGTGTTCAAAACTCCCACTCCTAGACCTAAATAAAAAATTCAAATTACAAAAACATTACCTAACCTTGATGACACATTTTGTTACAAACTCCCCACCATTTAAACATTCCATCCCTATAAAGTACTAGGAAATTATTTTAAAATAAATTAATAACAAAACGAGGGTTAAATAATATTTTGAAAATATTCATATCAAAATATCATAAAGTTAATGTTTAAAAATTCATACACATAAAATTTTCTGCCAACCATATAAGGAAACTTTCTCTTACTCCCAAAACTGAACATCAAAAAAATGATAACCAAACTAGATAAATTAATATAAAACTAAATAAAATAATAACTAAACCATGGGAAAATCATTGAAAATAATTATACAACTATAAAGAAATATAAAGTGTCCTTGGATTTTTTAATTAATTTGTTGAAGGTTTGAAATGTTTCTGAGATGGTTGAAGATGAATTGAGTGAAATTTTTATCATTTAGAAAGTGTTCAAAGATGTTTTGAAGTCGATTTTTACTATGTAGATATTTATTTGAAATTTTTAAAAGGATTGAACATAATCCTTTCTATACCCAATGTATGTATTTTGTGTCTACAATGAAATCATTTGTTTCTAATGTATGAATTTTAGTTGAGGTCTAAAAATAATAAAGGCATGGAGCATAAGAATTATTGATATGAGAATAAGGATTTTATGTGGTGAATGCAAGTTTTTTTGTCTGTGTAATCCCTTGAGTGTAATCTTAATTCTTTGAGGTTTTATCATATGACTTCACTGTGCGTAAGATTTTTTGAATCATAAGGCTTTATGATAGATCATAGTCTTTTTCCAATGAACATCAGTATGTGAGAATAAAATTTTGAAGCACCAAATATAAGTCTTTGAGATAGCATAAGTATTTCATCAAAACTTTTCACCATGAATAAGCCTTTGAGTTCCCAATGTATGGATTTGACATTTTTTCTTTTTTTTGAATTGTGGTAGGTAAAAAATAGAGTTTATAGAAATTGAATTTTCTAAAGGAATAAAAACTAGACGATTCCAAAACTGTTCCTCAATGATTAAAATATCATAAGTCAATTGTGATTCAAGTAAGATGAATAATCCATGTTTTACACATGATTAAGAACATGATTTGTTATTATATTTATCAAATGAAGATGAACTGAGTTCAGAATGAGTCTTTTAGTGAAGAAACTATAGATATAAAATCTTGATTGTTTGTGTGATGATTATTTACTACTTTCACTACTACAAAACAAGCCTTTAACAGTGTTGGCCTTAATCAGCACTAGAAAAAATTATTAATAAAGGTTTCCTTTATTAATGATAAAAAAGCACCGATAATGGTTGTTTTTTATTAGTGATGATAAAAGACACCCTTAATCCACATATTTTTTTTAGTTCTAATAAAGGGTGTCCTTTATCAGTGCTTTATTTTTAGCATCGAAAAATGGAATCTTTATCTGTGCTTTATTTTTAGTTCCCATAAAGGAATCATTTATTTTCATTTTTTTCAGCACTAATAAAATTTTGAATAAAATGAAACAATGAAATAAATAAAAAATAAAAATGATTTTATTAAAAAAATATTAAAAATTTTATAAATTAAATAATTATTTATAAAAATGAATAAATTTATTATATTATATATAAATTATAAATACAAATAAATAGTATATATTAACCATATATAAATTTAAAATAAAAATTAAACAAATAAAAATTAAAAATAAGTAAATTCAGAAAAATATTAAACATTTTATTAATTTAATAATTATTGATAATGTTAATAAATAATATATATAAAGTATATTGATATATATGAATTTATATAAATATTATTTTTATCATAAAAGAATATTTATTTTTTACATTAAATATTAATATATTTAGTGAAAAAAGATTTATAATTAAAAATTAATATAAATTAAAAATACCGACTAATTTTATCGAGTAATGGACATAATTGAATGTTGTTTGATTTTTCAATTTTACATAGATAAAATGTATAATATTGATTTCACATATTTGTTATTAATGTATTTTTTATATATCACATACACACAAATATATTTTTTGGGAATTCAATCAATTTCTATTATTTATTTTCTATATATTTATTTACTATTTTTTAATATTTTTAATATGTATTAATCTTTATTTAAATATATATCCATTTTTTTAATGATTTATATGTAATTAACCAAACTTATCCAATTTTTCAATATTGGTAAAGTTTACTCATTTTTAATTATTCAATTTTACTCATTTTTAACATGCATGAAATTAATATTAAATATTAGTTAATATTATTAAAAAAATATTTGTAAAAAAATATTTTAGATAAAAAATATTTATAAATGTATATTTACTATTTTTATACATTTATAATTATAAATAAATAAATAATATTTATTTAATTATTTATATATATATAAATAAATAATTTTATATATTTAAATAATTATAAAGTTATTAAAAATTTATTTAAATATTGAATATATTTACTATATTTATATTTATATATATAATTATATAAATACATATAATGAAATAAATATTTTTTTGAAATAGTATTATTATTTTTAAATGTATTATCTGTATTTACCAACACTAAAAATTGTGATGATAAAGACTCCTTTTATCATCACTCATTTACTTAGCACTGATAAAAGGTTTATTCATAAACACTTTTTTAGAAGTGCTGAGAAAAGTAACCTAATCTATTTTGAGAACCCTAACCATTGATAACTAGTTCACGATATTCGAAGCTCTCCATGGAAGACACCTACTGCTGGTGCTCCTCATTATCGAATCCAATCTTGAATCTAGGCTAGAATCAAGGCTGCAACTATTCCAAGACTCGAATCTAAGGCTCGAGCAATTCAATGGTTGATCAAAACCATGGATTGAACGAAATAGTGGTTTTTCAATATCTTTACTTTCCCTCAGTTATCCACTGAACCTTATAATCCCACAACTATGTTTTCCAACTACTCCAGTTGCAGTATCCTATGAATAAAAAACAAAAAATTCATTGTTTTTAGATAGATTGAAGTATCACCTTCCTTGATAGCATGTGGATCTCCTTGGTACCGCATTACTTCAAATATATCAAAACCAATGTTGGGTCATGTTGTTGTGAGCTATAATAGGCTCCCAATACATATATTTCATGATATATACCTCTTTGCAATCGTTAACTTTTGAAAAATTCATCCATATAGTGATCATTGTTGCCATTGTTTTAGAATATTCTATTAAAAATCAATTGGGAACCATTTTTTCCTATTTTTATTGATAGATTCATGCTCTATGATTTCCATGAATCACCTGTAGACCAACACAAATATTTCACCAATCATATTCATCTCAATGTCATTCCTGATATTATCCGTAAACAAATTTAATTATGCCTTTTCCAATCCTCAAAAATCACGTGTTCGACATATATGAGTACCGATATACTTTGATCATTCTGCTTCTTGATGTAGAGGTTGTGATCAACTATACCTCTCTAAAATCCATCTATATTATGTATTGATCCAACCTTAAATACAAGTTCCTCACTAATTTATTTATCTTCTACAAATAATTCTTTAAATAGAACACATTTTTCTTATTTTCATATAGAATAAACCCATCCAATTTCTCAATGTATAGCCCCTTAAAAAATCCATCGAGAAACATAGATTTGGCGTCTATTTGTAATACTATTAACTATATTTTCACCAAAATAGCCACAAATATTAAAATATTTTCAAACCGATATATTGGAGTAAATTTATCATAAATATAAATTCCTTTGATCTCGAATTTCCCCTTGAAAAAAATCCATTATTTATTTTTAGCCACTTTTTTATAGTTAATGAGTTTATTATTAAACACCCATTTGGTTCTGATAACATTTCAGTCTTCCTGTGTTGGAAAAATTTCCCATGTCACATTGTTCTTATTCAGATCAATCTCATCATGCATAGATTTGATCCAATTATCATCCTTGTCAGAATCTCTAAATGATCCAGGCTCTACTTCAGAAAAATGATGTTTTTTATAGTGTCTTAATAATTTGAGTTTTCACCAAAACTATCTGATCACCAATGAAATTTTACTCATTTATTTTATCCTTACTTTTATTTCTTATAGTTGATAATACCTATTCATTTTTCTTACCATCAATGTCTTTTTTTGAGTCTACCTCAACCCAGTGTTCCCCCTATTCTACTCAATTCAACATTTATTTTCTTCGATGTTTCATCATTATTTTAATTATTAAGAATCTCTCCATTATAATTAGTAAAAAATATCTATCAATTTTATCTCATCATCATAAAAACATCTCAACCCACCTTTTAAGTCAGTATTTAATTGTCACATTATCAAATACAATCAAATTTTTAAAACCACAAACTAATTTCTTCTTTTAAGCTAAATTACCCTAAATTTTTATTGACCCCAAATAAAAAAAATGTTTTGGCCAGTTTTATATACCTTTGTAAAAATATAGAAATCTTTAAAATGATAACCCACCCATTAATACTTATTTAAAATAAATTTTTCTCTTTTATCACACATCTATTAAAGACTATGTATGTTTTAGTTTAACCCATCTAAAAATATGTCATTCTTCAATACTGCGTTTTGGTTCCACCCTTAGGAATCTCTCATTACCATCCATGTAATTCCCAAAAACGAGATATGTTACCCTTTTTAGAGAACACAATGGAGTACAACTATCATGCTCACCAGTTTCATCTTTTGAATAATTACAATTCAAATTTGTTACTTGGTACTCAACCCCCATCAGTTTTATATTTCTTATACTACTCTGAGCAGTAGTAATCATATGGCTGACTACTACTTTGAGTATTTCAAGAAACATAGGTGAATTTACACAAGACATTAGGATGAGTTCCAAACAAAAAAAATTCAATGACAACTATTCTGAAGATGAGTTGATGAGGACAAAATTTTTCTAAAACATTCACCTTTGGTTGAATTCAAAGGATAAAAACAACCATATTAGAGTAATTATTTTCTTAAATTCAATTACTAAATTTGTTCAAATTATAATAAAATTATTTGAAATAATAAAATTTTGAGTTTCCCTTATTAGAATTATCTATAACTTTCACCTTTGATAATGAATATATTATGCATATTTATTTATTTATTATACAAAATGAATATTTGATGAACCCAATAGGATATCTCAAATTTATATGAGATGATTCAAAACATTAATCCAATGTATCTTATTTTCTTCTGATCCTCCTCACCCATTTATTGATTGTTTAGTGAGATCAATTTTTGTTTTTTTTAAAATAATTCTTACTTTACCATAAACATATTAATGTGGTTAAAAAAATTTCACAGTAAAATCATTATCCATAGAATTGATGTATTGTTTCATATTTATGTTTAATTTGTTTCTTTTTAGTATTACTCATATAATAATTGTTTTCTTGTACATGTGGAGTTTTTTTTTGAGTTAGGTGGTTTTTCAATTCTGGTAATGCTAGTGAGGGATTGAACTTTGAACCTACAACTGAGACAATGAAAATAGGAAAATGTAACAAGAATTCATACAACCATTAGGAAAAGGTGAATTCATACCAATTATTTAATTAATTGTGTCAACATTTTATCTACTAATTTTAATTTATTTACTTTATTATTTTTGTCTAATAATTAATTAGTTTTTTCACATCTCTTTTGGGAAGTCACATTTTTCTTTCAACCATCTAAAAAAATACCAAAATGTTCTAATTTTTTTATTCTGCCAATGTTATCAGGTTTTAAATTTTCATTGACGTTATTTTTTGAACTACCAACACTGAATATTGATTCAATGTTGTTATCTATAAAACATTTTTTTTTGTTGAAATTGATAAGATTAGAGGAAAATCATGTTCCAATTATGGTGAATTATTAGGATATGATGGGTATATGAGCTTCCTCTGCTCTTTTGGCTTTTAATAATGAGAATTATTTTTTAGAAAAGAACATCGATTCAATATATATATATATAGTGTTAGTAGTTCGACATAAATATACAATGGAAACATGGTATCATTGGAATTTAGGATTTTTTTGAGACTTTGGGACATATAGGAATCATCCAAACCTCAATCCGAAACACGGTGTGACTAGTATGACTCCAAGGGATTATTTTTATTCAAAATCGACATTAATTTTAGTAAAATAAAAACTTACACACTCAAAACTAATAAAACATATTCTGATTGTTTTGACACTTTATGGAAATGGTCCATATGTCATTTGAGATGTTTAGAAATTCGACGCTCCTCAATTTGATACATTTTGTGACCCTTATTACTCAATGTATTCATTATCAGTTTAAAATCAATAGTTTAGTTCAAAAAATATCCCTCACTGAAAATAGAGAAAACATGATCATATTTTCATTATAATTTAGGAGACTGATTCATCATTAATTTTTGATGTGTAAGAATTGGTCTCACCTTAAATCGATACATGATGTGATTGGTATGAGTAAAAATGAGGGTCTCCATCTTAAAATAAAATTTTCGTAACAAATAAGTAACACAGTCAAAATTAAGGAAAAACATTTGATTTTTTTTGATAATTTAATAAAATGATCTATAAGTCATTTTGAGATGTGTATGAATCAGTCTCACCACAATTTGGCACACATTTTGATTGGTGTGACTCCAATTTTAAATTGATATCAATTTCAGTAAAAAGGACAACTAACCAACTCAAAACTGAGAAAAAAATTCATATTGTTTTGATACTTTAGGAAAATAATCCATAAGTAATTTTTGACATGTATAAATGAGGCTCACCTCAATACAATACAAGATGTGCTAGGTATGACTCAATGTTTTCATTATCAGTTTAAAATAAACTGTTTAACTCAAAAAATGTCACCCACTGAAAACTATGAAAGCACCGTCATATTTTCTTGATAATTTAGGAAATCGATTCATAAGTCATTTTTGACATTTAGGAATTAGTCTCATGTCAAACCTATATACGATGTGATCGGTATGAGTCAAAGCATGTGCTTCAGTTTAAAATAAAATTTTAGAAAAAAATACAAGTGATGTACTCAAAACTGGGTAAACACATTCAGATTGGTTTGATATTTTATGAAAATGATCCATAATGCATTTTAGACATGTAGGAATTAGAATAAACTCAATCAAATGCACGATATAACTTGTATGACTTTAAGTGCATCTTTTTATTTAAAATAGACATCAATTTTAGTAAAAAGTACAACTGAACTACTCAAAATCAAGAAAATACATCAATATTGTTTTGATACTTTAGGAAATTGATCAATAAGAAATTTCTAATGTGTAGTAATTAACCTCACCTCAATACAACATACAAAGTAATAGATATGATTCCAAGTGGTCTTTTTATTTAAAATTGAGATTATTTTTAGTAAAAATGAAAATGAAACCACTCAAAACTGAGAAAATATATTCATATTTTTGATACTTTAGAAAAATTATCCATAAGTCATTTTTGATGTGAAAGAATCAATCGCACCTTAATCTGATACACAATGTAACCAGTATGAATCAATGTGTCCGTTATCATTTTAAAATTGACATTTTAGTTCAAAAAGTGTCACTCACTCAAAAATAAGAAAACATGCTTGGATTTCTTTGATAATTTAGTACAATTATTCATAAGTCATTTGTGATGTGTAGTAATTGGTATCATGTCAAACTGAAACAAAATGTGATCAGTATGATTCAAAGTGCATGTTTTGAGTTTAAAATGATATTTTAGTAAAAATGGTGAGAAACATACTCAAAATCGAGAAAAAACATTCAAATTGTTTTGTTAATTTATGTAAATAATCCATAAGTCATTTTATAGGTGTAAGAATCATACGTAACTCAATCTAACACACAGTGTGAACTGTATGACTTCTATTGCATCTTTTCAATATATAAGTGTCCTTTTAGTTTAAAACACAGATCACATCTCCAAATTCGAGCAAAAGAGGATGTATTTTTTTTCATCATTATATCTTTTATTAATTATTAATTTATTTATATTTTTTATCTTATAATTATTTATTTAATTTTATAGGGACAATGCATGAAGACGAACAAGAAATGGTGTGGTGTTCAACAATCAACCACAACCCAATCCAATATACAATGTTCCTAGTATGACTCAAATTTTATTTTAAAATTAACATTATCTATTAATTTATTTCTTTATATTATTACTAACATAAGAATTTTTTTCCTTTACAGGTTTTTTTTCTTGAGTAGGGGTTAGGATCAAAAGAAAAAGGAAGACTGCTGTTTTTGAATGTATTTAATAATTTTTCCTTATGTAATTGTTTAATCCAATGTTTGAAATGTATATTATATAGTGTTTTATCTTTAATTTATGGTATAAATTTTATTTCATTTATCTTTTTTATTCATTCTTGATTTTTTTCTGATTTCATGGTGTTTTTTTATTGCGGTGTGCTATTACAGAACATTGCACTGGTTCTACAGTGTGATGTTGCAGTATACTGTAGTATGAACCTATATTATCACTTTAACAAGAACTAAAAATGGAATACATTATCAGTGATTTTATAAGTTTTGATAAAATAATAAGGCTTATAATCTTTCTCTTGTAGTCAGTACCTCTCTAGCACTCATAAAGGTTTTTTAGTGCTGTAAAGGCCTATTTTTTACTAGTGTCTCTAGGTACTAAAATCACTTAAAAAAATAAATGAATAAATTTGAGTGTTTTAACATCAAATATATTTTTTAATTCATAAAAATGATATTTTAGGAATATTTAAATCAACAAATACTAATGGAACTTTGTCTTGGAAATATTGAGATGCCTTATCATATACCAATTTGAGTATATAAAAAGGGTGTTTGGATTAAATGCATCAAACTAGAAAAGTGATTTCTTGAAGAAATAGAAGTTTTAGTTGAAAATAGACAAAGAAGGTAAGATGTAATGAAGAAAAAAGGAAAATTCACGTGTGTAAGAAATATAGTGAGAATAAAAAAAGATATTTGTATGTGAAGTTCTATTATTATCACCTAAATCTATTTAAGATCAAATATACAATGTGTGGGATTTGAGGTTGAGTATTTTGGATAAGATATTCAAAAGATACTGCAACCAGTGTTCATGTAGTGTTAATTTTTTTAAGGATATTGGATAATAACTTCATCAATTTAAAAAGAAATTTGGAGCTTCAAATGATCCTTCTCATTTGTTATGACATATTATATCCAATGAGATAATTATCCTGACTAGCGGGATACTTTGTAATGGTAATAATATGATTCTATGAAACTATTACTGAATATTTATTCATCCCTACCCATTTTAAGTTACTTATAAACATATAATAGAGAATCTATAGCCTTGGTGATTGCTAGATGCATCAAGGAGTGGGCTCACACACTATGGTCAAACCTTGTAAAAAATCTGTTTCCAATGTTCTATTTAATTTTTTCAATATAATACAAGGTTGAGAGCATAAAATTATTATGAGAGAGTCATGATCTAACTATCTAAAAATATTTATTTCAGGAACAAAAAGAAATAGTAAACAAGATAGTTTTCACTAATTCACACCTCTCAATGTTGTAATATGATCCGGTGGCTGTAACATTTTTTATCATGGAACTAAGTTCTCTATTTTAGACTCTTTTAATGTATTAAATGATTGGCTACATAAAAATTTTAAATAGTGGGAACGTTCCAATTTTTGGTGTAAATAAATTCCATGACTATAAAATAGGATGTAACCTTATTTATTTCCACATAGGCTTTAATTTCTTAATGCATCTACAGTTGGTTTTCTACCAATTTAAATAGGTTATCATATAACCTTCACTAATATGTAATATATTGAAGCTAATTTAAAAGCAAGGAATTCTATTTTTATGTCTCTTTTTCTAAAAGTGTTTTCCTAGGAGATGTGTATAGAAATAACCAAGGAATTATGGGACAAGTTATAAAGAAGCAATGAAATAAATTTCCAAGTAAAATATGTAAATATATAAATACGAATAATCGAGTTTACATATGTAAATATGGTTAAGGATGAATCCCTTGATGACTACTTCACCAGAATTAAAGAAAATTGTGAGTAACATCAAAGGAATAAGTGAAAATATAGAAGATGATTTCATTATGAAGAAACTGATGAAGAATTTCCCAGATTGGTTTGATCCAAAAATTTATTCTCTAGAATATATGTATGATATTTATATCGATAAATTTAATAAAATTCTCACTGCCTATAAAATGAGAAATACACATTATTTTATGAAGAATGTTAAAGATGGGATGAATTTTGAAACCATGAAACATTTAAAGTATAAAGAACAAGAGCATGAACCTTCTAGTCCATTGTATGGTAATGATGATATAGATGAATGTTGAAATAGAATCATGTATGTTAACTATAAAAAATACAAAAAATTAAAAGACAAGTACAAGGGTAAACTCCTATTAAAATGCTTCAGCTGTGGTGGCATTAGAAACTTTTCAATGAATTATCCAAATAAAACTAAACTTGAATAGGAGGTTGATAATAATTATGATAATAATAATAAAAATAAGTGGTGGAAGAACACAAAGACTGAAAATAAATCTGGTGAGTTCAATAATAATTTTTGAGAAGAAAATGGAAAAACTTAATAAGAAAAAAGAAGACGAAGAAACTATATCTTACAAACAATTTTAAGATAAAGGGAATTTAAATTTCCTAATATTTATGGCATATATGGATAATAAAACTTCTTAATAAGCAAAGAGGTAGGTGGTTTGGAAATATATATAGAGCATATGCCCAAATCTAGGTTGAAAGATTACCTTGAAAAAAACATAAAGCTCAATAGGGAAGTTAAAATTAAAAAGAATATAGATGAGAAGAAAGTTGAATAATCTGAAGTGTATCTAAATAAATAAACTAGATTCATTAAGGTACTCTAAAATTTAAAGTTAATTATGGATAATAATATATTGTTTTGAGTGATCTTTAATTAAAATTGGGATTAGAGAAGGGGAACTGATTAAGATGGAATAAAAATATATTTAAATTGAAATATATTAAAAAGAGTCCTCTAATACTATAATAAATATGTTTAAGTCAAGGTTGATATGATTTTAATATGTAATAATTATAGTACACTATTTTAGGTTAAACCAATAACAGATTCTTCTTTAAAGATTCAATTTTTTTACCTAAAAGTGAAGGTTAAAATTAAAAATATATAAAATATTTTCCATAAAATATGGTGATAAATCCTATTATACACCTATTATATAAATTATAATATATATTAAACTAATCCCCATGGAGAACAAGAAAGTTCAGAAGACATCTAGGCCGAAAAGGAAAAATTATGGAATTCAGTTTTCAGATCGGGCATGTGGTTATAATAGTAGATTCAGACTCATTGGTTATTACTGGTGATTTGGAATATGTGGTCTCAAGGCCTATACATTTTCTAACAACATATACCAGTTTTTAACATTCCTGAATTAATATGGATCAATTATGAAGTAAAATTATGTGATTCAAAACTGAATAAATGATTGAACATAGTCAATTAAAATCTATTTAATCAGAACATGTTTGAAAGTTTGGAAGAAATATATGGTAATTTTGAGAATCTTAGAAATTAAATATATGAAAAATATTCCTAAACATGTCTCATACCAATAAATAGTTAAATAATTTTACAAGAAAACTCAATATGAGAATTCATTTTTTGCAAATGTGGCATTGAAGGCAATCAAGAAAGGAATATCTTAGATAGTTGACTGTGGGTTCTCTTCACATATGATTGGAGATACTAAAAACATAAAAAGTATTTAAAAACATGAATTAGGATAAGTAACTTTTGGTAATGATTGTTCACTGAAGATAAATGGTATCGGAACTGGTAAGAGTGAGTCTAAAATATGGAAATGACTTTTAATTTCAAAATAAATCTTGTTTTCTCATAAATTTCAAGGATAAAATAATTATTACATGAGGTGAAAGAAAAATTGTATTTTTTTAGATTTTTGACCCATATAAATTATGTTTTATGTGTTATAAAGATGAAAATTAACTTTGGCATATGAGACTTGTTCACCCTATCCAATAAAACATGGAAAATATATCTAATCATGTACTAGTGATATACCTTACCAAACTCAAGAGATAAAGAGAGATTGTTTTGGAGACATGTTAAAAGGGTATTATGACTCAAAAGTCATACATAAAGAGTGATATACATTCCAAAAAACCATTAGAACTAATATATTCAGATATATGTGATCCCGGAGGAATAATTCATCTAAGGGTTCTATTTATTTCATTACATTTGTAGATGATTTAAATCAAATATGTAATGTTTTATTCATGATACATAATTTTTAATCTCTCTAAATATTTATAATCTTTAGGATATAGGTTAAGAAAGATATTAGTGTTTGCATAAAAAGGATAAGGCTAGAAAAATAAAATAATACACAAGAAATGATTTTGAGAGAAACATATAAAATCATTGTATAAAACAAAAATACAACATAATATAAACTTCTTATTAGAATGGTGTGTATGAAATAAAAATATAATTATTGTGAAAGTGGGTAGATTCATGTTATCTGGGGACAAGCTTATAAATTTTTATTGGAGAAAAGTTATATGCACTTATGTGAATAACCAAAATAGGTGCAAGTGAATACCGAAGACTCATAAGACTACATATGATATGTGGCATAACAAAAATCAACTATAAAATACTTTAAAGTATGTGGAATCCCTTGTTACATGAGGAGCAAGAACAAAAATCAAGGGAATTTTGAAGAAAAGGATGAAGAATGAAATTTTCGGATATCTTTCAAATGGATATGGTTATAAATTCTGGAGAAATAACCAAAATAAGTTATTTTAATTATCAGATGTTAAAATAATTGAAAACAAACAAAAAAATGTTAATGCTGAGCATAATGATAAATTCATTTGTGCTATAAACATACAACATTCTAATTAATATATTAGCGAAAAATCTATAACTAAACATGACCTGATTGATATTGATTCAAAAGTTACTAGTGAATATATAGTAACTAAGATTTAGCGTGAGAGGAATCACATTCAAAGAAAGCATGTTGACTCTGAGAATACTATTATCTTGAAGGATGCTACTATTTAGACCAGACTAAGGATGAGGTTAGAGAACCAAACTGCACTTATTTCATATGTTGAGCCTCATACTGCTGCTGAGGTAATTGATCTTGATATGTGAATTGTTGCAATTAATTAATAACTTTATAAAATATATAAAAACTACACATCGAATATAGTACCAAGACCTAATGAAGATAATTTAATAGGCACTAAGTTGGTTTTCCACAATAAGCTGAATGATAGAAGATAAGTCATAAGAAATAAATCACGGTTGGAACATAAAGGCTACTCTCAGATTTAAGTAGTTGAATTCAAATAAACTTTTTCACCAATATAAAGTATTAAAATAGTCCCGTTGTTTTTGGAAGTGGCACTACATGATAGATTCAAGATATATCAAATGGTTGTGATATATTCCTTAATGGTGAGTTAAAAGAGGAGGTGTTCATTGATAAACCTAAAGACTTTTTCATTATTAAAGGTAGAAGTATAGTATAAAATCCTAATAAGGATTTATATAGTTATAACCAAGTCCCATGTACCTATTATACAAAACATAATGGATTCTTGATAAGTATATAGTTTTTGAAGGGAAATATTGAAAATAATCTTTATATTAAGGATCTATTTATAAGTACTCTTATTACCATAATATTTATTGATGACATCATATTTTTAGGTGATAAACAATAAATTTTTGAGTAATTTTATGAAGATATTAAAATTTATTTCAAAATTCCCATGTTGGGTGAGATATCTTACTTTCTTGGATTTTAATTTATATAAGGAGATGAACACACTTTTCTACCTCAAGAAAAGTATTCCGTCGAAATACTAAAGCAGTTTAGAATGGAATAATGTAAATAGATCTCTACTCTAATGGAAGTTGCAACTAAACTAATAATTGATGATCTTGACCCAAGTGTAAATCAAAGAGACTATATAATATTGAATAAAAACTTTCTAAACCTTATAATTTCCAGAAATGATAATATGTTTGTTGTGAAATTGTTTTCATAATTTTAGAGTGATACCAAAGATTCCAAACTATTAGAATCCAAAATAATTATTATATATATGATATTAAATTGAGTTTGGGATTACTGTATAGATCCATTTAATACTTGAACTGGAGAGGATTTACTGATGTAGATCTGGTGGTTGCCTATATTGAAAGGAAATCCACCTCATGCGGCACATTTTTCTTGGTGAGAGCTGTGTATCCTAGATCATCAAAAAGGAGAGTTTAGTGACATTATGTATAAATGAGGTTAAGTACATTACTATAAAACATGACTATACCCAAATGATTTGGATGTAGGTTCAAATAGATAATTTTAAAGTTGATGTTAATAGTTCACTATGAATTTCCTATGATAATTAAATTGATATTGCTATATCTAGGAATCTAGTTTCACACTCAAGATCTAAAATATTTAACCTAATGTATTATTTCATCAATGAAAATGTGGTAAAATGTGATATAAATAATTATTTTATTGGAACCAAGTAACTAGTTTTTCATTTATTTACTAAATATTTGTCGAAGTTGAAGTCCTCTGACTTGATGATGAAACTTCATGTCCAACCTTCCACCCTCAATTAATCATGTGTGTAAGCCCCCCCATCTACCCTTTGATTATGTTGCTGGGGGGGTACTAAGATAGATATTTAACGGTGGGTGTTCCCTACTTGTTTATATAAATAGGTGTATATTTATATATGGTAGAGTTTTTTGTGAGTGAAAATTTTTATCTTGAATTGAGGAGGATTCTATTTATGTCACTTGGCCACCATTTATTATCACTGAGGGAAGGAATTATCTCAAATTAATTAACTTAATATGTATTGTGGTGCGAGAAACTTCTCATTTGAGAAAAGATTTGATTTGATGATTCTACTAAGATTTGATGAGCTTTAATGATTTCTAAAACAAATCTAAGTATATTTTAAAGAGTTGAATAGTCTCCAAAAAAATACAAAAGGGGATATTGAAATGGTCTTGGATTTTTTGAAAACGTTTATGAAGGTTTACATTTGTTTCAAATGATTTTTGTTAATTATTAGAGGCTACTGAGAAAATTTTGAAGTTGTTTAATTTTTTTTGGGATGGTTGATAATATATTGAGTGATGTTGATAAAGTTTGAAAAGTATTTTCAGATTTTTTGAAGTAGATAAATATAGTCTGAAGAATTATAAGAAATTTGAAAATGGATTAAGCATATGCCTTTTGATCCCCAGCGTAAGTATTCTGTATCTCCAACATGAGCCTTTTATCCAACATATGAGTGTGAGATAACTCCCAAAAAATGAAGTAGGCATGGATTATAAGACTTCTTAATCCATGATTCAGGATTTGATGTGGTTAATGTAAGTATTTCTGATAGTTTACGAGATTGAGCTCCACTTTAAGTCATTTAGGTGTTATTGTAAAACTTCTGAAAATGAAAGACTTTGGGGATTGTAGGTATTCATGATTTATTATAATAATTATCCAATAAATGTTAGAATATGAGCATAATACTTTGAAGAACCAACTGTAATACTTTAATATAGTGTAATGCTTTCATGATAAGTATTCACTCAGATTATATCTTTGAGTTCCGAACATAAGACCATGACACTTGTTGAAAATTTGTGATCCTACTGGGTAAAAAATTGAGTTCCATGAATTAAATTTTTTGAATAAATTATAAACAAAGAAAGCCAAATATATTCCTCATCGATAAAAAACACAAGTGCATTTTGATACAAGCTAATGAATAATCCATATTACCCACATGATGAAGAACATGATTTGTTATCTGATCAACCAAATGAAGATGAATTGAGTTGAGTATGAATATGTTGGTTAAGGATTTCTAGATATTAAACATAGAATGTTTATGTGATACTATTTTTCTGATATTCAGTTCCTAAAATCACTTGAAAACAATAAAGTGATTCAAGTTGGGTGGTTTGAATGTAAGATATATTTTTAAGAATGATTTTAATAAAAATTTTAACTTCATTCCAAAGAAGTATAAAGATATTTTTAATCATTTTAATATATATATATCTAAAGTGTTATAAATTTATAGGTATTTTTGATGAGAAAATTTTCATTTTTTATATATTTTGTGAATATTAATGATGTGGAGAGTCCATGTAATAAAATCTAGATAGTTTTTTATAACTTAAAAACATGTGGAAGCATACCTGTGTGACAATCCATAATGAGTCTTGGGAGGTAAGGTTTATAAGGCTCAAAATATTTAAATTACAATGGTTATTTATCTTGGAAATATCAAGAAATATTATCATATAAAAATTTGGGTATATACAAATAATGTGTGGATTTAATATACTATTTGACTAGAAAAGTAAATTCTCAAAGAAAGGAAATTTTTGGTTGAGAAGAAATAAAAGGAGAAGAAACTGAGTACAAAAAAGGAAAAAGCATGTGAGTAAGAATTATAACGAGAAGAATAAGAAGAGATCCATGTGTGTGGAGTTCATTTATTATCACATATTTTTTTTGAACTCAAATATCTAGTGTAAGAGGTTTGAGGTTGAGTATTGGGGAGCTGATCTAAAAAAGATACTATAGTAATTGAGTGTGCTATCTTGAATATTATGAAGTATTATGAAGAATATTTTCAGTAGTTTCCAAAGAAACTAAGAGCTCCAATTGATCTTTATCATTTGTAAAGACTCATTATAATAAGTGGGATATTGAGTATGACTACCAGGATTCTATGTTATGGTGAAAATGATATACTATAAAACTACTAGTGAAGTATGATTCCTCCCTAACCATTATAAGTTGGTGATTTATTATATTGAACAATTTGTACCGTGGTTGATTTATGGATGCATTAAGTAGTAAGCTCACACACTAGGGATGAACCATGAAAAAATGGTTGTATCCCTTATTCTACTTATTTTCTACATTATCATGTAAGGAAAATAGAATAATATTCTTATGAGAGTGTTTGGCTCAAACTAGCTAATTTGATTTATTTCAATAATTATAATAAATATTAGAAAAATAGTCTACACCGATTCACCTCCCCCGGTGTATTCATATGATCCAGTGACTCTAATAGAATCAATATAAATAACCCGATCCTATTAATCCCATTACCATATAGCAGAATCATACCCTTGAAAACATAAACCATCTGATATATATAAGGACCTTGAACACAAATGAGAATATAGAAATAATAAAATATTGTTCACATCCTTTGAAATAAATGGGTTCACTAATTTTTAAATCAAATACGGTATATCCCACAAGACACAACTTAAGACAACAATATTAAATATTTACCTTACATGACCAGAACTAACCGCTCCCAAGAAAATAATTCAAAAACCCCTTTTAAAGACCTATAATCCATTTTATTTAAAAGGTAAACTAAAATCAAAATTTTTATTTACATGGTCATTTATTATTAATTCAGTCAAAAAAAATTTCCAAAAAAAACATAACTTTGGAAAAATATCAATCCCATAATTAAACACTTAAAGGAAAAATATTATACCATCATTATTTAAAGGATACATGTCCATGATATAAATTTGTACCCCTTTCCAATTTGTTCTCCACTAAAATAAGTCATTTATGTATCTTATTTAGTGACAATTAAATTAATGAAAGTCTCTCTCTATTTTATGAATTTTTACCAAAAACGAAGAATTTAAAGTTCACAAGCCCAATATAGAAGGAATTTAACATTAAAATATAAATTTTATAATTAAAAATCATTTAGAAAATAAGATAAATTCATATAAATATATTTTCATATTAATGAAGACATTACACTCTACTTTAAAACTATTCAATTTTCCAAAACACTAACATCATATGAAATTTAAATTTCAAACCTTCCTATGTTTTTATCTTAGCATTTTAAAACCCCCTTTAAAACAATTACTATATTATAAAAAAATTATGTTAATGGAAAAAATAAATTTTAAAACCCATAAAATATATAAAACAACACGATTTCCTTTTCAAAAGTCATTTATAAGAAGTCCAACTTTAAATAGAAAACACCACAGGTCATAAAATAAGAAATGAGCCCCAATATAATTAAAAAATAATAATACCTAAGGAAAATAATTTTAATTCATATAAAATCCAAAATATATCAAGGAAAATATAGCTTTATATCATATATATATCATCAATGTCAATCGAAATCCATCCATAAGACTAATAATAAACATAGAAAAAAATAAGTGCAAAATAAAACCACACCTCACCAAGTGACATTGCCTTTATGCATAGTCAGTTTCCCATGAATTATTCTCATTTATCTCCTTGGTTTTTCTTCTTCTAATATCCTTAAAATATGAAATTTTACCCATAAATGAGGAAAAATCAAACTGAAGACTAAAATTACACATCCCCACCCTCCCATATTTACTCATGGTTCCATACAAAAGGTGGTAATCAGGGACATACTCTAACTAACCTCCTCAATTCTGAAACTCTTATCTTCTATCTACTTCAACTCCTCAAATTATATAAAACAAATCTTCACTCTAATTCCATTTTTTCATGATCCAACTCGGTTCACCCATAATTTGAGAACTTGAGCATTCTCGTGACATTTCCCGAAGGTAGTTCCCAATCCCAAGGGATAGAAAATATTGACTATGAATCAAAAATTTAAGAATGGGAATGTTTTTCCCATTTAAACAAGAATAACATGAAACTCTAACCAATATTTACTACATTAACACTTCTTAAGTCGTATTATTGCACATATAAAATAATCAGTTTTAGTAAAGAAAAAAATCAAATGACGTATAATATATAACTTCACAATATAAAAAAAATAACTTTAATTGAAGAACCAATATAATTTAAATAAATAAGAAAAAAATTATAAAATTTACTCATATGGAAAATAAATAAAATTGAGAAATAAAATAAGACTATGATCAACCATATCCACATGTCAAGAAAATTGCCCCTTCACTTGGCACCACTGTCACCAAACGTAAAATAAAAACCCAAGACCAACTACTAAATCTTAGAGAAACCTCAAAATAACATGAAATATAAATAGGCATGAGAAAACATGCTTGGTAGGTAACCTACCCACTCCCCATGCATAATATTTAAATATAAGTCTCTATCATGATAGTTTTAAAATATAGTTATAAAGGTAAATTTTCTATTTTAATAAAAATAAGTCACATGAATTCATTTTAGGGAAACCATCCATTTTAGTAAGATCATTTTAAATACCTTTTTAGAAATAGATAAAAGAAAATTCATTTAAAACCACAAATTTCTAATTTAGAAAAAATCCATCCATTACCAATTTATTAACAAGAACGTGAAATAAAATTATTTTAAAGTGATGGGAAAGGAGTGAAAGTCAAGATATATAATTCACACATAAAAAACTCTCATAAATAAGAAACACATACCAAGTTAAATAAATAAACCACTACTTAAAAAAAAGCTGCTGATAATAGCAGCATGTACATGTATAGTAAATATCAGAAAATGTAAACAATGATGATATACATTAAAATGAAATTATATGAATGAATGAATTTAAATATAAATTTTATAAATCATATTAAAGAAAATAAATAATTTTCATCATGGGAATACCCTTGGGAACTAATGTTATGAGAATGTAGGATACTCACATTATATTAGTAATCCAACCAATCATAAAGCTACCCAAAGTTCATTATGGATGGCCTCATCATCCATAATAAAATATTCATAATTTTCTAAAGACCACTGGGGGAAATATCACATCTCTAGAAATAAATATGTTACAGATTATAAAAGTTACAATATTTAGTTAGTGTTGTGTAATCCAATTCTAGGAAGATCTTGATGCTGACGCTAGGCTTAGTCTTCCCACTTAAGTACCTGTGATTTATATGATGAACTAATGGATGTGAGATATAAAATCATAAAATCATTCATAAATTTTTTTAATGATATATAAAATCATAAAACAACCAGGAATCATACACTCCCTCTCCTTCAAACAGCCTTCATAGAAGCTGACCATTTCTTAATAATAATAAAATATAAAAATCACATTCGATACCGTAGATAATCCCATAAATCTAGATCATACAAATGTAATGATTCTTTTTTACCTTGTAAGAATTTGAAAATTTCAAGGAATATTCTTGAAGCCCGAAGTAGAGGCGGTGTGGGATTCTAGGGCCCGGAGATCCTAAGTGCAAATATATTAAAAATATTAAATATATTAATGTATGAAAACACAATATTTTTATAATAAATCATTTTACCATTGATTGATTCCACATATGGGAAACATGACACCATGGTTGTTCCGTGAACATGGGTTTTACCCTAGGTGAAAATTAAATTTGGTTAGGGTTGGATGTTTGGTTTAGGGATTTCATGGGTAGGTGTGTTAAATTAAATAATTTAATTAATTAATTAATTAATTTAATAGATAAACCTAGTACCATATCTATTTAAACCTTATCATATAAAATCTCTATAGTTATCTTGATAACATTGAGATATTAGAGGGGAGGATGAGGAGATATTATTTCGTGGATCATGAACTAGGATAGATGAATGATTGAGGATGATCATGAGATGGATGAAAAACAGATCCGGATCTTCACATTTATTATTTTTGAATTCATTATTTACTAACAAACAGTCCATTATCTAGTTGGGTCTCACTATTTTAATTTTTCCCATTCTTCTTGAATCCTATATTTGATACAAGAATTTAAATATTTATTCCTCATTAATCAACAATGTTAGATAATCATTGGTTAAATTTTACTTATGATGAATATTATTGATATCATTTGTTAATAATTCTTTCAAAATTATTCCAAATTCTCAATAAATACACTACACATATTATATTATATAGATATTGTTTCCCTAATTTTTATCTTCATGTTCCTAATATATATTTTATGGGATAATGAAATGAACCCCCAATATATCAAATTTATTATATTATTGTATCTCTTCCTAGTCAGTTTATATTATGAACTTCCTCATTGATGTTCATGAATGAGAGCATCCACTAGCCCTTGAAGTGGTCCTGAGAATTTAAAGATATAGGAAATTTATGGCTCTAAATTATGTCATGTAGAGAAGGCTAACCTAGTTAGAGACGACATGATGTTGTTCACCCTAGATGGAGTCAACCTTAGGTGAGGGTGGTACATGGTGTCCTATCCATCAGTGCTTCACAATATGAGAATATGGCCCTAAATACTGTGAAAAAAGATCCTTAACAAATTAAAATAATTTTATGTATGAATAAATTAATATATAATAAGAAAATATACATGAGGTGGGGTGTATGAAAATCCATGAGGGTGTGATGGTGGTGCATAGGAGGTGGGGGTTGGGTGCGATATCTTCTTTCCCCTCAATCATATTATATTTTATTACATAATTTTAATTATATAATAATAAAAATATTATTTTTTTTATTTTTATTATTTTTATCAAAACCCCATAAATGTCGTACCTTTACATTGAGACGTCAGATCAATGATCTATCTAGGAAATCGTAAACATGACATTGAGGTAGCTAATTCAAGACCAATGTTGGGTAGCTAATTCAGTCTTATAGCTTGGGACCATGAAGCACCCTTTGTAAGCGATACAATGAATTGCGTTTTTTCCAATGATTGTCCATTTTGGGAAAGTAAATTCGCCATCCTGAGTGTATTTCTAGGATCACAACAAAATGATCTATTTGTCCATTGATGACCATTTTATGTGACATATTAGTGTATTTTTTTATTACTCATCATATAGATTAAAAACCTAATTCATTCATCATGATTTTCTCAAACTCATATTTGGGAACGTGATTAGTATACCTTGAGTAGTTTTACACATAGAATGTAATTGTAGCATTAATTTGGTATTGGAGATATGAAATTATGTTTTATGAGTGGGGAACTTCATTTTTCATTTATTAACTGATGGAAGTGATCAGGTGTGATCCAAGAGATGTAGAGATTGGTACTCTTCTATTGCACTAGGGCACATGTCCCCCATAGTCTTTACACAAGAAGAGTTAGTACTACCCCATACAATAGAGGACACAATTCCTCTATCTATGGAGTGGTACCCTTCCATCATTGAGGTTTGATAGGGAGTAGGACATCCATTGGATTTGATTCTACCTCAGTTTTGGAGTTTAGTAACTTGTCTCAGACCCCTTTACTATAATTCTTGATAGATTATACAAGATGGATTAATAATAAAGGGTGAACCATAGGATATTTAGAGGATAAGTCTTGTATGATGCTGAGTATTAGTGAGATACCATTTGATCTACATACTGACTCATAATTATTAGTTGGATATGGAGATAAGGATCTCATTTCTCTCTTCATTTAAGAGAATAGTTAAGAATATCTTGTTTCTTATCCTTCTTACTACTAGGTCTCATATCCCATTGACATACCTTGTTATGAGATGACTATTCTATTTATTCTCATATTTTATTATTTTTAGGTTTCCTATTGAGTATTTTCAAAATCAGCCATACATGGTCCCTTCCCACACATTTCATTCCTTATTAAAATTATAGGCCTTCTAATGGAGTTTTAAAAGGACTGTGAGAAAGAGGATAATAGTTTTATCTAGAAATACTGCGGTTTATACTAGTGTTTCACTTGATTAAAGTCCTATCATTCTTAGAATGTTGTACTTTATTTCTAGTTTTGGTGGGCATGTATTTATCCCCTTTATTATTTTTAATACTTTTGTCTTACTCTAATTTGGGATATAACTGATGAATTCAATATGGTATTAGTTGTGTTGTTATACCTTCTAAAATTGTATGTGCATTTGGAGAGGTATTTATGTGTAAAGGTACTTAGGCTAAGGCATCCCGTGTATGAGGTATTACTACTCGGTGCTAGATTCTATCCTCTTTCATATTTGAGGTGGGACTGGGTTATCACACTTGGATTAATGCTGACCAGGTTGGCCCTAGTGGTTAGGTCATAAAAACCAACATCATTTTAGCTTAATATAAAATAACTCAAAGTTGGATCGCTTAAGGAAAAATAATTAATCAATAAAAACCATTTTATAAGGATCCAATAATGCCATTGAAAATATTTTAAGAAAAACCAATTTATCATTTCATTCATTTAAAAAACCTATGATATAGTGCTCATAAATTATTTTAATACATCTTATTCCTTTATAAGTACCACATGAACACATTCAAAATCTAAATTTCAAACTAGTATCAACAAAAAATATCAAAAAAATCATAAAAAAACAAGAAAATTCTTAAAAATACCAGTCCCATTCTTATTTTGTAAAACCATTTCTGAAAACATGGGATATCCCCATTTATAACCATCACAAGACAAACACCATATTTTATTTTATAGTTTCTTTTGAAATGTCCCCAAGGAATTTTGGTAAACATTAATTGATACAAATTATACTATTTTTCTTTTAATTATTTTAAATCTTGTAATTAAAATATTTAATAAACAATGGTTCTAAATAAGTGTTCTAAATATAGAATCATAAACCTAAACACGATGCTGAAAACATACTCTTGACATACTAGTTTGATACCAACCAATGATACCTGAATTTAAATATCTATAATAAAAGAAACTTTTGACTCACTTACATACCCAACATATTATTTTTTAGAGATTTAGAGAATTTGGTAATCACTAATTTGTTGAAATCATGTCTTTCTTAACCAATTGAACTGTCTCCCATTGTACCTAGGTTTTCTTATTTTATAATAAGTCTTCTATATATCCCACAAAATTATACACATAAAAATAAAATGGGTGAGAACAAATTCTTAGTAAGGGTTATCGTAAATTGGTATATATCATAGAATAAACAAGGAAAGAATTATTTGGAAATAATAGATGATAAAAAAATAATTCCATATAACTAATGATGTAATATTTAAATACACCCATGGATGAAAAAATAAACAATCACATGAAAAAAATAAGTTATTTTAGGGTGATGCGATACATAAGATCATAAATCATAATCCCACAGATCAAGGCCTCATACAAGATATCATATATACCATCGTGGCCTTAGAAAAAACATCACAGATAATCAGACAAGTATACACCAAATACCAAAGCTTATTGGTATCATAATACCTACCAATTCATTAAGGAGATACCAATTTATGGTCCTTACCCATCACTAAATATAGAAAATTCATTCATCATATTAAATTAATGAGTAAACAATATGATACATAATCCAAAATCCCTAGTAATAAGTATTCTCATTTTAAAACAAACATTCAAAATGGAAATATTTCCTAGTACATATTAAAGTTGTCTTAGTTTTCAAAAATCAGCTTCATAAAACTAAAAATTATATGTATTTTCAATGTTTCTCCTCTCAATATACAAGCTATAATTCTTGGTAAACACCCCCAATCAAATTTTTATAAAATGGGGCATTTACACTATTTTTAGTAATGAGTATACAACCAAGTAAATCATAGAAATGATAAAAAATACTTCAATGATAATAAATAATAAGGACATGAAGGAAACCAAAAATTCATCAAAAGTAAAGGCATTTCAGCAGAGATAATTCCTTTGTAAAATAGAGAGAAAAATTGAAGCGAAGCTTTTAAAAATAGTTTTCCATTAAATATTTTATAAGTTTGTTTCAAAAACCACTTTTAAATTCACTTTTAATTCTCATTTCATTAGATTTGAAGAATAACATTGAATAATTATTTGTAAAATATTTTTCAATAATGAAATCTTGAGAAAAACTTTTCTTAAGAGAATGTGGAGTGGAAGATAAAAGTATGCATAAGTGATATAAAATCCCTTTTAAATTTTTTTAAGAAAATAATATCATTTTTCTAAAAAATAATTGAATAATGGGATAAATATGACTTTAGAAAACCATAGAAACATAGAAAGTAATTTCAATAATTAATAATGGTCCTAATGGTGATAAAAAAAATTCAATTATTTTTTTTAAAAAATAGATTCTTTTCACACATTTGTAATGAGAGTAAAATATGACTTGTAAAAAAAATCTTAAAAAGATTCCTTTTAAAAAATTAATAGAATTTCAAAGTTATATGTATTTAATATTAATAAATAATTGATGTATAGAATAAAAAATCTTGAATAAAAATAAAGAATATGGATATGGAGGAAAGTATTCATAACATAAAATAAAAAATAAGTTTATAATTTGTTAAAAACATCATTTTAGCCATGTTGTGTACTATATAGAAGAAATGTAGTGACCTAAACTTGTACTTCTTAATATGATTCTGAAAGAAAAAACTATAATTTTATAATTTGATGAAAAATGTATATTATCAGATACCACTTTCCCATAATTAAATGAATTAAAGAAAATATTACATTACATACATTCCTGAGACCTTTTAGATTTAGAGATTTAAAGAATTACGAAAAATCATAAAATAATAAAGTCTGTGAAATTATAAAAAAGGAGAAAAAATTTCACCATATGCGAAACTAATTAATTCATAATAATTCTTAAATATCTCCAAAAAATTCTCCACATAATCTATCCTGTTTGACATATCATGTGTAATAATTTTCTTTATAACTTGGGGGAAATAAAAATATAACCAAGGGTAAGGTCAAACATCGAGTAAAGTTAGAAATATGTGATAAAAATTAAATATCGCAAATGAGTATAAGATAAACATTAATAATATGGAAGTAATAAATAATAAATAATAATTTTATAAAAAAATTAAATTTAAAGCATAATATATTCAAGGATAATAGTGGAAATAAACAGATCACATGGATAACAATAACTAAATTTATAGTGATGGAATTAATAATTCTGGACATATTGTTCTTACCTTCAAGGAATTAGACAAGACATTATTCTTTCCATGAATAACATTTCCAAGACATCATTCTTTTCATCAAGACCATGGTCAAGACAACATGCTGAGTTGGAAGGTCATAAAAAAATACCCAAACATTTTATCTCGTCATACCTACCCATGCATTGAGGGGTTATATAATTTTTTCTCCCCACCCATCAATTTTTAATGTCTAATTCATTATAGTTTGAGATAATGAATAAAAAATATATAATAAGATTTTATAATAATTAAATGTATTAGAATAAAAATATAGAAAACAAAAATATTTTCCCCATGTCAATAAAAGGGATAACATGATCATAATCCATCTAGACAAAAAAAATTGATGAATAAATAATACATAGTTTACTTCCCTAAGTAATCAATAAACTTTCATATTGGTGTAAAAAAATATTTTAATTTTCAATATATCCCCAATCAATGAATGAAATATATTTCTATGTATGCATCCCTCTAGATAAAACCATACAAAGTAATAGTATATGACTAATTCAATAATTTCCCCAATCAATCGATGTATGCAATCCAGGTGAACACCCTTCAATCAAAGGAATACAAAACAGAGTATTCACAAAGAGAAGTCAATGGAAGAAAATTTATGTCTAGTTACGGTGGATATTTAGTCAAGACAAAGGTAGTGATGGATCATATCTTTGATATAAAACAACATTAAATATGTAATCTAGAAAAAAGTAAGACAATTAGAAAAAAACATATCCCCAGTATATAAAGAAAATTCGGGAAGTTTTAGACATAGATGAAATAAATCCTTGTAAAATAATACTTTAAACGTTATCACATTGGAAGGGATAAAAAATTTAACCATTTAATACCATGAGTTCAATAACAAAAATTATATATATATATATTTATTTATTATAGGATAAATAATATAACATAAATTTGATGAGTCTAAATCATTTTTAATTTAAAAATTATAATGGAGGTGAAAACATAAAATATCCTTTAGAAAAAAAATTAACATCGATTTAAAATAAATACTTAAATGTCTCTTTCAAAAGATAATTTTGAAAATGTGAAGTGAAATATTTTGAAAAAAATTACTTTTAAAAATAACCCCCAATAATGGATCCATGAAAATTATGTAAAATTTTCTATAGGAAATGCAGATCTAAAATATATACCATTTAATTATTAAAGTAAGCCTTTTAATAATTTGAAATTACATTTTTTGGAAACCCATATTGTAATAATAGTAATAAAACCTTTTTTATTAAAACTTAAATTTCTTAAAAATCTTTATGATTGGGTAACAATTGGATCAATATCCATTTGAATATTATAATATGATTTTGTATTATATCCAATGAAAAATAAAAAAATTATGATAAAAATACATCCATTGAAAGTAAATACACCAAACATGGAAAACATGGTGCATAATATAGCGACCATGCTTTTTTTTCATGACCATTACATCATTTTAAAGATAAACAACATAAATGTGTTAAAATCCAGGATTAAGGGTTTAGTAACTTGGGTAAATTAGGACCATACATCACATATACATAACAATAAATAAAATATTAAATTAATTACTTCTTCTCTATATTCTTTGTGGCCCTCAAGTTCTCCTTAATATAAGTAGTCACCTGAGGGTATACATCAATGAAAGGGGTGACATAAAAGCCTTGTAAGATAATAAACAAGAGACACGAATCAATATAGAATGGGTGAGAATAACAATTATAATTATAAAATAATATTAGTATCATAATTATAGTCATAAGAGGAAGCACTATATAAAGTCATGGAATGTTTCAATTCATATAAATGAAACATCATGTATTAGAGGTCAAATACTACGCATAGTTGTGATCAAAGAGAGAATCATATTCACGCATAACATAAGTGAATAATCCTAAAGTCATCATTGTGAAAAAATATATAATATTGTTCATGAATCTTTCATCTTATCTCATGATATACATCAAATTACCCAATACATTGGAGAGCTATATAATTTCTGGCGCACCTGTCATATCATAACATTTACATAATATTGTTTACCACATCAAACATATATCAATCATAGACATAAATTAACCCACAGAAAGGAATGGGTTTCATTTATTAAATCATAAATTCACTAATAAACATTGGGGTTATCAAATTTCAAAGGTAAAAACATAGTTGGTATAATAATAATTACATCAAAGTGAAGAAGAAACAATCTCAAGTGGAGAAAAAATATGAATTGGAACGAAGATTTATTTATGAAAATATTTTCATTTTTCATAAAATGTAATTTTAAAATTGTATATAATCAAAAATAGAAGGTAATAATAGTAAAATATTGTTTTAGTAATATAAAAAGAACATCCACACAGAAATTTTTCACAAAAGAAGAATAACCCAAAGAAAGGAAATTGAGTTCGAGAATCCCCTTACCTTATGTTCTAATGATTTATTCACTTTAATATTATGTATAATCAAATTATATTCATTGATTAAAAAAATTACCTACTAAAAATTTATTTTATTTATTATAATTTCATTAAGTTCATTTATGGTAATTTTGGTGAGTTATAGAGTTCTATTCCGTCATTCTGGGAGTGTTTGTTTTCTTGGTTTGCATGATCGGTATGCTTGTATACAAGTATGGTAGTCCATGTAGAATGAGAATGATTTTATAGAACTAAAATTATATTTAATTAATGATATTAAATAATATTAATTGTTTATATATATCATTGGGTTAGATGGTATAAAGATTATTTATTAGATAAAATGTTAAAAAATTTGATTTAATTTATTTTGGGGGTTTTCATGATCATCACAAACATATATAATGTTTTTGATATCACATATTTATGTTGGTTGAAAAACCTTATATTAAATAAGATATGTATAATAAAATATTATTTTACCATAATAATGGTTTTGTGACTATTTTTGAAGGAGGTAATGGAAAATGAAAATGTATCTTTTACGATGATGGTAAATCGACACATCACGGACGATGGTTTCATTTTCAGAATAAAACAGAGAGGAGATGGGGTTTGATGGTGGATATTATATTAACATAATAAAATTACAGTATATATATGATAATTTATTTATCATAAATTTTTTGATAGAGGAGGTAAGGAAGGGATAAGAAATGAAAATCAATTGAAAATAAATTAAAAGAAAATAAAAGAGGATTTTACCTCTTGAACTTTTATCCTAGGGAAAAAGTGAGTTTGGTATTTTGTTGAGAAAAAAACTATTATAAGCAGGGGAGAGGCTTGGGAATATTATTGAACATAATTTAGACAATATTTATGGATTTTAAGGTGTGAGGAGAAGAGGTAGTGTGGGGTGGTATTTATAGTGGAAGATAGGGGGGTTGATTATTTTATTCAATTAGTTTAATATTTTGGATCAAGACTATTAATAGTTTTGATTACCATGACTAAATAAAGTAAATAGAGAAGTATTGTTTGATATAATTGTCTTAAATTATTCATAAATCATCCATGAATAAAAAATTAATGTATTTAGCTTACATCATAAATTATTGTTTTTCACTATTCACCAAGAATTCAACTATTTTAGAAAGATCCCAAAAATTTAACCTAACCATTTTTAAATTTGTATAATTAAAAAATGAACTCCATTTTTGGAAAATAATTTTATCAATATGATAAATTTAATTCTTAATTAAAATCATCATTTATTCGAAAAATATCGATTTTAAAATTATAACTGATTTTATGATACTTTGAAAATTTAATTAAGGTCGCATAAATTTATCTTATAATCACCAGAAAAAAAAATATTAACTTTTGAATATATTTTATGAAAATAAATTTTCTTTTAAATAATTATATTAATTATGAAGTTTTATATAAGGTTTTATGTTTTACAAAAATACAAACTCTTAATTTATCATTTTTAAAACATTTATTTACTTATAGTGTAATAAAATTGTATCATATTTTCATTTATAAGATGCCTAAATTTTATTTATAATTTCAAGGGTGATGTCACTATTATATTATCTAGATTACTATTCCTAATGATCATGTTACTATTCAAAGGGTCAAGATACTATTCCATCAATATAGGTTCCTTAATTTATATTAATATAAATTATTTATTTCTTTGTTTATGTGAATAAATTTATTATTTTAATCTATATGATATTATTGTGTTTTATAACATATAACATAATTATAAGAAGGTAAATTCCATTGATAAAAGTTTGGGCCATACATTCCTCCCCCCTTTTGAAATTTAACCCACAAAATTTCATTTTACATAAATAAATGATGGTATTTCACTTTCTTTGCTTCCTATAGTCCCCAATTCACTTATTAATACTTATGATTCCTCCATAACAATTTGAAAAGGTAGTTTTTCTTATTGTGTAGGAAATTTTCTCTTCTATCCATGATGTTTACTGATTTCTCCTCATATGATATATCATCCTCTAGTTGTACCGCCTATGGATTCAGTACATGTGAGGGGTCTGGTATATACTCACTCACGAGAGATACATGCAACATGTCATGAACTTGATCCATATTTGGGCAAGTGAAAGGAAATAGGACACTACTCCTATGATATATAAAATCTCAGATGGGCCAATGTACCTTGGGTTAAGCTTCCCTTTATTTCCAAAATGTATGTCCCTCTTACATGTTGATATTCAAAGGAACAATTTATCTCCAACATCAAACTCAAAGTCCCTTGAACGGTTTCCATCATAGAGATTTTTCCATATTTGATCATATTTGATATGTTACTGGATATATTTAATATTCTATGTCATCTCTTGCATAATATTAAGTAATGTAGCTTTCATTCACTAATTTTATCCCAAAAGGTTGGAGTTCTACATTACTTTCTATAAAGAACTTTATATAGAGCCATCTGAATACTCGAGTGGAATCTTTTATTGTTTGATAACTCAAGTAATGAGAGATTATTATCCCATTCTCAGTTTAATTACATTGAGTATGCTCTCATGAAGTATTCTTGCTTCTGAATAGTTCTTTCTGATTGACCATTTGTTTGGGGATGATAGGCCCTGATAAAATTCAATTTAGTAATCAAATATTGTTGGATAGTTTTCAAGAATTTATATTTCAACCTTGGATCACTATATGAGATGATCTAAAGTAGAACCCCATGAAGCCTCACCACTTCAAATATATCTTGGAATTTTTTTCAATTAAGATATCTTCTTAAATAGTGATAAAGTCCGAAGTATTAGTGAGATGATCCACTACAACCCATTTTGTAATGTTTCCTTTAGATGTCTTGGGGAGACCAGTGATGAAGACCATGGTGACATTATTCCATTTTTACGTGGGTATAGGCAATGGTTGTATCATCCATTTGGATTTATATCAATTTTCTTTAACTTGCTGACATATCAAGCACCTTGAGATATATTCATAAATATCTATTTTCATGTTATCCCACCTTATGTGTTCTTGGAGATATTGGAACATCTTGGTACTTCTAGGATGAATTGAGAAAGATGGGCTATGTGAATTATCCAATATATCCTTCTTTATATTATGTGATGAAGGCATACACATCCTTGTTCCAAACTAAGTCACAACATCATCATGGACATGGAACTCTTGCAATTTCCCTTCCTTTACTACATTCACCTCTTTTCGAAGTTCCATATCACCGCTTTGTGCTACCTTGATAATATGTTGTATAGATGGTTGAGAAATCATGCGGTAAAAGTATGATGTACTCCTTTTTGTTGTGATTTAAAAAATTAATTCTTTTAATATCTATAAAGATAGAGTGTTTCTCAATCCACATCATGGATAAAGTAGCAATTTTTTTCTGTAAAGAGTATCTAATACCTTATTCACCTTCCTAGGATGATATTAAAGAGAGAAATAATAGTCATTTAGTATTTATAAAAATCTCCTTTGAAACATGTTTATTTTCTTTAGGTCCTTGATGCTTTCCTCACATTATTACATCGAGACATACTTTGCACCTTTACCTGTTAACTTAGTTAGTGTGATAGTCAATGCTAATACATTTATCAAAAAACATCAGTAGTACCCAAATAATTCAAGAAAACTATATATTTCTATGACACTCGAGGGTCTGGGTCTTTTCTCAGTCACTTTTTGAGGGTTTATAGAAATTCCCTCACTTGTGATTACATTTCCCAAGAATTTTACTTTCTTCTTCAGAAATTCATACTTTCCAAACTTTTCATACAATTTACCTTTCCTTAATATTCCCAAAACAATCATTAGACATTCTTCAAGTTCCCCCTCACTCTTGGAGTAGAAGGTAATATCATATATAAAAACTACCATATATTTTTCAAGGTAATATCTAAATAATTTATTCAACAAATCCATTAATATTTCAGGGGAATTAGTAAGTCCTAAGGGAATCACTAGAAAATCATAGTTACCATACCTTATATGGAAAGTAGTCTTCTAAATTTTTTCCTTCTTCTCCTTCAGTTGATGATATACATAATGATGATCTAACTTTGAGAAGTATTAAAATCTTGATAGTTTATTAAACAAGTAATAAATCCTTGTAAGTGGATAATTTTTCTTTATGGTGATCTTGTTTTGTTCCCAATATTCAACACACAACCACATTGATCCATCCTTTTTATTTACAAAGAGGACTAGAACACCCCAAGGTGATGCACTAAGGCATATGAACTATTTGTCCAAGTTATTTTATAGCAGCTTCTTTAACTTCTCCAGTTTGATTGAGGGAATATTATTAGGACCTTTTGAGATAGGAGTAGCTTTTGGCATGGGTTATATGGAGAACTCTACCTCATGAAATGGGGGAAGTTTGAGTAACTCTTCAGGAAATATATAACTGTATTCCCTCACAATGATAATTTCTTCAAGGTTGATACCTTTCTTTGACTAAACCATTTGAGAAAGGCATTCCTCTTCATTGGGAATCAATACCCACACATTGAAGGATTTTCTAAAGGAAATTCATGGTATTCATTTCATTTTTAGTGGAGCATGTGATGGTTCAAAATTTTAAAAGATATTACATTTTCCTGATAGTTGATATGTTCTCTATATAAAGAGATCTAATCCATGCCCAGTATAGAAAAAAATTATACCAAGTGAAGTATCTTGATACTTACAAGGATAATATTCTGAAATACGACAATAGGAGAAGATTCTAACACTTGGTTTGTAATGATCACACCACAATGTTTTTATGGATATCTATACTGCAGGATTTAATATATTTGATTCAATTGTTCTTGAAAAATTGCATGATATTAGTAATTTCATAGAAACATAATCAAATAATACTTTTTTACAATATTTAGTGAATATGAGGTGTACCATATAATTTTTTTTGTTTCCCCACTTCAACTATAGTGATGAGATAATATTTTCCTTGATCCTTTGGATTTGGAAGCTACTAAAACTAATTACCCTCAAGGAGTCGAGTTTTAGTGCACTATCTTTGATAGTTTCCTTTGTCCCAATATTTATAACATTGAACGATGGGTGGTTTTGTCCTTTTCTTAAAAATATTGGATGGATTATTTATGTCTCTTATACATTAATGATATTTATGTCTTTCTGTTCTATACTTGAATAATTTACCCATCCCTTTGAGGGAATTACCATGATGTTTCTTCCCACATTTTTCAAATGTGAGTGGTTGATCTTTATTTCTAACTTTATCATTAGACCACCCTAATTAAAAATCCATATTTCATCTATCTACAAAGCCATGAGACTATTCTCCAAACTCCATCCCCACTTTGAGAGCACGTCGATTAAAAATTTTCCTAACTCCCAAAGTTTCAAATATCTAGATCCTTTAAATGGTGTGTTTTTAAACCAATAAAGTATCTATATATTTTTATATCATTATTGATAAAAAAATCGCAGCATACCTGGAAATACTTTTGATGTTTTCTTCATAAACCTTGATAGATTCTTCATCCTTTTTTCCCAACTCTATGAATTCTCTCTCCATATTCATCTGAAGAGTTCTAGGGATATACTTATTAAGAAATATTTTATTAAATTATTCCAACTAAATCTCTTATATTTCATCCTTCAAATTGGTGTTATTAATTAACAACCACCATTTATTGTCCTCTCCATATAAATGATATATTATTATAGTCACCTTCTCCTTATCAGAATAGTAGAGAATAACAAATTTCTTCTCCATTAAGTTGACCCACTGTTCCATGACCAGTGGGTCAAAATATTAATTAAAGGTCATTAATAGCTGCTCTATAAAATATTCAATATTTAGTTTCTCCCTCTTTGGTAAATTTGTATATTTCACATTATTCTAGTTATTGGTTACATCCTTAGACTACTGGGTAAGCATATCTAGAAAATTTTCAAGTCCACCTTCAAAGGCATTGGGAATGTCATTCAGAATATCATTGAATTGCACCTAACATGGGTTGTTAGATTGGTATATGTTGGTTACCATAATTTTCTAAAATATAAAAGGTTCGAACAAAACATTAGTCAACAAGTCATGGATAAATAATTTATTACTTTTTAAAATTAACTCTAATTGCATATCCTGTGGGATCCCTATGTTTATCATTCTTCTAAAAAAATATTCTTGGATATTACTTATACTTTTCCTTATCCGATGGGTTTTCACTATTGTTCTATAATATTAATACTTAAATTAACTAAACCGTGATCTAATACCAACTATATAAACCCTGCTTTTTCTTGCATAACTATTACATCATTTTAAAGATAAACGACATAATAATATTAAAATTCAAGATCAAAGGTTTAGTATCTTGTGAAAATTAAGACCATACATCATATATACATAATAAAACCTAAAAAATTAATTAAATTACTTCTTATCCATATTCTTATTATCCCTCTAGTTCTTCTTAATACAAGTAGTCACCTAAGGATATACATTAGAGAAATGGATGAGCTAAAATCCCAGTAAGAGGATGGATAAAAGACATAAATCAATATAACATGGGTGATCATAAAGATAATAATCATAGATTAAGCTTAGTATCATAATCATAATCATGAGAGTAATAATTTGATAAATTAATGGAATGTGAAAAGCATTAAAATGAATCATCATGTCTTAAAGGAAAAATACCACACATAGTTTTGAACAACGATCACATCATGTTTACGCATAACACATGTTAATTATCATACAATCATAATTTTGTAAAAATATAGCATCATTTTCAGGAATATTTCAACTTATTTTATGATATACATGATATTACCCAATTCATTAGAGAACTATATAATTTCAGGCACATCCATCATATCAAAACATTAACATAATCATGCATGCGACATAAATCATATATCAATATTAGTCATAAATTAACCCATGGAAGGGAATGTGTTTCATTTTATAAATAATAAATTCATCAATAAACTTTTTGGTTTCCAAATGTGGAAGGTAAAAAAATATTTGGTATAGGAATAATTACATTTGAGTGAAGAAGAAATAATTTCAAGTAGAGTCAAAATGTGAATTGAAAAAGAAGAGTTCTTTTGGAAAATATTTTCATTTGTCATAAAATCAGATTGAAAACTTGTATATCCTAGAAAAGAAAATGGAAATAACTATGAAATTTTGTTTTAGTAACATTAAAAGAAATGACACATTGAAATTTGGCATGAAAGTTGAATAACCCAAAGAAAGGAAATTGGGTTTTAGAATCCTTTTACCTTATGTATGAATTATTTATTCACTACAATATCCTAGATAATAATATTAGATTAATTAATTAATAAATAAAAAACATTTTACACATTTATTTGATTTATTATAATTTTATTATGTTTATTTATGGCCATTTTAGTGAGTTATATAGTTCAATTTCATCGTTCCATAAGTGTTCAGTTTCATGGTTTTCATGATCGGTTTGCTTGTGTAAAAGTATAGAAGTTCATGTAAAATAATAATTATTATCCAAAATTGGAATTATAAGTTTTTAATGAACTTAATGAATTTTAATTAGTATTATATATCATTTTAATATAGTATTAGGATGATTCATTAGATAAAACGTTAATGAAAATTATTTAATTTATTTTGGCAGTTTTCCCGATTATCACAAACTTATATAATTTTTTTGATATCATGTTTATATATTGGTTTCATAAAATTATATTACATATCATATTTACTATAAAATATTATTGAACCATAATAATTGTTTTATGACTATACTTTAAGTTGGTGATGGAAAATGAAAATGCATCATCCATGATGGTAGTAAATCGACACATCACAGATAATGTTTTCATTTATAGAATAAAAGGGAGATGAGAAGGTATTTTATAGTGGATCCTCCATTAACATAATAAAATTAAAGTATATATATGATAACTGATTTACCCTGATTTTATTGATAGAGTATTTAAGGTGGGGATAAGAAAAGAAATGAAATTGAAATGAAATTGAAAAGATTTTAAAAGAAAATGAAAATGGATTTTACATCATGAACTTTTCTCCTTGAGAACCTCCTTAGGGCTCTTGGGTTTGGTATTTTTTTGAGACCAAAGGATACTAGATGTGGGGAGAGGGTTTGGAAGATTATTGATTATAATTTGGAAAATCTTCATAGCTTTGGATGGTTGAGGAGAAGAGGTGATGAGGGGTGATATTTATAGAGAAGGAGAGATGAGTTTTTTGATTATTTTATTCATTAGTTTAATGTTTTGAATCATTAATTCGAATAGTTTTCATTCCCATGTATAAATATAGAAAATAGAGAAGGGTATTTTGATATAATGGTCTTAAGTCATCCATACATTATCCATGACTCAAAAATTCATTTATTTATCTTATATCGTAAATTATCGTATTTCACTATTAAAGAAAAGTTTAATTATTCTAAAAAAATTACAAAAATTCACCTGAACCATTCTTTGACATGTAAAATTCCAAAATGAACTCCATTTTCTGAAAATAATTTTATAAATATGATCGATATAAATTTTAATTAAAAACATCATTTATTCAATAAATACAGATTTTAAAATTATAATTGATTTTATGATATTTTAAAAAATTAATTAAGTTCTTATAAAATTATCTTATAATCAAAATAAAAGAAAATATTAAATTTTGAATCTATTTTATGAAAATAAATTTTCTTTTAAATCATTATATTAATTTAAAATTGTAAATAAAATTTTATGTTTTAGAAAAATACCAACACTTAATTTATCATTTGAAAATATTTATTTACTTATCATATGATATAATTATATAATATTTTAATTTATAAGATGGAATTTTTTTTATACTTTCATAGGGTAAGGTCAGTATTTAATTGGCCAGATTACTATTCCTAATGGTCATGTTACTATTCCAAGGTTCAAGTTACTATTACATTGGTATAGGTTCTTTAATTTATATGAATATCACTTATTTCATTCTTCATTTATGAGAATAAATTTTTTATTGGGATCTCTATTATATGTATGTGTTTTGTAACATATAACTTAATTATAATAAGGTAAATTCTATTGATAATATTTTGAGCCGTTACACACAAAATGTACAGTCTTAATGAATCATTATTAAGATAAAGAAAACCCTTACATTTTATATTAGCTTCCACAAATGCACTCTAGCCTCTATTATAAATAATATAGTTATAATGGTATAATTTCATTCAATTGTGTTTTTAGTTACAATTCATGAAGATGAAATCGAATACCATCATTTTTCCTTGTTTCATAATGAAACAATGACGTTTTCTTAAATAATGAGTTTAATAATAATGTTACCTTCCAAAATATTTGAAAATTAGATTTTTTTACCTTAATTTTTTTTTCATTTATTCCCCTATACTTCTACCATTCAAAATCAATAACCCCTTCATTGGAAGCTCTCCTCATCCTTCCTTCTTGGCTTTGAGATATCTCTATCAAATGGTATCTAAATTGATTGTCGTCAGTTTCATTGGATCACCCTTGGTTATACTACAAATCCTCTTACTTTTCTTTATTAATTTTCTTCACCGTATTGGGTATTATCTTCCTATGGGTTCATACACCCAATTTTTAGGGATTTTTTTCCAATTTATCCAATTTATATTATTCCATCTCAGATCCGTGGTTGATACGAGATGGTGATTCATTTACCAGTATATGTTAGGTGGTATAGTCAATTTTAAAAAAAATCTCGATGCTTATATCATGTTCCATTTTCCCATGCGATAGACCTTTTGTGAATCACCTCTAAATGTGAAACTATTTTGATTAAATTTCAAGACCTTGAAGAGATACTCTTATAGACCATTGAAATTGTTAGAAGTTGACAACCTCAACTCAAAGAAATCTTTTATGCATGTTTATATATTTTACCTAAACACTTTTACCATACCTACCTGACCAAAAAACCTCCTTAGGTGAGTTTGGATGGTCAGTTATAATTTAAATAAGTAGATTGAATAAACTAAAATGTTTAATTGAGTAAATGAAATGTGAATAAAAAGTGAAGAACCCAAAGATTTTGTGATATGTCTCTTTTTAAATTTAATCTCATCGATACATTATCTTGAACATAACACCAATATTAAACAAACAACTAAATATTATTAAAATCTGTAACACCCCAAGGTCCTCATGTGGTTCTCCATAAAATTGATATTCAAGATGTAATTTTCTCAAAACACTTATGTTATTTTCTTTTTTTCTTCTACTTTATCCTCATATCTTTCATCCATCAAGGAATAATAATTACAGAATCTTCTAAAAGCTATAATTTTAGGTTTCTAATTTAATATCTTATATCCACCCCATTTATTATATATTTTTATTCAAATAAATGAAACTATTTCCCAAATTATACAAGTTAATTGTCTCTATGAATACTGATTTTTTTGTTTTCTATTACTACCTTGATGGCTATTCACATAAAAATTATTATGGTTAAATAAGATTTTAATAAAAATATTATAACCTATTTCATGTTCTATAACTAATAAATAATCATAATAGTGAATAAAATTAATCTAGTCTATGGTGTTTGGAAAAAACGAAATAATAAACTAATTTTTTTGTTAACATTTTATCAAATAAATCATCCTCATATAAGAAAGAAAAATTATATATGGGAACATTTATACTCATATAAGTGATTTAATACTATTGAATTACACTTTTAGAGTTGTAATACCATTTTATAAGAACATTAATATTTTTTCACAAATGAAAAGATCATGAAACCATAAAATGAACACCGCTGAAACCCTAAAAATAATACAATATTATTAATGAATGGGTTATAAGATGTTATAAAATCAATTCATAATGTAAAATAAATATTAATATAGTTTTGGAATGATTTAATAACATTCTTTAAACCATTATACGAGAGGTCAAATAATTCTACACTAAAGGGAAGCATGAGGTAAGGGTTTTCTCGTCTCACTTTTATGTCTGTGACATATATGTGTTACTAAGAAAATATTTATTTATGTGGTGTATGTATAACACCATTTTATATATCATATATTTAATATCATTATCTTCATGGTATTAAAATTTTTATTTAATAATTATTACTTTTATGGGTTATACAATTCGGCTGATTACATGTGATATGTGATTTCTTAACTCAATTTTCATTCATTGGGTTAAAATTATATTTCATTAATTATGTCCTGATAATGTAATTTTTGATATTAATTTATATTATCTCATGTTTTATTTTCAATTTTTTTTATTTTTACTTATAGTTAATACACATAATTAATTCATTTTGTTTTTGATATGATCTTTGTAAGGGGCTTCGTCTCAATTTCACTTCATTGAGGAATATTTTAAAATCATGCACCTAATTTCTTTTGTATGGGGTATATACTACCTCTTGGTTTTCTTTATCATAATAAATCATTGAAAATTTTATTTCTATTAGATATATATATTTCCCATATCATGGATATGATTATTTCTTAATTCATGTACAATTAATATATATGGTATTTACTTTGAAAGTATTTTATTAAATGGGGAAATAATGTTAAATCCATATTTTATAATCAATAAAGATATTTTTAGATAATTAATATTAATTAAATCTATTTTTGATATATAATGATGCTTTTGATATGAAATATTGAGTGGGGACCATATATAGAAAATCCCATTGATGCATCAATAGTGACATGAAACGAATACTATGGAAAAATTAAACGGGCTTTTCCCATAAAGATTAAAATATCTTGTGAAAGGTCTTGAAGGTTGTTTTTCATGTTTCATATACACTACATCTAATAATTAATAATTTCATTAATAATTTAGTTATTATTATCCATGATATTTTCACTATGATATTATCTATGGATTCAGATTTTGAAAATGTTATTAAATAAGTGGATTTCTTTTTTTCTATTATTTATCTTGAAATATTAATTATGCTCATTGATTAAATATTTCTTCTACTTTATTTAACCCTTACTGAGCATTTTATCTATTCCTTATTTTTTTCCTTTCCCCTATTTATGAGGAAGAGAAATTTGAATGAGTTTTCAATGATTCCATTTACTTTATTTTGCTATGTTTTATTATATTATTAATTACTAAGGTAATTCAGGAACCAAGTATGTATATAGTTCTTGAAGAATTCTAAACTATTCAGTCCTTTGGGATTTGAATCTTTTATATATGCTAATTTAATAAATAAAGGCATCGACTCCGTGCTAGTGGGGACTAATTCTTTATAGTTGGTATCAGAGGAAGACTAGTATACATCTTATAATAGGATTTATAAAACCATATATTAGGTAACATAACCCTAAGATAGAATTTTTGGATAATCATTGAAAAACATCCCAAATAAACCATGTTTATGATTATGAGATTTTCTTCACATAAAATTTTAAATTTATGTTAAGTTTTTCACTAGTTTTGAGAATATATATTATTTTTAATAATGATATGATCAAATATATTGTATTTTATCATTTATAAATGGTTACTAGGAGAAAGAATTTGAACCTTTCCAATGCACGTGATATGAAGAGTATTAATGATAACATATTTTATGATATTAATCCAATATTATTAAGGGAAGTGGTCACCCGAATATTCTCTTCAAATGAGGGCTTAATATCATGTTTTAATGGAACTAATAAAGAATTACCCATGTCTAATGGATTCAAAGATAATTAAGACAAGAAGAGGAAATATATAAAATAGAAAGTTAGAGGAAAGATGGGATAAATTTATATCCCCACAATCGAAAATTGTGCAAAGAAAACCCTGGTACATGATTGAAGGGATTAAGATTTTGTTATAAGTGCTGAGATATGGGTTATCAAAAAAAAAGAATGAAAAGGGAAGGATAAAATGGATGATATTCAATGTTACAACTGAAAGGAGATGGGACACTATGAAAATTAATTCCCCAAGTATCAAGAGAATATACCTTAGAAGAAGTTAAGTGATCGAGGTCAAGCTTATCCTATCGATATAGATTAAGTGGAATGATTAATTTTATCATGTATTTCAATCCTTGAATAAAGTTAAGGAATTGTACTATAGTAATTTTTGTTAATGATTTGAAATCATATGTTTAATAGTAATGATGATCAATGATTCAATGGAATGTTGAATTTCTTTTAAAAAACATGATTTTGGTAAGTATAACACTAAATAGAGCCCTGATGTTGAGAGAATTATGTTGGAATGAAGAGATGATTGATATAGATAAAATAAATTAGATAGTATTGAATAATATGGAATTGATTAACTTTTTTTGGTTTATACTATCATTGATAAAGTTAACAACACTTTTGTATTTGAAGAATACATCCAATAATCTGTGTTTTATTCAAAGAATAAGGAAGCATTCATGTTTTCAATAAAGTTTTATGGTAATTCAAGATATTACAATATTTTAAGAGAATATGTGACAAAGGTATCCAAATGTTGGGCATGTGACGATTTATAGAAACTTTATGTAATTTTAGAGATTAAGGATAAGTTTATCTTAAAAATTTAAGAACCTTATTTAGAAATTTTTGAATTTTAATATTTTGGAAGGTTCATAAGGGTAACCATTTGTGGAATAGTTTAAGTTGAAATTTGTGTAATGTTTAAATATTAATGTGTTTATGAATATTGGATAACTTGTACCAACCATATTTTTTTTTCTGGAAAACAGTATAGATAAAAAGATTTTTTTTTCTCTTTATGGATCTTAAAATCTGTAAAAAGTTAATATCAAAGCTTTTGGAATAAAAAATTATTTTTGGATAATCATTTATCAGAGTAAGGGATACCATTAATATGGATTTTGTCACTGAATTTCCAAAGAATCAAAGAAATAATAATGTGTTATGGGAATGAAAAATTAAGTGTATGAGATAACCTTTAATGTTAAAACTCTTCTTTAAAACTGAATATATTAAAATTATTTCTTTAATGATGTAAGGATTTTATTAATATTGTTTTCGAAAAAGTACAACCCACAGTTCGGATGACAGCTTTTCGAATCTTTTAAGGCCATGAAACTTAACCTACAACTAAAGATTAACAAGGGTACATATTATACCACTTACCTACATGATATCCCGGTTAGTACAATATAGTTTTATTTATTTAATCTATTTGATAGATAAATTATATGTTAATTTTGGGAGAATTATATGATTAATATAAATAGAATATTTTGTACTTTTATTGAGGAATAAATATTGAAATGTCATTTTGAGAAAAAAGATGATTTTTCGTGTAGTTTGTTTAAACAATTAATACATACCTGTAAACTAATTATATTCCCGTATGTTATTTCTCTAGGAAGTAAAAGGATTCCTCAAATCTTGGAAAATTATTTTATAATAAAAAATTTGTTTGTTTATTTTTATTACTCAGAAATTATTATCCTCTTTAACCCATCATATATTTACTGTTTTGTGGTGGTAGACATTCTAATAACTATGTTCTCTATTACTGTCCTTTAAAAATTAATAGTTTGATTTCTCTTCTATGTACCAATTTTCAATTTAAACTAATGTTATCCTATTCTAAATACTAATTTTTTGGTGACCTTCACATTTCCATTTCCCTCTTATTAGATAGATGTTTTATTTACCCTATTTATGATGTGGGTTTCTGATAAAGGTATTTTGAAGTATCAACTGTCGATTTCTGATATAAAATTTAAAATTGACAGGAATAAATTTATTTGAGGGGGAGATAATGTAACACCCCAAGATTTTATGGTATGTCTCTTTTTAATTTTATTCTCTTCTATAGCTTACATTACATCGAAAATAATTCTTAAATAAATGACTAGATATTATTATTAATTATGATAGTTATCACCTAGCTATTGAAATAGTGGGAATGAATGAGATTAACTAAATTATGAAAATATAATTTACACCTGTTTATAAAATGAATTCAATGGTTACTGATTAATTATAAATTAAAATAAAAAATAACTGAATATAAATAATGTGTTTAAATAAAAAATTATTTTTTTGTGTAACATCCTGTTACCTTGATTGGGTTAGTTTTTACCACTTTCTAGTCCCATTTTGGTTCAAATTCCTTTGAAGTGGTTTTCTGGATTTTTCTATAGGCTAAAGAGAAGGTACACATTGTGTACTGCCGGTACATGCTATGTACTTATTGCTAGATGCAAGTCGTGAATGACGAAATCATGAGTTGAGAAGGTACACATCATGTACTAGTGGTACATGTGGTGTAGGTTTTAAATGTCAGTTTTTAACCTGAGGCAATGAGGTTTTTAGTGCAACATATCCAGCGTGACCTACACGATGTGGCCAAGGGGTACAGGTCATGACCCATACCACACCTAGCTTTAAGTCACATGTTTTTCAATTTCACTTGGACTATTATTTCTATACCCCTTGGCTCTAAAACCAAAACCATTCTTTGGTGATTTTCAGAGGTTCCCCTCCTGTATCAATCTGACCAGCTATGGATCTTCATGGAATATGTGGTGCATCTCTCTAGGTAAGTGTTTTTTGAGGTTCTTTATTGCGATTGATCACAGTAGTAACCTAGATTTGTGCTTCCATATCTATTGATATAAGTTGGTTGTTTCTTCCTAGTTTCTTTTAGATCTGTTGAGAGATCTCATTCCAGAGGCCTTCTTCTTTGTTGGTCCTGGTACAATAGACATCCTTTCTTGAGGTAGGTGGATTAACTTCTATCTACCAACCCCTTGTCTTCTAAATTGAATCAATCTTGATGTATATTTGATTCTAGGGCCTTCTTTGATGGTTTTGGCTTTCATTTATTTTGGTTACTTATGGTGGGCGTTTTAAAACCGAATTTTGAGGTAGGTTGTTCTGTATTTAGCCTATGAAAATGATCCTAGTTGATTTGATTTAAAATATGATTTATAATAAAATATTGGCATGATTGTTTTGGGTGTGTTGAAAATAGTTTTCAATTAAAAAATTTCCCCCTAGTTATTGAAATAGATTGTGAAATGGTTTTGAATGAATTTCAAATAATTAAAATGAATTGTTAAAAAGAGAATACGGGTTACCTTGGGTACTTAGGTGGAAGGGTTTTCATGAGGCCATCGTCCATTGTTTTGTGATTATCGATGAGGTTTGTCTTGGATATTTCCTCTGTTTCCTAGTCCTATTGTTCTAGGGAACTGATATTGACATTTTGGGTTGTTTACTTATGGGGTATTCCTTTTATTCCTAGGCCCATTGTTCTAGGATCATTTTTGTACACTTGCTTATTATGGTAAGAATAGTCTACTGACTAGATCTATAGTATTCCTTGATGTTTTGAAACTTGTGATTTTATTTTATATTGCATGGATTTATAAGTTTTCCTTGATATGAATGTTTATGCTTGCAAAAATGATATAGTAAATTTTCTTTGAAACTAATATACCTACATTTTTTTAGAATTATGGAAAAGGTAAATGTTTACCATGTTTTCTATTAAACTTCATTACTAATTATCATGCCATATTTCATTTTTTAATAATAATAAATGATTTTTTATATATATACTTGGTATGGAACACCTGGGTCGGATCCTACCGAGCTTTTTAGCTCCCACCCTACGCACTTCTTTGGTGGTGCACATAACTTTGTTTGTCTCCCGATGTAGGGAAAGACATGGAACCTTAGTGAGGAATGAGGTTCATGACAGCTGGTTGGGTAGATGATGGTGATATGGTGGGAGTTTGTCCATGCCATCATTTGTAGTAGTTGTTTCTCTTAGTTCTTTTCAGTTTGAATTGTCTTTTGGGGTTTTCTACTGTTTGTGTCATTCTGTTTCCGCTATAATTCTAACAGATATGGCATATATATATTTGTTATTATTCCTCAATTTCTTTCTTCCTATATATATGTATTCTATCTGGTAGTTCATGTTGGGAAAATTGTTCCCCTAGTTTTCTAGTTTGATGCCCTGGTGCTTGTCTCTAGCTTGTGGGGATTAGGAACCCCCTTCGGGTATGTGATATATCGAGTCAGGTCTCAGGTTTGAAGGTAACTTGGGTCAATTATTTACAGTTTGGTATTAGAGGAGGAATGTGCTCAAGAATCCTTTTCTTGGGATGTCTGTTAGACTGGAGTTAGGATTGTTGGGACTTGATATGTATGTTATGATGAGTGCATGTGTGTCTCTTGTTATAAAGAGCCTTATGTTTCCATGGGATATTGGGATGTATCTCTATAGTATTGTTTTTTGTTTTAAAAATATTAGTTTTTTCTTATGTATTTTCTAGTCTAAACTGAGATATTTTTTGTTGTTTGATCATCCTTATGTTTCAGTGTGTAGTAGTATTCCTCCAAGACGTTATCCACGAGTTCCTCAGGAAGGTGCCACTGATGCTCCACAAGGGAACCCACCTATAGATTAGAACCTCATTGATATGATCATATGGGTAGTCAGTTCCATTGATTAGGATGTACCACAGATTCAAAAAACTATTTTTTAGGTACAATCAAGAGCTAGAGGAGAGTGAGATCGATCATAAGAGGTCTTGCGTGAGAATCCATCATCCTTTAATGGACTGACTGAACCTTAAGAGATAGAGGATTTGTTGGGCTGGATTGATGAAATCTTTGACTTCATAGAGATTCCTGAGAATATTGGGGTGAAGTGTGCAACATTCAGGCTCGAGGGTTCCGGCAAGAGTTGGTGGGACTCTATGGTCTAAGAAGACAGACATGTGGGCTTGGATTGGAAGGGTTTCAAAACCCTATTCCTTCAATAGTTTCCCCCCGAGTCTCTGATGTTGGAAAAGTACTCGGAGTTCCTATTTTTGTAACAGGGAGAGTTTTTAGAATTGGAATACACCAACCAATTTTCTAATCTTCTCTATTTTTATATGGACGTGATAATGAATGACCAGATGAATGTGTTGAATTACTTGTAGGTTTTTTGACCGAATATCAGATTGTAGGTGTTTATGCTAAAAATTTCTACCTATGTGGAGATGGTAGAAAGATCTATGATTCAAGAAATGAAAATGGTAGGAAAGGTTGGAATTTCAACCTCTTCTATTCCATCTGGTGATAGCTTTAATGGTGTGTAAGGAAATTAGAGGAAATGACAAGATTATTACAGAAGTGGGGTAGGTGGTTCTTAGTAATGATCCTCCTCTAAACTTTTTGTTGTAGCTGGTAGTGTACCTATAACGTGCTATCAGTTTGTCAATGGAGGACACACTATATATTCTTGTCCTATTCCTATGAATAATTTCAATAGATTTGGATGTGTTGGACATCTATAGAATTTCTACCAGGCTATAAATACACCCCATTATGTTTAGGGTTCGTCAGCTCTAAAGTATACTACAGTGCGGTCAGAAGCTTTAAAGACTATAGGCCTCCATCCATAGGCCTCTGGAGTGAATCATTTACATGTAGTAGATGTGTTTCCAATGGAAGTTGATGCAGGTCCGACAATATTGAGAGGTACAATTCTTATTTAATATTTAGTAGCAATTGATTTCATCGATACTTGTGCCTCCCACTCATTTATATCTGAATTCTTTGTTGACATGATTAACCTTCCAATGGAACTTATGTCCTTTAAAATAGAGTTAGTAACACCTCTTGGGAAGAGGAAGAAGCATGGGTTTTAGTGTCCTTGTTCATTAATGATAGACGATATAGAGTTGGTCTTGGATTTTCTCATTCTTGATCTAGATCTATTTGATGTCATCATAGGCATGGATAGGTTTGTTTCTCATCGAGAAGAGTTTGATTTTTATCATTAGTGTGTTTTTTTCTTTCTTATGAAGAGAGATCTCATGTGTTTCAAGGAGAGAGGGACCCAAGATCTGGTCGTGCAGGACCTTCCCACCCAGAGTTTAGATTTTTTTGGTTGTTTTATTTGAGCCTGATGAAGTTTCTTTTATTGAAGACCTTTCTATTATTGTTATATATTTCCATGACATTTTCCCAGGTGATTAATCTTATTTTACTTTATAGAGAGAGAGGTAGATTTTACGGTTTACCTGGTTCCAGGTATGCATCCAATATCGATGCCTTTTTATCTCATGGCACCAACAAAGTTGAAATAACTCAAGATTTAGTTAGATGTCATATTAGAGAAAGGTTTTTTTCACCCTAGTGTTTCACCTTGGGAATCTCGTGTTCTCTTTTCCAATAAAGTGCATGGTTCACTTCGAGCATGTGTATACTATCAGATGTTGAACTGGGTAAGATTTAAAAACAAATATTCTTTACCTCATGTAGATGATTTTTTTGATCAGTTGATGGGTGAAAAGTGGTTCTTGAAGATTGATCTTTAGTATTGTTATCATCAGCTCAGAGTTCAAGAGTTTGATATACTAAAGATGGTCTTTATTAGTAGGTATGGAAAATATGAATATATTGTGATGCCTTTTGGTCGGAATAATTCTCCTGCATTTTTTATATCCACGATGAATTAGATATTTCACCAATATCTGGACACTTTTTTTGGTAGTGTTTGTGGATGATATTTTGGTTTATTCAATTCTGACCATGTGCATGAGGACCATCTGAGTTTGGTTTTGGAAATTTTTAGAAATGAAATATTGTATGGAAATATTTAAAAATTTAGTTTCTGGATTCAAGAAGGGAAGTTATTAGGGTATATAATTTCTAATAATGGCTTATTAGTTGATCCAGAGAAAGTAAATGCTGTAATTTCTTGGAAGGATCTGCATAACATCTTTGAAATTCACAGCTTCCTTAGTCTTGCTGTGTACTACCGACAATTTATTAAGTATTTCTATAAAATATAATCACCTTTGACTACTCTTACCAGGAAAGTGGTGAAATTCACATGGGAGTGACATCGACTACTATTTTGATCTTACTTGAGCTTAGTAAGGGGTATATGGTGTTTTGTGATGCATCTAGTGATGGTTTGGGTTGTGTGTTGATGCTGGATGACCATGTGGTAGCTTAAGTATCTCTTCATAACTGATCGCATGAGAAGAAATACTCCACTCATGATTTTGATCTTGTAGTAGTCATGCATGCTATTAAATGTTGGTGACATTATCTCTTTGGATAGAAGTTCATGGCCTTATCTGATCATAAGAGTTTGAGCTATATCTTTTCTCAGAAATTATTAAATCTTAGATAGAGATGATGGATAGAATACCTTTAGTTGTTTGACTTTAACATCACCTATAACCTGGGGAAAGGAAATGTTGTGGCAGATTCTATAAGCAAGAAGGTATCACCACTAGCAATTTTGGAATCGACGGAGGAGTGGAATATCATGGGGATTTTCACTCAGTTACACTTGGACGATCAGGAGGATGTTTTAGGTATGGTTCTGACCAGTGTTTAGTCATCATCATCTCTCTTGTGATCCATATTGTAATTTCATTTGTAGAATGATGAGTTTCAGAAGACTCTGGAATGCCTTTATGGTGGGTAGACCGTTTCTGGTTTGTCTCTTTCTTTAGATGACATAATTCTCTTCGGGAAGTGAGTTGTTGTCCCGAAACCTATGAGAAATGTAGTCTTGTTAGATTTTCATATGTCTTCATGGTTCATTGATCTAGGTCTTATGAAGATGTATTATTACATAAGAAGAAGTCTCTGGTGGATAGGTATGAAGCGTGAAATTGCAGATTATGTGTCCCACTATTACACCTGCCAACGGAAAAATGTAGAGTACTTGAAACCCTATGGTTTTCTTTAACCTCTTCCAATGATGGTTTGGAAATGGGATGAGGTATCGATGGAATTTTTTGTTGGGTTTTCATGGAAGCACCAAGGAAAAAAATGCTATCTGGGTGGTTGTTTATCAGTTAACAAAGTCTTCTTATTTCATTCTGATCAAAGATACCACTAAAGTTGAAGATCTAGGTAATATATATGTATAAGAGATCTTGAGGTTACCTAGGAGTCCTTATTCCATTGTTTTAGAAAGGGATCCTAGGTTTACCTCAAGGTTCTGTAGAAGTCTTCAAGAGGCAATGGGAACTCATATCAGGTTGAGCATAGCTCACCATCCAATAAAATATGATTAGACGAAGTATGTAATTAAAATCTTGGTGGATATGCTTCATGCCTACGTCCTAGATTTCAGTGGATCATGGGATATCTATCTGGGAATGATTGATTTTTTTTATAACAACAATTACTAGTCATTGATACAAATGGATACTTTCAATGCGTTTTTTGGATTCCCATGTAGATCACCCCTTTTTTAGGAAGAGGTGGGTGAAGTAGCTTTGGTTGGACCAAGTTTGGTTCAAGAGACATATGTGAAGATTCAGAATGTGTGACAATGTCTAGTTACAACCCAGAGTCGACATATATCATATGCAGATTGGTGGCATCCTCCTTTGGAGTTTTCAATGGGTGACTGGATTTTCTTGATTTTTTCCTCATTTGGGCCACCATTGTCTTGGAAAATAGGAAATGTTGGCTTCGAGATATGTTGGACCATTTGAGATGATTAATTGATTATACTGGTTGCTTATCTGTTAGAAATGTTGATTTAGTTTATGGAAATCCGTGATGTTTTCCACATATCTCAGCTTTGGGAGTATCACCTAGATCCCCCTCACATTTTGGGTTGGGAATAACTTGCGTTAGATCCAGATGCTTCTATCTTGGAGAAACCAGTTGATATTTTCAACTCTAGAAGAAAGTATTGCATGGGAAGTCGATTCCATTTTTCAGAGTTCTATGGAAATAAGGATCATATTCTCACGAGACTTGGGAATGAGAGTCATTGATGAGGGAGTAGTGGCCTCATATTTTTCTAGGAGTCACATTTTCCAAATGAATTCATAGAGTTATAAGGTCTTTATGGTGGGGAGTTTGTAACATCTCGTTACCTTGATCGGGTATGTTCTTCTCACTTTCTATGATCCAGTTTGGTTCAAATCCCTTATAAGTTGTTTTATGGATTTTTCTCTAGGTTTCAAAGTAGGTACAAGTTGTGCAATAGAGGTACATGCTATGTTTTGGAGGTACATGCTATCTACTGGAGGCACACACCTTGTACTAGAGGTACACGCTGTGTACTAGAGGTACATGTCATGTACTTGTGGCTGGATGCGAGTCGTGAATGGGGAAATTATGTTGTGAGTTGGTATACATCATGTATCATAGGTACACATCGTGTAAGACTTAAATGTTAGTTTTTAACCTAAGGTGGTGGTTTTTTCAGTGTAACTTATCCAATGTGGCCTATACGACGTGACCAAGGGATACACGTCGTGCACTAGCCCACGCCCAGGATTAAGTCATGCATTTAGCAGTTTCGCATGGTCTATTTTTTTCATACCTCTTGGATCTAAAACTAAAACCCTTACTAGGTGACTTTCAGAGGAGCCCCTCCTTCCAGATCTATTTGATCGGCTTTGTATCTTCGTTTCATTTATGGTGAATCTCCCTAGGTAAGTGTATTTTTTGGTTCTTCATTGCGATTGATTGTGGTGGTGCCCTAGCTTTGTGGTGTGAGATCTATTGATATATGTTGGTTGTTTCATTCTAGTTTCTTTTAGATCCATTGTGATATATATTTCCAAAAGTATTCTCCTTTGTTGGTTATGGTACAACGAACGTCCGTTCATGATGTACATGAATTTCATTCTATCTGCCGACCCCTTGTGTTCTAAATTGAATCAATCAAGATGTAGATTTGATTTTAGGGACTTCGTTGATGATTTTGGGTTATGTTGATTATGGATTCCCATTCATGGTGTGTGTGATCTGAAATTTAAGTTATGTGGTTCCGTCTCTAGTCTATGATAATAAACCTTCTTATTTTTCTTTACAAATTGATTTATAATGAAATATTGGCATGATTGTTTTGGGTGTGTTAAAAATAGTTTTTAATGAAAAATGGGTTTTCCGAGTTATTGAAATAGACCATGAAATGGTTTTGAATGATTCTTTAATCATTTATTTGAATTGTGAAAAAGATCACATGGGTTACCTTGGATACTTAGGTGGAAGGTTTATCTTTAGGCCATCGTCAATTATTTTGTGATTATGAAGGATTTTTGTCTTGGGGATTTCCTATATTTCTTTGGAATGTTGTTCTAGGTGACTGATATTGATATTTTTGGGGGTTTAGTCATTAGGTATTCCTCTGTTCCTAATCCCATTGTTCCAGGATCAGATTTTGTGAATTTAATTATCGTGGTATGAGTAATCTGTTACCTTTACTTGTAGTATTCCTTAGTGTTCTGATACATGCCATTTAATTTTGTATTTCTTGTATTTCTGAGTTAGCCTTGACATGCATGTTTATGTTTTTCGAAAATGATATGGAAAATATTCTTTGAAACTAATACACCTTATTTTTTTTAGAACTATAGAAAATAGAAATGTTTATCATGCTTTCTATAAAATTGATTTACTTCTTATCATGCCATGTTTTATTTTGAAATAAGAATATAGGAATTATTATATATATAATTTTTATATAGCATCTTGGTGGTATCCTACTAAGCATGTTATCTCACACATGCAAAATTATTCAGTGGTGTGTAGACCTTTGTTTTTCTCCCAGGGTAGGGAAAGGCAATGCTCCACAGTCAGGTAGTGAGTTTAATTTTAGTTGGTTGGGTATCTGGTGGTGAGATGGTGGGAGTTTGTCTATACCATCATTTTAAGTAGCTATTTCTAGTCTTCCTTTGTAGTTGGACTTGTCTTTTGGGTTTTTTTCTACTGTTACAGTTGTTCTGTTTCCACCGTCTTTCCTATTGTTATGGCATATATATTTGTTAGTCTTCTACTGTTTCTTTCTTGCTATATATTTTTATGCCATGTGGTTGTTTAGGTTGGGAAAAGTCATTCCCTAAGTTTTTTATTTCGATGAATGAGTTATTTTCACTATCCCTTTAGCATCAGGATCTCCCTTCGGGCTCGTGATAGTTCGGGTCAGGTGCCGACTATGAGGGTGACCCGGGTCGGTTCATTATATGATGCCCATAATTACATTTTACCTTAATAAATTCAATTAATTTCTATTATTAAAAGATATAAATTAAATTTATATTTAATATATTCAAAAAAAATCTTTTAAATTCATCTAATAAGTTTTGTAGGATTAATATAAGTATAAACACACTTTTAATCATAAAATAGCTACATTTTTCTAAAAGGCAACTTTGCTGCCTTATAATGGAGCACTAATTTTAAATCTATATTTTGAAACATTTTTAATTTTTATTTTAAAAAATAAACTTCATTTTTAAAATAGGTATATCAAAATTAATTTAGGTTCATTTTTTTGGTTGCTTTATTTTGTGATGAAAAGTGAAAATACTGCATTTTAATTGAAAACTGACTTTTCATATAAATTATTTGTAATGTTAAATTATATTTTAAATTGGGTTTAAAGTATAATTTTTTCAATTATATATTAATAACTACAATTTATGTCATTTTAATCAATTTTACATTGAAATTGGATATAAAAACCTTTAAAACTTTAGAACCTTTTCACTTTAAAAACTTGTTTTCCATTTGAATCTACGAGATTAATTTTAAATACAATTTTGTTAATTATGTGACTTGAATTTGATGAAATAAATTTCATATTTTGTATCTTAAGGTCTAAATTATTTTTAAAGGATATTTTTATTTTTAGAAAAAAAATTCCCCATTGTAAATTTTTTTTTAACATAGTATAAGTAAAATAATGAAACAAGTTAAAGTTAAAAGGTAAAGGCTTAAAATACAAAATAATTAAAACATTATTATTATTATGTTATTTATAAAACTGAAAAATCCTTTAAAAAATTAATTATATATAAAATTTGTGGAAATTAATTCAACCTTAATGTGGCTGGCTTTAAACATAAAATAGTTACTATTTAATCATTTAAACCCACCTCTCCTCAATTTTAAATACCAACCCTCCCCACCCGAGTTTGAATCACAAGAATTTAATCTCATTATATCAATAAAAAAAATCTCATAATAACTCTCCCCACTTCCAAGTTCTTATGGTCTCCAAAAAAGACCAAATCCAGGGTCCTTAAGGGGTCATCCACGAATGTGATATTCAAGAGGTAATTTTCTCAAAATTCCTCTTTTATCTTCTTTTCTTCTTCTAATTTTTACTCATAAATTTCATAAATAAATTCATAATGATTATTGAATCATTTAAATACTCTAATATTATATTTATAATTTAATATATTATACCCACACCTCTTATTAGTTTCTCTTATTCAAAGAAAAAAAACTATTTCCAATTATTCCGGTTAATCATTTCTAGGGATATTGATTTTGATTGTTTTCCATTACCACATTAATAGTTGGTAATAAAAATATTATTTGAGTTAAATAATATTTTTATAGGTAAATTATAACCCATTTCATTTTTTGTAACTAATATATACTTATAATAGTAATAAAAATGAAACTAGTCTTTGGAGTTTGGAAAAAACCTTCAAAATAAACTATACATTTGTCATTAATATTTTTTCAAATGAATAACCATCATAAAAGAAAGAAAAATGATATATGGGACCATTTATAATTATTTTAGTGAATTAATACTATTTACTTTTATTTCTAGTGTATTAATCCTATTTTATAAGAACTTCTATAATTTTACACAAATGAACCGATTATGAAACCATGAAACGAACAAAACCAAAACCATGAAAATAATGAAATATTATTAATTAATGTGTCATAAGATGTTGTAAAATAATTTAATAGGGTATTATAATTAAAAATATAGTTCTTTGAGGATTTAATAACATTCTTTAAGAAATTATATCGGAGGTCAAATAACACCACACTAAAGGGAAGCATGAGGTAAGGGTTTTCTCGTCTCACTCTTACTTTTGTGAGATATATTCCTTAATCACCACTTATTTCTTGAGTGTAGTGTATGTGTACAAATATTTGATATATCATTTCATGAATCTAATTATATTTATGGTTTAAATATTTAATTTGATAATTATTACTTTTATGGTAAATATGATATGACTGAGTACATGTGATATGATATTTCTTAACTCAATTTTCATCCATTGGGTTAAAATTATATTTCATTGGTTCTTTAATGATAAGGTCATGTGTAAAATTAATTTTCATTATATTATTTTTTATTCCCACTTTTTTATGTGGATTTAAATGAAATAAACATAATTTATTAATTTGATTAATGATATGATCTTTATAAAGGACTTCCTCTCAATTTCACTTCATTGATTCATATTTTTATATTATGAAAGAAATTTCTTCTGAATGGTGTATATACTTCCCCATGGTTTTATTTATTATCAAACTTCATTGAAAATTTCATTTCTCTTAAATATCCATATTTCCTTTGTCATGGATATTATTATTTCCTAAGTTATATACTTTTATTTTATACGACGTTTGCTTTGAAAGTTATTTTATTAAATAGGGAAATAGTTTTAAATCCTTACTTTATACTCAATATGTATATTTATTGATAATGAATATTATTTCAATAAATTAATAAATATATAATTAAGGCTTTGGACATGAAATAATGGGTGGAGAACATATATAAAAAATCCCATAGATGCATCGACAATTTAATGAGACAAATAATGTGTCCAAATTAAATAGGTTTTTAACCATAAAGATTAAAATTCCTTATGAAATTTATTTGAAGTATTGGTTCATGTTTCATATATATGATTTCCAATAATTAATCATTTCATTGAGAACTAATTTATTTTTATCTATGATATTGTCACGATGATATTATCCATGGACTCAGATTGTGAAAAAGTTATTGATTAAATAGAATATGTGTTTTATATTACATAACTTTACATAATAATTATTCTTATTGATTCATTATTTCTTTTAATGTATTTAACACTTTCTAAGAATTTATTCTCACCCTTATATTTTTCTTTCCCCAGGTTATGAAGAAGTGAACTTTGAATTAGATTTGAAGGATGCAATTTTACTTTCCTATGTTATGTTCTTTTTTAATTAATAGTGTAACAAAGGAACCATGTAAGTATCAAGTTCTTCAAGACTAACAAACTATTTGGTCATTTTGTATTTGAATCTTTTATTTATTCTAATGTAATAATTAAAGGCATTGGATTTGATCTACTATGGTATGAGTCTTTACAGAAATTCTATATCAATTGACCCTTAATGAATATAAAATATGTGCATAACTAAATGGTATTCAATGAAACATGAAATGGTATAAATAGATCATGGTTTCCTCAATAAATTTTTATTATTCCATGTCTTTTATTTTGATCATTATATAATTTTATAGGATATATTGCCTTGGAAAAGTCTTGGATTCCTGACCAGGGTCTTCCTTGACACTCTAGAGGAGGCCACCCAATTCAAGAATATGTCTTCCATGAGTTTATATGAATATCATATTCAATAATTTTATTATATTGATGACTTCACATATGTGTATTTATTAGACCATATTTTAATTTATTTAAAAATTATAATTGTTTTTATTATTACCTTTTATTTATATTGATGTCTTAGGATGTAAGCCACATTAAATTATCTCCTTTGGATCCAATCAGGTCTATCCTGAGGCTACCTAGGACTTATTCCAAAGGATTTATGGATTTATTATTATATAAGTTCAATGTTGAGGGTTTACCCTAGGATTACTCTCAACCCCATTTTTTCTAACATTACCATTTATTGTTTTGAGTTGGTTTGACATTCTATGGTCTTGGTTTTACTATTATCAAATTATACTTAGATGCCTTAGTTATATTACTAGAGCCATGATTATTACTCTCTATCTCTCTCAATATATATATGATTACCTAAGTTTAATGGAATTATAGCTTTGGACGGAGCACCTATAGGTGAACATGTATCTCCTAGGAACCCAATCTAGTTGGGATTCATTTTATCTTATAACTTTAATTTATTATAATAAATTCACACTATTTATTTTATATTCACAAATTGGATAGTATTAGATATCATTGGTGGAATTCTATTGAGTTTTAATCACACACTATTTTGGACACCTATTCGTACTCTGACACACTTCATTGATGAAAGTAGGGAAAATGGGAAGCTCCCATCCATGGACACATGATTTTCTATACTAGGATAGAGTGTGGGAGTAGAGGATTTAACTAGATATCCTAATTCTATTGGATTATTCTTTTGGTATTCTTTGTATTTTTTTATATCATGTGTGATTTTATTCCTGATTCCATATCTCACTTATTCCCATTTTTATAGTATCTTGACATCATTATTCTGTATATGAAACATTCTATAGTCATTTTGATTAATTAAATGTCTGAATGATTTACTCCAACTTTTCATTTGTTATATTATTTCCTCTGATTTATATACCATTTACCACTATTATACATTATTCTTTTGAGTTTATATTCTTCTCACCATACCATCACAGACCCTATCTACTAGTTGTAATAATAGAGCATAAGAGGAGGAATTCTTGAGGCCATTCATCCATAGGGTTAGGTTACTTATCAGTTAACGGGGTCTAGGACATCCGAAATTGGTATTAGAGTTACTTTTTTTCATTTCCTTATCTTAATATTTTTGGTTGGTTAGATAAAGACAAGGAAGTGTCAGAATTTGGTAATGAGCCTGCACATTGGATTAACTGACACACATATAGGGAAATTCCAAGTTACCCAAGGATGAGGATTTTTGTTTTGATTTTTTCATATTATAGTTGTATTTATTTCACCATAGGATGATGCATAGGAATTATGATTTTATTTTTGATTATTATTTTTAACCTTGGGATGGTATGATAAGGAAGCATTGTACATGAATAATTACAAGCACCTGATTATTAGAATTTCTCGTATATTCCATGCCAAGTTTTTTTATTGTGTACATTGCCTACATCAATTCATATATGCTTTTATTGACATACTTGTTATTTTACTAAAATTTCTTGCAATAAAAGGATAAATAATTTGTACTTAAAGTGTATTCTTGAACATAAATGGTGATTTTCCACATCTGTTGTTTGTGTCACCTTAACTAACCTATTATAACTTGTTTTATCCTTGAAACATTAGTTATGGGGTATGAAATGTTAGTTGGTTTTGATTAAATAGATTTCAATTTTAATTTATAAATCGTGTGACTCTATAAATAAAGAATGGTGATATATCTATTAGAATAATTGTATATGGATCCTTTCATCTTGATACTAAATGTAAAATATCTGGTTGTATTTACATGAAGTTATTATTGTAACTTTTAATTTTTATTTATATATAACTTTGGAATGGTGGCTCATATAACTGAAATATTGTACAAATATAAAAGTTGATAAATTTTAAGTCATAAATGAACTAGTGGTCATTAAATGTGGATTCTCTTTGAAATATTAAGGATGTTTTACTCTGTAATGTTTAATTGATACTCCATAACATAATCTCTATTTTAAAACATGGAACCTTGAACTTGACTTGAATTTATTATTGGGTAGTTAATAGTTCATCTAGTGTTTCTTTATGATATTTTATGCTACTTAGACCAAGATTTAGAAGCAGAAATTTGGATATTGAAACTTTTATAGGAAGGATTTTTACTCGTCCTATTATTTTATATGATATCATTTCTATGATATGAACTAATTTTCAGGTGTTTGTTTGAAATTGTAGATATATTCCTCCATGATGTCCTTAGGACAAACTCCAAGAAGGTGGCAATGACTATACTCTAGAAATTGTGGGACTTGAACCACTAGTGTTGCCTACCGTAGTTTGACCTATGGCACCTCCTATTATACATGATCTGGGAATTGATTCTCAGTTTAGAAATGGTTTTCTATGGATAGTTAAGTCTATAAATGTAGGTCCATAACCTACAACAATTGTGTCATATTTCACTCAAGAATTACATCAACAACACCCTTCTACTTTTTTAGGGTAATGTGGTCCCTGGGCTGTTGAGTCATTGATAGAGGCTATGGTTCCAATGTGTTAGATTTTATAGATTGCTCTGGAGAGGAGAGTGAATCTTAAAACATAAATTCTTAGAGGGTCTTCCAAGAGATGGTGGAATGTTTTAACCTAGAAAATTCAGCATTAGGTTATGGTTTATAGGTATTTTCAATATGGTTTATACAAACATTTATTTCTCAAATAATTGAGGGCCAATATATATTGAGAGTTTATTCACCTAGAGTAGGGAGGGTTATCCATTAGGGACTACTCATTTTGATTCAAATAACCCAAAATTTAATTACTACACAATTTGGTGACAATCTTTTTAGAGATATGAAATTTTAGGATGGGATAAAGTATTCCATTCGATCACATGTCAATGTCTTGTGTTTGACTACTATTTCATAAATATTCAATTAGCCCCTTATCTCTGAGAGCAATATATAATAAGAAAAAGGTGTGGTCTAGGGAAATTGTAGATCTAGATATGAATAAGTTCATCCATCAATAGGATGTGTCACCTTGAATTTTTTCAATAGGTTACTGGTAGTCAGAGTAACCTCATTGGTATCTATGTGGTATGCCACCAGTGCGGGAGGTTAGGACACATGAAGCCCTAGTGAAATAGTTAACTAGTAGAGTGTGGATTTTTTATCTAAATGGGGAATATTCAGAAATTCTATTAGACTTTCCCATTAGTAGCCAATGAGAGAGGTTCTACAATGACTCGAGGCTCAAGATCAGGATCAACAACTCTCTTCTAGAAAATAAGATAAAGTACTATTAGTTGTTTGAACTGAGGAGGTGGTTGTGGTTATGTATATGAGACACATGATATGTAGTTCCATTAGTGAGGTCTTGCTCTAGAGAATCAGATTATATCATAAGGCTGTGGATTGTGAAACATATATATAGTGTAGACTACCCCTGATGAGAAAATTTCCATGTCATCCAAAATATGAGGAATGATGTTATTAGTATTTATATTAGTTTCTAATTTATTTGACACATTATCTTTGCATTCATATATATATATATTTATCATGTAGGGTCGTGGGCTTAAAATTCATATTTTTTGTGGGGTGGGGAGGGTGAATCTAAATACAATATTGGGAGTAAAATAAAAAATTGTTTTCCAATGAAAGGAGTGCCTCCTTGATATTGGATGTTATCATTTATTATTAAACCTTTTCATCCTTGAAATTACAGGCTTTAATATCATTCTCAAGAGGCACTATTTGATTACCTATTGTTCCCATAATGTTTTTTTATTTCAAGAGGGCCTTTTTTACATCAATATAGGGTGGTAACTATATTTACAAGGGTAAATGGGATATCGAAGCAATTTGAGATGGACCTATATATCATGGGATAGTTGGAGTGATATCCAAGATTTCTAGTCTCTTTCCAAATGATCAGTGAGTACAATATTCCGTCTTTCCCCTAGTGGTGGAGAAATTAATATGTGTTTTACCTAATTAATTTTCTAGAGTACATCTTGAGAGATAAGTATAATTTAATAATGATATTTTTCTAGAAGTAGCACCACTATCCATTCCTCTATATGAGATGGATCTTACCAAGCTTTCAGAACTTAAGAGATACTTGGAAGAATTTTTTTGATCGAATAGATAAATGAAGTCATATTTTCTTAAAATCAGTTTTAAATAATTTTAAGCACCAAATAGGGGAATATTTTACTATCTCATGAAAATTTCATGAATAACTTTAGGATAATAAAAGAGAGTTGGTTTAAGGTAGAAATATAAAACAAATCCTAAAAGGGATACCTAAACAAAATCAATAATGAATAATTATGGGATTATAAAATAAACCCTTACCAGTTTGGTAAAATTTAAATCATAATCCCATGAAATAAGTAACTTCAAATGAAAATTTAAAAACCATGATAATAAATACATTCATTATATTACATTAAAAGGGCATAATATACACTATAGAAAAGAAATAAATACTTTTTCATTAAATTATTTTATCTCTTTTATAATAAAAATATATCAATTATTATTTTTATTAAGAACATTTTAAATTTTTAATTCCTTATACTTATATAATTTAATTAATTTATTTTAATAACATATCTAATTACATAATTTGTTTTTTCCATGTCAGGTGTTTCGAGGATGCTTAGTTCATAATTTCAAAATGGAATTGGCATATTAATAGTGGTCAAATGGATCATTTTTCAATCATCTACCGAATAATAATCATGAAATAATTATCATCTTTATAAATAAATTGTATTTAAAAATTCATATATTATTATTATAAAAAAATAACAATGATATAATAATGAATATTTTAATTCATACATAGGCATGTATAACGTTTCTATTTTTTAAATATCGTAACAGAAAGAAGGTAAGTTTTATTTCATCATTCCAAAGTAATAATAGTATCATAAATATAATATTATTTCATTTAATGCACTTACATATACCATATATGTGATTTGGTAAAAAAACAAATCACATTGCTTCGTGAGGTGATAGTCCACCATACACATGAATGTCGTTATCATTTTTCCTTAGAGGGTAGAATAAGAAAGTATATGATATATTAATTTTATATAATTATTAATATTTTATGGATATAATATATAAATATTAAATAAACTATCATAAATATCCCGGATAGGTGATCATACAAAATGAATTAAATCTATTTAGGAGGCGGTAGTCCGCCGTACACACGAATAATGGTTCCGTTTCCCATTTGATGGAATATGATATGGATTTAAGTTTTTACATTAAAATAATTAAATATTAGTATATGGGAGATAATTATTTTATTATATAATCATGATTTAGTATTATTTTAATGTGGTGGAAGAATAAATAAAACAAATATTCTTAGTTAAGAATGATACCTCTTCTTCGGACTACATCTTTAGGGATATAATTGAAGCTTCAATAGATTCAATTTATGATCAAAAAAAGGAATATATGAATTGGGTATGGGAGTAATGAGGATATTTTGGTAGGTATTTTATGAAACACAAGGTTTCATAAGTGTAAAGATGAGTGGAGATGGGGTTCCCTTTTGTAAGTGGGGGAGAGGGCACACTTGGAATATTTGAAAGTAAAAAAGTTATACCCATGATTTATACACGAAGAAGGATTAAAATAGATCATTATATAACCTTAGATAATATAAGTTATAAATAATGCTATAATGTATAATATTTATAAGTTTTTAGGTCATTTTAACACTTATCATTTGAGTTTAACCCTCGGTAAACCCATTTTATCCTTAACTGGGATAATTAATTTTTATTGTTTCCACTAAACAATATGAAAAAATTCAGTTTAAATTATTATATAATATTAATTATGATAACTAAAAATATTAAAAATATTTTTCCAAATTAAATTAAAATAAGTGATATAATTTAATTTAAAATTAAACCTGCAAACACGATGAAATGTAGTTTTCCAAATATTTTTTTCATAAATATAAAAAGAATTTATATCAAAATTAAAAATGAAATTGATTACAATGAATTATATGGTATTAATAATAACTTAAATTAACTAATTTTACTCTTAAACCACATAAAAAATAACATTTCAAATGAATTAAATGGAAAGTTTGTTTTTAATAAAAACTCGTATTTTCACTATTTATTAAAAAATAAACTTTTTAGAGAAATCATCAAAATTAATCATAAGATAATTTTGACACGTTGTTTCAAAAAACTCTCTTAATTTTGGAAAATATATTTTATAAAATTGTAAAGGATTAATTTTACCATTTGTTCACAAAAATCAATAAAAATTATTTTTTAGAAAAAACTTATTTTCAAAGCCTATGAATACTTTTCTCAGAATAAATTACTTATTTATAAATATATTTTCTTCATTGATCATGATTAATTATAAATTTTTTTTTATTCCTATTCATAACACAAAATTTAATAGCTTGGTTATAATAGTTATGTTAAAATTATAATATTTTAAAAGTATATCATAGTTTATTTAAACTCAATGTTGCGTGTTGTACATACCATCAAGAATAGTTTTATTTTTAAAATCTCAGCATGTTAAATTATACCCCTTAAATAAAATTTTTCCTTGTAATTTGAACTCGTGATCATTAATCAATGACTCAACATTAAAAAATTAATTTATGGTAAACCCTTATCATGAAAATGGTAAAGAAAACTTCCATTTAAAAAAGGAAATATGAAAGTCACCACATTACTATCTTTCAACATCTGAGAACATTAGTGGGAAGTGGAAACATGAATGCGGATATAATATACATTTAAGAGAAAAAATTATAATCCATTTTAAGAGATAATATTTCATAAATTTATTCAAAAATGAATTACATTTTTATTTCATGATCCTTTTCATATATTTTAGGGATCCTTTTAACATATATATTAATAACATATAGAAATATACTAACATGACATTTATAATTTCATCCTTTAATCTCTTTTCACCATAATCTCATTGTTTCTTTAAACGAGGCATATTCAAGATGAATTTTTTTATGCCTGAATCATTAAAATAAACGTCTAATAGATCACAAAATCCAAAAAAGTATAGTATTATTTTCATCCTATATTTAAATATTAAAAAACATTGAAATAATTATAATAAGGTAAGATGACATCAAAAATGTATAAACCTTCATATAAATCTCTAAATTCAACTTTCAACATAAATAATTCCATAACTAAATAAACCTACATCCCTAATGACTTAAAAATTAAAATATTTAAACATTTTCTTACTATATAATCTTTCATGTTAAATCACATGTTATATGTATGTGTTACATATAACTTAACCTAATAAAACATTTCCTAAAATATCTTTAATCACCTAAAAATACTAAAAAAATTAAAACGATTTGATCTTAAAATATTTTTCCCAAAATAAATGTAATATTTATCTATCCAATCATTTATGTAAAAAAATGTTATAATATCTAGTACATCATATTGGACAGTGGTAGGTGTTGGACCCTTGTCACCATTAAGTTATGGGTTCAGGCCCTGTGACCATACTAAATACAATGGACAGTCTCCTAGTTTACGGGTTGTCCTTTTTATAAAACTATGGGAAAACAAATGTGATAATCATATTCATAATCCACCATGATCCGATAACATTATATAAAATATTATGAATATTTTAAAAAATAAAATTATTCCTGAAATAATTTTAATTAACTATAATTACCCCAACAACAAGCACATCCCAAAGATTATATTTTCTTCAATTATTCTTTTCTATAAAATATCACCTTTCTATTAAATAAATTCTCTAGCCTATTATTACCATTCAATATATTCTTAAAAATAATTAAAGGAAAACTACTAAAAAATAATCCTTATAAGTTTCATGATTTTTATAACCAAAATACCATTGATAAAAATGCTTCAACAACATGATTCTGGAGTTCCATATCATAAAATATTCAATCATTCTACTTCAATTATTTTCAAAACATAAGAACACAGTAAATAATCCTTTTATGGACTAGATGAAGATTTAGTTTAGATCCTTTCACCCTTTTCATAGTTATCACCCCTAGGTAAAACTATACCAGATCCACATCCACTTGAAGTATCCTTAAATGAATGTAATTACTTATAACCCAATCTCTCAATACTTCAAAAAAAAATCAATGATATGTTCCTATTTTTATAATTATCCTTATACTAATCCCTAGGTTTATTATAAAATTATTCTCATCTTAATCACAAAAAATAAATATATGTTTCTTTGATATAAAGTATATAGACCGAAGCCTTTTATGCCTATTATTACATGATTTTTTAAACTTAAATAACCAATAATTACCACATCATGATTGTGAGGCCTAGTGTATTTGGAAGACTAGGTATATAAAACATCAAAATAAACTAAAAACATAGAATATTAATTTTTTTATTCTACTTAGTAATCTCTTAAATCCATTTTATATCCTAAAACTGCATAGGATAACCAAGGTTGATAAAAAAAATAAAGGGGTTATTTAAAATCCAACTAAGAGAATAAAAAAGATTTGGAATCACAACTTGTGAGTCAAAGGCATAACATGATATCATAAAATAAAAGTCTGAAGAGATACAATATAGTAGAATAACATAAAGAAAATGGTATCATAAGATCATGGAATCATAGGAAATGTGAAAAAACATATTAAATGACATAAATATGAGTCAAGGGTAACTTTATAGACAATATCACATGATGGATAAAGCCCCATAATGTAATTGGTTTACTCGATAATCCAACAACTGACACCTCCTAAGACTAGAGATTTACTAATTAAATTGGATTTATATCAAGGATAACCCCACATAAAATGTTCATGATTATGTATTTTAAATAAATTAAATCAATCATAAGGTGTAAACATATTAATTTCCCATGGAATAAAAATTTCATGCATAATCTTGTCGTATATCATGATAAAATAAATTTGATAGTGAAGGCATTTGAGAGATGAACATATAGAACAAATTAATATATAATTATAAGGGATAATAATTTAGTTATATATATTAGAGACATATGTACTTAATTTATAAGTAATAAATTACATAAAAGTTTTCATCCTTGATGAAAATGCTTTTAAAATATTAAATAAAACATTTCTTGAGAAAACTACCCATTTGACTTTGAAAAAACTTATAAAAAAATATAAAAATTTCAATAATATTATAGAAAAAAATCATTTAAAAATAACCATGTAAACTTATAAAGTAAATTTAAATAATTGAGTGGTTGTGATAGTGGATAATTCCATATATAATGTATAAGTTAAAAACCATTCCTTAAACACTGTTATAATAAAGTTGAAAAATACCTCATAAGAAAAAAGAAATGAATACTAATTTAAAATATTTTTTAAAAAATTAAAACTTAGGTAAAAATGTATTTAATAAATAAGTTTAAGAATGTTAAAAACACTCCTGAAAATATTTTTAGAAAACTTGGATTTGGAAGAAAAATGATTTTTAACCTAAGAGACAAATGAGTCAGCTTTTCTTAAAACATTTTCTCAATCATTTTGAGTATTAATGAGAGTAAAATTGTACCATTACTTGAATATTTCATGAATAAACATAATATAATAAAATTTATTGGTTTAATGGTATAAATATGAAACAATTTCTCTTTGGGATACTAAAATATAAACAATCCTAAATAATTATGAGACTGTGAAATAAACCCTTTCTCTATTGGTAACTTTTGAATCATAACCCCCATGAAAAAGGTACTTGAAGCTTTAAATTCCTTGAAGATTAATATATTAATTATATAACATTAAAATGGTAGTATATAATCCATAGATACGAAATAAGTGGTGAATATGACATATGTCTCATATAAGTAAATGCGAGATGAGAAATCCCTTACCTCGAGTCTGGAATTTATCATGCATATATTTTATCTCATGTATAATAAACTTATATAAATTATTTGTTTTATGAAGAAACTTTTACATATATAATACCTTATAATTAAACATTTTACTTTATTTATTTTAATAATATATTTAATTACTTAACTATTTATGTCCATGTTAGGAGTTTTGAGGATGCTCCGTTCATAATTCCAAAAATAGAATAGGTATGTTGATCGTGGTAAAAGGGGTCATTATTCCATCATCTCCAGATTAATAATAATTCAATAATTATAATTTTTATACATAAATTATTCTTTTAAATATAACCTTGAATTATGGTTATATAAAATAAACTATAATACAATCATGAAGATGGTAGGTCGTGTGCACACATTCATAACTTTTCTTTTTTTAAATGGTAATGATGGAAAAAAGTTAAGTTTTATTTTATCTTTATACAGTAATAAAGATATTATAAATATCATATAATTTCTTTAAATATACTTACATATACCATCCATGTGATTCCATAATAAAAAATTAATCATATCACTTCGTGAGGCAGCAGTCCACCATAGACATGAATGTCATTTTTATTTTTCCATGGATTGTAAAGTAAGAAGGTATATGAAATATTAATTTTACAGAATTTTTAATATTTAATTAATATAACATAAAAATATTAAATTTATCATTATTAATATATGTGATAGGAGATGATGAAAAATGAATTATATCAGTTCATGAGGTGGTAGTTCGCTGTACACATGAACGATGGTTTTGTTTTCCATTACTGGAAGTGGAGATAGATTTAATTTATTACATTAACATAGTAATATATTATTATATTTTAGATATTGGATTTATTCTATCATCATGATTTAGCAAGTTTTTAAGGAGGATTAAGAAGAAATAAAACAAACATGATTGGTTAAGAGCGATACCTCTCCATAGGACCACCTCTTTAGAATTATACCTAAAGCCTCCCTATATTGTCTTTATGATAAAACCAAGGACTCTATAACATAGTGAGGTCATTAATTAAGGTATTTGGGTAGGTATTGAATGAAACATGAGGATTTATAACTATAAAGAAGAGAGGAGACAAGGTTCCCTTTTATAAGTGGGGGAGAGGACACACTTGAAATTTTTGAAAATTAAATGTTATACCCACATGTTACATTTGAAATATGGCTCTAAAATGGATCATTACCAAAACCTTTTAACATATAAGGTTATAAAATTTCAATAAAATAATATTTTGAAAAATGTTTATGTCATTTTACCCTTACTGTTTTTGTTTAACCCCCAGTAAACCAATTTTAACCTTAACCATGGAAATTACTTTTTACTATTTTTACTATTAATTATGACCTAATATTAGTCTGAACTTATTAAATAATATTAATAATAATTATTAAAATTATTTAATACATTTTAAAAATTAAATTAATATTTTTGTAGAATATAATTTAAAATAAAAGGTGTAGACCTGACAAAAAAATAATTTTCCAAAGAAATTTCTTTCATAAGTGTAACCAGTTTTTAGTATCAAAATTAAATATGAAATTGATTAAAACGACCTAAATTGAATTAATAATAAAATCATTGAACTATTTTTACTTTTCAACATTTTTAAAATTAAATACAATTTTTTCAATTATTTAAATAAAAAGGGAGTTTTCAATAAAAACAGTATTTTCACTATTTATTAAAAAATTAAACATTTTAGAAAAATACAGTAAGTTAATACTAAGGTAATTCTGACATGTTAATTACCAAAATAAATTTTTTTTTTCAAATAATTTTTCTAAAAGTGAAAAAAATTAATTTTACTATTTTTTTCTAAAAAATCAATAAAAATCATTTTATTAGAAAAATGGTATTTTTAATGCCTATGAAAAATTTATTAAGGATTAAGTAAATTTTTATCAATATATTTTCTTTATAATTAATATTTTATTTTTAAAATTTATTTATTAAAATCAATCCCTCTAAATTTAATGGATAGGTTATAATAGTCACATATAAATAATAATATTTTAATAGTATATCGTGATTTGTTTAAACTCGGTGTTGCATGTGGTATAAAATATCGATCATAGTATTATTTTAAAGTTTAAAAGTGTTACATTCAAAATTATATATAACTATGAAGATTATATATTAGTCCCAAAGAGTATGAGCAGGTTTTTTATAATCACGTGAGAGACCCTGCATGGTCATGAGAACCTGCAATAACTTACTGGTGTGTGTTGAATGGTTTCTAATAACCGTGCACCTAACCATATAGGGGGTGTAACATTGGGAATTAAGTGTTCATGGTTGCTCCATAGTTTGGATAACCCTACATCCAAAACATGCACCCCTTTAAAAATGTATAATTTCAATTGACTTTTAAACCCTTTAAACTTTCTTCCCCTACTATTCTCCCATATATGCACAACTTCGCCTCTATTGGAAGATTTCCCCATTCTTACTTCTAATATTTGAGATATATCTATCATCTAGTGCCTGAATTGATCATTTTGGGTTACATTGGATCACCCTTGTTAATACAGTGAATACTCTTACTTTATCTATTTGTTTTCTTCATGTTCTTTTATTCTATATTCATGCGAGATCATTTACCCAATTTTCAAAGTATTTTTCTAGTTTCTACATTTTCTTTAATTCATGTCTAAATTAGAGGAAAATACTTTATAAAGAGTCATATACCAATATAAGGAATATGGTTTGGTACCTTCCCCAAAATGTATTGATGCTTATATCATGATCCATTGTGCCATGCCCTATACCTTCCATATACCACCTCTGAAATGAGAAATTATTATGATTATATATCTTGAAATTGACGAGATACTCACTTAGACCAATGAAATTGTATGAGGTTAACAACTGTGACTTGAAAAACCCATTTGGGTGTACTGATATATGTCCCCTTGTCACCTTTACTATGCCTATATGACCAAACCACCTTCTTAAATGATTTTTAAAATGTCAGTTATGATTTAATTGAGTAAATTGAATCAATTTAAATGATAAATGGAATACATGAAATGTGAATGGAAATTCCATATCAATTTACCCTTGTTAATTATAAAATATGATCATAACTAAATGGAATTCAATAAAATGTGAAATGGTATAAAATTACCACATATACTTGATAAATTGTGAGTATTCCAGGTATTTTATTATGACCATTATATACTATTATATGATGTACTACCCTGGGAAAGTCTTGGATTTCTAATCAATGTCTACCATGAATACCATGAAGATTCTGCTCGATTCAGGGATGTATATTATAAGAGTTGATATGCATCTAGGATTCAATACTTGTATTATATTAATGAGTGCTCGGATGTGGCTTTATGGAATCATTTTTTATTTTCTCAAGAAACTGAAATTCCTTGTATTATCTCCTTGGATATGACTAGATGTTTTAGAACATAGACCACATCGTATTATTTCCTTATCCTCTAATAAATTATATCCTAATTATACTTGGGACTTGTTCCTAGATAAGGTTATTTATTTTTATATAAGTGCAATGCTGGTGGTTTACCCTTGTATTACACCCACCCTCTTTTTTCCTACAGCACCACTGATAGCTATGAGTTAGTTCTACATTCAAAGGTCATAGTTTTACCCTTATGAAATTATAATTAGACACCCTAGTTATATTTTTTTATTACTAATCAATACTATATATATATATATATAATGACATATATTCAAAGGCATTCATGTCCAAGATGAAGCATGTAGATTTATATGGGTATCCCATAAGAACCCAAAATAGTTGGGTTTTAGTTTATCATGAATATATTTTTTTAATACCTATACACTATTAATTTTGTATTCATGAACTGGATAATCTTACAAAAAATTGGTTATAGCCTATTAAGTTTTTCTTAAACCATTTTTGGTTCACTAATTGGTACCCGAATAGACATATTGGATTCATGTAGAGATAAAGGGAAGTGCCCAGCCATAGATGCTTGAATTTTTTTACTTGGATAGAGTATGTGATAAGAGGACATAGATAATTATCATAATTTTATTTGATTATATCTTATGGTATTTTTTTTAATTTTTTATAGAATGTATTATTGTATGTCGGTTTCCCTATCCCCCTTATTCCAATTTTGAATAGCATCATGACATTATTAATTTATATATGAAAATTTCTATTGTTTTATTGATAACTTATATGTCCGGATTATTTACTCTCTTTGATCATCAATTATATATTTTTCACTAATTTATATACCATTTATTTTTGTACTATACTCTGATTATGAGAGTATAGTCTCCCTATCATACCATCGTAGACCCTCATTGGAAGTCAGAAAAATCTAGAATACAGGGAGACACACTTGAGGCCATTTTGCTAGTAATTTCCATTAATTATAAATTAAATTGATTAGGTACATCACAATACTATATATAATAGGTGGTTAATTAAAAGAAACATGTTGCTTTATGGAGGTGGTAGTTTACACATACACACGAATCACGTTTTCATTTTTTCATAATGGAACAGAATAAATGTGGTTATTTATTAACCCATTAACATAATAATATTAAGTTTATAAACAATACTTATGTTACCATATATGGTTTATAAAATTATATTTTTTAGTTTAATATATAACAGAAAGAAGTTATGTAAAAAGGATTACTCACGTTGAACAGTTTGATATTTCCTTGGAGGATCGATTGGAAATGGAGGGCTTAAGAAAAAATATTGTGACTATAAGATAAAGAAATAAATAAATGAATCATGGAGAGGGTGAAATTATATCATTTTTAGAGGAAACAATTTAATAAGAGTAGTATCAGATGGGTGGTGAGAGGCCTCTTTTATAAATTAAAAGGGATGATATTTTTGGGAATAGAAATAAATTTATAATAATTGGAAGTGTCTATCAATTAAAGTGGATTCAAAATTGAGAAATAATAGAGTGGGGAAGGTATAATATCAATAAATAATGTAAAATTAAATTTGAAATATGTTTAACTCGTTTTCAACTCCTTTCCCTTAGATTTTTATCTTTTACTATTTTAACTTTTACTGTGATAAATAGTTTTTACCCTAGTAATTTATGATTTATGATTAAAAATAAAATGGGTTTTTATATAATTTGGACCTAATGATTATAAATTTTTAATCAAATTAATAAGATTAAATTTATTCAAGTGATAAAAATAAATTATAATATAATAAATTTATAACATATTAAAAAAAATCTCGAGAAAATTATTATACAAGTTCTAAAATATTAGATATTGGATTATAAACTAGAATCAATATTTTTAAGATTATTATTTCTCATATAAAATAAATATTTTTTAAGAAAAATATTTCACAAATTTCTATGACATACTAACATACTAATAATGTTATTAAATCACTATATTTGTAAAAACAATATATTTCAGTATTCACCTTAAAAGAAATATTTTCATAAAAATAAAAAAAATAATCATAAGGAAATATTACTATGATGAATCCAAAAATAATTTTCACCTTTTTAGATTCAAATTCTAAAATTCATAAATTTTACATTAAAATTAAATTATAAAATATAATGAAAAACTATTTGTATAAGGAAAATAACTATTTAGAATAAAATATATTATTCTGATTATCTAATATAATTTATTAATTTGCATTAACCAATTATTAATATTATTATTATTACCATAAAATATTCAAAAAAAAATTTGTGATAAAAATCATACCACATAAATTTTTTTTTATAAAAATAAAATTCTAATCTTAAAATGATCTTGTTATTAATTTTTGTTATATCAATTGAATTTCATTCATATTAAAAGTAGGATTATTTTTATTTATATAAATATTTAATAAAGGTGTTAATACTATTCATTTACACTAATTAAAAGTATTTATTTTAATATTTTTAATTAAATATTTATATTTTATCAAAATATATCATAGATTCATTTAAGTTTTTCATTGTGCATGGAATAAGATATCAAATAAAATTATGTATTTAAAGGTAATCATATATTGAAATATTAGTGTGTTATAATTGGAAACTGTATAAATAACCAGAGGTGTATAAAATTAATGGGGTTTTGGATATAAATGCTACATAATTCCCCCAAGTGTAATTGAAAAATAATCTTGATAAAAGTGAGATTGTAAAATAAACCATTAAGGATATTATAACACATGAATAAAAACCTCTTATAAGAGAGAAAATGAAATGTAACTTCAAAAACCAGGAATAAAGAGTGAATAATGATATAATCTTTTAAATAGGCAGTGTATACACCATATAATTGAAATATTTTTAAAATTCAAAACATGTCTCAAAGTAGGAAGTTTGAGGCCAGGAATCCTTACCAAGTACATAACAAGTTAAGTAAGAATATATAAATAAATATATTATGTGATATAATTTAATATAAAAATAAATAAATGTAAAATCACAAACAATTAGTGTTCATAACATACATAATATTGTCATAATATACACAATAAAAAGAAGGATATAACCAAATGAAAGGAAATTGAGTTAAGAATACACTTACCACGATCCCTGAATAATTTCATAAATAATTCAGACCTCAAGATTAATCAAATTTTACTAATTATATATATTATTCATAACCTTTTTTTCATTACTTTATTATTATTCCTTTTATTTCATTTATTGTCATGCTTCTTTTAATAAATATTTTTGGTTTACATTGGTCCTTTTGGGGTTATTTATTTTAGAATATCCAAAACATCCTTAGTTTATTTTTAAAGGTAAAATCATGGGTATAATGTTTCCATAATATTTATATGTTTCAAGGTATTGGGATTATATTATTCTAGAAGAAAATTTGTTCAATAATTGGTGACATAGTTAGTTTTCAATGAATCTTCGTCGATAAACTTGTTTTTTAGAGATTAAAATAAAAAAATTGTTCACTTGATTGGATTGATGTTTTATCTTTAAAGAATTATTAAAATATATTAAATTAATAATTATTATAAAATTTACTATTATTAATGTTTTCATAATCATTCATGATATTATAACACAATTCAAGTAGGTAGTAAATCCAACCCAAATGAGAACATGTTATAAAAATTGAACGAGTCAGAATATATTTTAATATATTAAAAATAACACTTTTATAGAATAATCGTGACTTAAAAACAATTTTATTAATTTTAATAATCATATTTAATAATAGAAATATGTAAATATAAATTAAAAATAACTAAAGTAAGTTATCACTTACAAAGTGCCCCACCAAGATAGTTTTAAGTCGTTAGATTTTAAGATGAACATATTTTATTACCATTATTAGCGGAATATTTAGATTATATTTTAGGAACCTTAATAATGTTTTAAATATTATAATTACTTCCTAAGTCAAATGGTAAAACTATCCATGTAAGGAGGTGATGAAAAAATTATATATATTGTTCATGGTGGCAGTAGTTTGTGGATACACCCAAGCATAATTTTTATTATGTTGAGGTGTTTATAGAATATTTTGAGGAGTAAGAAGAAAGAAACTTGAAAGAATCGATTAAGTGAATTTCCTTTTCCTTGGGTATCTACATTTGGATCTCTTATTAAGCCTTCTTAAGTTGGTATTTAGGTGACACCAGATGCTCTATAACATGGATAATAGTGTTTATAAGTTATTTTAGTTGATATTATTTGATCTAAGGTGATAAAATTGGGTGGATAAGTGTGAAGTATATGTGTCCTTTTATTTGCGAGGGAGAGACACTCTTGTAAATACTATTAATTTTAAAATATTATAATGTTGTTTTCAAGTTAAAGTGAACAGAATTGAAAACTTTTAACATAAAGAATAATTTAGGTAAAAAATATACCTGAAAAACCAAATTTAGATAAGTCTTTGTGATATTTGAATCCTTTTACCTTATATTAACTCCCTCATTGACCCTTTTAACACTTACCATGGTGACTAATTTTTACTATGGTAAATTAATTTTATAACTAAAAATGAAAAGGAAATTACTAAATAATTTGAGTTTTGAAATTTCAAATATTTAATCCTTTTTAAAATATAATTTATATAGGTTGTAAAAATTATTTTTAATATAAGTACGCCAAATGCAATAAGAACTGTTTTTTAGAAAAAAGTCTTTTTTTGCTTAAAAATGATTTGGCAAAAAGATATGTATAGAATTTGTACCTATAGTGTTTATCTTTTTATAAATAAATAAATATAATGTATGTAACTTTAAAATAAATATAAAATTTAATTTATCCATGTAAATACTTAATTAAAGAAAATGGCTAAAAATAGTTCTTTTATTAAAACAAAACATATCTTAGGTTTTAAAATGTCTAACATAGGATTCTAAAGTCAACATAATATTTTTAAATGTTTTTTATAATTATGAAACATATATTTATCCTATAAAAATAGTTTTCAAAAACTTATAAGTTATTTTTATATCATGATAATTTCATAAAAGTGATAGTACTTGTAAAAACATTAATTTTCTCTATTAAACTAAAGATCAACAACTTTAGTAAAATCATAGAAAATTACCCTAAGATAATTTTGAAATGATTAATTAAAAAAATTATCTATTTTTATGAAATTAAATATCTAAAACTCATAAATTTATCTTTTAAATAAAAATATATATTTTAAAGAAAATGTGTTTTTATAAGAAAATGACCATTTTAAATATTAAGTGTTCCTAATATTGATTTATATAAATTTGAAATTAATTAAAATTTAATATATTAGTTTATTCATTTAAATATTAAATATCAAATTTTATATTTAATTAATCTAATTTATCAAGATAAAATGCATAACACTTTAAAAACATTTCTTTGAAAGATATCTCTTTTAAAAATTAACTAAATTTAATCATATCCTATCAATTATTTATCCTTTAATAATTAAATTTCATCAATAAGAAATAATAATATATAATAACTAAATTAATTTCCATATTTTTATTTACATTAAGGTTCTACACTCCATGTAATTTGATAATGATGTTTCCCACAGTATTCTCAGAATAAATTTTAATAAAATTTATAGTGATTCATTTTCGTTCAGAAAAACATTTAATCTAAGATATCAAACATAGAATTATCTATATTATAATTACATACTAAAAGTTTAGTGTGTTACATACACACCATTAAAAAAAATTATCCTCTTAATATTAATCATTTTCTAGCCAAAAAGTGTGTATCGTGACATGATAAAAAAATTTGATGTATATTTTTTATGATAATTAATTTATAAGTTACTACTAAAAAATATAGTACTTATTAATAAAATTTTTTTAAAACCATTTATGTATCTCATAAGACTCATAATTTTTAATGAGATTTTAAAAACATACCTTAATAGTTGAGAAATATTTTCCACATAAGGCTAGATAGATTTTTCTTCCTCTTACTTTAGTTAAGTAATTTTTTTACATCATGATAAATGATATGAGAAAATATACTTACTTGATCTATTTTCATTCCATAAGCACAATTTAATTATTTAGTGTTGTTTTGAGATGTTTTCTATCTTTATATTATCACATATTTTGAATGATAAATAACCATATTGATTATGAGATCCATAAAAGGGATTAAACTTTTCCCTACCTATATCTATACATTTTCCTAAAATAAAAATGGTTAGAAAAATTAATGATAATATCTAATGAAATAAGAATAAAAATTCATATAAATAGATAATACATTAATATCCAAAGACTAAACAATAACACCCAAAGTTTAACTTAAATACTTCCATAAATAATTAATCCTAAAACCATTGAAAAAATTCCTCATTAAATTTGAAACCCAAAAATCAAATATAATTGATTACATTTTCTTCCGAAAAAATGTAACATTTATCTCCAAAAAATATTCATCAGTCATAAAGACACATACTAAAAAATTATTCCTTAATTATTTATTCTTCATAATGTACTAATATTTTTAAAAAATAACCTGAATCCCACAAAAAATAATATGTGCTTCCAAAATTATAATCAATATTTATCCATCATATAAAATCCCACACTAGAAAAGAATTTCCCATTAACCTTAATACAAAAACCCTTTAACCCAATTAATTGTATTTCTTCAACATTAAAGAACCTGTTATTTATACCTTTTATCTTTTGTTCCCAAAAATATAATTACATTCTTTATAAGAAACCTTTTTCAAAAAATAAAAGGTTAGACCTAAGCGTCACATATAACTTAATAATTTATTAAAACCCAATATTCAATAACCAAAATTTCATTAATCACCATAATATCCCATCACATAAGACCTGAAAATATGACCTACAAATTTTAACTTATGATCAACCATAAACTTTTAAAACTATGATAATATTTATAACTCTTAAATTATTGGTAGATAATAACATACTAACCTATAATGTTATTTTATCCCTGATCTGATGTAAAATGTAGTAACCCTAGACCCGTACACCCAAATTTGATACTAAAAACATAATCTTTACATACTGGATTGATACCAATTAACGAGACCAAATTTTTTCCATCCATATTCAAAATAAATAATTTAGTCACATATATACCGAATACTATTTTAGGTTTAGTGATTTAGATAATTTGGGAAAACATTACATAAAAAACATATATCTGTATACCCAATGGATAGTTTTCACATTATACACAAATTTTCATCTTTCATAGTAAGTCTTAGACATATCACAAAAAATTATCCACTGATGATACCCTTCTATATATATCCTATGTATTACTCCTCATTATAATGTTGGAAAATGGAAACATAAGAAGGGTGAGTTCAAACTCACTGTAAGGGGAAGCTTACATTGGAAGCAATGGTAGAATAAACATGGAAAGAATGATATTTAAAGAATAAAATATAAAAAAATAATACCATATAACTAATAAAATAATCTTGAAATAAATACATGGAAAATTATATAAAAAGTCAAATGAAAAACAATAACTAATTTCATGGTGATGGAATGCATAATTCCTTAAATCACAATCTTACCATAAATGCCTTAATAAATATATCATACATACCATCAAGGCCTCATCCAAAAAGTCACGAGACCTACCGATGAATTTGGATAATAAGTAATTTTTGGCCCACCAATTGCATAATATGTGAAATTAATTTATAATACGAAAGGAATGAGTATGAAATAAAATACATAATCAACATACCTAAGGATGCGAATTGGGATGGGGAGCCCTCCTACATAGCCCTTTTTGATTACTTTGGTACATAAGGGGTTCACATCGGCCCCTCCCCCCTCGGTGGGGGATTTTACTCCTTTGAATCTTAGTAGATCTCGACTATCAAGATTCTCCATATTCTCAAACCCTGAATTGATTTCTGTATTACCTTCGATTTTACTTAGCCTGAAGGTTCCAAATCTGTTTGACAAATCCCCTCAGCTCTCGATCCCACCATTAGAATTTAATGAGGTTTCCTCTCTTATGCATCTTATGTTTATTTACATATTCAAGAAAAATTAGACTTTATTCATTTCATTTGTTCATTTTGTTTTTGGATATTGGGGTTTATAGGTGTGTGCTATCGTCCATCTTCACAACTCCAAGAATATCATGGTGAGGTTCTATTCTAAAGATGATATGATTCTAGCCTGGTCAAGCACATTGTACATCTCCAATGGATATTCACTTCCCCCCTTCAATTGGTAGTATTATTTTCATATGAGGCATGATTATTCTACCATGATAATTTGGGTGAGGTTTCCACACCTTCCAATAACCTTTAAAAAACAATCTATCTTGTGTATGTTAGGCAACATAGTTGGGCATTATATTTTTCTGATAGTCTAACTAGGGAAGTTTTCCATCCTACTTCAATGAAAATAAATGTTGAAATCGATGTGTCAAAGCCACCTATGTATTTATTTTGGGTGGCTATTGGTGAGGAGTTTATGTATAAATAATCAGTTATTTTTGAGTCGTGTTATGACTTTCGTTCGATGTGTAATCAAATGGGTCATAATCCTTAGGCCTGTAGGTGCGGGAAGTCATCCAGATCAAAGGAAAACCAATTCATGTAGTCCAATTTGTGGATTCCCATTGACAATGGTTTATTATTGAATTCTGAATGTAATGTATCTAATGAAAATCGGGATGTATCAGCTTCTAAATGAACCATCCAGAATGATATGTTTTTGAATTCTAGTGAAGCTAGTTAGGGAAGGTCGAATAAGTTAGTACCTCTACCTCTACATCCAATAGTCAAGGATGTCATCAATTTACTAATAAGTGATCTTAATATTATAAAGCATCCAATGGAAGTAGTTTCTCAGGGTAATGCATTGGGTGGTTGCATTGATTTTATTGATGCTAGTCATTTTGGTATGGAAATGGTTATAGATGAAACTCAATCTGTGATGGAAAGGGCTATAAGTTCAACTTATAAAACTTATTCTGTGATGGAAAGAGCTAATCCTATTCATTATGGGGAAGATGATGTTACTGGGGCACCTTCCGAACCTCCCTTGGGTGTATCATATGCGAATGTGGTGTGCCCCATGGGTGGTATTATGAAAAGTCCTAGTAGGGATGTGTCATCCATTGAGTTGGGTAATCACTTCGAACAATTTATGATTGATGAATTGGTTTATGAGTTTGAGGTTGATTCAGTTAGGCAATCCATGGATGGGCAGAAAGACTTTGGTAGTGAGTCCAGTGTATGCAGAGCATAAGAATAGGTTCTAGGAGATATGTCTCCTAGCCCAGGGAGAAACATTAACTGGAAGGGAATCCATAGTTAATATAAGAATTGCTATTTTTTCCCACCTCCAATAGAGACATGTTTAACAAAGAAGTTTAGATACAAGTATACAGACAGTGATTCTGGAGTTCATTTATAAAAGTTAGGCATTGTGCTTTAGAAATCCTTATAATTTCTTATGATCTCAGAATAAGAGGTGGTTGAACAAGGTTTGTTATTAAGTGATAATGAATATAAAGCTATTATAATGATTAGGTGGTCATTGATGGTGAAACCAAATGAGTAAAAAACTACTTGGATTTACAAGTAGGACTTAATTCTCATTGGGGTATTCAATAATGTGAATATCGGTCTTGAGATGTACATCCATTCATGGGATAGGTTGGACATTTTGTTTGAAGATCTTCTAATGGATAAACCTGACACCCAAGTAACCAATATCTCAAGGAAATTGTTTTGGAAGATTAAATATGATAGGATTAAATTTTCCTTTAATGGATATGTTATTTTATTTTGTGGTTGAACTCATGGTTTCTCACATTTTCCTTAAAAGTGTTTGAATAATAAAAATTTAATTTTCACTCAATATACCCTTGTAATAAAATTTTTTATTAGAAAACTATCATATAAAATATAAATATTTCAACAATATATATTTAACCCAGCTTATGATCCAATAATCATCCATATATAACTTAAAATTATATGTTATTTCACTATTTCCCCAACAAAAAAAAAACAACCTATATTTCTTAGTAACCACCCCTATTCTAATTTATATAAAATAATGCATTTAGAAAATATAGATTAAAGAGAATAAAACTAAGTCAACAATAGAAATGATATACAATATATCCATGATAATAAATAACATGAAAATTAAAGAGACCATTAATTTATTTGAAAGAAGGAATTGTATTAAAAATAATCCCCTTGGGTAATAGAGAGTAAAATATAAGTAAATATTTTAATAAGTGTTTTCCTATAAATATTTTTTAACTTCATTGCAAAAAACAAGTTAAAAGTCATTGTAAAAACTATTTTCATGATATTTAATGAATACCTTTAAAATATTATTTGTAAAATAATTTATAATAATATAATTTTCAAAATAAACTATTCTTGTGTGAGAAAATGTGTAGTGGAAGATAAAAATTTTCATTAGTGGAATGAAATCTATTTTCAAAGATTTAAAGAAAATAAAATTGTTTTATTTTAAAAATTGAAAAGAATTATTATAATTTATATTAATTTATAAAACCATCAAAACATATAAAGAAATTTAAATAATGAATAATGGTTATCAAAGTAGAAAAATCTATTTAAGCAAAAGACATCAACAAGAGATTCTTTTCACGATTTTGTAAAGAAAGTAAAAAACGACTTGTACATAAATCAATATAAATATTCCATTTAAATTTTAAAATACAAATTATTTGTTAATTTTTTTTACCTTAAGTAATAATTGAAGTATATAAAAGAAAATTTTTGACAAAAAATAAATTTTATAGATATGGAGGGAAAAAATTCCAGAACTAAAATAAGAAATAAGTTTTAATTTTCTTAGAAACATTCATTTGTTCTTTTTGAGTCCCCAATAGAATAAAAATGAAAAGATTAATTTTAAAACCAAACAATTATCAAAAGATAAAAAATATATGGTTTTTATGAGGGAAAGAATATATAATTCCTTCAATAGTAATTGAAACATTAATAATCTTAGTAAAATTCAGATTGTAAAATAAATCCATAATTATCTTATAACAATATAATGAAATCCATTTGAAAGAGAGTAAATGAAATAGAAATTTAATTACCATTTTTAATTATTTTATCATGATATGATATGTTAAATAGCTATATATACACAATATAATAGAGATAATTGTTTAATTCAAAACATGTATCAAAGAAGGATGTTTAGTATAAGACACCCTTACCAAGGCTTTAACAAGTTAAGTACGATTTTATAAATGAGAAGATTATGTGATAGAATTGTATATACATTTAAAATAATTTTAAATAAGACATAAAAAATTAGAGGCTATAACACACATAATATTTTCATAACACTATTAATTAAGAATGGATGAAACCCAATGAAAGGAAATCGAGTTAAGAAACCCCTTTCATCAAGTCCCTAGTTGCTTTATACATACATATACCATCATGAGTATTGAAATTACATAAATTATCTAATTTATTGATAAAATTATGAATTTCAATTACTTTTTTATGATTTATTTTATTTATTTATTATCATGTTTCATTTACTACATGGGTTTAGTTTACGTTATTCGTTTTAGGATCATTTAATTTATAATATCATAAATTGATTTGGTATTTTCAATAAGGAAAAATTCGTAGTATAATGGTTCCATAATATTTATAAGTGTAAATGTATATGGTTTATATTATTTTAGAAATAAATTAGATATATGTTTCTTTAAATAGTTACTTTTCTATGAATATTCCTTGATAATGTAGTTTTTAACGCTTTAAAATAACCATAATTGTTAAATTTTTATTTCATTGATGTGATGGTTGTTTTATATTAACATAATTATGAAAACATATTAAAATATTCATTATTTTATATTTTAACTATTATTTTATCTTCCTTAACTATTTATTCCATGGTATAACATTTTTCTATATGGTGGTAAAACTGACTCATACATGAACATTTTAAAACGGTCGAATGGGAAAGAACACGTTATTATGTATTGATAATGTCAATTTTTTATAAAATTAATTATTTAAAAAATAATTTATTTAATTTTATAATTATTTTTTAGGAAGAGTTATATGATGAAGATAAATTATAATAAATGGTAATAAGTTATTACTTACAAAGTGTCTTGGTATTCTCATTTTAAGTGGTTAAATTTTAAGATGAAAATTTATTATTAATATCATTAAGGGAATATACAGATTACCTTCATATAAAATTAATGATGTTATACATATCTTACTTATTCCATAAATATTTTTTTATGACCAGCCATGTAATTATTTCATGAAGAGTCAAATATATCATTTGTGTAGGTGGTAGTGCATGGTTACATGCGAGTGAAATTTCAATTTTCTAATGAACAGAAGAGAAGGAAAGTAGATAATATTTTATAATTAAAATTTTTTAATTGTTTCATAAATATAAAATATATTTATTTAATCCTTCTATATAACTATCCATGTGATTCGGTTAGGAAAAATTAAATATGGTGTTTCATGGAGGTGGTAGTCCACACATATGCATAAGCATTGTTTTCATTTCCCATTGGATGGATAAAGGTAAATAATGACTTTTTTCCATTAGAATAATAAAATTTAAGTATAATAATGATACCAATTCCATTATATTTAGGTGTTTGTAAAATATTTTAAAGAGGTTTAATATGATATAAAATTTAAATAACTCATTTAAGTTAATTACCACTTCCTTGGGTATCCTTTAAAATCTCTTCTTAAGCCTTATTAGGTATGTATTTTAGTGAAACCAAAATATGTAAAACAAGGATAAATGTATTTGAATGTGATTTGGGTAGATATTGGTTGATATACTGTGATTAATGTGGTGGATAAGTTAGAATAGGAGGGTTCCTTTTATATGTGTGGGCAGTGACACTCTTTTCAATACATTTAACCCTAATATAATATAAATACATTTTCATTTGAAAGTGGAACTAAATGGACATATTTTTGAATTTAGGATTATTTAGGTCCTAAATACACCATTTTAAACAAATTTAGATATATTTTAGTGATATTTGAAGCCTTTTATATCATATTAACCCCCTCTTTAACCTTTTGAACCATTGCCACGATGACTATTTTTTCTATGGTAACTTAATTTTTTGACTAAAAATGAATTGGATCATACCAAATAATTTGAATATTCTAATTTATAATAGAGAATAATTTTATTGTATTTAATATCTATAGGTTTTAAAAATTAATTTTAATATAAGTACATAAAATGAAACAAATAATTTTTAAAAAAAATGTATTTTTAAGCATAAAAAATATTTTACACTAAAATAATATGTAGAATTTATCTCTATGTTTTTTTATTAATAAAAAATAATATTTTCATGACTTAATATCAATTCAAAATTGAATATAACTTTTTAAAAATTTATTTAAATAAAAATACTAAAAATAGTTCTTTGGTTAGAATAAAACATCACTTTTATTTTAAAATGTATATCATAAATTTATTTGTTAAAAATAATACTTATAATTTTTTTTAATCCACAAACACATATTTATCATAGAAAATATGTTTTATAAACTTTTAAATCATTATTATATAATGATGATTTAATAAAAGTAATAGTGTTTTTGAAAACTATTTTTCACTTTTCACCCAAAAATAAACCATTTCATAAAAATACAAAATATTAACACTAAAATAATTTTAAAATAATTAAATAAAAAAGGAAGTAAATTTTTATAAAATAAAATTTCTATAATTAATAAATTTATCTTTTTAATGAAACTATAAATTATACAGAAAAACTATTTTTATAAAAAAAATGAAACTTTGAAACATTTTGTGTTCTTAATGTTATTTACATTCAATTTATAATTAATTATGTGTTAATATATTTGTTTATACATTTAAATATTAAATATCACATTTTTAATGTTATCAATATAATTTATTAAGAAAACATACATAATAATTTAAAAACATTTCTTTAAACAAAATTCCTTTTGATATTGAATAAATTTATTCAAAACAAATTATTTATTTATCCTCTAATAATTAAATTTATTTAATAAATAATAATAATATGTAATGAATAAATTAATTATCATATTTTTAATAAACTTTTAGGTTCTACACTTCTTTTAATTTCCTAACGATGTTTCACATTTTATTCTCATTAGGTATTGTAATAAAATATATAGTGATTTGTTTTAGTTTGGTGTTTCATGTAAAATAAGTTATTTTTTATATTATGTTTTAAAGGATAATTACATACTGAAATATATAATTATTATATTATCCACTTAAATAAATTTTGTTCTCCTAATTTTAATTTTTTCTTACCAAAAAGAGTGTAGCATGACATTATAGTAAAATATGGTGTTGATTTTATCATGATGAATAATTATAAAGTCATTTATAGGAAACTTTGTATTCTTAATTAAAATTTTCTAATACCATGTACATATCATTATAAGACCCATACTTTTTAATGAGTCTCAAAAATCATACGTTGATTGTTAAGTGATATTTTACATATAATATTTAATAGATTAATGTTCCTCTTGTTTTAGTTGAGGAGTTATTTTACCATCTAGATAGTGAATATGATAAAATATACTTACGTGATTTAATTTTATTCTATATGCACAATTTCATTCTTTATTTGTGTTTCTAATAGTTATCTATATTTTATTTATCTCCTATTCTCAGTGATTAGTAACTATATAGATCATATGATCCAAAAAAATGGATAGAAAGTTATTCTTCATGTCTTTATAAATTTACTAAAAACAATTTTGTTTTCACATGTAAAAAAGTATCTAAGGAAATATGAATATACCTTTATATTAATAAATAATACATTAATCTCCAATGCCTCAAAAATAACACCCAAAGTTCAACTTAAATCATTTCATAAATAACTACTCCTAAAATTCATCTAAATATACCTGAATAACTTCAAAACCTAAAATTAAAATATATTTGATTACATATTCTTCCATAATCTACTTAACATTTATTTACAAACTACATTATTCATTCATAAATTCATATAATAAAAATATATATACCCTTATCATATTTGTTGAAAAATTTACTAATATTTTCCCAGAATAACCTAAATCACCATAACAAAATAAAATATACTTCCAAAATTCATCTCAATCTTTATCCAATGTATAAAATCCCATAATATCCAATAATTTACCATTTACCTTAATATGATTACACTTTATCCCAATTTACCATAATTAAATAAATACTAAATAACATATTAACCCTAAATTTTATTTATACCTTTTATCTTATATCCCCAGAAATATTATAATATTCACCTTAAATATCCTTCACATAATATAATATATTAAACTTAATGGTTTAATATACAAATATCATCTATTAAAAATATATTCCTCTCCCAAAATTTCATTAATCACCTTAATATCCCATCTCATAATTTCTTAAAGGAGGACTTATACCTTTGAACTTATAATAAAACATAAACCTATAATCTTATGCTGATATTTATAACTCATAAATTATCTATAACTAATAACATCATAACCTCTAAATTCATCTAAACCATGTTTTGAATCCAACTGTTGTAACCCCACACCTGTACAACCTAATCTAATGCTAAAAAAAATCTTCACATACTGTATTTATATCAACTAATGAGACCTAATTTTAACCATACCAAATCAAAAGATAATTTTTATCATAAATACCCAATACCATTTTATATTTAAATCTTTAGATAATTAGGAAAAACATTACATAAGATAACCTGTATCTTTCTCACCCGAAGGACATTTTCCCATTAAACCCAAATTTTTTTGTTCTATAATAATAATTTATAATATCCCATAAAATTATCTACACATGATACCATTTTAGATATAACATACATATCACTATTCTACATAACCTTGGTGAATGGAAACATAAGTATAGTGAGATCAAACCCTTGGTAAGGGGTAGAATACATTGGAAGCTATGATCAAATATTCATAGAAGGAATGATATTTCATGAATAAATGATAAAAAAAATAATTCCACATAACTAATAAAATAATCTTGAAATAAATCCATGGATAAAGGTTTTAAAAATTATAGGAATAATAATAAAATATTTAAAAGTGATAAATTCAATAATTCAAGAAATAATAATCTTACCATTACAGATTCATCCAAGATAACACACATATCATTAAAGCCTCAATTAAGACATGAAAAATAATTTGGAAATAATACACCAAATCCCCAAGATAGTTTGTCTCATAAGACCTACTGATGTATCGATCATTTATCTAATTTTTAACCCCACCCATCACTAAATAAGTACAATGAATTCATCGTATGAATGCAATGAGTAAGAAACACAATACATAATTAACATACCTTAATAATAAATATTCTTATTAGAAAATAAGCATATGAAATGTAAATTTTTTACTAATATATATTCAAACTATATTAGAAGTTACTAATAATCCATATAGATTTAATAGTTATAGGTATTATTAATGTTTAACTAGTTAATGGGAAAGATATATTTCTTGGTAATCACACTTGATCTAATTTATTTGAAATGGGGTGTTTATAACATATATATTAATTAGTTTAAAAGTAATCCAACAACAGAAATGAGGTAAATACATCCATGATAATAATGAACATGAACATGAATGAGACCATAAATTAACAAGAAAAGAGAGGATTTCATTAAGTACAATTCCATTGGAAAACAAAAAGTAAAATGGAATCAACAATTTTAAAAGGATTTTTCCTTTAAATATTTTATAGATTTGTTGTAGAAAAAGTTAAAAGTCACTTTAAAAAATCATTTCATGAGATATCAAAAGTAATTTTAAAAAAGTTTTTGTAAAATAATCTAAAATAAGGGAATATTTAAAAGAAACTATTCTTAAGTAAGAAAATGTGTATTGGGAGATAAAAATATACATAAGTGGAATGGAATCCATTTTCAAAACTAATAATAAATATAACACCTTTTTATTTTGAAAAATTCACAAAATAAGAGGAATAAATATTGATTTATAAAACCATTAAAACATATAAATTATATTAAATTATTAATAATTATCAGGATGGTTGGAAAATCTATTCAAGGAAATTTTTTGAAAATAAATTATTTTGAAACATTGATAATAAAAATAGAAAATGACTTATACACAAAATGATAAAAATATTCCTTATAATATTTTTCATTGAAATTAAAATTTAATAGAAATTAAACTTATAAAATCAATGATGTTTATAGGAGAACATTGTTTATGAAAAATAATGAATATGTATATAAAGGAAAAACATTCCCCACCTAAAAGAAGAAATAAGGTCAGATTTGATTAAAGTATTATTTTAGTATTTTTGAGTACCAAAGAGTGGGAAATGGAAAAAATACTATCAAACCACAGAAATAACCATATGTGATAAAATATATGGGTTTTTAGGGAGAATTTATATAAAATTCCCACAAATGTAATTGAAATATAAACAGTCCTGATAAAATTGATATTTCAAAATAAATCCCTAATGACAATATATAACTATTGAATCAAAACCTATTGAAATATAGAATATAAAATAAAACATTAATTACCCTTATTAAAGATTATATCAATATATTATATTTCAAATAGGAAGAATATACAAAATATAAGGGAAATTTGTGCATAATTTAAAACATGTATAAAAGAAGAATGTTTGAGATGTGAATCCCTTACAATGCTTGTAACAAGGGAAGTAGGAATATATAAATGAAGATATTATATAAAAAAGTTGAGTACCAAAAAAAAATTTCAATACAACATAAAACACCATAGGTCCTAGCACACATGATCTTGGAAAAACATGGTTAATAAATAAAGGATATAACCTAATGAAAGGAAATTGAGTTAAGGATCCCCTTCCATAGAGTCCCAAATCATTTTTAACATATGTATAACCTCCTGATTAATAGAATTATTTTAATTATATAATATATTTATAAAATTTTTCATTTTAATTTATATATTATTGTTCCTTTTATTTAATTTATTATCACATTTCATTTACTAAATTTGTTTTGTTTACATTGTTTGTTCTCGGGTTGTTTAATTTATAATCTCAAAGAAAATTTGGTATATTTATAAAAGTAAAAGGTTCTGGTATAATGGTTACATACTCTATATGTATATATTTATGAGTTTTATATTATTCAAAAAATAAAGGAGTTAAATAGATTATGAAATAGTTACTTTTCCTTGAATCTTCTTTGATAAACTTGTTTTATATGGTCTGAAATTACCCTAATTGTTCACTTCTAGTTCTATTAATTTGATGGATGATTAATCTTTTAAAAATTATTAAAACATATTAAATTAATAATTATTATATCGTTTAACTATTATTTTAATATCCTTAATCATTCATGATATATTACAACATCGTTTAGGTTGGCGGTAAATCCATCCCAAAAAAAAAGTTATAATGATTGAATGAGTAATAAAATATTATTGTATATTGATTATATCAATTTTATATAATCTTAATGATTTAAAAAATAATTTTATTAGTGTTTTAAATCATATTAAATAAGTTTTATAAGAAAAATATAAGTGAAAAATAACGTTAACAAGTTATTACTTAAAATATGTATTGATATGGCCATTTTAAGTGGTTAAATTTTATGATAACCATGTATTATCAATATGAAAAATATAATAAAAAAATTATCTTTATAGTAACTTTGTAATTTTATAAATATCATAATTATTATTTAAATACATTTTTATAACCATCCATGTAAGGCGCTGATGAAAAATGATATATATAATTCATAAAGGATGTAGTTCGCACTTACATACGAGCTAGGTTTCCATTTTCCAACGGATATGAGAGAAGAAAATTGGATTATTTTTTCAATATAATCATAATTATTTAATAATTATAATATATATTAATTAAATCGATCTATATAGCCATCCATTTTTTGGTAGTGATGAAAAATGAAATACGTCGTATCAAAGGGGAAGTAGTGCACACATACGTATGTACGGCATTTTCATTTTCCATTGGATGGAAAATAGGCAGATAATTATTTTTACATCAATAAAATTAAATTTAATTATAATAAGGATTATAATTATATTATTTTGAGGGTATTATATAATATTTTTTTGAGGTGGAAGAAGAAATAGACTTGAAAGAACTCAGTTAAATCGATCCCCATTTCATTATGTATCCTCTTTCAGATCTCTTCTTAAGCCTTCTTGGATTGAAATTTCAGTGATAAAATAATTTCTATGAAATGTATAAATTTTTTTAAGTGTTTTGGGTAGAAATTTTATGAGATATAGTGTTCAAAGTGTGTGGAGAAGTACGAAGATGAGGGGTTCTTTTATAAGTGAGGGGAGTGAAAGTCTTGTAAATACTCTTAACGTTAAAATAATATTAAGTAATTTTAAAGGGAAAGTGAACAAGTGGAAAAAATAAAATAAATGATAATTTATTGTATAAATAAACTCTTTAAATCAAATTTATACATGTTTTTATAATATTTTAAGACTTATCCTTTTGATTAACCCCCTATTTAAACATCTTTAACCATTATCGTGGGGAATAATTTTTAAAATGGTGACATATTTTATGAATAAAAACTAAATGGATTCTATTATATATTTTTAATTGTAATTATATAAATTTTGGACCCATTTTATATTAATTAATAAATATATTTTTTAAAAATTACTTTTAATATTGGTATGCAAAACGCAGTGAAAAACTATTTTATAGACATTTGTTTTTTTAAGCATAAAATGATTTTACACTAAAATATTGGGTATAATTGATCCCTATTACGTTTATTGGATTCTTATTTACCAATTAAGAGTTATGTAACTTTATGACCAATCAAAAACTAAATGTAACCCTATAAATACTATATTAAATAAAAGGACAAAAAAGATCTTTTATTAGAATAATACATCACTTAGGTTTTAAAATTTCAAAAATCGGATTATAAATTAAAAAAATTACTTTTAAATGTTTTATTTTAAAACATAAACACCTATTTGGATGATCAAATAATCCTCATAATCTTTTTAGTTATTCTTATACCATGATGAAGATATAAAAGTGGCAATATTTGTGAAAATTGTATTTTTCACTATTCACCTAAAAATTATCTATTTCAGAGAAATTCTAAAAACTTACCCTAAGATATTTTTTACATGATGAATTAAAATATGAAGTTTTTTTATATCAAATTAAAATTTTAAAATTCATAAATTTTTATTTTAAATGAAAATATAAATTATAATGGAAAATTTATTTTATAGAAAAATGGAACTTTTAAGCATCAATGTTATTAATCTCATTTCATATGAATTTATAACTAATTGAGTTTTGATATATTATTTTATACATTGTTATTTTTGAAATAATATTTTAAATGTGATAAATTTATTTTATTAAGATAAAATAAACTATATTTAAAAATAATTCTTTGAAAAAAAATCCCTTTTAACATTATTTAAATTTAATCACATAAAATTTATTATTTATACTCAAATCATTAAATTTATTCAATAATTAATAATAACATATAATTAATAAGTTAATTATCATTTTTATTTACCTTTAAGATCTATAATTCTTTTAATTTCATAATAATGTTTCACATTATATTCTCATAATGTGTTGTAATAAAATATATAGTGATTCGTTTTATTTTGGTATTGCATCTAACATAATATTTTTAAAATTGTATACTTTTAAGGATAATTACATATTTAAAATAACAAGGTCTTACAAAATTATTTATTAATGGATCCACCTACCTTAACTGATGATCCACACATTCATCCCAAGATCTTTATGACTTTCCATGGTTCCATGACAACATATCTCAACCATAAAAAATCCTAAATTAATAAACCGAACATTTAAAAAAATTAAAAATGTATACTCAATGAAAAAGTCACCATACATATTAATGATTTCAAAACAAAATAGATTTTAGGTTCCCCACCATAGGCACTCAGATATAAGATACATGAATTCCTTAAATAATACACCTAAGATAAAGAAAAAATAAACAAAAAATAACCAAATCCCCAAAATGATATCACATAGAGGCATACTATAAGAAAATAAAAGAAACATAACATGAGAAACTTTTACCATGACCTCCTCTACAAGCCTAATGTGAAATAAAAAATAAAATGAATGATTCCACTACACTTTAGTGGAATCAGATTCCCAAAACCCTAACGAAGAAAACTAAAAGATATAAGAAGGTAGAGAGAGGTAAATTTTTATATGGGTAGGTATCTTACTAATAATAGAGGTGATTAAACCCCACCAAATTATTTAGATCAAAGTAAGACAAATCATAATGAAACGTGTGGGAGGAGAGCTCTACTCACCTTTTTCATGTATCCCAAATGCAGATATCCCAAGGGGGCTTAGAAATTGGAATATAGTAACCCGAGATTTTAATATATAAATATCAAATAATCTTAGATGAATATTTAATACATAACATTATTATCAACACCATAAATTAAAGGGTTCAGTATCTTTTATGACTAGATACACGATCTTACTATTTCACGAGAGATCTTCAATATCTCACACAAATATCTTCCCAAATAGTAATATTCTTAAACACACCCAACTTAACACCCATATTAATAACCTAGGGAATGGAAACATAAAAAGGGTTAAGCTCAGATGCTCAATATGGGTAAATAAGGGAGATATTGATGATAAATTAAACATAACAGAAGTAGAAGGGTATGGGAATACGAACTAGTCATTTTAAAATCTATACCTAACACATCATAGTTCATAATATTGAATCATGAAAATTTTCATTGTAGTTTATATTACAGGAATCATTAATAAAACTAAGAACATGATCCATGAGTACATAACAATAAGATATTTCTTAAAATGTGACATACTAATAATCATAGAAAATCATTTCCTTATCCAAGGATCACTACCAAGAATATCATGGTGGATTGGATCCACTCCCAAGACCATTATAGTGGACATAGTCCCTTAATGAATTGTATTTACTCCGTATTCTAGTCATTATTATCTCATGAGATGTCATATTTTACCCAATTTAATGGAGAGATATAAAATTTTGGGTCCACCGATCACATAATCATTATCCATTCATATGTGTGCCATAAGATTATATGTCATTTAGTATATATCATAACTAGTGGAAAGCAAATTATTTTTATAAACATTTAAACATTTCATCATAATGTACACTATGGAAAAGAAATTAGTTTCACAAATGTTTAATCATATATTAATATACTTTTGTGAAAGAAATGTGTTTCATAGAATCATTCTTAAATAATCATCATCATAATCTATCCAAAGAATAAAATCATATTGAATCATTGGATTATATCCATATTAAATCATAAGTAACATAAAAGGACATTATCATAATTTAAAACCACCATCAAAATATCACTTAAACATTTATTGATGAAAATAATCTTTTCAATTTGAATGATCTTTTTTTTAATCTAAAAATATCCAAAACATTAAAGAAAAATTTTTATTTGAATGTAAACTTGGAAACCTTAAAAGGAAGATTAAAATAATTGAGCGGTCATGATGGTGTGAAATTTATTTCATTCCATGTATGTTAAAACAAATATTTCCTTCACATTTTCAGTAAAAATAATTTTTTTTGAGAACTATAAGAATATTCCTTTCAATTTTTTTAAAAAGTAAAAATTGGGTAAAAAAGACATTAAAAATCATTGGATAATATTAAAAACATACTTGAAAACATTTTTAGAAAACATGTATGTTGAATAAAAATAATTTTTGAGTGAAGAGATAAATAAAGTTTTTTTCCTTAAAAATAATCTATCAGTTTCTTGAGTACTTAAAGAAATGAAAATGAAATTAAAAATTTTAATCTCTAGAAATAACCATAGTATAATAAAATTCAATTGATTATTTATATATAGATCATAATATTTCCTTATTGAATACTGAATCCTAAATAATCAAAAGAAATAATGATGTTATAACATAAATCCCTTACCACTATGGTAATTTTTTTTATCACAAGCCCTTTGAAAGAAATAACCTGAGATGGATTTATATATACCAATAATTTTCATGAGAATAATTATGAAATACACTAATTATATTAGACACACCACATAAAATAAATAATTGGTGAATATAGAATGGGTCTCATAGATATAAAATTGAGATAAAAATCTCTTACCATGAGTTTAACTTGCTTGAAAAGAAATATATACCCAAGTATAATAAATTTAAATTTTTTATAATTATAAAAAATAATTATTTAAATACTTATAATTTTATATTTGATACAATTAAAAATTTTCAAAACCCATTTATAAATAATTTCTTACTAAAATTGTCATTTCCGGGTGTCAACTGTTTTGTTTTTCATGAGACTTTCTATTTCATGAACTTTGATCGAGGTTTCAACATATCTAGAATGTTGAAAATGATATAAATATCATATATATTTATTATATAGGTATTTATTCATACATAAATTTTATATATATAAAAATTAATTATATCATTCATAGAGACGGAAGTTCATACGTATGCATTAATATTGTTTCCAATTCTTGATAGATGGAACAAAATAATGGAAAATAATAATTAATTTCTTCAGAAAAATATTAAAATAATAACTAAAATATAAATTTCTTAAATCAATCTTTATAACCATCTAAGTAAATTGGTGATGAAAAATGAATTACACCACTGTATGGAGACAATAATCCATATGTACGCACTAGTGATGTTTTTTGGTTTCCATAGGATGTAAAGAAGGTGGATAATGTTTTTATGTCATCATAATAATAATTTTTTATATTTAATATTCTTAATTAAAATTTTTATATTTGATACCATATATTTAGAAGATTTATAAGAAAAAATAAAATTGAAAATGGTCGATTAAGAGTTATACCACTTTGTTGAGAAACCTCTTTTGGCTTACAACTTAAGCCTTGAAAAAATGGTGTTTTGGAAAGACTAGAAGATCTAGGATGTTTTGAAGGAATATAAGAGCATATTATGGTAAGGATTTTATGGGATATAACGCTTAGGAATTTTTAATAATGCAAGATAGGATGATCCCTTTATAAGTGTTGGGAGGGTCACTCTTGGAATTAACCAAAGTATTAAATTAATATAAATTAATTTTCATGAAAAAATGGATCCAAATTGATATAAGTTGAATATAATATAATAATTATCAGAAATAATATCAAAAAATAAAATAAAACATAGTCAATTTTTGGTTATGTTTCTACCTTTATCATTGTTTTAACTCTCTTTTAACCCTTTTAAAAATTTCCATAATATGAATGTTTATTACTCTGTAGGAGTAAAGAAAGTTACTGTAAATGGTAAAGAGATATATATATTGACTAACATTGATATCATCAAGAATATACCATTCTTGAATCTAAATATAATATTTTTATGAATTTTAAATCATTTAATAAAATATTATTAACTATAATATATCATTAATGTAATTTTTGGAAATACATGAAATATTATAAAATAATATGTGTCTAACTCATGTAAAATGACTCAAAAATGACATGGATTTGAAGATAAAGAATATATATTCATGATATAATCACCGAACTGACTTTCTATTGGTTTATATATTATTTTAAACCTTATATTTTGGTTTAACCCCTCAGTTAACCAATTTTAACTTCAACCACAATAATGGATTTTTTAATATTAAAGTGTTATAATTTTACTTATAAGGTAAAAATTGACTCATAAATGGAAAATGGATGGGATTTTAGACCATTTATAAATATACATTTCCTTAAAAAGTTTTTTAAATTTTTTAAAAAATTGAATAATATATATATAACATAAAATACTATTGATGTAATTTTAAGACTACTCACATGATTTGACTTTGAAAACAGCATGAAAAATAGACTTAAGATATAAAAATTTTACCCATATATAATATTTTATAATTATATTTAAAATTAATGGGATAGTTTAAATCATTTAAACAATATTACATTTAGTTTTTTTAAAATCATTTATTTTTTTTGAACAAGTGTTGTGTCTGTGTTGCAAAAGCATTTAAGGAAATTATTTCATCCTGAAAAAAATTACAACTAAAAAAGTCATTAATATTTAAAATAAATATTTATAGAAAAAATTATATGTTTTTATCACTACCACAAAATATTATAAATATTAAAATCAAGAAAGTGAAATTTTTGTCTTTATCATTTTATTAAATATTATAGAGGTCAAAATCATAGTTAAATTGAAACAAAAGGTCATATTAAATAATTTTGGATGATTATTAACTAAATATACCCATTAAATTAAATGAATAATTTTTTAATGAATTTGAATCCTTATAACATTAGTTTTAACCCTGATTATCCCATTGCAACTTTATCATGTTAATAAAAATTTACAATGGTTACTATTCATAATGGCAAAAAAATAAAAGGTATATATTTAAAAAATTTATACCAACTTTTCCAAATATTTAATCCATTTTTCAATATTCAATTTCTATAAGTTTTAGAAATTAATTTAAGATAGAAACATAAAATGCAATGAATTTTTTTTTCATAAAAATGGCTTTTATGTATAAAAATGTATTTTTACAAATTTTAAACATATAATTGATTAAAATGAGTAAAATTAGATTTATAATAATATAATATAATTTATTTTACTTTAAAATAATTTTAAATCAAATTTTTTCTTTATGAACATTTGCAAACAAAAATATAGTTTTCAATAAATATTAGTATCTTTCAGCATTCACTAGACAATCGAACTTTAAAAAAAAATCCTAAAAAATTAAACCGAAGATAATTTTGATATTTCATTAAAAAATGACTTTATTTTTATCAAATATATTTAAAAAAAATTCATAGATTGATTAAAATATACCATCACAAATAGTAGTAAACCCCATTTTAAAGAAAACATATTTTTAATAATAAAATAAATTTACTAAAAATTGAGTGTTTGTTTACTAAGAATTTATCAATAATTTTCTATTAATTATGAATTATATATATATTTCATAATTTGGATACATTTATTTATACCTTCCAGTTCAACGACTATGTTATAAAGGTTATAAAATAATAATATTTTAATGTTTGTTAATTCTTTGTGTTTTATATTTTATACACTATTGAAGATACTATTCTTTTAAAACAACTGGGTTCTGAATTATAACACTTATAATAAATTTATTCAATATAATTTTAAGTAGTTCTCAATAATCAAGGGTTTGATTTTTTAAAATTCATTTTTTGAAAACCCACATCATAAAAAGGGTTAATAAAACATCCTATTGAAAAGAGGGAAAGGAAAATATTAAGGTTATCTAGAATAATAGATATCATAGTTTCCAAATAGTATAACATTAATGGGAAGTTAAAACAAGGACATGGAAGAAAATAGTAATGTCCAAATAATTATTGATAGTGAAAGAGAACATTGATCATAAGAAAATGAATGATCAGGAGAAAGTTAATGACAACAAAATCTTAAATTAATAAAGTGTTAAAAATAAAACTGATCCAAAAAAATGAATCTAAAAGTTTAACATTTTTTCAATATATTTCTCCCATAGTTGAAGAATTACTTTACCATTTATAAAAAAGAACATAATAAAATATACTTATGTGACAAGTAAAATTTCATCCTTTATTCAATTTCCACCATAATCTCATCTTTTTCTCCAAAAAATAAGTATTAATGATGTATTGTTTTCCATGCCTGAAGCACTAACATAAAATTATAATTGATCACATAATCCATATAAATATAATAATATATTCAACCTATATTTTAATATTAAACAAAACTAAAATGGTTGTCATAAGCTAATTTAATATCCAAAATGTATAAACCTTTATATGAAGAAATAATACATTTTACTATAAAATTTCCATAACAATACCAAAGGTTCAACTTAGATCATTCAATAATAAATAAACCTACATCCCAAATTACCATATTAAGCTCAACGTTAAATAATTTTTTAACCTCAAAGGAGAATTCATACCTTTCATCTTACATACCCACAAATTTAATTTTATTTTGCCCAAATAATATTCCAGGTTAAATAATATATTAATCCTAAGGGTTATATATACCTCAACACAATGAAATATCTCCAAAATATCATTAATCACCATGATAAATCAATATATATTCTTAAACTATAGTGAATTTCATAAAAAAATAAAAAATTAAATTATATACTAACCTAAAAGGTAATCCTTAGCTTTTCCATAAATATCTCTGAAAATATTTCCTTATGAATGAATCACTTTTTAACCATCATGGTTATCTATTTGATACTATTCAATATCCCATAATTAATGTAAACTCAAATCGTATATTATCCCAAAGGCTTATTTAAACCTTAATAGAGTATTCTTCCTAAAACCTAGAAAAATTTTAATATAACCTCAAAATCCCATAACAAAAAACCTCAATTAAAAGATAAATTCTTAAAAACTTTTGAATGTACTCCATAAATCTAAAAATCTAGTAGAATTATCCAAGGATCACATAAATATCTTTTTAATAATATCACCAATTAATTACAGTTTCATTAATACTATATAATTTACATCATTATGTCTTTATCACAATTAATAATTATTATCTCAATATCAATAATATATTAAGTGTTATATGTCCCTAAATCATCTGTCTCCCAAAAATGTCCATCAGCACTAAATATGTTTTCAAATCCTTAAAGAAAAACTATTATGGAATAATACATAGATGTTTACTAATTCCTAAAACCAAAATATCATTTATACAAAAGTTTTAACACTTAATTATTTTATCCTAATAAATAAAGACTTCACTCCTTTCAGTTTAATAATTTTCATATCATTGGTCCTTCCTTGGCCGACGATTTGACCCTTAGATTTGGTCATCGACTCAGATAACACCCAGATTCTACACACATAATATAATAAACTATAAATGGTACATTATTATGAAATTCAAATCCCTCCAACAAACTATTCATTTTTCCTTAGCAATTACTTCGTATGGGACCTTCTTTTCCACACATAAAACATGATTTTATTCCTATGAGATATTTCCTATAGTGTTTCATCACATATAATTGAGATTTAAGAAGTTGAATCTTCTTCTATCTAGAGTATTCCAAATAATACATTTTTTTCTTATTTTGTATGTTAGAAAACTCCCCTAAGTTGATATTTTTAATCATATATTGAGATATTTTATTAGAACTAATAACAAGTTTTATATTTCCAATTCTAATTTCATTTGGTTTCTCAAGAGGAAAATGATTCCATTATCCATCAAATTCTTTATTAAAATGATTCTTCATAGTTCCAACCATTAAATAAAACAAAAAAATATAATGTGATTAATAATAATCATAGTGAGGAATCATATAATCATGAAAATCATTCACAAGATATCTAAATCATGACACATTCTTTTGAATCTATGACACCTTAGGATTAACCTGGGTCATCCTTTGTTATCATATATTTAAAATTATTCATAATCGATCATAAGTAAAATTTGAGTTAACCCAAGCATATCCCTCAGGATTGTCAAATTAGGTGCATAATAATGGCACACTCACTATGGACTATAATGATGGTCAATATATTCTCAACTAACTCTTTTTGGGGTTCTTACCCCTTGATGAATCTATTCCAAATTTACATCCACCTATAGTACCAAGATATGTATGTATTTCTAATAAAACCACATAATTTATAACTTAATAAAAATTTATGATGTTATCCAATACACAGACTTATCTCTAGCGGTTTCATCGGAATTCCCCATTCCTAATATCTAAAGATTCAATAAACCCTCATCTGATACCAACTGTAGTGATAAAATATTTTCATATAAAAATAAGACATTATTTTAATTTTTTAAATACTTGAGAGTCAATCCCCCTTTATTGAACACTTAATAAATAAATAACCCATTTTAAGATATGGGTGGAGAGGGTACCCAAACATGACAAAGTAAAAATTCCAAGTAAAGAAACATGACACAATGGTCAATAATGGTCATGGGTGAACAAAGGAAAAACATCATAACCGTAAATTTTTTGTGTCTTTTAAGATTATAAAAAATTATTATTATTTAATGAAATAAATTAAAAATCTCCCATAAATATATTCCCACATAATAATCTTCTTTGACATTCCCTACTTAAAACTTTGCTTCATAACTTGGGGAAAGGAAAGAAAATAAAGGTTGGGCTAATTTTCTTAGTAAGGGTAAATAATAGAGATATCAATGATCACTAAAACGTAACATGATAATAAAGATATGTGAACATGGGATTAAAATTTTAAAATCCATATCCAGCACATATTATGTTATAATCTTGAATCATGTCATAAATATTGACTGTTTATAAAACATAAATCCTAAAGAAATCCAAGAGCAAGAATGATGAGGGAAAAAAATTTCATAAGACAAAAGTTTAGGAGATATATATAATCACAGAAAATAATTTCATTAGTCAGGGATCAAATCTAATAATATCATTTTCAATTAGGTTCTCTCCCCATTCCATCATATCCTTAGTCAAGTTTCTCTTCTTATACTATGATAGTGGATAAAATCCCTTATAGATTTGGGTTCACTCCCCATTCCAGTACTTATTATCTCATGAGATATCAATATTTACCTCATGAATTGAAGGTCAAAATAATTTTAATACCAATAGTTAAATAATAATATTCCATTCATATGTTTTCTACAAGATCATAAATAATTCATAAAATATCATAAATCTGGGAAATGAAATAATATTCATAAAAATTTCAACATATCATCATAACATAACCCATGGAAAACAAATGGGTTTCATAAAGTCACATCATAAATTAATTAACCCAAGGGAAATAAATGTGTTTAATAGAATCATTATTAAATCATCATTATCTATACAGATAAATAAATTGGGTGTTATAATTAGATTATATCTATAGTAAAGTATATATAGTATCAAAGGATGTTGTCATAGATAAAAAAATCCTTTGAAAGATCATTAGAAAATTTATTGAGGAAAATACCATTTTCACTTTGAAATCACATTTTTAATGTTAAAATTTGTCATGAAACTGACCCAATGGGGCTCGGTTGGCTAGTGATATACCGGGTGGGACTACCCTAATCCCACATCTAATAGGTAATGGACTGGTGACCAGCACCGAGTTGACATAAAAATTAGATGGTAGGACTTATCCTAAGGTACCTGTTTTCACAGAAACACATCTCCAAGACCATAAAATGATGAAATATAAAATAAATTATAACCATGCACACATAATTTTATAAAACCACTATTAGAGTATAAAAAATTATGGGAATGAAATGGATAAATACAATCCAAAAAAGTAATAAAAACAAGTTCAACCTATAATGCATGAGAGGAATTAATTCAATATAACCACAAAAACACACCTCAATCTATCATGCTCACTAAAATCTTCCAGGTCTTGGTATATCTAGGACTCCATCAAAAGGTTGGTCATCTTCAAAAGAAATGAAATGTGCAGACAATGACCATGCAAGTGTGAATATAATAATACTCAGTATGACACCACAATATGTCTAATCATAAAACATCAAGAATAGTTGTCATATCATCATAGGTTTATGTAAACAGAATAAATTACTATAATATATTGATATAATCATTATATAAGTACAATCAAAAGGTAATGTCACAAGCGTAAATCTATTCTAGGATTCCTATCAAAAGGTTCCATATAACACTCATGCAAGAGAATACAAACCACAAAGTAGATAATATTGATGGCATCCATCAAAGATGTCGTTCTCATCAAGTCTCACAATAATAAATACATATTGGAACTCTTAAGAGAATTATACACAGATAGGGATCACACATAATTTCAGGGGGTGTATCAACAACCAAATCATGATTAACCCACTAATAACAGGATTGATTCCCGCATAGTGTTGGTCAGAAAAATTTTTAGAACCCCACCTAGGGGTGACTAAAATGATAGAGAATCTCAAACTAGGCATCCTAGAAGGATTCTAAAAACTCTATCTGAGACTGAAATTTCTCATAGGTTATCACCAACCTATACACAAGATGCAATTCCGTAATAAACCCTTAGGTAAAATATCAAGGGAAGATTCCTTAATTTAACTTGTCCATGCCAAAGGGAACAATAGATCTAATCCATATTTAAATATGTACATGATGTATACTATAATTAAACAACATGTATCTTTTGTATAGGGTCTACCTATGTATCATGACCCATGCCGATTTCTTTGTAAATATGGTTGTTCTTATGTACTTGGTCGTTCCTGAGTAAAATCTATTCTTGTGTACCCATATACTGGATATTTCCCTAGTCATGTGTCAAGTAACGTTCTTCCAAAGAACATGCCAAGTTTCTAGGTGCTGTCACAAGACGTGTGATTCACGTCACACACTGTATGATTTTTATCTTCTTCGTGAAAACCCTAGCTGTGCACAGAGGGTCCCATATGATGTGAGATTCCAGATTACACTCTGTGTAATTTGGTTTTTTAATAAACTCGTGGTTCCTCCTCTATATATTCTCGAATTTCCTTTACTCTTGGTTCTTCCACTCATATCACCCAGAAATTGTCGATCTGGTCTGACCAAACCTTACCACCACTTGATCGTAAGAAACCAAATCTCGATATACTCTGAAATTTTCCATCAAGTTGAACCATCATCCCATACTAAAAACATGAGTAACAGGTATCAAAAAATCTAAATTGAATGATCATCCATCATTTTCGTGCCTCACAATAGTAGACTCGATCACATCCGTACTCAAGTAATTGATTCATTTTATAGAATAACAATCGTACAATTATCAAATACATGGTATTTTTTGAACTGCATCTAAAGGATTTCTCCATGATAAACGTGAGAAGAATGGGGGAAGAAATGCATAAAAAATAATATGGAATTAACCTCAACTATTTTTCAAGTTGGCATTGATCTATTACCATTATAATGATGAACAAAGAGATATAAAAAACACAAATAAAAATCCCATATATCATATAAATATAACCCATAACCACAATATTCTTGATCCATGTATCAATTCATTAGTTGATTGATTCATGTTCTTCATAGGAAAAATAAAAAGGGGAAAAATCCACATAAAAAATATCCTACCATAGTTTGGATCAATTGCTTATGAAGAATAGAACCACATCATTATCATTGGTGAGATCCTCAAAATCCATTGCACACTTATCGATGATCCATGATCTGGTTTTTGTTCATTTGAGAATGATTATCCAATACTCTCTATCAAATATCCCACGTTAGGAAGTTAACCATGGGATATTTCAATATTATATTATTTTTAGACCACATTAGTTCATGAAAATTTAATTAAATAAATTATTTTAATTTAAATAATTTATTTAAACATTCTCCCGTGATTGCACCCAACCCGAGCATCAAATGTTCTCCAAGTCTATGTATCACCTAGGGTAAAACTCCCACTTTGAGCTCAACGATGGCCTCATATTTCCAATTCAAGTCCATGTTTGAGATTTATTCCACTTTTTCATGAAAATCATGCATGAATTCAAGATATATATTAAATATATTTCAAACATTAATTTCGGGATCACCAGGCATCGAAATCACGATTTGTCTTAGTGCCTAGTCTCAAAAATATTACTAAATATATTCAAATATTTTACATGAAGAAATAGATATGTTACATTCTCTCCATATTAGGTATTTACATCATAGAAAACAAAACAAAAGACTAGATGATGATATGTGGGTACTAAGAAGATGTTTGGGTCTCCCGCTCCTAGGTACTCTTCTGAAGATTCTAATGTTTCCACCATACATGAACTAAAGAATCACTAACCCATTAAGGATATTTTCTTCCCAATAATCAATATCTAATGGGTTTATTGAAAAAGTAGATACATCCATGATGTATTTCTCATCACATTCGATAACATCTGATGGGTCATGCATATACCTCCTCACCTCCGACACATGGAAGAATTTGTGTAAAGTCTAACTGCGGGGGTAGAAACAAGTGGTAAACCACCTTCCTAACTCTGTATAGTATCTAAACATTTCTAATGAATATTGCATATAACTTTCCACAAAGTCCAAATCTATGCATTTTACTTTGATATGATACCCATTGGAAACCATTTCCCCCTCCATGAAATACAAAGGCCTCTTTTAGTTGTTCATGTGAGACTTTTGATTTGTCTATGTAGTCTTCATCCGATCTTGGATTTTATACACTTTCTTTGACATAGGTTGAACCAACTCTCATCCCATAATGGGAAACTCTACGAGGTTTATATATCTTAGTAGTGACTTATAGTGTCTCCTATAGAAGGCCTTGAATAACATCATACTAATGTTGGAATGGTATATTTTGTTGTATAAAAAGCTCTCTTAATGTTATGTGATCCTCCCAACTATAGTAAAAGTCTAAAATAAAATCTCATACCATGTATTCCAGGACCTAAATGGTCTTCTCATTCTATATATCATTCTATGGATGAAAATACATGCTCAAACACAACTAAGACCCAATGGCTACTTATATTACCTTCCAAATCGAGATTTGGAGTCAGTATCAGGGTTAAAAATGATTATCGAGGGAACTCTATCAAGTTAGATTATATCCTATATGTAGAGGCATACTAAGATCTCTACTGAACTCTTCTCTCAGATATCTAAGATGTGGGTTGACTTGGTGAGTCAAACAATGGTCACCTAGAAGAAATCATGTTCTCTTGACGTCTATGGAATCCCCATCTCAAAGTACATAGATATACCATACCACTTCCACTTTATCACCTCAAAGGGATAAGATAAACTCATTGGAACCTAGAGTTCATCCTTCACATAATGAAAATTAAGTCACCAAGTTGAAAAATCTACAACTCCTTTATTCAACCCTATCCACCAAAATTTACATCGAAGGTCCTCTTACAACTTCACCACACCATGATATACTAATAAAGGAGATGTATGAAACTCACTCATAAACTCTTCCTACCACACCCCTGATACCATCCTGTATCATATTAAAAGGATTTCATGCTCCCTAACTTCATAAAATTCATCAAGGGAAAGTACATTGGGTATCTAAGTACATAGGTAATCACATTCAGTATCTTCATTCTACGAATCCTAATCTCATAGAAGAAGTGGTGGGGTAACAACAATCAACTAGAGATAAAATTCACCATACCTATCCACTAAGGATAGCTGTAATAATTCCAACTGCTCTAATGCCTTATTCAGTAACTATGAACACAATCTCCTACTAAGAGAATCTACTACCATGTTCCCCTTCCCAAGAGTATTGAAAATATTGAAGTCATAATCCTGGAGGAAGTCAATCCATCATCTCTATATCAAGTTAAGATCCTTATGAGAGAATATATTCTTGAGATTCTTCTGATTAGAATATATGATAAATCAATCACCGAAAAGGTAACATCACCACACCTGCAATGCGAAGACTACCACTACTAGCTCAATATTATGGGTTGCATAGTTCTATTAATGTGGTTTCAAATGAAGTGAATCATATAAAATAATTATCTACCTCTATATCAAAACACAATCAAGCTTGGTCCCTAATTCATTTTAGAACACTACATACCCATCACCATCCTCTAGAAATATCCAGATGGGATCACTCATTAATATCTACCTAAAAGCCTAAAAATTCTTCTAGGTCATATTTGTATACATGAAAGACTTCCCCTTTTAGGTAAAATCAATCAAAGAAGCATATATCCTAAAGAAATCAGGTATGGATCTCTAATAGTAGCCTACAAACCCAAGGAAGCTATGAACCTCTATCACTCTCTTGGGTTTCTCCCATGTTAAAACTACCTCAACCTTTATCGGGTCCACTGCTACACCATCTGATGAGATAACATGTACCAAGAAGTGGATCTTCTAAATCAAAAACTATAAGTTCACAAGATTCTCGTAAATATAGTACTCTCAAAGTATATATAAGAACATTCTCATGTGTCTCGCCTGCTCCTTCTTGGACGTCAATTACACTAAGATATCATCAATGAATATTACCACAAACTCATCTAATAAAGGCTGAAAGATCCCATTCAGGAGTCCCATAAAAACTATTGTGGAATTATTCATGCCAAATGTCATCACCAAGTACTCACGATGATCATAAAGTTATGAGAAATCCATCTTTAAAATATCATAATCCCATACTCACAGCTGGTGATAGTCGGATCTGAGGTCAATTTTATAGAACCATTGTGACCCTATTAGTTGATCAAAAATTTCATAGATCCTTGGTAGTGGATACTTGTTCTTAATAACCACTATTTTAGGAAATAATAATCTACACACAACCTCAATATCCTGTCTTACTTCTTAGTGAACAACACATGGGCTACCCAGGGTGAAACACTAATCTTGAAAAATCCATTCCCATTCAAGTCCTCTAACAGTACCCTCTTCTCGTGAATCTCTATGGGGGACATACGATATTCTTTTGTAAATATTGGGTTTATCCCAGGGTGTATATTAATATATAAGTCTATCTCTTAGCAGGGAGGTAATCCTAGAATGTCTACTTTTAGAAACATGACATATACCAACAGTTGGTACATGTACCATAAAATTAACCTATTCCAATGGTTGGGAAAAACCATTGGTAAAAAATCCAATTAAAGACCCTATACCAATATTTTTACCAAAACCTTTTGTATAGGTATGTACCTTTACAATATATACCAACGGTTTTTGGAAACTGTTGGTATTGGTCCCAAAAATATGGGTACCTATACCAATGGGTCTAAAAACCATTCGTATAGGAACCCATATTTTTTTGAATTATTTTGTCAAATATCATCAAATAAATCAATATATAAATTAAATTTATATATATTTATACAATTATATTCATAAAAATAATTTTATCATAGTGGTTAGGTCTTTGATATATAAGTGGGAGGTTTTAGGTTCAAATCTCGGTTGCATCATTTATTTTACATTACCTATCCCAACAATTTTAGGAAATCCATTGGGATAGATCTATCCCAATTATTATAAAACCATTGGTATAGGTCTATACTAATGGAAAATCAACCAATGAACCTATAAACTATTGTTATAGGATATTATAATGGTTCAAGGACCTATACCAATGTTTCTAAACCATTTGTATGAGCTATTTGTCTAATAGTGTTCCTTAGAAAATACATCCTAATACTCTATTACCACTATAGAAAACTAAAAAATAAAAGCATACATTGTACTAGGGTTCATTCTGGCCAACTTTTTTTGTAATCATATCCACTCTTATACACATGATTCCATACTAGTCTACCTAGGTTTCCTTTTCATCCACAATGGAAAACCTTATCCTATCACTACAGACACACCACATTCTATGCCTGAAATAGTCTATCTGGGCATGAACTATAGATAACCATTTCATTACTGATATTTTTTCATAACACCTAATCACTTTTATAAAGATATATCAAAAGAAACTCTCACCTCCAAGAGTTATGCCACACTATTGGTAGAAGTGCGTGATCACTAAGTCACCACCAGTAGGAGTATACAAGTGTAAGGGTCGATCAAAGGGATCAATCATAATCTATAAATCTCATACCAGATAAGTGAAAAAATACCATGTCACACCCATTTTATCAATACTATATATAAAATATAGAAGGCAAAAATCATACCTCATATCATCCATGGAGCTTCTGCTTTATAAGCCTCGACCACCTGCAACTACCCTCACCCCTGTCACCCAGCTCCTTGAGCCTGGAGTGGACCACCTAGGGGTGGTGGTAGTAATAATTAAAAACTTATTCCACCTCCAGATACTCTCACGTCTCCTATTTAATGTATTCCACCCTACTGACTCTTCTTCTCCAACCGCTACATTTTCTTAGGCATCCCATCCACTGTCTCTCTATCAGCCGCACGTTGAGTTGAGAAATGTCATAAAAGATATCTCCAATCATCACAAGAGTATAACCTCCTCTCGCTAGGATGAATTCATCCATCTTGTGAGCCATTAACTATAACCCCTATATCCTGAGATCATCTCGTAAAATGTCTTGCATGTACAGGTCCCTCTATCTATAATCGAATTCCTACTTTTAATGTCTTATCTTTTGTGTACCCACTACCAGCACCAACTATATGCACCCAGTCATCTGGGAAAAACTCAAACATAAAAGAACACTCCATTACCCTATCAGTGGTTGGAATTATTAATGGTGTCTTATTGGATGGAATGTATCTTCATACACCACACTCTAAGGTCTAAGCCTGAAATAACTGTTCACACACCATATCTATTGAATATTGAGATAGGTTGGTAAACATAGATGAATACTCATCTGTAGTTATAATTACCTATTAATTTTTAGAAGATCCAAGATTCACACAACCCTCAACATAGCTAGAGAAAACTCATCTAGTAATAGGAACTTGAAATATGACCATTCAAGAGTGTCCTCATTGTATGAATGAGTCACTAATGCCCACCATTTTCCATCATATCCACAGATAATTCTTACTAAAAGGACCACTATTTGGTCTGCATGTATCATTTTAAGACATAATAATTTCATCACTAACTCAAGCTAATCATAATACACCTTTGGGTCTAGCTCACCCATGAACCTAAGGGGAACTAATGCTGAAACTCATGAAGTGAACTCAACTTGTGCACCTTATCCACTAGTACATATCATACCATATACTTCTTAGTAGATGGTGGAAAGAATAGTGTAACACTTTGAGGTAACACCTCCCAAATATGTCCTTGTAATGAAAACCTCATCAGTCAAGGGATTATCCTTGTGTTCTTGCAGCTAAAACCTAGCTATAAAATGTCGTGGAGGGGTCCTAAAATAAACAAGATGTAACAGAGTTGATGATTATATATAGAGAGTTGAATCACGAAGAACATGGAAACCACAACCCATTTCTATATGGTAAATGTGCCAATTTTTTCCCACATACCAAATTCCCACATGTATCGAGTCAAAAAGAAGGGATTCAGATCCCTGGTGAATGGATACATTGACTTCCACACCAATAACTAGATTCCTTGTACTGAGAACCAAACTCATAACACTTAGCATTGTTTCCATAAACCCCAAACTAATCTCAGAACTAGAAAAAACTATAAAAAACTGGTTCTAAGATAAAATAAACATTATGATAACAATCTCTCAGAAACAAAACCATCAGGGACCACCTAGCCACTAAAAAGTTGAGTGTGACTACCTTAAGACCACCTCCAATAGTTTAGGGGGTGGCGTCTAATGCCGATTAGGAATAACACTTATATGGAAGGCCTTATCCTAAGGTACCACATGCAAACACACATCTATGATCCCATACAATGATGAAATGTAAAAGATTTATTACTATGTTGACATACATCTATAAACCCACCATCATTTTATGACAAAAAAGTATAGAAAATAATGGTCATAATAAAATCCCATTAAAAAAATGAAAACAAATACTATCAAATCCCTTCTCATTATTACACAATAATTCTTGGTTTACTATATAAAATTACACATAATACAACCAAAAATATTGATAAGTATTGTGTATTTGGGAATTAAATACATTACATAACAACTCAAAATAGGGAATACACTATTTTTATTTAAAACTTCCTTAATATGCTCACACTTAAAAATAGATGGGATAACATGGGGACATACATACGAAATGGGTGATATATAAATACTAGTAAGGGAATAAACATGGAATAACAAGAATTAATTAATACATGTTAGAAAATATGCATATCATTGGGGAATAAAAATAATGATAATCATAAAAGTGAACAATGAGGCATTATATAGCATGATAATCTTAAAAAAACATAGGAAATGTGTCAGAAACATAAAACACTACATCATAAACATAGTTCAACGATAATAGCTAAGAAACCATGAAAAAAGTACTATAATGTATTAGGTTCACTCATAGATCCCTTGCATTATTTCTTAGGTGACTAAAACATTACCTAATTAATTGGATTGCAACGTAATTCTGGGTGCACTCGTCACATTAATTTCATTCTCATGCTTACGTTTGTCACACAGATCATACAGCTTGAATTCATTCATAATAATATTTTATTACATGATCAAGGAGTTTTGAATAAATATATTTGTTTCCCAATAAAGAAATATAAGTGCATAAATGTTAACAAACTTGATAGGGAATAGGTATGTGTATTCACAACACATTTGTTCATCCTGGAAAATCAGGGTTAAATTTAGGCAGCATAACGAGGGCATATAAATGTTAATGGGAGGGATTGATGAGATTGAAATGGTTTTATAATAATTTAAACATAAAATGAACAGTAATAGGGATATGGAAGATCATATTGCGTCATTATGAATTAGAGATACAAGACATAATATAATGAAGAAATGTGAATAAATATGAGAATGAGAGGATCTCTTTCCTTGAGAGTGTGATTCCAAATGCATGGGAGGAGATTCTTATTGAGCTTAGAGAACCTTGAGAGGACTCTATAGAGGGTAGGGTAGAGTAAAGATGTTCTATAAGGATTTTTAGTGAAGATAAATTGGATATGGGGTGATTTTATATAGAGAATGAGTGACCGATTATTTATCATTTCTAAAAAAAGGTTTTGGACTCTATATCATAAAAGAACCAAAACGAAAAAACCTTCCATGTTTTTTTCTCATGGTTTATACCAAATATGGCTTGTTTTCATTAGTTTTTTAGTCTATGATCTTAACTTATAAAAATATTGCGCTAGGTATACTTCTAATGAAATGATTTTAAGACCTAAAAATAAATTATAGGTTTTTAAGGATTCATACAGGATTTATAAATTAATAAAATACACATAAAATCACATTATGTTAAAGGGAAAACATATATTTGGTCATGATAAACTTTATATTATTTATTACATCTCTTTTAGGCCATTATGATATCAAAATGCATAATGTATATTTATACGGTACTTAATTTTTACCAAATGATCCAACTTTCTCAAAAAATTATAAAGAAGTCACCATTGGATATTTTAAATGTTATGATGCTAAAAATAATATGAATTTTATAAAATAATATAAATATTTAAATTTTCATTTTTCAAATAATAATTGACATTTTTTGAAAAAGTATTGGTTGTATTGGAAATAATAGTTTTTGAACATTTATAAAAATTAAATTTTGACATCATAAAAATTTATTTTATAATTTTATTTTGTAAAATTTATTTAATAGAAATATTTTACTAAAATATTATTTATTTCATTAATCCATTAATTCATCAAATTAATCATCTTAATTAAAATTGAATGCTAATTAAAAATAAAATTTGTGTTTTATTATATAAAATATTATCTATAATATAATGATAATAAGTAAATATAAACATTATTCTATTGGAAATATAGTATACATATTCATATTATTATATTCTTTATACATATCCCTTTATTCATGTTAAAATTCCCCGAAGTGTAAGGTGAGGACTTATGATATTTTCCTAGAGTGGTTTGACATACATGGTTTGGGTTGTGATCTTGATGAGCTTAAAATTATCTCGTAAATTTTTTTTCCTGATTTAATTATTGGATCTATATTTGTTCTTGGCCAACAAAAATCCAAGTGATGCTATCTCTATCAGAATCTTCGATAAATGGACTTTATGTGGTTCATTCATACTAGTTGATGGTACTACTTCCTTTGTCTGTGTTAGTTTGGACTTATCAAAACCCTATATTTATAATAATCATAAGATCACTATTAAACAACTATATTATCTATGGTAAATATTATTCAAAGTGTTTTAAATCCTATAATATATAATAAAACCAAATAATTTCATGTTTTTTCAATAAATGTATTACATAATATGATATTTAATTAAATTTTAAGTGGAATTTATTTATAAATGTTTGGTCTGTTACAATATACTCTCCTTAAGAAATTATACCATTTAGATTTTTATTTCCTACACTAAACAATATGAGGTTAATTCTATTTCTTGGCCTCTTCTAGTTCCCATATCGCTTGTCCAAATTTTTGGTTTCTTCACATCACTTTGACCCGATGCATTGTATTATTTTTTAGAATTTTTTCTCTATAATAAAAGATCTTCATCTAATTATCCCCATATGAAATATCATTCTCCAATGGTACCACCTATGGATTGAGTAAATGTGATGGGTCTAACATGTACTTATTCAAGAGGGATACATGTAATATATCATGTAATTGGGATATGTTAGGTGGGAGTACTAGTCAATTGGTCACCACTCTAATCTGATCAAGGATCTTAATGGGACCAATGTATCTTGGACTAAGTTTTCCACACTTTCCAAATCTCATGAAATTATACCATGGATATATGAGAAGGAATACCATGTCTCCAACCTCAAACTCTAGGTATCATTGATGATTTTATGCATAGATATTTTGTATAATATGAGCTGCCTTGATGTGTTGTTGAATGGTCTTGACATTTTACACTATTCTCTCAACCATTTCCAGACCTAGAAGTTTTATTTCTCCAAATTAATCCTAGAATGATGGTTTTATACACCTATTCTAAAAAAGGGATTCATAGGTATCCATTTGGATTCTTTAGTGGAAACTGTAATTGTATGAGAACTCGCCCAGACGAATATGTTGATCCCATCCTTCTTTTAAGTCAATTGAGAATTCTCTAAACATGTCCTTGAGTGTATAGATATTCTTCTCATATTGGACATCATTGTGAAGGTGATAAGTCACCCTAAGCATATCAAAGATTCTTCTAGAACTTGTAAGTAAATATTGGATCTAAATTAGATAAAATCAATAGTGGTTCTCCATAAAACTTCACCACTTCTCTAATGTATATCCTTTCAAGTTCATTGAGTGATATGTCCTCTCAAATCATAATGAATTTTGTAGTCTTTATAAGACGATCCACCACAACCTAGATTGCATTATTTCCTCTTGATTTCTATAGAAGACTAGTGACAATGTCTATGGTGATGTTTTCCCATTTACATGTAGGTATGGGTAATGGTTGCATCATCACGTTGGATTTTTTCATTTACACTTTCACTTTTTGACATAAAATACATATTTATGTATATTTTGTTCCCTTCTTCATATTATCCCTCAAATAATTTTATCATAGATCTCGATACATCTTTGTGCTTCCTTGATAGATAAAGAAAGTTAAACTATGTGAATCATCTAATGACCACTTCTTTAACTCATGATTCTATGGTAAACATAGTAGTGACCACAATCTCACAAATCCTTCTCCATTAACATTAAACTATGAGGATTTACCTTTTTTGTAGCTTCCAATTTTTTATTAATTCCCAAATAATCTCTTTTATAATCCTTTATCTTCTCCAGAAGGTATTGTTGAACAATCATTTGTGAAAGGATCGATGATGTTTTGTCCTTTATGATTCTCATATAAATCCTTTTCAAGTCTAATAATATCATTTAATTCTCAATTTTTAGCAATGATAAAATTATTGGATCCACTCTTCATAGATAATCCACCATCTTATTCTTCTTCCCATGATGGTAGTGGATTGATAATTCATATTCCTTGATCAAATATAACCATATTTGTTGGCGCATATTCATCTTTTTCTGTGTGAATATATATTTTAGGATCTTGTGATCTGTATATATTTAACACTTCTACCCATAGAGATAACACAATCACATTTTCAACATAAAGATCACTACAGCCAACTCTAGATCTTGTGTAGGGTTTTTCTATTCGTAAACCTTCAATTTAAATGATTAATAGTCTATCAATTTTTCATTCTGCATTAACGCCCAACATAATCCCTTCTTTTAAGCATCATTGAATATCATGAAATGTTCTCCACTCGTGGGTAGTGTGAGTATAGGTGTGGAGATAAGCCTCTTATTTAACTCCCTAAATATATCTTTTAATTAATTATTCCAAAAAAACTTTACTTCCTTACGTGTTATCATGTTTAGAGGGTTTGAAAATCATGAGAAATTTCTCAAAAACCAATGATAGTACCCACATAATCCTAGGAAACTATGGATATTTGTCATGGATATTGGCCTTGGCCATACTTCAATTTCTTCTATATATGAAGGGTCTACTAATATCCTTTTACCTGTGATGATATTACCCAAAAATTATACTTCCTTCAACTAGAACTCATATTTTCTATACTTGGCATAAAGCTTATCTTTTTATATGGTCTTTAGCACAGTGCTCAAATACTCTTCATTCCACTCTTTTATTTTAGATTATATTAGAATATCATCTATAAATACTACTACCAAATTTTCAAGGTAATATATAAAGACTATATTCAATGATTCCATGAATTTTTTTGAAGGATTAGTGAGTCTGAATGGAATCACTAAGAACTCATTGTGACTGTACCTTGTATAAAAATCATTTTTGGGGATATCCACCTTCTTCACCCAAACATGGTAATACCCTGACCACAGATCCACCTTAGAGAAGTATTGTGCTGCATGTAGCTGATCAAACAAGACATAAATCCATAGTAGAGGATAATTTTTCTTTATCATAAGCTTCTAATCACACAATAATCAATGCAAAGGTACTTTGACTCATCCTTCTGTTTGTTGAAGAGGACTGGTAAAACCCATAGTGAAGCACTTGGGCGTATGAACCCTTTATCCAGATTCTATTGTTGTTGTTTCTTTAAATCCTGAAGTTACAAAACATTCATTATATATAGAGTCTTGGAAAATGTTAATTTTCCTGGTATAATCTTTATTGTAAATTCAACCTCCCTGGTTGGAGGAAGACCATGAAATCCTTTGGGAAACATTTTAGTTTATTCCATTATAATGAAAATTTCTTTAAGGATAATCCTTTATGTAGGCTCAATCATTTTATTTAGATATTATTTCTTATATGGAAATAATATCTATTCTCAATATTTTGGTTATAAGTAAGATTCATCCATATCCTTGAATTTTTATAAAATTGGAGGATGATTCTCAATATAGAGACTGATTTTCTTCTCACAGAAAATTATATTGTCTTTATACCGGTAAATAGAATCCATACCTAGAATTGAACCAAATTCTAAAAAAGGGACAATCACAAAGTTAAATGAAAAGTTAATCCTAAAATGTTTATTATGGAATGAGTTATATACATGGGATTCAATAATTTCTCAATTTTTCGTTTTCACCAACATCTCTACTTCCATGCTTTATGGTGGTGTTTGAATAGTTATACTAAAATTTCATGATAAAATGGAATGCATAGAATAATAATTGAAAATTAAATTCACTATTCTTGAATGAATAACTATTGTACTTTTTACCACTTGGTCTTTTGATGTGCCTCATTAGTTTTTATAAAATAAGATCACCCTTTATACCATTTAGGTTATTGGTTGTTTCTAAAAACCCTTGTCTTAGTAAATCAGTTTACAAAGCTATCTTGTTCCTTATATTTGAAACTAATAACAATGTGTTAAGGGCTGAATGGAGGATTCCATTCTTATATTGTATAAGTTGTTTTCTTCGATTGATATTCTATAACAAAGTTTCCTTCATTCCCACATCTAAATTATTTTTTTCTTTCCCCTTTGGAACTTTCAGGGGTGTTTCTTTCCATAATTTTGACAAGTTCAATGTTGAAATTTCTTAACAACATTAGATATCTCCATAGAGATACCTGAATTAAAATCCACTTTTATATTTGTATCCCCAAGATACCCTTGAGATTTTTTAATCTCCATTTTGAATTTTAGGGAACATACAATTTCTTCATAGCTATTTATGTCACAAATCTCTAGGTATTATCATGGATAGTGTTTCATCCAACTAAATAAGTAGTCAAATTTTAATTTGGGGGTAATGAAAAATCTAGAGGTGTATCATGAATGTATTTTGAGGTTTTCCTCATATTTCTTGATAGATTCATTATATTTTTTCTTAAGGGAAAGGAAATAAATTTAAATTTGAAATCTAGAGTTAGAGGAAAATATTTATACAATAACATTTTCCAGAATTCCTTTCACCCCATAACTTAAATATCTTCTTCAAGATTTGTATTCTTGATCAATTTATACCAATGATAATTTTATGCCACTATATAGTAAAAAACCATTAAAACCTTCTCTTGCTCAAAAGATAAATTTATGGAGAATATATTCTCAATGGAGTTACTCTATTGTACTATGATTAAGTGATAAGATAATCATTTGAAACTCAAAGTACTTTGTCACATAAAGCTCTCAATTGTTGGTTGTTATTTCTTAAGGTGATTTCGGTACTACTCCGGATCCATGTTTCTATTCGGAACCTATTTTATATGAGAGAGTATCATTATAAATTTCACAATTCCTTCTCCCATCTAGTTGGGCATCTCGTTTGGGCATTCATCACATTACCCTTTACATTGGTTGTTTAATAGATTCTTACTATTTCTATCCATTTTCTAGAATAAAGGGAAAAATTAGGGCTGATTATTTTTAAACAATTAAAAACATACAGATGAATCCAATGACATTAAATGGATAAATTATACATTACATTTATTTACATAACTTTTGAATTTCTAGGATTAAATTTATGTTATCCATGACATATTTTCTAATATAGAATCTTATCGGAATTTTTTGTTCCCTTAATAATGGTTAGTAATGAGATTATGAATTTACTGAATCATATCCCCCATGAGTGTAAATCCAGATGTGCAATAATACTCATTGTCATTAGCCAGTTCCCGTTTGAGTCTATCTTAACATAATTTTTTCACGATTTACCCCTACGTACATCTGTTGTAGAGCCACACCCACTTGTATTATATAGAAAAGTATTTATTTTATTTATAATTCACTTACTATATAACTTATAAAAATTTAAGGATTTTTTCTTATACTTAGTTTTATCCCTAAGACTTTCTCTATAGTTTTATAATCTTAATCACAAAAATAACAAAACATTCCTTTGATACCGACTATGACAACTCTGTTCTTTATTAAAAATTAATTCATGATTTATTACATAAAATTACACATAATAAAACCTAGAAGATTTAGTTGTATAGTTTATTTGGGAATTAAGTACATTACATAAAAACAAAAAATAGGGAATACATCATATTTATTTGAAACTCCATTAATATTCTCGTACTGAAAACTGCATGGGACAACCTGGGGACATACATAAGAAAAGGGTGAGATATAAAGCCCGTTAAGGTAATGTACATGGAATTACATGAAGAAGGTAATACATGTTATACAACAGTCATTTAAATGTGTAATAAAAAGATTTATAATCATAAAAATTAAAAATGAAGCATGATATAGCATTATAATAATAAAGACAACATTGGAAATATGGAAACAACTTAATACACTCTATCATAAACATAGGCCTAGGCTAACTTCCTAGGAATCATGATGGAAAAATCACCATAATGGATTAGATTCAGTCCCTAATCCATTTCATAATGTATCATGATATTAAAACATTACCCAATGAATAAGATCGTTATATAATTTTGGGTGCACCCGTCATATTAATTTCATTCTCATGCTTAATTGTTATACATATATCACACAACATAGATTCATTAATAATCATATTTTATTTCAAAATCAAGGGTGTGGAATAAATAAATCTAATTAAATATCAATAAATATATGTTCACAAATTTGATCACCCTTAATAGGCAATGGGTATGTGAATTCGCTACACATTTGTTTGGCAAGGAAAATTGTGGTGAAATTTTGGTAGCATAATTAGTGTGTATAATTGTTCATGGGAAGGCTTGATGAGAGTGAAACGGGATTCTCATCATTTAAATATAAAATGGATAGTAAGGGTGATATGGAAGAACACACCCGTTCATAAATAATTTGAGATTAAAGACATAAGATAATTAAGAAACTTCAATAAAGAGGAGAAGGAGAGGATCCCTAACCTTGAGAGTGTGATTACAATTGCTTGGGATGAGCTTCTTGAGAGTTTGAGGGAACCTTGGGAGGATTATATAGAGGGGAGGTAAGAGTATGGATGTGATATAATTATTTTTAGTGAATAAAAATGTGATATTGGTAGGGTTTATATAGTAAATATTTGGGGAATTCTTTATCATTTCTCAAACATAGGTTTTGGAATTTATATAATTAAATAACCAAAACCACAAACCATTCCATTATTCTTCCCATAGTATCTATAAAAGAGGGGTTTTCATTATATTATTATTAAAAGGATATAAATTATTAAAATATTACTCTTGGTGATGTGGAGGTGAGTCATACTCTTAAATAAATGATTTTAAAACCATAAAATATATTATAGGTGTTGAGGGACTCATAAGGGATTTATAAAATTATTAAAATAAACATTAAATCACATTATTTTGAGGGTAAACAAATATTTTTTCATGGATACCATTTAATGTATTTATCATATCAATTTTAGGTCATTCTGATTTCATAATACAAACTATATATTTATACAGAACTTAATATTTACCTGAAAATTTGACTATCTTAGAAATTTATGAAAGATTCACCGTTGGATAATTTTTACATTGTGATTCCAATTTTTTTTTCATTTTATCAAAATAATTTAAAAAATATGTTCATTTTTAATTTGAAAAAAATAATCTACAATTATCAATAAATGATTCATTTTTGAAAATAATAGTTTTCTAATACTTAAAAAAATTTCATTTTCAATTCATAAAAATTATATGATAATTTATATTTAATAAAAACTATTTAATAAAAATATTTTGAAAAAATATTATTTGTTTCAAAAATCCATTAATTCATCAAAATAAGTGTCTTAATTGAAATTGAATACTTATTAATAATATAATTTGTGTTTTATTGTATAAAAATAAAAAACATTAATAAGGTAACGATCATAAGTAAATATAAAAAATATTATATTAAAAATAATATATATATATATATTCATATTACTCTAGTATTGATACATATCCCTTTAATACATCATCAACCACCCTAAGGGTAAGGTGTGTGGTGGTGAGATTTCCCTCGGGTGGTTTGACATACATGGTTTGGGTCTTGATTTTTGAGGAGCTTGAACTTCTCCCTTAAATGGTTTCCCTCATGATTTAGTTATTGGATCCCATCTTGGGCTTGGTCCACAGAAAATACAAGTGATTCTATCTGATTGAGGCCATTACTTCTTTTGTCTATGTCAATTGGACTAATGAAAACCCAATATTTATACAAATCACAAGATCACTATTCAGTAGTTATATTATCAATAGTAAAGATGCTTAAAGGTATTTTAAATACTATAGGATATTATAAATCCAAATAAGGGAATAAATTCTCTATAACCATATTACATTATATTAAATTTAATTAAATTAAAAGGTGAATTTTATTTATAAAAGTTTGTCTTGTTACAGGTCCAACCTATAAATTTGTAGAGCAATATCGTTAATGAAACCACAAGAACACACCTCAGCCTATCTGAATCAATAATATCCACATGGTTTTGGTCCCTCTATGACTCTATCAAAAGGATGGTTGTATACATAATACATGACACATGTGGGAAAATTACAAGAAGGGATGATTATAATAATACATAGTAGGACACCTCAAAATAACTAAGCATAAATAATAAAGAATAGTAGTTAGACTATCACAAGAATATATCAATAGTATACATAACAATAATATTTAGATATAATAATAGTATATATATAGTCTCAAGGTAAGGTCGCAAACATAAATCTAACCTTGGATTCCTATCTTAAGGTTTCATATTACACTTGTTTGGGAGGACACACTCCACGATTTAGATAGCACTTATGGCATCCGTCTGAGATGTCATGCTCATCAGGTATCACTTTAAAAACAATGTGCTAGAAGTATGAAGAGAATGATACATATATGGGGGTCACACCCAAGACCATGTGTTATACCAACAACCCAATCTAGATGAATCCACTAAGTAGGGGATTGACCCCCACGTTGTGTTGGTCATGATAATTCTAAGAACCCCACATAGGTTTTATGATGATGATAAAGGATATCACTCTAAGACTCATAAATGATTCTAATAACTATACCTAAGACTAAATTTACATATATGGGATCAAAATCATTTACACAAGATTTAATTCCATAATAAACCTTGAGTGAAATTATCAAGGGAACAAACCCTAAGAAAACTTGACCATGCTAATAGGAACAAGGGATCTAAGCCTTATTTGAAGAAGTAGACAACGCGTAACATAAGTACATGACATTTCTCTTCATATTTGGTTCTATCTATGTATCAAGTCATGTGCTCGTGTCCATGTACACCAGGTCATTCTCGTCTACTTTTCTATGTTTGAGTACAAGGAACTGTTTGAGTACCCCTATCCTAGTTGTGTGCCTATCCATGTGAATGGTCATTTTATCCCAAAGTACATGCTATGTTTCCAAGTGGTTTCATACTTTGCATGACACACATTAAATTATTTTTCATATTTATCTACTATATAGAAAGGATAGATCCATAAAAAGGTTCCCACGTAGTGTGTGATCATGGATTACATGTTGTGTAATATGGGATTTCTAAAAACCCATGGTTAATACTCTTTGTATTCTTGTGTTACCTATACCTCTTACTGCATTGTTGATCTCACCCAAAGATCACAAATTTAGTCTGACTGAGCCTTGCTTCCACTTTATCATCGAAAATCATACCTTGATCTGCTCAGAAATCATTTATCGAGCCACACCTTCATCACTCACCAAAAAACAATAATAATAGGTACCCTTAAATTTTAACTGATTAATCATTCATCATAATCATTCCTCACAATCATAGCCTCAACCACATTCGTACCTGGTGTATTGATTCATTGTGGTGAATAAAAGTCGTACAAAAATCAAATACCAGGTATTCATTGAACAATGGGCCAAAGGAATTTCCCATGATGAACATGTGAAGAATGGGGGAAGAAATGCACAAAACACAAACTTTAAGAACATACCTGGAACATTATTCATTTTTGTCTTGATTATTTTTCATTATAATGTAGAATGGAAGTATATAAGAAAATAAACAATAGAAATCCCTAATCCCAGATAAATATTACATGTACCCACAATATGATCGATCTGTGAATCAATTTGTTCGTTTATTGATTCAAGATCATCATAAGAAAAATCAAATAGGGATAAATCCCCATAAAACAAACATCATACCTCGGTTTGGATTAAACTATGGAAATGAATGAATCAATGTTTTTTTAATTGTTTAGATCCTATAATTTCACTATATGATGACCGAAGATCCATTATGTGGTTGTTGTTCATCTGAGAATGATCCTCAAATGTCATCCCTCAAATCTATAGGGTTATGTAGATAATCCTAGGATTTATTCATAGAAACGTATTTAGATACCACATTAGTTAATGAAAATTTAATTAATTAAATTATTTTAATTTAAATGATTTATTTAAACATTCTCCCATGATTGTTCCCAATCTGAGTGTCTGATGCACTCTAAGTTTATGTTGTGCTTGGGTAAAATCCATTCTCTAAAATAATCAATGGCCTCAAATTTATAATTTGAGTGCTTCTTTTGGATTTATTAATTTTTTTTTTGGAAAACAATGTGGATTTATAAAATATATTTATTATATTTAAAACATTAATTTTTGGATCATCGGGACATGGAATCACACATCGTCTCAGCATTTGGTCTTGAAAATATTACTAGATATATTTGAACACTTTACGTGGAAAAATAGAGATGTTACAAAAGATCCAAAATATTAAAGAAAAAAATCCTTCAAAAATAATCGTGTAAAATTTTAAATGAATCTTCAAGTCATTTATTGGTCATGATGGTGATAAGTTGTTTTTATTCCATGTACTTTAAAACAAATATTCCTTTCAAATTTTTAGTAAAACATCAAAAGTAACTTTTTTAAAAAATTAAAATAATTTTATTTTTTAAAAAAAATTCAAAATTAAATCTTGGTAAAAAATGACTTTAAAAAATCATAATATAATATTAAAAATATTCTTTAAATCATTTTTAGAAAAAAAGGATATTAGAGAAAAGGGATTTTTGATTGAATATAGAAATAAATTTTTGTTTTCCTTAAAAATATTCTATTAGTATCATGAGTAATTAAAGAGACAAAAATTAATGTAAACCCTTTAATATACATAAATTACTATAGGTGAATAAAATTTAGGAGATTCTTGAGATAGGAAATAAAATTTCATCATCAAAAACTTAATCATGGGAAATCCCAATAAACAATGAGATTGTAACATAAATCCCTTACAACATCAGGAACCTTTGAATAATAAGACCAATGAAATAAATAAAATTATATGGATTTGTATATCCTTATAATTTTCGTGATAAAAATCATAAAATAAATTTAGGGGGTACAATATACACTATATAAAAGAAATAAGTGGTGAATATGACATGTGTCTAGTAGAAATAAATGTGAGATGAAAATCCCTAACCTTGAGTTCGACTTGCTTTGAAAGAAACATAACCCTCGATATAATAAATTTATAATTTCTAGTTATATACCATAATAATTTAAATAATTATAATATCATATATTATCTTATTATATCGCTTCATCAAATGTTTATAAATAATTCCTTATTAAAATTATTTTTTCCCACTGTTAACTGTTTTTTTATGAGAGTTTCATTTTGGAAGTTACAATACTTAAAATTCGATCATAATTTCATTATATATGTAATTTTTAACATTACAAACATATCTTATATATTTATTTAAATTCATACATAAAATTTATAAAAAGAAAAATAAATCAAACCATTCATGGTGGCAGTAAGTTGTACCTATGCATGCACATTGTTTCCATTTTTTGATGGACTGATAAAAAAGAAACATAAATAATAATTCACCATTCCAGAAAAATATTAATGTCATAAATATCATATATATATATATATATGTGCGTGTGTGTGTTCAAACTGTCTTTATGACCATCCAAGTAAATTTCTGATAAAAACAAATTTCATTGCTATGTAGAGATTACAAGCTGCCCATATGCACGAGTGGTGTTTTCACTTTCCATATAATGGAAATATGATTTATAATGGATTTTACATCATAATAAAAATATTAATTATATTTAATATACTTATTTATTTATTTTATAATGGATACAATATTTTTAGAGGAGGGAGAAGGAGAAAAAAACTTAAAATTCTCGGTTACGAGTTATACCTCTTTATTGAGAAACCTCTTTTGGATTACACCATAAACGTTGGAAAATGGTATTTTAACAGGAAATAAATATCTAGGATGTGGAGAAGAAATCTAAGAGGGTATTATTTTAGGTATTTTCTATGATATAATGCTAAAACATTGTGAATAACACAGTATAATAGATTCCCTTTTATAAGAGTGGGGTGGGGAACTCTTTGAATTAATTAAATATTAAATTAATATAAATTAATTTTCTTTAAAAAAATGTATCTAAATTGATATAATTATAATATAGGATGATTATGGGGAGAAATAATATAATATAATGAAATTTTTATAAGTTTTTGTTATGTTTTTAACCATGTCTCTTAGTTTTAACCCTTGTCAGACCTTTTGACAATTTCCATGATATCAAATCTTTTTACTCTTTAGGGATTAATAAAGTTACTATAAAAGGTCAAGTTACTCATAAATAGTCTATTTTTGATATTATAAACTTTATACCATTAAATTTTATAAATATACAATTTTAATGAATTTTAAATCTTTTTAAAAAATACTATTTATTATAAAATATAATTAATGTAAATTTTAAAAATACCTGAAATATTATAATATAATATGTTTCTTAATCAAGTAAAATGGTTCCAAAATGATATGGATAGTAAGATAAGGAATATATTATCTTAATATAATCATCTGATCAAATTTTTATATGTTTATATATCATTTTAAACCATATCTTCTCTTTTAAACCCTCAATTTAGAAAATTTATCCTTAACCATGTTCATAAATTTTTTAATATTACAGAGATATAATTTTACTTTTACGTAAAAAATTTAATAAAAAATGAAAAAGATATGAAATATTAGACCATTTATAATTCTACTTGTGTAACAACTCTGATTTTTTCATATATTATTTTCAAATATTTTATGGATTATTTTTGGAGCAACGTGCTGAGACTACATGATATTCTAAGACACAGTGAGCCAAAAATTTATTTTTGAAATATATTAAATGTATTTAATATCATGAATGAAAAAATTTCTTGAAAAGGTGGAATAAATTGTAAATGGAGTATCAAATCAGAAAATTTTTGTCACATTTGAGTTCATAGTGTTGGATTTACGCTAAGCGCGACATTAACATTGTTAGTATCAAGTATTTGGTTAAAATATGTAACAGGAATAAATAATAAAATATATTTATTTACTTATTTTATTGAGTGACATAGTGACCTACTAATTTCTCTATTTTTAAGCAATAATGAAAAATTATTAGGGTTGTTCGTATAACCCTAATAATAGTGAAAGAGTGTTGCAGAAAGCCTTGGTGATGACGATGAGGATGGATAAGCATCGTTTACTCTAATAGAATTCAATGATACCACCAATGAAAATCAAACATAATCATTCGTCCTCATTGATCATTCCATCTCAAGGTATGATGTTCTTTTATTTGGATTTATACCTAGTTATTTATTCCAATAATGAATTTTAATCAATCGACTAAGGAATTGATTCACTGATCATGCATATTGTGGGTATGGGATAGATATTATCCAGGATTGGGGATTTCTTTCTGATTTTATTTTTATCTCTTCATTTTTAATTGTAATGGAAATGGATTGAGGCTAACCCGAACATGGATAAGGTTCATTCCACTATTGTGTTTATGGGTGTTCTCCTACCATCCTTCATGCATTCATCATTGGTGTTTCATTTGATTAGTGGTTTGATGAATTCCTGAAAAATCACACATTGTGCACCCATTTCTTGGAAATAAAATTGATACCATAGATCCTAGTTTGGTTTGATGATAGGATTGTACTACTATAATGGATGATTGATTTGGGATTAATTTAGGGATTCCCATTCTTTGTATCATTGGTGCACAATGATAGTGTAGCTCGAAGGGAGATTTCTGAGTGGATCAAGGCACAATCTTCAGCAAATAGGAAAAGGTAAGGCTTGGTTGTGCCATATACATGATCATAGAGTGAAGAAAATGGTAAAAACAGAGGTGAAGATAGTGAAGACATATACAGAGTAAGAATCCTGGATTTTAGAAAATGTTGGGTTACAAGACATGTAATCCAAAATTACACACCGTGTGGGACCTCCTATGTATAACTAGGATTTTTATGAGAATAAAATTATCACATGATGTGTGACAACTATCACACAATATGTGATCTTTACCTGGATGCTTAGCATGTACCTAGGGAGGTACACAGACATAGTCAGAAGTAAATAGTCTCTGACACACCATGTACTCAGGCATGGAGATAGGCATGATAAGTAGTACATGGGAGTGGACATGTTGGGTAATCGGACATGGACAAAGGTAAGGGCCATGATACATGGCTAGAACCCAGTTCCAAAGGTACATGGTGTTTACTACCAATACACATCATGTAATTCATAAAAGATTTCATGGATCCCTTGTCCTCTTCATATTCAACAAGTTTCATTAGTGTATGTTCCCTTGATCCATTACCTTAGGGTTTATTATAGAGTTGCATCCTATGAATAGAATAGTGATCCCCTTTGTGGAAATTCAGTCTTGGATAGAGTTTATAATCCATCAATGAGGCTTGAAGTGATATCCACTATCATCATAACTTCCCTAACTGGGGTTCTTGGTATCATCATGACCAACACTACCTGGGAATAGATCTCCAACTTAGCAGTTAAATCCAGATTGGGTAGTTGGTATACCCCATGGCCTTGGGTGTGATCCCCATCTATGTATCCTTCTATTTAAACTTCCAGTATACACTTCTATTGGTGTGACCTGATGATCATGATATCTCATATGTAATCCATCTATTCAATTTTACTCATGGAGTATGTTCTCTCGAATGAGTGTTACATGGAACCTTCAAGAAGGAATCCTAGGAGGGCAATACAGGTGTGATCTTACTTAAGCTTTTATGTCTACTATGAGTATATCTAGGTGTTATTATTATATATTCACTTGAAATATATCATTTTTGAGATGACTATTATTCTTGATGTTATATTCTTAGTTATTTTGTTTTCCCTATTGGTTATTTTTACACCCACCCCTGTATATAATTTTTCCACATGTTTCATTTCTTATGCAGATGACTGATGTTTTGAAAAATTTCTAGAGGGACCAGGGCTAGGTAGAGCTTAGTGAGCTGGGTAGACAAAGGTATGTTCCTACATTTACCTTGAGATAATTACACTTCCATTTTTTCAGGTTCAACTTGTTTTCAGTTTCTTGTGGGTGGCTTGTATTTGTCCCTTTTTCCTTTTAGTATTTTTTTTGTACTATGATGGTGGGATTTTATATGTATGTATTTATTTTTATCAGTTGTTTTACATTTTATCATTGTATGGGCTTGGAGATTTGTTCTTGTGTACATGTAAATTTGATTAATTACTCTCATGTGTGTGATATGCCTACTCGGTACTAGTCTCCAACCCCTAGCCTATAGGAGACAGGCTTGAGGTAGTTGCAACATGAGCCTTGTTGGGAGGGGCCATGAAAGATTTCTATAAAATCGTTCAATTCTACATCAGGACTCGAGTGTGTGATATTGGTTTGGGGAAAAAATGTTAAGTGTTTCAAGTTCAACTCTCAGGCCACAGAATTCAGTGGTGGTGCGACAGTATATGTGTCCATAAAATAGGACTCCAATAACCTACCTTTTGACTCAATACTTTTAGAAATTTGTTTCTGGAAAAAACATTAGTACATGTATCATATAGGAATGGTTTATGATTTCCATTTCCTTCTTGAAACATCTCTCTATATATACTCATTAACTGTGGTACATCTTGTCTATTTCAATATGCCTCTATGTCATTTTCCGGCTAGGATTTAGTATCAAGATATTGAGGATGATCCTATCAATGATGAGGCTTTGATGTAGGGGAATGTTCGAGAGGTTTTACCTCTAGGTGGTACATTAATCCTACTGATACCTATCGAGCATCAGATGGTATATGTAATACAAGAGGGTGAAGTGAACAAAAAGATCTTGCTTCATGATTTTTAGTGATAATAACCACTCAGGTTTAGAGGATATCCTGAGCCATTGGTGTTTGAGGGTTGGCTTGAGGTGGTGACTTGAGTATTCCATCTTGTCAGGACATATAATGACTAGATAGTGGTCCTACTAATGAGCCTTTTTCATAGATCTCTATGAAGAAAGAGGATGTTAGTGACCCAGTAATATGATGTGGTGACTCTATCAGGGTGATATTTTGATCAACTTTTTATAGATGAGTTATCTCTAACTATGTTGAGGTTTCTATACATCTCAAAGCTTCAATAGATTCAACAGGGCAGTGTGACTGTGGGTGATTATTCACTAAGATTCACCAATCTCTCTTGATACTTGATGGATATGGTGTGTGATCATTTATCTAGGGATATTAAAATTGATATAAGAATACAAATAGTCACATGAGCTAGTTTGATACATCTATTCATTCCTACCTATGTCACGGTACTAGAGCATACTTTGGTAGTGAATACTTTCCTTGATGAGCATACCAGGATAGTTGGTGCCAGTAGTGGAAACCTAGGAGATGAGACTTCAGCAATAAGAAGTCGATGATAGACACAGGTACATGGATATTCAATATATTTAAAGAGGTGATTCCAAGATAAAATTTCAATGGTACAAGTCTGATAGGATGGATCTAGTCAGATCAGGGAGAGGCGTTGATACTCTTGTAACTATCGAGGACATCTTGTAAAAGATTGTCTGAATGGAAATGTGTCTAATATATAGATGGTGGATAGACCACCAATAAAGAGGAAATTACTAGAGTATATAGTTTGACTTGGAGGAGGATGTTGAAAGGGATCCAATATAGCAATTATAGATGGCATAAGTTTTGACTTGTTTCCCCCACCCCCGAGTGGTCTACACCAGGCTCAGGGAGATGGGTGAAAAGGGTGAGGGAAGATACAGGTGGTTACGTCTTATGACCCATAGGCTAAAAGAATGTTATGAGGAATGAAATATTTCCTCCACACCTTGTCTTCAGTACTGATAGGCATAAGTGAAATTCATTCCTTTCTTTCTACTTCATTGGTTTGAGATTTCAAGATTTCGGTTGACTCCCTGGCTGAAACCTTGTGTTTGGAGAATCCAACTTGATGTTACTCAGTGATCACACAGTTCTACCAGTGGAGTGACATGACTGTTGGAGGTGAATGTTTCTTTTGGTATCTCTTTATAGAAGAAATGAGGCCTTATGATTCTATCTTAGGTATGGACTAGTTATTTACAGTTCATACCTAGATAGTCTACTTTAGGAAGTGAATGCAGTGTTTCCATAGTGATGGGAGGAGGTTTTTCTTTGTGGGAAAAAAGGAAACTTAGGAAGATAAATATGTAATCATTTGTAGGAGGGTTCAGTCGATTACACACTAGTAGGATGACATGATTCTTATTGCAGTAGATGCTATGAGTTCTCAATTTTCTATAGTGGTGGTAGAGTATGAGGATGTCTTTCTTTGTGACATTTAAGGTTTACCTCCCCACCAAGTGATAGAATTGTTAATTGACCTACACTCTATGAATACCCTGATATATATTCTCTCTTATTAGATGGACCCCATATGGATTTGGGAACTGAGGATGTAGTTATAGGACTTGTATAGGAAGAGTTTTGTTAGACCCAATGTTTCCCATTGGATAGACCTAGTGTTTTTCTACAATAATGTGTATGATAGATGGATATTTTTATGTGGATTACCATTTCCAAAACTAGGTGACCGTAAAGAACAAGTATCCACTATATATGATTGATTAACTCTTTAATAAGTTTATTGGGTCATGATGGTTCTTGAAGACTGACCTCAGATCTAGCTACCACTAGTTGTGTGTACGAGATAATGATAGATAAAATATGGAATTATGATGTTTTTATGGTCACTATGAGTACTTGGTGATTATTTTCATCCTGATGAATTCCCCAATAGTATTCATGGGACTCATGAACCAAATCTTTCATCTTTTCTTAGACCAGTTTGTTGTATTCCATATCAACAATACTATAATGTACTCAGTGTATGGGGAGGAGAATTTGTGACACTTGAGGATGGTTATGGATGTAGTTCGAGAGCCCCAAATTTTATAGAATATATCTTAGTGAAATTTATGGATTCAGGAGGACCACTTTTTGGGACACATTATCTCAACAGATAGTTTGGCAGTGGACTTGGAAAAGGTCAATGGAGTGTTAGCTTGGGAGCCACCCAAGAGCCTAATGGATGTACGAATATTCCTTGGTATGGTGGGATACTATTGGAAATTTATTCCTTTATTTATCTAGGATATATAATTCCTTAACATATTTTAATTGAAAGGATAAGCCTTTCATAGGGTTAGAGAGGTTCCAATAGGCATTCTAGGTGTTTAGGTAGAGATTTATGAGAATTACTATATTCAAATTTCTAGAGTAGGGTGTTGACTACATAGTGTTATACGATGTATCAGTGACTGAGATTGGTTTCCTTATGATGTAAAGGAATTTTGATATCTCTTAGGGTTCATGTTAGTTGAGACAAAATTAGCAGAACTATGTGTCCCATGATCTTGAGTTAGTAGCGGTAGTCTACACACTGAAGATTTGGAAACACTACCTGATGGGAATGTAGTTTATCATCTATTACAAACACAAGAGTCTCAATTATATCTTATCTCATAATGATCTTAACTTGAGATAAATTATATGGCTATATTTCATCAAGGATTATTACTTTGAGATTGATTATACTCTAGGGAAGGGGAACATGGTGGCAGACACCCTCAACCATAGATCATGTTCACAACTACTGAGTGAGGCATCACAGTATTTGGACTTATTTTAGTTATCATTTATGTATGGGGATGAAGCAAATTACCTATATACTATTTATGTTACCCATATACTTATAAAGGGATTCAGGGAGGCATAGATTGGGAATTCCGATTATGAGACCCTATGTTCTCAAATATCCTCTGGACATGCTACTGATGGATTTTATAAATGAGAGGAGCATATCATTCTTTTATGAGGACACATGATGGTACTAGTGATGTTATGGAAGGAGGTTCTAAGGTAGTTTAATTTATATCCCTTTGCGGTATATCCAAGTTTGGTGAAGATGTACCAAGACCTCTAATGCCAGTTCTAGTGGTCAAGGATAAAGAAGAGAGTTATATAATTTTTCTCTTAATACATCACTTTTTAGAAGGTGACAATTGAGCACCTGCTTCTAGCAGGTTTAGCTTAAACCATTGAGGTACCAGAGTGGGAGTGTAATGAAATATCTATGGACTTAGTGACCTAGTTTCTATGAAATTTCATAGGAAATAATTCTAACTGGTTGATTTTAGACCAATTCACCAAGTCATCCCACTTCTTATGTATTTGAAATTAGATTTTAGTATAGATCTTGGGATGACTCTATGGGTAAGAGATAGTTTGACTCCGTGGAGTTCTGTCAAAAATCATTTATGATAGTGATACTCACTTAACATCTCAATTTTGGAAGGTATTTCTATATTCCTTTAGTACTTAGTTGCATTTGAGCATGGAATTTATCCACCAGACTGATGGCTAGATTGAACAAACTATTCCGGTCATAGGGGAAATGTTACTTTCTATCTTCTTAGATTTTTTCCATAGTTGGTAGGATCATTATGACACCATTTAAGTCCTTGTATGGGCGACCCTACAGGTTTCCGCTATGCTGGACCGACCTCGGAGGTTTAGAACTTATGGGATCAGAGTTGGTGAAAGACATGACAGAGAAAGTGTGTATCATCTAGAAGAAGATGAAGACTAAAAAAATCCATCATAAGTCTTATGTGGATAGACAATGGGGGCCTTTGGGGTTCAAAGTGGTAGACCTTGTGTTCCTGAGGGTCTCAACATGATGTGGCTTGGGGATATTTATATAGAGAAACAATATATACTCCATATTTTTTGGCCCATTCCAAATACTATGTAGAGTTAGCAAGGTGGGTTACCTCTTAGCTCTAATGCTAGAGTTAAACTGGGTACACGACTTCTTCCACATGTCATAGTAGGGGAGGAATGTGCATGACCCATCACATGTTATCGACTTGGATAAGCTGGACATTGAGGATGGTGCTGCTTTGGAAGATTACTTAGTAAATATTGATGATTTACAAGATATGATCCTCTAGGGGTGCGTGATTTTTTAGTAAATGTCTAGTGGTAGAATGGGAATATCTAGAATATTACAAGTAATTGGGAGACCCAAATGCATGATTAGTACCCACATATCTTCATATAGCCTATTTTTTTATTTTCAGGATGTAAATCCCCGAGTTGAGGAGATTGTGATGAATTTAATTTTTCTATATATTACTTTGGAATATTATATGGATTATTTTAAGAGTTAGGAACTGAGATGACGTGAGATTCTGAGGCCAGGTGAGCTTAGAATTAATTTTTAATATATATTAAATATATTTAAGATTAATAATGCATAGTTTTCTTAAAAAAGTGGAATAAATCTTAAAATATTATTAAGATTATAAGTATGAGGTCTTCGTTTAGTTCATAGTGTGAGATTTACCTTAGGCATCGCATAAACTTTGTCGACGTCAAGCATTTGGATTAAATACATCATGGTCATAAATAATAAAATTAATAAACTTATTTATACATTTTATGAAGTGACATAGTGACCTATTAATTTCCCTATTTAAACATGATATTTTCCAATTAATAGTGTTTTCCATATAACAATGAGAACTGTGAGGGAGAGTTAGAGAAAGCCTTGGCGATGACGAAGATGATGGATCAAGGATCGTTTACTCCAATGGAATTTTTAGGATCTTGAATACAAAAATGACATAGATTAATTTTTTTCAGGGATCAATCATTCTCAATATAGTAAATTATTTTATTTGGATTTATCCTCATTCATTTATTCCTATAATGAACACAAGTCAATCATCTAATGAATTGATTCACGGATCCTGCATATTGTTAGAGTGGGATATATGTTATTTGATATTGGGGATTTCTTTGTGATTATATTTTTATTGCTTCATCCATCATTATAATAACAATGGATAGAGGCCAACCTGAACATAGATGAAGTTCATTTCAATTTTGTGTTTCTTCATCTTCTCCTAAAGTTATTTATGTGTTCATCACTAGTGTTTCATTTGATCAATAGTTTAATGAACACCCTATAAATCACTTGTCACACACTCGTTTCTTGGTACAACATATTGATACCTCAAATCTAGGTTTTATTTGATTATGAGATTGAGTTGTGGTGATTTATGATCGACCGTGGATTGATTTAGGGATACCCATTCTTTATATCTTTAGTGTGTGATGATAGTGTGGCTCAATATGAGATTTTCAAATAGACTAAATCACAATATTTGAATTTTTGGGGGTGAAGAGGCTTGGTCAGACAAGATATGTGATCTATGAGTGAGGAAGGTGGAGGAACTAGAGGTGACACCATCATGGGAATATGTAGTGGAAGAATATGGGATTTTGGAAAATCATGATTTACACAATTTTTCATTCATAATTAAATGTTGTGTGGGACCCCCTATGTGCCTCTGGGGTTTACAGGAGAATAAATTTATCACACTATGTGTGAAAACTATCACATGGCATGTGACGATTACCAAGAGGCTTGATGTGTACCCAAGCAGGTACAAGGACATAACTTGGATTACATAGACTCATATATGTTGACTACTTATACACTGACAAAGCCTTCTAGACATGAAAATGGCTAAGAGTAAATCGGCACAGACACACTATGTACTCAAACACATACCTTGGATTGTGTCATGATACATGAGTAGAACCTGACACCAAAGGGACATGTTTTCTACTTCCAATACATGACATGTACTTATTCAAAGATGGTTTGGATCCATTTTAATCTTCATATTTGACAAGTTTCTTTATGGTATGTTCGCTTGATCCATTTCTTGTGGGTTTAGTATGGACACCCATCCTATTTATAGGATGGTGATCCCCTTTGAGGAACTTCAGTCTTGGATAGAGTTCAGAATCCCTCCCTGAGGACTAAAGTGAGATCCTTTATCATCATCATTGCCCTAGGTGGGGTTTTTAGAATCGTCATGACCAACAATACTTGGGTTTCAATTCCCTAATTAATGGGTTAATCTAGATTGGGTTTTTGGTTTAACATATGACCTTGGGTGTGATCTGCATATTTTTTTCAATCTCTATGTGTTGGGGTTGGTGTCCAATAACTAACTACTTTGTACGTTATTCATTAACAAATACCTTATCACATCTTTATTGTTCTTCTGCGTGAAAATGTTTTACATAATATCCTAAGGATAACTATTGAATTATAGGGTCATAACACATCTCTATTATGATGAGAACCTTGAAGTTTCATAACACTGTTCTTTAATATATTTTCTATGGCCGAATTATGTTAATTGAGGGACACAAATAATATAGGCCATTAGGAGCGATGACTCAAAAAACTTTGAGGCACCTTCTATTGTATTTGGTGTCCTATAACCAACTACTTTGTAAATTATTCATTAATAAATACCTTATCATGTCATGATTGTTCTTCTACGTGACAATGCATGTGATAATTTCCTAAGGATAACTGGTTCATTATAGGGTCATAGAGGATCCCTACTATGATGAGATCCCAAAAGTTACACATAAAATTGTTCTTGAATATATGTTCTATGGCCGGATGATGAAATTTGAAGTACATAAATAATACTGGCCATTAGGGGTGAGGACCCATAAAACTTTGAGGCAACTTCTCATGGTATGCGCCCTTGGTAATGTATAGGAGGATATTATGAGAACGAGACCCACCAGTAGGAAATCCACATTTCATAGTGTCATTGGATGTTCCTATCTGTAGACGTGTGTATTGGTACTCAGACTTTAAGATTATTATTAATGGGTATTACAACTCGCGCACTTAGATGTATTGATGAAAACTGTGACGACACATGGTTCACAGTGAGGTTGGATATGTTGGGTGCGTCATGAGTGATATTGCATTAATAGATAATGCGAGAAAGGATTTGTCCCTTCTATTCTATAATGGATTTAGATATCTTAGGCCCTTTTATGGAATTTATATAGCCTAAATAAATCCATGGAAATGGTGAGGAATGAGAAAGTTCAATTCCGAAAGGTCAAAGAAAGATTAATTGAGGACCTGGGTTGATGACACTAGCATGCAACCCAATTGATTCAAGATATTGTGACAAAGGGATTAATTACCCGGTAAGCATTTGTTGGAGGTGACACATCATTGCGGCATTAACTTCTTTATCTATGGGTGCCTTGGTGTGTTTTAGACGCTAACCTTGGACTTTAGGCAGTCTCTGCCTAATGCCACTAAGAAAGAGGCCTAGAGGGTCACACACTAAGTGTGTCCTAGTATCTCAGTTAAATATTAATTTAACAAGTTGAATAAATATTATTACCAAATGCGGTTTAATAATTATTCAAGGATGAATGATCACATTTATTTCGACACTAGTTATTTGATAGAATATATTGTGGGAAAAATAATATATTTATTAGTGAGTAATGTAGTAATATTTATTTGAGAAATAAATAGTCATTATTCAATGTATAAAAAATTGTGGTGGAGGAAATTAAGAAAAATGGAAAATAAAAGTACATGCCTTGTATATTAATATATACACACTGTGTAGTTTTTCTAGGAATTTATGAGAAATAATATTATTTACTTAATTACATAATATTAGGTGTAATTCACTGGGCACATGTCAAGTAATAATAATAGTCAACTGTTTTTATTAGATATGCGGTATTACTAAGAATTAAATTAAATGAATAAATGATTTCGGGTAATTAATTAATTTTATTATTCTTTGTAATTAACAAATCCAATTATATATTTCTCATTAGCCTATCCATTTTTAGGGGTTGTGCACAACAGATTTGGAAAATATCTCAAGCCAAGAGAGAATTCTTTTTCCACCAAGAACGCTCTCAAGCTATGAGAGAGAGATCCACCTCCACCGAATCAAGGAAGTCAAAGGCGGACATCGCAAGCGAAGTCTCTTCTGCGATATCATCCAGAGATCCCTTCTGCGATGTCCAGAGATACATAGAGTATGTGTGGATCACTACTAGAGGAATCCTACACTTGGATTCTATGACGTAATGAAGGATCACATTGGATCATGAACGGAGACATCAACAAAGAAAGAATTACATCAAGGTAATTGTTTTTAATTAATTAAATTAATTATAACCAACATATGATGATCCTCTATATGGTTCTGGAACTCCCCTCTTTCTTTTTTTTTTCTTTGTTATATTATGAAGATTCGGCGTTTTATTATCATGATGGATCTCAGATTGATCGTTTTTAATGCTAAAATTAATGTTAGGTACACCCACCAATGCGATTCTGCTACGCCCATAACCTACAAATTCTCATGGTGTGTGCCCTTGGTAATGTCCAGGAGGATATTATGAGAACGAGATCCGCCAGTAGGAAATCCACATTTCATAGTGTCATTGGATGTTCCTATCTGGGGACGTTTGTATTGATCCTTGGACCATAAGATTGTTATTAATGGTGTTTACAACTCGCATACTTTGATGTATTGACGTAAAATATGATAAAATACTATTCGTTGTGAGGTATGATACATTGGGTTCATCACGAGTGATATTGAATTAATAAATAATGCGAGAAAGGATTTTTCCCTTTTGTTCCATAACAGAAGTAGATATCTCAGGCCCTTTAATGGAATTGATATAGTGATAAAAAACTATTTTTTGAATATTTTATTGATAATAAATGACACAATTTCTTCACATTGTGTTAAATATGTTCATTTATGAAATATTTGGGATTAGTTCCTTCATTTGAAATTTTGATTAAAATTCATGTTTTACCATTTTAAAATGCACTGTAGTATTTAGAACATAAATATTTTATTATAAATTTTTAAAACATAATTTTTTGTAACAGTGTTCCTCACTTAAATTTATAAAACTTTTGTTCAGGACATTAGAGCTAAATCTTTCATTAGGTTGGACTAAATGGACCATGAAAACAAAGGTGGGATGGACCCTCTATATTAGACATTGGTTCTGTATTTGGGTCATAACTCCTTCCTATGAGCTTGGATTGGGACCATATATTTAGAGGATCTCTCCAACCGAGTTTTTCACTAATCATTCTTCTAGAAGAACAGCTGGTTCACGCATTTTGGATGTCAAATGGGTGATGTAATTTGGCATAAAATATTTGGCTGAGATTCCCCATTCACACTTGAAACCGCTTTAAACCTAGCCTCCCCTCCACTCTATAAATTAGTTTTTTTTCTTTGGAGGGGTTGGGAAGTGAATAATGAAGTTTATGGAAGATTATAAGAGGTTCCACTCCATTTCTCCAAGCAATTAAATAAGGGTATCTCTTGAATCAAGGATCCCTCTCGTATCCCTCTTCTTCTTCCTCATGTTGTAATGTTTGTGTTTTCATAATAAAAATCATTGTTCTTCTTTTATTTCATCCCTTATCTTATGTTTTGTCCAAATTTATTCTTCTATTAATCTTCCTAATTGGGCTGGAATCAAGAGTAGAAACGTGATTGGGTTCTACCCTTTCTAAACATTTTCACATGAAATACGTTTCTACAATGACTACACCACCCATGGAAGAGTAGTTCTTTTTAGTAATAAATCTACCTCTAACCTTATTCATTAATTTATTTTGAATAAATGATTTATTTTAATTTAATTAATATGATATATTAATTGTGTTTTTAATTTAAATGAAACTAATCATGCAATTTAACAATTGACATAAAAACACGCGAGGTCGGAAGTTGTGTAAATTGTGAGAGTGTGATCTTAATCAGTAATAAAAGAACACACGAGATAAATTTTAGAGTTCAAATATAATACCTAACATCAATTAATACTCATTTAAAGATTGTATATGTGCTCTAATTAACCACTAAACATAAGCTAACCTAACAACATCAATCAAAGAAGGGTGTTGCGATTGTATGTTTTGAAGTTAGCCCAGTGTTTAAGTAATTTCATCTTTGTGGTAACGTTAACTCTTGTTGGATTTGAGGGTTAACAAATTAAGGGATCATAATTAAGTGAATTTTAATCTAAATGATAATGAAAAATAATTCAGTGAAGATGTAGAGTTATATTTATTACTCCTTTTAAATATTTTATAAAAGAACATCTTCTTTTTGTGTTTTTTAAACTAACTTCATTTCAATGATAAAAACAAAAAAATGCAATATTATTCCAAAAAACATATTATAGTTTTATAAATGATAAATCCCCCATCCTTTAAAGTTGTGTTTTTATTCTATTTTATTTTATTTTTATAATTCCTTTAAGAAGTTGTTTTAATTTTCTTCCTCCTTTGAGAGATAACCTTGGGCAGCCACTTTGATGCACCTAAGTAACCCGAAATAGAACATCTTTTGAATGCGCCCATGATAGCACCTTTCAAATTAGCATCATTACCGGGGATTCAAGTATTTATTTCAACTAATTAGAGGTATTTATTTTATTTTACATTTTATTCTCTCTTTTTTTTCTTCCTTCTTTACCCAGTCTGTTTTTCTTCTTCTTCTTTTATTTTCTCCTACTTTTTTTTAGACCATCAACTCAAACTTATCATTTTTATTTTACTATGGTCCACTTTTCTTATTTTAATATATATTTTATTTATGACATGAAATAATCCCTAATATCTTTTAGATCTTGATCATGATATTGAACATATCCTTCGGGCTTGAATCAGACATTCTCAGTCTACGGGAAGTTTTAACATTCAACCAGTTGGAGAATTCCTCCACTCTCAGAACATTGAAATCCGAAGAAATTAAAATTCAACCATAAAACAAGAACCAATGTATGAAAATAATGGAAATTAACTTAATATAACCTTTCGAGAATAGGTTGCACCCGATATTAATTATCAACCAAATTGCATTGCATACCCAAATATCGAATCAGAAATTGAACTGAAATCAGGATTAATTGACCTACTTCCAAAATTTCATGGCCTCTCTAATGGGGATCCCAATAAACACCTTAAAGAATTTATTGTAGTTTTTCCAACCTTAAAACCAAGAAATGTTTCTGAAGATAAAATCAAACAAAGAGCATTCAAATTCTCACTTGATGGAGCTAAAAAGGACTGGATGTATTATTTACAACCTGAAGATGTAACTTGTTGGAATTATTTGAAATGTCTTTTCTTGAAAATATTTTTTTCCAACATCATGGACCACTTCCATTCCTAAAGAGATATCGGGGATCAAGAAAACACAAGGGGAGTCAATGTATGAGTACTAGTAGTGATTCAAGATGTTTTGTTCAAGGTGTCCACATCACAAAATCAGTGAGAAACTCCTAATCCAGTACTTCTATGAAGGCATCACACCTTTGGAGAGAAGAATGGTGGATGCTGCAGCTGAAGGAGCATTGGTGTACAAGACACCAGTACTTACACGTGCATTGATCGACAAAATGGCCCAAAACTCCAAACAACTTGGTGATAGAGGTACACCACAAGTTAGAGGAGTACATCAGGTAAGTCTATATTCTCTTGAAATTAATTTGATTGATACCAAGTTGGAAGAATTGAAAAATATGGTGAGACAGATTGCTTTGGCTCGAAAGTCATCCCAACCCCCATCTTCAAATCCTTGTGGAATTTTCTCTAAGACAAGCCACTCAACTTACTGTTTCCCCCAACTACAAGAAATAGAATATCATGCATCAATGTTTCCTAGGAGTCCATATCAATAGAAAAAACAACCATATCCCCAAAAGAAGCTTTATTACTTTTCACCACTATAAAACCAAGGGTAGAATGATCAATCGGACTTGAGGTACAGATCTGGACAACAAAAAAGGCCCCTTCTCAACAAAACTTCTAGCATACTCCACCTTACAAGTAGGGTTTCCAACAACCCCAAAGGAGATTTGAATCCCAAGCATCAAAAAACCAACAACAAGGGAATCCCCCACCAAAGGTAGATTCTAATACTAAGGATCTTTTGAAATATATAGTTATTAATCAACATAATGATTTGAAGATTCAATGTTCAAAGCTGAGGGAGTTGAAGACACAAATGAGCAAGATTTACACTGCCCTCCATGAACTGGTAATTAAGAACTCCGAAAATCTACCATCCCAACCTACTCCAAATCCCAAGGGTAATGTCCGTTCCTTCACATTGAGAAGTGGGAAGAAAAAAATTGATACATTTGCACCTATCATTCCACTGGGATTCACCTCAACTCCAGAAAATCCACATTCCACACTAAATGGTGATTAATACAAGGAGAAAGACAAAGGTAAGAAAAATATTGATGTCGTTCCTTCTATACCCCTTCCATTCCCAAACAGAGTTGTACAAACCAAAAAGATGTCTGAAGAAGCAATGCAAAAGGAGGTTGTGGACACATTCAAGCATGTGCAGATCGACATTCGTCTACATGAATCCATCAACAAAATACCAAGGTATGCTAAATTCTTAATATAACTTTGTACCAATAGAAGATGGTTCAATGTAAATGAGAGGATAAATCTTGGAATGAATGTTTCAGCACTCATTACACCAACTCTAGAAATGCCAACAAAGTGTAAGGATCTAGGGACATTCAACATACCATGCACCATAGGGGAGTTGCACTTTTATAACGCTCTGTGATTTGGGAGAATCCATAAATGTGATTCCTCACGCTGTATTCTCTTCTTTTCAGGTTGGTGAGTTGAAACTGACGAGTGTAGTGGTGTAGTTAGTGAATAGAGCTAAAAAATATCCCCTGAGATTCATTGAGGATGTACTTGTCTGGGTAAGAGACGTGATCTTTCCTGCTTATTTCTATGTTATTAACATGGAGGATGATCAGGTAAGTTCTCATGATCCCATTATCTTAGGTAGACTCTTCCTCAAAACTGCAAAAACTATCATAAATTTCAATGAGGTTACACTTTTCATAGAGTTTGGGGATGAAGTTGTGATATTTAATATTATGGACTCCATGAAGTTCCCCTCAGAGAACCATTCTGTATTTTTTATCTCCCATTTTGAAACACTAAATAAAAACCCCATGGAATTTTATTGTCCTATTCTTATAGAGATTATAAGTATTGGTTCTAGTTTATTGTCTAAGAGTACTTCCACCCTTATTTCTAATGAACAAGAATCTCTTAGATTTGATTTTGAAATGGAGTCATATTCTAATCAGTTGAACTCTGATTATTACATGGATATTGAGTATGTTGATGGATATGATGCTTTATTCTCTTATTGTGACGATTTCTATTCTGATACTAATGATATTTGTATACATATTTCAGTTCCTTCAATGTCTTCATCCATACACCACCCCCTTCATTGGAACTCAAGACATTGCCACCAATTATCAAATACTCATACTTGTTCAGCACAATCATACTACACAACCATGGAAAAGGAGTTTCTTGCTGTCGTATTTTCTTGAGATAAATTCTGTTTATATTTATTAGGTTCTAAAGTATTCACTTTTTTTGACCATGTAGCTCTGAGGTACCTATTGAAGAAGCTGAATGCAAAGCCCAGGCTAATCTGATGGATGCTCCTTCTTCAAGAAGTTGACATTGAGATAAAGGACAACAAGGGGTCAGAAAAACTAGTGGTGGACCACATGAGTAGGATTACTCACACACTAAAGGATGACACCATAGACCAAGTATGACTTCGGGACACTTTCCCTGATGAGCATATTTATTCCATCTCAGGTATACATCCTTGGTATGCAGATTTTGTTAACTACCTTGTTTCCTATGAAATATCTAAAAATTGAAAGAAAAATCAAGTCTAAAAATTAAAAAATGAGTCTCGATATTATGTGTGGGATGATGCATACCTCTAGAGAATGTTTAGTGACCAAGTTATTAGGAGGTGTGTTCCTGACCATGAGTTTGAGTCTATTCTACAATTCTGTCATACAATTGCTTGTGGTGGGCGCTTTGGACCCCAAAGGACATCTAGGAAATTTTTGAACTCTGGATTATATTGGCATAGCTTATTCCATGATGCCCATGTGTTTTGTAAGTCATGATCTCATTTCCAACACACTGTGAACATTTCTAGGACACATGAGATGCCCCAACAACCCATATTATTCTGTGAGATTTTTTATGTATGGGGAATCAATTTTAAGGTTACTTTTCTTAGTTCCTTGGGTTTTTTACATTTTTGTTTCTTTGAATTATGTGAGTAAATGGGTGGAGGCTAAGTCCACCAGGACAGATGATTATCATGTTTTTGTGGAATTTGTCAAAGCGCAGATTTTTTGGAGGTTTGGAGTATCGAAGTCCATAATCAGTGACCAAGGGACACACTTCTACAATTGGAATCTTACTTCCCTTTTTTGAGAGTATGGGGTGACACACAAAACATCAACACCATACCACCCCCAAACAAATGTCTAGGCTGAGGATTCAAATCATGAGTTGAAACAAATTTTGGAGAAAACCATGTAGCCAAATAAGAAATATTGGAGCAAGCTCTTGAATGACGCATTTTGGTCTTATAGGACAGCATAAAAGACATCCATTGATATGTCCCCATTTTGGATTATTTTTGGGATAGTGTGTCATCTCCCCATGTAAGTTGAGCATGGGGATTATTGGGCTATAAAGAAATACAACATGTATTTGGTCCAAGATAGAATCCAATGGAAGCTACAAATTCAAGAGCTTGAGGAGATTTGATTGTATTCATATGAGAAATCAAGGCTCTATAAGGAAATATCCATATAATATCATGAAAAAATGATCCAACAAAGGGAGTTTCATGTTGGAGAGAAAGTCCTTCTCTACAGTTCGTGACTAAAGCTCATGCCTGGTAAGTTGCTTTCCAGATGGTTAGGTCCTTATGTTGTGACTAATGTTTCTCTTTATGGTGAAATGGAGATCACAAAGAGGACACAGGATGGAGCTTTACAGACAATGGACATTGTTTGAAGAGATACATCGAGGGACTTCCTACTGATGTAGTGGATTTCATCACACTGCATGACCCCATCACCACTTGATCATATCAGGCTGTTCCTAACCCATTCAATTCATTGTTCTTTGTCCTATTTAAAATTATACATTTCATGTGCATATATCATCTCATGGGTTCACATTGAGGACAATGAAATATTTAATGTGTGGTTGAGGGAACCTTTTAGCTTAGTAATTTCAATTGTTTTCCTATTTTTTCCAATGATTTTCAAAAAAAAGTGTGTGTTTTTTAAATTTTGTGTGTTTATTTTTCAATTTTTTTTTGATTTTTTGAAACTTTTGAGCTGAAATGATTCTCATGACCATTTTGAAATTCATATCAATAAGGGAAAAAATTTATCCAATGAAACCAAGATTAAATGAATGCTGAAAATAACTTTTTTTTCAAGTTCAAATATTTAGTAATTTCATAAAATGTACACTGAATTTTGAATTCCATTACACATCTCACTGTCTTTATATTTGAAATCACTTTCCAATGAGGATTCTGAACTATTTTTTTCATATTCTTTAAATTCACCTCACTTCTTCATAGAACCGAACCATTCTTGATTTAACCATAATTTGATGTATTCCTGTCAAAACTTGAGGGTTTGGGGTACTTATGTTTAAATGATTGAGGAATTGTCTTGGTATTAAAGCCCGTATTTCAGAGAATACTTTTTTATGATGGCCTAACTTGAACATTTAATCCTTTTATCTCTTATAATTAATGAACATCCTGTTAGGTTATTCACATTACAAGCCAATTTTCCCTATCCAACCAACTCTTGACGTGAAATTGCATAATCTAGTTGAACTTAGGTGTGGGGGAAGTTGTCTTCTGCTGTGCTACCACATTCTTTGATAATTTGGGTGGAAAATTAAATTCTGAAGAGATGTGTTTGCTGCTAAATAAAATCATTATATTGAAATTTGTGCCTTTTATGGAGCTTTCATGGTAATTGAATTTGTGCCTTTCTGGGGCTTCTAACAGAGGGAGAAATTTGTGCCTATCTGGAGCTTTCAAGAAAATCATTTTTGAGAAAATTGAAATTTTTACTGACGAAATGTTGAATGGTCTGCATATTATTTTATTTTTTATGATGATTAATATGAATCTATGCTATGGGTATTGAGGAGGAGACTATATTTAAGTGGAAATTAGATTAATGCAATTTTGCTTCAAAAAGTGTTAATCCCTCCTCATTCAGCCTCAAAGTTTTTCACATCTAAATCCTACAAACTGAAAGTCATAGAACAGCCCTGAAAAGTCCTCGTGATAAACATTTGTCCTTGACTCACATTGGGTGGTGATGTAGGAATTTATCAGGCCTATGGTGACCCCTGTATGAGTTTGGATAAGAAAGACATTGTTAAAAATTGACATTTCTGTGATAAGAGAAAATTCAAGTGAGGTATGTTTTTTGTGCATTGGTGATAAATGATGTTGAAATATATTCAATGATATAAATGGAGAACTTGAAATAATGGTTTTTTATAAGGCATGATATCTTTTGTTTCTTTGTGTGGAATTTTTGGATCTCAAGGATATGTGTTTTAAAATTTGGTTTTTTTGATATTGATGTTTACATGATATGATGTTTTTCCCAGGAGTGCAAAAGGGTAAGTGTGGAGGAGTTGATAAAACACTATTTTTTTTGATTATTTTATTGATAATAAATGACATAATTTCCTCAAATTGTGCTAAATACGTTCATTTATGAAATATTTGGGATTAGATCATTCAGTTGAAAATTTGATGAAAATTCCAGTTTTACCCTTTTAAAATGCATGGTAGTATTTCACACATAAATATTTTAATATGAATTTTTTGAACTTAAATTTTTTTAACATTGTTTCACACTTAATTTTATACAACTTTTGTTCAGTACATTAGAGCTAAATCGTTCATTTGGTTAGACTAAATGGATCGTGAAGGCTAAGGTGGGATGGACCCGCCAGATTGGAAATTGGTTATGTATTTGGGCCATAAATCTTTCATCCGAGCATGGATTGAGTCTATATTTTTAGATAATTTCTAAAACCAATTTTTAAACAAATCATTATTCTGGAAGAAAAGTTGGTTCATGCGTTTTGGAGGTCAAATGGGTGGGGCAATTTGGATTAAAATATTTGGCCGAGATTCCCCATTCACACTTGAAACCTCTTTAAACCTAGTATCCCCTCCACTCTAAAAATTAGTGTTTTTTTAGGGATTGGGATGTGAATTAGGAAGTTTAGGGAAGAGTATAAGAGGTTCCACTCCATTTCTACAAGAAATTAAATAAGGGTATCTCTTGAAGAAAGGATCCCTTCGTCATAGCCCTCTTCTTCTTCCTCATGTTTTAATGTTTGTGTTTTCATAATAAACATATTTGTTCTTCTTTTATTTCTTCTCTTATATTATATTTTATTAAAATTTATTCTTCTCTTAATCTTCATAATTGGTCTGGAATCAAGAGTAGAAACATGATTATGTTCTACCCTTTCTAAACCTCGTCACATGCAAGACATTTCTACGATGACTACACCGCCCATGGAAGAGTAGTTATTTTTAGTAATCAATCTACCTATAACCTTTTTCATTCATTTATTTTTAATTGATGAGATAATTTTATTCACTTAATATGATCTATTAATTTATTTTTTAATTTAAATAAACCAAGCAAGCAATTGAACAATTGGCAAAAAAACACGTGAGGTCAGAAGTTGTGTAAATTGTGAGAGTACGATCTTAATCGGTAATAAAAGACCACACTGGATAAATTTGCAGAGTTAAAATATAATAACTAAACTAAATTAATCCTAATTTCTAGAGTGGATATGTTTTCTAATTAACCACTGTCCATATGCTAACCTAAGAACATTAATCAAAGCAGGGTGCTGTGATTGCATGTTCTGAAGCCATCCTAGGGTTTAAGTAATTTCTTCTTTGTGTCTAAGTTAACTCCTCTAGGGTTAACGGGTTAACAAATTAGAGTATTATAATTAATTTAATGTTAATATAAATGATAATGACAAATAATTGAGTGAAAATGTAGAGTTAGATCCATTACGCCTTTTAAATATTGTCTAGAATACATCTTCTTGTTGTGTCTTTTTAATCGAACTTCATTTCTTAAATGGAAACAAAAAAATGAAATCTTCTTCCAAAAAACTTATTCTAGTTTTATAAAAAATATCCCCCCATACTTTCAACTAGTTTTTTTATTCTCTTATATTTTATTTTTATAATACCTTGAAGAAATTGTTTTAATTCGCTTCATCCTTTGAGAGATGACCTTGGTCAGCCACTCTGCTGCACCTAAGTAACCCGAAACTGAACATCATTTGAAAGTTCCCGTGACAGCGACTTTCAAATTGGCATCATTTCTGGGGATTATAGTAATTATTTCAAAATATTATAGGTGTTTATTTTATTTTATATTTTATTCTATTCTTTTTTTCTTCCTTCTTTACCCCAATCTGATTTTTTTCTTATTTTTCTTTTATTTTATTCTACTTATTTTTGGACTATCAACTCAAACATATTATTTTTATTTTACTATGGTACACTTTTCTTATTTTCATTTTTATTTGATTTATGGAATGAAATAATCCTGAAGAAATCTTAGATCTTTATCCTGAGATTGAACGTATCCTTCAGGCTCAAATCAGACATTCTCAGTCTATGTGAAGTTTCAACATTCAACCAGTTGGAGAATTCCTCTACTATCAGCACATTGAAATTGGAAGCAATTCAAATTCAACCCTAAAAAAAGAACCAATGACTGAAAATAATGGAAATGAAATTAATATAACCATTAGATAATTGGTTTCACCTGATATTAATTATCAACCAAATTGCAATACATACCCAAATCTCAATTCAGACTTTGAATTGAAATCTGGATTAATTCCCCTGCTTCAAAAATTTTATGACCTCTCTGGTGAGGATCCCAATACACACCTTAATGAATTTAATGTGGTTTGTTTAACCTTAAAACCAAGAAATGTTTTTGAAGATAAAATCAAACTAAGAGCATTCACATTCTCACTTGATGGAGCTGCATAGGACTGGATGAATTATTTACAACCTAAAGATGTAACTTGTTGGAATGATTTGAAACGTCTTTTCTTGCAAATATTTTTTTCCAGCCTCAAGGACCCCTTCCATTTGTAAGGAGATATCAGAGATCAAGAAAGCACAAGGGGAGTCAATTTATGAGTATTGGGAGCTATTCAAGAAGTTGTGTGCAAGCTGTCCACATCACCAAATCAGTGAGAAAATCCCCATCCAGTACTTCTACGAAGGACTCACACCTATGGAGAGAAGCATCATGGATGCTGCGGCTAGAAGAAAATTGGTGGACAAGACACCAGTAGTTGAACATGCGTTTATCGAAAAAATGGCCCAAAACTCCCAACAATTTGGCGGTCAAGGTACACCACATGTCAGGGGAGTACATCTAGTAAGTCCATCTTCTCTTGAAAATAATTTGATTGATACCTAGTTGGAAGAATTGACAACAATGGTGAGACAAATTGATTTGGCTCAAAATACATCCCAACCCCCTCTTTCAAGGCCTTTTGGAATTTTCACAGAGACAAGCCACCCAACTGACTGTTTCCCCCAACTACAAGAAACAGAAGACTGGGTAGCAGTGTTTCCTGGGAGAACATATCAGCAGCAACAACAACCATATCCCTAAAAGAATCTTGATTCCTTTTCACCAATATACAAATAGGGTATAAAGATCAATCAAACATGAGGTATGACTCGGGACAACAACAAAGGACCCCTTTTCAACAAAACTTCCATCAGCCTCTGGCTTACCCACAGGTTTCCAACAACCCAAAAGGAGATTCGAATCCCAAGCATCAAAAATCCAACTATAAGGGAATCCCCCACCAAAGGTAGATTCTAATACTGATTATATTTTGAAACAAATTGTTCTTAATCAACAGAGTGAGTTGAAGAGTCAAGGTTCAGAGCTATGGGAGTTGAAGACACAAATGAGCTAGATTGCCACTGTCCTCCATGAACTAGTAAGTAAGAACTTTAGAAATCTACCTTCCTAAACAACTCCAAACCCCAAGGGGAATTTTAGTGCCATCACATTGAGAAGTAAGAAGAAAACAACTAATAAATATGCACCTAGAGTTCCACCAGGATTCACCTCAATGCTAGAAAATCACCATTCCACACTAACTGATGGGAAATCCAAGGAGAAAGAAAAAGGTAAGAAAATGATTGATGATGTTCCTCCTAAACCCATTCCATTTCTAAATAGAATTGTACAAACTAGAAAGATGGATGAAGAAGAAATGAAAAAGAGGTTTTGGACACATTCAAGGATGTGGAGATCAATATTCCTCTACACAATCCATCAAGAAACTACCAAGGTATGCAAAATTCATAAAAGAACTTTGTACCAATCGGAGAGGGCTCAAGGGAAATGAGAGGATCAATCTTGGAAGGAATGTTTCAGCACTCATTACACCAACTATAGCAATGTCAAAAAAGTGTAAGGATCCCAGGACATTCAACATATCATGAACCATCATGGATTTGCACTTTTCTAATTCTCTTTGTGGTTTGGGAGCGTCCATAAATGTGATTCCTCACTTGATATTCTCTTATTTGCAGGTTGGGGAGCTGAAACCAATGAGTGTAGTGGTGTAGTTGGAAAATAGATCTCTAACATATCCAGTGGGAGTCCTTGATGATGTACTTGTCTGGGTAAGAGACGTGATCTTTCCAGCTGATTTTTATGTGCTTAACATGAAGGATGATCAGGTAAGTTCTCATGCTCTCATTATCTTTGGTAGAACCTTCCTCAAAACTACAAAAACTATCATAAATGTCAATGTGGGTACACTTTCCATGGATTTTGGGGATGGAGTTGTGGTATTTAATGTTATGGACTCCCTGAAGTACCCCTTAGAGAACCATTCTTCATTTGTTATCTCACATTTTGAACCACCAAATAAAAACCCCGTGGAATTTGATAGTCTTATGCTTAAGAAGATTATGATTATTGGTTTTAGTTTGATGTCTAAGAGTACTTCCACACCTATTTCTAATACACGAGACTCTCTTAGATTTTATTTTGAAATGGAATCATATTATGATAATTTGAACTCTGATTATGAAATGGATATTGAGTATGATGATGGAGTTGATACTTTATTCTATTATTATAATGATTTCTATTCTGATACTGATGCTATTTGTATACATATTTCAGTTCCTTCAATGTTTCCATCCATACACCACCCCCTTCATTGTATCTAAAGCCATTGACCCCAAATCTCAAATACTCATAATTGTTGAGTGGCAAGAGATTACCTGTTATAATTGCTAATAATCTTCCTTTTGAACATGAAGAATTTTTTTTTGAATATTTTGAGGGAGAACATTAAGGCAATCGGGTGGACCTTGGCTGATATTTCAGGTATTAGCCCCTCCATTTCCATGCATAGGATTCTTTTGGATGATGGGGCTAAACCAGTTAGGCATCCACAAATGAGACTCAATCGAACCCTTCTTGATGTTGTTAAAAAAGAGGTTGAAAAATTGCTCGAGGAAGGTATAATCTATCCCATTTCAGATTCCTAGTGGGTGAGTCCTTTTCAGGTTGTGCCAAAGAAAAGTGGTGTTACAATTGTTAAAAATTAGAAAGATGAGTTAGTTTCAATGGGGGTACAAAACAGTTGGAATGTGTGTATATATTATAGAAAGCTAAATCATTCCACTTGCAAAGACCATTTCCCCCTCCCATTTATTGATCAGATGCAAGAGAGACTAGCCGGGAAAATACACTACTATTTATTGGATGGATTATATGGATATTTTCAGGTTCCTATTGCTTAGAAGGATCAATAGAATACAACATTAACTTGTCAATTTGGTACGTTTACCTACCGAAGGATGCCATTTGGACTTTGTAACACCCCAGGTACCTTCCAGAGATGCATGGTGAGTATTTTTTCTAATTTTATTGAGACCTTTATGGAGTTATTTATGGATGATTTTATAGTGTATGGGTCTTAATTTTATGATTGTATCTCTAGTTTGAGAAAGGTGTTGAATCATTGTATTGAGAAGAATCTGGTATTGAACTTTAAAAAGTGTCATTTCATGGTAGAGCATGGCATTGTCTTAGGGAATGTAGTGTCAAAACATAGGATAGAGGTTTATAGATCTAAGATAGACATTATTTCATCCTTACCATATCCTTCATGTGTGCATGATGTTAGATCTTTCCTAGGGCATGCAGGATTTTATCGGCACTTCGTCAAGGATTTTAGTAAGATTTCTCTTCCTATGCTACGATTACTTCAAAATGATTATGATTTTGTGTTTGATGATTCTTAGAGGACTTACTTTGATGAGTTAAAGAAGTTTCTAACCACTCCACCGATCATACATCCCCCACGGTGGGAGATTACTTTTGCGAATATGTGTGACGCCTCCAACATTGCAGTTGGAGTTGTCTTATCTCAGTGGGTGGAGAGACGTTCACATGTGATTTCCTTTACATTGATGACACTAGATTCAGCTCAATCAAACTACAAAACCATGGAAAATAAGTTTATTTCTATCATATTTTCTTCAGATAAATTCCATTCATATTTATTGGGCTCTAAAGTAGTTGTTTTTTCTACCATGTTGCTGTGAGGTACCTATTGAAGAAGCCAGATGAAAAGCCCAGGCTAATCCGATGGATTCTCCTTATTCAGAAATTTGGCATTGATATAAATGAAAATTAGGGGTCAGAAAGCCTAGTGGAATACCACATGAGTAGGATTTCTCACACACTAGAGGAAGACACCTTGGACCAGGTCCCACTTTGGGACACTTTACCCGATGATCATATTTATTCCATCTCAGGTACACATCCTTGGTATGTATATTTATTCAACTACCTTTTTTCCACTGAAATCACTACAAATTTAAAGAATAGTCAAGTCCAAAAATTAAAAAATGAGTCTCGATATTATTTTTGGGATGGTTCATACCTCTAGCACATGTGTAGTGACCATGTTATTAGGAGGTGTGTTCCGGATCATGAGTTTGAGTCTATTCTGCAATTCTGTCGTATACTTGATTTTGGTGGATACTTTGGACCCCAACAGGTAACTAGGAAATTTTTGGACTCTGGATTATTTTTTCCTAGCTTATTCTAGGATGCCCATGTGTTTTGTAGGTCATGCTCTCATTTCCAACACACTGAGAACATTTCTATGAGAAAATAGATGCCCCAAAAACCCATTCAATTTTGTGATATTTTTGATATATGGGGCATCAATTTTATGGGTCCTTTTCTTAGTTCCATTGGTTTTTTGTACCTTTTGTTTGGTGTGGATTATATGAGTAAATTTTTGGAGGCTAAGGCCACCAGGACTAATGATTCTCATGTTGCAGTGGACTTTGTCAAAGAGCATATTTTTTGCAGGTTTGGAGTATCGAAGGCCATAATCAGTGACCAAGGGAGACACTTCTCCAATTGGAATCTTACTTCCCTTCTTCGGAAGTATGGGGTGACACACAAAACATCAACACCATACCACCCCCAAACAAATGTCCAGGATGAGGTTTCAAATTGTGAGATGAATTTTTTTTTGTAGAACATCATGTAGCCAAATAGGAAAGATTGGAGAAAGCACTTGGATGATGCATTGTGGGATTATAGGATATCATACAAGACACCCATTGGTATGTACCCATTTCGGATTGTTTTTGGGAAAGCATGTCATCTCCCCATGGAAGTTGAGTATGGGGATTACTGGGCTATAAAGAAATGTAACATGGATTTGGCCCAAGATGGAATCCAAAGGAAGCTACAAATTCAAGAGCTTGAGGAGATTAGATTGTTTTTATATGATAACTCAAGGCTATATAAGGAAATATCCAAAGAATCTCATGACAAAATGATCCAACAAAGGGAGTTTCATGTTGGAGAGAAAGTCCTTCTCTACAGTTCACGACTAAAGCTGATGGCTGGTAAGTTGCATTCCAGATGGTTAGGACCTTATGTTGTGACTAATGTTTTTCCTTATGGTGCAGCAGAGATCACACAAGAGGACACAAGAATGATATTTACAGACAATGGACAATATTTTAAGAGATACATTGAGGGACTTCCAAATAATGCAGTAGATTTCATCACACTGCATGACCCCATCACCACTTGAGCATATCAGGTTATTCCTAACCCTTTCACTTAATTGTTCTTTGTCCTATTTAAAATAATACATGTCATGTGCATATATCATCTCATGGGTTCACATTTAGGACAATGCAATATTTTAAGTGTGGGTGAGGGAACCTTTTAACTTAGTAATTTCATTTGTTTTCCTATTTTTTTCAATGATTTTCAAAAAAATTTGCGTGTTTTTAAAATTTTGTGTGTTTATTTTCCATTTTTTTGTGTTTTTGAAACTTTTGAGCTGAAATGATTCTCATCACCATTTTAAAATTCATATTAATAAGTGAAGCAATTTATCCCACGAAAACAAGCTTAAATGAATGCTAAAAATAACTTCATTTCAAGTTCAAATCTATAGTAAATTCATGAAATGTACACTAAATTTTGAATCCCATGACACATCCCACTGTCTTTATATTTGAAATCACTTTCCTGTGAGGATTCTGAAACATTCTTTTCATATTCTTTAAATTCACCTCACTTATTCAAAGAACCATACCATGCTTGATTTAACTATAATTTTATTTATTCCTGTCCAAACTTAAGGGTTTGGGGTACTTATGTTTAAATGATTGAGGCATTTGTTTGGTATTAAAGCCCCTATTTCAAAAAATAATTTTTTATAATTACCTACCTTGAACATTTAATACTTTTATCTCTTAGAATTAATGAACAACCTATTTGGTTATCCACATTACAATCCAATTTTCCCTATACAACTGACTCTTGAAGTTAAATTGTATAACCTAATTAAATTTAAGTGTGGGGGAAGTTGTCTTGTGTTGTGCTACCACATTCTATGATAATTTGTGTGGAAAATTAAATTCTGAAGAGATGTGGTTACTGCTAAAGAAAATCATTATATTGAAAGTTGTGCCTTTTCTGAAGCTTTCATGAAAATTGAACTTGTGCCTTTCTGGGGATTCTAATAGAGGGAGAAAGTTGTGGCTATCTGGAGCTTTCAAGAAAATCATGTTTGAGAATATTAACATTTTTACTGCTGAAATGTTGAATGGTCCGCATATTCCTTTATTTTTCATGATTATGAACATGAATCGATTCTATGGGTATTTAGGAGGAGACTATATTGAAGTGAAAATTAGATTAATGAAATTTTGCTTCAAAAAGAGTCAAGCCATCCTCATTCAGCCTAAGAGTTTTTCACATATAAATCTACAAACCGAAATCCATAGAACAACCCTGAAAAGTCCCCATGATAAACATTTGGTCTTGACTCACATTGGGTGGTTATGTAGGAATTTATCAAGCCTATGGTGACCCCTATATGAGTTTGGATGAGAAAGACATTGCTAAAAATTGACATTTCAAGGATAAGAGAAAATTAAAGTGAGGTAAGTGTTTTGTGCATGGGTGTTAAAAGAAGTTGAAATACATTGAATGATATAAATGGAAAAATTGAAATAATGGTTTTTTATGAGGCATGATATCTTTTTTTTCTTGGTGTGGAATTATTGGATCTCAAGGACATGTGTTTTGAAATTTGTTCTGATTTGATATTGATGTTGACATGATATGATGTTTTTCCCATAAGTGGAAAAGGGTAAGTGTGGAGGAGCTGATAAAACACTATTTTTTTTTGAATATTTTATTAATAATAAATGACATAATTTCCTCACATTGTGCTAAATATGTTCATTTATGAATTATTTGGGATTAGATCATTCATTTGAAAATTTGATGAAAATTCCAGTTTTACCCTTTTAAATGCACAGTAGTATTTCACACACAAATATTTTAATATGACTTTTTAAAACTTGAATTTTGGAAACTTTTTGCACACTTAATGTTATACAACTTTTGTTTAGGAAATTGGAGCTAAATATTTCATTTGGTTGGACTAAATGGACCATGAAGGAAAAGGCGGGCTTGACCCGCCAGATTGGACATTGGTTCTGTATTTGGGCCATACCTCCTTCATCCTAGCATGGATTGGGTCAATATTTTTAGAGAATATCTAAAACCAATTTTTGAACAAATCATTCTGCTATAAGAACATCTTGTTCAAGCATTTTGGATGTCAAATTGGTGGTGCAATTTGACTTAAAATATTTGGCCGAGATTCCCTATTCACACTTGAAACCTCTTTAAACCTTGTATACCATCCACTCTATAAATTAGTGTTTTTCTATTTGGAGGGGTTGGGATGTGAATTATGAAGTTTAGGGAAGAGGATAAGAGGTTCCACTCCATTTCTCCATGAAATTCAATAAGGGTAGCTCTTGAAGCAAGGATCTCTTTGTTATAGCCCTCTTCTTCTTCCTCATATTGTAATGTTTGTGTTTTCATAATAAAAATATTTGTTATTCTTTTATTTCCTCTCTTATATTATATTTTGTTCAAATTTATTCTTCTCTAAATCTTTATAATTGGTCTGGAATCAAGATTATAAACGTGATTATATTCTACCCTTTCTAAACCTTTTCACATGCAAAAAGTTTCTACGATGACTACACTGCCTATGGTGGAGTAGTTCTTTTTAGTAATCAATCTACCTATAACCTTCTTCATTCATTTATATTGAATTAATGAACTAATTTAATTAACTTAATATGATCTATTAATTATGTTTTTAAATTAAATGAAACTAAAAAAGAAATTGAACAATTGACACAAAAACACGCGAGGTCAGAAGTTGTGTAAATTGTGAGAGTGATATCTTAATCGGTAATAAAAGACCACATGGGATAAATTTGTAGAGTTAAAATAAAATAACTAAAATCAATTTATCTTCATTTACAGAGTGGATATGTGTTATAATTAACCACTAACCATAATCTAACCTAAGAACACCAATGAAATCAGGGTGTTGTGATTGCATGTTCTGAAGCTACCCTAGGGTTTAAGTAATTTCATCTTTGTGGTTAAGTAAACTCTTGTAGGGTGTGAGGGTTAAACAATTATAGGATTATAATTAAGTTAATGTTAATATAAATTATAATGACAAATAATTGAGTGAAGATGTAAAGTTATATCTATTACGGCTTTTAAATATTTTCTAAAAAACATCTTCTTGTTGCGTCTTTTTAATCAAACTTCATTTCAAAAATAAAAACAAAAAAATGCAATATTCTTCCAGAAAACTTCTTCTAGTTTTATAAAATATAACCCACCATCCTTTGAAGTATTGTTTTTATTATCTTGTATTTTATTTTTAGAATACCTTTATAAAAGTTGTTTTAATTTCCTTCCTCCTTTGAGAGACGACCTTGGTTAGCCACTCTTCTCCACCTAAGTAACTCGAAACTAAACATCATTTGAAAGTTCCCACAACAGTGGCTTTGATATAGCCTAAATAAATCCTTGTCCATGGTGAGTAATAATGAAGTTCAATTCCATAAAGTCAAAGAATGAATAATCGATCACATGGGTTGATGGCACTTGCATGCAACCCACTTGATTCAAAGGTAAGCGTTCATAGGAGGTAACAGATCGTTGCGTTGTGAACTTATTTCTATACGGGTTACTTGGCATGTTTCTTGATGTTAACCTTGGACTTTAGGTAGGCTCTGGATAATGCCACTGAGAAAGAGGCATAGAGGGTCACACACTAAATGTGTCCAAGTATCTCAGTTAAATATTAATTTCAAAAGTTGAATAAATATTATTGCCGGCTGTGGTTTAATAATTATTCAAGGATGCCTGATCATATTTATTTCGACACTAGTTACTCAGGAGAATATATTGTGGGTGAAATAATATATTTATTAGTGAGTAATGAAGTGATATTTATTTGAGAAATAAATAGTCATTATTCAAGGTATAAAAAATTGGTGGAGGAAATTAAGAAAAATGGAAAGTAAACATACACTCCATGTATATTAATATATACACATCATGTAGTTTTTCGGGGAATTTATGAGAAATTATATTATTTATTTAATTTAATAATATTAGGTGTGATTCGTTGGATGCATATCAAGTAATAATAATAGTAAAATGTTATTATTAGACATGGGGTATTACTAAGAATTAAATGAAATGAATAAATGCTTTCAGGAGATTAATTAATTTTATTATTCTATGTAATGAAAAAATCCCAATTATATATTTCTCATTAGCCTAGAAATTTTAAGTAGTTGGTCACAACTGATTTTGAAAAGATCTTAAGCCAAGAGAGAATTATTTTTCCACCAATAATGCTATCAAGCTTTGAGAGAGAGATCCACCTCCACCAGATCAGTGTCATCGAAGGCGGACATTGCAAGTGAAGGCTCTTCTACGCTATCACCTGGATCTCCCTTCTGCGATGTCCAGATATATGTGGAGCTTGTGTGGATCACCACTAGAGGAATCCTAAACTTGGATTCCACAACGCAACGACGGATCACATTAGATCTGGACTGGAGACATCAACGAAGAAAGAATTCAATCAGGGTAATTATTGTCAATTAACTAAATTAATTATAACCAAAATATTATGATCCTCTATATGGTTCTGATACTCACCTCTTTATTTTTCATTCATCATTCTATTTCGAAGATTCAGTGTTTTGTTATCATGACAGATCTCGGATTGATCGTTGTTAACGCTAAAATTAAAGTTGGGTACACCCACCAACATGCTTCCGCTACACCCAGAACCCACAAGTGGTATTAGATGGAGTCATATCCTTGATTATAATTATTTAGTTTTTCATAGGTGATTTACACATTTAATATTTTAGTTGTCTTAATTCAAGTTAATAATTCTTTAAATCTGAATCTTGAGATCTATTCCTCCTCTCTCGTTTCTTGTTCACCCTATAATTTCTTTTAATTTTGATTAAAAAAAAAATAGATGATCTCATCGAGAGTTTCCAAATGTTACTGGGTGTACAACACTAGAATACACGACATGTATTCGGAAGTACACGTTGTGTAGTCTAGGTTCAATGAATTTTACCGGTCCGCCAATTCAGTCCATGTAAATGGATCTTATCTAAGTCTTTAAGACTCTGTGTGTTGACCAGGAACATGTGGCACACAGTTTCCGGATTATATGCGGTGTGTCCCATGGAACATGACATGTTGTCCCTTTGGGTTAGGTTTAGACTATGTACCCCTTTCATGGTTTTCCGGCTAGAAACCATGTAATGCGAACACCACACGACATGTGTCCCATTGAACACGCCATGTACTCCAAAAATTTCTGATGTACATCTACACCCCATGTCCTGAGGCGTGTACTTCAGATGGCTGGTGAACAAAAGTACACATCATGTCATCAGAACTACACATTATGTACTCATCCAAATTACATAGATTTATTAAAATTTATTTTTATATTATACAAACCCTTGAGACGTGTACCATAGTGTAGGTGTAAAGAGGAGGCACAACACGTGATAGATGTTTTATAAATGTGTGTTTAATTTAACATCTATGTAATGTTCATTTCTACTCATTGGGTAGTTATGAACAAGAATTCACTGAGTTGCCTCCAAGGTAAAAGTTACATACAAAGATAATTTAAAATAAATTTATTTGTTTAAAATTATGATTAATGAGAATCTCAAGGAAATTCATAAAAGGGTTTAGGAAAAAATGATTGATTAATTAAAGATAATTAATTTATTTGAGCATGATTTATCTTAAACAAGAATGATTAAAGAATTGAATGTTAGTTTTATTTATTCTTAAATATCGTTGCATGCATGGATGATCATGAGTTAGACCAAGACCTTTATATGTGACTGGTTTATTTTAATTTATTTATTTAAATTAAATTTGTTGGCCTGTAAACCTTCTCCTCATTAATATGTAGGGAATTCATGCCCAAGTTTTATTTTAGGTAAAACCCCATTTTACCCCTCACCTGCATGTGAGATAGAAGCATATGTAATGGATGGAGCATCCAAGGTAGTGGAGGCTGCTAAAGTTAGGAGCCAAGGGGAAACCAATCCAATGAGATACAAAGGGGGACAAGTGGAAAGCTATAAACACGAACCCTAAAGGTTCAAGTTGTTTCTCCCTTAGGTCTTGGGTTAGTTTATCAATCACTAGATAAAATAACCAATAGAACAATCTCATGACCATACCATTTATTTTATTTCTGTCGATTTCATGGTTTATTTACTGTGGATGTGTTGTCATAATCACACAATTAATGAATTAAACAACCATGCAAGATGGAACTAAAATAAGACCGGCTTATGCGTAAAATATTATCTTAGACATTTTTAATCACTTATGTATATCCCACTTAATATTAACAAGCATTTAATCAAAGATAATAAAATGGAAATTTACGTATAAGGATAAAATCCCTCAAATAAATATTATGTCAGTATAGCCTTCAATAATCTTTGTTAGAATCGAACCATAGTTCAAATTGATTGAACAACCCTAGTTGTGGTGCTTTCAATTATTGAGGAATTATAATTCAAGGTTTTGGGTTGACTTGACTTCGTTCACATCAAGGGTTAACTGTCACAGTAGGACTTGGTGTGACCAAGAGTCAAAGGTTGAGGAAATAAAAAAATAAAAGGATTTCATGATTGGGGAGTCCACTAAATGGATCAAGGAGCAGAGAGTTAATGCAGTTGTCATTTGGAATGCCACCCTAAAACCCTTCAAGTTTCTTGACCAACCTTATTTTGGGTAATGTGAAGGGAAATATGGATCCTTTCCACTAGAATATTCAGGAAACAGAATGTACTAAAATCAATGGTGAGGGCTATTGGATTTGGATAAAATAGTGGGCCACTAATAAGTATTAATTTATTTATCTATCTCGGTTTTATCATAATAATGTACTAAACCGTTTCTCATATTAATTTATAGAAACTGAAAGAAAATTACTTCAAACATATCATTGTGAACCATACTCGAGAAGAAAAACCTTCTCACTAATACTAATTTCCAAGAGTGGAAAAGGTGTTTATGCGTCATCCTTCTCCATGAGTGAATATTGTTTGTGCTGGAAGAGCCTATTCCAGTTGAACTTGGGAAAGAGGCCAGTGATGAGGAACTATCTCTTTATATGAAACATATGGATGATTCCATATATGTACAATGTTTTATGCTATCGTCCAGGTCTAATGATCTCTTGAAGCAATATTAAAACATGGACACATATAACATGATATCTCACCTTAAGGATATCTACCAAGAGAAGGCGAGATATGTGAGATATGAGATCTCCAATGCTTTGTTTACAACTAATCTTAGAGAGTCTGCGCCATCTGGTACTCATGTAGTCAAGCTTATTGGTTACATTGAACGCCTATACATCTTAGGGATTAAGTTCCCGGATGAGTTTCATACAGATCTCATCCTATCATAACTTCTCAAGACCTTATCTAGATTTATTGTCAACTATAACATGAGAAACAATTAGAAGAGTCTAGTGGAAATTCTGTCCTTAATTCACCAGGTAGTTAAGTACGTGGGGTGTGACAAACCCGCATTCCTTATGGTGAATAATAAAAGGAAGGACAAGGAAAAGGGGACAAGGACTTATAAATGGTCTGAATCCCCTGAGCATTGTCCCTCCAAGATGGGGAGAATCCAAAGGTAGGGCAAGGAATGGGAGGCAGTATGTTTTTCATGTGGAAAGCAAGGACACTGGAAGAAGAACTGCACCCAAAAGCATGGGGATGCTAAAGTTGTGTTTGTTATCGAGTGTAATATTTCAATTTCTACAAATTGGGTATTAGATATAGCCTGTGGGGATAACATCTATATTCAAATGCAAGAAAAAGTATAATTAGAAATATTTCTAGAGGAGAGGTGGATCTTTGAGCTTCCAATGGCATGAGGTTGGCTGTGTTAGCCATTGACAATTACCACCTCTCATTGCCTACTGGAATTATTTTGGTTTTACATAACTGTTATTATATTCCTAGTGTTACCAAAAACATAATTTATGTATCATGTTTGGTTATGGATAGATTTATTTTCATGTTTGTAAATAAGGTATTATTCTTTTATAAGAAAAATTTATGTTAGGGTATGGTGCATTTAAATAATGTTTTTTTGTATTAAATTATGAAAACCATGTGTTGGCAATCGGTAACGAAACAAACTCACATGACTCATACATCACCCAGTTGTGGCATCACCATCTCGGTCATGTAAACGAGAAGCACTTCAAAAATCTCTACCAAGATATCTATTTATACTCTACTGAGCTAAAACCACTTGATAGATGTCACACTTATTTACAACATAAAATGACCAAGAGGCCTTTTGGTGGATATGGTGAAAGGGCTACAGAGCTTCTAGGATTGGTGCACATGGATATGTGTGGACCATTTCCATTAGAAGATAGAGTTGGATATTCTTACTTCATTACTTTTACTGATGATTTAAGTAGATATGGATATGTATACTTAAAGAGGTATAAGTCAGAATACTTATAGTAATTTATGGAATTCAAGAATAAAATAGAGAATCATCTTGTTAAGAAGATAAAGAATCTTTGATCAGATCGAGGTGGAGAATATATGACCAAGAGGTCATCAATCTTTTACGGGAGTATGTGATTCTATCTTAGCTCACTCCTCCTTATACACCACAGTGGAATGGTGTTAGTGAAAGGAGGAACCCCACATTGTTGGACATGGTGAGGTCGATGATGACTCAAGAATATCTTCTATTATCCATTTGGGGATATGCATTACAAACTGCAGCATACACATTAAACTAAGTACCAACTAATGTGTCAAATGGAATTTTCTCTGAGTTATGGAATGGAAATAAACCCATTTCGTCGCACACACATATATGGGGATGAAAGGAATTTGTTAAGGCCATCTCAGGAAATTAACTAACACCCTGGGGCATGAAGTATCTTTATATGAAATCCCAAGGAAACGAAAGGATATTACCTATATAACCCTTCAGACAAGAAAGTGACTGTCACCAGACAAGCCGTCTTACTTGAGAGGGAGAACATCCTCAAAAAGGATAGTGGGAGAAATATCGACTTCGACAAATATGATGCTCAAGATACACAAGAGTTAGTACAGGAATAATTTCCACAAGTCTCTATGGAAGATCTTCCAGAAACACAAGTAATATGTAGAATCTCAAGAGGAGGTAAGAGAACTATAGATATTTGGTTTCCTAGTCACCGAGGATGGTGAATTGTTTTTATTGGAAAATGATGAAACTCTCTCCTAAAAGGAAGCAGTAGAAAGATCAGAAGCTGCAAGATGGCTAGAATCTATGAATTCTGAGATATATTCCATGTAGCAGAACCAAGTCTGGATTCTGGTCGAAAAGCTAGTTGATGTAAATCCTGTTGGATGAAAATGGGTATGCAAGAGAAAAATTGACATGGAAGACCAAGTTAGCACCTATAAAGCAAGGCTAGTGGCTAAAGGATTCATAAACTATCATGGAATTGACTATGATGAAACCGTCTCACCAGTTTCCATGTTTAAATCCATAAGAATCATACTTTCCATAGCAGCTTACAATGACCATGAGATTTGGAAAATGGATATCAAAATAGCATTCCTTAACGGGAACCTTCAGGAAGATGTCCATATGACACAACTAGAATGGTTTGTGACACCGATTGAAGCCAAACGGGTTTTCAATTTTTAGAAATCCATTTATGTATTAAAGCAAGCATCCAGTTCGTGGAACATTCTATTTGATGAAGACATAAAAGAATTTGGATTCATTAAGAACGAATGTGAGAAATGTTCTTATAAGCGGTTTATGTGGAATGCAATCTTTATCCTAGTAGTATATGTTGATGACATATTTCTTATTGTAAATGATGTACCAATCATACAGTTAGTGAAGGAATGGTTTAACAGGTGTTTCTCCATGAAGTACTTGGGTTAAGAAGCCTAAATTATAGGGATCAAGGTCATTCGTGATTGATCCAAGAGGATTCTTGGACTAGGTTAGGGTATATACATTGACCAGATACTAAAGAGATTTTGTATGGAACAATCCAAGAGGGTATTGGTTCTAGTGTCACATGACCTACATCTTTCTAAGAAAATGGGTCCTTAGACACAACAAGAGAAAGATAGAATGTGTAAGATCCCATACGCTTCGGCTATAGGATCCATCATGTATGCCATGTTATGTTCCAGACTTGATGTTTCCTATGCACTGAACATGGTAGGCATATATCAAGAAGAACCAAGAGAATAGCATTGGACTGCTGCTAAGACCATCCTTAAGTATCTGAGAAGAACTAAGGATATATTCCTAGTGTTTTGAGGAGATGAGGAGCTTGTCATCGGAGGGTATGCTGATGCTGGATTTCAGATAGATCAGAATGATCTGAAGTCGCAATCTGGATATGTTTTTTGTCACAATGTAGGAGGTGTGACCTTGAAGAGTTCAAAGCAGCTAGTTTTCGCCGATTCTACAATGGATTCTGAATATATAATGGCTTTTGATGTAGCCAAGGAAGCTATCCGGATTGAGAACTTTTTCCCGGAGCTTGATGTGGTGCCTAGTAGTAAATATCCTATCATGTTGTATTGTGATAATACTGTAGGGGTGGCTCTTGAAAAAGAACCTAGGTGACATCAATGGACAAAGAAAATAATCTGTAAGTATCACCTCTTGAGGGATTTTTATCAAAGGGGTGAAGTTGAAATGAGAAGAGTGTCAACGGAAGAGAACATGGTGGACCCCATGACTAAAGGCCAATCTTAGAAGAAACATAAATATCATGTGAGTGCTAGCGGGTTAAAGGTTGTTAGCAGTTGGCTCCAGTCTAAGTGGGAGTCTGTTGGAGTTGGTGGACTAGAACCATCTACTTTGTACTTTATTCATTAATAAATATCTTATCACATATTTATTGTTCTTCTACATGAAAATGCATGTTATAATGTCCTATGGATGGCTATTGCATTAAACGGTCATAGTGGATCCCTGCTACGATGAGAACCCAGAAGTTCCATAACACCATTCTTGAATATACGTTCTATGTCTGGATGATGTTATTTTAGGGACAAAAATAATACATGCCATTTGGGGTGAGGACTCATAAAACTTTGAGGCACCTTCTCATGGTGTGTTCCCTTGGTAATGTCCAGGAGGATATTATGTGAACGAGGCCCGCTAGTAGGAAATCCACATTTCATAGTGTCATTGGATGTTCCTATCTTCAGACATCTATATTGTTCTTTAGACTTTAATATTATTATTAATGGGTATTACAACTCACACACTTATATGTATTGATGAAAAATGTGATGACACACTGTTCGCAGTGAGGTGGGATACGTTGGGTCCATCACAAGTGATATTGCATTAATAGAGAATTCTTTTCCCACCAAGAATATTATTTATTTAATTAAATAATATTATTTTTAATTCACTTGGCACATGTAAAGTAATAATAATAGTCAATTGTTATTATTAGATATGGGTTATTACTAAGAATTAAATGAAATGAATAAAATATTTCGGGTAATTAATTCATTTTATTATTCTATGTAATTAAAAATCCCAATTATATATTTCTCATTATCCTAGCCATTTTGAGTAGTTGTGCACAATGTATTTGGAAAAGCTCTCAATCCAAGAGAGAATTATTTTCCCACCAAGAACGCTCTCAAGGTACGAGAGAGAGATCCACCTCCTCCAGATCAAGGCGATCGAAGGCAGACATCGTAAGTGAAGGCTCTTCTGCGCTAAGACCTGTAGATCCCTTCGATGACGTCCAGAGATATGTGGGGAATGTGAGGATCACCGCTAGAGGAATCCTACACTTGAATTTTAAGACGCAATTATGGATCACATCGGATCATGACCGAATACATCAAAGAAGAAGGAATTACATCAAGGTAATTCTTGTCAATTAATTAAATAACTATAAAAAACATATAATGATCCTCTATCTGGTTCCGGTACTCCCCTATTTCATTTTTGTTATTTGTTCTATTCCAAAGATTCAACATTTTATTATCAAGACAAATCTTGGATTGATCATTGTTAACGCTAAAATTAAAGTTGGGTACACCCACCAATGCGTTTCCTCCACGCCCAGAACCTACACTCTATACTTCTAGCTTGTGATTCTTATGGCGAGACCTAATGACCATGATATCTGGGATGTACACCATCAGTGCTATTTGACTCATGGATTGTGTATCCCATATGAGTTTTATATGGAACCTCTGAATAAGAAACCTATAATGGAAATGCATGTGTGATCTCACTTGAGATTATGTGTATAATAAAATTATATCTAGATGGTCTTGTTATATATCTATCTGACATATACCTGCGATAATATGACTATTACTCTTGATAATATATGCCTAGAGATTTTAGGGTGTGGTATTGGGTATTGTTATAATCACCTCTATAAGGGATTTTCTCCCACATGTTATTTCTTAGAAAGATAGACAACCTTTTATGGAGTCATAGAGGGACTAGGACTAGGCATAGCTTAGTGAGTCAGGAAGACTGGGGTGTGTTCTTACGGTTACCTTGGCAGTATTCCTCCCCATTGTCATAGGTTGGACTTGTTTTTAGTTCCTTATGGGTGTATTTTATTTGTCCCTTTTCCTTTATAGTACTTGTTTTTATAATTTAATGGGGGTATTTTAGATGTATACATGCATTTTTGTTAGTTTTTTTAATTTCATCATTTTATGGGCTTGGGGATCTGTGTGTGTGTGTGTGTGTGTGTGTGTGTGTGTGTGTCTAGGTACATTAGGCTAAGGACTCCAATCTATGTGATATGCATACTCGACATTGGTAACTATCCCCTATCCTATTTAAGGTGGGAATGGGGTAGCCACAAAATATGACCTATTGGGAGGTTTCATGAAAAAATTTCTTCTTTTAATATTTTTTTAAAATTTAATAATAAATATTTGACATAAAATACTATTAATGTCATTTTAGGATATATTCATAGAATTTGACTTTGAAAACAACATAAAAATAATGGAATTAAAATATAAACCTTTAAAATGTCTATAATATGTTATATTTATCTTTAAAAATTTTGGGACACTTTAAATCATCCAAAAATTATTACTTTTATAGTTTTTAAAATCATTTACTTATTTTACTACTTGCATAAGCGTTGAGTCTGAATTTCTTAAGAATTTAAGGTAATTATATCATCAATAAAAATTAAAAACTAATCACAATAATAAAAAATTAATTCATATTTGAAATAAAAATTTATAACCAAACATAAGATTTTTTTATCTGTAAAAAAATATTATAGTTATTTAAGGAATGGAAGTGATATTTTTGACTTTATCTTTTACTTAAATTTTATAAAGGTCAAAATCAAATTTAAGTGGAAAAAACTTTATATTTTCAATGCTTGTATGATTATGGATGAAATAGACACATAAAACTAAATAAAGTAAATTTTTAATGAATTTTATGCCTTGTAATATTTTTTTTGACAATTATTAATCCATTTTACCTTTTTCATGAACAAATTTACTACGGTTATTATATATATTGAAGAAACATAAAAGGTACATATATACCAAATTTGGACCTAATGATTCCAAATATGGAATCTATTTTTAATTGTAAAATTTCTATAAATTTAATAAATTAATTTATGATAAAAATTCAAAACATAACAAAAAACATTTTTTCAGAAAAAGGACTTTTTATGTATTCAAATGTTTCTATACCAAATTCAACCATAAACTAATTCCAAAAAAATATAATGTATTTATTAATAATATAATATAAATAAATTTACTTTTACAACATTTTTAAAAATGGATCTTGGTGAATTATTGAAACAAAAATACAGTTTTCAGAAAATATATATATTTTTCACTATTCACTAGAAAATTCTTCACTTCAATAAAATCGCAAAAAAAATTCTCCTAAGATAATTTTGATATGATGAGTTTAAAAATGATATTATTTTTAACAAAAAATGAAAATTCAGAGAAATTAATTAAATTAATCTTTCATAAAAAGAAAAAAATACATTTTTGAAGAAAACCTACTTTATAGAATTAAATAATTTTACTCAAAATCGAGTGCAGATTTACAAATAAAGTATAAATAATTTTTAATTAATTATGACCTATATATATTTAATAAGTTGGTTACTTATAACTATACCTTCCAACTCAAAAAAAATTCTATAATGGACATAAAATAGTAATATCTCATTATTTGTTATAGCTTGGTGTTTTATGTCGTATACTCTATCAAACATAGAGTTACTCTAAAATACAGGCATGTTACATAAAAAACTAGATATGACCATAATAACTCTAAAATAAAAAAACAACCTAGTACATCGGTCATGGTGTGACCACCACCCTTAAAAGGGTAAAATCCCTATCTCGACCTCATTGAGACATAGCCCATTTGGGCCACCTCGTAACTAACCTCAAATAGAGGGGCCACCCTCCAGCTAGACTCCATCATGGCATGGACCCTTTAGGACACAACATGACTGATCCCTGTAAAAGGTCCAATACTCTTCCAAGTAACACCATGGTCCAACTCTTTTGGTCAATGGTGTGGTGTCCATATTAGTAGAGAGGTTGATCCCCAACCCAACAATGCTTGGGTGTGGCCCTTATTTCATTGCATGACCCCCTACCCTTTGTAGAAAAGTGCCACCAACACCCCCTATAAATTCACTTTAGGTGTTATTACATAAAAATAACTTCCTAAAAACATACCAAAAACAATATAATACAAATTATGAACTCCCAATATTATAATTGAAACTAAAAAATCTAATTCCCCCATACTTCACCAACATGTAATGACCCAGTACGTTACACGTGTGCTACCATCCCAAGAGAGATCCTGGATACCAAGGGGTTGGTGACTACTGTTACAACCCAAGTAATCCTAAAAATAAATAAATTTTATGATTTATAATTATTTATTTTATGTATTCATATTCATCATAGTTTTCTAAATAATTTTATATAAATTTCCAATCAAAAAAGGAATAGTTTTATTCAACTAAATTGCTTTCCATGTATTGCATGGTTTTATATAAAAGATATATTTCATAATTTTAGAATTTAAAATTGGTAAAATGGACTTCATTTTTGAAAAACTCATTTCAAAATAGTATTGAGATTTTTTTTTAATTTTCTAAAATATTTGACTTTTGGATGTGTAGTGAAAATAACGATATTTCAATCAGTACCTGTATTATATTATTATCGTTATATATAAATCACTTGGAATTTTATGAAAAAAGTATAAACAAAATATATATTTAATAATTAATATAATTAATTTAAAATTTAATTTTGAACATAGAAATATTTGTTTTAAATTTGTATATCAAAGTCCTATTTTATATTCAAATAAAAATTCTTTTCACTTCTTCTCTTTTAATAAAAATTTCACAAGAATAATTTAGATTTTGGTCTGTTTAAAAGTAAAATAATTATTTATTAACTTAATATAATACAATTTATACCATTTGAATCGAAATTATAGTTTGTTTTTTTATAAAAGTATGTTTTTTCATAAAACATGAATTTTTATAAAAATGATTTTTCATTTCATTTTGGGAACATATATTAAGTGTAATTTTTATCACTTTTTGAAATTGAATCTTATAAAATTTATTCCATATTTTACATCATTATGTTTTAATTTTTTAATGATTTTTATTTTTTTATTTATAATGAATAGTTACCTTGGTAAAAGTTTGTCTCCACAGTAAGGGTTAAAAGGGTTAATGAGGGGGATTAAAATAAAATATAAGGATTTAAATATCTCTAAAAGTAGAATAATTTTGATTGGTTCAATATATTTATACATTATATTTTACTTCATTTTAAATTTGGATAAATTTTATCAATTTTTCATGAGAAATACATTTATAATATTTTAATGTTATTAATATTTTCAGTGATTTCACTCCTCTCACTTGTAAATGGGAACACCATATCCTCATTTATTTATGAAATTTGAGCACTCTATAATGACCAGTATCTACAGATATCCTTAAATAACTCTCATTTATATGTATTATACGTCCTTTTATCACAAAAATACTAATCCTATAAGGATTAAAGTGTAAGATAAAGGAAGATACCCGAAGTGGAATTATAAGTCTTAACTGAATTATTTCAAGTTTATTTATTCTTATACCACCTTAAAATTTGTTATAACCATACTAATGTAATTAAATATGTATATATTATATAATAAAATTATATTATGTTTATGGACCAACAATTTTATACCTCATTTAAATCCTCTGAGAAATTAAAACTTCACTCATGTGTATGTGTGGAATACCGCCTCTATGAAGCGATGTGTTTTTTTCATCCCCAAATCACATTACTAGTTATAAATATGCATTTAAGGGATATATAAAATTATTATGAAAAATTATTAATCTATAAAGATGTAATTTTTTCTACATTCTTACCCTCCCATTGTTTTTAAAATAATAACGTTGCTTGTGCGTATGTTTAGACTACCACCTCCATGAAGTGATGTGATTTTTTTCCCACTCCACCTTACATGGATGGTCGTAATGATATATTTAATGAATAAATTAATATTTATAATATTATTATGATTAATTAATGGTAAATATTATCTTTATTTTATTTCAACCTTTATAAATATTAAAACGTTTCTCATGTGTACGTATAGACTACCACCTTCATAAAATGAGGCATTTCATTTTTCATAACCACTTTACATGAATAGTTTTAAACATATATTTAAATTAAAAACATTATTATTATAAAATATCTTTGATTAAATATATTATGAAACCATTTATATTTTCTTTGGTCAACCAACCTAATATTTTTGCAAGATTAAGGACCAAAAAAACTCAAAACATCCAATAAAGATTTAAATTATTTGGAAACTAAAAAGAACATGGTATTAAATAAAATAAAATGAATAATTATAATGGAATTAGAATTAAAAAGGTTACTAATAAATTAATTAATTAATATAATATAATTATTTAGGATTTGGATAATGTATGGAGAAGGACAAGACTCATGGTAAGGAATTTCTGTTTAAAATCATGTTTTAATGTTTTCCTTTAAAAAAATTCATGTTATATATATATATTTTAAAATGTTTCAATAATTTTATTATATATATTTCAATTATTTGTTAATATCATTTTCAATTATCCATGAATTTTTACAAAGTCTTTATAAATTAAACTTTTTAATTTTTTTTATATAGGTCACTTTGACTCGTTTTACCAAAGTGATAATGAATGTTTTTTAACAGTTATCACCTGACCACCTATTACCAGAAACATTGATATTACTCATTATCTGGATTCCTATATAGGTTTTTATTGTTTTTAAGATAATATCCTATTCCCATTATTTTGGTAATTTTATGTAAAAGTTTTCGAAGGAAGGGTATATTTCTGTTTATTTTTTATATGAAAATAGAAAGTGATTCGAGTATGTGTTGAAATGAGTTTTTAAAGTGTTTTATGATGAATAAAATAATATATTATAAATTTTTCATTCATGATACGGTACATGGGAGTTATATATGATGATGGGTGATTCCAAGATATAGCTCTCCAATGAATTAGGTAATGATTTGGTCTTCGAAGGTGAAAATGAAGGTGATAATTGAGTAGGGTTGTAAAGACTTGGAAATTTCATGGAATAGTTTTTCTTAATTTTGCGAGTCTGTGGATTCTGACGGCACCTGATTCTGAGGCCTGGTGTGCCCAGAATCATTTTCCGAAGTTTAGCTCGGGTACGTTCAGTAAACGAACAAGCAGGTTTTTCTAAATCTTGAACCAGTGCTCGGAATTGAAATCCCAGGGCACCGTTGAAACCGCAACGCCGATATTTGTTTAAGGAGACCTTTGCCAGATTTTTTTTGCTCGGAAAGAGTTGTTTAATTTTGTGGATTAAGACTACGAATAAATAAAATTTTGCTATTAATTTTATTTCTTTTAAGTGGTTAGAATACTAAGGATGAAGGTTGTGTGGAACTAACTTCCCGTAAGGGGTTAATAGTGAGGTGGGGCCCACAAGAGCCCCCACCCCTTCAAATCCCCAAACCCCCCTCTTAAATGTGGGCAACCCCCCCCCCCCCCCCCCCATAAGTTATGACCTTCCCTCTCTCTTTAATTTAATCCCAACACACTTATTCAATTAATTTATTATCGTTAATTAATTTAATGAGGTTTTTGAATTTTAAAATGTTGGCATGTGTGAATAAATTAAGAAAAAGTCTTAATTTGTTTTTGGTTAGTTCGTTGTGTGGAGTCTGGGGAGAAAATAACCAAGGTCTCCAAGAACATCGTCTTCTACGTTGAAGAACGCGAAGAATGTCAAGACCTCGACGAAGAACGCTGTCACAGAAAGGGAAGACCGTCGTGCCGCCTTCTCTTCTCTCCGTAGCCGGTGAAAGACGCCTTTTTCAGAGAACGATGACGCGCCGCTTTCTTCATCGGGTGAACGCCGACGACGCTTACGAAGAATCGATCCGCAACGTCGTCTTCCATGACAGCGTCTTCCACGACGCCGTTGTTCTGCGACGACTATCGTTCGATAACTCCTTGAGGTAGGCGTTTGGTTTTGTTCGTGAATAATTCTTTGCGTTCTTCGTTTAATATTTGGGCTGCCTGTTATCAATTTAATGGGAGGAGGTCGGACCGCCCGAACATGGCTGATCCCCCTCCCCCTTTGATGTTGTGTTCGTTGCAGCTCGAACAAAGGCAACGTGGCGCAACGACACCGCGTGGAAACAAGAAGGAACACGGCGAAGAAGCGTGGCGCCGTCGCGCCGTGCCGTTGAGGCCGAACGAAACCGCGGACGGAGTCGGAGTCGCAGAGGCGATTCGAAGACTCTGCATATTGTTTATTTGACGTGCGAATCGACGGGTGATGACGGAACGGGCCGCAGAGGTGATTTGAAGACTCCACAGTGAAGTTCAGGTCCCGCAAAGACTCTAGGAACAGACGACCATTGAAACGGACCACCGGTGCACGTCTAGTGCTCCGAGGAGAGCGGCGGCGGCACGCCGCCGGAGGGGACTGCCGCGGCTGAGCCACGACGGACTCGAATGGCTATGTCATTCCGGGTTTTTGGGAGGGAGCGGCTTAATTCCGCACTGTTTCGAGACACGGGGGGGGGGGGGGGGGGGTGGCAGCGCCCCCCCATTTCTCGGCTCGGCCGTTTCGGCCGAGCTGCCTGGTCACGCGGGAGCCGCGCCAGCGCCAGGCCAACCGGCCGCCCAGGCCGGGATGGGTTGCGCCAGCACCAGGCCAACTGGCCGCCCAGGCCGGGAGGGTCCGCGCCATAACGGGCCGGACCCGGACCCAGTTCGGGTCGACCCGATTCGGGCCGACCCATGGGGTCTTGGGCCGGGTCGGTCCGGGCCCAAAACCCCCCATTTTCGGACAGTTCCGTTAAAACACTGATAACTTGGGATACAGACCTCTGATCGATGCATCGTCAGTTGAGATGGGATCCTTGGATCGAGAAAGTCGTTTCGGTATATTACACTCAAGGTTTCGGAGAACGTTGGGTATGGTCAGGTTGGTTCGAACACGAAACTAACTGGGCCCTCGGAGCAGAAACGCTTATAACTTGGACTCCGGACGTCTGATTGACGTACCATCGACTTTGTTGGTTTACTCTTAGTGAGAAAAACCTTTTGACTTAATCCACTCGAGGTTTAGATGCAGTTGGTGTATGGTCGGATTGGTTTTGACTTAAAATCCAACCGGGCCCCTGGGACGAAAAAGCCAATAACTCTCGGAGCGGGCATCCGATTGACGCGTAGTCTGTCATGTTGTTTTCCTTTTGACGAGACGGAACTTTGGGATACATCATCTTCGGACTACGTGTCAGTTGATGTATCGATCTCTTGGATCGTGGAGTGGACCCTCCCAGAACGAGCATTCTGTGTGCGGAAACCCTAGAGCTGGCTGCGACTTCGACGATGATGATAACCGCATTGGAATCCTCCGTGGGTTCGACGGTGAAGACTTTCGTACTGGAATCCTCCGTGGGTTCGACGATGATGACAACCATACGGGAATCCTCTGTGGGTTTGGCGGTGAAGATTACATTACTTTCAATCATTATGAAACCTTAGAGCTGGCTGAGACTTGATGAAAGCTGATCGATCGACTCGGTGTCTTTCGGAAAGCCCAGTGGGGAGCGCTTGGTTGTAGCGGCAGACCCATGGCGGAGGAGCGCTTGGTTGTAGCGGTAGACCAGCAGTACTCAACAGAAGGAGTACCTCTGGAGGCTATGAGGGGGGAGTGCTTGGTTGTAGCGGCAGACCCATGGTGGGAAGCACTTGGTTGTAGCGGCAGACCCACGGCGGAGGAGCGCTTGGTTGTAGCGGAAGACACACGGTACTCAACATAAGGAGTACCTCTGGAGGCTATGAGGGGGAGCGCTTGGTTGTAGAGGCAGACCCATGGTGGGAAGTGCTTGGTTTTAGCAGTAGGCCCACTGTACTTGACAGGTGGAGTACTATAGCAGTCCAAGGTTAGTGGGAAGCGCTTGGTTGTAGCGGCAAACCCACTGTACTCGATAGAGGAGGAGTTCTCCAGCAGCTATGGTTTTGACATGATGATTAAATCCTGTTTTGAGCTGAGTCTTGACTTTCAATCATTATCTTCAATATGATTGACTTTCTTTCTTACGTGGATTGGGTTGTGTTATCCTGTGTGGATTGGGTTGTACTATCCTGTGTGGACGTGATCGAACTTGGGCTCAGATGATGGAGTTGAATTGGAATTGATGACTTAGGTATATGTATGGGTATATACCTAAGTAGTTGTGGATGTTACTTTGTGATTATATCTTTATTTTGTGGATTATCCTTTTTGGATTTTGGGAGACCTTCGGGGGTCTCGGTGTCCCTACTGAGTATCGTATACTCACCCCTGCACGGGCTTCTCCCGCACTACGTTGTGTTGGTTGCAGACGACGGACATCACTGATCGTGGTTGAGGCTTTTAGAGTTATACGGTACCCGGAGGAGGGTCTCACGACAAATCGGTGCCCGAAGGTGGATATCACGTCGAGTCAGTGCCCGAAGGTGGATTTCACGACGAGTCGGTACCTGGAGGAGACGGACGGATGTGGAGTAATGAGGAGGAGATATATACCTACCCTTCAGGTAGAAATCCGGAGAACGATCCAGGAGTGACTTGTCACCTTTCAGATGTCGCCCTTTTGAGGTGTACTTTCTTTCGGTTGTAGCTGTACCTTTATTTTGGGGCTTGTATTTCTGGCCCCTTGTACTTTCAGCACGTTTGTTTTACTGCTTTACTTAGTGGTTTCTCCCCCTTGTACTCTCTTGTGTTGTTTAGTTTTATAAAGGCAATGCCTTCCCTTCTTCTTGGGATTTACGCCTTTGGTGCTAGTCTCCATCCCTTGGCCTATGGAAGGCGGGTTTGGGGTAGTCACAACACGGGCCCCGAGGACGGGTCGTGACAAGGGTACTCCTATAAAATTGACTTGTTTTTAGTTATTCGAACACTAGTGAAACACGATTGAAAATAGGTTATGAATATGATTATCTAAGGACCATGCATTATTTTTCTATGATTTCAATTAGTTTTAATGAAAATATTTTTATTTAAAGTATGATGTGTTTAAGCTTTTAAAAGTGAATGGGTTCTTTTCAAGGAAAATAATTTTCATGGGATTCATGTTTTCTCAATATGCATTCATCTATTTTCCATAATTGATATGGGTTTCAAAGGTATTCTTTATAAAAGGTTTATTTTCATATGTGGATAGTATTTATTTATATGCTCAATTTTTTTTGTGAAATTGGTAATAATTTTTATAGGTTTTCGTGTTTTTCACCAGACTAATGGGTATCAATTATTTTTATATCCCTTAATGAGTTTTTTATTCTCATCTTGCATTTAAAAATTTTATTCATATACTACGACAATGTTTAATAACTATATCAAGGTCAATATTTTTGATTTGGGGATTCATATTAAATGGAATAAAAGTGTCTTGAATGATACATGGGTGTAAGTTTAAGTACTTGTTTTTGTGAAAAAATGTTTTCTATAAAGATGTTCTCACATTTTTAAGAAATAGTTTTCCCTAATTATAGAAAACTATAAACCTAAAATATGTTGGGAATATAATAATGTGAAATCCATTTTATTAAACTCATAAATATAGGTTTTTAAGTTATAGAGAGTTATATTTTGTATTATATAGAGGGTTTGGATAAATTTAGAGGTTATGATCATTTAAAATGAAACTTTAAAGAGATTAAAATTTATGTTTATATTATCATAAGATAGAATTTCAGGATTAAAAAATTTATTTATCTAATCCATGTATATTTAAAATGATTTTATATAGCGTAAATTGGGTGAATAAGGTGGGAAGGCATCAAGAGGACAATGTCCTTTTATACTAGAAACTCGAAATGGTTGGTGTCAAATTTGAGTAGTTTGTGACTCTATTAACTAAATTGATGCAGTCTTTCAATGGTGGAACCCATGGAAGGGAGATACAAAATTATTCGTAGAGGAATATCTATATAGTGGAGTATTTTAGGAAATAGCACCCTCCAACATTTGGTGGATCATCAGACCCAATAAAAGATTTAGTATTGATCAATGCTTTGGAACTTTCTTTCAAATGTTTTGTGATGTTAAAAACATCAAAAAGTGAATATTTTTATTTATAATTTTTAAGGTGAAGTAGATAAGTAGTTCTATTTAATTAAGAGTATAATGGAGAAAAATTAAATTTACACCATGGAGTATACAATTTTTAAGGATCTTTTTCTTTAAAAATATTTCCCAAAATTTATTTAACTTATAATTGAAATAAAATATCTTGAATTTATGAAAAGGGAAAAGGTCTCAATTACCAATTAAAAATAATATTTCACTAGAGTATATATATATGAAAACAATTTAATTATATACCATGAAATTAAAATTGATAGATTTTACACATGCCTGAAACCAATTTATAAAATGTTTTGGACTCCTATGAATTTGAAATCTATGAGGAAGTGCTTAAATGTTCTGAGAAATTTAAGATGAATTTTTCCAATGCTTATATACCTCATGAAAATAATAATTATAAGTGGTAAAGGAGAGAGGAAATGGAAAATTAGTCAATAAATAAATCTATAAGTAAGCCTCTAATATGTTCCAAATTTGGTAAAATACATTTTAAGGAATGCTTGATAGGATTGGGAAAGTGTTACTGATGTGTTAAGATTTTTTATATAGGACATGGTTACAAATAAAAGAGTTCTAATCTAACAAAAAATGATAAAATAAATATTCATTCAGTAGTAAAATGTTTAAATTTCAATGCGTTGGATTGTTATGTAAACATGTCTCTGAAAAAAAAATATATTCAAGGTGTGAATCATCAAGATCCAAAGTAGAGTTAAAAGGTATTTTTCTAATACTATGGACGATGTGGGGTCCTGAAATGAAGTGGTGAAAGTTATACTAATTTTTTACTAAAACTATGACACTATATTTTTTGATTTAGGATCTACACATTCTTTTATTTCATTAAAATTTCAGAGAAAAATGAAAATATCACCACAATAAACAGTGACATAACTTATCATAAAAACATATAGGGGAATTGTTAAACCAATAAGAATTTATAAGAATATTCCTAATATCATCTATTGTATGTGTTGGATTTAAATTTTATATTCTAAGATTGATTGAAAAGCTAAATAATTTATATTCGATTCTCATTGTGAGTTTTAATTTGTATATAATATTGAGTTCATGCCTATTAAAACATATCAAGAAGATGAGATATTGATTAAATATGGTTTAGAAAGTTATCTTACACATGTTATCAAAAGTAAATGAACAATTTAGATTTGGTATGTGCCTATATTAAGTGAATTTTCTGATGTATTTCTTTTTTTATCTTCCTATTTTTATTCCTAATTAGAAGATTCAATTTACTATTGAATCAGATCCCTATACTAATCCAATTTCAAAACCACTTTATAAAATTGATCCCATGGAGCTACTAGAACTGGAAAGGCAGTTATGATAATTACTATATAAGGGTTTTATCCTCACTAGAACATCACTTTATTTCATTTTGGTTTTTTTAAAATAAGGATGTTTACTTGATGATTTTCATTAATTATAGAGAACACAATTACATTACGGTTAAAAACAAGCATTTTTTCTTCATGACAGTGAATTGTATTATTAAATTTATGGTGCATAGTATTTTTCTAATATTGACTTCAAATATGGATACCATCAGGTAAATTTGAATTAAGATTAATTTTTTAGGATAGTATTTCATACTAGGTATTTTCATTAAGAGTTTTTGGTTATTCCTTTCATGTTTACAAATACACTTACTATATTTAAGGATCTTACAAATAGAGTTTTATATAAGTTCCTTGATAAATTTTAATAGTATTAATTGATGAAATTATATTATACTATAATAGTTACTAGGATTATGATAAAAATATTAGGATTTTTTTATAGACTCTAATAGAAAAAAATATATTTAAAATTTAATAAATATGAATTTTTTCCATAATAGATTTATGTCCTTGGGTATGTTGTTTCTAAATATGACATAAAGGTATTATGCATTTTGGAAGGAAAGGAAATTTATTATATGGCATATTGGTTTATATAAAATTCTAGATAAAGTGGGATTATTTTATTAATGTGTATCCTTACCTATGATTTCAACTCATGTACATTATTTATTTCATGTTTCATTATTAGGAAAATATGTGAAACATGCATCTCAGCCCTTGACCCCTGAAGTTGTTCAGTTATCAGAGAATATTTATTATGAGTAAAATTAAGTTAAAATAATAGATAGAAGATAGTAGTTATTATGGAATAAGTTAATTCACCTTTTTATGGTTTTAAAAAACAACCTTATGGTCAAAGAAGTAATATGGGAATTAGAAAAATATATGTGGGAAAATATCATCAATTGTTTAAGTAATGAAAAAATTGTGAGGATGGAATTTTATTTAGGAGGGAAGAATGTAAAAACCTAGGTAATACTATAAATAAATTAATTTTAGTATTATAATTATTAATTTTTTTATTCATATTCATTGTAGCATTATAAATTATTTTAGATAATTTATCAATCGAAAAGGAAATAATTTTATTTAACTAAATTGATTTTTCCTCTATTACATGGTTTTATTTAAAAGTTAAATTTATAATTTAATAAATTTAAATTGAAAAAATTGGATTCATTTTTCGCATAAAAATTTTAAAATAATCTTAATATAATTTTTTGGAATTCTTCTGTAATAGATAATTTTCAATTGAATAGTGAGAAATGCTAATTATACAATTATTATCATTTTTATGATATAATCATTGTATAATAATGGTTTTTAAGTTTATAAAAATTTATTTATAGAATTAATATAGGTTTAATAATTAATATTATTAATTTAAATATATAACTTTGATCTTATAAATCTTTGTTTGACATTTTAGAAATCTAAGTAATATTTTTTTATTCAAATAAAAACTATTTTTAGTTCATCTCTTTTAATAATATTTTCAAAAAAATTATTTAAATTTTGGTTTAGTTTTCAACTAAAATAATTTTTAATTGATTTAAACTAATACAATTAATTTCATATGAATCAACATTATACATGATTTAGATGTAAAATCAGGTTTATTCTTAAAACATGTATTTTTCTAAAAATAGTTTTTTGTTATATATTGTTAAATTATATTAAAATTAATTTTTATTACTTTTGGAAACTGAATATTATAAAATGGATTAAATATTTGGGATTAGTATTTTATAATTTTTCAATGATGTAAATTCCATTTTTAGTCATAATGAATAGTTATCAAGGTAAAAGTTTGTCATCATGGTAAAGGCTAAAAGTGTTAACGATGGGGATAAACTAAGTGATAAGGCTTAAAATATCTCTAAAACTTGTATAGTTTTGATTTATTTAGAATATATAGACACTAAATTATAATTTATTAAAAAATTTACTATATAGTATCCACTTTCCATGAGAAATATATTTATGATATTTTAAAGTTCTTAATATTTACAGGGGTTTCACTCCTCTAACTTATAAAAGAGATCCACTTATTCTAACTTTTCCCAATACTTTTAGCACCCTATATTGAACATTATCAACCCAAATACCTCCCCAAATATCCTCCCCATGTACAATATATCTAGGTATCACCAAAATACCCATCCTAGATTTCTTAAGGTGTAATACAAAAGAAGCTATCCAAGGTGGAGGTATAAGTCTTAGAAACATTATTTCGAGTTTATTTCTTATTGTATATTATTAAAATATATTATAACCATCCTAATGTAATTAAATAATAATATTCTAAAATTTTATTATATGTATGGGAAAACTATTTTCTTCTTCCTTTCTATCCTATGAGAAATGAAGACTTCACTCATGCGTGTGTGCGGAATACTGCCTCTATTAAGCAATGTGCCTCATTTTTCATCACAAACTCACTCAGATAGTTATAAAGTTTTATTTAATGGATATATATTATTTTTATGAAATAATTATAATTTTTATAATTATTAAATTTTATATACCATCTTACCCTCCAATCCATTGAAAAATGATAATGTCACTCTTGCATATGTGTGGACTCCCACCTCTATGAAGTGATGTGATTCGTTTTTCATTTATACCTCGAATGGATTGTTATAAGGATGGATTAAATGAATAAATATGATATTTATTATATAATTATGATTCTATAAAAGTAAAAAAATTATATTATTTAATTAATTTTCATTCATTATAAAGCTTAAAATGTCACTTATGTCTACGGGTAGCCTATCACCTCCCTGAAACGGTGCATTTCATTGTTCATGACCGCTAGACATAGATGATTATGAAAGTATATTTAATATAAAAAAATATTATTTTAAAAGTTTTAGGTTATGTAGAAGATGAAACCATGCCCCCATTAAATTTTTTTAACCTAAAAATGTTATTTGAATGATTAGGGACCAAACAACCTCAAAACATATGATGTAAACATAACTAATTTAGTATCTAAATAGATAATACTGATAGATGAAACAAAATTAATAGTGATAATTGATTAAAAATTAAAAATATTATTAATAAAGTAATTATTTAATATAATTTTTTTATTCACGTGTTATTGAACGTATGATTAAAGACAAGACTCAATATAATTGATTTTTATTCAAAACCTTATTTTAAATTTTTTCCTTTCAAAATTATTGTCTTCCATGTCCATATTATAAAAATTTCTTTAATAATGTTATCATCTATTCTATAATTATTTTTTAAGATAATTTTCAACCATACATTAAATTCTTCTCACGTTTTAACAATGTATTTTTTAATGTTTTCTATACTGGTCAGTTTTTACTCGTTTTCAAAATTACAAAAGAATGTTTTTTAACATTTATCAGATGACTGCCTATTCACACCATCAAATTCAATATTGATTATAAAAATTACTCTAAAAATATTATGATTTTTCAAATAATCTTGTATTCCACTTTTTTAGTGAACTTTTTTTATGATTTATCAAAGTAAAAAAGATATTTCTTATTATTTTTATATAAAAATAAAAATTATTTTATTATATATTCAAGTGATTTTCTATAGGATTCTATTATTAAAAGGTAAAATTTCATAAATGTTTTATTCATTATACTGTTCTTGGGAATTATAGATTATGATGAGTGATCATGTGATCATATGATATAACTCTCCAATGCATTGGACAATGATTTAGTTTTCAAAGACTAAAATGAGGGAGAGAACTGAGTAGGTTTCTCCTATTCAATTAACTGGTTTTGAGTTATTCTGACATGGTTTAAACATGAATGAAAATTGTTTATGAATATGATGATCCAAGGTTCCAATGCTATTTTTCAATGCTTTTAATTAGTATTAATGGAAATCTTTTACTTTCAAGAGAAAGGCAATCAATCTTTTAAAAATGAAAGATTTATTTTCTAGTAAAATAATTTTCACGAGTTCTCATGTTTTCTCTAGATGATTTCATTGGTTTTTATGATTTCTACTGGTTTTAAAAGTTTTATTTGAGAAAAAGTATATTTTCACCTGTTTTTATGATTTATTTATATGATCAAAGTTTATTGTTAAAATTTTTGAACATTTTTATGGGTTTTATTGTTTTTATATAACATCCCCAGCCTAAACTCCACTAAACCAGTTCCCCAAACTAGGCCATCGCTTGACCTCAAGCACTCTTCTTCATACACCATAGGTTACCAACTATCATAGAGGGTGGAATGGACCACTTTGGGAGACTATACCCTCTTTTCCATAGTAATCCACAATATATAACATATGAAATAAAGGAAACAATATGCAATAAACCAAAAACATACATTACGAACCATTTTAAATAGGGTAAAAAACACAACCAAATGATAAATATGTCATGTCATGCTAATAGTTCCAAAACTAAGGAAACCTAAAAATAAATAAATAAAACTGAATCCCCAAAATGGGTCCCTACTCTAAGTTTAGATCCTCATCTATGCACATCCCAAACCCAACTCAACTTCCTAGCATAGGTCATTTTCCCTTGTCTTGTACTGAAATCATGAAATCTGCTTGGGCCTCAAATGGTGGCCCTAGAAGGGTGAATTTATAACTCAACAGGCACCCAAAAATGGTGTCTACCAAATATCCAATAAAAATATATATTTCATTCAAGCACAAAGTATATGAAATTGTAAAATAAATACAATTATGGTACCATTAGTTTACAATATTCAATTTATCCATTTTCATCATTTGTTTCATGGGTTAAGCATTTACATCATTTACACTACGACCTAAGCTAATAAATTATCATGCTTAATGAAATAATTCAAGTTTCCTATCTCATTAGGTATAACTATTTCATAAAAAATACATCACACTTGCATTGGATCCTCGGTCCATGAAGTCTCATCAAATGCAACCGTTATGGGAATAGAGCCTCAGTCCCCTTCCCTAACCCATGCATCATAGGAGCGTGGTTCAGAGCCTCATTCCAACCTGATACATAGATCCTAAAGTAAAATAGACCGCAAATACAAATACATGTGCACATTCTTACTTATACATTTACCACATATATTATATCACAAACCATACACAATAAATTCACATAATATTCAGATTTCATATTTTATTCATCTTATAAATCATCATCAAGACATCACCCAATAGTACATTTACCATTTATGTTGTATATCCCATTTAACCCATTTACCATTCTATTATTTAACCCATTTAAAACATTAACAAATTCTCATACATTGTCTCATTTACACATTTCAATTATAACTCATACGTCATTGGACACATTCACATTATTCCCTTTAACCCTTTTAAAAATATTCCAAACAATCCATTTTACCATTATTGGAATCTATAAACAACTATCAATAATCTGATTTTATCACAAGTTAACATATCTATAGGTTCATCATGGGTTGTAGTAAATCAAAAGTCAAATCTATACTTAATATTAAAATTTTCCATGTATGAGAATGTTGGTCCACCCCATGGGTAGCCTTAAACCACTCTAATAAATCTCAATGAATCCCATGGGGATCATGAGAGGTTTAATTCATCATTTATCCAACCATTTTCCAAATCTCACAATAGCAATAAATTTCACAATAAGATAGATGCAATAACACAACCAAAAATGCAAAAAATAACTTTAAGACTATGGTATATAACTTTTAGACCACCTACCTCGATTATAAAGAGGAACACTCACTTAACCATATCCTTTGAGTTAGATATAAACACCACTGAAATCACTAACTGAAGATGTACTTGAAGAAGTGGGTTTAGGGTTTCTGAAGGATAAGAAAGGCCACAAAATTCCTAATCTGAAAAAGAGAATGAAGAGTGTGGTTAGAATTACCCGTATCTTTTATATCCACCCAATGACACTCCAAATGACCTATAAATGAAGTATATTGACCATTGAAAAATATTTTAGGGATTTCGTTCATCACTAGGTCTATATGAGGAATAATGAGGCAGAAAATTGGGTGATAACTCATAAATCCAAGGGGGAAAAGTGGTAAATTTTCAATTTTTAATGCATCCCAAAGTTTTGATGCACAGTTTTCCAAACTATGCACAATACTTGGTTTAAGAGGGGTACAATTTTTATAGTTACCTAGATATCCCACATGGTTTTTCAAACCGTGTGTCAACCATGTAGAATTCATCTATTCAAGCCCACACAGTTTTGGTATTTGCTTTTCAGGGTTTATAAAACCGTGAAACCCTCCTCCTGGATAGAATGGTTTGGGTGCACAGTAACTCCTAAACATGCACCAATTATTAAAAATGCACTCAATATCCATTTTTTCCTTTTTCTTACACATCACAAACCTCTGAAACACCCTTGAGCCTCTTCACACACCCAGTAAACATTCAATTAACCAAATTCAATAGATTCAAACCAAAATTTAAATAGGTACATACCTCCATGAAGTCTAGGATCTTACATTTTCATTGGACTAATGGGTTTCCTATATTTGTATATCCCATGATGTGTTTTTTTATCGTCCTGCATTTTTAAATGTTTTTCACAGGATTTGATTAGATGTAGGAACTCTAGAAAGACCAATCTTTATTCTATAGGGACTCATGTTAATTGAAGGGAAGGTATCTTGAATAAAACAAGTGTGAAAATTTAAGAAACTATTATTGTGGAAAAAATCTACATCACGTGAAAGTGTCCATATTATTATGTAATGTTTTAACCTAATTCTATAAAATTATAAACCCAAAAGATATTATTAATGTAAGAATGTGAATTACTTGCTATTAAAATCATCATTATGTGTTTTTTAAGTTACGGGGTGTTATAACTAGTATTGTTGGTCTTGGTATAAAATTTTAGGGATGATTTACTCATTTGTTTATTATTTAGAGACATGAAAAAAATTCTATTTTAAATACTATATAATACATACTTAAGTAGAATGTACGAGAAATAAACTAAAAACCAAATAGGTTCTAAATAATTAGATTATAAATCAAACAACTGAACAACCCATTAAATTAATTCACAAAACAACATAAAAATTATAGTAAAACTCATTTAAACGAGTCCTTGGTGAGTGTTCATGATAAACATAGCATAAGTCACGTGACACCATAAAATGTCTAAGCAATTAAAAAAAATTTCTTCGATCACATCTAATCACTCCAACTCTAAAGTGGAAAATAATCATGCTTCTATGTTTAACATGATAAATTATCCAAGGATACAAAATAGCTATTTGTAATTTTATAAGTACCCTAGAATCTAAAAAAGATAGGATATATGTCCACCATGGTATCCATGCAATGTGTGAGCATAAATAATCAGCAGGACACCACCAATGCCATATTAATACAATAGTGAAGATGGCTATATGTGAGAATGTCTACACATTTTTGTGTGTGTGTGTGTAGTAAAATAGTTTAAAAAAAACAAAGTACATATGTAGATTGATGATGGAGAAAATCATAAACTATAATTTACTATCACTGAAAACCCCTATGCTGAGAGGATCAATTCTTGTACCACCTAATTTCAGACTCAACTTAGAATATGAGACAAATAATATAGTGAAGTAAGAGTTCAAAACTCATCCATTCATAATGATGTTAGGGTGTAACTCAATATCTGTCTAGGGGAAATAGAATCATGTAATATAGAATCAGGAAAACTAATTGGAACATTCCATTTAAAGGTTAAGGGAAAGAGGTATGATAATATTTAGGTCAAAACCCATCTCATTCCATCATATACATTAATAGACGACAAAACTAATTTAAAAATATAAAATAATAATAATATATACCTTATATCACACATATCTATCATCAAAGTAGTATTCACGATCCTGGTGTCAAAGGTAGTTACAAAAAATAATAATCTTCCTATTTATTTTAAAAAGGGAGTCTCCAGGAGTGGCCTTTTTGAACCCTCCACACCCAGAAACCCCTATCCCCACAAATAGGTTATTTGGAGAAGCCCCGGTCAGGAAGGATCCATTGCTAGTGAAGATAACAGAGCATCCCATAGGGTAACGGTATAATCATCGATTGTTTGACACATCAATCCATCATCTAGGTGTTTTATTCTTTTCTTTCGACTTAGTGAGACACCGTGTGACCTGGCAAGGTGAGTGGAGTGTGGGAGGTGGATATTACCCCAAGAGTGGTCTCCTAGGAATCGAAACTCTTACCTCACTAAACATTGTTATTATTCCCTCAACCTTTCATCACTACACCACTGTTGAAGCGGAACATAAAATAATATTCATACCTATAAAAGGAAAAACATAGTCAGTATAGTAAATCTATTGTCATGAGCAAAAAATATTATAAATAACATCACCCTTTATTATTTACTTAAAAAGGTAATAACATTATTATTAAAATATAGGATATATATATCCACGCTCAGTTTAGGAGACTATAAATTTACACGAGCATGGAAGAATATATTATAAACATCACTCATGGAATAAATATTTCATAAATAGAAAATAATATATAATTTGTAGAACAATGTTAGTATTGATACAAATGGAACCACAATAGAATAACATACTCAAATCCCAAGACATTCTAGGAATATTCCAATAAATGTAGTAGATAGTCAATTACATTAACTTTGAAAAGGTATATTCATCTCAAACATAAAACTAGGATAGTGCATATTAATGTTAGTTCATAGAATCGTGTGAGTAAGTAATATCCTATACTATAGGCCCAAATTAGTATAATATTACTTATTATAGTTTTATAGGCTAGATTTCATACACCAAAAGCCTAAAAATAGACATTGATATCATAAAATTTTATTTAAGTGACCAATTTTCAAAACAGTGAAGGTGGGTCTCATTGAAAGACGAAATTGGGAGAATAAATTAAAGAATATGGAAAGGAAAAATAGAGGAAACTACTTAAGTTGTTATTTATAAATGAAACATTTGGAATCAATGGTTTTCATAAAATTTTCTACACTTTAAACCTTTATAAAAACCATAGAAATTGTTATGTGTTGGGTTAGTTAAATGTTAAAATGATAATCTTTTCATGTTTAATCAAATCATCACACCTCATAAACCCAACCATAATAATTCTTATTTATCATTTTTAACAATAGGTAATCTTTGTTACTTTTACTTATATCTAAATCAAGTTTATAGGGAAATAGGTGATTACTGTTATAAAATATAGGTGGTACCTAAAAAAGTGTGCCTTGGTTATAAATTAATAAACAAAGATATTTTAGTCCAAATAGAGACTCTTCACTTAAAAGTTGTCCTAAAATGTTTTGAGACTACATACACAATGAGGTTATTTATTTATATACATGATTAATACCAAGGGAGGTTCTTAACATGTTGAAGCCTAAAAATTTAGAAACCTTATTTTAGGATTTTTTCCCAACTTTAATATTGAGGTAAATTAAACAAAAATGGATAAAAATTTCATGGAGTGTTCAAGGAATGAACTGATTTATTAAAATTTTCAATATATTCAAGATTAAGTGATTTTCTAATCTATAGTTCCAAACAACCTTTTTCAAATAATTTAATTACTTATACCAAAATAAAATTTGGTATAACATACATTTATAATTATGAAAATAAAATAAACTTTATTAATTATTTAGAAAAAAATAAAGATATGAATCATTCATGTAGATTCTAAGAATCACTTGGTGAGTTGATACCACCTAACCATAATTTAGGAAAGCTTTACCCACTGTATATGATCACTGAATGTCCCTAAAACCATTATACTATGATACATAAATAAATTAATTAAATAATTAAAGTCTGTAATTATAGAGGGTTAAACCTTTATGTAAAACAACGAAATTTACACCTAAAATTATTCTATAATCATATAAATAAAAATACCTAACTAAATTTAAGTTAACATACTCTAATTTTACACTAAAACCATGAAATATTGAGAATAAAATTCTATTCAATCAACTTTAATTAAAACAATGAAAAATGATTAATAATAAACCCACACAAGCCTATTAAAAGAGAAATAAAAGGAATCACCATTATTTATGGTTGAATTAATCCATGATATGGTGGAATTCACTTCAAAATCTCAAACAGTCATAAGGGAAATGAGAAAAGAATAAGAGAAGAAGTAAAAAAGTGAGGTGGATGGAGGCTTAACCAAGTATTTTTCAGGGAAATATCCCATGGAACACCTTGAATAAAAAAAAGGAGGATTAAGAGGATTAATGAGACCTCAAAGATCTGTGAATGGGGATCTCAAGTTGTTATGGGGAATTGAAATTGAGTTTCATGAAGGAAGGGTCTAAAAGGATGGGGTGAAATGAAGAAAAACCTATAAAAAATAACCATATAAAAACTGTTCGGTACTAGATGAGGTACCACCAAGTACCCAATAGAACCCCAAGGATACCCATGAAATTTCCAAGCCAAACATTTACCATATGGTCTCATATAAAGTTCAAAATGTCTCTTTTAGTTATAAAATATAGGTAGAACCCCTACATTGGTACCCCAAACTTCAAAACTATGTCAAATCCTCAACCTCATTCATAAATACATAATAATTATTCATCAAACATTTGAAACAAATTATTAATCCCAAAAAATAAACCCTTAATCATAACCAAAAGTTCAAAAAAATATACCTTAATACTATAAAATTCTTATTTAAGACTTTTAAAATGCCTTAATCATGTTAATTTGTACATGATCCATTACAACCTCCCCCCTATACGACTTATCTTCTATGAAACATCTCTGGATATTCTTACCCAAGGTTTCACTACCCATATTTATCTAATAAATATTTTTTAAGTATCCATTAATTCCATAATTCCCAAATTATAAATCCATCACAAGTCTCCAAAACCTATCCAAATTCTCATTCAAAATCATCAAACCATGATCATATCTTCTATACATGACCCAAAACTCACCATAAATCACATATCAAATATTCCATCTCATTTCGAACACATTAATTTAAAAACTACCACAAATAACCAAAAACAATAAAATTTCATTATTATAACCATCAAAACCACCCAATTCTAATAGCTAAAATACCCCAACATCAAAAATTGTAACACATATTTGAATTATGTATCACATTTTTTGATGTGTGAGTTATAAAACCCATGTATTATTTTATCCATCCCAAGATATTACTAAAAAGGGTATATTAAATACCTTATAATTCTCTATACACCACCCCTAAAACAAAAACAAATCTAAGATACTCCTCACTATAGGATTTTACTAGGCACTTCTATGATTGTCCCACCATTATGTTTCAATTTATCAAAATTATTTACCTACTAAGGGAAAATAAAACCCCTTGTTTATTTTAAAAAACATATAGAAATTTTTTATAAGAATGCCAAATTTTACATGACCGATTCATTATTAAGATCCAATTTAAGATGACATGTTATCTAGGTTCCTTTTTTTAATAAATCCACAAGTATTTTAAAATATAATTTATGAATCATATTTTTGTTAAATTTTATTTTATTTTAAAACCAAAATAGAATTTATTCTAAAGATTATGTTACCATTCCATTTTCAAAATACACCTTTACCCAATTTAAAACATAGAAAATGGTAAAACAGTTTTGACTAATCTCAGTTCCATTGTAAAATTCTTGAACATAAATTCCAATTTTAGAAAACTATTTTTTACCAATGCCAAATGACATGAAAATTTTTTTTAAGATTAAAAAACCCATTTTAATACATATAACTCATATTAATAGAATAGATTACTTTACTAAAAAATAATAACAGACTCTTATAAGTATATCAAGCCATAAGGATCAATCACTAACATGTCTAAGGACATCAGTTATATTAGGACATGATCAAGGAAAATAATGACAAACAGGTCTGAGTAATTAATTTTAAAAAACATTTCCACTAGCACATCAACTATCAAGGAACATAAAACATGATCAATTTTATAATATCAATAAATTTTTCAATATAATGAATTCTAAAACAAAACGAATACTCTAAAATAGATTATTAAATAGATAAAAAAAAGCCTTCATGATTTGGAAACATTACTAATATAAGATTAATTATTATGCTCTATGAAAATATATAGGCAAAAAATAGAGGGCATGATAAGCCGTGAAAATATAAGTTAAAAAAATCCATTCTTCATAAAATAAAGTATAAAAAAGGGTGACTAACTATCATAGAAATGAACATGTTTATCTCAATCATATGATTCAATTATAGATTCATATTAACCTAATAATAAATAATATATATACATTTTATATGATTACATGTATATATATATATATTTTTTGTTGATGTTTTAGTTATTAAAAACCTATAATGGATTCTATTTGTAGTATAACAACCCCAGCAAAGAATGTGGTATGGTATGATATCCTAAATGTTCTTATCTAACAGTTCATAATAATGATGCATGAACCAAAATAGTTGTTGATTCTCATTTGATTTCTAAATGCATGTATTTGGTTCCATACCATCATACCCAAGACCATAAAATTAAAGACCTTATCAATCTACAATTCCTACTAAGTACCCAAACATCCCCTAGTAACTTGGGTTTCCATCATAAATAGGTTTATGATGAATTTTTGTGGGTTACCTATCAAGTCCCGATTGTCTTAACACTTTTATGGAAAATAAAATGTCACTTTTAAATATAAGTATTTATATTATACCACTTTGTAATGTATGAGACATGAGTACCCACATAATGCAGGGGTCATGTGCGATACTACCCTAGGAGAACTCTTTGAATATTTTGGGATAGTGAATAGTTCTCTTGGTCTGAATATAAAATTTGGAGAATTATTTACTCACTAATTTATGATCTCTAGTCATCACTAACTTCTACTGTAAATTCATCATGACCCATTTATAAGTCTAGTATTACAAAAATAAACCACTTACCAAAACAAACCTAAATGGATAGAAAATAAAATAATAAATATTAAAAGTTTGTAAATGAAATCATAAAAGACCAATAAACCTATATTCAAACATATATAAACCAGCTTGTGGTGAATGTCCAATCGAAACATAGATTAAGATAAGAAACACCACAAGAATAAATTTTGATGATTCAAACAATAACTTTGTTAGTATCTAATATCTTTAAATCTCAAGTGGTAATTAATATCACTATCATATTTAAAATTAAAAACAAGCTAAGGAAATCCAACAACTTCTTATATACTTGTAAGTACCTGAAAATCAATAAAATATAGGTTTTCATGTCTACTAAACTGTCTATATAGGGTGTGAGTATAAATATTCAGTAGGGCACAACCAGCAGTGTCTCAACACAACTGTGAAAAATTGGTTCATGCATGTACATGTTTATATGTTTATATACATATATAATTAGATAGTTTTACAGTCAAAAAACAAAGTATATAAGTAGATCGATAATGGATAAAATCATAGGCAATAATTTACTACAACTAATAACCCATTATAATGACAGGATCCATACTTGTACAACGTTTCTTAAGCCTCTTCTCAGAATATGAGATGCACTATATAGTGAAGTTATGGATTAATAGTTTTCCTTTCATAATGAAGTTAGTTTTCAACATCCATCTCATAGGGGGAAAGGAAATCATATATAATAGTGCTAGGGCATTTTAGTTAACATTCCCTTTCAATTTTAACTAAATTGGGTATAATAACACCAAGGTCTAAACTCATTCCATTAAATATAATTAATTAACATAAATTTGGCCTATTTTAATAGTTTTTAATAATTTAAATGTACCACTCTTAGTGGTCCTGTCAATAATCAATTAAATATCCATGTTGATTGTATTAAAACAAGTTGCTTCAAAAAAAATTCTGACATTTCAAATTAATAACATACTAGATATAGATATTCATTCTCATTTTACCCAACTTTAAATTTTCACAAGGATGGGAGTAACTAACATAGATATAAATCATTGAAAGAAAACATGTTATTCTATGAATATAAAATTATATATAAGTAGTTAAAAAATCATAGTGTTTATCTAAATAGAAAAACATGGATATAGAATACTCAAATCTAAAGTCATACTAGGAATATTCCAATAAAGGTAGGATATAATAAATTATATTAACTCTAATAAGTTCTACCCAAGCCAAATCTCACACCATACTGGGGAATACTAATGGTAGTTGTTAGACTAACATGGTAAAGGTGAATATCCTTTGTAATGTTTTGTAATAAGATTTAAATTTTATTCCAACACATCTTTTTTATGATTTTTATTGTTTCGATTGAAATTAGGTTTCTTAAGAATATTAAGAAATTTTTCTTACCATAAATAAGAAACTTTCCTTGAGTCTACTAATGTTATTCCACAATTCAAGTTCATAACATCATGAAGATATCATAATCAAAGTTGAGTTTGTTCATATTTTTATAAAGTTAATAATGTAAAAATTGGTAGATATACAATGTTTGAGGAGTTCAGGATATAGAAGTAGTCCAAAGTTCAAGTTAAATTTTCAAATAGACAGTTTGTATGAAGTGAAAGGTGTTGTGTTTTTATTAAAATATTTCTATATAATTATATTATGAAGTCATGTGGGATCCCTCTATATGAAGGAATAATTTATAGTACATAATACATGGTTCTATTGACTTGAGTTTTGTATCACATAGAGGTTGTCCCTCCAATAGAAATAAAGTTAATACATACCATCATAAAGATCATCTGATAGACATTTTAAGTGATTAATCAAATATAGATATGTATTCTTTAAAAGAGATAGATTATCAAACATGCATCCTATAAAAATGTGTAAATTGAAAATTTTAGAAATATATTTTGATATAATGAATATAAACAATGATATGTTGTTGAGTTATATTAGATGAAAATATGTGAGGCCATCAGCTATAGGTTTCAAGTGAAGACTACCAGACAATGAATGAGTGAGACTCTTTGATAAAGTTGAGTTTCTACAAAATAGGGGGAAGAGTAAAAATTTCATTGAATGGTCTATCACATGGTCTAACAAATGGAGGAAGTCTATAAAGTTCATCATCCATAATCTTTTGAGATTAGACGAAGAAGGATACCTTACAGAACTAATTGGTCATAGAAATAGTTCACTAGATAGGGATGTATTTATAAAGATCATCAGTCAAATATGTGTCATGTTAATTGGAAAAAGTTAATTGGTCGAATAAAATATTGGTTCTATAAGGTGAAGATGTGAGATGTAACTGAATTGATGTTTTCTTAATGGAGTCATCAGACAAAAATTTTTTGAATAGAGTTTTAAGAATCCTTACAAAAAAAATTAAAGGACTTAAACAATGATGATGTTAATCTATTTGTTCAAAATTTATTATCTTTTCAAGTTAAAGGAATTTTTGAAGATATTCCTTAATATTGATTTTAAGTAATTTCAAATTAAATTCTCATTTTGAAGTTTTCATGAATATTTAAGATTGTTCTATAATGTTTGAGAGGTATCCAATGAAGTTGAAATGCATGGGAGTTTTGAATTTAATGTTTTGGTTGAGCAGGTGAGTACTTTTGAGTTCCCACCTTTCTCCCAGGTGTGCACTGATATGAAGGGTTATAATTACAGTATAGTTGATATACCACGTTCACATGAAAAAAAGGATATTCGAAGTATTTTAGGAGTATGGTAAAATAGATGTATTTTATAGAGAGAAAAATAGTGAGATTTCATATCAGTGTGAGTTTCCATCCAAGGAATATCTTGTCAAGAAAAAAATCTATTACATATAGGGGTAGTAGAAAAGTTATCATACATAGGTTTATTTTTCATATATATTAGACAACACACTGATCTATGGAACAGGGTTTTATTCATTGGATAAAGTACCAATCATTGGTTTAGTTCTTAATGAAAACCAGATAGAAAAATACCAAATGAAGTAAAGGTATTTCATATGGATTTTTATATGATGGATAACATTAGATATATAATTTTCTATATGAATTTTCTGTAATATTCATCTAAACTTTATTATCTTATTTTCTCTCAGAAACATAAGAAAACTTTGTAAATAGTGGGATTTGGTATAATTACCTATCATGCGATAGAAGGTGTCTAATGGGAGTTGGGAAAAATTGTATTCACTTTATATTGTTGTGTAATTCTATAGATTGGTAGGGCTATCCTAAAAGAAATATAGTCACTCATACTGGGGGAGAACCTTATAAATCTTGTATGCTTTGATTTAATTTTCTAATTTTGCATAAAAATTTTGGTTGAGTTTTATAATGATAAAAATGGTAGAAAATTTAAATAGTAATAGGTGTGTATTATAAGAGAGAATAAATTTTAAAATATAACCAATGATTCAACCCCCCCCCCCCCCAATAGTTGTCATGTTCCCAGAAACTTTAATTATTATCAGATGATCTGGGTTTCCTCAATAAGATCCTCACTTTTCTTATCATGGATAATCTTAAATCAATTAATAGTGGAGGTATTCCAACCTTTGATTGAAAAAATATCATGAATGGAAATATAGAATGATAACTTATCTAATATATCTTATCCTATAGGTAAATTATCAAGCTATAATTGGGTTTCAAACTATTGAGAAAGATTCTCCTACAATATATACAGACAAATTAAATGTTAATATTTATTGGAAAACTAAAAATGCTATTATAATGTCTTTTTCAAAAAAAATTATCTAATGGTGATGGGTATAATACAACTAAGGAAACATGGGATAAACTCAAAAGTATATTAGAGGGAAATATTAAAGTGAATCAGGAAAAGTTACAAATTTGGGAAAGCAAGTTTGAATATATCATAATGGAAGATGATGAAACTATCAGTCATTATTTTACCAGAGTTATTGCAATTGTATGAAACATTAAAGGATTCAGAGATGTCTTGATGTATTTTACCATTATTAATAAACTTATGGGAAACTTTTTAGATAGTTTTTCTCTGAAATTTTTTCTTTAAAAGGAAAATATGATTTATATCTTGATGAATTTCATAAATTTCTTGTTGTATTTGAGATGAGGAAATATTTAGCATTCGAAAATAAGATTAAGGAAGAAATGGATTTTAAATCTATGAAGTAGTTGAATATTTTTAAACCATAACATTAGATAGAGGGACTTAGTGGAGAATTAGATATGGAATTTGTTGTTGGATAATATGATAAAATCATGTCTCTTATCTACAAAAATTACCGAAAAGGTAGAGTAAATTAAAAAGGAACAAATACCAATTAAATGATTCAAGTGTGGTGGAATTTTAAAATTTACAATGAATTTTTTGAAGAATAAAGTTATGAAATATGATGATCATTATGAAGAAAACCCTATATGGAAGAATTAGAGAAAATTTCTATGGAAGATAATAAATCAATTAAAAGTAAGAAAATGTTCACCAAATAGAATAGACGAAGTGTGTTAACTAATAAATTTTAATATGACTACATAAAAAATAGTTATTCATAATATGAAACTGCATAGAATTTCAGAACTTTTTTGCTAATTTTGAGTGAAGATTATAACGTTAGGCATTTCTTGAGAAAAATACAAAACTAAAGAAATAGATTTTAATATTAAAGAATGTAATTGAGAAGAAGAATGAAGGAAAGGGATATTTTATTAAATGGTAATATGTATACATTGATGAGGTTAAGAACCTAAAATTTAATTTTTTAGAATAAGGAAAGATTGTGGAAGATCTTGGTAAGAAATTTTCTTCTAAGGAAGATGAACTTTGTAAAAATCAACTGAGATTCTATGAGGTTGAATATACCTTAAATAAAATTATTTATATTTCAATATGGATTTAGAAGTAAAGGAGAAAAAATATGAATCTGTTAAGAAGTCTCATCCCAAGAATCAAGTGACATATTCACCCATCAAACATAAAAGTTCGTCTAAATTTTGAAACCATGTAGATGTAAGAAACAAAATTGTGAAATCTTGGGTTGATAAAGGTTGTTAGAAACACATCACATCTAAAAAATATGTAAATATACTTCATAAGAAATTGATCCCATGCCATAGATAATAATATACAGAAAGATTTTATGAACCTAAAAAAATATTCTATAGGAAAAACCCCTTTTTCTATATTATATAAAGGTTACATGGATATTGTTAGGTTTGTGGTATATATGGGCATAAAAAATATAATTTTTTCACAATATGTCACTCCCAAGGAATGTACATGACCTAATGGGGATCAACAATGTAAGAAAAAGGAGTAACTTTCATAGGTTGGAGAAAGAAAGAAAAAGAAAAGTTATCAGATGGTAGAAAGTTTACTAAGAAAACCAAATTTTATTTCACAAAGGAAGTTTGTGGTTGGTGTTACCAACCAGGTCACTATTTTAAAAAATTTATGAAAACACTTATATGATAATTTTCTCATGATAGAAAATAAAATGTGGTCATAAGGAATAAAATTGAGGAAATGTATTTTATTGTTTAGGATTCTCTAAAAGCTAGAAAAAGGAACAAACCATATATTCTTGATAGTGGTAGTTCCTTATATATGATATTTCATATAAATATCTATAATGATATAAAATAATGTGAAGTATGAGAAATTATTTTTGAAAATGATAGATCCTTAAAAATATAGTAATAGGAATAGCTAAGATTGAAGATCATAAATTGAAATAAAATGATTTTTTTGTTTATGGGATTAAGAACAATTTTTTGAGTGTTAGAGAAATTTTGATGATTGTAAAGAATTTATATTTATAAAATATTATTGTAGAACCTCAAGTTTGAAAGGTGGAAAATTTGTTAATAAGGGATAAATAACCCTTGATAATCTATTGTAAATTGGATATCTTTGTAACTTTCATTGCTAAAATTTTATGGATGAAAATAAGTTATCTCCTAGAATACTTAGAAATCATGGATATAAAAGTATGACTAAAATTTATAAGGAAGGTAATGTAAGAAACTTACCACAACTGAAAAGAAAATATAATATTTTTTGTAATGCCTTCTTGAAAAGGAAGGGTGATTTTTAGTAGACATAATAAAGTTCAAATGAAATCCACTAGACCCATTTAGCTTATACACTCTAATATTTATAAGATTGTGATACATAAATCAATAAAAGGAATTTTTTACTTGGTTACTTTCACTGATTACTTCACTTAAATGTTAAACATAATCTTTATGAAATATGAATTAGAGGCTGCAAAGATGTTCAAAAGTTTCAGAAGGGATGTTGAGAAATAAATGAGTGTATATATTTTGAAACAAGGAACAGAAAATGGAAAATATTACACAAGTAATTCCATAAAATTTTTTTAAGTTACATGTAATGAAACACCAAAATATCACTACCTACATTCCTCCAAAAAATGGAGTATTAAAAAGGAATAAAAGAGGTTCAGTAAAATTGGGAAGAATGTACTTGCTAAATAAAAAATTTATAAATTATTTTGGAAAGAATCTGTATGGAATCTAAAATAACTCCCTATGAGATGTGGTATAAGAAAAATCCAATACATAAATACTTCAACATTTTTTGGATTCCTTAGTTTCTAAATATAAAAAATCCAGATCTTGTAAATTTTGATGAAAAAATATAAATAGAGATTTTAATGGGTTATTTATCTTAGGGATGTTTTTACAAGTGTTAGAATAACCATATTCATTTTTTTGACACCTTCGATGTTAAAGTCAGGTAAAATCAGACTTCCTTAAAAAAATTTGTGCAAGATGATAAGGAAGATGTTTCAAAATATAGAATAATGACTTCTAAAGATGTTAAAGATAAAGAAAATGTGTATGAGTCAAAACTTGTGTAAGTTTATTCAAATCATTATAGTGATAAAAAAAGTGAAAATGAAAGAAATTTTCTATAGTTATAAACTTTACAGAAATAGGTTGAACCTGACAACATCATTGGAAATCAAAAGGGTCGAGTTTATACTAGAAGCAAATTAAGAATATAAAATCATACATCTCTTATCTTACAGGTGAAAGAAATGTTAATTTAATAGGAACCTCAATATAAAGAGTGGGTGGATTTAATAAATGAATAGTTGGATCAATTTGAGAAAAATAACATCTAAGAACTTATTCCATGATCGATAGGAAATAATACTATATGAAAAAATGGAAGTTTATAAATAATCTCAACAATCATAGAGAAATTTCATCAAACACGACATTAATTGTTTTCAAATGTTACTCATAGGTGGAAGGTGTTGATTTTGAGAAAAAAATTTCTAATTGTGTGACTTGAAAAAATAATATTGTTTTTTCTGTTGTTACTCATCATTTATAAAAAGTCTATCGGATGAATGTTAAGTCCACCTTCTTGAAGGGAAAATTTAATGAATAATTTTATGTTGAGCAACCCAGTGAGTTCGTACTTGATAATGATATAACTATAGTACGTAAGTTGAATAAAGGTTTTTTCTAGGCTGAAATAGGATCTTGTGCATGGTACTCTAAACTAGACAGTTTCCTGAAGTAGTTGAACTTTTTAAAAAAAAAGTTGATATAAACATGTATGTTAAGAAAATGTGAATAGGTTCCCTAATTATTATTATTTACATTGATGATATAATTTTTACAATTGATAGTAATATAACTTATGAATAATTTACTAATAAAATTAAGAATAATTTTTAAATATCTATGCTTGGAGAGTTAGATTTATTTTTGGTCTTACAAGTTCAAAAAAAAGGCAGATATATATTTTTATGTCAAGAAAAAAATGAAAAAGATTTATTACAAAAGTTTAGAATTATATATTCCAAGGATTTTTATACATCCATCTCAATTGGAGTGAATATTATTAAATATGAATTCAGTAAAAATGTGAATTTGAAGGATTTCCAGAAGATGATAAGAATTTTACTCTATCTTACAACTTCAAGATCATAAATTTTATATTTCATTACTTTGTGTGAAAGATATCAAAGTGATCCAAAGGAATAATAGATGATGGCTATTAAAATAATATTTTGGCTAGTCAAAGTAACATCACATTATAGTCTAATGTATACAATAATTAATAGCATGAACATTCTTGGGTACATTGATACTGATTGTGATGGAGATTTTTATGATATAAAATCAGCATCCAGAGAAACATTCTTCTTTGGAGAATATTGTGTAAGCTAGCATCATAAGAAAAATATTTCCCTTACATTGATTATAGTAGAAGTAGGATATGTTACTACCACCCAATATTATTCAAAAATGATATGGATGAAATTTTATAAGGAATATTTGAGAGTGAATCTTATAAAATCATTGATGATTTTTTTATATTCAAAGTTCCATTGATCTTTCCAAAAATTCTATAAAACATTCCAGATCAAATAAAATTGAAATCAAATATAATTTAATTAATTATAAAGTTATTAGTGGAGATTTCATTCTTGAATATATTTCAAACAAAATATACAATTTATAATTTTTTCACTAAATATATCCCAAGAAAAATATCTGATAAATTTTGGATGCAACTACATGTTCATCCTCCACCAATGAATTTATACAGTTTGACATAAAAATTTTCCCACCTTATTTTAGATTACATTTTTAAAGGGGGTAGAATTTAAAACTCTATATGAAAATATTTTATGAATACAAAGATGGTGTTATCATAAAAATGGGAGATTAAAATATTGAGGGGGATATTATTTCATGGACACAAAATTACTTTTCACTGAGGAATAGAATTCCTTCAAAAAATTTATTAAACCAGTAGTTTGGTGTTAGTAAATTTTCTATGATAAAGGTTTGGTTTGATGAATGTTAGAAAAAAATTAATCTTTTAATAATGTTCCCAAAAAACCAAAATGTAAAAATTTAAGATCCTTTGTGATGTTGTGTAATAAGTTTTTTATTTGTTTTCAAAACATCTTATTTTTTATTTTTCTATGTTTAAAGAGAAAAAGAGTTTTTTAAGAAGGTTGAGAAACTTTTCTAACCAAGTGTAAGAATAATACCTTCTGTTAGATGATGTTATGACACTCTTCAAGATCCTAACAGCATGAAGACCTCATGATTTAATTTGAGTATGTATGAATTTTTATAAACTAAAATAAGTACAAAGGGAGATAAGTGAACATTTTGAGGTGTTAATGTTTTAGTGGAAGTATAATGTTCAATTTGAAGTGTTGGGAAGAAAATTTGTATGTTGTGCATGGTTCTAGGTTTTCCATTATAATTGTTATGAATTTCAATGTTATAAATCTATATAGGATGCTTCTATTTCAAGTCATCAGTTTGAGTCCATCTGAAAATGTTTTAATGGTACAAGTTTTGTATCATATATATTTTTCCCTCTAGAAGAATTAATTTTTCTACAAATTATTACATAGATCATTCGATGTAATTTTTTAGTGGTTGATCAAATACATAAGTACAATGTTACTAGATAGACCGGGTATAATTTTCATCCTATGAACATGCATAAAGGGAATCAATCAGAGATATTTTTTGAGAGATGGTATATAAACTCTTTGATTCTATTGAGTACTATCAGATGAATATATATGAGGGCATCAGCTAGAGGTTTTAGTTAAAGGCCATAAGACATAAAAGAGTGTATGATTCCTTGAAGAATATGAGTTGCTGAAAAATGGGTAGAACATTACAAAGTCCATTGTATGATACTTTTCATAGTCCATAGGATGGTGGAAGGATTTAAATATCATCATATAAAATCATGTGTGATCATAAAAATGAGCATTCATTACAAAAATAATCAGTTATAAAAATAGTGCACAAGGCTAGAGAGTCCATATGAAGAGAACTTGTCAATGATATGTTGATTTCATTGGACCAAGAAAATTAGTTGAATAAAATCCTAATTACATCTGATGAAGATGTGAGAAGTCACAATATGAAATAGTTTTAATGGATTCATCGAAAAAAAAAATTCTAGATGAATTTTTTATAATCTTTATGAAAAAATTTCAAACCATTTAACAATGAAGATGCTAAATATTTTATTCAATTTTTCTTATCTTTCCAAGTTTAATGATGTTTTAAGAAGTTACCTAATGTTGAGTTTAATATAGTTTAAAAAAAATTTGTATCTCAAGTTTGTAAGAATATTTATAAATGTTCTAGAATGTTTGAGAGGTATCTAGTAAAGTTGAAATAATCGAGAGATTCAAATTTCAAGTTTTGGAGGAGAGGGAAAATATATTTGGGTTCTTACCTTTTCTCCTGAGTTCAATCCTATATAACGGGATTTAAGAATAGTATGGTTTATGTATACCATTCACATGTGAAAAAGAGTTTAAAGTGGTGTAGGAATATTATTAGACATAGGTACCAAAAAGTGAGTATTATAGTTTACTTTTTTGAGCACTGTGAGTTTCTAGACAAGGAATATTTTGGTTGATAAATATGAAGCTACCAGATATAGTATAAGTGCATAGAGTTATAAAATAGAGTTTTATTAATAAAATATATCAGATAGATCACTAATATAATTTTTAGGTTTTTGTTCATCAGATAGAGTACCGATCAGAGGCACAATTCTTAAGGTGCACCAGGCAGAGTTATACCTGATGAAGCAAAGGCACACCATACATATTCTTGCTGGACAGAGAACACCAGATTGAGAATTTTCCAAAATAAATAATTTTGAGTTTCTTATAATTTTTCTTATCTTGTTTTTGATTGAAAAAATAAGAAAACTTTTTAACTAAAGGGTTTTATTATAATTACCTATCAGGAGATGGAGATATTATAACAATAGTAGGATAAAATTTTATGCACTTCATATTATAGTTTATTTCCAAGGATCATTGTGTGTCTCTAGGGAAAGGATGTAGTCACCCATACTGAGTATGAAATTTATAAATCTTGTACACTTTGATATAATTTTATATCATTAAAAACACGTTTGGTTGTGTTTTAAAAATTTTAAAATGATTGAAACTCTAAAATTTTAGGGGTTCATTTTAAGAGGGAATAATTTTTAAAAGATAACCATTGATTCAGCCCCCCATAGTGGTTCTCATATTCATGGGAACTTCAAAAGGTATATCCTATACTGGAGACCCAAATTAGTATAATATTATTTACCGTAGTCGTATAGGTTCAAGGTCCTATACCAAAAGACTCAAAATCAATACTTAATATAACCTAATTTTATTTAAGTGAACAAGTTTCGAAAGAGGGATGGTGAGTATCATTGAAAATATATTTTGGGAAACTTTTATAGTAATATTAAATGGAAGAAAGTGAGTAAACTAATAAAGACATTACTTCTATAAGAAATATTTGGAAATAAGTATTTTCATAAATCATTACATAATTTAAGAAGTTATAAAAAACAGAGTTATTTTCAAGTTTTAGGTTAGGTAAATATTAAAATATTAATATTTTCATTTTAAATCACATTTTCCTTCCTTGTAAACCAAGCCACCACACCACCACTAAATCACTATATTAACCATGAATTAAATGTGACTCATTGAATTATATAACATTTAGGTTTTGGTGGAAATATGATATTTCTATTATAAAATATATGTGGTTCCCAAGGAAGTGTACCTGAGATATAAATTAATAAATCAATAATGTTTATAATAAATGAAGTCTCTTTACTTACAATCTATCCTCAAAAAAATTGAGACTTGCGACACACAATAGTTCTCTATTTCAGTTCATGATAAATGTTAAGGTATGTTCCTATCACATTAATACAAAATATTTTAGTGACATGACTTAAGCATGGGTTACTTAGCTTACACATAAAGGGAATCACAAAAAAATGGTCTAGTATTTCAAGGAGTTCTCAAGGTACAAACCAGTTTATATAAGTTAAAATGTATACAAGATGATTTGGGTTTACATTCCATATTTCCAAAAAAACCCTTGGAAATTATTAAATTATTTATACCACAACACCATTGGTAAATTATCCATTTATATTTTTAAAAATAAGATAAACTTTATTAATAATTTATAGAAAACTAACAAAATAATATTAATAATATCTCCATGAGTTGAGACCACTAGATATTAATTTGGGTGATTTATAAAAAATCTATATGTTCACTAGAAGATCCTGAAACCATTAGACTAAGATACATCATCAAATTAATCAACAAAATTAAACATCATAATCAGGAATGGAAAATCCTCTAAAGAATCCTAGGTTGATTATAACTAGGACTTATTCATCAGTTCAATAGTATAAATCCCTAACTAAATCTAAGAAAAAATCCTATAATTTCAATATATATATATATAATTCATAAAATAAAACCCACCACAATTTTATTCAATAAAAAACATTGATGAATTGTGAGCAATCCACTCATATAAGCCTTGAAAAAGGGGGAAAAGAGGAACCCTCATGATCTAAGGTTTGATTCTACCATTCTATTGGAATTCAATTTAGAATCCCTAAACATAAAAATGGAAATCAGAAAATAAATGGAGAAGAAATAATATCAGAAGACGATGGAGAATTACTCTAGGATTTGTCATGGAAATCTTCCATAGAGTACCTTGAATCAAAAGTGAAGGGGGGATAATGATGGATACCTCAAAGATACAAGAAAGTAGTTATAAATATATTTCAAGGAGTTGAACTTAAGTGAGAAATAATAAGTGGATAAAAGGGTGGGGGTGAAATGACTACCCCCCCCACTAAATAAATATATCCCAACGGGTACCTATTTAGGTACCACTATGTACAAGGTGGCACTCTCTGGTTATCCAGGACACTGTTAGTATAAGGCCCCAGCCTTAAACCTTACTTAATCTTGAGTTATTACAAGATTACACATTGAGGTTCTTTTCGGGTTTAGAGTTTTAGAGAATTAGATCATAAAACTTGCATTACATTCCACATATAAACAAAGTGGTTACATAAAGATAGTATTCTTCATTTCCATCAATGGAAACACATTTAAAATAAAACATGGACTATTTCTTGACACATCCTTGACTCTATCATCTTATCATGTACCTTTCCCTTGACCTGTGAAAAACATTTCAAAAACTTGGGATGAGCATAAAAACTCAGTATGGGTTAAAAAAACATGGAAAGGAAACATGAGTTCATATATACATAAGAATGAAATCATACTTTACCCATAAAACATAGGCACTTTAACATACCTCATAAAATCATGAATAAATCATAGAAATCATAAGACATAAAGGTAACTTGAGACATTCATTACATTCTTACGTAGGGAGTAACCCTCTTGGTTACGTTTGGAATACCCATCGCAGTATATTCCCTAAAATCTCTTCAGAGAAACCTTAACGTTTCACTCCTTTGCGTTACCCAATGCATTGGAGAGCTATATCGGGCTCACCCACCCTTAGTTTATCACGGAACCACCCGTCTTCATAATAATGCCCAAGAACCATAACATAATAATATCACATAAAACATGCATAAAGGAAACATAAAATTTCCACATTTCAATCACGAGATATCAATAAAAATCATTTATATAAAAACATTATGAAAACCATTTTCAATACTAAAGTAAAACATGGTATTTATTTTTCTTTTAAAAAAAAGAAGGTATGGCTTGTAGAGGAAGCCGAAACTCAAATAACGGTTACGACGGTGGAGAAGTCGTTGTCGCCGCATACGTACGACAAAAACATTCCCTTTTTTCGTTTAGTAAACGCTTTGTATAAAAAAGATTCCTTTTGAATAAACGTAAAAGTCAAAGTGGTTTATACACCGTATAAAAGAAAGTTGTGTATAAAATAAAATATGCCTCAACGAAAGGAGATTGAGACGAAGTCCCATACCTCGTATCCGACTTGACCCGACCGTTCTTTAATCTCCTGAATAATAAACTTGATTTAATCTCCACTTTCTTATGAATCTTTTTCAAGTTCATTATTCCTTTTATACCATGTTATGAACATCATGTAATCAGTTAAGTTAATAATGTTCATTTTGTCGGTATTTGCTTCTTAAGTCAAAAATAGACTTCTTACACTTACATGTTGTTAATTTGGTCAAAGGTTCATTATATCCAGAATGGTATTCATGATGTAGATATAATATATGTCATATATATCCAGTAAATACTTGCATTTATAATATTACATCACATTTAGAGGTAAGAAATGAAATGCACCGTTCATGGAGACGGTAAGCCGTACGTACGCATGAACGCTGCTTTCATTTCTATTTCGTATTTTATAGAATGGAATCATAATGATATAAAGGTATATTATAATTCCAGTATAATATCATATATAATATCATAGTTCCATCCTTTATATGTCCCACATATGGTATTTAACGAATCAAATCACTTTGAGGGGGTGGTAGTCCGCACTTCCTAAAATGAAGATATCGTGTTTATCCATAATGGAAACCATAAAGGTATGCCCAAAATGAAAAAAAACAGAAGATTAAGGAAAACATAAACATATTATATATCATATATAAAAATATTGACATCATAATGGAAACCTTTTAAGGTGTTAAATGAGTGTTGAACAATCATCGTTTCGGGAGGCAGAATTTCGCCATCCACGGAAACCGTATGTTCTTTAACCATTTGATGTAGTTGTGTGAGAGTGTAGATCAAATAAATCATATAACAACATCCTAGTATATTGAAGATACTGGTGTTTTTACAAAAGAAGTAAATAAAAAGAGTTTAGGGGGTTGGAGAAGCAAAATAAAACAAATGAACATGAGAGAATGAATTACCTTTAAAAGTGTAACTTCTTTTGAGTTGAGCCTAAAGGCTTCCTTTGAAAGGATTCTGCCCAAATGGAATCCTCTAGGATGAGGAGAGGGATGTGGAGAGAGCAAATGGGCAGGGGTTGGCCGAGCCAAAGGCTTGAAGAGTGTGTGAAATGAGGTAGAGGTGGGGGCCTTTTATAAGAGGAGAGGAGGGGTACTTTTGGAAAGTAAAGAAATATTACATTATTTGAAAATGTGTTTCGGTTTTAAAAGGTCCCACATTGATATAATTCGTGGATAAGGTGATAAGGGTTCGAAATCCACTCATCCAATTGGTTTTGGACATGTGTAGTTCATAGATTTTACATTATCTTTCTATTTTATTTAAATCGTCAAATAATGATGTCATCGCTGCATCATTATTATGTCATAAATAATTAAATTTATTTAATGTCTAAAAATTATAAAAAAAATACTATGATATAGGAAATCTTTTTAGATTTCCAATGACTATTTATAATCAAATTTTTCACTTGTATAACCCCACTTAAATTTTTTTTTCGTAAAACATATTATGTTTGTGTCATTTTCACTTTAACATTAAATAAAAAGTAATTTATGTCATTTCCAAACCAAAGTGTCTCCATGGGGTCCCCAAGTTGACCCATGGCTTGTCTTGGTCGGCCATGACATAACCAATAAGTTTGGGACATGTCTCTAGGTCATTTCATTTTATTAAAGCATTATTTATACCTTAAACTACATTAATTACCACTAATCGCGATTAAAAACTTAATAAGTTACTATTCACCAAAAAATTATTTTAATCTCATTGAACCACATTTTACTTCTTAATGACAACCATGTATGTCGGATTTTCAAAATTCAATACACATTAGTGGTAAACTTTCATTTAAAAATTGAAGTTTTTCAGAAAATTACCAAAAATTAACCCTAAGCTATATTTGATATTCTGAATTCAAAAATGAAGTCTATTTTACAAAATTCAAAACATATAGGTCACATTATTTAATTTAATAATTAATTCCCGCGGTCATAGCAAATAACGTGTTTTTATGAAACAATAAGTATCAAAAGATTGACACCAGTTTAAGTCTAATTTCAAAGTGAAATTGATTCCAATGACCACCATTGGATAAAATGGTAAAAATATATTCTAATTTCACTTCAAAACCAATTCAAAACATAATCTAATCATATAAATAAATTAGGTTAAAAAGCAGTTTTAATGTAAAATGCAGTATTTTTCACTATTCATTAAAAAAATGAATATTGTCAGAAAAATACCAAAAATTCACACAAGATAAATTTTGATGTCCAAATCATAAAGAATAAGTTTATTTTGACAAACATAGTTTATAAAATTGTCAAAATATAGATTCAAAAATGGTTTTCCATCAAAAGGCAGCAAAACAATCTTTTAAGAATATTAGTGTATTCCATGCATAAGATTGTATTTATTTTCATTTTAAGCCGCTATAACACTATCTTAATCATTAATAGACATAGATAAAAATATCTTTTATTCATTACTTACTTGGGATGTTACATCATTCCCCCCTTTAGAAAATTGCGTCCCCGCAATTTATTTACTTATCGAATAAATGTGGGTACTTATCCCTCATTGCATTTTCAGATTCCCATGTTGCCTCTTCAATCATGTGGTTTTTTCACAAAACCTTTACCTGATGAATCACCTTATTCCGTAACACTTTCTCCCTGTGGTCAAGAATCTGGACCGGTTGTTCCTCATAAGATAAGTTCTCTTCCAGCTGAACTACCTCTGGACTCAAAACATGAGATGGATCAGGCATATACTTTCTCAACATCGAAATGTGAAAAACATTTGGTACCTGAGATAAACTCGGAGGTAAAGCCACTCGGTATGCAACTGATCCAACTCTTTCCAGAATTTCGTATGGTCCAATGAACCTTGGACTCAACTTCCCTTTCTTACCAAATCTCATCACACTTTTCCAAGTAGAAACCTTGAGAAAAACATGATCACCTACCTCAAAAGATAGATCCTTCCTCCGGTTATCCACATAACTCTTCTGCCTACTCTGAGCTGTTCTCATGTGTTTCTGAATTAGATGAACTTTTTCTGCCATCTCTTCTACCAATTCTGGTCCCATCAACTTCCTTTCACCCACTTCATCCTAGAAAGCTGGAGTTCGACACCGCTTCCCGTATAATGCCTGAAATGGTGCCATCTGTATACTGGAATGAAAACTGTTATTATATGAAAACTCAACCAAAGAAAGATGTTGGTCCCAACTTCCCTGATAATCCATAGAACAAGCTCGTAGCATATCCTCCAATGTCTGAATTGTTCGTTCTGACTGCCCATCTGATTGAGGATGGAAAGCTGTACTAAAATTTAATTCAGTACCCAACGACTTCTGAAGGCCTTTCCAAAATTTAGAAGTAAACCTGGGATCACGATCCGATACAATGGAGAGAGGAACTCCATGTAACCTGACTATCTCTTTAAGATACAAACGAGAAATTTGATCAAGAGAGAAAGTATCTCGTATAGCAAGGAAATGAGCAGATTTGGTCAAGCGATCAACAATAACCCAGATTGCATTATTACCTCGAGATGTCTTCGGTAATCCAACAACAAAGTCCATGGATATATTCTCCCATTTCCACTCTGGCACTGGTAAAGGCTGAAGCATCCCTTTCGGTAACTGCCGCTCTGCTTTAACCTGCTGACAAGTCAAACACTTCACAGTAAAATCAGCAATGTCTCTTTTCATTCCATCCCACCAGTAATACTCCCGCAGATCTCTATACATCTTAGTACTGCCCGGATGAATTGAAAACGGAGAACTATGAGCTTCACATAACAACTCTCTCTTCAACTGCGAATCACAAGGCACACACAATCTCTTCCCAAATCTCAAAACGCAATCACTATCAATGTTGAATTCAGGCAACTTACCTTTCTGAACCAGCTCTACCTTTTTCTGCAACTCACTGTCTTGCTTCTGTGCTTGCTTGATTCTATCTGATAGAGAAGATCTCACTGATACCTGAAACAAAACAGAAGGACTTCCTGCACCAACAACTTCTATGCCAAAGTTCATCAAATCGTTAACCAAAGGATCACGTTCCAAACACAACATTGTTAATGAAGCATTACTTTTTCGACTCAAACCATCAGCCACTTTATTTGCTTTTCCCGGATGGTAATGAATTGTACAATCATAATCCTTGATTAATTCTAGCCATCTCCTTTTTCTCATGTTTAACTCTTTCTGAGTGAATATATACTTTAAACTTTTCTGATCGGTATATATTTCACACTTTACTCCATACAAATGATGCCTCCAAATTTTTAAAGCAAAAACAACAGCAGCTAATTCCAAATCATGTGTAGGGTAACTTACCTCATGAATTTTCAACTGTCGTGAAGCATAAGCAATTACCTGATCATTCTGCATTAGGACGCAACCAAGTCCTTTCAATGAAGCATCACTGTATATAACAAACTCACCATTCCTAGAAGGTAGTGCCAAAACTGGAGCATTCACCAATCTTCTTTTCAATTCCTGAAAACAATCATCACATTATTTTGTCCAGATAAACTTAACACCCTTCCGAGTTAGCTTAGTCATTGGACTAGATAACCGTGAAAAATTTCTAACAAACCTTCGGTAATAGCCCGCCAAACCAAGGAAGCTACGAATCTCGGTTACATTTGTGGGTCTTGGCCATTCTTCCACAACTTTTGTTTTTGCAGGATCAACAGTTATTCCATCTTTAGAAACAATGTGACCAAGGAAAGAAATTTGTTGTAACCAAAACTCACACTTGCTGAATTTCCCATACAGTTTCTTTTCTTTTAAGGTTTGCAAGATAACCCTTAATTGTTTTTCATGCTCCTCTTTACTTTTAGAAAACACCAAAATATCATCAATGAAAACCACCACAAACTTATCCAAGAACTCATGGAAAATTCTATTCATTAAGTCCATGAATACAACAGGTGCATTGGTTAGCCCAAAAGGCATTACTACAAATTCATAATGGCCATATCTCGTACGGAACGTGGTCTTCGGAATATCTACCTCCTTAACCTTCAGCTGATGGTACCCCGATCTCAAGTCAATCTTTGAAAAAAACTGAGCTCCCTGGAGCTGATCAAAGAAATCATCGATATGAGGCAAAGGATATTTGTTCTTAACAGTGATATTATTCAAGGCTCTATAATCAATGCAAAGTCTCATAGAACCATCTTTCTTTTTAACAAATAAAACAGGATCACCCCATGGTGATGTGCTAGGTCTAATGAAACCTTTCTCTAATAAATCTTGCAATTGCTCCTTCAACTCTAAAAGTTCAATTTGTGCCATTCGATAAGGGGGTTTTGAAATTGGCTTAGCATCAGGAACTAAGTCAACAGTAAACTCAACTTCCCGATCTGGTATTATTCCAGGCAACTCATCAGAAAAAACATCAGGATACTCATTTACCACTGGCACATCATTAATCTGAACAGTTCCTTTATTTTCAACGACGTGTGCAAGGTAACATTCATTTCCATCTTTTACAAGTTTCTTGGCCTCTTGATATGTTATCAAAAGTAAAGGTTCATTCTTGTAAACAAACTGAAAGTCTTTCTGAAAAGAAACTTCTTTAGCTCTACAGTCAATCTTAGCATGGTAAATAGAGAGCCAATCCATGCCCAGGATAACATCAAACTCTACTAGAGGTAGAACAATAAGGTTTGCAAGTTGGTTCTTTCCACAGATAAGGATAGGAAGATTCTTATAAATTCTTTTTGCCTCGACACTTCCCCCAGGTGTTTTTACCAAAAGTTCAGGAATCATTTCTTGAGATGGTATTCCCATTTTACTAGAAAAGGTTTCAGAGATGAAAGAATGTGTAGACCCCGAATCAAACAACACACCGGCATAATCTGAAAAAACAAACAAAGTACCTGATACAACTTCATTTGATGACCCGACATCTGCTGAAGTAGTTGCAAAGGATTTCACCACCCCTTTCTGCTTGTAGTCTAACTGCTTCCCATCACTCAAGCTCCTTGTCGGACACTCGTTTGCATAGTGACCCATCTCATTGCACTTATAACACTTCACTAACTGTAAATCAAATTTGTTCTTACCTTCAGCTTGATCCTTTTCAGTGCAATCACGAGACTTATGTCCCATCTTACCACATCGGTAGCACTTTACAGAATTCAGAAGACATTCCCCAGCATGCCTTTTTCCACATTTATCACAAACTAGAAACTTAGTTTTCTTACCATCAGACTTTTTTGAAGAATTCTTACCTTTCTCCTGCCACCTCGGTCTCTTCTTCTGCTGGTTGTTATAGAAAACTTGGTCATCGGCAAACTCCATTTCCACCTTCTCAGCACATCGAACAAGCTTTTCATAACTTTTAAACTCACGAGAAGCTAATTCCCTTCGATATTTTGGCTTTAATTCTGAGTAAAAATGATTGATTTTACTATCAAGGTCCCGGATAAAATTTGGAGCATACCTTTCCAATCGAGTGAACCTTTCTTCATAGGCAGCCACTGAGTCTTCCTCTTGCCTCAATTCCAAGAATTGCTTTTCCATCCTAAGTCGAACAGCCTTAGGAAAATACTTCTCAAGAAACATACCTTTGAATTCATCCCAGTCAAGAGAATCAATCTCATCGGCGTCCCTGATATTTTTAACCATAGACCACCACTGATCTGCTTCTCCCTCCAAACGGTAAATAGCAAGACTAACCTTTTGATTGTCTGAACACCCCATGACATCAAAAATCTTCTCCAGTGCTTTAATCCACCCTTCAGCTAGCACAGGGTCAGATGATCCTCTGAATGATGGTGGATGTTGCCTCATGAAATGTTCCACCACTGACATGTTCCTCTGCGGTTGATCTGGCTGATCTCGTGCATGGATACCACCTCCATTTATCGCCTGAGTCAACTGCGCCATTACTGCAACAAACTGTTCAGTTCCAATTCCGACCATTTCTGGATGCTGATTCGGAAGGTTATTTCCTTCTGCATGCCTTCCTAGCACTGTTTCCCTGTTCCCTCTGTGGAAAACCATTCTGAACAAACATGTCTTAGATGAAGCAACATGGTAATCTTTAAATGCTATATCATTTAAAAAAAAATATTTTTGGATAATCATTTAATAGAATTCTAAATCCTAAAGTTATCTAAACCGACCTCTGATACCAACTATAAGGCCCCAGCCTTAAACCTTACTTAATCTTGAGTTATTACAAGATTACACATTGAGGATCTTTTCGGGTTTAGAGTTTTAGAGAATTAGATCATAAAACTTGCATTACATTCCACATATAAACAAAGTGGTTACATAAAGATAGTATTCTTCATTCCCATCAATGGAAACACATTTAAAATAAAACAAGGACTATTTCTTGACACATCCTTGACTCTATCATCTTATCATGTACCTTTACCTTGACCTGTGAAAAACATTTCAAAAACTTGGGATGAGCATAAAAACTCAGTATGGGTTAAAAAAACATGGAAAGGAAACATGAGTTCATATATACATAAGAATGAAATCATACTTTACCCATAAAACATAGGCACTTTAACATACCTCATAAAATCATGAATAAATCATAGAAATCATAAGACATAAAGGTAACTTGAGGCATTCATAACATTCTTACGTAGGGAGTAACCCTCTTGGTTACGTTTGGAATACCCATCACAGTATATTCCCTAAAATCTCTTCGGAGAAACCTTAGCGTTTCACTCCTTCGCGTTACCCAATGCATTGGAGAGCTATATCGGGCTCACCCGCCCTTAGTTTATCACGGAACCACCCGTCTTCATAATAATGCCCAAGAACCATAACATAATAATATCACATAAAACATGCATAAAGGAAACATAAAATTTCCACATTTCAATCACGAGATATCAATAAAAATCATTGATATAAAAACATTATGAAAACCATTTTCAATACCAAAGTAAAACATGGTATTTATTTTTCTTTTAAAAAAAAGAAGGTATGGCTTGTAGAGGAAGCCGAAACTCAAATAACGGTTACGACGGCGGAGAAGTCGTTGTCGCCGCATACTTACGACAAAAACATTCCCTTTTGTCGTTTAGTAAACGCTTCGTATAAAAAAGATTCCTTTTGAATAAACGTAAAAGTCAAAGTGGTTTATACACCGTATAAAATAAAGTTGTGTATAAAATAAAATATGCCTCAACGAAAGGAGATTGAGACGAAGTCCCATACCTCGTATCCGACTTGACCCGACCGTTCTTTAATCTCCTGAATAATAAACTTGAGTTAATCTCCACTTTCTTATGAATCTTTTTCAAGTTCATTATTCCTTTTATACCATGTTATGAACATCATGTAATCAGTTAAGTTAATAATGTTCATTTTGTCGGTATTTGGTTCTTAAGTCAAAAATAGACTTCTTACACTTACATGTTGTTAATTTGGTCAAAGGTTCATTATATCCAGAATGGTATTCATGATGTAGATATAATATATGTCATATATATCCAGTACATACTTGCATTTATAATATTACATCACATTTAGAGGTAAGAAATGAAATGCACCGTTCATGGAGACGGTAAGCCGTACGTACGCATGAACGCTACTTTCATTTCTATTTCGTATTTTATAGAATGGAATCATAATGATATAAAGGTATATTATAATTCCAGTATAATATCATATATAATATCATAGTTCCATCCTTTATATGTCCCACATATGGTATTTAACGAATCAAATCACTTTGAGGGGGCGGTAGTCCGCACTTCCTAAAATGAAGATATCGTGTTTACCCATAATGGAAACCATAAAGGTATGCCCAAAATGAAAAAAAACAGAAGCTTAAGGAAAACATAAACATATTATATATCATATATAAAAATAGTGACATCATAATGGAAACCTTTGAAGGTGTTAAATGAGTGTTGAACAATCATCGTTTCGGGAGGCAGAATTTCGCCATCCACGGAAACCGTATGTTCTTTAACCATTTGATGTAGTTGTGTGAGAGTGTAGCTCAAATAAATCATATAACAACATCCTATTATATTTAAGATACTGGTTTTGTTACAAAAGAAGTAAATAAAAAGAGTTTAGGGGGTTGGAGAAGCAAAATAAAACAAATGAACATGAGAGAATGAATTACCTTTAAAAGTGTAACTCCTTTTGAGTTGAGCCTAAAGGCTTCCTTTGAAAGGATTCTGCCCAAATAGAATCCTCTAGGATGAGGAGAGGTATGTGGAGAGAGCAAATGGGTAGGGGTTGGCCGAGCCAAAGGCTTGAAGAGTGTGTGAAATGAGGTAGAGGTGGGGGCCTTTTATAAGAGGAGAGGAGGGGCACTTTTGGAAAGTAAAGAAATATTACATTATTTGAAAATGTGTTTCGGTTTTAAAAGGTCACGCATTGATATAATTCGTGGATACGGTGATAAGGGTTCGAAATCCACTCATCCAATTGGTTTTGGACATGTGTAGTTCATAGATTTTACATTATCTTTCTATATTATTTAAATCGTCAAATAATGATGTCATCGCTGCATCATTATTATGTCATAAATAATTAAATTTATTTAATGTCTAAAAATTATAAAAAAAATACTATGATATAGGAAATCTTTTTATCTTTCCAATGACTATTTATAATCAAATTTTGGACTTGTATAACCCCACTTAAAAATTGCTTTCGTAAAACATATTATGTTTGTGTCATTTTCACTTTAACATTAAATAAAAAGTAATTTATGTCATTTCCAAACCAAAGTGTCTCCATGGGGTCCCCAAGTTGACCCATGGCTTTTCTTGGTCGGCCTTGACATAACCAATAAGGTTGGGACATGTGTCTAGGTCATTTCATTTTATTAAATCATTATTTATACCTTAAACTACACTAATTACCACTAATCGCGATTAAAAACTTAATAAGTTACTATTCACCAAAAAATTATTTTAATCTCATTGAACCACATTTTACTTCTTAATGACAACCATGTATGTCGGATTTTCAAAATTCAATACACATTAGTGGTAAACTTTCATTTAACTGAAAAATCAGTTTGCTTGATTACCACTTAGTGGTTTCACTATTCATCAAAAATTGAAGTTTTTCAGAAAATTACCAAAAATTCACCCTAAGCTATATTTGATATTCCGAATTCAAAAATGAAGTCTATTTTAAAAAATTCAAAACATATAGGTCACATTAATTAATTTAATAATTAATTCCCGCTGTCATAGCAAATAGCGTGTTTTTATGAAACAATAAGTATCAAAAGATTGACACCAGTTTAAGTCTAATTTCAAAGTGAAATTGATTCCAATGACCACCATTGGATAAAATGGTAAAAATATATTCTAATTTCACTTCAAAACCAATTCAAAACATAATCTAATCATATAAATAAATTAGGTTAAAAAGCAGTTTTAATGTAAAATGCAGTATATTTCACTATTCATTAAAAAATGAATATTGTCAGAAAAATACCAAAAATTCACACAAGGTAAATTTTTATGTCAAAATCATAAAGAATAAGTTTATTTTGACAAACATAGTTTATAAAATTGTCAAAATATAGATTCAAAAATGGTTTTCCATCAAAAGGCAGTAAAACAATCTTTTAAGAATATTAGTGTATTTCATGCATAAGATTGTATTTATTTTCATTTTAAGCCGCTATAACACTATATTAATCATTAATAGACATAGATAAAAATATCTTTTATTCATTACTTACTTGGGATGTTACAGTTAGGTTCAATGATTACCTAGTGGACTCACACTAGGTACTCAATGTCACTTACAATTATAAACTTTAAGTGAAACTCTTTCATAGGTACCCTGAAATCTAAAACTATTAATGGGGCTCAAACTCATTAAAAAATGTATAATAATTCAACCTTGAACATATGAAATAAAATATAAATCCTTGAAAAAAGACTCCAAAAATTGAATTAAAATTGTTAAATGTAATCTTACCTAAATCTCTAAAATTACCACTTAAGAATTTAATAATTCCTATGTCTTGGTAATCAAGATACATGTTGTTATAGTACTAACATATTATTCATATCTTAGGTAAGATAATTATCAATTAATTCACTTGATTTATCACTAATTAATTTAAAATTTGATTTATAAACTTGAGGAGGTTCAATAGGCTTAATTTTAATTATTTTTATATGTTTTATGTTATCCTCAACACATTCGAGTTTTTTTCAATATTATCATTATGGTCCCACGATTTTTGATTACCTACTCTATAATAATGAAATATAATATCATGACTGATAATGGACATATAAAAATATGGCTTACATATCCACGATTAATACCATTTCATACCCTAAGATAACCCTATGGAAATACATTTTAGATTTCATGGTTCAAACTTGTCTATTTTGAAATACACATATATAGTTTCCCCAAACACAATCAAATAGTCATAATATGCGAGTTTTTATTCCAAATTTACTCTTAGGCTTTAAAACTTATAACAATGAATGAACGTAATTTTCTGTAATAGTATTTTTGTTTACTCAAAATGATTTGGTCAATCCAAAAATGGATAATATGCTCCTAACCCTCTCTAAGATGACATGTTTCATTCTTTTAGTTAACCCATTCTATAGGGGTATATCATTAACGATACCATGCCTGAATAAAATATAAATTTTATAGAATTTAATAAACTCATTTGAAACATATTATAACAAATTTTTTATTCTATGATCCTTAAGCTCTTCACTCATCTATATCACTACCTTAGACTTATAATTTCTATTTTTTTAAAGCATCATATTTATTTTAAAGTATGAAAATTAATACTTTCATAGAATGATCATATATTAAGGTGAGGAAATAGTATCTTTGGTTTTGGAATCATACTATATATATTCCCCATATATCTAAATGAATACATTCTATAGGGTGAATTAATTTAATTTAGATATAGCAAAACCGATCCATTTAGATTTTTTGAATACACAAACCTTAAAAAATAGTATAATTATAGGTAATATTCCCCAAAATAACCCTTAATTTTGAATTTCATCTAACCCTTTATCACTCATATATCCTTATATTATATTATATTATTTGTTTTGGTCTTCAATAATGTTATAAGAATAACTTAAAAATAAAATATGGGTTTTTCCATTTAAAACATACAATCCTTTAGTGAGAAAGTATTTTATAATCATGAGGGAACTGATAATGGTATTTAAATATTCTACCACATACATAAAAAATAACCCTTTTGATGAAAAATTATTAAATATATCTGAGTTTTAAAATCGTTAGAACCCACCCAACATTATTAAGAGTTAAATGGTTTTTTCATGAATTTTAGGTAAAACAAAAACTCTACCCATGAATCTATAACACCTTTCATAACCTAATATTAAATCCCCATCCAAAAATTACATTATTTTAAAAAAATAATCCCATGAAGAATATATATTAAAGGAAAACCTATAATTTATAACGTAATTATATTATATAGACTTATTAGAAAAAATAAATACTTTTTCACTATCATAACTGTATTGTTCGAGACCATCACCAAACCATACATCTTTGACAAAACTACCATATAGACTCAACTGGACCTTCCTGTATAATAGAGGATATCGACTAGTAGAGAGGGATTAATCAAACTATTAGAGATATTATTCTCTAAAATATAAATGATAATTCTGTAAGGAAAGAATATAAATAAAATGTACCTCATGTGGAATCCCTTTTAGAACTCAATCACTTTACATCTTCCCATCATAAAATAATAATTTTACACATTAATAATAAGTAATGTACATGGAACATATAGAAAGTATTTCCCTAAAATATATTGTGATATAATAGATAAATAAATATAAAGTAGATAATTGATTATTCATCTATCATCACTTACAATTACTTGTCTCTGACTCCACCTTATTTCCACATATCCTTCAAATCTCTATTATTTTGTTTCATAACAATTGTTTGATACCAATGATAAACCCAATATAACTACACGTGTTCATAGGTGAACAGGTACATTATGAGTATAACAACTCATTCAGTTCCACCAAATAACCCTAAACTACTATAATGGTTTTCAAATATATATGTGATTGCATGTGATAAGACCTGTCACGACCCGTCCTCGGGGCCTGTGTCGTGACTACCCCAAGCCCGCCTTCCATAGGCCAGGGGATGGAGACTAGCACCAAAGGCGTAAATCCTAATAAAAAGGGAAGGAATTGCCTTTATAAAAGTAAACAACACAACAGAGTACAAGTGGAAGCAACCACTAAGTAAAGTAGTAAAAACATACGTGTTGAAAGTACAAGGGGCCATAAATACAAGCCCAAAAGAAAGGTACAGCTACAATCGGTGATGACTGTCATCTGCAACCAACACAACGTAGTACGGGTGAAGCCCATGCAGGGGTGAGTATAAGACACTCATTAGGGACCCCGAGACCCCCGAAGGTCTCCCAGAATTCACTAAGGATAAACCACAAAGAAAAGATACACTCACAAAGTAACAACCAACACTACTTAGGTATATCCCCATACATATACCTAATTAATCAATCCATTTCAGCTCCAACTCACGAGCTCAAGTACAACCCAGTCCACTCAAGAAATTAAAATATAATCCACACAGGAAAGAATGACCAAATCCACACAGGAAAGAATAATCCAATCCACACAGGATATCAAGTCAATCACATCGAAGATAATGATTGAATGTCAAGACTCATCTCAAACAAGGATTTTATTCATGATGTCGAAACCACAGCTGCGGGAGAACTCCTCCTCTGTCGAGTATAGTGGGTCTACTGCTACAACCAAGAACTACCCACTAACCTTGGACTGCTGAAGTACTCCACTTGTCGAGTACTGTGGGCCTTCTGCTACAACCACGCACTTCCCACCATGGTTCTTCCGCTACAACCAAGCGCTCCCCCTCATAGCCTACAGAGGTACTCCTTCTATTCAGTATCGTGGGTCTGCCGCTACAACCAAGCACTCCTTCGCCATGGGTCTACCGCTAAAACCAAGTGATCCCCATTGGGCTATCCGAAACACTCCGAGTAGATCGATCAGCAGTCTTCAAGTCTCAGCCAGCTCTAGGGTTTCATAATGATTGAAAGTACAGTAGTCGTCACCACTGAACCCACGGAGGATTCCCGTACGGTTGTCATCGTCGTCGAACCCACGAAGGATTCCAGTACGAAAGTCTTCACCATCAAACCCATGGAGGATTCCCAACGGTTGTCATCGTCGTCGAACCAACGGAGGATTTCCATACGGTTGTGATCGTCGTCGAACCCATGGAGGATTCCATTACGGTTGTCAACGTCGTTGCAGTCGCAGCCAGCTCTAGGGTTTCCTCACACAACACGCTCGTTCCGGGAGGGTCCTCTCCACGATCCAAGAGGTCGATACTCCAAGTATCACAAAGTCCCACAAAGAAGTATCTCAAAGGACCGCCTCGTCATAGGGGTCTCAACGTAACAGACGGTGCGTCAATCGGACGCCCGGTCTGTGAGTTATTGGCCTTTTCGTCCCAGGGGCCCGGTTTGTTTCGTGTACGAACCAACCCGACCATATCTCAACTGTACCCTAAACCCACATAGGGTATACTCATAATGACCTTTTCTCAACTGATCACCAACGCTGCTGACGGTTCGTCAAACGAACATCCGGTATGAAAGTTATCGGCTTTTCCGTTCTAGGGGCCCAGTTAGATTTCAGGTACAATCCGAACCTGTCATACTCCAACTACGTCCAAACCTTGAGCGGAGAAATCCAAAAGGTCCTTATCACTAAGTGGAATCCAACAAAGTCGACGACACGTCAATCGGACGTCCGGAGCTCAAGTTATAGGCATTTCCGCTCCGAGGGCCCGGTTAGTTTCATATTCGAACCAACCCGACCATACCCAAAGTTCTTCGAAACCTTGAGTGTATTATACCGAAACAGTAGTATCGATCCAAGGATCTCATCGTAACTGACGGAGCGTCGATCGGAGATACGAAGCCCAAGATACGGGCATTTGAACGGAACTGTCCGAAAATAGGGGGTTAGGGCCCGGTCCGACCTGGCCCGATACCCCCTAGGTTAGCCCGAACGGGGTCCGGGTCTGGCCGATTAGGGTGCGGCCCGGCCCGGTTGGCCTAGAGTGGGCGTGGCCTGTACGTCCAATCATCTCGGCCAATTGGCCGAGCGGAATTGGGAGGGGGGGCAGACCCTCCCCTTGATTGAGAAACGGCCCCTGCATGGGGGTCCCGCCCTTTGCCAGTCAGGGGTTACAACCCCCAGATTTCTTAGAAACCGGCTGGCCGGTCGGTGCTGCCACTGTGGGACCCCGTGATCCCGCCCTTCCGAAGCATTGTCGGTCGGGCCTTGTCCGATCGGCGCGGCGCGACGGCGCCATGCCCCTCCGCCGCAGCCTCTTCATGGTTCTATGGCGCGATGCGACGGCGTCGCGCCCCTTCGCCGCGGCCTGACTCCGGCCGCGGCTTCGTTCAGCCTCAACGGCGCGGCGCGATGGCGTTGCACTTCTCCTTGTTTCCGCGCGGTGCGACGGCACCGCATCGCTTCCATTTCAAGCCACGAAGATAACCATCAAAATAAAAACGGGAGGAGGTTCGGTCGTGCTTGTGCGGTCCGACCTCCTCCGTTATTTTGATAACAGGTGGCTGATATTATTGAAGAACATCCAATTAAAATCCGAATGTAAAGACAAAACCCCTCCCTCAATGAGTTGTCGAATGAAGATCATCGCGGGAAAATCACGCCACAGAAAACGGCGTCGCGGAAGACGGCGTCACGGATCGAGGCTCCGTAAGCATCGTCAGTGTTCGCCCGATGAAGAAAGCGGTGCGTCATCATTCTCCAGAAAAGGCATCTCTCACTGGCTACAGAGAGGAGGGAAGACAGCACGACGATCTTCCTTTGCGGTGACGACGTTCTTCGTCAAGGTCTTGACGTTCTTCACATTCTTCAACATAGAAGACGATGTTCTTCGAGACCTTGGTTATTTTCTCCCCAGACTCCACACAACGAACCAACCAAAAACAAATTATGACTTTGTCTTAATTTATCCACACATGCCAACATTTTTAAAATTTGAAAACCACATTTAATTAATTAATGAGATTCAATTAATTGAATGGGTGTGTTGGCATTCAATTAAAGAGAGAGAGAAGGTCATAAACTTATGGGGGGGTTGCCAACATTAAATAGGGGGTTTTAGTGGATTTGAAGGGGTGGGGGATCGTGTGGGCCCCACCTCACTATTAACCTCACATGGGTGCTTAGTTCCACCCAACCTCCATCCTTAGGATTTAACCACTTAAAATAAATAAAATTAGTACCACAATTTTATTTCTCTATAGTCTTAATCCACAAAATTAAACAACTCTTCCCATGAAAACGCAACTCTGGAAAAGGTATTCTTAAGAAAATATCAACATTGCAGTTTCAACGGTGACCTCGGATTTTAATTCCGAGCACCAGTTCAATAGTTATAAAAACCCGCTCGTTCGTTCACTGAATGTACCCAAGATAAACTTCGGGAACAGATTCCGGGCACACCGGGCCTCGGAATCAGGTGCCGTCAGAAACCATAGTCTCGTAAAATTCCAAAGAAATTAAGAAAAAAATTTCCTTGAAATTTACGGGTCTTTAAATTACTCCCACCTTAGGGATTTACGTCCCCGTAAAGCTATAACACAAACTTGGGAAACAAAAGTGGTACTGAGCACGAAACTTAGCCTTCCACTCCCATGTGCTCTCCCGGAGGTTCTCGTGCTGCCAGTGAAAGTGTACCTGAGGAATCGACCATCCATGTTGGACCTGCTCCTGGCGATCCTCATTCTCCACTGAAACCTCAGTGAATGTTGCCTCGTCATCGACGTCCAACTCCCCGTGGTCAATGATGTGTGAAGGGTCATGCACGTATCTCCTTAGCTGAGATACGTGGATGACATCGTGCACCCAGTGAAACTGAGGTAGAAAGTTCAAGCGATAAACCACCTCGCCAACCCTGCTGAGGACCTAGAAAGGTCCGTTGAACCTCAGAGATATATCTCCGCCTCGGTTACATCTCCGTAAAGCTCATCGAGGTGAGACCCGTATAAGAACGTGGTCGCCATCCTCGAACTCTAGAGGCCCCCACTTCCTGATTAGAACTGAAAATCTAAACTCCTACAACCATGACGGTAAGGTTGGATGACCCTAGAGTGATCGGCTACACCCTCCTCAGCATGAGTTTAACCTATGCTACCTGGGGTTCCCTTTTCACCGACAAAGGAAAACCCATCCCGATGTTTTCCTAATACCATCAATTTGTGTATGAACTATGATTGCCCAATCCATACTCAAACTAATGTCGTAAGGCTTCGATGCTGCCACCAAGAGGTTCCAACCAAACCTCTTGCCTCAAGGGTCAGATCACACCGTCGGCGTAAGTGTGAATATCGAGTCTTTTCACATAGGTATCTCCAGACGTGAGGGTCAAGTCAATGGCTTAACCGGAAACTCTAGGTCTAGGAAAAGATTCATGGAAGGAAGGAATGATTCATATCGATGTCTGTCTCTACGACAGCTAGCAAAAGACACAGTCCATACTTCGAATCATCCTTAGAGACCTTTCGGTCGCACTCCTTGACAGCATGCAGCAATTCTTTCCCGATTCCTCCATCTCCCATGAGCCTAGTGATAATTACAAAGGCGGGTGGTTGCAACATGTCAAATGTTCACCACCCCATACTGCTCTCCTAGCTCCAGTTCCACGTCTGCTGGCTTGCAGATTCATCTGTCCATTTTACTACCTCTACTTGAAACATTTTACATGCTCAAGTCTCCGAGAATAACACCAGTTTCCTTCTTTCCCACTGCTAACTTTCACTGACTGCATCCATTCAGCAAAAAAATTCTCAACCACAAAGGTTCTTTCTAGAACCCTAGCATAAGTAGGAATGCATAGAGAAAGAAGTGTTGGCTCGGATGTCCTTTAGACACACCTCACTCAGAAGTCCGAGCCCAGAAGCACCGATTGAATCGTAGTCATCGAGTACCAGGAATGGTTTAGTATGCCCCGATGAAATCTCAGCTACCGATATGTCATCCTGTCGAAGCTGTATAAGCACTACGAAACTCTCAGCCACCTCCTCAAACTAGTCCTCAGCCGCCTTTGAGTCGGGCTTGCCTCGGAACTTTAGGGATATATGCTACTGAAACATTTAAGGCACTAAGCCTACAAGTGTCCTCTACCGGTACCACCGGTAGTGTCTGCTTTCTAACAGGTAGTGATGTATCTGACACACTACCCGAAGTTACTATCTCAGGCATCGGTCCACATACCAAAGACTCTTCACTATACAGACCAACCTCATGGTCACTCACTGGGAAACACAAGTAGCTAAGTCCACTATCTGCTCTACCAGTGTCTAAACTAGGCGTAGAACTCTAGCAATCGCCTCCATCTGGTCCACTGCTACCTGGGAACTATCTCACCTCAAAATCTCGAAGGCCTATGCTACCCAACGGGTGGTGGTGTTGCTGGTACACCACCCAAAAGTTTCAACATAGTAAGAGGGCCTCGCACAGGAACCTTGTCTCTCGGTGGGCCATCATCGAGTAATCACTTGGAACCCTAGATGGCTGCCATCATGGGGCCATCCTGAAAAGAGATAGGTGCACCACGGTCAACGATTATACCTGGTGAGCTTACACAAAGTAATCACAAAGAAAACTTTTTAAATACACATGCAATCAATGTTTTCGTGCACTGAGTCAGAAATCAGAAGTCAGGGTCCTGGTGTACAGATACGTCGGCCGCCGCACCAACACTGGACTCCCTAGACTGATAACCACACTCAATACCCTTAACACTATTGCTTCACATAGAAGAAAGATCAGATTTCTGAGTTCTATTGTAGAACCGAACTCCTCTGATACCAATTTGTCATGACCCGTCCCCGGGGCCCGTGCCGTGAATACCCCAAGCCCGCCTTCCATAGGACAGGGGCTGGAGACTAGCACTAAAGGTGTAAATGCTAATAAAAAGGGAAGGTATTACCTTTATAAAAGTAAACAACACAAAAGAGTACAATTGGAAGCAACCACTAAGTAAAGCAATAAAAACAAACGTGCTGAAAGTACAAGGGGCCAGAAATACAATCCCAAAAGAAAGGTACAGCTACAACCGAAAGAAAAAGTACAACTGAAAAGGGAAACAAATTAAAGGTGAAGAGCTGCTCCTGGTTCGTCCTCTGGCTTCCTACCTGAAGGGTAGGTACAAATATCCTCCTTAGCACTCCACGTCCGTCCGTCTCCTCCGGGTACCAACTCATCGTGAAATCCACCTTCGGGAACTGACTCGATGTGATATCCACCTCCGGGCACTGACTCGTTGTGAGATCCTCATCCGGGTACCGTCCAACTCTACAAGCTTAAACCATGATCAGTGATGACTATCGTCTACAACCAACACAATGTAGTGCGGGCCAAGCCCGTGCAGGGGTGAGTATACGATACTCAGTAGGGACCCCAAGACCCCCGAAGGTCTCCCAGAATCCACAAAGGATAAACCACAAAGAAAAGATACACTCACAAAGTAACAACCAACACTACTTAGGTATATGCCCATACATATACCTAAGTCATCAATCCTGTTCAGCTCCAACTCACGAGCTCAAGTACAACCTAGTCCACTCAGGAAAGTAAAACGTAATTCACACAGGAAAGCACGACCCAATCCACACCGGAAAGCATAATCCAATCCGCACAGGATATCAAGTCAATCACATCGAAGATAATGATTGAAATTCAAGACTTAGCTCAAACAAGGATTTTATTCATGATATCGAAACCACAGCTGCGGGAGAACTCCTCCTCTGTCGAGTAAAGTGGGTCTTCCGCAACAACCAAGCGCTACCCACTAACCTTGGACTGCTGAAGTACTCCACTTGTCGAGTACCGTGGGCATGCTTCTACAAACAAGTGATTCCCACAATGTTTCTGCCACTACAACCAAGCAGTCCCCCTCATAGCCTACATAGGTACTCTTTCTGTTGAGTACCGCGGGTCTGCCGCTACAACCAAGCGCTCCTCCGCCGTGGGTCTGCACTACAACCAAGCGCTCCTCTGCCGTGGGTCTTCCGCTACAACCAAGCGCTCCCCACTGGGCTATCCGAAACACTCCGAATCGATGGATCAGAAGTCGTCAAATCTCAGCCAGCTCTAGATTTTCATAATGATTGAAAGTACAGTAGTTATCACCGCCGAACCCACAGAGGATTCTCGTATGGTTGTCATTGCCATCGAACCCACGGAGGATTCCAGTATGAAATTCTTCACCGTCGAACCCACGTAGGATTCTCATACAGTTGACATCATCGTTGAACCCACGGAGGATTCCCATATGGTTGTCATTGTCATCGAACCCACGGAGGATTCCAGTATGGTTGTCAACGTCATTGCAGTCGCAGCCAGCTCTAGGGTTTCCGCACACAGCACGCTCGTTCCGGGAGGGTCTGCACCACGAGTAAAGAGGTCGATACTCCAAGTATCACAAATTCCCATGAAGAAGTATCTCAAAGGACCGCCTCGTCATAGGGGTCTCAAAGTAACAGACGGCGTGTCAATCGGACGCCCGGTCTGTGAGTTATTGGCTTTTCGTCCCAGGGGCCCGGTTGGTTTCGTGTACGCATCAACCCGGCCATATCTCAACTGTACCCCGAACCCACATAAGGTACACTCATAGGAACCGTTTCTCAACTGATCACCAACTCCGCTGACGGTTCGTCAAAGGAACGTCCGGTCTGAAAGTTATCGGCTTTTCCGTTCCAGGGGCCCGGTTGGATTTCGGGTACAATCCAACCCGACCATACTCCAACTGCATCCAAAACTCCAGCGGAGTAAGCCAAAAGGTCCGTCTCACTAAGAGGAATCCAACAAAGTCAACGGCACTTCAATCGGACGTCTGGAGCTCAAGTAATAGGCGTTTCTGCTCTGAGGGCCCGGTTGGTTTCATGTTCGAACCAACCTGGCCATACCCAAAGTTCTTTGAAACCTTGAGTGTATTATACCGAAACGACAGTCCCAATCCAAGTATCACATCGCAACTGATGGTGCGTCGATCGGAGGTCCGTATCCCAAGATACAGGCGTTTGAACGGAACTGTCTGAAAATAGGCGGTTTGGGCCCGGTCTGACCCGGCCTGATACCCCCTGGGTCGGCCCAAACCGGGTCCGGGTCCGGCCCATTCGGGCGCGACCCAGACCCACCAGCGCATCTCGGCCCATTTGACGCGGCCCATCCTAGGCGGCCCAGCCCGGTGCTGCTGGTCCAGCCAGGGCGCGGCCGGATGGCCTGGCGCGGGTGCGGCCCGCGCATCCAGTCAGCTCGGCCAATTGGCCGAGCGGAATACGGGGGGGGGGGGGGGGGGGGGGGGCAGCCCCGCCCCTTGATTGAGAAACGGACCCCGCATGGGGGACTCGCCCTTTGCCATCTGGGGGTTACGACCCCCATATTTCACGGAAACCGGCCGACCGATGCTGCCACCGCGGTACCCCGCAGTCCCACCCTTCCAAAGCGCTGGCTGTCGGTGGTTCTGGCCGCCGCGGCTTCAAGTCGTGGCCTTGTCCGACCGGCACGGCACAACGGCGCCGCGCACCTTCGCCGCGGCCCCACTCCGGTCGCGGCCTCTTCATGGTTCTCTGGCGCGACGCGACGGCGCCGCGCCCCTTCGCTGCGGCCCCACTCCGGTCGCGGCCTCTTCATGGTTCTCTGGCGCGACGCGACGGCGCCGCGCCCCTTCGCTGCGGCCTGACTCCGGTCGCGGCTTCGTTCGGCCTCAACGGTGTGGCGTGACGGTGCCGCGCTTCTTCACTGCATTTCTCCTTGTTTCCGCGCGGTGCGACGGCACCGCATCGTTTCCATTTCAATCCATGAAGATAACCATCAAAATAAAAAGGGGAGGAGGTTCGGCTGTGTTTGTGCGGTCCGACCTACTCCGTTATTTTGATAACAGGTGGCTAATATTATCGAAGAACGTCCAATTAAAATCTGAACGTAAAGACAAAACCCCTACCTCAACGAGTTGTCGAACGAAGATCGTCGCGGGAAAAGAACATCGCAGAAAACAGCATCACGGAAGACGAAATCACGGATCAAGCCTCCATAAGAGTTGTCGGTGTTCACCCGATGAAGAAAGCAGCGCGTCTTCATTCTCCGGAAAAGTCATCTCTCACAGTCTACGGAGAGGAGAGAAGACGGCACGACGGTCTTATAGGCCGCTTTATCAAAAATTTCCCTTCTCTCTTCTTCTTACGCAAAAATCTTGAGAACATAGGTTTTACAAACTTTCAGAATGGACTTCTGAACTCTATGAATGTTGTGTTTTTGTTCTCCTCGGATAATGACTATTACCGATTTTGGATTCAAGGTTCATGGCCTTTTGGGGGGGCTTCTATGAAGGTCTTCAAGTGGTCTCCAGATTTTGAAATAGGTTATGATCCCCCTATTGTTCCAATTTGGATCGGTTTCCAGGTTTTCCTCTATATCTCTTTAAGCAGCGTGCTCTTACTGCCATTGAAAATCTATTTGGAACTCCGATTAGATTAGATTCTGCCACCTTGAACTTATCTCATCCCTTAGTGTCTAGGATCTGCACTGAGATTGATATATCACAAGCATTGCCTTCCAGATTTTGGCTCCAGAATAGTGATAAAGGTTATACTCAAGAGGTGGTATTTGAAAATGTTCCACCTTATTTTAATTGCTGCTACAAAGTTGGTCATACTATGGAGGATTGTGAGTTAAAAAATTTTGAACCACCTCAACCTCGTTGCAAAGCAGTTTGGGTAGAAAAAGCTAATGCTAAAATTAACTTGGATCCTCCTAAATCAAACCCTGCTGATGATATTGTGACTCCTATTTCCAAGGATGTCCCCAGGACTTCTAATGTAAGTTCTTCTTTGGATATGGGTGAGAAGGCGATTTCACCCACTATGGTGAATGCAAATGTCCATCATAGTCCTTCACCCTTACTTGAAGATAAGTCGATAGCGAAAATTAAAGAAGGCACTCAGTAAGATGATGAAAAGGAGAGGTCTGATGCATCTGAAGATAGTCTCTCACAAAGTGATGAGGAAGATAAATATACTAATATTGAGGATAAATACCTAATGGACATGGCCAGGAAAGGTAAGAAACCAATAGTGGATGCAGATGGGTTTATTACACCCAATCCTAAAAAAACTAGAAAACGCAGGGATTTTTCACATGTGGAGAGGACTATTGTCACTCGTTCCTTGGACATTTCTAGAAAAAAAATGTATCTGCCCCTATTACAAATCAACATGTACAGAAGGAGAAACAAGCTGAAAGGGTTGATAAACATAATATGCCAGCTTGTGAAGCTCCTGATTCTTTAGCGGGACTCAATGATGAAACCCTATACAATTCTTTTCAGAAAGGAGAGATCACTAAGAGCGCCTATTTGGCTGCAAAGCAAGAAATATTCAATGAAAGAATCAAGAAAGATTTCTTGAACTGGTCGTGTTTCAGAAGTCTAATTTCCAGCTTTGATCCACTTTTGTTCTTGCTTTTCTACTGGATGATATTTTTCTCTATGAAGACTGGATTTGAAATTTCCTACTTTCTTGATGGATCTGTTTTAGAGATTTCTCTGAAGCATTTTCTTTTATTTCTTCAATCCTTTGTTGTCATGCTGCCTAATGTGATTCTGGATTTTCTGAGATGGAATGCAACAGGGATGCACTGTTTGTTGGTTTTTCTTCTTCAATTGATGTTTGAGATTCTCTTTGGAACAAAATGGAGCCTGTTTGTATCCAGATATAATGTTTATTGAGGATTTTTTCCCCATTTTTTGAAGTCTATTCTGCTGCTCCTGAGAGCTATACACTGGAGATGCTGTTTGGAAGGTAACTGATTGAGCTCCTGGATGTTTCCCCATATTGGTTGATGTTGTTCTGGTCTTATTTTGCATTGAACTGGTTCTTTCATCTCTTTGGTCATAGTGTTTTGATCTGACTATTTTCTGGAGTTCCCTTATTTCTGGTTGTTGTTAATATGTTGTTTCTTGGATTGATTTTTTTCTTGATTGCACATGCTATGACATGGAACCGAGTTTACCTCTTCCTGAATTGAACAACACATGTGTTTATGGATGACGTATGATGAGTATATTTGTATGCTGATTGGATTTCTGGTTCTGATTTATCTTCCTAGCCTACAGCTTTTCAGCTTAAAGTGGTTCTTTAGATGATTCTTGGTTTTCTTTCTCTTTATCTTCTACAGCATGAAATTTTGGATTCTTTACGGTTCCTTTTAAGTGTTGCTATGTGGTATGCTTGTTATCCAGTTGCATGATGATGCAGATCTCTTGCGTTAGAGATTGGGATAGAAATTTTGACTTTTGTCAGAAGTTTTCTTGCACCTCTGTTTGGCTTGAAGACCTCTTATGACATCATCTGGACTTCTTAAAAACTTGTAGAGGAGATCTTCTATGTCTCCTTGCTATTGATTTACTTCAGACTTTAAACAGGAAGGTTGGATGCCTTCTCTGTGAGCTCTGGATTTTATACAATCTCTCCTAGAAAAGAAGGGTTTTCTCATGAAGTAAAGTGCAGGTATGGAAACTCCACTTTCACTTTTATATTCTTCATTGTTAATCCTGAATTTTAACCCAACTTTGTGATGGTGTAATCATATTACCTTGAATTTCCTTTGTAACCTTTTGATTAAATAAATTCCCTCAACATGAACTGGTTTTCCAGTTCATGTCACTTTAAAAAAATTCAATTAAAGAGAGAGAGAAGGTCATAAACTTATGAGGGGTTTCCAACATTAAAGAGGGGGGTTTAGGGGATTTGAAGGGGTGGGGGATCGTGTGGGCCCCACCTCACTATTAACCTCACATGGGTGGTTAGTTCCACCCAAACTCCATCCTTAGGATTTAACCACTTAAAATAAATAAAATTAGTAGCACGATTTTATTTCTCTGTAGTCTTAATCCACAAAATTAAACAACAATTCCTGTGTAAAAAAAACTCTTGAAAGGGTCTTATTAGGCAAATATTGGCGTTGCGGTTTCAACGGTGGCCTCAAATTTCTATTCTGAGCACTGGTTCAAAAGCTAGAAAAACCCGCTCGTTTGTTCACTGAACGTACCCGAGCTAAAATTCGGGAACTAATTTCGAGCACACCGGGCCTCGGAGTCTGGTGCCGTCAGAAGCACAGTCTCATAAAATTCCAAAGAAATTAAGAAAAAAAATTCCTTGAAATTTTCGGGACTTTACAAGACCACATGAAATAATAAAACCCAATACACCACAAATGAAACAGATTATCAAATCCAGAAAATTGATAAAAATAAAACAATTTAGTTTCATGTGGATTTACCATATCAATACGGTCCCCAAATGTACCTTATTTTACCAATTTCGTATTAATCAATGAAAATAATAATAGTTTTGACATTTCCTTGTACCATAGGTTCTAGAAAACAATTTCCCACTATGTTGACTCAAAGACCTCTTGTTCATAATACACCAAGTGTGAGTAGAGATGTAATACCAGTTACCTTATATCACAGATCTCTTGTGTGAGAACCATTTTTTATTGAAAAACATATATAATATTTTGAGGCCATTTTTAGTATCTTCAATATATGAATTATAATAAATTACAATGGTTATTTAGTGGTTCTTTTACAGACCACCACTAAATTATTAAACTGTATTTTGGACTAGATTTTAAGTATGATTTTATATATATCAGAGTTATTTTTTATTTAGTAGTAATTTTGTTTAAAACTACCACTAAATAATTTTAATAAGTATTTCACAATAGTTTATTTAAATCTATTGTTGTATTCATTAAATAAATAAAAATGTCCCAACCCCCCAACACACACACACACTTGAAACACTCTCGGACTTCCCCCCTAAATATCTCGACGTCATACACCCTCTCATTGTCTCCCTTTCCATAGATCAACACTAGACCCCCTACCCCCCATGGCCTCCCCCTCACCTTTGATCAGTGTCAAACCCACTTTAGGCCTCCCCATTACTATATCTTGATTGTGGAATGAATTCCCTCTTGTCCATGATTTGGAATTACCTCTTGGAATTAACACCAGATCCCCTTCTCTGATTCCCTCTCAACCTCCACACCATCATACCCTCACTACAATTCCAGGAGATCTATCTCAAATTCATTTCAACCAAATTTTGGTATTTGATTTTTTGATCTATATCATTTAATAATTGTGGAATGAAGTTATTTTTAGTAATTAACCTATTCTAATTCTCCTTAAATGCTGATAATTTAGCATATTTATTAATTATTGTTGTTTAATGGGTAGTTTGGGATCCACTCTTGGTATTAATTAGTTTTCTAGTTATAGATATATAACCTCTTCAACACTATGATATTTATTTTTGAAAAGTTTATACAAAATCTGAAATGACCATATGTTTGAATTTTTAGTGACTATGTAATGAATTTATAATTGAGTTCAATTTATTTAAAATGATTTAACATGAATTGATAAGTAATAAACAATATATATGTATTTTTTAAAACAAATATAAATTGAAAGTACATGTAAAAAAATATGTTTAACTGGGTAAATGGTGAAATAATTCGTGAAATTTACGTTTACATTATTAAAATAATTATTAACAAATTTATGTGTGATTGAGTTATTTTGGGTGCTATTTGATTATGAGATTATGTGATGTGTTGTTATAAATGATGAAATAAGTAATTAAATGAGTGTTCATGGATAAATTGTTTGTATGGATTCTAAAAATATATTTATTTCATGTTTTATGGGTTTTATAATATTTTAATATAAATTTATAAAAAAAATATCATATGAATGATTGCATTATATATCTTTATATGCTTATCCTAATTTGATAACTTAAAATTATTTTCCTTTTTTAACTTAAATGTATTTTATTTTTATATATAATAATATATTTCTATTTTATATTTGATAGTGTAGGATGTCAAGTACATATGGATAAAAATTTTATTACTTTACCTTAGAACACATCTTAGTATGTTACAATTTTGAACATGTTTTTGGATTTTTCAATTGAAAATCCACCTATTGATGGAATAATGAAATGTCCATGTCCTAAATAGAAATTTAGATGATGGTTGAAGAGAGATTATTTATTTAATAACATGATATTGAATCAATTTCCTCCTCATTATGTTTATTGGATTTTCCATAGAGAATTGAATGTTACAGAAAATTCTAGAAGTTATGTCTATAGTCAAAATGAAAAATTTAATTCTCTCATAGTATAAAATGAAATCCAAAACATGATAAATGATGCTTTAAATGTTATCGGGAAACACCATCAATAATCTAACACATCATTTGATACAATTTTTGATGTTTTATATATTAGTAATTCTTTCAGAACTATACCATAGCCTGATCATGATGATAAAATATTAATGAATATTGATGTGGAGACTAGTAAATGGGAAAACTAAACTGAGAAAACAAATGAGTTTTATAAATAAGTTATAGATTACAAATTGTAATATTATAAAAAGGTGTTAAATATTCTAAATTATCTTCTCTACCGAAGTTGTACCACATAAAGTGTTTATGTGGAATTACAAATAAAGAAATGTCTATGATATTGGAATTATTGTGTGATACATTTACTGAAGCTAAGATCCTTGTGTAATTTTATGAGATAAATAAGATTGTTTCCAATCTTGGAAAAAATTATACAAATATACATGTATGTCCCAATGATTTTCTTCTTTATTGGAAAGAATAGTCTAATATAAAAAGGGAAAAAGATATTGTACTTCTACATGGAAAAAAAAAATAATTATATCATTTTTTATTTTCATACTACAACAAATAAATAGAACAATAAAATTATTATGAAGGTTTTACATTACTTTCCATTATAACTGTGGTTACAAAGACTATTTTTGTCATCTATAACTGATGAAAATATGAGGTGACATTCTTTTCATAATAAAAATGATGAGTTCATAAAATATATAGAAGATTAAAATAATGAAATACCTTCAATTTATTGCATCCATATTTATCTTTTGATCCTAAAAATGTGCTCTTTGGATTGACCTTCAATGGATTCAATCCTTTTTGGACTTTATGTAGTAGTTAAAACATTTATCCAGTTGTTTTGATCCCTTATAATCTACCTCCATATATTTTTATACAACTTATGTCATTAGTCATAAAAATGATTATTTCTAGAAATAAAATTCTTGGAAATGAAATTAATTTATACATTAATCATGTTATTCAATATTATAGGAGATATGGAATGATGGTGTAGAAATATATGATACATCTACCCCAACAGTGTTCAAAATTTATGTTTCCCTTATGTTTACCATTAGTTAATATCCTCAAATAAAGAATTTTTCATGTTAAAACATACACACCGGTTTTGTTTTTCTAATTTGTAGCTCTAAATTGGAGTCTCAATGGATTCCATATAGAATAAAGTGGTATTTAATGTGTCATTGTCACTTCCTTGATAAATATCATAGATTTCAGTTTAACAATTCATGTTTCATTGGAAAAACTAATTTGAGGATTCCACCAAAAATATTATCCATATCAAGATATTCACACAATTATCAAATGTTTTTATAGAATTTGGAAATATGTTCCACTGAATGAATGTGGAATAGAGTTTAAACAACATCAGTTACAATTAGACGAAAAAATGGACAAAAATTGAATATTTTTCAAATCTTTATATAGTAATTTAATTTGTTATTTCATAGTCTTAATGTTATAGGCATTGAAAATAATTTTTTTGATAATGTTTTATTTACATTTTTTAATTATTATTGAAAATAAATGGATCATTTAAATACTTGTAAGGACTTAAAATCAATAATTATAAAATGTGATCTATTTTTAAATGATAATAGAAAGTATCCAGCAACTATTTTTACAATGAAAAATCATTATAAATATATTTTACTATAGAAAAATTAAAAAATTTTAATAGATAATCTTGTAATACTTCAAACAAATTTGATTTGAAATGCTATAAGATACATGCACTAAAAAGGCACGACTCAAATGAATTGATGGATCTGTTTCTACCATTAGAAATGAATAATTTATTACATAAAAAATGATTGTCATTCTATTCGACCATTTTACATTCTTTAGACATCTTTTTGAGAATACATTAAACCCTAATGAATATGATAAAATTTAGGAAATAATTTTGTATATGCCATGTAATTTTTAGATCTTTTTCCCACATCATTTTTTATTGTTATTATTTATATGATGGTTCATTTTTTCAAAGAAGCTAAAATTAGTAGGTTTATAAATTATCAATGGATTTATCAAATTGATAGGTATTTTATTTAAATATAGTTTTTATTAAAAAATAATAATTTTCTTAGTCAATATTTTAAAAAAATTATTTCTTAATTTCTTACATTTTATTACTAGGTATATTGGTCATTTTAAGTCTTATATGAAAGATAAAGCACAACCAAAAGGTTCTATTATAGATGGTTATATTTTCTAAGAGTTTCTAAACTTCTCTTAAATGTATTTGTATTTGATAAATACAAGATTCAATCAAGTGGGATGTGTTGATGATAATCCAAGTTAATTTTAATCTAATGAGTTGACATCAGTGTTTCCAATTTTAGGTATATAAGTTGTAAAAGTCACATCATTTTCATTGATTGATAACGAGTTAATACAACTACGTAGATATATGCTAATAAATATTGATATTATTGATCCCTATTATAAATAATTGAGGACACAAATGAAAATATTTTAAAGTATTCGAACTCAAAATGGGACAGAGATAAAAAAGTTTTTTCCAAATAAATTGTTTAATGGTTTTCACATCGTGTATGTTCTTAATATAATACTTAGTTTAAATATATTGAAAATTATATAAATTATTTAACATCTTTTATATCAAATTTTATAGGTAATGAATGATGATTATCAATATGAACTATCAAAATATTTCAAGTTTTTAGCTCAAGGTCCTTTGAATCATGCTATAAGATTCAACTCATATAGTATTGTTGGTTTCAAATTTTTTATTACTAATCACGAGGAAGGTTTTAAAACACAAAATAGTGGTATATTAATAATTTTATATAAAATTTACTATAGAAATTTGGTTGATATTATAGAGTTCATTTATCATGGGAAATTTTTATTTGTGTTATTTAAATGTAACTGCTTCAATATTCATAGGGGTATAAAGAAATATTCATGAAAATTTACTTATTTTAATTTCACTCCGTTGTTCATTACTGGTGAGTGGGATGAAAACAGTCAATATATTATGGATTTTTAGGAAAATGGTATATTATATTGATAATATAGTGGATTATGGGTAGATTTTTTTTTCTAAATGAAACTGATAGAAATGTATAATATGGATATTAAAGGTGACTTAATTTGTGATAGTGAACTCCATAAACAACAACTGACTGAATTTTTTATACCTAATGATATTGAAAATTTTATTCTTGTGAGGGAGAGTGAAGAAGAAAAAAAATAAGAATAATGAATGGAGTTAATAATGGAACCTTATAAAAACATAACCAACTAGGAAAAGAATTTGTAAGTTGTTTTTTATATTAATAAATTAAAGGAATATATTTTGATATTAATAAATTAAATTATAGTTTATTTATATTAATAAATGTAAGTAATTTATTTTTTATATCTATGTCATGCATGAAAAATTTTGTGACAGCACTCACTCTACATTTTAGGACTCTCATTCCCCCTCTGTAATACAAGGTACACTTCATCAGATACCTTGTACACCTTTTATGATATCATTTCATCTTATCCTAATATTATTTCATCTATAGGTATGAATTCTGCTGATAATGTCAAACAATTTGATATGACACCTATGGTGGATTTTTCTGGTAATCCAGTTGATATTTATTTTCCATCAAGAGGTTATTGGTGGGTTGCAGTCATCGGTATGTAATTAAATTTGAAAGCATTATTTTATTAATCATTGATACTAATTTCTTAATTTGTATGTTCAATAGATGAAAATAATAATATAATATATACAAACTTCAATAGTCAATATGTTTGTAATTTTACTTATGTAAAGTTAGTTGTTCCTTTTAATGAGTATGGGGTACCCACTAAGAATGTAGTGGGAATTTTTTAGTAGTTTCTAGGGAATTTAGCATGTGAAGTGGAATCCCTCCCTAATAATTATTTATATTAGATGCACATTACTTTATCCTAGAAAAATGAGTTTTCTTATTCTTAAATAAATTTACTCTCAATATTATATATTCATATATGATTAAATTAAACATTGGTTCTTAATGTGTTAATAATTTAATCCATTTTTTATATTTATGTGTAGATGATATTCCATTTCGACATGTGTGGTGCCATTTCTAGTCTATGGACCATAAAAAATTTAGGAAGAAATAGAAATATTTCAACCGGTAATTATGGAATGAATTCAACGACATGTATATATTAGTGTTATAGATGTATGAAAAGGATACTGAAATAATTCCTAAGGACCAATGGAAAACATTCATTGACCATCATGATGATGGATCACATAATTTATGTTATTAAAATTAAGTAAAATAATAAAAACTAATAATAACATTTCAAGTTTTTTATATATATTATTTATTCACCTGATTTATACAAGAAATTATATCAGTCATGAGAAGTAAATGATTCCCCAAACTTATTGATTGAGGATTTTCTTTGTGAAATTGCATGAAAAGGTTTCATTCAATTTATTGAAACAGATATCCATAACACTTCAAGTAAATTATTTTTTTAAAATATTAATTATGTAATTTTTTGAAATTAGTGAAGTAGATTATTCATTTTCTGGAAGAATAACTTTTGGTTTGATGTCCATAAAAAAATATGGTAGTTATGTCTAGAACCCTTTAGAAAATATAGGTTTAAACAATTTTAATTTTTACTATGTGTTACTAAATTACTTTAAAATATAATATTATTCAATTTAAAGTGTAAATTGATGGTGATGTAGGATAAAACCCATACCTTGTCAATTTTATTATTCACGGTGGATTCCATGGATCAAGTTCTTGGAAAAGACGATTCTAGTCAAGTCAGGTAGGTGGGTTGTGGGCTATCCCCATCAAGGGTGTTCAATAGGGAACATGAAACTTTTTCAATTATGTCAGTATGAGGGAAGGGTTATAGGTTTTTGTGATCCTAGTACATAAAAGGAAATTGATGCACTAAATAATACTATTAAAGATTAGGAATAAATTATTAGTACACATAATGATCAGGTGTCAACATTAGAGAGTTTGTTGGATATGGTATTTCAAAATATGATTAGAAGTGTTCATGAATAAATGGAAACACTCATAAGGGTTATAGGAGTGATAAATTTCATAAATTTACACTTAATATAGAAATTTAATGTCCATAATAATAGGTTTTAAAGGTTTTATAGAATCATTAATTATTTACAAGTTCATATTAAATTGTGAAGTTAAAATAGAAATATATAAATTTAATTTAATTATATATATTAATATTTGTTAATATATCACATTATTTTTTTTAATATGATGGAAGATTTCTATGGGATGGTGAAATTATCCAATTTGAATTTTAGAATCTATCATTGAGAGGATCTCATAGTAAGTATGGTCTTATTTATAATGGAGTTAGTTTTTAATGTTTAAATATTGAGTGTGAGATAAAATAATTCAAGAGCTAACTATTATAGCCTTTTGAAGGGTTGAATTGAGTTGTGAGTGTAATGCATCATGTAGTGTATCATCAAATTTTCAAGGCATGTGCATGGATTCCAATTATTCATTATTGTACTATTACTTAAACTGAATTTAGATCAAATAATATATCATTTTAATTGTACTTGATTTATTATTCATTGAATATTCTCATTACTAATGTGTGGTTAATTACTTTAAATGTGGGAACCAAAGGTTGGGGGTGGGGAAGGAGGTGATTGGTAGCAGCGTGACTGAGTAATATAGGGTGAGGGGAATGCATCTAGGTATAGTATTTCAGAATCATGGGTGTGTTTACATTTTATGAAACATGAAATTTTTTACACTATGATTTAATTTAATTTTGTATCATTTGTAATGTAATATTTGTTACTATATGAAAGTTACAATTTTTATTATACTATATTGGATACCGGATTTTTATATATATTAATTTTATATTTGATTTTAGTGGATCAGGAGGCCATCAAAATAAACTTTCTAAAACTGAATTACTAATAGAAATTTTAATTGACATGAATAAAATAGAGATGTTTAAAACCACCCTTAAATATAGTAAATTTCCATGTTTAGTAATGGTTAAAACCACTGTTAAACATTTTTTTCTTAAAACCCCATTTCTAGTAAAAAAACTATCGTTATATTTTGTACCTAGGAAAACTACCATTAATAAAAAAACAAGGATAAATATAAATTTCATCAACACACACAAATAAATTCATGGAAAAATAAAACCATAATTAAATATTCAATGACATTATTTCACAACATTTTTAAAAAACTAACTTGAAACCTTTTATAGGCCGTTAAAATCACCTCCAAACCCAAAAAAACCACAGCTAAAAGATCTTTTTATTATAATTCTTGTATAATGTATTAATTTAAATTTTTTAATTATATGTAATGTATCCATGTAAATGATGGGTTCATGGAATATTGTATTAATTCCAACATCTTTCGTCCTATATAATGCATTGATGCCAATTTTAGGGACCTTATATCTCCCAAAACTGTTAGGTGAATAAAAACATATGGAAACTACCAAAACCCGTAGGTCTGGTAGAACAACCACCCCATTAAACTGGCCCCTAATCCTTTAAAATAAACAAAACTCACTATAATGAATTATTTACAAGGAGAATATCAAAATCTCCTCAATATAGAATCTCTTGTTTACTATAATAAGGTGGGAAATGCACAACCCATGTTTAAAAGGAATTCTCCATTTATCTTGTCTAACTAACTACAATATCAATTCATGAAGCATATACTCTATATATATCATAGACACTCACCTCTTTAGGTTGAGTATCAATATCTCAAAGTCAAACCACCGTGGGAGACTTAATCACATCAACATAGTATAAAATCACTAAAATAAAAAAAAACTCATTCCATTTAAAGAATATGAATAAAGGATGGTCAATGATAAGTAACAAAATATATAACACAACACCATCCAATACTTCTACATGTCCCAACTATGTGTTTTTGTCAATTATCACCTCTTATCCCATTCATTATATTGTTTTTATATACTATAGATACACACACACAAAAAACATAAGTATCATCAATCACATAGCTAAATAGTTAAAAACATCATATAAATACAATATAACAATAAAAAAATACATGACGTAATAAGATTACATCATGATGATAAAAAAATATAACAATTGATCCAGATAATAAATAGTTCATATCAACATTCTAATCATTTATTAATTATTTCATAAAAATTTCAAATAATTAATAATTACCTTATAGCCTAATATGTGTCTACCGCATCAACTGATCTGAAAGTTGTTTCACCTAATTTATCATGAAATGGCATAAAAGTTAATCACATGAGAGAATTTATTAAAAATTTGACATTTTATACACCTGTTCATGTGTAATTTACCATTAATTACCCTCATATCCCTATAACTATCACCATCACTAAGACATCCCAATATTATTTTATTCGTGGCTAAATATTCATTTAAATTATCTAAATTTTTATTATTTAATTTAAAAATTTTAAATCACTTGGATTACCCATTCAAAAATAATTCTAAGTATTCTTTTACCAAGTCCTTATATGACAAAATTATTAAAAAATAAAAAAATAAAATGATTTTGAAATAATTTTCTATGTTGTTCCTCTTAGGCTATGTATAATTAATTTTAAATTTATGGGTGTTTGGGGCACCCATTTGGGTCCCTTATAACCATAACCCACCCGTATTATAAATTAACACAAGAAAAATGTGAAAACCAAAGAAAATTAGCATGGTCACCAACCTTACACAATGATTCTATCTTGTACTTCCAATATCATTAGTTGAATCCACTCAATAAATTCAAATCTAAAAAAATGGGAAAAATTACCAAATTTGTTCATTTAAAATCTATAACAATAAAGGGGAAGAAACACAAAATAAACCTATAATTATTAAAAAAAATTAAAACAACCCATTATCCATAAATAATATATGGTTAGGACAATAGATAGAATATTGGTATAGGAGATAAAATGATTGGGTGATAAATGGTCTTCTATTTTCTATCATCAAAATGAAAAATAAATTTCCACCTTAGTCTATTTAAAATTACTAGGTAGGGTTAAACTAGTTGTATTTACCCTTCAATTAACCCCCCCCCCCCCCCATTAGCCTACTACATAACCAGTGCACCCCCAACATGGTACTCGCTGGCCCCACTGGGTTATGAGTGGCATACCAAAAGATTATTTGTGATAAATACAATGTACTAATCCAATATTCAACTGACTACGTACTCATTGGATTATTACTGGTAACTTGATGGCCTAGTATTTCCAATACAAATTAGTTTACATGAAATTATACAAGAAAAATGTCCTCTCAAGCATTTTTACCCATATCCCCATACATAAAGTCTTAAATTAAACTCCAAATATATGAAACCATTATCCTAATCTCAATTTAAAATAAAAAATTAAAATTCCCTCTGGGTTTTTTATAGTGACCTATTTGATTTATGTAATTTTTATACATGTTTAATATAACATTTTGGGAGTTGTAGGCTTGAAATTGTTTTGTTTTATATGATTTTAGAGGGGTGAATGGATATGTTCAAAACTGTGGGAATAATAATTATACTTTGGAGGCTGTATGGAGTGATTTATCATAGAAAATAGAAAATTTTTAGTTATATTCTTAGTCTCTAGGACCTCATATATTAAATATGCATGTTGAAAATTCTTATAGTAGGGAATGTATTGTCAGTTTAATGGTCTTTATGACCATGTATTTGGGTCATTCATTCACTTAACCCCCCACCCCCCTCCAACTTGTGTTTTATCAAAAATTTGGTAATTTCCCCCTCATTATCACTCTGTCATGTAGGGATCTTGAAATAAGGAGGTTTGTAGGTTATTTTTTATTTGTTTCTTCCATATCTCTCCTCTCCCATCGGATCGTTGGATATTTGGGTTTTAGATTAAAGTAAGGACACTCTAGACCTATTTTATCATTGTATATTTTGATTTATACATCTATGGAACCATAATGGAAAAGGGATTTAGAGAAATAAAACATTGGGGATTTGATAAATTTTGGATTTTGATTCTAAGTGTTCTAGTGATGTAAGGGTGGTGTGGGTATTTACTTTGTTGGGATTATTTTTCTTCATCATTGTATTAGGTTGGATAGATTCCCTTATACACTTTGGTGTGAAAAATATCACTGGTGTGAATTAGAATTTTTAAATAATTTTTTTATATAATTAAAATTATTTAATTATGGTTGTGAAATGAGTTTGGAAAATGATATTTCATGTGGGTGATTTTGGTATAAATGAAAAATTGAATATTTTTTAGTACATGCATGCTTTCTCAAAAATTAAGGACATGGTATTGTGATTATATGATATTGGGATTATTGAATTTTGGAATTTATTTCGATGTTGTTAAATATTATTATATTTATTTAGGGTAAGGTCGTGGAAAATAGATTATAACTCTCACTTAAGTATGGATGCCTAGCTGGGTTTGACAAGGATATTGAAATAATTGCTTCAATGTAGGGTTCTTATTATTAATGAAAAATGAGGGTTGATATAGTTAGTCTAATTATGAGTAAGAGTTAGCCTCTCATTATTACTCAATATCTAATAGATACCTAGGGTTTTAGTTAATAAAATTGGTGTATGGGTGATTATATTTTAAATTATCAAAACCTTTATGTTTTTGGTGATGATGTATTTTGAAATATTGGTTATAGTTAAGTTATAAATTTTTTTATCACATTTTGTATATTTTCATGGGTTTGGGGAACTTTTTATAAAATTAAATTTATGATTACTTAATTTTTACATTAATAGAGTGCATGTTATGTCATAGGGATATCTTAAAGGGTATTTTACTCACCCTATACACATTCACCTTGGTGTATATATATAATTTGGATGGTGTAATATGTATAAAGTAAATAATATTTTCTTTATAAGTGAGGGTCCATTTTCATGATGGGGGAGCTATAAAGAAGTTTTTATTCAATGATTTAGTGACTATTATAGTTTTAGGGTAACATGATGGAGTCTTTTGGATGCTCTACTTTGGGATTAGGGATTTTATATCCTTAACTGACTTAATTTTTAATTTTATACACTTGTCATATTTTTATGTTTTATTGTATCATTTAAAGTTTAGAAATATTTTTTCCATACACCACATAATGGTTCTTCTAATAAAATATTGTTTCCGTTGTCCTTTAGATTGGGTATGTCTGATATATTGATACTTTTTTTTGAAATTTAGGTATACTTCTAATATGAGAAGTGTATTTTTTTTATTTAAAATCATCCATCAATGGTGTTTATTTATCCCTAAACATTTATTATCAACCTTTAGTGAAAATTTAGACACAATTAAGGACATTTTAAATTAACTTGGGTAATGGTGAGGGGTGATGGGTCAAATCAAGATATTCATAACGGTATTAATTTGGTTCCTTTAGGAGGTAAGTGTGAAGATAGGTCAATTTTGGACTCATGATATATTTATACAAGTTATAAAAACCCTTTTTTAGTGAAACATTATTTACATTGATCTTTGAGGAGGTCAGGAGTTTTTTAAACCCCTTGTTGATTTTCTTTGGATTTTTTGTGGTTATTTGTGTTGTGATAATGACAATGGTTTTGAATTCGAAATTTATTTTAAAGTAATTTTTTTAAAAATGATCAATTTTAAAATTGGATTTTAAAACGATTTTTGTTTTTTGAGAAAATTTTGAATCTGATAAATATGTTATGCCTTATAAAGGGTAACTTATGGTGGTAACATATCCTATAAGGGTGAACTATTTAAAATTTTGGACTAGAAATCATAATTTTTTTCGTTATATTGAAGAAAAAACTTTTGTAAACTTATATGGCCTAGATGTGTTTCTTATGGCTTATGATATTGGTTTTTCCTTAAGCATTGCATAATGATGTTGTTGAGGAGAAATCCTATTAAATAGTGTTAGGAAAATATCAGTACCTTGGTTACCAATGATTAAATTTTGGATTATAAATTCTCAAAGTATTACTTATAAACTTATCAAACTATTGGCAGTGTTGTGCCACCTCAACAACCTCAGGTGGATTGGTCACTAGATTTTTTAAATGTAGAATCCTAAAACATTCAAAATGATGTGTTACATAATTTTTTAGCATTTTTTATTTGAAAAATGTGAAATTAAAGTTGGATATGTATGCATTTTATGAACTTTCATGGGAATGGTAGGTTTTGGTCATGTAATCAAAGTTTCACCAAGGAATAAATTAATTTGTATTTGAGAAGATTTATAATCAATAAATATACCCTCACACACTTTAAGTATCAAAGGATAAGAAATTTTTTGAGTTTTAGTAAGGTATATGATGGTGATGAAGGATTCTAATTAGTTCATGACTTTGTAATATTTTTATCAATGGTGGGTATAAGTGAATCATTGATGGCTTAGAGGTTTAAATCAGGATTGTGACTTTTCATGGGATCACTGGTATTCATGAACTAGATTAACATATATTTTGATTGTAAATAAACTTAATTTATAATTAAAGGATAATATATAAATCTATCAATTGGAAACACTTTCAAGCAACTGTGTGATAGTAGAGGTTTAAGTATAAAATAGAAGAGAATAATCATTCTCATGGAACTAGAGAATCATGTGGTAGGGATAAATTGATATATTCTTTTGTAGATATAGTTGTAGGTTTTATGTTTCCATTATGGTTCATTTGACCAACTGAAGAGTAATTTTCGAGAACAATGTTATTTTTGGTTTATTCAAGGAAAAAATGGATTCCTATAGTAGTGTTATAAGAATCCATATTGAACATATATAGCGGAGGGTTCTATTTAATATATAGTTTCACAAGCCTAGTGGGTTAGGTCCAAAAATTTGGGTTGATACTCATAGTCACTATAAGTATTGATTCCTTAACAACATAAGGATCACATCAGAACCTATCTCAATAGGGGGTATGAACCCAGTTTGAGAAAACATAGGGTCACTTGTTTTTTATTGTTCAAGGCCTATAAGTTATACAGGTAGGACCTCTGATGATAATATTTACCTTTTCTATTGATTATACTATCATTTTCATATTATTGATACTAGTTCTAATCATTCATTTATTGTAACATGAGTAGTATATCAGTTGGGTCCATGGGTATAAATGATGTTGTATGTTACTTGTTTCCTGAAACCTATGAGAGAATAGGATAAATAGGGATTAAAATATCAATAATGAACTATTACAATTGTTATCATGTGATGCTTGTGGGAATTCACCACCCTTCATAGGTTCATAATTGACATCAACATTTTCATGGAATGGTTTATTGCATATATCACTCACATTGATTTCTATATTTGGAATTTTATGTTCTTCACTCCCAAGTGTGAGATGCACTCTTTCATGGGGGAAGTGATATTTTAATGTTAGCATATTTTTTCATATGATTATGAGTGTTAGAAATATATAATTCTCGTTAGTAGTAATGGTATTTGGGGAAATTAAATAAGTTGTGAAGATTGGGTTTTTAGATATTGTTGACCACTATCCATATATTATTAATGATTATATCTCTAAAATACCACCAAAGTTCTAGGTAGATTTATTGATTAATTTATTTCCATGGATGAGTCTGCTATTTTCTCATTCATAATGGAATGTCACAACTAAACTGTGGGAGTAAAATGTTCAATGGAAGGATTTGAAAAATAAAGGATTAATCAAACAAACTAACATTAGGTTACTCTGAATCTCATTATTAAGAAGGAAGATGACATATTGAATTTATGTGTATATTGAATAAAATAAATCAAGTCGTGTCCAGGAAAAATCTCATACTCCAATAATTTATGACATATATGGTTAATTTAATGTTAATAGATGATTTTTCAAGATTTACCTAAGGTCAGGATTCCATATTTAATGGTTAAAAAATAGGATATACCAAAAACCAATTTTCAAATTAGGTATGATCAATATGATTATTTGGTTATGTCATTGTTATTTCTTACACTAAAACTATTTTCATGGAATTCATAAATAGAATATTTCAAAAAAAAACATTTCAACACAATATTAATGGTATTTTTTAATGATATATTAGTTTTTTCACAACCATGAGCTAACTATGATCAAAATATGGAGATTATGTTAATAATGAAAAGGATAATTGTCTCTAGGAAAAATTATCTATGTGTATTTTTTGAATCCATGAGGTAAACTTACTAGATAATTTTATCTCATATAGAGGGATATCAGTCAATCCATAGAATATTAATGAAACTATATTGTAAAAATCACCAAAGAATGTGTGTTAGGTAAGAATTTTCCAAGTATTAAATAGATATTATTAATGATTTGTACAATATTTAAAATGATTATAATTTTTTATGATGGATTTATAAATAAGGATCCACCATCATTTTTCTTATATAATGTCAAAAATATTTCAATGAGTTGAAGAAAAAGATAACATTTGGACTCATTCTTATATTTCTTGTGTTAGGTGATGAGTATGTTATTTATTTTTATGCCTTGGAAACAAGAATTGGACGTGTCAAAATTCAATGAGATCATGTGGTGGAATATGCATCTCATCAGTTGAAGATACTTGAATGGAATTATCTCACACATGACCTAGAGATTACAATGGTTCTGAATACACTAAAAACATGGGATCTCTACCTGTTTAGAAAGAATTTAAGGTTTTACATGGATCACAAGAGTGTAAGGTACATATTATCACAATATAATTTAAATTCTATGTAGCATAAATGTATGGAGAACTTATACTATTTTTTTCTCAAGATATCATGTAAACTATAAAAATGATTTTTTTTGATGTTTCAAGTCAAGAATAATAGGATATATAGTCCAAGAAGCAAATAATGATTGGAAAATAATGATATTTTACATATAAATGTGATTATAGGTAGTCATGAAGTGTGATTGGGCAGTGCTTTTTGAGTATTATTGTCACACCCGGTCTACTGGATCACATAAGGGTTGCCTGAATATAGGATTATAAATGTGTGGGTATGAGGGATTCCCTAAATGGTGGGGACACCATAAATGGTTATTCAGAATCATTAGATTTCATGTTGTCATTTTAGATCTAGTTGATTATTTCTTTCTTGATGTGAGGTAAAGTGTTAATGAAATTTCATCATTCTAATTGGGTGGTTTCATTGATTCCAATAAAGTGTATAAAAACATCAAGTGATATTATTGGTTTTTGGTATGCTGAATAAAGTTATTAGTTATATTACAAGATGATTGAGATTTCATTAGGTAAAGGTGAAATAAATATTCACTAATATAAATAAAGGTCATATCTATGGTTTAAATCCATGGATATATCCCCTAAAACCATGACTATATGATATAGCCATATTTCAAATAGTGGTGGAAAATACCTTCATTAATATAGGCCTATAGACATTGTTCTAGAGAACAATGGATATAAGTGACCTATTGATTTATTTCCATGGTTCCATAATTAAGTAAATAGGTTAAATACAAAATAGTAACCATGGTGTTTTGAGCCTGCAACCTCCAAGAATTTGATTAATTAGTTAACCAATGGTCCATGGCACACTTTGTGTTTATTAGTTATAGTATTATTTACTGGTTTTTTAGTATAAATTATAAAATATATTTTTTTTATTTACAAATTCATATTATTATATATTTAAAAAAATAAAAATTCATGGGACTTTTTGCAAAAATTCTCAAAACCATGGAAATATATCACTTTATTGCCAAAGTTCTCCAAATCATAGAAATAAGTCTCCATATTCTCACCCTATTGACATGGTTTGGAGAACCATGTAAATATGTTAATCTATTTCCATGGATTTTAGAGTACCACCTAAATGGGATGAGAATATGGGGACCTATTATTAGAGTTCTCCAAAATTTGGTAGTAAGACCCCTATTGTTATTGCTTTATCAAAATATAGTAGTAGCACTATTTTCTAATAGTGGAAAATAGAAAGAATGTTGCAACCATTTACTATTCCATACTAGAAGTGGGACCATATTTCCATGGATTGTGAATTTTATTTTCCATAAACATTGAAAAAATTGAGATAATTTAGGTAGTTATGATAGACTGACCAAATTATCTCATTTCATTATGATTTATGAAGATTAATTCCATATAGTAATTGGAAACATTGTTTGTGTAATATGTGGATAAACTCCATGGTGTGTTGATTTCAATTATTTTATAAAGGAACCCCATGTTTACAAATAGGTTTTGAAAATGTTCTCAATTAAAAATGGGTAGGAAGTTAATGTTTACAACTACCTACCATCTTTAGCATAACATCCCTGGCATGGGTACTGGAATCGGGTTTCCACAAAAACTTATATACACCTACTAATCACCAGATTCTGGTAGAAATTCTAATGGATGATAAAATTAACTTATTATATTATTTTAGCTATTTGAAAGTAATCTATGTCATTAAATAATCATGTTGAAAATTCAGCATGGCCTTTCTAAACATTGAACAAATTAATATATAAACTTATCCACTAAAGGGGTACCTATATATCAGGGATACCTATTATACCTATACAGTTATATGTGAAAACATCTATATGTTAATGAAAATACATAAAAAAGTTATCCAAAAGCATATATATATATCATTTATCAAATATAACTAAACACAATACAAAAATAAAATAATAAATTCGAAAAAAATAACAATAAATAATATAACACTGACCACTACCATTGCATATCCAATATACCCCTCATAAGTGGTTTTATCATTGATTCCCCATTAGACTATTGATTTTATTATTTATAATATAACTCATAAACATGATTATAACCTAATAATCATCAGGAATAGAATTTAATAATTAAATACATTATATACATAAAAATAACTATAACTAATACATTTCATAACCATTAACATAGGGTATATATGATACATATCAGTACACTTATTATTTATTAATTATCTTATAACAATAACAATTAATAAATAAATAACTTCATGACCCAATGTTTAACCATTTCATTGAGTGATAAAATAGGTTTTTCATCTATTGTGGTATGATCACCTCTGTCTCTTTCAATGAAATAAATTTAATTAATCAAAATCAAATTCTTAAGAAACCAACTCGGGTGTTGTCACTAAAAAATTACCCCTATAACCCAATGCATGGAACCATCACTGAGCCACCCTAAAATTATTTTTCCTATGGTATAATATAAATTTTAGTTACATAAATATATATATATATATATATATATATAATTTTTTTAATAAATTTTAGAGTACATGAAGTAAATGTATATACAAGTTTTTGACGATTCTCCCACATAATCTCTTAGGGAAGAAGCTATTGGACTGTATAAAAATATAATGATCATGAATAATTAGCCTTTTTATTCCTCTTAGATGATACAAATTCAAAACAAATTGGGTGAATAAGAAACTTATTCAAGTCTCTTACAGCCATAACGCACATGGTTCATACATGAACACATAAAAAATATTAGAACCAAATAAAAGGATCATATTCACAAACCAAACATGATGATTATAAATCATAAATCCAATATCATTGTCTACATATACATTATAAATTTAAAACAATAGAGAAAAACTATTGAAATGGTTTTTTAACATTTAAAAGTTGAAATAGAAATAAATACTTAATTAAAAACATGGATTTCCTCTCAATCATCGAGATGACCCTATAAGCATATATGGTTCATGATTCCATCAATTGATAAAAGTTTAGTATGGGAGTTAATAGGAGATAGAGATGGTATAAATTGTATTTATTATTTACACTAGTTTAATTGCAAATAAATGGACACCCTAATCCATTTAAAACTAGAAGGTAGGGGTAATATTACACCCTTACCCCTCTAATCCATTTATAATTATAGGAGAGGGGTAAAATTACCCCTATGCCACCATTTTTAGAGACCTAAAGACCCTAACAAGTAAAAACTGACATCATCGAATTTATGATGGTATGCCACTAGGTCACTATTGATAGGTATATGTCACTATTTATCCCATATATAACTCAGTGGATTGTTATAGTGTATCTGGTGGCCTCTTTCTTCCACCTCTAAATTCTTTTACTTAAAATTATCCAAAATTTATCCTTCCTAGATTTTTTTCCCATATCTACATACCTAAAAACATGAATTAAATTCCCTAAATAAGAAAAAAACATCATCCTCTCAATATAAAATAAAAATTCAAATTACCCCAAGTTCTCACCATCCAAATTTTTAAAATAACAAATTAAATAAATCCAAAAAATGTCAGGCATTAGAATAATCATTGTCCATTATGTAATGGATCAATAATGGTGTATTTTAAATGATATTGGGTGAATTATTGAATAATATATCATTATCCCTTATTATTATTTCTTAAGAAATCAACCTCTATCACTTATAAGAGTGGATGATCTCACTACTTAACTTGAACACAACAAGGAAAGTAAAAAAACAAATACAATCAATGTACAAGTTTCATGACTTAAAATGAGTATTTAATCATTGGAAAGGTATAAAATCACCCAAGATGAGACAAAAAAAACTAAAATCACCATGTTATATAAAATGATAAGTGTATGTCCTTTTCTCATGTTATAATATTATCCAAAATGTTGTCTCTTGGAAAGTCTTTGGACAAGTTTCGCTACTGTATTTAAATTTTTTGAGGTAAGAATTATCTTCCTCCTCTGATTTGATGATGTCTTGAAAATTGTATAATTCTCCTTAAATTCCTAAAAATGTATAATAGGGGTGACTTCTTCATTCTTTATCAACACACAATCACAGCTGTTAGGATTACACACATACCAATTGTGTACTCTTTCCCTTCTTCTCCTTCGACTTTCACTATTGTAAGTACTCTTATTCTTGTTATTATATTTTTTTTTGTACACTACATTTCCCACACTCTTACAAATCTCTATATTTATATTTCCTCTATATAATACATATTATACTCTTATTCATAGTCCTACATAGAAACAAGATTTTCCCTCTTCATATTCGAATTTAAAATTCAAAATTTAAAAAAGTAATTTTATTCATCCACTATTAAGTCATTATAATCTTCTCCCACTTTATCTTTAATTATTGTATTTATATAGGTCATAATGATATGATTATAGATGTCACATCATAGAAAACCTATTCCTATAAATTTTTATCCATTTTGTGATGTAAAAAATTCATCACACTATAATAATTATTTTTATCTTCTCCTGGTTAACATGAACACAGTGTGATAACATGCATTGTGGTGTGATATATTTTACCACCTCAAAACATAATAGATAATAATTATCACATATTTGCATCACAACATGACTCCATAGATGCTACAAAGTATTTATCCATCCATAGATTGTATCTTAACATGATAATAAACTTCATGGTGTGATCTTTATTCTTCAATAGATTATATCATTATTTCTATTAATGATATTTTATCCATAAAATAATTAATTCAGAGTCATCATATTTATTTTTTAAAAAGTAAAATATTTTATGTATCAGATAAAATCTTTATATATCAGATAAAAATATTACTCATAGAATTTCTTATGTATAAAAAACCTTATGTATCAATCCTTATATCCAAGGATTGTGCTAATTTTTTCTCATCAAAAGTATCTTACACATGAGTAAATTTTCTGTTATATATCAACAAATTTTTCAATTTTTTAATCTATTTAATCAGATCTAGTATTATGTACATAGGTAAGGTTTTTACCTTTGATAATTTTTAAAACTTCCAAAATTAAAAAACATATATACCAGTTAGAGTTACTGTTACACATATAGGGAATATTTTTTTCCCTTTGTTAACTTTAAACCTCTCTAATAATAGTAACTTTTACATATTTTAGTGTATTGGATAAATTTTTCAAATTTTTAACTTGATATTATAGAGACTCTTATGTATGAATCTGAAGACTTTTATATAATGAGAACATATCCAAATTTCAAACCCAATTATAATCAAATCTAAAACTCTTCTAAATAACTCTAAACATCTTCCAAGAACCTCCAATCATATAAAAAACACTAAAATCACATGATAAACTTTATTTTATATGATTTTTAAAATTATTTTAGTATTAACTAAAAATATTAATCTTATATGCATCCACTCCTCTTATTCAATTCTTATTCCTTAGAAAAACACCAATAGGCTCAGGGGTTCTTCTTTTACTAAAGTTCTCAAAAAACTATCTTTAGGTCACCAAAATCTTAATAAGGACACAAAAACTTCATATATCAATAACTTATCTATTAAATAGATCCCATTATAAAAAAATATACCCATTTATATTTTATTGGAATTCAATGAACATAATTCACTTTTCAAACTCAATACAGGCAGTATCAGATTTCACCGATTTAAATCTAGATTGTTTGGGCCTATTTTTTCAAGATATTTGAAGAAGACAATTGGAGATTTCCATTTTGGGTCGATGGGGGCATATGAAAATGGAGCTCATTGGCCTTTAGCAGTTGAAGTTGTGAAGAATGTTCCTTATATCGGAGTATCCCATTGATCTAGATCTGGACTAGCCGAAAAGATTGATGTGTCGAAGAACATGATCAAGTCTTGGTGAAATATGGTGATGGAGGCCAAATATATTGGTCCATTTAGATCTTTGGTAGTAGTGTTTAAGATGATTGATCAATAATAATATTCTATGGTTATTGTGGAGGGGAATCGATCTGCGATGGAGATGGCCAATTCGAATAGAGTTCTCTGATCTACGGCTAGTGTTCCAATTTATGGGATTCTTCCTTAGACTATGGTTGTTCTAGAAAACAGGGTGTGTAGGAATCATTGATCTGATACTATGACCACAACTTTTGTAGATGTCCTAGAAAAGAAGAATCTAGGTAACTGTTCAACCACTAGTTATCCGTAATTTGGTCTTGTTGAATCTAAACTCAATTGAAGTCATTTTTCATTTGTGAAAGATGTTGTTTCAAAATGAATTTTGAAAAAAGATACACCACCTAGGTGATTTATAATAAGGAGTATATTCTTTATGGATTCACGATTTTTAAGAACTCCATCATTTCTAGACTCATTATACCTAGTGGGGGAAAACTCTATATGCCCGATGATATGGTTCAGAAGTTTACTTCTTTATGGGATTCTTCTGATTGGAGATGTATTCCAATGGGTTGGGGTTTCTACCATATCATTTTTACTTCAGAGGATCTAAATCATAGAGATTGGGGATTGGATCAATTATGCTAAATCTTGGTATGATTTTCTTTAAATAATGGGATTTTTCATTTAAGCCATTTGAGATAAAAAATACTAGAGCTCAATTCCATATCAAAATTTTTGGTCTTAACTGGATCTTATAGAATCCTGAGATTCTATTTGATATTCCCTCTACTATGGGAATCCAGTTCAAAATGGGTAGGACCACTTAGGTTACCAAATATGTTCATTATTCCAAAGTACTAGTATATATAGACTTTAGACCTCGTTTTATTAACAACATAGTCTTGTATCCATTGGATAATGATATATCCCTTAAAGTGGAATATGAAAGAATTTCTGATTTCTTCCCATATTGTCAAGTTATTGGTCATTTTAAGGATATATGTTTCAAAATTTTGGTTTTATATTCTTGTTATTTAAAATTAAATACTAGGTAATCCTTTAGGAATAAATTGAAAATGAATAAAGTGCAGAATAATTTGGTTTTTGTGGGTGGAAATAATTATCCTCTTGATTGGGAAAAGGAGAATGTAAATGCTAGTTATATATGAATGGCTGAGTCTACTCAAGTGCACATACCATATGAATATCATACTAAAGAAAATAGTTAGAGAACCATGTACATAAAGAATATAGGTCTGACTTAGTTGGATTAGGGCTGGGAAATCTAATCTCAGTTCCAAATTAAGGAGATAATTTTAAATATGTGTTGGAAATTTTTAAACTTGGTGAAGAAATGGTTCATTGCAAAAAGATCATCAATATTACAACTAAGGAGCACCTCAACCAATAAAATAGAGAAAATATTTCAAATTTCCATGAATAAATCAATAAATTAAGAAAAACATAAGGCATACTTGGAAAATGGGATGATATAGAAGATGATTCCCTAAAAAATCCATTATTTAGTCATTGTCTAAAGGGAAAAAAGTTATTACGGATGATGAATAATTTCAACTTGTACCTACATAGAAATCAAAAAATAGGAAACACTACTAAAATAAAATTATTAGGATAACACATTTTCTTCAAATCTAATATTATATTAGGATAACAAAACTTCTTCTTTACTTCTATAGTATAAAATGCCATATATTTTTTCTTCTTACTATTATTTACATTAATGTCTTTTTTAAAACATTAACTTTAATATACTAAAATAGTGGTACTATTTTATCCTTATTTTTAAGAATTTTTCTAAATGAGATCAAAGCCTTGTCCTTTCTTTTTAGTTGAAAAATTTTTCCACCCACTTTGGAGTTAATAATCTCAGATGGCTTCTTGACATCTTCCTTATTCTTATGGTGAGTCAACTTCTTCTTCACTATTTAACCAACTTGAAACAAGTTACCTCATATTAATTTTCCTCCCATAAAAACACATCCAATTTTCAAATTATTAACAAAACATTCATTCTTATAAAATAACACATCATTTATTTCATTATATAACTATGACACACTTATTAAATTGTGTTTTAGCTCATTAATATATAATTTTTTCATTGATTCCATCATGTATTATCCAATGATTATTAAATAAACTTCTATAATTTTAAGTGAAAAAACTTTTAAAATTATTAATAATCCTTCATTGAACTTCTAAATATTATTTATAAAATTTAAATTTGCTATATTATGAGAGGATCATTCACTATCCATGATCCATGGATGTTTCCTTTTTCATGTTTTGTGTGAATCTTTAACAATCAGTGCCTTATCATTTTCTTTATTTTTTTCTTAAAATAATTTTGAGTTTTAAAATTAATAATTATATGGGTAGTTATAATAGTGATACATTCTTTATAAAATTATCCTAGTTGGTAACATCTTTCACAAACCTTTACCGATGGTTGGAACTTGTTCTCAAACTTTCGTACAAAATTCTCCAACTACTTCTAAATTCTTCTTCTTTGAGTAGGGTTTTCCCCCTAAAAATTTTTCTCCCAAATATTCTAGGCTCATATAAATATTTTAAATTAGAAAAATATTATTTAAACGTGGAAAATTCTTCCATAATTCAAATTTTATTAAAAAAATTATAATTTCCTATGAAAATAACTTATTTTTCAAATATTGAAATATTATTTTCTTGAATATTTTGATCATCAATTTTTTATTATTTTGTGAAAAAAATTGATAAACTCAAAAAAAATCATGTTAAATATAGACTTATATGTATCCCTTTTTGAATCCCCATTTTTATTAGTTTTCACTTCCAAATTGGGGTTCCTAGAATTTTTATATTTTTGATAATTATATTTTTTTCATAAATATAAATTCATTCACTTGTGACTTTGAATCTATAGTTACACCAAAATGTAAAATATTTTTCAAACTTTTAATGTGATATTTGTTACCCTGCTAGAATATTATAATTTTTTTGTAAAGACTTGAGCCCGAGCTACCAGACGTAGCCCTTATAAAATGTTGTGTATTATTGTTTTTATAAAAAACTTAATAAAAACAAAAAATTAAAATTGAATATCATGATCTTTTACCGGCCCAGGTTTTGGAGAATTAGAACCAAAAAAATTTCATTCCAACATATCATGTACAGAATTTAAACTAAATAATAAATCTTCAACTCACTACTTCCAATTAATCCTAGCACACATACTAGATCTATAAGGCTAATTTGAATACATAGGGTGAGCATAAAATTCCCAATAATGGGGTTTTGAATACATTTATAAAAATCCTTTAAAGAATGTATATTAATTGAAATAATATTGGGTAGGAAAATATTAAATACATGTCATTGAAAAATCCATATAATTTTGGATAAATATATTTCATAAAATAATTATATTTGTAAAATCACTTCGGAATTACCCTATTGAAAATAATAGTTTTTCTGGTCGATTATCCCATATACTTAGCATATCATAAATAAAAACCATACATGTGACCACTATACATAACTCATATGGAACAAAGTTCCCTTAAACTTATGGGTTCACTACCCATATCATATCATTCATCATAAGTAATGCCAACTTTAATAAAAACATTTTCCATGGACCTGCCTTTCTCAGTTCAAACCCAAAACATTTCCAAAGTCTTATACATATAATTATTTTCTTTATAATAAAATAATTTTACTTATAACAATCCATAAACCTAACTCGAAAATATTACAAAAAAACTTAAGGAGATTATCGTTCAATAAATAATATTTTCTTTTAAGTTATATAATTTCATGAAAAAGAAAATGAGTGTGTACACGGTCTCAAAATGCATTGAATGTCACATATGAGCTAGATAATGGTCATACATATTCATGCATGACATGATAGGAGATGGAGACGCATGTTTCCACATAAAATAATAACTAGTTCCATATAAAATGATAAGATTTACCACATGAAATTATTTAAACATGGTAAATTAGGGAATTTAAACTTACATAAATCTTTAAACACAAGTTTTATGGGTGTTAAACACCATTTATAACTTCTAAATAAATGAGTAAGAATAACTATACCTAAGGTGTTCATATTTATATGCATATAAATGTGTATAAATATATGTGTTTATATATACACACACACACACATATGATTGTGTGTATGTGATTTAAAAACATGAAATTGTTGCGTCTAAAGGTTTTAAAAGCTAATCTTTGAAAACAAAAAAAAACCTCTTATATGGGCTTATACCAAAATTCATTGACATATCTATGTGTGTGTGTGTGTGTTTTTATTCATATGTATATACACATATATATAAAAATATATATATATACATCACCCTTGTATCTTCATTTGTAAAATTCAGACTCTCTTATTTTCACAAAAGTTTTAGAAATAAGGTTTAAAAGAACCCCTTAATCACACACATATATATATACCAAAAATATTGTGCTATATATCTGTGTATATGCATGTATATACACACATATATATAATTTATTGTATAAAAAAACCACACCCTTACAACTTTAGGGTTTTAGAAACAGATTCTTTAAATCAAGAAAGCATATCATATGTGCAAATAAATTTAGAAAGGAATGATTTTACATATATATATATTATATATATGTGTGTGTGTTTACAAAATTCAATTGAAAATAATAAAATCTCTTACTTGATTCATATCAAAAGAGAGCTGTGGGTTTTTGGAACCGAGAGAGAGGGCTTGAAATAAATAATTTTTGGGTATCATTTGGGTGTGCAAAGAGAGGTTAATAAAAAACGAGATAAATCACATTGTACTAAAAAGAGGTTCAAAAATTGACCCAAAATAGATTAAAAAAATTTAATCAATAGAAGAAATAAATAATTTCATACAATTATATATATATATATATATATATATATATATTTAAAAATAGTCTTGTAGATTAAATCAGGTTTTTGGGTCACTGATTGGGTTTTAAAATAACCAAGGCTTTTCTGCTACTATGGAAAAGAGACAAGAATGGGGCTAGGGATGGAGATGGAGGATCAAGAGTTGATGAGGAATAGAGAAGGGGAAGGAAACCTAATGTCCTACCTTAAACTAGTGTGACTCGACAAGGAAGAAGGATAAAAAGGGATGGATGGCTCGGATCAAACTTGATCTGATCTAAGGGTTAGAATTACCCCTATAGATTTTTAATGAAGGAGTAGTGCAGCTAAGGAATGGATGGCCCGAATGACGTCGCGGGTTCGATCGGATGGCCAAAGACGTTTTGTGTGAATTAAAAGGGATGTAAGGCTGAGATTAGATGGGGAACGATCAGATGGCTATGAGAAATCACACAATTTTAAAAAAAGGCCTGACGGTCCATATCAAGCGAATCCAGATCAGACGATTGATAAAAAACACAGTGATGAGATGTAGCAGTAGGGGTACGAGTGAAGTACCATTGCAGATGGCCAGGATCTCATGTAGTGAGATCGTGTATCTGAGATCACATGCCCCGATAATACCTGCATCCCACATCGAAACCTCAATGGTTTCAGGACTTCCATATAAGGCTCGATGCAGGGTGCATATCTTCGATGACACAAACACACACACCAAGGGGTCCTTATACACGGGACCCCACCTACGGCCCTTGGCCCACCCCTTGCATACCCTCTCCTGCACATTGTTGTGTGTCATGGGTGACCTATTCCTAGATTGTGCCTCTCCATACACAGGACTTGACCCCCTACTCGTGTTCCTCCTTAGACCATGGATTGACACCCCCCCTGGATGGGCTTGACCCCTTCCCCAGCATGGTTGAGGTGTCCCCTACCCTAGGAATGGCACCATTTTTTTAGTAATTGGACTTCAAATAAATTTTATACAAAAAATAAATTATATCTTTTGCCACATTATTTAACACACAAAAAACAGAAAATACTAACAGTTACTTAAAATTTAAACATCGATGTTATAACTAAAAACTATCTTTAATTTAAAACCATAATTTCAATTAACCAAGATTTCTATATTAAAACGTTTAAAAAAAATTAAAATATAAAACACTAAAAATACAGAATGGTTATTAAACATCAATGATCACTTTAAAACTAAATGGCTACTTACAACGGTCATATATACTGTATAAATACCCTTCTATAGTATTTATAAGATCAAAGATCATTTCTTAGTTCAAAAGAATGGTGATCTATATTTCTTTGACTCTTAGTATTCTTGTTATACTGCTTGTCATAATTTTTTTGTTACAGCTGATCCATGGAATGTAAACTACACTATCAGCCTACTTTTCATGCTTAGTACTCTTCTATTTATTCTATTGGGTCTTGCGATGAGTTTTCTTGAGTAGTTTTAATCTCCTGTAACAATTTAATAAATCAGTGTTTCTTTGAATAAAATGATTCTCTTTTTATTTAGTGTATTTTAAATAAAACACACCAATTTGCAGTAAAACAATAATAATAATAATAACTAAAAATATTATTATTACAGTAATTATTAAGTTCAGGGCATTACATTCTCTCCCTCTTAACAAAATTGTGCCCTCAAAATTGTATTTTACTCATAAATTACCCACCAACAATGGCCTTATGACATCATCCTTGATGTCCCTACAAAAATAACATTTAAAAAAATCGTAAACATTTAGAATATGAATATCATTAATTTAAAGGTAAAAATTTAAGTTATACCTTCACCAAGTTCACCACTATGAACTATTACTCCCAATCAATGTTATTCCCAAGTCTTTTTAAGAGTTCAATATCCTTGTCCCAAATACACTTCGAGTTGGTATGTTCAAAATCATGCACATGGACTTTGGTTCCCCAAAGAGAGGCATGGGTAGTGTAGAGCTTGGAGATATCTCAATGGAATCGTTCCCTATCGACCAGTCAGACTACCTCAATTTTAAAAGATATAATATCATAAAGTATCTCATACATACTATAGTTCAAGATCTCGAATAGATATGATGCACGGAGGTCACCCTCTTCTTCAGCCTATAAGAAATCCCATTGGGACAGGTAGTTCTCAAACATTGTAAAACATTTAAAGAGGCATTCATAATATTTCCCCTGATGTGAGAAGAAGGAAATTTTTCCTCATTCCATGAGTAAATAAACATAATGAGATCCTTAGAAGAGACGAATGATGTTTGAGGTAGTAGACACCTGGTAGAGGTGTTTATAAGATAAATTTATGTTTTAGAAAGGTTGGTATGAATCTGAGCATTATTTGAAAACTATGGCCTAAAGTATCTTAGTAGGAAGAGACAAGAGGTTAGTTAGTAAACCCTCACCTTCCATATAAAATATTAATAATGTAATTTTACTAAAGAATACATACTTAAATCAGTAGTTTCGTTCTAATTTTCCAAAATTATCCAGGTCATTCCTTTGATACGAACTGCAAAGACCCAATCCTGAGCTGCCGGACTCATCCCTTATAACATTTTGTGTGTTTTTTTATAAAAATAAACCTAATAAAAACGTAACATATAAATTAAATGTCATGATCATTTAATGACCTGTGTTTTGTAGAATTAGAACCCAAAAATTTTATTCCAACATAACATGTACAAAATTTAAACTAAATGATAAATCTTCTACTCACTGCTTCTAATTATTCATAGCACAACTGATAAATTTGTAAGAATAATTCTAATACATAGGCTGAGCATAAAATGCCCAGTAAGAGGTTTTTGAAAACATTTATAAAAACCCTTTAAAGAATATATATTACTTGAAATATTCTTTGGTATGAAAATAATAAATACATGTCATTAAAAAATCCATATAATTTTTGGGAAATATATTTCATAAAATAATTACATTTGAAAAATTGCTTCGAAATTCCCCTATTGAAAATAATAGTTTTTCTGCTGGATTATCCATGATACTCTGGAGACCATAAATAAAAACCATACATGTGGCCACTAGACATAACTTATGTGGAACCAAGTTCACTTAAACTTATAGTTTCACTCTCCATATCATATCTTTCATCATAACAAGTTCTATATTTAATAAAAACATTTTCTATAGATCTACCTTTCTCGGTTCGAACCCAAAACATTTCCAAAATATCATAAATATAATTATTTTCTTTCTAATAAAGTAATTTTACTTATAACATTTCATAAACCATACTCAGAAAGATTATCAAAACAAATTGAGGATATTCCCATTTAATAAATAATATTTCCATTTAAACACTATAATTGAATTAAAAATAAAATGAGTGCATGCACAGTCTCAAAATGCATTGAATGTAACATATGAGCTAGATAATGGTCATACCTATTCATTCATGACATGTTAGGAGATGCAGATGCATGTTTTCACATAAAATAATAAGTTGTTTCCAATAAAATGATAATATTTATCACATACAAATGTGTAAACATGATGAATTAAGGAGTTTAAACTTACATAGATCTTTAAACACAAGTTTGATGGGTGTTAAACACCATTTATAACTTCTAAATAAACAAGGAATAATAAATGTTCTTAAGGTTTTCATATTTATATACATATACATGTGTATAAATATATTTATATATAAATATATATATATACATATATGTTTATGTGTATGGTATTTTAAAACAAGAAACCATTGCATCTGAAGGTTTTAGAATCTAAGCTTTGAAAACAAAAAAACTCTTTTATACATGCTTATACCGAAATGTGTTGATATATGTATATATGTGTGTATATTCCTAATTATATAAACATACACATAAATATATATATATATATATATACAAATATATATATATATACATCACCCTTGTATCATCATTTAGAAAACAAAGACTCACATTTTCACAAATGTTTTAGAAATAAGGTTTAAAACAAAATAACCCCTTAATCAAACACACACAGATATATATATATATATATATATATTTAAAATATTAGGCTATATATGTGAGTATACGCATGTATATACATATATATATATAATTATTTTTATAACAAAACCAAGACCTTATAACTATAGGGTTTTATAAATAGATCCTTTAAATCAAGAAAGCATATCATATGTGAAAATCGATTTAGAAAAGAATTATTTTACATATATATATATATATATTGTATATATATATGTGTGTGTGTGTGTGTATTTACAAAAATTCATAAAAAATAATAAAATCCATTACTTGATTCATATCAAAAGAGAGTTGTGGGTTTTTGGAACCGAGATAGAGGGATTGAGAGAGATAATTTTCAGGTAGCATTTGGGTGTGCAAAGAGGGGTTTATAAAACAAAAGTGAGAAATCAAGTTGCACTAAACAGAGATTCATAAATTGATCCAAAATGGATTAAAATAAAATTGTTAATCAAATGAAGACATAAAGAATTTGATACTATTACATATATATATATATATATATATATATTTAAAAATGATGCTTGTAGAGGAAATCTTGTTTTTTGGTCAAATATATGGGTTTTAAAATAATTCAGTCTATTTTACTGCTGTGGAAAAGAGAGGAGCATGGGTCCAAGGATAGAGATGGAGGATTGCGGGTTGATGAGGAATAGAGAATGGGGAAAAACCCAACGGCCTACCTTGGACTAGTGTGACTCGATGACAAATAAGAACAAAAATGGATGGATGGATTGGATCAAACTTGATCCGATCCAAGGGTTAGAATTAACCCTATATATTTTTAACAAAGGGGATATGTGGCAAAGTAATGGAAAGTCTGGATGAGGTTACGGGTATGATCGAACAACCAGGGAGATTTTGCGTAAATTAGAAGGGATGGCTGGCTAAGATTATATGGGGCATGATTGAATGACTATGGGTGATCATGCTATTTTAAAAAAAATTTCTTATGGTTTAGATCAGAAAAAGACAGATCAGATGGTTGATAAAAAAGGTGGCAATGAAATGCATTACTAGAGGTTCAAGCATGAAATTGTTGTGGATGCCTAGGATCTTACATGGTGATATCATACTGTTGAGATCACACATCCCAATAAAACCTGAAACCCACATAGAAACTTTTCTAGTTTCGAGATTTCCAGATATGGATTGATGCACGATGCATATATTCGATGACACAAACACACGCACCAAGGGGTCCTTATACATGGGACCTCACCCATGGGACTTTCCTATAACGACCCATACTTTACATAAATTGTTAATACTTCAAAATTGAAGTACACTTATTACAACATATAACAAACCCATGAAAGGACCGTATAGGTATAGTGTCTTTAGAAACTAGGAAACATAAACAACTGGTTCATAAATCATCTACATTGTCTCCCATTTATTTCATCATATCTAGAGTCCCTTTTTGGCATATCCTACTTAATATCCTTCTTCCTGACCTGGGGAAAAGAAAACATACAAAAGGGTGAGCTCAAATAAAAAGTAAGGGTAAAAAAATAAATGTCAATCACATCATATTCATAAGAACATATCATTTTAGAAATATTAACCTGCAAAAGAGATCATAATTTCATAACATGGGATAAATCATAGTAGTGAAATGTAATCCCAATAATCATAACTTAAAACATGAAACTTTGTGGCATACACACATAATCATAGAGAATCATTTCTTAGTAGTCAAGACTCACTGCCAAGACTATCTTAGTGGACAAAGTCTATTTCTGAACCGAGTTCACTTATTCCAGAATCATACTTATTTTTTATATCATATATGGTCATATTCTTAGCTTCTTATTAGTAATATTTCATTGTTACTTGTTATTCGGGTGTTTATTGCTTTTTGTTCTTATGCGTGTTTTGTTGAATAAATTATTATTATTATTTTTAGGTTATAGATACCTAATTTATAGAATGGTATTAGTGTAATACATATCATATTTATTCACTCAACTCATTTATGTAATCATTATGCAGTGAAAATCATGTAGAACGAGTCGCATCACATCGTGGAGACGGTATTCCGTACGTAAGCACGAGCGATGATGTCGTTCCCATGATCGGGGAATTGTATTGGAGTGTATTTATACTATTTCATAATCAATATCACTTTAAAATAATTATATATAGTTATTATTTACACCATTATACCCGTCCAAGTAAGGTGGTGGTGGAAAATAGATTACACCACGGCGTGAAGACGGTATTCTGTACGTACGCACACGCGGTGATTTCGTTTTCTGTAGGATGGATAGATGGTGAAATAGGGTTGTTTCATACTTATAATAACATATAAGTATATTATTGATACTGATGTTATTACTTCATAATGAAACAACTAAATAAGAATAAGTGGAAGAATAAATAAAGTTGAAAGAATCGGTAACAGACATTACCTCTTCTTTGAAGCGCCTCTTTGAGACCTCCTATTAGGGAACTAAAATTGGTCTTTGAAGAAGACCAGGACCTCTAGGATGTTTCTAGGGAAGTGGAGAAGCAAATTTTTCAGGGTTTTGTTGAGCTTGAAGGCTCAAAGTGGTGTGAGGAATAGAGGGAGGAGGTGCTTTTTTATAAGGGAGGAGAGGGGCACCTTTGGAGAAACTAAAAATATTATTTTATTATAAAGTCATATTCATATTTTAATAGCTCCAAATTGATTTATTTCTAAGATAAGGTGGGGATGGGTAGAAATACTCTCATACAATTAAGTTTTATGTCAATTTGGAAATTCTCCTAAGAGGTGGGTAAAAGACGGTGAAAAGTTCAATAAAATTTTTATATATCTAAAATTATTATAAAATGACTCCAATGAATTGAATCGAACTTATATAGGTATTATGTATCAATTTTGACCTGAAATAAATTTAAATAAAATAAATAATTATTTAAATAAAAAAGTCAGTTTTTAAATAGTAACCCAGGGTTTTCACTATCCATCAAAAATTGAAAGTTTTCAAAAAAATACCAAAATTTCACCCAAGGATAATTTCGATATTCTGAATCCAAAAATGAATTCCATTTTGAAAAATAAAATTTAAAAAATTTCAAAAAGTGGGTCTTACTATTCATAAAAGCTAGTTTTAATAATATTTTAATAGCATATCGTTGTCTAGTGAAACTCGGTATTGCGTACGATGCAAGCTATCGAGGAAGGTCGCGATTGTGTGTAATGAAAGCCAAGCTATTGTTGTGTGTAGTGAAAGATTTGTTTGAGGATTTATACAACAGAAAAATAAAATATTTGTCATAAAAGTCTCGGGTGTTACATTCTACCCCCCATAAAATGAATTTCGCCTCGAAATTAGTCACTTTGTAACAAAAAGATGAGGATACCTCTCCCTCATCATATCCTCAAGATCCCATGTAGCTTATTTTAATTGGTGGTTCTTCCATAAAACTTTCACCAAGAGAGTGGTCTTGTTTCGTAGAACTTTTTCGCTACAATCCAGAATCACTATCGGGTGTTCTTCATAAGAAAAATCTTGCTCCAGCGGTACAACTTCTGAGCTGAGTACATGTGAAGGATCGGGTATGTACTTTCTCAGGAGAGATACATGGAACACATCGTGAACTTGGGGGAGATTCGGTGGAAGCACCAATCGGTAAGCTACCTTCCCAACACGATCCAGTATTTCGAAAGGACCGATATATCTAGGGCTCAGCTTTCCCTTCTTTCCAAATCTCATTACTCTCTTCCAAGGAGATATTCATAAGAACACTTTATCACCCACTTCAAACTCTAGGTCTTTTCTTCCGTTATCGGCATAACTTTTTTGTCGACTCTGAGCAGCTCTAATGTGTTGTTGAATAGATCTGACCTTTTCTTCCATATCATCAACAAGATTAGGTCCTAATAGCTTTCTTTCCCCAACTTCATCCCAGCTAGTTGGAGTCCTGCATTTCTTTCCATAGATAGCTTCATAAGGTGTCATCTGAATACTAGAGTGAAAGATATTATTATATGAAAATTCCACCAAATGTAGGTGTTGATCCCAACCACCTTTGAAATACATAGAGAAAGCTCTCAACATATCTTCTAGAGTTTGAATTGTCCTCTCAGACTGACCGTCTGTCTGAGGATGATAAGCAGTGCTGAAACTCAACTCTGTATCCAGAGTATGCTGAAGAATTCTCCAGAACTTTGAGGTAAACCTCGGATCCCGATCAGATATAATAGAAAGCGGTACTCCATGCAATCTTACCAATTCATTCACATATATCCTGGCAAGCTGATCTAGAGAGAAATCCTCTCTAATAGCGATGAAGTTTTCCGACTTTGTAAGACGATCAACTATGACCCAGATAGAATTATTGCCTTTGGATGTTTTAGGAAGTCCAGTGACAAATTCCATAGTGATGTTTTCCTATTTCCATTTTGGTATGGGTAATGGTTGTAACATCCCCTTAGACTTCTGTCTCTCAACATTAACTTGCTGACAAACCAAGCATCGATAGACATATTCAGCAACATCTCTTTTCATGCTATCCCATCAGAAGTACTCTTTCAGGTCCCTATACATCTTCGTGCTTCCAGGATGAATAGACAAAGAAGAACTATGAGCCTCATCCAGCAACTCCTTCTTTAATTCTAGAATGGGAGGAACACAAACCCGATTCCTGAACCTTATTATCCCATCATAATCAAGGTTGAATTCAGGAACATTTATAACCTTCTTTTATAACTCTACATCTTCTTTCTGTGCCTCTTTAATCTTCACATGTATAGATGGTTGAAAATTCATTTGAGAAAGATAATATTTTTCCCCTTCCATTATAATTCCAAGATATATCCTTTGTAAATCCATAAATGTTGGATCTTTTGTGATCCTCATCATGGATAAGCTAGCATGGTCTTGTCGACTTAATGCATCTTATACCTTATTTGCTTTCCCATGGTGGTAATTAAATGAGCAGTCGTAATCCTTAATCATCTTCAACCATCTTCTTTGACGCATATTCATCTCCTTTTGTGTGAAAATATACTTTAAACTTTTATGATCAGTATAAATATCACACCTTTCACCATAAAGGTAATGCCTCCAAATCTTTAATGCAAAGATTACCGCAGCTGACTCCAAATCATGAGTTGGGTAATTTTGCTCATGGATTTTGAACTGTCATGAGGCATAAGCTATCACCATATCATTTTGCATAAGAACACACCCCAGCCCCTTCATGGATAAATCACTATAGATCACAATCCTTTCTCCACTACAAGGAAGTGTAAGTATAGGTGCACTGGATATCCTTCTTTTCAACTCCTTGAAATTCTATTCACATTCCTCTATCCAAACAAACTTAACTCATTTCCGAGTCAACTTGGTGAGTGGATTAGATAATCATGAAGAATCTTTCACAAAACGTCGATAATATCCAGCCAAACCAAGAAAACTTCGGATCTCAGTTACTGTTGTTGGTCTCGACCATCTTTCGATAGCCTCTTTTTTTGCTACATCCACAGATATCCCCTCTTTTGAGATTATGTGACCCAAAAATGAAACTTTTTGAAGCCAAAATTCACACTTGGTAAATTTGGCATAAAGATTCTCATTTCTCAGGGTCTTCAATACAATTCTCAAGTGATATTCATGTTCTTCCTTTCTCTTTGAATAGAAAAGAATATCGTCTATAAATACTACCAAAAACTGATCAAGATAGTCTCTAATGACTCTATTCATCAGATCCATGAAGACAGCATGGGCATTAGTAAGACCAAATGGCATTACTATAAATTCATAGTGTCCATACCTTGTACGGAAAGCCTTCTTTGGTATATCCTCCCTTTTAAACCTTAATTGATGATACCCTGAACTAAGATCAACCTTGGAAAAGTATTGAGCTCAGCATAGTTGGTCAAATAAGTCATTAATGCGTGTGAGAGGATATTTGTTCTTGATCGTGATCTTGTTAAGTTCTCGATAATCAATGCAGAGTCTCATTGATCCATCTTTCTTCTTAACAAACAAAACTGGTGCTCCCCAAGGTGACGCACTTGGGCGTATGAATCCCTTATCAAGATTCTCTTGGAGTTTCTTCTTCAATTCCTGCAACTCAATTGGGTCCATTCTATAAGGTGTCCTTGAAATAGGCAAAGCACCCGATACGAGTTCTATTGAAAACTCTACTTCACAATTTAGTGGAAGACCTGGAAATTCCTCCGGAAATACATCGTCAAACTCATGTACAATGGGAATTTTCTTAATAGTGAGTTTCTCACCAACCATTTGAGATAAATAACCTTCATTTAGTGGAATCAAGACCCATAAGATGGAAGAAATTCCCACTGGAAGGTTATGTTCATCCTTGCATCGATAGATGATCATAGATTGATCTGGAATATGAAATGTGACTTCCCTTCTTTGGAAATTGATATGATCTCCATATAGAGAAAGCCAATCCATTCCAAGAATCACATAAAATTCCACTATAGGAAGTATCACAAGATTTGCAGGAACCAGTTTCCCACAAACTTCAATCGGAGAAGAATTGTAAACTTTTTATACGACAATTGTGCCATTAAGAGTTGTCACAACCAACTCAACATCTAATTGTTGAGGTAATATGGAAATACCCTTAGAAAATTCTTCATAAATAAAAGAGTGGTTGGATCCCGAATCAAATAAAACTTTTTCTACTTTAGAGTGGATGGTAGGTGTACCTTTCACCACTTCCTTATCGTACTCCACATCGCTGATAAAAATTGCATGTGACTTTCCTTTGTCTTTATCCTTAAGAGTTTTTTGACGTCGATCATCCTCAACAACCCTTGGATTAGGGCATTGATTGGCATAATGCCCCATTTCCTTGCACTTGTAACATTGAAGTGTATGAGGTGCACTCTGTGTAGCCTTTTCTTTGTTCGCATCACTAGACATCTTCTTCCCATCGTTGTGGCATTCAAATGCCCGATGACCTTCCTTTCCACATTTGAAACATTTACTTGTCCCTTTAAGACAACTCCCTCCATTTTTCTTTCCACACTTTGAGCATAAGAGAAAACTCATCTTCTTTTCAGTGTGCTCTTTACATTTTCCTTTGAATTCCATTTTCCTCTTCTTATCAAACCCATATGACTGATGGGTTACCCCAATATCCATTTCAACCTTGAGAGCACATCGAACAATTTCCTCATAGCTATTGAAGTACCTTATGGATAACGCCCTTTGAAGACTTGGTTTTAAGCCACTAAAGAATCGATCGATCTTACTCTCAGGTTGGATAATAATACCAGAAGCATACCTTGCAAGTTTTGTAAAATTTGTGTCATAGGTACCAACAAATTAATCATCCTTTTGCTTCAGTTCAAGAAACTACTTATCCATCTTTTTTCGAAGAATACAAGGTAAGTACTTATTGAAAAATAAGTTCTTGAACTCGTCCCATTCCATGGATTCAATTTCATCCCTTTGCCTTATATTATTAATAAGATTCCACCATTTATCAGAATCACCTTCCAAACAATACACTATTAAGATGACTTTATCGTGTTCAGAACATTGAAGAACTGAAAATATCCTTTCAGTGGTACTGATCCATTGTTCAGCCACTAATCGATCATAAGACCCACTGAATAAAGGTGGACGCTGCCTGATGAAGGATTAAACAGAATTTTTCTCCTTCCTTTGCTTGTTTGGAAGTCCTGCATGATTCATAGCTTGACAAAGTTGTGTGAGCATGGCTACAAGATTTTGCATTGCATCTCCCATAACGTTTGGTTGCTCAGGGGGACTATCATTGCATTGCCCATCACATTCCGCATTAACATGGTTCCTTTGGGTTCCAACCATTGACTAAAACCAAGAATAATAGTGTGAGTAACACTAATTATAATAGGAAAACCACATAATCAAGAATAAAATTTCACACTTAAGGTAAAATCATAGGTTTTTTATGTCCATTTCTAAAATACTAAGATTGTGTTCTATTGTTAGACATATCCTTAGGTTTCTTACTAAGGCTTTCACATCCTAGTTTCCAAAGGTTGACTATACCTTTCCTCTGATACCAACTATAATGACCCATACTTTACATACATTGTTAATACTTCAAAATTTAAGTACACTTATTACAACATATAACAAAACCATGAAAGGACCGTATAGGTATAGTGTCTTTAGAAACTGGGAAACATAAACAACTGGTTCATAAATCATCTACGTTGTCTCCCATTTATTTCATCATATCTAGAGTCCCTTTTTGGCATATCCTACTTAATATCCTTCTTCTTGACCTGGGGAAAATAAAACATAAAAAAAGGTGAGCTTAAATGCTCATTAAGGGTAAACAAAAGAAATATCAATCACATCATATTCATAAGAACATATCATTTTGGAAATATTAACCTGCAAAAGAGATCATAATTTCATAACATGGGATAAATCATAGTAGTGAAATGTAGTCCCAATAATCATAACTTAAAACATGAAACTTTGTGGAATACACACATAATCATAGAGAATCATTTCTTAGTAGTCAAGACTCATTTCCAAGACTATCTTAGCGGACAAAGTCCATTTCTGAACTGAGTTCACTCCTCGTTTCAGTCCTGTTTCACTGAACCGGATTAACCTGCCGTTCGAGCCATGTCTATCTCATGAGATATAAATCATTACCCAATGCATTGGAGGGAGATATATGTCCCAGCCATCTCATAATGAAACCATTCTTATGTGTTTCACAAAATCATAAATCATACATCATAGCATAACCCATGTAATAAAAATGGGATTCTTATGCTATCATAACACAATCCATATAAGATAAAAGGACATCATAAAAATAATTCCATCATAACATAATCAAAACAATGTAAAAATAGGGATATAAATATAACCCTATATTATATTAGATGGAAAATAATTTTGATAAAACACTTGAACTCCATTCTTGAGGAAAATATCATTTCTACTTCAAAAACATTTTTCCTTTCTTAACATGTCATAAAATTTTAAACTAAAAGAAATTGATTAAAAATAAACTTGAAAACTTGTAAAGGAAGCTTCATGGAAATAATTTCCTAAAATCCATTCAGGTCGTATAAGTTAAAAAATAACATTCTTCTCGTACTTTGGCTGGAAAAGTCAAAAAGTACCTCGTACGAAAAACGACAAAAGATTCCTTTCATATCATTTACTAAAAACTCACCAAAGGGTAAAATTGGATTTAAAAAATTGTAGGAGGATATAAATAATATTACATATTGAGGAAACATGAATGTGGATGATAATTATTCCCCAGTAAATTCTGAATTATAAACAATCTTGGATAAAAATTGAGATTGCGAGATTTTCACTTACCTTAGGTCCGATTTTCTTCGTAAGTGTCTGAACCTCCTTATAATGATTTAAATAATGACATTGACTTATTCCAGAATCATAATTATTTTTATGATATCATATATGGTCATATTCTTAGCTTCTTATTAGTAATATTTCATTGTTACTTGTTATTCGGGTGTTTACTGCTTTTTGTTCTTATGCATGTTTTGTCGAATAAATTCTTATTATTCTTTTTAGGTTATAGATACCTCATTTATAGAATGGTATTAGTGTAATAAATATCATATTTATTCACTCAATTCATTTATGTAATCATTATGCAATGAAACTCATGTATAATGAGTTGCATCACATCGTGGAGACGATATTCCGTATGTACGCACGAGCGATGATATCGTTCCCGTGATCGTGGAATTGTATTTGAGTGTATGTATACTATTTCAGAATCAATATCAATTTACAATAATCATATATAGTTATTATTTACATCATTATACCCACCCAAGTAAGGTGGTGGTGGAAAATTGATTACACCACGGCGTGGAGACGGTATTCCGTATGTACCCACGCGCGATGATTTAATTTTCCGTAGGATGGATAGATGGTGAAATAGAGTTGTTTCATACTTATAATAACATATAAGTATATGAGTGATACTTATTTTATTACTTCATAATGTAACAACTAAATAAGAATAAGTGGAAGAAGAAATAAAGTTGAAAGAATCGGTAACGGACATTACCTCTTCTTGGAAGCGCCTCTTTGAGACCTCCTCTTAGGATACTAAAATTGGTCTTTGAAGAATACCAGGACCTATAGGATGTTTCTAGGGAAGTGGAGAAGATAATTTGGCAGGGTTTGGGAAATCTTGAAGGCTCAAAGTGGTGTGAGTAAGAGAGGGAGGAGATGCCCTTTTATAAGGGAGGAGAGAGGAACCTTTGGAAAAACTAAAAATATTATTTTATTATAAAGTAATATTCGGTTTTTAATAGCTCCAAATTGATTTATTTCGAAGCTAAGGTGGGTATGGGTCAAAATCCTATCATCCAATATGATTTAGACAAGTTTAGGTATCTATTTTAACCTTATCATTTAGATTTAACTTTAAGTTACACAATTTAACTTTTACCATGTCTTCTTGTTTTCTTACACTATAAGGTTAATAAACTTACTATAACAAACCAAAAGAACCCCAAGTTGTTTATTATTAATATATATAACCTTATCTAAGTCATTTGGACGAATCTTAGATTTTTAGGAATAAAATAACAATTAATAATAAAATATTTGTTTTAAAAACTATTTTATGTCAATTTTGACACTATTTGGTAATTGATTTTTGTGAAAATCATAACAGAACGATTAGTTAGAAAAAAGTTAATTAAATCAATACTAACATGTCATATTGAAATATAAAATTATCATAATTCATAAAAAGTCTCAAATTACATTTATTTGGGTATTTATAACATTGATTTTGTTAATATTTCATTAATAATATAATTACTGCATCATCATTGTGTCATAAATAAATTAAATTATTTAAAGTCTAAAAATTACAAATAAAATACCATTATGTAGGAAATATTTTTATATTTATAATGAATATTTATAGTCGAATTTATCTTATGTATTACCCTATATTAAAAATGATTTATTTATTAAACTTTGATTTTTAACTATTTTAACCCTTCTTAAAATAAATTAATATTAAATGTCCTAATCTAATCCAAGTGGACCTAAATGGTCATATGTTATTCATAAGGTTGTTTTTGGTCGACTTACACTTATACAATAGAATTAGGACATGTGTTAGGGTAACAATAATATCATTTTTACCCTTAATTACCCTATTTACTTTTAACCGTGGTAAAAAAAAGTAAAAAGTTACTATTCACAAAAATTTATTTTTTTCTCATTGAACCAAATTTTAGTCCTTGATATTAACTGTGTCTCTTGGATTTTGGAAATTCCACTCACAGAATCCGTAAAATTATGTTTTATGTGAATTTGGAAATTCTCCTAAGATGTGGGTAAAATACGGTGAAAAGTTCAATAAAATTTTTATATATCTAAAATTATTATAAAATGACTCCAATGAATTGCATTGAACTTATATATGTATTATGTATCAATTTTTACCTAAAATAAATTTAAATAAAATAAATAATTATTTAAATAAAAGTCGGTTTTTAAATAGTAACCTAGTGTTTTCACTATTCATCAAAAATTGAAAGTTTTCAGAAAAATACCAAAATTTCACCCTAGGCTAATTTCAATATTAAAAATCCAAATATGAAGTCCATTTTGAAAAATAAAATTTCAAAAATTTCAAAAAGTGGGTATTACTATTAATAACGGCTAGTTTTAATAATATTTTAATAGCATATCGTTGTCTAGTGAAACTCGGTATTGCGTACGACACAAGCTATCAAGGAAGGTCGTGATTGCGTGTCAAGAAATCCAAGCTAATGTTGTGTGTGGTGAAAGATTCCTTTGATGATGTATATAACATAAATAAAATATTTCTCATAAAAGTCTCGGGTGTTACATTTCCAACCCCTTACATACACTCTTATGTACACCAGTGCATGGCCTGAGAAACCTATGCACAAACCGTGCCTCGCCATACAAAAGGATTGACCCCCTGCTCAAGTTCCTCCTTAGTCCATGGGTCGACACCTCCATGGTCAGGGTTAACCCCTTCCCCCAGCATAGTTGAGGTTTCCCCTAGCCTAGGGATGGAACTGTAACATCCCAGGTAAATAAAGAATATGACATTTTCATATTTATTAATATTTGTAAATTATTTATTTATTTTACTTTATAGGGGATGATATGTTTGATTTCGTACTTGATACACAATAACGGGTTTCTTTGAAATCTTATGTTGAACACAATGTTATGTCATACTCAAAAAATAATAATATCATATTATTTTAAATGGTAGTAAACACCTAGCTGTTGTATTGGTAGGAATGGACCAAACTAACTACAATATGAATATACATGTTTTTTAAATGTTTCTCTATTTATCCAATAAATTTTAGAGGCTTAAAATAAGAAAGAATCTAATTTTATGCATAAATACTCTAATATTATTTAAAAGGTCGATTTACCGCCTTTTGATGGTGAACCCACTTTAAATCTAGTTTTGGACACTTTTATATGTTCTATTTGACAAAATAAAATTCTTATTTAGAAATAGGACATCAAAATTTTAATTGGAAATTTTTTTGGTATTTTTCTGATAAAATTCATTTTTTTATGAATAGTGAAAAATACTGTATTTTAATTCAAAACTAACTTTTAATATAACTTATTTGTATGGTTATATTATCTTTTTAAATTGTTTTAAAGTGTAATTATATTATATTTTTGACTTTTAATCCAATTTTGGTTATTGTAATTAATTTAACTTTGAAATTGGACATAAACAAGTATCAAACTTTTGATAGTTATTGTTTCTCAAAAACACGCTATTTGTTTTGACAATGAGAATTAATTTTAAATTAATTAATGTAACATTTATATTTTGAATTTGGTAAAATATACATCATTTTTTAATTCAGAATATCAAATATATCTTAGGTTGAATTTTTGGTATTTTTCTGAAAAACTTCAATTTTTGATGAATAGTGAAAGCATTAAGTAATAGTTAAAAAAACTAACTTTTTCGTTTAAATAAAATTTTACTACTTCTGTGAATTGAATTTTGAAAATCCTACATAAATGTTTGTTATTAGTAAGTAAAATTTGGTTCAATAAGATGAAAATAATTTTTGGTAAATAGTAACTTTTCACTTTTATTTACCGCGGTTAAAGGTAAATAGGGTAATTCAAGATAAAAAAGAAAATCATAATAATATAAAATTACCTTAACACTTGTACTAACTTTATTGTATGAGTAATTTCCTACCATGGGCATCCTTGGGTCGATTTTGGGACCCCATGGAGCCACTTGGGAGTGATAATGACACTTTAGATTAATTAATTTAAAGTAAAAAACAAAAATGACACAAACAAATATCTTTTAGTAAATTAATTTTTACATGGGTTTATATAAGTTATATTTTCAACTACAAATATTAATTTTAAATATAAAAAGATTTCCTGCATCATGGTATTCTTTTTACAATTTTTAGACATCAAATAAATAAAATTATTTATGACACAAATATGATGCAGTATTTACCTCATTAATAAATGATTTTAATAAATAAGATTATAAATATTAAAATAACATCCAAAACCTATATAATTCTTATTGGATGAATTTATTTCTACCATGAGTCATATTATCTTTGACCTTAATTATTTTTAGACCTTTAGAAACTGAAAAATTATTATATAATAAAATAATATTTTCTCACTTTCCTAAAGAACCCCCCCCCCTCCCCCTTCTAAAAAGCCCTCAATTATAACCCATTACTCACACCTCTAAATCCCCTTGTCTCTTCCAAACCATGCCCAAATAATCTTTCAAGATCGCCCAATTCCTCTTAAAATCCTTACCTTAGTAATTAGGCACTTCAAGAGGTCATTTTGGTTCAAACCAAAGAGAGTTACCCAAATTAAAGGCAACGATTTCTCTTAAATTCTTTTCTTTTATTTTACTTCTCCAACCCCTAAAATATTTTCATTAATTTATTTTATAAAAACAAAAATATCCTAAATATACTATAATTCTGTTATGAGAAGTATTAGAACTATATTTACACACACCTCTATCTAATGGGTAAAGAACATATTGTTTCTGTGGATGGAAAACTAACGCCTCACGAAACGATGATTGTTAAATTATCTTCTACCACCTCTCATGGTGGAAATTAAGATGGAATTATATTTATATATGATATATATTATGTTTATGTTTTCTTTATTCTTTTTTATTTTTCGTTTATATCATAACTTTATGGTTTTCATTATGGGTAAACACAATAATTTCATTTGAGGAAGTGTGGACTACCGCCCCCTCAAAGTGATTTGACTCGTTAATGCCATATGTGGGACATATAAAAGATGGATTCAATGATATTATATATGATATTTTATATGAAATTATAATATAATTATAATATACTTATGTATAATTATGTTTTAATTCCATTAAAATAAGAAATAGAAATGAAAGTAGCGTTCATGTGTACGTACGACTTACCGTCTCCATGAACAGTGAATTTCATTTCTTACCTCCAAATGTTATGTACTATTATAAATACATGTATATTCAGAATATATATGATATACATGAATCTAAATAATGAATATAATTATGTATATAATGAACTTTTGACCATGTGAACAACTTTTAATTATAAGAAGTCCATTTTTTACTCAAGTACCAAATATCGACAAAACAATCGTTGTTAACTTAAATGATTACATAATGTTTCTAACATGGTAATAAGTGATATAAAAGAAATAATAAAATTTAAAAGTGTTATTAATCAAGTATAAATTAACTCAAGTTTATTATTCAGCAAGAACAAGGAACAAACGAGTCAAGTCGAACATGAGCTAATGGATTTCTTATCTCACATTTAATTATGTGAGATTTCCATTGTTCGTGCCTAATTTATTGCATGAGGTGTATTGTGTACATCCATTTGATATATATTATCATGATCCTTTTTATATTCATTTTATTCTTTTAATAATTTTTTGTTTATTAACATTTGTTCAAACGACTCGATTGATTACAGCGTGGTAAGGGATTTTCATCTCACTTTTTATTCCCATGAGATTCATGCTATATTTGCCACTATTTCCTTTCGTGTGGTGTATGTACTTCCCAAGATTTTATTAATTGGGTAATATAAAACAATTTATGGATATTTAAATCTTCATTTTATGATCCTTCTTTCATGGGTTGTATGTTTTGTAAGTCACCAAATCGGTAAGGGAACCTTTTAACCCAGTTTCCATTCCTTGGTTTAATCTTCTAATTATTAATTATGTCATGCCATGATTATGTGTGGGATAACTATTTATTTATTTATATTGTAATTTCCACTCCCCTTTGTGTGGATATGCTTTTGATACACATAATCACTCTATTGATAAATTCTCAAGTCATTGATATGAACTTGATAAGAGTAATTTTAACTCAATTTTCATTCATTGAGTTAAACATCCAAGTCATTAGTTTTGTATTAAAAAGAAAATGTGTGAATTTCCTATGATTGATTTACAATGAATGTACAATCATATTTAGTGTATTTATATTTTTTATACATTATTATGTAATTTATTTGTCCTTAATCTAAGGATACAATTTTTATAAGGGATTTTGTCTCAATTTACATTCCATTGAGACTTCATTATCATTATGCACCAATTCACATTTATAAGGTGTACATATTTTCCTTGGGAATATTATATCATGAATCCATTTATTCTCATGATATTATAAAGTTTTGATTGAATTCTATTCCTTAATTATTTGTATTCAAGCATATCTCATTTGGTTAAGAACTCTTTAACTAAAATATTGTTTTAAATATTTAATCTTATAAATCTTTCTCATTAATGTCCATGTTTTCAAAATGGTTTTTATTATTTATTTATATGGACCTTAATGTTTTAAAATTCTAATTCTTTTAAAATATTCAAATTTGTATGGGACACTTTGATTCAAAAATTTCTCTATTAAATGTTTTAAATGGATTTGAAAATGGTTTGATAAAGCATTGTCTATTTTAATATATTGAATTGATATATTGTTATTATAATGTGGAAATATTATATTTCCTTTATGCTTGTGTTATGTGTTATGATTATGTTATAGTTATATGGAATTATTTATGTACACAGGTGGTTCCATGATAAACCTAGGGCAGGTGAGCCCGTGATAGCTCTCCAATGCATTGGGTAACTTGACAGAGGTAAACGTTAATTTATCTCCTAATAGATTTAGGGAATACACTATGATGGGTATTCCAAATATGACTCTCTATGTAGTTTTGATAGCTAAAATGTAAGTATGTTATGAGTTCCATAAGTTACCTTTATGATTTATGATTTATGATTGTTATTCATAAATCTTATGATTTTAGGAGGTATGTTATGATTGAAAATTATGGTTTCATTGATTTGTATTTATTGATGGACTAATGTTTCTTTTCATTATTTTATAACCTTTACTAATATTTTTATTCTCATACCAAGTTTTGAAATGTTTTTCACAATACATAAAGATTAATAGGGTCAAGGATTAGATCAACGAAAAGTTATGTTATCTAAAACATGGAACTAAACATGTATCTTTTTTTCAAGAGTGTTTCTTATTTTATGAAAAATGGACTCTGGGTAGAATTTTTCTACATGTAATATTCAAGTTGTTATGTAATATTTATGGCTTAATTCTCTAAAAACCTAAACCTGAAAAGATCCTCAATATGGATTCTTGACAGTATTCAAGATTATGTAATGTTTAAGGTCGGGTTCTTATAGGAACCATTTCTTTAATCCTTGGACTTAAAATAAATTTTATACATAAATAAATTATATCTTTTAACACTTTATTTAACATACTAAAAACACAAAATACTAATTGTTACTTTAAATTTAAACACCCACATTTTCACTAAAAATTATCTTTAATTTAAAACGATAATTTTAATGAAAAGAAAATTTTATGTTAAAACATTGAAAATTTAAAACACTTGAAATACCCAAAATTTATAAAACATCAATGGTCACTTTAAAACTCAAATGCTATTTAAAATAGTCATACTATTTTTTGTTACGTCCAATCCAAGGGTTGTCAACAACACTGTAGGCCTACTTATCATGCATGGTAGTCTTCGGTTTATTATATTGGATCTTGTGATGAGATTTCTTGAGTAATTGTAATCTCTTGTAATAATGCAATAAATTAGTGTTTCTTTGATTCAAATTTGTCTATTTGTGTTTAGTTTATTTGAAATAAAACACACTAATTTTCATTAAAATGAGATTAATAATAAAAACTAAAAATATTTTTATTAAAGTTATAATTATGTTCGGGGCGTTAGATTTGTGATACTTGAACTCCTTCTACAATATTCTTATATGATATTTCTCTAACTTATTTAATAGAATTATGAAACTTATATTTTTAATTTTACAATTTATTTTCTATATGGATTAATTTTTGTTGGAAAATATCAAGCTCATTCACCTTTTTTATAACTTTCTCTTCCATTTAAACTTTTAAAGTATTATTTTATTTATCAAGATTCTTATTTAATTTATCAATACCATTTGTAAAATTTCACTAATGTGATGCATTAAATATATCATTATTGATAGATAATTTATAATACTTATTCAAACCATTGTTCTCCTTCTACAAGTGATAAATATTTAAGAGACGCTCTTTGTGTTCTAGTTTTAACATGAACTCTATTTATGTCTCATCATCATTACACTCATCACCTATGAATTATTCTTCGTTATCATTTTTAACTAGTATATTGTCACATTTTTCATTGTATTTCACTACTTTCCATCATTCTCACTACTATCATATTATTCAAACATAGATAAGAAGATTCTCTTCATGAATTTAGAGAAATTATTACCTCTACACTTTGAAAAATATTTTGATGTTTTGTTCTATAAGGAACTTCTTTGATTATCATCATCATCTTCACACTCTTAATATTAATATTATTTATACCATGGATAATTGGATGAAAATTTTCAATTTTCAATAAACTCAAAATTTTTGGGGAATATTCCATTGAAATTTTCATTTACCACTTCTTACACTTCTTTAATTGAATGAAATAAGTTTTTAAATTTTATTTTAATTTCTTATTCTTCATTATAATACTTCTATTCAATATATAAATTTTTTATACTCTTATATTACTTAAAATATTTTAAAGAAATTTCCCTATCGGCTATGATTTTATTCTTAAAGGAACTTGACTTCCAAATTTTTTAAGAAATCATAATGTTGTGTAGATCATCCAATTAATGTTTATCTAGGTAATAATCTTTGAGTTTTGAAACCATTAAATCAATTTTTTTTTATCAATATAAATGATATCTTCTCAAAAACTATATAATCTTGTAATTTCTCACAAAAAAATGAATGGTTCTCACAATATTATTAAATCTAGTGAAGAAGTTGCCCACTATTTCATCATCTTTCATTTTTTCATCTCAAAATCTCAATCTCCAAAATTATATCTTAGCTTCCTTAAATTTCACATAAACTTCATAAATGTATTATAATTTATCAAAAATTCCATTTTTTATCTTGAACTTTTTAACTTTGGGAAAATCCATCACTAAAAGAGAAGATAAGATGGAATTCCACATATGACCATCATTCTTCAAATTATTCCTATCTACTACTACCATAGAAACACCTTCATTATAAGGAATAAAACAATCTATTTAAACCTCTAATAAATTTAGACTAATTGATAACAATTATGTACACATCCAATATTTCCATATATAATAACTTTTACAATAAAAACTTGGAATACCATTGTTTTTTACTAAATTAATTTTTTCTATGTTCAAAATAATAATTCAGAGAAAAAATCATGAACCATATATAACAAATTTATTATCACTAAAAAAGTTAGAATAACTCAAACACCAACCAAGTTTAAACACATTTATAGAAACAAAATTCAAGTATATTTATATTTATATTAAACCTGAAATAATATGATTTCACTTTTAATGTCCCTAGGCATAGTATAGGTTCACTAAGAGGGGGTTAATTAGTGAACAATATCCCATTATTCATTATTATGATTTTTGGTGAAATAAATCTCTATAACATATAAGAATATATTATCTCTGTACTTAAATCACACACACCAAGGAAAGAAAACAAATAGGAACACTCAGTATAAAAGTTTCACTGTAAGATACTGGGTCTCCCTTAAGGTATGTTTTTGTTTACATTTAATTTTGAGTTCCTTATTTTGGTTAAATAAGGGTTTCCCAAAGTTCATGTGAAGACCTGGGGGTGTTTCGAGGTTTTAGGACATGAAATAAGAGGAAAAAAGGAATTTATGGGCATGCTACATGGTTTTTTCATGGTTAATGAAAACTGTACGAAGCTTCTCAGATAACTGGGTAGCCTTTGATAGAGGCTTACGCATGGTTACTCCACGATTAAGCTAACTGTGTGGAATTACTATAAAATCATGCGAAAGGAAGATTTTGGGATAATATCTTCTTCATGGTTTGTGCATGGTTTGAAAAACCTTGTGGCCAAGAAAATTTGAAAAATTTACAAAAATTCTATTCTGAGATTACTTATACCAACTTGGGATTTCTCCCCCTTTTTCCTCCTTCGACCCTAGTGATTAGTCAAGGTGTCTAAAAACTCCCAAGGGTGTTTCTTCTTCGATCCTAGGCCATTTGGAGTGCCTTAAATTTCAGATTGAAGATCTGGGTAAGGCTAATCCCCCCCCCCCCACCTTGATTCCTTTTCTTGATTAGGGTTATTATCTTTCTCTTCTCTCTATATGAATCTATAAAGCCCTTATTTTTTAGTGAGATTTAGGGTGAAGATTTAAAGGGGGTTTAGATTGGGATATAAGGCCTTTATTAAGGGTTTCTTTACCAACATATTCAAGGTAGTTGGTCTATAAGTAATATCCCACAGTTTATACTTGGATTTGTGCATTTATGGTAATGTTCTTGATTTTCCTTTGTTGTGCTCTTGGTTTCATTTAAAATGTTTAACGTAGTGGGTATTAAATTAACCAATTAGACCCCTCATGATTCCTGTAGGGTGCATGGAGGATTAATTGACCAATTTAAGGCCACCCATGGGGTTTTCGGCCCTCCCGATTATGCTAACCAAAATGTAAGTTGTGAAATTGACTCATAATGATGTAGATACTTAGTGAGTAGGTTAATTGGTTTATGTAATGAGTTGTAATGTTTGGTGGCTAGTTGTGTATAATGTGGTTAAATGATAAGGTATTATTTTTTTGATATTTAATTAGGTTAAATGGGATTAATGTGGATATGATAAGTAATTATGTTTACACTTGAATATGATTAGTGAGATAGGCATGGGAAATTGGAAATGGAGCTTAAGGGTTAAGTGATATAAATGATAAATGTTTTAATGGATTGATGCAAAATGTTAATTTCTCATTTATTGATATTGTTGAGATATTGCAAATGATATATGGTTGTTCTTGTTGTGATGTGGTTAATTTGGGTGAATGATAAATAATCATGTGCACATGGCTTGGTAGAGTGAGGTATATACTTGAGGTTCTACGCCCAGGGGTTGAGTTAGACCGAGGTTCTAGATCCACCCCTAAATGCATGGGTTAGGGAAGGGCACAAATTTTTATTCCCCTAACGGTTTTATTCCACTCGAACTAAGTCTTTGAGGTGAGGATTATGGGGTTATAATAATGTGATACCTAGTGAGATAGGACTCGGTTTTTCTTCCCATATGATTAAGAATATTGAACGTGCATAATCCATTGAACACATGAAAAAAGGTAGATTAAAACATGGGATTTCTATGTAGTGAGCATTGATTCAATGGTAGTATAATTTAATGGAACACAGTCTAGAATGACCCATTGAACTGTGTACCTTTACTTTCTATTATTTATCACTTGTATACATTATCTACCTTTAATGGATATTTCGTAGACTTCATTGGTGGTGTCCAACTGAGTTATACTCACACCCTTTTTAGGCCGTCGTTGGGTACCCAAGCATATTTCATGCTTGAAGTTAAAGAAAATGGAAAGGTCCTTATGCTAGTGTGTTGAGTTGGACAAGGGACATGTATGGGTGAAGTTCCATACTTAGAGGCTGGGCCATTTTGGGGATTCTACTTATTTTCTTTCTTTTGGGGGTTTTTTCACTTGGAACTGTAGCATGGCATGACATATTTACTATTGTATATGGTTGTACCCAGTTTGGGAATTGGTTATTTATGAATTTTATTAATTGTTCCTATTATTTCTAATATTTAAATTGTTTTTTGATGTGCCTTACTCTGGTAAAGAGGGTATAGTCTCCCCATATATCTTATTACACCCTCGCTTCTAGTCGGCAACCTCTAGCATATAGGGAGGAACGTTTAAGGTCATGTGGCGACCTAGGTCGGGGAACCGGTTTAGTTATTCCCGAGTTAGGGACGTTACATTCATTATTCAGAACTAGTATCTAAACCATGGAATGATCTATAATCATCCAATATCATATGATCCACTAGAATCCTCGTGATGGATACAACAAGTAATGACCCCGACCCTAACCCCAGTAGCCCAAATCCAATGCCTTACTTTATTAGATTATCATAGATTCAAGGAATCCTATCCAAAAGGACTTAATAGTTTAATATTCTTGGTAAAGTATATATATATTTAAAATTAAAATTATATTTTAAAAATAAATTAAAAAAGTTTTTCTTTGAGAAAACCATTATCCCCCTTAGAAAAACCCTACATATAAATCATAATAAACTTCTTAGAAACCCGGAGAAAAATAAAACATAAGAAAGGGGTGAGTACAAATGATCAGTAAGGGTCATGTACAGTGGAAAATAATAATAATCAATATGGAAAGGTAAATAATCGGAATACATTAAATTTAAAAAATAACTTAATCATAATATGGCTCGAATAAAACATGATCAACGAATTCCATATAAATAATTAAATGAGCTAGAAAAAATAAACATGGATATTCTACTAATAAAATAATCAAATGGAAGTCAATAACTATTCTCATAATTATTTATTTCATAATGTTAGAAATCTGACACTTATTGTCGAGGCCTCAGCCAAGACATCTAAAAATGGGTAAGGCATCACCCAAACCCCAATATAGTTCATCTCATGCAACCTATTGTTGAATATAGGGTCTATATTATACCCCATTCATCACTTAGTAATTCCAATTAATTCTACATATGAATAAATAAAACAACTAAATCAATATCTGTTAACAAAATCAATAATTATCCATATTGGAAGAACTAGTCCCATAGAATATCAATACTTCCCCTATAAAACTGATCATAAACCGTACAAAGTTATACGATGAATGGTATTATTATAGTACATCCTCAAAAAAAATATTCAAAAATGGATTTTAATATAGATGAAAATACACTAAAGAGATTATAGAAATTTTTTTGAGGAAAGTACCATTTTTACTTTAAAAATACTTTTTAAAATCTGAAAACTACCCATATAATAAATAAATTAATTTATTTGAAAATATCATTGTAAACATGTAACAGAAGATTAAAAATTTTAATTTTATATAATGGTGGGAAAATCCTCTCATGCTTTATAAGTTAAAAAAACACTCCTTTTGTATTATTTTTTCAAAAAAGTCTCAAAGAACATTATTTAGAAAAGGGCAAAATATACCTTTCAAACAATTTTGTAAAAATACATATATGATAAAAAAATGTCTTTAAAAATTATGTAATAATATTAAAAACATTTTTCAAAACAATTTTAGAAATCATGGTCATGGAAGAAAAATGGATTTTTAAGGGAAGCATTAAAAAGATAATTTTTTAAAAGAAATTATCTTATAAATATCATATCTTTGAGGTGAGAAATAATCAAATGAATCTAATATGTTTATTTGCTATAAATCCACATAAAATAAGTGTAAATACAATATAAGGTAATAAAAATTCATTTCACACATAATACTATCCTAAAAACAATTAAGTAATAATTTAACCCAATTAATGGAAATTGAGTTAATAATTCCCTTAGCAATTTTTAATCAGTTTAGTCGTATACCCTATAAAAGTAATAATTATCAAATGAAATAGTGAATACCATAAAGATAAGGAGATTCATGATATGATATATCAAAGGGAATTATATATACACCACAAAAAATAAATAAGTGGTGAATAAGGTATATATATCAAAAAATTAAAAAGTGAGATCAGAAAACTCTTACCTCGTGATTTCCTTTAGTTTTTCATACCTTATCCTCCTCTTGAATATCTCATCCTTAGAGGAACCCTTGGGGACCTTATATTTGGTCTTTTAGTGAGACAGGAAACGCTTGGACATGGGTATAATTAGGAGGATAGGTTTTGATAGATATTTGAGTAGGTTTAAGTCTTTTTATTCAAAATTGGGTGGTAAGGGGTTGTATTTATACTTGAGGAGAGGTGGGTTTAAGTGATTAAAATATTGATTATTTGATATTTAAAGCCAACCAAATTGAGGTAGAATTAATTATCATGACTTTGGCTAAAAATTTAAATTCTATAGGCTGGTTATGTTTAATCAATACCTCAAATAACCATTAAATGTTATATTTTTTAGGTATTTTAAGCCTTTACCATTTTAACTTTAACTCGTTTCATTTTTACCTCTACTGGAGTGGATAATTTTTTAACATGGTAAATTTTTTTATGATTACAAATGAATATAAACTTAGAACATAATTTGGACCATATGATTCCAAATATTGAATCAATTTTACCTAATTAAATTCATATAATTGAAAAATTATATTTAAGATTAATCCTACAAACACAATGAAAAAGAATGTTTTTAAAGTGAAAAGTTTAAAAGTTTGAAATGTTTTTATATCCAATTTAAAATTTAAATTGATTCCAATGAATTAAATTTGGTTGATTGATGTATAATTAATCTAATTATACTTTGAAACAAATTTAAAATATAATTTAACTATATTAATAAATTAGATGAAAAAACATATTTCAATTAAAATTCAATATTTTTCACTATTCATCAAAAAATGAAACTTCTCTAAGAAATAATAAAATTTATCCCTAAGATAATTTTGATATTAATATTTTATTAATAAAATTTATTTTTTCAAATAAGGATTATAAAATTGTCAAAATTTAGATTTAATTAGGCACACCATCAAAAGGTGAAAAAATTACCTTTAAAAAAATATTGCTTTTATGCTTAAAATTGGAGTTATTCTTATCTTTGGATTATTAAACTTGTTGGATGAATTTAAAAATAATTTATTGAATATATAAAATATAAATTTTACCAAGATCTTTCACTAATACTGTTTAATTTTATTTATTAAGATAAAATTATATTATGGGTGTCAAAATTGTTTTTTATAAAAATATATCCTTTATATTCGATAGGTTTTCATTTTTATTTATAATTTATTTTTAACCAAGGAATCCATTTTATATACATGTGTAAACTAGATTTTCATAATTTAATTATTATCATTCATTCCCTCTAATCTAAAGGCTAAGTGATAACTATCAGAATTAAATAATAATATTTAATCATTTGTTTAAGCTCGGTGTTCTATGTAATATAAGTTATCGAAGAGATTAAATTTAAAAAGAGACATACCATAAAATTTTGGGTGTTATATTCTCCCCTAATTAAATAAATTTCTTCCCCATAATTTGAAATTTCACTTTGGAAATAAAAGGTGGATTCTTGGAAATACCTTTTTGGGAAACCGGCATTGTAAATAAGGTTAATAAAACATCCCATTAATAAGAGGTAAAGTGAGATACAAATTTTACCACCAAATTAGGATTTTGAATACAATAACATTAGTTTGGAGTGAAAACTAAGATATGTAAGAGAAATATAATTATCAAATGCTAATATATAGTGATATAAAACATGTTAATTAGAAATTAAACCATCACAATATCATAAATATGTGATGGCTTAATGAGGCTACTTATTTTTCAGTAATAAAATTAAATAAATAGTTTTTTTCATTCCAATTCCTTGCCTAGAGTAGAGGGATTATTTTAATATCCAGATAATCACTTTGAGAAAATAAACTTACTTGATTTATTTCCATGTCATAAGCATAATATTATCCTTCCACTGTGATTTTATCTATTTTTACTTCATCTATTATGCAAGGAAATGGATATTCAAGGTGAATTTTCATGCCTGAATAACTTTTAATTAATCATCAGATCCATAAGTTATTTATCTAGTATATAAATCATTTCTAAAACTAAAATAGTTATAAACTTTTATCCAATATGGTAAGTCATACTTTAACCTCAACCAATAATATCCAGATTTCAACTAAATCTATTTTATAAGTAGTTGATCTTAAGACTCAATCAAGATAATCCTGTACAAATTCAAAGATGAAAAATTTAGAATGCAGGATACTAAATTTCCAAAATAAAATTATCATTAGATTATCCAAAACAAATAAAGTATTTCTTATTTTCACATACCAAATATATAAATACCTTTATCACCATAACAGCTTAATGAAAACATGCATGCTTCCAAAAATAAAATCTCATTTTATTGAATATATTCCATAAATTCAATAATCAGAAAACCCTAAAAAATAACATAAACCATAAAATCAATATCCAATTTCATGGTCACCAATAATATCCCATAAAAATATATTTGTTGTTATTATCTCAAAAATAAGCAAATATTGAGTGTTATCTTCCTTTAATCATGTGTTTTCCAAAAATATCAACTTTCCATTGAATCACTTTTACTTATTATCGGTGTAACTCTATATGTGATATCAAATCCTTAAAGAAGAATTTTTATCGTAAAATCCTTATATATCTCATGATTTTTATAACCATAACATCATTTATAAAATAATTATTGAATCCAGATACATAATAACATTAAACATTCTACTACATTATTAAACCATTAACTATGATTCATCATATTTTCCTTAATAAATCCTTCCTTTAATTTTCTATTTGTAGTCTCTTCTTCATCATTAGAATAACCATTACTTGTATAAACTTTATTATTATCTTAATGAGTTTTAACCCTATGAAATAGGTTTTCATAATTCTAAAACTTTCTACATTTGAAACATTTAACCATTGATAATGCCTTGGGAAGACGATTATTCCAAAGTTTTCATTTTTCCTCATAAATCACTTGCTTTATATCCTTATTCACACTCAAAAAACATCTTATTATTGAAATTAAAAAAATATAGGAAACTATATTGTCTTTTCTCCATGATTTTCACTATTCAAGATCTCATCAAACTTTTATCATTATCTTCTTTGGTGTTTCTGAGAGTTGGTAATACTACATGTTATTATTCATATATCTTGATAATTGATAAGAAATAATAACAATATCCTCTAGTCATCGTCCAATTTGGTTTATCATAAAAATATTTTCTAATATATTCAATATTAACTTTTTTCCTTCTAGTTATATCCATTGACTAAAACTAAAAAAACACAGTGTGAGAAACACTGACCATAGATATCTATCACACAGTCATAAAGAATCATTTATAGAATGTTGATTTAATATTGGTTATCCATGGTCATTAAAAAATTTGTAGGATATTATCACATACTTAGACCTATCATGTAATTTAGTCATAGGGTTATATTCCCTAATCTATTTTTTCTAAATCTAGTTCTTATGGTTTCTATTAAACTTGATTTGATACAAACTATAACAACTTTACCCCAACATCCCAGAACCGATGCCGTAATTTATCACATTGACATAGATACAAGGAATCAAATACCAATGAACTAAATTGTTTATTATTCATGGTAAACTAGATATATATTTTATATTCAAATTACATTTTAAACATAAAATAAAAAAAGTATTTTATTTGAGAACATCATTATCCCCCTTAGCACAAACCTGCATGTCAATCATAATAAACTTCTTGGAAAGCGGGGGAAAAATAAAACATAAGTAAGGGGTGATCTAAAATGATCATTAAGGGTCCTGTGTTATGGAAATTAAGAATAATAAACATGGTCAGGTAAATAACTGGAACAAATGTCATTTAAAGAATAACTTGAGCATAATATGGCTGGAATGAAATATGATCAAATAATTCCATATAAATAACTAAATGATCTAGAAAATTTCACCACAGATATTCTAATAATATAATAATCACATGGAAATCAAAACTAGTTTCATAATGATGGATTTCATAACGTCATACATCTACAACTTAATATCGAGGCCTTATCCAAGACATATAAAAATTAATGGGTAAGTCCCCATCCAAAATCCAATTTGGTTTTCCTCATGAGAACTATCGATGCATCAAGTGGATATAGTAGGCCCCAATAATCACTTACTAAGTCAAATTAATTCCTCACATGAATAAATAATAAAACTAAATCAACATGCCTTAAAAAATCAACAATTATCCATATTGGTAGAACTTATAACATGGAATATCAATACTTACCTAGTCAAACAAATCATAAACCATAAAAAGGAATATGATGAATGGTATTATTAGAGTATATCCTCAAAAAAATATTCAAAAAATATATTTACATATATGAAAATAATCTAAAGATATTAATGAAATATTTTTTTAGGAAATTTCCATTTTTTCTTTGAAAATAGTTTTTAGAATCTAAAAATAGTGAATTTAATAAGGAAATTAATTTATTTGAAAATATCCTTGTAAATTTGTAAATTATGCTTCAAATTCTTAAAGTGACATGATGAAAGTAAAATCCTATCATGAAATAAATAATTAAATACTAGTTTAAGCCTATGAATGAAAATTGATATAATAATTCCCTAACCACTTTGTAATCGATCGAGTTATATGCCCCATAAAAGTCAAAATTATCAAATAAAAAATTGAATAACATGAAGATAAAGAGATTCATGATATGATATATTAAATGGAATTATATATACATCACACATAAGAAATAAGTGGTGAATGAGTCATATATCTCATAAAAGTAAAAGTTAGATGAGAAAATCCTTACTTCATGCCTTCCTTTAGTTTCATATACTTTATCCTTCTCTTGAATATCTACTCATTATAAGACCCCTTAAGGAACTTAAATTTGGTCTTTTGGTGAGACCAGGTGCACTTGGATATGGGGAGAATGAGGAGGAGTGTTTTTGGAAGAGATATGAGGAGCTTCAAGTCTTGTGAGTAGAAATGGGGTGGTGAGGGGTGGTATTTCTACTTTAGGAGAATTGGGATTAAGTGATTAAAAAAATAATTATTTTATATTTAAATCCAACCACATTGAGATGGCATTAATTCACATTAATTTTTCTAAAATTTAATATTTTAGAGTCTATTTAGGTTCGATAAATACCTAAATCATCCATTAAATATTGTAGTTTTTAGGTATTTTAAGCCTTTACACTTTTAACTTTAACGTGTTTCATTTTTTACCACTATCGCGGTATATAATTTTTTTACCAGGGTGACTTTTTTTATAATTTAAAATTAAAATGAATATAAACCTTAATTTATACCTTATGATTCCAAATATGGAATCCATTTTACAAAATTTAATTCACATAATTGAAAAAAATATATTTAAAATTAATCTCACACACACAATGAAAAAACAGGTTTTTTATATGAAAAGTTCAAAAGTTTGACATTTTTTTATATCCAATTTAAATATGAAATTTATTACAATAACCTAAATTGTTTTGGTTGATATATAATTAAAATAATTATACATTAAAACCAATTTAAAATACAATTTAACTATATTAATAAATTAGATGAAAAAATATTTTTCAATTAGAATGCAATATTTTTTACTATTCATCAAAAAATGAAACTTCTTCGAAAGATACCAAAATTTCACCCAAAGATAATTTTTATTTTACTATTTAAAAAGGAACATTATTTTTTAAAATAAAACTAATAAAAGTGTCAAAATTTAGATTTAAAATAGGTGTGTCATCAAAATTCATCAATATTGCCATTTTAAAATTGGAGTTATTCATATTTTGAGCTTATCGAACTTGTTAGAAGAAATATAAATTTTTTTTTGAATATATAGCATATAAATTTTATCAATATATTTCAATAATAGTGTTTAATTTAATTTATTATGATAAAATTCTATTATGGTTGTAAATTTTTTTATAAAAATACATCTTTTATTTTCAATTGGGTTTTATTATTATTTATAATTAATTGGTAACCAATGAATTAATTTTGTAAACATGTGTAAAATATATTTTCATAATTTAATTAATCTCATTTATTCTCTTTATTTCAATTTAAAGTTCCAAAGAATCGAATAACAATAGATAAAGGGGGGTTGAATCAGTTGTTCACTTTTATAAGTTTCAATTCTTTTCAAAACTTAACCCATACAACCTGTTATAATTTATATCATTATTAACATTTAGTAAATAATCATGCATGAAATAGTAGGAAATAAAGTAAATCACACAATATTTGAAAGGTTCTACCTATAAGAACCTACATTCTTTCCATATCCACTCCTGGGGTTCTATAGAAATCCACTATTAAGAAGAAATGAATACAACTTGTGGAAACTCCCTTTATACAACTTCTCTATCCTAATAAGAATGATATACTAAATCCAACCAGTTTACAATGTTTACATATAAAACAATTGATCCAGACAAAAAAAATACTTTGTTGAATCTGCTCCACAATTTCTCAGTCCAAATCCTCATTTTGATTTGGCTGGATCTGATTTTATCTATCCAATGATACTGGATCTGATTTTCTTAATTTAATGATCCTGGATCATGGATCCTATTTTTTCTAGTAAAATGATTTTGGATCCAATTATTTTATTATGATAATGCTGGATCATGGATCTGAGTATGATAATGTTGGATCCTGGATCTGGTTTTCTGAGTACGATAATGCTAGATCATGGATTCAATTTTCTATGTATGATAATGCTGGATCCTGGACCTATTTTTTCAATAGGATGATTCAATACAATTAATTCATTCTCAATATATAAAATTAAAACTCATATATAATGCTCAATACAATACTTCATCAATCAAATGGGAACTTCCACTTCAAAGTATCCAATTCTCTGCATTTTGTGCGTATGTGAAAAGTTTCAAATGAAAAATTTTCTGAGTAATTATTTATAGGTGACTCAGAAAAAAAAGGTGAGAAACTTGAAATTTTTCCCCGCTTCCTCAAATCTAAAAATCTCTGAAAATATCTCACATTTAAAACATCAATTTTCACTTTTTAAAACATATGTATATTTCTCTGAGATCTATGCAAAAATTGAATTTCAATTTTTACCTTATCAACTATTTATATCATTATCAACTCATTACAATCTTTTTCTTTCTTAGTTCATTATGATCGTTTTCTTTCTCAACTCATAACAATTTTTTTGTTCCTCAAAATTAATTTTTCCTTACGAATACTTCAGTATGATTTCCTCAGTATGAAAATTCAAGTGATAAAATATTTTTATGATTTTCCCAGTATAAAAATACAAGTATAAAAATATCAGTACAAAAATATGAGTACAAAAATCTCAATAGGATTTTCCCTGTATGAAAATACCAGTACGAAAATCTGAGTACAAAAATATCAGTATGATTTTCCCAGTATGAAAAACTCAGTATGATTTTATTCTTCCTTAGTCTCAGTAATATCTTTTTATTTCTCATATCATTATGATGAATATCCCATTATGATGGAAATCTCATTTTTCAACTTTTAAATTCTTCAAACATCTCTACCATTTCTTCAAAAGAATTTATCATGTGTGTTTTCATGATTTGTGGGAACTTCTTGATCAATAAAGCATCATCTAATTTTGTTTAGAAAGTATGATAAATTTCTAACTCCACTCTTCTCAATATTCATTCAAGAATGATTTATCAACTAAAGGACTTCTAAAATCATTATATTCTTTCATTTTGACATAGAAACATATTTATTTCTCTTAATATAGAAATAAACTTACAACAAAAAATAACTCATGCCTCTCATTCTTTTGAATCCAATTGTTTTCAATGTCATACTAATAGACCTGAATATGATAAAGTGTTTGATCAAGAATCTAAATCTTCTTCAATACTTATGTGTATTTTGTAGATCAGTACAAAAACCTGATTCTAAAAATTTGTGTTCAGAAAACAACTTCATTATGATAGACTATGTACAATTCCGGGAAAACAAAAACATTCTTTTATAAATAGAGTTAGTTCTCAAAAAATATAAAACATAGTTAAAACAAAATTCCACAAAGGTTCTTCAATCTCCCCATTGGGATTTGTTGAAAACCCTAGTTAATAGCTTTTCCAACTCTCGGAGTTTTTCATAACTCAGCTTTTGTGAACAAATCATGTTTTCTTTTACTTTTATCAAAACATAGTCTTTCTCAAAAGAGAGTTTCCTGACACGCACTACTAGATAAAGTAATATTTTTTAATGAATTCCATCCCTTGGTGGTAAGAAAATTTTTTGTCCATGAAAAGATGAATTCTTCTTGCTTTTCTTTATCTCTCCCCTATTCTTTATATTCTCACTTTCTTAATCACCCCTTTTCTATGATAACCATTGCTTCAGATTCATAAATTAAAGATAAGTAAAACTTATTAAAAAGTAAAAACATGTTACTTTATCTCCCCCTATGTCAACAAAATCCAATACACGGAGGAGGTTTCTTCATCATGAGGTTTAGGAAGACATGGGATGAGGATGAACATGAAGTTGCAGCCTCAATTTTAAAAACATTTATTTTGGAATTATTTTTGTAATTATAACTGTAATTTAATACTCTATTGAAATGTTTTCCATCAAAACATCTCCAGCAACAAATTTCTCGTTTATAAAGTAAAAGTTTATATCAATATGTTTTTATCATGAATGATGGACATGATTATTAGAAATATCAATTGGGCTCTGATTATCACAAAGTATATTTAATGGTAAAGAATCTTTTACCTTCAAATATTCCAACTGAACTTTCATCCAGAACATTTGAGTACAAGCCAGAGTAGCTGTAACATATTCGAATTCAGCTATTCTCAATGTTACTTAACTTTTTTCTTAATATACCAACTCACACAACATTCACCCAAGAAAAATGTTCCTACTGATTTTGATTTTCAGTCCTTATAATCTCTAGCCTAATAATCATTAGTATAACCATGAAACATTGTCTCATTATTTCTTTTATAAAACAACCCATGTGAAGTTGTACCTTTGACATATATCAAAATTATTTTTACTACCAACATATGTGATTCTTTCAGATTTCTTTGATACCTAGAACACAAAGTCATGACATAAACAATAGAAGGCCTTTAGGTTGTAAGATACAAAATACTTCTTATTAGCTTTCGAAAGTATTTATGATTCACACTTATTCTAGATTCATATTTACTCAACATTTTTCTCACTAAAATAGGATTTGAAACTTATTTGGATTCCTCCATTCCAAACTTCTTTGAAAATTCCATGTCATACTTTTCTTGAGATTAGAAAATGTATTTTTCATTTTAATAAACTTTTAATCCAAGGAATAAAGCTAATTCTCCCAACATTTGAATTTCAAAATTCTTCTTCATTTCCTCAAAAAAAATTTAAAAGAATATTCTCTATCCCAAAAAAAAATTACATCATCCACATAAACAATTATAATTAGAGTTTTATAGTCAAAATCTTTCACATATAAGTTGCTATCATCTTTTCCTTTATAAAAGTTCAATATTCTCAAACAATTGTTGAGCTTAGAATACCACGCATGTTGTGCTTGTTTCAGACTATACAAATCTTTCCTCAATTTATAAACTTTTATTCATCCTCATCAAGTAGAAATCCAGAAGGTTTTTTAATGTAAACTTCTTTCTCAGTATCACCATTTAAGCAAGATGACTTTGCATCCATCTGATAATCATTGTAACTCTAATTATCATCCACTGCGAGAAAAATTAAAATACTTTCTAGCCTTATAATGGGGAAAAGGTTTCATAAAAATACACATCTTCCACCTGTGCATATCCTTTACAAAAAAGTCTTTATTTTTTTCTAGAAAATTATCCATGATCAATCATTTTTTTATATAAACCCACTTTGATCTGATAACATTTTTATGTACTGGACTTGGAACAGGTTTCCATGTTTCATTATTTTAAATATAATCTAGTTCTTCATTCATAGAATCCACCCATTATTTATGGTAAATAGCCTCTGAAACTGATTTTGGTTTAACTTTTGAGATAATTCATGATTGATTTTCTAATATCAACTTCCTTCTGGTCTAAACTAGAGCCTTCTGATTACCAATAATGTTTTTAGACTCAACATGTTTTTTAAGCTAGGGAATATCAAGGTTTCTCTCCCAGATTCACTTTCCTCACTACATGACTCCTATAGTTATTTATAAGGATGTTTTGAATAATATTCACTATTATTGGAATTCTCCAGTGTATCCTCCATAGAATTCTCAACCACTTTTGTTAAGGAACTTTGATTTGAAATTAACTTCACATCATATGAGTCCACTAACTTTTGTAAAAAAAATTCCAATATTTGTAACTTATTCCATTTGGATAATAACCCATAAATATTCCTCATATTCTTATTTAAACTTTCCCAAATATGGATTTTTTACTTTGAGAAAACATAGAATCCTAAAATCTTTGAAGTATTTCAATGAAGTAATTTTTTTATACCAAATTTCATAAGGAGTCATGTTGGTTTTAGGTCTTAATAAATATCTATTTCTAACATGTACAACAGTACTAATAGTTTCTCCCCAGTAGAACTTTGAAAGTCTTTATTTTTCTAACATACTTCTTCCCATTTACACTAAGCTTCTATTATTGCTTTCTATTAATCTATTTTGTGATAACTTTTCTATCTTTTACACTTTTGATGATACAAAAATATTTTCCAAAAAGAACTTCTTTTCCATTATCACAGTGTCGACTTACACTAAGTAAGTTGTGTTTTATCCCACCAACAAATAAAACATCCTTAGATTTCTACTTTTGTGCTTCAATCTTAGTAGTTCCAATTCCTTTGATTTTTATGGAACCATCATTCCCAAAAGTAATTGATCCTTAATTATAACTTTCAATAAGTTTCAAGATTTTTATATGACCTATTATATGAAAATAAAAACTACTATCATGTATCTATATTTTGTTCCTTTTACATTATTTCAAGGTTGTCGTAATAAAAAAATCTATTTCCTCAACTTTATTATTTTTCAGCTTCCTTTTATTTTATATCATAAGGAATTTGTTCTGAAAGGAGTTTCATACATATTTTGGTAAGATAATAAGCCTGGTCACATCATCCACAATTTTCTTCCAAACATTAAAATTGATTTTTTGTTGGAATGTTTCTAACATCTTGATAATCCAACTTTTCACCTTTTTGTGTTTTAGGAAATTTACCCAATCAAATTTAACTATTTATTGAACTTTTGTGAAACCTTCTTCTGGGTAGAGATAAGTTATTCCAACAATTATAAGATCTATGCCCCTAGATTCCATAACACTAGAAATAGCCATAAAAATATTGATTTTCTATTCAATAAGGCTCTTTCTCTATAGAAACCTTATCGAGGTTAGTAACTTCTTTCAGCTCTAACATACTCAGGATGTGAACTATATTTTCTTTTGATTGGGTTTTCTACTTTTGTATATTCGATAGGTTTCTTACATAGTTTCTCTACCCAATATTTCCCAATATTTTCTTCTAATCCTAAAATGTTAAAAGAATCATATGAAACATTATTTTTTGTAAGAGAATATTTCACCTGATTATCATATTAAGCCTTCTATATAACTTTATACATCTCATCTTTTACTTCCTAAGCTTTTTTGAATTTCTAATTCTTCTTACTCCAGGTACTTTTGCACTCAAAAAGTTTTTATTGAAAGTTGTTAACTTCTTCTACCTTATTTTACAACTTATTACTAAGAACTTAAATCATATTTCCCTGTTTATAAATTCTAAGTTTGTAACATAAAATATCATCGACGTATTCATCCTCCTGCTTGTTGAAATCTCTTCTTCCTTTAGTGACATATTCACAATATTTATTTATCATTATTATTTTTTTATTAAGATATTTTTTTCTCAATACATGAAAGAATCTCTATTATCTTATGATACTCTAGATATTATTCTTCACCACCTTATTCACAATATAAGGAGTCTTATTTTCTCAAATTTTTCAATAAAGGTTATAAATTTTTATAAACTTTCATATTTAGAAGAATTATTATCAGTTGAGTCTAATTCAATTTTTTTACTCAATATACTTCTTTTGTTTCTATTAAGCTTATTCTTGTATTTCATAGATGACTTTTCTTATTTATTATTTTTGTTCCACTTCTTATATTGATTTTTTTTCATCATGATCATCTTGATATTCTCTAACTTTCTTCTTATGGAAATTAATAGCAAGACTTCCTATTCCAGAACACACAAAAAATTTCAGAGGAAGTTTACGTCTATATTTTCCTCTTCCCCTTAGATAGTTCTTGGAAATAAGAGAGTGTATTTTTTCATTCAACTCATCATTTTATTTACCTTTATAGTCACAAGGATCAACATCTTTAATATCTTGAATTTTCAACTTTCTCATAGCTTCAAAATCAATTTCATCTTTCATCTTCTTTTTAAACATTATAGCTTTATTCATTTCATAAGAAAAAAAGAAATTTATGCAATTCATTAAGAGATAAATCATACTTATCTTCTAAAGAATAAATTTTAGAATCAAACTTTTCCAGAATGTTTCTCATAAGTTTCTTCACAATTGTATAATCTTCCAAAACATCTCTAAATCCCCTAGTATTGCAAACAATTTCATTTACTCTAGTGAATTATTCTTCAATTATTTCTTTATCTCACATTATGATATCTTCATACATACTCCTATAGATTTGTATCTTTTCTTCCTAACCTTTTGTGCTCCCTTCAAAAACACTTTCCATCTTGTCCCACAAACTTTTTGAAGTTTTGATACCCATCACCATATAATTAAATTTTTTTGATAAGGACATTAGAATATCATTTCTAGATTTTCAATCAACTTTTATATTTCTCTTATCAACAAACGTTATATGATCATCTTTTTCAATAGTTGGAAACCTAACAGTAACATCATCAAAAACTTTTAGGCCAAGAGATAGGATATAAGGAATCATCCTATTTTTTCATCCATGGTATTTTTTTCAACCAAATATAAGAATTCCACTAATATTGATAGAATTTATATTATCTATGATAAGGATTAAATAGAGGAACCTCCATCTCTAATACCAATTGATATTCCTAAGGATCAAATAAAAACTAAGAGGGGGGTCAATTAGTTGTTCATATTTATAAGTTTCAATTCTTTTCAAACCATAACCCTTTCAAACTATTAAAGTTTATATCCTTATAAACATTTAGTAAATAATCATGAATGAAATAGTGGTAAAAAAAGTAAATCACATAAGATTTATATGGTTCGACCTCACTGTGAGAACATATATCCTTACCATAGCCACTCCCTTGGGTCTATAGAAATGGAATATTAAGAATAAGTGAATACAACTTATGTTAACTCCTGTTAGAAACCTTATATCTTCCGATAGGAATGATTATACTAGATCCCATCATTTTACAATATTTTCTTATAAAAAAATTTTCCCAAACAAAACAATAATGAATTTTTTGAATATGCTCCACAATTCCTTAGTTCGAATCCTTAGTCTGATTTGGATGGATCTGATTTTCTCAATCTGATAATGCTAGATCCGATTTTCTCAATACAAGGATGCTCAATCTTGGATCTGATTTTTTTAAGTATGATGATTCTGGATCCAATTATGTGAATATGATAATTCTAGATCTTGGATCCTATTTTCTAAGTATGATAATGTTGGATATTGGATCTGATTTTATGAGTACGATAATGCTGAAACCTACATCTGATTTTCCCAATACAATGATTCAATATAATGAATTCATTCTTCATCTATAAAACATAAACTCTGATAGAATTATCAACACAATTATTCTTCAATAAAATTTGAACTTTAACATTTAATTCTCCATTACTATGATTTTTTCACACATGTTCAAAGTTTCAAATGAACAAATGATCTGAGGAAGTATTTATATGCAACTCAAAAAACAAATAAGGGAAACTTGAAAATTTTCCCCACTTCCTCAAATCATAAAATCTCCAAAAATATCATGTATTTAAAACTTCAATTTTTAAGTTTTCAAACATCCTTATATTTCTATAATATCGACTCAAAAAAATTGAATTTCATGTTTTACCTCTTCATCTCTTTATATCTTTCTCAACTCAATACGATCTTTTTATTTCTTATCTCATTGTGATCTTTTTCTTTCTCAGCTCATTATGATTTTTTTATTTCTCAATATGAATTCTTGTGAATAATTAACTATGATTTTCTCAGTATGAAAATCTATGTATGAAATTCTTAGTATGATTTTCTGAGTATGAAAATACCAGTACGAAAATATCAGTATGAAAATCTGAGTAGGATTTTTCCAATATGAAAATATCAGTACGAAAATCTAAGTATGAAAATCTCACTATGATTTTTTCAGTATGAAAAAATTAGTATTATTTTCTTCTGCCTTAGGCTCAATAACATTTTTTTCTTCATCATCTCATTATGTTGTAATTCACATTATGATGGAAATCCCATTATTATATAAATCTCATTTTGCAACTCTGAAATTATTCAAAACTCTCTAACATTTATTCAAAGGATTTTATCATGAGTGTTTTCATAATTTATGAGAACTTACTGATTAGTAAAGAATCATCTGATTTTATTTAGAACATATGAGAACTTTCTAACTCCTCACTTCTCAATCTTCTTTAAAAATATTTTCTGCAACAAAATGACTTCTATACTCAACAAATTATTTCTTTCTAACATATTAACTTCTATCTTTCTCTGAAGAAAGAAAATTTTAAATTACAAAAAATAGAAACTTTTACCTTCGATTCTTTTGAATATGATGATTTTAAATGTCATACTGATGGACCTAAATATGATAAAGTGTTTGATCAATCAACTTTATCACCCTTACGTCTTCTGTGTGTGGTGTATCTTAGTATGAAAACCTAGGTCCGGAAACTTGTGTCCGTAAAACATCCTCATTATAATGGTTTGCGTATAATTCCTATAAAAAAATATTGTTTTAAAAATAGAGTTAGTTTTCATCAAATACAAAACTTTTGTTAAAAAAAAATTCCAGAAAGGTTCTTCATAATATATAGGTGATAACTATCACAATTAAATTATAATATTCAATTATTTATTTTAGCATGGTGTTAGGTGTAAAAAAATCTATCAATGAGATTAAATTTAAAAATATACATACCATAAAATATTGGGATGTTATACAAAGAGTAAGGTATATCCTTTATTTTGTTATAATATTATCAACAATCACATCACCCGACAAGCTGCATAATTATCTTTTACTTTTTGAGGTAGGAATTATCCATCCCTCTAAATTTATTATCTCCCAAAAAGTGTATAATGATCCCATTATTATTCACAGTGTTTAATAAGTGTGAATTATTCATTCCTCCTCAATAAACAATCACAGGTGTGATTATTACATACACACCAAGAGTACACTCTTTCTATTCTTATCCTTATACTCGCACTACTACAAGTACTCATCTTATTATTCTCTCTTTTTATGTGCACTACAGTACAAAAACACCTTACAATATATCTCTATCTCTCTCCTCTCAATAATACATGCAATATTATTGTTCACATTCTTATATAGTAGCACCACTTTTTTCCTCTTTATATTAAAATTTTAATTTCAAAATTAAAAAAAAAACTAACTAACTTTAGTCAATATTAAATTATTCTAAGATTTTCCTACTTATTCTCTAGTTATTGGATATGTCCTAGTCATTACTAAATGATTGTATATATTCCAGAATGGAAAAATAGTTCCTCTAACTTATTCTCCCTTTTTCAGTGTGACAATCTAATTCACTGTGAAAGACTAATATTTTTCTTCTCAAGTCCTACATGAACATGGTGTGCTAAAATTCATTACAGCGTGATATATTTTTTCAACACAGAATAGAATAGATAATACTTATCATTACTTCACATCATGTTGTGACTCTACCACAAAAACATTTATTTATCCTTTTTAACACCATATAATTTTATAACAACATTATTATCTCTCAAATCATTAAGGCCCTCCAAGTCTCTATTAATTTAGGACTTCCATAATTAAATAGAAATCTTATTAATGACATGACACTTATTCTATAACTACTTGTATAATCATTTCACTTTTGGATATTTTATCTATAATATAATTTCCTTGGATCATAATATTGATTTTTAGAAAAGTAAAATATCTTATGTATCAAAGAAAACCCTTATATATCATATAAAAATCATGCATAATTAATTTCATGCATATGAAAAACCTTATGTATCAACCCCAATATCAAAGGACATTTCCAATTTTCACTCCACAAAAATATCTTATGTATGAGAAAATTTATAATTATGTATTGTGGACTTTATCATTTTTTCCAATTTGTATGTTCATAATTACTCTTATGAAAACATGGTATCAAAACCCTTTTCTTTATTACACTTTAATTCATGATTTATTATATAATATTACACATAATAAAAATCATAAAATATATAAGTATAGTGTATTTATGAATTAGGAATATATCATAACATATTTCACATGGTATATAACAACATTATTAAAAACTTCCTTAACATTCTTATAAAATTCCATGGCTTTTAAAACTACATGGAATAACCTGGAGACATACATAAGATATGGGGAAGCTATAAAGCCCATTAAGGGAATAAAAATGGAATAAAATGAAGAAATTAATACATATTATAAAATAGTAATATCAATGGGGCATAAAAGGAATGAGAATAATAAACATGAATGGTAAGAAATGATATATAAGGATAACATAAAGGCAATATGGGAAATGTAGAAACAACTTAAAACACTTTATTAAAAACATGGGTAAAGGATAACTACGAAGAAACCATGATGGAAAAAAACCCATAATTGATTCAGGTTCAATCCATGTCCAAACAACATGTCTCATGAGACTAAATATTACCCAATTTATTGGATCACTATACAATTTTTGGCACACCCGTCACATTTATTTCATTCTTATGCTTAAGTTTTCCACATAGATCATAAAACATGCAACCATTTATCATCAACTTTTATTCCAAAAACATGGAGTGTAGAATAAATACATGTAAGTCCCAAAACAAATAGGTATAAGTGTATAAAGTTGAACACACTTGATTAGAAAAGGGTATGGTATTCACTACACAATTTCTTTGGCATGGAAAATCACGGTGAAATTTCGGCAGCATAACGACATCACTTAAAAATTCTTAAAATGATTAGAAGAGGGAAAAGGGGGTATATCATCATTTTTAAATAAAATGGGAACTAATTGGGATGTGAAAAGTCATATAAGAACATTATTAATTGGATATAGAAGGAATAAGATAATAAAGAAACTTGAATAAAAAAGAGAAGGTGAGGATCCCTTACTTGAGTGTGTGACTCCAAATGCTTGGAAGGAGATTTTTGAGAGCTTGGGGGAACCTTGGGATGACTTTAGAGAGAGGGAAAGAAATATTAAGGATGTGAACCAAGGATTTTGTAACACCCAAAGCTTCCATGGTACATTTCCCTTTGAATAATGCAATAGATTGCATTGTATGCAACTTCGAGATTTTAACACCCCGCGACCAATCAAAGTAGCCATTATGAATAGTAATACCCACTTTTTGAAATTTTATAAATTTTATCTCTCAAAATGGAATTCATTTTTGGATTCGGAATATCGAAATTATCCTAGGGTCAATTTTTGGTACTTTTCAGAAAACTTTTATATTTTGATGAATAGTGAAAGTTACTAAATTTTAATTAACAAAACTTTTTTAATCAAAATAATTAATAGTGATAAATTACGAATTTGAGTGGTTTTAAAGTATATTTAGAATATATTTTTACAATTTAATACAATTTTGGTCATTGGACATAATTTCACATTTAAAACGGACATAAACAAGTGTCAATCTTTTCATAGTTATTATCTATTAAAAACACCCTTTTTGTTTTAACACGGGAATTAATTTTAAATTAATTTCTTCCAATTTTGTGTTTTGAATTTAGAAAAAATGGATCCATATTTTGAATCATTAGGTACATATTTTGTAAATAGGTAACTTTTATTTTTATACATTTTGAATAATTACTTCGGTAAATATTTTATTTACCATGGTTAAAGGGTAAATCCGGTAGATAAGGGTAAAAAATAATATTATAATAATATTAATTTACCCTACAATGTTTCCTAAACCTATTGGTTGATACATGTATGACCCTGGGCATCTTTGGGTAGATTTTGGGACCACATGGAGCCACTTGTAGGTGATAAGGACACTTTATATTAATTAAGTTAAAGTAAATACAAAAATGACATAAGTATATATCTTTTAGAAGAAAAAAATTTACATAGGGTTATATATGTTATCCTTTCGACTATAAATATTCATTAGAAAGATAAAAATATTTAATACATAATGGTATTTTATTTATAATTTTTAGACATTGAATAATTAAATTTATTTATGACACAATAATGATGCAGTATTTTCCTTATTAATGAAAGAATAATGTTAAAATAAATATAATTTGAAAGTTTTAATGACATAAACTAATATTATTGGTTAATATGACATGTTAGGATTGATTAGATGAATTTTTTTTGAATTAATAAAGTTTTTGTGACTTAAAAAAACAATTATTGAATAGTGTCAAAATTGACATAAAGGAGTTTTTAAAACAAATATTATATTATTAATTGATATTCTTTTCCTAAAAATATAATACTCGGCCAAAGGACTTATATCATGATAGTTGTATCATTAATGGACCACTTTGGGGTCTCTTGGATTTATACAGTAAGTTTATTAACTGAATAATTTAAAAATAAAAAGTGACATGGTAAATGTCAAACTAATTAACTAAGAGTTAAAACTAAAAGATAAGGTTAATATAATGACCCAAACCTGTCTAAAATATATTATTTGAAAGTATTTCGACCCATACCCACCTTATACTTTGAATAATCCACTTTGGAGCCATTATAAACCGAATATTAATTTATTATAAATTAATACTTTATGTTTTTTCTAAAGAGCCCCTCCTCCCCCTTATAAAAGGACACCAATTCTAACCAATTCTTCATACCTTAATAGCCTTTTGGTTTAGAAAAACTCTGACCAAATACCATATAAACTATCCTACCTTAATCTTAGACTCATTCCTTTAGTTATAAAGCCAACCTAAAGATCCCTTTTTATCAAATCAAAAGGAAGAACCCGAAGAAGAGGTAAAGTTTTCACCACCCTCTTTCAAGTTCCATTCTTCTTCAAATTCTTATTTCTTTGTTATTTCCATTCTAAAATAATAACTCCAGTATCTTCTATATACTATGATATTATTATAGATATGGTAAAACCATATTCAGTATTCTATCCATCCTTTTAATGACATGTCATCATACGTGCGTACGTACGGCTTACCGTCTCCACGTCGTGGTGTAATTGTGATTCAAAACATTATTATTTGGATGGGTACGATAATGATGTTTAATTGATGTAAATAATAAATATAACATGATAATTATTTTGTATATATGATATACCATCCAATTATATATTATTTTAATATCAAAAGAATTATATTTTCGCTCGTGTGTACGTACGGACAACCGTCTCCACGAACACGATGAGATTTATTCCTCATCGTATCTATGCAAGTATGATTCTCATTTGATGATTAAAAATAATTTTTAGGGACTTGATCTCATTCTGTATATGAATAAGATACAACCTATCCATAACAAACACGACTTATGTAACAAAACATATAAAAGAAAACAAGTAAGTTAACACCCGAAACGACGAAAATACTAGGACATTATTAACAAAGAAATGTTAAAAGATCATATATGATATCATATTAATGTATATGATTCTTGTATAATTTAATAACAATTATTTCATCATTATTAAGGAGGTTAACCTACCCTCAATCAAAGAAAAGTACAAGGTAAGGGGTTTTCATCTCACTTCTTATTCCCATTAGATTCATTCTATATTGCCACTATTACCTTTTATGTGGTGTATGTACTACCCATAATTGTATTATTTGTGTAATACACTTTAATTTATGTGTATTTACATATTCATTGTATGATACTTCTTTCATGGGGTGTATGTTTCGTAAGTTACCAAATTGGTTAGGGTTAATTTCACAATCTCTTTATTATCCGAGGTTGTTTTTACATAAGTATCTACTAGGACATATTTACCATCCATGTACATATTTCATAAAATAGTTTTCAAGGGGATTATTTTAAGGGAATTTTTACTAAAACATCCTTTTAAATGTTTTAAATATTTATTCTTCTAAACCATTCTCATTAATGTCCATGTTTTCAAAATGGTTTTAAGGATTTATGTAAATGGACATGAATGTTTTAAAATGTTAATTACTTTCAAAAGTTTCAAAGTGGTATGGGACACCTTGATTCAAAAATGTATTTAAATGTCTTTCGTTCAAAATTGTGTGACTTTTAAATTTTTTCATGAAAAAGGGATATTTCTATCAAAGATTTTTACAAATCATTTTCATCTATATCAAAATCATTTAATTGATTTTAAACTTGTTTGAAGTTGATTTATTATGATACAAATCTTCCATATTGTCTTGAAGGTTTTGTGATATGTTTGACTGTGGATGTGTTATTTTTTATACCATTCATGGTTTATGGGTAATGTATTGACATTTCGTATTCTAGTTTTAATACGAATGTTTATGTTATGTTTAATCCTTTTCATATGAGGAATACATTGGACTTAGTAAGTGACGGGTAGAGCCTGTTATAGCTCCTCGATGCATCAGTAGGTCTCATGAGACAAACTAGTGTCTTGGAACGAGGCCTTGACAAAATATTATTTGTAGTCTTGGCACGAGGCCTTGACTATGTGGTTATGATAGTCTGGCATTATGGATTCCATCATTATGAAAGTGGTTATTGATATTGCATTTGATTATTAGACTAGTAGAATATACCTGTGAATAGGTAAATGGAATTATTTCAATTTATTTTTTCCATCTTATGCCGAAGTTCATGTTTAAAAGGCTTTTGTTTCAGTTATGAATTGCCTTAAATGTTTATGTTTATTTAAGAAATATTCTGCTATATTGTTATCCTTACTGAGCATCTGAGCTCACCCCTTTCAATGTTTTATTATTCCCAGGATGTGAAGAAGTATTTTATGAATGACCTGTAGGGATATTATGAGGGAATATGAAGACAAGATTTTTTTGTAGTTTTTCACTTTATTATGTAATGTAAGACTTATGAATATATCTAGTGTTTCCAAGGCTACTAAACTAATCGGCATTTAGAGACTTGATCTTTTGTGATCATACCAATGTTATGTAATAATGCACCCACTCTGGGTAACTGGGGTCGGGGTGTCACAGTTGGTATCAGTGGAAGTTTTTTACCAACCTTGGAAGCTAGATTTAGATAAACTCTGATTAGAGAACATAGAACTAAGATGGAATTTGAGGATTAGTGTAGAATAACTTCCTAGAATTTTGGTATTGTAGAGATTTTGTGAGTTTTCTGAGAAATACATCCCTATCTAGATACGAGTAGGTATAGGCGGCTCTAGCACAAATGTACCTAGGGGTAAAACCTGAAAACACCACTTTGAGCTAGACTCGAACGAGAACTGGTGCACGACAACGGGCCTTGTTGCACTCTTGGTTACGACACTCCCGGGGGATATGCTTAAGATAATTCTCATTTTCTTTACAAACCATTATGAAGGGTTTATGAGTATATACCTACTCAAAGAAGACATTTTTATGATTATGAATTATATCCATAAACTGTTCAATTTATGATAAGTGTTTTACAAGTTTGGATTTATGTATTGTGATTCATAAACTAATCTAGTGTATTCCATTATTTAGAAATGGCTCCTAGTGGAAGAAATGGAAACCATATCAATGCACTCACTACATGTAGGGATTTCCCTCCTGCTCAAGATAATTATAGTGGTTCTGGTGATGCAACTAGTGCTGATCATCTAATCACCATATCGGGACAACTCACTCAGGTTATGAATAATAACCTTACCCGTATGGAGCACCCCGATCCGCAGCGTGGAGGATCAATGTTAGATCACTTCATGAGGCAACAACCACCAACATTCAATGGGGGTACAAATCCACTAGTATCTGAGAAATGGATAAGTTCACTAGAGAAAATATTTCAGGCTTTGGGGAGTAGTGAAAGGTAAAAGGTTATCATGGCAGTTTACCGCCTCGCTGAATATGTTGATCAATGGTGGTCATTAATTCAAAACACAAAGGACGATGAAGAAGTATCAAGTATGTAATGGAGGGAGTTTAAAGAGATTTTCTTAGAAAAATACTTTCCTCATGACCATCGAGCAGATATGGAGAGACAATTTCTCAGTCTGAGGCAAAAGGAGGATGAGAATGTCGCAAAGTATGAAGCTAACATTACAAGGTTAGCGAGGCATGCAGCAGATTATATACGCAACCCGAGGAGTAAGATTGATAATTTATTTGATGGGATAAAACCATTTCTCCGTCAAGCATTAGTCTCACAATCTTTCTCGTCACAAAAAGACATTTTCTCATGTGCTATAAAGATAGAAAATGAATTCTCTAAATCTTATGACAATAAAGTCAAGCAAGAGAAGAAGAGAATGGTGGAACAAGAGACAGATAAAGGAGAAAATGGAAAGAAGGGTTTTCCATTATGTGATAATTATGGGAAGAAACAGTCAGGTACTTTCCTAAAAGGAATGGGAGTTTGTTACAAATGTGGAGAAAAAGGTCACCAGGATTGTGACTGCAAGGTAAAGAAAGATGTTTTCAATGTTGAATTCTACAATTGTAGAGAAATCGGGCATTATGCGAATGAAAGCCCTAAGCGCCAATGAAACTTACCTCATAAAAGGCCAAGGGATCAAGGCCAATATTATGATGTTACTACAGTTGAAGTGGAATAATTAATGTATTTGTGTTTTTTGACTCAAGGATTATATTCTGGTTATAAGAATAATGTGATATATATAAGGATTGTACTACAGTACTTGTTGTTTTCATTAAGGTTTCAATATGACTAAGGTAATCATATTTTCAATATGTGACAATAAGATACGCTTTACTTCATCTGGGGAATCTGATGTGACAATTGATTTTGGAATTTAGATACCTTTTACAGAGAGTCTAGACAGAGGTACTTTGGATAACTATAATGTTTGGAGTGGATTAAGTTGAACTTTGTATAGTATTGTTTACAGTTAAAACAATTCTTATGATCAATTTTTGGAATATTATGATATTATATTTTTAGTAAAAGGACAACCTAAAGGTTGGTCGATAACCTGTCACGTCGGACAAAGTTTCGGGAATCGAACCTACAACCATAGTGTGACAGGCCTTTATTACCTACCACTAGCCTACAAGAAGTCCCTGGTCATTACAAAGTATTTTTATTCATTTTAATGGTATATTTTACTGTTTTGATCCTTATATGATTAGGATAAATATAATATTTTTGAGTTCTATTATCTTTTTGAGTGAAAGATGAGTTTGTGGTAGAAATTAGTTGAAGGATGAAACTCTACTTGTCAAGTATATATATATATATATATATATTTCTCTTATTCTATGAAGAATATAATTCATAAAAATTAGGTAAGGGGTCTTAAAATCAAAAATGTGTTATCCTAAAACCTTATGTTTTTTTGAACCAATGATATTTTAAATCATCATAGATTGATGGACTTGAGGCCCACAATTCTACAATTGTTTGTGATTGATGACCTCAATCACTCCCTATAAATATTTACATTTTTCCTCCAATTATGTGTCTTTAATTTACACCAATTTTCTCAAAATTGATATCATAATTTGGTGATGACCCTTTCATTTCTCGTTTCCGCTTATTAAGACTAAATTTTATTAACCCAATTTCCGATGTGGGTTTTCCCACAAAGATATTTCTATTTTCAGCCTTTTATTTTCGAAGAAAAATTTCAAATTGTGAGGATTAAATTTATTGAAATAGGAGAGAATGTAACACCCCAATCTTCCACGGTACGTTTCCCTTTGAATAATGCAATAGCTTGCATTGTACGCAACTTCGAGATTTTAACACACTACGACCAATCAAAGTATCCGTTATGAATAGTAATACCCACTTTTTGAAATTTTATAAATTGTATCACTCAAAATGGACTTCATTTTCAGATTCGGAATATCTAAATTATCCTAGGGTAAAATTTTGGTACTTTTCGGATAACTTTTATATTTTGATGAATAGTGAAAGTTACTAAATTTTAATTAAAAACAACTTTTTTAAGCAAAATAGTTAATAGTGATAAATTATGAATTTGAGTGGTTCTAAAGTACATTTAGAATATATTTTTTTATTTAATAAAATTTTGGTAATTGGACATAATTTCACATTTAAACCGAACATAAACAAGTGTCAATCTTTTGATAGTTATTATCTCTTAAAAACACGCTTTTTGTTTTAACAACGGGAATTAATTTTAAATTAATTTCTACCACTTATGTGTTTTGAATTTAGAAAAATGGGTTCCATATTTGTAATCAGTAGGTCCAAATTTTTTAAATAGTTAACTTTTATTTTTATACATTTTGAATAATTACTTCGGTAAATATTTTATTTACCATGGTTAAAGGGTAAATCTGGTAAATAAGAGTAAAAAAATAATATTATAATAATATTAATTTACTCTAAAACATTTCATAACCCTATTTTTTGATACATGTCCGACCATGGGCATCTTTGGGTCGATTTTGGGACCCCATGGATCCACTTGTAGGTGATAAGGACACTTTATATTAATTAAGTTAAAGTAAATACAAAAATGGCATAAGCATATATCATTTAGAAAAATAATTTTTACATAGGGTTATATATGATATCCTTTCAACAATAAATATTCATTAAAAATATAAAAATATTTCCTACATAATGATATTTTATTTATAATTTTTAGACATTGAATAATTAAATGTATTTATGACACAATAATGATGCAGTATTTTCCTTATTAATGAAAGAATCAAACAATTGGTATTATAAATGTTAAAATAAATTTAATTTGAATATTTTGATGACATAAACGAATATTATTAGTTAATATGACATGTTAGTATTGATTAAATGAATTTTTTTCGAATTAATAAAGTTTTTATAACTTTAACAAAAATTAATTATTGAATAGTGTCAAAATTGACATAAATGAATTTTTAAAAAAATATTATTTTATTAATTGATATTATATTCCTAAAAATATAAGGTTAATCCAAAGGACTTATATCATGATAGGTTTATCATTAATGGACCACTTTGGGTCTCTTGGATATATATAGTATATTTATTAACTATAAAATTTAAAAATACAAAGTGACATGGAAAATGTCCAACTAATTAACTAAGAGTTAAAACTAAAATATAAGGTTAATATAATGACCCAAACCTGTATAAAATCTATTGTTTGAAAGGATTTCGACCCATACCCACTTTAGACTTTGAATAATCCACTTTTGAGCCATTAGAAACCGAATATGAATTTATTATAAATTAATACTTTAAGTTTTTCCTAAAGATCCCCTGCTCCCCCTTATAAAAGGACACCACTTACAATTATTCATACCTTCATAGCCTTTTGGTTCGGCCAAAATCTTCCCAAATACCCTCTCAAATATCCTCCCTTAATCCTAGATGCCTTCCTTTAGTCATAAATCCAACCTAAGTATCCCTTTTGATCAAATCAAAAGGAAGAACCCAAAGAAGATGTAATGTTTTCACCACCCTATTTCAAGTTCCATTCTTCTTCAAATTCTTCTTTCTTTGTTATTTCCATTATAAAATAATAAATCCAGTATATTCTATATACTTTAATGTTATTATAAATATGGTACAACCATATTCAGTATTCTATCCATCCTTTGAATGACATGTCCCATACGTGTGTACGTACAACTTACCATCTCCACGTCGTGGTGTAATTGTTATTCAAAACATTATTATTTGGATTGGTATGATAATGATGTGTAATTTATTTAAATAATAAATGTAACATGATAATGATTCTTTATATATGATATAACATCCAATTATATATTATTATAATATCAAAAGAATGATATTGTCGCTCGTGCGTACGTGCGGACTACCGTCTCCACGAACGCGATGAGATTCATTCCCCATCGTATCCATACAAGTATAATTCTCATTTGATGATTAAAAATAATTTTTAAGGACTTTATATCATTCCGTATATGAATAAGATACAACCTATCTATAACAAACACAACTTATGTAACAAAACCTAAAAAAGAAAACAAGCAAGTTAACACCCGAAACGACGATAATACTAAGACATTATTAACAAAACAATGTTAAAAGATCATATATGATATCACATTAATGTATATTATTATTGTATAATTTAATAACAATTATTTCACCATTATACACGAGGTTAACCTACCCTCATCCAAGGAAAATTACAAGGTAAGGGGTTTTCATCTCACTCCTTATTCCCGTGAGATTCATTCCATATTTCCACTATTACCTTTTGTGTGGTGTATGTACTGACCATAATTGTATTCTTTGTGTAATACACTTTAATTTATGTGTATTTACATATTCATTGTATGATACTTCTTTCATGGGGTGTATGTTTCGTAAATTACCAAATTGGTAAGGGTTAATTTCACAATCTCTTTATTATTCGAGGTTGTTTTTACGTAAGTATCTACTATGAAATATTTATTATACATGTCCATGTTTCATAAAAAAGTTTTAAAAGGGATTATTTTAAGGGAATTTTTACTAAAACATCATTTTAAATGTTTTAAAGATTTATTCTTCTAACCCATTCTCATTATTTTCCATGTTTTCAAAATGGTTTTAAGGATTTATTTAAATGGACATGAATGTTTTAAAATTTTAATTACTTTCAAAAGTTTCAAAGTGGTATGGGACACTTTGATTCAAAAATGTATTTAAATTCCTTCCTTTCAAAATTCTGGGACTTTTAAATGTTTCCATGAAAAAGTGATATTTCTCTCAAAGAGTTTTACAAATCATTTTCATCTATATCAAAATCCTTTAATGGATTTTAAACTTGTTTGAAGTTGATTTATTATGATACAAATCTTTCATATTGTCTTGAAGGTTTTGTGATATGTTTGACTATGGATGTGTTATTTTTTATACCATTCATGGTTTATGGGTAATGTATTGACATTTTGTATGCCAGTTTTAATACGAATGTTTATGTTATGTTTAATCCTTTTCATATGAGGAATGCATTGGACTTAGTAAGTGACGGGTGGAGCCTGCTATAGCTCCTCGATGCATCGGTAGGTCTCATGATACAAACTAGTGTCTTGGCACGATGCCTTGACAAAATCTTATTTGTAGTCTTAGCACGAGGCCTTGACTATGTGGTTATGATAGTCTGGCATTATTCCTTCCATCATTATGAAAGTGGTTATTGATATTGCATGTGATTATTTGACTAGTAGAATATCCATGTGAATAAGTAAATGGAATTATTTCAATTTATTTTTTCCATGTTATGCTGAAGTTCAAGTTTGAAAGGCTTTTTTTAGTTATGCATTGCCTTAAATGTTTATGTTTATTTAAGAAAGTTTCCGCTATATTATTATCTTTACTGAGCATCTGAGCTCACCCCTTTCAATGTTTTATTTTTCCCAGGATGTTAAGAAGTATTTTATGAATGGCCTATAGGGATAGTATGAGAGAATATGAACATAAGATTTTGTTGTAGTTTTTCACTTTATTATGTAATGTAAGACTTATGAATGTATCTAGTGTTTCCAAGGCTACTAAACTAATCGGTCTTTCGAGACTTGATCTTTGTGATCATGCCAATGTTATGTAATAATGCACCAACCTTGGGTAACTGGGGTCAGGGCGTTACAGATTTTTTGTTAAGAGTTATGGTATATTGGGTGGGTTTATATAGTAAAAGAGTGGTGAATTCTTTGTCATTTCTCAAACTTCAGTTTTGGACTCTGTATAATAAAATTATCAAAACCACAATCATTCCCATGGTTTTTTCATATGGTGTCTTCCAAATGTGAGTGGTTTTCATTATTTTATAATTACATGGTTTGAACTTAATAAAATAACCCCCATTATTATTTGTGAGTGATTCATACTATAAAATAAATGATTTTAAAACCTTAATATATTAATATTTTTGGAGGATTCACAAAGAATTTATAAAATTAATAAAATAAACATAAAAGCACATTATTTTTAATTTAAAACATATATATGGTTTTTTATCACCTTTATAGTATTTATTACAAAACTTTTGGGTAATTATGATTTCATAATACACAAAGTATATTCATACGGTATTTAATTTTTAACCAAAAATTTGACTGTCTCAAAAAACTATGAAAAATTCACTATTGGATAATTTCCACTTTATGATTCCATAAATTATATTAATTTTATGTAAATAATTATCTAAATATGTTTATTTTCACTTTTGAAATAATAATTGATATATATTAAGAAATGTTGGGTTTTTTTGATAATAATAGTTTTTGACCCCTTAAAAATTACATTTGACATCATAAAAATTATATGATAATTTGTATTTGATAAAAATTATTTAATAATAATATTTTATTAAAATATTTTTCATTTTAAGAAACAATTAATTCATAAAAATAAATATCTTAATTGAAATTGAATACTAATTAAAATATCATTTTTGTTTTATTGTATAAAAATCAAAATCATTTATAATGTAATCATAAGGAGAGAAAATAAACATCATTCTATTGAAAAATACAAAATACATATTATTATTATTATGTTCTTCATACATATCCCTTTAATACACTAGAAAACTCTATAATAGTAAGGTTTGTGATGGTGAGACTTTCGTGGAGTTGTTAGATGTACATCGTTTGGGTCATGAGCTCGATGAACTTAAACTTCTCCGGTAAATGTTTTCACTCATGCTTAAGTTATTGGATCTCATCTTAGGATTGTTCAAGGAAAAATTACATAGATGTTATCTACCATTGAAGCAAAAATAAATTGGCTTAATAGGGTATGATTATATTGTTTGAGGATATCACTTCCTTTTTTGTGTTAATTGGATTTGTTAAAACCCTATATCTATACTAATCATGTGATCATTATTCAACCATTATTGTATTAATGGGAAAGGTGTTTAATGGTCATTTGAATCCAATATTATATAATAAAACAAAATAATTTCATGTTTTTTCTATAACCATATTATATAATAAGAAATTAAATTAAATCATAAGGTAAATTTTATTTATAATATTTTGGTTCATTACACTGGGAAGGTTTTTTCATTTGTCAAATTTTAGAACTTCTGAAAATAAAAAGCATTCATGCTAGTGAGAGATAATCTTACGTATATATGGAATATTTTTCACCTTTTTAATTTTTATCCTATATTATAAGATTTTGTTTTACATATCAGATTGTCTTAGAGGATTTTTTCAAATTTCCAACTCAATATCAGAGAGACCCTTGCAAATGAATATGAAGACTCATACATATTGGGGAATTAACTTAATTTTAAACCCAATTCTTCTCAACTATAAAACTCTTAAAAAAATCCTTCAAATACCTCCAACAAACCAAATATCCTTCATCTCACATGATAAATTTTATTTTATTTTATATTGATCATGATTTATGTTTTATAAACAAAATGTATAACGTAAAAATATCTTCTCTTACTATTCTTCAATTATTCTTCCATAGAAAACACCACAAATTTGTGGATTCTAACTCAACTCTATAACTCAGAAACATATCTCTATTTCATACCCCAACCTTAGTAAAATTATTTTTTATCTATTTATTAATTTTTTTTATTTTTTCTACCATGTTTTCTAGGTTATTTAAGAGTTTTATAAGGGGGTATAGTTTTTAAAAGTACAGATTGTAGTGGATCATGCCATAAATTAGATGTCACTCCATGAACTACAATTCTATTGTTCCTAAGTCTTCTAACTATTATTCATTCATATAGTTAATTTATGGGGTGCATCATGACCAATGCGTAAGGGTAAATGAATCTACCCTTTCTCATGGGTACCTTTCTGGGTAAAGGTGATTTAAGCTAAATTTGCACTGCCTTTGTAGACCTTCACACCATGATGAGGATATTAATTCTACAAGTGGGTTCATTCCAGGTTCTGTAGTTCCATATTTCTTGAATTCATAGCATGAAATGGGCTTTCACACAATGAACATACATCTTCCCAAATATTTCACACTATGACACTTAATTTTTCTTCATGAACTTTCCCAGGAAAACATTAATTTTTTTGAAATTCTAGATTTTAAATTTTGATTTCAAGCATCCATTAGGGTTTTTTATCCCCCATTTCATATGATATGTTATAAATACCCCTAGGATCACCTCCCCTTGCTCCTATTTCAATTTTTAGGTTGATTATTCAATGTATGTTACTTCAGATCATCTTCTTCTCTATTTTTTTATCCTTTCCTCTTATCTACTTGACCTATTATGGTTAAGAAAAACTGAGGTTTCCTATGGATCAAATTTTAATGGTTATTTTTCATGGTAAAGGGTTTTTCTTATATTTTTAAGGGTTCTCTTAGTGTAGGATTTCCCTTAGCTTTTAAATTCTAGAAGCATTATTTAATTCACTTTTAAATAAATATCTTAATTATCATGTGATCGAATTAATTATGATTATTGGGTTTTATAGAAGAAAATAAGGTTTTAACATGATTTAAATTTAATGATAATGGATTTACAATATTTTAAAGTTGATGAATTTATTTTACTTTTCCTCTCACACCAAGTGTTTTAGGAATTTCTTGAATGGAATTTATAAATGGATTCTCAGATTTCAAATGGTTTTTTGGTTTTTTGTTTTTTTTTTGTGGGGTTATAAATATTATTTTGAATTTATAAAGTGTTCTTGGATATTTTAAAAAGGGGTTCTATAATTTTGTTACTAAATAATTTTTTTGATACTTGGTTGGAAATTGAAAATAGGGTTTCTATTGATAAAAATTCTCTTGGAATAATCCCATCCCCCTATTTTTTTAAAATATATGAGTGTATCCCCCGTATAGGACATGTTTACTATAGTGATGATTTTAAAAGTAAATGTCTATTCCGAAGAGGGGTTATCTACGGTGAGTCTTTATTATGATTTCTATTTGGTGTTTCTATTTTCATATTGTTAGTTGTTATTACTATCAGCTCACCCCCCCCCCACTTGATATACATAATGGGAACTAAGATTTTTTAGCGGAACTTCTGAGAGCACATGTATCACTAGTTTAGGATCAATCTTTTTATAGTGGATCTTAGTATGGATATTATGTTTCTTGTATTCTATTTGGTTCAATAATATGATAAGTCATGTTTAATATATTCTAGACTTGTCCGTCAACTCCTAGGTATTCCCATGATTAATGATACGTGGATGTTTATATATATTACATTACTTTTATAATTGTGATAGTATATTTTCCATTTTACATGTTTCCCTTGATTTAATATTTATGGTGTTCTTACCATTATTTATACTCTGTATTATCATGGTACCCTCTTTATTTTAAAATAAACTGGTGTTTTAATGTCTGTAAAAATGATTTAGAATTATTTTCACTATCTTTTTTGCATAAAATCTTTCTAAATAAGTTTTCAATAATGAAAGTCTTCACATTAAAATTTTCAAGGAATTACTATTTCTAAATTATAATACATCACGTTTTAAATGGAAATGGTTTAAAAGTAAAAATGGGAAATGTATTATTATTGGTTTTTAAAACTATAAAGGAAAACCTAAGTTTGTAAATTGTATTTCAAACTAGCACAAATTGAAAAAAAATTGATGGGTAATACATGTGGTGTGGTTTAATTTGGAATAACTACTAAGAAATTGTATCATGCTTATATAATTAAGTTTAAGGTTTCAGTTATGGTTTATATGTTATTTCCATGAATTGATGGTCGTTTTTTGATGGATGGTAGCCTCAGGGTTATATGAATTTTTTGTTGGGTATCTTAAGTATTTTTTATAGTTTTATATCTTTGTTGGTTTGGCCAATTCAACCACTTATGTACCTATTTCTATTTTAGTTTTACATATTACTTTGATCTAGTATTTTTACTTAATTATTAGTCTTTATTTGGTTTTTCTTATTGAAAGAATTATGTTTATACTTCCACATGGACCTCCGACGTACTGAGTGGTCCTTCCAAAATTTTGGTAAAGATTTTTTTGTGCTGTTTTTTTATATTTATAGTGAAAATTATTCCCAAAAAATTATATATGATTCCTTAGTTCTCTTTCTATCCTTTTGGGATCATAAATTCCCCTTGAGTATACCAAAACCTAAGCTAGGTTCCCAGTTTAGGGGTAACTAAGAGTTGGTTCCTTAAAAAATGGTACCAAATCCAAGTTTATTAAGAGGGACTAGGTTTAAAAGTGAATTTTTTTATTTGGGGATAAGAGGATGATTGGAGATAGGGATTTCATAACATGAGGGGTAGGTATAGGAAGAGTCTTTATAGCTATTCATTTTTTGGAGCCTCGAGTTACCTTCGGATCGCAGGTAGGGAGTCTTAGATTATAAGCAATATTTACTTATATTTTGTTATTTTTTGAACAATGTTGATAAATTTTAGAATTTTGTTTATGATAGATATATTATTTAAATAAATTCTATGTTTTGGAGTGAAGTTACAGTTGAAGGGTGAAGGATGTGATTTTTAAAATTTATTAAGAGGATTTTCATGGTAAACTATGTTTTTTTATTTAATTTTTGTGAAATTTTAAAAATAAATCATGATTCTTAAAGTGTGAAGGGTATTATATTTGAATATTTGTGAGTAATTTTACTAAATTTTATTTCTAAATTACTTTTGAATCTTATTTTTAACGGTGTAAACAGGTTTTTAAAGTAATAAATTGAAATTCTAATAATTTTTTGATGTGTCTTGAAGGAAATTTTTTAGCATTTGTAAATATAAACATGTTTTAAATGGTAAATAAAACCTTTTGAAATTAATTAAGAGGGTTTCCATAATGTATTGAAATAAAGGTTTTATTTTAGATATCAAATATGATCTCAATATTGGGTTTTTAAAATTTATATATTGATTTAAATTTAAGGTCTTAGAGTTAATAAGGAAGTTTTTCAAATAAATTTTGAAAAGGGGAAATGAAATTTTGAGATATCATAATTGTTTTAATCAATTATTTTTAAAATGGAACTTTAAGGTTTAGAAATAAATTTTATAGTTTGAAAATGATTTTTATCTTGTTTGGTGCTTGTGATTTATTCTTTTAAATTTATTATTTTTTGGTAAATTATATTTAATTCAATGTTATTCAGGTTTCAATGATTTTGATAGGGTTTATGCTTCTTTTTTATTTTAAGTATTCTCTAAGAAGGGTCCTAAATTGTTATAGAGAGTAGTTTCCATTAATATTTCTTTATAATATTATCTTATAAGGCTTGAGAATATCCTTTATAGTTATTGATTCTACAAATACTCTGAGTGGAGTAGTAGATCAACCCTCTTGTTTGGAGTTTACATTTTTTTCCTCTATTCTACCTGAATATTTGGCGTTATTTTTAGGTATATTATATATAGTTTGAATATTTGGATAAGTAAATATTTGATCCATAAAGAGGTTGATGTACTTGTGGTTATGGTTTTTTTGGGTTCTCATTGATTAGAATCTAGGTTAGACTTCAAAGTTATTATTTAAGAATTCTTTAATTCTTAAGATATACAATGTAATAATAATCCTTAGATGGTGGGGAGATGATAAATTGGTCTCATATTCTCTTTTTCATCTATTTTGATACTCTTTTGTTCATGTTCTATTATTTTGGATGGGTCTTTTAAAGGTTTTGTGTGGATTTGGTTGAGGTGATATTTTTTTCATGCCTGTTGGACATTATACAAACCTTGGGGTGATCTTTGGGTAACCAGGATTACTGTTATACCAGGTGATAGTATGCACTAGATCATATTGGTTTAATTTTGTTTTGGATCATTATGACCAGTCTTATAGGAATGTGGTCATGGGTTACCATTCCTTGTTATTTAACCAATGGTTAGAGCCTTTTTTATAGGTTATTCTCATGGTTTATGACTCTTACCTATTAATTTTCATTTAAAAGATTAGTGATGAGTGTTTTGGTTCTCCTTTATTTAGGATTTTTAGAGATTATTAGGTTTTTTCTTTCCTTTGAGAATAGTTTGATGAGGCATTTTATAAACTCCTTTCTTTCTTCCCTTCCTTATTTTCTTATTTTGGATTTTTTTTCCTCGATAATTGTTCTATGGATTATGTTTTTAGAATTTTTTGGATTTTTTGGCTTCAAGAGAAGTGTATGTTGATTTGAGAATATAGTGGATGTGTTTTTTTTTATATTTGAGGTCCTTTTGATTTTAATATTGGTTCATTTCTCATGGTGGTCCCTCAATAATTCCCAACTCTATTAATCTACCATATGAATGAACTCTTAAATGATGGGGAGACCTATTGCGGGTATCTATTTAATACTACCTTTATTGGGTCAGTTGAGTTTGATTTGTGAATTTTAGAGAGATTTTTTTGGTATTTTTTTATTATGTCAAAGAAATTTGGTAATAAATTTAGTGGTGTCTTCTCTTTTCAGATGGAACTCATGTCTTGTCTTACCTTCTTATGAAACTTAGTGACTTTATAGGGGAATAAATTAGAAAGGTAGGGAGAACTATCACATATAGATCTTACTAATTTGGGTATTTTATATATTTATTGAATTTATATCATTAATATCCCTTTTTAGGTTGTTTAATAGTTTTTTATGGGCTATAGTTTTTAAAACTTTTGACTTCAGTGGCTTCACCATGATAGGGGATGTCTCACCATTAACCACCCTTAGGTAGTGCATAAATCTTATGCTTTGGGGTCATTCATGTCATGAAGGTATGGTTCACTTCATGACCCATGTGTAAGTGTAAACGAAGTTACCCTTACATATGATCATCCAATTTTATAAAGGTAAATGAATTTATCATTACATATCCTTTATGGGCCTTCATTTTATAATGAGGGGATTTACACCACAAATAAGTTCGTTTACAAGGTTTGCAGTTTTTGATTATAGAAATTCACATAGTGACATTTTATTTCAATCTATAAACATATAGATTCTAAAAAAGTTCACTCCATGAAACTTGTTTCACCCCCAGAACTTACCTAGGAAAACTTTTAATTTTATGAAATTATAGCTTTTCCATTATGATTTTAAGCCACCATCAGGTTATTTTATCCCCAATTTCATGTGATACATGTGAAGTATCCCTAAGTGAATCTAATAATTTAATATCCTTTGATTTTATGGTATATTATTCATGGTATGTTCCTCCATATCATCTTTTTTCACTCTTTTCCATTATTTCCTCTTCACTTTTTTCCATATTATGGTCAATGATATATAAGCATTTCTAGGGATCGAATTTTGAATTTTATTTTTTAGGGTATATTATTTCAATTTCATACTTAAGGTTTCTCTTGGATTATTAAGGTGGATATATCTTATTATTTATAGAAGGAGAGATATTGAAGTAGGATTCCCCTTGTATTAGCCTTTAAATTATAAAACCATGATTTCTTTCACTTATAATGTACTGTTTTGGTTTTAGAATGATAATATTGATTATAATTATTGGTTTTTTTAGAAGAAAGTAAGAGTTTTTATTTATTTACATTGAAAATAAAGGGTGTACCTTATTTTAAATCTGAAAATCCTATTTTACTTGTCCTCGCACACCATGTGTTTTAGAAATTTCTCAAATGGCTATTATAATTGGATTCTTAGATTTCATATGGTTTTTGGTTTTATATTAAAATTTTAAATATTATTTTGAATTTATAAATTAAACTAGGTTATTTTAAAAAGGGGTTTTATAATGTGGTTTTTGAAACAAAAATTCAAGGCTTAGTTGGCAGTTTGAAAAGGGGATTTTATTGATAAAATAATAATTTGAATATACCCCACACCCAAATTTTTTTAAACAGATGAGAGTTTATCTAGTTTAGGAAACATTTATTATAGTGATACTTTTTAAAGTAAATGGATATTATTAAGAGGTATTCCTAGGGGATAGGATTTCTTATGATTTCTTCTTGGTGTTTCTACTTTCATATTGTTTGTTGTTCTAACTATTAGATCACCCTCATATTATATACACCATAGAAACTGAGAGTTTCTAGTGTAAAATCTCAAAGAACATGTTTCACTATCTTAGGTTCATACTCTGGCTAATGGACCTCAGTATGAATATGCCCTGATATTGGATATTTCCCTTCAGTTAATTTGGATAGGGTGTGACTAAGTTTTAGGTCTATTGGATTACATCAGACACGTCGATATGATGGATCATGTTTATTGTTTTCAAGACATTCCTCTAAACTCCAAGTTATTACCATTATCATAAAAATTTTGTGTTTTCAAACAATTACATTACTTTAATTGCTATGATAATAGACTGGCTATTATTTCCTATTGCACTTAATTTATTATTAAAGTAGTTATTATAATTATTTATGATCTTTATTATCATGGAATCCTATTTGTTTTAAAATAAATTGGTGGTTTAATTTTTGTGAAATTTATTTATAACTCTTTCAATCTATTTTATGCACACACTTCTACCAAAGTATTTTTCTAGAAGGAAAATATTCATATTTAAATTTTCAAGGACCTCCTATTTTAAAATACCTTTACCTTATGTTTTAAATGGAACGGATTTTAAAGGAAAATTTAAAATGAAATATTATTAGTTTTTAAATCTAAAAGTGGAAAACATAAGTTTGTAAATTTTATTTCACACTAGTAATAATTGAATATTGTTTAAGTTCAATAGATGGGAATGGTTAACTTTGGAATAAAATCTAAGATTTATTATCATGCTTATACATTTTAGTTTTAGTTTTAGGTGTCAGTTCATCCTTGATCGACATTGAATGATTGTTGGTTGAGAATGGATGGTTACCTCAAGGTCATAAAGAGTTTTTATTAAGTTTATTATTATTTGTTTTGTTTTTATTTTTAATAAAACTATTTTTATTTTTTACACATATTCCTCTGATGTATAGAGGGTTCATGATATAATTTTAGTACAAATTCCACTATGTTTTTTTATATTTATTGTTAAAAATAATTCCCATGAATTATATCTGATTCCATGGTGCTTATATCTAGCCCATGTGGATTGGGAATTCCCCTCGGTTATGTCATGGGTCAGCTTGGGTGCCTGGTTTTGGGGTGACACAGAGCTATTTTGTGACAACCTAGGTCATAAAAATCTCCCTTGAGACACAGAAACTTCAAAATATCAATAAATAATCCATTAAATTTATATTGGTCTAAACACACTACATTTGAATGGTATTCCAGTCCTTATAATTTATAAAGGATTCCTTATTCATATAATTTCTTTTAATATGAAATAACTATTCAAATTGGTAATATTTAGACATCCAACAATGAGAACTATACATAATTCTTCTACTTTGATTAGCACATTTTATTTTATTTATCTATTTAATCCCACCCCTAACATTGAGGAAAACATCCTTAAATTTAATCCCATTTTTTAAATTTATAAATACTTGAACATCAAGTATAGTTGACTTCCTCTAGGGTAAAATGTTCCTTCTCGCACATCATAGTGTCTCTTATACTATTTTATAAACTATCTAAAGATGAAAAAATTTATTGGTTATCACTATTTATTTTAAAATATATGTTGGTTGAGTAAAGAAAAATTTATTAAGAATATTAATGAGAGCCCATATTATAGTTTTGGCCACATTTTAGAGGTATAAAGCCACATCACTCCATATAAACTACCAAAAACAAAATTAGTTATATAGAGGTTTTATATTTTAAGAAAAATGAAAATATAAGTGGACTCATCCACAACCACACACAATACTTCACCAGCTAAAAACAAAATAAATAAATAATTGGATTTCAAAATGGTATTTAATGACACATTAGTATAAGAAATAATGTTTTAAATATTATCAACTGATAATATTATTTTTTAGGAACAAATAAATCATCAAAAAGACTTTTTATACTATAAAAGTTCACATTTTTAGGACATAAAGATTAAAAAAATCTATCAAAATATTAAATTAAATTTTATTATAAATCATGGAAATAATAAAGAGGGTGATGATTCCATTTTTTTATGTGATATTGAACACTCAAAATTAAACCATAATGTGGAAGAGTATATCATTGTGTTATAAATATATTCCAAAATAAATCAAATATAAACATGTAATAAATTAAAAATAGTCACTAAATACAAAAAAAAGGAATCAAAACAATTGATAGATATATTTGAAAGTAGATAAAAACTCGATTCATAGTAGAAAGATGAATTATCTAAAAAATCACAATGATTAAATACAAACCTTTTCGTACATTGGATTTTAAGAGAATATATTTGATTTTAAATTTCAAATTTTAGTCATGGGTTGTTATAGATTAAATAAAAAAACTAAATATTTGAGAATCTTTTGGGGGGTGTACAACAAGTGTCCTAGTGGAGGTGACTTGTGGTTTCTAAACTACTTCCCTGCAAATTTTGTTTTGAATGGATTTTTAAAAAAATATGTAATTTTGTTTTTAAAATTAGTTAATTTGTTTTATTATATAGAATAAATAAACCCTCATTGGTTAGAATATTTTTTTTTTCAAAGTACCAAACCTCAGCCAAATTTTTTCAACACCTCCTTTGAAGTTTAAAACATGTACTTGACTATACTAATTGTATTATAAATGTTTCATATATTTGAAATTTCACTATCCGATACAAGTATTCTTTTAATTATTAAAAGATAATTTATTATTATCTTAGTTTTCAGAAAGGGGATTAAGTTATCATAAGAAGACAACATGCATACATTGGGACCATATTTATTTATTTATGTTATTATAATTTCTTTATCATTCCTACAAGCCTTAAACACTTAATGTGCAAACACATTTATAATACTTAAATTAATTATATTATATTTCATTTATATATTTCTTAATCAAATCCACTGAAAAGGATCCAATAATATTTTATATACAAATTGTTAAACCTTTAATCTAATATATTTTGTGCATATTATAAATATATATTCTATTGTATAAAGATTGGTCGACAATTACCCTAATGTATTTTACATAAATTAAGAGGAAACCTAGTGTATTTAATACCCAAATTGATCAAATTTTTATTTAATGTGTTTTATATATATTAATATGTGAAATTTTTTAATAAAAATATTTTTAAATATAATATAAAAATATTAAAAATCAAATTTTTTATAATATAATTATGGATTTCCATAATTTCATGCATGGAATTTTTCAAGATCCTTTTTTCCATGGGTAGTAATTAGAATGTTCATTCATCTCCCAAAATATATCCCATGTCAACAATCCTAATCATTAAATTATTATTAGATGATACATATTAGTATGGATCATTGATTGTATTTATATATATAATATATTCATGTGAACTTGGTAATAAAATGAGAAATTTTTATTTTATTATTAACTTTACACTTTATCTCAATTTTTCTCTGTATTTTCAATGTTATTGTATGATCATATTCATTCACCATTATTTTCATCTTTATTTGATGTCATAATTCATCTATGATTGAAAATGAAATTCTAATTTGTTATACTTTTTGGTTTTAATCATAAAATTAATCTCATTTTTTGTCACTTTATTATCATGATTTTTACTAGGATTTAAATTTTAATATTATCAAGTAAGTTTTATCTCTCATTCTAAACCTTTCAAAACTCAAATTACCCCTTAAAAATAAAAAATATATTATTCTTCTTATTAAGTTAAAAAATATTCCACCACCATCAAATATTGAATATTAATTATGAAACCTGGTCGAATGAATCAACATTATTCCTTGAAGAGATTGTGATTGTAGTCAAGATCATTGATAAAAATTATATGATCTAATTTGATAAAAACATTATGATTAAATTGGTTATACCCTAGTTTAAAAGTGGATAAGACACCACTATAAGTGGTTTAATGATAAATGACTACATATAATTAAAGAAAAACATATTTAAAGTTAATGATTTTGAAATCGAATGAAAATTCACTGGTGAAATACCTTCTATATTATAAAACACTTTATTATCCTTCGTTGATAATCAATTCAAGGAATGGATAAAAGTATTGATGAAAACTTTTCTTACTAATCCAATAATCATGATGATTATATAATGATTTCTAACATATCAAGATACTTTATAAATCCTAAAATGATTGAGAAGAAAAATAAAATATAAATTCCCATAATGGAAGTGATATTTTTATAATTTTTTCAATAAATATTATATGTTTTATTCCATTTCTCTTGAATTTTAATTTTTATAAGTATACTTAATTTTATTTATTATAAATAAATGAAATTTTTATATTTTATATTAATGTTATTAGTTATAAAACATCATAGATCCGAATCAAAAGAAATATTTATTTTCCCACATTAAATGTATATATTTTTTAAAATCAAGCCCATAGTGAATATTAATTATTTTATCCCCAAAGGAAGGTATGAAAATAATATATTTTGAAATTATGATGATTAATATTTATATTTATCAACTTTTTATCTTATAGTAGTAATATTAAAAAAAATTATTATATACTTAGGAATTACTAATATCATATAATATGATTAACTTGATATGATCCCTTGAAGTGGATTTTATTTTATTAAAGTCTATGGTGAACTCATAACTTTTATAATAAAATATATTTTATATAATTAATTTTTCTACTTGAATTAGTTAAATAATTATCATCATTATAAATAAAATAAGTATTTTTATATGAGATAATCATTTTTGAAAAATAAATAATTATTATCCCCAGATCTTGAAATCTAATAAACTATTTCTCAAATTAATTCTCAAATATGAAATAAAATTTAATAGTTTTATTTTAATTATAGAATTGAATGAAATTATTAAGAAAATTTTCTATAAAATGTGTACCATTTACAACAAATACTTGAGAAATAACATATTTGATCAATGAATTTTCTATTTTTTCCCTAAACTAAATACGATTACAAAAATAATTTTATAAATTATAATTATGTCCATGGTTAAGGAATGAATTTTTAATCCTAAAATTATCTGACATCACTGCGTATAAAAATATGAATTTGTCATAAAATATATATAGGATCCTCTCCCAAGTAAATAGATTTTAAAAATGTTAAAACCAAAAATTACAATAGGGATTATTTCTACTAAGTGATGGGAATAACTCATTGCAATTATATTATGAATTCATTAACTTATGATCAATCATCATAAGTGGAAACTATATTAATGATGAAAAATGTTAGTATTTCAATTTCTCATTACATATAAAAAATGTGATAAATATGCAAAGTGTAATATCTTGAATTCATTCCATACATCTATATTGAAGCTTAAGTTTTATAAATATTATTTTAGTTAAATGATTCAAAATAAATAATATGTGTTTATTATTAATCAAAAAACATCAAGAGTTATAAGTACCTTAACTAGTAGAGTAAAATTAATTGAAGAATCCAGAAGAGAAAATATGTACTATTAGTGGTAAAAAAATTAATTCTTTATTTTCTCATAAGTATTAATGAAATATATATATCATTTAAAATATTTATTAAAACTAATACCATATTGATACTATATATGGATGAGGAGTTGAATACCTATACATATAACAAGAATTTATAATTTTTTATTTTTTATATTTCTATCTATAATTGAATCAATTATAATAAAACAAAAGTTTTTTCATTATTTTTATCCCAATTAATAAAATTCTATCATATTTAGGAGGGGTGAATTGAAGTTGAAACCACACTTACAATTTTCCCAATTGATAATGTAAATAGTCTAGAAGATATAATCTTTGAAAAAATTAGAGTATAAAAACAAAAGTAACATAGTGGATAATAATACTCTTAGATGTTAAAGAAGCTACAATGAGATAAAAATAAGAGAGTCAGAAGATAAAATATCAAAGTGAAAACAAAACATGGAGTATTAGATGAAAATCCAAATACCCCTTTAAAGTATATTATTACTAACAGTTTCAATTAATTGTAACTCTTCACTTTTATCCCAAAGAGGTATGAGGTTTAGTAACTAGAACCAAGGTATACAAGTTCTTCACTAAAAACTTATTCAAAAAAACCATCAGTAGAAAATAAATCCATCGTTGAGATCCTCTTCAATCTGTATGATTATAGATACATGTCTAACATTGGTATAATTTGAGATTCATAGTTTACAAGCAAGTAGGTTCTCATCCTTGGAATCTCATTGATCTCAAAGGATCAGAAGAAAAAAATTACAATAATAAAATCTTAGATCTTTTACATTCATCACTTCACAATAGAAGTTCTAAAGAAATCAAAATAAAAAATATATATAAGAATAAGAACTCAAAAGTAATGATATGATGGAAAATTTTATTATTGAGATAAAATAATTGTCTCTATTATACTTCTGAAATCCTCGATCTAGTTAATATATATTTTCATAAAAAAAATATTATTGGAACATTTATGATCTTCTGGTTTAGTTATAATAGCATCAAAATTAGATCACCATCTTCTGTTTTCTATATTTTAGTGTGAATTCACATAGTTTAAAAAGTTAGAAGAATCGGTCCGTTTATTAGAACATAGAATCTTAAGTTACAATCTTCATAAAAATAAAAATAACAAAACTCCAAGTTAGCTTAAAATCAATATGAAGTGTATTTTTATTTTCAAAATAAGTATATGAAACAAGTATTTTTAATAAATAAGCACCCACTTTTTTTCAATCACATGGCATGAATGAAAATGTAAGTTTGGCTGAAATTAAAAAATAAAACTCCCTATAACATTTAAAAAAACTCCTCCAAAGTTTAATATCTATGAAAATTTAAATTCTCTCTATTTAAAACATAGCTTAACAACTGCATCTGTAAAAACAAATTTTCCTCTTGAAGAAAAAAAACTTACATTTTTCTAAATTTCTCTCTCATTATTATTTTCAAAAGTGAAACACAAAAGGAAAAAAAGTCATAGAAAAATGTATCAAAAAATTAAGTATGTTAATTAAATCAATCATCATCTATAAATAATATATATTATCAAATAAAATGATGAAAATTATATTACTCTCTATATGTTTTATGAAACTTACTTCTATTTAGGATATTCAGTGATTGTTTATAGTTATAAGATTCCTCCACAATAACTTCCTTCTAACTTAGGACTACTCCCTTTTATATTAATAATTATATCTATTTTGAATTATCACCCATAATAAATCAATAGTATAATTTGTATAATCCCCCCTAGGATGAACTTCACTCCCATAACTTCTTCAATAAGGTTTCTCTATTCTCTTCGTTGCATAATTTCTGGTGAATTCCCTTAGGGAAACCATATTTTGTCTTCAATAAAGTTCAATATAAAATATATCCTTTCTAAAAATAATTTTAGAAAAACAAAACACCCTCCCCCCACATTTCATAAGGAGCAACTCAAATCATGAAACTATAATAAAAAAGTAAAATCTTTATGCTCATAATGGTGTATAAATAAGAAATTCATTCATAATAATATTACTTATGATAAAATATTTACATGAAATAATTAGTAAAATCATACATAAAATTAAAATCATATTTCATAAAAGTAAACCCAAAATGGGGTCTACTAATAATAGTAAAAGTCATAAGAATAAAAATTAATTTTAAGAAGTTAACTACCAGTGATTTAATTTTGTAACATAACTTATTTAAGGTGTAGTTCTGAAATAGGTTTAAGTAAAATATTATAACTTTCATTAAACTCTCTTCTAGAAAATATAATGTACCTACATGAAAATTTATTACAATTATAAATAAGGAATTGCATCTCCCTTTCTGAAGGATTTTTTTAATGTGAGAAAAATGTAAAATAAGAATAAGAAAAGTTTACCACTTTATAATGATTATACCCATATTTTTTATAATGTATTTAACTACAGAAAAATTGAATGGTTTAATAGAAATATCATCCAGCTAATATTCAATTATGATAAACTTGGGAAAAATATCTATTTTGAGTGTGTAGTACTGGATGAAGTGGTGTCTTATGTCTATGAATTTTTCCCATGAACAAATTATTGATAACTTCAAAAAATAAATAAAACTTATATAATTACATAGAATTATATATTGAGTAAAATTGAAACCCAAATTAATGAGTTTGTATTACATATATACTAGTTGAGCACAACAACTTCTGACTACCACATATTCAACTTTAGTAGTGAAAAGTAAAACTTCATTGTTTCTTGATAGACTAGGAGAATAAAACTTTACTAAGTGACATGTTCTAGAATTATTCTTATGTTCCATTCTAAAAGATCTAAAATTATCATTTGAATAACTATTAAGAGTAAAATTGAATATAGAATAATAAAATAATGTAAGTTCTGATTATCCATTAAGGTAATGAAATATCTGTTAGACTACCTTAAGATTGAACCTCATACAAAAGCACTCAAAGTACATAATTTTTTGTCAAAAATACATTAATTAAATTATTCTTCTAATTATCCCTCATAATATTTTTTAATATACCAATTTCATCAATATTGAGTTTACATGAGGAATCTACCAGAGTACTAATACTCAAATAATTATGATAACCAAAATTCTTAAGTAAATATCTAATGCACTAATATTGAGATAAGATACTTCCTTATGGTCTCTGTGTTATTTTTAATTAAATAAAGTAATTAAGTTAAATTATCATACTCAAATCAATTTCCCTTTTCATAAGTTTCAAAAAACTTTTTTATGTGTTTTTTGGGTTAAACCAAAAATAATATCATTAATTTAGATTTTGACGATAATAGTGTTTTTTAAAAAACTATTGATAAAAAGTGTGGGATCTTTCTTTCCATTAAGGAATTATTTTTTTAGGTAAAAAAACTAGATAATCTATCATACCATCCTCTTGAGGAATTTTTAATTCTATAGAGTACCTTGGTAATTTTAAATACATGTTATGAAAAATTGATATCTTCAAAACCAAGAGGTTGTTGAACATAAACATCATCTTAAAATAAAACTTTAAGGAAGAAACTCTTCATATCCATTGGAAAAATTGTAATGTTTAGATGAGATGCAATGAATAAAATAATTTTCATGAATTCAGGTCTAGCTATCAAATAAAATGTTTTTCCATATTTTATTCTATCTTCCTGATTATAACTATTAATAAATAATCTCAACTTATTATAAACAATTGTTTAATTATCATCAAACTTATTTTAGAAGATCAATTTGCCTCCTATAACTAGATGATAATTCAATAGTTCAACCAAATTCTAAAACTTCTTATATTTGAATTGATTAATCTCTTATTGAATATAAATTATACAACTCTCATCACCCAATGCATGATCTATCATTTTATGTTCAAATTAAGATAAGAATGAAATATATTAATTTTTTAAAGAACTTATATTTTTAACTAGTTGATCTATATCACCAATTATAAATCAGTGACATGATTTCATTATATTATCTGGTTTATAGGTAAAAAGGAATTCCATCCCTTATCTATTGGATGATTATATTCCATTAGATTATCTCTCAATAAAATGACTTCTAAGGGATTCGGTTTAACTTTCGATAGTGCATAGAGAGGGTTTCAACAATAAATCTATATTATTCTTATAATATGTATGTCTTAACTTCACATAAGGATTGACCTCACTACACTTTTCCCATATCATTTATTTAATTACTTGTGCATGTCTTCTAAAAAATCATACACTAGACTTGTTATGGAGTGAATAAGGAAAATTCATTCATCTTAATTCATACCAAATGTATATAAATTATAATTAGTAGTAAAGATAAATATTTTAAACTCAAAAATAATGAAGTAATCAAGTTTTCTCTTCCTTCTATTAAGAAATTCATAAGGTATTTTAGTAAGACATGTGTGAAGTAAAACTCAATTTATAGTGTAATAGGAAGTACTAGAACATTTATGCCAAAAATAATTAGCAAAATAATATTCACATAATAGAGTCTAAGGAATTTATTGAAGGATTTTATTCCTCCTTTAGACTATAATATTATGTTGTGGAGTTCTTGGTGTTGAAAAACTATGATTAATTCCTTTTCATAATAAAGAAATTCAAAAGTATAATTCACAAAATATCCACCATGATCATTCTAGATATTTATAATAGGAATTTTTCAAATTATTAACAAGAATAAAAAAAATTTAAAAATAGAGTGCTTATGACTTAACATAAATAAAATAAACTCAATTATACTTGGTATAAGCATCAATTATGACATAAAAATTGTGTTTTCCTTCGATAATTATATTTTAGGTAGTACTATAATATGACACCCTCGTGTCATTGTAGGGTATTTTATTTAATGTTTTTCAATGATTTTGAAACTTTTTGAGGTTATTATTTCTTTATTGAGTGTTTTTGGTATTTTAATTGTTTTTAGTTCTATACTACATAGGGTTGTTCCACAACATGGGTAGATTGTGCTACAATATGGGTAGGTCGCACTATGATATGTGGTTTTGGGTTTCTAATACTAGTTCAGATCATGAAATAGGTAAATTATTCCCTGATTCATGATTGGGATTTTTTGATTTTTGAGTGAGGTGATCCTCACATCATTATTGACGAGGTCATGTCACAACCAAACCCAAATAGTGGGGTCATTTCCTAAGGAGGTGTCGCGGTTGAATGTTTCAACAAAAGTTTTTTCCTACATATTGGATGTTTTAGTATGAAGGTAGGGTCAAATCATGACATGGACCTAGGTAGTGAGTCCATGGTCCTACTTGGGAGTAATATTGTTCTATTATAGGGAAAGTCCTGATACGATGTTCATATGCCCAATTTTAATTTTGTGAATTTATGGTTATAACCCTCTTCAATTTTTAAATAGTTTAGCATTTTTCTTATTCCCCTCTCATTCAGATAACCCAAGTACATACTCAATGGATATATCCCCTCCTCCCTACTTTGGTTTTGGATCAATTTTTTATTCCAAATAGTTCTTTAAGGTAATACTTCCTTTCTTATTCTCTTCTTCTCCTCTCCCCCATAAAATTTTGATTTCCTTTATTATATGAACCCTAAAACCATGAGAGATAAATTTAGGGGTTGGGATGGGTCTAACCATGGGGATTTGGTTGTTTATGGTGTGTATAGGTAATTTTTTTGAAATTATTTTATTTAAAGATTGATTAAATGCATGACTATTAAAATAATTCTTATTAAATTTCATTTAGGTATAATACACTTGAGGGTTCATAAAAAAATTCATGAATTTCTATATTTGAAATGTTTTTTTCAATGGATTTTTAGTAATTCATTTTGAACTAAAATTATTGCATTTCAAGTGTTTGTGAAAATTATTGTAAGGCTATTTGGAAATTTTTTTGATGATAAATGAAGGGTTTTAGAGATGTTTTCATTTCTAAAGAAGTTGAATCACGTTTTAAGGGGTTTTTTAATTTAAATAAGTGTTTAATTTTCAATTGTATATTAAGAGAATAAAATATTATTTTAAAGTATAAATACTTATTTTGTATTCAAAGGATGTTTTGGTGTGTGGTTCCCATGTTGGACTAAAAGGCCATATTGGAATTTTATAAAATATGTTTAACGGTTGTTGTAGCACCCTTATTGTGATCCCCTTATATTCTTTTTTGTATTTAATTTTATCCATTTATGGGAGGTGAATTGAATTATTTTCATGGATACTTGTGCATGTGAATGGGGTTGTTTCACGTGATAGTTTCAAGGGTGAGATTATATTTATTTTTATGCTCTATTATTGAGTTATACGAAGATCATTTTTATTTCTTGACTACTCACCTCTACTTTGGCATGGCATAGGAACTCGAGTAACTATGAGAGATATTCAGAGTATGTCATACTGACTTCATTTTAGAATTTTTTAGTGGTCCCTATTGTAGGTTATTTCTTTGAAAGGGAAGGTATTTATTAGATTATATGAGATAATTGGATGGAGGAACTTAACTAAAATATGGAAGCTAATTAGATTTAATTCTCTGTTTAGATTGTGGTGGTTATTCGAGAAGGGTTACCTTGTTTAGACTACATAAGCTAATCAAAAGAAGTGCACCAGTGAGATTGTGAAAACTAATTAAGGAGTCACATAGTTAGAAATAAAAACATTATAGTCAATAGATCCCATTTAATTTTTTTAGATAGTTTCAAATTATTACATAGAGTGTTTATTATGACACTTATTTGTTTTATTATGGTTATATTCAATGGATTCATATTATATACTTTATTTTAATTCCCTTTATGATCATTTGGATTATTTTTACCATTTAAATTATTTTTGTTTTATATTCTTATTCCTTTTGATATGATGGTTCCCACTATTTAATTTTCTTCTTTATCTATGAGGTGATTTACTTTTCAAATGTGTTTTGAAAATAGATATTTATTAAAAAATTTGAATAATGGAAAATGGTTTATTTTTTATTATGGATATCTGGAAGTCCATCATATTAAGTGCTTTAAAGCGATTTTCCATTTTAAATGATGGATTTCAACCCTTTGAATAAAAATATATTTTGAAATAGATTTTAAAGGAAGGTATGATTTATTTTCATGGGTTTTAAATCTTTTTTTTTCAAACTGAAAGTCGGTTTTTTTAATGATTCACCTTATGATTTTAGAAAAAAGGGATTATGTATGATATTTATTTTCCTTTATGTTTTATATTTAGAAAACCATATTTTATAAATTATATCCAAAATTGAATTTATTTAATATTTTTATAAAATTAATTTCATAAATATTTTGGTGAAATCCTACTGAACCTATTTAGCTCACACATTACATACACACTTGTGTGTGTGTCTATGTGTGTTCATCCTTCATGTATTATGAGGGTGCCCAAGTTATGATCTTTGTCTGGATAATGTATGTATATTCCATTGATGGATGTTATAGATATAGTGAGTGGTTGGGGTCAAATGGAGATCCTCAAGAAATGGTTGAGGTTACTTATCAACTTTTGTATGTTTTTTCATCAACCGAGTGTATTTTTTATTTGGATTCTCATTCATTTTTTCACTATATGTTTTAATATCTTAATATTTATTTATTACAATGTATATTCTAGGATAATATTAATCTCACTTATTTATTATATCTCCTTGGATTTTTCTTTAGTTTATTCCATGTTTAGATTGTTCATTTATTTAAAACTATTTACATTATATTCATGGGAGTACAATTTATGGACATACCATATCATATTTTATTTTAGTTTTCACTATTGTTATTGTTATATGAGGGTGAAACCATTCTTAAGTATGTATTATTGATGCTCAGACACTAGTTGACATCTCATGGGGATTAAAAACGCATTTATAGCCTTGTGGTGGATCAGTTTAGGTGATGTGTATGGTCAACTCGAGCTTTTTCGTTACAAAATAGTATTAGAGGTTCCTCTTATTATTTGGATGTGTCTTGGTAGTATAGATACTTTTAATATTGGTGCACTATAACTGGGTCATGATTTGGTGATTTATCACCACATTTCATGATAAGACTTTAGTTACCATAGGTGTTTGGTATTTGATTTTGATTTTAGATTTTGTTTTTGACTGTTTATGGTGGTATTTTGATCTCCATTTAGTTATATCAAGTATTTTGGGGGTTCCATTGAGTTTTAGGGTAAAACTAGAAAGGGTAAAAAGTTTTATAGTTATCTCACATAATCTATAAAACCCTATAGATTATGTACACTTATTCTTAGAAACTTCTAATGGGATTTTCCCTAGTTTCCACATTACCAGTTAACCGACGTAAAACCCTGTATCCCTCTTGGAAATGTTTAGTAGACCTATTTTGATTCTAAATTTCTCTTAGTGCATTTCACTTATTAGATATGAATTAAAGAGCATCTTGATGAGGTTTTAATGATATTTTAGTGGATTTTGGTTTGATTATTGGTGTTATGTTTTGTTTATTCTTTCTATTTTATTGGCTAGTTTTATATGAGAAGGGAAATTTCATGAATTGTTTTGATTTTGAAACCAATTTTTTTGTTTAATTAAAAAGATGAATTTCATGGGATATTTGGTTTTAAAACCAGGTGTGATAGTTTATTTTTTAAGGATTTTTCTTCTATGTGGATTTTTTAAGAGTTTTTGATTTCCTTATGGAACTTGTAAATTATTTTGAAATAGAAGTGAATTTTTTAAATGTATCAGATTCTATAGTAGGGGGTTGGGATTTTGACCTGCTGTAAAATTTTAAAATGTATTTATTTAGTTTTCCAAATAAAATTAATTATTTTCAATGGTTGGATGAAAACTCTTGGTATGATATTGGTGGTTTAAAAAAAGGAATGTTTTTTTTAATGTTTGGATTAGTGAGCCAATGCTTTAAATTTAATCCCTTGGTTTTGTAGGGATTGTGTGAGGTAATTTATGATTTATTAATGAGTGGGTTTAATGTTTCAGGTTATTTAGTTATTCCTCTTATAAATGTCTTGATTTAATGGGAAAATATATTTCTAAGGATGACACTTAAGGTGATTCCTCTTGTTATTTATGTGTAAATATTCCAATTTTTTACTCTACCCAAATTCTGAATAGTGTAGTATAGTTGAAAATTTTGGAGTTATTGAACTTATTGAATCATCTTCGATTTACTTTCTACTCTGAATGATATTTTTTATCATTTCTTGGACTTATTTTTTCAGTCTAGTTGTCGATTTCCCTTTTAGAGCTTGTTTCTTAGGGAGAGGACTTTATTCAAGCCTTAAATCAGCCATGTTGGAATTTAACAAATTATTATATTAACAAAATTCTTGAAAGGAAAACTCAAATATAGTAGGGTCACAAGAAATATTTTATTTTTAATTTATACTCGATGAGTTTAGATCAGGTTGATATTCATGGTAATTGTTATTAATAGATTCTTTGGGTGTTTTTTCTATTCCTGTTTTAGAAGATGTTGATTATTTTGATCATACTCATGCATTATTATTTTTTATGCCTCTTGATATTTTTATGTTATGTCTTATATGTGATGAGGGTTTTATTTTAATGAGTTTCTCATGGAAGTCCTTGGGTGCATGCTTAGGTATCTGGGACAAGTGTTATATTAGTTTGTATTGTGCTATGGCTAGCACCTTGTATGAGATTTTTACCTATTGGGGTTTTCTATAAAGATCTCCATGGATGGTTGTTCCTAAATCTAGGTCTTATGTTATTACACATTTTTTATTTTTAACCCAATATTAGAGACCATATTGATTCTTTATTAAGGTTTATGGTTCCATATAGAGCATAAGCGATTATTAGGCCATGAAAAACTGAAATTTTTTTGGGTTTCCATGAATAATATACAATGTACAAAGTGATAAACATCATGACTAATAAATTAAATCTGGATATGGTTGAAATATAACATCAATACTATTAGATATGGGACTATAACATATAATTTATAATTAAATTATTTAGATAAATAATTACTTTGTGTTGAAATTATTTCTCCATTTATAAATTTGATGATGACTTAATGGAATATCATCATTGAATCAGAGAAATAAATGTTATATTACCTCTAGAATTGATCAGCATATGCACTATGAACATCTGAATTACATTGTTAAAATATTTGAGTGCTAGAAAAGAATATCCTAATGCTTGCATCATTTCTTGATGATCTTCACTATAATTACTTTGAGATGAAAGGACTATGTTTGTTCTCTCTAGACATAAGAGGGAGAAGGAGGAGGACCTCACTATTATCTTGTGAGTGTTCTTAGATAAGATCTCTCTAGGTCTTGAGAGGACTCTAGATTTTTTTAGCACAATTATTATAATTTATAGGGATTATCATGGTTATATAATGTCATAATTAGGTTTAAATGGAGATAGGGTTAGGGAATAATAATTAAAAATTAGCCCTTTTGATTCTATTAATCCTAATTGAACCCCATATCTGAATAATAATTTTATTATTCTTTACTTGATATGTTCTAAACTAACGAATAAATAAATGTTATTTCCTAGTATAAATAAATTAATATTTATTAAAATAATATTTAATAATTCATTTCTCACCAAACTAATATAAATGTTCCTCTAGTACTCCTCAATATTTATCTGGACATGTATAATGTCTATTTATTTAAATAAATAAATATCATTTCATTATTCACCAATAAATAAATAAATATTATTTTCACTAAAATAGAGAATAAATATTTATTAAATATTCAACTCACAAATATTCTCTCGAATATTGGTGATTGAATATATGATATCAAATAAACATGAATAATTATTAAACCATAGATGGGAGTAAAATTTATTCAATAAGTTAAATTCATATAGAATTTAATTGAGTTTCTGGACACACTTTGTGTGAAACCCTAAAGACCCCTTTCTTAGTAGCATTTGTAAGAACCACCTTATCATCTAGAAACATTCCAAGGAACCCATAGGGAAAGTATTTAATGGTATAACAATATACAACCTCATATGATAACTCACTATGTAATTTAATCTCATTGTCTCTATATCTCATTCAAGCAGGTCGCATCACATGTGTCATTAACCAATATTATCTAATTCACTTTCTATGACTTTCAAGAAATGAACAAATTGATATCACATCATGGACATATAATTATAAAAAAAATTACATTTTAATAATATATTTATAGATATATACTTATGTTATATGAAAGGATCAAATCATTTCTTAACTTATTCATTAATACGATGTCAATCGCGATGAAACCAATGTATCACATATCACCAAAAGTATATATCATCATGTTTTTCAACAATACATCAAAGTATAATACACATGATATGTATTAATAATAATATCAAGTCTATGAATAATTACACACATCCATAAATAGGAATATATAATGACACATAAAACATGTGTAATTTCTATAGGATAGTCAAGTTATCATGACCTATTAATATTCAGAACCGTGAATATTCTTGTAATCAAATAATCAAAGTATTTGGTCCCAAGTAACGAACTATAATATACTCACTTGAATTAGATCCAAATACTAAGTTTTATTTTTTTTTATCACATGACAAGCATGATTCTATGGAGATGTGGATATAGCTACTGATCCCACTATACCTTTAGTGGTTTTTTATTGCTACAACCTCATATCTGTAATAAAATCCCTTAAGAGAAGATATTGGTAAGTGTAAAACTTTTTTAATTTTCTATCCCTAACATCATGGATAATAATATAGCTGAAATGAATCATAATATAATTTAATTTTACTATCTTGGTACAATTCCAAAATTAGGAAAAAATAATTGATAAACTTTATTCTTAAGATACAACAAAAGCTACATTGTACTCAGTATAATGAAGATATGAAAAATACTAGTTTTAATATTATTTACCCTTATATTACCTTGTATTTAATATAAGTACATATAAAAATGATCTAAGAATACTAGATTTTTATTTCCTAGAAACTAGTATTATAATTTCTATAATTACCAAGAACTCATCTAGATTTGCTTCTTCAAGCACTATAAGATAATTCTTATAGATAACATATAAAGTTCCCCCAATACTTTTTAATATTTTCATTTTATGATTTATGAATAACTAAGATAAAACCAGATTACATATCACAAAATTTGAGATATATTTCTAAAGTAATCTTAGGCATATGTAGACTATTCATCATTATACCGCCATGTGACACTGGAAACAATTTCGCTGTATTATTTCATCTTGTATTTTTCAATAACATGTTAGCTATGAATAATGAATTGGATTAAGAAAACCCTTTATCTATGCTATAAGATCTTATTACCTATAACTTGGGTTGCTAATTAATTCATCTTAAATAAATTAACTTTAGTATTAAATTAACCATAAAACTAATCACCGGTTTGTATATGTTATCAAACCTTTATATCTTGAATACTATACCACTCCCACTAACCTCTTTTATAAACTTGACAAAAAAATCAAAAAAAAACATTCTATGATCATTATACTTGTTTTTACCCATAAATGGATCCTTGAAACTTTCAATCCATATTTTCTTTATTTGATATCACCAACCTTTCTGGTTACGTCATATAGACATGTTCCATAAAGTTACCTCCAAGGAAGGTGTTATTGACATCCATTGTCTAATATAATGATCATAGTTTCTATAAAAAGTAGAATTATAATTGTTTTAATCTTGGTGGATTGGTATAACTAGTCAAGAATTATCAGTACCTCAATTGTACTATCCATGTATTATTTTTATTGAATACCTAAAGGGCCTTATACCCACACACCTAGGTCCAGTTCTAAAAATTATTTATTTAAACAGTTATTATTTTACAAAGTGATATGAACCAATATTTATTTTACAAAATTACCATAAGATAAAAATTCCAACTCATAAATTGTCTTATAATCCCAATAATTGAAGGTTTGGTGTATTTGATAGCCACTTACATAGGAGCAATATTTAACAAAACTTATGACTAATTATCTATAATATAACCATACTAGAATACCTTATAGACTTCTCATAGACTATACTCATATTAATAAACTAGGTATTGGAAACATAATAAAGGGGTGAGCTTGAATTCTTAGTAAGGGAAAAATTCATTAATGTGTCATCGAGGTTTAGATCATAAACATGATATAAAAGATGAACATGGGTGAAATATCTTATTAAAAAGAACATATAACAATAAGATTTTTCCATAATCCATGATAGTAAGACATTAAATATCAAAATATCAAACATATACCATGGAAAAAGATAATATAAACATGAGAAAATAAACATGATCCATGGTGTATAATAATAGTCATAAAGATAGGGAATATCATGGAAATGGATAATAGCAATGAACTACATCACTAATTTAAAAATAGAAATCATAAAATATTAGAGTGGTAATCACTACCTGTTTCATATAAACATATTATAAATGTGACATCCCAGACCCATATTCCACTTAACAGGTTCCCTGAGCCTAGTGGGCCACATGGCCTCAGGTGCATCTCCCCAAACGCTAGAGGCCTCCAACTAGCAGCGAGGGCTTAGGGTGTATCTGTGGGAAGACTATGCCATCATTAGTAGATTATATCACAATGCATGGATATAAACAATAGTAAATAAAGGAAGCAATATAAATAAATAGTGGAAGCAACTGATGTAATAGATAAATGAGAATAACAATAACTGTATAAACTGGAACAATGATGATGCAGTGTCATATCACTAGAAAACTGGAAAACATGAATAAAAGATAGCAGGCATGATATGTTCCACAATAGTATAAAGGAAATCAAAACTATCCCAAGCATCTCGAGCCCTGGTTCCATCATCTGCTATCAAGCTCCATCCTAGATAGCAATTAATGAAGTGTTTGAAGTTGTATTCTCCCCTTTTTCAATACCTGCAACCATGTAATCTAATCCATGTACCAAATGGTGCTCGTAGAGGGTGTGAGATAAATATTACTGGGCCACCACTAATGGTGTCTATAAAATTCATCCAATGTAATGGAATATAGCAGTGTGTAGGCATGCATATATAATGTAAAGAAAGCAGTACAATATAACTAAATACCCAATTACATGCTTCATCCCTTAGTCATTGTCTCAACATGTAACTAGTTAATTAATTAAGTCATTACAATTCAATGTTAATAGGTCACGTGAGGTATATCCAGAACTAACATCACCTCGTGATAGTATAAGTACTGAAGGTCCCAAAACGTAACAAGGAAACCTGAAAATGATATTCAGTGAGGGAGTTACAGGATAATAACCAAGGTAATGTATATCTCAAAGAATTATAATTCAGAAGTATCTGAGTCTAGATAATCTGTAAGAGTGTAATCCAAGGAGTGTAATACAAGGCATTCCACAATAAGTCACCTACCTAGTTTATGGTGATCGACCAAAGTAAAATGGGGCTAAGTAAGGATAGGGCCAAATGGGATTTCACCCGGGAACCTACTATTCAATGCTAGATCCAAGGAGTGTATCTAAGGTATCATTTAATAATATAAAGGAACCTCTAGTAGTATACTGGGCATCCAAGGAATATACAAGACTTGGATTCTAGTTGGGATTCAACTTAAGAAAATCATATCCTTGAATCGGAATGGGGTTCTCGAGTCCCAAGGTATTCTCCTCTCATAATATAAGGTGAGCTCAAGTCATTCCATTCCTATTTGATATTGTAATCATGTAATCATTCATTAGGTTCAAGCCTTTTCTTCCATTAGTGTGGATAGTTCAAGTAGTGTTTCAACCATTTAATCAAGTCTTAATTTACCATTAAGGAATATTCAATTATTGAGGTTCCCTTTGCTACCTTCCATCAATATGAAAAGGGGTTCTATGGAAATGTAATTTTTTTCAATCTCATTTGACAAGTCCAAGTTATATACTTAGTATACTTACCATTTCACATTTCACATTTAATAATAAATTTGAAACACTTACCTTAGGTGGGTCAAGTTGTGAGAATACATGGTACATTCCATTATGAAATTTTCATTAATAAAAAGCCATTTATTATAGGAAGGCTCACCTTTAGGAAGGTCAGGTGAAGGCACACCCTAAAGGTTTCTCAAAAGTTCCAAAACACTAAAACCCAAATATGTAATAACATTCAACATGGGGTGGATTGAGTTGTGGGTCTAACCTCTAACAAAAAATCACATATTTGGAAAGAGATAAACCATACGATTATAAAAAGTACACCCATGGAATGTAAATTTAAGAAATGGCTCCTGATGAAATCGGCAGTCCCCAAATGCATATTCCAAAAGTAATGAACTTTAGGGATGATTTATAGACTACCCACCTTAGGGTTGTGCGATCCTCCTCCTTTAGTATCGGCCCTTTATTTTCCTTGGATCATATTAGATCTAAGAAAAGGTGAAAAATTCTCACATGAAGATATTTAGGTCGAGATCAAGTGAGAAGGATAATGGATCAAGATAACTCGATTACTTATCATTGTGAATCCAACATGATGAAAGAAAGCTCGAAAATATCCCAGAGGAAAGAAATATCTTGATCCCTAGATTTGGCCTTCAAAAAGCTTCAAATTGAGAGGAAAATGGATTAATCTTGCTAGTTTATGAGTTGGGAAAGAATAGGGGAGTAAATAGATCATTAATGGTATTTTGGACATTTTACATAGAATTTTTGCTTGTGCATGGTTTGTCAAACCATGCGCAAACTATGCGACATGGTTCTTCTCAAAATAATATCCTCCACACAATTTGATCAAACCATGTGCAATCCATGCACAGGTACCTAAAAAACGGGCATTCACATGGTTAGGCTACACAGTTGTTCACCAACCGTGTGAGGTGGTTCTATCTAGAAAAACAAAAATCTCCATGGTTTTCCAAACCGTGTAGGATTCTTGCACGGTTTACTCTAAACTGGGTGCCAAGCCTATTTTCCAAAAAGATGGTTTTCAGGCTCTAAACTTACCCCGAACACCCCTAAGACCTTTTCTAACCCCTTAGGCATACATATTAGGTCCAAGGTGAATATTTAGACTAAAAATTAAAGGATCCGAGTATGAGAGAAAAATTACGTTCTTACAGTCTTCCTCCCTTAAAAGAACTCACCCCCGAGTTCTCCTTCTAAGGGTAAAGAAACATTGTCTGAGAACAACTCTAGCTATTGGGAATGTACGTCGGCTTCCCTCTCTCAAGTCTCATCCTGTACTTAGTTGTTCTACCATAGCACCCATATTATAGGGATAGAATTTCCTTGGAGAACCTTTGTGATTTTTTCAAAGATGCATACTAGATATTCTTAAAGGATAGCATCAGCATATGACTCAACTTCCTCAAGATCAAAGGTATGAGAAATTTTGGCATGATATTGGAGAAGTTGTAAAATATGAAAGACAATGTGCATGGAATAGTGCCTCTGAGGTAACAGAAACCAATAGGCTACCGGCCCGACTCCCTCTTGAATCTAAAACGACCCTACATAATGAAGCAACTGCTTCCCCTTCTTTTGTAACCATCTATGACCAAGCATGTGTGATACTCTAAGTAAAACATGATCCCCGACCTCAAACTCAAGAGGTCATCTACGGCGATCGGCATAAGATTTCTTTCTATACTGAGCAGTAGTCATATGATTTCTGATCAGCTAAACCTGTTCTAAAGTCTCTTGAACGAGATGAAGACCTAGTAGTGTTTCCTCACCAATCTATAGCCATCACAGAGGTTAACTACATGGCCTACCATATAAGACCTCCAAAGGATCCATCTAAATCATCTCCTAGAAACTGTTATTATAGGAAAACTCAATGAGAGGGATATACTTTTCCCAATAACTACTGAAATCAAGGACACATGCTCGGAGCATATCCTCTAGAAAATATATCATCCGTTCTGATTTTCCATCAGTTTGAGGGTGCAAAGATGTTCTCAAAAGCACCTGATTTCCCATAACATTCTGCAAACCCTTCTAGAACCATGAAGTGAAATGACCATACCTATCTAAAATAATAGTATGTGGAACCCCATGTAGTCATATTATCTCATGGACATGCATTCTTTTTAACTCATCAACTGAGATGGTATCCTGTATAGGAATGGAGTGGGATGATTTTGTTAGTTGGTCAATGAATACCCAGATATCATCGCTACCCCTCGGCGACCTAGGGAAGTCAACTAAGAAATCCATAGCAATATCTTCTTATTTCCATTACAGGACTGGAAGTGGATATAATAGTCCTGCAGGTCTCTGGTGATCTAACTTCACCTGCTAACATGTAGAACACCTATTGATAAAGCATCTTATTTGACGTTTTATCCCAGGACACCAATAATGGAATCGCATATCACAATAAATCTTTGAGATTCCTGGATGAACCACCCACTGAGAATCATGGGACTCTTTCATCAACTCCTCTCTCATGTATGTGGGAACCTAGACACGTCCAAATACACATAAGATGTCATCTCTACCCATAGACCAATCCATAGGAGGGTTATCTCCTAATATACTCTCATGAAGAACCAAACCTTTGGGATCTAAAAACTTCTTATTCTTTACCTTCTCAAGGAGGGAGAAGGTAACTATTAAGGCTGAGAGGTAATACTGCTCATGAGTGTCTTGAAACTCCAGATAAATATTAGAAAATAGGACGATTAACTTCCATTCATCAATGACTTATTGTATGACCTGTGTTTGAGTTTTTTGACTCGGTTCATCAACGAACACATTGCCCTTTATAGGTGTATAGGAAAGATCAAAATCAAAGGATTTTAGATATTCGACCCATATATGTTGTCTAAGGTTCAAGTCACACTGAGAAAAGATATATTTGAGTCTCTTTTGGTCCATGTACACCACAAATCACTCACCAAATAGATAATTTCTCCAGAAACATTAGGAATGGACAACTGCTACTAGCTCAGGGTTGTGCATTGGGTAATTTCTCTCATGAGGACTCAACTATCGAGATCTGTATGCAATAACTTTGTCTTCCTATGTCAAAATTTCTCCTAGGACAATGCTTGATGCACCATAGAAGATGGTATAACCTATACCTATATTAGAAATAATTCAAATAGGTGCTGATACAAGCCTCCCTTTCAGCTCCTGAAAGGATTTCTCACATGCTTCTGACCATGTGAACTTGAAACCCTACTTTGTAATACTATTAATAGGTGAAGAAAGATGTGATAAGTCATGTATGAAACTCCTATAATATCCATCCAACCCCAAGAAACTCTGTGTATCAAACATGTTCTTGGGATTCTCCCGAGAAACTAAAACACTAACCTTTTCATGGTCAATAGATACTCTTGATTATAAGATAATATAACCCAAGAAGTGGACTTTGTTGATCTAGAAGTGGCACTTAGAAAGATTTTAATAAAGATGATACTCTCTTAGTGTACTCAGAATGATCTCAAGATGTTTGGAATATTCTCTATGAGTGTGAGAATACACCAAGATGTCATCCATAAAGACCACGAAAAAAGACTCAAAATAGGGGTGGAAAACCCTGTTTATCAAAGACATAAAAATGATAAGTGCATTTGTAAGATCGAACGGAATAAAAAGATACTCATACAAACCCTACCTGCTATGGAAATTTGTACGAGGTATGTTTGATGGTTTGACTCGCATCTGATCATAACTATATCATAAGTCGATTTTTGAGAATACCTTTACTCCTCAGAGATGGTCAAATATATCATCTATTTGAGGAAGTGGATACCGGTTCTTGACTGTAATATGGTTAAACCTTCTATAATACATTCATAAACGAAGAGTTACATCCACCTTCTTTGAGAAAATCATGGGTGAACCCCAAGAGGATATACTAGGACTTATAAAAACTTTGGCCTCAAGATGCTCTAACTGCCTCTTGAGATGCTTGAGTTTGGTAGGTTCCATCCTCTAAGGAGGAATGGATACTGAAGCTGCTCCTAGAACAAGCTCGATTGTAAACTCTACCTCTCTCTTAGGAGGTAAGCCAAAAAACTCATTGGGAAAGAATTACCTAAAACGATCTACTACTGGAGGGAAATTAGTTTAAAGAAAACCCCGATCTTCCATGAAAATATTTGCAATCTAGGTGGTCACTCCACCTAGTCCACGGTACTTTGGTCCATATCTCCAGGCATGGACATCCCACTCACCTTTAAAAAGATAACTACTGCCTTTTGGTGATGTAAAATGGACCCTGAAGTGAGAGATGTCTACAAAGTCATGGTATTGGACTAACCATTCCATCCTGAGAATGACATCGAAGCCCGTCATCTCGAGAATGAAGATATTCCACAATAAAGGGTAATTTCATACCTAAAGGGGACAATCCCTACAATGGTGTATACCCTCTGTCTATATTCTCAATGGTTTATTGAGGGTCATTACACCATATTAATACTATATCTCTAGTCTAAGACTTTACATGATAGATATATAAATGAAAGAGTTCAAATAACCTATATCGAACAAAGTAGAGACAATAGTAGTGGCTACTAAAATAGTACCTCATACTGTAGATGGTTCCGCAGCCTGATACTAAGGTATCTACTATAAAGAATGCAACTGAACTGATCCATGGACATGTGAAACAGATGGACTACCATGATCATGACTAATCTGTTGGTACTTCCGGTGATTAGGGTTCGGACTACCACAACCATGACCACCTCCTCATCCAAACTGGTCGGTGTTATTCCATCTCCCTGCATGATGCGGCACAAAAGAACTCACTCCTGAAGGTGGAGCTGATGTTGATCCTTTTCCACTCAAAGCTGGCGGAAAGGTCCTATAGAAACACTAAAGATGACCCATACAGATATAATACTGACACTCAATATGGTCTCTATCACATTGGGTCTTCTTATGCCCAGGACTTCCACACTAATGACATGCCACAGAGCTATCAAATCAGATACTCTAGCTTCCACTACACTGAGGAGAAACCACTAGGGAATGTTTCCTACCACCAAAATAACTATTAGCCTGACGTGGAACTAATCCTTTAAACTAGTTACTCATGTTATCCCTCAGTTTATGCTTAGTTATAATAGCCTGATCAACTATTTCAAAAAAGGTAGGCGGGCGAAAGACATTCATCTAAATTAAGATGGCACACTGGAGCTCATCCTCAAAACGTCTATCATAAGAAATCTCATCGCAAGATAGAAGTAGTGAAAAGTGTTGTAAATTAGTTAAACTTGATGAATATTCCATAACTAACATAGAACCCTACTCGGTATGCATGAACTCTCTGGCTTTGTCAACTCTCAGTGCCTGAGGAAAGAACTGGTCATAGAAGGAAGTCTTGAAATCAACCCATAACATTCCCTAATAATGACTGATATGGGTAACCACATCCCACCAATGCTTGGATGAATCCCAAATTATGTATACAGTAATCTTTACTATCCACTCTAGAGGCATTTCTAGATGCTCAAAGATAGATAGCATGGCCTCTATCCAAGACTCAGCAGCCTGAGAAATATCATCCCCTAAAAAAATAGGAGGATGCTACTACTGGAACTCACGGGTCAGATCATCCATTGTAGGTGAAACCCATAGAGCACCATACATGGACTCTATCAGATGTAGGAAACTATCATGGACTTGGGAATCAGTTCCTAGATCAGGTACAATAGGTGGTTCCTCATGTGTCACTCCTAGAGGTAAGACTGGTGCCTCGGGGACCACCACATCTAGAGCATGATCATCACCACCTTTTTAGAGAACGACATGAGGACGTCGTAGTGGAATTGGTCTACAAATATCAAACACACACCTTAGAACAATATTAGAAGCAAGGAGATAGCATCACTAGTAGAAGTTGAACGTAAGAAAACTCACTACCCAAGGTATACTACCCCAAACTACCCACTTAGATGGCCAGGTATTGGTAAGTTCTCAATTATATGTTTCATATCATTTTTTTGTTAATTTCCAAGTTCACTCCTTTACCTTTCATAAACATGAAAATCTAGGATAAGGATGTGCAACCATTTCATTTTAGATGTAATGATTCACATTATAATGGATAACTATTTCTGATGAACTAGTTCCCATACACCAATCACCAAAAAAGACACCCATTTATTTATAGTATAATGGATCATCATGGTAAATTACTCATACCAATCCATGTGGGCCCATACACCTCAAGAATTAAGACAGGAAATCATTCAATCACAACCAAAATAATACAAGTTCAAGTAAACTATCACAACATCACTCAACAATCCCAAGCATATCAAGCAATTCAAGGCAGTGAAATGCACCTAAATGGCATGAAAATATGCATGACATGTGAATTCTAAGTTCCTATAACGATGAATGTATCAATTCTCCTTGTGCTCGTATCATTGTGCTAAGGATGAAAGAAATTCTCAAACATAGTAATAATCAAAACACCACACAGCATGTGCATCACCCAACAGTGAAATAATATCAAATGTAATATGAAAAATCATAATAAAAATTATAATTTAGGCAACATGGTTTTTTATCCTGAACATGGGCTCACAACACCCAAGAACAGCTTATGACCAACCCCTAAGAATTCATGTTCTCTAATATATTGTCTCCAAATAGTAAAGCAAGAAAATAAACTACCTATGATACCACTTTGTGATATCACAGACCTGGATTCAACTTAATGGTTTCCCTGAACCCAGTAGTCCACATGGCCTCAAGTGCATCTCCCTGAACACTAGAGGCTGCAAACTAATAGTGAGGGCCTACGGTGTGTCTGTGGGAATACTATTCCCTCATTTGAAAAGTGTATCACAGTGGAAGGATATAAACAATAGTAAATTAGGGAAGCAATATAAATAAACAGCAGAAGCAACTGATGCAATAGATAAATGAGAATAACAATAACTGTATCAACTAGAACAATAATGATGCAATGTCATGTCACTAGAAAACATGGATACAAGATAGTAGGAATGATATATTCCACAATATTATAAAGTAACTCAACACTATTCCAAGCATCATGATCTCTGGCTCGGTCATCTACTATCAAGATCCATTCTAAACAGTAAGTAATCAAGTGGTTGAAGTCGTATGATTACCTTTGTCAATACCTACAACCATGAAAACTACTCTGAGTACCAAATGATGCTCAAAAAGGGTGTGAGATAAATCTCGGTGGGCCACCACAAATGATGTCTATAACATCTAGCCCGTGTAATTGAATATAGCAGTGTGCATGAATGTATATATAAAGTAAATAAAGTAGTACACAATAACTAAATACCCTAGTAACTACTTCATCCCTTGGCTGGTGTCTGAACATGTAACTAGTTCAATAATTAATTAATTACCATTCAATGTTTATAGGTCACATGAGGCATAGCCAGCACTGTCATTACCTCATAATAGTATAAGTAGTGAAGGTCCCAAGACGTAACAAGGAAACCTAAAAATGATATCTGGTGAGGGAGTTCAAGGGTAATAACCAATGTAACATAGATATCATGTAATGTTAATTCAGTAGTATCTGAGTCTAGATAAGGGGTAATGTGTAATCCAAGGAGCATAATCCAAGGCATTCTATGATAAGGCACCTACTGAGTCCAAGGTGATCGACCAATGTAAAATGGGGAAAAGTAAGGACAGGGCCCTATTTGCTTTAACCATGGAACCTAATAGTCAATGCTATATCCAAGGAGTGTATTTGAGTTATCATGTAATAATGAAAAGGACCCTATTGTATTATACCAGGATTCCAAGGAATAGACAAGAAACGGATTCTAGGTGGGTGTCAACCTATGAAAACCATATCCTTGAATCGGAATGGGGTTCCCGAGTCATAAGGTATTCTCCTCTTAGAATCCAAGGAGATATTGAGTCAGTCCATTCCCATTTGATATTGTAATCATGAAATCATTCATTAGGTTCAAGATTTATCTTCCATTAGTGTGGATAATTAAATTAGCGTTGAAACCATTTAATCAAGTCTTAATTGACCATTAAGTCATATTCAATTATTGAGTTTCACTCCTCTACCTTCCATCAATATGGAAAGGGGTTCTATGGACATGTAACATTTATTAAATCTCATTTGACAAGTACAAGTTATATACTTAGTATACTTACCATTTCACATTTCACATTTAATAATCAATTTGAAACACTTACCTTATGTTGTTCAAGTGGTGAGAATACATGGTACATTCCATTATTCAATTCTCACTAATAACAATCCATTTATTATAGGAAGGATCACCTTTAGGAAGGTCAGGTGAAGGCACACCCTAATAGTGACTCAAATGTGCCAAAACAATAAAACCCAAATATGGCATAACCTTCAACAAGGTGTGGATTGAGTTGTGGTTGTAACTGCTAACAACTAATCACATATTTGGAAAGAGAACAACCATAAGATTTTAATAAGTATAACCATGGCGTGTAAATTTAAGAAATGGCTCATAATGAAATCGACTGTCCCCATACGCATATTTTAAAATCAACAAACTTTAGGGACAAGTTATAGACTACCCACCTTAGGGTTGTATGATCCCCCTCGTCCAGTATTGGCCATTGATTTTCCTAGAATCAAAGTAGATCTAAGAAAAGTTGAAAAAAACTCACAAGATGATATCTAGGTTTTGATCTAAAATAAGGATAATGGCTCAAAAGGACTTGACTACTTACCGTTATCCATCCAACGGGATGAATGAAAAGATCAAATGGATCCTAGAAGAAGGATATTTCTTGATCCCTATCTTAGGCCTTCAAAAAGCTCTAAATTGAGAGAAAAGGGGATTAATATTACTAATCTACAAGTAGGGGAAGAATATGGGATTGAATATATCATTAAGGGAATTTTGGACATTTTACCCAGAATTTTAGCATGCGCATGGTTTGTCAAACTAGGCACAAACCGTGTGAGATGGTTCTACCTAAAATAAAATCCTCCTCACTGTTCGATCAAACCTAGCACAAGTGATGCATGGGTATGTGGGAAAAAGGGGAATTCACCTATTTAGGTCACACGGTCATGCACCAACTGTGTGAGGTGGCTCTGTCCGGAAAAACACAATCTGCACGGTTTACTCCAAACCGTGCACCAAGGCTGCTTTTTCAAAAATATGGGTTCTAGGCTCCAAAATTTCCCCAGACACCCTTGAGGCCTTTTCTAACCCCTTAGGAATCTATATTAGGTCTAAGGTAAGGATTTAGACCTAAAATTAAAGGATTCATACCTGAGTGAAAAAATAAGTTCTTATAATAATAGTCAACAATACTTGATTCACATAAACATAGTGGAGTAGGAAACACTATTTGATTCCCATAATCATAGTAGAGTAGGAAACACTACCTAATTACAAAAAACATAGTATAGTAGGTAACACTTCTTGATTCCGATAAGCATAATGGTGCATGGAACATTGCCTAACTCCCATAAAAACAATAGAGTAGGAAACACTACATGATTGACATAAACATATTGGAGTAGGCATCACTACATTATTCCCATAATTATAGTGGAGTCGGTATCACTTCCTAATTTCCATAATGGAGTGAGCATCAATGTTCTAATTTAATAATATTCACATGAGATATAAATATTGAACTAATGCATTAGAGGGGGATATAGGACCCAAACTATCAAATAATAATAATCCATACATATATATTCCATTGTTACATGGAAACATTCATACATCAAACATCACATAATTAACCCATGAAAATGACATGTGTTTTAGGAAAATACTTTCCTAAAAAATTTCTTAATACATCCAAAGAAATAATTTAAATGGAAAAATAAAAATATACCTATAGCAACTTAAGTAGCATTAAGAATATTTTCATAGATTAAAAATAACTTTTTAAGATATTTAGATAAATCACTTGAAGAATAAGAAGTAATACCCATTTTGAAAGGATTGAAAAATCCTTAAAAATGGTTTCTTTAAAATGAAATTATTGAGATTGATAAAACATTTAAAAATAATCATTTAAAACAAAAATAGGTTTTTCATAAAACATATTTTATAAGATATCGATTATTTTAAAACTTTATTTAAGAAGATATAAAAATAATTGAAAACACCTTTCTCAAAACACAAGACTTTAAACCCCTTTTTATAATTAAAAATTCAATTTATAAAAAATAAAAATAAATTACTTTATAAAAATATAATAATATTTTATTTAATTTTCAAAATCATCATGGATTAAAATCATAGAAACCAATTTTAAAACATATAAAGGGGCCTCATGGTCTAGTAAGGGGTGATCCATAGCTAGGGTTACCCCATTGTCACATTCATACCTTCCACTTCGGGTTAGCTTGGAATTCCTCAGTGTTTTAAAGATGTGCTTGTGGTATAGTCCTCCTTCTACAGTGACGTCGTGATACCCTATGGGATCAGCTACCTCAGAATTTATCTTTGTTGTTGGTATTCTACTTACCTCACTCCACCTATACTGGATAGGGCTTCTCAAGGCATCATGGTGATGGTCCAGCAGCCGAGTACCAGTATCTACATCTAAGGGTTGCTTTCATGACTCCTATAAGAGCATTGGGTGGTCTGTTGAGGTCACTGAGGCTTTTTGGAGAGAGGTGATGGGATTTGGGAGCGTGGTTTCAGTGGGATCTGGCACAACATGGAACGAGTGGTCATAGTTGAGTTTATGGTTTCTTGTTATTGATCTCTAAACTTTTAATTTGGATGTGGATCTATGTCTTTTTGTTGGTATTGGGTGATTCGGCTTCACGTTTTGGTTGTTTCTGTGTTTTTTTTGGGTGATTCCGTAACTTTGAAGTGGAGTTTATTTTATTTGTGATATTCCTTGGTAAAAGAGAATTTGATATGTGGATCGCCTGCAGTGGTGGATTCTATGATGGATTTCTAGTTTTGAGGTTTTTATTTTTCGATTTTGGTGTGCATTCCTCGTATTGGATTTATGTTATCTGTTATTGGGTAGGGCTCTGACATTGCAGTGGTGGCACGGGTTATACCAGCAGTGGCGTTGATGATTTTACCACTTTGACATTGTGATCTCTATTTGTATGTTTAGGTTTCTATCTTTGGATGACTCTGTATTTATCTTTGTAAGAATATTTTGGTTCTACAGTTTGATAAGTTCAATGGTGGTTCCTAGATTTGTTGTTGAATTTTGGATGTGTTTCAACTTGCACACTACTTGGGTCTGCTTCAGATGAGGCACACAACAATATTCTTTCACCATTGCATGCCATTTTATTTAGAATCTTGATAGGTTCTGGATCTTTCATCAGTACCGTGCCTGTGCACCCCTGCATAGTATATCTAGATAAGCGGTTATACGATGGTGATGGAATGTCATCATGATGTAATCACTGGGGATGGGCAGATCATGTAGTATCGTCCTAGGTTATCCTCTTTCATTGATTTATTTTTTTATAATTTTTGGAATTTTTGGTTTCTCACTTTTTCCTAAAAAGTGTTTTGATAATAAAAAAGTTAATTTTCAGTCAAATATAGAAAGGAATCTTTATAAAGAATAACTCTCATAATTTGAATGGAACTGTAATATTTTTTATAAAATGGTTTTACCATAGTCATAAAATATGAATCTATAAAACACATTCAAATATAATTATAATAAAATAGGAATAAAAAGTACCATGAAAAAATATATTAGGTTGTAATTAACAAATAATTTAAGGAAGAGGTTCCAGAAGAATCATTATAACTCAACTGAGAGAGTTGAGTTGTTAAAAACCCTTACAACTTTGATACCTTTTGAATTAAAATTCATTTAAAGAAAGATCATGATATGAATCTTAAAACCCCATGAATTTTAATAATATGGATAAATAAATTCAGTTGGAATTAATCACACTATATAAAATATAACATGGTGCATAATAAGAAATAGGTCTCAAGGAATTGAATTTGAGACAAATAACCCCGTACCTTAAATTTTGAATTCCACTAAAGTGATTGAAATATCATGTATAACAAAAATAAATATATTAATAACCTATTTCATAACCTTATAAGTTTGTATAACATTTTATAAACTTTATTTATATTTATTTTTAGCATGTATATTAGTTAGGTGTTATCTATTTTTAATATCAGATGAGTTTTCTTGATCGTTTTGAACAAGTTTTATAGTAGTAGTGTTGTTATTCATTATTATCTGAAATTTCATCATTCCTAGATAATTCATGTGTTTTTAATTAATATTTTTATACTTGATAGATTTATAATTTACTTCTATAAGAGTTTTATTTATGGTTCGTGTAGACAACATTGACAATAATCATGTTTTGGTGAATTTTAACAAACAAACAGTGGTATATTAATTAATGAGTTTTATATTAAAGTTAACATTATAAAAAAATAATTAAATAAATATTTATATCATATATAAGTATTATTTATGTACTTATACTCATCCACGATTTTATTTTATATTATTTTTTAAGTGTGTGGTTAACTGGCCTAAACATGAACATACCATAAGTAATGGATGAGTGTGGATATGAAAGGGGTTTCTTTTAGACTACTATAATTATTATAAAATAATATTATTATTATTATATATTTATTTTTTTAATCATATTTTAATAAATTTTAATAAATAATAAAAAAACAAGATGAAAAATGAGATTTATTACTTCGTGGAGGTGGTAATCCGCACAACACACAGTTGACATTTTCATTTCTCAACAAATGATAGGGAAAGAAGGAGGATTATAATTTGTCTCTTAATAATGATAATTATATTATATATTTCATTTTTATTCTTCACTTCAATATTTATAACCAATGAAGATAGGTAGTGGTGAAAACTGGACGATGTCGCTTTGTGGAAGCGGTAGTTCATATAAACTCGCTATCAACGATCTTTTATTTTTATAAGTGAATGGGAAGGAATAAATAAGGTTTAATATATTAATATAAAAAAAATTAAGTATACTAATTATATTTATTTCATTATATTACTATGGTTATTATAGGTTTGGAAGTAAAAAATTAAGAATAATAAGTAAAGGATTAGGTAATTCAAACGTTGGGACCTCGAACTTTCTCTTGAAAGTATCCTTGGAAGTAAAGGGACTAGGAAAACTAATTGAGAATGTAGTATTATAAAATATAGAAATTTTCTAGGAGGATAAAATAGTAGTGTTTTTGGATTAAATTCAAATGAATAATGGTGGCATGAAATAGTGGAAGCGTTCCACTTTTATAAGTGAATAAAAGGAAACTTTTGGGAATGACCATTAATTTTCAATAATGAAATGACACTGTTCAGGGTTCAATGGTTCCGATATTTAGAAGAAATGAATTTTGGGTGAGATAAGGTTAATAAATCCTACACAATTCATTTTATCACTTTTTTTTAAAATATTTCAAGCCTATTACCACTTGATTTTTAAATTTTACCAATTTGGTTTTTACCATGGTAAATAGTTTTTTACCCTGGTAGTTTATATTTTATTAAAAAAATATTGTAACCCTAATAAAAATATTTTTGATATTATAAAACTAAATTTAGGCTTCATATAGTCTATTTCAATTTATAAATAATATAAAATTAAATTTTAAATTAAAACATTTCATATATAGAAAAACTGTTTTGTAGAAAAAATGAGCTTTTCATCCTCATGTGTTCTTAATATTATTTAGTGTTGGTTACCAGTTGAATGAGTGATAATATATTTACACACATCATTAAACATTAAATTAAACTTATTTTTTAAAAGTTATCAATTTATCTAGTTATGTATGAAATACACAATATTATTAAAACAATTCTTTAAAAATAACAATTTTACCATTATCAGGGTCATTAAATTTAATCTTAGTGTCTTTATTTTAATACTAAAAATGAATTTTAAAATATTAAATATTATTAGAATGTTGAATTAAATTATTAAATCTATTTTTTAGATTCAATTTCTATTAGTGATGAAAAAAAAATTTTAATATGTGTAAATAAAAATTATCTTTTTAAAGTAAAATATTACTTATGTTTCCAAAAACCTACAAACATAGGTTTTATAAATTTTAAAGTCTTTTTAAATGATTCATTTTACATTATAAATATATAATTTCATATGAAAATGTTTCAAAAACTGTTAATTAATTATTGTATTATGATAATTTCATAAAAGTAATGGAATTAATAAAAACTATTATTTTTAAATATTCACCTAAAAATTAATTATTTTAGAAAAATATAAAACATTCACCTTAGGATAATTTTGATATTTTTAGTTCCAAAATTAATTTCATTTTTAAAAATTAAAATTCAAAAATTTATAATTTTGTATTTCAAAATAAAATATAATATATATAAATAAAATATATATTTATCAAAAAATACATTTTTCATACTTTAACTACTATTAATCATATTTTTTATTCATTTTATTATATATTATTTTTTATTATTTTCTTGAGGTTTTATTATTATTAAATTTTCTTAGTAATAAATATGTCGTAGCTTATTTTATTTTGTTTTTGCATGATGATAAAGTTATCGAACATAACATTAATTTATAAAAAAATATATTATAAAATCTTTAGGCATTACATTCCCCAAATTAAATTAGTTACATCCTTAATATTTTAATAATAACTTACTAGTGAAACTAACTAAAGTTTTATAAGATATATACATGACTAATGATATAATTTAAAGAATGGTATCAACAAACTTTGAAAAAATATATTTTTCCCAAAAATAGATCGATCCTAATATTGAGTTTTTCTCCAATCGTTTGAGATAAACAAATCTCATGATTTGGAATTATAAATCCTATTATGGAATTATTTTTCCAAGATAAATCATAGTCATAATTTCACTAGAAGATGATTATAGGTTGGTTTAAAATATGAAATGCGATTTACCTATTTTTTGATTACTATGGATTATATATGGATATTTCCAATACATTTCAAAAATAACATTGAATTTATTTAAAGGAGGTATAATAAGAATTTCATGAATCATATTCCATAAAATTCAACTTGGGATAAAGTAATAATATAAGATAATATCAAATCATTTGGGTGTTTATTTTATGCTCTTAGAAATCTTCTTATCCCTATTAGGGTAGTTAAAATTAGATTCCAATTAGATATCCAAAACTTTGGAGTGGAGGGTAATTGTACAATTTAATCTTATTTTTCATGATCTACTTTCATTGTTAGGGATAGAATAGGATTTCTCATGTTTCCTTGGTTTATGAGTTTTTTTTATGTTTATTATCATCATTAGCTATTGGATTCGGTAATAGTTTTCATTAATTCCAAAACTCTAAATATTTAACGCATTGGGAATTACTCACCCCCATTTCATTAATCATATTCTTCACCCTAGCTCAAAATTCATGAGCTCAATGGACAATCCTTATACACTTTAAACAGTTTATTTTTCATCCAATATATTCTCTTCGGTGCTTCTTCCCATGTTTTTAACATATAAGTAGTTGAATCTTCTTTCCTGTATAATTTTCATCTCCTGATCTTCTTTGAATCTTCATTCTTCTATTTTTTTTTTAATAAAATGTTTTAAAATACTCAAGTTTTTAATCATAACTCAAGAGATTTGGGTGTTCATAACCACATTATTTGTAACATTGTCTTATATCCAATTTAGTTTCTCATGATAAAAATTGATACATTGTCAATTATGTCCATTACTAACTTGGTTCCTTCTAACTTGATCCAATTCTATAACCAAATATAGTTTTTTGAGAGTGAGGAAAAATTAACACTATAAAATAATTATTTTAATATAATTACATGAAAAATAAACCTAAAAATATCTTACTCCTCAAAATTATTACATTAGCTTTCAGTTTAACCTAAATTACTCCCAATTAGATCTTGCTTTCTTTAATTTGGGTTCTCTCATATTCCTTAACCTAATTCCTTAACATGATAAATCCTTTATAATGGATATTAAATAGAATGTGATAAACCAAATCATATCCCTTGGGATTTTATAGCTAAGTGTATAGTCTTAGGCCAAGTAATTGTGAACTAGAGTAAATATCTATTAAATGTTGTCTAACCTTTTTCAGGGTGATTACCACTAGGTAAATATGTTCCACAACCACATCCAGATTCTATAATCTATATAGAGATTTAATTTCTAGTAAAACCATATAATCTCTAACTTACCAAAACTTAGGGATTTTATCTTACACTTAATCTTCTCCCCTAGAATTATTCCTAGAATTTTCACTAAATTTATCTTATAATAGTCCCAAAAATAAATAAAATAATCCTTAAAAATAACTAAACCCTACTATGATACCAACTAAAGCACCCTAGACCCACACACCCAGGTTCAGTGTTAAAACACTTTTTTTAAATATTGGATTTTATAAGAATTTAAATTAATATTTCTTTATTTTAATCATCACCATAAGATAAGTAATAAAACTCATATGGAATCTCACAATCCCAATAATGTAAGATTTAGAGACTTTTAGGAATATTTACAAAGGAAACTTACTTAACAAAACATATGAACATTTATTCATAATTGAACAATAATATAATCCATTCTAGACTTGTCATAAGTTATACTCTTATTTATAACCTAGGGAAAGGAAACATAAGAAATTTTTGGGCTATAATTTTCATTAAGGATAAAACTCATCATCATGTAATCAAGGGTTAGATCATAAGCATGAGATAAAACATGAATGAGGGTGATATATATTTTTTAACATGGAATAATAAGATTTTCCCATAATACATGATGTAAATACTTTTAATATCAAAATAGAAAACATATACCATGGAATAAGTGTGTTGAAAACTAAGATAATAAATATGATCCATTGAAAGAATCATAGTCATAATGATATGGAATAACATGGAAATGAATCATAATAATAAACTATAGCCCAAAAGTAGGCATAGAAAAAAAAATGGTAGAGAAGGAAACACTACCCATTTACCATAGACATATTAGATAATGAAACACTACCTGATTCCCATAAACATAGTGAAGAAGGAAACAATTTATAATTTCCATAAAAAAGTTGAGAATGAAACATTTCCAGATTCCCATAAACATTGTGCAATAGACAATGCTGCCCAATTCTGATAAACATAGTGGAGTATGAAACACTTCTTGATTAACATAAACATAGTGAAGAAAGAAATACTACCTAATTATCATAAACATAGTGGATTAAGAAACACTAATATGTTCCCATAAACAAAGTTAAGTAAGAATCAATACCTAATTTCCATAAACATAGTGTCGCAGGCTTCACTTTCTGATTCCCATAGTGGAGCGAGCATCAATACTCCATTACCATAATCATATCATGAGATACAAATACATAAGTAATGAATTTTAGGGTGATATAGGACCCCACTCATTTCATAATAATAATCAATACATAAATTTACTATTATTTTATGAAAATATCCACACATCAAACATCACTTAATTAACCCGTGGAAAAGAAACAGGTTTCATGAAAATGATTTCCTAGAACAATTTATAAGAAATATAGAGAAAGAAGTTGGAAGGTGTGTAACACCCGAGACAGTTATGAGAAATACTTTGTTTTTATGTTATATACATAATCAAAGGAATATTTCACTACACACAACACTAGCATGGCTTTATTTACACGCAATTGCGACCTTCCTCGATAGATTGCGTTGTACGGAATACCGAGTTTCACTAGACAACGATATGCTATTAAAATATTATTAAAACTAGCTGTTATGAATAGTAATACCCACTTTTTGAAATTTTTTTAAATTTTATTTTTCAAAATGGACTTCATTTTTGGATTCGGAATATTGAAATTAGCATAGGGTGAAATTTCGGTATTTTTCTGAAAACTTTCAATTTTTGATGAATAGTGAAAACACTAGGTTACAATTTAAAAACTGAATTTTTATTTAAATAATTATTTATTTTATTTAAATTTATTTTAGGTCAAAATTGATACATAATACCTATATAAGTTCAATTCAATTCATTGGAGTCATTTTATAATAATTTTAGATATATAAAAATTTTATTGAACTTTTCACCGTCTTTTACCCACCTCTTAGGAGAATTTCCAAATTCACATAAAACTTAATTTTACCGCTTCTGTGAGTTGAATTTTGAAAATATGAGAGACACAGTTAATATCAAGGACTAAAATTTTGTTCAATGAGATAAAAATAACTTTTTGTGAATAGTAACTTTTTACTTTTTTTACCACAGTTAAAAGTAAATAGGGTAATTAAGGGTAAAAATGATATTATTATTACCCTAACACATGTCCTAATTCTATTTTATAAGTTTAATTCGACCAAAAACAACCTTAGGAATACAATATGACCATTTAGGCCCACTTGGATTAGATTAGTACATTTAATATTAATTTATTTAAAGAAGGGTTAAAATAGTTATAAATCAAAGTTTAATAACTAAATCATTTTTAATATAGGGTTATACATAAGATAAATTCAACTATAAATATTAATTAAAAATATAAAAGTATTTCCTACATAATGGTATTTTATTTTTAATTTTTAGACTTTAAATAATTTAATTTATTTATGAAACAATGATGATGCAGTAATTATATTATTAAAGAAATATTGACATAATTGATGTTATAAATACCCAAATAAACGCAATTTGAGACTTTTTATGAATTAAAATAATTTTCAATGTTAATATGACATTTTATTATTGATTTAATTAAATTTTTTTGAACTAATATTTCTGTTATGATTTTCAAAAAAAATCAATTACCAAATAGTATCAAAATTTATATAAAATAGTTTTTAAAACAAATATTATATTATTAATTGTTATTTTATTCCTAAAAATCTAAGGTCCGGCCAAATGATTTAGATAAGGTTATATATATTAATAATAAACAACTTGGGGTTCTTTTGGCTTTTTGTAGTAAGTTTATTAACCTTATAATGAAAGAAAACAAGAAGACACGGTAAAAGTTAAATTATCTAACTTAAAGTAAAATCTAAATGATAAGGTTAAAATAGATACCTAAACTCGTCTAAATTCTATTGGATGAGAGTATTTAGACCCATCCCAACTTTATCTTCTAAATAAATCAATTTTGAGCTATTAAAAAGCGAATATGACTTTATAATAAAATAATATTTTTATTTTTTCCAAAGGTGACCCTCTCTTCCCTTATAAAAGGGAACCTCTTCCCTCTATTCCTCACACCACTTGGAGCCTTCAAGATCGGAAAACCCCTTCAAAATTTTCTTCTATACTTCCCTAGAAACATCCTAGAGGTCCTTCTCTTCTTCAGAGACCAATTTTAGTTCCCTAAGAGGAGGTCTCAAAGAGGTGCTTCAAAGACGAGGTAATGTCTGTTACCGATTCTTTCAACTTTATTTCTTCTTCCACTTCTTCTTATTTAGTTGTTTCATTATGAAGTAATAACATCAGTATCACTAATATATTGATATTTTATTATAAGTATGAAACAACCCTATTTCACCATCTATCCATCCTACAGAAAATGAAATCACCGCACGTGCGTACGTACGGAATACCGTCTCCATGCCGTGGTGTAATCTATTTTCCACCACCACCTTCCTTGGATGGGTATAATGGTGTAAATAATAACTATAGATGATTATTTTAAAGTTATATTTATTCTTAAATAGTATACATACACTCCAATACAATTCCACGATCATGGAAATGATATCATCGCTCGTGTGTACGTACAGAATATCGTCTCCACGATGTGATACGACTCGTTCTATATGATTTTCATTGCATAATGATTATATAAATGAATTGAGTGAATAAATATGATATGTATTACACTAATACCATTCTGTAAATGAGGTATATATAACCTAAAAAGAAGAATAAGAATTTATTCGACAAAACACGCATAAGAACAAAAAGCAATAAACACCCGAATAACAAGTAACAATGAACTATTACTAATAAGAAGCTAAGAATATGACCATATATGATATCATAAAAATAATTATGATTCTGTAATAAGTCAATGACATTATATAAATCATTATATAGGAGTTTCGGACACTTACGAAGCAAATCGGACCTAAGGTAAGGGAAAATCTCAAAATCTCAATTTTTATCCGAGATTGTTTATACTTCAGAATTTACTGGGGAATAATTATCATCCACATCCATGTTTCCTCAATATGTAATATTATTTATATCCTCCTACAATTGTTTAAATCCAATTTTACCCTTAGGTGAGTTTTTAGTAAAAGATATGAAAGGAATCTTTTGTCGTTTTTCATACGAGGTACTTTTTGACTTTTCCAGCCAAAGTATGAGAAGAGTCTTCTTTTTTAACTTATATGGCCTGAATGGATTTTAGAACATTATTTCCATGAATCTTCCTTTAAAATTTCTCAAGTTTATTTTTAATCAACTTCTTTTAGTTTAAAATTTTATGACATGTTAAGAAAGGGAAAATGTTTTTGAAGTAGAAAGGATATTTTCCTCAAGAATGGAGTTCAAGTGTTTTATCAAAATTATTTTCCATCTAATATAATATAGGGTTCTGTTTCTATCCCTATTTTTACATTTTTTTTTAGTATTTTATGATGCAATTATTTTTATGATGTCCTTTTATCTTATATGGATTGTGTTATGATGGCATAAGAATCCCATTTTTGTTACATGGGTTATGCTATGATGTATGATTTATGATTTTTTGGCACACATAAGAATGGTTTCATTATGAGATGGGTGGGACCTATATCTCCCTCCAATGCATTGGGTAATGATTTATATCTCATGAGATAGACATGGCTGGAACGGCAGGTTAATCCGGTTCAGTGAAACAGGACTGAAACGAGGAGTGAACTCGGTTCAGAAATGGACTTTGTCCACTAAGATAGTCTTGGCAATAAGTCTTGACTACTAAGAAATGATTCTCTATGATTATGCGTGTATTCCTCAAAGTTTCATGTTTTAAGTTATTATTATTGGGATTACATTTCACTACTATGATTTATCCCATGTTATGAAATTATGATCTCTTTTTCAGGTTAATATTTCCAAAATGATATGTTCTTATGAATATGATGTGATTGATATTTCTTTTGTTTACCCTTACTGAGCATTTGAGCTCACCCTTTTGTATGTTTTCTTTTCCCCAGGACAGGAAGAAGGATATTAAGTAGGATATTCCAAAAAGGGACTCTAGATATGATGAAATAAATGGGAGACAACGTAGATGATTTATGAACCAGTTGTTTATGTTTCCCAGTTTCTAAAGACACTATACATATACGGTCCTTTCATGGTTTTGTTATATGTTGTAATAAATGTAATTAAATTTTGAATTATTGACAATGTATGTAAAGTATGGGTTGTTATAGTTGGTATCAGAGGAAAGGTATAGTCAACCTTTGGAAACTAGGATGTGAAATCCTTAGTAAGAAACCTAAGGATATGTCTAAGCATGGAAAACAATCTTAGTGTTTTAGAAATGGCCATGAACAACCTAAGATAAGACCTTAAGTGTGAAATTTTATTCTTGATTATGTGGTTTTCCTATTATAATTAGTGTTACTCACACTATTATTCTTGGTTTTAGTCAATGGTTGGAACCCGAAGGAACCGTGTTAATGTGGAATGCGACGGGAAATTCAATGATAGTCCCCCTGAGCAACCAAACGTTATGGGAGATGGAATGAAAAATCTTGTAGCAATGCTCACACAACTTTCTCAAGCTATGAATCATCCAGGACTTCGAAACGAGAAAATAAATGAGCAAAATTCTGTTGAATCCTTCCTGAGGCAGTGTCCACCTTCATTCAGCGGGTCTTCTGATCCATTAGTGGTTGAACAATGGATCAGTACCACTGAAAAGATATTTTCAGTTCTTCAATGTTCTGAACATGATAAATGTAACAACCCGAAATTTTGAATAAATCTTGTTTCCTAATTTTATGTGTCATTTTATTTTTTATACTCAACAAAAATGTTTCATTTGATAACATGAGTATAATTAAAATGACACTTTTGGTTTTTGACTGTTATATGACCATTGGTCAATATGACCACTAGAAACTAAACGTTTTGATTATTGTCTCTAAATACAAGTAATCTTGGTTAATTAATATAGAAAGAAGATTCGATGGCCTCACCCAGTAGTCTTGGACCAATCGAATCCCATCTAACAGAACTTGGGAAGGAGGTAGCACCACTGGGCTTTGCTCTGGACCAAACCCAAGCTGAACTTCATCATATAAATCTAGAACGGGATCACCTTCGCGAGAAGTTCAAACTGATAGAAATTACTACTCATGCGATGTTGGCCGAGCCTCCCTCGGATTCTCTCACCTTAGCACACCTTACACTTAGGTCCTATGCTGGTGTGATAAGGGGCTATGTAAGGAGACCGTAACTGCCTTGTGTAATCCTTTGTTTTAAATAAAAATTGGGATTTCTTCTTATGATGAAGTTTATGAATTTTCAAATGACCGGATAAATATAGTATGCATATTTTTGATGAATTTTAGAAAAAGGATATTTTAAAAATGGTTGTGTAAACCTTAAATAATTAAAAATGTGTAATTATTTTCGAAAAATGGTCTTCTACAATTATGTTCAGTACGAAATTTAGAGTCTAATAAGATCAACTTAATTTTTGATGAATAGTAAATTATGAATAGTGATTTTATGATTAGGATTAGTAATGTGTACAAATGGATTAGTAATCTCACTTAACGAAAGTATTAATATAATCTAGGCACCTTGATTAAGTAATGTGATTCAATAAAATGGTTAAATAACGGTTTCATAAATCATTATTCAAGTATTAGTTTTTTCGGGTGAATAGTGTTTTTTATTTAAAAATTTAATTAAAAATATTTAGATAATTATTTTTATAAAATGGATTTCATTTTTGAACTCAGAGCACCGATATTATGCTATGGTAATTTTTGGGGTTTTTTTTGAAAAAAATGAATTTTCGGTGAATTGTGTTTTTATTTAAAAATTAAATTAAAAATATTTAGAAAATTATTTTTATAAAATGGAGTTCATATTTGTAATTAGAGTGTTGATATTTGGTTAAGGTGAAATTTTGGGATTATTCTGAGAAAGTTTAATTTTCGATGAATAGTGAAAATACAGTTTTTAAGTTACGGGTGTTTAATGACATCATTAAATGATGTATTAAGTTTGTAATCAATATGTTCGAATTATGAATAGTTAGATAAGGTATGAGGTGTTCCAAGTGGCCAATACCATGGGAAAGCCCATGGTTTTTCCAAAACCACTAATGAGGTGTCCCTTTGCCATTAACGCCTTGTCCCCTCACTTTCCCTATAAATACCAACCCATCCTCTCATCCATTCGACTTCCCACTCTCCACCAACGAAGTTCTGGTCTCATTACCTCCCAAGGAGTCCTCCCATGGTGCCCCCAAGCCCTCAAGGTCCCAACCTTTGAGTTTTAAGAGTTATGTTTTAAGGTAAGGGATCCGACCTCTCTCTTTCATTTCAAGTAATCTCTTTTATGTCATTCCTTTTATTCTCCATGTTATTATGTTGGAGGATGTTCTTTTATACTCCTATTACTTCCCTTTTCATGTTCATATAATGAGAGATCCCCTCTTGCTCTCATTATTTCGTTTTATGAAGTTTTAAGTGGCGCCGTTAGGCTGCCGAAATTTTTGTAACGGATTCTTTCTCCCTTCTCATTTTTCAAGATCTATTTTCATGTAAAGTATTGCAAGTTCCTTTTTATTATGTTGGGGTATGATCTCTAAATTTATCATACTGATCTTTTATGATCATATGACGAGAGACCCCATTTGATCACTTCAATTCAGTATTTTAAAGTTTTAAGTGGCGCTGTTAGGCTGCCGAATTTTTAAGTGGTTCTTCACCCTTCTCGTTTTGAAGTTCTACTTTCATGTCAATTCTTTCAAGTTCCTTTTTGTTATGTTGGGGTATGATCTCTATATCTATAATACTGGACTCTTATGTTCATATGATGAGATACCCCATTTTATCTCTTCAATTTAGTATTGTGAAGTTTTAAGTGGCGCCGTTAGGCTGCCAAATTTTTAAGTGGTTCTTCACCCTTCTCATTTTGAAGTTCTACTTTCATGTCAATTATTTCAAGTTCCTTTTTGTTATGTTGGGGTATGATCTCTATATCTATCATACTGGACTCTTATGTTCATATGATGAGAGACCCCATTTGATCTCTTCAATTCAGTATTTTGAAGTTTTAAGTGGCGCCATTAGGCTGCTGAATTTTTAAGTGGTTCTTCACCCTTCTCGTTTTGAAGTTCTACTTTCATGTCAATTCTTTCAAGTTCCTTTTTGTTATGTTGGGGCTTTATCTCTATATCTATCATACTTAACTCTTATGTTCACATTATGAGAGACCCTATTTGATCTTTTCAAATCATTTTTGTTGAATCTTAAGTAACGTCGTTAGGCTGCCGAACTTTCATAAGAGAAATCTAATTTTTGTCTTCCTTCCATGTTTTTCATTTCAAATGTTATGTCCTTGAATTTTAATTACCATGATCATGTATCCTTCTTATTCTGTCCATATACTATTTTATGGGTCATTTATGAATGTTTGACCCATTTTACCTCTCTTTTTAATGTCTTTTAAAACCACGTAACATAGCCGTTATGCTACAGAATATCCGTCTCAAAATGTCTCTCTCTTTTTCAAAAGTTCTTTTATATTATTAAGTGAATACTCAAAGCTCTTTCTTCTAAAGTGGTATTCAAATATATACCAAAATGTTCTATTTTAAATTCTGGGATTTACATACATGAGACCCACCTTCCTTTTCTGTGGGTTTTAAAGTGATGTAAAGATCATGTCTTTAAAGCAGTTTTTAAAACGTTATTATTATGAAATGAAACCCATTTATTTTATGCTATATGGGTTATTTATGAAATGTTTGATGATGATATATGTGGCTCACATGATAATAAAGGCAAATTTAAGGGTGCGCCCTGATAGCGCTCCTATGCATTGGGTAATGATGTAACCACTAGAGATTACAATTTTCACGATACCTTGGTGAATAACCTTGGTAATTTTAAAATGACACCTTGGGGATGGACCTTGGTGATATGTTCATGATTGTCTATGTTAAGTGATGTAGCCACATTTTCAAGTTATGAAAAATGTTATTTTTATTATGATATGCCTCCTTATTTAATTCTCATGCCTTAAAGTTCTTTTTCATGACCTTATTGAAGTATCTCAAGTTCACATGTAAAATGTTTCTCTTGTTTTCCTTACTGGGCCTTTTGCTCACCCTTTCTTTTGATGTATGCTCCCAGGTTATGTGATGCAGTAATGAACCTAGGATGAACATGAGGGAAAGCCTTTCAAGTGTTTTAGAAGAATGTTTTATGTTTTCATGTTTAAAGTTCCTGGTTTCCAAGACACTAAACCTTAAAGATCCTCGGTTTTTTAAAATGTAATGAAAGTTTATATGATAAAGAGGCGGGATGCTATAGTTGGTATCAAAAGATGGTTTAGTTATTTGTGGAAATTAGGATTTGAAAAATCTAGGAAGAACCCTATAGAAAAGTTTAAATATATGAAATCTTCCTGGTATTTTGGTGAGTATTGAGTAAGGGGTTTCCAAGAAAATACATCCCTGTCTGGATACGAGCAGGTAGAGGTGGCTCTGGCACAGATGTACATAGGGGTAAAACCTGAAAACACCGCTTTGAGCTAGACTCGAATGAGAACTGGTACACGACAACGGGCCTTGCTGCACTCTTGGTTACGACACTCCCGGGGGATATGCTTTGGTAAATTCATAAGCTTAGTATGAACCATTATTAAAGGAACAAGGATAAAACAAAATAAAGATTCACATAAGAATATATGATCATGGATAACCTAGATTGGAACCTAGGGGATCACAAGTTAGGATATACTTTTATTCTACATGTTTATCCTTTTATGCTTAAAGTTTCCTTTCCATGATTATTAGATAAGTAAATAAGCCCCTAAATATAGTTTCTTTTCTTAGTTAATGGCGGGAAATGGAAGAACATGTCCCAAAAACCAATGTGATAGGAAATGCGACGATTGTCGTATTAATATGACAGAGGTGATTAGGGGATTAAAAGATTATTATTATTTTGGAATACGTTCACTATTTTAGGGACCCTATATGATCGAGGTAAATAGATTACTACGGTATTTTCATTGAGGAGTAAGGTTGACTTATATTTTGAAGAATCAATGAATTTATGGTGGACTTATAGTAATTTAGGTTACTTATGGGAATGATTAACCTATCTTGGGTAAAATATGTTTAGTTTAGATAATTTTTTTATAAGATGTTAGGAGTGGTTGATGTTGTTTGGAGATGAACAATGAAGTTTATTTTGGAAGACTATGTTATCAAATCCTTCTTGTATTTGGGTTTCAATCTTAGTTTGGTTTATTTTGAGGAATTTTAAGGACTATTATTTATGGGATGGTCTATGATGAACTTTGGGTATTACCATGGAACATTGAAGATTTAAAATTATTTTCCATTCCTATGGGATTATTCCTTTTTGAAGAGTTGTTTAACCTTACCCTTTCTATTTTGGGGATAATGTTTAAATATAGAAGAAATAGATAGTTAATCTTTTGTGGATTATGTGATTCTCTAGAAGATGATTCTTGTGTTTTGATGAGACCAAGTAGTTTTGAATGCTCATCATTTGGGAGAAAAGATTAGTTTTGTTAGAAACTTATTAAAGGGTGAAACTCTATATGAAGGTAGATATATTTCCTTATGTTTTTGTTCTATGTTGTAAATGAATTCCTCAAAATTATGAAAAGGAACGTAAAACAAAAATGTTGTTGGTTTACGTTTCCTACTAGGTAATCAAAGATCGTTTACACACATAATAAGTTTGGGATTTTCTTATGGTTAACTTTCTCCTAATCATGTTCTCTGTCACTCTCCCTCAGAACTTGACCCTTTGTTTTCTCCTCCATGTCCATGTTTTCCTACATGGAATCCTAGTGTGGGCTAACTCGGGTGACCTTCGTACTTCCCTTTCTTTCTTTTAAAGTAATAGTTTTACTGACTCCTTTTCCGATGTGGGACTTTCAATGAAATTTCAAAACCTAATTTTAAAAAAATTGCGAGAACGCAATTTCTTAAGGGGGGAAGATTGTAACAACCCGAAATTTTGAATAAATCTTGTTTCTTAATTTTATGTGTTATTTTATTTTTTATACTCAACAAAAATGTTTCATTTGATAACATGAGTATAATTAAAATGACATTGTTGGTTTTTGACTGTTATATGACCATTGGTCAATATGACCACTAGAAACTAAACGTTTTGATTATTGTCTCTAAATACAAGTAATATTGGTTAATTAATATAGAAAGAAGATTTGATGGCCTCACCCAGTAGTCTTGGACCAATCGAAGCCCATTTAACAGAACTTGGGAAGGAGGTAGCACCACTGGGCTTTGCTCTGGACCAAACCCAAGCTGAACTTCATCGTATAAAGCTAGAACGGGATCTCCTTCACGAGAAGTTCAAACTGATAGAAATTACTACTCGTGCGATGTTGGTCGAGCCTCCCTCGGATTCTCTCACCTTAGCACACCTTACACTTAGATCCTATGCTAGTGTGATAAGGGGCTATGTAAGGAGACCGTAACTGCCTTGTGTAATCCTTTGTTTTAAATAAAAACTGGGATTTCTTCTTCTGATGAAGTTTATGAATTTTCAAATGACCGGATAAATATAGTATGCATATTTTTGATGAATTTTAGAAAAATGATATTTTAAAAATGGTTGTGTAAACCTTAAATAATTAAAAATGTGTAATGATTTTCGAAAAATGGTCTTCTACAATTATGTTCAGTACAAAATTTAGAGTCTAATAAGATCAACTTAATTTTTGATGAATAGTAAATTATGAATAGTGATTTTATGATTAGGATTAGTAATGTGTCCAAATGGATTAGTAATCTCACTTAAAGAAAGTATTAATATAATCTAGGCACCTTGATTAAGTAATGTGATTCAATAAAATGGTTAAATAACAGTTTCAAAAATCTTTATTCAAGTATTAGTTTTTTCAGGTGAATAGTGTTTTTTATTTAAAAATTTAATTAAAAATATTTAGATAATTATTTTTATAAAACGGATTTCATTTTTGAACTCAGAGCACTGATATTATGCTATGGTAATTTTTGGGGTTTTTTCTGAAAAAAATGAATTTTCGGTGAATTGTGTTTTTATTTAAAAATTAAATTAAAAATATTTAGAAAATTATTTTTATCAAATAGAGTTCATATTTGTAATCAGAGCGTTGATATTTGGTTAAGGTGAAATTTTGGGATTATTCTGAGAAAGTTGAATTTTCGATGAATAGTGAAAATACAGTTTTTAAGTTACGGGTGTTTAATGACATCATTAAATGATGTATTAAGTTTGTAATCAATATGTTCGAATTATGAATAGTGAGATAAGGTATGAGGTGTCCCAAGTGGCCAATACCATGGGCAAATACCATGGGAAAGCCCATGGTTTTGCCAAAACCACTAATGAGGTGTCCCTTTGCCATTAATGCCTTGTCCCCTCACTTTCCCTATAAATACCAAGCCATCCTATCATCCATTCGACTCCCCACTCTCCCCCAACGAAGTTCTGGTCTCATTACCTCCCAAGGAGTCCTCCCATGGTTCCCCCAAGCCCTCAAGGTCCCAACCTTTGAGTTTTAAGAGTTATGTTTTAAGGTAAGGGATCTGACCTCTCTCTTTCATTTCAAGTAATCTCTTTTATGTCATTCCTTTTATGCTTCATGTTCTTATGTTGGAGGATGTTCTTTTATACTAATATTACTGCCCTTTTCATGTTCATATAATGAGAGATCCCTTATTGCTCTCATTATTTTGTTTTATGAAGTTTTAAGTGGCGCCGTTAGGCTGTCGAAATTTTTGTAACGGATTCTTTCTCCCTTGTCATTTTTCAAGATCTATTTTCATGTAAAGTATTTCAAGTTACTTTTTATTATTTTGGGGTATGATCTCTAAATTTATCATACTGATCTTTTATGATCATATGATTAGAGACCCCATTTGATCACTTCAATTCAGTATTTTGAATTTTTAAGTAGCGCCGTTAGGCTGCCGAATTTTTAAGTGGTTCTTCACCCTTCTCGTTTTGAAGTTCTACTTTCATGTCAATTCTTTCAAGTTCCTTTTTGTTATGTTGGGGTATGATCTCTATATCTATAATACTGGACTCTTATTTTCATATTATGAGAGACCCCATTTTATCTCTTCAATTTAGTATTTTGAAGTTTTAAGTGGCGCCGTTAGGCTGCCGAATTTTTAAGTGGTTCTTCACCCTTCTCGTTTTGAAGTTCTACTTTCATGTCAATTCTTTCAAGTTCCTTTTTGTTATGTTGGGGTATTATCTCTATATCTATCATACTGGACTCTTATGTTAATATGATGAGAGACCCCATTTGATCTCTTCAATTCAGTATTTTTATGTTTTAAGTGGCGACATTAGGCTGCTGAATTTTTAAGTGGTTCTTCACCCTTCTCGTTTTGAAGTTCTACTTTCATGTCAATTCTTTCAAGTTCCTTTTTGTTATGTTGGGGAATTATCTCTATATCTATCATACTGAACTCTTATTTTCACATGATGAGAGACCCTATTTGATCTTTTCAAATCATTTTTTTTGAATCTTAAGTAACGTCGTTAGGCTGCCGAACTTTCATAAGAGAAATCTAATTTTTGTCTTCCTTCCATGTTTTTCATTTCAAATGGTATGTCCTTGAAATTTAATTACCATGATCATGTATCCTTCTTATTCTATCCATCTACTATTTTATGGGTCATTTATGAATGTTTGACCCATTTTACCTCTCTTTTTAATGTCTTTTAAAACCTCGTAACATAGCCGTTATGCTGCAGAATATCCATCTCAAAATGTCTCTCTCTTTTTCTAAAGTTCTTTTATATTATTAAGTGAATACTCAAAGCTCTTTCTTCTAAAGGGGTATTCACATATATACCAAAATGTTCTATTTTAAATTCTGGTATTTACATACATGAGACCCACCTTCCTTTTCTGTGGGTTTTAAAGTGATATAAAGATCATGTCTTTAAAGCAGTTTTTAAAACGTTATGATTATGAAATGAAACCCATTTATTTTATGCTATATGGGTTATTTATGAAATGTTTGATGATGATATATGTGGCTCACATGATAATAAAGGAAAATTTAAGGGTGCGCCCTGATAGCACTCCTATGCATTGGGTAATGATGTAACCACTAGAGATTACAATTTTCACGATACCTTGGTGAATAACCTTGGTAATTTTCAAATGACACCTTGGGGATGGACCTTGGAGATATGTTCATGATTGTCTATGTTAAGTGATGTAGCCACATTTTCAAGTTATGAAAAATGTTATTTTTATTATGATATGCCTCCTTATTTCATTCTCATGCCTTAAAGTTCTTTTTCATGACCTTACTGAAGTATCTCAAGTTCACATGTAAAATGTTTCTCTTGTTTTCCTTACTGGGCCTTTTGCTCACCCTTTCTTTTGATGTATGCTCCCAGGTTATGTGATGCAGTAATGAACCTAGGATGAACATGAGGAGAATCCTTTCAAGTGTTTTAGAAGAATGTTTTATGTTTTCATGTTTAAAGTTCCTGGTTTCCAAGACACTAAACCTTAAAGATCCTCAGTTTTGTAAAATGTAATGAAAGTTTATGTGATAAAGAGGCGGGATGCTATAATAAAGTCATCTTAGCAGTATATCGTTTGGAAGTTTATGTTGATCAATGGTGGAATCTTATTAAGAATATGAGGCAAAGGGATGAAATTGAGTCCATGGAATGGGACGAGTTCAAGAACTTATTTTTCAATAATTACTTCCCTTGTATTCTTCAAACAAAGATGGAGAAGGAGTTTCTTGAACTGAAGCAAAAGGATGATGAATCTGTTGGTACCTATAAAGCAAATTTTACAAGACTTTCAAGGTACGCTTCTGGTATTATTATCCAACCTGAGAGTAAGATCGATCGATTCTTTAGTGGATTAAAACCAAGTCTTCGAAGGGAGTTAGCCATAAGGGACTTCAATAGCTATGAGGAAATTGTTCGATGTGCTCTCAAGGTTGAGATGGAGATTGGAGTAACCCATCAGTCATATGTGTTTGATAAGAAGAGGAAAATGGAATTCAAAGGAAAATCTAAAGAGCACACTGAAAAGAAGATGAGTTTTTCCTTATTCTGAAAGTGTGGAAAGAAACATGGAGGGAGTTGTCTTGAAGGTACAAGTAAATGTTTCAAATATGGAAAGGAAGGTCATCGGGCATTTGAATTCCTCAATGATGGGAAGAAGATGTCTAGTGATGCGAACAAAGAAAAGGATACACAGAGTGTACCTCCTACACTTCAATGTTAAAAGTGCAAGGAAATGGGGAATTATGCCAATTAATGCCCTAATCTATGGGTTGTTGATGATGATCAATGTCAACAAACTCTTAAGGCTAAAGACAAAGGAAAGTCACATGCAATTTCTATCAACGATGTGGAGTAAGATAATGAAGTGGTGAAAGGTACACTTACCATCCACTCTAAAGTAGAAAATGTTTTATTTGATTCATGATCCACCCACTATTTTATTTCTGAAGAACTTTCTAAGGGTATTGTCCTATTACCTCAACAATTAGTTGTTAAGTTGGATGGGACAACTCCTAATGGCACAATAATCTCATCAAAAGTTTACAATTCTTCTCTGATTGAAGTTTGTGGGAAAGTGCTTCCTGCAAATCTTGTGATCCTTCCTATAGTGGAATTTGATGTGATTCTTGGCATGGATTGGCTTTCTCTATATAGATCTCATATAAATTTCCAAATAAGGGAAGTCACATTTCATATTCCAGATCAATCTATGATCATCTATCTATGCAAGGATGAACATAACCTTCCAGTAGAAATTTCTTCCATCTTATGGGTCTTGATTCCACTAAATGAAGGTTATTTATCTCAAATGGTTGGTGAGAAAATCACGATAAAGAATATGCCCATTGTACGGGAGTTTGAAAATGTATTTCCGAAGGAATTTCCGGGTCTTCCACCAAATTGTGAAGTAGAGTTTTCAATATAACTCGTACCGGGTGCTTTGCCTATTTCAAAGACACCTTATAGAATGGCCCCAATTGAGTTGTAGGAATTAAAGAAGCAACTCCAAGAGAATCTTGATAAGGGATTCATGCGCCCAAGTGCTTCATCTTGGGTAGCACCAGTTCTGTTTGTTAAGAAGAAAGATGGATCAATGAGACTCTGCATTAATTATAGAGAACTTAACAAGATCACTATCAAGAACAAATATCCTCTCCTGCGCATTGATGAAGTATTTGACCAACTACGCGGAGCTCAATACTTTTCCTAGATTGATCTTCGTTCAAGGTATCATCAATTAAGGGTCAAAAGGGAGGATATACCAAACACGGCTTTCCGTACAAGGTATGGACACTATGAATTTATAGTAATGTCATTTGGTCTTACTAATGCCCCTGATATCTTCCTGGATCTGATGAATAGAGTCTTTAGAGACTATCTTGATCAGTTTTTGGTAGTATTTATAGACTATATTCTTGTCTATTAAAAGATCAAGGAAGAACATGAAGATCACTTGATAATTGTATTGAAGACCCTGATAAATGAGAAGCTTTATGCCAAATTTACCAAGTGTGAATTTTGGCTTCAAAAAGTTTCATTTTTTGGTCACATAATCTCAAAATAGGTGATATCTATGGATCCAACAAAAACAGAGGTTATCGAAAGATGGTCGAGACCAAAAACAATAACTGAGATCTGAAGTTTTCTTGGTTTGGCTGGATATTATCGACGTTTTGTGAAATATTTTTCACGATTATCTAATCCACTCACCAAGTTGACTCGGAAAGGAGTTAAGTTTGTTTGGACGGAGGAATGTGAAGAGAATTTCAAGGAGTTGAAAATAAGGTTATCCAGTGCACTTGTACTCACACTTCCTTGTAGTGGAGAAAGATTTGTGATCTATAGTGATGCATCCAAGAAGGGGATGGGGTGTGTTCTTATACAAAATGATATGGTGATAGCTTATGCCTCACGACAGTTGAAAATCCATGAGTAAAATTACCCAACTCATGATTTGGAGTTAGCTGCGGTAATCTTTTCATTAATGATTTGGAGGAATTACCTTTATGGTTAAAGGTGTGATATTTATACTGATCATAAAATTTTAAAGTATATTTTCACATAAAAGGAGACGAATATGCATCAAAGAAGATGGTTGGAGCTGATTAAGGATTACGACTACTCAATTCATTACCACCCTGGGAAAGCAAACAAGGTAGCAGGCGCATTAAGTCGACAAGACCATGCTAGATTATCCATGATGAGGATCACAAAAGATCCAATATTTATGGATTTACAAAGGATGGATCTTGGAATTATAATAGAAGGGGAAAATACTATCTTTCTCAAATGAATGTTCAACCATCTATACATGTGAAGATTAAAGAGGCACAGAAAGAAGATATAGAGTTACAAAAGAAGGTGAGAAATGTTCCTAAAGTCAACCTTGATTGTGATGGGGTAATAAGGTTCAGGAATTGGGTTTGTGTTACTCCCATCCCAGAATTAAAGAAGGACTTGATGGATGAGGCTCATAGTTCTTCATTATCTATTCATCCTGGAAGCACGAAGATGTATAGGGACCTGAAAGAGTACTTCTGGTGGGATGGTATGAAAAGAGATGTTGCTGAATATGTCTCTCGATTCTAGGTTTGTTAGCAAGTTAAAGATGAGAGACAGAAGTATAAGGGGATGTTACGACCATTACCCATACCAGAATGGAAATGGAAAAACATCATTATGGACATTGTCACTGGACTTCCTAAAACATCCAAAGGCAATAATACTATTTGGGTCATAGTTGATCGTCTTATAGAGTCGGCACACTTCATCTCTATTAGAGAGGATTTCTATCTGGATCAGCTTGCCAGGATATATGTGAAGGAAGTAGTAAGATTACATTGAGTACCACTTTCTATTATATCTAATCGGGATCCGAGGTTTACCTCAAAGTTCTGGAGAAGTATTCAACATACTCTGGATACAGAGTTGAGTTTCAGCACTTCTTATCATCCTCAGACAGACGGTCAGTCTGAGAGGACAATTAAAACTCTAGAAGATATGTTGAGAGCTTGCTCTATGGATTTCAAAGGTGGTTGGGATCAACACCTACCTTTGGTGGAATTTTCTTATAATAATAGCTTTCACTCCAGTATTTAGATGGCTCCTTATGAAGCTCTCTATGGAAAGAAATGCAAGACTCCAACTTGCTGGGATAAAGTTGGGGAAAGAAAGCTATTAGGACCTGATCTTGTTGATGAAATGGAAGAAAAGGGCAGATCTTTTCAACAACACATTAGAGCTGCTCAGAGTCGACAAAAAAGTTATGCCGATAACCGAAGAAAAGACCTAGAGTTTGAAGTGGGTGATAAAGTGTTCTTATGAATATCTCCTTGGAAGAGAGTAATGAGATTTAGAAAGAAGGCAAAGTTGAGCCCTAGATATATCGGTCCTTTCGAAATACTGGATCATGTTGGGAAGGTAGCTTACCGATTGGCGCTTCCAACGAATCTCTCCCAAGTTCACGATGTGTTCCATGTATCTCTCCTGAGAAAGTACATACCTGATCCTTCACATGTACTCAGCTCAGAAGTTGTACCGGTGGAGCAAGATCTTTCTTATAAAGAACAGTCGATAGAGATTCTGGATCGTAGCGAAAAAGTCCTACGGAACAAGACCACTCGCTTGGTGAAAGTTTAATGGAGGAACCACCAATTAGAAGAAGTTACATGGGATCTTGAGGATATGATGAGGGAGAGGTATCCTCATCTGTTTGTTACAAAGTGACGAATTTCATGGGCGAAATTCATTTTAAGAGGGGTAGAATGTAACACCCGAGACTTTTATGAGAAATATTTTGTTTTTATGTTATATACATCATCAAAGGAATCTTTCACTATACACAACACTAGCTTGGCTTGCTTTACACGCAATCACAACCTTCCTCGATAGCTTGCGTCGTACGCAAGACCGAGTTTCACTAGACAACGATATGCTATTAAAATATTATTAAAACTAGCCGTTATAAATAGTAATACCCACTTTTTGAAATTTTTTTAAATTTTATTTTTCAAAATGGACTTCAATTTTGGATTCGGAATATCGAAATTAGCCTAGGGTGAAATTTTGGTATTTTTCTGAAAACTTTCCATTTTTGATGAATAGTGAAAACACTAGGTTACTATTTAAAAACTGACTTTTTATTTAAATAATTATTTATTTTATTTAAATTTATTTTAGGTAAAAATTGATACATAATATCTATATAAGTTCAATGCAATTCATTGGAGTCATTTTATAATAATTTTATATATATATAAATTTTATTGAACTTTTCACCGTCTTTTACCCACCTCTTAGGAGAATTTCTAAATTCACATAAAACTTAATTTTACCACTTCTGTGAGTGGAATTTCGAAAATCCGAGAGACACGGTTAATATCAAGGACTAAAATATGGTTCAATGAGATAAAAATAATTTTTTGTGAATAGTAACTTTTTACTTTTTCTTACCACGGTTAAAACTAAATAGGGTAATTAAGGGTAAAAATGATATTATTATTACCCTAAAACATGTCCTAATTCTATTTTATAAGTTTAATTCGACCAAAAACAACCTTATAAATAAAATATGCCCATTTAGGTCCACTTGGATTAGATTAGGACATTTAATATTAATTTCTTTAAAGAAGGGTTAAAATAGTTAAAAATCAAAGTTTAATAACTAAATAATTTTTAATATAGGGTTATACATAAGATAAATTCGACTATAAATATTCATTATAAAGATAAAAATCTTTCCTATATAATGGTATTTTATTTGTAATTTTTAGACTTTAAATAATTTAATTTATTTATGAAACAATGATGATGTAGTAATTATATTATTAATGAAATATTGACATAATTGATGTTATAAATACCCAAATAAATGTAATTTGAAACTTTTTATGAATTATGATACTTTTATATGTTAATATGACATGTTATTATTGATTTAATTAACTTTTTTAGAACTAATATTTCTGTTATGATTTTCACAAAAAATCAATTACCAAATAGTGTAAAAATAGACATAAAATAGTTTTTAAAACAAATATTATATTATTAATTGTTATTTTATTCCTAAAAATATAAGGTTCAGCCAAATGACTTAGATAAGGTTATATATATTAATAATAAACAACTTGGGGTTATTTTGGCTTTTTATAGTAAGTTTATTAACCTTATAATGTAAGAAAACAAGAAGACACGGTAAAAGTTAAATTATCTAACTTAAAGTTAAATCTAAATGATAAGGTTAAAATAGATACCTAAACCTGTCTAAATTCTATTGGATGAGATTATTTAGACCCATACCCACCTTATATTAGAAATAAATCAATTTTGAGATATTAAAAAACGAATATGACTTTATAATAAAATAATATTTTTCGTTTTTTCAAAGGTGCCCCTCTCCTCCCTTATAAAAGGGATCCTCCTCCCTCTCTTCCTCACACCACTTTGAGCCTTCAAGCTCAGCCAAACCCTGAAAATTTCTCTTCTCCACTTCCCTAGAAACATTATAGAGGTCCTGGTTTTCTTCAAAGACCAATTTTAGTGCCCTAAGAGGAGGTCTCAAAGAGGCGCTTCAAGGAAAAGGTAATGTCCATTACCGATTCTTTCAACTTTATTTCTTCTTCCACTTATTCTTATTTATTTGTTTCATTATGAAGTAATAACATCAGTATCACTAATATACGGATATGTTATTATAAGTATTAAACAACCCTATTTCACCATATATCCATCCTACGGAAAACGAAATCACCGCGCGTGCGTACGTACGGAATACCGTCTCCACGCCGTGGTGTAATCTATTTTCCACCACCACCTTACTTGGATGGGTATAATGGTGTAAATAATAACTATATATGATTATTGTAAAGTGATATTTATTCTGAAATAGTATACATACACTCCAATAAAATTCCACGATCATGGGAACGATATCATCGCTCGTGTGTACGTACGGAATACCGTCTCCACGATGTGATGTGACTCGTTCTACATGATTTTCATTGCATAATGATTACATAAATGAATTGAGTGAATAAATATGATATGTATTACACTAATACCATTCTGTAAATTAGGTATCTATAAACTAAATAGAACAATAAGAATTTATTCGACAAAACACGCATAAGAACAAAAAGCAATAAACACCCGAATAACAAGTAACAATGAAATATTACTAATAAGAAGCTAAGAATATGACCATATATGATATCATAAAAATAATTATGATTCTGGAATAAGTCAATGACATTATATAAATCATTATATAGGAGTTTCGGACACTTACGAAGAAAATCGGACCTAAGCTAAGGGAAAATCTCAAAATCTCAATTTTTATCTGAGATTGTTTATACTTCAGAATTTACTGGGGAATAATTATCATCCACATCCTTGTTTCCTCAATATGTAATATTATTTATATCCTCCTAAAATTGTTTAAATCCAATTTTACCCTTAGTTTAGTTTTTAGTAAAAGATATGAAAGGAATATTTTGTCATTTTTCGTACGAGGTACTTTTTTACTTTTCTGGCCAAAGTACGAGAAGAATGTTCTTTTTTAACTTATACGGACTGAATGGATTTTAGAACATTATTTCCATGAAGCTTCATTTACAAGTTTTCAAGTTTATTTTTAATCAACTTCTTTTAGTTTAAAATTGTATAACATGTTAAGAAAGGAAAAATGTTTTTGAAGTAGAAAGGATATTTTCCTCAAGAATGGAGTTCAAGTGTTTTATCAAAATTATTTTACATCTAATATAATATAGGGTTCTGTTTCTATCCCTATTTTTACATTTTTTTGATTATGTTATGATGGAATTATTTGTATGATGTCCTTTTATCTTATATTGATTTTGTTATGATGGCATAAGAATCCCATTTTTATTACATGGGTTATGTTGTGATGTATGATTTATTATTTTGTGGCACACATAAGAATGGTTTCATTATGAGATGGGTGGGACCTATATCTCCCTCCAATGCATTGGGTAATGATTTATATCTCATGAGATATACATGGCTGGAATGGCAGGTTAATCCGGTTCAGTGAAACAGGACTGAAATGAAGAGTGAACTCGGTTCAGAAATGGACATTCTCCACTAAGATAGTCTTGGTAATGAGTCTTGACTACTAAGAAATGATTCTCTATGATTATGCATGTATTCCAAAAAGTTTCATGTTTTAAGTTATGATTATTGGGATAACATTTCACTACTATGATTTATCCCATGTTATGAAATTATGATCTCTTGTGCAGGTTAAGATTTCCAAAATCATATGTTCTTATGAATATGATGTGATTGATATTTCTTTTGTTTACCCTTACTGAGAATTTGAGCTCACCCTTTTGTATTCTTTCTTTTCCCCAGGCCAGGAAGAAGTATATTAATTAGAATATGCTAAAAATTGACTCTATATATGATGAAATAAATGGGAGACAACGTAGATGATTTATAAACCAGTTGTTTATGTTTCCCAGTTTCTAAAGACACTATACATATACGGTCCTTTCATGGTTTTGTTATATGTTGTAATAAGTGTACTTAAATTTTGAAGTATTAACAATGTATGTAAAGTATGGGTCATTATATGGTGGCTTAAAAATATTCCCTGTGTAACATAAGAAGAATTAAGGACATTTTCATAGATGAAGAATAAAATTTTAATATCTTTGGATAAATCAATTGAAAAATAATAAGTAATCCCCTTTTCTAAAAGATTGAAAAATCCTTATAAATGGTTTCTTTGAAATAAAATTCTTGAGCTCATTAAAAAATTTAAAAATGATAATTTAAAACCAAAATAGTTTTATCATAAAAAATTATAATATAATTATGCTTTCAAAACTTTCTTTGAGAATATATAAAAATACTTAAAAAATCAATTCTTAAAACAAGAGACTTTAAAACCCCTTTTACAATAAAGAATTCCTTTTGAGAAAAATAAAACTTTTACTTTAAAAAATATAAGAATATTTCCCTACATTATAAAAATCATCAATATTTTAAATAAATTATAAAACAATTTTAAAACATGTAAAGGAGGATTCGTAAATAATAATTATCATACGAAGAAGGAAATCGTAAAAGAGTTTTTAGAAAAAAAAATTACCATAGTCATAAAAGATAAAGTTACAAATCACATTCAAATGAAATTTTACTCAAATAGGAATATAAAACACTATGAAATAAAATATTAGGTTAGAATCAAACAATCATGGATTTAAGTAGTTCAAGAAGAAGCATTATAACTCAATGAAGAGAGTTGAGTTAACAAAAACCCCTTACAACTTTAGCACCTTTTGAATTGAAATCCATTTAAAAAAATAAAATTATATATATATTAAAAACACATGAATTTTATGAATATATAAAAATGAATTCATTATATATTAATCACACCATATCAGATATATCAAGGTGCATAATGAGAAATATGTCTCAAGGAATTAAATTTCAGACAAAGAACCCTTTCCTTAATTCCTGATTTACATTAAAGCACAAGAATCTCTTATATAAAAAAATTATCTTAATCACTTATTTAATAACATTATACATATTTATAACCTTTTATAAACATAATTTATAATTATTCTCTATATTTACATTAGCTAATTATTTTCTTTTTTCAATATCAAGTGTGGGTTGTCTTGATCATTTTGAACTAATTTTGTAATAGCGGTATTGTTATTCATTATTATCCCAAAGTTCATCATTACTATATCATAAAATTTACTAAAATTTAATTTTTTATTATATTTTATAGAGTTATAATTTCATCCTATGAGAGTTTTATTTATGGTTCTTATAGACAAAATTCCCAACAAGCATGTCTTAGTGATTTTTAACAAATGAATAATGATATATTAATTAATGAGTTTAATATTAAATTTATAATTATAGAACAAAAAATAATTATTATTTACTTATTTATATCATATATAATTAGTAATTAAGTTCTAATATCTATCCATGATATTATTTTATATCACTATTCCATTATATGGTAAGACTGACCCAAACATGAACACCCATAATTAATGGATGAGTATGGTTATAAAAGTAGTTTATTAATGATATTATTTATATATTTTTAATTTATTGAATTATATTTGAATATATTTTAAAAAATAAAAATGAAATTGGATGAAAATGATATTAGTTTCTTTTTTGTGGCAGTAGTCTCCACAACATATGATTAACATTTTCATTTCTCAGTGAATGGGAGGGAAAAAGGTTGATTATAATTTGTATCTTAATTATTATTATTATTTTTTATTTTTTATTTTTTATTTTTTTCTTAAACTATATCATTATAAGTGAGGAGATGTGGTAGTGAAAAATGGAAGATGCTGCTTCATGGAGGTGGTTGTCTGTACAAATGCACGATTGAGGTTCTTTTATTTTTATAAGTGGATGGGAAGGAATACATAATGGTCGTCAAATTAATTTTAAAGTTCTTAAATATAATAATTATCCTTATATCACTATATTACTATGTTTATGTTAGTTTTTTAACTAAAAAATTAAGAATATAATGTTAAGGATTAAGTAATACTCATGTTTGGACCTTAAACTTTCACATGAAAGTTTCATGGGAATTGAAGGGATTAGGCAAAATAATTGAGACTAGAGTATTATAAAGTTGTGAGAGGATTATATTAGTATTAAAATTACATATATTTATGATTAAATTCTAAGTAATTAGTATAGAATGAAGGGGAGGCATTGTTCCCCTTTTATAAGTGAATAAAAGTTTACTTTTGTGAACACCCATTATTTTTCAATAATAGAATGACACTATTCAAGGTTCAATGGTTCCAAAAATGATAATTAATGGATATTTTGGTGATATAATGTTGATAAATCCCCTACCAATCATTTTACCACATGTTTTAAACATGTTTTAATCCTTTTACTACATGATTTTTATATTTTACCATTTTGTTCTTCATCTTGGTAACTATATTTTTACTCTAGTAGTTTATATTTTATTAAAAATAATTAGGTAACCCTTATAACCAAATTTTAATATTATAAACCAAAATTTAGTCTCTATATAGTTTAATTAAATTTATAAATAATATAAAATTAACTTTTAAATTAAAACATTTAATATATAGAAAAATTATTGTGTAGAAAAAAAATGTTTTTTCATCAGGAAGTGTTCTCAATATTATTTAGTATCAATTACCAATTGAATGAGTGATAATATATTTTCAAATAGGTTTTAAAATTATATTAAAATAATTTTTAATATTTGGTTAATTTATTTTATTATATAAAATTACACAATATTAATAAGACAATTCTATGAGAATAATAGTTTTATTATTATTATGGTCATTAACTTTAATCATAGTGATCATAATTTTTGGAATAAAAATGAATTTTAAATTATTAAATGTTATAAAAAAATTTATATAAAATATGAAATCCATTTTTTTAGATTTAATTCTTATAGGTGATAAAAATTAATTTTTAATATAAGTGAATAAAAAACAGTTTTTTAGTGTAAATATTACTTAAGTTTCCAAAACATTAAACATAGGATATATAATTTTAAAATATTATTTTTAAATTATTTATTTTAATTAATAAATATATAATTTTATAGATAAATTATTAAAAAAACATTTAATTCATTCTTGAATTATGATAATGTCATAAAAGTGATGATATTAGTAAAAATTAGAATTTTTTACTATTCACCTAAAAATTAATTATTTTATAAAAGTCTCAAAAATTAATTTTAGTATAATTTTGATATAAGGAATTATAAAATTATGATCATTTTTAAAAATTAAAATTATAAATTTTTTAATTTTAGATTTTAAATGAAAAATCAATATATATAAAGATAAATTACTTTTATTAGAAAATTTCTTATTAAAAATTCTTAATCATATTTTGTATTAATTTTATAATTGATTACAATATTTTTTATTTACTAGAGGTTTTTTAATTCTTAAATTTTCTTAATAAAAAATATTTTGTGGCTCAATTTAGTTTGAAGTTGCGTGTAGAGAAAGATATTAAACATAATATTAATTTAGAAAAAAAATATTCCAAAACCTCAGGGCCCTACATTATCCCCCCTTAGATAAATTGAATCCTCATAATTTTAATTATATCTTACTAGAGAAAATAACTAAGGGTATCTAAGAGCTAGACACAAATAATGATATAATTTAAAGAGTGATATCAATAAACTTAGAAAATATATCTTTTTTACTAAAAATAATTCAATCCTAATATTGAGTTTTTCTAAAATAATTTGAGCTAAACATCCCGTATTATTGGGTATCATAAATCATATTATGGAATTATTTTTCTAATTGTCTAATATTTATCCTTTCCTTGATAAAATACTATAGGTTTGTTTGAAATATAAAATGTGATTTCCCTATTTTGTTGATTACTATGGATTCCATGTGGATATGGAAACTACATTAAAAAATCAAATTGAATTCATATAAAGGAGGGATAATAAAACTTTAATTTTTCATATTCCATAAACCTAAACATGAGATACAATAATAATAAACATAGCATCAAATCATTTGGGTATTGATTTGATTCTCTTATAAAACTTCCTAGGATTACTAGGGTGTCTAGAACTATATTCGGATTGGATATTCACAAATATGGAGTGGAGGTTGAATGTACCTTTTAGTCTCTTTTTTCTTGATCAAAATTCAATGGTAGGGATAGTATAGTATTTCCCTTATTTCCTTGGTTTAGGATTCTACTGATGTTTATTATCCTCGTTAGATATTGGGTTGGGCATCATTTTGCATAATGCTCAAACTCAAGACATTTTAGGCATTGAACATTGTTCACATAAATTTAATTAATTGGATTCTTCACCCAAGATTAACAATCACGAGCTCAGTGTACAATCCTTCCAAACTTACTACACTTTATTTTTCCTCTAATACATTCCTCTGGGTGATTATTCCCACGTTTTTCAAATTTTAGAAGATGGATCTTCTTTCCTTCATCATCTTCACTATTTGATCTTATATGAAACTCTATCCTTATTTTCAATAGTGTTATCTAGTTTTATGAAATACTCAAGTTGTTAATTATAACACAAGATAGTTTATTGAGCATAAATATAAGATTTTCAACACCATATTTTATCTCATTTGATTTATCATTAGAAAAATCACTACATTCCCATCATGTCTATTATTAACTTGGTTCCTCCAAGATCTATCCATTTATATAATCAAAAATAGTTAATCAAGAGTAATGAAAAATTATCACTATGAGTGAATTATTATAATATAATTATATAAAAATTCAAACTCAAAATATTTTACACTTAAAAATTATTACATTATATTTAAGATCAAACTAAATTACTCTCGGTTCAATGTTGGTTTCTTTAGGTTGGGTTCGATCATATTCCATAACCTAATTACTAAACATGATAAATCCTTCATAATTTCTTGTTAATAGAATCATATTAACTAAAAAAATATCCCTCATAAGTGTTTATAAAATTATGAAGTATTAGGACCACTCATCATGAACCAGAGTAAAGATCAATTCAATGCTCAACAAAAAAAATGAGCTGATTACACCTAGATGCATCTATTCTAGAGCCACATCCACCTTCAAGTATCTAGATAAGGATTTAATTTATAGGAGAACCACACAATCTATACTTTTGAAAAACTATGGGATGTTATACTATACTTAGGCCTATACCTTAAAATTATACCTAGTATTTTCATTAAAGTTGTCTAATACTAATCCCAAAAATAATTAAATTAATCCTCAAAAATAACTAAAGTCTACCTAGATACCAACTGAAGCACCCCATACCCACATACCCAACTCTAGTGATAAAAAAATTAATTTAAATATTGGATTTGATAATGATTGGCATAAACCTATATTTATTTTAAAAAATTACCATAAGATAACATTACAACTCATAAGCCATCTTACAATCCCAAAAGTGTAAGTTTTAGTTTATTTAAAGACTAGTTACATGGGAAAATTATTAAACAAAATTATGAACATTTATCTATAATAAAACTATACTAAACTCCCTTGTAGACTGCTCATAGGTTATACTCATATTCATAACCTGGTGAATAGAAACATAAGAAATAGGTGATCAATAGTACTCATTATGTAAAAATTTTGTAAAATTTAATCAAGGTTTTTATCATTATCATGATATAAAACATAAACATGGGTGAAATATATTATTAAAAAGAACATAGAAAAATAAGGGTTTTCCAAAATCCATGATAAAAAGACATGTGATCTCAAAAGAGAAAACGTATTCCATGGAATAAGAGTTTGGAGACATGATATAATAAAAATGATTCATGTATAATAATCGTTGGAATAAAGAAATGTAATAATATGGGAATGAAGAATAATAATAAACTATGGCACTAATGTAAGTGAAAAAAAATAAAAAAAAATAGTGGAGAAGGAATCACTACCTATTTACCATTAAAAGTTTGGAAAAAAATTACTAGATTCTTATAAACATAGTAGATTCGTTAACACTAATAGATTCCCATAAACCTAGTGTAGTAGGAAATACCACCTAATTTCTATATACATAGTGGAGTAGGAAAAACTTTCTAATTACCATAAACATAGTGGATCAGGAAATTCTACTTGATTATAATAAATAAATTGGAGTAGAGATAACTACCTGATTCAAATAAATAAAGTGGATAAAGAAACAATACATGATTATCATAAATATATTGGAGTAAGAATAACTAAATGATTCTCATAAACATAGTGGATTAGGCATTACTTATTGATTCTCATAGTGGAGCGAGCATCAATACTTTATTACTATAATCATATCATGAGATATAAATCCATAAAAATAATTGGATAGATATGTAGGACCACCCCTATCACATAATAATCATCCATAAATTTATGTTCCATTATTACATGAAAACATTTAAACTTCCTACATCACTTGATTAAACCATAGAAAAGAGATGGTTTTCATGAAAATACTTTCCTAAAAATCCATAATATATAAAGAGAAATAAGTTTGATGGTGGTTTAAAAAATTCCATAATGTAACTTAAAGATAATTAATTATTATTTCATAGATGAAAAATAATGTTTTAATATATTTGGATAAATTAATTAAAAAATAATTAGGAATACCCCTTTTTGAAAGAATTGAAAACTCCTTAAAAGTGGTTTTTAAAAAAATAAATACTTGATCTTGATAAAACATTTAAAAATCATCATTTATAACCAAAATATGGTTTCAAGAAAACAAATTTTATAGGATAATTATTATTTCAAAACTTTCTTCGATAAGATATAAAAATACATTAAAATCATTTCTAAAAACACTATCCTTTAAAACCCCTTTTACAACCCAAAAATCCTTATAAGAAAAGTCAAAAATTTACTTTAGAAAAATATAAGAATATATCATTTCATTTTTAAAAAAAATAAATAGTTAAAATAATTATGAAAACCAATTTAAAACATATAAAGTAGACTTTGAAAATAATAATTATCATATAATTAAATAAATCATAAAAAAAATTTGAGAAAATGTTTTTTCCATAATCATAAAATATAAAGTTATTACTCACATTAAAACTTCATTTTTAAAAAATATGACTATAAATTACCATGAAATGAAATCTTAGGTTTGAATAAAACAATAAATTAAGGAATAATTTCAATAAGTATCCTTATAACTTAATGAAGGGAGTTGAGTTAACAAAAACCCTTACAAATTTGGTACCTTTTGAATCTAAATATATTTAAAAAATATAACTAAATGAATCTTCAATCACCATTAATTTTTTGAAAATGGAAAATATAAATTCATTAGTTGATAATCACATCATATTAAATATATCATGATACATGATAAGTAATATGTATCAATGAATTAAATTTGAGTCAAATAACCCCTTACCATAATTCTGGGATACTAATAAAGTGATTGAATATATTTTATAACAAAAATAATTATTTTTATCACCTATTTAATAAAATTATACATATATATAACCTTTAAAAACTTAATTTGTTATTATTATTTATTTGTTACTTAGTTAGTATCTATTTTCAATATCGGTTGTGAGTTGTCTTGATCGTTTTGAAATAGTTTTGTAATAGCGGTGTTGTTATTTATTCTTATCCCAAATTTCATTATTCCCAGATCATTAAAGTTACTAGAAATTATGTTTTATGGTATTTTATAGAGTTATAATTTCATACTATGATAGTTTAAGTTATGTTTCTTGTAGAAAAAATTGGAGACAAACATGTTTTAGTTGTTTTTAACAAAATAAACGATGGAATATTATTAATGAGTTTAATATTAAAGTTTTCATTCCAAACCCAAAATAAAATAATTATTTAATTATTTATATCATACTCCATAAGTAATTAATTTATCATAGTCATCCATGATATTAGTTTATATAATTTTTTAATTGGGTGGTTAGACTGAACAAAAAAATGGACATATCATAATTAATATGTGAGTGTGGTTATAAAAGTGGTTTATTTTGGAATAATATAATTATTTAAGAGGAATAATGATATTATTTAGATATATTTAAGGTTTTAAACATATTATAATATATTTTAACAAATAATAATGAAACTATATAAAAAAATAGATATGTTACTTTGTGGATGTGGTAGTCCGCACAACACATAGTTAACATTTTCATTAATGAATGAGAGGGGAAATAATTTGGATTATAATTTATCTCTTAATATAATAATTATATTATATAATTTAATTTTTTCTTTAATTCCATAATTATATGTAGTAAACATAGGCAGTGGTGAAAAATGGAATATATCACTTCATAGTGTTGGAAGGCCGCACAGATGCACGATCAACATTCTTTTATTTTTATAAGTGGGTGAGAAGAAATAAATAATGGTTGTTAAATTAATATAAAAAAAATTAAGAATAATTATTATTATGATTTTATTATATTACTATGTTAATGATAGTTTTTTAAGTGATAATTTAAGAATAAAAAGTTGAGGATTAAGTAATACTCACATTGGGACTTTGAACTTTCTCTTGAAAGTCTCCTTGGAAATGAAGGGATTAGTCTGACTAATTTAGAATAGAGACTTTTGAATTTCATATAGCTTTATAGTAGGTGAAAAATGGAATAGTTTCAGTTTTAAATTAAATATAATAAGTGTTTCACTAATGGTTGTAAGTATTCCCCTTTTATAAGTAAATAAAATGGAACTTTTGTGAATTCCCATTATTTTTCAATAATTGAATGGAACTATTAAAGGTTAAATAGACCTAAAATTTATAATTAAGGAATTTTGTGGTGATATAAGGTTTTTAAATTCTCAAAAACTTATTTTCACACATGTTTTAAACATGTTTCAATCCTTTTACTACTTGATTTTTATATTTTAACAGTTTGGTTTTCACTTTAGTAACAAGTTTTTTTACCCTAGTAGTTTATATTTTATTAAAACTATTATAACCAAATTTGGTATTATAAAACTAAATTTTGGAACCATATATTCTAATTAAATTTCTAAATAATATAAAATTAACTTTTAAATTAAAAGTTTTAATAAATAGAAAAAATGTTTTGCCGTAAAAATCTTTTTTCATCATTAAGTGTTCTTTATCTTATTTATAATTGATTACCAATATAATAATTGATAATATATCTAAATATAAGTTTAAAAATTATATTAAAATAATTTTTAATAATATTTTAATTTATTTTATTAAATAAAAAATTACCCAATGTTAATAAATCAATTCTTTGAAAATAACAGTTTTTCCATTTTCTTGGTCATTAACATTTACCTTAGTGATCGTGATTTTATGTTTAAAATTTAAATTGAATTTATTAAATATAATAAAATGTTAATCTCAAATATTAAATCTATTTTTTATATTTAATATCTATAATTGATGAAAACTAATTTTTAATATAAATGAAAAAACCGTTTTTTAGAGTAAAATATTACTTAGGTTTTCAAAATGTTAAGCATAGGTTTTATAAATTGAACATAGTATTTTTAAATAATTTATTTTACATTATAATAATATTTTAATATAAAAACGTTTCAAAATATTTTAATTCAGTCTTTCATTGTGATAATATCATAAAAGTGATGGTATTAATAAAAATAATTATTTTTATCATTCACCTAAAAAATCAATTATTTTAGAAAAATATAAAAAAACTCACCTTATGATAATTTTGATATATAGAATTAAAACATGAATTTCATTTTATAAAATTAAAATTCTAAAATTCATAAATTTAGCTTTTAACTAAAAATTCATTGTATATATAAAGAAAAATTGATTTTATTGAAAAATATCTTCTTAAAACTTTAAGTGTTCTTAATCATATTATGTATGCATTCTCTACTTAATTATAATATATTGTATTTAATATAGTGTTTATAATTATTTAATTTCAATAATAAGAAATATATCATATCTTTTTTTACTTTGGTGTTGCTTATGGATAAACCTTTCAAACATAGTATTAATTTAGAAAAAAATATATTCCAAAATCTTAAGGAATTATAATACCTACAAATGAATTTAAATCAACTGCTAAAATTTTGAATGAATTTTGGTATGTAGAATCCATATTTGAATTTATAATACCTTTCAATCATAACTAGTTAAAAATAATAATTCTCTTTATGGGATCTATTATTCTTATCAAATAATATATCAACCACCATGGTGAATATAAAACCACTTCTATGGTCTTAAAAATCCAACACAGTATATGTCTCCGAAAAAATTCATCTCAATAACACTAGTGAATTTTAATATTATTATAAAAACTTGTCTATGTGGAACCAAGATTCAACTAAATCCTTGATCCCACTATATCATAAGTGATATTTGTACCACATATAAATGTAGTTGGTATGATTAATACCTTTTCTTTATTTTTGATGTTAATATAATTAGTTGTAATAATATTATTAAATAATATGCTCGTTGTGTTTTATGATGTAAATTTGAATCCTTCACGGGGTTTATAGACAGATCCCATAAAAAACACATGAGGATGTGACATAATGTACTTTATTAATATTATAACTTATATGATATCCATTAGTCAATTTATTTGGTATATGTTTGGTTGTTATAATGATATTTCCAAAAAATGATATAAAAAGAATTATGGAAAACTTGCAGTAAATATAAGACTCTTTATCAATATACCTCATATTATCCCCATATTTATGATGTGAATAAGGTAATGTGAATTTAGAAAAACCTTAAGTATACATTTAAATTATTAATGAATAATTTGTTAAGATAAACTCCAGGATACCATCTTGGAGGATCCTGCAGCCTTTACCAAATATATTTATTACTTCACTGAGCATTCCTAAAATATCTGAAAGTAATCTCACAAAGTACATGAATTTACCTCTAACTTCACCATAGAATATTCCATTCCAAAAATTTTATACCTAATATATAATATTTTTGTATTACCTTTATATGTAAATATTTCTTAGTCTAAAACATAATTACATCATATACCTCAGATTTTTAGCTCTAAAGATTCTAAACATAATACTAGGTATATATATCACAACTTATAGTTTTACTTGGAAAAGAATTTTCTATCCAAAAATAGGTATGAATCTTATAATAATATTCTTCATTTATTTATAATGATGGATATCCATGGTTCAAGAAATATAAAACTATTAATTAAGTGTATAATACCATAAAAATGTTAATTTTAAAAGAAATAATGTCTCGTTTTGTCCCATGGAACATTAAGATAAATATGTAGGTAACACTTAATACAAAAAAAAGTTAAAGTAGAAACTATCTATTTGTCAATAATAAGTGATGTGATTTTCACTTCTAAAATAAGAATCACCATTTCTTAACCACTGGGAGAAAAAAATTTACTTCTTTAGATCATGTATTAAAATAATAAAGTATTAAATACAAAAGAAGTGAGATAGAAACATTACATGATATGATGAATATATTCCTAAAATAGATAAAATTGATAGATTTTTCTTCAATTAATTCCAATTTATTGATAAATTAAAATAATAATTAATAAAATCAATTAATATATCCATGAAATGGTAAAATAATGATATGTAATACAAGTTGAATAATTATTGGTTAAATGGAAATGTTTGGTTTAAAAAAATTGTTTTATTTATATATGTTTTTATTTAAAATATAATTTATCTATTTTTTGGGTATTAAACCAATGGTATTGTATTTTTCATTAATTTGTAAAAATTATTGATCATTAATACAATGATTATCTATTGGTTATAAATTAATATAAAATTATTTTAACGTAAAAACAGATATTTTTCTGAAAACTATATTTTATATGTGCAGTGTATTTTATCATAATAAATTAAATTAATAACTATTGATAAAAATATTAATGAAATTTTTAGTAAATATATTCAATAAAATAATTTAACATTCATCTAGTGGTTTTTACTAGTCAAGTAATGAGAATAAAATCATTTTATTCTTAAAGATGGATTTTTTATATAAATGGATTTTACAAGTTTTGTGTTTGGATAGTAGAATTAATTTCTAACATCTTTAGAAATTGAATCTGATAAAAATATTTTCATATTTGGAATAAATATTTGAAATTTTTTTATAATACCTATTTCATTTTTGTTCATTGAAATAACTTACCATTGTAAAAAAGTTAAGTTACTACGGTAAGGGTTAAAATTGGTTAAATGGGTTAAACTAAGGGATAGAGCTTCAATTATCACAAATAATATTATATTTATCTGATTGTTTTGGTTAATTTAGATCTCCAATCACCTTTTATTTTAACTTGGTCTTATTTTTTTCTAATTTTTCATGAGGTTATCTTTATATTATTTTAAAGTTAAGGGTATTTATAGGGGTGTCACTCCCCTCACTTATAAAATGTTTCCTCCTCTACTCACTTGTCCACAGACTTTGAGAACCTTAGCTCGAGAAAGATATTCCAAAATCACATTCCAAACCTCCTCAAAATTTACTATATCTATTTTTCTCACTAAAATACCAATCCTAGTAGGCGTAAGGTATATGTAAAAGGAAGAGATCCAAAGAGGAGGTATGAGTCATAACGGAATTCATTCATGTTTATTTCTTCTTATACCTCATTAAAATATATTATAACCATCCTAATATAGTTATGTAGGTATATTTATTATACTAAAATTATATTTTGTTTATGGAACAAATTTTTTCTATCTATTTTCCATCTAATGGAAAATAAAAATGTTGTTTGTGTGTATGTGTGGAATACCGCTTCCATAAAGCGATGTATTTTGTTTTTCATTACCACCACACATGAATAATTATATGGATTTATTTAATGAATATATATATATATGATATTTATAATATAATTATTATTATTTAAATATATATTATTTATTAGCTTCCTTTATTTTTATCCATTGAAAAATGAAAACATCACTCATGCATATGTACAGACTACTGTCTCCATGAAGTCATGTAATTCATTTTTCATCAATGCCTTACATGGATGGTTATAAAAGTTTATATAATGAATAAATTTTATATTATTGACATTATTAAGATTATTTGTATTATTAAACCATTTCCAAGGTTCAAGTAATCTCTAAACCAAAACATGCATGGAAAATATAACAACTGACACCTGAATATTGATTTTAATGAGGAATTATTAACAAATGGGTAATTAAAAATTATAAGGTAATGATATTTTGTAATATAATTATAAATATTGTTATATTATATATTTATAGTAATTATAAATTTATTATATATTAGGTTAAAGGGTGTGTGAATTAATTTAATACTAGAGGTAAGGGTTTATGTTACAATCTCACTTTTTATCGGGATTATTATGTTTCAATTTCCATTTTTGGAAATTTTATATTATTTATACCTTAAAAACCATATATTTTATTATAATATATTTATTTACGGGTTTTTAAATAATTATTTCAATTTCTTTCCAACTTTCATACTTAAAAATATTGAAAGAATGGTTTTAATAAATAATGACTTTATTTATCCTTTTTTGTCTGGAATCTTTTTCCTCAAAATTAATGTTCTTCAATATTGATTTGTATTATTTATTATATACTTTTAAATGATAGATTAAGGTATTTTATAATATATTTTAATTTATTTATAGTCCTTTTAAAAGAGTCATCCTTTCTTTTTCATAATGGTTCATTATTGACTTTCTTTACATAAGTGTGAAAAGAACATTTTTTTAAACATTTTTGTCATGAACAGATTTTCCTACCATAATGACCTTTCTTATTAATGAATATTTATTTACATATATCCATGATTTTAAAAAGAAAATTATAATCCCAATTTTCTTGTATTTTTTTAGTTTTTAAAATTCATAATAAGAAAAGTGAATTTATTCTTTTTTTCTAAATTGTTTTTCTAATGATTTAATAAAAGTAGTTTTAAACTATATTAAAATTATTTAAGGGTTTTTATGCTTCACTAGAGACATGATATTATGATATCATACACTTCCTTTCTATGTATGTATTATGATTATAATTTTTTAATGAGGTTTCATGAAACCCATTTCTTTCTAACGAGTTAATTAAACCATGGAGGAATGATGAATGCTATTATGTTCTTGTGGAATATGTATGAATGGTTTATTATTATGTGATGGGTGTGTGTGTGTTATAGCACTCTAATTCATTATGTTATTCTTTATATCTCATGATCTTAAATAGTACCTAGGTTATTAGCCTAAGGCCAAGAGGGTACATGGGTAGTGAGTATAATCCCAAGAGGGTACATGGGTATTGATCCTAAGCCCAATAGGGTAAACATAAAATTAACTTAATCATAACAGGGTACATGACCGATTAACCCAATCCAAAGAGTTTATATCATCGGTTATCCCAATGCTAAGATTGTGCATGGTTGGTTATCCCAAGCTTGTTATGTTAATGATGTACTGGTGGGTAGCCTTAACATATGATTTCAATGATTAAGTGTATTCCACAAAATTATTTATTATAATTATGATATACCATCATGACATGTTATTTATTATTGATGATTTTACACTCTTCAGACTCATATCATTTGTTATGACAAAGCCTTATATCAGGACTAATGTTTTATGGTTCATGGATTATTGGTTATGATCTTGTAAGTTAGGATCATGTTCTTATACCATTAATATTATATTATGCTCACTTATTATCATTGATTAATATCTCCCATGTTATCCTTTACTGAGCATGTGAGCTTACTCTTCCTTACGTTTTAATTTCCCTAAGTTATGAAGAAAGGTTTTAAATAGTAAATTTCTAAGAAGGGAACTATGTGAGAAGAACATTGTGGGAGATATTAATGATCATTTATGAAATAAATTGATTATATATCTAGTATACAAATGAACTATAACATAAAAACTACAAGGGACTAAATATAGTGATTATTTTACTATATTGTCACAAAATAAAATGAATAACTTCCCAAAGTATTGAATAGTTTGATAGTTTTGGGAGACTAAATACATACATGATTCTCATATTATATCCAAAAACATGAAATATAATATAATAATTCTTTTGATAAAAATATTATTTATTCTAATAAATCTATAAATTTATTCATAGATCCCTTTTTGAAATCCTAGTGAAAGTGAAACATAATAAAGGGTAATCTCATATGCCTGGTAAGGTAAAGCGTACAGAAAAAACTATTATAAAATAAATAAAACATAAAATATATGGTTGATATAAACAATAAAAAATATTCTATATAACTAACACCATAAAAATGGGACTAAATACATGGATAATATGAAAACATAAATAACCACATGGATAATAATAACTAGTTTCATAATGATAGAATGCATAATATCGGACATCATAATCATACCTTCAAGTCCTTTTTTGAAGAAAACATATATAAATAGGTAAGGAGTATTCCAAAAACCCAAAATAGTTTGTCTCGTGATTCCTAACAATGCATGGAGGGTCTATTAAGGTACCCTCCCATACCTTACTAAGTCCAATGCATTCATCATATGAAATGGTTGAATAAAAATTCAATACATAATCAATATAAACATTAATATTGAAAAAACAAACATACAAAATGTTAATATTTTACCCAATAAATAAATATAACATGAACATAATCCATCCAGAGAAATATGGTGGATGGTATCAAAATATTATATCCCTAATAAATTATAACATTCACTAAATAATGTTTACAGATATGAAAGTACTTTAAAAATATCACTGGATGATTTCTTGATAAAAATAATATTTTCATTTATAAATCACATATATTAAAATATAAATATTTTAGAATATTAAGAAAAATAATTTCCATGAAATGAACCATGAAAAATTGTAAATTAATCTTCAATTTAAAATATTATTCATGATGGTGGAAAAAAATTGTGTGGTGTACGTTAAAAAAATATTTTGTTAGCACCTTCAGAAAAAAAGTGCCTTGTTTGGAAAATGACTAGAAGATAATTTTTAACCCATTTTTATAAAAAATAAACAAGCGTAAAAAAATTTAATAAATAATTTTATATTAGTAAAATCATTCTTGAAAAAAAATCAATAATTTATAGACATAGAAGAAAAATGCTCCCAAGTGAATAGAAAAATAAAATTGTTTTCCATAAAAGAATTATTTTTCTCCTTTTGAGTGGACAAGAAGGTAAAATTTGAACTAATAATTTATACCCACGGAAATAATTAGAGGATAAAAAAATATGGGGTTTAATATAGAAATATTATATAATTCTTCTTTTGAAAACTTACATATAAACAATCCCAAATAAGGATGAGATAGTAAAATAAACTTGTGCCTCAGGTCTAACTTTCTTTATAAGTACATTTAGCCTCATGCATAATAAATTTAAATTTATTATAATTATATACAAAATATATATTTATAGACTTATAATATCATATATGATCCACTTATAACATTTAAATACTCATTTATTGATAATTCTTTATTAAAATCACCATTTTTTTAGTGTAGACCGTTTCATTTTTCATGTAAGTTACAGTTTAGTTATTTAGTTACCTATATATTTATCATGGTTACATAATCAAAAAGATTTTAATCGTGGTTTAAATATCATATATATTCATTATATACATATTTTTAATCATCATTTAATGGTAGAGATAGCAAAATGAATTACACCCTTCAGAGAGACTGTTGGTCGTACGTATGCACGAATGTTGTTTTTACTTTTAAACGGATGGAATAAAAGAAAGGTAAATAATAATTAAACTTTAAATAATTATTATTATATCATATATATTAATTAAATATATCCTTATTACCATCCATTTAAATTAGAAATGAAAAATTCATCACATCACTTCTTGGAGGTGGTAGTCCACCCAAACGCTTGATCGACGTTATTGTTTTCCAAAGAATTGGAATATAATAAGGTAGATATGATATTAAAATCTCAGAAGAATAATTATTTAATAAATATCATATATAAAATTTAAACCCATCATAATTACTATCCATGAAATATATAGATTGAAAATGAGTTTTATCATTAAGTGGAGGTAGTAGTCCACACGTATGCATGAGTGATACTTTGACTTCCCATTTGATGGGAAAATGGGTGAATTATGGTCATTAAAGAATAATAATAAAGTTTTAGTATATTTATAATACTAAATTTATTAATTTATGATTAATTCAATATATTTATTTTTGTTATAAAAATAAGTAATTTGAAAGAGGTTGGGTAGGATGATTACCTTTCCTTTGGTTGGCCTCCTTGAGATCATTCCTTAAGGTCCCTTGGAATAGTCTTTTATAAATATTAGTTCTTATAATTTGTATATAGATAAGTTTAGAATAGAATTTTTTAGGTTTTTATTGATATATTTTTTTAAAAAGGTATAAATAAATGAGATAAGGGATGTCCTTTTATAAGTGAGGGGAGGGGAACTATTGAAAATTCATAAAATATTATAATATAATAAGTGTCTAAATCGTGTAAAATTGTTAAAAATGGAATAGATTTTAATAAAATGATGTTATGTTATTAATATAATTATCCCTTAAAATTTATACAGTTTTAAATATCTTTTTAATCCATATATTTTTTATTAAACGCTTTGTTAACCATGTTTATCTTTAACTGCAGTAACAACTTTCTCAATCTTAAAGGGTTATAATTTTAAGTATAGTGTAAAAATTGGCTCATAAATGGAATATGTATGTAATTTTAAACCATTTATAACCTTACTTGTACACTTTTATTAATTTTATAATTTTCAAATAATTTTATAAAATACTATTTTTTTAAAAATATCATTAATGATATTTTTGAAACTATTCATTTAATTTGACTTTAAAGACATAAATATAGACTTGGAATATGAATATAAACCATTAAAACATCCATAATATGATTTATTCATCTATAAAATTCATGGGAAACAATAATTCCCCCAAAAAAATATTACTTTATTTGTTTTTAAAATCATTTACATGTTTTTTCTACAACTTGCACAAGCACTGTATCAGCATTGTGTAAGTATTTATGGTATTATTTAATCACTAAAAATTAAAAATAAATATATATGGTAGAAAAATTAATTCTTACTTAAAATGCATATTTATAACTTAACATATACTCTTTCTGTCACACCCCGACCACAGGTATCTTTATTTTTACTTCTTTCATGGTCCCGGTTTTAAATTTTTCAATGTTTAATTGTGTTGACGGGTTTCACGCCGGTGCGCAGTCACCGCATCGTTAGCGGTGAACATGCGTTCGGCCCGGGTGACCGTGTGTTCACCCGACGTTCAAAATATTAAAAATTTTATGTTGACATTAATATAATTATTAGTATTAGATTGTTATAAATATTATTATTTTTTTATTATTGGGATCATTAAAGTATTATTATTATTATTATTATTAAGATTTGATTTTATTTATTTAATTATTTTATCATATTATTATTATTATTATTATTATTACTTATACATATATATATATTTTTTTTTAGAAACCCTAATCCCCCCTCTACTGTGCCCCCCCCCCCTCTCCCCTCTCTCCTCTCCTTCTTCTCCCTTACCCTCTTCACGAGCCCCTCCTGCGCGCTCCCTCATGTTCCGCTCCGGCGTCCAGCGTCCCGGCCCCTGCTTCCCGTCGTCACGCCGTCTCGCCGCCCCCGTGTGACCCTCGTTCCGCGTCGGCGTCCTCCCACACCCCCCGCTCCGCCCGGCGCCCTGCTCCCCCCCCCCCCTCACTCCGGCACCCCAGCCTTACGCGACCACCGGCGCCCGCGGCTCGCCGCACCCGACCACCACTCCTGCTCCGCTCCGACGTCCGGCAGTGACCTCCCGTCCGGCGGACCCCTATCCGGTGACTCCCCCATCCCCCCTCGCCCTAGGTGGCGCCGCCCGCGCGACCCCCCCGACCTCTGGTGCTCCTCTGCTCGCGCGGCCCCCTGTCCCAACCTCACTCCCGCAGTCGGCACCCGGCTCCCGCTCCGCCGCAGGCATGCCACCGCCTGACCTCCGGCGTCCCCTCGACCCGGCCTCCCGAACTCCAGCGCTCCCACTCCCGGTCCCGCTCTTCCCTCCAGTGCCCGCCTCACGGCTGCCGACTTCTCTGCGCGATCCCCGGCTTCCGCCCCGCACCCCGGCGCTCCGGCCGTCGTCCTGCCGGTGTTCCCCAGCCCTGTCGGCACCCCTGCTCTGCTTCGGCACTGCCCTATCGGTTTCCCCCGCGCTGTTCCGGTGCCCCTGCCCCACTCCGGTGACCTCTGGCTGAGCTTTGGCAACCCACCTCCGGTCATCCCCCTTTGGCCGCCTGTTCAGGCATCCTGGTGTTTTCCGCGGTCCGACCATCCAACTCTGTTGCCTTGCGCTAGCCAGCGGCGCACCTGACGGTCACCGCGAGACCTCTGTCGGTCCCCGTGCCGGATCACGTCGCCCCTCCTAACTGGCGTGCGACCCCGTTGGTCAAGCGCGTCTCTACGCCAAGGTAAATTTTTGGGAGGTGAATCTATTTGAGTATATTTTATTTCAATGATTGGCTGTTTTGATTGTTTTAATATCTGTTGCAGTGCATTGGCGGAATAATTCTGCAACGCAGTGGTCTTTGGCTTGCGCGTGCGTACGCGCCTGCACGAGGTGTGTTGCATCATCGGGTTCAGTTTACGAATCGAGGTTAGGTTTTTTTTGTTCTTACTTAAATTATTTTATATCAACGTTTATATATATATGTATATATATATATATACGTTGTCTTTTTGCGTTCTCATTCTTTTGAAATATTTTGAATCGGAGTTTACGTGTTTTAGTCATTCTACTTTTGTTGCAGCGTGTCGCGAGGTATCTTCGCATTATCGAATTTTCCCGTTTTCATTTTCTAGTGCGCAAGTGTGAGGCGTGTCGTGTCATCCCAAACTAGCTTCAAGTCAAGGTAGGTCTCCCACTGCACTCGCCTTTAAATCTAGGAATTTATTTATTCATTGTCATTTCATTGTTTTTCAGTAAATTTAAAGTAGTATTAGATAATTATTACTAAAATGGCGACTTGCTGAAATTGGAAACTGTTTATTCCTGCATCGCACTGAAAATATCTTTCTTGGATTTAATTGTGTGGTTTTCTTGTGTTGTTGCTGAATGAGTACTTTATGAAATGTGCAAGTCATACTGAACTATGTTTTGAAATGATTTTGGTGTGTGTGAAATAGCGGGTGTATCATTTATAAAAGTGGTGATCTCTTGAAAACATGGATAGATGAAAAGACATTTGTCCTTTAAACTGGATTTTGGAATTTTTCAGTGGTGGTTTGGTTTTCCTTAAACGAGTTTCTAGGTATGTTTTTCTAGTTTTCAATGTGATGGCATGTGTTATAACTTTTGGAAACACTTTGATATTAATTGGTTTAAATTTAAATGATGTGGCAGCTCGGTTGGCACTTTATTGATTGTGAACTAACTACATATAAATATACGTACTTATGGGGAATCTCTATAGAGGGACTTCCCTTCGAGGGTTGTCGTGTACGGTGTCTGTGTAAGGGGTTGTCAAGTGTGGTGAGATGAGTCACGCATGCGAGGGCCTCCCACTTACACGGTATTATTAAAACTACCGTGGGTTCTTGGGTGTCTTTTAGAGAATCGAGTGACGGTTGCTGGCTAACCCCAATTAGATGGGTTAGTCCCCCCTTTGTGGGTAGGCCTTGTGGGGCGTGCCACTGGTTGGCTGTTAGGGCGGCCAGTTGGTTATTGACTGTGGAGTACCATGCCGGCAGGTAGTCTGAACCCGAGTACATCCAGGGGTTTTCTAGGGATGTTTAGGACCACCCATGGTTACTTCATTTTCCCTGCTTGTTTACTTTCAGTTGTTCTTTACAGCTTGTACTGGTTACTTTGTGAAAATGGATTTCAAATGAAAATGTGTTATTCTCTTTGTGTAAAATATGAAAATTTAACACTCCTTTCTCTTTTAGAATGAATTTGGCACCCATGAAAAGAAGTTCAACTTTTGAAAAAGAATAAGGGTAATGTATCGTGTTTTGATTTTCAAGTGAAACATTATGAAATCTTACTCTAGTACATTGTAGTTCAAACCTGAAATTTTTAGATTCTTTATTTACTGGTAGTGCTTTGGGATTTGTTATTGGGCTCACCTACTGAGTACCTTTTTGTGCTCACGCCTATCTTTTACCATTTCAGTTGCAGGTTCCTTGTGTTCAGGTTTTCCTGGTTTGAGTCGCTCAATGATGGAGCGACGCTGGTGTTTAGTTGGGTGGTGACCACGAGGTCACGTGGAGGTATGGTTGTTGTGTAGTTTTGTTTTGGTTGTTAGTGTTGTCTGTTTTTCTCTTGAAGATCATGGTTTGTTTTGGTCCAAATCGTTCCCAATGTTTAAAACTTGATGCCCGGCACTAGTTGCCATCCCGGGGGGATCAGGAACGCCCCTCGGGACTTTCCGCAGACCGGCTCGGGTGACCGGTTCAGGGTCGACCCGGGATGGTTCGTGACAAAAAGGTATCAAAGGAGGTTCTTGTTATTTGGGTTGTCCGGTAGGTGGATATTAGGACTGTCGGGGCTCGAGAGGTAGGTATGGGAAGGACGTCATGAACCCTCGCCCGTTCCGCACATCGAGCCGCCAGGGGTAGTTCGGGAATTATGTCCTTGTCTCTTTCTGGTTTGTCTTTGATTGAGAGATGAAAACGGAGGGAAGCCAACGTTACGTTGTGATTTCACATGGGGTAGTGACCCATGTGGAACCTGAGTACACGGTTTGAATTTCTCCTAGTGGTCGACGCTTACTTGGGACATGGCCCACTACCATGTCGCCAAGTTGAGCGTGACTACTAGTCCCTCACTCCAGTGGTTGATGCAAATTTGGGTGCCGCTTTCATTTTGGTCAGTGTGAGTGCGTTGTTGAAAATGAAAAAGGGTTTTTGAAAAATTGTACTGGCTTATTTTAATAGACTTTAAATGTATGAAATGGGTTTTAAAACTGAAATCTCTTGAATTGAAAATTCATTATTGCTTGGAATTTTTAGAGAATGGTTCGGGATGAAACCTCAGGTCCTCTTTATGAATGTTTTCACATGTGTGAGAATTCATGGAAAATGCATGTTGGTGCGAGTATGAATGGAAAGTGGATGAAGACATGTGCAACGGTTCATAGGATTACCTGGGTTTGTATTTGAAATTAAAGGCTTGACCTTGTTTTCTAAATTGGTTTTTAAAGGGGAAATGGTTTTGGAAAGTGGTCTTGAAATAGGGTGGTTTTGAAATATAAAATAAAAAGGGGATTTTATTTTGGGTTGTGTTTGTATTTTTTTGGTCTTTGTGCTGACTGTTTTTGATGAAGGCGCTTTTATTGATGTTGCTTCGGTTTGATGTTGGTATTGGCTTTGTGTTTTATATGTCGCTCAGGAAATGCCACCCAGAAAGGTCTCTAAGGATTCTGATAAGTCATGCCCATTTTTTGGTCCTCCTCAGACTTTTCCTGTTCTCCATGGTGATCAGGGTCTGTTAGAGGCAGTGGAATGGCTCGAGGAAGTGGAGCGTGTCTTTAGAACGTTGGGAACTCCCGATAATGTTAAGGTTCGTGCAATTATGGAATTGTTCAAAGGTCCAACTCTAGACCAGTGGAAGATGGTTACCCCAACGTCAACGTAAGTTGGAATGACGTGGGATGTCTTTAAAACCGTTTTCATCCAATGGTTTGTACCTAAATAAGTGAAACTGAAGAAAAAGAGAGAGCTTGTGCATATTCAACAAGGACAACAGACGGTGAAGGCATATGTTGACCATTTCAAGGAACTGATTTCCTTTTCTCCAGAGGTAGCGTCACATGAGCTCATGAAGGCCTCTCTTTTCACAGTGGGGTCTTCGTCCAGAGATCAAGGAGAGAGTCCTCCATACTAAAGACCATCATTTCTAGAATCTGGTGGAGGAAGCTTTTTTAGCTGAGTTAGTTTCTGGTGCATGGGTGGTTAGTACTTCAGTATACCCTGTTGTTCATAAGAGTTCCCCCTCTGGTGAGGGAAAGACGCCAGAGATACCTGTTCCTAAAGAGTTATCCTCTTTGTTCCCAGCTTCCAGTTCAACAGATCGTTCAATGGTATGCTATCAGTGTGGTCGTTTCGGGCATTTATAGCCATCTTGTTGTAACCCTCCAAAGACGTGTCATCGCTACGGCTGTCTGGGTCATCTATAGAAGTTTTTCAAGAAGTGTCGCTTGAAGAGGATGCTATGGTTGGATAATGTCAGTACCTGACTGTGAGGCAGGAGATGCTTCAGCCATTAGAGCCCCAACCACAGGTCTCGGGGTGAAGCTCGCGCACAGTCAGGAGCTCCCAGGGGTGTGAAACCTTGGTCCGGGATTTGTGTTCCGTGTTGGCGGTGGAACAACTAGAAACCTTTTCATATTTGTTTTTCTACTATTAAAGTTTCAACATCGTTGTAAGTACATTGTTTTTCTATGAAGTAATGATGAACTTGTTCAATTATAATCCAAGCAATCTTGTTGTGTGGATGTGATCTTGTAAATCATGTTTCTTTCGTAAAGTGTGTTAGACCTTTGTGTAGGTTGACCTCAGTTTAGCTATGCTTGTCGGATGTGGTTATGATTTGTGAACTTCAATGGATTATGTCTCCAATTTGATGTCTGGTTAAGTTTTTTCTATGGTTTATCCCTGGTGTTGAAGTTTGTTGACTCTAGTCGAGGGTTCAACGTTTCGGCGGATTTGTTGTTTTGATTGTGTTATAGGAGTCGGTTTGGATCAGTTATGAGTTCCCGCACTGGACCCGCCTCCTTATGGTAGTATGTTTTGATTGTTAAAATTTTCGAACTAGTTGAGTTCTTGTGGTGGGGAGAACCCCTTCGTGTTCTCCCCTCAGCCTCGGACTTCAGTTTTCTCTTGAATCGGTCGGGTGTGACCTATGTAGAGTAAGTTCATCCCGAGATTCTCAGTTCTCTTCAGTTCATTTAGTTCTGTTTGGGCATGGATCTGAATCTTGACCGACTTTTGGCTTGGTGACTTTCTGGGGGCAGAAATTGTTTGTGGTGGGGAGAATTGTCACACCCCGACCACAGGTATCCTTATTTTTACTTCTTTCTTTGTCCTGGTTTGAAATTTTTCAATGTTTAATTGTATTGACAGGTTTCACACCGGTGCACAGTCACCGTATCGTTAGTGGTGACCGTACGTTCGGCCCGGGTGACCGTGTGTTCACCCGACGTTCAAAATATTAAAATTTTTTATGTTGACATTAATATAATTATTAGTATTAGATTGTTATAAATATTTTTTTATTAGGATCATTAAAGTATTATTATTATTAAGATTTGATTTTATTTATTTAATTATTTTATCATATTATTATTATTAATATTATTATTACCTATACATATATATAGATATATATTTTTTAGAAACCCTAATCCCCCCTCTATTGTGCGCCCCCCCCCCCCCTCTCCCCCCTCTCCTCTCTTTCTTCTCCCCTACCCTCTGCACAAGCCCCTCCTGCGCGCTCCCTCATGCTCCGCTCCGGCGTCCGGTATCCAGGCCCCTGCTTCCCGTCATTGCGCCGTCTCGCCGCCCCCGCGTGACCCTCATTCCGCGTCGGCGTCCTCCCACACCCCCGCTCCGCCCGGCGCCCTACTCCCCCCCCCCCCCTCCACCCCCTCACTTCGGCACCCCAGCCTTGCGCGACCACCGGTGCCCGCGGCTCGCCGCGCCGACCCCGTACCTGACCACCCCTCCTGCTCCGCTCCGATGTCCGGCGACGACCTCCTGTCCGGCGGACCCCTATCCGGCGACTCCCCCGTCCCCCCTTGCCCCAAGTGGCACCGCCCGCGCGACCCCCCCGACCTCCGGTGCTACTCCGCTCATGCGGCCCCCTGTCTCGGCCTCACTCCAGCAGCCTGCGCCCGGCTCCCACTCCACCGCAGGCGCGCCACCGCCCGACCTCCGGCATCCCCTCGACTCGGCCTCCCGACCTCCGGTGACCGCACCTGCCACCGGCCTCCCGACCTCCAGCGCTCCCACTCCCGGTCCCGCTCTTCCCTCGGGCGCCCGCCTCGCCGCTGTCAACTTCTCCGCGCGATCCCCGGCTTCCGCCCCGCACCCCGGCGCTCCGGCTGCCATCCTGTCGACGTTCCCCAGCCCTACCGGCGCCCCTGCTCCGCTTTGGAACTGCCCTGTCGGTTTCCCCCGCACTGTTCCGGTGCCCCTTCCCCGCTCCGGTGGCCTCCGGCTGAGCTTTGGCGACCCGCCTCCGTCCATCCCCCTTTGGCCGCCCGTTCAGGTGTCCCGGTGTTTTCTGTGGTCCGACTATCCAACTCCGCTGCCTTGCGCCGGCCAGTGGCGCACCTGACGGTCACCGCGCGACCCCCGTCGGTCCCCGTGCCTGATCACGCCGCCCCTCTTAACTGGCACGCGACCTCGTTGGTCAAGCTCGTCTCTGCGCCGAGGTAAATTTTTGGGAGGTGAATCTGTTTCAGTATATTTTATTTCAGTGATTGGCTGTTTTAATTGTTTTAATATCTATTGCAGTGCATCGGCGGAATAATTCCGCAACGCATCGGTCTTTGGATTGCGCGTTCGTACGCACCTGCGTGAGGTGTGTTGCATCATCGGGTTCAGTTTGCGAATCGAGGTGAGGTTTTTTTTGTTCTTACTTAAATTATTTTATATAAATGTTTATATATATATATATACGTTGTCTTTTTGCATTCTCATTCTTTTGAACTATTTTTAATCAGTGTTTACGTGTTTTAGTCATTATACTTTTTTTGCAGCGTGTTGCGAGGTATCTTTGCGTTATCGAATTTTCCCGCTTGCGTTTTCTAGTGTGCAAGTGTGAGGCGTGTCATGTCATCGCAAACTAGCTACAAGTCAATGTAGGTCTCCCACTGCACTCGCCTTTAAATCTAGGAATTTATTTATTCCTTGTCATTTCATAGTTTTTCAGTAAATTTAAAGTAGTAATATATAATTATTACTAAAATGGCGACTTTATGAAATTGGAAACTGTTTATTCCTGCATCGCACTGAAAATATATTTCTTGGATTTAATTGTGTGGTTTTCTTGTGTTGTTGCTGAATGAGTACTTTATGAAATGTGCAAGTCATACTGAACTGTGTTTTGAAATGATTTTGGTGTGTGTGAAATAGCGGGTGTATCATTTATAAAAGTGGTGATCTCTTGAAAACATGGATAGATGAAAAGCCGTTTGTCCTTTAAACTGGATTTTGGAATTTTTCAGTAGTGGTTTGGTTTTCCTTAAACGAGTTTCTAGGTATGTTTTTCTGGTTTTCAATGTGATGGTGTGTGTCATATCTTTTGGAAACACTTTAATATTAAATGATTTAAATTTAAATGATGTGGCGGCCCGGTTGGCACTTTATTGATTGTGAACTGACTACATATAAATATGCGTACTTATGGGGAATCTCTATAGAGGGATTTCCCTTTGAGGGTTGTCGTGTAGCGGTGTCCGTGTAAGGGGTTGGCAAGTGCGGTGAGATGAGTCACGCGTACGAGGGCCTCATACTAACATGGTATTATTAAAACTATCGTGGGTTCCTGGGCATCTTTTAGAGAATCGAGTGACGGTTGTTGGCTAACCCCGATTAAACGGGTTAGTCCCCCCTTGGTGGGTAGGCCTTGGGGGGTGTGCCACTGGTTGGCTGTTAGGGCAGCCAGTTGGTTATTGACTATGGAGTACCATGCCAGCAGGTAGTCTGAACCCGAGTACGTCCAGGGGTTTTCTAGAGATGTTTAGGACCACCCATGGTTACTTGATTTTTCCTGATTGTTTACTTTCAGTTGTTCTTTACAGCTTATACTGGTTACTTTGTGAAAATGGCTTTCAAATGAAAATGTGTTATTCTCTTTGTGTAAAATTTGAAAATGTAACACTCCTTTCTCTTTTACAATGAATTTGTCACCCATGAAAAGAAATTCAACTTTTGAAAAATAATAAGGGTAATGTCTCCTGTTTTGATTTTCAAGTGAAACATTATGAAATCTTACTCTAGTACATTGTAGTTCAAACCTGGAATTTGTAGATTCTTTATTTACTGGAAGTGCTTTGGGATTTTTTGTTGGGCTCACCTACTGAGTACCTTTTTGTGATCATGCCTATCTTTTACCATTTCAGTTGTAGGTTCCTTGTGTTCAGGTTTTCCTAGTTTGAGTCGCTCAGTGATAGAGCGACAATGGTGTTTAGTTGGGTGGTGACCGCGAGGTCACGTGGAGGTATGGTTGTTGTGTAGTTTTGTTTCAGTTGTTAGTATTGTCTGTTTTTCTCTTGGAGATCCTGGTTTGTTTGGTCTAAATCATTCCCAATGTTTAAAACTTGATGCCCGGCACTAGTTGTCATCCCAGGGGGATCGGGAATGCCCCTCGGTACTTGTCGCGGACCGGCTCGGGTGACCGGTTCAAGGTCGACCCGGGCTGGTTCGGGACACTTTCTATCTATATGTAAAAAATTTAGATATATTCAAGTCAAGAGAGTGACATTTAGGAATTTTCATTACTTAAAATAAAATAAATGTCATTATCAAGGAAAAATGGTACTATAATTCCATAAATTATAATCCGGGATGGATATGGTCGAATTTATATCATCCAATTAAATTAATTCAAGTTTCAGGTTGATTTTGAGTCATTTAATGGTTTTAAAACAGTTTTACCCATTTTTTTCTTATCGGAGTGATAAATATTTACCATGGTTAATATTTATAATTACCAAATATAAGAGGGGCCTATTTAAAAAAAATAACTACAAGTTTTAAAATATTTTATCCATTTTTTAGGATTCAATCTCTTTAATTTTCATAAATTAATTTTAATATAAATGCATAAAACATAATGAAAAAAAATTAGAAAAATGTTTTTTAAGCATAAAAATTAACTTATATCAAAATCAAGAAAATTTAGGATTAAAAGGGAATTAATTATTTTATTATAAATAAAATGGATCATATTTAACTTTAAAAACAAATCCAAAATATAATTTTACTTTTAAATTACTTTATTTAATGAAAATAAAAGACAGTATTTGAAAATTTGTTATATTTACTATTCATTGAAAAAATCAATCATTTCAGAAAAATCACAAAAAATAACCCTAATTTAATTATGATTTGATTATTTATAAACTGAAATTAATTTAAGTAAATTAAATTTATTAAATTTTAATATTTATTTTATAATCAAATTCATAAATAAAACTATGTTAATTATGCTATTATTTCTCTAAAAAGGAAATATTTCTATAGTTGAAACTCGGGTGTTACATTATCCCCTGCTTCAAAAAAATCATACATTAAATTTATATAATATAACTTTATGAATATATTTTTTGTAATTATTCATCATATCATCTACAGTTTCTCATGTCGCCTCTTTTATCTTATGATTTCTCTAAAGTAACTTCCTTTTTGGGGTCATCCGATTCCTCAACACTTCTTCTCTGGTGTCTAAAATTTTCATGGTCTCTTCATAGTAAGATAAATCAGGTCTCAACTCCACTTCAATAGATATGACCACATGAATTGGATCTAGCATGTACATCCTCAATAAAGAGATATGGAATACATCACATACTTTAGAGAGTTCAGGTGGCATTTCCAAATGGTAATCCACAAATCTAATTATTTCTAGAATTTCAAAATCTCTAATGTACATGGGTATCATTTTTACTTTCTTACCAAACCTTATCAAACCCTTCCATGTAGATACCTTCAATAAAACATGATCTCCCACTTGAAATTTCAAATCTTTCCTTCAGATGTCAGTATAACACTTTTTACTTCTTTGAAATGCGTTAATATGGGTTTGAATAGTCTTTACTTTAACCATTGTCTCCTCCAAAATTTTTGGCCCTAAACACTTCCTTTTACCAACTTCATCCCAATAATTTGGAGTATGAAATTGATTTCCATATAATTCTTTATATGATGTTATTTGAATACTTGAATGGAAGCTATTATTATATGAAAACTCTTCCAAAGGTAAATACTAACCCTAGATGCCTTGAAAGTCAAGTGATCATGAATTTAAAATGTCTTATAATGTTTGAATAATCCTCTTGAATTGACCATTAGTTTAAGGATGATAGGTGGTTCTCAAATGATTCTCAGTATCAAGAGACTTCTGAAGAATTATCCAAAATTTTGATGTAAATCAGGGATCATGATTAGACACAATTGAAAGAGGTACACCATGAAGTCTTAAAACTTCATTAATATAGAGTATTATAAGATGATCAAGTGGTAAATATTCTCTTATAGTGTGCAAATGTGATGATTTGGTAAGTAAATAAATAATAACCCACTTGGTATAATTTTTTCTAGGAGTCTTTGGTAATCTAGTGACAAATTCCATAAAATGTCATCCCATTTTCATATAGGAATAGTTATAGGTTGCATGAATACTATAGAATTTTTTCTCTTAGTTTTCACATGCTGATAAAACCAGTATCTTAATACATAATCAGTAATTTCTTACTTCATATTATCCAACCAAAATTGTTCCTTCAAATCCCTATACATATTTGTGCTACTACGATGTAAATTTCAACCTATTAAAATCATATAATAATTCCCTTTTTATCTAATTTATATATGGAACACATAAACTCTTTCCAAATTTAATAACACCATCTTCATAAAAAAACTATTCTATCATCACATCATTCACAGTTTTAATTTTATTTTGAAAAATATTATTATCAGTCTAAGAGATCTTTGTATTTTCTAATAAATATGGTTTATAAATAATTTAAAAGGTTATTGATGCTTTACCTTCCCTAATAATTACCATATCCAACTTTTCTAGGTCCCTAAATAAAAAAATCCTTATCAATCCTCATCTTATTCCAAAATCCATGTTCTTTCCTAATCAATACTTTAGCCACTTTATTAACCTTTCTATAGTGGTCTTATATCAAGATATCATAATCCTTGAGTATCTCTGACCATATCCTACATCTTTGACCATAAAGATAATTTATATTTTTCTTCAAAACAAAGGTTACAGCTACCAACTCAATATCATGGTTTAGATAGTTGTCTTCATGTATTTTAATTTCCTTGATTATAGTCAATAACTTTATCATTCTGTATCAGAAAAAATCCAAGTATTTTCATTGATGTGTCACTATATATAAAAAATCCATCCCCCTAATGGTAGTGTCAACACCAGTTCATTGATAAACCTCCTCATTAATTCCTAAAAACTTTCTTTTCATTCATCTATCCATAGGTATTTGACCCCATTACATGTAAACTTGGTTAATGAGTTTGTTAATCAAAAAATCACTTATATTAACCTACTAATATAAGTAAATGACATACCTCAGTTATGTTTTTCAGTGTAGGATATTATTTGAATACCTTTTTCATTAATATATCAAGTGATATTCTTGTTGGGCAAATATTGTCTCAACAACACTCTATAAATCTTATTGATTTTGATACTCACAAATACCCTTGTCTGTTTTAATAACGATTTTACTTTAAGTGTATTTCATGAAATTAATATTCTTTAAAATATTAATCCTAGATTTATATTCAAGTTTTCAATCCTCAATGAATATTTGTTAAATTTTTTAGAATTTTTTTAGCATATTTTGGAAACACATTTCATACCCTACATTGATAAACATAACATAAGAAACAAACCCTTTTCTTGGAACAACATGTATAGATCATGAACCCTATGTGGTAAAGAAATTGTGGATAATGAACCTTACATTTGGATGAAACCTTACATTTTTAAGAAGGAAAGTATGGTTAAGAAACCCTATATGAGTACAGAATTATAATTTTGAGGAAACAAATATATGGTTCATCAACCTTATGTTATGAGAATGAATGCTACATAGTTGAACCCCATATTTGGTATTTTTCCTTTTTATAAAGGAACCCTATGTTTGACTTTTAAATGATATAAATTTAAATTCATGATTGTATCCATGATTTCTACAACAGTCTTATCTATATTAAAGATCTATTAAAAGATCATTTATGACTAATTCAAAGGATCATTATAATAAATTCAAAGAATCGTATTCATCAGAGAAAATATCTCCTATTATTAATGAAATTTACAAATTCCCTAATTATTTTTTATTTGAATATCTATGATCTATTATGAGACTTTCTTGGATCTGAATAACTGAAAAAAGTTGTCTTCTATATATATATTCTTGCAGTGTATCTTTTCAATTAGTGTAAGGAGTGATTTAAATACAACTTCATACTTGTGTATATTTTTTATATACATAACTAATTCAAAGATCGATCAACTCTAATATTTTCAGAAAGAGTCTATGATTTGAAATTAATACTTATTTCATCCTCGTTCAACTATAAGGATACTATTATTGTTTGTTGCTACTTTTATTGAAGATAATTTGATATAAGGATCTCTTTGGAGTTATTCTTTCTTAAATATATTCATTTCTAAATGAGAAGATCCATACACTTTAAGTTACTACTGAAATTGTGAAGTAAAACCCAAACCATCAACAAATCAAATCTCTTTTGATTTATTGGAGTTTCAACTACTTGTACTCAATTGTGGTAAAGTATCATCTTCTTTTTCTAAGTTGTGGATAATTGGTTCTCTATTAAATAACCATAAGGATCTATATTTAGCCATATTGTAAAGGTGTCAAATGCCTATACTCAGTTGTGGATTTGATAGTATTGTGATAAGAGTACCTTTCTAGTGAATATCACCAATCTCATAGAGAGAGCGCTAGTGGAGTGGACTAGGGGATCTTTTTGCCCAAAACCACTATAAAAATTTTTGTGTTCTTTCTTCTATTTTTACACTACATAAACTCTCTAAAATAAAAAGATAAAACAAATATCCACATTAAAAAGAAAAGGTATTTATTTTTTAATCTTTCAAGAAATTTAAAAAGGAAAAATTCACCACCCCCCCCCCATGTAACTTTGTATTATTCTGACATAACAATTGGTATCAGATGATTGCTTTTTGATAAATCTATAGAAAGCTTAAAGAAAAAATGTATATTAAAATAAGATATCAATTGAAGATATAAAGTAAGGTATGTTTATGGTACATGATCCATATTTTAATGGTTTCAACTATGGATACTGGAAATCTCACCTGATACTTTACCTGGAGAATCTGGGATTCAAATTTTATTCAAATATCATCACTCCCTATGTGATTCCAAATAATCTGAAAACATGGGATGATGAAACAGAAGAGAAGTATGAAATTTAATCAAAATATATGAATGATATAATCTAAGGAATCATTCTTGATGAGTTCAGTTGAGTATCACAATTTTCTACTGCCTATGAAATGTATCAGACAATAGTTATCGCCTATGAAAGAATAGATAACATCAGACAGATGAGGTATGCTACTAAAAAACTAAATTTTGACAATTTAAAATGAGTGATGGTTAGACCATCACTCAAATGAATAGTCTATTGACAGAGATTATCAATAACATTACTATCTAGGGTGAACCAATTTCACAATCTGATCAAGATCTGAAAGTTCTTAGAGTACTACCCACAAAATGGAATGGCATATCTGTAGCAATTAATCAATTAACACCTGTCAAGAATTTGATTATGAAGGAAATAAGTGGAACATTTATGATTTATTAAGCAGAAATTAAAGCTGAATTTTAAGATCACAAGATAGTGAAAATAGAAAACACTTCTCTCAAAGTGACATCTCAGAAGCAAGACAAAAAATCAAAATTAGAAGTCAAAAGAAAAGATCCTTATTCCTCAGACTCAGAAATAGAATGGGATCAGATATCCAAAAAGTTAAGAAAATTTTAATAAAGTAAAATAGGCTTCATAAAATCCTTTAAGAATTATTAAAATGAACCAAGATAAGAAAGATTCTACAAATTCAAAAAATTGGGTCACATCAGACCTGATTTCCCATAATTGAAAGATGAAAGAATAAGGATAGAAAAGAAATATCAGAAGAAATCTAATTATTAACATAAAGATAAGAGAGTGATGAAAACTACAAGGAGTGCATCTAAAGAATCCAATAGATCTTAGAAATCAGATTTAGGAAAAGAGCCACATAATCTCAAATCCATTATCTTCTTTATGGCTAAGGTAGAATAAGAGGTTCAAACTTATAATTCTTCTACATTTAACTCTGATAATAGTTCAAATGATAAATTATCTACTTATTAGTCAATGCTAGAATAGAAATATAATTCTTTAATAAGGAAACATAAATCATTAAAAAATATTCACAATGTTTTTTTAGGTGAAAGGGACACTATGCTAAAGCAACATCAAAAATTAATTGAAAAATTCAATTCATCTACAACAAAATATATTGTTCATGAAAAAAGGATTAAATAATCACAAGATGAAGTAGAATCCTGTAAAAGTGTTTCTAGTATTTTAAAAAAATGAAAAAATACTCTTAATTAAATTCTTATAAATAATTTTATTAAAATAGAAAATTTTGGAATAGGAAGCGAGGGTGAAAAATCAAAATTATACAAAAAATATTTTGTGCCCAATTCAAAAATTTCTACCTACTATTACTTTGTAATAAAAAGTAATTATTCTAATAACTTTTATTTAAGAAATTCTCAAATAATATTTATTAAAAAATATTTTATTTCTAAAAATATATCTAAAGAAAGTGATATATATTATGGAAATACAAGGCAGATCTGGATTCCCAGATCATTGTTTGCTAACACTGCTAGACCCAAAACAATATGGGTACCAAAAAGAACTTGTGTTTAAATATTTTTACAGAAAATTATTCACTAGAAAAAAAGTCTATATGGTATATAGATAGTTTCTATTCCAGATAAATGAGTGGAGAATCATCAAATTTCCATACACTAACTCAAATGGATGGAGGTATAGTCACTTTTGGTGATAATAAAAAAGGAAATATTATTGGACTTGGAACTATTGGAGATCCAAATTCAATCTCAATCAACAAAGTATTGTATGTACAAGGGATAAAGAAAAACCTAATAAGTATTTCTAAACTTTTTGATAATCAAATCTATGTTAATTTTTCTAAAAATTCATGTTCAATTTTCAAAGATAAACTATTTAAATTTAGAGCACCTAGAACTGACAATGTTTATACTCTGGATTTAAATTATATGTGTAAAAAAAGTGAACTATTTAACTGCTATGAAAGATGATTCATGGATCTTCCATAAGATACTTGGAAATTTAAATATATATGTTTTACATAAATTAACTAAGAAATAATTATTTTTTTATCTTCCAAGTCACAAGTTTGAAAATGATAGATTTTGTGATGCATGTCAAATTTCCAAACAACACAAATCATCTTTCAAGTATATTAACAAAATATATATATTTAAACCTTTAGAACATGTCCATACGGATCTATTTATACCATATAGTGTAGTAATTTTGGATGGTAAATTATATATATATATATATATATATGTTTTAGTTGATCATTTTTCAATATTTACTTGGATTTATTTTCTAAAACTCAAAATTGAAGTATTTACTATTTTTTAAAGCTTTTTAATAATTGTTCAGAATGAAAAATATTTTAAAATAATTTCATTAAGAAGTGATCATGATGAAGAATTTTAGAATCAATGATTCAATTCTTTTTTCTCAAATTTAAGTATTAAACACACTTTCTCTACACCAAACACACCTCAACAAAATAGGATTATTGAAAGAATAAATATTTCAATAAATCGTAAGGACTATGCTGAATAAATACAACCTTCCTACCTATTTTTGGGAAGAAGTTATAATAACAGATTTCTATATCATGAATATATTTTTAATAAGACTAATTACTAAAAATAAACCCTTTGAACTTTAAAATAAAAAAAACATAAATTAAAATACATTAAAGTTTTTGGATGCAAGGTATATATCTTGAATACTGAGGAAAACCTTGGTAAATTTGATCCAAAAGATGATGAAGGAATTTTTCTAGGATATTCTGCTACTTCTAAATCCTATAGAGTGCTTAATAAAAAGTCAAGGATTGTTAAAGAATGGGTTCATGTGAATTCAGATGAAACGGACCCCTTTGATAAAAAGGAAGATCAAATAGATTACATCAAAAAATCTTTAGAAAACATGATACTTGAATCCCTAAAATTATTATTGAAAATAAAGAAAATAAAATCCAGTCTAGTTTAGAAGAAGATGAAACTAAAGAACCTAAAAGTTTTATACTTAGACAGTCTAGAATCCTAAAGAACCATCCTTTAAAAATTGTTATAGGATACCTATACATGGAATTTAGAACTAGAATAAATGTAGTAAATTTAGTTGAATTATAATAATTTCTATCTCAGTTATAACTTTAGTCTTTTGAAGAAGCCTTATAATATGAAATTTGGTTGTTATCCATGTAAGAAGAACTAAACCAATTTAGAAGAAATGGAGTTTGGGTTTTAGTATAAAGGACATCATATTATTCAGAAATTGGAAATAAATGGATCATTAGAAATAAAAATTATGATCAAGGGGTCATAACTAGAAACAAAGATATATAGGTAGCTAAATAATATAATCAAGAAGAAGGTATATATGGTGATGAAACCTTTGCACCCGTAACTAGATTAGAATCCATTAAATTCTTTTTAGTTTATACATCTCATATGAATTTTAAATTATATCACATGAATGTTAAATATGCCTTTTTAAATAGTTATTTAATGAAGGAAGTTTATGTTGAACAACCACCAAGTTTTAAAAACCCTCATAAACCAAATTTTGTTTTCAAACATACCAAAGCTTCATTTGGCCTTAACCAAGTACCCAAATATTTGTATGAAATATTAATCCCTTTTTTGTTGAAAAATGAATTTTATATGGGATTAGTAGATCCTGATCCTTCAAGAAATTTTTTTTTAATATTTTATTAATACAAATTTATTTTAATGATGTTATTTTTGGTTCAACAAATAAAAATATTTGTAATGATTTCTCAAATATAATGCAAACATAATTTGAAATTAGTTTGATGGGAGAACCAAAATTATTTTTAGGATATTATATTTATCAAAAATATTTTGGAAATGATTTAAATCAAAGTAAATATATTATTGATTTATGGAAAAAGTTTGGACATGAAAATAGTAAGACATATACAACTCATATTCTTACCAATATTAAACTTTATTTAGATAAAGTTGGGAAGCTGGTAGACAATAAGTTATATAGAGGTATGATTTATAGTCTATTATATCTTACTTCTAGTAGACCATACATTATGTTTTCTATGTGTCTTTGTTCTATATTTTAGTCAAATCCAAAAGAATCTCGTCTTACTACTGTTAAAATAATTTTCATATATTTAAAAGGAACTATTTTTTCAATCTCTTATTTGCCACAAAACCTTTGATTTTAATTTAATTTCATGTTCATATGTTTATTTTGGAGGTTGTATATTAGTTAGAAAATGCACATCAAGAACTTGTCATTTTTTAGAAAAATATTTAGTATCTTGGTCAAGTAAGAAACAAAACTTAGTTTCTCTATCAATGGCTGAGATAGAATATATATCTACTGGCAGTTGTTGTGCATAAGTGTTATGGATGAAAACATTATACTTAATTTTTTACAAAATTTTAATAATATAGCTATTTTATGTGATAATACTAATGCTATAAATATTTCAAAAAATCCTATAAGTCATTATAGTACTAATCATATTGATATAAGGCATCATTTTATAAGAGATCATGTTCTTAAAAACGGAATATCTCTAGAATTTGTAAATATTGAACATCAATTAACTGATATTTTTATTAAAAAACTTCCCACTATAAGTTTTGATTCTTTAAGGGGGGTTAGGTTTATTTAATTTTAAATAAGTGATTATCAATTTATTTCGAGTAAATGTGCTTATTGTTTTTATTCATTTTAATTTCATTTATTTTAATGTGTTAATTTTACTATCAAATTATTATTTCATTTATTTATTTAAATAAATTTTTTCCCATTTTTAGTTTTTCTAAGCCACGTGGTTTCAAAAATTTAATGATTACCCTACATAATCGGCATGAGAAAACATATTGTGTCACGTATACATTAGAAAACCCTTCATCTTTTCTTACCCTTTGTTTTTAAACCATTTCATCTACTAGATCCATTTTCATTCTTTAAACCCATAGAATCTAAAAACATTTAACCTTCAGATTCTTAGAAATGATGAAGACCAAACAAATAGATGATTATAAACCAAGAAATATGATGCATCAGTATGTCCCCTTTAGAAATATTCTTCAAGGAAAAGTCATAGATTTTGAATGGATATATGAGAAAAATATTCTACTCAAGAAATATCTTTACTTTCAAGGTTTGTAATTTATTTTTAATGAGGAAAATATTTTTTATGAGATAAAACTGAAGTATTTTTATAAAAATATTCAGTTTAGTTTCGGTTATTCAGAGGATTTGACAATTTTGTGAATAGAAGATAAGGAATTTTTTATCTCCTTAGTAGAAATATCTCAGTTTTTAAAATTCCATCATGAAGGAGTATTCCATTTTGATCTTCAATAAATTAGAAATCAAGATCACAAATAAGAAGATATCATTTCATTTCTTTTTTGTTCAAAAAATATTAGGAAAATGTTTGTGAAAGATCTTGAGGTAGACCAAAAAGTTCTGATAAAGTTTATTCAAGATTCTATCAATCCAAAGGTTTATGAGATGGAGAATATTTTTTAACCATAAATGTATATTATTTTTCTATTTATTAGTGAAATTAAGTTGAATTTTACTTGATATGTTCTAAGATATCTAAGTTATTTTTTCCATTCAGAGGCAAGTATTTTATTCTATCCTTATGGACGGATTATTTCTATTCTTTTGTTTAGGAAATTTTTGATTCATCATTTTGATTCTCGAACCAAATTTCATCATAGTAATGTTATTAATGATAGTAATTTAAGAAAATTTGGTTTCTTTTGGAGTATAGTAAAAGGTAAAATGTTTCCAGTAACTGAAAATAATCAAAAAAAATCTGAATCATTTGCTCAAGGGGAATAATGAAACCTCAAGTCTTTTGGTTTTGTTTGATTAAGAAATGAGGAAGTTGTAGAATACAGAATAGAATCTGTTTCTTATCCTACTAAAAGAAAGACCTATTATGATGCTACAGATATTACTAAAGAAAGTTTAAAAGAAGAAATTTGTGAGGAACTTTTCTTAAGACCAAGTATTAGAGAAGTACCCCAACGTGAGGATCTAGTGTTAGGATCTAGAGGTGCAAATCGGTCTGTGCATTTGGAAGAACCATATAATCCTAAAAATCATCATACAAAAATTTAAGCATAAGAACTTCAAGTTATCTCTCAACCATAACATCATAAAGAAATTTCCCAATTATATTAGAAATTTTAGAAATCAGTAACTCATACCACTAAGATCATTGAAAATAAGGTTGTCTCTATTATTGATCAATGTTTGGAAAAATTGCATTTGTCTCTAGAGAAATGATATAAGTCCTTGATGGAATGTCTTTTTCAAGTGAGAAGTCTTTATAAAACCCCTTGGCTATTGTGGGAGAGTCTCCTCAGTCAAAGAACATCATTAACAAACATCATATTCTCTGAAAAATCAGATAAAATATATTATTGTAAAGTTTAAAAAGGTTTATAAGTAGAACTATAGTCTTTGAAAAGAATTGAAAGCTATCACGGAACCTTTATAAGATTTTAAAATTAATCTAATTTGATATTGGAACTAGAATCTATTCAGACTCATCTTTAAGAATTTAGAAAATATTATGTTTCAAAAATGGATTTTGATGTATTCAAGAGAGATTTGTTAAATCGGTTTGGTAAACTAAAATTTGAATATATTTCTAAAACAGATTATTCAAATATGAAATGGTATTAGGGAAGTCAATTTGAATAGATAAAAGGGGGTATTAATTATTCTAGTGATTCTAACTCTTCACCTCCAACATCACCAGATCTAATCAAAATATTTCAAGTTATCACATCAGTAATGGCTTATATGAATGACAGACTTCAATTGCTTCAGTGTAATAGTGAACTTTTTCAGTTATGTTGGATAATTAGAAATATATTTTTGATAAACTCATACCAAGTGAACCTAGAATCGGAATGCTACTTAATACGTTTAGTGATAACCTATCTCAGTTTCTGTAAACATAGGTGAATCTTCATGACTTTTTGAAAGTTGATTTGATTGAAAATTTGAAAGTAAGACAAGATTCATGAATTTTGATAAGGAAATTGGTAGAAAATATTTTAGAAAGGTTACAAGCTCATATGGTAGAGTTGAAAGAAATTTTTCAACTAGATCAGGCTTTTCCAGAACCAAAAATGGTTCCTTATCAAAACCTTTCACCTTCTACCAGACCTTTTGTTTAAACACTTTCCTCAAACCAAATTCACTTGTGTATTTGTATAGTTTTTATAATAAAACCTACAATTTTATTTTTATATGTTGTGATTCATTTGTATATCTTATTTTATGTTTATCTCTACTTCCAGAACCCATGTATCATTTTTTAAAGTAGTACACTATAATAGTAATTTATTATTCTATGAAAAATTGAAAGTGTTTTAATCCTTTTCTTATACTTTATTTTTTATATCATAAATAGGGGAGAAAATTGGGTAAACACAACATTCTCAATTTAAAAGTTTTTTAAATCAAAATAGTACTATAAAATTAAATTAAAATGAAAAATTTAAGTATTTTCTTTAAATATTATTTCCTTAATGTTTACAACATCCTATATTTTCTTTAAATTATTTTATGGGTTTTATTTTCATCAAAAAGGGGGAGATTATTGGGAATGTATTGTCTCAACAATACTCTATATATTTTATTGATTTTGATGATCATAAATACCCTTGTTTGTTTTAATAATTATTTTACTATAATTGTATTTCAGAAAATTAAAATTCATTACAGTATTTATTCTAGATTTATATTCAAGTTTTTAATTCTCAAAGAATATTCGTTAGTGTTTGGAATGCATTTTAGCGTATTTTTTAAACATTTTTCATACCCAACATTGATAAACGTAATGTAAGGAACAAACCCTATGATTAGAACATCACATATGGATCATGGAACCTACTCTGTAAGGAAAGTATAGATTAATAACCTTATGTTTGGATGGAACCTTATGTCTGTAAGAAAGGAATGTATGGTTAAGAAACCCTACGCAAGTAAGAAATCCTACATTTGAGGAAATAAACGTATGGTTCATTAACCTTAATTTCATGATCAACCTTATATTTTATAACTTATATCCAGAGAATTAATTCTATGTAGTTGAACCCTATATTTAGTATTTTATCATTTTATGAAGGAACCCTACATTTTAATTTTTAGTGACGGAAATTTAAATTCATGATTTTATCTGTGATTTCTACAACAGTCTTATATGTATTAAAGATCTATTAAAATCTCATTTAGGACCAATTAAAAGCCTCAATATGATCAATTCAAAGAACCGTATTCATCAGATAAAATCTCTCTAATTATTAAGGGAATTTAAAATTTTCTTGATTATTTCATATTTTAATATCCAAGAACTATCAAGAAACTTTCTTGGATCTGAATAGCTGAAGCAATCTATCTTCTATATATATATATTCTTCTAGCGTATCATTTCAATACATGTGATAAGTGATTAAAATAAAACTGCATACTAGTTTATATTACTGATATATAGACATACTACATAGATCGATCGACTTTGATATTTTTAAAAAGAGGATATTCTTTGAAATTTCTACTAATCTCAACCTTGTTCTACTATATGAATACTACTATTGTTTGTTTCTATTTTTGTTGAAGAACATTTGAAACTAGGATCTCTTCAAAGTAATTCTTTCTTGAAGATATTCATTTCTGAATAATATGATCCATCTAATATCAATTATTGTTTCAATTTTTGAAGTACAACCTAAACCATCAACAAATAAAATATCTTTTGATTTATTAGAGTTTTAACTACCTGTACTCAGTTGTAGTGAAGTATCAGCTTCTTGTTCTAAGCTATAGATAATCAGTTCTCTGTTAAAGAACTAGTAGGATCTGTAAGGCTTATTGTAAAGGTTTTAATTGCCTTCACTCATTTTTGGATTTTATAGACTTGTGATAAGAGGGAATTTCTAGTGAGAATCACCAAACTCATGGAGAGAGCATTGGTGGAGTGTACTAGGAGTTCCTTAAGCCCCTATAAAAATTTAATTGTTCTTCATTCTATTTTTCCACTGCATAAACTCTCTAAAAGAAGAAGATATTACAAATATCCGCATCAATAAGAAAATGTAATTAAGTTTGAATTTTTCAAGAAATTCGAAAAGACCAAATTTACCCCCTGTGTAACTTTATATTATTCCGACCTAACAATTTTATCATTAGAGATAATATGGACAAGAAATGAAACTTCTTGAATCTAGAATTTGCGCTTCCTAAATTTACCATATAAATCATTTTCTCTAAGAGTCTCAAGAATGATTCATAAATGACTATTATCCTCTTTATAACTTTTTAGTTATACTAATATATCTTAAATAAATAACAAAATGAAATTATCAAGATATTCCTTGAACACTTTGTTCATCGTATCCATAAAAAAAGAGGGTGAATTATTTAATACTAAAGGCATTAATATAAACTCATAATGTAAAAATCTCATATGAAATCCGGTATTTGTAATATCTTCCTTCTATACTCATGATTGATGATACCTAGAATAAAGATCAATCTTTGAAAAATATTTTTCTCCTTGAAGTTGATAAAATAGGTCATCAATATAAGGCAGAGGATATTTTTTCTTCCTTATAATCAATGCATAGCCTCATAGTCCCATCCTACTTTTTCACAAATATAATAGGATATCCCCAAGGAAAAACACTTGGGCATATGAATCTGTTATCACAAAACTCATTTATTTGTTTCTTTAACTCCACTAGATCTAAAGTATTCATTCTATAGGGAGTCATAGATATAGGTTTTTTATTAGGGATGAGTTCAATAGAAAACTCAACTTCATTATTGAGTGGGTATCTAAGTAGTTCTTTAGGAAACACATCAATATATTCTTTCATAATAAGAATATATTATATCCTAGGTTTTCTTTCCCCTTCCATAGGTTTTTTATTCTTTTATTATCCTAGAGTTTTATTAAGGAGATCTACTCGAGTTGGATCTAGATATGATTCAAATGATGTATTCTACCCTCTGAAGATGAGTTATTATATACCTTCATTGCAAATTGCAATATCCATATCACGACAATAAATTTTTGCATTATTATATGAAATAAAATATATACCAGGGATTGTGTTAAACTAAACCATGGGTATAATGATCAAGTTTCCAAATAGGGTAAGTCTATGTGTCATAATGGGTATTAAATGATATAAACCTATTACAATAAGATTTACAGTATGAGTCTTGATTTATATTTATCTTCATAGGGTTCTAGGGAAATATCTAATTTTCTTATAAAACATAGAAGATATAAAAGAGTGTGAAGATTCCAAATAAAATAAAGCATTATCTAAATTCGAGACTATAGTCAACATAACCACTAATAAATTTTTAGGAACTTCAACCTCAGCTATATTTATTTCATAAGCATTGAATTTTTCTTGTTCCTTATGTGGAAAATTCCCTTAACATATAGAAAATTGATTCAAATTGTGCCCCATATCCTTATAGTTGAAGAATTGAATATTGATATCTTCTTTATTACCCTTAAAATCACAAGCCCGGTGGCCTTTCTCTCCATGATTGAAGCAAACTCTCATTCCTAGTAAGCATGTTCTGTGGTGTTTATTTATATATTTATTAGAAGTTGGAAATTCCACCCTTCCCTTCTTCCCTTTTTTCGTATTTCATTTTCCAAAGTGCTCGGCCTCCCTCTTTTTATCTTTATTATTTTTGAAGTCATAATACTTAGAGAGTTATTTCTCTATCTTGTTGTCACATGATATTATATCCTTGTATAATGAGAATGTTTGGGAGACTGTTTCCCATAAAAGCATTGGATTTAACTTATCAAATAAATTGTCAATATTAAACTTTGTATTAAATAAATAATTTTCAACATGCCTTTATAACCTTCTAAATTTGACTTCATACTTAGCACAAAATTTATCTTCCTTTTTTCGAAGACTCGGGAATTATCTCTCTATATCCCCTTGTTTCTCATGAGTAAAATATTTTTTAAATAAATTTACCTTAAAATCCTTCCACGCCATGTCTTCTAATTCCTTATCATCCTTAGTGTTTTGAATAAATGACCACAATTGATCTGCATCTGTAATGGTATGATAAACTTCTATGACAACCTTTTTCCTTTGATTACTTCCCAAATAAATAAATATCTTCTCTAAGTAACTTATCTATTTCTTCTATAAAAATGGATTAGTAGTCCCATTGAATGATAGAGGTTGCTGAAATTTTAAGTGGTTTAACATTTTTTTCACCATGTTTTCAATTATAAGGATACTCCATATGGGAAAATTCATTAGTTATAACCTAAGTCAATATAGCTATAATTTTTTCATTTCTAGCTCTAACTAAAATTCCACCTCTAGTTCCATTTTCTTGACTAGAAGGGAAATCACTGTATAGATTACATGTAGTGAAATGGTTTTTATTCATTATATTAGGTTCCATTTCTAAACAATGTAATACACTACATTAGAGTATAACATTATGAATCATAATGTATAATTATAAAACTATTGAAACATTTAACATAATTTAAAATTTTATTTATAACTAATATTAGAATCATAAACTTCCTATCATTGAGAATATTATAAAATCATAAAAATATTTTCAAATATTTCATAATGGTATTTAAATAAAATGTTAATTAACCTAATAAATCCCCTAAGAGTGTTACACATAGTATGAAATATGATAACACTCTCTATACACTAAAATGATGGATGATATATATTTGACCAACTCTTTTCAAGGTTATTACCCCTATATATATACGTTCCAACAATATATCCACTTGTAGTATCCAAATAAGGACTTTTTCCATGGAAAATTACATAATACCTACCTTAACAAAATGTTATGATGTTATTCTATACTTATATTTATCCTATAAAATTTTGATATGGTTATATTCCTTAATCTATGTTTTGCTAAATCTAGTTCCCAAGGTTTCTAATAAACTTCCTATAATACCAACTGTAAAACCCCAACTCCAATATCCCAGATTCAGTGCTTATTTTTCAATATTTTAATAAAATACAAGGGATTTCATCCTAATGGATCAAATATTTTAGTAGTCTTGAGAGACTAGATATATACATGTTTCTCATATTACAATGATAATATGAAATATAATATAATAATTATTATGAGAACACTATTATTTCTTATAGTAAATCTCTTAATTCATTCATAAATCCATTCTTGGTATCTAGTAAAAAGAAAAACATAATAAAGGGTTTTCTCATATGCTTAGTAAGTTATATCATACAATAAAATCTATTATAAAATAAATAAAATAGGAAATATGTGGCCAAGATAAATAATAATAAAATATTACATATAACTAATACCAATAAATGGGACTAATTCCATGGATAACATAATAACATAAATAATCATATAGATAAGAATAAGTAGTTTCATAATAATATAATTCATAATGCTAGACCACATAATCTTCCCGTTAAGGACTTATTACAAGACAACATACGTAAACGGGTAAGGTGTTTGCCAAATACCTAAACTAGTTTGTCTCTTGAGACCTACTAATTCATAAAGGGGCTATAATGTTCCCCTACCAACACTTTTGAAGTCCAATTTATTCATCATATGAAAAGGGTGAATAAAATTTCAATATATATCAATATATACATTTTTATTTAAAATAATAGCACATGAAATGTTAATATTACCCCTCAATCAATAAATATAACATGATCATAATCCATAAATATTAATATAGTGCATGGTATCAAAATAATATATCCCTGGTAAAGTATAATATTCACTAAATAATGTTTCCATTGATGGAAGTTCTTTAAAAATGTCACTGAATGATTTCTTGAAGAAAATGTTATTTTCATTTTGAAATCACTTATAATGAAATATAAATATTTCAGAATATTATGAAAAACATTTTTATTTAAAAGAATAATGAAAAAATTTAAATTATTATTCAAAGTAAAAAAGTTTTCATGATAGTGTAAAATGTATTTGTGCAGCATACGTTAAAACAAGGATTTTGTTCACACCTTCAGTAAAAAGTGTATTTTTTTTAAAACAAAAAAATTATTCCTTTTAAACCATTTTTATAAAAATTAAAAATGGGTAAAAATGTTTTTAATCAATAATTTGATGATATTAAAAACAATCTTGAAAATATTTAAAGAAAATATGCACATAGAAGAAAAATATTCTCGGCCAAATAGAAAAAAAATCAGTTTTCATTAAAAACATTCTTTTGAACTTTTTGAGTGCCCAAGAAGGAAAAAATGTAACTAATAATTGAAAAATAGAAATAAATATAGGAGGTGAAAATTTATTTGGTTTAATATAGAAATATCATATAATTATTCTAATTGAAACTTATATATAAATAATCCTGAATAAGGATGAGATTGTGAAATAAACCCTTACCTTAGGTTTGTATTTCTTTGTAAGTACTTTTATCCTCCTGTATAATTAATTTAAATTAATTATAATTCTATAAAAACCCATATACATACTTATAATATCATATATAATCCACTTATAACATTTAAATACCGATTTATTAATAATTCTTTATTAAAATTGTCATTTTCGGGTGTTAACTATTTCGATTTTCATGTAAGTTTTGGTTTATTAGTTTCACTACCTACATATTTCTCATGGTTCCATAATATATAGGATGTTAATAATGATATAAATGTAATATATATTAATTATATAAATATATTTAATCATCATTTGAAGTTTTATATATAAATATTAATTATACTCTTCGTGGAGATGGTAGGTTGTACGTATGTAAGAACGTTATTTTCACTTTTCAACAAATGAAATAAAAGAAATTTAAATAAAAATTAAACTTTATAAAATCATTATTATATAATATATATTCATAAAATATGTGCTTATTCTCAACCATGTATATCTTAAAAGAAAATTTAATTGCATCACTTTGTAGAGTTGGTAGTCCATATGAATGCATAAGCGACGTTATCATTTTCCAATGGATTGTATGGTAAGAAGGTAGATATGATATTATAATTAAAGAAGCATAATTAATTCATAAATATAATATATAAACTTTAAACACATCATAATAACCATCCATGAAATATGATGATGGAAAATTAATTATATCATTACGTGGAGGCAATGGTCCCCACATACACATGAGCTATACTTTCACTTCCCATTTAATTGAAAAGATTGTAAATTGTAGTATTTTCATAATTATAATATTATTTAATTATATTGATTATACTTAATTTATTATTTTATTTTTAATACCATATATTTATATGAGTCATAAGAAGAAGTATTTTGAATGAGATTGGGAAGGATGATTAACTTTCCTTCGATTGGCCTCCATTAGATCCATTCTTAAGGACCCTTGGAATAGTATTTTCAAAATAAAAATAACTATAATTCATGGATAGGTAATTTTATAATATAATTTTTCAGTTTTTTGTTGATCTATGTTTCACAACAAGGTGTAAAAATAGAGATAAGGGGTTTCTATTTGTAAGTGAGGGGATGGGCACTTTTGGAAATTCATGAAATATGATAATATAATAATTGGGTGGATCATGTAAAATGGTTCCAAAATGACATGGGTTCAATTATAAGGAGTATATGGTATCAATATAATCATACAATAAAATTTTTATTGTTTAATATATCATTGTATACTTTTTCTTTTTTATTAACCCCTTCATTAACCATTTTTAACTTTAACCTCAGAAATGACTCTTCAAGTCTTGAAGGGTTATAATATTACTTATAATATAAAAATTAGATCATAAATGTCAAGGTATGAAATTTTATACCATTTATCATCTTAATTTTATTATTTCAAGATTTTTTATTTTTAAAAAATAATTTAATAAAATATTATTTTTCATAAAATATCCTTAGTGACATTTTTGAAACTATTCATTTAATTTGAATTTAAAGGCATCAAGATAAAAAATGTAATTATAATATAAAAATTTTGAAAATACATAATATGTTAAGTTTATCTATAAAATATATGGGTAACTATAATTATCCAAAAAAATATTCCTTTTAGAGTGGTTAAAATCATTTACTTGACTTTTTTACTATATACACAAACAGTGTGTCGACATTGTGTAAGAATTTAAGGTAATTATACCATAAATAAAAAATAAAAATAAAAAAGTATGATAGAAAATTAATTCATATTTAAAATAAATATTTATAAATACATTAATCCTCTTTTATCCTTATGTAAAAAATAGATATATTAAATTCAATAGAGAGATATTTTGGAATTTTCATTAATTAAAATAATATAAATGTCGTTATCAGGGGAAAATGAAAAAAATGTCATATATTATAATTTTGGATGGATATGGTATAATTTATCCAATCCAATGAAATTAGGGTTTGTTTAGGATTTTTTTAAGACCTTGTTCCATGTTTTTAACATTGTTTTACCCATTTCACTCTTACCTAGGTGGAAAATATTTACCATGATTACTCTTCATAATGACCAGAAATAAAAGGGACCTATTTACTAAATTTTAAAATCATAATTCCAAATATGGTATCCGTTTTTCAATAATAAATTTCTATAAGTTTAGAAAAATAATTTTAATATAAATTTGTAAAACATGATGAAAAATAGTTTTTAGAAAAATGTGATTTTAAGCATAAAAATTAACTTATATAAAAATTGTGAAAATTACTAATTCGAATAAAATTAATTATTTTATTCTAAATTTAATGGATCATATTTCACATTTATACTAAATATAAAAATATAATAGTAATTTTAAATTACTTTATTTAATGAAAATAAATGTTAGTATTTGAAGAATCTTTATTGCTCAATATTCACTAAAAAATCCATCATTTCAAAAAAATATAAAAATTTCACCATAAGTTAAATTTTATATAATGATTTTAGAATTGAAATTAATTAAACAAAAAATCAATTTATAAAATTTTATAATAAGGGTTTTAATCACATACATGAATAAAACTATGTTTATTGTGTTATTATTTCTTTAGAAATAAAAGCTTATTATAATTGAATATCGTGTGTTACATACACTAAACCATTATGGTTCTTGGGTATGTATTATTGTGAGATATATTGAATATTAATTTAAAATTATGTAATATTTATGTAAGTTATGATCAATTTTCCTAATTAATTCCTAAAACCTAAATTATATTTGAAATTAAGCCTTACCAAGAAAGGATACATAACCAGTACTAATAAATTTTCATGGAACATTGTACCTACAAGTAAAATCTCCACAATTTACTTTATGTAAGTTATAAAATATTGACCTTTTTCTATCATAATCTAAGAATATATTTTATCCATGTATTAAGTATTTTAATTTCTAGTACTTGAGATTTTATTTTGAAAATTATGAGGATAAAAAATTGGTACCCAAACTTTTTTGGGTCTAGTAATGTTATAAAATAATACATTCAAAACCCAAATCTATCCAACCCTTTGGTTTTAAATAGTTACTAGTTCTTTAGAAATAAAATCCCAATAATATTTGAATGATTTAACCTTATTAAAAGAATAATATTTTCTCCAATCACCTCCTCCTTAACATTTAGTATAAAAAGGTTCATATTTTGGAATGAAATAGTTAGACTAGAAATGTAAATTTATGGAAGTAAAACAAGGTATGGAATATTTTTTAAAAGGTTTTTGTTATCTAGTAATCTTATAAAAGTTCTCCCAACTAGATATAAATTTATCAAAAATATTTTTAATAATTTCAAATTTGGAATTTATTTTCACAAATAAGTTTTGATTCTCACAACTTGTCCCATGGGGCCCATGTCATGACTACCCAAAGCCCACCTCCAGAAGGCCAGGGGATATTGACTTATGTTGAAGGCATCAACCTGTAAGTGGGAGGCATTTTATTGAGTACCTATACGCACACACACACACCCAACCAAGTCTCACACACTAAAAAGGGAACAAGTAACACTATAAAAAATCTGAGTACAAGTACAACTAATACAAGTGGGCCAGAATACAAACCCAACAAAAGAACTCAAAATATAAAAGTACAAAAAAAGAAACTCTAATGGTCGCCCATGGAGAACCCCACCTGATCGTGAGAGTAGTGTAGCTACCAGAAGCCGAAGTATAACGTCAAGTCCCCCTGATCCTATTGGGTCCCTCTTGGTCCTAGGCCACCATGTCCAATGTCGTACTGTCCATCATCTTCACCAAATAAAACAAGTGCAGGAGAATCCCGTATAGGGGTGATTAACAAAATACTCAGTAGAGGACCCTGAAACACAAAGGAGACACCACAAATCAATCCTCAAAGAAAAGCACAAATCATAAGCACAAATAACAAGACACCTCACACCAGGTATACATTTAGGGTGGTGAAAGTAGAACCATCAGTCACATCATCGAACACCTCAGCTACTGGGTAACTCCTCCTCTATCAAGTGCAGTGGGCCTGCCAAGTCACACAGAAGTGTTTCCCACTAACCTTGAATTGCTTAGGTGCACCTCCTCATTGTGTACCGTGGGCCTAAAAAGTCACATAGAAGTTCTTCCCACTAATCTTTGCCAACTGAAGTACTCCTCCTCGTCGCGTACCGTGGGCCTAAAAATCACACAGAAGTGCTTCCCACCATGGGCATGAAAAGTTACACAGAATTGTTTCCCACTGTACCATGATCGAGTCTCACGTAGACTAAGGTCACCAGTCCTCAGGTATCAGACAACCGCAGGGTTCTGTAGGTAGTGCACCTAGGAGAACCACTCCTCAAGAAATTCATCACATATAAAATTCTATGAAATCCTCCTCAAATAATTCCAAAAGATCTGCCTCATCTAGAGGGTCTCAACTCCTCAAACGGGTCATCAATCAAATGCACGGTTTGCAAGATATGGGCATTTTAGTAAATAGGGGTGGGTTGCATCTCATCCCGGTCTGACCCAGTCTGGTCGACCCGACCAACCTGGCTCGGGGGGTCCCATATACCTTGGTTTTAACTTGACTGACTTGAATATACCCAGTTCGGGTTTGGATTGGTCTGGTCTAGTCGGGCCAGAGGGCCAGGTCCAATGTGCCTCACTAGACCCAGCCTGGTTTTGCCGAGGGTCCAGCCCACCGGGTCACCCGACGACATGGTCTAGTCTAACCCTACCCAAAGGGCACGGTTCTAGCCTGTCAGCACAGGTATGGACCACTGGCATGGGTTTGGCCTGTCGGAGCAAGTCTGACCCACTGGCGCAGGTCTGGCCCACCGGCACTGGTCCGGAATGCTGGGTCATAGGACCAGCCCGCTGGCTGGGGGCACAGCCTGCCAACCAAAATCTCGGCCCCCATGGTGTGGGCCGAAGGTGAACCTCCTAACCAGGACATGGTCGGCCACCGTATCCAGCCCCCGTTGGCCCCGCATAGGTGTGAGTCCCCGTCCGCCGTAGTCGAGTAACCGCGGCTCGCCGAACCACCCGGACACGGGCTGTCCCTCCACGCGGTGCCTGCCTGGCGTCGCATCACCCCACGGCTACCGCAGCCATTCAGCAATATCCTCCTACCGTCGCAGCATGCTAACAGGATCCAGTGCAACATGTGATGGCCGGCCACCTCTTATGTTGCGGCACTAGTCGGCGCCGCCCCCCTCTGTGCGGCGAGCGTGGGTCAGCCGCCACTGTTCATCGACAGCGGCACCTTCCATGGGCCACTAGAGTTTCTTAGGTGGTCTATTTACTGATCTATCTATTCCTACAAGACTCTCAGGTCATCTTCATCACTACAATGGTCTCAGATTCTCCTTGCCTCCAATTTTGACAATCTGTTCACAAGGAGCGCACATACGGAGGGGTTCGGGCCTTTGTTCATGTCATCATGTGCCTTCCACATTAGAAGTTTTAAGACCTAAGAGGATTAGGATAGATTTTCAATCAAATAAAAATATAAACTAATCCCATATACAGAATCCCCCAAATAAAGTTACCCTCCTACATAAACACAAGATTTACGGATCAACCTATTTTTGGGTTGAGCTGCGTTCCTCGTTTCCAAAAAATAATGAGGAAAAACTTAAAAATAAAACAGCCCCTACCTAGATATGTTGTATCCACTAAGGATAGAGGAAGAGGTCCGCGTCATCTTCAATCCATGATCGTTGGCTTTTTTCACCGCTCGTTGACCTCCAGACCTGATCCTCCAATGTTTGTCGCTTCATTATTCATTCTTAATTGGAAAGGTATTCCTCTAGTGGTTCATCATAGATTCCATAAATTTGTTAATCCCCAAATTCCAACACATTTGAATAATAAAAGAAACATGCATAGCGATGTTTCTCTCATTAATGGCGCTCATTAATGAGCCAAATTTAATGATCCATTAACGAACCATTACGATAGAAGTTTCACGGTTAAAAACAATCCATTAATGACCCTCTATCAATGGTCCTCATCATTGCACCATTGTGTCGACATCTGGCACTCAACAGTGTCAAAAATAAAATAACATTGGAAAAGTAATTTTATTATTTTTCTTTAAAAAGTTAGAAAAATAAATTTTATGCTCAACCCTTGATGGTCAAAGTTAAGTCATTTCTAGTAAAATCTCGACATTTTGATTTCAACGGTGCCCTTGGATTTTTTATCCGACCACTAGTTCAAAAGTTAGAAAAACCCACTCACATGTTTACTGAACATACCTTAAAAGAAGCTCAAAATTCCGTTCCAGGCTCACCAGGCCTCTGAATCACGTTCTGTCAAAGGGTAAGCTCTCAGAATAATTCCATATAATTTTAAAAAAAAATACACAAAATTTATGATAAATTACATTCTCCCAACCTTAGGTCTTTACATCCCCAAAATCCAAAAAAAAACAAATCAAATATATGGGAATACTAAGCACGAATATGAGTCTACCGCTCTCATGTTCTCTCCTGGAGATTCTCGTGCTGCCACCGGATGCGCACTAGAAGAATTGACCACCCACATAGGACCCGCTCATGTCGGTCCTCTATCTCCACTAAGAACTCTACAAACATTGACCCATCATCAATGTACAACTCTCCCCAGTTGATGATGTGTGATGAATCATGCCCATACCTCCTCATCTACAACACATGGAAAACATCATGCACCCAGTTCATCTATGGGGGAAGAGCTAGGTGGTACGCCACCTTGCTAACTCTGCTCGGGATCTAAAAAGGTCCAATGAACCTCAGAGATAGTTTGTTGCCCCGACCAAATCTCCAAAAACCTCATCGTTGTGAGAACTAAAGGAATACATGATTTTCCTCCTAAAACTCCAAGGTTCTCTGTCTCCTATCGGCATAAGACTATTGCCTACTCTGCGCAGTCCTCATCTGCTTCTGGATGATCTACACCTTCTCATTGGTAGCCCGTACCAACTCTGAACCCACGAGTTCCGACTCCCCTGGGTCTATCCAGCATAGGGGTGATCTGCAAGGCCACTTGTACAAGGCCTCAAATGATGCCATGTCAATGGTGTAGTGATAGATTTGGTTGTATGAAAACTCCACCAGTGGTAGTTGGTCCTCCCAACTATGACCAAAATCAAGGACCCAAGCATGTACCATGTCCTCCAAGGTCTGTATGGTCTGTTCTATCTGACCATCCTTCTGGAGATGACAAGATGTGCTCAAGCAGAGCTGCGTCCCGAATGCCTCTTTTAATCCCCTCCATAGCCAGAATGTAAATTGAACATCATGATCTGAGACGATCGTCGAAGGCACCCTGTGAATCTACACTATCTTCTGGATGTAGAGGCATCCTAAACCTTTTACCGGTCATTTCTTCTGGATGGGTACGAAGTGAGCTGACTTAGTGATTTGGTAAATAATCACCCAGATAGAGTTGTGGCCCCTGGATGTATATGGTAACCCTATCACAGAGTCCATCGAGATACCATCCCATTTCCACTCTGGTACCTCAAGTGGCCAGGCCAAGCCTGCTGGAACCTGATTCTCTACCTTCACTTTCTGAAAAGTGAGGCATCATGAAAAAAACTTGACCACCACTTTTTTCATCCCCAACCACCAGTAATGATGTTTAAGGTCCTGGTACATCTTCGTCACTCCAGCATATACCACTAAGGGGGTGTATGGAACTCTCTCAAAACCTCATCCCGCAATATCACTGGCACTACGGTGCGCCCTCTAAAAATAATGAATTTCTCCCCAACTATCGAAAATCCATCAGGATCTTGTCCTGAGGATAACTGAGCATGTCGGGACTCGCAATCATCATCCACCAGCTATGCCTCCCTGACTCGCTGTAAGAGTGGGGAAGTAATAGTCATCAATTGAAGGTATGATTCTCCACCATCATCCATGAAGGATATCTGCATCATGGTTAACTACTCTTTCACCTCACTCAGCAGCTGCAAACAGGTCCTCCTACTGACCACATCTGCCACCACGTTCCCCTTCCCAGGACTATAGACTATCTCAAAGTCATAGTCTGGGAGAAACTCTAGCCATCGCCGCTGTCTCAGGTTTAGGTCCTTCTGTGAGAAGATATACCTAAGAATCTTGTTGTCAGAGTAAACTGTAAACTGCTCACCCATCAAGTAGTGTCTCCACACATTCAAGGAAAATACAACTGCTGCTAACTCCATGTCGTGGGTTGTGTAGTTCTTCTCATGTTGTCTCAACTTCAATGAGTCGTAGGCGATCACTGATCGCTCCTGCACTAGGACATAATCCAGAATGGTCCCTGATGTGTCGTAGTAAACTACATACCCAACCCCTCCTCAAGCAGTCTCAATGTGGAGGTAATAGTCAGTCTCCACATCAGCTCCTAGAAACCATTTAGACAGTTCTTCGTCCACATGAAGGGTTTTCCCTTCCATGTAAAAGTCTATAAGGGTTCTTCAACTCTAGAAAAGTCAATCACAAACCTTAGATAGTAACCATCCAACCCCAAGAAGGTCCGCACCTCAGTCACACTTATGGGCAGCTCCCAAGAAAGCACTACCTCTATCTTCATCGGATCCACTAAAATCCATCCTATGAGATGATGTGTCCCCAAAATTGAACTTCCTATATTCAAAACTGACAGTTCGATAGATTACCATAAAGATGGTGCTCTCATAGTGTATCCAAGACTATCCACAGGTGTGTGCCGTGGTCCTCCTCTCACTCTGAGTACACTAATAAGTTATCAATGAAGACTACAACAAACTAGTAAAGGTAAGGCTAGAAGATCATGTTCATGAGTCCCACGAACACTACTGGGGAGTTGGTCACACCTAAATGAATCACCAAGAAATCATAGTGGTTGTACCATCACCTTAAGTTTTTTTTTCAGTACATATTCATCTCATACCTGAAGTTGGTGATAACCTGATCTGAGGTCTATCTTTGAGAACCACTTCTCCCCCTTCATCTAGTCAAAGAGATCATAAATTCTCAGCAGTGCATACTTATTATTCATGGTCACCTAGTTCTGGAACCAGAAGTCCATGCACAACCTCAAACTCTTATCTTCCTTCTTGGAAAAAAGCATTGGGGATACCCATGGTGAAACACTGGGCCTTACGAACCCCTTCTCCTGCAAGCCCACTAGTTGTACCCTCAGCTCACGAAGCTCTGTGGGATCCATTCGATATGTTGGTGTGGATATCAGTGTCATCCCAGGGTATAGGTCGTTGCATAAGTATACCTCCCTATAAGAAAGTAGTCCGGGGACATCCTCTAAAAAAATCCTCGTACTCATCCACTACTATAGAAAAAATTGTACTCCTCTCATCCACTGTGCCGAGGGTGAGGCTATCCAACTGGTGAGTAATCGGCTGCACCCTCCTCTGAGATAGTCCGACCTGTACTGTAAGGGTTTCCTTCTCACCGGTGAAGGAAAACCCGGTCTCATATTCATGGACACACCACACTATATACTTAAAATAGTCTCTCTAAGCATGGATTGTGGATAACTAGTCCATACCTAAGATGACATCGTAAGGCCTCAACATCACTACTAGGAGATCCCAGCCGAAACTCTTACCTCGTAGAGTAATCTTATACTGCCAGCACCAGTATGTAATCATCAAATACCCTCCTATAAGAGTCTCTAACAGTAAGGATTGATCCAATGACTCCACCGAAATATTCGACCTCTGAATGAGAGCCATGGAAAGGAAGGAGTGACTAGAACCTGTGACTATAAGAATATAAGATAGGGTGTCGGAGACACAGATCGTGCCTCAGATCATCTATAGAGTGTCATGGTCATAAGCCTCTATTTATTGAAACTATGCCTGCCTCTATATGCTTACTCCCTGAGGTTGGGGTGGACTACCTAGGGGGTGGCGGTAACACCTCAAATTGTCGCCCACCGCCTATTGCTCGGCCTGCTCTCCTGCCATGTCTGCTTCCCTACGGACCTCCTCACTCAAACTGCTACCTCTACCTCAGCAGCCCCTCAACTATCTTTTGGTCATCTGTATAGTGGGTTGGGAAATCATGTGCCATGTGTCCATTCCCACCACATGAGAAGTAAATCCTTGTTCCCGGATGACTCCCTATAGTCTGGAAGCCATGCACTGCGGACCCTAAGTCTTGGGGTTATCCCCTGAAAGACCTAGCCCACTTGGTCCCTCATGTCTGCTGCCTACAGCCTACCAAAGACTCTACCACTTGGGGACTGATGACGGATCTAGCTATCAATGCATCTTCCTCCAAGAAGATATATACCAAAAGGGCTTGCTTCAACACTACAGCCTAGGTAGGGATGCTGAGAGACAACACTGATGCCCTAATATCTAGCATGATTCCCTACTCAAAGGATCGATCTCTGAAGAAAGGTTCATGTACCATATCTTTCAAGTATAGAGAAATCTTAGTGAACCTCTATGAGTACTCATCCACCGTCATGTTTCCCTATTTTAGGTGAAGCAGCTTCTGAATGTGCACAGATCGCAAAGTCATGGGGAAAAACTCATCCCAGAAAAGCTACTTGAAGTCTACCCAGGTGAGGGTCACCTCATCATGTGTCTAGGTGGTCAAGCTCCACCATCTCTCTATCGAGCCTTATAGAAGACTAGCTGCCAAGATCTCCATTTAGTCAGGCGATGTACTCACTAAGCGGAAGACCCGCGTCACTACCTCCAGCCAGTCCTCAGCGACCTGAGGATCTATCTCTCCCCTAAACCTAGGAGGTCTCTGTCTATGAAACTCTTATAGGGCACTGAGTCTGCGCACATCCTATGCCATAAATTCTAGCAGTAGATGATGACCATCGGGTGGTGGTATCATTGGTGCACCACCCGGTGGGGCCATCTCTAGAACTCGTCCCTGAACGGACGCCTCGTCTCTAGGAGGGTTATCCTCACGACCTCATATTGGGATCCTAGTTGGTCATCTATGTGTAGGCATCCTAAGATAGATCAATATATACCACAGTTATAAGGTTGTACCTGGTGAGATAACTTTTATTTAAAATAACATTAGGATACACTTATACAACCAGTGTTTTCATTTATAGAGATGAAAATAGAATTAAAGGTCTTGGTGTATGGATACGTCAGCCACTGCACCAACACTGGACTCCTTGAATCTAGAAGTCAGACTCGAAACAATTCACACTATTTCCCCAAAACAAAACATAGAATCTTGGTCTTTATGGTAGGACCGACCTCCCTCTTATGCCACTTTGTCATGACCCGTCCACTGGGGCCCATGTCGTGACTACCCCAAACCCACATCTAGAAGGTCAGGGGCTGGCGACTAGCACCTAAGGTGTTAACCTGTAAGTGGGAGATATTTTCCTAAGTACCTGTACTCACAAAAATTCCCAATAAAGTCCCACACACTAAACTGGGAAGAAGTATCACTAGATAAAGCTGAGTATAAGTACAACTAATACAAGTGAGCTAGAATACAAACACAATAAAATACCTAAAAACAAAAAATTACAAAAAAATAAAATTTGATGGTGGTTCACAGAAAACCCCACCTAATCATGAGAGTAGTGTAGCTATTAGAATCCAAAGTAGAACGTCATATCCCCCTGATCCTATTGGGTCTTACCTGTTCCTTGGCCACTAAGTCCACCATCATAGCGTTTGTCATCTGCAATAGACACAACAAGTGTAGGTGAATCCTGTGTAGGGGTGAGTAACAAAATATTTAGTAGGGGACCCTAAAACAAAAAAGAGAGACCACAAATCAATCCTCAAATCAAATCAAAAATCACAAGATATCTCTCATCATGTATACATTTAGGGTAGTGATAGAAGAACCATCAGTCACATCATCGAACACCTCGGCTGCTGGAGACCTCCTCCTTTATCGAGTATAGTGGGTCTTCCAAGTCACAATGAAGTGCTTCCCACTAACCTTGGACTTCTTAGGTACACCTCCTCATCATGTACCATGGGCCTGAAAAGTAACACAAAAGTTCTTCCCATTAATCTTGGCCAACGGAGGTACTCCTCCTCATCGCGTATTGTGGGCCTGCAAAGTCACACATAAGTTCTTCCCACCATATATAAGGCCCCAGCCTTAAACCTTACTTAATCTTGAGTTATTACAAGATTACACATTGAGGATCTTTTCGGGTTTAGAGTTTTAGAGAATTAGATCATAAAACTTGCATTACATTCCACATATAAACAAAGTGGTTACATAAAGATAGTATTCTTCATTTCCATCAATGGAAACATATTTAAAATAAACATGGATTCTTTCTTGACACTTCCTTGACACTATCATCATATCATGTACCTTTCCCTTGACCTGTGAAAAACATTTCAAAAAAACGTGGGATGGGCATAAAAAGCTCAGTAAGGGATATAAAAAAATGGAAAGGAAACATGGGTACATATATACATAAGGATGAGATCATACTTTACCCATAAAACATAATAACTTTAACATACCTCATCAAATCATGAATAAATAATAGAAATCATAAGACATAAAGGTAACTTGAGTCATTCATAACATCCTTACGTAGGGAGTAACCCTCTTGGTTATGTTGGGAATACCCATCACAGTATATTCCCTAAATCTCTTTGGAGAGACCTTAACGTTTCACTCCTTCGCATTACCCAATGCATTAGAGAGCTATATCAGGATCACCCGCCTTTAGTTTATCACGGAACCACCCGTCTTCATAATAATGCCCAATAACCTCAACATAATCGTATCACATAAAACATGCATAAAGGAAACATAATATTTCCACCTTTCAATCACAAGATATCAATACAACACATTGATATAAACACATTATGAAAACCATTTTCAATACCAAAATAAAAGAAAATTAAAACATGGGATTTATTTTTCTTTTAAAAAGAACGTATGGCTTGTAGAGGAAGTCGAAACTCAAATAACGGTCACGGCGGTGGAGAAGTCGTTGTCGCCGCATACGTACGACAAAAACATTCCCTTTTGTCGTTTAGTAAAACGCTTCGTATAAAAAATATTCCTTTTGGATAAATGTAAAAAACAAAGGGGTTTATACACCGTATAAAAGAAGGTTGTGTATAAAATAAAATATGCCTCAATGAAAGGAGATTGAGACGAAGTCCCATACCTCGAGTCCGACTTGACTCGATCGTTCTTTAATGTCCTGAATAATAAACTTGAGTTAATTTCTACTTGCTTAAGAACCTTTTTCAAGTTCATTATTCCTTTTATATCACTTATTACCATGTCATGAACACTATGTAATTATTTAAGTTAATAATGGTCATTTTAACGATCATTGGTACTTGATTCAAAAATAAACCCTTTATAATTACAAGTTGTTCATGTATCCATTATATCCAAAATTATAATCATGATGTATATATCATATATATCCAGTATATACATGCATTTATAATATTACATAATCATTTAGAGGTAATAAATGAAATGCACCGTTCATGGAGACGGTAAGCCGTACGAACGCATGAACGATACTTTCATTTATATTTCGTATTTTATAGAATGGAATCATAATGATATAAAGGTATATTATAATTCTATTATAATATCATATATAATATCATAGTTCCATCCTTTATACGTCCCACATATGGTATTTAACGAATCAAATCACTTTGAGGGGGCGGTAGTCCGCACTTCCTTAAATGAAGATATCGCGTTTACCCATAATGGAAACCATAAAGGTATACCCAAAAAGAAAAAAACAGAAGCCTAAGGAAAACATAAACATATTATATATCATATATAAATATAGTTACATCTTAATGGCCACCTTTGAATATAGCATCCCGTCTTTTTATAACATAACTTTCATTCCATTACACGGAACTGAGGATCTTTAAGGTTTAGTGTCTTGGAAACAAGGAACATAAAACATGAAACAAAAAAAAACATTCTTCTTAAACACTTGAAAGGATTCTCCTCATGTTCACCCTAGGCTCATTACTGCTTCTCATAACCTGGGGACATACATCAAAAGGAAGGGTGAGCAGAAGTCCCAGCAAGGGAAACAAGTGAAACATTTTACATATGAACTTGAGATACATCAATAAAGTCATGAAAAGAACTTTAAGGCGTGAAAATGAAATCATGAGGCATATCATAATAAAAATAAAACTTTTTCATAACTTGAAGATGTGGCTACATCATTTAACATAGAAAATCATGAACATATCACCAAGGTCCATCCCCAAGGTGTCATTTGAAAATTACCAAGGCTATTCACCAAGGTATTGTAAAAATTGTAATCTCTAGTGGTTACATCATTACCCAATGCATTGGAGCGCTATCAGGGCGCACCCTTAAATTTGCCTTTGTTATCATGTGATCCACATATATCATCATCAAACATTTCATAAATAACCCATATAGCATAAAATAAATGGGTTTCATTTCATAATCATAACGTTTTAAAAACTGCTTTAAAGACATGATCTTTACGTCACATTAAAACCCACAAAAAAGGAAGGTGGGTCTCATGTATGTAAATCCCAGAATTTAAAATAGAAAATTTTGGTATATATGTGAATACACATTTAGAAGAAAGAGAGTTGAGTAATCACTTAATAATATAAAATAACTTTAGAAAAAGGGAGAGACATTTTGAGACGGAAATTCTGCAGCATAACGGCTATGTTACGAGGTTTTAGAAGACATTAAAAAGAGAGGGAAAATGGGTCAAACATTCATAAATGACCCATAAAACAGTATATGGACAGAATAAAAGGATACATGATCATGGTAATAAAATTTCAAGGACATACCATTTGAAATGAAAAACATGGAAGGAAGAGAAAAAAAAATAGATTTCTCTTATGAAAGTTCGGCAGCCTAACAGTGTTACTTAAACTTCAAACAAAATGATTTGAAAAGATCAAATAGGGTCTCTCATCATGTGAACATAAGAGTTCAGTATGATATATATAGAGATAATTCCCCAACATAATTAAAAAGGAACTTGAAAGGCTTGAAATGAAAGTAGAACTTTGAAAAGAATGAGAAGGGTGAAAGAATCCCCTAAAAATTCGGCAGCCTAACGGCGCCACTTAAAACTTCAAAATACTGAATTGAAGAGATCAAATGGGGTCTCTCATCATATGAACATAAGAGTACAGTATGATAGATATAGAGATCATACCCCAACATAACAGAAAGTAACTTGAAAGAATTGACATGAAAGTAGAACTTCAAAACAAGAAGGGTGAAGAACCACTTAAAAATTCGGTAGCCTAATGGCGCCACTTAAAACTTTAAAATACTGAATTGAAGAGATCAAATGAGGTCTCTCATAATATGAACATAAGAGTCCATTATGATAGATATAGAGATCATACCCCAACATAACAAAAAGGAACTTGAAAGAATTGACATGAATGTAGAACTTCAAAACGAGAAGGGTGAAGAACCACTTAAAAATTCGGCAGCCTAACGGCGCCACTTAAAACTTCAATAAAAATGAATTGACAAGATCGAATAGGGTCTCTCATCATATGATCATAAGAGATCAGTATGATATATATAGAGATCATACCCCAACAAAATAAAAAGGAACTTGAAATACTTGACATGAAAATCGAACTTGAAAAATGAGAAGGGTGAAAGAATCCCTTAAAAATTCGGCAGCCTAACGGCATCACTTAAACATTCATAAAATGAAATGATGAGAGTAAGAGGGGATCTCTCATCATATAAGAATGAAAATGTCAGTAAGAGGAATATAAAAGAACATCCTCTCAAATAAGAACATGGATCATAAAAGGAATGACATAAAAGAGATTACATGAAAAGAAATAGAGGGGTTGGATCCCTTACCTTAAAACGTGACTCTTGAAACTCAAAGGTTTGGACCTTGAGGGCTTGGGGGCACCTTGGAAGGACTCCTTGGGAGGTAAGGAGACCATAACTTCGTTGGGGGAGAGTTGGGAGTGAAAACTAAAGGAGGAAAGGGTGGGTATTTATAGGGAAAGTGAGGGGACAAGGCATTAATGGCCAAGGGACACCTCACAAGTGCTTTTCTCAAACCCATGTGCTCTCTCATGATATTTTTCATGAAGTTAGGCCACATGGGGCCCCCAAAAAAATAATTCATTGCCCTTGGCCGTCCAACCCTTGAAATATCTCATGACATCATCATGACACAGTTATGATGTCATTAAACATACTGAAACCCTAAAACAGTATTTTTACTATTCACTGAAAATTCAACTTTCTCAGAATAATCCCAAAATTTCACCTTAACCAAATATCAATGCTTTGATTTAAAAAATGAAATCCATTTTATAAAAATAATTTTCTAAATATTTTTAATTTAATTTTTAAATAAAAACACTATTCATCAAAAATTCATTTTTTCAGAAAAATCCCCAAAAATTACCTTAACATAATATCGATGCTCTGAGTTCAAAAATAAAGTCCTTTTTATAAAAATAATTTTCTAATTATTTTTAATTAAATTTTTAATTAAAAAACACTATTCATCCGAAAAAACTAATACTTGACTAATAATTTATGAAACCGTTATTTAACCATTTTATTGAATCACATTACTTAATCAAAGTGCCTAGCTTATTTTAATACTTTCTTTAAGTGAGATTACTAATACATTTGAACACATAATTAATCCTAATCATAAAATCACTATTCATAATTTACTATTCATTAAAAATCAAGTTAATCTTATTAGACTCTAAATTTCGTACTGAACATAATTGCAGAAGACCATTTTTTGAAAATCATTACACATTTTTAATTATTTAGGGTTTACATAAACATATTTAAAATATCCTTTTTCTAAAATTCATCAAAAATATGCATACTATATTTATCCGGTCATTTGAAAATTCATAAAAGAAATCGAAATTTTTATTTAAAACAAAGGATTACACAAGACAGTTACGGTCTCCTTACATAGCCCCTTATCACACCATCATAGGACCTAAGTGTAAGGTGTGCTAAGGTGAGAGAATCCGAGGGAGGCTCGGCCAACATCGCACGAGTAGTAATTTCTATCAGTTTGAACTTCTCGTGAATGTGATCCCGTTCTAGCTTTATACGATGAAGTTCAGCTTGGGTTTGGTCCAGAGAAAAGCCCAGTGGTGCTACCTCCTTCCCAAGTTCTGTTAGATGGGCTTCGATCGGTCCAAGACTACTGGGTGAGGCCATCGAATCTTCTTTCTATATTAATTAACCAAGATTGCTTGTATTTAGAGACAATAGTCAAAACGTTTAGTTTCCAGCGGTCATATTGACCAATGGTCAAATAACAGTCAAAACCCAACAGTATCATTTTAATTATACTCATGTTACCAAATGAAACATTTTTTTTGAGTATAAAAATAACACATAAAATTAGGAAACAATATTTATTTAAAATTTTGGGTCGTTACAATCTTCCCCCCTTAAGAAATTGCATCCTCTCAATTTTTAAAATTGGGTTTTGAAATTTCATTGAAAGTACCACATCAGAAAAGGAGTCAGTAAAACTATTACTTTAAAAGAAAGAAAGGGAAGTACAAAGGTCACCCGAGTTAACCCACACTAGGATTCCATGTAGGAAAACATGTACATGGAGGAGAAAACAAAGGGTCAAGTTCTGAAGGAGAGTGATAGAGAACATGATTAGGAGAAAGTTAACCATGAGAAAATCCCAAACTTATGATGTGTGTAAACGGTCTTTGATTACCTAGTAGGAAACGTAAACCAACAACATTTTTGTTTTACATTTCTTTTCATAATTTTGAGGAATTAATTTACTACATAGAACAAAAACATAAGAAAATATACCTACCTTCAAGTAGAGTTTCATCCTTTAATAAGTCCCTACCAACACTAATCTTTTCTCCAAATGATGAGAATTCAGAAACACTTGGTCTCATAAAAGCTCAAGAATCATCTTCTATAGAATCACATAATCTACAAAAGATTAACTATCTATTTCTTCTATCTTTAAACATTATCCCAAAGACAAAAAGGTTAAGGTAAAACAACTCTTCAAAAAGAAAGAATCCCATAGGAATGGAAACTACTTTTAAATCTTCAAAGTTCCATGGTACTACCCAAAGTTCATCGTAGACCATTCCATAAATAACGGTCCTTAAAATTCCTCAAAATAAACCAAACTAAGATTGAAACCCAAATACAAGAAGGATTTGATAACATAGTCTTCCAAAACAACTTCATTGTTCATCTCCAGACAACATCAACCACTCCTAACATCTTATAACAAAAGTAGCTAACCTAAACATATTTTACCCAAGATAGGTTAATCATTCCCATAAGTAACCTAAATTACTATAAGTCCACCTTAAATTCATCAATTCTTCAAAATATAAGTCAACCTTACTCGTCAATGAAAATACTATAGTAATCTATTTACCTCGATCATATAGGGTCCCCAAAATAGTGAACGTCTTCCAAAATAATAATCATCTTTTAATCCCCTAATCATCTCTGTCATATTAATACGAAAATTTTCGCATTTCCTATCACATTGGTTGTTGGGACACGTTATTCCATTTCCCACCAATAACTAAGAAGAGAAAGTATAATTAGAGGCTTAAATACTTAACCAATAATCATGAAAAGGAACTTAAAGCATATAAGGATAACTTGTAGAAGAAAAGTATACCCTAACTTGTGATCCCCTAGGTTCCCATCTGAGTTATCCATGATCATATATTCTTATGTGAATCTTTATTTTATTTTATCTTTGTTCCTTTAACAATGGTTCATACCAAGCTTATAAATTTACCAAAGCGTATCCCCCGGGAGTGTCGTAACCAAGAGTGCAGCAAGGCCCGTTGTCGTGTACCAGTTCTCGTTCGAGTCTAGATCAAAGAGGTGTTTTCGGGTTTTACCCCTATGTACATCTGTGCCAGAGCCACCTCTACCTGCTCGTATCCAGACAGGGATGTATTTGCTTGGCAACCCCTTACTCAATACTCACCAAAATACCAGGAAGATTTCCTATATTTAAACTTTTCTATAGGGTTCTTCCTAGAGTTTTCATATCCTAATTTCCACAAATAAATAAACCATCCTTTTATACCAAGTATATCATCCCATCTTTTTATAACATAACTTTCATTCCATTACACGGAACTGAGGATCTTTAAGGTTTAGTGTCTTGGAAACAAGGAACATAAAACATGAAACAAAAAAAACATTCGTCTTAAACACTTGAAAGGCTTCTCCTCATGTTCACCCTAGGCTCATTACTGCATCTAATAACCTGGGGACATACATCAAAAGGAAGGGTGAGCAGAAGGCCCAGCAAGGGAAACAAGTGAAACATTTTACATATGAACTTGAGATACATCAATAAAGTCATGAAAAGAACTTTAAGGCATGAAAATGAAATCATGAGGCATATCATAATAAAAATAAACCTTTTTCATAACTTGAAGATGTGGCTACATCATTTAACATAGAAAATCATGAACATATCACCAAGGTCCATCCCCAAGGTGTCATTTGAAAATTACCAAGGTTATTCACCAAGGTATCGTAAAAATTGTAATCTCTAGTGGTTACATCATTACCCAATACATTGGAGCGCTATCAGGGATCACCCTTAAATTTGCCTTTTTTATCATGTGATCCACATATATCATCATCAAAAATTTCATAAATAACCCATATAGCATAAAATAAATGGGTTTAATTTCATAATCATAACGTTTTAAAAACTGCTTTAAAGACATGATCTTTACGTCACTTTAAAACCCACAAAAAAGGAAGGTGGGTCTCATGTATGTAAATCCCAGAATTTAAAATAGAACATTTTGGTATATATGTGAATACCCCTTTAGAAGAAAGATCGTTGATTAATCACTTAATAATATAAAAAAACTTTAGAAAAAGGGAGAGACATTTTGAGACGGAAATTCTGCAGCATAACGGCTATGTTACGAGGTTTTAGAAGACATTAAAAAGAGAGGGAAAATGGGTCAAACATTCATAAATGACCCATAAAACAGTATATGGACAGAATAAAAGGATACATGATCATGGTAATAAAATTTCAAGGACATACCATTTGAAATGAAAAACATGGAAGGAAGAGAGAAAAAATTAGATTTCTCTTATGAAAGTTCGGCAGCCTAACGGCGTTACTTAAACTTCAAACAAAATGATTTGAAAAGATAAAATAGGGTCTCTCATCATGTGAACATAAGAGTTCAGTATGATATATATATAGATAATTCCCCAACATAATTAAAAAGGAACTTGAAAGGCTTGAAATGAAAGTAGAACTTTGAAAAGAATGAGAAGGGTGAAAGAATCCCCTAAAAATTCGGCAGCCTAACGGCGCCACTTAAAACTTCAAAATACTGAATTGAAGAGATCAAATGGGGTATCTCATCATATGAACATAAGAGTACAGTATGATAGATATAGAGATCATAACCCAACATAACAAAAAGGAACTTGAAAGAATTGACATGAAAGTAGAACTTCAAAACAAGAAGGGTGAAGAACCACTTAAAAATTCGGTAGCCTAACGGCGCCACTTAAAACTTAAAAATACTGAATTTAAGAGATCAAATGGGGTCTCTCATAATGTAAAAATAAGAGTCCAGTATGATAGATATAGAGATCATACCCCAACATAACAAAAAGGAACTTGAAAGAATTGACATGAAAGTAGAACTTCAAAACGAGAAGGGTGAAGAACCACTTAAAAATTCGGCAGCCTAACGGCGCCACTTAAAACTTCAATAAAAATGAATTGACAAGATCAAATAGGGTATCTCATCATATTATCATAAGAGATCAGTATGATAGATATAGAGATCATACCCCAACATAATAAAAAGGAACTTGAAATACTTGACATGAAAATCGAACTTGAAAAATGAGAAGGGTGAAAGAATCCCTTAAAAATTCGGCAGCCTAACGGCATCACTTAAACATTCATAAAATGAAATGATGAGAGTAAGAGGGGATCTCTCATCATATAAGAATGAAAAGGGCAGTAAGAGGAATATAAAAGAACATCCTCTCACATAAGAACATGGAGCATAAAAGGAATGACATAAAAGAGATTACATGAAAAGAAAGAGAGGGGTCGGATCCCTTACCTTAAAACGTGACTCTTGAAACTCAAAGGTTTGGACCTTGAGGGCTTGGGGGAACCTTGGAAGGACTCCTTGGGAGGTAAGGAGACCAGAACTTCGTTGGAGGAGAGTTGGGATTGAAAACTAAAGGAGGAAAGGGTGGGTATTTAAAGGGAAAGTGAGGGGACAAGGCATTAATGGCCAAGGGACACCTCACAAGTGCTTTTCTCAAACCCATGTGCTCTCTCATGATATTTTTCATGAAGTTAGGCCACATGGGGCCCCCAAAACAATAATTCATCACCCTTGTCCGTCCAAACCTTGAAATATCTCATGACATCATCATGACACAGTTATGATGTCATTAAACATACCGAAACCCTAAAACTGTATTTTTACTAGTCACTGAAAATTCAACTTTCTCAGAATAATCCCAAAATTTCACCTTAACCAAATATCAATGCTCTGATTTCAAAAATGAAATCCATTTTATAAAAATAATTTTCTAAATATTTTTAATTTAATTTTTAAATAAAAACACTATTCATCGAAAATTCATTTTTTTCAGAAAAATCCCCAAAAATTACCTTAACATAATATCGATACTCTGAGTTCAAAAATAAAGTCCTTTTTATAAAAATAATTTTCTAATTATTTTTAATTAAATTTTTAATTAAAAAACACTATTCATCCGAAAAAACTAATACTTGACTAATAATTTATGAAACCATTATTTAACCATTTTATTGAATCACATTACTTAATCAAAGTGCATAGCTTATTTTAATACTTTCTTTAAGTGAGATTACTAATCCATTTGGACACATAATTAATCCTAATCATAAAATCACTATTCATAATTTACTATTCATCAAAAATCAAGTTGATCTTATTAGACTCTAAATTTCGTACTGAACATAATTGCAGAAGACCATTTTTTGAAAATCATTACACATTTTTAATTATTTAGGGTTTACATAAACATATTTAAAATATCCTTTTTCTAAAATTCATCAAAAATATGCATACTATATTTATCCGGTCATTTGAAAATTCATAAAAGAAATCGAAATTTTTATTTAAAACAAAGGATTACACAAGACAGTTACGGTCTCCTTACATAGCCCCTTATCACACCAGCATAGGACCTAAGTGTAAGGTGTGCTAAGGTGAGAGAATCCGAGGGAGGATCGGCCAACATCGCACGAGTAGTAATTTCTATCAGTTTGAACTTCTCGCGAATGCGATCCCGTTCTAGCTTTATACGATGAAGTTCAGCTTGGGTTTGGTCCAGAGCAAAGCCCAGTGGTGCTACCTCCTTCCCAAGTTCTGTTAGATGGGCTTCGATCGGTCCAAGACTACTGGGTGAGGCCATCGAATCTTCTTTCTATATTAATTAACCAAGATTGCTTGTATTTAGAGACAATAGTCAAAACGTTTAGTTTCCAGCGGTCATATTGACCAATGGCCAAATAACAGTCAAAACCCAACAGTATCATTTTAATTATACTCATGTTACCAAATGAAACATTTTTTTTGAGTATAAAAATAACACATAAAATTAGGAAACAATATTTATTTAAAATTTCGGGTCGTTAAATTGAAGGTGTTAAAAGAATGTTGAACAATCATCGTTTCGGGAGGCATAAATTCACCATCCACGGAAACAGTATGTTCGTTAGCCATTAGATGTAGGTGTGTGTAAGTGCAGCTCGAATCCATATTATAACAACATCCTAGTATATTGAGGATACTGGAGTTGTTACAAAAGAAAAGAATAAAAAGAGTTTAGGGGGTTGGAGAAGCAAAATAAAACAAAAGGACTCAAAAGAAGACATTACCTTAAAATCGGGTAACTCCCTTTGGTTTGAGCTCAAAGGCTTCCTTCGGAAGACTTCTGTCCAATGTGAGGCTTCAAGGAGTAAGAGAGGGAAGTGGAGAGATAAAATGGTAAGGGTTTGGCCGAGCCAAAGGCTTTGGGAGTGTGAGTAAGGAGGTAGAGGTGGGGGCCTTTTATAAGAGGAGAGGAGGGGCACTCTTGGAAAGTAAAGAAAAGTCACTTTATTTTAAAATGGTATTCGAATTTAAGAGGTCCCACATTGATGTATTTAGAGGGTAAGGTGATAAGGGTTCGAAATCCACTCATCCAATTGGTTTTGGCCATGTGTAGGTTTTAGATTTTACATTAACTTTCCATTTTATTTAAATCATTAAATAATGAAATCATCGCTGCATCATCATGATGTCATAAATAATTTAATATATTTAAAGTATAAAAATTATAAAAAAATACTATGATGTATGAAATCTTTTTAGATTTCCAATGAATATTTATAATCAAAAATATAACTTGTATAACCCCATTTAAAAATTGTTTTAGTAAAATAACTCATGTTTGTGTCATTTTTACTTTAACATTAAATAAAAAGTTATTTATGTCATTTCCCAACCAAAGTGGCTCCATGGGGTCCCCAAGTTGACTCATGGCTTGTATTGGTCGGCCATGACACATCCAATAAGGTTAGGACATGTTTCAAGCTCATCTCATTTTATTAAAGCATTATTTTTACCTTAAACTACACTAATTACCTCTAATCGCGATTAAAAACTTAATAAGTTACTATTCACCAAAAAATTATTTTAATCTCATTGAACCACATTTTACTTCTTAATGATAACCATGTATGTCGGATTTTTGAAATTCAAAACACAAAGGTGGCAAAATTTCATTTAAACGAAAAATCAGTTTCTTTAACTACCACTTAGTGATTTCACTATTCATCAAAAATTGAAGTTTTTCAGAAAAATACCAAAACTTCACCCTAAGCTATATTTGATATTCTGAATTAGAAAATGAATTCTATTTTACAAAATTCAAAACATATAAGTCACATTAATTAATTTAATAATTAATTCCCGCTGTCAGAGCAAATACCGTGTTTTTATGAAACAATAAGTATCAAAAGATTGACACCAGTTTAAGTCCAATTTCAAAGTGAAATTGATTACAATGAACACCATTGGATTAAATGGTAAAAATATATTCTAATTTTACTTAAAAACCAATTCAAAACATAATCTAATCATATAAATAAATTAGATTAAAAATCAGTTTTGATGTAAAATGCAGTATTTTTCACTATTCATTAAAAAAATGAACATTGTCAGAAAAATACCAAAAATTCACACAAAGTAAATTTTGATGTCCCAATCATAAAGAATAAGTTTATTTTGATAAACATAGCTTATAAAATTGTCAAAATATAGATTTAAAAATGGTTTTCCATCAAAAGGCAGTAAAACAATCTTTTAAGAATATTAGTGTATTCCATGCATAAGATTGTATTTATTTTCATTTTAAGCCTCTAAAACACTATCTTAATCGTTAATAGACATAGATAAAAATATATATTATTCATTACTTACTTGGGATGTTACATCCTTCCCCCCTTTAGAAAATTGTGTCCCCATAATTTATTTACTTATCGAATAAATGGGGGTACTTATCCCTCATTGCATTTTCATATTCCCGTGTTGCCTCTTCCATCATGTGGTTTTTCCACAAATCCTTTACCTGCTTAATCACCTTATTCCGTAACACTTTCTCCCTGTGGTCAAGAATCTGGACCGGTTGTTCCTCATAAGATAGGTTCTCTTCCAGCTGAACTACCTCTGGACTCAAAACATGAGATGGATCTGGCATGTACTTTCTCAACATCGAAACATGAAAAACATTGTGTACCTGAGATAAACTCGGAGGTAAATCCACTTGGTAAGCAACTGATCCAACTCTCTCCATAATTTCATATGGTCCAATAAACCTTGGACTCAGCTTTCCTTTCTTACCAAATCTCATCACACTTTTATAAGGAGAAACCTTGAGAAAAACATGATCACCTACCTCGAAATATAGATCCTTCCTCCGGTTATCCGCATAACTCTTCTGCCTGATCTGAGCTGTTCTCATGTGTTTCTGAATCAGCTGAACTTTTTCTGTCATCTCTTCTACCAATTCTGGTCCCATCAACTTCCTTTCACCCACTTCATCCCAGAAAGCTGGAGTTCGACACCGCTTCCCATATAATGCCTGAAATGGTTCCATCTGTATACTGGAATGAAAACTGTTATTATATGAAAATTCAACCAAAGAAAGATGTTGGTCCCAACTCCCCTGATAATCCATAGAGCAAGAACGTAGCATATCCTCCAATGTCTGAATTTTTCGTTCTGATTTCCCATCTGATTGAGGATGTAATGCTGTACTAAAATTTAATTCAGTACCCAACAACTTCTGAAGGCCTTTCCAAAAGTTAGAAGTGAACCTAGGATCACAATCAGATACAATGGAGAGAGGAACTCCATGTAACCTGACTATCTCTTTAAGATACAAACAGGAAAGTTTATCCAGGGAAAAAGTATCTCGTATAGCAAGGAAATGAGCAGACTTGGTCAAACGATCAACAATAACCCAGATTGCATTATTACCTCGAGATGTCTTCGGTAATCCCACAACAAAGTCCATGGATATATTCTCCCATTTCCACTATGGCACTGGCAAAGGATGAATCATCCCTTTCGGTAACTGCCGCTCTGCTTTAACTTGCTGACAAGTCAAACACTTCACAGTAAAATCAGCAATATCTCTTTTCATTCCATCCCACCAGTAATACTCCCGCAGATCTCTATACATCTTAGTACTGCCAGGATGAACTGAAAACGGAGAACTATGAGCTTCACATAACAACTCTCTTTTCAACTGTGAATCACAAGGCACACACAATCTCTTCCCAAATCTCAAAACGCAATCATTATCAATGTTTAATTCAGGCAACTTACCTTTCTGAACCAGCTCAACCTTTTTCTGCAACTCACTATCTTGCTTCTGTGCTTGCTTGATTCTATCTGATAGAGATGATCTCACTGATACGTGAAACAAAACAGAAGAACTTCCTGCACAAACAACTTCTATGACAAAGTTCATCAAATCCTTAACCAAAGGATCACGTTCCAAACGCAACATTTCTAAAGAAGCATTACTTTTTCGACTCAAAGCATCAGCCACTTTATTTGCTTTTCCCAGATGGTAATGAATTGTACAATCATAATCCTTGATTAATTCTAGCCATCTCCTTTGTCTCATGTTCAATTCTTTCTGAGTGAATATATACTTCAAACTTTTGTGATCGGTATATATTTCACACTTTACTCCATACAAATGATGCCTCCAAATTTTTAAAGCAAAAACAACAGCAGCTAATTCCAAATCATGTGTAGGGTAATTTACCTCATGAGTTTTCAACTGTCGTGAAGTATAAGAAATTACCTGATCATTCTACATTAGGACGCAACCAAGTCCTTTCAATGAAGCATCACTGTAGATAACAAACTCACCATTCCTGGAAGGTAGTGCCAAAATTGGAGCATTCACCAATCTTCTTTTCAATTCCTAAAAACAATCATCACATTATTTTGTCCAGATAAACTTAACACCCTTCCGAGTTAGCTTAGTCATTGGACTAGATAATCGTGAAAAATTTCTAACAAACCTTCGGTAATAGCCTTCCAAACCAAGGAAGCTACGAATCTCAGTTACATTTGTGGGTCTTGTCCATTCTTCCACAACTTTTGTTTTTGCAGGATCAACAGTTATCCCATCTTTAGAAACAATATGAACAAGGAAAGAAATTTGTTGCAACCAAAACTCACACTTGCTGAATTTTCCATACAGTTTCTTTTCTTTTAAGGTTTTCAAGATAACCCTTAAATGTCTTTCATGCTCTTCTTTACTTTTAGAAAACACTAAAATATCATCAATAAAAACCACCACAAAATTATCCAAGAACTCATGGAAAATTCTATTCATTAAATCCATGAATACAACAGGTGCATTGGTTAGCCCAAAAGGCATTACTACAAATTCATAGTGGCCATATCTTGTACGGAACGCGGTCTTCGGAACATCTTCTTCCTTTACCTTCAGCTGATGGTACCCCGATCTCAAGTCAATCTTTGAAAAATACTGAGCTCCCTGGAGCTGATCAAACAAATCATCGATATGAGGCAAAGGATATTTGTTCTTAACAGTGATATTATTCAAGGCTCTATAATCAATGAAAAGTCTCATTGAACCATATTTCTTTTTAACAAACAAGATAGGAGCACCCCATGGTGATGTGCTAGGTCTAATGAAACCTTTCTCTAATAAATCTTGCAATTGCTCCTTCAACTCTAAAAGTTCAATTTCAGCCATTCGATAAGGGGGTTTTGAAATTTTCTTAGCATCAGGAACTAAGTCAACAGTAAATTCAACTTCCCGATCTGGTATTATTCCAGGAAACTCATCGGGAAAAACATCAGGATACTCATTTACCACTGGCACATCATTAATCTGAACAGTTCCTTTATTTTCAACGATGTGTGCAAGGTAAAATTCATTCCCATCTTTTACAAGTTTCTCGGCCTCTTGATATGTTATCAACAGTAAGGGTTCATTATTGTACACAAACTGAAAGTCTTTTTGAAAAGAAACTTCTTTATCTCTATAGTCAATCTTAGCATGGTAAATAGAGAGCCAATCCATACCCAGGATAACATCAAACTCTACTAGAGGTAGAACAATAAGGTTTGCAAGTAGGTTCTTTCCACAGATAAGGATAGGAAGATTCTTATAAATTCTTTTTTCCTCAACATTCCCCCCAGGTGTTTTTACCAAACGTTCAGGAGTCATTTCTTGAGATGGTATTCCCATTTTACTAGAAAAGGTTTCAGAGATGAAAGAATGTGTAGACCCTGAATCAAACAACACACTGGCATAATCTGAAAAAACAAACAAAGTACCTGATACAACTTCATTTGATGGCCCGAAATCTGCTGAAGTAGTTGCAAAGGATTTCACCACCCCTTTCTGCTTGTAGTCTAACTGCTTCCCATCACTCAAGATCTTTGTTGGACACTCGTTTGCATAGTGACCCATCTCATTGCACTTATAACATTTCACTAACTATAAATCAAATTTGGTCTTAACTTCACATTGACCCTTTTCAATGCAATCACGAGCCTTATGTCCCATCTTACCACATCGGTAGCACTTTCCAGAATTCAGAAGACATTCCCCAGCATGCCTTTTTCCACATTTATCACAAACTGGAAACTTAGTTTTCTTACCATCAGACTTTTTTGAATAATTCTTACCTTTCTCCTGCCACCTCGGTCTCTTCTTCTGTTGGTTGTTATAGAACACTTGATCATCGGAAAACTCCATTTCCACCTTCTCAGCACATCGAACAAGCTTTTCATAACTTTTAAACTCACGAGAAGCTAATGAACTTCTATATTTTGGCTTTAATACTGAGTAAAAATGATTGATTTTACTATCAAGGTCTCAGATAAAATTTGGAGCATACCTTGCCAATCGAGTGAACCTTTCTTCATAGGTAGCCACTGAGTCTTCCTCTTGCCTCAATTCCAAGAATTTCTTTTCCATCCTAAGTCGAACAGCCTTAGGAAAATACTTCTCAAGAAACATACCTTTGAATTCATCCCAGTCAAGAGCATCAATCTCATCAGCGTCCCTGATATTTTTAACCATCGACCACCACTGATCTGCCTCACCCTCCAAACGGTAAATAGTAAGACTAACCTTTTGATTGTCTGAACACCCCATGACATCAAAAATATTCTCCAGTGCTTTAATCCACCCTTCAGCTAGCACAGGTTCAGATGATCCTCTGAATGATGGGGGATGTTGCCTCATGAAATGTTCCACCACTGACATGTTCCTCTGCGGTTGATCTGGCTGATCTCGTGTATGGATACCACCGCCATTTATTGCTTGAGTCAACTGTTCCATTACTGCAACAAACTGTTCAGTTCCAATTCCGACCATCTCAGGATGCTGATTTGGAAGGTTATTTTCTTCTGTATGCCTTCCTAGCACTGCTTTCCTGTTTCCTCTACGGAAAACCATTCTGAACAAACATGTCTTAGATGAATCAACATGGTAATCTTCAAATGCTATATCATTTCAAAAAAAAATATTTTTAGATAATCATTTAATAGAATTATAACTCCTAAATTTATCTAAACCAACCTTTGATACCAACTATAAGGACCTAGCCTTAAACCTTACTTAATCTTGAGTTATTACAAGATTACACATTGAGGATCTTTTCGGGTTTAGAGTTTTAGAAAATTAGATCATAAAACTTGCATTACATTCCACATATAAACAAAGTGGTTACATAAAGATAGTATTCTTCATTCCCATCAATGGAAACATATTTAAAATAAAAATGGATTCTTTCTTGACACTTCCTTGACATTATCATCATATCATGTACCTTTCCCTTGACCTGTGAAAAACATTTCAAAAAAACTTGGGATGAGCATAAAAAGCTCAGTAAGGGATATAAAAATATGGAAAGGAAACATGGGTGAATATATACATAAGGATGAGATCATACTTTACCCATAAAACATAAGCACTTCAACATACCTCATCAAATCATGAATAAATCATAGAAATAATAAGACATAAAGGTAACTTGAGGCATTCATAACATCCTTACATAGGGAGTAACCCTCTTGGTTACGTTTGGAATACCCATCACAGTATATTCCCTAAATCTCTTCGTAGAAACCTTAAGGTTTCACTCCTTCGCATTACCCAATGCATTGGAGAGCTATATCAGGCTCACCTGCCCTTATTTTATCACGGAACCACCCGTCTTCATAATAATGCCCAAGAACCTCAACATAATCGTATCACATAAAACATGCATAAAGGAAACATAACATTTCCACCTTTCAATCACAAGATATCAATACAACACATTGATATAAAAACATAATGAAAACCATTTTCAATACCAAAATAAAATAAAATTAAAACATGGAATTTATTTTTCTTTTAAAAAGAAGGTATGGCTTGTAGAGGAAGCCGAAACTCAAATAACGGTCACGGCGGCGGAGAAGTCGTTGTCGCCGCATACGTACGACAAAAACATTCCCTTTTGTCGTTTAGTAAAACGCTTCGTATAAAAAAGATTCCTTTTGGATAAACGTAAAAGTCAAAGGGGTTTATACATCGTATAAAATAAGGTTGTGTATAAAACAAAATATGCCTCAATGAAAGGAGATTGAGACGAAGTCCCATACCTCGGGTCCGACATGACTCGATCGTTCTTTAATGTCCTGAATAATAAACTTGAGTTAATTTCTACTTTCTTAAGAACCATTTTCAAGTTCATTCTTCCTTTTATATCACTTATTACCATGTCATGAACACTGTAATTATTTAAGTTAATAATGTTCATTTTAACGATCATTGGTACTTGAGTCAAAAATAAACCCTTTATAATTACAAGTTGTTTATGTATCCATTATATCCAGAATTATAATCATGATGTATATATCATATATATCCAGTATATACATGCATTTATAATATTACATAATCATTTAGAGGTAAGAAATGAAATGCACCGTTCATGGAGACGGTAAGCCGTACGTACGCATGAACGCTACTTTCATTTATATTTCGTATTTTATAGAATGGAATCATAATGATATAAAGGTATATTATAATTACAGTATAATATAATATATAATATCATAGTTCCATCCTTTATACGTCCCACATATGGTATTTAACGAATCAAATCACTTTGAGGGGGCGGTAGTCCGCACTTCCTTAAATGAAGATATTGCGTTTACCCATAATGGAAACCATAAAGGTATACCCAAAAAGAAAAAAAACAGAAGCCTAAGGAAAACATAAACATATTATATATCATATATAAATATAGTGACATCTTAATGGCCACCTTTGAAGTTGTTAAAATAATGTTGAACAATCATCGTTTCGGGAGGCATAAATTCACCATCCACAGAAACGGTATGTTCGTTAACCATTAGATATAGGTGTGTGTAAGTGAAACTCGAATCCATATTATAACAACATCCTAGTATATTGAGGATACTGGATTTGTTACAAAAGAAAATAATAAAAAGAGTTTAGGGTGCTGGAGAAGAAAAATAATACAAAAGGACTCAAAAGAAGATATTACCTTAAAATCGGGTAACTCCCTTTGGTTTGAGCTCAAAGGCTTCCTTGAGAAGACTTCTGCCCAAAGTGAGGCTTCAAGGAGTAATATATGGAAGTGGAGAGACAAAATTGGTAGGTTTTGGCCGAGCCAAAGGCTTTGGGAGTGTGGGTAAGGAGGTAGAGGTGGGGGCCTTTTATAAGAGGAGAGGAGGGGCACTCTTGGAAAGTAAAGAAAAGTCACTTTATTTTAAAATGGTATTCGGATTTAAGAGGTCCCACATTGATTTATTTCGAGGGTAAGGTGATAAGGGTTAGAAATCCACTCATCCCATTGGTTTTTTCCATGTGTAGGTTTTAGATTTTACATTAACTTTCCATTTTATTTAAATCGTTAAATAATGAAATCATCGCTGCATCATCATGATGTCATAAATAATTTAATTTATTTAAAGTCTAAAAATTATAAAAAAAATACTATGATGTAGAAAATATTTTTATATTTCCAATTAATATTTATAATCAAAAATCTAACTTGTATAAACCCATTTAAAAATTGTTTTAGTAAAATAACTCATGTTTGTGTCATTTTTACTTTAACATTAAATAAAAAGTTATTTATGTCATTTCCCATCCAAAGTGGCTCCATGGGGTCCCCAAGTTGACCCATGGCTTGTCTTGGTCGGCCATGACACATCCAATAAGTTTAGGACATGTGTCAAGCTCATCTCATTTTATTAAAGCATTATTTTTACCTTAAACTACACTAATTACCTCTAATCGCGATTAAAAACTTAATAAGTTACTATTCACCAAAAAATTATTTTAATCTCATTGAACCACATTTTACTTCTTAGTAACAACCATGTATGTCGGATTTTTGAAATTCAAAATACAAAGGTGGCAAATTTTCATTTAAACGAAAAATCATTTTCTTTAACTACCACTTAGTGATTTCACTATTCATCAAAAATTGAAGTTTTTCAGAAAAATACCAAAACTTCACCCTAAGATATATTTGATATTATGAATTCGAAAATGAAGTCTATTTTACAAAATTCAAAACATATAAGTCACATTAATTAATTTAATAATTAATTCCCGCTGTCAGAGCAAATAACGTGTTTTTATGAAACAATAAGTATCAAAAGATTGACACCAGTTTAAGTCCAATTTCAAAGTGAAATTGATTCCAATGAACACAATTGGATTAAATGGTAAAAATATATTCTAATTTTACTTCAAAACCAATTCAAAACATAATCTAATCATATAAATAAATTAGATTAAAAAGCAGTTTTGATGTAAAATGCAGTATTTTTCACTATTCATTAAAAAAATGAACATTGTCAGAAAAATACCAAAAATTAACACAAAGTAAATTTTGATGTCCCAATCATAAAGAATAAGTTTATTTTGACAAACATAGCTTATAAAATTGTCAAAAGATAGATTTAAAATGGGTTTTCCATCAAAAGGCAGTAAAACAATCTTTTAAGAATATTAGTGTATTCCATGCATAAGATTGTATTTATTTTCATTTTAAGCCTCTAAAACACTATCTTAATCATTAATAGACATAGATAAAAATATCTATTATTCATTACTTACTTGGGATGTTACACCATAGGTCTGTAAAGTCACACATAAGTGATTCCCACTGGGACATGGTTGAGTCTCATAGAGTCAAAAGTTAACAGTTATCAGGTCTCATCCAACCACAGGGTTCTGTACATAGTGTGCCTGGGAGAACCTCTCATCAATCCATTTGTCCCATATCAACTTCCATTAAAGCCTACTCAGGGCATGAAAAAATATTTTCCTCATCGAGAGGGTCCCAATGTATCAAACATCTCATCAATCAGATGTGATTTTTTCAAGATACAAGAATTTTAGTAAATTGGGGCCAGTTGAATCTAGGCCCGGTCCAACCCGGTCGGACCGCCTGACCAACCCGGCCCAGGGGTCCCACATACCCTGATTTAAACTCGACCAACTCGACCTGACTCGGTTTGGGTCTGGGTTTGTCTTGTCCGACCTGGCCAGTGGGCCAGGCCTAATGGGCCTCACTGGACTTGGCCCAATTTGGCTAAGGGTGTAGCCCGCCAAGTTGACTGGTGACCCGGTCTAGTCTGGCCCGACTAGAAGGGTATGGGTCTAGCCTACCAATAAGGGTATGTCCTGTTGGGTGTGAGTCCATCCCGCCAGGGCGGGTCCGGCCAGCTAGCCAGGAGTGTGGCCCGACAGCCCAAAGCTCGTACCGTGTAGTGCAGGCTGGTGGTGCGCCGCCTAACCGGGAGGCGGTCAGCTGCCGCGTTCAGCCCCTGCTAACCATGTGGATGCACGGAGCCACTTCTATCACGGTCGATTGAACGTGGTTCTCCGAACCACCCAAACGGCCCAGACATGGGTCATCCCTCCATACGGCACCCGCTTGGCACTATGTCACCTCGCAGATGCTGCGGTCAAAGAGGTTTGGTCGCTCCTCACTACATGTCCAGCCACATCCGTCGATCGCCGATGCCACTGCGCCAGGGGTTCCATGCTGGGAGCACCTTCTGCGGGCCACCAGAGTTGATCGGATGGTCCATTTTCCAATATATATGTTCCTATGGGCCTCTCGGGTCGCCACCATCACTTCGATGGTCTCAGACGTGCCTTTCTTCCATTTTGGACAATCCGTTCACAAGGAGCACACATCCAAAGGGGTCAGGGACTTTGTTCATGTTGGCTTGTACCCTCTACCTTAGAAGTTTTAAGACCAGAGAGGCATGGGGGATATGTTCAATCATAGAAAAATATAAACTAATCTCAGATAGTGAATCCCCCAAATAAATTTACCCTCCCACATAAATACACGATTCGCGGATCAACCTGTTCTTTGGTTGATCCACATTCGTCATTTCTAGAAAATAATGAGGAAGAACTTAAAAATAAAACAACCCCTACCTAGATACGTTGGATCTACTGAGGCTGAAGGAAGAGTTCCGCATTGTCGTTGATCCGTGATTGTTAGCGTCTGTCGCTGATCATCAACCTCCAGATCTGATCCTCCAACGTTCGTTGCTTCGTTCTTTATTATTTGTTGGAGAGGGATTCCTCTTATGTTTCATCAAAGATTCCTTGTGTTTGTTAATCCCGAAACTCCAACATATTTGAATATTAAAATAAACATGCATAGCAACATTTTTCTCATTAATGATTCTCATTAATGAGACACATTTAATGAGCCATTAATGAACCATTAAGATAGCAGTGTCATGGTTACAAATGATCCATTAATGACCCTCCATTAATGTTCCTCATCATTGCACCACTGCTTCATCGTCTTCCGCTCAACGGTTTGAAAAATAAAATAACTTTGGAAAATTTATTTTATTATTTTTATTTAAAACGTCTGAAAAATAATTTTTCACTCGGCCATTGTCATCTAAAGTTAAGTCAATTCTAGTCAAATCTCAGTGTTCTGAGTTCAACGGTGCCCTAAGATTTTTTATTCTATCAATGGTTCAAAATCTAGAAAAAACTCTCTCTCATGTTTACTGAACCTACCTTAACAAATTTCAAAATTCCGTTATGGTCTCATCGGGCCTTATAATCACGTGCCATCAAAGAGTGAGGTCTCAGAATAATTCTATATAATTTAAAAAAAAATACAAAGAATTTCTGAGGCATTACATCGATCATCATGAGTTAGAATATATACAGATTTAGTATCTAACATATAAGTAATTTTAGAAACTATATCATCTGACTTAGTAGTATCTACCTTATCATGATCTACCTTATCTAAATCATATTATTTCTTTGAATTTTTTTCTACTCCAGGAAAGTGGTATATCTATCCATTTATTCAAATGATAAAGAATGATATTCATCATCTAAAGTAAAAGTGTAATAAGAATCTAAAGATAAAGCAATAAGGGAGACTATTATTACCTTTCCTATGAATTTCATTTAATTCCTAATATCCTTTTCATAGAATCCAATAATCTTACAGTTGTTTTCAGTTTCTAAACCACTATAGCTATTAGAATATATATCCTCACTAGCACTCCAATTATCTTTAATATCTCTAAAATAATTTCTCTCTTTCCTTTGAGAAATTTTCCTTGATTTTATTTCATTATTATTTAACTTTGGAAAATATAGTTTGATATGACCATGTTTCTTACACTCATAAAAAAAACTTCCATATAATCCTTCTTCTCATAAGACCCTTTTCTTCTTCTAATGATCTTTCTATAGGTCCGTCTTTTTTATAATATTGTTCATATGTCTTTAAAGATGAGCAAATTTTCTTTCAATTACTTCTAAACAACTACAATAAAAAAATTAGATTTTATCTTTTTAGTAGCAAAAGGATTAACATCATTATCTCCTTGAGTTAAACATTCATAAAGTAAATTCAACAATGTTTTTCAACTTCTATTTTTCAATGTCTCTCTCTGGATTATTCATGTACTGCATGGATGTTACAATGAGATAATCCAAACTATAATCTATAATATCTTTCACATCATCTACAGTAGTTTATTTAGATACACATTCTTTTTAAATTATGTCAATAACCTTTTCAACTATCTACACATCTATTATTTCCCTTTCTCTAAGGGATTATAGTCCACTAACTACCATAAAAAATCACTGGTACATTTATGCCACTAATTCATTAGTAATAAAGTAAAATTATTGATAATCATATCTAAGTATCTCTATTTTAATCTCAAGAACTTGAGAAGTTTTAAAATGTGTGATTTCTAGTATCATTTAAATATCATTATTCGTTTCACATGAAGAGATATGACTAAATAATTTTCATGTAATAGAACAACATAAATTATTTTCGACTTTATAATTTGTCTAATATTCTATTTTTCTTCGTGATTGGAAGAAAATATTTCATTCTTTGGAATTTTGAAATTTTCGTTCATTATCTAATAATGATAAACTTTATTATTAATCATGAATATCTTCATTTTATCACACTATTACTCATAGTCAGATCAATTAAAAAAAGGTGGTCTTCTTAGATTCAAATTATCAATAGTTTTTATTAGTGTACCTATCATAGAAAAATGAAAATGATATTTTATCTACAAATCATTAGTTGAAGGAAATGAAAACTATCTCAAAAACAAATAGAAAGTGACAAGTTCAAAAATTTCAATATCAAGTGTATTAGAAAAAAATTTTAGATGATATATCTAAACCCCAGTGTTGAGTAAAGATCAAATACCAAGTGTATCAGGTAGAGACTTCCTTTGATACCAAGTGTTATACCATTTAATAAAATAATGACAACTTCAAGAAAGGGGTGAATTAAAATCTAAATTGAACTTATAATATTCCCAGTCAATGATGTAAATATTTTTCAAGATATAATCTTGGAACAAATAAAATTAAAATAAAAAAAGTAACATAGTGTAAAATAATACACTTATAAATTAATGTAACTACACTATGATAAACAACAATCCAATCATAAGACTAAACAAGAATAGTCAAAAAAAAATAGGGATCATTAAATGGAAATCCAAAATACTCCTTTAAAGGATATTATTACCAATAGTTCCAATTAATGGGATCTCTTTACTTTTATCCCAAAGTGTAAAGAGTTTCAATAACCAAAACCAAGGCATAAAAGTTCCATTCTAGGAACTTCTTTGACATACCCATCAAAAGATATAATTATTTCATGAGTAAATTATTTTACAAACCCATTGGAATAAGGTATATTTATCCTTAATATCATATTCGACCAATATGATGGGGGAAACAAGTACAAAACTATACTTCTTGAACTTAATAGTTTGGAAGGAAGAATATTTGTATTCCTAAAACCTCATCAATCTCACAAGATCAGAAGAAAAACGATTACAACATTAAAATATTATAGGTTTTACATTCAACACATAATAATGGAAGATCAAAAGAATTCACACTAAAAATATATATGAGAGGTATCACTCAAAATTAGTGATATCATGCAAAACTTCACAATTGAAAGTATTTCAGTGTATCCCTTTTGTTTCTTCAAGCCTTAAACAAATTTATATACATCTTAATAATAAAATCCAACAGTAACATATAATATATTCAGGTTGAATTATAACAACATCTAAATCATGAAACTTTCTACAATTTTTTTCAATTCAGTATGACTTCACATAGTTCTATAAGTTAGACAAATCGCTCAATTCACTAGAACATAGAAACATAAGTTAAAATATGTGTTAAAATAGAATTTACAAAAACATCAAGTTATCTCAAAATAAACATGAAGTGTCTTATTATTTTCAAAAAAAGGATATTGAAGAATTATTTTGACTAAAAAATTTCATAACATGATCATTTGAGCCATTTAGGGTAAATTGTGATAAAAAAATTGATAAATTTATACATTAGTATCAATTCATTGATAAAATAAGATACATTTATCAGCATATATTCATGCATTTAATTAATAGATATATTTCTAACAAATTTTTATTCTTGATATAAAGTTTCATTCTCTCCAAGACACTATAAATTATCCCTATATAATGATTTATTATAGGTAATCTATTATTTAGGAAAATAATTTATATCATTACTAACTATATTGAAAGTAAATTTTAAATATTTATATCTATTATTTAATATATATATATATATATATATATATATATGTGGTTGCACCCGCCTACCATGTGAATAATTTAAATATTATATGAATAATTCATCTATGAAGTTTTCACATGTATTATTATTTATTTCTGATTTTATATTGTATATTTTTTATATCGATTAAAATAAATATGGATTATCACATTCCTTGTATAAAATGATCCCATAAATTCATTTATAAGATGATTACAACAATTACATGAATAATATGATTGTAAAGTGTTAAAAATAAATAATATAATATGTTTATTATACCCATTATAATTATGGTTTAACTGATTATATAAGATCATTTTTTATAATTAGTGGAAATAAATAAATAAATTGTTCCCATGAAGTTGAAAATATATCAACAACATTGTTTATTTTTATATTTTATCCCATAACTGACATTTCTACCATATGAATTATAATATCTCATTAATTATTACTGATGATACATTTCTATTTTAAAATTCTTTTAAAACTCACTGATAAAAAAAATTGAAATATATTGACATCAAAATAATTGTCGAAAAAGAATTAAAGAAGTATTTTTTTTTCAAATTATAAATTTTGGGATTTATTATACAAAGAAATAAGTTTATTAATTATAAATAATATTATTATAGAGGTATTATTCCTTGTGAAATTAGTTATATATAAATTTGGATCATGTCTAATTAGTTTTTCATTCTTTTTTATTTGGTAATATTAATTATAATATTTATATATATACCCTTATGGGGTTAAAAATGTTGGTCGGGGATAAATGAAAAGTGGGATATGAGTTTTCCTTTAAAAAATTAAATCAAATTATAATTGGTAGATTAAAATCTAAACTATATTGATATAATAAATTGATAACTTTAATAAATTGATAGATTGGTCAATTTTATTCATATTATAAAGTTACTTTAAATAATAATTGAGTATGTATGCATAGTGGAAAACCAACATATCAAATTTATACAATTATGTGTATAAAGTTTGAATAATGCAATACATAAATTGAAATGTAGAGAAAACATGGTTTGAAAATGGATTTTGGTAATAGCTAGGTATGAACCCCTATGTCTCCTCCCATCAGGTTGAAAGGTTTATTTTATTACTCCCTTGATATTAGAATTGATCAAGAAAATTATCCCTCACAATTATTTTTGTGATCATCCTCTTGAGTTTTGTCGGTAACCAAGGAACTCATCCCTCACTTTTTAGGTGGTGATCACCCATTGTAGAAGGATATAAAAAGGTGATAGTTTTATTAGTGAAACCCCATTAAAATTATTATCCCTAATCTCTTAAAAGGATGTATACAAATAGATATGAGAGATTGAGATAGTAATTAGGAAATGAGAGCCTTTGATATTGATTGATAGTTGAGAATAATTTTTCTCTTTTAATAAATGATTTCATATTGCTAGTGATTCGATGAGATAATGTAATTTATTCGATCGAAGAGTTTTTAAAAAAGTTCATTAATGATATCTAATCCTACTTATGCCTTTTTTTATATACTTAATAGGAGTTGGAAGTCCATTGGGTTGATCCAGGTCTTTAAAGAGTTGAGACAGTGCTTTTAAGACCTCCAATAAATGCATTTTGACTAAGCTAGAGTGAATCCATCGACTATCTAAATGATCCCATTGGTTATATTATTGGTTTTCTTGAATATTATTGTATATTTCTACTTCTATTGGCTATATAGTGTACTTCTTAGAGCACGGTTCATTCTTCACAACACCACTAGATGGCTAGTGGCACTGCACCTGCTAGTCAGTGTTGCATACAACCTTCACTTTCAACAGGAACCCCCATTTCTTCCCTCCATTGCCTTTAATTAAACTTATAAATTCAATATTTGGTATCAAAATATGAGATAATACTAGTCCAATCCTTTAACAGTGCCTTTATATTTCCTTTTAATATACTTTAATAACTCCATCAAGTTTATCGATGACATCACATAAAGACCAAAATATGATATTGAAATTCACTCAAATGAAACTTTTAGATACACAAGAGAGTGTTCGTGATCAATAAAATGTATTATAAGAATTTAATTAATGATAAAACATGTATTATTAATGGCATTAGTCAAAAAATAGGTAGTTAAATTATATTCATTTAAAAGAGTTCGAGTAATTTTTTATATAGCTCAATTTTACCTCTTTACCACCCGTTTTGTTGAGGGGTTCAATATATAGAAATATAATTGTATATCCTTAATAAGAGAATGAATCATAAAGATAATTATTATATAATTCTCCTCTATTATCACTTTTAATAGAAATAATTTTAAAAACATTTTCATTTTCAATTTTTTTTTGAAAACTTGTAGAAAGCTTTACAAGGTTCACTTTTAGGTGATAAAAAGAAAGTCCTAGTAAATCTTGTAAAGTAATAAACATTAATAAAGGTATAGTATGTACCTCATAGAAATTAAATTTTATAATATCCTAATAAATCAATATGAATTAATTTGAGATCTTAAAATAATAAATTCCTTTTTAAAACTTAAAAGAAGATTTTTTTTGCTTACCATTTTGGAATGCTTCACAACTCATTCCATATTTGAAATAAAATTTGGGTAATTCTCATACTAGTTGATAAAAAATGAGTTCACTTTGAATATATTACCTTCATATCTCACTTAGAACCCAAAAATATCAATTATTACCTTAACTATGAAAATTGGGTTCTTTTAATGCAAGAGAAACTGAATCAATTCACTATAAATGATGTGTGGACTCTCATGGAAATACTTAATGATTATCCTATCATAGGCTCCAAATGGGTTTTTAGAAATAATTTAGATCATCTTAGTAATATCACTTGAAATAAAGATTTTCTAATTGATAATGTTTATAACCAAGAAGAAGGAATCAACTATGGTGAAACCTTTACACTCATTGCTCAGTTATAATCCATTAAAATATTATTGTCATTCACCTATCACCTTATTTTAAAAATCTTTAGAATATATGTTAAAAGAACCTTTTTAAATTATTTTATTAACAAAAATGTTTTTATGGAATAGTAACCAGGTTTTGAAAATATTGTTTTTCAAAATCATGTTCTCAAATTAATTAAATCTCTTTATAGTTTAAAACAATCCCCTCAGGCTTACTCTGAACATTTATTAGATTTTCATTTATCAAATGATTTTAAAATTGGAAATATATAATTCAATTTTTTTTCTAAAACACATCTCAAATGATTTTTTACTTATCCAAATTTATGTTGATGATGTGATACTCATCTCAACCAATGAATCCCAGTGTTTTGAATTTTTTAATTTAATGAAAAAGAAATTTGAAATGTACTTTATGGGTGAACTCAAATTTTTTCTCAGTTTTCAAATTTATCAAATTAATTATGGTATTTTATAAAAAAAGTAAAATATATTAATTAAATCTTAAAATTATTTTTCATAGATCAATATAAGTAAATTATTTCACTTATGAGTATATCTTGTAAGCTAATATTGGATGAAGTTGGTAATTCAGTCGACAATAAGCTTCATAGAAGTATGATTGGTAGTCTAATTTATCTTATTATAACCTTCCCTAACATCATTTTAAGTGTTTTACTTGTTATTTTTTTTAATAAAATATAAATTAATCTCATCTCAAAGCTATCAACATAGTTTTTTATTATTTAAAATGAACTAAAAATTTTGGGTTGTTTTATTCTAATGGAATTTATTTTAAATTAACTAGTTTTTCTGATGCTAATTTTGGTGGTTTCTAACTAGATATAAAAAGTACAAGTGGTAATTCCCACCTACTTAAAAAATAAACCATCTCGTGGAGCATTAAGAATAAAAAATTAGTTTCATTTTCTACAGTCAAAGTAGGTCATTGAGAGTTTTTTCACCCAAGTAATACAGATGAAGCACACTCTCTTATGCTTTGGGATTATATATGACCATATCCCTGTTATATGTGATAATACTGGTGAAATTAATATTTCTAAAAAAACATATCTAGTATTATCATACTAAACATATTGACCATAAGTATAATTTCTTAAGAGATCACTTCCAAAAGGGTGATATCTTATTAAAATTTGTTAGGATGGAATATCAACATGTTGATATTTTCAATAAAACTATTTCTCTTGATAACTTTGATTTTATTAAAGGTGAGTTAAGAATGGTATAATTTTTATGCTCTATATTTGACCATGATTAACTTGAATAATATTATAAATTTTATTTTATTTGATTCTTGATCTATATTTTAAATATTTTTGTCTTCTAAAAATCTTAAAATTATTGATTTGTTTTGAATTATATTATATTTCTAATCCTAGTTTTTTATCTTGGTTATGATCTAATTATCTTACTTGTGCATTAATTATAGGGGGATCTATATCTCTTAATTATGAAATTTTCCTTGCAAAAGACTTTTATTTCAAATTGATATTTTTAAAAAATCTTAATTTTAATACTTCAAAATAATATTTTCCAAAACAAGTACCTTTTATAATATTGATTCCATTTTTTAAACTATTTTTCAAAATTTATATAATAAATTATATATATTCTCTCTTATTTTTAAAAGTTTTTATTTATCTCTCTTAAAGGAGATTAATTATGAGTAAAAAAATTATTTATACTCATATCTCTAACAATGATTCTTGAGTTTTCTTTGAAAAAATACAAAATTGTAGGGAACCTTTGAGGTATTCCTTCACATGAAAAGGAAATACTTTAGTATTTTTCAATTAAGTAATTAAATAATAGAGTTAAACCTACTTTTAAATGGAAAGAGTGAATTATAAATGGAATTTACCAATTTTTCCCCTTTCTTTTTCCTTTTCTTATTTTATCTTCTTTTCCTTAATCCTATATTTTTCACTTAACTTTCTATTTCAATTTATTATTATTTATTTCCTTTATTTCCTATTTTATTTCCTTTTTCATTCTCTTTTCTAAATATATTTTTTAAAAATATTCTTTTAAACTTCCATCAGTCACTCTCTAATTCTCTTATTAAGGGGGTTTGGAAGCTAAGATATGTTTTCAAACCTTTTTAAATTTTTTTACATCTATTTTTCAAAATCTCATTTCCTATTTAACTCATTTTTAATCTATAATTTTAGTTTTAAAAATTTCTTTTTTTTCTCACTATAATTTTTCATCAAATATTTCCTTTTAAAATTTCTCTTCCCTATGCTTTTATTTTTAATAATCATAATGGGGGATAATTTTTAGAGGATAAATTTTAAACCTTAAATGGGGAAAAAAATTTAAACTTTTAATGGGTATAAAATTATAGGCTAAGTTTACTGAAATATGTGTTATTACTTAATTATTTCACAAAGGGAGGTTTGAATGTTTTACTCTTATTTTATATCTTAAAATATGGAATGTATGATTTATTTACTTCTTAATCATATTTAATTTTGTGTTTAGTATCATGAATACATTTTTATATCCTTAATTTTTTATTTACTTGATATATCTTTTTATGTTAAGTGTTTTTTATTATAAAAATTTGTAAGATTAGTGTACCTCTCTCTCTCTCATGGTGTTTTTGTGATCATAAACTCTTAACATAAAAAAATATAAGCAAATAAAGATTTAAAAATATAGAAATGTATTTGAGATATCAGAAAAATTATTAAATATGCTCAAGAAGTAAATAAAACAAATATGCCATAATTTAATATATTAAAATATTTAACTCTCTATTTATGAAATAATTAACCAACAACGCATATTTGAATAAATTTTTCCAATAATTTTATCCCTAATTATATTTCAAAAAATTATCCCCCTTTAGGGTACAAAAATCCTCTCTAAAAATTCTCCCCAAAAAATTAGTATTCACATCAAAAAATTAATTTACCGAGTTTATGAAATTATGTGTATTAAGTTTGAATGATGTAATGATTAAATTGAAAGAGGGAGAAAATATGGTTTTCTAAAGGAGTTCAGTAATAGCTCATTGTGAGCCCCTTCATCTCCTCCCCTTGGGTTGAGAGGTTTATGTTATTACTCCCTTGATCTTGGTTATGATTAAGAAACTTTCCCCCATAATTATGGTTGTGAGGAGCCTCCCAAGAAGGTTTTCTTGGAATAAACCCATTACAATTCCACTACATAATCTCTTAAAATTATGTATAAAAATATATATGATATATTGGTATAATATGTGGAAAATTATATCCTTTGAGGTTGATGGGTAATTTAGATTGATATTTCTATTTAAATCAAGGCTTTGCGATTATTAGCAGTTCAGCAATACAACATCATTAATTTAATCAAAGAGTTTTTGAGCAAGTTTGTTGATGAGATCCAAGCCTCTTTAGGTTTCTATATATAGGATTAATATGAGCTGGAGTTCCCTTAGGTAAATTTAGGGATCTAAATATCCAAATAAACACATTTATGACATACATTAAATTCATTTTTACTACGATGAATCAAAGGCACCAACAATCCTGATAATCCCACTAGATATCCAGTAGGTGTGTTGGGATCTTCCTAGCTCTATCTTATTCCACCGGCTAGTGTTTAGACTTCTTGGATCATGGGGAATTATTCCTAACACTGCTGGTTGGTTGGTGACACTACATTAGTTAGTCAGTGCTACCTGCAACCTCCAATTTCAATAAGAGCCTCTCTTTCCTCATTTCATGGACTTTAATATAACTTACTACTTCATTCCATTGTCTCAAAACATGAAATAAAAGTATTCTAAGCCTTTAACATGACCTTCATGTTTCCTTTGAATAAACTTCAATAAATTCATCAAATATATTAATGATGTCACTTAAATACAAATATGTGATATTGAAATTCACTCAAATGAAAATGATAGATACATAAGTGAGTGTTTATTATTATGAAAACACCATGAGAGTGACAGTCACAATAGAACTTACAGAATATTCAAAATTATAAAAGCTTCACCCAATCAGATAAATTACTAAATAGGTGGAATAGAATATGGCATGTATAATATAACTATTTTAATTCTTATAAAGAAGAATATAAAATTGATTTTATCATCCCTTGGTTTTTATATATTTAATAATTTACATTAATCATCATATTTATCAAGATGTTTTGAAAACAATAAAATCTATTAAAGAGTTTCTAAAATAGGTGGAATAATTTTTCATCGAATTACATGGAATATCCTTGTATTTTTTAAATTAATCATCTAGAATATGGAGTCTTAAATTTTGTAAATGCTTTTTATATTCATTAAAATACCTGTAATGAATAATAAAATATTTTTCTTTCAAATGTGTATACTTTATGCATGAGAGGATAATAAATAATTTATTTATACATGAAGGATCAAATATAAATTTATATTTTATTTATCCCTAAATGATACATACAAATATGTGCATATATACCTTTCAAATATTATGAGGTATTATTATAATGTTTTTTATGCAAGGTAATGTTCTTATCCTACTCATTAATATTAAAAGGATATAAATGATTACTTATTCTAAAAAATTCATGAAATTTTTTTTTGTTTATATTGATTCTTGATATTTTCCTAATCCAAATAAAGCTAGATCTTAAACATAATATTTATTCACATGTGGTAGAATGGCTATACCATGATATTCTATAAAAAATTACATGAAATCCTCAAATCATGGTGAGTTTATTTCAATTCATGAAACAATTCAAGAATATGTTTGGTTGAGATCAGTTATTCATTATATTAAAAATAATTTTGTTTTTACAATGAACAATGATATTTTAATTACTTTACATAATGATAATTCAACTTGTATAAAATAGTAAAAGGGTTGGTATAACAGAGGTTATGAGAAAAATCTATCTCGCTAAAATTATTTTTTCCCATTGAACATCAATTGAATGGTGAGATAGATATCTATCAAATTATATCATGTCATATTCATTAAAATTTATTCTCAAAATAATTACCAATAGTAACTTCTAAGAAGTTTTTTTTTAAATTATGATGTAAAGACTATAAATTCTATAATTATTTAATCATAGGATGGTGGGAATTGTTTATAAATTTTCTATTCATTGGGTTTTTTTCATTGATTTTTTCTAATAAGGTTTTTAAAAAGATAATTAAACATTATAATGAAATTAAATTACTCTTATTTCACATATTTTCTTCCATATAGATTTTTTTCAAGTGAACGATAAATAATATTCCATGAATTTGATGGCATGTAAAGGGGATTTTTATGAAATAATTATGAATTGTCATAATTTCCATCGATGCTGACTCCCATGAATTGTATTCCCATGAGTTATAATTATCATGATTATTCAAATGACACACATGATGTTATAGGTTGGTATTTATACTACTATTTATTTCATTTTTGATAATTTTAAAGTTTAGAAATGGGAATATATGAAAAATTAGGGGATAGTTCAAGATGCATGGTTAGCACATAGTCAGTGTTAACCATGCATCTCAATAGTTCAAGGGAGATAATGATTCTAAAAGTATTTGTATGGTTGGTGCATGGTTTCCCTAACCATAATAATATTCACCAGTGGTTATTGGTGTAGTTATAGAAAAATTTGGTTATGTGGAGGGTATAACTGAGTTTGTTTTGAATTTTTCAATTCAAATTGAGGATTGGTGAGTGTAGATGCATTTTGGATGGTTGAAAGGAGGTTCATGAGGTTATATCTAGGGTGGATGAGTCTCAATATGATTTTTGAGGGTTTATAAGTCTTTAATTTTATAACAGTGGAAAATAAAGGATATTTGGTACCTTTTTAGGTTCATTGTGTACTCTATGGAGGTTCTAGATAAGGTTTCCTCTAGATGGGTCCACTGGGTGTTTGTAACTTTGTAACAGGTACCTAGTGGAGCACCGGGCAGTTGATGTTAGTGGACTGAGTACCCAATGGTTTCCATATCCATTTTTTCAATAGATTGAATTATGTTCATTTGAGGTTTTTTATTTTAAAAACCCTCTTGGGGTTCTTGTGTTTGATTTTATGATTAGTAGGGATATTCGCACCATTCTTCTTCCCTTTCCCACTTCTTATTCCTTTAATCCATGGTGTATGGGGTAGATATTTCCATGTATTAATGTGAGTTTAACCTTTTTTTATTTTCCAATATTCCACTCATTATTCCTCTAATTATGTGTGATTAAAATTATGAATTTTTTGATGATTCCGCAAAAGCATGGTGGGATCACATAGATTTGAGATGGCTTCCTTTAGTGGATTTTAGTGGCGGATTTGGAAAGATAAACACAACTTGTTTCATGTAATTCTACTTTAGTTAAGCTATTTACCTAATTATTATTTGGTCTTATACAAAATTGATATCTAATTGGTTGATGATTCAGTGTTATATGTTTGTAATTTCAATGGTAGTGGTCTTAGGGATTCCCCCAGAGTGTAAGACACCCCTATTAGATGAGGTATTAGTGTATTTACATCATTCGATGAGTTGTCACTCAATTATGCATAATTTAATTAATATAGATCAATTATGTTAATAAATTATAATTATATTATAATTAATTAAAGAGGAATTTTTATGGAGTTAGGTAATTTTGTATGTGGTTGATAGGTGATATGGGCTTGGTCAAGTTTGGTCATGGATGGAGCAATTTTTTTTGAGGGGTTAACTCCATTCTCGATAAAGGTGATGGATAATATTACCTTAGGATATGATTGTGTATATAATGTGTGTATTTTTAAAATGGGTAATTAGGTGTGTGTCCTAAATAGAATCCATGATTGCTTTTCCTTATGGGGGAGGCTAAGCAGTCGTGTTGGACTTATATCAGGTCCTCTAGTACTCTGTATTGATTATATAGTCATCGAGGTCTATGTAAACCATGAGGGGGTTTGAATAAAGTTTAATTAGAAGCCCATATATATAGATCAAGTAACCTATAAAGGTCTCATTTCAAATATATAACACACACCAAAAGCGGTTCCCATGGGTGAGCCTATGAGATTTTGTGGGTATGGTTGTACGAGGTATGGGTATTGGTGAGCATGCAAGAGTGTCTCAGTATGGAGTCAAATTGGGTTATTCTATTTGATAAGCAATAAATATGGTATAGATAGATCGTGATAGGTCCTTTAAACCTTTTGGGTTGAATACATGGTCATTAATTACCATGTTGCCTTAGAAAAGTGACAATATGTATAGGTAATGGAATTTTGAGGGGATTCATTATCCCTATATTTAGTTTTATACCTCATATGGTGCCTTTGATTATTTCTTTCTAAGGTAAACTCACATATTTTTGGGGCAATTTGTGGTCTAGCCTTGATCTGATACCTTTGGTATGATGAGTTATCATGATAGTGGGAGCCTTATAGGATGGATAGTTGTATGGGATCCTAATCCATACTGAAGGAGGATGAGATTAACACATGTGTACTAGGTGTGAAACATCATGGGAATGGGTAACCTAGAGAGTTCTTAGAGGTTTGGTTAAACCAATGCTTGGGGTGATAACCTATTCACCATATTTATATCGATTTTATGATTATTTATATGGTTGTATTAATAATTTTTGTACCCTTTTTTATAGTATTTCTTATGGTTATACTCCATTCACCCTAGTATTCAATGATAATGATAAATCATTCACCCACTTTATGTTGTTAGTGGTGGATCATCCACCTTAGATAGTGATATTGGTGGCATATCCTTCACCTTTATCTATTGGTGCGGTGATGTATCGGTCATAATATAAATTAGATAATAAAACATCATTCACTTGGTGATACATTTTTCTCCTTTTATGATGTGGTGATATATAATTAAACTGAAGATTCATAATTTATGCTATATATTATTTTGGTGATATATTGTTCACCAAGAGATGCCTCATTCTCTATTGTTGTTAGTATGGTGATACATTATTTTCTTAGAGATACATTTTTCTCCCTATTATTGTGTATTGATACATCATCCACCCAATGATATATCATTTTCATTGATGTTAGTGATATATTATTCCTTAATAAATTATCTATTTTCCATTAGTGTTACTGAAATGAAATATAATTCACCTAGTGATACATCATTCACCCTAATTTTTGTATTGTGATATATCATTCTATAGAGGATTCCTTATTTTCCATGTTGTTTTTAGTGGTGTATCATCCACCTATATCAAAGAGTATCGTAATATATTTTTTACCATGGATAGTGAGTTAGTGATTCCTATTTCACCCTAGAATAAAAGGAGGAGTGATGGATCATTCACTCTTTTGGTCTATTCAAACTATGGGTGCATCATCCAATTCTGAAACTAGTAAAGCATGTATTATTCAACCATTAGGGTGACCTTTTATGTACCCAATTGTATCATGGGTGTAGACATATGAGGTTAATTTCTTACTTTTAATTCAGTAGAGACATGCACATATATATTGGTTTTTATTAGAGACACAATTGGCAGTGGCCTAATGAGTTTTATGCTTACACTCTATATAATAATTTTAGTACATGTGAAGACCTTATGTTTGGAATATAGGTTTGTCAATGGTATGAGTATAGTTTGATGAGTTGGGAGGTCTCAGTAGGGTTCTGGATATGAGGTAATTCCAATGATAGTGATTGATTCTCTGTGTATTTTATTTTTGGTAAATCTTAAACTATTTATGGTCAGTCATTGGTAAATATTTCTTATGTTTTATGATTGTATAACCTGTATGATTTACATCTTTTTTTATCATGGCTTTTTTATTATTATTTGTTTCTTTTCAAATTAGTTCCATATTTTTCACTCTAATGTTATGTCTATTATGGATGTTTTTGTTATTGGTTTTTATTTATCATGATGATACTAGAGGGTATAGTATACTCATGTAGTTCATCAGACCCTTGCTGATATTCTGCAACCTCTGCTATAAAGGGAGGCATTCTTGAGGTCATCTGGTGACCACCAGCTCGAAGCTGTTCAGGATGATTATATGAAGGTTGAGGTGATTACAGAGTGGTATCATATCTTTGTTTTATTTATCGTACCATTTTGGGATATAGTAGGTAAAGCTGGGACTATTTGGAACTTAGGATGTATATTATTATTATGCCTAGACAGCATCTGTATGAGGTGAATTATAAGTTTTTAAGGAGTTGATATTGATGTAATTTTGTTACATTGTTACGATTGAGTTCATTTTTCAAAGGATTGTGTTTTGGTTTATTGATTTATGGGATTTCTCTTAGTTTAGGGTGTAAAGTGGCATGTGTTTATACATCATATTTGGTATGTAATATTCATATGCTTGTATGTGATTGATGATATGGTTATGAGGAAGGGTTCAGTTATTTAACATCTCAATAGTAAGTTGTATACACTCAAAGAAAAATAGTATTTAGCAGATGTTTTTTTGGAATTTAATGCTTTTTTTAACTACCACTAAATGATTCACAGTACTTTCTAAAAGGAATCATGAATTTGTGTTTCAAGAATAATTTCATGGTGGTTTAAACCATTATAAAATGATTAGCACTGGTTTTTTATTTAAATATTTTAAAAAAATATTTTTTTTATACTTTTTATTATAAACACAATTTTTTTAATTTATATAATTTTTAATTATTTAAAATACATTTTTTGTTTATTTACCATTTATTATTTATTTTCCACTTGTTTTAATATTTTTTTTATATGACACAACAACTTCTTAGGAATCCACTCATCATTACACTACTCTCACCGATTCTTGCTTAACTCTCTAAGTACTAACCACTCTGTCAAATGAATTTACATGTAATAATATGTCAATAAATGTTATTTAGCCTATTTGAAAAAGAAAATACATTATATAAATAACTAAGGAATAAAATTTAAAAAATAAAAAATATTTAATATTTATTAATTACTATTAATTATTATTATTATTTACATATTAAAAAATATTTAATTGATTATTATTAATAAATTCTTAAATAAATATGAATTGTGAATTGAAAAACATTGATAATAATTAATAATTACTTAATAGTTAATAGTTAATAATTAAATAAGATTTAAAATGGCATATTATTAAAAATTATAAATAATTGATAATTAATAATTAATAGTAAATAATTAATAATAGATAATTACAAATTACTAATTATGAATTACTAATTAAAAATAATAATTAACAATTAAAAAATAAGTATTAAAAATTAATATTTTCTAAGTAATAATTATAATTAATAGTTAAGAATGAGTAAATAATTAGTAATTTCTAATGATAAATATTTAATATTTAATATTTAATAATAAATAATAATAAATAATTACTATATAATATTTACTAATTATTAATTTATTTATTTATTAAATATTTAATAACTAATAATTATAAATAATTAATGATTAATAATTAATAATTAATAACTAATTAAATTTCTAAGTAATAAGTAATAAATAATATTTATTATATAATAAATAAATAATTGTTAATTATTAACAATTAATTAAAATTTTAATTAATTATTAATTATTTTTATTAATTTCAAGATGTTTTTTTTAATCACTGCTAAAATTAAATAAAAAATAAAAATGAAATATCTAGTTATCGTTAAATACTTTTTAACCTATAGTAATCATGTTTCCCTATATAAGTTTTTGGTGGAATTCTACTCAACTAGATCGTGGTTACTGGTTAATGTCTTTTATATGATTGTTATTTATGTGGATCTATGTGTATTTGATACTTGGCTCAAGAGTTGTGCCCATGTAGTACACAACCCTTATATCGTAGGGTGTGTATGGAGTCATGAGGTATATTGTTTGATGTCTCCTTTTCTCTGATATGTGAGATATGGTCCATGGAGAGCCTGGTGAAAATTATTTTTAACTTAGGATAGTGGGGAGTCAAATAATAGTCGTGTGGAAAAGCGCTTTCCTTGCTTATGTCAAGGATGGGTTTTAATGTTTTGAGGGTAGCTGAGAGAGAATGAATAACTCAGGCATGTGGATTTATTAAAGATAGTAGGAATGGGTATATGTTTCATATGATGTGAATGATACACCGGTAAGGTGTGATCATGTTTTGGTTAGGGCATGAGGGACACCTTAAGTGTGGTTTGGGAAGCACAATCAGTGCTTCATTCTAGTGTTGTTTGGCATTCTTGGGAGGTATTGTTAATTGATTATTCATGTGAGCCTATGATTAATGGGATGTGACTCATGGTTTCATGGTTTGATTGGTATGGTGTGGTAACATTAGGTTTTACTCTTTCTTGGTTTTGAAATTTGATTAACAATGGTAGTTTTTGTTTACTAATATGATAGTGTTTTTATGGAAAATCTCTTACCATAGGAATAAAAGAGTGAGTTTGATACTATCCACGTTTTAGGTGGAATAGTATATCCAAATCTTTACTTGGGGTTAGTGATCTTGGTGTTTGGTTAGTCATGGTTGGCCTTGGATAGAATGAGAGATATGTCATTGGTTGGGTTTTGGAAAATATCTGGGTTGGGGAAAGCAAGATTTAGATGTGGAAGTCATGAGAATTTAGGGTTTACATTAGGATGAAGTTTTTAATGAATGATGGTTACATGATAACCTTCTTAGTATGTAGGATTGGATAAAATGGGACATGTGTTCAATCCCATGAGAATTGTATATGGTGTAAAACCTTGGAGGTGCTGGTGTGTTGTGATGGGGTCTAGGACTCATTATCTCCTCGACTACTTAGAAATAGGTCATGGGATTCTAATGTCATTTAAGGTATTATTTCACATGGTATTTGATTAAGGATAATTTAATCCTTATAATTGTGTGAGAAACCTTTATTTTATTGAAAATGATTCTTCTTTATGATATTTTTGATATTCTAATTGAGCAAGAGCTGTTCTAAGAATGGTTTGTCATGATTAACCAGTTCAAATTGATGCATTGATATATGCTTGGATCATGAGATTAGGTCTCTTTGACATGATATTATAATGGATAAGGGTCATGATAATTGTATTTTTGTTGAAATGATCACCTAATATGAGAGATAAGTAGTGATCTTTTATGGAATGCGAAATGTGATATCATTACTGTTGAGGGTCTATGTGTATCAGTGTGATCTCAAAGTAATCAGGAGAGTGCCCTAACTACTATTAGTTGATAACCAATTCGATTTTGAATTCCTAGCAGTGACAAGGTGTGGTTCGCAGTGAGTTGGAATGTGATAATCATGTGATAGTGATTGATTCATTGATTTCAGGTTGAATACACCAAGATCAAGTGTTGTAATGTGAGCTGATTGATGAAATTAAGTGGTGGTAGTATGGATCTACCTAAAGTCATGTAACTTAGATCAATACTCATAGGATGGCTCTATTAGGTTGTTATGAGCGGGGATCATGAGTCTCAACATTTAGCTAATAGTGGATTCTAGGTAAGACCATGACTATTGATTGGAAATAAGATAAATATTATAGTGGGGAGCACATCAGGGATGGTATGAAAATGAAACCCTTATATTAGAGTAATTTTGGTTAATATCAGGATTGACTCATATGGAGGTATTGAACCAGTGGTGGTTGAGGTTTTTCATTGGTAGTTGGATACAAGCAGCTCAGTTATGGATGTTAGATGTAAAATACCCATATATGGGTATTGATTGATGAGTATTGGATAAAGACATTTAATTTGGTGACTAACTAGTATGATTTTTGGGTTATGATCTAGTGCGATGGAAAAATATAATTTTTAGAAAATGGAATGTTAGGGTGGCCAATCCTTTGAAAGGATAGTGTTTTGCGGATTGTGATGACCTATGCAACTAAGTAAGGATTTTTTTAGTTGGATTGATTCTCCAATGTGAGGCAGAGAGTTTTAGGGATAGAGATCTTTCAGGTTCTTGGTTGTATTGTCAATTAGGTAATTGTATGGTTTATAGCATCTATGTAAACCGGTTTTTTATGATGTCAACAAATTGGGAATTTTTTAATGTTTTCGGGATTGTGGAATCATTATAGAGTTAGTGAAATTATTCATCATCAAGGGTGCATGGACCATTGGGTATTTTATAGAAAATCTTCATAGTAGGTTTCCTGCTATCTCATTTTTCATAAGAATGGCTATGAAGAGATGGGTTTCATTTTTAACACATCATTCAGGGAGTGATAAATTCATATATGAGTTAGAGATAGAGATGCCTTTAGGGTGCTTGGCGGTTTCACTAGTTTGGGTGTAGTGCCGGCGTGACCATATCCATTAGTAGATTGGGAATTGGGCTTTGCATCTGGTATCAATGGACAAGGTTGTTTATGGGTGATTCACATATAAATTTATAAATTATGAGAAGTTTTATAGTGGGGAGGTTGTAATGACCCACATTGGTGGGTTTTAGTGGATCTGTAGAAAATTTGGGTTCTAAGGAGGGTGGAACCAAGTCCATTTTTATTTTTTTATTCAAATTGAGGATTATTATGTGGGGGGAATTTTTTGGATGGTGTAATTAGGTTCTTGCGGTGATTCCTCAAGTGGAGGAGGCCCATTGTAACATCCTGACCTAACCAATGGGTCTAAGTTGAGTGTTATGTGACCTCTTGCGTGACTCCCCATACACAAGAGGATATCGACTAGCAGTGAGGATCAAAGTCCATGAGTGGAGAGATTATGCCCTCATTATGATGTCATAGTATCAATAAAAACAATAAAAAATATAATAAATAATCATAGTAAACATGAAGAAACTAAAAAATGGAATACATATCATATAAATAAAATTGATCCCAATGTGGTAAGCTTGTCCAGTGTAAAGAAGCAGGAAATAAATAAATAAACACTATAGGGGTCCTTCAAAGTCTTTCCTATTCATCCACCTGCTCCATGCCCATCTACTCATCCTTCTACTATAAATCCATTTCCCTTCACCAAATCCCTCTTGAAATAGACAAGTGCACTGAAATACCTGAGTAGGGTGTGAGTACAATACTCATTCAATGCTTTCTTAACCTGATGTGCTCGATTATAACAAGTGTCTGCTATAATGAAAATAAATGAATGATGAGCATAAATATACAATCCAAAATTGAGCAACTATATTCTAACCAATATGACACAGACCCTCAGTTGTGCCTGTATTGGCTTCATGCTGGAAGGAAAATCATAGTATACTGTAATAAGAAAGGGTTGATACAAAGATCAAAATCCATCTATTGGTAATTGTAAGGCATCAATTCAAATAAAGACCTAAGGTATTCATATCCTAACTCCATCATAGGTTAGGACCTAAGGTCGTCTTACCCCTTGGGTTATGCCCTAGGCCTACACTCCCCATCGATGCCTTGAGTTAGTCCCCAAGACATCATGCACCTTGAGTCAGGATCCCATGTTTTCATTCCCCTAACATGCTTCCTTGGGTCATTCCCCCAGGCCATCATGCCCCGTACCCTATTCTCAGGTCTATCACCATTATCATTGCAATAAGTGGACACACCCCCTCTAAGGGATTCACATCACACAATGGTCCACCTAACTCATTTACCAACACACAACCTTCAAGGCATTGATATCACACATCACAGGGTTTTCATACAAGGCAAGCATAATATATCATCATTAGAAATAAAGTAGCAATACATAACAACATGGGATCATAATAGAACATGGAAATAACCTACTCTATCAATACTCATGGAATCAAATATCATATTAGGTCTCATAGTCTATACACACACACACATGATATCACAATCAAGAATGGTCATCATCTTTGACAACACAATAATCATATAATAGAAACATGTGAAAATGAGAGCTCAGGGGAGTAAGGAACTTCCTACCTCAAAGTCATCGGTGTAACACCCTGACCCTAGTTACCTAGAGTCGGTGCATTACTACATAACATTAGCATGATCACAAGAGATCAAGTCTCAAAAGATCGATTAGTTTAGTATCCTTGTAAGTACTAGATACATACATAAGTTTTACATTACATTATGAAATGGAAAAACAACAACATTGTGTCCCCTTTGAACACACTCATATCCCTTAGCCTATTCCTCCAGGTTAATCATAATATAATTCTTCGCATCCTGGTAAAAATAAAATATAAGAAAGGTGTGAGATCATATGCTTAGTAAGGATAACAATATAGCAGAAAGTATCATAAATATGCATAAACATTTAAAGCAAAGTATAAGACTAAAAAAATCCTTTTAAACTTAAACTTCAGCAGAATATAGAAAAGATAAATCAAATAATGCCATTTACTTATTCACATGGATATTCTACTAGTTTAATAATCAAATTTAATGTCAATATCTAATTTCATAATGATATAATGCATAATGTCGAACATCATAACCAAATAATCAAGGCCTCATGCCAAGACTACAAATAATATTTTTTTTAAATCCTTGTTCCAAGACACTAGTTTTTCTCATGAGACCTACCGATGCATCTAGGATCTATAGTTGGCTCTACCCACCACTTACTAATTCCAAATCATTCCTCGTATGAAAAGGTTGAAACATAACATAAACATTTGTATTAAAACTAGCATATAGAATGTTTATATTTTAAACATAAACCATGAATTGTATAAATATAACACATCCATAGTCAAACATATCACAAAACCTTCAATAAAATATTGAAGATTTTATCATAATAAATCAACTTTAAACAAGTGTAAAATCCATCAAAGGATGTTGACATAGATGAAATCAAAACTATTTGAGAGAAATATCACTTTTTATTTTGAAATAATTTAAAAGTCACATAATTATAAAAAATTTATTTTGAAAATATTCTTATAAGATTGTAAGGTAATATTAAAAGGTGTTATAATGGTATAAAATATCCGCACCCGCCGTATAAGTTAAAAAAACATTCTTACCTTAATTTGTCAAAAATGTCATAAAGTACCTTGTTTAGAAAAAGACGGAAAGATTACTTTAAAAAAATTTATAAAAATTAAAACAAGGGTATAAATGAATTTAACCCATATTCTAGGAAATAGTAAAAATGTTTTGAAATACATTTTTAAGAAACAAAGATTCGGATGATAAGGAGGTCCCAGTAGATACTTACATATAAACAACCTCGGATAATAAAGAGATTGTAAAATTAACCCTTACCTTGTACTTTTCCTTAGTTGAGGGTAAATTAAACTCTTTAATAATGGTTAAATAATTGTTATTAAATTATACAAAAACCAAATACATAAATATTATATCATATATGATCTTCTAATATTGCTTTGTTAGTAATATTTCAGTAGTATCATTGTTTCGGGTGTTAACTAATTCGTTTTCCTTTATATATTTTGTTACATAAGTTATGTTTGTTATGGATAGGATGTATTTTATTTATATAAATAATTATATTAAGTTCATAAACATTATTTTAAATCATAAAATAAAAATTATTCTTGAATGGTTACGATGGAGAATGAATCTCATCGCGTTCGTGGAGGCGTTAATCTGTACGTATGTACAAGCGAAAATATCATTATATTGATGGTGAAATAATATTTAATTGGATGGTATATTATATATAAATAATCCTTAACATGTTATATTTATTATTTACATCATTTATACTCATTATTATACCCATCCAAATAATGAAGTGTTGAATAAAAAACTACACCACGATGTGGAGACGGGTTGTTGTACGTACGCACGTATGGTGATTTTTTCATTCATATGATGGATAGAATAATGAATTAGGTTGTATAATATTTATAATAACATCATAGTATGTATAAGGTACTGGATTTATTACTTTGGAATGGAAACAATAGAGAAAGAGTAAGTGGAAGAAGAAAATAACTTTGAAAGAGGTGATGAAATTATTACATCTTCTTTGAGTGCTTCCTTTTGATTTGATCAAAAAAGATCCTTAGGTTGGATTTATGATCAAATTAATGCCTCTAGGTTTAAGTGAGGATATTTTGGAGGATATTTGAGTAGGTTTTTTCCGAGTCAAATGGCTTTGTAGGTGTGATTTTGAGAGAAGGGGAAGTACCCTTTTATAAGGTGGGTGAGGGGCACTTTAGGAAGAGATTGAAATGTTATTTTATTATAAAATAATTTTTTGTTTATAATAGATTAAAATGGATTTATTTATATTATAATGTGGTTATCGGTATAAAATCTCTCAACCAATAGGTTTTAGACAAGTTTAGGTCACCAAATTAACCTTATCTTTTAGATTTAACTCTTAGTTAAATAGTTTAACTTTTACCATGTCTTCTTATATTATTATAATAAATGGTTAATAAGCATACTATAAAATGCCAAGATAACCTAAAGTGGTTCATTAATGACATATCTATCATTATATAAGTCCTTTGGAAGAACCTTATATTTTTATAACTATTATATAATTTAATAAAAAATATTTGTTTTCAAAACTCATTTATGTCAATTTTGACACTATTTAATATTTAGTTTTTGTGAAAGTAATAACAATTGGATTTATTAGAAAAAAAGACATTAAATTAATACTAACATTTTATATTCACCTATAAATTTATTTGAGGGAATCAAAAGTTTCAATTCACATTTATTTTAATATTTATAATAACAATTATTTTAATCTTTCATTAATAAGGTAATTATTGCATAATCATTGTGTCATAAATAAATTTAACTATTTAATGTCTAAAAATTATAAATAAAATACCATGATTTAGGAGATATTTTTATATTTCTAATGAATATTTATATTTTAATTTATCTTATGTATAACTCTATATAAAAAATGGTTTAGTTATTAAAATTTTAATTTAACACTTTTAACTCTTCTTTAAATAAAATAATAATAAATGTCCTAATCTAATCCAAGTGGATAAAAAAGGATAATATTTTATTCCTAAGGTTGATTTTTTTATAAATACACTTATCCAATAGAATTGGGACATGTTTGAGGGTAGTTATAATATCATTTTTACTTTTAATTACCCTATTTACTTTTAACCGTTGTAAATAAAATTCAAAAGTTACTATTCAAAAAAAAATATTTTCATCCTATTGAACCAAATTTTACTTACTAATGTCAACCATGTCTCTTTAATTTTTTAAATTAAATTCATAGAAGTGGTAAAATTAAATTTTATGCAAATTTGCAAATGTGCTTAGAAGGTGGGTAAAAGACGTTAAAAAAATTCAATAAAATTTTATATATCTAATCTTATTATAAAATGAATCTAATGAATTACATTGGAATAATATAGGTATTATGTATCTATTTTTGACCTTAAAATAAATTTAAATAAAAATAATAATTATTTAAATAAAAATTCAGTTTTTATGTACTATGTAGTATTTTTCACTATTCATCAACAATTGAAAGTTTTTAGAAAAATACCAAAACTTCACCCTAAGCTAATTTTGATATTTAGAATCCAAAAATGAATTATATTTTACCAAATTCAATTTTTAGGAGTGTTTAATATTAATTTTATTATTTTTCACAAAAGGACATAAAAAGTAGTTCTTTTAAGAAAATAGTTTTTCTTAATATATAACTATTCTAAAAAAACATATACATTTCATTATAAATATGTTTTATTTATGTGAAAACATTATAAATAATAATAATAATAATTTATTTATTACTATTAATATCATAATATTTAATTTATAAATAAATATATTGTTTAAACAATTATAATACTAATGTGTTGTTTCGCAGAAACTCAATATTGTGTATAACGCAAGCCAAGTCGATGTTGCGTGTAGTATAATGTATTGACTTTATTTAAATATATAATTACTATGAAATATTGGGGTGTTACATTCTCCCCTTCAATAAATTGCGTCCTTGCAATATGAAATTGTTCTTAGAAAATAAAAGGTTAAAAATAGAAAATATCTTTATGGAAAACCCACATCGGAAATAGGGTTAACAAATTTTAGTCTTAATAAGAGGTAAAGGGAAATGAAAAAGTCACCACAAAATTAGGATATAGAATTGTATAACATTGGTGGAAATTTAAGACACATAATTGGAGGAAAAGGTAAATATTTATAGGTAGTGATTGAGGTCATCAATCACAAACAAGTGAACAATAAATAGAAAACTGAGGGCCTCAAATCCATAAATCTATGATGATTTAAAATATAATTGGTTCATCAAAAAATAAGGTATTATGATAACACATTTTTGGTTTTAAGATACTTTCCCTAAAGTTTAAGAATTAATTTCTTCATAGAATAAGAAAAAAAAATTGACAAGTAGAGTTCCATCCTTTAACTAATTTCTACCACAAACTCATATTTCACTCCAAAAGATAATAGAAATCAAAAATATTCTATTTATCCTAATATTATAGGGTTTCAAAAAAATGAATTTATAATTCATCTATAATATAATTTAAAAAACTAAATTATACAAACCAGGACATCACATAGGCCAGTGGTAGGTGATGCACCCTTATCATCCTTCGGTTGCAGGTTCAAGTATCACGGCCTTGCCAGACGTGATGGGTTATCGCCCGAACATCAGGTTGTCCTTTTTATAAAAAAATACAAAAATAATCTTAAGAAATGTTTTAAACTTAAATCATAGTATCCAATGTCCAATTTAATCAATTACAACATTTAGAATTATCAAAAATACTTGTATCCAAATTCATAGTCCAAAAATTTATAAGGAAGGTCAACATAACATAATGAAGATCTCTTTTTTCCACATAATAACATGTGATTACCTTCATCATGTATTCTCTTACAATATAGTAACACCCTAAATTACCATAAAACCTTATTTATTACATTCATTCTCCCTTATTCCTTAGAGAATACTAGATATATTCCTTATATCCAAAAATTTTGAATACTCCAACAATGATGAAATAAACAAACCATTAATCAATTCCAAGGTAATAAAGAATATCCAATGTAATTTATCCAATTCAACCATCTCTTATTCCAAAATAACTACCTCCATATCAGGACCATATTAAGGTTTATCTTTCCTTCAACCATGTATTTTTTAAAATGTTTAACTTTTTGTTGAGTCACTTTTCTTAGTACCATATAATCTCAAATCCTCGTCTAAATAGTATTGCAGTACAATCCTTTTTTATTTCCATAATTAATATAACAATTACATTGTTGATAAGATACTTAAATGAATTAATTCATAAATAAAAATATAAGAACCCTAATTATTCCTCTTCGTATGCAGTATTATCATAACTTGATTATTATCCAATATCATCATTTGGGGTATACTCTGATGATTGGGACATTGATTCACATAGTTTTCCAACTCTTTACAGATGAATCATTGTACATTTGAAACCTTTTTCTTACCCTTTCAATCATGTACTTGGTGTCCTTTTTCTCCACACCTATAACAAACTCCCATTCCCTTCAAGAATTTACCAAAGTGATTATTTCCGTAGTTATCACAAATGGGAAATCCTTCTTTCTCTTCTACCCTTTATCCATATTTCTCTCTACAGTCCTTTTCTTCTATGTCTTCCTTTCAAATCCATAGAACTCATAGACTTCTTTAATTATCTTATTAACACGTGATGTTATTTTTTCATACGATGAGAATACACGGGAGACTATTTCCCTTCTAAATGTTGGATTAAGACCATGAAATGTATGATCCTTCTTAAACTTTGGATCATGCATATTTCTGGAGTTCTCATTCCTTCTACTAGGCACCATTTCTAACACTAGGTTAGTTTATAAATTTCAATGCATAATTCCAAACTTGTAAAATACCTAACGTAAATTGAAAAGTTTATGCATATAATCCATAATCATAAAAAAATGTTTTCTTTGAGGAAGTATTTACTCATAAATCCATCATAATGGTTTGTAAATAAATTTGAATTATCCTAAGTATCTCCACCAGTAGTGTCAATAAAAAGAGTGCAGCAAGGCCCATTTTCGTGTACCAGGATACCCCGAATCAAGCCCAAAAATCCTTGTCGGAGTTTTCACTCCTAGGTACATCTGTTCCAGAGCCACCTCTACCAAATTTTTTATATATAGGGATGTATTTTCTTGGAAAACCCATATAATATTTACACTACCAAAATTTTTGGAAGATACTCTATACTAATCCTCAAATTCTATCTTAGGGTAATGTTCTCTAATTATAGTTTATCTAAATCTAGTTTCCAAGTTTTATACTAAACTTCCTCTGATACCAATTATAAAGCCCCAACCCTAGTTACCCAAAGTCGGTCCATTACTAAATAACATTAGCATGATCACAAGAGATCAATTCTTTAAAGACCGATTAGTTTAGTAGACTTGGAAGTACTAGATACTTACATAAGTTTTACATTACATTATGAAATGGAAAAACAACAACATTGTGTCCCCTTTGAACACACTCATATCCCTTAGCCTATTTCTACTGGTTAATTATAATATACTTCTTCGCATCTTGGGAAAAATAAAACATAAGAAAGGGATGAGCTCAGATGCTTAGTAAGGATAACAATATAGTAGAAACTATCATAAATAAGAATAAACATTTAAAGCAAAGTATAAGACTAAAAAAAAAGCCTTTTAAACTTAAACTCCATAATAATATGGAAAAGATAAATAAAATAATTCCATTTACTTATTCACATGGATATTCTATTAGTCGAATAAAAATATGTAATATCAATAGCTAATTTTATAATGATGTAATGAATAATGTCGTACATCATAACCACATAGTCAAGGCCTCGTTCCAAGACTACAAAAAATATTTTTTCAAGGACTTTTTCCAAGAAACTATTTTGTCTCATGAGACCTACTGATTCATCTAGGAGCTATAGAGGGCTCCACCCGTCACTTACTAAGTTCAATTCATTCCTCATATGAAAATGTTAAAACATAACATAAACATTCGTATTAAAACTAGCATACAGAATGTTAATATTTTAACCATAAACCATGAATGGTATAAAAATAAAACATCCACATTCAAACATATCACAAAACCTTTAATAAAATATGGAATATTGTATCATAATAAATCAACATCAAACAAGTGAAAAATCCATCAAAGGATGTTGACATGGATGAAATCAAAACTATTTGAGAGAAATATCTCTTTTTATTTTGAAATCATTTAAAAGTCACTTAATTATAAAATAAAACATTTAATTTGAAAATATTCTTATAATATTGTAAGGGAATCTTCAAAGGTGTTATAATGGCAGAAAATATCCGCACACGCCGTATAAGTTAAAAAATATTCTTACCTTAATTTGTCAAAAAGGTCATAAAGTACCTTGTTTGGAAAACGATGGAAAGTTTCCTTTTAAAACATTTTATAAAAATTCAAAAAAGTATATAAATGAATTTAACCCATATTCTAGTAAATAGTAAAAAAATTGAAATACTTGTTTAAGAAACACGGATGTGGATGATAAATAGGTCTCAACAGATACTTATATATAAACAACCTCAGATAATAAATAGGTTGTAAAATTAATACTTACCTTGGACTTTTTCTTAGTCGAGGGTATATTAACCTCCTATATAATGGTGAAATAATTTTTATTAAATTATACAAGAACAATATATATAAATATGATATCATATATGATCTTCTAATATTTCTTTGTTAGTAATATTTCAGTAGTATCATTGTTTCGAGTGTTAACTAATTAATTTTACTTTATATGTTTTGTTACATAAGTCATGTTTGTTATGGATAGGATTTATTTGATTTATATACAGGATGATATTAAGTTCTTAAACATTATTTTAAACAATAAAATGAAAATTATTCTTGAATGGTTACGATGGAGAAGGAATCGCATCATGTTCGTGGAGAGAGTAATCTGTACATATGTACGAGCGACAATATCATTATATTGATGGTGAAATCATATGTAATTTGAAGGTATATTATATATAAAGAATACTTAACATGTTATATTTATTATTTAAATCATTTATACTCATTTTTATACCCATCCAAATAATGAAGTGTTGAATAACAAATTGCACCATGACGTGGAGACGGTAAGTTGTACGTATGCACGTATGGTGATTTTGTCATTAATATGATGGATATAATAATGAATATGGTTGTAACATATTTATAATAAAGTCACAGTATATATAAGTTACTGTAGTTATTACTTTGGTATGCAAACAACAAAGAAATAGGAAGTGGAAGAAGAAAAGAACTTTGAACGAGGTGATGAAATTATTACCTCTTCTTCGGGTGCTTCCTTTTGATTTGATCAAAATGGCTCCTTAGGTTGGATTTATGATCAAAGTAATGCCTATAGGTTGAATTGAAGGTAGTTGGGAGGATATTTTAGGACATGTTTCGGGGTAATTATAATAGCATTTTTACCTTTAATAACTCTATTTACTTTTAACTGTGGTAAATAAAATTTAAAAGTTACTATTCACCAAAAATTATTTTCATCCAATTGAACCGAATTTTACTTACTAATGTCAACTATGTCTCTCATATTTTTGAAATTAAATTCACAGAAGTGGTAAAATTATGTTTTATAAAAATTTTCCAATGTGCCTAGAAGGTGGGTAAAAGACGTTAAAAAAATTCAATAAAATTTTATATATCTAATCTTATTATAAAATGACTCTCCAATGAATTATATTGGACTAATATAGGTATTATGTATCTATTTTGACATTAAAATAAATTTAAATAAAAAAATTATTATTTAAATAAAAAGTCTGTTTTTATGTACTATGCAGTATTTTTCATTATTCATCAAAAATTGAAAGTTTTCAAAAAAATACCAAAAAATCACCCTAAGATAATTTTAATATTCTGTATCAAAAAATGAAGTCTATTTTACCAAATTAAATTTTTAGTATTTTCCAATATTAATTTTATTTTTGTTCACAAAAGGACATCAAAAGTATTTCTTTTAAGAAAATATTTTTTATAAATATATAACTATTTTAAAAAAATATATGCATTTCATTAAAAATGTGTTTTATTTATGTGAAAACATTATAAATAATAATAAAATTTTATTTTTTACTATTCATATCACAATATTTAATTGATAAATAAATATATCGTTTAAATAATTTTAATATTAATGTGTTGTTTCGCAGAAACTCAATCTTACATATAACGTAAGTCAAGTCGGTGTTGCGCGCAGTATAAGCTATTGACTTACTTTAAAGATATAACTTACTATAAAATCTTAGGGTGTTACAATCAGCATCAATTGTAAGAATAAACTGCCTTGTGTGGTTCAATAGCTGGAATAGAAACCTAACTAGTCAAAAACACCTCTTCATGGTCTTATTTTCATAGTCATCAACACTAAAGGTTCATCAAGGGTTCATAGAACCAAAACCAACTTTTTCATGTTTAAAATAAATAAAATATCACTTGTGATAATACTTTCTCTCTCTTGGATAATTTCAAAATTATCAATTTTAGCCAACACTCACATTATAAATCTTCTCCTTAAGAAAAATTTTAAAACCACATGTGATAATATTAATCACCCTCTAGATTATCCCAATATAATACATGGTTATTCCTTGTAATTATTCATTGATAAAACAATATAATTATCATTGATAAAATATATAATTATCCTATGATAATAAATTATCATTTTTTAATTATCATATTATAATTATTCATAAATTATCCTTTGATAATTCGATACATTTATTTTTGATAATCTCTATAATTATCCTTTGATAACCTATCACAATTATCTTTTGATAATTTTAATGGATAATCCTTTGATAATTTCATAAATTATATTTTTGATAATTTCAAAAAATTATTCATTGTTCAATAAATATTATTATCCTTTTATAAAAATCTTATGATGATTTCTTATAAATCACCCCTTGATAATTTGTTGTAAATATAGTTTAACAATCCTTGATAATTATCTTTTCATAATTTCACCAAAAATTATCTTTTGATAATTTTCATTAATTATATAAAATAATTCAATGTAATTATTGATTAATAATTTTAAAAAAATTTCCTTTCATAATTTTATAAATTACCCATCATTGTTTTTATAAATTATCTATTGATAATTTTTCTAGAATTATCCTTTGAAAAAAATTATAGGTTTTATAATTTTTTTATAGTTTCATTATTCCAATTTTTTCTATAATTGTTCATAAGAGAAAAATAAGAAGAAATAATAATAATAATAATAATAATAATAATAAAACAACCTGGTAACCCGACATTGCGCACAAAGAAGAAGAACAGGAGAGCCCGAGCGAACCGGGATCAGGGAAAAATACCTGAAATGTATCGATAGAGGTTCACCAAATGCATTCAAAGGAGTTATGAGATTAAACAATAATTAATTTTGAAGGTATATAGATCTATAGAAACCCCTCCATGTATACATTCCACATTTCAAAACCCCGTATAAAACCATCGATTTAATTTGTAATGTTACTAAATTTTTAACTCACATAAAATTTATGTCGTGTTTCAGATAAAATCTATACTGTAGACCTAATGACAGACTCAGATTACTCATACAATACACTATTCATAAGATATTCCAATATTTTAAAATATATATATAATAAAAATATTAAATAAATTACCCTCATGTGAAATTTGACCAAATTTCTAACACACGCAAATGTTATATCATGCCTAGGGTTTACCCCATATACTGAACCAAATAGTGGTCTTGGATTTCTCATATGAGACACCATTTGTGGGATATTTAATTTTTTTGGGAAAAATCATACATGGGTAATATAATATATTTAATATTTTTATTCAATCTATGTTTAAGCACTACAATCCTTGAAATCTCACACTAACTCAACACCTAACTCTAAAAATATTCTATAGAATATTCCAAAGTTTTAACAGATCTTTTACCCTTGCATAAAGACTTAAAATAATTTATTAAGTGATTTTTTTATTGAAAATTACATTTTTCACATAAAAATGCTCATAAATTATTAACAAAGAGGGTTGTATTAATATCAAAAATTGAGGATGTTATAATTATTCCCCTCTATCGACTTCTCATACCTAATAAGTGACTCAAGTGGTCTTTCTGAAACAAATTAAGATATTGAGCCGAAAAATTAGACTCCCACTCTCATGTCTCCTCATGGGTATATCCATGCTAATAAAGAATCCAAAAATTTGGTGTCATCTTTACTTATAAATTTTTTTTACTCCAATCTATATTCCACACCAAACACTCCTCATAAGATGCATCAGGCTCCAACTTCATGTCATCTTAGTTGATGACATGAGTATGATCAACCATGTACCTCTGAAGATATGACACATGAAACATGTCGTGCATACCGCGGTAGTAAGAAGTAATATCTAGATGATATTCCACTATCTCAAACTATTTGGTGATCATTAAGGGTCCCAAAAACCATGGTACTATCTTGAATTTCTTCCTCGGACATCAGTGACCTAACCAAGGATTATCTCTCAAGAAAACCTATTAACCCACAAAAAAACTCCAATGGTCTCCTCCTATAGTGGGCATGCGGTCTCTACATACTCTAAGAGGTGATCAACCTCTTTTGAATCAGGTGAAATCACTTAGAGTTATTCTAAACCATGTTGGTTCCAATAGTTTCTACCTTGCCCGCCTTATAAAAACATACTGGTGAGCAACACAACCACCCATAAAGAGCCTCATAAGGTGTCATCTGAATAAAAGTTTAGTAACTATTGTTACATGCAAACTCAACCAAGGATAAGAGATCATACCAAGCACCACAGAATTCTAGAATGAAAAATCTAATCATATCATCCAATGTATTTATCATTTTCTCATACTATCTATTTTTCTAAGGATGATATGTTGTGCTCAACCTCAACTAAGTCCATAGGGATTTTTGGAAGCCTTACCAAAATCACGGTGTAAAATTTTCATCTATATACAAAAAAATGATCAAGGTAAATCCATGTAATCATATGATCTCATGGAAATATATATTTCTCATCTTATCAACCCAGTGAGTCTCTTTGATCGATAAGAAGTGGGAAACTTTCATCAATTGATTAACAATCACCCAGATAGCATCATGACTTCTCGAGGTCCTAGGTAACCCCGTCACAAAGTCCATCGTGAAATCCTACCACTTCCACATGGGCAGTGGATGTGGTTGGAGAAAACCACTAGGGCATTGGTTCTAAGACTTTACCCTCTAGTAGGTGAGGCATCACAACACAAACCCTACAATGTCCCTCTTCAACCCGATCACCAGAATAGTTGCCTAAATTCATGGTACATCTTCAACATACCAAGATGTACCAACGATATTGAGGTATGGAAACTATAAAGAGATCATTTCTTACGAAAAAAAATTAATACTACTCTCTCAAGTACCATTATCACATCTTCTTCATCTATCAACCACTTGGGTATCAGGTCACCTCCAACTAGTTGTTCCCATATAACAGCACACTCTGGGTCTGACTCCTATCCATCCCTCACCTAGTCTAAAAGTGAAGATGATCACATAGCCTTAGTTGAGTTTTCATACAACAATAGTTACCAATATTTAATTTATATTTAACCTTAAAATGCTCTTTATAGGAGTTTGTGTCACTCGCAACTCTGTTTCTATGAGGTGGGTGCGGTCGCTGTTATGGTCCCCAGCATGGTTTAAGAGACCTATGAGATATTATAGTTGATTCAAAAGTGGTTGATCATTGCTCAAATCATGAAAATGTTATATTACAACCCTAGGAGGAGACCTTTGGAGTTTTTTTGTGTGATCAAGTTTTATTAAGTGACTTCTTGGTTAAGTCATCGATGTTTGAGGAAAAAGAGAAAGCTAGAACCATGGTTTGTGGGGTCCTTCATGATCACCAAATAGTTTGCGATAATGTGATATAATTTGTATATTCCCTATCACTAATAAGGTATGAATGATGTGTTTAATGTGTCATAGATATGAAGGTACATGGTCGATCCTACGCATTTCTTCGAATGTGAGGATGTGGATTTGGAGCCTAATGTATCTTATGGAGAGAATATAATGCAGATTATGGACCAAAGCAAGAAAGTTTTATGAGGAAGGACGGTAACACTTTTCCAATTTTTGTGGTAGCATGGATGGACCCAGGAGTATACATGGGATCTATACTCTTATTTTTTTAGCTCAATATCCTAATTTGTTAAAGAAAACTTCCCTAGTTACTTCTCGTGGATGAGAAGTATATAGTGGTGGATGTTCAAGGGATGGTTCCCCCATGTTGGGGCCACTAGGTGGCCAGTTTTTTACACCAGGTATCTGGTGGATCACCAGGTTTTAGGTGTTAGTGTACTAGGTACCCATTGTTTCTCAAATCTATTTTTTAATAGTGGGAAGTTTTGTTATTTTTGGGATTTATTTTAAAACATCTCTTGAGGTTCTTGTGTTTAGGATGACCAAAAAACAAGGGAAGCCACCCCTTCTTCCTTTCCCCACGTATCCTTCATTGAATCCATGGTATCTAAGCTGGATCCATCCATATATTAAGGTGATTTTATCCATTTTTCTTCTTTATAATCCACCTCTCTCAATTCCTATAATTTATTATGATTGGGTTTAGATCATTTCCAGTGATTCCAATATATCATGGTGGGATAAAATTGATTTAGTGGGATTCCATTGGCTCATGCTAGAGGAGGATCCCTGAGGATGAACATGAATAGTTTCATGTGGTTATGCTTGAGTTAAGTTTTTACCATAGTTATTTTTTTGTTTCCATCCAAATTAGGATTTAATTGGTTGATGATTTAGTGTTGGATTTTGGGGTTTTCTATGGAAGTAGTCTTTAGGATTCCATGTGAATGGATCATACCTCATTGGATTAGCTATAAACATATTTACATCATCCAATGGGTTTTTCCTTTGGATTTTCCTAAAGTATCAAAATAATATGAATCCATTTTCTTAGTTTCAAGTATGTCACTTATCTTTTTTACTAAAATTTCATTTTAAACTAAAAACACGCACTTTGATTAATACCAACCACATCATGTGTTGGTTTGACATGAGACTGTTTTTTATACATCACAAATTACTTATGAATAATTTTTCTAAAGTATCAAGACAATATGAGTGTGTTTTCATAGTTTTCAGGGAGTGGAACATGTTTGGAACTAAATATCAATTTTAGACTCATAATGGACACTTTGAGTCATATTGATCACATCGTGTATTGAATTAATCTTTGGATAATTCCTACATATAAAAAATGACTTATGGATCATTTTCTTAATGTATTAAAATAATATTAATGTGTTTTTTCATTTTTTGAGTATGTCGCTTGTGTTTTTTAATAAAATGTCAATTTTAAATAAAAAGACACATTTAGAGTCATATCGGTCACACCATGTGTTGGATTGAGGTGAGGTTGATTCCTACATATAAAAAATGACTTTTGGATCATTTTAATAACATATCAAAACAATCCAAATGTATTTTCTCAGTTTTGAGTGTGTTACTTGTGTTTTTTACTAAAATGTCATTTTAAACTAAAAACTTGCACTTTGAGTCATATTGGTCACATCATGTGTCGGTTTGATGTGATATTGATTCCTATACATAAAAAATGACTTTTGAATCATTTTTATAAATTTTCAAGACAATCATAGCATGTTTTCTTGGTTTTTAGTTAGTTACACATGTTTTGAACTAAAATGTCAATTTTAAACTGATAACGGACACTTTGAGTCATAATGGGTAAAGAGTGTATTGGATTGAGGTGAAGATGATTCCAAAAGGTCAAAAAAAATTATGGATTATTTTAATAAAGTATCAAAATAATTCAAACGTATTTTCTTAGTCTTGAGTATGTCACTTTCCCTTTTTACTAAAATTAATGTCAATTTTAAATAAAAATACACACTAGGAGTCATACCGGTAACACCATGTGTCAGATTGATGTGCGGATAATTACTAAATATAAAAAAGGACTTTTAGATCATTTTCATAAATTCTAAAAACAATTTTGATGTGTTTTATAAGTTTTGAGTATGTCACTTGTGTTTTTTACTAAAATTAAAATTTTAAATAAAAATACATACTTTGAGTCATACCGGTAACATCGTACATAGGATTGATGTGAAGATGATTCCTACACATAAAAAATTACTTATGTATCATTGTACTAAATTATCAAAAAAAATATGAATGTGTTTTCTCATTTTTGATTATGTCACTTGTGTTTTTTACTAAAATGCCATTTTAAACTGGAAACACGCACTTTAAGCCATACCAGTCACATCGTGTTTTGATTTGATGTGAGACTACTTAATACACATCAAAAATGACTTGTTAATTATTTTACTAAATTATTAAGACAGTGGGATCATGTTTTCTTTAGTTTTCATTGACTGACACACTTTTTGAACTAAAATGTAAATTCTAAACTAATAACAGACTGTTTGAGTCATATCGGGAACACCATGTATCAGATTAAGGTGTGGCTTATTCCTACATGTAAAAAATAATTTATAGATCACTTATCTAAATTATAGAAACAATATAAATGTTTTTTATTAGCTTTGAGTATGTCAATTGTATTTTTTACTAAAATTAATGTCAATTTTAAATAAAAAGACACACTTGGAGTCATACTGATAACATCGTGCATCGGATTGAGGTGAGCCTGATTCCTACACATCAAAAATGATATATGGAAAAAAAATTAAAGTTTCAAAATAATCATAATGATTTTTCTTACTTTTGAGTATGTCACTTGTGTTTTTTACTAAAATGTCATTTTTAATTGGAAATGCGCACTTTGAGTCATACCGGTCACATCGTGTGTCAGTTTGACATGAGACTTATTCCTATACATTAAAAATGAATTATGAATAATTTTATTAAATTATCAAGGAAATAAAATCATATTTTCTCATTTTTTAGTGAGTGACGCACTTTTTGAACTAAATGTCAATTTTAAACTTATAACAGACACTTTGAGTGATATCGGGCACACCATGTATTATATTGAGATGAGGTTGATTCCTACACATAAAAATGACTTATAGATCATTTTATTATAGTTTAAAAATAATATTAATTTGTTTTATTGGTTTTGAGTATTTCACTTTTCTTTTTTACTAAAATTAATGTTAATTTTAATTAAAAAGACACACTTGGAGTCATACTGGGCATACCGTGTATCAAATTGAGGTGATTTTTATTACAAAACATAAAAAATTAAATATGGATATTTTTTATAAATTATATAAACAATTCAAATGAATTTTATTGGTTTTGAGTATGTCACTTGTCTACTTTACTAAAATTAATGCCAATTTTAAATAAAAAAGACACACTTTGAGTCATACCAGTAACACCATATATAGGATTGATGTTTGGATGATTACTACACATAAAAATGACTTATGGATTTTTTTCATAAAGTATCAAAATAATATGAATGTGTGTGATCGATTTTGAGTATGAAACTTGTGTTTTTTTATAAAATTAATGTTACTTTTTAGTAAAAAGACACACTTGGAATCATACTGGTCACACTATGTGTTGGATTGTGATGAGGATGATTACTATAAATTTAAAATTACTTATGGATATTTTTACTAAATTATCAAAACAATATAATTTTTTTTATTAGGTTTGAATATGTTATGTGTGTTTTGAACTAAAATGTAAATTATAAACTAAAAACATACAGTTTGAGTCATACTGAGTACATTGTGTATCATATTGAGGTGTGATTTATTGAGTATGTGATGTGTGTTTTACTTTAAACTATCCTAAACAAGCCATAAAAGAGAGAACAGGTTCCATTTGGATAGAATAGAAAACCCCATGCTGCTTGAAATTCCCCATCTAAAAGCACCTTGATCTCTCTTTTCTGGCTTATTGTAGACAGTTGAAAGCAAAATATGACTTCCTAAAAGATCTATGAAAAAAATAAATAATTATTAGATAAAAATGATAAAGAAATTAACTTAAAAATAATAGATAAAATAGTGAAAATTTTAACTAAATAATTAGTAATAATTTACCTTTTCATGATGTTTGTATAAATTTTTTACCCATTTCCTTATTGAAATTATCTCAGTTGAAGCCTCAAAGTCTAATATCTCGTGAACAAAAGCAGCATCAAATAAACCAACCCAAATCAAGAAAAATAATCCACCTGTTTAACAATGAAATTATTATGTTAGTAATACTATAAAGAAGTAAAATAAATATAAATATGAAACAATAAATTAATAAAATTCCAATTTTTAAATAAAACCACACAATTTGAGTCATACCGAGTACATCTTGTATCGTATTGAGGTATAGTTGATTCCACCATGTCTTTTCATCCTATATTTCATGATCGTAGTACATGAGTGAATCATCCTTGTGGACAAGGCCATTTCTTCATAATATCTATAAAAATTAACAAAATAAGTATCAGATAAAATGATGAGGAAATTAACTAAAAAAATACATAAAATATAAGGACTCGGCCTTAAACATTACATAATCTAGCTATATCAACTATATTTCACCTCTTTACATTCCCAAATATCTTTTGGTTCTATAGTTTTATAAATTTACGACATAACTCATACATATCAACCCACAATCATACAAAGTGGGTACCATTAAAATAGTATCCATTTCTTCCAAAACATTAAGGTTTTTAACACAAAACAACAACATAATTTCATTGAAAAATATTCATAACATTTAACTTGACTTCCTTATTTATCTTAAACATTCTTATAACCTATGAAAATAATTTAAAAACATGTAATGAGAATAAAAAACTTAGTAAGGGATATAAAAATAAGGAAAGAAAACATTAGTTCGTGAATACTTATAAACATATGAAATCATTTTCACAAAGACTTACTTCTAACTCATATATACTAAATTTTTTAATTATGATACTTCCATAAAACTTTTAATAACATATATAAAATCATAAATTTATCTTGGGGAATTACTTACTTATATTGTAACCCTCATAGTTATCTTATAATATAACCCTCACAGTTACCTTATAGTGTAACCATCACAGTTTCACTTAGTGTAACCATATAGTCGAACTCCAACATACACATAACCAATGAATTGGAGGTATATATGGGTCTCAACCTTAATTATAAAAAATTCACAATATTTATAAAATAATCATAAAATATGAATAATTTCATAAAAATATTGCTATTGAATTTCATAAAATAGAATTTTAAAAGCGGATTTTTTAAGGAAAGTCCCTTAAAAAATCATATAATTGTAGTGAGAATTAATATAATTAAAGGATTATGTGTATAAACTATAAATCCACATAAAACATCATAATATAAATTAAATTCATTACACAAATAATCTTAGTATCATATAATTAATGAAATAGAAGGTTAACCCAAATAATGAAAATTGGGTTAAGAATTCCATTAACTCAGGTTCTTCTTACTTAAAACTTTTTTAAACCACATTTATAATGGTTAAAAGGGTTTTATTAATATTTTAAAGAAGAATAAATATGTTTATAACACCTTATATAATCATTTTATAACATAATTTGACTCATTTATTAATATTATTTTGTTATTTCCATTGTTTAGAGTGTGTGATTTACATGATTTCTATGGTCGGTTTGTAAAGGATTTTATTGTATAATAGAATATAAACTCCATAAGTGGAATGAAATGGTGTTAATATGTTTCCATAATATTAAATGATTCTATAAATCATTTTTTTATATGGTATGAGGATGAATCATTAGATAAATCATTAGTAATACTCGCTTAGATAATTTTAGCGGTTCTTTAATAATCACAAACTTGTTTCATAATATAAATTTAATATTATGAATATAATTTAATTAAAAAAGATAATAAAGATCATATAATACACTTTAAAATCTTTTTCAACCATTAAAATGGTTTTACAACCATTTTTGAAGGAAGTAAAGTAAATTGAAGACACATCATCCACAGTATCGGAAAATCGATACACCACAGACAGTGTTTTTATTTTTGAATAAGAGGAAGAGGAGTGGAGGAATGATGATTAATTTTTACATAAACAAGATAATGTTAGGTGAAGAGAGTATAATAAAAGAAAATAATTTAAAAGAAAACAAAATAAGATGAAAGATTATTTTTACCTCTTGATCTCTTCTCCTTAAGATCCTCCTTAAGGCCTTGGTTTTGGCCTTTTATTGAGACCAGTAGGTCTTAGATGTGGTAAATATCCTTGGGAAGGATATTGGGAATAATTTAGTCAATTATAAAATCTTGATAGGTGTGAGAGTAATAGGGGGTGATTGTGGTATTTATAGTGGAAGAGAGGAGGGGTTTTCCATTATTTTAATCATTAGTTTAATATTTTTTTCTCAAGACTATGAATAGTCTTGATTCATGTGAACCTAAATAGTAAAAATAGCATGTGAGTTTAAAATAAGGGTGATTACATCATCCATGATTCTAGTAATATTGTATTTAACATATAATGTATATATACGGTACATTACTGTATTTTACTATTCATCAAAAGTTCAAGAATTTCAAAAAAAATACCAAAAATTCACCCTAACCATTTTTCAATGTGTAGAATTCAAAAATGAAATCCATTTTTTGAAAATAATTTTCTAAATATGATTAATTTAATTTTTAAATAAAATCATAATGTATTCAAAAAATAATAATTTTAAAACTATTACTCATTTTATATCACCTTGAAAAAATAATCAAGATCTCATTATCTTATAACCTTAAGACAATAAAATAATAATATGATTTAATATTCCTAAGGTTCATATTACTATTCATACTATTATTCATAAGGTTATGTTACTATTCACTAAAAAATAAAGTTGATTCTACCAGACTCCAAATAACTTACTGATCGCAACCGTTGATTTCTATTTTTTGAAATTCGAATCATAGAAGCAACAAAATTATATTTAATGGATATTTTATAGATATATTCTTAAAAAAGTTTCATTATGCAGAGAATCAGTGTTTCATGAATTTCAATTTATTTTTAAAACCTTGGGGTGTTACATTCTCCCCACCTTCTGGAAATTATGTCCTTGTAATTTTATTTACTTATTAAACAAGTGAGGGTGCCTTTCTCTCATAGAATTTTTAGATTCCCATGTTGCTTCTTCAACCATGTGGTTTATCCACAAAACCTTTACCTGGTGTATTACCTTATTCCGAAATACTTTTTCTCTTCGATCTAGAATCTTAAAAGGTTTCTCTTCATAATAAAGGTTCTCTTCCAGCCGAACTATTTCTGAGCTCAAAACATGAGATGAATCTGGCACATACTTTCTCAATATTGAAACATGAAAAACATTATTTACCTAAGATAAACTTGGAGGAAAATCTACTAAATAGGAAACTGGTCCAACTTTCTCCAAGATTTCATAAGGTCCAATGAACTGTGCACTTATCTTTCATTTCTTACCAAAACACATAACACTTTTCAATGGTGATATTCTAAGAAAAACATAATCACCTACCTCGAAAGAAAAGTCTCTACTCCTGTTATCTACATGAATTTTCCGCCTTCTCTAAGTTTTCCTCATGTGTTGCTAGATCATCTTCACTTTCTCAACCACTTCCTCTACTAATTCTAGTATCATCAAATTCTTTTCCCCAACTCCATCCCAAAAAACTATAGTTCGACACCACTTCCCATATAATGCCTCAAAATGTTCCATATGTATACTAGAATGAAAACTTTTATTATAATAAAATTAAACTAATGAAATATTTTGATCCCAAATTCCCTGGTAATCCATTGAACAGGGTCAAAGAATATCCTAAAAATTCTGAATCATCTGTTCCGACTTCCCATCTGATTGAGGATTAAAATATGTAATGAAATTTAATTATGTTCCCAACGACTTTTGAAGGTCTTTCCAAAAGTTATAAGTGAACCTGGGATCATAGTTAGATATAATGGAAATAGGAACTCCATGTAACCTAACAATATTTTTTAGGTATAGTCAAGAAATCTGATCCAAATACATAGTATCTTGAATAGGAAGAAAATGTGCAGATTTAGTCAATCAATCAACAATAAACCAGATTGCATTGTTACCTATAGAAGTATTCGGTAGTCCCACAATGAATTACATGGATATATTTTTCCATTTACACTATGGAACTGTTAAAGGATGAATCATCCCCTTCAGTAACTACCACTCCCCTTTAACCTTTTTACTTGTAAAACATTTCATGGTAAAATCTGCAATATCATTTTCATTTAATCCCACCAGTAATACTCCCTAAGGTCTATCTACATGTTTTTTCTGCCATTATGAACTTAAAATGGAGAACTATGATTTTCGCACAATAATTATTTCTTCGGATGAGAATCATAAGGTATACATAATTTCTTTCCAAATCTTATAACACAATGTTTATCAATATTAAATTCTGGAAACTTACCTATTTTAACCAATTCTACCTTTTTTTGTAACTCACTGTCATCCTTCTATGCTTTTTTAATTCTGTCTGACAAATATGACTGCACTAAAACCTAAAACAAAACAGAGAAATTTCCTACACCAACAACTTCCAAGACAAAATTCATTAAATTATTAACCAAATGGTCTTGTTCTAGATATAACATAGTTAATGATGCATGATGTTTTTGGATCAAGGAATCTACCACTTTTTTTCTTTTCTAGGATGGTAATTGATCGTGAAATAATAATCCATTATAAATTCAACCCATATTATCTGCCTCATGTTTAATTATTTTTGAGTTAACATATACTTTAGACTTTTTTTCAGTATATATTTCACATTTGGATATATATAAATGATGCCTCTAAATTTTTAAAGTGAAAACCACAGCTGCTAATTTCAAATCATGTGTGGGATAATTTAACTCATGAGGTTTTAGTTTTAATGAAGCATAAGAAATTATATGATAATTCTACATTAAAAAAAACCAAGTCCCTTTAATGAAGCATCATTTTAGATGAAAAACACACCATTTCTGGAAGGTAGGATCAGAGATAGAGTATTCACCGATATTCTTTTCAATTTTTAAAAACAATTATCACATTATTTTTTCTATATGAATTTAACACCTTTTAGAGTTAACATAGTCAGTGGACTAGATAATCATGAAAAGTTTTCAATAAACCTCTAGTAATAGCCTGGAAAACCAAGAAAACTATAAATATTTATTATATTTGGGGGTCTTAACCATTTTTCAACAAATTTCATTTTTTAAGAATCAATAGTTATGCCATATTTAGAAATAATGTGACCAAGGAAAGAAATTTGTTGCAACCAAAATTCACACTTGCTGAATTTCCCATACAGTTTATTTTTTTTAAGGTTTGAAAAATGACCCTAAGATGTTTTCATGTTCCTCTTTACTTCTTAAATATACCATATTGTCATCAATAAAAACAACCAAAAACTTGTCCAAGAACTCATGAAATATTTTATTCATAAGATCCATGAATACAGTAGGTGCATTAGTTAACCCAAAGTGAATAACAAAAAATCATAATGACCATATCTAGTTCGAAAAACTATTTTTGGAATGTCATCCTCCTTCAATTTTAGCTGATGGTACCCAGATCAAAAGCCAATCTTGGAAAAATACTAAGCTCCCTTGAGCTTATCAAAAAAGTAATCGATGTGAGGAAAAGGATACTTATTCTTAATAGTAATGTTCTTCAAATCTCTATAATTAATGGAAAGTCTCATGAAATCATCTTTCTTTTTAATGAACAAAACAGGATCTTCCCATGGTGAAGTGCTAGGATAAATGAAGCCTTTATCAAGTAACTCCTGCAGCTGATTATTTAATTTAAGAAGTTCCATTTGAGTTATTCAATAAAGGGGATTTGAAATTTTCTTAGCATCGGGAACTAATTCAATTTTTAATTCAACTTCTTGATTAGGTATAACACCGGGTAACTCATTAGAAAAAACATCAAGGTATTCATTTACCAATAGAACATCATTAATCTGAATAGATCCCTTGTTTTCAATAATATGAGAAAGATAACTTTCATTTACATCTTTTAATAGTTTATCAGCTTCCTAATATGTTATCAATTTTATGGGTTCTTTATTGTATATAAATAGAAACTCTTTCTAAAAAACAACTTCTTTGTCTCTATAATCAATCTTAGAATGATAAATAGAAATCCAATCCATACCCAAAATGACATACAACTCTATTTAGGGAAAAACATCAAGGTTTGCTGGTGATGAATTTTCACAGATAATAATAGGAAGATTCTTGAAATTTATTTTTTTCTATAACATTTCCTCTTGTGTTTTAACAAAAAATTCTAGGCTCATTTGTTGAGGTGATATTTCTAATTTACCAAAAAAAAATCTCATAAATAAAAGAATGTGTGGACCCCATATCAAACAAGACTTTAGAAAAATCAGAGTAAATAAAAAAAGTACCTAATACCACTTCATTGTAAGGCCCGACATCTAATGACATAGTCACAAAGGATCTCACTACACCTTTCTACTTATAGTATGGTTGTTTTCCATCACTCAGATCTTTCTTTGGGCAGGCATTTGCATAATGACCCATATCACCACATTTGAAACACTTCATATTTTTCTTATTATAATTTATCTTAATATTAATTTCATTACAATCTAGGTCCATATGTCCAAACATACCACATCGAAAACACTTCTCGTTTTTGGTAAAACACTCCCTAGGGTGATTTTTACCACGCTTCTCACAAACTAGAAACTGGACTTTCTTACCATCATATTTCTTTGATTTATTATTACTCATCGCTTTCCATCTAGAGCTTTTATTCTTATTGTTATCAAAGTACAAGTGATCATCAGCAAACTCCAATTCTACCCTCTCAAAACATTGGACAAGTTTCTAATAACTTTTTAATTCTCAGGCGGCCAATTCTCTTCTGTATCTTGGTTTTAATCCTGAGTAAAAGTGATTGATTTTTCTATCAAGATCCCTAATAATATTTGGAGCATAACTTTCTAGTTGGGTGAAGTTTTATTTATACACAGCCACCAAATATTCCTCTGTTTTCCTCAATTCAAGGAATTGCTTCTCCATCCTAAGTCGAACCAACTTAGGAAAATATTTTTCAAGGAAAAGACTTTTAAATTCATCCCACTCTAAGGATTAAATCTCCTCTCTATCCCTAATATTCTTGAACATTGACCACCACTGATCAAATTCACCTTTAAAACAATAAATGGAAAGAATACCTTTTTATTATCTGAACATCCCATAACATTGAATATCTTTTCAAGGTCTTTAATCCATCCTTCAGCTGTTACAAGGCAAAAGATCCACTGAAAGCAGGAGGGTGTGGTGTCATAAAATGTTCCACTATCATCATATTCCTTTGTGGTATCTCTAGTTATTATATTACATGGATGACACTACCATTTATTTTCTACTTCAACTGATCCATTACTATCACAAAATGCTCAGTTCCAATTCCCACCATTCCTGTTTGTGGATTCAAAGATATCAGCCTCTCGGTTCCTTCCAACTTCAACTTCCCTATTTATTCTACGGAAAAACATTATGAACAGACATATATTAGATTAAGCAACATGTTAATATTTAAATTATACACCATTTCAATATAAACATAAGTTAAAAATAATTTATGGTATTCTGTTAACATCATACTACCTCCTAAATTTATCTAAACCATGCTCTGATACCAACTATAAGGACCCGACCTTAAACATTACATAATCTATCTATTTCAACTAGATTTCACCTTTTACATTTCCAAATATCTTTTAGGTTTATATTTTTATAAATTTATAACATAACTCATACATATAAACCCATAATAATACAAATTGGGTACCATTAAAATAGTATCCATTTCTACCAAAACATAAAAATTTTAACACAAAACAACATCATGTTTTCTTTGAAAAATAATCATAACATTTAACTTGAATTCCTTATTTCTCATACACATCCTTATAACATATGAAAATAATTTAAAAACATGGGATGAGAATAAAAATATCATTAAGGGATATAAAAAGAAGGAAAGAAACCATTATTCCATGAATACTTATTAATATATGAAATCATTTTCACAAAGCCATACTTATCACCCATATATACTTTGTGAAACATGAGATATCCATAAAACTTTAAATAACATATATAAAACCATAAAGTTATATTGAGGAATTACTTAATTATATTTTAACCATCATGGCTACCTTATGATTTGTAACCATCATGGATACCTTACAATGTAACCCTCACGGCTATCTTATAGTGTAGCCATAGATGTTACACTTGGAGTAACCATACGGTTTAACTCCAACTTACACATACCCAATGAATTTGAGAGAGATATAGGTCCCACCATTCATCATACATAATTCCCAAAAACCAGAACATAATCATAAAACATGAATAATATCATAAAAACATTGCTTTGGAATTTTGTAAAATAGAATTTTAAAAGAGGATTTTTAAAGGAAAGTCCCTTAAAAAAATCATATAATTGAAGTGAGAATTAATATAATTAAATAATTTTGTGTATAAACTATAAATACACATAATAAATAATAATATAAAGGAAAATAATTACACAAATAATCTCATTAGCACATAATTAACGAAGTAGAAGGTTAACCCAAAGAATGGAAATTGGGTTAAGAATTCTCTTACCTCGGGTTCATATTACTTAAAACTTGTTTGAAACTCCTATATAATGGTTAAAAGGGTGTAATTAATATTTTAACGAATAAAAAACGTGTTTATAACACCTTATATGGTCATTTTATAACATCATTTGACCCAGTTATTAATAATATTTTATTTTTTCTATTGTTTCGAGTGCGTACTTTACATGATTTCCATGGTCGGTTTATAAAGTATTTTCTTATAGAATGGAAGAGAAACTCCAAAAGTGGAATAAAATGGTGTTAATATGTTTCCAGAATATTAAATATTTCCATAAATTATTTTTTTATATGGTATGAGGATGAATCATTAGATAAATCATTAGTGATATTCTCGTAGATCATTTTGGCGATTCTTCAATAATCACGAACTTGTTTCATCATATATATTTAATATTATGAATATAAGTTAATTATAGAACATAATAGAGGTAATATAATAAAATTTAAAATCTTTTTAAACTATGAAAATGTTTTTACAACCATATTTGAAGGGATTAAAGGAAATTTAATACACATCATCCACGATGTCGGTAAATCGACACACCACGGAAGGTGTTTTTTATTTTTAGAATAAAAGGAAGTGGAGAGGAAGAATGATGATGAAGTTTTTAATAAACATGATAAAGATGAAGAATATATATAATACTAGATCTTTAATTTTTCTTGGATAAGGGTGTGTTAAGAGAGTATAAGAAAAGAAAATAATTGAAGAGAAAACACAAGAAAATGAAAGAGGATTTTTACCCCTTGATCTTTTATCCTTGAGATCCTCTTTAAGGCCTTTGGTTTTCGACTTTTAGTAAGACCAGAAGGTATTGTACATGGATAAGAGCCTTGGGAAGGGTATTGGTCAGAATTTATACAATTATCAAAGCTTGAGAGGTGTGAGAGGAAGAGGGGGTGAGGATGGTATTTATAGTGGAGGAGAGGAGGGGTTTTCCATTATTTTAATCGTTAGTTTAATATTTTTTCTCAAGACTATGAATAATATTGATTCATGTGACCCTAAATAGTAAATATATCATGTGATTTTTAACCAAGGGTGATTACATCATCCATGATGTTAGTAATAGTGTATTTAACATATAATGTATATATACGGTAAATTACCGTATTTTACTATTCATCAAAAAATCAAGAATTTCATAAAAATCCCAAACAAATAACCCTAAAAAAATTTCAACATGTAAACTTAAAAAATGAAATCCATTTTTTGAAAATAATTTTCTAAATATGATTAATTTAATTTTTAAATAAAATCGTAATTTATTGAAAAAATAACAATTTTAAAACTATAACTCATTTTATATCACCTTGAAAAATTAATCAATATCTCATTATCTTATAACCTTAAGACAATAAAATAATAATAATATTTACTATTCATAAGTTTCATATTAATATTCATATTACTATTCATAATGGTATGTTACTATTCACCAAAAAATCAAGTTGGTTTTTTCATACTTCAAATAACTTACTGATCGCAACAGTTGATGTCTGTTTTTTAAAATTCAAATCACAAAAGCAAAAAAATTGTGTTTAATGGATATTTTTTAAAACTATATATTTAAAACAAAGTGTAATTATTTAGAAACTCAGTGCTTCATGCATTTCAATTTATTTTTAAAACCCTGCGGTGTTACATAAAATGAGGAGAAAATAAACTAAATAAGTAGTAGGAAGTCACATCTTCATGATATATGTGTACATTCTGACACCAGGTATGATTCCAAGTCATTTGTAAACAAATCTATTTCATCTTTTTAATACAATTATTTTAGACAGTCATGGTGGTACTGGAAAAATATAAATACAAAGAGGATTAATAAATATTTAAAATGAAATAGTAATTATATTTGAAAATAACTCTTCAGGGATGCTAGTTTTTTATGGTATATGATATCTCTCATAAATTTGTAAACATAATAACCATAATTTTTTCCATTATTTTGTTTCAGATATTGCGGAAACATTAAAAAAATAAGTAATCTATTTTAATATGTGTTTTTATAGTGAAATTTTATTATATATATCTTAATACTTATCCTCTTGTAGAATTTGACAGTCTCCTTATATGCATGGACTATACTCATGCCATGATTTTGACGATATTTAAACACTGCCATATCATAATAGAGTTATTATTAAAATATAATATAAATTATATTACTTGAATTTTAATTCTAAAATGTTGGATTTAGAGTATTAGAAATTTACAAAGGTCACCATGTGTGGTCGGTTTGTTGGGAATCGATGCAGTGAATCTATAAAATAAATCTTTAGAGTATCCAAAATTAACTATAATGAGTATCTAATTTTTTCTAAAAAACTAATGAGTAATTAAAGGAATGAAAATATATTTTGTATGATTAAATTGTAGGGTTTTACCCCCTGCATCATTGGTAATAAGAATATTCTATCATTTATAAGTTTTATTTCAAACGCTTCAGATATTTTTTCCACTAATACATCAATTTGATCTGAATCCAATGAGGTTAGTTATGTAGAAGTGATGTGAGGAATAATGAGTCCATATTTATGTTTATAGGGTTTTCCCTTAAAATAGTATTAATATAGATTCATATAACAAATATGAATTGTATTTAGTCATAATTAACATAGTAGATCATCTATTAGAAAAAAAATCATGCAAACACACCTCATGTATACATTTAAAACTGAGACTTTTAGCCAGTCATACTTGATGATTTAATTTACATTCTCAATAGAAATATAGTTTGTAATGGATTCTCCTTACATTTTTTCTTCAAAATCAATTATGAATTAAAACCATTTTGTAACCTTGTGTCTGCATGATCCTTTGATGTTAGTAAATGAGGATATTGAATGGATGGGGTAAAGGTTATTTGTGAAGATCTTTTAGATTGGTCAGTTGATCCTTTAGATCATTCTGATTCAACCTTTTATTTCACCCCTTCCCATTTTCTGTCTGTAATTACATCCATCGGTTCAGAAATTTTTTCATAAAGTGTTAAAGTTTTTCATGAAAAATAATTTGGAAATGAATACATCCTTATCGACATATTTTTTTACAATATATGGTGATCATGATATGAATGTTCCAATATATTGTGCAGCCATATGAATATCTACATCATCAAGTGGAATATGTAGCTCGGTACTGGGCTCATGAGCTATATTGATCCCCACTCTCACGTGACCTATTGGAAGTTGTCTATTATGTAGAGGTCTTCTTAGATATTGAACACAATATCCCTTGAAACAAGGTTATGGGTGGGTGTTGATAGATATAAATCAGAATCATTTTCACCTTGTAGAATATCAGTACAGGAAAGGTATTGGTGTATTTCTGATTCAAATTTCATAGAAACAATTATGAAAATATTTATTACCTCATCTAAGATAGCTCTTTGAGGGGAATGGACTTCCTCAAAGTCGGTGGGGGTATCTTCATGTAATGGTTATTCTTGAGTTTTTTCTTCTATTTTCTTACTTATCATAACATTTTCTAGAAATGCTAAATTACAATGAAATTTTTCTTCAAGAGCAGATAATCATGCATGCATATCTTTCATTTATTTATCTTTATCCCATTATTCATTTCTTTTCTCAAAATATGTTTCAGGTGTCGCCCCAAAACCCACACCTCTAATGTGACCATATTGTTCTGTCCACTTCAAGTCCACTATTAGTATTTGTTAATTTGCTATAGTTAATGATGATTCTTGTGTCTAAGTTAAATAAAAAATATAGGAAAATAATTAATAATTTTTATAAATTACTGATTTAAATAAAAACAAATTTTTATTATGTCATACTTATACATAATTCAAACACTTTTTTGTGTTTTCATTTATTAGTATCCCAACTTTATTTACATGTTCCTCCTTTCAAAACACATGACATGTGATGGAAGTGGCTTTGTTTTTGGATTCATCAATATTCATATAAATATAGTAACATAATTATGTTGTTTTTTCTTGTCACATAAAAATATTATAGTATATTTGAAATATGTAATATTTTTTTAAGTGAATCATACCCCATCCTTGATTTTTGGTAGGGGTACATTGGTTTTTCTATCCGTTTCTTATTTTCAGCACTCAATTATTTTTTCATAAATTAAAAATTCTTAATCAAAGTGGTTAATACATGTATTTTAAAACAATGTATTACTATCCACAATGTACCAGAAAAGATGTCTCCTCATAATGGATAGTAAACACATCCCACACTTCTTGGATTATCAGGTGTGCATACATCTGCAGTGGGTGAGGGTTTATTTTCCCCTCAGAATCTTTGAGGATGAAACTTTGTAAGTATATTACAAAAGCCTCTGTGAGCCTTTACAACAAGTATTAATACAAATTTACTTCAATATTCATCTGAAGTGTCCAATGGATTGTGTAGTCATACTGAGAGGGGGTGAATCAGGTGTGACCTATTTTACTGAATTCTTTTTCACCTTTTAATTCAAACCATTGTCACCTGTTAAGATGAGTGGATCATGCATGCAACGTAGAAAGTAAATGGAACACAACACACAGAATTTTTACAAGGTTAGGTACTAATAACTACATCCTTTCCATGTTGGTTAGACCCCCCCCAACATGGATTATCTATTATAATTTTTTTATTAATTATAATGGTTTAGGCAGAAACTAGTTGTACACCTTAGTAATCGATCCTTCATTTGATTCTGGTTATACCCCCCGAAAATCCAACTCTTCTACATTGGTTGGTTATATGCCCCAACCATTCAAATGGTTAAACCCCCCAGTCTCTAAAGCCTATTTAGAAACTAGTTATAACCCCTAGTTACAATCAATAACTTCTTCTTCAGAATATCTAATCCACAGATTTCTAGATCACACTAGCTCTTGTACAATTTCAAGTTCCTTTGCACTGATGTTGGACTTTATCAAATAACTCTAATCACAGAATATAATCAATTTCCTCAGTACAACACTACTCGAGAAAATTTTCTTTCTTATTTTGAAGACCCAACCTCACATAGTACTAAAAATTCAAGTACAAAAATACTTCTGAATCACTGATGATAAAATTGTCCCGGCTTCAGTCTCAAATCACTACACCAAAATCATACAATATATATTGCACGTGTACTTATTCAAACTTGTTTCATGTGTAAAAAATGTATAGTCTTGTCAACTTATTCATGCTTTAATTCATCATCATGCATATTGTCTTCTGTTAATGTAATTTCATGTGCATGTAAATATTTATTTCATTCACACCCTAACATACAATGTTCACTTGCACAAGAACTTTATACTATCTCAAATTTTTTTTCTTCATAAACACACTATCTACTATTTGATACTAAATGAATATTTATGCATGGTGTCTTGTTGTGATGTCCCGACCTGGGATCCACTGAATGGTGCCCCAAGCCAGTGGTCCACATTCCCTCAAGCACGCCTCCTTGTATTCCATAGGGTGTCGACTAGAAACAAGGGTTTGGCAAGTCATTCTTGGGGAGATTATACCCTCTTTTATCAGAATAAAACACAAATAGAAGCAAACAACAATAACCAAGTGAAAAAGTGTATAAATAAACAGAACAATACCATGACATATGATAGTCGAAATCTGAAAATGCAATACTCAACTGAAAGGTAAATCATGCAATGACAATTAAAGTTTCAAGTGTCTATAATGAAACTAAAAGTAAAGATGAAACGACTCCAAAACGGGTCCTGAACCATATCTGGTTCCCTCTCCCATGCTCTAATCCCAAATAGAAACCTATCCCAGGTCCTTCCCTTATCCTGTCCTGCAACAACAAAGTATGATTGGGTGTCGATCAGGCAGCCCGAATAGGGTGTGAGTACAACTCAGTAGGCCACTACCAACGATGTCTAAAATGAGTCCAGTCAAAAGATAATGCATGCGGTTTAATAATGAAATAAGTATAATTAATAATTTAAATTTTTATCACATTGTCATTTAAAATTTAATCATCACATTAGGCCAATTTCAACTCATATTTCCCATTTGAATAATCATTCAATATCAATAATCATTTTGTGTAGGTCTCCATGCCTAGAACCCCAAATCTTGTTTGAATCATCATTCATTATTATCAATCATTCGGTGTAGGTCATCATTCCTAGCACCCCAAATCTCATTTGAATCATCATTCATTATTATCATTCATTTGGTTTATGTCACCATTCTCAACTCTCTAAAATCTCATTGAGTGTAGGTCATCATGCCTAGCACTCCTTTTCCCATTTGGTGTAGGTCATCATTTCTAACACCCCAAATCTCAAGCTTGGATAACTATTAGGGAGGAATGCCATGTCCAATTCCCAACTTCTAATTGGTCTAGAACTCCATGTATAGTACCCAAAAAATCTCATCTATTTAATCATTATTTAATTCATAATAATTATCCACATCATTCCATTGCTAATCCAATGATTAGTTAAACATTTCAAATGCAATTAGTTAACTCAAAAATTAACTAAGCACATAATCTATTAATTAATTCATCAATTAATTAATCAATCAACACAATTCTAATTCTATAATTAATTATTCATAATTAATTATCCATATCAAATCTGAACTTGTCATAATTTATTCTCACAATTAATTATCTTTGATCAATATCATGGCACGTAATCAATTCTCTCAACTAATTATCTTTGATCAACATCATGGTGTATAATTAATTCTCCCAATTAATTATCTTTCACAGCCAAAAATCATTTAATAATTAATTAACCCCAATTAATTATCTTAACACAATCAATTCAATATCATAATTACAATATCTCAACCCATAACAAATCTCCAAAATATCTATTTGGGAAACCCCCTTAGTTTGTTCTATGATTCAATTATCAATTAATCACCAAGTCAAACTCAATTAAATTCCATATTCCTAATTACTCCAATTTAGGATTTCAATTATCAAGGGAAGTTAGAAAATTATAAACTCGCATTCACATATCATAAATCACGACTATGGGATTTCAATTTAGACCACCTACCTCAGTTTATTGATGGAAGTTATCCTAGTGGAAATCCCCAAAATCTGAGTAGCACAACTTCTTCGATCAAGCTTCAGATCTAAATCCCTAAACCAAAATTAAGATCAAAAGCATCAAGATCTTGAAAATATAGATCTAGATCCACAATCCTAGATCTATATCTCAACCCATAGGTTTAGATCTAAGAAAATGGTGGAGATCTTCCATGAAAATATTTATGAAAGTTGGAGGAAATAACAGGAGAAGCAACGTAAAGAAATCCACTACCAGGAAGAGATATGATATTCAATTCGGGCTTTTGATATTAAAGAATGGTGTTTGGATCACCTTGGAATCCCTCTATAAGTCTCTAAAATCACCTAGAAATTGTTAAGCCCAAGACTAGGTCGAATTAGAGAGGTTGTGGGGGTTCGTGTAGTTTTAAAACCATTTTTCGGAATAAAATGATTTGTATGAATGGTTTCACCAGGGAGGCCACACGATTAGGCCAAATCTTGTGCCAACTATGTGGTCTTCCACTACCCGCATGGCTCGATGGAACACGATTAGGCAAATTGTGCGCCAACCGTGCCGACTTCCACTGGCCGCACGGTTTGGCCAAACCGTGTGCAAACCATGCACAGCCCATGTCTTCCCATGTTCCTTAAAACTTCATCCAAACATACCCTAGGTCATACCCCAACCCAAAGTTACTTAATAAAAACAAAAAGTACATGAAAACACTCCTGATATTTCTCCATAAAAGGTCTGGAGATTACAATATCCCCACCTTATAATAGTTTGTCCTCGAGATGCACTCCTGAATTTCTCTAAGATTCCAAGCCAAAAATATTGGTCCATTGAGCCCTCGTATTTTCTTCTCGTTCCCAAATTTCCACTTGAAAATTTCCATGTTTCCATAACACATGAACTAACGAAATGGTCTTTCTTCGTAACACTTTCTCGTTGCGACCCAACACATGTATCGGATGCTCCTCAAAGGACTCATCTATCTCGAGGTCAACCTCTTCCACATCAATCACATTATAAGGGTTGGGGTGATACCACCATAGTTGTGACACTAGGAAAACATCATGAATAGTGCTGAATTTCTGTGGAAGTTCTAATCAGTACGTCACCAGCCCGATTCTCTCTGGAACCTCAAATGGTCCTACAAACCTGGGTTTCAACTTACCCTACTTATGTATCCTATGGTGACCCAATCTAGGAGACACCCTAAGGAATACATGAACACCCTCTATAAACTCTAGGGGTTTTCTCCAATTATCAGCATACAACTCCTGCCTACTCTGAACCGTATCCATACATTTCCAAATCAATTGTACCTACTCTGATGTCTCCTAAATGAGAATCAGTCCCAACAGCTTTGACTCACCCATCTCTAACCAACATAGCGGTGATCTACAATTTCTACCATAAAGTTCATTATATGTTTCCATATGTATATTTTCCTGATAAATTTTTTTGTAGTTAAACTCCACTAAATCTATGTTTTTCTCCGAGGAACCACCAAAGTCAAGCACACATGCTCGCAATATATCCTCTAACACATGTATGGTAAGCTCTGACTACCCATCTATCTATGGGTGGAAGGTTGTACTTAACAGAACCTATGTACCAAGTGCCTTCTATAATCCCTTCCTGAAGCATGAAGTAAAGTGTGAATCATGGTCTGAAACTATAGTTTATGGCACTCCATGAAAATGAACTATCCCTCTCACATATAGTTCTCCCAACTGATCTACTACAAAGTTTTCTCATAGGTAAGAAGTGTGCTACCTTCGTTAGTTGATCCACAATGACCCATATAGCATCATTCTTCCTAAGAGTATTTGGAAGTCCTACCACAAAATCCATAGTCACGTCATCCCACTTCCATTCTGGAATAGGTAACGGTTGTAGTAGGCCTCCAGGTCATTGATTCTTTGCCTTCAGCTATTGACAGGTGAAACATCTTGTTATAAACCCTACTATTTCCTTTTTCATTCCTGACCACCAAAACTGTCATCGCAGGTCATGATACATTTTTGTCACCCTGGGATTTACCGCCCACCTTGAAGTATAAAATTATCGCATGAGGTCCTCTCACATACTAGTGGTCACAAAAACCTGATTTTTCACATAGATGATCTCATCCTCATATATTATCCAATATTAAGGTGTCTCCCCACCTTCATGGATTTCTATTAAGACTAAACACTCTAGATCCTCATACTTCCTATCCTTGATCTGTCTCAAGAGTGTAGACTCCACTTCTACAGAAACCATAGTCATCCTATCCTGAATCTCTTAAACTACCACATGCATTTCCACAAGAAAAGTCATAATATTCCACTCTTCACGCAACTCATGTACCAACTAAGTCTGAGTTTTCCTTCTCAAGGAATGATCCATACTATTCCCCTTTCCGGGTGTATATGCTAGTTCAAAATCAAAAGACTCCATATATTTTACCCATATTTGCTGCCGAAGATTCAATTCATGCTGTGAAAAGATATACTTAAAGATTTTCTGATCCATAAAAATTGTAAACTTTTCACCCAAAAGATAGTGTCTCCAACACTTAAGAGAATAAACCACTGCTGCCAACTCGAGGTCATGTGTAGGGTAATTCTATTCATGTGGCCTCAACTGCTGAGACCCATAAGCAATGACTTGATCCCCTTGCATCAACATAGCTCCAATTATGATCCGAGAAGAATCATAATACACCATTTACTCCCCACCTGACTCAGGAAAGATCAAAATTGTTGCTGATGTCAAGCGCTTCTTCAACTCTTGGAAAGAATTCTCGCATTCTCCTATCCAATCAAACTTTATCCCTTTCTTTATCAAACCTATAAGCAGTGTTTCCAAACGGGAAAAGTATTGGATGAACCACCTGTAATAACTATCTAATCCTATAAATCTTGGAATATCAAATACATTCTTGGGATGCTCCCAAGAAATCACTTCCTGCACTTTTTTTGGGTCCACTGCCACACCTTCTTCCAAGATGATGTTCCCCATAAGGTGTACCCTATCAATACAAAACTGAAATTTAGATAGCTTGGAATATAGATGATGCTCTCTTAGTGTACCCAGGATAATGTTAAGATGTTGGGAATGATCTTAATGAGTCTTAGATTACACCAAGATGTCATCCAAAAACACCACCACAAACTGATCTAAGTACGGGTGAAAGATCATGTTCATCAAGGCCATAAACACTAATAGATTGTTTTTCAACCCAAACAGCATTACGAAAAACTCATAAAGGTCATACCTACTTCTAAAATCATTTCTTGGTATATTAGAGGTCTGAACTCTCACCTGATGATAACCTGATCCCAGATCGATCTTTGAGAACACATTATCCCCCTTCAGCTAGTCAAATAGATAATCAATATGTAGAAGAGGATATCGGTTCTTCACAGTCATTTTATTCAACTTCCGGTAATAAACACACAAGCATAAACTCCCATCATCCTTCTTGGAAAAAAACTGGTGATTACCAAGGCGACATACTTGGATGGATAAACCCTTTATCTTATAACTCCTCCAATTACATTTTGAACTCTTGTAGATTAGTCAGTGCCATTTTTTAAGGTGGAATAGATACCGGCTCAGCCCTCGGAAGAAGTCCAGTAGTAAATTTCATATCCCTCTCTGGTGTGAACCCTAAAAATTATTCAGGAAAGACATCCTGAAATAGTTCTACTACTGGTGGAAGGATGTCTTACATACCACACCAATCATCCAAAAAAATACTAGCAACTTGGGATGTTATCTCTCCCAATTGCTGAGTAATTGGCCCAGCTCGGCCTGCATGGATATCCCATTCTCCATAAAGAACATATTGGTCACCCTCAAAAGATACAAATCTTGCTCTCCTATAGTAACAATCTATGTGGGATCGATATGCAACTAGCCAGTCCATACCCATAATAAGGTCGAAGCCCATTATATAAAAGACATAGATATCCCAAAGAAAATGATACTCTATGATCTCTAGAAAAAATCCCTTGCAAAAATAGATATCCCTGGATCATGTTCCAACAGTGTATCGATATTCATGACCCCACTTACGGACTCCACCTCCAAGATTAATCCAATAACAAGATTTTTAGATATAAAGTAATGAGAGGAACTAGTATCAAACAAGTTAGTAGCTAAAGTAGAATCAACTAGAATAGTAACTCCCACTATCGATGGACTAGCCTCACTCTCCACAAGTGTAGGTTGTACTGCATGTAACTATCTTTCCCCTCTTCCATGTGGTGTTGTCTGAATCCCTTGAGTAGCACCACCCTGCTGATATGGGCGCTCATACCCTGAAGCACCATGTCCACTACCTCTACTACCTATTCCATTAGAACTCAAACTACCAAACCTATATGGTGTAGAATACCCCCTTCCCACACTCTGACTCTGAGAAGCTACTCCCTCAACACCATCCTGTCACTGCTTCCTTTAGAACTTCTATCAGTTTTCCATCTTGCCACAAAACCGGTACTCCACTGGTGGTCCAGGAAAATGTGTATGATAGTGTCCCTACCTACCGTACTAGTGGAAAAGCACATGATTAAGATATGGTGAAACTGTTCCTCCTGACTGTCCACCATGCTTTCCACTGTCCTGACTAAGGTTCTCATGATGGCGCTTCCTACTCTCGGAAGGCACACTTCCTAATAGTCCAACTACCTATCCAATACTGGAAGCCTCCTTCAAGTTCCCCTCTAAAATGAGAGCCTGATTAACCACTTCTAAGAATTTATTCAGCCTAAAGATATTCACCTGGGATTTAATTTCACACTTAAGTCCATCCTGAAATCGTTTCGCCAAAGAAGCCTCATCTACTGCCAAAGTTGGATCAAAACACTGTAAATCTGTGAAACGTATGACATACTCCATTATAGATATTCTTACTTGGGTTAGATTCATAAAATATGAAGCCTTCTCTTGTATCAACATTTATGGATAGAAGTGTTCCAAGAACTTCTCCAAAAAGTCCTTTCATAACATATCATCAGTTTGTCCAGATCATACCTAAATGTACCACCAGCGCTTCGTTGAACCCCGTAGAATATAAGCATCCAGCTTGACCCTCTTACTAGCCAAAGTATCCAAATATTCAAGTATCGTCTCTATAGATTCAATCCAGAATTCAGATCCCTTAGTTCCACCCTCTCTAGTAAAAGTGGAAGGGTGTTGCAGCTAAAACTCTCTTGTCAACTCAGACATGGTTTTCTGAACCTGCCTTGGGTATCTCTCCATAAATTGCATGAAACAAGTAGAGTTATCTCAGAACTATTCCCCTTACTCCTCATCTTGCACCAATGGTACCTCGAGCTCCCTGTTTGGAAGTTTGTTTCGGGCCATACCCCTCGGTCTCTCCCTCAACAAGCGCCATGGAGGCATATCTCAACAAATCCAAACACACATCCAAGGTCTCATTATGCAACCTTATAACATTTATTTAAGAGTTGAAACCAACACAACATGTTTCAACATGTCCTTTCCCATTTTTCTCACCACACGGTCAACACCAAGGCCTTATCACTACCCTTAACCATCCTACTCCTAGGTCTTGGTTAACTAGGGTACATACATTCCCATTAATTAATTTTTCCATTAATTAATCACATTATATCAAATTAATTAATTCAAAAATTAATTAATTAATCATACTCATTTAATCAATCAATTTTATCATTATACATCCATTTATTCACATTTTGCATCATTATTTCAATCTCACATCAAGGAAAAATAGCTCATGTTCAACAACTTACCCATAACTCGTTTCCTATGAGTGCCTAGAATGATTCATGTCACAACCACCCTGAGTTCCTAAAATGATGCATGAAAACTCAAGTATCATGCCTCTTTATTCCAAGAATAAAAATTCAACAATTTTCAAAACAAATATCACATCACACCACAAGTGTGTCACTCAAGGTGAAATAATATCCAACTATAACAACAACAGCAATCACAACAATCCCACCCTGAGTACTCAGATTTTTCCCCATACATGGGTTTGAAACTCTCATGCATGAGCTCATTACCAAGACTTTACTCTTCATATTATCCTGTCTAACTTTCCACAAAATAGTAAGACAAAATAAGAAGAAAGAAATAAAAACTCATCTGATACCACTTTGTGATGTCCCGACCCGGGAGCCACTGAACGGTGCCCTGATCTGGTTGGCCACATAGACTCAAGCATGCCTCCCCATATACCAGAGGGTTCAGAATAGTAGTGAGGGTATGGTAAGTCAGTATTGGGGAGACTATACCCTCTTTTATTAGAATAAAACACCAATAGAATCAAACAACAATAAACAAGTGTGGAAGCGTATAAATAACCAAAACAACACCATGACATATGATAGTCAAAACAAGAAAATACAATACTCAGCTAAATGGTAAATCATGATATGATAATTCAAGTATCAAGTGTATATAATGAAACTAAAAGTAAAGACACAAAGACTCCAAAATGGGTCTTGAACCATGTCCAGTTCCCTCTCCCATGCTTCAATACCAAACAGAAACCTATCTTAGGGCCTTGCCCTTATCCTATCCTATAACAAAAAAGTCTAATCTGGTGCTGATCAGCCATCCCAAATAGGGTGTAAGTACAACTCAGTAGTCCATCACCACAGTTTCTAAAATGAGTCCAGTCAAAATATAGGGCATGCAGTTTTATGAAGTAATAAGTACAATGCATAGTTTAAACAGTTATTATATTTTCATTTAATATTTAATCATCACATTAGGCCAAGTTCAACTCATATTTCCCATTTTAATCATCATTTAATATCATTAATCATTTGTTTTAGGTCATCATTCCTATCCCCTTAAATATTATTTGAATCATCATTCATTATTATGAATCATTCGGTGAAGGTCTTCACTCCTAGCACCCCAAATCTTGTTTGAATCATCATTCATTATTATCATTCATTTGGTATAGGTCGCCATGCCTAACACCCTAAATTCACATTGAGTTTAGGTCGTCATTCCTAGCACTCCTTTTCTCATTCAGTGTAGGTCGTCATGCCTAGCACCCCAAATCTCAAGCTTGGATAACTATTGGAGAGGAACGACATGTCCAAGTCCCAACTTCTAATTGGTCTAGAACACCATGTATAGCACCAAAAATATCTTAGAAATTTAATCATTATTTAATTCATAAGAATTATCCACATCATTCCATTAATAATCCAATGATTATTTAAACATTTTAAAGGATATTTGTTAACTCAACAATTAACTAATCACATAATCCATTAATTAATTCATCAATTAATTAATCAATCAACATAATTCTCATTCCATAATTAATTATTCACAATTAATTATCCACATCAAATATCAACTTTTCATAATTAATTCTCACAATTAATTATATTTTATAAACATCATGGAATATAATTAATTCTCCCAATTAATTATCTTTGGTTTATATCATGGCACATAATTAATTCTCCAAATTAATTATCTTTCATATCCAAACATCATTTAAAAATTAATTCCCTAAAACTAATTATCTTAACACAATCAATTCAATATATCAATTACAATATCTCAACCTATAAAAAATATCCAAAATATCTATTTGGGCCTCATTTGTTTCATGATTCAATTATCAATTAATCACTAAGGAAAACTCAATTCAATTCAACATTACTAATTAATCCTATTTAGGAATTAAATTACCAAGAAAAGTTAGAAAATCATAAACTCACATTAACATATAATAAATCATGAATATGGGAGTTTGATTTAGACCACCTACCTCAGTTTATTGATGGAAGTTAGCCCAGCAAAAATCCCCAAAATATGAGCGGCCCAACGTCACCAATCAAGCTTCAGATCTAAATCCCAAAACCAAAATTAAGATCAAAATCATCAAGATATTTCAAATATATATATATATGCACAATAATAGATATAGATATCAACCCATAGGTTTATTCTAAGAAAATGGTGGAGATATTCCAGGAAAATATTTATGAAAGATGGAGGAAAGAACAGAAGAAGAAACGGAAAAAAAATCCACTTACCGGGAAGAGAGCAGATCTTCGATTCGGGCTTTCGATCTCGAAGAACAGTGTTCGAATCACCTTGGAATCCCTCCGGAAGGCGTTAATATCACATATAAATTGGCAATCCCAAGCTTAGGTCGAATTAGAGAGGTTTTGGGGGTTCTTGTGGTTTTAAAACCAATTTTCAGAATAAACTACTCTGTGCACATGGTTTCACCTGGGAGGCCTCACGGTTAGGCCAAACCGTGCACCAACCGTGCGGTCTTCCACTGCCCACACGGTTATCCTACACACTGTTTGGTCCAAATGTACACAAACCATGCAGAGCTTCATGTCTTCCTAAGTTCCTTAAAACTTCACCCAAACACACCCCAAGTCACACCCCAACCCAAAGGTACTTAATAAAAACAAAAGGTACCTAAAAACATGCCTGAGATTTCTCCAAAAAAGGGAGAGATCTTACACTTGCATATATCATATATTGGTTTCTCAATATATGTGTCCTTCTCTAAGACTTTGCACACATATATTGTTCAAAATTATTTTTTAATGTATTCACTACTTGTATCATGCAAGGAATCATTCAATCACATACACTGAATACTTTATCATTCTTTTCACAAATCTTCTGAATGTATGGTATGAATTTTATCACCTTATTTTTGTAATATATGTGGGGATTCTTACAAAAATCTCACAAATTTGATATTATTTCAAGATTATTTTGTTCAATAATGTATTTCACTATCTTTACATATGTATGCATTGTATCTCACACAACAAGTGTGTATCCTCAATTTTATTTGTGAATTCTAGGAGAAACAAGATGTTCTATCCTGAGTGATTCACAAAAACCGGTTTCATCACAAAGATATTAGAGTGTGAAAATAACATGTCAAACAATTGTGGGTTCTAGTATTATTCACGCAAATAGAAGCAACGCGACAACCTTCGTGAACCAAAGAGATTCATGGTGCTTTGTTTCTCTGGAAATGAGAGCTTCTCCAAAAACTCAGCAGCAATTGAATCAAACACCATAAGTGGTATTTAGAGGCAATAAAACAGAGGCTTACTCGAAGATTCATGACACTGAGATTCACCATCACATAAATCTTACATTTTCTCCATGATTTAAAACCATAATTTGATCTTCGATAAATCATTCAAACAAATTAGAAAAATATTTTGATCACAATAAAATTTTTAGGATGTTAAAATGATGAATAGAAATCATAAATTGATCTTTGGAAAGATCTCTATGAATATAAGCTTCTCAAACTAGCTCAGTGAAGAAGACAACAGACTGAATAAAATGGATCACCAGGATGAATCGATCAGCATATCGCATGATCAAGGAGCATGGCCAGATGATTAATAGCCATGATAAATTGAATGAGTGATCGGATACTTCCAAAAATTCAATCAATTAGATCACATGGTCAAGAGTTTGTCTAAAATGATCCAACGGCTAGGATAATAAAATGAAGCAATCAGACATTTCTGGTTAACTAACACAATACCACATAGAAATGTTCTAAGGATTTACACTTATTTTTAATACAATCCATGCGAACACTGAACCAGAATTGGTTACGGGTCCTCTTCCCATCACTCCCTGGCATTACCCCGTGTCAGGTCCAGCTCCGCTACACTTGTGCATCACGTAGTCATTCCCTTGCAATAGATCTCCCTCAGTTATGATTTGTCCATACTAGCTGGCTTAGTATCTTGAGCTCATCTTCCCATAGTGGTGCTTCTCCCCTAGTCTGGATGAAAAAGGGTGGTAATTTTTTAATGCACAACACATTAAAAACTTAACCAATATCTACATAAAGTGAAACTCCAAACAACTCAAACTTGAATCAAAAATATAAATTCATCTCATACATGGCCTCTTATACAAATATCAAATACTCACATCTTCTACAAATATCAAATCCTACTCATGCATGTCATCTTCTTATTTTTACTCTATTCACTATTGTAAACATTATGTCAACTGAAATGATCAATGACACGTGTTTTTATAAACTAAAAACCAGCTTGGGAATCATCACATTAAACATTCATTGACTTTTTCATATTCTCAGTCAATTGAAAACAATGTAAACTTCACCAAATCCCAGGACCTCTTCAATATCCTCCTTTATATTTGTTGTTAATACCCAATTTTAAAATTCAATGATATCTTCTCCCTATCATTGGAAATAAAGACAAAGATAAAAATATGGGAAGGAATTCTCATTTAAAAAAATCAAATTCTAAGAATATCCTATTCTCTTCTAACATGTGTTGTCGGATTTACTTCTAAGAAAGACGGAATCACTACTAACAAAGAAATGAGCTAAAATTAATCAAATATAATCCTATGTGGGAAATACTTAGCGTAGAAAACAAGAGTGTTCAAATTTAACATAAAAGATTATAATAAAATTTCAAAATGTGATACAAAACAATGAATCTATTTTTTAAGAATTAATTAAAAGATTTTGAACTAATCCCATGCATACATATTACCGAACATATTAAAAACATTCAAGATCAAGAATGTATTTCCCCTTTCAAATTACTTTTCCCTTTTTTCACACTACTACAAAATTGGTCTTTAACAACGCTGTTATTTATTAGCACTAGAAGAAAACACTGATAAATGGAATATTTATCAGTGATAAAGAAAGCACTGATAAATTTAACCTTTTATCAGCACTTTTATTTTAGTTCTAATAAAGGAAACCTTTATCAGCACTTTATTTTTAGCAATGATAAAGGGTGTCATTTATCAGGGCTTTTTTTAGTGCTGATAAAGGATATCCTTTATCAGCACTTTATTTTTATCTTTGATAAAGGTTATGCTTTATCAGTGATTTATGTTTAGTGATGGGAAATATTTATTTCATCAACACATTTTTAGCAGTGATAAAATGAAATAATTAAATAAATAAAAAATAAAAATGTGTTTATTAAAAAATATTACAAATTTTATTAATTAAATAATTATTGATAAAAATGAATTGATTGATTATACATTATTAAATATTAAACATTTTATTAATTATATAATTATGAAAATTAATTTTATTAAATTGTATATATTAAATATATAGATATATATTAATTTATATAAATATGATTTATATATTACAAAATATTTATGTGCTTTACATTAAATTGTCATATATTTATTGAATAATGGTATATAATTAAAAATTAATATGAATTTAAAATATTGACTAATTGTATATTACTTGACATATAATTGAATTTCATTTGATTTTTCAATTTAATATAGATCAAATGTGTATTTTATTGATTTGACATATACGTAATTAATGTATTTTTATATACAATATGAACACACATAGAATTTATCCATTTTTTCAATATTGTTAAAGTGTACCTATATTCTTAATTTATTTAATTTCACTCATTTTGTATATATATGCATGCACTCAAAATTAGATATTCATTAATAATGTTAGAAATATATTTGTAAAAATATATTTATAAATAAATATATTCATAAATGTACATTCACTATATTTATACAATTATAAATTTATAATTATAAATAAATAAATATTTTTTAAATGTATTTATATAATTATAAATTATTATTTATTTATATTTAAATAATTATTAAATTTATATTAAATTTATAATAAATTTACTTAAATAGTGAATATATTTAATATATTTATATTTGTATATATTTATTATATATATATATGTATAATTATATAAATATATATAATTATATAAATAATATTTTAAAAAAATATTTCTATAATTATAAATAAATAGTTATAAAATTATAATAAATATATTTAAAAATGAATATATTTACTATATTTATATTTATATTTTTTTAAGTATTTATAAATATTTACAATTTTTATATTTATAATTATAATTATAAATCCTTTAACAACGCTTTAGTAATAAGCGCTGATAAAGTAATCTTTATCAGCACTTTTTCACGTTGATAAAAATGAGAATTTATTAGCGCTAAACAAAACGTTGATAAAATGAACATTTATCAGTGCTATAAATTTAGCGCTGATAAAAGTGTCCTGGTCTATTTTAAATACCCTAAAAATTTGTGAACCCATTGCGATATAGAAGCTTTCTGCAGAAGTCATCCGCTGTCGGCACTCCTCCTTGGTGAATTGAAGGTCGAATCACACCACTCGATTGCCTCCGAACATCTCATCTGACATCTAAATAGGGTCTCAAATTTTCTTCAACCTATCAAGGTAGGCCTTCTGATCTTCTTTGAGTATTTTTGGTTTTGTCTTTTATTTATTCTTCTATGATTTTTTTATGATCCATTGTTTATGATCTGTTTTTTATGATTTGTTTGTAATCTATTATTTAGGGAATTATTTTTGGTTCGTTGTTTGTATTGACTACCGATGTATGATCTGTTGTTTATATCTGACACTGAACCTTGGATTTATTCATTGTTTTTTTACTGTTATATTTTATATCTTCTTACTAAATAATTTTTTCATATATGTATATAAATGTGTAGAAATTTTCATGTATATTCTTGTTTATTGACTACTGATTTGAGTCACATTGGTCATTCCCTAATGATTATATATATACTGACACCTTTCATAGACACCTCAGGGGACATGCAGCTTCAGATGCTATTTTTTAGGAACCAAGTAAGTGGAGTGATGTATGTTACTCTATTGGTTATATGTATCATAGGATCTAGTTCCACTTAAAATTCACTATGGTCCTTAGTTTTCTTATGGAGTATATTCAAAGGGTTTATCCCCAGTTAATCCCATGAGGTTTTATCACATCAAGCCTTTACATTTTGAATCATTATGATGTCTTTAGTTCACATTCTATTTGAATATTAGGTTTTTATCTATTTGATATTTCTTATAGACTATAAGTGAGTGATTTTTTTTACTATCATGACATGTATGTGTTTCTATATAGTTATTCCATCATTTATTTCTATAGTTGTTTGTCTAACAGGTATGCCTATATCGGGTAATGATGATTTTGGTTCTACATGTCCATTGACCCTAAGGGTCATGATAGAATTTTGTTCGACCCCTGGTACTAATTGTTTCTATTTTGGGGGGGCTATCTCCCATTTATGAGTTTTTACACCCAAAGTTTATACCATCCTTTAGTGACTTTGAGGTGTGTTAGAGGTCATAAGATTATTTGGACTGGTGTTGTTTGGGTAATTCAGGCTAGGGGCATTGCACTATCCATCTTCTGGTTTAAACCTATAAATTTTAGTGATAATATCATTTATTATCTACCTTTATCTCCCTCTATTTTTTCAAATTCCAATATCCATTATTATTGGATTTGGAATATCTAGGCGCTCAGCTATTCTAGTATAAATGATCCATATTTTCCTTATTAGAATTGTTTATAACTTTCACTTTTGATCATGAATATCTTATATGTATTTATTTATATATTGTATCAAATTAATCTTTTATGAACCCAATAGTATGAATATGAACTGAAAATGGATGCACGCTAATATTTTGACAAATGAATATGGAGATGGTGTTAAAGAGTTCATCAAATTTACAAGAGAGCATGCAGAAGACCCTTCTAAAATCCTTTGTCTGTGTTTACTTTGTTGTTATTCAATAAATATTAGTCTATAAGAGTTGTAAGAACATTTGATTTGTCATATACTAGATCAAATAAACAAATTTTGGACTAAACACGGGGAAATAATGAATTTGGACATCGATTGGGATGATACTAGGGTTTATGAATCATTTGATATGAATACGTTTGTAAAAGATGATAGAGATCGCATGGAAGAAATGACAATGGAAATTAAAGATGACCTTCATGTTTTTTCAAAGTTTATTAGGGAGTTAAATAGATGTTCCAAGAAACCATTGTATATCTGTTGTACGAAATACACAACATTTTAAAATGTATTGAAGTTATATAATTTGAAAGTTGTCAATGGATAGAGTGACACCATATTTACAGAACTACTTGGTCTTCTGAAAGATATGATATCAGAAGAAAATAAACTACCATGTCGAACATATGATTCTAAACAAAGTTTATGCTCAATGGGAATGGTCTCTAAAAAAATACATGCTTGTATAAATGATTTCATATTGTTTCGTAAGGACCATGAATCACTCATCAAATGCCCTAAGTGTGGCATAGATTGATATAAGAAAAATGAATCAAGTCCTTCAAAATATATATGGTAATTTCTTATCATTTCATAGTTTAGAAGACTATATGGATGTTAGGAAACCACAATAAAATTAACATGTAAAGCAGATACAAGAATTAAATATGGGAACCTGCGTTATCCAACAGATTCTCCTCAGTGGAATAAAATTGATTATGTGTTTCCTGAATTTGGATATGATATGAGAAACTTTAATCTTTCATTATATATATATGGAATAAATCATTTTGGTGTACATAGTAGTACTCATAGTACATGGCCTATCATGTTGGTAAATTATAACTTTCCACAGTGGCTATGCATGAAGTGCAAATACATTATGTTGCCTCTACTTATATCTGGACAAAAGAAACCTAGTAATGATATTGATGTCTATTTGTCTCCATTTATCGAAGATCTAAAATTGATGTAGGATATAGGTGTTACATTTTATGATGATTATATAAGTGAAGGATTCACAATGAGGTTCATGTTGTATAAAATTATAAATGACTTCCCCTCTTATGGAAATTTATCAAGCTATAGCATTAAAGGCATGTTGGGGTGTCCCATTTATGAAAAAAACACATACTTAGCTCAGTTGAAACATTACTCAAAGAATATGTTTTTAGGACATCGAAAATTTTTACCTCGACAACATGAATACCGATTCTGGACAACAAAATTCTATGGGAATATCAAACAAGGTACAACACCATCTCCAATAACATGCGATCAATTGTACAAAAAAGTAAAAAATATTGAAACCGTTTTCAATAAACCATATTTGAAAAACCTTAAAAAATTAGGTTGTAAGAAGAGATAAATTTTCTTTGAATTACCATATTATAATTGTTTGTATGTCAAACATTTTCTTTATTTCATGCATATAGAAAAAATGTAATTGATAGTATTATTGGCAGGTTACTAAATTTTCTTAGCAAAATGAAAGATATCATAAAGGCTGGGTTGGACTTGATTAAAATGGGGATAATGGAAGAGTTGGCATTGATGAAGCATAAAAGGTGGAATTTTCTTCTCCCTATTGAGTCAATAAGGTTTCCTTATGACTTTTCAATTCCTCTGTGTTTTGAAAATCACAAACACGTTTTCTTAAGGAAAAATATCTTTCTCTAAGAATTATTTTCTTAAGGAAAGATTTCTTTCTCTAAGAAACATTTTATACTTACCTTTGTTTTCAATGATTTATTAAATATCTTCTCAAAACCAAGTCTAACCATTTTTTATTTATTAAGACAAAAAAATTGGATCCTTATCTAAAAAACATAGAATTGTAAAGTTCCTTAGATATCGAGTCTTTCTATTTTTCAGACTCTGGATACTCTATTTTTCATACTCTGAATTCTCTGAAATTCAGAATCCAAATTCTCTTTTTTTTAGACTCTAAATTCTATAAAATTCAGACTCCAAATTCTCTGAAATTCAGACTCCAAATTCTATAAAATTCAAACTCTGAATTCTCTAAAATTTATAATCTAAATTCCTCAAAATTCTGACTCTAAATTCCTTATAATTCAGACTCTGAATTCCTCTGAATTCAGACTTAGAATTTCGCCTAATTAAAACTCCAAATATCCATTTTTCTAGAATCTAATTGTTTGTATATTTAGACTCTAAATTTTATATTTCCTAGATTCTGATTATTCACTTTAGTTTAAGCAATATTATTTTCCTTACATATTATTTTTTCTTAAGCATAATAATGTTTCCCAAGTTTTTCCTACATAAAACGATGTCATAAAATTTTTTTATAACTAACCATTGGTTGAGTGAAACGTGTACAGGTCCCTTCAAGATTCAAGGAAAAATATGACCATTGAAGGAGGTAGTCAACCATTGAAGTTTTTACTATAAATAGGAGCTCATTTGAATGATCTCGTTATTGATTAATGTTCCTATAGATTACATACTATGAATTGATTTCTAGAGAGAGAAAGACTCTCACTCTTTGTGTGATTTATGAATATCTTTTTCAACCATGAACATCTTGTTCAGCTTGATTTGTGCGACTCCAATTGTTGTTGAGTACAATCTAGGAATTCTGGGGATAGGAAGATAGAGGTGACGACTACCTTAAAGTTCATGGACTTCCAAGGATAGGAATACAGAGGTACCAACTACCTTAAAGTTTGAGGGATTGCGGGGATAGTAAGACAGACTTTGATTTTCTTATCAAGGGATTGCCCTGGTGTGGGTAAGACAGACTTTCTTTAAAGTAAAAATCAAGGTTCCTTTATCCAAGGTTATTGGATACCCTTATCTTTGGGTTAAAATATTACCTAATTGTTTACTTATTTTTTGTTACATGTTTTATTTTCTTTATATTTTGTTAAATAAATAAAGTATAACTTTCTTAGACTTTCTTATACTTGTTTAACTCTAATATAAATAAGATTCTATACACTTTAAGTTGAAATATTTCTCTAAGTAAAACCTTCTCAAGTTTCCTTAAGTTTAACTTGATTAAGTTTAGGTTTCTTATAATTGGACCTGGTCCCTTACAATTATCCCTTAAGTAATAACCAAAGAGGGTTTGTGAATTTACCTTGTTTAAATTTTTTAAATATATATTTTCTTTTAGGTATAAAAGGGAAAGTTTTTAAACCTACAATTCACCCCCCCCCCCCTCTTGAAATTGAGCATCTAAATATTCTATTTCTATCCTACAATTGTTATCAGAGGAGGTCTTTGAAATAATTATACTCACATATAAGTTTTTTTCTCAAGTTTTTCTTGATCTAAATTTTATTTCTTAGCTTTTCTTACTCAAGTTTTGCTTAAAGATTTTTTTATCTTTGTTTATAAACTTTTTCAATTAAAAATTTTTCTGAAAAATATATTTTCTTATAGAATGATAGGTATAAATTTTGGTTCTATAGACAACCTTAATCCTACCAGAACACCAATTTTTAATGGTAATGATTATGAGTACTAGAGAGATAGGATGAAGACTTTTTTCATTAACACTAGAGTAGACAACATTTTCATGATCACTAGAGATTACAAAATTCTAGACAAGGAAGTCAGAACCTTCACCAACCAAGAAAAACTAGAATATCAATTAAATTACAAGGTACAAAATACTTTGTTGTGTTCTATGACCAGAAATATATATAGTCAGATATCTTCTTGTGAAGTAGCCAACTATATTTGGAAGAAACTTGAAGTTACATATTTTGGAACATCTAAAGTGATAGAAACTAGAAGATCTATGTTAAGAGATGAATATCATGGATTTCTATTTCCTTATGAAGAACTAGTTTGTAAAGTCCAACAAAGAATTATGACTATCATCAATAGTCTTCAATATATGGGAGAAAAAGTTATTGATGATGAATTTCTTATGGACAAGGTAATTGATATCATTCCCAATGATTGGTAATCTAAAAGGAAAACTATTGATAAAAACAGAAAAGTATCTAACATTACTCTTGATGAGTTATTTAGAAATCTTATTCAACATAAAACAATAATGAAGAGAGATGCTGATTTTAACAAAAAGAAGAATGGTAATGGAAGTGTAGCTTTCACTACTACATCTAAAGCCAAGACTCCATAAGAGGTAACTAGATTTATAGATAAGAAAGTTGTTATTATATCTGAATTAAGTGATAGTGATCAATATGAGAATGAATTAGCTAATCTTTCTCAAAGGATAAACAAGATTGTGGGAAAAAAATATTTTAAGAATAGATGTAAGAAGAAATATATAAAGTACAAGAATGATTCTGAAGTAATTTGTTGTGAATATAAAAGGGCTAGACATATCAAACCTGGTTTTCATATGCTTAAGAGAAAATATATAAAGGAAAATCATTCTGAAAGAAACAGAAAGAAGTACTAAAAATCTAATGCTAAGAAAGTCTTGAAAGAAAATGACACCTAGAGTGCCAGTGGGGGTGACTCTTTAGATGAATATTTAGAATATGAATCTTATGGTCAAAAGAATATTGGTCTTATAGTCAGTGTACCAATTGAAAATCATTGTCTTATGGATAAGGTACACCATACTAAATCTTTAACCAATATTTATTTAAATTATAATTTTCCTAATGAAGAATATTATGAATCTTCAGATGAAGAATCTTATTCATCAAAAGATAATACCTTACCTTTATTTGAAGAAGTTTCTATATTTTCTAAATTACTTGATAATGAGAACTCTAAGATTAAAAAAAGTTATAAAAAGAAAATTATAGAATATATGTTTTAAAAAAATAAGTATCACATCTTTATAAATATCTTAATCAAAAATCTCTTGATTTTGAAAGTGTTTCTAAAAACCTTAAGGAAGTTAATTCTGAGAAGGATAAACTTTATATGGATTTTGAAAATGTTATTTCTAAGAAAAATGTTTTATAGAATAACTCAAGTTTTAAAATTAATGACTTTGAGGATAAGAATTTGGTCATCAGACTAAAATATAAAATTTTTTACTTAAATAAACTTTTATAAAATTTCACTTATAGAAGGAAAGAAATTGATAAAATTTATTCACAACTTCATTCTCTTAGAAATAGTTCTGGATTTGGTTATACTCATTCAAAACCATTTTTTAGTAATAACTATTTTGTTCCCCAAAGTGCTCTATTTTGTACTAAGTGTCAATGTGGTAGAAATTGGGAGAAATTTTTCTTTAAATAAAACCCAATCCTTAGGTTTTCATAAAGCTTTTTTTTATAAGAAAATGTGGATTCCTAATATTTTTCTTTCTGAAATTTTTGGATCCATCAAAGTTTAGATTCTGAAATTCTAACTCTTTTATTTTCAGGAAAATAAAGGAAGTAGTAACAAAAATGTATGGTACATGGATAGTGAATGTTCCCGGCACATGACTGGTAACAAATACTTCTTTGAAAATATTATCAAAAAGAAATGAGGAAAAGTAAGTTTTGAATATAATGATTAGGGAGAAATTGTTGGTATAGGTAACATTGTTCTTCTTGGAAAAAATTTAATTTAAAATGTTTTATTTTTTAAAGGTCTTAATCACAGCCTCATTAGCATATGCCAATTATGTGAGAAGGTTACCTTGTGAATTTTAGGAATGATAAATGTCTAGTACACAATTTCAAGGAAGAGTTTATTATTTATACCCATAGGCATGAGAATATTTACACACTTAACTTAGAAGACCTCAGGATCCAAGACCTACCTTGACTTAGTGAAATGGAAGATCAATATTGGTTATGGCATAGAAGACTAAGACACTTTAACCTTAATAACTTATGAAAAATCTCAAAGAAAATACTTGTTAAGGATATACCAGAGCTTAGATTTGATTAGTCAAAAGTTTTTGATCCTTGTCAATATGAAAAGAAACATAAGTCAATATTTAAATTAATCGGTGAAGTCTCAAATTTTTATTCATTACATATAGTGCATATGGATATTTTTGGTCTAACACAAACTAGAAGTATTGGAAGAAAATACTATGTATTTGTTTTAGTTAATGATTACACTATATTTACATGGGTCTATTTTATAAAAAAGAAATCTAAATCATTTTATTATTTTAAAATTTTTAGATCCCATGTTAAAAATTAGAAAAACATTCCATTGATGACTACTCATAGTGATCATGGGGAAGAATTTCAAAATTCAGATTTTGAAATTTTTTGTAGTAAAAAAGGCATTACTCATAACTTCTCAACTCCAAGAACTCTTCCACAGAATGGTGTTGTTGAAAGAAGAAATAGAATTATTCAAGAGATAACTATAACCATGTTGATTGAATATTCTATTACTAAACACTTTTGGGGTGAATCTATTAGTACTGCTTGTTATACTATAAATTGAGTTTTAATCAGACCTTTTCTTAACAAAACACCTTATGAATTGTGGACTAGTCTAAAAACTAGACTTTATTACTTCAAAGTATTTGTATGAAAAGTATTCATCTTGAATACTAAAGACAACTTACATAAATTCTCACCAAAATAAAATGAAATAATTTTCTTAGGTTACTCCACTACTTCTAAGGATTATAGATTTTTTAACAAAAATTCGTATACTTTTGATGAAACAGTGCATGTTAAATTTGATGAAAGTGATCCTTTTGTTTTTAAACAACCCCAACCTATATTCTTGGATGTGTTTTCAGAAACTGATTATCAACCTTTTATGGAAAATTATTCTAATAAGGAAAATACTTAAGAAATTGTTTCTAAAGTATTTACCCCAGAAGACTTTCTACCTTATGTTGATGAACAAGCTTTACAAAACCCAAATTAGTTGTTTCTTAAGAATCATCCTAGTGATAGTATAATTGGTGATGTAAATAAACCTGTAAGGACTAGAAGTTTTTTAAGAAATGAAGTAGAACATATAGAATTTATTTCCCAATTAGAACCAAAAAGCACTAATGAAGCTTTAGTTGATGATTATTGGATTAAGTCTATGTAAGATGAACTAAATGAATTAGAAAGGAACAAAGTCTGGGTCTTAGTTAAAAGACCTAATGAAACTTCTTTAATTGGAGTAAAATGGGTCTTCAGAAATAAATGTGATGAAAATGGAATCATTGTAATAAATAAAGAAATATTAGTTATTAAGGGCTATAATCAACAATAAGTAATAGACTATGAAGAAACCTACACTTCAGTAGCTATACTTGAATCTATTTGTATTTTACTTCCCCTTGTATCATTCTTTAATTTCAAACTTTTTCAAATGGATGTGAAGTGTGCTTTTTTAATGGATATGTTCAAGAGGAATTTTATGTTGAACAACCTCCTAGTTTTGAAGACACAAAACATCCTGAATGTGTTTCTAAACTTACCAAAGCTTTATATAGACTTAAACAATACCCTAGAGCCTGGTATGATAGACTTATAGGATTTTTATTACAAAATTATTGTGTTAAGGGAACTACTGATCCAAAATTTTTTATAAATAAATATAACAAAAACATTTTTGATTGTTCAAATATATATTGATGACATTATATTTAGATCAACTCAGCAATATTTAACTAATTAATTTATGAATCTTATGAAATATGAGTTTGAAATGATTATGATGGGTGGGTTAACATTTTTACTTGGTTTTCAAATTTCTTAAAAACTAGAAGGAACTTATATATCTCAACATAAGTATATTAAATATCTTCTTAAAAATTATGGATATGACAATGCTAAAAGTACAAGTACTTCAATTGGTACCTCAAATTCTTTTGATCATGATGAAGCTGGGAAACTATTAGATCAAACATATTTTAGAGGTATGATAGGAAGTTTATTATACTTAACATCTATTCATACAGGCTTAATGTTTTTAGTATTATTATGTGAAAGATATCAATATAATCCAAAAGAATCTCATTTAAAAGTAGTGAAAAGAATTTTTTTCTATTTAAAGGGAACCATGGATTTAGGACTTTTCTATTATTCTGGAAATGATTTTATTTTGAAAAAATTAGATGTTGATTTTTGTGGATGTAGAATGGATAGAAAAATTACATTTGAAACTTGTCATTTCTTAGAAGATTCATTATTTTCTTGATCATGCAATAAGCAACACTCAATATCACTTTCCACTACTGAAGATTAATATGTAGCAGCTATAAGTTGTTGTGATCAAGTGTTATGGATGCAACACACACTCATAAACTGTAACACCTGAGACTTTCATGAGAAATATTTTGTTTTTATGTTATATAAATCATCAAAGTAATCTTTCACTACACACAACACTAGCTTGTCTTGCTTTACACGCAATCACGACCTTCCTTGATAGCTTGCGTCGTACGCAATACCGAGTTTCACTAGACAATGATATGCTATTAAAATATTATTAAAACTAGCCGTTATGAATAGTAATACCCAATTTTTTAAATTTTGTAAATTTTATTTTTCAAAATGGACTTCATTTTTGGATTCGGAATATCAAAATTATCCTAGGGTGAAATTTTGGTATTTTTCTGAAAACTTTCAATTTTTGATGAATAGTGAAAACACTGGGTAACTATTTAAAAACTGACTTTTTATTTAAATAATTATTTATTTTATTTAAATTTATTTTAGGTAAAAATTGATACATAATACCTATATAAGTTCAATGCAATTCATTGGAGTCATTTTATAATAATTTTAGATATATAAAAATTTTATTGAACTTTTCACCGTCTTTTACCCACCTCTTAGGAGAATTTCCAAATTCACATAAAACTTAATTTTACCGCTTCTATGAGTGGAATTTAGAAAATTTGAGAGACGCGATTAATATCAAGGACTAAAATTTGGTTCAATGAGATAAAAATAATTTTTGGTGAATAGTAACTTTTTACTTTTTTTTACCACGGTTAAAAGTAAATACGGTCATTAAGGGTAAAAATGATATTATTATTACCCTAACACATGTCCTAATTCTATTGTATAAGTATAATTCTACTAAAAACAACCTTAGGAATAAAATATGATCATTTAGTCTCACTTGGATTAGATTAGGACATTTAATATTAATTTATTTAAAGAAGGGTTAAAATAGTTGAAAATCAAAGTTTAATAACTAAATCATTTTTAATATAGGGTTATACATAAGATAAATTTGACTATAAATATTAATTAGAAAGATAAAAATATTTCCTAAATAATGGTATTTTATTTGTAATTTTTAGACTTTAAATAATTTAATTTATTTATGACACAATGATAATGCAGTAATTATATTATTAATGAAATATTGACATAATTGATGTTATAAATACCCAAATAAATGTAATTTGAGACTTTTTATGAATTCCAATAATTTTATATATTAATATGACATGTTAGTATTTATTTATTAACTTTTTTTGAACTAATATTTCTGTTATGATTTTCACAAAAAATCAATTACCAAATAGTGTCAAAATTGACATAAAATAGTTTTTAAAACAAATATTATATTATTAATTGTTATTTTATTCCTAAAAATATAATGTTCAGAAAAATTACTTAGATAAGGTTATATATATTAATAATAAACAACTTGGGGTTCTTTTTGGTTGTTATAGTAAGTTTATTAACCTTATAGTGTAAGAAAACAAGAAGACACGGTAAAAGTTAAATTATCTAACTTAAAGTTAAATCTAAATGATAAGGTTAAAATAGATACCTAAACTTGTCTAAATTATATTTTATGATATGATTTCGACCCATACTCACCTTATCTTTGAAATAAATCAATTTTGAGCTACTAAAAACCGAATATTACTTTATAATAAAATAAAATTTTTAGTTTTTCCAAAGGTGCCCCTCTCCTCCCTTATAAAAGGGCACCTCCTCCCTCTCTTCCTCACACAACTTTGAGCCTTCAAGCTCGGAAAAAACCCTGCCAAATTCTCTTCTCCAATTCCCTAGAAACATCCTAGAGGTCCTGGTCTTCTTCAAAGACCAATTTTAGTGCCCTAAGAGGAGGTCTCAAAGAGGCGCTTCAAAGAAGAGGTAATGTCCATTACCGATTCTTTCAACTTTATTTCTTCTTCCACTTATTCTTATTTATTTGTTTCATTATGAAGTAATAAAATTAGTATCACTCATATACTTATATGTTATTATAAGTATGAAACAACCCTATTTCACCATCTATCCATCCTACGGAAAAGGAAATCACCGCGCGTGCGTACGTACGGAATACCGTCTCCACGCCGTGGTGTAATCTATTTTCCACCACCACCTTACTTGGATGGGTATAATGGTGTAAATAATAACTATATATGATTATTTAAAAGTGATATTGATTCTTAAATAGTATACATACACTCCAATACAATTCCACGATCATGGGAACGATATCATCGCTCGTGCGTACGTACGGAATACCATCTCCACGATGTGATGCAACTCGTTCTACATGATTTTCATTTCATAATGATTACATAAATGAATTTAGTGAATAAATATGATATGTATTACACTAATACCATTATATAAATGAGTTATCTATAACCTAAAAATAATAATGATAATTTATTCGACAAAACACGCATAAGAACAAAAAGCAATAAACACTCGAATAACAAGTAACAATGAAATATTACTAGTAAGAATATAAGAATATGACCATATATGATATCATAAAAATAAGTATTATTCTGTAATAAGTCAATGACATTATTTAAATCATTATACAGGAGGTTCGGACACTTACAAAGAAAATCGGACCTAAGGTAAGGAAAAATCTTTCAATCTCAATTTTTATCCGAGATTGTTTATACTTCAGAATTTACAGGGGAATAATTATCATCCACATCCCTGTTTCCTCAATATGTAATATTATTTATATCCTCCTACAATTTTTTAAATCCAATTTTACCCTTCAGTGAGTTTTTAGTAAAAGATATGAAAGGAATCTTTTGTCGTTTTTCGTACGAGGTACTTTTTGACTTTTCCGGCCAAAGTATGAGAAGAATGTTCTTTTTTAACTTATATGGCCTGAATGGATTTTAGAAAATTATTTCCATGAAGCTTCCTTTACAAGTTTTCAAGTTTATTTTTATTCAACTTCTTTTAGTTTAAAATTGTATGACATGTTAAGAAAGGAAAAATGTTTTTGAAGTAGAAATGATATTTTCCTCAAGAATGGAGTTCAAGTGTTTTATCAAAATTATTTTCCATCTAATATAATATAGGGTTCTGTTTCTATCCCTATTTTTAAATTGTTTTTATTATGTTATGATGGAATTATTTTTATGATGTCCTTTTATCTTATATGGATTTTGTTATGATGGAATAAGAATCTCATTTTTATTACATGGGTTATGCTATGATGTATGATTTATGATTTTGTGGCACATATAAGAATGGTTTCATTATGAGATGGGTGGGACCTATATCTCCATCCAATGCATTGGGTAATGATTTATATCTCATGAGATAGACATGGATGGAACGGCAGGTTAATCTGGTTCAGTGAAACAGGACTGAAACGAGGAGTGAACTCGGTTCAGAAATGGACTTTGTCCGCTAAGATAGTCTTGGAAATGAGTCTTGACTACTAAGAAATGATTCTATATGATTATGTGTGTATTCCAAAAAGTTTCATGTTTTAAGTAATTATTATTGGGATTACATTTCACTACTATGATTTATCCCAAGTTATGAAATTATGATCTATTTTGAAGGTTAAGATTTCCCAAATGATATGTTCTTATGAATATGATGTGATTGATATTTCTTTTGTTTACCCTTACTGAGCATTTGAGCTCACCCTTTTGTATGTTTTCTTTTCCCCAGGTCAGGAAGAAGGATATTAAGTAGGATATGCCAAAAAATGGACTCTAGATATGATGAAATAAATGAGAGACAACGTAGATGATTTATGAACCAGTTGTTTATGTTTCCCAGTTTCTAAAGACACTATACATATACGGTCCTTTCATGGTTTTGTTATATGTTGTAATAAGTGTACTTAAATTTTGAAGTATTAACAATGTATGTAAATTATGGGTCATTATAGTTGGTATCAGAGGAAAGGTATAGTCAACCTTTGGAAACTAGGATGTGAAATCCTTAGTAAAAAACCTAAGGATATGTCTAAGCATAGAACACAATCTTAGTGTTTTAGAAATGGCCATGAGCAACCTATGATAAGACCTTAAGTGTGAAATTATATTCTTGATATTTTGGTTTTCCTATTATAATTAGTGTTACTCACACTATTCTTCTTGGTTTTAGTCAATGGCTAGAACCTGAAGGAACTGTGTTAATGCGGAATGCGACGGGCAATGCAATGATAGTCCCCCTGAGCAACCAAATGTTATGGGAGCTGGAATGAAAAATCTTGTAGCCATTCTCACACAACTTTCTCAAGTTATGAATCATGCAGGACTTCCAAACGAGCAAAGTAAGGAGCAACATTCTGTTTAATCCTTCATGAGGCAGCGTCCACCTTCATTCAGCGGGTCTTCTGATCCATTAGTGGATGAACAATGGATCAGTACCACTAAAAAGATATTTTTAGTTCTTCAATGTTCTGAACATGATAAAGTCATCTTAGTAGTATATCGTTTGGAAGGTGATGTTGATCAATAGTGGAATCTTATTAAGAATACGATACAAAGGGATGAAATTGAGTCCATGGAATGGGATGAGTTCAAGAACTTATTTTTCAATAAGTACTTCCCTAGTATTCTTCGAACAAGGATGGAGAAGGAGTTTCTTGAACTGAAGTAAAAGGATGATGAATTTGTTGGTACCTATGAAGAAAATTTTACAAGACTTGCAAGGTAAGCTTCTGGTATTATTATCCAACCTGAGAGTAAGATCAATCGATTCTTTAGTGGCTTAAAACCAAGTCTTATAAGGGCATTAGCCACAAAGGACTTCAATAGCTATGAGGAAATTGTTCGATGTAATCTCAAGGTTGAGATGGAGATTGAAGTAACCCATCAGTCATATGGGTTTGATAAGAAGAGTAAAATGGAATTCAAAGGAAAATCTAAATAGCACACTGAAAAGAAGATGAGTTTTCCCTTATTCTCAAAGTGTGGAAAGAAACATGGAAGGAGTTGTCTTAAAGGGACAAGTAAATGTTTCAAATGTGGAAAGGAAGGTCATCGGGCATTTGAATGCCGCAATTATGGGAAGAAGATGTCTAGTGATGCAAACAAAGAAAAGGCTACACATAGTGCACCTCCTACACTTCAATGTTACAAGTGCAAGGAAATGGGGAATTATTCCAATCAATGCCCTAATCCAATGGTTGTTGATGATGATTGACGTCAACAAACTATTAAGGCTAAAGACAAAGGAAAGTCGCATGCAATTTCTATCAGCGATGTGGAGTACGATAACGAAGTGGTGAAAGGTACACTTACCATCCACTCTAAAGTAGAAAATGTTTTATTTGATTCTGGATCCACCCACTCTTTTATTTATGAAGAATTTTCTAAGGGTATAGTTGTATTACCTCAACAATTAGATGTTGAGTTGGCTGTGACAACTCCTAATGGAACAACAGTCACATCAAAAGTTTACAATTCTTCTCCGATTGAAGTTTGTGGGAAAGTGCTTCCTGCAAATCTTGTGATCCTTCCTATAGTGTAATTTTATGTGATTCTTGGCATGGATTGGATTTCTCTATATGGAGCTCATATCAATTTCTAAATAAGGGAAGTCACATTTCATATTCCAGATCAATATATGATCATATATCGATGCAAGGATGAACATAACCTTCCAGAGGAAATTTCTTCCATATTATGGGTCTTGATTCCACTAAATGAAGGTTATTTGTCTCAAATGGTTGGTGAGAAACTCACGATTAAGAATATGGCCATTGTACAGGAGTTTGACGATGGATTTCTGGAGGAATTGTCGGGTCTTCCACCAAATCGTGAAGTAGATTTTTCAATAGAACTCGTACCGGGTGCTTTTCCTATTTCAAAGACACCTTATAGAATGGACCCAATTGAGTTGCAGGAATTGAAGAAGCAACTCCAAGAGAATCTTGATAAGGGATTCATATGCCCAAGTGCGTCACCTTGGGGAGCATCAGTTCTGTTTGTTAAGAAGAAAGATGGATCAATGAGACTCTGCATTGATTATCGAGAACTTAACAAGATCACTATCAAGAACAAATATCCTCTCCCATGCATTGATGACTTATTTGACGAACTACGCGGAGCTCAATACTTTTCCAAGATTGATCTTTGTTCAAGGTATCATCAATTAAGGGTCAAAAGGGAGGATATACCAAAGACGGATTTCTGTAAAAGTTATGGACACTATGAATTTATAGTAATTCCATTTGGTCTTACTAATTCCCCTTCTATCTTCATGGATCTGATGAATAGAGTCTTTAGAGACTATCTTGATCAGTTTTTGGTAGTCTTTATAGATGATATTCTTGTCTATTCAAAGAGCAAGTAAGAACATGAATATCACTTGAGAATTGTATTGAAGACCCTGAGAAATGAGAAGCTTTATGCCAAATTTACCAAGTGTGAATTTTGGCTTCAAAAAGTTGCATTTTTGGGTCACATAATCTCAAAAGAGGGGATATCTGTGGATCCAGCAAAAACATAGGTTATCTAAAGATGGTCGAGACCAACAACAGTAACTGAGATCCGAAGTTTTCTTGGTTTGGCTGGATATTATTGACATTTTGTGAAATATTTTTCACGATTATATAATCCACTCACCAAGTTGACTCGGAAAGGAGTTAAGTTTATTTGGACGGAGGAATGTGAAGAGAATTTCAAGGAGTTGAAAAGAAGGTTATCCAGTGCACCTGTACTCACACTTCCTTGTAGTGGAGAAAGGTTTGTGATCTACAGTGATGCATCCAAGAAAGGGTTGGGGTGTGTTCTTATGCAAAATGATATGGTGATAGCTTATGCCTCACGACAGTTGAAAATCTATGAGCAAAATTACCCAACTCATGATTTGGAGTTAGCTGCGGTAATCTTTGCATTAAAGATTTGGAGGCATTACCTTTATGGTGAAAGGTGTGATATTTATACTGATCATAAAAGTTTAAAGTATATTTTCACACAAAATTAGTTGAATATGCATCAAAGAAGATAGTTGGAGCTGATTAAGGATTACGACTGCTCAATTCATTTCCACCCTGGGAAAGCAAACAAGGTAGCAGACGCATTAAGTAAACAAGACCATGCTAGCTTATCCATGATGAGGATCACAAAAGATCCAATATTTATGGATTTACAAAGGATGGATCTTGGAATTATAATGGAAGGGGGAAATCTTATCTTTCTCAAATGAATGTTCAACCATCTATACATGTGAAGATTAAAGAGGCACAGAAAGAAGATGTAGAGTTACAAAAGAAGGTGAGAAATGTTCCTGAATTCAACCTTGATTGTGATGGGATAATAAGGTTCAGGAATCGGGTTTGTGTTCCTCCCATCCTAGAATTAAAGAAGGAGTTGCTGGATAAGGCTCATAGTTCTTCATTCTCTATTAATCCTGGAAGCACGAAGATGTATAGGGACCTGAAAGAGTACTTCTGGTGGGATGGCATGAAAAGAGATGTTGCTGAATATGTCTCTCGATGCTTGTTTTGTCAGAAAGTTAAAGCTGAGAGACAGAAGTCTAAGGGGATGTTAAAATCATTACCCATACCAGAATGGAAATGGGAAAACATCACTATGGACTTTGTCACTAGACTTCCTAAAACATCCAAAGGAAATAATTTTATCTGGGTCATAGTTGATCATCTTACAAAGTCGGCACACTTCATCGCTATTAGAGAGGATTTCTCTCTGGATCATCTTCCCAGGATATATGTGAAGGAAGTGGTAAGATTGCATGGAGTACCACTTTCTATTATATCTAATCGGGATCCGAGGTTTACCTCAAAGTTCTGGAGAAGTCTTCAGCATAATCTGGATACAGAGTTGAGTTTCAACACTGCTTATCATCCTCAGGTAGACGGTCAGTCTGAGAGGACAATTCAAACTCTAGAAGATATGTTGAGAGCTTGATCTATGGATTTCAAAGGTGGTTGGGATCAACACCTACCTTTGGTGGAATTTTCTTATAATAGTAGCTTTCACTCCGGTATTTAGATGGCTACTTATTAAGCTCTCTTTGGAAAGAAATGCAGGACTCTAACTTGTTGGGATGAAGTTGGGGAAAGAAAGCTATTAGGACCTGATCTTGTTGATGAGATGGCAGAAAAGGTCAGATCTATTCAACAACACATTAGAGCTGCTCAAAGTCGATAACAAAGTTATGCCGATAACTGAAGAAAAGACCTAGAGTTTGAAGTGGGTGATAAAGTGTTCTTACGAATATCTCCTTGGGAGAGAGTAATGAGATTTGGAAAGAAGGGAAAGATGAGACCTAGATATATCGGTCCTTTCGAAATAATGGATCGTGTTGGGAAGGTAGATTACTGATTGGCGCTTCCACCAAATCTCTCCCAAGTTCACGATGTGTTCCATGTATCTCTCCTAAGAAAGTACATACCTGATTCGTCACATGTACTCAGCTCAGAAGTTGTACCGCTGAAGCAAGATCTTTCTTATGAAGAACAGTCGATAGAGATTCTAGATCGTAGCGAAAAATTCCTACGTAACAAGACCACTCGCTTGGTGAAATTTTTATGGAGGAACCACCAATTAGAAGAAGCTACATGGGAGCTTGAGGATATGATGAGGGAGAGGTATCCTCATTTGTTTGTTACAAAGTGACGAATTTCGAGGGAAAAATTCATTTTAAGGGGGGTAGAATGTAACACCCGAGACTTTTATGAGAAATATTTTGTTTTTATGTTATATACAGCATCAAAGGAATCTTTCACTACACACAACACTAGCTTGGCTTGCTTTACAGGAAATCGCGACCTTCCTCAATATCTTGCGTCGTACGCAATACCGAGTTTCACTAGATAACGATATGCTATTAAAATATTATTAAAACTAGCCGTTATGAATAAAAATACCCAGTTTTTGAAATTTTTTTAAATTTTGTTTTTCAAAATGGACTTCATTTTTGGATTCGGAATATCGAAATTATCCTAGGGTGAAATTTTGGTATTTTTCTGAAAACTTTCAATTTTTGATGAATAGTGAAAACACTGGGTTACTATTTAAAAACCGACTTTTTATTTAAATAATTGTTTATTTTATTTAAATTTATTTTAGGTCAAAATTGATACATAATACCTATATAAGTTCAATGCAATTCATTGGAGTCATTTTATAATATTTTAGATATATAAAAATTTTATTGAACTTTTCACCGTCTTTTACCCACCTCTTAGGAGAATTTCCAAATTCACATAAAACTTAATTTTACCAATTCTGTGAGTGAAATTTAGAAAATCCAAGAGACACGGTTAATATCAAGGACTAAAATTTGGTTCAATGAGATAAAAATAATTTTTGGTGAATAGTAACTTTTTACTTTTTTTACCACGGTTAAAAGTAAATAGGGTGATTAAGGGTAAAAATGATATTATTATTACCCTAACACATGTCCTAATTCTATTGTATAAGTTTAATTCTACCAAACACAACCTTAGGAATAAAATATGACCATTTAGGCCCACTTGGATTAGATTAGGACATTTAATATTAATTTATTTAAAGAAGTGTTTAAATAGTTAAAAATCAAAGTTTAATAACTAAATCATTTTTAATATAGGGTTATACATAATATAAATTCGACTATAAATATTAATTAGAAAGATAAAAATATTTCCTACATAATGGTATTTTATTTGTAATTTTTAGACTTTAAATAATTTAATTTATTTATGAAACAATGATGATGCAGTAATTATATTATTAATGAAATATTGACATAATTGATGTTATAAATACCCAAATAAATGTAATTTGAGACTTATTGTGAATTAAAATAATTTTTTATGTTAATATGACATTTTAGTATTGATTTAATTAACTTTTTTCGAACTAATATTTATGTTATGATTTTCACAAAAAATCAATTACCAAATAGTGTCAAAATTGACATAAAATAGTTTTTAAAACAAATATTATATTATTAATTGTTATTTTATTCCTAAAAATCTATGGTTCGTCCAAATGACTTATATAAGGTTATATATATTAATATTAAACAACTTGGGGTTCTTTTGTCTTGTTATAGTAAGTTTATTGACCTTATAATGTAAGAAAACAAGAAGACATGATAAAAGTCAAATTATCTAACTTAAAGTTAAATATAAATGATAAGGTCAAAATAGATACCTAAACTTGTCTAAATTATATTGGATGAGATTATTTAGACCCATACCCACCTTATCTTTGAAATAAATCAATTTGGATCTATTAAAAACCCAATATGACTTTATAATAAAATAATATTTTTAGTTTTTCCAAAGGTGCCCCTCTCCTCCCTTATAAAAGGGAACCGCCTCCCTCTCTTCCTCACACCACTTTGAGCCTTCAATATCGGCCAACCCATGCCAAATTCTCTTATACACTTCCCTAGAAACATCCTAGAGGCCCTGGTCTTCTTCAAAGACCAATTTTAGTGCCCTAAGAGGAGGTCTCAAAGAGGCGCTTCAAAGAAGAGGTAATGTCCGTTACCGATTCTTTCAACTTTATTTATTCTTCCACTTCTTATTATTTAGTTGTTTCATTATGAAGTAATAACATCAGTATGAATCATATACTGATATGTTATTATAATTATGAAACAACCCTATTTCACCATCTATCCATCCTATGGAAAACGAAATCACCGCGCGTGCGTACGTACGGAATACCGTCTCCACGTCGTGGTGTAATCTATTTTCCATCACCACCTTACTTGGATGGGTATAATGGTGTAAATAATAACTATATATGATTATTTTAAACTGATATTGATTCTGAAATATTATACATACACTCTAATACAATTCCACGAACATGAGAACGATATCATCGCTCGTGCGTACGTATGGAATACCGTCTCCACGATGTGATGCGACTCGTTCTACATGATTTTCATTGCATAATGATTACATAAATGAATTGAGTGAATAAATATGATATTTATTACACTAATACCATTCTGGAAATGAGGTATCTATAACCTAAAAAGAATAATAAGAATTTATTCGACAAAACACGCATAAGAACAAAAAGCAATAAACACCCGAATAACAAGTAACAATGAAATATTACTAATAAGAAGCTAAGAATATAACCATATATGATATCATAAAAATAATTATTATTCTGGAATAAGTTGATGACATTATTTAAATCATTATATAGGAGGTTCGGACACTTACGAAGCAAATCGGACCTAAGGTAAGGGAAAATCTCGCAATCTCAATTTTATCTGAGATTGTTTATACTTCAGAATTTACTGGGGAATAATTATCATCCACATACGTGTTTCCTCAATATGTAATATTATTTATATCCTCCTAAAATTTTTTAAATCCAATTTTACCCTTCGGTGAGTTTTTAGTAAAAGATATGAAAGGAATCTTTTGTCGTTTTTCATACGAGGTACTTTTTGACTTTTCCAGCCAAAGTACGAGAAGAATGTTCTTTTTTAACTTATACGGCCTGAATGGATTTTAGAACATTATTTCCATGAATCTTCCTTTACAAGTTTTCAAGTTTATTTTTAATCAACTTCTTTTAGTTTAAAATTGTATGACATGTAAAGAAAGGAAAAATGTTTTTGAAGTAGAATGGATATTTTCCTCAAGAATGGAGTTCAAGTGTTTTATCAAAATTATTTTCCATATAATATAATATAGGGTTCTGTTTCTATCCCTATTTTTACATTGTTTTGATTATGTTATGATGGAATTATTTTTATGATGTCCTTTTATCTTATATGGATTGTGTTATGATGGCATAAGAATCCCATTTTTATTACATGGGTTATGTTATGATGTATGATTTATGATTTTGTGGAACATATAAGAATGGTTTCATTATGAGATGGGTGGGACCTATATCTCCCATTAATTCATTGGGTAATGATTTATATCTCATGAGATAGACATGGCTGGAACGGCAGGTTAATCCGGTTCAGTGAAACAGGACTGAAACGAGGAGTGAACTCGGTTCAGAAATGGACTTTGTCCGCTAAGATAGTCTTGGCATTGAGTCTTGACTACTAATAAATGATTCTCTATGATTATGTGTGTATGACACAAATTTTCATGTTTTAAGTTATGATTATTGGGATTACATTTCACTACTATGATTTATCCCATGTTATGAAATTATGATCTCTTTTACAGGTTAAGATTTCCAAAATGATATGTTCTTATGAATATCATTTGATTTATATTTCTTTTGTTTACCCTTATTGAGAATTTGAACTCACCCTTTTGTATGTTTTCTTTTCCCCAGGTCAGGAAGAAGGATATTAAGTAGGATATTCCAAAAAGGGACTCTAGATATGATGAAATAAATGGGAGACAAAGTAGATGATTTATGAACCAGTTGTTTATGTTTCCCAGTTTCTAAAGACACTATACCTATACGGTCCATTCATGGTTTTGTTATATGTTGTAATAAGTGTACTTCAATTTTGAAGTATTAACAATGTATGTAAAGTATGGGTCGTTATATAAACTATGGCATGAGTTTTACGAAAACACAGATATTATGTGATAATACAAGTTCCATTTCCCTAAGAAAAAACCATTCACATCACTCTCGTGAAAAACGCATTGATATTAGGCATCAATTTCTTAAGGATCACACACAAACAAGGTGATATAATTCTTTAATTTATAAGAATACAAGATCAAAATTATGATATTTTTACAAAATCTTTATCCTCTGATAGATTTGAATACATTAAACAAAAGTTAAGAATGATAACCATAAGGTAATATTCCATATTAACTTTTTTTTGAAACCTATATCCTTAAATTAAGAAACTAAATTTCATAGGGGGTACATTTGTTGTTACTCTAAAAAATTTAATAAAAAAATCCGTTACTTAACAAAAAAAAATCGGAACCTAAATTTTTTTTCAGAACCCAAAATTTACCTTTCCTTAATAAAAAATTTTGGAATCTAAAAAGAACCTCATCAATACTGAAAACTCTTTATAATAAATCTAAAAGGTATGTTTACTTAATTAAATATTCGTAATTTTATTTTTTATTTGTTGGTATTTGTATATTAATTTAAGAAAACTCTATCATATTCACTTTCATTAAATCTGATTTTTCCTTAAAACCTCAAAAGATCAGAACCTACATCAACTGTCAGATAACATCAAGCTTATATAAACCATTTTATTGAATAGGGAATTAGAATCTTCATCTTAAAGTATATATGAAGGCCCCTAATCTATATCCCATGTCAGTTTTTTAATATTTTTTGCATCGAAGCTCAGCTCCTCTAAAAATCAATCATTTAGTTTTCTATGTTTTCTTACATTTCGGATGTCGCTTAAAGTTTCCTCATAGAATCAGATGGTTTCAAACAAGGAAATCAAGGATTGGAAAAATCTATAGAGAAATGTTGGTTGACCCAAAAAAATCCAAGTATAATTCTTTGATTGCAAAGAATATCAAGCTGAATGGATGGGAAAATTTATGTGTAGCTAAGCCAAAGATTAAGGATCTAATTTATCCAGACCTTCCCGTAGAATTTTATGATTTGGTTAGTTTTTATGAATAAGGATGAAGGGAAAAGTTTTCATTTAAGAGATATGGGAAAACCTATTCATTATCCTTTAACATGGCTGCAACACATTCTTAGTATTCCTTATCAAGGTGAAGCAATCTTTTACTCTCACAAGTTTCCAGATAAGATATGAAGTTTTTGAGAAGGTAAAGGCAGTTGAGTGCCTTGGACTCAAGGGAGTAAAGTCACTAAAGATCAACCATATTTCAACAATATTTAGGTTATTATATTTGAGGTTACATGGATTTTTTATTCCTAGAAAGGGATACAAGAACTCTCTTAAGAAAAGTGATATTTTTATGATGGAATTTTTGGTGAATTTGATAAAGGTAAACCTGATCAAGTACATCCTTCTGAATATTAGTAACATAAATAATAGAACCCTCATGTCTCAGATAATCATATATCCAGTGATATTATCGAAGATCGTCATTCTCTATTTATAATCCTTTAAAATTCCCTATAGTTCAAAACCCAGAACATTTAAGATCATTTTTTTGAGTGATGACACTCTTAGGAGGATGAAAGTTGGTTTTAATACTAAATATGGAGAGTTTTATGATATTTCTGAAAGTTAGGTTCAACCTTTAACTAAGAAAGGGGAAGTATGATAAAATTACAACAAAACTCAAAAGAATAGAAAAGATAATGAACCGGAATCCAAAGAAAAATAAACCATTCTGGAAACCCAGTCATCTCCACTAAAGCTGGAAAAGAAAAAAAATATTTTCTAATGAAGTATTAGAAAATTGGAGAGAGCAGAAGAAGAAAAAGGAGGGAGATGCAAGATTTGGTTTAGACCCTTCTCAAGAAAAATCCCTGAATATTCAAGTTGCTGAAGAACTTGAAAAGAAAGAAAAGGATAAGAACTTGAAGAAGAAAATGTCATAAGCTTAGATCGTTCAATACCTTCTTAAGGATACTGAGAAAGCATCTGAATAGATCCAGGTACTGGAATCTTTCCTTCAAGATCCAGTTTTAGTAGAAACTCTGGAAAATAAAATTTCAATATCAGAACCTATTGTAGAATAAGATATAGTTTAGCAATAAGAATAAGAGTAATAATAAGAGAGTGAATATGTGATCAAACAAGTGGAATAACATCATGAGAAGGAAATTCCTTCAGACAAGCTATTGATCAGAACATCCTAGGTTAAATCAACCAAAATAATCTCTCAATGGAAAGATGGTGATGGATGGGATGTGGTTGATAAAACTTCTGGTGATGAGATCAACAACTATAATTTCATTCATCCTGGTGATATTAAGGAATATGTGTAGAAAGAATATGTTGATGAAGATAAGATAATCCAAGTCTCAGATAGTGAACTTAAAACTCTGAAATTTGGGAATGGAATCTATAGATTTGATAAAGAAAATAAAGTGGTTGATGATTTTACCAATAAATATGTGGTTGTGAAAGCTAAGGAAGATGTTGGTGGAACATTCAAGAGGAAAGATAAAGAGCTAGACAAATTTTCCTCACCAATAAAAGAATCATCTTTTGAATCTTTGTCTTTGATGGGTTGGGATTTTGTTGTTTAGTATTTTAAAAATTTAGTAAACACAGTACCATTGTTTCTAATTATTGATTAAATATGTCAGTTTCTTCAACATTCTTTCAATCCGAAGATAGATTTGATAATAATGCTTATGGAAAATTTTATCAAACTTGAAACAAAGTTCAATACATTCCATATTGGTTATAATTCTCATAAAAGATCATGTAAGGAAATAACCAAATGGTTTTTAGAATTATTAATGATATGAAAATCATGGACAACTTCTAAGATTTAGTAAAAGATTATTTTGATAAGTCAGATGATACAATCAAAAACCTTACAATAAGTTTTTCAGAAAAGATGAATCTCAAGCAAGTTTCCTGGATGCAAGAGGATATAGATCAGAATGGAAAGTTGAATTCAGTTTCTCTAAATCTAAAGAGATAAAGATAACTCAGGGAAGAGTTTGAAGAAAATTCCAAACACCAATAAGAGGTAGTAAAGTCTTAGGAAGAAATTCTAAAGTCTCAATAAGAAAAAATCAAGGCTCTTGAAAATAAGAATTAGGATCAGGATCAGTTTCTCAAAAGGTTTGGGGATGATCACAAAGAGCTTAAGAAATTAAAGGCAACCTTGAGAAAGCTTATGTAGAAGGAAAATAAGGATAAATTATTTTCATAAAACTCTGATCTTTTTTTTTATTTTTTTTTTGTAACAAATTTTTCCCATAATAATGAAATTTTTCTTCCATTATTTTGTCTTGTATACTTATAATATTTTAGGTACATTTTTTTCATTATCTATATTCCTTTTTGGAAATCACAAAGGGGGAGAAAAGAATGATCAAAATAATATTAAGTAAAAAGAAGATAATTCCCTAAGAAAGGGGGAGATTAAGTAAGGGGGTATACTTAAAAGAATATTTTTCTCAAGCAATAAAAAGTAACTTCTCTAAGAAAGACCAGAATATGATCCTTAGGGATTTCAAAACCTAAGGGGGAAGTTAGTAGTATTCATCATAAGTCATAAGTAAAGTGAGATAAGTATTTATTTTAAAGTTCAAAAATAAAAATCCTTATTCCTTATATTATTTTTCAAAAGGTTTTTTGTGCTTTCCAAAAAGGGGGAGATTATTAAGTCAATAAGGTTTCCTTATGACTTTTATATTCCTCTATGTTTTGAAAATCACAAACACATTTTCTTAAGGAAATTATATTTCTCTAATAATTATTTTCTTAAGTAATGTTTTCTTTCTCTAAGAAACGTTTTATCCTTACCTTGGTTTTTAATTACTTATTAAATATCTTCTCAAAACCAAGTCTAACCATTTTTTTCTTTATTAATAAAAAAATCAGATCCTTATCTAAAAAACTTGAAATCTTATAGTTCCTTAAATATCGAGTATTTCTTTTTTTCAGACTCTGAATTCTCTGAAATTAATAATGTAAATACTCTATTTTTCAGACTTTGAATTCTCTAAAATTCAGACTCTGAATTCTCTATTTTTTAGACTCTAAATTCTCTAAAATTCAGACTCTGAATTCTCTGAAATTCAGACTCCAAATTCTCTAAAATTCAGACTCCAAATTCCAAAAAATTCAAACTCTAAATTCCATATAATTTAGACTCTGAATTCCTCATCATTCAGACTCTGAATTTCTTAGAATTTAGACTCCAAATTCCTTATAATTTATACTCTGAATTCCTCATAATTCAGACTCTGAATTCATCAAAATTCAAACTCTGAATATCCATTTTTCTAGAATCTGATTGTTCATATATTTAGACTATGAATTTTATATTTTCTAGATTCTGATTATTCACTTTAGTTTAAGATACTTTATTTTCCTTACATATAATTTTTTCTTAAACATGATAATGTTTCCCATGTTTTTCATACATAAAACGATGTCGTACAATTTGTTTATAACTAACCGTTGGTTGAGTGACACGTGTACAGGTCCCTCTGAGATTCAAGAAAAAATATGGTCATTAGAGGAGGGAGTCTACTGTTGAAGTTTTTCCTATAAATAGGATCTCATTTGAATTATCTCATTATCGATTGATGATCCTAGAGATTACTTGTTGTGAAGTGATTTCTAGAGAGAGAAATACTCTCATGCCTTGTGCAATTTATGAACATCTTATTTAACCATGAACATCTTGTTCATCTTTCTTTGTACGACTCTGATTGTTTCTGAGTACAATCAAGGGCTTCTAGGGATAGGAAGATAGAGGTTCTGACTACCTTAAAGTTTGAGGACTTCCAGGGATAGGAAGTTAGAGGTGTCAACTACCTTAAAGTTTGAGGGCTTTTGGGATTGAAATAGAAATATATAGATGCTCAATTGCAATGGGGGTGAATTGTAGGTTTAAAAACTTTTTTTTTAACCTTAAGGAAATATATGTTTAACAAATTTAAACAAGTTAAATTCATGAACCCACTTTGGTTCTTACTTAAATGGATAATTGGAAGGGCCCAAGTCAAATTATAAGAAACCTAAACTTAATAAAGTTAAACTTAAGGAAACTTGAGTAGGTTTTACTTAGAGAAAGATTCTACCTTAAAGTGTATAGAATCTTATTTATATTATAGTTAAACAGGTATAAAAAAGTATAAGAAAGTTATAATTTATTTATTTAACAAAATACAACAGAAATAAAACTTATAATAGCAAACAAGTAAACAAGTAGGTAATATTTTAACACAAAGATAAGGGTATACAAAAACCTTGGATAAAGGTCTGTTGATTTATACTTTCAATAAAGTATGTCTCACCTACACCAGGGTAATCTCTTAATAAGAATACCAGAGTTTTTATTGCTCTACCCACAAGCCCTCAAACTTTAAGGTAGTATACACCTCTATATTCATACCCCTGGAAGTCCTCAAACTTTAAGGTAGTCAAAACCTATGTCTTCCTATCCCAGGAAGTCCTCGATTGTACTTAGAAACAATCAAAGTCGCACAAAGCAAGATGAATAAGATGTTCATGGTTAGATAAGATGTTCATAAATCGTACAATGCATGGGAGTATTTCTCTCTCTAGAAATCACATCACAACATGTAATCTCTAGTATCATCAATCGATAATGAGCTCATTCAAATGAACTCTTATTTATAGGAAAAACTTCAACAGTCAACTCCCTCCTCTAATGACCATATTTTTCCTTGAATCTCAGAGGGACCTGTACACATGTTACTCAACCAACAGTTAGTTATAAACAAATTGTATGACATCTTTTTATGTAGGAAAAACTTGGGAAACATTATCATGTTTAAGAAACAATCATATGTAAGGAAAATAAAGTATCTTAAACTAAAGTGAATAATCATAATCTAGAAAATAAAAAATTCAGAGTCTAAATATATGAAAATCGGATTCTATAAAAATGGATATTCAGAGTTTGAATTCTGATGAATTCGGAGTCTGAATTATGAGGAATTCGGAGTCTAAATTCTAAGGAATTTGGAGTCTAAATTCTAAGAAATTCAGAGTCTTAATTATGAGGAATTTAGAGTCTAAATTCTATGGAATTTAGAGTCTAAATTTTGTGAAATTTGGGGTCTTAATTTTATATAATTCAGAGTCTTAATTTCATAGAATTCGGAGTATGAATTTCAGAGAATTTAGTGTCTAAAAAATAGAGAATTCAGAGTATGAATTTTAAAGAATTTAGATTCTAAAAAAAAGTATTTAGATTCTTAATTTCAGAGAATTCAGAGTCTGAAAAAAATAAAGACTCGATATTTAAGGAACTGTAAGATTTCATGTTTTTTAGATAAGGATCTGATTTTTTTCTTAATAAATAAAAAATAGTTAGACTTTGTTTTGAGAAGATATTTAATAATTCATTGAAAACCAAGGTAAGGATAAAATTTTGCTTAGAGAAATAAAACTTTCCTTAAGAAAATAATTCTTAAAGAAATATAATTTCTTTTAGAAAACGTGTTTGTGATTTTTAAAACATAGAGGAATAGAAAAGTCATAAGGAAACCTTATTGACTTAATAATCTCCCCCTTTTTGGAAATCACAAAAAACCTTTTGAAAAAGAATATAAGGAATAAGGATTTTTATTTTTGAACTTTAAAATAAATACTTATCTCACTTTACTTATGACTTATGATGAATATGACTAACTCCCCCCTTAGGTTTTCAAATCCCTAAGGATCTTATTCTGGTCTTTCTTAGAGAAGTTACTTTTTATTTCTTGAGAAAAATCTTTTTTTAAGTAGTCCTCCTTACTTAATCTCCCCCTTTATTAGGGAATTATCTTATTTTTACTTAATATTCTTTTGATCATTCTTTTCTCCTCCTTTGTGATTTTAAAAAAGGAATGGAGAGAATGAAAAAAATGTACCTAAAATATTATAAGTATACAAGACAAAATAATGGAATCAAAATTTCATTATTATGGGAAAAATTTGTTACAAGGAAAAAATACAACAAAAGATCAGAGTTGCATGAAAATCATTTATCCTTATTTTCCTTCTGCATAAGATTTCTCAAGGTTGATTTAATTTCTTAAGCTCTTTATGATCGTCCTCAAACCTTTTGAGCAACTGATCCTAATCCTGATTCTTACTTTCAAGAGACTTGATTTTTTATTCTTGAGACTTTAGAATTTCTACCTGAGACTTTACTACCTCTTATTGGTGTTTGAACTTTTCTTCAAAATCTTCCCTGAGTTATCTTTCTCTCTTTAGATTTAGAGAAATTGAATTCACCTTTACATTCTTATCTATATCCTCTTGAATCTAGGCAACTTTCTTGAGATTTATCTTTTCTGAAAAACTTATTGTATGGTTTTTTATTGTATCATCTGACTTATCAAAATAATCTTTTATTAAATATTGGAATTTTTCCATGATTTTCATATCATCAATAATTCTACAAACCATTTGGTTATTTCCTTACATGATCTCTTATGATCATAATAACCAATATGGAAAGTATTTAACTTTGTTTCAAGTTTGATAAAATTTTCCATAAGCATTCTTATTGAATATGTCTTCTGATTGAAAAAATGTTGTAGCAACTGACATATCGAATAAATACTTAGAAAAAAAGGTATTGTGTTTACTAACTTTTGTGTATCAATCTATAATCAAACAATGTGTCATCAATAATTTCACTCTAAGTCTACTTGAGAAATTCTCAGTGTAGAAAACAAGAGGATTTGATTTAGACAACAAGGATGTCCATTATTCATTGGTCATGAAACCACATGAGATGAGAACTCATGTACTTTTTCTTAAAGGGTTTTCCACTTTCATTTCAAGCTGAAGAAATTGAATGTGATAGGAAATAATGAACCTAAAACTCATGCACTCACTTCAATAGACAGATCAAAAACATTCAAGTGCAATTAGTAGGATAAGTGGCCTTGGGGCACTTCCATTCTTTTTATTTCACTGATTAATTTAGTTAATACCCCTTTGTTAAATGATCTTAGTTCTAAGTAACCAAGGAAAAGATATTGAGAAATGACATACCATTTCCAATGACATTATCTTCAAGAAATTTTCAGAGTAATTACATTTAATACCAACTGAATTTGATGCTGATCGAAATAACAATTCTAGAAGCTTCTTCATTTGTCTCCTCATCAAGGGAAACACTACTCATCATTTTCATCAAGGGTGATCCTTTATCATTTTAATCTCTGAATATCAATTGAAGAATCTTCCAAGTATGGAAACTTATTCAGCTTAGCTATCAAGAGTTGACACCATTCACTACTTCTCAGGTTCTCCCCATGAGATCATGCTTCACCTTCAATTCCCTGTTTTATTAGCACAAATAAAATACACAAATGATTAAGGGAATAAGGTGGTTACTCCTTGATTCATCAATATGAGCTGCATGGTTGAGATTATTTTCTCAACCAAGTTCCTCCATTTACTCCAATCTTTATGCCTGGGCATTTGAACATATGTTCCGATATGTGTTGATGTGGCATGGCTCCCTTCACATTATCTTCTACTTTCTGTGGAGAATTGTTCTTCTTAATAGACATAATGAATGATACATTCTTACTCATCTTAAGGACTTATTCTTTCTCTAGTAATAAGGTTAGACAACCTTTGGCAATGTGAACATATTTATTGAATATCTCACATAGAACTTGTTTAACACGTGCATTTCTCTTGGTTTGAAATCTCTCATGCTCTTTGTCTTCATCACGTAAAAGTTTTTCTTTTCCTTTACCACTATCCCTAGCCTGTTCATTTTAAAGCTTCTTTATTCTTTCCAAATCTTCTGGCCAAATAACCAACATGTCATTTGTAACTATTGCAGTGGGTTTGGATCTTCCACATGGGTTTATCTGAGTTTCATCCCTCTTAGTTTATCTTTTGGATGAATAACCCTTCAATTTCATGGATCAAAAATCCTGGGTCTTCTCAGCTTCCCTACTTGAGAACTTCTTGGGGAAATGTCTGTTCATAATATTCTTCTGATTTCTTCCCAAGGTACCTGCTTTATACTTGGCTGGCATTAGAGGTCTTATTTCTTTATCGACATTGAATGCATGTTGATATGGACATGTACATACCTTGTGACCACTTCTATTGCATACATCACAGATGTTATCAAGCATTCCAAATCTGTTTGTGGTAAATAGATGATTTTGGACCCACAGATGTTTCTTCTTCTTCTCTAACTTTCTTCCCTTCGATACAAGTTTTCTTTGTGCTTTTTCATTTAAGGAATTGTACCAACAATCCAATGAATAATGCCCAAATTTGTTGCAACACCAACATTGACCCACAAATATTTTCTTCTTTATATCTTCTGTATGAGGTTGTTGGGCCTTATTCCTAATTTTTTGTGCTCTATCTGAGAAACCATCTTCCTCCTTTTTCTTCCTATCCATCCTAGCCATGGTGGTAGATTTATTATCCTCACCTTTCCTCATCCATAATTGTTTATAATTTTTCTTCCAACCTGCACTTTTTATAGAAACATATTTAGAAATAATAGTACAAGTTTGTATACACGGTACCTTAACTTTATTAGCTACTTGTGATAGATCAGTGAGTGAATTCATGATCTTCTTATCACATGTTAGAGGTATTTTACAATAGAATCCTCCAGTGAGCATTAAGTACTAGTAGTAACTGATTCTTGAGATGGATAATCAAGATTTTTCATAATATTCTTGTCACATGTTGGAGGTATTTTAGCTTTATAATCTTCCAATGAACATTTAGTACTAGCATCAACTGTTTCATTCTTTTGTGAAGTCTCAATATGTGTCTTCTCAAGATTGGTCAACTGGGATTCCAATTTTTAACTTTCAATACTGAGGATGATCTTATTATCTTTAATCATGATCATCTTCTCTTCACAAGTCTTCTTCAATATTTCAACCTCATCTTCATGCATCTTAACTTTGTTTTTTAACAAAGAGTCAAGTTCCCTAAATCTCTTGGAAGTTTCTTCCAAACAAAAACTCTTGACTTCAGTGATCTTCTTTAGCTCAGCTTCAAGTGCATGGATCTTTTCTTTTATAGTCTTATTGACTCACACTTTTTCTTCAAAGACTTTAATCTGCTTGGTGAGATTTAAACAATTCAATAATTTTTTCTTCCAATCCCTTTTTCACATTATCAGTTTCTCTTTCCAATCGGTTGATCTCAACCTGCGTGCATTGAAATATTCTAAAAATATTAGCAACTCTTTCTTTAGAAATATCACACAGATAATTTATCATGATCACTTGAGATAGAAGTGTTTTCCTTTCCTATGGTAGAAACCCAAGCCACATGCTTGATACTTTCCAAGACTGATATTTCATCATTATTGGAAGGGAATGGAGAAACAGACACTGTATCTTCTTTGGACATGAGGGACTTATTCAACTGCTTCTTCTCTTTCTTTTTATTATTTTTCATGGTCTTGATGGATGTAGGCTTCTTCTCAGAAATGACTGAATCTTTATTAATATTGCACTTCATTGTTGACTTTAGGAAAGAAACTCAAATCCTCTTCAGATTAGAATTATTGTAGTGTATCCAACATACGTGAACCTCCCTCTGATACCACTTGTAGGATCCCGGGACACCCTAAGAGGGGAGGGGTGAATCAGGGTGTAAAATTTTTCTTTTAAAGTGATGGATCTTTTTCCCACATTGGTAAGAACTTGTTAAACATGTATGATGGATATGATTAGCAATAAAACATTCACATGAAAAGAGATGACATGACACTTTTTACTTGGTTCACCACTAAGAGCTGCATCCAAGGAGAATACACCGACGTGTTGTTGGTCGTACCTAATTCCACTATTCTTCAAAATTTGTGGATTACAAAGGTTTTGGAATAGTCACTTTGTCCCAGGCTCACTTCCTTTACAAATGTTCAGGGATAGCTCACTGCGTCCCTTAGGTCACTCCCGTTGACTCCCCTTGACTCACCGCCTTGGGTGAAGTCCCACTCAGTTTATAGAGGTGAAGGTATCTTCAAAATATAGGCATGGAAGCCTTTGTCTCCTGTTCAGTATGAGACATTGCTTGCATCAGAGTCTTGAATTGATTCTCTTTTACATTCACTCTTCTACTTTAGTGCAATAACTAAATGCACTAAATATCCTTCTTCTCTTCCTTTAATCCCTGATACCAACACCTAAGTGTATCAGTATACTTTCTTCTTTCTATGTAGATCTGATTTTAGTTTGCACGAATTGTTCTTCTCCTCTTCACAAAGCAGAACGAGGGTGTTAAACACCAGTCATGTGTGTCCGGTACTACTTCTCTTCATAAAACGAAATTGTTCGTTGTACTTCCTTCTTCGTGAAGCCGCTTTGAGAGTACTAAGTACCTGTCAAAGGCCTGTGGGACCCCCAAATTTTTTGTGCACCCTTCTCGGTGTCTTGCACATAAAATTCAAACCTTGTACGTAAAAATACCTTTTGGCGCGAAAAAGCCTTTTCACGCAACTCTTCTTTTTCATGCAGAATTTCTCTTTTTCACGCAACACTTTTTTTTCACGCAACACTTCTTCTTTTCGTGAACCACTCTATACTTTAATTTTTTTGTGCGTCAGATCTCGGGATTTGTCTAAGTGTCGATCCTCTCCTTAATGAGAGGGGTTCACCTCGTATTTATAGGTGTTTTTGACCCTACGCATAAAAACCCTTCCTACATGTAAAACTGTCTCTCAGTTATTTATATTACGCACACCTTCCTTTTATTCTTGTGCACCACCTTGGTTTTTCTTGCACCTCATGAATTTTCCATTTTTCATCATTCTGAACATGAATCCTCCTTTGCGCGTAAAACATCAAACCCACATTTTGCGCACAACCAACTTTTTGTGCACAAGTTTGATTTTCCGCACACATGGCGTGAACATCTCTGATATTTCACGCACCTATTTCCTTTTCAAATTTTTAGTATTTCTGATTTGAGACACTGCTTGCACGAAAAACTCACCCAGCTATTTTGTTCACAACATTTTTTTCACGTGTATTCCCATTTTTTTGTACAAAACTCTAGTTTTTCGCGCACCTATTTCCTTTTCCAAATATTGAAGTGATGATCTTAAAACTCTAATTTTGCACAATATTATAAACAGTGTTTCATATTGCGCACAAAACCAATATTTCACACACCATCTTTTTTCATGCACTGCTCCAATATTTCGTGCACCTCATGCCTTTTCCAGTTTTTGAGCTTCTGATCTCAAAACACCTCTTGCGCAAAAAACATTAATCCTCTATTTCGCACACCACGCTAATATTTCGCGCACCTCTCCAATATTCTGCGCACTGCTCAAATTTTTCGCGCACCTCGTGCCTTTGCCTATTTTTGAGCTTCTCATCTTGAAACACCTCTTGCACGAAAAACCATGTTCCACTATTTAGTGCACCATGCTCTTTTTCACACACGATCCACCTATTTCACGCACCACTTCCTTTTTGCACGCATCTCCTTTTTCCAAAAACCCATGTCTTCATTTTCTGAATTTCAGGCCCAAAGATTTGGAAAACACTGGGAAATGATGCCACCTTCAATATTGTTGTCTGCTTAAACTATATAATCACTTTACTAGAAAACATTCTGAACTTCCAATAAGGATTGCATCATAGGTTCTCTTGACTTATGATATTTGTGAAATACAAATTAGCAAAGCATTGTCTGATTTAGATACAATGTGAAATGCATGTCCATGTCAGAATGCCAAGCCCTTCCACACTCTCTCTTCTTCTTCAACAATCATTCTCCACTTCATGAAAATAATATAATTCTATTCTTAAAGTAATCTCTTTCATGGTTCTCATGAAATAATGAATAATTGTCTGGTGTTCTTCTTCCATCATCCTCATATGGATGATACCTCACTATTCCTCCATTTCATTAGAGTTTTTCTTGATCTCCTTCATTTTGATCTTCATTGACAACAATTGACAAAAAATATAACCTTATACACAAAGTGGTCCCAAGACATTGTTCAATCACAGAGGTAATCTTGATGTTTTCACAGTAAAATTATTGTCTATAGAATTAATTTATTGTTTCATATGTATGTTTAATTTATTTATTTTTAGTATTACTCACATAATAATTATTTTATTATATAGGTGGATTATTTTGTTTGTGTTGCATTGCTCTGTCCAAATTTCATGCTCCTTCTCCCTTAGAACCTTTTCACCCCTGTAGTGGTACATTTATCACTTTCTTTTAGGTTACCTCCACTACCTTTACTGGAAGAGAAACGGTGCTTCCTCTGCTCAATTATAGATGTAATTTTGATGTTTTCATAGTAAAAGCATACTCCATAGAATTAATGTATTGTTTCATATGTATATTTAATTTATTTCTTTTTAGTATTACTCACGTAATAATTGTTTTCTTATATAGGGGGATTCTTTTGTTCGATTTGGGGTGTTATGTCCATATTTTATCCTTCTTATCCCTTCCTTTTCACCCCTACAGTGGTGCATTTATCGCTTTATTTCAAGTTACCTCCACTGAATTTGCAGGAAGAGCAATGATGTTGTCTCTACTTAATCATAGAGGTAATCTTGATGTTTTCGTAGTAAAATCAGTGTCCATATAATTAATGTATTGTTTCGTATGTATGTTTAATTTATTTATTTTTAGTATTACTCACATAATAATTTTTTTCTTATACAGGTGGATTATTTTGTTTGAGTTTGGGTTCTCTATCCATATTTCATCCCTTTCTACACCAAAACTTCCATAAACTTCTCTCACAAAACCTTTCACTCCGCTAGTGTTAACATTTATCAATTTCTTTCAAGTTACCTCCACTACTCAATCACATAAGTAATATTGATATTTTCATAGTAAAATCATTTTCTATAGAATTAATGTATTATTTCATATTTATGTTTAATTTACTTCTTTTTATTATTACTCATAATAATTATTTTCTTATATAGGTGGTTTTTTCGAGTTGAGGTGGTTTGTTCGAAACTACTCATGAAATGTTTGAAGTTTGATAAAAATTCAATGGAAATCATGGAAACATTGATAGTTAGGATTGCTTTTGAATGTATGTAATAATTTGTATTTATGTAATTTTATAAACTAATGTTTGAGAAGTATATAATATAGTTTTTTTCTATTATTTTTGTTGTAAATTTAAATTCATTTAAATTCTGTATTAGGAATTTTTTTTAGTGATATCTGATGTGTTTATGGTGTGTTTTTGGTGTTGTAGTGTGCTGTTACAGCACACTACAGTGGTGCTACAATGTGTTGTAACAACATTCTATAGTATAGACCTTTATCAGTGCTTCTAAAAGAGATGATAAAGGGTTCCATCAGTAGCACTAAATTAAAGCGCTGATAAATAAACCCTTTATCAGCGCTTTTTCATATCTGATAAAAATCATGGGCTCTTAACATCACTCACATTGTCATCACTTTTCTAGCACTAATAAAGGCCATTTTTAGAGCTGTTAAAGGCCAGTTTTTTAGTAGTGTAATCAATTAATAAATCTATTCCTTATAGAATTTATAAATTTTTTATCATGAAAATGGGAGATGTGATCAATATACCACAATAATGATAAGCTTCAATTTCCAAAAAAAATAGCTTTTAGAAATATCATATTTATACCTCTATAGAACTTATGATACTCATAAGACATCAATTGAGATAGAAATATCTGATGGTTGATCTTCTGTGCTCCCCCTCAATATATTCGCTCAAAACTTTCTTTATTATGATTGAATTTTATCAAGAATAAATTCCAAGTGTCTTATGAGATTATTTGAAATATTGCAAAGAGACAACATGATGCCAATATTCTTACATTATGTACAACTTTATAGATATAATATGTTCATAGATTTTATAAATTCAGGTCTCCCCCTAAATATATTCTCCACATTCAATTCCCTAAATGAAAAACAAACACAATATATATGGGAATAAGGTGGTTCTTCAATGCTCCATAGTTAGAACAACATGGTTGAGAGTTGCTTCTTAACCCAGCAATCTTCTTAGATGAAAAAGGCTTATTCACATTTGATAACAAAGAAATTTCATAATTCTATGCTTGTTCCAATTTTCTTACCTCTTCCAACTGTTTGAGCCATATGATTAAACATTCTTTAAAAACATGATCAATCTTCAATTTTTGTGTAGACTTCTTTTTCCCAACACTATAAGTCATAGATGTTTTCTATTTCTCCTTCAATAATTATTCTTGAATAGATTTTCATGTCAAATAACTTTTACTAGGATATCCATACATGTTTCACCTATCATACACAACATTGGAATTCAAAAAGTTTCATCTTTTAGGTATCTTTTCATATTCTTCATCAGATATGTCTTTCACCAAATCAATCTTGTTATTTCTCTTCTGTACTGATTCTTTCTTTGATTTCAGCTTGCTTCCTTTAGTATGAATGTTCATGGACAATTTATAATGGTCTATTATGTGAGATTTATTAACAAAATAGAAACATATTTTCTTTGGTGAGACATTATTCACATCATTCTTCACAAACTTCTTAGGAGATGTTTGTTTAAAAACATTATTCTTTTGTTCACAACATAAACATGACCTGTCATCTTCATCTATTACCTACTTCGCTTTCTATTATGGTATTCTATTTACATCAATGGATGATTTGTACATAATTGGAACATACCAGCACTCATCATAACAATTACTACTTCTATTTCAATAATCATATAAATTTTTAAAGTAATCATATCAATTCTTGATAAATTGATTCTCTTCCTGTGAATTCTTCTTATGTTATATAGGTTTCATATTTTCTTCATCTTTTCTTCCCCTAAATACAGGCATTATGTAATCTTTATCCAATGACATATTATGCCAAAAATTAATTGCCTAATTCCCAAACTTCCAATAGCACCAACAGTATCCAAAAAATATTGACTTCTTCTTCTATAACAAATTCTAACTATTTTTGTCATTTTGTTGCTTATGGGTATCACAATTATTTTTATGTGCTTGCTTTGGGGAATAATAATTTCTATTTAACCATGTTTTTCTGGATTTTAAATTTGAATCTACACTACTCCCAAATCAACATTAGTGCACATAGATTTTTCATGATAAAGGGTTGACTTCTTTAAAGAGTCTTCAATAGATTTTTATTTGGATAATATCAAGATCTTATTGCCACTAGATTCAATATTTTCATAAATAAGACTCTTATTAGATGAATCCTTGGAAATACTTATTTTCTTAGAAAATTGGGAAGTCTCATCTTGTGACTCTTTCATATTTCTTAGCTTCACTTCTAGTTCAAGACACATTAAGTTGAGAACAATCTTCTCATCTTCAACAGATTTCATGATTTATTCCCACTAAATCTTCATATTCTGAACCTCATCTTCATGAATTTGATTTTTCTTTAGTAAAAATTTTCATGATCCATAATTCTTTCTTATTTATCATTCAACTAAGCCTATTTAACATTCGTAGATGTAATATGTGGTTTTTTAAGTGCATGAATAACTTCTATAAAAATAATTTCAAAAATATCTTTCTCACAAATATTACTTTCCAATTCATCTATAACTCTAGAATATATTTCTTTTTAAAGAAATATTATTTCATCCTTTTCTTTAAAAAGTTTTGTGAGAGTGTTGGTTATGCCAACATTTTTGGTTAATGCTTCTTCCATAGCATTAGCCTCTTCTTCTAGCTGTAATTTTTCATCCCATGGTACCTTGAAAGATTTGATCATATATTTGAACACTTATTTGGGAAGTTTCTTTAGATGATTTCTAATTTCATAATTGATCATATCATAATCATATCTTGAACTTGATTTGTCAAAATTATAATCAACTGATTTCACTGAACAAATTCCACTCTAAGTTCCTTCAACTAATAGTTGATTTTCATTTATATTTTTACTATTATTCATCTTATTTTCCACTATTTTCTTCATGTTTTATGATTATTCACTAAAACTTCAATATTTCTATCATCAGAAGAATAGATAGTCTTTTTCATATGAATCTTTTCTGAATTTTCTTCAAACTCAATTTTTCACTTCATATGCTTCTAATAAAAACAACTAGACAAGTATAGTACATCCAATCAGAAGTGGACCATGCTTTGATACCAATTTAATTGTCCAATGGTTCATGAAGTCATAGTGATAGGGAGGGGTGAATCAGGTGTGACCTATTTTATTGAATTCATTTTCACCTTTTAATTCAAACCACTATCACCTATTAAGATGATTGGATTATACATGCAATGCAGAAAGTAAATGGAACACAACACATGGTATTTTTTCAAGGTTTGTTACTAATACCTGTATCTTTTCCATGTTGGTTAGACCCCCAAGAATGGATTATCCACTATAATATTTTTATCAATTAAAATGGTTTATGAATAAATTGGTTATACACCCCAATAATTGATTCTCTAGTTTATTCTGGTTATACCCCTCGACAATCCAACTCTTCTTCCTCGGTTGGTTAGACACCCCAACCGTTTGACTAGTTAGACCCCCCAGTATCTAGAGCCTCTACGACAATTGATTAGACCCCTCAATTACAAACTCTAACTTCTTCTTCAGAATATCTAATCCAGGGATAGGATGATCATTTGATCCTCCTCCATGAGCTTGATAGATCACACTAGATCATGTACAATTTCAAGTTCCTTTATACTGATGTCGGACTTTCTCAAATAACTTTAATCACTGAATATAGTCATCTTCCTCAGCACAAAACTACTCAAGAAAATGTTCTTTCTTCTATTAAAGACTTGACCTCACATAGTACTGAAAACTCAGAGACAGAAATATTTCTTAATCACTGATAATAAAATTATCTCATCTTTAGTATCAAATCACTAAACCAAAATCATACATCATATATTGCACATTAATTTCTTGAAACTTCATGCATGTGTAAACAATGTATAGTCTTGTCAACTTATGCATTCTTTAATACATGTGCATGCATATTGCATTATGTCGATGACATTTCATGTGCATGTAAATATTTATTTCATGCACACCCTAATATAAAATGTTCACTTGTACAAGCACTTTACACTATCTCAAATATTTTTCTTCATACACACATCATCTACTATTTGATACTAAATGAATGTGTATGCATGGAGGCTTACATATACTATATTTTTTTTCTCAATATATTTGACCTTCTCTAATCCTTTTCACACATATACAATTCACACTTATTTTTTAATGCATTAACTACTTGTATTGTGCAAGTACTCATTCAAGAACATACATTAAATACTTTCTCATTCTTTGCACAAACCCCATGCATGTACATTATTCATTTCATCACCTTATTTGTGTAATATATATAGGGATTCTTACATAAATATCATGAATCGAATATGATTTCAAGGTTCTTTTTTTAATAGTGTAGTTCACTATCTTCACATATGTATGCACTATATCTCACGTGACAAGCATGTATCCTCAATTTTCTTCATGAATTATAGGAGAAACAAGATGTGTTATTCTGAGTGCTCTGTAGAAACTAGTTTCATCACGATTCTATTCAAGTGTGAAAATCACATGTCGAACACTTTTGGGTTCTAATATTCTTCATGCAAATAGAAGAAGCATGAAAACCTTCATGAACCATAGAGATTCATGGTGCTTTGTTTCTCTAGAAATGATAGATTCTCCAAAAACTTAGCAGAAACTAAATCAAACTCCGTGAGTGGTATTTAGAAGAAATGAAACACCGACTTACTCCAAGATTCATGACACCAAGATTCACCATCACATAAATCTTAAATTTCCTCCATGTTTAAAATCCATAGTTTTATCTTCAATAAATCATCCAAACAAATCAAAAAAATATTTAGATCGTACTAAAATTTTCAGGATGTTAAAATGATGAATAGAAATCATGGATCGATCTTTAGATAGATCCCTATGAACAGAAGCTTCTTGACCCAACTAAGTGAAGAAGACAAAAAACATAATAAAATGGATGTCCAAGATTAATTGATCAGAAGATCACATGATCAAGGAGCATGGTGAGATGATCTATAGCCATGATAGATCAAAAAAGTGATCCAAAAATTCCAAAAATTTGATCAATCAGATCACATGTTCAAGATATTGGTTAAAATGATCCAATGGATAGGATATTTAGATTGAGCAATCAGACGATTCTGGTTAATTAAATTCAATACCACATTGAAATGTGCTTAGGATTTTCACTTCTTTATAATACAACCCATGTGGTTATCAGACCATAATTGGTTACCGGTCCACTTCCCATCACTCCCTAGCACCACCCCATGTCAGGTCCAGCTCCACCACACCTGTGCCTCATGTAGGCGTGCCCTTGTGAAAACTCTCCCTCAGCTACGATCTGCCCATGATGGTTAGATTAGGGTATTGATCTTGGCTTCCCACAGTGGTGATTATCCCCTAGTATGGATGGAAAGGGTGGTTACTTTGTAATGTTCAACACATTAAAAAATTTAACCAATATCCATATAAAGTGAAAATACAAAAAACTCAAACTTGAATCAAAAATATAAATTCCCCTCATGTGTGTCCTCTTCTACAAATATCAAATACTCACCTCTTCTACAAATATCAAATCCTCCTCATGCATGGCCTCTTCTTATTTTTACTCCATTCACTATTATAAACATTGTGTCAACTCAAATGATCAATGACACATGTTTTTATGAACTACAAACCAGATTGACAATCATCTCATTAAACACTCAATAACTTTTCATATTATCAATCAATTGACAAAAATTTCAACTTCACCAAATCACTTTACCTCTTCATCATCTACTATAAATAAACTTTTCAAGGTATAATGAAGAGTATGTTAATGTTTCATTATTATTTTTAGTGAAATAAATAAAGGATATCATAATGTTACCCTAATATCTTCCAAAATCAGTGTCTTAAGTGTGGGTATAACATTGTGGCATGAATCTATATTAATCGAAACACGTTGTTGAGTGGTGAGCCCAATTAAACTACTAAACATAGACTTTTGGGGGTTAACATCCTATCCACATGCATTCTATACAATATCAAATTTTATGCCTTTGTTTCTCACCTTAATAATTTGTGCAAACACCGTCATGTTGCGCCACTTCTACATTTCAAGGGACACTATTTTTTCATCATATACCATTTCCTCAAGTTCAATATCATCAATATGTTATTCCTATAGATTGGTAGCATTGTCATGTGCATAATTTTGTTGTTCTTCTACATTAGGAGCACCAGAAGATTGAGAAACCTATAGTTCCTCAGGATTAGAAGTATCGAAACATGCAGAATTCATTGTCTACAGAATTCATTGAACATTTAATTTCGATTATGTAAATTCAATAGTTAATAGATAATAATATGAGGTAACTTAATGTATATTACAAAAAAATATGATTATTGAACTCTCTTTTTTTAAGGTATAATGGATTTGACCCCTCTATCGAGTATCCAAATCCCTTCATTGTGGTATCCTATAATATACAAGTCCCTGTATATATTGGGTACACTATTAAATGATTGTGAAGTCATTATGAAATTGAATCCGGATTTACATATGAATCCTTAAAAATATGGTCTTAAAACTATCCTATAAACTATTGATTATGTGTATTTGATATCCATCTTTCAACCCTTGATGGATTCAAATGCCTAAGAATTTATTTGTGTGTTTCAAAATATAGGAAAATCTCTAAAATGTTATGAAAATTTTAAAGGTAGGCCTACTCATGATTTGTAATAGTGATTGTGACAACATCTATTCCATAAATTCTTTTACCACAAGCTACCTAGTGTGATGAGATTTTGGTAGACCAATGATTTCCACACCAGATTGGTAGTCGATACAAAATTAAATATCTTCCTCAACAATATATCACTCTAAAATACAACCTTATTTCCAAATTATATTTTTTACATACCCTTTCAAAATATTCATATACCATTCAATGGGGTAGATCCATTTATAATGTATAGGACCACATAGTCAAATATTTATAAACAATTAAACCATTAAGTGAACCATGATATCAAATAATTCAAATGGGAAGAACATTTTCAATTCACATAATATGGAGGTAATTTCATTTTCCATAGTTGGAAATTTCACTAAGTCTATAAATTTGTTGCATATAGATTTGAAAAATAAATAGAGCTTGGTTAATGTATGATGGATATTCTTGGGTAAAATCCAATATAAAGCTATAGGCATTAGATCTTTCATAAAAACTTGTAAGTCATGTGATTTTAGACCCTTTAACTTTAAATTAGTCATTTAAATGATTTTCTTGATATTCAATGAATACCCCTATAGAACCATTACATAATTCAAGAAGCTGAAAAACTAATAACCCTCCTACCTAGAAAGAGTGTGAGTAGCTGGAGGAAGAAAAGTTTGTTTTTAACCATTCATTGGTGTTAACTCATCCCATATTCCCATTTCAATCATGTCCAACCTAGCCTTAATTTCATCCTTTATTCTATTGGGTGCATTTAGTCACATGACCATGACATTATCACATAAATTTTTTCAACATGCATATCATCAAGAAAATGCCTGATTTACAAAAAATTCTAGTATTATAATTCAAGAAAATGATCTCTTTTTTTAACTAGTTTTCATAAGGTTTTTAAAAAAAATTACCAAAAGTAGTTTTCATATCTTTTAATTTCTCAAACAGTTGATCACTTATTAGTGGAGACTATGTTGTACGTTTTTTTAAACTCACATCGAATGATGTTGTCCAAGATTGGTACTTATGTAACCAAGGTATAAATATGTGATGTATGATAAATACAACCTTCGATGAATGTTTCGACCTAATTGATTGTGTACCTTGTTCAAAAATGGTACACCCTTGAGTTTCTTTAATGTTATATCATAACAAATTTCCATAATTAATAAAGTCATTTATTATCTTATACAACATGGAACTCAATGTGAAATATTCATTTTTGTAAGAATCATACAATTTAACACCTGAATCCCAAAATATTTTCAATTATTCATTCAATGGAGCCAAATAAACATAAATATCATTACCCATTTTTTTTGGTCCTAATATAAGTATAGATAACATAATGTATTTTGATTTCATATATAACCATGGTGGAAAGTTATAATTTACTAACATAATCAGCCATGTACTATGAGTGGTTCTTATAAAATAAAAATAATTCACTCCATCTATAGATAGTGCAAGATGGGGGTTTCTCAGATCGTTTCCAAATTCAGGATACTCATGATCAATTCTCTTCCACTAAGGAGATTTTATAGGATGATGAAGTTTCCTATCTTTATGTATTGTATCTGCATGCCACATCAATTCCCTTGTAGTATCCTCACTTATATATAGGCTCTTAAACCTTGTAATGATTGGAAAGTACCATACAACATTATTAGAACCCAATTCATCTTTCTTGTATCTAGAATCACCACACTTTGGGCATTCTTTAATTGATTTTTAATCCTTGAGAAATATTATACAACTATTTGGATAGGCATGTATTCTTTTAGAGATCATAACCATTGAACATAGCATTTGTTTAACATCATATATTCAAATAAGAAGATCATTATCTTCTCGAAGAATATCATTCAAGAGAACAAGTAGTTCATTAAAACTAGAATCACTCCATCCATTTCCATCTTTAAAATTATACAACTTTAATATAGCTGACAATGTTATATATTTAGTTTAACCAGCATACAATGGCATCTTTGCACATCTCTTTAACTTCTTAAACAATTTTGTAAAGTCACAAAGTTCATCTTCAACTATCATTTTAATTTTCTCAATACGATCTTTATCATTATTCACACCTATAATCACATCTTCAATATGGTCTTCTTCATTTTACACATTTGTAATCATATCATATGATCCATAAAATGTAACGTTATCCCAGTCACTAGCTATATTCACTTTTTCCCTGTGTTTATTCCAACATTTATAAATTTGATCTATTCCATGACAGATCAAGTGTTCTTCTAAATCCTCTGGACTAATTATTCTTGAATAACAACAGTTTAAACATGGAAAAAGGATTTGAGAAGGGTCATATACATGATATTTTTCAAACTTGATAAACTATTTCACCTCATCTCCATACTCTTTTTTCATATGATTAGTATCTGTACATTTTTTATTCATATATATCTTATTTTATTTGGGAATATTAATATTTAACAAAATAAATAAATTCACAAAATGGGGCCTTTCAAATAATGGGAACCCAATATTTGAATGTTTCAAAAAAATCAGCATGCTTTGAAGTAAATGGGTAATTGAATTTAAGAAAATAATTACTTCACTGGGGGTGGTTTTTATCCTCTGAATTCATCCACAATGATCACTGGTACCTGGTATGGGATGACTACTACTCAGGGTAGTTCAAGAAAAATAGTTGCATATCCATACGAGATGGGGGATGAGTCTTAGGGGAAAAAATGCAATAATAACTATTTGAGATATGGAGATTATGAGGATGATATTTATCTCCTTAAATCTAAATGTTCACGGGCTGGGGATTTTTCAAAGCACTGGATAACATTTCTTTTTTTTTGTCTAAATTTTAAAAAATAAGAAGCGGTAATATGATCCCTACAAGGGGCTCCTTGATTGGTGTGACTATAATAAGGCTTTGTTGGATAGTATTACATGCACTCATGCTAAGACAATCATTTCAATTTCAACATTCAAAGAAATCCTTCAATTACTTCATGAAAAGGAAAATTATTTTGGTCTAAGGACTAAATTTCAGTAGTGATTAGCTTAATGTGAGGCCAAGGTTGCAAGAGTGGAGTTATGATGGATATTCTATGGGTTGGATGGAGTTAGTGGCATTCCCTTTCCATGATATTACTATTAATCTATACTATATAGTAGGTTATATTTTGTGTATCTAGGAAGTCTCTGAAAGTTAATATGATCATATAAATATATATATATATCCCTATGTCCTTACACATGTTTGCATTTATATATATATATATATATATATCACTCATCCCATTTCATTTATAAATATAGATACCACTCGTCTTTTTAACAAATATTTTAAGGAATGTTCATGGTGTTTTTTAACATTTCTTATATAATAACCAATGTTAAAAATAGTTTTAACATTGCTTAATATATAAATAGTGCTAAAATACAGGTTTTTGATCTCATTTATATGAATAACTAATTTTAAAAGTAAAATTTTTAATTATGTGATCGTAATGTTTCAATTTCTTTAAAACACACCCATTCGATTTATTTTCCCGCTTATAAATTTATCATGTCATGAGCACACTTTTTAAAATAACTTATATAACTTTACCTTTCCCCAAATTCTATATTCCTGATTTACACATCCTTCGTCATTTTAATGCTTCATCATTCCATCACTTTTCCATGGTATTTACAATATTTTATCATTATTTGGTTTCTTTTATGATTTATCATATTTTTATTTAAATATATTATGATTTTTTTAAGAATATGACTTCATCATATCATGTATAAATGTTAAAGATTATAAATGAGATTTATTAAAATAAGTTTAAAATTTTCATGAGTTCTTCCTTGAAAAGAAAATGAATATTAATAAATGATATTTAGATTCAAAGGACATCACCACTAGTAAGGAAAAGAAACCACAACATTGAGTTTTTTTTTTAATTTTTTTCTGTAATTTTCTACTTCTTTCATATAGTTTTTTATTCCAAGAGAATTATGTGTATTGAACTATTTTAAAATATATATATAACATTTGACATTGGTTATTTTGAAAACCATCATTGAAATTCACATATATCATTAGTTATAAAAATAATAAATGTTATATGTGATTTTCAATGTTGGTTCTCAAAATAACTAATTTTGAAATAAATTTTTTATGATATCTGATGTCGGTTCTCAAAAATAATTGATGTTTAAACCCTTTATAGTTATTCAAAATAAATATGTTGATGTTGGTTTATATAACCAATGTTAAAAAAATACATACAACATTATTCGTATTAACATCAGTTGAAAACTACATTAAAACATAAAAAATTGATGCTAGAAAGTATTATTTCACTAGTGATTTCAGAATGGGGAAATTTGGAAAAGGAATTAACATAATCTTATTGAATATTTAAAAGTAACTATTGAGAATTTGTATAGGGAAAATGGTAAAGTCCTAGATAATATCTGTCTATATACATAAAAATGATAGTTTCTGGAAAGTAGTGAGATATAGAAAAGGGGAAACATTTTCTATATATATAAAAGTAACATTTTAAATCTAATAAAAATTAATAGTGTATGTAAGCATGATAGGATAAGTAAGTGTGAATTTGGAGTTTACATAAAGTTCATCGGATAGTGTGTAGGAGTTATTTCCACTTATAAGGGATGTTACATAAGAGTCATTTCTATGACTCAAGGGCGATGCATACTGTTCATTCCCTTTACTATTTTGGGTAAAGAGTCAGCCACACCTTGGATTGATGGTTATACCATGAAGAAAAAATGTAATGGTTTATCAATATTAAAATATGATTGATATTTCAAACAAAATATCATGAAGGATCTAATTGAATTTCAGTTTACTAATTATTTTCATATATTAAGAAATATTAACCTGAATTTAGGAATCAATAATAATTTTTGTTTTGAAAATTTAGTTAGATATTTATTTATCAATTAAGATTTTAAGTAAAATAAATTAATGTCTAATTGGATTTTATATTACTAAAATTTTCTTCTAATCCTTTTACAAATAATTAAATAGTAATATTCATTATATAGAGTTTAGAAATATATAACTAGATTTGATGATAAATAAAACATATACATTTGAATAAAACATATAATTATATAAAATATTTCAAAATTTATTTAAGAGTTACATTAAAAAATATTATATAACACTTATTGGTATTTTATGTTAGTTAAAATTTCTTTTATTTTATTCATATCTTTAATATGATGAAATTTTTTTAAACTAATTAATATAAGGATCCAATAATAACATTCATTTTAGAATTTTAGAAATATTTTAAAAGATATATTTCAATAATGTATAATTGAAAATGTAAACACATCTTGTTAAATTCCTAGTTAAAAATAAATATACATGTAAAAAAAGAAATATATTTTGATACATTGATTATTTTTCTCATTTCAATGTTTTATATCAAACATATTTTATAGGATCAAACTAAATTTCACTTCACTAAAATTATTTTTTTTTCTTTTAAAAATTATGTAATGGTAAATTAAATTTAATCCATCAATACTAAAATTTAACTATAATACTTAATTTAATATAATTAAACAATATCAAAGAAATAATATATATTTAGAAAATTTATATGGGCCGAGGGATGATGATAATTAGGGAACCATTATTGAAAACTCAAAGAAGTTTAAAAGGAGTGTGAGGAACACCAAATACAAGGTATGAGATGGGGAAGGGGTTAGTAATGATTGTAGAATACCCCAACGGCAGTGGGTGATGAATATATTTGGAGGGTAGGGGTTTTCAAGTAATGGTGGTAGGTTGTGGACATCATGGAGATTCGAAATGACATGAAATCCATTTGGAAGCCATGATGGGTGGTGTAATGTAGTGCAGGGGTTCAATACATGGCTACATGGTGCATAAAAACATCAAGAAACTCCATTATGTGGTCAAGGAACTGATCTAGAGGTGCTAAAAAATTAATTGATCGACACATGCCTTGTATTTGGAGAGGATTTATCTATTTAGAAAGGGGTTCAGTGAGAACGGAAGTAATAGCAGTGACAGTAGGGTTCAACAAGAGTGGCGACAATGACAGTAGGATTTTTTGAGATCTTGAAGGTGTGGAGAGGTGACTTTGTTAGGGTTCTTTTTATAATATCTGGTAAAGCTTTTATCAGCACTCTAATAAAGATCTAATTTTAATAATATATATTTATTTATTTATAATTATAATTATAAATAAATATATATTAAAATATTTATATATATTTATAAATATTTGTATATGTTTATAAAATTATAAATATATTTATTAGTTAAATATATTTATTATAATTTTATAATTATTTAAATATTTATTTTTTATTTTTTATTTATAATTATAATTGTAAATAAATATATTTATAGATATTTATATTTATTTATTTATTTATTTATTTATATAATTATATATATATATATATACTCAAAAGGTTCATTCATAGGCTTAATGGCCAAACCTATGACTTCAAATTTATTATAAAAAGATAAAAGTACAATGTAAAGAATGATGCAAACATGACATAAAATTCCCAAATTGAAATAGGATATCACTTCCTTTTCATACCCCTAGATCCCATATTCTTAGGAAATATGCCCCTTCCCTTTGGATGTTGACCCCTCTACCATGTCCTGGGTTGCGAGGGATCATCATCCTCTTTGGATGCTGAGTCAGAGGATTCCTCCAACATATAAAAAATTCTAAATTTCCACAAAAATTCTCATAAATTCATGTATGGATTCAAATGAAGTCCATCATCAATGTTAATTGCTATTAGTTTTTGTATTATTAAATAATCACTAAAGCTAAACACATTTGGCTCCATCGTTGAAAAAATGACCTCCAACTGTGAGAAGAACCAATCCACTACTTCCTTATTGATGCCTTCAATTGGCCTTTCACCCTCCTGGTCTTTTGAGGAAATGTATTTCATATTCTTATCTTTTGAAAAAATTCATTCCTCATATGATGCCCTGTCAAATCATCCATAATAATTCTTCATAAGTTCAGAAAAATTTGATGTATAATTCCATTCAAGGTGCTTGAGATCATCCACATTACTACTAGGATGTATATCATGTAGGGGGATAGGAGATGACCATACCAACTCAAAAGATGTCACAATTGTTTTGGATTTCCAAGGGATAACCAATTGGAAACCCACATCATCCATTAATTTATTATTACCTTTGGATAAAGGTTCATATTGCATGGGTGGTATAAGTGGTGCCTCATCAGATTTTTGATATTTGCACATAGGGTCATATACTTTGAGAAAAACCTCATTATAAGCGATAAGAAAAGCTTCTTTGGTTCCTAATTTATCTTTGTAGTCAGCAGCGGCACCCACCTTACCACCCTTACTGGAATTCTTCAACTGAAGGGACACTCTAGTCACACAATTTTCCTCTTTCCTTCCAATATGATTATAATAAGCATCCTCAAGTAGATCAGTCATGTCTTCATGCTTATAGGGTGACTTCCTTACAGGTGAGTGAATCACATAAGAATATTCTTATAGATACCCCTGTGAAGACTCAACATTGAATATGTTGGCACCTCAATTAGGAGACTTAACATGGTTCAAGAGAGCCTACATATCCTGCCACCTACATTCATCCACCTGTAAGGCTGAATCAACCTAAGAACTATCCAAGTTCTATTGTAGAGGAGCAGGCAGACAATTGTGTAGGGCCACATCAAAGTCCGCACCCTGGCCCTCAAGGGGAGGGAGAACCTCCTGTATATCAGACCTGCATTTACTAACATTAGATCATTTTCCATTCTCAACATTCACGCTAGCCACATTTTCAGTGAAAGACTGAGTGTCGACCTAAGTTCTGTTACCCTGCCCATCACCCACAGAGACACCAAGGATATTCCCAGCTTGTAGCTTGCTATCAACTACATTAATTAGTTGCTTCTACTTGCAATAATTAGTAGAATGACTTATTTTCCTATAGTTGGAATATTTCAGATTACTATGATAAGATCTATTCAGGTGCCTGATGTTTTCAATCCTAGAGCAGAAGGCGTACATCTTCTCTAGAGAGATCGAAATCTCAAAATGAAACTTATCAGCAATAATAATGACACGTTCAGTGAGGGGAGCAAGGAAATAAACCCCAATCAATATCCTTATGAAGTGACCAAAACATTCCTTCTCATTATCTTTGTTGAATATGATAGGCATACCCACCGCTGAGGCAATATCCCACAAAATCTTCAGGTGTCATAGAAACCAACTTAGACCCTTGATTCGAAACCATACCTGTGCAATAGAGTTATTTATTTTTGAGTGGTTAAAGAAAGGATCCTAGTATTGGATCTTGAGGTAGTCAGGATTAAGTGAAACCATTCCAACCCCCCATTATTTCGATTTCAAGAAATCCGAAGGGAAAATTATGTGGAAAAAACCCTTACCTATTATAGTGAGGCTCTAATCATGGAATCCCCAAATCTATGAGAGGCGGTCATGGAGTCGTGCGTTTATACACAATATTTCTGGAAGGAAGGGAGTAACCCTAACTATAATAGAATACTAGAAATACCTAATATGGTCTTGAAATATCATACAATTAGCCTCAACAACTACGGGAGTGTTGTTCTTTGTGATCTTGCTAGAATAATTCTCGACATCAGCAAAGAAACGACCTTCTCTAACTTTTTTCAGATTCAATGATTAGGGCATCTTTCTTTGAATGGGAATCATCTAGAATGGGGATATCATCCCTATTCAGCACAATAGCTTACTCTTTCTGCCTTGAGTTACAAACAAACACTTCCTTTGGATCAAAGTAGCCTGCAAGATACATTGCAACTCACCTCAGAACGCCATGGGGAGATGGAGAGAGATGCTCCCGCAGCCCATTAATCCCAATCGCATCATTATATATATAGAGATATATATATATATATATAATATAAATATTTATTTATTTATTAATATATAAATATATATTTATAAAATTATAATAAATGTATTTATTGTGATTTTATAATTATTTAAATATTTATTTATTTATTTATAATTATAATTATAAATACATATATTTTAAAATATTTCTATATAGTTATAAATATATTTATATAATTATATATATTTATATAATTATATTTATTTATATAAATATATAAATACATATAGTTATAAATATAATAACTATATTTATTATCTAAATATATTTATTATAATTTTATAATTATTTAAATATATATATAATTATAAATATAAATAAATATATTTCAAGAAAGGTCCAGGAGCTAGGAAAACATGCTCCCATTATGATTTCAAATTCTTTTTAACGAAGAGAACAAATTACTTTTCCCTGAGCTTAATCTGTTCCAGGGTGACCTCCCTAGAAGAAGACCTGGAAAACCGGCCACACCCATCATCTCTTCCACGTCCTCAACCATAGTTTTTTGGATGAATACCCCGTTTCCATGTCTTAGTTTACTGTCAATACCCTTTTGGTTCATATACCTCCAAATGAGATTGTTTCCCCTTAGGGTGAAGAGATTCTTAGTGTGAAATAGTCTTCATTGATGCAAATACATCTATATCCATCTTACTCTTTCCTTTGCTGGATAAGGATTGCTCTTTCCCCATTTCTTCATCCACCTCTCTCTGCACATCCCTTTAAAAATAAAATTGACTAATTTCAGTCACTAGTTCACCGATCACTATAAGTTCCTTCACAAATTCATTATGACTGAAGCATCTAACCATAACTTCCTAGGGCTTACTGGAAGAGTCGGGACTAGAGGGATCCCCACTTCTACCTCAAGTGGAGTTCCCATGATCCTCTTTATCACCTTGAACATTTTCCTCCTCAACCAGGGAGCTCCATTCCTTACCAACCATGGTATCATACCTTTTGAGGAGATCTGTAGGCCTATTAGAGTAAGCCTCCACCAAGGGAGTAGGCACCTCCTTGCCCACATTATTTTCTTTCTTAGAAGAATTCATAACTCTCATCTTCTATTTCACAACTTTCTTTTTCTTAGTAGAAGCTACTTTATTTATCTTAATTCCAATAACATGTCTGCAACTTGAAACTTGATAACCAAATGCTTTAAATAAATCAAAAAAATAGGGAACAACTTCATATTTAAACTCAAAATCAATCTTTAATCCCTCAACCAACAAAGTGGTGTTACTTAGCCTTGGATGCATAAGATCAAAATCAACTAAAATCTTTACATAATACCCATATTTACCTATAATGGTATTATCATCATGTTTTAGAGGTTTTACTATAAAATAAGAAACATCATTTAAGATATACAGATGCCATATAACCTAACTGAGTCTATGAATGTGCACCCAGATCTTCCACCCCTTACTAGAGAGCCACCCTGATTTCTTGGATGCCTACCCCTTTTCCACTATTTAAGGGCCTTCCAAGTTTCATTATGTTCATCCAAGCCTAATAAATCATCTTCACCATCATGAACATCTTAATTTGGATCATTGTCCTTAATATAAAAAGTGATTCCTCCCTGAGGAGTTTGATTGTCTAAGAATTTTCCTCCAATGGGTCCATGAGCATTGCTAAATTCCTCTTGAAAAACATCCCTACTAAAAGATCTATTGGAAATTTCAATATGAGTAAAGTTACCTCAACCACCAACTGATGGGACATTCCCACCCTCCATGTTCATAAGGAAAACATCCCTATAACTATTTTTTTCATGTCCTCCTCTAACATAACTTCACCAGCCACTTTTTCCCCACATGGTTCAATCTGAAATGGAGAAATATTCCCAAGATTTTCACCTCCAGCCAAATCTGTCCTGGACAAGGCACGAACGGTCTGATCTATCTTGGATGGAAAGATAGATTGATTATATGTATTATATGATACCAGATGAAATACATACTAATCCACAGTAAATCCTTTCTTGAGTCCTGTATTTTCAAAATATCTAATGAGTGAATCTTTAAAAGAGACTTTGTCATCTTCAACATCCTGGTTGCATTCATCCCTCCTTGGAGGTTTATTTGCATCAGTAATAATAGGTTCAATCTAGTTCTCATTCATCCCAGAAAGAGATTCATCATTTCTAATATAGAATGATTTATGGGCCAACACAAGTGTGTCAATCCTCTTCCCCTTGAGGTCAGCATCCTTATTTGTTCCCTTGGATCCTATCTCTGCAAAGGTGTGATCATTCACAACCTTTTTCCTCATATATGTGCAAGGATATTTCTTACCAGAAGACTTCAAGTGAGCACGTGCATTCTTAATTTTAATATTTCAAACATTACTCCAATTGGAGACCTCATTTCCTACAACCCTAAAAAAACACATAATGATGGGATGGATTCATATTCAAATTAAACTTCAATTTTATCACCATTTTCCACTAAGGTATTAGAATCAAGCAATGGATTGAGTATGTCATCATCCACAAGGACTCTAGAAAAGTACCCAAATTTTCCTTTAATAGTGTTCTCATCCATTTTAATAGGTGGACCAATATAGGAGACAAGATCATTAAGAATTATAGGATTCCAAATCACCCAACTAAGACCATGAATTCTGGTCTAGATATCTACAGTTGTATGCTTTTGGGAATGTGGGTTGAAACTCAAATCTCAAGTAAAAATGAAAAATACCCCTAGATTAAGGGCATAAAAACTAGATCCCCAAACATAGGCCTGATCATCTGTATTGAAGAAAATTAAATAAAAATACCCTATGCCAAAGGGGACAATCCTTCAGTTGGACATGCCCCAAATCTTAGAGATCTGCAATTTAACCACCTCATTATTCATTAGTTTGTTTCCCTTAGCAAGAATCAAACACCCAACAAGAGAAAACTTACACGCATAAAATCTCTCCTAGAGAGTATCAGGGTTTTCGATAAATGTGAAGGTACTGTTTCTAGATTTGGAGGGGTGGTTCATGTGAAAATCATAAAGGAGACCTTTAGTTTCTTGGATTCCTTTATTCTCTTGGAATTTTACTTGAGTTAGGGCATTAGTTAAAGATACACCCTTGCACATGGGCTTTAATAGATCACATTGAGAGGAGCCCGACATAACATGATCAGACCCTCCTGCGCTCTAAGAAAGAAAATCTTTCCTTATTAGCACCCCATTAACAAAGATCTAATCAGAATTGTTGATATCCTGCAAGATCAGTGAAGGAATCGTTGAACCTGAAGCCCTCGTAGCTTGGTCGCAATGGTCGCGAGAAGCTCCGCTGAGATCCTCCACATGCATACTTTTTGTATCTATACAATTATATAATTATATATATATTAATATATAAATATATATAATTATAAATATAATAAATATATTTATTTTTCCTACTTTGGTGTAGATCAGGACTTAACGAGGGTTGGCCCTATTTCTCTCTCTTTAGAACCCACAAATCACGATGTTTTGAAGGTCTTGAATTCATCATAGGTAGGTGTTACTATAGATGATTGTTTCTTTACTAGTCTTCAGTGTTATTCTTTATTTGCTCACAACTGAATCTCGAGGAATAGTGCCCTAACCTTTGTTGAACCAAATCCTAGGTTCTTTGAGGAGCAGATTGCATCTTGTAAGCACTCCATTATTGCACAACTTACCTCAAAATAGAAGAGTGATGGTTGGAAACTTTAAGACTTGAATAATATGCTACTTAGAGTATAGGGATTTTATGGTTGACACATGGTGTCACTTGATATGGGATATTTCTATATTAACTTCCCCTCTTACTACCACAGAAATGGGTTTTCACAGCGCTACCCTTTATCAGTGCTAAAGAAATCACTGATAAAGGGGGTACTGATAAAACACTATTTTATTGAATATTTTATTGATAATAAATGATATAATTTCCTCACATTGTGTTAAATATGTTTAATTAGAAATTATTTGGGATTAGATCATTCATTTGAATATTTGATGAAAGTTCCAGTTTTACCCTTTATAGTTAACTGTAGTATTTCAAAGATAAATATTTGTATATTTATTATTTTAATTTTAAATTTTTTAAACGTGTTCCTAACTTAATTATCTACAACTTTTATTCATGACAATAGAGCTAAAGAGTGCATTTGGTTGTTGAAAATGGTCCATGAAGTCAAAGTTGGGCTGGACTCTCCAGAATGGAAAAGATTCTGTATTTCAGCCATAACTCCTTCATATGGTCCTGTATTAAGCCCAAATTTTTATAGGGGATAGATAACCCATATCCTCACATATTATCCTTCTTGAAGGACGGCCAATTCACACGTTTTGGTAGTAAAATTGGCGGTTAAAGTTGGAATAAAATATTTGGCCGAATTTCCGCATTCACACTTGAAACCACTTGTAACCTCTCCTCCCCTACCCTCTATAAATTGGAGTTTTTCTCATTTTTAGGGTTTGGGGACGTGCATTAGAAAGTTGAGGGAATATTATAAGTGGATCCACTCCAATTATCCAACCATTTAAATAAGGGTAGCTCTTGAAGCAAGGATCCCTTCGACGAAGCCTTCTTCTTCTCCTTCATGTTGTAATGATTTTGTTTGTGTAATAAACTTCTTTGTTCTTCTTTTATTTATTATCTTTTATTATATTTTTTTTTTAATTTATTATTCTATTAATCTTACTATTTGGTCTGTAATTTTTTAGTAGAAGCTTTATTGGGTTATACCCATTATAAACCTTTTCACATGCAAAACGCTTCTACGATGATTACGCCACCCATGGAAGAGTAGTTCTTTTTAGTAATCGATCGACCTCTATCCTTATTCATTAATTTATTTTGAATAAATGATATAATTTAATTCACATAATATGATCCATGAATTTTGTTTTTAAATTACAATAAACTAATCAATAAATTTAACAATTAATACAAAACACGCGAGGTCGAGATTTTGTGTAAATTGTGAGAGCGTGATCTTAATCGGTAATACAAGACCACACGGGATAAATTTGTAGAGTTAAAATATAATCCCTAAACACAATTAATCATCATTTCAAGAATGGATATGTGCTCTAATTAACCACTTACCATAATCTATCCTTAGAACAACAATCAAAGCAGGGTGCTGTGATTGCGTGTTCCGAAGCTAGCCTAGGGTTTAAGTAATTTCATCTTTGTGGTTAAGTTAACTCTCATAGGGTTCGAGGGATAACAAATTAGGGGATCATAATTAAGTGGATATTGATTTAAATGATAATGATTAATAATTTAATGAATAGGTAGAGTTAGATCAATTACGCCTTTTAAAATAGATTTCTAAAAAAATATCTTATTGTTGTGTCATTTTAATCGAAATTCATTTCAAAACTAAAAACAAAAAAAATATACAATCTTCTTCTAGCAAACTTCTTATAGATTCATAAACTATAACAAACCCCAATACTTTAAATTATTTTTTTTATTCTATTCTATTTTATTTTTTTTTATAATACCTTTAATAATTTGTTAAATTCACTTCCTCCTTTGAGAGACGACCTTGGTCAGCCACTCTGCTGTACCTAAGTACCCCAAAATCACACTAATCATTTGAGGGCGCCCATGACAGTGATCTTTCAAATTGGCGTCATTGCCGGGGAGGCAAGTAATTTATTCAACCATTTAGAGGTATTTCTTTTATTTTTCATTTTATTATTTTCTTCACCTCTCTCTTTTATCTTTCCCCTTTCTCAAGTTTTCATTTTTTTTCATCCTCTTCTTTTCTTTTTTTGGACCATCAACTCAAACTTCTCATTTTTATTTTACTATGGTCCACTTTCTTTCTTTTCATTTTTATTTTATTTATGACACGAACTAATCCTGAAGATCTCTTAGATCTTGACCCTGAGATTGAACGCAGCCTTAGGGCACGAATCAGACATTCTCAGTCTACGGGAAGTTTTAATATTCAACCAGTTGGTGAATTCCTCTCTTCTGGAAACATTGAAATTGGAAACAATTCAAATTCATACATAAAAGAGGAACCAATGGCTGGAAATAATGGAAATGAGCTAAATAGAACCATTCGAGAATTGGCTGCACCTGATATTAACTATCAACCAAATTGTATTGCATACCCAAATCTCGAATCAGACTTTGAACTAAAATCTGGGTTAATTCACTTAATTCCAAAGTTTCATGGCTTATCTGGTGAGGATCCCAATAAACATTTGAATGAATTTAATGTGGTTTGATCAACCCTAAAACCTAGAAATGTTTCTGAAGATCAAATAAAATTAAGAGCATTCCCATTCTCACTTGATGGAGCTACGAAGGATTGGATGTACTATTTACAACCTGAAGATGTAACATGTTGGAACGATCTGAAACGTCTTTTCTTGTAGAGATTTTTTCCAGCATCAAGGACCACTTCCATTCGTAAGGAGATCTCGGGGATCAAGCAAGCATGAGGGAAGTCAATGTATGAGTATTGGGAGCGATTCAAGAAGTTGTGTGCAAGCTGCCCACATCACCAAATCAGTGAGAAATTACTCATTCAGTAATTTTATGAAGGACTCACACCTATGGAGAGAAGCATGGTGGATGCTGCAGCTGGAGGAGCATTGGTGGACAAGACACCAGTATCTGAACGAGCATTGATCGACAAAATGGCCCAAAACTCCCAATAATTTGGTGATAGAGGTACACCACATGTCAGGGGAGTACATCAGGTAAGTCCTTCTTCTCTTGAAAGTCATTTGATTGATACAAAGTTGGAAGAATTGACCACTATGGTGAGGCAGATTTCTTTTGCTCAAAAGACATCCCAGCCCATTCCTTCAAGGCCTTGTGGCATTTGCACTGAGACAAGCCATCCAACTGACTGTTGCCCACAACTACAAGAGACAGAGGATTGTGCATCAGTATTCCCTGGGAGACCATTTCAGCAGCAACAACAACCATATCCCCAAAAGAAGTTTGATTCATTTGCTCCAACATACAACCAAGGGTGGAAGGATCAATCAGACATGAGGTATGGATCTGGACAACAACAAAGGCCCCCTTTTCAACAAAACTTCCAGCAGCCTCCGCCTTACCAGCAGGGTTTCCAACAACCCCAAAAGAGATTTGAAGCTCAAACATCAACAAGCCAACAACAAGGGAATCCCCCACCCAAGGTAGATTCTAACACTGATGATCTTTTGAAGAAAATTGTTCTTAATCAACAGAATGAACTGAAGAGTCAAGGTTCGGAGTTGAGGGAGTTGAAGACTCAAATGAGCCAGATTGCCACCGCCCTCCATGAACTTGTGAGTAAGAATTCTAGAAATCTACCTTCCCAACCCACTCCAAATCCAAAGGGGAATGCCAGTTCCATCACATTGAGAAGTGGGGAGCAAATAAATGATACATCTGTACCTACCATTCCACCGGGATTCACCTCAACTCCGGAGCAGCCGCATTCCAAACCAACTGATTAGTAATCAAAGGAGAAAGATAAAGGTAAGAAAAAGATTGATGATATTCCTCCTAAACCCCTTCCTTTTCCCAACAGGGTTGTTCAAACCAAGAAGATGGCTGAATAAGTAATGAAAAAAGAGGTTTTGGATACATTCAAGCATGTGGAGATCAACATTCCTCTACTTGAAGCCATTAAGAAAATTCCAAGGTATGTGAAATTCTTAAAAGAACTTTATACCAATCGAAGAGGGATCAAGGGAAATGAGAGGATCAACCTTGGAAGGAATGTCTCAGCACTAATTACACCAACTCTAGCAATACCAAAAAAGTGCAAGGATCCCGGGACATTCACCATCCCATATACCATAGGGGAGTTTCACTTCTCTGATACTATTTGTGATTTAGGAGCTTCAATAAATGTGATGCCTCACTCTGTATTCTCTTCTTTAAAGGTTGGTGAGTTGAAGCCGACGAGAGTAGTAGTGCAGTTGGCGAATAGAGCTACGGCATATCTAGCAGGAGTTCTTGAGGATGTACTTGTCCGGGTAAGAGACATGATCTTTCCAGCGGATTTCTATGTTCTTAACATGGAGGATGATCAGGTAAGTTATCATTCCCCCATTATCTTATGTAGGCCCTTCCTCAAAACTACAAAAACTATCATAAATTTCAATGAGGGTACACTTTCCATGGAATTTGGGGATGAACTTGTGATATTTAATGTTATGGATTCCATGAAGTACCCCTCAGAGGATCATTATGCATTTGTTATCTCCCATTTTGAACCACCAAGTAAAAACACCATGGAATTAGATTGTCCTATGCTTAGGGAGATTATAAGTATTGGTTCTAGTTTGATGTCTAAGAGTACTTCCACACCCGTTTCTAAGGAAAAAGACTCTATAAGATTTGATTTTGAAATGGAATCATATTATGATTTTGATCATGTGAACTCTGATTATGACATGGCTATAGAGTATGCTGATGGATTTGATGCTTTATTCTCTGATTTTGATGATTTATATTCTGATACCGATGCTCTTTGTGCACATATTTCAGTTCCTTCAATGTCTCCATCCAGAGTACACCCTCCTTCATTAGAACTCAAGCCATTTCCACCAAATCTGAAATACTCATACTTGTTGAGTGGTGAGAGATTACCTGTTATCATTGCTAATAATCTCCCTATTGAACATGAAGAAAAGATTTTGAATATTTTGAGGGAGAACATCAGGGCGATTGGGTGGACCTTGGCTGACATATCAGGTATTAGACCCTCCATTTTCATGCATAGGATTCTCTTGGAGGATGGGGATAAACCGGTGAGACAGCCACAAAGGATACTCAATCCCACCCTCCTGGAAGTTGTTAAAAAAGAATTTGAGAAATTTCTCGAGGCTGGTATAATCTTTCCCATTTCAAATTCTTAGTGGGTAAGTCCTATTCAGGTTGTGCCTAAGAAGATTGGTTTTACTGTTGTTAAAAATGAGAAAGATGAATTATTTCCAATGAGGGTACAAAACAGTTGGCGTGTGTGTATTGATTATAGGAAACTAAATCAGTCCACTCGCAAGGACCATTTCCCCCTCCCATTTATTGATCAAATGCTTGAGAGACTAGCTGGGAAAACACACTATTGTTTCTTGGATGGATTTTCTGGATATTTTCAGGTTCCTATAGCTCTGGAGGACCAGGAGAAGACGAAATTCACCTGCCCATTCGATACCTTTGCTTACCGAAGGATGCCATTTTGGCTTTGCAATTCCCCAGGTACCATACAGAGATGCATGGTGAGTATTTTTTCTGATTTTATTGAGACTTTCATGGAGGTATTTATGGATGATTTTACAGTGTATGGGTCTTCATTTGATGAAGGTATAAGTAGTTTGGGAAAGGTGTTGAATCGTTTTATTGAGAAGAATCTGGTCCTGAACTTTGAAAAGTGTCATTTTATGGTAGAGCATGGCATTGTCTTAGGGAATATAGTCTCACAACATGGCATTGAAGTTGATAAATCTAAGGTAGACATTATTTCATCCTTCCCATATCCTACATGTGTGCGTGATGTTTGATCATTCCTTGGACATGCTGGATTTTATCGACGCTTCATCAGAGATTTTAGTAAGATCGCTCTACCCTTATCTCGATTGCTTCAAAAATACATTGACTTCAATTTTGATGATTCATGCAGGGTATCATTTGATGAGCTAAAGAAGTGAATGACCACTCCACCGATCATACAGCCCCCGCGGTGGGACCTCCCATTTGATCTTATGTGTGATGCGTCCAACTTCGCGGTTGGAGTTGTCTTATCTCATAGGGCGGAGGGACGTTCACATGTGATTTCATATGCATCGAGGACATTGGATTCTGCCCAATCAAACTACACCACAATAGAAAAGGAGTTTCTTGCTGTTATATTTTCTTTATATAAATTCCGTTCATATTTATTGGGCTCTAAAGTAGTTGTTTTTTCTGACCATGCAGCTTTGAGGTACCTCCTAAAGAAGCCAGATGCAAAGCCTGGGTTGATCCAATGGATACTCCTTCTTCAGGAATTTGATATTGAGATAAAGGAAAAGAAGGGGTCAGAAAACTTGGTGGCGGACCACATGAGTAGTCTTACTCACACACTAGAGGATGACACCTTGGACTAGGTACCACTTCGGGACACTTTCCCCGATGAGAATCTCTATACCGTCTCAGGTACGCATCCTTGGTATGTTGATTTAGTTAATTACATTGTTTCCTCTGAAATCCTAGTGAATTTAAAGAAACATCAAGTCTAAAAATTAAAAAGTGATTCTAGGTTTTATGTGTGGGATGATCCTTACCTCAGGCGCATGTGTAGTGACCAAGTTATTAGGAGGTGTGTTCCTGATCATGAGTTTGAGTCTGTTTTGCAATTCTGTCACACACTTGCATGTGGTGGACACTTTGGACCCCAACGGACAGCTATGAAAGTTTTAGACTCTGGATTATATTGTCCTAGCTTATTCCATGATTCCCATGTGTTTTGTAAGTCATGCTCTCGTTGCCAACACACTGGAAATATTTCAAGGAGACACAAGATGCCCCAACAACCCATTTTATTATGTGAGATTTTTGATGTTTGGGGAATTGATTTTATGGGCCCTTTTCCTAGTTCCCTTGGTTTTTTTACATTTTGGTTTCTTTTGATTATGTGAGTAAATGGGTGGAGGCTAAGGACACTAGGAATGATGCTTCTCATGTTGTTGTGGACTTTTTCAAAGCACAGATTCTTTGCAGGTTTGGAGTACCAAAGGCCATCATCAGTGACCAAGGGACACACTTTTTCAATAGGAATTTTTCTTCCCTCCTTCGAAAGTATGGGCTGACACACAAAACATCAACACCATACCACCCCCAAACAAATGGCTAGGCTGAGGTTTCAAATCGTGAGTTGAAACAAATTTTGGAGAAAATTGTGCAGCCAAATAGGAAGGATTGGAGCAAGCACTTGGATGATGCATTGTGGGATTATAGGACAGCATACAAGACCCCCATTGGTATGTCCCAATTTCGGATTGTTTTTGGTAAAGCATGTCATCTCCCAGTGGAAGTCGAGCATCGGGCATATTGGGCTATAAAGAAATGCAACATGGAATTGGCCCAAGCTAGAATTCAAAGGAAGTTTCAAATTCAAGAGCTTGAGGAGATTCGACTGGCATCATATGAGAACTCAAGGCTCTACAAGGAAAGATCAAAAGTAGTTCATGATAAAATGATCCAGAAAAGGGAGTTTCATGTTGGAGAGAAAGTCCTACTCTACAGTTCACGACTGAATTTGATGCCTGGTAAGTTGTGTTCCAGATGGTTAGGTCCTTATATTGTATCTAATGTTTTTCATTATGGTGTAGTGGAGATCACACAAGAGGACACTGGAAGGAGATTTACAGTCAATGGGAAACGTTTTAAGAGATACATTGAGGGACTTCCTACTGATGCAATGGATTTTATCACACTGCATGACCCCATCATCACTTGAGCACATCAGGCTGTTCCTAACCCTTTCACTTTTATATTATTTGTCCTATTTAAAAATTCTGCATTTCATGTGCATATATCATCTCATGGGTTCACATTTAGGACAATGCAATATTTTAAGTGTGGGGAGGGAACCTTTTAGTTTAGTAATTTCAATTGTTTTCCTATTTAAAAAAAACCAAAAAAAATTGTGTGTTTTTCAAATTTTGTGTGTTTATTTTACAATTTTCTGTGTTTTTTTGAAACTTTTGAGCTGAAATGATTCTCATCACCATTTTTAAATCCATATCAATAAGTGAAACAATTTTCCCCTTGAAACTAAGCTTAAATGAATGCTGAAATGACTTTGTTTCAAGTTCAAATATTTAGTAATTTCATGAAAAGTACACTGAATTTTGAATCCCATGCCACATCTCACTATCTTTATATTTGAAATCACTTTCCTATGAGGCTTCTAAACCATTATTTTCATATTCTTTACATTCACCTCACTTATTGAGAGAACCAAACCATGCTTGATTTAACCAGAATTTGATCTATTCCTGTAAAAACTTGAGGGTTTTAGGTACTTATGTTTAAATGATTAAGGCATTTGTTTGGTATTAAATCCCCTATTTCAAAAAATCCTTTTTTATAATGGCCTACCTTGAATATTTAATCCTTGTATCCCTTAGAATCCATGCACATCCTATTAGGTTAGCCACATTACAAGCCAATTTTTCCTATCCAACCAACTCTTGAAGTGAAATTGCATAATCTAGTTGAGCTTAAGTGTGGGGGAATCTATCTTGTGTTTGTTGGGTCGTAGAGGATGGCAAGAGGGGGGGGTGAATTGCCTTTTCAAAAATGATTAACAATTTAAAACAATTATCAATGCAGCGGAAATAAAAAAAGGCAAGACACAATTTGATAACGAAGTTAGGCTTAATTCTCAAGCCTACGTCTCTGCTCCCAACAAGAACCGTTGAGAGATTAATACGTCAGCTTGCTTTTTAATGGTTGTAGCAAGAAACCCACTAGCCGTTTTAAGGTAGGCTAGAACACCTTCGTACAGCTTGCTTTTTTATTATGGTTGTAGCAATAAACCCAATTGAAAGAAATAATGTAAATGAGAGGTTTGTTTTAATCCAAACCCAATGAAGAACTAAACAAATAAAATAATACAAACACACGGAATCCTTGAGCGCCAAAAGTGTGAGAGCAGCTGATGGAGAGGGAGCTCAAGCTTCAAGGATGGCAATGGATCACAAGAGGCCTTGGAGATTTTTTCGTTAGAGCGTCAAGACATCAAAATATATTTCGGTTATGTTCCCAGCATCCATGGTTTCTTATTTATAGGAGAAATACCCATAAACACTTCAATATGGCCGTTGGAGGGCTTCCGGAGCCGTTGGGGGTCAAAAGTACAAGTCTGGTCAAAGCCCAACGGCTAGTTTGACTGGGCACACCGGCTGGCCGGTGGTGTCTCACCAGCTGGCTGGTGGTCCACCGGCTGGCCGGTGCTGAGCTCCCGGCTGGCCGGTGGTCCAGACAGAGCAGGCTTTCTGTCTGGGTTCCACCGGCTGGCCGGTGGTCATCCACCGGTTGGCCGGTGGCACCAGGCAGTGGGCAAGCCTACTGCCTGGGTCCTCCGGCTGGCCGGTGGGTAAGAACCGGTTGGTCGGTGCCCATACTGGCTGCCCGGTGCACTAGCACCGGCTAATCGGTGGCTCTGGCAGAAAGCAATGCTTCTGCCAGAGACCACCGGCTGGCCGGTGGGAATCCACCGGTTGGCCGGTGGACTCAGAGAGTCCACTATCAGCCTTCTTGGGCCAACTACTGGGCAACCTTTTTCCTAGCATCAAAACACTTGAAAACAAGTTAGAACACGATGAGAGTGATTGTGATCATTAAAATCCAAGAGAGAGGGGTACAACAATCTCCCCCTATTTTGATGATCACAATCACAAAAGAGAAAGCTTTAAAAAGGATATTCCAATTGAAAACTTAAATAAACAATTTTGGACATGAAAATTTATTAGAGATCATTTCAAAAAAAATTGAAGAGATGTACCATGTATTGAAAATGATCTTAATCTAAAGAGAATGAGTCATTTTGAAATTGTAACCATAGGTCATTTTTTTTAAAAGGAACAAAATCAATAACTTACCGGTTTTAAAAAAAATTGAACTTTTAAAAAGAGAACTTTAATCAATTGAAATATGAAACTAGTAAATAGAGAAATTTCTCCCCCTTTGGGATTATCAAAATAGGAGGGAAAAAGAAAAAAAAATGAGAAGAAATTAGATAAACAACAAAAAAATTGAATTAAAATAAAAAAGAGTTAAATATTTAATAGTGCTCATTGATGAATCATTCCTAACTCCCCCTTAATAAAATCAAAACGTTCAACCGGGAGCAGTTTGGTAAAAATATCAGCTAATTGGAAATCAGTAGAAATTAAGTCCAAAGTGATATCCCCTTTTTGAAAATGGTCACGAAGGAAATGATGCCTTAAGTCTATATGCTTTGTTCTAGAGTGTTGTATTGGATTCTTAGAAATACTAATGGCACTAGTGTTGTCACACCGAATAGGGACATGATCGTAGGAAAGACCATAATCCAAGAGAGTGTGCTGTATCCAAATAATTTGGGCACAACAATTCCCAGCGGCTACGTACTCGGCCTCGGCAGTAGAAAGAGCAACACAGTTTTTCTTCTTTCTACTCCACGATACAAGGGACTTGCCTAGCAGATGACAGGTTCCACTAGTACTCTTTCGATCTAATTGACATCCGCCAAAATCAGCATCCGAATATGAAGAAAGTTCGAAAGAAGTATTAGAAGGATAAAATAAACCAATGTTTTTGGATCCTCTTAAATACCTAAAAATCCTTTTGACCGATTTAAAATGAGATTCTTTGGGATTGGCTTGAAAACGAGCACAAAGGCAAACACTGAACATGATGTTAGGACGGGTCACAGTTAGGTAAAGTAGACTCCCGATCATACTCCTATAAAGCTTGTTATCAACCAGTTTCCCGACTTCATCTAACGTAAGCTTACAGGAAGTACTCATGGGGGTACTAATTTCCTTTCTTGATCCATACCAAAATGACTTAAGAGCTCGTTTGTGTATTTTCCTTGGCTTAGAAAAATACCTTTTGAATTTTGAAAGATTTGAAAACCGAAAAAAAATTTCAATTCCCCCATAAAGCTCATTTCAAATTCTTTTCTCATTAAATCTGAAAAATCAGTACAAAGTGATTCTTTGGTAGAACCAAAGATAACGTCATCGACGTAGATTTGGACGATTAAAAGATCTTTTGAAGTGTGTTTTAAAAAGAGGGTACAATCAGCTTGACCCATTTTAAAATCATTTTCTAAAAGTAATTTTGTTAACCGCTCATACCAAGCCCGAGGGGCTTGCTTTAAGCCATATAGAGCCTTAGTTAATTTAAAAACATGATTTGGAAATTTTGGATCTTCAAAACCGGGAGTTTGTTCAACAAAGATTTTTTCTGAAATAAAACCATTTAAAAAGGCGCTTTTAACATCCATTTGAAAAAGTTTGAAATTTAAGTGGGCGGCGAAAGCCAACAAGATCCTAATGGATTCCAATCTAGCAACGGGCGCAAAGGTTTCACCATAATCAATTCCTTCTTCTTGATTATAGCCCTTAGCTACTAGGCGAGACTTGTTCCGGGTTATATTTCCTTGATCATCAAGTTTGTTCCTAAAAACCCATTTAGTGCCAATAATTGTATGATCATTGGGTCTTTCAACAAGAGTCCAAACATCATTTCTAGAGAATTGATTTAGTTCATCTTGCATTGCAAGAACCCAATTCTCATCATTAATGGCATCATTAATGGTTTGAGGCTCTAGGTGAGAAATGAAGGCTTGATGTTCAACCTCGTTGAGGATTGATCTTCTAGTTTGAGTACCGGCTTGAAGATCACCTATAACATTTTCTAATGGATGGTCTCTAGAAGGTTTCCAAACCTTAGGCAAGGTGGAAGGCAAAGAAGGTGAATAAGGTTCATGATCATCATCCTCCTTGAGAGGAGAAGAGGAATCATTTAATTCAAGTTTATCAAGCTTATCTTCAACATCTTCAATTACCGGATGGGGTTTTGGAAGATTTTCATCAAACTTGACATGAGATGATTCTTCGATGGTTTTTGAACGTTTGTTGAAGACACGATAGGCTTTGCTTGAGTTGGAGTACCCAAGAAAAATACCTTCATCGGATTTTACATCAAATTTCCCTAGGTTATCTTTTGTGTTAAGGATAAAGCATTTACAACCAAACACTTTAAAATAACCAACTTTGGGCAATTTGCCTTTCCAAAGTTCATAGGGGGTTTTCTTAAGAAAGGGTCTTACAAGGACTCTATTGATGGTATAACAAGCAGTGTTAACTGCCTCGGCCCAGAAAAATTGAGGGAGGTTGAATTCACTAAGGAGGGTTCGAGCAATTTCTTGGAGAGTTCGGTTTCTCCTTTCAACCACTCCATTTTGTTGTGGAGTCCTAGGGGCAGAGAAGGTGTGATTGTATCCTTGAGAGGAACACAATTCATCAAATTCTTTGTTCTCGAATTCACCTCCATGGTCACTACGGAGCGATATAATTTTATATCCTTTTTCGTTTTCTACTTTCCTAGAGAATTTCAAAAAGGTTCTACAAGCATCATTTTTATGAGCTAAAAAGAAAACCCAAGTGAAACGAGAAAAGTCATCTACTAGGACAAAGGTATAGGATTTTCCACCTAGACTTGCTACAGGGGTAGGACCAAAAAGATCAAGATGTAGGAGCTCAAGAGATTTTGAAGTGGACACTTCCTTCTTAGATTTGAAAGAAGACTTGTGTTGCTTTCCAAGTTGGCATGGATCACAAATCAAATCTTTCTTAAACTTAAGTTTAGGAAGGTCACGGATGAGATTGTTCTTATTAAGCTTTAGAAGTGAATGAGAGCTACAATGCCCCAACCTTCTATGCCAAAGCCAAAACTCATTGTCAAGAGAACTTAAACATTTAACATTTTGGCTAGCTAAAGACTTTAAATCAATAATGTAAACATTTTGAAAACGGGAAGCAGAAAATATCAATTTGTTTTGAAAATCAAACACATTGCATAAATCATTTTGAAAATTCACCGAAAAACCACTATCACAAAGTTGACTAATGCTAATTAGATTATGTTTTAAACCTTTAACAAATAAAACATCTTTAATTAAAGAGGTGCTACCAAATCCAATGGTACCTATTCCGACGATCTTGCTTTTTGAATTGTCGCCGAAGGTGACGTATCCTCCATCGAATTCTTCAAGGGAGTTGAACTCAGAGGGATCGCCACACATGTGCCTCGAGCATCTGCTGTCGAGATACCACGAGCCTTTCGAAGTCCTACTTCTTTGGCGTTTATCCTACAAAATCAAGAGAGAATAGATTTTGGTACCCATATAAGTTTGGGTCCGGAAAGATTAGCTAAAAGATACTTTTGAACCCATATTTTTCTAGAGGGTTTCCATCTAAAATACTCATCCGAGTAGGTAATGGTTTTGGGGCTTCCATACCTTGCATTTTTACAATCACACTCATAAATCAAGTGCCTGGTCTTTTTACAATAATTATAAAATTTATATTGAGAGCTCCCCCTTACAAAAGTAGTGGGTGCTCTAGAAGAAGTGGCTTGTTTGTTAAAGCCAAGTCCATGTGTTGTTCTAGCCGAACGCTGAGAACCTAGTAATTTGGTCAAATTTTGTTCACCTTGGGTGAACTTGGCAAGAGAATCCCTTAGATCTTTAATGGTTTAATTCAAAGAATCAACATTTGTAATATCTTGGATCTTAAGGGTAAGTTCCTCATTCTTTTTGAGAAGTTGTTCTTTTTCAGAAATGAGAATTTTCTTTTTCTTTTTCAAAGACATAAATTTAGAGGTAAGTTCGTGAAAACCTTCCTCTAATTGATCTCTCGCATTTTGGAGATCTTCATAGGACATGTCATTATTGAAAGAGGAAGATGAGGAAGAGGAGTCGGAAGAAGATACCTCATCAAATGCCATTAGGCATTGTTCACCTTCATCGCTTGAGTCGCTTGAAGACATGGAGTCATCACTTGCACTCCATGTGGATTCTTTGAAAGCCTTCTTTTTTTTCTTTTCTTTTACCCTTTTCTTGAAAATGGAGCACTCCGGTTTGATGTGGCCTTTCTTTCCACATTCAAAGCATGTAACTTCATTCTCCGCTTTGGGCTCTTCCTTTCGTGCCCTTCGAAAGTTCTTCTTTTTCTTCATGAATTTGCTCATTTTTCTTGCTAGTTGAGCAATCTTGGATTCGCTATCAGCGGAGGAGCTTTCTTCCTTTGCTTTGAAAGCAATGTTCTTTTTCTCCTTGAAGGTTTTGCCTTCTTTATCGGCTTTCCTCTTCATGGTGATCTCGTAGGTCATGAGTGATCCAATGAGCTCTTCAACCGGCATTTTCTTGACATCTTTTTCTTCTTGAATTGCGGTCACCTTTGGTGCCCATGAGCTTGGTAGGACCCAAAGAATCTTCTTGACCATCATTTCTACAGAAACATCCTCACTAAGAGATTTTCTTCCATTGCAAACGTCAGTAAAACGAGTAAACATTTCAGTAATTGATTCGTGTGGGTGCATGGTGAAACTTTCAAAATCTTGGCGATACATGTCTAATCTAGTGTCTTTGACTTTGTTAGTGCCCTCATGGGTTACTTCTAAAAGTTTACAAATTTCATAAGAAGAGGAGCAAGTAGAAACACGGTTGAATTCATTACGGTCTAGCCCACAATGAACAGCATTCATGGCTTTGCCATCAAGCTCAAAATTGGCAATGTCTTCGGGGGTCCATTTGGACTCATCCTTGTTAGATAAAGTATAGCCTTGCATTAAAATCCTATAGATAGGATAACCAATGCTTCTAAGAAAATTAATCATGCGAGTTTTCCAATAAGTGTAATCGGTTCCATCAAAGAATGGAGCCCGAGTCATAGAATACCCTTCGGGAGCATGCGAGGAATTAGCCATCACTAAGGATCTTAAGTTTGTAACCGGTTAAGGTATTACACAAAACCTCCCTTTGATACCAAATGTTGGGTCGTAGAGGATGGCAAGAGGGGGGGTGAATTGCCTTTTCAAAAATAATTAACAATTTAAAACAATTATCAATGCAGCGGAAATAAAAAAAGGCAAGACGCAATTTGATAACGAAGTTCGGCTTAATTCCCAAGCCTACGTCTCCGCTCCCAACAAGAACCGTTGAGAGGTTAATACGTCATCTTGCTTTTTAATGGTTGTAGCAAGAAACCCACTAGCTGTTTTAAGGTAGGCTAGAACACCTTCGTACAGCTTGCTTTTTTATTATGGTTGTAGCAAGAAACCCAATTGAAAGAAAGAATGGAAATGAGAGGTTTGTTTTAATCCAAACCCAATGAAGAACTAAACAAATAAAATAATACAAACACACGGAAGCCTTGAGCGCCAAAAGTGTGAGAGCAGCTAATGGAGAGGGAGCTCAAGCTTCAAGGATGGCAATGGATCACAAGAGTCCTTGGAGATTTTTTCGTTAGAGCGTCAAGACATCAAAATATATTTCGGTTATGTTCCCGGCATCCATGGTTTCTTATTTATAGGAGAAATACCCATAAACACTTCAATATGGCCGTTGGAGGGCTTCCGGAGCCGTTGGGGGTCAAAAGTACAAGTCTGGTCAAAGCCCAATGGCTAGTTTGACTGGGCACACCAGCTGGCCGGTGGTGTCTCACCAGCTGGCTGGTGGTCCACCGGCTGGCCGGTGCTGAGCTCCCGGCTGGCCGGTGGTCCAAACATAGCAGGCTTTCTGTCTGGGTTCCACCGGCTGGCCGGTGGTCATCCACCGGTTGGTCGGTGGCACCAGGCAGTGGGCAAGCCGACTGCCTGGGTCCTCCGGCTGGCCGGTGGGAAAGAACCGGTTGGCCGGTGCCCATACCGGCTGCCCGGTGCGCTAGCACCGGCTGACCGGTGGCTCTGGCAGAAAGCAATGCTTCTGCCAGAGACCACTGGCTGGCCGGTGGGAATCCACCGGTTGGCCGGTGGACTCAGAGAGTCCACTATCATCCTTCTTGGGCCAACTCCTGGGAAACCTTTTTCCTATCATCAAAACACTTGAAAACAAGTTAAAACACGATGAGAGTGATTGTGATCATTAAAATCCAAGAGAGAGGGGTACAACAGTGTTGTGCCACCACATTCTGTGATAATTTGGGTGGAAAATTAAATTCTGAAGAGATGTGTTTTCTACTGAAGAAAGTCATTATATTGAAATTTGTGCCTTTTTTGGAGCTTTCATGACAAGTGAAGCTGTGCCTTTTCTGGAGCTTCTAATTGAGGTGGAAATTTGTTCCCATCTGGAGCTTTCAAGAAAATCATGTTTGAGAAGATTGAAATTTTTTATGCTGAAATGATTAATGGTGTAAACCTTTCATGACTTTTCATGATGATGGAGCTGAATTCATACTATGGGGATTGAGGAGAAGACCATATTTAACTGAAAATTAGATTAATGCAATTTTGCTTCAAAAAGAGTCAATCCCTCCTCATTCAGCCTTAGAATTTTTCACATCTAAATCCTACCAATCGAAATCCATAGAACAACCCTAAAAAGTCCTAATGATAAACATATGTCCTTGACTCACATTGGGTAGCGATGTAGAAATCTATCAAGCCTATGGTGACCCTTGTATGAGTTTGGATGAGAAAGACATTGCAAAAAAATTGACATTTATGTGATAAGAGAAAATTCAAGTGAGGTAAGTTTTTTGTGCATGGGAGGATAAATAAAGTGGAAATATATTGAATGATATAAATTAAGAACTTTAAATAATGGTTTTTTATGAGACATTGTATCTTTTGTTTCTTGGTGTGTAATTGTTTGATCTCAAGGATATGTGTTTTAAAATTGGTTTTGATTTGATATTGATGTTTACTTGATATGAGGTTTTGCTCAGGAGTGAAAAATGGTAAGTGTGGGGGAGTTGATAAAACACTATTTTATTGAATATTTTAGTGATAATAAATGATATAATTTCCTCACATTGTGTTAAATATGTTTAATTAGAAAGTATTTGGGATTAGATCATTCATTTGAATATTTGATGAAAATTTCAGTTTTACCCTTTATAGTTCACTGTAGTATTTCAAAGATACATATTAGTATTTTTATTATTTGAATTTGAAATTTTTTAAAAGTGTTCCTAACTTAATTATATACAACTTTTATTCAGGACACTAGAGCTAAATAGTGCATTTGGTTGTTGAAAATGGGTCATGAAGTCAAAGTTGGGCTGGACTCGCCAGAATGGAGAAGCTTATGTATTTCGGTCATAAATCCTTCATCTGGTCCTGGATTAAACCCAAATTTTAATAGGTGATATAGGACCCATATCCTCACATATTATCCTTCTGGAAGGCTGGAAAATTCATGCGTTGTGGTGGTCAAATGGGCGGTGCAAGTTGGAATAAAATATTTGGCCGAATTTCCACATTCACACTTGGAACTACTTGTAACCTCTCCTCCCCTCCCCTCTATAAATTGGAGTTTCTCTCATTTTTAGGGGTTTGGGACGTTCATTGGGAAGTTTAGGGAAGAGGAGAAGTGGATCCACTCCAATTCTCCAACCATTTCAATAGGGATAGCTCTTGAAGCAAGGATCCCTTCGACGAAGCCTTCTTCTTCTCCTTCATGTTGTAATGATTTTGTTTGTGTAATAAACTTCTTTGTTCTTCTTTTATTTATTATATTTTCTTATGTTTTATTTAAATTTATTCTTATCTTAATATTACTATTTGGGGTGGAATTCTTGAGTAGAATTGTTATTGGGTTATACCCATTATAAACCTTTTCACATGCAAAACGCTTCTATGATGATTATGCCACCCATGGAAGAGTAGTTCTTTTTAGTAATCGATTGACCTCTATCCTTCTTAATTAATTTATTTTGAATAAATGAGCTACTTTAACTCACATAATATGATCCATGAATTGTGTTTTTAAATTACAAGAAACTAAGTAAGCAATTGAATAATTAATACAAAACACGCGAGGTCGAGATTTTGTGTAAATTGTGAGAGCGCGATCTTAATCGGTGATACAAGACCACACGGGATAAATTTGTAGAGTTCAAATATAATCCCTAAACACAATTCATCCTCATTTCCAGAATGGATATGTGCTATAATTAACCACTGATCATAAGCTATCCTTTGAACAACAATCAAAGCAGGGTGCTGTGATTGCGTGTTCCGAAGCTAGCATAGGGTTTAAGTAATTTCATCTTTGTGGTTAAGTTAACTCTCGTAGGGTTCGAGGGATAACAAATTATGGGATCATAATTAAGTGGATATTGATTTAAATGATAATTATTAATAAGTGAATGAATAGGTAGACTTATATTGATTACTCCTTTTAAAATAGATTTCTAAAAAAACATCTTCTTGTTGTGTCATTTTAATCGAAATTCATTTCAAAACTAAAAACAAAAAAATATACAATCTTCTTCCAGAAAAATTCTTCTAGATTCATAAACTATAACAAACCGCAATCCTTTAAATTAGTGTTTTTATTCTATTCTATTTTATTTTTTTTAGAATACCTTTAATAAGTTGTTTAATTCACTTCCTCTTTTGAGAGACGACCTTGGTCAGCCACTCTACTACACTTAAGTACCCCAAAATCACACTAATCATTTGAGGGTGCCCACGATAGTGCTCTTTCAGGTACCTTTATCAGTACTAAAAAAATCCATGATAAAAGGTTCTTTTAACAACACTAAAAAATCACTGTTAAAAGTACCCATTTATCAGTGTTTTTTTAGCGCTCATAAAGGTACCACCTTTATCAGTTCTTTTTTAGAAGCGCTGATAAAGACCTGCATTTATCATTGTTTTTTACTAACATTGATAAAGGTTATATTTCAAAAAAATATTTAATTAAAAATAATATATTAATATATAAATATATTTATATTGATATAAATATAATATATATTTTTTTAAATATGTTTTCGATAAGTCTAAATAGGTATTTACACTTAATATATAATATATTTAGTGAAAAAGATTTATAAAATAATTAAAAAAATATTTATAATTAATAATTTGATAATTATTATCAATTAATTGTAATTTAATAATAATTTGAAGATAATAAAAATAAAAAAGTTAATAAAATATCTAAAATAAGTTGAAAATAGAAGTCAAACTTCAAACAACCATAACTTTTGATCTGGGTATCTGTTTGGGCTCTACCACATATCAAATTGAATTTTGTGTGATATCTACACCATAGTGACATAGAGGAACCCTATGTCACATTTTTTTAGGCCAAAGAATCCCATAAGGCCTCTAAAACTGATTTTTTAGTCGGGGTACCCCAATTTTTTAACATTCGAAGGGTTTTCAGACTCATTTAAGGGGGTCTTTTTTCCATTTTTTAGTGGGGATTGAATTTATTCATGAGATTTAAATTCATATTTATATTATGAATTTGAAATTTTATCATTTTTTATAATGTACTATTATTTATAATTAAATATATAACAATATATATATATATATTCTATATTCACACATAAAAATTTAATTTTGTAAATAAATAATTAAAAATATTTACATATAAAATATATTTCTCAATATATAAACCTTATATAAATAAAGAATAATATCCATTTTATTCAAAATAAAAATGTATGAATATTTATATACATATACAATTAATGTATATATAATGTTTATATATATATAAATATATTTGTGCATGTGTATTGATGAAAAAATATATATTTATCTATATATTCTAATATATGTATATAAATATTAATATATAATATATAAAAATAAATATAAATATGTATAATTATATTTATAGATGCATATATATATATAAATATATGTTTGTATGTATTTATAAACATGCACATACACACATACACACACAAAAAAAAATTATATATGTATTTAAATATATATATGTATGGATAAAAAATGTAAAAAATATATATATGAATATATATATATATATCATAAAATGAAAAACAAAACAATATAGGTGAGTGAAAGAGTCGCAGACGCATGAGGAGGAGGTCTTAAGTTCGAAACCCAGCAAAGGTAAGGGTGCGTGGGTGGGTGAGCAGATGCCTAGTGCTATTAAAGGGGGGGAGTTAGTTCTATTAAATGGTGGAAGGGGAGGATATCACTATTATAAGGGGGTGGTCATTGATAAAAGGGGGTGGCCCACCCTTCGATATGTAGGGAAAATTTTTTATTTTTAAAAAAAATATTTTTTTACCTTTATCAGTGCTTTTTTAGCATTGATAAAAGACCCATTTTATCAGTGATTTTTTTAGCGCTGATAAAAGGGGTCTTTATCATTATTTTTTAGTGTTAATAAAAGGGACCCCTTTTAATAGAAACTTATTTTTTCAGCACTTTTTTAGCACAGATAAAGGATTTTTTTAGCACTAATAAAACCTTGCTTTGTAGTAGTGTTTCATGATTTAAAATTGAAGATGTGGAGTTGTGGATTTGTCAATTTGAAACCAGTGATTCTTGGGTTTTAGTACTTATACCCTTGGTTTAATTAGTTTCAGGCCAGGAATTCAATTGCAGAATCTTGTATTCGGGTTAAAGGCATGAATTGTCTTTTTTAGTACCCTAATATTATTTAGGATGTTTCCTTGGTTGTTGGAACATTGATAAAGTTTGATAAATATACTGAGATGACAAGGTATGAACATTATTCCTGAATTTTAGTTTAATTTGATCTTAGTTCAGCTCTTGATGAAATGGTGTATGTGGTTGCTGGTGATTTTAAGTTTGAGCTTGTAGTTGAGTATGAACATATTCATGACTTTTGTTTCAATTTATTGTGAATTGTACATATAATGGATTCTTTCTACAGGGTTTTGAGATGTTCTAACTATAAGAAATATAGACATTGTGTTAATAGTTGTATGTTCAGGGTACCCATTGATAATGGGAAGAAATCATTAGTTGGCAGTCATATAGTGCCCATGGATGGGAATTATGATATCCATGATAAAGTCCAAGGAAAGAATAATGATTCTTCTCTATGCCCTAAAAATGTCATCAGGACTTGAAGGCCTGTGATTGGAAGAAAATATATTCCAGTTCAAGCCTCAGTTACATTTTTGGAAGTGGTTTCTGGTAACAATTGTACTATTGTTACTTTAGTTTCCTCTGATGTTATTTTTTTTCCTATTAAAGGTGTTGATTTTTAGGACCATACTAATGTATCCCATGTATATTTGAGTATCTCTACTGACATGTTAAAGGTTGATGATCCTGACACCCAAATGTTTGGTGATAGTAATTTGGGGACTGGTGGCCAAATACCTTAGGCCTCGCATCAAGTGAGTGTGTCATCTAATTCCAATTATGGAATGGACCTCATAGATGCTATTGAGGATGAATTCTTGAATGATTGGAATAAAAAGAGTAAGACTGCATTATAGATGAGATCTCAAATGAGTTAAAAGGTGAGTAAAATTTATCCTATTATAGTGAATTATGTTGTTGTGAGCGCTAGAGGGATGTCTTGCTCCCCTCCTACTGGTGTCCCTCTTAAAAGTCAAGAGGTCAGTTTCACTTCATTATAGGGGGTGAAAATTGATCCGGATGGAAGGACAGAAGATCCATTTACTGCAGTCGAAGCGGTAGTTGTGCAGCCTGAAGAGGCAGTTAGGCCTAGATAGAAGGCCTCTTCATCTGTGACTATTGATCCACTAACTTCACCTATATATAAAAAAAACATAAAAGGATGGAATATTTAGCAAGGCAGTGGTCACTTTACCCACTGGTGGCACCCCATTTGGAAAAGGTAAAAAAAATTATGCTTGGGTCAATAAATAATATGGAATTTGATCAATTTTATCTTGATGGATTGGAAAATCCTGGTTTTTGTAATAAAAGGGCCTCTGTAGATAGTTTTGTTGCACCCAAAGTTATTGTGGTTGTATAGGGGGTGCATGTTATTGATCCTAGAACTCATATTGAAGAGGGTATTCCCACTACTATAGTTGATATCTCTAGAAAAGGCCTTAGGCATGAGCATGAAGGTGGGGATGAATATTTGGTTATTCAAGAGATAAGTGGCGCTGAACTTGAGGTGCGGCTGCAAGATCCGCATGAGTTGGTGGACATGTTTACACCTTAGGAGCATATTGTGGCATTTGGGTGTGCATAATCTGAAAATATGGTTTCTTGAGGTAAGGATTTTCAATCCTTTGATTTGGAAGCAGACATGGATCAAGAGTCAAGTGGTTTTAAGGATAGATCCATCAAAATCCTGAATGATTGAGGTGACCCTTGGGTTACTCTCAAATGGAAGAGGGGATGTCATTATCGGGGTCGTATTGCATTAAATGTTGGTAATAATCATTAAGATTTCTTTGGATCTTGGAAGTTGTATGGAAGGACACTACTACACATATGCCCTTTAATAGCATGAAAAATGGATTTTAACAACACTAAAAAAGCATTGTTAATCTCAGTACCAATAAAGGGGGCCCTTTATCAGTGCTCAAAATAGCGCTGATAAAGGCCTAGCTGGCTACAATGTATTATTATATTAATAGAACACCTATAAAACAACTTTAATTTCAAAAAATGCTATATAAATTTAATGTGACACTATGAATACAAAAAATGTTTGTCCATGGTATATACAAAAAAACACTTTTATATACATTTAAAATAATGTTTTATATAATTACATTTATAATTATCCAAAAAACATTTAAAAACATTAATGTTTCATCTTTTGATGCCTATAATCCCCTATCAAAAATTTCTGCCCATGGGATCGATTTTCGAATAAATCATCTCAAGCCAAGAAAAATATTCTAGCTATATAAGAAAATAAATATTCTATTGGTAATACTATAAAGAAATAAATTAAACATTAATATGAAAGGATACATTAATAAAATGTCAATATTTAATAAAAATACACATTTAGAGTTATATCGGTCACATCATGCATCGAATTGAGGTGGGGTTGATTCCTACACATCTCAAATGACTCATGGATCATTTTCCTAAATTATCAAAACAATCTGAATGTTTTTTCTTGGTTTTTAGTATGTCACTTGTTATTTTTAATAAAATTAATATCAATTTTAAATAAAAAGACACATTTGGAGTCATGCCGGTCACACCGTGCATTTTATTGAGGTGATTTTGACTCTAACACATCACTAATGACTCATGGATCATTTTACTAAAGTATTAAAACAATCTAATTTTTTTTTCTTGGTTTTCAGCATGCAAGTTTATTTTTTTACTAAAATGTCATTGCAAACTGGAAACACACATTTTGAGTCATACCTGTCACATAATTCATCAGTTTGATGTGATATTGCTTCATACACATCACAGATGACTTATGAATCAGTTTCCTAAATTATCAAGATAATTGGAGCATTTTTTCTTGGTTTTTAGTGAGTGACACATTTTGAACTAAAATGTCAATTTTAAACTGATAACGAACACTTTTAGTCAAACCGGTCACACCGTGCATTGGATTGAGGTTTGGTTGATTCATAAACATCACAAATGAATTGTGGATTGTATTACTAAAGTATCAAAACAATCCAAATTTATTTTTTCAGTTTTCAATATGTCACTTGTTCTTTTTACTAAAATTAATGTCAATTTTAAATAAAAAGACACAATTGGAGTCATACTGGTCACACCGTGCATCATATTGAGGTACGGTTGACTCTTACACATCAAAAATGACTCATGGATAATTTTCTTAAAGTATCAAAATAATCCAAATGTGTTTTCTTGGTTTTCAGTATGCCAGTTGTGTTTTTTTAATAAAATGTCATTTCAAACTAGAAACATGCATTTTTAGTCATACTGGATGCATCGTGCATCAGTTTCATGTGATACTGCTTCATACATTTTAAAAATTACTTATGAATCACTATCCTAAATTATCAATAAAATTGGATCATGTTTTCTTAGTTTTCATTGAGTGACATGTTTTGAACTAAAATGTCAATTTTAAACTGATAACTGACACTTTTAGTCATACCAGTTACACTATGCATCGGATTGAGGTGTGGTTTATTCCTACACATCAAAAATGACCCATGGATCGTTTTTATAAATTATAAAAACAATATGAATGTGTTTTCTCAGTTTTCAGTACGTCACTTGTTCTTTTTACTAAAATTAATGTCAATTTTAAATAAAAAGACACACTTTGAGTCATAACGGTCACACCGTGCATCGTATTGAGGTGTGGTTGACTCCTACACATCAAAAATGACTCATGAATTGTTTTTATAAAGTATCAAAACAATACAAATACATTTGATCAGTTTTCATTATGTTAGTTTTGTTTTTTACTAAAATATCATTTCAAACTGGAAACACACATTTTGAGTCATATCGATCACATCATGCATCAGTTTGACATGAGACTACTTAATACACATAAAAAATGACTTATGAATTTCTATCTTAAATTATCAAGACAATTGGAGTGTGTTTTCTTAGTTTTCAGTGAGTGACATGTTTTGAACTAAAATGTCGATTTTAAACTGATAACGGACACTTTTAGTCATACCGGTCACACCGTGCATCAGATTGAGGTGTTTAGTTGATTCTTAAACATCAAAAATAACTCATGGATCGTTTTATTAAAGTATTAAATTAATAAGAATGTGTTTTATCAGGTTTTAGTATGTCACTTATTCTTTTTTCTAAAATTAATTTCAATTTTAAATAAAAAAACACACTTGGAGTCATACCGATCACACCATGCAGCGTATTGAGGTTTTTTTGACTCCTACCCATAAAAAATGATTCATGTATCATTTTTCTAAATTATAAAAATAATAATAATGTGTTTTTTCATTTTTTAGTGACAATTGTGTTTTTTTACAAAAATGTCATTTTAAACTGGAAACGCACATTTTGAGTCATACCGGTCTCATTGTGTGTTGGTTTGATGTGAGACTACTTCATACACATCAAATATGACTTATAAATCATTATCCTAAATTATCAAGACAATTAGAGCATGTTTTCTTGGTTTTTAATGAGTGACACATTTTTAACTAAAGTGTCAATTTTAAACTGATAATGAACACTTTTAGTCATACTGATCACACCGTATGTCAGATTGAGGTGTGGTTGATTCTTACACATCAAAAATGACTCATGGATCATTTTTATAAAGTACTAAAACAATCTGAATGAGTTTTCTCTCTTTTTAGTATGCCACTTGTTCTTTTTACTAAAATTAATGTCAATTTTAAATAAAAATACACACTTGGAGTCATACCAGCCACAATATGTCTCATATTGAGGTGAGGTTGACTCCTAAAAGTCAAAAATGACTCATGGATCATTTTACTAAAGTATCAAAACAATATGAATGCCTTTTCTCATTTTTCAGTATTCCATTTTTGTTTTTTTACTAAAATGTCATTTCAAATTGGGAACATGCATTTTGAGTCATACTGGCCGCATCATGCATCAGTTTGAAGTGAGACTACTTCATACACATCAAAAATGAATTAATAATCATTGTCCTAAATTATCAATAAAATTAGAGCATGTTTTATTGGTTTTCATTGAGTGACACATTTTGAACTAAAATGTCAATTTTAAACTGATAACGGAAAATTTTAGTCATACCAATCACATTGTGCATCATATTGAGGTGGGGTTGATTCCTACACATCAAAAATGACTCATGTATTTTTTTCCTTAAGTATCAAAACAATCTGAATGTGTTTTCTCAGTTTTTAGTATGTCACTTGTTCTTTTTACTAAAATTAATGTCAAATTTAAATAAAAGACACACTTGGAGTTATACAAGTCACATATTGCTTTATATTGAGGTTAGGTTAACTCCTATACATTACAAATGACTCATGGATTGTTTTCCTAAAGTTTAAAAATAATCCAAATGTGTTTTCTTAGTTTTCAGTATACTAGTTTTCTTTTTTACTAAAATTAATGTAAATTTTAAATAAAAATAAACACTTAGATTGTGTTATTACAGTAGATAACATATAATATTATGAGGAAAAACATAGTGTATTAGAAAAAACTTTACCTTATCATTTAATTCTGAGTTGTATCCTCTAAGTCCAATCTCTCACGAGTATGAGCATCTTTAAACAAACTAACTTGACTTGAACAAAGGAGTCCACCTATATAAGAAAACAATTACTATGTGAGTAATACTAAAAATAAGTAAATTAAATATAAATATGAAACAATCCAATACTTCTATGAAAGTCACATATTCATTCTATGTGTGTGTATTCTTCCATTGGGTATGTTTCTCATTCGTTTTTAAGAAAATCTATATCATCTTGTGAATATGAGTCTTTTCAAAAGTCATAGTAATACTTTAAAAATATAAATACACATAGTATTAATAAATATTTTAAATTAAATAGTAATTATCTTCAAAAATACCTCTTCATGGATGACGGTTTGTTTATGGAATCTAATCTCTCTTATAAATTTACAAACATAATAACCATAATATTTTTAATTTTTTTATTTCAGAAACTGAATAAACATTGAGGAGAATAAGTAATTTGTTTTGATATGTGTTTGGATAGTGAAATATTATTATATATATTGTGATACTTGTCTATTCGTAGAACTTGTCATGGTCCTCATGCTTAGGCCCTGGCCTCATTCCTTATTTTCCACGATATTGATGCACCACCCTATCATAACAGAATCCTCATTAAAACATAATCTAAATTATATAACTTTATGTTTAGTTCAAAAATGATAGATATAGTGGTGTATTGAAAATTGAAAAACTCCATCATGTGTGGTTGGTTTGTTGGATATCCATGCATTGAATCCAGGAAATAAATCTTTGGAGTATCCAAATTGACCTAAATGAGCATCCAATGTTTCTTAAAAACACAAAAAGAAATATGTGATGAGAGAAATGAAAATATATTTTATATGATTAAATTTTAGAGTTTTACCCCTAAATCTTTGGTATTAAGAATAATCTATCATCTATAAGTTTTCTTTCAAATGATTTGACCAGGCCTGCTACTATTTTATCCTTTTTTTGGAATCTATTTTTGGTTGTTCTTTAGAGAAGATGTGAGGAATAACAAGTCCAAAAAATCATGGGGAAATCCCTTCAATTTTTTTTGATATATACTCCTGCCAAAAATATGAAATATATTTAGTCATAACATAGTATACCAGCTTTTGGAAAATCAAATCATGAAAACATACATCATGCATACATTTACAAATGAGCCACCTAGACAATAATAATCGAGTATTTCACTTATATTATCAACACCAATGAAGTCTTGAACTTCCTCTCCATGCATATTTTCTTTAAAATAAACTATGTGAGTATGACCATTTTTTAACTTTGTATCCACATGAACCTTCAATGATGGTAAATTCGGATATTGAATGGGCAGGGTAAAGGTGATTTTAGTAGATCTTTTTGATCGGTTGGTCGATACTTTAGATGGTTTTGAGTTGTTCTTTCATTTCACTCTCTTCTCATTGTCCATTTGTAATAGCATTCATCAGTTCAGACCTTTTTTCATTAATTGTTAAAGGTTTATCTTGAAAAATAAATTGGAAATGAATACCTCTTTGTCGACATGTTTTTTTACAATATGTGACGTATATGTGATTAATGTTCCAACATCTTGTTTGAACTTATGAATATATTCCTCATCAATTAGAACAGGTAGATTGGTGCTCAGCCCATGGGCTACGCTAATCGATACTCTCACATGAACTGTTAGAATTGTTCTATTGTGTAGAATGTTGTTTTAGATATTGAAAACCATATCCCTTGTTATAAAGTAATGGGTGAGTGTTGATAGATATAAATCACAGTCATTATCACCCTGTAGAATATAAGTACTTGAAAGGTATCAGTGTCTATCTAATTAACATTTCATAAAAACAATTATTAGAACATTGATTACCTCGTCTAAGAAAGTTTTTTGAGGGAAATGGATCACCTCAAATATGGTGGGAGTGGGGCGGGATTTTCACATGATGGTTGTTCTTGAGTTGTTTCATCTCTTTGCTTCCCCCTATAAAAGTTTCTAGCAATTATCTCTACCATTAGAATTTTTCTTCAGGGGTATTTTTCTTTCTCTCATATGTTTCATTTCTTCACTTTGATCCTCCTCTTGTTTTTTTTTCTCAAGATATGTTTGGGGTGTCACCCCAAAAACCGCACCTCTGACACGACCATACTGTTCTAGCCACTTCAAGGCCACAAATAGTAGGTGTTCATCCAGTATAGGTGTTGCTGATTCTTGTGACTATTTTAGATAGAAAATATAGGGAAATAAGTAATCATTTTTATGTAATAGCGATTTAAAGGGAAAAAATTATTATGTCATACTTACACATGTTTCCCACACTTTTTTTTGTTTTAATATATTAGTATCCCATATTTATTTAAAAATTCATTCTTCCATGGCACATGGTGTGGTATAGAAGTGGATTTGGATTTAGATTCATCAATTTTCATATAAATAGAGGAATATAATTATGTTGTTGTTTCATGTTACATAAAATTATTACAGCATATTTAAAATACATACCAAATTTTTTTCAAGTGAAGCATACCCCATCCTTGCTTTACGGTAGGGGTACATTGGTTTTGCTGCTCATTCCTTATTTTCAGCACTCAGTTATTGTTTCATAAATAAAAAATTGTCAATCAAAGTGATGAATCCATGTATCATCAAGCAACATATTACTAGAAAAAATGTACCTAAAAAGGCACATTCACATGATGACCAATAAACACATCCTGCTCTTCTTGGGTTATCAGGTGTGCATAGATAAGCGGTGGGTGTGGGTTTATTTTCCTTTCATCATCTTTAAGATAATGTCTCATTAGTATTGTGCAAGAGCCTCTATGAATCCTTCCAGCAAGCATTAATGTATATTTGTTGTGGGAGTCATCTACTATAAATGCACTCTGAAAGGGATGATAAAGAGTAAGTCAATGTTTCATTATTTTATTTTTTAGTAAAATAAAGAAATGATATCATAATTTTTTCATTATCTCTTCCCACATCAGTGTCTTAAGCCTACCCACAACATAGTTCCACAAATCTACATCAATCGGCACGTGTTTCTGAGTGACGATTCCAATGTAACTACTGAACATGGACTTGTTGGGGTTAACATGTTGGCCCCACTCATTCCATATGACCTCATATGTTATACCTTTTATTTTCGCCTTAATGATTTTTTTTAACACCTTCAAACTATGATGCTACTTTTTTTTTGCATCGTCGGCCCTTCGTCGCCTACCATTTCCTCGGATCCAGCATCATCAATATGTTTTATTAGAGTGATAGCATCAACATGTGCATATGGTCATTGTACCTATGCATTAGGAGCATAAATAGGTTGAGAAACCTATTGTTCCTCTGGAATGGGAGCACCATCACGTGCAGAAGGTCGTTGTTCCACTACACTACAAGCAGCAATAGGTTCAGAGACCTATTGTTCCTCAGGATTGGGAGAACCTGCACATAAAAAATTCATTATCTTCAGAAGTGGTTTAGAATTTAATTTAGAGTATATAAATGCAGCAGCAAATAGATAATAACATGAGGTAACACGATGTATATTACAAAAAATATATAACCTAATTATTGAAATCTCTTTTTTTAAGGATGAAGGGATTTGATCTCTCTATCGACTATCCAAATCCCTTCATTGTGGTCTCCTATGACATACAAAATGTCCTCTACATTAGGGCCATTGTGAAATGATTGTGTTGTCCTAATGAAAGGGTCATCCTTAGTTGAATTTTCATCTGACCCTTCAGTAGTTTTGGTAGATAACAGAATAGTTGACCACTTTCGATTTATGGGATCTGGAATATAAAATACTTGTATTTCCTGTGATGCCATTATAAACAGTTCATCTTTGTACCCTTCCTTGTTGAAATAAACTTTCACGAATCTCAATTCATCTATTTTAACAACACTCCTATTATCAAGTCACTTGTATTGAAAAATTGGCACTTGGAATGTTGTATAATTCAACTCTCATATTTCTTTGATGATTCCAAAGTATGATATATTTGTGTAAATTGGATTTATGTCCTTAGTACCAGAAACATGAATTGCTTTAGCCACAAGTTTAACTCCACTATTTTGCATGGTATTGCCTTTATCATGTTCATTTGTATAGAATGTATAACTATTAATTAAATAACTATTGTAAGATAATACATACACATATGGTCCTCTGGCTAGCCATCAAAGTCATTATAAATTGAATCATGATTTTCATATGGATCCTTAAAAATATGGTCTTGAAACCATCTTATAAACTATTGATTATGTGTATTTGATATCCATATTTCATCTCTTGATGGATTCAAATGCCTAAGAATTTATATGTGGGTTTCAACATATGGGGTAACCTCCAAACTGTTATGAAAAACATAAAGGTGGGTCTGCTCCCGATCTGTAATATTGATTGTGAAAACATCACTTCTAGAAATTCCTTCACCCACAAGCCACCCATTGTGATGAGATTTCGGCAGACCAATGCTTTCTACACCGGACAGGTATTTGGTACAGAATTCAATGGATTCCTCAACAATATATCACTCCACAATAAAAGCCTTTGGTCGGATTCTATTTTTGACATACCTTTTCAAAATCTTCATATATCATTCAATGTGGTACTTCCATCTAAAGTGTACAGGACCACATAGTCAAATCTCTCTCACCAAGTGAACCATAAAATGAACCATCATATCAAATAATTTTGGTGGGAAGAACATTACCAATTCACATAATATGACAGCAATTTCTCTTTCCATAGTCGTCAATTTCACCAAGTCTATAACTTTTTTGCATATAACCTTGAAGAATAAACAAAGCTTGGTTAATGTATGACGTACATTCTTGGGAAAAATGTAACATAAAGCTATAGGAATTAGATATTTCATCAAAACATGGAAGTCGTGTGATTTCAAACCCTTTAACTTTAAATTGGTCATTGACACGTTGTTCTTGATATTCGATGAATAGCCATTTGGAACCTTTATATCATTTAATAAGTTGAAAAATTGATATCTCTCCTGCCTGAAAAGAGTGTAAGCATCTGGAGGAAGAAAAGTTTTTTTTTTAGCCTTCACCAGCACCAACTCTTCTCATATTCCCAATTCAACCATGTCTAACCTAACCTTAATTCCATCCTTTGTTTTACTGGGTGCATTTATCAATGTGTCTATGACATTATCACAAACATTTTTTTCAACGTGCATAACATCAAGAAAATGTCTAACGTACATGTAAAGGCTCGTAAAATTCAAGGAAATTTTTTTCTTAATTTTCTTGGGAATTTTACAAGAACACAGTTTCTGACGGCACCTGATTCCAAGGCCCGGTGTGCTCGGAATCATTTTCTGAAGTTTAGCTCGGGTACATTCAGTGAATGAACGAGCGGGTTTTTCTAACTCTTTAATCGGTGCTTGGAATAAAATTCCGAGGACACCAATGGAATCGCAACGCCGGTAATTGCTTAGAAACACCTTTTCCGGAGTTGCGTTTGCTCGGGTGTGGTTTTTAATTTTTGGGGTTAAGTAAAGAAATAAAATAAAGTGGTGCGACAATTTATTTTATTTCACTTAAAGCGGCTTAACCTAAGTTAAGCGGATAAGGTGGGACCCACAATATCCTACCCACTTGGTAGGATATTTGTGAGGTGGGGCCCGCACGAGCCCCACCGTTTCTTCCCTTCTAAGTAACGCACCCGCAACCCCCCCCCCTTTTATTTAAAGTCAACCCATGTGTTTAATTAAATATTAAACGCCCCTATTAATTGGGTGGTTTAAGCGTTGCAATTAATTCAATTAATTGTTGGATTCTTTTTATGAATTCCAAAACGTTGGCATGGGAAATAAAATAAGACCAACACTTTTTTATTGAGGGGTTGCTTGTTGAGAGTATTTGGAGAAATCTCTAAGGATTGAAGATCTTCATCCTCCTTCGTCGAAGAACGTGAAGAACACGAAGAACGCGAAGAACGCATCGTCGCCAACGAAGGACGCCGAACCCTCGGAGATCGACGACGCGACGCCGTGTACCGTGACGCCGACGATCCTCCTTCCACGATGCTTCTTCCGCGACGTTCCTTCCCCCGTGACAATCTTCGATCATCAACCGATTGAGGTAGGGGTTGCGGTTCTTTTAAATTTTTGTGAATTATATTCTCAACATGGGTTTAAATGATGCAATTAAATCTTTGGGATTATATCCGCGGTTTGTTTAAATATTTGTCGGAAGACTTTTAAAACCGCTAACACGGTGGGTGCGGACCAACGAACAAGTCTGAACCCACCGTCTCTTCGTTCTTGGTGAGCGGATTGGCGAGCGACGACAAAGTAGGCCGCGCGGGCGTTGGGAGGTCCTCGCAGTGAAGGACGGGTTCCGAGAGGGCCGTTGGTGAAGACGGCAGGCAAATCCGACCACCGGAGCTCGTCCGGTGCTCCGCGGAGTTTTCCATCGGCGCGCCTCGCCGGCACGGTGGCGCCAGCGGCCGGAGGCGGCGGTCGGCACCGGCCGGCCGCCAGGAGGCGGCGGGTGGCTGGTCCTGCGGCCGCATCCGTTGACAGGGAGCGGCCCCCGCGCGGGGGCCGCGGTTTCGTCCAGTGGGGCGGTCCCCCCTTGCGCGGCCGCTCGGCCAGCGCCAGCGTGCCGGACCGAGCTGCCCGGCCGGACCGCCAGGCCGGGCCGCGCCCAGCTAGGTCGGACTAGACCCAGGTCAGGTCGACCTGGTTCGGGCTGACCCAGGGGGGGTTGGGTCGGGTCGGTCCGGGCCCAGACCCCCCGTTTTCAGACCTCTTCGGTCTTTTTCTCATATCTTGGGCTACAGACCTCCGATCGATGCACTGTCAGCGGAGATGCGATTCTTGGATCGAGACGGTCGTTTCAACATATTACACTCAAGGTTTCAGAATACTTTGGGTTCGGCCGGGTTGGTTCGTACACGAAACCAACCGGGCCCTTGGAGCGGAAACGCTTATAACTTGAGCTCCGGACGTCCGATTGGCGTTCCGTCGACTTTGTTAGATTCCTCTTAGTGAGATTGAAATTTTGGATTACTCCGCTCGAGGTTTGGACGCAGTTGGAGTACGATCGGGTTGGTTTTGACTTAAAAACCAACCGGGCCCCTGGGACGAAAACGCCAATAACTCTCAGACCAGGCGTCCGATTGACGCGCCGTCTGTGACGTTGAGTTCCTATTGACAATACAAAACTTTTGGATACATCAACTCCGGATTTGTGTCAACTGATGTATCAGCCTCTCGACTCGTGGAGCGGACCCTCCCGAATGAGCTTGTTGTGTGCGGGAACCCTAGAGCTGGCTGCGACTGCGACGACGACGACAACTGTGCAGAGATCCTCAGTGGATTCGACGGCGATGACTACAGCACTCAGCGATCCTACGTGGGTCAGTGCTACCGATCATGTGTGGGTCCGATCCTGTGTGGGTCAGCGCTCAGCGGTCCTGTGTGGGTCAGCGCTTACAGATCCTGTGTGGGTCTGATCCTGTGTGGGTCATTGCGGGGGTTAGTTACCTATCGATCCTGTGTGGGTCAGATCCTTTGTGGGTCATTGCGGGGGTTAGTTACCTATCGATCCTGTGTGGGTCAGATCCTTTGTGGGTCATTGCGGGGGTTAGTACCTATCGATCCTTTGTGGTTCTAACGGCTTAGATGAATCAGTGGCAATATCTTATCATCTCTATCGTCATATGAAGAAGTATACATGTGTGACCTGAATCCATTTTGCTTTCCTGTGTGGACTGGGTTGTGATTTTCTGTGTGGATTACGTTTTGCTTTCCTGTGTGGACTGGGTTGTGATTTCCTGTGTGGACTGGGTTGTACTTGGGCTCGGACATTGGAGCGTACTAGAATTGATGACTTAGGTATATGTATGGGCATATACCTAAGCAGTGTCTGATGTTACTTCGTGATTGTATCTTTACTTTTTGGATTATCCTTTGTGGATTCTGGGAGACCTTCGGGGGTCTCGGGGTCCCTACTGAGTAGCTTATACTCACCCATGCACGGGCTACGCCTGCACTACGTTGTGTTGGTTGCAGACGATGGACAGCGCTGATCGTGGTTGAGGCTTGCAGGGCAGGACGATACCTGGAGGTGGACCACTGGGCGGGACGTACTCGAAGCGGACGGCTGGACCTGAGGAGTTGTGGAGGCTATATGTACCCACCCTTCAGGTGGGACTTCCAGTGGACATATCGACGTTGCGGCTTTACTTTTAGTTGTTGTTTTCCCTTTCTAGTTGTACTTTACTTTCAATTTGGGTTTGTATTCTGGCCCACTTACTTTTCCGCACTTACTGTTGTATTAGTTTTTACTTAGTGTTTACTTCTACTGCTTTCTTGCTCTGTGGTGTTTTTTTACTTTACAAAGGCAATGCCTTTCCTTTTTATCAGAAATTACGCCTTGGTGCTAGTCGCCAGCCCCTGGCCTATGGAAGGCGGGCTTGGGGTAGTCATGGAACGAGCCCCGAGGATGGGTCGTGACAAATTGGTATCAAAGGAGTTCGGTTCTACCGCAGAACTTTGGAATCTGATCTTTTTCTATGTGAAGCAATAGTGTTAAGCGTATTGGGTGTGGTTATCAGTCCAGGGAGTCCAGTGTTGGTGCGGCGGCCGACGTATCCGTACACCAGGACCCTGACTTCTGATTTCTGACTTAATGCATGAAAACATAGATTGCATGTGTGTTTCAAGTTTTTGATTACTTTATGTCAGCTCACCTGGTATACTGTTTGACCGTGGAACACTTGTTTCTTTTCAGGATGGCCCCGCGACGGCAGCCAGTTAGGGTTCTGAGAGTTGTGTGTGATGACAGCCCACCGAGCGATGAGGCCTCGATACAGGGCCCTTTGATAGCTGAGGTATCGGCGGTACCCTTACCCGCCGAGCCACCGATGCTACCAGCCCCAGCCGCTGACGATGCACGTCACCTTAGTGCACTGCACGAGTTTCAACGCCAGTGACCACCTAGGTTCCGTGGGGAGACGGACCCCCAGGCAGCCGAGGATTGGCTGGAGGCAGTGGTATGAGTTTTCAGGTTAGTGAGTACACCAGAAAACCTCATGGTGATCCTCGCAGCGAGCCTACTGCACGCGACAGCAGGCAGATGGTGGAGCTTGATGCTCCAGGTGCACGATGAGGCATCTCTCCTCTGGACGGACTTTGAGAGCCTCTTCCGCTCAGAGTTCGTCCCAGCCACCCTCCGTGCGGTGCGCATTCAGGAGCTTCTATAGCTGCGGCAGGGCAGCTTGACGGTTGCCCAGTACTCGGTGAGATTTACCGAACTCTCGCGCTACTTGACAGACATGGTACGGGACCCATTCTTTCGGGCCCGGACCTTTGAGCAGGGATTGAGGCATGAGATCAGGGCATCACTGATCTCTCTCAGAATTCTGACTCAGGAAGGAGTACTAGAGCGAGCCCTTTTGATCGAGAGATTTCTTGCTGAGTCTACATCAGCAGCGAGACCTACCGCAGGGCGGCACGTAGCAGAGTCCTCTGCAGCAGGCAGTCGATGGATGACTCATGGGTCCAGGCAGACCAGACCCTCAGGCAGACGACCTCAGGACACTAGCTCAGCAGTGCGGGGCACACAGCGCGGAGCCAGTCTTTCGAGAGGCAGACAGTGCTACACTTGCGGCGGGCAGGGCCACATGGCTCGTGACTGCCCGACTCGCCGTGCCGAGGAGCAGCAGACGGTTGAGGGGCCACCGAGGCAGAGGCAGAGGGTCAACCATGGCGGTCCACAGGGAGCTGGCGGGCAGAGACAGGCACAGCTCCAGGCAGCGGAGGCCTACGATCACGGCACGCCCGAGATGATTCAAGGTATTATCTGTGTCTATTCCACCCTTGCTGCAGTTCTTATAGACACAGGAGCGAGTCAGTATTTTATAGTCATTGCCCTTATTCGGAGCTCGGAGATTCCGACAGAGCTGTTGGCTCGATCCTTACGGCTAGAGACTCCTACGGGAGCAGACTCGACGATTACGCACTGGTGCCGGCAGTGTCAGATTACTCTAGGAGGCGAGAGCTTCGGCTAGGATCTTCTTGTAGCAGCGTCGAGGCCTTACAACATCATCTTGTTCATGGATTGGTTATCTACATTCCATGCTCAGATTGACTGTATTAGGCTCAAGGTGGGATGTGTACGCACCGATGGGAGCAGGTTCACCTTCACCGGCGAGAAGGGAGCCTTCGCAGCACAGGATGGACTTCCGCAGAGGAGAGGACAGCCCATCACTCATCAGTTGGCTAGCCTCATCCTAGGAGCAGTTGACGTGCGGAGTCCTGGTTTTCCTGCAGTGGTGGATCAGTATGCGGACGTTTTCTCTGACGACGTTCCAGGACTACCTCCTCGCAGAGAGGTAGACTTTTATATTGACCTGTACCCCGAGACAGCCCTGATATCCACTCCAGCATATTGGATAGCCCCCGCTGAGCTTTGAGAGCTACGGGTATAGTTGGAGGACTTGCAGGGCAAGGGATTCATCCGACCCAGTGTTTCACCCTGGGCTTCCCCGATATTGTTCGCCAAGAAGGCAGACGGGAGCTTGCGACTTTGTGTCGACTATCGTCGCCTAAACCAGGTGACAGTGAGGAACAAGTATCCGCTACTGAGGATTGATGACCTCTTAGATCATCTCAAGGGAGCACGGTGGTTCTCAAAGATAGACCTCAGGTCAGGATATCATCATCTCAGAGTTCAGGACGAGGACGTGCAGAAGACGGCCTTCAGATATTGGTATGGCCACTATGAGTTCTTGGTTATGCCCTTCGACGTAACCAATGCTCCAGCAGTGTTCATGGGCCTCATGAACAGGATCTTTCAGCCATACCTCGATCGATTTGTCGTGGTCTTCATCGACGACATTTTGATATACTTGACGACTGAGGAGGACCACGCCTACCACTTGCGAGTTGTACTAGACACACTCCGAGAGCACCAGCTTTATGGAAAGCTCTCAAAGTGTCAGTTCTGGTTATGTGAGGTCCACTTCTTGGGGCACGTCATCTTTGAGGCGGGAGTTGCGGTGGATCCTGCGAAGATCGAGGCAGTGCTAACTTGGGAGCCACCCAGGAGCGTGACGGAGGTGCAGAGTTTATTGGGACTAGCTGGGTAATACCGGAGATTTGTGTCAGACTTCTCCAGAGTTTCGGCACCACTCTCAGCTTTGACAAAGAAGGGGAAACCCTTTGTGTGGTCAGACAGATGTCAGTAGAGCTTCCAGGAGCTGAGACAGAGATTGACCAGCGTACTTATCTTGAGGTTGCCGGAGGAGGGAGTAGGGTACGTAGTTTACTATGATGCATCAGGGACTGGACTCGGGTGTGTCCTGATGCAGGAGCGGGCAGTGATCACCTATGGATCACGTCAGTTGAGGCCGCATGAGCAGAACTACGCTACCCATGACCTGGAGTTAGCAGCAGTGGTCTTCGCTCTGAAGACATGGCAACACTATCTGATGGGCGAGCTTTTTACAGTCTATTCTGACCATAAGAGTCTCAGGTACATCTTCTCTCAGAAGGACTTAAACCTGAGATAGCGGCGATGGCTCAAGTTCTTCCAGGACTATGACTTTGAGATAGTCTATACTTCTGGGAAGGTGAACGTAGTAGCCGATGCTCTCAGCAGGAGGACGGGCATTCAACTACTTGAGGAGGCGACAGAGCAGCTAGCTGCTTTGCAGATATCCTTCGTGGATAGAGAGGGAGAAGCCTTCCTTCAGTCACTCACAGTCACTCCTCCACTACTGCAGCGGGTCAGAGAGTCATAGCGTGGGGACGCCGACTGTGAGACGTGGCATGCACAGATATCCTCAGGACAGGCACCTGATGGATTCTCCGTAGGAGGAGAGCACGACGTCCTTTTTAGAGGACGTACCTTGGTACCAGTTGCTTTGCGGGAGGAGGTACTGAGAGAGTTTCACACTTCTCTTTTAGCGGTATATCCTGGAGTGGCGAAGATATACCAGGATCTCAGACGACAGCACTGGTGGCCAGGCATGAAGAAGGTTGTAGCAGAGTTCGTTTCTCGATGCCTCACCTGCCAGCAGGTGAAGGCAGAGCATCAGATACCAGCAGGCTTGGTACAGTCCTTGGAGGTCCCGGAGTGGAAGTGGGATGGAATATCTATGGACTTCGTGACTGGACTTCCACGCACTTCCAGAGGTCACGACTCCATTTGGGTGATTGTCGACCGACTCACCAAGTCGGCTCACTTCTTACCCATCAGAGAACAGGGCTCAGTGGAGAGCTTGGGACGTCTCTACGTTCAGGAGATTGTGCGGCTTCACGGTGTGCCATCATCTATCGTCTCCGATCAAGATACTCGCTTTACTTCCTAGCTTTGGAAGGGGTTGCAGGAGGTGTTCGGGACGCAGCTACGTCTGAGCACTGCCTTTCACCCTCAGACGGATGGTCAGATGGAGAGGACCATCCAGACTCTCAAGGACATGCTCCGCGCATGTGTCCTCGACTTTGGTCACAGCTGGGAGGACTACCTACCCTTGGTGGAGTTCGCGTACAACAACAGCTACCACTCCACCATCGGGATGGAACCATACGAGGCGTTGTACGGCCGACCTTGCAGATCTCCTTTGTGTTGGACAGACCCTGGGGAGTCAGCACTTGTGGGACCGGAGATGGTCCATGCCACGACAGAGAAGGTCCAAGTCATCCAGGAGAGGATGAGGACAGCTCAGAGCCGGCAGAAGTCTTATGCTGACAGGAGGCAGAGGCCACTGGAGTTCAAGGATGGCGACCACGTCTTCTTGCGGGTCTCACCTCGACGTGGATTACGGAGATTTGGCCGAGGCGACAAGTTGTCTCCATGCTTCATCGGACCATTCCAGGTCCTCAGCAGGATTGACGAGGTGGCTTATCACCTGGCTCTACCACCTCAGTTGCACCAGGTGCATGACGTCTTCCACATATCCCAGCTGAGGAGATACGTGCACGACCCGACGCATATCATTGACCATGGGGAGTTGGACGTTGATGATGGGGAGACTTTTGCGGAGGTCCCGGTGGAGATTGATGATCGACAGGAGCGGATCCTACGTGGACGGTCGATTCCTCTAGTGCGCATCATATGGCAGCATGGGAACCTCCAGGAGAGCACTTGGGAGCGGAAGGCTCAGATGCGTGCTCAGTACCCACATTTGTTTCCCTAGTTTTTTATGTATCTTTACGGGGACGTAAATCCCTGAAGTAGAAGTGATGTAAAGACCCGTAAAATTCAAGGAAATTTTTTTTTTAATTTTCTTGGGAATTTTACAAGAACGCAATTTCTAACGGCACCTGATTCCGAGGCCCGGTGTGCCCGAAATCATTTTCTGAAGTTTAGCTCGGGTACGTTCAGTGAACGAACGAGCGGGTTTTTCTAACTCTTGAACTGGTGCTCGGAATCGAATTCCGAGGACACAAATGGAATCTCAGTGCCGGTAATTTCTTAGAAACACCTTTTTCGGAGTTGCGTTTGCTCGGGTGTGGTTTTTAATTTTTGGGGTTAAGTAAAGAAAAAAAATAAAGTGGTGCTACAATTTATTTTATTTCACTTAAAGCGGCTTAACCTAAGTTAAGTGGATAAGGTGGGACCTACAATATCCTACCCACTTGGTAGGATATTTGTGAGGTGGGGCCCGCACGAGCCCCACCGTTTCTTCCCTTCTAAGTAATGCACCCGCAACCCCCCTTTTTATTTAAAGTCAACCTGTGCGTTTAATTAAATATTAAACGCCCCTATTAATTGGGCGGTTTAAGCGTTGCAATTAATTCAATTAATTTTTGGATTCTTTTTATGAATTCCAAAACGTTGGCATGGGAAATAAAATAACACCAACACTTTTTTATTGAGGGGTTGCTTGTTGAGAGGATGTGGAGAAAGCTCTAAGGCTTGAAGATCTTCATCCTCCTTCGTCGAAGAACGTGAAGAACGCAAAGAACGTGAAGAACGCGAAGAACGTATCGTCGCCGACGAAGGACGTCGAACCCTCGGAGATCGACGACGCGACGTTGTGTACCGCGACGCCGATGATCCTCCTTCTGCGACGCTTCTTCCACGACGTTCCTTCCCCCGCGACAATCTTCGATCACCAACCGATTGAGGTAGGGGTTGCGGTTCTTTTAAATCTTTGTGAATTATATCCTCAGCATGGGTTTAAATGATGTAATTAAATCTTTGTGATTATATTTACGGTTTGTTTAAATATTTGCCGGAAGACTTTTAAAACCGCTAACACGGTGGGTGCGGACCAACGAACAAGTCCGAACCCACCGTCTCTTCGATCTTGGTGAGCGGATTGGAGAGCGATGACAAAGCAGGCCGCGCGGGCATTGGGAGGTCCTCGTAGTGAAGGATGGGTTCTGGGAGGGCCGTTGGCGAAGACAGCAGGCAAATCTGACCACCGGAGCTCGTCCGGTGGTCCGCGGAGTTTTCCATCGGCGCGCCTCGCCGGCACAGCGGCGCGCGCGGCTGAAGCCGCGGTGGCGGGCGGTTGGTCCCGCGGCCACGTGGGACCAGAGGGACGCGGCATCAAGCCGCGTCCGTTGACAGGGAGCGGCCCCCGCGCGGGGGTTGCGGTTTCGTCCAGGGGGGCGGTCCCCCCTTGTGCGGCCGCTCGGCCAGCGCCAGCGCGCCGGACCAAGCCACCCGGCCGGAACGCCAGGCCGGGCCGGGCCACGCCCAGCCGGGTCGGACCGGACCCGGTTCGGGCTGACCCAGAGGGGTTGGGTCGGGTCAGTCCGGGCCCAGACCCCCCGTTTTCGGACCTCTTCGGTCTTTTGCCCATATCTTGGTCTACGGACCTCTGATCGATTCACCGTCAGCGCCGATGCGATCCTTGGATTGAGACGGCCGTTTCGACATATTACACTCAAGGTTTCGGAGTACTTTGGGTTCGTCCGGGTTGGTTCGTACACGAAACCAACCAGGCCCTCGGAGCGGAAACGCTTATAACTTGAGCTCCGGACGTCCGATTGGCGTGTCGTCGAATTTGTTGGATTCCTCTTAGTGAGATGGACCTTTTGGATTACTCTACTCGAGGTTTGGATGCAGTTGGAGTATGTTCGGGTTGGTTTTGACTTAAAAACCAACCGGGCCCCTAGGATGAAAAGGTCAATAACTCTCAGACCGGGCGTCTGATTGACGCACCATCTGTGACGTTGAGTTCCTGTTGACGATACGGAACTTTTGGATATATCAACTCTGGATTTGTGTCAATTGATGTATCAGCCTCTCGGCTCGTGGAGCGGACCCTCCCGAACGAGCTTGCTGTGTGCGGGAACCCTAGAGCTGGCTGCGACTGCGACGACGACGACGACTGTGCAGAGATCCTCAGTGGATTCGACGGCGACGACTACGGAACTCAGCGATCTTACATGGGTCAGTGCTACCGATCCTGTGTGGGTCCAATCCTGTGTGGGTCAGCGCTCAACGGTCCTGTGTGGGCCAGCGCCTACAGATCCTGTGTGGGTCTGATCCTGTGTGGATCATTGCGGGGGTTAATTACCTATCGATCCTATGTGGGTCAGATCCTTTGTGGGTCATTGCGGGGGTTAGTTACCTATCGATCCTGTGTGGGTCAGATCCTTTGTGGGTCATTGCGGGGGTTAGTACTTATCGATCCTTTGTGGGTCTGACGGCTTAGATGAATCAGTGGCAATATCTGATCATCTCTATCGTCATATGAAGAAATATACCTATGTGAGCTGAATCCGTTTTGCTTTCCCGTGTGGACTGGGTTGTGATTTCCTGTGTGGATTACGTTTTTCTTTCCTGTGTGGACTGGGTTGTGATTTCCTGTGTGGACTGGGTTGTACTTGGGCTCAGACGTTGGAGCGCACTGGAATTGATGACTTAGGTATATGTATGGGCGTATACCTAAGCAGTGTCTGATGTTACTTCGTGATTGTATCTTTCCTTTGTGGATTATCCTTTGTGGATTCTGGGAGACCTTCGGGGGTCTCGGGGTCCCTACTGAGTAGCTTATACTCACCCCTGCACGGGATATGCCCGCACTACGTTGTGTTGGTTGTAGACGACGGACAGTGCTGATCGTGGTTGAGGCTTGCGGGGTAGGACGGTACCTGAAGGTGGACCACTGGGTGGGACGTACTCAAAGCGAACAGCTGGACCCGAGGAGTTGTGGAGGCTATCTGTACTCACCCTTCAGGTGGGACTTCCAGTGGACGGCTCGACGTTGCGGCTTTACTTTCAGTTGTTGTTTTCCCTTTCCAGTTGTACTTTACTTTCAATTTAGGTTTATATTCTGGCCCACTTACTTTTCCGCACTTACTGTTGTATCAGTTTTTACTTAGTGTTTACTTATACTGCTTGTTTGCTCTATGGTGTTTGTTTACTTTACAAAGGCAATGTCTTCCCTTTTTATCGGGAATTACTCCTTGGTGCTTGTCGCCAGCCCCTGGTCTATGGAAGGCAGGCTTGGGGTAGTCACGGCACGGGCCCCGAGGACGGGTCGTGACAGTTCAGAAAATTCCAGTATGGAAATTCAAAAAAATGATCTTTTTTTTCAACCGGTTTTCATAAGGTTTTTTAAAAATGGTTTACCAAAAGCAGTGTCCACATATTTTACTTTCTCAAATAGTTGATCACTTGTTATTGGAGACGGTGTTGTACATTCTTCTTAACTTCCATCAAATGATGTCATCCAAGATCAGTACTTATGTTGTCGAGGTAGAAATATGTGATGTCCTAGAAACACAGTTTTCGATGAATTTTTCAACCTAATTGACTGTGTACCTTGTTCGCAAATGGGACACCCTTGAGTTATTTTAATGCTATATCTAGATAAATTTCCATAAGGAAAGTTATTTATCATCTCATACAACATGGATCTCAACGTGAAATCTTCATTTTTGTAATCATCATACAACGTAAAACCTGAATCCCATAATAATTTCAAATATTCGATCAATGGAGCCAAATAAATATCAATATCATTACTTGGCTGTTTTGGTCCTGATACAAGAATGGATAACATTATTTATTTTGGTTTCATGCATAACCACAGTGGCAAGTTATAATTTACCAACATAACTATCCATGTACTCTGAGTGTTGCTTTGAAAACCAAAATGATTCACTCCATCTATAGATAACATGAGACGAAGGTTTCTCAGCTCGTTTCCAAATTCAGGATACTCATGATCAATTTTATTTCACTGAGGATAGTCTTTCAGGTGACGTAGTTCCCCATATTTATTTCTTGTATTTGTGTGTCATGTCAATTGCCATGTAGTCTCCTTACTTCTATATAGGCACCTAAACTTTGGAATGATTGGAAAGTACCATAAAATTTTTGTATGACCGGATTCATCTTTCTTGTATTGAGAAGCACCACACTTTGGGCATTCTATAAGTGATTTTTGGTCCTTACAAAATAGTATACAATCATTTGGTCATATGTGTATTATTTCAAAGATCATACCTATCGAGCATAGCATTCGTTTGGCGTCGTATGTTTGGCTCGGGAGATCGTTATCTTTTGGAAGCATGTCATTCGAGAGATCAAGTGGTTCCATAAAACCGGTGCCACTCCATCTATTGTCTGCTTCCAAATTATACAGCTTCAGTATGGATGAAAATGCTATATATTTAGTGCAACCAACATACAATGGTGTCTTTGCACAACTCTTTAACTTCTCAAACAATTTTGGGCAATCACGAAGTTCATCTCTAACTATCCTTGTCATTTCCTCAATACGATATTCATCATCATTCACATCTGTAATCACATCCTTGATATAGTCTTTTTCATTGTCCACACTTGTAATCATATCAGATAATCCATAAAACGTAGTGTTATCCCAACCACTAGCTACATTCGTTTTCCCCATGTTTATTCCAATATTTATAACTTTGATCTATTATGTGACAGATCAAGTGTTCTTCCAACTTCTCTAGACTAATTAGTATTGAATAACAACAACATAAACATGGACAAAGGATTTGAGAAGGGTCATATGCATGATCTATTGCAAACTTTCCGAACTCTTTTACTCCATCTTCATACTCTTTTCTCAAATGATTGACATCCATCCATTCTTTATGCATATCCATCCTTTTTTATTCGATAATATTAATATTTAAAGAAATAAATACACAAAAGGGGCCTTTCAAATAAGAGTAATTCAACATTTGAATGATAATTATTATTGCATTTTGTTTCCTGAGACTCATCCCCTTAGAAGCTAACACCAAACCAGAAAGAAGATGTAATTGTAGAGGACTCCCCTAATTTAAACCATGCAGGTGATGTTGGATGCAAAATAGGTTTAGGAGTTGCAATGGGGTTAAACATTAAGTCACCTTTTGTAGGAGTGAGGTCATGATGGATATCCTATGGGTTGGATAGAGTTAGTGACATGCCCTTTCCATAGTGTTATTATCAATCTACTTATCTTCCCTATATAATGTAATGATTTTCCTAATTCTACAAAAATATAAACTGAAAAGATTATGGAAAAACTACATTTTAGATGTCCTTGGAAAACTATTTATAAAACCACACTTGAAATCCCATTAAAAACAACCATTTACACAAATTCCTCTTTAAAATAACACACCCATTTTAAAATAAACCAATCAATTCCAAGCACTCTTTCACAAAACCACAATTCCTTTTTTAAAGCATTCAAGGCAACTTCATGACCCAACAGTCTTAATCATTTAAAATGAGCGACAACCCTCTATATTTTACAAATTTTCATTTAAAACTTTACACTCCCCTTGTTAAAATGAAACCAATATTAAATATGATTTCAAAACATTCACATCCCTTTATGAAAGCTAGTCGGGTGAGTTGACAAACACTTGGCATGCAACCTAAGTCCATGCCAAGTGTTTAAATCATTTTAAAGCTATTTAAAACCCAAAAAGGGTATGTTGAACACGTAATTTTTTAAGAAACATTTCAAAAACACTTGAATCATTTTAAAAGATTCACTTAGGCATTTTCACAAAGACATAATTCTCAAGAGAGATACTTTATAAAAGATACATGAATAAAAAATAACCAACATTTTATAAAATATAAAGCTATAAAAGGTTTACACATGATCCAAAATATAAAGGTAAACCAAAAATAAATTTATTTGTAAGTGAGGCACTTTATAGTAAATATCATAAAATAACACAAAAGTGTATATTGTCACTTTATGCCCTACCTCTACATCCTATTATCATTATATCTTTAACAAGCGACTGTGGAACACCGCTATAAAAGTGTAACCCTTTCCTTTTGCCTGTATCATAGACTATTAAGTCTATATACGTACTAATGTGTATATGTATGGTGTGAGCAAAGAGCCTAGTAGGATATCGTCAAAGATTTTATACTGTTCATTTTTTAAGACAAACCAAAAAAACTAGTTTTAAGGAAAATAATGAAAATAATTTTATTATATAGGGTTGAGTAAATAAAACTAACAAAACATATATTTTTCTTTTAAAGAAAATATAATTTACCAAGATGCAACCATAAGATAAAATAATAATAAAATATCAAACATCGACCATTAAGGGGTACCTACCAAAGGCCTAGGGAGATAATCTATGTTGAAAAATTGAGGGAATCATCACACTAGAATATTGTTGCAATACAAATGAAACACAATCAACTCACCAATAATGGCCTCATCGAGAAGGCAATTCAAGTAGCTGGTGTGAGACCTATGATAGGGGTACTATATATGTGTGACCATGATATTATAACTCATATCTCTAGAATTCCCACATCTCTACCTAAATATTCCCATGATGTTTTTCTAAAATCCCAACACTAATAATCGATGAAACATATTTATAAAACTGTCATGTCAACATGGTATAACATTCATTGAAGCATTCACTTACACATCAACACTCATAATTAAACATGATAAAATTTCAAATATATATTAGAAAACCATACATAGAAAACACCTCGATTCATTCCAAATCAATCATCAAAATGTTAATCAAAACCCAAATACATATCTCACTTTCACTGTAAGTTCCTCCTCAAAAGTGTTCTATCTTATTTATCCATTGAAAAAATTATATTTTATCCAAACTACTCACCAGAATCACTCCTTTATAATACCAATCATGATACTTTTCACCTAAAACAATCTCTATAATGTTTCTAATATATTAAACCACTTCATCCAAACATGTTTTGACATTTAGATCAATCCAAATTCAATAATTTTAATTGTACCAAAGTCCTATACAATTATACATTGAAAATTATCAAAAAATTCATAGAATATGCCCAAAAAACCAATCAAACACTTTACTAATCAAAAAAAAATTGTCTCACACTAATGAATCAAACCAAACACATAATTCGTACATCAAAAAGATTTCAAACACTAAAACCCTATAATTAATCATTCACTATCTAAGTATTTCAAATCAAATAAGAACATACCTTAGATTTGGAGGTTCGGCGGCAGCAGTAGGGGTTGGCGGCGGCAGAGTCGGGGTAGGTGGCGATAACGGCGGTGGCGGCGGAGGTCACAGAGGGGTTCCCGACGGAGGTGGGGTTCTCAGCGAAGGTGGGTTTGCAGCGGAGGATGGGTTTGGGGCAGAGGTGGGGTTCGGCGACGGAGGTGGGGTTCGCAACGGAGGTGGGGTTAGCGGCGGAGGACGGGTTTGCGGCGGAGGTGGGGTTCAACGACGAAGGTGGGGTTCGTGGCGAAGGTGATGGATATGTGGTGGCGGAGGAGGGATTCGCAGCGGCGGCGGCGACATAGGCTGGCTTCCGCGAAAGCTTGAGGCGTGCAAGAGAAGTGGACTGTTAGAGTTCATTTATAAAATCGGGTAAAGCTTTTATCAGCGCTAATTAAAAAGTGCTGATAAATGTATGTTTTATCAGCGTTAAGATAGAAAGTGATGATAAAACATGTCTTTATCAGAGCTTTTTTAGCGCTGATAAAACTATAATGTTAACAATTTATTTATATTATTATATATATTTATAAAATTATATATACAATAAATAAATAAATATATATATAATTATAACTATAAATAAATATATTTATTATTTATATTTATATATATAATAAATATATTTATAAATTATATATATTTATAAAATTATAAATAATTATAAATTAATTATTTATTTGTTTATAATTATAAAATTATAATAAATATATTTATTATATTTATAATTATATATAATAAATATATATAATAAATAGATTTATTATATATAATTATAAATATATATTTATTTATATTTATAACTATAAATTTAGATATATTTATTTAAATAATTATAAAATCATTATAACTGTATTTCTTATATTTATAATGTTAGAAATACATATAATTGAATAAATATATTTATAAATATATACAAATATTTATAATTATTTAAATATGTCTATTTATTTAGAATTATAATTATAAATGTTTGTATTTATTTATAAATATTTGCATATATTTATAAATATATTTATTTAATTATATATATTTTTAAAATTATAAATATAAGAAATACAATTATTATAATTTTATAATCATTTAATTATATATATATATATTTATTTAAAATCCTAAGTATAAATAAATAAATATTTATTTATAATTAAAAAATTATAATAAATATATATATATATAGTTATATATATATATATATATATTTAAATAATTATAAAATTATAATAATTGTATTTCTTATATTTATAATTTTAAAAATATATATAACTAATATAGTTATTATAATTTTATAATTATTTAAATATATCTATGTTTATTTATAAGTATAATTATAAATATTTGTATTTATTTATAAATATTTGTATATATTTATAAATATATTTATTTAATTATGTATATTTATAACATTATAAGAATTATAAATATATATGTATATTTAAATAATTATAAAATTATAACAAATATATTTATTATATTTATTATATTTATAATTTTATAATTATTTAAATATATCTATGTTTATTTAGAATTATGGTTATAAATATTTGTATATATTTATAAATATATTTATTTAATTATATATATTTTTAGCTTTATTGTAGTTGAGAGCTTATCCGAGTGGTAAAAGATCCTCGTAATCCTGCATCAGACCAGAGTTCAAATTCGGATGAGACCGAATTTTAGCTGGCCGATGGTGACGTAGGCATCATGCAGACAGATGGGGACGCGGACATGACGTCGCATTGGTCCTTCGGGCCGGTTTGTGGGTCTTTGAGTCATGTAATGAGCTTCATGCTCACTGGACCTTTGGGTCATATACTGAATAAATAAAACTTGATGGGTGAGGTATCCATTGGGGGGTTATGGTATGTCTTTCTGGTTTGTGTGTTGTGTGTGTGTCTGTTTAATGTAATTGTACCCTCAAACACTCAATATATATACTTATAACTTTATAAAAAAATACATTTAAAAAGTAATTATATATAATTAAAAATTTACAATTATAAATATGATAAATATATATACTATTTAAATATATTTATTGTAATTTTATAAATATAAATATATATACTATTATGCGTTTTTTATTTAATGTGTATAAATAGACATTATTTTTTAATATAAATATAATAATTTTATATGAATTAATAATATTTTTTATTAGAAACCTTTGTGAGCGCTAATAAATATACATTTATCAGCGTCAAAAAAAGCGCACATAAAGGGTGCACCTTTATCACACTTTTTTTTAGCGTTGATAAATATAATTTTTTATGTGCGTGCTTTTCTTAGCGCTGATAAAGGCCAGCGCTGCCCTTGTGCCGATCTGTGGTGGTGGGACTTGTCCTCCGAATTTGTTGGTGCACTTGTTTGCATTTTTTGTTGCATCCCATTGTATTGTAATTTACGTTTTCTTAATAAAGTTTTTGAGCGTATTGTTTTTTAACTCATGGTTCGCACTGTTTTAAATTATATACATGCATTTTTTAATTAATGTATATAAATAAATATCTTTTTTTGAATATAAATATGATGATTTTATATATATTAATAATATTTTTTATTTAAAATTTTTACCACCGCTAATAATAGCGCTGATAAAGATCCACCTTTATTATCGTTAAAAAAAACGATGATAAATGGTACATTTTTATCAACGATTTTTTTAACACTGATAAAAGTTACATTTATGGGCGCTTTTAATTAGTATTGATAAAAATAACTATTTTATAAGCGTTTTTATATTTAGCACCGATAAAAGAGAGTTAAATGTTTCTATTGATGCGAGGTGATGTGAGGTGATGCAAGGTGATGCGGGAGACTTGACAAGTTGACCCGGATTAGTTTGTTTCTATACATCTCCAAAACTCTATCTCATGTCAACAATCATAGTCATTGAATGAAATAAAAACTTTAGACTATACTGCCTCTATATCTGATTGTATTTCTTGGGCTATGTAATCCTTAATATATTAGATGCCGTCATTATTTTACAATCTACACTGTGATTCGGATTTGAATGGGAAATGGGTAATTTTTTATAAAAGAGGGCTACACTTTTTCTCTTATCGAAATCAGCGACACCTGAAAATAAATTAAAAGAAAATTTAAAATTAAACTCCAAAAATTCCTTAACGGGCTCGTCGGTGGGTCGTTGGATTAAAATAAATAAATTTGCGGATAGATATAAATATTCATGTTTTAAATTTATTTATCGGAAGCCGATTTTGTTTACTATTTATCACGTTTTTAAAATAAAAGAATCCGAAAATTTCCTTTAGGTTAAATTCATTTAAAAATTAAAAAAATGGCAGTCACATCAGAGACCGAAATGCGAGGCCAGTGCCGCATGCATATTCAAATGCCAAGTCCACGTGACTCGGAAAACCCCTTCCCCTCCTCTCCCCGCTCTCGCTCCTGCTGTCTCACTACTGGTATAAGGTGCCGGCTTCATTAAATTTGGTCCCCATGAGACCTTCAGCTTGGTGGGGAGGTGGACTTGGAGTCACCTGCAATGCGCGTTCTACTGAAAACCGCCCAGACCTTCAGCATCAACCTACTCTTCCTCCCCCACTCGATCTCTTCTTCACTCCCAATCCCAAATTCTTACCCTGTAGCTTTTGCCTGCGCTTCTGATTCATCGGTTTCTTCACACAGGTAGCGTCATTTTATGAATAACGCTGGCGTTCTTTTCATTTTCATGCTTGATTTTCATTTTCGTTGTTGTTTTCTGGAGTTTCGGTTTGTTCCCCATGGCGTCCTCCAATTTTGTGACATGCAGGGTTTCTCGATTTCTGCCTCTGTTCTGTTACTGAGAGGCGCTTTCGGTTTTCTTTTGTTCTTCGCTTTTCAAAATGGGTTTTCGTTTCGTGAATCTATTCGCCACAAGGGTCTCGGTTCTTTAATTTCTGAAATTTTACCAATGCTGGCGTTTGCATCCCCTAATTCATCTACTCACGATTTCGAATCAAAAAGGAATGCGGGATTAGACTCCGCGTAAGAAATATCCGAAAACCCGGTTTCTTCTTCTCCCTTATGTCTGGTTCAAAACTTCTTGCGATTGATAGACGGGGTTGGTCCTAATTATTTGCGTTGAAACTGATATGTACTAATTTGTTTTGATCTGAATTTAAGTTTCAAAAGCTTATTACTAATGGAAAACCTATATGCGGTGATTTGCGTTGGCAGGAAGTTGAAACTGCACTGGTTTTAAGAAACTCCCGTTTCTGTAGGATGGGGATTTCCTTTTCCTGCCTCTTTGCCGACGGTGACGAGTTTGAAAATGGCGTTGAGTCTGTAACTGTTAAATCCATCAGTTTTGGAGAGAAGGATTTAAAGTCTCTGGCAAGATCCATTAGCTTCAACCGTAGAGACTCGGATCCGACCATATTAAGATCGCTGGGCCCTGGACGGATGATGGTGGAGGGATCTATAAGCTTCAAGAATACACAATCGGAGACCATGATCTCCATCAATGCTCCTCAGTTCAGTGAAGAGAAAAACATGTCCACCTCACCAGTTTTAGATTCTGAAGATCCTAAACATGTTGCTGCTGTCAAGTTGCAAAAGGTTTACAAGAGCTTTCGGACCCGGAGGAAGTTGGCTGACTGTGCAGTTCTCGTGGAGCTTGAGCAGAGCTGGTATGTTTTTAGTGCTAAAAGCAAAATCTCCCATGATTCCTCCAATCCATGGATTCCCAGTTTCTTAATTGATTCCGGCTCTTGTTATTATTATAGGTGGAACCTGCTAGATTCGGCAGAGCTCAAACAGAGTTCTATATCTTTCTTCCACATTGAAAAGCAAGAGACTGCCATTTCTCGCTGGTCAAGAGCAAGAACTAGAGCTGCAAAGGTTGATCTTTATTCCGATCTGTTGACGCTGTCGCAGTTTGTTTCTTTGATTCTTGTCGTGCTTGTGTCTAAAACTCATTCTTTGGTTAATGCAGGTTGGAAAAGGTTTGTCAAAGAATGAAAAGGCTCAGAAACTGGCCTTGCAACACTGGCTCGAGGCAGTAAGTTGCATCATGATCGATGAAACTGCTTTTTGCGCCCATTTCTTCATTTTTTCCTCTTTATTCTAAGCTGTTTTCCCCCCCTTTCCAGATTGATCCGCGACATCGATATGGACATAATCTTCACTTTTATTATCTTAAATGGTTAAGCTGTCAGAGCAGGGAGCCCTTCTTCTACTGGTGAGATTCTAGTACTCTGCCAAAATTAACATAAAGCCATTTGTAAGTTATCGTCCATTTGGTTCATAGAATTATTGTGAGTGGAATGGAATGGAATAAAATAGAATGAAATGAGTAAAGCAGAACCGTCTGTTTTGTTGATTTCTGAACAATATTGTTTAATATCAATTACAAGACCAAGTTAAAATAAAAAATATTTGTAGGTGAGTGATATACTAGTCTTTTTAGTTCCATTCCTACTCCTTGGAAACATACCATTTTTTGTTTCAATCCAACCAAACGATGGAATGGCATACCGTTTCCTATGAACCTCACCTATAGGAACCGACCAAACAGGTCCTTAGATCATAAAGTTATGCTAAAATATCTAACCAGGGTGGGTCTGAATTGCAGGTTAGACATTGGAGAAGGAAGGGATGCTAATCTTGTTGGGGAATGCCCACGGCTGCTGCTTCAGCAGCAGTGCATCAAATATCTTGGCCCGGTGCGCATGCATGTCCCTATCTCTCTATGTCATATCATCAAAGTTCCACCACTTCATTTCTCTCTACTAATGAGAAACATTCTCACCCACCTCATATGTATGAACTTCTGTAAATCAGATGGAAAGAAAGGCCTACGAGGTGGTAATTGCGGATGGGAAGCTGTTATACAAACAATCCAAGATGGTTCTTGACACCAGAGGGCTTCCCAAAGATGCCAAGTGGATTTTCGTGCTCAGCACATCTAAAACCTTGTATGTTGGCCAGAAGAAGAAGGGCACGTTCCAGCATTCAAGCTTCTTGGCTGGGGGAGCAGCCTCTGCTGCTGGGAGACTTGTTGTTGAAAATGGCACCCTCAAGGTCTAGTATAGCTATAAAAAAGATCATATGGGAATTCTCTCTTTAAACCTTCAAGGGTTGACACTGTTCGTTTTTTCATGCAGGCTGTTTGGCCTCACAGTGGTCACTACCAGCCCACAAAGGAGAATTTTCAAGATTTAATTTCATTCCTAGAGGAGAACGATGTGAATCTTGCAGATGTAATGGTAAAAGGACAACACCCACTTCTAAATTTTGAGGAAAATTTACAGAGCTGAAGTGAAGGATCCTGAAGCAGCTTCTTCTTATTTTGTGCAGATGACTCCAGAAGACAATGAAGATGCCTCTGTCCACTACCAAAAATGCACCTTCCACTTCAGAGGCAACTCATCTGAAGAAGACTACACAAAGGGCATAAATCCCTCCTTGCCTGCACAAGAGTCTGCTGACGAGAAGCCTGACTCGGAACAAACTCATAACAAGGGTGAATTGCCCGAGAGGCAAACGGGTGTTTTGGAATGCCCATTCCCATTGGGGGAATATCACATGGAATCTAGACAAAATGGTGATGAAGAATTCATTCGGGGGGATCCAATTCGTCATGATCAGTTGGGAAAGAAACTGTGTAGAACATGGACGACTGGTGCCGGACCTCGAATAAGCTGTGTCCGGGACCATCCATCTGAGATCCAGTTCCGTGCCTTGGAGCAGGTCAATCTGTCTCCTAGAAGCACCAGCAACAGGTGTTCTTTTAGATCAGGTTTCTCACCGAGGCTGAGCACCAGCGGACAATGCCCTGAGAGGCCTCTCAGCCCACATTGCTTCAGAGCACAGCCCTCTCACTTGAGGAGACGAGCATCAGCAGGTGAACAGTTGGTTCATGAGATTCATTCCTCACTCTATTTGGGCAAATACTGATGGAAGTATATTCGTTTTGTGTGGATAGAAGGATTCAGGAATTCTTTAGCGTTCTTTTGTAACCATTCTTCTCCATGTCAGGATGGAAATAATCTTCCTGTTGTATGATTTGTTTAGGGGCTGATAACACATGAAGGAATGTTCTTACAGTATACTGATACGGTTGATGAAAATGGATGTCATGGCAATGGTGTGACCAAGTGGAAGAATCAAAAGGTGGGGGTTGTAGAAAGGATTGTTTTGTTTATAGGTGGCTAAATGCATAAAATATATTTGTGGTTCAACAAAGTTATTTGATAATAATATTGTTGGATTTATGCTCTAAATCCATAACATGACCAACAATAATATCATTGTCGATATGTGATATCTCATGACTATAACAATCTCCCACCTTGATTATCGTAATGTTAGAGCTTTTGTAATGCATCATGTGATGGTGTTTTAATGATTAGGTGAACATTGAAGTATTCATCGATCATTTATAATGCATGTGAGTTGAATTTTATTCAAATGCTACAAACATGAGGTTTTTTTCCTTTATTGAAGAAAAACTATAAATGGAAGTTGTTGGTCGGAGTAGGACACTCAGGGGGGGGGTGTGAATTGAGTTCCTATAAAAATTCCTGTTAAAAAATTTATTAGAAGGTTCTCCAATTTGAAAAACAAAATAAGTTAGTTAATCAAAGTAGTGAATTTATAATAGTCTGACCGTTCAAATAGTTTCTCAGAAGATTGATTAATTCTCAATTATATCAATATGAAATATTGGTATAACTTTTGAAACTAGTCTACTAAATCAAAACCGTTAAAAATACTATCCAAGACTAACTATCAAAGTGAAATTTAGTTTTCTGAAATATGAGTAAAAACAGAGTAAAACTAAATTTGAAAACACAACGGATTAAAACAAGTGGTTCAGTCTCAAGCCAAGACCTAATTCACTCCACTTGATGATCACCTGCCACCAAGCAAAATCTATATAAAACTTTGATCCACAACCTGGATCGGCGTTTACACAACAGTACACAAGACTGTCTAGGTCACTTGACCTCTATCACAGTTCTACGTGAGAAATATAACAGACAGGTCACACAAGACCTCTTCCACAGTTATACGTTCGAGAAACAAGGTGTAAAAAGATTTTTGTGTGAGGATATCTTGTATCCTCCAGTTTAGTGCAGGAGATAATGTGTGTTTTTAGTACAGACACACACACTACTCGAAAGTTTAATAAAACAATACACAACAGAGCAAAATATAATAATAATGAATTAGAAATGCTCTGAGTATCATTCTATGCAACTATGGACTTCTAAGATGTAGCATATTTGATGTTCAGGTCCTCTCTTGAAAGCAGACCCAAAAACAGAGTATCGTGAGTTCAGTGTTCTGATTTCAGTTCAGCGAGATGCTCTTCTTCTCTTCTGTTTGTTGCTGCTGCAAGGATGTTCCAATCTTTGATTTACAGCAATACAGCTAGCAGGGAAAATGAGTGTTCTTCGTGTGTTCCTCTGTGTGTTCTTGCATGCTTGTATTTTTTTTCCTGATGTTTCTTTTCAGTCGCCACACTTCACTTCTAGTCACTTTTTAGCACGAGCGCTACTTTGTATATAATCTTCATGTGTTTGTGTTATGTCTAAAAGGAAGCACAATCTCTTCACCTCGTACTGTCAGGTGTCATGTCTACAAAAGATCATTATGTCAGTGTCATTAAATGACTCAAATATGTCCGTTAGAACCAACTTTTAAATTTAATTGAAAAAGATAGAAATTTTTTTTAAGGAGCAGTGTCACAGTTGATGGTGAGACAGAAGCGGTGCCACATTCATGATGAGTCTGAAGCGGTGCCACAGTCAGCAGTGACGTCCTTCGTGTAGGTTCCGGGTGCAGCGGAAGCGCGTTGGTGGGTTTGCCAAACTTTAATTTTAACGTTAAACAACGTTCAATCCGAGATCCGTCACGATTTAAAACGCCGAATCTTCAGAATAGAACGAAGAACGAAAAAACTTAAGAGGGAATCCCGGAACCATAGAGATAGGATCATCATATGTTGGTTATAATTAATTTAATTAATTCACAAGAATTACCTCGGTGGAATTCTTTCTTCGTCGATGTCTCCGGTCACGATCCTGTGATCCGTCGTTGCGTTGTAGAATCCAAGTATAGGATTCCTCTAGCAGTGATCCACACGTGCTCCACGTATCTCTGGAAGTCGCCGAAGGGATGTTCGGGTGCTAGCGCGGAAGAACCTTTGCTTGCGATGTCCGCCTTCGACCGCCTTGATCCGGTGGAGGATCTCGCTCTCGTAACTTGAGGGCGTTCTTGGTGGAAAGAGAATTCTCTCTTGGCTTGAGAGTATTTCCAAATCCGTTGTGCACAACCAATCGGCTCTGTAAAAGTGTTGGGGTTATGAGGATATTTATAATCAGGTTTGAGGTTAATAGAGTTATGACAATAAATGAACGCGTTACACGTTTTATTTATTTCATTAACTCTTATTTAAAACCCCCCATGTCGAATTATTAATTTCTTGACATATGCCCACGCTGATTATAATTAATATCACAATAATGATATTATTTCCTCAAAACCCCGACTAGAAAAACTACACGCCGTGTAATAATTAATACACGGCGTGTACTTGTTTTTCCTTAAAACTACATGGCGTGTATATTTAATATACACGGCGTGTACTTTTATTTTCCACTTTCCTTTATTTCCTCCACCATATTTATCAGTCCTTGAGTAATGACTATTTATTTCTTAAATAAATGTAACTGCATTACTCGCTAATAAATGTATTATTTCACCCACAATATATTCTCTCGAATAACTAGTGTCGAAATAAATACGACCAGACATCCTTAAATAGTTATTAAACCACAGTCGGGAATAATCTTTATTTAACTTGTTAAATTAATATTTAACTGAGATACATGGACACACTTAGTGTGTGACCCTCTAGGCCTCTTTCTCAGTGGCATTAGGCGGAGCCTGCCTAAAGTCCAAGGTTAGCGTCTAGCAACACGCCAAGGCACCCATAGAGAAAGAAGTTAACGCCGTAATGACGTGTCACCTCCTACGAACGCTTACCGTGTAATATAATCCATTTGTCTCGATATCTCTAATCAAGCGGGTTGCATGCTAGTGTCATCAACTCATGTGCTCGATTATTCTTTCTTTGACTTCCCGGAACTGAACTCGCCCATACCTTACCATGACCATGGATTTATTTAGGCTATATCAATTCCATCAAAGGTCCTGAGATATCTACTTCTGTTATGGAACAGAAGGGACAAATCCTTTCTCGCATTATCTATTAATGCAATATTACTTATGACACACCCAACGTATCCTACCTCACTGCGAACAGTGTGTCGTCACAGTTTTCGTCAATACATCTAAGTGCGCGAGTTGTAATACCCATTAATAATAATCTTAAAGTCTAAGGACCAATACACACGTCTGTAGATAGGAACATCCAATGACACTATGAAATGTGGATTTCCTACTGGCGGGTCTCGTTCTCATAATATCCTCCTGGATATTACCAAGGGCGCACACCATGAGAAGGTGCCTCAAAGTTTTATGAGTCCTCACCCCTAATGATCTGTATTATTTGTGTCTCTCAAATAACATCATCCGGCCATAGAACATATATTGAAGAACAGTGTTATGGCACTTCCGGGTTCTCATCATAGCAGAGATCCGCTATGACCCTTTAATGAAACAGCTATCCTTTGGACATTATCACATGCATTTTCACGCAGAAGAACAATCAAGATGTGATAAGACTTTTATTAATGAATAAAGTACAAAGTAGTTGGTTATAGGACACCAAATCCAACAGACTCCCACTTGGACTAGAGCCAACTGCTAACAACCTTTAACCCGCTAACTCTCACATGATATTCATGCTTCTGCTAAGATAGGCCTTTAGTCATGGGGTCCACCACGTTCTCTTCCGTGGACACTCTACTCACAGCAACTTCACCCCTCTGATAGAAATCCCTCAAGAGGTGATACTTCCGGAGCATGTTCTTTGTCCGTTGATGCGACCTTGGTTCTTTTGCAAGAGCCACCGCTGCAGTATTATCACAATACAATGTAATGAGATCTTTACTGCTAGGCACCACATCAAGCTCCTGGACAAAGTTCTGAATCCAGACGGCTTCCTTGGCTACATCAGAAGCCGCTATATATTCAGACTCTGCTGTAGAATCGACGACAACTGGCTACTTTGAACTCTTCCAGCTCACAGCTCCTCCATTGAGACAGAAAACATATCCAGATTGCGACTTTAGATCATTCTGATCTGTCTGAAAACCAGCATCAGCATACCCTCTGATGACAAGCTCCTCGTCTCCTCCATACACCAGGAACATATCCTCAGTTCTTCTCAAATACTTAAGGATAGTCTTAATAGCAGTCCAATGCTGTTCCCCTGGATCTTCTTGATATATTCCTACTATGCTCAGTGCATAGGAAACATCAAGCCTGGTACATAACATGACATACATGATGGATCCTATAGCTGAAGCGTATGAGATCTTACTCATTCTATCTTTCTCTTGTTGTGTCTGATGACACATTTTTTTAGAAAGATGTAGGCCATGTGACACTGGAACCAATCCCCTCTTGGATTGTTCTATACTAAATCTCTTTAGTATCTGGTCAATGTATGTACCTTGACTTAGTCCAAGCAGCCTCTTGGATCTATCACGAATGATCTTGATCCCTAGAATGTAGGCTGCTTCTCCTAAGTCCTTCATGGAGAAACACTTGTTCAACCAGTCCTTAACTGACTGTAAGACTGGTACATCGCTTCCAATAAGTAATATGTTGTCAACATATACTACTAGGATAACGATCGCATTCCCATTAAACCGCTTATAAACACATGACTCACATTCGTTCTTAATGAAACCGAATTCCTTTATGGCTTCATCAAATCGAATATTCCATGACCTGGATGCTTGCTTCAATCCATAAATGGATTTCTGCAACTTGCAAACCCGTTTGGCTTCACCTGGTGTCACAAACCCTTCTGGTTGTGTCATATAGACATCTTCCTGAAGGTTCCTGTTAAGGAATGCTGTTTTGACATCCATATACCAAATCTCGTAGTCATGGTAAGCTGCTATGGAAAGTATGATTCTTATGGATTTAAACATGGCAACTGGCGAGAAGGTTTCATTATAGTCAATTCCTTGACGCTGTCTGAATCCTTTAGCCACTAGCCTTACTTTATAGGTGATAACTTGACCTTCCATGTCCAGCTTTCTCTTGAATACCCATTTGCATCCAACATACTTTACATCAACTGGCTCATCGACTAGAACCCAAACTTAGTTCTGATACATGGAATCCATCTCAGAATTCATAGTTTCTAGCCATCTTGTAGCTTCTGATCTTTATACTACTTCCTTGTAGGAGAGAGGCTCATCATTGTCTAACAATAATGATTCACCATCCTCAGTGACTAAGAAAACAAATCTCTCTGGTTCCCTTACCTCTCTTGAGCTCCTATGCAGTACTTGTGTTTCTGGAACCTCTTCCATGGGGACCTGTGGAACTTGTTCCTATACCAACTCATGTGTATCTTGAGCATCAACTTTGTTCAAGTCAATCTTGCTCCCACTATCCTTCTTGAGGATGTATTCCCTCTCAAGAAAGACGGCTTGTCTGGCGACAATCACTTTTTTGTCTTGAGGGTTATATAGGTAATATCCTTTTGTTTCCTTTGGATATCCTATAAAGATACACTTCATGTCCCAGGGTGCTAGTTTGTTGCCTGAGAAGGCCTTAACAAACGCCTCGCATCCCCATACACGTGTATGTGACAAAATGGGTTTCTTTCCATTCCATAACTCAGAGGGAATTCCATTTGCCGCCTTAGTTGGTACTCAGTTTAATGTGTATGCTGCAGTTTGTAATGCATATCCCCAAAAGGATGATGGAAGATCCGCATGAATCATCATCAACCTCACCATGTCCAACAAGGTGCAGTTCCTCCTTTCACTAACACCATTCCACTGTGGTGTATAAGGAGGAGTGAGCTGAGATAGAATCCCAGACTCCTGTAGAAGATCGATGAACTCTTGGTTCAGATATTCTCCACCTAAATCCGATCGAAGTTTCTTTATCTTCTTACCAAGATGATTCTCTACTTCATTCTTGAATTCCTTAAATTTCTTTAAGTCTTCTGACTTATACCTCATTAAGTAGACAAATCTGTATCTACTCAAATCATCAGTAAAAGTAATGAAGTAAGAATATCCACCTCTATCTTCTACTAGAAATGGTCCACATACATCCGTGTGTACCAATCCTAGAAGCTTTGTGGCCCTTTCACCCTGTACACCAAAAGGTGGCTTGGTCATTTTGCCTTGTAAACAAGCATGACATCTATCAAGTAGTTTTAGCTCAGTAGAGTCTAAATAGCCATCCTGACAGATCTTTGTCAAGCGCTTCTCATTTACATGACCAAGGCAGTGATGCCACAATTGGGTGATGTATGAGTCATGTGAGTTTGTTTCATTATCGATTGCCAACACTTGGTTTTCGTAATTTAATACATACAAACCATTATTCAAATGTGCCATACCATAACATACGTTGTTCTTCTAAAAGAGACAACCCTTATTTCCAAACTTGAAAACAAATCCATCCATATCCAAACAAGATACATAAATTATGTTTTTGGTAACACTAGGCACATAATAACAGTTATGTAAAACCAAGATCATCCCAGCCGGCAATGAGAGGTGATATTTTCCAATAGCCAACACAGCCAGCCTTGCGCCATTGATAGCTCTAAGATCCACCTCTCCTCTGGAGATCTTTCTAAATCTACTTGGTTCCTGCATTTGAATACAGATGTGAGCCCCACAAGCTGTATCTAATACCCAATGTGTAGAAATAGAAATATTGCACTCGATAACAAACACACCTTTAGTATCCCCACGCTTCTGGGTGAAATTCCTCTTCCAGTGGCCCTGCTTGACAGATGAAAAACACACTGCCTCTCGTTCCTTGACCTGCCTCTAGATCTTCCCCTTCTTGGAGGGATGGTGCTCGGGGGCTTCAGACTGTTTATAAGTCTTTGGCCCCTTTGCCTTGTCCTTCTTTTTCTTGTTCACCATAAGGAATGCAGGTTTGTCACGCCCCATGTCCTTATCTACTTGGCGAATCAAGGTCAGAAGCTCCGATAGACTCTTCCCATTGCTGCTCATATTATAGTTGACAATGAATCTAGAGAAGGTCTTGGTCAGTGATGATAGGATGAGATCTGTACACAACTCATCCGGGAATTTAATCCCTAAGATGTCCAGGCGTTCAATGTAGCCAATAAGCTTGACTACATGAGGCCCAACTGGTGCAAACTCTCCAAGATTAGTTGTAAACAAAGCATCGGAGATCTCATACCTCTCCTGTCTCGCCTTCTCTTGGTAGAGATCCTTAAGGTGAGACATCATGCTATACGCGTCCATGTTTTCATGTTGCTTCAAGAGCTCATTGGACATGGCCGATAGCATGAAACACTGGACATCTGTGGCATCATCCATGTGTTTCATATAGAGATATAATTCCTCATCACTGGCCTCTTTCCCAGGCGCAACTGTAATAGGCTCTTTCAGCACATACAATTTCCTTTTGTGGCGAAGGATGACGCGTAAACGCCTCTGCCACTCTTGGAAATTGGTGCTGGTGAGAAGGTTTTCCTTCTCAAGTATGGTTCACAATGATATGTTTGAAGTAATTTTCTTGTTGTTTCTAAAAATTAAGATGAGTGAAGGTTTAATACTTTATTACAAAACTGAGACAAATAAATAAATTAATACTTATTAGTCTCCCACTATTTTATCGAAATCCAATAGCCCTCACCATTGATTTTGAAATATTCTGTTGCCTGAATATTCTAGTGGAAAGGATCCATATTTCCCTTCACATTACCCCAACTAGGGTTGGTCAAGCAACTTGAAGGGTTATAGGTAGGCATTCCAAATTCCAAATGCATTAACTCGCATCTCCTTGATCCGCTGAGTGGACTCCCCAATCATGAAATCCTTTTATTTTGGATTTCCTCAACCTTTGCCTCTTGGTCACACCAAGTCCTGCTGTGGCAGTCAACCCTTGATGCAAACCAAGTCAAGTCAAACTAAAACCTTGAATTAGAATTCCCCGATAATTGAAAGCACCCCAACTAGGGTTGGTCAAGCACTTTGAACTATGGTTCAATTCTAACCAAGATTATGGAAGGCTATACTGACTTAATATTTCTTTTGAGGGATTTTATCCTTATACGTAAATTGCCGTTTTATTATCTTTGATTACATGCTTGTTAATATTAAGTGGGATATACTTAAGTGATTAACCATGTCTAAGATAATATTTACGTATAAGATGATTTTTATTTTAGTTCCATCTTGCATGCTCGTTTAATTCATTAATTGTGTGATCATGACAACACACCCACAATAAATAAACCATGAAACTGATAGAAATAAAATAAATGGTATGATCATGATCTTTTTTATTGGTTAGTTTATCTAGCGGTTGATAAACTAACCCAAGACCTAGGGGAGAAAACACCTTGAACCTTTTGGGTTCGTGTTTACAGCTTTCCACCTATCTACCTTTGTATCTCCTTGGATTGGTTTCACCTTGGCTCCTGACTTAAGCCGCCTCTAATAGCTTGGGAGCTCCATCCATTACATATGCATTTATCTCACACGCAGGTGAGGGGTAAAAAGAGGTTTTTACATAAAATAATCCTTGGGCGCGCAGGCCCTACATATTAATGAGGAGATGGCTCGCAGACCAACAAATTTAATTTAAATAAATTAAAAGGAACCATTCAAATACAAAGGTCTCGGTCTGGATCATGATCATCCATACATGCAACGATATTTATGCATAAATAAAACTAGCATTCAATTCTTTAATTGTTCTTGTTTAAGATAAATCACGCTTGAATCAATTAATTATCTTTAATTAATCAATCCTTTTATCTTAAACCCTTTTCTGAACTTCCTTGAGATTCTCATCCATCATAATTTTAAACAAATAAATTCATTTAAAATTATCCTTGTACGTAACTTGTACCTTGGAGGCAACCCGGTGAATTCCCGTTCATTACGCAGATGTTAAATTAAACACATATATATAAAACACCTATCACGTGTTGTGCCTCATCTTTACGCCTGCACCATGGTACACGTCTCAAGGGTTTGTATCATATAATAATAAATTTTAATAAATCTGCGTAATTTGGGTGAGTACACGACATGTAGTTCCGACTACACGGCATGTACTTTTCTTCATCGTCCATCCGAAGTACACGCCCGAGGACATGGCGTGTTTATGTACTTCGGAAATTTTTGGAGTACACAACGTGTTATTTTGGACACACGCCGTGTAGTTTCCGCGTTACACAGTTTCCAGCCAGGAAAGCCGTGTATGGGGTACACGGTCCAACCCGAACCCGAAGGGAATACACGCCGTGTTCAGTTGGACCACACGGCGTGTAATCTGGAAACCGTGTGCCACCTATTTCTTGTCAACACACGGTGTCATAAATCACTTCAATACACGGCCTGATTTGGCAGATCGGTCAATGCATTGAACCTAGACTACACGACGTGTACTTCTGAATACACGCCGTGTATTCTGGTGCTGTACGGCTAGAAACGTTTGGCTCCTCCAGATGAGTTCCTCTATTTTATTTTAATCAAAATTAAAATTAAAATTCGTTTCTGTGAGGTGAATGAGAAATGAGGGAGGACGAACAGATCTCGAGATTCAGATTTCCAGAAAGATTAAACATGAATTGAAATAACTAAATTATTAAATACGTAAATCACCAACGAAAAAATAAATAATTATAATCAACGATATGACCCCTTTGATACCACTTGTAGGTTCTGGGTGCAATAGAAGCGCGTTGGTGGGTTTGCCCAACTTTAATTTTAATGTTAAGCAACGTTCAATCCGAGATCCGTCACGATTTAAAACACCGAATCTTCGGAATAGAACGAAGAACGAAAAAACTTAAGAGGGACTCCCGGAACCATAGAGATAGGATCATCATATGTTGGTTATAATTAATTTAATTAATTCACAAGAATTACCTCGGTGGAATTCTTTCTTCTTCGATGTCTCCGGTCACGATCTTGTGATCCGTCGTTGCATCGTAGAATCCAAGTATAGGATTTCTCTAGTGGTGATCCACACATTCTCCACGTATCTCTGTACGTCGCCGAAGGGATCTCCGGGTGTTAGCGCGAAAGAACCTTCACTTGCGATGTCCGGCTTCGACCGCCTTGATCCGGTGGTGGATCTAGCTCTCGTAACTTGAGGGCGTTCTTGGTGGAAAGGGAATTCTCTCTTGGCTTGAGAGTATTTCCAAATCCGTTGTGCACAACCAATCGGCTCTGTAAAAGTGTTGGTGTTGTGAGGATATTTATAATCGGGTTTGAGGTTTATAGAGTTATGAAAATAAATGAATGCGTTACACGTTTTATTTATTTCATTAACTCTTATTTAAAACCCCATGTCGAATTATTAATTCCTTGACATGCGCCCACACTGATTATAATTAATATCACAATAATGATATTATTTCCTCAAAACCCCGACTAGAAAAACTACACACCGTGTAATAATTAATACACGGCCTGTACTTGTTTTTCCTTAAAACTACACGGCGTGTATATTTAATATACACGACGTGTAATTTTATTTTCCACTTTACTTTATTTCATCCACCATATTTATCAGTCCTTGAGTAATGGATATTTATTTCTTAAATAAATGTAACTGCATTACTTGCTAATAAATGTATTATTTCACCCACAATATATTCTCTCGAATAACTAGTGTCGAAATAAATGAGATTAGACATCCTTAAATAATTATTAAACCACAGTCGGGAATAATCTTTATTTAACTTGTTAAATTAATATTTAACTGAGATACATGGACACACTTAGTGTGTGACCCTCTAGGCCTCTTTCTCAGTGGCATTAGGCGGAGCCTGCCTAAAGTCCAAGGTTAGCATCTAGCAACACGCCAAGGCACCCATAGAGAAAGAAGTTAATTCCGCAACGACGTGTCACCTCCTACGAACACTTACCGTTTAATATAATCCCTTTATCTCGATATCTCTAATCAAGCGGGTTGCATGCTAGTGCCATCAACCCATGTGCTTGATTATTATTTCTTTGAATTCCCAGAACTGAACTCGCCCATACCTTACCATGGCCATGGATTTATTTAGGCTATATCAATTCCATCAAAGGGCCTGAGATATCTACTTCCGTTATGGAACAGAAGGTACAAATCCTTTATCTCATTATCTATTAATGCAGTATTACTCGTGACGCACCCAACGTATCCTACCTCGCTGCGAACAGTGTGTCGTCACAGTTTTCATCAATACATCTAAGTGCGCGAGTTGTAATACCCATTAATAATAATCTTAAAGTCTAAGGACCAATACACATGTCCACAGATAGGAACATCCAATGATACTATGAAATGTGGATTTCCTACTAGCGAGTCTCGTTATCATAATATCCTCCTGGATATTACCAAGGGCGCACACCATGAGAAGGTGCCTCAAAGTTTTATGAGTCCTCACCCCTAATGTCCTGTATTATTTGTGTCCCTCAAATAACATCATCCGACCATAGGAAATATATTCAAGAACAATGTTATGGCACTTCCGGGTTCTCATCATAGCAGGGATCCGCTACGACCCTTTAATGCAATAGCTGTCCTTTGGACATTATCACATGTATTGTCACGCAGAAGAACAATCAAGATGTGATAAGGCTTTTATTAATGAATAAAGTACAAAGTAGTTGGTTCTAGGCCACCGACTCCAATACTTCGCGAGTTTGAGAACTAGTAGCACAATTATGGTGTTTAGTCCTTTGTAATTTTTGGAATTGGTAGCAAGGTTACGGTGTTAGGGAAACAGTGTCTCAGATAATGGTGTCTAGTCCTTTGTTAAAATTCTGAATGGTGTCTTGTTAAGGTGTCACGAAATTTGCCGATTTCCAGACTAAACAATGAGATAATTTAATCACAGAAATGGTGTCTCATACTTAGTCAAATATATTCCATCTATCTTAAGAATTAATACTCACAAAATGGATTAAGGTTAATCATAATCATAATAAAACATAGTAAAACAAGAGTAATCATGATTTATAAGATTTAAACATGATTCCCATGACTTACATGATTTGGGATTTACATGATTTGCATGATTTTTGAGCATTAAAACAAGAGGAGTCCAACAATCTCCCCCCTTTTGATGATCACAAATCATGACATTTACAAGCCATACATTTGCTTATGAAATCAAGGTATGAGAGCATATATGTATAAATGCAGATAAATGCCTAAAAACAAGTTTTTATTTTCCCCTTTTTTAAGCATAAATGCCAGCTATTCTCCCCCTTTGGGATTATAAAAAAGAGAATAAGAGAAAGGAAAATCAAACAGTAAAAGAAAATAACAAGAGAATAAAAGAGAGAGAACACTTTTAATTGAATAAAGCGAGAGAGTAGAGTTACAATCACAAAAAGAAAATACATCACAACCCTATCAAAAAAAATCTTCACTTCTCATCAGATTCGGTGTCCTTATCTTGATCTGGGTCAGAGACAATAGGAGTAAAAGCAAGAGGTACAGGCGTGGAGGTGGTAGAAGCAGTAGAAATGGAAGACAATGACACTCCTTCAATGATAGAAGGGGCAAGGGTTGGTCTGGTGGAAGACCAAAGAAAAGGTTTCTCAATAATAATAGATCTAATCTGGCTCAGATCCTAAGAGAAAAACATGGTTACAGGAGAAAAAAAAGTAGAAGAAGAAGGATTGGTAGAAGGATTTAGTCCAGGTCTCAAAGGAGATACTGTAGGATCCACGATAGTTGTGCTCTGAACATGCATATAAGGCTTCAAAAGATTAAGAAAGTATGTGATGACTTCACCACCATACCACATGACCTTCTCAAAATCATATTTATTTTCCATGAATTTCTCTAGAGTAGGTGTGAAGTCCCTTAACTTCTGAACTTGATCCTTGAAAGCTTGAGTTACAAGAGGCAACTTTAAATTATCCACAAGATACTTGAAATGATTGTTCAATCCATGCTTGGAATAGATTCTCTTGAAGTACTAATCCACTTTATTATATATTTCTTATTGAGCATCAGTGAAAATTTTGGAGTGAACTCTTACCAAGTCAAGCACATGGTCACTGTTCTTGACAACTGTATCAAGAGATACCTTATCAAAACATTCAATCAAAGACTGAAACTGTTCCTTAATTACAGATCTGACCATGTCACTATCCAAGGGATGAGATAGCTTAGCAGAAGAAGACAGAGCAGAAACAACTGATGTGAGAGTTTTAAGATAATTTAGAATAGTTTGTAAACATCCCTTATATTCACTGGCCAGAGTATTGAGTCCAGAGACAAGACCAAACATCTCATTTGCAATTTTGGTGTTGTTCTCAACCACCTTTTCATACATAATAATCATGTTTGGTTGAATCAGAGATACAACCTTCTGTGGAATCTTATCAGCATCATCCTCACTGAGATGAGAAATAGGAGATTGAAAAAATTGCAAGACTTTCTTCATTTCTTCAACCATATATTTTAGAGATTCCACCTCATCACTCAACTTCTTGTTCTCAATATGGACTTCCTGAATTTCATGAAGCATCTTGGGTTGGATCTGCCATATGATTTTCTCCAGAAACAAAGAAACACCTATTTCACTGAGATTGGTCACATGATCAGGCTGTGACTTCATGAGATTCTCAAAACCAGACAACAAAGTGACTCCAAACGCTTTCAATTCATTAAGGTTTACATAACTAGGAGTTTCTTGAACAGGTTCAGGAGTAAGAACTGAAATAGGTTCTGGTTCCTTAACAGATAAAACTCCAGAGACCAGTTTTAGCTGAAACACAGTTGAAAGATCTAATCCCTGAACTGAGATTTATTAAGACTCATCAACATCCAAATACCTTGGAAACCTATACCAGGTATCCACAAAACTTGAGTCAATAGGATTTGGGACTTCAATCATTTTCCAAGTCGAGGTTTTTCTCCCCATCAACTGATGCATCTCTTTAAGGACTAGGAGATTCAATATCTTGACCAACTTCTACACCCTCTGCTCTATCAAATTAATCCATACCTTTAGATAATTTAAAGGCTTTCTCCATTCTTTCTTCATCAGATAAAATCACTTCTGTTTATACATGTTATTCCTCTATATGTTCCTTAGTAGCATCATGCTCTTCCACAACATCATTTTCTTCTTCAACAACAATTTTTATTTTATCAACAACTTCACCTCCTTTTATAACATCTTATTCACCTTTAGAGAGAGGAGATTCTCTAGAGAGAACATCCTAAGGTTCATGAGATTCTTCCATAATTATTTCACCTTTATCATCACCTTTTTCTCCTTCAAGTTTATCAACTTATATTCCTTCATCTAAGTATTCCACAAGATCATATGACTCTAAAATAGGGTCAGTGACATTCTTAGGTCTAGAAGTGTGACGATCCATCCCCCAGGGCCCATGCAGTGACTACCCCAAGCCCGCTTTACATAGGCCAGGGGCTAGCGACTAACATCGAAAAGGCGTATCCCTAAAACGGGTAGGCATTGCCTTTTTAACCTGTATAGACACACAGTCCAAGAATACAAAAAGAAGCAACCACGAAGTAATCTGCTGTAGTAAAAGTGTGCTGAAAGTAAAGGGGCTGGAATACAAGCCCAACTAAAAGTACAAGTACAATTGAAAAGTACAAATACAACTGAAAAGTGAAAAACAACTCCTGGATCGTCCACTAAGGATCCTACCTGAAGGGTAGGTACAACTCATGATCAGTAGTCCCTACGTCACGTCACGCCAAATGGTCCACCTCTGAGCACATCTGGTCATGTCTCCCTCAGCCTCGATCAACATTGTACATCGTCTAGACAAGACACAACAAGGTGCGGGCATATCCCATGTAGGGGTGAGTATAACGATACTCAGTAGGAACCCCGAGACCTCGTAGGTCTCCTAAAGTTCCACAAAGGAAATAACACAAAGAAAGACCTCAATCCCAAAACACGAAGCAATAGACATCAAATCAACTTAAGTATATGCCCATACATATACCTAAGTTATCAAGACTTACTCATCTCATACATGAGGGAAGAATACCACAAGGTAACACCATGAAGGTAGAAGTACCACACAAGTAACACCACAAAGATAAAAGTAACTCATAGGTAACACCATGAAGACAACACCACAAAGGTAGAAGTACCACATAGGTAACACCACAAAGATATAAGTACCACACATGTAACACCATGAAGATAGAAGTACCACAGAGGTAACACCACGAAGATAGAAGTACCACACAGGTAACACCACGAAGATAACACCACAAAGGTGAAAAGACACAGCTCACAATCTGGTATAACTTAATTACAAAAGTACATATGATTAGTCATAATCTAGATCATCTTATTCTGTTAAGAAGCACTACTGCTGACCCACACATGATCGATAGGTACTAACCCCTACTGACCCACACAGGATCTGATCCACACAGGATCGATATGCGCTGACCCACATAGGATCGCTGAGCACTGACCCACATAGTATCTGATAGAAGTTGACCCACACAGGATTGATATATTCTGATCCACACATGATCGATAGATACTAACCCACACAGGATCGATGTTCGTTCTTCATGTTACAGGTTGCCACAGGATTCCTTGCACCTGGTGCGCTCGAGTTCCGTAGAATCTATCCCTCGAGATATTAGTCATACCTTGACCACCACTAAACTCCACAAAGGAGTAACCCAAAGGACCTCCATGTCTTAAGGGTTACAACGTGACAGATGGTGCGTCAATCGGACGCCCGGTCTGTGAGTTATAAGCGTTTTAGTTCCGAGGGCCCAGTTGGATTCGAGTTCGATCCAACCCGGATGTACTCTAACTATCTCCAAAACTCAAGTGGATTATATCAAAAGTACCTTCTCAATATAAGTATCCCAACGCCATAGACGGTTCATCAAATGGATGTCCGATTCTAAAGATATGTCCCTTTAGGTGTTTCTGGGTTCGGTTGGCCCTGTGTCCGGTCCGACCCGACCGAACCGACCTGGTTCGGGCTGACCCAATCTAAGCCCGACCCAGTTGGGCAGGGCCGTGTTGGGCTCGGCCCACTGGGTTGAGGTCCGGCCTGACCTGCAAGGGGGTGCGGCCTACCGGTCCGGCTTGTGGTGGGGTCTGCCCTAGCCGGTGCGGGGGAGGGGGGGGGGGTGGGGGGGGTGGGGGGGGGGGGGGGGGAGTCCCTCGGTCTCTCGAATGAACCGAAGGCCATTCGACTTGTTAAATGGAGACACCACGTGGGCGCCTCCCGGTCATCGCGGAACCCACCGGAGGCGTGGGTTCCCCCTCCATCACGGCTTCGGCCGCGACATCCTGCTCACTGGGGGCGCGCTGGTCGCACCGCCCTTCCATTCTACTGTCAGATGATATGTCAGACGCCTCCACCGACTTTCACGGCTGACGAGACACGACCCCCTGCTCACCGGCGGCGTGCGACGACATGCCACACCTCCTTCGCAGCCGGCCGGTGCCGGTCGCTCCGCTGAACACCGCGGCTTAGTGCCACGACATCCTCTTGCGGTGCGAGATGGCATGTCACCTCCATCATAGCCGGTTGGTGCTGCCGTGCTGACGGTCTTCCACGGAGGTGCAAGGGTAGCAAGGTAGAGAAGGGTTCGATCCGGGTTCGTTAGGCCTGTACCCTCTGCATTAGCTTGTAATCATGAGGGAGGATTAAAGGGTTCAAGAAAATCACTTGAATTAAACAAAATTAAATCCTACCTCAACAACGATGGAGAAACACCCGCGATTGAGGAAGTGGGTCGGTGTTTGCCATCCCCCACAACTACCCTCCAACGACGTCACTTGATCACCGATCTTCAGTTCGGGGTTTTGGTGTCGCCTGTCACCCCTCACTAGAACCGACTCCATCCTCCAAGGGTTTGACATCTCGGCACTTTACCAGCACTTTGTTGCTTGGTGAAGCAGTATCGACACCTCTCCCCAAGCTCCATATAAATAGGAGAGGGGGAGGGTGAGAAACATTTGTGGAAATTAATGGGGGATCATTAATTAAGAACCTTCCTAATTCCCCAACAGTGCAGTTACTTAGGATTGAAAGGTCAATCCATTTATTGGCTTGACATGTCGCTGGTCCCACATTGTCGCTTGTCCGTTGGAGGAAAAGATAAAAAAGAAAATAAAAATTATGTAAGTTATTTTTATTATTCTTTTAAAAGACCCAAAACTTAATTTTTTCTCCAGACCTACTATGGTCAAAGTTAATCCCCCATTAAATAAATCCCAACGCTACGGATTCAATGGTGGCCTTGTATTTTTAATCTAAGCACCAGATCAAAAGTTAGAAAACACCGCTCGTGCGTTTACTGAACGTACCTAAAAAAAAGTTCAGAAATTTATTCTGGGCACACCGGGCCTTGGAATCATGCACCATCAATTTTTGTAGACTTGTAATAATTCCATTTAATTTTTAAAAAAATTTACATGAAAAAATACAGGTCTTTACATTCTCCCTACCTTAGGGATTTTCGTTCCCGAAAGCCACAACATAGACTAAAAAAATAAATGGGGGTACTGAGCATGAATCTGAGCCTCCCACTCCCATGTGCTCTCCTGGAGGTTCTCGTGCTTCTAGAAAATGCGCACCAGAGCTATCGACCGCCCATGAAGGACTCTCTCCTGTCGATCCTCAATCTCTACTGGAACCTCCGTAAACGTCGCCCCATTATCAAATTCCAAATCACCATGGTCAATGATATGAGATGGGTAATGCATGTATCTCCTCAACTAGGATACGTGGAAGAGGTTTTGCACTCTCTCCAACTACAGTGGAAGTTCCAAGCGGTATTCCACCTCACCTATCATCCGAAGTATCAGAAATGGTTCGATAAACCTCGGTGATAACTTGCCGCCTCATCCAAATCTCCATAAACCTCATCGAGGTGACACCCGTAGAAAAACATGGTCTCCCTCCTAGAACTCCAAAGGTCTCTGTCTCCTGTCAGCATAAGACTTCTGTCTGATTTATGCAGTCTTCATCCGCTCTTGGATGATCTGCACCTTCTCAATGGTAGCCCATACCAACTTTGGACCCATAAGTGTTGACTCCCCTGGGTCTGTCCAGCATAGAAGTGATCTACAAGGTCGGCCGTATAGGTCCTTGAATGGTGCCATACTGATGGTGGAGTGATAACTGTTGTTGTATGATAACTCCACCAAGGGAAAGTGATCCTCCCAACTATGGATAAAATCTAGGACGCATGCACGAAGCATGTCCTCCAGTGTCTGTATGGTCTACTCTGTCTGACCATCCGTCTGAGGATGAAAGGCGGTGCTCAAACATAGCTGAGTCCTGAACGCCTCCTATAATTCCTTCCACAACTAGGATGTGAAATGCGTGTCACAGTTAGAGACCATCATTGATGACACCCCATGAAGTCACACAATCTCCTATACATAAAGGCATCCCAAGCCCTCTACTGATCCCAGCTCTCGAATAGGTAGGAAGTGGGCCAACTTCGTGAGTCGGTCAAAGATCAATCAGATGGAATCATGTCCCCTGAACGTACGTGGAAGCCCTATCACAAAGTCCATGGATATTCCACCCCACTTCCACTCTGACACCTCTAGTGGTTGTGCTAAGCCTGTTGGAACCTAATGCTTGGCCTTCACTTGCTGATAAGTGAGGCATTGAGAAACAAACTCTGGCACTACTTTCTTTATCCCTAGCCACCAGTACTGATTCTAGAGGTCCTAGTACATCTTTTCCACACCAGGATGTACCACCAGAGGGGATGTATGGAAATACCTCAACACCTCCTCCCGTAGTAACACTAGTACCATGGTACATCCTATGAAGAGGATGTCATGCTCCCCACCTTCATAAAATCCCTCAGGTTCCTGTCTTGAGGATATATGAGAACATCGAGCCTCGCGGTCAATGCCCCCAAGTTGCGCCTCCCTGACTCGCTAAAGGAGTGAGGGAGTGACTGTCATAGACTGGAGGTAAGTTACTCCATCTCTATCCTTGAAGGATATCTATAATGCGGCTAACAGTTATATCGCCTCACTCAAAAACTGCAGACCAGACCTCCTACTGAGTGCATCTACTACCACGTTCCCCTTACCAAGAGTATATACTATCTCAAAGTCATATTCCTGGAGGAACTATAGCCATCACCGCTGTCTCAGCCTCAGGTCCTTTTGAGAGAATATACAAGTAGACTATAAAATGTTCTCCCATTAAGTAATATCGTCACATCTTTAGGGTGAAGACCACTGCTGCTAACTCCAGGTCATGGGTAACATAGTTCTGCTCATGTTTCCTTAGCTTTTGTGAGTTGTACGTGACCACTGCTCACTCTTGCATCAGAAAACATCCAAGTCCGGCCCCTGATGCGTTACAATAGACCACATACCCAATTCCCTCTTCTGGTAGCCTCAAGATGGGGGCACTCATTAGTCTCTGCCTCATCTCCTGAAAACTCTAATAGCATCTATCCGTCCATACGAAGGGGTGTCCCTTCTTCGTCAACGCAGACAAGGGTGCCACAACTCTGGAAAAGTCAGGCACGAATCTCTGGTAGTATCCAGCCAACCCCAGGAAACTTCACACCTCGGTCAAACTCTTGGGTGGCTCCTAAGAAAGTACAACCTCTATCTTCACTGGATCCACTGTAACTCTAGACTATGAGATAAAGTGTCCCATAAAGTGGACCTCTCATATCAAGAACTAGCACTTTGAGAGCTTACCATAAATATGGTGGTCTTGGAGTGTATCCAGAACTATATGCAGATGATAGGCATGCTCCTCCTCTGACGTTGAGTATATCAAGATGTCGTTGATGAAGACCACCACAAAGCGATCGAGGTATGGCTGGAATATCCTATTCATGAGTCCCATGAACACTGTTGGGGCATTGATCATGCTGAATGACATAACCAAGAACTCATAGTGTCCATACCGACATCCGAATGTCGTCTTCTGCACATCCTCATCTCGTACCCTGAGTTGATGATAGCCTGATCTGAGGTTTATCTTCGAAAACAAACGATCTCCCTTCAGATGATCAAAAAGATCATCAATCCTCGAAAGTGGATACTTGTTCTTCATGGTCACCTGGTTTAGGTGCCGATAATCCACACAAAGTTTTAAACTCACATCTTCCTTCTTGCAGAACAAAATTGAGGCTGCCCTTGGAGAAACACTGGGCCTTATGAACCCCTTTCTCTGTAAGTCCTCCAACTGTACCCGTAACTCACGAAGCTCCACGGGAGCCATCCAATATTCTAGTGTAGATATCAGTGCCATCACGGGGTACATGTCGATGTAAAAGTCTACCTCTCTATATGGAGGTAGTCCCGGAACATCATCAGGAAAGACATCGACATACTAGTCCACCACTACATGATAACTCAGACTCTCAACATCAACTGCACTGAGGGTAAGGTTGGCTAACTGATGTGTGATCGATTGCACCCTCCTCTAGGTAAGTCCATCCTGTGCTACAATGGTTCCCTTCTCACCGATGAAGGAAAAAATGGTCCCATCCTCACGGACACACCACACTTTGTGCCTAATACAGTCAATCTGGGAATGGGCTATAGATAACCAGTCTATACCCAAGATGACGTCGTAAGGCCTAGAAGCTGCTACTAGAAGATCACAGATGAATCTATCACCTCCTAGAGTAATCTCACACTGTCGGCACCAATGTGTAATTGTCGAATCCTCTCCCATAGGAGTCTCTATCCATAAGGACCGAGCCAATAGCTCCACCAGAATCTTTGAGATTTGAACAAGGGTCGTGTTAATAAAAGAGTGACTGACACCCATGTATATAAGTACTGTAGATAAGGTGGAGTAGATAAAGATCATACCTCTAATCATATCTGGAGCATCGTGGTCATAGGCCTCAGCTGCTTGGAGTTGAGCTCATCCCTGTCCACTAGCTCCCTGTGGTCGGGGTAGACCACCTGAAGGTGGTGGCGGTAGAACCTCGAATCACCACCCACCACCTGATGCACGACCAAATCCTCTACCACGTCCGCCAACTGCCTAGAGACCTCTTCGATAGAATCTCTGCCTCTACCTCAGCAGTCCCTCGACCATCTACTAGTCGTCTGTATGGTGGGTCGGGAAGTCACATGACATGTGACCCTTCCCACCACACGAGTAGCACTACCGGCTCCTAAACTGTCCTCCTCTGTCCCATGAGCCCCGCACCACCAAACCTATATCCTGAGGTCGTCCACCAGAAATCCTGGCCCACTTGGGCCCCTACATCATCCGTCTACTTCCTGTCGCAGATGACTCTACTACCTGACGTCTGGTGGTGGCTCTCACTGTCAGTACCTTCTCGGATAGGAATCTCTCCACAAAAAGTGCTTGTTCTAGCACCCCAGCCTGCGTCGGAATGCTGAGCGATATCATCGATGCTATGATCTCCCGTCAGAGACCCTTATCAAAGGTCCGATCCCTAAAGAAAGAGTCCCATACCATGTTGGTGGACTAGCAGGAGAGATTAGTAAACCTCACAGAGTACTAGGCCACAGTCATGCTGCCCTGCTGTAAGTGAAGAAACTCCTATATACGTATAAAGCATAAGGTCGATGGGATGAACTATGCCCTGAAAAGGCTCTCGAAGTCTGACCAGATGAGGGTCACCTCGTCATGTATCTGGAGCATCAATCTCCACCATCTCCCTATTGTTACCTAAAAAAGACTGGCTACTTGGATCACCATGAGGTCAGTTGGTGTCCCAACCAGGTGAAAAACTCTGACTACAACCTCCAGCCATTCCTCAACCGCCTACGGGTCCATCTCACCTTGGAACCTCAGAGGCCTCTGCCGCTGGAACTCGTGTAATGCGCTCAATCGGAGTGCATCCTCTACTAGTGGGGTTGGTGGAAACAGCTGCCCAACAAGTAGTGGTGATGTTGGTACACCACCTGATGGTGCTAACACCGTAAGAGGGCCCTGCACTGAGGCCTCATCGCTATGTGGGACGTCATCGTGTACTCTCTCAGGAATCCTGGCTGGCTATCTACATGGAGACATCATAAAAGTAGTCAGGTGCACCATAGTTAATAAGTTATACCTGGTGATCTGACTCAAATAAATCACAAGAAAAACTTTTCAAAAACACACGCAATCAGTGTTTTCATGCACTAAGTCGGAAATCAGAAGTCAGGGTCTTAGTGTATGGATACTTCAGCCGCTGCACCAACACTGGATTCCCCAAACCGAAAACCAATCTCATAACACTTAACACTTTTTCCACATAGAAAATATTAGAGTCCTAGTTCTTCGGTAGAACCGACGCCTCTGATACCACTCTGTCACGACCCGTCCCTCGGGGCCCATGCCGTGACTACCCCAAACCCACCTTCCATAGGCCATGGGCTGATGACTAGCATTGGAAAAGAGTATCCCTAAAATGGGAAGGCATTGCCTTTTTAACCTGTATAGAAACATAGTCCAAGAACATAACAAAAATCAACCATGAAGTAATCTAATATAGTAAAAGTGTGATGAAAGTAAAGGGTCCGGAATACAAGCCCAACTGAAAGTACAAGTACAACTGAAAAGTACAAATACAACTGAAAATTAAAAAACAGCTCCTGGATCATCCATCGAGGATCGTACCTGAAGGGTAGGTATAGCTCACGATTAGTAGTCCCTGCGTCACATCATGCCAAATGGTCCACCTCTGAGCACGTTTAGTCTTGGCTCCCTCAGCCTCGATCAACGCTATACGTCGTCTACACAAGACACAACAAGGTGTGGGTGTAGCCTGTGCATGGGTGAGTATAACGATACTCAGTAGTGACCCCGAGACCCCGTAGGTCTCCTAGAGTTCCAAAAAGGAAATACCACATGTAAAGACCTGTAAAATTCAAGGATTTTTTTTTAATTTTTTTTGGAATTTTACAAGAACGCAGTTTTTGACGGCACCTGATTCCGAGGCCCGGTGTGCCCGGAATGATTTCCCAAAGTTTAGCTCGGGTACATTTAATGAACGAACAAGCGGGGTTCTCTAACTTTTGAACTGGTGATCGGAATCGAATTCCGAGTACACCGATGGAATCGCAGTGCCGGTAATTTCTTAGAAACGCCTTTTACGGAGTTGTGTTTGCTCGGGTGTGGTTTTTAATTTTTGGGGTTAAGTTATGAAATAAAATAAAAGGGGTGCAACAATTTTATTTTATTTCACTTAAAGCCGCTTAACCTAAGTTAAGCGGATAAGGTGGGACCCACAATATCCTACCCACTTTGTAGGATATTTGTGAGGTGGGGCCTGCACGAGCCCCACCGTTTCTTCCCTCCTAAGTAACGCACCCGCAACCCCCCTTTTTATGAAAGTCAAACCTTACGTTTTTATGGTTAAGAAAAGCCTCATTAAATTGAGCGGTTAAATCGTTACAATTAATTCTTTGAATTAATTGTTCATTTCTTATCATTTGAATTTAAAAAGCTTAGGTTGATAATAAAATAAGTGTTGAACTTATTTTTTTTCGTTGGTTGGGTTGTGTTAAAGCTTTGGGAGAAAATAAGAGAGGATTCTTCATTCTTCGATGAAGAACGCGAAGAATGCTCTACCGCCAACGAAGAACGCCAACCTCCGTCGGCGAGAGACGCCTTCCTCGGAGATCACCTAATGCCAGTGACGTTCCTTCCGCGGCGATCCTATTCTTCCGCGACGACCCTCTTCTTCCGCGATGGTTAATTCCGCGACGAACGATCATTCGACGAAAACGTTGAGGTAGGGGTTTTATGCGTTCTCTTTTGTGCTTTCTTCCATCGTTATCTTCCCTTCCTTGAACCGCCTATTATCGTGATAACGGGAGGAGGTCAGACCGCACGAACACGGCCGACACTCCTCCCCCTTTTGGTTGTTGATTTTTTGATGCGGCGAGCAAGGAAACGCGGTGCCGAAGCACCGCACGGGCATTGTAAAAAGGGAGAGCGGAGAAGCGCGGCGCCGTCGCACCGCGCCGTTGGAAGCAATAAATCCGCTGCGCCGTCGCACCGCGCCGTTGGAAGCAATAAATCCGCGGCGCTGTCGCGCCACGCCGTAGAAGATGAACAAGGACACGGCGCCATTGCGCCACGCCGGAGGACCTCAGAAGCATCGCGGCCGGAGCGGGGCCGTGGCGGAAGGGCACGGTGCCATCGCGCCGTGCCGGACAAACCAAGGCCGCGGCCTGTTCCGGGCCACGACAATGTAGGGGAACCGACAGCCGGTACCGGGCCGCCGGCGTCGGAGCAAGGGGACCGGCCTTGCCGGTCCCGTGGCGGCAGAAGCCGGCCGGACGGAGCGGGCCGGCCGGACCGTGGAAGAACCGGGGGTCCGAGACCCCCGGCTGGTCGGACGTGAGCGGCCCCATTAAGGGGCCGCAGTTTCCTCACGCGGGGTCAGCGCGCCCCCCGTCAGCAGCGCTTGGCCATAACGACCGAGCCGGGCCTCACCGACCGGGCCGGGCCACGCCCAAGAAGGCCGGACCCAGACCTAGTTTGGGTCGACCCGGTTCGGGCCGACCCTGGGGGTATCGGGCCGGGTCGGACCGGGCCCGAACCCCCTATTACCGAACCTTTTTCCATCTGTTGCCCATAACTTGAGCTACGGGCCTCCGATCGATGCACCATCAGTTGCGATGTGATCCTTGGATCGAGACGGTAGTTTCGGTATATTACAATCAAGGTTTAGGAGTACTTTGGGTTCGGCCGGGTTGGTTCGTACACGAAACCAACCGGGCCCTCGGAGCGAAAACGCTTATAACTGGAGTTCCGGACGTCCGATTGACGTGATGTCGACTTTTTTGAATTCCTCTTGATGAGATGGAACTTTTGGCATGCTTCTCCTGAGTTTTGGATGCAGTTAGATAATGGCCGAGTTGGATTGTACTCGAAATCCAACCGGGCCCCTAGAACGGAAAAAACTGATAACTTTTAGACCGGACGTCCGTTTGACGAACCGTCTGTGGCGTTGGTGATCATGTTGAGAAACGATATCTATGAGAATACCCTATGAGAGTTAGGGGTACAGTCGAGATATGGAAGGGTTGGTTCGCACACGAAACTAACCGGCCCCCTGGGACGAAAAGGCTAGTAACTCACAGACCGGGCGTCCGACTGACGCGCCGTCTGTTGCGTTGAGACCCCTATGATGAGGCGGTACTTTGAGATACTTATTTGTGGAACTTCATGATACTTGTAGTATCGACCAGTAGCTCGTGGAGCGGACCCTCCTGGTGATGAGTTAGCAGAGTGCAAAGACCTAGTAGCTGGCTGAGACTTGACGACTGCTGATCTATCGAATCAGTGTGTTTCGGATAGCCCAGTGGGGAGCGCTTGGTTGTAGCGGCAGACCCACGGTGGAGGAGCGCTTGGTAGTAGCGGCAGACCCGCGGTACTCAACAGAAGGAGTACCTCTGGAGGCTATGAGGGGGAGCGCTTGGTTGTAGCGGCAGACCCACGACGGAGGAGCGCTTGGTTGTAGCAGCAGACCCGCGATACTCAAAAGAAGGAGTACCTCTGGAACCTATGAGGGGGAGCGCTTGGTTTTAGCAGTAGACACATGGTGGGAAGTGTTTGGTTGTAGTAGCAGACCCACAGTACTCGACAGGTGGAGTACTACATCAGTCCAAGGAGTGCGACGTGCTTGGTTGTAGCGGCAGGCCCTCTGAACTCGACAGAGGAGGAGTTCGGCGCACTTGGTTGTAGCGGCAGACCCTCTGAACTCGACAGAGGAGGAGTTCAGCGTGCTTGGTTGTAGTGGAAGACCCTCTGTACTCGACGGATGAGGAGTTCTCCAGCAGCCGTGGTTTCGACATCATGAATAAAATCTTGGTTGAGCTGAGTCTATAATCTTTGTGTTTCCTCATGATTGAGATGGGTTATTTGATAACTTGGGTATATGTATGGGCATATACCTAAGTATAGGTTATCTGTTGAGATCTTCTTTGTAGTTATCCTTGTTGGATTTAGTGAGACCTTGAGGGTCTTGGGGTCCCTACTGAGTATCGTTTTACTCACCCCTACACGGGCTATGCCCGTACCTCGTTGTGTTGGTTGCAGACGATGGGTAGCGCAGACAGAGGCCGAGTGTTCGAAGATTGGATGGTACCTGGAGGTGGACCTCACGACGAGATAGTATCCAGTGGTGGACTTCACGACGAGGCGACACTCGGAGGAGGTTGACGGGTGAGAGCGCTGTGGAGGCTATCTGTGCCTAACCTTCAGGTAGGATCCGTGGTGGACGATTCAGGAGCTGTGCTATCTGTTACTACCCTTCAGGTAGGATCCGAGGAGGACGACCCAGGAGCTGCTTCTATCTTCTTCCAGCTTTTATCTTTTCTGTTGTACTTACTTTCAGTTGTAGATGTACTTTCGATTGGGTTTGTATTCTGGCCCATTTACTTTTCAGCACTTCCTTTTTGTACTTAGTGTTTTACTTCCACTTGTACTCTGTGGTGTTTTGTTACTTTTATAAAGGAAATGCCTTCCCAGTTATCGGGATTTACGCCTTTGGTGCTAGTCGCCAGCCCCTGGCCTATGGAAGGCGGGCTTGGGGTAGTCACGGCACGGGCCCTGAGGACGGGTCGTGACACCACAAAGCAAGACCTCAATCTTAAAGCACAAAGAAATAGACATCAACTCTACTTATGTATATTACCATACATATATCTATGTTATCAAGACTTACTCATTTCATACATGAGAGAAGAATACCACAAGGTAACACCACGAAGGTAGAAGTACCACACAAGTAACACCATGAAGATAGAAGTACCACATAGGTAGCACGACGAAGAAAAAACCACAAAGGTAGAAGTACCACAAAGGTAACACCACAAAGATAGAAGTACCACACAGGTAACACCACGAAGATAGAAGTACCACACATGGAACACAACGAAGATAGAAGTACTACACATGCAACACCACGAAGATAACACCACAAAGGTGAAAATACTCAGCTCACAATCAGGTATAACATAAGTACATAAGTACAAATGATTATTCATAAGCTAGATCATCTTATTCTATTAAGAAGCACTGTTTTTGACCCACATAAGATCAATAGGTACTAACCCCTGCTGACCCATATAGGATCTGACCCACACATGATTGGTATGCACTGACCCACACAGGATCGCTGAGCACTGACCCACACAAGATCCGATAGAAGATAACCCACACAAGATCGATAGATGTCGACCCACACAAGATCGATAGATGCTGACCCACATAGGATCGATGTTCTTTTTTCACGTTACATCCTGCCACAAGATTCCTCACACCCGATGCACTCGAGTTCTGTAGAATCTTCCCCTCGAGATATCGGTCATACCTCGAATGCCACTAAGCTCCAAAAGGAGTAACCCATAGGACTTCCATGTCGCAAGGGTTCCAACGCAATAGACGGTGCGTCAATCAGACGCTCGGTCTGTGAGTTATAAGCGTTTTAGTTTCGAGGGCCCGGTTGGATTCAGGTTTGATCCAATCCGGTCGTACTCCAACTGTCTCCAAAACTCAATTGGAGTATACCAAAAGGACCGTCTCAATCCAAGGATCACAAAGTCATAGATGGTTCATCAAAAAGATGTCATGTTCTCAAGATATGACCCTTTAAGTGTTTCTAGGTTCGGTTGGGCCTGGGTCTGGTCCAACCCTGTTCGGGTCGACCCGACTGGGCTGGGCCGCGGCGGGCTCAGCCCGACCTGCAAGAGGGCGGTTCATCCTGCAAGGGGGTGGCCCAACTTGCAAGGGGGTGGCCCTCAAAGGGTGGCCCGAACCGCAAGGGGGTGGCCCACAAAGTGTGGCCCAGACCGTTGGTTCGTCCCACGGTGGGGTCTGCCCTAGCTGGCGTGAGGGGGTGGGGGGTGAGTCCCCCAGTCTCTCGAACGACCCGAAGGCCGTTCGGCTCGTAAAACTGAGGCACCACGTGGGCACCGCTCGGTCTCCGCGGAACCTACCGGAGGCATGAGTTCCCCCTCCACCGCGGCTTTGGCCGCAACCTCCTACTCACCGGCGGTGCGCTAGTCTCACCACCCTTCCCTTCTGTGGCTGACCAATGTGCCGGAAGCCTCCACCGACTGCTGCGACTGACGAGCTGTGAGCCCTTTCTCACCGACGGTGCGCGATGGCGCAATGCACCTCCTTCACGGACGATCGATGCCAGCCGCTCCGCTGACCACCACAGCTTAGTGTCGCGACCTCCTCTTGCGGCGCGCGATGGCCCACCACCTCCATCATAGCCGGTTGGTGCCGCTGCGCCGACGGTCTTCCACAAAGGTGCAAAGGTAGTAAGGTAGTGGAGGGTACGAGCCAGTTTTGTTAGGCCCGCACCCTCCACATTAGCTTGTAATCATGAGGAGGGATTAAAGGGTTCAAGAAAATCACTTGAATTAAACGAAATTAAACCCTACCTCAAGAACAATGGAGAAACACCTACAATTGAGGAAGTTGGTTGGTGTTCGCCGTCCCTCGCAACTAGCCTCCAACGACGTCACTCGATCGTCGATATTTGGTTCGAGGTTTCGGTGTCGCTCGTCACCGCTCGCCGGAACCGGCTCCATCCTCCAAGGGTTTGGTGTCTTGACACTTTACCAGCCCTTCATTGTTTGGTGAAACAGTGCCGACACCTCTCCCCAAGCTCCATATAAATTGGAGAGGGGGAGGGTGAGCAACGTTCGTGGAAATTAATGGGGGATCATTAATTAGGGTCCTTCCTAATTTCCCAACGACGCAGTTACTTAGGATTGAAAGGTCAATCCATTTATTGGCTTGACACATCGTTGGTCCCACGTTGCCACTTGTTCGTTGGAGAAAAAGATAAAAGAGAAAATAAAAATTAACTAAGTTATTTTTATTATTCTTTTAAAATTCCTAAAACTTAACTTTTTCTCCAGACCTATTGAGGTCAAAGTGAAGCCTACCTTAAGCGAATCCTGGGGCTGTGGATTCAATGGTTCCCTTAGATTTTTAATCTGAACACCGATTCAAAAGTTATAAAATTCCACTAGTTCATTTACTGAACGTACCTAAAAAAATGTTCAGAAATTTATTTTGAGCACACCGGGCCTTAGAATCACGCGCCGTCAATTTTCTCAAACTCATAATAATTTCATTTAATTTAAAAAAAAATCACATGAAAAAATCTGGGTCTTTACAAGAAGGGTGCTCAACAATATTAAAATCCTCATATAATCTTTCATTATCTTTAACACATGACTTCTTCCATGTATTCCAACTGATCTTCATTCATCTACATGTATCCTTAGATATACAAAAATCATAATCCTCAACCACATATTCATTCTTTCCAACCACACCATTGGCTACAACATAGAAAAAATCAACCTTAAATAAAATAGAGAAGTTGACTTTGAGGCTGTCTTGATCATGTCACAAATGTGAAGAATAATATAATTTTACAAATTAATCTTGAGACCATTCTTCAAAATATGTATAAAAAACACATATTGATACTTAAGAGTAAAAAAGTCACATTTCCTGGGACAAATTAGGTGCTGAATAAACTTAAACAACAACCTAGTCTCTCCATCCAGCTCAGAAACAACAGGCCTTCTTTTCTTTTTGTTTCCAGTCAACTCACCCAAGGATTCTTCCAAGCTAAATATCTTACTTGGAGGAGGGGGTCATCTCTAATATCATAAAAAATTGATTCATGTGGTATTTCTAAGTAGGCAGCCCACAACCTCGAAGAAAAGGTATATCTCTATCTATTCACCCAACTTCTAACAACAAAATCATTCTCAGAGTTAAAAGAGAACTGAACATACTGATAAAATCCAAATAACTAGCTTCAGATAGACATGACTCTTCTCTTTTTTAAACCACTCTAACCACCCCTGTTCTTCCAATACTTTCAGAATAAGTGAATTACTTGACAAAAGCCACTTCACACAAATTTATTTTTCAGGTATGACTTTGCGATCCTCAAGACCTAGGTTTAGTGGTTTCTTAGGCATGGTAATTAGAGACTTTTTCTATTTCTTTGAAGACTAGTGTTTCCTATGAGACAATGAAGATGGATGCTTCATCCTGGGTATTCAACATGGGCTCCAGGAAGAGGAGGAGTTCAAGAGCACGAGTTTGGGAGTAGAGAGTACGAGTGAAGAGAGAAGTGAAAAGATAGGTTTTTATCATTTAGGGGTTCAAACGTCATAAAACAAAAGAGCAGTATATAAGAAATAAAATAATTAATACAGTGATATGGGAAAAAATATTTAAAAAAAATTCATAACGGTGAGACCGGAATAGGCAGTCATAGTGTAAAAAAAATGGTGTGACTTTAAACGATGCGACCATAATTAATGATACAACAAACAAGAGACAGTAAACATGATACAATAACTGTTAGATAGTAGACTGTTCACTCAAGGATGATCATTTCCAATTCATGTATGATGTAACTCATCCTTTTAGAATTTAATGGATTAGTGAAAATGTCAGCAAACTGATTATTAGTTCCAATTAATTCCAAAGTAATATCACCTTTTTGATAACGAACTCTCAAAAAGTGATGTATTACATCAATATGTTTTGTTCTTGAATGAGAAATAGGATTCTTAGAGATTCTAATAGAACTTGTGTTATCACAATTTATAGGGACATGTCTAATTTGATATCCATAATATAATAAAGTGTGTTTCATCCACAAAATCTGAGCACAACAACTACCATCAGTGATGTATTTAGCTTCGACAATAAACAATGCAACAAAATTTTTCTTTTTACTGCACCATGATACTAGTGACTTGCCCAAAAAAGTGACATGTTCTATAGGTTCTTTTTCTATCTAACTTAAAGACACCAAAATTATCATATGAATAACTAAATAATTCAAATGATTATCCTCTAGGATAGAATAGTCCTAAGTTGGTAGTATGTTTTAGGTATTTTAAAATCCTTTTAACTGTAAAAATATGAAACTCTTTAGGATTTTCTTGAAAACTAGCACACATTCACACACTAAATATAATATCAGGCCTACTATTAGTTAAGTAGAGTAAACTCCAAATCATTCCTCTATAAGTGGTTTGATCAACATATTTACCATTCTCATCAAGATCTAACTTATAGGTGGTACTCATTGGAGTATCACTACTTTTAGTATTATCTAAACCAAAAAGTTTTAGAATATATTTAGTATATTTACTTTGATTTAAAATAATACCTTCATTATTTTGAAATATTTGAAATCCAAGAAAGAATTTTAGTTCACCCATCGAACTCATTTCAAACTCATTTCACATCATCTTTGAAAAAGCAACACATAAAGAAAATTTTAAAGATCCAAAAATAATATTATCAACATAGATTTAAACAACTAAGAAATATTTAGAAATTCTTTTTATAAAGAGATTAGGACCAGCTATACCATTTGTACAACCTTTTTAAATAAGAAAACTACTTATTCTATCATAACAAGCTCTTGGAGCTTGATTTAAAACATATAAATCTTTTGTTAACTTATAAACATGATTTGGAAAATGAGGGTTTGTAAAACGAGGGGGTTGTTCAACAAAAACATCCTGAACTATATACCCATTTAGGAATTCACTCTTAACATCCATTTGATAAAGTTTGAAATTTAGATTTGCTATATATTCAAGAAAGATTCTAATGGCCTCAAGTCTAGAAACTGGTGAAAAAGTTTCCTCATAGTCAATCCATTCTTCTTGACTATAACCTTGAGCAACCAATCTAGCTTTGTTTCTTAAAATATTACCAGCTTCATCTACTTTATTTCTAAACACCCATTTAGTGCCTATGGTCAAGGTGTCTTTAGGTATATCCACAAGTTTATAGACTTTATTTCTTTCAAATTGATTTAATTCTTATTGCATAACCATCACCCAAAATTCATCATTGATTGCCTCATTGATGTTCTTAGGCTCAAGTTGTGATAAGAAAGCTTGAAATTCAACCTGGTTTCTTATATAATCTTTAGTTTGAGTTCATTTATCTAAATATCCAACTATAGCATCTAAAGGATGGTTCTTAAGGGTTCTAACAGATCTATAAAAAGAAGGTCTAGAGATTTCATCTTCTTCAACCAGTTCAGGTTCATTATGGATGGATTCTGGAGAATTTCTAGAACTAGAAGATTTTACATATTTCTTGATAGCAGGGTCAAAAGATTTCTCATTCATGTCCAGATTTGAAATATCATCCTCAAGGTTATATAGGGAGGTCTTAGGTTCATGTGGATATATTTCATCAAATTTTACATGTATAGATTCTTCCACACATTTGTTTCTTTTGTTAAAGACTCTATAGGCTTTACTAGAGATTGAATAACCTAGGAAAATTCCTTCATCACTTTTGGATGCAAACTTTTCAAGATTATCCTTAGTATTGAGAATATAAACATTGAAACCAAAAACTTTAAAGTAATTAACTTTGGGGTTTCTATTATTCCACAACTCATAGGGATTTTTCTTAAGAATTGGTATGATTAAGACTCTATTAATAATATAACAAGCTATATTCACAGCTTCATCCTAAAAAGTAGATTGGTAGGTCATATTAATTAATCATGGTTATAGCTATTTCTTGTAAGGTTCTATTTCTTCTTTATACAACACCATTTTTTTGAGGTGTCATAGGGGAAGAGAATTTATGACTATAGCCATTTTGTGAGCAAAAAGATTAAAATTATTGGTTTTCAAACTCACGACCATGATCACTTCTTAAGTATTTAATTCTTATACCACTTATATTTTCTACTATTCTAGCATATTTGGTAAAATGAGAACAAGATTCACTTTTGTGAGCTAATAAAAAGGTATAAGTATATCTAGAATAATCATATACTATAATATAGACATAGTGCTTCCCATTAAGGCTTGAAACTCTAGATGGTCCAAAAAATTCCATGTTAACTAACTCAAGAGGTTGATAATTTGAAACTTATTTATTTGGTTTGAAGGAGATTTTTTGTTATTTACCCTTTTGACAAGGATTACAAAATTTTTCATTTAGAAACTCAAGTTTGGTTAGATCCCTGAATAATCCTTTTCTAGTAAGATTTATAAGGGAGTGTATATTGAAGTATCCCATTCTTCTATTCCAAATACAATACTCTTTGTGAAATACAATTAAACAAGAAACATTTTTGAGAAACTAAAGAATCTAAGTTAACAACATAAACATTTTCATTTCTAAAAGTACAAAATTCTAAATTATTTTTAGAATTAAAAACATTGCATGAATCATTTTTAAACTTAACATGAAAAACATCATAAAAAAATTGTGAAATACTAATAAGATTATAATTTAATCCATAAAAAATCACTTTAGAAATTAAAATTGAGTTAGAGTTAACAATCTAGCCAAGGCCAATTATTTTTCCTTTAGCATTGTCACCAAAGGTGGCATATCCACCATAAATATTTATCATATTCTTGAAGAATGAGTAATCTCCTATAATGTGTCTTGAACATACACTTTCAAAGTACCATAAAATTCTACAGGAGCTTTTTAAATAACATTCGTACAAAAGAATTAAGAAAAAGATGATTTTGGTACCCAGATTTTTTTGGGTCCAATATCATTAGTAATAAGAGATTTGGGAACCCAAACTCGCTTCATGGGTTTCCTATACATAGTTTGTAAAGTATTGGAAAAGTAAACTTTGTTTGGTCCTGGAAAATTAAAAGTAGTGAATGACTTCCTAGAGCTAGAACTAGCATAATTTTAAGTTCTGGTTATGAAAATAGATTTTCCAGATTTTGTTATAAAATGAGTTTTAGCTATGTTCCTCTATCCGGGTTGGTATCCTATACTAGTAGTATACCTAGGAGTTACTTGTTTACTAATATTTTTTGTTTGGGTATTATTTCCATTGGTAAATTTTTCTATGTCCCTTTTTAATTTCTCATCAAATAATTTAAGTTCATTGTTCTCTTTAAGTAATTGAGCATTATTTTCCTTTTCTATAGTAAGATCAAATTTAACAATAGAAGTGAGATCATGATGTTTCTTTAAAGATTTATATTTATCTTTTAACTAATTTCATGTATCTTCAATCATTTGTCAGTATTCAAACATTTCTTAATTAGTCATATTTTCAGAATCACTTTAATCTCCAGACTAATAGGAATTCTATACAAGAGACTCAAGGATTACCTTTGATGTGTTTGTCATGAAACAAATATCAGCTTTGTTAGAATTTTCATCATGTGAAGATTCTGAGTCACTTGAACTGTCCTCAGAATCACTCCATGTTGATTTCATTGTCTTTTTTATACTTTATATATTTTTCCTAATAATTCTTTTTATACTTTAACTTAGGACAATCAGCCTTTACATGTCCCTTTCTCTTACATTGATAATAGCTAATTTCATTTGAGTTCTCATTCATTTTCTAGTTCTTCTTCCAGTTTCCCTTTAGATCATACTTTCCTTTGTAGCTGGGATTCCTAAAGAATTTATTCCTCCTATAAAACTTCTTAAACCATCTATATAATTAATCCATTTACTCATCACTATATGATAGTGAATCATCATTACTTTTACTTTCAGAATGAGTCTGTATCCTCTCCTTTTCTTTATTTTTGGAAGTAGTTGTTTTGAAAGCCACTGAATTTATCTTTGGTTCATCCTCTTCCTCTTTGTTTACCTTTAACTCTTCCTCATACACCATCAATTTACCTATCATCTCCTTGACTAAAAACTTACTGATATCATAGGATCCTCTAATTGATACTGAGGTTCCTCTCCATCTTTTAGTTTGAAATCTGAGTAGTTGCATGATTTTTTCTTTGGCACCCACTGGCTTTCCAAGAGATCTCATTGTATTGAATATTTCATTAAACCTGAGATAAATATCAGAAATGGGTTCATAAAACTTCATCTTAAAGTTATCATACTTAATAGTATAGGTATTAAGTCTCATTTCTTTGACATTAGTTTTCCCTTCATGTGATATGGCTAAGGTATCCCAAATTTCATAGGCATATTTACAAGCAGATTTTCTATTAAACTCTTGAACCCCCAAGACAAAAAATAAGGCATTCATAGCTTTACAATTATTATTATAAGAAAATTTTGTAGCTTCACTCCATGTTGTTCTTGGAGGTTTTTGTATTTCATATTTATCTTTTATTACTGTCTAGATATCAAAGCCCATGATTTCTAAGTGAATTTTCATTTTAATTTTCCACTGATAATAATTTGTTCCATTAAAGCAGGGAGGTCTATTGGTAGAAACACCTTCTTATCTATTATCCATAATAAAGAAATAAATTCTAGGTTTCAAAGATCTATAAATTCAGAACCAACATAAATTTAGATATATTTAAAACACAACTAAATCACAGTTGAAAAGATTTGAAAAATCTTTGAAACTTTTGAAAATAGCAGTTTAATAATAATCTAAACCAAATGTTGGTCAGAGTAGGACACTCAAGAGGGGGGGGGGGTGAATTTAGTTCCTATAAAAATTTCTATTAAAAACTTTATTTGAAGGTCCCCCAATTTGGAAAAAATAGGCCAATTAATCAAAGTAGTGGATTTATAATAGTCTAACTATTCGAATAGTTTCTAAGAAGATTGATTAATTCTAAATTATAACAATATAAAATATTGGTATAACTTTTGAAACTAGTATACTAAATCAAAACATTTATAAATACCACCCAAGACTAACTATCAAAGTGAAACTTAGTTTTCTGCAATATGAGTTAAAATAGAGTAAAACTAAATTTGAAAACATAGAGAATTAAAACAAGTTGTTTAGTCTCAAGACAATACCTAATCCGATACACTTGGTGATCACCTGGCACCAAGAAAAATTTATATAAAGCTTTGATCCACACCCTGTATTGGTATTTACACAATAGTTCACAAGACTGTCTATGTCACTTGACCTCTACCATAGTTCTATGTGGGAAATATAATGGCCAGTTCACATATGACCTCTTCCATAGTTACACTTGGGAGAAACAATGTGTAAAAATATTTTTGTGTGAGGATATCTTGTATCTTCTAGTTCAGTTCAGGAGACAATGTGTGTTTTTAGTAAAGATACACACACTGCTCGAAAGTTTAATAAAACAGTACAAAACATAGCAGAATATAATAAGAATGGATTATAAATTCCCTAAGTGTTGTTCTATGTACCTCTAGACTTCTAAGATGTAGCATATTTGATGTTCAAGTCCTCTTCTGAAGGTGGACTCATAAACAGTGTATCGTGAGTTCATTGTTTTGATTTCAGTTTTGCGAGATGCTCTTCTTCTCTTTTTTTTGTTATTACTACAAGGATGTTCCAATCTTTGATTTATATCAATACAACTATCAGGGAAAATAAAATTTATTTATGTGTTCTTCAGTGTGTTCTTGAATGCATGTATATTTTTTCTGAAATTTCTTTTTAGTCGCCAAACTTCACTTCTAGTCACTTTTTCATCTCTAGTGCTACTTTGTATTTAATCTTCAGGTGTTTGTTTTATGGCCGATAGGAAGCACAATATCTTCACCTCATACCACATACTATCAGGTGTAATGTCTAAAAAAGATCATTAATTATGTTAGTGTCATTAAATAACTCAAATATGACCTTTATAATCAACTTTTAAATTTAATTGAAAAAGATATAAATTTTTTTAAGGAATAATGTCACAGTTGATGGTGAGACATAAGAAATTCCATATTCACAGTGAATTTGAAGCGGTTCCACAGTCAGTAGTGATGTACTTTTCAAGTTCGAGAACTGATAACACAATTATGGTGTTTGGTGCTTTGCAATTCTTGGAACCTGTAGCAAGGTTACGATGTCAGGGAATAGGTGTCTCAGGTAACGGTGTCTAGTCCTTTTTCAAAATTCTGAATGATGTATTATTATGGTGTCTTGGAAATGGTCACATGGAAACAGTGTCATGTCCTTTGCGAAATCTAGAACTAGTAACAAGGTTACAGTATTAGGGAAATGCTATCACAGACTTTGCAGATTTCTAGACTAAACATAGAGACAATTTAATCACTGAAATGGTGTCTCATACTTAGTCAAATATCTATCATATGTCTTAAGAAGTAATACTCACAGAATATATTAAGGTTAATCATAATCATAATAAAACATAGTAGAACAAGATTAATCATGATTTATAAGATTTAAACAATATTCTCATGACTTACATGATTTTGTATTTACATAATTCTCATGATTTGTGAGCATTAAAACAAGAGAAGTCCAATATAAGTGTTTCATGCCTCATTTAGATATAGTTAATCATATTTATACAATCTGAAACTTTATCTATTCTCTTCTAATCCTTAATCTTGGAGGTGGTTTCATCATGTCATTGAAAAGAAGAGATATCATTTGGTGATTACATTGGTTGGTGGATACCTATGGATACAAGTGTTTATTGATAGTTGTTAATAACTTTTCCATCATTTTTATTGAACAAACTCGACGATGAACAGTGAGGTACACACGTATTATTTTGTATTCTTTATTTTTACACATTATTACTTCACCGATTGATATGTGGTTGTTATGGGTTTTATTACACTTTTTAATGACATGGTTGATGCTTATAAAACCCATAAGTAGTATCAGAGACACATTCAGTGATAAAATTATGAAGTTTGAAAACCAGGAATTTTTTAAATACATGAAGAACGAGTTATCATGAACAATTATATATTCATTTTGTTTTCTTCGATATGTTGTGAATACAATATTTTGGAAACATGATTTTCACAATAATGATGTATCAATATTTTGTTCTATGACACAAAGGGTGTTGTTGCAGGCTACGCTGCGACGACATCCTGTACACAGCGGTCAATATCCCATTGGGTATATATTGTGGTTTTCAAAACCCAACAAAATAAAATAAAAATGGTTATTATTCCAGTATTATTGAAACATAAACCAATAAACATGAACAATTCTTAAAGAAAATTTATGAACCAAGAATTTTAAATGATTATAATAGCAGTAAACAAACCACAAATCGGTGGCACTTACAAGACTATATATCAATTCAAGATTGAAATAATTATCAAAACTATAATGGGATAAATGTATATGGAGGAACAAAGCATGAGAATATCAATTCCAAATTCAACATGTACAACACTAAAACCATAAAAAATTCTAATACATAATGATTCTTATAGAAACAAGAAAGAATTAAACTGGCAACATGAATGACAAAACCAAGAAAAAAGGCTCAAAATTCTTTTATATATCAAAAAACAAATTCAAAATAGATTAAAATTAATTCAAGAAGTTGACACACATTCAATGAATTTACAAGGTCAGAAATGAAAACAGAAAGCAATAAATAAATATGAGGATTTATGTGTTTCGACCAATAGACTTACATGCACAAGGTAGGATCATTATGGGGTTTCCACCATGAAACCAAAAAACGTGTACAAGAAATAACGAGACTATAACATGACTGGACACAGACACTTATACATGATTCACATGATGGAAAAACAATCCTCACACACAAGAATTGAAAAAAATCAACAAAGAAAACTAGAAAATGACCAACAACCCCTTTCCAAGGTTCGATTACACCTTTGTCAATAAGGATCCCTATCTGTCTTCAACTAGCCAAAGAACATCGTTATTAGGTCCTCTTCTTCCTCCTCTGATGAACAAGGTAGCAAAATTGGGGAAGTCTACCTCCCACAAGTCTCTCACGACCAAGGAGGGGTCCAACCACATTTCCCAGGTAAAGGGGGAAATGAAAAACCAGAAACCTGGAGCATGCTCACCTAAACACTAAAAGACCTCTCCCCAAATCAAGGAGAGCTGTAAGTCATAATGGTGGAGCTGGTACCAGGGATGCGTGGTGCAAGGAGACCACATAGGCAGTTTCAAGTTCCAGTTGCAAAACAGACTTATTATGGAGCACACAATAACAAGGGGGGTAAATCATCCCGGTATATAAAATGTCAGCATATTAACTCACAAAAAATATGCAATTAAATTAGAAAAAAAGTAAATTCAAATTTCATAATTCTGAAACATGGTAATAAAAATGCACAAACAAAATTTAATATACAAAAATGCTATATAATCTCCACCTTGAAAATTAAAACCCCAAACTATGATGATTCTTCACCACCTAACATCATCAATTTGTGAATCAATTCCTAAATAGGAAACCACTACAAATAATGACAACATACTGCCCCCTAATGTTCATCAACATGATACACACTGTCCAAATTGAATGAAATTCCGAAACTGTTAAAACATGCTCAGAATTTAAATGATTCTAAACATAAAAGTAACATCCACCTAAACTCACTTGAGTTGACCTCTGATTTTATGCCAACAAGTAAGTATAGAATTAACTAATAGGTACCTGTAACACAAGGCAAAACACAACCGTACCTATCCTCTAAAATCACTATAAAAAAACTCAGAAAATTCACAAAGAAAATATCTCAACAAAAGAAAATTCCATTCATGCATAATAGAGTAGAAAAGAAATAAACACATAAAAATCATATATAACAAAATCAATAGAAAAAAATCCCCCCCCTGAACCCAAAAAACAAAGTATGAAACACCTACACCTTTTTCCCCAACCAAAAAACTACTCAAGCTGAGACCGTCTGCAATGAAATCACCATCAGGAAGACTTTCAATGCAGGAAAAGATGAATCCTTGAAGGGGACTCATAATCTCTACCTACGGAGATTACTTTGCCTAAACCAAACCAACAAGAGAAGTTACTCATCAATAGGGTACAACTGAAAATCTCACACAACCTAAGGGTCCTAAGGACAATTTGTAAATTGTGAGAAACATTGGTGATCCAAGGACAACTATCCATAGAAAAAGGAAAAACCCTATCCAATATAGCTATCATAGTGACACAAGGCTCCTAATTCTCAGGAAACCTATACCAAGACACTAAATGGTTTAATCCATAAGGCTAAGGAGCTTAGTATCCATCCAAACAACAGAAAATGATAAAACACCCAACACTAACCAATCCCAATCACCACTCACAATAGGTTAACACCCAGATACATAGCTCAAACCAGAATACATAACAGAGGGAAAAACCAGATCTAAACACCATCTCAACAATTAGGAAAAAGGCACAACATAAGAGACAAAAACAACCGGAAGAACATGCCATAAACCTTAGAATACTAACCAAACCTCTCACATAGGATGACCTCACATTGACCCCATCCTACCCAAGAAAAGAACAAGACACAAGATTTGAAATCAGTAAATAGGACTAAAGAAACCATATGAGGAATGAGCTTGGTTTGACCAAGTGGAGGTGATGAAATCTGAAGAACCTTTATGATGTTTTGTTTTTAAAAATGTTTTGTATTTTTTGACAACTAATATTTTTAAAAAAAATAATGTTTTTGAAAAATAGGTGAAATTTTATAAAATGATCGAACCCAAACACAAAGGGGGAGAAAGGTTTTTATCTTTAAGAAAGTTGTTTTCTGGATACAGGTTTCCAGACACAGGTTTTCAGACTAAGTAGTACTGGACACAAAAAGTGCAAGGAATATGGAAGCTATAATTTCTGTAGAGTTTTTGATCAGATGCACCATCATATTAAGATCCATTGGTATGAAGTTCAAGATTCATTGGACTTGATGTTGGTTAAAAAGATAGAATTTATAGAGTGAGGAAGTCATAATGATGCTAAATAGAGTAAAAGAAGACATTGATATAAGGAGTTAGAATATTCTTAAACATTCTAACTTGAATCAGATGATGCTATGCCGATCTCAAAAGTCCTCAACATCATGAGAAATTCATGATATAAGTTGGAGTTTATGTTTGAAGAGTTATGAATTAATCGGTGTGAAGAAACATGAGAATTAAAAGATGTTGGTTTTAATTCAGACTGATAAATCAAATATACATATCATCAGATCCAAAATAATTAGAGGTATAAATTGTTGATTTCTGGAAGTTTTCCTTTACCTTAATCAGAGAAATAAAGAAGTTTCTGAGTTAGAAAGTAGGAATGTTGCTGAAGAGGTTCTATAAAGACAGTGATTTCGACAGTTAGAAAGTTATTAAACTTTATAAAATTAAATAAGATGATGCTTTTTTGGTCATGGAGTTATCATAAATCATGATAAAGTCTCATGATAAAAGATTTTGAAGAATGGAGTCTTTTTATGGTCTTTAAATAGTTTGTATCAGTTCCAAAAACCTAGAAATAGAAGATCAAATCTAGAAGTTCCAAACATAGAAGTTGTTAGAAGTATGAATGTGTAAAGTTGATGAAGTTTGAAGAATTTTAAAGTTGTTGAGTGGAGTTATCATCAGATTCAAAACACCATAATGAGGTTTCCATTATAATGATAAATTTATCGTAATGAAGAAATTTAGTTAGACTGAGTTGAGGAAGATATATCAAACTTGGGGTAGACACTGATACATTAGATGTAGTTTCTATAATAATTTCAATAGAAATGAGCTAATTAAGTTTCATCATAATGATTTTAAGAGGTTCCATCGGGCTAAATAAAGGTTAGGAAGTCTAAGAAGGCTGATTATGGAGAAGGCTAAAAAAGATTCTATAATATTTGTAAAGAGTTGAAGTGGTCAAACATGAAATTCAAATATGCGCAAATCTCATAGTTATTGAATTTCATAGAGTGGGGAATTTTTTTTAGGTTTCTCACCTTTTCCATTCTAGAGTGCCTATAAATAGAAGCATAGTAAATTTACACCTTTTAATTTTTTCACATGAATAAAAGGCGTAGCGTTGAAAAGTTTGAATCAGAAATTGAGTTAGATTTATTTATGGACAAAGATCTCATTAAAAGGTTAGACATCTATTGTTTTGTTTACCAGGCTAAGCAACATTGTATTGAGTCGATCATATTAATTAAGATGAGACTGAGTAAGATTAGACTGAGCATTTGAACAGAGTTTGAGTGATGATAATTGAGAATGGGTTCATCATTATGATTCCATCAGACAAAATTCATCAGATTGAGTCTATCGGACACAACCTCATCAGACAGAGAGAATCATATCCAACCACATAAGGTTGAGGATTCTGGATAGAGAATTTTTGGAGAAATTCAAAAAAAGTATTTATTATTTTGTTTTCTATTAATTTTTTTGTAAGAAAACTTTATAAATTGATGGTAGTAAGTATAATTATTCATATCGGGAGGCAAAAGGTGTCTAATAAGAGTTAGAACAAGTTGTATTCACTTCTTCATAATAGTGAATTTCCATAAACCCATGAGAGTGGCTATGGAAAAGATGTAGGTTATCACACTGAGTCTAAACCTTGTAAATATTGTGTTCTTTACATTCTTTCCTACTTTTTTATGCATGATTATTTACTAAAAGATAATAAGGAAATGGATTTCAAAAGTTTGTAGGGGCTAAGTTTCTAAAATTCTTGAAACTTCTAAAAAGTGAACAACTAATTCAACCCCACCTTATAATTTGTTATTTTATCCTATGGAACTTCAAAATCCATCATGGGGATCTATCCTCTCATCTTACTAGATGGACTAATGATACACACACGATGCATTGAAGGATGCATCAACTTCTTGGAAACAAAAACTAAAAGAAATTTAGGTAAAATCCTTGAAATGCTAGATCCCTAAACTAGAATCTTTAAGGAATCTATAATATTTATTCGAGTCTATCGATTACCTCATGTTTGGACACCCCTTTATGAAATCAAATGATCTCCACCACTCTCAGTCGAAACTCTACACTAAGGATGATAATGAAAAAAGATCCTTCATCTTTCAGTAAACCACAAGAAATACTCAGATCATTGTCTCCTATAACAATAGATCTCAAAGATCTATCTACAAGCACAAACATGAAGATAACTAGGGGAAAAATAGGAAGGGAACAATAACCACAATAGATGAAAAATTATAGATAAAGAGAGTAACCAACCTAGCTGAACAAAAAATAAAATCCTAATGCACTGTAAAATCCAAAAACTAAATCATTTAAAGTAATGAATAAATTGACTTTGAGTTTTTATGATACAAGATTATGAACAATTTATATCTGATACCAATTGTTATGGTTGCGCTATAGTGGATGTGCACAAACAACGACTGAGATCCCATTGGGTTTATATTTTGGTCGACAAAACCCAAAAAAAAGAAATAAAAAATAATAATGTTTATTATTTTGATCTTATTGACACATAAGACTATAAAAATGAACAATTATCAAATAAAAATTCTAAAATAGTAATTATAAATTATTATAATATTATTAAACAAAAAAAACCAGTGGAAATTACAAGAATATATAATAATTAAATCTTGGAACAATTCTCAAAACCATAACAGAAGAAATGTATATAGAGGAACAAAGAATGAGAATATAAATTCCAAATTCAAAATGTAAATTACCAGAACCATGATAAATTATAATATAAAAATAATCTTATAACAAAAAGTAATAATTAAATAAGAAAACAACTTTTATATATCAACAAAAAAATTCAAAATAGATTCAAATTAATTCAAGAAGCTGACAAACGTTCAGTGAAATTACAAGGTTGGAAATGAAAACAAAAAGCAGTAAATAGACATGAGGATATATGTGATTCGACCAATAAACCTATGTTCATGAGGAATGATAATTAAAACCGTTACACTATAAAACAAAAAATGAACATAGGAAACAACTTGACTAGAAAAATATTGGAAAATGATACATATACATAATGCACATGATGGAAAAACAAGAATCATGCATAAGACTTACAAAAAATTAACAAAGAAAACTATAATAGGATCAAGAACCCCTTATGAGGTCTTTATCTCATCTTTTTCAATGAAAAATCTTATCACAAGGTGCTTAAATATTTATTAATGAGTTTTACAAGTATGATGCTCTATGATCAATGCTATTTTCTAGGTTCTTCACCCTGATCCAGATCCTTTTACCTTAAGTTAGTCACCCTTCAGGTTTATCATCGCTATCATTGTTCAAAAAATAGTGACCACTCTTCAAGATCCTTCTTCAAGTGCTGCATCAATTTGATTCCAAGGGTCTTCTCCATCTCTAGCTAGACAAGATTCATCGTCATTGGGTCCTCCTCTTCCTCCTTCAGAGAATAAGGTAGCTAAATTGATGAGGTTTGTCTCCCATAAGTTTCTCATTACTAAGGAGGGGTCGAACCGGTTCACCTAGGTAAAGGGGTTTACAAAAAAAAAACAAAAAACTTGGAGAATTATCAAAAAACCCCTAAAATATCGATCCCTAAATTGAAGATCCACACAATTCATAATAGTGGATCTAGTATAGGGAACATGCGATGTAAGGAGATTACCCAGGAAGTTTCAAGTGCCAACTACAAAACAGACTTAGCACGGAGCATGCGATAATAGGGGATAAGACATCTCCATATATAAAATTTCATTATATTAAATCACAAAAAATATGTAATTTACTTATATTACATAAAAAATATTAATAAAAAAGGAAATATGTAATTTAATTTATTGTAATTTAATTAATAAAAAAAAGGAAATATGAATCTCACAATTCTCCACCTTGATTATTAAAATGAAAAAAATTAATATTAAACAATTATACATAATGTTTAGTGTTCAAAGATTCATAAAACATTGAAAATTTTCACCAAAACATTGCATCATAACACTATTCATGTTATGAGTATTTAATTGTCTATATTATAAGGGACAACATAATGTGATAACGCTATGCCTGAATAGTGATATGGAATTATTCTATATTATGGGAATGAACACAACAATATTATTGTTCATTAATATAATATCATACTAAATCATGTGAAATGATATAATTATAACATTTTTCATGTTATTAAAAATAAATAAATAATTTTTTACTATCTAAAGATAATACATCTCATGATAAATATTTGAAATTTTCATTTATTTATTTATTATCAATTTAATATCCATGAATATAAATTTTATACATTATGAATATTAGTATGATTTAATTTAAATTTTTTAGATCACTTCTTATAATTTTTGTACCTATTATATAATAGTTTCATATTATACACAACATAAGATTTAGTTTCGTTCAACCACAACTATGATTTGTTTTAGTTATTAATTCAATAATAAAGAGTGAATTTTGAATTATCTTATATTGTTAATTAATTTAATGATTTAATATTCATGATTTTAATATTCATGTGTTTTTTTTCATTTTGGTTGTTAATTTTATAGATCAGTTTGGTTTTCCCACTTGGGCTTGTATACCAGGTTTACTTTGGGCTGTTTTTATTGAGGACATTCCATGACCCGCTTTCTTGGAAAATTTTGCTGATCCCTATCCATTTCTTGATTTATTATAAGTTTTTGATGGATTATTATCCTTGGTGACATGTGATTGCATAATCATCCATTATTATGAGTATGGATCCTTGATTCCTGGGGTGCCCCACCAGTTTCACAATGATTCACTCGGCAAGCCTCCTGGATTAGAGCTCTGGTTCACCAGAGAATAAATGAAAGGAAAAGAGACATTCTTCATCCTTATACACCAGAGAATAATTCTTTTGATGTCTGGGTACTAGAAAAGGATTTTAGATAATCCCTTTATGTCCTCTTACTATAGAATGTGAAATATAACCATGAGGAGGTCGCTGATACAAGTTCTTCAACCTGGAATGAAATAAACCTAGATTATGATGAATCTAGATGATGAAGAGGATCAATCAATGATGATGACATCAACCATGAAGCATGAAGAATATTCTATAGGTGAGACTAAGACCCAAATAAGGGGTTCTTAGTTGAGACTTGTTTTTTATCAGTTTTAATTCTTATACATGTTGTTCCTTTGGTGTTGCATCAGTTACGTGAGTGAGTTCATCCAAGATCAAACACACAGGCATCTTATTTTGATCAAAGTTTACCATGATCCCTATAGATTCAAGAGTATTGTAATTTGAAAAGTTTTCACTATCCTTTTGTTTCTTTTCATATACAGAACAATTTTCTTCTATTTCTTTTAATAATAAAACCTGTGATGATCTATCCCTACATGCGTAGGTTAATTGTTCAAAGCATGTAAATCCTCTATGTCCATTACCCATTCATTTATCACTTTATCTACCTTAATAATGCTAAAGATCACATCTGTTTTGATCTGATTTATTCAATTCAAATATTTTATTGAGATTTTCTATTATATCAAAACCATCCTATTATTATTTAGTATATTGAGCTATATGTTTTCTCATATTTTTCATTATTGATGATGTTTATATTTCTTATTTTTTGGTTTGATTATTTATGTATAATAACATGCTTATAGTTCTATAAATGTATATATTTGAGCTTGGAAGTTATATTCTCATGTTTGTGATTTTTTTTTTCATTTAATCATTTTGTATATTTTATCAGTTATGTTTATGAGAATATTATTATAGGCTTGAATATGTTCGTATATGAAACTGCATTTTTTGTTATTAATTTATATTCCTAGATTATTGGAATATTTTTCCAAATATTTTCATGTTTATCAATTTTATTTTGTGAAACCGAAATAATATATATTAGTTTTTAAATTTTATATTTTTTTATTTTTCAAACCAAAATGACACCTAAGGGATATTGACCATTGAATGTGGATGCACTTGCTGACCGAGTGCGAGATTTAAAATTGGTCTTCGGGGGAGGTGAATATACCTTAAAATTTTAAATATATTGATGAAAAGTGTTCAATATTAGAGATAAACACATTATGAAAATACAATTTCATGCACAAATAGTTGTAGGTGCAAGTGAAGAAAAATATAAGTGCATGTTCAATGAAAAAATAAAACAATAAAAACCAGTTTTTTGTATTAGTTCAAATAAACGTGTTCCTAAATTTACTCTTCACTACTCTCCTATCCTCTAGATAAATGATACTCACTAGGAACCTCACTTTTGAAAGGATGTGATAACCTTTTACAAACACTATCTTTTTCTCACCTGGAGGCACAACCCAAAATAAACCTTCCTTTCTATGGACCAAGGAATAACCTAGAAAATGCCTAAATTTTGATGATATTCATAACTCAATAGTACTACCTTTTATAGTGGAGGTGTACTAAAAAAATAAATGAACCTTATTTTGGAATGGAAAATCATAAACAGATAGTTTAAGTAAAAATAGAAACAAATAAAAGATATGACTTTAAAACATGAATAAAAAGAATGCAGAATAAAATATTGATGAATCTTCATCATTACCACTATAATATTTCAAGTTAAATATCCTTTATAATCACACATTATAATAATAGTCATAGTATAATAACTTTAATAATTTTTAATTTCTCAGATGAAAACCAGTACACTTGTATCACTTTAGTAACTGGTTCCTTCAATCCCTATTTATAAACAAAACTCCCAATGGTAAGATCATAATATTCATTATCCTTTCTATATGGGTTTCCATATTTTTTATCCTACCATTGATAAAATAAATTCAATATCATTTTAATGTAAAAAATATTTCTTAAGGATTATTTTTATCATAAGGTTTATAACATGGTTCATCGTAAGATTCATCATAAGGTTCATATCTTTGTAAGGTTAATTTCATTGTAAGGTTTATTTCATCATAAGGATAAGTTTCCATTCTATATAAGCATGAATTATATCTATGTGACAATAATTTTTTACCTACATAATAATGATTCTAGAATCTTTGTAAGAATAATTTTTACAAACTTTATGATTTTTTGTTTCAAAAACTAAAGAATATGTAACACAAATAAATAAAGAAAAATTACAAAAAAATAAACCATGATTAAATAATGATGTGAGAAATCATAATTACCCAATTAAAAAATTATGACTAATTATAAATATGTGAGATATTTTTAATATTAAAAAACATTAAAAATAAATAAACAAACTTCAATACTAACAATATTTATATTAATAAAACTTAACACTAATAGTATCCCCCTTTTTGAAAATTACAAAAATGAAAAATATTTTAGAAAAACTCTCCCCCATTTTGGAATTTATCAAAAAGATAAAAAAATAACAATTTATTTAAAACTCTCAACCTTTATTACATAAAAAAACCCAACCATTAAAACAATTATCACGCTGAAATAAGAAAATAGTTTACAAAAACTATCCACTATTTTCATTAAAATTTAAAAAAGTAATAATCAAACTATTGTAACCATAAAATCATTTAATCCCTCCTTAATTAATTATTTTTTAAAATATATTAAAGAAAGTACCAAAAAAATCTCTAATTTTATCAATCAATTATTATATATATATTACTTAAAAACATACAAAAAAAATAAAAATAAAAAACCAAGTGAACTTTAAAATAAATAATCCACATAAACATAAGTAAAATAACTATAATAGATTAAAAATTTAGAGAAGAACAAAACAATAAACTTTAACATTTCAAATCAGTTCCATAAAATAGATTCAAACCAATATATAAAAAAAATTAGTTAGATTCAAAAATCCGCAATAAAAATTTAAAAATCCAGTAGTGAAAACTAAATCTCCGTCATACCAAGTTCAAATGCGATATTCTAAAACTTCATTACATACAAGGGTTTATTAAAAATATAAACCAATTGATTATCTATTTAAAAAAATTCAAAAAAAGTATCTCTAATAAAATTAAACCCAAAAACAATATGTTTTATTCTTGAAATTTTTAAAGGATTATTTGAAATTGAAATAACAGAAGTATATCATAATAAATAGTAACTTTATCAAAATAAACATTTAAATCAGGTAAATTTTGTTTAATTCATAAACTTTGAGAATAATAATTAGAAGTAACAATATACTCAGCCTCAAATATGGATAAATCAATTGATAACTGCTTCTTTGAGCTCCATGATATCAATATTTTACAAAGAAAATGACACATACCTGAAGTAATTTTTCTGATAAATACTACAACATCCAAAATAAAAATTTGAATAAGAAATTACATAAAAACATTTTTACAAGAATAAAATAAACTATAATTAATATTTCATTTATTATATCTAATTTTTATTTTAACAACCTCTTAATGAATTTAATTAGCATTTATAGAGCCCAAGGACTAGTTAAGAACCATTGAGGGGGGGGGGGGGTGAATCATTTGGTTACTCTTTTTATGAATTCTTTCCATTTTAAATACAACCTCTTGAACCCATTAGAGTTCTTTATCCACTAAATATAATCTCATAGACTCACCTCAAGTGAAAATAAAATGAATAAGACATAATCACACACTATTTAAAAGGTTAAACATGAAATATTACTCCTTGCCATGTTGGTTATACACCCTAATATGGATTCTATACTACAATATTTTTATCAAATTACAGTGGTTCCTAAGTATATAGAAGTGTGATTGGTAATACCCCTAATCATCTATCAACAATATTATTTGGTTATACTCTATGGTATTCGATCCTCCTGTTTTGATAACTCTTCTACCATGATTGGTTAAACACCCCAATCGTCCTTCTCCTCTACTAGATATATACTCCATCCATGAGACTCTTTAGTAATTGGTTAGATACATCAACTATAAGATCCCCTTATTCTTTATTGATCATATTATAGAAATTCATACTTCTTCTCCAAATAGATATTACTCTAAGAGCCTATAGGATTAAGCTTGATCATGTAAAAATTCATTATATTCAACATATAAATTGAACATGTATGTTGTTATTGAAACTCATTCTAAATATATAACAATTTGGATTCTCCTCAATTTTCAAATACTCTGGCGTGTTTCCTTTAGGGACTCCTAGATTCAACTCAACTTCTCTCCTATATTATTGATGTATTGGTCTCTCAGAATAATATTCTAATATGAATGAGAGTTCTCAATTCTTTATATTATTTTATACCTATATTCAATATAAATAGAGGAATTAAAATATAAAAAATTCTTTTCTTTCTTATTATTTTGAATTTCTAATATTTTTGGTAATTTAATATTCTTCATGATTAATGGAATTTAAATCCATTTAACTCCTCATAGAAAACTTGGTCAAGAATTCATTTTAAACTTCTTATAACCAAGATTTTAATTATATACATGATATTAAATATCGCAATATCAACAACTCCTTAAATCTAATTGCTTTTAAATACTTGAATGAATCAAGTTATTATTTTGTTCTTCACAAAATTTGGAAATAATTAAGCACAAACTCATTTTAACTTATTCCATGTAATAATGTTTACCAAAATTAACACACACCACTTCCTCAATATTCATCCAAAACATTATTAATCTTGTATGTGGTATATTCTTCACATGCTCATGAACAACGGGTTGCATGAATATTATATGTAACATGAATTTATCAAGTGTTATGAATGTGTGATTTTCAAGGTTGATCATGTATCTATTTTGAACTTTGCATGAACCTAAACGTGGTTTGATCTTAGGATTACACATCACATATGAAGGCGTGGCATCTTCGTTGCACAATATGAATAAATGTGGCCTCGATAATCACTTGTAGTTGAGATTCATTCAATATAAAGAAAATATGAACTCGTTCATGTTCATTTAACTATCACCTTCAATGAAAAGCTTATTAATTCATGGTATAACCCCAAAATATTCTCAATAATATCTCCTTGAGATTCACACATTCTCATTCTCAGTAAGTATCATGAACATTTCATTAATAAAGATATATCAATCCATAAAGATTATAAAAACAGAGCATCATCTGAAATCAACAGTGACCAAAAATCATATTATAGTGTGATATCATCTTTTTAATCAAATTAATGGTCATCAAATTCATGATAATTTCATTTTTTTCCAGTAGATTTATCTACCATTTTGGGAGCATATAGTGGTTTAATCTCATAGTAAGTATAGCTACCATGAAGCCTCACTAGCGGTTTACCATGAAATGTTCATGTGTTAGATTCCTTCACTCATGGTAAGTTCAGTTACTCATGTAGTAGCTTTCATAATTCATGTGGTATTTTATATTCACATCATCATGCACTAGGTCCGCATTTGTTTAGGTGGTAGCATGATTTAATCATGCGGTAGGTTATCCTACTGTGTCTCCATGATCGATGTAGTACCCTATGTTTCAAGTAATTAACCCTTTATTTATGTATTATAAGTATTTAATGTTTTTAGGTGAAGTTTGGGATAATTTAGAGAAATTTTGGAGTGTTTTTGAGGATTTTTTGGAGGTGCAAGATTTGAGCATGTTTAGTAGAAACAGTGTAGCTCCTACAGGAAACTATGAAGAGAGAGTTAGTGGTATATGGGTAAGTTCACGGTTAGGCACATAGTTTGGAAAAATCATATATCCACCCAATAGTAACCATGCTTTTGGGAATAGAGGCATTTTCACAGTTAACGTATGGTTTGATTAACTATGTGACTAACCATGTACGATTAAAAGTTACATCCTAAAAAAGTGGATCTAACTTGGGTTTTAAACTAAACCCTTGTTTTACTCTATTTTAACCCCAACTTGGATTTTATTCCCCCCAATGGCTATGGAGACTCTCCCCTTCTATCTAGAAGTGATTCAGTGGAAAATCTTGGTGTGTTGATGCCCAATTCCCTTGGTAAGTCTTCATTTTAGGTGGTTTTCCTTTGATATACTTCTCTTCCCTATCTTGGATTTATATATCTAGTATATTGGGGATAAATTTTTGGTATTTTATGATAATTATGATGATATTTGTATATTTTGGTGTTATGGGAAGATATCTAAGGTAGGGTTTTGGAGATTCAACTTGGTTTTATTGAATATTTCATGTCATTATTTGTTTTCACCATACTTTATGAGGTAGGTGGCTTCAATATCTAATCCTACTATTATAACTTGAAGTATTAGTTTCAATTTTTTTTTTAATTTCATGAAATTGATTGTTAAATTTTTGTGCAATGCTTGATGGAAACCTTCTTTAGTGATGGTTTGTGAAACAGTGGAATTGTTGTGTAAAGTGATTTATTGAATGATTTTAAAATAAAGATTTTAAAAGTTGTTTTTTGGTTTGATTCATGGAAAAAGGTTTTTTAGAAAAGTTTTCAATAAAAATATTGTTTTATTGAAATGGTTTGTTATAATTGGATTGGGATGGTATTGGAATAATTGGTTGGCATGTGTTCATTTGCATTGACATGACCCTATGGTAGGGGTGTGTGCCATTGGGGTACTGGTATATGGTTACCTTGTGATGAATTGGTATATTTATGAAAGACCACTCATGAGCATGGAACTGTCACTTGGGTCTGCATATGTTTATATTTGGATATGTGGAATGGAATAGGTATGCCAAAAAGGAATGTGAAATGCCTTAAAGAGTTGTTTGGTTATTTTTTCTTAGAAACTATTTTGTTATGGATTTTTTTAATATTTAAATATAAACTATTAAAATGTTTTAAATTGTTTTATATATATATTTTATTTAAATATGATAACATGTTCTATCCTAGTGGTGTGAGTAGGGAATTCATTTGGGGAAAATGTACTAAGTTTCATTACTCACCCCTACTTTGGAACTTTAGTGATTTTTTGGATATTGTTTATAAATAAATAGGTAAAGGGAAGTAATATCATTTATTTAGTGATGCATCATGATACTTTGGGATATATTTTGGAGTTAGAGCATGGAGCATGTCGGGAGTTGTGGAGTTATGTCTTTGGAGTCTTTGAGTTTTTTCAATTTTATTTTCTGATATGTTTTCTATTTATAGTTGGTTTTCATTTAATACTCTAATATGGTTCATGTCTATAGTTGAGTTTGATCATCAATTGTTATACTTTGAGTTGTATACATTATTATCATGCATTATTTAGTAGTTTTTGGTTATGGTATGTTGGTTATGGTTGTATTTATTTTCGAAGGGGAAATCATCCCCCAATGGTATTGAATCCCATGACATTTATTGCCATCCTTTGGAATCTTGGTGATGTTGCCTAAGGCCAAGTAACAATTACACCATGAATCAAGCTAATGAGGAGGTTTATGATGTTAAAAATGGCATCAAATTGTTCAGTCCTTGAATTTCAAGTGGAATCAGTCTTGGTCAGTCGAAATACTTTGGTAAAAATGGTATTCGTTGTCGGACTTGGAGTTGAAATTCATTCTGATAATTCCTAGAGTTGGGATGGTAGAAATGAGTATGATTGTTATGAATTGAAATATAGAGCATAAAAATAGATGTCTAACCTATTTATGATGAACTTAAAGTTACCAGGGAGTTGGGTATATAAGTGTCTTCGATACACTTATAGGAGTTGTAATATCATTGCAAGGTATGATTCTTTTGAATTCTACCCTTATGAAAGATTTGTTTGATACAGGTGTATCCCATTCATTTATTTCTTTTCATACTATTGAATTACTGGGTTTACATGTTGATATAATTCCTTTTGTTTTGAAAATTCAATCTCCTCTTAGTCAAAGAGAATGTCGAGCCTTTATGTGTAGATCATGTTTGATAACTGTTGATGGATCTAAGTTGATATGGGATTTCCCTATGCTTGATATGAATGCCTATGACATAATCCTGGGTATGGATTGGTTGATAATGTTCAAGTATAACATCACCTATTATACCCTATAGGTCATTTTTACGACCAAGGATGGTGTCGAGAATATCTTTAAAGGGAAAAGGAATGAAAAGGTAGGTGAAACAGTCTTGTTGGAACTAGTAGTTGGAACAATATCATACCATTCAGTAGCATTGACTTTGGAATTGATATAAGAGAACAAGAATAGAAATTTTCTAGAGGTTGTTGATTAGTTTTTAGATTCATTTATCGATAATGTTGCAAGGTTTCCACCCATAAGGGAAGTGGAGTTTACGATTGATCTTCTCTAAGGGACCATTCTTATCTCACTTATATCTTATCGAATAGAACCAATAGAGTTAAGTGAATTTCAAGTGTAGTTGGAAGAGTTGGAAAGTAAAGGGTTCATTCAGCTGAGCACATCTTTATGGGAAATACCCGTATTGTTTGTCAAAAAGGAGGATATAAATCTTCAATTGTGTATAGATTATTGTAATATTAACCAAGTTACGATAAAGAATAGGTATAAAATTCCATGAAATGATGATCTATTTGATCAATTCAGTGGATCCCAATAGTTCACTAAGATTGAATTGCACTTAGTATATCACTAATGGTGATTTCAGAAGGAGGATACTTCAAAGATAGATTTCAGGAGCAGATATATCCATTGCGAGTATGTGGTTATTCCTTTCGGTCTTATGAATTCACCCAAAATCTTTATGGAAATTATGAATTAGATTTTTTAGATATATCTGGATTCTTTTGTGGTGGTGTTTATGGATAACATATTGGTGTATTCAAGGACAAGGTCTGATCATAAGCAACACTTGGTAATAATATTGGGAATCTTGATGGATCATTGGTTGTATTCCAAACTTTCAAAGTGTGATTTATGTATATAATAGGTATACTTAATTAGCCATGTAATCTCTAAAAGAGGTGTTTTTATGGATTTAGAAAATATAGAGGCTATTATCTCTTGGAAACCACCAAAGAATGTCTTTGAGATATACAGTTTCCTTGGTATAGTTGGTTATTACTGATGTTTTGTTCATGATTTCTCACAACTAGCTTCACCAATGACAACTTTGATAAGGAAAAATGTTCCATTAAAAAATATTGATAAATGTCATAATTCCTTTCAAGTGCTTAAAGTTCTCCTTACATCAACACCAATCTTGATTTTACTAGAATCAGGACAAGGATATATGGTGTATTGTGATGCTTTAGGATCTGGGTTGGGATGTGTTATCATGTAGGGAGATCATGTTTTTTCTTATGTGTCATGAAAGTTACAGTTTCATGAAAAGAACTACCCAACACATGATTTGGAGTTATTTTCTATAGTATATGCTTTGAAAACATGGTGTCACTACCTCTTTGGTGAGAAATTTACTGTGTTTACGGATCATAAGAGCTTGAAACATATTTCCTCACAAAGGGATTTGAATCTAAGACAAAGAAGACAAATAGAGTATCTCCAAATATTATAATTTGACTTTATGTACACATCAGTAAAAGGAAATTTAGTGGTAGATGCATTAATCAGAAAGTCACATAGTTAGTTGGAAAAAGAGGCTTCAAATTAGTGGTAGTTGATATCAGTCCTAGACGATATGCACTTGGATTGTAAAGAACAAGGTGATGTTACAATTTTCTTTCCAGTTCCGTTCATTCCTAATTTGGTTGAGATAGTCAAGAAGGAACAAATTTTTAATTCAAAATGTGTTTCTATAAGGTCAAAAATCAATAGTGGGGAGACCATTGAAAGATTAATTCTAGATGGGAGTTTAGTTTTATGGTTTCATAATTGGATAGTCGTACCTATGGATTTTTAGGGAAAACTTCTCCATGCTTAACATCATTCAAGATGGGTTGTTCATCCTGGAATGCAGAATATGTATAAGGAATTGAAAGAATAGTTTTGTTGGGTCAGTATGAAAAGGAAGGTGGTTGATTTTGTTTAAAGATATTTAACTTATTAGTAATTTAAGGTAGAGAATCAGTGACCATCGAGTATGTTTCACTCTTTACTTATTCATATTTGGTAATAGGAGAAAATATCCATGGATTTTGTAATAGGTCTACTAAGGACAGTTTGGAAACATGTTACCATATGGGTGATAGTGGATCGACTCACAAAGTCAGACCGTTTCATCCCTATTCATGAATCTCATATGATATAGGACTTGTAAAAAATATTCATTCGATAAGTGGTAAAGAGGCATGGAATACCTATTTCAATAGTTTCAGACATAGATATGAGGTTTATGTTTTATTTCTAGAAATACTTATAGGAATCCCTTGGAACTCAGTTGATATTGAGTACATCGTATCATCCTTAGATGGATGGACAATCTAAAAGGAAGATACAAACATTGGAAGACATGCTAAGGGCTTATGTAATAGATTTTGGGAGCTCATGGGAAGATAATTTACCATTAGTGGAGTTCTCATATAACAAAAGTTATCAGGACTAGATACATATGGATCATTTTGAAGCATTGTATGGGATTCCTTTTCTCTCTCCAATTTATTGGGTGGAAATTGGTGATACTTCACTAGTTGGGATGATCCTTATCCATGATACAATAAAGAAGATTCAATTGATTAGGAAGAGGATGGAGATAACATAGATCCATCAGAAATTGCATGCAGATCATCATTGATGACCATTGTTGTTTGAGGTGAGTGATCATGTGTTCTTGAGGATCTCTCCAAGGCTTGGGAATTTTCATTTTGGAAAATAGGGAATGTTATCTCCTCGATACATAAGACCTTTTGAGATACTTGAACAAGTTGGTGAGGTGGAATATTAGTCAGTTTTCCCCCATGGTTTAGTGAAGTGCATAATGTGTTTCATGTATCTCAATTGAAAAAGTATCAGCATGATCCAAACCATGTGATTAAACAGGATCACATTTACTTAGAGTTGGATGATTCATTGGTTCATATACCAATATAGATTGTATAAAGTAAAAAAAATCTTATGTGGGAAAAGAATCAGTCTAGTGCAGGTTTTTTGGAAACATGGTCAGATTTAGGAAGAAACTTAGGAATAAGAGAATGAAATGGTCAAGCAATGGACCAAACTCTTTTGGGACAATAGTAGGTTTCTACTATATAGGTATGGAAAGGAAAATGTTGGGGAAAATTTAGAACCCATGGTTTCAATTAACTAACCCTTTATTTATGTATTTTTAGTATGTAAAGTGTTTGGATGAATTTTTAGAGGGTTTATAGAACTTTTGGAGTGTTTTTGGGGATTTTTTGGAGGTTCATAGTTCGAGCATGGTTAGTAGAAACTATGAAAACTCCTACAAGAAACTTTGAGAAGAGAGGAAGTGGGATTTTGGTAGGTGTGTGGTTAGGTGCATATTTTGGACAAACCATGTGTCCACCTAGTAGTAACCGTTCTTTTGGGGACAAAGGCATTTTCACGATTAGCACACGGTTTTCCTAACCATGTGACTAACCGTGTACGATTAAAAGTTAGATCCTAAAAAGTGTATATAACTCAGTTTTGAATATAAACCGCTAATATTTCCTCTATTTAGACCCTAACCCATATTTTATTCCTCCCAAAGGCTGTGGAGACTCTCCCCTTTGATCTAGAAGTAATCTGGTGGCAAATCATAGTGCGTTAAATCCTGATTCCATTGGTAAGTCTTCATTTTAAGTTATTTTCCTTAGATATACTTACACTCACTATTTTGGATTCATATATTTAGTCCATTGGGGATATATATATGGTATTTGATTCTAATCATGATGATAATTGGCTATATTGGTGTTAGGGGAAGAGATCTAATATGGGTTTTTGGAGATTCAACTCGTTTTTGTTGAAGATTTCATGATGTTATTTGTTTTCACCATAATTTCTCAGGTAGGTGGCTTCAATATTGAATCAAATTGTTAGATATTTAAGTATTAGATTCAAATTTATTGAACTATATGAAATTTATTATGGAATTTTTGTGCAAGTCTTAGTAGAAATCTTCTTTAGTGATGGTTTGTGAAATTTTGGAATTATTGTGAAAAGTGTTTTGTTGAATGATTTTAAAATGATGATTTTAAAAATAGTTTTTTGGTTTCATTCATGGAAAAACGTTTTTGTGAAAAAATTTAAATAAAAATATTATTTTATTAAAATGATTTTTCACAACTTGTTTGGCATGGTTTTGGTATAATTGGTTGATGTGTGATCATTTTCATTGACGTGACCCTATGAAAGGGGCGTGGGCCATTGGGGCACTAATATATGGTTACCTTGTGATGACTTGGTAGATCATTGAGAGACCACTCATGAGTATGGAAATGTCACCTGGGAATGCATGTGTGGATATGTGGATATGTGGAATGGAATGGGTATGCCAAAAATGAATATGAAATGGTTTAAAGGGTTGTTTGGTTGTTTTTACTTGGAAAATGTTTTGTTATGGCAATTGTTTTATATTTTTATTTAAACTATTAAAATGTTTTAAAGTGTATTATATAAATAGTTTTATATAAATATGATGACATTTTATATCCTAGTGGTGTGAGTAGGGAAATTATTTTTGGAAAACCTACTAAGTTTCATTACTCACCTATTCTTTGGAACTTTGGTGATTTTGTAGATATTGTTTATCAAGACACAGGTAAAGGGAAGGTATCACATTTATTTAGTGATGCATCATGATACTTTGGGATGTATTGTGGAGTTTTATCATATGTTGGGAGATGTGGAGTTATGTATTTGGAGTCTTCGAGTTTTTTCAGTTTCATCTGCCACTCTATTTTATGTTTCTAGTTGGTTTCTATTTGGCACTCTGATATGGTTTGTGGTTGTAGTTGGGTTTGATTATTATTTTTTATACTTTTATTTTTATACATTTTTATCATGCATCATTTAGTTGTTTTGGTTATGGTATGTTGGTTATAATTGTTTTCATTTTCAAAGGGAAAATAACCGCCTAATGGTATTGAAGCCCTTGGCATTTATTTCCATCCTTTAGCATCTTGGGGATGTTACCTAAGGCTAAGTAACAATTCCACATCGACTCAAGCCAATGAGGAGGGTTTGGATGTTACAACTGATCTCTCACACCGAATAGTCTTTTGATAAATCATCATGCGTTCATTCATGATGGGTGTTTATTTGATCCATATCAAGTTTTTTTGGTCACTCAAAGGCTCACGATCGATCCAACAGTCATGCAATGAACAAGATTGATCCAATTTTCAGTAGGATTTATCAAGGAGTAATATGGTATGGAATTATTTATATTCCACATGAATTACATAATATCAATCAACTCTTTTGGAATTAATCAAACTCAACTTCTCAATTCTAGTAATATAATTGTTTTTCAATCTTGTAATTTACTTTCTTTATTTAATAACATAATATTTCATAGATTTCACAAAAAATTATTCATTAAAAATAATATATTTTTACATAAACATCACATTTCTCAAACTTTTTCCAAACACTTAAAATGTAATCAGACCTTGAAATAGTTAAATATAATAAAATCACACTCATACCTATTAACAAATTATTATCTACAGGTTTTCTAGATTAATATACATCTAATTTAAAATTATAACTCATATTTTTTTAATATAATAAAGATTAAATCTTTTAACTAACCCTTTAGCATACTTACTTTGATTAAAAAAATATTCCATAAGGTCTTTGAAAAAGTAGAAATCTAAGAAATAATTTTAATTCTCCCATTAAACTCATATCAAATTCAGATTTAATCAACATAGAAAATTGAAGTGATCCATTATAAACATAACTTAAATAATACATTAATTTTATGTTTTAGATAATACATATCAAAAACATTTGCACAACCTGAGGAATGGACGGTTTAATATCTTGAATATTATCTATATAGAAAACTTATTTTACAACACTTGAAAACTATACTATATAATATCCCTCATATAAACCTATCTTGACATCTCACATGATATAATAATATTAATTACCTAGGGGATGAAAATATAATAAAGTGGTGATCTTTTATTCTCATAAAGGGAAAGCATATCACAATGTGTCATATCATAAACATGAAGGATAACTTAAGGAAGAAAAAAATATCTTAATTAAATGTCATAAGACCATTAATGATAATTATAAAAAATGATATAGTAATATAATATCATAAAAATATCATTATATAAGTATAAAAGTTATGGCATTGATCAAAATACATATCATTAATCATAAAACATGTGGGCGTGATATAAAAGTGCAGAATACTTTAAAAATAAGGTCTAATCATAAGACATGGAATATCATGAAAATAATCCTGGATATGTGCCATAACCTGATAAAAAAATTAGAAATATAGAAAAATTATAATCATAGGAAAACATTTGTGATAAAACCCACTATGCTCATGCTTGTGTGAAAAAATCATTATTTCTATGCTTGAAAATGTTAGAAAACCCATTATGCCCACACCTATGTGAAAAAACTCATTATGTCCATGATAAATTATTACATTAAATATAAAAATAAGCCAATGAATTGGAGGGTGATATAGGACCCCACCTATCATCATCCGTAAATATGTGTGGCACTTAAAAAAAATTATCATCATATCTTAAAAAACCCATGGAAAAAGAATGGGTTTCTTAAAATTTTCAAAAACATAACATAACATGAATTTAAGAAATTAGATGATATTAAAAATATAATTTACAAAAGGAATAATATCATAATAAAATATAGAGGGTGATTAAAAAATCACTTCATGAGAGATAAACCTTTGAGAAAAAATAGAAGTATAATTAAATAGGTTGGGGGAAAATCCCCTTTTATTAAAGAAAAGCAAAAGAAGAACTAAGAGCAAAGATATAAGGGGTCCAACAAAACATACCTTAATTTTTTCAAATTAAAAGTGCAATATTAAAGTAACAAAAAGATTAAAATATGGTAATTTTATAATCAAAGAAAACTTGAATATTATATTCAAGTAAGAATGACTATGACTCAATGAATCAAACATTAAGTCGTTGAAACCCTTACCTCTACTCTTGATTCCCAAGGAAGTAATTAAAATTACTGTATAAAAAAATAACTATCTTAATAACTAATTTCAAAACCATATTCATACCTAAAACAATTTATAATTTTTATTTATAATCATTATCTAAAGGTATATTAGTTAATTTTTACCAATTTTCCACATAGAGTGTTTATAATTTTACTAGTTTTGTAGGAGCGATGTCAGTATTTGTTATTATTAAAAATTTCATCATTAAATAACCATTAAAGGTAATTGAATTGATTTTTTAAGGGCACATAATGTTATAATTCCATCACATAAGTGTTTTAATCATGTTTTGTGATGATGAAATCAACGATAAACTAGTTTCAGGTTATTTACCAATATCGATGGATTACCTTATAATAATCATAATTTTTTGTGTTATTTATTATCCAATGAAAGTGTAACACCCTGGTATTTTAAAATAAGTACATTATGTTCAATATCATATACGGAACACAACACCAAACTTAAACGAACAAAAAAAATATTATTATTTAATTATAACCGTTAAAACTCAGCAGTTGAATTGGTGAGTATGAATAAAAGTAACCAAATTATGAAATATATATCATACTAAATACTAAATTATTGATTAATCATTAATAAATAATCATTATATTTTTTTGTAAATTCATATTATGCTTCACAAATATGTTTTATTCAAAAATTATTTTCATTAATTTTTATGAGAAAATATTATATTTATTTATTTAAAATTTTATAAAATTTATTTGATAAAATAAACTTTATTTTTTAAATCATCATATCAAAATTAACATAGCATATTTTTGTTTGACAATTTTATGAAAATTTTATTCTTTTTCAATGAACACTGAAAAATAATGATTTTTATTGAAAAATTTATATTATTTTTAAGTATTTACAAAGTCAAATTCTATTTTCAATTAATTTTAAAATATAATTATTTACTTTTTATTAAAAAAAATATAATTATAGTATTTAGAATGAATTTTATACTATAATTTTATATAAGAACAATTTTATACTGAAAAGGTACTTTTTTCTGAAAAACTGTTTGTCATTGAGTTTTGTGTTTTTATGTTAAACTAATTACTCACACCTCTAGGAATTTAGTCTTGAAAAATATATTACATATTTGGAATTATGAGGCCCAAATTTAGTAAATAGCCTGCTTTTACTTTTGATCATAATGAATAGTTACCATAATGAATTTTTATTATCATGATAAAGGTGAAATGGATTAATTAGGTTTAATACTAATATAATAAGGTTTAAAAATCAATCTAAAACATTACTTTATCATATTGGGTGATTTTATTTTGTACAATACCATCCAATTATAAAATATACGAATTTTTATTCCATTTTTCTTTGATAATGACACTTATAATATTTAAGTAAAAGATAAAGTCAAAAATGCCATTCTCTTGACTTTAATATATCTTAAATTATTAAATAAAGAAAAAGAGAGAGTAAAAGTTTGATTAAAAATAGGTATTTTAAATATAAATTATTTTTTTATCATTTTTATTTTTTTCTAATTTTTAGGAATTAAATGATTACCTTAAATACTTTTTCAATGCTAATATTATATTTATTCAATTAACAAAGTATAAAATAAATAATTTAAAAAATATTAAAAGTAATAGAATTTGATTGAGTTATAGTATTAAATTAAATTTTTAGATAAATATAAAATATTATTTATGTTTAAAATTATTATATTATAATTCTAAATTTTTCTTTATATCTTTTAAGTCAAAGAAAATGAATTGTTTGAAAATTGATATTAATGATATTTTATCAAAATAATATTTTTTTAAATTATTTACAAGTAATAAAAAACTTAAAATAGGATAATTGAGATAATATATGGTGAAAATTTTATCCCTTTTCTATTTATAAACCAAATTTAACCTTAGATGTACAATTATAATCCTTTATAGTGAAAAAAGATGCTACTGTAGTTAATGTTTAAATTGGATTCACTAAAGGGTTAAACCAAAATATAAGGTTTATAACACCACTTAAACCAGTAAATTTTTTTATTGGTTTATGGGATTTAAACCCCATAATTTATTATATTCAAATATATGTAATTTATAAGACATTTGGATTTGGTAATGACTTTATTATATTTTAATATTTTAAAAAATTCAAAGAGTACCCCTCCCCTCACTTGTAAAACAAAACCTCTCATTTCTCTTATTCACATAACTTTAAGCCTTCTAGATGAACAATAACCTAACAAAATACCTTATAAATATAATCATACATACTATATAGGTTCTCTTATTCCCAAAATACCAACTCTAGCACCCTTAAGAGAAGATCTAAAGGAGTTGTTTCAATGAATATGTAACCACCTTAACCGATCTCTTTCTTTTTAATTCTTAGTTTACCCACTCTAGATTTATTATATTATTAATAAAAGAATAAATTAACTTTAATAAGTATACTTAGATGTTATTATGATTATTAAACCACATTTATTCACCCTCTTTCTTTCAAATTGTAAGTGAAAGTATCGCTCATGCGTACATACAACTTACTGTCGCCATGTAGCAATACAATTCATTTTCCATAACCATATTTCATGGATAGTCATTATGATGGGTTTAAAGTGTGTATATTATGTTTATGAAATAATTATTAATTGAGAGTTATAATATCATATCTACCTTTGTAACTTCCAAACCATTATAAAATGATAACATCGCTCGTGCATACGTGTGGACTACCACCTCTATGAATCGATGTGATTCGTTTTTAATTTTTGATTTACTTGGAAGGTAATAAGAATATATTTAATGAATATATATGATATATATGATATAATTATTATTATTTAAATTTGAGTTATTATTTACCATTTTTTCATTCCATCCGTTGAAAAATGAAAACATCATTAATGCGTACGCACAAATTACCATCTCCATAAACGATGCAATTCATTTTTTTATCTCTATATTTTATCTATGAATATAAATATTTATATAAAGAATATCTATATATATATAAATTATATTTATATAATTAATAAAATTCTAGATATTATTGAATCATGATCAAATTACAAGGACCAGAACTACCGAACCAAAACTTACATGAAAAATAAAGAAGTTATCACCCGAAATAATGATTTCAATAAAGATTTTTTAATAAAGGGATGATAAAAGAATATAAGTAAATCATATATGATATCATATATATTATTATGGTTATTTAATATATTTATAAAAAAACTATATTTATTATAAATGAGTTTCCAATACATAAGATTTAATTCAGAATAAAGGTAAGGGATTTTATTTTCACTTTTATTTCTATGAGATACACCTCATATTCACCACATGTTTCTTTTATGTGATGCATAAACTTCCCATGAATATATTTTATGATTATTATTATGAATATTATTGGTATTTAAATACCCATATAATTTTATTTATTTCAGGGGGATTATGAGTCAAATGTTACTAAAGTGGTTAGGGTTTTATGTTACAATCTCATTATTTATGGGGATTGTTTAAGATTAAGTTTTGGATGATGAATTATTATGATCTACCTGAACAATAAACTCAATAATTTTATTCTAATATGTTTATTTCTTGATAATATATGTTTTAATTTCAGTTTCCTCACTTTAAGTACTCAAGATACTGAAAATATGTTTTAAGGAAAATTGAATTTATTTTTCTCTCCGGTCGAAAAAACCCCTTTTCTTCCCTATCCATATTTTTAAAAAATATTTTAAAAAAGGTTTTTAATATTGTCCTATTATTTTTAAATTAAATTTACCCATTTTTTATTTTTTACAAAATATTTTAAAATGAGTCTTCTTTTCATTTTCTGAACAAGATACTTTTGAATTTTTATAAAAATGTGAAAGGAATGTTTTATTTTAACTTATACAGAATGAACAGAATTTCTAGCCATCATGATCACTCAATACTATAAATATTCCTTTATAATTTTACAAGTATATTTTCAAAGAAAATTATGTTCATTATATTTTGTTAATTTATAGTTTTTGAAAAGTAATTTTTAAATTGTAAAGGGTATTTTACTCAAGAATGTTTTAATTATCTCTTAATGGTATTTATATTCAACAAAGAAAAAAACTCTTAATTTCACTTATTATTTACCATGGATATGAAAAAATTATACCATCATTATTATTTATATATATAATATATTTTTATTATGAAAATATGTTTAAAACTCATTTCTTTTCCATAGGTTATACTATGATGAAATTTTTATGAAATCAATTTCTTTTCATGGGTTATGATATGATAAATGTTTTATGATCTTATGGAACACATAAGTTTGATTTTAATTATGATATGGGTGGTATTATAATTATATAATCCTACAAATCATTGGTAAAAGTTTTATATATCATGAGATAACTATGGGAAACAAGTCGATGTGCTTGATCCACTATGATAAATTGGTTTTGAGTCCTGATACATTGTGATTTATAGTATTGGTAATTAAAATTTACATATTAAATGGTTTCTATACTTATAATGGTGACACACTTTTATGACATGAACTTATGGTTTATGATTGATTTATGATGTTTTCTCACTCTTTTGATTCATGTATTTTGAAATGAAAAATATATTTTTCCATAAATCAAGACTATTATCTTTTATATATAGGTTATGTTTTTAAAATGTTAAGATCATTTTATAATACCCTTATTCTCATGTTATTCTTATGTCATCATTGATATCTCCCTTGTTTACCCTTATTAAGAATTTGATCTCACCCTTTCTTATGTTTCATTTCCAGAAGTTATGAAGAAAGTTAATAAGTATGATATATATAATAAGGGTTATAGTTATAAAGAAATTAGTGGGAGTTGATATAAATCATTTATTAACTAGTTGTTTATGTGTCCAAGATTCTAAAAGCAATGGAACTATGCGATTCTGGTGTGGATTATTATGATATGTAATGAATATTGTCATTTAATAAGATGTAATATCTATATATGAAAAGTATGGGTCACTATAGTTGGTATTAAATAATAGTTTAGTTAACCTTTGGAAATAAGGATGAAATTTTTTTAGTGAAAACTCTTAGGATAATCCTAAGTATAGAAGAAGATCCCAAGTTTTGGTAAATAAAAGAGTGCTGTTTTCCAAGAAAACATATCTTTTTCGAAACTAAAAGTGGATGTGGTTTTGGAACAAATGCATCTAGGGGAAATAACCCCGAAAAAAGTTGGTTGAGTATATCTCATCTATCATTCTGATGTATGGTGGGTGTTTCCTTACTTTGAACTTAGTTTGACACTCCTAAGGGATATGCTTGGATAAGTTACATTTTCTTTATAAACCATTATGAATGATTTGAATATATGATGACCATGGATGAACTAGTTTAAACCTAAGGTGTCATAGAAAGAAAATAAGGTGTCATGGCCTAGACATCCTATAAATGATTTTTCATGATTATATGGTTTCCCACTATAATGATTGTTTCTCACACTATGAATTTTGGTTTCATTTGATGGATGGAACTAGGAGTAATTATATTGACACTAAATATGATGGAAAATGGAATGATTGTATATATGATAAACCAAGTGAAATGAGAGATTGAATGTGAAACCTTTTGATTATTCATAATCAACTATCTTATTATATGATTCACAATCTCAACTTGAGTGAGCTTCTTGACACATCTAATAAGAGAAAAATAGAATTTCATGAAGACTATGGTAGAAATAAGATTCAATTTCTTACATGTTGAGAATGATAAAATAAGCACCAAAGAGAATGTCTCAAAGGAATGAGAAGATTATTTTAATGTGGAAATGAAGGGCATAGAGAAATTAATTTCCGAGGAAAAAATAATAGTTTGATGGAAGGAAATGAAGTTCACACTAAGGTACCATTTATAGTTTAATGTATTATGTTCGAGGAATATGGGAATTACCTAATCCAATTCCAAAATCCAAGGATTAAATTCTATACCAAGGAAAGACCTATACTATTCTACAATTTGAATTAAAAGGGTTAAAGTATTTATGTATTGGATTCAATAATTATTTTTAAAATTATTTTTACCAATGGTATTTTGGTTATGATAATCATGAAAACATCTAGGGATTGTGTAAGAATATATGTCTTTATGTAAGATTAAATTTAGAGTTATGAACACCATTATGGGTTTATTAGTTTAATGTGATCATAATTTCAAAGTCTTAGACACCACTTTTGAGGTTTTAAGTGAGGGGATTTTAAGGTGATTAATGATATTTTGGGAGACATTTTATTGGGATAAGGCATACATAACCCTTAGGTTTAAGATAAAGTATTATTTGAGGAAGAATGATCTTTTTATAAGTTTAAAGGTATTGATAAACTTTAGGGTATATATTATATTTTATGATTAATTTTATTTTTAAGGATATTAATCATATTTACCAGGATGTTATAAGAATTATAATAATATAGTTTTATTAAAAAATGGACAACCTGTTACACCCAACAAGGCCACATGGCTTGAACCCACAACCGAAGGGTGATAAGGTGAAATGCCTACCAATGGATAACACAATTTCTTGGTTAGTCTGATTTTTTTTAAAATTATGTGACCAATATACATTAATATTTTTTTGGGAATATATGATTTATCATAGAGATAACTATGGTATTGAAAAGTGACTCGGTGATTAATATTATTTCGAAAGTTCACTATTTTGGAAACCTTATATGATTAAGGTAAATAGAAAATTATAGAATTTTATTTTAGGAATACATGTTGAATTAAATTTTGAAAGAATATATGATTTTATGGTGATTATGGTTATTTATGGAAATGATTATCATATCTTAGAGGTTATATGATTAGGTTATATACATTTTTGGTATGAGACATTAAGAGTAATTTATATTATTTAGAGATAAATATTAAATTTATCTTTGAATAATATGTGATAAAATAATTATAATCTTTTGGATTCAATATTAGTCTATAATATTTTGATAAATTTTATGATTAGTTATTTATCGAATGATTTAAGTTGAAATTTGGGTGTTATTATTGAAACTTTGATGTTTAATTTGTATTTCTTCATATGATGGTTTATTCATTTTAAGAATTATCTTGTGCTAACCATTTTGGTTTTGGTTAATATTAAATGATAAGAGTAATAGATTAATATACTTTTTTTTATTATGAATCTTATTTTAGGGCTTTAGGAATATAATTTTTTTTCGAATACTCCTCGTTTGATGAAAAAGATGAGTTTGTGGTGGAAATTGATTAATGGATGAAATACTACTTTTAAAGTAAGTATATTTCATTATGTTATTACTATATATAGTAAAATAATTCCTCAACTATAGGAAAATAATCCCAATATAAAAATATTGATCTATAACCGTCAATTTCGATGAATTTATGGTCTTTTAACAACTCACTGATCCATGGTTTTGTGGTTGTTAACTTTATCATGACCATGTTCTATGTCACTCTTTATTAGTAATTGGGAATTAGTTTTCTATTACATGTACATATTTTTACTTTCCCCTAATGTTTTATGATTTGGAAACCTATTCATATGTTATTCTATATGACCTTCATATTTCCATTTCCCTCTTTTCAAGAAGAAGCTTCATTAAACCTTTTTACGATGTGAGATCTCAACAAAGGTATTTTCAGATGGAAAAACTTTGATTATAAAGTTCAAGTTAAAATTTTTAGGATGTAATTTATTAAATGGGGGAAAGTGAAACACCTTTATATTTTTAAAGGGCATTTTTTTTAATAGCATATATGACATGTGACACCAATCTTAAACGAACCAAAAAATATTATTATTTAATTATGACTATTAAAACCTACCCGTTGAATTTGTGGTTATGAATAGGAGTAAAAAAATTATGAAATATATATCATGATAAAAACCAATGTATTTATTATTTTTTAAAAAATAAATATTCAATTTCTAGTAAAGTCATATTATGCTTCAAAAATATGTTTTCTTCAAAATGATCTTTATTATTTTTTGTGAGAAAATATTATATTTAAAATTTTCAACTTTTATAATATTTTTGATAAAATAAAATTAATTTTTTAAATTAAAATATCAAAATTAACTTAGGGTGATTTTTTGATAATTTTATGGGAATATTTATTTTTTCAATGAATAGTGAAAAATACCAATTTTTATTGAAAACTGTATTTTCTTTTTAAGTATTTAAAAATTCAAATTATATTTTGAATTATTTTTAAAATATAATTAGTTTATTTTGATTAAATAAAATTTAATTATGGTATTTTGATTGAATTATATACTTTAATTTGATATAAAAACATTTTTATACTTAAAAGGCATTTTTTTATGAAAAAACGGTTTTTCGTCGCGTTTTGCATCTTTATATTGAACTAATTTTTGAAACTTATAAGAATTTAATATTGAAAAATAGATTACATATTTTTAATTAGGAGTTCAGAATTTTGTAAATAGATCACTTTTACTTTTGGTCATAATGAATAGTAACCATAGTAAATTTTTATTATCATGATAAAGATAAAATGAGTTAATTAGGGTTAAAACTAATATAATAAGGTCTCAAAATCTGCCAAAAACTTGAATTTATCATATTTTATGAGTTTATTTCGGAAAATACCATAATGTTTTATAATATATCTCATTTTTTTCCATTTTTTCATGATAATTACATTTATAATATTTAAGTAAAAGATAAAGTCTAATATGTCATTCTCTTTACTTTATTATCTTTTAAATTATTACATAATGAAAAAAAGAGTAAAATTTAGGTTATAATTTTTTATTTTAAATATAGATGATTTTTTATCATTTTAATTTATTTTTAATTTTTATGAATGAAATAATTACCTTAAATTCTTATGCAACACTAATACAATGCTTATTCAATTGATATAAAAATACAATAAATGATTTTAAAATTATTAAAAGTAATATAATTTGAGTGATTTATAGTTTTCCATGAATTATTTAGATAAATATAACATATTAGAGGCATTTAAAATGATTATATTCAAATTAAAACTATGTATTTATGTATTTTAAGTTAAATTAAATGAATAATGTCAAAATTGACATTAATGCTATTTTATCAAAATAATATTTTATAAAATTATTTAAAAATCATAAAAATATTAAAATAGTAAAAGGTAGATATGAAATGGTCTAAAGTGTTATAAATTTTCCATTTATGAACCAATTGTCACCTTATATATAAAACTATAACCCTTTAAGAGTAAAAAATTTGTTACTGTGATTAATGTTAAAATGGGTTAACTAAGGGGTTAAAACAAAAGATATGGTCCAAAACACCATGTAAACCTATAAAATTTTTATTGGTTGATGGGATTTAAATCCCATACTATCTTATCTTATAATTAATATCCTTTTGGAGGCATTTGGTCTAGATAATGACTTTATTATATTTTAATCTGTTAAGAAATTCTAAGAGTGCCCCTCCCCTCACTTATAAAAGGGAACCTATATTTTATCTTATTCACACCACTTTGAGACTTATATCTCAACAATACCCTAACAAAATCCCTTCTAAAATTTATTATCCACATTTTATAGGTTATTTTGTCCCAAAATACCAACTCTAGGTCCCTTAAGAGGAGATCTAAAGGAGTTGTTTCAAAGAAGTGGTAATCACCTTAACCGATCACTTTATTTTTAATTTTTGTTTTAACACCTATAAACATGTCATATTATTCATAAAAGAATAAATTCAGTATCAAAAATATACTTAAATTTTATTATGATTATTAAACAACCATTATTCACCATATTTCCATCAAATGGGAAGTGAAAGTATCGCTTGTGAGTATGTATGACTTACCATCTACACATAATGATACATTCATTTTCCATAATATTTTGTGGATAGTTATTATTATGAGTTTAATGTTTTTATATTATGTTTATGAAATAATTATTATTATGGAGTGATAATATCATATCTACCTTTGTACCTTCAAAACCGTTGGATAATGATAACGTCGCCCGTGCGTATGTGGGGACAACAACCTCTACAAATTGATGTGATTCATTTTCTCCATTTCATTTTAATTAGATGGTAATAAGGATGTATTTAATAAATATTAATATATATGATATAATTATTATTATATAAAGGTGATTTATTATTTACATTTCTTTCATTCCATCCTTTAAAAAATGAAAATAATGTTCATGCGTACGTACGACTTACCGTCTCCATGAATGGAAAAATTAATTTTTCTATCTCTATATTTTATGGATGACTCTAAATATATATATAAATAATATATGTTATATTTATAAAATTATTGAAATTATTTATATGATTAAACCATGATCAAAGTATAAGGACTAGAATTATCGAACCAAAAATTACATGAAAAACGAAGTAGTTATCACCCAGAATAGTGATTTTAATAAAGAATTATTAATAAACGGGTTATAAAAGTTTATAAGTAAATAATATATGGTATTATACATAATTTTGGAAAATTGTGGATATAGGTAATTAGTTATTTTCTATATCCATGGTATTCTAAAATCATGGCTATAGGTGGGGTCTATATCCATGGTTCTCTAAAACAGTGGCTATATATTTCCTAGGTAAATAAAATTTCCCATGGGAATAAGGTGGGAAAAGCTATAGCCATGGTTTGAAAAAACCTTGGATATAGCTTATACCTATATCCACGATTTTAAAGAACCATGGATATAGGGTCCCCATGGATTTTCTATATCCACAATTTTATAAAACCGTGTCTATAGGTTCCCCATGTAGTGAATATATCCATAGTTTCAGTTCTATAGACTATATTGCCACGGTGGAAAACTGTAGAAATAACCCTTCAAACTGTGGCTCTATCCCATTCCACGGTGGAGGGATATAACTATGGTTTCAATAACCATGGTTATAGATTCTATTACCATGGTGGAAAACCATGGTAATAACCTTTTAAACCATGGCCATATCTTTTACCTATAGCCACATCAATAGGTGCCATGACCTAGTGGAATCATGACTATAAGCTATAGCCACAGTTTTTAGGCCTATAGCCATGGTTTTTGACCATGGATATAGGTGAAATTTCTAGTTGTGTAAATTGATGAATTATTTAGGGGAACTTATCTCATTAATTGGATGCTTATTAAATTAGAGAGATGAAATTTTAAAATAAAACAAAGATGTCCAATCTAACCCTAGCAATAATATAGGACCGAATCATATTTCTTGATTTTTTTAATCTAAATATTTGTGTATTTTTTTTAATTTATTTAAATAAATTAATTTGTTCTTAAAATAAACTAAATCCAAGTATTTGGACACTTCATAGCCAAACCCACCAATAACTTTGAGTGTCTTGAGGTTACTTCTTAGGTCTCTATGGATTCAACCCCTACTTGTACTACAACGATTTCTTCTACCTATAGGGTAAATTTGTGTGAGAAAATTTATCCATAAATAACCATATTAATGATTTATATTAATTATTTATATCATATATACACATAAAATATAAAAAAACAAACTATTACCAAGGTAGTGAAAAACAAAACATGTTTATTTGTGGAAGTGACAATCCACACAAACACACAATTCATATTTTTGTTTTTCATAATGGAAAACATAAAGGTGGTTAATGAGTGTACCATCATTATAATAACATAAAAGTATACTAATTATAACAATTTTATCATTTTTAGATAGTGTAATTTATTTTTAGGAAGAATTAGTGTAGACAAAGAAATAGAAAAGTGGGAGGAGCAGTTATAAATTTATACCTCACTACTTAGATTATATCCTTTGTGAAGGGAGTTAAACATTTAAGGGATGCTATTTTGATAATAAAATAACTTATTTTACGCGAATAATAGAGTTTATGGGATGTTTAGATAGGTATTGGGCTGAGGGGTTTTGGCGTAAGTGGAAGTGAGTAAATGAGTTCCCTTTTTATAAGTGAAAGAATGACATTTTTTTAAATACCCAAACTTTTTCAATAATGGAAATTAAATCTCAAGGTAACTAAATTAAAAATTGAGAAATAATTTAGTGTATAAGTTATAAGGTCTATAAAGACCTCAACCACACATTCCCACACACATTTTAAACATGTTTGGGGTAATTTACTATTAGATTTTTTACTTTTACTATCTTATCTTTTACCGCCTTAACAAGTTTTTACCTAAGTAATATATCATTTATTACTAAAAATAAAATGGTAATTTTTACATAATTTGTTTATAAAAATTCTAAATTTTAAATCCATTTAATAACATTAAATTTCTAAAAGTGTTAAATATATATTTTATTGAAAACAACTTTTTTGAATAAATATAACTTATATTCTAAAATGTCAAATATGGGTTTATAAATTAAAACCAACACTTTAAAATTTTAAAGTCACTTATAACATTCACATTTTATCTTAGAAAAAGGTTTAATGAATTTAAAATTCATAATTATATACTAATTATGTTATAAAATTCATGTTATTTTTTAAGAAGGTATTTTCACTATTCACATAAAATCATTTTTTTTAGAAAAATATAAAAAATACATTTTTAGATAATATTTCCATGATAAATCCAAAAAATGAAGTAAGTTTTTTAAATTTCCCATACTAAAATTTATAAATTTTATTTTTAATTAAAAACATAAAATATAACTAAAAATAGTTTTTATAGGAAAACAAATTTTGATATATTTAATATTTTTTCCATATAAATGAAAAATCAATCTAGTGTTAATCCTTTATTCATATCAAAATATATTATACTTGAAAATAAGTAAATTTTAGAATAAATATTTTATTAGTTGCTTAGCTGTGCTAGTTGTATTGATATTTAAAGTGAAGTTTATTTTATTTTGTGTTATATATATATTTCATAATTATTTTACCACTCTTTATACCTTAAAATTATATGGTCTGTATTTGTTTGGTTTTGTTTTTGTTTGTGGAGAAAAATATCAAACATTGTATTTATTTAAGGAGTAATATTTTACTAAAACTTGGTTTGTTACATTCTACCCCCTTAAAAAGAATTTAATCCTTGAAATTTTATTACATTGAGGAAAAAAATTGAGGGTAATTTTCTCCCATTATATCCTCAGGTTACCTTATAGCCTATTTAAACTTATGATTTCTCCAAAAAATCTTGATTAGATGGGTGTTATTTTTTTTTTCAGAACCTTATCTCTTTGATCCAAGATTTTTACATGTTATTATTCATATGTAAGGTGATATTATAGTTGTATAACTTTTGAGCTCAATACTTGTGATGGATCTGGTATGTGTTTCCTCACATGATATACATGGAACACATTGTGAACTTGAGTAAGGTGTAAAGGGAGTGATAACCGATAGTATAAGATCCCAAATCAATAAATAATCTCAAAGGGACTGATGTATCTAGCGATCAACTTTCCTTTCTTTCCAAATCTCATGACCCACTTCCATAGATATATTCAAAGTAACACCTTATCAAAAACATTAAACTCTATATCTAATCAATGATTATTTATATAGATATTTTGATATATTTGTTCTAATTTCATATGTCATTGAATGGTTTGAACCTTCTCTATTAATTCTTGGTCATGGTCAATGCCTATTAGCTTCATCTCTCTAACTTTATCCTAACATGTTAAAGTCTTACATCTATTTCTATAAAGAGCCTCATATGGTGCCATCTGAATGCTAGAATGGAAACTGTTGTTATTCAAGAACTATACTAGGGGTGGTGTTGATCTCAATATCCTTGGAAATTCATTTAACAAGATCTCATCGTATCCTATATAGTTTTAATTATCCTTTTAGATTGAACATCTGTCTGAGGATGACAAGAAATGATAAAATGTATTTACTTCATAAGATGATGAACTAAAATCCAAATAGAATTATGCCCTTTAAATTTTTTTGGGAGTCATATGATGAAGGAAATGGTGATGTTTTCCCTTTCAATAATGGTATGGGTAATGGTTTTTGGAGTTGGTATTCTAGAACCAACTATTTTTAATTTTGATTACATGTATATTAGAATATTTGAATATTAATAAAACAACTTATTACATATTGTTCATTATTCTGCATGACTTTAATGTAATAATTTCCTAGAGTATCTTTAACATTATTAAGGCCATAGAAGTTCCCTGTTATTATGAGAACCTTGAAATTCCATGATGATATTCTTAAATATATTTATGGACTCTAATAACATACTACGAAGGGATACATATAATTTTGACTATCAGTTGCGAGTACTTATAAGTAGAAAATACTTCTTCTCAAGAATTTTTCACTTGGTAACATCCAAGATGGGAGATTATGGGAATAAACCCACTTTTATAAATTCAAAATGTTTTGTGTGTAATGGTCCTTATTCTTTAAGATTATTATTAATGCATGTCTTGACTCGCACACATAGATTTACTGACCAAAATTTAGACAACATATGTTCAAAAAAAATATGTTGTGTTGGGTGCATCAAAAATGACATGTTATTAATAATAATTCAAGGAAGGATTTGTCCCTTCCATATTTATGAAAGTTGACATCTTGGAACTTTTATTAAAAGGGAACAATCACATTGAATTCCATAAACTTGGTGTAATGATGAGTTTATTTTAAATAGTCAATGAATAATGTATCAAACACATAGGTTGGTGACATGAGTGTGAAAACTACTTGATGAGATATTAGGATAAATGAATTATATTATATAGTAAGTATTCATGTGTAGTTTTCTACATTGTGACATTAACTTATTTCTCTTTGGTGCCTTGATATACTGCTAGATAGTAATCTTTGAATTTAGGTAATCTTGACTAATTCCAATGAGAATGAAGCCTAGATAGTCACACACTAAGCATTTCCATTGATCTCAGTTAAATTATATTTGAATTTAATAATTAGAATAAATATTATTCTCAAGACTCAGAAATAATTTTATTCATGATTTATTGATCACAAATATTTGCAAGATAATAAATAATTATTAATTAATTAATAAATAATTTATTTAGTTACATAAATATTTAATAAATATTTATTCACCAGATTGTGAATAAAATATTTAATAAAAATTTATTCTCCAGACTGTGAATAGAATATTTATTTATGAATAAATATTTAATAAATATTTATTCAGGTAGTTGATAAAATCCTAGGAGGATGAGAGTGCCAAGATTGTATCTGTTGATAAATATTAATTTGAAAGTGGGTAAAATAATATATATCATTATGAAAATTAGTACACACAATAAAATAATAATAATAATAATAATAATATTATATGGCATGGGGTAAGATAAGGTTTATTATATTATTTAAGAGTCATTGTCTAATTAAATAATATTTTGACCTAAAATCTAGCTCTATAAATATATTTCTATGTCTATTATATATGGTTAATTGATAATTGGGAATAATTTCACACAACATATTCCTCTCCAGATTCCTCCTTCTCTCATCCTCTTGATAATGAGAAGAAAAAGGGAGAAACCTTCAAGCCTGAAGGAACTCAATGTGATCAAGATGAATAACACATGATGATTGATCTTCTATGATATCACCTGATAATCAATCAGCATCATTTGAATATCAAAGGGCTATATGTGGATCACTTATATAGGGTCTATACTTTGGGTACTCCCTACACAAAAATGGTAATCTGAAAAGGGTTTTAGATGATCAAAATCTTTATTAAATAAAGATCATAAGATGAGGTAATATTTCTTCATATCAGATTAAATTAATTACAAATTAATGTGTAAAAAATACTCTTTGGGTTTTAGGATTTATATATCAATATTAAATGGAAAAATTTTGTTGGTCATGACGTTTACATCTCACAAAATTGGTGAATAATCCATCAAATCCAATAAAAACCTTAATAGTTATTCACCCACCAGGTGCTTCCGATGCGTCGGGAACATTCAAGTGGTATCAGAGCATTCATAATTAAATTTATAATAATTTAATCTATTTTTTATTGATTATAAGAAATATTAGTTAGATATTTCATTTTCAAATTATTCATTATTTAATATGAAGTTTAATTAACATGATTTCTACATTTTAATTTTCTCCATTCAAGATTCAAAATTTCTTGAAGACTTAGAATATATAGAGGATGATAAGAGATTCCATCGGGTGGTTCCAAATATTTTTGGATTGTAGATTGGGTTGCACAGTGTGTATCTGAAGTACACGCCATGTTTCCAAGTTCACTACACTTGGATGTGTCATGGGACACATGACACACTAATTAGTTGTTGCATGTGATGAATTTATTTCACATCGATTGTAGAATGATCCTACCTAGCACAAAATTTTTTATATTAGAAAATTAATAAAATAAATTACATGCATCCTAAATACATAACGTGTAATTCATTAATTATTGTTTCTGAAGAACATTCCAATTCTAGAATCACATTACATAGACACATGAAAAGTGGATCACATGGTGTGTATCTCATTAATACATGATGTGTAACCTGGATGAGGTATATAATGAATCCCCTAGAATTTATCTTGGATACATGGAAACTAGACCACACAATGTGTAGCTCATTAGTACATGCCGTGTAATCTAGATGAGGTACATGCTGAAGTCCCGAATGCTTATCTGAGATACGCGACAATCAAGGTATATAGAATGTATCTCATTAGTATATGCTATCTAGTATCCCAATAATGGAAAAATAAAAATTACATTAAACTAATTAATTACAACATTAAAACCTAATTACATTGTTAGCACTAGATGTGTTTGATTATGTAATAATGGTTTTTAAGAATTAATAAATTCTCTATTTATATATAGTAATTATTGGTCATGCCCTTAATTTTTGATGAATGCATTTATGATGGATATTTCTAAGATAATTAAGATGGTTATTAAGAATAAGGTAATTAATTAATTAATACAAGAATTCTTATCTTAATAATAAAGAATGAATTGAAGTTATTTCTAGATAGTGTACTTTTCTATATTTTTTTCATGTGTATGACCATTCATAAGCTTTGAATAGACATGTGTACATGTTGTTTTAATTTAATTTAATTTTATTACATGGGTTGGTAATTATTTTTTATTTAATTAAATATGATGTCCTATGATACATCCATCCTTATTATATTATGTAAGATATATATGCCCATGGTTTCTTATGTAATTCCCCTTAAACAATCCTTTATTTCCTCTCACCTGCATGTGAGTTATAAACATATATAATAAAAGGAGTATCCTAAGGTGTAAGGATGTGGTTCGATATGGAAATGATATGAAACCAATCTATATGATACACAGGTGGACATGTGGAATGCTATAACTCATTAAAATAATGACACAAGGAGTTTTAACCTTGGGTAATATATTTATTTATTGTTTTATCAATAAATAAACTGTTAGATAAACTCCTAATCAGTTTATTTATTTATTTATATCTTATGGATTATTTATTCTATGGATAAAAGACTGTGATCACATAAATAATGGACTAATATGTAAAGATGGAATTTAAATAAATGGATTATGCATAATTTTTTTTTATCATAACATGATTAATCACTTAAGTTAGTATATTATTATTATAAGATAAATCCCCCTTTTAAGGGATGAAGGGGGTGAAACCCAAGAATACTTCATGAACATAGGACAAATCAAACTCAAAGGGTAGAAATATTAAAACTATAATGACACCACGGGACAACTCCTCCCCAACATTTGATCGTGATGAAGCTCTCCATCATTGCAAGGCTATTTGGAAAGAAAGTGTCTTGTGTTAAAGCACATGCCCAATCCAATGGCTTACTCCATACTCTCTCAAACAACCAAATCCAAAAAACTCTACAAAGATACCTCGCTATCTCTGGATCCTCCTCTGAAGCAAGTACAATGATGTCATGACTAGTTCCACATACTTTCCACCTTCGAAAGAAAACCATCCAAGAAAACAACTTCCACCATTCAATCATAACCAACATGCATAAAACCTTCACAGAACATTCACCCTGAATCTTTCACTAGAAGAATCATCTCCAGTGAAGAACGAGCCCTATGACGTCCACTGCCGCCACGGCTAGCAAAGAGATACCAGCGATGCGACATAAACACACACAAAAAAACACCAAATTCATAGAACTAAGTGTTTCTCCAAACCTCATTGGGACACTTAATTTTATCATGGAGTTATTATGAAAATTTTTGGTTGACTTAACCATTTTAAATCAAAAGAATCATCCCTCACTAGGCTTTATGTAAATTGAAGTAAAGTGTTGAGGAAATCCAAGAAAGGGTTTTTGGATTGGGGAGCCCACTCAATAGTTCAGGAATCTAGAATCCTGTAGTTTAAAAATACATGCCTTCCTAAATAACATCGATTAATTTACCAAGACCTCACTTGAGTTTGTGAATTGGAATATGGATCCTTACCACTAGAATTTCTAAGAAACTAGGAATTCCAAGACTGATGGTGAGGGATAATGGGACATGATAAAATAATGGGGGACTTAATAAAATTAATTTCATTATATCACACACAAATTATAATCAATTGAAGTACTAATCATTTTATCTTTTATAATTTTAAAATAATGGAAAGTTCATCAACCACATTATCCTTACAATAAATTTTTGAGAAATACCATCTCACTACTAATAGTAACTTATAGGAATGGTTAATACACCAATGTGTTGTGTTGCACCATGAATATAAATCTTACATGCTAGAATCCTAAAAAATTTACCCACTTGTAAAGGAGTTGAGTGATAAAGAGTCCACCATCTACGATAAACACTTGAGAAACGTGGTCAGAATTAAGTATTTAATTATTTCATCCATGTCTAATAAACTCATGAAGTCATATAAAGACATGTATACTTATAAAACTCTCTATCATCTTTTTGGTATATATTAGAGAGAGATAGACATGAACAATTTGAGATATCCAAGGTACTCCTTCAGAGTAAGCTTAGAGAAGGTGTTCCCATTGGGCCTCACATGGTCAAAATCATTAGCTACATTGAGAACCTAGAGGTTCTAGGTTTCAAATTTCTTGGTGAAATGTGAACTAATCCCATTATTTCATCACTCCCTTAGATATTCTCTATATTTTCAGTTAATTTCAATATAAAAAACATTGATAAGTATCTCTCAGATATTCTTACACTACTTCAACAATTCTACAAGGAAATGAAGAATAAAAAACCTTTTGTACTTAAGTTTAATAAAAGGAAAGTCCAAGTGAAGATCTCTAAGTCTAAATATTATTCAAAATCCATTATTAGAAAAGAAATATCAAGGATAAAGCATGGGAACAAGATGATATCTATTTTTTATTTCGTAATAAGGGACACTGGAAGAAAAATTACACTCGGAAAAGAAGCAAGAGGAAGATTTAGGTGCATTTTTATCATCTGTAATCTATCTATTTCTAAAAATTTGGTATTATATATAACATGTGGTGATCAAATATGTATTCAAATGTAGTAACCAAGTATATTCCATAATATTTAATGAGGCGAGGTAGATTTAAAATAAAAAAACAAATCCATACTTGAAACTATAGCTATTAGGGACTACCACCTTACATTGCTGAAGAGAATGATCTTGGTTTTGAAAGATTTTTATTAGATTCTATCTATTAATAAAAAAATTATTTATATATCTAGGCTTGATATAGATGGATTTATTTTTAGGTTTGTGAATAAATGTTTCTTCTTTTATAAAGATATTATTTTTTATGCCAAGGCATATTCAAATAATAGTATTTATTTATTGTATGACATGAACCATGTAATGGAAATTGATAATGAAACTACTTCACATGACTTATGCCACACCTAACTATGGAGTCGCTGACTTGTCCATGTAAATGAAAAACATTTGAAAAAATTACCCCAAGATGGATATTTATATTCCTTTGAAATAAAACCACTTCATGTTTGTCACACATGTTTACATAGAAAAATGACCAAAGCCCTATTTAGTGGAAATGGTGAAAGGGCTAAGGAGCTTATTGAACTAGTTTATACTGATGTGTGGGGACCATTTCCAGTTAAAAAAAGGGGTGGGTACTCATACTTCATAACTTTTATTGATGATTTTTGTAGATATGGATATGTATACTTTATGGGGTATAAGTTAGATTCTTTTGATAAATTCAAGGAATACAAGAATGAAGTTGTGAACCATCTTGGTAAGAAGATTAAGAAACTCTACTTAGACCATGGAATAGAATATATTAATCAATAATTCATTTATTATTTATGGGATTTTTTAATTTCATCCCAACTCACTCCTCTGTATACACCATAATGGAATGGTGTTAGTGAAAGGAGGAACCACACCATATTTGACATAGTGAGATCAATGATGAGTCACATGAGTATTCCATTATCCATATAGGGACACACCTTAAAAAATGACACTTGCACCTCATGGCACCAAGTGTACCTTTATAGAATACCCTAAGGAAATAAGGGTATATTACCTATATGAAGCCTCATAAAAAAGGTAATTGTGGTCATAAATTACATATTCCTTGAGAGAATCCTAATCTCTAAAAGTGATAGTGGGAGAGAGATAGAATTTGACGAATTCTAGGATTAAGGTGCATAAGAGTTGGAATAGGAAAAAATTTCACAAAGCTATGTAGAAAAATAAGTTCTAGAGACACAAGTACTATTCATAAGTACATGAGAGGTTATAGAACAAAAAATATAGAGTTTTCTTGTCACCGAGGATGGAAACTCATTATTGGTTGATAATAATGATCATGTAACTTATTAGTAAGTAGTAAGTGGCATATATGTTTCAAAGTGGAAAGAAGTTTTAGATTATAAAATAGATTCCATGTAACAAAACTAAGTTTGGATTTTGGAAGATCCTACAATGGATGTGAAGAATGTTGGTTTTAAATGGGTATTCAATAAGAAAATATTCATGGATGGGAAATTTAGTACTTATAAGGGGTGACTGGTTGTGAAAAGCTTCAAAGAGCATTAAGGTGTATAAAACAATGAAATTTTTTCACCAGTTTCTTTGTTGAAATCTATTAGAATTATAATTTCCATTATGTATTTACATGACTATGATATTTAGAAAATTAATATCAAAATAGAATTGCTTAATATGAACCTTCTGAAAGATTTCTATATGACACAACTTGAAAGTTTTGTGACCCCAAAGGATGCCAAAAAGTTATGAAAATAGAAAATATCTATTTATGGATTAAGAAAATAATCTTGGCCATAGAAAATTTGTTTTAATGTATCTATAATAGAATTTGGTTACATAAATAATGAATGAAATCCTTGTTTCTATAAGCAATTTAGTGGGAGTGTTGTCGTTTTATTAATAGTTTATATCGATGACATACTTCTTTTTGAAAATGATATATCGGTCTTATAGTTTGTAAAAACCTAGTTAAATGAGTTCTTATCAATAAATGACTTAGTATAAGTAGGATATATTCTTGGGATTTAAGATCCATTTTGATAAATCCAAGATGATACTGGGTTTAAGTTAAGGTACATATATTGACAAGATACTGAACATGTTCATTATATAACAATATAATAAGTTATTGTTGCCAATGTCCCCTAGAATTCATCTTTCTAAGAAAATGTTTCCATAGAAAGATGAGTAAACATAGAAGAAGTAAAGAATTCCATACTTTTCAGTGATTGGTTCAATCATGTATGCTATGCTATGTACCAAACTATATGTATCCCATACCTTAAGTGCACTAAGAAGATATCAAGCTGACCCAGGTGATTGCCATTAGATGAAATTCAAGAATATCCTTATATATATAAGGCATACTAAGGATTTGTTCCTAGTATATAGAGGAGATAAGAAACTAGTACCTAGAGGATATGCAAATTATAATTTCCAAATAGATCAAGATGATCTGAAATCGTATAAGAGATACATCTTCACTCTCAATGGAGGTGCTATGAGCTGGAAGAGATCAAAGTAAGCGTGGTAACATATTATAAAGTATATTCTGAGTATATTATGACTTAAAAGCTATCTAAAGATTTAGTTTTGATATTAAACTTTATCCAATATCTAGATGTGTTACCTAGTAGTAAATATATTATCACACTCTATTATGATAATACTGTAGCATTGACCCTTACAAAAGATCCATGGTTAAATCAGTGAATGAAGCACATAATTTGAAAGTATTATATCTTGAGGGATTTTTATTAAATATTTTAAGTTTAAGTGAGTAGAATATACATATAAGACATAGTGGAAGTCCCCTTGAATAAAGTCACAAATCATCAGAAACATGATCATCTTGTGAGGTCTATCGGACTGAAAGTCATTGGCAGTTGGATCTAGTCCAAGTGGGACTCTGTTAGAGTTGGTGTTCTAGAACCAAATATTTTTAATTTGGATTACATATATATTCTAATATTTGAAAATAAATAAAATATATTATTACATATTGTTCATTTTTCTACATGACTTTAATATAGTAATGTACTAAAGTATTTGTTACATTGATAAGGTCATAATAGTTCCCCACAATGATGGGAACATTAAAATTTCATGATGATATTATTAAATATAGTTCTACAGTTGGATAAAATAATATTATGGGATATATAGAATGTTTTATATTAGGATTCAGTACTCATAAGTATATGAGACTCCTTCTCATTAATTTTTCACTAGGTAATCTATAATATGGGAGATTATGAGAAGAGACCCGCTTGTAAGAATTCTGGATGTTTATGTGTCATCAGATATTACTATATGTGAGCATGTGTAATGGTCCTTAGACTTTAAGATTATTATTAATGCATTTCATGAATTGCACACTTATATTTACTAACCAAAACCGTGACACCATATGTTTATGGGAAGTAGGGTACATTGGTTGTGTCATGAATGACATGTTATTAATAATAAGTTAATGAATGATTTATCCCTTCCATCTTTATGAAAGTTGATATCTTGGAACTTTTATTGAAATGGATCTATCATATTAAATTCTATGTACATGGTTTAATTAAGAGTTTATTTCAGATTGTTAAAGAAAGATGTATCAAGAACATAGGTTAGTTACATGAGTGTGCAACCTGATTGAAGAGATATTGTGATACAGAGATTATATTTCATAGTAAGAATTCATGTGTGGTTTTAGATGTCGTGACATTAAATTCTTTCTCTTAGATTCATTCACCAATTTATAGATACCAGTCTTGGACATTTGGCAAACCCACCTAATGCCAATGAGAAAGAATCTCATATGGTCACACACTAAGCGTTTTCATTGATATCTGTTAAATTTAGTTTGAATTTTATTATTTGAATAAAAATTATTCTCAAGACAGAGGAATAACTTTATTCAGGATTCATTGATCACAAATATCCTCAAGGTAATAAATAATAATTTACTCATTAATAAATAATTTATTTAATTATATAATATTTAATAAAATTTATTCACCAGATTGTGAAAAAAAAATTATTTTATTTTTTGAATATTTAATAAATATTTATTCATCAGACTATGAATAGAATATTTATTTATGAATAAATATTTAATAAATATTTATTTGGGTATTGGATAAATTTCAAGGAGAATGAGAGGGCAAAGACTGTGTTCGGTGATAAATATTAATTTACAAGATGGTAAAATAATATTTATCATTACATAAATTGGAACCCACCATAAAATAATAATAATAATAATAATATTTGTTATGGGGTAAGATAATATTTATAATATTAATTAAGGTCCATTATGAAATTAAATAATATTTTGACATAAAACCCAACTCTATAAATAGATTGTTATGTCTATTATGTAGGGTTAATCAAGAATTGAGAATAATTTGTCACAACAGATTTCTATCTAGATTATTCATCCTCTCATCCTCTAAATAATGAGACAAATAAGAGATAATTCTTCAAGCTGGACGGAACTCAACCCAATCAAGATGTACAACACAATATGATCAATTCGCTGCACTAGAACCCACCAATCAATTGGTGTTGTTTGAATATTAAAATACCACATTTGGATCCCCTCTAGAGGGGATCTAATTTTGGTCCTCTCTATACATTGATAGTAATCAGAAAAGGGTTTCAGATGATAAAAATCTTCATTAAATAAAGATCCTAAGATGTGGTAATATTTCTTCATATCTAATTAAATTTATTATAAATTAACATGAAAAAGATATTATCCAGGTTCTGTGATTTCTATGTCAATATTCAATGAAAAAATTTCATTGGTCATGATGTTTATTTATTTTAAAATTTATGATTGATCCATTGAATCTGACAAAAACCTTAATGGTTATTTGACCACTAGGAGCTTCCACTACATCAAAAACCTTCAAGCGGTATCATAGTAGGTAAGTTTAAATTTATAATTATTGATTTGATTGTTGATCTATTATATACAATAGTGGCTAGATATTTAATTTTCTCATTATTAATTCTTTAATATAAAGTTTAATTAACATGCATTCAACATTTTAATTTTCTTTATTTAAGATTCAAAATTTCTTAAAGATTGAGAATTGATGGAGGAAGATCAGATATTCCATTACAAAGGGTCAAATATTTCTAGCTAGTAGATTGGGTTAGACGACATGTAACTGGAGTACACACCGTGTACCCATGTTCACTTCACTTGGACATGTCAATAGATAAAAGAAAATATGAGAAGTTATTACAAACCATGAATTTATTACACGCTAAGTACAGAATGGGCCTACCCAGTGCATGATTTTTTAGATTACATGTTGTGTAGATGGAATACACATCATGTAGTCTACACGGTAACCATGTGGTCGAATACATAGTTTTACACCGCATGAGACTAATAACCAGGAACATTAATGAAATAAATGATTTTTATCTAGCATAAATAGTGTATAATTAATTAATACACACATCCAAAGAACACACCATGTCAATAGGCACATTACACTGACAAACAAAATGCGGATCACATGATGTGTATATCATTAGTACACAACATGTAACCCAAACTAGGTATACACCGAATCCCTAGGAATTTATCTTAAACACATGTAAACCAGAACACATGGTGTGTAGCTTATTAGTACACTCTGTGTCATCTGAGCAAGGAATACTCTAAAACCCTAGGAATTTATCTTAGATACATGAAAATTTAGGTACAAAACATGTAGCTCATTAGTTTACACCGTGTAGTCTCACAATAAAGGACAAAATTAAAACTACATTAAAATAATTAATTATAGAATTGAAAACAAATTACATTATTATCACCAGACATGTTTGATTATGTAATAAAGGTTTTTAAGAATTAATAAAATAAGAATTAATTTATTATAATTATCTATAATTATTGTTCGTTCCATTTATTTTCCATGAATTAATTTATAATGGGTACCTCTAAGAGTCTTTAAATGGTCATTAAGATGAAGTGAATTGATTAATTAATTAATTAATTAATACAGGTGAATTTATCTCAATAATAAAGAAAAAATTTAAGTGAATAATATCCAATGAACTTTTGTGTATTCATTTTATATGTATTAACTTTCATGAGATTTGATCAAACCTATGTATATGTTGGTTTAATTTAATTTAATTTTAATACATGGGTATATAATTATTTATTATAAAATTAAACATAATGGGATATGATTCAAACCTCCCTCATTTATTATGTAGGTCTTAAATGCCCAAGGTTGTTTATATAATTCCTTTTAACCAATTATTTGGTTCCCCTTACCAATGTGTGAGTTATAAATATATGTAATAAAAAGAGTATCCTAAGGTGCAAGGAGGTAGTTCAAGAAATAAACAAGATTAAACCAATCTAGATGATACACAAGTGGATAGGTGGAATGCTAAATTTCATGCCAAGACTATTATTAGGAGTTTTCCCGTAGGTTCATAGGTTAATTTATTTTCAACTCAATAAATCAATAATTATATAATCTCATGATCATGTATTTTATTTATTTATTTATTTCTTATGCATTATTTATTTTATAGATGAAATACCATGATAAAATAAATAAATGGGATAATATGAAAAGATAAAACTTAAATAAATGGATTAAGTATAAATATTTTATCATAACATGGTTAATCACTTAAGTAAAATCCATCTTATATTAATGAGAAATATAAAAAATAAAACTAGAAATTTTTACACATAAATGAAAAAAATTCCTAAACTTAATATCAAGTCATATTAAGCCTTCCATAACTTAATAAGGAATGAAAACAATAGAACTAAGTGTTTTACCAACCCTCATTGGATAACTTACTTTTATCATGGAGTTATTATTAATGTTTTTGGTTTATCTAACCAATTTACATTAGGAGAAGTATACCTCATTAGACTTGACGTATCTTTGAGTCAGGTGTTGAGGAAATCAAATTAAGTGTTTTTGGATTGGGGATTCCACTCAATAGATAAAAGAGATTTAATACCTAAGTTGAAAAATACCCTCCTACCTAAAAACATTTGAGTAATTCACTGATCCCTCACTTAGGTTATAAGAAGGGTAATATTGATCCTTGATACTAGAATATATAAGTAATTAGGCATTCCAAGTCTAATGGTGAGGGATTTTGGGACTTGATAAAATAGTGAGAGTCTTAATAAAATTAAATATCATTATAACTCACATAAATTGTAATCAAGCGAAGTACTAATAATTCACACTTTTATAAATATAGAATAATGAAAAGTTCATCAATAAAATTATACCCGTGATTAATTTTGGAGAAAGACCATAAAAATATTGGTATTAAATTCCAATAATGGTTTAGATGACTACGAGTTGTGTTGTTCCATGAACAGAAATCTTATGTGCTAGAATCCTCACTACCTAATCAACCTAAAAAGGAGGTAAGTAATGAATATTGTGATGTCTATGATAAAAACTTGAGGAATGTGGTCAACATTAAGTGTTTAATAATTTAATACATGTATAACAAACTCATTAAGTCACATAAAGACATGGATGATTATAGCTTTCTCCAACATCTATGTGGTCTATATCAGGAGATATCTAGACAGGAACAGTTTGAGATATCCAAGATTCTCTTTCAAAGTAAGCTTGGAGAAGGTGTACCAGTTGAGCCTCACATAGTTAAAATCATGGGCTTCATTGAGCACCTAGATGCTCTAGGGTTTAAATTTCTTAAATAAATTAAAACAGATACTATTATTTCATCACTTCCTCAGAGATTATCCCACTATATTGTTAATTTCAACATAAACAACACTGAGAAGTCTCTCCAATATCTTCTTAAACTACTTATCCAAGTTAACAAGGACATGAAGCATGGAAAACCTTATATAGAAGTACTATAGTAGCACTGTAGCAGGAACTGTAACAGCTGGAACCATTCATCCATCTGGGCCTTTGGGCCACCAGTTTGGTCCTCGGGTCCTGTAAGGCTTTCGGGCCACCCAAGGCCTTCGGGCTAGTTGATTCTCAAGGCCTTCGGGATACCTTAAGGCCTTAGGGCCACCCCAAGGCCTTTAGGCCACATGGAATACAGATGTACCAGTCAGACTACAAGGGACAAGGATTCAGAGGAGGATTTAGGGAAGGCACATCCACTAGAGCAGAGCTAACCGGAATTGGAAGAATGAGAGGGTATTGATTTTCCATTAGTATCAGGCCTGTGCAGCTTTGCATAGGAAAACTAGCTAACCAGCCCTGCATAGGTGGAGTGCTGATATCATGACATATTCTAGGGAAAATCATTTCCAAGTTTTCTTATCTGGGTGATTTTCTCTAAGACCTACGGGTCATGTAATTGTCTCTAAGCCTTTGGGCCTTGTAAGGGTTCCACCTCACCCCATGAAAGGTGGATTATCAAAATAATAAAAAAATAAAGGCCTTCAGGCCATTTTGACCGAATAAAATAAAGACCAAGGGGAAATTAAGGGAACATGATTATATCTATTTCACATGTGGCAAGAATGTCCACTGAAAAAAATTGTACCCAGGAAAAGAAGCATTTGGAAGTTTCAGGTGGACTTGTTATCAAGTTCAATCTATCTATTTACAAAAATTGGTCATCATATATAACATGTGGTGCTCACACACATATTAAAATACAATCACCAAGTAGATTCTTTAATATTGAACATAGAGAGTTAGATCTATGAGCAGCCAATAGACCCATACTTTTTCCCATAACTATTGGGGATGAAAAACTTATGCTATTTATGAGAATGATCTTGGTTTTGAAAGATTTTAATTATGTTCCATCTATTTCCAAAAACATTATTTATGTATCAATACTTGAAAAAAATGGATTTATTATCAAGTTTGGGAATAAATGTTTCTTATTTTATAAAGATAACAAATTTATGGTAAGGCATATTTAAATAATGGTCTTTATGTGTTGGATTACATGAACCAAGTAATGGAAATAGATAATGAAAATACTTCACATGAATCATACCCCACCCAATTATGGAATCATCAAATAGGTCAAGAAAATGGAAAATATTTGAAAAAATTAAACCAAGATGGATATTTAGATTCCTTTGAACTAAAACTAATTGGTATATGTAACACCTGTTTATAAGGAAAAATGAAAAAATCCCTATTTAGTGGAAATGGTGAAAGGGACAAGTAGATTCTTGAATTAGTTCATACCGATGTGTGTAGACCATTTCCAATTGAAGCAAGGGGTGGGTACTCATACTTAAAAACTTTTATTGATGATTTTATTATATATGGATATGTTTACTTGATGGAGTATAAGTCATATTATTTTGATAAATTTATAGAATACAAGAAAGAAGTTAAGAACCATCATGGTAAGAAGATTAAGAAACTTCACTCAAAATGTGGAGGATAATATTTTAATCAATACTTACTTGATTATTTAGGGGAATTTTGGATTCTATCCCAACTCACTCCTCCATATACACCACAATGTAATTGTGTAAGTGAAAGGAGAAATTAAACCCTATTGGACATGGTCATATCAATGATGAATCATGTGAATATTCCATTATACTTTTGGGGATACATGTTATAGATAAAAACACAAATAATAAACCAGATTCCAACTAAAGAAGAAGAAGGTATTCCATAAAAATTGTAGTGTGGAAAGAAACTTATATTATCAAACTTACATATGTGGGTTTACAAAGTGTTTTTAAGGCCTCTTTAGGAAACAAACTTGAACCCTGAGGAACAAAGTGTACCTTTATAGGATACCCCAAGGAAACATGGTTATATTACCTATATAACCCCTCATCTAAAAAGTTAATTATGGAAAGACACACTATATTCCTTGATAGGGACCACATATCTAAAATATATAGTGAGAGGGAGATATAATTTAATGAATTCAAAGATTAAGGAATACAAGAGTTGGAATGTGAAAATATTACACAAAGCCCTGCGAAAGAAGTTTTGGATACACAAGCATTGTGTAGGAGTAAAAGAGAGGTTATTAAACATAAAAGATATTGTTTTCTAGTAACTAAGGATGGTAACTCATTAATTGTTGATAATAATGATCATGTAACCTATAAGGAAGCAGTAAGTGGTATATATATTTCCATGTGGAAGGAAGATATGAATTCTAAAGTGGATTCTATAAAACAAAACTAAGTATCAATTTTGGTATACCCTCTAGTAGATGTAAGCCTAATTGGTTTTAAATGGGTATTCAATAAGAAACTTGTCATGGAGGGACAATTAAATACTTATAAGTCATTATTGGTTATAAAAGGGTTCAAAGAGCATCAAGACATAAACTACGATGAAATTTTTTCATCAGTTTCTATGCTAAAATCCATTAAAATTCTGCTTTCCATTACGTCTTTTCATGACTATGATATTTTGGAAAAATAATATCAAAACATACTTCCTTAATATAAAGCTTTATGAAGATATCAAGATGACACAACATGAAGGGTTTGTGACTCTAAAGGATTCCAATAAGGTATGAAAATCACAAAGATCCATTTATGGATTAAATCAAGAATCCAAGTCATGGATCATTTAATTTGATGATTCCATAGTAGAATTTGGTTTAATAATTAATGAATAAAATCCTAGTGTCTATAAGAAATTTAGTGGGAGTTCAGTCATTTTATTAATAGTTTATATTGATGAAATAATAATTATTTGAATTGTGATTCCATTATTATAGTATGTTAAATACCAGTTAAATAAATTCTTCTCCATAAAGGACTTAGGTGAAGTAACATATATTATTGGGATCAAGATCTATCATGATAGATCTAAGAGGATAATAAATCTAAGTCAAGTTATATATATTGATAAGATATTGAAGAGATTCAGTATGGAAAAATTTAAGAAGTTATTTTTACCAATGTCACTGATATTCATCTTTCTATGAAAATGTGTCCTTATACACATGAAAAAATACAAAGCATGATAAGGATTCCATACACATCGGGGATTGGCTTAGTCATTCATGCTATGCTATGTACTAGGTTGGATGTCACCTAATACTTAAGTATGTTGGGAAGATATATAACTGTCCTTAGTGATCTCTATTGGATGGTAGTGTAGACTATACTTAAATATATGAGGTGTTCTAAGGATATGTTTCTAGTCTATGGAGGAGATAAGGAACTGGTCATCATAGGATATGTGGATACTTATTTCCAAAAATATCAAGATGATCTAAAATCAAAAATAAGATACATATTCACTCTCAATGGAGATGCTGTGAGCAAGAAGAGTATAAATAAATCTATAGCCAAAAATTCTATAATAGAGTATGAGTATATCATAGCTTCTGAGCTAGCTAAAGAAGTAGTTTGGATATGAAAATTCATCTAATATTTGGACGAGTTTCCTAGCAGTAAATATCTTATCACACTCTATTGTGATAATACTGCAATATTTTCCCTTGTAAAGGAGATAAGGTTGCATCAATGAACGAAGTAAATACTTGACAAGTATAATCTCTTGAGGGATTTTTCTCAAATAGGTGAGGTTATAGTGAGTATAATATCCATGGATGAAAATTTGGTGAACCCATTGACTAAATCCTTAACTTAGTAGAAACATGATCATGATATAAGGTCTAGTAGACTAAAAGTCGTAGGTAATTGGATCTAGTCCAAGTGGGAGTTTGTTGGATTATATGTTCTAGAACAAAATTTTTGTACTTTGGATTACATGTATATTATAAGATTTAAATATTAATAAAATATCTTATTTCATATTGTTCATTTTTCTACATGAATTTTATATAACAATTCCCAATAGAATCTGTCGCATTGATAAGGTCATAGAAGTTCCCCGCTATGACGAGAACCTTGAAATTCCATGATGATATTCTTAAATATAGTTCTATAGTTGGATAACATACCATGATGGGACAAATATAATGTTGAATTTTAGGTGTGAGTACTCATATAAAGATGATACTTATTCTCATGAAGTTCTCACTTGGTAATATACAAGATGAGAGATTATGAGAAAAATCCCACCCATAGGAATTCCACATGTTTACATGTAATTAGATATTACTATCTATGAGCATGTTTAATGGTCCTTAGACTTTAAGATTTTTATTAATGCATTTCATGACTCATGTATTTATAGTTACTAACCAAAACCATGATGCTATATATTTATGGGAAGTAGGGTACATTGGATGTGTCATGAATGACATTTTATTAATAAAAAGTTGAGGAAGGATTTTCCCCTTACATATTTATGAAAGTTGATATTACATCCATTTTATTGAAATGGAACTATTACATTAAATTCTATGGCCATGGTGTAATGAAGAGTTTATTTTATATAGTCAAAGAAAGATGTATCAATCACATAGGTTGGTGGAACATGATTGCAACCTTCTTGATGAGATATTGTGACAAAGGGATTATATTGAATAGTAAGTATAAATTTGCAGTTGTTGAAGTTGTGAAATTAACTTATTTATCTTGGATACCTTTAATTATTACTAAACAGTATATTGGACTTTAGGAAATCCTGCCTAATGGTAATGAGAAACAAGCCTAGAGTATCACACACTAAGTGTTTCCGTTTATCTGAATTAAATTCTATTTGCATTTAATTATTGGAATAAATATTATTCTCAAGACCATGGAATAATTTTATTTAGGATTTATTGATCAGAAACATTCACAAGAATAATTATTTATTCATTAATAAATAATTTATTTAATAACATGAATATTTTATAAATATTTATTCACCAAATTGTGAATAAAATATTTATTTTATTTATTGAACATTTGATAAATATTTATTCACCATACTTTGAAAAGAATATTAATTTATGAATATATATTTATTAATATTTATTCAGGTATTTGATAAATTCCATGGAGGATGAGAGGACCTAGATCACGTCTAGTGATAAATATTAATTTGAAAGTTGGTAAAATAATATTTATCATTGCACCAATTAACACGCACCATAAAATTATAAAACTAATATTATTTTATGGCATGGGGTATGATAAATTTTATTATATTATTTAAGAGTTTTTGTGAAATTAAATAATATTTTCACCTAAATTTGAACTCTATAAATATATTTCTATGTCTATTATATGGGTTAGTTGAGAATTGAGAATCGTTGGGCATAATAGATTTCTCTGTAGATTCATCCTCCTATCATCTTCTCAAAAAAAAAAGAAGAACAAGAAATAATCCTTGGTGCCCAAAGGAACTAAAATTGGTCAAGATGAACAAAAAAAGATGACTAATCTTCCACGCTAGCACTCGAAAATTAATCAGTGTCATTTGGAGATTAAAGGACCACATGTGGATCACCTCTAGAGGGGATATAATTTGTGTTCTCCCTACACAATGATGATAAATTGAAAAGGGTTTCAAATGATCAAAATATTCATCATAGAAAGATCATAATATTAGGTAATCATTCTTAAGATCTATTTAAATTAATTATAAATTAATGCGCAAAAGATCATCTTTGGGTTTTGATCTTTCTATGTCAATATTTAATGAAATTTTTTTATTGGTCATGATGTTTAAATCTTAAAAAATTGGAGAATGATCCATCAAATCTGAAAAAAAAATTAATAGTTATTCACTCACCAGGTGTTTCTGCTGCATCCATAACTTTTAATGATTGCAACACACACTTAGAATTTTATTGTTCAGGCTTAACTTTCTGGAATACCAAGCATCAAGATACATATTCTATAATTCCTCTCTTCATGCTATCCCACTAGAAGTTCTATTTTAGATATCTATACATCTCTTTACTTATTGTTTGAATAGAAAAGGTTAAGCTATGTACCTTATCCAAAAGTTCCTTCTTAAATTATAGTTTTTATGGGGTAAATATCCTAGTTTCAAACCTTATAACTCCACCTTTATCAAATATGAATTCTGGATTATTTTCTACCTTTTTATATAGCTCTACATAATATTTATAGGCTTCTTTAATATTTATGTCAATGGAAGGTTGAGTAGTCATTTGGGAAAGATTGGATCTATCTCACTACTACAAAACAAGCCTTTAACAGTGTTAGAAAAAATCGCTGATAAATGTGTCCTTTACCAGTGTTTTTCTTTAGCATTGATAAAGGGTACCAATTATCAGTGCTTATAAAGGGTATATTTTATCATCATTTTTTAGCATTGATAAACGTCCCAAATAAAATGAAATAATTAAATAAATAAAAATTAAAAATGAGTAAATTATTTTTTTATTAATTAAATAATTATAGATAAAACTGAATAAATTTAATATACATATATATAAATTATAAATACTAATAAATAGTATATATTAAATTTATAGACATGTAAAATGAATAAAATGAACTAATTAAACAAATAAAAAAAATGATTTAATGAAGAAAAATATTAAAAAATTTATTTATTAAATAATTATTGATAAAAATGAATAAATTTAACATACATATATATAGATTATAAATATTAATAAATAGTATATATTAAACATAGATATATAAAATAAATAAATTTTAATAATTAAATAGAAAAATTAAAGATGAATAAATTGTAACAATGTAACAAAAAATTTAAAATGAATAAATTACAAAATTATTAAAAAAATTATTAATGAAAAAATTATTAATGAAAATAAATAAGTATAATATATATATATATATATATAAATTATAAATAGTAATAAATAATATATATAAAATATAAATATAAAAAATGAAGAAAAAGTCAGAATTAAAAACATATTAACGTCTTATTCATTTTAATGGTTTTTATACATAATTATTTATTAATACATTTAATATAGAAATATATTCATATAATTATATATATATATATATATATATATCAATGTATATAAAATTTCCTAAAATATAATTTATGTGATATAAAATATTTATCCTTACATTAAATAAGTCATAGATTTAGTGTTTTATAGTTAAAAATTAATATTAATTAAAAATACTAACTAATTGCATCAACTAATGGAAATAATTGAATGCCATTTTATTTTTCAATTTAACATATATAAAATGTGTGTTACATTGATTTCACATACATATACGTAGTTAATGAATTTTTATACACAACACACACACAAATATTTACGCAATTAATGAAATCTTATATAGAAACACATACACCTTATATTTATGTAATATATTAAAATTTTAGTATTCATTTTATAATTTCATTATAACATGATACATTTTATATATTATGTTTTTAATCAGTAAATTTTATTTATTTATTTTTAATATTATTATAGTTAGGTATTATTTATTCATATTTAATATTTTTTTTGGAATTTAATTATTTTTTATAATTATATATATATATATATATTTACTATGTTTTAATATTTTCAAAATGTATTCATCTTTATTTCAATATATATTCATATTTTTTTAAAAATTTATATTTAATTAATAAAAATCATCAATTTTTCAATATTTTTAAAGTGTATTCATTTTTAATTATTCAATTTCACTAATTTTTAACACGCATGTATTTAAGATCATATATTAATTAATAATGTTAAAAATATATTTGTAAATAAATAGTTATAGATAGATATATTTGTAAATGTATATTTACTAGATTTATAAATTTATATATTTATAATTATGAATAAATAAATATTATTATTTAAAAATTTATTTATATACTTATAAATAAATAATTATATCTATTTAAATAATTATAAAATTTTAATAAATTTATTTAAATAATGAATATATTTACTATATTTATATTTATATATATTTATTATATATTTATATAATTATATAAATATATATAATGATATAAATATATAAATATTATTTAAAAAAATTATTTTTATAATTATAAATAAATAATTATAAAATGATATAAATATATTTAAATAATGAATATATTTACCATATTTGTATTTATATTTTTATATATTTATTAAATATATATATATATATATAATTATATGAATATATATAATGATATAAATATATGTAATGATATAAATATATACAATGATATAAATATATTTATAATTATAAAATTATAATAAATATATTTATAATTATAAAATGATAATAAATATATTTATAATTATAAAATTATAATAAATATATTTATGTAATGAATATATTTACTATATATATATATATTAAATATATATATAATTATATAAATATGTACATAATTATATAAATATATATAATGATATAAATATATTTATAATTAAAAAATTATAATAAATATATTTAAATAATGAATATATTTACTATATATATATATTTATTAAATTTATATATAATTATATAAATATAGACATAATTATATAAATATATATAATGATATAAATTTATTTATAATTATCAGTTCTTACTAATTTAATGCTGATAAAAGGTATCTTTATCAACGCTTTTTTGGAAGCACTGATAAAAGTCTTCCTAATCTATTTAAATAACCTTAACACAATAATTTCAATCATGATATCTCAAGCTTTGATGGAAGTCACCTACTTCCAGTGTTCCTCCTTCTCGAACCCAAGGCTTTAAGTAAGGATCGAATCAAGGCTCGAATGAATCCAAGGCTTGAATCTAAGTCTCAAACGAATCAAGGATCGAATGAATCTGAGGGTTGAACAAATGTTAGATTTTTCAATATCTTTACTTTCTCTTATAAGAATCAAAACATGAATCCAAGGTATGTTATTTTCACCTCATCCTCACTTTAATGTGTGTGCTACTTTCCCTCCTTTTTTAAGCCTTCCACTCACTGTTGTTGAAGGTTTTTCATCTACAATATCCCTAGGTATGTGTATTTATGATTATATGTCCCCTATTTTTTTTTCATGTTCTTGGGTATTTGAAATTGGTTTCTCTAAAATTCTAATTTTTATTTGTGTTTAATTGGACTCAAATATGGTTGTTTCTCAATGTTTTTAAGTGATTATAATTGATTTCCAATTGGGTTCTTGTGGATTTGGCCTTGTTTTTTATCTACATTTAAAATATAAATTATATTTTTGGAAAATAAAATATTTATAATGGTTTTCATAAAGTAGTTTGGTGTTTTAAAATTATTTGAGGTTGTTTATGAAATCTATTTGGGTAATGCATGAGTTCATGACATTTATTAATTAGGGTTTCCATGTTTGAGAAGTTTTCTTATGTTTTATTTTTTTCTTGTGTTATTTATTTATTTCCAAGGTTATAGATTCCTCTTTTCATGTTTTATACTTATACACATATGTATTGGTGTGTATATATATATATATTATAAAAAGATACATATTCACATGAAAATATGTGAATATTTGTATTGAGAGCTGTTTAGATATGTATGTGTGTAATTGGATATGTTTATAACATTTAAAGATAAATTTTCAAATTTAAACATGTTGATTAAATTTGGTTTTATTATATAGGTTTTTAAATAGGGGTTTTAAATGGTATATTTTTTAAAAATATTTTTGAGCTTACCATTTTTTTTAAAATGGCCTTAAGAAAAATGATCGCTTTTCTAGTGAGCTTTTAAATGGGGTTTTAAAAGGAGTCATGGTTTAAATTGTGTTCTTAATTGTGGGTTGTTATTTTTAAGGGAATTGATGATTTCTATATGGATTTTTTTTGTGGTTTTCACATGTGAGATTGTAGATAGGATGGTAAAAAGATGGGTACTGCTGTAGCTTAATTGAGGTATTAGCTAGGGGTCATTTTCTGCCTCCATGAAAGGCCTGAGTTGCATTACCTATTTTGGTCACATAGATGGATAATATTATATAAGTGATTCAGTTACCTTTAGAACCTACAGGTCAGAGCTCCTCCCCATGTGTTGTGGATTATACTTGTGCTATTATATATACTCTTTGGTACCCACTTTTACTTTTATTTATTGTTATCATCATAACCCTTATTTAACTTTATTGCTTACATATTCTACACTTAAGTTTCTTATTTGGATTTTTTTTATTTATTTATTTCATTTTAGTTACATTTCATTATATTGGGTTTTCCTTCTTAGTTCCATTTCTTTGAAAAAAAATCCAAAAGGGATTTCCAAATGTGTGTTTTTATTAAATAAGACCAGGTGAAGGAAAATTATTTTCAAGTGATTCTTTTCATTTAAAAGGAAAAAAGAAATATTTTAATAAAGGTTTATAAATTCTTGTTTGAAATATTATTCATTTTTAAAGATCTATTTCTGGAAAAGATCATTGTTGGATTTTATTAAAAGAATAAAAATATATTCTCCATATTATTTCAAACTAGCTTTCTTGGTAATTGATAAATGGTATCCTTAGTTTATATCAAGGATGGTTTTGTAACAATATTTTCACCCATCTAGTTATTAAAGACCTATTTAAACTTTATTAAAAATAGTTTTATTATGATTTTATCACCCTTATTAGGAAATCCTTGGGTTAGTGTTTTCTATAGGCTATTTTTATTGTATGGAATTTTCATTGATCATTTGGTCCTCCTATGGATAAATTTTCACAAAAAATGCCCAGCTTCACCCATCGATGAACTATCTCATCACTTTGTCATGATTCCTAAATAACCAAAATCATTCCATGATATTATAAACACCCAAAAAAATGTACAAAATTGAAACTTGGTTTAACTTCATGGTTGGTTCCTTTCCAAACAAAAACTAAATCTGTTATCATTCTCTCACCTTGGTTATTAGTGCACCTCCAATTTGACTCACTCAGATAAATTCAGATCAAACATAAGTCTAATATCACACAAAAACTTTGTCTAAAACCTCATGATCTTTTGGAAAATATTTATAAATGTCATGAATATTTGTAAAATCTTTTTGATGTTGATTGTTGAATAAATTGTATGGAATATGAAAGGTTGGATTTGTGGATTCTTGTGTGATATTTGATGAAACTAGTTTTTGATATATGAATAGTCCCATGATTTGATTTTGAAAGAAGCCCATGGGAACCTTGGTATTTAGGTGGGTAGTCTTGGAAAATCATGTTAGGATTTTAATTTTTAATTTACTACCATCTTTTGAAAAATATTTTATTCATGTTACATTTATTAAATGTTTATGAAATGTTTGATAATCATGATTTTATTTAGAATGGGTGGTTTACTATTTATCATTTTTATGGTCATGCCTATTTTAAATTTTATTTTTGAAAAAGGAAACTTGTTTTTAAATGTTAAAGTGGGGTTTGAAATAAAAAACAAGATTTACCTTGAAATTAAATAAAATGGATTTGGTGTTTTAAGACTCATGAACTGATTTCAAAGTGAACCTATAAAGTTTTAAACATTTCAAAGTGTACATATTTCCATGAAAATAGTTTTAAACTTTTAATATTTTGTTAATAGTTATTGAATATTATTTTTAAAATATTCACTTGTTAATAGTTTTTATATAATGGGGTTCGTATACCATTAAGTGTTTTGAAAAAAATTGGTCACTTTTCATGTGGAATTAAAAAAATTGATTTCAAGCGGGGTTTTAAAAATTCAAAAAATAGACTTTTGAATTTTAAGAGTGGTTTTGAGATGATATTTGAAATTTTAAATTAAGATGTGGTAATTTAAAAAATTTTAAGGTGAAAACGGTCATCCTCATCAACTTCACCTCTTAAAAAATTATTATTGCATTGTTTTTCTTGAGATTCATCCCCCATCTCTTCTGGACATGAACCTATGTTTCTTGAACTATTTTGACCAGTAGTCATACCATATCGGGTATCGATGATCATTTTGGATGAATTAAGAGGCTAAAACCTACCATAGTGGAGTAATTATCTTCTTAAATTTAATTAACCATTTCCTTCAAAGAATACTGATTTTTTTGAAACAAACAAATGTTGGGTTCCCCTTATTATAATTGTCTATAACTTTCAACATTGATAATGAATATATTATGTGTATTTTTTTTACAAAATTAAAATTTTATGAACCTAATAGGATGTATATGGATAAAAAAATGGATGCACACTAATCATGTGAAAAATAATATGAATATGGAGTTAAAGAGTTCATCAAGTTTGAAATAGAGCACTCATACAACCCTTTTCAAATCCTTTGTCTATATTTACATTATTTTTATTCAGGAAAAATTAGTTCGTAAGAGTTATAATAAAATTTTATTTTCATGGAATCGATCATAATTATAAATGTTGTACTAAAAATGGAAAAAACTAAACATGCACACCGATTGAGATGATATTGTGGTTTATAAATCATTTGATATGAATACCAGTGTAAATGATGATGGAGATCACATGAAAAAAATGAAAATGGAAATTGAAGATGAAGTTTGTGATTGTTCAAAGTTATTTGATAAGTTAAATAGTTTTTCTTAGACACCATTGTATACAAATTTTACTAAGTAAAATACATTTTCAGTTGTATTGAAGTTATATAATTTGAAAGCTGACAACAAATAGAGTGACACCAACTTTATATAACTACTTGGTCTCCTGAATGATATGATACCAGAAGTAAATATTCTATGTTGAACATATAATGCTAAAATAATAATACATTCAATTGGAATGATCTCTAAAAACATACATTATTTTCCAAATAATTTCATATTGTTTTTCAAGAACCATGAATCACTCATAAAATTCCCTAAGTGTGGATTAGATCAATACAAGAAAAGTAAATCAAGTAATTTGAAAGTTGTATGGTAATTTCCTAACATTGAAAGGTTTAGAAGACTATATGGATGTCAGGAAACCACAAGAAAATTTACATGTAACGAAGATACTAGAATAAAATACATGAACCTACATCATCTAACAGATTCTATGTAGTAGAAGAAAATTGATTATGAGTATCCAGAATTTGGAAATGAGTTGAGAAAATATTATCTTTCATTTTCTTCAGATGGAATAAATAATTTTAGTGTGTAGAGTAGTACTTATAGTACATGTCTTTTTATATTGGTAAATTATAACTTTCTACCATGATTATTCATGAAGCAGAACACTATGTTGTATCTATTTATATTTGGACCAAATCAACCTAGTAATGATATTGATGTATATTTGGATCCATTGATCGATGATCTGAAATTGATGTGGGATATATGGGTTATAATGTATGATTCACATAGAATTAAAGAATTCACAATGAGGGACATGTTTTATGGGATGATAAATGACTTTATTATTATTTATTAAAAATTTTCATTCTATAACATTAAAGGAATGTTGGGTCCTCTCATTTATAAAAAATGCACACAAGTTTGATTGAAACATTCCTCAAAGACTATATTTTTAGTACAAAGAAATTTTTTACCTTGATGAAATTAATACCTATCCTAGATGATAATAATCAATGTGAATAAAAAACAAGGTACAACACCATCTCCACAAATGGGTGATCAATTGTTCGATAAAGTAAAAGATATTGACACCATTTTCAACAAACCTGTCACAACCCGTTCCCCGGGGTCCATGCCGTGACTACCCCAAGCTCGTCTTCCATAGGCCAGGGGCTGGAGACTAGCACCAGAAAGGAATATCCCTATAACGGGAAGGAATTACCTTTAAACAAGTATAAACACACAATCCAAGAACACAAAAAGAAGCAACCACAAAGTAAACTGCTGTAGTAAAAAGTGTACTGGAAGTAAAGATGATAGAATACAAGCCCAAATAAAAAGTACAAGTACAAATGAAAAGAGAAAATAGATCCTGGATCATCCAACAAGGATCCTAATAGAAGGGTAGGTACAACTCACGATCAATAGTCACTACAACACGTCACGTCAAATGGTGCACCTCTGAGAACCGTCCAGTCCTGACTCCCTCAGCCCCAATCAATGCTGTCCATTGTCTGCACAAGATACAGCAAGGTGCGGGTGTATCCCATGTAGGGGTGAGTATAACAATACTCAGTAGGGACCCTGAGACCCCCAAAGGTCTCCCAGAGTTCCACAAAGAAAAAACCACAAAGTAAGACCTTAATCACAAAGCACAAAGTAGTAGTCATCAACTCTACTTAGGTATATACCCATAAATATACCTAAGTTATCAAAATATACTTGTCTCACACATGAGGAGACCTAAGGATCAAAATTTTAAGCAATTTTCACAGCTGATCCACGAGGTAAGAATACCACAAAGGTAACACCACGAATGTAACACCATGAAGGTAAAAGTACCACAAAGGTAACACCATGAAGGTAACACCATGAAGGTAAAAGTACCACAAAGGTAACACCAAAAAGGTAATACCACGAAGGTAAAAGTACCAAAAAGGTAACACCATGAAGGTAACACCATGAAGTTAAAAGACTCATCTCACACTAAGTATATAACTCAAGTACATAAGTATAGATGATTAGTCATAAATCTAGATCATTTTATTCTGTTAAGAGGCTCTACTGCTGACCCACACATGATCGATGGATGTTGAACCACACAATATCCCTAGGAACTGACCCACAAAAGATCGATAGATACTAATCCACATAGGATCTCTAAGCATTGATCCACACAGGATCGATAGATTCCGACCCATATAGGATTGATGTTCTTTCTTCACGTTACAGCCAACCATAAGATTCCGAAACTAAGCACACTTGATTCCAGGAGGATCCACTCCTCAATCCATTGTTAGTACCTCAACCACTATTAAGTTCCATGAAGAAGTATCTAAAAGGAACACCATGTCTTAAGGGTTACAACATGACATACGGCGTGTCAATCGGACCCCCGATCTATGACTTATAAGAGTTTTAGTACCAATGTCCCGGTTGGATTCGGGTTCAATCCAACCCGTCCATACTGAAAATTTCTCAAAATCTCAAGTGGATTATACCAAAAGGATTTTTTTCTCCAAGTATCCCAGTGCTATAGAAGGTTCGTCAAATGGATACATGGTTCACAAGATATGTCTCTTTTAGTGAAACTGGGCCTGAAAGGGTCCGGGTCCGATCCGACCCTACTTGACCTGGTCTGGGTCGACCCGACCCAGCATGGGCCAACCTGACCAAGTTTGGGTTGACCTGACCTGGTTTGGATCTGACCCAGACCGGCCCAAACTGGCCGGGTCCGCTGCGGGCTCGGCCCGCTGGGCCGCGGACCGGTCCGACCCGGCCCGAACCAACCTGGGCCGCAGACCAGCCCAGCTCCCCTGGGCAGTGTGGCCTACTGGGTGATAGTAGCCCGAACCATAGAGGGTCATGACCCACTAGGATCGCGCAACCCATCCCACGGAGGGTGCGACCCAGCCCGCGGAGGGTACGACCCGCTGGGCTTGTGCGGCCCGACCTGCCAGAGGCGCGACCCGCTGGAGCAGGGCCCACCCTAGCTGTCATAGGGGAGAAACCCCCTGGTTTTCCTAAATAGCCTTAGCCGTTCATTTTGTGTGGCGACACCACGTGGCCCTGCCTAGTGTCCCGTGGGGCCCATAGGGAGCGGGTCCCTACTGCCGTGACATCGGAGCCGTGAATATCCTCTCTGGTGGCGCGCCATTACGTGCCGCTCCATCTTCTGTGGTGCACGCGTGCCACCCCTTTCTCTACAACAAGCTCGAGCCGGCCGCTGTCTCCACCTACCGCAGTTTTAGCTGCGATCTTCTCTGCCAGCGGCGCGTAGTGGTGCGCTGCCATATTCTCCGCGGATGGTCGTTGCCGGCCGCCTCCATTACCCACCACCGCCGATTGCTGGTGCTGCCATGCCGGTGCCATGCCGGCGGTCTTCTGTCGGTTGCCGGAGAAGTTTCGATGGCCCGTTCTTCCATCCGAAGGTTCCAAAGGACATCCTGGGACGACCTCTTCATTGCTAAACCCACAGTTCCGGGTTTTGTCCAACCCAAATAGATCGCTCACGAAGCACACATAAAATTTCAATAAAAGGAAGATAGTCCAAGCCTTGTTTGTTTGGCCCACACCCTCCACATTAGCTTGATAGCAAGAGGGTAGTATACTGATTCAAAAACTCTTGAATTTAGATAATAAATAAACCCTACCTCAAGATTTGTTGAAGAAAGTCCACATTTGTGGAGGATTTGGTGTTCGTCAGTTCATGATTTGGTGCCATTTTCACTGCTCACTGGAACCAGTTCCATCCTCCAAGTGGTTGGCATCATGGTAATTTTCAAGAGCTTCATTGCTTAGTGAAGCTGTGCCTATACTCTACCCCAAGATACATATAAATATGAGAGGGGGAGGGTGAGTAACACCATTGGGAATTTACAAGGTTCATTTAATGAATGAACCTCCCAAATTCCAATGGTGCTGTTACAAAGATTGATGAGTCAAGACAATTAATGGCTTGACATGACGTTGGTCCCACCATCGCCGCTTATCCATTGTTGAAGAATAAAAAGAGAAATAAAATAACTTTATTATTTTATTATTCTTTTAAATGTCAAAAATCTATCCTTTTATCCAGACTTACTTGGGTCAAAGTGAAGCCTTCATTAAGTGAATCCCGATGTTGCGGATTCAACAGTGCTCTCAGATTTTTAATCCAAGCACCAGTTCAAAAGTTAGAAACCACCTCTCACGCATTTATTGAAAGTACCTTTAAAAAAGTTCAAAAATTAATTCCGGGAACACCGGGGATCAGAATCATGCAACATCAAATTTTTGCAGACTTGTAATAATTCCATATAATTAAAAAAAAATTATATGGAAAATTTGGGTCTTTACATTCTTCCCACCTTAGGGGTTTTCATCCCTAAAAACCACAAAATAGACTAAGGAAACAAATGGGGGTACTGAGCACAAATCTGAGCCTCCTACTCCCAGTGCACTCGTAGAGGTTCCTGTGCTGACAGTGAATGCACACCAGAGGTATTGATCATCCACCAAGGACCTGCCCCTATCAATCCTCAATCTCCACTGAAACCTCTGTAAATGTTTCCCCATTATCAAAGTCTAGCTCTCCATGGTCGATGACATGAGATGGGCCATGCACGCATCTCCTCAGATGGGATACGTAGAAGATGTCGTGAACCCTCTCCAACTGCAGTGGCAGTGCCAAGTGGTATCCACCTCTCCAATCCTCCGAAGTATCAGAAATGGTCCGATAAACCTTGGTGAGAGTTTTCCATCTGGGCCAAATCTCCATAGTCCCCGTCGAGGGGGGACTCACAAGAATACGTGGTCCCACCTCCTGGAACTCTAAAGGTATCCATCTCCTGTCAACATAAGACTTCTTTATTCTTTGTGCAGTATTCATCCACTCCTGGATGATCTGCACCATCTTAGTGGTGGCCCGTACCAACTCTGGACCCATAAGTGCTGACTCCCCCGGGTCTGTCCAACATAGAAGTGATTTGAATGGTCAACCGTACAAGGCCTCAAATGGTTGTAAAACGATGGTGGAGTGATAAATGTTGTTGTATGCGAACTTCATCAAGGGAAAGTGATCCTCCCAACTGCAGCCAAATTCTAGGATGCAATCATGAAGCATGTCCTCTAGTGTATGAATAGTCCGCTCCATTTGACCATCCGTATGCAGATTAAAGACGGTGCTCAAACGTAGCTAATTCTCGAATGCCTCTTGAAATCCCTTCCACAACCGGGATATAAAACGTGCATCACGGTCAGAGATGATCGTCGATGTCACCCCATGAAGTTGTAAAATATCCTATACATAGAGGCATCCCAAGACCTCTACCGATCCCTACTCTCGGATGGGTAGGAAGTGGGACAACTTGGTGAGTCGGTCAACAATCACCCAGATGGAATCATGTCCTCTGGATATACATGGAAGCTCTGTCAAAAAGTCCATGGAGATACCATCCCACTTCCACTCTGGCACCTCTAGTGGATGTGCTAAGCCTACTGGAACCAGATGCTCGACCTTCACTTGCTGAAAAGTGAGGCATCGTAAAACAAACTCTTCCAATGCTTTCTTCATCCCTAGCCACCAGTGCCAATGCTAGAGGTCCCGGTACATCTTCAAGACAACAGGATATACCGCCAAAGGGGATGTATGGAAATCCCTCAACACCTCCTACTGTAGTACCACTGGTACCATGGTGCATCCTCTGAAGAGGATGGCATGCTCCCCACCTTCAAAAAATCCATTAGGTGCCTGTCCTGAGGATATATGAGCATGTCGAGCCTCACAGTCAATGTCCCCAAGCTGTGCCTCCTGAAATTGCTGAAGAAATGGGGGAGTGATAGTCATAGACTGGAGGTAAGCTGCTCCATCACTATCTACAAAGGATATCTGCAACACAGCTAGCTGCTCTATCGTCTCCCTCAACAACTGTAGACTAGACCTCCTGAGTGCATCTTCTACTACATTACCCTTCCCAGGAGTGTAGAATATATCAAATTCATAGACCTGGAGGAACTCTATACAACGTCTCTGTCTCAAGTTCAGGTAGTTTTGTGAGAAGATATACCTAAGACTCTTGTGACCAAAGTAGACTATAAAATGATCTCCCATAAAGTAGTGTTGCCACATTTTCATGGTGAAGACCACTGCTACTAACTAAAAGTCATTGGTGGTGTAGTTATTCTCATGGTTTCTCAACTATAATGAACCTAAGTGATCACTGCTTGCTCCTGCATCAGGACACATCTAAGTCTGGTCCCTGATGCGTTGTAATAGAATACATACCCAATGCCTTCTTCTAGTAGCCTCAAGATGGGGTCACTCATCATTCTCTGCCTTAGCTCTTAAAAACTATGTTGGAATCTCTCTGTCCATATGAAGGGCTGTCCCTTTTTCTTCAACGCTGAAAAGGGTGATGAAACTTTGGAAAAGTTGGGTACGAATCTCCAGTAGTACCCAACCAATCCTAGGAAACTCAACACCTCAGTCTCACTCCTAGGTGGCTCCCAATCAAGAACTACCACTATCTTTGTTGAATCTACCATAACTCCAACCTTCAATATAACATGTCCCAAAAAGTGGACCTCTCATATCCAGAATTGGAACTTCAAGAGCTTACCATAAATCTAGTGCTCTTAGAGTATATCCAGAACTATCTGTAGATGATAGGCATGCTCCTCCTCTGACGCCAAGTATATCAAGATGTCGTCGATGAAGACCACCACAAAGTAATTGAGGTATGGATGAAATATCCTATTCATGAGTCCCATGAAAACTTTAGGGGCGTTGGTCAGGCCTAATGGCATAACCATGAACTCATAGTGGCCATACCGATATCTGAAGGCCATCTTCTGCACATCCTCATCTCGTACCCTGAGATGATGATAGTATGATCTGAGGTATATCTTCAAAAACCATCGAGCTCCATTCAGCTGATCGTAGATATCATCAATCCTCGGAAGTGGATAATTGTTCTTCACAGTCACCTAGTTTAGGCGCCTATAGTCCAAATAGAGTCTCAAACTACCATATGCCTTCTTGGTGAACAAAATTGGGGCTGCCCATAGAGAAACACTAGGCCTTATGAACCCCTTCCTCTGCAAGTCCTCTAGATGTAATTGTAACTCAAGAAGCTCCATGGGAGCCATCTGATATGCTGGTGTAGATATCGGTGCATTCTTGGGGTACATGTCGATGTAAAAGTCCACCTCTCTGTGAGGAGGTAGTCCCATAACATCATTAGGGAAGACATCAGCATACTGGTCCACCACTATAAGATAGCTCAGACTCTCAACATCAACTACTCTGAGGGTAAGTATAGACAACTGATGTGTGTTTGGGTACACCATCCTCCGGAAAAGTCCATCATGTGCTTCAAATGTTCACTTCTCACTAGTAAAGGAAAACCGGATCCCATCCCCACAGACACACAACACTTTGCTCCTAATACAGTTAATATGAGCATGGACTGTGGATAACCAATCCATACCTAAGATGACATCGTAAGGCCTCAACACTGCTACTAGAAAATTCCAGTCGAAGCTCTCACATCTTAGAGTAAGCTCACAAGGCCGGAACCAATGTGTAATCGTCGAATCCCCTCCCATAGAAGACTCTAGCTGTAAGGATCGAGCCAACGGATCCATCATAATCTCTGAGCTCCGAACAAGTGTCGTGCCAATGAAAGAGTGACTAGCACCTGTGTCTATAAGTACTACAACTAAGGTGGAGTAGACACCGATCATACCTTGAATAATCTCTGAAGTTCCATGGTCATAGGCCTCAACTTCTTGGAGCTGATCTCGTCTCTGTCCACCTACTCCCTATGGTCGGGGTGGACCACCTGGAGGTGGTGGCGGTAGAACCTCGAATCGCCACCCACCACCTGCTGCATGACCAGTTCCTCTTCCACATCTGCTGCACTACGGACCTCCTCACTTACCTATGCCTCGGGAGTCCCTCAACCATCTGATGATCATCCGTATGACGGGTCGAGCAGTCACGAGCTGTTTTCCCATGCCCACCACATGAGTATCATTTCCTGCTCATCACCTGTCCTCCTCTATCCCGTGATCCCCTCACCACCAACCCTGTATCCTGAGGTCGTCCACTAGAAGGTCTATCCCACTTGGGCCCCTGCGTCATCCATCTACTGCCTACTGCGGATGACTCTGCTACTTGACGTCCGGTGGTGTCTCTCACTGTCAGTGCCTACTCATCTAGGAATCTCTCCACCAAAAGTGCTTTCTCTAGCACCCCAACGTACGTTGGAATGATGAGTGATATAATCGATGCTCTGATCTCCCATCAGAGACCCTGTTCAACGGTTCGGGCCCTAAAGCAAGGGTCCCATACCATATCGGTGGAGTGGCGGGAGAGATTAGCGAATCTCACTGAGTACTGGGCCACAGTCATGCTACCCTGCTATAAGTGCAACTGCTCTTGTATACGCACTGAACATAGGGTCACTAGGACGAACTCTGGCCTAAAGAGGCCCTCGAAGTCCACCCAGGTGAGGGTTACCTCGTCGTGTAACTGGATCGTCAGACTCCACCATCTCCCAGCTGCTCCCTGGTAGAGATTGGCAGCTAGGATCACCATCATATCAATTGGTGTCCCAACTAAGAGAAAAACTCTGGCCATAGCCTCCATCCAGTCCTCAGCTACCTGTGGATCCGTATCACCTCATAACCTCGGAGGCCTCTGTCACTAAAACTCATGCAACACGCTCAGTCGACATGAACCCTTTGCTGGTGGGGTTGGTGGTATCTTCTGCCCAATGGGTGGTGGTGCTACTGGTGCACCACCTGATGGTATTATCGCCGTAAGAGGGACCTACACTATAGCCTCATCGCTCATTAGGCTGTCATCATGTACTCTCTCGAGAATATTGACTGTCTATCTACGTGGTGTCATCCTGAAAGAAAATAGGTGCTCCAAGGTCAATAAGTTATACCTGGTGAGCTGACTCAAAGAAATCATAAAAAAAACTTTTCAAAACACACGCAATCAGTGTTTTTGTGCCCTGAGTTAGAAATCAGAATTCAAGGTCTTGGTGTATGGATACGTTGGCCGCCACACCAACACTGGATTCCCCAAACTAAAAACCACACTCATATCACTTAACACTATTTCCACATTGAAAAGATCAGAGTCATAGTTCTTCGGAAGAACCAACTCCTTTGATACCACTTTTTCATGACCCATCCCACATGGCCTATGCTGTGACTACCCCAAGCCCTCCTTCCATAAACCAGGGGCTCGCGACTAGAACCAGAAAGGAGTATCCCTATTATGAGAAGGAATTGCCTTTAAAACTATACAAAAACACAATCCAAGAACACAACAAGAAGCAACCACGAAGTAAACTGCTGTAGTAAAAAGTGTACTAGAAGTAAAGAGGACAGAATACAAGCCCAACTAAAAAGTACAAGTACAACTAAAAAGAGGAAACAACTCCTAGATCTTCCACCGAGGATCCTACCTAAAGGGTATGTATAGATCATGATCAGTAGTCACTGTAGCATGTCATGAAAAATGGTCCACCTCTAAGCACCGTCCAGTCCTGGATCCCTCAGCCTCGATCAATGTTGTCCATCATCTGCACAGGACACAGAAAGGTGAAGGCATATACCATGCAGGGGTGAGTATAACAATAATCAATAGGGACTCCGAGACCCCAAAAGGTCTCCCAAAGTTACAAAAAGGAAAAACCACAAAGCAAGACCTCAATCACAAAGGAAGAAGCAGTAGTCATCAACTCTACTTAGGTATATTCCCATACATATACCTAAGTTATCAAAATATACTTTTCTCATACATGAGGAAACATAAGGCTATAACTTTTAATCCATTTTCACTACTGATCCACGAGGGAATAATACCACAAATGTAAAACCACGAAGGTAACACCACGATGGTAAAAGTACCACAAAGGTAACACCACGAAGGTAAAAGTACCAAAAATGTAACACCATGAAGGACCACGAAGGTAAACGTACCACAAAGGTAAGACCACAATGGTAACACCATAAAGGTAAAATACTCAGCTCACACCAGGTATATAACTCAAGTACATAAGTACTAATGATTAGTCATAAATTTAGATCATATTATTCTATCGAGAGGCTCTGCTGCTGACCAACACAGGATCGATAGATGCTGACCCACACAGGATCGCTAGGTGCTGACCCACGCAGGATCAATAGATACTAACCCACACCGGATCGCTATGCGTTAACTTACACAGTATCGATAGATGCTGACCCGCATAGGATCGATGTTCTTTCCTCACGTTACAACCATCCACAAGATTATCGCACTAAGCACGCTTGATTCTTGGAGGATCCACTTCTCAAGCCATTTCTCATACCTCAACTACCAAAAAGTTCCATGAAGAAGTATCCCAAAGGACCACCATGTCATATGGGTTCCAACGTGACATACGGCGTGTCAATCAGATGCCCGGTCTGTGACTTATAAGCGTTTTAGTACGGAGGGCTCAGTTGGATTCAGGTTTGATCCAACCTGGCCATACTCCAAATTTTTCCAAAAATCAAGTGGAGTATACCAAAAGGACTATCTCTCTCCAAGGATCCTAGTGCCATAAATGGTTCGTCAAAAGGATGCCTAGTTCACAAGTTATGGCTCTTTTAGTGAAGCTGGGCCTATTAGGGTCCTGGTTCGGTCTGACCCGGTTGGACCGACCCAGCCTGACCTGGTCCGGATCTGACCCATCCCAGCCCAACCCAGCCTAGGCCATCCCAGTTGGGCTGGGCCACAGACCGGCCTGGACCACCTTAGCGGTGCGGCCCGTTGGGTTGGCGTGGCCCTGCCCACGGAGGGGCAAGACCCGCTGGGCTTACGCGGATCAGCTCGTTGGGCTCGCGCGACCCAAACCATGGAGGGGAGTGGCTCGCTAGAGGGGTGGGCCGCTGGCGCAGGGACCGCCTGTGACGCCCCATGTTTTATGAACTGGCCCAAGTGAGCAATGTTATGCTTTTAATTATGTCTCTTGTTTTATTTGTTGTGTTTTGTGCGCTAATAAGGAATTTGAAACAAAATAAAACATGGAGAATAAGGTTAAATGATATATATTAAAATATTACATTGCAACAAGACCCAAATAATTGAAAATACCATGAACAAGACCTAACACATCCACAACGAGACTATTATGAATCACAACATGAGTAATCAGATAGTCATCGTCTTCAGAGTCCATCAACGTGAAAAATATAACAGCCAGGGCCACGACACACATGCTCAACAACAAAGGTATGAGGAGAACCATCCTTCCTAGCTCAAGTGTTCTGATTTTAAGAAACACCATACACCCCTGCTTTTATAATGATCCTGTGAATTATGACCGTTAGAAAATATAGCCATTGGGTTTTCAAAACAACCTTTGGGTTTCTGTTGATAAAGTTTATCTTTATATTAAAACTTGTTTTAATTCTCTTATAATTTTATAATATTATAATATGTCTAAAGTATGTTTCACAAAAGAATCCTAGTTTTAAAATTTAAAAGAGTATTCTTGGAAATAAATCCTTCTGTTTTCACAAAATCCAGATGGATACTTATATATTGAAAACATAGTATTCTTTTTATAAAAGATATATTTAAAGGGTATCTATAATAATAATATCTTTTTATCTCTAAAATTATGAATTGGGGAAAAACTTTTTTGTCTTTTAAAGATCCTAATAATTATAATGGTTTTGTATGTAAAATAAGAAAGGTATATCTTTTAAAATATTTATATATGAACTGGTAAAGGGATTTAAATTTTAAGTTAAAACTATTTGTTTTTATTTTATATTTACTCATTGTTGTACAAATAATTATATTAAACACTATTTTGAACTAAGTATACTTAAACTAGTTATTTCTAAAGTCTAAATAAATTTTTATTAAAAATTATGTTGATATGAAATATTTTACATAAGCTAGTAAAGGGATTTAGATTTTTTTAGTTAAAACTATTGGTTTTTATTGTATTAACTCTCTTTAGTATAAATATTTATAGTACAAATTATTTTGAAATAAGTATACTGGTTATTTTATAAATTTAAAATAAGTTTTTAATAAAAATTTATGCTGGGGCCTGGTCAAGCCGAGGGCATCCCTTATGGGACAAGCCCTCTAGGTCGAGACCATTCCCCAAGGGACCAGAGGTTTCCAACCAGGTCCCGAGGCCCGGTTCGAGCATGGGTTCGTCCAGTCACATGCGGGCCCGTGTGTAAGGCCCGCGGTGCGCGTTGCGTAGGGGTGGGCCAAAGCCCGCATGGGGTCCGTGTGTAAGACCCCCGTGTGTGTGCGTTCATGTTATCGAACCGAAGACGACGCGCTTTGATTTATAAACCTCTCCCCAACCGTGTTCCGTTTCGATGTGGGATGCGCTCCGTGCGATCGGGACCGTCTGATCGACTCCCATGTCGATCTCGACCGTCTGTCCCTTTTAGCCGCGCGATCGCCCTGCCCACTCCCGTGGCCATTCGATCTTCCCCAAGATCTAATCCCGGCCGTCCTTTCCTTTACCACGTCGATCCCCGTCGTCTTCTTCCTCGCAGCAGCACCCGACCAGTAGGCCTGCGCAAGGACGCCTCAGCCTCTCCCCCGCACTGCTCCCCTTGACTTCCGAACACCCCCCTCCTAGGGCTCTGTTCCTTCGTCTTCCCCACGCCGGTCTATCCTCTTGGGTCGAGTCACCTTTGGATACCGAGGCCTATATAAATGCCTCTGGCCTCATGAAACCGCGGAGGTTCCTCCTCCTTTCCTCCCACGAACTCCCAGCAAGATCAGCGACGTACCCTGGTCCGAGTTCTCTCCTCAAGCAATGTAAGGGTCCTTGCATGCTTGCTTTCTTTTAAAAGAACCTCCGTTTTATACTCTCGGTATATATACAGTTTTTTTATATTTATATACTTAATATAAAACCTTCGGTTTGTATTGCCTTCAAGGAGTTTGGCCTTCGTGTTTCAAGTGGGGTGCATATGTAAGGGTGCGTATATACCTTGTTTACATTTTGAGAAACCTGTATATACTGCTTATATGTATATGTACAAATCCATCGGTTTATATATTGTGTATATACGGTTTCATATATATGTAAATGGTATATACAGTTTATATATGCACGTTTACAAATCCCCCGGGTTGTATATTGTTTTTACAAATGGTATATACAGTTTTATTTTACGGTTTTCTAAAAATCTCAAAATTGTATTTAATGTATAGGGTATGTATATATATAGTTTCATGAATGTTTTCTCATAACCTAAACCGGCCTATTTTGGGTATCAATCTTTAAATAAAATTTTTATATATATATTTGCAAACTATGTTCTTTTATTTTAAGTGAAGTTATGTTTGTAAAACCAAAATTTTATACATATGGTTATGTTTATGAAAAACCTTATATGGATTTAGTTTTCAAACATGTAAGCAATTTATGGTTGGAAACCTTCAGTTACCTAAGGGATTTAATAAACTTTGTTTTTGAATTGTGTAAAACCCCTATATACACTTCGGGTATATATGGGTACGTGTATATGTATTTATATGAATAATTTACAAACCCCATTATATTCTTTTATAAATAACAGGACTTAATTTATTCTTTGATGTAGGTAAGATTTTATTAAGATATTATTTGTGTGATTTCTAAACCAACATGTTTTTAAAATACACACAAATTGACATGTTTTATTAAAGAGGTTTATCTAACATTACCCTGATGAGTTGTATGATAAAATATGTATTTTGGTTTAAGGTCCTGTTTATCACCGTAACTGATTTCAATTGTTTTCCTTAAGCATTCCATTTTCCATGGATTTATAATGACAAATATTCATCATTTAGTATATCATTTTTTTATATGCTTTAGTGAAAAGGATGTTTTACTAAGCCATGTATGCCTTTGATTAGTTATTGACACATGTTGCAAAGTTAACTATCATACTTTTTATTAGCAAAATTTGTGGTGGTTCATTATTTATTATTGTACATAATGCATGCTTATGAAATATCACTAAATGAGCTAAGAAATTAGATTACCCAAAGTGGTATGGGACACCTTGGGTAAGATGAAAATGAATGAGATATTCAAGGAGGTATGGGACATCTTGAATATACAAATGGTTTAAGTAAATCATGAACGATGTGGCTCACATGATAATAAAGACAAATTTAAGGGTGCGCCCTGATAGCACTCCAATTCATTGGGTAAAGACTTAATCTCTAGAGATGACCATTTAGACTGATACCTTGGTGAATAACCTTGGTAATTTTTAATGAAACCTTGGGGATGGAACTTGGTGAAACGAAATGATTGTCAATATTGAATGTTGATGCCACATAATTCAAGTTATGTAACAAGTTCTTTCCAAGATAAAGTTCTTTCACGACTGATGCCTTTATGTTTTCATAAAGTTCTTATTTCACTGGTATAAGCTTGGGGCATGATTGGTGTTATCACTTAATAGAATAGTAACCAGCATATGAAAATTTAGTTATTTCCTTTATGCGCAACTCTGATTATACATTAATATTAACTATTTAATTTATGCTTAAGTAAATCACATGTAGTACTTTTTCATGATAACCATTATTACTCCTTCGAGAATTGGCATAACTGTTTCATGTTCTTCTTGAAAACCTTGATTGAGCATTGTTATGTTATGTGTTACAATATTCCTTTAGTGAATGTTCAAATTCTTTTAAAACAATGTTTTAAAATGTTACACTGTTTTCATTTCTTTTTAAAAACCCCCTTACTAAGTATTTCAATGCTCACCCTATGTTTTGATTTAAAATTTTCAGGTATCATCTTTTAAAAGATGAATTGTTTCATAAGTTGCCGGTTTCCCAGAACCCGAACCGCACATGATCCTCTGTATGGGACATGATGTGTTGTTAACAAAGTGTGTTTTATTTTAAGATAACACATCATGTTCAGAATGCAACGACTCCTGATTTTCTGGGTTTGGGGTCTCTACAGTTGGTATCAGAGGTTCAATTTGGATAACTCTGGAAAGACCGAAACTAAAACAAAAATATATATATGTATATGCACTTCAATTTATTAAAAATTGGGTTTTCTTAAATTTCATATGGAAAACGAATGCACAAATCTCTTATCTCTCCCCACAGAGGCCCTAGAGACCATTGTGTCTTTAGCTAGCCGTGAGGATTTTCTAAACTATGCTCATATCCGCATGACATGAAAACACCTTTATGACGTATCCAATTCACCATGGGTGCTTCAGTTACACCAAGGGGTAGGAATAGATTACCTTATTATGATGATAACCCAGTTTCCCTCCTATGTACGTCGGGGAAGGTACTATGAGGGAATTTTCTGAATTTTCACGGTAGGTGAGAGCTTTGGCACTATGATTGATAACCCTTTTCAAGAAGCTGCTGCTGACGGAGACCTCCGAGCATGCTACCTTTGTCAGATTTTAAACTACGTCTTCTGGGGTCAGTTGTTGAACTTCGAAAGGTTAGAAGACGAGTCCACCCGACTGTCTTGAAGACAACAAGTGTATGAGGATGTCTCTCAACTTCATACCCCTCTTGCTAGACTCATAAGATGTCATAGGTTCCCCCATGAGTTTTTCCCTGAATGCTCAGCCTGTGTTTGGTTCAAGGAGTTAAGGATTTTTTCTTCTCTGTGTGGAGTTTGTTTAGTCAGTGGATAAGGGAAACTCAAGAACTAATAATAATAAACGTGTGTTTATTGAAATGTTGTCTTTCCCCTTCCTTTTGTTTACTTTGTTTTTTTCCTTGAATGATTTTCAAGTGATTTAACTCCTACCTTAAAACTTTCAGATGGAAGGACAAACCCACCTATTATCTCTTCCCACTGAGATTCTGGAAATCATTGCAATCAAAATGTGTGAGGACGAGTATGACCCCTTCGCAAATTTGCAAAAAACGTGCAAGAAGTGGTTTGAGGTAACAAACGGTCCAGAGATTCTCCACACCTGCCAGGGGAATGCCTCAATCTTTTACCGCATTGGCTCTGCACAGCTAGCCAGACGTGAACAACGAGGAAGTTACCATGAAGGGATCTTCTTGTGTTTCACCCTAGGCCGGAACTACACGTCCAGAGTGAAATTTCAGGAGGCTGCAATAGAGGGAAATATTTATGCGTCTTATATGCTCCAACTTCTCAACTTTAGCCTGTTTGACCGTATCTATGGATTCGATGTCCTCGACCAAGACATAATTCGGCGAGTCCTTCGTACATTGGTCTGCAAAGACATTTCAGAACTTTTTACTGTTCGAGCTTCCCTCTGGAAGCCTGAAGGCCCGGAACATAAGTGCAACCCCTCCTATCTTAGGTGTATCTAGATTAGGGAACTGGAAGAGGTGACCATCGCTATGGGGATTACTCTAAATGCACCTGTTGACCCTATACGTTGGTGGAGGTGGTAAGAACGTTGCAGAAACTTGTAGTGTTGTGAAATAAATTGCGGGGATGCAATTTTCAAAATGGGGGGATAATGTGATTCCCCATGTTTTATGAACTGGCCCAAGTGAGCAATGTTATGATTTTAATGATGTATCTTGTTTTATTTGTTGTGTTTTATGTGCTAATAAGGAATTTGAAATGAAATAAAACATGGAGAATAAGGTAAACTGATATATATTAAAATATTACATTTCAACAAGACCCAACTAATTGAAAATACCATTCACAAGACCTAACATAGCCACAACGAGACTACTAAGAATCACAACGCGAGTAATCGGATAGTCATCATCTTCAGAGTCCATCAGCGTGAAAAATATAACAGCCAAGGCCACAACACACATGCTCATCATGAAAGGTATGAGGAGAACCATCCTTCCTAGCTCAAGTGTTCTGATTTTAAGAAACACCCTACACCCCTGCTTTTATAATGATCCTGTGAATTATGACTGTTGGAAAATATAGCCGTTGGGTTTTCAAAACAACCTTTGGGTTTCCGTTGATAAAGTTTATCTTTATATTAAAACTTGTTTTAATGATCTTATAATTTTATAATATTATAATATGTCTAAAGTATGTTTCACAAAAGAATCATAGTTTTAAAATTTAAAAGAGTATTCTTGGAAATAAATCCTTTTGTTTTCAGAAAATCCCGATGGATACTTATATATTGAAAACACAATATTCTTTTCATAAAATATATGTTTAAAGGGTATCTATAATAATAATATCTTTTGATCTCTAAAATTATGAATTGAGGAATTTTTTTTTTGTATTTTAAATATCCTAATAATTATAATGGGTTTGTATGTAAAATAAGAAAGGTATATCTTTTAAAAGATTTATATATGAACTGGTAAAGGGATTTAAATTTTAATTTAAAACTATTTGTTTTTATTGTATATTTACTCATTTTTGTACAAATAATTATATTAAACACTATTTTGAACTAAGTATACTTAAACTAGTTATTTCGAAAGTCTAAATAAATTTTTATTAAAAATTATGTTGATATGAAATATTTTACATAAGCTAGTAAAGGTATTTAGTTTTTTTAGTTAAAAATATTGGTTTTTATTGTATTAACTCTCTTTAGTATAAATATTTATAGTACACATTATTTTGAAATAAGTATACTGGTTATTTTATAAATTTAAAATAAGTTTTTAATAAAAATTTATGCTGGGGCCCAACCAAGCCGAGGGAATCCCTTAAGGGAAAAGCCCTCTAGGCCAAGACCAGGCCCCAAGGGACCAAAGGTGTCCAACCAGGTCCCGAGGCCCGGTTCGAGCATGGGTTCGTCCAGTCACACGCGGGCCCGTGTGTAAGGCCCACGGTGCGCGTTGCGTAGGGGTGGGCCAAAGTCCGCATGGGGTCCGTGTGTAAGACCCCCGTGTGTGTGCGTTTGTGTTATCGAACCGAAGCCGGCGTGCTTTGATTTATAAACCTCTCCCCAACCGCGTTCCTTTTCAATGTGGGACGCGCTCCGTGCAATCGGGACCGTCCGATCGACTCCCGTGTCGATCTCAACCGTCCGTCCCTTTTAGCCGCGCGATCACCCCGCCCACTCCCGTGGACGTTCGATCTTCCCCAAGATCTAATCCCGGCTGTCCTTTCCTTTACCGCATCAACCCCCGTCGTCTTCTTCCTTGCAGTAGCACCCGACCAGTAGGCCTGCGCAAGGATGCCTCGACCTCTCCCCCGCACTGCTCCCCTTGACTTCCGAACACCCCCCTCCTAGGGCTCTGTTCCTTCGTCTTCCCCACGTCGGTCTAGCCTCTTGGGTCGAGTCACCTTTGGATACCGAGGCCTATATAAACGCCTCTGGCCTCATGAAACCGCAGAGATTCCTCCTCCTTTCCTCCCACGAACTCCCAGCAAGATCAGCGACGTACCCTAGTCTGAGTTCTCTCCTCAAGCAATGTAAGGGTCCTTGCATGCTTGATTTCTTTTAAAAGAACCTCCATTTTATACTCTCGGTATATATACAGTTTTTTTATATTTATATACTTAATATAAAACCTTCGGTTTGTATTTCCTTCAAGGAGTTTGGCCTTCGTGTTTCAAGTGGGGTGCATATGTAAGGGTGCGTATATAACTTGTTTCCATTTTGAGAAACCTGTATATACTGCTTATATGTATATGCAAAAATCCATCGGTTTATATATTGTGTATATACGGTTTCATATATATGTAAATGGTATATACAGTTTATATATGCACGTTTACAAATCCCTTGGGTTATATATTGTTTTTACAAACGGTATATACAGTTTTATTTTACGGTTTTCTAAAAATCTCAAAATTGTATTTAATGTATAGGGTATTTATATATATAGTTTCATGAATGTTTTCTCATAACCTAAACCGGCCTATTTTGGGTATCAATCTTTAAATAAATTTTTTATATATATATTTGCAAACTATGTTCTTTTAGTTTAAGTGAATTTATGTTTGTAAAACCAAAATTTTATACATATGGTTATGTTTATGAAAAACCTTATATGGATTTAGTTTTCAACCATGTAAGCAATTTATGGTTGGAAACCTTCAGTTACCTAAGGGATTTAATAGACTTTGTTTTTTAATTGTGTAAAACCCCTATATACACTTCGGGTATATATGGGTACATGTATATGTATTTATATGAATAATTTCCAAACCCCATTATATTATTCTATAAATAACAGGACTTAATTTATTCTTTGATGTAGGTAAGATTTTATTAAGATATTATTTGTGTGATTTCTAAACCAACATGTTTTTAAAATACACACAAATTGACATGTTTTATTAAAGAGGTTTATCTAACATTGCCCTGATGAGTTTTATGATAAAATATGTATTTTGGTTCAAGGGCCTGTTTATCACCGTAACTAATTTCAAGTGTTTTACTTAAGAATTCCTTTTTCCATGGATTTATAATGACAAATATTCATCATTTAGTATATCATTATTTTTTATGCTTTAGTGAAAAGGATGTTTTACTAAGCCATATATGCCTTTGATTAGTTATTGACACATGTTGCAAAGTTAACTATCATACATTGTATTAGAAAAATTTGTGGTGGTTCATTATTTATTATTGTACATAATGCATTCTTATGAAATATCACTAAATGAGATAAGAAATTAGATTACCCAAAGTGGTATGGGACACCTTGGGTAAAATGAAAATGAATGAGATATTCAAGGTGGTATGGGACATCTTGAATATACAAACGGTTTATGTAAAGAATGAAATATGTGTCTTCCATGATAATAAAGACAAATTTAAGGGTGTGCCCTGATAGCGCTCCAATGCATTGGGTAAAGACTTAATCTCTAGAGATCACCATTTAGACTGATACCTTGGTGAATAACCTTGGTAATTTTTAATGACACCTTGGGGATGGACCTTGGTGAAATGAAATGATTGTCAATATTGAATGTTGATGCCACATAATTCATGTTATGTAACAAGTTCTTTCCAAGATAAAGTTCTTTCACGAGTGATGCCTTTAAGTTTTCATAAAGTTCTTATTTCACTGGTATAAGCTTGGAGCATGATTGGTGTTATCACTTAATAGAATAGTAACCAGCATATGAAAATTTAGTTATTTCCTTTATGCACAACTCTGATTATACATTACTCTTAACTGTTTAATTTATGCTTAAGTTAATCACATGCAGTACTTGTTCATGATAACCATTATTACTCCTTTGAGAATTGACATAATTGTTTCATGTTCTTCTTGAAAACCTTGATTGAGAATTGTTATGTTATGTGTTACAATCTTCCTTTAGTGAATGTTCAAATTATTTTAAAAGAATGTTTTCAAATGTTATATTGTTTTCATTTCTTTTTAAAAACCCCCTTTCTGAGTATTTCAATTCTCACCCTATGTTTTGATTTAAAATTTTCAGGTATGAGCTTTTAAAAGTTGAATTGTTTCAGAAGTTTCCGGTTTCCCAGAACCCGAACCGCACATGATCCTCTATATGGGACATGATGTGTTGTTAACAAAGTTTGTTTTATTTTAAGATAACACATCATGTTCAGAAGGCACTGACTCCTGGGTTTCTGGGGTCGGGGTCTCTACACCGCCCTAGCTGGCACAGGGGAGTGGCCCCCCGGTTTTCCCGAACGGCCTTAGCTGTTCGATTTGTGTGGTGGCGCAACATGGAATTGCCTTGTGTCATGTGGAACATGTAGGGAGAATGTATCTACTGTCACGACGTCAGAGCCATGACCAGACTCTCCAGTAGTGCACCGTTGCACGTTGCTCTGTCTCTTGCGGCCGGCTGCTGCCAACCGCTCCCTACGTCTGCCGCGACTGATGAGCCGTGACCACCTTCTCCAGTGGTGCACGCGCATCGCCCCATCCTCCGTGGATGGCCCTAGCCCGCCTCGGTCTCCACCCGCCGTAGCTTTGGCCACAGACTTCTCTACCGGCGGTGCACATTGGCGCGCTGCCATCTTCTCCACAGCTGGCCGTTGCCGGCCACTGCCGTCACCCACCAGCACCTTTTTCTAGTGTTTCCATGCTGGTGTCGCACTGAATGTCTTCCGCGGTTCACCGAGTGAGCTCTGGTGGCCCGTTTTTTCCATCCTAATGTGCCAACAGACTTCCTGGGATGTCCTCTTCACCGGTAAACCCATTCATCCAATGGACTGAATGCCTTCATTATTTATTGATTTTTTGATAATCCACCTTTCAAGGGGTGAGGTGGAACCCTTACAAGGCCCGTAGGTGTAAGTATTACATTTCCCATAGGCCTTAGAGGAATTCATTGCTTATAGGCTTTCAAACAATACATACAACCTAGACTAACTACTTAGAACTGCTCCTCCCCACCATCTTCATTGTGAAATTATCTCTCCACCTTCGCATGGCTATTCGGCTAGGCATTCTCGTGCATGCACAGGCTTGTCCCGATGGTAGGTGCCATACCCTCTCATTCTTAAAATCTGTTTAGCTTCTGCTGTGGTGAAATCTCCTTTGCTCATCCTCCTTGTAGAGCTTGTTCCTTGTAGGTTGTCTAGTTTGCATCTACACTTAAGGTGGCCCAAAGGCCTTGAGGTGGCCCGAAGGCCTTACTAACCCAAAGGCCTGGGTGGCCCGAAGACCTTAAAGGACTTAGGGACTAAATCGGTGGCTCTAAGGCCCAAGCAGGGGAATATTCCCGGCTGCTATAGTGCCAAAAAGTATCTGCTACAGTTCCCTTCACATTATCTTGATAACAACATGGTTGTATACTGATTCAATAACTCTTGAATTTAGATAAGAAATAAAACCTACCTCAAGTTTTTTTTGAATAACGTATGCATTTGAGGAGGAGTTGGTGTTCGTCGGTTTATGATTTAGTGGCATTCGTTACTGCATGTTGGAATCGGTTCCATCTTCCAAGTGGTTGGCGTTGTAGTACTTTGCAAGAGCTTCGTCGCTTGGTGAATCCGTGCCAATACTCTACCCCGAGCTCCATATAAATAGGAGGGGGGGGGGGGGTGAGTAACACCGTTGTGAATTTATGAGGTTCATTTAATGAATGAACCTCCAAAATTACAACGGAGCTATTTAAAAGATTGATAAGTCAAGCCAATTAATGGCTTGACATGTCGTTGGTCCTGCCACCACTGCTTGTCCACTAGAGGAAAATAAAAATAGGAATAAAATAACTTTTGTTATTTTATTATTGTTTTAAATATCAAAAATATATCATTTTATCTCGACCTACTATAGTCGAAGTGAAGCCTTCCTTATGTGAATCCCAGCATTGCAGATTCAATGGTGCTCTCAGATTTTTAATCTAAGCACTGGTCCAAAAGTTAGAAAACACCGCTCGTGCCTATACTAAATGTACCTTAAAAAAAGTTTAGAAATTGATTTCAGGTACACCGAGCCTCGGAATCATGCGTCATCAAATTTTTGTAGACTCATAATAATTCCATATAATTAATAAAAAATTTACATGGAAAATATAAGTCTTTATAAAACCATTTTTGAAAAACCTTATAAAATTAGGTTGGAAAAAGAGATCAATTTTATTTGACTTACCGTATTGGAATTGTCTATACATTATAAATTTTCTTGATTTCATCCATGTAGAAAAAAATGTATTTTATAGTTTTATCAGTATATTACTAAATATTCTTGAAAAAACAAAATATGGAATCAAGGCTAGGTTGGACATGATTGATATGGGGATAAGGGAAGAGTTGGCACCAGTGAAGGGTAAAGGGTTGAATTTTCTTCCTCTAGAAGCTTACACTCTATATAGACAGGAAAAATTAAAAAATTTCATTTTCCTTAATGATGTAAATTTTATAGAGGGGTATTTAAAAAATATAAATAATGATGTTTCAATGACCAATTTGAATTTATAGGGACTAAAATAACACAAAATTCATGTTTTTATACAAGATTTTATACCCGTTACTTTACCTTGAATTCTTACTAAAAATGTATAGCATAAATTAACTAGTATCTGCTTCTTTTTCAAAGATATATGAAGTAAATTTATAAACTTGGTGGAGTTTCTAATCATGAATATGGAAGTTTCAATCATATTATATGAATTAGAGATGTTCTTACCACTATTATTCTTTAATATAACGGTCCACCTGATGGTTCAATTGGTTATAGAGGTTAAAAAATGTAGTCCTATCCATTATAGATGGATATATCCCATTGAATGATATATGAAGATTTTTAATGGGTATGTCAAGAATCGAATTCATACAAAAGGTTGTATTGAAGAATGATATATTTTCAAAGAAACTATTAAATTATGTACTAATTACCTATTATATATTTATAACATTGGTATCCAAAAGTCTCATCATAGAGTATGCCTTATGGGTGAAGGTATTTTTGGAAGAGATGTTTTTACAATTACCATCAAAGAATGGTATTAAGAACACCATTACATTTTACATAATAGTGAAGATGTTGATCCATCTGTTGAATCCCATAAATAAATTCTTAGATATTTAAATCCATCAAGGGCTGAAAGATGGATATAAAATACATATAATAAATATTTTATAGGATGGTTTTGAGATCATATTTATAAAGAGTTATCTAAAAATCTAGATTCAATTTCTGAATGACTTCAATGGCTAGCCAAGGGACTAAATGAAAATGCTATATCATACACTAGTTTTGTAATAAATGTTTACACATTCTATAAAAAATAACAAAATGAATATAGTACAATAGAAAATAGTGGAGTTAATCTTATGGTGGGAGTGATGCACATATTTGGTTCCAAGGATAGAAATCTAATTTATGTGAATCTGTCATATTTTGGCATTATAGAACTGATATACGAGTTGGATTATAAAACATTTCAAGTGATTATTTTACATTTAAAATGGGTTGACAATAGGAGTGCATTGAAAGTTGATTAAATAGGCTTCATGAAGGTGAATTTTAGTATGGAAGGGGAAAATGAGGAGCTATTCATAATGGCATAACTAGAAGTGTAATTATTTTATGTCTCAGATCTAGAAAACAAGAATTGGTTGATTGGACTACTAGAGACTAAACCAACTATAGGTTCATATGAAAATTAAATTGAGGATGACCCTTTAATTGGGAGATAACAATCAGTTCATGCCAGTCCCAATGTAGAAAATTTATTGTCTGTTATAGGGGACCACAAAGAGGGGATTTGGATTCTCGACAGAGGATCCAAATACCTTCAACCTTAAAAAAAGATATTTAAATGAGAATGTTAAAGTTTTTTTAATATACTATGATTTTACTCACAATATTATCTATTCTATACTATATTAACATAATATAAGTTAAATTTTTGACTACTCATGCATATAATGTATTCTGTACATGATGATATTACCAATTTTGGGAAGAACAAACCATTGATGGTGAAACTGTAGAATTATTATGGGTTTAACAACATGTTGATGAAAAAACAAGAATGAAGCAACATCATAGTTTTGAATAAAATTATCAAGGAAATAAGTAAGGGTATAAAATTTGAAGTTGGATGGAATTAATGTGACTAACCAATTCACCCCAATAAGTCAATATTTATTAGTTATGTTGGGGTAACAATAAGGATGAATGTTCCAATTAATATAGATTCATTGAGACACATCCATCATGTAATGAAGGAAACCCTTTGTAAATATATAATGACAATGTTACTATGTAATTTATCTATTTTACTGTAAAATTATATAATAAAATGTTGATTTAATTTTCATTATTCCTTGAAAAATTTATTTATTTTAGAACATTTATGTAAGAAATATGTCTTAATTTCTACTTTAAAAACCCATAGAGGATTCTGGACTCTTCTTACCAAGTTACATATTAGGTATTCTAAGGGGGAAGAAAATCCCCACCCACAAGTTAGTTATTCACACATTATAAAGTAGGAAACATGGAATTATTTCATAATTCCTCATAATGAGAAATAATTTTAGGTGAATTTTAGTCAATAATATATTATTTTACATTATTTTTTATCCTAATTGATTCAAAAATTTTAATTTATGAAACAAAAAAGAGTGCTGAAAATAAAGAATGCGCATCAAAACCAATGTACCCCTATCGTAAAGAAAGGATGGGGTACACTTCACTAGAGAAGAAATTGGTATATATTTTAAATAAAAATTAAAATTTTTACATGATATAAAACAACATATATTACTTTTTTTATATATAGATTTATGAATTAAAATTTGAAACCACTTCCATCCCACATCATGTGCTATGGATGGAGGCTCGCATAAATTAAGAGGGTAAACTAGTTTATTAAAACACAAAAGAAGTATGAGGAACATGTATAAGTATGACATAAATGTAATTCATTATGATTTATAATAGTATTATATAAAAGTTTCTATTTATGTTCATATGTTTTTTTATTTGGTTTAGACATAAGAATCAATAATGGATGTACTAGAATAAAATATACTTTCAATATCTTTAAAGCAACCATAAAGTTATGGTCAAGTTAAAGGATTAGGTTATAGAGCATATCCTCGAACATATTTCAAGTAGTTAAAACCAAAAGAAGATATATATAAGATAATGAAAAGATTATAAGAAAGAATATACACTTTTCAATATTTTATTGTTCGTTCTAGTTTGGAAAACCAATATATGAGAAAGGATCAAAGAAAATTTGTGGAGGAACAAAGATCCACACATGAAGAACCACATGAACCCACTAGCTTTGAGGATATTCATTTCCCTCAACCACATACCATACACGAGGTAATCAATTTTTTAATCACTATTTCTATGAAATGTGAATAAAATAACTTTTGATAACTTTATATTAATAAAATTTTGTAAGGTAAAGTTTTATGTGATTTAAATCTATCAAAACCCATGAATTTACTTGTTGTGAGGGTTACAATGTATAATATACTAGAAAAAAATCTATACAATTAAGAACTCCTAAAATATCACATGAGAGTAGGGATTGTGGTAGCTTAAGAGACGATCACTGAGTTTCCTATTCCACTTGATGATACAAATATTAAAATGATCAATGATGTTTTTGTAACATTCATAGAATTTCCATATAATCTTATAAAGATACATGAGGTGTGTATTTAATAATTTTTTTCTTATGAACAACCTATAACAGTTGATGAAAAGATGTCTAAAGTGTGGTATGGTATTCCAGATAGATAAAGCGATGTGGAAATGGAAGGTTTGATCAAGAAAATCTGCTAAATCGACCAAGAAATCAATTAGAACTTCTAGGAGTACCTTTTCCCTTCCAGTTCCAAAGAAACATTTATTATCATTACAAATTCATGTAGCGACCAAAATTAAAGATGAAATTATTTCTTATATTCCATATAAAGACAAAATATTTAGAACTTTCAATAAATATGTAGTTTGTCTCAAGAGTATAAATGATATAGTAAAGTTTAAATGGATGGGAGTATTAGTTGTGAATATATACATAATGTACATTTTAAAAATACATATGTAAAAATAGCGATGTAATATGTTCATTAAAGTTAATAACTATTAATATTTTCCATAGGCATTTATATAAATACTATATAAAGGGAAAGTATGTGAATAACAATTTGGATTCATTTATCCCTATATCATTTCAATTTAAGAAACTTCTTTAGAGAAGGAAGAAATTGATAAGAATAAAGATGAGTTATACAATACGTTTGAGAAAAAATTAATAGATGAAAAACTCTTTTTTATGCCTACAATTAAGGGGTAAAACTCTAAAATATAATCACAATTTTTTTTATTTTTTATTAATTATTTGTTTTTATTTTTTTAGACAACACTAGATACTGATTGTAATAATTTTGGATACTTTGAATATTTATTTTTTTGATCTAATTCATGGATATCCAACAAATCGACCACACATGATGTATATTTTGAATTTGTAATACACTAAAATCAACATTTATAGATAAAATTCATATTATATGTTTCCGTCTATGTTTTAAAAAGAAGTTTTATATGATATAACTATTACTAAATATAGTCTAAATCATGGCATGAAGTTAGTTACTAAACATAAAAAGCCGTTGGATTACTTAAAATGGAAAAAGATTATGGTATATATAGAAATATTTAACTATAAAAACATATTTCAAAATAATTTACTTATTTTGGTCAATGTTTCTGTAGTGTCTGAAGCAAGATAATTATAATGATTGTAGATATTATGTTTTCAAATTTATTATAGAGATCATAAACCATGAAAATACCAGCATCCCTAGACATGTAATTTCCAAAGGTAATTAAAATTTCATTAAAAATATTTCTTAATTATTTTTTTGACTATATTTTCTTAGTACTCCCAATATTTATAACAACCTTAATACTCAAAATAAGTACATTTGTTTAGAGATGAGTGGGTAGCTTACATGGTGCTAGAATGTCTATGAAATATTTTTAGGTTATTACCTGCTATGTTTGTGATCTAGTATTATCTATGAACTTAGAAATATATTTGGGATGTGAATCATTAGTATTAGAATTATTGTATAGTATTTTTGATCGATTTATCAAGGATAATTATAATGGAGGAAATCAATTTGTTTAGAAATGAGCAGAAAACATGATGTCAAAATGCATACATGAATCATGAAGAGGTGAATTACTAATACTTATTTAGTTAATTTTATCAACTTATTTATCTACCTTTTTTAGTTAATTTACCAATTTTTTTTAGAATAAAATTATCCTAATTCTTTCTCTAGGGTTCCATCATGGGTGGTGATAAATTATATAAGAAAATAATAATACAGTAGTTTCACTTAGGTGAGTGGTGGAATTATTTAGGCTATTCAATAATTAATTAGATGCATGATATAATATCACAAATACTCATGAAATCCATAAAAGTAACACATGATGTTTACATTTGTGAAATAGATTGACTAAAACTGAATCTTTTCAATGCACATGATGTGAAATTAAATCATTCCACCATTATATCACATAGAATCTCACAATCATTACATGATAAGAGGTGTTTAACCTATCATTATTATGAATATTGATAAATTTTCACCAAATCACCATCAAAATATATCATAAGTATCCAAAATGGGTGAATAAAAAATGTTATAGTTTGGAATCATAATTTAAAACAATGGGACTAGGAATTCAAATTATCTTTGAAAAATGAGTGTTATAATTTTAAGTTGTGATAAATGGATACAATATTTTAATATTGAAAATGTAGTGTGTAAAAACAATTCTGTATGATGATATTTATAGTTAAGAGACATTAATAAAGAAATATCATATAGGTAATCATCATCTATACAGGTTGATATTTCATACATTTTAAGGTCATGTGGTAAGGACCACTGCAGAAAGTATAATTTAATATTATATAGTAAAATGTATTTTCTTTTAGTTTTATGTAATATTGACTTAATTACTTATATTTTAGTTTCATATGATAAATAATAATTATATTATATTTTAATGATATATAAATAGAATAAATTTCCTTTTAGTTGATTTTATCATCATTTTATCTACTTTTTTAGTTAATTTCCTCATCATATTTATCTAATACCTATTTTGTTAATTTTTATAGAGATAATGAATAAATGAATTCTTCAAAAAGGATGATTCACTTCTGTACTATGATTATACCCTTAACAAGGATGATGCACTCATGATGATGTGGTTTTATTTTTTATTATCCAATGCATTCAACAGTCTTGGTTATCAAACTGTAATATTGTTAGATGAACCAAAGTGCTGAATGAACTATAGGATAAAAAGACATGGTGGAATCAACTATACCTCAAAGAAATACACAGAGTACATGATATGACTCAAATTGTGGGGTTTCAATTTAAAATGTACATTTTATTAATGTATTGTTTCATATTTATGTTTAATTTATTTATTTATACCATTATTAATATATGAATTATTTTATTATATAGGTGGATTCATTTGCTCTATTTGGGGTGTTTTTTTGAATCTTCTCATGTCCATGAGAGATTGGACTTTAATTCTATAACTTAGATAATGAAAACAAGGAAATAGGTCAAGAATGCATACAACCATCATAAAAAAGATGAATTCATACTACTTAATTAATTAGTTTTTTTATCATTTTATCTACTATTTTTAAGTGAATTTCCTTATCATTTTTATCTAATACATATTTAGTTTTTTCACAGATATTTTGGGAATTCGTATTTTTATTTCAAATATAAGCATCAATCCAAAAAAGAAAGAACATATTACTTTCTAACAGAAGAGGAAACCCCATGATGTCTGAAACATGAAGTGTTTTAGGGAGTATGGGGGTTCTCTTCCATCAGAATGGAACATATTATCTCTTTTATAGTTTTTTGTAGATAGTTTAAAGTAAAACAAATATCACATACTCAATCATCCAAACCTTGATCTGATACACAATGTTCTTGGTATGAATAAGGTTGTATGTTTTAAGTTTATAATTTATATTTTAGTTCAAAACACACATCACAAACTCAAAAATGAGAAAAAAAAATTAATATTGTTTTAATAATTTAGAAAATCAATCCATAAGTCATTTTTTATATGTAGGAATTAGTTTTACCTCTATCCGATGCATAGTTCAGCTGGTATGAATCAAAGTGTGTCTTTTTATTTAAAAATGACATTAATTTTAGTAAAAAATACAAGTGACATACTAAAAATTGAGATTTTTTTATTGTTTTATACTTTAGACTAATGATATATACGTCATTTGTGACATATAGGAATCAACCACACCTCAAACTAATACACAATTTCCATTATCAATTTAAAATTTTCATTTTTGTTCAAAACATGTGTCACTCACTGAAAACTGAGAAAATGTGCTTGGATTGTCTTGATATCTTAGGAAAATGATTCATAAGTCATTTGTGACATTTAGGAATAAATATCAGATTAAATAGACACACAAGGTGACTGATATGACTCAAAGTGCATGTTTTTAGTTTAAAATGACATTTTAGTAAAAAAGAAAAGTGATATACTCAAAACTAATAAAAAACATTAATATTGTATTGATACTTTATGAAAATGATCTGTAAGTAATTTATAATGTGTAATAACCAGTTACACCTTAATATAACACACAATGTGACTGTTATGACACCAATTGTGTCTTTTTATTTAAAATTGGCATTAATTTTAGAAAAAAACAATTAACATACTCAAAAAGGATAATATGAATTCAGATTTTTTTGATAATTTATGAAAATGATCCATAAGTCATTTTTGATGTGTAGGAATTTGTTTCACCTCAATCCAATACATGATGTTCCTGGTATGAATGAAAGTGTCCGTTATTAGATTAAAATTGACAATTTAGCTCAAAAAATTTCACGTAATGAATACCGAGAAAACACACTAAAATTTTATTCATAATTTAGTACAATGATTCATAATTCATTTTTTAACATATAGGAATCTTTCTCACTTAAAACCAATACACAATGTGACCGATATGACTCAAAGTATGTGTTTCTAGTTTAAAATGAAATTTTAGTAAAAAATACAAGTGACATACTCAAAATAGATAAAAACATTAGGATTGTTTTTATAATTTAGTAAAATAATCCATAAGGTTTTTAGGACATGTAGGAATTATCTAAACTTCAATCCAATGCACCGTGCGACTTGTATGAATGAAAGTGTGTCTTTTTATTTAACATTGACATTAATTTAGTAAAAAAGACAAACGACATACTCAAAAATTTTAAAATTCATTTATATTGTTTTGATACTACATTAGAATGACCCATAAGTCATTTTTGACTTGTAGGAATCAGCCTCACCTCAATCCGATACATGATGTGACTAGTATGATTCAAAGGGTCCGTTATCAGTTTAAAATTGACATTTTAGTTCAAAAAGTGTCACTCATTGAAAAATGAGAAAACATGCTCTGATAATCTAGATAATTTTGAAAAATGATTCATAATTCATTTAAATGTGTAGTAGTCAGTCCCATGTTAAACTGAAACACGATGTGACTAGTATGATATATAGTGCATGTTTATAGTTTAAAATGAAATATTAGTAAAAAAGAAAACTGACATACCCAAAACCAATAAAATAAATTCATATTGTTTTTTACTTAATTAAAATGACCCATAATCCATTTTTACCTGTTGGGATCATCCAAATCTCAATTCGATTCATGGGGTGACCGGTATGACTCTTAGTGTGTCTTTTTATTTAAAATTGACATCAATTTTAGTAAAAAAGATGACTGACATACTCAAAACCTAGAAAAAACATTTAAATTATCTTTATACTTTATGAAAATGATTCATAAGTAATATTTTATGTGTAGGAATCATCCGTCCCTCAATCTGATATGCGATGTTCCCCGTATGACTCAAAGTCTCTGTTATTAGTTTAAAATTGACATTTTAGTTTAAAACGTGTCATTCACTAAAAACTAAGAAAACACACTTGTATTGTCTTAATAATTTAGGAAAATTAATTATAAGTCATTTTTGACCTGTATTAATCAGTCTCATGTAAAACTAACACATGATGTGATTGATATGACTTAAAGTGCGCATTTCCAGTTTTAAAATACATTTTAGTAAAAAATGCATACTCAAAACCAAGAAAACACATTTTTATTGTTTTTATAATTTGGGAAAATGATACATAAATAATTTGGAACGTTTAGTAATTATCCTCACCTAAATCAAACATACGGTGTAGTTGGTATGACTCAATGTGTTTCTTTTTTATTTAAAATTGATATTAATTTTAGTAAAAAAGACAACTGTCATACTAAAAACCGATCAAACACATTTAGATTATTTTTATACTTAAATAAAATGATCCATAATTCATTTTTGGAATGTAGGAATCAAACTCACCCCAATCTGATACATTATGTGCCTGGTATGACTCAAAGTGTCCATTACCAGTTTAAAACCGACATTTTAGTTCAAAAATCGTCACTCATTAAAAACCAAGAAAACATGATGTAATTGTCTTTTTAATTTTAAAAACCATTCATAAATAATTTTTAACATGTATGAATTAGTCTCACATCAAAATAAAACACGATATGACTAATATGACCCAAAGTTCTTGTTTCAAGTTTAAAATGAAATTTTAGTGCAAAGACACGTGACATACTCAAAACTGAGAATACACATTCAAATTGTTTTAATGATTAAAAAAAATGATCTGAAAGTCATTTGAGGCATGTAGGAATCAACTGAACCTCAATTTGATGCATGGTGTGACTGGTATGACCCCATATGTGTGTTTTCAATATATAAGTTCCATTTTAGTTTAAAACGAGCATTACAACGCCAAAACCGAACAAACGAGTTTAGTTTGTTTTATCATTATTTTATCTGTAGTTACTTAATTAATTTATTTATCATTTTTATGTTATACTTATTTAGTTACTTTTCATAGAGATAATTATTTAATATGAACAAAAAATTGGATGATGTGAAATAATCAACCGTAACTCAATAGGATAAATAGTGTTCCTAGTATGACTCAAAGTTTAGTTTCAAAATTTAGTTTAAAATTAACACTTTATATTTAATTTATTTATTTATAGTATTACTAACTTAATTATTTGTTTCTTATATAGGTGTATTATTTTGCTTGAGTTGGGATGATTTGTTTGGAAAGAGCGTGAGTGGGGGTCAAGGGCCAATGACCAAGGAACCTTGATATTTTTTAATTTCTATGATAATTTTTACTTAATCATGTAATTTTATAAACCAATGGTTGAAATGTATATAATATAGTGTTTTTTAATTATATTTATGTTAGATTTTTTTTTCATTTATAATTTTTATTGCACCTGTTTTCTATTTATGGTTCTATCTGTATTGTATCGGTGATGTTTGTGGTGTTACAATGTGCTATAAATTTAGCACCACACTGCATTATGCCCCTTTATCAGTGCTTTTAGAAGCTATGATAATAGTATACTTCATCAATGCTTCTAAAAGTTCTCATGAAGTGTCCCTTTATTAGTGCTTAATAAAAGAGATAATAAATTGGATCCTTTATCAACGATTCTAAAAGAGATGATAAAGACACACTTTATTAGTTCTTTTTTTATCACTGATAAATGACCCCTATATTAGTGATTTTCTAGTGCTGATAAAATCCTAGGTCTTTTAATCATGGTCTAGTAGTTATCAATTTTTAGCACCGAAAAAGGATACTTTTAGTATTGAAAAGGCCTATTTTTTAGTAGTGTCTCCTCCCATTATAACTTGAAGATTCATCCTCTATAAATCCATGAGTATTTGGTATTTTTCAATCCCCATCATGGATATAGTAGCATATTATTTACTTTTTAGGACATAAAACACCTTATTTTCCTTCCATAGTTGGTAATTTATTGACCATTCATAATCTTTTATCAATTCCAACCATCACCTTGAGTGCATATTCAATTCATTTTTTTTGTGAATATATATTTCAAGATCTTACTATTAGTATATATATCACTCTTTTATCCAGAGGGATAATGTCTCTAGATATTTAATGCAAATATCATTATTTCTAGCTCTAATTCATGAATTAGATAATTTTTCTCATGGGTCTTTAATTAGTGAATGGAATAAGAAATTACCCTATCATTCTATATGAGTAAACAACCCAAACCCCCTTTTTAAGCATCAATGTATATTACAAACCATTCCCAACTGCAAGGTAATGTAAGTAAAGAAGTATTGGCCAACCTATTTTTTGGTTCCTTGAAACTTTCTTCACATTCCTTTATCCAAAGAAAAATCACTCCCTTCCATGTTAACTATGATAGTGGGTTTTATAACAACAAATAATTTCTTTAAAAGCATTAATAATACCATACTAACCTAATAAAACTATGGATCTTGGTTATAGTGGGCGGTCTAAGCCATTTATCAATAACCTCCTTCTTTGATGGACCTACTGATATACCATTTCTTGTGAATACATGACCCAATAATGATACTTTCTATAACTAGAATTCTCACCTGCTAAATTTGGAATATAGTTTCTCCTTTCTCAAGGTATTTAACACACTCCAAAAATGATCTTCATGCCATTATTTTTTATTTTAATATATAAGAATATCATCTATAAAGAAAACCAAAAATTTATTAAGGTATTCTATAAAGACTCTATTCATTAGATAAATTAAGATAATGGAGAATTATAATGTAATAAGGGAATCAATATAAACTCATAGTGTCCATATATCATACAGAAATCTATCTTGGAAATATCCTCCCCTTTTAACACTTAACTGATGATACCCAAATCGAAGGTCAATCTTTGAGAAGTATCGAGCTCCTCTGAGTTGATTGAATAGATCATCGATATTTAGTAGAATATACTTATTATTGATCATGATTTTATTAATCTTATGATAATCAATGAAAAGAAACATTTGTCCATCTTCATTCTCAACAAATAAGATTGGTTCTCCCCATGGTGAAGCACTAGGGTAGATAAATCCTTTGTCCAAATTATCCATTAGTAGCTTATTTAATTCATCCAATTCAATGGGAACCATTATATATGGACTCCATTATATAGACATAGATCTAGGTATGAGTTATATTAAAAACTTGACATCACCTTCTGAGGGATGGCCATATAGTTCATCTGAGAATATATTAGTATGCTCCCATACAATAGGCATGTCATCAAAATTAAATTCCTCTATGATTATTTGGGAAATATATCACTCAAAGAAACTAGAAAATTAATACTTTATAGTGGTTCATGAAGAGCATATAATCAACCAAATCATACCCCCAAGAGTGTCTAGCTAGGTGTGTAGTCTTAGGCCCACTTATCCTACATCAGAGTGATGATTAAATAAATTCTCAACCAAACCATTTCAAGGTGATTACCCCTAAGTGAATAGGTTCCATGACTACATCCACTTTCCAGTATCTAGATAGAAATTTATTACTAGTAAAACTTCATAATATATACTTTTAAAAAAAATATCAGGATGTTATCCTATACTTAGGATTATCCATTAGACATTTCCCTAGGGTTTTTGATAATGTTCTCTAAACTGATCCCCAAAATAACTAAACTAATCTTAAAAAATTACAAAATCTTTCCTATGATACCAACTGAAGTAACCCAAGCTAAAAATAACTTAAATAATACATTAATTTCATGTTTTTGATAATAAATATCACAAATAGTTTCACAAACTAAGGACCATAAGGTTTAGTGTCTTGAACATTATCCCCAAAACAACTTATTCTACGAAACATAAAACCATACTCTATAATCACATTCCTCTATATTTTCTCAAGAATGTTAGCACAAAGACTAAATAGGTGGGTAAATTGAGTTCTTGAAAATTTATTCACTTTGAAACCACCCTCTTTAAGGTATACAGGTTATAATATTTTTATTAACAAAAACAAAAAGTGGAAATGAATGAAAAAAAGATCAAACTCAAGAGATTTATAGTGGTTTATGGAACATGTATCCTCTATTCCACTTCACCAATACTCTAATCCATGATTTTGGTGATTTTCATTATGCCAACCCCTTTTACAGGGGTTCCCAGTTGAGTGGAAGTAAATGTTACTTGTTACAAAGGACCAAGAGCTTTTAACCGGGATGACCCTTTACAAAAAACATCCATAACCTTTAAACACTCAATCACAATGAGTGAAGATAGAAACAAAAATTAATAAAATACTTTTAGAATCTATTGTTGCACACAATTTCTAGAAGAAACTAAAATTAGATAAAGAAACATCTAGAGAAGATGAGAGACTTCTAGAATTATCTCTCGAAGTTATTCAATTTAAGGATATAGACTTGTACTCACATCAATAGAATATTAGATTTAAGTATTGTAGTTTTAGAGATATATATAAATCATTCATATTTTTCTATATGCACATTAGTTTTCATGAAGTTCCATAATTCTCTATTTATACTTCTTATTTTGAATTTGACCTAAACCATACTTGATAATCTCAATGATCGAATAGATAATCCTTTGAAAAGTTGAAGAGATAGGTTCTTGATGGAACATTTATTTCTTTCCTAAATATGGAATAAAATTCTATGGTATATATGGAAGAAATATTCTTTATTAGATATTTCTATTCTAGGTAAAAATATGCTTTGTATAAATTGATATTTCCTTATTTAGGCAACTCAATTTTCGAGGAACTTAAAAGCATAAATTGTTTTATTGAAACATCACACCAATGTTAAGTAGTATATTAATATTGAATCTTATTAGGATAACTTAATCTTCGTAAGATAGAAATATGATATTACTATTCTCATAAGATAATTTTCAAAGTAACTTTATATGAAAAAAATAATTCAGGTATTTGACTTCTTATTTGTGTAAACTAAATTGGATTTACTATTTGTGTAAGATAAATCTTTCTTGATTGACTTCTCAAGATAATATTTTGTATTATAAATGACGTCAACCAATTTCCTTAATTATTTTAAGATAATTTTTTTGATAATTTATTTCTTGTATGATATAAGACCTCACTTAATTTTCTTATGACTGAGCTTTTTGATTTTGAGCATGCAGAATATAATTTACCATCTCTATAAGATAAGTTTCTTACATAGTAAGATAAATTTTATATAATGATATTATATAAGATAAAGTATTTTGGAATATACTGAAATTATAACATATGTAATGAGTTTCCTTCATAATATAATTATGTTACGTGTAAGATAAAAATTGAGGGTACGATATATTCATTAGATAAATAGATAAAATTTAGAATCCATAAAATGTATCTATTTTTTCTTGTAAATTGATTAGAATTTTAGATAAGTACCTTTGTAATTTATTAAATAAATTGCTCATGGATCATAATATTAGTTAGTGATATAATCCAAAACACTTAGGATAAACACATTAGAAAACAAATAGGGATTTTGGGATTCATAAAAACACCTAAAGTACTAAGATATGTTGTAACAATATAAGTATTTCCAACAATCTCCACCTTTTTATGATAATAAAACCCATTGAAAGATAAAAAAACTGAATAGAATAGTTTAAAATAAAAAACAAAAATGATTTAATTTGTGTAACCATTTTTCTTCCCCTCTTTTTTTGATATAAAAATGAATAAGGATAAAGAAATAAAATAAAATCAGTATCATACATGAAAATTTATAAATGGTTAGAATAATATATATTGAATATGAATATAATTTATCATAGACTTGTATGAAAAATAATACAGTTAAGAAGAAAAAGTAACAATATAAATATACAAGAAAATAGAAGCATATAATAATGATAATGAAAAGTATTGAACAATGAAATATAATAGTTTAAAAATATAATAGGCAAGTAAAGAATTATTAATTTTTTTAAGAAACCATGAAATACGAGTTAAAAATTACAAAGAAACAAATAAATCCTATATCATAGGAAAATTTTTGGTGGTGGTTTCTTAAAATACTGGGTTTGGTCTGTAATTAGAGAAGAGGTAGGTATAGGGGCATCAAAACTCTTTATAATAATATCTACCAAGGTGGAAAAAGGTCCTCCATTGCTAGATCTATCTCCAGGAGTAGTCATTACCGTATTATATTAGAATTCAATAAAATATTTCTGAACTCTGGTCTTTTCAAATTGATTTGAAGGTGTGAAATGTACCTTAGTTGAAGTGGTAGGATAAGAAAAAGAAATTTATACAACAAACCTGATATTTTATATTGAATAAATATCGATTGAAAAAAAAATTCCTTAAACTATTGGTATGTGGAATAATGATGATTAACTATAGAAGGTCCCAAAGTATGTCTGCCTCTTAGGTGATACAAAGCATCCACACACATGTCAATTCGCTTTACTATATCATTTTTACAATAATATAATAGGAGTTTTTAACCCATTACACATTTTATGTGAAAAGTTACAAATGAGTTTTTAAAATCTCTTTTCTTTGTGTAATTGGGGACATGATTTTTTAAAATTCAAACTAATTTTAGAAAAAAATGATCAAACTGGTGGGAGGAGTAGAAACAATTAGTGTTCCTTGAGGAACATCAACACAAGATAATTTTTTAGCTTTATAGGAGACCCAATGCTCCCTTGTCTTGAAAAAAAATATTATTCTTCCAAAGAAGAGTATGGTATCATGTTTCTTACAACATTTTGATCTCAATGGGTAAAATCTTCTAATATATAGAAATTATTTTTTAAATATCCAACAATTTTTCCTAAACTAATGATGATAAAACTTTTACCCTTTTGGGTTCATATAAAGGAATCCTAAATGACTTAAACTCTCTCGTTAATAAGAGTACTAACCTCCTTATAAGTTTGATTGATATTATCTATTATGATTATTAGAACGACTAGAATACTCATAACTTCATAAAACAAACTACATAAAAGGTATTTAAAAGTGTATTTTGAAAAAGTTCACATGAATAGAGAAAATGAAAATAGTCAATGTATCTATAACATGAGATACACCTTCCAATATTGATTCTATTATAGCCTGATCTAGAGATCCTTAGTGTGAGTATTCTGTAGATATTTCCTTTGAGAATTTCTCCATCACCAATTGAATCATCACTTTCAATCCAGAAATATTATTTTTGGAGGTGATATTTTGTGGAAGAGTTAGTATCAACATGATATACTTAAACCTACTAAACACTATCTTCTAGATAGTATCTGATTATTCATTTGAAACAATAAGTTTACAAAGATTCCTCACCTCCGCAAAAGACTCAAAAAACTCAATTTAAACAAATTAGCCTCATATATCAATCATAATAACTTGCACAAGCTTACTGACCAGTAGAATCTGTCTTCTCCACATCAGGTTTTCCAAATATAGAGTTTATTATTTTTAGAGGAATACTATCATCAATGGAAGATAAAGATGTTTTTAACTAAAAATAATCTTCATGAGGGTATCTAAACACCTCAACTATCACTATTTAGGACAACAAAAATTCCTTATAATTTAATATCACTGTAACAAGATCCTCTAAATCCCTAAAATGAAACACCAAAGTCTCCTAAAATTCAAAAAATTAATTCTCAAAGAAGAAATATATTCTGTTATCATCCAAAATGTATTCCCAGAATTGGTGGTTGATATTTTTCTTGAGCATCATATTGGTTCTATCAAGATTGATAAAATCAATGGTTTTTCCACCATCAATTTTCTTATTGGTCATGAGTGATTAGGTCTTCCTGAAACAACATTGTCAGATCTATTTTTTCACTATTAGTGAAGATAACTTGAATTTTTGAAGGATTAGGCTAAGTAGGGTTGGTAAATAAAGTATATTAGAGCTCTAAGGTTTACAAATGGTTCTCATATAGGATTGATTTACTTGTTTTTGTTTTGGGATAACCAAAGGGTCACACATTGTGATGTGTATGATAATCATTACAATACTAGGATACATGTCATACTATGATATTATTACCACTAAAATAATGGATATAATTCTAGTATTAAATAAAGAAAATAAGAATTTACTAAATATAAATGTATGCATACTAAATTATGAAACAAATGAAATAGAATTAACTAAAACTAAACAATCTTAATTCATATTTTATAAAATCAAATATACAAGTGGGAAAAGGTTTTGTAAAAATGTATGCTAATTTATTTTCCATGTAATAAAATTATAAAGATATAATAATTTTTTTTGCATGATCTCTTAAGAAATTATGACTTAGATCAATGTTATTTATTATAGAATAGTTTATCAGATTATTTGACATATTCATAGAACTTGTGTTATCATATTTTATTAGAACACAATTAAAATTTCATAAAAAATACATTAGTGTGTGTTTCGTCCCCAATAATTGTTCAAAACAACTTCCCACTATAATACTTTCAACTTTGGTAGTTGATGATTCTAAATATTTTTATCTATTACTGAACAATTTTACTAGGGATTTTCCTAGAAAATGGAAGGTTCCTAAGGTAATTTTCCTATCTAGTATACATCTACCAAAGGTAGCATATGATTATGAAGTTAAATTAAAATTTGTAGTTTTTATAAAAATTAATGAAATAGAAACAATTTCTTTTAAATACCTTAAAATTATTTTGGAAATGTTTAAATGATATTATTTTGGGTTGGAATGAAATATTGAACAAAGACATATTTATAACATAATATCTATCCTACTTATAGTAAGATAAAAAAATATCCCAATTATTCCTCTATATATATATATATATTCAATTAGTTTTCTAGCCTCATCAAAGTCAAGTTTAATATTGGAACTCATAGGAGTTGAATTATGCTTACCATTTTCAAGTATAAACTTTTTAAGTAAATTTAGTTTTCATTTTCTTTAGTTTGAAACATTTATAAAATATTTTTGATAAATTTAAAATTTAAGTAAATAGTTTAACTCCCCCACTATGATCATCTGAATTTTTTTTGCATGAGTTTTAAAAATTCATTACACATTTTTTAATTTTTTTAACCTAAAAATTTCACAATAAACATATATTTGAACAAGAAAAGTAACTTTTGATGAATGTTTATTAAAAATAGTGAATCCTTCCAACCCCATATTAAAAATATTTGATTAAATAAAAGAGATTAATATTTAATACCAGGCTATAGGTTCTTGTTTATGGCCATAAAGAGTTTAGATAAGTTTAAAAAATAATTTTGAAAAAGTGGGTCTTCAAATCCAGGAGGATGTTCAACATAAACTTACTCCATTAAAAATAAAATTTAAAAGGTATATTTGAAATCTATCTAAGATAATTAAAAATTAATATGAGATGTATATGCTAGAATAATTATAATGGATTCTCACCTAGATACAGGGGAAAATGTATCTTCATAATATGTTACTTCATCTTAATTATAACCATTTGTGACTAACCTAGACTTGTTCTTAATTATCACACCATGATCATTCCATTTGTTCCAAAATATACATTTAGTTTCAATAATAGGATAGTCATAGGGTCAATAAACTAATTCCCATACCTTGTTCCTCTTGAACTAGTTTAACAATTCTTTCATTGATAAAACCTAACTTTAATAATTTAAGTATTATTCTAATATTCTAGGTTCCATATGAGGTAAAAGTAGAAAAATATATAGTATTTCCTACTCTAATTCCAGTTTTAAGTCCCTTATATAATCTTCCTATAACTATTTCTATAAGATGGTCCTTATGGTTTCTAGGTTATCTAGTTAACAGACTTTTTGGTTTAGTATTACCAATCCTTTTAGGATTTGGTACACCAAAATAAAATTCCATGTCATCATCCTTTTCATTGTTAAAAATAGGTTCAGGTATCATAACTTAAAGAGAATAACTTAACTCATAAAATGAAGTCATATTTTTATGAAAAGGATCACTCTCATCAAATTTCATATGAGTTGATTTTTCAAAAATCCTTGAACTTTTGTTGAAAACTCTATAAGATTTGGAACAGATAAAATAACCTAGGAATATTCCTTCATCATCTTTTGGATCAAATTTACCTAGATTTTCCTTTATATTCAAGATATAAACCATACATCCAAAAAACTTTAAAGTACACTACCTTTTATTTTCTATTATTTTTTAACTCATAGGGTGTTTTATTTAAGATAGGCCTTATTATAATGTTTTTATGATGTATAATTATATGTTCATATCTTCATCCCAAATGTGAGTTGGAAAGTTTTATTAACATACCATTTTTCTAACAATTTCTTACAAGGTCCTATTCCTCATTTCAAAAAAACCATTCCTACTTGGTTTCATAGGGGAAAAAGTATGTTTGATACCATGATTTGAGAAAAATAAATTAAATTAATGATTCTAAAATCCTCCTCCATGACCACTTATTAAATTCATAATTTTTCCATTTTTTTTATTTTGAACAAGTTTAAAAAAATTAATAAAAACATAGTAGGATTAATTCTTATTTATCTAAAAATAAACTCAAGTAAATATTTACAAATAATCAACTAAAACATAAATGAAGGATTTCACAGCATGTCACACTGTTATATCATGCCTGAAGAGATCCATATGGATAAGTTATAAGGGTATATAAGTGGTAACCTCTTTAATTAGTTTAAAATACGACTTTTACCACATTCCCATTTGATATGCATCATATAGTTTCTTTTTATCCAATTTAAGGTTAAGAAAATTGGAAATTTATTTTATTTTAAATAATTTTCTCAAGGATTAAGCATTGAAATGTACAACTATTCTATTCCAAATCCAAGATTCATTAATTCTATAATTGAGTTTGGAAATTATCTGTTCTTAGTGCTCTAAACTTAAGATATTTTTCCTAATTACTAATAAGGCATTGTTAGAAAAATCAACATAATAAATATCATTACAAAGTTGAGAAATACTAACCAGGTTGTTCTTTAAGACTTCAACATAGAGTACTTTTTTTTATGATGATAGATTTTGTATTTCCAAAAGATCCAATACCAAATATCTTTCCTTTTTTTGTCACCAAATGTGACATAAGCTCCATTAATAGTAGATAATGAGTGAAATTTGAATAAATATACACTCATATGCCTTGAACACACACTTTAAATAAACCATTGTTCATTTCTCTTCATGTGGCTTATTCACTACAAATACCAATCAAACTATAAGATTTATTGGTACCCAAACACACTTGGGTCCAGAAAAGTTGGCCAAAATATATTTGGGAACCTATTTCTATTTGTTATTTTCCAAAATTAAAACTATAATTATATATTTTTTTACAAATAATAACTTTCTTTATTCCAAAAATTTTAAGATTTCTTATATTGCAGTCATTGGAAAAAATACCATTTATTCAACAATAAAATAATGTAATACCATACATAGTTTTAGTTTTATAGAGTGGTATAAAATAGTTTTTTATAAAGTTTGGGGTTTTCATCCTTGATTTCTATACAATATCTATCTCTTTTGGGTTGGGTTTTACCATTTATTTTATTTAGGAAATCCACCCCTTAGTAAGAACCCTTGAAGCATATTTAATATCATAATTTTTTTTGTAGAGTCCTCATTTTTTTACCATAATCAATACAATATGTAGTATAATTCAGTTTTCAAGTCTAAAATTTGTTTATTTAAGTCATCCCATTCATTAAAAATATAATTGAAAGAATTTATGAGGGGTTTTATTTTATTTTTCATAATTTCATACTTAGTTTCCAACATGGTACAATATTCATTTAATTCTTCACAAGAGAAATTTTCATTTTATATTTAAGATTAATGCTCATAATAATAAATAGAGCATACCTCATTTGAGTGTGCTATAAAACACATATTTTTATTTTGATTAGATAGTTCATCTTATGAATTTGAATATGTATATGAAGATCCTTTGTGATGTTTTTTTATAATATTTTTTATTTTTTTAAAAGAAATATTTTTTAAAGAATGTTTTTGAAAAATAAGTGGAAGTTAATAATGTTTAATCCCAAAAACAAAGGGGGATAAGAAGTTTTGTCTTTTAGAAAGTTGGTTTTTGGATGCAGAAGTTCCGACTGAGTAGTACGGGATGTAAAAGTTTTCAAGAAGATAAAAGTTAAATGTTCTGTAATACTGATAATTAGAATTAGGTTTATTCATATAAAGAAATGTGAGAAGATGAAGATTATGGTTCTCAGTCAGACTGATAAATCAAATATACATATCATAGGATCCAAAATAATTAAAGGTAAAAATTTTTTATCATTGAAAGTTTGACTTTATTATAATCAGATAAATAAAGAATTTGCTGAGTTAGAAAGTCAGAATGTTGCTGAAGTGGTTGAATAAAGATAGTGATGTCAGGATTTAGAAAGTTCTTAAACTTTATAACCTTAAATTAGATGATGATTTACCAATCTTAATGTTGTCATAAATCATGGAAAATATAATTATAAAAGCATTTTAATAAAGGAGGAATTATAAATATTGTATAGATTCTAGGAATTAGGAAAAAGTTTGCATCAGATCGAGAGGTACCTGACACAGAAGTTCCCAGAAGTTTGAGTGAGTTATGACTTATGAGGTTTGAATAATGTCAAAGTTTTAGACTGTATTTTATATCATAATTATAATTCAATCATAATGATAATTCCACCATTATGAGTATTCCATCAGACTGAAGATGAGGAAATTCAATCAGACTAACTCTAAAAAGGAAAGTTAATCAGAATGAATCTCATGAGGAATGTCAATCAGACTAACTCTAAGGAGAAAATCCAATCAGAATAAATCTGAGAAGGAAACTTAATCAGCATTAATCTAAGGAGGAAGGTCAATTGGACTGAATCTGAGTATGGAATTCAATCAGAATTACTCTAATAAGGAAATTCAATCATACTGACTTTGAGGGGGAAAGTCAACTAAACTAACTCTAATAAGGAAATTCAATTGATAATGAGTTATCGTAATTATATGAGGAAGTTCCATTATAATTAGCTAAGTAAGTTCTATTATAATAAAGAAAGGTTAGGAATTATAAGGAGGATGATTATGGAGAAGAATCAAGAATATTGCTAAATACTTTTAAAGAGTTGAAGTTGTCAACTTGAAATTAAAATATGCATAGATGTTGGTGTTTTTGAAACTGAGTATGCATGAAAAGTTTTTTAGTTTCTCGTATTTTCCATTCTGAGATACCTATAAATAGATGCACATTACCTTCATACTTTGAAACTTGTTATGTGAACTGAAAAGGCAAAGCACTGAAGAATTAGTGTCAATTCTATCTTTTTAGACTAAGACCTCTTTAGAAGGTTGGACATCTGAAAGTTTTGTTTACGGAATTGAGAAAGATAAAACTAAGAACTTGATAATAGTTTGAGTAATGTGGGATAAGAATGGGTTCATTATATTAAGTCCATTAGACTTAATTCATTGGATTGAGTCCATCAGACACAACCCCATTAGACTTTAGATCTATCCACATAAGACTGAGGATTCCAAACCTAGAATTTTTGGATTAGTTTTAAAAAATTATTTATTATTATATTTTGGCTCAATTGTTTTTAAGAAAAAATTTTAAACTAACAAGAGTCAGTATATTAATTAATATTGGGAGATAGAATGCATCTAATGAGATTTGGAACAATTTTATTCACTTATTCATAATAGTGAATTTCCATAGACCCATGGGAGTGGCTATGGTAAGGATGTAGGTTCTCACAATAAGGAAAAACCATATAAATATTATTTTCTTTACTTTATTTCCTACTTTTTAAATCATGATTCTTTACTAAAATATGTTATGGTGATGAAGTTTAATAGGTTACAAGGGTTAATTTTCTAAAAGTATTGAAACTTTTAAAAAGTGAAAAACTGATTCAACCCCCATTCTCAATTATTATTCAATCCTTTTAAACTTAAATTGGTATTATAGGGAAGGTTCCATTGTTGAATCCCTATCATGGATAATATAAATTTTTTCAATAGTATAGGAATTCCTATGTTTGATGGAAAAAATTATTATAGATGAAAAAATTGGATGATTTGTTATCTCCTATCTCTTGGCTTGGAAGTTGTTGATGCTGCTACCATTGGTTATCCACATATTGAGATAGATGCTTCTATGTCATTTTAAGATAATATAAATATCTAAGTTGATGGAAACGAAATAAATTCTATCCTTATGTCCTTATTAGAAAATTTTCATATAAAGATTATGGGTCTCAAAACTTCAAAGATTATGTGGTACAAGCTGAAAATTATTTTTAAAGAGAATACTAAAGTGAAGGAGGAAAAGATAAAAATTAGGAGTAGTAATTTTGAAGGCATAAGAATGAGGGATGAAGAAACTATTGATAAATACTTCACCAGGGTAAATTTTTTTTTTTCAATATTAGAGGATTTGGGGAAGTTATGGAAGACTCTACAATAGTGAAGAAACATGTGAAAAACTTTCCAGAAAGGTTTGATTCTAAAATTTCTTCTTTAGAAGATAAAGATGATTTTTCTATTGATTAATTACATAAATTTCTTGTTTCTTATGAAATGATGAAATCTATAATTCTAAAAATAAAATGGAAGATGAAATAGATTTTGAAGATATAAGAAAAATGAAAAATCAAGATGCTGAAGATATAGATCCTTGTGATCCCAATGATAAATAGGATGTTGAGTTTAATGATAAAATCATGACTCTTATCTCTAAGAACTATTGAAGTGGAAGAGAAAAATATGGAGGAAAAATTACTCTAAATATTTTTTATTTTGGTAGAATTATAAAGTTTATGAGGAATTTTACCATGAAGAAAGTTGGTGAGTATCGAGATTATTCTGACAAAAACATTTGATGGAAGAAGTGGAAAAAACGTCCTAAAGAAGAAATGTCATATAATGAACACAAAAACAAGTTTACTAGAAACAAAATAAGTATATTGAGTAAGAAATTTGAATCAGACTCAATATACAACAATTCTTCAAAAGATGAAAGCTCAAAAAAACTCAGAACCTTCATTGAAAAAATTGATAAAACAAAATATTCCTTAGATAGTGAAGAAGGTGATGAAGAATCATATAGAGAGTATCAAATTAGAAAATAAATTGTTTCATGTCTTGAGAAAAAAAAACTCTCAATAAATAATTAATATTAATGAAGAAATATTTTGAGGAATTTGTTTATGGAAGAAAATATTTCATCAAGAAGGAGGAAGAATACATTCTGGAGATCTTAAGTTACAAACTTAAAAATTCTAAACAGGGAATGATGGATAAATATCACAGTAATAAAATGGTAGTTAAGGTATAATAAATTAATAGGTTTAAATAAAAACTTATTGAATCCAATATTACCTCGAGGAAGATGAATGAAAACTTCAAAAAAGCTTCATCAGTAAAATATGATACTTCTAAAGATTTTGAGAAAGATCAGATAAAAAATTAGGTGAATTCATCACCCTCCAAAAATAACATTTCATCTAATTTTTATAACATTTTATGTGATAAGAAAATTACTTGTAAAGTTTGGATCAAAAAATGATGTGATAAACCTATCACATTTACATAAGTTGAAAACTTACTCAGAAGGAAAGATGGTCCATGCCCAAATATTTTTAGTGAAGGAAGAAGTTATCAACCTCAAAATAGTTTCTAAAGAGAAAGATATAACTTTAATATAAAATGAAGATTTTATAGTTTTTTTGTGCTGTAGAATCTATGGTAATGTGGTTTATAATTATTGGCACAACTTACCTCTACCCAAAAGAAGGTTTGAGTAGAGTTTAATAAATAGTAAAAGTAGAATGGGTAACTTTCCTAACTTACATAAAGTTGAAAAATTAAAATGTTACGATGTTATAAACATTCCAATGAATAATCAATTTTAATGTCTAGAAGAAGTTTTTGGAAGATGTGATCAATTGGGTTATATTGATAAATAATGTATGACTACTCTTCCAGTACAAGTTTTGTATGCAAGAAAAAAAAAGAATGTAGGAAAGAAGAAGGTTGAAGAAAGAGTCTTTATTGTTGAGACTCCCTTGAAATAAAGTAGAAAATAAAAAACCATGGATAATTTATAGTTATTATTATTCACACATTAAAGGTGATTTAAAAATATTAAAACATATCGAAAATCATGAAGGAGGTGTTGTTACCTTTGGGAATGATAGTTCCTTAAAAATTAAAGGAATTAGAACAGACAAGATTGGAGAAAAAAAGCTGAAATCTAAGGAAGTTTTATTTTTTGATGGGATAACACATAACTTACATAGTTTAATTAAACTTTTTGATGATGGAAATGAATTTATTTTCAGAAAATATTCATTTATTATCAAAAGTGTGAATGATTTATAAGTTATCACAAAAGGATAAAGAACTGGTGGAAATATTTTTCAAGTTGGAGAACTTAACAAATCATGTTATCTAAGTTCTACAGATGAGAATAATTTGTGGCGCTGAAGACTTCATCACCTAGGAAAAAACATGAAAAAACTGTTGAAGTTGATGTCGTATGAAATTTTTGAAAATTTTAAAGAAAGATGTTAGTATTACTTTTCAGAAATGCAAGATAAGTAATAAAATTCTTAAGAAAGTTGAGATTCAGTCTACTAGGCCTATGAAACTTATTCATTCTGATTTATGTGGGATAATGAGACATCAATAAAAAAAATGAGATTTATACCTTATGACATTTATTGATGGTTGCACTCAGATGAAAAACATCATGTTTATGAAACATAAGTCAGAGGCGGTGGAAATTTTTAGATTTTTCAAAAAAGAAGTTGAGAAATAAATGGGGGTTTATATACAGAATATGAGAAAAAATAATGGAATAGAGTTTACAACCAATAATTTTGAAACTTATCTTATAAACCATTGTACTAACCATTATTATAGTTCTCTATATACCCCAAAACAAAATGGATCAATCAAAAGGAAGAATAGATTTTTTTTGGAAATGATAAGAAACATGTTAGCATAATAAAAAATTTCAAATTTCTATTAGAGAGAAGATATTAGTATTATTGTACATGTTTATAATAAATATTTGTTAAGGTTAAAATCCAAAATTACTTATTATGAAATTTGGTATAACAAAAAACCTTCATTGAAGTACTTAAAAGTTTTTGGAAGTCCATGTTTACTTAAAATAAAAAATCTAGATCTAGGAAATTTTTATGAGAAATCTAAGGAATGAAATTTTATGGGTTATTCACCCAATATAATAATTTAAAAAAGTTGGAACAAAAATTTAAAAAAGTTTTTGTAATCATATTATTTTAAAGTTATTTAGGAACCAACTTCTTTGATAAAAGTTACTAGGAATACCAGGGAATAAAAAATTAAAGTTTTATATAAAAATGAAATTGAGAAAATTAATATGCATGAAGATTTAGATGAATCATGTGATGAGGAAAGTGAATTAGTAATAGGAAATATGAAATTTATTACTTTAAAAAAACATGTTAAGTTTTAAAATGTTCTTGGAAATCAAAAATCTCTATCCTAGACAAGAATAAAGATGAGTTTAGAAAATAGAACTCCAGTCATCTCAAAAGTTGAACCAAAATCATTTTAAAAAGATATTAAACAAAAATAATGGGTGAATTCTATGAATTAAGAGTTAGATCAAATTAATAAAAATGAAACATGAGAACTTATTCCACATCCTAAAGGTAAAAATGTTATCAAAACAAAATTGGTTTATAGAAACAAGTTGAATGAACATAGAGAAGTTTCAAGAAATTAAGTAAGGATTGTTTGTGAAAGAGATTCACAAGTGAAAGATGTGGATTTTTAGGAAACATTTTCTCTCATTTCAATTTTATAAACTTTTATAATGTTTATATTAGTAGTTTCTCACTATAATTAAAAAGTATATCAGATAGATGTAAAGTTAGTATTTCTTAATGAAGAAATTGAAGAAGAAGTTTACATTGAACAAATTTGTGGGTTTTTACTTGATGAGGGTTAAATTTTTTAATATATTGAAGCATTAATTGTATGGGATGAAACAATATCCACATTCATGGTATTTTAAGCCTATTTTTTTTTAATAATTATGGTTTTTTATGAAGCAAAAGCTGATTGTAACTTATATGTGAAAGATGTTGACTCTGGAACTCTAATCATAATTGTTTATGTGAATGATATAATTTTTACAAGGGATAGATAATATGTTTTTAAAACATTTGATGAAGAAAATAAAATGAAATTTGAGATTTCAATGTTAGGATAATTAACATTATTCCTTGGTTTTCAAGTTCAACAAAAAGAAAAATACATTTTCCTTTCTCAAGAAAAGTATGTTGGGGAATCGTTACAAAAGTTTGGTATAGAATAATCAAAATAAGTTTCTACTCTTATCTAAATGGGGATAAAGTTGAGTAAAGATGAGTCCAGAAAAAGTGTGAATTAGAAAGAATTTTGAAAGTTTATAGGAATTCTACTTTACCTTATATCCTCAAGGCCTGATATTGTTTATGCTATGACTTTGTGTGCCAGATATCAAAGTAATATAAAATAACCACATATGTTGGTAGGAAATATATTTCTAAGATATGTCAAAGGAATAACTTCACTTGGGTTGATATAGGAAATAAATTGTGAGATAAAGTTTCATGGCTATACTAATGTTGATTGGGCTAGAAATTGTAATGATAAAAAATAAAATTATAGATGAAAATTTTTCTTAGGAGAATGTTGTGTAAGTTGGCATAGTAAGAAACAATGTTTAGTAACTCTTATCATAGGAAAATCAAAATATGTTGGAACTACTCAAGATTTCACTCAAATGTTATGGATTAAAGTTCAACTAGAAGATTTGAAAGTTAATGTTTCTAAACCATTTAAGATACTTTGTGATAATAAGAGTGCAATTGATATTTCTAAAAATCCTATCCAAAATTCAAGATCAAAACACATTGAAATAAATTTTCACATTATAAAATATAAAATTAATTCTAGAGATATATTTATAGAATATATATCAATTAAGTATGAAATTATTGATATATTCACAAAGGTACTTCCAAAAGGAAGGTTTTATGAGTTGAGGCTGAAACTTCATGTTCTTCCTCCTCTAATGGATTTCTAAATATCATAATAAAGTCCCCTAATATGATTTGGATTATGTTGAAAAAATGGGAGAGAAAGTAACAACCTTTTACTATGTAATAAGTTTTCACTAATATTTTTTAATGAATCTTAAGCTATAGTTATCATATAATGGGGGAGAGAAAAATAAGTGAGATTAAAATATAAAAGTGTGGGGGAGTTTATCTTAACATGGATACAAAATTTTATTTTCACATAAGGATGAAATTCCTTCAAAAACATTATTTTATCTAGTAGCGTGGTTTTAGAAAATTCTCTTTTGAGAAAGGCTATGTTTTGATAAAATTCAAAAAACTTGAGGTGTTTACAAAAGTTGAGCTGTGAAAAAATTATGAGAGTTGAAAAAGTTGTTAATAAAAGTTTTCAAAAAATACAAATGGTAGATTGAAGATCACTTGTGATGTTTTATTTTTTATAATATTTTATATTTTTTGACAACTAATCTTTTGTGAAATAATGTTTTTGTAAAACAGGTGAAAGTTGTTGAATGTTTGAACCTCAACACAAAAGGGGAGAAGAAGTTTTGTCTTTGAGAAATTTGGTTTCTGGATGCAAAAGTTTGGAATGAGCAGTACCAGACGTAGAAGTTTTCAAGAAGACGAAAGTAGAAAGTTTTGTAATATTGATCATTAGACTCAGGTTCATCTGTGTGAAGAAATTTGAGAAGAAGAAGATGTTGGTTGGCAATCAGATTGATAAATAAAATATACAGATCTTCTAATCCAAAAAAATCGGAGGCATAAATTGTTGATTGTTGGAAGTTTTCCTTTATCGTAATTTGAGAAAGAAATAAGTTTTTGAGTTATAAAATATGAATTTCACTTAATATGTTGAATGTAGATAGTGATGTTAGAAGTTATAAAGTTCTTAAACTTTCTAACCTTAAGTCATATGATGATTTACCAATCTTAAATTTCTCATAAATCATGAAAAAAATCATGATAAAATATTTTTAATAAAGGAGGAATCATAAAGATTGTATTGGTTCTAGGAACCCGACACTAAAGTTTTCAGAAGTTTGAATGATTTTTGATGAATTTTAAAGTTATGGAGTTCATTTTTCATCATAATGAGAATTCCATAAAAATGATAATTCCATCATTATAAGGATTCTATTGGATTTAAGGTGAGTATGTTCCATCAAAATGACTGTGAGAAGGATAGTTAATCAGACTGACTTTGAGGAGGAAAGTCAATCAGACTAACTATGAGGAGGAAAGTCAATTAGACCGACTCTAATAAGGAAAGTTAATGAGGATAAATTTGAAATTAAATCATACTAACTCTGATGATGAAAGTCAATCAGAATAAATCTGAGAAGGAAAGTCCATTGGATAAACTCTGAGGAGGAAAGTCAACTAGACTGACTCCAATGAGGAAAATCAATTCATAATGAGTTGAGGAAATTACATCGTAATGAGCTAAGGAAGTTCCATCATAATAAGCTAAGTAAGTTACATCAGATTGATTAAAGGTTAGGAAGTCTGAGAAGTATGATTACATAGAAGACTCAATAATATTCCATGTTATTTGTAAAGAGTTGAAGTAGTAAATATTAAAATTCAAATATGCATAGATCTCAATGTTTTTGAAATTTAGTAAGCTATAAAAGTTGTTTAGTTTCCCTCCTTTTCCATTATAACATTATTATAAATAGAAGAAGAGTAAATTCAAATTTTTTTACTTTTTATGTGATGGAAAAAGTAGAGTAATAAATAATTCATGTCAAAGTTATCTTTCCAAAATGAGACCTCTTTAGAAGGCCGGACATCTAAAATTTTTGTTTACCAGACTAATGAAGATCAAACTGAGAACTTGAGTAGAGTTTGAGTAATACAGATTGAGAATGGGTTTATCATATTGATTCCATCAGAATGAATTCATCATATTGATTCCATCGGACCCAACCCCATTAGAATGAGGGAATTGGACCTAGCCACAATGGACTAAGGATTCTAGATAGAGCTTTTGTGGAGCAGTTTGAATAATTTTTTATTCTTTTATTTTGGATCAATTGCTTATAAGAAAACTTTTGAAACAAATTTAATTCAGTATAATCATTCCTATCGGTAGATATAAGGAGTATAATTGGAGTTGGGAAAAGTTGTATTCATTTCTTTATAATATTGAATTTCTATAGACCCATGGGAGTGACTATGGAAAGTATGTAGGTTCTCACACTGATTTTGAAACGTTTTAATCTTATGTGATTTACTTTATTTACTACTCTTTCATGCATTAGTATTTACTAAAATATGATAAGGTAATGAAGTTTAATATGTTGCAGGGGTTAAGTTTCTAAAAGTCTTGAAACTTATAAAAATTTAACAATTGATTCAACCCCCCCATTCTCAGTTGTTATTCGGTCCTTTGGAACATCAGTATCATCACTAGAGTCTTCAAAATAACTCCATTTGGATTTCATGACCTTCTTGTATTTTTTATTATATTAAACCTTCTTGAAATAAATTTTATTATAATTTTTATTTTATTAGAGTTGAGGTAAGTATATCTTTTTCATGACCCCATCCCTCCAAATATTTCGAAATAAAGGAATATATATAATGGCCATAGAGTCCCTCCTCTAGTAGTCCTTGGGTTGGAGATAAGAACCAAGGGTATAAAATCTCATGAATGGGAGGAATTTAAATCTATAATGAATCATTATTAAAATATATGATAAGTAACCCCAAAGAAAATCTAGCATATAATAGTAAAATAAACCCAAAACCATCCCACCATGTATAAAAAATTTCAATAGATAAAAAAAGTATCCAAAGTAAAATACCAAAAAGAAAATTCTTATTATAGAGAATCAATGGTAGGTTGAAATCCCAAGCTAGTGAAGTCCATTTTGGTCCCCAAAGTATTCTTGGAAACATGATAAACAATTTATATATATAGGTTGAGCATAAAATGTATACTCATTAGGGACATAACCAAGGTCTCAAGTTCACATGTTAAAAATGCATGCTAATGTGCCATTAAATAAACAATAGAACCAACAAGAACCTAAACAGGTCAACTAACCATCCCAAACTCACCATGGATCACTAATCACACTTCCAATATAGTAATATAATAATCATGAATAAAACAAACCCACCCCACTATTGCTTCCTCACTGATTTATCACTCCCATGCCCCAACATCAAACATTGTGTGCTCTCATACATTACATACACACCACATAACATCACATAAAATCATACCTAAAGACACCTGGGCCATCACACCTTATCACATAACATAATCAGGGTAGTAGGTTATCATGAATGTGAAGGACATAAAACTCATTCCCTCCTATTACCACACATGATCTCCACCACACATCACATCACATCACTACCTCATCACATCGCATCTTGCTCAAAGACTCCTAGGCCATCACATCACATCTCACCACCTCGCTCGAAGACACATGGTCCATTACATCACATCCTAGTTGAAGACACCTATGCCATAACTAGTTCCAAAGGAAGATCAAGTAAGAGGGGTAAACAAAAATCCATATAACCATCATCCCAAATGTTGGGGAAAAAACATTGAACCCAAAACCTTTGGGTGTTGGTAAGTTTATTCAACTCGGGTGGGGTACATATATAAATAACATAAAATACATGATATATAGATAAATCTTAATACCCAAACTATGGGTTCACAACAACTGAAATAGTATACTCTACCCCAACCACCACTGCACCACTCACTAACCATCATAACTTCTCCCACAACTATATGAAAAACACCACATAACCACCACACATGACACACATTTTAACATTCATTTACTTAGAAAATTCATTCACATATGAATTAACCATTCATTTAAGGTTCAATTAATTTAATCCATTTACCAAACATATATTTACATACAATATCATTTATCTAACAACCTATTTTTCTTCATTTTAATATCACAATTTATTTTACATCTAACAGAGAAACGAACACAACCATCATACATAAAATCACTCATATCACATCAACCATTATTACCATGACATAATAACCAAAAAATCTAAACTAAATAATTACACATCACAAAACCCACCACATATTACAAAACAACTTCCACACACAATAAATACACATAAACAATACACACATTTCCATTTCGCACCATAACCATCATGAAACTACCCACATAACATCCATGAAAACCAACCACCATATTAAACATTGAATCCTTCTCATAACCCATCTAGCCACCAACACTATTTTATGATAACCCACAACACACAAGGCAATATAATAAGTTTCCACACACAATAGTAACACACCCAAGCTTCTACAATTTATTTGAGGGCTTTGATTTCATTACTTCTTTATTTAACATGGGTATCATCACACAAAATAGATTCCATGGGAAACCAATTAATTAAATGCATATATTTTATTTAAAATTTTATTTAGGTTATGATAAAAAACAACATAGCAAGGGTCTTAAAACATACTATCTATAGTGAAAAAAGTCTCCCAATAACCATTATTTTAAGTATTGGAAACAAGCATACAAAAAATCATCAAAAAAATATCAAATTAGTAAATAATGTGATATCTCTGCCCTAACCATCAATTATTGTTATACTAAATCAATTTCTTATTTAATATGACCTACAATATCCACCAAAAGGAAATAAAAAAGCATGAAATCTATACATATAGTATGTAAACAGAGGAGGATGAGGATTCCCTACCAAAAAGAAGCTATTCAGACTCACTACAAACCGTAGGGAGAATATAAAATAGCCCAAAAACCATAACCACTCTAGAAACTATGGATTACCCTAAACCATAATAAAGGGCTACAAAAAACACAGTATAAATTCACCCCAAACTGAAAGCACAATACCACAACAGAATCATAAATAATATTGGAAGAAAACATGTGGTCAAAGAAGAAGGAACTCACCTTGGATCACCAAAAATCAACCATCAGAACCAATGATCAAATTACGAGGAAGGTAGGCTATAATATCCTCCTATGGTGTCTATAATTTTACACAAATGAGAGAGACTAGACTAAATGAAGGAAAATTTGGCTGAGCATTAAACTCATATTGGCTATAAATAGCCTAATTTATTTTGTAAATTATAGACTTATAGTGTAAAATCCAAGGTATAATTTTTTAAAACCATAAATTAAAATTTTACACCATAAACCCATTTTTCACTAAAAAACATGGTTCCTTGGGATTAGTAGATTTTATGCCCTAAAGTTCAATTTTACACTATAAACCTATTTCACACCATACTCCCTCAATGAACAAAAGCATTAACTACAACCCATATAAGCTGTAAATGACCCACATACTGACACATACATAGCTTATTTTAAATTTATTTTTATTTTAATTTCCATTAATGCTTTGTTTTTGAGGGTTTCCAAAGTTTTTATGGAGAATAGGTGAGTTTTCATGAATTGGGCCAAACCGTGAGCCCAATTCCAGATTTAAAAATAAATTTTGTTTCTTTTATAACTTATTCATTTTTTAATATTTTTCACTCATTACAACTCCTAAATGTCCTCCCCTGATATATTAACACCACAATTAAAATTTGGAGCCTTTGGAAATCCATAACCAAGGTGTATATGAGTTTTTATTTAAGGGATTGGGCCTGCCCAAAAGCCCAATTCCAGTTTTAAAAATAAAATTTGATTAATTAATAACTTATTCATTTTAAGGGTTTTTTGGTGATTCCAAGCCCCAAACACTCCCCTCGAACCCAGCCGCGCGTCCAATATCCTCCCACACTCTTTTCATCTCATTTTCATTGCGGTTTAGGTAGAATCTTCTGAAGAACTCAAATTTCGGGAAGATTTATAAAGGTAATTTGTTTCCTTCATAACTCCTTCGATTCTTATTCTTTTTCCCCCATTAAAATTCCTAAATGATCTAAATATCCTTGTTCGAACCTCCCTTTAAGGTTTAAGTATTTCTAAAATCAGATACTGCTATTTTTGGGGGAGATTTATACAAGATATTTTAAGTAAGTTGTTCTCCTCCTTTCTTCTTTCAATTTGTTTAGGGTTACATCCAATTTACTTAGTGTTTCTTCCATTATCATTGAGGTTACTAATGTCCAGGAATTAGGGTTTAAAAATTAGGGTTTTATCTTGTGTTTCATGGTTTTAAATTCTGGTTTTAGGTCTGGTTTACCTTTCTTGAGGTGCGGCGGTGGTGCGTTTGAGTTTTCGCACAAAGGATTCAAGGGTTTCCTTGGTTTTGGTAGGTGATTCCATTGTGTATGAAATCTTTGTGAATTGGATACTGTTTTATGGTATTTTCACGCTTATTAAATTTTATTATTTCTGAAAAATATAGTTTTAGTGGTGTTTGTATTGAAAATGAATCCTAAAGGCCAATTTCATGTGAAATTGGGGGTTTTTCATAGAAATGTTTTATTAGTTTAATTGGGGCTACCCTATAAGTAACTAGTTGATTTTATTGAAATATAATAGGGATAAAAATACTGTTTTTAATGATTATACCTTGTGTTTGTTGCTGAAAAATCTGGTTTTAATGGTGTTTGTGAACCACATGAAATTCTAAGAGTTGTGTTGTGTAAAAATGGAGACTTTGCAATGATGTCGTTTCTTGAACCATATGGGGTTGCCCTAAAAATGATTTTGTGTTTTCATTTAAATGTAGTAGGATTACCTTTATGATTTGTAAACTTAAATATGTGCACATAGTATTCAAGTGATGTCTATAAGGAGTTTTGTGTCTGAAACACTACGAGATTTTGAGGAATTGTTTTATAAAAAATCTAAGTGTTTTGTTGCGTTTTTTAAGTGGTATAAAATGTGATAGCTACTGTATTGGTTATGTTTGACCAGTAATGGTGTTTTATATGAAAATTTATTTATGTTGCATGCTGAAATTTATTGAGCACAAAAGGGGAAGCCCGGGTACCTAGGTGGGGCGGATTTGTACTAGTACAACTAGTGAACCGGATGGGTTTTGTCCCTGTTTCACTTAGCATTTGGATAACGACAACTCTAACTAAACTATGTGGATGATTATTGGGGACCACTAGGTTATGGTTATGTTCCCTACTAGTGGATCGTGCACGAGAAATGATTTTTCTATGGTTACTTTACACCGAGGTACGAGGTACATAGGGCCCAAGACAACCTAGTTCCTAGGGGTGTTCCCAATGTTGTTGCTCATTGGATTTGTAGTATTTACCCATGTTTTAGGGTGTTTTTGGAATTAAATTACAGTATCTAACATTTCTATTTTAATGTGTTAATAGTCTGAAAATTTTGGATTGAAAACTATTTTCAATTAGAGGTTTCATTTCTTGAAATTTTAACACTAATTTTCCTTGCGTTTGAAAACTGCTTGCTTTTTCACATTGTATTTCTTAATATTTGGAATCTTTGGGTGGTATCCTATTGGGATTAGGGTCACACCATACTTACACCCTTTGGGTGTAGGTAGACTTGGTTATGTTTGATTCAGGTAAAGGAAAGGCTAAGGGTGATGGCGGTTCATGATGTTAGTTCCCATCCTTGGTGCAGAGTTGTGGAGATAGCTTGGGGGCGATGACCCCTAGTCGTGTGGAGTCCTTGGGGCTATCTTGATGCTATAATTATTTTTATTTAGACCACTTGTATTATCTTTAAACTAATGTAATCAGTTCTGGTTTTTACAAAAGTCTTGTTTGGCTCAAAAATTTCAGATTTATATTATGGATTGTTTTTAATGTTTTATGCTTTCATACTCGGGTAAATCATTCCCAGACCTAAATTAATGATACCCGGGCACTTTTGCCAGACCGTGGGGATAGGGAACGCCCTTCGGGTCATGTCACAGGCTGGGTTTGGTGCCGGTTTTGGTGGTGACCAGATTCGGTTCGTGACAAAATGGTATCAGAGGAGGTTTTCTCCTTGGGTCATGTTATTTGGGGAAGAGTCAGCATAGTCTGGAGATAGGATTTTGGGACTTGAAATTTTAGTCATGGGTAGTGTGCCTAGACAGCACACCTCATGACGGGATTCAAGTCACCATGGGAAGTATGGATTTATCTATGTCTTTTGGTTTTCTTGGTCTGATGATGATTAGGGGAAATGAAAAGAGAGTTGGGTTAATGGTATCAGTAACCTCACAGGGCCTGGAAATCCATGTGGAGCTGGGGATATTCCCTAGAACACTCTCTATGACAGTGAAGTGATTGGAATATGTCCGCCAACCATATGTCCAAGTTACCAACTGAAACTAGTTTCCTCTCGCATTGTCTTGTGTTCTTTAGTTTTGAAATCTTGGAACTTTGGTTTTAAACTGACTTTGTTTTAAGAAGTGTAAAGTTTTTGTGAAATGATTTTAAAATAAATATGGAATGTTTTGATTTATGAAATGGTGGAACTGAATTTTTAGAATTGTTTTGAAATGGAAAATAGTATGCTTACACCTCTTTTGAAAGCCGAAACCATATTGAAGTTTGTTTTCAAAAGTGTTTTTATTGAATTATGGATTCTTTTCTAAATGGTTGTGTCCTTATGAAATGTTTTGTAAGATGTGAATTGGGATTTTGATCTCATTGTTAGCAGTTTTGACAAAAAGAATGTGTTGGTTGACTGTTTTGGTTTTGAAAAGTGGAATGAATTTTTGTTTTAAGCTTTGGTATTTTTGTGAGCAATCACATGCATGGGGTTATATGGGATGATGGATGGTTGATGGCATGATTGGATGAGTGCTGGGATGGATATGAGGAGGGTGCCTAGTGTGGCACAAAAACATGCATGTGTGAGGCCCATGGGGTACCATTGGTGGATACGCTTACTGCTAAACCGTTTGTTTTCAAAGAATTGGTTTTAAATAAAAACATGATGTCTTGATTAATAGTTTGGTATGGTTTGTATTATGGGTTTTTGAAAATGTTGATGTTGTGGGATGTTTTGAGTTCAAGAACCCCTTCTGTTTGAACTGTGTTTTGGGTTTGTGTTTGGTCGGTAAGCTGTGTTGTAGGGACAGTTAGTGGTCTATTTTGAAAAAAAAATTTGGGATGCCTTTACGGTGGTTCCCATCATGTGTTTGGATCTGGTTTGTGGAATGTTTTGAACAATGGACCATCTTGGTTGGGTCCTTGGGTTCTCTCATTGGATAAGGTATGCCCCCATTAAGGGTTAATGCACAACTGAAGTGCAACCCGTTTTGTTTCGCCATTGGAAAATCCTCCAGTTGATCAATATAAAGAATATTTTATCGAACATTTTTTTATTGAGTCTACACCCATTCATTTCACTGATTTGTGGATCCTCTTGTAGTGGGATAGTGCTTGTGGAAGGTTGAAAGAGACCTTAGTTTCTTAAGTTTCCTGATTCATCAAAGGTGGGAGTGTTCTTTCGTTGTTAGTACGGATGAGTGTCTTGATGGTGTCTAAGAGGGCCTCTGGGTTCTTTATAGTTTCTTTGAAGAAAGAGTTATTATTAAACCACCAATTTTGAGATTTTGGTCATGATAGAATATTGTGTCCACTTTTTGGACTTATTTGTTGTTTAGGGACTTTGAATATGGTCCCGTTCCATGTATTGTTTCTATCAATCGCAAGGGTCATGTTCGGTGACGCATTGTGATGTTGTGTGCTCTTTTGACCATAAATATGAAGTTCACACAATCCTATAAGGTTCTATGTTATGTTGGGATTATTTCTCCCTTGGTAAAAACATCAAATCCTCTATCTTAGAGGAAGGTGTTTATACGTGTCTTTCCCTTCTGTTGTTTCTCACCCAAAGAAACAAGGTGCGATGTGTGTGCATCTTCTGATCCCTTGTTTCAATGAAATGTATGGTTTTGGTAAATTGGGTTATGGAGTGTGTTATGTATTGATAAACCCATCAGGGTATGCGGTTTAGTTGTTTGTGGCACCTAAAGAAGAAGTTCCACATAGGGGTTTCAACAGCCTAATTGCGTGGCCGAAGATGCTTCAATATTTTGAGCTCCAGCCATAGGTCCCTGAGAGAAGCTGACGCATAGTCAGAGGAAACACTAGTGTCATTTAAAAACTTGTACAAAGTCATATCATCAGTATGAAATATAGTAATAGTTTAAACCTATGGGGTCATCATATTTCTTATATTGTTCCCATTCGGTGGAAATAGGTGGAGGGTCTTGTACCCATGTCATCACACAATGTTATTCCCCCCCCCTTGGTTTCCATTGAGTCTTTGGAGAATGGTTAGAAATTTGGCTAGACAAGTTGAGCACATGGTTTTCACATGGTTAGTTCTAACCATGAAAAAAAATAACCATGGAGATATAAGGATCCACATAGTATCTCACAGTTTTCCAAACTGTGCAGACTAACCGTGCGACCGTCCCAACTCCTTAATTTTGGGGTCTTTTCATGTCGGCCCACGCCGGTCGGTTAAGATGGTTGGTTCTTGTGGTGGGAAGACCCACTGTGGGTATCATGTATATTATTTTGTAAATTTCTAATTTATGTATACCCCTTTTACTAGGGATTCTTTTTGGGACTCCCCCTATTAGTGTCCCGATTCTATCTCAAAAAAAATATTGGTTATCTCTTATAGTGGGGAGTGTATTAGTGTCCCCCCGTACCAGTAACATAGATTTATCTATGGTTTTGGCTTGGTGTATATAGTCTCATTTGGAGATATCTAGCTACCAACATCTTCCTTGAGTAAACGTTGGGACTGGAGAGCACCCAATGGTTTATTTAAAGTAAGGTAAGTGTAACCCTGTTCAAAGTTGTTGTTGTTTGGGTAAATTGATTGAGTGTTGTTAAGATTGTGTTTAAGGAGTTTTCATTTGGTATAAAGCATGAATGTTACTGATTCTTTCAGGAAAGTGGTGTAAGTCAGGTTTGTGAGAGTATTCCTTCCTTCATTGATCACTGGAGGTGTTATGGCATTTGGGGGAGAAACTTGGCAAGAGAGTACCTCTTGGTTTCTCAGTTGGGTTTGGTTGTTGCTTTGGTCTTACTGTGATTTTACGGGGTGAAAAGTTTTCATGGTGGGGAGAATTTTCACATACATAGCTTATTTTAAATGTATTTTTATTTTAATTTCCATTAATACTTTGTTTTGGGGGGTTTACAAAGTTTTTATGGAGAATAGGTGAGTTTTCATGAATTGGGCCAAACCGTGAGCCCAATTCCAGATTTAAAAATAAATTTTGTTTCTTTTATAACTTATTCATTTTTTTAATATTTTTCACTCATTCCAACTCCTAAATGTCCTCCCCTGATATATTAACACCACAATTAAAATTTGGAGCCTTTGGAAATCCATAACCAAGGTGTATATGAGTTTTTATTTAAGGGATTGGGCCTGCCCAAAAGCCCAATTCCAGTTTTAAAAATAAAATTTGATTAACTAATAACTTATTAATTTTTAAGGGTTTTTTGGTGATTCCAAGCCCCAAACACGCCCCTTGAACCCAGACGCATGTCCAATATCCTCCCACACTCTTTTCAGCTCATTTTCATTGCGGTTTAGGGAGAAACTTCTGAAGAACTCAAATTTCGGGCAGATTTATAAAGGTAATTTGTTTCCTTCATAACTCCTTAGATTATTACTATTTCCCCCATTCGAATTCCTAAATGATATACCTATCCTTGTTCGAACCTCCCTTGAAGGTTTGAGTATTTTTAAAATCAGATACTGGTATTTTTGGGGGAGATTTCTACAAGATATTTTAAGTAAGTTGTTCTCCTCCTTTCTTCTTTCAATTTGTTTAGGGTTACATCCAATTTACTTAGTGTTTCTTCCATTATCATTGAGGTTACTAATTTCCAGGAAGTAGGGGTTAAAAATTAGGGTTTTATCTTGTGTTTCATGGTCTTAAATTCTGGTTTTAGGTCTGGTTTACCTTTCTTGAGGTGCAGCGGTGGTGCGTTTGAGTTTTCGCACAAAAGATTCAAGGGTTTCCTTGGTTTTGGTAGGTGATTACATTGTGTATGAAATCTTTGTAAACTGGCTACTATTTTTATGGTATTTTCACACTTATTAAATTTTATTGTTTCTGAAAAATATAGTTTTAGTGGTGTTTGTATTTAAAATGAATCCTAAAGGCCAATTTCATGTGAAATTGGGGGTTTTTCATAGAAATGTTTTATTAGTTTAATTGGGGCTACCCTATAAGTAACTAGTTGATTTTATTGAACTATAATAGGGATAAAAATACTGTTTTTAATTATTTTACCTTGTGTTTGTTGCTGAAAAATCTGGTTTTAATGGTGTTTGTGAACCACATGAAATTCTAAGAGTTGTGTTGTGTAAAAATGGAGACTTTTCAATGATGTCGTTTCTTGAACCATATGGGGTTTCCCTAAAAATGATTTTGTGTTTTCAATGAAATGTAGTAGGATTCCCTTTATGTTTTGGAAACTTAAATTTGTGCACATAGTATGCAAGTGAGGTCTATAAGGAGTTTTGTGTCCGAAACACTACGAGATTTTGAGGAATTGTTTTATGAAAAATCTAAGTGTTTTGTTGCGTGTTTTAAGTGGTATAAAATGTGATAGATACTTTATTGGTTGTGTTTGACCATTAATGGTGTTTTATATGAAAATTTATTTATTTTTCATGCTGAAATTGATTGAGAAAAAAAGGGGAATCCAAGGTACCTAGGTGGGGCGGATTTGTACTAGTACGGCTAGTGGACCGGATGGGTTTTGTCCCTGTTTCACTTAGCATTTGGATAACGAAAACTCTAACTAAACTATTTGGATGATTATTGGGAACCACTAGGTTATGGGTATGTTCCCTACTAGTGCCTTGTGCACGAGAAAGGATTTTTCTATTGTTACTTTACACTGAGGTACGAGGTACATAGGGCCCAAGACAACCTAGTTCCTAGGGGTGTTCCCAATGTTGTTGCTCATTGGATTTGTAGTATTTAACCATGTATTAGGGTGTGTTTGGAAGTAAATTAAAGTATATAACATTTATATTTTAATGTGTTAATATTATGAAAATTTTGGATTGAAAACTATTTTCAATTAGAGGTTTCATTTCTTGAAATTTTAACACTACTTTTCCTTGCGTTTGAAAACTGCTTGCTTTTTCACATTGTATTTATTACTCTTTGGAATCTTTGGGTGGTATCCTACTGGGCTTAGGCTCACACCCTACTTACACCCCTTGGGTGTAAGTAGACTTGGTTATGTTTGATTCAGGTAATGGAAAGGCTAAGGGTGATGGCGGTTCATGGTGTTAGTTCCCATCCTTGGTGCGGAGTTGTGGAGATAGCTTGGGGGCAATGACCCCTAATCGTGTGGAGTCCTTGGGGCTATCTTGATGCTATAATTATTTTTATTTAGACCACTTGTATTATCTTTAAACCAATTTACTTATTTATGGTTTTTACATAAGTCTTATTTGGATAAAAAATTTCAGATTTATATTATGGATTGTTTTTAATGTTTTATGCTTTCATACTCGGGTAAATCGTTCCCAATCCTAAATTAATGATACCCGGGCACTTGTGCCAGCCCGTGGGGATAGGGAACGCCCTTTGGGTCATGTCACAGGCTGGGATTGGTGCCGGTTTTGGTGGTGACCAGATTCGGTTCGTGACACATACACCATAAACCCCTCTTTTATGGTGCAAAAAGCACGCTGTAGCTCAAACATTTATCAAACTTTTGCGAGCCTCTTTTGAGAACCTTTGACTGCTCAACTAGAAAATTAATGGGCTAGGAAGTCATGAACTATTATATTAGATACCTATAAAATTATTATCACCCTTAAGAATAAATTAAAAACCCAACAAAATGGAAAGGGACCCGAACAACCACCCCATGATATGCCTCTCACAGATCTCTTTATGCCTCAACACTACCACCATCCAAACACACCCAACCAAAACACCCACAAGATCATCACACAACTATATAAAAACCTCACAATGAGAACAATACCACATCATACAACACTTAACACAAACCACCCCCTTTACACATAACTATCTACACAACCATCTCAACCCCCGCACCGACCAAAATAACCATTGCCACAACCAACACAAACACTTCCCTATGAAGACAAATATGGTAATCTCATACTCCATGTCAATATATTAACCTTTTTGAGAGGCACTAAATATCCTACACTGTTTTAATAATATCAAATTATAACATGTCTTTATTAGGAATCATGTTTTCCCCTTTTAATTTTCTAAAATATTTATCACACATCATAAAAATAAAGAAACAACACATCTCCTAAAACAATAAGATCCAATGTCATATCAAAAGGAAAAAAAAGAAAGAAAATATAAAAAATAGATAAGGTAACTGGGTGTGCATATGTTTCTATAACTTTCAAGTAATCTCCTATAGGAAACTATGCCTCTATAACATTAGAACCAAGGAAATGGTTCATCCATGAAAAACCTTCTATTGATGGTATTAGATTTCTACTGGTCACTCCATGAATGTTACATAATCCTCTATATCTAACTCTTTCTAGTCAATGATATCAGAATCATAATGTAGATATTGACAAATTTGAGACACATGGAAGACATTATGGATCATCTCTAGGCATAATGGCAATGTAAACCGACATGATACCTTACAAACTCATCCCAAAACCTGAATGGTCCCCAAAAAATGGGGATAAATCTTACACCCCTACCAAACTTCTACTTTAAATGTCGGGGAGAGGCACTAAAGAACACATTGTCTCCAACCTAAAAATTATGGTGCCTCTATTTATGATCAACATAGACCTTCTAACAGTCCTTCACCACCCTCATATGCTCTCTAACCAACTGAATCTTCTCGGCTGTGAACTACACCATAGCAGGACCAAGAACTACTGACTCCTCAACCTCCATCCAACACAATGGATAATGACATGAATTCTTATAAAACACCTAAAATAGAACCATTTGAATGGAATAATGATTAAAATTGTTATATGGAAAATCAACCAGAGGTCGGCGCATTACCCATGATCCACTAATTCCCAAGATACAAGCTTGAAACATATCTTTTAGAGTCTGGATGGTCCTCTATATCTTCCCATCTATTTGAGGGTGGAAAGTAGTTATAAGGAAAAAATTGAAAAAATAACATTCTATAATCCCCTCCATACTAATGAGGTTAACAAGGATCCCAAAAAAAGATTATGGTCCTTAGTACTCTGTGAATCATAACCATGTCATCTATATACCACCTCACCAAAACATCCATGACCCTTGACTCACAGATCTTCAAAAAATGATCTAACCTCATCAGTCGGTCCCATATCACCCAAACTACCTCACAACCTCCCTAATCCTGGGGTAACCCAATAATGAAATAATTCAATATTTCCACCCATTTATAATCAGGAATATCCAAGTACTACAATAAACCTCCAAGAACATGGTGCTCCACCTTCACCTATTAGAAAATCAGACACTTCACCAAAAACTCTTCCACTGACTATTTCATCACTTTCCACTAAATTTATATCCTCAATCCATGATATATCTTTATCACAAAAAGATTTACTGCTAAAGGTGATTTGAATAACTCATGCGAACTCTCTCATGAATCACCTACAGAATGAATAACTTCCCTTGAAACAACACTCTATTCTGACCACCCTTTGTCCGTCCCTATGGAGTATCACTATAACCAACACGGTCATGCATCAATTTTACATTTGATTATCCCATTAAGACTCCTCCACCTTACTAAAATAGGGATGGATCCATTATCATCTGGTAAATACAACCACAACCACTTCTATCTCCAACATCAAGATGCTTTGCTTCTAGATCCTCTGTACCTTTCCAAACATTAGGAGACACTCGAACCACATCTCCATAGTACTTATGAATCAACACATCGACAAAAAAATTCCCATTTATTGATGTGTAAGAGATCTAAAAAACATAATCATAGAGAAATTCCATCCACCACCTCTTTAATATGTTCAAATTTTGAATATAGAGAAATTCCAAACCACAAGTCAACATTTCAAAACCAAACAGATCCCCTCAGTTTTTTGACCATATCATCGATCCTTTAAAGGGGTAACAATTCTTGACCATTACTAGATTCAATCTTCGGTAATCTATCAAAAACCTCAAACCATTGTCCACCTTCTTGGAGAATAAAACTATATCACCCTAAGGGGACACATATGGTTTGATGAAACACATCTGAATTAGATCATTCACATGAAACCTCAACTCACACAAATCTATAAGCACTATTAAATAGAGTACCTTTGAAATCATAGATGCACCCAACTAAAACTCTATCCCAAACTCAACATCACATCGAGGGGGTAGTGTTATAACCTCATTCGGGAAAAAAATATAGGAACTCCACCACAAAACTAGGAACATACCTTGCCTAATCTTCTACTAATAGCTCCACTAACCGAGAAAAAAGAGGATCCAATCACCTTCCGCCCTTCCAATAACCTCACTCACCAATGAAATCCAATCGCTATCCGTCCACATCAAAAAATGAAACCATCCCCCTGAAATAGTCGATGATTGCATGAAAAAAATACATCCATCCCATGCTAAGGATAATATCGTATGGCTGTATCTATAGTAATTAGAAATATAACACTAATTTGTGCTACCCTATCACTATCCAACATCCTTGAAACATGTCAAACAAAGAAACCTAACCTACATCATACGTAGAAAACACCAGGGGAAATAAAGGTCTCTCCATATACATTTTCATAGCATAGACCAAAATAAGATAAAAAAAGGAGTGTGAGTATCCTAAATCAAACAAGTAACACACAAGAGTAGAAGATAAACTAATCATGCCTTAAAAAACACCTGAATATTTTAGAACTTCCACCTCTAATGAGAGAATTTGACCACATCCAACTCCTCTTCCTATTTAATGTACACCTCTGCGATTTCACTCTGGTCTAGGTCCCTCTGGACAAGGACCATCATAAGGCCCCCCTTCTAACACCATCTTTGGATGATGAATAAGCATCAATGGTCATTTCTATTGAAATTTCCTTAAAATAAACTACTGTTATTAATGAAAAGGGGCCCGATCACCCATATGAAACTAGATTCCCAGAATAGTTGAGAACTGAGGCTAGAAGTGAACCTTTCCTCCACAGACCTATTAAAAAAAATAGAAAACCCCAAATAGGTTCTTGGAATCTATCTTCCAATGAGAAAATATATACCATGGTCGAATCCCCATTAGTTTAAACCTTGACTACCTGAACACATGAAACCCACTACCTAAAAATTTACTCCTAGATACACCCTTACGGCTACCCTCCCAAGCCTCAGCTCCAAGAAAAACATCTTCTTGATAAACCCACCTTTTTCCACACCTCCAAGTATACAAGGATAGTAAACCGGGTAAAAAAATACATGATCAATGGGAATAAAGACTCCTACATATACCATGATTTGGAGTCCTAATCTAGAAAAAATATTATGGAAAAAGTATAGACGATCCTTGAATCTAATCCCAATCTCTTGTGCACTCAGACTCCCCTATTGAAGGGAGAGTAGTTCCCACCTATTGGCTTCCCTCAACATCAATGAAATGAACTCTGAATAGAGCTCCATCTAAAATTTGGTCCACAATACATTTTCCTCCTTAAAATCACTAAGAAACAATATCCATCACTAAAGAGTAGCTCCCCACAACATAATAACTTATAAAAACACCCATTACTTAGGAAAAGATCAAATCAAATCAAAAATGATCTCAATCACTTCCAACCAGTGATCCATCTCTAGATCTGAGATTCTCTCCTTATAATTTACTAGAATCTGCCTCTAAAAGGAATGGAAATCCATCTAAAAAAACTCATCCCTCTCTATTGAGTCAACGATTTAACAATCAACTAGATCTTCCTACTAGAACTCAAATAGATAAAAAAATCAGAAACAATGACTAAGATCCATTACTAAGAAGGAAGGATAATTCCCTATGCCTGATATTGTGGAATTTTTCAAATATTATTAATTTAATTCATTTTAATTTTACCAAGATCAACCAATACAATACCAACATAGTCAATCATGATGCATGTACCTATCCTAAGTATCTACCCTAAAAATATTTCCACCTCACTTGGTCATTCAGTAAGCTCAAATTCTATGCACTGGATAATGTGGTGCCATAAAATCCTATGTCCTAGTCGGTCTCCTTTGCCCATGTCATACACCAAGGTCAACTAGATATGTTTCCCTACCAACACATGCAATCCTCATAGTGCCTAACTATAAAATCTATAATTTATCTCAACCATCATATCTAATATCACTCTCTCATGACCCCTCCCTCAAAATATAACGAAATGAAGGAAGAGATTGAATAACCCCTGAGTCCCACCTTCAGTAGGCCTTGAGTTGGTGACAAGAATAGAGGGTACAAAATGTCTTGAATGAGAGGAATTACCCTATATAAATAAATAGGATTGGGAGATAGGATAAATAAACACCAAGAAACTCAAACATATAATAATTAAATAAACCAAAATCCATCAAAATATGCATGAAAAATGTTAAAAGATACAAATAAAAGTCTCCAAAGTAAAATACCAAAAACACATCCCCTATAATAGTGAATCAAAAGAAACTCCAAAACCCAATCTATTAAAGTGAAACACGATAACCAAAGCCCTCCTAGAAACCTGAAAAATAGTTTATATACATAGGGTGAGAATAATATGTATAATCAGTTGGTATATAACCAAGGTCTCAAGTGCACATGTAAAAACAACATGCTAATGCATTAGTGAACAAACATTAAAACCAATAAGAACCTAAATAGGTCAACTAACAATCCTAGACTCACCATGGATCACTCACTAAATCACATATCCAATATAGTAACATCATAATTATTAATAAAAAAGGGTTCCCCATTACCGATTCTCTACTGATTTTCCACTCTCACACCCCAAGGTTGAACATCTTGTGCTCCCTTACCTTCTATAAATACCACATCATATCACATCACATTACATCCCACCTGAAGACACCTAGGAAATAACACCAAATTACATCACATAACTAGGGTAGTTGAGTATCAAGAACATGAAGGAAATCAACCTTGTTCCCTCCTCCTACCACATATAGACCCCACCACATATTACATCACATGACTACCTTATCAAATCACATCTAACTTGAATAAATTTGGGCCATAACATCACACCTTTCTTAAAGAAACTTAGGTCACATGACATCCCACCTAAAGACTATTCCATCACTACTGCCAAAGGAAGAGTGAGGAAGAGGGAGTATCCAACCATCCATATCACTATATTCCTGGATTTTGGGGAAAACACCTGGAAGTCAAAACCTTTGGTTGTTGGTAAGGTTATCCAACTTAGGTGGGGTGTATATTGAAATAATATAAAATACAAGATATGTATATAGAAACCAACACCCAACCTATGAGTTCACAAAAACTACACTAGAATACTTCACCACAACCACCACTATGTCACTCACCAACCATCACATTCACTACCACCACTATATGAATCACACCATACAACCACTACACAAGCCAAACATTTCCACATTCAAATAATAAGACAATTAATTCATATTTTAACTACCCATTAATTTAACATTAAATTCATTTAATACATTTACCACAAATTCATTTACATCCCCTATCATTTTTTACTATCCAATTTTGTTTCATTTTAACGTCAAAATTTATTTCATAGCTAACTGGGAAACTAACACAACCGCCACACAACAAATCACCCATATCACATGAACTATCATCACCATGACACACCAACCAAAAATCTTTCCACCAAAACCACAAAACAAAATAACCAACCATATCTCATAACAAAACTACCACACACAACAACTATACATCATCACCACACATCATCACTAATGCACACCATAACCACCATGCAACTACCCGCATCACATCCATGCCAACCAACCATGAATCACAATTTGTATCCCACTCACATCCTAGTCGATCACCACCATCATTGCATTATAACCCACAATACACAAGGAAACACAACAATCAACCACATACAATAACAACATGCCTTGAATTTCACAATTAATTCAATTTCTTTCATTTTATTACTTATTTATTTAACATGGGTATTATCAAACTAACTAATTTTCATGGGAAACCAATTCATTAACCTTATATATGTTCTTTATATTTTTATCTAGGGTGCGATCACACAACAACATAGTAAGTGGGATCACAATTAATTCAATTCCTTTCATTTTATTACTTATTTATTTAACATGGGTATTATCACACTAACCAATTTTCATGGGAAACCAATTCATTAACCTTATATATGTTCTTTAGATTTTTATCTGGGGTGAGATCACACAATAACATAGTAAGGGTCTCAACACATATCATATATTGAACAAAAAAGGATCCCAACAACTGTCATTTTTAGTATTGGCAAAAATCATGAAAAAAATAAACAAAAATATATATCAAAGTAGTAAAGCATGAAATATATCCCCCACACCCATCAATTCTAATTATTCTAAATCATTATATTATTTAAGCCGACACTCACTATCCACCCAAAGTAAATAAAAATTATTCAATCCGCACACATAGCATGTAAACAGGTGAGAATAAGGATTTCCTACCTTAAAGAAACTTTTTTGACACATTTAACACTACAGGGTGAAGAAAAAATAGTACAAACTCACCCCCAATTGCAACCACAACACCACAATGGAATCCCGAATAATAATGGAAGAAAACATGGGGAAAAAGAAGAAAGAAATCACCTTGTATTCCTAAAAATAAACCACCAGAATCAACTATCAATATAAAAGGAAGGCGGGATGGAAGATCATCCCTTTTCATCTAGGGTTAGCCACAATTGAGAGTGACTATGGATGAATGAATGAAAAATCATCCGAGCATAAAATTTATAATTGATTTAAATAGCCTTATTTATCCAATAAATCATATATTTATGATATAAATTCCATGGGTCTGCTTTTTTACAATATATAAATCCAACTTTTACACTAAAAAACCCTTTTCTACTAAAAAACATGGTGCCCCGAGCTTAAAATATTTTACACAATAAACTTCCATTTTATGCCATAAACCCATTTCACATGATGTTACCTCAACAAATAAAATCCATAAAATTCCACCCATACCTTCCATAAACAACCCACTTATACTATAAGCCTCTCTTTTATGGTGTAAAAATCCTTCTGTAGTTCTGCTGGAGCTCCAACCTCTATCGAACCTCCTCAAGCCTCCTATGAACACCTACGACTGCCCAAAATAGTGAAGTAATGGGTCGAGAAGTCACAACCTATTATAGGTTTGATTTTTCCAAGTTTCTTACACCCATATAATCTAACTTATTTATAATTTATCTCATAATATTTATACTTATTGAAAGGTTTTATGAAACCCATTCTATTGTTATATTTTTTTGAACTTTATTGAAAAATGTGCAAGTTCATCATTTTATCCTGAATTGGTTGAGTTATCTTCTTCTAAAAATGATTTAGAAATTTTAATACCCCTTTTCTTATTTTAATATTTTTAATTAGAAACATTTAATTCATTATTTTCCTTATTAACAAATTTATTCTCTCTAGCTTTATGTTCCATATCAACCTCATACATCATAAGAGTTCCAATAAGATATTTTATTTTAATCTTTTGACCACAGTTGATTTCCGAATGGTAGTTTAGATTACTCTACATCAAGGTGATAAAATTATTATACCTTTTAAGGATTAATACATCTTATTAATTATTGTTCCTAAATTAGAAACATTATTCAAAATCTCATTGAGACTTCCATTTAGTTGGGTAATGATTTATTCTTACATCATTATAAAAGTATCAAACTCTAGAATCAAAATATTATATCTAAGAGTTCTCAAATTGTTTATTCCTTCATAGTTGATTAATATAGTAGTCCACATTTCATAAGTTTTTTGACATTTTAAGACTCAATTGAACTCATCAAGACCTAGTCCATAAATAATAGTGTTCATGGAATTTGAGTTTAAATCATGTCTAGCTTCAGTATCAACATCCGATGTCTTATTTTTTGTCTTGGGAATTTCATAAGGATTCCTGGATTTTAAATAAAATATCAGAATAAGATTCTTGAAATAGATTATCATCCACACCTTCCACCAACCATAATTTTATCTATTAAAATAAATTTCTCTTACCATGGACATACCTTCCTTATTTTCACCAACAAAAACCATTTTAATATGAAATTAAAACCTCAAAATTTGAAATATGAGAACTCAAAATTCATAATCATTGATACAATTTTTTTCTTTAGAATGGGTTTACAAATACTCAAGAGGGGTGTGAATTGAGTTGTTGAAAATGTATTCACTATAAAACCACCCGCTTCAAGGTATGTAGGTTCTAATATTTTTCTTAATAAAAATAAGTAGTGGTAATGAATGAAGAAATAAAAATATTTAATGAAAAATATTTATAGTGGTATATGGAATAAATATTCTCTAGTCCCCTCCACCAATAATCTACTCTATTAATGTGGTGATTTTCCCTATACCAGCCCTTTTTTTGGGGGCTCCCAGCTGAGTACAAGTAGCTATTACTTATTACAATGGTCCTAGAGATTTTAATCTATATATACTTTTAAAATAACTATATATGACCTTAAAAAACTCAATCATAATGAGTTTAGATAGAAATATACATGATTAAAAGAAGTTTGGAAGTTGTTGAAACTCACATTTTCAAGAATAAATTGTAACTAGATGAAGAAAAATCCAAATAAGATGAGATACTTCTAGAATTTCTCTATAATTCATGCAATCATAGGATATATAATTTTATTCAAAACAATAGTAGAGTAGGTTCGATTATTGTAGTTTTAGAGAGATGTATGAAAAAAATATTTTCTCCTATGCACATAATGATTACTCATGCAGGGAATAACTATTCTATTTATACTTATTTTGAATTTTACCTATACCATAATTGATAATATCAATGGTAATATGTATAATCCTTTAAAAATTTAAAGAGACAAATTCTTAAATGAATGTGAACTTCTATTCCAAATATGGAATAAACCTATATGATAGAGATGATATTAATCTTCTTTATCAAATATTTTCATTCTTAGTAAAAAGACACTTTTTCTAAATCAATATTTCATTATTTATATAACTCATTTTCTAATTCACTTAAAATCAGAAGTTTTTTTTTCAAAATGCCACACCAAAGGTAATAAGTATAATTAAAGTGAATATTCTTAGGATAACTCGATCATTTCAATATTTCAATATTATATTACTCTTTTCATAAGATAATTTTCAAAGTAGATTTGTATGATAAAATACTTTAGAACTTTGACTTCTTATTTGTGTACGATAAACTAGATTTATTATTTATATAAGATAAATCTTTCCAGATAAATATTTTTTGAAAAACATCCAAAGATAATATTTCATAATATAAATGGATTCAACTAATTTCCTTAATTATCATAAGATAATTCTTTTATGAATAATATTCTCATAAGGTAGACTACTTCACTTAATTTTCTTCTAACCAAGAACTCTAATTTTTAGCATGAAAAAAACAATTTACCTTATTCATAAGATAATTTTATTATGTAGTAAGATAACTTTTATGTACCGATATTCTATAATATAAAGTATTTTTTTACAAATTAAAATTCCAGCATAGGTACTAAGTTTCCTTCACAACATAATTATGTTATGTATAAGATAAAAATATAGTGTAAGATAAATTAATTTGATAAAAAAATAAATTTCATCATCCATAAAATATACCTCCTTGTTCTTATAAATCTATTAGAATTCATTATAAATATATTTGTAATTTATTCAAGAAAACAACTCATTACTCATGAGAATAGTTAGAGACACAATTTGAAACACAAGAAATAAAATCATTAGAAAATAAATAGGAACTAGTTGAGTCATCAAAATTCATAATGTAATGAGATATATTGGAACAAAATAATTCTTTCAAATACTCTATACCCATTAATACATATTACATGATATAATCATCTCCATAAAATGGTGTACGGAAACATAATAAAGGGGTGAGATTAGACACTTAGTAAGTAAAAGATATATCATATCATATTTAATCATAAATATGATGTAGAACAAGAGGAATACATAAATATCATAAAAAAATATCATAAGACCATTTTTTATAATCATAAAACATGTTAGAACAATATATGATCATAAAAATATTGTTAAGGAAGCGTAAAATTTATAGCATTTCTCAAAATACATATCATTAATCATAAAACATTTGAGAATGATATAAAAGTGTGGAATACTTTAAAAACAAGCATAATTATGAAAACATGGATTATCATGAAAATCATCTTACAGATGTGGAATAACTTGATAAATAACTTGAAAATGTGGTACAACTATAATAATAGGGAAATCTTTATGAGAAAACCCATTATGCTCATGCCCGTGCAAACAAAATCATTATATCAATGCCAAAAAATGTGATCAAACCCATTATGTCCACACCTACGTGAATAAAAAAATTATGTACATGAATGAATATCTCATGAGATATCAAATTAAACCAATTAATTGGAGGAAAATATAACACCCCACCTATCATCATCTATACATATGTGTGCCACTTAAAATCATTCATCGTCATATCTTAAAGAACCTATGAAAAATGAATGAATTTATATAAATTTTCAAAAAAATCACATAAAATGAAATTAATAAATCATGTGATATTAAAAATATAATTTCAAATAAGTAATAATATCATCATAAAATAAATAGGGTGATCAAACAGCACTTTATTAGAGATAAATCTTGGAGGAAAAATAGAAGTGAAAATACAAAAATTTTCACAAAATTTTTTAAACATTGTTATAAAAGATAAAGTGCAAATTAATTTCCAAACAATTTTTAATAATGGAAGGATAAGAATTTTTAAAACCGTATTATAAATAGTTTCAAATAAGATATACTTTAAAAAAAACATAAATCAAACCAATAAATCCGGAGTGGTTAATATTGAAAATAAATTCTTTTATTGAGCATTTTAGGCCTTTTGGAAGAAAGTATACCTCAGAGAAATATTAAAATAATTTCATTTCATAAAATATTTAAAATAAAATATTATGAATATAGAATAAAAATAATAATTTTATTTAATTAAATAAATCACTTTTTATAGTACAAACAAGGACAAGTAATAGAAGATTCATTTGTAAGAATTTCAGTTATTCATACCAACACTGTACTTTTATTTTGGAAAACATTTTATCAAAGAATTGATTATATAAAATGAGAAGTAATTTACCTAAATAATAATATAAAAAAAGATATAAAATAGAGTAATGGTAGATTCAAATAAAACTTGAATATTATATTCAATTAAGAAATACTATGACCAATTGAATCAAAAATGGAGTCGTTGAAACTCTTACCTTTACTCTTGATTCCCAAGTAAGTGATTCAACCTATTATATAAAAAACATAAATATATTAATAAATAATTTAATAACCATATTAATATCTAAAACTATTTATAATTTTCACTTATAATAATTATATTCATGTATATTAGTTAGTTTTTACCTATTTTCCATTTCAGATGTTTATAGTTGTACAAGTTTCGTAGGAGCAGTGTTGGTATTCATTTCTCTTAAAAAATTAATCATTGTAAAAACAATTAAAGGTACTAGAATTAATGTTTTAGAAGGACCCATAATGTTATAATTCCATCACATGGGATTTTTATTTGAGTTTTTTAAGACAAAATTAGTGATGAACTAGTTTTAGATTATTTACCGATATCGATGGATTACCTTATAACAGTTATTGATTTTTGTGTTATCCATATTGAAAATTATTAATGATATTTATTAATTAATTATATATATATATTATATTTATTCATCAAATATAAACAAAAATATCAATGATTTTGATAGTGTAAAATGAAACACGTTTATTTGTGGAGGCCGTACTCTGCACACACACATGATTCACATTTTAGTTTTTCTTAATGGAAAAGGTAAAGTTGGTTAATATATGTACCATAATTATAATAAAATATAATTATAATAATTATAATATTTTTATAATTTTATTATGGTTTAATAGAATTTGAGGAAGGTTAAGTGTATATAAATAAATAGAAAAGAGGTAGGAGTGGTTAGAAATTTGTACCTCACTACTTGGATTATCTCATTTAAGAAGAGTGTTAAACCTTTGAGGGATGGTATTTTGAGAAGAATAAAACCTCTTTAATATGTATATGAGGTTTTAGGAGAGAGTTGGGTAGATCTTTTGACTAAACATAATGGGTTTTATTGAGAGCGTAAGTGATGAAAGGAGTGCCCTAGTAATAAGTGAAAAGGGATGACATTTATGTAAATTCCCAAAAACATTTCAATAATGGGAAGTCACTATCAAAGAAAGTGTCTCCAAAATTTATAATTAATATAGAGGATAAGTAATAAGTTTGATAATGGACTCAACCACACATAATAAGACATGTTTTAAACATGTTTGAGTCCATTAACTCTTAGTTTTTTACTTTGAAAATCTTAGATTTTACCACGGTAACTAGTTTTTACCTAAGTAATTTATCCTTTATGACTAAAAAAAATAATATTTTAAAATTATTTTTACATAATATTTCAAAATTTTAAATATATTTAATAATATAAATTTCTAAAAGTGATAAATTTATTATTTATTAAAAATAATTTTTTGAGAAAATATAACTTATGTTTGAAAATGTAAAATATGGTTTTATAAACTAAAACCAATTTTTTTAAAATTTTAAATTCATTTATAAAATACATATTTGGTCTAAGAAATATTTTTAATTATTTTAGAATTCATACTTATATACTAACAATCTCATAAAATTTATGTTATTTGTAAAAATTCTTTTTATGTTATTTACCTAAAAATAATGTTTTTTGGAAAATCCAAAAAAATAATTTTATGATAATATAAAATTGATAAATCCAAAAAAGAAGTTAATACAATCAATTTTTATCCTAAAATTTAACAATTTTATCTCAAAATTTATCAATTTTATTTTTAATTAAAAATAAAAAATATAGAGAAAACATGGTTGATCATAAAATGACTTTTGATATATCAATTATTATTTTCCCTATAAACGAATAATTAATCTTGTGTTAATAGTTTATTAATATTAAAATATATTCTACCTGAAATGAAGTAAATTTTAGAAAAAATATTTTATTAGTTGCTTAGCTGTACTATTTATATCGATATTTAAATTGAAGTTTATTTTTTTGTTATATATATATATATCATAATTTTGTTACCATTGTTTATACCTTCGTATTTTATGGATACCTTAAAATGGTCTATATATGTTTGGTTTTAGTGTTGCACATGGATAAAAATATTCAACATAGTATTTATTTAAGGATGAATATTTTACTAAAATTCTGGTCATTACAAAAAATCATTACAAGGTAAATAACTTATAGATCCAAACATAATATCATCAATATATATTTGAACAATTAAGATATAATTTGAAATCTTATTAATAATAAAAGTGAGATAAAATTTTCATTTATTAAAACCATTATTCAATAAAAAAGAAATTCTATCATACCAAGCTTATAACGACCCGACCCCAGTTACCCAGAGTCAGTGCATTATTACATAACATTGACATGATACAAGGAATTATGTCCCGAAAGACCAAACAGTTTAGTATCCTTGGAAGTACTAGATACATACATAAGTTTTACATTACATTATGAATTGAAAAAAAAACAACATTGTGTCTCAGTAGAACACATTCATATCCCTTAGCCTATCCCGTAGGTTAGTCATAAAAAACTTCTTCATATCCTGGAAAAAATAAAACATAAGAAAGGGGTGAGCTCAGATGCTCAGTAAGTATAATAATATAGCAGGAACATTCATAAATAAGCATAAACATTTAAGGCAATGTATAAGACTAAAACACAAGTCTTTTAAACTTAAACTTCAGCATAATATGGAAAAGATAAATCAAACAATTCCATTTACTTATTTACATGGATATTATACTAGTCGAATAATCACATGTAATATCAATAGCTAATTTCATAATGATGGAATGCATAATTCCAGACATCATAACCAAATAGTTAAGGCCTTATGCCAAGACTACAAATAAGATTTTTTCAAGGGCTTATGCCAAGACACTAGTTTGTCTCATGAGACATACCAATGCATTGAGGAGCTATAGTAGTCTCCACCATCACTTACTAAGTCCAATGCATTCCTCATATGAAAAGGTTGAAACATAACATTAACATTCCTATTAAAAATAACATAAGAAATGTTAATAATTTAACCATAAACAATGAATGGTATAAAAATAACACATCCAAAGTCAAACATATCACAAAACCTTCAATACAATATGGAATATTGTATCATAATAAATCAACTTCAAACAAGTGTAAAATCCATCAAAGGATGTTGACATAGATGAAATCAAAACTATTTGAGAGAAATATCTCTTTATATTTTGAAATCATTTAAAAGTTATATAATTATAAAAGAAGACATTTATTTTGAAAATATTTTTATAAACTTGTAAGGGAAGCATCAAAGGTGTTATAATAGCAGGAAATAGCTGCACCGGCCGTATAAGTTTAAAAAACATTCTTACCTTAATTTTTCGAAAAGGTCATAGAGTAGCTTGTTTAGAAAATGACAGAAATATTCCATTCAAAACATTTTATAAAAAGTCAAACAAGAATTTAAATTAATTTAACCAATATTCTAGTAAATAGTAAAAATGTTTTGAAATGCATTTTTAAGAAGCAGGAATGAGGATGATAAAGAATTCCCAGTAGATGCTTACGTATAAACAACCTCAGATAATAAAGAGATTGTAAAATTAACCATTTTTTTGTAATTTTCCTTAGTCGAGGGTATGTTAGCATAATTTATAATAGTTAAATCTTTTTATTAAATTATAAAATAACCATATACATAAATATGATATCATATATGATATTTTAATATTGCTTTGTTAATAATATTTCAGTAGTATCATTGTTCCGAGTGTTAACTGATTCGTTTTCCTTTATATGTTTTGTTACCTAAGTAATTTTTTTATGGATAGGATGTATTTTATTCATATACATAATGATATTAAGTTCTACAACATTATTTTTAATCACAAAATAAAAATTATTCTTGAATGGTTATGATGGGGAATGAATCTCATCATGTTCGTGGAGACCGTAATTCGTACATACGCACGAGTGACAATATCATTATATTTATGGTGAAATCATATATAATTGGATGGTATATCATATAAAAAGAATCATTAAGATGTTATATTTATTATTTACATCAATTATACTCATTATTATACCCATACAAATAATGAAGTGTTGAATAACAAACTACACCACGAGGTGGAGATGGTAAGCCGTACGTACGCATGTATGGTGAATTTTTCATTTATAGGATGGATAGAATAATGAATATGGTTGTACCATATTTATAATAACATAAAATTATGTAAAATTTATTGGATTTATTATTTTGGTATGAAAAAAAAGAAAGAGGAAGTGGAAGAAGAAAAGAACTTTGAAAGAGGTGATGAAATTATTACCTCTTCTTCAAGTGCTTCCTTTTGATTTGATCAAAAGGGATCCTTAGGTTGACATTATGATCAAATTAATTCCTATAGGATTAAGTTAGTGTATTTGGGAGGATATTTGATCAGGTTTTGGTCTAGAAAAATGGATTTGAAGGAGTGATTTTTAGAGAAGGGGAAGTACCCTTTTATAAGAGGGGTGAGGGTCACTTTAGGAAAATCTTGAAGTATTATTTTATTATAAAATCATTTTCAGTTTATAATGTCTCTATAGGAATTTATTTTTAGGATAAGGTGGGGATGTGTCTAAATCCTCTTAAGAAATATGTTTTAGAAAAGTTTAGGTCACCATATTAAACTTATGTTTTAGATTTAACTCTTTGTTAAATAGTTTAACTTTTACCCTGTATTCTTGTATTATTATAATAAATGGTTAATAAACTTACTATAAAAATCCAATAGAACCCCAAGTGGTTCATTAATGACATATTTATCATTATATAAGTTCTTTGGAAAAACCTTATATTTTTAGTAATATTATATCTTTTAATAATATAGTATTTGTTTTAAAAACCCATTTATGTCAATTTTGACACTATTTAGTATTTGGTTTTTGTGAAAGTCAAAAAAACTTGATTACTTCAAAAAAAAAATACATTAAATAAATCATAACATGTCATATTAACCTAGAAAATATATTAATGCATCAAAAGTCTAAATTTAAATTTATTTTGATATTTATAATATCAATTATTTTAATTTTTCATTAATAAGGTAAGTACTGCATCATCATTGTTTCATAAATAAATTTAATTATTTAATGTCTAAAAATTATAAATAAAATACCATGATGTATGAAATATTTTTATATTTATAATGAATATTTATAGTCAAATTTATCATATTAATAACCCTATATTAAAAATGGTTTAGTTATTAAACTTTTAATTTTACACTTTTAACTCTTTAAATAAAATAATAATAAATGTCCTAATATAATCCAAGTGGATCAGAGAGGATCTTATTTTATTCCTAAGGTTTATTTTATTCGAAAAACACTTATCCAATAGAATTAGGACACACATAACGTTAATTATAATATCATTTTTACCTTTAATTACCCTATTTACTTTTAACCGTGGTAAATAAAATTCAAAAGTTACTATTCACAAAAAAAATTATTTTCATCATGTTGAACCAAATTTTACTTACTAATGTCAATTGTGTCTCTCAGATTTTTGAAATTCAATTCACAGAAGCGGTAAAATTACATTTTATGCAAATTCACAAATGTTCCTAGAAGATGGGTAAAATATGTTAAATAGTTCAATAAAATTTTATATATCTAATATTATTATAAAATGACTCCAATGAATTAAATTGAAATAATATAGGTATTATGTATCTATTTTTACTTTAATTTAAATTTAAATAAAAATATTAATAATTTAAATAAAAAGTTGGTTTTAAATAATAACATAGTGTTTTTCATTATTCATCAAAAATTGAAAGTTTTCATAAAAATTCCAAAAATTCACCCTAAGATAATTTTGATATTCCAAATTCAAAAATTATTTCTATTTTACCAAATTCAAAACATAGGTGTTGCATTAATTAATTTAAAATTAATTCCTGTTGTCAAAACCAGAAACCAGGTTTTTGAGAAGTAACTGAATATTATTATTATTTTTATTATAATCAAAACACTTTTGAGGAAAAGTGAGAAACCCCGAATCTAAATTACTAACTATATGAACCATAAAACCTATACCAAACTAAAGGAACCGCCCATCCCTAGAAAATACAAAAAGATGAAAAACCCTCACCATTGCCTGACTACTTAGTAAGATGTTCCGCGCACGAATGTACATGCCCGAAACTGATGGTGAAGCCATACCCTCTCAAGATTACGAATGGAATGCACTGGTGAATATTTAAGCTCTGATCCCCATTTGGAGCAGGACCCTCAAAATATTGTTAAAACACCTCCAAGAAACATTCAAAAACAAACAAAATCTTCTCCAAAAGCCGTAGAACCCGAACTGACATGCTTCCCAATCACTCAACAAATTCCACCCATCAATTCAGAATCATTGAAGGATAGTTTTAGATTATCAGAAACCATTTCCCTAAATAAATTCCAATAGATAGAGGATACCTGGATGCTTGGGGTAGCTGATATCTGATTTTCAATTTCAGAAGCCAGCTGATCCCAAGTTTGTATATACTCCTCAAGGATGATCTTCCCTTTATTGAATCCCCCCACAAGAATTTGGTCTTGTTTATCAACCCAGGAGTATTGTTCCTCATTGAGTGTCACCTTTAATCTTTCTTATTTTTCCTCCTCTTATTTGTCCTGTTACTCCTTGGGCTTGTATCTTGCCTAACCAATATATAAGGATCAGTTCCATGTGTTTCTACCTCGTGTTCCCCATCTACATCGATCAAGAAGATGATCTCAGAACACGAACCAACCTCTACAAGAACTTCAAAGACACTGTTCAGCTTAATTGGGTTGAGGTTCCTTGAAAAATCACCCCTGGCCACTAAGAACTGACAAAACTGTCCAGTTATTGCCTTCCCTTACCAAAAACAACCTTACCCGACCTTAGCACCTCCGTATAGGAATCAACTGCCTCATCCACCTCTCCCCTTGCCCTATGTTCTATTGAGTTGCACCCCCACCCAATGGTCTTTCCTTACAAATAGCCTCATATTGAGCAAAAAACTCCCCCACTTTAACACCCCAAAAGGAATCAGCTTCTTACCATAAGATGGGCTTGCAAGATCATGCTTCAGCCTGTTAAAAACTTCTGAGACCTTTGGATTAACCACCATTTCTAGTGACTTATTCCCCACAAACTCATCATGACTAGACTTCAAAGACCCATTGGGTATCACCAGGTTACAATCAAACCACTTCACCTCCACATGCATCAAAGATTGGGACACATCCACCCTGCCCAAGTTGTTAGTGTTGACACCCCTCCCATTACCTTATGAACCCCTAGCCAACTGTTTTGGTGATCCAGCCACATCATGGGACTCTAAAATAATACCACTGCTTCTACTCACATTCCTAAGAGGTGCAAGATCACCCCGTTTACAATTATCCAATGAATGTCCCAGCTAATTGCAGGTATAAAAAAAACCCACCCACGACTCATAGATAACCCATTGCTTGCACCTGTATTCCTCATCGATCACAAACAAGTGAACAATAAATAGAAGATTAAGGGCCTTAAAGACATAAATATATGATGATTTAAAATATCATTGGTTCAAAAAAAACATAAGGTATTATGATAATACATTTTTGGTTTTATGTTCCTTTCCCTAATGCCTATGAATTAATTTCTTCATAGAATTAAGAAAAAAACTTGGCAAGTAGAGTTCCATCCTTTAAATAATTTCTACCATAAACTCATCTTTCACTCCAAAGATAATAGAACTTAAAAATATTCTATTTAACCTAATTGTATAGGGTTTTAAAAAATTAATTAATAATTCATTTATCAGATCATTTGAAAAAACTACATTATACAAACCAAGACATCACGTAGGCCGGTGGTAGGTGATGCACCCTTTTCTCCCTTCGGTTGTGAGTTCAAGTCTCGCGGCCTTACCGAACATGTTGGGTTGTTGCTCGACCTTTGGGTTATCCTTTTTATAAAAAGAGATCCAAAAATAATCTTAATAAATGTTTTAACCTTAAACCATAGTATCCAATGTCTAACTTAATCCATTCCAACCTTTATACTTATCCAAAATACTTATGTCCAAACTCATAATCCAAAAATTTATAAGGAAGGTCAACATAACATAATGAAGATCTCTTTTTGACACATAATAACATGTGAGTACCTTCATCATGTATTCTCTTAAAACATAGTAACACCATGAATTACCATAAAACTTATTTATTACATTAATTATCTCTTATTCCTTTTAGAATACTAGATATATTCCTTATATCCAAAAATTTTGAATACTCCAAAAATGATGGAATAAACAAACCATTAATCAGTTCTGAGGTAGTCAAGAATATCCAATATAATTTATCCAAATCAACCATATATTATTCCAAAATCACCACATCAGTATCAGGACCATATTAAGGTTTATATTTCCTTCAACCATGTATTTTCCAAAAAGTTTAAATTGCTATTGAGTCACTTTTCTTAGTACCATATAATCTCAAATCCTCAATTAAATACTACTGCAGTACAATCATTATTTATTTCCATAATTAATATAACCAGTACATCATTGATACAATACTAAAATGACATAATTAATTAATAAAAATATAAGAACACTAATTATTCCTCTTCATATATGGTAGTATCATAATTTGATTATTATCCAATAGCATCATTTGGGGTATACTATGATGATTGAGACATTGATTTGCATAGTTTCCCAACTCCTTGTAGATGGATTGTTTTACATTTGAAACCTTTTTCTTACCCTTGCAATCACGTACTTGGTGTCCTTTTTCTCCACACTTATAACAAAATCTCATTCTCTTCAAGAATTTACAAAGGTGATTCTTTACATAGTTATCAAATATGGGAAAATCCTTATTTACCTTTTCCCCTTTATCCATATTTCACTCTACCATCCTTTTCTTCTCTGGCTTCCCTTCAAATCCATAGGACTCAGATAATTCATTACTTATCTTATTAACACATGATACTATTTATTCATATGATGAGAATACATGGGATACTATTTCCCTTGTAAATGTTGGCCTAAGACCATGAAAGATATGATCCTTCTTACTCTTTGTATCATGCGTATTTCTAGAGTTCTCATTATTTATACTAGGCACCATTTATAAACAATGGAATACACTAGGTTAGTTTATGAATCACAATGCATAATTCTAAACTTGTAAAATACCTAATATAAATTGAAAAGTTTATGCATATAATCCATAATAAAAAAATGTTTTATTTGAGGAATTATTTACTCATAAATAATTTATAATGGTTTGTAAAGAAAATGTGAATTATCCTAATAATATCCCATAGGAGTTTCAATACTAAGAGTGCAGCAAGGCCTATTGTTGTGTACCAAGATACTCCAAATCAAGCCTGAAACTCCTTGTCGGAGTTTTCACTCCTAAGTACATCTATGAAAAATCCACCTTTACATTATTTTATCCTAACAGGGATGTATTTTCTTAGAAAAACCACATGATATTTTCACTACCAAATTTTTTGGATGTTCTTCTTTACTAATACTCAAATTATATCTTTGAGTAAGGTTATCTAATCAGAGTTTTTCTAAATATAGTTTCCAAGGTTTGCACTAAACTTCATCTAATACCATTCGTAAATCCCTGACCCCAGTTACCCAAAGTTAGTGCATTATTACATAACATTGGTATGATACGAGGAATCATGTCCCAAAAGACCGATCAGTTTAGTAGCCTTTTAAGTAATAGAAACATACATAAGTTTTACATTACATTATGAATTGAAAAAAACAACATTGTGTCTCCATTGAACACACTCATATCCATTACCCTATATCGCAGGCCAGTCATAATATTATTTATTCACATCCTGGAAAAAATAAAACACAAGAAAGGGGTGAGATCAGTTGCTCAGTAAGGATAACAATATATCAGAAACTTTTATAAATAATCATAAACATTTAAGGAAATGTATTAGACTAAAATAAAATCATTTTAAACTTAAACTTCAGCATAATATGGAAAAGATAAATCAAATAATTCCATTTACTTATTTACATGGACATTATACTAGTCAAATAATCACATGTAATATCAATAGCTAATTTCATAATGATGGAATATATAATTCCAGACATCATAACCACATAATCAAGGCCTTGTGCCAAGACTACAAATAAAATATTGTCAAGGCGTTTTGATAAGACACTAGTTTGTCTCATGAGACATACCAATTCATCGAGGAGCTATAGTGGGATCCACTAGTCACTTACTAAGTCCAATGCATTCCTCATATGAAAAGGTTGAAACATAACCTAAACATTCCTATTAAAACTAGCATACGAAATGTTAATACTTTAACCATAAACCATGAATGTTATAAAAAAAATCACATCCATAGTCAAACATATCACAAAACATTCAATACAATATGTAATATTGTATCATAATAAATCAACTTCAAACAAGTGTAAAATCCATCAAAGGATGTTGACATGGATGAAATCAAAACTATTTGAGAGAAATATCTCTTTCTATTTTGAAATCATTTAAAAGTCACATAATTATAAAATAAAAAATTTATTTTGAAAATATTCTTATAATCTTTTAAGGGAATCTTAGAAGGTGTTATAATGGTGGAAAATAGCTGCACCTGCCGTATAAGTTAAAAAAACATTCTTACCTAATTTGTTGAAAAGGTCCTAAAGTAACTTGTTTGAAAAATGATGGAAAGATTCCTTTCATTTTTTTTAAAACTCAAACAAGGGTATAAATGACTTTAACCCATATTATAAGAAAAATTAATTTTTTTAAATTAATTTTTAAGAAACACGGATGAGGATGATAAAGAATTCCCAATAAATGCTTACATATAAACAACCCCGGATAATAAAGAGATTGTAAAATTAACCCTTACCTTGTACTTTTCCTTGGTCTAGGGTACGTTAACCTCCTTTATAATATTTAAATAATTGTTATTAAATTATAAAATAACCACATACATAAATATGGTATCATATATGATCTTCTAATATCGCTTTGTTAATAATATTTCAGTAGTATCATTGTTTTGGGTGTTAAATGATTCATTTTACTTTATATGTTTTGTTATGTAAGTCATTTTTGTTATGGATAAGATTTATTTGATTCATACCCAGAATGATATTAAGTTCTTATAAATTATTTTTAATCATAAAATGAAAATTATTCTTGAAGGGTTACGATGGGGAATGAATCTCATTGCGTTTGTGGAGACGGTAATCTGTACGTACGCACGAGAGACAATATTCTTCTGTTGATGGTGAAATAATATGTAATTGGATGATATATCATATATAAAGAATCATTAAGACGTTTTATTTATTATTTACATCAATTATACTCATTATTATACCCTTACAAATAATGAAGTGTTGAATAACCAACTACACCACGACGTGGAGACGGTAAGCCATATGTACGCATGTATGGTGACTTTGTCATTCATAGGATGGATAGAATAATGAATATGGTTGTAAAATATTTATAATAACATCACAATATTTAAAATTCATTAGAGTTATTATTTTGGTATGGAAACAACAATGACATAGGAAGTGGAAGAAGAAAAGAACTTTGCAAGAGGTGATGAAATTATTACTTCTTCTTCAGGTGCTTCCTTTTGATTTGATAAAAATGACTCCTTAGGTTGGATTTATGATCAAATTAAGGCCTTTAGGTTTAATTTAGGATAGTTGGGAGGATATTGGATTAGGTTTTTTCTGATACAAATGGATTTTGAGGTGTTATTTTGATAGAAGGGGAATTACCCTTTTATAAGAGGGGTTAGGGTCACTTTAGGAAAATATCAAAATATTATTTTATTATAAAATCATTTTCGGTTTATAATGGTTCCAAAGGAATTTATTTAAAATAAAAGGTGGTTATGGGTTGAAATACTCTCAAACAATAGGTTTTAGACAAGTTTATTTCACCATATTAACCTTATCTTTTAGATTTAACTCTTAGTTAAATAGTTTAAGTTTTACCATGTATTCTTGTATTATTATAATAAATGGTTAATAAAATTACTATAAAAGGCCAAGAGAACCCCATGTGTTTAATTAATGACATTTATAATTATTTAAATCCTTTTTTATAACCTTATATTTTTACGAATATTATATCATTTAATAATATAGTATTTGTTTTAAAAACTCATTTATGTCAATTTTGACACTATTTAGTATTTTGTTTTTGTGAAAGTCAAAAAAACCTAATTAATTCAAAAAGAAAATACATTAAATCAATCCCAACATGTCATATTAACCTATAAAAGCATTTTAATTCATCAAAAGTCTCAATTTACATTTTTTTTATATTTACAATATCAATTATTTTAATCCTTCATTAATAAGGTAACTATTGCATCATCATTGTGTCATAAATAAATTTAATTATTTAATGTATAAAAATTATAAATAAAATACCACAATGTAGTAAATATTTTTAGCTTTCTAATGAATATTTAGAGTCAAATTTATCTTATGAATAACTCTATATTAAATATGGTTTATTTGATAAACTTTGAATTTTACACTTTTAACTCTTCTTTAAATAAAATAATAATAAATGTCCTAATAAAATAAAAGTGGATAAAAGAGGATAATATTTTATTAATAAGGTTTATTTTTGTCTAAAAACAGTTATCTAATAGAATTAGGACATGTGTAAGGGTAATTATAATATCATTTTTACCTCTAATTACCCTATTTACTTTTAACAGTGGTAAATAAAATTTGAAAGTCACTATTCACAAAAAATTATTTTCATCCTATTGAAAAAAAATTTATTTACAGATATCAACCATATATCTTGGATTTTTGAAATTAAATTCATAAAAGCGGTAAAATTCCATTTTATGCAAATTCGCAAATGAGTTTAGAAGGTGGGTAAAATATGTTAAACAGTTCAGTAAAATTTTATATATCTAATCTTTTTATAAAATGATTCCAATGAATTACATTGGAATAATATAGGTATTATGTATCTATTTTTACTTTAAAATAAATTTAAATAAAAATATTAATTATTTAAATAAAAAGTCGGTTTTAAATAATAACATAGTGTTTTTCACTGTTCATCAAAAATTGAAAGTTTTTATAAAAATACAAAAAATTCATCCTAAGATAATTTTGATATTAAAAATTAAAAAATTATATATATTTTACCAAATTCAATACATATGATTTGCATTAATTAATTTAAAATTAATTCCCATTGTCAAAACTAGAAAATGAGTTTTTGAGAAGTAAAAACTATCAAAAGATTGATATGTGTTTATGTCCAATTTAAATGTGAAATTACTTACAATGACCAATATTGGATTAAATGATAAAAATAAAATATAATTTTACTTCAAAACCATTAAAATGTATAATTTTACCCTATAAATTATTTTGACTAAAAAATTTATTTTCAATTAAAATTTAGTATCTTTCACTATTCATCAAAATATAAAAGTTATTAGAAAAGTATCAAAAATGTATCAAAAATAAATTTTTATATTTCTATTCTAAAAAATAATTTAATTTCATTAAATTTAATATATAAAAGTGTCAAATATTTTATTTAAAAATGATTCACCAATAAAAGGTGGAAAAACTGCATTTTTTTTTGAAAAATACTTCTTTTATCTGAAAAATTGGATTTTTCCTTATATTATGTCTAAGAAACAAAAAATATGAATGTTAAAATTATATAGGATATATATAAAATTCAAAATGTGGTTAACACTATTCATAACAATTTTTAAACATCAAGTTTGATAGGTTGTGATGCTCTTGAACTTGGTGTTGTGTGTAGCACAAGTTATTGAATTACTTTAAAGAGATAACGTACTATGAAATCTTGGGGTGTTACAAAGCTCTTGGAGCTTTATTAAGACCATATAAATATTCTATTTTTTAAAAAAAGTTTTGAATACTTTTCATGTTCAAAACATGGTTGTTGATAAACATAAAATTCTTTAAAAATAATATCACTTTAAAAAGAAATTTTAACAAAAATTTCAAAGAATTTTAAATATTGAGATGAAGAAAAATATAATAATATACTAATAGCTTCAATCCTAGATACTATATAAAAATAATCATCAAAATCAATTCATTCCTCTTGAAAAAAACCTTAAGTAATAAATCTATCTTTACTATTAATAATATTAACAAATTAATACATTTTATTCCTAAAAATACATTTAATTCCTATAATCAGTTTATCTTTTAGGGGTTCAATTAAAGACCAAATATTATTTCTTGAAAATTTATTAAGTTCATTCATAACAATAATCCAATTAATAACTTTTAAAGATTCATATATATTATTTTGTATAAGGAACCAACCTTAAAAACTATATATTTTTGAGTTTTAAATCAATAATTAAATCTCTTACATTTTATGATCTTTATAATTTTGAGTTTTGTAGAATTAGGCCATAAAACTTACATAATAAACCCATATTTTAAAAATTGGATACTTTTACTCAGTATCCATTTTTACCATAATATAAAACTTTTAAAATGAAACACATTTTATTTTCATGAAAAATATTTATAACTTTCAACTTTAATTCTTATTTGTTCTTACCCATCCTCTAACCCTATGATTATTTTTAAATTATGGGATGATCTTAAGAAGCTGAGTAAGTGACATATAAAAAGAAAGAAAGAAACCTGTTTTTCCATGGATATTCATTAAAAGTTTCCTTTTACAGGATAAAATTTGAGCTCAAAATAAAATTTTTCTTACCCAATAAACCAACATATCCTCCCAAAACATTATATAAAACATTTAATAAGAAATATTAATGGAAAAATAAAATTTATAAAGGAAAAATAAGGAAATATTTTTCAAAAATTTATATATTTTACCCTTAAAAAGTATTGTAAACTTCTATTTATACTTAAACTCATTAGATTACCTTCTAAATTAATTATATTTACATAAAAACCATAACATTACTTATAACTTGGGACCTTTTTTTTCATATCACTATTATAGTCACTATTATAAGTTGAATAACCAATATGACTGACTTAAAACATAATTATTACCCAATGCATTAGAGGGATATAAAAAACCCAACTATACTTGGTTTATAATAGAACCATTCATCCTTGGTTTATAATGTAACCACCAAATATCATAAAGAATTACCAAGATCCATAAAAAATTGTAACATATGATAGCTTGTATAAAAATATTCTTGGCACCCATAAGAAAAATATTTTCGGATATCAAAATATCAATTACTTTTAAAAACTTTTTTTAAAAAATATCCCAAATAAAGGGTAAATAGGGTTTTTATTTGATTTAAACATGAAATATTTTAAATTAATAAAAACATAAAATAATGTTCATGGTAGTGGGAAAATATATTGATTTTTTAAATATTAAAAAAGAACATTCCTTTTTTTCCTTTTATAAGGAAGGTCACAATATTATGTATAAAATATGCAAAAATATTCTTTTTTAAAACCTTTGAAATAAAATTAAAAGTTAATTAAAATTTTATTTATAATTTATTAATGTCTATATAAATTCATCCATAAAATAATTTTAATAAGATGTACATGTAATAAAATTATTTATAAAATAAATCTTAAAAACATTTAAAATGAGTTTTTTAAAGTAAAACACCCCTTACCTTGAATCTGAATCATCATGTATATCCCGTATATTCCTTAATGATACAATTATGTTAATTATTTAATTTATTAATAAAACTTTTCAAATTTATTATTCCTTTTATTTTATTTATTATATTCAATTACTTAATCATTTAAGTTCATGTTGTACATTTTGATGATATTCAACTCATATGTTCAAAATAACTTTAGCAGGTTGACTATGGTTAATGAGATCATTATTAAATCATCTAAAAAATAAAAATCGTGATATAATTATAATTGTTTTACAAAAAATATAATTTTAAAACCAATCATGAATGATGGTAATGAAAAATTAATTATGTTACAATCATGGAGATGTTATACCGTCTGCACACATGAGTAACGTTTCCAATTTTCAATGACCATTATAGAAAGAAGTAAGTATTATTTTTTATTTTTGGAATGATCATTATATCATAAAAAAATTATATATATATATATATATATATATATATATATATCATCCATGAGACTTGGTGATGAAAACCGAATCACATCACTTCATGGAGGTGGCAGTCCACACGTACCCATGAACAACATCATCATTTTTCAATGAATGGAAAGGTAAGAAAATAAATGATATACTACTTTTATAGATTTATAATTATGTCATGAATATCATATATGTACTTTAAATCCATCATTATATCCATCCTTTAGAGGTTGTGATGGAAAACAAATTACATCGGTTCGTGAGGCGGTAGTCCATCATACACATGAACGATGGTATCATTTCTTATTTGATGGAAGAGGAGAATAATACAAGTTATAAAATTAACATAAAAACATCTCATTATATTTAATATAATTATGTTATTATTTTATCATCATTAAATATGATTTTATAGAGGTATTAAAATAAATAAAATAAAAAATATTCAGTTAAAATCTAAAACACTTCTTCGGGAAACCTCATTTTCTTTTTACCTTAAGCTCACTAAGGTTGATTTTATACCCAAAATAATAATTCTATAATGTGGGAATGGATTTTAGGAATATATTTAAATAGAAATTGGATAATATAAATGGTTCTTTAAGTGTGAAGAATAAAGAAGATGGGGTTCCCTTTTATAATGGGGGTAGGGGAACTTTTATAATTATATAAAGTATAAATTAATTTCAAGTTACAATGGATTAAAAATTATATATATTAGGTTCTTGGTGGTATAATTTCATTAAAACACACAAGAAACATAGAGACATGTTGTAATGGTAGGACATATCCTCCCAAGGGGATATACCACCCATCAAGCCTTATTTATTTTGTACATGGACCGTGGTCCCAGTGGGCATGAAGCCCATAATGTGGCCTAAAAGGCTAGTGCATCATCATGCCTAAATCATCATACCCATGTCACAAGGCCTGCATCATGCTTGTGTCATAGCCTACCTAAATCATGCTTATTCCACCACCTATCATATGTCATCATATATGTCACTATCTTCATAGCTCTATAATAGTACCTGCGTCTAATAGGGCTTGAACCTAGGACCTCCTAGATGCCAAGAAGGATCCTTTACCACTCAGGTATAAGCTCATTGACATCTAGAAAATTATATAATTCAAATATAATATGATTACAGGTTGAAATTATTTTTTCAAATAAAATTTGGACAAGTTTATATTATGTTTTTACCCTTATATTTTTTTAACCCATGTTAACCCTTTTAAACGATTATGATGATAAAAAAGTTTTTTACTCTTAAAGGGACAAGATAGTTACTATAAAAATAAAATTGATACATAAATGAACCATGATTGATATTTTAAAAAATATCCCAATCAGTTGGATTAATATATTATTTTTATAAATTTTAAATCATTTAATAAAATATTATTTATTATATATACCAGGAAAGTCTTAACTAGGAGAAAGCCTAGTCCCACAAATTTATTAAGAAAAAAGATTGCAGATAAAAGTAATAGACAAACTGCATCATTACATTACATCAAAACCATACTCATCCTTCTCCCCATCCCTATCCTCGTAGTCAGATCTCTCGTCGTCAGGATTAGCTGACTCCCATTCAGAAGACTCATACTTCCGCATCATCTCAAGATACATCATTTTCTTTTAGAGCATTTCCTTAGACATTTTCTCCTTTGGTGGATGTTTGGTACTAGGTTCTTTGTCCATCATATGGGTGGACCCTCCTCTCGATCTGTTGGCAGATCTGGTTGCCATGGGATTCAGAAGATCAAAGTAGTCTTTCCTCGTCCTTCTTTTGGATGGAGTGCTGTAGCTCACATCTTTACTCAGGGTCGTTTTGCATCCATTTTTCGTGATTTCACTATACAAGGCTATTGGAGTAACATTCTCCTTTTCACCTCCCATTCCTATCCCCATATCTGATCCTTTTGGAGAGGGGGTTACTAGGACATCATCTGATGGGTTGACATCAATAACATCTCCTCCCAGACATGGCTGTTCTCCCTCCATACTGTTAACCAGATCATGTTTCTCACCCAACACATCAATGCTATTTTTGGACAGTATGCTTGAACAGGCTCCTAAATTTTCATTGTTTAAGGGAGAAGCATATTGTTTAGCCAGAGTAGAGGCCTCTGGCTATCCAGTATGCTCACTTCCCACTTCCAAATCCTAGTGTGACTTCATAGTGACCATCAGCTCTTCACAGATCACATCTGGACAACACCCATTGATCTCTTTCAAGCAGGTTTTTTCATTCTGCCAGCCCTGCTCAACCTCCCCTTCGAGGTTCTCAATCCCAGTGGGGCATGCCTTTGAATCCTCCCCTAACTCACCAGACTGAGGTAAACCAAGATCACTTTTAAGTTGCGAGAAAACATTAGGAATGATTACCCCGGATTCATTCAGTGAGGATTCCTTCAGGACATCCCTGCTAGCCCCCAGTGAAAGAGGAATCACCACATCATAAGGCGCAGGGGGAGGCACCTCAGAGGGAAGTATGGTCAACACCTTCCCGCTGGTTTTATCAGAAGCACCAACCTCCTTGTAGCTACCACCAGGAATTTCACCTGGGTTAATCTCCTCACAATGGACAACTGGTTCAGGAGGCTCATTAACACAGGGAGAAGAAAAATTATTCTTCTTGCGGAAATCCGAGCTGCAATGTCCCTTTTTGTAACAGAAATTACAGAAATGGATCCAAGTTTCATACCTTATTACTTGGGCATATCTGTATTCACCTTCCACAAAAATCCAGGCAAGCTCAGGCGGCGGCTTAGAAGTGTCTATTTCAACGCACAATCGAGTTTCCATTGGATAATTGAGGCTCACCGTACATTGATCACAACACAGGAAATGACCCAGAAAATGGCCAATCGACCGAAGAAGACCGATATTCTGAAAGGACAGTGGGTGGCCCGGTAGTTGAATCCAAATTGCTGAGGTGGGAGGATCTCTGTTCATATGTAGGTCAAATGACCAATGAAAGAGATGCAAGCTCTCCCCACGTAAGGATCGATTCGCTCTAGACCAGGCACTGATCAAGTTCTCTTCATCATCAAAAAATATCAAGAACTTCTTCGGACCCAATATCCCGATGACCACCCTACGATTAAAACCCCAAGAATTGTTAACATACCTCTCAAAATCTTCAATCGAGGGTCAACGCCGCACGAATATTGCAACCAGCGCATTGGAGAACATTGAAGAGGCCTCAGTGAATTCTTGCATAGAGACTGGAACAACCAGATGACCATTGAAGCACCCCGAAACCCTTGGTGCGACGCATATACAGGGCATGAGACTTCAATCAGAGGGGAGACACGAATTGTGCCGGTGCTCTTGAGGGCGATGAGGCCCCTCCCCCGTGGGGAGAGGGGCCGCTGCGATCTCCATCACCACCTAGGGTTCGAAATACATGAGCTATTATAATATAATATGTATATAACTCATGTAAAATGGTTATAGATTAAAATATATTTGAAAATAACGAGGATATGGTCTTAATTTAATCTTTAAATCAAATTTATAAATGTTTAGATTTTATTTAAACCTTATCATTTTTGTTTAACCCCTTGGTTAACCATTTTTTACCTTAACTGTGGTAATGACTTTTTAATATTAAAGGGTAAAAATTGTAAATATAAGTTGAAAATTGGATAAAAATGGAAAATAAATGAAATTTTATAGCATATATCATCCTAATTAACCTATATCAAAAATTTTATAATTTTTAAACAATTTAATAAAATATTTTTAACATAAAATACTATTATCTTCATTTTAAGAACTCTTCACATAATTTGACTTTGAAAGAAACTTGAAAATAATGGAATTAGAATATAAAAATTTAAAACTTATATAATATATTATATTTATCTTTAAAATTTATGGTACAAAATTATTCATTCAAATTATATTATATTTAATTTTTTGGAGTCATTTTTTTATTAATTTTATAAATTCAGTGTTGAGGTTGAATAAGAATTTACGTTAATTATTTCACTACTAAAAATTAGAAATAAATTACCATGAAAAAATTATCTATATTTAAAATAACCATTTATAATCAAACATAATTTATTTTTATCGTTGTCATAAAATATTAATGATATTGAAAGAAAGATAGTGACATTTTTGACTTTATCTTTAGTTAAATATTATTAAGGTCAAAATCAAATAAATATCACAAACATTTTATATATTATTGAAAATTGTATGTATATGGATGAAATAAAATATCCAAATAGGATAAAGGATAGTTTTATGTCCATTTTAGTCATTATCATATTACTTTTAACCTTAATTACCCGATTTACCCTTACCGTGGTGACAATTATTTACTATAATAACTATTCATAATAAAAAAATAAAAGGGATCTATTTCACAAAATTTTAAATCCTGATTTCTAATATCAAATAATTTTTTTAAGATTCAAATTCTGTAATTGGAAGAAATTAATTTAAAATTAAAACACAAAACGCAACGAAAAATAGCTTTTTCAGAAAAATGCATCTTAAGTAAAAATATGTTTTTATACCAAATTTAAACATAAAATTGTTTCCAATAAATATAATTGGATTATTAAAAATATAATATAACTAATTTTACTTTGAAAATAATTTAAAAAATAATGTAAATTTTTAAATGTTTGAAACAAAAATACAATTTTCAATAAAATTTAGTATTTTTCACAATTCACTAGAAAATCAATCTTTTCAGTGAAATCAAAAAAATTCACTATAAGATAATTTTGAAATTATTATTTCAAAAATGATATTATTTTTATCAAATAAAATTTCTAAAAGTTACAGAAATTAATTATAATATCCATAAAAAGCAATAAAAAACATTTTTGAGGAATAAAATGACTACACTAAAAATTAAGTTCTTATTTTCTTAGAATTAATTAATAAATTTTTTATTGAATAGTATCTTTATATATAAATTTCATAATGTAGTTAAACCATTTCATACCCTCCAATTCAATGGTTAGGTTTTAACAGTAATATTTAAATAATAATATTTATTGGTTTTTTAGGCTTGGTGCTACATATCTTGTATGCTATCAAGTGTAATATTTATTTTAAAATATTGTGATATTATATTACATACGAAATTAGAAACAATATCTGAATTAATATATTAATTCATAATATATTTCATATTTTTAATTCTACACTCATAATTTTCAATTAAATTTTCTAAAGGGTGATCTTTATGAGTCCTCCAAACTATAAGATTAGATTGATAAGGCGTATCCTTCCCCAAAAAAAATACATTGTTATTTTTATGTTCATTTTCACCAAAATTAAACTCTATAAATTCTTATCCATGTTTCTCATAATATGGAATTTTAGATTTAAAACCGTATTCATCAAATTTAATTTTCACAGTTTCATCCCACACTATAGTTCTCTTATTATATCCTCTATAATAATTACTATTTTTTAAATATCCTATAAAAATTACTTCACCACTTTTAGAATTGAATTTATCTAAATTATCCTTAGTATTTAAAATAAAAAATTTTCACCCAAAAACTATAAAGTATCCAATTTTAGGGTTTTCCCCGTATACAATTCATAAGGGGATTTATTTAATAATGATATAATAAGAACTCTATTTAGTATATAAGTTGTTGTATTAACCAATTCATAACAAGAATATTTAGGCAATTTATAATCATTAAGCATTTTTATTTCTATTTCCAAAATAGTTATATTTTACCTTTTTATAATACAATTTTTTTGTGGTGTTCTAGAGGGAGAAAAATTATTAAATTGACCATTATCTTCAAAATATTTCTCAAATTCCATGTTAAAAAATTCACCACATCTATCACTTTTAATAGAGATAATTAAACAACCATTTTAGTTTTGAACTAATTTACAAAAAAATAAAATTATCTAATGTTTTATTTTTATGAGACATAAAATAAGTCTAATTAAACCTACTAAAATCATCAGTTATTGTAAAGAAATATTTATTTCCTTATAAAATAGTAGTTTTCATTAGACCAAATAAATTAATATATATTAGTTTAAGTGTTTTCACAATATTAAATCATTAATATACTAGAAATTTTTCTCATACAATTTTCTTTTTATACATGAATAAAAAACAAAATAATTTCTTAATTTAATCTTAAGAAGTTGCAGAACCTATCCATTCTTGGATAGTTTATGAAGAAACTAAATTTTTTCATGTCCAAGACTCCTATAACATAAGATGTCATTAGTTTCTATTGTATTATGATACTTATCATTCATACTAGAATGTTTATAAAATTTAACAGAATATATATTGGGTTTTATTTTTTCTCAAAATAAAACCAATTCTCTTTTAAAAACTAAATATTTTTTATCTTAAAAATTACCATTCATTACACCATCACAAAGTCGTGAAATTATTATTAATTTATGTTTTAAGCCTTAAATAAGTAGCAATTTATAAATTATAACAGTATTAAAAATAACCACTTCACCGAATCCTCTAATCTTTCCTTTTGAGTTATGACTGAATGTCATCGATCCTCCATTAAATTTATTGATAAATATAAATTTTGATGTATCATCAGTAATATTTATGAATTATCTACTATCCATTTACTATATATCCTCGACATGATTAAGGTGAATTTCTTGAAAAATAATTTAGTAAATAGCTTTGGTACCCATGCTATCTTGGTCCAATAGGATTAGAAAATGAGTTCTTAGGTACCTGAAACATTTTATACAGTTAGTATGGGGTAATATAGATGATAAATTCTTAAAGGTAAAATATTTAGTTTGACCTAAAAAATGAGTAAATATTAAATAATATTCACTAACATAACAACCTTACAAATTACACCAAAACATGATTGTTGATACATTACCTTTTGATATTTTAACAAAAATGTCTTATATTGATTAGATATTTTCCTATCATATTCAATACCCGTCATATATATTTTTTATTTATATCCATTATATTATCAAAATTATTATTTCCTTGAAAAATAGTAGATAAAGTTTGTTTCAGCTTAAAGATTTTTGTATTAATATTTTTATTCTATTTTTTGAACTCTATAAATCATCACAAACCTTTTTATTATAAAAAAAAAGTTGTATTTCTTAGATTCTCATTATCTTGTGTAATTTTCTTATTCTCACGAGTAATAGATTTAATTTTCTTCTTTATATTTTTATTTTCATCTTGCAACTCTATATAATTCAACCATTATTAAAAAAATATTTTTATAACTTTTCATTTGATTTAGTTAATTATTTTTAATTTTCATTTTTAGAATCTGAATTATATACTAAACATGAACTAGAATCACTACAAAAATAATTCCTATTTATATCCATAAAGTACAAGTTATTTTCTTCCCTTTCACTTCTAGAATCAATGATCAAGTTTGATTTTTCTGTACATATCCATCAACCCATCATTTCTTTCTTTTCCTTCTTCTTATAATTTTTTTTCCTTATATGCTTTAACTTTGGGTAGCTTAAATTAACGTGAACCTTCTTTTTAAAACCATAACATATAATGTATGAAACATCATTATATTTACTATCATCACCTTTTTTATTTTGATCATAATTATGATTATCTTTTTTATATCACTTTATAAATTATCTCATTATTTTCATAATTTTATGAAATCCCTTAGTGAAGTGATCAATCAAATATTTCTCACTTCCCTATAGATTTGAGTTAAAAGAGTTAGTAGATTCATTTATATTTGGATAAACACAATACATTTCTATTCACACCAAAACCTTTTAAATAATTTAATTTTATTATTTTATTTGGCTTCAAGATTTTTTGTCGAGTTACGGGCCGAGCCTGATTGAATTTTTTTTCCATTTTTCTATTAAGTGAGTGTTTTGGGGTTGTCAATGCCCGATGCACAGGCAAGGAAGGGCATAGTTGAAGCCATGCGGCTTCGTTGAATCCCCACATGGCATGCCCGGTGCACAATTAATTAATTAATTAATTAATTGAATGATAAAGTGGAAACACAATAAAATGAGACAAATAAATAAATAAAATGAATTAAGAATTGTTTGAATAATAATAATAATAATATTAATGTCACTTGAGAATATTATTATTATTATTATCTTGGATAATTATTTAATTGAGTATATTATTTTTATTATTAATATTTTTTATGCTGATTATTATATAGTTTATTAAGTTTGTTATTATCTTATTATTATTTTTAAAATTGTTATAACTTTTATTATTATTATTTTATTATTTTTAGTTTTTTCTTTTATTTTGTTTTGGTTAGGGTTTAGTCTTCCCCCCTTCTCCCAAAATGCACTGAAACCCCACCCCTACCGAATCCCATCATGCCCCTACTCCTCCCCTGTGCACCACACTATCGGCGCCCTACATCCTATGTGCCACCGTCTTCATCCTGGCCAGCCGGCCTTGCGCACCGCCCTCTCCCTTATGACACAACTTTCTTATGGAGTCCCGCCTCTCTACACAGTGCCTCTCTGGCGAACCACCTCCTTCTTGGCCACTCCTATGGTCGACACCCTGTCTCCCTCTTTTCAGTCTCTCTCAAGCGCACCGCCTAAGTTCCCTGCGCCATGACCCGCAACTTCTGGCGCAACTCCTCTGGGTAGGTCTCTATTCTCCTCCCTTGAGTTTTTTTCAGAGGGTATGAGGTTCATTTTAGGGTTCTATTTTGATTCATTTTTGTTCTAATTCTTGATTTGGGGTCCCATTTGTATTCCTCATGGTGCGATTGTGGTGCGATTGGAGTTTGGAACCAATTTTTGGGAGTTTTCAATACCCAATGTAAGTTTTTCTATCTATAAACATAATTTTGTTGATTTTTTTGTTTTCTTTATTAATTTAGTATGATTCATAATTAATTTATGTGGTAAAAAATTAATTTTTAAGAGAGTTAATTATATGTTTGTTTTTTAAAGTGGTGTGTTCATATGAAAGTTGGTGTGTTATTTTTGAAAAATACCATGTGTGTCATTGAAAGGTATTTTTTATAATGTTCATTTCCTTTATTAAATTATGCAAGAGGTGAAAATTCTATTTTGGTATGTTTTTGGTGTGGACTTGGTTTAAAAAGTGAATTTTTAGTGTGTTTTTGGTGTAAAGCCTTGTAGTGTTTCATGGAATTGTTATATTAATTTTGTAAATGATATATTAAATTATGAAAGTGATGGAAATTATGATTTGAAATTTTCTTGGTGTGAATTTGATCTTTAAAGTAGAGTTTGAGTTATGTAAGTGGTGTGAAATTGTTTCTCCAATGGTTTACTGTGCATTTGGGTTTAAAGATTATTTTTGGTGTAAAAATTTATGGTTCTAATTTTGAAGTGTTCCATAAATTGAATTATTGATTAATTAAATTATATGCGTACTGTGTGGTCTCTGTTTGGTGGGGTTTTGAGTCACCGTTCCTTGGGCGACTCGCCTATGTGTGCATAAGTAAGTAAATATATACATGTAGGTTCTCCCGTTACGTGTATATCCATCCATGGCATTGAATGTACATGTTGTGGGCTAAGTGTGCCTATGTGTATATATAAAAATTCTATACACAGGTGAGTGGAGACTGATTTATGCATATAATTTTACCTATAAGGATCCCCTTGCACAAGTTCATGGACCATGAAAATATATGCATAGGGGCTAGGTTTCCTTGAATGTATGTGAATACACATATTCTTAGTGGGGGAGCATCGACTTTTAGTTATAAAGTTCCATGAGCCGTAGTGGATGGATTGGTTCCAACTTGAGGTAGGTTCCCCCTACACTTGCCATTATTTTTTGAATTTATTAATTTCTTGATATTTTATTGATTTTAGATTAATTGTAAATAATATTAAATAATTAGTCTTATAATTAATGTTTTTGATGAATGATAGTAGTTTCCTCTTGTGCTTTAATTGTCTAGAAATGTTTTTTAATGCGCACAATAAGTTTTGATAAAATCCCCCTTTGGACTTTGCAAATGTGTTTTAGATTAAAAATAGTTATTTAGGCTTCTAAAATGGGCTTCCAATTGTGTTTCGAGTTTTAAGAGTGGTGTTTGTTGGTTCTCCTAAAAACGGGTTGGTGTTGAGTGGTTAGTTAAGTCCCGTTTGGCACTTTAAAAAAGGAAATTATTTTGAAAAATATCTTTGCGGTGACTTAAGGGTGATCTTGTTGTGTATATTTATTATGTGAGTTGTTGTGTGTGATATTCATGCATTGTGAGTGATTACTTTATTGACATTGTTGACTCACCCCTCTTTTCATTTTGTACTCTGAATGGGAACCTGGCATAGTAAGTGAATCATCTGTGAATGATTGCTGTACTAGTTTAGATTATGCACTGGCTAGTAGCCCATAGTAGGGGATACTTTGTTGTTATCATTGCAATGGGATTAGGACCCTCGACCATGCTGGGTAGGGCGATGGTCGGGCATTAGTGTGTTATAACCTCATTGAGTAGGGCATGCCTTCAGGATGAGTCATATGTATAGTATGTTCTAGATTGTTCATGAGATCATTGGTTCGGCCCATGTTTTCATTAGCTCTTATTTGTAAGTGACAGACGATTGAGGTGCTTATTTTGGTTGCTGGACCCCGTGTGTTACTTTTCCATTTCCCTTGTTGTGTTTTGTGTATGGTTTCCTCTTGTTTAATAGATAAAATTTGTATTTTAGATTGTTCGTGAAAATGTTTTTAAAATGTAATGCATATTTTTCCCTCAAACTTGAAAATGGGAAATGTTCTATTACTTGCTTAAGAAATGAAAGTGTGTGTGAAAACCCATATTTTATATAATGTATTTCAAACTTGAAATTAGTAAATTATTTATTTAATGGTAGTGATTTTGGAATAGATTGTTGGGCATGCCTATTGAGTTTTAATTATCATGCCTATGGTATTTTCTTGTTTTTAGTTTTTATTGCAGGTTCTAACTCTAGTTCGGATCGCCTTGGGTAATGTTTGGTTTTGGTATTGTAGAGTAACCCATGTGGTTATGTGGAGTCTTATTATTGGATAGGTTAGTTGTTTTTTGGTCCTTCCTTTTTTCTTATCATTTATTTGTCTTGATTTGTTCTATTTTGTTTATACTACTTAGTTATTTTTTCCTTGGGAGAAATTGTTCCCAAATATACTCCGTTGATACCCTGGTGCTTGTTTCCAGCTCAGGAGGATCGAGAATGCTTCTCAAGCCTTGCCACTGATCAGCTTAGGTGACCAGTTTAGGGCCGACCTAGGTTGGTTTGTGACAAAATAGTATCAGAGCAGGTTTTCTCTCTTGGGTCGTGTTACTTTGGGAAAGGGTCTGGGTAGACCAAATCAAGGATTTCTGGGGCTTGATATTCTGGTTACGATTAGTGTTCCTGGAAAGCACACCTCATGGTGGAATGCAAGTTGCCAGGGGAAGTTGAGGTTTTTTTGAGTCTTTGGTCCTTGCAGTTAATCTTATTTGTGGTAAATGAAAAGGGTGTAGGGTCAATGGTCTCATCGAGCTCGTAGGGCCTGAAAAACCATGTGGATCCATGGACATTACCCCAGTATGCTCTCCATGTTGTTGGAGTGATTGGCATATGGCCTCCAACCATATGTCTAATTCACCCACTAGCACTAATTTTCTCTTGCATTGTCTTAGGTCCCTTTGGGTTTTAAAGAACATTTTTAAAAACCTTTGTTTGGAAATGTATGAAATCGAGATTTTAAATTGGGTTTTGAAATTATTTTTTCAATGGAATTTGTTAAACCAATGAAAGGTGTTTTGAATGGGATGAAATTTTTGAAAATTGATGTGCAAGGTTTAAAAAAATGAATTATGATTTAAATGATTCGTGTTTTTCTAAAATGTTTGTGAGATTCAAAAGGGGTTCAATTTTGTGACTAGTGGTTTTGAAAAGAGGAGGTGTTGGTCGATTGATGTTTTGGGAAATAGAAAGAATTTGGTTCCAACTTTTGGTATTTACATGGGTGACCACATGAATAGGATATATGTGGAAGGTGAATTGGTGTCGGGTTGGAACAAGGACATGCATGTGAAGGGCCTGTATGGTACCATTGATGAATGTGTAGCCTATCCTTCTAGTTTTATTTTCAACTGTGTTTTTGATGATCCATAGTTGGGTGGTGTGTCTTTTTGTGTTTTGAGAATCATGAAATGGAGTGTTTTGAGTCTCGAAAATCTATCTTTTTTGGACAATGATCCAGGTTTATGTTTCTTCGAAGAGTCAGTTCGAAGTGGTGGTTAGTGGTTTCTTTGAAAAGTGTTTTGGGAGAAACTTATAGTGGTTTATCTTGCACGTTTGGTGTTTTTCTATGATGTGAGTTGGCCAATGGACCAGTTTTATTGGGTCCTTGGTCTTCTTTGTTGGCTAGTGTATTCCCCCGTAGCGAGTTAATGTCTAATGGATGTGTAGCCATAGATAGTCCACTATTGGCCGATCCTCCAGTTGATCGGTGTAATGAATCTATTCTTGAATTCTATAATTAAATCAACCTCTCTTTTTTACAATAAAATGGATCCTCTCTCGTTGGGAGGGTAGATTCAAGGGACTTGAATGAAACTTTGGTTTCCTCAAGTCATTTGGTAGTCAAGGGTGAAGTTTGATCTCATTAAGTTGAAGGTCCTATTTGGAAGTGGTGAAGGAGATTATAGTGGTGAAAGGTGGAAGAATCCTAAAGTTATAAGTGTTGGATACTGTTCTAAATGAACTTTAGACCTTCATTGGTTTTATCTAAGAAACGGTTTTTGTTAGGCCACTAGTGTAGTAGAACCAGTAACATGAGACTTCTAGGGTCGTTTGCATAAATCATGTGTTGTTTAAGACTCATTTTGAAGCCTCTCTCTATGTAACATTTCTCTCAATGAAAATAGTCATGATCAGTGATGATTTGTGGCACCGTGTTCTCATTCAATATAACAAGGGGTGATGCACAAGAACAATTTTAGTTCTTGTGTTGGTGAATGTTCTGTGTGGGAGTTGGTGGAAGTTATGGTGTGTTGTGTTTTATGTTTTTGTCCTAGTTTCAGTATGGTTGCTTGCGACACCAAGAAAGGAGGAGCTCTGTTTGGGAGTCTTTAATGCCTGACCGCGAGGCAGGAGATGATTCGAACATCAGGTCTCCATCCATAGTCCTCAGAGTGAAGCTAGAACATGGTCAGGAACCCCGAGAGTGTGTGACACATGGAATTTATTCTTATCATCAGTGCTGAAAGTAAAAATAGTTTAAATTTTTTTTATGTGGTTTTCCCATTTTGAACGACCTTTTTGGGTGCGTGAGGATTATCGTGGCTGTGAGGATGTGTGGTCATCTCATTACCTTAAAGTCCCCTGTGGTTGTGTCCACTGGATGTATTCTCTTTTAGTGGTCCTTATGGGGTCTGTTTGGGTAAATTAGTCTTAATTTTGATTAGTGCTCATCTAGGGATGTGGATATATTGGTTTGTGTTCAGCCATGGTTTTTATGACCTTGTAGTTGGCCCCTTCCCTCCCCCCTTATGGTGGGGTGTTTGTTCACTATCAGGAAATTTTCGAAGTTTCTATATCTCCCATTAGTTCTAATGGTGGGGAGACCCACATTGGGTCTCGATCAAAATGTCTCTGGAATAAATCGGCATTGGACTTTTTTTGATAATGGTGGGGAGTCTGCTCAGGCCTCCCTATGTCAGTTTTCCAGTCTCATCTCGATCATTGGTAGGTTTCTAATGGTGGGGAGCTTCTTAGGGATTCCCCATGTTGAAGTTTTGGTTCTATTCCTAGATATGGCTTGGTGGTAGGTAATAAGAGTATTCTACAGTGAACCACCTCTTTCTTGGCCACTCCTATAGTCGACGCTCCATCTCCCTCTAGCCATAATCTCTTCGACGTGCCTCCCGGGTTCCCTGCGCCATGACCTGTGACCTTTAGTGCACCTCCTCCGGGAAGGTCTCTCCTCTCCTCCCTTGAGTTTATGGGTTTCTAACAGGTATGATGTTCATTTTAGGGTTTAATTTTGATTTGTTTTGGTTTTAATTATTTATTTAGTGTCCAATTTGGATTCCCCATGGTGTGATTATTGTGTGGTTGGAGCTTGGCACCAATTTTTGGGAGTTTTTGACACCCGATGTAAGTTGTTCTATCGATAAACATTATTTTGTTGAATTGTTTGTTTTATTGATTAATTTAGTATGCTTCATGATTAATTTATGTGGTGAAAATTCTTTTTTGGTATGTTTTTGGTGTGCTCTTGGTTTAAAAAGTTGATTTTTAGTGTTTTTTGGTGAAAATCCTTGTGGTGTTTCATGGAATTGTTTTACTAAGTTTTTAAATTATATATTAAATTATGAAAGTGTTGAAAATTATGATTTAAAATGGTCTTGGTGTTCATTTGATCTTTAAATAGGAGTTTGAGTTATGTAAGTGGTGTGAAATGTTTTCTCCAATGGTTTAGTGAGCGTTTTGGTTTAAATATTGTTTTTGGTGTAAATTTTTGTTGTGCTAATTTTGAAGTATTACATAAATGGTTTTATTGATTAATTAAATTATATTTGTAGCATGTGGTCTCTGTTTGGGGCAGTTTCAAGTCACCGGTCCAAGGTAGACTCACCGGAGTGTGCATAGGTAAGTAAATATATACATGTAGGTTCCCCCGTTACTTGTATATTCATCCATGGCATTGAATGTACAACTATGGGGATAGGTGTGCCTATGTGTATATATATATAAAAAATGCATATGTAGGTGAGTGGAAACTTTTATATGCATATAAGCATATCTGTAAGGATCACCTTGAACATGTTCATGGGTGATGCGAATGTATTGATAGGGGATAGGTGTCCTTGCATGCATGATAAGATGCATATGCTTAGTGGGAAAGCAACAACTTTTATTTAGAAATCACCAAAATATGGAGTGAACGGTTTGGTTCCACCTTGAGGTAGGTTCCCCAATGCACTTGCAGTTATTTTTAGAATTTATTAATTCCTTGATATTTCATTGATTTTAGATTAATGTTAAATAATATTAAATAATTAGATTTATAATTAATGTTTTTTATGAAAGATAGTAGTTTCCTCTTGTGCTTGAATTGTCCAAATTTTTTTTAATGTGAATAATAAGTGTTGATAAAATGAACCATTTGCCTTTTCAACTATGTTTTAGATTCAAAATAGTGATTTGGGATTCTTAAATGGGTTTCCAAGTGTGTTTCAGGTTTTAAGAGCGGTGTGTGTTGGTTGTCCTGAAAATGGGTTGGTGTTGAGTGGTTGGTTAAGGACCGTTTGGCACTTTAACAAAGTAAATTGTTTTAAAAACTCTCTTTGGGGTGACTCAGGGGTGATCTTGTTGTGTACGTTGATTGTTTGAGTTGTTGTGTGTGATGTTCGTGCATTGTGAGTGGTTACTTGACTGAAGTTTTTGACTCACCCCTCTTTTAATTTTGTACTCTGCATTGGAGCCTGGCATAGTAAGTGAATCATCTGCGAACTCTTGTTACACTAGTTTAGATTATGCACTGGATAGTGTCCCATAACAATGGATACTCTGTTATTATTATTTCTATGGGATTGGTCCCCTCGACTAGGCTAGGTATGGAGACAGTTGGACATTATGGTGTTATGACATCATTGAGTAGGGAATGCCTTCAGGATTAGTCACATGTATAGTACATTCTGGATTGTTCAAGAGCTCCTAGGTTCGACCCATGTTTTCTTTAGTGCTTATTTGTATGTGGTAGATGATTGAGGTTCTTATTTTGGTTGCAGGCCCCCATGTGATACTTTTCCATTTTCCTTGTTGTGTGTTGTGTATGATTTCCTCTTGTTTAATAACTAAAATTTGGATTTTAAATTGTTCGTGGAAATATTTTTAAAATGTAATGCATCTTTTCCCCTCAAACCTCAAACTTGTTTTTGAATTGAAAATGGGAAATGGACTGTTACTTTCTTTAGAAATTAAAGTGTGTGTGAAAACCCATATTTTATATAATTTAGTTCAAACATGAAATTAGTAAATTATTTATTTAATGGTAGTTCTTTGGGAATATATTATTGGGCATGCCTATTGAGTTTTAATACTCATGCCTATGGTATTTTTATGTTTTTAGTTTCTCTTATAGGTTTCTGCTCTGGTTCGGATCGCCTTGGGCGATGTTTGGTTTCAGTATTGGTGATTAACCTATAGGGTTTTGTGGAGTCTTAGTCTTGGACAGGTTAGTCGTGTTTTTTTCGATGCTTCTTTTCCTATTGTTTATTTATATTACTTTATCGTATTTTATTTCTATTGGTTAGTTATCTTTCATTGGGAAAAATTGTTCCCAATTGTACTCTATTAATACCCTGACACTTGTCTCCAGCCCGGGAGGATTAGGAACACCTCTCGGGCCTTACCACGAATCGGCTCGGGTGACCAGTTCAGGGTCGACCCGAGTTGGTTCTTGGCTTTTATTGTTTGAAGCTTTCTCATCTAAAATATTTTTCAGTTTCAGTTCATACTATAGAAGTAAACCGATGGGTTCGTCAAATGTATATTTCATAAAATTATTACCCATATTGATTTCCACCTTATTATATTTCCAATTTATTCTTAGAGACCACAAAACTCATTCAACAAATACTATAATATCAAATGATTCTATAAGTGCACTCATATTGTTTATGATGACCATAAATTTGTGAAACATATTGTTCTTCGATTCATCTTCACTCATCTTAAAGTCTTGGTATTCTACATGAAGCATTAAAATTTATATTTTCTTGAGCTTTTCTGTACTATAATGTGTGACTTGTAGTCTTCTCTAAAATTCTAATTATGTCTTATATGCTGAGACATTTCTAAACACATTCCGACTAATAGTACATCATAATATATTCATAAATTTGTAATTCAAATATTACTTTATTGAATCATTACTTTTAAGAGTATCTAAATCAATATTAAGTAGTTTATATGGTTTTATCATTATCATCCAGTGATCTATGATCAGATGTTTACAATACACTTCAATTATTTATTATCAGTAGCCATAATCATTCCCATTGAAACATGGTCTTTTTTGAGGGATCCAACCATTGTTATAATTCATTTATAAAATCTAAAAAAAATCTTTTCCTTATTTTATTAACTCTAGGACATGGTTAACATAATAAAAATAAATAATAAAACCTAAATCCAAAAGGTATAGTCTCTGATACCAATTGTCAGCCCACTATGAGATACAAAATAGGTCCATAGGGTGGGGGGATGGGGTGAATAAACCTTCTTAAAAATTTAAATATATTTTTAAAACAATGTTCGATATTATAGATAAATAGATTATTAAAATATAATTTCATACAAAATAGTTATAGGTGAAAGTGTAGTAAAATATTGTGTAAGTGTAGTGGAAAAATAAAACAATGAATACAAAATTTTTATAGTAGTTTGAATTAATGTGATCCTATATTTACTCTTCACTCCTCTATTATCATTGATATAAATGATAATCATTAATAACCACACTTTTTAATGGATTTAATAACCTTTTAATAACACTGAGTTTTGTGCACCAAGAAGAGTAACCCTAAAAAAATGCGCCTTTCTATGGACCAAGTCACAACCTAGAACAAGCCTAATTTTTTATGAGAGTCACAAGTGGATATTCCTTATTTTTATAGTGGAGGTATAAAAAAACAAACCTTATTTTGGAAGGTAAAGTAATAATATGACTTTTAATGTAAAAATATAAAAAAATAATGAATACGACTTTGAAAACCAAAATAAAAAGAATAAAGAATAAAATGTTGATGCATCTCAATTACTCCAACTATAAGATTAAATGTTAAACCTCCTTTGGAATCACACATTATAATAATAGTTATAGTAGTAAAGCTTCACCACTTTTGAATTTCTCATATGAAAACTAGAACATTTATATTAATTTAGATATTGGTTCCTTTTAACTGGATTAATAAACAAAGCTTTCATTGGTAAGGCCATGATCTTCTTGATCTTCTTCACATGGGTTTCCATATTTTTGATCTTCCTACTTTTACCTAAAAAGAGTTTCCAAAACTCAAAAAAAAACTCATATGAGAAAACTAAAATAGGCATAATATATATATATATATATATATAAAATAAAATAAATTTAATATCTTCATAAAGTAGAAGTCTGTAAAGTACACCAGATTTTTTAAGGCTCATTTTTATTATAAGATTAATTATAAGGTTCTTGGTAAGGTTTAACTCTTTAAAAGGTTTATTTCATTGTAATATTAATTTCCTATTAGAGATGAATTTCAAATCCATGTAATCTTGAATTTTATTTATAGAATCATTCCTTGTGACCTATGTAAGAATGATTCCAGTATTTTTGTAAGAATAATTTTTATATACTTTGTGAAAAAACTAAAATTCCAAAAACTAAAAAATATATAACAACAATAAAAAATCAAAGATTATAAACTAATATACCATGAGTATAGAATCATGATAGAAATTATAATTCTAAATTTTTGAATTATTGTAAAAATGTTATTTATTTTTAATATTAAAAACATTAAAAACAAATAAAAACAAACTTAACTCTAAAAATATCCATATCAATCAAAATTTGAATTACCATCACTACTATGAAGAGTTGCATCACCAAAAATAATTGGTATCTGGGAAAAATTGGCATTATTACATGATCTAACCCAAGTCTGGTGGTTAGTCTAAGTGTGCCATCCCATGCTTTCCTCAAATAGGCCATAGTTTTTCGACTATCACTGAGTAATCATATCAGAAAAAATGTAGGCCTAGATTAATGTACCTATACATAAAACATGTATTTATACAGAATATAACAATAATGAAAGATATAAAAATGACCCCACTAAAGTATATAAATGAATTTTACACATGATAACCATCCAAATAGTATGAAAATAGAATAACCATAAAGTAAGGGAAAAAATGTTCCCAATATCCCAAATATAAACCAACCTAGAATAACTTGAAAGGAAAGAGACTCCTAGATACACAACTCCTATCAAGAATAAATCCATCTGTTAGTCATCTAGGAGAACCACTATGCTTCCACCCTATAAAAACTATGTCCACCATGATCACCATTGAACACCCCATTTACAAAACAAGGCACATCACATATAGGTGAAACACCCATTTAGGGTTGAGTATATACATACCCAGAAGAATGACCTAAAAAACACAATGAACAAAAATATAATGACCAGTTATCTCAGAACCAAAAAGGTAAATATAAACCGTATATGATTTAAGGATGTAAGGATAATAGAGATGTCCCAATCATTATAACCTAACTATAATAAATATTGAATACCACAAGAAACCTAAGTTTCTATGCTACCTAACTATACCTAACCCACCTTACCTATCAAAAACCATAGTGGGGGACTGATTCCTTTCCATGGTATAAGATTTTTGGAAGAGGGAGTACTAAAAACATTAGAGGACTCATTCATCATTAAGTAATGAATATTTATTGATATAATACCTAAATTTATAGGTAGAGGACCTTCCCCTAACTCTACCAAACATACATGGGTCTCACACCTTATCAGAAAAAAGTGATTAATGAACCCATTACCAAATCTAGAGGACCCACGACTTAAGTATATAGCTAAGTACTGAAATTTATAAGTATTCAAGGGACCCACACCTTGTCTTTAGTATAAAACTGTGGGATTACTAAATCCCCATTCATTCTCTGATCTTCATGCTCGAATCCTGTCATCCATATAGAGATAAAGAATTAAAACTACCCACATCACCTCTAAAACATACCCAAATTTCCAAATGGATCATATTATCATGTTCAATGCATAAAAAATCACAATATAGTCTATTTATTTTCTTGAAATTGATACATATTAAGAAAGTTATGAAAAACATAGCACAAACAAAGAATCAAGGCATGTGGTGGCACCTGTGTATGCCATGTAGTGTGACTAGGTGGGAGGGTCAGGGTGGGTGGGTTGTGTTCTAGTAGGGAATGTGGAACCCACACAATCATGTTACCCCCTACCAGGTTAGGTGGAGGTATACCCGACCTAGACTACTGCCTCCGGTAACAACACCAATCCACTAGGTAGGACAATATCTCGTAGACCAAGTCATCCCGCAAGCCCAATCAATTGATGACTCCTAAGTCTAACATCAAGTAGTCCATGTGCTGGGATGACCCATGCCATGTCATACTGCCTGTTATGTAGTGGGAAGTTATCTATCTGATCATGGTTGATGGGAGATTTTAGCATATAACCATAGTCATCCATATGCCTCTCATCCCAGGACCAAAATTACTGGGATTGTGAAGCCTTCTTCAAGTATATGACTCAATTCATGTGGAGGAAATCTGGAATATCCTTTGGTCATGTGAAGGAAAAAAAAAATAGTGTCATGACCCCCTCCCTCCATATATACCCCTCCTAGGATGGAAATAAAGAAAGGGAGATAAAGACCCCCCAAGTCCCACCTCCAGTAGGCCCCAAGTTGGGGAATAACACCAAGGGTGTACAAATCTCACAATATGGGAGGATTTACCCTTTATAAGAAAACCAGATCAAGAGATAGGATGTATCAACCATAATAAAATCTATGAAAAATATAAAATAAATCCAAACAATTCATATATAAATAAAAAAAGATACATATAAAAGTCTCCAAATTAAAGACCAAAATAAAAAAAATCCAAGGCAACGACACCAAAATAGCTCTAAAGGTCTAAACTAGGAATGTCCATCATAGTCTACAAAGTCATCCTAGAATCCTGAAAATTGTTTTTATATAGTTAGGGTGAGAATATAAGTATACTTAGTAGGAAAACCAAAGTCTCTCATGCACATGTGAAAAGAGCATACTAATGCACCCGTGTGAAAGTAGTAGAACCAAACAACACCTAAACAAGTATACTAACCAAAACCCCAACCTCACCATGTTTCAATCACCAAATAACACATACAAGTAATAGACTACATTATAAATCACATCAATGATAGGGTAACCTGCACCACTTTCCCACTGATTAGCCGTTATCAACCCAATGGAAAATGTACTGGCAATCCCACCTCTTTTGGACATACCACATCACATCCCACCCAAACACACATGGTCCTCACAACACATCCCTACCGTACACAACTAGGCCTCATAATACACCTCATTCGCACACACCTAGGCCTCACAACACAACACATATCATCTTGAAAATACCTGGGACATCACATCAAAACTCATCCCAAAGACACATGGAATATCACATCACAACTCACCCTAAAGATACCTGGGATACCACAACACATCCACCATCTAATTCACTAATAGACCTTAGGCCATCACATCCTATACAATACCTACCTCTCCTAGAAGAGGGAACATGGAAGAGTGAGTGGTCATCCATCCATCCTCCCATTGGGATGTTTGGGAAAGACACCCCCACATAATGATGTGGGTGTTCGACACATAGTTCTCAACAAGGGTGGGGTGCGTATATAAATCACAAGGAAATACAAGTTTATATACATATAAAGTCAAATAATAAAATCCCATCCTATGGGTTTACAATAAGAACTAACCACCTCTAAGAATTCACATAAGATCGCTGCCACCTCTAAATGCATAAAATCACACAATCAAAATAGAATACATAATTCATATTTTAGTCTTTAATTAGATTTCTAGAGTCTATATTTATCAAAAAATTATACTTTATAGACCATGTAATTTATGTAATCATCATTCATTAGAAAAACCCATTTCATTTAGAAAGACATCTCATTTCATATTTACGACCCATTAGTTTACATATAAACAATAACCAATTAAACAACGAAACCCATCATTAAATTCCTCATTAAAGATGTCCATTTGAAATTACTAATATGCAATATTAATTACATTAACACTTGAGTAGATAAAAAAGAACTGACCACACAACATAAGAACAACACCACATCCCAACTTCTACATCCACATCACATTATAGCCACATCTAGTTTCACAACCCCATTGCATAACCATACCACACCCACCATTGCAACCCCACGACACAACCACACTACCACAAAACTGGGCAAGGCCAGCGCCACCCCTTTATCAGCGCTAACGAAAATGCGCGGATAAAGGGGGGGGGGGGGCTTTATCAGCGCTAAAAAAAGCACTGATAAAGGGTGACTTTATCAGCGCTAAAAAAAGTGCTGACTAAAGGGACCCCCTTTATCAGCGCTTTTTTTAGCACTGATAAAGACCCCCCTTTATCAGCGCTTTTTTTAGCACTGCTAAAGGGACCCCCTTTATCAGCGCTTTTTTTAAAGGCGCTGATAAAGGGTCGAATTCAAAAAAAAAATTAAAAAAATATATTAATATATAAATATAGTAATATAGTTATATTGATATAAATATAATATATAATTTTTAAATATATTTTAGATAAGTATAAATGTACATTTACACTTAATATACTTAATATATAAACTGTTTAGTGAAAATGGATTATTAAAAAATTAAAAAAATCTTTTTAATTAATAATTTGATAATTATTATGGAGTAATAGTCATTTAATAACAATTTTAAGAATAAAAAATTAAAAAAATTAAAAAAAGATCCAAAATATGTTGAAAACGCAACTCAAACTTCAAACGACCATAACTTTTGATCCGGGTGTCCGTTTGAGCTCTACCACATATCAAATCGAAGCCTGCGACGAGTTCTACGTCGCTATGACTGGGGAAACCCCAGTCATGCGTTTTTTAAGGCCAAAAGAGGCCCATAAGGCCTCCAAAACTGAGGTTTTATTCGGGGTACCCATATTTTTTTAACATTTTGTGGATTTTCAGCCTCGTTTAAGGGGGTATTATTGGATTTTTTTGGTGGGGACTGAATTTATTCCAAGGTATTACATTCATATTGATATTATGTCTTTGAAATTTTAGAGTTTTTATAATGAACTGCTATTTATAATCAAATATATAACTATATGTACATATTTTTTATATATTAACACCTAAAAATTAAATTTTTTAAATAAATAATTAATCATATTTACATATAAAATATACTAGCTTTATATAAATAATAACTAATATCCATTTTATTTAAAATAACAATATATGAATATTTATATAACTACTATATATTAATATAACTATATATATATTAATATAACTATATATATATATATATTAATATAACTATATATATATATTAATATAACTATATATATATATTAATGTAACTATATATATATTAATATAACTATATATATATATATTAATATAACTATATATATATATATTAATATAACTATATATATATATATATTAATATAACTATATATATTAATATAAATATATATTACTGTACGAATAAATATAACGAAATATATATATAAATAAATAGATATATCATGAATAAGAGTACAAATCAATATAGGGTAGTGGCAAAGGCTTTAGGTGTGCATGGGGGAGGTCTTGAGATCAAATCCAGGTGGAGGCAAGGGCGCGCGCACAAGGGTTATTTAAAGGGCTAGCACTGATAAAGGGTGTAGGCGGTGCGGGCGGGCACTGGATGTGCAGGAAAGCGCTGATAAAGGGGGGATCAAGCGCTGTAAAAATCCCCCCCCCCCACGAGATTGGCAGTATTTTTTTTTATTTTTTTATTTTTATCAGCGCTGATAAAAGGGGTCTTTATCAGCGCTTTTTGGAGAGCTGATAAAGGGGACCCCCCTTTATCTTCGCCGAAATTATCAGCACTTTTTCTAGCGCTGTTAATGGCCATTTTTAGCGCTGATAAAATCCATATTTGTAGTAGTGACACATCTCATCTACTTTTCCTACACACATAACATTATAGTTACAACACATTACATCAATTCCACACACACAAACCACAAACATTCTACACATCACATCATATATCACAACATAACACATTTTTAGATTTATAAAGGAAAGGGAAACTTATTAAATTTCAAATTTTTTATTTAAGGGTGCTATCATAGAAGCCATTAAATCTTGGGGAATCCATTTAAATTACCCAAATATGCGTGGTTAATAAATTATTTATTTATGATGATACCATTAAATAAAAAATAGTGGATTTTTAAAGGATGTTTCTTCCGCATAACTGTTCCACAAATAAACACAGTTTTTTTATCAATTTATTACCCCAAAATGATTATAACATCAAATTGAATCAAATCGAATCAACAGGAAACTCTAACATCATAATTCATATCCCCCTACCACCTAAATTCGATTAAAACTGATTCTATATATTTATTAATCTGTTTGAAACCATGTTCATAAGAGTTAATAGTAATAGGCCCATACCACATGATACACATAAAGAGAAACATATGGAAATTCTACTGGATGAAAAATAATCGACTTAGACTTTTTCCCAGACTTGCTACGCCAAAATAGTGAGTGCTTACATGAGGAAACTCGCTATAGAAACATGAAACAACCACACCAAATAGGTTACATATATCCTATGGGAAGAAGGATTTAGAACCTCCCATATCAAGAGAAAGGAGAAGGAATGAACAAAGGGAATTATATCTAACCTTTAGGAAGATCTGATCAGAGTCATAGATTATATATAATTTTTAATTTTCCATTAAAGAATGATCTAACTAAGACCATGCATTTTGACCAATTAAAAGCCTCCTCACTCTTAGGTAATTTAATATATGATTCATGGGATTTGAATCTCTCTCAAGGCATTTAAAATATAGAATTAAACTTGTTTAACATCAAAGAAAGATGTAAAAAGGGTAAAACTAGAAGAACTGGAAACACTGTTTATGAGGCACCTTCAGACGAGCCACCACTAGACGATGCACCACTGGATGAGGCATCACTTGACAATGAACTACTAGATGAGGTAACATCAAGATGAGACATTACTAAATGAGGCACCATTGGATAAGGAACCTTCAGGATGAACCAATTTCCACCGTCAGTGAGTCACTGCCAGGCGTGACACCACTGGGCGAGACACCGCTGGACAAAAAATGGCTAACAAGTGACTGCCAATGAGCCACCGCCAACAACCAAACACCAGTGAGTGACTGCCAGCAATACAAAACTAGTGACCAACCGCCAGATAATGAATGCTTGGGTGAGAAACTACTAGCGATCTTCCACCAGGGTGAGCTACCTCTAGGGTAAGACACCATTGGAAAACTGGAAAATTTTAAAAGTGTTGAAATGAGTCCCCTTGACTTCCTAGGATACCTCAAACACCAGATTTACCAAAAATTAATAGACCAGAGAGGGTTGTTCCATTACATAAAATACATCTCAATCTATTCTCACCCTCAATAATTCAAAACCTACCCAAAAGAAAATATAGGAGGGGTCCGAACAACCATCCCTTGATATACATCTCAAGGATCTAGACATGTTTGGTACACAACAACCACTCTAAAACTAGATCTCATGGAAGATGCCTCTCAAATAAGGACATAGTCACATAGATAGGTATAACCAGTCTAGTATACAATGTATAAAAATCAAACAACAACATTAACACCAAGGAATGGAAAACATTCAAAAAATATTCTTCACATTGTTTGACCAGAAGGATTAGATTTCAGATAAGAGAAAACATTATTATACCTTTTTTACTTCAACAACACCAATTAGACATGAAATTGTACGAATATATATACATGACTGATCTTCATTTTTTAATCCATAAAATTTAAAATAAAAAAATTTAAAACACATCATGCTTAACATATCATAAAGAAAGTAGATTGGCATGCTTGAGTAACAATTTTGTTAACTCATATCAGTAATAGTGTTTAAAAGCTAAGAATAATTTTTCAAATAATATATTAATTTCAAGGCATGTATATAGACATTTTAATTTGAAGCATGTTAATTTTTAAAACATACCTATTAAATCATTTCCATAAAAAATATTATATTATAACAAATTCAGTAGGCTACTAAAACCACTTTGAGTCAAAAACTATTTTTAAATATTACTTATAGCATGGTATTTATCAAAATAATATTTGTGAAAATAATTCCAACAAATTCTGTAAAACCACTACTCTTTAACATGTTTCCCAAGACAACTTACATAAATTGGAAGGTTGCATGATTTTAAAAAATTTCATCTGTTATACCAATAGAACTCTATCATTATTTTTACGAAGATGATATTAAATACAAATTAAAATGAAAATTAGAAAACTCAAATTAACATATAGAATGGATCAAAAATATGGCATGAGTTTTAAATGAACTAGCTTATCTATGTTTAAAATTCTTCTAGGTTTTTCATCAAAACATTAATTACAAGGAACATACTTATGCAGAAACAATAAGGGGTTTAACATTTATAACTTCAATTTTCCACAGGTGCTTGTAATTACCTGAAGGAGTTTCTAATAACATTACTCAACCAATAAGAACACTCATATTAATATATACAAAGCTACTGCAAGCATAAAAATCAAAGAACTTATCCAACATACCACGATATTGTTTGCTTTGGGTGACACTAACTCGACCACCCAGTTTTAAAATGTGTTGTAATATAACACATCTTGATGTGAGGAAAAATTTTTCCTCTCTACATATGTTTGAGGTCATAGCACATACCATTAATAAAAGATAAAACACAACAAACCCAACCAACATGGAAGTATTCAAACATTATCAACACTTCCTTTATAAAAATATTTAGTCATGGGAGGCAAGCCCATTTTTATTTTTTTCATGATTTCCAAAATAACTAGTCTATTTTATTACCAATATTGAGTGATTAACCATTTTATAAGAGTTGAGGGATTCCATTAATATAATCACAACACATAACAATAATACACAAGTCATCTAAAAAAACATGTTATCTCACCACAACAACAAAAAATCTCTTCCACCACACATCACCACCACAGCAAAACACAACCACTGGACAAACTTACCATACAAAGGAAAATATCACTATACATTATGCAAAACCACATCACCAAACCACCTTATTATCTGCAGTAAACCACAATTTTTCATATAACAACCTTTACCACCTTATCCTACACATTTCCCCAACCAAATATCACCACTATCATCAGACATAAATCCCCAAACACACAAATCAAGGAACCCCCTTTCCCATGTCAAGATATTATCCACTTTGGGAAGCATTGACTCGTCCAGATAGTTTTAATCACGTCAAAGTATAATTCATATTGATTTAGGATCAAGTTTCCCCTATTCATATGCTTGAAATTTCAAATCACTTGTCACATAAGGAATCAAAACAAGAACAATCACACATAGCAGTAGTTCAGAACATCTTCCATAATTATTTATGGGTTTATATTACTTCATTTTATTATTTATCATGAGTACTTTCACACAATTTTTAAATTTTTCTAGGGAATCATTTAATTATCCAATTTAAGTGATTATAATTTTAAGGCATGGTGAGATTAAAAAATAAGTCATATAAATAGTATCATAATCTACAACAATCATAGCACAATAAAGGTTTCCAACGACTTCTATTTTTAGTAAGTCATACCTACAATTTAATTTCATGATAACAATGAAACCAAAAATAACACTCAACATTCCTAGATTATTTACAGCTTAATATTATTATATTCATTTTAAGTAGTTCTAACATACGTCTAAGTTAAAGAAAAAAATATACACATGCTATATCACACATCATGTTTAATATGGTTAAATAGGACATTCTGGGTTTATATTATTATCAATGAAATTTACTTCCAACTTCATTTGAAAAATTGTACATGCTATGTTCTTGTGTTCAATTCAAATACTACATTACATAAGCAACATGTTATCATAATCATCAAAGTAAAATATTATTTATGACAACAAAATTAAAACTACACATGTTGTATTATTATGTTTCATGCTTTATCATTCTTGAACTAAACATTATTTAAATCACATCATGGCTCCAGAAAACATGATTTCCAAAAAAAAAATTAAAAATGAACATGTTGTATCACTATATTTCATGCTTTATCATGCTCAAGCTAAACATTATTTAATCACTTCATTTTTTAGGAAAATATTTTTCTATAATGAAATAAGGATTAACATGATTCTACTTCTATATTTAAATATAACATATTAAACATGCTACATACCCAAGTTTAACATAATATAATTTCCATAGTTATAACACAATGGTTTCAACATTAGGCATGCTTCCCATAGAAAACCACTCATGACTTATCGTGCGATGAAAAGTTATTTCAACACTAAAATTCTTATTAGTTAGAAAATAATAAGTTTAATCATTTAAATAGTTTTAATTCTCAAAAAGTTACCAAAAATCATGTTTATAATTTTAAAAAGCTTAGAAGTAAATGTCACAATAATTTCTACCTTAACACATGAATACAACATATAGTTATATCAACACTATAGAAATGAAATCAATCGAACAAATGGAAAAAGTTATTCTTTTAATTATTTCTAAATTATAAGGAATTATCAATAAATATGATAGATACTTCCATGAATTTAAAAATTTAAATGTCTAAAGCCACATTTTACAACAAGTCAACAACACATGCTTATGGTAAATTACAAATGTAAAGCAATGCATGGCATATTAAATCACATGGGAAGCATAGTACATTTAATTATAGTTTGAAAGTAATTTTTTTTTCATAATAGTCTGGAATATTATTCAAGGTAACATTCTTCATAATTATTTACAATTAGAAAGAAATACAGGACATATTAACTCACATGTAAACTAGAATACTTCAAAAATTGGTTTCAAAATAACTTATTTTATCATTATAGTGTGAAATATATTTCTAGGTATCATTATTTATAAGGGTTTTCAAAATTAAACAATTGATAACAACAAGATACACTAAGGATGTTTCTATAACAATTTCAAACATTAGAAAAACTAGATAGCTTGTTATATATTTATAAAAAAGGAAAAATATCCAATTTATTAAGAATCATGCTATAAAAGGAAAGGGAAAAACACATTAAAGCCTAAATAAGGTTAAAAAAAACTATTCAAGCCAGTTAACTATAACTTTACTCCTTACTTTTGGGTACATGAATAATTCGAAAAAAATAACAATTTATTAGTAACAAAAGAATGGGAAAATTTAGGGAAACACACATAAAAATTCATGATTCATTTAATTCATTTTAATTTTCCAAGTTCACCCAATTTAAATAAAAACACAAGTCATCATGATGAATGTACCTCTCCTAGGTCTCTACCCTACAAGTAGTGTCTTCTCACTTGGTCATTTAGTAGGCATAGAGTTTATACACTAGATCATGGGGCCCCCTAAAATTCCATGTCCTAGCCAGTTTACCTGGCCTATGTCATGCACTAAGGTCAAATGACACTATTTAACTCTGAACTCCACCCTATCTCTCAACCATCAATCTCTGATACAATTATTTCATGACCCCCTCCCTCCCTATATACCTCTCTGGGGGTGGTAATAAATAAAGAGAAATAATGAACCCCCAAGTCCCACCTCTAGTAGACCTCGAGTTGGCGACTAGAAAAAAGGGTGTACAAATCTTTCAATATGGGATGTATCAACCTTTATAAGAATACAAGATCAGGATATATGATGTATCAACAATAATAAAATCCATGAGATATATAAAATACATCCAAACCATACAACAATGCATGTATAAATCAAAACTGATACATATAAAAGCATCCAAATGAAATACCAAAAGAAATAAAAGCTAAAGCAGCGACACAACAACAACTCCAAAGGTCTAAACTAGAAATGTACATCATAGTCCAAAAAGTCCTCCTAGTATCTTAAAAACAGTTTTTATATATGTAGGGTGTGCATACAAGTATACTTAATAAGAAAACCAAAGTCTCTCATAAACATGTGAAAATACCATACTAATGACCCTATGTGAAAGTAGTAGAACCAAACAACACCTAAATAGGTATACTAAGCAAAATACCAACCTAACCAAGGCTCACTCACCAAATAATGAATCCAAGTAATATAATATATTATAAACCATATTGATGATAAGGTACCCTGCATCAATTTCCCTCTGATTACCCACTCTTTCACTAACAAAAAATGTCAGGGCGATACCATCTCTTCTAAATATACAACATCACATCCCACCCACACACACCTAGGCCTCACAACACATCCCTACTTCACACACCTGGGCCTCACAACACATCCCTCCCACACACACCTAGGCCTTAAAACACAACACATCTCATCCCAAAGACACATAGGACATCACATCATAACTCATCCTGAAGATACCTAGGACATCACAACACAAATGATGCTAAATACACATGGGATACCCCATCACATCCAATATATAATGAACTAACATACCTCTAACCACCACATCCCGTACAATACCTACCTCACATGAAAGAGGGAATATAAAACAACAGGTGGACATCCATCCATCCTCCCATAAGAATGTTTAGGGAAGACAGTCAGAAATAAACTTGCATATAAATATAGAGTCAAAGCACACAAGCCAATCTAATGGGTTTAAAAAAAGAACTGACCACCTCAGAATCCACACAAGATCACTACCACCTCTAAATGCATAAAATCACAAAATCAAAAAAGAAGAAATAATTCATATTTTAGTCTTTAATTATATTTATAGAGTCTTTGTTTATCAAAAAATTATTCTTTAATAGCCTATTTAATTTAGGTAATCAACATTCCTTAAAAAAACCCATTTCATTTAGAAAGACATATTATTTCATATTTTTGACCCATTAGTTTACATATAAACATTATCCAGTTAAACAACAAAACCCATCATCAATTTCATCATTAAAGATTACCATTTTAAATTACTAACATGTGGTATTAATTACATAAATGATTGGGTATATATAGCAGAACAAACCACATAGAACAATCACAACACCATAACCCAAATTTCACATCTGCATCACTTTACAGCCACATCTAGTTTCACAGCCCCACTGCATAACAATACAACACCCACCATCACAGCCCCATGACACAACCACATCTCATCCACTTCCCCCCACATAAAATTATAGCTAATTCACATTATATAAATCCCACACCCAAAAACAACTACCATTCCACACATCACATCATATATCACAACACAACATATTTTTAGATTTATAAAGGAAAGGGGAAGTTATTCAATTTCACTTGTTTATTTAAGGGTGATATCAAAAGATCCATTCAATCCTAAATAATAAATTTAAATTACTCAAATATATTTGGTTAATCATTTATTTATTTAAGATGATTCCATTCCGTCACAAAAAAAGAGGGGTTTTAAAGGAAGTTACTATAGCATAACCATTGAACAGACAAAAATGTTTTTTATCATGTTATTACTCCATATGGTCATTACTTCAAAACTAATCAAATAAAATCAATAAGAAACTATAAAATCATAATTCAAATTCCCTTGCCCCCTTAAATCTGATTTAAACTGATTCATTATCTTTATTAATCTGGTTGAAACCATGTTATCAAGATTTAACTAAAATAGAACCATATCACATGATACACATAAATAGATACAAGGGAAAAATATACTTGCAAGAAAGATGATCGACATAGCCTTTTTCCCAGAATTTCTGCACCAAAACAAGGCATGCGTTCATGAGGAAAATCTCCAAGGAAACATGAAACTAACGCACAAACCAGGTTTCATGGATCTTATGGGAAGAAGGATTCATAACCTCATGTATCAAGAGAAAGGATAAGTAATGAATAAGGGGAATGATATCTCAACTTTAAGAAGATCTGATATGAGTCATGGATTAGATATGATTTTTAATTTTCCATTAAAGGTGGATCTAAACAAGACCACACATTTTGACTAATTAAAATTCTCCTCACACTTGGGAAATTTAAGATATGATTTATGGCCTTTGAATCAGTTTCAAGGCCTTTAAAACAAGTCATTAAACTTATTTTATGTAAAGGAAAGATGTCAAAAAGGGAAAAATGGATAAACTAAAACCACTATTCATGAGGCACTGTTGGATGAGCCACTACTGGATGAGGAAATGCTAGATGATGCAATTTTGGGAAGAGGAAACAATAGACAAGGAACCACTGGACAAGGCACCACTGGACGAGGAACCACTAGATGAGGCACCGCTGGATGAGGAACTGCTGGACGAGGCACCACTAGACGGGGCATATCTTGATGAGGCACCACTTGATGAGGCACTGTTTGGATGAACTACCTGACACCGTCAGTGACTCACCACCTGAAAAGACTCTGATGGATGAATGAGAACTAGTGAGCTACCACCAGTGAGCGACCGCCAGTGAGAGACCACTAGACAGACACCACCCATGAGTGATCGTTAGGGCAAGACACCACTAGCGAGCCACCTACAGGGTGAGGTATTGCTTGGGTGAGACACCATAGGAAAACTGGAAATTTTTCAAAGTGTTTAAATTAGTTGCATTGACTTTCCAAGATACCTCAAACACCATATTTCCCACAATGTAATGGACCATAGAGGTCCATGCCATTACAAACAGGACTTCAGTGATTGAAAATAACATGGTTGGAAGGTACCATGTTCTAATGGATGAAAATAGCATGCTACTCAAGTTACTAGATGATGGTTGGTCAGAAGATGGTGAGAAAAAATATCTTTTAATGTGATAAGAATATCCAAGGTTTTATATTTTGAAGTTTAGTGGTAAATCTGGTTAGTTCTATAAGATATTTATAGTCACAACTAGGAATATATGAACCTCTGTGAATATAGGTGGTTAGTGCAATCTATTGACCAGCTAGAAAAATCTATTTAAGGTGGGTGAGATCATGTGATAAGGTGGAAAGTGATCCTTGGATTTAGTGATCTATGTATATTTGAATACATAGTGATTATAAAATTCTTGTACTTTTATTGAAATAAAAATTTATAATGTTTCTCTCATATATGTAGGACTAAAAGTCCAAACCATATAAAACCTCCTCTGTGATTTTTCTCCACTTTATTATTTCTATGAGTTTAAATGGTTTTGATATTTGTGGGTGAAATTTATTGAGTGAGTTGACACAGTGTGGTGATAAGGGTGAAGGTTTTTCTTGATTTTTCTATAACATTTACATCATGAGTGTTCCTATTAGAATGTACTTCTGTAAATGTGATTCTAGTGACATAAATTTTAGTGGATAAATTTTGTATGGGATTCTAAGAAATTGGTATTAGAGTAGAGTCTCTCAAATTATTAACAATTCAATTTATAATATATTAGGAAACATTATCTCATATTCATGCATTTTTTTACTTTAATAGGAGTTAATGTATTTGGAAGGGATGATGTCGGAATATAACAAGGCCCACATTAAAATTTTTTATGGGAATTTTTTGTTGGATTATAGAGGATAAATTTGTAGGATCACTTTATCATTAAGGACATGGAGGTTCTGTTAAATGGATTCTATCTAGAAGTAACGGAAAAATTCAAATGGGAAAGAATAGAAATAAATTTATTAGGTTTTTCTAGGATGAAATTATCCAAGAATGTGGATTTGAACATATAAGAGAAGAATATGACAATGAAGTTGTTTATAACCCCAAAATATATATATTATAATCCTACTACAGTTAGAAAAGTGTGTTTTATGCGATGGTTATTTATCATGAGGCTATCAAAAGGATGGTCTACAGCAAATAATGTGAATGATTTAAATATGATTTGAAGAAATCACAAGTATATGAAGGAAACATAGATAAATGGTGTTTGGGTTATGTTATTTCTATCATCTTTACTAGAATATTGATATAGGATGGTAATGAATTTGATTAGATCTTATAGAAAAAACCACTACATATTCAAGGATTTTTTGAACTTAATTATAAATTAATAGATCTTGATGAGGGAGATTCAATATCCTTCCATAAATTCTGTTAACGCGGTGAGATGTGGGTTCTAAATCATCAAATAAGTCAAAGGTTATTGGGAGAAAAGTAAAGAAAAATGAGTAGAGGTAAATCTACCAGAATCAGGCATACAAGTTGGAATTATGGAAATAAGGGTTTATATGAAGAATGATTTCCCTTATCACAAATGAAATATCAAAAGGATTATTTTTAGAGGATTATTTTTTATAAACCTAGTAGCTATGGGTATTATCAACCTTCTCTTGAGTCTCAATACTTTAATAGAATCGTGGATTATATATTCTGAAGCATATTTCCACTCCACAGGTAAAAAGGGATGCATGTAAAATTTTGTGTTCAAATATTTAGAAGAGTGAATCTATTGGAAGGTAAAGATATTAAAATTAGAGGGAAGGGAGATGTTCAAGTTTATTTGAATAATATAAGTTTTCGTATGTTGAAGGAATTTTATCATATTCTAGGTATTTGAAATAATCTTATCTCAATTGGGAAGTTGTATGAAGTAGGATCTAGAACTAGTTTTGTGGAAGGAGAGTAGAAAATGACTTGGGGTTACCTGGTTATATCTATATGTGTGAATAATGAAACACTTTATCTGATTGTAAGGGAATGAGGGAATAGCTTTCTAGAGCATCAACTTTTGGAATTTCATATTTTTCGAATCACCCCCATAGGCACCTCAGTGAGAAGAGTATGAAGGGTTTAGATGAAAATGGCTTGATGAAGCTTGATTATAAAAACTTATAAAGTTGTGATAGTTTCAAACTCGGAAAGTAGTGTAAGGTTTCTTTCAACTTGAAAAAAAGAACCAGAAAATTCTTATATCTTAAACTTTTATATAGAAATGTCTGGGGGATGTAACCCAATCAAATATCATGATGGGTCATAGTATTTTATTAAGATTATTGATGACTCCATTAAGAAAGTATGAAAATATGATAAAGATCATAATTTTATACATTTTATTATGCATTTAAATGTTTTAGGTCTATAAAATTGTTATTTAAATATAATTTGTCAAATTTTTTGTTTTTTTGAGTAAGTTGAGCCTAATTATGAAAATAGACTCGTTATTTAATTTAAACCTTTTTAAATCAGCCATATATTTCAGCCATACCATTTTCTACACTAATAAAAATTTTGAAATTAATTTTTTATAGGATTATATGTTTATTGGGATTTATTTCATAAAATTGGACAAAGAGATAAATCTTACATTTTAAGGCCCAAATGAAGATCATAATTTGGTTCTTGGAATATTTTCGCAGTTCTGACTACTTTCAAATATGGGACCATAACTTCTAAATGGATGATGTAACATATATTTTTTTAAATAAATATAATATACTAAGGATAATTTTCTTTAACCATGGTTGTGTGTGATCCCACATATTTTAGGTTCATAAATTCATGTAAAATTGGAGAAGGGGGATATAAAGAGTCTATAGGGTAGAAATAATTTATTTAGTAATGTAGCTATAACTTTGGATATACAAGAACAATAGAACTATAATTTGTTTAGTGTATATAAAATATATAGAATAACAAATTTCAATAATAACAATTTCCCAAATTCTTGCATTTAATACAACAAAAATGTAGAAAAATATTAAATATAGAAATTAGAGGGAAATATATCCAACCTTTTTCTTAGAAAAATACACCTCCTCTTCCATTTAAATGAGTTAGCAATTTTTAGTAGATTTTTAGGGGACTTTATATTATAATAGTTTTATAGAGTTTTAATATATTTTATTCTTCATATTATGTCATTATTTATTTTAAAATTTGTATTCTTCCATGGAACCTCAATAATATTCATGATGGTGATTAAATAACCCTAGGCCCTGGCGTGGGGTAGGTTTTCATAATCTTTTAGAAAATTTTCTCTTTAATTCTAATTTTTTTTATTCATATTATAGTGGGGTAGATAGGGGTGTTATCATTTTGTGTACTGATTATCCACCAATCACTAGCACGAATCTTTAACTCATTATATTCTCTAAAAAATCACCATTCCCTCCCTTCTCATAGGTATTCCTTTAATATGATAGAGTTGAGTGTGTTCAAGGGTTGAAATGGAATATGATGGAACTGGATCTTTGAATTTTTCACACTCTCAATTGAGGTGTGTTTATCACTCTTTAATATTTAAGGAGGTGATATTTGGTGTGATGAATATATCTCCTAGTAATTTTAAGTTTCACACTTAATGTCGATGATAATGGTTCACATACATTTTGATGAACTATCAAATAGAATTTAGAAAATTAAAATATAAAATAAGCGAACCTATGTAGATAAACCTAGTACCAAGTACTTTCCTGCTAACTTTTCCATTCTATCTACATTATATATTTATTTTATTATATTTCATTCCATATTATCAACCCTTATATTTTTATTGTTTTCATAGGCATATAACTAAGTGATTAGGATGAGTGGTTATTTGATTATGAAGATCCTTAAGAGAGATGAATCTAGTCATACACTCTACTACACTAAGAATTATAAATATTTTCTTTTACTCCACCCTATGAAAATTTTGAATAAATTTTTTTCATTATTTCTAAGGATCCAAGAAGTCTTTCAATAACTATTTTTATTCACATTTTGAAAATAATTTTCTTTGTTTTCAATTGAAAAAACAAAAAAAAACTCTTTTTAAGATTTATTCCAATTTAAATTATTTTTCATGGATTATTTACTTATAGGTGAAACCACAAGTAGAAGAAGTTAATAATGACGAATAATCCAAGTTTCAAATATATAGAGAGAAAATACAAAACCTAGATAGAAAAATTGAATGGATAACTGTATATATTTATGTATCTTAGGAGTTTTAGATGGATAAATCTAAAGACGAACTAGAACCTATAATAGATGAGGAATATAATTCCCAAATCATCTTTACTATTGAAGAACCTATGAAGGATGATAAATAATTACTTGAATATCCATTTTAACTTTATAAACCATTTCTTGAGGAGGTTCCAGAAGAAGATATTCTAGTTGATGTACATGTGGGAGATCAAGATGATTTGGATGAGTTTTGGTCAAATTTTATATAACTTGAAAAGTTAATTTATTATACTATCTATTATAATAAATTTTTTTACCTCTCTACCTATCTCTTACTTTAGAAGAAGATTATAAAGATTCACCTGCTGATATTGGATTTCTAATGAACCTTCTAGAATAGATTAATTTCCATTATAATTTACTTTAATGTGAATATTTTTATATTAATTCTTCATGTTTCAATATTATTCAAGATGAATTGATTTCTGAAATAGCCTTTTACAAAATTTTCGATACAATAACAATGGATAATTACCTATATTTTAAGGAAGTGGCCACACAAGTGGTGGAAGAAAAATAATAGCCTGAGGAGGTCATGGATATGTGAATATATCATATATAATAACATGTATATCACATGGGTAAGGACACCATGATAGTTGTTAAGTATCACTTTTACCTTATCTTCTATCCCATATGCTCAAAAAAAATTCTCTCTTTATTATTTATTAGGGATTGGGAAATTTCTTATTTTCTTTAGGTTTTCCTAATCTTTATGACAACATATGGATGTTGGTTGAAATAATATATTGTGGTTCATTTCGAAAAAAACTATCCATTTTAGGATTGGGGATAAAATTCTAGAACTACCTAACTCAGGGTAGTAAAAAACTAGCACCCACATGGGGGGTTAAACCATGTTCTACCCCCTTTTCCCTTCCCCTTTAATTTTATTTATTTTTCATTAAATATAATTCTTAATTTTTATTTCTTTCTTTACTGTAGTAATAAGGTGGTAGCTACTAAGAGATTAAATTAAGGATACCACTAAAATATAAAGTTAGGTTGTGTATCTATATACCTTTGGTTTATATTCAAAATACTTTTTATTTGATCTTAAATTAAAGGTTAGTTTGATCTTAAGTGTAGGAGGGGGGGATCTAAACCTACTTAGATATAAGTTTTTATGTTTTATTTTCTCTATTTTAAAATTTGGGGTGTTTTTTAGGTTAGCAAAATTGATCTTAAAATGATATTCCACCTAGTGAATAATTCCATGTTATTCTTTAGATTTCATTGGTTCTAAAATTATAATAATTGAATTATTGGTGAGTTAATTTGAATAATGATTTTATGGAAATTCTATTTGAGAACTTGGAAAGGGAGAGTGAATAAATATATTTCTATGAAATTGAAATTATAACATGAGGAAATTATATTTTTAAACTCAATCCTAGGTAAATTCTCTTTTGTGAAAAAAACCTCAAGGGGATAAATAGAAATATTTTTTATTCATAAAAGTCTTTTGAAACTAGAGTAAAATAGATAATTTAAATCCCATAAACTCTAAGACATTAGTTAATGGGTGTGAAAGTAAATAAATTCCATTGTATAATCTAATAAGTTCTTTACACATGAGATGGTTGAGAAAAATTCAATAATTTACTAATTGTAATAAATGAATGGATTTAGGTGAGGGTAATATTGAATTCCTAATTAAAATGTGGTAATTGATTTATAATAATATCATTTGGATTTTATAAATTAAGTGTAAAATGGAACTTGGTTATAAGGTAGTTTGGGAAGAGTGAGAATTAGAAAGTGATTCTTGTTAAAATTTTTGTTACAATTAGATATATTTGTTTGACTCATAGAACTAGGAAATAAAATTAAATTTAAGTGAATCAATTAGTGAAATTCACATAGGAGATATTACATTTTCATTAATGGATAAAATTTTGAATTTATTCTCTTTTGGAATGTGTATTGAACTTAGGAAAGGAACATCTTTTCATTAGGTTTAATTCATTGAATTTCCCAGAAGTGAAATGTTTAACTAGGTGGATCAATATAGTTAATAATTTAATACATTTTAATTTTTAATTTAATGATTTTAATCGAAAAACATTGTTATTTTAAGGGAAATTGTTAAATTTTATGTTTTTTGGAGTAAATTGATGAAACATATTGGACCCAGATGCCACACAATAGGTGTCCTAATCCCGGTTGGATACATGTCATGGAGCACATCTACCAAAATTCCAGAGGCTATCGACTAGTAGAGAGGTCCTAGGGTGAGTTCGTGGGGAGACTATGACCTCTTACTAGAGTGTGACATAACAACATAGCAATATCAATCAAATAGAGAAAGTAGTAAATCATACATAAAATGGATACATATTAGGATTATATAACAATTTCAAAAGGAAACTCAAATATAATAATGATGATAATACATTTCATGTGTCTCTAATAAACTATCCAAAACTGTATACAAGGAAGGTGAACAATACATGGAACAAAAGTAAAAAAGGACAAAATATCCCATCTAGCATTACAAGTCTCAACCCGTTCCCATGATACATTGATTCTATGAAATCATTAAGAACCTATAATAGGGTGCTTTCCCTTATCCATATCTGTAATCATATATTTTGTTTCGGTACTAAAAGGTGGCCCAAACAGTGTGTGAATCTAAATCCCAGTAGGCATCCAACCAAGTTCTGGTTTCAATCAGTCAGTGAATATATATAACAATAGTGTTCATGCTGTAATACAATATGGAAAGGAATTACTAAAATTAAACATCTTATGAATTATAGGTTCTCATTTATTATCAAGTTCATTTATTAAATAAACCCCATTTAGTTAATAATTATCAAGACTCAACACATAGACTGATGTCCCCCTTGAAAACATGATCAAAGGATACCTAGAGATGCCATCCATTAGGTGTAAGGCTAAGACCAAATCCAAGATTGTACTTTGGCTTGGAATATGAGTCATACATTTCATTTAATTCATTAATCAATTCAGAACCAAAGCCTATCCTTAGCATTCTTGAGTTGGAATCCAAGTCTCACTCTAGGTGTAATATGAACCAACACCCAACTAGCCCATCCATGGAGATCCTCCAGAACCTAGGTATTGCTCTGGGTGGTATAATATCCCTTACAGTTGAGTCTTTATTTAGCGGTCCACTAAGGTATCCCAAGTATAACCCATGGAATATATGATCAAATTCCCTTGAGTTCATCCTTGGAAATATTAATTTGGAATCCAAGTATCACTCGACATATAATAGTATATCCTCAATGAGTCTAACCATGAAATTATTCATTGGAATCCATGTATCACTTAGGCTTAAGAAAGGCATAGACAAATTGAGTATATCCATGGAATTTTTATATAAATCCACGTGTCCCCCAAGGAATATAAGTATTTAAACAATTCAATAATATTCAATCAATTTCATTAAACATGATAAGGTAAAACCAAGAACATCTAAATTTAAATCTCACCTCAAAAGGTGGATAAAGTACTATCTAATCTTAAAAGGATTAATTTTAATTTACTCACATGGGAAAAATCATTATAACAAGAATCTCATGCATAAATATTATTACATGGAATAACCTATATTCAACTCACATGGAAAATTCAATCTAGAGAGAAATCAAGCTTCAATAAGCAACTTAATGCCAGATCCTAGGGTCTTGGTCACCCATACCTTCGTTTAATCTATTTCATTTACAATTGATATCACCATTCAATTCAAATTTATCAATTTAATTGAAACATCCCATAATAAAGGGGAAAAAGGTACACCTAAGGGTTTCCAAGGTCAAGCCACCCATGGTGGTCCATCTATATAACTAATACACCCTAGGGGTGTTTCCAAATCAAGGTCCACAACCTATTATATTCATTGAATGATTGCTTAATTGAATAGTCCATGCCTAAAAAGTCAATTCAAGGATTAAAAATCATTTTATGTGATGCCTAAAAATTGGGTGTGTGACATAATGGAATATATAAACACCTGGTATTTTAATGAAATCCATGATACCACCAACCTTAGGTCCGTAGTTGATAGCTTGTCCAGTATCAATTCTTGTTTTGACTCAGATCGCAAGAAAATCAAAGAATAGATGAAGAACATAATAATAGAAAATATTATCTTACACCATAATTACATAGCTGATATCCAAAAGAATGAACAATGAATAAAAAATAATTGATAACTCACCAATGTGGATCTAGCGAGAGGAGTGGCGCTTGAATCGGTGATCGGTTAGAGAGTCGAGATCAAATCCAAGAATAACCACTCATGGAGATCTTCAAATAGAGATGCTATCCGTAGGAGACAGAAGAGTAAAAAATGGTTAGAAATTGTTTTTTTAATTAGGGTAAAATTGTCATTTTCCCCACAATATCTATGTCGCATGGTTTGAAAAAACTCTGTACCAAGCATGAATGCTTAGATATAGGTAAATTCACTCATAAAGTTTACTTGCATGATTTTACTAATCATGCACAAACTATGCTAGTATCAACTATCCAAATTACAATCATGGCTGCACGACTATGAGGCTCAAATTGCATGGTTTAGATCTAACCATGTTTCCTGTAGCCCCCTTTTTCTAGCCTCTTGTGACTCTATCTAACCATGTATCTTTCCCCAAATAGTTTGAACTAACCATGTTCTGGGCTCATTTCACCCCAAAACTTGGGCCCTGGGCTCTGAACTAGTCCCGGACACCCCCGATACCTGCATTTCCTCTTAGAGAATTCTCAATAGGCCATAATTAAACATTTAAACTGAGAAAAATATTGAAATTAAAGTATCCATACCTCAAATATGAACCGAGTTCTTAAAAACATCCCCTTAAAGCAATACATCCCCGAATTTCCCTTTCAAGTGTGGTGAAGCATTATCTAAGAATAAATCTAGCCACTGCGATCATACATTGGCCACCCTATCCCTGGTCACATCTTGTACACAACCATGATTCCATAACACCCATACTAAAGGAATTGATTTGACTTAGAGATCCTTCATGCTACGATCCATGATACATATAGGATGCTCCTCAAAGTAGGCATCTACCTGTAACTCAACCTCCTTAAGATGAAAGGCATGAGACTGATTTGAAGGATAATGGTGTAACTGAGACACATAAAAGACGTTGTGAATGACCTAATAGCTCTAAGGTAACTCCAACTAATAGGATATTGGCTCGAATCTATATAATCTAAAATGGACCAACATACCATGGTGAAATCTTACACTATCTCCTAGTTCTCCTATGACTCGGCCTCAATGAAACACATAAGAAAAATTGATCCCTAAACTCAAACTATAGAGGTCATCTACAATGATAAAAATTTGATTTATGATGAGACTATGTTGTGGCCATCCTCTTACGAATCAACTACATTTACTGTCTGGTCTCCTGAACAAGATGAGGTCTAAGCATAGCTACCTCATTTGCCTCTATCCAACATAGGGTTGATCAGAATGGCATACCGTACAAATTTGCATAAGGATTCATCTAAATAGTATCTTGTAAGTTTTTGTTGTAGGAAAATTTAACTATGGGTATATACCTCTCCCAAGATCCCCCAAAATTTCGGACACATGCTCGCAACATGTCCTCAAGCACCTGAATCGTGGGCTATGATTGACCATCTATATGGGGAGTGGTATGTTGTGATTAGAAGCACATATATACCTAACACCCTATTTATACCTTTAAAAAACGTCATGTAAATTGGGAATACCTATTTTAAATGATATAATCTCATAGATATACAACCTCCCAAGATATTCCATAATGAAGGTATCCTTGACCAGTAAGAAAAGTGTAACCTTTGTGAGCTTGTCAACAATAAATCAGACAAAATAATTACCTCGAGGAGACCTTAGTAAGCCTATCATAAAACCCATCATGACATCAAACCAATTCCCCTCAGGGATGGGTAATTTCTATAAAAGTACAGATAGTTTTTGGTGTTCTTCCTTCACCCGCTGACAGGTGGAACACCTCATGACAAATCCAGCTATATCTCTTTTTATACTTAGCCACCCATACTGAAGATGTAAATACCAATACATATTGGTGACCCTAGGGTAAAATTCCTAATATAATGCATGAAAATCCTGAATCATCTCCACAAACATGTCTTCTGAAATCCATACGCAACCATGTACTCATAGAACCTCATCCTCACCTACAGTCTAACTAGGAGGAGTGTCCTCACCTGCCACACTCTCCTGCAGGACTAGGCCCTTGGAATCCAATAGTTGCCTCACCCTCACTCTATCCAGAAGAGTAAAGGTCATAGCTAAAGATGATAGATAATTATTTCCCTGAATATCATGCACCTCAAAGTGAATCTCATAGAACAAATCTATAGGCTTCCACTCACTACTACCCTACTGCACTACCTGTATATGAGTCATCCTTCTTAGTGCATTGGACACATCATTTTCATTACAAAAAATTTAGGCAAGCTCAAAGTAAGAATACTATAGGTATTCAAACCACATTTGATTCCTCATATTCAGATCATGATTTATAAATATCTAATAAAGGATTTTGTGGTCTGTGTATACAAGAAAATTCTCTCTCAATAAATAGTGTCTCCAAAAGTGCAATGGCTGAACAACCAAAACTAACTCGAGATCATGTGTTGGGTAATTTTCATCATGTGGCCTCCACTACCAAGACCTGTACACTACGACACTATCCCCTTTGTAATAACTAGTCCTTTCCTGATAGCTAATACATTACAGTAAACATTGTAACTCCTAGTTGGATCTGGAAAAGTTAGTATCAGTGATGAATTCAATCTCCCTTTCAGCTCCTGAAATTCCTTCCTGTAGGAATCTCTCCACAAAAACATCAAACCCTTCTTAGTAAAGTTCATAAGAAGTGCTGATAAGAGTGATTAATCCTGTATTAAATTCCTTTAGTAACTATCGAGCCCTAATAAACTACGTACCTCAAAGAAGTTATTCAGATAATATAAGGAACCTATAGCTCTCACCTTCTCTAGGTTAACTGATACCCTTACATCTGAGATGATGTGACCCAGGAAGAGAATTTGTTCCATCTAGAAGTGAAACTTTGTTAGATTTGTATATAACTGATTCTCTCTTAGTTTATTCAATACGATCTCAAAATATCTAGTATATTCATGTTTATTGTGAGAATACACCAAGATATCATCCATAAAAAACACCACACACAAATCTAGATAAAGATGGAAAAATTGGTTCATCAATTCCATGAAGGCTTATGGCATGTTCTTGAGACCGAATGACATAAAAAATACTCATATAGACCATACCTACTAATAAAATATTGAAAAGGTATGTAAGATGGTCTAAAACACACCTGATAATAACCAGATCTCAATATTTGAGAAGACCTAAGCTCCTCAGAGCTGGTTGAAGAGATAATCTATCCGTGGTATGTGATACCTATTCTAAATTATCAGCTAGTTCAATTTTTTTACAATCCACTCATAGCCCATGAGTACTATCCTCCTTTTTTACAAAAGGATCGGTGAACCCCATAGAGAAGTACTGGGTCCAAAAAAATCTTTTGACTCTAAATCCTCAATCTTCCTATTGAGCTCTTGCATCATATTAGAATCCATATTGTAAAGTGGAATGGATACAGGTAAAACTCTTGGAACTATCTCTATAGAGAACTCTACCTCTCTCATAGGAGTTAATATTGAAAAGTCATCTAGTAAATCAACCCTGAATCAATCAACCATTGTATCGAAAATATCCTAAAATTTTCCCTGTACATCTAGATATAAATTCTCAATCTAGGTTGTCATCCTACCCAGCCCACGATGTTCGAGTCTATATCAGATCACCTGAACATCCCATTCACCATTGCGAATAAACTCTCCACCCTCTGGTGAGGTGAAGGTCACCCTTCGGTAATAAATTCCAATGAAAGAATGAAAGGGGACCAACCATTCCATCCTAGGGATGATTTTAAAAGATATCATCTCAAACAAAAAGCAGTCTCATACAAAGTGACACCCACCAATATCAAAGGGGAACTCCCTACACTGACATATACCCTCTATTCTAATTCCCAATAGAGTTTCAAGCATCATAGCACCATCAAATCATAGAATAATGAGCACAAGGATATCCACAATAGGAAAAATATAAATCTATGAGAGGCCTCTACACAGAAAGGTACATAAGCTAAAGTAGAAGCTACTATAATAGTACCTATGATAGTAAAAGGTCGTGGATAGTTCTACTAAATGGTTTTTTCACTATATATATAAGGACCAAACTGTGACCCTATGATACTACATGACTACCCTAAGTAGATCTACTTTGATATCATTGTAAAACTGGTGTCTGACTACCATGTCCATGATCACCACCTCAGATTGATCTGCCAGCTATACTCCAGCTCCTTTCCTAATGAGAAGCTGCTAACCCTACTCCTAAACATGGATTCGGTGCATACCCTGACTGGAAATTCATTTTTTATTTTATTTTCAAATACCACTTTATGGATGAGCGACAACCACATACCACGTGACAACAAAAAATAAAAGATACTCCATTTCATATTTCAAAATTCAAAAATTCCCAAACACCCAATGCGAGTCCCCAAACACCTGATTCAAACCCTCCCTCAGTGGATGGTGGTGGAAAATTTTTGTAGAATCCTTGTAGATTAACCATCTTACTGTAGGATAGAAACTCTCCTAGGTCACTCATACACTGTGGCCTAATGTTTCCCAACCTACTGCAATGGTAGCACCTCACCTGGCTACCTGAGTATGTGCTCTGGCTACTGGTATCACAGTGTGGAATCTCCAGGAAATTCTACCTTCTACCAATTGGTATAGTTCCAGATCTAGATGCCAAACCACCTTAGATTACACCTCCACCCTCTCTTAGGTTACACTCTATGATAAGTTCCCAATTCACTATTCCAAAAATGGCAGTCAACCGAAAGACATTCACCTGAGATTAGATGTCATTCATGATAAAATCCTCAAATTTCCTAACTTTAAATAGATCTTCACCCATAAGAATAGGTGTGAATCTCTAGTGTTATCTAAAATGGTATGAATAATACATAATTGATAGTGTACCCTCCTCCAGGTTAAAAAACTCCCAGGCTCTATCGACCCTCAACATCTTGGGATAGAAGTAATCATAGAAGGCTGTAAAAAAATTCCTACAGGGCATCTCCTGATGACATTCCATTTGAGTTATAACATCCCAATACCTCTTGGAAGAATCACACATAATATATTTAGAAATATTTACCCTACTCCTAGGAGGAATCACTAGATTCTCTAAGATATATAGCATGGCCTATATCCATGAATTATAGCCTATGGTCCACTATCCCCCAAAAACATGCGTAGTTGTTACTAGAACTTACATGTCAACTCTTCCATAGTTGGGGTAGGTCTTGGTTATCCATAAACTCTTTTCTTGAAGCATAAGAACCCATAACATAACTATGTGAGGAAAAAGAAGAGGCGTGGAACTACGTACCTCCAATCATGCATGAATGCAACACAACATTGAATACTAGGTAAGGAGGACCCACTGAATGATATAAAAACCCTAAAACAACAATAATTATAATCATAATTCATTATATATCCTATAGGGTTTGACCAACATGAATCTAGGTCAAGGTAGAAGGAAAAAATAATAATAGTATGAAAGAAGAAAATGAATAGGGTCCATACCATGAATATAACACCCAGATTCAAAGAGAGAATCCTAAAAAATGAAGTAGGAGGAAGCGAGGAAGTTTTTGAGTGTACTCCTCACACACCAAGGTTGAATGGGGAGGAAAAAAACCCATTTGGGTTCTTAAAGATGAAGGTGTATTTTGGGATAACCCAATTTTTTAAACATCTGGGCAAGATGCATGATTTATCAAACCATATTCCAACCATGCACCCCTCATTAGCGAGTAGATAGTCACCACATGGTTTGAAAAACTCTGAACCAAATGATTAAAATGTATCTATCAAGATTTTATACCCACTTTCATGGTATTAACAATTTTTTTTACTAATTGTGCATGATAACCGTGCACCCTATATAATGATCCCTAGATAGAAAAATTTCAACTGTTTCTATCCAAAACTCGAGGAAAAAACAAGATATCAATAAATAAATAATATAATAAGTTTGTAAATGTTGGGGTGTTAAAAAATACACACCATACCGATTTCTTCCCCTAGAAATACATCGAGATATGAAAGAATGAGAAACAAGAAAAAGGCTTCAACCTAAAGAAGAAACCGACCTTTAATGATATCACCAAAAACTCACTGAATTAATTAAAACCATTGGAAACGAATCTATATCCAAATAGACACACACCTGACTAATGAAATGGTAAAAAAGATATAAATTAATAGTGGATATTTAAACCATTTAGGAATTCACTGAAAATTAGGATCTTCATAACAACGAGGAGGAACGACTTGAAGTCCCCACCTAGGAAGCTCAATAAACAAAACCAAACAAAACCACATTAATAAATTCCTTAAAGAAAATTATTCAATATCCAAATGATCATATAACACTTGAGATCCTAAAAACACACACTAATGGTCATGTTTAACATGAAAATATGGTAAGTTGAATAAAGAAAAGGAAAAGGGAGGTAACTCAAAATATTTCTGAACCACTATATATATTTTAAGGTTGATAAGATATCTTCCTTGTTTGATGCCTATAGTTACAAAACCTCTATAGGTGTCCCAAAAAACCATAGTGACAAATGTTTTTAGGATATCCATGCAATAGGGCTTATAATTCCCAAAATGAACACATTGTAATCACATGGGGGGTGTGATTTTGGTTTGAAGAAGTGGAATCAAAAGAAGAGGACCCTCCCCATATAGGTTCCTCCAGTCTCTAATCCCCAACAGTTAGGGAACCCTCACAAACACAAGAAGAGAAAGGGTTACCCCCCATTATGGATTTCACTAAAAAAACTAGCTCTTGTTGGAAGGCATCATCCACATGATCCTTAAACTAGTTATACTAAGCCGAAAAAACTTGATCAATGTGATACCAATGAAGACCCTTCATGAGTAGGTTTTCCATGATGGAATTACTTTACATGATCTTGAGGGAAAAGGGAACCAACTCATTAAAATGGTTAATTTACTCCTTCATTATCTGTTGAATCTTATGAAGACTCATGATCTCCACCACTTTCTCCACATCAAATTACTTAGGAAGGAACCACAGAATAAATGTGGTTTTAAATAACTACCACATAATTCCAACTTGTAACCAAGCTAGGGAGATCATCTTCCACTGACCAAAACTTGGCCCTTCAGACAATCCTAGAAAAGTTCTCACCCATAAAAAATTAGGAGTTCCCAAAAATTGAAAAACACCTCAACTTTTTTCATTCCCATCTATTTCATAGAAATAACCACAATCACCTTGAATTATAGAAAACCATTTAGTGGAAAGCTGATCCACCACTCTATCATGAGTATAGGTTGTGTCATAAAATGACCAAGTCACACTCAAATCCTTAAAAATCATTGAAAATATTATGGGAGACAAAATCTAAATAACAAAGTAACATAATATTAAATCAATAACAATACAAAAAACAAATAATTATCATCTAGAAAAGAAATCCCAACTCAAAACAATAACCCCAAGGATTTTATCAAAATCATTAAGCATAATTTGAAAAATAATTCCCTTTCAAAACCATAACTTTACATATGAAATATTTTTTTGAAACCACACAATCTCATATCCAAACCATTAATAGTCCCTCAACCCCAACCACTTCCATTTAATTTCAAGAAACACCCTTTTAAAATTTTCAAAACCAACTTCCACTTTTTGATAACCATGTTTCAATTTTCAAAATTAATTTTAAAAATCTAATTTTCTCTAAAACTCAACGGAAATACCATTTAAATAATTCTAATAACATCCACCCATAGATTAAGAAGAAAATAGATCCAAATGAGTTCAACAAAAAATATAAAAGGTAGCTATTGGCTGCACACAGTTTGGATGAACGGGTTGGAAGACCATTTTACAGCCATCTAGAACACTATTGGAAGGCATCATAATCATTCAAACATTCTCAACATGGTCTTCTAGAACTTGTGGTGTAAATATGAAACTATGATTATCCCTTCCTATTCACCTCCAAAACATGTGAAACCTTAAAACCATCCATAAAAAATTGGTACAATTAAAAATTCCCTCGATATTAATTAAGATACATAAGAAATAAATAAATAAAGATCAAAATTCAAAACATAGAACCCAATAACCCAGGGAAACTCGTGTCTTAGGATGAGTAAGATCTCAAGACACTCTTCCTATCCCCAAATATTATGCTCTAATGGACCTAGTCCCACATCTACTATAAAACACAAATAACAAAGGGTTCTTGAATAATATAGGTATCCAAGAAACCTAGGCTCTAAAATATAGTGACCCTACTTTTCTTATATAACTATTACACCATTTTAAAGATAAGAAACATAATAGAATTACAAAACTAGGATCCAAAGATTTAGTGTATTGGGAAAATTAGGATCATAAATAAATTTTACATAATAAAAAATAAACATTTATTTAAACCCTTCTTCTTTATCCTTTTAAAGCTCATGTTCTCCTTAGTATATATAATCACTAGAGGATATACATAAAATAAAGGGGTGAGCTAAAATTTCAGTAAGAGGATGAAAAAGTGATATGAATCAATATAAAATGGATAAAAATAATTATAATCATCATAACATAATAATATGATCATCATCATAATCATGGGAGGAAGCATAAGATAAAGGCATGGAAGGTGAAAATGCAAAAAAATGAAACATCATGTCTTAGTGGTCAAATGACACACATAGTTTTGAAAAAAGATAGCATCATGTTCATGCATAAAATATGTGTATAATCATAACATCATCATTGTGAAAAAATATAGCATCATTTTCATGCATAATACACATAATCTCATGATATAAATTATATTACCCAATGCATTAAAGCACTATATAATTCTGGGCACACCCATCACATAATAACATTTTCATAATCATGCGTGATACATATAATATATATAAATCAAATTCATGAAGTAAACCATGTAAAGAAATGAATTTTATATCGATGTAATAAATCATGAATAAACTTTCAGTTTTATACCGAAAATGGAAAACATATTTGGTATAATATTCATCTTTCTTGAGTAAAGAGGAAATAACTCAAGTAGATACAAAATGTGTTTTGGAAAGAAGAGTTATTTTGGAAAATATTTGTATTTATCATAAAATAAGATTATACCCATGTATATCCCCAAAAATAAAATTTAATTACAATGAAATTATATTTAAAAATATTAAAAGAATATCCACACTAAAATTTGGCATGAAATAGGAATAACCCAAGGAACGGAGTTGGTTTTGAGAATCCCCGTACCTTATGTGCGAATGATTTATTCACATAAATATCCTATATAGTCAAATTATATTAATTAATTACTAAATAAATAACATATTATAATTTTATTTTATTTATTATAACTTTATTAATTTCATTTATATCCATTTTTATGAGTTATTGAGTTCAATTTCGTCGTTCTGAGAGTGTTTGTCTTCTTGGTTTTCATGATCGCTTTTCTTGTTTATAAGTATAGAAGTTCATGTAAAATTAAAATGATTATATAGAATTGAAATTATTTGTTATTAATGAACTGATATATGTTTAAATGGTCTTATATATTATTTTGTCATATGTTATGAGGATGATTCATTAGATAAAACATTAATGTAAATGATTTAATTTATTTTGGCAGTTTTTACGACCATTAATAACTTAGAACATTATATTTAATATAATGTTTATATATTATTTACAGAACATTCTATAACTCATAATATGTATAATAAAATCTTATTTTACAATCACATTGGTTTTATGAAAATCTTTAAAGGTGGTAATGGAAAATTAAAACTCATTATCCATGAAGGTGGTGAATTGACACATCACAGACAACGTTTTTCATTTTTAGAATAAAAGGAGGAGATTATAGATTTTATAGTTGATATTACATTAAAAAAAATAAAATTACAGTATATATAATATAATGAAGTTATCATTCAACTTTTTAATATGGATGTGTTGAGTGGATAAGAAAATAAAATAAATTGAAAGAAAAGGTTGAGGGTTTTACCTCTTGAATATTATCACCTTGAGAACCTCCTTAAGACACTTTGGTTTGGTATTTTATTGAGACTAGAAGATAATAGATGTGGATAAGAGTCGTATAAAGATAATTGGGTACAATTTAGACAAGATTCAATTCTTTTAATGTTTGGGGAGAATAGGTGGTGAGGGGTGATATTTATTGGGGGAGGAGAGGGGTATTTATTATTATTATATTCAATATTTTATTATTTTTGTTCAAGAATATAAATAGTGTTGGTAATTATCATTAAATATGTTAAAAAATGAATTATATTTAGATATTATGTTTTTAAAATATCCAAACATCATCCATGGCTAAAAAATTCATGTATTTGTTAAATACTTTAAATTACCGTATTTCACTATTCGCAAAATATCAACTATTTTAAAAATATCCAAAAAATTCACCCTAACAATTTTCCAATGTGTAGAATTCAAAAATGGACTCCATTTTATGAAAATATTTTTATAAATTTGAAAATTTTCATTTTTAATTAAAATCATCATTTATTAGAAAAACACCAATTTTAATATTATAACTGATTTTTTGACACTTTAAAAATTTAATTATGGTCTCATAAAATTTTATTATAATTATAATAAAACAAAATATTAATTTTTTAATTATATTTTATGAAAATGAATTTTCTTTTAAATAATTATAATAATTATAAAATTGTAAATAAATATTTACCTTTCCTAAAAATACTGACACTTAATTTATCATTTTAAAAAATTTATTTACTTATAACAGGATATAATTATAGCATATTTGTATTTATAATATTCATAAATTTTATTTATACTTTAATATGTGAGGTTACTATTCTATTGGCTGAATTACTATTTCTAATGGTCATGTTACTATTCCAAAGTTCAGTTTACTATTAAATCGGTATAGGTGCCTTAGTTTCTATAAATATCACTTATTTATTTATTAATTTATGAGAATAATGTTTTTATTGGGATCTCTATATCATATACGTGTTTTATAAAATAAATAAAATAAGGAAAATTCTATTGATGAATGTGTGGGTCGTTGCATTCTCCCCCCCTTTTGAAAATTTTCCCTCGAAATTTAGTTTTACATACTAAGGTAAAACTAGTTGAGGGTAATTCTACTTCATTTATTCTTCCAGTTTCCATATCACTTCTTCATACTTATGATTTCTCCACAACACTTAGAAAAGGTGATTTATCTTTCTATACAAGACTTTTTATCTATGGTCAAAGATCTTTACTGATTACTCTTTATACGAGAGGTCATTCTACAGTTGTACCACCTCTGGATTTAGTATATGTGAGGGGCTGGGTATGTACTTCATCTAGAGTGATAAGTGGAACGTGTCATGAACATGAACCATATTTAGTGAAATTTCAAGATGATAGGCCCCTGCTTCTATGCGATCAAGGTTCTCAAAGGGGCCATTGTACTTTGGGATAAGTTTACCTTTCCTTCCAAACTGCATGAATCTCTTCCATGGTGATATTCGAAGGAATTTTTTTATCGAACTTCAAACTCTAAATCCCATCGATGGTTTTAAAAATAGCTATTTTTTTTAGATCTGAGCAACTTTTATGTGTTTTTGGATGTCCTGAACATTATCGATCATTTCTTACACAAGATCTGGTCCAAGTAGATTTCATTATCCAACTTCATCCCAAAAGGTTGTAGTTATACATCGCTTTCCATACAGAGCTTCATATAGAACCATATGAATATTTGAGTGGATGTTGTTGTTGTATGAGAACTCAACCAATGATATATGCTGATCCCATACATCTTTGAATTCCATTGAACATTCTCTTAGCATCCCCTCAAGTTTCAAAATACTCCTTTCAGACTGGCCATTAGTTTGGTGGTGATTGACCATGCTGAAATTCAATTTAGTACTTAAATCATCAACCTTGGATCACGATTATATATGATCAAAAGTAGAACCCCATGAAGCCTCGCCACTTCCCTCATATATATCTTGTAAAGTTTTTCATGTGAGAAATATTACCTAATAGAAATAAAGTGGCCAGTCTTGGTGATTCAATCCTCCATAACCCATTTCAAATTTTTTTCTTTAGATTTCATTGGGAGACTAGTGAAATATTACATAGTGACATCCTCTCATTTCTATATGGGTATAGGAAATGGTTTCATAATAACTTTGGACTTATGTATTTATGCTTTAACTTCCTGAAATACCAAACATCATGAGATATATTCCATAATTTCCTTCTTCATGTTGTCCCTCCAAAAGTGTTATTGAAGATCACAATAAATCTTGGTACTTATAGTATGGATGGATAATGGTGAGCTATGCAAATTTCCCAATATATCCTTTATCATAGGTGATTAAGGCATCAGAATTCTTGTTCTAATCCAAATCAATCCATCATCATAAATATGGAACTCTTGTAGATCCCCTTAATTTACTTCTTTCACCTTAATTTGAAGCTCCATACCATCCCTTTGTGCCTCCTTGATCTTAGCTTGGATAAATGGTTAGGCAATCATTTCATAAAGGTAGAGTGTATTATCTAATATTATTATTTCAAGATCTATCTTTTTCATATCCCTGAAGATAGGGTGTTTCTCAATCTGAATCATAGATAGAGTAGTAGGTTCTTTTATGCAAAGATCATCATATTCCTTATTCACCATTCATGGATGGTAGTGAATAGAGAAATCATAGTCCTTGATTTTATCTAACTATATTACTTAATACATGTTGAGTTAAATATATGTGAATATATTCTTTAGAGTCTTGTTAATTTTATATATGTCACATTTATCACCAAAGAGATAGAGCCACCATATCTTCAAGGTGAAGATCACATCTGATAACTCTATATCATGTGTTGGGTAATTATTCTCATGGATCTTCAACTACTGTGAGGCGTAGGGTATCACTTTATCATTATTCAGGAGTACATAACCCAATCCTATCTTTGAAGCATCACTTTATATCAAAAAACATTTTCCAATTATTGGTAATGTGAGTACATGTTTAGTCGTTATCCTCTTCTTTATATCATTTAATATTTCCTCACATTCTTCCATCCTAACACACTTTACCCATTTCCTTGTTAACTTAGTTAGCTACCCATAAAATCATGAGAAATTTCTCAAAAAAATAATAATTATTACCCTAATAATCATATAAAAATATATATTTACATGACACTAGTGGGTCTAGGCCATTCCTCAATTGCCATATTTTTTGAAGGGTCTATAGAAATTCCACAATTTTAAACACATGTCCCAATAATGTGACTTGCTGCATCCAAAAGACACAATTTCTAAACTTGGCGTACAATTTCTCCTTCCTTAATATCTCCATCACAATACTTATATATTCTTTATGTTACTCCTTCCTCTTGGAGTAGATAAGAATATCATCCATAAACACAACCACAACTTTTTCATTATAGTGTATAAAGTCACTATTCATGAAATCCATGAAGATTATAGAGAAATTAATAAGTTATAAGGGCTTCAATAGAAACTCATAGTTCCCATACCTTTTAAATATAGTAGTCTTATGAATATCTTCCTTCTAAACCTTCAGTTGATGATATATTGAACGAAGATCCACCTTAGAGAAGTATTGATCTCATCATAGTTTATTGAACAAGTCATCAATCCTTGGAAGAGGATATTTGTTCTTTATATTGATCTTTTTGAGGTACTAATAATCAATACACAACCACATTGATCCATCCTTTTTATTTACAAAGAGAAATGGCGCACCCCAAGGTGATATATGAGGTCATATGAACCCTTTTTCTAAATGAACTTGCATATGCTTCTTTAGTTTCTCTAGTTCGATCGAGTATATACTACAAGGAAATTTTGAGACAGGAGTAGCTCCATGTATGAGTTATATTGATAACTCTACCTCATTATCTAGGAAAAGTATGGGTAACTACTTAGAAAATATATCACTATATTCCCTCACAATGGTAATTTCCTATAGGTTTATACCTATATTTGTCTCAACTATTCGATCAATGCATGCTTCTTGACAAGGCCTAAACACCCACTCAATTGATGGATTTTACAAAGGAGATTCAAAGTCTTAATTAAATTTTTAGAGGATCATGGGATGGTTCTGAATTTTAAAAGTTATTTACTTTTCCCAATAGTTAATGTGTTCTATATATAATGTGATCCAATCCATACCCATTATATCATTAAATTCCCCCAGGGGAAGTATCATGAGATTGGATGGAAGAATATTCCCATACACACCAACAAGAGAAGATTCCAACACTTATATTTCAATGATCACACCAATATGTGTTTTTATAGATATCTATACTTCAAGGAACCAAGGATTTGATTCAATAGTTCTATAAAAATCTCAATATATAAAGGAATGCATGTTACCAGAATCAAATAAGACCTTTTCCATTCTTGTGTGAATAGTAAGTGTTCATTGAATGAATTTTTTATTTCTACACTTTAATAGTAGTGATGACATAATATTTCCCCTGATCCTTTGGATTTGGTGGCTACTAATTCTGATTACCCTCAAGGAGTCGAGTTTTAGTGAATTTTATTTCATATTTCACTTTCTCCCTATAGTGGATGCATTTAACTATGGACAGTTCTCTCCTTTCCTCCATCACATTGGCCAGCTTCTTCATATATCTTCTGAATTCATGAGCTTGGTGGCCTTATCTACCACACTTATATAATTTTCCTTTCTCTTTTAGGTAGTTCCCATGATGATTTCTACCAAATTTTTGACATGTGATTGGTTGGGATTTTTCCACATTTTTCCTTAGATCCTCTATCTTTAAATTCCATATTTTGTTTCGTATCTCCATAACCAGGGACCATTCTCAAAACTCCATCTCCAATTTGAGATAACATTGAAAATATTATTCATAACTCCCAAAATCTCAAATAGATAGAGGTTTTCAATTGAGTGGTTTTAAACCACTAAATAATCTATCTATTTTGATATCATTGTTGATAACAAAACCCAAGGTGTATATAGCAACCCTGCCTTTTCATACATTACTATTAAATCATTATAAAGATAAAAAACATAATAGTATTACACCATGAGGATCTATAGGTTTATTGTCTTGGGAAAACTAGGACCAAACATAACATTTACAACATCAAACATAAATATTTATTTAATTTCTTCTTCTCTAGATTCTTATTAGCTCTTGACCTCTCCTTAGAACATGTAGTCACTCGAGGATATACATAAAAAAGGGGTGAGATAAAATCCCAATAAGAGGATAGATAAGAAAAATATTTCAATGGGTGAGCACAATCACAACACAGGTAAAGGATCATGAACATGAGAGAATGCATTAATAAAATACTTGAAATGTGGCAATGCATAAAAATGAAACATCATGTCTAGTGGTCAACTACCACACGCAGTTGTGAACAAATATAGAATCTTGTTCACACATAATTTCACTTTAACTCATGATATTAATCACTTTACCCAATTCATTGGAGCACTATATAATTCTGGGTTCACCCATCACATCATAACATTCATATCACGCTATATAATTCTGGGAACACCCGTCACATCATAACATTTATATTATCATGAATGCCACATAGAAAATATATCAAACATAAAAATAAAATATCCCATGGACAGGAATGGGTTTAAAATCATAAATCATGCATTCATAAACATTTGGTCCCCAAAATAAAGAGGGAACATCATTATTGGCAAAGCACCATCAACCATGAGTGAAGAGTAAAACAATATTCAAGAAGTAAAAAGGGTGTGTTTATTTGAAAGAAGAGTTATTTCAGAAAACATTAGGGTTTTCATAAAATCAATTATAGAACATTTATATCCCATAAAAGGTAATATAATGATGAATAAATTATTTTTAAGGATAATCTATACCAAAAATGGAGTGAAAGAGGGAGAACCCGAAAAAAGAAAGTTGGGTTCGAGAATTTCCCCTTACCTTGTATTTGAACACTTTATTCAATTTAATGTCGTATATAATGACATTATATTCATTAATTAACAAATACATAACATTTATAAATTATTAATATCCATTAAGGTGTTATTAAGTTCATTTATGGGTGTTTAATGAGTTAATAGAGTTTAAATTCATTGTTTGGGAATGTTTATTTTTATTGTTTTTTTAACGGTTCACTTGTATTCATGAATGGAAGTTCATTTAAAACATGGATACAAATCCAGAATTGTAATTATATTTTATTTATTATGTAATATAACTTGAAATGATATTATAAATAATTTTTTTATATACCATGAGAATGAATCATTAGATAAGAATTTAATGATGATCGTTTGGGTTAATTTAGGCGGTTTTTCGACCACAACGAACTTGTTTTGTTTAATCATTTAGTAATATGCACATAAGTTAGTTAAAGAACATTAAATAGGATATAATAAAAATAATTTAATCTGGTTCAACCATAAAAATGGTTTCATGACCAAATACAAAGGCAATAATGGAAAAAGAAAACATGTCATTCCTGAAGGTGATAAATTAACACCTCATGAACAACATTTTCCTCTCTAAAATAAAAAGAAGAGAAGAAGGGGGTTGGATAATATATTTTACCATTAGTATCATAAAATTAAATTATATGTATTATAATTTAGTTACTATAACATGTGGATGAGGATAGGCGGGGAGATATTAACAAAATAAATTGAAATTGAAAGGAAATTAAAGGAAAAGAGAGAGAGAGAGAGAGGAATTAACAATTGAATCCTCCTTTAGGCACCTTGGATTGGTCTTTTTATGAGACCAGAAGCTATTTTTATGTGGGGGAGAGGATAGGGAATATGTTGGGACAGAGTTTAGACAATTAATGAAGCTTGAGAGGTTTGGTTTGACAAGGGGAGGGATAGGGGTTATTTATACATGAGGAGGGGGTGTTTTTATAATAAAATATTATATAATATATCAAATGTTAGACTTGTAATAGTAGTTTTTTGACAACATAAATTATATATTAATATAATATAATTTTTTATACTTTAAAGCATATTTATAATTTTAATTAATTAATTTATTGAAATGAAAGTGAAAGGAAAGGGAAAATGATATTCTAAGGAATCAGTTTTTGACTTTAGGTTTTGGAAAGTTCTTTTTAGGTTTGGAAACTGATTTTATTGTATTTAAAAAAAATTACGAAATTAAATAAAACATGGATGAATATAAAGTTTTATAAAGTTTATGTCATCATTACATCATAAATGATGCAATTTAAGATATACCGTTTATGTGAAAAACTATATTTTTACTATTCAGCTAAAAATTCAAGTATTTCAGAAAAATACAAAAAATTCACCCTAACCATTTTTAAACATTTAGAATCTAAAAATGAACTCCATTTTTCAAAAATAATTTTCTAAATATTATTAATTTAATTTTTAATTAAAATCATAATTTACTTGAAAAATAATGTTTTTAAAATTAAAACTGATTTTATAATGCTTTTAAAAATTATATAAGGTCTTATAAAATTATCTTAAAACTAGAAGAAATATAATTTTTAATTTTTTTAACAAATTTTAGGAAAATAAAATTTTTAATTAATGAATTTCAATTAATTATTTATGACTTACAAAAATACCTATACTTTTACTGTGGTCAAATGGTCACTTATAAGATGCCTAAATTTTATTTAATCATTCATGGGTAAGGTTACTATTATTTTGGATGATATACTATTCATAATGGTTATATTACTATTCATAAGGGTATGTTACTATTCATAAGGGTAGGTTACTATTCCCCCAAAATTAAGTTTGTCTCATCAGACTCCAAACATCTTACTGATCACAACCGTGTATGTTTGATTTTCGAAATTCAAAACATAGAAGTTGAAATATTATGTTTAATAGTCACATTTTATTTAGTATCATTATATGTCATTTTGATTCCCAAAGTGATTATACTATAAGGAATAATTATAGGAAGGGAATTCCCTTGATAAAACATTGGGTCATTACATTCTTCCCCCATATGAATTTTCACCCTTGAAAATTTCATTTTAAATAAACTGGTGAGGGTACTTCTCCTTCATCGCCTCATCCAGTTACCATGCTATTTGTTCAAGATTATGGTTCCTCTACAACAATTTAACAAGATGGGTTTCCTTGTTACGTATCACCTTATCTTTCCTATCTATAATCTTAACTAGCTGCTCCTCATAAGAGAGATCATCTTCCAGCTATACCACCTCTGAGTTCAGTACATGCGAGGGATATGGTATTTACTTCCTCAGGAGTGATATGTGAAACACATCATGAAATTGTGCCATATTATCTGGAAGTTCAAGCTAATCAGCCATGACTCCTATGCAGTCAAGGATCTCAAAGGGGCCAATGTACCTTTGGCTTAGCTTCCCTTTCTTTACAAATTGCATGACTCTCTTCCATGGTGATATTTGAAGGAAAAATTTATCTCCAACGTCAAACTCCAAGTCCCTTTGATGGTTTTCAACATAGATATTTTGCCAACTCTAAGCAGATTTGATGTGTTTCTGGATGACTTGAACCTTATCTATCATCTCTTGCATAAGATTAGGTCCAATTAGCTTTCTTTATCCAAATTCATCTCAACTGGTTGGAGTTCTACATCTATTTTCATTCAAAGCTTCATATGGAGCCCTCTGAATACTCGAGTGGAAGCTATTGTTGTATGAGAACTAAAAAAATGGGAGATTCGGATCCCATCCTCCAGAATTTAGATGTGAACCTTGGATCATAGTTAGAGACAATCGAGAGTGGAACACCTTGTAGTCTCACCACTTTCTTCACATATATCTTTGAAATTTTTTCAAGTGATAGATTTTCCCGAATAGTGATAAAATGGACAGTCTTGGTGAGTCGGTCAACCACAACCAATATCACATTATATCCCTTTAACATCTTTACAAGACCCGTGAAAAAGTCCATAGTGACATTCTACCATTTCCACATGGGAATAGAAAATGGTTGCATCATCCATTTGGACTTTTATCACTCTGATTTAACTTACTGAAATACCAAGAACCTTGAGATGTATACTAAAATCTCCTTATTCATGTTATCCCACTAGAAGTATTCTATGAGATTTCGGTACATCTTGGTGCTACCAGGATGTATATAGAAAGTTGAGCTATGTGCATTATCCAGTAGCTCTTTCTTTATCCTGGGTGATGAAGGCACACAAAGCCACATTCCAAACTGAATCACACCATCATCGTTGATATGGAACCCTTGCATCTTCACTTCCTTTACTGCATTCACCTTCTTTTGTAACTTCAGATCATCCCTTTCTGCCTCCTTAATCGTCTCTTGGATTTATGGTTGTGAAATCATTTGTGAAAAGTAAGATTTATCCCCTACCCTTATGATTTCTAAATCCATCCTTTTCATATTCAAGAAGATAGGTTCTTTTTCAATTCGTAACATGGATAGATTTGAAGGTTCTCTTATCTTAGAGCATCAACTACCTTTTTCACCTTTCTAGGATGATAGTGAATAGAGTAATCGTTGTCCTTGATTAGCTCTAACCATCTCCTTTGATGCATGTTGAGCTCCTTTTGTGTGAATATATACTTTATGCTCTTGTGGTTGGTGTATATGTCACACTTATCACCATAAAGGTAGTACCGCTATATTTTCAAGGAAAAAATCATGGATTCCAAATGTAGATCATACGTTGGGTAGTTCTGCTCATGGATCTTCAACTATCATGAGTCATATGCTATCACATTATCCTTTTTCTTGAGTACACAAACCAAGACTTTCTTTGAAGAATCACTATATAGCACAAATCTTTCTTCACTTTTTGGTAATGTGAGTATAGGTGTAGTGATCAGCCTTATTTTTAGCTCCTTGAAGATTCCCTATCATTATTCCATCCATACATACTTTACCCCTATCCTTGTTAACTTAGTCAGATTTACAATCATGAGAAATTTATCACAAAATTTTGGTAGTTCCCAGATAATCCAAAAAAAAGGGATTTCTTTAAAACTAGAGGGCCTAGGCCATTCCTCAATTGCCTTTTTTTGAAGGGTCCACAAAACTTCCATTACTTGTGATCACATGTCCCAAGAATGTGACTTGATTCATCCAAAATTCACACTTGCTATACTTGGACTACAACTTCACCTTTCTCAATGTCGCCAAAAAAGGTCTTATATGTTCTTCATGTTCCTCCTTTCTCATGGAATAGATCAGAAAATCATCGATAAACACTACCAAAAATTTATCGAGGTAATGTCTAAATACTCTATTCATCAAATCCATGAAGATTGTAGGGCATTAGTAAGTCTGAAGGGCATCACCAAAAACTCATAGTTCCCATACCTTGTATGGAAGACAGTCTTATGAATATCTTCCATTTTCACATTTAGTTGATGATATCCAAAATGAAGATCCAACTTTGAGATGTATTGAGATCCTCTTAACTGATCAAACAAGTCATCAATAATTGGAAGCAGATACCAATTATTTACAATGATATTTTTTAGTTCTTGATAATCGATACACAACCACATTGTTCTATACTTCTTCTTTAGAAAGAGAACCAGTTCACCCCAATGTGATGCACTCGGGTGTATGAACCCTTTTTCCAAATTCTCTTGCATCTACTTATTCAACTCCCCCAGTTCGATAGGAGCCATCCTTTAGGGACACTTTGAGATAGGATTATCTCCATGTATGAGTTCTATTGAGAAATCTACCTCAAAATCCATGAGAAGTCTGGGAAACTCTTTGGGAAATACATCACCATATTACCCCAGGATGGGAATTTCCTATTGGTTGACACTTTCCTTTGACTCAACTATTTGATCGAGTTGTGCCTTTTTACATTGAATCAAGAACCACATCATTGAAAGATTTTTCAAAAGATATTCTTGATATTCTTTGCATTTATAGAGGAGCTTGGGATAGTTCGAAATATGAAAAGATATTTCCTTCTCCCAACAGTTGATATGTGCTCTATATAACAAGATCTAATCCATTCCCATTATAGCATCAAATTCCACCAAGGGAAGTATTACAAGATTCAATGGAAAAATATTCCCACATACGCCAACAGGAGAAGAGTCAAAAACTTCTGTAACACCCCGAGCTTCCACGATACGCTTCTCATTCAATAATACAATAGCTTGCATTGTACGCAACTTCGAGTTCTAAAACATCGCGAAAAATCAAAGTAGCCGTTATGAATAGTAATAACCACTTTTTAAAATTATAGAAATTTTATATTTCAAAATGGACTTCATTTTTGTATTCCTAATATTGAAATTAGCCTATGTTGAATTTTTTGTAATTTTCTGAGAACTTCAATATTTTTATGAATAGTGAAAAATACTTAAAACAACTTTTTTAATCAAAATAATTCATAGTGATAAATTATACTATTGAGTGGTTTTAGAGTATAATTAGAATATATTTTTACCATTTTATCCAATGGTGGTCATTAGAATTAATTTAACATTGAAATTGGACATAAACAATTGCCAATCTTTTGATATAAATTGTTTCTTAAAAACACGCTATTTGTTGTGACAGCGGGAATTAATTATAAAATTAATTAATGCAACTAATATGTTTGGAATTTTGTAAAATAGAAATCATTTTTGAATTCGTAATATCAATTATAGCTTAGGGTGAAATTTTGGCTTTATTCTAAAAAACTTCAATTTTTGATGAATAGTGAAACCACTAAGTGGTTGTTAAAAACTGATTTTTCGTTAAAATGAAATATTACCACTTCTGTGATTTGATTTTCAAAAATCCGACATACATGGTTGTCATTAAGAAGTAAAATGTGGTTCAATGAGATTAAAATATTTTTTTGGTGAATAGTAACTTTTAAGTTCTTAATCGCGATTAGAGGTAATTAGTGTAGTTTAAGGTACAAATAATGTTATAATAATATGAGATGAGCATGACACTTGTCCTACTCCTATTGGATGAGTCATGGCCGACCAAGACAACCCATGGGTCAACTTGGGGACCCCATGGAGCCACTTTAGTTAGAAAATGACATAAATAACTTTTATTTAATGTTAAAGTAAAAAATGACACAAACATAAAATGTTTTACTAAAACAATTTTTAAGTGGGGTTAAACAAGTCCAAATTTTGATTATAAATATTCATTAGAAAGCTAAAACGATTTCCTACATCATAGTATTTTGCTTATAATTTTTAGACATTAAATAAATTAAATTATTTATGACATCATGATGATGCAGTGATGACCTCATTATTTAACGATTTAAATAAAATGGGAAGATAATGCAAAATCCAAGGCTTACACTTGTCCAAAGCCAATTGGATGAGGATATTTCGAACCCTTATCACCTTAGCCTCGAATTATATAAGTGTGGGACCTTTAGAATCCGAAAAGCATTGTGAAATAATGTAACATTTCAATCTTTCCAAAAGTGCCCCTCCTCTCCACTTATAAAAGGCCCCCACCTCTCCCACCTCATTTACACTTTCAAGCCATTTTGCTCGGCAAACCTCTGCCCAAATACTCTCCCAACATTCCTCCCTTACTCATAGAAGCCTCACATTGGGCAGAACTCTTCCCAAGGAAGCCTTTGGCTCAAATCAAAAAGAGTTACCCGATTTTGAGGTAATGTCTTTTCTAATGTTGTTTTGTTTTATTTTTCTTCTCCAACCCCCTAAACTCTTTTTATTCATTTCTTTTGTAACAACACCAGTATCATCAATATACTAGGATGTTGTTATAAGAAGGATTCGAGCTACACTTACACACACCTACATCTAATGGTTAAAGAACATACGGTTTCTGTGGATGGTGAATTTCTGCCTCACGAAACGATGATTGTTCAACACTCATATAACACCTTCAAAGGTGGCCATTAAGATGTCACTATATTTATATATGATATATAATGTGTTTATGTTTTACTTATGCTTCTGTATTTCTCATTTATGGCTTACTTTATGATTTCCATTATGGGTAAAACGCGATAATTTCATTTTAGGAAGTGCGGACTACCGCCCCCTCAAAGTGATTTGAATCGTTAATGCCATATGTGGGATGTATAAAGGATGGAGTAAATGGTATTATACACTATATTATACTGGAATTATATTATACATTTATATCATTATGATTTAGTTCCATTAAATATGAAATTGAAATGAAAGTAGCGTTCATGCGTACGTACGGCTTACCGTCTCCATGAACGGTGCATTTCATTTCTTACCTCTAAATGTTATGTAATATTATAAATGAATGTATATACTGGATATATAAGATATATATGACATATAAATCATGAATATAATTCTGGATATGATGGATATTTCACCACATAAACAACTTGTAATTATAAGAAGCTTATTGTTGACTCAAGTACCAAAGATCGACAAAACGACCGTTATTAACTTAAATAATTACATAATGTTCATATCATTGTAATAAGTGATATAATAAGGATAATGAAATTAAAAATGGTTCTTAATAAGGTATATATTAACTCTAATTTATTATTCAGGAGGTTAAAGAACGGTTGAGTCAAGTCAGACACGAGGTAAGGGAATTTCTTAACCCAACTTCCATTCTTTGGGTTAATCTCCTACTTTCAAATTATGTCATGATATTATTATGTCCTATTTTGTATTTTTACTTTCTTTATGTGTAACAATAGTGAATACACATAATAGATCTATTTTATTTTAAAAATGATCTTTTTAAGGACTTTGTCTCAATCTCCTTTCATTGAGGCATATTTGGCTTTATACACAACTTTCTTTTATACGGTGTATAAACCCCTTTGGCTTTCATGTTTATTCAAAAGGAATCGTTTTTTATACGAAGCGTTTTACTAAACGACAAAAAGGGAATGTTTTTCTTTCCGTACTTATGCGGCGACAATGACTTCTCCGCCGCCATGACCATTATTTGAGTTTCAGCTTCCTCTACAAGCCATCATTTTTTTAATGAAAAATAAATACAAAGTTTTAACTTTCTTTTATTTTGGTATTGAAAATGGTTTTGAAAGCGTTTTTATTATATCAATGTGTTGTATTGATATCTTGTGATTGAAATGTGGAAATGTTATGTTTCCTTCATGTTTTATGTGATACAATTATGTTATGGTTTATGATATGTTTAAACCTATTCATATGAGGAATGTATTGGACTTAATAAGTGACGGGTGGAGCCCGCTATAGCTCCTCGATGCATCGGTAGGTCTCATGAGACAACTAGACGTGGAATTGGCCGAGGCCCTTTCCCAATTTGATTTATGGTTTTGGCCGAGGCCTTAATCATTTTAGATGTCTTGGCCGAGGCCTTGACAAAATGTTTCAGAATGTCCGGCATTATACATTCCCTCATTATGAAAGTGGTTATTGATATTGCATGTGATTATTCGGCCAGTAGAATATCCATGTGAAGAAGTGAATGGCATTATCTCATTTTACTTTTGCCATATTATGTTGAAGTTCAAGTTTAAAAGGCTTTTGTTTTAGTTATACATTGCCTTAAATGTTAATGTTTATTTATGAAAGCTTCCGCAATATTGTTATCCTTACTGAGCATCTGAGCTCACCCCTTTCAATGTTTTAATGTTTTCCAGGATGTGAAGAAGTATTTTATGAATGACCTGCAGGGATAGTCTGAGGGGATATGAAGACAATATGTTGTTGTTGTTTTGGTTTACTTTATGATGTAATGTAACGTTTACAAATGTATCTAGTGTTTCCAAGGCTACTAAACTAATCGGTCTTTCGAGACTTGATCTTTTGTGATCATGCCAATGTTACGAAGTAATGCACCGACTCTGGGTAGCTGGGGTCGGGGCGTTATAGTTGGTATCAGAGGCAGTTTAGTACTAACCTTGGAAGCTAGATTTAGATAAACTCTGATTAGAGCACATAGCCCAAAGATAGACTTTGAGGATTAGTATAGAATAACTTCCTAGAATTTTGGTATTATAGAGATGTTATGAGTTTTCCGAGAAATACATCCCTGTCTGGATACGAGCAGGTAGAGGCGGCTCTGGCACAGATGTACCTAGGGGTAAAACCCGAAAACACCGCTTTGAGCTAGACTCGAACGGGAACTGGTGCACGACAACGGGCCTTGCTGCACTCTTGGTTACGACACTCCCGGGGGATATGCTTAGGATAATTCTCATTTTATTTACAAACCACTATGAAGGGTTATGAGTATATACTTCCTCAAAGAAAACATTTCTTTTTATGATTATGGATTATATCCATAAATAGTTCAATTTATGTAAAGTGTTTTACAAGTATGGAATTATGTATTTTGATTCATAAACTAATCTAGTTTATGCCATTGTTTAGAAATGGCGCCTAGTAGAAGGAATGGAAACCGTATCAATGCACGAACTCCGTGTAGGGATTGCCCTCCTGATCAAGATAATTATTGTGTATCTGGAGATACAACTGGTGCTGATCAACTTATTACCATACTGGGACGACTCACTCAGGTTATGAATAATAACCTTACTCGTATGGAGCACCCTGATCCACAACGTGGAGGATCAATGCTAGACCGTTTCATGAGGAAACAACCACCAACCTTCAATGGGAGTACAAATCCTATAGTAGCTGAGCAATGGATAAATTCCTTAGAGAAAATATTCCATGCCTTGGGGAGTAGTGAAAGGGAGAAGGTTGTCATGGCAGTTTACCGCCTCACTGGAGATGCCGATCAGTGGTGGTCGCTGATTCAAAACACAAAGGAAGATGATGACGTATCGAATATGGAATGGAGGGAGTTCAAAGATCTTTTCTTAGAAAAATACTTTCCTCGTGACCATCGAGCAGATATGGAAAGGCAATTTCTGAGTCTGAGGCAGAAGGAGGATGAGAATGTCGCAAAGTATGAGGCTAACTTTACAAGGTTAGCGAGGCATGCTGCCGATTATATACGTAACCCAAGGAGTAAGATTGATCGTTTCTTTGATGGGTTAAAACCATTTCTCCGTCGAGCTTTGGTATCACAATCCTTCTCATCATACGAAGATATTGTCTCATGTGCTATCAAGACAGAAAAGGAATTCTCTAAGTCTTATGACAACAAAGTAAAGTAAGAGAAGAAGAGAACGGTGGAACAAGAGACAGATAATGGGAAAAAGGGAAAGAAGGATTTTCCATTATGTGATAATTGTGGGAAGAATCACCCTGGTACTTGCCTAAAAGGAATGGGAGTTTGTTATAAATGTGGAGAAAAGGGTCACCAGGCTCGTGATTGCAAGGGAAAGAAAGAGGCTGTCAAAGTTGAATGCTACAATTGTAGAGAAATGGGTCATTATGCAAATGAATGTCCTAAGCGTCAAGGAAACTTACCTCAGAAAAGGCCAAGGGATCAAGGCCAATCTTATGCTGTGACTACAGTTGAAGCGGAATAACTAATGTATTGGTGCTTTTGGACTCATGGATTATATTCTGGTTTTTAGAATAATGTGATATATATATAAGGATTGTACTGCAGTACTTGTTGATTTCAGTAAGGTTTTAATATGATTAAGGTAATCATATTTTTAGTATGTGACAATAAGAGAAACTTTTCTTTGTTTGGGGAATCTGATAAATTGATTTTGGAATTAAGAGACCTTTTAGAGAATGTCTGGACAGAGGTATTTTGAATAACTATAAAGGTTGGAGTGGATTAAGTTGATCTTTGGATAGTATTGTTTAAGGTTAAAAATTTATGAAGATTATTTTTGAATATTATAATACTATAGTTTTAGGAAAAGGACAACCTGCAGGGTGGGGCATAACCCGTTGCGTCGGACCAAGCTGCAGGAATCGAACCCACAACCATAGTGCGACAAGCCTTTATTTCCTACCACTAGCCTACAGGAAGTCCCTGGTTATTACAAAATAGTTTTACTAATCTAAATGGTATGTGTTAACATTTTGAACCTTATACAATTAGGATAAATAGAATATTTTTGAGTTCTGTTACCATTTGGAGTAAAAGTTGGGTTTGTGGTAAAAATTTATTAACGAATGAAAGTATACATAACAAGTATGTATATTCCCTTACGTTCTTAGTAAATCTCATAAATAAATTCCTCAACATTATAAAAGGTAACTTAAAACAAAAATGTTGTCGGTTAACTTTTCCAACTGGGGATTCAATGACCGTTTAACCAATCACAAGTTTGTGATTTTCTTATGGTTAAACTTTCTCCTAATCCTGTTTTCTATAACTCTCCATCAGACCGTGATGGTTTGTTTTTCTTCCATATCCATATTTTCATAGAATCCTAGAATGGGCTATATCGGGTGACCTTTGTACTTATCTTGCTTTCTTTTAATGTTATATATTTATTAACCTTATTTCCGATGTGGGTTATCCTCAAAGGTATTTTCTCTTTTCAACCTTTTATTTTCCAAGAAAAATTTCAAATTGTGAGGACGCAATTTATTGAAGGAGGGGAGAATGTAACACCCCGAGCTTCCACGATACGCTTCTCATTCAATAATACAATAGCTTGCATTGTACGCAACTTCGAGTTCTAAAACATCGCGAAAAATCAAAGTAGCCGTTATGAATAGTAATAACCACTTTTTAAAATTATAGAAATTTTATATTTCAAAATGGACTTCATTTTTGTATTCCTAATATTGAAATTAGCCTATGTTGAATTTTTTGTAATTTTCTGAGAACTTCAATATTTTTATGAATAGTGAAAAATACTTAAAACAACTTTTTTAATCAAAATAATTCATAGTGATAAATTATACTATTGAGTGGTTTTAGAGTACAATTAGAATATATTTTTACCATTTTATCCAATGGTGGTCATTAGAATTAATTTAACATTGAAATTGGACATAAACAATTGCCAATCTTTTGATATAAATTGTTTCTTAAAAACACGCTATTTGTTGTGACAGCGGGAATTAATTATAAAATTAATTAATGCAACTAATATGTTTGGAATTTTGTAAAATAGAAATCATTTTTTAATTCATAATATCAATTATAGCTTAGGGTGAAATTTTGGCTTTATTCTGAAAAACTTCAATTTTTGATGAATAGTGAAACCACTAAGTGGTTGTTAAAAACTGATTTTTCGTTAAAATGAAATATTACCACTTCTGTGATTTGATTTTCAAAAATCCGACATACATGGTTGTCATTAAGAAGTAAAATGTGGTTCAATGAGATTAAAATAATTTTTTGGTGAATAGTAACTTTTAAGTTCTTAATCGCGATTAGAGGTAATTAGTGTAGTTTAAGGTACAAATAATGTTATAATAATATGAGATGAGAATGGAACTTGTCCTACTCCTATTGGATGAGTCATGGCCGACCAAGAAAACCCATGGGTCAACTTGGGGACCCCATGGAGCCACTTTAGTTAGAAAATGACATAAATAACTTTTATTTAATGTTAAAGTAAAAAATGACACAAACATAAAATGTTTTACTAAAAAAATTTTTAAGTGGGGTTACACAAGTCCAAATTTTGATTATAAATATTCATTAGAAAGCTAAAAAGATTTCCTACATCATAGTATTTTTCTTAAAATTTTTAGACATTAAATAAATTAAATTATTTATGACATCATGATGATGCAGTGATGACCTCATTATTTAACGATTTAAATAAAATGGGAAGATAATGCAAAATCCAAGGCTTACACTTGTCCAAAGCCAATTGGATGAGGAGATTTCGAACCCTTATCACCTTAGCCTCGAATTATATAAGTGTGGGACCTTTAGAATCCGAAAAGCATTGTGAAATAATGTAACATTTCAATCTTTCCAAAAGTGCCCCTCCTCTCCACTTATAAAAGGCCCCCACCTCTCCCACCTCATTTACACTTTCAAGCCATTTGGCTCGGCCAACCTCTGCCCAAATACTCTCCCAACATTCCTCCCTTACTCATAGATGCCTCACATTGGGCAGAACTCTTCCCAAGGAAGCCTTTGGCTCAAATCAAAAAGAGTTACCCGATTTTGAGGTAATGTCTTTTCTAATGTTGTTTTGTTTTATTTTTCTTCTCCAACCCCCTAAACTCTTTTTATTCTTTTCTTTTGTAACAACACCAGTATCCTAAATATACTAGGATGTTTTTATAAGAAGGATTCGAGCTACACTTACACACACCTACATCTAATGGTTAAAGAACATACGGTTTCTGTGGATGGCGAATTTCTGCCTCACGAAACGATGATTGTTCAACACTCATATAACACCTTCAAAGGTGGCCATTAAGATGTCACTATATTTATATATGATATATAATTTGTTTATGTTTTACTTATGCTTCTGTATTTCTCATTTATGGCTTAATTTATGATTTCCATTATGGGTAAAACGCGATAATTTCATTTTAGGAAGTGCGGACTACCGCCCCCTCAAAGTGATTTGAATCGTTAATGCCATATGTGGGATGTATAAAGGATGGAGTAAATGGTATTATACACTATATTATACTGGAATTATATTATACATTTATATAATTATTATTTAGTTCCATTAAATATGAAATTGAAATGAAAGTAGCGTTCATGCATACGTACGGCTTACCGTCTCCATGAACGGTGCATTTCATTTCTTACCTCTAAATGTTATGTAATATTATAAATGAATGTATATACTGGATATATAAGATATATATGACATATAAATCATGAATATAATTCTGGATATGATGGATATTTCACCACATAAACAACTTGTAATTATAAGAAGCTTATTGTTGACTCAAGTACCAAAGATCGACAAAACGACCGTTATTAACTTAAATAATTACATAATGTTCATATCATTGTAATAAGTGATATAATAAGTATAATGAAATTAAAAATGGTTCTTAATAATGTATATATTAACTCTAGTTTATTATTCAGGAGGTTAAAGAACGGTTGAGTCAAGTCAGACACGAGGTAAGGGAATTTCTTAACCCAACTTCCATTCTTTGGGTTAATCTCCTACTTTCAAATTATGTCATGATATTATTATGTCCTATTTTGTATTTTTACTTTCTTTATGTGTAACAATAGTGAATACACATAATAGATCTATTTTATTTTAAAAATCATCTTTTTAAGGACTTTGTCTCAATCTCCTTTCATTGAGGCATATTTGGCTTTATACACAACTTTCTTTTATACGGTGTATAAACCCCTTTGGCTTTCATGTTTATTCAAAAGGAATCTTTTTTTATATGAAGCGTTTTACTAAACGACAAAAAGGGAATGTTTTTCTTTCCGTACTTATGCAGCGACAACGACTTCTCCGCCGCCATGACCATTATTTGAGTTTCAGCTTCCTCTACAAGCCATCATTTTTTTAATGAAAAATAAATACAAAGTTTTAACTTTCTTTTATTTTGGTATTGAAAATGGTTTTGAAAGCGTTTTTATTATATCAATGTGTTGTATTGATATCTTGTGATTGAAATGTGGAAATGTTATGTTTCCTTTATGCATGTTTTATGTGATACAATTATGTTATGGTTTATGATATGTTTAAACCTATTCATATGAGGAATGTATTGGACTTAATAAGTGACGGGTGGAGCCCGCTATAGCTCCTCGATGCATCGGTAGGTCTCATGAGACAACTAGACGTGGAATTGGCCGAGGCCCTTTCCCAATTTGATTTATGGTTTTGGCCGAGGCCTTAATCATTTTAGATGTCTTGGCCGAGGCCTTGACAAAATGTTTCAGAATGTCCGGCATTATACATTCCCTCATTATGAAAGTGGTTATTGATATTGCATGTGATTATTCGGCCAGTAGAATATCCATGTGAAGAAGTGAATGGCATTATCTCATTTTACTTTTGCCATATTATGTTGAAGTTCAAGTTTAAAAGGCTTTTGTTTTAGTTATACATTGCCTTAAATGTTAATGTTTATTTATGAAAGCTTCCGCAATATTGTTATCCTTACTGAGCATCTGAGCTCACCCCTTTCAATGTTTTAATGTTTTCCAGGATGTGAAGAAGTATTTTATGAATGACCTGCAGGGATAGTCTGAGGGGATATGAAGACAATATGTTGTTGTTGTTTTGGTTTACTTTATGATGTAATGTAACGTTTACAAATGTATCTAGTGTTTCCAAGGCTACTAAACTAATCGGTCTTTCGAGACTTGATCTTTTGTGATCATGCCAATGTTACGAAGTAATGCACCGACTCTGGGTAGCTGGGGTCGGGGCGTTACAACTTCGGTTTCAATGATTTCACAACTTGGTGTTTTTACAAATATCTCTACTTAAAGGTTTCGGGGCTTCGATTTTGTAGTTATAGGAAACTTTCAAGATATAAAAGAATGCGTAGAACCATAATAAAATAATACTTTTTCCATTATTGAGTGAATAAGAAGTGTACCTTTTAAGACTTCATCATCTTTATCCACTTCCAAAGTAGTAATGGAATAATACTTCCCTTATTCCTTTGGATTTGGTGGATGCGGACACTGATTACCCTCGAGGACTCGAGGTTTAGTGCACTGGCTTGCATAGTTTCCTTGCTCCCTATAGCTGTAGCCTTAAACCGTGGGTGGGGCTCCCCTTTCTTCCATTACTGTCTCCTTCCTTCTTATTTCTTTTCAACACTCTTGAGCATAGTGGCATTGTTTCTCACACTTAAAGCATTTCCCAATCCCTTTGAGGCAGTTCCCATGAAGCAACTCCCCACATTTTTGGCATGTGGGTCGTTGAGTTTTCTTCCGACCTTTATCATTAGATCCTCTAGCTTGAAACTCCATCTTTTGTTTCATATCACCATATCCATGAGACCATTCTCCAAACTATATCTCCACTTTGAGGTCACACCGAACGACTTATTCATAACTCCCAAAGTCTCGAATTGCAAGAGGCTTTCAAAGGTGTAGTTTTAACCCACAGAAGAATCTATCATATTTTCTATCATTGTTGATTAAAAAACCAAAAGTGTACCTTGAAAGCCTTGTGAAACTCAATTCATAGGTTGTTCCAGATTCTACTTCCTTTTTTAGCTCTATGAATTCTCTCTCCATCTTCTTATGAAAAGTTCATGGGAAATACTTGTTAAGAAACATGATTTTAAAGTCTTCGCATTCCATGTCTTCAATTTTGTCACTTAGAATGGTGTTATTAATCAAATACCACTATTGATTGACCACTCCATCTAGAAAATAAATGGACAGAGTCACCTTATATATCTCAAAACAATGTATAATATAAATGATCTTCTCTATGGAGTTGACCCACTCTTCCACAACTAGTGGATCAGAAGATCCACTAAACGTCGGTGGTCATTGCCGCATAAAACACTCGATAGCCAGCTACTCCCTATTAGGTAAATGAGGAAATTCTCAATTATTCTGGTTATTGTTCATAACTTGAGATAGTTGGGTAATCATCACCCAGAAGTTTTTAACTCCACCTCCCAATGCATTGGGGATGTCATTTGGGCAATCATTGTATTATTCCTCTCACGAGTTGTTGGCCTGGTTTCTCTTGGTTCTCACCATTTTCTAAAATAAAAAAGTTTAGAACAAAACATAAGACAATAAGTCATGAATAACTTATTCATTTGTACAATTTTCACTAAAATAAAAACTTATGGGATCCCTATGTAAAGCTTCTTGTTTGGATATTTTTACTTTTTCTAATATTAGAGGTTTTCTCTAAGGTTCACTAATCCTAATTCCCAGATTAACTAAACCTTGCCTTTGATAAAAACTATAGAGAACCTGAATTTTCTTACATTACTATTATATAATTATAAAGATAAAAAATATAATAGTAATACACCATGAGGATCCGGAGGTTTAGTGTCTTGGGAAAACTAGGACCAAACATAACATTTACAACATCCAACATAAACATTTATTTAATTCCTTCTTCTCTATATTTTTATTGGCTCTTGACATTTACTTAGTACATGTACTCACTTGAGGATATACATCAAAAATGGGTTATGTAAAATCCCAGTAACAGGATAGATACTAGCAATATAGAAATGGTTGAGCACAATCCCCACATAGGGAAAGGATCATGAACATTAGTGAAAGCATTAATAAAAGATTTGAAATGTGGAAATGTATAAAAATGAAACATAATATCTAGTGGTCAAATACTACACATAGTTGTGAAAAAATATAGAATCATGTTCACACATAATTAAACTTTAAATCATGAGATTCATCACTTTACCCAATTCATTGGAGCACTGTATAATTCCAAGTGCACCCGTCACGTCATAACATTTACATTATTATGCATGCCACATAGAATATATGCCAAACTTAAACATAAAATAACCCCTGGAAATGAATGGTTTTCAAATCATAAATAATTACTTCATGAATATTTGGTCCCCAAAATAAATTGGGAACATCATTCTTGACATAGAACCATCAACCATGAGTGAAGATTAAAACAATATTCAAAAAGTAAAAAGGTTGTGTTTATTTGAAAGAAGAGTTATTTCAGAAAACATTAGATTTTTCATAAAATCAGTTAGAGAACATTTATATCCCATAAAATTTAATATGAGTATGAAAAAATTATTTTTATGGAGAACCCATACCGAACATAGAGTAAAATAGGGAGAATCCAAAGAAAGAAAGTTGGGTTTGAGAATTTCCCTTACCTTGTATCCGAATGGTTTCTTTAATTTAATGTCCTATATAATGAAATTATATTAATTAATTAACAAATAAAGAACCTTTTATATGTTAATAAGATTTATTATGGTTTTATTAAGTTCATATATGGGATTTTGGACGAGTTATAGAGTTTAAATTCATTGTTCCGGAATGTTTATTTTATAGTTTTCTTGAATGGTTCACTTGTATTCATGAAAAAAAGTTCATTTAAAACGTGGATAAAAATCCAGAATTGTAATTATATTTTATTGATTATGTTATTTAACTTTAAAATATTTTTTAAATAATTTTTTTATATACCATGATAATGAATCATTAGATAAGAATTTAATGATAATCGTTTGGGTTAATTCGAGCAATTTTTCGACCACAACGAACTTGTTTAGTTTAATCATTTAGTAATATGTATATAAGTTAGTTACAAAACATTAAATAGGATTTAATACATATAATATTACCTGGTTCAACCATGAAAATTGTTTCATGACTAGATCTTAAGGAGTTAATGGAAAAAGAAAACATTTCGTTCCTAATGGTGATAAATTAACACCTCATGAACAATGTTTTCCTTTCTAAAATAAAAATAAGAGGATAAGGGGATTGGATGATATATTATACCATTATTATAATAAGATTAAATTTTATGTAAGATACTAGAGTTACCATACCGTATATATGAGTATATGTGGGGATATATTTAGAAAAGAACTTGAAATTGAAACGAAATCAAAGGAAAAGAGAGAGAGAGAGAGAGGAATTACCTCTTGAATCACCCTTAGGGCACAATGGATTGGTCTTTTGATGAAACCATAATCTCTTTGGATGTGGGGGAGGTGATAGGGAATATGTTGGGTTAGATTTTAGGAAATTCTTGGATATTTAGAGGTGTGGTTTGATAAGGGGATGGTGAGGGATTATTTATACTTGAGGAGGGGGTGTTTTTGTAATAAAATATTAAATAAAATGATATATCAAATGTTAGAATTGTAATAGTAGTTTTTTGAAAACATAAATAGTATATTAATATAATATAATTATTTTTATACTTTAAATAAACTTTATAATTATAATTCACTAATTTATTAGAAGGAAAGTGAAAGGAAAGAGAAAATTATATTTTAAGGAATCACCTTTTGACTTTAGGTTTTGGAAAGTTATTTTTTGGTTTAGAAATTGATTTTATTGTATTTTAAGGAACCATTTATGAAGTTAAATATTAAATATCTGAATATAAAGTTCTAAAAAGTATATTTCATCATTAAATCATGAATGATTCAATTTAATATATACCAGTTATGTGAAAAACTATATTTTTAATATTCACCTGAAAATTCCAGTATTTCAAAAAAATCCCAAATATTCACCATAACCCTTTTTCAAAGTGTAGAATACAAAAATGAACCCCATTTTTCAAAAAAATATTCCTAAATATTATTAATTTAATTTTTAATTAAAATCCTAATTACTTGAAAACTACAGTTTTTAAAATTAAAACGGATTTTATAATCCTTTCAAAATTTACATAAGGTCTTATAAAATTATATTAAAACCATAAGACATATAATTTTTAATTTATGAACACATTTAAGAAATATTTTTTTAATTAATTAATTAATCTTAATTATTTATGACTTACAAATATACCAATGCTTTTACTATGGTCAAATTGTTACTTATAAGATGCCTAAATTTTATTTAATTATTCAATGGTAAGGTTACTATTATTTTAGAAAATTTAGTATTATTAAGTTTAATATTAATATTAATAAGGGTAGGCTACTATTCATAAGGGTAGGTTACTATTCACAAAAAAAATTAAGTTTGTCTTATTGGACTCCAAACATCTTACTGATCGCAACCATGTATGTCATATTTTTGAAATTCAAAGTATAGAAGTGGAAAAATTATGTTTAATAGTCACATAATATTTAGTATCATTATATTTCATTATGATTCCCAAAGTGATTATACTATAAGGCATAATTATAATAAGGGAATTCCACTGATAAAAATTTGGGTTGTTACAATTTACCTTGAAATCCTTATAAAATTTTCTTCGTAATCCATGATAGATTCACCTTTGTTTTTATCACCTCTATAAATTCCATCTCTATATTTGTACTAAAAGTTCAAGGTAAATACTTGTTAATAAATATTTTCATAAATTATTCCCACTACATCTATTAATTTTATTCCTTCAGATCGGTGTTCTTAATCAATTCCCAACTTTGATCAGACTATCCTTCTAAATGATAGATTGATAGAGTCACCTTATACTTCTTAGAATAATGGATATTTGGAAGATATTATCCATTGAGTTTTACCAATAAGTGGATCTAAATATCCACTAAATGTCAACGGTCATTTCCACATAAAATATTCTATAGCCATTTTATCCCTCTTTAGTGAAAGTGGATATTCCACATTATTCATGTTATTGTTCATATCCTAAGACAACTCAGTAAGAATCACCATTAAATTTTGAACTCCACATACTAAGGAATTTGGGATGTCATTTAGGCAACCACTTCATTTTACCTTACATGGGTTGTTGGCATAATTTCTCCTGGTTCCCGCTATTTTCTAAAATAGATTTTTTTTGAAAAAAACATAATTCAACAATTCATGAATAAATAATTTAATCCTTTATGAAATTAAGTCTAAAGGAATATCATGTGGGATCCATATGTATAACATTTTTCTAAAATAAAACTTAATAGGGGATTACATATAATTATTCTCATACTAAGGGTTTTCAATAATTTTCTCTAATAATTATTCCCAAAGTAACTAAACTGTGCTCTGATACCAACTATAGTGACCCAAATTTTATTACTTAACTATTACATCATTATAAAGATAAAAAAATAATTGAATTACAAAACCAGGATCCAAAGGTTTAGTGTCTTGGGAAAATTAGGATCATACATAACTTTTACATAATAAACCATAAATATTTATTTAAATCCTTTTTCTTTGTCCTTCTAAAGCATGTGTTCTCCTTAGTACATTTAATCACCTGAGGATATACATCAATGAAAGGGGTGAGCTAAAATCCCAATAAGAGGATGAATAAGATACATGAATCAATATAACATGGGTAATAATAATAATAATAATAATAATAATAATCATAACATAGTCATAGGATAATTATCATAATTATGGGAGTAAGCATAAGATAAATGTGTGGAATGTTGAAATGAAAAAAAATGAAATAGCATGTATTAGTGGTCAAATATCACACATAGTTGTGAAACAATATAACATCATGTTCACACATAACACATGTTAATAATAATATAATCATCACTATGAAAAAATATATCATCATTTTTATGCATAATACATATTATTTCATGAGATACATCACATTACCCAATGCATTGGAGTGCTATATAATGCGGGATGCACCCATCACTTCATAACATTTACATAATCATGCATACCACATAGAAAATATATAAAAAAAAGTCATGAAGTAACCCATGTAAAGGAATGGGTTTCATAAATATTTCATTAATCATCAATAAAACTGTGGTTCCAAAATGAAAAGGGAACAACATATTTGGTACACGATTCATCTTTATTGAGTGAAGAAGAAACAACTCAAGAGGAGTCAAAATGTGTTTTGGAAAGAAGAATTATTTTATAAAATCCTAGTATTTTTCATAAAATAAGATTGGAAAAAAGTATATCCTAGAAAATAAAATTTAATGAAAATGAAATTATATTTTAGGAATATTAAAATAATATCCACACATAAATTTGGCATGAAAGAGGAATAACCCAAAGAAATGAGTTGGGTTCGAGAATCCCCTTACCTTATGTTCGAATACTTTATTCAATTTAATATCCTATATAATCAAATTAGATTCATTAATTAATAAATCTAGACCCTATTATTTATGTATTTTATTTATTATAACTTTATTAAGTTCTTTTATGTCCATTTTGATGATTTATAGAGTTTAATTCCGTCATTCTGGGAGTGTTTGTTTTCTTGGTTTTCATGATCGGTTCACTTGTATACAAGCTTGGATGTTCGTGTAAAATGAGAATGATTCTATAGAATTGAAATTATATGTTATTAATGAAGTTATATAAGTTTAAATGGTTTTCAATATCATTTGGTTATATGGTATCAGGATGATTCATTTGATAAAATGTTAATGAAAACGATTTAATTTATTTTGGCCGATTTTACGACCATTATGAACTTATATAATTATATTTAATATCATATTTATATATTGGTTTAAGAACATTATATAACTTATAATATGAAAAATAAAATCTTATTTAACCATAATAATAGTTTTATTACTATCCTTGAAGGTGGTAATGGAAAATGAAAACTCATCGTCCACGAAGGCGGTGAATCGACACGTCACAGACAATGTTTTCATTTTTAGAATAAAAGGAGGAGTGAAGAGAATTTATGATGTAAATTACATTAAAAAAATATAATTATATTATAAATAATATACTAGAGTTATAATACCACTTTGTTATAGGTAGGTGAGGAGTGGATAAGAAAAGATTTTTTTTAAAGAGAATGATTTAGGGTTTTACCTATTGAATGTTGTCTCCTTGAGAACCTCCTTAAGGTACTTGGTTTGGTATTTTGTTGATACCATAAGCTCCTAGAAATTTGGAAGAATATTTTGAAGATAATTGGGTATAATTTATACAATATTCAAGGATTATATGGTGCAATGATGATAGGTGGTGTGGGTTTGTATTTATAGGGGTATGAGAGCGACATTTTTGGTTTTTATATTCATTATTCTATTATTTTGGCAAAACTATCAATAGTGTTGATCATTTTCTATAAATATATTAAATAATGAATTATAATTCGAGATTATGGTTCTTAAATTATCCATGGATCATCCATGAATAAAAAATTCTTATATTTGTTAAATACCATAAATTACCATATTTCACTATTAACAAAAATTAAACTATTTTAGAAAACTAAAAAAACCCCTAACCATTTTTAAATATGTAGAATTAAAAAAGGGACTCAATTTTATGAAAATAATTTTCTAAATTTGAAAATTTTCAATATCAGTTAAAATAATCTTTTATTTAAAAAATATAGATTTTAATATTATAACTAATTTTGTGATACTTTGAAAAGTTAATTAAGGTATCATAAAATTATATTATAATTATAATAAAAAAATATTAATTTATGAATCTATTTATTGAAAAATAAATTTATATTAAATAATTATATTAATTATAAAATTAGAAATATACATTTACGTTTCACAAAAATACCAACACTTAATTTATCATCTTTGAAACTTTTATTTACTTATATTGTGATATAATTATATCATATTTTCATTTATAAGATGCCAAAATTTTATTTTTACTTTCATAGGTGAGGTTACAATTCTATTGGCGAATTACTATTCCTAATGGTCATGTTACCATTCTAATGGTCAGGTTACTATTCCATCATTTTATGCTCCTTAATTTCTTTAAATATCACTTATTTCATTATAACTTTATGAGAATTATGTTTTTATTGGACTCTATATGTGATGCATGGGTTTTTTTGAAATAATTATAAGAAGGGAAATTCCATTGATAAAAGTTTGGGTCATTACATGAAACAATTTTTCATGAACCAACCTAGGCCATCCCTAAAGTAGACACCTGAGTTGGTCCATGACATACCCAAAGGGAATACCTAATCGCCTTAGGCTAATTATAAGTATTAAAGGCCTCATAAAAAATGTTTGGTGATGATTTTTTCTTATAAAGTAATATTTAATAGAGGTGTAATTTCACTATAAATTTAGGTATGACCTATACAGATGTTGTATTTATATGCCTAGTTAGACAAATAAAAACATATTAAAAATAAAAATATAGAAAATAAAGCATAATCAGAATTAATTACCAACTATACACAAATAAACAACTATAGTGGTATAGTTGTGTTGTTCAGGAAATAAGAGGTCAACTAGGATTATATATCTATGATAAAAAATAAAAACTAAAACAAAACTAGATACACAACACATTCCCTATATGACCTATTAGTTATCATCCATTTATAAGACCACACACTCTATAAGTGATCCAAAACTGAATAAGAACTTTCCAAACAAACTCGGGTCTACCAATGCTGAGCGACACAACTAGGGTGTGAGTATAATAGATCTTAGTTGGAAATAATCATAGAGTTCATGCTTTTAATTTCCTAAAATTGACCATAAATTCTATTTTAAAATTCATATTGAAGATACATTTTTACTATTTTAATAAAAATACATCATAAACATTTATAAATAAAAAATCTTTTAAACTCAAAAAATGTATTAAAGAGGTGTTTAAAACTTTTTCAAAACCATCACATTTGAAATAAAACTTTTGAAAGCCTATTTAACAAAAACAACCATCTCTCACTAAATAAAATAAATAAATGAAACATGATAGTGGAAGTGGGAACATAGTATAAAATTGGAACTAGTGTAATATTTCACAACAGAACCATAAAATAGGGAAACAACAATATAACCAAGTAAAATAAGTAGGAATATAAAAAAATATAATCATGTGAAATTACTAAATGTATCATAAGGTGACCCAATATGTACTTGGGTAGAAACCATCTATAGTCCTATCGATGCATCTATAAGTAAATTACCATAAAGATACCCTCAACTTTTCTCACTAGTGTCACTCCCCCATGGAATATATAAATCCATCACCATAGATGATCTAATTTATCTTATCAAGACTGTATAATAACCATCCATCATCCCTCAATAAGACACCTAACATACTATGATTGTAATATAAATTCAAGGTTTTTTACCCTTAAAATAAAAAATATCCATCAATAACCCACATAATCTAAATAAAATGATCAACCCATCATCCCATGCAGGTCAAGTCCCTCCATAAATTAGAGTTATTTCTTGGGGGTACTCAATTTTAGATAAAATATTTCAAAGAAACAACTAATACTTGGGAATTTATAAATAGAAAATTTTCCAAAATTCACTTTTAAAACCATTTAAAAAACAATAAAATTTTAATAATCCTTATGAAGTTTCAAATGGGCCTAAGATTCCCCTTTTAAGAAGTCACATTTGGAAATTTATTTTAAGTACCATTTTTAAAGACAATGTACATTTTAAAAGAAATTATTTTTGAATAAGGACTCCTATAAAATTATATTCATATATCCATACACCAATATAAGTATTCATATACATATATAGGTGTTTAACCACAGGTATATATATACCTATGTTATAGGATGCACCAAGTAAGACAACCAAGAATCAAAATCCAAATCATTAATCAAATACAGGTATTTTAACAAAGTAAATCACTAAAAGTTCATAAGAAACATGAAACTAAGAAAAAAATACCTCAAACCCATAAAACAATTTTATGAAAGAATTGTAATTCCAAAAAATCAATTAAAAAATCAAAGTCCACTTTAAAACTCATTTATGATTTTTTAAACATGTGACATATACAAATTTCCTTGAAAACCAACCAAGAGTCTATATAGATTAAAAATATATTTATAATTAAATAAAAACATTCTATACAATAGTAATTTTTTTAAGAAACAATTTTATAAATATCAAACATATATGGTGTGTGAATAATAAGTAAAGGAAAAAACTGCCTACCTCAAATTATTTGTGGATGTGACACAACTTTGAATATAGGATAAATAGGACCCAAGGAAAAATTTGTACAACCTAATCCATAATGAATAATAAGAAAACATGAATCCATAGACTCTAGGGTTTGATTAGCATGAATATAGGTCAATGGAGAAGGGAAAAAAAGATGAAGAGTGAAGGAGATAAATAATAGAGTCCATAACTTGACGAGGGCACCAATAATCAATGAGAGGATCTTAAAAAATGAAGATGGAGGTGGAGGGAGTTTATTGGAGAAACCCTAAAATGAAAAAACTGAATGGGGAGGAAGAAATACCACTTATAACCTTATAACAAAAATGATATTTTTAGGAAAATGAAAATTTTTAATGTTCTGGGCAATCCGCATGGTTTACCAAACCATGGACCAACCATGAACCACACAATAGAGATTAATTAGGCACAAATGAATGGGATAAAAATTTTAATAAACCATTCAATAACCATGAAAAATGGTTCAATCAAGATTTAAAATTGACTCAAATGATTGACATATAGTTTATACTAACCATGTTCCCTAACCATGTTCCCAACATAGAGAGACACAAAAATGAAAAAATTTCAACATGTTCATGTCGAAACTCAAGGATAATACCAAATATAAATAAATAAATAAAATTATAAGGTTAGGAGAGGTAAAGGTGTGAAAATTATATTCTCATATCCTTATGAACATCTTATATTCACTTATGATATTTTAATTGATGTTTCCCATGTTCATCCTTATTGAGAATCTGTTCCCACCTATTCTTATGCTACCATTTTTACACATTATGATAAAGGGTATTAAGTAAGTTGAGTCAAGATGGGTAAAATATAAGAATAGTGTTTATGTGAGATATTTAAGATATTTCATTAAACAAGTTGACTATGTATCTAGGGTCAAAATACACTATACCATTATGGTTCTTGGGTTTCTATTAATGTGACATGTTTTGAATATTTATAAAAAAATGATGTAGTATTTATGTACGTGATTATTGGTTTACCTAAATTGGTATCTTAGAAAGGTATAGTTTTTTTGGGATATTAATCTTAGAAAACAATAGTGAAAACTATAGGTATAATTCAAAGTATAGGATAAAATACTTATGTTTTGGTTAGTTTGATATTATGTGATTTCTTAGCAATAAAATCCCTACCCGGATGCGAACATGTGGATATAAGATCTATCATATACGAAACTATTCTAGGGACACAAGTACTATATAGGAGAACAAGATATATTATAGAGCCATAACGTTATGGTTTTCTAGTCATCGAGGATGGTGACTCATTATTAGTTGATACTAATGATCCTTTATCTTATAAGGAAGTAGTCGGTGGCACATAAGTTTCCATGTTCCAAGAATCCATGAATTCTAAAATGGGTTTCATGTACCAAAACAAATTCTAGATTTTGGTATATCCTCAAGTGGATTTAAATCCATTTGGTTGAAAATGTGCATTCAATAAGAAATAATACATGGAAGGAAAATATAGTACATATATGGCATGACTGGTTTGAAAAGGGTTAAAATTGTGTTAAGGAATTGACTATGATGAAACCTTTTCACTAGTTGCAATGATGAAATCCATTATAATTATTCCTTCTATTTAAGATTACCATGACTATGTGATATTAAAAATGGATGTCAAAACAACCTTCCTCAATGGGAACCTTCATGAATATTTATATATGGGATAAACTAAAGGTGTTTTGACTCCAAAGGATTCCAAAAAGATATGAAAATTTCAAAAAACAATTTATGGATTAAGAAAAGAATCTCCATCATGGAACATTTGTTTTAATGAATATGTAACAGAATTTGGTTTTATAAATAATTAGTTGATCCTCATGTCAATAAATAGTTTAGTGGGAGTGTCATTGTTTTCTAAATAATATATGTTGATTATATATTACTCATTGGAAATTAAATACCAATCTTAAATTCTGTTAAAATTTTGTTGAATAAATTATTTTTCCTAAAGTACTTGGGCGAAGCAACATATATTCTTGGGATTAGGATCTACCGTGATAGATCCAAGAGACTTCTCGACCTAAGTCAAAGCACATACATTGAAAAGATACCGAAGATATTCAGTATAGAAAAATCTAAGAAGGGATTGTATCCAATGTCACATGAAATTCATATTTCTAGTAAAATTTGTCCATAGAAACATGAATAAAGAAAACAAAAATGGAAAGGATTCTATGCACATCAAAAATTGGATCAGTCATGAAAAAACCTGACCCAAGTAGCCCAGTTTTAGTGGTCAATTTATTACAATGACATAGGTACAAGAGATCACATTACCAATGATCGATCAGTTAAGTAGTATTTAAAAACTATATACATAAATGGTTCTATTATTAAATTATATAACATAAAAAATAAAATAAAATCTTTCTTTTCACTTATTCATAGAGTTCATCTTCATAACCTGGGGAAGGAAAACAAATAAAAGTGTGAGCTCAAATGCTCAGTATGGGTTATATAAGATAATAATAAATGAAGAAAATTCAATAATTAATAAACATTATGTCAAGGTAAATAATCTAAAAAACATATTCCATCAATACAATGAGGATGAAAATGCATCCAAAGATTTTTTGAAAGTGAAAACCTTATAAAAAGTAATAAATGAATACCAAATGAAGAAAATGATTATTTATTGGATTTCATATATCTGAAACATGAACCATTATACCATAAAGATGGTTTAATTATATGGGTAAAAAACATCTGATTCTTCTTGGAAATAAACATGAAGTGTTTGTCAACAACTGTTTTGTATGATGAGACCTTCTGTTGCATCGAGGGGCTATAAAAAACCAGGACCCACACATCAGGGAAAGTCTAAATATTTTTTCATACATAGATTTAATTCAATAAAAAAACCATATGTAAAAATGGAATATGGATAATAAAATAATCATATCCATGATATAAGAAATATGGATATTTAATGAACGATGATCATAAATAAAAGGGAAATATTCTTACACCACACACAAGGAATAAGTGGTCAAAGGGAATATCATAATGGTTTCAATGAAAAAATGGATTTAAACCATAATTAGAATTTTATATAGGAAAATATGAATATATCATGATAAATTATTTCTATTTTAAGTAAAAACAAATAAAAAGTGTTTTTAAGAAACCTTAGAAAAGAGTATCTTTAGTGCGATTAAAGGGAAAATATAAGAGTCTCTAAGGAGGAAAATTCATAATTGTAAGCATAAAAAATGAACAAAGATGGTTTTTAATGATAAGAATAGTGATTTTATAAAAATATTTGGTGTCTAAAAATATACTATGGAGTGTACGTGAAAACAGGTAAGAAATTTGAAAGTTCCCTTAAATCGGGATTTCTTATTGGGAGGAATTGAAAAAGGAACTTTATAAAACATGAATTTCACCATAAAATGAAGAAGTATTGAGATATGATTTTTTTGGAACATAAAAACAAATTTTAATATGATTAAATATAAAAAAAATTAGTAATTTCATTAGGGTAAAGAGACATAAAGCGTAACCTAAATAGAAGATAGAGGTTCAGGGAGAATCCCTTACCTTATGCCCGAAAGTGTTCTGAACTTGTAATTAAAATCCTAGATAAGGAAATTAGGTTTATTAATAATTTAATTGATTAACTATTCAACATGTATTTGATTAAGTATAATTTTATTAAGTTTATTTATGTAATTTTTGATGATTTATAAGATTCATCTTTGTCATTTAGGAGTGTTTGTTTCCATGGTTTTCATGATTGGTTCACTTGTATACATGTATAAAGGTTTATGAAAAATGGGATTAATTTTATATAATTGAAATTATATGTTTTTAATTAACTTAAAAAATACTAAATGTTCTTATATATAATTTTTTATCCAGATGTGAGGATGATTCATTAGAAAAAATATTAATGATGAATGTTAGTTTACTCTAGTGTATTTTCAATTATCATGAAATAGTTTTGTTTTATTAATTAATATTATGTATATATACTGGTTCCATAACATTATATGACTTATAATATGTATAATAAAATCTTATTTAATAGTAATAATGGTTTTATGACCATCCTTGAATGTAACGACCCAAACTTTTATTAATGAAAATTCCTCTGGATCTAATTAAATGTCTTATTAGGTAAAATGGTTATATAAAACATATGAAATTCCTTGGTTTTATGTTTTTGGATTTTATAACACCATTAATAATTGTTACCTTTTATAATATAGATGTTCAAAAGTGTTCAGATGATTAGTATATATATATAGGGCTTTAAAAAATCCAATTTACTCAGCCAAAGGAAGTGATGACCTCAACTAGTAGAATTGATCCATACGAGGCCCATTCTTTAGAGCTCATAAAGGTGGTATCATTACTGGGCTTATCTTTTGACCAAGACCAAGCCGAGATTCAACACGTTAATCTTGAACAGAACTGCTTACGGGAGAAGTGGAAGTTACTAGAGATTACCACCCGAGCAGTGTTATCCGAGCTGCCTCAAGAGTCTGTCAAGATCGCACACCATACCCTTTGGTATTATACAGACTTTATAAGGGGTTATATAACAAGACCATAGAACTATGATTGTGTACATTATTTTTGAATAAAGAATATACATTCATTTTATTATTGTTACTTTGAAAATGGTTTTTAAAACATAAATAGTATTTTTAGTTAATATTTAAATTTAGTCAAGAAATATATTTTGATGAATTAATAGATTTTTGAATTAAATATTATTTTAATGAAATATTATTTCTAAATTAATTTTTATTAAGTATAAATGATCTTATAATTTTTATTAATACAATTGTAATTTTTATTAATGTTTGAAAACTGTTTTTGTCAAAACCCATGAATTGTCAATAAAATGTCAGTTTTAATTTTAAAAGTGAAAATTCATATTTTTAGAAAATTATTTAGATAAAATTAAGATTATTTTTGGAATCACGATGTTTAAATTATACAATAGTAATTTTTTTCATAATTTTCTTAGATATTCGACTTTTTGGGTAAAAAACAAATACCGAATAAATACATGATGTATTTTATGACATCATAATGACCCTATAGTGATGTAATAAAATAATATAAAAGAGTTATTCATCCAATATATGTTGTACCTTTAAAATGATGTGATTTTATATTTTTTTGATTAATTTTATGGTGCCTTAGTGGACCCTCCAAGACTTATGAAATATTTTAAGTTTTTAAAATGATTTCCTTGAGAATGTGACTCATATACACTTAAGAAAGCCTAATATTTTCATATGTTTGGCCATTGGTGTCACGAACCAACCCGGGTAGATATTGAACCGATCACCCAAGCCGGTCCGTGACATGACCTGAGAGGCGTTCCCGATCCTCCCAGGCTGTCGACAAGCACCAAGGCATCAACAGAGAGCAAGTGGGAACGATTTCACCCAATAAAAAAAAAATAGCGGAAAAGTAGAATATCGCAAAGTAAATAAATAACACGAAAACAAAGAACGATAAACAACAACCAACTAACCTGACCACGACCAAAAATCCTCACGACTCCGAGAGTCGCTCACCAGTCCACAACCAAATATCGCCCACGGTGAGCGAGCTCGAGCCAAACCTGCATTGAAACTAAAAACAGAAAAACACTATAGGCATGAGTATTAAAACTCATTAGGAGTGCCCAAAAAACTATTCCCAACACACTACCTTTAAATAAAGTATTTATCAATTTCATGTTTGAACTAAATTATATAAAATATTAGTTTCCACATACACTTTCATTTCTAAATAAAGTATCAGTCCATTTCCCTTTTTAATTTGAAAACTAGTTTTAATGAATGAAAGGAGAATGTGCATTACACTTTGAAAATGTCTTCTTGAACAATTTAGAAATCCACATTTCAGTTCTTAGTCAAAAGGGAAACTACACATAACTCACAACACACACTAAGGGCAATAGAAAAAAAGTGGCACGTGGGGGCCAGAAACCGAACTAAACCTCTCATTCGTCTGCCACATACAAATAAACACTAAATAAAACATGGGTTGAACCTAGGAGATCGTGAAAAATTCAGAACAAACTATACATCTGACTCATTTTGAAGGCATTCCCTAACTCAATGATGTCATAACGCCCTAACGCTCGACATATCCCTACATGGCCTAACTGAGGGGCCCAATCCCCATAGCAGCAATAACTCAGTATTCCCCTGCTATGGGGCCACTAGCCAGTGCATAATCTAAACTAGTGGAGAAATTGTTCTCAGAAGATTCACTCACTATGCCAGGTTCCCATGTCAACACGTATAATAAAAATGAAAGGAGTGATCCAACAAAGTCAATAAAGTAACACAAACATCACACACAACATATGAAGTCAAAATACCCCAAAGGTCACCCTTGAGTCACCCAAAAGAGAGTTTTTCAAAATAATTTATTTTTATTAAAGTGCCAAACAGGCCTTCACTAACTTTAAAGAAAAACCATGTTTCTCAAGAAAACCTAAAACACTTGTTCAAAATAAATCAATTATCTTTCAAACCAAAACCACATTTGACATTACGAGAATTATGTTTAAAATCCAAACTGACATTCTTTCACTACTAGGTGTCCGCTCGTCAAGAAAATATTTCAATTGTCATTTATAAAATAAATGGCTCTTTTTACACTAAATAATCATTTAAAAATTTATCATCTTATATTATTTTATATTTCTTAAAATTAATAAAACATCAAGAAATTAATAAATTCTAAATTTAAAGGTGAGTGCAGTGGGGGACCTACCTCGACTTGCAGTCGAAACATGATGACGCGACACGCCTCGAGCGGGTGCACAAGCACACGCAGGCTGACGACCACAATTTTGCGGAATTACCTCGCCAATGTGTTGCAACAAACACACAACAACCAAAATACATAAAAACTAACTGAAAACCACCCGACCGAATAAACAACACAAATGAACCACCTCGACATATTTTCAAAACACAAATCGCACCATCCATGTAATTTACTAAACCACTTTAAAAAATCCTCAACGTACTAACAAAACTACACGATGCTAAGCCAATGACCCATTTCAAGAAAACACTTAGAGTGAAAAACCAGACAAAAGCACACGACACGATGAAATATACATTTAAAGTGCATACGCCAAAACACATTTTCAAAACCAAACTTGTAGCCTCAAAATTATTTTATAAACCATTTAAAACTTTACGAAACAATTTTGAAAATAATATTGCGACTTTAAACACACAAAACCAACTTAAACCCCTTAAAAAACAATTTTATGATCAAATTCACACCAATGCATTTCTAAAACACAATTCTAAAACCTGGTATATTTTAATAAACCAACTACATGATTTAATAAAGCACTATTTGATGGCACAAAGTATATTTCATCAAAACCGCACCATAACACATATGAACATACCACTTCAAAAATCAAACGCATAATTATCTCTAAAAAAATATTTTTGCATCACAAAAATCATTTAATAAATCAGTTAGACAATTAGTAAAACATTCTCCTAGTGTGCAACAAAGTTTTACCAGGAAACTACACTCAAATAAGCGAAGCAACTCAACAAATACTAAAAAAAAACTTTGCACCAAACAAATAATTTAAATAATATGCTAATTTAATTAAACGCGCAAATTAATTCATCAAAGAATTCTAATAGGCGGAATCAGATACCTCAAATTTGGGCGGACCACCCGAAAATGGTGCGAAACCTCGTTCACATTGCGACCGCACCTGTGGGAAGCCAAAACCACCATACACAATGAAAATCATACCAACTAAAACAAGATTAACCCCTGAACAACAAACCCTAACAAAATTTAACACCTAATACAACAAAATACTACCATGGGGGGTTGCGGATCGGCTGTCTGAAGGGAACGATGGGGGTAGTGCCGGCGAGACGACTAGCCGAAGGTCAGGTTTTGCGAGGCCGGATCCCGTGTAGTTGGTGGGTGTGAGGCCGGAGCAGGCAAGGGGGTGGGAGGCGATGACCTGGACAAGGGGGGCGGCTGGCTTGCGAACGGAGAAGGGGAATAGGGTGTCGCCTGTCGGACGGAGCAGGGGCAGTGGGAGGCAGAGCAGGCAGGAGGGGATGGCAGTGGTGTGCGACTGGTCTGAGGGTGCCGACGGGAGGCAGGTTGAGGGCATGCGGCCACTACTTCCAAAAAAAAACCCTACTCATTTATTTTTTTTGTTTTCATTTTCTTTTTGTTTTTTTTAAATCGAATTCAATCGGGAGGGGGGGGGGGGGGGGGGCTGCGCGATGCGCACCCTCTTTCACCCGTCTTTACCCTTTTTTTTATTCTTCTTAATTTCATTAGAACATTTAATATAATTATGATAATAATAAAAGTTATATAATAAATATAATAATATACATGTTATTAATAATAATAACAATCACTGTAATAAATATAAAATAATGATAAAATAATTATGTTAATAATAAATAGTAGGATTAATTTTAGGGTTATTGATTCTAAATAATATATATATATAACAACTATTTTCATTAATTAAAGACATTTAGTTTCCCCCGCATGTAGGGCGGGTAGTGCGGCGACTGGGGTGTCACTGCATGACCCCTCGGTCGTGTTTTTCTCAAGCGCAGACGCCGCCAAACACACATATGTGCGCTTTTCTCCAAAAACTAAAAATTTTAACCATAGTTCACCCAAAAACCCAACCCGACTCATAACCAAAAGAAAAGTTAAACCCGACCGTGACAAATCTCCCAACTATAATGCTTTCTTCCCTCGGAAAGCCACAACATGATCATAAGCCAAAATAGGAACCAATATTTCTTTACAATTCAAAGAGATCTCTAAAGAACAAAAACAAAGAGATCCCGAAACACTCTCAAAAGGGAGAGATGAACAAGAAGAACTCATGCGACAGAAATGAACTCCACGCTAAGTGCCACCCGCCCCCAAAACTGTGACCACCTCTAGTTGATCGGTTCAATGAACATAGAACTTTCACGATGGTAAATTCAGTTCAGCATACACACACCTTAAACATCATCAAATGGAAATCAACCATTTTATTCACCCTCAATTCAACCTTAATACACAACATCCATAACAACACCAATAGAAACACAACAACCATCACAAGACCAAAAAATGAGTTTAAACTACCTCCAACGAGTACCTCTTGAAACCTTACTCCAAATGACACTGGAATGAAACTGAGGTAGTGACCCGGGAGGTCCAAACGGACTCCACACCATAGGAGACAAGCCAAATTGAATTCAGCAAGACCAGTGATGGGACTCCCCACCATAAGGACTGGTGAGATCAATTGGACTCAGAAACTTCCCGCGCGGACCAGAAACTCCACCACAATGGGAGGGGCGGGAAGGGAATGGGAGGGGAGGGAAGTGCCCAACCGAGAGAGTATCAAAACACCCATAATATTTATACCAACAACTTCACAACCTCGGAAGAACACAAACCCTAATGAATTAATGACAAGGATTAAAACAGAAACTTTTTACGTCACTGGGGTTCTCCTGAAAATGCACCAGCTTTACTCTGGGACCTAAGGTTGGAGTTCTGTGATTGAATCATATCCTACCTCGCAGTCAGGCTTCAGAAACCCCCAAACACCACACACAAAACAGAATTTTACCAAAAACACTTCCATTAAAAATAAAGGTTTGAAAGAAGTTCAACAATAACCATTCTTCCAACTGAAGGAAAAAAACACCACAAAGTGCTACAAGTGATGACTACTATATCCAAAGAACACCACAAAAAGAAAACATCAAACTGATCCACAAACTTCACCCTTCACCTGCTGACGAAATGAGGTGACCTTCAACGAACCAGGTCTGGCTTCAGCGCGCTTCTTGGAAACACTTCGGCAGAACCACTATAAGTGACCCAGACATCCACAGGTGTGGCAGGGTTTCAGTGCATTCAGGCACATCGGCCTCTTGTGCCCCCGCTTACCGCACTGGTGACAGATCAAGGCATTGCGCTATGAGGAAGATAACTAAAGGTCTGAAGGCCTCTTGATTCCTCTACCAGTTCCATCAGCATTAGGCCGCTTCCAATTCTTCTTATCACTATCCTCTGCACTGCTTCCCAAAGCTAGAGGATTCGCCACCTCAAGTCCTCCTGCTAACCCAACTTCATCCAGAAACGCTTGCCCACAACATCCAAGAAGGTGGTTAGGTTGAGCTCTTCCAGTTTTGATCACAGCTCAGGTAGGAGTCCAGACTCAAATTACCGATCCTTCCCGGGATAATTTGCAACGAACCACTGATCATACAGAACTAGGTCTGTGAAATGTCGATAGAATTCTAGTACCGATTCAACTCCCTACTGAAGACAACACAACTCCGTCCTCTTCCTCATATTCGTCAACTCAGATAAGTGTTGTTGGATGAACGATTACTTGAAAAACTCCCATGTCAAATCTTCCCGAGGCTTGTTCCAAGAAATATACTTCCACCATTTCTAAGTTGGTCCTTCAAGCATAAAGGTATCCCACTTCACTTTTAACGACTCAGGAGGCGCGAGAGAACAGAAGTTCCTCTCAATCTCCCACAGCCTCTCCTCCACCTCAAGAGGATTTTCTTGCCCAAAAAAGGGATGGTTTATCTTCCAAAACTCAAGGATGTAGCACATGGATTGATCAACTGGAGGGTTTTCTAAGGATTCACCACCTGATGGTGCACCTTGGGCATCCATCAAACCTTCGTGAGGGGGAAAACTCTAAGGAACAAGAAATCAAGAGGATGAGTCAAACATGGTCATTTGAATTTGACTTTCAACTTTTCACAATTTCCAAAATAAAACCTTGCAAAACAATTCTTAGAAATAAAGAAAATCCCAAACGATCCACAAGGAGAAACTAGCGTCGATGGTTGACTCAGACATATGGTTGGCGGCCATACGCCAGTCATGCCACCGTCACAAGGAGCACTTTAGGGTAATGTCTCTGGATCCACATGGCCTGTCAAACCATGCGAGCTCACGAAGATCACCTACCTAGATTCCATTTCATTTCCCAACATGAAACAATTCAAAAGAACCAAAAGACACTAACAACCCGAACATCCCATGGTAACCCGAGGTTCAGAATAAGCAAGGGTTCATGACGTCCTTCTCATATGTATGCCTCGAGTCCTAACAATTCTACTTCTACCATGACAACCCCAAATAACAATGGGTGCTCTGAAAAACAAGGTCCACTCAAGAGCCAACCTCCTCTGATACCGTTTTTTCACGAACCAACCCATGTCGACCCTGAACCGATCACCCGAGTCGGTCCGCGACATGACCTGAGAGGCATTCTCGATCCTCTCAGGCTAGCGACAAGTACCCGAGCATCAACAGAGACCAAGTGGGAATGATTTCACCCAATAAAAAAAACAGCAAAAAAGTAGAATATCACAAAGTAAATAAATGACACGAAAATAAAGAACGATCAACAACAACCAACTAACCTTAACATGAAAAAAAATCCTCTCACCTCCGAGAGTTTCTCACCAGTCCACAACAAACTCTCGCCCATGGAGAGCAAGATCGAGCCAAACCTGCAGCAAAACTCAAAACAGGAAAACACTATAGGTGTGAGTATTAAAACTCAGTAGGCATTCCCAACAAACTATTCCCAATGCACTACCTTTAAATAAAGTATTTATCAATTTCAGGTTTGAGATAAATTATATAAAATATTAGTTTCCACATACACTTTCATTTTTAAATCAAGTATCTATCCATTGAACTTTTTAATTTGAAAACAAGTTTTAATGTTTGAAAGGAGAAGGTGCATTACACTTTGAAAACGCCTTCCCGAACAATTTAGAAATCCACATTTCAGTTCTTAGTCAAAAGGGAAACCACACATATCCCACAACACACACTAAGGGAAATGGAAAAAAGTGGGACGCGGGGGACAACAACTGAAATAAAGCTCTCATTTGTCCGCCACATACAAATAAACACTAAAGGAATCATGGTTCGAACCTAGGAGATTGTGAAAAATCCAGAACATACTATACATCTGACTCATTTTGAAGGCATGCCCTAACTCGATGATGTCATAACACCCTAATGCTCGGCATAGCCCTACATGGACTAACCGTGGGGCCTAATCTCCATAGCAGCAATAACTCAGTATTCCCCTACTATGGGGCCACTAGCCAGTGCGTAATCTAAACTAGTGCAACAATCGTTCTCAGAAGATTCACTCACTATTCCATGTTCCCATGTCAATACATATAATAAAAAGGAAATGGGTGAGCCAAAAAAGTCAATCAAGTATCACAAAAATCACACCCAACATATGCAGTCAACATACCTCAAATTTCACCCCCGAGTCACCCGAATGATATTTTGTTCAAAATAATTTATTTTTATTAAAATGCCAAACGAGCCTTCACCAACTTTAACAAAAAACCTCATTTATCAAGAAAACCTAAAACACTTGTTCAGTATAAAATCATTTATCATTAAAACTAGAACCACATTTGAAATTTCGAGAATTATGTTTAAAGGAAAAACTGGCATTCTTTCACTATTGGGTGTCCACTCGTCAAAAAAATATTTCAAGAGTCGTGTATAAAATAAACGTCTCTTTTTACACTAAATAATCATTTAAAAATTTATCATCTTATATTATTTTCTATTTATTAAAATTAATAAAACATCAAGCAATTAATAAATTCTAAATTTAAAGATGAGTGCAGTGGGGGAACTACCTCGAATAGCAGTTGAAACACAATGACGCGACACGCCTCGAGCGGGCGCACAAGCACGCGCAGGCTGACGACCGCAATTTCACGGAATTACCTTGCCAATGTGCTGCAACAAACGCACAACAACCAAAATACATAAACACTAACTTAAAACCATCCAACCAAATAAAAAACACAAAATAACCACCTTGAATATTTTCAAAACACAACTCGCACCATCCACGTAATTGACTAAACCACTTTAAAAAATCCACAAAGTGTTAACAAAACCACACGATGCCAAGCCAACGACCCATTTCAAGAAAATAATTAGAGTGAAAAACCAGAAAAAAGTGCACAACATGATGAAATATACATTTAAAGTGCGTGCACCTAAACAAATTTTCAAAACCAAACTCGTAACGTCAAAATTATTTAATAAACCATTTAAAACTTTACGATTTTTTTTGAAAAGCATACCGCGACTTTAAACATACGAAACCAACTTAAACCCCTTAAAAAAACTTTTATGATCAAATTCACACCAACATATTTCTAAAACACAATTCTCAACCCTGGTATATTTTAATAAACCAACTACATGATTTAATAAAGCACTATTTTATGGCGTAAAGTAGATTTCATCAAAACCGCACCATAACACATATAAACATACAAATTCAAAAATCAAACTTATAATAATCTCTAAAAAAAATATTTTTGCAGCACAAAAACCATTTAATAAATCAGTTAGACAATTAGTAAAACATTCTCTTGGTGCACAAAAAATTTTACAACAAAATTACACTCAAATAAGCGAAGCAACTCAACAAATGCTAAAAACAAACTTTTCACCAAAAAAATAATTTAAATAATATGATAATTTAATTAAACTCACAAATTAATTCATCAAAAAATTCTAATAGGCAGAATCACCTACCTCAAATTTGGGTGGACCACCCGAAAATGGTACGAAACCTCGTTCGCACCGTGACCGCACCTGCGAGAACCCAAAACCACCATACACAATGAAAATCGTACCAACTAAAACAAGATTAACCCCTGAACAACAAACCCGAACAAAATTTAACACCTAAAACAACGAAATAAAACCATAGGGGGTTTTAGATCGGCTGTCTAAAGGGAACGACGGGGGTAGCGCCGGCAAGACGGCTGGCCAGAGGTCGGGTTGTGCAAGGCCGGATCCGGTGTGGCTGGTGGGTGTGAGGCCGGAGAAGGAAATGGGGTGGGAGGAGACGGCTTGGACAAGGGGGGAGGGTGTCTTGCGAATGGAGAAGGGGAACGGGGTGTCGCCGACCGGACGGAGAAGGGGAACAGGGTGCCTTAGTGGACCCTCTAAGACTTATGAAATATTTTAACTTTTTAAAATGACTTATTTGAGAATGTGACTCATATCCACTTAAGAAAGCTCAATATTTTAATAAGTTTGGCCATTGGACTTATAAAATAATGTTTTCCACTCTTATTTTTCAAAAACCATTAGAAAAAACATGGGATGTTTTGTGGTTTTGATTAATTTAATGTGTTGTGTCCAAAACCTAAATAATAAAGAATTTCCTCTCTTTTCCTATATAAACCCACTTAATATCCCATTACTCTTAAATAAATCCATTTGGAGCACTAACAAACTCTTCAATCCTCTCTATATAATCCTCCCAAGGCTCCCCAATTTCCCAATAATCCTATCTCAAGCCTCTACCAAGCCTTTGGGATCACACTTCCAAGTAAGGGATCCCCACTTTCCTTCCTTCATTATTTATATCCAAGTTTCCTTATATTATTATACCCTTTTATTTTGAATTAGAAATGTTGGGGGTATGATTTTTCACCTCTCCTATACTTCACCCATTATGTTTGAATGATGCGATACCCCTTTCTCTCTCATTAATTCCTCCCATGTACACCCATTACCATGCCGAAATTCCGTAAGGGATTATCTCTCTCCTCATTTACATTTAAGAAATTATTTTATATTATACATATAAATTCCATTACATATATTGGGATGTTATATTTTATGACCCCCTTAATATCCATTTCATTTATAAATGATAATATACCCCTTTCTATCTCATTTACCCATTTTAATATTTCTATTTAACGTCGTTATGCTGCAGAAGTTACACCAAAATTTCCTTGCCAAAATTATCATGCAAGTGAATTCCATACCAATTTCTATATCAAGGGTATTCAACTTTATGAACATGTACTTGTTTATTGAGGACATACATGTATTTATTCCATATCTATTATTTGTGGAATAATTTATAATGTTTAATGAATCCATGTTGTATGATCTATGTGGCACACTTATGCATGAAATGAAATGTTTATAAAGAGTGTGCCCTGATAGTTGTCCAATGCATTGGGTAAAGAATAGTATCATGATACATCATGTGAAATGAGTGTTGATTCATGATAATTCATGGAAAATTATGGTTTACTCATGATAATTCATGTGTAATGAGGGCTTACTCATGCTCCATGTGCAATGAGCATTGGCTCATTCTAATATCATGTTAAATGTTGTTTCCATATTTCCATGTTATGATAATAATGATATATCATGCCTTTATGTTCATGTTTCTTTTATGCTCTTTTGATATTCCTATTTCCTAACATGTATTTTATTCTTCATGTTAAGCCTTGTTTACTCCCTTATTGGGATTTATCGGTCACTCTTTTCTTATGTATGTCCTCAGGTTATCCCATGCAATGCTAAGTATGAAGGAATGATGTTGTCATGTAAAAGAAGTTTTCAATAAAGATGTTGTGTTTTATGTCTTAAGTTTTCATGTAATGTTCCTAATTTCCCAAGACACTAGAGCTCTTGATCTTCAGAGTTGTCTTAAGTGAAATTTTATGTAAAAAAGCATGTTTAAGTGTGTAATAAAGAGCAGGGTTGTTATAGCTGGTATCAAAGGATATGTTTAGTTATTTTTGGGATTAGGATTAGAAAACCCCAGTGAAAGCCTTAAGGATAAAACTAAGTATAAGAAAAACATTCCTAAATTATGTTGAGTATAGAGTAAGTGGTTTAACAAACAAATAAATCCCTGTCAGGATACGAACAAGTAAAGGTGGCTCTGGTATAATTGTATCTTGGGGTAAAACCCAAAAGAACCGCTTTGAGCAAGACTCAAATGAAAATTAGTGCACGACAATGGGACTTTATGCAATCTTGGTTCGACACACCCATAGGACATGTTTGGGTAAATTTATAATCTTAGTATAAACCTTTATTTAGGGAATAAAAAAATTCCCCTAAGAATATATGTTGGTAAGTAGATCATGGATAATATATATTGAAGCCTATAAATTCATTAGTTAAGGAAAGAAATTTAATTTATAATTTATCCCTTTTTGTCATTGGATTCCCCATTACTTGTTACCCTAAATTTCATTTTATTCCAGCCAATGGTTGGTAAAAGGAGGGATCAGGATAATAACTGATGTGAAGATCAATGTGATTTTTGTTCTAATGAGATGCCCAATCTGATGGGAGAGAGAATCACAAATTTTTTCACAATAATTCCTCAATTTAGTCAAGTTTTGAATAAAAACATGGTTCAAGAGGAACATCAATCCCCCCAGAAATAAAAATCCACAATAGAGAGATTCATGAGAAAAGGACCTCCTACATTCAATGGACTATCAGATCCCTAAATCACCGAAAAATGGATCAACTCCATTGAAAAGATCTTATCCATCCTTAAATGTTCCGAATAAGAGAATGTTCTTCTATATGCTTATCATATGTAGGGTGAAGATAATAAATGGTGTAAATTGATCAAAAATACAAATCCCGAGGAAGAGATTGAGGCATTGCAATGGAAGGATTTCCAGAATTTTTTTGATAAATATTTTATGCGCACCCTCCTGCATAAGATGGAAAGTACTTAATTTCCCTAAAGAAAAAAACGACGAATCCATCAGAGCTTACGAGGAAAAAATCACAAGGATTGCAAGATATGCCTTCAGCTTTGTCATTACCCATGAATAAATGGCTGACCACTTCTTTGGAGGGATAAAACCTAGCCTACAGAAATCCCTAGTGATCTGTGACTTTGATAGCTATGAGTAAATTGTATGATGTGCCCTCAAAGCTGAAATGGAGATCAAAGAATCTAAAGGGTATCATGGAGATAAGAAGTAAAAAGTGGACCATAATTCTGGCAGTTTGATGGATAAATCCAATAGTGATAAGAAAATCTAGCACCCCACTTTCCAATAGTGTGGAAAGAAGAACCCTGGAAATTGTATGAAGGGGAAGTGGAAATGATTTAGGTGTGGAAGAGAAGGGAACTTGGCCATTAATTGCTGATAATAAAAATCCACAGCTGCAACAAATAAGAGGAATGCTATGTTCAACACTCAACGCATTATTCATTGCTTCAACTTCAAAGAACCAGGGCACTTTGTAAACCAGCTCCCTAAGCCAAGGTTCTTCAAAGGTAACCAACAACCTCCAAGGTAGAAAGAGGGAGACTTTTCCATCACTACCACCAAAGAAAACCCCGACAAAGAAGTGGTGACAAGTACACTAGTTACTCATTCAATAATAATGATTGTACTTTTTGATTCTAGTTATATGAATTCTTTTATATCCTAAAAATTTAGTTAGAGAACCCCAACTCCACCACAAATCAGGGAAGTAGATATGTCAGTGAGATCGAAAAAAGGGGAAATTATTACATCCCCTAAATATAACTCCTCCCCCATCAAAATTTGCGAATTAAATTTCTAGGTGAACCTCGTCATACTCCCTCTGGTGGAATTTGATGAAATTCTTGGCATGGATTGACTTTACCTATATAGAGCCAACATAAATTTTCTTGAGAGGGAAATAACTCTCTATATGGTGAATCGACCCCCGATTCTATACAAGTGCAAGGAGGAGGATGAATCTTCTTTAGAACCATCATATCAAGTATGGATATTACTACCTAATGAGAATGAATATCTTGCTTAGATGATTGAGTCTAATGAAGAAACCATATTTGAAGACATTCCTATTGTGAGGGAATTCGCTGATGTGTTTCCCGAGGAATGACCTAGAATTCCTCCTAGAAGAGATGTTGAATTCTCGATTGATATTATACCTAGGGAACTTCCAATATTCAAGACTCCATATAGAATGGATTTTGTGGAGATTTAGGAGCTAAAGAAACAACTACAAAAGAATATAGATAAAGGGTTTATATGCCCAAGTGCTTCACCATGGGGTGCACCAATCCTCTTCGTCAAGAAGAAAGATGGGTCAATGTGATTTTTCATTTATTATCGTGATCTCAACAAAATCATTATAAAGGAAAAGTATCATCTACCATGAATTGATGACTTGTTAGATCAACTATGTGGAGAACAATACTTCTCCAAGGTGGATCTACGGTTAGGATATTACCAAGTAAGGGTGAAGAAGGAGGATATCTCTAAGATTGATTTTTGTACAAGGTACGAGCACTATGAATTCATATTAATGCCCTTCAGACTCACTAATGCTCCAATAATCTTCCTGAACTTGATGAATAAATTATTTATAGATTTCCTCAAAAAAATTTTGGTACTCTTTATAGACAATATTATAATATACTTTAAAACCAAGGAGGGGCATGCGAAGAATCTAAGAACTGTACTAGAGACCTTACAAAAGGAGAAGCTCAAAGAAAAGTAGAAAAAGTGTGATTTATGGTTGAAGGAAATTTCATTCATGGGTCATATCATCACAATAAATGGGATATATATTGATCCCTCTAAGACAAATGAAATTGAGGGATGGTTGAGACCAACAGCTATGACAGATATCCACAGCTTCGTTGGGTTAGCTGGATATTATCACTAATTTGTTAGAAATTTCCCATGATTTTCAAACCCTCTTACCAAGATAACTCGTAACGGAGTCAAGTTTCCTTGGAGTGATGAAAGTGAAGATAAATTCAAGGATTTGAAAAGTAGGATTATCACTACACCCGTGCTCACACTATGCACAAGTGGAGAAATTTTTGTGGTATTTAGTGATGCTTCTAAGGAGGGACTAGGCCGTGTGTTGATATAAAATGACAAATTCATTACCTATGCTTCAAGGAAATTGGAATTTCATGAACAAAACTATCCAACACATGAGCTGGAGTTGGCTGTAGTAATCTTCACTTTAAAAATTTGGCGACATTTCCACTTTGAGGAGAAGTGTGAAATATACACGAATCCAATAACCCTCTAGTATATATTCACACAAAAAGAGTTGAATATGCACCAATGAAGATGGTTAGAGATGATAAAAGACTATGACTACTCAATTCACTACCATATGGGGAAATCAAATAAAGTAGAAGACACTCTAAGACGAGAGGGCCCAATTATTCTATAATTAATGATAATTGAAAAGGATATAATATTCTTAGATTTTATAAAGATAGAAATGGGAATCGTAAATAAGGGAACATCATCAATCCTTCCACAAATGATTGCTCTACCGTCTCTTTTGGAAAGGTTAAAGGATACTCAAAAGGAAGATGTGGGAATTCAGAAGAAAGTGGAAACTATCAGAAAATGTAAATCCTCAGAGTTCAATGTTAATGAATAAGGAATTAAGAGATTTGGGACAAGACTATGTGTTTCATCAAATACGGAGTTAGAGAATTAACTTTTTAATGATGCACATAGTTTTAATTTCTATATTCACCCAGGAAACACAAAGATATATCGAGATCTCCCAGATCATTATTTTTGGGATAAATGAAGAAGTAGATCACTGAGTATACATCAAAGTGCCTTGTATGTCAGCAAGTGAAGGAAGAGAGACAAAAGTCTAAGAGGATGAAACAATCATTACCCATACAAACATGGAAATGGGAGAACATAACCATTGACTTTGTCACCGAAATTTTGAAGACATATAAAGGAAATAATCCTATCTGGGTTGTTATGGATCATCGTAAAAAGACTACACGCATCATTGAAATTTGATAAGATTTTTCATTGGATCAACTGGCACCGATATACATCAGAGAAGTGATAAGGCCGCATAGAGTTACACTATCTATTATATCTGATCGAGATCCAAGATTCGCCTCTAATTTTTGGAAGATTCTACAACATTATCTTAATACTAAGATGAAACTCAGTACGAATTATCATCCTCAAACTTATTTTCAATCTTAGTGGACTATCAAAACTCTTGATTACATATTTAGAGCATTATAAATGGACTTAAAAGAAGGATGGGATTAACATCTTCCTCTAGTTGAGTTCTCTTACAACAACAGTTTATGTGCAAGCATCCAAATGGCTCTTTATGAAGCCCTTTGTGGGAAGTGGTGAGAAACACTGGTATATTGGGATGAAGTTGGGGAGAAAAAACTACCAGGTCTAGAAATGGTCAATGAAATGTTGGAGAAGGTTAAGACCATCCATCAGCACATTAAAGATTCTTAGAATTGATAAAAGATCTATGATGACATTCATTGATGAGACCTAGAGTTTGACGTTGGAGACATGTTATTCCTCTGTATATCACCGTGGAAGAGAGTTATGAGATTTGGGATGAAGGGAAAGAATAGTCTAAGGTACATCAGTCCTTTAGAAATCCTTAATTGCAATAGAGAAGTGGCCTATCAACCAATAATCCCACCAAACCTATCTAAAGTACATGATGTATTCCATGTATCACTCTTGTGGAATTACATACCTGAACCATGTATGTACTCCATATAGAGGTGGTAACATTGGAGAATGACATCTCCTATGAAGAGAAGCTGGTGAAGATATTTATTATAGGGAAAAAGTTATACGAAATAAGACAATTCCCCTCTTAAAGGTGGTGTGGATAAACCACAAGTTTGAAAAAACAATGTGGGAATTAGAGGAAGTGATGAAGCAGAGTTACCCTCATATATTTTATTTCAGGAAAAAGAAATTTTGAGGGTGAAATTTCTTAAGGGTGGAATATTGTAATGACCCAAACTTTTATTAATTAAAATTCCTATTGATATAATTAAATTTATTATTATGTAAAATGGTTATATAAAACATATGCACTTCCTTGGTTTTATGTTTTTGGATTTTAAAATAATGTTAATAATTTTTACCATTGCTAATATATAATTTGAACAGTGATTACATGATTAGTATAAATATAGGTCTATAAAAAATCCAATTTACTCAGATAAAAGAAGTGATGGCCTTATCCAATGGAATTTCTCCATAAAAATCCCATTTGTCGGAGCTCGAAAAGGAGGTAGTGTCACTAGGTTTCTCTCTTGACCAAGCCCAAGATTATCTTCAACACATTAATTTTGAATGAAATATTCTACAATTGAAATGGATGTTAATAGAGATTACCACTCGAGAAATGTTATCTGAACCGTACCATGAGTCTGTCACCATCTCACATCTGACCCTTAGGTCTTATGCGAGTGTTATAAGGGTTTATGTAATAATACCCTATCACTTTGATTATGTGCATTATTATTGAATAAATAATATACATTCATTTTTTTATTGTTACTTTGTAAATTGTTTTTAAAGTAGAAATTGTATTTTTAGTTAATATTTAAATTCAATCAAGAAATCTATTTTTATGAATTAATGGATTTTTGAATTAAATAATATTTTAATAAAATATTATTACTAAATTAATTTTTTTAAATATAAATGATCTTATAATTTTTATGAATACAATCGTAATTTTTATTAAGGTTTGAAAACTATTTTTGTCAAAACCCATGGACTGTCAATAAATATCAGTTTTTATTTTAAAAGGGAAAATTCAAATATTTATAAACTTATTTAGATAAAATGAATATTATTTTTGGAATCAGGTTGTCGAAATTATCCAATGGTGAATTTTTACAGAATTTTTTGAGACAGTGAATTTTTGGGTAAAAATTAAATACCGGATAAATATATAACGTGTTTTATGACATCATAATGACACTATATTTATGTATTAAATTACTATAAAAGGAATATTCAGACAACATATGTTTTAAATTTAAAATAATTTGATTTTATTTTTGTTTGATTAATTTTATGGTGCCTTACTGAACCCTCCAAGATTTATAAAATAATTTAACTTTTTAAAATAATTTTCTTGAGAGTGCGACTCACCTATACATAAGAAAGCATAATATTTTGATAAGTTCGGACATTATCCTTATAAAACAATTATTTACACTCCAATTTTTCAAAAAAACATGGGAAATAAACTTGATATGGTTTGTTTTTTTTATTAATATAATGTGTAGTGTCCAAAACCTAAACAATAAAGAATTCCCTCTCATTTCCTATATAAACCCACTCAATCTCCCATTCCTCTTCACTCAAACCATTTGGAGCTCAACCAACCTATTACCTCATCTCTATAGAATCCTCACAAGGAGCCCCAAGCTCCCAAGAAGTATGTATCAAGACTCTTGCAAGCCTTTGGGATCACACTTCCAAGTGAGGGATCCGCACTTTCCTTCCTTCCATATTTATGTCCAAGTTTCTTTATATTGTTATTCCATTTTATTTTCAATTCAAAATTTTGAGGTATGATTTCTAACCTCCTCTTATACTTCCATCATTATGTATTAATGATTAGATACCCCTTTCTCTCCCATTAATGCCTCCCAAGTACACTCGTTACCATGCCAAAATTCGGTAAGAGATTTCTCTCTCCTCATTTACATTCAAGCGATTATTTTATATTATGCATCTAAATTCCATTACATATGTTGGGAGATTATGTTTAATTATCCCCTTAATATCCATTTCATGTATAAATTGTGAGATACACCTTTATCTCTCATCATCCCATTTTATTATTTCTATTTGATGTCGTTATGCTGCCTATGTTACACCAAAATTTCCATGCCAAAATCATCGTGTAAGTAAATACCATACCCATTTCTCTATCAGGGGTATTAACCTTTTTTCACCTGTAATTTTTTATTAAAAACTTAAATTTATGTATTACACATCTCTTATTTGTGGAATAAATTTTTATGTTTAATGAATCCATGTTGTATGATTTATGTGGCACACTTATGCATGAAATGAAATGTTTTTATATTGTGTGCCCTGATAGCGCTCCAATGAATTTGGTAAAGAATAGTATCACAATACTTATTGTGTAATGAGTGTTGACTCTTGATAATTCATGTGCAATGGGGGTTTACTCATGATAATTAATGTGAAATGAGGGTTTAAAGTTGATCCATGTGCAATGAGCCCTGGTTCATGATAATATCATGTTAAATGTTGTTACCACATTTCCATGTTATGATAATTATGCTATATTATGCCTTTATGTTCATTTTTCTATTATTCTACATTGATATTCCTATTTCCTAACATGTATTGTATTATTTATGTTAACCCTTGTTTACTCCCTTACCGGGCTTTAAAGCTCACCTTTTTCTTATGTATGTCCTCAGGTTATCCTATACAACGATAAGTACGAAGGAATGTTGTGGTCATGTAAAAGTATTTTTCAATAAAGGTGTTTTATTTTATGTCTTAATTTGTCATGTAATGATTATAATTTCCAAAGAAACTAGACCTATAGATCCCCATAGTTGTCTTAAGTGAAAGTTTTTTGTAATAAATCATGTTTAAGTGTATAATAAAGAGTAGGGTTTTTATATTGAAGGGGGTAATGTAAAATGAAAATGAATCATTCATGATGATGGTAAATCGACACATCACATACAATATTTTATTTTTTGGAATAAAAGTTAGAAGAGAAGGGGGTTGATGATGAATTTTCCATAAACAACATATAATTATAGCTTATATAATATAAGGTAGTTATCAGGCATGTTTTTATAGAGTAGGAGGGTGATGGATAAGAAAATAAATGAAATTAAAAATAAAATTAAGGAAAAAATAGGATTTTACCTCTTGAATTTCTTCTCCACGAGAACCTTCGTACGAAACTTGGGTTTTGGTATTTTATCAATAACAAAATCTCCTAGATGTGAGGGGGAGAATTGGGAAGAGTTTTGTTAAAAAATTGGAGAATATTTAAGGCTTGAGAGTTGTGAGGAAAATATTTTGTGAGGGGTGGTATTTATAGTGGAGGAGAAGGGTATTTTCTCATTATTTTACTCATTAGTTTATTATTTTTCCTCAAGACAATGAATAATTTGATAATTATCTATAATGTATTAAATAATGAAGGAGAGTTCAATATTATGGGATTACATCATTTATACAACATCTATGACTCAATAATTCATGTATTTAGCTTATACTGCAAATTACTATATTTAACTATTCACAAAAAACATCAACTATTTTATAAAAATAAAAAAAAATTCACCCAAATAATTTTTCAATGTTTATAATTCAATAATAAACTCCATTTTGTTAAAATAATTTTATGAATATGATAAATTTAATTTTTAATTAAAACAATCATTTACTTGAAAAATACCAATTTTAAAATTATAACTAATTTTATAAAAATTTGAAAAATTAATTAATATCTCATAAAATTATATTAAAATCTAAAGAAAAAAATATCAATTTATGATTTTATTTTTTTAAAATAAATTTTATTTTAAATAATTATATAAATTATAAAATTCTAAATAAAAATTATTTTTTATCAAAATACCAATACTTAATTTATCATTTTCAAACTATTTATTTACTTATACTATGATATAATTATATCAAATTTTAATTTATAAGAAGCCTAAATTTTTTTATACTTTCATAAGTGAGGTTACAATTCTATTAGTGGAATTACTATTCTTAAGTGTCATATTACTATTCGAAAATTCAAGCTACTATTTCATTGGTATATGATCCTTAATTTCTAGAAAGGGCCTCTTATTTTATTCATTCTTCATTTAAAAAGTTTTTTTGTTCTCTATGTGATTTTTTATTAGTTATACAATATGAAATAATTTTGAGTGAAATGTAAACTATCAAATGAATTAAATTTATTTAACAGGATACATACTGTAAAAAATTGGGGTGTTATATTTTACCTTCCTTAAGAAATTTAATCCTCAAACTTTTTCAAGAATATTTACCTCTAAATATATGTGGGTGGTTATTCTTCATAACATCCTCATACATGAATTCTTCCAATCTTTGATCCTTAACGACTTTAATTTTATTTTTAAAATTATCATCATGTGATTGATAAATTTTTTATCTTCTTCAGTAAATATGGTTTATCAATCATTTGAAAAAGGAAATATGTTTTTCTTTCCTCAAAAATTCCCATATAAATCATTACTAAATCTATCAATGTAGGATCTTTCCCAATCCACATTTGGGAAATAATTCCATGATCTTTCTTTCTTAATGAAATTTATACCTTATTTTATTTTCCAAGATGGTAGTGTATTGAGAAATGATAGTCTTTGAGTAATTTTATCCATTTAATTTGACTCATGTTGAATTATTTCGGTATTAATATTTATTTAAAACTCTTGTGATCTGTATATATCTCACATATTTCTCTATATATATAGTGTCTCTATATCTTCAAAGAAAATGTTATGGCTGCTAACTCAAGATCATGTGTTGGATAATTTTGTTCATGAATATTCAACTAAAAAGATGAATATTCAATAAATTTATAATTTTTCATAAGGACATAACCAATTACATTCTTAGATTCATCACTGAATATCACAAACCCGTCATTTCCTGATTGTAGAGTCAAAATCATAGCGTTGAATAATATTCTTCTAAATTATTTAATGTATTTTTCACATTATTTTGTCTATATGAACTTTAAACTATTACACATGAGATTGGTTAATGGGTTAGTAAATAGGAAATTTTTTTGAACAAAACATCTATAATAACATAATAAACCAATGAAAATACATACCATAATTATGTTCATTGGTGTAGGACAATATTGGATTCTATTTTTCTTCACAGGATCAATTGAGATTCCATCCTTAGAGGAAATATGGACAAGAAAAAAATTTCTATAATCTAGAATTTACACTTTCTAAATTTACCATATAACTATTTCCTTATGAGAGTCTCAAGAATAATCCAAAAGTGATTCTCATGGTCTTCATAGATTTTAGAATATACTAAAATATCATCAATGAATTATACAACAAAATTTTCAAGATATTCCTACAAAATTGGTACATCCTGAATTTGAAGATGAATTTACTCATCCCTAGATATTATTTTCTCTTCCTCCATAAGAATTTAATTCAGTATATCTATTGAGGGTAGATCCAGATAAGAATTAGATGATAAAGTTTCTGCTCTAAAGATAATGGATTCTACAACTTCCTCACAAATCTTAATTTACATCTTAATGAAATAAATTATCGCATCATATTTTGAAATCCATTACATTATGAGGATATATCAAAATAAACCATAGGTATGATGATAAGTCTAGTAAATAAAGAATTGTTATATGCCATAATGGGAACTTCCTGACATATTTTTATTGTGCGGAGACTTACCTTAATGGTTATAACTGACAAATTCCGTATTATATCAAAAGTGAAATATCTAATTTTCTTGGAAAATTGAAAAAATATAAAAGAGTATGATGATTGAAAATAAAATAAATCATTATCTAGATTTGAATATAGGATTAATGTTTTTTCCACCACATCATTAGGTACTTCTACTTTAGCTATTGTGATCGCCTAATATTGGCCATCTCCCCTTGGCCTCTTCTGTGGTAGATTCCATTATCGCTTGGGACATTGATTTGAATAATGACACATTTCATTATAATTGAATCATTAAAAATTATTGAGTTGTTTATTAACCTATAATCATTATCTCGATGAACCTTTTCTCCATACTTATAAAAACCTCCCATGCCTTTCAAGCATTTACTAGGATGATTCTTTCCACAATTTATGAATAATGAAAATTTATTTATTCCCTTATTCTTCTATTAATATCAACATTTTACATGGTTACAAAAGACCTATTATTATCTTTATTTCCCTTGAACATATAGGATCTGACAAATTCCTTCTCCATTTTGATGGACATAATACAATTTCCTCATATGATGAAAATGTTTAAGAATCCAGTTCCCTTCATATACATGGATTAATACCTTCAAAGAAATGATCAATATTTTATTCTAAATCACATATGTAATCAATAGTATACCCAGCTAGTCTTGTGAAGGTAGCTTCATACTTTAAAACACTCTCTTATTCCTTTCCTTTAAGCTAATGAATTTGATATTTATTTTAGTTCATTTCTTATGAGGGAAATATTTTTGAAAGAACATTTGTTTAAAAGTTCTCAATTCCATGTCTTTTATTTTTTCTTCCTCATTAGTATTCCAAACCAAAGAACACCATTGATAATAATCCCCCTTAAGGTAATTTAGTGCTAGTACCACATTTTTATTTTCATTATATCCAAATGTTAGAAATATCTTTTTAAGGGGCTTGATCCACTTCTCAACTACCACTGGATTAGTAGTCCCACTAAAATATGGGGGATTCTTCAATATGGAACGATCCACTATAGGTTTAGTGTGGTTATAATTTATAATCTGAGTAATTTTTCCTAATATGGACATGATCGGCTCAACTCCAACACTAACAATGTTGAATTTCTCAGTAGGGAAATCCCTACATTGTCCATGGGTATTGTTTCCATCCCTTCCATTAGGAATCATCACTAAATAATGGCACCCAATAAGTAATATCCTAATCATTATAAGAATTGAGACAATAATTCACTACAAATAGTTATTATAATTCTCATTTATATTTAACATTAGTTCCTAGGGTTCATAATAAACTTTGTCTGATACCAACTGGAATAACCCTGACCTCAGTATCCCAGTGTTGGTGGTTGTTTTATTATAATTACATAGATATAATAGATCACAACACCAAGGATTAATCATTTTAGTAGTTTTTAAGAACTAAATACATAAATCATTCCCTTATTAGATAATATAACATAATAAAATAAAATAATCTGCTTCTTTTCCCTTATTCAAATATTTCATCTTTATAACCAGGGGAAGGAATACAAAAAAAGGGAGAGTTAAAATGATTAGTAAGGGTTATATGAGACAATTATAACTGAATCAAATTAAATAAATAATATACATTATGGAAAGGTAAATAATCTAAAAAGCACATTACATCAATACACTAATAATGGAAATGCATCCATAGATTTTGTCATAGTGAAAACCTCACTGAGAGAAATAACTAAATACTAAATGAAGAAAATGATTATTTATTGGATGTTATGTATCAAGAAAATAAACCATTATATTTTTAATATGGTTTAACACTATGGGTAAAAAACTATTTGATTTAGTTTAGAGACAAAAAAATGGGGTTTTACCAATTGTTTTGTCTCATGAGACCTGTCGATGCATCGAGGGTCATTCTAGAATTGGCCCACCTGTCACGTTAAGAAAAAAAATTCTCCATACATTGGTTCAATTAAATAATAACACCTTATGTAAAAAATTTATATGAATAACACAATAATCATATCCATGATACAAGAAATATGGATATTTAATGAATTATGATCATAAATAAAAGGGAAATATACATACACTACAGACAATGAATTAGTGGTCAGGGGGAATATCATAATGGTTTCCATGAATGAGTATATTTAAATAATAATTAGGCCTTTATAAGGTAAAATAGTAATATATCATGATAAATTATATCCCTTTGAAATAAAAACATGTAAAAATATTTTTTAAGAAACTTTATAAAAGAGTCTCTTTAGTGCGATTAAAGGAAAAATATAAAAGAGTATATAATGTGGGGAAAGGCATAATTGTTAGCATAAAACCAGAAATGATCAATGTTAGTTTTTTCATGATAAAAAGTTTTATTTTATAAATATATTTTTTTTATTAAATAATATTATGGAGTGTATTTAAAATGGGTAATAAATTTCAAATTTCCCTTAAATCGGGCTTTCTTATCGAGAGGAATTGAAAAGAAACTTTATAAAAGATAAATTTCCACATAAAAGGAGGAAGGATTGAGCTTGGAAAATATATTTGGAACATAAAAAAATTATGATTAGTAAATTAGAATAATTAAGAATTAAATTTTGGTAAATAGATAGAAAGAGTTTGCCGAATAAAAAATGGAGGTTTTTGGAGAATCCCTTACCTTATGTTTGAAAGTGTTTTGTACTTGCACTTCATATCCTGGATAATGAAATCAGACTAATTTATAATTTAATTAAGAAAATATTCAATATATATTTGATTAATTATAATTTTTTTATTTCATTTATATCCTTTTTTATAAGTTATAAAATTTAACCTTTTCATTCGGGAGTGCTCGTTTCCTTGGTTTTCATGATTGGTTCACTTGTATACATGTATTGAAGTTCATGTAAAATGAGATTAATTAAATATAATTTAAATTATATGATATTTATAAACTTAAATAATATTAAATGGTCTTATATATCATTTTTACTGATATTAGTATGATTCATTAGATAAAACTTTAATAATGAACATTAGTTTATTTTGGTGTATTTTCGATTATCACGAACTAGTATTGTTTTATTAATTAATATTATATATATATACTAGTTCCAAAACATTATATGAATAATAATATGTATAATAAAACCTTATTTAACCATTATAATGTTTTCTGACTATCCTTTATGGTGATAATGTAAAATGAAAACACATCGTCCATGATGGTGGTAAATCGGCACATCACAGACAATATTTTCATTTTTAGAATAGAAGGAAGAGGGGAAGGGGATTTATGGTGGATTTCCATTAAAAAATTAAAAATTTTAGTATATATAATATACTGGAGTTATCATTCATGTTTTTATATAGGATATGAAAATAAATGGAATTAAAAAGAAAATAATGGAAAATGAAAGAGGATTTCACCTCTTGAATCTCTTCTCCTCGAGAACCCCCTTAAGAAACTTGGGTTTAGGTAATTTATTGATACCAAAGGATACTGGACATGAGAAAGATACTTGTTAAGAGTATTGAGAATAAATTGGACAAGATTCAATGCTTAAGAGGTGTAAGGAGAATTGGTTGTGAGGGGTGGTATTTATAGAGGAAGAGAGGGGTGTTTTCTCCCCATTTTATTTATTACTTTATTATTTTTCCTCAAGAATATGAATAGTCTTATATTTATTAAAAAATAAATTATAATAATGAAAGGTATTTGTATATTAGGTGCTTACATCAGCCATACATCATCTTTGACTCAATAATTCATTTATTTTTCTTATACTATAAATTACTGTATTTCACTATTCATAAACATTCAATTAATTTAGAAAATTCCCAAAAACTCAACCTAACTATTTTTTATGTGAAGAATTCCAAAATAAATTCTATTTGATGAAAATAATTTTATAAATATGAGAAAATAAAATTTTAATTAAAATAATAATTTACTCAAAAAATACCAATTTAAAAATTATAACTGATTTTATAACACTTTGAAAAATTAATTAAAGTATCATAAAATTATCTAATAATCATAAGAAAACAAAATATTAATTTATGAATCTATTTTATGAAAATAAATTTTCTTTTAAATCATTTTATTAATTATAAAAAATTGTAAATAAATATTTTTTGTTTTATAAAAATACCAACACTTAATTCATCATTTTCTAAATATTTATTTACTTATACTATGATATAATTATATCATATTTTCATTTATAGGATGCCTAAATTTTATTTATACTTTAATAGAGGTGATTACTATTCTATTGGCTGAATTACTATTTTTAAGGATTATATTTCTTTTCCAAAGGTCAAGTTACTATTATATTGGTATATGTTCCTTAATATCTAGAAAAAATCCTTTATTTCATTAATTATTCACTTATAAAGTTTTTTTTTGTGTTCACTTTGTGATTTTACATGATTTATACTATATGAAATAATTTTTTTATGCAATGTAAACTATCAAATGAATTGAATTTGTTTAATAGGATACATATCCTAAAATCTTGGGGTGTTATAAGTTATGTGTGCTATGATCTGTACTAGGATAGATGTTTCCTATACATTGAGTGCAGTAAGAAGATATTAAGATGATCCTGGAGACCACCATTATATGGAATTAAATTCCATGATTAAGTATCTAAAACGTTCTGAGGATATTTTATTGGTCTATAGAGAGAATAAGGAACTAGTCATTATAGGATACACAAATTCTAGTTTCCAAATTGATCAAAATGACATAAAGTTATACACGATATACATGTTCACTTTTAATGGAGGTGATATGTGCTGGAAGATCTCTAACTAAGATGTTGTCTTAGATTCTATAGTAATGTTTGATTATATTTTTTCTTCTAAGGAAGCTGAGGTAGTAGTGTGGATATAAAAATTTATCTAAGATCTTGATGTGGTACCTATTAGTAAATATCCTATCATAATTTATTTTGATAATACTACAGTAGTGTATCTTTCAAAATAGACAAGGTCACATCAATAGAAAAATCACATACTTCACAAGTATCATCCATTGAGGTATTTTTAGTATTGAGGTGAGGTTGTTGTGTGTAGTATTTCCAAAGAAGAAAACATAGAGAACTGCTTGATTAAATACTTGACTCAGTAGAAACATGCTTATCATGTGAGGTTTAGAATATTGAAAGTCGTAGGTAGTTGGCTCTATTCTAAGTTGGAGTTTTTTAGAGTTTGTGTCCTAGTACCAACTGATTATACTTTTATTACATGTATATTCGATTGATTGAATATTAATTTAACATCTTATTAAAAAAATTTCTTTGTTTCTGAATGGATTTAATGTAATAACTTCCTAGAGTATTCTCACATTGATAAGGTCATATTATTTCCCCACTATGATGTGAACCTTTAATTGATATAAAAATATTCTTAATATAGTTATACATTGGATAATGTACTATAATGGGACACATAGTATTTAGACCGTATGGTGAGAGTGATCATAAGTAAATATAGCTTCTTCTCATGAAGTTCACACATGGTCATTTACAAGAGGGGAGATTATGAGAATAGAATCTCCATTAATAATTCTTCATGCTTTGGTGTCATCAGATATTATGATATGTGAGCATGGGTAATAGTCCTTAGACTTTTATATTATCAATAATGTATTTCATGACTTGTGCACTTATATTTAATGACCAAAACTATCATGCTATATATTTATGAGAAGTTGGGTGTGTCATGATTGGAATGTCATTAATGAAAAATTTAAGGAAGTATTTTTCTCTTCTATATTTATAGAATAAAATATCTCAACCCTTTCATTGGAATATAACCATTTCATTAAATTTCATTGCAATGGTGTAACAATGTGTTTATTTCAGATAGTCAAAGAAATATGTATCGAGTAAATAGGTTGATAAAACCTTCGTTCAAACTTTTTTATAAGATATTGTGACTAAGGGATTATATTATGAAATGAGGGTTTGTTTGTAGTTATTGATGTTGCGACATTAAGTTATTTATCTTGGGTTTCTTGGCCTATTTCTAGATTGTAATCTTAGACTTTAGGCAATCTTGCGTAATGCCAATGAGAAAGAATCCTAGAGGTCCAGACACAAAGTGTTTCTATTGATCTCAATTAAATTCTATTTGATTTTAATTAAAGGAATAATTATTATTCTCAAGTATGATGAATAATTTTATTCAAGTTATATTAATTTCATAAATTAAATTAATATTTATTCACCAACATGTGAATAAAGATATATATATATATATATTTTATATTTTATTAATATTTATTCAACGGTATGTGAATGAAATATTTATTTATGAATAAATTTTTTATTCAAGTGTTTAATAAATGAAATAGAAGTTTGAATGGACCAAGACTGTGTCCTGTAAAAAAATTAATGAAAAAATAGATTAAATAACATATATTATTGCGAAAGTTTGTATGCACCAAAAATAATAATAATATAATTATTATTATGTGGAATGAGCTTTATTAATGGTAATAAATTTTATTTAATGGAAGAAAAGAAAATAAATAATATTTTAACTTAAATCATAACTCTATAAAGAGAAGACTATGTCTACTGTATAGATCATTTAAAATTGAGAATAAATAATTTTTGTGTATAAATAATTATCTCTCAAATCCTCGTTCTCTCTCTCTCTCAAGAAAAATAAGTGAAAGAGAGATTTCTTCAAGACTGAAGGATGAACAATAAATAAAAAACATCACCTGAAATTTAACTTTCCACACTAGAATCCTGAGATCAAGTGGGGTTGCTTGGATATCTTAGGAGCATGTGTGGAGTGCCACTACAGGGGTTATATACTTGGATCATCACAATGAAACAAAGTTAATCTGAAATGGTCTTTTTTGATGATCAAAATTCAACAATGAAGAAATTTCCTAAGCCTATGTATCTATTTATGAAAATATTAAATAACTTAATTATTAATTTGGCATTCAAGATTATCACTCTTGATTTTAGGCAATGATTATTAAAAGAAATTTTAATATATCTCCCACCTCTTCACACTTATGTTGTGCCCAAAACAAACACAATGTTTAAAGGAAATTGATTAGATCCACCTACCTGAAAGGATGAAATCAATGTGTGGAAGTCTTAATAAACTATAAGGAAGTAAGAAAATACCTTCAAAGGTCAATACAAACCAAAAATCATAGAAATCCCAAAATAAAATTTACTCTAGAAGGGAATGTTGGAATGGATAATGAATATAAACATATAATGATCAAAAAATGAAAAAAATGTATCCAAATAAGAAATCAATTAGTCAGGAAGAGGATAAAAGTTAACATCCATTGGATTAAAGGGTTGATTTATTCGAGAGAAAGTAATGATATCACCAGAAATTATATTCATTTAAGCCTTGTATTTATTCATTCCTTGGATTTTTTCGAGCTGTGATTCAAGCTTGGATTCGATGAGGATGAGCAATGATGGAAGGTAGATTTTGTGGAAAGATTTAGATATCTCAACTGGTTGTGATAGGTTAGTGTTCTATAAATATATCGAGAAAACTTTTACCAGATCTTCCAAAAAATAACTAATAAATATCAATTTTATCAGTGCTAAATTATTAAGCACTGATAAAATATATATTTATCGACACCAAAAAAACAATGATAAAAGGCATCTTTATCATCCCTAAAACTTTAATGGTTATAAAGGATTTATAATAATAATTATAAATATATTTTTTGTAAATATACTTATATAAATATATATTTATTTATTATAATTTTATAACTATCTAAATATATAATTATTTAATTATAATTGTAAAAATACTTTTTAATTTTTTTATTTATAATTATAAATATATAATTTTATAAATATTGAAAATATACCTACTTATGATTGGTTTGACCACTTATGTCCAATGATCTCAAAAGGTAGACAAGTGGTTAGCTCAATCCTAAGAAGGTATACAAGTATTTATCCCATGCTCAAGAAGGTACATGTGTAGTTATCCCAAGCCTACTATGTGATGAATGTCTTGGTGGGTATCCTTAACATATAATGTGATGAATGTGTTGATTGGTATCTTTTATAGATGATTTAAATTCTTAGGTTATGCCATATTCTTATTCCTAATTTATGATTTCATGGCTTATGATCTTTTGATCTTACACACTCTTATTATTTATGACTTATGTTGCGATAATACTTTATTCCATGACTTATTATTTGCAATTTATATCTTTGGGTATAACCTTTATATACCATGATAATTTTCTAGTACCCTTATGGAGATATTATATTAATTTATAATATATGAATTGAATTCTCCTATATTTACCCTTACTAAGTCTTTGAGTTCACCCCTTCTTATATTTCCATTCACCTAGGTTATGATGAAGGGTATTATGTAAGATGAGTCTATAAGGGTACCATATGAGAAGATTGTTTGTGGGATATATTGAAGACCTTTCATGAAATTATTTGATTATATATATATAGTCTCTAAAGACACAAAACCTTTACGGTTATGGGGAATGTATTAATGTGATATATATTGAAAATTTATCTAAAATGATGTTATATTTTTGTAAGTGTTGGTCATTTTATGTCAGTTGGTATCAAATAAGGATTTAGTTTTTTAGATATAATGATTAGAAATATTAAGTGAAAGCTCTGGGGACAAGCCTAAGTATAAGAAAACAACTTAATGTTTTGATAAGGTTGAGATTGTGTGTTTTCATAGTAAGGAAATCCCTAATTTTAAATAAAATAGTGGAGTTAGGATCTAGAATAGATTCATCTAGGGGTATTAGACCTAAAAATTCAGGTTGGGTATTAACTGGATCTTCACATGGTACATGATAAATAGGCCTAACTGCACAGTGGGTTCGACACTCATAGGGGATATTCTTTTCTTAATTCACATTATCTTTATAAACCATTTTGAATAATTGGAGGATTTAATTGATTAAAACTATTATAAAACTAAGTGAAATATGATTAACCTAAAGTGTCATGAGTTAATGGGAAGGAGTCATAATTTAGGGCATCTTATAAATGATTTTATTTATCATATGATTTATCACTCTGATAATTTAAGTTCCTTACCCACACGAGTATTTTTGGTTTTATCCAATGAATAGAAAAAAGGGGAATCATGTTAATGATGAATTTTATGACCAATACAATGAGTATCCTCACGAGTAACCAAATGGAATGGGAGTTGGGATGAAAAATCTTGTGGCTATGGTCACCCAACTGTCTCAAGTTTTGAATAGTAGATTGAATCATTCCAAACATTGAAATGTATAAAGGAATGAAAAACTAAACATTGAGCCTTTAATATGGTAACACCCAAATTATTTTAGTATGTCCTATTATCCACTTGTTGTTTAAAAATGGATAAATTCTATAGAAAAGATATTTTTTGAGAGTGAATGGGCTAATGTTTTTTGGGAAGCAGTTGGGGAGTTCACTATCCATTTATCCCCAATTATTTAGGGCAATTACTTCTTGAATAGGTGGTTCCATGGAGTCAATTCTAATAACACGGACAAGTAGGAGAGATAAATATGTTTTTCAGACAATTTTTGGTGTATCTGGGAGGGAAGGAACAAATCATGCTTTGATGGTTTTGTGTGCTCAAAGGTTGTCTTGATCTCTAGATCTAAATGGTTGATCACGAATCTGGGGGTCCTTCTGAAAAAATAGGCAGGAACTCCTTTGTTGAGGTAGATTCATCGGTATAAGGCATAGGTTTGACACAACAGGGTTTTAGTTGGTCGATGGATCTACTGAAGACCCCCATTTAAAGGGATGAAACTCAATTCTAATGGGTCCTGTGCTTCGGGAATTATGAGGTGTGGCGGAATGATTCGTAACCCAAGCAGAAGTGTGGTTGCAGCGTACAATGCCTACTTCAGTAGTGGAGACACTCTACAGGTCGAGGCCTGTGTACTTTTAAAGGGGATTAATTTAAATTTTTCTAAACAATGACTTCTCTCAGATATTGAAACTGATACCAAAATCCTCTATGATGCACTTATGTATCACAACTCCACTCCATGGAACCTTTTATACCATATCTGCCAACACAAGATTCTCATTGATAGCAGCACTATCTTTATTCATACTTGGTGTGAGGGTAAAAAAGGGGCAGAATTTCGTGTGTCATGGTTATCTCATGATGATGATTTTTTTCCTTTTATAGCCTGGGATACTTTCCCTGGAGTGTGCTATCATTGTTTTAGGTGATCCCTTAGGACTTTATTACTTTCGACCCCCCGATCCAGTTCCTTCTTGCCTTTTATTGTTTTCCTTTATTTAATAAAATATAATGGTGTTGTTATTATTTGTAAGGTGAATTTGATCAGTGGTGGAATATTATGAATAATATTATATGAGAGGAATACATTGACTCCATGAAGTGGGAAAATTCTAATATGGTATTTTTTAATAAGTATTTTCCTTCAATCCTTCACACAAAAATAAAGAATAAATTATTGGAACTAAAGTAGAGGGATAATGAATCTATTGGTACTTATTAGAAACATTTCACCATAATTTTAAGTTACACTTCTAGTTTTATAATACAACATAAATTCAGTGGTCATATATTGATTATAAATAAAAATAGAAATATTTAAAATATAGAAATGTTTTATGAAAAAGTGTATTTTTCTGAAAGGCAGAATAGTCAGGCATTGGGTACATAATTAAAAATTAATTTTCACCAATTTTGGAAGTTGTATTTGAAAAAAAAATCATTTTTAAAATAATAATATAAAAATTATCTTAGGGTTTATTTTTTTATTTTTTTGAAATGCTTCATTTTTTGATGAATAGTGAAAAATACTGATTTTTAACGGAAAAATGTTTTTTCATTTAAATTATTTATAAAGTTAAATTATATTTTAAATTTATTTTAAATTAAAATTATTAAAATTATATTTCTATTAATCTAATTTATTTTATTTTAATAAATTTCATATAGAAGTTTGATATAAAAACATTGTAAACTTTTGAAAATTTTCTTTTTAAAAACCAGCTTTGTTGTCGCATCCGTGAGATTAATTTTAATTTAATTTTAAAAATTATGTTAATAGAATTTAAAAAAATGGATTAACTATTTGGAATCATAATAATTTATATTATCAAAAAAATTTAATTTAATTTTTTATCATAATGAATAGTGAAAATAGTAAAAATTAATTACCACAGTTATTGTAAGAATGAGTTTATCAGGGGGTTAAAAATTATAAGGGTTAAAAATGACATAAAAATTTGTCTAAAATATTTTTCATGGCCATATTTATACCATATAATGTATAAGGATCAGAAATAATCAATTTTGGACCATTTTGGCGTGTGAAAAACATGGGTACACCTTTTTTTTACAAAAATTACAAGTTTTCCACTCACCTCACTTATAAAAGGCCACCACATCTCCTATATTATTGACACCTTAAAAAGATTTTGGTTCAACCAAAAACTATCCTAATAACTTCCCAAATTCAATACCCTAATCCTAGAATCCTTTTTTTTCATAAATCCATTATAGGAACACTTTAGTTATAATCCTAAAGAGGTGGTATGGGAAGTGGTAAAATCCCTAACTATGCGTTTTTGTTTTATTTGTTCATCCACCTCATTAAAGTATTATCAATATATGATAATATAATAAAAATAGTATATAAAATACACTTATATGTTATTATTATAAGGTAATTACTAATATCTATCTTTTATCCCTTTAAATGGGAAATGATAACATCACTCATGGGTTCAATGGACTACCTCCTAACGAACTGATATAACCCTTTTTCTATAAACACTTCCCACGATTGGTTTTCATGGTGATATAAATTATATATATGATATTTATAAAATAATTATATATCTAGAGTCATTATATTATATGTTATTTTTTTTACTTTCCATTCTATAGGGGACACGATAATGTTGCTCATATGTATGGCGGACAACCGCCTCATGAAGTGATGTGATTCATTTTCACTAACTCATTATATGGATGGTAATAAGGATAAAATTAATGAATATATGTGATATAAATGAAATAACCTTAATATTAAGGAATAATTTATCATTATTAAAAGTTTATATGTATATATCATTTTCTTTCTTACACTGAGAAATGATAACGTTGTTTGTGTATGTGTAGACTATCACCTTCAAGAAGCGATTGCAACTTTCTTTTCATCAGCAAACCATATGGTTGATTTATATAATTCTAATAGATAAATAATATTTTATTAATTATATTATTATAAATATATAAAGTTAAAATATTACTTACCTTATTTCAATAATGATAGTTGAAAAATTGAAATGTTATTCATGCATACATATAACCTACCATCTCTATGATTGTAACATTTTTTTTCATAACTATATTTCAATATTAGTTTTAAAAGTATAATTTATATATAAATATAATAATTTTTTTCATTATTATATATATATATATATATATAAATAATAACCTATTCAACCATATCCAACCTACCTGAGTCATTTTTGACACATTTGTAAAATATCATCGAAACATATGACATAAAATTGCTTGATTAGGTAATCATATATAAAATGGTAATATGTGAAATAAAATGAATAATAAAATTTAAAATGTTCTTAATCGAGTTTATAATTAACAAAATTTTATTATTAAAGAATATAAAAAACATACATGATGATTGATACTCAAGGTAAGGTTTTTTCATCTGAGTTTTACTTCCGTGAGAAATACACCATATCCACCACTTATTTATTTTGTGTGGTGTATATAATTACATTTTTGTATGTTATATTATTAATTAATTTATCTTAATGCTACTTAATATTTCATATAAAGATATTTCTTTCATGGGGCTTATAATGAAAAAGTTACCAAAGTGCTAAGGGTTTATTTCTCAATCCCATCATTATTTGGGATTGTATTTATTTAAGTATACATTGGGGGAATTATTTGATATTTATATCTTAAAAAAACATATTTTTGTATCATAAAGTTTTTAATGAATTTATTATAATAATATTGCTATTTTTTCTCTCTCTGGTACTTAAAATGATTAATTTTTTTTTAAAAATCAAACTTTATTTCTCTCTCTAGTCAAAAATCCATTTTCTTCAGAAACCTTGTTTTCTAAAAAATTTTTATAAAAAGTTTTTAAAATTTTAAAAATAATCTATTAAATATATATTTACCCATTTTTTTCTTTGTAAATTTTTTTAATACACTCTTCATGTCATTTTCAAAATATTACGATTTATATTTTACCAAAATTTTGAAATAAATCTTTATTTTAACATTTACAACATGAATAAAATTTTATTCCCTTATTGTCTTTAAAATGTTTAAAACTTATTTTACAAGATTTCGTGGTTATTTTATAAGGAAATTATTTTAGAAATATTTTGTGTTTTTCTTCAAAAAGTGATTTTTAAAATGAAAAGGCTATTTTCCTCAAAAATATTTTTAAGGATATTTTATGGTATTTATATTCATCAACAACATAAATCCTTGATTATACTTATGATCCACTGGGGATATATTATATTTATATTCAAATTGTTATTAATTTTTCTAATTTTTTTTAAATTTTGAATGGGGATATACTAGTTTGATACCATACATATTACCCTGGAGGATTTATGATTATGTTTATTGATTAGGGGTAATTGTTTACATTTCATATGATAGTTTTTTTATTATGTATGTTTATATTGATTATGTTTTACCCCTTTATATGAGTAATGCATTGGATATAATTAATGATAATTAGGACCCACTTTATCCCCTTGATTCATAGGTAGGTCTCATGAGCCAAACTAGATTTGGGGTTGGATGAGGCCTTACCAATTTATATATGTGTCTTGGCACAAGGACGTGATAGAATTAGATATATTAGCTTAAGCCGCAATGGTATCTTTTATATTTCTAGCAATATACATCCCATCATTGTGAATTCATTTATTGATATTCTATATGATTATTCGTTTAGTTAGAATATCCATGGTTAATTTTAAAGTTAATTTGATTATTTATATTAAATTATTTGATCATAATTTATTCCTACTATATAATGTTTATGTTATTGATTAAATGTAATATGTTTCAGTTATTATCTTTCCATATTAATTATGAATTAATTTTTCATATCTTATGTTATATTCTTACCCTTACTGAGCATATGAGATAACCCATTTCTTATGTTTTATTTTTCCCGGGATACTAGGAAGTGTTCTATGATTTATATTATGGAATATGATAAGTTAAATAATTTATTTCTCAATGAAAATACATTGTTAATTTTATGTATGAAAATTTAATGATAATTTAATGTATATATTTTGTTGTCCTAGATATATAAGCTATTAAACCATTCGGAAATTGATTCCTTGTATCATATTACATTATAATATAGTAGACATAGACTCCGGAATACTAGGGTCAGAATCTCCACATTTGGTATTAGAGGAATTTTAGTATAAAACATTAGAATTAGTGTTAAAAAAATAGATTAGGTATAGTAACCCTATGATATACATTAAGGAAAATTTTATAATAACATCAAAATGTTTTTATAAGGAATATATTATGTGGTTTTTACTAGTAAATACATCTCTATCTATATACTATAAGTAGATGTGGTTCTAGAACCGATGTACCTAGGGGTAATAACTCTGAAAATCAAGAATTGGGTTTCACCCAATCATTACATGTAGCACGAAAAAAATATTTATTATACACCAAGTTTGACACACTTAACGGATATTCTCAGTTTAATTTACATATTATTTAAAAACCAAAATGAAGGATTTGAAAATAAATTCACAATTTCAAAACATCTTGAAAAAACTATGTTTATAATTATGAGATTAACTATACATAAAGTTTTCAATCTATGTTAAGAGTTTTACTTGTTTCATGATTATAAATTATGTTTCATAATGTTATGATTTAATATAATGTATTCCATTGTTTATAAATGGTGAACAATTAAAGGATCGAAGACCATATCAATTTATGTACTCTATGTAGGGATTTCCCTCTTGGATAAGATAATAAATCCAGAGTTGGAGATGTAGCTAAATATATAATTAAATATTATGGTAGCAGACTCAGGTTATGAGTGATAACCATTATCATATAGAGAAGTCCGCCGGTACACCACATTATGTAATTATGTTATATGGATTTATACATTATAAACCTTCATCATTCAATGACACTAAAATTCAATTTTTATCTAAGAAAATGATAAGGTACATAGAAAAGATATTTCTTTCTCTGAGATGTGATGAAAGGGAGAAATCTATTATGGAAATTTATCATCTATCAGGAGATACAGATAAATGGTGGTTATTAATTAAAACCACAAAGCATGAGGAGTAAATAAAAATAATGGATTGGAATGAAAATAAGGTATTATTCTTGGAAAAATATTTTCCTTATGACCAATGATAAGATATAGAAAGAAAATTATTGAGTCTAAGATAGAAAGAAGAGAAAAATGTTGTTAAGTATGAATACAACTTCATTAGGATAAAAAGACACGATTTGAACTTCATACATAATTAAAAGATCAAGATTGGACATTTTTTATGGGGTTAAGAGAATAATTTAAATGTAATAAGTCTTTCAAAAATTATCATCACTCGAGGACATAATATCTTCTATTATCATGAAAAATAAATAATTCTACAAGAATTATGTATTCAAAGGGAATAAAGGGAAGAAGAGGATGAAAGAGAAAGAAATAGATAAATGAAAGATGGGAATGAAGGATTTTCCAACATGTGATACTTATGGATGGAAAAAACTTGGTACATGATTAAACCTAGAGGGTATTTTCTTCAAGTTTGGAGAAAAAAGACACCATGCTCATAATTGAAAGGGAAATAAAGAATATGAAAAGGTGAAGTGATTCCACTATAAGAACATAGGGAACTATGAAAATTAATGGCCAAACATCAATGAAATACACCTCAAAATAAGATAAGGGATAATGGTAAAGATAATTCTATTACTATAGATAAAGTGAAATGATTAATTTTCTTATGCCTGGATTAAATAATTATTTTATAGGTATATTTTAATCAATGTTATTCTCATTTTAATAATTATTAAAATTTTAATGGTTTTACTATAGTAGTATTTATTTAAAGATTTAGAAGTATGTATTAAATAGTACTAAGAAAACTTATTTAGTGGAAAGTTAAAATTATTATCAAACAAGTGATTGAAGTAGGATAACACTTAATATGTGCCAGATGTTGAGATAATGATGATAAATAAGTGTTTATGATGTTATTGATAACCTTTAAGTTTTATCTAGTCTTTAATGTTGATATAATTATGGGATATTAAAATTATGTAATATTGTAGGAATTCTATTAATATGGTTTTATAAAAAAGAAAACCTACTTTCTGGGTGAAAACCTGTCACATCCACCAGGACCACAGGGCTTAAAACCTCAACCAAAATAAGATAAGGGTTTAGTGCCTACCATTGATCTACATGATGTCGGGTTCAATATTTAATTATCTTGGTTAAATAATTTTACAAATAAATATTTATTTTGAACAAGTGGTGTTACTATTGATATTTAGAGATCAACATATTATATTATATAACCTGTGATAACAATATTGATTTTGTAAAATATTTATAAACTCAAGGAAAGACCTATCACTCTTTTATGGTTATTATAATCCATTAAATGTTAGTTTTTTCACTTCAGGTAAAAAAAATTCACCTCTAATATTCATTTATTTTATTAATAAATTAAGTGGAAGATTATATAAGCACAATTAAAAGATGAAATTATGCATATTAAATAAAAAGATATCAAGTAATTATATTTTCATATATTCCCAGTTTATATGGTAAATAAATTTCTCAAATCTAGGAAAATTATATTGAAATCAAATTTTATCCTAATACATCTATTTATATTTAACCAATAGTCATTTAAATCATCATAGATTCATGGTTTTGAAGACATTAACTTTCCATTGATCATTCAATTTATTATGATCAATGTCCTCTATCAATTTCTATAATTATTTATGCTTTTATTCCATGTATATATCTTTACTTTACACTAATCTTCTCCTATCTATAAACTTAGTTATGTTTTATTCCATATGACCTATGTAATACACTTTATCCCTTATCTAGAAGATGTTTTACTAACCCTTCTTATGATGTTGGGTTTATTAAAGGTATTTTAAAATTTCAAACCCATTATTATTGAGATGAAGATTAAATTTCATGGATGCAATTTATTTAAGGAGGGTAGAATGTAACACCCCAAAATTTTAAAATAGGAACATCATTTTCGATAGATATCAAGAAATGAAAATAAAATATTTGAAGATAACACAAGACCCCAATAATTTATGATATATTTATTTTTAAAATAAATTTATTCTCTTCAATATCTTTCAATACCCGCAACACTGGGTTTGAATGAAACATGATACTCTATTAAAATATAATTATTTAAACAACACCATTATAACCTAGCGATTAAAATGTTGGTTATGAATAGTAATAAATAAATTATGAAAATTTTATGTTTTTCAGAAGTATAAAATAAAATTAATGGATATCTATTTTTTAAAAATAAAATAAGAATTATTTGAAAGAGAAAAAAATGATTTTTTGAAAAGATGTATTTTTCTGAATAGAGGAGTAACCGTTAATTTTACACATAATTTTAAATTAGTTTTTTCAAATTTTAGTTTTTTTATTTGAAAAAATAATCTTAATTTTATAAATCTTTATATCAAAAATATCTAAGGATGATTTTTTTTATTTTTATGAATGTTTTATTTTTGATGAATAATGAAAAATACTAAATTTTAATTGAAATATTCCCTTTCTATTAAGTTATTTTTAAAGTTAAATTATATTTTATATTAGTTTAAAAGTAAAATTAGTTTAATTATATATCTATTAATCCAATTTATCTCATTAGAATCAATTTCATCTAAAAATTTGATATAAAATCAATATAAACTTTTAAACATTTTCTCTTTGAAAACCCTCTTTCTCATCGCATATATAAGATTAATGTTAAATTAAATTTTGATAATTAAGTAACTATAATTTGAAAAAAATGGATTCCATATCTGAAATAATCATAATTTATATAATTTAATAATTTTAAATTAATATTTTACCATAATGGATAGTGAAAACAATAAAAATTAATTACAGTGGTTTTGGTAAAAATGGGATTACTAGGGGTCAAATGAAAAAGATAAGTGTTAAAATGACCTAAAAACTTATCTACAATATTTTTTATGGAAATATATCTACCTTATCTATATAATAATAGATAATTATCCATTTTTACTATTTTGGCATGTAAAAAATGTGGATACCCTTTTCCTTTTAAAAAATTACTAGTGTGCCCCTTACCTCACTTATGAAAGGACACCCACTATACTCTTTTTTTCACACCCTAAATCCATTTTGTATTAGAAAATACCTATTCAAATCACTTAAAAATTTCCATAAAATTATCCATTAAGTGTTTTTTTTTTCAAAAATACAGTCTGGGAATACTTTAGGTATAATTCTAAAGAGGTGGTCTGAGAAGAGGTAAAATTCCTAACTATGAATTTTTGTATTATTTCTTCTTCCACCTCCTTAAAATATCCTCCATTTATGCTTAAATAATAAAACCATATTATAAGATATAATGATATTATATTATGTTACAATAATAAACAATATCTATCTCATCTTCCCTCAAATGAAAAATTATAACAATGCTTGTGTGTATGGAAAACTACCGCCTCACAAATCAATGTGACATGTTTTCCATCAACACCTTTCACAATTGGGTATGATGATGGATATAAAGTATTTATATGATATTTATAACATAATTATATGTTTTAATTAATTATATCATATATATATATATATATTACATTCCATTCCATAGGAGATATGATAACGTTGTTCGTGTGTTTGACGGACTACCGCCTCGCGAAGCAATGTGATTCATTTTCACAAAATATATACATGAAAGTTAATAAAGATAAAGTTAATGAATATATGGGGTATTAATGACATTATTATTATATTAATTACATATTTATCATTATGAAAATATTATATATATATATATAAATATATTATTTTATTTCTTTCACTTAAAAATGATAATATCATTCATGTATGTGTGGACAACAACCTTCACGAAGCTATATGACTGTATTTTCATCACCACAACATATAGATGATATATATAAGTATATTTTTTGAAAAATATTTTATTCATGATATAATTATAATTAATTAAAGAAAATATATTACTTACATTATTTCTATAAAAATTATTGAAAAATGGAAACGTTACTCATGCATACGTCTGACCTACCATCTCCATGATAGTAATGTAGTTTATTTTTCATTACCATCATTAACGATTGGTTTTAATTTTAAAATATATGTATAAATATGAAAATTATTTCACGGTTATTATTTTTTATATGTTTAAATAATGACCTCTTTGACCATAGTCAATCTACCATAGTCATTTCTGATACATAAAAAAAACATCATCAAAACATCTAACGTAAACTTAATTGATTAAGTAATCATATATAAATTATAATAATTTAAATAAATGGAATAATAAAATTGAAATTTTTTCTTAATTAATTAAATACTTAACATAGGTTTGTTATTTAAGAAGATAAATAATGTATGAAAGGAGTCAGAATCATGGTAAGAGTTTCTCATCTCACTTTTTCTTCCATGAGACATATTCCACATTCACCACTTATTTCTTTTATGTAGTGTATATAATTTAGTTTTTTATTTTATATCATGAATTAATTTATCTTCACTATTTCTAAAGTTTATTTTAACGTTATTTATTTCATGTGGATTATTACTCAAAAGTTGCCAAAGTGGTATGGGTTTGTTTTACATTCTCATCATTATTCAACTATGTTTTGGTTTAAGTATACCTGGGAGGAATTATTAGAAATTTCTATCTTGAAATAAATATATTTTCTTCTAATATTGTTATTAATGAACTTTTCATGAAATAGTAAAATTTTACCTCTCTTTGGAACTTAATATGATTAATAATTTTTTTAAAGAAAATCTGACTTTATTTATCTCTTCGATCAAAAATATGTTTTCCTTAAAAACCATGTTTTCTATATTTTTAAAATGATTCTTAAATTTTCAAAATGATTTGTTGAATTAATTTTTACCCATTTTGTACTTGTTATAAATTTTTTTGAAACTAATCTTCTTGTATTTTTCCAAACAATACATGTTTCAATTTTATTGAAAATGTTAAAGGAATATTTGTTTTAACCCATACAAATTGAGAAGAATTTACCACCATCAAGACCAGTAAATATTTTAAATCTTATTTTTCCATAATTCAAGGAAATTTTCAAATAAAATTAATATAAAATTGTTTTTTGAACATTAAAAAAAATATTTTCAAAATTCAATGGTTATCATCCTCAGAAACATTTTAAGGATATTTTATGATATTTATATTCACAAACAATATCAAAACTTCATTGTAATTATGATTCACTAGGGATATGTTATATTAATATCGTACTTATTATTTCTTCGGGTGGTTTATGCATAGTTTTTTTCTTGGGATGTACTGGTTTATACCATTCATTTTACTCAAGATAGTTTTTGGTTATGTTTATTAATTGGTGTAATTAATAATATTTCATATACGTATTTTCTTAATTCAATTGTTTATGTTTTTTATGTTTTAAAAATTTCATATGAAGAATACATTGGACTAAGAAAGTGAGGGGAAGGACACATATAGCCCCTAAATGCATTGATATGTCTTATTATAGAAACTAGATTGTGTTTGACTGGCTTACCCATTTATATAGATTTCCTTTCATAAGGCATCAATGGTATTAGATATATTATCACAATCCTTGAAGGTATGTTTTAAATGTACAATATTATGAATCCCAATATTATGAATTTAGTTATTGATATTCCATGTGATTTTTCAACTAGTTAGAATATCCATGTTTAAAAATAAAATTCATTTTTTTAAATCAAAATTTTAAAATTATCTTAGGGTGTATTTTATTATTTTTCTGAGAGGTTTCATTTTTTGATGAAAAGTAAAAAATACTAAATTTTAATTGAAAACTAAATTTCCATCTATATAATTTATAATGTTAAATTATCTTTGGATTTGATTTTAAAATAAAAATATTTAAGATATATATATATATTAGTCTAATTTATGTCTCTTTAATCAATTTAATATTGAATTTTTATACAAAACATTATAAAATTTTAAACATTTTCACTTTAAAAACATGGTTTCTCACCGCGTTTGTTGGATTAATTTTAAATAAAAATTTTCCACTTATGTGGATTTAATTTTAAAAAATGGATTACATATTTATTATTAGAATAATTTATAATTTATAATAATTCAATATTATTTTTTTACTAAAGTGATTAGTGAAAACAGTTAAAATTAATTACAATGATTAAGGAGAAAACGTGTTAACTTAGGTGTTAAAATTATAAAATATGGTGTAAAAATGACCCTAAAATTGTAAAAAAATCATTTTGTGGACATATTTAGACATTATAACTCATTTGATAAATATTTTTCCATTATTAGATTCACTTGATAAGGAAAAAATGTGGGAGGACACATTAATTTTCAAAAATACTTAGTGTGTCCTCTCCCCCACTTATAAAGTTAACCCCATACTCCCTTATTTAAACCTTAAAACACTTTCGATCAGACAATAAATTCTAAACTTACACCTAAAACCTACTCCCCTAATCCTATAATCCCAATATTAGGTATAAATCTAACTTAATAATTAATTAGTGTAAACATAAGGGGGATACCTGAAGAAGTGGCAATGTTCGTCTAAAATCATTTTTTATTTTATTTTCTTCTTCACCTCATTCAATTAATATTAAAACATGATTATATAATAATATAATTATATTAAATATACTTCTATGATGTTATATTAATGGTACAAAATATAACATCACACACTTCCATCCAATGGGTTACAAAATTATCATTCGTGTGTACAGAATACTACCACATCGTGAAACAATGTCATTATTTTTTCCATTACCTTTTATCAAGTTTAGGAATAATTATATATTTGTAGTTTCTATATGATTTAAATGATATTTATTATGGTATTGAAATTCAATAGTTATTATATCACACATAAATTCATGCATTCTATTTTGTGTGAATACGGTATCATCGCTCGTGTGTATGGAAGACTTCCTCCTTTTGAAGCGATGTGATTCATTAATGATTTACATGGAATGTATTAAGGGGGGTTTTAATAAAAATATTTTATATATAAACATAATAATGATACTATAATGATAATATATATATATATATATTATTTAATATTCTTTCTTTCAATAGAATAAGAAAATGGAAACTATATTCTTACATATGTACGACCCACCGTCTCCATGAATGGTGTATTTTATTTCCCATCACCAAATTTTATGGATTACTCTAAATACATATATATTGAAAATATATGATATTTAAATCATGATTTATATTCCTGATATGATAAAATCATGATCAAAGTAAGAGGAACACAGAATAATAATTCAAAACATACTTGAAAAACAAAGTAGTTATTAACCGAAAGGATGAAAATAATGAAATATTTTTAATGAATGGGTAATAATATTTTATAAAATTATCATTTATGATAACATAAAAATTAATATGTTTCTATAATTATTTACTAAAATAGTTAAAACAACTATATATGAGGTTAAATAACTTTCAACCAAAAATAAGTGTGAGGTAAAGAATTTCATCCCAATTTCATTTCCTTGAGTCATTTTGTAATGTTATACACCAAATTACTTTTATATAGTTTATATAATTCCCCATGATATATAATATCATGAACAATTCCCTATTAATGGTATTTTGAATTTTAATTCGAATTATTTCATTTGAGGGTATTTGAATTAAAAGTTACCTAAGGGTAAAGAATTTCATAACTCAATTCCATTTTATTGGATTATATTACTTCCTCATTGTAATTAATATTATAAGATTTTGTGTGTATGGAATTTTTACTATATATTGATGTATTTAAACTTTTTTTTATGTGGATTTATATTTGATATGTATAATATTTTCATTTATTAATTCTCACTTTAATGTTATGATAATTTTATAGGTTTATTTCATAAGAACATTTTAATTAAGATTGTTTATTATTGAATTTACATTAAAGGAAATTATATAATCATTATTTAATAAAAGATTTAATTTTTTCTCTAATTATTCATGATATTTTCAAGCAATAGTTCCATTTTTCCTCTCTTAGGTAATAATTGATATTTTTTTTTCAATAAATTATGACATCATTTGTCTCTTTGGTCATAAATATATTCTCTTAAAAAACCATATTTTCTAAAAATGTTTTATTTATCATTTTCAAAATGATTTATTAAAATAAATTTTTCCCATTTTTTCTTTTTACTAAATTATTTCAAATGAATTTTCTTGTATCTTTCTAAATAAGGAAATTTTCTAACCTTTTTACCATGAAAAAAGAATTTTCCTTATGGAATGTATAGAATTACCCATCGATATGAACATAATTTCTTTGAATATTACTTTGGAAGTTTATGGTGTTTTTTTGAAGAAAATATTTTCAAAAGTAAGTTTCAAGTAATATTATTTTCAAAATGTTTTTTAAAATGAAAATGATATTTTCATCAATAATTTTTTTAATGATCTATTTATGGTATTTATATTCATAAATGACAACAAACCTTTACCCTTACTCCAATGGGTATATATTGTAATGATATCATCCATGTTATTTATCCATAAGATTTGTAATTAGTTTAACTAGGGATGTTTTATTTTGATACCATTCACTTTTCTCCAGACGATATATGATTATGTTTGTTGATTGTAGAAAGTATTTAAATTATGAGTTATAATTTTTAAAAAAATGATTATGTTAATTATTTTTCGCAACTTTTATATGAACAACAAATTGGTATTAATATGTGATGAGCGGGTCTCACAATAGCCCCTCGATGAATCGGTAGGTTTCCTAAGACAAACTAGGTTTGGTTTTGGCCAAGGCCTTACCAATTTATTCGATTCTTTAAATAAAGCCTTGATAGTATTAAATTCTTGGCATGAATCCATGACATTATTAGATGCCTTAGCATGAAGCCTTGATGGTATATTTTAGATTTCCATCATTATGCATTCCATCATTATGAATCTAGTTATTGATATTCCATGTGTTTATTTGATTAGTTAGAATATATATGGTTAATTTTCATTCTCATGGGATTATTTATATGTAATTATTTAATCATCATTTATTCCTTCTATTTTATTTTGATGATATTGATTAATGGAATATGTTTCAGTTAATTACCTTTATATATTTAATATTCTCATTGATTCATTTTTTATTCTACTGTACCTAACCCTTACTGTGCATTTGAGGTCACCTTTATCTTTCTTCCTTTTCCTAGGATTCCATGAAATTTACTATGACTATTATGCAGATATATGAAAAATGGAAAAAAGTTATTCTAAAAATATTATGTTACAATTTTTCTATTCAATTATAATACAAGATTCAATTATGTATCTTGTTTACCAATAATATTAAACTATTCCATCATTTTGGACTAAATTTCCTTGTATCTTATAACAATTTAATGGAAGTGTGCACCATGTTGCACCCCCAGTTTCATGTTAGTAAGCCTTTATTTATGTAATTTATGTTTGTAAAATTTTTGGGTGAAGTTTGGGAGGGTTTGGAGAAATTTTGGAATATTTTTGTGGATTTTATGAAGGTAAACAGTTTATCATGGTTATAAAAAACCATGGAACACCTTTAGGAAGCTATGTAAAAGAAGAGAGTTGGATCTAGGAAGGGCCATGGTTTCGTGGATGGTTTTTACATACCGTATGAGAACCTAGTAGTGACCTTGTAAAGTTTAATAGAGGAAAAAACTCAATTGTTGCATGGTTTGTCTAATCATGTGATCCAAACATGAAAAGGGTGTTGGGAGGTAGTGTCTAGAACAAGGTTAGTACACAATTTTCCTAACTATGTGACCCAACCTTGCATGGTTAAAAGATAGATCCTAAAAAAATGGAGTTTATAATTGATATCTTCTCAAAGAACAATCCTATTTAACTTCTATCTTGTCGAATAAAACAAACATAATTAAGGGAATTTAATGTGAAATTGAAAGATATGGTTAAAAAATGGTTCATTCGACCATACACGTCTCCATGGGAAGCATTGATCTTTTTGTCAAAGAGGCAGATAAAACTCTTCTGTTCTGTGTGGATTATAATATGCTTAACCATATTAAGATAAAGAATCAATATCAACTTCCATGCATTGGTGATCTATTCAATCAGCTGAGGGAAGACCAGGGGCTCTATAAGAATGAATTATGCTCATTATTTCACCAATTGTAGGTTTGGAATGAGGATATTATGAAGATAGATTTCTAGAGTAGATATGGCCCTTACGAGTACATGGTTATGATTTTTTGTCTTATGAATGCACCAATAGTATTTATGTAATTGATGAATCAAATATTTCAAAGATATATGTATTCTTTTGTGGTCGTTTTTGGTGAGGATCTATTAGTCTATTCAAGGATAATGGCGGAACATGAGCAACACATGGCGATAAGGTTTTGAATTTTATGGGGTCATCATTTGTATGAAAAATTATTAAAGTGTGATTTTGGATACAATAGGTATATTTCATTGGACATGTAATCTCTAAAACATGTGTTCCTTAAGATCCATAGAAGATAGAGGATGTTATCTCATAGAAACCACCAAATAATGTCTTTGAAATATGTAGTTTCTTTGGATTGGTTAGTTATTATCAATGTTTTTTGTGACTTTTCATGACTATATTCACTAATAAATGATTTTACGAGTAAAAATGTTCCATTACAGTGGAATGATTAATGTTAGAAGTATATTATTGAGCTTAAGGTTCACCTTACATCAACATCGATCCTGATATTTCCAAAATCAGGACAAGGGTACATGTGTATTGTGATGATTTGGGATCAGGGTTGGGATGCGATCTCATGCAAGGAGATCATGCTGATGATTATGGATCAAGGTAGTTATTGTTTCATGAGAATAAATTCCCAACACTTGATTTGGATTTATATTCCATACTTTATGATTTGAATATATGTAATCATTACATATTTTGTGAGATATTTATACTTTTTATGGATCATAATAAATTTAAAAACATTTTCTCATAGAGGGATTTGTACCTGAGAAAATGTATACGGATGAATTATCTCTAAATATTTTACTTTGAATTGATGTGTACATCGAGTAAAGGGAATTTGGTGGAAGATGAATTAAGTAGGAAGTCATATAGTCAGTTGAAAAAGTAGGCTCTAGATAAATGGAAGTCGATGTCGATGATAGCCAAATGAATTTTGGAATATAAAGAACAAGGTTATACAGTGGTTTTCATACCATTTTATTTTGTTCCTCATTTGGTCAAAATAATCAAAGAGGAAAATAAAACTGATTCATAATGAGATGATATGAGATCAAAATTCAATGGTGGGGAGACCATTGAGGGATGGAGTCTAGATGGGAGTTCATTTTTGTGGTTTTGAAATCAGATGGTCATACTATTGGATTTTTAGGAACAAATTCTTCAGTCATACCACCATTTTAGATGCGCTATTCATATGGGAATATAGAATATGTATAAGGTATTGAAATCCCTATATTGGTGGGGTGACATGAAATAGAAGGTGTCTGAGTTTGTTTCAAGATTACTCACATGTCAGTAGGTTAAGGAAGAGCATCAACAACCAATGGGTATGTTAACAGTCTTACCTATTCCTATTTGGAAATGGGAAAATATATCCTTGTATTTTGTGATTGTTATCCGAATAATGGTTCAAAAAAATGATTTATTATGGATGATAGTGGATCATCTTGCAATGTTAGGATATTTTATTCCTATTCACGAATCTCATACAGTGGAGGACTTATCTAAAATCTATATCTAAGAAGTGGTAAAGAGGCATGGTATGTCAGTTTCGATAGTGTCAGACATAGATATGAGGTTTATATCTAATTTCGAGAAATACTTACAATAATAACTTGGTACTCATTTGACCATGAGTTCAAAGTATTATCATTAAATGGATGGAAAATATGAAAGGATGATAGAAAATATTGAAGATATATTGTGGTCTTGTATAATGGATATTGGTCGCTCATGGGTAGAGCATGTACTGTTAGTGGAGTTCTAGTATAATAATAGTTATCATGCATCAATAAATATGGATCATTTTGAAGCATTATATTGGAATATTTATCATTCTACACTTTTTTGGGTGGAAATAGGTGAGAATTCACTTTTTTGGCTGAGCCTTGTCCAAGAGATAATATAGAATATTTAGTTAATCAAGAAGAGAATAGAGATGAATTAGATTCTTCCAAAATTGTATGTGGATCAATTTCGATTGTTGTTTTCATTCTAGGTGAGTGATTATGAGTTCTTGAGAATCACTCTAAGTCTCGAGAATCATTGTTTTGGAAATTAGGGAAAGTTATCTCCTTGATACAAAATCCCTTTTGAGATACTTGAATGGGTTGGTGAGGTGGCCTATCTGTTGGATTTACCACCAAGTTTCAGCATAGTGCACAATTTGTTCCATGTATCTCAGTTGAAAAAGTTTCATCTTGATCATCACCATGTGATTCGATGGGATCATACTGACCTAGAGTTAGGTGCTTTGTTGGGGTATGTGCCAATGTATATTGAGGATAGGCAAGAGAAAGTCTTGTTTTGGAAAATCATAAGTCTAGTGTGGTTTTTTTGGGAATATGGCCAAATACAGAAATAAACATGGTAATTAGATAATGAAATGATCAAGAAATGGCTTGAACTCTTTTAGGAAAATGGTGATTTTTTACTTTATTAGGAACAAAAGGCTAATTTTGGGGAGAATTTAGCCCCCCGATTTCAATTAAGTAACCCTTTATTTATATATTTTAAGTATGTAATGTGTTTAGGTGAATTATGAGAGGGTTTGGTGAACTTTTATAATGTTCTTAGTGATTTTATATGGTCCAAAGTTTGATAATGGTTAGTAGAAACCATGAAAAACCTTTAGGAAACCATGCATAGGAAGATAGTGGGCTCTGGGTAGGCACATAGTTAGGAACATGGTTTGTTCAAAACTTAAAGACACCTAGGAGTAACCATGAAAATTGGAATGGAGGGAAAAACATGATTGTAACACAGTTTGTCTAACTATATGAGCCAATCTTGTGAAGGGTATTGGGGGAGGGGGGGAGGGGGGTAGTGGATGGCATATGGTTGGAGCACATTCTTCTTAACCATGTGACCCAACCTTGGTCAGTTAGAAGTTATATCCCAAAAAGTGTATCTCACTAGGATTTACTCCTAAAACTATCATTTTCACTTATTTTGATCATAACATTATTTTTTTATCCTCCCAAATGCTATAGAGACTCTCCCCTTCGATCTGATTGTGATCAGTTGAGAAATCTTAGTGTGTTGAAGGGGGGAACACTAGATAAGTCACTGTTCTTGATGGTTTTCCATAGATATACTCTTATTTATTCTCTTATATTTATAGATTTGATCTTTTGGGGATAGATATATCTTGTTTTATTCTAATAATGATAATATTTTGCTGTGTTGATGTTAGGGAATGGGATATAATGTGATTTTTTGGAGTTTCAACCTGGTTTTGTTGAATAATTTGTATCTTTCTTTGTTTTCTCTATTGTTTTCTAGGTAGTTTAATTCACTCTCGACTCCTCTTATTAGAACATAACTGATTTTTTTTTTCAAATTGATTATTTTTATTGAAATTTATTTTGAAAGTTTTGTGAAATTCATCATGGGAACTCTCTTTGGTGAAAATTTATGGAATTGTAGAAATTGGGTGTTTTGGTGGATGGTGAAAGTGGTAACATGATTTTAAAATATAATTTTGAAAATGGTTGTTTGTTTTTAATGCATGGAAAAGTGTTTTCAATAAAATGAAAATTTTATTAAAATGGTTTTGAAAATATTTCCTTGGCATGTTGGTTAGCTTAAATAGTTAAGCATGAGTTGAATGGGATAAATATTAGTCATGAAGTACCACCATAAAAGGGACAAAGTATGGACATGAAGTTCCACCATCAATGGTAATAAATAATCTTGTGTGGTTGAGTGTGTGTGTGTGTGTGGTTATGATATAGAATGGTTTATGCCAAGTTATTATAGATAAATGGTTGATTGACTTACATGGTTTCTTTCCATGAAAATGGATTGTTTGGATAACTACTTTTGTATGAAAAATGTTTTTACATAGAAATGTTTGACTTTGATCTAAACTATTTTTAATCATTCTCTATGAATTTTTAATATAAATGTTCTAATTTGTTCTAACCTAGTGGCATGAGCAAGGAATTCATTTGGGGAAAACCTATCGAGTTTCATTACTAAACCCAAACTTGGGAACTTTGGTTCATTTTATTATATCGTTTTTCGAGACATAGGTAAAGGGAAAGTATCAAATTTATTTCGTGGTGATTTGTGATACTTGGGCATAAATTATGGAGTTGGAGTTTGGAGCTTGTTGGGAGTTATAGAGTATGTGTCGTTGGAGTCTTTGAGCTTTGGGTTTGTTTCACGACCCATCCCAAAGGGTCCCGTGCTGTGACTACACCATGCTTGCCTACAATAGGATTGGGGATAGTGACTAGCACTAAGTATGCATATCCCACAAATGGTAGGAATTTTACAAAGTAACCACACACACACACACACACACACAGAGATCTCCATGTCCAAAATACTGAAATGTAAAAAGCTTTGGTAAAAAAATGCAATCATGCACTAAGATATGAACCATAGAGTACGATAGAAAATTAAAGTGCAGTAAAGTAAAACTGGTCCAGAATACATTCCCACCAAAATAAAGTGTATGAAAAAGTGAATGCACATGTTCCTGAAACTCAGCCGTAATAAATCCTTCCTTAATGGAAAGGTACTGGTTAGATATCTAAAGCAGTAGGATCCCACCTTTAATTTTTGGTCTCTCTAAGTACCACCTGGTCCTGATCCACCCAGCACTCCATCAAAGTTTTGATCGTCTGCACATGGAATTAGATGTGCAGGAAAATCCCATGTAGGGGTGAGTAAAAAAATACTCAGTAGGACACCCCGAAAACAAAAGTTAAATACAAAAAAGGGATCACCACTTAGAATATATAATCATGTCAACATAGGTATTTTTTTACAATAAATATAATAAGAATATCTAAGTATACTCACAAAGGATTCCAAGCCTCAAAGTATCATCCACTTCCAACTACACAGTTCTACTCATAGCATGATCGTTCCAAGAGATCTCACTCCTTAAGCTATTTGATAGAATCATGTAGAATAGATATACGAAAAGTAATTATAAGGACACATGTTCTTAATAAGTCACATATGTTCCATGAGACATTCAGTCTCACTAATACATGATGTCTCGATACATCACATCCAAACATCAACCACTAAAAATTTCCCGAAGCACACTCATTAGGTCTAGTCACATTGAACAGAAATAATTTGATTTTGATACACATATAGGGGGTCCACCAAGCACAAGGCTCACTATGTGGACTCTTGTCCCTACTAGAAGAATATTACTAGATAGGGAAATGTTCCCGTGTAAATATTAGCTAGACATTCGGTAAAAAACCTATCTAAGGTACCACAAAGACAATTGAGGACAGACTGGGCTTTACGGTGCGATACATGCTCCAACCCATTGAGTCAACTGTCGAAGCTGGGATGGGACAACTAAATTCAGAATACAGGTCATCCTCTATTATGGGAATGATATCCTGCATTGAACCCTCATAGGAAAATACCAATGGTACGGTCTCAACCTCTAATATCAACCTCTATGATGGGAATGAAATCCCGTATCAAACCCTTATAGGAATAGTTAAATAGAATGCTCCCAATCTGTGCTACTCCAACTAAAAACCCACCAAGACCTATCAAAAAGGACCCCCCATCGCAAGGGTCCAAATTATGTAGACGTCTCATCAAAGAAAATACACGGTTTGAAAGTTATTGTCATTTTAGTAAAAAAGACTGATCTGGGTCCGATCTGACCCACTAGACCAGACCCGGCCCATTGGTCAATCCGACCTGGTTCGACCAACCTAACCAAGTCTGGCTTAGTCCATTGGGCTCAGCCCGTTGGACCACTCAACCATGGCCCGACCCTAGTGATCAGGCCCGCACATGCTAGCCTACCTTTACACCGCACATGGTCTGCTGGACCACATGACCCCTTGTAAATGCAGCGCCACTGTGTTTAATGCATATGTGCACCACATCAACAGGATCCTCTAACTGTGGTAGCCACCTCCCACACGTGGCCACAACCATGTGCCAACATTAGTTTCGGCATGTTGGTGGCCCCTTCTACAGGCCACTGGTCCTCATATAGTTCCCCATTTTGTGAAGCTGAGGCACATATGCAAACCTAGTGTCACGTTCATCGTCAAACTAGGCTCGGATCAATGTCACGATTCATCCTGATAAAAAAACACTCGAACGATGATATCTCCTGACTTGCTTTGATCCATTCATATCCACCATAATCGCAAATCCGGTTGGTCATCTCAACATTGGATACTCAATTTCAGATCATTTAACCAAGAAACAGAGGTTCAACAATCATCCATTCAAAATTCATGTAGAAAGAAGACAACCTAGAAAACATGAAGAACATCAAGGAAGTAAAAGTACATGGAATAACCTACAGATCGAACGTCAACCATTTTTTGTTCTGTCCTTGGTCTATTTTGTAAGAATTATCACGAAATCATATAAAATTCTTAATCAAACCAACCCCAATAATAAAACCCCTCAATTACGTTCTTCCCACAAGAATGAGCGACCTGTGGGTCAACCTGTTTGTTGGTTGATCCATGTTCGTCATTGATTTTCAAGAATGGGGAAAAGAATAATAAAAACCAAAATGACCTACCTTGATTCGGTTAGATATCTGATGAAGAATGATCGTCACGTCATTGCTATTGTAAATATCCATTGAATCCAAGGTTCAGTGTTCTTGATTCACCAATCTATTGGAATTTGTTGGAGAGAGATTTGTGTCATTGCCATAGAATATTTTTAGGGTTATTTCGTAACCCTGGATTCCTGAAAATAGGAAATATTAAAAGAAAAAAAATGCTACATCAAAAATATTCTTTGTTAAATTATTTTAATGACATTTACATCTAAAAACTATAACTCAAAGCTGACCCATGCCGACTTATATTAGTCCTCACCTAAGTAAAAACACACTTAAGCACTCGACGATGGTATCATATTTATAATCTGAGTTACTATTTATGAGTAATTTGGATTTTATATTAAAATAATTTTATTGAATAATTTTATTTATGGTTATGACCATGGTAACTCTTTCTATAGATGGTCTATGCAAACAAAGGTTAGGTCACACCTAGGGTAAAGCCACTATTTTGAGTTCAATGGTTCCCTTGGATTTATGATCAATGCAATTGATTAAAAGTTAGTTCACTTTTTTAAGTAATGTATTGCATGAATTATATTAAAAACATAACATTTTCAATTAATTGTTCTGATCACACTGGGTCTCAGAATTTCACACTACTCAATGCCCAGTCTCATAATTTTCTCAAATAATTTTTAAAAATAAAATCAGGAAAATTAGAGTCATTAAATTCTCTAAAAATTAGGGATTTATATCCCCGTAATCCAAAATAAAGGGATACTCAAAAAATTGAGGGTATTGAGCATGAATCCGAGCCTCCCTCTCTCATGTGAACTCCTAGAGATTCTTTTGATACCACTGAATGTGCCCTAGAGGAATCAAATTCCCACAAAGGATCCCCTTCTGTTGATCCTTGATCTCTATCATGTACTCAGAAATTTTTTTCCCATCATCATTTTCTAAATTTCCCTAGTTAATGACGTGAGATGGATCATGAATGTATCTATTTAGCTGAGAAACATGGAAGAAATTGTGTACCCAGTCCAACTATAGGGGTAGAGCCAAGTGGTACACCACCATGCTAACTCTACACAGTATCAGGAGAGGGATGATGAACCTCAGAGATAGATTACCATCCCATCCGAATATTCATATCCTGTATCGAGGATGGACTAGTAGGAACACATAGTCTCCCTAATCAAACTCTAAAGACCTTCATAGACTGTCATCATAAGATTTCTAATGGCTCCATGCAGTCTTTATTTTCTCCTAGATGACCCACACCTTCTCTATAATCTCATGCACCAACTTTGAGCCCCTGAGTACTGAATCTCCTGGGCTAGTGCAATAAAGTTGTGAACTTTAGGGTCACCCATTCCAATCCTCAAATTGTTCCATACCGATGGTGGAGGGGTATATTCTATTATACTCAAACTCTACAGAAGGTAGGCAATCCTCCCAACTATGTCCAAAATTTAACATGCCAACCTGTAGAAAAATCTTCAAAGCCTGAATGACCTGCTAAGTCTGGACATCCACCTATGGGTTAAAATTATATGATCAAGTGTAACTGAGTCCCAAACACCTCCTATAACCCCTTACACAATTGGGATGTAAAGCATGCATCACTATCTGAAACAATCACTGACAAAACTCCATGGAGTCAAACTATCTCCTGTATGTAGAAGCATCCCAAGCTCTCAACTGAACTCTACTCTTAGATAGCTAGGATGCGGGCCGACATGGTGAGTTGGTCAACGATAACTCAGATGATATCATTTGTAACACCCAAAGATTTTATATAATGTTATATCTTTAATGTAATTTAATAGATTATATTGCACGCAACACCAACTTGGCTTGCGTTATATGCAAGATTGAGTTTCTACGAAACTACACATTTGTATTATAATTATTTAAAAGATATATTTATTTATCAATTAAATATTGTAATATGAATAGTAACAAAAAACTTTAAATTTAATTTTATAATGTTTTCACATAAATAAAACATATTTATAATGAAATTTATAAGTTTTGTTAAAATAGTCATATATTTAGAAAAGCTATTTTCTTTAAAGAACTACTTTTTATATCCTTTTGTGAACAATAATAAAATTAATATTAGACAATCAAAAAAATTTAATTTGGTAAAATAGACTTCATTTTTGAATTCAAAATATTAAAATTATCTTAGGGTGAATTTTTGGTATTTTTTTGAAAACATTCAATTTTTGATGAATAGTGGAAAATATACGAGAGTCCATAAAAACCAAATTATTAATTTAAATAATTATTTTCAATTTATCTTAAAGTCAAAATAGATACATAATAAATATATTAGTCCAATATAAATCATTGGAGTCATTTTATAATAATATTAGATATATAAAATTTAATTGAACCTTTTAACGTAATTTACCCACCTTCTAGGAACATTGGAAAATTTGTATAAAATGCAATTTAACCACTTCTGTAAATTGAATTTAAAAAATATAACAGACATTGTTTCCATAAGTAACTAAAATGTGGTTCAATAGGATTAAAATAATTTTTGGTGAATAGTAAATTTTTGAATTTTATTAACCCCAGTTAAAAGTAAATATGGCATTTAAAGGTAAAAATAATATTATAATAACATACAATTACGCCAAAAAATTTCCTAATTCAATTGGATAAGTGTTTTTACACCAAAATAAAACTTATTTCAAATATACGATCCTTTTTGATCCACATGGATTAGATTAGGATATTTATTATATTTTATTTTAATAAGAGTGAAAAATGTCATATTTAAATATTTTTAAACTAAACCATTTTTAATATAGGATTATTCATAATATAAATTCGACTATAAATATTCATTATAAAGATAAAAATATTTACTACATCATGGTATTTTATTTATAATTTTTAGACATTAAATAATTTAATTTATTTATGACACAATGGTTATACAATAATTACCTTATTCATGAAAGATTTAAATAAATGATATTATAAATAATAAAATTAATGTAAATTGAAACTTTTGATTCCATACACTAATTTTATAGATGAAACTGACAAATAAGGTATGAGTTAATTTATTTGGTTCTAAGTAATGAAGTTGTTATGACTTTAACAAAAATAAATTACTAAATAGTGTCAAAATTGACAGAAATGAGTTTTTAAAACAAATACAGTTTTATTAAATGATATAAATATCATAAAAATATATAGTTCGTCCAAATAACTTAGATAGTGATAACAATATCATAAATTATCAGATTTAGGTTCCCTTTTCGTTTTAAAGTAAATATATTAACCATGTAGTATAAAAATACAAGAGGACATTGTAAGAGTTAACTTATTTCACAAAGGCTTAAATCTAAAATATACAGCTACTTTTACGAAATAAACATGTATAAAACCTATATTTTGAGAGGATTTATACCCATACTCATCCTATCCTAGAAATAAATCAATTTTTAGCTATTATAATTCGAAAATCATTTTATAATAAATTAATATTTCAGGATTTTCCTAAAGTGCCCCTCACCTCTCTAATAAAAGGGAACCTCTCTTTCTCTTTAATTCACAACTCAAGTCCCTTTGGCTCAGAAAAACCCTACCCAAAACTCCTCCCAACTTCCCTATATTAATCTTAGAGGCAAAACGTTGGGCCGAAATCCAACTTAAGTAGTCCTTTTGTGCAAATAATAAGTAGACACCCGAAGAAGAGGTAATTGTTTTTCCCTTCTTTTAAAGTACATTTATTCTTCTACTTCCTCTTAGTAAGTTGTTACCATACTAAAATAATAAATATAGAATATAATATATGATGAGACATTTTTATGATTATGGGAAAACAATATTCATTTTTTAACCCATCCTATGGAAAACAATACTACCATACGTGAGTACGTACGACTTACCGTCTCGACACTATGGTGAAAATTGTTTTTCAAGTACACTTTATTTATATGGGTACATAGATGAATATAATGGATGAAAATAATAAATATAAAATCATATTTCTTATGTAAAATTCATATTCCATTAAATTCCATACCATTTAATCATTTAAGTAATGATATCATTGTTGGTGCGTACGTACGGCCTACCGTCTCCATGACGCGATGTGATCCATTATCTACTTTAACCATCCAAGAACGATTATAAAAAATATATTATTAGTAATTTTTAAATATATTAAATAATAAGTCTACTTTAATTATATATATATGTATGTACATATATTCTATTCACTTACTTCCATTTGATACGATAAGAAAACAGAAACAATGTTCATGCGTACGTACGACCTACCATCTCCATGAATGGTGTATTCCATTATATATATATATTATATATTTATATTATGAATATATATAATTTATAAATCATATTTTACATTCTGGAAGTAATTAAATCATGATAAAAGTAATATGATCAAGAATAACAAGTCAAAACACGTATGATAAACAAAGAGGTATTACCAAAAATGATCTATTAACATGGAATTGTTAATAAATGGGTAATATAATGTCATAAAAGAATCATATGTGAAATCATAAATATTATTATGATTCTTATATAAGTTAATAATATGTTTAAAAATATTATACACGAGTTTTGGAGTCGTACAAAGAGTATCAGACTTAAGGTAAGGGTTAATTCCTCAATATCATTATTATATGAGTTTGTTTATGTGTACGTATTATCTGAGACATATTTATCATCCATGTCCATGTTTTGTAAAATATTTTTCAAAAGGATTATTTTTTATTTAATATTTAACTAAAACATAATTATAAAGGTTTTTGATATATATTATTCTATATCTTTCTCATTAATGTCCATGTTTTCAAAATGGTTTTAAGGATTTATTTATATGGACATGAATATTTTAAAATAATAATTACTTTCAAATGTTTCAAAGTGATATGGGACACTTTTATTCAAAAAAACTTTTAAATTTATTCCTTTATAAATTAAGTGATTTTTAAATTATTTCATTAAAAATGGATATTTCTCTCAGAGACTTTTACTGAACATTTTCAACTATTTCAATATCCTTCACTGGATACTATTCTTGATTGATGTTGATTTATTATAAAAAAATATTCTATATTGGATTGAACGAGTTGTGATATTTTTTACTATTTATGCGATATTTTTATATTATTCATGGTTTATTGTTAACGTATTGACTTTTCATGTGATAGTTTTAATACAAATGTTTATGTTATGTTTCACCTTTTTCATATGAGGAATGAATTAGACTTAATAAGTGACGGGTGGGGCGCACTATTTCCCCTTGATGAATCGGTAGGTCTCATGAGACAAACCAGTGTCTTGGAACATGGCCTTGAAAGAATATTTGTGAATTGTATTAGCATAAGGCCTTGACATAGTAGTTATTATGTACGACATTATGCATTCCATCATTATGAAATTAGTTATTGCATGTGATTATTCGACTAGTAGAATATCCTTGTGAATGTTTATATGGTAATGTTTGATTTATTTTTTCCATATAATTTTCAAGGTTATTTTTTAAATGGATGATGTATTTATTATACATCTTGCCTTAAATGTTTATAGCTTCTGTTGAATTATTTACCCTTACTGAGCATCTGTGCTCACCCCTTCTTATGTTGTATTTCCCCAGGATTCCAAAAAGTGTATTATAATTGATATATAGGGTTAAGTTAGGGGAATAATGGAGTTCTAAATGGATTATTTATGTTGAGTTTTATTTTATAAATTTTAATGTGAATTTCATGTATGTAATATATTTTCCAAGACTGTTAAAATGATCAGTTATTCGAAACTTGATTCCTTGTAATCATGCCAATGTATTATAATAATGCACCAGCTCTGGGCTTCTGGGGTCGGGGCATTATAGTTGGTATCATAGGAAGTTTAGAAATAACCTTGGAAACTATATTTAGATAAACTCTAATTAAGGAACATTACCCTAGGATAGACTTTGAGTATTATTATAGAAGAACATCCTAGAATTTTGGAAATTTAGAGATTATGTGGGTCTTCCAAGAAATAAATCCTTGTCTGGATACTACAGGTGGACGTGGTTCTAAAATGGATGTACCTAGGGGTGAAAACTATGATAAGGTGTTCCGATCCTAACTCAGGGTAACTTGGTACACGACAACATGCCTGTCTATGCACCAGGTTTGACACTCCTAGGGGATATTCTTAGGATAATTAACCTTTTCATTACAAACCATTATCAAGTATTTATAATTAAATATGTCTGCAATGAATCCATTTATATGATTATGAGATTAGATATGCATAAAATTTTCAATTTATGTTAATTATTTCACTTGTATAGAATCATTAATTATGATTCATAACCTAATCTAGTGTATGGAATTGTTTATAAATTTCACCTAGTAGTAGGAATGACTACCCCACCAATGCACATGTTCCAAAGATTAAGAAGGATCCTATGTTTCATGGTATTAATCCAACATTTTGAAGGAAAATAGCCACCCATGTATTCTCATCATAAAAGAAAATAGTACCTTGTGTTAATAATATAAGTAAATAATTCTATGAGTCCTTTAGATTTGAAGGGAATCTAGAGAAGAAGAGTATGACAAATAGAATGATGGATAAAGGGAATAATGGAAAGAAGGATTTTCCCATATGTGATAACTATAGAAAGAATCACCCAATGAAGTTCTTGAAAGGACTAGGTGTTAGTTATAAGTGTGTAGAAAAGGGGTCATAAGAAATAAGAATGCAAAGGGAAGAAAGAAAAGACTAATATTCAGTGTTTCAACAATTATGAAATGGGGCATTATGAAAATAAATTTCTTAAGCATTAGGGAAATATTACTCAGAAGAATCCAAGGGATCAAGTTCAAGCATAATATTTTACTATAGTCGATGTGGAATACTTAATGTATTTGTGTTTTTGTATTGAATAATTATGTCATTTGAGTGTTGTATCAATTATGTACTAGTTATATGAATTATGGACATAAATAAGGATTGTACTACATCACTATTTCAATGAGGATTTTGTATTGTATGAGACTAAGAAAAGTGACTCTATATAATTTTAAACTTTTTGGAAAATATATGGTTGAGGGAAAGATAAACCTTCATATGGTCAGGATACTGAGGTAGTGATTTTGGAATAAGAGTTGATTGATTTGGATAAATTATATTGGATACTCTTAACTACCTTAGAACAAATTAAATGTTTTTTTATTCCATCATTATTGGAGTTTACAACATTTTTGTATTTAAGGAATATATCTAGTATTCTATAAGGAATAAGGGAGAATGAATTTATTCAATAAGGTTTTATGGTAATTTTGGGTGTTACAATGTTTTAAGAAAATACATGATGATGCTAATCACATGTTATTATGTGGAAAAAGAGATCTTCATTATGTTTACCTACCATATAAATTTTTATACTGTGAGTTTTGACACAAATATTTTGGATAAGTCTAAAGGTTGGAATATAGTGAGTTGAGCACTTGATATTTTGTTTGAGGTTAAAGTATAATTTGTTGGATACTTTTACCTAACCTTTTGGATTTCAGTAAACATATAAAGGATTAAGGAAATATTTGTGGGACTTATTATTTATAAAATTTTCTTCGGACATTAAAAAAAATATTTTGAACACTCATTTCTAAGTGTAAGGGATGAAGTGAAAATAGATCGAAGCACAACCAAATGATTAGATTATGATTATGATAGGTAATGAAATCATGTATGTCTTCTTGAGTTCTTGTCTTGATAGTAAATTAATCCCACCTCTTTAAAAAAAATTATCTAAAAAAATGGGTTATCCTAATACCTTATGTTTTGCCAATGATATTTTAAATCATCATTTATGGCTTTGAGGCCCTCAATTTTCCATTTATTGTTCACTTGTTTGTGATTGATGACCTAAATCCCTCCCTATAATTATTTATGTTTTCCCTCCAATTACGTGTTTATAATTTCCACAAATGTTCTCCTATTTGAAATCCTAATTTGGTGGTGACTTTTTCATTTCCCTTTAACTCTTATTAAGACTAAATTTTATTAAACCTATTTCTGATGTGGGTTTTTCACAAAGGTATTTTCTATTTTCAACCTTTTATTTTCGAAGAAAAATTTCAAATTGTGAGGAAAAAATTTATTAAAGGAGGAACGAATGTAACACCCCATGATTTTATAGTACGTTGTCTCTTTAAAATAATTTAATAGCTTATATTGCATGCAACACCAACTTGGATTTTGTTATATGAAAGATTGAGTTCTTATGAAACAACTCATTAATATTATAATTATTTAAAAGATATGTTTATTTATCAATTAAATATTGTAATATGAATAGTAAAAAATAAATTTTAAATTTTATTTATAATGTTTTCACATAAATAAAAAATATTTATAATGAAATTTATAAGTTTTGTTAAAATAGTCATATATTTAGAAAAAACTATTTTCTTAAAAGAACTACTTTTTATGCCCTTTTGTGAAAAATAATATAATTAATTTTACACTCCTAAAAATTGAATTTGGTAAAATAGACTTCATTTTTGAATTCAATATATCCAAATTACCTTAGGGTTAATTTTTAGTATTTTTATGAAAACATTCAATTTTTGATGAATAGTGGAAAATACTGTATACACTACAACAAAAACGGGCAAGGGATGCGCTTCACTTTTATCAGCGCTAAAAAGCACTAAAATAGGTGGCCTTTATGAGCGCTAAAAAAAGAACTGATAAAGGGTCTCTTTTATCAGGGCTAAAAAAAGCGCTGATAAAGGCCCCCTTTACCAGCGCTTTTTTTAGCGCAGATAAAGCCCCCCCTATATCAGCGCTTTTTTTAGCACTGATAAAGGGGACCGCTTTATTAGGGATTCCTTAAGTAGCACTGATAAAAGGGGGATTTATCAGCACTTTTCCCGAGCGTTGATAAATGTTGAGTTTCAAAAAAAAAATACATTTTCATGAAAAATAATATTTTGTTATATTAGTATATTTATATTGATATAAATACAATATTTTTTTAAATATGTTATAAATACGTATAAATAGACTATTACGTTTAATATATAAGAAATTTAGTGAAAATGGCTTCAAAATATTTGAAAAAAATATTATTAATTAATAATTTTATAATTATTATCAATTAAAAATCATTTAATAACAATTTGAGGACACAAAAAATCAAAACAATTAATAAAAGATCTAAAATATGTTGAAAATGTAACTCAAACTTCAAACGACCATAACTTTTTATCGGGGTGTCTGTTTGAGCTCTACAGTATATCAAATCGAAGCCTACGACAAGCTCTACGCGCTAGTCACCTAGGCAAAGCCTTTGTCGCATTTTTCAAGCCCAAAAAAAGGCCCAGAAGGCCTCCAAAAATGAGTTTTTAGTCGGGATACCCCGATTTGTTAACATTCAAACAAGTATAACTTCTGATCCGGATGTCCGTTAGGCCTGTACCACATATCATATCGAATATTGTCTCATTTTCTTCAATTTTACTGGTTGTTCCATTGAAACAAAATTGAAGATTATAAGTTATGGTCATTTTAACATTTTATGGCTTTTCAAATACACATATATATGTCTTTATTCGTAAATATATATGTGTTTGTGTGTGTGTGGGTGTTTATTTGTATATATGTGTATTGTATATATGTATATATGTATGTATGTATATATATATGTATGTATTTATTTACTTACTTATAAACACAAATCAAAAAAATATTTTTTCATAAATGTATTTAAAAATAATCTTTATAAGTACATTCTATGGCTTTTCAAATACACATATATATGTATTTATTCATAAATATATATGTGTTTGTGTGTGTGTGTCTCTATGTGTGTGTATGTGTGCTGTCTATATCTATGTATGTATATATGTATGTATGTATGTATTTATTTATTTATAAACACACATAAAAAACATATTTTTTCATAAATGTATTTAAAACTAATCTTATAAGTATATATTAATATACAAATAAATACATGTATAAAAAATTATAACTAAAAATATATATATAAATATATTAATATACGAATTAATATATATATACTAATATATAAATAACTATATTTATATTAAAATTAATCTATATCAATATATGAATAAATATAACTATATATATATAGATATATCATTAAATATAGAACAAAATGAAATGACATAGTGGTAAAGGTGCAGTCGTGAAAGGGGGGAGGTCCCGGGTTCAAGTTCGGGTGGAAGTGAAGTGGGTGCGCGCGTATGAGGATGCGCAGAATGGGAAACACGTGGGATACCTCATAGCACTGATAAGGGGGGGTGTGAAGCAATGATAAAAGCACTCCCCTGTATTATTTTTAAGTTTTTAATTTTTTAATTTTTTTTGACCTTTATCAGCGCTCTGAAAAACGCTGATAAAGTCCCCTTTTATCAACGCTAAAAAAAGCGCTGATAAAGGGTTATTTTATCATCACTTTTTTAGCACTGATAAAAGTTGCCTTTATGAGCGCTTTTCGGATTGCTGATAAAAGGGACCCCCCTATATTATCACTGAGCTTTACAACACTTTTTTAGCGCTGTTAAAGCCCTTTTTGGCGCTGATATAGGCCATTTTTGTAGTAGTGATAGTACATAAAAACAGATTTTTTTAATTTAAATAATTATTTTTAATTTATCTTAGAGTAAAAATAGATACATAATACATATATTAGTCCCATTTAATTCATTGGTGTCATTTTATAATAAGATTAGATATATAAAATTTTATTGAACTTTTTAACATATTTTACCCACATTCTAGGCACATTTGAAATTTTTTATAAAACGTAATTTTACCACCTCTGTGAATTTAATTTCAAAAATATAATAGACATGGTTGTTATAATTAGGTAAAATTCGGTTCAATAGGATGAAAATAATTTTTGGTGAATAGTAACTTTTAAATTTTATTTACCATAGTTAAAAGTAAATAGGATAATTAAAGATAAAAATAATATTATAATAATGTTAAATTACCCCAAAACATGTCCCAATTCTATTGGATACATGTTTTTCAACCAAAATAAACCTTAGTAAAACAATACAATCCATTTAGATTCACTTGGATTAGATTAGGACAACTATTATATTTTATTTAAAGAAGAGTTAAAAATGTCATATTCAAATTTTATTAAACTAAACTATTTTTAATATAGAATTATACATAAGATAAATTTGACTATAAATTTTCAGTAGAGATATAAAAAGATTTTAGACATCATGGTATTTTATTTATAAATTTTAGAAATTAAATAATTAAATTTATTTATGACATAATGATGATACAATAATTACCTTATTAATGAAAGATTAAAATAAATGATATTATAAATGATAAAATAAATAAAAATTGAACCATTTTTTGCCATAATATAATTTTATAGATGAAATTGACATATTAGGTATGATTTAATGCCTTTGGTTCGATGGAATCAAGTAGTTATGACGTTAACAAAAATCAATTACTAAATAGTGTCCAAATTGACATAAATGAGTTTTTAAAACAGAAAATATTTTATTAAATGATATAAAAATAATGAAAATCTATAGTTAGGAAAAACAACTTGGATAATGATAAAAATGTCATAAATGATCCACTTTAGTTTCCCTTGTATTTTTATAGTAAATATATTAACTATGTAGTATAAAATAACAAGTGGACATGGTAAGAGTTAACTTATTTTACAAAGGGTTAAATATAAAAGATAAGGTTTATTTTATAACCGTAACATGTATAAAACCTATTGGTTGAGAGGATTTAGGCCCATAATCATATTATCCTCTAAATAAATTAATTTCAAGCTATTAGAATCCGAAAATCATTTTATAATAAATTCATATTGCAAGATTTTTCTAAAGTTCTCGTCACCTCTCTTATAAAATGGCACCTCTATTTCTCTTTTATTCACAACTCCAAAGCACTTTGGCTTGGAAAAACCCTTCCAAAAACTCCTCCCAACTTCCCTAAATTCATCTTATAGGAAACAATTGTGAATAAATCCAACTAAAGTATTCCTTTTGTGCAAATAAAAAGGAGACACCTAAAGAAGAGGTAATCGTTTTATCCCTTCTTTCAAAGTTCAATTATTCTTCTACTTCCTCTTACTAAGTTTTTACCATACTAAAATAATAACTCCATCATATAATATATGATGATATTTTTTTAATATTATGGTACAACCATATTCCTATTTTTATATATCCTATGAAATACAACACTACCATGTATGTGTATGTATGACTTACCGTCTCCCCGTCGTGGTGATTTTTTTTTTCATGTACACATTATTTATATGGGTATAATGATGAATATAATGGAAATAAATAATAAATATAACATGATATTTCTTCTTTAAAATTAATATTCCATCAAATTACATACCATTTAATCATTAAAGGAACGATATCGTCGCTCGTGCTTATGTACGACCTACTGCCTCCACGACGCGATGAGATTCATTCTCTACTTTAATCATCCAAGAATGATTATAAATAATATATTATTCATAATTAGGAAATATATGAAATAATAAGTCTACTATAATTATATATATATATTTATTTATATACATATATGTCATTCACTTACTTCCATTCAATACGATAAGAAAACAGAAACAATGTTCATGCGTATGTACGACCTACCGTATCCATGAATGGTGTATTACATTATATATATCTATATATTATTTATATTTATATTATGAGTATATATGATATATAAATCATATTATACATTCTATAAGTAAGTAAATCATGATCTATGTAATATGATCAAGAATAAGAAGTCAAAACACGTACGATAAACAAAGCGATATTACCCAAAAATATTGCATTAACATGGAATTGTTAACAAATGGGTAATATAAAGTAATAAAAGATTCCTATATGATATAATAATAATTATTATAATTCTTATATAAGTTAATAATTTGTTTAAAAACATTATAATAGAGTTTTGGAGTCGTATGGAGAGTATTAGACTTAAGGTAAGGGATAATTCCTCAATCTCATTATTATCAGAGATTATTTATGTGTAAGTATTTTCTGAGAAATATTTATCATCCATGTCCATGCTTCATAAAATAGTTTTAAAAAGGATTATTTTTATGGGACTCATTAACTAAAACATCATTTTAAATGATTTAAAAATTTATTCTTCTAAATATTACTCATTAATGTCCATTTTTTCAAAATAGTTCTAAGGATTTATTTATATGGACTTGAATGTTTTAAAATGTTAATTACTTTCAAATGTTTCAATGTGGTATAAAATTTTTTTATTAAAAAATATATTTTAAATTTCTTCCTTTATAAATTGTGTGACTTTTAAATGATTTCATGAAAAATGGATATTTCTCTCAAAGAATTTTACGGAACATTTTCAACTATGTTAACATCCTTTACTGGATATTATTCTTGATTGAGGTTGATTTATTATAATGAAATCTTCCATATTTCATTGAATGAGGTATGATATGTTTGACTATGGATGTGATATTTTTATACCATTCATGTTTTATAGTTAATGTATTGACATTTCATATGCTAGTTTTAATACAAAATTTTATGTTATATTTAACCTTTTTCATATGAGGAATGCATTGGACTTAGTATGTGATGGGTGGGGATCGCTACAACCCCTTGATGAATCGGTAGGTCTCATGAGATAAACTAGTGTCTTGGAATAAGGACTTGACATAATATTTGTGAATGGTCTTGGCGCAAGGCCTTGACATAGTAGTAATTATATCCGGCATTATGCATTCCCTAATTATGAAATTAGTTATTACATGTGATTATTGAACTAGTAGAATATCCTTGTGCATGAGTTTATGGTAATTTTTGATTTATTTTTTCTATATAATGTTCAAGTTTATTTTTTTAAAGGTTTATGTTTTTATTCTAAATCTTTCCTTAAAAGTTTATAGCTTTATCTGAATTATTTACCCTTACTGAGCATCTTAGATAACCCATTCTTATCTTTTATTTTCCCATGATGCCAAGAAGTGTATTATGATTGATATAAAGGGTTAAGCTAGGGGAATAATAGTGTTCTAAAAGGATTATTTACGTTTTGTTTTGTGTTCAAAATTGTAATGTGAAGTTCATATATGTAATCTATTTTTCAAGACTACTAAACTGATTAGTCATTCGGGACTTGATTACTTATTATCATTATAATGTATTAAAATTATGCACCATCTCTGAGATTTGGGGTTCGTGGCGTTACATCATGCCCCCTATCCGTACATGGTAAAACCATCTTGAAGTCAACTGTTATCCTACTCCACTTCCATTTCAGCACCTCAAGGGGTTGATTCAAACCCACTGAAACCTAATGCCCAGCCTTCATTTGTCGACAAGTAAGGAATTAAAACACAAAATGTGCAACTTCCATATTCTTCCCTTGCAAGCAAAAAATGACATTAGAGTTCTTGGTAAATCGTTGCCACACTTGTATGTACAACTAAAGGGGATGCATGAAACTCCCTCAAAACCTCCTCTCATATTTCAACTTGTATCTTCGTGCATCCTATGAAAAGAACAGCATGCTCCCTAGCTTTCGAATTTTCATCTGGGGAATTCCCTATAAACATTTGAACAATTAGGTCCTCACATTTGGTACCCCTATGTTGTGCCTCCCAGACTCACTGTAAGAGTGGAGGGGTGACAACCAATTACTAGAGATATGATGCTCCAAGTCCATAAAAAATGGTTAACTGCAATGAGGCTAACTGCTTCGGTGCCTCATTCAGAAATTGTAAGCTAGATCTCTTACTGAGAGAATCTTATACCACGTTCCCCTTCCCATGAGTGTAGAAAATATCAAAGTCATAGTCCTAGAGAAACTCTAGCCATCTCCTCTGTCTCAAGTTCCAATAATTTTGAGAAAAGTTATGCATGATACTCTTGTGGTCTAAGTAGAACATATCTTCAATGCGAATACTACTATTTCAAAATCAAGATCATAGTTTTCATAGTTTTAATCATATGATTTTAATTTGCATGAACCATACGCAGTCACTACTTTCCTCTTCATCAAGACACAACCAAGCCTAGTTCCTAATGAATATGAGAAAACTATGTTCTCGACACCTTCCTCTGGAATCCTCAAGATGGGAGAGCTCGTAACAATCTACCTCAACTTTTGCTGGATGCATTGGAACTCCATTCTCTGAGATGATGTGTCCTAGAAAAAATACCTCTTGAATCCATGACTGATACTTCAAGAGATTCCCATGAAGATGGTGCTATTAAAGTGTGTCCAGGACCATCCTCAAGTGTCTTGCGTGCTCTTTCTCGGATGTCAAGTACACTAGAATGTCATCAGTGAAGATCATATAATGTTGCATAGGGTGAACCACTGGGTCTCATGAATCCATTCTTATGAAAGTTCTTTAACAGCAACCTCAGCTGGAAAAGCACTATGGGAGACATCCGATATGATGGTGTAGATATCTGTGTCGTCCCAAGGTGTAGATCAATGCATAAGTCTATCTATCATTGGAGAGTTAAACCTGGAACATCTTCAGGGAAGACTTACTTATACTCCGTAACCTTTATAGGAAACTGAGGACTCAAAATATCCACTACACTGAGGGTCAGGCCTCCTATGTGTGAGTCCATCCTGAGATGCAAGGATTTCCCTTTCACATAGAAAATTGGAAATATGGTTCTATTATCAATGATGAAACCCACAATTTTTCCTAAAACAATCATACTGAGCATGAAATATGGATACTAGTCCATATTGAGAATAACATCGTAAGGCCTCTATGATACTACCAAGAGATCCCAACCGAAACTAATGCCTTTAAGAGTCAGGTCCCACTTTCTGAACTAGTGTGTGATCATTGAGTCTCCTCTAGTAGGTGTCTCTAAGAAAAAGGGTCAAGTCAACAGTTTAACAGGAATCTGTAAGCATCATATAAGAAAAGTGGAATGAAATGAATTATAGAACAAGTGTATATCTATTATAACTAAATTATAAAGACATAGATAGTACCTTGAACTGTTCCTGGAGTCCGGGGGTCATAAGCCTCGACATCCTACAAATATCTCCTCCCCTATCCTCCAACTCCTTGAGTCTGGTATGGACCACCTGGGGGTGGTGGTGGTAACATGTGAAAATTATTTACACCTCTTACTGCTTCTACATTTCCTCCACCATATCCACTGCCTGACAGATCTGTCTACTCCTGCTATTGCCTCTTCCTTGGAGTTTTATCAATCTCCTCTCTGATTGTAGCCTGAATGGTGGAAAAATATCATGTGAGGTCCCATCCCCTAAAACAAATTTAAAAGTCTCCTTTTCTGGGAATTGAGGTTCCCTTAGGGCCTCTGATGAAACCTCTTATTCCACATCTTATGTTGCACACCTTTTATCAGTAGGTCTTGTCGACCCTAAATCTTGGGATATCAGTGCCTTAGAATCCTATGATGCATGCTCGAACCCTACATATCATCATCTAGTGCCAAAATATCCATACCTGACTAAGTTTGGAAAGATGCATCCACCTGAACCACTGGAGGTGGGTCTACAAACTGATCAATATGACAAAGCATCACCTACTGACCATCCTAAAGAAAAACTTCTCAGTGGATTGCTCCCCTTAGTAAGGCCTCATCAAACATCAGGTCAAACTCCTGATCTCACTTTAGAAACCTCACTGTCTAGCATCATGAATACATCCTGTAATAATACAATTTGTATCACTATCAAAAGAGTTTACATGGTGCTTTGAATCAAGAAGGACATGGAAAATATAACCCATTTCTATATGATGCATGTATCATTATTTTTCCCTACAACCAGTGTTTTCATGTGTCAAGTTGAAAAGTAGGTGTCTAGAGTCCTGGTACATGGATATGTCTGCCACGACACTAACACTAGAGTCCCTATCCTAAAATCCAAACTCAAAACACTTAACACTATTTCCCCAAACCAATCTCACAAACTCCCAATCCTAAATTAGAACTGAACTCTTTGATACCACTCTATCACATCCTATCCCATAGGGGACCATTCCATGACTACCCCAAACCCACCTTCAATGTCTTAGGGGATGGTGACTTGCACTGAGTATGAATATCCCAAAAATGAGATGTATTTTCCTAATTACCATACACATGCACACACCTCCAAGACCGAAATTCTGAAATGTAAAAACACTAGGTAAAAAATGCTAGCATACACTAAGATACCAACCATAGAGTATGTCAGGAAAGTAAATTGATGTAAAGTACAACTAGACTAGAAAAAATCCCACCAAAAGAAAGAGTCTGCAAAAGTGAATGCACAAGTTACTAAAACTTGTCTATAGAAAAACCTACATGAAGGGAGAGGTATTAGTCAATTGTCTAAAGTTGTACAAGAAAACATCAACTATATGGTCTCTCCAAGAACCACCTGGTCTTAGTCCACCTATTACTCCATCAAAGTGTCAATCATCTTTACAAGGCATGACATGTATAGGCAAATCCTGTGTAGGGGTGAGTAAAACAAAACTTAGTTAGTTACCCTGAAAACACATAGTAAATACCACAAATGGACGATCACTAAGAAGATATAGTCATCTCAACATAGGTATGCATCTACAACACATATAACAAGAAAATCCAGGTATAGTCATAAAGAATTCACAACCTTGAAGTCTCATATACTTCTAGTTACATGGTTCCACTCATAGCATGCTCGTCCTCAGAGATCTCACTCCTCAAGCTATCTGATAGAAGCACGTAGAACAAATCTACCAAAAGAAACAATAGAGACACTTGGTCTTGATAAGTCACATAGTTTCTATAATAATTTCCGTCTCTCTAATACATGGTGTCTCGATACATCAAAACCAAACCTCAACCACTAACAACTGACCGAAGTACACTCATCATTTCTAGTCATATATAATGGAAAGAATCTTCTTTCAATACACAGATAGGGGGTAGACCATGATCAAGGCTCTCTGGTAGGACTCCTGGGCCTACTAGAAACATCATACTAGATAGGGGAAGGTTCCCATGTAACTATTGGTCATAAATTATCCACAAACCATATCTAACGTACCATGAAGGGAAGTGAGGACTGAATGGGCCTCTTGGTGCGATATATGATTCAACTTGTTGAGTCAAATTTCAAAGTCAGGACGAGACAACTCACTTCAGAACTAGGTTCATCCTCTATGATGGGAATGGCATCTTGCATTCAACCTACCTAGGAAATGATCAAGGGTATTCTCTTAACCTATACTATCATCCTCTATGATAGGAAAAAGATCCTACATCAAAACCTCATAGGAATAGTCAAAGATAGCTTTCCTAACTTCTGCATGTCTAAATAAAAACCCACCAAGCTCTCTCAAAAGGAATTTCCCATCATAAGGGTTCCAAATCCATAGATTTCTCATCAAACATATGCCCCATTTGAAAGTTATCATCATTTTAGTGAAAAAGGATAGATCCAAGTCCAGTTCAGGTTCGATCTGACCCACTAAACCTAACCCAACCCACCAGCCAACCCAATCTGTTCTGGCTAACCGGACTCGACCCACTTGGCCTGGTCCCATGGTCTTAGTCCACTAGGCCCAATCCACTGGGCCTGGTCTACTGGACCCAACCAATGGGACCACTAGAGCAGCCTGACCCCACTGATTCATCCTGAACATGCGGGATGACCATCACAACAGACATAGTCCACCGGACCACATGCCTCCAAGTCAATGCAACACTGCTGCGTTTAATGCAGATGGACACTGCATTAAACATGGATGGCTTCTGCTTTTGTCTACCTCGTAACCCCTACCGTCGTGGGCTCCTCTAACTACAGTTGATTCGCTGTTCACGCGGCCGCCACCATGGCGCCGATGGCTCCTTCTACGGGCCACCAGTCCTTCTATGGTGCTCATTTTTTTTCTAAATGGAGGCACATATGCGATCCTAGGTTCACATTCTTCATTAACCTAGTCTCAGATCAACATCATGATTCATCCCGATGAAAAACCACTCAAAAGACTATATCTCCCAACTTTATTTGATTCGCCCATCACCATTATTGTCGCACTTCCTGTAGGTCATCCAGACATTGGATCCTTTATTTTGGATCATTAAACCATGAAAAAGAGGTGAAACGATCATCTTTTAATAAACCAAAAATGATATGGAGAACGCAAAGAACACAAAGAACATCGGGGAAGAAAAAACACATGTAATAACCCATTGATCGAACCTCAACCATTTTTTTATTTCCTTGGTCCATACCATAAGAATGTTCACAAAAGCATATCAAATCCTTAATCAAAACAACCCTAAGAATAAAACCCCTCAATTACGCCCATCCCGCAAGAATGAGTGATCCATGGGTCAACATATTCATTGGTTGATCTGCGTTTGTCATTTATTTTCAAGAATGGGGAAAATAATAATCAAAACAAAAATTAACTAACTCGATTCAGTTTGATCGCTAATGAAGAATAGTCACTGCATTTTTTCCGTTGCCAAGATCTTTTGAACCTGAGGTTTGTTGCTCTTAATTCTCAAATCCATTGGCATTCATTAGAGAGAGCTACATCTCCTTTTCTGAAAATATTTCCAGGGTTATGTCATAACTCTGGATTCCAAAAGATATAAAATATTAAATGAAAACCATTTCTATGTTAATTTTTTTTATTAAGTTATTTTAATAACATTTACGTCTAAAAAACTATATTTCTCTGCTGGCCTGTGCCGACCGATGTTAGACCTCGCCTAAGGAAAAAACATCCTTTTTAATTCAACATTGGTCTCTGATTTCCAATATGAATTACCATTTATTTGTTTTTAGGATTTTAAAATAAAATAATTTTATTTAAATTTACGTACCAAATGAATTTTTCTATAGATGACCCGTGCCGACCAATGTTAGGTCACGGTTAGGGAAAATACACTGTTCTAATTTCAACATTTCCTTTAGATTTCTGATCCAAGAAACCACTTAAAAGTTATTTCACTTTTTAAAAAAAGTTGTGCATGTATTAAATTAAAAATTTAACATTTTTGAATGAATTGTTTCGGGAACATTGGGTCTCATAATCGCATGCAGTCTTAGTGCTTTTTCTCGGAATTTTCCCAAATAATTTTTAAAAATAAAATTGAGAAATTTGATGTGTTAAATGTTTAATATTCCACTTTATAACTCTAATATTTTTTATATTTTAGTTTGGTATATTTTTATTCTTATACTACATTGAGTTGTATCATATTATTATCGTTATCATATAGTAATTGTCTATTTATTATTTAATTGGTTGTGGTGGTTTTATTTTCAAAGTGAAAATCACCCCCCAACTTTATTAAAGCCTTATAAATTTCTTTCCATACTTTAAATTCTTGGGGATGTCTCTAAATGGAAAGTATGAATTCTACATTTAATAAATTCAATGAGTAGGGGCAAGATATTAAACACCGACCTTGGGATGCTGGGGTCTAGGTCACTACAGTTGGTATTATAGAAAGTTTTGTAGAAACCCTGGGAAAAAGATTTAGAAAAATAAATATTAGGGAACCTAATCCTGATGTATAATTTGAGTATAACTATAGAATAACAACTTAATTTTTTGTAATATATAGATTATATAGTTCTTCCTAGAAATGTATCTCCTTATTGATACTACAGGTGGATGTGGTTCTTGAATAAACATACGCAAGGTTAATAACTCCAAAAATTGCATGTTGGGATTAATTCAAGTATAACTTGATACATGAAAATGGGCATTACTACACACCCTCTTTGATACTCTTAGGGGATATTCTTAGAATAATTCACATTTGTATTACAAACCATTATGAAGTATTTAAAATAAGAATATCCCCAAAGAGACCATGTTTATGATTATGAGATTAACCTTGAATTACATTTTCAATTTGTGTAAATTATTTCACTAGTTTTGGGATTATACATTATGTTACATAATGATATGAACTAATCTAGTGTGTGATATCATTTAGAAATGGAACATATTAGAAGCAATAAGAAACTCACCAACACATGTGATAAAAAAAGTAAGAAGGATCATATATTTTATAGTTTTAAGCCATTATTTTGAAATTAAATAGTATCCCAAACATTATCACTATATGAGGATATATTATAATGTGATAAAAATATATAGAAATAATTATATAAGTATTATGGATTCGGAGGGAAGCATGAGAACAAGAGGACAATTACGAAAAATATAAAATAAAGAAAAAAGAGAAATAAGTATTTTTCCACACGTTATAACTGTGGAAAGAAAAACCTTGGTACTTTATTACAAGTAATTTGAGGTTTTAAAAGTGTGGAGAGGAATTAAACCATGATTTTTATTGCAAGGGTAATAAAAATTCTTCCAATGTAAAATTCATTAACTGCAAGGAAATGGAAAATTAGGAAAATCAATATCTCAAGAATCAATGGAATATACCTCAAAAGAGGCTAACAGATCGTGGTCAAGATTTTTATAATACCACACATGAAGAAGAATTATTAATATTCTTATGTTTTGATTCAATAATTATACCATTTGATAATTTTATTAGTGATTTAGTGGTTATAATAATTGTGAAATGTATATAAATTTTACTACATTACTATTTAATTATGGATTAGAGAGCATATGTTGAAGGGTTCTGAGAAAATTGATTCAGTAGAAAGTAATTTTTTTTGGAAAATATATCTTTGAGGGAAATATAACCATTAAAATGTTCCTGATGTTGAGACTATAATTTTTGTTTATAGATATGATTGATATATATAGAGTAAATTATATAATTCCAACTGCTTTGGAACATATTAATGGAAAGATCATTTTTGAAATTTAGTGACCGTCTTTCTAATGTTTTGGATCCTAATATATTGGAAGGGTCATAAGGTTAAGCATTTATGAAATAGTTTAAGCTTAACTTTTTTTAGGTTTTAGATATTATTGTATTACTTCACCATATGATTAATTATTCCTTTTGGTTAACCTATGCTATGTTTTATGTCATACTAATAACCAGTGATTTATAAAATTACTTATCATCATATTATGGAACTTACGATCCATAAAAAGTAAATTTTAGTGATTTAGTAATATTCTGTCAATTTTATTAAAAATAATGAATTATAAATTGACTCCAACACAACTGAAGGACGATGTGGTGCTTATTAAATATAATGAAATCAATAAAGTATATCCTTTTAGGGAAGTTCATCAACTTGAGGAAAAATGATCTTTAAACAAAAATGTTATCCTATTACATTAATATATGATGAATTAAATGGTTGTTTAAATCCTCAAATATTTATGGTTTTCAGGCCCTTAACGTTTCATTGATCATTAACTTGTTGGTTATCAATGACCTCTATCACTCTTGATTAGTATTTGATAGGAAATTTTCTCTTCCATGTACATGTTTTCATTTCACACCTATGTTATCTTATCTGGAAAACTATTTATGTGATTATTATAGATAATTTTTTTAAATTCATTTCTCTCTTATTAAGAGGATTTATTATAAACCATTTTATGATGTGGGGTTTTCAACAAAGGTATTTCCAAATGTCAAACCCTTGATTTCTAAGGTCTTGTTTAAATTGCGAGGATGAAAATTATTTAAGGTGGGGGGAATGTAAAACCCCAAAATTCAAATGAAATATCATTTTATTAAATATATTATGTGACACGAAACATTTATTTTATCTTGAAATTTTAGCAGCACTAAGTTTAACTTTCATTACACACAACAATGAGTTTCTTTGAAAGCTTTGATTACATGAAAGACCAAGTTTTACCAAATACTATTGATGTTATTATTTAAAATTAAAATTATCCCATAACTATTAAATCAGAGGTTATTAATAGGATTAAATAACTAAATAAAATATAAGGATGAATTCATTGGCTACAAATTTATTAGAAATGAAAATTGAAAACAATTTAATATAAAAGAAATGTTTTTATAAAAAAATTCTTATGGAACAGAGTTATGTTATCTCAAAAAATTAAATTAATTACTATTAGTGGATGATATTAATAAAATTTATATATTATATGATAAATATTATTTTTTTTATATTCATGAAATATATTTTATTGTAATTAGATAAGAACAAATCCAAATTTATGTATAAAAATATATATTTTTCTAAAGGTAGTTCTCCAACTTTTAATGGTGCACTTGATTTAAAAATAAATTCAGAATATTTTATAAATTTTATTTTAAAAAATAAAATAAAATTTTAAAATATTAATGTAAAAACTATCTTCGGGAGAAAAGTATTGTTATTTTTCTGTAAAGTTTCATTTTTTATGAATAGTGAACAATACTGAATTTTAATTGAAAATTGACTTTTCATCTAAATAAATTATAATGTTAAATTATATTTTTAATTGACTTTAAAGTAAAAATATTTCTGTAATACATCTATTAATAAAATTTTAGGTTATTATAATTAATTTAATAATTAATTTTGATACAAAAACATTGTACACTTTTGAATATTTCACATTAAAAACCCACTTTTACATCACGCCTGTAGGATTAATTTTAAATTAATTTTTTCCAATTATATTGATTGATTTTGGAAAAAAATATTCCATATTTTAAATAATAATAATTTATATTTTATAATAAGGCCAAATAATTTTTTTTACTAAAGTGATTAGTGAAAATGTTAAATTTAATTACAACGATTAAGGAGAAAACGAGTTTACTTAGTCGTTAAAATTGGAAAATAAGACGTAAAAATGACCCTAAACTTGTAAAAAAGCCATTTTATGGACATATTTAGACCTTATAACTTCTATTATCTATATTTTTCAATTATAAGAGTCACTTTACATGAAAAAACGTGAGAGCACTCAATATTTTTCAAAAATACCAAGCGTGTCTTCTCCCCCACTTATAAAAGGCCACCCTTTCCTCCCTTATTCACACCTTAAAATCACTTAGGTTTGGGAAATAACTACCTAATTAACTACCCAAACTACCTATAATAATAATATAATCCTTTTATTGGGAATAAATATAACTTAGTAAATCATTATTAAAAACCTAAGGAGGATACCTGAAAAAGAGGTAACAATATTCTAAAAGTGGTTTCATTTTATTTCTTTCGACACCTCCTTAAATTATTATTGTACCATGATTATATAAAATAATTAGTATTTTAAATATACTAAAATGTTTTTTTGTTAAGTTTATGACCAAAAACGCCACACACTTCCATCAAATGTGTTATGTAATCATCGTTCGTGTGTATGACTGACTACCGCCTCACGAACCTTTATCATTGGTTTTCTGTTACCACAGGGCAGGGTTTAGAATGATATTTATTTATAGTTTATATATTATATATATGATATTAATTATGTTATTACTCTTCTGAAATTATTATATCACACATACCTTCATGCTTTCCATTTTGCGAGAATATGATATTGTCGCTAGTGAGTACTGCAGACTACCGCATCACAAAGTGTTAGGATTCATTCATGATTGACATGGAATTTATTAAGGATGGTTTTAATAAAAAATAAATTATATATATGAAGTAATAATGATACTATAATGATATTATATATATATCATTTAAATTTTTTTCTTTCAAAATGATAGGGAAATGGAAACAATGTTCATGCCTACGTACGACCAACCATCTCTGTAAAAGGTTTATATCATTTCTGATCAATAAATTTTATATATTACTCTAAATAAATATATAATTAAAACATGTGATATTTAATTAATCATTTATATTCTATATTTTATTAAATAATGATCAAAGTAAGAGGAACAAAAAAAACAAGCCAAAACTAACTTGAAAAATCAAGTAGTTATTACCTGAAATGATGAAAATAATGTAATATTATTAACAAATGGGTAATAATATGTTATAAAATAATAATATATGATATAATAAACATTAATATTGTTTTTTAATAAGTTAATAAATTATTTAAAATGACTATAAAGGAGGTTAAATCACTTTTAACCAAAAGAAAACATGAGGTAAGATATTTCTTCTCAATTTCATTTCATTATGGTATATTGTAATGTTATGTACCTAATTACTTTCATATGGTGTATATAACAACCCTTGAAATATAATGTCATGAAAAATTCACCAATATAGGAATTTTAATTATTTCATATGGGAGGATTTGAATCAAAAGTTACCAAGTGGTAAATAATTTTATAACTCAATCCCTTTTCATTGGGTTACAATAATTCCACTTGCCATTAAAATTATAATATTATTTATTTATTGAATTTTTAATTTCTATTAATGTATTTACACTTGATTTATGTTTATTTATAGTTGATACACATAATTTTTTCATTGATAAATTCTCACTTCAACATTATGATCATTTTAGGGTTTATTTCACAAAATCATTTTAATCAAGATTGTTTATTATTGAATTTTCATTAAATTAAATTATATGATAATTGTTTGATAAAACCTTTAATATTATTATCCTATTTTTATTCATGATGTTTTCAAGTAATGGTACCATGTTACCACTCTTTCCTACTTAAATAATTGAGAATATGTTTTAATAAATTACAACTTCATTTCTCTCTTCGGACGAAATATATTTTCTTATAAAACCATGATTTCTAAAAATGTTTACAAAAATGATTTATTTATACTTTTCAAAAATTATTTATTTAAATACATTTTAACACATTTTTTATTTTTACAAAATGTTTTAAAGAGAATGGAATGACTCTTCATGGGAATGTGACTCTCTTATTGAATCACCCAATAATTTTAGTAATTTTAAGCATTGAATCCTCACCACACTAATATTCCATTGGATTATGGATTAATTTTAGTAATAATGGGATATATACTTCTAGTACGTGGTATGTAAAACCTATGAATCTGAGAAGATGTAGGTGGATAAGCCAAATCTTGTATGTGTTTAATATTCATCAAATGAAAAAGGAATATCTTTTCTTGATTCACTTTTTGGATCATATACTATCACATATGATCTTACAAGGTCTTCTAGATTCAAAATAATGGAGGATGGTGGCTTCCAGATAGTATCAAATCTGGTATCTCTACAAAAAAGTATTGAATTATACAAATCACCCATTATTGGGTGTCTTATGTATGCTAAGCGAGATAAATCATGGTCTAATGATGAGTTCAAATCTAGAATCTCGCACTTCTAAAGAGGTTCTGATTGAAAGATGATCCCAACATGAAGAGGATTCTTCCATATTCTTATGAAAATAAGATATTTAATCTGTTAACAAAATTTTTTGTCTTTATTTGAATCTAGTAACTTTGAGGATATCAAAAATCAATATCAATTTTGATTCCTTCAATCAAAGGAATTAAATTACTCAAATATGAGTAAGACTGAATTGGGTGTTTTGGCATCCAAAAATATTGAATGAACTTACTGATTTTATTAGAATTACTATTAATATATATAATTTCACCATTAATAGATAAATGTGTATATATTCTAGAATTATGGCATCCAACATTTTTATTACATAAACTTTTCATTTACATGGTACAAATAAAGGATCATTTAAGGTTTAATTTCATGGAAATCAGGAACATAACACATGAAAAAAAATTATTATAACCCATTAGGTAGGATTATTAATTGGTCAATCCTAGGTACATTTAATTCATCTCATAATCAGGGGACATACAACAAAGGAAAGGGTGAGCATAAGGCCTGGTAAGGGAAAGAAAGGGGAAAAATTTACATATGATCTTGAGGAATATCAATACAAACATGAGGAATAACATTAAGGAATGAGAAAGATTAATATAATAATAATAATAAGAACATGAATTATAATATGGAAATGTGGCTAAAAAATTTAAATGGAACATTCATAAGAATATCACCATGTTTTTTCACCGAGGTGTTATAAAAATTACCAAGGTTATTCACCAAGGTATCATGAACCATGTAATATCAAGAGATTAAATTATTTACCCAATAAATTGGAGCTCTATCAGGGTCAAACCTTCATATTTATTATTTAATGTGAGACACATATATCATAATAAAATATTTTATAAATAACCAATGTAGAATAAAAAACAGGTTTCATATCAAAATCATGACATTTCAAAAGTTCTTAAAAATTTGATCATTATGTCATTTACAATCAACGAGAAGTGAATGTGGGTTTCATGTATTTTAGTAACAGAATAAAATAAATATGTTTTACATTTAGGTGAATAAACTTTGGAAAGAAATAGGTTTGGGTATTCACAAGAAGAAAATAAAAGGGAATTTCTTGAGGAGAATATGGAAATTTGGAGAAGTAAATTCAACAGCGTAACAGTTATAGATTTTGGTTTTAGAAAATGGTAAAATGAGAGGTTAAATAGGTATCCCATTCATAAAACCGAATTTTCTAGTAAGGGTATGAATAAAAGGGTAATAAAAGAGAGTAGTCATAATAATAAGAAGATATATATAAAAATAGGTTCTTAAATCAAAGAGAAAACACTACTACAAAAATGGTCAAGGGAAGCGATACCCCTTTATCAGCAATTTTTTAGCGCTGATAAAGGGGGGATTTATTAGCTATTTTTCCTGCCGGTGATAAATTTTATGTTTAAAAAAATCAAGAAAAATAAATTATTGTTATATTAGTTTATTTATATTGATATAATATAATATATATTTTTTAAATATGTTTTAGATATGTATAAATAGACTATTAAATTTGATAAATAAGAAATTTCATGAAAATGGATTTAAAATATTTTAAAAAATATTATTAATTAATAAATCTCTAATCATTATTGATTAAAAATAATTTCAAAACAATTTGAAGACACAAATAATCAAAACAATTAATAAAATATCTAAAATAAGTTGAAAATGTAACTCAAACATCAAACAACCATAACTTTTGATCCGTGTGTCTGTTTGAGCTCTACAACATATCAATTTGAAGCCTGCGATTATCTCTACACACCGGTGACCCAAGAAAAGCCTCTGTCACATTTTATGAGGCCAAAAATCCTAGAAGGCCTCCAAAACTGAGTTTTTATTCGGGATACACCAATTTGTTAACATTCAAATAGGTATAAATTCTGATACAGATGTCCGTTATCCCTGTACCACATATCATATCGAATATTGTTTAATTTTCTTCGATTTAACTGGTTGTGGAGTTAAAATGGGATTCTAGATTATAATTTATGGTCATTTTAACATTCAACAGATTTTCAAATTCACATATATATGTATTTATTTGTAAATATATATGTGTCTCTGTGTGTGTTTGTTATATATATGTATGTATGTATTTATTTATTTAATTATAAACACATATAAAAAAAATATTTCATAAATGTATTTAAAAATAATCTCTTAAGTATATATTAATATACAAATAAATATACAGATAATAAAATATAACTAAATATATATATATAAATAAATAAATATAAATATATATTAATATACTAATATATGAATAAATATATTTATATTAATATGAATATATATCAATATAAGAATAAATATAACTATATATATATATAAATAAATATATATATCATTAAATAGGGAAAAAAATGAAATAGCTTAGTGGTAAACGTGCAGCCCCGAAAGGGGGAGGTTGTGGGTTCGAGTTCGGGTGGAAGCAAAGGGGTGCGAGCGTGTGAGGATGCACGAAAAGGGTAGCGCGCGGGAGACCTCCTAGCACTGATAAAGGGGGGAGGGGGGGGGTCAAGAACTGTTAAAATCTCTCCCCGCATTATTTATTTATTTTTTAATTTTTTTTAATTTTTTTGACCTTTATCAGCGCTTTTTAAAAAGCACCAATAAAGGTCCTTTTAGCAGCACTAAAAAAAGCACTGATAAAGGGGTCTTTTATCAGCGGTTTTTTTAGCACTGATAAAAGGGGCCTTTATCAGCGCTTTTCAGAGTGCTGATAAAATGGACACCCCTTTATTAGCGCTATGTTTTACAGCACTTTTTTAGCGCTGTTAAAGCCTGTTTTGAGTGCTGATATAGGCCGTTTTTGTAGTAGTGAAAGAATGAAAATTTCCTTACCTTAAAGAGTTTCTCCTAAAACTTTTGGATTGGATCATTGAGGTATTTAGGGAACCTTGGGAGTTAAAAATTAAATATATTCAGGTAGGATAGACTTTTAGTGGAAGTAAATGGAGAAATGGGTGGGTATTTATAGCAAAAGTGTAAGATTTTTTTATTAATTTCGAAATATAGGCCTTGGAAATCTAGATTATGGAAAAAGAATAACCGTGAGATTTTACATTGTATTTTCCCATGGTTTTGAACAATAGGGTTATAATTTATGCGATGTTAATCTAAAAAAGTCAACCATCTTTTTATATTAGTTATTTTGGCCTAGAAAAATAAAGTAAAAAAAAAGAATATTTTTAATGTTAAAGTTTCCATTTTAGACTTTGGAAAGTAAATTATAGGTTTGGAAATTGATTAAAATAAAATAAAATACTTTATATTAATAAAATAAAATATTTTAGGTCTTGGATTGTGATTAATTAGTTATTAAATCATTATGAAATAATTATGAAGTCATTAAACATATTTAAAAACTCAAAATGTAATTTCAATATTCATGAAAAAATAAAGTATTTTAGAAAATTGTCATAAATCCACAAAACCTAATTTTAACTTTCTGATTTAAAAAGTTATATTTATTTTTTCATAATAATTATCTAAATATATGAATTCTAACTTTAAATTTAAAAACCCTTATTTATTAAAAATAATAGCGAATTGAAAAAAATGCATAGTAATATTTTGGACACTTGAAAAAAATTAAATTATTTTTTTAATTATACTTAAAAAAGAAGGAATTTACCATACTATTTCATTAAAATAAGCAGTATTCATAAAATATTAGTTTATTATAAATATTTATATCTTTTCTGTAAAGTACAATTTTAGTCTGAACAATCAATTTATCAAATTCTGTCTCAATTTTATTAAGAAACACTATTATTAAAATGTAATTTATGGAATAAAATTTTATTTATACCCTGGAATAACACTCTAAGTATCTAAGGCCTTGATTCATAACCCCTGATAACAAATTTGTATGACTTAAGTGTAATATTTTCAATGGTGATAGATTCTTGGGGTGGCTAGGCTAACATTGCTAGAGTGGTAACTTCTACTAACTTGAACTTCTCCCATAAGAAATTTCATTCTAGCTTCACTTATTGAAGCTCAGATTGGTCTTAGTTAAGAGAAAAACCAATAATGTCACCTCCTTACCAAGATAAAAAAAATGGGCTTCATACAGAATAAATCTACTGGCTGAGGTTCTAGTTTCTCCTTTTATGCATTAATTATTCTTTATCATTTCTTATTACAAATTATAATGTAAAATTTTATTACCAAGAATATAGTTTCCAATGGTCATATTGAGCAATATTCATATTTGACCAATGGTAAAAAAATTGTCGAATATTGATGGTTACATTTTCCTTCATGCTCACATCATTATTAATGAGATATGATTTTTTTGCCTAAAAAATAATACAACAGACAATTCCACAAGAAAACAATATAATTCGAAAAGTTTGGGTCATTACACTCTTCCCCCATTAAGATATTTTATCCCCAAAATTTCAATACGTTCCCTTATTTTAGAAAAGGTGTGGGTACTTCTGTCTCATTGACTCCTTTGGTTCCCATGCTGCTTCCTTATATATATGGTTCCTCCACAACACTTTGATGAGTTGAGTAGTCTTTTTTCCTATAAACTTGTCTATACGGTGCAAGATCTCCACCAGAAACTTCTTATAAGAGAGGTCATGTTCTAGTTGTACCACCTTATGATTCAGTACATATGAGGGATTAGGTATGTACTTTCTCAAGAGAGATACAAGGAATTCATCTTGAACTTGAGATATATTTGGTGGAAGTGCAGTCCAATAGGCCTAGAATCAAATGTGATTAAGGATTTCATAGGGGATATTGTACCTAAGGATAATATTCCATTTCTTCCCAAACTACATGAATCTCTTCCATGGTGATATTCGAGGGAAAAATTTATTGGAAACATCAAACTCCATGACCCTTTGATGATTATCATCATATATATTCTATCGACTCTTAGTAGCCTTAATATTTTATTAGATATAATAAAAATTTTATTACTTCTTTGTCATAAGATCATGCCCAATAAGCTTTCTCTCACTAACTTCATCAAAAAATAGGAGTTCTACATCACTTCTCTTATAGATCTTCATAGGGTGCCATTTTAACACTCGAATGGAAGTTATTTTTGTAAAAGAACACAAATAATTATATTTTTTGATCCCATAAACCTTTAAATTCCATTGAGAATGTTCTTACATGTACTTGAGTGTCTGAATAGTCCTTTTAGATTGGACATTGGTTTGGGGGTAGTAGGTTGTACTGAAATTAAATTCATTATTCCAAACATACTAAATACATCTCTAGAATTTATATGTGAACCATATATCATGATAAGAAATGATAGAAATTGGAAACCCATGCTTCCTCACCACTTCTTTTACGTATATCTAGGAAAGCTGGTCAAGAGAGAAATATTCCTGAATAGTGAAACAATGGGAAGTCTTGGTGAGTCACTCCAATATAACCCATATCACATTTTTTTCCTTTGGTTGTTTTAAGAGACAAATAAAAAAGTCCATAGTGATATTATCCCACTTCCATGTTGGTATGGGTGTTGGTTTCAATACCCCTTTCAGAAGCTGTCGCCCTGCCTTCAATTGTTGACACACCTAGCACCTTATTGTGTAGTCAGAAATATCAATTTTCCTATTATCCCACTAATAATGATCACAAAGGTCTCTATACATTTTATTTATTCTAGGATGTATAGATAATATAGATCTATGAGCTTCATCCATCAGATCCTTCTTTATTTCCAGAATAGATGGAACACATAGCCTTGTATGAAATTTCAGTACACATTCTGGATTAATATTGAACTGAATAAACTTCCAATTCTATACAACCACTATATTATTTTGTAAAAAAGGATCTTTTCTTTGAACTTTCTTGATCTTATATAGTAATTATGGTTGAGAAATCATTTGGTATAGGGTTAATGATGTACCTTCACTTATGATTCCCATGTTTAGTTTTACTAGGTATTTGATCAAAGGATCTCCTTGAATCCTCATAATTTCCAAAAAAGGGTCTTTCCTACATAATGCATCAGGAACATTTTTTTCTCTTCTGAGGTGATAATTAATTTAATATTCACAGTCCTTACGAAGTTCCAACAATATCTTATATCTCATTTTCAATCCCTTTTCTGTGAAAATATACTTCAAACATTGGTTTTCTGTGTATATATCACATTTCTCACCATAATGATTGATTATCCACTGAATGAGGATAATATTCATTGTTAATATGTATAATATTAATGTGATTTATTATTAATATACACCATTTGAGTGCATTTTACACTTTGAAAATTTATTCACAATATGATTATAATTCCCTCATAAAATGCACTATTACATGGTACATTTTTGAACACCTCCTAGAATAAAAAATGATCTTGATTTTATATTCATATTTTATTTTATGGTACCCCATTATATAAAGAAAAATTAATTATTTTGGAGCACTTGATGATTCACATTAAAAGACCACCAAAATGGGATTTCCTGCCAACACATTCTAGGTAAAGTAAATAGGACATCAGCCCAATAAAGAGACTGTGGAGGACAATATACAATCTAAATTATTTTGAAAATTTAATTTAAGATATAGGACATCATTGGTAATATTTAATCATATAGTGAAAAGAGCTAATTCGGATGTTTTAATGGAGTTATATGCAGCCCAAGTGGAAGATGAAATTCTGGGCCAGATTCTGTGGCTCAAAAAAATATCCTACCAATTTAATCATATCGCGGAAACCACAAATCATTTTGGGCTGAAACTTTACAGAGTTATTATATATCCATAGGTTCAGTTTTCTATTTTATGGAACACTACAATTTTTCCATATATAAGGTCATATAGGCCCCTATTTTTGGTGGATACAAGCTGGATGCAACTTTGGGTCAAGGGTGGAAAAGTCTCCTATCCCTTACTTTGCACCACCATAGGCCCACCATAATTAAGTTGGATGACTTTCACATTGGAGGCTCGACCCAAGGATCCCAAAATTCCAATTTAAGGCAGTGTTGTTGGACAATTTATTCATATTTTATTCGTTCTTTCATTGTTTAGTTATGTTACCACTTTTCCTTTGTAATGTTCTTCTTCATTTGTTGGTTGTTCAAATCACCTTATATTTCAATAAAAATTGTTCATCTTATTGTATTATATTCTTTTTTTTATCACATTTATACCATTTCTTTTTGGTGTGAATTTATTCATTCCAAACCTTCTGAAATTATTCACACAATGGTGGAGTGATTATTTTATTTTTATTGTTTTTTTACTTCTTCAATTCCTCACTCATGAGTCTATTTCCTGCTTCCATTGAAACCATAACATCAATGGAGGGATATCCCACTTATGGGTTGATCCAAGGGAGTATAAAGAGTATGGATTGGATTCTATTTAACACCCCATTAATATCTAATCACTTCATTTAATTGAGATTTTTATTTGATGATTTTAAAATTTCTTCGTCCATGTTGAATTTTAAGGCCACGTACTTCAAGTGCTAATTCAAACCTTTACCATGGAGTGCTCATAAATTTGATCATCCAAGTGTATAGGTGATTAGTATTATGGTGTATTGGTATAAAACTAGTAAGTGATGAAGTTTTTTGATCTTCTTGAATAATCCCATCTCAAATATAAGAAATTGAAATCATTAAAAAATCATTTCATATAATCCACCCCTTGTAATAACATAGGATCAAACCTTATCATAATTTTATTCCAATTAATTCATTTAGTATTTGATTAAACCTATCTAAAATAAACCCAATGTTTTCCAGTTAATAGACACAATCATCCCATATAATGTGTGTGTCTATAGGTTTCTTCTTAGGTCTTTAAGGAATTGACAACCCAAGCTACTCTACATTAGATTGCTTAACCCTAAAAACTTGGGTAAATTTGGGAGAGACCAAATTTGGACCCCATTTCTAGGGACCCAAGTAATTCATCTAAGCACCCATTCTATTATCCCCATTTCTTCTATTCTCATCCAAATTCTCTTATCTTTTCCTTTTCTCGTTTTTTTCTTTTGGTGCATGTTCGCCTACATTCGTGCCCAATCAAACCATCTAGTTAGGGTAGATAATCCTGAGGTTGGGGACTCAAGTACACCAAGGGAACTCTTTACATTAGATCCTAATATTCCTAATAACCCAGAGTCAAAAATTGAGTCTATTTCAATGGAAGGTCTTCAAATAGAAAAACTCATAAACCCAGGTGGGAACCAAAATGGAAATCCAAATGAGGTATCCCCAAACTTGGGGAATGAAGTTGATGAAACAATGAATGAATTCCTCACACCTGACTAGACCAATTCCCCATAATGCATTAAACAAATTTCCTAGGAGATCCCAACTACATATTTAAACCCAATGTATTAAACCACCTTCCCACATTCCATTGAATGGAGTCCAAGATGCCCCACCTTCACATCAATAAGTTCAACAACATTGTAGAAACCATGTGTCCCCCACATCAATTAGAATCATCTAAGATGAGGCTATTTCCTTTTTCCTTATAGGATCGATCTAAAAATTGTCTAAACAATTGGAGACCATCTTCTATCAAATCTTGGGACTAATTACAAAGATAATTCTACAAAAAATACATCCCCCATCACAAAACAATTTCACTTAAAAAGAGAATCCAAAACCTTTTTGAAAAATAAGGGGAGTCATTTTATGAAACATGGGAATGGTTCAAAGACATAGTTAACATGGTACCTCACCATGGGTTTTCAATCCCAGAACAAGTTCAAATTTTCTATGAAGGGTTGGGCCTAGGGAAAAAATAATTAATTGACATGATGTGTACTGGGACCTTTAGAAACTAAGCCCCAAATGATGCTTACAAGTATCATGAAATCCCTGCCGAACAAAACCAATCATGGGGAACATCACCTTATTATGAAAACTCACAAATAAATACTAGAATGCATACACTTAGATAAGAGAAAAGTATTAGGGATAAACTCGTATCACTCACTAGGAAGGTTGAAGAGATAGACCTTAGGAAAATCCATGAAATCCAAACTGTAGACCAAGTTTGCAAAATTTGTGACAAACATGACCATAAGACTGACAACTGACCAACCATCCCTTCCATTAAAGATGTTCTTCCAGGAGGACTGCCAGCAGATGTCAATGCTCTAAACTTTTAGAAGTCACAGTACCAAAACAATTTCAATCCAAGGTATAATGACCACCCAGGCTTCCGCTGGAAAGATAACCAATAACCTAGACAACAATAAGAACCAAACCCCTACCCTACACAAAATTTCCAAAACCAAAACCAATTCCAAACACAACCATCCCAATACCAACATCCTATTATCCAATACCAACAACCCATCAAACACCCATGAAATAACCAATCCAATAACCAAAGTATTCTCCTGGGATAAACCAACCATCACAAGCCCCTACTCAATCTGTCCCTCTTCCAATCTTTGAGATGTTGTGTAAAAAAATAGAGAAAATAAACTCAAAAGTCTCATACTTTAAACATTAACTATAATCCATTAATACCGGGAAGGCACCCATTCCTAATCAGGTGGTACCATTCTCAACATTAAGGGGAGAATCCAATTACACACAAACCTCTCATGAACAACTCAAAGCAGCGATTGTTTTAAGAAGTGGGAAATCCATTAAGAAACCTGAACAAGACATTCCAAAACCATTAAAAACTTCAACAACACATGAAAATGATGAATAACCACCCATATATTCTAAAAACCAAATGATAATGTGAAGGAACTATAACCACACCAAACAATCAAACAACCTTCTACCTTCCATCAACGCATAAGAGGAAAATCTAAAACAGAACTGAATGAAACTTTGAGGGAAATATTCTCTCAGGTTAAGTAGAACATTCCAATTATCGATGAAATCCAAACCATTCCTACCAACTCAACTTAGCTAAAGCACTTGTGTACTTTTAAAAGAAAATTTTCACATAAAAACCAAGTCATTTTGGCAGATAATGTGAGTATCACCATTCAAGGGACCATTCTTCCAATGTTGAAAGATCCCGGATGTCCATACATCAATGTTCATATTTGAGAGAAAAAAGTTGTCAAAGCCCTTTGTGATCTGGGAGCTAGTGTGAACCTCATTCCTTATTCCATGTATTGTCATTTAGGGCTCGAAGAACTCTAACACACATCTGTCACTCTTAAACTTGCTGATTGTAGTGTTTGAGTTCCTAAGGGGATCTTAAAGGATGTTTTGGGGAAAGATGAAAATTTCCTTTACCAATGTGACATCATTTTTCTTGAAAATCACCCAAACTTAGGTCCTAGGGAGAAAACCTCCATCATCCCTGGTTTTCCCTTCTTAGCAATAAACATGTCATTCATCCGAGTCCGAAATGGGAAAATGCCAATAACCTTCAGGAACATGAGTCTAGACTTGAACATCTACAATGAAAACATTCAAATTGGGGATGATGAAGAGATAGATGAGACTAATTTCATTGGTAGTGTTAATAGTGAACTCAAGGAACATCATGGGATGACTTAAGGTTGTTTAAGTTAAGAAGAGATTGATTTTATTTGTATATATGAGGGAAATTTGTCTCCATGGACTGAATCTATTTCAGATAGCTCTAATGATGATTTTATAGAACCACCAATCAATGATACCATTGGTGAAATTAGTAAAATTGAGTCCACACCCATTCATGACAATAATCAGGATAATTTAGTGGATGAAAATTCTATTCAAAAGGAACCAATTATGTCAAGATATCTGGACAAAAAACTGAGTTCAATACAAAGTCCCATCTTTCCTTGGAAAGTGATAACCAATATGATCTCGAATTTAAGGTCCTACTTTCATCACTAAAGTATGCATTCTTAATGGACAATTGAGCCTTTCCGGTTTTCATTTATTTATCTATTAAATCTAATTAAGAAATTATGCTTCTGGATGTCCTAAGAAATCATAATAAAGCATTTCAAATGACCCTTTTTCATATTCTTGGGATTAGCCCACTCATTTGGAATCATAGGATTTTTCGTGAATCTAAATCCAAACCATGTCATCAACCTCAAAGGAGACTCAATCCAAATCTTATGGATGTTGTAAGTAAATAAATTCTTAATTTGTTGAAAGAAGGTATCATCTTCCCTTTTGCTGAGAGTGAGTGGGTAAGCCCAAATAAAGATGTCCTAAAGAAATTTAGAATTACTGTGATCACCAATGAGGATGGTGACCTTCTCCCCACCAGGTTTTGTAGTGGATCGAGAGTCTCTATTGACTATAGAAAGCTCAACTCATATACCAAGAAAGGCTATTTACCCTTTCCCTTTATTGATCAAGTACTCAAGCGAGTGGCATATTTTCAATTCTATTGCTTCCTAGATAGATTCCAAGGGTATAATCCAATTGAGTTCTCCTTATAGGATTAAAGGAAAACAACCTTCAAGCGTATTCCCTTTGGGTTATGTAATTCCCCTGGTACCTTCCAGCGGTGCATGATGGGAATCTTCCCAGACATGGTGGGGGATTGTTTAGAGGTCTTCATGGATGAATTCTCCATCTTTGTGGATAATTTTGATGGATTCCTTTAGAATGTTGAAAGTGGTTTTTCAAGATGAGAGGATAAGAATATCATCCTAAATTGGAAAAAATGCCATTTCATGGTATAGAAAGGACTTGTTCTAGGCCATCTGGTATCTGGTATAGGGATTGAATTTGATAAAGATAAGGTTGACATCATTAATTACCTTCCCTATCCTGAAACTGTTAAGTAAGTGAGGTCCTTCTTAGGACCTACTGGTTTCTATAGAAGGTTCATTAGGAATTTCAGCTCTATTTCTCTACCACTTTGTGCTCTATTAGTGAAAGATGCTCCATTTTTATGGATATAAAGCTGTGAGGAATCACTCTCTACACTCAACTGAGATCTTATCTCTCCACCTATCATGCAATATCCAAATTGGAAACATAATTTTGAGCCTATGTGTTATTCCAGTGACTTTTTTGTAGGATAATTTTTAAGAAAATGGTGTGAGAAAAATCCATGTGTCATGGATTATGCAAGAAAATATTTAGATGATGCAAAAATTAACTACACCACCACTGATAAATATTTTCTTGCTGCTATCTTTTACTTTGATAAATTCTTGTCATATCTTTTAGGATCACCCATCATTTTATTCACTAACCATTCAACTCTGAAATTACTTTTCCAAAAACAAGATTCTAAGGCTAGATTGATTAGGTGGGTCCTTGTTCTTCAAGAGTTTGATTTAACCATTAAGGATAAAAAGGGTGTTGAAAATGTTTTAGCTGATAACCTTTATTGGATGGAATTAAATGAAAACTCACACCACCATTCTGTGTCTAATTCATTTTTTAATGAGCTCCTTATTTCTGTTAGTGATTTCCCATATTATGTAGACATAAAAAACACTTGGATACGGGTGACATTCCAAAATTTCGCTAGACCCAAGATAAGAAGAAATTATTTTCTAATGTCAAACACTATGTGTTTGATGATCCTTACCTCTTCAAGTTCTATCCTAATAAAATCATTAGGATATGTGTTCTTGAGTCTGAGAAAGAGTCCATTCTAATATTATGTCATGTAGAGGCATGCTAAGGACACTTTTCCACAAATAAAACCACTGAAAAGGTCCTCCAAAGTGGTTTCTACTAGACTAACCTCACTAAGTATTCCTTATAATTCTAAAAAAGTTGTCATAAGTGTTATAAATTAGGGTCCATTACTAAAAGTAATAAAATTCACCTCACTCCCATTCTAGCCATTATAATCTTGGATTGTTGGGGAATTGATTTCTTGGACCTTTCCCAAACTCTAGGGGATACCTCTACATCCTATTAGCTGTTGATTATGTCTCGAAATGGGTTGAGAACATTCCCACAAAGTACAATGACCATCATGTTATGATCTGATTTCTAAAAGAGCAGATATTTTCTCGATTTGGAATTCCTAGTGCAATAATCAATGATCGAGGAACCCATTTCTGCAACTGCCCATTCTCTTCACTCATGTCTAAGTATGGGATTTATCATAAAGTTTATAGTGTGTACCATCCTCAAACCAATGGTCAAGCTGAGTTTGAAAATAGGGAGATTACGAAAATTCTTGAAAAACAGTTAATACCTCTAGGAAATATTGGTTTGAGAAACTCTTGAATTCTCTTTAGGAATATCGTACAACATTAAAAACCATCCTAGGAATGTCACCAGATAGGTTTGTTTATGAAAAATCATGCCATTTACCTGTTTAAATTGAGCATAAGGAATTTTGGGAAATAAATAAAATGGATTTAGACATTTCTTTAGCCAATGGAATGAGGAAATTAGATCTTAATGAATTTGATGAAGTTAGGACGAAGGCTTATGAAAATTTAAGGATAAATAATGCTAGAGTTCAAGATTTCCAATATAGAATTATAAAAGTTAAACACTTTGAACCGGGAAAATTAGTGCCCTTGTACATTTCGAATCTTCATTTACACCCAGGAATGTGAAGGTCTATATGGTCAAGTCTATTCATAGTGCATCATGTGTACCACCATGGGGTAGTAGATATTCAGGATCCTACAAGTGGTCACATTTTCAAGGTCAATGATCACAGGTCAATAAACATTCATTAAATCATAGAATAAATAGGAATCAGAGGTCGAGTTAACTAAGAAAATGTATGAACTGGGAAAAAATTGATAGATATAGGATCCATTCTAGGCTAATGACATTACAAAAAAGCGCTCCACAGGAGGCACCCCGTGGTTTTCATGTTTCCAGCCTTTTTAAATCACCCTTATTTTTCAAATAGTATTAATGAATCATTTCGATACTTAAAAAATTAATAATAAATTATTTTGTTGACCTATTCTTCTATTATGAGTATGGATGGCTATAAATGGGGAGCGCCATATTCATTTGTGTCATGTGGTGTGATCCTTGAGTAATACCTTACCAAGAAATTTAAAAAGAAGACAATGTATCATCAGTTTATTTTTTTATGTGTTTTAGGTTAAAAGAAAAATAAAATAAAAATTTAAAAAATAAAAGGACACATCATAGTTCGTGGGGAAAACCCCATCACAACCGGCGAAGTCATGGGGAATCAAACACAGAACCTAAGGGAGACAAGAGAGTGAACCTACCACTAACCTATGACTTATAGTGTTTCATTATTCTATTTTATTTATATATATTTTTATATTTTAAAATTTATATATCCATATATATATATATATATATATATTATTCTAATTTTTACTTGTTCCTAGTATCTGTCTTTGGTATGCTTAAATAAATAGGGTATTCTGAGTTGATGGAATTTTTTGGTGTATAAACATAAACTTTCATCATTAACGGGGCTTCTTCGAGAGACATGGAGATCAAAGGAGTAATCAGGAGTGACATGAACTTCAACTTAAATAAAAACCAGGTGGCTTTGTTCCATGTTTCTTATTTAAAATTCCTTTTAGAACTCCTCTCCTATACCTCTAACGCCTTCTGAATTTTATTTTCTTTAAACACTGGGGATAGTGTTATTTTAAGTTGTGGGGGGGGGGGGTGAAAAGAAAGAAAAAAAATTAATTTTGTTTGTATAAAAAATGTGTAGAAGGAAATATTTCTTTAACCCAGAACATGATAATACACGTTTCATACTTTGAAATTGAATATCAAATAATTTAGCATGCCCTGATACTAATTTTAATCCATGTATAATTTCATGATCACTAATTTTGGAAAGTGTGGCTGTCTAATGTGATATTTCATTGTGTATATTTTCATCCAAATAAAAAAAAAGAATAATAATGCATGTCCATTGGATAGTGGGGTATTAGTTTGTGTTCATGGGGACCCCAGAATACATATCATAGGTTTGATGATTATTTTAGTTTTAATATGAGTATTAAAAAAATCAAAAAACAAAATAAAAAAACAAAAAAAATAAATTTGCGTGTAGAGTAGTGAAATGACCTTATGCGTGTCTTTCGACACTTGAGAATTGTGACTCCATATTTGGATAGCCCAACGTTAGTAAGTTTATCTCTATTTGTGGTAATTTGACTTTGTTTTTGAGTGAGTTAACTCAAGATGATGCCCAAGTATGTCGGCTTCACCTGGTGCCCTAAGGTCTTTGAGCCTAGGAGTCATCGGTAAAGTCTTGCTACATGGGTTGAATCGATTGAGTTCAATTTCAATTACCATGAAAAAATTGATATATATATATATATATAAAATAAAAAATTAATACTCATATTAATATTTAAATGTGATTCCACATAGTTCTTCCATCATTTCCCCCCTTGAATAAAAATGAACTCCCCTGTCTATTGTGATACACACCACATCTTCATGCTTAAATGATATTGGATGAAATATAGCGATGAATTTGAACAAAGGAATGGGATTGGTCTTGGAATATTATTATGAAACTATCTTGTATTAAAATATTTTTATAGGTTTCATGATTTTTTGGTATAAGGGTTTTGGGTGATCATTGTGTATTAATTTTTTTTGGAAAAGGGAATTCGAATTTCATATTTTTGAGATATATTTTGCTCAGGACTGGAAAAACTGAAGTTGGGGGGGGGGTGTGATTACCCACTGAATGAGGATAATATTAAATGTTAATATATATAATATTCATGTGATTTATTATTTATATACCCCATTTTAGTGAATTTTACAATTTGAACATTAATTCACATTATCATTGTAATTTTCTCTTAAAATGAACTATTACATAGTACATTTTTGAACACCTCCTAAAATACAAAATGATATTGATTTTATTTTTATATTTTATTTTCAGATATCCCATTATATAAGGAATAATTAATTATTTTTTTTCACTTGAAGATTCACTTTGGAAGACCATCAAAATGGGATTTCATGCCAACACATTCTGGGAAAAGTAAACTGGACAACAACCCTATTAAGAGACTATAGCGGCCAAGATACAAGACCAATGATTCTAAAATTTTAACCAATGATATAGGAAATCATGGGTAACATTTTATAAATTAACTAAAAGTGATAATTAGTATGTTTTAATGGTTTTCTAGGCGGCCCAAGTGGAAGATGAAATTCTGGGCCAGATTCTGTGGCCTAGAAAAACATCACACCAATTTATTCATATCTCGGAAACCCCAATTTATTATGGGCTGAAATTTTCTATAGAGTTAGTGGAAATCCGGAGCTTCATGTTTCTGTTCTATGAAATACTACAATTCATCTATCTAAAAGGTCATCTAGGTGCTTCTATTTTATGGATGCAAACTGGATGCAACCTCGGGTAAAGCGTGGAAAAGTCTCATCGTCCTTAATTTCCACCACCCTTGGCCTACCATAATAAAGTGGTATGAATTTCACAACTGGAGGCTCAACCCAAGGCTCCAAAAATGCCTATTTAAGAAGTGGTGTTGGAGGATTTATTCATATTTGATGCTTTCATTCATTGTAGTGTTATGATGCCACTTTTCTTTTGTAATGTTCTTATTGATTTGTAAGTTGTTTGAATCACCGTAGTTTTCAATAATAATTCTTCATATTGTTTTATTATGTTCTTATTATTATCACATTGATACCCATGCTTTAGGTTTTGAATTTATTCATACAAAACTTTGTGAAATTATTCACACAACGGTGGAGTTATTGTTTTCTTTTAATTGTTTTTTTACTTCTTTAATTCCTCCAACATGAGTCTACTTCCTGCATCCATTGAAACCATAGCATCAATGGAGGGTTAACCCACTTCTAGACTGATCCAAGGGAGTATCAAGGGGCAGGATTGGATGTTATTTATCACTCCATTATTGTCTAATCACTTCTTTTTAATTGAGATTTCTATTTAATGATTTTAAAACTTCTTCGACCTTATTGAATTTTTGGGCCACATACTTGAAGTGCTAATGCAATCCTTTACCTTAGAGTGCTTATAAATTTGATCCTCCAAGTGTATAGGTGATTAGTAATATGGTGTGTTAGTATAAAACCAGTAAGTGATGATGTTTTTTGATCTTCTTGAATAAACCCATCTCAAATATAAGAAATTGAAATCGTTAAAAAAGAATTTCATCTCATCCACCCGTTGTAATAACCTAGGACCAACCCTTCTCATAATTTGATTTCAGTTAATTCACATAGTGTTCGCTTAAACCTATCTAAAATCAACACAATTTTGGACACTTAATATCCAAAATTAGTCCATAGAATGTGTGTGTCTATAGGTTTCTTCTTATGTCTCTAAGGAATCGACAGCCCAAGCTACTCTACATTTGACCACTTAACCCTAAGAACATGGGTAAATTTGGGAAAGAACAAAGATATTTCCACCATATATTCAGATTAAAAATAACCATAACTATCTCTATGTTATGTGGAGGATAATTTTTATCACGATGCTTCAACTATCAAGACTCATAAGTGATCACCTGGTCATTTTTTATGAGGATACACCCAATCCCTTTTAGAGATGAATATCTACAAATAATGAATCTTTCTCTAATAGGGGGTAAGTTTAACACATGTGTAGTAATAAATATCTTCTTCCCCTCTTAGAAAAATTTCTTCACACTCCTATATCCAGATGAAATTATACCACTTTTGAGTAAACATTTTTAGTGGATTAGAAATTCCTGAATTGTTTTTCACAAGAATCCTATAATTTCCTACTAAAAAAAGTAACTATGGATCTCAGTTACTGTTGTAGGATGAGGTCACTCCTCTAAAACATTTTTCTTGACATGCTCAACATAGATTACTTTATCTGTTACAATCTGGCTCAAGAAAGAAACTTTTTGTAACCAAAATTCACATTTTCTGAAAATTCAAAATATCATATCCTTCATCATATTTTTAAATATAACACTTATATGACCGTCATTATCCTTAATAATTTTGGAATATATTTGAACAAAACCACTATAATGTTATCAAGATAGTCCAAAAAGACTCTATTCATCAAATACATAAATATCACAAGAGAATTAATCTAGTCTAAGGGAATAAAAAAAACTCATAATGAATATATCTTTATCATAAAGAGGTATTGACAATATCTTCTTTATTCATGCTCCACTGATGATAACCAAATCTAAGATCAATCTTTAAGAATAATTGATCCCCATGAAGCTGGTCAAATAAATCATCAATCCTTGGAAGAGGTAACTTTTTCCTTACTATGACGCCATTAAGTTCTCTATAACCAATTCATAGACACATTGATCCATTTTTATTCTTTACAAATCAAACATGTGCTCACCAAGTACACACACTTAGTTAGATAAACCTCTTATCCCAAAGATATTGGATTCTTTTCTTTAATTCCTCTAGCTTCACATTTTCCATTATATACAGGTTCTTTGATATCGTCTTATATCCATGTATGAGTTCAATGGATAACTATACCTCTCTTTTTGGGGGAGGTCCATGAAACTCTTTAGGAAATAAATCATTGTATTCATAAAAGATGGGGATATTTTTTATTCTCATACTTTCATTTCCTTCTTCCTCTTCACTGATCACCTCCATATTGAAATCTGTAGGAGGAACTTCTTGAAAAAGCCCATGTCATGATATCTCTCCTTTGAAAATAAATGTAGGTTTTCTATTCAATTATATTGCGATTTCCTTATCTTTTTAGTTGGTCATAGCATTATAATTTATAGGCTAGTCCATACCTATTATAATGTTGAATTCTAGAATGGGAAAGAAAACTAGATTTATAATGAGATTGTGCTCTCTAAAGTCAACAACAGATTTTCTATACACTGTTGATGTTTGGATAATCCCTCCAGAATTATTGTTTGATAAATATACTTATAGAAGTTTAGGGATTGATTCTATATTATTTCAAAACATATATGGAATAAATAAATGAATATAACTTGAATCAAACAATATATTTTATAGCTTTGAGAGAATAATGAGAGTACCTTTCACCATATAAGTTGTAGCTTCAACTTTATCCATCATTATAGAAAATCTAGACCTTTCCCTCTTGGCCTATGTTGAGGATGGTGGTGATTCCCCTTCATTATCTTCTGATTTAGCCAATGATTAGAAATGTTCCAAAGCTTCCGACACTTGAATCATTGTTTTCCTAAAAGGTTGGGGCCGAAGCCACATTTTATTATTAATGAAAATAAAAGACCTCTTTTAACTGGGTAGAGGGAGAACCATTACATAGCCTGAAGGCCCAGTGGGCATGTTTCCCATTACATAGCCCGTAGGCCCAAATATTTGGCCTACGGCCCATTCTGTGAATAGTAACCCGGCTACTACAGTACTCGCCATTGCCACAGTACCCTGCCGCCGCTATAGTATCCTGCCACCGCTACAGTACCTGCCGATCAATAGTACCACTGCCGCTATAGTACCACTACAGTATTGTATTTAGTGTTTATAAGTTGAAGAATCCCCTCACTAAAATTGTTCTGAGCAATATGATCATCTCTTACACACCTGTAACATTTATTTCTCTCATGAAATTAGTTCCCCAAATGCTTATTCACACATTTTTTTGAATGTGGGAAGTTTCACTTGATTTCCTCCTATTTTATAATCAAATTTCATCCCTAAGAATGGGTCTATTGATCACTTATTTTTTTGATCTATGAGACCACTACGTATTTATGAACTCTTGTTCAAACTTAATATATTTCTCACTATATCTTCATATTTTTCATTTTATTGGTTTGATATATTCTTTTATGGATGTTGTCTTGGCCCATCGAAGAATCTATCAAACTTTCCATTAGGATCCGTGAAAAAGATATAGGTGTGACAAGAAATTCTTGTAAATTTCATCATATAGATTCGAATATATTCATTTTACTTATTCTTAATCTCTAATAATTTCTTCTTTATTTTAATTTACATTGAATGGGGGAAATATTTTTTTGATAAGGTTACCTTGAACTGTTTCTACTCTATAACATTAATCTACCTTCTTGGATTATTGTTTTTAATCATTTTCCACCACTGATTAGCTTCACACTTTAAGTGGTACACAACCAGGGTGACTTTATCTTGTTCTGAATAATAGAGTACATAAAATATCTTTTCTATAGAGACTATCCATTATTTAGAAGTCAATGGGTTAGTAGATCCCTTAAAATAAGGTGGTCATTGATTCATAAATGATTGAATAGAAGGTTTTTCACTTAGAGGTGAATCTAGTCTCTTATCTTCATTCAAGTTGTTGTTTATTACTCGATTTAGTTGATTCACAATCCTAATGAAGTTTTCCATTCTAACTTACATCAGTGGGTCGTTAGTGCATTATTAGTTTCACTCACCATTTATGTGGTTCCCTATATTTCCAACCATTTTATAAAATAAGAAAACCTTAGGGAGAAACATGTTTATTTTAATAATATTATAAATTTAAAGTAATGTTTATGTCCTAAAACATCATTCTTAAGTATGCTTTTCTTAAAAAAAAATTAATTTTCTATAAATCCTTCATAATGTTTCATAAAAATATTGTGATTAACTATACATATCCCCTAAGAGTTTCAAACTAGGAATGAATCAAGGACCATTGTCATACACCAGTTCTCGTTTGAGTCTATCTCAAAATAGTGATGTCTGGTGTTATCCCTAGATACATATATTCTATATCCATATCCACTTGTTCTTATCCATATATTTATTTCTTTTCTCAGAAACCACTTAATTAATACTTCACCAAAACACCAAGATGTTTTCTATATTATAACATGTCCCTTTGGTACTTAATAAAATTTTTAAATCCTAATTTCCACAAATAACTAAACCATCCTTTGATACCAATAATGGAATCCCACATTTTTATTTCATCAAATTTTCATTTACTTGGTACAAATAAAGGATCTTTTAATGTTTAGTTTCATGGAAATCAGAAACATATTAAATGAAAACATAAAACTTTATTATAATCCACTTGGTAGGGTTATTCATTGTTTTATCCTAAGTAAATATACTTATTATTATAACCTAGGTACATACATCAAAGGAAAGGGAGATAATAATTCAAATTAAGAGAAATCAAGGGAAATAATTTACATGTGATCTTGAGGAATATCAATAAAAACGTGAGGAATAACATTAAGGAATGAGAAATAGTAATATAATAATAATAATAAATGAATAATAACATGTAAATGTGGATAAAAAATTTAAATTATACATTCATAAAAATTTCACCATGGTTTTTCACTGAGGTGTCAAAAAAATACCATAGTTATTCACCAAGGTGTCACAAACCATGCCATCTCTAGAACTTAAATTCTTTACCTAAGGAATTGGAGATCTATCCGGTAACACCATTCATATGTATAATTTAATATGATCCACATATATCCTAATCAAACATTTAATCAATAACCCAAGGAGAACACAAAAAATGGGGTTCATATCAAAATCATGGTGTTTCAAAAGTGCTTAAAAACGTGTTCATTATGTCATTTTCAGTGCACGAAAAGGGAATATGGGTTTTATGCATGTTAATCATAGAATAAAATAAATAAGTTTTAAATTTATGTGAAATTCATTTTAAAATAAAGAGTCTTGTGTATTCACAAGAATAATATAAAAGATAATTCCTTAAGGATAAGATGAAAATTTTAAGAAGTAAATTCGGTTGCACAATCAGTAAAAAGTATAGTTTAAGAATGGGGTAAAATGATAGGGGAGAGGGGCATCCCATTCATAAAACACAACATTTAAGTAATATTATGAACAAAAGGGTAATTAAATAGATTATGCCTAACCATCATAAAATTTATACTAAAAGAAGTTCGTGAATCGAAGAGAAAATAATTATAATTCGCTTACCTTAAAGAGTTACTCCTAAAACTTGAGGAATGGAACCTTGGGGGATTGCCGAAACATTGGGAGGTAAAAATAATAAAAATCTGTAGTGTATGGATTTATATTTAAATAAAATAGAGAAAGGGGTGGGTAATTTTAGCAAACGTGGAGGATTTTGTTTTTTATTTCAAAATATAGGCCTTCAAAATCTAGGTTGTGGAAAATGAAAAACCATGGGATTTACCGTGGTATTTTCCCATGGTTTTGGACACTTGGGGCCATATTTAATGTTATTTAAATTTAAAATAGTCTATAATTATTTTATATTACTTATTTTGGCATTTAAAAGTAAACATTCTACCAAAATAATGTTTTTAATGTTAAAGTTTCCATTTTAGACATTGGAAAGTAAATTTTAGGTTTGTAAATTGATTAAAATATTTTAAAATACTTGATATTAATAAAACAAAACATATGAGGTAATTTATTATGGTTAATTAGTTATTAAATCATTATTACATAGTTATGAAGTCATTAAACATACCAAAAAACTCATACAATATTTTTAATATTCATAAAAAATAAATTATTTTAGAAAGTTATCATAAATTCATCCTAACCTAATTTTGATGCGTTGATGTCAAAAAATGGTATTTATTTATCATAATAATTATCTATATATGATAATTATAACTTCAAAATATAAAAATCCTTAATTATTAAAAATAATACCGGATTGAAAAATGCTTAGTAAAATTTCAGTCACTTGAAAAAAATAAAATTATTTTATATTTTATATTTAAAAAATATTTTTTATCATACTATTTCATTAAAAAAAGTATTATTCATAATATCTTTGTTTATTATAAATATTCATATCTTTAATTTAATGTTCAATTTATATCTAAAAAATCAATCTATCAAATTCTATATGAATTTTGTTAAGAAAAAATATTATTAAAATAGAATTGAAGGAATAAAAATTTTATTTATAAAATGGAATTTTATAAGTCCTAGAAACATTAACATTTATAAATACCATATATGACCTAAGGGTAAAGTGTGTTATGGTGATATATTCATGGAGAAACATAGCTAGCATCACCCAAGTTGTAATTTACACTAACATGAACTTATCAAGTAGGCAATTTTGTTTTGGGTTCACTTGTTGAAGCTCAGTTTGGGATCAGTCAAAAGAGAACCTCGGTGATGCTATCTCCCTCAAAATATCTGACAAATGGGATTTAGATTAAACGACTCTACTAATTTAGGATATTTTATTTCTTTTCTTTATTAATTATTCTTTATCATTTATACTTACAAATAATAATGTAAAATATTATTACCAAGAGAATAATTAGAAATGGTCATATTGACCTATGATCAAAAAATATTCAAATCACGATGGTTAAATTTCCATTTATACTCACTTAATTATTAAAGAGATATATTATTTTTGTGTATAAAATAACATAACACACATTTTATCAAGAGAAAAATATCATTCTAAAAGTCTGGGTCGTTACAAGAATCCTTATTGGTGATAATTTTGTAACAAAGATACCAAATGTTATTAATTTCTCTACATGTGATGAAATGATCGAGGTGAATGTAGAGTACGAGTATGTTCCTCCATTTTTGTGATTTTTATAGAATTAAAGGGAACGAAATTTCCAATTACAGGGTTATACAAAAGCAAAAGAAGCCTCCTCCTAACACTAGTGCTTGGAAAGATATTAATAGAAGGAGTAAAGGAAAGGCATATGTAATGGGAAAATGATTTATCAAAAAATGATTATCCTGGGAAATGGGTGAAGAATAAATATATCAACTATGATGTAAAAAAATAAATGGAATATACTAGGACTCTTTTATTGATAAAGAGTAAAGGGAGATTGAGAAATCTTGGATATCAACAAATTTAATTCCTACTGGGTATTTTGGTGAAATAATGGCACATAATAGTGTTATATCTGACAGGTAAGGGAATAATTTTCTTGAAATTACCTATGAAATTGTAAATCATGTTGTTTCCCTGAGGGATAAACACCATGATGGAATTATATGACGAGTAGAAAATAACTGAAAAATATAAACCTAGTGATAATATTATAGCCCTTGCTTCTCTATCTGTTAAGGATAACAATAATGGGATTATCAATGCATATGTGGGTGTTATTAATGGTTCTAGAAAGGAAGTTTCAGAAAAGCAAAACCTCATTTTCCTTGGTCACCCTTACCACATTTTGGATCCTCTAAATAGTTATTTCTGTAATTGGCCATATAGGCCTCATTCATCTTCACATGTTGAACCTAGAAATGTCTTATCTCATTCTTTCATTATGGTGGATCTTACTACTGCAACAGCTTGAACCAAGAACTATTTAACCCATTACCTGAGCTAGTGGGTCACATAGCCTCAAGCACACCTCAATGTATTCCTGAGGTTACTAACTAGAAGCGAGGGTGTAAATGTGATATGTTGGGGAGACTATACACTTTTATCAGAGTGGCATTGCAAATAAAATAATAAATATAAAACAATAGAATCATATATAAACATACAGAATAAATAAAGTAGTAGAAGACTAAATAAATGATAATAATAGTCAGAATCCACCAAGTTAGTGTCATATACTTGGATTCATGAAATGATAAAATACAAAAGGAAATCGGGGATAAGAAGATAAAAGCGTGATAAAAAATCTACCAAAAGAGCAAAAACTACTCCAAAAGCATCTTGATCCTATGCTCGGCCCTCTGATCCGGAGGTCTAACTATAAGTAAGCTTATCAAATACCTATAGAATCGTGCTTTCCCTTATCAATACCTACAAACATATAATATTCTCTTGTTCCTAAGGATGTTTGAGTAGGGTGTGAGATAAAAATCTCATTAGGACAACTACAATAGTTTCTACTCCTAATCCAAGTAGTGCTCGTAATAAAATTGTGTGAATGGATAAATAATTAATTAACAATGTTGGATAAATGAATAATTTCCTATTCAATTTCTAAAAAGTCACATGGAGGCTCTAACTACATCGTCTTTTAGGAATATGTGATCAGTAACTTTATATATAGTAGTAATATATATATATATATATATAGTATAGTATAGTATATTTATATATTGTATTCACCTATATGAACCATTTACATGCGGACATAGGTGGAAATATACCTAGAATACTATTTTATGGATAGAACGGGGTGTAACTCAGACATCCATAACTAGTCTAATGAGCCTATAATCTCATGTAACAAGGTACATGCCCCATATCTTATAGTGAGTGGGAGATTTCATTCTTGTCACTTGATATGGTGAGAGTGCCATCATGTCAACACTAGAACAAGGGATGAAATGCATCAAGACAAACATAATACTAGTGTTAATGGTGTGAGACATCATAATAAACACCCAATGTATGGGAGAATGATACCATCTAGATTAACATAATCATTACCACCGAATCACAGCCTATCACAAGGCATATTCACATTTATGATATTAAGCATGAGGAAATACTTTTCATTCCATGTTCACACAACACATATAAATTAATAAGTCATATTGATGTTTATAATATAACACATACAACATTAACTATAATGTGTCTCTTTAATCAAGGTCAATTCCTTTCAAAGCAACACAATTCATAACAACCATTTTATTATGCACATGAAAAAGGCATGGTCTTACCAATATTTGTAAATCATATTATTTTGAAAATTTGATTCATTTAACGAGAGAAAACCATCATGAATTATCCATTCCATATTTACATTCCATTTAATTCACTAAGTCAAATTAATTCATTTCATAAGTTTCAAAGAGCTATTTATATTTTAATATGGTCATCTAGGGAACTTCCTACATGGGAAATTCCAAGTGTAAGTTGGACCATCACTTGGAAGATACCCTTTGTTAAAATAATCATTCAAAATACAAGGTAAAAATCAATTTAAAAGTTTCATATTTAAAGTCTTAAAAGGCGTTTTGGGCATAAAAAAATTTAACCAAAAAGGTAAATTCAAATTAGAACACCCAAGGGGTGTTTATATATGAGGTCAAGACACTATAAACAACTAAAAAAGAATCAAGGGGAGTGTATCATTACTAGATGATCAATTTGATATGAAGGACTCAATTTAAAGGGGATTCTCAAAAAAATCTGGTGTAGAACCCAGCAAAATAGCAATGAAACAATAAAACTCAAGGAGAAAATGACATGACCACCCACCTGAAGTCTATAAATGACTCCTTACTTGATATTGGCTTCATATTTAGATTAGGTTGGAAGAAATCTAAGAAATGACCCAACTCCATGAAAATAGGGAGAAAGAGATTGCACCTAAGTAGTGTGATAGATTCTTAGGTATACTTTAATAGGAATGCAAATAATTTTAGAATGTTCCTAGATTGATCCAATGATTCTGATAGACCATGATCAAGATTTGGATCAGAGAGTTATCCCAAGTCCTAGCTTCACAATGATTTTGTGCTCAGAGAAGGAAGGAGGTCATTTCAGGTGCTAGAGGAAGAAGGTAGAAAAGGAAAAGGGGTTATAAGATTAAGTGAAGAAAAAAATTAATTTCACCTTAAAATATAAGGGCGCATGGTTTGTCCACATGATTTTCCAAACCGTTCTTCAATCACTACAGTGAAGGGGCACACCACACGATTAGGTCCACGATTTATCTAACTATGTGAAAATTGTTCAAAAAGGATTTATACAAGAACTCTATATCCCAATAAGGGTATGTGCTTGGGGTCAAAAAATTCTAGATAAATCATGCATCCCCTAGATCCACACTATATGGAATCACATGGTTTTAGAGAAATTGTGCGGGTTGGGTGGCACCATTTTGTCTGGTAGTGAGACCCATTATATTCCTATACATTTTGTGGCTTCAAGATCTAAACGATCCCTGAAAACACTAGAGACCTACTTTACTTTATTCATCATAAATATTAGGAATTATTAATGAATTTAAATTGAAAAAAAAATAGTCTCCACCTTTATGAAGATATGGGTCATTACAACCTCCCATCCTCAAACCAACTCATCCTCAAGTTGGACTTATGAGGGTAAAGAGGTATCTTCAGTGAAGATTTCTATCCACTAACCTCATATATCAACTTCCCATTCCCAGGTCTCATTCAATACTTGGTATTTCTACCATAGCACCCGTAACAAAGTAATGAACCTTCCTTGGAGTGTCTTCATGGTTTGATCATCAATACAAATTGAATATTACTATAAAGAAGCACCTACATCCAGTTATAAATCATCTGGATAAAAGATATGTGGTAGGTCTGGATGATATTTTCAAATCCAAGACACATGAAAAACATCGTTCATAGACTGATATTTCTGAGGGAGCACCATATGTTAATCCATTGATCTAATTTGTTTCAAAACCTTGATGGGTCCAATGAACCAAGGTGAGGTCTTACCCTACCTCCAAATAAGTCTATGGCCCAGCCTGGGTGAGACTCGCAAGAAAACCTAGTCTATGACCTTAAACTCAAGAGGGAACCAATGTCTATTGGTATATGAATACTTTCTTGACTGATATTTCATCAAGTTCTTTTTGATCATCTTGACCAACTATGTAGTATTTTACATGAGATGTGGTCCAAGCATAGCTACCTCCCCTCCTCTAGCCAGCACAAAGGTGAGTATAAAGTCCTACCATATAAGGATTTATAAGGATCCATCTCAATGGTATCCTAAAATCTATTGTCATAAGCAAACTTGATGATGGGAATGTGTTTCTCCCAGAAACCTCAAAAGTCGAGGAAACTTGAACATAGCATTTCCTATTGCACCTAAATCATACACTCCATCAGTCCATTGGTCTATTGGTGATAAGAAATTCATAGAATCACCTATGTGCCCAAGTCCTTCTACAACCCCTACCAGAACCGTGATTTTAAATTTTATTCACTTTCTAAAATGATAGAACATGGCACTATATGTAGACGTACAATATCTATATTGTACAATATTCCAAGATTTTCTACCGAGAAGGTCTCTCAAATAGTTAGAAAGTGTGATAACTTTATAAAATGATCAATGAAAACCCACACTGTATCATTTCCATGAGGTGATTTGGGTAAACCAATCATGAAATCTATTAAAATATCTTTCCATTTCCACTCAGGAATGGAAAATTGCTCTAAAATCCCATCCAGAGGCTGACGTTATGCCTTCACCCATTAATAGTTGGAACATTGAGTGATATAGATGACAAACTCACATTTCAGACCAGGACACCAATACCTGTGCCGTAGATCTCTATACATTTTGGTGACACCGAGGTGAATCACCCATGAAGATGTGTAGAATTACGACATCAATTCCCCTCTAATGTCCACGAGGACACATACACGCCCATGTAATAGTAAATTTTCACCCCCATCCAAAATAAAAATTGAATTTGTATCGTCATATACAAATATTTCTATTAGGGTAAGTCCATCAGGATTAGATATCTGTCTCATTATTACCTGTTCAATATGATTAGAATTCATTGCTAAGTCCGAGAGGATAGTCTGACCATGGTACTCCAAAACCTCAACATTTATCTCTAAAAATAATTCCATGAGTTTCCATTCCCCATTTGATTTATGAATTTCCTATTTTTGGGTCTTATAGATTAGATAATTGGCTACAGTATTGCCTTTTCCAGACATGTAGGAAATCTAGAAATCAAACAACTATAGGTAATCAACCCACTTTGACTATCTGAGACATAGAACCCACTATGTGAAGTTGTACGTAAGAATTTTAGGATTAGTAAACACCACAAAATAATCTCCAAGTAGATAGTGTCTCTAATAACATAATGCATGTACAAAAATAGGGAAATTAAGGTTGTGATTTGCGTAATTCCACTCATGAGTCCTCAACTAATGATACCGATACACAATGACTCACTTTTACTACAACATAACTGCTCCAATCCTGATACTTAATGCGTCACATTAAACAGAATAGCTCCTATATGGCTCTAGAAGAATTATTATCAATCCTAAAGTCAAACAACCCATCAAAATCGGAAAGGATTCTTCACAAGGTTCACACCATAAATATTTCTCACCCTTATTTATCAATCCCGTAAGAATTATTTCAATACATGAGAAATCCAATCTGAAGCATTTTTAATATCCAAAAAACCCCAAGAAACCTAGAATATCAAAAAACTTATTAGGTTACTCCCTATAAACTACAACTCCCACTTTCTCTGGGTCTACTAAAACTCCTATCTCTGAGATAATGTGACCCAAGAAGTTTACTTTTTAGATAAAAAAGTGGTATTTAGTGAACTTATCATATATATGATACTCTCTTAGTGTATTCAGCATGATCTCCAGATGGGTTTCATGGCTGTGTCTGGATCATGGATACACCAAGATATCGTCAATAAATACTACCATGAATGAATCTATATACAGGTGAAAAAACGGATTTGGAAGGTCAATGAAGACTCAAGGTTCATTCCCAAGTCAAAAAGGAATGACCAGGTACTCATATAGACCATATATTATCCTGAAATATGTATGGGGCATGTTCGATTACTTGATAGACACCTGGTGATAACTCAACCTAAAATATATCTTTGAAAACACTTTCTCCCCTCATAGCTGATCAAATAGATCTTCTATTCTAGGTAGTGGATACCTATTATTTACCACGAGCTGGTATAATCAACGATAATACACACAGAGCCTGAGGTTAATGTATTCCTTCATAGAGAAAAGGACCAGTGAACCCCCATGATAAGTGATGGGGAATATTCCTGTAGCCTTTAGATCATACAATTATTTCTTGAGCTCCAAAAGCTCCAAAGGTTCCATTATATATGGAGTAATGGTCACTGGTGATACTCCTAGAATGATGTATATAGTGAATTATACCTCTCACACTAGAGGTATAATAGATAATTTATTATAAAATATTTCCCTGAATTTCTCTACTATAGGAGAAAAAATAGGGGATCATAACCCCTAGTTGTCTAAGAAAATTCTGGTGATATGAGTGGTCACATTTCCAAGACTCTACTACATGGGCCCTGTTCATGTTTCTAGAACATCCCATTTTCATTTATTTACATGATTAATATCCTCCAGTGACGTAAAATTCTCGCTCCTATGATAGTAGTCAATATGGGATTGATAGGGAACTAACCATCCGATCCTGATGATATTTCAAAGCCTGTCATGTCGAGGATGTAAAGATTCCATTCAAAAATGTACCCACATATCTCAAGTGGTAAATCCTTAAAATGGAGAACACCCTATTATCATATACCTAATGTTGTATCTAGTGTCATAATTCTATAGAATATATCGATATCGAGGCCCAGATTCTTAGTGATTGTCTAAGATATAATGGAGTGAGACATGCCTTTGTCAAATAAAGAAGACACTAAAGTGGAGGATACTAGAATAGTACCTCATACAGTAGAAGTTACAATGCTATTGTAACACCCCAAGCTTCTACAGTACACTTCTCTTTGAATAATGCAATAGCGTGTGCTATACACAACATCGAGTTCTAACACACCACAACCAATCAAACTAGCCGTTATGAATAGTAATACCCACGTTTTGAAATTTATAAATTTTATTTTTCAAAATGGACTTCATTTTTGGATTCGTAATATCGAAATTAGCCTAGGGTGAATTTTTGGTATTTTTCTGAAAAACTTCATTTTTTGATGAATAGTGAAACCACTAACTGGTAGTTAAAAAACTGATTTTTTCATAAAACTTAATTTTACCACTTCTGTGATTGAAATTTCGAAAATCTGAGACACAAGGTTATTATCAAGGAGATGAAAATAATTTTTTGTGAATAGTAACTTTTTACTTTTATTTACCACGGTTAAAAGTAAATAGGGTAATTATGGGTAAAAATGAAATTAATATTACCCTAATACATGTCCTAATTCTATTGTATAAGTGTATCTCGACCAAAAACAACCCAAGGAATAAAATATTATCATTTAGGTCCACTTGGATTAGATTATGACATTTATTATTATTTAATTCAAAGAAGAGTTAAAAGAGTTAAAATCAAAGTTTATTTACTAAAACATTTTTAATATAGGGTTACACATAAGATAAATTCGATTATAAATATTCATTAGAAATATAATAATATTTCCTACATATTTATATTTTATTTATAATTTTTAGACATTATATATGTTAATTTATTTATGACACAATGATGATGCAGTAATTACCATAATAGTGAGAAATTAAAATAATTTATATTATAAATACCCAAATAAATATAATTTGAGCCTTTTTATGAATTAAACTAATTTTCTAGGTTAATATGACATGTTAGGATTTATTTACTTAAATTTGTTCGAAGTAATCATTCTGTTTTGATTTTCACAAAAATCAATTTTCCAAATAGTGTTAAAATTGACATAAAAGAATTTTTAAAACAAATATTATATTATTAAATGATATTCAATTCTTGAAAATCTAAGGTTCGGGAAAGAGACTTATATAATGATTGGTATATCATTAATTTACCACTTAGGGGTCTCTTGGAGGTATATAGTAAGTTTATTTACTATATAATATAAAAATACAAAGTTACATGGTAAGTGTCAAACTAATTAACTAAGAGTTAAAACTAAAAGATAAGGTTAATATAATGACCCAAACCTATATAAATACTATTGGTTGACTGGTTTTCGACCCATCCCCACCTTAACCTTTAAATAATCCACTTTTGAGCCATTAGAAACCGAATATTAATTTATTATAAAATAATATTTCTAGCTTTTCCAAAGGTGCCCCTCACCCCTCTAATAAAAGGGCACTCCCCCTTCTCACTAATTCACACATTCAAAGCATTTTGGATCGTCCAACCCCTACCCAAATACTCTCTCAACTTCCCTCAATTCAGCCTAGATGCCTTAGTTTTATTAGAAAGCCAACCTAAGGAGCCCTTTTGACCAAATCAAAAGGAAGAACCCAAAGAAGAAGTAATGTTTTCACCACCCTCTTTCATGTTCCTTTATTCTTCAACTTATTATTTATTTATTATTCCCATTATAAAATAATAACTCCAGTATCTTATATATACTGTGATGTTATTATAAATATGGTATAACCATATCCAGTATTCTGTCCATCCTTTGAATGAAATGTCACCATACGTGCGTACGTACGACTTACCGTCTCCACATCGTGGTGTAATTGTTATTCAATAAATTATTATTTGGATGGGTATAATAATGATGTTTAATTCATATAAATAATAAATATAACATGATAATGATTCTATATATATGATATACCATCCAATTATATATTATTTTAATATCAAAAGAATGATATTGTTTCTCGTGCGTACGTACGGACTACCGTCTCCACGAACGCGATGAGATTCATTCTCCATCGTATCCATTCAAGTATAATTCTCATTTTATGATTAAAAATAATGTTTAAGGACTTGATATAATTCTGGATATGAATAAGATACAACCTATCCATAACAAAAAATGGCTTATGTAACAAAAAATATAAAAGAAAACGAGTAAGTTAACACCCGAAACGACGATAATTCTAATATATTATTAACAAATCAATGTTAAAAGATCATATATGATATCATATTAATTTATATGATTATTGTATAATTTAATAACAATTATTTCACCATTATACATGAGGTTAACCTACCCTCATCCAAGGAAAAGTACTAGGTAAGGGTTTATTTTGCAATCTCTTCATTATCCGAGGTTGTTTATACGTAATATTCTACTGGGATTTCTTTATCATCCACATCCATGTTTCTTAAAAATGTATTTCAAAACATTTTTACTATTTACAAGAATATGGGTTAAAGTCATTTATACCCCTGTTTGAATTTTTATAAGATGTTTATAAAGGAATATTTCTATCGTTTTCCAAACAAGGTGCTTTATAACCTTTTCGACAGAATTAAGGTAGGAATGTTTTTTTACTTATACGGCGGGTGCGACTATTTTCTACCGTTATAAAATATTCGAATCTTCCCTTACAAGATTATAAAAATATTTTCAAATAAAATGTTTTATTTTATAAATATATGACTCTTAAATGATTTCAAAATAGAAAGAGATATTTCTTTAAAAAGAGTTTTGATTTCATCTATGTCAACATCCTTTGATGGATTTTAAGTTTATTTGGAGTTGATTTATTATGATACAAAACTTCCATATTGTATTGATGGTTTTGCGATATGTTTGACTATGGATGTGTTATTTTTATTCCATTCATGGTTTATAAGGAAATTATTGACATTTCGTATGCTAGTTTTAATACAGATGTCTATGTTCTGTTTAAATATATTCATATGAGGAATGAATTAGACATAATAAGTGACGGGTGGAGCCCGCTATAGCTCCTCAATGAATCAATAGGTCTCATGGGACAAAATAGTGTCTTGGCACAAGGCCTTGACAAAATCTTATTTGTAGTCTTGGCACGAGGCCTTAGCTATGTGGTTATGATAGTCGGGCATTATGCATTCCATCATTATGAAAGTGGTTATTGATATTGCATGTGATTATTTGATTAGTAGAATATGCATGTGAATAAGTAAATGGAATTATTTCATTTTATTTTTTTCATACTATGTTGAAGTTCAATTTTAAAAGGATTTTTTTAGTTATACATTGCCTTAAATGTTTATTCTTATTTATGAAAGTTTCCTCTATATTGTTATCCTTACTGGCCATTTGAGCTCACCCCTTTTCTATGTTTTATTTTTCCCAGGATGGGAAGAAGTAATTTATGAATGACCTGAAGGGATAGTATGAGGGGATAAGAGTGTGGTATATGGAAACTATATTGTTGTAGTTTTCATTTAATGATGTAATGTAAACTTTATTAATTTATCTAGTTATTCCAAGGCTACTAAACTATTCGGTCTTTTGAGACTTGATCTTTCTTGTGATCATGCCAATGTTATGTAATAATGCACCGAATCTAGGTAACTGGGGTTAGGGTGTTACAGTTGGTATCAGAGGAAGTTTAGTACAAACTTTGGAAGATAGATTTAGATAAACTTTGATTAGAGCACATAGATTTAAGATGGAATTTGAGGATTAGTATAGAATAACTTCCTAGAATTTTGGTATTGTAGAGATTTTGTGAGTTTTCTGAGCAATACATCCCCGTCTGGATATGAGTAGTTAGAGGTAGCTCTGGCACAGATGTACCTAGGGGTAAAACCCAAAAACACCGCTTTGATCTAGACTCAAACGGGAACTGATGCATGACAATAGGCCTTGCTGTACTCTTGGTTATGACACTCCCGGGGGATATGCTTAGGATAAATCTCATTTTATTTAAAAATAATTATGAACGATTTATGAGTATATACTTCCTCAATGAAAACAGTTTTATGATTATGGATTATATCCATAAATAGTTCAATTTATGTTAATTGTTTTATAATTATGGAATTATGTGTTTTGATTCATAAACTGTTCTAGTTTATGCCATTGTTTAGAAATGGCGCCTAGTGGAAGAAATAAAAACCATATCAATGCACGCACTCCATGTAGGGATTTACCTCCTGCTCAAAATAATTATAGTGGAGCTGGTGATGCAACTGGTGCTGATCAGCTAATCACCATATTGGGAAAACTCACTCGGGTTTTGAATAATAACCTTACCCGTATGGAGCACCCTGATCCACAGTGTGGAGGATCAATGTTAGATCACTTCATGAGGTAGAAACCACCAACATTCAATGGGAGTACAAATCCATTTGTAGATGATCAATGGATAAGTTCCCTAGAGAAAATATTTTAGGCTTTGGGGAGTAGTGAAAGGGAAAAAGTTGTCATGGCAGTTTATCACCTCACTGGAGATGCTGATCAATGGTGGTCATTGATTCAAAACATGAAGGAAGATGATGAAGTATCAAATATGGAATGGAGGGAGTTCAAAGATCTTTTTTTAGAAAAATAATTTCCTCGTGACCATTGAGCATATATGGAAAGGCAATTTCTGAGTCTGAGACAAAAGGAGGATGAGAATGTCACAAAGTATGAGGATAACTTTACAAGGTTAGCAAGGTATGTTGGAGATTATATACGTAACCCAAGAAGTAAGATTGATTGTTTCTTTGATGGGTTAAAACCATTTCTCCGTCGAGAATTAGTCTCACAATCCTTCTCATCGTATGAAGACATTGTCTCATGTGATATCAAGACATAAAATGAATTCTCTAAGTCTTATGACTTTAAAGCAAAGAAAGAGAGGAAGAGATCTTCTGATCAATTTGAGAACGAAAATAAGGGGAAGAAGGGAAAGGTTGAATATCCATCCTGTAGTAAATGTGGGAAGAAACACCATAGTACTTGCTTAAAAGGAATGGGTGTCTGTTACAAGTGTGGTGAAAAAGGCCACCAAGCTCATGATTGCAAAGGGAAGAAGGAAGCTACCGATGTTCAATGCTACAATTTCAGGGAGATGGGACATTATGCAAATGAATTTCCTAAGCATCAGGGGAACTTACCTCAGAAAAGGCCAAGGGATCAAGGCCAAGCTTATGATATCACTACTGCTGAGGTAGAATCTCCGAAAGGCGTGGTGGAAGGTAATTTAATGGTTTCCTCAAGTTTAAAAAACTCATTATTTGATTCTGGATCATTTAATTATTTTATATCTTCCCATTTTGCTAAGAAAATTAGATATTTCCAATTTGATTTAACAAGGGAGTTGTCAGTTAGAACTCCTAAGGGAAGTATCATTGCAAAAAAGTTTTGTGAATCAGTCCCCATTAGAGCACATAAATGTTCTTTATCCGTTGATATCATCGTCATACATATGGTTGAGTTTGATATAATACTCAGTATGGATTGTCTTTTGGACCATGATGCGAATATTTATTGTAAGAAGAAGGAGGTTACGATTTTTGATGATGATGATAAGGAACACCTTATCTTTAGTGCAGAATCGTCACCACCTAATTCTTATCTAGATCCACCCCTAGTAGCTCAACTAAATTCAATTATTGGGGAGGAAGAGAATGAAATAACTGTGGGTGAGGAAAGGAATGTTCAAATAGAGGATGTAACTTTGTGAAATAATATGTAGATGTGTTTCCGGAAGATTTACCTGGACATCCTCCAGAACGAGAAGTTGTGTTTTCCATTGATTTAATTCCTGGATCAAGGCCTATATCGAAGACCCCATATAGAATGGACACCATGGAATTAGTTGAACTAAAGAAACATCTAGAGGAATCGAGTAATAAGGGATTTATTCTGCCTAGTGTTTCTCCATGGGGAGCCCCTGTACTTTTTTTTAAGAAGAAAGATGGATCTATGAGGTTATGTATCAACTACAGGGAAATCAATGCTATAAAAATAAAGAATAAGTATCCCCTACCTCACATTGATGATTTATTTGAGAAACTTCATGGAGCTCAATAATTTTCAAAGATTGACCCTCAATCTAGATACCATCAGTTGTGTGTGAAGAAGGAAGACATGCCGAAGCCAACATTTCGAACCAGGTACGGGCATTACGAGTTTACAATAATGCCTTTTGGATTGACTAATGCACCCTCTGTATTCATGGATCTGATGAATAGAGTTTTCAAGGAATATCTCGATGAATTTGTGGTGGTATTTATTGATGATATCTTGGTATCATCCAAAAGCTACGAAGATCATGATAATAAATTTTGCATTATCCTCAAGACTCTGAAAAGACATGAATTATATGGGAAGTTTAGCAAGTGTGAATTCTGTCTTTAGGAGATTTATTTTCTTGGACATATTGCCTCTAAATATGGAATCTCTGTTGATACTTCTATGACCAAGTCAATCCAAGAATGGCATGCACCGACAAGTATAACTGAGGTACACAATTTTATTGGTTTATCAGGTTATTATCGACGTTTCGTCCAGAATTTTGCACGATTGGCTAACCCACTAACAAATCTCACACGTAAAGGGGTTAAATTTGTATGGACAAAAGAATGTGAAGAATGTTTTGAAGAACTGAAGAGAATATTAGTCAATTCTCCTATATTGACTCTACCATCAAGGAATGATGGGTTCATTATTTATAGTGATGCATCGAAGAAAGGAGTTGGCTGTGTCCTTATGCAGAATGATAGGGTTATTGCCTATGCATCATGACAGTTGAAAATTCATGAAAAAAACTATCCTAATCATGATCTCGAGTTAGTAGCTGTGGTATTTTCTTTGAAGATATGGGGGGGGGGCATTACCTCTATGGTGAAAAATATGAGATTTATACTGATCAAAAGAGTTGGAAGTATATTTTCTCCCAAAAAGAACTCAACATGAGGCAAAGGAGATGGCTTGAATTACTCAAGGATTATGATTTCACGATACACTACCACCCGGGGAAGGAAAACAAGGTGGAAGATTCTTTCAGTAGAAAAGATCATGGAGTTTTGAACAATATGAGAATTGAAAGGGATCCAATTTTCATGGATCTAGTGAAGATGGACATGGGAATAACCATGGAAGGTGAAACATCAATGATTTTTCAAATGGTTACCAAACTATATTTACTATAAAGGATTAAGAGTTCTCAGACCGATGATGAAGAATTTCAAAAGAATATTAAAGCTGTGAATGATGGGAGATTGAGAGACTTTGTGTATGAAGAAGGAATTTTGAAATTTGGGAAGAGACATTGTCTTCCCAATATACCTGATCTAAAAAGGGAATTACTGGATGATGCTCATAGTTCCATTTTCTCTATACACCATGGGAGCACCAAAATGTATAGAGATTTGAAGGAACATTTTTGGTGGGACAACATGAAGAGGGAGATTGCTGATTTTGTGTCAAGATTTATGGTTTGTGAACAAGTGAAAGCTGGAAGGCAACAACCCGGTGGAGTATTGCAACCTCTTCCCATACCTGAGTGGAAATGGGATAATATCACGATGGACTTTGTCATGGGACTACCAAAGACTCCTAGAAGAAACGATGTAATATGGGTTATTGTTGATCACCTTACCAAGTCAGCATATTTTCTTACTATAAGAGAGGATCTACCACTGGAATGTCTAGAAAGACTATATATTGATGAAGTTGTGAGACTTCATGGAGTACCCCTATCTATTATTTCTGATCGTGATCCCCATTTTACTTCAAGATTCTGGAAGAGTCTTCAGAAGGCCTTGGATACTAAACTTAATTTGAGCACTGCCTACCACCCTCAAATAGATGGACAATCAGAACGAACTATTCAAACCTTAGAAGACATGTTGAGATCCTACTCACTTGACTTTCAGGGTATGTGGGATCAATATTTACATATGGTAGAATTTTCCTATAATAACAGCTTCCATTTGAGTATTCAAATGGAACTACATGAAGTGTTTTACAGAAAGAGATTTCGCACACCAACCTGTTGGGATGACGTTGGTGAAAGAAAACATGTAGGCTCAGAACTGGTGGAGGAAACGATGGAAAAGGTGAAGGTAATCCAAAACCATATCAAAGCAGTTCAAAGTAGGCAGAAGAGATATGCCGATAATCGAAGGAAGGATTTGGAATTTCAAGTTGGTGATCATGTTTTCCTGAAAGTATCTCCATGGAAGGGAGTCATACGTTTTGGTAAGAAAGGTAAATTGAGTCCTACGTTCATCAGACCTTTCGAAATTCTAGAATGAATTGGGGCCATAGCTTATCGATTGGCAATGCCGCCAAGTCTCTCCAAAGTTCACGATGTATTCCATGTATCTCTGTTAAGGAAATACATGCCTGACCCAATGCATGTACTCACCTATGAGGAATTAAAACTGGAACCCGATATGTCTTATTGCGAAGAGCCCGTCAATATTCTTGATACGAGAGAACAATTACTGAGAAACCGGACGACTCGTATGGTAAAAGTCTTGTGGAGAAACCATAAGATGGAAGAGGCAACGTGGGAACCCAAGGAACTTATGATATAGAACCACCCGAGTCTTTTCGTGTGGTAGTATTCTAGAAATTTCAAGGATGAAATTATTTGAAGGAGGGGAGAATGTAACACCCCAAGCTTCTATGGTACACATCTCTTTGAATAATGCAATAGCGTGTGTTGTACGCAACACCGAGTTCTAACACACCAAAACCAATCAAACTAGCCATTATGAATAGTAATACCCACTTTTTGAAATTTATAAATTTTATTTTTCAAAATGGACTTCATTTTTGGATTTAGAATAACAAAATTAGATTGGGGTGAATTTTTGGTATTTTTCCGAAAAACTTCATTTCTTGATGAATAGTGAAACCACTAAGTGGTAGTTAAAAAACTGAATTTTTCATAAAACATAATTTTACCACTTCTATGATTGGAATTTCTAAAATATGAGAGACACGGTTAATATCAAGGAGTAAAATGTGGTTCAATGAGATGAAAATAATTTTTGGTTAATAGTAACTTTTTACTTTTATTTACCACGGTTAAAAGTAAATAGGGTAATTAAGGGTAAAAATGATATTAATATTACCCTAACACATGTCCTAATTCTATTGGAAAAGTGTATCTAGACCAAAAACAACCTAAGGAATAACATATTATCATTTAGGTCCACTTGGATTAGATAAGGACATTTATTATTATTTAATTCAAAGAAGAGTTAAAAGAGTTAAAATCAAAGTTTAATTACTAAAACCTTTTTAATATAGGGTTACACAAAAGATAAATTCGATTATAAATAATAATTAGAAATATAAATAGATTTACTACATAATGATATTTTATTTATAATTTTTAGACATTAGATAATTTAATTTAGTTATGACACAATGATGATGCAGTAATTAAAATAATAGTGAAAAATTAAAATAATAGAAATTATAAATACCCAAATAAATATAATTTGAGACTTTTTATGAATGACACTAATTTTATAGGTTAATATTACATGTTAGTATTTATTTAATTAACTTTTTTTGATGTAATCATTCTGTTATGATTTTCACAAAAATCAATTTTCCAAATAGTGTCAAAATTGACATAAAAGAGTTTTTAAAACAAATATTATATTGTTAATTGATATTCAATTCCTAAAAATATAAGGTTCAGAAAAGAGACTTATATCATGATAGGTGTATCATTAATGGACCACTTGGGGGTCTATTGTAGGTATATAATAAGTTTATTAACTATATAATATAAAAATACAAAGTGACATGGTAAGTGTCAAACTAATTAACTAAGAGTTAAAACTAAAAGATAAGGTTAATATAATGACCCAAACCTGTCTAAATTATATTGGTTGAGTGGTTTTCAACCCTTCCCCAACTTAAACTTTAAATAATATACTTTGGATCCATTAGAAACTGAATATGAATTTATTATAAAATACTATTTCTAGATTTTCCAAAGGTTCCCATCACCCCTCTTATAAAATGGCACTCCCCATTCTCACTAATTCACACATTAAAAGCCTTTTGGCTCGCCAAACCCTGCCCAAATACTCTCTAAACTTCCCTAAATTCAACATAGATGCCTTAGTTTTATTAGAAAGCCAACCTAAGGATCCCTTTTGATCAAATCAAAAGGAAGAACCCAAAGAAGAGGTAATGTTTTCACCACCCTCTTTCAAGTTCCTTTCTTCTTCAACTTCTTCTTTCTTTATTATTCCCATTATAAAATAACAACTCCAATATCTTATATATACTCTAATGTTATTATAAATATGGTACAACCATATTCAGTATTCTATCCATCCTTTGAATGACATGTCACCATATGTGCGTACGTACAGCTTACCGTCTCCACGTCGTGGTGTAATTGTTATTCAAAAAATTATTATTTGGATGGGTATAATAATGATGTGTAATTCATGTAAATGATAAATATAACATGATAATGATTCTGTATATACGATATAACATCCAATTATATATTATTTTAATATCAAAAGAATGATATTGTCGCTCGTGCATATGTACGGACTACCATCTCCACGAACGCGATGAGATTCATTCTACATCGTATCCATTCAAGTATAATTCTCATTTGATGATTAAAAATAATGTTTAAGGACTTGGTATAATTCTAGATATGAATAGTATATAACCTATCCATAACAAAAATGGCTTATGTAACAAAACATATAAAAGAAAACCAGTAAGTTAACACCCGAAACGACGATAATTCTAAGATATTATTAACAAAGAAATGTTAAAAGATCATATATGATATCATATTAATGTATATAATTCTTGTATAATTTAATAATAATTATTTAAACATTATACAAAAGGTTAACCTACCCTCAACCAAAGAAAAGTACAAGGTAAGGGTTTATTTCGCAATCTCTTCATTATCCGTGGTTGTTTATATGTAATAATCTACAGGGATTTCTTTTTCATCCACATCCATGTTTCTTAAAAATGTATTTCAAAACATTTTTACTATTTACAAGAATATGGGTTAAAGTCATTTATACCCTTTTTTGACTTTTTATAAGAGGTTTATAAAGGAATCTTTCCGTCGCTTTCCAAACAAGGTGCTTTTTAACCTTTTTGATAGAATTAAGGTAAGAATGTTTTTTACTTATATGGAGGGTGCGGCTATTTTCCTCCGTTATAAAATATTCAAAGCTTCCCTTACAATATTATAAGAATATTATCAAATAAAATGTTTTATTATATAAATATACGACTCTTAAATGATTTCAAAATAGAAAGAGATATTTCTTTAAGAAGAGTTTTGATTTCATCTATGTCAAAATCCTTTGATGGATTTTAAGTTTATTTGTAGTTAATTTATTATGATACAAAACTTCCATATTGTATTGATGGTTTTGAGATATGTTTGACTATGGATGTGTTATTTTTATACCATTAATGGTTTATGAAGAAAGTATTGACATTTCATATGCTAGTTTTAATATGAATGTTTATGTTATGTTTAAACCTGTTCATATGAGGAATGCATTGGACTTAATAAGTGACGGGTGGAGCCCTCCATAGCTCCTCGATGCAATGGTAGGTCTCATGAGACAAACTAGTGTCTTGGAACAAGGCCTTGACAAAATCTTATTTACTGTCTTGGAACGAGGCCTTGGCTATGTGGTTATGATAGTCTGGCATTATGCATTCCAACATTATGAAAGTGGTTATTGATATTGCATGTGATTATTCGATTACTAGAATATCCATGTGAATAAGTAAATGGCATTATTTCATTTTTTTTCCATACTATGTTGAAGTTCAAGTTTAAAAGGCTTTTGTTTTAGTTATACATTTCCTTAAATGTTTATTCTTATTTATAAAAGTTTTCGCTATATTGTTATCCTTACTGGGAATTTGAGCTCAACCCTTTTCTATGTTTTATTTCTCCCAGGATGTGAAGAAGTAATTTATGAATGACCTGCAGGGATAGTATGAGGGGATAAGAGTGTGGAATATGGAGACTATATTGTTGTAGTTTTCATTTTATGATGTAATGTAAACTTTATTAATGTATCTAGTTATTCCAAGGCAGCTAAACTAATCGGTCTTTCGAGACTTGATCTTTCTTGTGATCATGCCAATGTTATGTAATAATGCACCGACTCTGAGTATCTAGGGTTGGGGCGTTACAACTATGATGCTCTATAATTGGTTGGGATACATGTAACTATCTTAGACCACTTCCCTAAGTTACTACTAGACTACACTGAGCAAGTATGCTCTACTTGAATTGAGAATCATAAGTTTGAATGCCTCTACCTCAACCGCTACCTCGGTCTGATTGGCTCATGGTATTCTAGCTATTTACCTATCACTATCCTACTAGTCCCACTTATAATAAAAGATTAGGAGTAGATACACACTCTCTATTAATTTATGGTAACATTTTACAAAACTTATGGATATTCCCCATCCTACCAAAAACTATGGATTCCACTGAATCCCATAAGAATTGCGGTTTTGTATGCCCCAACTTCCCGCATTGGAAAAAAAATTAAGAAACTATCTTCACATGGGGTCGAACTACGACTACCTCCATGAGTAGCCTCAGAGAATCTATTTTTCCCAGAAATAGAAGTACTGATAGATCTAGGTTCTGAACTGCCCGAGCTTGCACCATCATATTCCCTCATACTATTCTATATTACAAGGGCCTAGTTTATGATTTTAAAAATGGTTTTCAATTGAAATATATTAGCATATGGCCTACCCCCCCAAATGGAATGAAGGCCTTCATTTTTATTGATTTTTGATAACTCCCCTTTCAAGGGATAAGGAGGTACCCTTAAAAGGCCCATAGGCTCAGAGATTACATAGCCCGTAGGCTTAGGAGATTACATGACCTGATGGTCTTAGGGAATTCAACCAGAATATCTACAAGGAACTGCCCCTCCCCAGTATCTGTATCATGATAATAGCTATCCACCTTTTCATGGCCATCTGGCTAGGCTTCCTGTGCAAGCACAGGCTCATCCCGATGGCATAGACATACCCTCTCATTATGAAAAATCCATTTGGCTCTGCTCTGGTGAGTGCACCTACTCTGAATCCTCTTCTGGGGCTACTCCATTTCTGTAGTGTGTCTGAGGCAACTGCATGTGTCCCGAAGGTCTTGAGGTGGCTCGAAGGCCTTAAATGTTGCCCAAAATCCTACTGTCCTGAATTCCTGCGTGGCCCGAAATCCTTAAGGACTCCAAGCCCAAACCGGTGGCCTAAGGTGAATAGTTCTAGCTACTACAGTACCAAATAGTACCTATTATAGTAACTGCTACAGTACATGCTACAGTACCACACAGTGTGCAGTACTACTACAATTCCTACTGCAGTGCCTGCAACAGTACTCCTATAGTACCCGAAACATGCCTCTACCTAGTTTTGAACCTGGGTCTTGTGGATGCACTTAAAGATACCTCACCAAATGGGCTGAGCCTCATATGACATTGTCCTGTGACCATATGCCGTATACTAACCCATATTTGAATCATAGAGTGGTCCTAATATATCACTCTCCAGAGTAGGAGTGAACTACTATAGCTTAGTGAAATGAGAAGAGTATTCCATGACAGACCTAGTCCCCAACTGCAGATTCACAAATTATCCAGCACTGTCAGCCCTCAAAGAATGGGGAAACAAATAGTTATAGAAGATCATATGGAAATTAGACGAGACTATATCACAATGAATATATTCATGGGTGATTACATTCAACCACTTCTTGGATGAATCAAGTATCATATTTATAGAAAGTTTGACCCTACTATCTAGAGTCATCTCCAGATGCCAGAATATAGAAAGGATTTCTTCGATCCAATAATCCATTGCATGAGGTCCACCATACGCCCAGAAATATGGTAGGAAGCTTCTAAAGAAATTACTGAGTCAAATATTCCATAATCATGGTAGGTCAAACTACACCTTGAATAGATTAAAACATACATAAATATCCCTCTCAAAATTGGGCATTAGTACCCGCTTCAGGAACAAGAAGAGGCGCCATAGGTGAAACTGCGGGCATGTGAACATAGGAATCCTTGGAGGAATAATTATATATTTCTAAATGAATGACTTATAATAGATTTTAGTGACTTAGAAGATTGAAATTAGAAAAATAAGATAGGTGAAAGCCTTCCTATAAGAATAATCACACCTATCTGCCAGCTACTGATGCCATGTATTGATGATAGAAGAGACCCAAAGGCTATAATAATGTAAGAGATACCAAAATACCCACTAATAAGGCTAGGTTCAAGTCTAAGTATATATTCCATATTTATAGGATAACAAATTTAACTTTAAAAGTAATATTCGTTTTGAATTTTTGATTGTTCAATTAATTAAATTACTTTAAAATGGTAAAATTAGATGGATTACCTTTTTTATATATAAGGTCCCATACTCCTTACGAACCAAAATATGGAATCCACTTAACCCACACTATAACACGTTCCATTCCATGTAACTAATGGTCTATAGATCAATGTTCCATAATCGATTGCATAAGGTGTTTTGTTTAACCTATTAAGGAAAACACAATTAGGTCAAGGAAAACACTTTAAATATTAATTATGTTTTCCTATCCCTACAGGAAGTGTCGGTATAATTCAGTATATATTCACAGCACTATAAATATTTCATGGGAAAATTCATTCTGTAAAACAAACTTGACATGAAAAAATTCATGGAATATATGTCATAGTGTGCCTATTAATGATCAATGGTCTAATTTAAATTCTTTTATTACATCAGGCCATAGAATAAAAATCATCATCCCAATAATACCAATATTTATATCATCCTAAAACAAGTGCATCAATAAAAGGTGAATTTATATCAAACATAACAAGTGAAATCAACAATAATAAGTCCCCATCCTAGGTAATTTGGGTTTTCCCTCTACAAGGGTTAGCTATATCGAGGTACAGGGTCAATTCCAAACCCTTTAATTCTTAGTATCCTATCGAATTCCCAAATATAAATACAAAGGGAAAGAACCTACTTTGATACCACTTCATAACATCCCAACCTGGGATCTACTTAACCTATACCCTGAGGTGGTGGGTTACATGGACCCATGCACGCCTCCCCATACACCAGAGGCTGCTGACTAGAAACAAGGGTGTAAATGTGGTATGTTGGGAAGACTATAAATAAGTAAAATTCATGTACATAATATAACACATGAGGCATTAACTCTCATGTGTCTATTTAGTAAAGTTCAATTCATTTCAAGGAAATATAATTCGTAATAATCAATTTGATTAATTATAAGAAAAAGACATGGCCTTTCCATTATTTATAAAACATTTCATTTTGAACATTCGATTCATTTAAGGAGAGGAAACTATCATGCCTTATCCATTTCATATTTAAATTCCATTTATTCCACTAAGCCAAATAAATTAAATTCATAAGGATGGAAGAGACATTTAAATCGTGACATGTTCATCAAGGAAGTTTCCTACATGGTCAATTCCCAGTGTTGGTTGGCCCATCAGATGGGAGATACCCTTGGTTTAATTAAGCATTCACATTCCTAGGTCAAAATCAATTTAAAAGATAAGATTAAGGGTTTGAAGGCGTTTCAAGAATATACACATTAAAAAAAAAATGCAAATTCAACTTGGCACACTCAAGGGGTGTACATATATGAGCTAAAAAACCTATAAACAATTAAACAAGAATCAAGGAACATGAATCATGGAACCATGAAATATTTGATATGAAGGACTCCATTTAAAGTGGATACTCAAAAAAATTTGGCATGCAACACAATGACATAGAAATTAAGTAATGAAAATCATGGGGAAAATGAAGTGACCACCTACCTCAAGGTCATAGATGAATCCTTTCTCGATATAGACCTCATATTTTAAGTTGGTTGGAAGAGATCTAAGAAACTACCCAACACCCTGAATATAGGGAAAATAAGATTGAACGTAAATAGTTTGATTTATTCGAAGATAAACTTGAATATGAAGGTAGATGATTATCTAATGTACCATGATAGATCCAATGCTTCTGACATATTTTAAATTAGACTTCAGATTAGAGAGATGTTTTAAAGCCGAGTTCGATGAAGATTTTGAGTTGTTGGGAGGAATGAGCTCATTTTTGTTGATGGAGGAAGAAGTTAGAAATAGAAAAGGGGTTATAAGTTTAAGTGAGGTAAAAAAAATTAATATCACCTAAAAATATAAGGGTGTATGTTCTGGAGAGATGGTTAGACAAACCGTACACCAATTGTGCTCCATTCACTGCTTTAAAGGGGTACATCACATGGTTAGGTGCGTAGTTTATCTAACCATGCACAAATCATGAAAAAGGGATCTATCACAAAACTCTATGGCACTGAATAGTCATGTGCCAAGGGTCACATAGTTGCCCAAAAACTATGTAGCCCCAAATTTCACACTGTCAGCAACTGAATAGTTTCAGAAAAATAATGTAGGATGGGATGCATGTTTTTTTCTAACAATGTAACCCATTATTTTCCTTCCTATTTCAGGGATTTGGGCTCCGAATGATCCCAAAATCATCTGAGACCTTATTAACTTGATTAGAAATCAATATTAGGTCTTTTTAAAAAACATAAATTTAAAAAATTATCCATACCATCATGAAAGGATAGGTCATTACACATGTACTAAAGGATTGAAGGAACACTAATAAACCTAGTGACACAATTTTTTCCATTGTTAATCTTAATAAAAATGCTAGAAAATTATTTTTGGATGAAAATTTTATTTGCAGCAGTAAAGATCACGATTCAGTGGTCAACTAAAATGACCCAGGGATTTCTAGTGACTAGAATCTCTTGATTTAAAAAGATAATACTGATAATAACATAGTGATTCATTATACCATTGATGAGAATTATTTAGATTAGAGGGATGACAATGAAGAAAACCCAGATGGTACATTTGTGACTCATAATGATGATTTCAAAAAATATAACAATGATGACACTATACTAGAGGAAGGTATAAAATGAAACAATGGGAAGAATTAAAAAACTTCGTTAGATAATTTGGTGAATGAATTTAATATTTCTATCCACAAATATCCTGATCAATGGATAATTTTCAGCTCCTCAATTCTAATGGAAACTAACACAAAGAAATATGATGTCCTTAGAAATTAGGGAACAAATTCTGTTATCATAAAAAAACAACTGGAAACAAAAAACGTGGCCACAATAAGAAAGAGAGATCTTTATCCAAATATGGGTTTAAATGAATATACCATTTTGGAATTTTTTGGGGTCTGTCCAAACCTAATACTATCAACTCTCTTTAACGTTTTATTATGTAGTATAAGATTGATCTATTAGAACATTCTGAGATAAAAAGAATGTCTTATGAAATGATTGATTCTATTAATAATAAATGTTATCAGTTCATTAACATAAATTAATCCATCAACAACATTAAATGAATTTGGGTTTTAGTTCACTCATATCATTATTGAATTTATTATGTTATTTCTTTAAACAAATAGTTACCCATTACTAAAATCATTCGGGAACACAAAATTTCATCTCTTTTATTCATGCATAGAATGGTTATCTTGAAAGAAGAGATCTATGGAAAGATATTTAGGCGAAAAGAATCTCAGTTAATGGTTTATGGACTTTTCTTGGATAATTCAATGCAATTCTTAATATTGATGAGAAACTTGGAATATTCAATTACTCTACCACCGATAGAGATTTTAGACCATGCTTTGAGAATATAAATCCTCATGAGGTTAAAATTCTTGGTTCCAAATATACCTTGTGTAAAAATCACCTAAAAAATGGTGTCAAGATTATTGGATAGAGTTTTTGTTAATAATAGAGCCCTTGAAGTATGAGATTCCCTCTCATATAACAATATTTTAAAAATAAACTCGGACCATCACCCTATTTTGGAAATTATTTTCACTAGAGAGGTTAATCCTTACCTTCATTTCAGATTCAATGGTGCATGGAATTTTAATCTTTAATGTTTTGAATTTATACAAAATACCCGTAACTCACTGAACTTTAAGAATAATTCCTTGGTGTGTGTCTTAAAGTTGAAAATACTTAAGAATAAGTTGAAATTTTGAAGTAAGGAGTGATTTTAAAAAATAGATGATAATATTTATCATCTTTAATCTCAAATACATATCATTTAAGTGAAGGGAACTCATAATGATTTCTATATGAGTCTGGAGCAGGAAACGATGACCACCCATGATCTCAATTGCATCTTAAACCTCAAATAAAGTATGAAGAGGGACATCATCAAAGTTAAATGGCTAAAATTGGGTGATAGAAACAAAAAGTTTTTCAATAATATTCAATGTGTAAGGAAAAAAAAGTGACCTATTTCTAGTTTTAGTGATAAAGAAGAGATTCTTGATAAAATCGTGTACTTGGATATTCAAGTGGTTTCCTATTACAAGAATATATTTGATGGTCCTAATTTTTTTATGAACCTCATGGAAGACATCATTCGTAGGCTGGTAAATAATGATGATAATTACTTAATATATTCTATTTATCTTGAATTTGAAATCAAATAAGTTGTATTTGTACTTAACCATGGTATCATACATGTTTTTCATTGGTTCACTGGCTATTTTTTTCAAAATTATTGGGTTATTATTATTGTTGATGTATGTAGAATGGTTAACCATTTTTTTCAAGGGTGGGAAACCACCATAAGTCATTAAGCCTCAATTCATTGCTCTCATACCCCAAGTAGTCAATGCTAACAAGATTCACCTCTCCAAACCTATGGACCTTTTAAACACTGTTTATAATGTTTTTTGGAAAATTCTTACAAATATGATTTCTATCTTTTCTAACAAAATTGTTTGTTAAAATCATTTTGGATTTATTAATGGTTAACAATTCCATATTTTATTATCACTACATTTGAATGTGATAATATTCTTATGAAATATACCCTAGGGGTAAACATTTCCAAAAATATTGATGTCAAAAATATTTTGACACTTTATATTGGAGCGTTGTATACAACATCTAACTCTAAATTTTCTAGGATGAGACCTCCATTAATTATGTTAAAATACTTCTAAGTTCAACCCACATATCAGTGCTTATCCATGGATCTAATTTTGTAAAATTTACATGTTCCATATGTGTTAGATAAGGTGATCCACTCTTCACCATTATTTTCTCTATAATTGAAGTCTACTTGAGTAGGCTCCTTCCCAACAAGGTCGGTGGTGACAAAATAAATACTAGTTGATCCAGAAAAGGTATTGATAATACTACCCATTAATTGAATGTTGGAAATATTATACTATTCATCCAAGGAGATAAAGAATAAATCAATAACATAAATAAATCTATGATAAATTATGAAAAAGTATCTAGGAAAGTGATCAGTTGAAATAATTATTTCATGTACTTGAAAAGGGATTTTTTTGGCTAAAAATATTAACATGACCAATGAGATGGGAATCATTGATGGTGTTTCCATTTAAAATATATTGGTGTTCCTAATTATTATGATGAGACACATGTTTTTCACTTCTCCCACATCTTGATACAAATTAAAAATCAATTGGCCTATTGGAAGGGGATGACTCTCTCAATGGAAGGAAGAATCAGTGCATTGAAAGTAGTGATTATTTCAAAAAATTCCTTTTTTAGGGTTTATAAATGGCTAGATAAACTAATAAAAAATATAATTACATAAATAAAAATCTTTTTTTTTTGTAGTGGAATAATTATTTAAAGAATACTTGTAACAGTTACATGGAAAAATTCTATCAACCAGATTAACATGAAGGGGTTGGCATAAAAAACCTCCCTAAATTCAATCATGTTATATATGATAGCTTCATGTGGAGGATCATTAATGATAAGTATAAAACACTTTATTTTATAAGAACTATATTTATAAATATTCTCAAATATGGAAATACCAATTATATTTAATCCTTTATTTGAACTTCTCTCAAAGTCTCTTTCCCTTTGGTTAAAGTGAACTCCAACTGGCTGGTCAAAATTAACTCTTACATTAATTTCTAGTTTGATAAATGGATAGGTACACCCATTATTAATGATTTAAATTCATTGGATTCCATAATTGACATAACTATATCGATCAATGATCAAATAAAGGTTTCATTAGAAAATTTTCCTACTGAAGTCAAGGATACCATTATGATACATACTTTTATCAATGAGAAAGACAATTTAATATGGAAACCTTCACCCAGTGTTTGGTTTACATGAAATGTTTACTAGAAAATATTTTTGAAACGGAACTATAATTGTTGGTCTAAACCTCAAAATAGGTGATAGTTTCTTCTATCTCATTTTACTCTTTCTTGGAGAATAATTCTTGCCAGACCACCCTCTGAAAACCTGCTGCAGTGAGATGGTATTAATTTATGCTCACTTTGTATACTGTGTAATCAACATAGGGATGAAAAAAATCATTTATTCCGTAGATGAAAAACTATTGTTGCATTAGGGGCTGTAATAGTAGAACTGTTTAAGAATTCTATGCCCTGTTCAGCTGATATACATGATCATATGGAAGCTTGAACATATATGTATTTATCACATAAAATACAAAACTGATTATTATAAGAAAAAATTCAAATAAACCATGTGATATAGAACATTTAAAACAAACTAGACTATGAAAATGTTCCTTTAAGTTTACAATCATCTTTTTATTTGGTTATGAAAGCTATGAAAAATGAAAATGATACTCAAAATGGATTTTGTAATTAAACAATTCATGATTTTACTATTCATAAGAATCATGGTGTTATAGGTAATTAACTTCCTCTTATGGAAATGTTGGAATTCATATGGGTTCATTAAATGTCGGGCTGGATCAAGTGAAACACTGATGGAGACTCAAGGGGAAATCCAGGTTCATATGGATTTGGTGTTATCTTTAGAAACCATATAGGGTGAGATAGTGGGATGTATTTATGGTTACTATGGATTAAAAAATTATCTTGATTATGATATTATTGGAATTATTAATTTAGTTGAAATAGGAAGGCAAAGGATTTGGTGTAACTGGTGGATTCAATGTGACTGGACCACAGTGGTACAAGTAATTAGAAAAGGTATCATTCATCTTTCTAGGATATTGAATATCAAATGAAGAAATTTCATGGACACACTATAATCTGTGAACTATATTTTTACACATGAATACCGTGAAGAAAACTCATTGGATGATGGTATTTGTAATAAAGGGGTATCTACAATTGAGCTGACCATGCTAAAGGAGGAACCCGGTGATATTTGTTCCCTTTATAAAAGAGATTGTTGTATGAAATCTTATTTTTTTATATTGCAATTTTCCCACATTTCAATAAAATGGACTTTACCTTCGTACTAGTTCTCAATATTTATTAAAAAATCTAATTTTATTCAAAGAATATTATTATTTATTTCCTAACAAGGCACGTTCAAACCTTTTTATCATGAAAAAGGAATATTCTATACAATATGAATGGAATTACTTGCTCAAATGGATACCATTTCTTTTTAGTTTCCTTTTCAAATTTCTGATGATATTTCTGATGAAAATGTTTTCAAATGGGATTTTCAAAAAAAAATATTTGTAATTTTTTTTTTCAAAATGAAAAGAATATTTTACTCAAGAATATTTTTAAAGATATTGTTATGGTATTGATATTCATCAATGATAAAAACCAATTTTCATTAATCCAATGGGTATATATTATAGTGATATCATCAATATTATTTCTCTAGATGGTTTATGATCAGTTTAACTAGGGATGCACTATTTTGATAAAATTTACTTTACTCTATATGTTCTATGACTATGTGTATTGATTAGGTAAAGTATTTACACTTCATATTCCAGTTTTAATTTTAATGTTGATTTTATTTAAGTTTCAACCCTTTTATATGTGGAATGCATTGGATTTTGTATTTTATGGGTAGGGCCCACTATTTCCCATTGATTCATTGTTAGGTTTAATGAGACAAACTCGATATTGTTTTGGCCTCGACCTTAACCATTTATTAGATTCTTGGCACAAAGCCATGATGGTATTATATTCTTGTTATGAAACATTGAGAACATTATATTTATTTTCATGAAACCACAATGGTATGTATTAAATATTCATTATTATGAATCTCATCATTATGAACCTGGTTATTGATATTCCATGTGATTATTCTATTAGTTAGAATATCAATGGTTAATTTTGATAATAACTTTATTATTTATATGGAATTATTTGATCATTTTTTTTATGCCATATTTAGATCATGTTATTTATTAATGGAATCTGTTTGAGTAATTCACCTTTCCATATTGTTTATTCTCATTGATTAATTTTTTCATATACTGTACTTAACCCTTACTAAGTATTTTATCTCCCAATTATTATTTTTTACTTTACCCAGGATTCCATGAATTTTACTTTGACTGTTATGTAAGGATATCTCAGATGGAATAAAGTTATTCTAAAAAATTATTTTTGATTTTTTATTTAATTGTAATAAAAGACTAATGTATTCATCTAGTTTACCATGGATACTAAACTATTATTTCCTTGGGATGTGATTTCCTTGTATCCAATTCCAATTTAATGGTAGTAGAAACTAGCCCTGGGCTACTGGGGTCTGGGTTGCTATATATTTATTCCATTGGGATGTGATTCCTTTTCACTTATGAAAAATTAATAGAGTAGACACTAGATCTAGGATACTGGAATCTATGTTGCTACACATCCTTTGTGATATCAATGTTGAAATGGAGAGTAGATACAATTATTATTCTCAAGGTTTTGGAGATAATAATGAAAAAAATGCATTTTGAAGGACATTGAAAAAATAAAAACCAAGAAGAAAAGAAAATAAATGTTCCTTTATTAAAAAAATTTGGATTAAAGAATTGTGAAAATTTTCTTCTGGGGGTAGTTATAGGCTTCAAGTTTGTAAGATAAGGTCACTAAGGACATGATTTTTGATGATATATGGGTGAAATGAAATATATACCCAATGAACCACCCACACTCAAATGATTCAATTATAATGAGTATGTGAATTATTGAAATTTATTCCCAAGGAGGAAATCTCAAGAAGTGGATCAAAAATATCATATGAATAATGTTTTTTAAATTCATTTTATATTATAGCTAAAGATTAAGAAACTATGAATACAAAATAAAGGGAAGAAATTATTAAATAATTAGATGAAAAATCCTGGTTAAAGGCTTATAGAATGATGTTGAATGATTGAAATACCTTTGTTTATAATGTAATGATATGAAATTTAAGGGTTGATAAGTTTAAGAAGGATAAAAAGATTAAAGGCATCGATACCCATTTTGTGACCAAACATGATTCTATTTGAATGGAGATTAGTGAAATTTTAGAAGTGTTTAAAGGATAATTATTTATGTGCGATTATGTTGAAATTTTTGTTTTATTTTTATGGTATTTAGGATTAGTTCATTATTTCTCAATATAATGGTTTATTCATATTATATTAACTTATAACAACCATTTTGGTATTGGTAACTATCTAGAGATAGAAGAAATAAAATATCATCCATTTATGTATATTATGATATGTAAATTTATAATTTTAGTGCTATTGTCAGGAATGATATATCATGTTTATTTATCATATAATATGAAGTATTGGTGAAAAACTACTCAAAACACAACCAAATGATGAAATTGTGGGAATATTTGAAGCAACTACATTCCATCACATTCCCAATATCTATGGTAAAATAATTATTAAAAATAAATAAATATGAGGATAAATATATTGAGTCGTATGTGGATATTATCACTTAACATGAAGATTTTATTTTGGAATCGGATTCGTAAGTTTGAATATTATAATGCATAGATGGTTTGAGATATATTTAGGAAAAATAAAGTTTTCTAGAATCAAAAAATTTATTGATGTTCTTTTAAAAATATAAATGTAATTGATGTTGATTAAAAGGAATTTATTTCCATCTATATATATTTATCTTCCACTCCTTGGAATTTATTATGAAAATTTTTTAAACCCTTATTGATCAAACATGATATAAAAAATGCGAGGATGAAATTTATTTATGGGGGAAAAATGTAACTTCATGTGGTTTCAGATTATTTTTTCTATAATTAATATAACATGTTTGATATCTTTTGATGCATGAAACATCAATCTTAATAAAACCCTGATATACTATAGAAATATTAATATTTAAATATATCCCTTTTAACCTAGCTATTGGATTGACTGGTATGAATAGGGGAAACAATATTATGAAATATATGTAGTAATGTTTTCCTAACAAGTAATTATGGATTAGTGACTTGTAACTAAGTACTCAATTTTTAATGATAATAATAAAATCATATAATTTTAAGACACTTAATGTATGAAGAGGTCATTTTTCTATAAAATTTTGTTTTTCGAATTTTTTATATTTTAAATTAAAAGGTAAATTTCATAATTTTATAGATTAAATTTGAAAAAAGTTTCAATTTTTGATTTAAATATAACTAAATTATCTTATAGTGAATTTTTAATTTTTTTCAAAAAATACTTTATTTATTTTGGTGAATAGTGAAATGCCATTTTTATGTATACCAAAACTTTGATGACATCATTTTGATATAATAATAACATAAAAATATTAGAAACATTTTTATCTACCAAAGATATATTTAATAATTAAAATCATTCCTTTAAAACTATTATATTGAATTTGGAAACCTGTTCTTGACTTTATAAGACCAAATTTATATTTTGTTCTAATAAAAAACTATTTCTGATTATATACATTTAATGAGTGGGCTCAATTATTTCACTCGGATTTTCATATTTTTTAATTTTATATAGGATTAATTAATTTAATTATAATGAAATAAATTTGTGGTATGAACGAGAACTCAAGAATATTTGTACTAAATAAGTGTAAATTAATTTTCACACATAAAAATAATTTTTTTTATAAATGGTTTTATGTGTTTATATTAAAACTAATTTATTACACTATTAAGAATTTAATAATTTAAAATATATTCCATATTTGGAATTGAATTAATTAATATTTATTAATAATTTTAATTTAATTTTTGGAAATTGTAATAAAATATTGTTTTAAAAATATTTTTTCCATCGTAATAGTTAAAGGGTTAAAAGAGTGGTTATCCTAAGAAATATGGTTTAAAATTAAATAAACACATGAAGAAATCTATTTGGAAGATTTTATTTCTCCCTTAAAATTCTTATATTTTAAACAATGATAATTTGGAGAAATTTTATTTAGAAAGAGACAAATTATACAATAAAGATTCATGTATTTAAAAGTTTTCCACCCACCTTACTTATAAAAGGGCTCCTCCACTTCTCACTTCTTGATACCACTTGAGAATATTATCTTTACCAAGATATATAAAAATCACTAACAATATTTTCTCCCCATTTCATAGAGGTCATTTATTTCCAAATGTCCATCTAAATTATGTTTAATGTGTAAGCTAAAGGATGATACCTGAAGAATAGATAATTATCTTTACCAGTTTATTTTGAGTTTATTTCTTTATTGAACTTATTTAAATATTATATACCGTATTACCACAATGATATCATTATATTTACTGTACTTATTTTTTTTATGTTAATGTTACATCCAGTTTCTATATTCTTTATATCTAATTCAAAATAAAAATATCACTCATATGTAAGTACAAACTACTGTCTCCCTGAAGCGATGTATTTTATTTTTCATCACCGTCTCTCATGAATGGGTAGATGGATGGATTTAATAAATATATATTATATTTTTGATATTATTGATATTTTGGAAAGATATAATATCATTTAAATATCTTTCATCCAATTCATTATAAAATAAAAACATCACTAGTTTGTACACACTGACTACCATCTCTACGAAGTGATGAAATTAATTTTTTATAACCATATTATATAAATGGTTATAAAAGTTTAAATAATTAATAAATATGATATTTATGAGACAATTAATATTTTGGTGATGATGAAAATTTTATCAAGGTGCAAGGACCAGAACCCTCAAACTGATAAATGCTTGAAAAAATGGAACAGTTAATGCCCAGGACAATGATTTTAATGAAGAAATATTAAAAAAAATGTGATAAGATGTCATAATTGAAGAAAATATGGTATTATAATTATGAAAATGGTTTTATTATATATGTGTAATAAATTTAAATTTATCACGATGGAGGTTACGACCACGTACAAAGTAAGTCAGAACTTGAGGTAAGGGTTCTTGGTCCCAATATTATTTTATTGATACATGTTTCATGTTATGAAACTATTTATATTTATATGGTTGATATAATCCCCCTTATATGTATTATATCATGATTATATTCTTATTATTGGTATTCAAAGGTCAATATTATGTTATTTAATTCAAGGGTTTTATGATTCAAATGTCACCAAAGTGGTAAGGGTTAATATTAAAATCTAATTTTAATATATATTGTTTATGTTTCAATTTCCATTATAGGAAATTATATGTTATTAATATATTAAACCCCATATATTTTATTCTATTATTTTTATTTATGGGATTTTAATCATGAGTACCATTTCCTCTCTTTATTACATGAAATGACCAAAATGATTTTTTTAAAATAGCCGACCTTATTTCTCATTTTTTGGTCATAAATATAATCTTCCATATCCATGTAATTAAAATTTTTATAAATATTTTAATATAATTAAATATTTTAAAAATTACACTTTAAATTCCTTAGACTTTCTTTATTAATGATTAAAATGAATATTTTTAGTGGGTTTTTACGACTCACTTTTGACTTTTTACCAAAGTATGAAAAAAAATTTCTCTTCTAATGTATACATCATGAACATATTTTTACTCTATATTTTATTTAATTGATCATGAATCTTCCATCACATGATTCAATGGTTTTATGTAGAAAATACTACTCCTATTTTTCTAGGAATTTTTTTAAAAAAGTTACCAAATGAAAATTGATATTTTCTATTGATTTTCAACGCGTATTTTAAATGATTTTATAAAATATAATTTTCATATACGTCGAAATATTTTAAGGATTATTATGATTCATTGTGGATAATTTATTATGATATGATCCAATTTCATTCTCTTTATGGATTATGTTGATGATGTTTTAATGATGTTTTCAGGAAACATAATTCTTTGTGATGAGGTAATTATACTATGAAGGAATGATGAATGATCTTATGCATTTGTGTAATATATATGAATGGTTTACTATTATGTGATGGGTGGTCCCATTATACACCTCCAATGAATTTATAACACCACAATTGTTCATGGTATGACTCCTCTTAAATAAATTCAATTCATTCAATATCTTACGTTGCAAAAAAAATATTTCATGTATTAAAAATCATATAAAATAACATAAAGAACCTAAAAAAACAATATTGAAGAATGAATGAAATAAGAGGCTTTTTTCTAGTAATAAAGGAACATATACCAATGAAATAGTTACTTCACCTTTGGAATAGCAATGTGAACATTATGAATAGTATTTCAGCCAATAGAATAGTTACCTCACAAAAAAAGTATATATAAAATTTAGGAATCTTATAAATTGGAATATGAAATAATTAATTAATAGTATAAGTAAATAAATGTTTTAGAAATTATTAATTAAGTATCTGAATTTTTATAAAACATAAATGTTTATTTACAGTTTTATAATTAATATAATGATTTAAAAGAAAATTTATTTTCATAAAATAGAATCATAAATTATTATTTTTTTCTTACGATTATAAGATAATTTTATTAGACCTTAGTTAATTTTTCAAACTGTTATAAAATATGTTATAATTTTAAAATTAGTATTTTTTGAGTAAATGATGATTTTAATTAAAAGTTATTTTTCCATATTTAGAAACTTATTTTATAAAAATGGAGTTAATTTTTTAATTCTACATATTGAAAAATGGTTAGGGTGAATTTTTGGGTTTTATCTAAAATAGTTTAATTTTTTTTGAATAGTATAATATAGTAATTTAAAGTATATATACATTATAACAAAAATACACTATTACATGAGTCATAGATTATGTAATAACCATAATATCAAAATCTCCTTCATTATTTTAACATATTTTTTTTATAATTCTTACACTATTCATAGACCTATTCTAAAATAACAAACTAATGAATAAAATAATGAGAAAACACCCCTCTCCTCCACTATAAATACCACCCCTCACCACCTCTTCTCCTAACACCTTCCAAGATTTGAGACTTTTCAAAGTTCTTCCCAATACTCTTCCCACTCCCACCCCGCACCCAATATCACTTTTTCTCACAAAAAGACCAAAATCAATCACCCTATGGAGGTTCTCAAGGAGGAGAATTGAGGATGTATATATCCTCTTTCTTTTCTTTTATTTTATTTTTAATTTCTTTTATCTTATTACCTTTCCCTCATCCAACCATTCCAAATATATATGATAACTCTTGTATAATTTATATACTTTAATTATATCATTTTATTGTAATATATTTCAGCATACCCCCTATATCTCTTTTAATTTATAAATGAAAACATCGCCCGTGATGTGTCAATTTACTAACATCATGGCCGATGCATTTTAATTTTCTATTAATGCAATAAATTATGGTCATAAAACCCTAATTATAGTTAAAACATGATTTATCATACATATTTTAAGTTATTTAGTATCCTGGAACTAGTATATATACGTTATATTAATTAATAAGACAAAACTATTTTGGGACAATAAAAAAACACCAAAATGATCTAAACGATTAACATTAAAGTTATATCTATTGAAGAATAATCATATCTATAAAAAATAATATATAACCCAATTAAATATTCTGTATGTTCATTAATAACATATAGTTCCAATTCTTGATAATTATGCTCATTTTACATGAACTTTATTACTTATAAACATGCCATCTGATCATGAAAACCAATAAAATGAATGCTTTGAAATGATGAAACTAAACTATAAAACTCATAAATAAGGCCATAAATTAGTTTAATATAACTATAATAAAATAAATAAATGTACAAAATGTTATTATTAATTTAATTAATTTTATTTAATTATCTAGGACATTATGATGAAATGCAGAATACTTTCAGACATATGGTAAGGGGCTTTGTCTCAATTTCCAATTCCCTGAGACTTAATTTATATTTTCCACTTAATAATTTTTATGTGTTGTATATACTGCCCATTTTAGATCTTTTTTCATTTAAAATTATATTTATTTTAAATATACATATTCTTTCATCATGGATGTGATTATTATCTTAGTCGTATACCATTTTACATACTGTGTTTATTTTGAATGTTATTTTAACTGGGGGAATATTGATGAATATGTATCCTATATTAAATATAGATATTGATAAGGAATATTGTTCTTAAATTAAATATATGTATGCAGATTTTTTTGTACTTGCAGTGAGGTGTGGGGATCATTATAACCCCTCGATGCATCGATAAGTCTCATGAGACCAAAAAACTGGTGACAAACCCTTCATATTTATTTTCAAATTGAATTAGATGGGTATCTAACCACAAACCTAAATAGTCTTGATTGTATGATGGTTCATGTTCTAGATAAATGACATCCAAATAATAATCATTTTATTTATTTGGTATTTAGTTATTACTTTTCATGAGTTTTTCATTATGAAAAAATATATGGATTCATTTTCATTCTAAATTTATTGATGGCATGTGTTTTTCTATTATTTTCCATTGCATATTCACTTTTTCAAATTTTTTTGATTCACTTATTGATTCATGATTCTTCTCTATATAACCCTTACTAAGAATTTGATCTTACCATTTTATTTTTTTGATCCCCAGGTTGTGAAGATGATATCATTAAATAAGTGACAAGAAGCAGTTTATTTTATTTTTTATATACTATGTTTAATTACCAATGTAATAAAGAAATCATTCATGTATCTAGTTTCATAAATACTACTAAAATAATCACTAATTGTTTATTTGGTCTCTTATATCTATGTCATTTTAATTAAACGACCACCAAATCTGGGCTACTTAGGTTAGGGTTGTTACAGATGGTATTAGAGAAAGTTTAGTAGAAACCCTGAGAACTAGATTTAGAAGACAAAGTTTAGGAACACAACCCAAATATTAACTTTTAGTATATTAATATAATAACATCCTAGAATTTTATTAAGGTAGATATTATGTGGGTATTTCTAGAAATACATCCCTGTCTGGATACTAAAAGTGGACGTGGTTCTAGCATAGATGTACCTAGGGGTAACAGCTCTGACAAGGTGTCCCCGAACTAACTCAGGGTAACCTAGTACATGAAAATGGGACTCACTATGCACCTTGTTTAACACCACTAAGGGATATTCTTTAGATAATTTACATTTTATTTACAAACCATCATAAAATATTTAAAAGTAAATATGTCCCCAATGAAGCCATGTTTTTATTATGAGATTTAATATGCATAATTTTTAATTTTGGTTAAGTGCTTTTCTAGCTCAATTTTTTTCATCATGATTCATAACCTAATTTAGTGTATTACATTTTTTTGAAATGCTGCCTAATGTAAGGAAAAGAATCAATACACACAGATAATGTAGGGATTTCTCCACTAAGAAAGTCAATACAATTAGTGTTGGAGATGAGCCTATTATGACTATATTAGGAAAAATTACTCAAGTTATGATGAATTACCATACTAAATCTATGTTGGATAATTTAATTTCTACGAAATCCCTATCTTTGATGATACTACAAATCCAGTAGTAGCCGATTAGTGGATCAAGTCCCTTAAAAATATATTTCTGTCAATAAGATTCAATGAAAATGAAAAGGTTGTACTAGGAATATATTGTCTTAAGGGTGATTCTGAATAATGATGGTATTTGATCTAGAATGATAAGGGTAAAGAAAAAACAGAAGACCTATAATAGAGAAATTTTTAAGAAATATTCTTCAACCAATACTTCCCTCATGAGAAACAAACTGAAATGAAGATATAATTCATGATCTTAAAGAAAAGGGAAGAAGGGAGTGTTACAGAGTATGAGGCTTCCTTCACAAGACTATACATTTATACTATAGATTACATACGTGATTAATAAGACAATATTTTTCATTTCTTTTAAGGTCTTAATCCAAGTCTCTGATGGGAATTGTATTCAATTTTTTTTTCATTATATGATGAAATATTATTATTTTCCATCAAAACAGAGAAGTAATTTTCTAGATCGAATTCATTGAAGGGAAATAATAATAATAAGAGGTCTTCTAATAACCTTGGATAGGGAGAAGTATCAAATACGAAGAAGGTAATGAAGTAATTTACATTATTTGAAAATTTTGGAAAGAATAATCCTATAAAATTCTTGGAAGGAATGAGAGTTTTCTATAAGTGTAGAGAAAAGGGTCATTGAGCTAATGAATACATGAGGAACAAAAAAACAAATGATTTTAAATGCTTCAATTGTAATGAAATGGGGAATTATTCAAATCAATTTACCATGAATTTGAGCAATATACCCAAGAAGTGGCCAAGGGGATATGACCAAGCTTATGAGATCACAACAATAGAGGTTGATGTTCCTAATGAAATGGTGGCTGTTACATTAATCGTTTTCTCAAACTTAGCCAATGATTTATTTGATTTTGGGTCATGAAATTCTTTTACATATTCTTAGTTTTCCAAGAAAATTATAAATTTACCTTTTGATTTAATAAAGGAGTTGTAGGTAAAAATTCCTAAGGGAAGAATAATTACAATAAAGATGGGTTATTCAGTTCCCTTTATGAAACATATACATGATTTAGTTGAGCCTTATCATATTACCTATAGTTGATTTTGATATAATACATGATATGTACTGGATTTCAAAATATACTGCACAAATCTATTGCAAGAATAATGAAATTACAATTTGTGGGGAAGATGAGAATCCCTTATCTTTAAAGAAATAAATTTATCCTTTGGTTCTTATCTATATCCACGTATAGTAGCTCTAATAAATGAAATTACAGAGGTGGAAGAGAAAACGATATCTAGGAATGAGTAATGTAATCTTAAAATTGAGTATGTACTGATTGTGCAAGAATATATTGATATATTTCTAGAGCATTTACTTGGATATCCTCTAGAGTGGGAAGTCGAGTTCTCCATTGATCTATTTCCTGGTTCAAGTCCAATATCAAATACTCCCTATAGAATGACCACAATAGAATTATTGGAGCAGAATAAAAAACTAGAGGAATTGAGTGACGAGGGATTTTTTGTCCCTTATGTTTCTCCATGGAGAGACCATTTTCTCTTTGTTAAGAAGAAATATGGATCCATAAGGCTATGGATTCATTATATAGAAATCAATACTATTAAAATAGACAAAACGTATCATATACCTCACAATGATGATTTATTTGATCAAATTGACTGAGATCAATATTTTTTAAAGATTGACCTTCAATCTGGATATCATCAATTGCATGTGAAGAAGGAAGATATTCCAAAGACAACATTTTTGAACCAGGTATGAACATTATGAGTTTACAATGATTCTATTTGGATAGACTAATTAGCCCTATGTTTTCAATGATAAAATGAATAAATTTTTCAAGGAATATCTTGATGATTTTGTTGTCATATTTATTAGTGATAATTTTATATTCTATAAAATATATGAGGACCATGAGAACCAGTTATGGGTTGTTATGGAGACTCTTAGAAGAAAATAGTTATATAATATGTTTAATAAGTGTGAATTATAGATTAAAACAGTTTATTTTCTTCGAAATATTTCCTCTAAAGATGGAACCTCGGTTGATCCTTTGAAGAAAAAGACAATCCAAGAATGTCCTCAACCAATGAACATAACCGAGGTATGTAGTTTTATTGTCTTAGTAGGTTAATATCAGTGTTTTTTAAGAATTTTTCATGATTGGATAACAAATTATCCAAGCTCACATGTAAAGGGGTTAAGTTTGTATGGAAAGAAAATGTACAATTTGTTTTGAAGAATTGAAGAGAAGATTGACCAATGCTCCAGTTTTGACTCTTATATATAGAAATAATGGGTTTTTGATATACATCAATGCATCAAATAATGGATTGGGTTGATTATTTATTAAAAATGATAAATTTAATGCTTATTCATCTAGTTAGTTTAATACAATTGAATAATATTAGGTGACTCAGGATATTGAGTTAGAATCCATAATCTTTGATCTAAAAATCTAGAGACACTATCACTATAGTGAATGATGTGAGATATATATGGATCATAAGAGTTTAAAATAAATTTTATCATAGAAATAACTCAACATAAGGTAAAGGAGATGGCTCTAGTTACTCAAAAATAGCGATTGATCAATAAACTACCACATGGGAAACGAAAATAAGGTAGAAGATGCATTAAGAAGGAAAGATCGTGGACTTATAACCCAAATGAAGATTGAGAAAGATCTTTTGATCATGGATTTAGTAAATATGGATATGAAAATTTTTAATTAATAGAAACATCATTCCTTTTTAAAATTATTGTTAAACCATATTTATTAGAGAAGATAAAACCGCTAAATCTGATGATGAGAACCTTCAAAAGAAAATTAAAGCCGTTAAGGATGGAAGATTGGAAGACTTTGTGTATGAGGATGAAGTTATGAAATTTGGAAAGAGGTTATGTGATCCATCAATAGATGATATAAAAATGGAACTACTAGATAATGATCAAAGTTCAAATTTATCTATACATTCTCTTAGTACCAAGATGTATTGAGATATGAAGGAATATTTTTGGTGGGATAACATAAAGCTGGAAATTGCTAACAATGTTTCAAGGTGTCTAGTTCGTCAATAAGTGAAGGCCAAGAGACAAAATACTAAAGGATTCATGAAAAATATACCTATTCTTATGTGGATGTGGTATGGAATTACAATTGACTTCATCATATGACAAAAAATGAAACCTAGAAGGAATAGTGCTATATTGGTAATTGTTGACCGTCATAAAAATCATGCACATTTCCTTGTTATAAGAGAATATTTACCACATGAGTGCCCATAACGAATCTATATTAATGAAATTTTAAGACATCATGGTGAACCCATATCGATTGTGTCTGATTGAGATCCATAATTTTCATTTAAATTTTGGAATAGTCTATAAAAGGATTTGGATACTAGGCTTCGTTTGAGTAATACTTATCACCCTCAAATTGATGGACATTCTGATAGCACTATCGAAACATGGGAATACCTGTTGAGGTTGTTATCACTTGAATTTCAAGGTATGTGGGATTATTAATTCTCTTTGGTGGAATTTTCATACAATAATAGTTTCTATTATAGTATTCAAAATGATCCATATGAAGAATTATATTTCAAGATATGTATAACTCCAACTTTCTGTGATGAAGTTGTTGATAGAAAACTTACCGGCCCCAAAATTTTTTACGAGACAACAATAAAGGTAAGAAATTCAGGCTCATATTAAAGTACCTAAAAGTAGGTAAAAGAGTTATAATGACAACCGAACAAAGGATTTGGAATTCCATGTGGGATATTACATGTTTCTAAAAGTATCTCCAGGGAAGGGTGTCTTAAGGTTAGGTAAGAAAGGGAAACTGAGACACAGGTAAATGAGACCATTTGAAATTATAGAAAGAATTGGAGTTGTACCTTACCATTTACCAAAGCTTCCAAGTATATCCAAGGTTCATGATGTGTTCCATGTGTCATTTTTAAAGAAGTACATGCCAGACCCAACACATATACTCACATATGAAGAAATATAACTGGAACCTGATTTATTTTACTGCGAAGAGACTATCAAGAATCTTGACATGAGAGAGCATCTATTGAGAAATCAGACGAGTTGGCTAGTAAAAGTTCTTTGGGTAAACCATAAAATTTAGGAAGAAATGTTGAAAACTGAGGATGTTACGAAGAAGAACCACCAACGTATATTTCGATGGAAATATTAATGAAAATTTGAATGATTAAATTTCGGTAGGAGGGAAGAATCTAACACATCAAGATTTCACGGTATGGATCATCTTAAATAAATTCAATTCATTCATTAGATTACATTGCACAAAAAATTATTTCATACTGTATAAATCATATAAAATCACATAGAGATCACAAATCTAATTCTATAATGAAGAATGAATGAAATATGAGGATTTTTTCTAGTAATAAAAAAACATATACCAATGAAATATTAACTTGAACTTTGGAATAGTATTGTGAACCTTATGAGAAGTAATTCAGCTAATAGAATAGTAACCTCACCAATAAAAGTGTATATAAAATTTAGGAATCTTATGAATTGTAATATGACATAATTATATCACAGTATAAGTAAATAAATGTTTTAGAAGCTATTAAGTTTTAATATTTTAGTAAAACAAAAATGTTAATTTACAATTTCATTATTAATATAACGATTTAAAATAATTTTTTTTATAAAATTGAAAAATAAATTAATATTTTTTTCTTATGGTTATAATATAATTTTATGAGACCTTAGTAAATTTTTCAAAGTGTTATAAAATGAGTTATAATTTTAAAATTAGTATTTTTTGATTAAATGAAGATTTTAATTAAAAATTTAATTTATAATATTTATAAAATTATTTTCATAAAATGGAGTTAGTTTTTGAATTAAACACATCAAATAAGGTTTATGGGGGTATTTTTGGGATTTTTCTAAAATAATTGAATCTTTTGTGAATAGTAAAATACTGTAATTTCCAGTATATATATGTTATAAGATAAATACAAAATTACATAATTCATGGATGATGTAATAACCATAAAATAAAACTCACATTTATTATTTTAATATATTTTGTTATAATGTCCAAAATATTCATAGTCTTGAGCCAAAATAATAAATTAGTGAATAAAATAATGAGAAACACCCTATCCTCCATTATAAATACCACCCCTCACCACCACTTCTCTTCACACATTCCAAGATTTGATCCTTATCCATGTAATGCCCAATAATCTTACCAAGCCCCACCCACACATCCAAGAACTCTTGGTCTCATAAAAATACAAATAAAAATCTCTTTAAAGAGGTTCTTAAGGAGGGGAATTCAAGGGTTAAAGAATCCTATTCTCTTTAGTTTATTTTATTTTAAATTTATTCTATTTTCGGATCGTTCCATCATCTCCCATGGACAAAGAGATATGATAAATACAGTGTCATTTATATACCATAATTATATCATGTTAATGGAATATCCATCCTAAAACTTCATTCTCTCTCTCTCTCTTTTATTTTATAAATGAAAACATCACCCATGATTTGTCAATTTACCGACATCATAGACAATGCATTTTAATTTTACATTAACACATCCAAGGATGGTCATAAAACCATAATTATAGTTAATTTTTTTATTGTACATATTATAAGTTATTTAGTATTCTATAACCATTATATATACACAATATTAATTAATAAGACAAAACTATTTCGGGATGATCGAAAACCGCCAAAATAATCTAAATGATTATCATTAAAGTTATATCGAATGAATAATGCTTATATTTAGAGAAAAATGATATATAATTCCATTAAATATTCTATATTTTTATTAATAACATATGATTCCAATTACGTATAATTATACCAATTTAATGTGATACTCATTACTTATAAACAAGCAAAGAAATCATGAAAATTAAGAAGATGCATGCTCTCAAATGATGAAATTAAACTATATAACTCATCAATAAGTCCATAAACGAACTTAGTAAAAATAAAATGAAACAAATAAATGTATAAACGTTATTTATTTAATTAATTAATTTAATTTTATTATCCAAGACATTAAGATCGAGTGCCGAACACTTTCAGACTTAAGGTAAGGGGCATTGTCTCAATTTCTATTTCATTGAGACATACTTTGTATTATGCACCTAATTTTTTTTATGTGGAGTATTTACTACCCATTTGAGATTGGTTTTCATTTTAAATTATATTTATATTAAATATACTTATTCTATCATTATGCATATTATTATTGTCGTAGACGTATATCATTTTACATACAATGTTTATTTTGAATGTTGTTTTAACTGGAGAAATATTGATGAATCTGTATCCTCTATTTATCATGGAGATTGATAAGGGATATTTTTTTGAATTAAATATATGTGTTAAGAATTATTTGGACTTACAGTGATGGGTGGTACCCATTATAGCCCCTTGATGTATAGACATGTCTCATGAAACATAACAGTTGGCGATTAAACCATCAGGTTGGTTTCCAAATAGAATCAGACAGGTATCTACCCATAAAATTAAACTATCATGATGGTATGATGGTTCATGTTCCAGATACATGACATAAAAATAATTATAATTTTCTTTATTCCGTATTTAGTTATTACTTTCCATGGGTATTTCACTATGAAAAATATATGGAAGCATTTTCATTCTCAATTTATTGATGGCTTATGTTTTTCAGTTATTTACCATGCCATATTAATTTGATATAATCGGTTGTGATTCCTTTATTATTGACTCATGCTTATTTTATATGAGACCCTTACTGAGAATTTTAGCTGAAACCATTATTTTTTTCCATCCCTAGGTTGTGAAGATGATATATTTGAATAAGTAATAAGAAATGATTTTTTTGTTATGTACTATGTTTAATTACCAATGTATTAAGGAAATCATATATGTATCTAGTTTCTTCAGGTATAATAAACCAATAATTCCTCAGAGATGTGTTCTCTTTTATCTTTTACATTGTAATAAAATGACCACTGATTCTGGGATTATAGGGTTGGTGTTGTTATAATTTTTTTTTCAAATGATCTAAAAATATAGATAGGTTGTTAGAACAATCCCAAGAGGGCATACAAGTATTTATCCTTATAAAAAGAAGGTACAAGGGTGGTTAACCCAAGCCTACCATGTGATGAATACCTGTTTTGTGGCTTTGACATATGATTCAATGAATTTCTTGGTGGGTTTAATTGACATATGATTTCTATGAGAATATCTATTCAAAATTATTTTATGATAATATCTATGTTATGATTTTCTATCTTATGATTGTTTTATGTTTTGAATTAATTTGACATAAGTCTTATATTATGACAAATATTTTTTCCATGACTTATAATTTGAGATTTATGACTTTGGGTATAAAATTTATATACTATGATTACGTTTTCATATGTTTATAATCATCTTATGTTCACTTATGAACATTTAATTGATGTCTCCCATGATTAGCCTCAGTTAGAAGTTGAGATAGAAACTTCCCATATATCTATTTACCTAGGTTATAATGAAGTGTATAAATATTTGTTTAGAGAGGCAATAGATGACAATAATGTTTGTGTAAGGGGTTAATGTTTTTTATAAAATAAGTTGATTATGCATATTATCTACAAAGTCAATAAAACTTTATGGTTATAGGGTCTGTATTAATGAGATATGTATTGAATATTCATATAAAATGATGTTATATTCATATAAGTGATGTGTGAGTCACTTAATCCAATAATATACTTCACAATAAATATGTTAATTAAGTTACTCGATCAAAGATGTTTTTTGAACTTATCCCCTAAAATCAGATGATCTCATCTATGTATAATAATTTCATGCTCTCCATTGAGATCTACTCCTAAATCCGGAGAAAATTGGTCGACTTGGTTAGTTTTTTAATGATCACCCAAATGAAATAATTAACCTTTCTGAAAATTTATATCTGATTATGAAATCCATCAATATACCACACTAGTTTCATTTTGGGCCTTTAAGGGTTTGGAAAAACCTCAGTAGAACCTGATTCTTAGCCTTCAACCACTAATAAGAAACACACTATGATATTAAATCAATAGAAATATACTTACTAACTAGTCACCAATACTAACTCTTGATATCTCGATACATCTTTTTTAGACCAGTATGTATCACCAAGGGGTTTTGTGGAAATATCTCAATACCAACTCATACAGCATGTCTGAGACTACTATCTTCCTCTAAAAGAGGATAAAGTGATCCCCAAATTTATATAATCTATCATGTTTATCATTTGAGGGTATTTTTATGGAGTTATTCACAATCATTATCATGGAGACAGGTTTCCTTCATTTTCTAAAGAAGAGTGGGGTCAACACTATTAATCAAAGATAACTGGAAAGTCTATTATGCACTAAAGGAAAATATAATAAGTACATAAAATTTATGTATCCTCCATAAAAAAATTGTTATACATTATAATTTGGAAATTATCTATCATGTTTCTACTTCATGGAGTATTTACAATCTTGAAGGCATAGTGTTGTAGGAACACCAACAATTACCTTTTCTTGGGTTTGATACCTCATTTGGTTAAGATGTACATAGGAAAATTACTGTAAAAACCCAATTAATGTAAAAATAAGATATTTTATTTTATTATTTATATTTATAAAATAAATTTTTTATATTTATATTCATAATAAGAATATTTAGTAATTTTCCAATTAAAAAGGAAATAATTTTATTCTTATTAAATTTGTTTATACATTTTATATATTTTTATCTAAAAGCATCATTTCAAAATTTTAGAATATAATTTTCTTAAAATTATTTCATTTTTTAATTCATCATGTCAAAATTATATTTGGATTAATTTTTGATAATATTATGAAAAGTTTGATTTTTTAAATGAATAGTAAAAAACTGATTTTTACTAAAAACTATCATTTTTTTCATGTTTTTAAAATGATACGTTCTATTTTAAGAATGTTTCAAAGTAAAATTATATTATCTAAACTATTAATAATATAATTAAGTTAATTTTAATCAATTTAATTATTAATTTTGGTGTAAAATTCTTTATACTTTAGAAGATATTTTTTTCATGAAAAATCGCTTTTTTGTCATATTTTGTAGGCTTAAGTTTAAATGAATTCAATCAAATTAGGTGAATTTAATTTGATAAAATGGATTTCATATTTTAATTCATTATAAATAATATTATTTAATTGGTTTAACTTAATTTTTGGTCATTTTGAATAGTAAAAAAATAAAAAATTTGTTACTTTGGTAAAGGTTAAAAGAGGTTTCTCATTGGTTAAACAAAATTGAAAAGGGATAAAATGACATAATTTTTTTTTTAAATTCTATTTACGGCCATATTTAGGCCCTATATCATCAAATATATTTAAATGGTCCATTTTGGATCCATTTCTCATGATTAATATCTTAATGTAATTAAATCATTTTATAAATTCCAAGTGTGTCATCTCCCCTAGTTAAAAAAGGACACACTTATCTTCTCCTATCCATACTTCAAGATACATCTAGTTCTTAAAATAATTATTAAAATACCTTCATAAAATCCATATAAGTGTCCTATATTACTTTTTTTTATCATAAAACTATCCTATAAAGGATTTAGGTATAAACCTAAATAGGTTGTTTGAAGAAGAGGTATAATGCTTAACTAAACATTTTCATTTAATTTATTATTCTTCCTCCTTAAAATATTATTAAACCATCATGAAATAAAATAAATAAATAACTTAAATATAATTATATATTGTTATATTAATTTTATAACCTATATCCATATCCTTTTCCATGAAATGGGAAATGAAACAATCATTCATGTGTATAGAGGACTATCACCTCGCGAATCGATGTAATTCGTTTTCCATTACCACCTCTCATGGATGATTATAATGATAGATTTTATTTATTTATATTATATTAAGAAAATATTATTAATTATTTAAATATAATATATCACATATTTCTTACCTTTCCATCCATTGAAAAATGAAAACGTTGTTCGCGTGTATATGTGGATTACCACCTCCATGAAGCGATGCAATTCATTTTTTATCACTGTATTAAATGGATGGTATATATAAAATTATTTAAGGGATAATATTATATTTATGATATTATCATAATTATTTTAAAATAAAATAATACTTACCTTCTTTAACTCACATTGGTCGAAAATGGAAACATTAATCACGAGTACGTATGACCTAACATCTCCATAACTGTGATACAATAAATTTTTCATGACCATCATTCATGGATGGTTTGAAATATATAATTAATGTATAAAAATTATAATTATTTCTAGATTATTACTTTATTTATGATACAATAATGAACTATTTAACCACGATCGACATACCAAAGTTTTTTTTGAAATTATGAATCGAACATCCCCAAAACACCCAACATGGACTTAACTAATTAAGTAATTAAATATTCTCCTAAAATGAATGAAATAAATTATTTCATTATAATTTATTAAACATATAAAATTTCTTAAATAAATTAAATAATATATAAAAAATTTTATATAGGAGATAATGAACGTTTGTGACAAGTTAGACCAAATGTAAGGGACACATTAACTTAAAACCCTCATTTAAAGATTTATTTTATAAATATTAAAATTATTTTATGGAAATATATATATATATATAAATTATAAAGGAAATTTTATGAATCATTTGAATTTATTTAAAATGTTTTTAAAAGGAATATTTTTAGGTATTCTATATGGAATGTTTTTATAAAAAGAAAAAAAGAAATGTTTTATTTTATCGTAAACAATGTCAACAGTTTTTTCTGCTTCCATAACCATTATATAATATTCGGTTTTCTTTATAATATTTCATTATTTAAAAAAACCATAATTCATTTTTTATGTATTTTTAAAAATGGTTTTAATTTCAATGGATATTTTGATATGAGAAAATGTTTTTATTTTGGGTGAAAAAAATATTTTTATGAATATGATGATGGAAATGATAAATTTTATTTGTAATGATTATGTTATGGTTATTATAAATTTTTTATGATCATTGGTGATCTTGATATAGATCATGATTGTGGGTGATATTGATTTATCTCATGATGAAAAATAACCCAGATATAGCACTCCAATGCATTGGGTAAAGGGACGAAGTTAACAATTTATAGTTTTATCCTAAGAGATTATTGGAATTTACCATGTATGTTATTCTATTGGTAAGAGTGATAATCAGATTGTTATAAAAATTATATCCCATGTTACCAACCTGATATATGTATGATTTATATAGATTTTAAAAGAAATATAGTGATTTCACAAGTCAAAATTAATGAACATAAATTGGAAGGAATGTTTATGAAACCTGTTAAGGGTAAAATATATAACCTCGTGAAAAAGTTTTCATGATTTTAAATAATTTTTATGAGTTTTATTTTTTACTTAAATGTTTCTTATGAATTTGTTTATGAAAATATTTGTTGAATGAAGTTGATTTCCTTTTCAAGAAAATATTTATTTTGAGATCAAATTTTATTATAAAAACTGGAAAACTTTTATGGTGAGTTATCATGAAAAAAACGTTCCTTTATTTCTTTTTATATATACCTTAATAATTTTTTTTGTTCCCATTAAACACCTTCAAATTTATTTCACATGGTTTTATAGAATATTAAGGATAGTGATGAGGTTTATATAAACATTGTGATGATATACTCTCAAAGGAAAAATTTTTATCTTAAAAGTTTTGTATTGGGGAAAAATGGATACTTAGTGTAAGTGTCCAATTTGTGCTAAAAATTATTTATTTAATAGAGATAAACTAATTATATAATTATATAAAAATAAAATGTTATTAATAATGTAATAAAATTAATTCATTTCAAAATAATCAATTTACAAATTATTTAAGACTGGGTCCTTAAAATAGGTACTGTAGATAAGTTTATATAATTTTAGCAGTTAGGATAATTTAAGTTAATAAAATTAACATATTATAATTTATGGTTATCATAATATATAATTTTAATATTACCATGTTTCTTCTTGTAAACTATGTATGATGATAATTTTTTTCAGAGAGTAACCATGGAAACTGAAGTAGAAAGTCACCAAGAGGACAATATTCTCCCCAAATAAGAAACCTAGAATGGTTGGAATTAGAACGAAGTAGTTTTTTCCTTGATGTATTATTTGAAACATGCTATAAATTGTGGTGGAGTACATGCTATATAGTAACTAAATCTATAAGATAGGAACATGTAGATAGTGGAACATTTTATGAGAGAACACCATCCAAAATTCAGTGGATCATTTGAGTGAGTAGTAGATGAGGGTTGTATTAAATCTTCAGAAAATATAATTGAATTCATTGTTTTTTTTGGATCATGAAAAGGTATATATTTCTATTTTTCTATTTGATTATTAATTTGATCATTGGTGGTCAATGGTAAAGGAAGGTAAGTTTCTTAAATTTATTATTGAGAAATAAGTTGTATTTAGATTTCGTGAAAGGTTATGTGTTTCATGTGAACCCCTGTTAATGATATTATTGATGAGAGAGAATCATATCCCTCCATTTTCATTTAATCATTTAATCATAAAAATTTATATATACATTTAATAACATTTTTTATGGGAAGGAATGAAGAAAGATTTTTTTGATTTCACTATGAAATTTTTTAGTTGTCTACAGGTTAAAGATGAACGAAAATTACCAAAGAAGATGATTTTTATTTTTATAATTCCATAATGTTAATTTTATATATATCCATGGATTTTGTTTTGTGGTTTTAACAAATACATATCAAGGAGAAATTATATTTTTGAAATTATTCATTGATTTACTAAATTTGTGCATTTCATTCCCATTAGAGATAATATGTCTTTGGATCACCTATCCAGACTTTATGTTAAAGATATAATTTGATTACATGGGTCAAAATTTTTATTAATTTTAATTTTAATACTTTATTCACCCTTAATTTCATGAAAGGAATTTAAAGGTCATTTGGTACTAAATTAATTTTTAGTAGAAACGTTTATCCTTAATCTGATGGTTGGTCATAAAGAGCGATTTAACATTTCAAAGACATGATTTGAGCTTGTTAAATAGATTATCTGGGTTTTTGGGATCAATATCTATCTTTTACTGAGTTTCCTTATAATAATATTATCCATTATAGTATATGTATGACAGCTTTCAAGGTATTGTATGGAAAACAGTTTCAACCTTTATCTTTTTGTAATGATATTAAGTGAAGAAAGTTGTTGGGAATAGAATTGGTAAATGATATGGTTGAAAAGGTGAAGATGGTTCATAAAAATTGGGACCAAATAAAAGTAGGTACAAATGTTATACAGGTAACTAGTGGAAATATTTTTCATTCGAGGAAGGTGATCATGATTTTCTTAAAGTATCTCCTTGGAAAAGTATTGCGTGCTTTTGTAAAAATGGAAAGTTCAGTATGCGGTTCAATAGACCATATTAAATTCTAGATAATATTGTATTGGTTTATTAATGAGGGACCTTGACTCTGATGTCATCTCATGTATATGATGTATTTCATGTTTTGTTGTTAAGAAAATATATTCCAGATGCATCTCATGTGTTGACCCGTAAAGTAATTCTGGTTGAAGAAAACATTTTTTATAGGGAAAAAATATTATAGATTGTTTAAAATGGATTGAATGTTTTGTGGAATAAAGTAATGTACCAGGTTCATGTTTTTTGAAAAAAACCATATGTTTGAAGAAGTAATATATTAATTAGAAAATGCTATGAGGGAAATATATCTCCACTTGTTCAAATTGTAAAAAAACTTGCGGTGATGGAATTTCCAAAAGGTGGAGGAATATAACAAATGATGTAATGTCAGAAAAATTTATTTTCATTTCTTATTAATGTTCACCAATTATATTTTATGCAGTCATATTAAATATAACAATATTAATCAATTTTTTTAATAAAAAAGGAAGTAGTTTTATCCTTACTAAATATCTTTACATATATTATATAGTTTTATTTAATATTTGAATTTCTAAATTTTATAATTTTAATTTAAAAAATTGATATCATATTTTAACTTATCCTATCAAAATAATCACAATATATTTTGTTTATAATTTTCTAGATATTTTTATTCCTTGATTGAATATTGAAAAATATTGATTTTTATTGAAAATGTCTTTTTTATTTCAAGAAATTTCAATGGTTAATTTTTATTAAAATGGATTAAAATAAAAATTAGTTTATTTATATTATTAATAAAATAATTATGTTTGTTGGATTCAATTTTATACTTTATTTTGGTATAAAAAATCTATACTTAAGAAGATATGTTTTTTTTCTAGAAAACCATTCTTCATCACATTTTGTGAGTTTAATTTTAAATTTAATTATATGAAATTTGAGAATTGAATTTGATAAAATGGATTAAATATTATTAATAATAAAAATTAATATTATTTAATTAGTTCAATATAATTTTTTTTCACAATGAATTGTAAAATTTTTAAAAATATGTTACTTTGGTTAGGGTTAAGAAAAGTTTGTCAGGTTGTTAAACTAAAGTGATAAGGGTATAAATGACCTAAATTTTTTTTATACCCTTATTTATGTCTATATTTAGAACCTATATCATCTAATGTTTTTAAATGGTATATTTTGATTCATTTTTCTTGAGTAATCCCTTAATATATTTTAATGTTTTTAGAAATTTCAAGCGTGTTCACTCCACTACTTAAAAAAGGACACCCCTCTGCTAACCTCAATAACATAAAGATTAATTTATTTTGTCCAATAACTAACCTAAAAAATTCATAACATCAAACTCCACGTTCTAGTCTATTGTTTGATAAAAAATGGACCTATTAAGGATTTATGTATAAACCTAAAGATGTTTTCCGAAAAAGAGGTATAATAATTAACAAAACATTTCCATATTATTTATTATTATATCTCCATGAAATGTTGTTCATCCATGCTGAAATAATAAAATCATCATATTACATAAACTGAGATGTTATTATGTTATTTTAATGAGCTCAATACATCTCCTCTTCCATAAAAAGTGAAATGAAAACATCGTTCATAAGTACGACAAACTACCGCCATGCGAACTGATACAATTTTTTTCCATCACTACCACTCATGATTGTTTATAATGATGTAATTAATATTTTTATATTATATTAATGACATAATTATGAATATATAAACATAATATATCATTTATTTTGTTACATTTTCATCCATTGAAAAATGATAATGTCATTCACACGTTGTTGTGGATTACCACCTCCACAAAGTGGTGTGATTTGTTTTTCATAACCGCATCACATGGATGGTTTATATAATAATATGTAATATATAAAATGATATTTATGATATAATAATAATTATAAAATATAAAATAACCCAAACTAATTTCTCTAATGTTTGTTGAAAAAATGGAAATGTTTCTCATGCCTATGAATGACCTACCATCTCCCTGATTGTAACATGATTTATTTTTCATAAAAATATTTCATGGATGGATTTGAATGTTTAATTAATGTATAAAAATTTTAATTATTTATTTATTATTATTCTATATATTATGTACTAATTATAAAATTGACCAAAATCAATATACCAAAGTCATTTTGAAATTATGAACCGAACATCTCCAAAACACCCATCTGTACTTAACCAATTAATTTAATAAAAATTTCATTAAAATAAATAAAATATTTTAATGATAAATAATTAAACATGTAATTTTTAAAAAAATTAAGTAAAAAATTGACAAAATTTTATTATATAGGGGATACATAATGCCCATGACAGGTTAGATTCAAGGTAAGGGACACATTACCTTAAAAACATCATTTTAATGAATAAATTTTCTAAATAATAAAATTATTTTATTGATGTTTTTATATATAAATGAATGAATTATAAATTAAATTTTATTTAAAATTTTATTCTCTTTCAATTTTTTTCAAAATTAATCATTTTACATATTTTATAGAAAATGTCTTGGTAGATTGGAAAAATGTAATATTATATTTTAACATATTTGAATTCAATGGATTTCCCACTAATGTAACATATATTTAATTTTTTTATTACTTTATAAGCATCCGCATTTTATTCAAGAAAAACCCCCTTTCCCTTTTTTCTCAGTATTTTCATATTTTTTAAATGGAATGGATATTTTGATATATAGAAATGTTTTTATTATGGGTAGAAAAAATATTTTTATGAGTATGATGATGGAAATGAAATATTTAATGTGTTTTGATTATGTTATTATTTTTTGGAATTTTATATAATGATGGTTGATCTGGATGTTTCTCATAATGAAGTATTATCTTGATATATCTCATGATGATAGGTGAGCCCGATATGGCTCCCTGATGCATTGGGTAAAGGTATAAAGTTCACTGACTATAGGTTTCTCCTAATAAAGAATTTGAATTTTTTGGTAGGTTATTCCATTTCTAAGAGTGACTGTAAGAGTGATATGAAAATGGTTTCCCAAGTTAGAACCATGATTTATCTATCATTACGATGGGTTTTAATGAAATATTATGTTTTCACAAGGTAATCTAATTATCTTACATTTAAAAAACTATTTATGATTCCTATTAATGGTGAAATGTATAATCTTGTCAAAAAGTTTTCATGAGTTCTTCAGGATTATAAATAAATATTAATTATTTTTAATGTTTTATTAAAAATTTATTTTGAAGCTTTTTTTGAAAATCTATGGGTAGTGAAGTTTATTTATTAGGTAAAAAATGATTTTTAGTACAAAATTTATAACAAAAAATGAAAATTTTTATAATGAGTATTTTTAAAATAATTAGTTTCTTTCATTCTTTTTATATAACACTTACTGAGATTTTTGTTCACATCCCTATTTTTCAAAAAGTTTGAATATGGTTGTAAGGATGAGCCAAAATAAGGATGTGGTCAAGATGAAAATTGGGAAGATATGGTATGAAAAGAAAACTTATAATATATTAAAAGTTTTGTATTGTGGAAAAAATGGATACTAAGTTGAAGTGTCCAATTTGTGTTGTATTATATTTTTTATTTAATGGAGAAGACCTAATTCTCTGAAAATATGAAGTTAAAAGGCCTTCAGGAATGTATGAAAATGAATAATTTCTTAAATAATCAAGTTATGAATTATTTAAGAAAAATTCATTATAATATTTTTCCATATAGGATAAAAACATATCACCAAGAAGTTTATGGATCCAAGTATTTATGGAGAACACAACTACTATATGTTCTAAATCATGTATTGAATAGTTCTTCTCATGAGGTCTTAGTTTCCTAGATAAAATACAATCACCTATCACCTTTATATTTTTACAGATCTAATACCATCTCTAAAGGAAGTATAGATCATCATATACTTGATTCAATCATCTAGGAAAATTAGAAAATGAATAACCATTAACCATCACTTCATCTCCTCAAAGGTGATATGAAATCACATAGACTAAATAAAAGGATTCCAATTTTGGTTAAGGGAAGTCATGTGAGATAAAATCATAGAGAATTATACTAAAAATATATTGTAATTTCATAACAACCAAAGGAAGATACACACTTCAAAAAGATTTCTATATTTCTCCCTCGTAAGAATGACCCTATTATTTAGAGTATCCAAAACTACTCCGCCCCATGAGATAATATACGCTAGAAAGTGGACCTCCATTATCCAAATCCAATCCAAGAGGTAAATATAGATATGGTGATCCTGAATAAATTCTAGAACTACCTTTATATTATTATCATGATCATCCTATGATACTTAATAAACATCTATGTCTTTAATGAATACCACCTTGAAATATTCAAATAAATTATACAAGATATGGTTTGTGAGGCCCATGGACATTGTTGGTGAATTCATCACACTGAATCACATAAAAAAAGTCATAATTATCATAATAACATGTGAATGTTCTATTTGGGGCATCCTAATCCCAAAACTATAGATGGTGGTAGTAAGATATATGATCGATATTCAATAACCAATTTTCTCCCTTCATCTGGTTGAGGTTTTCATTAATCATCAAAAAGGGATATTTGTTCTTGAATATCAACTGGTTCAAACAATGATAATCAATGAAAATCCTCAATAACCTATTAAATTATTGGTGAAAAGACATCAAATATACCCATGGGACACAATTGGTTTGAGGAAATCATTCTTTATATAGTTATCCATCTATAAAATTCAGCTATTGGTGTGGTATTTTGGTGAAATTAAATTCAGAGTTGGATCTACTGATGAGGGTGAAATCCTATAATTCACTTGTTAAAGACATCAATATAATCCTCCAGGACTATAAGAAGTTTATCATCTAAATAATCTAATACAAACAGATCCAAAATCTCTAACTGATGTGTGATCGACTGTAACTTCATGTTAATATCCACACTCATCTCAACTGAAGGTTCTAATCTCCCATAATTTTAAACCTCAATTTATCTGTTTAGAAACAATCCACTCTATGATGATAGTATTAAATCAAGTTTTATATTGAGGGTATTTATTCCATACCATGGATGATGTCATAAGGATTTATCCCAACCACTATACGGTCTCATGAAGACCACACTCCACTAAGAAAAGGCTCAAATATTTAGTAGATGTGGTGAGCATGTGGTTTATTCTAGTAGGAGTTTCAAAAAATATATTTTATGATAGTGGATACTCTAGTATTTCAATATTCCTAATGAAGGATGATTAAATAAATTAATGGTTCATGTTGGTATCCATAAGTACATGTTTTAATACAAAGAAAAAAAATCACACCTTGAAGCATGTTGGGAATAACTATGACCTAGCTCCCATCAGTTGCATTTAATCATGGCCATAGCCTCAGGATCCCTAATACAAGAATGGAATTCATGGATATTATTTTGATTAAAGTGGATTATAGAACATTTTACCTATGGCACCTCCTGGTTCATTACCACCCTATGCTACACAACTTTTTGGGAACTATTGATTCATATGACCTCACTATCCATAGGGATAAATAGCCTATATTTTTGTTAGTTTGATCCTCTTTGTAAATCCCTCGAATCTATCTCTCAACATCATAACCATTCATTTGTAAGAACATAATTTCATTACACTGATGTTTTACATCATCTTGGTATAGTTGAGTAATTTTCTACGGGAAAACTTGTACTGGAACTAGATGTTTCCTACTCCCCATAGGGATGGTCTAAATAACTAGATATATCTCTATGACTCTTATATAGGTGTGGATTTTGTGAGGTACACTACTAAATTAGGTCTCCATATGACGACCATCGTTAAATTTACACACTCAAAGGAACCCACTATAGATAATATAGAGAGAATAATTTATGATGTTACTAAACCTCAATGTGTAATCTATAATATTAGTAATACCTATGTCGCCACCTAAAATTATTCCTTCCCTACCCATGGGCCAAACTCTCCACAAAAAATGTGTGGTATTTATCATTGGAACTAATGAAGTGAATTGAACCTATGAAAATCATCATCATTTCCATCTGGAATCATCTACTACTCAATATGAGGAATTTTTTCAACTTAAATGTTGGTGGAAGATCTACTCACTATACTATATGTGGTGTATCTTCTCCCCTCTCACCCACTGGGGACACCTTATGGTTCGATCCATGGATAAAATCCTTATCACTTAAATGATTGAGGAAAAGTGACACTAATGCTAACATGGGAATTTCATGAACTTGCCTTGGGATCCTAGATATATTTTGGTGTAGTGGGATACTATATTTGCAAATAAAAACCATGGTCCTAACAATAGATTAGGGGGATGATTCTAGAAGGTCACCCTGATCAACAACTGACCACTACATGATTCATATACCATACTTTCCATAAAATATATATAATACGTCAAATTAGTGAGTGGATAAAAAATTATTAGATTCTTAGTGAATGGATCCATTTTAAATTAAACCAACACTATGTTCCTTGGAAAAAAAAATCCAAACTTGATACCTTTAGGAATCCTTTCCCTAAAATTTCTAAAACAATCCTCACATGACTCTAAACACCAAAATCCATCCATAATAAAAACCCATTTTAATACCACTCTTACAAGACCTAACCCACCAAGACTCAACTTGGTCCTCTAGTTATGTACAATATATCGCCCCATGATTACTTCTAATAGGATTGGGGATTATTAATAAATAATAAGAAATATAATACATGTATTTATATAGAATATAAAAAAAATTATATCATGATAAATAAACCAACTAGATCATAAAAATGAATGTAGCACATGATTACCATCCAAATAATATGACAATAGAATATCCACAAAGTAAAAAGGGTAAATCATGAACCAATTATCCCAAATATAATATAACATAGGATAACTGGAAAGGAAGGTGACATCTTAATGCACAACTCTCTAAAAAATACCATCTTCATGTTTGGATCCTCCAAGAACCAATAAAATTATTCTCCACTAACACCATTTCCATCATGATCACCACCAATATGCTTATCATTTATATAATACATGAAACATTTTGAAAAAATTCCAACATTAGGGTGAGTATATACATTCCTAGTAAGGTTCCCTAGAAACTACAATTGATAAACATATAATGACCATTCAACTCATAAAAAAAAGATAAAAACCCAAATATGATTTAATGATAGAAAACATAAGATAATAAATTTATCCCATTATTTATATCTTGGATACAATCAAAATATAATATTAAGAATAAATTAAGAGATGAAAAAACCTTGAAAAAGAAATCCCACATCACCTCTCAAAAACCATAGTGGGGGATCCACACCATTCCAAGGAATAAATGTTTTAACTGTGTTATTACCAACCCCATTGGAAGTCCCATGAATCATTTAGTAAATAAAAAAATGAGGGTGTACCAAAATCCATAGGTTGTAGACCCAAAACTTAGTATTCAGTGAGTTTCTAACTCTACCAGTCATATAGGGGGACCCCATGCCTTGTCGTGCCCAATGGAGGGCCAAATCCATGCTTGAATTTTGATGAACCACACCTCTAGTATTTTAGGGATTTTTTTAATTCCATAAGTATATAGGGGAACCATTTCTAGTCACTGGTATGAATTCAAGGGAGTTTCAAAACCCTATTCATACTCTAATCAAAACACATAAACCCCAAAAACCCTATAGTGAAAAATAACTAAAACTATCCATATCACCTCTAAAACACACTTAGATGAAAAAAAGGATTTCATTATCACATTTTACATGAAAAAATTATAAGGTCAGGCTAAATAATTTCCTAAAATAGAAACACATTGAGAAAGTTATGAAAAGTTACATATTAGTGAATAATTGATGAATTTTTCATTACTTAGGAGAACAAAATGGAATGATTGGGTAGGTAGGTAATGTTATAGCGGCGACCATGGTGTTTTAGGAATGACTAATGAGTAGTGTGTTGTAGCCATGAGTGTCGTGAATCCCCTATTCAGGGTCATTTTAAGTAGGATCAATCTTGATATCCTATTATTCTTAACTAGGGGGGACATCTACCAGGTAGGCATATACATCATGGGCCAGGTTTGTATGGTAGCTTTATTGACCAAAATTAGCTTTCTTGTGTGGATATGGGCCTATTTTGTACCTCACTCTACGCTATGGGTATTTTTCCTTTCAATCATGACCAATCAGATAGACTAAGGTTGATCCCTTGACATCCTCACACCTATTATCTTAGTTCCCTGATGTTATTAATATTTTCATGACTTATTATATACCCCTTTACTGATTTTATATGAAATGTGCTTAATTTGTGTGAAATATAAATATTTTAATATTAAGTATAATTTTTGAGAATTTTTAGAAGTAGTCCAATTGAGTTAGTTTAATATTTTATTTAAAAATATTCCCATACGGGTCCAAATTTGGTGGTTTATGTTCTTTATGATTCCCAATTCAATATAAAACATTTAATTATAAGGGATCATGGGCTAATTCTTCCATTTGAAGGCCCATATGGACCACATAAGAAGGCCCATAGAATCTGTGAGGAAACTGGACCATCCATGAAGATTGAATTACTGGGCTCAATCCAGATATTAAAATTCACTAATTCTCCTCCAAAATTAGGAGGCCAATATACAGAGTCTTTTATAAAAATTTTAAGTCCCAAATCCAAACACAATTGGCCCAACTAATTCATTTAAACTCAGCCCACCATTCTATTCAAAAATTACAATCAGTACATTATTCATGACATGTATCCTGATTTTTTCATCAAATCAAGCTGATATTTTTCAGTGTGAAAGTGGGGATATTGTTGGTCAACTTTTTTGAATAATGAATTCGGATTTGAAGGCATCTTCTTATTCCAAAATCGATTCACATTTTGGCCATCGAAAAAGCAAGGATTGAAATAGATAGTTTAACTTCGTTTAATAAACTGACCATAACTTTGGCTCCGTAGGTCTAAATGATATGAACTTTTGAGAGACGTTGACCAACATTATTATCTACAACTTTGAAGAAGGAGATATCTCGATATTCGGCTGTCTGGATGTCAAAATAGTTTTTCCAATTGGAGGGACATATTGGAAATGCCAACAATCCATTTCCTTGGTCTATAAATACATTTCCCTTCTCTAATTGCAAAGAGTTGTCATTTCAAAAGAGATGAGTATGTATTTTCATGAAAAAATCTTTTCCAAGGGCCTGGGAGGACCTTCCATACTCATGTTTTCACTTGAGTGACCTTTCCTCCTCTCTTTGTTTTCATTTACTTTTGTGTTCTTCTTTTTTGTAATCTTGTAAGTCTCTTTCTTTGTAATTATGTTTTAATGAAAGTTTCTTATTAAATATATCTTATTATCATAAAACTTCTATAGTTTAATATTAATGTTATTAAAATAGTTTAAATATAGTTTAATCCCCCTCCCTTCTTTTTATTTCTCATTCAGTCTAAAGTTTGTTTTTAATTCTCATCATCGTTCGTGTGTGTGTTCGACACAAAACCCTTTTATTATCCCTTTATTTTTTCTTATCTTCTTAATTTATCATCATAATCATTATAACCAGATTACTAATCATTTAAATGGATGAGTAAATCCCTCATTTGGGTGAGTTATAGTTTTGGTACGTTAAGTGATTGAGAGCTTTTTCTTGATGAATATTTTTCAAATTTACATTGTGTATGTTGAACTTAGCATGTCATGGATTAATGACATGTTTTGTTTAAAATATGGATTCCATGGATTATTGGAACCATAAATACACTACAAAAATCAATTACTGATTGAGTTTAGAATCTTAGTTAAGTTAAGGCTTGGATTTAAGCTTTAACACTTAGTAATTCCAATTAACGTCAACTTGTGACATGGGTGTTAATTTAATGAAATATAAAGCAAAGCTCAAGGATATCACAAGATTTATTACCTAATGGTGAACTCACCACAATATTTATAAATTTTTTAAATCAAACATCATCCATAAATTATTTCATAAGCTCTGTAAACAGACCCCCCAATCAGAATACAATTAACTAAAAACAATAGACTATAAAAAAGTATCATCGTTGAGGATTCGACCTGAGTGCTACTATAAACATTAGCAGAGCATCAGAACTTTGACTAGTCAATAGGTGACAGTCAGCCGCACGTTTCAAATGAAACCGTTTCTAGGTATGGTACTTTAAGTAGTCAATATTTTCTGGTTATTCTAAAAAAAATCAAAAATAAAATAAAATAAAAAAACATAAAAAAAACCCGCATTCTTATAAAAATATTAAATGGAAAACACAAAAAAATTGTCTTCATCTTTCATCCAAATATCTATTAATTCCCCGTAGCCTCCTAAACAATCCCTGGGATTTGTTTGATCCTAAATTTGAGTGACCTATTCGCCAACATAGGAGAAAATTAAGAGATAATCAACTCATTCAAGAACCAGTCCTTGCCCAACTAGTTGAATTAGATATGGCTAGTCCTAGGGAACAAACACTTAAAGAACTTGTTTCCCCTGATATGAATTACCAACCTCTAAGTATTCAATATCCAAACATAGAGGCTGACTTTGAACTCAAATCGGGTTTGATTTATCTTCTTCCACATTTCCACAGGCTAGCCAGTGAGGATCCACATCTCCACCTTAAAGAGTTACAAGTAGTGTGTTCTACCATGAAGCCTCGAGGGGTTTCTGAGGAACAAATCAAACTCTGATAATTCCCTTTCTCCCTAGCTGACATTACCAAGTCATGGCTTTACTACCTCCCCCCCGATTCCATAACCACATGGAATGACATGAACAGACTGTTTTTAGATAAATTCTTTCCTGCTTCTCGTGCTGCTTTTATCTGAAAGGAAATAAGTGGTATTCGTCAATTCCCAAATGAATCACTCCATGAGTACTACCTGATTATGGTATCATAACGTGATGTTACTGTATTATTATATCCCTAATACATTGGTTCATACATGTTATGGACAATATGATTTGATTTTTATGGCCTTTTTTGGACCAATAGTACAAAATTATTAATGAATATTAGAAATATAATTTTTAGGGACTACATATATATATTTTTGAGGGTCTGTATTGATGATATTATATTATATTCCAAAATAATTTATTAATACAAGGAACACCTATTACTATATTACATATATAATGAGAATGGTACCTTTTAAAAATATATTCAATGTGTGTTACTGTTTCAATATGTGGAATTATTCTAAAAAACATTTATATTGTGACAAAATATCCATTGATCTAGTCAAGGATATGGTAGTAGAAAAATGTGCTCATTGAACTATAGTGATCGAGATTGATAATTTTCTTCTTTTAGATATTTACTATAAATAGTTTTTGAAAATAATTTCATGGAATACTAATCAACTATCCTTGTTTACTCAAAAGGGAGTTATGTTTAAGTGAATGAAGAAGTTTGTTTTCTTTCAAGAGTTAATAATTAGTTTGATTAATAAATTTTTATAACATTAACTCTAATGGGAATATGATTTATAATTTATAGTTTTTCATATCTCAATTTCCATTTTTGAGTACTCATAAAGAATGATCAAGTGATTGATTATTATATTTTATCATTATAAACACAAGAATGTAACTATATGACAAATAATTTATAGTTATATATAATTATATTTATACTAATCATATAGAATCACAATCAGTATATAGAAATATTTATCCACACAGACCACCAATTTACTATGTTTATATATTAATATATAATGAATTAAACTAGATATAATGAAGAATTTTATATCTTCTTATAGACTATGATGTTATTATTCACTACCAATCAAGAAAGAGAAATAATTTCGTTGATATATTGAGTAATAAATAACCTTCTGTTCTTGTGTTGACATGGATTTAATGATACCCATTGATCTTGGACCTAGTAAATATTTAATGGTATTCATAAGATAAGTTACATGATTAACACTATAACAAATTATTTTCCAAACATCATTATTTTTTATGAGTATTAAATGAAAAATTATTAACCCATGTTAGAAAAGAAGATATAAACTACAAAAAATGTAAATCTTTTTAGTTTCAATTATGATAAATTGGGTGTACATATGTCTGGTTTAATGATTTATATCTGGTAAGATACAATGTTAATGAATGTGATAATGAGGGAAGCTCACATAGCTGAATTATGAATTAATATTGCAAGATCCAGAATTTAATGTGATATGAAAGATGATTACTAATTGGATTACATGAAATGAGAGAAGATAAACAATAATTTTATAAGATTAGTGCTCCAAAAAGTGAATTTTTGAGGGAAAAATACAAAAAGGATTTCCAATGCCACTATATAAGTGGTACAACATCAAAACGATCATTAATATGAAATGAAAAATAAAATACTTGGAAACAATCTATATTGATTAAAATTGAAAGATTTAAAATATTTGCTTATTTTATTTCCATATGAAAGAATTTATTTACTGATCTCATAGTACTTCAGTATTTTAAGAGGTTATGATACTTCATTCGGAACTACTATCTATTATTTCAGACTATGTCCATGGATTTACATCCCTATTATATTGGATTATTCAAAAGGTATGAATAAGGATTTAATCCAAGGAATGTGATATAATACCCAAACTAATTCAAAATTTCAGAGGATTTTTACAAATTTATGACATATTAAGGGATTGAACAATTTATTTTCTAGGGATATGAAACAACATAACCCAAATAATAAATTAACCTAGGAAAATAAGTTTTACTCAAATAAATATAATGATCCTTAAGAATAAAATGATTGGAAAACATTAGAAGTAAATTGTTCCTACATTAGGTTAGAGAAATAATATTGTTTCCACCAAACTATATGAAAGATACTATAGATGTGAAAAATGGTATACGAAAACTAATTAAGGTTACATAGAGTTGAAAAAATATGTATACTAACAATGAAATAGGGGATATAGAATTTCAGGTTGAGGACCATATCTTCCTCATTATATCACTATGTAAAAGCATGTTGTTATTGGGAATGTGGGTGAAACTAAAAAAAGGTAAATTGTACATAGTTTATTTAATAACATATTTTGGAATATTCATATTGGTAATATTTACCTATAAATCATAAAATTTTCCATGATGTCTTACAAATGTTCCTATTAGAACAAAATACTTGAAAACCAAAATATTTACTTGACATAATTATTTCAGAACATTAATAATCCTTTTTATATAAAGAAGAACCAATCTGAAATCTTAATTAAAGTATATACATATATAATGACATAAAAAATTATATAATGATGATCTTATATAGAAATCAATATTTTTTAGAAGATGTTAAGTAACATGAACAAGTATTGATTTAAAAAAACACCAAAATATTTTCATGATAGATTCAAATTATATGAATAAAATATTTTGGGGGGGAGAGGTTTAACATATAATAATTCCAGTCTATTAATAATTGAAACCATTTTTCTTTATAAAACATTGTTATGATTTACAATAGATTCATATTATTATACAATTATATATTTTCACTAAAATTAATAATATTGAATTCTAAATATATAAATAAAACAGTTATATAAATAGATAGAAATAGTGATATAACTATGGAGAACTCAATATCATTGAATTCTCAAAAAAATATTATTTCATAAATTCATTCTATAAAAGGAATGTGAATCTCTAGTATCATGGATATCATTATAATGGAATGTATATGACCCATTTATAGTGAGGTAGTGTGTAAGATACTTTCATTTTCTCTAGAAATATTAGTAGTGTTTTTAGTTACCTTTTTGTTGTTATTAATCACCTTTGGTTTGAGGTATGACCTGGGGTGTGTTTGGGTGACGTTTTAAGAAACATGGGAAGATAGAGGGTTGTTCACAATTTGTGCAGGGTTTTTCAAAACCATGCACAATCTAACCATGTGGACAGTGGAAGTTGGCACGTTTGGAACACAATTGGCATTATTGGCACACATATTTTCTAACCATGTGCCATAGATCCATGCAGGCGGTGGAAAAAACATTGTTGGCTCACGGTTTGGCCTAACCTTGTGGCCTCTTAGGTAAAACGGTGCGCGTAGAGCAATTTAATCCTAAAATTGGTAGTAACACCACCCGAACCCCTGAAAAAAATCTAATTCAACCTAGGATCAGGCATAAATTATTTTGGGTGATCTCAAAGCCTTCCTAAGGGATTCCAAGTCTATTAGAACATTGTTCTTCGAGATCAGAAGCCCGTATTGAAGATCTTCTCTCTTCCAGGTAGGTGGATTTCATCCTGATGTTTCTCTCATCCTTTCTATTATTTTATAGATATTTTCATGGAATATCTCCCCCATTTTCTTGTATCTAAACCAATTTGTTATTATATAGATCTAATAATGTATATCTTGTTCTATTTTTTCAGGATATTGATACGTTTGATCTTAATTATTATATAGGGATTTAGATCTGGAGCTTTATCGATGATGTTGTGTGGGTCAGATTTTGAGGATTTATATTGCACTAACTTCTGTCAATAAGCCTAGGTAGGTAGTCTAAATAGAACTCCCATTGTCGTGGTTTTGATATGTGTATGTGAGTTTATGATTTTTCTAAATGCCTTAAATGATTGATTTCGTAAATTTGAGTAATTAGGAATGTTGAATTGAATTGATTTTTCCTTGGTGATTAATTGGTAATTGATCACAGAATAAAAAAAGGGGGCTGCCCAATTGGATATTTTGGGGTTTGGTATTGGTTGAGGTATTATAATGGAGATATTGAATTAATTGTGCTAAGATAATTAATAGGGGGTTAATTATGAAATTATGTTTGGCTGTGTAAGATAATTAATTGTGATAATTAATTATGTTACATGATTTTGACAAAACATAATTAATTTTGAGAATTAATTATGTGCCATGATGACGATAAATGATAATTAATTGTGATAATTAATTATGACAAGTTGAGATTTGATATGGAAAATTAATTGTGAAGAATTAATTATGGAAAGAGAATTTTGTTGATTGATTAATTAATTGACGAGTTAATTAATTTGTTATGTTCTTAGTTAATTGTTGAGTTAACTAATGGACTTTGAAATGTTTAACTAATTGTTTGATTAGTCATGGAATGATGTGGAAAATTCTTGTGAATTAATGAATGACTTAATGGATGATATTTTTTTTATTCTAGACAAAGCTTTCTAGACTTATTAGAAGATGGGAAATAGACATGGTGTTCCTCACCAATAGTAATCCAACAATGAGATTATGGGGTACTAGACAAGATGAACTACACCAAATGAGAAATGGAGTGCTACCCATGATGTGATTCACTCAACCCGATTATAGTCCTATTCCTGACAACCAAAACCAAATGATTGATAATAATTATTGAGGATTCAACTGAGATTTGGGGTGCAACGAATGATGACCTACATCAAATGATTAATGATAATGGATGATGATTCAAATGGGAAAATTAATTGAAATTGGTTCTAACGTGAGGATTAAGGATTAGATAACAATGTGATAACTGTTTAAATTATGCATTGTATTTATTGCTTCAGAAAACTACATAAACTATATATAGAATTCACTCATTTTAGGTACTATTGGTGGTGTCCTACTGAGTTGTACCCACACCCTATTTGGGCCACTAGATTGGAACCATAGTAGTCTTTGTTTTTAGAGGACCAGATAAGGGAAATGCCCTGGAATATGTTGTAGTTTGGGATTTCCAAATGGGAGAGGGAACCGTACGTTTTTCTGGACCCGTTTGGGATTCTTGGTGTCATTACATTTAGTTGTATTGTCGACACTTGATATTATTATTGGCATTCCATGTTTTACCTTTTATATGGCTATTTAATTTTCATGTTTGAGTTATCACATGAAATATATTTGTTTCAGTTATTTATATGCTTCTTCCCTTAGTTATTGTTATTTGTTTCTATTGGTGTTTTATTATAATAAATAGAGGGTATAGTCTCCCTAATACTGGATTACCTAACCCTCACTAATATTGGGCACCAACTGTCCTATGGGGAGGCTCAATTAAGGGAATGTGGCCAACAGGCTTGGGGCATCGTCCAGTGACTCCTGGGATGAACATCACAAAGTTGTATCAGAGGAGTTGCCTTTTCTTTATCCTTCTTTTTCACTCTATTTTGGTAAAGGTAGACATGAGACTATGATGAGTCATGGAATAATAATGAGATATTTCATGGGAGTAGCAAACCCATGTATGATGGAAAATATGATTACTCAATGTGGGATTGTGGTGATTAGTTATTATTGTAATATTTGGATATTATTTCCCCTTGGGTGACACACTTTTGGTGTGATGTGATATATATTTTTTAACTTGTTTAATATTGAATTGTGGCCTAAAGATGCATGGTATTTGAGTCTACATTCATCATTCTAGGCATTCAGTATTGTTCTGGCTTGCATTGTTATAGAAAATTACAAGAGAATGGGTAATGTGTATGTTTTTGAGCTTGAAATTTTTTTCCTTGTTGTGAGATATAAATAATGATGAAAAATGAGAATAAATCAATGTATAATGAGACCCTTGATTTATGAATTTTTTATGATATATTTATTAATTTTTAAATTAATTAATTTTAGATAATGTGATTAATTATTTTTTGGATTAATTAATGAGAATGTATGTACCTAGGTTAACCAATGACTTGGAGTAGGATAGTTAATGGTAGTGATAAGGCCTCAGTTTCGACCATGTGGTGAGAAAAAGGAAAAAATACATGTTAAAACTTAATGTGTTAGTTTATGATTTTATGTAAATTTTATAATGTTTCATTATGGGAAATAAGATGTGTGTTTGTATTTGTAGAGATATGCCACCATGATGCTTCATGAGGGTGAGACTGAGGGGTATGGCTTGGAATGAAAATCTGGATAGGGAACTTGATGCACCATTGGTGAAAGCTGATGAGGAAGGGGAACAATTCCTAGTGAACTTTTATTATTTCATGATACTCATAAAGAGAGACATAGGGTGGGTTCATAAAAGCATGTCAGAGTTGACAAGGGAGTTTTAGCTGAAACATCCTTCTATTTTTACTAGGGAGGGAGGACCTGATGTAGCTGAATTCTAGATTGAATCCATATATATGATACATGACCATTTGGAGACTCCAGACGAGTGGAGGGTTATGTTGGATTCTTATATGCTACAGGGTTCATCGAATCACTGGTGGAAAATTTAGTTGCGATCTGCATAGGATGATGGTATATGTGGGAGAACATTCTAGAGATGTTCTCAGAGCACTTATATCAAAACACATTGAGAAAAGACAAGGCTTTAGAGTATATTCATTTGACCCAAGGTAGTATTTCCATAATGGAATATGTTGGACATTTCATTGATTTATAGTGTTTTGCTCTAGATTTTGAGAAAAACGATTCTTCTTTGGAAAAATGATTTCTGGAATGACATATGTGGGAAATTATGTCTTAGGTGGATATCTTTGGCTGAAGAAATTATTATAATTGGTAAATTAGGCCCTCATTATAGAGGGGAACCTGAAAGAGGCATCCGATACTGCATAGGTAGCTGGGCGATCAGGTAGTCTGCCTTCTAAGAGTAGGAAGCTCCATCAGGAGAATATTAGTCACAATAATGGAAAGAAATATGGGGAGTCATGATGAATAGTTGCACTAGATCTTACTCATGTTTTTTTTCCACCAGTGTGGTAGGTAGGGACACTATCGTACACATTATCCTCAACCACCAGTGGAGTGCTAATTTTGAAGCATTATGGGACACCTACAGAAGTTCTGCTAGAAGCAATGGTAGGTTGGTGTTGAGGGAGTAACTGCTCAACATCAAAGTGTGGGAATGGGGTCTTCTACACCATATAGTTCTCGCAGCTGGATTTCTACTAGTAGAGGCGGTAGAGGCAGTGTACATGAAGAATCAAGGTATGAGCACCCATATCAGTAGATTGGTGCTACTCAAGGGAGTTAAACGACCTCACCTGGAAGAGGGGCAAGAATGTTGAATTCATTGCAACCTACACTTGTGGAGAGAGAGGCTGGCCCATCAAAAGTTAGTGGAACTATTCTAGTTTCTTCTACTTTAGCTAAAATCTTTTTTGATATTGGTGCCTCCCATTCCTTTATATATTCAAATATTATTAATGGCGTGATCCTAGAGGTGGATTCTGTAAGTGGGGTAATGAATATCGATACACTATTAGGAAGATGTTCTAGAGTTATCTTTTTATGCAAGGGATGTTCACTATAGATCGGTGAGTTTCGTTTTCTTTAGGATATTTATTCCCTTGATATATCTGGCTTCGACATGATTTTGGGTTTGGACTGGGTAGTCCCTTACTGAGCCCAGAAATATTGTAACAAAAGGAGAGTGACCACTGTATCTCATAATGGTGACTCGTATGTTCATCATGGAGAATGGGATATCCACACAGGTCGAGTTGGGCCAATTACTCAACTGTTGGGAGAGATCATAGCCCAAGTTCCTAGTCTTCTACTGTGATATGGGAGTGGTAGGAAAGACATACTTCCACCAGAAGTAGAAATATTTCAGGATGTATTTACTGAAGGATTTTCAGGGTTTCCACATGAGAGGGATGTATAATTAACTATTGATCTCATGTTAGGGGCCAAGCCGGTATATATTCCACATTATATAATGGAACCTATTGAGCTGCAAGAGATAAAAACATATTTGTAGGAGTTAAAGGATAAATGTTTTATCCGTACAAGTACGTCACCTTGGGGATCACCTGTTTTGTTTCCAAAGAAGGACAATGGGAGTTTATGCTTTTGTGTTGAATATCAGAAGTTTAATAAAATGACTATGAATAACTGGTATCCTCTTCTTTGTATCACAGATATGTTTGATGAGATGATGGGGGATTGTGTGTTCTCAAAGATTGATATGATATCAAGGTATCATAAGGTGAGAGATAACACTTCTGATTTTACAAGAATTGATATCAAGATTAGGTGTGGCCTTTAAGTGTATTTCTTAATTTGGTTAGGGTTGAATAATTATCCAGTAGTGTTTATGGACTTGATGAACATGATCATTAACCCATATATAGATGATTTTGTTGTGGTATTTTTGGCTAACATCTTGGGGTACTCTTAGACTCAACATGATCATTACCAACATATTGACCTCATCTTGAGTACACCGAGAGATCATCCTCTATATTCCAAGCTATCTAAATGCCAGTTTTGTATTGAAAAGGTACACTTTTTGGGGCACATCATCTCAGAATAAGGTTTGAAAGTGGACCCATAAAAATGTAGGCAGTGATTTCTTAGGAGTATCACAAGAATGTTTTTGATATCTGAAGCTAATTGTGATTAAATTGTTATTAATGTAGGTTTATCATGGAAATTTCCTATTTGGAATCACCGCTTGCAGTTTATACAAACAAAGGTTTAATGTTTTATTGGAAAAGAGCATGTGATAATTCCTTCCATAAGTTGAAGAAACTCTTGACTTTAGATCCAATTTTGTTCTCACCTAAGTCAGATTAGTAGTAAACATTGTATTTTGATGCTTATAGGATCATACTCAGAGTTGTTTGGATGTAATGGGATCAAGTCGTTTCTTATGAGTCTCAGTACCTAAGGCCCATTAATGGAATTACACTACACATTACCTCGAGCCAGAAGTAGTGGTTTGTGATCTTATGTGTTGGCGACACTATATTTGGGTTGAAAAGATTATAGTTTTTACAGATCACAAAATAATGAAGTATCTCTTTTCACTGCATGACTTGAATTTTTTATAGTGAACATGGGTAGAGTATATGAAGTAATTTGATTTCGAACTAGCACATACAACCATAAAAGGGTAATAGTGTGGTTGATGCCTTGAGAAGAGAAACTCAAAATCAGTTGGAACATGGGTCTATTTTAGAGTGGAAGATGATGAATTTTTTGGCAGAAATGCATGTGGTAGTTCAGGAGTGTAGAGTGGAAGATGACAAACATTTTTAGTAGTGGAGTCTACACTCTTAAAACAGATCAGGGATAAGTATTATGAAGATTGAGAGTTTTTATCCTTGATGGAAATACATAATGGTGGGGAGAAACCTTCATACTAGAAAATAGATGATGATGATATAATCTATGCTGAAAATTGGGTTGTTGAGCCTTCGAGTATGCGAGAGGAACTCATGCGATAATTTCATTCTTCATGGTGGGAAATAAATATTGGGGGTGAAAAAAATGTATTGTGACCTATGATGATAGTTTTGGGGGCTAGGAATTAAAAAAGATATAGCAGGGTTCGTAACAAGATATTTCACCTATCAGCAGGTGAAGGCAGAGCATGAATGACCTTGAGACCTATTGCAGCTGTTACCAATTCTGGAATGGACGTGGGATGATAGGAATATGGACTTCATTGTATGACATCCAAAGAATCTTAGGAATAATGATGCTACATGGGTCATTGTGTATCAACTAACAAAGGTATCCCATTTCTTGCCTATCAGGGAAACCATTACAGTAGAGCAGTTGGTAGAACTCTACGTGAGAGAGATAGTTCATTTTCATGGGGTTCCATAAACAATAATTTCATATCATGATTCATTCTTCACTTCATGATTCTAGAAGGGATTAAATAAGGTTCCTAGTACACTAGTTCTGTTAAGTACGACCTTCCACCCACAGATATATCGGATATTGGAGCACACCATTCAAGTGTTAGTAGTTATTCTACAAGCATTTGTTCTTCAGTTTTGTGGTTCTTGGGAGAATCACTTGGCTTTAGTAGAGTTAGACTATAAAAAAAGTTAGAAGGAAACTACATAGAAAGAACCATATTAGGAACTTTATGGAATACCCTGTAGAGGACTGCTTTGTTGGTTAGAGGCATGCGAGTGAGAGTTGGTGGGATTGAGTCTCGTTCATGAGACATCATAGTAGGTACAGTTGAATTGGGAATGTATGGATATGGCTAGAATATGTAGAATTCATATGATTATAGATGGAGATGACCCCTATATTTTAATGAGGGTGATAATATATTCCTTCAGTTGTATCCAGGATTGGGTCACCACAGGATACGAAGGTAGGGCAAGTTAGTGCCCAAATTTATAGGACTGTTTGTGGTGATGGAGAGAATTAGGACAATGGCGTACTGATTATAATATCAAAATATGTTTATTAATATGAATTATATTTTACATTTGTCACAACTAAAAAGGTGTCACCTCAACCCTTCTCTAGGGATTGATGTGGAAGATGTTGACCTTGAGATAGATGCATCCTTTGAGGAGCATCCGATATGTGTGTTGGGTCGCAGTGAGAAAGTGTTATAGGGAAAGACCATACCATTAGTTCATGTGTTATGGAAACTTGGATGTGTTCAATAAGAAATTTTGGAATGGGAAGTAGACATGAGTGATCAGTGGACCAATCCTTTTGGCTCCGAATCTTGGAGAATTTTGGGAGTGCAACTCGAGGACGGGCTATTAAAATGTGAGGAGATTGTAAGATCCTGACCTTTTTTGGAGAAATCTTGGGAGTGTTATCATATACACTTGTTTTTATTAATTACATATGGGTTGGGGTATAACCTAGAGTGTGTATGGGTGTTGTTTTATGGAACATAGAAATTCAGGGGGTTCTGCATGGTTTGTTCATGGTTTTCCCAAATCATTCGCAAGCGAACTGTGCTAACAATGGAGGTCATAACGGTTGGAACATGGTTTTCTTAACCATTAACCATCAATCCATTCAGGTGGTGAACGACCATATGGTTGTTACATAGTATGGCCTAACCTTGTGGCCTCCTAGGAGAGACCATGCGCATAGAGAAATTTAATTAAAAAATTGGTTTTAAAACCACCTGAACCCCCAAAACCTATCTAATCTGACCTAGGAACGAGCTTAGTAATTTTTGGGTGATCTCATAGTCATTAAGAAGGATTTAAAGGCTATTAGAACAACATTCAATGTGATCGGAAACTCAGATTGAAGATCCTATCTCCCCTCCGGTAAGTGGATTTCATCACAATGTTTCCCTCGTACTTTCTATTATCTTTTCTAGATCATTTCATTGATGATCTCCCCCATTTTATTTGATCTAAACCTTTGGGTTGATATCATGATCTATGATTTTAGATCTAGTTTTATATTTTCAAGAATGCGATATGTTTGATCTTAATTTTGGTTTAGGGATTAAGATCTGGAGCATGATTGATGACGTTATGCCGCTTGGATCTCGAGGATTTCAGTTGGGACACCTTCCATCAATAAAGTGAGGTAGGTTATCTAAATTGAAATCCCATAGTCACGGTTTGGAATTTTGTATGCGATTATATGAATTTTCATAATTCCATTGATGAATGATTTCCTTAATTATATTAATTAGGAATGAGGAATTGCAATGAGTTTTTCTTGGGAATTAATTTTTAGTTGAATCACAGAACAAACATGGGGTGTTCCCAATTAGATATATTTGCGATTTTATATTGGTTGAGATATTGTAATTGATTAATTGAATTGATTGTGTTATGATAATTAATTTGGGGGAATTAATTATGAAATTATGTTTGGCTGTGTAAGATAATTAATTGTGAAAATTAATTATGTACCGTGATTTTGACCAATGATAATTAATTGTGATAATTAATTATGATCCATGATTATTATCAATGATAATTAATTTTTGAGAATTAATTTTGAAAAGTTGAGATTTGATTTGGATAATTAATTTTGAAGAATTAATTATGGAAGTAGAATTGCATTTATTGATGAATTAATTGATGAATTTATTAATGGGTTATGTGCTTAGTTAATTGTTGAGTTATCTAAGGTCCTTTGAAATGTTTAACTAATAATTGGATTAGTAATATAATGATGGGGAAAATTCTTGTGAATTATTGAATGATTAAATGGATGATTAGAAGTTGGGACTTGGATATTGAATACCTCTCCAATTGTTATCCAAGATTGAGATTATGGGGTACTAGGCATGACAACCAACACCAAATGTGAAAAAGAGGTCTAGGCATGGAGACCAACACTCAATGAGATTGTGGTTCTAGTCATGACAACCTACACCAAATTAATGATCACAATCAATGATGATTAAACTAATATTTGGGGTGATAGGCATGATGAACAACACCAAATGATTAATGATATAGAATGATTATTCAAATGGGAAACATGATTTGAAACTATAACTAATGTGATGATTAAAGAGTAAATGATAATTTGATAACTGTTTAAATTATGAATTATATTTATAAATTTATAAAACTTTACGCACTGTCTTTTGACTAGACTAGTTTTATACATCGTTGGTGGTGTCCTACTGAGTTGTACTCACACTTATTCTAGCTTCCAGATCAGAACCTGAGTAGAATATTTTGTTGCAGGATAGGATAAGGCAAGGCCCTAAGATAGGATTCAGTTTGGAATTAGAAAATGGGAGAGGGAACCGAACGTGGTTCGTGACCCATTTGAGAGTTTTTGTGTCTTAAATTTCAGTTTCATTATAGACACTTGATATTTTAAATTTCATTTCATGTTTTACCTTTCAATTTATTATTATATAATCATGTATAAGTTATCATATAACATGGACTTGTTCCAATTATTTATACATTTCAACATTTGGTTATTGTTATTCTATTTTTTTGGTGTTTTATTTTGATAAATAGAGGGTACATTCTCCCTTTGACCGTCTTACAAGACCCTCATTGCAAGTTGGAACCCTTAGGAATACGGGGAGGCACTCTTGAGGGCTTGTGGACAACCGGCTAGAGGCATCATTCTTTGGATCCCATGCATGAACATCAAATAGTGAATAGTTTTGTATGAGATTTGTGGGGTATATGTATTTAGAGTATGATTGTTAGTAATTATTAGTATTAATTTCATTGAGGAATTTTAACTATTAGATAATATGAAAATTGAGAATATTTAACATTGGTTATTAATCACATATAAATAGATGATTTGTAATTTTAAGATGCCGGACAAAGAAACCAAGGCATCTACTAGTAAGATCATCCATTTTGAGGTTCACTTACCAGATATCTAGAATGAATGGGTTTCACTAGTCTTACCAAGGATCATTTCCAAGGAAATAATTTGAAACTAAGACATTAAAGGGATCATTTATATGACATGTTCATGATAGTAGCTATATAATCCTGATATATGTTTGATTAACCACACTAATAGACTAATATAATTACAATACTAACCCTTGGGACATATTATAATATAATAATTTGTTATGTATCTGAATATTTAGTTATATTTTAGAGAAATTTACATGGAATTGAAGTAATGGTGAATCTACCCGCAATAAAATTTATGTTATTTGATTATATCATCATTATTTTAATGATTATTTTCTTATGAACATAATATGAATATGATAAAATATATTATTAAAACAAAGAGACAAACATTATTCTTTTCACATTAAATAATTATTATTATTTTGATGTTATATTTTACAAATATTTATATTTATTTTTTAAAAAATAATGTAAATTCTATAATCATCTAATCAATATTATCCCGTAGTGAATTTATTGTAATTTCTTAAAAGTTGATATTCTGGGTAAAAATTTTAAACTTTTTTTTCTAAAAAGGTAATAAAACTTATTATATAATCATGAAATTTTTATATTCATAATTAATTAATTATTCTAATTGATGGGAAATTTTATTATTGATTATCACTTTCCATAATGAGTTGTGTTTAGAAACACATTCTTAATATTTATGGACAACAATTTTATCTTTTATAAAAAAGAATTATTATTTGTATTAAAAGCATCATAACAAAATTTTTGTTGATCACTCTAACTAATTTAATGAAGGAAAATATATTTTATAATTGGAATTAAATTACAAAATTTAGTGATATAGGAAATGTCATTTTTATTCAGATACTACTATCAATTTAAAACAAGTGATTTTATGATATAAATGAAATATAATATATATGGTTTAATGTAAAATGGAAATATATATGTTATCTAAATATAAAAAATGGAATGGGGTATTAAATATTTAATTACCTTCACTAATAATTTCAACATCAATTTCAACTTAAATCATTGAAGTTACTTCTTACCTAAAGAGGGTGGTATTTATAAAAATAATAATGATTTTTTCAATCATTAAAAACCTCCCACATGTATAAATACTCACCAATTACCATATAACTCTTCACTTAAAATCTTATGAGAATGAATATCAAATCAAAACAGCTATGATATGTCTCTATAGGGTCATTTTGGTTATAAAGGAGGCTCTCTCTAGCTTCAAGAAGTATGTTTTCAATGTAAGGTCTTTACTTTATCTCCCATTTTGTTCCTATAATTTCATTATATTAAATAATTTTATTTTAAATTGGATTATCTATTCAAGAGTATGTAATCATTCCATTATAATCCAAATTATTCCATGTTAATCTTATACTGTATTTTCATCTCGTGAGAACTTGGATCTTCTTTTGAGGTATGTTCATCTGGTTGTTTTTGAGAAAATCTATGTTTCTGGAAATTTCAGGAGTACACACTGTGTACTTTTATGTACAAGTCATGTACCTGGCTGCTGTTGGTGACCATGTGCTGGCCATGTAACAGTCAAGCACATGACTGTGTGTGGTGACCTGGAGACCGCTTAAAGTGGTGGCTGAAAAAGGAAAGTACATGCCATGTACTATTAATAAACACGCCATGTGCTTTTTTTCATTAAACAGACTAGGGTCACGTCTAATTGAAAGAATGTTCTTATTCTTCTCTCATATTGTCCAAGAGCATCCATATGGCTGCCGATCTTCTCCGAGCCCCTGACTCGTCATTAATTCTTCAAATCGATAGTCATCGATTGTGTTGGAATCACTTTGGTGTGTTATCCCTTATTGAACATCATCTTTTGATTTCTCCTCTTCCACGGGATATCCTCGGTTGAACGTTTTATCGTTTTTGTAGATCTAAGACATTATAGGGTTATTCAAGGCCTGAGGATCACGTATATAGTCCATAAAATGCCGAGGTAGGCGGTTTGTGACTTTCTGTAGATATTCTTTGAGCTAATGTGCAAAAGTTCCAATACCCTTATTCATGGTATTGCATGTTTATGGTTTTTATCCCTATTATTTCCTGTTATGAATTGTTTGTTTGGGTAGATGTTAATTGTTGTGAATAGGTTTATCTTCGCTTGATATAAATGTTTTCCCCATGATTGCTTGTTTTGGCCATTTGGTCCATCTTGCCTGTTAGGCTATTTTTCTTCCCATTCATATTATTGTTAGGATGGAGTGATTATTTTATAACATGATATGATATGTTGTAGATTGTTTATCCTAGTAGTTCTTGAGATTTACATTAGTTGTCATGTAACATTTTTTCACGACTGACTTACACAGGGACATGAGAATCTGGTTTAGTAGACCGTAGGGATAATAGACGTCGAGGGCTTCTACAAAGTGTCTGTTTTTCTGTTACGTTACGAGACCATAAGGGGATGGACTTTTTGCTCCCTCATAGTGTCTATAGTTTCCCAAATACAGGACACATGGGGAATTTGAGGTTGAGTGATTCCTTATAGTGCCTATTAGTTACCGATACGATACCACAAGGGGAATTGATAGTGAGTGCTTCCTCAAAGAGTCTTTGCTAAAAATGAACCAGAGAGGTTAGATTGTGAGTACTTCCCAGAGGGAAGATTGTGTTTGTTTGGTGGAACCAGGGGGGTTAGGTTGTGAGTACATCCTATAGGGTTACATGCTTTTGAGTAGCTATATACCTGATACATGAAAATGAAAGCAATTGAAGTTGTAGGTTTGTCACTATGTGTACTTCCTTGTTTACTGCTTCATTTTTTTTATTGTCTGCCATATATATTCACTGACTATTACGCATAGATCTTGGGGTGGTTGCCTACTAGGATAAGTCTCACAACTAGTTTGGTCACTCTTTTGGGCCCAAACAGATTTTATTGTTGCACGTGTAGATAAGGGCAAGCGCCCTTCTACTTCAGGTACATGATTTCTATGGAGCTGGAGAGCATGAGACCAAGCTAAGGCTTGCGATGCTACTGGAGTTAATTTTTTTTTGTACTTTGGTTTACTACTATATTCCAGCATTGTGACTTGTTTGAATACTTTCCAAGACATATGTATCATTCAACATTATATATATGTGCTTCAGTTGTTTATTTCTTTAGTCATCTGCAGTTTACTTATTGCATACTTTTACTAATTCCTCTATTGAAGCCTATTTTTCTTCTATTGTGTTACTCTTCCAATGAGTGTATTGTTTCCCCACTATCACACTCCAGGCCCTCACTGCTAGTTGGTAGCCTCTGGTGTTCGGGGAAATGTGCTTGAGGCCATGTGACCAACCGGGTACTGGGCACCTCTGGGCGACTCCCAAAATAGGGACATTACAAATTGGTCTCAAAGGGATTCTTTTCTTCTTGAATTATTGTTTGGATACTATAAATATGGATAAGAAAGAATAGGTACTTGGTAATAACATGTGCCTAGGATTAGTTAACCAACATATAGGGAAAATCCATTTTACCTCGTTATTGCAATTTTTATGGTTTTACCATTTTACAGTTGATTTGATTTCGCCTTTGGGTAATTCACATGTTTTGTGATGTTATAGTTGATATTATTAAGGTTATATTTCTGTTTCAACCCAATGAGATGAGGGTATTCCATCTCATGCATCATATAGGCACTTGTTAGAAATCACATGTCATGCATTTCTGTCATACCAATTAGGGTGCATTAGTGATTGCATGTTGTTTTGATAGATGTTGTGATAGATGTGAATGATTTTGTGACAGATTCCTAGATAGAATACCTACTTCTGAAAGGTTATTAAATTGTGTACGGTTTCATTTAAATTAACTCCAAAATTTTCTTCTTAAAGTGTTATTGGACCTCATGGATTGGAATTTGGTGGATCATTACAATGTTATGCTTGAAAATGTAATGCATAAGATTCCAAGATTTGATTAGATGCGAGTATGGGACCTCACAGATCGGAATATGGCACCTTAATGTTCATTTTAGTTTCTGGGTTCTAGAGTATTTTCTGAGGTTTACTATCTGGAAGAACCTAGAATACACGATGTGTAATGATGAATACAAGCCATTTGTCCTTCTATTCAGGAAGGAACCATTTTTATTAAGTACAAGTTTTGAACTGTATGTACACACCGTGTAGTCTCTAACCATGTCACTAGCTATGTGGCAGAGACACGGGGTTGAGAATTCTTTGGGGAATCACGTCATGTACCGGTTGTACACACCTTGTTATGTAGACCATATTTCCACCCTTGTGACTAAAGACAGTGATGGATAAAACACAGGTTATACACACCATGTCAAGCTTGAACACACCTTGTAATGTAACCCTTGTATTTGTTTGAGTAGAGAACAAAACGAGTCTGTGAAATCTTTCTATTAAACATCGTGTCTGGAAAAAACACGCAATGTAGCATCAGCCGTGTAATCGATCATGTAACTTACAACATGGGTCTCTGAAGTTCATCTAGTACATGACGTTTCGAGAACTAACATGTCGTGTAGTATTGTTCTTGGAGAACTGTGGGGCTTATCTATGTAATGAAACTCGAGCAGGGGAAGTGGATTCAATTACATGGTTTGTGTTAGTACAACACGTCATTTGTTTGGGGTGTTACATGACCTGGGATGGAAGAAGTACACGCCCATGTGAAGGCTTAAGGGAACATGTTGTGTAGGAATTTTTCACACCATGTATCCATGTTTTGAAAAATGTGAATGCTTTCATTCTATTATTCCCTTCTTACGCTTCAATGTTTTGGCCCATGATAATCATTATCTAAGGTGTGAACATGACCTTGCAGAGTCATGCCACCGAGATGTCCTCTGGTTGTACTCTAGATTCAGGGTAGTGATCAGACACCAAACATGGTAGATCTGGAATTGCCACTAGATCCTCCAGTTGTGGCATTCCTGGAACCATCTGTCATTCTGGACATAGGTGCTGACGCATAATTCCTAGAGGACTTTATGAGGTTTATACAGACCATCTGAGGAGTACCGCATATTGTCCCTTCTATGTCAGAGTTGACATGGGTTTTTTAGCATCAGTATCCTCCCACTTTAATAGGGGAATGAGGACCTCAGGCTGTAGAGTCATGGTTAGAATACATTCTTTCTATGTTTGAGAATTTGGAGACACCTCTAGAGAGGTGGGTGAAGTTTGCTACTTATATTCTTTTGGAATCTTCCAAGTGATGGTTGGATGTGATCTAATAGGTAGGATTCCAGCAGGTTATTGCATGTGATGAGTTATAGTGTTCCTTCTATGATTACTTCAACTTGGAGACATTGAGCATCGATTGAACCTGAGATTTCGTGAGTCTGGAGTAGGGTACTCTTTCTGTTTTGGAGTATTCTTCGCGCTTCACAGAGCTGCAGTGATTCACACCTATTCTAGGAGGTTATGTGTTATTTATGGAAAGTAATTTTGAGGATGGTCGCAGGCACGACATCCAATCTTAGGTGAATATCTTCAGGCTGACTTCCATCACTTCTATAGTCAACATGGTGCTGATCACGAAGCACATTCTGGGGGTTTCTTGAGTGGTGAGCCAGGTCCGTTTGATATCCAGGGTTGGTATCCCTCCTATTGATAGTAGGATGTGCCTCATGGAGTCTACGTGTGGGTATCGTAGTAGGCGGGATACTTTCTCTTGTATTCAGGTGATATGATACTTGTGTAGGAAGAGAAGGCATATGAGACCACATTTCCCGGGAGACCCAGTGGAGTACCGATCATGCATTAAGATGGGCCATATTCAGCGCTTATATAGGTTCTTCTCACCAATAGATGGTGATAAGGGTTCTTCTATGACTGCATGTTTACGTATAACACCAGCAGTTTCTAATCAGTCAGGGAACTAGAGTTCTTCTGGCCATACAGGCCGAGGTGGTGGTCGTAGATGTGGTAGCCAGTCACTGGACTTTTAGAGACAACAGGGTGGATCAACATAGAGTTGCCAGGCAGAGTCACAGGGCCGTAGTACATGTCAAACATTGGCAGTGGAGTAGACACAACAAGCGAGGGATGTCAAACCCTCTAAAATTTGACGTTCGATCCTAGATGCCTCAGTTTTATCTTCTAGGATTTTTGATATAGGGGCTTCATATAGATTTATATCTGTTTCTATTGTGGAGAGCCTTGGGATTTGTATCTTTTCTTTTGCTAATATCTTGATTCTATATAGTCTGTTGGGGGCTATAATGACTAGTGTACATTAGTGCAATGAGTTCCCTCTTGAGGTTGGTGGGTTTCACTTCTTATGGGACTTTTAAGTACTAGAGATGAAAGGTTATGATGTCATTCTCGGGATGCATTGGTTAGTTCCCTTCCAGACTGTTGTTGACCTTTATCATCATAGGGTGAGTTTCACATCACTAGAGGGAAGTTAATTTCTTTATAAGGGTGAATGGGATGTCCATGCGAGCAGAGCGGGACCCGAGCATCATGGGTGGGGAGGAGTAACATCCTAGATTGATAGTATATATCTGGATGAGTAGGGGACTCCACAAATAGAATTTCCTCCAATGGTGAATCATTTCATGGATTCCATTCCAGAGGACTTTTTAGGCTTTCCCATGAAGAGAGAGGTGGGATTTTCTATTGAGTTTGTTCCTGGAGCGGAACCGGTGTCCATTCCTCCTTATATAATGGCTACACTAGGGTTACAAGAACTCAATGAGCAGTTGGAAGAGTTACAAGAAAAGGGTTTCATTTGAACTAGTACTTCTCCCTGGGGTTCGCCTGTACTGTTTTTGAAAAAGGCAGACGGTACCCTCAGACATTGTGTGGATTATCAGAAGATGAACCATTTGATGGTTAAGAATCGATATATCTTACCAAGGATTGATGATCACTATGATGAGTTTCGAGGAGCCCGAGTGTTCTTGATGATTGACTTGTGGAATGATTACGATCTATTGTGTGTTATGACATCAAATATACCTCTTAAAGCCTTCTAGAGTAAGTTTTCTCTATACGAGTATGTGGTTATGTCTTTCAGTCTCACATATGCGCCTACAGTCTACATGGAACTGATGAACCGAGTGTTCCATCCATACTTGGATTCTTTTGTCGTAGTCTTTTTTGATGATATCTTGGTGTACTCTCACACTCGACACGACCATGCTACCCATCTTGAGATCATTTTGAGTACACTGAGAGAGCATCGGTTATATTCTAACCTCTAAAAATGACACTATAGGATGGATCAGATTCACTTCTTGGGTCATGTTATCTCAGAGACATGAGTATCAGTAGACCTAGAGAAAGTGAGAGAAGTAGTTTCTTGGGAGCATTCGAAGAACGACTTTGAGGTACGGAGTTTTCTAGGGATGGATAGTTACTAAAGATGTTTCATACAGTTCTTATCACACATAGTAGAGCCACTGACGAGACAAACTATGAAGGGTTCAAAGTACTTGTTGTCAGATTCTTGCGAGTCAGACTTTCAGGAGATGAAAGGGAGGTTGAATTCAGCACCAATACTAGTATTTCCAGATCTAGGCAAGAGCTATACTATTTACTATTATTCATCAGGTATCGGGATAGGAGCAGTGCCTATGCTGGGAGAAGGGGTCATTAAATAAGGGTATAGATAGTTGAGGCCACATGAGAGAAATTACCCGACACACGATCTCAAGTTGGCTGCAGTTGTTCATGATTTACACTATTGGAGACACTACCTGTTGGGAGAGAATTTTTTGGTTTTCTCTGACCACAAAAGCCTCAAGTATATCTTCACTCAGCGTGACCTGAATTTGATATAGAAAAAGGTGGGTTGAGTACCTTATGTCTTTTGACATTGAGCTTTCCTACAATCCTGGGATGGGAAACTCAGTGGCTAATGCGTTGAGCAGGAGGACTCAGGTAAATGAAGTTCAAGAGGCCGGCTGTGAGTGGAAGCTTATGGATCATTTCTATAAGATGCATTTGGAGGTGTATGACAGACAGGGACAGAAATTTCTTTATTCTATGGATGTTACCTCTACTCTACTTGATCGAGTGCAAATGAGGGAGATCTCAGATTCTAAAGACCTAGTCCTATGGGAGAGTGTGTCAGGAGATGACCCTATTCCTAGATGGATAGTAGTCTAGGATGAGATCATGCGTTTTCGTGGGAGTGTGTGGTTTCTAGTAGATATACGCAGGGAACTGATGTGGGACTTTCATTCCTTAGTTTGGTCATTTCATCCTGGAGTCACCAAGATGTATCAAGATCTGCACCATCAGTATTGGTGGCTAGGTATGGAGGGCGATGTTGCTAGTTTTGTCATGAGATGTTCCACCTGTCAGTAGGTGAAGGTGGAGAATTAGTGACCGGTAGGGCTTTTTCATTAGTTATCCATTCTTGAGTGGAAGTGGAATGATGTTGTGATGGATATCTTGATAGGTTTCTCGAGGCCACCTCAAGGGAATGATGCAATTTGGGTTGGCATTAACAAACTCACGAAGGTTGCTCAATTCTTACCGATCAAGGAGACCTTAAGTGTTGATATTCTAGGATGGTTGTATATCCAAGAGATTTTATGTTTACATGGGGTTCGGCACTCTATTTTGTTAGACATAGTTGCACATTTTACTTCTTGGGTCTAGTAAGGATTACAGAAGGCTTTGGGTACAGAGGTAATTCTAAGTACAACATACCATCCCCAGATAAATGGCCAGTCCAATCGTATGATTCTGGAGCTTGAGGACATGCTTCAAGCATGTGTCATATACATTAGAGGTTCTTGGGGGAAGCATATACCTATAGTGGAGTTTTCCTAAAATAATAATTTTCATGAAATTATTCAGATGACACCTTATGGGGACTTTTACGGTAGACAATATCGATCACCCTTATGTTGGATGGAGGCAGGAGAGTTAGCTATGTTGGGAACTCATCTTGTCCAAGAGACCACATAGTAGATAGATATGACTTAGAAGAGGATGGCTACTACACATTCATGATAGAAGTCTTATGCCGATCGATGGAGACGACCTCTAGAGTTCGAGGTTTAAGATCAGGTTTCTCTATATGTCACACCGAGGTTGGGACTCATGTGGTTTAAGAGACAGAGTAAGCTTTCACCGAGGTACATTGGGTTGTTTGTGGTGTTGGATAGAGTTGGTCTGGTTTCCTATCTGTTTTAATTACCACAATGGTACCAGGATATGAATGACGTCTTCCACGTTTCCTAGCTTTGATGTTACTTCTCATACCCATCTCATATTTCCAACCTGAGGAGGTTGAGCTCCAGGTGGATGAATCTTTCAAATAGCATCCTATATAAATTGTTGATCAATGTGAAAAGGTTCTCCGTGGCCAATCTATGCCTCTGGTATGAGTGATATGGAATCACGATCGAGTACAGGATGAGACTTGAAAGAGGGAGGCTGATATAAAATCACAGCGACCTCATATTTTTTAGGATTCACATTCTACATGGCCTTGATAGGAAAATTCGAGAACAAATTTATTTAAGGGGGGGAGTTTATAAGAACCTGGATCTTCTTTTCATTTATGCTTTTCTTATCTAGTTGTTTTTGAGAAAAGAGGAGTTTCTAGAAATTTTAGGAGTACACACTGTATAATTTTAAGTACATGTCGTGTACCCTGTTGGCACTAGTGACCATATAATGGCCATGTAATGACAGAGCACATGGTCGTGATTCATTACCTAGAGACCGCCTAATGCAGAGGCCAGAAAATGCAAGTACACACTGTGTACATTTACAGAACATGCCGTGTACTTTCTATTTTTCATTAAATGGACCAGGTTCGTGTCGAATTGACAGGACATTCCTTTTCTTTGCCCGTCTCATTTGAGAGAATCTGTATGACCACAGATATTCTCCGAGCTCCTGACTCGCCGTCTGTTCTCTGAATCAATCATCTTCTATTGAGTTTAAATCGAATCTTTGGGTTCTCCCTTCTTCTTGAAAACCATCTCCGGATTTTTCCTCTACCGCGAGACATTCTCAGATGAATGTTTTAACTTTTTTTTAGATCTATGACATTATAGGGATATTAAAAGCCTTATGATCATGTATATCATCCATACAATGTAGATGTAGGAGTTTTCTACCTTTCCGTAGATATTCATTGATTTATATGTGAAAATATGCCAATACCCTTGTTCGGGGTATTGCGTGTTTATGGTTTTTTTCCATGTTATTTCCTACAATGCCATGTTTGTTTGGGTAAAGGTTAACTGTTTTGAATAGAGTTACCCTTGAAATGATTTTAATTTTTTCCCATGTTTTCTTGTTTTGACCATTTGGTCCAACTTTCCGGTTAGGCTGATTTTTTCCCATGCATAGTATTGTTAGGATGGAGTGATTATTATCTGATATGATATGATTTTTTATAGATTTTTTATCCAAGTAGTTCTTGTGGTTTACATTGGATTCCATATATCTTTTTTGCATGAATGACTTACACAGGGCCAAGAGAACCTGGTGTAGTAGACCATAGGGAGAATGGACATTGATGGATTCTCCAGAGTGTCTGTTTTACTATTATGTTGCAAGACCATAGGGGGGATTTACTTTGTGATCCCTCATAGTGTATGTAGTTTCCTTGATATGAGCCACCAAGGGAATTGGACATTGAGTACTTCCTCAATGTGCCTATTAGTTACCGATACGAGACCACAAGGGAATTGATAGTGAGTGCTACCTTAGAAAGTCATTGCTAAAGCTGAACCATAGGGGTTAGACTATGAGTACTTCCTAGTGTGTTTCTTGTCTTTGTTTGGTTGAACCGGAGTGGTAAGGCTGTCATTACTTCCTAGAGGGTTATCTTCTTTTGATTTGATTCATACTTGATATATGAAAATGAATGCAATTGAATTTGTAGAATTGTTACTATGTGTACTTCAATGTTTACTGCTTAATTTTGTTTATTTCTTACCGTATATATATTCACTGACTGTTAGATACAGATCTTTGGGTGGGTGCCTACTGGGATTAGTCTCACACCCTGTTTGGGTCATACTTTTGGGCCCAAACATATTATATTATTGAAGGTATTGATAATGTAAATCTCCCTTCTACTTCAGGTACATGATTGCTGTTGAGCTGGAGAGCATGGGTCCAAGATGAGGCTTGATTTGCTACTTGAGTTTATCAATTTTGTTTTGTACATTGGTTTACTACTTCATTCCAGCATTGAGACATATTTGGATACATTAATAAACATATGTATCATGCATTATTATATATATGTTCCCCAGTTGTTTATTTCATCAGTCTTCCTCTGTTTACTTATTGCTTGATTTTACTTCTTCTGCTATTGCTGTTTGTTTTACTTGCGCTGTGTTACTCTGCCAATGAGGGCATAATTTCCCCAATATCACACACAAGGCCCTCGCTACTAGTCATCAACCTCTGGCATTCGAGGAAATGTGCTTGACGCCATTTGACCAACCGGGTATGGGGAACCTTCGGGCGGCTCCCAGAACCAGGATATTACATATCTCATTTATCACATTCTATAAATGGATAAGTAAACATTTTATACTACAAAAATTATTAATTAATATTCCATACCATATATGTTTTACCCAAAATCCATGGCATAGTTTCTACTTACATAATTATGTTGGGTCATTTATAAAAGTTATTTTTTCCTCCTCTGTATAATATAATCTTCCAGATAGTAGGGAGGGTGTATGGTATATAGTGGGGAGGCTATACCCTCTTTTATATAGGGTCAATAATAGTAAAAATAAGACACAAAACCCAATAAAATTAAACAATAGATAAGAAGGTATAAAATACTCTAGAAAAACATATATAAATATCTAAAAATATGATTAAATCATAATAAATCATGTCATTCCATATTTTATGTCATTCCATATTTCATACAAAAGATATACAAGTAATAAAACTAGAAGATTAACAGTAAATGACTCTAAAACCTAAAACCTGAACAACCATTCCAAATAAAATATCGATGTTCTATTCCCATACTAAAAATAAATCCATCATGTATAGAGACCCATTCACTTATCCATACATGCATCCAAGAAGTCATCAGACAAACTATTTATCACCTGAAAGGGTATGAGTGCGATATAGTAGGATACTGACCACCGTGTCTAAATGGTCTTGTATAGACATATACTACAAGAAACAATATGATAAACAAAGAATAAATTTTCAAAATCAAAATGAAACCCATATAAACTTTATATATGGGTATAAAATCAATTATATCAAAACCTATTTTTGAAATCTATTAGAAATTATCATGTCTGAACCCTAAACCATGTTCAATCCACAACTACCCCATACCCGCCTCCACATGCAAAGCACTCAAAAGTAGTAATGAAGGCACAAATAACACATGGATTAATTTTCCTATAAAACTTTATGAATTCACATAGATATCTCAATGAATAATTGTTTAGGGAAAATAAGGAAAAATATAAAACATCTAAAAAGAAAACCAAGTGTGAGAAATCACTAAGTCGTACAAGAGTATGACAGTGCAAACTGAATCGTAAAGGGGGAAAATGAACAACCAACCAGAAATATTTAACCTAATAACTAGAATGAAAATTATGGTGACTCTCTAGATTTTGGTATGTTAGCTATGAAAACAATATGTGGTTGAAAACTATAAGTATCCCTAAGCTCCTCTTTGGTGAAAACTGACCTATTTGTCATCTGCAAAATATATGGAATGTTTGGGAAAATACCATTTTGGGGTGAGTATATACAAACCCAGTAGGATGCCTAAAAATATTAATAAGGGGGAATTAAAAGAAAAATTACAAGAATTATAGTAGATAGAAAACTTGATGAAAAAAGTTTTGGTACCTCATCTAAGATAAAGGGACTCAACATAGTGTCCAAATGGACTACATGTAGAGACTTTTACACCCACAGAAATATAGTAGCCTCATCAAAGAACAATGGGTTCAACATGGTGTGTATATAGACTACACGTTGAGTATTTAATGCCCATAGAAGGAGTAGAACCTAATCCATGAAAAAGGGTTTCACCTCACATCAATTAAATCGGTCTACCCATACAATTACTAATCCCTTTCCAACACAATGAATAACCATTAGCAATTATTTATATGAACTTTTCAACCAATAAAAAATAATTACACATACATAGATACTTATTTTCCTATACACTTGATAAAAAATTTATGTTGTACATGTTCTTCTCAGTAACCACATAATGGATTAAAAATTATGACACGAATGGGTGTCTTACACTCGCAAAAGTTTCTAAATAAAACTAAAACTTTTATATTTCAAAAGAAACATGGTTTGAACACTTAAAAAAGCATAGATATGTGATTTATGAAACCTTTTGTAGTAGATAAATTAACACAATGTTAAAAAAATTCTATCACTCCCTATGATATTTATCCCAAATACTATTTTTTAACTCATAGGCTGAATCTAAATCACACTTTTTAGTTACCAACCACTACTATTTTTTCGGTTTAACTATTAAGAAATAAACATTCCAAATGGGAATCTCACCACACTTTTTTTCCATCACTACACTTCCACATCAAAATTGATCTAGTTTCAAGGCCCTCATAATGAATAATAGATACCGCTAATTTATCATATATATTTATTTTTAATCATGAATCATGGTCCATCGAGGCATGAATGACATGGGTATCACATTTTCCACAAAACAATTTTCCAGTACTAGTAACTCAAAAACTCCTAGAATTCCAATTTATAATGGGAATATCTATATAACTAGGATTATCGATGAAACATTAAATTCAAGGGTGAAAAAATTACATAATGAACATACATCCAATAAAAACATTCTATGATTCAATCATATAGGATCTTAACATAACATCTCTAGTGATGTAGGATTATCTGGCATAATTACATAAGGATTGTGATGGTTCTGACTCTCCTAATGTCAATTTGAATATGATTACTAGCCAGTATCCTTAAAATAGTTATCATAATCCACTTAAAACCTAATAAAAAAAAATATCATACTAACTCAATACTATATAAAAGCACAATAGATATAAGGTTAATCCAAAACTTAGATTATAAAGTGAATTGTTATCTCATAATAGATCAATTTATTCATTGTTATTAATTATTTAAAGGGACTACGTTTCTCTATTTAAATTAGTAAATATGTCACATGTGATAAGAATATCACTATCATGAATAGTTTGTATATATACATTTCCCTTAAGTTCTTACCAATATTAATCCATAATCACCTCATTTTGTAAATTCCCATGTCTAAAATGTCGAAAAATTATAACATCCCAAACCTTGTGAATCATAGAAGATGAAATAACATAATAATTGTATCATGAATTCATAATGGAAAAACAATCCCATGCTTGGTACATGGGGTTTCACCCATGTATGGGATAACTATTCACATTAATGACTAATTTACAAAGATCCAATACATCCTAGTCTCTTCTATTCCTTTCCCAAATAGAAAAATACAATATAAAATATATTTGATACCATGTTTAAACATTCCACACCTTATAATCTCTTAAATAACCATGTTAGGTTGTTTCTAAACCTCATGTGCACCTCCCCGATTAGTAGAGGACGCAATCAAGGAGAAAGGGTGTTATGGAAACTTTCAAGAGACTATAACCTATGGTATAGTGATTTAATAACATCATAAATAACATAAATTTTTTGGAATCAAGTTAATGATAAGAAGAAAAAACCAACTCATTCCAAACATTACTAAGTAAACATCTATCCCAATTAATAAAAACAAACCATATCATTCCTTATTGTATGACAATCTTTATATCTTAATAAATTAAAAAAATCAAAAGATATATAGACTAATAATAAAAGATTCTATAACACCAGTCTAGAACCCCAATGCCCAGTCCCATCTATATTCCCCAATCCCATCATGAAAAGAAATTAATCAAGTACATGTACAATTTCTATTTCACATTCTTTCATCCATGATTTCATCCCATGTACCCAATGACACCTGAATAAGGTGTGAGGAAAACAAAATAGGCCAATTAAATTGGTCTAAAATTAGTATATTATGAATATATAGTTCATACAACAAAATAATAAATATAAAATTAATTAACAAACTAATGTAAAACACCAAATAACCCAATGAAACTAAAGATTTTTCATGGCACTTGGGGTCGTCCCAACCTACTCCAGCACTGTGTCGAATATATTTTATCATTGGTGGGTCCTATTACCATTGATAAATAAGTCATTTTTTGTAGATACCCTTATTGGGGATGACATTCTTTAATGTGAATCTATAAATACATAAATATACCACTACAAACATATAATAAAAAAACTCTCACTATTTCATCATATAACCATGAATCTAACTCTATGTTGGTATACAATGTTGCATTATACCATCATGTATAATAAACCCATGCATCAAGCCCTCAGGATGTATGTAACCATCCTATTATCCCTAAGATTTTACATTTCCTTGAATCTACCCAACATATGATATGCAACCGTAAAAATTTCCCTAAATGATTATGTAACCATGCATCTATAACATAGGAATCAAAAATTATAAAAATTAATGATGACAAAATATATCAAGAAAATATGATTTAAAATAAAGCTAAAAATACCAAGCATTATATTCAAATCATTTTTATAAATTAACCATATAACCAATTATCATGAAATTTATTCAACATTAAAATATATATAAACAACCAAATTAAATAAAATTATCAATTTATAATAATTTAAAAATTATCTCATTGTTTGAATGAATTATCATTTCACTGCTAATTTTAGAATAATTACCATGAAACATTTCATCATATCAATATTTTATAATTAATTTATAATAACTTAAATTATCTGATAATTTAAATCTATTATGCCATATAATTCAATATAAATTTAATTTTCTCAATTTACATGTTACAGAAGATCCATGTTAATCCAAATTCTCAATTCTTATTAAAAAAATAGCTCATTGTTAGGCCCGCACATAACCAATTTCAATCGAATCAGGTGCCTCTTGGATAATTCCAATCATCATCCATCATATAGTAAAATGGTAGAACTCCCCTTTGGTGGACTCAGTTATCTGTCCCAATTCCATCAAATCAAACCATATATAAGGTAGTTAAATAATTATTTTATCTAAATAGTGGGTCACTATTTTCTATAGGTTATGAACATTCCATGATGGAAAGATCATATAAGTTCCATGTAACAAAAAATTTAAACATACTTTAGGATGTTTTTTCTTGACCATTATCCTTAATAAAAATCAACATAAATAAACTAATGACTTTCTTGAAAAGAAATTGGATATTCCTTCTTCACCTTCAAAAAATTACAAAAAAATCATTCCACACAACTAATCAATCCAATATCTAATTACGGAAGAACCGTTCTTGGATTCAAACTATATTTAAAAATGTGAATAATCAAGTAAACGAATAAAAAAAGATACTTCCCATAAATTTTATGGTTATGTAAACCAACATACAATAAAATATACCTTTGGATCATTGACACAACCTAAAATTTCTTTAGGGGGAAGGAATTCAATATAAAATTAAGTGATGAATGATAGAATCATAGAGATATAGTAATAAATAAAACCACTTTACATATCTTTAAGATTGATGTGAATCAAGTATTCATTGCATGAAAATATTAGTTTCCATATATGTAATAATCAAGTCTCCTTATAATCAAACACTAATATCTTGTTAAGGTTCTAAAAGGAATATCGCATGGTTATCCAATTATAGATAAAACACATTTATTCCAAGAATGTGATTCATTTAATCCTCTTAGAACCACACATTCCATAAATCCATTTTCATGTCCTCAATTAGATCTATTTGGTTGTTTTAATTCTCCCTTATCTATTACCTCTGAACACCTTAAGCAATTCTTCACAACCAGGAATTGCGGATCATTTAATAAAAAAGTTGTTCGACCAAAAAACTAAATATGTAAATTGTTTGGTAAAAGAGGAGATCATATATTTTGAATACCCAACCATATATTCATTCCATTTTATTCATATAAATATAACTATAATTATTTTTTTGGGATCTTCTAAATATAAAACCCAATTTCCATACACTTTGGATATAAATATTAAATAAATTCTTATGATATGTGACCAATATGACATGCATAATTTAAGACATACGACGGGTGGACTCTATGATTACTCAAATAATCTATGTAAGGAAAAAATATCTATATATGTAATTATTTCAAACTTTGGAATCATTATTCAGTGATGTTTTCTGAAATCATAATATATAAACTTTGAAATATGTTTTATAATACCACGGTGTTGAACCTTGGTGATATGATGGTATTATATTTTGTTGATTCCATATTCCTTGTTATGATTCATGTAGTGTCAATAATGATATCAAATTTTTAATCATATACTTATGTTCATAATATTATGTTATGTGCAATGTATATATGACCATTCTACATAGGTATTCTGTACGAATTTTTCACATCAATATAAAAATTATTTCCCTTTTCATCACTTATTAGGTTTTTTGATCCAGTTTTTCTTTGATGTATATCAATATGTAGTGTTATGCATCATTGTGAACTTGAACATGATCAATGGATTCATTAAATATAATTAAATAATGTTTTATCTTATTTTTCCCTAATGTATTTTATATATTTTATTTTTAGTCACTATAACTTTGAACCTCCAAAGGTTATTCTAAGATATATGTATAATATTATTTCAATAAATTCTGTTAAAAATAATGTATAAAATGGATGGTTTCAATATTTATACATACTATTTATTATCTAAATATTATATTCTAATATAGATATATTTTTATACTCTATATCACATCTCGTTCTCTCTTCACTATTAAAATTTTAGTTTCATTTATAAATCTTACCCATTGACAAATTTCATATATTAGAAAACTATTAAATTGTTACATAAACATCCCATTATATATATAAATATACATATATTTTAAATTTATCTTCTATATCCATGATTTTATTAAGGAAATAAATTATTAATATAAAATTATATAAAAATATATATTATATTCTATATCATTAATATATTACCTTCATTAATATATAAAAAATATATTACATAATTCTCTTATTGATTTTAGAATTATTGAATCTGGAATTATGGGTTTTTAAAATTATTTTATATACAATTAATTTTTTTCATCCAATACATATTTTTATGAATTTCAGTTATTTATTCTTCATGGACCAACTATCTGATTAATTAATTGGACAATTTGGATTAAAAATATCTTGTTTTTATCACATTAAATGGAATTTTAATGTCAATTATAACATTCTTGTTATAGAATTGATAAAAAATTCAAGAAAATTAAATTTAATATTTATATTCAACATTCATCAAAATATTTGAAATATATACCTCATGTGGTGTTATGATTAATTTATGACCCTCTAAATTATATCATATCACAATTTTTAGGTGTGTTTTATTTCATTGAATCAGTTAATCCAATTCATGATTTCATTTTATGTGATACAAATAGAAATGTATTGTCTGTAAAATTCATACCATAAATTATTATTACATTATTATATTATTAATTTTAGTTTGATTAAATATATATTCATAAAACTACATGATCGATGGTTTAGATTTATTTATTCAATGAATTGGGCAAATCTTTGTCACTCATCACATAATGATGAAATTCATGGATATAATTATAAATCCATTTTATTGAAATAGTATTCATGTTAATTATACTAAATTGGTTTGTTTGTAATTATAATTTTGGTAATGATTGTGATTATTTATGGTTATAACATTTTCTATGGATATGATTACATTTTCAAATTCAAAATATTTTTTACTCTATTTATATTTGTTCAATATGATAATTTTTTCCTTCTTGGTTTACAATTATTGTTAAATGATTCAATATTATTATTTCATTGTATATTAAATACATTTATTATGATACTAATATGATTATTTTCCATTATAAAATGATATTTGTAATTTTTTTATTCTTTATGATTTGATCTTATGATTTGATTTTCTTATTTATTATTTGATTCCCACGTATTCATGATTTCTCACTTTCTTATGATATAATCCTATCTAACACATTGACATGTTTCTTTTATCCATTTGAGAAATTAAATTTCTCAAATTTCAAAAGATTCCAATTTATTTGGGAATAATTATATTAGAATACATATTTATATAGAATTAAAGATTTTTTAATTTTGAGGGTGATGTTAAATTAGTAATATTTATTAATTTTTTATATAACATATATCTAAAAATAATAATCCACTAGGATCATTTATTGTGATTTTTATATATGATATGAAATGTGTAATCATTGAATTTAGGTAAATATAGATATATTATTCTTGGGATGTATGAAAAGTAATCATGGGGGGATATAGTTATTTTTTTGGGATAATGTTATAAAATCTATGGGAACAACAATTAATTAATGTGAGGTTGAAAAAAGATAAATACCCTTTAAACCAAGGGAATCCTATATTAAAATGAAGGTTTCATAAATTCTGATATCATGGTTTTATTTTTAAATATACTTAGGACTACAAAATTTCTAATTCTAAATTTATTATGCTTCATTAGTAAAATTTCCACTTTTATTTTAGTTTATTTCTTGACATAGAATGAAATTGTAAAATAATATGTAATGTGGACTCTTCATTGATTATAAATATAGTAAACCTAATGGGATGCACGCTAGTGTGAAATCATTAATATGAATTATGTTCAATGTTATAAATAATAATCTATTACTTTTCAAATCATAGATCAAAATAAATACATTGTGACACACTATTAGGCTCTCTATGAATCAACAATAACCATCCATAAATACACATTTTGATCCAATAATTTCACACCCTTGTATCAAATTTACCAAAGAGATAGTTTCTATTCATTACTGATCATAAAATATTACGGTAATCTTAAAAACATATTTATTTAAAGATGAAATTTGGAAATATTTTAAAATAATCAATAATTAAGTTATAAAAATCAATTATCCCCAGGTAATGAAAGGCTATTATTGAAATATTATTCACCAAATGAATTGACTTGACACTTTACAAAAAAATGTAGTGATAACTCATTTAGATAAGAAAAAGGAGGACAAATGGATTTCTTGAAGTGAAGAAATATAAATATTACCTGCATAATTTTGTTCAATTTTGTTATAAACCCAACTGAAAAACCCATCTTTTCATTAGAGTTTTAAAATCATATTTATTAAAATTAATTAGTTATATTGTAATAGGATAGTTATGAATAAATTATTATATGTGAATATTAAGTGGAAATTATAACTACTATCTCTCATTTTTTCTTGTTGTTATCAAGATAAAAAAATTTCAGTGTCAGTGTTTAATAATAAATTCACATGGAGGGATGAAATGTAAAGTTCATATATAAAAATAAGTTGGGATAAAAAAAATTAAATTTCCTAAAATGAAAAATAATATTATTCAAATTTTGGTGGGTTTCTCATTAACATCATGATTATATGAAGAGATATGATATGTCTTGTCAGCATAGTTTTTTATTTGAAAATCACATTAGGGAAACAATGATGATTTAATTAAAAAATATGCAATTTGGGAATTATTTTAATAAATTCCCAAATCAATGTGATAAGGTAGAAAATAGTTGATAGAAACCCCCACAATAATTGAAATAAGGAAAATCTTATACAATCAATACAAAGGAGGGATTATAGCTCATAAACCAATGTAACTATTTTCCATCACCATCTCTCACAACATGATATGATGATGGATTTTTGAAATTTAAATCATATTTACAAAGTAATTATAGATAAAATTTTATAATTTCATATATTGATTTTTACTATACATTTCTTTAAAAAATGATAACATATCTTATGTGTAAGTGTTGAGTACAATGTAAAAAAATTCAAGTGGATGGGGTTGAAATGATGGATCTCGTAATCCCGAGGAAGGATATACAATTTTGACTTCAAAGAATATACATACTGCAAAAATATGATATATCTTCTACTTGATTCCATAATAATTTATAGATTAGTTCTCCCCATAGCCAGAGAGGTCCTTAATTGATGTACTCCGTGAATTAGATATTTCAAACAAGTGTCTAGAGGAGAACATAAATATTCAAGGTGCCTTATCATAACCATTAAAGAACAAAGGAATTTCAATCGTGGAAGCACTATTTGGATATGATGTCAACACTTTTGAGCATACCATACCTTATTTAATTAGTAAATCAAATAACGGTGGATTCATGGCTTTAAATGATCCAGAATCACTTCAACGGAGGATGAGTTTATATAGATTCTCCATTCTCAAGTGAATTGTTTATTCAAAAGGATAAAAACCAAGGTAATATGATTATTTTATATTATGGATCTCCTAATTATGGAGAGACTCTGATTGGAAGATGATCCCAATTAGAAAGGAATCATCAATATTATTTTGATAAGTAAAGAAGATATTGTATCCATATTGAATATTTGAAATGTCCAAATGAATTTAGGTACTTTGATAATTTCATAGTAGAACATTAATTTTATTCTTTTCAATTAAGATAATTCAACTATGTAAATTTGGGTGATATTTCATGGGTTGAACTAGGTTTATTTTCATCCCACGGTCATAATTGAACTTTATTCCTATGACCAAATACATTTCAATATTGGTAAAAGGACTATGAATGGAGAAATGGGGATGTTTTCAAGAGTCCAGGTTGATGCATGCCTTGATAGGAATCCCTTATATACAATCTATTTCATTGATAATGACATCATTATTTAGTTAATATAGAATTTGATTTTGTTCTATCACTTTTTGATTATTGTAGAATTATTTTGAACAAAATTTATAAGTGTATGAATATTCAAATTTATATAAAACTCACAACTAGACCAGATTACCTGAAATAGTTTAGTAAAAGAAATAAAGTCAGAATAATTTCACTAGATATAATTGAGCATTCTGGAAAAACAAATAATAGAAATTATATTAAAAAATGACCAATATCATTAATGAAAAAACGATAAAAGTAAAGAAAATAGGCCATTCTTATTGATGATGAATTAATAGAGGATTTTGATTATAGATCTCTCATTATTTCAAATCATCCTAGAAATAGTTTGGATTTAGGTAAAATTACAACAAGTTAGGGCGATAATATTTCAATTTGTATCTTCCATGATATTATAAATATTCATATTATAATGCATTATAATTATACATTATCTAATTATGGTCATATTTATTCCTATATCATTCAACCTGAAGGAGATTCCCCACACGATTTTCCTTAGGTTCCTTTAGTAGGACAAGTCCCTATCATTTCAAATAGATGTTTCTCTGGAGATTTTTCCACTCTAATCCCAGGAAATCATCTTTTTGATATACTGAAAATTATTGAGAGAAAATTTCCTAAATGTGACAAAACATATAATTTCACATAAATAATCAACCTAACATATAAATAAATTATTTTATACCTGAGAATTCATTGAAAGAATAAAAAATGAAAAATGAACCAATTGTCCCATTTTTTGGTAATGTTAGTGAGGGAATTTATGTAATTTTCTAGTCTGACTAACCTCTAATATGGTGGCTAGAATGGTGGGTCACATGGTCTCAAGTGAACCTCCTCATAGTCTAGAGGCTTATGAATAGAAATGAGGGTGTACAGAGGTGAGAGTGGAGAGACTATACCCTCATGATCAGAGTAGCCTAGTGGTATAAAACATATTTAACAACTGACACTATTGGAAGTAGTAGTAAATGAACTAAAACTCTACGGAATAATAATAATAATCACTGAATAAATAAAAATATGTAAAATGACAATATAAAACTGATTCATGCATCTCCTCATGATGATACATAATGAAAAATTTACATACAATTGGTAGTGATACATTACAGTACATGAATAATGGAAAGAGATGAATGAAAATACCCAAGGTAAAATCACATGATAATCCAAAGCTCCATCTCCTTCATGTGCACCTATCTCATTGGAACTAGCTAAATAACTCAATTAATAAACCATGGTCCCAAAAATATAAGTTCTACTTGTTTATCCTAGTAAAATGGTGGCATGAGGAAGGTGTGAGATAATAATCTCAGTAAATTATCACCCACAGCTTCCATTATAGAATATAGTCTATGAAATATAATATAAAAATGTGTGCAGGTATAAGAAGATAGGTAAAAATAATTATTATTTTAACAAACAACAACCCAAACCAAGTTTACAAGGGACACCTGGCGGGATATACCTTCTTCAGATCATAGCTTGAATAAGTGTCTTCCTATTTACCATATAGAAATAGTAAAAAATTATGTATATATTATAGTTATATATTTTATCCAACTATACGAACCAAGTGCATAACTATGACTGCTGGTGATATACCTAAAATACTAGTTTTTGACTAGATTGGATTGTAACTCAGACATCCATAACCAATCTAAACATGCCTAAGAGCTCATGAAATAGGGTAAATTCCAAATATCCAAATATACTTAGAGACACCATTGTACAACACTCAGGATGAAGATTGAGTTTCCATGTAAACACTATAATCATCGTATGTGTAACATAAAACCCAACACCAATATAGTTTCTATACCACCAAAGAAAGATAAAGGGTTATATGAATGACTGATTGGACTCATGTCAACAAGGGGTGCCTTTCTTTTCAATAGTCTATCTAATTAGAAATCCATAGTTTAGTGTTCTTATATTGGACTAGTGATTAGGATGGGTGATCTTCTGGGAAGTTTCCCATGGTGTATCTATGTGAGGACTAAGAAAACAAGAAAGAACTTATGTTGGCATATGGGGACAATAATTAGTCATATGACATGTTGGGAACATGGGTGGTCCCCATGGTGGATACGAGATTACTGTAGGAAACATGTGGCACCCTGGTGGTCCAAGACCAAAATACCATGTTAATGTGAGGTGTATGTGCTACCAACATGCCATAGTTTAAACATTAATATCAGAGAATGATCCCGACCTTATGTTCAGTGCACTTTCAAGATTGAGATGCAGGGTATTTTGGTCTTGGCCCACCGGGGTGCCACATGTTTTCCAAACATGTCATATGACTAACCTATGGCCTATTGGTAGAACACCTAACTATAACTCCATAGTCAAGCATGCATGACTTGAAGTAGTGATCAAGATCGGTGAAAAATTGGGTAGTTTTCCATGGTGTGTATGATTGAGGACACATCACACTGGAATGGACATGTATTGGAATGTGGGTTCATTCATTTGTCATATGATAGGTTAGGACAAGTTTGTGGGCCCCAGGGAAGATACCACGTGTCTTCGTGAAAAAATGTGGTACCTAGAGGTCCAAGACCTGATATCCATATTAAGGTGGTTTTCCTGTGTTGTGAGAGGGGGAAGTAGTTGATACGACATCATAGGTGTGAGACACCACTCTCAATAACATATGAAAGGGATCAGGATGGATCCATGATCAATAAAACCCTTACAATCATACAAGGACTATATAAAGGATTAATCATGTTTATAGTAAATGGTCATGAGGTGATACCACTCATTCATTACAATTATCAATCCAAAATAAAAAATTCCTCGTATTTATAATTAAATCCATTAGGTAATACTATCATGATCTGAATTTAAATTACCCATTATAATCAAGGTAATTCCATTAATAATAATTATAATTTTTCTTGTGCTAAACAGTGTGGCCATACCACCCTTTAAATTTAAGTAAACATAAATAGATTAATTAACTTGACATATACCATTATTCATATATTAAAACAAGAGGCACGGTCGTAACACAAAAATAATATCCTTACCACTTTCATCCAATTTATTAACAACATTCCACTTAATTAGAAAAAACATGTCTTCTTATTTTAGAAGGTTCAATGGGAACTTATGATGTTCTTATGTATGATGTAAAATTACCTACATGGGTAATACCACTTAAAAGTCTAGACAATCCCATAGAAGGAACATGGTTCAATAATCATTTTGGTATGAAATGGTCCAAGACATGCACATAATATTTGAAATTGTTCTATAAACATTTATTAAGGGAAAAAATCATTTTCTAAATCCATTAAAGACTATGTCATAAACATGCCTTATATCACACTACGACATCAATGTATAGGTAAAACAGAAAATCATTGAACTAAGAATGTACTAAACATATAATCAATGATTTTTAGTATAGAAGACAACCCAACTTGTCTGAAGGGTTTTATTATAAAATCATGGAATTTATTAAAAAATAATTAATTTAATAAAATCAGAAAAAAATTGTATTCATAAATGTTAAAATGGAATTAGGAAGGTTCCATTATAATTTATTCAATTAAATGTGGGGGAAAAAAATTTAATTCTAAGAAGAATTCTTATAAGAGGCTTCGATATTATAATCATTTAATTATAAATGGAAATATAAGCTGATAGACCCTTGGGGTGTCTAAAGTAGAGGTTGTTATCCCCAATTCAAATCATTGAATTCATAAAGACAACATCTATGTAGGATGATCATTTTGATATGAAGGAAGAAAATATAAAGAAATTCACAATAAAGGATGCCATGTAGCTCAACTTCGCAAATTATAAAAGGATGAAATAATAAGGAAAATGATGTAGATGATATACCTCATACAAATAATGACCTACTCAACCAATGTCAAGGACTAATCCAATCTGATTTGGAAGAGATATAATAAACGGAAATTCACCCTAAATATTTTCAAAATGATCTCATGACAAAATCGAACATTAAATTCAAACTAAAAAATGAAATATTAAATAGGACACAAGAGATTACTGATGTGGTTCCATAGAGATAGACAATGCATGATCCGAACAACTGGTGGTGTAGATATCTTAAATCCTAGATTAGTGTTGAGGATGAATCGAAATGCTCATATGAGTAGTAGAATGCAGTGGGGAGGTGAAGAATAATAAAGAAAAAGAAAAAAATTACATTAATGGAATTTAGGTAATTTAAACCGAAAAAACCATGTCCCATGTTTTTTTAGCACTGCTTGGCTAAACTGAGTTCCAACCCTATGACAATCCATGGTTAAGAAACCATCTAGCTTGGTTTGACTCACATGATTACACAAATAGTGCACCAACATTGCAATGAATAATTCTTAGGTACTTCCAATTTTTTCATAAAAAATGCATTATATGAACATGTTATAATTAAACCATGTGCTTCCTATGTGTGAATTTTATGCTCCTTTATTTTAGTAGGAAAATTTTTTATTTGAGGCTTCGCATTTTCATTAATATCATGCACCCTTATCAGACCCTCCAAAAACCTGTTTTCTCGGGTCCAATGCTCTTGATTCTCAATGATACACCTATGAATCATCTTGTAAATTTACCCAATTCTAAAAAATATATATGTGTTCCAACTATAGGAATTACATTCCAAACCATGCTTTTAAAAAAAGGAGCATCCAATAAATTTCAAAGTTCAAATTTCATTGGATTTTGGTCCATTCCAAAATCACGGGTCATCACAACCTCCCCACCATAGAAAAGTTCATCTTTGAGAAGATTTAAAGGATGATTTAAACATCACCTGGTCTAAAAGGGTCAGAAATTACTATTCAAATTGTTGTCTTGTGTTTCCAAATGTCCATCACACCTCAAGGCATTAATTTATGTATATGAAACTAAATCCATCAACAACTGAGCTAACATTCATTTTCCAAATGAAACACTAAGACAACACTTATGCTAACATGGTTAACTAGATACAGTATCAATTCATCATCTTATCAAACATCATACCAAATCTGATCCCCACCATAGGCTTTGACATTAGAAAGGGACCAGATGTGATCCATTGTAGATCCACCATGAAAAGTGATTTTTAAAACACACACAGAAGCATTATATCCAGGATCCTAGTTGGATTTAGAAATTGTCGAAGGGTTGATCTTCCACTGACCTCGATTAGACAGTTTAAGATATATTTTCATGAGTATCATAGACTGATACCTAAAAAATAATCGCCACCTAAAAAAATTCATTAAAATGGTTCTTCCAAAAAATTATTCATTGAACAAGTGAAACAATGAGTCATGAAACCTCCAGTTGACCATTCTCGGGATTCATAGATTATAGGGATGGTGCATTTCCATCTAAATTGTGATGCCTTCATTAATGTTATCTCAAATTCACCATGAACACATCCACTGAAGTCGATACATTACATCTGATGATGTTACAATATTAAAGCATCATCGAGCCTGAAAAATATTTTGGGATATAATTAGAATCATTAAACTAGATTTTGAGGAAGTGACCATGGAGTCCACACCCCATTCTTACTACTGATATGTTGGTACAAAGAAAAAATGTCAACTTTATAGAAAGAAATGGGACTAGAGCGGCATCCGCCTGATGGTCGAGTAAAAGAAAAGGGCGGATGGTTTTCAAGGGTCTTAAAAATTCATTCCTATACGGGAGCCCTAGTCCAGTCAAGGAAAACCAAGACTTGATAAAAACAAGGAGACCTAAATGTATCACTTAAAAAACACCAAATAATAAAAAAAACATTCAATCATAAGTGTGGAATAAGTCCAATGTAATCTTAGTGAATCAAATATTAATTAATCATAGGGGCCATGCTCATCACTTATGAGAAGAATAAACCAATTGGAAACCATGAAAAATCAAAAGTACAATAGTTGAACCACTTATGGTTTACTTTTGTGGGAATCTCAACTTCACCTACTGACACATCATCCCATCCCGATCAATATCCTTCACCACCTAGGTATTTTTGCGATATTTCATGATTATCCACATAATTCCTCTCTGAGAAACAAAATTTTGTATGGTTTCATCTTAATCCAATCCTAAAAATAGCGTACTTCCAATAAATTGTTGACAATATTCCAAATCCCTTTCCTTAAGGGAATTTATGAAAAACATACCATTTCTCCAATGGTCTTCTTTAGTTGTACTACTTCTACATGGAAGGAAAATGTTTCTAGAGATCATGTGTTTCTCATAAATATAGTCATGTCCAAGCTGTGAAAAGAATAGACATACAAGAATCTCATATTAAATATACTTTAGCATCACCTTATATGTACACATGAGGATTTTCCAAGCCACGATCAACACATCCAATCAGTTGCCATGAAACCAAAACCTTCCTTATGAGACTGGAATTTTAGGAAAACTAAGTCATGATGAATTCTTCCAGAGAATTGGGATTAACTGATTCCTTTAACACTGAAGTGACCCTTCTACAGAGATAACACAATGCCACTCTCAACAGAACAAGGATTACCGATTCTACTAAACAAAACTGGTTTGTTACAATATTTAACACTCTTAGGGAACTATGTACCTGAATATATAATTCCACAAGTATTATAATCAAATGTGACATCCCGGATACTACCCATGTGTGTTAAAACCCTATTTAATATAGTATCAGATTTCCCAAATAGAAAATTTTCTCAACATCACGTTATCTCATATGATTATCAAACAGATGGAGGACCTTTTATGTTATCCAAGAAAATAAATAGGTTCATTAGACCTATGATGTTGCTGGTCTTTCCCTAAGAATGTCTATCTAGATAAAACTGAGCATTAAAAATTCTCACTCCCATAATAAAGGCCAATGATATCAAGACCACCCATGAAAACAAGGGTGTCTTTTTTGACACAAGGAGTTCTATAGGAGATAATGCCACCCAAACATTCCCAACAGTCAGAGATATCATGAAATTACAAAGGAATTTAAACACAAGGAGTGATAACTTCAATAATCTGTCCCATTATGAAGTACAACATTGAAAATATAACTAGATCAATCAAAATAGAAGTCACTAGCATAAGATCCAACCACTTAATTCATTTCTAAAAGAAAAATAACACCTACGGAAAACCTGAACGCTTCTGTTTGAAAGAAATCAAAATTAAATGTAAAATACCCTTACACAAGGGTATACTTAGAGTAGACCACCTAGGGTTCAATTTTCTATTATTTACAATTATTCTCAATTAACCATTAAAATTTGAAATATTTTAAAAAAATAACCATTTTTAATAGGGATGTATAAAAAAACATACTTTTTAAACATTTAACATTTATTTAAATCACATAAAAAATTAGACAATGTATCATGTATATTTATTTTTAATTGACATTTTTCCCTTGAGGGTCCTTTCAATAAAACATAGATTCATTCGAATTCATCCTAATAGTAGTTTCTTAATTATATATGTTTTAAAACACCCAAACGTGTCATCTCATATGAGACATGATCCAAATGACCAACTTGTGTATAGTTTTTCATTAAAAAAGTTAACCACATATTTTTAGATAAAATGTCACGACCCATCCCCCGGGGCCCATACTGTGGCCACCCCAATCCCACCATCCTTAGTCTAGGGTATGGTGACTCGAACCGGAAAGGTGAATCGCAAAAAGGGAAGGCATTGCCTTTAAACCTATACACAAATAGACAGGGGACACTTCACAAAAGTATAACACAATAGAAAAAGAAAAGTACATCCACTACTAAAAAACACCACTTAGAGTAAAATTATGTACTGAAAGAAAAAGGGGCTAGTCTACAAGACAAAATAAAAAGAAAGTACAATATGAAAATAAAACTGTGTGCCAAGGTCATCCATGATGGATCTTATTGGAAGAGTAGGTACAACTCATCATTTGTTGTTACTGCTTCTCACCACCCCTATCAATCATTTCTGAGAACTATCTATCCCTCGCTCCCCATGTCCTAGTCAAAATGTTCGTCATCTGCACAAGAACCAACATGATTCAGGCGAAGCCCATGTATGGGTGAGTATAAAAATACCCATTAGGGACCTTGAGACCCATGATGGTCTCCCAGAATTCCACAATGGAAAACCCACAAAGAATGATCTCAATCACACAACATAAAGTAATATAATGCTCAGACAAGGTATAAAACTAACACAATTGGAATGAAGATGATAATTCATAAGCTAGATCATTTTATTCTATTTTGTGGACCAACTATTAATCTTTGAAGGGTTTCTCTACTACTGATCCACAAAGGGTTTCTCTTCCACTTATCCTCAAAGGGTCACTCCATGACCAGTCCATGTCAGGTCATGCTACTGCTGATCCATAGAGTGTAAGACTACTTATGATTCATAGAGGGTTTATTACTGTCGATCCATAGAGGGTCTCCCTCATGCTGATCCGTGGAGGGTTGCTCCATTGACAATCCATGGAGGGTCTCACTGTTGGCGATCCACGCAGGGTCCCTCTAATACCGATCCATATAGGATCGCTCTTCACATGAAAGCCAATCAAATGATTCTCGCACCAAGTACGCTTGAGTTCCAGAAATTCTGCTCCTCAAGATATAAGTCATACCTCAACCGCCAAAAATTTCCATGAAAAAGGCAATCAAAAGGCTGCCTTGTAGTAAGGGTTCCAATATGACAGACGACGCATCAATCAGATGATCGATCTATAAGATAAACGAGAAAAGGTAGATAGGGCTCTGTTGTATTCGAGTCTGATAAAACACAACCATACTCCATATTCATCCAAAACTCAAGTGAACTATCTAAAAAGTACATCTTCATCACTTGGGTCCTCACACTATAGACGGTGCATCGATCAGATACCCGGTATGAGATTTACATCCGTTTTAGTAAAACGGGGCCGGTCGGTTCTGGGTCTAGTAGGGGTCCACCCTAACTGGCCCATTGGGCCTGTAGGTCCAGCATTCTTGGAAAACAAGGCCCACATGGTAAAGGCAGGTTTCACAAGACAAGAAGCAGTGCATCCGGTTCACCCAGCTGGCAGCGCCAGTGGGGCGCCACTCCATCTCCCAAAATTGTCAGAAAGAGCTGGCCGATGTGCTAGCTGAGCAGACCGAGCGGGACACTCTGTTCCTCAGGTCAAGAATCAACACAACATTCTAAACCGTTCACAGCTGTCTTTATGAGGAATCTCTTCATTGTGGTGCCTATGAGAACCACTTCTCCATGCGGGCGGAACGGGCCAGCCGCCACCGCATCGGTGGTGCCACGCTAGTGGATACTTCTACCAGCCACTGGAGATTCTATTGTGGTCTGTTTTCCATCCCATCTATGACTCCAAGTCTGTCTGGTCACCCCCATCATTGTGTTCCAATTCGATTCGCCTTTCTTCCATGTTTCCTAGTCGCACACAAAGAATAAACAAAAACCAAGATCTGCAGGGGGGGTTCAAGGCCTTGTTTGGATTGGCCCTCACCATCCATGTTAGAATTTTAAAATGGGGAAATAATAAATCATAAAATATTTTAACATTATATCCAAAATGAATCCCACAACAACCACCCGTAGTAATGTATGAATCATTGATCAACCCGTTAGTCGGTTGATCTGCATTCTAAATAATTCTCCAATAATGATATAATACAAAAATAATAATTCACTTAGAATAAATTAAATCCCCTACCTGGACCCAGTGGAGTCTACTTCTGACAAAGGAATGAATTTTGTTCTTTTTTTCATTTGACTTTCATCTCCGCTTGTCGATCCTGGATCGGTTCCTCCAACAATCATCGTCTGATCACCGTTCTTCGTTGGGGGAGACGTTGCCTGCATTTTTGTATGAGATTTCCCCACATTTTCAAATTATCTTGACAATGGTTTGATTAATAATATAATTAAATATCTCAACGATAGGTTCATTAATGTGGTTCATTAATTAACCTTAATTAATAAACCAATTAATCACATGAGCATTGTAGTTACATAAACAATGTAACAGGTCATTTAATGATATTCATTTAATGAAAGTTGTTACATTGTGGTTCCTCCAACCATCGCTCAAAGGTTCAAGAAGAATAAAATAACTCAAAAAGTTATTTTATTATTTTTCTGAAAAGTCCAAAAATTATCTTTTTTTTCTAACTTATTCTAGTCGAATTTATGCTTCTCCTAAGTGAATCCCATCACAATGAAATCAACGGTTCCCTTATACTTTCAATCCGAGCATAGTTTCAAAAGATAGAAAACACCACTCGCATGTTTACTAAACGTACCTTAAAAAAATTACAAAAATTCGATTACGAGCTTTATAAGACTCTGAATCACTTACAGTTGAATTTTTTAGTCTCATAATAATTCCATATAATAAAAAAATTCTACAGATTTTCCAGTTCATTACATTCTCTCCAACATAGGGCTTTACATCCCCTAAATCCAAAAGAAAGGATGAGAAAATAAACGGTCATACTAAGAAATAATCTCAGCCTCCCACTCAAATTTTCTCTCATGGAAGTTCTCGTGCTGCCACTGAACTCGCACAAGAGTGATTGACTATCCACGAAGGACCCAGTCCTGTCAATGCAATATCTCAACTCGGAACTTCGTAAAATTCTCCCTATCATCAATGTCCAATTTTCCCTAGTTGATAACGTGCAATGAATCATGAACTTATCTTCTCAGTTGTAGCACATGGAAAACATTATGCACCTAGTGCATTTGTGGGGGAAGGGATTGGTAGTACGCCACCTCACCAACTCTTCTTAGAATCTTGAATGGTTTGGTGAACCATGGAGATAGCTTTCCACCCCCGCCAAATATCTACAATCCTCATCTAGATGAGACCCGTAAGAAGACATGGTCTCCCTCCTTGAACTTGAATGGTCTCTATATTCAATCGGCATAACAATTCTCCATGCTCGGTGATATCTTCATCCGCTCCTGGATGATATGCACCTTCTCAGTGGTAGCCCTTACTAACTCTGGACCTATAAGTGTGGACTCCCCTAGGTTTGTACATCATAAAGGTGATATGTATGGTCTCCTGTATAAGGCCTCAAATGGTGCCATGCTGATGGTGGAGTTATAGTTGTTGTGGTATGTGAATAGAACTGGTGGTGGGTGGTCTTCCAAACTACAGCCAAAATTGAGGACAGAAGCACGAATCATGTCCTTCTATGTCGGTATGGTCTACTCCGTTTGACTATATTTCTAAGGGTGAAAGGAGGTTATCAAGCATAGATATGTCCCGAATGACTCTAGTAATCCCTTCCAAATATGGCATGTAAAACGAGAATCATGATCTGAAATGATCATCGATGGTACACCTTGAAGCCATATTATCTTATGGACATGAGACATTATATTCCCTCCTACTGATCCCTACTCTCAGATGGGCTGAAAATGGGCCGACCTGGTGAATGGGTCAATGATCACCCAGTTAGAGTCATGGCCCCTGGACATGCGTGGTAACCCATTCATGAAGTCCATGAAGATACCATCCCATTTTAATTATGGTACATCTTATGGTTGTGCTAATCCTGCTGGAACTTTATGCCCGACCATCACTTGCTGCCAAGTGAGGCATCGTCATTTGAACAATGCCACTACTTTCTTCACCCCTAACCAATAGTACTGACATCAGAGGTCCTGGTACATCATCTCCACTCTAGGATATACCATCAAAGAGGATATATGGGACTCCCTAAACACCACCCCTTGAAACAACACGGGTAACATGATTCATCTTCTAAAAAGGACGATGTGCTCCCACTTATCAAAATTCTCTCAGGAGATTTTCCTGAGGAAATCTAAGCACATCGGGACTCGATGTCAACATTCCCAAGATTTGCCTCCCGAACTCGCTGATGGAATGGGGGAGTGATATTCATATACTATAGGTATGCTGCTTCATCACTATCCATGAAGGATATATGCAATGAGTCCAGCTGCTCCGTCACCTTACTCAGTAGCTATACCCCTAACCTCCTACTAAGTGTGTCTGCTACTATTTTTCCCTTCCCAAGCGTATAGACAATCTCAATGTTATATTCCTAGAGGAACTCTAGCCATCGACGATGTCTTGGGATCAGGTCCTTCTATGAAAATATATAATAGAGACTATTTTAATAAAAGTAGAAAATAAATTTTTCACCCATAAAGTAGTGCTACCACATCTTCAATGCAAAGACCACTAATGCTAACTCCTCCCGGCCATTGGTCATGTAGCTCTGATCATGTTGCCTCTGTTGTCATGAGACGTAGGCAATCACTACTCTATCCTACATCAGTGCACATCCCAGTCTGGTCCCTAATGTGTCATGGAGACTAAATACCCAATTCCTTCTTATGTTAGCCTTAATTTGGGGGCACTCTTCAGTCTCTTCCAAATGTATTTCTACACTGGAAATGTTGGGTACAAATATCTGATAGTACCCAACCATCCCTATGAAACTTTTCACCATGGTCACACAACTAGGTGGCTCCAAATAAGAAACTATCTCTATCATTTCTGGATCCACTACAACTCCAACCTCTGAGATAACATGAACTAAAAATTGGACTTCCCGTATCCAGAAATGGAACTTCAGGAGCATTCCATATTACTAGTTTTCATGAAGTGTTTCAAGGACTTTCTGTAGATGTGTGGTGTGATCCTCCCCCGATGCTGAGTACACCAAGACGTCGTCAATGAATACCACCATGAAGCGATCAAGGAAAGGTTGGAAGATCATATTAATAAGCACCATGAAAACTACTAGGGTGTTGGACCCTCTGAAAGGAATCACCAATAACTCATAGTGTCTATAACAGCATATGAATTCTATCTTCGGTATTCCTCATCCCACACCTAAAGCTGATGATAGAATGATCTGAGTTCTGTCTTCGAAATCCACTGTGCTACCTTTAGTAAATCAAGGAAATCATCAATCCTTAGTGGAGGCTAATTTTTCTTCATGGTCACCTGGTTCAGCCACCAATAGTCCACACAATGCCTTACACTTCCATCTTACTTCTTGGTGAACAAAATTTCTGCTGCCAGTGGAGGAACATTTTGTTTTACAAACCCATTCCTCTGCAAGTCCTCTAACTGTACCCTCAACTCACAAAGCTCCACATGTGCCATACTATATTATAGTGTAGATATCCATTCCATCTTGGGGAACATGTTGGTGTATAAGTCTACCTCTCTATGAGGAGGAAATTTGGGAACTTCCTCATGAAAGACATCAGCATACTGGTCTACCACTATAGGATAGCTCAGACTGCTCTCATCTACTACACTGAGGGCAAGGCTTTCTAAATGATGAGAGATCAGCTGCACCATCCTACAAGAAAGTCCATTATATGCTTCAATGGTTTCCTTCTCACTAGAGAAGTAAAACTTGGTCCCATCATCACAGAAACACCAAAATTTGTAAATTAAATAGTCGATCCGAGCTTAAATTGTGGATTACCCATCCATACCCAAGATGACATTGTAATTCCTCGACGCTGCTACTAGGATATCCCAATTGATGATATCGCCTACTAGAGTAAACCACACTATCAGAACCACTGTGTAATAATTGAATCCTCTCTTATTAGAGTCTGTAATTGTAAGGATGGAGCCAAAGTCTCTACCGGAGACTCTGAGCTCTGAACGAGAGCTGTGGAAATTAAAGGGCGACTGGGACCTATGTCTATATGAACTACATCTAGGATTTATTATACATATATCATACCTCTAATCATATCTAAAGATACATGGTCATAGGCCTATATTTCTTGAATCTGAGCTCGTACCTATCAACCTTCCCCAGGAGGTCAAGGTGGACCACTTGGGGGTGGTAGAGTTAGTACCTCCAACTGTCACCCACCGCCAAATGCACGACCTCCTCCTTTTTCTGGTCTTCTAACCTACTGATTTCCTCACTTGAATATCTTCCTCTGCCTCATTGGTCCCTCGACCATCTACCAATCATCAATATGACATGTTAGGCAATCTTGAGCCATGTCACCATGCCCACTGCATGAGCATCATATTCTACTCATATACTGACCTCCTCTGCCTCGTGATCTTTGCACATGTGAACCAACATCCTAAGGTTATCCTTCGTAAGGTCTGGCTCTCTTGTGCCTCTGCATCATATGCCTACTACCTAATGCAGATGACTCAGCTACCTACCCTTTAGTGGAGGCTCTCCCCATCGGTTCTAGTTCATCTAGGAAGCTCTCCACCAATAGTGCTTTCTCTAATCATTCAGCCTGCATCGAAATGTTGAGGGATATCTTCGACGCTCTAATCTCCTATAAAATAACCTAGTGCAATGTCTATGACCTGATGAAAGGGACTCATAACATGTCGATGGAGTAGCGAGAGTGGTCAGTGAATCTCACCAACTACTAGGACACTTTTAGGATGCCCTTCTATAAGTGTAGTAGCTCCTAAATACACACAGAGCAAAGAGTCTTTGGTATGAACTCTTCCCATAAGAGGCTATCAAATTAAAACCTAAAAAGAGTCGTCTCCTCATGTTTCTGTACCATTTGGCTCCACCACCCTCTTATTGTGCCCTGAAATAGACTAGAAACTAAGATCACCATTTGGTCTGCTTGTGTCTCAACCAAGCGAAAAACTAATGCCATAACCTCAAGCCCGTCCCCATCTGCCTGCAGATCTGTCTCGCCTTGAATGCTTAGATTCTTAGGTCTCTAGAACTCATGTAATTCACTCAATTGGTATGAAATTTATGATGGTGGGGATAGTGGAAACTACTACCCAACCGGTAGAAGTGCTCATGGTACACCACCCAAATGTGCTATCACTGTATGAGGGCCATGAACTGAAGCCTCATCGCTCGATGGGCCATACTTGTGATCTCTCAAAAGAATCCCGGCTAGCTTTCTACATGGTAGAATTCTCTAAAGAAACATGTGGTCCATGATCAATATGTTATACCTGGTGAGCTAACTCAAAAGAGATCAAAAGAAAAACATTTTCCCAAAAAACACACGCAAACATTATTTTCATGTACTGTGTCGGAAATCAGAATTCCTGGTCCTCATGTATGGATATGTCGACCACCACACCAACACTGGACTCACCAAACTATAATCCTAACTCTAGACAGAAAACACTATTGCTCCATTGAAAACATAGAATACTAGTTCTTCTGGTAGAACTGAACGCCCTCTATTACAACATTGTCACAAACTAACCCCCGAAGCCCATGCTGTGACAGCCCCACGATGGCCATCCATATGCTAGGGGCTGGTGATAAGTACTAGAAAGTTAAAACCCAAAATGTTGATGGAATTTCCTTTAAACCTGTACACACACAGACAGGGAACACTGCTCACAAGTAAAACACAATAGAAAAGGAAAAGTATAGACACTTCTAAAAACCACCAATAAGAGTAAAATATAGTATTGAATGAAAAAGGGGCCAGTATACAAGCCCAACTGAAGCAAAATTAAAGAAAAAAGGTATAAACGTGCTCTGAAGGTCTTCCACCAAGGATACTACTTAAAGGGTAGGTACAACTCATCGTCTGTCATCACTGCCGGTCATAATGTATATCAATCACATATTAGAACCATCTCTCCTTAGATCACCAAGTCTCAGTCAAGCTACCCGTCATCTGCAAAAGACACTACAAGGTGTGGGTGAGGTCCGTGCAGGGGTCAGTATAACAATACCCATTAAGGACGTCGAGACCCCCAAAGGTCTTCCAGAATTCTACAATAGAACAACCAAAAAGAATGATCTCAATCAAAAAGCATAAAGTAAAAGAAATATCACACCATATATACAACTTAGAGAATATGAATAAAGATTATTAGTTTTAATCTAGATCATTATATTTTGTTGGGTGGCTTGACTTATGATCTGAGAAGGTTTTCTCTACTGCTGATCCACAAAAGGTTGCTCTTCCAATGATCCTCAATGGGTCGTTCTATGCCCGGTCCATGTCGGGTCGTGCTACTGATGATACACAGTGGGTTGCACTACAACCGATCCATAGAGGGTCTCACTACTGCGTATCCATGTAGGGTTTCCTACATGTTGATCCATGTGGGGTTGCTCCATTATCGATCCATGGGTAGTCACACAGCTACTGATCCACTAATGTTCACTCTCATGCTGATCCATAGAGGGTCTCTCTTCACTTGAAATCCAGTCATAGGATCCCCGCACATAGTACACTTGAGTTCCACAGATTCTACTCCTCATGATATCAGTCATACATCAACCTCGACAAATTCCCATGAAGAAGTAACCCAATGGACCACCTTGTCGTAAGGGTTCCAATGTGATAAACGTCACGTCACTCAGACGCATGGTCTATAAGATATAAGCAAAAAATGGTAAAGAGGGCCTAGTAATATTCGAGTCTAATCCAACCCATTCATACTCCAACATCTTCCAAAACTCATGTAACGTATCTCAAAATTATTGTCTCATCGCAAGGGGCCTCACGCCGCAGATGGTGTGTCGATCAAACACCCGGTTTGTGAGTTACGTAAGTTGTAGTAAAACGGGGTCGGTTGAGTCCAAGTCCAATAGAGGTTCGGCCCGATTAGCAGGTCAGGTCCAACATACGGGTCCATCCTACCTGGAAAACCCAACCCACATAATGTGGGCAGATATGGGTGGATCAAGTTGAGGTGTGTCCGATTCTACCAGTTGGCGGCGCTAGTGGGGCGCCACCCCATCTCCCGAAATGGCCAGGTCAAGCCAGCCATTGTGCCAGCCGAGTGGACCGCTCCGTTCCTCACGCCATGAACCGACACCACATACTCCACCCGCTATGTCCATTTGGCCTTGACATCTCATCATCGTGTCCCCTGTGAGCACTGCTTCTCCATGCAGTCGGTATGGGCTGGCCACAACCACCGGACTCCTATGCTGTCATGTTGGTGTTTCTGCATCGAGAGCTCCTTCCACGGTCCAACAGATATGCTTTGGTGGTCTATTATCCTTCTATTCTATGCCTACGAGTCTCTTGGATAACTGTATTCCCTGTGAGCCCCTTGGATTCTTCTTTTCAACTTTTTTCACTTTCGCGCACAAAGAGCGCAAAAAAAAAACAAGAATGAAATTGGGTTTGGGCCATGTTCATATTGTCCTGCAACCTCATCGTTAGAATTTTAACATGGGGAAATAATAAATGGCCAAATAGTTTAAGATTATCCCCAAAATGAATCTCACAACAACCATTTGTAGTATAGTATGAATCCCGAATCAACCCCTTAGACATTTGATTCGTGTTCTACAAAATTCTCCATGAACGAAATAAGATAAAAGTAATTATTCAAATAGAATAAATTAAATACCCTACCTGGATTTAGGGGAGTCCATTGTGGTTAAAGGAAATAATTTTGTGTTTTTTGTCAATAAATGTTCACCGCCGCTTGTCGATCCTGGATCGGTTCCTCCAACGATTGTCGTCCAGTCAACGTTCTTCATTGGTGGGTTAAGGAGCTAGCATTTCATCAGATCTTTCCTTGTAGTTGTGAATTTTCTTTCCAATGGTTTGATTAATAGAAGAATTAAAGGTATCAACGATACAATCATTAATGTGGTTCATTAATGAACATGAATTAATGATCCAAATAATCAGATGAGCATTACTATTACACAAACAAAGTAACATGTCATTTACTAATCTTCATTTAATGATTTTCATTACACTGTGGTTCCACCGACCATCACTCAATGGTTGGAGAAGAATAAAATAACTCAAAGTGTTATATTATTATTTTTCTGAAAATTCCAAAAACAATATTTTTTTCCTGACCCTTGCTAGTCAAAGTTAAGAATTTCCTAAGAAAATCTTGGCGCTTCAAATTCAATGGTGCCCTCATATTTTAAATTCAATCACTGTTTCAAATAATAGAATATCACTGTCACACGTTTACTAAATGTACCTTAAAATTTTCAAGAATTCTGTTCAGAGCCCTCCGTGCCTTGGAATCACGTGCCATAGAATTTCAAATTATCACAATAATTACATATAATAACAAAAATTTTAAAAAAAATTCAGGTCCTTACATCAAATATTAAAAAAAATTACTTTTATAACCATTTCAAAACACATGAAGGTCACACAAAAAAACAGTTTGATTACATGGGTTTCCACCACCTGAATCTATATGTATCCCAAACAGTTTATTGGCCAATGTATAGATACCATTTGATTGATCCCAATCCCATTAAAAATTATAACATACTCATGTACATAATATATTGGTTATTTTTGTTTACCTCTTGAAATAAATAGTCTACCCATACTTTATAGTTTCACATTTAGCTCTCATTTATCAAAACCAATTCACTTTAATGTTTGAACTTTAGCATCCTTTACAATTTAACAACAATTTCATAACATTTATAACGATCTAATATGGTTCGAGTATACTAGTTATGTTTACCACATATAAAGAACCCAAACAAAATATAATTGAAAATTGATTCCCATTTAATCGTAACAAATAACATCATCTCATTCCACCATTTACCTATTAACATCAAAACATAGCATGTTAGTATAGGTATTAAACACAGAATGGATGATATTAAACTCAAAATAATTCATTGTAATCATGGTAGATCATGAAAAATAAAATATTAAGCTTTTCATATAATAATACATACTAATGACAATAAAATAAGCTCATTGAAGTCTTGAAAGGAGATTCAAATCAATATGATATATATAAATAAAACTACATGGCATAGAATATGCATGATATGTAAATTTTTTATGTGCCATTGATGAAGAATGTAATTTTAATTCCATACCATACAAGGATAAGGTATGAATTACACAATTCCATTAATCAATAAGTAGTGGAAAGTACACCATTCACTCAATGTGAAATAATAATTTACCATAATAGAGAACAACATCAACATTAATCCTATCCCGGGTCACTTGGACTTTTCTCAATGGGTGAAGTGATCAGTCCCAAACATAACTATTTATCAAATACCAAAACATTTAAAGTCTCATGATTATTATAAAAATAGTAAAACAAAGGAAAACCCACTATAATACAAATTTTTAATGTCTTGACCCAAATGATCTCTAATATGGTAGCCTGACCAGTGGGTCCTGTGGCCTCAAGTGTGGCACGTTGTAAACTAGAGGCAGGTGACTAGAAGTGAGGGTGTAAATAATTGATAGTGTGAAGAAATTACCCTAATGACCAAAGTAAAAAAATGGTATAAAAAATAAAAACCACATGAAATAGTGGAAGTGGTGGTAAATGAACATTAGTGCAGGGAAAGAATAATAATAATCACTGATTAATTAATGAGATATCCAATGTAAATATAAAACTATTGAATTCAAGTCATGATTATGATACATAATTAAAAAATATATTCAACATTATTGATACTATTTTATACATGAATAATGAAAATAAACAAAGGATAATCCCCATGGGAATTATCGATGAGCATAATGAGCTACTACTCGGTCATGTATTCCAAACTCCTAAGTCCTTTCTAAGCATCTAAATCAATCAACCATGTTCTTAAAAAAATATTTTATACCCAGGTTCCCCAATGAAATGGTATCCTGGGAAATGTGTGAGATAAGAATCCTAGTAGGTTCCCACCCATGGTGTCCCTTAGGAACCTACTAGGATTCTTATCTCACACATTCAATTTTTAGTGATTCATATTCAATTATTATGTTTCTATTTCCTTTTATACAGTTACATTATATGGGATGCCATTTATTTTATAAAGAGAATGATTAAAAGTAACTATGAGAAAATAATATTTAATTCTCAAGGGATATATAACCCGGAACACGCATGGGGTGTCTATAATTGAGGTTGGAATCTACAATTCAAATAACAATTTCATTAAGGAGTGAGTTAGGGTACGATAATTATTTAGACCAGAAGAAGAAAAATTTAATGCAAAACATGACAAAAATAATTTGATTCAACATCGATAATTATAAAATTAGATATTGTTAATGAAAAAGTCATAGACTAGCTAACTCTTACATAGGATGGAATACTAAAAGAAAATTTAGGTCTAATTCAAAATGATTTGGATGAGATCTAGGAAATAGACATTCCCCATAATAATAGATAAAATTATCCCTCACAGAAATAGAATATTTGATACCAAATTAAACAAAGATTAAATCAAAAGGACTCGAGAGATTAAATATTTAGATATATATAGTTCAATGGAGATTGATTCAGACTACCAGCGGAGGACATATCTCAAAGGATACCATAGGAATAATGAGGAATGCAACAATTCACAAGAGGAGGGTCAAATGGATTGGAGGTGAATACGAAATATGAAAAATAAAATAAGACCTCATTGTGTATGTTAAAAACATCACCCCAAAAAACCATGTCCATGGTTTGGTTACAGGGCATGGATAACTCGTGTGCCAACCGTGCATCACCCCCTTCTTAGGAATCCATCTTCCATGGTTTAACCCACTAATTTACCCTAACAGTGTACCAACCATGTGATTAATAGTTCTTAGTTAATGACCATTTTGGAACAAACCATTTAGTCTAGGAACACGGTCTTGGTAAACTATGTGTAGCCCATGTGTGGAGTTTTCTACTTTACTACATATGCATCGTTTGATGATATAGGCTACACAACTTCAGAGAAACCACAATTCCTTTTTAGACCCTAAAAACCATTATTTCCAGGGTTTTCTACTCCCAAAACTCAACGGGCCACTCATGAAACCTCCTAAGAATTTAACACGGTCTAAAATAACACTTTCAATTGTTTCAACTCTCATAATTACGTTTCAAAGATATTTTTTTAAAACATATCATCTAGTAAGTTATACAGTTCAAATTCCATTGGATTTTCATTCATTAAAAAATGGGTCATTACAATTAGAAATTCATCTATATGGTTTAGTTAGTAGATAATCGTTTACATTCCTTATGGAAATTCCTTTAAGCTAGGTTTAATATTATCTAATGAAGAAGGTAAATATTATAAGATGGATATTTTAGTACACTGATCAATTCCAATTGATCATGATTTAATAAATTCTAATGAACCTACTATAAAATCCATATCAACCAACTCTGATTCAGATTTAGAAAATTTTCAATACATTATAGTGAAAATCTCTTATATAGTTGATCAATTCCCAATAAAGGCTTATGGTTATTATAAGGATGTTTATTTTTTTACATCCTACTATTAAAAATTCATTAAAACTTCACACTGATGAACATAAACTCTCTAAGATGGACACCAAAACTTTCATCTTAAGTATATATGATCATGCTTCATTAAAATTTGGCGATTCTAGTATGGACAAGAAAACCACTTTAACTAGAAAATTAACTACAAACAATAATGTTGGTGGACAGAAAAAAGGGGGATTTTCTCCAAGATAATGGTAAAATAAATATCTAATTTTGGAACTATCAGGATATATTGAATCCTAATATTATTTTGTCTCATCAATAATTCTTATGAAATATTAATCAATATATTTTAGTTCTCTATGTGCATAAAATGGATTTTCAAAAAAAAATCCCCATTTGATAAATTGGTCTATCAACTTATTGTAACAAAATTGTACCACAATGACAGTATGAGAGTCCGGGATCCCATTCACCATAGACTAGTAATAATTTCTTCAATTATTTCACATGATAAAATGGACACATTCATTTACAATTACGATGGAATTCAATAATTTTTCTCAATTATTTATGCCTATACTATTTTCTATCATTTAATAGGTCTATGATATACCTTTTTTGACAATAAGAAAATTTTAAATTACCTATGGTCTCTCATGGATTATTTTAAGGTAATTCATAATCATGGTGAGAGACATTGAAATTGTAATTCTTCTTCCACAACTAGATTTTTCCAAGCATTTATTGGTTATTTTATTATATATAAAATTATTCTTAATGGATTTAAAGATACTAGGTATATAACACACCATTATTCTTTTGTTTTAAGTAAAGTGAATATAGATTTTTTTAATGAGGTAACCCACAATTTTGTTTCCTCTATCTATTATTATACCCATGAAAATTTTAATTCGGATCACTAACCTATTTTATAGAAATTTATTTAGAATAATGACAAGACTCCCTTCCCATTTTGATTTAGCATTTCTTGGACTTCACACCCAAGCTATAGACCTCTTGTCAATGAAATGGGACATTTAATTACAATTAGTTATGTTGATCATTCTTATGTTTTAATGATTCTAATATTCAATAAAAAGATGAATACATGGAGTAAACTTTTCTCCTAACACACTGAATAAAATATTTCCTATCCTTATTCTTGTTCACTTTATTTTAATGATATGATAGTAGGAGTGATTTTGATGCTAGCCTGGAATAGGAAAGAATTTCCAAGAAGGTCAGAATTTTCTTCTTAATCATAAGTAACATATGTAGAAAGAATACATCAAAATCAAATGGCCAAAGGGTGATGAATGAAAAACATTATTTTTTAATTCTTTACAAATGTTTAGGGAATCTAAAAAACCATTATATATTCTCAGTGATAATGGAATATTTTGTGAAGAAATGAGAATAAATTCCATCACACGTTGTGTCATATCATATGAATCTACTTTATTCAAATAACACCAAAACTAAATCCTTGGAATATATCATACCAATATTTGCCAGGAAATAATATTACTATAACCTCTCTATCATTCCTCTTTATTTTGAGACTAGATAGGTAGACTACAGTCTCAATTTTTGGAGTTGTACTTGCCTAAATGGTATTAAAAACTCCATATATCAAACATATTTTTATATCATTCGCAATGATTTCTATAGACTGGTATATCATTTTTTGAAAGGTGTCCATGTTAAACTCGGGAATTTAGTTTTCATTTCATTCTGGTTCATGTTCTGTTCCACATGATATGGGTGTTACATTTTAGATACTTTAATCCATAATTTCATTGTTTCCATTTCTTATAGTTCCACCCCTAGACCCCTATTAAATCTACAATGTGTTCACATTGATTTCCCCCAGGGAACCCTTGAATTTGGTGAAAAATGGAATGTTTTTGGTTGGATTAATTGGGACGCTTACTATGGCCCACAATTTACTAAACTATGCATCCAAACCATGTAGGGTGTCTCACTCATTAAAAATATTTTTGTAATTACAATGTTTCGCTTCAGTAAATAAACCTAATCCACCTCATTGTTACCCCATTTGAACCTAGAATCCATGGGAGGACTCATAGCTCCCTCAATACCCCATGGAACCCATTTTTGATGGTGATTTTGGTGGGAATCTTCGAGGTAAGTGATTCATTATTTTTTTCTCCCTTTTGCATAGAGTTTCTTAACTGTTCCTTGAAGCTATAAATGTCTATAAACTAGGGTTTCATACATACCTTATATTTTTGAGTTTCTACGATTATTATAGTGGATTTAGGTTCATTTTCACTCCATTTTGGTGTAGCGGTGGTGTGGTTGAAGTTTCCCACAACGATTTAGTGTTTCTGAAATAAATCGTAGGTGATTCCATGTGTAAGAATCATTTGATGACTGATAATTTTTTTATTTACATTTTAATCATGATTAATACCTATTAGGTGTGGTGAAAAAAATCATATTTGGTAGAGTTAGTTAAGAATTTGGTTTTAAAGATCCATGTTTAGTTGAAATTATATTTTGTTGTTGTATAACTCTTGTGATATATGTTGGGGTAATTTTATAATGAATGAAACTAGATTATCAAAAGATTATGGGGTTGCCCATTCAGTTTTGGATGGGTATTGGTGTGATTTTGGTTTTAAAATAGGGTTTTAATGGGTTGCAATTGAAAAACCTTGTAATACTTCTTTGAAGTGTTTTATGAAATTTGTAAATGGGTTATTGAGTTACACAATGTGTGAAAAGGATGTTTATGTACTGTTTTGGTGTGTGTACACTCTAAAAAATGTGTTATTTAAACGGAATGTGGTGATTTATGATTTCAAGAATTTTGACAACATTTAATGAATTTTTGAAATGAATAATTCAATTGAAAGAAAGGTGTGAAACATGTTTGTGGGATGTTTTGTGTGAGTATGATGTTAAAAATGAATTTGATAATGGAATGGGAATTATGTGACATGTTGTGGGGTGTTTGGTGTGTGTATAAATTTTAAAATGAATTTTCATGTACTAATGGTTTTTTATAACTTGTGGAATTTCATTGACTACAAAGAAGGAACATAGGGTATATAGGTGGGTAGACTAAGACTAGTTTTCCAGTGATCCGAAGTAGTTTTTTCCCTGCTTCATATTTCAATTTTTATGATGAAAACACTAACTAAACATTGATGATGATTTTGGGGACCTCTATGTTATTGGTATTTTCCTTATAGTGGCTCATGCATGAGAAGGATATTTTTTATGGTTACCTATACACCAAGATACAATGTACTTAGGGTCCCAAAACAAGCTAGTTCCTAGGAGTGTTCCCGTAACTAGTGCTCAAAGGATTGATCATACATACCATTGGGATATGGTTTGTTTGTCTGAAAAAATTTGTATCTTCTCTATTTTATTTAAAAGTTTTCAATTTTTATAGTAACCTTTTTGAAAACCATTCTCATTTAAAGATACATTCCCTTGAAATTCTTGCGGGCATTTTTCTTTATAAAACCTGAATGGTTTTTGTATAAACATTTTTCTCACATGGAATCTCATTGGGTGGCATCCTACTAGGATTTTTCTCACACCCATTATTCAAATTTGGGTGTATGTAAATTTTTTTAGCAACAATATGGGCCTAGATACCCTAATAGGGGGGGGGGGTGAATTAGGGTATGGATATTTTTTTTCAAAATTCTTCATGCACCGCTAGATCTTGACCTCTTTATTATCAGGGTCACATTTTTTCTCTTGTGTGTTTATGTTAATAAATTATTTTTATCTTAATATGATGGTGATGCTTGAGATGTAATGTAGGGAAGCGACTAGGCATACACATAGATTTTTACTTGGTTCACCCTCACTGGGCTACTTCCAAGGAGCATACAATGGCGATGTGCCACTATACCAAACCCACTAAATCTCACTGCCAATAATGTTCATGCTAGATCACTTCTATGCCTAGGATCTCTGCCTTTACAATTTTTAGGGTCAACTCACTACTTTCCCAAGGGTCACCTCCATGTTCCTCTCTCTCTAGATCACTACCGGTAGAAACGATAACCTTTTTCCTCTTCTTTTTCTCATTGCACTTGGAAGGGATCCATTCACAGTTTATAGACATGTATGTCTCTTCATTTTCAAGAATAAATGCGTCCTCAACTATTGATTGATGCTTTGTTAAAGTCCAAATTTCATCCACTGATGAATACACCTTTTCCCTTGACCACTGGGCACCAAACTTTGAAAAGTACTTTTCTTAAAGCATCCTACTTCGCGAAGCTCCCAACTTCATGAAGCTAAAAAAAGCTTTCGCGATGTTCCTGGCTTTTCGTAAAGCCACACATTCATAGAACTCAGTCCATCATGGAGCTCTAGTCGTTGCAGAGTGACTTCCCTCACGAAGATCCCTAAGCCAACATGGAGCATGGAACATTCACAGAGCTAGATTAGCCACCGCGAAGCTCCTTACTTTCGCAAAGCACACTACCTTCGCGAACCACCTTTGTGAGACAAGAGCAAAATATTTTCTTTGAAAACTGTATACTTATCTTTAGGGGTAGATGCCTATTTATAGGTGATTCCACTGACCCTCGAACCATCGGTGTGATGTCAACTCCACGTCATATCAAATCACGATGCTCCGAAATTTCAATCAAAATTCTCTCAATATTGTAAATCCCCACAGAAATATTCTGATCACAGATCTCATCGTAATTGGCAAGTGTTTCCTCAATTACATTGCATCGCTGCTGCGGTGCATCGTCCCATTTACCTTCATCTCTAACATTCTCGAAGCTCATCGTAATCGTGAAAAACACTATCAACATTCTTCTTGTATTTGCGAAATCCAATCCATGAATCCTATATTCATGAAACTCATGCCCTTTCCATGTTTTGATTAGATATTCTATGAAATCCATATTTTGCGATGCTCATCAAACTTTAAAATTTGGACCCCAAAAATTTGTAAAACACTGGAAAATGGTGCCACCATGTATCTACTCTTTTTTACCACCTCCAGATATTCTGTTCTTTTTTTAGTGTTCTTTGTCATTATGGATTATTATCAACATCTTTGGAATTCGACAATTCACCCTAGAAACCTACATTTTCAACCAATACAAGCATCCCAAAAAAGCTACAATGATACCTTCATGGATTTTTACCCAACAATCTCCCCCTTTGGGTTTGTAGACAACTCTTCACATAATGATTCTCTGCAATTTTATACCTCTCTAAAGCTCCTTCCTTCATCTACCACTATTCGCCTATTTTGAGTCATATAGCGACCAAATATTCACTCACCACATACTCTAATACCACAAGAGAAAAGCTCGTCATGATAAATTAGAGTAAATGAAAAGATCATCAATGAATCACTTCATTTATTTCACCAACTGATGACACCAAAATGATACCAATTTCCTAACTAATACCAATTATTGACACAACACAGATACCAATTGGTGATAGTTGGAAACCTTCTCTCCCCATTCCATCATTATTGTTCTTCTTTATTCACGGTTCTCAACTTTCATGATATCTCTTCTTTGATCGACCAATTCTATCATCGTCAGATTTATAACGCTCAGCCTATCCCATTGTTGTCACCCTATCTTGCTTCTCCACCTGTCAGCTTCTCCCTGTGTCATTGACAAAGACATTTTCTCCCTTCCTTAGACATAGTTTCTCCCACTTTAGGAGTCACTAGTTCTATCCCTTTGTCAATGAACCCAAAGGTAACTAATGTGTGGAAGGAACATTGGAAACAACACAGATTAGCGTAATAGTGAAAAAATACCATAACTCGGGAAGAGGGGGTGGGAGAGGTTTCCACAATCATAACTTTTCAAGTGTGGGGAGTTGACTGATCTCCCAATGCCAGTCGATACCTCTCAAAAGATTACTTGGGTAAGGCCTTTGTCATAATGTCTGCAACCTAGAGTTCTGTAGGCACATACTCCAACTTCACAATTCCTTGATCAACCTTCTCCTTGATAAAATGATACTTTATCTCAATGTGATTTTCTATGAGTGATGGATGAGATTTGTGCTGAGATTTATAACACTTGAGTTATCTCACTTCATTCTGATTGTAGACATCACTTCAACACCCATATCATCAAGATGCTTCTTCATCCACAATAACTGTGAGAAATCTTGAGTGGTGGAAATATATCCAGCATCTGTGGCACTCAATGAAATGAAATCTTTCATCTTACTTAGTCAAGAAACACACAATCTTCCAAGATAGAAATCACATCCTGATGTTGATTTCCTGTTATCTGCTGAACCGTCCCAATCTACATCAGTATATCCCAGTAATTCTGGCTGAGATTTATCACTATATATCAAACCAAAATCCATTGTGCCCTTGATATACCGAAGTATTATTTTCACTGGAAGCATGTGGTTTTACTTGGTATTACATTGATATCTCAATGCTTCACAGGTGGTGAATAAAATGTCAGGCCTAGTCGTAGTCAAGTATAGAAAACTTCCAATGATCTGCAAGTATTTTGTGATATTAACTACCTTTGCATCCTCATATTTGGACAGTTTCATCTGGGTAGCCACCAATTTCTTCAAATCCTTGTAATTTTCCATTCCAAATCTTATCAAAACATCCTCGGTGTATTTGGATTGAGAGATGAATGTTCTGTTCCTTCCTAGTGTCACTTGTAGGCCATAGTAAAATGTTAGCTCTCCAATCATTGACCTTTCGAACTCACTTTTAGAGAATTTGGATAATTGTATGCACTGAGCTTCATCTGATCTGCAAAATATTATGTTGTCGACATAAACTGGGACCATTATCCCTTTGATTACTGTTGTTGTTGAAATAGTGATTTTAATCAACTCCCCCGCACTAGAATCCAAGCTTCTTCAAGTACTGATCAATCCTTGATTACCTTTCTCTTTGTACTTTACAGCCCAAAAAATTCTTTTTTTAGTCTGTAAACCTTGTTCTCATCCTCATAAATGAGAAATCCATATGGCTTTTCAATATAAACCTCTTCCACCTGAAACCCATTAAAAAATACAGATTTTACATCCATTTAAAACACCTTGAACTTACGTTTCACTACAATGGTTGGGAATAATCTGATTATCTCTAGTCTCGCAACCAGTACAAATGTCTCATCAACATTTATTCCCTCTATCTGGTGGTATCCTTTGCATACTAGTCATGCTTTATTACAAATCACTATGCCATATTTATTCATCTTTTTGCGATATACCCATTTAGTCCCGATGAAATTCTTTTATGCTCGCCTCGAAAAAATATCCCATGTATGATTCCTTTTTTAATCAATGTCAGCCACTTCTTCTCCCCCTGTATTTCTTTCCTCCACATCACTTTCAACATGAAATTTCTCACTATATTATTTTTTAGTGGAATAATTTATTTCAAATAATTTTTTGAGAATCATGTTGAAACATTGTTGATACTCTCTTGCAGCTTCTTGGAATCCTGAAAACAGTCAGCTGATACCACATTGTTGGAACAAATGAGATAAGCATGAGATGCACAATTATTGCTACTTCTCCAACAATATGTCTTCCCTTGATAGTCAACACCTGAGTTGAGTCAACCAATTATTTCTTTGATGGATCTTTCATCGGAATTTATTATTGAAAGCTCTCCCAATGTTATGTAACACTTCCCTAGGTTAGGACCACCTTTTTGACCCATAAACATTCTTCTTCTCTAGCATCATTTATTCTCATCTTCTAATCAGAATTGATCCGTTAACAAAATCTCTAAGCCTACTGAGTTGGAACTCGGTGTAGGAAACAAGATTCAAAGTTAATGATAGAATTTCTTCCAATTGTGCTTTGTTTCTCCCTTTATTCTTCACCTTTTGTACCTGATTTGGTTCAATTGAAACTCTTGAGCATATCACTTTTCACAGGGAATCTTTAGATGCCACTTCCCCTTGGATTGTCTCTCCCTAAAACCTGAAACACATGAATCATCTGTTACCAACATTTATAAACATAGGGGTAGGGGTTAATTTTGGAATCCTCAAGATGCGGATTTTGGTTGATCCTAATGGGTCAACCCTTTGATTCTTTCTTGTATAGCATCACACTATTTCATCTACCACCACTCACCTCTTCCGAGTCAGATTGCAACCAAAGATTCACTCACCACATACTCTAAACCCACATGAGCAATGCTCATCCTGAGAAACAAGAGTAAATTAAAAGATCATCAATGAATCACTTCATTTCTGGAACCAACTTTTGACACCCAAATAATACCAATTACCAAACTGATACCAATTATTGATACCACACTGATACCAATAAGTGATAGATGGAAACCTTCTCTCACTATTCAAACATTACTGTTATGCTTTGATCATGATCCTCACCTGTCGTGATATCTATTCTTTGATCAATCACTTATAGAATCTTCAGATTTAAAATACTCCCTTTATCTCATTGTTATCCCCCTATCTCACTGCTCCACCTATTAGCTTCTCCTAGTGTCTTTGAAAAAGACATTTTCTCCCTTCCTTAGACACAGTTTCTCCCACTTTAGGAGTCACTAGTTCTCCCCCTTTGTCAATAAATACAAAGGTAACTACTGTGTGGCTGAAACATTGGAAAGAACACAGATTAGAATAGTAGGTAAATGCATACCATACCTTAGGGAGAGGGGTGGGGGATGTTTCCACAACCACACTTTTTCAAGGACAGGGAGTTGACTGAACTCCCAGAGCTAGTTGATGCCTCTCAAAAGCTTCCTTTGGTAAGTCCTTTGTTAGAATGTCTACAACCTAGAGATCTGTAGGCACATACTCTAACTTCACAATTCCTTGATCAAATTTCTCCTTGATAAAATGATACTTTATCTCAATATTCTTATCCTTGAGGGATGGATGAGATTTTTGATGAGATTTAAAGAACTTGAGTTATCACACTAGATTCCGATCAGATACTTTAGTTCAACACCCATATTATCAATATGTTGCATCATCCACAATAACTATGTACAAGTTTGAGTGAAGGAAATATATTTACCTTCTACGGATCTCAATTAAATGCAATATTTCTTCTTTCATAGACAAGAAACACACATTCTTCAAAGGTAGAAAGAACCTCCTAACATTGATTTCCTATCTTCCGCTGAATAGCCCAATCTGTATAAGTTTATCCTAGTAATTCTAACTGAGATTTGTCACTATATATCAAGCCGAAATCCACCGTCCCCTTAATATACCGAATAATTCTTTTCACTGAAAGCATGTGGATTTCCTTGGGATTAATCTAATATCTCACTACTTCTCAGTTGGAAAATACAATGTCAGGCCTAGTCGCAGTAAAGTATAGAAAAAGTCCAATGATTTGCCCATATTCTATGATATTAACTACATTTCCATCCTCATCTTTGGACAGTTTAATCTGGGAAGCAACTGGAGTCTTCATCTCCATATAAATTTCCATTCCAATTCTTCTCAAAACCTCCTTTGTGTATTTGTATTGAGAAATGAATGTTTCATTCCCTCATTTTGTCACCTGTAGACCAAGAAAAAAAAATAGCTCTCCAATCATTGACATTTCGAAATCACTTTTAATGAATTCGTAGAAATTTCTGAACTGAGATTCATCTGATACACCAAATATTATGTCATCAACATAATCCAGGACCATCATCCTTTGATTACTATTGTTGTTGAAATAAAGATTGTAATCAACTCCCCCGTGCTGAAAACCAAGCTTCTTCATGTACTAATAAAGCCTTGAGTACCATTCTCTAGGTGATTGTTTCATCCCATACAATGCCTTATTTAATCTACAAACCTTGTTCTCAACCTCACGAATGAGAAAATAATCTGGCATTTCAATATACACATCTTCCTCATGAACCCCATTCAAAAATGAAGATTTGATGTCCATCAGGCACACCATGAACTTATGTTTCACTATAATGGCTGGGAATAATCTGATAGACTCTAGTCTTTCAACCGGGGAAAATGTCTCATCAATATCTATTCCCTCTATATAGGAGTATCCTTTTCAAACTAGTCATGCTTTGTTCCAAATCACTGTTCCATCTTCATTCATCTTGTTGCGATAGACCCATTTTGTCTCGATAACATTCTTATCAATTGGCCTCAAAATAATCTCCCATGTCTGATTCCTTTTTTTAATAAGCGTCATCCACTTCTACTCTCCCTGTATTTACTTCCTCCAAATCACATTCATCACAAAATTGCTCACTATATTATTGTTTAGTGGCATCATTTCTTTCAACTACTTTTCTGAGGTTCTTGTTGAAACATTGTTGATACTCTCTTGTAGCTTCTTGGTACCCTAAAAATAGTCAGTTGATACCACATTGTTAGAACAATATAGATAAGCATGAGATGCATGGTTATTGCTACTTATCCTGCAATATGTCTTCCCTCGATAGACAACCCCTGAACTGAGTCATCCAATTTTTTCTTTGATGTATCTTTCATCTGATTTTGTTATTGAATGCTCTCCCAATGTTATGCAACACTTACCAGGGTTAGGCCCACCTTTTTGACCCATAAACATTCTTCTTCTCCAGGATCATTTATTGTCATCTTCCACTCATAATTGTTCCATTACCAAAATCTCTAATCCTACTGAGTTGGAACACGATGTATGAAATAAGAGTAAAATTTAATAACACAATCACTTCCTATTGTGCTCTATTTTTCCCTTTCTTCTTCACCTTTTGTACCTAATTTAAAGTAATTTAAACTATGGAGCATATCACTTTTCACTGTGCATATTTAGATGCCACTTCCCCATGTATTGTATCTCCCTAAAACCTGAAACACATGAATCACCAATTACCATCATTTATTAACGTAAGGAGAGGGGTTAATTTTGGAATACTCAAGATGAGGATTTTGGTTGATCATGATGAGTCAACCATTTGAATATTTCTTGTATAGAATCACACTCCTTCTTTTCTTCTTCAAACTGCCTAGCCAACTCCAATAGCTCTAGACATAGGACTAAGCATTCATTACCCAAATGTTGAGTATTTTTCGGACATGTAGACTACGAAGTCCTGGACTTTCTCACCATTTCGAGCATAAACCCACTAGTACACAGTTCCATCATTGATGTTTCACCAAAATTCCATTTCCCTTTTTTTCTTCTCTATGTAAGAATATCTCTTCTTATTATCTTCCTTTTTTCCTATAGTTCTCATCATGGAACCTGAAATTATATCCTTTCAATGAATTCTTTGTTTATTTTTATTTTATCAGATATCTGAGTCACCACACTATTGTGTGCTGGTGGTTGGTCCTCTACTAAACTTATATTCTTCTTACTCACAGTTGTAGCATATCCTCCCTTTATCTTCTAGATTTGATCATGTACTTTCTGAGAGAGTTGTTGTGAGTCTGACAGAAGAGGTGAGTGATACACTTTTCATTCAACTCATTGTGATTCTCTGGAGGTAGTAAACCTATTTTCCAATTTACCACTTTTTCTTCTAGTGTATGATTTCTCATTATACACTACTGGGGTGGTGAATCTCCTTTTGAGTTTCTTTTCCTTTCCTGATTTCTTCTTTCTGCAATGTCTTTCCAAATTCCCATAATCATAACATATAAAACATATTCCATAAAATTCATACCTCATTTCATTATTTATTTATCGAGGGGTTGATGCAGCTTGAGTTATTCCTCTGACATGGAGCTCCTGAGCTTCTTGACACATACTCATCATGTGTCTCATTCTTCCACAGTAATAACATCTAATAAATGCTTTCCTTCGAGAGGCACTTCTTTCTAATTTATCATAAAACTTCTTTTTTTTCATAGATTTATCAAAGTTTCTATTTTCACAGCCTGAAATGTATTCCATATCCTCTAAACAGAAGCTTTATGTATGTCCATAAATCCCACAGAAATAGCTCATGCAATCACTACTTCCTGTAACTATCTTCTTAGGACTATCTCCACCACCTACATTATTTTTCCCACTTCTAGAACTATTCACGGCTCGCTTTCTGTCATGCATGAGAGGGAATCCATCAAATCAAATGCCAGTTTCTCCCAAACTCTATGGTCTTTGAGATGAGAAAATATCTTGTTGTTTCACATTAAAAATAACATATTTTTTATTCATTTTTTCATCACCTGTTGAAGGACTATCAAATAGTAAGTGCAGTCCATCCTTCAACTTAGGATTGTCTTTAGATTTATATTTATTCATTTAATTCTTGACTAATTGAATTTCTTCCTCCAGTTGATGAATCTTTTTATCTCTTCATTCAAGTTGAGAATCAATTTCCCTCTTGTGCAGCTTTCCTATACTTATCTCTTCTTCCAATTCATGTGTTAGCTTATCCACCATGTCACTATTATCTTTTACTTCCAACTTATCCTATGAAACAGAATCATAAAAACATGCATTCTACTGTTGTAGCCTTTTATTTTTCTGAACTGGCTCAGTTATATATATAGCAATATCATCATTTCTATATTTTAGATTCCGAATTTAATCAAACAGCTGATTCTCTCCCTTATCATCATCTTTACGTTTCTCTCTCATTGAAAACATCTCTTGCAGTTCTTCAGCCTGGGAATCATTCTTCTCCATCATGTCTATATCCAGTTCAATAAGTATTTGATTTAAACCTCTTATCTTCTTTACCTCCATTTCCAGTACTTGGATATATATATCTTTTGATTTGACATCATCATCCAATCTCTAGTCAAATTCCTTTTTCATGTTGACATTTTCTACTAGTGGCCTTATGGAAACTTCATCATCATCAGTAGTTTTAGAATCACTTTGAATATTAAGTACTCCACTCATTCCAACATCACTATTGAGTGAATCTACCTTTTACCTATCATGTTCATCTAATACTTCCTTTAGCAATCTATATGATTCCTTTACTTCAATCACAAATTTTCTATAAACACTTCCACAATGAAGAATACCATTTGACTTCTGATTCCTCTATGATGTTTTTCCTTTTCCTTGGCACATCGAGATAAGAGAATATTGGATCTTTAACTTGAGCAATTGACTGAACCAATTCAAAGAAAACAAATATTATTAAAGAAACCTTCCCTCTGATACCAATTGTTAGGACCAAAGGTGGCCTAGATTCCATAAGAGGGGGGTGAATCAGGGTATGGATATTCGTTTTCAATATTCTTCTTGGCCCACTGGATCATGACCTCTTTATTATTAGGGTCACTTTTTTGGCTATTGTGTGTTTATGTTGAACAATTATTTTAATCTTTATTTGATGGTGATTCTTTAGAAGCAATGTAGGGAATCTGCCAATTAGACACAAATATTTTTACTTGGTTTACCCTCACTAGGATACATCAATGGAGCATAAATCGACAATATGGTACTATACCAAATCCACTGAAAATCATTTCCAATAATGTTCAGGATTGATCACTTATATGCCTAGGCTCCCTGAATTTAAAATTATTGGGGTCAACTCACTACTTTCCCATGGTTCACTCCTTATTCCCCTCTCTCTGGCTCACTACTGGTAGAAAGGATAACCTTATTCCTCTTCATTTGATCACTACACTTGGAAGGGATCCACTCACAGTTTATAGACTGACATGCCTCTTCCTTTGCATGAATACATGCATCCTCAACTATTGATAGATTCTATGTTAATGTCAAAATCTTATCCACGGATGAATACCCCTTTTCCCCTGACCACTAGCACCAAACTTTGGAAAGTACCTTCGAAAATAACCCTACTTCACAAAACACCCAATTTCTCAAAGTTCAAACAAGCCTTCGCGAAGTTCCTACCTTTTCGTGAAACTTGCACTTTTTTAGAGCTCAGCCCGTCGCAGAGCTCCTGTCATCGCAGAGAAACTTCCCTCAGGAATGTCACTAAGACAACGCAGAGCACACAACTTTCACAGAGATAGATTATCCACCGCGAAGCTCCTTCCTTTTCCAAAGCACACTTCCTTCGCGAAACACCTTCTCGAGCCAAGAGAAAAATATTTTCATCAAAAACTCTCTAAATATCTCGAGGGTGTCAAGCCCTATTTATAGGAAATTCCACTAAACCTCGAACCATCCGCACGATGTCAGCATTGTGTCGTCTCAAATCTCAAAAATCTGAAATTTCCGCCGAAATTCTCCCAATATCGTGAAGCACCATGGAAATTTTCCGATCACGGAGCTCATTTTAATCGGTTAGTGTTCCTTCAATTACTTCACCCCTCCGCCGCAAAGCTCCTTCGCATTTCCCTTCGTCTCTACCGTTTGCGAAGCTCATCGAAATCATGAAGAACACCGACAACATTCTTCTTGTGTTTGTGAAATGCAATCCATGAATCCTATCTTCATGAAACTCATTCCTTTTCTATATCTTGATGATATTTTCTAAGAAATCCATATTTCATGATGCTCACCAAACATCAAATTTTGGACCCCAAAAATTTGTAAAACACTGGAAAACAATGCCACCTTGTATCTGTTCTTTTGTACTGCCACCAGATCATCTGTTCCTTTGTCATGGTTCTTTTTCAACATATATTTTTAACAAAATCTCTGGAATTCAACAATTCACCCTGGAAACCTGCATTTTCAACAAACACAAGATACCCAAAAATGCTTCAATGATACCTTCTGGGATTTTTTCCAACAATCTCCCCCTTTGGGTTTGTAGAAAACTTTTATCATAATGATTCTTTGCACTTTTATACCTCTATAAAGTTCCTTACTTCATCTACCACCATTCACCTCTTGTGAGTCAAATAGTGACCAAAGATTCACTCACCATATACTCTAAGACCACATGAGAAAATCTCGTCATGAGAAACAAGAGTAAATGAAATGATCATCAATGAATCACTTCATTTCTAACACAAACTATTGAAACCCAACTGATACCAATTTCCAAACTGATACCAATTGTTCATACCACACTAATACCAATTGGTGATTTCTGGAAACCTTCTCTCAGCATTCCAACATTACTGTTCTGTTTTGATCATGATCCTCTACTAGCATGATATCTATTCTTTGATCGATCACATCTAGCATCGTCAGATTTTAAATGCACCCTTATCTCATTGCTCTACCCCTATCTCGCTGCTCCACCCGTCAGCTTCTCCTAGTGTCTCTGAAAAAGGCATTTTGTCCCTTCCTTAGACACAGTTTCTCCCACTTTAGGAGTCACTAGTCCTCCCCCATTTTCAACAAACTCAAAGTTCACTACTATGTAGAAAGAACACAGATTAGAACAATAGATAAAAACACACCATACCTCAGGGATAGGGGGAGGGGTAGGTTTTCACAATCACACTTTTTCAAGTGCGAGGAGTTGACTAAACTCCCAAATCCAGTCGATACCTCTCAGAAGCATCTTTAAGTAAGTCCTTTGTTAGAATGTCTGTAACCTGGAGCTCTGTAGGAGCATACTCTAACTTCACAATTCCATGATGAAAATTATCTTTGATAAAATGATACTTTATATCAATATGATTTTACCTTGAGTGATGGACGATATTTTTGATGAGATTTATAGCACATGAGTTATCACAATGGATTTCGATCGGAGACTTCACTTCAACACCCATATCATCAACCTGCGGCTTTAACCATACTAATTGTGTCCAAGCTTGAGTGGAGGCAATATATTTAGCTTCTATGACACTCAATCAAATGCAATATTTCTTCTTGCTTATCCAAGAAACACACAATCCACAAAGAGAGAAATCACCTCCTGACGTTTATTTCCTATTATCCACTGAATTGGCCCAATCTGCATAAGTATATCCCAGTAATTCTATCTGAGATTAGTCACTATATATCAAGCCAAAATTCACCATGCCCTTGGTATACTGAATATTATTTTCACTGCAACCATGTGGATTTCCTTAGGATTACTCTAATATATCAATGCTTCGTAGGTGGAAAATACAATGTCAGACCCAGTTGCAGTCATGTATAGAAAACATTTAATGATTTACCTATATTCTGTGATATTAACTGCCTTTCCATCCTCATATTTAGACAGTTTCATCTGGGTAGAAACCAAAGTCTTCATATCCTTGTAATTTTCCATTCCAAATATTCTCAAATCATCCTTGGCATATTTGGATTGATAAATGAATGTTTCGTTCCTTCTTTATGTCACCTGTAGACCAAGGAAAAATGTTATCTCTCCAATCATTCACATTTTGAACTCACTTTTAATGAATTCAGATAACTATCTGCACGAGGCATAATATGATCTACCAAATATTATGTCATCGACATAAACCAGAAAAATCATCCTTTGATTACAATTGTTGTTGAAATAGAGATTGTAATCAACCCCCCACGTTGGTATCCAAGCTTCATCAAGTACTGATCAAGCCTTGAGTACCATGCTCTTGGTGCTTGTTCTATCCCTTACAACTCATTATCCCGTCTGAAAAAGTTTTTCTCATCCTCATGAATAAGAAAACCATCTGGCTTCTCAATATACACCTCTTCCTCTAGAACACCATTCAAAAATATAGATTTGATGTCCATCTGGAACACCGTGAACTTCCATTGCACTACAATGGTTGTGAATAATCTGATTGTCTCTAGTCTTCCAACCAGTGAAAATATGTCATCAACATCTATTCCCTCAATTTGGGAGTATCCTTTGCATACTAGTTGTGCTTTTTTCCGAATCAATGTGCCATCTTCATTCATCTTGTTGCGATAGACCCATTTAGTCCCAATGACATTCTTATTTGTTGGCCTCAAAAAAATCTCCCATGCCTAATTCCTTTTTTTAATAAGCATCAACCACTTCTAGTCCCCCCGTGTTTCTTTCCTCTGCATCACTTTCCTCAGGAAATTTCTCACTATATTATTTTTAAGTGGCATCATTTCATTCAACTACTTTTCTGATCTTCTTGTTGAAACATTGTTTATAGTATCTTGTAGATTCTTCGTGTCCTGAAAACAGTCAGCTGATGCCACATTGTTAGAACAATATAGATAATCATGAGATGGATGGTTATTGCTGCTTCTACCACAATATGTCTTCCCTCGATGGAAAACACCTGAGTTGAGTCATCCAATTATTTCATTGAAGGCTCTTTCATATGATTTTGTTATTGAATGCTCTCCCAATGTTATGACACACTTACAAGGGTTAGGCCCACCGATTAGACCCATAAACATTCCTCTTATCCTGAACCATTTATTCTCATCTTCCACTCATAATTGAGCCATTAAAAAAATCTCTAGGCCTACTAAGTTGGAACATAATGTAAAAAAAAGTTGAATTTAATAACACAATCACTTCCTATTGTGCTCTGTTTATCCTTTCTTATTCACCTATTGTACATAATTTGAGGAAATTGAAATTTTTTAGCATATCACTTTTCACTGTGCATATTTAGATGCCACTTCCCCTTTGATTGTATCTCCCAAAAACTTGAAACACATGAATCATCTGTTACCAACATTTATAAACATAAGGAGAAGAGTTAATTCTGGAATCCTCAAGATGAGGATTTTGGTTGATCCTGATGGGTCATCCATTTGATCCTTTCTTATAGAGAATCACACTCTTTCCTTTATTCTTCTAACTTCCTAGTAAACTTCAACTACTCTGGCCATAGGAATAAGCATTAATTACCCACATGCTATGTCTTTTTCTCATATATAGATTCTGAAGGCCTGGCCTTCTCACCATTTGAGGCTTAAACCCACTAGTAAACAGTTTCGTCTTTGATGTTCCACTAAAATCCCATTTCCCTACATTTCTTCTCTGAGTAAGAATATCTATTCTTATCATATTCCCTTTTTTTCTTCTAGTTCTTATCATGGCACCTGAGATTCAATCTTTTCAATTAATTCTTTGTTTATTTTTCTTTTATCAGATATCTAAGTCACCACACTGTTTTTCCCTGGTGGTTGGTCCTCCACTGAATGTATATTATTCTTACTCACAGTTTTAGCATCTCCGCCCTTTCTCTTCCAGATTTGATCATGTTCTTTTGGAGAGAGTTATTGTGAGTGTGACAGAAGAGGTGACTGATACACTTTTCATTCTACTCCTTGGTATTCTCATGAGGTAGTAAACTTATTTCCCTATTTACCACTTTGTCTTCCCGTGTATGAATTCTCATTATATACCACTGGAGTCATGAATCTCCTTTTGAGTTCTTTTTCATTTCCTACTTTATTTTTGATGAAATGTCTTTCCAAATGCCCATAATCAGAAAATATAAGACATTTTCCATCAGAGGAACACATCATTTCATTATTTATCTATCAAGGTGTTGATACAAATTTAGTTCATCCTCTGACATTGATATTCTGAGCTTCTTGACACCTAATCATGTTTGTCCCTTTCTTCCACAGTAATAGCATCTAATAAATTCTTTCCTCTGAGAGACACTTCGTTATGATTTCTCATAACACTTCTTCTTATTCTCAGATTTAGAAAAGTTTCTATTTTGACAGCCTGAAATGTATTCTAGAGCCTCTGAGCAGAAGCTTGATGTATGTTCATGAATCCCACAGAAATAGTACATGCTATCACTACTTCTTTTAACTATTATCTTAGGAATGTCTCCATAACCTATAGGATTTTCTCCACTTCTAGAACAATTCACGGCTCTCTTTCTATCATGAATGAGAGGGAATTCATCAAATCCAATGCCTATTTTCCCAAACACTATGGTCTTTGAGATGAGAAAATATTCTGTTGTTTCTCTTCAGAAATAGCATATTTGTTCTTCATTTTTTCATCTATTTTGGAAGGAGAATCAAATAGTAAGTGCAGTGAATCCTTCAACTTGGGCTTGTCTTTGGTTTTAGATTTATCATTTTCTTTCTTGACTGATTCTATTTCTTCATCAAGTTTCTGAATCTTTTTATCTCTTGATTCAAGTTGATCATCAAGTTCTCTCTTGATAAACGTTCCTCTACACATCTCATCTTCCAATTCATGTGTCAGCTTATCCACCATTTCACTATTCTCTTTTACATCCAATTTATCCTGAGCAAAATAATCAGAACAATATGCATTATCTTATTGTAGCCTTTGATTTTTTTGAACTAGCCCAGTTAGCTGTGTACAAAGATCAACATTTCCAGATTTCAGAATCTAAATTTCATCTGATTGTGGATTCTCTCCCTTATCATCATCTTTAAGTTTCTCTCTCTTTGAAGACATCTCTTGTAGTTCTTTAGCCTGGGAATCATTCTTCTCCCTCGGGTCTACAACCGCTTCAAGAAGTCTTTGATTTAAGCCTCTTAGCTTCTTTACCTCAATTTCCAGTACTTGGATCTAGATATCTTTAGATTTGACTTCTTCATCCAATCTGTGGTCCAATTCCTTTTTCATGTCGGCATTTTCTAATAGTGGCCTTCTAGAAACTTCATCATCATCACTAGTTTCATCTTCACTTTGAATTTTAAGTACTTTACTCGTTCCTACATCATTATTGAGTGAATCTACCTTTTCCTAATTAGGTTCTTCCAAGCCTTCCTTCAACAATCTATTTGATTCCTTTAGATGAATCACACTTTTTCCATAAAAACTTCCACAATGATTAATACAATCTGACTTCTGATTCCTCTTTGATGTCTTCCCTTTTCCATGGCACATCGAGATAAGAGTAGGCTGGATCTTTAACTTGGGAAATCAAATGAACCATGTCAGTGAAAAAAATCATATAAAATAAACCTTCCCTCTGATACCAATTGTTAGGACCAAAGAGGACCTAGATACCGTGATAGGGGGGTGAATCAGGGTATGGATATTTGATTTTAAAATTATTCCTACCCCCTGTATCTTGAACTCTTTATTATTAGGGTCACTTTGTTTGTTATTGTGTTTTATTTTTGTTCACTTATTTTTATATTTATTTAATGGTGATGCTTTAGATGCAATGTTGGGAAGCAACCAGGAAGACCTAGAGATTTTTACTTGCTTCACCTTCACTGGGAAATGTCCAAGGAGCATACCACGATGATGTGCCACTATACAAAATCCACTAAAGGTCACTGCCAATAATGTTCATGCTAGATCACTTCTATGCCCAAGATAATTGACTTCACAATGTTTAGGGTTAGCTTAGTGCTTTCCTAAGGGTCAATCCCAGTTCCTCTTTCTCTGGATCACTGCTGGTAGAAAGGGTAACCTTCTTCTTCTTCCTTTGCTCACTGTACTTGGAAGGGATACACTCATAGTTTATATACCTGTAATTATCTTCATTTGCATGAGTATATGCATCCTAAACTATTTATAGATGATTTGTTAAAGTCCAAATTTCATCCACTGATCAATACCCCTTTTCCCCAGACCACTGGGCACCGCCCTTTGGAAAGTACCTTCGTAAAGCACCCAACTTCATGAAGCTCCCAATTTTGCAAAGCTCAAACAAGACTTCGCGATGTTACTGACTTTTCACGAAGCTCACACTTTTTCAGAGCTCAGGCCGTTGCGGAGATCAAGCCATCATAGAGATACTTCCCTCACGATGCTCACTGAGCCAATACCGAGAACAAAACTTTCAGAGAGCTAGATTAGCCACTGCGAAGCCCCTTCCTTTCTCAAATATCATTGCCTTCACGAACCACCTTCATAAGACGAGAGAAAAATATTTCTTTGAAAACTCTCTACTTCTCTCGAGGGGGTCGAGGCCTATTTATAGGCAATTCCACAGACCCTCGATCCAACTGTACGATGTTAGCACCAAGTCATCTCAAATCACGAAGCTCTAAAATTTCCACCGAAATTCTCTCAATATCGCGAAGCACCATGAAAATGTTCCAATTGTGGAGCTTGACGTAATCAGGGAGAGTTCAATCAATTAATTTGTGCTTCCACTGCGAAGCTCCATCGCATTTCCCTTCATCTCTACCATTCGTGAAGCGCATAGTAATTGCGAAGAACACAGTCAACATTCTTATTGTCTTCGTGAAATTCATTCCATGAAGCCTATATTTTCAAAACTCATGCCTTTTCTATATTTTGATAAGATCTTTAAGGAAATACATATTTTGCGATGCTCACCAAACTTCAAATTTTAGACCCCAAAAATTTGGTAAACACTGGAAAATGGCACCACCTTGTATTTGTTCTTTTGTACTACCTCCAGATCTTCCGTTCCTTTATCATGGTTCTTTTTCCACATGGATTGTTAAAAATATCTCTAGAATTCAAAAATTCACTCTGGAAACCTGCATTGTCAACAAACACAAGCTACCCAAAAAATATTAAATGATATATTCATTGACTTTTACACAATATAATTTGTGATTTTGTCATAGGATTGAGTAAATGTTTTATTGTTGGTGATTTGGTTTAATAGTGGTATACCATGGTGCAGTTTCAGGGATATGGATTGAGGGTGATTCCCCTTTTCCGTCAGGTGGTTCTTGGGATGTTTTTTTTTCTTTATTTCCTTGTGGTAGTATGTGGGATATTGATTATGTTATGTAATTCAATTCTATATTTTTTTAAATAATGGTTTGGTGGAAAAATTCCAATTCTTTTAAATAGCCATGTTGGTCATTTAATGTTTCTAAAATTGAGTAAATCATTTCCAAACCAATATTTATTCTTACCTGAGCACTTTTTCCAGCCTGTGGGGATAAAGAATGCCCTTTGGTCCTTTCCATAGACTAATTTAGGTGTCGTTTTTTATGGGGATCATATATGGTTCATGATAAAATGGTATCAGATTTAGGTACACTCTTATTTGGTCACGTGGTTTGGGAAATAGACGAGATAGACTGGAGTTAGGATTTTGGGACATGACATTCCGATTACAAATAGGGTGAATATATATAACACCTTGTAACATGGTCCATTTAACCAAGGGATGTTTTTTTATATATGAGTACTATTTTTCTTGTGGTTCTTCGATGACTGGGGGAATGAAAAGTGAATTTGGTCCATGGTCTTAGTGAGCTTCACCAGGCCTAGGAATCCATCTGGAGTCGGGGATTGTCCTAGAACTCTCTTTCCGATGGTGATGTGATTAGTATATGTCCACAAATCATATTTCTAAGCCACCAAACAACAAAAACTTCTTCTCACATTGTCTTATGTCTTTTGTTATGGAATTATGGAGACTTTGTTTTAAAGTAACAATGAATTTATTTTAAGAAATATGAATTTTTGTGAAATGATTTTCTAGTAAAACAAAAATGGATTGATTACTGAAAGGGGGGAAAGGAATTTAAATTTTTTTATGTGGTATATGATGGGGTTGCACTTCTTTAGAAAGTATGATTTATGTTTGAGTGGGTTTTAAAAGTAGGTTTCAAAGATAATTTTCTAAACTATTGAAAGGTTTCATGAATGGGAAAGAATGTTTTGGATGTTATGTGTGGAATTTGGAAATTAATTTTTTTTGGTAACTAGTGAGTATTGGAAAACTTTTATAAATTTTTGGAACCTTATTTTAAAATGAGAAGAGATGGGTTTCAATTAAATGGGTATTGAAAAAACATAGATTGTCATAAAACTGGAAGTATTTTGAAATGTCGGGAAATATTTTGAAATTAATGTACATGACTTGAAAGTGAGTTTTTATATGAATGATTAATTATTTTATGAAAAGGGTATTATGATTCTAATTGGGTTTGGATTTCATGGATAGCAGTTTTGAGAAAACAGATTTGTCGGTCAAATTTTGTTTTTGGAAAAGTGGAATGAATTTTTGTTTTAACATTTTTATTTATATGACCGACCACATGTATAGGTTTTCATGGGAAGATGGATGGTTAATGGAATTATTGTATGAGTTCCAGTATGGATATGTGGAGGGTTCTCAGTGTGTCATGGAAAATTGAATGTGTAAATCCCATGGGGTACCAAGGGTGAGTGCTCTATCTACTGACCCTGTTTACTTTCATGGAAATGATTTTTATGAAAAAATTGATGCTTTGAAAACAAGTTTTAGGGTTGTTTGTTTCATGTTCTTTTAGGATTTTTGTTGTGGGATTTTTTGAGTTCGATAAACCCCTATTTTTTAAATGATGTTTTGGGTTTTTATTTTGTTGGTAAGTGGGGTTGATGTATTGGTTGGTGGTAATTTATGAGAAATATTTTGGAATGCATTTTTGGCGGTTCCCCTCATGTATTTAGTTATAGTTTATTGTTTATTTGGAGAAAAGGACCCACATGGTTAGTTTCTTGGGTTTTCTTGTTGGCTTTGTTATTCCCCCATAAAGAGTTACTGAAATATTTATGTGCGGACATGAGTGATTCGCCGTTGGCAGTTCCTCTAGTTGATCAATGTATGGAATATATTCTTGGGTTTTTGGGTTGAGTTTCTCTCTATAATTTTATAGTTAAGAATATCCTATCATTTTGTAAGACTGGATGTGGAAGTGGTTGAATGGAGTCATGGATTCTTGAGTTTATTAAATATTCACGGTGAATTTTGACACCTTTGTTTCTATATTTCTTACTTGAAAGTGGTGAGGGTGAATTGCAGTGAGGAAGGTGGATGTTCCAGAACCATTCAAGGAATTATTCTTAAATGAAAGTATGTTTCACATACGAGAATTTATGAATGCCTTTTTCTGAGTGAATGTGTCATATATGTGTTATTTCTTTAAAGGTTTCTTATTTGGTATGAAATAGGTTATGTATGTGTATTTAATAAGTCAATGGAATGGTGAAGGTTCCATGAGAAGGTAATATGGTTTTTGGATGTGTTGTGTTCTATTTATGTTGATAGATAATGGTTTAATAAATTGTGACACTAGAAGAAGAATTTTTTATTGGGGGTTATTAGTACCTGACTGTGCGACAAGAGATGCGTCAATAAAATAATCTTTATCTGTATGTCCCATAGTGAAGATGAAAGATATTTAGGAAAAACCAAAGTCGTAAGGGATTTTGGTTTATCATTTTTCTCCAATGTGGGACATGGGGACAATTTTTTTTTCGATGTGATGGTTTATATTCTAGTGGTCCTATGTGGTGGAAGGAGACATGTGGACCCCATCCCTCATGGTTTTAATTTTTGTTGGTGGAAAATTCCCTCCTTGGTTATAAGGTGGAGGGTGGTTTTGTTTTCTCATTCCCCATTACTGAAACACTTGTGGGTGTTGCTCTCTTATTGTTTTTTCATGTATAAATAACCATGTAGTGTCTTTTCAATGTCGATTTTGGTCAGACTCATCCAAGGATAGTAATTTTCATGGGAGTGGTGAGCAAAATATTGTTCTTATTAGTTTTGGATTCATTGATTGAACCATTTGTAGTGGGGATTGGGTATTATGGGGGCCTTTTTATGTTTTCCCATTCTAGTGGGTTAAGATAGTTGGTTCTTATGGTGGGGAGTCTGTTGGGGCATCCCCCTATTATTGTACCGATTTTGTCTAGAAAGATTATGTTTTCTCTTATAATGTGTAGTCCTTTAAGACATCCCCGTGTTGGTTTTATGGTCAGTCTTGTGTGTTAGTCTAGATTTTCCCCTCGAGTTTTTTTAGAGTTTTTTGAGTAAAATATATGTTTTTTGGGAGGACCAGCCCCTAGACATGGTTTGCGCATGGTTAGTAGTAATTTTTCACCCACCCAGAAACATTGTGGTAGGATACATAAACTATAGCATGACCTGCTCACATCCATTCTCCTCACCCCAAGTAATCATGTGAGTTTTCCTCCTCATAAAGAATGGTCTATGCGGTTAAAACATGGTTTCCAAAATTGTGCGGCCTAACCATGTAGATCTTACAGCTCTTTAAAATGGTTATTCTTGTTGTTGGCTTGGTGATAGGTAGTCTTGTTTAAAGCTATCTAACCACAAACCACTTTCTGGGGTAAAAATTTTTCTAGAGCGTTCCCAATGGTTTTGTTAAAGTAGTGTTGTGGTGACCATGTTTGAACTTGTTGTTAGTTTTATGTAAATTTCATAAGCTCTGTTTGGTAGGGTTTACAATGTTTTTTCTTTTTATGTGGTTCTATTATGTAGTTCATTTCAATAAAGATATGTAAAGTTTTGTTTATGAGGGTATATATTTCTTTTTTTATCAAATGGAGGGGCCTTGGTATTTGGGGCTGGGTGACCCTTAGCAGGAGAGTCTGTCTTTGGATCTCAAGTTAACTCATAGCCCTCTTTTCCTACTTGTAGTTCCCTTGTTTCATTTATATTGGGAACCCCATTTGATATTTGAAATATTTTTTGGTTCTTTTGAATCTAACCTTGATATGGATTTTGGGGGATGGGAATAATTATGGTTGGGATAATTGTCAAACCCGGTATTTTAGTATTCATTTCTTTTTTATTCTTGTTCTTTTCCTCGAGTGTTGCGTGTGACATGTTTGACACATTGGGTCAACATTTTCTATTTAATATGGCCTATAACACTAACCCTAAAATACTCTTGAATCACCCATAAGCTCACTTTGATTTTTGCATTGCCCCCCTTGAATTTTCAGAAAATGGTATATTTTTTTGTGGATAGAACACGCCTCCCAGTTTTACCACATAATTTACTAAACCATTTATCCAAACCATGAAGGGTCTCCAGCTCATTAAAAATATTGTTTAATTAAAATTTCTCTCAATTGAAAATAATCATAATCAACCCCATTCTTCCCCCATTAGACCCTAGAATCCATGTTAGGCCTACAAGCTCCCTCAAGATCGCATGTAACCAATTTTTGATGGTTTTTTTCGAGAAACCATATATGTTCTTCAAGGTAAGTGATTCCATATTTTTTTCTTCTTCTTCCATAGAGTTTTATCCAAATTTATTGAATATCTAATATTATAAAAACTACTATTTCGTACCTATTTTGTTATTTTATTGTTTCTTGGACCAATCTTGTGGATATAGGTTCATTTTCACTCTTTTGTGGTGTGGCAGTGTTGTGGTTGAATCTTCGCAATATGATTTGGGGTTTTAAACACAAAAGGATGGTGATTCAATAAGAAATAATCGTTATCTTGGTGAGATATTCTTGGTTAACATTTTTGGACTAATTATTACCTATTTTTTGGTTGGAGAAAATCATTTTTGTTAGAGTTAGTTTAGCCTTGGGTTCTAAAATTCCATGTTAAAGTGATGTTGTGTGTTTTTCATGTGTAACTCTGGTGATATATTTTCTGGCCATTATATATTGAATTAATTTTGTTAATAAGATGTTTTTAGGGATTATAATTATATTTTAGTTGGGTATTGGTGTTATTTAGGTGTTAAAACATTGTTTTTGAATTGGTTATATGTGAAAAACCTTGTTATACTCCATGAATGTGTTTTATGAAAATTTTAAATGGTTTATTGAGTTACCCGAAGTGTGAAAAGGATTTTTATGAAATGTTTTGATGGGTGCATGTTTATAAAATTGGGTTTTTGAATGAGAAAGTGGTTATTTTTTATGTCAAACATTTGGAGAATGTTTCAATAATGGTTTAAATTATTTATTTAACTATAAGAAAATATTGAAATATGATTATGGGATATTTTGTGCGAGTATGATGTTAATATTGAATTTTAATGTGGAAAGAGTATTATTTGACATGTTGTGGGATGTTTGGTGTTTGTTTAAATTGGAAAAGGATTAATCATTTGACAATGGTATTTGATAACATGTGGAACTTGAATGATAACAAATAGGGAAACCCAGTAAACAAGGTGGGTTGACTAGGATTATTATGCCAGTTATCTAGAGTGGTTCCATCCCTATTTTACGTAGAAAGTTTGATGATGACATCCCTAACGAAACTATGTCGATGATGTTGGGGACCATTCGTGTAGAGATTCAAATCTTGACGTACATGGAAATTACATTACTTTGGCAGAATACTTAATACATAACAAACACAGACACACAAGGACTGTAATAGTTTGGTGTCTTTGGAAACATGGAAAGTAATCTTCCAATCGTGGTGAAAGATCTTCAACATCTCCCATAAAGATCTTCCCCGTTCTTTTTCTTACAGGAAACCTTTCTTTATATCCTGGGGAAAAGAAAACATAAAAAGGGTGAGCTCAAATGCTCAGTAAGGGTAAGCTTTGAGAAAATAGAACAACCCATATACATTTGAACATAAAAAACATGAACATAATGTTTAAACATCGAAATCTTGAGCAATGACATAAAACATGGCAGTACGTAAGGCATAGATCAAAATATAACATAAATCATGATAAAATAGCTTGTAAATAAAACTTTTAATTGTGGAAAAACATTAATCACATGATATTATTTCCATAGTAGCCAAGGCATTACTGCCAAGACCATCTTAGTGGAAAAAGTCCCTTTCTAAATCGAGTTCACTCCTCGTTCCAGTCCTGTATTACTGAACTAGATTAACTTACCGTTCCAGCCATGTCTATCTCATGAGATATAAATCTTTACCCAATTAATTATAGGGTGATATAGGTCCCAACCATCTCATAATGAAATCATTCTTACTTGAGCCACAAAATAAACATACATCATTCAGAATAACCCAACGAATAAAATGGGTTTCATAAACATCATTCCATTATAACATAATCCATATAAAATAAATGGATATCATTTTATCATAAGAAAAGTGAAAACATGTAAATAATAGAGACATTAAACTTGAAACATACACATATGAAATAATTTCATCGTAGAAGGAAAATGGTTTTGATAAAACATTTGAAATGAACTCTTGAGGAAAATATCCTTTCTTCATCAAAATAATTTTCTTTTCAAAAAATGCCATGAAATTTTAAAATAATAGTATTTTGTTGAAAATATTCATGAAATATTTTGGATTAAGCTTCATGAAAATAAGTCATTATAAAACCTTAAAAATCCTTTCACGCTGTATAAGTTAAAAAAACATTCTTCTCTTACTTTTGTCGGAAAAGTCAAAAAGAACCTCGTAAAAGAAAGATTCTATACATACCATGTAGTAAAAGTAAAAAATGGGTAAAAAGGACTTTAAACATACATGAAACCATTTTTAGGAAACATGTAAATGGATGAGAACAATAACCCCAGTAAATACTTACGAATAAATAATCTCAGATAAGAACGAGATGGGAAAAGTTATCCATTACCTTAGGTCCGATATGCTTCTTACTTATATGAACCACCTATATAATGATTTAAATTATGTCATTGACTTATTAATGAATCATATTCATTGTTATGATATAATATATGGTTTACTTATGACTTTATATTACCCGTTCTTTTGTAATTTCCATGTTAAAGTAGCGTTTTGCGTAAAATCTTATTATTTATCGTACATGTTTGGACTTGTTGTTCTCGATATTATTACTTATATCCTGATTTAATTAATTACAGAATGTAAAAAATTATTTATATGTAATATATATTCATCATATAAATATATATATATATGATAGATCGATAAATGGAATGAAATACACCATTCATGGAGAAGGTAGGCCGTACGTACGCATGAACGCTATTTTTGTTTCCTTATTGAATTGAATGGAATTAAGTAGATGAAATAAATAAATAAATATATACATAAATATAGTATCATTATTATGTCATATATTTCATGATTACTTATTATATATAATTTATAATCATTCATGAAAGGTTAACATGGAGAATGAATCTCATCGCGTCATGGAGACGGTAGTCCGTACGTACGCACGAGCGATGATATCATTCCCATGATCGTGGAATTGTATTGAAGTTTATGTATAATATTTCAGAATCAATATCAATTTACAATAATCCTATATAGTTATTTATTTACACCATTATACCCATCAAAGTAAGGTGGTGGTCAGAAACAGATTACACCATGGTGTGGAGACGGTATTCCATACGTACGCACACGTGGTGATTTCGTTTTCTGTAGTATGAATAGATAGTGAAATAGGGTTGTTTAATACTTATAATAACATATCATTATATTATTGATACTGATTTTATTACTTCATAATGAAACAACTAAATAAGTATAAGTAGAAGAAGAAATAAAGTTGAAAGAATCGGTAACGGACATTACCTCTTCTTTGAAGTGCCTCTTCTTAACCTCCTCTTAGGGAAACAAAGATGGTCTTTGAAGAAGACCAGGAACTATAGGATGTTTCTAGGGAAGTGGAGAAGAGAAATTGGAAGGGGTTGGCCGATATTGAAGGCTCATAGTGGTGTGTGGAAGAGAGGGAGGAGGTTCCCTTTTATAAGGGAAGAGAGGGGCACCTTAGGAAAAACTAAAACTATTATTTTATTATAAAGTCATATTCGATTTTTAATAGCTAAAAATTGACTTATTTATAATCTAAGGTGGGGATGGGTAGAAATCCTCTCATCCAATATAATTTATACATGTTTAGGTTACTATTTAATCCTATCATTTAGATTTAACTCTAAGTTAAATAATTTTACTTTTACCGTGTCTTCTTGTTTTCTTACACTCTAAGTTTAATAAACTTATTATAAAAAGACAAACGAACCCGAAGTTGTTTATTATTAATATATATAACATTATATAAGTCATTTGGCTGAACCTTATATTTTTAGGAATAAAATAACAATTAATAATATAATATTTGTTTTAAAAACTATTTTATGTCAATTTTGACACTATTTGGTAACTGGGTTTTGTGAAAATCATAATAGAATGATTAGAAAGTTAATTAAATCAATAATAACATGTCATATTATCCTATAAATTTAGTGGAATTCATAAAAAGTCTCAAATTACATTTATTTGAGTATTTATAACATCAATTATGTCAATATTTCATTAATGAGATAATTACTGTATCATATTTGTGTCATAAATAAATTAAATTATTAAATGTATAAAAATTATAAATAAAACACCATTATGTAGTAAATATTTTAATATTTCTAATGAATATTTATAGTCTAATTTACCTTATATATAACCCTATATTAAAAATATTTTAGTAATTAAACTTTGATTTTAACTATTTTATCTATTCTTTAAATAAAATAATATTAAATGTCCTAATCTAATCCAAGTGGGCATAAATGGTCAAATTTTATTCCTAAGGTTGTTTTTGGGTGAATTAATCTTATCCAATAGAAATGGACATGTGTTGGGGTAATATTAATATCATTTTTACCCTTAATTACCCTATTTACTTTTAACCGTGGTAAATGAAAGTAAAAAGTTACTATTCACCAAAAATTATTTTCATCTCATTGAACCAAATTTTAGTCCTTTATATTAACCGTGTCTCTCGGATTTTCTAAATTCTATTCACATAAGTGGTAAAATTTCATTTAAATGAAAAATTCAGTTTTTTCAACTACCACTAAGTGGTTTCACTATTCATCAAAAATTGAAATTTTTCAGGAAAATACAAAAAATTTAGACTAAGAATTATTTGAAATTAAGAATTCAAAATTGATTTCTATTTTTCCAAATTCAAAAAATAGAAGTTGCATTAATTAATTTTAAAATTAATTCCCGTTATCAAAACAAATAGCGTGTTTTTAGGAAACAAAAACTATCAAAAGATTGATACTTTTTTATATCCAATTTCAAAGTGAAATTAATTCCAATGAACAACATTGGATTAAATGGTAAAAATCTATTCTAATTAAAATTTAAAACCTATTAAAAATATAATCTATCCATATAAATTATTGCGATGAAAAAAGTTGTTTTTAATTATATTATTGCGTGTTTTTACTATTTATTAAAATATGAAAGTTATCATAATAATATGAACAATTTAACCAAAGTAAATTTTTATATCCTGATTCCAAAGAAGAATTTTATTTTGTCAAATTGAACTTATAGACATGAAAAAAGCAATATTTAAGGTGGTTGCGCCATCAAAAGGCGGGAAAAATGCAATTTTTGAAAAATACATATTTTACACGAAAAATTTATTTTGTTCTAATACAATATTCTAGAAAATGTGTAAGATGAATAATAATGTTATAAAATTAAAAATATAGTTAATACTATTCATAACGGCTAGTACATAATAATATTATAACAATATATCATTGTTTAGTGAAACCTAGTATTGCGTACTACACACGCTATCGAGGTAGGTCGCGATTGCGTGTAACGCCAGCCAAAAATAGTTTTTCATATACTGCAAGATAATTCAGTGTTGTGTATAGTACATGCTAATCTTGGTGTAGTGTATAATATAAGATCAAATAAATTGAAAATAATATATCTCATAAAATCTCGAGGTGTTACAATTTGGTTAATGTTATTTCCATACTAGTGCAATTTTCACGAGAAGAGAATTTTTTTGGTTACTTTTACAATGAGATAGGGGGTTCATAGGGTCCCACAAATACCTAGTACCTAAGGGTGTTCCCCTAACATGTGATCAATGGATTTATTGTATGTACCATCATCTTACGGTGCTTTTGGATAGAAAATTCAGTAGCATGGTGTTTTATTTAAAAGCGATTGATCTTTAAATTAGTCATCTTGAAAATTGTTTTAATTTAATGTTGCATCCCATTGAAATTGTTATAAGAATTTTTGTTAATGAAACACAAATGATTTTTTCTAAAAATGTTAATCACGTGGAATATATTTATGTGGAACCCTAGTAGGCCAGGCTCACACCCTACTTACCCCATTGGGTGTAAGTAGTCTTGGTAATTGTTTCGCAGATTGGGTAATGCATTTAGTGTCACTGTGTTGGGTTACTAGAAATCCTTCATGATGTAGTGTCATAAAGATGGCTTGTGGGAGATTCCCCCTTGTCTTGAGGTGGTTCTTGGGATTTTCATTTTGGGATTTCATTCCTTGTTTTAGTATATTGGCTCTTGTTTAAGTTATGTCATTCCATTCGGAATTTTTAAAATTAGTTATTTGGTTGAAGAATTAAGATTCATTTTATTAGTCTTGTTGGTTGTTTTAGGTTTCTAAAAATATATAAATCATTCCCAATAATGTATTTATTCATACTCATGCACATATTCCTGTCCATGGGGATAGGGAATTCCCTTTGGGATATACCATGGATTGGGTTGTGTGTCGGTTTTGATGGTGACCATATGTGGTTCGTGATAGGTCATCTCACTCAAGGTATAAATTCTCAATTCATTTCCTTCATCACTAATTATGAGGATGAATATGTGATACATATATTGTGGAATATTTATCTTTTCAATATCATTTATACTATTTTATAGAAAATTTTTATTAACATATTGGTTGGAATTGTTATCAAGATTGTGACTAAAAATTAATTTGGCTTTATCAAACATAGGAACATATAATATTGTATTGTAATATCCTCTTATTTTGTTAATAATCTCAAGAAAACCAGTAGAGGAGTGAAAATTATAATTAAATTAGATTCCAAGAAATAATTTGACACTCTGGAATAGAGCTTCATTTGTGATATCTTAATGAGGGCTATATTCATTGAAATCTTTATCTGTCGCCTTAAAATACTTATGATCTTATCCTATATCTTACTGTAGATACATGTATTTCTTTAAGGATATTTATCAAACTCTGGAGCTATCAAAAAAGGCGATATAATTTTAGAAGTTTTTCTCTATTGATGAGGAAGACATGTGTTGGATTCTTCTCAATTTAGGGAAGGAGGAAAAGGTTACTCCCATCAGGGATGGTAGAGGTCTTTCTTCTCACACATATCTTTTATATATTGTAGATATTATTATTTTCATCCTGTGGTATTAAAGAAACATTAGAATCTTCAAAAATTATCTTTATCAAAATTAAATATTCTTAGGTATGAAAATTCGCTAAAATAAATTGTTCCTCTATTTTTGCAAAATAATTTATACATTCAGAAGTGTGGGCATCACCAATGACTCAGGATTTATAGAAGTAATTATTAAATTTATTTACCTAAATGACCCTATGTTTTTGGTAAAAAATTACCCATTAATAAATCCCATATTTGATGTAAATTTAAGAGTTATCTCACATCATAGAAATGAAAAAATTCATTTAATTGCATGAAAAATTGGAATTGGTAAATCCAACATAGTTTCCAAATTTAGTATCTCTATTACGATTTACAAATGGTTGTCTACTCTTATAAAAATTATCAATACATTTATAAAAAATATTTGGGGAGGAAGGATCTCCCAATGTAAAATTTACACTATTCTCTAGAAATATTTATGGAAATAAACAGATTTTGGATGAATGGTAATTAAAAATAATAGTTTTTTTAATGATGATTTATTTGAAAATTATTTATAGAGACACATCACTAATAAATGAAATGCCCAAACGTTTCTCAGAGAACGATTTCATTCAAAGAAATATGTCTTGGTATATTAATTATGTGGTATACTACCCATGGTTTACATTCAATAAGTCATACTCCACAATATAGATTGACTCCTTTTGGATTATTAACACTAATTAATCTCTCAATTTATGGATAGACAACTGGATTGGTACACCTTTCATTAATGTTTTTTTTTTCAAAACACATATCGTTGGATTCCAGTTCCTCAATTAAAGAGAAATCGGCAACTCCACTGGATACCTATCTTTCCATGATTAAACAAATAGTTTAAAATTTCAATTTTTATGGTGGTGATGAAATTTTTATTTCAAAACATGCTAGCAATGGAATGACTTTCTCAATGTACTTCTACCATATAGAAACTCATGAAAAACATTTACTATAAGAAAAAATAATCCCAAACAAGGCTTCGATTTTACCATCTATATTTACTCTTCCTTATATTATTTTTAATTATAAACGTCATAGTAATGATTTCCTTAAAATTGTTGGTATTTGTATTTTATCAAAATTTGTTCACTGTAATAAGTATGGAGAATACATTGATCGTATAATAATAATTTGTTTTATATATTATTCCAACTGGAATGATACTGTAGATATTTTCAGGTTTGGATTCTATAATATTTATCAATTACAGACTACCTGGTTTCTTGTATGAAATTGTAATTGTTAAATCATATGTAGAATATCAGGGATGTATCAAGACTTTATGTTCTCCAGATAATATGGTGTAGATGAAAACACTTATTCCATGATAAAATATCATTCGGTCTACAATCATCTTCATCATGTGTCATTTGAGTAGTAAAAGGGGAGAATTCCATTCAAAATGGTATATGTGAAAACTCTTTACAATATTTTTTATTAAATGTTTTGAAATTACTAGTAATTGTATTCCTCCTCATGGAACATTGGTACTGTTATGTAACCCTCCATTTATTGGTTGGATAAAATTTAACCAAGATGGTTATTCAATAGTTAATACAGGTCCATCTAGATATGGTTAAACTTTTAGATACCACACATGAATTACAAGTGGTTTTATCTATGGAAATTATGATATTTATACTTCATTAGATGAAGAAATTCTTGGAATCATCAAGGTGGTTGAAGTGACATGAAATCATGGGTGGTCCAATATATAGAATGAATGTGTCTTTATAGAAGTGATGAATTAATTTATAAGTGAATAATTAAATTTTCATGGAAGCTCACTGAGTGATCGAATAGCTTCTTGGAATCAATTTTTTCCATGAATTATATTATTACACGTGTCTTTTATGGAAAAAAGTTTTTGGTTGATGGTCCGACTATGAAAATGGTGGCATCCAGTGAATTAACCTACCTCAATGATGTTCTTGAAGATCATTTCTCTACATGGAGTCGTGAATATTTTAAAAAACCCACACTTCAGACATTTTCAACGTTATTATACTCTAATATATGAGTCTTTTCCATTTGGACATGTCCTTATTCTAACAAAAAATGTGTAGACTACGAGCTCCCCGAAGCGAGGTAATACAGTTTTTATTTTATTTTTATTTGGAGGGTATTTAGGGTAGAATAAGTGAAAATGTATGATACATATGATATAAAAAATACTCATAAATTGGGAATAAATATATACCTTTAATTTATTATTTCCATCATGAAATGGAATCATAGTGAATGCGTATATAAGGTTGACCACTTCATGAATGGGGTAATTAATTTTCATTACCTAAAATTAATGAATTACTATATATACATTTATCATGAATATATATGATATTGATATCTTCACAAGCATTATTTGGATTATTTTACCATGATACATATAAAAAAACATATATGCAAAACTATTAGTTATAACCCAAAAGTGATTTTTATAAGGACATTTTTAAAAAATGAGTAAGGCCTTCATTTTTTATTGATTTTTGATAATACACCTTTCAAGGGGTGAGGTGGAACCCTTACACGGACCATAGGCCTTAGAGGAATTCAATGCCCATAGGCTTCAAACATCACATAAAACCGAGACTAACTACTTGAAACTGCTCCTCCCCAGCATCTTTATCGTGAAATCAGCTCTCCACCTTCACATGGCTGTTCAGATAGGATTTCCCATGCATGCACAGGCTTTTCCTGATGGCAGGTGCCATAACCTCTCATTATTGCAATCCATTTAGCTTCTTCTATGGTGAAAGATCATTTCTCCTCCTCCTTTGAAGTTTCTTCCTTATAGGTTGTCTGGTTCGCATATCCACTTAAGGTGGTCCAAAGGCCTTCAGGTGGCCTGAAAGCCTTACTGACCCGAAGGCCTGGGTGGCCCGAAGGCCTTAAAGGACTCAGGAACCAAATCGGTGGCTCGAAGGCCCAAACAGGGGAATATTCCCAGATGCTACAGTGCCAAATAGTGTCTACTACAGTTCCCGCTACAGTTCTGCACAGTTCCTGCTACATTACTACTAAATTACCCCCCAGAAATTAGCCTCCACCTGGATTTGATCCTAGGTCTCGTGGATGCACATAAGGTGTCCTCACCAACTGGGCTGAGGCTCATGTGCTAAAAAATGAGTAATAAAACAGCATAATTAAATACTATATGTAATCAAATATATATTTAAGTGATTATTTTTTCTGAATAGTTTTATAATAAACATATATTTATTATTCATGATTTTTTACCATGTACAATGAAATTTGAGACTTGTGGTAAAAGATTTCTAGATTGTCATTAATTTTTGGGAAACATTTCCCATGTATACCACTCATTTATCTTGTTATAGTACATATACTAACCATTTAACATGTTATATAATGAAAATAATTATTTACCTGATATTTATATATTCATTTTATTTTATTAATTAATGGTTCTTATGATTCAATCATTTCTAATGAAATAAATTTTATTACCTCAATATTTCTTGCCATTGGATGCATGCAATGTTTACCACATGTTTTTGTGTGCTGTATATACAAAAATAAATTTCACTTATTATTATTCATATTAAATTTATATTTATAGAAAATTACATGTAATGTTCTCTCATTCATGGTTCTTATGATTCAAACATTTGAAAAGTGGTAAATGTTTTTTGTTTCAAACTCATTGTTATTCAGGATTGCTTATGTTTATGCTTAGAAGGGTGGAATATCATTATTTATCTCACAATAAATTCATTAATATTTTTATTTTGTGGCTATTGCATGAAATTACAATTTACCAACATTTTCTCATTTTTATTTACATAATGGCCCAAAATAATGTTTTTAAGAAACACTAAATTTATTTTCCTCTTTTTTTTAAAAACATATCACCTTTATATCAATGTTTTCTAACAGTTAATTAAAAAATATTTTACTTATTATTCATAGATAATATAATTATATTTTCAACCAAGTTTATAATATTTACAATATTTTTTTAAATGCAATCTTCTTGATTTTTTTGATCAATACACTTTTAATTTTTACCAAAACTATAAAACAACTCATATTTTAAAAATATATGGATTGAAAATTACATCCTTAAATCATGACTGCTAAATTATAAAAAATTATTTTATAGTATTCCAAGTTTGTTTAAAAAAAATGTATTCTCTAATATTTGAAAAACAATTATATTTTAAATTTGTTTTTCAACGTGGAAAGGTAATTTTACTAATGAAATATCATATGTGATAATTGAAAAAAATATTATTGAATATAATATGGTATATATTTATATTACTTAATCTTTATGAGGTATATGATCAAATGATTCCTTCCAAATTATTTCTCTTAATGATTATGGATCATGATGAAAATTTTTTATGAAACCCATTTCATTCCAATGGGCTATGCTATAATTAAATGTTTTGGAAAACTATTTTCTCTGCAGTGTTATAATAAGATAGATGTTTTATTATATTATATAACAAAAATATGTGGATTATGCTATTAGTGGGGCCTATAACTTCTTCAACTTTAGTTTTCATGGGTAACATTTTATGAACTATAAGGTTACACATGATATTATCTGATTCCTAAAATATTGTAGATTGGAGGATAATCCAATCTTGAAAGGTGGTAGATGGGATGTTTTCTGAAGCATGAATGTGGGTAAATTGGACATTGTCCAAGTCATGAAATATGAAACACAAGAGGATTTACCATGCTTGATATAGAGTACGTATTAGGCTATTCCAATCTAATATTATGTATATGGGTTGTTATCCAAAGCCTAATATGTTATTAATGTCTTGGTGGATAACCTTGATATATGATTTTATATAATTGTGTGTTTTACCAAAATATATGTCTTTTTCCAATGTTATATTCTCATGGATTATTTTAATTTATTCTATTAATATTCATGTTGTATAAATATATATGATTTATTCCATGACTCATTTTTCTGATTTGTGATATGAAGAGTATGGATTTGAAATATTGTTATCATGTTATAATACCCTTATTATTAGGTTCTATTAATTACTTCTTTTTTAAACCTACTAAAAATCATAGACTACCCATTATAATGATTCCCTTCCAGATTTAATGAATATATGTTTTATATATGAATGGTTTATAAAGGGGTCTCTTTATTGTTGGTGATTAAGCTCTCAAAAAAACCAGTTGTTTATATTTCAGTGTTTATAAATGGATTAGACATAAATATTTTGGGTCTGTATTTTAATATTATATAATGAATATTTACCAATTAATATGTGATATGTATGTATGAAAACTGTGTGTTTTTATTATTGTTATCATATATATAGAATGAATTTTATATTTGGGAACTCTCATGCATAGTGGTTTGGAAATCATGGATATTCAACCAAGGGATTAATGATGAAATGGAAGCCATTTTGGATGTTGGTATGAGTCCCACTAATTATGTGTAACATTCCAATGAGTTATCTTATGGGTATCAATTATATATCACTACTAATAAGTCAAAACCTTTATTGTTAGTATTTTAGTATGGTTTAGAAATCAATTAGAAACTAGGACTAGAAGACTATAGTGACAACAATAAGGATAATTACAAGTATCTGAACATATCCTCTAATTTAGTTGAAGGATATAGAGAGTGGTTTCTAAGAAATTAATTTCATACATGGCTACTAAAATTGGATGTTCCTCTTCCATATTTTTGTTTTAGGGGTAATGAAATAAAAAATAGGGAACTAGGAATTGAGGGGATAGTCACATAGTTCATGACAATAGGCCCTCCTAAAAACCTAGATTGACTACCACATGGGACAAATTATGGATAATAATGAACTATTTGGGATCTATCCTGAAGTATTTGTGAATGTGTGTGGTGTAATGAACATGGTGGATTTTTTGGATTTCTACATTTTAGGAAGTTAGTATGAATGAACTATAAGAATATATTAAATTTATGGAAATATGATTTATATGCGGAATTTGAGGACATATAGAAAATTATTTCATTGAACTTTGGTTCCTTATATATTGTGACCATGGGAATTATCTAAGTCAATTACCTAATATAAGGGTAATACCCAAGACAAGAGAAAGAACCATGTTATAAAAAAATCATTTAAGTGAAATGGTTGTTTTATTTTTTTTTATTTTTAATCAAGAATTATTCTATAGAAGTATATATTGTAATGGTATTTTGGTTATCTGAATTAGTAAACATATAACGAATGTGTTAATTTTTATAATCATATATGTATTCATGTGAAATTAACTTTTGAGTTATGGATACCTATTGTTGGTTTATTAATTTTATGTCGATATTAAGATCAATTTAATTGAAACCACATTAAGGTTTCTATGTGTTATAATTTTAATCTAATTAATGAAATATTTTTAGGTGTTTTATTGGAATAATTAAAATATAACTCTTTGGTTCTACATGAAATATTATTTGAGTAAGAATGAGGTATTAAAATGTTGAATGGTATTGATAACTATCAGGGTCAATTTGAAATTCAATGATTATTGTTATTTTTTAGGATTATTGTCATATTTACTATGATTTAATAAAAATTATATTAGTGTAGTCTTACTAAAAATGAAAATATTTCAATCCAAGTATGGACATGATAAATGAAGACAAATTTTAATGGTGATACAGGTAAAGCACCTTCCACATACGTACATGATGCCTTGGTTTTTATGCATTTTTTTTAAATAACATGATAAATAATGAATGAGTTTATTTTATAAAAATATGTTTTATTTTAAAGACAACTATGGTTTTCAAATAATATATGTCTATTTATCGTGCCACATGATAATTGATGGTTCATGATAAAAATTACCCTGAACATGATTTGGATCCATTGAATTTTTTTCATTAAATATATAGATTAATTACCTTTTTGATAATTTTTTGATATATATAATGATCATAAATGTTTAAAGCATATATATTCACACCGAAGGATCTGAACATTATTCGTATAATATAGGTTTAGATTACTAAATATTCTGATTTTTGAATACATTCCCACCATGCGAAAGAGAACAAGGTGGCCAATGATTTTAGCCAAAATGATCATGATATCTTATACATGTTGAGAATGAAAAAAGATCAAATATTTCCGTAATTTCAAATGATGGATCTGGTCATATTAAAGGAATGTGAGAAATCTTATTTTTTTCTAATAACTATTCACTCATCTATCAATGTAATTATTAATGGGTAATAAGTGGAATATTTAGTGTTGTAGAATAAGGTTTTATATGTTCCTATGTTTATCCTGGATTATTATGGAATTATAGTTCTCAAGAACCATGTATGTGATTCATCGACACTATATTTAATGATGAAAAAATTTGTTGAAGCTTATTTTTTCTCCATTATCTATTTAAACTATCAGTTCAAAGATAAAAAGATATATGAATGAGTATTTTGGGTGGGATGATACAAAGTGAGATAATGAAGAATATACATCTGAGATATTGATATTTAATTATGTTATGGTTGAGATATAAAATTCCTCAACAATTTTATAGTCATTTCCCATACTATAATAGATATGGGAAAACATCATCATAGATTTTTTTTTCATCAGAATCCCCCCAACCAGGAAAGTGGAAAAATAATACATGTGTTTTAGTTGATTTCTTAATGAAGTAATGAAATTTAATTTATATTATATAATATCTATATCATGATTAGATTTTCGGGATATCCATTAACAAATTTTTAATGATTCATTAATTAAAACAATCTATTTTTTATATTTTGGATCCTAGGTATACATTAATGTTTTCGAGATATTTTCTCCAATATATGGATATAGAGTTTTGTATTAGCACTATATTTCTTCCATAGATATAATTTTAGTCTAATAACCATTAAAAACCTAGAGTATTTGTTGTGGTATTATTCTGTGGATTTCAATGGTGGTTGGGATCAACTCCTTCATCAAGTCAGGTTTTATTACAACTACTAATTTTACCCAAGCATACAAATAGCGCTTTATGATTCCCTATATGGAATGAAGTGTTGGATTGAAAAATTATGGTAAGAATTTTACTAAAATATATATTATGTCCAATTTTTGATGTAGAAATGGTAGATATGCTTAGATCAATTAAAAACATATTAGTGAAGCATGAAGTCGATGAAAAATTATCTTTACAATCATTGGAATAATCAAGAGTTTAATTTTTGTGAGACGGTTTTTATTTGTCCTTATCCATGGACGAAGGTTACAAGATTATGAAATAATTGATGTTTGAAATGTATGAATATCTTTAATTTTGAGATTCTTGATCGATTCAGGATGGTTTCTTACTACATAGTGCTACCCCCAATCATCTCTGAACTTAATGATGTCATCCATTTATATCTCTTTAGGAGGTACACACACAATTCATAAAATTTATAAAATAGGATTTCATGATAGAAGATCGATACATTTCTAATCAAAGATACCCTATGGTGATTCTATATCATATATATAAAACTATATAAAATGAGAACACTAACCTGGAATAGGTTTTATGGAAAAACATCAAACCTGGAGAAGTTATATGGAAACATGGGGATGTGATGAGGCAGATGTATCCTAAGTTATTTTTATCAAAGTGGTGTAATTTTAGTGGTGAAATTCATTTTAAGGGTGGTATAATATAACACCATTATAATTTATGTAAAATTATTATTAGATTTAATTCCTTTGATAATATGTGTTACAAGAAATGTGGAGTTTTACTGAACACTCATATAATATTATTATTACAATTAAAAAGGATAGTTACAAATAAGATGTTTAACATGGTCATAAAAATAGGTGTAATATTATATTTAGAAATTATTTTTTATTGTTTAAAAAAAATTAATTATGTCAATAAATACAATCAAATGTTTTAGTAAAGTAATTATATGAATCGAAAGTATGTATTTTCACAAAAAATGATTTTTATTGATTTATTTGATAAAAAATACTAACAATTTTATTTCTAATTTTTGAAAATTTATTAGAGAAAATGAACTCCATTATAATATCAACATTACAAATTTATTTTATGTTAATGTTTCTAGATTTTTCAGTAATAAATTATTTGTTATTAAATAGTAAAAATGGTTGTTTATTATTTAAATAATTGATTTTCTAAAAAAATATTTCTTATTATAATTTTCTATAGAGGATTAAAATGTAAAACATGATCAATAACACAATAATTAATCCAATTTAAGTGTGTTTAATCTATATTATTTATTTTTTTATGTTAAAAAATTCTAAACTTATGAAAAAAATAATTAGAAAACCATTTTCTCAACATGTCAGTGCGTATTATTTTAAATTAAATTTAGGAACATTAGTTAATTGAATTTATAAAAATGGAATAAATGTTTATAATAATAAAAATTAATTTTATATTATAACATTAGGTTATGTTTTGGTAAAAATGAATTTGGGAAAAAGAAAAAATCAATTCACGATGTTATGCTTTAAACAGTTTTACTAGGGGTTAAACTAAACTAATAGGAATTAAACTGTTCATAAAAGTTTCAAAATATTATTTTATGGACTTATATTTTCATTATCACATATAAATATTTATGATAATCCTTTTTTGAGCCATTCTAATGTTTTAAATGTGTGTATAAATTTTTATGTCCCAAAATTCCATGTGTATGCTATCCCCCTCATATAAATGGGAACCCCCTATCCTCTTCACATGAAACTACCAAATAATTTTAAATAATCCTATACCAACCAAAATAATTTAATTAAATCCATAACCACACCCACTACTACTTATTTTTATTAAAAAGAAACTAAAAATGAATTTTTATCTATCCTATGGAGGTTGACCGAAGATGAGGTATTATTCATCACTAAACTTTTTTTCTTCTTTCACCACTTTCAAGTATTATTGAACTATATAAATATAATAATATAATTATCTTATTTATTTTTATAGTTATTATGTTAATTTAATAAATAATTTCTTCCTTGTATTCAATAAAATGAAAAATAGAATCTACAATTGTGTGTGTGGTGGAATACAACCTCGTGAACTGATATATTTTTTCTTCTACCACAACCACTCACATTTGGATATAATGATATATTTAACATAATTATATGATATTTATGAAAGATTTTTTCTTTTATAGTTATAAAATCATATCAAAATGTTTACCATAAAAATTATTGAAAAAGTATTATGTCGTTAATCCATATGTGTGGACTACCGCCTCTACGAAGCTTCGTGAAACATTATTCATTTTATATGATCATGGATGGAAATTTTGATATAGTATCCGAATTTATATAATACATATGATACAAAATTTATTTGTAATTGTTATTCAATGATTACCATTCTTATATATTGTTTTGAGGTATTTTAAATTGTGTGTATGTGTATACGTGACATAATGCCTCTATGAACAATATATTTTATTTCCTATCTATAAAATTAATTAATTAATAAAAATAAATTCATAAATTTCTTTATATTTTCATCATTATTAATAATTAATATTTTACGGATCCATGATGAAATAAAAATGTATAGAAAATAATCAAAAAACATACATGAATAATGAAACAGTAATTATCTGAAACATGATTTTAATTAATGAATTTTTTATTAATGGGTAATAAATTATAATAATTATATAATATATGGTAGTATATATATATATATATATTTTTAATATATGTATAATAATAATATATTTATTATAAATTAAGTATAAATGTGAGGGAAAAATGACGAGATTTGTGTTTTGAGACTTATAGTCTATATTTAATTTTTGGGTGACAAGTATCATATTAACCACTCATTAATTTTTTTTCTAATATATAATGATCCTTTAACATGATATATTTTGATTATTATTATTTTAGGACACTTTATTTTCATTTTTTAATTTTTAAATGGTTATTATGATTCAAAATTTTCCAAAATATTATTTGATTTTCATTGAAATTATATTTTCGTCCGACTCGTGACATATTGACAACTTATTTATTTTTTAATATAAATAATAACCATTAATGTATTTTAATATGGTTAATATGTATTTTATTAGGATACACATACACATATAATATTTATTCTTTTATGGGGATTAAGAATAGATTAATACCTGTGTGGTAATGTTTTTATGTTGTAATGTCATTGTTTATAGATATTATTTATCATTACACTTTTGGTGATTAAATATAATGATATATCTCTAAAAAACTAAACAATATTCATATAATATAGTCATTTTAGGACATGGAAATTTCTTCCTTCATTTAATATTCCATAAGTACTCTAGGTTTGAAATGAATATTTTTAAGGAAAACTATATTTACATCTCTCTTTGATAAAATATACTTTCTCCTCCATGTCCATGTTTTCTAAAAATATTTTATATAATGCTTCTAATATTATCAAATTATTTTTTAAATAAAATTTCTTCCATTTTTTAATATTTCCAATATGGTATAACATGAATTCTCTTACCTTTTTATGAACATGACACTGTTGAATTTTACTGAAAATGTGACAAGAATATTCATTTTAACATATATGAAATGAATACTATTTCAATCCATCATATTAGATAAAAGATGTAAAATATCGAGTATATAATTAATAGGTTATTTTTAGAGAATATTTTCTCATTAATATTGGGTAAAATATATGATTTTAAATAAGTGATCAAAATATTAAATGATTATTTTACTAATAAAATGTTCTATGTGATCATTAGAAATCATTTTATTCAAAATATTTTATCTTTTTATGTTATATAACCATTAAAGGGGATATTTACCAATAATACTATCATTATTTGTTTCTATATTATTAAATATTATTAACACAAATATTTATGAAACCCATTTAATTCCCATAGGTTATTCAATAATAAAATGTTTATGAAACACATTTCATTTTTATATGTAATGAAATGATGATTTTTTATTATATTATATAAAACATATATAAGGATAATGTGATGGTTGGGACCTATATCTCTCTCAAATGAATTAGGGAATGATTGGTGATATATGAGCTCAAATTTAACAAGGGAGGTATTACCATACACATAAGAGGGAATACGAGATAATATTCCTTGCCTGAAAGAGGTTACATAAGTGGTTTTCATAAGACAATAATATAACAAATTGGACATTATCTCAATTCTTAAATAGTCTAAAATAGATGTTACCCTAATCATAAAGAAAGTGCATGGGTGGTTAGCCCAAGCATAACATGTTATGAATCTGTTGGTGGATAACCTTGAACTAATATTTTTTTTACTTTTATGTTTCCAAAAATTTATGTATTATGATAATTTCATGTTCTCTTATGTCTTTTTATTTTATACCATAATGATTCAGGTATTATTAAAGGCCATGATTTATTCCATGACTTGTATTTATGATCTATGATATGGAGGGTTTGGTATTCAAAAGTTAATTTCATATGTTCTCATAACCATATTCCCATGTTATGATAATATCTTATTTTTTTACCCTTACATGGAATTTTACCTCACCTTTATCATGTTTCCTTTCCCGAGGTTATAATGGATAGTCTTATGTATGATATTTCTATGATTGGTTCTATTTAAGGGATGTGATGTCACTCACCTATGAACCATATATTTATGTGATCATGTTTCGAAAGTCACAAGACCTAAATGATCCTGGAATGGATTGTTATGTTACAAAATAAATATTAATACAATAATATTTGAAATCTATGTTTTAAATTTGTGGGAAATTATAGTTATTATTTCTTTTTTTTATCACATTATATTTACCCTTAATTTGTTTTAATTTTTCCATGTTGAAAAAATGTTCATTTATTACGATTTATAATGACTAAAAAATGGGATATATTTATAAAATTCTTACGTCTCGATTATAAATATGAAATCCATTTTTATTGAATCATTTCACTGATGAGAAATAACTTAATTTTATAGTATACTAGAAAAAATGATGATTTTACCCCAAAATTTCATTTTTAGGAATAGTTTCTTTAAAACAATTTCATTTATATAATTGATTCAAAAGAACAATAATTTGATTATATATAATTAAAATAAACTATTAAAATGTTAAATATGATCCAAAATAAAATTTAAATGCTAAAATAATTTAAATAAAATATATTTTTAAATATTAACTAATTTTTTTCACTATTATTTGAAAATTGAATCATCTCAAAAAATAATCAAATGTTCATCCTATGAAAAATTTGAAATGTTGAATTCAAAAATTGACATTATTTTTCCGAATTAAAAATCTATAATTTAGAAACTATACTATTAACTAATACCTTATAAAAAATAGATTAATAATAATTTTTTTTATATTTTAAAAATTTAAAATAATTATACTGAATAAAAATATATATATTTCATGAACAACAATAAATATGTAAATAAGTAATTATTTCATTACCTTGGTTTTGAAATTCTTCACCAAATATAGAAATTGATTCCATTACTTTTTTTGTTTCTTAAAAAATATTTAATATCCTTCCATTTAAAAATTTTCATATTCCCCTGTTCCTTTCTACAACCGTATGGTTTTTCTACAAAGACATAATATTTTAATTAACTTTTTATAGATAAAAAATTATATTGATAAAAATTTAATAACACATTCCTCATAAGAAATGATATATTCCAACTAAACAACATCAAGGACTAAAAAATGAGAAGAATATGAAACATATTACCATAATCTCAAAACATGAAATATATAGTGTACATATAATAAAATTGTAGGAATGTCCAATTGGTAAGAAACTGAAACATCAATCTCTGGGTTTTTTAGTCAAATGAACCATAGACATAGATTCATGTTTTTACCAAATTCAAGTAAAAATCCATTGTGAGGAATTTATAAAATCATGATAATATATTTGTAAAGAAATACCTTTTCAACATTTATAATCACAATATTTCTTCCTTTTATGAGAAAGTTTGCTGCGTTTCTTAATAACCTTTACCATATGAGTCATTTCCTCTTACAACGGTAGTTCAAAAAAATATCTTTCAACCAATTCATCTATAAAGGTAAGAGTATGATTCTGTTTTCCTAATAAATCCTCAAAATTTTGCATCTATTTAATGGAATGAAAAATTTTATTAAATGAAAAATGATATAATGTAAAATGGTGGTCCCAATTTCACTTATAATACATTATACAGTAATTTATCATATCAATAAATTTTTAAATCATTCACTCAGATTTTCCATTAGATTAAGGTTGAAAATATGTATTAAAATTGAAATCAATTCTCAAAAATGTCTAAATGAATTTCCAAAATTAAGAAATAAATATGGAATAATCATTAGATATGGTAGAGATTGGATCTCAATGTAATATGACCTTCTCCTTGAGGGACATCCAAGAATGATGTTTTAATACCAGTGTATCTCAAATTGGGAATAAATGTGGAGATTTAGTTAATCAATGTGATGAACTGATCCACTCGTACCCACCTGTTTTATCAAATGTTAAGCTTCCATAACCCCAAGACCATGTTCATTAGGAAAAGGGTTGAAAACGGGAACCAATATCGAATAAATGGAATGGGTGTCCTTTTACTCATGTATCTTCATGCACATACCCAACTATCTCCATGAAATATTGTGAGGGAATAATAAGAATTATAGAAAAACTATATTAATCCCCTAAATGAAATAAACTATATGGAATATATTAGAGTATGGTAAAAAAAAGTAAATATATAAATGGGAAAATACATTCCCTACCAGAAATGAATTATTGACTAACAGAAGATGAATATAGTGAAATGTGGGAGGGACTAGTTTCCAATCTCCAAGGTCTACCATGATAATAGTTCAATTCACCCATGTATCACTATAATCCACCAATGATACTAATGATCAATCCATTGTAATCATATGGAACGAAACATGTTGGAAAATTCCATAAAGTGGTTAATACAAGCATACCATGTAGGACACCTATAAAATAGAAAGCGAGTGATCAAAAGATATAACGATAGTTTTATCAACCCAATGAAAGAGGTAAATTAAACCCAATACACACACACACACACACACATATATATATATTCATATAGAATCCATCATGGGAGTGAAAGGGGATCTAAATCATATAACTAATCAAATATCGAGGATTAAGAAAGCTCCTCTAATAGTCGATCCCAGATTCCCAGCCTCAAAGACAACAAAATATTAAGAGGTGTTGAGAGGCATTCTACTTTCCATATAACTTCACATCCAAGGAAAACATAATTCTCTAGTAATACCAATACTCCATCCGCATCACAAATTTGAGGCAATATCACTCTATATATAGAGTACATAAACCCATTGTAGGGGAGTGACATCTCTATCTATATAAAAAATATGGGGAACTATTTATTTGGTGTGATAATGGAGTACTAACCCATAAATATCCATGATAGAAAGGGGAACCCACTCCCTACTATAGTGGGGGAGTAATAATACCCATATATCATCAATGATCCTTTGCTGACCATTTCTATCATTGATCGTATCCAAAAGAGGAACCACACTTAGATAATATTTTTGTCATTAATTAAATTCCAAAACTAAGGACACTATCAATTTTAAAATTGGAAAATAGTCTTGATAGGATACTCATTGGCCAAATTCTCTGGCCAAATGAAGTGTATATAAGAGGAAGATGATGAAGGAATGAATACATGGTGTGTTTGGGGGTCTAAATGAAAAGTGACCCAACCTTTTTGTTTGGCCATATTGTCAACATGACACACATTATAGAAACATAATCATAGATTAAATTTATAGCTCATAAAGGGCGTGTTACATTCCCTTGGGGAATTCCAATGTCTTCATGGTCATTTCTATGTATGTCAGTTCATGGTTATGTACCTGGTCCTGTACCTTGTTGTGGCTCGATGTTTTCCCACCCTATAACAACCATACACCATAAGTAAAATTAATACACGATTTATAAGAATAAATTAATAATAATTCAATACAAAAGATAAATAATCCTAATTTCTTTGGTAATTACGTTAATTACATGTGAAATTAAAATTGTATAAACAAAAACATTAGTGAAAACCTATTTAACAGGATCAAACATAAAATTTCAAGGGATAACATAGGGACATACAATATAAATGGTTGAGATATAAAGCCTAGTAAGGGGATAAAAATGTTTTAAAAAGAATATAATAGTAAATTTATACAATATTCAAATCAATTGAGCCTAATAAAAATATGAATAATAAGGAAATATATAGCATGATAATCATACCATGGGAAATGTAAAAGCAACATAAACATGACATCATAATCATATGCGAAGGATAACTACCCAGACATCATCAAAAAATATCCAATAAAGAAACCAGTTTCACTCTCTATACCAACATTAAATCTCATGAGACTAATCATTACCCAATTCATTGGAGAACAATATAATTTTGTGCACACCCATCACATTCATTTCATTCTTATGCTTATGTGAGCCACATATTAAATACAAGATGTATTCATTAATCGTCATATTTTATTCCATGATTATGTAGTGTGTAATAAATACATATATATCCCAATTAAATGAAGAATAATTTTATAAAGGTGAATACCCTTGATATTAAATGGGTATAATAATTACTACATAATTGTTTTCGTATGGAATATCAAGGTGAAATTTCTGCATAATAATAGAATCTCATTAAAATTCATAAACTTGTTTGATGAGTGAAAAATGGGGCTAGGATAATTTGGACATAAATTGGACAGCACTGGGGGAATGTAATAGCATATCCCATAATAAGGAAATTAATATTAAATAAAGTATATAAAGAAGACACATGAAAAAGAGTAGAAAGAAAAATATCTCGTACTAAATTTCAGTATGGTAACAGGTGTACATAAGGGTTCATGTGAGCTCATAATTTGAGTGAAAGTGGTGTCGTATCAGTTTTAAATCGTATGGAAAGTATGTGTGTTGTAGGAAAACATACCCAAACATCCACAAATTGAAACTAAGAATCATATCATAAATGAGATGCTTGAATGGGAACGAAAAGAGTGGAATCCCTTACTAAATTGTGGCATAGTAACAAATTTTGTAAGTGAAAAAATGAGAGAGGATAAATGGTATCTCATTAAAATAACATAAATTGAATTGAAATGGACTATTTTAAAAAGAATAAAAACATAAAAAATTTAAATTAAGAAGTCTAATCTCAAATAAGGTTCTTCATTTTAAAGGAGAGGAGTATGGTCCATAACATTACTACATGACTCCAAAAGCTTGGGAGGGGCTGCTTCGGAGACCGAGGGAGCATTATGAGGACTTTATAAAGAGGATGTAAGATTAAGGATTTGATCTAATGATTTTTAGTGAACAAAAATTAGATATTAGGTGAGTTTAGATTGAAATATAGTGGGTAATTCTTTAATAATTATCAAACTTAGGTTTTGGACTCTATATAATAAAATAACCAAAACCAGAATATGTACCAGAGTTTATCCAATGTTTTCATCAAAATGTTAGTGGTTTTAATTACTATCTAATAACAAGGTAAAATAATATTTTTTTGTCGAGGTGAGTTGTACACTTAATGAAATGACTTTAAAACCATAAAATATATTAATGGTTTTAGAGGATTTATAATCGATTTAAGAAATTAATAAAATAAAAATAATTATTTCAAATATAAAACATATATTTTTTCATGGATACCCAATATAGTATTTATTACTTCACTTTTGGATCATTATGATTTCATAATACATACTGTGTATTTATATGATATTTAATGTTTACAAAAAAATTTGGTTGTCTTAAAAAATAATGTAAATTTTACCATTTGATAATTTAGACATTATGAAATCAAAAATAATATTCATTTTATAAAATTAATTATATATATATATATATATATGTTTTTTATCTTCTAAAATAATAATTGACATTTATTGACAAATGTTTGATTTTTTTCAAAAATTGTTTTCAAACAGTTATAAAAAATAATTTTGACTTCAAATAAATATATAATCACTTATATTTAATAAAAAATATTTCATAATAATATTTCATTTAAAAGTAATTATTTAAGAAAGAAGCTAGTTCAAAAAAATAAATTCCTTAATTGAATTTGACATTTTCCTAAAAAAATTGTTTTATTAAATAAAAAACAAATCATTTATAATGTAATAATAATAGGATGAAAATATATTAATTATAATATTAAAAACAATGTAAATAATAAAATTTCTAGGGTCTTGATACATATATCTTTAATAAACCAGTAAACACAATAAGAGTAAGATGTGCAGTGGTGAGATTTTCAGGGGTGATTCTGTGAACATAGTTTGGGTCTTGATCTAAATGATCTTGGACTTCTCCCTTAAATAGTTTTCATCGTGCATGAATTGTTGGATCTCAACTTGGGATTTTTCAAGGGAAAATCCTAGTGATTATATCACCCTTGGAAGACAAAATAAATGGGCTTCAAATATTATGATCCTATTTGTTGAGGTAATAACCTCCTTTGTGTAAGTTAGATTTTTGAAAACCCTATATTTATATTAGTCATGTTATTTCTGTTCCACTGCTATATTATCAATGGCAGTGATTGTTAATAGTATTTCATATCCAATAGAATATAATAAAACTAAATAAGTTCATGTCCTTTATATTACCATATTACATAACAATACATTTAAATAAATCAAATAAGAAATTTTATTTATATAAGTTCGGGTAATTACAATCTCCCCCCTTAAGAAATTTAACCATCAGAATTTCCTCTTCCAAGATAAAAAAGAGTATGGTAAATAGATTTCATCACCTCCTTTCAATCCCATTTTTCTTATTCAATCTTTTGGTTTCTCCACAACACTTTGACAATGTTAATTGTCTTATTTCATAGAACATTGTGTCTAGGATATTAGATCTTCAAATGTTTCTCCTAATAGAAAAATTCATTCTCAAAAGGTACAAATCTAGAATGAGTACATGTGTGGGATCTCATATATAATTTTTTATAAAGGAATACATAAAATACATCATGTACATGAGATAGGTTATGTGGGAGTGTAAGTCGAATGGAAGCTGATCTAACGTGATCAAGGAAGTCAAATGGGTATATGTATCATGGACTAATCATTACCTTATTATCAAATATAATTAATTTTCTTCTGCAAATATATATATATATTTTTTTATATATATATATATAAGAATACCAAGTCTCTATTATAATAATTGTCACAATAACTCTTTTGTCGACTCTCAGCTTCTTTGATGTGTTTCTGAATTGACTTACCCTTTGCCACTATTTCTATAATATATTTGGTTCTAGTAGTTTTTGTTCCCCAAATTCATCCCAATATGCATTGGATATGTTCCTCTACCCAAGAAAGGATTTATAGGGTTCCATTTAGATTTTTATTAATAAAATAATATTTCATGAGAACTTTACTTGGGGAAGATGTTAGTCCCAAACTTCTTTAAACTAAATTAAGCATGCCCTAAAATTTTCCACATGTGTACGAATAGTCAGCTTAGATTGTAAATTTGTTTAAGGATGATAGGTTTTACAGAAGTGTAGCTTAGTGTTTGGAGAATTATGGATATTTTTCCATAACATGGAGGATAATCTCGGATATCAAAAGGATACAACGGATTGTGTGACTCATAATATCATCACAACTTCTCGGATGTATATCACTGCATGTTAATCCAGTAAGAAATCGTCTTGTATATCAATTAAGTGCCTAGTATTTATAAGATGATCCACCAGAAACTATGTATTATTGTTCCCATTAGATGTATTTGAAATTCCTGTGTCATTTTCAATGTTGATATTTTCCAATTTCCATGTAGGTATGGGTAATGGTTGCATCATCCCCTTGGGTCATATCATTTATATTTCAATTAATGACATAAAAGTCTTCTTTATGTATATTATGCAATCCCCTTCATTATATTGTGTGAACAATAGTGATTATGGAGATACCAATTCATCTATGGTCATCTTGGATTCATAGTGCTTGTAAGAATATTTGAATCATCAAGAAAAACATTCTTTAACATTGTATTTAATGGTACACACAGTCCAAAACCAAATATCACAACTACTTCATCATTAAGATTCCTCTATGAGGATTTCTATTTTATAATATTTTCTACTTTCATATTAATTCTTATATCATCTCATGGATAATCCTTTATGTTCTTTATATGGAAATATTGAGAAATTATTTTTAAAAGGATTAATGATGTTTCTTGCTTCTTGATTCCCATGTTCATCATCTTCTATTATAAGAGGATAATATCATTCTCAATTCTCGTCAATGATTTTTTTTGGATCCTTTATACATTGATATAATACAACATTATTTTCACTCCCAAGATTGTAGTGGATTGATATATCAGAGTCATTTATCATCCTTAACCATCATCATTGGAATGCATTCATCTCTTTCTATGTGAATATATAATTAATATTTTGTTATCCAAATATATTTCACACTTCTCTTCAAAGAGATAATGATGCCATATTTTCAAATAAAATATCACCATTAATAACTCCATATATTGCATTGGGTTGTATATTTGAGAAGTTTTAAATACCATGAAACATTATCTATCACTTATACATTCATGATTAACACACAACCCAAGACCTTCTTCAAAGTATCATATAATACCAAAAAATTGTCTCCTCTTCTGGGTAGTGTGAGGACATCTGCAGTGATGAGCCACATTTTCGAATCCTTGAATCTCTCTTTTCATTCATCATACCAATAATAACATGACTCCATTTTGATTTAGCTTGGTTAGAGGGTTTTAATACCATTATTATTGTCTCAAAAATTGGTGATAATACCCAGCTAAAGCATTGAAACAATGGATCTCTGTCAGAGATATTGGCTTCAACATCTCTTGTTATGTGAATGGAAAAGTGATTCTAAATTAAATATCTCAAAATTTCTGACTAATGATGAGTAAAATCTCTGCATTTTCTATCACACATAGCATTAACATTAGTTAATTAACATATATCCATCCTCTTATATTAGAAACCATAGCTTGAGAAATACTAATCAATTTAGATTGTCCCATAGCCATAAAAAATAAATTTACATATCTATATCAAGACATATTGTATAAATATATATGAGACAACAGGTTTAACCTAGGTTAATCATAGTCATCCTCAATTTAAATCCATCTTGATTTTTTATAATGGTTTTGTTAATTTCGTATGTATATCTCATATGATTTTAAAACCATGTGTGAATCGAGGCTTGTTACCATGCACTAGGTGATTATAAATTCAATATCAATCCACCCTTTTTATGTTATTACCACTATAAAACGTATCCCCAGATCCACATCCTCCTATAGTATCCAAATAGAGATGAAATTTCATGGAATCCACTCTCTCTATACTATACCAACATTATAGGATATTTCTTAATAAGTAGTACTGTCCTTATTCTTATCACTAATGTTTTCCCTTCATAGTTGTTAATATTTATGTAAATTTACCCAATGATAACAACTATAGTGAAAATGGATTTTCAAACATTTAAATTAATTAATTTATTTTACAAAAAATGCATTATATTACACAAACACATAATTGATGATCCCAAAGGTATTATTTCTTTGGAAACATGGAGACATAAAAATCCAGTCAATAGGTTTACAATATCATCACCTACTAATTTATTTATACTAATCAAACTTGTTATAAAAACCTTAAATTAACTATTTCACCACAAAATCTATAAAAGAAACATAATAAAGGGTGGGCTCAAATTCTCAATAAAGGTATAGAAGGGAGATATGTAAACTTAAAATGATGATAAGGGTATGAGAACATGATAAAATCATTTAAAAATCATACCATACACATATAATATCATAATATTGATACATGGCATAAGGATTTTTAGTTTGTAATACATGAATCATATTGTAATCAAATATCACGGACTGTGAGAGTATAAAAAATTCATAAGACATGGAATAATGGAGTACAAATAAGAATTGAAAATCATTTACATATTAATTTTATGATCATATTTTTCAGTATCATTATGAAATAGATTAACTCCCCCAGCCAAGATGTTATAGAAGTTTAACTATGAACATTATCATAGTTGATAGAGTTCCTTTTTGTACATGGTTTCCCCTACTTTATTATCCCATTTATCGCATGAGATATCATGGTTTACCAAATGCATTTGAAGGAGATACATGTTCTACCTGGTGGATATTTAAAATCACATATATGTATTCCAAAGGAATAGAAGACATTCTCCAAATTCATACCCATGAAAAGAAATTGTTTTTATAAAAATGTCAACATAGCATATCCTGTGGAAAAGAAAATGGTTTCCAAATAATTTCACTATTTCATCATAGCATATCCCAGGAAAATATAATATGGGTTCATAAGAATTTTATCATGGTATAACCCATATAAGAGAAATAGGTTTCATTAAAAAATTATTATCATAAACAAGAACCATTTAGTGAAATAATAAAAAATTTATCATTACATCATATCCCCAATAATGGTTTTGTAACATAAATTGATGTAATATTATAGGGGAATTAATTTTTAATTAAAACTCACATGGAACCTTTCTCAAATAAAATATACTATCATTGAATACAAATGTTTATAAAATAAATAAAAAAATAAAAAAATATTTTTGAAATCAATTTCATTGAAAATAAACTTGATTACCTATAAATTAATATTCCATAAAAATAATTTTCATGACATGAGAAAATTATTTTCATTCCATATATGTTAAAAAATCCATTTCACATTATAGGTAAATGAAAAACATTCCTTTATTGGAAAAATAATTTAGGATCCCATTTAAAAAAATTAAAAAGTGAAAAATATATTAAAAATTATATAATAAATCAATTTCATATTTTTAAAAAAATTTCTAACACAATTTCAGAAACATAATTTGGAAAGAAATATTGATATCTCCGAAAGAGACAAATGAAGATGTGTTTTTTATAAAAATTTATTTTCAACTGTTGGGTAAAAGTGAAAGAAAATCAAGGGAAAACATGTATTCCAAAGAAATAAATAGATCATAATGAAACATTTGATTTTCTATTGAGAGAGATCATATGATTTCTTTACTGAAATCATAATCCTGAACAATCCTGAGAAACTATGAGATTGTAACATAAAAAAATTCCTATAACGACCCATACTTTACATACATTGTTAATACTTCAAAATTGAAGTACACTTATTACAACATATGACAAAACCACAAAGGACCGTATAGGTATAGTGTCTTTAGAAACTGGGAAACATAAACAACTGGTTCATAAATATTCTACAGTGTCTCCCATTTATTTCATCATATCTAGGGTCCCTTTTAGCATATTCTGCTTAATATCCATCTTCCAGACCTGGGGAAAAGAAAAGATAAAAGGGTGAGCTCAAATTCTCAGTAAGGGCAAATAAAGGAAATAAAAATCATATCATATCTTTTTGAAAATCATAACCTACAAAAGAGATCATAATATCTTAACATGGAACAAATCATAGAAGTGAAAATGAGATCCCCATAATCATAACATGAAACTTGAAACTTTGTGGCATTCACACATAATCATGGAAAATCATTTCTTGTTAGTCATGACTCATTGCCAAGACTATCTTAGTGGACAAAGTCCCTTTCTGAACCGAGTCACCCTCGTTCCAGTCCTATTTCACTGAACCGGTATAACCTACCGTTCCAGCCATGTCTATCTCATGAGATATAAAATCTTTACCCAATGCATTGGAGTGAGATATAGGTCCCAACCATCTTATAATGAATCCTTTCTTATGTGTGCCACATAATCATAAATCATACATCATCGCATAACACATGTAACAAAAATGGGATTATTGAAACATCATGACATCATAAAACAAATCATATAAGGTAAATGACTTCATAAAAATAATTTCCTCAAAACATAATCAAATCAATGTAATAATAGGGATAAAAACAGAACCCTTTATTATCTTAGATGGAAAATAATTTTGATAAAACACTTGAACTCCATTCTTGAGGAAAATATCCTTTCTTCTTCCAAAAACATTTTTCCTTTCTTAACATGTCGTACAAATTTAAACTAAAAGAAGTTGATTAAAAATAAACTTGAAAACTTGTAAAGGAATCTTCTTGGAAATAATGTTTTAAAAATCCATTAATGTCGTATAAGTTAAAAAAACATTCTTCGTACTTTTGTCAAAAAAGTAAAAAAGTACCTCGTATGAAAAACGACAAAATATTCCTTTCTTATCTTTTACTAAAAATTCACCGAGGGGTAAAATTGGATTTAAACAATTGTAGGTGGATGGAAATAATATTACTTATTGAGGAAACATGGATGTGGATGATAAAATACAACCCAGTAAATGCCAAAGTAAAAAAACAATCTCGGATAAAAATGAGATTGTGATATTTTTTCTTACCTTAGGTCCGATTTGCTTTGTACGTTTCCGAAGCTCCTGTATAATGGTTTAAATAATTTTATTTACTTATTCAAGAATCATACATATTTATATGATATCATATATGTTCATATTCTTAGCTTATTGTTAGTAATATTTCATTGTTACTTGTTACTCGGGTCTTTATTGCCTTTTGTTCTTATGCGTGTTTTTCCGTTATTCTTTTAAGGTTATAGATAACTTATATACAGAATGGTATTAGTGTAACATATATCATATTTATTCATTCAATTCATTTATATAATTACTATGTAATGATGATTATGTAGAACGAGTCGCATCACATCGTGGACACGGTATTCCGTACGTACGCACGAGTGATGATATCGTTCCTATGATCGTGGAATTGTATTGGAGTATATATATATTATTTCAGTATCAATATTACTTTATAATAATCATAAATAGTTACTCATTACACCATTATACCCATCCTTGTAAGGTGATGGTGGAAAATAGATTACACCACGGTGTGGAGACGGTATTCCGTATGTACGCACGCGCAGTGATTTCATTTTTCCGTAGGATGGATAGAAGGTGAATTAGGGTTGTTTCATATTTATAATAACATATCAGTATGTAAGTAATACTGATGTTATTACTTTATCATGAAACAACTAAAGAAGAAGAAGTTTAAGAAGAAAGAAATTGAAAAGATCGGTAATGGATATTACATCTTCTTTGGAACGCCTCTTTGAATCCTCCACTTAAGGAACTAAGATTGGTCTTTGAAGAAGACAAGGACCTCTAGGATTATTCTAGGGAAGTGGAGAGGAGAAAATGGCAGGGGTTGGCCGAGCTTGAGTTCTCAAATTGGTGTGAGGAGGAGGGGGAGGAGGTGCCCTTTTATAAGGGAGGAGAGGGGCACCTTAGGAATACCTCAAAATATTATTTTATATTAAAGTCAAAATCGGTTTATAATGGTTCCAAAGGGTATTATTTCTAAGGTAAAGTGGGTATGGGTCGAAATTATATCAACCAATAAGATTTAGACAATTTTAGGTTATTATTTTAACCTTATCAATTAGATTTAACTCTAAGTTAAATAATTTAACTTTTACCGTGACTTTTTGTTTTCTTACACTATATGGTTAATAAACTTACTATAACATTCCAAACGAACCCCAAGTTGTTTATTATTAATATATATATCCTTATATAAGTCATTTGGCCGAACCTTAGATTTTTAGGAATAAAAGAACAATTAATAATATAATATTTGAATTAAAAACTATTTTGTGTCAATTTTGACACCATTTGATATATGATTTTTGTGAAAGTTGTAACAGAATTATATGTTCAAACCAAGTTGATTAAATCAACACTAATATATCATAGTAACCTAGAAAATTAGTGTAATTCATAAAAAGTCTCAAATTACATTTATTTGAGCATTTATAACATCAATTATGTTAATACTTCCTTAAAAGGGTAATTACTACATCATTGTTGTGTCATAAATAAATTGATTTATTTAAAGTCTAAAAATTATAAATAAAATATCATTATGTAGGAAATCGTTTTAGCTTTCTAATGAATTGTTATAGTTTAATTTATCTTATGTATAAGACCATATTAAAAATGTTTTAGTTATTAAACTTTTATTTTAACTATTTTAACTATTCATTAAATAAAATAATATTAAATGTCATAATCTAATTCAAGTGGACCTAAATGGTCATATTATATTCATAAGGTTGTTTTTGGTCGAATTAGACTTATCCAATAGAATTAGGACATGTGTTAGGGTAATAGTAATATCATATTTACCCTTAGTTACCCTATTTACTATTAACCGTGGTAAAAAAAGTAAAAAGTTACTATTCACCAAAAATTATTTTCATCTCATTGAACCACATTTTAGTCCTTGATATTAACTGTGTCTGTTGGATTTTCTAAATTCCATTCACAGAAGCGGTAAAATTAAGTTTTATGCAAAATTCAGTTTTTAACCTACCACTTAGTGGTTTCACTATTCATCAAAAATTGAAAGTTTTCAGAAAAATACCAAAATTTCACCCTAGGCTAATTTCGATATTCCGAATCCAAAAATGAAGTCCATTTTGAAAAATAAAATTTTTAAAATTTTAAAAAGTGGTTTTTACTATTCATAACAGCTAGTTTTATTTTAATAGCATATCGTTGTTTAGTGAGACTCGGCATTGCGTATGACGCAAGCTATCGAGGAAGGTCACGATTTCGTGTAAAGCAATCCAAGCAAGTGTTGTGTTGAAAAAGATTCCTTTGATGATTTATATAACATAAAAGTCTCGGGTGTTACATTCTACCCCCCTTAAAATGAATTTCGCCCTCAAAATTCGTCACTTTGTAACAAACAGATGAGGATACTTCTCCCTCATCATATCCTCAAGCTCCCATGTAGCTTCTTCAAGTTGGTGGTTCCTCCATAAAACTTTCACCAATCGAGTGGTCTTGTTTCATAGGACTTTTTCTCTATGATCCAGAATCTCTATCGGTTGTTCTTCAAAAGAAAGATCTTACTCCAGTGGTACAACTTCTGAGCTGAGTATATGTGAAGGATCAGTTATGTACTTTCTCAGGAGAGATACATGGAACACATCGTGAACTTGAGAGATATTCGGTGGAAGTGCCAATCGGTAAGCTACCTTTCCAACACGATCCAGTATTTCGAAAGGACCGATATATCTAGGGCTCAACTTCCCCTTCTTTCCAAATCTCATAACCCTCTTCCAGGGAGATATTCGTAAGAACACATTATCGCCCACTTCAAACTCTAGGTATTTTCTTCGGTTGTCAGCATAACTTTTCTGTCGACTCCGAGTTGCTCTTATGTGTTGTTGAATAGATCTGACCTTTTCTGCCATTTCATCAACGAGATCAGGTCCTAATAGCTTTCTTTCCCCAACTTCATCCCAGCAAGTTGGAGTCCTACATTTCTTTCCATAGAGATCTTCATAAGGAGCCATCTGAATACTGGAGTGAAAGCTATTATTATAAGAAAATTCTACCAAAGGTAGGTGTTGATCCCAACCTCCTTTGAAATCCATAGAGCAAGCTCTCAACATATCTTCTAGGGTTTGAATTGTTCTCTCAGACTGACCGTCTGTCTGAGGATGATAAGCAGTGCTGAAACTCAACACTGTATCCAGAGTATGCTGAAGACTTCGCCAGAACTTCGAGGTAAATCTCGGATCCCGATCAGATATAATAGAAAGTGGTACTCCATGCAATCTTACCACTTCCTTTACATATATCCTGGAAAGCTGATCTAGAGAGAAATCCTCTCTAATAGCAACGAAGTGTGCAGACTTTGTAAGACGATCAACTGTGAACCAGATAGCATTATTGCCTTTGGATGTTTTAGGAAGTCCTGTGACAAAGTCCATAGTGATGTTTTCCCATTTACATTCGGGTATGGGTAATGGTTGTAACATCCCCTTAGACTTCTGTCTCTCAGCTTTAACTTGTTGACAAACCAAGCATCGAGAGACATATTCAGCAACATCTCTTTTCATGCCATCCCACCAGAAGTATTCTTTCAGGTCCCTATACATCTTCGTGCTTCCAGGATGAATACAGAATGAAGAACTATGAGCCTCATCCAGCAGCTCCTTCTTTAATTCGGTGATTGGAGGAACACAAACCCGATTCCTGAATTTTATTATCCCATCACAATCAAGGTAGAATTCAGGAACATTTCTCGCCTTCTTTTGTAACTTGACATCTTCTTTCTGTGCCTCTTTAATCTTCACATGTATATATGGTTGAACATTAATTTGAGAAAGATAATATTTTTCCCCTTCCATTATAATTCCAAGATCCATCCTTTGTAAATCCATAAATGTTGGATCTTTTGTGATCCTCATCATGGATAAACTAGCATGGTCTTGTCGACTTAATGCATCTGCCACCTTGTTTGCTTTCCCAGGGTGGTAATGGATTGAGCAGTCATAATCCTTAATCAGCTCCAACCATCTTCTTTGATGCATATTCAGCTCCTTTTGTGTGAAAATATACTTTAAACTTTTATGATCAGTATAAATATCACACCTTTCACCATAAAGGTAATGCCTCCAAATCTTTAATGCAAAGATTACCGCAGCTAACTCCAAATCATGTGTTGGGAAATTTTTCTCATGGATTTTCAACTGTCGTGAGGCATAAGCTATCACCATATCATTTTGCATAAGAACACACCCCAATCCCTTCTTGGGTGCATCACTGTAGATCACAAACCTTTCTCCACTACAAGGCAGTGTGAGCACAGGTGCACTGGATAACCTTCTTTTCAACTCCTTGAAATTCTCTTCACATTCCTCTGTCCAAACAAACTTAACTCCTTTCCGAGTCAACTTGGTGAGTGGATTAGATAATCGTGAAAAATACTTTACAAAACGTCGATAATATCTAGCCAAACCAAGAAAACTTCGGATCTCAGTTACTGTTGTTGGTCTTGACCATCTTTCGATAACCTCTGTTTTTGCTGGATCCACAGATATCCCCTCTTTTGAGATTATGTGACCCAAAAATGCAACTTTTTGAACCAAAATTCACACTTGGTAAATTTGGCATAAAGCTTCTCCTTTCTCAGGGTCTTAAATATAATTCTCAAGTGATCTTCATGCTCTTCCTTGCTCTTTGAATAGACAAGAATATCGTCTATAAAGACTACCAAAAATTGATCAAGATAGTCTCTAAAGACTCTATTCATTAGATCCATGAAGATAGCAGGGGCATTAGTAAGACCAAATGGAATCACTATAAATTCATAGTGTCCATACCTTGTACGGAAAGTCGTCTTTGGTATATCCTCCCTTTTGACCCTTAATTGATGATACTCTGAACGAAGATCAATCTTGGAAAAGTATTGAGCTCCGCGTAGTTGGTCAAATAAGTCATCAATGCGTGGGAGAGGATATTTGTTCTTGATAGTGATCTTGTTAAGTTCTCGATAATCAATGCAGAGTCTCATTGATCCATCTTTCTTCTTAACAAATAGAACAGGTGCTCCCCAAGGTGACGCACTAGGGCGTATGAATCCCTTATCAAGATTCTCTTGGAGTTGCTTCTTCAATTCCTGCAACTCAATTGAGGCCATTCTATAAGGTGTCTTTGAAATAGGCAAAGCACCCGGTATGAGTTCTATTGAAAACTCAACTTCACGATTTGGTGGAAGACCCGGTAATTCCTCCAGAAAGACATCATCAAACTCCCGTACTATGGGAATATTCTTAATCGTGAGTTTCTCACCAACCATTTGAGATAAATAACCTTCATTTAGTGGGATCAAGACCCATAAGATGGAAGAAATTTCCACGGGAAGGTTATATTCATCCTTGCATTGATAGACGATCGTAGATTGATCTGGAATATGAAATGTGACTTCCCTTATTTGGCAATTGATATGAGCTCCATATAAAGAAAGCCAATCCATGCCAAGAATCACATCAAATTCCACTATAGGAAGGATCACAAGATTTGCAGGAAGCACTTTCCCACAAACTTCGATCGGAGAAGAATTATAAATTTTTGATGTGATTGATGTGCCATTAGGTGTTGTCACAGCTAACTCAACATCTAATTGTTGAGGTAATTTGGTGATACCCTTAGAAAATTCTTCAGAAATAAAAGAGTGGGTGGATCCAGAATCAAATAAAACATTTTCTACTTTAGAGTGGATGGTAAGTGTACCTTTCACCACATCGTTATCGTACTCCACATCGCTGATAGAAATTGCATGTGAATTTTCTTTGTCTTTAGCCTTAAGATTTTCTTGACGTTGACCATCATCATCAACCCTTGGATTTGGGCATTGATTGGAATAATGCCCCATCTCCTTACACTTGAAACATTGAAGTGTAGTAGGTTCATTCCATGTATCCCTTCCTTTGTTTGCATCATTAGACATCTTTTTCCCATTATCGCGGCATTCAAATGCCCGATGACCTTCCTTTCCACATTTGAAACATTTACTTGTCCCTTTAAGACAACTCCCTCCATGTTTCTTTCCACACTTTGAGCATAAGGGAAAGCTCATATTCTTTTCAGTGTGCTCTTTAGATTTTCCTTTGAATTCCATTTTCCTCTTCTTATCAAACCCATATGACTGATGGGTTACTCCAATCTCCATCTCGACTTTGAGAGCACATCGAACGATTTCCTCGTAGATATTGAATTCCCTTATGGATAACTCCCTTAGAAGACTTGGTTTTAAGCCACTAAAGAATCGATCGATCTTACTCTCAGGTTGGATAATAATACCAAAAGCGTACCTTGTAAGTCTTGTAAAATTTGCTTCATAGGTACCAACAGATTCATCATCCCTTTTCTTCAGTTCAAGAAACGCTTTCTTCATCTTTGTTCGGAGAATATGAGAGAAGTACTTATTAAAAAATAAGTTCTTGAACTCGTCCCATTCCATAGACTCAATTTCATCCCTTTGCCTCATATTCTTAATAAGATTCCACCATTGATCAACATCTCCTTCCAAACGATACACTGCTAGGATGACTTTATCATGTTCAGAACATTGAAGAACTGAAAATATCTTTTCAGTAGTACTAATCCATTGTTCAGCAACTAATGGATCAGTAGACCCACTGAAAGAAGGTGGACGCTGCCTCATGAAGGATTCAACAGAATGTTGCTCCTTCCTTTTCTCGTTTGGAAGTCCTGCATGATTCATAGCTTGAGAAAGTTGTGTGAGCATGGCTACAAGATTTTTCATTCCAGCTCCCATATCGTTTGGTTTCTCAGGGGGACAATCATTTCATTGCCCATCGCATTCCGCATTAACACGGTTCCTTCGGGTTCCATCCATTGACTAAAACCAAGAAGAATAGTGTGAGAAACACTAATTATAATAGGAAAACCACATAATCAAGGATAAAATTTCACACTTAAGGTCTTATCCTAGGGTATTCATGGCCATTTCTAAAACACTAAGATTGTGTTCTATGCTTAGACTTATCCTTAGGGTTATTACTAAGGCTTTCACATCCTAGTTTCCAAAGGTTGACTATACCTTTCCTCTGATACCAACTATAACGACCCATACTTTACATACATTTTTAATACTTCAAAATTGAAGTGCACTTATTACAACATACGACAAAACCACAAAGGACCGTATAGGTATAGTGTCTTTAGAAACTGGGAAACATAAACAACCGGTTCATAAATCTTCTACAGTGTCTCCCATTTATTTCATCATATCTAGGGTCCCTTTTAGCATATTCTACTTAATATCCATCTTCCTGATCTGGGGAAAAGAAAACATAAAAGGGTGAGCTCAAATTCTCAGCAAGGGAAAATAAAGGAAATAAAAATCATATCATATCTTTTTGAAAATCATAACCTGCAAAAGAGATCATAATATCTTAACATGGAACAAATCATAGAAGTGAAAATGAGATCCCCATAATCATAACATGAAACTTGAAACTTTGTGGCATTCACACATAATCATGGAAAATCATTTCTTGTTAGTCATGACTCATTGCCAAGACTATCTTAGTGGACAAAGTCCCTTTCTGAACTGAGTCACCCTCGTTCCAGTCCTGTTTCACTGAACCGGTATAACCTACCATTCCAGCCATGTCTATCTCATGAGATATAAAATCTTTACCCAATGCATTGGAGGGAGATATAGGTCCCACCCATCTTATAATGAATCCTTTCTTATGTGTGCCACATAATCATAAATCATACATCATCGCATAACACATGTAACAAAAATGGGATTCTTGAAACATCATGACATCATAAAAAAAAATCATATAAGGTAAATGACTTCATAAAAATAATTTCCTCAAAACATAATCAAATCAATGTAATAATATGGATAAAAACAGAACCCTTTATTATCTTAGATGGAAAATAATTTTGATAAAACACTTGAACTCCATTCTTGAGGAAAATATACTTTCTTCTTCCAAAAACATTTTTCCTTTCTTAATATGTCGTACAACTTTAAAATAAAAGAAGTTGATTAAAAATAAACTTGAAAACTTGTAAAGGAAGCTTCTTGGAAATAATGTTTTAAAAATCCATTAATTCCGTATAAGTTAAAAAAACATTCTTCGTACTTTTGTCGGAAAAGTAAAAAAGTACCTCGTACGAAAAACGACAAAATATTCCTTTCTTATCTTTTACTAAAAATTCACCGAAGGGTAAAATTGGATTTAAACAATTGTAGGTGGATGGAAATAATATTACATATTGAGGAAACATGGATGTGGATGATAAAATACACCCCAGTAAATGCCAAAGTAAAAAAACAATCTCGGATAAAAATGAGATTGTGATATTTTCCCTTACCTTAGGTCCGATTTGCTTTGTACGTTTCCGAAGCTCCTGTATAATGGTTTAAATAATGTTATTGACTTATTCCAGAATCATACATATTGATATGATATCATATATGGTCATATTCTTAGCTTCTTGTTAGTAATATTTCATTGTTACTTGTTACTCGGGTCTTTATTGCCTTTTGTTCTTATGCGTGTTTTGCCGTTCTTCTTTTAAGGTTATAGATACCTTATATCCAGAATGGTATTAGTGTAACATATATAATATTTATTCATTCAATTCATTTATATAATTACTATATAGTGATGATTATGTAGAACGAGTCGCATCACATCATGGAGACGGTATTCCGTACGTACGCACGAGTGATGATATCGTTCCTATGATCGTGGAATTGTATTGGAGTATATATATATTATTTCAGTATCAATATTAATTTATAATAATCATAAATAGTAACTAATTACACCATTATACCCATCCTTGTAAGGTGATGGTGGAAAATAGATTACACCACAGCGTGGAGACGGTATTCCGTACGTACGCACCCGCGGTGATTTCATTTTTCCGTAGGATGGATAGAAGGTGAATTAGGGTTGTTTCATATTTATAATAACATATCAGTATGTAAGTAATACTGATGTTATTACTTTATCATGAAACAACTAAAGAAGAAGAAGTTGAAGAAGAAATAAATTGAAAAGATCGGTAATGGATATTACCTCTTCTTTGGAACGCCTCTTTGAATCCTCCACTTAGGGAACTAAGATTGGTCTTTGAAGAAGACCAGGACCTCTAGGATTATTCTAGGGAAGTGTAGAGGAGAAAATGGCAGGGGTTGGCCGATCTTGAGTGCTCAAATTGGGGTGAGTAGGATGGGGAGGAGGTGCCCTTTTATAAGGGAGGAGAGGGGCACCTTAGGAATACCTCAAAATATTATTTTATATTAAAGTCAAAATCGGTTTATAATGGTTCTAAAGGGTCTTATTTCGAAGGTAAAGTGGGGATGGGTCGAAATACTATCAACCAATAAGATTTAGACAAGTTTAGGTTATTATTTTAACCTTATTATATATATTTAACTCTAAGTTAAATAATTTAACTTTTACCGTGACTTTTTGTTTTCTTACACTATATGGTCAATACACTTACTATAACATGCCAAACGAACCCCAAGTTGTTTATTATTAATATATATATCCTTATCTAAGTCATTTGTCTGAACCTTAGATTTTTAGGAATAAAATAACAATTAATAGTATAATATTTTATTCAAAAACTATTTTGTGTCAATTTTGACACTATTTGATATATGATTTTTGTGAAAGTTGTAACAGAATTATATGTTCGAACCAAGTTGATTAAATCAACACTAATATATCATAGTAACCTAAAAAATTAGTGTAATTCATAAAAAGTCTCAAATTACATTTATTTGAGCATTTATAACATCAATTATGTTAACATTTCCTTAAAAGGGTAATTACTGCATCATCGTTGTGTCATAAATAAATTAATTTATTTAAAGTATAAAAATTATAAATAAAATATAATTATGTAGGAAATCTTTTTAGATTTCTAATGAATATTTATAGTTGAATTTATCTTATGTATAACCCCATATTAAAAATGTTTTAGTTATTAAACTTTGATTTTAACTATTTTAACTATTCATTAAATAAAATAATATTAAATGTAATAATCTAATTCAAGTGGACCTAAATGGTCATATTATATTCATAAGGTTGTTTTTGGTCGAATTACACTTATCCAATAGAATTAGGACATGTGTTAGGGTAATAGTAATATCATATTTACCCTTAGTTACCCTATTTACTATTAACCGTGGTAAAAAAAAGTAAAAAGTTACTATTCACCAAAAATTATTTTCATCTCATTGAACCACATTTTAGTCCTTGATATTAACCGTGTCTATTGGATTTTCGAAATTTCATTCACAGAAGCGGTAAAATTAATTTTTATGCAAAATTCAGTTTTTAACCTACCACTTAGTGGTTTCACTATTAATCAAAAATTGAAAGTTTTCAGAAAAATACCAAAATTTCACCCTAGGCTAATTTCGATATTCCGAATCCAAAAATGAAGTCTATTTTGAAAAATAAAATTTAAAAAAATTTAAAAAGTGGTTTTTACTATTCATAACGACTAGTTTTATTTTAATAGCATATCGTTGTTTAGTGAAACTCGGCATTGCGTACGACGCAAGCTATCGAGGAAGGTCACAATTTCGTGTAAAGCAAGCCAAGAAAGTGTTGTGTAGAAAAAGATTCCTTTGATGATTTATATAACATAAAAGTCTCGGGTGTTACAATTCCCACTTTGGTTAATATGAATCATAAGAAACATTAAAGAATGACATTAAATCAAAAATATGATATAATTATAGTTAAAAAATCATGATATCAATTTGAAATGGTATTTATAATAAACTCATATAATAATATAGGTGTGTAACAAAAGATATATCTCATAGAAGGATAATTTAGTCAACTCTCCCTTTATATAAGTCATAAATTCTTTCATATACATTAAAATATACTCTATAATTAATATTATTTCATTATAGATATATTATAGGAACATATAAAATACTTATTACCAATATTATATACATATGACCATATTGAATGAGTTTATTAACAATTCCTTTTTAAAGTCATGTTTCATGGAATAATTGCATTGTTTTTATGTCTGTTTTAATGTTATTTTATCCTGCTGACATTTTTATGGATTAATCACCTGAAAATTATTAACCATGATATAAATGACTTAATTATTTAGTATAATTATTTATTTTAATACCTTAATGATAGATGTAAAAAATGAAATACATCATTAATTGAGACGATAAGTCATACGTACTCCTAAATGACACTTCTGTATCATTGGTGGATAACGTGAATGAACTGAAAAAATATACTACCATTACATAATCATATATATGTAATATTTAAAACATATATTCATTAAATATATATCTTGTTTACTTCTATGTAAATGTAAGTAAACATATCATATCACTTCATGAGGCAGTAGTCTACCGTACACATGAATGGTGTTATCATATTATCCCTGAAATAGAAACTAAAAAAGAATATGTGATAAAGTATTTAAAAAGTACATTTTTAAGGGAAAAATAGAATATATATATATATAGTAAATAAATCATCATTACCAACCATTATAGTTATTTTTGGAAAACATCTCACAATAGTTTGTGAGGCGGTTGTCCACCATACGAATGAGTGACGTTATCATTTCCCATTTGGGGAACATAATATCGATGTAGGTTATGAACATAACATAAAAAAAATCATAAAATATATTACAGTATCATTAATTTATAAATATGGTTTAATAATAATCATAGGAGGTGTAGGAAGAAATAAAAACACACAAATCAATGAAAGATACATCTTCTTCTGGTATCCTCCATGGGTTTCCACAAAAACGCATCATATGATGAATATATGATCGATATAACGTTTCTAGTACAATTTAGGTTCATAAGGAATGCATTTGGAGAGTTTTTCACAGAGACAAATGGTATTTTTATATGTTAAAGAGAGAGGATAAAAGGTGGAATTTTACATTTGAGGTGAGTGGAACAAATATAATTTTTAAAAATAAACAAGCATACCTAAGAATTTTGACATTCCTAATGGATAATGTTTTTTCCAAAATAATTAAAATAAGATATAAGGTCTAAATATTTCAATAAAAGTTTGAGTATAATTGGTTTTGGGTCATTTTTATCCAATATCATTTTTTTCTAACCCTCTGGTAAAACAATTTTTTCCGTAAGTAGTTAAAAAATGATACGCAATATTCATTGTTTTCAAAAATTAATCTCAAAAATTAGATTATATAAAATATTATTATTAAAAATATGTAATCCATTTTCATAATTACATTCAAAAAATTGGCATAATTTAATTTAAAATTATATCCATATTTTAAATGAAAACATGGTTTTTAAAATAGAAAAGGTTCAAGCTAAAAATTTATTTTTATCAAAATTATATATAAAAAATTATTATAGGGAAATATATTTGATTTTTAGACATGTAATTTCAATAATTAAACTATTAATACGACTTTATAAAAATTAAATATTAAAAAATCATTAAATTAGAAGGTGGTTTTCAATAGAATATAGTATTTTGAAAATTCATCAAACAATTAATCAATTCTAAAAAATAACACTTGGATAAAAATGATATGTTTAATTCTAAAATGATTTTTATAATTCCAAATAAGTTTTCTAAAATTGTAAAAAATTAATTTATTATAGCATACAAAAATAAATAAGAAAACTTTTTTTGGATATTATTTTATTTTCAAAACATATAAGAGTTTAAAAAATTTACTTAGTTTTTATCAATATTTTTTTATATAAAACAAATATAAATAAATTTAAAAATGTTTTCATTCCAATTAAATATAGAATTTTTAAAATCTAGTTAATAAATTTTTTATTTAAATAACAATATTAGTAATCTTCCGCTGTAAATTAAAACTCAATGTTTCATGTAACACAAGCTATCAAAAAGGTAAATTTGTTTTAAATAAATAAAAACATTGGTTCTTACATGATGACTGTTAGAGGTTCCTCTCCAGCATCCAATGGTTATTTGAATAAACCTAGAGATTTTTGAAAATATACAATTAAAAGGTGAAATTATTTTTTCAGTATTAAATAAATGGATTAATTAATTATTTAATTAATATAATTAATTTACCCACAAACATATTATATATCTAAAAATATATATTCAAACAAACCTCGGTCATTCCATAGGTGAACCCATGTTCTAGATTAAACCATTGTGTTTTATTTTTGATTTGAGAATCTGTTTGGAATGTTAACAAACTATTTTCAAAAAATTGAGCATGAAGGATTTTAAAATGTTTAATATTTATAATATAAATTTTTTACGATATCCTCCTTATAATGTGTAACTTTCCTGAGCTGGTAATGGGATTAGATAGATAGTGACCCAAAATACCTGATTCCAGTACTCCTCAAGTTGGTGACTAGCATTAAGATTATAATAAACATGTAGATGGAAGGAATTTCCCTTTAAGAGAAATACATGCAGAAGAGATAGATAATATATACACTAACAATTTCACTCTAATTAAATAATATAAATGAAACCCAAGTACACAAATGTAATTTCATTCCATAACTACTACAACTAAAAGGAAAAACTTCAGTACCAAAAATGAATGTAAAGATGGTAGCGACCATGAAGCCCAAACAACTCTTCCAACCTACAAGATATTAGTAACCCTTTCGATCTAGAACCTTCTACAAATTACCTAAAAAAGAGTTTATATATTTGTAGGGTGAGTATAGAAGTATACCTAGTTGGATCCTCCCCAGAGCCTCTCGTACGAAAGTAATGAATGCATTCTAAAGCATAGTGAACAATAAGTGAAACAAGCTAGTCACATGAACAAGTATACTATGATTCCATACTCACTATGGATACTCTCACCATGTATAATACATAAGAGAAAATTATATAATAATAAATATCATGTTTACCAGGCTACCGCTTCCTCACTAGTTTTCTACTTTTCCCCCATGTCGTACAAACTGATCTTCTCTTAAGAAAACCAGACTGTAGACACCTGGGTGAAGCACCAAAATATGCACCTTTTGCATCAATATGAACCTCATGAATCACCCAACTATTTACACATAACCAATGTTACCAAGTATTTTTTGGGATCCACTATATCTTGATTAACATGTATAATACGTCAGGTATTATACCTCAAGGGATAAAAACTCATACACCCAGTAAGGATCATCAGGTCATCATAACCTATACATGTTATACCTATAGTAGTCCATATGAAATTATATCTAGAATATATGTGTGTGAAAAAAAAACATTCATTACATCCCTATATACACATATAAGGTGAATACTATCCATTGTGCATACTATAACTAATGACTACAATGATAAGGGAGAATGACCAAGAGGTGTTGTCATCCATCCATCCTTCCACTAGGATGTTGGGGAAAACACCCCACTGGAGTTCAGAATCCATGGGGTGTTATTTTCCCTTACTATCTTGGTGGAGTAAAATTTAGAAACACAAAATTATATGATATAATATAAGTCAGAACCACATTATGGGATTACCTATTCTAAGACTCAACTACATCTTACATCTCCCAGACTCTTTTCTTCAACCACTAAGATTAGATATCTTATAAGCACATAATCATTTAAAGGGATTCATTAAATTAGTTTATTTTATTTCATCATCTTGAATTTAAATTAATTAATTATTTAACCCTTAATTATCCATTATCATTTCTACATTTCGTTACGTTAGCATTACAACAATGTTCATTCCCTCCATGAATAACCAAACTGATTCCATGGTTTCTTAGAAATATAACCACGTCATTTCATCCCAGAAATAACCAACCCCAGGGGTTACCCATTATTTACTCATTTATTCATTAAAAAAACCACTTCACATAATTTTATGTATTATAGGAAAACATTACAAGCTAACAAATAGAATGGGGATCAACACTGTTAGTCGATGAACTACCCGTTGTGTATTTTCCACCTATAGTAGAAGTGAAGACCCATCCAAACATGAGATGCTAAACATAGAAATCACATAGAATATTATGTTCAGCTTTTCCTCCCTTGGATGAGAGTAGGAAAAACTATCTACCTCAAGCCCTGGGGAAAGTGAAAAAGATATACAATATCTAATTCAATAATAATACAATATTTATATCAATAGGTAAGCCTCGATTCAACAACATCCATCATATCTGGTGTCCTCCCCAACAATCAAACACATAAACTGATGCATCTCTCACTCCAGTCATCAACTACTACCATAGAAATTGGGCCTCCCTACCCCATATATCACAAAAACCTTCTAGGCTCAGCCATCCCAGGCTAACGGCACCTCTCGGCCTCCCCACCCCATATGCCACTACTTACCTCTTGGTTAATCCATCCCATGATCACATCTCATGAAGTATGAAAAAAACGTACCAACTAGGCTCTTGGACCTAAAAGAAGACATTCAACCATCACACACAATGATATATCTCAACTCCAAAGTACGAGGTAGTTGGCCTTCATATGAAAGCAGGAAACTTAGGCCTTACAATGGAACTTTCTTTTATGATACAACAAATTCTCATTCCATCTTGAATTAACTGATTCATTTTTCATATTTTCCAACTACAGTAGACCTAAATAACAATCTATCACATGATATCTCAAATTAATTAACCAATTAATTTTTCATTCCTTTAATAATTTATTGACAACAATTAACATGACTTATTTACATTAATCAATTCCATTCTACATGAATATATGCATAAATTTTTTCATCATCATATTGCAACAACAAAAATAGGATTCAATATACATGACACTTTAACTTTTAGAAAATTTATTATCAATTAGTTTCAATTTTACGTTCATTTACAATTTCAATTATGAACGAAATGGTAAATCAAGAAAGGCATAAATATCACACTATCTAGAAAATCAAGAGGAAAATAGTTCATATGCTACAAAGAAACAACGTTACTATATAATTGGTACCTATTATTTAATGATGTTAAATTTTTTAATTATGTCTATTGTGTTGTGATTCAATAGGGATAAAACACGTGTACTCAACAATTCCACATAAATAAATAAAGAATCATATAATCCCCTTACTCAAAAGGTAGTAGATACTCTAAACATGAGAACTGATCTACAAAACAGATCTCGATCACCTCTCCCATAAAAACTGCATCCAATAGAGTAATTTGTTGAACAATCTCACTATACAATGACCAAGAAAACCTACATTATAAGAATAACATCCTTTATATCATGGTAAGAGTATGAGAGAGGAATCTAGGTCAAATTTTGGGGAACCACTACAAAATTATGGAAAACACACCTTGGATCAAAGATGTGTCAAATATGGAAGCCTGTGATCTATCCTAGACAAATGGACATCTAAAATTCGATGTACGGGAGTTTCAGGACTTCTGGAATGAGAGGGAGGGATATTGTATCCATTGGTTCTGACAACCCAAGTGTCCGGAATGTTTTAATACATACAACATTGATGGAATACACGATGTGAAATCCCGGTTCATGACATGTAATTCCTTAGGAAACATTTTCACTAAATGACCTTTCACCTTTCGATTTTATTTTATTTTTAAAATCCTGAACAATTAAATTTTGTTAAAAACTAATTAATGAGGTGAATTTTTCTTCTACATGGCATGAAATAGATATTCACACTGAGAATGTTCCTTACTCCCAATTCTCAACACCTGAACTCCTCCAAACAACATATTAGACTTTTATGAGATTAACAGGCCTTATGAAATTACAGAGGGTCAATCCATGCACATTTGGACCCTTACAAAAAATACCTCTCAAAACAATATCAACTTCAAGAATCCAAAACCATCCTAGATAAGAAACGAAAAATGGTTTATCTGAACATCTGCCCCACAAGATACATCTCATTTATTTTTCCACCACAGTATCTCACCACCTCACTAGAGGAAAAAGTAAATAACCATAATCAACCAAAAATAGTGCCTAATAACTTCCATAGGTTAGACACCTTTCAAAATAGAGAAAGAAACAATAAAAAACTAGATAATTATATATTATAAATAGAAATGGTCTACAACAATAAATGAAACAAATTTACAAGAGAAGAGATAAAAATAAAATAGCTCGGGGTCCAGAGTGCATATCTACGACTCATTATCCTTGGTACTCAACTCAATGCCACTGTCCCTCCATAATAAATAAACCAAGGGGATAATAGGCCCTTGAAACACATTCCCATGGCTATCCTAGATCTCTATAGACTGTATCATGGTAGTCACATCATCATCATCATTGACCCCTCTCAAATTTTTGATGTGAGATTCATCACAAAGATATAAATGGATATGAAACACGTGAAAAACATCATGTATCAATATAATCAATGAGGGAAATTCTACCTAATACGCTACATCTCCAACACAAGCCAACAGCTCAGAAGGCCCAAAAAACTATGGAGAAATCTTACTCCTACAATGAAACATTCACTACCCCCAACGATGAGTCACCTACAGAAACATGTGATCCCCAACACCAATATATAGAGGTATCCTCCTATGATCGGAATAAGATTTATGAAGATATTTCATGGACTTCATCTCCTCATGAATCAACTAAACCATTTCTATCATATTCTATATCAGTTCTGACTAGAAAATTCCTAACTCTCTGACCCTAGTCCAGTATAATGGAGAAATAAATGATCAGCCACACAAGGCTTCAAATGGCGAATATTGAAGGTGGAGTCAAATCTATTTTTGTATGATAAATCTAACAAGGGAAGGTTTCTCATCCAAAAAACATCCACAATTCAAGACAAATGAGTGCAACATGACTTTAAGAGTCTACATGGTTCTCTCTATCATAATGTCTATATACGAATGAAAAGTAGTTCTATGTCATTGTTGAGAACCAAAATCATGATGGAGACCTCACCACATAATATATTTTAAATGAGGATATCAATAAAAAATTATCATCCTTGAGAATCTATAGAGTCTCACCACCTCCTCCAGCTATTGCATCGACAAAACATCCACTGAGTTTGAATCCATGATTTCTATAAACTGTTTTGATTTCACCACACGATCTACTACCAACAATATAACATCATAACCTCACTGAGATTGATGTAAACCAGTAAAAATGTAAATCTTTACATCCTACCATATCTAATAGTATACACATAATGGAGAGATCAATCCCCCTAGAACATAGTTCTTAGATTATACATTCTGGCAGACCAAACTTCGAGCCATAAACTCTGCAACAACATGCTTCAATCCAAGCCACTAAAACTGACATCTCATGGCCCATTACATATTTTTCATTCCATGATGTAATTCCAAATTAGAAATATGGAAATATTTTAGAACCATCACATGCATATAAAATGAAATTAAAATCCTTCCCTAGAAAAACACTTAGTGTTTTTCAACTTCAGACCAACCATTAGGGGACTCACCACAAAAAACTCAGTCTCTCTATACCTCCACCTCATGAACCCCCAAATGGGAATCCTCCACCTACCGCACCAAATATTATGGTACCTTCATCTGAAAAGTAAAATCTATGCCCCCAAAATTCTCCCATATCCACATGTAATACTGAAATATCATAGATTAATCTCTAGGAATCACAAGATTCATGCAGTGTATCTCTAGGTGACTTCCTTCTCAACACATCAGACAAAATATTTATAGTCCTAAGTGTATAAAAAAAATAAAGACTTTGTAACAGGTAATAAGATCCATCCACCGACATTGGAACAAGCTCACATCACTTTGGTAGAAAACACACCTCATCACTTTATGATATGTGAGGACCCCATATCACTCACTGATGTGGAAATATATCAACAAATTTAAAGAAAACACCACCACTACCCACTGAGTATTTTGGGTTGGATATTTACCCTCATGGGGATGTATCTTCTATGAACCATAAGATATGACTGATCTCTACTTCATCAAAACACAACGCAACCCTAGAATATAAGAATCATAGAAAACCTCAAAATGAGATTCATCTATTAGCAGTCAATGATTTGGATCACTAAAAACTTCTTCTTATGATAGTCAAAATCTTCATAACACTGAACAAATCATAATAATTCCAAATCCATTCTAGTTGATGTTGTTAGAGGAGTCACAACACGAGAGAAATCATATACAAACATCATATAATATCCTGGTCAACCAAAGAAGCTTCCCACCTCAACCACTACCTTAGGGGATGCCCATGACATGAATTCTTCTATATTTGATAGATCCAATGCTACTCCCTAGTGGGATAAATTTTTTCCATTAACAGACTTCTCGATCCCCAAATTCACACATCGCAAACTTACAAAAAACATCTGATAATGAAGAACTCCGAAAATGGAACACAGCTGCTCTGCATGAACTTCCTTTGACTCTGAGTACACACGAATGTTTCAACACCACCATGATTTCAAATTTTGTTATCTCATTAAGGTATCTCAATATCTTATGTTACAAAAAACACTGACTAGGCTTGCATTATACACAATATGGTGTTATCAATAAAACACTACATTATTATTATAATTATTTATATGATATATATATATATATATAACATAAACATTAAATATAGTAAATTTAACAGTAATAAATAAATATTAAATATTATTTATAATTTTTTCATATAATTAAACCATATTTATAATGATATTTATAAGTTCTTGAAAAGTATTTATATGTTTTGATATAATATTTTTTTAAAAGAACTAATTATTTAATTATTTCTGTGAAAAAATAATAAAATTTAAATTTTGTAAAATAGAATTCATTTTTGAAATTAGAATACCAAAATTATATTTAGGTGAATTTTGTGTATTTTTATGAAAACATCTCAATTTTTCATGAATAGTGAAAAACACTACATTACTATTAAGAAACAACTTTTTTATTTGAAAAATTATTTTACTCTAAATTGATTTAAATTTAAAAATAGATGATTAATACATATATTGAAACAATTTTCGTTTTGGAATAATTCTAATTATATAATTAGATATAAAAATACATTGAACATTATTATTATCTATATACCCACCATCTAGGCACATTTGAAAATTAGCATAAAACGTAATTTTATTGATTTTGTGAATTAAATATCGAAAATACTACATAAACCATTGTAATCCATATAGAAAATTTGTTTCAATTAAATCAATAATTTATTTTGTGAATAATAACTTTTAAATTTTATTTCACACTATTAGATGTAAATAAGGTTGTAAATGGTAAAAATAATATTATAATAATATAACATTACCCTAACACATGTCCATATTTTATTGGATAACATTTTATCGATCAAAATAAACCATAGGAATAAATATTTTCCTTTTTAATCCACTTACGTTATATTAGGAAATTATTATATTTTATTTAAAGAAGTGTTAAGAGTGTCATATTCAAACTATAGTAATTAACCCCGTTTTAATATAGGGTTATACATAAGATAAATTCTAATATATATATTCATTAAAAAGATAAAAATATTTACTATATCATGGTATTTTATTTAAAATATTTAGACATTAGATAATTAAATTTATTTATGACACAATGATGATGTAGTGATTAACTTATTAAGGAAATATTAAAATAAATTATATTATAAATATTAAAAAATTGTAATTTGAAAATTTTGATGCCACAAACGAAATTTTTAGTTAAATATGACATATTACTATTAATTCAATTTATTTTTTATAAGGAATATTGTATTTATGAATTTTCAAAAAGTCATTTATGAATAGGGTCAAAATTTAACATAATTCATAACATTAAATATAATACATATTAATAAATTTTATAGAATTCCTAAAAATACGAGATTTTCTAAATGAAATAGGTAAGGTTAAAAATTTCATCAATTATCCAATTGAGTTTTTCCAGTCTTTTTTCATAATTAACCGTACATTATGAAAATATAAGAAGACTTGGTAAAAGTTAAATAGTTTAACTATGTGTTAGAGGCAAAACATATGGCCCATATTCTAATCTAAACATATATAAAACCTATTATTTTAGATTATTTAGATCCATCATCAAATTATCTTTTACATAGCTCACTTTTTAACCTTTTTAATCTGAAAATCAATTGCTTATAAATTAATAATTCGGAAGTTTCCTAAAGGGCCTCTTTTAGTCATATAAAAGGGCACTCATCCTTCTCATTAATTCACACCTCTAAAGAAAGTTTGTTCAGACAAAACCTTCTAATTTCCTCTACAAAAATCCCTCAATTCATCATATAGGTCAAAATTTTGGGAATAAATCCATTTTAAGGAGTCCTTTTGTAAAAATCAAAAAGAGATACCCGAAGAAGTGGTAATTAATATCTCAACTACTTTAATGTTATTTTCTTCTTCTACTCCCTCTTAATATGTTGTTAACATAAAAATGTAGTAACTATAGTATAATCCTTATATTTTTTTCTTATTATAATAATGGAATTACCATATTTCTCATTTTATCCATCCTACGAATAACACTATCACCATGCGTGTATTTTTACGACTTATTGTCTCCATGTCGTCGTGTAATTTGTCATTCAACACTATATTAATTTAGTTGGGTATGATTATTAGTAAAATAGATATAAATAATAAATATAAAATTATATTGTTTATTTATAATTCATATTCCATCGAATTCCATATCATTTTTTCATTAAATAAAATGATATCATCACTCGGGCGTACGTACGGCTTACCGTCTCCATAACATGATGAGATTCATCTTCCACGTTTACCATTTAATAATGTTTATAAAAATATATATAATGAATATGTTTGAAATATATGAACTAATAATTATACTGGATTTATATATATATTAATATATAGATAAATATATTCCATTTACTTGGTTCTATTCAATGTGATAAGAAAATAGAAACAACGTTCATGCGTACGTACGACCTACCGTCTCCATGAACAATGTGTTCAATTTCATTTATCTATATATTTTATATATTTATATAATTAATATATATGATATATAAATGATTTTTTATATTCTTATAGAAACTAAAATATGATCTATGTAATAATACCAAGAATAAAAAGTTACAATGCATATGATAATGAAAGCAATTATTACTTAAAATGTTACATTAACATTGAATTGACAATAAAAAAGTAATATAATGTCATAATCCAATCATATATGATATCATAAATATTATTCTGGTAAATGTTAATAATATTTATAAATCTATTATACATGATCTTGGGACACATAAGTAGAGTATCAGTATTAAGGTAAGGGTTAATTTCTCATTCACATTATTACCTGAGATTGTTTATGTGTAAGTATTAACTGGGACATATTTTATCATCCATATACATGTTTCATAATTTTTTTTGAAATGGAATATTTTATAGTTTTATGTACATGAGTTTATAACTTGGAAATCATTTAAATTTCATAATTATTTACTTTCCTAAATATATTTTATTAATGTCCATGTTTTCGAAAAAATTGTAAGGATTTATTTATATGGATGTGAAAGTTTTAAATTGATAATTATTTTAAAAAGTTTCAAAGTGTCTTGGAAAACTTTTATTTAAAAATATCTATTACATTACCTCTTTTATAAATTTTGTGACTTTTAAATGATTTCAAGAATTAATGGATATTTCTCTTAATTATTTTTACTGACTAGTTTAATCAATTTAAACATCCTTAATTGGAATTTATTCTTGATTGAGGTTGATTTATTATAATAAAATATTCCATATTGTATTGAATGATTTATAATATTTTGGGATATTGATGTATTATTATTATACCATTCATGGTTTATTATTAAAATATTTTACATTTCGTATTGTAGTTTTAATATGACCATTTATGTTATGTTTAACCCTTTTCATATTAGGAATGCATTGAACATAGTAATTGATGTGCGAGAGATACTATAGCCTCTCAATGCATCAGTATGCCTAATGAGACAAACAAGTGTCTTGGAACAAGGCCTTAATAGAATATTTGTGTATGGTCTTGTCACAAGGACTTGATGTAGTGGTTATGATATCATACATTAGGAATTCCATCATTATAAGATCAGTTATTCATTTTACATGTGATTATTTGACTAGTATAATATCAATGTGAATGTTTAAAAGGAATTATTTGATTTATTTATGCCATATTATGATGAAGATAATGTTTTAAAAGTCTTCTATTTTATTTCTTTACCTTTCTTTAAAAGATTATTCTTATTTGGGATATCTTCCCCTATATTTATTATCCTTAGTGAGCATCTGATCTCACCCATTTCTTATGTTTTATTTTCCTAGGATTCCAAAAAGTGTTTTATGATTGATATTTAGGGGTATTATCGGGGTAAAATGGTTGTCTTAAAGTATTATCTATGTTGTAGTTTATTTTTAAATTTCAATGTATATTTGATGAATTTAATTTATTTTCCAGGACTGCTAAACTGATCGGTCCATTGGGACATGATTCCTCATATCTTTCCAATGTTGAGAAATAATTCATTGACTTTAGGTAACAAGGGTCAGGGTGTTATAGTTGGTATTAGATGAGATTTAGTATAAATATTGGAAATTAGATTTATAAAAACATTGATTAGGAAACATTGTCTTAATATAGACTTTGTGGATAAGTATAGAAGAACACAAAAAAATTTGTTATGAAGAAATTATGTCTGTTTTCCAAGCAATACATCCTTATCTAGATACTACATGTGGATGTAGTTCCAGAAAAAATGTACCTAGATGTGAAAACTCTGACAAGGTGTACCTGTCTTGACTCAGGGTATCCTAGTACATGACAATGAGCTTTACTATGCACCTAGTTTGACACTCTCGTGGGATATACATAGGATAAATCACATTATATTTACCAACCATTAGGAATAATTTATGTGTAAATATGTCCCCAAAAAACTATTTTATTTATTATGAGACTAGAAACATGTAATTATTAAATTTAATCTAATCATTTTTTGTAGTTTATTTAGTATGCATTATGATATGATCTACCCTAGTTTGTGTCATCATTTAGAAATGTCACCTTGTATGAGGAATCACAACCCCACCATTGTACATGTTACAAATATAAAGAATGTTCCTATCATTCATGGTATTAAGAAATCATTTCGAAGGTAAATAGTTTCACTTGTATTCAAATCATATGGGGAAATAATATCATGGGTAAATATAATAAGTAAAGAATTATATGAGTCCTATGGCTTTGGACATAACCTAGAGATGAAGAGGATGGATGAGAAAAAATGGATATAGGGATGAAGGGAAAGAAATATTTTCCCACATGTGAAAACTATGGAAATAATAAACCTGTTAAATTCTTGATGGGAATTTGAGTTTGTTATATGTTTGGATAAAAAAGACATTGAGTTAGTGATTTCAAGGGTAATAAAAAGGTTACCAATCTATCATGCTTCCACTGGAATGATATGGGACACTATGAGAATCAATATACCAACCTTTAAATTAATATACCCTATATGATACTATTGGACAATGATCAAGTTATGAAAATTCCACAAATAAAGTGGAAAGATTAATATTTCTATTCAAGAATTATTTTATTTGAATACATTTTAGCAATGTACTAGTTATAAGAAATATGAAGTATATAAGGGTTCTACTACAATACTATTTCATTTAGGATTTGAGATTTTATGGTACCACATAAAGTGACACAGATTCAACATCCAACATTTTGGAAAATATATGGTTGATGTATAGATAACCCTTCATATATTTTTGATATTGAGATAATGATGGTAGAATAAAGATATTATTGATTTCGATAAAGTATATTTGATATTATTGACTACCTAGAAACTAATTAATAGTTTTTTATTCCATATTTGTTAGATTTTAAAATATTTTTTGACCTAAGGAGTGTATCAAGTATTCTATTTCTGTTTCTGATGCGTTCACTAGGGCGCGCATCTGTCACTTTCAGAGGATGCATGGCTGTTGGCCTGCATTCTTGATTTCCAAAGGCCAGAAGCATCTGTCTCTTATTCATGGATGTTTGTTCCTTGATTGAAATGGAATGATGGGATTTCAGTTCCTCCTTCCGTGGATTCCTCCTTGTAACTCGTTGCCCAGTCTGGGCCTCACATATATACTTAAGAGGTTGTTCGTGAAACTGTTCCTAGTGTCGTATCATTGAGGTTACTGGTTAATTACACTTCTTCTATCAGAACATTACAAGGGTTCCAACCAGGGCAGTAACTTTCAATTGGGGGAGTAGTCATGTAGAACATCGCTGGTATGTCTTGATGTGGGAAAACTAACACGTCTGGGTTTCTTTCCCTTATGATAGGTCATATCAATGGCATAGAAACTCGAAGATTCCTATGTAAAAGGCAGAGAATGTTTTTCCATAAGCATGTCTCTGATGTTTTCCTCAGCTTCTCATGTTTAACACAGTGTATGCCGTGAGTTTAACGTTCAGTAGAGATGGAACGAACTGATCAGAACACTGATAGAAGTGGATTAGATGGGTGAAACCCCTAGAGGGAACACTGATGTTGGGGATAACACATTGTTAGTATACCTATTTCTACTAGGAGAAGAGAGAAAGAAGATGACATGATCTCATAGGGATGTGGTGGCCCAGGTAAAAATCAAGATGGATATGGATTGTTGAGAGTGGATGGGAAGTGAGATGGAGCCGATGCATGGGAGACAGTGAATTTGGGATTGAGCTTCGAAGATACTTCCGACGTATCCCTATGGTAGGGAATCAAATTCCGCATAGTTCGGTGAGGCGTTGGGACACCTGATGAGGTGACCTATAAGAATGGACATATGGATTGAACCTGAATGAAAATAGAACCTTCGGATTTGGGCATCATCTCCTCCGGACACAAAGGCTCGAATGAGATACCATGTTGAGACATGGATGATGGGATTGAACCTCAGGGAGGATTCCTACATATCCATATGGCATGGAATCCATGTCCACATAGTTCAGGATGAGAGTATAGAATCTGGGTGTACTCATAGGATAACGACCTGACGATATACACATGCTTATGCATTGTTAGTAGCCCAAGGTTGGTCTAATGCTCGAGTGGCGGACCATAGAAGTGGGTCCTGATGAGGGGGACCACAACATCTTACCGTCGATTGCTGGATACAATGGATTACCACTTTATGGGTCTACAATGACTTACCATCAATTTATATTGACAAAATCTTACCATTTAATGGGGTTTAACCTCAGGGAGGCTTCCTACGTACCATTTCTAGGGGTCAAGGATCAATTCCCATGTCATTTTAATGTGTACAGTTTAAGGTATAGAGGGACAAAAAAGTGGCATACAGTTTAACGTCATGTGGGGAGAAGGTTAAAAAATATGAATGGGTCAGGACTAGTAGGTTATGGGGTTTAACCTCAGGGAGGCTTCTACGTACATTTCATTGCCAAGGATCAAAGTCCACGTAGTTTAGGAGTGTTTTGTTAACCGACATGAATGGGTTGGGACAAGTAGGTGTTGGGATTGATACTTAAGAAGTCTACCTATGTACCATTCCTTCTCAAGGATCAAATTCCATGTAGTTTGGGATGGTGGATACAATTTAATGTCATGTAAGATGTGGGAGAACTGATATGAAGTGGTTAGGACAAGTAGGTGTTGGGATTGAACCTCAGGGAGGCTTTGTACATACCATTCCTGGGAAAGAATCAATGTCCACGTAGTTCAGGAGTGTTTAGGGGCTTACACACTAAGGCATGCAAGGTATGATGCCATAGTCAATGGTTACTCAAAGGCCACATGAGTCATGCTCTGTGTGAGAAACAAGAGGCTGCAGGGACCTGATGATATCATCGTGAAATGTGTGTCCACAATATGTGGAGTATGAAATACAGGTGTTTACCAGCCTAGGGAGATAGATATTGAGACTTACTCCTAGATGGAGGCCGGATGGAGACAAAACCAAGAGGTAGATGGACATGATAATGAAGTTCCATGTACCCCTCTCGCCTCCAGTCTTTAGAACCAAAGGAGAAAGGAGGATCAAGGGTGGTTCCTTTTGTATGAAAGGCTATGGGATTACACCAAGGTGGTTTCCCTTCCTCATAGACATGCTCCACTCCAATAGAGAGGATCTCATTCCATGTGAGGAATATCTCACTCCAGTGGGGACTAGCAGGAATAGAGAATTTATGAGATAGGGAACCCCATGTATGATGGAAGGGGAAAGACCATAGTCTTACGTCATATTCTGGGGAAGAAGGTTCTTGAGAGTTTATCGTCCTATGTCTCGAACAATGCGGGTTCACTCCGCACCCATAAGAATTTCATAATCGTCACGCTTTAATCCTTCGTAAATGGAAGTCACTGGAAATGTCGTAATGAGGGGGTGTTGTGGAGTGTTCCACTGAGGGGCCCAGGTTATTATGGCTATGCGAAGAAGCAATAGCCATTAGCATGCCTATACAAAAAAGCATGAGGCTATGCAACACAACGTGAACCACTACCAAAGGGACCTTGAAATAACTTCATATGAACTTGGAGGGTTATACGAGAAAAAGGGTTGTGGAGAAATGGGGTGCACAGGAAGAGGCCTTAAGAAGATCTGATGCTCCATATAGTGGAGGGGCTTCACAAAGGGGAATTCTTCACGATGTGGGGTGGCATAGCATTGACATAGGGCATAGGTGAATGTAGAGGGAGCTTCACGAAGTGGAAAGGCTTTTGCGGAGTAGGGCTTCGCGAAGCAAGTGTACCATGTGATGCATAGCACTACAAAGTAATGTTTTTCACAAAGAACAATGGCCCTGCCTTAGCATAGGGTTTATATGTGCATTGAGGGTACTTCATGAATCACGTGTGATTTGTGAATACCCGAGTCCACTTGAATATCTCCTACCTTAACGGTGGCTCGTGGGCTCTGTAAAGGGTATCCCTGTTTGAAATGGGGTCGTATTTGAGCTAAGGGAAGGGTACTTCACAATTCTCAAGTACCTTTAAGAGATCATTTTTCTCAAGGCTTCATAGAGAAGAAGATGCTTCATGATTTAAGAGCAGAGAAGGATAACGGTTGGGATATCCGTCCAATGGATATAGGGGAGCCTGGTATTTATAGGAGAGTGGCTGCGCAAAGTAGAGATGGATCTATGCAATGCCATGTGGTTCTTTGTGATCGGTCGAGGAATGCGTCAAGTTCATCATAACTATAGAGCCGACCATAACCCTCTCCTTCACACGACGCTCTCCTTGCGGTTCCTGTTAATACTTAGGTTAAGTTCCCCAGGCTTGCATAGGTCGATTCGACTCCCTCTGTGGCATGAGGCTTCCGTTCTAGTGCATCATAACCATGGATCCTCCCACATGTTTACTTTGCAGTGCCTGTGGTGCGGGGCTTTGGCTTCACGCTGACCGTAGTGTAGGGATATGTGAATGGTCTTCACAAGGAATCCCCTTTAAAGTTGATTTTCTCTTTGCAATGCTTTTCCTCTACCCACATTTTGGAATCAAAAAAATCCCCCCTCGGACTTGGAACCTAAAAGAAAACGATGGTATAATTCTAAGGGTCAATCCCCAAAATATTTCGGCCAATCACACAGTATGGTCTCAAAGCAAGATCGCATTGTGAAGAGGCGGTGCATGGGTTGAGTGCACCATGGTGCTCTCCATGTCCAAACATTCCACAAAGAATAGGGGGTCATCGCCAATAAATAGGGTTGATGACCTCTTTTTTATCCTTTATCATCATCATGTTTTCATGTATGATCTTCTGATTCACAAAGCTTAATAGGATCCATGGTGGTTCTTAGAGAAGCACAACTTTCTGCTTCTTGGCGCACAATGAGTCCTTCAACTCTATGAGTTTTCGATCCACAAATTACATATGAAAATTCTATGGTAGGGTTTTGTGACTTGTCTTTGCGATCGAACTTCGTGATCGAGCTTCGTGATTGAGCATCGTAAACAAGAATTTTTTTTTGAAAATATTGAAGACTAAATGGCTACCCAAGTAGTTTCTAGGGGTCCTCGTGAATGCATCCCAAAGGAATGAAATGGAAAATAACCTGAGTATCAGGGAACTTGTATGGAGCCGTTGGGATCATGAGTCGCATGTGGAGCTATAGTTAGAGAGACGTAAAATCTACCCACTCTATAAAAGTATTCCTTTTTTAGGTATCATCATGAGGGATTCCATCTTTATTCCAAAATCGAATAGGGGCATGCCGACTTACAGGTTCAGGATTACGTCATTACAGTGCCGGTGGATCAGGGTGGATGAAAACCATGCATGGGGGGATTTCACACCCCTCAACACTGATGGTATATACAACCATGTAAACAGTGTTGAAAGTAAGGTATTTCACCTGGAGATATCCCCTATATTTTACCACATCGTCTGGAAGGAGGCCCTGGGAACCCGTAGAAGGGGTGGACTGATGAGTAGGACTTTCACTAGGGTGGAAATTTTATATATGATTAGGCATGGACCTACTGGGTAGGCACCTCGTGTGATGAATTATGGGTGGAGTTGAGGTGAGTGGGCCTGTATGAGGTGACTTGGGCTTCCAAATTTCACATCTATCCACTAAAGAAGCTAATTCCAGAGCTACTAATTAGGTGGTCATTTGGGACTAATACATTCCAAATCCACCATGGGGAGGTTGGTATTATCCTCTGTTACATGAACCATATCTTGGGGCCCCGGTAAAGGGGACATATTTGACGAGTTCCCCCCTACTGCGAATAAATTGGATGACCCAGAGCAGAGGTTGTCACTGGCAGAGACATTGATGGACCAGGTTCTAGGGGAGGAAAAGTAATCGGTGAGGGACATCAACTTTAAGAACTAGTTCAAGTAGGTCATGAAATTCCCTAAAGATAGACAGTTTCCCACAAGGCCTAGAACATTCCCAAAAGCGGTTCAGGATGGCAAGGAGCACTGCTATTGGAGACTCTTGGAGGAAAACCAGTGGAAGATATGGGGATTCAGTGTTAGTACAGAGTAGAAAATGGTGGTTAGGTTGGATGCATTCATCAAAGTGCTTATCTGCGGCCAGATCATGCCAGTGAGGGACATAAACATGGGTGTGTGACTGACAATGTTCTTTATGGAAACCATTTTGGATGTAGGGGGATGGGTCAACCTCCGAATCCCAATGCTCACCATGTTGTATAAAGTGTTATGGAATATTAACTAAGGTAAGAATTCATAGAGGATATGGGGGTCATTCAACATTTTATATGGGCGTATAACAGTGCATATTAGGGGAATATATGAATCATTGAACCCCATCTCCCCTCCAGGATCATATTTCCTCCCATCCATTTTGAATATGGTGGGGGGATTCTTGACCAAGTTGAACCCACAGTTGGTGCTGAACCAGATCTAGAAGGCAGATGATTTCAACTTACACCTATTCCCACTACATATATGCATGTTCACCTATGATGACCATAGAACGTAGGGGAATTGGTCCTACCTCTTGGATTTCCAGCATGGGGTACTGGTGGAGCGGGTCGACCATGAGTCTCTGTTTAAGGCCAACAGCCCATACCATTTTTCAAGGTATTTTTGGTGCATGTAGCGGTTGATCCTGCAGGTCTATTTGGGGGTGTTCCACGAGGATCACCAGTGTGTGATGAGGCAGATGTGGATCATGTTCACACGAGAGGATGGGAAGATGCGGAATGAGTTGCCTCCAACTACATATATACACAGGATGGGGAAGGAGTATGCCTAGAGATGGGAGGGGGCCTACCCGGGGGTGATGTTGAAGAAACAGATGGTCCGTGCCAGTGATGATGTGCCTCCCCGACCATGATTTCGGGGGGAAAATGTAACGAGGAAATTTCATGGTGGAAGGGCTACGATGGCATTGATACCCACACCGTTCGAGAGGTAGGCGGCGGTAATGGATCCAATGGTCCTAGAGAAGTAGATTCATCTAGAGGGGTGGCTGAAAGGGGGATTACGAAATATATTTACCGGGCATCAAGGAAATGACTGCTCTACATTAATATGCCAGGGAATTTCATCTTCATGGAGGATTAGGACATCTGGGATTTCAACAGACAATTCCTCAACCCTTTCGAGATGTGGCACCATCTGAACCATCTCGAGATGGATTTCTGGGGATTGGTCCCATCAGGTCCGGCTTTGCGATATCCCAGGCGGAGGGGGAGCAATACCATGCCAATATGGAGTATTTCATGCAATCCCATGGTGTCCCATTCTCGATCAATATCGGTTAAAGATACTTTATGATTGAATTTACCCAATGTAGTTTTCACCACCGAATTGATGAAAAGCTTCCCTCATCTGGAAGAATAAGAAGAATCCTCTTGGGTGAGGGGGGGGGGGGGGGAGGCCCGTAGGGGGAGCTCCCGGGAGGAAGGTGAGGTGAGAAACTTAGACCTAGAGTGGGAAGAGTTTGCTGAGGCCATTGAGTTAAAAACTAAACCACCTACCGATATATTTCAACTGGGTAGTTTAGGACTTCTAGAATAACACTTGACCTGTGCAAGAAGCCTCATACACAAAACGTGCTCTCATTCGATGGTAGATGTAGTCGCGGGAAAGTTGGGATCCGTACCCATGGCTACAACAATCATCATGTAGGGCAGTGTTGTGACACCCAGGGTAGTCCTCCTAGAGCATTAGGACTTCCAAACAATATAGAGATGGCCACGCCTCTGGGTTATGATAGAAATAACTCAGGAAAGAGACAAATTAATTGATCTCTGTAAGTATTCTTCACAGAATAAGTAACTATCATCAATTGATCATGTTAATAAATGCTTGTGTGCCTCTTGTATGCACAGTTCTTCAAATGGTATGGTCTTCCTTAGAGAGGTTGGTCAGAGCTCCCAGTGCTTCTTTTCCAAGGGGAACACTGGTGGTCATAAAAGCGTACATTCGAAATGACTAATTAGCAGTGCTTCCGATCACTGGTGGGGATTTCTGTAGGACAGAGCCTGAGATCCTTGAGGTGGGCTCTGATGACAAGGATCAATCAAGCAACATCGGTACTAACATACTCGATCGAATACCATATTCCTATCCTAATAATGAGTTCCTAGAGGCGTTTCCAACATACGAACATGTCGACCCTACATACTGGGATGAGATGCCCTCTAACGAAGAAGACCGCTAGACCGTATGTTGTCAGTCATGGAACCTGATCAAGTGCTTCATCAAGAAAACTTCTCATGGGTAATGGATATTTTAGATGGGGAGGCATCTTTCTTAGCTGGGTGATCTAGGCTCTTGAAGAGTAGATTCCCAGCATTCTCATATTCTCATTCAGGACATCATGGTAGAGAAGATTCAGGAGCATGATCGTAGCCTTGGTGTAGCCTGGAAATAGAGGAAATCAGTGAACATCATGAGGCTCTAGGAGGCCAAAGGAGAGGTTCAGTGGTTACAGGCACGAGCGATCGAGTAATTTGTCTTCCTTAATGAAAAATTGGGACTCGTATCACTATAGAAGGCCCATCTGGTATAGGCCAAATAATGTATAAAGAAAGCCTCTAAGGAGATGTCCACTATTCGAGATGACGAGGAGTGGTCCTAGAATGCGGTTGATGAACTATGCCCCATCACCACCGAGGAGGAATAAGATCTATATAGGTGACATCAGATCCTGGACGACATAGTCTAGAGGGTGGCGGAGCTGGAACGCTCTATCGAAGGGGTCAACCCATCCATTGGAGGGGCCTATACTTGTGTGTTGTGGTTCATGAAAACTCTTTAAAAGCACATTCATGCTTTAATTATTTGTGTTGGATGCTTTCATGTTTTTCTATATTTTTGTGGTTTACTTCATTGTTGTTACAATCGTGAAACATACAACGATCAATCACTAAGATCACGTGGGTTGGGACCGATGTGAGAAACAAGGGATGACTACCACATTGTTCCATCTGAATATGAGAGTTCCAACCAAAATCCAGGCATATAGGGATTGAAAAAAAAAATCCGTATCTCTGAGAAGAAAGGAGGAGGCCTGACGAGAATATGATGTTCTCCGAACAATGGATGTTCCATTTTCCCAATGTGCTCTAGCGCATGAGCGGGGTAATGTCAGGGCCATTAGAATTGATCCGAACATAGTGGAGTGGAAAATGTGAATCAAGATACCCAAAATTTGGAATACAGTCGAGGTTCCATGAAAATGAAGGATAATTGTTGACCGTGTTTGAAACACAGCATCCCTATTGTGTTAGCCTGGTTTGCGGATAAAAAATAAGGGCTGATCGTTGACCATATTCGCATCACCGGGCCTGACTCAAAAATTTTATCTTCCAGTCTTTCAGAACATTGGCCCAAAATAGTATGCAAGCCATAGGTCGAGAATACACACTACTAGGGGGTTCTTTTAGATGTGAAATAGGACAAGGGTCCGAATAAAGGTCACACAAAGCATGGGGGTGGAGTGATGGGTTGTTCGAATGGAGTCCAACAGTTTTGAAATTATGACACCATGGTGAAAATACAATAGATGGGTGCATCAGTATGAACAAAGATTAAACATCCTTACAAACATGAACTCTCTTATGAGGACCTATAATTTCTTTAGGTTTTACGTTATAACAAGGAGTATGATAGACATGTAGTTTAACGTTATATAGTGTGGATGGTGCACATAGTTTTAAGGTCATACTACCTGGTACATGATAAGGGTTGAGGGGCAAGAAGGGTTAATGAACATGAGGCTAGGCTCAGGTTGAAATACATGGGCTTCACAATGTATCTCATAAACGGGATAATCAGGACAAACTTATTTCTTAAACATGCCATGGTCAGAGACCAATGCTGGTAGAGGAAACCAACTATAACAAGGAAACTTGATTGTCCCATAGATTACATGGGGCATACTGAAGTAGATCAGGGTAGAACCTATATTTAGTCTCATGCGTTGAGGACACATGGACTCATGTAGTTTAACATCATATGATAAGACATGAATGTAAGGTTGAGATCCCAGAAGGGTAGTACCTGATGCAGTAGAAATAATCCTGATGTGAATGAAGATATAAGGACTCTACACCACACTATGTATCCCCAGGGGATGTTTTTTTGGTTAGGGGACCGAAAGTGAATGTTAGGCTGGGCCCATGGTAAAGTTCCGAGACATTTATATGTACCCACTCGAACATCAAGGAAGTACGGAAGTCACTAGTAATACGATGAAGGGATTGCCGCATACAGGTGGAGCCATAGCCTGCATATCAGCATGATATCGACGGTGTCCTGGGAGAAAACCATGAAATCATGGCTTGCAACAAGGCCGCCGAACTGGGTCATCACATAGATCTTGATGACCAGTGTCTCTTTAGTCCAATCATAAAAATGGATTTTCATGTCAGGGGGACTTAGTTCATCCTCTTATATCCGCATCTTTTAAAGTGTCTGAGTTTGGATTAGGTTGATTCCAAAGATTGTATCGATAAGTCAGCATAGAACCTCTATGCTATTGAAATGGACGGTAATATATAGTGGGTGAATGCACCCCTATATAGGAGGTCCATCATATTCTCTAGATAAAGAGATAATGGAATGGAATTCTGAATACTCAGCTGCCTCATCCTGGAAGAATTCTGTAGCTGCTACCTTTGTCTCAAACTATAGGGGGCTTCATGAAGCATCAGAAAGGGCTTCACGCATATCCGATGACAGGAGAAGAGCCTCAAGGATAGTGAGCCTTGGTAGAATGGTATCAAGATGCTTAAATATATGATACTTCCATGTCAAGTGTGGAAATTTTATTATAGGAGGTCTTTTTAGGGAAGAGGGCATGACGGGGCCTATCGGCTGCCCTGGTGGCAGTCTAGTGCTGCAAACATCGAGTTTCTCGCTAGTCGAAACTGATAGAGTGACTACCAGAGGTGGCGCAGATGGATGAAGTTGGTACGTAACAGAGTTGGATGATCACAAAGTTGTTGAGGTGGATCCTCATGATCATCTAACACAAATGGATGTGATGGTGGACTTGATGACACCAGATGAAGAGGCTTGGCATGCTGAGATATGTGTTGGAACTGATGTCTGGTTTCAATGTCAGGCACAGTCTGGCTGAAAATACATATTTTTGCACTCTTATGACCCATATAGCCACAACATCGATGCCACTAATGGTGGTTGGGGACGTTGAGAGGGTCTGTCTGGCACTCCTCACCGTAAAAAATAATGTAGTGGTTTAGCAGCTCCACAATGTTAATTGTGGTGTACCCTTGAGCGTCACTAGAAGAATACTCCACAGCTGGACAAATTTCAGGAGGAATTACCATCTACAGGTCCTGAAGTCACCGAGAGTACAAGATGACAATGATTTTTGTGGGGGACTTTGTTTTCCCTTGCGTCGCCGATGCTTTATCTACTGGGAAGAGAAAGGCTAAGTTGTTGACGTAGAAGTAGTGGCAGCAGGTGATGCGACATCTTCTAAAGGCTCAGGGTGATTTAGACATGCACAAATTATACCAAGGCCATGAGATATTGTTTTATGATTCATCCAGTCATCACAATTATGGGATCCACGGTTAGAAACCAGGTTCCACTCACATTTGTTATGACATCCACTATCTAGATTCACAAAGATGCATGCTACCTGGGGTGGTGCTAGGGCTAACCTGACTATATTGTTATTGACTATTCTTGAAGCTGGTCATTAAATTCATAGAACTATTTGAGAGTGTGCCCCATGATCCAATGATAGGGGTATTAATTAGGGAATTCAGTGAAATACCTCTCTTATGGACCCCTTCATTCAGGCAAACGTAGACATCCCAATTCCAAGGTTCCTCAGAAATAATCAGGTACCTGAGCCTCGTTGAATGAGTAGGGCCAGTTTCTCTAATCCGGGAAGGGATCTCTGGGAGCCTGGCCCTAACAAGGGGCTGAAGGAGCCTGTTGAGGAGCGGGACTTTGTTATCTCCCCTGGGAGGTGGTGGCGCATTACATAGGGGCACCTTCTTATTATGATATGGGAACTACTGGGCCGGAGGCAATGCCTAAGGAAGAGGGCCTCTGTGTGATTATGGAGGTGGATCCAATGGTAATAACCCCTATTTTTTTGGAGCCACTGTCTACTCCACCATGATGGTCTCAGCTTTAGCAACACTTCTTTCTGGAATTGCATGATGCAACAGTCGTTCCTGCAAGGCCTACTACAATGCTCTCCTCTAAATGATGGGCCTTATCAGAGGAGTCTCAGAATCCCCTGGGGTAATTCTTCATATAGAGAGAGGGGACCAGTTCTGTATTGACATTCCCCCCCACACATTTTTAGCTACTGATTTTGAATTAGTGGCATATCTAGAGAATAGGTAATTCTTTTCCACATGGCAACGAAGACTGTAACACGTTCGTCAGGTCTCTGCTTACACATGAATAGTTCAGCAATACTCATCTTCTGAGTGACAGATATGAACTAGTAAAGAAACTGTCTATGAAGGTATACCCAGCTGGTGAATGGTATGATGGGTAGCTTGATGTACTAGGAAAACATAGACCCTTCCAAAGTCTATATGACACATCAGATTTTGGCAGCTTCTTTCTATTCTAGAGTTCCTAACAAGGGTCCGCTCCTTGAGATGATGGGGTCCAAATACTGCAGCAGTTCTCACATCCCTTTAGAGGGCGAGAAGGAGAGATTTATAAAACATAGAGGTTCTGGAATATCATCCATCGACACCAGATATGGATTTCCATCAAGATGTATTTCCACCAATCAAGTTTCCAATACCTCGAGGTGATAAATAAGTGACCCCATCTGATCATCTTGGAGGGGGTTCCAATTGTGACTAGGATCCCTAACCACTAGTGTGTTGGTAGATTCTTCAACATGATAAGAAGACCCGAAGGCTCGTGGAGTGGCTTGGGGGATGACCTACAAAGCTGCTGGGGGAACCTGAGCTGGGGGCCGGGGATTATCACGCCTATAGGGCACATATGGAGACACATACCACACCCTCTTTCTATATTTCCAGCCCTCCATATTATCATCATGGGAAGGATGGTCAAGGTCACCTGGAGGAAATTCACTGGGGTAAAGTTGTGCCTTCCCCGGATGCCCTGGCCGAGGATAACCATAATCTAGTCATCTCTTCACAACACGTTCAGTAAAGAGATAATAAATCATCTTCTTATTCTCTATGAGTTGTTGGAGAAATGCAGAAATTTTTTGATCATCCTCTATCCTTTGTATGGATCCAGACAGATCATAGGGTTTGACAGATCCGAGAAGTTATTTTCCCTTATTAGGATTACAGTTGAGGATTAATGTCTCAGTGGGCACATGAAGACCTAGTAGATTCCTCTGCTAATGGGTAACCCTTCTGATGTATCTAATAGTTGTGGAACTCCCTCCGAGGGTCATTTTTCTCCAAATAGATTTGTATCTCTCTCTTCCTCTAATATTTTGGCCTTGTTAACCACAACTCTACCTCAGGGAATATCTTCAATATTGACTAGAAAGTTGGGTTGGCGCTGGATAGAACTAAAATGGAGGGCTGCGTACTACCCCCAACCATAGATCATCACATGGTGGAAGCCTCCTTGATAATCTATAGGAGTACTTTAATGATTTAGATGCATAGTATTTGGAAGGTCCTATGGAGGCCAGATGACTTTGGTCATTGGTCCATGGAGAGTCTGACAAAATTGACCAAATGACATTATTGACCAATGTCATTGAAGTGTGACTAACTCTTGGGGTAAGCCACTCACCGATGATAAAGATGAATGTGCATCACCTACAAGGTCTAGTGAAAGAATCCAACATCTTCCTGAGTGATCGATGCTGGTGCACTGAAATTCAGTGTTGCGATTGGCAAAAAAATCTCTAGGAAATTGTCTACCGCAAAAATGTCCCACATGCTCCACGGCTCAGACTCGGGTTCTGTCCCTTGGTCTCCCCACTCATCGACAAGAGGTGGATGAGGAACCAGAAGTGGTACTGAAGAAGACTGCTGAGACAGTAGGCTGAACAGTGGAGAATACGACGAGCAGGCTGAAAAGGCACCACATCTTGGTATATCATCTAAAGAGAGCACTCACATAGCCACCACATCCTGATAAGATGGGCTGGTGACCACATTTTCTGGTGTTGTGACTACGACTGCTGGGGGGGACCATGTTGTTGCTCGTCCACCATCAGTCCCCAGAATAATTCTCTTTGATATCTGGTTAAGGTAGAGAATTCTCCTAGCAATGATGGATGCGATTGCATGATCACACCCTCGAGAGATGCCAAATCTTCATCCACATGGATGAATTGGCAGAGGGAGGCAATGATCCAGTGGACCTTGAATTTCAGGAGTAGAAGGATAGTATGCCTCTTCCCTACCCCATCCCATGAAACAGAGGATTGATTTGATGGTTCCATAGACGAATCTTATTATATCTTAGAATCTAAGAATAATAAAGGTTTAATCTCTGTCTGTATCTTCTTGGAATCTATTTTATGGCAGCAGCGACCCACCCTCCTACTCTGGGATAGAACTTATGCAAAGGGTAGATTTTTGGATTGAGGAGGACCCTCAGCTTGACTTGTAATAGTTCGGAGTGTACTTTTTCTATGGTGAGCCGGGGTGTGTGGGGAACCAAGATAGATGTCAAAGGGAACACGAGGAGGATCTCCATGTCCAGTGGATGAAACGTGGAGGGAATATCCCCAGGAAGTGCTGGAGTGGGAAGGACCTCTGCTATAGCTTGTGGGAGCATGGGTAGGGACTCCATGCTTGTTTCCTCTTTCCTCATTAGTGTGAGGAGAGTCCTCATACCGGTCAAACAGAACATGGGTAAGACATCTATGTTGGGGGCCCCTAAAGCAAGGTAAACCTCCTCTTCTCTAATTGCTGGGATAGGGAGGACCTTCATTAGCTTCTATAAGGACATGGAGAATCCCCCCATGATGATGATTGAATGGATGGTAGCATCTTTACACAGGAAACCTGTGATTTGAGGAACGAGACCATGCCTGAGGTCAGGGGTAAGGAAGTGACATCCGTACAATGCATCAATAGAGCGGGGAGGAACCTCATTCGGATTGAAGGTGGCATGGGGAGGACCTCCACGTCATGATTGGGAGTGGGATGAACATGCTCTTTCATGGGTGATGGTACAAGGAGGACCTATGTACTAGGTTTCATTACAATGGGTCAGCCCGTGACGGGCACTACCTGCATTAGCAACTGGGAGAGTCAACCCAGCCTACTTGTGGGGTGGTTGGGACTTCAATCTGAGCCAAGAATCTGAGTTCCCCTTCTTAGTAGAAACAAAGGGCTTATGGTATGCGTCAATTGTGACATAGGCTATAGTAGCTGTTGTTGTTGACACCCCTCGGAGGGATTCCTCCTCGTCCTATGCCCGAATCTGGTGTCAATTCAACGAGAGTGGGAACAAAGGTGTAGGGGCATAGTTTAACTTCTCCTCATCTCATGGGGATTTGAGGCGGTGCTGACACGACCTAGTGGGAGTCCTCTTTAGGGGACCCTATGACAGGATTCCTGTCAGGCTAGCCTGGACATCCCTCACCTCATTGTCATCAGGGTGGGGTCAACTATTCATTTTGGGGAGAGGCCTCTGAAATTGTTATACCTCAGAGTGGGGAGAAGTGGCTCCATGTAAGGCCTTTGTGGGTGGCGGTGGTGATGATTCACAGAATCCTTTAAGACTTGAAGTGCCATATCCTATGTTGGGATAATACTCTCTTCCTAGTATCGTCAAATGAGGTCATTTATAACCCTTATATGATTGATTTTAGAAGGGTGGATGGAGTGTGGGCACCAAACAGCTGTGGATATGGAGGTTGTCATGGGAGGAATGAGGCTGCATGGGATTTCCACGTCGATGTTTCCCTAACCCCAGCATCCATGGGTGGGTGGTGATCAATTTCCTATCATGAAAGATTGGGTCCTGTAACGCCAAGGGATTTAACCATTAGTGATGAAAGAAGGAATGATACATCCAGTACCCCTATTACATTCCTTCTTCTAGGATTGGTAAGAAGGATCCATGATGACAACGTCACAGACTGAGATTTACAACATTCCACTGCCCCAATTTCTAGTGAGTTTCACAGCAGGCCCACGATTTTCTTGGCAGGACCTAGCACCAGATACAAGGATTTGGTGATACACTAACCCACGGATGTCTCATATGATAATAATATCCATATTAAGGAGACAAATTTCACATCATATTCACCATTTTTGTTTCTGACACTTTGGTCGGGTTGTGTATCCATCGCTTTCAGAGGACACACGGTCGTTGCCCCGCATTCCTGCTTTATAATGGTGGGTGGCATCTGATGCTTATTTGGGGATGTTTTCTCCTTGATCAAAATGGGATGACGGGATGTCAGTTCTTCCTTCCACATATTCCTCATTGGAACTCGTTTAGTCGTTAGAGTCTCCCTTATAGACTGACGACGTTGTTTGTGATACTCTTCATATTTTCATATCCTTGTGGATGCCGGTTAGTTACGCTACTTCTATCTAGACATTCCAAGGGTTCTATCCCGGGAAGCAACCTTCAGTGTGTGTAGTAGTCATGTTGGACATCACAGTCATTTCTGGATGCTGGAACACTGACGTGTCTGGGTATTTTTTTCCGCTTATGATAGGGCTTCATGGGGGCGCAGAATCTGATGGCATCCCATGTCGAATGTGAGGAATTGTATGCCATATGCATGTATTTATGGTTTTTCATAGCTTCCCATGGTTAACACAGGGTATGCAGTAAGTTTAATATCCAGTAGAGACAGATCAGACTGATCAAAACACTGACGAGAGTGGATCATATGGGTACAACCCCCAGAGGGAACACTAATGGTGGGGCTAACGCCCAGTTGGCTGCCCGATTGCTACTAAGAGTAGTGGGAAAGTGGATGACATGATCTCACTGGGATGTAACAGCTTGGGTAAGAATCATTATAGATATGGATTTTTTATATTTCATGGGGAGTGAGATTGAGCTGATGCGTGGGCAAGGGTGGTGTTGGGCATCATCCTCAAAGAGACTTCTTACATATCCCTATGGCATGGAATCAAAGACCATGTAGTTCGGTGAGGCGATGAGACACCTGATTAGGCGACCCATAAGAATGGACGTATGGATGGTACCCGTAGTAAATAGAACCTTTGGGTTGGGGAATGATATTCTCATGACACAAAGGCTCGAAAGAGATACCACATAGAGACATGGATGTTGGGCTAGCTCGAGGAGGATTCCTACATATTCTTTTTGGAGAGAATCAAATTCCACATTGTTCCGGATGGGGGGAATAGAATCAGGGTGTTCACATAGGACAAAAACCCAATGATATACTAGGGATTATGCATGGTTAACAGCTAGAGGTTTGTCTGAAAATCATGGGGGGACCAAAGAAGAGGTTCCTGACCTGAGGTACCACAAAAACTTACCATTGATTGCGATTTACAACAGATTACCACTGGATGGGGACACAAAGGCTTACCATCGATTGGGATTGACAATGACTTACCGCTGAATGGGGTTGAACCTTAGTGAGGCTTCCTATGTACCCTATCTAGGGGACAAGGATCAAAGCCCACGTAGTTCGAATCTGTACAATTAAATATCTTGTGGGACAAAAAAGGGGTGTACAGTTTAACATCACATTAGATGAAGGTGAACCGAAATGAATGGGTCAGGACTAGTATGTTTTGGGATTGAACCTCAGGGAGGCTTCCTACATACCTTTTCATGATAAGGATCGAAGTCATTGTTGTTCGTGAGTGTTTGGTGAACTGACATGAATGGGTCAGGACCAACAGGTGTTTGGCTTGAAACATAGCCAGGCTTCCTACATACCTTTCCTTAGAAATGATCAAAGTCCACGTAGTTCAGAATGGGGGATATAGTTTAACACCAAGATGGATGATGGTGAACCAATGTGAAGTGGTCAAGATAAGTAGGTGTTGGGATTTAATGTCAGGGATGCTTCCTTCCAACCTTTCTTTAGAAATGGTCATAGTTCACATTGTTTGGGAGTGTTTTGGTGCTAAAATACTAAGGTTTCCCATGTAGAATTCCATAATAAATTCTTACTCTATGACCATGCAAGTCATGCTCGATGTGATAAACAAGATGTAGTAGAGACTATATAATCACGTCATTGAAGGTGCATCCGTGAGAAGTGGAGTGTGGATTACACTCGGTTAGTGGCCTAGGGAGAGGGAGATTGGGACTTACTCTAGGATGGAGGCCCAATGGAAACAAAAACTAGAAGGAGAGGGATAGGGTAAAGAAGGTCCTTGTTCCCCACTTGTATATAGTCTTTGGAACTGAAGAAGAAAGGAGGATCATGTGTGATTCCTCTTGAAAGAATGGCTTGGGGCATACACCAAGGTGGTTTCCCTTCCCCATTGATAGGCGCTTCTCCAGTAGAGAGGATATCATTCCATATGAGGAAGATATCTGACCAATGGAGATGAGGGATCATAGAGAAAGTCTGAGAAAGGGTACCCCATGTATGGGTGAGGATACTGTTTAACTTAATGTTCTGGGGATGAAGGAGTATGGCAGTTGATCGTCCTGCAGCTTGGACGATGTGGGTTCACTCCGCACCCTTAGGACTTACAAAACCAACATGCTTTAACCCTTGGTGATGGGAAGGCACAGACAATGCCTTGATGATGGGGGTTTTTAGAGTGGTCAATTGTGGGGCCCACATTAGCATGGCTATGCGAAAAAGAAATATCCATTGCCGTGGCAATGCGAAGAAGCATGAGGCTTAGCAATGAAACATGAAGCACCACCCAAGGGAACTTGAAATCACATCATACGAACCTCGAGGATTGTTCAAGAAAATGGTTTGCGGAGCAAATGGGTTCGTAGGAAGAGGACTTGGGAAGCTCTAATGCTCCATGTAGTGGAGGGGATTCGTAAAGGGGTATGCTTTAAAAAGTTGAGTGGCCTAGCCTAGGCAAAGGGAATAGGTTCATATGAAGGGACCTTTGTGAAGTTGAAAGGCTTTTTCGGAGTATGGCTTCAGGGAGCAAGGGTACCGTGCATGGCATAGCTCTGCATAGCATTGTGCTTCCCGAATCACAGTGACCATACCTTATCATAGGGTTTACAAGTTCATGGAGGTTAATTCATGAATCTTGTGTTCTTTGTGAAGTCCCGAGTCCCCTTGAGGATCTCGTTCCTTCGCAGTGGCCCATGGGCTTCGTGAAGGGAATCCCTGTTTGAAGTAGGGTCATATTTTTAGTTAGGTAAGGGTAATTATCAATACTCAAGCAGCTGTAAGAGCTCAGTTTTCTCAAGGCTTCACTGAGCAGAAGGTTCTTCATTATTTGAGAGCAGAGAAGGTGAAAGGTCAGGGTATCCATCCTTTAGCCTCAAGGGGAGCCAGTTATTTATAGGAGAGGGGATGCACAAAGCATATAAAGCTACACACAACTCTATGTTGCACTCTACGATCGTCCGAGGACTACGTCAAGTTCTTCATAACTATAGAGTCGACTGTTACCCCCTCCACAGCGTGGATCTCTCTTCACAGCACCCGCAAAAGTTTCATTCATGTTCCCCAGGCTCACAGAGGTCTATTTAGATCCCTCCATGGCACGAGGCTTCGGATCCAGTGCCTCATAACCATGGAGCCTCCTGCATATTTTCTCTGTGGTGCCTGCGGTGTAGTGATATGGCTGTGCGCCTTCTGCAGTGCAGGGCTCTGCGAAGGGTCATTGTGAGGTAGACCCTTTGATGTATATTTTCTCTTTACGATGCTTTTCCTCTGCCCACATTTTTGTGTCAACAATTTTTTACTGAAGGAATAAGGATCCATTGACATATTGAAATAAGTTTTTATGGTAACTTATAGTAATATGATGTTTTAAGAGAATACGTAATGAAGGTCCTCACATTTATGTTTTGTGACCTTCCTTATAAATGTTTGGATTGTGTGTTTGGATTGATTTATTTTGGATAAACCTAAGGGTTTGAATGGATTATGGTGGACATTGGATACAATTATTTAAGGTTATAACATTTACTATTATTATTTTTGGAATGTTATAACTTTATAAAAAGGACAACACACATGTTAGGCGATAACTCTTCGTTTCTAGTTAGGGCATGAGAGTTAAACACGCAACTGAAGGGAGGCAAGGGTGCATCACCTACCACTGGCCTATTTGATGTCCTGATTTATATACCATTGTTTTTTTATTTAAATATTATTATAGATGTAGTATAAATTCATTTTTGAAACCATATATGATTAGGATAAATAGAATATTTCTTATTTGTATTATCTTTTAGAGAGAAAGATGAGTTTGTGGTAGAAATTAGTCAAAGGATGGAACTCTACTTGTCAATTATGTATTCTTCCATTTTTTCTTATTCTATGAAGTAATTAATTCATATAATTTAGGTTTAAGAACTTAAAACCAAAATAAAATTCCAATTAGTTTCTTTTCAGATTAATCCAATGGTCCCCTAGTTCATTAGCGATTTCCAGCCTTTTGATTGTTCTCTTTCTCCTAATCATGTTCTCTTTCAGTACATTATGATTATGTTTTTTTTTCATGTCCATGTTTTCCAACGTGTAACACTTTTATGTGTTATATCTAGTAAATTTCATACATTACTATCATTTTTTTATGTTAGACCTTTTATTAACCCCATTTTGATGTGGGTTTTCTTTAAAGGTATTTCTTTAGTATCAACCTTTAAGTTTCAAATTCTAATTTCAAATTGAATGGACGTTATTTTTTGAAGGGGGGGGGGGGGGAGAATGTAACACCCATAAGATTTCACAGTAAGTTTTCTCTTTAAAGTAATTCAATTGGTTATAATTCACACTACACCGACTTGGCTTCCATAATATGAATGATTGAGTTTCTACAAAATAGTGCTTTAGTGTTATAATTATTTAAATGATATATTTATAACATAACCCTAAAATATAGAAATGTGAAAAGTAATAAATAAATAATATTTGATATTCATAATTTTTTAGTATAAATAAAACATATTTATAATGAAATTTATAAGTTTTGGTACAATAATAATATGTTTAGAAATACTATTGTCATAAAATAACAACTTATTATATGTTTTGGTGAACAATAATAAAATTAATTTTAGACACTCCTAAAAATTGAAATTTGTAAAAATAGACTTCATTTTTGAAATTGAAAAATAAAAATTAGCTAAATGTAAATGTTTCTTATTCTTATGATAACTTTCAATTTTTGATGAATAGTGAAAAACACTGGATTACTTTTAAAAACCGACTTTTTCATTAAAATAATTATTTTACATTAAATTTATTTTAAAATAAAAATATATGAATAATACATATAGTAACAAAATGTATGATATTTGAATCCTTTTTATAATATAATTTGATAAAAAATTCATTGAACTTGTTTAATGTATTTTCATCCACATTATAGGCACATCTGTAAATTAGCATAAAACATAATTTTACAGCTTCTTTGAATTGAATTTTGAAAATATGACATACATGGTTGTGATAAGTATGAAAATTTTGGTTTAATAGGATCTAAATAACTTTTGATGAATAGTATCTTTTGAATTTTAATTACCACTATTAAAGGTAAATATGGTAGTCAATGGTAAAAATAAAATTATTATAACATACAATTACCCTAAAATAGGTCCAAATTTCATTGGATAAGTGTTTTTCAACCTAAATCATCCTTTGAAAAAAAAATATGATCCTATTGAATCCACTTCTCTCAGATTACAAGATTTATTATATTTAATTTAAATAAGAGTTAAGAATGTCATTTTCAAACTATAATAAATAATCCTTTTTCAATATACGGTTACACATAAGATAAATTCTACTATAAATATTAATTATAAAGATAAATAGATTTCTTATAACATGGTATTTTTTTAATCATTTTTATACATTAAATAATTAAATTAATTTAGGACACAATGATGAGGCGGTGATATCCTTATTAATGAATGATTAAAATAAATGATATTATTAATACTGAAATAAATTTAATTTGAAGAATTTTATTCCATACATGAATATTTTATGTAAATTAAATGTTAGGATTTATGAAATTTGTTTTTTATGGAGTAATGTTGTTATGAAAATTTAAAAAGTCATCTATAAATAGTGTCAAAAATTGACATAATTCGTAATATTAAATATAAAGAAGTTTATTAAATTATATAAAATTCCTAAAAATATAAGATTCATCCAAATGACATAGATAATTTTAATAATATCATTAATGATACACTTTAGGTTCTCATGTCTTTTTGTTACAATTATGTTAACCATATTGTATGGAAATACAAGAAGACATGGTTAAAGGATAACTGTTTAACTAAGGGTTAAATCCAAAAGATAAGGTTAAATTTATGATCTAAAATTATCTAAAACCTATTGGTTAGGATAATTTTGATCCATACTCATATAATATTTTACATAATAAAATATTTATTCATTTTAAACCTAAAATTAATTTATTATAATTTAAAAAATTGGAAGTTTTGTAAAGTGCCCTTTCACCTCAAATATAAAGGAAACCCATCCTTATCTTCAATTCACATATCTAAATCCCTTTGGATCGTCCAAAAACTGAACATTTCAACTCCCAAAATCCACCAATACATCCTAGAGGTCATAATTTGGGCATTAATCCATCTTCAGGAGTTGTTTTGTGCAAATCCAAAGGAGATACCCAAGGAAGCGGTAATTGATTCATCACCTCTTTTAATGTTCTTTTTTCCTATAATTCATCTTTATATGTTGTAAACATTAAAAAATTACTAAATCCAGTATTATAAATAAAATGGGATGTTATTATAACCATTGAACAACCATATTTCTCATTTTATACATCTTATGAATAACACTATCACCAAGCGTGTCTGCGTATAACTCACCGTCTCCACGTTGTGGTGTAATTTTTTAAACAAAACTATGTTATTTGGATGGGTATATTGAATAGTATAATGGATATAAATGATAAAAATAACAACATATTATTTATTTATAATTCATATTCCATCCAATTCTATAGTATTTAAATATTAATGAAATTATATGGTCTCTTGTGCGCTTGTACGACTTACTGTCTCCGTGATGCGATGACAATCATCTTCCATGTTTACCATTTAATAATGACTATAAAAATATATTAACTGAATACGTATGAAATATATAAAATAATAATTATTTTTTTGTGATATATATTTATATAGATAAATATATACCATTTACTTGTTTCTTTTGAATATGATAAGAAAACATTAACATCATTCATGTGTACGTACGACCTACCGTCTCCATGAATAGTATATTCTACATCATTTATCTATATATTATATATATTTATATATGAAATATATATGATATATACATCATTTTTAATATTTTAAATATAATTTAAGTATGATATATATAATGAGATCAAGAATAAAAATTTAAAACATGTGTGATAATGAAAGCGATTTTTTGCATTATATTTGAATTGTAAATCAATGAGTAATATAAAGTCAAAAAAACCATATATTATATCATTAATATTATTCTGGTACAAGTTAATAATATATTCAATAAAATTATATAGTTGTTTCCAACACATAAGGAAAGTATCAAACTTAAGGTAAGGGTTAATTCCTCAATCTCATTATTATCTGAGATTGTTTATGTGAAAGTATTTAATGGGACATATTTATCATCAAATTATTTGTTTCATAAAAAAAGTTTAAAAATGAGTATTGTATGGTATTATGGAAGGTAATCATTAACTATAACAATCTTTTAACTGTCTTAAATATTTATTTTTCTAAATATATTTAATTAAATTCCTTTTTTTCAAAACGATTTTAAGGACTTATATATAAGGACATGATTTTTTTATTATTTTAATTTATTTCAAAGGTTTATAAGTGGTATGGAACATTTTGATTCAAAAATAAATTTTAAATGACTTCTTTTATACATTGTGTGACATTTAAACAATTTCAAGAAAAAATGCATATTTATCTCAAAGAGTGTTGCAGTCTATTTTCATCAATGTCAACATTATTTATTGGATTTTATTCATGACTAAGGTTGATTTATTATAATAAAATATTAAAAATTATATTTAATGAGTTATAATATGATTGACTATAGTTCTTCCATTTTCATATCATTTTTAGTTTATGGTTAAAGTATTAACATTTCGTCTGATAGTTTTAATTGCAATATTTTTTTTCATGTTTCAACCTTTTCATATGAGGAATGAATTTGACTTAGTATGTGTTGAGAGGGGAACGTTATATACCCTTGATTCATCAGTAGGTCATAAGACAAACTAGTGTCTTTGAATAGGGCCTTGACATAATATTTATTTATGGTCACGGAATGATGCCTAGACGTAGTGGTTAGGATGTCCAGCATAATGAATTCCATCATTATGAGATTAGTCATTGATTTTACATGTTATTTGACTAGTATAATATCCATGTGAATGATTAAATGGAATTATTTGATTTATTCTTTCTATATTTATCTATAAATAATGTTTTAAATGTCTTTTGTTTTATTTTTATAGATTTTCTTAAATGTTTAAGCATATTTTTTTTATATTTTTCTATATTTTTTATCCTCACTGAAAATATAAGATCACCCCTTAATTATGTTTTATTTTACTAGTACTCCAAATTATGTTTTATGATTGATATAAAGGGTTAATATAGGGTATTAATGGAAACATAAAAGTATCACCTATGTTTTAGTTTTTGTTTTAAAATGTAATGTATGGTTGATGAACATAGTCTATTTTCCAAGACTACTAAACTATTCGGTCATTCACGACATGACTCCTTGTATCATGCCGATGTTATGTAATAATGCACTGACTTTAGGTAACTGGGGTCAGGGAATTATAGTTTTCACGGATGAAAACCATTATGAACATATCCATGAACTCATGGAATATATAACTCATTAACTATGAACACATCTGGATCATACATGACACTGAACAAAATCACAATGAAATTTTAATTCCCTTCAGGACAACTGAAATTAGTATTTAGTGTATCATCATCCTTTACATGCATCTAATGAAGTCCTGAATGCAAATATATATATTTGATAACAAAATTTCACCCTCCAGTTGATCGAAAAAATCATCGATATTCTTAAGAGGATATCATTTCATCACTGTCACTTGGTTCATGTCACAATAATTGATACAAAACCAAAAAAAAACCATTAGCCTTCTTCACGAAAAAACGGTTCACCATATAGTGACACACTCGACCAAACAAAACCACACCACAATAGACAGTCGAGCTGTATAAGCTAAACCCACAACTCAAAAGGCACCATCCTATATAGATACATCAAGATAAAAGACACACTATGCTACAGATTGATCCAAAAATCAATCTATCGTCAATGGAGTAATGCTACAAACTCTTCTATAAATACATCATGGTACTCTTCCGTGACCCTGGATAATGCCTATAGGTAAAATTCTGACAAACTCAGCATCCAAAACACCATCAAGGATGACCAGGAAGGAACCTACCTTGGTCCGATCTAAGGGTCTCAGTCACCAATTAACACTAATGGATAACCATTTACATTGAATAACACAACCCGCCTCTTGAATAAATCCATGATATCCTACACCGAGTCCAAAAAATCCAGGCCATTGATGAAATCATATGGCAATATCCATAATCATGTGAAATCTCCCCAAGAAAGGTGCTTCACTAGAAGTAGCACGTAGTCTCTACATACTTCAAACAAGTCAGCTCGACATCCAACTGGTGGAGTTAATTCCAAAGGCATAGGAATCCTCTCTACCTCATGTCCAAAAGAATGGAAAAGGGCATGTGATATGAAGGACTGTTTCTCTCCTGAATCAAACAAGGCATGGACCAAGTATAAATTAAAATGTGGGTACCTCAAATGATATCTAGTTCTCAGGGAAATGGATGAACTAATGCATGAATATGAACAAAAACTTATAAATGGCCTCTCTAACCCTACTGAAGACCACATAAATGGCCTCCCTCTACTATTTAAAGATAGGGACCATCTTGCACTTTTTCCCTTCCTACCCTATCTACACTCTGCTGATCCAAAACTGTATCATCCTGCATTGCTACCTCAGTTGGAACAGCTCAGTGGAGGAACCAATAATGGAACACATGGTGCATGTTGAATACTTAGAATGTTTAGGCACCCAGAACCCTTAAGGACTCATCCTCCATAAGAAAAACATGTGATTGATCCCTTGACATAGGTTTGAGAGCCTTTATGTAAAGATAAATGAGATGACGATGGTTGGGATCTACCACTAGCTGACTGAATAATCTTCTTCCCAGAATACTAAGATCCCCAAACCACAACAATACTTCATGAGAAATCCTGATGACTCCCCTCTCTTGATGATCTAGTTCTCGTTAATTTCCAATCGATGAATTATTCTTTTTCATGAACCTTGAAATATAAATTCAGCAAAAATTGGGTGATCTAACACTAGATATCTAGACGCAAAGCCTCCTCAAAATTACTTAACTAGGCCTCCTCATCCAGAAATAGGTCTGTTTAATATCACAAAAGGTTTCTGTAATAGATTCAATCACTCACACACAAGATCTCCCCTACCTAAGGGTAATCAGCTACTTATGAATTTCTTCCTTCATGGTCGAAGAATAAAACTCAGCTATGTAATGGTATCCAAACTCCTCCCCCAAGACTCCTGACTCCTATCTATCTCCAAGGAATAAGAACCACTATTTCATCACTACCCCATGAAATATCATCACATCCATTGTTTACCATTTCTTCTTCTAAGAAATGATTGAATTGATGTCAATATCATCCTTGTCCAACTAGTCTTATGTGATTGCATCTAAATTGTATCCTTCATAACTATGAAATAATTGGTGATAAAACTCATAGAGTGTCCTCCTCCAAGTTTCATCATTATTGACCTCCACCCTAAGGTGATCTGGCTGGCGTAACCTTCTAAAAATATTATTTGTGATGCTGATGAGCACATCAACCTAGAGCCATACTTATAAAAGGAAAAGCAGTTAGAGCTCCATAAAATGGAATATTAATGAAATTAACATCAATAAATTGTTTTCATGAATTAATTTTAGGATAAATTTCCCCAAGGCCTACCCATACAGACATAGGAACAATGATGAATGATTCATGAATCATTTTGAGGTATCTAACCTACAACCAATATCATATCCTTTATTATCCACTAAAATCTTAAAGGTCCATGCCTCAGATCAATGGTGGGCTTAAATACCCAGCTCTCAACTAATCTCTCTGTATTGAAGCACTTGCTAAAATTTTGACTCTGTTACCATAAAAACCCATGAAACCTCACCCGTGCCTAACTCCAAACTTCATATATTCCCTCAATATTTATCTGATGCCACTTTATCAGGATTCCATCTCCACAATGTGTACCCCTTCTATGCCAAAATTGGGAGAATTGATACAGTGAACCTCATGTCCCACCTCATGTAGGCCCCAGGCTGGCAACTAGCACTGAGGGTATAATTAACATGTAGATGGGAGTCATTTTCCTCCTAGAGAAACTGAAGTGGAAGAGATAAATAAGATAGAAACCAACCAAATCCTATATATAATTCAATATAAAATAATCGAAAGTACACAAAAGTAATATCATGCAATAACTACTAAATCTTGAAGGAATAACTGGAGTGCAAAAAAGGAATGTAAAGACAACAATGACTACGAATCCCAAACATCTCCTGCAAACAACAAGATAATAGTAATTAGTCTGATCCCTAAACTACTATAACTAACCTAAAAAAGATTTTTTTATAGGTATGGTAAGTATAAAAGTATACTCTGTGAGATCCTCCCCAGAGCCTCTCAGGTAGAAGTATAGAAATCAAACTAAAGAACATTAACCAACAAGGGAAATAAACACGTCCCCTAAACAAGTATAATATGTTCTCAGATTCACTATATAGACTCTCACCATGTATCACATAGAAGATAATATTATATAATAATGAATATTAAGGGTACCCCACTACCACATCCCCACTAGTTTTTCTCTTTTCACCAACATCACACGTCCTGATAGTCTCTCTCCAAAAGGTTATCCTAGAGACACCTGGGCAATGAACGACAACACACACCTCATGTGTCAATATGAAACTCATGCATAAAACCACCACATCCTTGTTACCACAATTTCCAGGTATTTTCTGGGATCCACCACAACTCACATAACTTTTATTATACATCAGGTATTATACCTCAAGCAATCAAATCCCATATGCCAAGTAAAGAACATTAAGCAATCACAACCTATGCATGATATAACTATAGCTTTTATAAGAAACTATTTTAATAATACATTTGTTTTAAATAACCAAATTCCATTAAAACCATCCACAAACATATATGGTGAAAACTGACCACTGTGCATACCAGTATAAGTAACTACCAAGATATTAGAGATGGGCCAAAGGGGATAGTTATCCACGCATCTTCTCATCAGGATGTTGGTAAAACACCCCCAGGGATCACAATCCTTGGGGTTTTAGTATCCCTTATCGACATGGTGTAGTAACATATAGAAATATAAAATTGCATGATATAATGAAAATCAAAACCACACTATGGGCATAACAAATTGATAGACTCAACTGCAGGTATCATTTCTATAACTCTCATATGCCACCGCTAAGTCTAGATATCATATAAGCACACAACTATTTAAATAGCTACATTAAATTACTCTATCCCATTTTATCAGTTTCATATTTTGTTAATTAATTATGTAATCATTAATTAAACATTATCATTTACATATTTCATTACATTATCATAAAAAAAACTTCCATTCCCATGAGGAATAACCAATACGAGTCCCTAATTTCTCGAAAATATAACCTTAGTATTTCATCCCAGTAAGCTCTAACCCCCTGGGTTAAACATCATTAATTCATTTATTCAACAAAATTAGATCTATCATTTTTTCTAGATATTCTAGGAAAACATCCTAAGCTACCAAATAAAATGGGGAAAAATAAAATGTCTAGATGAACTAACCATCAAGCCTATTCCACCTATAATAAAATTTTACACCCATCCAAACACGATAAGCTAAACACATAATGAAAGTGGAAAACCCCATACGTCTTCAACTCTCTTGAAAGGTGTTTAAGAAAAACCATATGCCTGCTGTAGTGGGGAAGGTAATGAAGATAAAAACCCAATACATTCAATAGGCATCTAATATTCATATCAACGGGTAAGCCTAACTTCAACCTGATCCATCATCTCTGGTGTCCTCCCTGACACCAACATACACAAAACGATGCTTCTTGCTACTCTATGCCTTAACTACGGCTACAAAAACTAGGCCTCCCTACCCCTCAAACCACAACATACCTCTATTTTTTGCCATACTGGGCTCATGTGACCACTATTCTTCACCACCCCATATACCATAACTATAATCTAGGATTATGAATCCTAGGATAACTTCACAAGAAGTGAGAAACAAACATATAAACTGGTCTCTTAGTCAAAAAATAAGGTATTCATCCTTTAAACACAATATGTTATACAGTCTATAAAGAACAAGGAAAATATCCCTAAAAAAAGCAGTAACCTCAATCCCTGCAAAGGCTTTGTCTTTTTTCATACAACTTGTTTTTATTCCATCTTGTATTAAAGAATTTATTATTCACAAGTTCTGAATACAAGAAACCTAAACGAAAAAATATCACAAGATATAATAAAAATTTTAAATTATTAATTTATCACATCTTTAATCAATTTTCAAAAATAATTGTGAATCCTTATGTTAATTAACCAATTATATTATACATTCACATCTGCATCTATTTTATCATTTTCAAATTGTAACAACTAAAGTTGGATTCATTAATCATGCCTCTTTATCAACTAGACAATTAATTATCAATTAATTTTTTTGTACATTCATTCCAAATTTCCATCAACAATAGAACGATAAATCAAGAAAGGAATAGATATAAAACTATCTAGAGAATCAATACACAAACAGTTATCATGGTACTATGAAACAACATTCCTAAACTATTTATAACCATTTTTTAATCAGGTTAAGTATTTAATTAGGTAAATTTCATTGCGATAAAAGGGGATAAAATATGATAACTCAACAATTTCACATAAATAAATAGAGTAGCATAAAATCCCATACCACAAAGGAAGATGAGGCCCTTTGCATGAGAATAGTTCTTCACAATAGATCCTGATTACCTCTACCGTAAAAAATGCATCCACTCGAGGATGCTGCGACACAACCACACCAACTGACCACCAAGAAAAAAATACATTTGAACCATAATAGATCATCCACCATATAACATCAAGAGGATGTGAGAGTAAAAAAGATCAACTTTGTAGGAACTATTAGAAAATGAAGGAAAACGCATCTTGGATCGAATATAGATCAATGACATAAGCTTCTGATTGATCCTCATTAAAGGGATATTTAAAATGACCAGGAGGGAAGTGCTGTGTCTCATAGTATGAGAGGGAGGGAACCAACAACCATAGGGTGTGAAAACCTAAGCAGCTAGAATGTTTTAAAACATATAACATTGAGGGATTACATGGTGTGAAATCCACTTTCACATCATGAAAATCATCAGGGTCATTATTTGATGAATCCCCTATCACCTTCCACTTTTATTTTATTTGTTAAACCCAAAACAATTACACTATTTTAAACCCTTTTTCATAGGGTAAAATTTATTTATGCATCACATGAAACCCACATTCATGCAGTGAATGTTCCTAAATCACAATTATTAGAACTCAAACTCCACTAGACTATATATGATCCTCCTCCAAGCTAAGAAATCATCAGGAACATGAAAAGTGTAGATCCACATAGATTCAGAACCATAAATATATTCATGGATTATAGGTCCATGAAATCTTATTATCTATCAATTAATGCCTCAAAAATTATTACTTACAATATTTTCAACTGAAATGTATAAAATGATGTTACTACAATCAATAACCCAAATAGAATTATTACCTCAGTAATTCAATGGAAATATCACCACTAAATAAATGTTAATATTCTCCCAATTCCATTCTGAAATTCATAAAGGATGAAGTGCACCATTTAATAATTGTCATTCACCTTTGTCATATAATAATTTCAATACTTTTATGGAAATGTAAACAATTCATATTTCTATTTCATCCTACCAAAAAAATCTTGTTGGTCCTTGTAAAACATACCGTTGTAATGGTGACTGAAAATTTGGGAAAAATGAGATTCACTTAGAAATCATCTTTTCAACATAGAATCCAAATACAGACATAATCACCATATATATCTTATAAAACCATCCCCATTAAGTTTTTACTATCTATAATTACCCTTATTGGAATATTTTTATTTTCCTAATGAAACATGATCAACCTTCTATGTGTGTATAATTGTTTTTAATAGATTATGTTCCTTCTTGAATAATTTCTAGATCAAAACTCACCAAATCATTAACCAATGGGTTATGTTCCCAATGTAACATGGGTAATGTATAGTTGTTTTTCAAACTCAAATCATCAGTTACATTGTGTAATTTTACAGGCTGCAAAAGAATCGAAAAGTCACAATCCATAATCAATTATAATAGTCTTATGTTCCATAAATTCATGTCATTTTGAGTGAATATATAAATAATACATTTATGATTATTATTAATTTATAATTTACTACATATAAATGATTACTCTATATTTTAATATCAAAAATCCCAACACCCAATTACAAATCAATTTAATATAAATTTTAATTCTGATGGTTCAGTTGACATGAAACATATCAAATTCTTTGATTATTCAACATCAACACACAAACTACTCAAATGAATAAAGGTTCACTGTAGATATAAAATTCACCAAATCTAGATAGATTGTCTTTAACATTGTTATTCCTCAATCTCGACATTCAGTTCTTGGAAAAAATCATCACAATCTTCTATCTAGATGAATTCAACCTGTTTTGTAAATTTAGTTCTTGAGCTACAAAAAAAAGTAATGAATTCAAGAAACATCCAATAATAACAGACATTTTTAATAAATATATGAATATACATGACATTTTATGTCTTTTTCATTCATCAATAACACCATTATTCATAGGTTCAACAAATATAACAGATTTATAGACAACATACCCAATGAACTAAATTTTAGGAAACTAAAGTTCACACTTAAGAAATTTTCCTCATTATTTATTTTCATTCATGGTTTTCGAAACAGCGTATATGTTTCTTTCATGATTATAAAAAATTTATAATATAACAATATATCACCAATAATCATAAAAAAATCTCATTCTTGAACTCATTGAAATAAAAATTCATAAGTTCCATAAATACATCTGATAAATTAGACAAATGAAATGTAATTTTAAAAAATCTATTATGTTCATATCTATTATGAAATGATATATTGGGAATATTTTCCTCATTTACCTTCAACTCATGGTCTCTTGACTTTATATTAGTCAAATAGGAATACTCTGTTCCCTAGAGATGGTCGTATAAATCATTGAAATGGTATAGAGGATACATGTTCTTAATAACGAGTGTTATTAAAATATCTATATTCAAATTAATAGTCTTATAGTACCATATTAATTCTATAGTAACATGGATATCCTATTTCGGATGTACAGTCCACCAAGTCTCTTATTTGGGTTTCTTCTAGGTATAATGTGGAATACCGAGGAAACGACTATATGGCTTCACGAGGGATGGGTTTTTTGGAACCATCGTTCCAATTTTATGATGTTTAGTGTTGATGTATATTATGTAACCTGTATTATAAGGGGTGTTGGTCTAATTAAGAGTTATTTGGTTTTTTGGTTTTCATATTTAGATACTTTTATGGGTTTGAAAATTCTATTATAACATCGTCTCAAGTGATGTGATGTAGTTTCAACTTCGAAAATAAATTTGTAATTTTTATTTCTATATTATAAAATAACTCTGAGAATTTGGTTGATCTCCTTCAAGAGAAAAGTATAACATCTTAGGACTATTAATACCATATTATTAAGTGAAATATGTTTTTTACTAGGTCATTGAGGTGATCTATACATGGAGGGAAGGGAAATTTGTAAAAGATTATACCAACAACAAAAGGGTTACTAAAAGTAGATTCATTATTTATATTCTTATTGGGTATTTATTTTAGTATTGTAATATATTTTTTAGGAATAACACCATTTTCAACATCACTTTATCCCACCCTAATAATATTATTTATTTCTCATTTCATAAATAAATCTTTATTCACTAATGACACAAAATGAAACTTTCATCATTAATCTCATTCATTGAAATATTTATTTCAAAAAGTTCGACTAGAACCATTTGATAATGTGGTTTTTAAGATGTATAACAATTGTGAAGTAAATCAATAGTAAATTCAATTTTATAATCGCAAATAAAAAAAATTAAATCAATAGGGAATATATCAATAATTTATTTCACTACTATAACAACACCAATATAAAAAATTTAATTATTCTCAATAATATAATATTAGTGACATTAAAGGCATTGGATAATAAATTTATAGTCATCATCACAAGTTATCAAATGTAAAAAATCATTAAATAATTAATTCTCCACTCTATAGTCTATCACAACATGATATATAGCAGTTAAATAAATACATTGAATAACACAAACACTACAATTTAGAGTTCAAAATTATTTATAGGGAAGGCCATCCCATCGATGATATAAGTCACATTCCAATAAATATGTATTTCATTATTGTTTCACATCGTAGTTTTCACAAAAAATTATATATTTATTTAATGATTTGATATTCCCAGTTTTTATTAAACTTTCCTAGAAATGATTGAATATAATGATCTAAGTCAAATAGTTTATGGTAATAATTCTAATAAACAAGTAATATACATGTGGGCACTTCATTATAATTCACAGCATCATATGTAGTATTAAAAAATTAATTTTCGGCATCTTATTAATTTCTATATTGTTGAATTCAACACCGAGTGACTATGTTTAGACCGAAATTTGAAAAATTCACTAAATCAATTAAATTAAAGGGTCTAATCGTCATCGTTGAATTAATTTTCTTACCATTTTTGATCATTAATAAGACATGTATCCAAATATTCCCGAACATAAACATGTCCCATAATTTATAAGACATTGTAAACTATGTTTTTTTATCACAATTATCACATTATTGGAAATTGATTTTATCACCTCCAAATTTTAGTGATTGATGTTTTACCGTTTCATATCAAGTGAACATTTTATTATTATAATTTTATTTAATCCCCGGATATATAGTAAAATTTATAAATAACTTATCTATAAATAAAATAAGGATCTAATAACATGTTAATCATTAGTATACCAATTCTCTTCAATATCTAGATTTGAATCTGGAGTAAAAGTTCATAATCTTAATAAAAATATTCCAGATAGAATTTATTTAGTTCCTTATCAATCAAGGTGATGTTTTCTTCACATAATACAAATGAATCATCTAAATTTTATCTCAAATCAATGAATTGTTTTTTCCTTCAAATGGTGAACTTCCATCAGTAAATAAATCTCTAGAAAAATAAACTCAAATCCATCTGAATCTAAGGTATAAATCTCTTATTATTATATAATATTCTTAACCATTGACCACCACTATTCAAATTCACCTCTAAATCAATAAATAAAAAGCATTACATTTTGGTTCTCTGAATAAACCATGAAATGAAAAATATTCTCTAATTCACTATTTCATTCATCAGCGTCCATAGGCTCGGAAGATCCAATGAATTTTGGTCATTTTTTTCATGAAATGATCCACTATAGACAGGATCACATTTCAAGAATGTGGTTCCTCCTTCTCGTGGATACCACCAATATTTTATGGCCAATGTAAATTGATCTATCAATAAAAGAACTTCTCTATTCTAATTACTTCAACTCCATGTTGAATACTTGTAATGATAGGATACTAACAATGCATTCTTACTTAACATTCCCAATTCACTATATGTATATAATTTTTTTTTAAAAAAAAATTTAGATGAAAAATCATGGTAGCCACAAAATGAAATATAATTATAACAATAAATTATAATATTTTAATGTCATTCAAATTCCTCATTCAAAAATATAAAATTACATAAACTAACCTCTAATACCAACTATAAGGAATATACCCATATTAAACCCATAATTTCATTTTTAGATATGAATTAATATTCTCAAATTTCTAGGATATTTACATGTATATTGTTTTTGAAACAATTTTCAAAACTACTATATTTCAATCCCATACACTACATGTTATAAACTTCTTCATAGTATTATTTTTTCATCCAATATTTTTTTAAATGAATGATTTCATAATATGGTAAATATTTATAATTTTAATATTGTGTTTATCTTGGTTTATAATCATCCTTAATATGAATTAAATATATTTTAAATCATGGTATGATCCCAAATATCATATTAAGTGACATAAAAAGTATAACACCCCAAAATTATAAAGTAAGATCATTGTATTTAATAGAGTGATTGACATGAAAACTAGGAATAAATATAATGTAATGACCCTAGAAATTAAGACATAATTTATATTTTACATTTCTTATAATTACCCAGCACTAAGATAGCATGTCTTATATTCAATAATGAATTTTTTATGTAGTTTGTGTTACATAAAAAACCAATTTTAACAAAACAACTACATATTATTATTGTATTTTTATGTAATACAATATGATAAAAACATGAAATTGAATTGATTTTTATTAATTTAATTAAATATCTTATGAATATATATGGCTGACTTAATTTTTTTAAAAATAATTACAATTAATATAAGAAGTAATTGAATATAAAAGGGGTGTTTTTTAATAAATATTTTTGCCCTTACAAATCCAATTTATTCTAATAAATTAAATTAATAACAATAAGAGAGTTATATTAATGAAATATGTATAATATATATTAAATAAAATATTTATAATATTATTATTACATATTTGATATTCATATGATATGAACAAACTTGTTTTTACACATAAAAACCTCTATCTTTATAAAAGCTGTTTTACCACCATTTAGTGGTGTACCGACATTAAATATGAATTTAGATATTATTATAATAATAATGTGAAAAAACGTTATTTTTTAAATAGAAATTTCGCAATAGGTTTACGATGAATTTTAAAGTTCTTTTCTTTGAAGTATCACTTTTTTATTACAAGTGAAAATATTGAATTCCAATTGGAAATTAATATTTCTTATAATTTATTTATAAGGTGTAATTCAATTTTTTAGTGATTTTAATTTTTATTTAGACATATAATACATTAGTTAATCAATTTAAGTTCATTTAATTTAATTTGACTTTAAAATATAATAAAAAAACTGAGAAAAGATCTGAACATTCTACATTAAATATCTGCTTTGTTATCCCATCCATAGGATTAAATTTTAATGAATTTCCACCACATATATAAGTGTAAATTATAGAAATGGATTACATAGTTTGAAAAATAATAATTTCAAATTTATAATAATGTAAAATTATTTAGTACATACAATATTAGTGAATGTAATTAAAGCTAATTACAGTGATGAAGAGATAAATTAGCTTAATAAAGGACTAAACCTTCATCTTATGGGACAAAATGACATACACAATCGACCAAAATCCATTTGATAAAAATATTTTAACCAAATACTATGATGTATAAAATTTTTTCAACATTATTTATACAATGAATGTGAATAACATTCATGGAATTCCTATTTAAAAGATTTTCAAGATTGTCATTTCCCCTCCAATATTAAAAGAAATCACCCAACCCATTTATTCACACCCCTAAAGCCTTTTGGAAAATCCAAAACATGTCCACATAAGTTCCCAAAATCCCTAACCTCATCTTAAAATCATCTCCTTTGTACTAAAATAAACTAAAGAATCTCTTTTATGTAAAACAAAATGAGTTTCCTACAAAAGAGTTAACATTCTACAAATGTGCTTTTAAGTTTTGTTTATTTCAAATCCCCATCATTTCTATTATTCCAGGATTATATAATTACCATAGAATCATTAATTTTATGGTATTTGTTATTTCTAGGTGTTCAACATACAATTTCACATAATTCCATATAATTGGAAACAAACACAGTATTCGTGTCTACAACAGACTACCGCCTTGAGAAACAATGAATGTTAATACTTCTTTTACCGTCACACATGGTAGTAAATTTGAGGGAAATTCTTTTTTTTTCTTATATATGATATTTATAATATATTTATACTTATTTATTTATTTTACAATATATACCATCAAAATTTTCATTTTATGGGGATACGATAACATCATTTGTGGATGTTTGGACTATCACCTCCTCAGAGAAATGTGATTCATTAATGATATACATGGAATGTGTTATGAATAGTTTTAAATAAAAATATTAGAAATATATTGAAAAATATTATAGTATAATTATATTTTAAATATATATCAGTTAGCTTTCAATATTTTAAATAATATATATAAATGGAAGTATCATTCATGCATATGAATGACCTACCATCTCCATGAACCATGCATTTCATTTATTATCACCAAATATTATGGGTTACTATAATCCCATATATATTGAATATATAAAACATTCCTCTCCTAGTATATATTCATACTATTTTAATTAATTATCTATGATTTAGGAACAAAAATAATAAGTTGAAACATACATGACAAACTTGGAAATTGACACCCAAAATAGTGAAGATAATGGAACATTATTGATAAAAAGTTAATAAGATATTATAAGAAGTTAAAATATGAAATTATAAATATTTTTATGGATTTATTATAGTTTAGTGAAACTCTTAATATCACTATATATGACATTAAAGTACATTCATCAAAATGGAAACACATGGTAACATATTTCATCTTAATTTATATCCCATTTAGAATTATTTGTGGTTATCAACAAATCCATTTTAATATAGTGTATATACAAACACTTTGTATTTTAATATCACAATTCTATCATAAATAAATCTATTTTATGTCTAACTCTGAATTATCTCACATAGGGTGTTTTTCTTGAAAATTACCACATGGTAAAATCGATTTTTCCAACCTCATGTTATTTTGTTATTATTAGCATTTTTTTGAAAAAATACATCATTGTAAACATTTAAATATCTACATTATTTTATCATGGATTTTTTTATGATTTACTAAAATATAAAAATATTTTATATAGTTTTTTTACTCTATTTTTATTTTATTATTTATGGATACATTTATAAATATGTGTTATTTATTGAACACAGATATTGGATAAAGGATATTGTTTTTAATTGAATTGGTTAATAAATATAATGAATGATCTGAACCTGGAGTGACATTGTTGGGACACAAAATTATATATCCCCTAGATCAATTAACAAGTTATCATTAGACAAATAATTTGTCCAAAATAAATGTTTTTCTACCTTTACTTTTAAATCATCTAGGTAATGTTCTTAATGGTGTCGGTTTTCATCTGCCTCATACAAAGAAGTTGCACAACTGGGTATTTATTTTTATAACTTTTATCAAACTATATTTTCATTTTTTTTATCTCTTGTTTAGGATGTTTTTGATTTAAAATTTTCATTTTGGAATTTCATGATTTAACTTTTTAGTCATGGAAGTTCTAGGTGGTATTTTACATTTTTCATTCTCAGTGTGACGGTATGGGGAAGAAATGTCTTAGTCGAGATATTTTGAAACACCTAGTGTGACTTATCTATGGGGGTTGTTTTATGGATGGAGTATCCCATTATGATATAAGGTTTTAATGGAGAAATTAGTTATGTTTGGGGGGGGGGGGGGTTCTACCAGTCGCATGGTTAAGGCACATGGTTAGTTTAACAATGAATCGTAAGTTTAAAGGGTGGAAAAATTAGGTTTCATGGTTTTACAAACCATGTAGCCTATGTGTAAAGGCTTTCCATCATTTGACAGTTTTTTATTGCATGTTTTTTCATGAATTGTTATACCATGCAAGAAAACCATGAAAACCACTCCAGAATTGGTATTTTTGGCATTTCTTCTTCTTTATAATTGGGGGTTTCTCTATTGGCCTCCCCCATTTGAACCCTGTTTCTAGGGATCCTCCCATGGTTTTTTATCCACTAATCCCCTCATTGTGGGATTCAAGTTGGCGTTTTTGTGATTATTCACCCAAACTTATTGGTTATGGATCCTCTCTCTTTCTATGTTGGTTTTTTCCATTTTTCCAATCTTATCGACCCCTGGGGGCCATTTTGGATGATTTTGAATACAAGGGTGGTGTTAATTTGGTTGGTTCTCATTCTTTGTATTCAATATGGTTGTTTTTTATTCAAAAAACCTTCATTGAGTTTTTTCAGGATGGTGTTGTTGAAGCTCATATGATTTGAATTGGGATTCCCTTTAAATATTCCATTATAATTATTGTTTCATTGGGTTTTCTTCTCAAACCTTTATTACATGTTAAATATTGTTTTTTGATATTCAGATATAGTTTTTGGTTTAAAAAGTGGTAATTTATCCCTTGTTTCATGAGAAATTCCATTGTATTGTTAATTATTTCACACCATGTGTTCAATGAAATGCCTTGTTGGATTTTGTGAATATTTTATGATATTTCAAAATTGGAATCCCCTTTAAAATATAATTTAGTGAACAAAGTGGTGGTTTTAGTTTCTAAAATGAATTTATAACTGGGTTTGGATGATAAAAATTTAACGGTATGTGGAAATTCTCCGTGTGTCCTAATTGGGACATTGATGAAAATGGTTTTTTTTCATCTGTGGTGATAGTATATGAATGAGATTTGTAAAATTATTTTTTTTGTGTAAAATTATGTGTCTTCACCTTTTTGTAATGATTATTTGGTTCTATGACAAATAATGGTCTATGGTAAAAGTTCTTGATGATCATTTAACACTTTTTGTAATGTAGTGAAATGTTTATCATGAAAACAATCCATTCATAATCTACATTGCATAATTATATTTAATCGGTGGGAAATCCTTGTAGTGAAATCCTCATAAACTATTATCCCCTTAGGTTCTACCACGAGGGGGATGTCCACTCATGTTCGGTTTTATTGATGTAATGAAGTGATGCACTCTTTCCGGGATGAGCCAACATGTATTAGTTTGTTCTAGTTTATTCATAATCTCCTAGGTTCACCCACAACTATTGGAACTTAGTTTCTTGTGGAAAATTATTGTGATAGTTTTTTGGATGGATTTTTTGTGTGATATTTTCTCATTAACCATGTTTTGATATTTATTCTTACTTTTGGATTAGTGTGGCTTCATGCTAGAAATGATAAAAAAAATTAAAGTGTTTAAAAAAAAGGGTTTTGGAAATTTCATACACTCATCCTATCCTTCATAAATGAACTACTGCATTTCACTTTTAAAATTCTCATGTTTCCTTCTTGAAAGTGAATGTGGATTTAAATGGGAAAAGAGAAACATATCATTTTTTGGTTTAAAATAGAAACACTATGGATAAATTGGATTTTTTTGATGGGCTATTTGTGATGAGAATAAATAAAGTCACAAATACTCCATCGAAGAGGTTATTTGTGATGGGGGAATTGCCTCATTGGAAATAATTAGTTATTTTTGATGAGACGTGGCGTCCCATCACAAAAAGTTAGGTGCAGTTAGGCATGGTTTGCATTCCAAACCGCGAGAAGCATATTTATGATGGGGTGGAACCCCCCGTCGCAAATACTCGGAGGCAGTAAATATGATTGGCGATCGGACCCATCGGAAATACCTTGCATCAAGAAATTTTATTTGCGACTGGATGTTGACCCATCAAAAATAGTGTGTCGGCAGGCCACTATTTGCGGTGAGACCCATCAAGAATACTTTTTTATTGTGACAAGTCCTATCGCAAATAGTAGCATTTGAAATGCGACCCCTGTCGAATATAGTGTGTTAGAAGGCCACTATTTGCGACATTTCCCACCGCAAAAACCCTTTTAACCACCGACATAAATTAATGCTTCTGAAGGTATTTCTGATGGGTCCCATCATAATTTCACCATCACAAGTAATCTAAACTATATATACCCACATTAGTTTTTTTTCATTCTTAATGAGAATTCCTACTTTATCTCTCTCTCTAAACTAATATTTTATAGTGAAAACTTACATGAGTTAATTTTTTTATGAAGATGTTTTTGAAGTAATCTTCACCTTTAATCGATCATGTTTAAAGGTGTTTATGTTTTATTTAATTTTATATTTATTTTATTATTTTATATGAATTTTAATTATTGTTAATTAGTTGTTATTAAATTAGATTTAGACAGTTTTGTTATCAGTATTTAATAGTAATACTAAATTTAAAATTTTGGAACTAATTATTAATAATATGTAATGAAGAATTATTAAAGGTAATTAGTAATGATAATAAATAATTAGCATTAATTACTAATAATTAATTCTAATTAGAAATAAATAGCCAAAATTTGTAATAATTTGGAGTAGATATTAATAATTAGTAAAAAATTGAAATAAATACTAATAAAATAATAATAATTAGTAATAAAGAGTAATAAATACTAATAATTAATAATAAATACTGACAATTAGTAAGAAATAACAATAATTAGAAAGAGATACCAATAATTAGTAATAAAAGATAATAAATAGTAATAAATGCTAAAAATTAGTAATAAATGATTACAATTAGTAATAAATGATAATAAATAGTAATAAATTCTAATAATTTTTAATAAATGTTAATAATTAATAATAAATACGAATACATAGTTATAAATGATAATTATTAGAAATAAATACTAATAATTTGTAATAATTAGTAATAAATATTAATAATTAGCTATCAATATTAATTATTAGTAATAAATATAAACAATTTGTTATAAAAATTAATAATTAGTAATAAATATTAACGATTAGTAATAATTAGTAACAATTAGTAATAAATACTAATAATTAGTAACAATTTGTAATAAATATTAAAAATTACTATTAAATATTTAATTTTTTAATAATTAGCTACAATTACTAATAATTTGCAATAATTAGTAGTAATTAGCTAGAATTAGGAACAATTAAAAATTAATAGGAATAATTAAGAATCAATTGGAATAAATAGCAATAAATAGAAATAGATAAGAATAAATTGGAATAAATAGGAATAAATAGGAATAAATAAGAATAAATAGAAATAAATAGAAATAAAATTCAATAAGTAGGAATAAATATGAATAAATAGGAATAAATAGGAATAAATAGGAGTAAATAAAAATAAATATGAATAAATTGGAATAAATAGGAAATGAATAGGATGATCATTTATAAGGGGTTTATAGAGGGTTTATATCGAGTTTATAGATAGTTTGCAGAAGCACATGAATGAGATATGTCGCTGGTAGTAGCAGCAGCTCCAGAAAATGGAGTATATGTGCCGTCAGACTCGTAGTTTAGGGATGGAGTTTCCTCCAAAATTTCCTCCAACTCCTCCACCTCCTCCAAAAGACTATCACCCAGTGATTTTTTTGTTATGTTGAAAACATTTGAATTCAAGATTGGTTGTAATATAAACTATTTACAGTTTCTATCTATTATATTGGTGAAAATATTGCATAATTTTTTATTATTTATATTATTATTATTATTATATTTTTTTATTGGTATTATATTTTTTAATTGTAGTTTAATTATGAATAATAATAATAATATTTAATGATTGTTTTATATTTCTTTTGAAAATATTAAGAATTTTAAGATATTATATATTTTTTATTAATTTAATAATATTAATATTATTTTTTCATTAATTTATCATAATTTTATTAAATATATATATTTTTATTTTATTCAATATTAGTGAAGAGACCCCATCCCAAATAGTTTGTATATATTTTTTTAAATTTGTATTTGCGATAGGAAAAAGGTACCATCACAAAAGGTTTTGATATATATATCATATATAAACAGAGAACTATTTACGATGGGAAAACAGGTCAATCACAAATAGTTTATGTGATGGGCCCGTCGCAACATATTATATATATAATATATATAATTAGAAAATTAATTGTGACATCGTTTTCTACAATAGGATATTTATGACGGGACCCCGTCACATATGATCATTTCGGACGGGATCCCACCCTAAATAGCCCTTTGCAAATATATAAAATTCCAGTAGTGAAAATGTGTGAAATGGATTTGTTTTATTTATTTTATTTAAAACCTGAAGTTAATGTTTCTTTTATTTTAATGGATGTTCTTTTTGAATAGATTTAATTTGGAACACCTACTGTGTTTTAAAACTCATACCTATAGTTCCTTCCAATTGTTTTATTGTGTGGTAGGTATAAGCATGTCCTTGATCATCATTATTGATGGTCGGTTATGGTGTGGTAAAGTGACACTCAGTGTCACATGGAGATGTTGTTTTGTCAAGATTATTTTATTTTAGTTAAATAGTTTTATTTTATTGTTTAGCCTTCTAAAAGATGTTCAGTTTGATTATTTATATTTCTTAGGAATCTCTGTTTTGTTTCTGTTTTTTATTTTAATTAATTACATTTGGTGAAGTCATTACCTCCTTTTTCTCTATTGATGTGTGGCACTAGTCTCCATCCTTTGGGGATCAGGAACACCCTTTAGTCGATGTTGTGAATTGGATCGGGTGATTGGTTAAGGTTAAACATTGTTTGGTTCATGAAAAAATAGAATTGCAAAATATGGACACATTAGAAGAACTTTCTTTCCATCGGCCCTTTTTTATACAAGGAATGTCAAGGTAAATGGGGTGTGAATTTAAAAACATGGGGTGAATTATTGGTGAGTTTCTGGCCAATACATTATGTAATAATCATTGACTTTCAATGGGATGTTGGGTTTTGTTTGGTTTCATTATATCTTGTGGTTTGTTTGGATATTTGGGACACGAAATGGGAGTTCGGTTAGTGGTCTTAGTGAGCTCCTAGGTTTTAGAAATCTATATAGAGTTGGGACATGGCCTAATAATACACATTGTGGTGGTGGTGTGTTTGGAATATGGTAACCAACCATACAAATATGTCACCCATAGACACTAGTTTACCATTTTGAATTGTTTTGGGTGTTCATTGATTACGAAAATTTCTTTGGTAACTCTTTTTTTTGGAATTATAAAATGGGGGTTTTAGTGATAACATTCGGATTTTTGGAATGTTAGAAATAGTTTTTCCTAATTTACATTGGTTATGGATTTTGAAAATGGATTTCTTTAAAATGAACCATTATGGGTTAAAATGAAAATGGTTAAAAGGGTTTGAATTTGTATAATAAAAACATAGAGTTTGTTAATTTTTTAGAAATCAGAAAAATATTCATAAATAGAGCTTGGAAAAATATTAATGATAAATAATGGGTTTTTTATCCAAATTATTTTCAAGTAATATGATTATTTATCAACTATAAATTATTTTGAATTGAATAAGATGGATTTTCAGTTGAATATTTTGAGCTATTTTGAACCTACATTTGAAATTTGAAATGGAAATTAGATTTAATGTGAAAAAAACATTAGTGAAATGTTTTTTTAAATTAGAATTATATTGTTTTGATCATTAGTATTTTCATTGGTACTCACACAGCAGACATATGTGAATAATTGGTTGAATAAGTTCTTGGATTAGAATGAGTTTATGAGTACATAGGTTGGAAAGAGAATGTGATTGTTTTAGGAGACTTGGAATACCATATTTGAGTTTCCAAATTAACTATGTTTGTTTTGTTCTAAAAGTTTCTTCAAGTGGAAATTTTGATTTTTTGGTTTTTAGGGGTTATATGTCTTATTTTCCTATGTTTATGGATCGTTTCTTATATGGAATTTTTTGCTTGAGAAATATTATTAATGAGTTGGTTTTAATTTATTCCTTGGTTTTATTAATTATTAGTGTTTGACCACATAAATATTCGATGGATAATTATAGTGGAATTACATGTGGTTATCCATTAGTAGAACCGTTAATTTATTATCCTATGTATTTTATTCTTGAGTTTCAGAAGATAAATCTACCTCTATTTTATAGTCAATAAGATCCTCTCGAAGTAAAATATTTTAGGTAAAATATCAAAAGAAAATTCAGTTTTCCTGATCTTTGTGATTCCTTGGTGGTGAATTTTTCTACCTTCATTATTGAAGGAATGACTTGCAATTGGTGGATGTAGGTTTCATGAAACAAGAGTTGGGAATATCTTAACCAGGTAATTCTTCCAGGATTATTTTATCCGTCGGTATTTCTATGAGATATTGAAGGTGAGAGTAGGGATAGAGATGTTCTATTTGCAGAATGTTAATGGTTCATTTTTGGAGTAATTCCTTTAATTCATTGATATAGTCCCTTATCATCTGGAGTACAATGCAGTTGATTTTATGAAAGATTGATGATTAGAGAATGTGAGTTATATTTATCAGAAGTTAAATGTATTGAAGATTAATATAAATTCTCTTACTAATGTGGTGAGAAAATAAGTTTGAGTTGATGCTTTGATGGAAGGGTTTCTTTAGGTAGTTTAATTTCCTTTGGTTTAAAAGTTTTATGATGATATTTCTGTTAAGAAAGTGTGGAAGTGACGAAAAGTTGTGGGTTGAAATTGAGGGATTAAAGGCCTTTAGATCTTTTTCCAAATTCTTCCATTCATGGGATCCAACTATTTCATCAGTATTGAAATTCGGGTCATAAAAATTCATCATGTTCGAATGATTGTAATTACTTTACAACTTCTGGATCCTTAGGTCACTTGATTTTGTTTTGATGGGGTGTTTCTAAGAAGTGATGTTGAACTGGTTCATATGAGCAGTGCACTGTTTTGGGATCAGTTTAATGTATCTTCCAATGTATTCGTATTTGTTGTAATGGTTGTATCATATACTGTTTTTTGGTTTCATTTTCCTTAAATTTTAAAATTGAATGATGTTGATTTCCTTTTGAACATATATTTCAATGGAAGTGTGATTTGAAATTATGAATTATTAATTCTGATTAGAGATTATCATCATATATCTACTGGGAGGAGATACTTCATAGATCGGGAATCCATTAATATGACTCAAAATGAAGCTCTCATTTATTCATACATCCCTGTGTTTTTTGAAACCCTTTTATATTTTTTTCATTGTGGAAATGAAGATTGTTCAAGGTTCCCCGTTGCCACTCTTGTTCCCCCTTATGTTGAGGTTTTTATCAGTGTATATGTTTTTGCGTTGGCTTTAGGTAGTTGGTTCTAAATGGTGGGGTGACCCAATTTGGGTATCATTGATATTTTTCCTACGATAAATTGGTTTTAGTTAATTTTTAATGTTGGGGAGTCAGTTCTGACCTCCCATGTTTAAATTTTAGTTTGGTTTTCACTACGATCTAATAAGGAATGGTTTCATTGTGAGATTATCTAATTCATAAATTCATTTTTCTTTGGGAAAATTTTGGGCTATTTGGAGTGTGCCCAATGGTTTTTTTGATTGTGGTAGCTTGAGTTTTCCTTGTTGTTTTTTATTTCTAGAAATAGTTTGAGTTCCTTGATTTCTTTTAGGCAATTGGAACGAGTCTCATTTAGAGGTTTTTTGGGTTTTCATGTTTTAATAGGTTTAATCACATGGTTATGGAATCCTTAAGAATTGATCAGTCAAATATAAACATGTCTAACTTTTTGAGGGAGGAAGGATTTAAATGTGGGGATAATATTTACACATATATATTCATTTTTAAACATATTTTTGAATTTTATTTTTGTTCTTGGTTTTTATATTTCATGTGTTACATATTTAAATTTCGTGTTTTGGGTGTTCATGATTTTAATTTTGAGTCATGGAGTTTTTTGGTTGTATTTATACTTATTTATTCCTAATGTGAATATATGAGGAGGAATTGGCTTAAGGACAATTTATGAAACCCCTAGTGTCACTTTTCTATGGGGTGTGTTAATGTATAGTTTATCCCTATATGATAGAAGTTTTTTTGTAGTTAAAAGGGAGGTATTTGGGGGATTTTCACTTGGTCAAATAGTTGTTACACATTGATCATTTTACCAGCAGACATACGTGTGTATGGTTACCATTGTAGGTTAGACAATTTAACTATCCATGCAACTTAAATTGGATTCCCATGTAATAATGGAAAGTAAAAAATTGTATATTTTGTAGAAGGTTTGTTAAACCATGTAAACTAATCACACTAACCACTAGGGTAAGGGTATTTTGGGGTTTTATCCTTTTTTAATTGTTTTTTTCCTTAGTCTACACAATTCAAACACTATGACCAAGTTGACTTTCATGGTGGTTTTTATCTCCTTCAAGCCCATTCATGTGGGATTCAAGGTGGTTTCATGGTGATTTTTCATGTGGGTTAAAATATTAGAGCACCTCCCTCATTCTAGTATGGTTTTATTTAATTTTCCTTATCTTATCTAACCCTAGTGTCCATGTTCGGATGATTTTAGTAACAGGGGTTGTGAGAAGTTTTTGGGGGGTTTTTTTCTTAGGGTTCCTTATGGAAGATCTTTCTTATCGAAACCTTTGTGCAGTTGTTTTGGGTTAGTGTTTTTGATGTTTTTTTACTTTATGGTTTTTTTACCTCAAAACATTCCATTATAATTTATCTCCATTGGTTTCTTTCATTTCATACATTATATACATGTTATGTATTGGTGTTTCATCTTTCAAAAACTTTTTTGGGGTACAAAGTCATTATTTCTCCTTTATTTTTTATAAATTCCATTGTTCTATTAATTATGGAACACCAAGTGTTTGATTAAATTCCTCGTCGGCTATTGAGAATATTTTGTGAAATTTAAACAAATTGGTGGATTTTAAAATATTTTTGTGACATCTAAATAGAGTTTATGGGTTTCTCAAATGAATTTATAAATGGGTTTATCTCTTGAAACTAGAATGAAATGTGATATTATTGTGCGGCATGATCAGAATATTAATGAAAATGGTTCTTGTTTTTAAATGTGGTTTAATTACTTGAAAAATATTTATAAGATGTTTTTAAATTTATAATGGTTTATTTTTTAACATTTGGGAATGATGTTTAAATTCTTCCATAAAATATTGTTCTCATGAAATGTGCTCGAGACCCATTTGGTACTTTTATGAATGTAGTTAAATGTTTTTTAGGAAAAAACTTTTTAGATAATACTATTAAATAATTTATATTTAATTGGTTGGATTTACTTATTGTGGAAGCCACATCACCCATTTACCAAGAGTAGAATGGGAGATCCTTGGTATAGAATCCATTGTGATAAAAATATCTAGGGAAATAGATTGACCATTGGGGTGACATGAGTGACACATGCTGTTTGAGTTTTTATTATATATGTTTATATGATTTGTTGGTCAGTCGGCATTTCTTGGAAAAAAATATTCATTATATATTGACATGGTAACATGTTATTGTGGGAAAATTTCATGAGAACGATGTCTACACTAGTAAGATTATCCATAGTCTAGTGGTCCATAGTAGGGGGTATATTTTTTTTATTATTTCCCTAGGATTGTGTCTATCGATATCTACCATGTGGGGGATGGTCGAGCGTGTTGGGATTTTTTGATTTCATTTAGTGAGGCTTTATTTTTTTGACGAGTCAACATGAATTAGTATTTTATGTATTTTTCATGAGTTCTAATGTTTACCCATGCATATTAGTATATAGTTTCTTGCAACAAATGATATTGAAGCATTTTTGGTTAAATTCCCTTTTGTGATATTTTCCCATTCCCCTTATTGCATGATTGTTGTTATTAATATTAGAGTAGTATGGATTTGATCAAAAAATGATTAAAATGTTTTCATTATTTTATGAAAAAGGGTATTCGATATATCTTACACTATTCATCTCCTTAATAAATGAAATGTAAATATTCTCTTTTAAAATGATCATGATTTCTTCTTAAAAGTGAACGTTGTTTTAAATGTAAAAAATGGAAATAGACCATGTTTGGTGCAAAAATTGAAAATTTTTGGAAATTAATACCTTTATATATTGTATTTAAATATTGGAGATGATGTTTATTTTATTTTATATGAATTTCATTGAGAATAGATTTAGTCATGCACATTTACTGATCCTTAATAATCAGACTAATTGTTTGTTCTTGTCTTTAGCTTTTCATACAAATATCATCTTGTTCATGATCTCCAAGTGAGATGGTTGGTCTGGCTGTTAGATAGTGAACCATTGGTCCATAAGGAGACATTCTATATTTTGGATCATTTGATTTTTGTTGTATAGTTTTATAGTGTTTTTCAGTCATTTAAAAGATGATCATTTTGTATATTTATATTTATTAGGATGCCCTTTTTTGTTATAACTATTAATATTATTTATTTATATTGACATAAATACTTCTCTATTATATACTTATTGATTCTTGGAAATAGTTTCTAGACTGTGGGGATTAGGAACACACTTCGTTCAATGTCATGGATGGGCTCGGGTGATCAGATTGGGGTCAACCAGGGATGGTTCATGGATGAAGTCTAATAATTAATCATTAACTTCATATAAATTTTAGTTTGTATAGTTAGTATCAGTGATATTTTCTTATGATAAAACCTATGGATTAATTTCATACTCATTCTACATAATAAATAGAATATGTTTTAGTTAATTACCATTTGATATTTATCGCTCTTTGTTCAGTTATTAAAGTAGAATGTGTTATCAGTTATTCGCATATCCTTATAGATATATTAATATAGATTCATAATTTTAATCATATTAATTCCCCTTAATGAGAATTTTACCTCACCCTAGTTATGTTACCTTTTACAAGGAATCCAATAAGAGTACTGAGAAGGATATATGGAGCGATAATAATTGGGAATAGAATTGTGCTCGAAAAACAATTATGTTATAATTTAGGATTTCATTTAAAAAACTCATGTATGTATCTATTTTATAAAGACTAATAAACTCTTTATACCTTTTGTATTTGGATACTGGTAATCATGCCATTATAATGGTAGTGAACAGAAGATCTGGACTTACTAGGGTCGGGTCACTGTAGTTGTCAGTAGGTGAAATTTATTAGAAACTATGGGAACTATATTTTTGGAAAAATAGATTAGAGAATATAACTATAAGGTATAATTAGATAATAATTGAAGAAGAACATAACAAAGAATTGATTAGATATAGATTATGTGGTTTTATTTGCAATAACTCAATATCTAGATAATAAATGTGGATGTGCTTCTGGATATTTGCACCCTGGGGTAATAACTCTAAATAGGTTCAAGAATTCTTAGTCGATTCTAACTAGGTATAAATATAATAGGATTTATTATAAACCTTGTTTGACCCTCCAATGTAAAAACATTTGATTATTCAGATTTTATTAACAAAAAAATAAAAATAATTTAATAGTAAATATGTCCCCATGGAAACCATATTTATGAGATTATCTATGAATAGTTTTTTCAATTTATGTTATGTATTTCAATAGTTTTGGTTATATAAATAATTTTAAAAAATGTTATGATCTGAAATAATATATTTAAATTTTTAAGAATGGTTCATGGAATGAATAATGGTATCAATTCTCGTCAAAAGCATAGAGGTTTCCCTACTAATAAATACAATATTGCTTGTATTGTAGTTTATAAGGTTCTGGTTATATCAGGGAATCCTAATCGGGTTATGACACATTACATTTCTTGGATGGAGAAACCTATTCCATAATGAGATTATCTGATGTTGGATCTATTTATCTGGTAGTTTCCCCCAACATTTAGTTGGACAACATCCCCAATGGTGTAAGAGAAATGTATTATGTCCTTGGAGAAGATATTTATGACATTGGGAAGTGGTGAAAACGAAATGGCTGTTGTAGCAATGTCTCTAATCCATAGAAATGTTAATAAGTACTATTCCTTGATCTAGGAAACTATGGTGGAATAATAAAAGTACCTTATAAAATGAATAACATTTAAGGATACATCCTTTGATATATATTCCCCTCATGATCAATAAACTGAGATGAAAATAAATGTCCTTAGTTTAATGAAAAAGTATTAAGAAAGTGTTGCGGAGTATAAAGCAACATTTATAATGTTATCAAGGCTTGATAATGATTTCCTATTAAACTTGGAGTTCAATATTGATCACTTCCATTAGGGTCTTAATAAATTTCTCTAAAAGACCATAGTGTCGAAAAACATTTCTTCATGTGATAAAATTATTTTATGTTCAATCATTATATATAAATAATTCTCTAATTTAAATGTAATAAATTGGAATAAAAATAAGAAGAGGATGGAAGAGAAATTATTGGATAAACTGACGAAGGGAAGAATGGATTTTCTAACCTGTTATAGATATAGAAAGAATCACCCTATGAAATGATTGAATGATTATGGATTTTTTTATAAGTTCCAAGAAATGGGTCACTAGGAAAGAAAATTAAAGTGGAAGAAGGATAACACTATTATTTAGGGTTAAAAAAATTGAGATGGGGTAGTAAGAAAATGAATACCCCACCCATTATTTGAATATATCATAGAAAAATTCAAGGGATATAAGATAAGTATATATATTTAACACAACAGAAGTGGAATGAATAATTTTATCCAATATTGGATCATTCAATAATTTTTTAAAATATTTTTTATGATATCATTATTATAAGTAATATGGAATGCAGAAGGATTATATTGTATTACTTTTTCATCAAGGATTAAAAAACATGTTTTGATCAGTACAAGTAACAATGAAAAGTGATTTAGTGTAAATTAACCATTTTAAAAATACCTGGTTATGGATAATATTATCCTTAATATGTTTCTAATGTTGATTCAATGTTTTTTGGATAAATAAATGATTTATTTTAAGATGTTTTGACTAACTTGTAACTAATTAATTATTTTTTGAGAAATTAGATTATGATATAATTGAAGGAGTTTTCAAAACTTATTTATTTATAAAATACATCTAATAAAATATGTTTTAGTCTAGTAATAATGAATATGGAATGTTTCCCATTAATTTTTATGGTAATTGATTTTTTTTCCTTATTTTCTAAAATACCTAATAAAGGTGTTCACATGTTCTGTATGTGATTACTAAAGTGCTACTTCATGTTAATTGATGGATAATGGTAAGTTCATTTTGAAAATTATTTGAACTTCCTTATAAAGTGTTGGATAATACTATTTTGGAAAAGATAACCACTAATTAATAAGTTTAAGTTGATATTCGGATGAGATTTTAGAGGGTAATGTATTACATCCCCATATGATACATCCTGATATAAGATATTAATTATAAATAGTTCCATATACAACCAAAGGATAATATCATGATTGTTAAGTAGAAACATATCATGTAATTATATTTCATTTTTTTCTCACACGGTGAAAGAATTACTAAACTATAGAAGTGTCTTAAAATAAAAATTTTCCTTATTATTATCATTTTTATTATATAAATGGCCTCTATTCAAACCTCTGGTTTATATATTTTTAGTAAAAATAATTCTCATGATCATGTTTTATATCAGACTCCATCAGAACAAGATAGTTATATTTATCCTCTATAATCATATTTTTACAAACGTACTCCAATTTAAAATCCCAGTTTTGTAGGGACATTCAAATTTAGGTTTTCCTATCATTAATAATATATTTTATTAACCCTATTTATTATGTGGGTTTTTCAATAATAGTTATTTCAAATAAAAAATTCAATCTTACTATGATCATGTTTAAATTGAAATGATGGAATTCATTATAGGGGATGTGAATTTAACCCCATGAAACTCCAAAGTTAGATCATTATATTTAATAAAATGTATAAAATTAAACACCAACACTATAAAGGAATATAATGACCCAATACATTAAGAAATATTTAATATTTTATTTATCCTCTAATTCAGGTGACAATAAGTTCTCATTCATTACACAAAAGACAATGTTTTTTCAGTTGTTTGTGTTACATGCAAACCCAAGTCTTACAAAAAAAATAATATTATTAAGATGTTTCTATTCAATAAAATAAGATAAAAAATATCTATTAAATTTATTGTTATTAAAATGATTAAAATTCTTGTAATTTTTTTTGATTCATTGGTTTCAAATTAAATAGAATGAACATAAGAACCAATTGAATATAAATGGAATGTTTTTATAAGAAACTATTTTATGATCACTAAGTCATTTTATCCTAATAAATTAAATTAACAAAAAATTGTGATTGATATTATATATATATATATATTATATTAAATCAAATATTTATGAAATTCTTACATCATATTTGAGATGCATAAAATGAGAAAAACCCCAATTTTACACATACAAACCAATATCTTTAAAAAACTAGTTTTATCGCCTTTTAATGGGAACATAAATTAAGTATGAAGTTTCACACTTTTATAAATATAAGATGAAAAAATAAAAATTATTTTTTTAAAGGTAAAAATAAAAATTAGGGTATGGAACGTTTTTGTTGTTTTATTTGATGTTTCATTTTATGATGAATAGATAAAAATACTAAATTTTAATTAAAAACATGTTTTTCATCAAGTTTATTTGTTAGGATAAAATATATTATTGGTTGTTTTTCATTTATATTTAGATAAATTATACAAAAATAAATACAATTTATGCAATTATAATAAAATTCACTATGAAATTGAATATATGAAATAACAACATTTTGACCATTATACATTAAAACCAACACTATAGTCTCGTCTGTAATATTAAATTTAAATTAATTTCTACCACTTATGTGGTGGGAATTTTTAAAAAAGGATTAAATATTTGGAATAAAATTAATTTATAATAACTAATAATTTCAATATAATTTTTGACCACAATATTAATGAATGTAATTAATATTAATTGTAGCTAAAAATAGAAAATTTAGCTTTACATGGGAGTAAATGTTAAACAGAATGGTCTAAATAACCTAGAATCTTATCTAAAATGAATTTTATGTCCATATTTTTACCCTATAATAATATTTATATAATTTTTTTATATTATTGGATCCAAATTACATTTGAAAAACGTCTCTGTAATTCAATTTTCAAATATTTACAAGATTGCTCCTCCTCCAGTATAAAAGCTACACAACCCACACATTATTTCACGTCTCTCAAACCCTTTTTTATCATCAAACCCCTAAAACAATATTATCCTGCCATCAAAAAACTAATTCGATAATCCTCAACTTTTTTTAAGAAAATAATTGAATCCAATTAGTGAAAACTAAAAGGATTTACCCAAAAAAGATGTAAAATTATTCAAATGTAAATTTTTGTATTTTATATTCGACAACATAATTTTTTATTATTACATGATTATATAAAAACAAATATATACTAAATATAATATGATATTATTATTATATTTGGTTTAACTACAATTACACACTCTTATATCTAATTCGTTACGAACATGTTAATCATGTTTATGGCGGATTACAGCCTCAGGAAATGATTATTCTTCCTTCTTCCTTTACCACCTCTCATTGTTTGAATTAGGATAAACATAAATTTCATATAATTTATATATGATATTTATAATATCTTTATAGTTCAATAATTATTATATTACATATACCTTAAAGCATTATATTTTTTTGGTATAGGATAACTTTGTTTATAGGCATGTGGGATAAAACCTCCTCAAAGAGATTTGATTTATTCACGATATAAATTGGATTATTTAGGGGTGGATTTAAATAATCATATATGAAATGTATGAACAAAATATGAAAATATAATTATAATATAAATAAATATCATTAATATTTTAGTATTTTTAATATTATGTATAAATAAAAGTATCTTTCATTTTTACGTACAAACTACTATCTCCATGAACAATGAATTTCATTTCATATGTCAAAATATAATGGATATATATATTTATATATAGTATATATCAAATATTTATATTAAATTTTACATTTTTAGGTGTATAAATTGGGATCTATTAAATAGTAACTAATCTTTCAAGGTAAAATGTACATGAAAAACTATGGAATTAGCAACCCATATAGTGAAAATCATAAATGAATACTAAAAATATGTAACAATTTATTATAAAAAGATTATATATGTTATTTTAAATATTATTTTGGTTATGTAATAAGTTATTGAAATTCTTGTAACCATTATACAGTAGGTTAAATGATGTTCACCAAAAAGGAAAAACAATTTAACGGATTTTGTCTCAATTTTGTTTCCTTTGAGACTTTTTTGATGTTATTCACAAATTCACAATTGGATTGTGTCCACACTTCCCATTTTACTTAAAATATTATTATTATATAATAATTAATGGTATTTTATTTATCACACTGAATTATCTCACCAATGGGGTTTAGCTTGAAAGTTATCATGTTGTAAAAGTAATACATTCAATCTCACTTTCTATTGTGATTGATAACTTTATACTGAAAATATATTCATTATTATAATTTAAATGCTCACTTTGTTTGGTGATGGATTAGATTATTCCATAAACTATATAATATTTTAAAAACGTTTTTTACTATGAAGTTTAATTGATAATATGGGAAAATACAAATTAATTAATATTATTTAATCAATATAGATATTTGATATTCATAATGTTTATTAATTGAAAGAATTACTCAATATGAGCAATGAATTGAAGAGTAAGTGATGGGTGGGGACAAGATATTATATATCCCCTCGATAAATCATAAGGTTTTCATGATACATGGATGAAAACCAAATTAAATTGGTTTCTACCCCTAGTTATAAACAATATTTTCAATTGTTTTGAAGGTATATGCATTCTTTTTCCATATAAAAGTCATCCAATAGTTAGGAATTTTCATCATAGATATTTTAGTTATCACTGTTATTATCTATTATATTTTTATATTAAAAAATATAATTATGAATTTAATTATAATTTTATTTTCTAAATGGAATCTGATTCATTCATTTACAATTATTGATTGATTATTTTTTATCTATTTATTTAAATATAATGTGTTCTTTGTTATTAAACTCTACATGTTGATCTATTCTTATTGATTCATTATTTCTTCGAATTTATCTTCCACTACTAAGCACATGAGATCACCATTATTATGTCTTTCCCAAGTTATAAAGTGTAATCCTTTGAATTAATATCAAGGATACTAATATTTTACTTATGTCGTGATTTGTTTTCATTTCCCTATGTATGATTTGTATCATGTATTAAATATAGTATTCCAAAATTGTTAAAATTTTTAGTCATTCAGAGTTCTATTCCATGTAATCATACCAAGGTAATAAAATAAGTCACCAACTTTGGGATTCTGGGGTTGTGGCATCACAAAAAGAAGAGTGAAACCCAATATTTCAGGTCAAAAACACGAGACAATAAAAATATATTTCCTTTAAAATAATAAAAAATTAGATTATTTGTTCATTTACTAATAGATTAAATTATACTTATCTTTGGGATGGAGATTTTTTTGAGCCGACGCGTTTTGATTTGGTCGTGATGCTTCGACCGATGCTTTCGGGTAAATTACCTTCCACCTCTTGTAATGTTCTATGAGAGAGTTTTGATTTGTAATTTTTGGATTGGTCTGGGAGGTTCGAGGAGTTGTTCTTGGATGTGTGGCTACATGGTATTGTTGTTTCTGTGGCTTTCAAAGCCTGTTTGATGTATTTATGCGTTTGGATCTTTTTTTCTAGTGATTTGTGGCATGGGATGGTGACGCTTCCCCATGGCTGGTCTAGCTGGAATGCTATTCCGGTGGACTGTTGACGGACAGATGCTCGGTTCGAGGTGGCGGTGCGTCAGGTGGACTCATGTGTACAGAGTAACTGTCAGGCGATTTCGGTTAGAGGATGTTTGGTTTTGAAATTTAAATTTGAAATTTTGAGGTGTTTGATTGATTATGGTTCTTCTTGGTTTAATATCTGAAATGGGTACTGGTAACCTTTAAACCGGCTTTATGAAAACGAAAAAATGGTTTACAGGTAAATTAGCCTTATTTCCCATCAATTTTCACTTATTGTTTCCCCAAAAAATAGAATGGAAAAATCATAATCCTAAGGGATTCATTAAAAATTATAAACCATGAAAATTTATCATAAAAACATACATTTTTAGCCTTAAAAGAAAATAATATATTCTTTAGTAAGATCATCATCTAAACTTTTTATATCCAAATATTTTAGTGTAAACTAATTAGCAATAATGTAAATTCCCTGTGGGTGCCATAGAATGTCATCATGAAAAGAAACATATAAGAAAATTTAATATTTTAATAGATATATTATTTATATCCAAGAATATATATCTAGAGAGCATAATAATTACCCATTTCATTGTGGAGATATATTGGGCACACCAAACGTTAGGGGCTATATTAGGATCACCCCTCATAGTTATCAATTTTTAGGACCCTATAATGACTAAAAAATTATTCATCAACATTTTGGTTATGAATAAATTGATAAACACTTATAAACCAATTTTTAAATAAAATTAAAATATCAAAATAATATCTCTATTAAATAAATTAAGGAAAAAATATACTTTTGAAAAGAGAAAGATAGGTTTTCATTGAATAAATCACAAAATCTCATAAAAGAATTTATACATAAAATATAACTGATAATAGTGGGAAATTAATTTTTTTATCATAGATTTAAAAATATGATATTCATTTATTCTGTTTCTCAAATTAGTATCCATAAAACAGGTAAAAATATTATATTGATGACAGTGAAAAATAAATTCAAAATTGGTATAAATTTCTTTTATAATTCATTCATTAGTATATTAATACATAAATAAAATAATATATTCATCATGAAAAATGAATAAATTGATGTGTAAAATAATCTAGTAAAATATCTAGAATAATATATAAAAAGTAATGTCACCCTTACCTCATGGTATTGTGATTCACTATGATGATATTATGGTTGTATGTCCAAAATAATGTCTATAGGTTAACTATTTTAAAAATGATTATTATTTTATCATCACCAGAATATTATTAGATTCATAATTATCATTTTAATACATAAATTATACTTTTAATACTCACTATAAAACATTCCAATGAAAAATGAAATAATTTACTATCATAGAGAGGGTTAGACGTACGTACACATAAGTAGTGTTTCTTTTTTTAAAACCATCATGATATAAATAAATTTAGTGTTATTTTATCATTATATAATAATAAATTTATAATAAAAATAGAATTATATCATTAAATAACATATATTAATATCATATATATGATTTGATTATGAAAATTGAATCACATCTCTTTATGGAGGTGTCAGTCCACACATTTTCACAAATGATGTTATTATTTTTAAACTAATTGAATACTATGGAATTTGATGTTGTATTTTATTTGATAGATGTTAATATTATAATTAATATATATATATATATCCCAATACTATAATCATCCATGAAAGGGGTCATGGAAAACAAATTATATCTGTTCATGAGGTTGTAGTCTTCCGTACACACAAACATTGGTTTAGATCCTAATTTTATTGAACCAAGAGACTAAGATAGGTTATAATAATATCATAATAACATATCAGTATATGTGATGTACTTATGTAATTATGTCATTATGGTTTAATATTATTTCAAGGAGGAGTAATAAAAAATAAAACTGAAGTATTCATTTAAACTCTATATCAATTACACATTCTATCTATATTTATTTACAAGTTATTCCCTCAAATGATTATATTGTACCTAAACTAGGAAATCTAGAATTAAATGTGTGATATATAATGGTATTTTTGAAGGCTTTGGATGATCCAAAAGGATTCTTTTGTGTGATTAAAAGATGAGAGGATCTTACCATTTATAAGAGATGGGAGGGACAATCATGAAATTTATTAAGGAGTAAAATTAATATAAAATAATTCCCTTGTTATAATTTCTCTTAATTTTTATTATTTTATGATGTAATTAGTATGGGTATATTTCATATCATCCCATTAATTTTTTTATAATTTTATATTTTGTTTTTAACCATATATTTTGGTTTTAAAAGGTGTTAATCTTTTTTTAGGATTACCATGATAGTAATGTTATATACATAATAGGTGGAAATATATTAACTATAAAAGGAAATTCGCACCATTTATATATCATAATTTTTATTTTAAACTATATCACAGTCACTATTGCAACTACGGGAACTATAGCGGCAGTAGGTCACTATAGCGGCAACAGGGTAATGTAATAGCGACAGGTACTATGAGGTACTGTAACAGTGGGGTAATGTAACAATACTATTTATATAATGTGCCTTGGGCCAAAAAATTGGGCCTACATTCCATGTAATGGGATAAATGCCCATTGGCCCTTCAGGCTATGTAATGAGTCTCCCACTACCCAGTTTAAGAGGTCCTTGCTTTATTTTAATAAAAAATGAGGTTTCTGCCCCAACCATTAAAAAAAACTATTATTTAAGTTGACATTGTAAACTAAATATAAAATATTGAATAATAATATAATCAATAAAAAATTTAAAATTAGGAAAACATATCTATAATATTTATCTATATAATAACTTACCTAAATAATAACACTTCTTGTGTTTTTAAAATAATTTACACGAGTTTTATATAACATTAGAAGCATTGTGTCATTGGGGTTCCATCACATAAGTAAATTATTTAATAAAAAAACAAATAATAAATTTAAATGATAAAAATTGTCTTATATTTCTAAAAACTATATATTACCGAATAAAATGTAGTTCAATTCATATGTTAAAAAAATCTATTTGTAACAAAATAATGAGACTAATATTTTTGGTTTTTCTTCACGTGATATGTTATACATGTGTATGTCAAAGCCCATAAGAAAAATGGACATAAACATTTGATGGTTGGATGGTTATGGAGAAAATATACTCATACAATAATATAATGTATAGATTTAGGTTTATTATTTTCATTATAAAATTATTATTAACATTAAATACTCAATTTGTTTATAACCAAAATTATATTGGATACTATTCATGCAGGAAAAAAAGGTAAATATTTAGAATTGTTTATCCACATGATTCTAAATTAGGAATAAATATTTCAAAATTGAATTCATAGAAGGTTGAAATTTTGCATTAAATTAAAACCAATTAGTTGAGATAAAAATGTTTGTTTTGAAAATTGCTTTTATGTATAATATTATTATTATACAAAATTCAAGTATAAAATTAATTAACATGACTATAATTGAATTATTATATTGAGATAGTAAAAAATAATATTTTAAAATTAATATTATTATAGTATGACATTGTAAATATTTTAAATTAAAATATTATTATCTATATTGATATTATTATTACCAATTATTTAAAAATATGCCTTTAAAGAAATATCAAAACAATATTCAGTGAAAATTGTTACATACTGAATTTAAAATTTAAATTTAATTTTTCGAATAGAAAATAAATTTTTTATGTAATAAGATATTATATAAAAACTTGTATAAAAATTATTTAATAAAACTATTTCTTATTTTATTTAAACAGTAATTGGTATTTATAAAAATAATAAAATAATATTATTCATGAATACTAAAAAAATGAAAACTATTTATCATACCATTAAATGGGTTGTTATAATCATGAAGCATATTAATCAAGTATAATAAACCGCCCATTATCAGGTTTTTCTCATAAAGTAACACAGAAAACCACTTATGGTTTTTTACTCATCAAGTAACATAGAACATCCCTTGTGAGTGTTTTCTCATCATCTATATTGACCAAAAGACACATGTTTATTCTCATAAAGTTATTAAAACTACAAAATATGAGTGTTTTCTCATCTACGAATCACCCACCTCCCAGGTAGATGTTTTCTAAGACACATGTACATAAACTAAATTTAAACATGGGCATTTTCCACTCAAAACTAAGAATCTCTCTTACTGCCCTTTAAAATTTTAGATCTAATACTATTGTGAGAGTTTCCATTGAATTTAATCATAATAATTAGAGGGATTAAGGTTTAACAAAATTCATAAACCCATCCCCACATCCCACATCCCTAGTATATTTGATAAATGGTTTGTTTTTTGATTTGTACAACCATAAAAATCTATTCCAATGTAAAAACACAGCCACATAGGGTTATATATGTGCTGGGGATCATAAATATTATCCAATGGATCAACACATCAATAGAGGCACCCAACTGAGGTTCCTTGGTCTCAAGAAAATCACTTTGGTCCCCACCTGATTCCCAGACTATACAACATCCCTCATCAACATCATCAATATTTCATGGATTCAAAAGATACATGTGTATTCCACATTTGAAGATATTTAAGAGTTGTAATATTTCCTTTTATAATACTGTAGTTTACTCTATTGGAGTTTGATCACACAACCCAACAATGGACTTCCTAAGAATGGTCCACCGAGCATTGGTAACATCAAATAGTAATGGAATCTTCCCCACACATAACTCTATGATCCAAATATCTTCAAGGTACCATAAGATACATATAATTCCAAAGCTATCTATGGTTATAAATTGGAGACCACCCTTCTAAACATGTGTCATGGAGTGTTATTTTAGAAAACTAGGTTTTATCTTTATTTCAAGGACCCTCATATATCTTGACAGACTCCTTAGCCAAGTACAATGTTCATGGTATCAAACATGGACATTATTATCTGAGGCATATTTCTATAGTATAAGGGACCATTATCAACATGAGATTAAGATATGTGTCGAGGCATGTCACATTGACTACATAACAAATAATTGATTGTTAACTATCTTTATAACATACCATCAACAATTTCTTGATTAACCATAGCCATACTGGATTTCCATGTGACCTCAGAAACATTCGCCATTATAGAAGATGATTTCAAATAAAAATGGGGGTCTAAGATGATATTTTATGGGGACTATAAACTATTTATAATATGTCATAGTAATATTAAAAAAATTCATACCTTAACTATATACCAAAAATCAAAGAATGTAGGAATATAAAATTAACTAAAGAAGATATAAAAGTTAAAATTTTTACATATAGTACTAAAAACAAACTATCCACTATTATTTCCACAAGAATAAATAAACAATTAAATAAACTATAAAGGCTCCACGATAGCTCTCATTCCTCACCGCATCAGGAACACTAACTACATCTTAGGATTCTCTACATCAATCATGAATTCTCGGGTCTCCACTACACTTTATGATACCAAAAATGAGGGATGATTGGATACCCATGTTTAAAGGTCTTCCTAACACGGTATGAGTAAAAAAAGATTACTAAGGAACCATTGAAACCATCTGATGCACAAATTTTTTAGTTATACACCAATTTGAAATTTTCAAATATATTATTAACTGCAAAAATAAAGTAAACAAAGAAAAATTATGGATCTATAAGTACAAACCCTTAATTGACCATTCCTTATATGGCTAGTTTATGGGTTTTTTAACTACCTAAAAATGATTATTCCTTAAAATATCCAAAATTGCAGTATGTTATACAAATATAATTTATAAAGAATATCTATATGGGATATTTCTAATGACTTAAACCATTCCAACCCTTGCATGTGTTTTATATTCAATTAACCCAGAAAACCCATACATAATACTTTTTCATCTTGTAACATAGACTAACCCTTATAGATATCTTTAGATAAAGTATCAAAGTACAGAAATAATTGTAGTTTTTTCGTCAAGGTATCACCATAATTTGATACATTAGTATTCCAAACCTATAGAATAGAATAAAACACAACCCTGTAGAGGTTTTCTATAAAAATAAATTTCCACACCTAAATTAATTTTCTACATCTCACATGAAGAATAACATAATGTGTACATCATAAATCACCATAATGAAAAGAGAAAATAAGATTTGGATGAATTCCTATCCCCATCACCACATTCCATTACCACTTGAGCCCACAATTGTGGTAAATGATTTAAGGTGACATCAATAACATTCTCAAATCAGGTCCAAACACACTAACTCAAGATCAGATATGATTTGGGGAACCTACTCAAGTCTATAGGATCAAAAACTTAGTGAATGATCCCCACTATCATTACCCAGTCACATGAAAGACACATGGGGAGACAACTAATACCTATAAGATACAACATCCCTCAACCTCATTAGAATGATAGTGTGACCTCAACAAATATATGGTTTAGGAAATTTAAAACCCCATTATGAGATATGACATTACACATAAAAATCATCTATGTCTCTTTTGGGAAGAAGGATGTGAGGTGTGTCGTTCAACTGGACTGTAAGAATAGTCCAATGTAAAAAAGATAAGATTTTCCACACACAAACCCATGAAGGGTGATTTTCCCCAATATGAATTCACCATCAAGACAATATTAGGTATTATTACAATAGTGGAGTAGATCATGGATTTTAGACATATAGCCAATCCACTAGAGGGACGGTTAGCTAGATAAAGTTGTTCATTGGATACAGACCATATCCCTAACCTCCAGGCCCTCCACTGATACTTAACTGTTTCCTTTGGTTTCCCTCCAAACCACCTAAGATGTGTAAAATTTGCTTTTGTGGTGTTAAAATACAAACTTTTGATTTAATTATTATATTTGGATTAAAATTCACCCCATTTAAAAAATTAAAATTAAAAAATTCATTTAATTCAAAAATATAAAATTGTCATTATTCATTTATGAATTTAGGTACGACATATTAAAATAGAGAGTATTTAGAAATCTTACAGTGAATAATAGAAATTGATATTCATTTTTTATCATGTGAATTGTCATAAATCCCAAATAAAATATTATTCATTATTGTAATTTTATCTATTGAATTCACATAATATAATTTAGTGTCCAGTTTACTGGATATCACTTTCTAATAAATTTAATATTATATTTTTCTCTTAATTCCATTTTAAAAAATGAGGTATGTGTTTACAAAAATTTTAATTAGGAGAAGAATTTTGTTTATTTTAAATTTTAGTAGATACGTTTTGAAATATGAACATACTCCATAATTTTTGTGGATATTAATCAAACTCACTAGTGATGTGCATCCAATATGGGTTGTAATGTGGATTTTATTTTTTAGCTAATCATTCCATATTATATTTTACTTTCAATAATTATATTCTTACGACCATATATTTTTCCTATAAAATTCCATATATATTCTCATGTGTATCATGAACATTTTTAAGGAAAATATCATTGAATTAATGTTAGGGATCAATTAGTTCTTATTTATTGAAATATATAATTATTTTTAGAATTTTACGTTCACATTCATGTAATTCACCACCTATCTTATTTCAAGTGGACTGTACTCCATATAACAAAAATAATAAACTACAAGACAGAATTTTAAAATAATTATAACATAAAATATTCACAAAATATTTTTTAGAGATGAATGATTTTAAACTAAATAGTTTCATTCTAGAAACATAAATAGAGGAAAAAGTTTTTTCCAAATAAAAAATTTTAGTGTTTGATTGGAATATATTAAATCAATTTTCACTAAAACTCTAAAATCTATCTTATTCAAATAAGTGTGTTTAATATAAATGTCAAAGAAAAAAATGTGACGAAATATTTAAAAGATTCAACAGATATGATATGGTCGCTAGTTCTATAGATCATGTAAACTGTAAGTGAACATTTTAATTTTCAATTTGAAACTCCATAAATTTGAATTTAATCTACTCAAAAATTTACCAAATAAAAAATTATTTCCATGTTTTATTAATTACTCATTTATGTTAGTGTTTCTTAAAAAATGATTTGTCTTCATTTTTGGGATTTTTCAAAATACAAACGTTTATGGGTATTAAAAATGAAATTCGTTTAATTGATTAAAAAATAATGTCTTCTATTATATTTTTTGAAACTTCTTAATGAATGATTTTTATTTTAATTCCATCTATCCATATAAACATGAGTTTTGGGTTATAAATTATATAAAAATAATATCATTAAAAGAAACATAACATATATTCATTGGTTTATTATCCCTAAAGTACTAGTTACATATCTAAAACGTTTTGATAAATTAATGGACATGGAATATAAGTTACATATAATGACTATATAATTTTTTCATTAAAACCACATTAATTATATACTTGGAATGTAATATATGGTACTTATCTCCATTTCCTTGGGTAAGGGGGAATCATAAGAAATGGGTGAGCTTATAGACATATTTGGGGAGAATATATAGATGAAGATAACATGGTATAGTAATGGAATGAATAATATTTATAGAATATATAATCAACTAATGAAATTTATGAGAATAAAATTAATATATCATAATCCATGAATGTAATGATAATTTAATAAGTAGTATCCTAAAAAATAATTATTCTCATAACGATGGAGTGAATAATTTTTGAAAATAAACCGTCATTAAATTTCATAATTCAATGATATTGTAGTATACCTCGATAAATCCTTCCATTAAATTATATTTTACTATAAATATAAAAATATATATGCTATATTCTTTTTTTAATAGACCTATTTATTTATTAAATTGGTATATAATTCTAGGACCCGCCCAATACACAATATTTAAAATTCATTCATCAAATAAATATAATGGATAAAAATAATTATTATAATGGAATCATATTCCAAACATGTATATAATAAAATAGAGTTAGTAGTTAGTTTATTAATATGGTTTATATTACATATATCACAATATATAATATTCAACTAATTTTAACAATTAAAATACAAAATATATAATTGATTATTACATTAAATTTTAAAGTCATTGTTTTCTATGAAGAAAAAATAAAAATATATTTTTTATACTTTAATATCATTAATTAAAATTTTGTGTTCTATAAGGATCCTTTAGAAAATGTTGAAACATAGAAAATTCATGATCTCAAATTCTTAATATTGCGTTTTTAACATCAATACCCAAAATATCACAAACATCACATAAATTAAACAAATCAAATTTATATTAATCAAATAATTCAATAAATTTGGAAATTATAAGAATAATATATTTATGTGTACCATAATAAGTGAAAAAATAATCATAAATATATAAATAAATAATCCTAGATGAGAGGGGTTCAAAATTAAAGACATCATTACACCACATTCGTGGCCCTGAAAATATACTATATAAATGGAATGATATGTAAAAAATTCCCAAACTAATTAGTTACATTAGTACTATTCATATATTGAGAAAATATAAATTTCTAGATCCCATCCATCACATTATATATCATATACATCCATAATATGTTAATGTGGGTAATAAATAAAATATATAATACACTATAAGAAATGACATACACAATCATATGTTAGTAATAAATAGTTATCGATATAGAAATAATGACTATATATATTGTCAATATTTTTCATATCAATATATAATTATTGTAATCTTTAAGAATATCCATAAAAATTTATAAAACCCCTTTATATTTTTTCTAAAATTGAATGAATTCATATCAAAGGGATGAAATTTTTGTATTAGTTTATTATACCATGATTATATAGTGATATCAAATTGAAGTAGTTATTGGATACATTAATCTATATTGTAAGAGAATAAAATTATTATTGTCAAACCCCTTATTATATTTTGGACTCCATGTCATATATCTTGTGAGAAATATAGATAAAAAATATATGTATATTCAAATTACCGTTTTCTTTGATTTGATTGAAAAAGATAAAAAAATACACAAATTGATTTAAATCCATTATATATATGATTAAGGATCCCCCATCCCAATAAATTCATAGTCATCCTTCCATATAAAATGTAACCATTTTATAAATAATCGATCAATATAAAAAAAAGACTTATATGAGGTTTTTGATATTGGTGTTATAGTCTATACAATTAATCTAAAATTAAAATTCTTAATGAATTTGGTATAATAACAGGTATAATTAATCATTAATAAAAATACCATTAAAAATTATACTATAATGAGTCACAATAACCTTTCATATGGAAATATATATCAATTGCAATGGATTGAATAATAATTGAAGAGAAGAAATTTAGAACTTTTAACATTAAATATTTGTTCCTACTCTGTTTACATGAACATCTTTGAAACTTATGAAATCATATAAGGGCACCTGAGATAATTATTTAGAGGATTATTAGGATCAAAGAATTTTATTTTTAGATGAATTTTTATGTTTTTGGATATTTATTAAAAAGTTTAAAGATTTTTTATCATTTATACACAGGCCTTGAAAATATTTTTTGTGGATAATGAAATAGTACAATCATACCAATAGATTTATACCTTAGTTATTGAAATATAGAACATATTTTGGAAATTATTAATTAATGATCCAAATATCAGTTTTATAAAAATTCTCAATAGAATTGATAGTTATTCACAAGAATTTGTTTCTAGAATATTAATATCAATTATAGTACATGAAATGTCCATTATAAGTTTGAAAAATAAATTTAATTCAAGAAAATAAATTAAATTTAATCAATGAAAATAAAATAAATTAATATTATATCTTCTTTTTTGTCTTAAACTAAATTATATTTTTAAATATTTAATTTTTACATCAAATTTAAATCATAATTTATATTATATATGTATATTGTTTTTTCATTAATCACTTTAAAATAAATTATTTTATTAATTTGTCAAAAATTAACATGTAACTAGTTTTTAATTGATTCCCAATATAATGTCATTTAAAAAAACATTCCCAGATAAGAGTCATATTTTTATAAAAAACAATTATTGTAAAGAAAAAACTGTTTTCGTTGTCAAAAAATTATATTTTTTATTTTTATTAAATCATATTTTTCAATGATCTATTATTGTAATTATATAATTATTCAGTTATCAATATAAACTATTAAAATAAATTAATTATATTACTACGAAATAATTTTATTTATTTTGTATAACACATGAATAATTAATTTTCTATTACAACTATTATATTTAGATATTACTATTTCACTGATCTAATTCCAAATATTTAGACTCGAAATATGTCATTGACCATGAAATGGGTATATTAAACCATATATAGAGAGTTTTATCAAACATAAAAAATCATTCTTTTCAATATCTAACTTGTTATACCTTGTTTATTATTTTCATATTATTTACTACATAATATAAATTAATCATATTTATTTTTCAATAACATTATATTATGATCCTGTAGAGTTCCTGAATATAGTGATTTGATGTATTTTAATGTGATTTGAAGAAACTATTATTATTTTTATTGTGAGTATAATTTGTAAATATGTTTTTTCAATGATTATATTATTAAAGGGTTTTTTATTTTAATATGATTTTCATATATTATAGCCCTGCCCCATGTACTAAATTTACCAACCCTTAAATAATTTCATTCTTCTCATTAAGGTTATTAACTTAACCGTGAAGGTTTTTCATACACATTTCTTATTTAACATCCTTTGTAACTTTTCCAATGTATATTAACTAGCAAATTTTTATATTTCTAAAAATTATTCTTTGTATTATCAAGAGTCTATAAAGGATGTTAATTTTATCTCATGTTTATATCATTCAAAATTTCATTGATTGTGATTATGTGAATCAGGTCTGGTATATACTTCTCATATAGATTTACAAGGAAGATAAAATCCACCTTAAATAGATTTTGTGGAAATTCCAAATGAAAATACATTACTAAAACATTATCTAATGTCTCCAAAGGACCAATGTACCAAAGATATAACATACCCTTATTAAAAATACTTATATATTACTTCAATTCCAATACCATTATGAATATAGTATCTACTACATGGAGTTATAATTCACTTCAATGAATATTTATATTTATTTTATGTTTATTATATGTCTTATTGATATGATTTTTGATCAATCAAAATTTTTATGGGGTCACCTCAACATAATATATTATATTTATCCTCATTTCTATATATATATATATATGATATACTTAAAAATTGTTTCTAATAAAAGATTCAAAATATCCTTTTTCTTCATTGAGTGAAATCTATAAATGTTTTATAATTTTACTAGAAGTAGATAATGTTACCATGTTACTTAGATGTCATGTGGGGATAACCTTATCAAAACTTATAGTGTTTATATAATCATTTAACAATACTCGTATACTTGTGGATAGTAAACGATTGTCACTTGTATATCAAACTTTAGAAACCTATAAAGGTTCCTATAATTGTTTGATTTCATTAATGTTTCATGTTTAGATATAATTGATTAATGAAAAAACATGAAATCTTTCAACATAATTAATATAAATCCTTTCAAGATAATCAAAGTATAGATCATATACTATAAATAAAAAAGGTTTTCTACTTGTAATGTTATAAACAATGACACATAATATATCATTCATATTATATTTCATTGAAATCAAAATAACAATTTCTATTGGGATATTATTCCAAGAACATATTATAATATGGAAAGTTTTCTTAAAAATATTTATTTGATTGCATTCATGTTTTACATTTTTATATAAAATGAATCACTGAATATATTCATTGATTTTATTCATCATTTCATCCCACCATAATTATTCATTCCAAACACTTTATTTAATTATTCTACATTGATGTATTGAAATAACAAACTATATGGTTAATTAAAAAATTCTAACATTTGTTCATAAACTAATGATATGAATGGTCTATTTAAAAAAACAAATGCCCCATTTTAAAAGATGAAGTCATTAGGGAGAATCAGAGGATTTGAGAGCTATTTCATGAGGCCTTCCCCCATCGGTGATGGTGGTGGCTCATGTACCGGTCCCTCCTCCCCCATCGGGGTAGAGACCTCTGACGTCCTTCAAAGGAATGGCTCCATATTTCTCTCCCTTCTCGATCCAATATTTTCAACCATCCTTTCCACAAATTTTTCTTTTACCTAAACTCTCGGACCTGAAAAATGGCCTTCCAAACCCTTCAAGCTCGACCTTGAAGTTCAAAAAGGTTTTGGGTCTGCTGAATCTCTCCCTGATTTCTCATTTCAACAAGCATGGTTAGATGGCAGATTCATTTGACAGGTAAATATTTGGGCCATGGGTTTTATAGGAAAGATAAATAGTGTGTTTACTCGATTCCAAACAAATTTGGATTCGATTCCAAAAAGAGGAGGAACTAGTTAAAGCTTGGTCGAGTGCCCCGCAAAGCTGTGATGGTCATAGATTTTACCTCTTCCATTGGACGTACGACTTCCTCATGCAAAATGACTCCCCTAGAATAGTATTTTGGGATAGTTTTCAACTACTCCCTTTACCGTTTTAGAACCCCACAATTTTAAGAATGCTAGGTAACCTTGTGGGTAGATCTATGTGTGGTGATTCAAGAATGATGGAACTTTGTATCCCAGTCTATCCCTATATATTTTTAGAACCTGATTTCTTGAAAATTACCCTTATGTTTTTGTGGTTTACAGGGGAGGGATAGATTTAGGATAAACAAACTATAGTCTATGAAACATTTTTTGACATTTGTAATTCCTATAAGAAGTTGCGTCATCCTAGGGTAGCCTGTAGAGATGGGTTGATGGCACCTATACATGTTGCGGATCCAGGAGATGGAGTCAAGGGGTTTTGTATGGGTAAAGGTAGCAGAAAATCTTTGGAAGATAAACTAGTGTGTCCCAAAATTGGTAATGAATATGGAAAGAAACAAAATATGGTGGTTCCAAGACATAGTTTAAGACTTATAGAACAATGTTATATGAGGAAAATTCTGTCCGACCCTCCAAAACCATATGTAGCTATGGTGTTTGATAGACTGAAGAGGTACCTAGGGATTTTTCATCCCAGGGGAAATGGTGTGCAAAGGAACATCATCAGACTAGGGTGCTAACGAGGTGGTACCCTATGATAAAGATGTTTCAGTTCATAGTATAGAAGTAGGGAAAGACATGAACATGCTTTTGGATTTTGGCTCAATTGGAGGTAACCATAACGGAGTGAAGGAGGTCCACCTAGAGGAAATGTAAATCATGATGGTTCCATAAAATGCATCCATTGTTATTGAGGTGATTGAGGGACTTTTTAGATACCATTACTCTAGTAAGTATTCCTAATATATGGCTCTGGTGGGCACCTCAATGCAATGTCAATATATGGGATGAGGTTATCAATAAGCTGGAGCCTCCGATATGCCAATGCAGGCCATGTAGGAAACCCTTTCTTATGATGAGAAGGTTATAGTTGGGAGATAAATTATTAGCTTTCAAAAATGGTATGCAGTGTTGGGTGATGAAGACTGCCAAGCTAATGGGGAACTAAATAGGAATGAGGTTACACATGGAGAGTACCACTCCGTAGATGTGGGAGAGACCCAAGAGTAGATGGATAATGTTCTGGATGCCTCTACTGAGCCCAAGGAAGTGACCATTGTGGAGGAATATCTCATATCCTCCTCATAGAAGGGAAAGTTCACTACAATTGATTCTAATGACTTTATCAAGAACTTCTGGAGGGGGAGACATAGGAAGGAGTATTCTAACCTACCTATTCATCATATCACTAGATCTGCATGTAAGGGAAAGCATCCCCCAAAGGATCCTATTACTATGAGTAACTCAGATAAAGTGGCCAACACATATAGAGACCTAGTGTATGTAGGTGTTGTGGTTAGTATCCCTTCCACTCCCCCAATGAAGATGAGCGATCCTTTATAGAAATTTCATACAAGATCCTCTAGAGACCCTCAATGATAGATATCCTTGGAGCTGGAACACATGGATGTAATTTTTCACTCGGATGAAGAAATGGTAGAGGAAAATTTGGATATGAAGGCATTGAAGTAGATGGAAAGAACACTTTATGTGATCAGAACTAAGGAACAAGGGCAGTGGATTGATAAGAAGGATCGTATTCTTCTCAGTGGATTTAATAAGGGGAAGATTAACATGGAGGAATTCCTGAAAGTTGGGTACAACTAGGCACATTAGTGTGAAGGAATATTAAAGGGCTACCTATCTCCCATGAAAATTCTATTCCATGTATATTTTTAGGGAATTTGATTCCAATCAGCTCAAACTGTTCTTCAAAAAATCTCTAGTGACTTTTGGTGTTTAATGTTGTGAGGGTTCTCACTATCCCCTTAAAAGTTTTTGAAAATAAAAAGTAACATTGGATGGATGGATATATGAAGTCATATATTCTCCCATAATTCATTTATTTAATATTTATTTTTAAAAAATTATTATAATTATGGGACTTAATGTTCTTTTTTAGTAAATATATTAGAAAAATTTCATCAAAAAGTAATGTATTCCCCATCACTGAAAAATTCCATGACCACCTGAACTAAATAAAACATACTATATTTTTAAATAAAACCATGAAGTGAATCCTAAATAAAAAATTAGAATAAATCATTCATTCAAAATAATTTCAATAGAATGTGTAAAGTGGTTCCAAATAACAATTCCCATCATGATAGGAATTAATAATAATGTTAATTTAATTTTCATCACTAAATCATTTCCTAAACACTAGAATTTATAGATAATTATCAATAATATCACTATGGTTATATTTCTATGATTTAAGTTCGATCAATTGCCTTGAATCCTCCCACATGTCAGTGAAATACCCATTTTGTGTTCACACATCCATATATCACAATTATAGGAAAAATTATAACAACCCAAATGAATGAACTACATTCCCTCGTCATTTTTAATGCCATTTTCATCACAAATCCATGACAAGTGGATCTTATACACATATATCATTATTATCATTGACTAAAAAATATACATTATATTTAATGATATAAATCTATCAGAAATAAATTTATTTTAAATAAATATTACCAATCATAGTTCATGAATCACCAAATATAGTTTCCAAACATGCAATTTCTTTTAAAAATAATAATTAATCAATTTATAACAAATATCATTCCAATAAAATAAAATTACTTTATCTAAAATCATTAAAACATTAAATTTATTCCTTAATCCAAATTCATCATTTTCATCCATTATATAACTAATTTTATTTTTAAACCAAATAATGGAAATCAAAATTTTATTTCAATATCCATTGTCAGTGTAGATATATCACAAACATGGTGATATTTCATTAACAATTTACAGTAGTTTCTAATGAAAAACTTGAAATCAATTATTAATACATTACCAACAAAAAACCCATCAATAGTTGAAAATGATGAAAATTTCCTTATAAATCCACCAATCATAGAAACAATGATGTCCTCAGTAACACCATGATCATTTTTGGGAGAGGACGTGATCTATTCCTCATGAAACAAAACCACAATAGAATAATTCATTGAATGAGGGGTCACCCTATATTGGTTATAGATATAAAATTTCCCAATTATATCATGGAGATCCATCAATTGGAAGATTAAGTCAACATTCCAAGAGTTAAAACCCATACCTGGAGATCCATCAATTGATATCTGAGAAATATTTAGCGGTGAATTTGAATTAAAAGAAGGAAAACCAGTAAAATGATTTTCTATTACAACTCAATAATATAAACAATGAATTAATTTACCAAACCAAATGATCATGATTCATTTGAATATTTTAAACCCTAAAAACACCACCACCATACCCTGGTATTTTTCCATTACTAAATGGTGACTTCAAGAAGGAAACCGACTATGTGGTCTACACTCAGCCTAGGGTAAGGATTCTAGTTTTTTTACCCAACTCATCAATAACAAATTTTTTATGGTTGATATATATTTTTATTGGTAGAAATTGGTACTTCTAGAACAATTGACCCTAGGAAATTCTAGTTTTAAAAATTACCATTTCACATAGTAGGATACATTCTTAGCCACAACCTCCACCACAACCGTGGTCATAGATATATTTTAATAAAAATGACAAAAAAATTAACTTTTTCCCCTATTACCATCAAAATCTTATGAAACATATGAAAATCAAGACAAAGAACAAAATAATATATGTTCATAGAGGAAACAATGATATGTGATGCTATATGTCATCCCACCATAATGATTTTTACCTCCTATAATTCTCATTGAAAATAATTTTTTGGCAAGTAGATGAAGGCACTACTCTTTAATAGCCATCTCATGCTCAAAAATAAAATGATAATATAAAAAATTCATCAATTGAATAAAGAACTAATGGTAGAATTTTCTATAAAAACCTTTATTTAATAATTAGTAATATGAATTGGATGATTTATCATGACCAAATAAGGTTCCATAGAAATTAATTATATGTTCAATACAGTTGATATTTATAAAATATATTTATTATGTTGTAAAACATGAAACATATTATGGATTTGTTTAATCTAAGGTGGAATAGTTAAATGGAATGACAAATTTAAAATCTATTCAATATCCTTAAAATATCTCATGAATTATAATGAAAATCTACCTTTTTTTCAAGTCTTCCATAAACTTACGGAGTAGTGAATCTAAAGAACCCTAGGTCACAAAAAAAAGACATTGAAGATATTCCAGGTATGATTTATATTGGTTCTAAGCTATCACTAACCTTAGAAAATTCATTTAGGTCCTCATAGTCATATACTAAACCTTACTTGGTCCTAGTTGGTATACTTCCCCATTATACAACCTAACAAATAGATATTTACAAGGAAACACCTAGAAGGAATGGAAGGGTTCATTTTTAAATTATATCTTCTAGCATTGTTTTGTAGGAAACCTCCACCAGTACTAGATGGAAAACCCATGCTCAACCTAAGTCTCGGAATTAATCCTGAATCATTTCCTAAAGAATTTTTATGGCCCATTATGTCTAACCAAGCAATTGAGGATTGAAAATGTGATCAAAGATACGTGGTATCAAATTTACTACTATTGGAATATAAAATAAAAAATTGGAATATTGGTATCCTTATAAGAATAAACTAAATATAGAGCATAAAAAACATGAATATTTCCTGCATATACAAATTTACTATGTCGTCAACATTGGTGCATAAAAAATAAAAATTAAATGATCTTATATTAAAAATAAATAAATTGACACCAAAATATAATAATTTTATCATAGATTATATGATAACAAAATATTATAATATTTCAATATCTCACCCACATCCATTTCATCAAAAGAAGTTATGTATGTAAACCAAAAGGATTCATATGTTTTGACATGATCATTATGTAGGTATAAAATTGAATGGGAAATGTTTTATTAACGTATTTTATATAAGGATTCCAGAATCAATGCCTAATATTCTAAAACATATTAGCTGTTCATTGCATAAACACTCACTATAAGTGTTGATATTACCCCAAGTGCATCCTTTCTCATGGGTGATATAATGACATTACTTGTCTAAAGGAATAGGATTCCCCTAGAGATAAAGACTAATTTTAAATGGTCACCCAATCATATGAAGAATTAATTATACCTCATAAGTCATTATCATGACATTATTCATAGAGTATAATCTAACATATATATTATTTCAACTAAAATATTTCCAAAATAACCATACTCACATCCACAAAGTCTCATAAATTCATGAATGGAAAAAGTTCCTAGACATTAAACCACTAAATTCTCTCCCTAAAATCTAATAACAGGAACTTTATAATGATAGAAGTAGAAATATGATTCACCATTCTTGTATTATATATAGTTTCAATGAATAAATAATATAGGTGTTTCAATAATAACATCTAATAATGAAACATTTAATTTTTTGATAACATCCAACTCATGATTTTTTATCCACATAAATATTAAATCATTCTATGAAAATATTTTTTTTCCAACACTCATGAATGTGAATCATAGAATTCATTTCATGATCATGTGTGGGGTAGTCCATCCCATGTGGTAGAAGTGATTGAGGACTATATTCCACAGTGTTATCAACCTATATATGAACATTGACAAAACATGAACCTAAAGCACAAACAAATATCACATATATACGCCCCAACATTGGAAGATTCAACATTAATGTTTATGTAAAATCCCTCATCAACTAATTGATAGATTTATGAAATTTTGAATCAAAAATTTACACTCTTCCACGTGATAATACTTAATAAATAATCTATATTGTTGAAATACATTATCAAATGATTATAATTCCATGTAAAACTAATGATTCATTGAATATCATAGACATTTTTTTCTTCCTCCCATGATACAATAGATTTACCCCTTCCAGAATCAATTAAAATACAATTTTCTAACACCATGTTCTCTAAGAACATCAATTCTCGAATCCAATATTGTCACATTGATAGAATTTCAAAATATCAATGATTAATCAATATATTTCAACCTATAGGGACATATACCTATTAAAAATGACAACTATATCTTAATAATTTATTATTAATTTCATAACATTATGATCCACACCAGTTTTGTAATGTTTATGTTTCATTAACAATATAGACACATAAAAACTGATACATACATGATCTATCATATCCCTAAATTAGTTTATAACTCATATCCCACTTTATTGAAATATCATGCATCATACCATTGTTTCAGGTCACAGAGAAAATGATACATAATAAAGGGACATCATAAATTCTCAATAAATGTAATCAAGGGAGTAATCAATGATCATTTAGGCATAACATATACCTATGGGAATAAAAATTTGATATTATCATTTGAAAACAGTACCCATGAATTCAAATATCCTAATCAAGAGTTACAAATTAAATTGTCAATGTTCTTAAGGCAAGAATAATAATTGAAAAAACATTATCCATATGATGATAAAATTACATTAAGATCAGGTTGAAAAATAGTGTCACAAGTATTTCATACAATAATTATAGAAATATTATGTCTTGGATGTGATTTAGGACATTAATATTGTTATATTATTCTACTAACAACCCCTTTACCTTTATTGATCATATAATAACCTAATGTGTACCCTCTTTTGTGTATTGATTAACCTCTTATATACCTAATTTTTGGGCCATGGGATAACCTCTCTTGTATCCTTTTAGAAAATAAAGAACTATTCCCTAAACAATTCATTATTGACCTATAAAATTCAAGGAATAGTCATTGCATATTAAAGATCTATTCATATATATTTTAAAAAATAATGATATCATTCATCGTAACATAACTAGTGTAAAATTAATCAGTTTTCATTAATATTTCATATCAAAAAAAACTTATAGATAACGAATAATGTGTATATTATATAATAATATGCCTAGTGAATCATTATTAACAAATAATTGGGAATCATATTTGAAAAATGTCTTTAAAACATCAGTAGTATTTTTTGGAGGAAAATTATTTTTTCATTTTAAAATCACATATTTAAAATCCAAAACATTCTAAAATATTATGGAAAAAATTTTCATTAAAAAATATTATTATAAATATCCAATTTACTTCTTGAATAATTGAATGACCACTCTGGTGGGAAATCCATTAATTTTATATAAATTAAATCTTTTATTTCTTAACATTTATAAAAAAAATTAACAACTACATCATTTAAAAAATAACAAGAATAATCCATTAAAATATTTTATAATAAATAAAGAATGGATGAAAATTAAAATAAAAAATAAAAATATATTAAAAAATTAATTATTTAATTTTTTATATATATTTTGGTTATGGAAGAAAAATTAATTTTAACATAGGAGAGAATTAAACTAAGTTTTACATAAAATTAATCTCTTGGACTCCAAAGATCATATTAGGGGGAAATGAAAGGAAAAAAATATAATATCATGAAATTACCAATGGTGATTAAATTAATTAAAATATGGGATTATAAGGTCATATAATATCAAGATTTTAAATATTTACATGAACAATACTAGTAAGAATAAATATTTAATGCAACACTCTTACATCAATGTAATCTTTATAGGTATACACTATATCTTCATGTATAATAAATTTAAATTTTTATTCTCCTATAAAATAACCATATACATGCATATAAAATATAATATCATGTTATTATAATATATTATAACTTTATTAATAAAAAAATAAATCATTAAATTCATCATTTCTAGGTGGTAACTGTTGTATTTTTAATTGATGTTTACATTGAGATGTTTTGTTTATTAAATTAATAATCATGGATCCATAATATCCATTATATAAATAATATAATGTGTATATTTTATTTTAATTATTTTATCGTTTTAGTTATTTATAAATATTATTGAAGAAAAATGAATTTAATCACTTCCAGAAGTTGGTTGAACATGTATAAATTGTAGTGTTGTATCCACTTTTCGATGGTTCGAATGAAATAAAGATAAATAGTATTTCTCTTGTACAATATCATTATTATATAATAGATGTAAAATATATTCATTATATCAATCCTTATAAACATATATCTAATTTAAAAATAGAATATTATTCATATAGATTCATGGAGGTCATAATCCCGATGTACACTTGAGTAACATCATCATATTTCAAAGATGGAAGTTTATGGAGGTTGATATTATATTATAATTTTGGAAGTACATTTATTTCATAATTATCATATATAAACAGTATATCCATCATAATATCTAGAAATGAATTTTTTTATAGAGAATGAATCAAACTGTTCTGTGGAGTTTTTAGTTTTCATATTCACACAAGCAATACACATATTTAACATTTTACAAAAAATATGGATCATTGGTCTAGTTTGGGAATCATATAATACATTTCATTATATGGTGGGTATTTAATATATTATTTTTTTCATTAATACTAATTATTTTGATGATTTATACTATGAAATAAACAAAAAGGGGGCTGTTATTTTTGGGATATTTATTTTATTATTTTGGAAATTATTTATTATTTTTAATACTAAGTTCACTCCCCATTCCACTCCATATTTTCTCAAAATATGTCATCGATTAACAAATTAATTAAAATAATATATAATTGTAGAAAAACAAATAAAATAATGATAATGATTTATATATTTTTTCAAATATCACAAATCATTGATCTTATAATATAACCCATTGAAAGAAAATAGGTTTCATAAAAATTTAAACATATAATCATAACATAAAAAATTGAAAAAAATTGAGTTTCTTAGACATATTATGATCATAATATTAAATTATCTAGATAAATAATAAAGATCTAACCATTTGATCATATCCCATGTTAATCATAAAGACCACCAAAGTTTATTATCATAGAAGGGAATTGTTTTTAAAATATAACTTGAATATTATTTTGGGAAAATATCCTTTTCATGTGGACATAAATTATTTGAAATATAAAAATAGAATATATATTAATTGAAATTTAAATTCAGAATAAACCATGGATACTGGTAATGTAATATTTTAATCATTGACTGGTCATGATAGTAGAGAATTTCATTTCTTATATTTAAAATAAATGAAATATTCCTTTAACATTTTATCTAAAAAGAAAAATGTACCACATTTTGAAAAGATAAGAAGGTTTTTTATAGATTAATTTTTGATCATATAATAATGGATAAAAAAGAATTTAAAAAATATTGGTGTAATATAAAATATGTTTTTGAAGATACATTTAGTTTACCTGAATATGAAAATAACATGATTTTCAATGGAGGATAGAAATAATATAAATTTTCTATAAAAGTACACATTTGGTCTATGATGTTATTAATAAAATATAATGATATAAAATCATGTAATCTTGAGGATTAAGCTTATTTAATGGAATATAACCAGTTTCATGAGTTGTATATCAAAAAATATCATCATGATAAATATCATCAGAAACAATCCTAAAAAACAATGATATAATAACATCAGTCTCTTACATCGAGTTAAACATTCATAGAATGAGATTTATCCTCAATTATAATAAATATGAAGTTATTAAAATTATACCCAATGGTCATAAAATTAATTAAAATATATTATATTATACACTTATAATAATCTCTATCCCATTAATTAATGAACCCTTATTTATGTCATCGTTTTTGAGTGCAAAATGATTGATTTTTCTTAAGAATTTATTTTCAGTAGTTATGATCAATCAACATTAAACAGTGTTCTACAATCTCCAAATTTTTAATAAATATATAAATATAATATTTATTCATTATATATATATATCATTATCCATAAATGATATAGATAGAAAATTCAATTACACCATTCATGGAGATGGAAGATTCTACATTTTCAATAATGATGATTTCCCTTTTCATGAAATGGAATAAAATAGTGGTAAATTATAATTAGCTCTCCCATAATAAAAATAATTACTTAATTTATATATAACCCAGAATTATAACCATCTATAAAAAGTTTTATTAAAGGGAGAATTAGTCCCATACATGGAGTAGGTAATCCATACGTGCGCTTGTGTGATGTTATCTCTTTCCATATGATGGATATTTATTGAATAATATTATACTAAAATATAATAATAAAAATTAAATATATTTATGTTCAAAATTAATTTTGTTACAATGTATTCCATAGTTAATTTTATTGTATTAGTAGAAATAGAATTCAAAATTCTTGGTTAACAGTTATATCATATCACTGAGAAACCACATTTTGATTAATCCTCAATATTTGAATGAATATTATTTTATAAATAATATAATCTCTATGAAGTAATGAACTATTCACAGAGGATATTTTTGGGACTTGGATGAGATATAAAGACGAAATTTTGTGATTAATATAGGATAAGAGGTTTAATTTTATATGTGAGGGGAGTAGGGCTCATGGAATTAAATTATTTATTAAATAATGTAAATTATTCATGGTTTCATGTGGATCCAAATTTATATCATATTGAGATATAATGGAAATTATTTGTTGTACTATAATCAAATATAGAATGGAAAAATTAGAGGTGGTGTTTTAACCATTATCTAATTGTAATAACACCCCCCCTCTTATACCTTTTGGAAATTACTATATTATCAAATTTTTCAACAGATAATGTGTTAAAGAAGATACCGTTAAATAAAAGTAAAATTTATTTGTAACATGGTTCTTATTAGTGAAACAATACTATTCAAATAACCAATTATAGTATTTCACTATATTTTAAATCATTTAATAATATATATATATTTTTAAAAATATCATTAATTTTATTTTAGGAATTATTAATTTACATTTACTTTATGTCTAAAAATATTGAAATTTAATTATAATATAAACCCTTTAAAAGTTTCCATATAATATATATTTTTTTTAAAAACCAAGGATCATATTTTCCATTAATTTTTTTATATTTTTAAATGTTTTAAAACACATTATTTTATTCTTCTATTAATTAAGCAAACAATGTCTTGGTGTTGTGTAATATTTTATGGTAAATTTTAAATCACTCAAAAATTTAATAAACTAAATTGATAATAAATAATTCATTAGTGGAATATATGTTTACAACAAAACAAAACCAACTTTTAAATAATGGTAAAATACTTGAGATATTATATACAAGAGTGATACATTTTGTATTTATGCTTTCTAAAACATAATATAAAAGTCATAATCTAACTAAAATTACATCAAGTGATCATATGTTAATCAATTTGATGATAATGGTTGAAAAAACTCATATAATTGGATTAATTCTTATGTTAAAAGGAATTTTAAAGCCCTATCTAATGTTTAATGTTTTTTACCCATTTTACACTAACAATGGTGACAAATATTTTCCAAGGATACTATTCATAAGGAAAAAATAAAATGACTATAAATACTTGATTTTATTCTCATAATTCTAGACATATAATTTTTTTAACATTTAATTCATTGATTTTTGATAGTATAATTTAAATTTAAACTCCAAAAAATTAACGAAAAATGGTTTTCTTGAAATTTTTTTTCTCAAGTATAAAATATTTTTTTCCAGAATATTACAAAAAAAATTAATGACTATATTTTTATGAAAAATAATTATAATAAACTAATTTCATATTCAATATAATTTTAAAACATGAATCATGTTATATTTTTTGAATGAAAATGCATTTTTCAAAAAAATAATCATTTATAGTATTCCTAGAAATTTATATTATGCAATAAAAAATTATAACCTTATTAAAATATAATATCGACATGATGATTTAAAAAAATAAAAATATAATTTTAAAATACATGTTATAAAATAAAAATAATTTAATTATATTATTTTTTCATTAAAAATGAAAAAATCATTTTTGAGAAAATGTATTTTAAAGGGAAAAATGACAATACTAAAAATATATTTTTTCATCAAAATTCATTTCAAATATTTTTTAAAATGCGTTTATTTCAACTCATACATCCAATTTTATATCTAGGTTATAATATTATACTATATTATGTTTAATTTGGACTGAGGTTTTCATGAATTACAGGAAATCAATTTTTTTATTGGAGCTAAAATAGGTAATAAAATAATGAACAGTTATACTCCCCATGGTGGAATACATTTCCAAATTAATCACTAGTAAATATTATCCTGGAATTTATTCTTAAAACAATATAACTCAATTAATTCCATTCGAGATTGTGTCCTTGAAAGTAGTATATACCATGTAAGAGTTAGATTGAAAACTCAAAATCAAGATTTAAAGGGGGACTAGGAAAATATTTTGGAATGATATAAACAAAATCTTTAAAAATATCTATACTGTCAATTTTGAGATTCAGACTTACTATCTAATATAAAAACCCCTTTTTTATTTTAATAAATTCCTATAAAATGGATTTAATTTTCACTGGATGTTTATATTTATACTTAAATCAATATTCAATTATAGTTTTTTTTGGAATTTCATAAATGAATTCCCCTCCTGGTAAATTGATATGGGTGTTAAAAAAAATAAATCTAATCCCTCCCAAAAATCACATCATATTCAAATAAGAGGATAATTTTATGATTTTCTAGAATCCCATTATCACAAACATCAATCACATATGATTCTTGCACTTGAGATTTAATAATCATACCATTTGATTTTTTCGAAATAAAATAAACCTTTATTCATTGTGGTGGTAATATGGTACCCTTAGGATATTCATTATATATCAAATAATTGATTGATTTAGAATCAAATATTTCATTAACATTATTTCATCAAATTTTAGGCCTACATTTTATGACTTTTTTATCATACCACACTTTTGTAATATTGATATCTTGATATTTCCCATATTCTTTAGGATTAAGAAGTCATTAAGGTCAAAAATCATTATTAACATTCAAATATTTCATTCGATCATCATAATTCCCAAACTCCATGCATTAGAAATCTAAAGTGTGGTTGATTTTTTTTGAGTATTCCATCCATTAAAACCATTTGTAAAAAATTTATCACCACTATAGAATTTGATTTCTCAATGATCAACCATTCCAAAAAATCATTTATTAGTCATTAGAGACTATTTCATCCATGATTCCTTCCACACTAAAATCATAAAGGAAATATAATTTTCATCCCACTATAATTTTTGTTAGTATTTAATTATAATTATTGAATAAATTTATTATAAAAAACAATGAGATTATTGTTTAACAACACTCTATATTTTTATGTTCACGACATAAAAAAACAGCTTGTTCATAGTTATTGAATTCCATGATGTCTATTGTCCTTTAGAGACATGATTTATTCCTTTAAATAGTTTTTCAATCTTTCTTGACCTGGCCCAATGGGAACCCAGCAACGACAACCGAACCCCCTCCTCTAATAGACTAGTTGATGTAATCAAGTGCCGACTAGGCACATCACATATAAGAGAGGAAATATCTTATGGTACCAGTATTTATGCACACACATACATATCCATACTATATTACAGAGATGAAATTTAGAAAAAAAAACCATGTATACATATATCCAAAAATAAAATTAAAACATAAGTACTCAAAACATAAAAGTAAAAAATAAAATCCCACAAAAATCTAAAAGCGTCCAATGTACTAAAAAAAGTGGATTTTGATCAAATAACCCCAACTATAAACACCTCACTCTATCTTGAACACTAAGCTATGACATCTCTTTATCCTCTTAGGAGAATGTTGAATGGTTCTTCATATACATAGGAAATGATAGGGGTAGGAAAATTTCATATAGGGTTCTGTAGAATAATACCCGATATGTACCCAAAAACCCAAAATGAAAGAGAGAATGTATGAATAAAACAGTCCAACAGAACTAAGAAATAGTGGACCCCTACTAGGTAGAAACCCCGTCTTGTCCTATCATCTTCAATACAATACTATTCATCTCAATCTGCATTGAATTTCAACTAATATGCATGATAACACTACAAGGGATCTTATTATCACTCGGATATACTGGTCTCAAATTCCATGTCTCATGAGGTAATAACCTCATATCTAACAATATTATTATACTTGTGGGATAAAGGTAAGGATTTCTCATGATAACACACTACATGATGCCTACCATCATAGTTAAAAATATTTTTATACATACAATCCATCAGGAATAACTACACCATTTTAGATTTCCCATTCTATAGAACATGCTTCATTAGAAACTATGTTGTATATCCAACTATAGTTCTCATCAATAGGGGTTCAAATAACATTGTCATGTGCACAACAGAAGCTTAAAGTAACCCATGTGTAGAGGTCATCCCCCACCACTGAACAAAGTTAAGCTGTCTCTTCTCAAGAAAATGAATAATGTGAATCCTATGTAATGAGATTTGGAAAGGACTCAAACCTCACCGCAACCCCCCCCCCCACTAGGGGAGTACTAATTCTTAACCATCATATGATAATAATGTAGTACTAGTATAGAGTGGAATTCATATCAACTTATCTATGGAGTTTTATATTCAAACCAGGTGTCCCACATAACAAGTATGTGGGCCCTCTACTCATAACTATACTCAGTGGCAAAGGGATCCACAAATCAATTGATGAAACTACTCCTCACCACTACATAACAATGGGGTATTTCCAGTTGGTCGATGGGGGACTTAAACCCAATGTATTGGGTAGTTTTATCTCAACTTATATGATCACAATGGGGGTCCAAACCCTATCTTGATAGTGGATTATAGACCCAAAAAAGAGAAACCACAACATGATATCCTAGGGGTATGAAAACATAGTGAATAAAGAACCTTCACCCTAGTATGAACGGGATTTTCTAACTCTATCTTAACATATCATATGGAAGACCCATATCCTAGTGTGATAGAGGATTACTGACTCCATGGATAGAGAACCAGTACCTTGGTATTATTTGTGAGTAAAAATCTTTCAAGAATGTCGTATAAAAGGAATTAACACTGATATGATTGGGAAGTACCGAATACATTAATAGAGGACCCACACCCATGTACGATATGGGAGTACAAACTATATCTACCCAATGATTTTAGAGGGCCCACACCTTGTTATGAAATATCAAATCCATCTCTAATTAAACTAACAATATGGGGGATTGACACCCTGATCTGATAGGGGAAGAATATCCTCTTGGGAAAAACAATTTGGGATTAGGACCCATGAAATTTATGAGTAATTTCCATCTCTACTGATCTAACAATTATGGTAAATTCATTACCTAATGAAAGATGGGAGTACCAGTCCCATCATCAATTTGATAATCCAACCCACCCTCTATCATTGGTCAAATTTCACTGAGGATCATAATGGTCGACACGAATCATGTTGTTACATAGTCATGGGTTGGTGACCTATGCCATGGTAGTTGGGGATTACTAATCTAATTTCATAAAGTGTCTATGTACTCAATTCATGATATGAATGTTAAGGGTACTGACCTCGAAATCTATCCAGTTATCCATTGTGTTTTCTACCAATGACCTAACACTAGTACTAATATGTAATTTTTGAATCATGAATCCTAATATCTCAAAATCAATAAAAATGGATACCATCGTATTCTACATGATAAAATGATCAGGATCGGCTACTAAAAAGAAAAAATCCACGTCTAGAAGAATGGGACATGATGGATCGAAGTACCAAATAATAGCACATGGAAGGTATAGGGGTCCTCACTACATGTGGCCCCCACCTGTATAACCAAAATTTTCATATTCCACATGATATTTCATTTGACATATTATGGAATGGTATTTACATGGTGTAAATAGTGTGTCTGACCACACTTAATCCCTAGTCATGCCCATTCTCAGATGGATCAACTAGTCATGTCACCACACATGGCATGCACCCCTGTTACATGGAATTTCCCTACTGGATTGCATCTTGGAAATTTCCTTAGAACATTCCATTTATAGAACCCCATATTTCTATCATCTAGACATGTACTCCCACATAACCATATCAATTATCATGGAATCCCTATCCATGTACCTCAACCCCACAACCTAGGTTCACTACTTGGTGTGTCATAGTAGTTTATGGTGTGTAGTTCCTAAAAGTAATCTTCACTAAATGAGATGAACACATGGAATGTTACACTATACTATAAGTCTTGAGATTGGGAATTATAAGGTGTACATTAGTGCAGGACACCTAAAACAACCCGGTTTCAACTTAAACCCACGAATTGACCCCCTCATAGATCACATGAATTTGTAATAGTGATTTCAACCTATTAAAAAAACCAAATTGGGGATCAATACATAAAACTAAAATCTACATACCACATGGTTAATATTTTTATATTTGGGTTCAAAATAACTCTTGAATGATTCTCTAGATTGATATGGCGATGATCCATGTCAAGAAAAGGGGTCAAAATTTCCTCCCCTCATTCGATTAGCACCAAGCCATATGTCACACAATATTAGGGGATCCTCCTCTACAAAAAAAGGTTAACCAAATGGGTGGTAGGGGAGGGTTCTAATTTTATTTTATTAAATTAATAGCTCTCCAAATAACCACATGGAAAATCGACCTCAATCTTAAAATAAATATGATAAATTTTATGTCGTTCTTTGGGAAAACATAATTTTTTGAACAAAATTTTGTCCACAAATATCTGATCTAAGAAACATCTCAGGAGTTATTCAAAATATTGAAAGAAACTGCATATGCATACAAAAATATTTTTATATTTTTTCCTATCAATAAATAGAGGCCTTCCAGGCCCAAAAATCTCTCAATGACATTGTTCCCGGCTTCCAAGACATACTTTGAAATATTCTACATTCTTACATAGAAATAACAAATACATTAAATTCTCCCCAAATTAAGTACTTATTTCCCAAAATATTGATATCCTCATTAGCATAATAAAACAAGAATTTCCAATATGGACTCCCATTATAGTGATCTCAGTAAAATTATTTTTTTTATTATCTAAAAAATCACAATCAGGGGAACCATAAAAGTTTCCACACCCAAATACAAGAATAAACTAGGTCAATATCATGAAACAATGTGGGAAAATGGCTTCTAAGCTATGATGGGTGAGAAAACACACAGAATCATAGACTATATGTGATCATAGTATATTTTTTTACACCACCTCGCTAACATGATGTTGATTCTGAAGTAACCTAATAGTAACCATCCTCCCATTGATGATATATATGCCTCAAACATTTAACCTGACCAACTCAAAAACATAAATCAAACGAAATCATCCACTACACCATGACATTATCCACTTTGTGTGGCACTGACTTACTACTGTGGGTTTTTATGATGTCACAATTACAAAAATTTCTTACTATACAACTAAAAAAGGTATAAAGGACACATAGAGTACCAAAAATCACCCTTATAGATTTTGGGTCATTGGACTATACAATGGGTTGTTATCCATGCCTCTGTCTTCCATATCTTTATTCATAATTTGGACCACCTGGGGTGGTGGTGGAAACATATTGATTAATCTTCCACCTCATACTACTCTCACAACTCCTCGTGCATGTTTACTACCATGTTAAACTCAATGCTTAGCAGAATATTATTCCCATGAAGTCCATTTACTATCTCCCTACCACATTTCCAACTGGTAGGAAAATCTCATATGAGATTTCACAATAAATCACATGCATAACACTACATATCTTGCGGATAACATGTTCCGTAATGTAACTCTTACAATTCATACCCACGTTTCTGAGTTTGGGAATGAGTATAAATCTTATCTCGTGATCCTATCCAATGATTTATTCTAGATATCACATAAAACTCAGACTCATGATCACTAACACTGGATATAACTACTAAAAGCTCAATAAATAGATCTATGTCCATTGATTTCACTCAGGAAACCCCTCTAATGAGGGAAGGCATAAGTAAACCACACATTCTCAAAAATCTATTAGGGAGACTTTCTCAAATGGATGTACCTGAAAAAACGATATATTACCATATCAATGAATTATCATTAATGGAATGTGAACCTCACCGACTAATCTACCACATACATGCTATACTTGAAAAGATGAAGAAGCTCTTGATGATTTTGTTATCTCAACAGGACTGGAAAAAAATATTACCTGAAGAGTCTCCCAAAAACCATCAAGTTGAACATCATATCACTATGGTTCGGTGACATAATACACCACTATAACATGGAATATACATGAATAAAACTCAATGTTGGGACCACCATATGATTGGGAGGTTTCCTCTCAAAGAAAAAACTAACGTGACTAAATTAATCATGTTGTTATATTCTTAGGGTTCCGTCTCATGCCACACACTCAAAGGCCACTGAATCTAGATTTCATGCCTCACAAAAATCCTACACACATCCTTATGTTGAATTGAAAAAACATAATTTTTCTCTATGGGTGGTTGTTCAACTGGAGGACTACTCAGCTATACAACCTCATGCCGAGTGGCCAGAACTAAAACCTCATCACTGTGTGGTTCAAAATAACAATACCATTTAGGAACCCTATATAGAACTAATCTTGGTGGAATCATGAAATAAAAATTCAATACATTAAATCATCAAAGAGTATATATGGCGAGATAACTCATGAATGACATTGAATCGACCATCATGTCCTATATGACACATGTAACAGAGTTTTCCCAAAGTCGAGTTCCCAAATGTATTGATTTTACAAGTTATTTATTGGAGTTCTCCAAAATTTATGAATCAACCATCACACCAAAAATGGTGACCTAGGAATAAATTTATAACATGAAACACTGTAACAGTCTCATTATGAAATCCAAAAAAAATCTCAAAAACTCCAATCCTAGGGATATACCTCCTCTTATACCACTCTATCATGACCCGGGCCACATTAGTCTAATCCAAGACATCCCAGATCCCACTTCTAATAACATAGGGGTTGTCAACCAAGGATGAATATGAATATTAGATACATGAGATAAAATAACCTTGGGTACTTTTAAGCATTCAACCATATACATCTCTGTGAAAGAGTGTAGAGATCAAAGAAAAAAATGAAAATTGAATGTATAAATATGTCAAATAATAAGAGTATATAAAATATATTTTTATAATAAAATGGAAACTATAATTCTAACCAAAACTATAAAATCAGCCAAAATTTTCAAATATATGGGATCCAAATCAAATGAAACTACTAGAAAAATCCAATTTCTATCTAGCCATATATGATTTTCCAACTTCGAGATCTCATGTGAATTTTTAAAAAGGCCTATCATATATAAAAGACACAATATGCTCTACAAAATATTATGCAGAATTGAGTATATAAATTAATAGTAAAATCCCAAAAAACCAAATAAATGTGAGAAGCTAAAATGAAATAGTCTCCTCGACCTAAGCTAGAGAGAAACCATAGAAGAGGGAAATATCATATCATCCAATCCTTAACTATACCAGACTAGTCAAATCAATCCATATTGAGTGTCAAATATAATTTGTGAAAATAGATAAATTATTCTATGAATCATCCAGCTATACACATCTAAAAATCCATATATCATTATATCTCGGCCTCATAGCCATCCACATCACTCTACATGAGGCTAAATGATAAGACTTGTTCAATAGAAAATACTCTATGAGAACTATCATCATAGATGATACTCATCCAATATGTAAATTGTATTAGGAATGAAACATCAATCCATGATGGCCAATTTGTGAGAGCATCCTCCATTGGGATCTTCACTACAGTTCCTACTATGGGGATCGACACCATAGGTCATAATAATGTTTTCCTATGCAGAGTGAAATCTCATAGGAACCCTAGTGGAGAGGCCTTCCCCTCTCCACTACATAGAGTGCATAGATCACTTCTCTACCCCATACACCAGATGAATACTCAATAATGAGATAATAGGGACCAAAAAATCAGGGATTCCCTATAACTGATTGCATATTAACTCCTATCTATACTACGAAAAATCAATACTATAAGTATGGAGGGTCCCATAACTGAATTTTTTGGGGGAGACCAATCTAATAACATAGTGTCTCACATAAATATGGATGGGACGACATCCCTTAAATTCCTAAATATATGGTGGAGGTATAACTATAGTATAAGACCCACTCCATTCCTCTACTCAAATATTGGGTAGTACCACTCTGTATAAATTGGAACTATACTCTACCGTATAAGGGAGTTAAAACTATATTTGATTTATAATAATGGGGTACCCATTAAAAGATATGATAGAGGTATATGAACCCCTAATTGATTACCCTCACACTAGTATGAAACAGTACTATCAACTATGTGAATACAGGACCCACATACTTGTACAACCAGAAGGTACTGACTCTACACAAACTTCTTATACGGAGGATTAGCTCCCTGATAGATAGGGGAGTAAATACTCCGCTAATAGGGAACTCCCAAACCTGTATGAAATTGGAGTAATACATACATTTATAGAGGTATCTTAATCTTAAATAAAGGCGGAGGACCAACACTCTCTAAAAATGATTATGGAGGGTCCACACCTTGATACAGTAGGGGATCTCCATACCCAAATTAACAAAAAATAAGGGGTACCCACAACTAGATCCAATATGGGAGTACTGACCCATGGAGAAAACAACTATCTGGATATTCCCATTGAATGATGCAGGGGAGTTCCATGTCTATATATTAAAGTGGTATGGGAAACCCACTCCTTATTATGATAGATGTATACTTTTCCCAATGATATTTTGAAAATCTAATCAGACCTCGATCATTGGATAAATATCACAGTGAAGCATTATAGATGACATGTCTCACATTTTCACATAGCCATTGGTAGAGGGACTCCTCCCTTATAGCTGGGTAGTACCTCTCTACCACCCAAAAGAGTCTATAAGATCCCCTTATCTAGGTGATAGGGATAGATATTAGCCACAAAATCAATTCAGGGATCCACACATATCACTATCGACGATCTATCACCACTATTGAGAAACATTCATGTATCAACACAACTTTTATTTCAGAGGAAACCATAAAGACTATAGCTATGTTTTATGTGGAAAACATATCATGTTTGACTACTAGTAATTAAAAATATGTGTTTTGTAGTATCACATACCTTGGAAAGATAATCCACATAATATTATATGGTGAGTACTATGGGTTCACAAGGTCTGTGAACTTTCATTACCACCTACACATTTCTTCTTACACATTCAATGGTTGGACATATGCACTTATACGGAGTTTCTATTGTGTATATGGTGTGTCACACCATACTTGGGCCATCTCCATTCCATTTACCCACATAACTTGATCATCCATCTCTCAAAACATTAAATATTCCTCCATTACACTTTATTTACCAAAAAACTATCATATTTTCCATATCCTATACATGTTCATGTATACAAAACCCAGTTTCCCTTTCATCTATAGTTTTACTCCCATATGATCATTTCCCTAGACATGGAATACCTAACTATGTCACTTGGTGACATGAACTATGATCCAAATATTGTGTGTCACCCTGATATATTGAATGTAGTCTCTAACATTAATCTTCCCTAAAAGAGAACAATCCATATTTTTTCCTACTTCACTACACTACATTTTATTGGGAATTTTGAATGGGAATTTTCTTTGAGCGCCCCAAAACCCCTTTTTTTACACTAAAACCTAATGATCGACCCCCAACAGATCACAAGTAATTTTAATATGGATATAAAACCATTAAAATGAATAAAATTTGGGATCAAGGAATAAAACTAAAAACTAAATATTTCTTGAGGAAACAATGAAGCTTCCTGAAAAAATGACTCTTAGAAGCCACTACAACATGATATAGTTATGATTATCACCAAAAAAACTACTAAATGGTGTATACTCTCATATTTTCCAAGGTTCATCCATCACAGAAAGGGTCGGGATCCTCCAATCCATAAATTTATGATACAGAAATGGGGGTGGGGGGTTAATTTAATTTAATTTAATTAATAGCTCTCTAAATAATCCCCACCTGATTTCCCTCAACTGACCACCCAAATCTAAAAAAATTTATACCGCACTAAGGGTAAATACATTTTTCTGAACTCAATTGTGGTATCATATTTATAATATAAGAATCTAACAAGTGTTATTATACATTTTAATAGAAACTATGTGCATAATAATACATAATTATAATATTTTTCATATTAGTGCACTGAGGCTCTCAGGACCTCATAATCTTGCACTGACGTAGAGGATTTCTTTTCAAATATTCTTTGAAATATTAAAATTTCAAACATGTTATAACATTAGTCACTAATATAATGTAATTTGGTCATTAGAGAATAGGGACTCTAAATATTTGACCAATAATACAGTTTGTTTTAATGGTAGTACTTTTAACGTACCTCATAAGGATTTTAAAATTTACATCAAAAGAAATAATAAATTTATCATGCTTATGATTAGTCCTAAGAAAGACATTATCTATTTCATTATATTTATTATGATGAATGTACATATTGAAAAAATAGGTTGACAAACTTATCTCTTTTTATATGGTAAATTTAATTATGTTTCATCATGTTCTTAATTAGTGTTCATTAATGATATAATTCACCTTTAGTATGATAAATAACCAAAAATATAATTTTTATTATATGAACACAGGGGAATGGAAATTATCTTTTATAATGTATTCATCTGTTACTCAACATGTTTTTGATTCAAAAAACCACAAAAATAAATTTTATGTTTTATCATTAAGGGATATAATTTTTTTTCATCCTTTTCACATTTTTGATATCAACATTATTCATTGCTCGAGATAAATGGATATGCATAATAATGATATTTTCAATTCAATATATGATAAAATGTGGTTTCACAGGAAGATATAATTGGATTATCAGTTGAATATATTTTTATCAAATTACCATTGTGTACTAGACATGGAGTAAAATATAAATATTGTTTGAGATAAAATAATCAACGTTAGATACATTTTAATTTTGAATAATCATTTGTAGGATATCTAAATCATGAAACATGATTTTCAATTATTCACACACAAAAATTTCCCTAGGTTATTCATGGTCAATATCTATTAAATTCAATCATATTTGATAATATTGAAAATGTGAATTCACCCAATAATTCCCTCAGTGGGTGAAAAAATAGTTTCACAGTAAGGGTAAATTCACCATCTACCAGAATAATTCACAATATAAACTGAACTAACTTTTTTTGGAGTTAGTACCCCTAGAACCATATTTTCAAAACCATGTCCACTTATACAATCTAGAAAATGATGTGTTTCTAGGAAAAAACAAAGTCTGTACCTCAATAGAACATGATGTTTTTATCCTATGAAATGGTGTATCCTATGGGTTATCACTAGTGTTTCCTCATTAAAGGTTAAAAAATTAAATATGATAATTTCTAATTTTATCTATTTCTACCCAAAATACACATACATAGCTATTACATCACATTAGAAAAATATTCAATATTTAAAATTATGATCCTCACTATAACGTTAAATATTTAGTGTCCATGGAAACATTAAAACATAAACAACTTTTAAATAATAGATCTACATAATCCCACACATAGTTTATCAAAAAAAGATCCCTTCTAAGATATATCACACCTAAACCTTTTTTATATATAATTAGAAAACATAAATATAATAATGGGAGAGCATAGATGCTTATTATGGGTAAACAAGGGAGTTAATAATGAACATTTGAACATAAAATATGCATAATCGGTATAAAAAATGATAATATCATTTTAAAATCACACATAATAATTCATTGATCATAATAATGTTTCATGGAATAATTTTTTTTCATTTCATAAGACAGAAATCATATATGAATTTATGAACATTATCCATAAGTGTATAATATTGGCATAATATCATGTAATAATAGAGTTTTATAAAGCAAGGAATAAAATATTCATAGAAATTATATGTCAAAACTACACACCATGGTAGTAATGTCATGTTAATCATGAACTAAAAACTTTAGTACCAATATTAATTTTGGTTTAACCTCATAAGTTTCTTCATTTAGTGTTTTGATAACCCCCTTCAAACCCTCTTTGCTAGGATTGGGTTAACCACCCATGTACCTACTGAGTTCAAAAACATTTGTCCATAACAAATTCAATATTGGGATATATAATTCATTCAAAACTATAAAATAGTCATAATACATTAATATTAATTCCACAAGGCCCTGAAAACATTCAACATAAATTAACATGAGGAGAAGAAAATGGGTTTTCCCAATATTTCACAACTATAATCGATCAATAGACATATCATAGATAGTATCAAAGAATCATATCCCTATGTAAGTGTAATTAAAATTAATGATCACATCATATATTTAAAGGATTTAGAATATCATAGGATAATTTCTGGAATAAAATAAGATATAAAGTTTCAAATCAGATTTTTTGAATATAAAATTTCGTAAATATGATGGTGTTTGTGAAATGACCCCTAATAATGTACATGATGATTAAATTTATTTAGTGGTAATGAGGTAGGGAAATTATGTTCATGTAATTTATATTACTATAATTATTCCATTAAAAATAATTAAATTTAAAATACTGTCATTATAGAAATTGTATTGGGATTATTTTAAACAATTTTTACAGAAATTCAAACATGGATAAACATTACTTTTAAAAATCATTTGTCATTAGTAAAAACATTTATGAATTTATTTTGAATCATTTATAATAAAAAAATGAATGAAAAATGTATAATATATAGATTTAAGTATAAGATAATAAAGGAAATAAAATATGTGGGAGAAAGATCATATTATTTCATTAATAGAAAAGTAAAAACAAATAATCTTAGTAAAAATCAGATTTTAATGGAAATTGTTTTCCTTGAGATCAAAATTATTCATTACTTATTTCACCACATGAATAATAAATTTAAATTTATTAAAATTATAAAATATAACCATATATTTTATTATCATATATTGTATGATTTATTTATAACATCATATCACCTATTTATCAATAAATCATCATATAAACAACTATTTTAGGTGTTATCTGTTTTATTTCATGAATAATGTTTTTTAACATCTTCACTCATTATTAAATAGTCAGATTCCATTATATCTAAAATATCAATCATGAAATAAGTATCGTATTTGTTCATAATATTAAATTTTATAAAAAATCATTTAATGTAGTGATGAAAATTATTACATTTCTTCATGAATATTGTATTTTATACGTATACAAAAAATATTTTATATATTAAGATATTTATAATGAAAGAGTGGAAAATAATAATTCAATAGTACAAAAAAATTAATATATCAATGATTTCAAATATATTTTGTGACTATTTAATTAATACAAATATATTATTTCTAAAATTGAAGAACAAATGTATCACATCTTGGAGGTGGTATTCCACACAAAAAATCAATTATAGTTATCATTTATTAAAAAATGGGATTAAAAATATATATATAATATTAAAATTATTTATTTTTAAATATCTAATAAAAATAATATATAAACATTTTATCCATCTTACTAAAAGACAATGAATTATGGTTATGGGGAATAAATCATTTGTCTATGCAAAGGTGGTAATCTACCTGTTTGCACAAGAGATACATTGATTTAAAAATTATTGAAAAAGTGTTAAAATCATGGTTGATTCAGAATAATAATATTAATTTAGTAAATTAAGGTTACAAAAAATATGATTTTATATTGAATTCATAAAATTTATAGGATGTATACGAATAAAGTAATTTAATGAGTCTCTTTAGGAATATTACCTCTACTTATTTAGAATTCCATCACATCCCTTCCTATGGAAGTTTCGAATAGAATTTTAAAAATACCATATCCTATAATTCTTGTCTATAGAATATTAGAAGGTTTTTATGTGTGGTTTAGTAGAGGTTCATTTCTATTTTTTTAATATAGAGATCAGAAGCGTTTATTTTTATAAGGGAGGGAGAAGACAAACTTTGAAATTTTGAAAAGATTATTATATAAAGAATTTCTAACTCAAGATATATTATTCCTTAAAAGTCATATTCTATGAGTACATAGTATATGGTATAAATATAGACATAAAAGTTTTATTTTCCCATCATTATGTTGATATATCATCCTTAAATCATTTTTTAACCATATTGAACGTATTTCATAACCATAACTGTTGTAATAAAATTTTATCTCAATAAATATTCACAATTACAAGAAAATAGGTGAAGATATTAAATATTTAAATTATATAAATTATAAATATGGGGAAGATGTTTCCAAATTTAATCCCTAAAATTGAAAAAAAAATCATTTTATCAAACCTGCAAAAAAAGTAAAAACGGTTCTCCAGATATATGAATTATTAGGATGCAAATTTCTTTTAGGAAAATTTATGTGTAATAAAAAATAGAATTATATTAATCGTATAATTATTAATCAAAATAAATAATTGAAATTTTAATACCAATTAATAATTGGGTTGGTTTAAATAATTGAATGGAAACCACATTTCTTTATAAACATAGTAATTTTTTTAAATTTTATTAATAATAATATTTTATAAAAATCCATTAATTTATGTTGAACAAAATTTTGATATAATTATTTTGAAAGTGATATTTTATGAATTTATATTTGTATTAGTTGTATAAATTAATTATAAAATATGGGAAAATGAAATAAAAACCATTATGGAGGAAATCATATTGTGGATGCATAAAATTAATATACTTGTAATTGAGTACTAGTTTGTTTTGAATAAGAAAAATATTTAAATTAAACATTTATTCATAATTTTAAGAATTTATTTACTCATTTTTATATACAACCTTTCAATTGGTATTTCATAATGGTAAAATAGACCATGATTTATTAATAATTGTGGATTCCTTTAAAGAATTTGAGAATTTCATGTTTATTTTGAAGGAAAACATATAAAATAATGATTTTACTTTTTTTAAATAAACCAATATGATATATAATACTAAAAAAATAAAATTTTTATAGGTACTGGTGGATAATCCTTTTATTATTCATTATAAAAAACCTAGACTATTGGTTAGGCCAAATGGCATATCATGACCCTCATTTTATCCATACCTTCCATGAAATATATATTTGTCATATTAGAATATTTATCACTTAGATATTCCTAATAAAACAATTGTTCAATCAAAGATTACTATATCACCCATTTTAGTTTATCATGAAAATTTTCATTTGGGGGAATGTGTTCATTTTCGTGACTATAATCTGATTGAGCCCCAAGCAATCGATACACTACTGATGGGTTTTGTTATACTTATTAGTCAAACACCTTGGTGCTACCCATGGTGAAACACTGGGTAAAATGAATCATTTATAAATCATCTATTCCCATTGATAATTTGGCTACTTCAATTAATTTGGTTTTATATTTTATAAGTGGAATAAGTACATCCATAGTTCCCCTCACCATGTTAGTAGAGAAAATGACCTCTCTATCCAATTGTAGTATAGTAAATTTTGATGAATAAATATCTAAAAACCCATCATCCACTGGATGATGTTCAAAAAAATGTAAATCCACTGTATTTCAATAGTGTTACATGGATTCCTTCCTACCCAAATCTTAAATATTCATTCAAGAATATTTAAGCCTCAAGGTCAAATTCCCTAAGGACAAATATAGAACTCTACAAACAGTTGATGTGATGTATAAATAGTTATGATACTAGTCAATGTAATATTATTGAGAAAGAAATCAGTCCCTTACTTTAATTTAATATTGAGGAATCATCTCAAGAAATAAACATAATTAAAATGTCCATGATCATTGATTATGTGAAAACACAAGAGGAATAAATGACCCCTATATCCCGACATCCCAATTGTAATTGAAATATCACTAAAAAAATAATCTACAAGGGAATATCCAATTGATCCTTAGTATTTGATGATATAAATAAATGAGATAAAACATTATTAAATAAATAAATAATTAATTATGGGGAATAAAAATTGTACATATTACATTCATATGACCCAGATTTATTAGCACCAGATATTCAAAAACGATGTGATGTTACATCCTTCCTAATTCACATTTCATAAATTCCATTTTTCATGAACCATCTTACTATTCTCTAGTTCCAATCATTACTGATGAGCCTATTCTATAATAATGTGTATTAAAAACATGGAAAAAGTATGAAACTTCCCTAAATTCCTTTCTGAACACTAATTTTTGAGATCCTTTTTGAACGAAATATCCTCTGTTCAATCATTCCACATTGGAAACATGAAATTTTTTCTTCCCATGACACCATATGTGGTCTAGAGAAATTTTGATCATGATTAATACCACAAATTTTTACACTGTGATACTCACTCTACTTCGACATCACCTAAATGGATGCACTAAATCATACAATATGAGTTAGGGACCTCCAATAAAATCTAGAATTCAATATATATAAATTTCCTCCTTTATATCCCCGTAAAAAAATCATAATTTGAGGTTATATTCATCATAAATACCTTATATAGGTCATCTCGTTGACGTTAAATTTGAAACCTTCAGGCCTACAACATCTCATTCAAAAACACCATATGTGAAAACTGATCATTATTTATTAAACAATTGGCTTACTGATTCAATTACTAATCTCCACCATGAAGGGATAGAAACTCAATTGACTCACTCAAAACCACTAATTCTAGACAAAATTTTCCTATAAACATTTTCATGATTTATTTATAATCCATGAACACACTCATTTTTAATTTAACTATTAAATCCCATAGTAATATTCCAGGCCCATCAAGAATGAATATGGAACACTTCACAATATTTTAACATTTCATATCCTAAATAAAAGGTGATATTCAATTTATCTCTTCCAATGATCTTCTTCTGGAGGATTGTTCATTCTCAAGAAATATGTCAGTTCATGATGAAGAAACTTCTTCTCCTAATTTCTATTATTTTCTTTCTTGGTTCCACCTATAAAACCTGAAAATATTTAGGTCCATTTAATTGACCTTAGACCATGACCACTGATACCTAAACAAAGTACTAGTAAAATAGAGGGTCTTCTTATTATATTTCATTTGTATCATAGACAAGGAGCCCGATTAGAGTTCTTCTTAGTAGAATTTTACTACATAGAATCAACATAAAATAATGAATCATTAGTCAAGAGATGCATGAACTATAATCTAATCAATAAAAACTCAAATCAAGAATACACATATATGATAAATGTTTGTGAAAAAACTATACTCAGAAAAAACAACTCTTTAAAAACACATTTTCCCATCCACCCATTACAACATATTGTTTTCTTTGATATGTTAAGGATATAAACTCACTCCTATGATACCCCTCATGTCTCTAAAGTAATGTATCTTGTCTACTACGATATCCAAAATTTTACAATGATATTATTGAAGAGTCAACACCGAAATTTATACAAATATTTCATGATAATATTTTAATATCCCACTAAAATGCTTCCTAACATAGAAAATTCATGGATGGATTGGAATTCTCTATCCCTATGAGCCAGTGATTATCACATGGTGCACACAAAAAAACATGGGTGGGATTTTTCCATAAGAATAAAAAAATAAAAAAGAGGTATGAGACAAGAATTTACTAATCATTGATATAAAAAAACAATCATCAATATAAATATAACATAATGGAGACAGGTTCAAATCCAAGATATTACATTAAACGAAAAACATAAAATACCCCAAGATGCATAGATAATTGGCAGATCACATACTCATAATGCCACCACCAACTCATAAGGTCTCACTTCTAAGAACATCCCCCACCATGATGATATGAATTCCTATTATTGGGTCTATGAAAAAGAATTTCTATAAATACCAATGGAAAATGTATGAATTGTGAAACACTATCCTATTGCATCCTGCCATTAATACCATAAGTAACCTATAAAAAACGATTCAAATATGGATTATATTAAAGTAATATGTGGAAATTTAATACATTATCATTTCATTGTAAATAATTCATTCAAAATTGTTTAAATTCTAATTATAAATCTTGTATAAATATTGATTTTTATCAAAAATAGTTTTAATAATCCTCTCAAAAAAATAGTAATGAATAAATCTTTTCATAAACACTACTGTATATAAATATTTTTCCATCATTTAATTATAGTCAAAAGCACTCTAATATTATAAATCGATGCACATATTTTCTCACACAATATAGTGAACTATATAATAAGGATTTTGAAATTTTCATGACCACTTGTAGTGGGGGAAAAATTATAACTAAATGATTTAACACCATTACATCGTCATGATTGTTATTTCTTTCATCATCAACACATTTATATGTAGAGAGAATATGAAAACTGAATGATTATATAATACTGACCACCTTACTAACTTGTAATTAATAAATTCCATGATACAAATATAGGTGAAAATAATTCCAACAAAAAATCAATCTCCTAAATTATCATTAATGTTTCCCCAAATCTAGTTTATAAACATAAAATTTCATTTAAAAACTATTAATCAGTGGTTCTTCATCAAAACACATTCATTTTCAACAAAATAATTTTTTCAATTACCTATAAAATAGTCATTGTATTAATTTATCAAAAACTACCATAAACAGTATTTAAAATAGTCATCTCAATTTGAAATAATATTCCTAAATTTATCAATTCATTTAAAAATATATTGTTAAATAGGTTACATAAGATAAAACCTATAATTTCATAAAAATTAATTTAATGTTTCTAATAGATATATTTTTTATAAGTAGAAATACATTTCAAAAAAACCAGTAACAAAATTTTAATATAATATTAAAAGCCTTATGAAACAACCTGGATGTGGAAAAAATAAGACCTCACTATCTTTAAGACAAATTACTATAGGGGAAGAGACAATTTCCTCATTAACCTCTACCATTGATGAGTAATCCATGAAGAGATTGGGATCCCCCTAATCCATTAGTTGATATGAAATTCCAAAACCACTTACTGGAATACCACCAATCTAATATATGAAAAACAATTGTTAGAGGAATTTAGTTTAATCAATGGAAATTTGTACAAATATTCTTTATGACCACTCATTATGGTCATATGTGGATTTATTAAATAACTCAATATGATCATCAGATATTATAATAAATCTAGATCCAAATAAAAAATCACCACACATAGGTCTTTCCCACCATAGTGTGGTGGCTTCACCCACAAGACAAACCAACAAACCATTCAACATCCTCGATCAATGATCTATGAGACTTATTTCCACGACAGTCCCACTATGGTATGGTAGTATTCATACATGTTATGGTGGTTATGTATAATTCCTACATACCTTATAATCATAATTTCTGATTTTTTCCGTGTTCTTTTTACCTTGTAGGTTATATGTTTGACTATAGAATCCTCCAATGTTTTCCTTAATGACTAATTATTCCAAAATTACTATGAATAAATACTTAATCATCTATACCCCTCTAATATATCAACAAATATTGTAAATAAATATAAGGTTTAAAATAAAATAATGAAAACCAATGTTCAATCCTGAAACCATTAGGATGTTATAGTCACGTGTTGATATCTTTTAGTGTAAAAATATATGTTAAACACTTTTGATTATATTTATTTCATGTTATTAAAAGTAAATATTTTTTCAGAAATGAATCAATGAAAATATTATACTATCAAGATCAATAATTTGTGCCTGACTAATTTTTACCATATAATAAATTTCATTGATGCATTAGAAGCAACATTACATTTCTCAGAACGACAAGCCATAATAATTTCATTGATACACGTCTGTATATGAAAAATACCACTATCCATGATCCCAAAGTTAATAATTATATATTTATTAATATATTCATTAGTTCATCAAACATTTTATTATTTTCATTTTTCATGTAATATTTTATGTTTTTATGATTTAAATTATTTAATGGATTCTGTAATTTATACATGAATTAAGAAAACCATCCATATTAAATATCTAAGACAATTAAATTACAAATATTCATTATATTCATGCATATGGGACATTATTTGTAGCAACCGATGGTTATAAATATAAATTTACATTCTTGAAAATTTATTTTATGTAGATATTTTAAACAAGACATTAAATATAAATTCTATGCTTCTATGATTTGAATTTTCACAAAATGGTGATCTATAGTTAAGATCAATAAGTTATCTAAAGTCAGATAAAACCTACTTGTTGTTTTGGTCAATTGTAACATACCCATATGAATAGTAATATGAGCCTTATGAATAGTAAATCATATTATTAATTTATTTTCATAATGTTATAAGTTAATGTGATGTTGATTATTTTTTCAAGGAGCTAAAAAATGAGTTGTTGATTTAAAATTGATATTTTTGAATGAATTATGATTTTATTTAGAAACTAAATAATAATATCTAGAGAATTATTTTCAAAATATAGAGTTTATTATTCAATTATAAACAACAATAAATAAGTATGGTGGCTTTTTTTGTATTTTTCCAAAAATCATGAATTTTTATGAATAGTAAAATATGTCAAATTACGATAACTGCTAAATACCTATATCAATGAATCATAGGTGATTTAAGGATGATTTAAGCCCACATAGTTCAAAAAAAATGAAATTTCCACTTTTTGAGGTCACATTAATCAATACTGTTCATAGTATTGCGCAAAAATATTATAACAAAGATTAAAATAATCTAAAATTCCTCCTCCCCTCTACTATAAATACCACCATCATTCCCCTCTTCGTTGCACACCTCTCAGGCCTTGAGAATTTACTATGTTCTACAAAATCCCCTCCTCCCAAATCTTCTCCACTTCAAAGACCTACTGGTCTCACCAGAAGGCCAAAACCAATGGCCTTAAAGACGATCTCAAGGAGAAGAGATCAAGAGGTAAGAATCCTCTTCATTTTTTATATGTTTTTTTTCCAATTCATTTATTTTATTATAATATCTTTCCCTCCACTTATCTATGATTTTTTTAAATCTCCAAAAACATATATTTTATATTTTAATCATGTTCATGTAAAATATTCAACATCATTCTTCCTCTCCTCATTGTCTTATTCTAAAAATAAAAACATCATCTGTGATGTGCCAATTTACCAAAAATCTGGACGATGTGTTTACAATTTCAATTATATTTTTAAAATCTTATCATAAAACCCTTTTAATGGATGAATATGATTTTAAGATTTATGTTTTATCATATTTTATATTTTGTAATGAACTTCTATCCATGAAAATAAATTATATAATGAAACAATTTCATGATTATCGAGGGACATCCAAAGAGGATCAAAACAAAAGACATTAATTTTTTATCTAATGGTCCATAATTATTTATGAAAAAAAATTATTTATGTTATCATTAATTATTTTTAAACATATTAATACCTCTTCATAAAACTTCTATAATTTCATTTCCATACGACAAGATAATAAAATACAAATTGGCCATGGAAATCCTTTAAATAACGCTCACAAAGTAATGGAAGGAACAAAATACTAACAATTAAAGGGTGAAATTATGGAATTAAATGATCATATAAGTAATTATAAACATTAATTTTATTTTTTAAGATATTAATAACACTTTTTAAAGCATTATAAATGAGGTTTAAACAATTTAAATGTATGAAAAACCCTAGGTATGGAAATTCGTATCCTAATTTCCGTTCATTGGGTTCACCTTATATATTATTTATTATGTGGTATTAAGATTATTTTTTTCATAATTGTTTTTTATAATAAGGTATATTATGTGTCTTTTCAGAGTATAAATATATTAATTTCAATATATTAATTTTTGAGACCAATTTTATGACATTTGAAATGTTGTTTTCTTTTAAAACCCTCGTTCAAAATTCTTTTTTACAAAATTCAGAAGCTATGTTTTTATGAAACTCTTCATGTTATATGATTATATATTTCTACTTGGGAATTGTTTTTGGTGAAGGGTGAGATATATATCTCACTCAAATTCATTTTTTGTGTGTATTTAGATGATGTACATATGGTTACACTATATGTAACTACGATGGTTACAAAATAAGGTAGTCATGAGGGTTACATTGTAAGGTACCCATTAGGGTTACAAATTATAAGGTATCTGAGATGGTTAAAAGATTATGTATGTAATTCACCAATATACCATTATGGTTCTATTTATGTCTATATGTTTTGTGTAAATCTTATAAAAATATCATGTTTCACCAAGTATGTTAATATGGGTAATTTGTATATATTTTTTAAAAATTATTTCATCTATTACAAGTATTCGTGGAAAAATGTTTTATTTCCCTCTTCATATATCCCTTATTGAGAATTTTATTCTCATCACATGTTATTATATTATTTTAAAAGTTTATAAGGATGTTTAAGTCAAATATAGAATCCATGTTAAATGTTATGAATATTTTTCAATGAAAAATTGTTTCATTTAAAAATAAAATTATATTTTGGATAAAACAGATATTCTTTTTGAGGTATCTAATCTATATTATTATGGAATGTTATGTGTATATTATATCTGAATTCTTTATAATTATAAAAATTAAAAGATCCTCAATTTTAAAGGAAGTGATTTGTTGACTTTAATTCAAGATTATGTAATATAATATCACATGGGACCATATAGTTAGTATCATAGGGTGGATTAGATAACATTAAGGGTTAGGATTATGTTAATAGAATACCCTAAATGTTTTTTACTCTATGTTTAATTTTAAGTGAAATAGAATTTAAATACTATGATGTTTTTTGACTAAGATATGTTTGTTCAGAGTGGTTTTCCACAGAAGAAATATGGATGCTGAAGAGGAGAGGCACTGAAAAAAATATATCCTTATGAATCTACATCAACGAATTTTTGGATTAGAACTAAGTTGTTTGTGATAGTAATGTCTCATGAATCATATACAATAAGTGGTTTTGGAATCCATGAAATATAATAACCAGGTGTAACACAGTGGAATATGATGATAGTGGAACATTTAATAAGACAACACCCTCCTGCGATTAGTGGATCTTCAGAACCTGTATTGGCTGAAGGATGAATTAAAGCCCTTAAGAAGATATTCGATGTTATGAGATGTCCAGATAATCAAATGTTAAGTCCTTCCTTTTATTTTTTTTAAGGTGAAGCTAATAAGTGGTGTTAAATGTTTAAAAATATCTAGGATAGAGCGGGGGATGGATTCCTTAGAGTGGGATGAATTTAAAATAATTTTCCCTAAAAAAATATTTTTCAAAGTTGCTGTGAATTATGATGGAGAAGAAATTCATTAACTCGAATAAAAATGTGGAATAATTAGTGGTTGTATTTTATGAAAACGTTACCCGATTGGAATGGTATGTTATAAATATTATTCTAGATCATGATTGCAAAATCAACCAATTTTACTCAAGAATAATGCCTAAGTATCAAAGTACATTGGCCTCCTGTGAATTCAAATGTTATGAGAAACATTTCTAATGGGCTTAGAGGGTAGAGATGGATTTTAATGATGACCATATTCACTTAGACAATAAGGATAAGAAAAGGTCCATATGGAATGTTATGGGTAAGAATCATCGAATGAAATATGCTTCTATGTAATTCGAGTATGTTGTTTGTGAAAATTTTGAAAAAAAGAACTCTGAGGAATGCCTTACGAAAAATATGAAGTGTTTTCGATGTGGTAAGTTTGGATATATGGCCTGAGATTGTAATGAAAATGATCCTAATACTAATCCTAATAATAAATTTTTTAAATAGTTTTAAATGTTGAGAGATACATCATTATTAAAATTCCTTCCAAAAGAGAGATATAAATGATGAAATGATGCAAGAATATATGCAGGAAGGTGTAGTGAGTTACTTTGCCACTATGTTTGCAGAATTCAGGCCATCCAAAGAAGTTTATTATGTTCCTTTTTCGTTAACACATATTTTTCTAAATTTTTGTTCGATATGGTGTCTACACATTCTTTTATTTTTTGAATACGTTTCTAGTAAATTTGAAATATCTCCTCGACCAATGGGACCTGAACATATTGTTAAAACACCAGGGTAAAATATTATTGCAAGTTGAATTATGATATTCTTTTTATTGTGGTCTATGGAAATACATTACCTTCAAACCTTGTTTTTTCCCTTAATAGAGTTTTATTTATTATTGGAAATGAATTGGGTTTCTGTTTATCATGCTACAATTGACTGTTGAGCTAAGGAAGTTGTTTTTCAGAAAGAGTTTAAACATGTATAAAATAATGAACACATACAATTGATAATGTATCAAGATATTGTGAAACTATTGATGTATAGAAATTAGTGTTATCATTCTCACATTTTTATAAAATAAGGTAACTGCTTATATTAATGATGAGACACTATTAAATGAATGCCTTGATGTTTTTCCTAAAGAGTTTCTCGATGTCATACCGGATCAAGAAGTCAAAATCACAATTTTTTTAGTTCATGATGCTAATATAATTTCAAAACCGCCATATCTAATGGGCCAAATATAACTTTTACAGTGGAAAAATTAGTTGTATGAGTTTCTTGATAAAGGTTTCATTCATCCTAGAACATTATGATGGGGTGCTCTTGTATTTTTTCATTAAAAAGAAATATGGTACCATGATACTTTTCATGGATTATATATCCTTGAGAAATATCACTATTAAACATATGTATCATTTGACTCATATTTATGAATATTTTTATTACCTCCAGGGAGCTTAGTAGGATTCCAAGATTGAATTGAGATCTAGAAACCATCAGATGATGTTGATGGATGATGACATCCTGAAAATAGATTTTCCTACTAGATATGGGCATTATGATTTTTTTGTTATGCAATTTGGGTTAACAAATGCACCAGATATTTTCAAGGATATTATGAATAAAATATTTCATGAGTTCTTGGATAAGTTTTTCATTGGGTTTGTTGATGATATTATTTTATTATATACGTGTAAAAAGGATCATAAAAAAATATAAGGGTTGTTTTTCAAACCTCAATGAAAAATAACTATATAGAAAAATCAGTAAGTGTGATTTTTTTCTAGAAAAATATTTCTTTTATTGGGAATATTGTAAATAAATATAGAGTAATAGTTGATCCTATAAAAACAAAATTTGTTGATGAATGGACAAGACCTAAAAATGTAATAGAGATTCGTAGTTTTTTTGGATTAGTAAGTTATTACTGATGGTTGGTCAAAAAACATTGCATGGTTATCTATCCTACTAATAATGTTAACATGAAAAAGGGTTAAATTTATTTAGACAGAATAATGTGATGTTTTTTTAGGAAATAATGATTATATTGTTGAATGCTCCCATTTTGGCTTCTCCTTCTAGAAATGGGGAGTTTTTCATCTACAGTGATACTTCATTGAAAGTACATGGTTGTGTAATTATGAAAAATGAATATTTAATTTCTTTTAATTCATGGAAACTAAAAACTCATGAGTGAAACTATCCCATGCATGATTTGGAATTGGTAGTTTTGGTTTTTTTATTTGAAACTTTGGAGGCATCATTTATACAGAGCCAAATGTCAAATATATAATGACCATAAAATATTGAAGTATATATTCATTCAGAAGTAATTAATCATGAGGCCAAGAAGATTTCTTTAATTGATAAAGGATTATTATTTCACGATTAATTACAATCCAACAAATGAAAAAAAAAGTGGTGGATACCTTGTGTTGAAAACACCATGCATCATTAACCATGTTACGTTTGAAACATGATCCCTTGATTAATGATTTGATGAATTTTGGCTTAGAAGTTAATGGTGTAAGAAATACCTCTATTTTGTTTCAGGTTTATTCACAATCATCATTATTATATAGAATTATGGAAGTGCCGAAGGAAGATCATTTGCTACATAAAAATTTATAATTGGTTAAAATGGGTAAGTTTCTAGAATTTAACCTTTATAAAGATTGTGTTTTAAAATTTGGTAAAAGGGTGTCTATTCCTTGTGATTCCCAGTTGAAGAAATTATTTTTTTTTGAAGCTTATAATTATCTATTTTCAGCGCAACTTGGAAGTAATAAGATGTAAATAGGTCGTTGGGAGTATTAATGGTAGGATGGAGTAAAAAGGGATATTATAGATTTTATTATCAAATTTTTGATATGTCAAAAGGTTAATACAGAGTAGTAGTAATCGAAGGGGGTGAATTAGCCTTTTCCAGTTCCATAGTGGAAATGGAAGATTATATCCCTGGAATTCATTGTGGGAATTCCAAATACTTCTCGAGGTAACAATGAAATATGGGATGTTGTTAACCAAATGACAAAATATGAAAATTTTATACCTATTTTAAATATAGTGTCTTTGGATAAGCTTTATATATTGTTCCTCATAGATATTTTCAGGTTACAAGGTGTTCTTAATTCTATTTTAACATATTGGGTTCCCATTTTCAATTCTAACTTTTTTCAGGGCCTTAATAAGTTGTGTGGAATAGAAATAAATTTCTGTACAACTTTTCATCCTTAATCAGATGGGATGTCAGAATGAATGATTCATACATTGGAGTATATTCTTTGAGCATTTTCAACAGACTTCCAAGGATGTTGGGATCAATATCGTTCTACATTTGTGTTTTTATATAATAAAATTATTCATTCCAGTATACAGATGTCACCTTTCATGGAATTATTTGAAAAGTGTTGTAAAACTCTAACGTTTTGGGATAAAGTGGGGGAATAGATGTTGATGGGGCCAAAATTAGTTGAGTAAGTGGCTAAGGAAGTGATGATGATACAACAACACATGATGATAGCTTAGATCCAGTAGAAAGATATACAGTAAATAGGGGGAGACTTGTCTTTTGAGGTTGGTGATCACGTTTTTCAAAGAATCTCACCATGGAAATGTGTTATGAATACTGGTTTAAAATGATATCTAAGTCCATGGTTCATGGGACATTATGAAATTATTGAGATATTTTATCGGTTTCTTATCAAGTAGCTTTGCCTATGATTTTATCTTCGGTACGTAATGTTTTTCATGTTTTGATGTTGAGAAAGTATGTTCCAAAATTCATCTCATGTGTTGAGTCTATAAGGAGTTCTTGAGGAGGATAACCTTTATTATGAATAGAAACTCGTTCAGATTCATTATCAAAGGGAAAAAGTATTGTGGAATCCAATAATCCACTAGGTGATGGTTGTTTGGAGAAAACACATGGTTGAAGAATCCAAATTAGAATCTAAAATTCTATAAGGTAAAGGTACTCTCACTTGTTTAATGAGTAAAAATATTTGAGAGGATGAAATTTATAGAAGGCGGGGATAATGTAACATCCTAAGGATTTAAAAAAATAAATTAATGAATCTTTTTTTATGTAGATATTTATAACATGCCTTTAAAAATATTTTTTTCTTTAATAATTCGAATTTAAAAAAATGGTCATCGACATTTATGATCAGAAAGTTATTTGGAGTCTGATAGAACCAACTTGTTTTTTTGGTGAATCGTAGCATAACAACATGAAAAGGAATATGAATAGTATTATAATCCTTATGAATATTAAATCATATTATTGCATTATTTTTTTTATGGTTTTAAGATTATTAGATGTTGATTAATTTTAGAAAGGTGTTTTAAAATGTGTTCTAGATTAAATTTTTTTTAATTTTTAATAAAATATGATTTTATTTAAAAATTTAATTAATAATTTATTGAAAATTATTTAAAAAAAGGATTTAATATTTCATTTCTTCACATGGAAAAATGTTTATGGTGATTTTTTGGAGTTTTTTGAAATTATTTAATTTTTTTATGAATAGTAAAATACGATAAATTATGATAAATGATAAATAATTGTTTTACTGCATAATAGGTTATTGAAGGCCAATATAAGCCCACATGGTTTGCATTTACATGAAATTATTACTTTTTAGGGTCACATGAATGAAGTCTATTCATAGTATTGAGAAAAAAATAATATAATAATGTTTAAAATAATGTTAAATCGCTTCTCTAATCCACTCTAAGTACCACACTTTTTCCCCTCCTCCTCATACAACTCTGAAGTCTTGAGAATTTTATATGTTATTCCAAATCTCTTCCTCAAGTATCTTTCCCATGTCCAACTCATTTTGGTCCCACCAAAAGGCCAAAACCAAAGGCATTAAGGAGGATCTCAAGGAGAAGAGATCAATATGTAAGAATCATCTTCCATTTTCATGTTTTTTCATTACAATTGCTTTATTTTCTTATACTCTCTCTCCCTAAAATTCACCATGATGTATGAAATATCCAGATTATTATACGACAACCCTGCTTTTTATTACAACTTAAACATGATTTATTATATAAAACTTCAGTTGATACAATAGATAAGATCGAGAGGTTTAATGTCTTTGGGGATTAGGATCATTACATAAAAACTTAAAACATGAAATACAACATCATTATTGAAAACATCTTTTAAATGACCACTACATTCCTTCGTACTTAGCATTGCATGGGATAACCTGAGGACATGCATAAGAAAATGGTGAGCTATAAAGCCCAGTAAGGGAATACACATGAAATAACATGAGGAGTACAATAAATGTTAGACAATGGGAATATCAATAGAGCATGAGAAAAATGTGAACATAAAGGCGTGATAAATCATGATAATCATAACATGGAAATGTGGCAACAACACTTAACATGGAATTAGCATGAGCAAAAGCCCATTGCACATGGAGCATGAGTAAATAATCATTGCACATAAAGCACAAGTAAACCCTAGTTTCACTTGAATTATCATGATTCAACACTCATTGCAAATGACGTATCATGATACTATACTTTACCCAATGCATTGGAGTGCTATAAGGGCGTACCCTTCTTAAACATTTCATTTCATGCATAAGTGTGCCACATGGATCATAAAACATGGATTCATAAAACATAATCATTTATTCCACGATGAAGTTATGTGAAATTAATACATGAAACATTGTAATCAATAAGTAAATGTGCATAAAGGTGAATACTCTTGATGGAGAAATTGGCATGGTATCCACTACACAATGGCATTGGCTTAGAAAATTGGTGCGATTTTGGCAGCGTAGCGACGTGACATAAGAATTCATAAAAAAATGTTGATGAGAGAGAAAGGGGTTACTAATCATATTTAAAAGTAATGGATAGTAAGTAGGTCATATATATACATGTCCCAACAATTCTAATGGAATTTAGATTCATGATACCAAATTATTGCTTGAATGTAAAAGAAGAGAGAGAAGTTCCTTTCAGAATTTTGGCATAGTAACAGGTGTACATGGGAGTCATTTAATGAGAGAGAAAGGGGTCTCCCATAATTAAAAAAATAATAGGGAAGTATGGGGGAGGTGAAAAACCATACCCCAACATTCATAATTGAAATTAAAAGGGCAATACAACTTAAATAAAATTGACAAAAATGAGAAAGGAAGAAAAAACCCTTACTTGGGACTGTGCTTCCAAAGGATAGAGAGAGGCTTGTGAGAGGCTTCTTGGGAGCTTGGGGAACCATGGGAGGATTCTAGAGAGAGTATGGAAGAGTTTTTACGAACTCCAAAGGATTTGAGTGAGGAGGAAGTGGGATCTTGGGTGGGTTTATATAGGAATGGTGAGGGAATTCGTTATTATTTCGGTTTGGGTCCCCTTACATTAATGTAATCCAAACCAGAAACCATCCAATGGATTTTGCCCATGGTTTTTGGAAAAGGTAAGAGGAAAAAAATATTTTATAAGGCCAAATTCCAAACTTCTTAAAATAATAAGGTTTCTTATGTGGAGGTGAATCACACTCCCATGGAAATTAATTTAGAAAGGCAAAGTGTTGAATAAGTCTTGAGGGATCCATTAATGCTTTGAAAAATAAATCAAACAAACCCAAAATGACTTTATTTTAATTTTAAAACATATATTGGACGAACATAAAGCTTATTGTATTTTATTACATCACTATTGGGTCATTATGATGTCATAAAACACATTATATATTTAAACGGTATTTAATTTTTACCTAAAAATTTGACTGTCTCAGAAAATTATGAAAAATTCACCATTGGATAATTTCGACTTCCTGATTCCAGAAATAACATTTATTTATCTAAATAATTTTTTTAAATATGTTAATTTTCACTTTTAAAATAAAAACCGACATTTATCGAAAATTCACGGGTTTTGACAGAAATGGCTTTCAAACCTTAATAAAAATTTTAATTGCATTCATAAAATTATAAGATCATTTATATTTAATAAAAATTAATTTAATAATATTATTATTATATTATTAAAATATTATTTAATTAAAAAATCCCTTTATTTAATAAAATATAGTTCTTAATTAAATAATAACTAAAAACACAATTTGTACTTTAAAAACTATTTACAATGTATCAAAAAAGAATAGAAATTATATTCATTATTATATACAAAAATAATGTACATGAAAATAGTACTACTTATTTATTACATAACCCCTTAAGACAGTCGCATAAGCCCTAAGGGTAAGGTGTGTGATGGTTACAGACTCTTGGGGTGGCTCAGATAACATCGCTCGAGTGGTAATTTCAATCAACTTACACTTTTCCCGTAGACGGTCACGTTCAAGATTTACATGATGAAGCTCAGCTTGGGCTTGGTCAAGAGCGAAGCCCAAGGATTCCACCTCTTTTCTGCGCTCCGAAAAATGGGCTTCATATGGAGCAATTCTACTGGACGAGGCCATCGCTTCTTTTTTCTGAGTAAATTGGATTTGTTAAAGTCCTATTTTTATACTAATCATGTGATCACTGTTCAATGGATATATTATCAACGATCAAAATTCTTAACCTAAAACCAAATAAGTTTACAATTTATATAAACATAACGAGACATTTAATTAGATCAAGAGGTATTTCCATTAATGAAACTTTTTGTCGTTACTACATTCCCCCCTTAAGAAATTTCTCCCTCGAAATATTCATTTTCCCACACTAAAACAGATGTGGGTAACTCAGCTTCATCATTTCCTCCGATTCCCAAGTTGCTTCTTCAATCTTTTGGTTTCTCCACAACACCTTGACGAGGGGCATTGTCTTATTTCGTAGAACTTTTTCTCTACGATCTAAGATCTTCACTGGTTGCTCCTCATAAGAAAGATCATCTTCCAATTGTACCACCTCAGAAGAGAGTACTTATGAAGGGTACGGTATGTATTTCCTTAAGAGGGATGCATGAAATACATCATGTACTTTGGCCATAATAGGTGGAAGTGCTAGTCGATAGGCCACAACCCCGACACGATCAAGAATCTCGAAGGGGCCAATGTACCTTGGACTTAACTTACCTTTCTTTTCCAAACCTCATTACCTTCTTCTACGGAGATATGCGTAGAAACACCATGTCTCCAACTTTAAACTCATGGTATCATCGACGATTATCCTTATAACTCTTTTGTCAACTCTGAGCTGCCTTGATATGCTGCTGAATGGGTTTTACCTTCTCCACCATTTCCTCTACCATTTCTGGTCCAAGCAGCTTACGTTCACCGACCTCATCCCAACATACTGGTGTTCTGCACAATTTCCCATACAGGGCTTCATATGGTGCCATTTGGATGCTCGAGTGGAAACTGTTATTATAAGAGAACTCAACCAGAAGAAGTTGTTGATACCATCCTACTTTAAAGTCCATTAAGAACGCTCTCAACATATCCTCAAGTGTTTGGATAGTCCGCTAGGATTGGCCATCAGTTTGAGGATGATAGGCCGTACTGAAGTTCAGTTCAGTATTCCGAGAATGTTGAAGACTCTTCCAAAACATAGAGGTGAATCTTGGATCTCGATCTGACACAATAGATAGTGGTACTCCATGAAAACTTACCACTTACCTGATATATATCTGTGCCATTTGATCCAATGATAAATCATCCTGAATAGCAATGAAGTGTGCAGTCTTTGTAAGACGATCCACAATAACCAAGATTGCATTGTTGCCTTTGGATGTCCTTGGAAGTCTGGTGACAAAGTCAATGGTGATGTTCTCCCATTTCCATTCTGGTATGGGAAATGGTTGTATCATCAACTTAGACTTATTCCTCTCTGCCTTCACTTGCTGAAACACCAGGAACTTTGATGTATATTCAGCGATCTCCTTCTTCATATTATCCCACCAAAAGTTTTCTCGGAGATCATGATACATCTTTTTACTCCCTGGGTGAATAGAGAAATTTGAACTATGTGCATCATCCAAAAGTTCCTTCTTCAGCTCCGGACTTGATGGAACACATAGTCTTTTTCCAAACTGCACAATTCCTTCTTCATTAACATTAAACTCTATGGATTTCCCTTTTTTGATATCTTCTACTTTTTCCTGAATTCCCACATCATCCTTTTTGAGCATCCTTTAACCTTTCCAAAAGAGATGGTTGATCAATCATTTGTGAAAGTATTGATGATGTTCCCTTCTTTATGATTCCCACGTCCATCTTCATCAAGTCTAAGAAGATTGGATCCTTCTTAATTCTCATCATTGATAGAATTGCTGGGTCCTTTCTACTTAGGGCATCTACCACCTTGTTCGCTTTACCGGGGTGGTAATGTATTGAACAATCATAATCCTTGATGAGCTATATCCATATTCTCTGGAACATATTAAGCTCTTTCTGTGTGAATATATATTTAAGACTCTTGTGGTCAGTATATATCCCACATTTATCTCCATAGAGATAATGCTTCCAGATTTTCAAGGCAAAGATCACCGCCGCCAACTCCGGATCATGCGTTGGATAGTTTCGCTCATGGATTTTCAACTGCCTTGAGGCATAGGATATCACTTTATCATTCTACATCAGCACACAACCTAAGCCCTTCTTGTAACATCCCAGTTAAAAAAAGAATAAAGAATTTTCATATTTATTAATATTTACGAATTAAATATTAATTTTAATTAAAAGGGGTTTCTACGTTCGATAGCGTACTCGGTACGCACCGATGGGTTTCTTTGAAAACTTACGTTGCACACAAGTAATAAAATAATATTATTTTAAATGTTAGTTAACGAGTAGCCATTGTACTGGCGGGAATGGATAGAAATAACTAAAATATGATTATATATGTTTTTAAATGTTTTTACATTTACCCAATAAAAGATAAAGGCTTAAAATATGGAAAGAGTTCAATTTTAGGCATTTATACACTAATTTTCAAGAAAGGTCCACTTATCACCTTTTGACGGAGAACCTTCATTAAATATAGTTTTGATTGATCTTATAAATTATATTGTACCAAATATAACTCTTCTTTAGAATCGGGACATCAAAATTTACATTGTGTAAATTTTTGGTACCTTTCTGAAAAAGTTCATTTTTTTTAAATGAATAGTGTAAAATGTTGTATTTTAATTCAAAACCTCTTTTTAATATAATTTTTTATATGATTAGATTATCTTTTGAATTGGTTTTAAAGTGAAATTAGAAAAATATTTTTACCATTAAATCCAATAGTGGTCGTTGTAATTAATTTCACTTTGAAATCGGACTTAAACTAGTGTCAATCTTTTGATACTTATTGTTTCATAAAAACACGCTATTTGCTCTGACAGCGGGAATTAATTATTAAATTAATTAATGTGACTTATATGTTTTTAATTTTATAAAATAGACTTCATTTTTGAATTCGTAATATCAAATATAGCTTAGGGTGAATTTTTGTTAATTTTCTGAAAAACATCAATTTTTGATGAATAGTGAAACCACTAAGTGGTACTTATAAAGACTGATTTTCCGTTTAAATGAAATTTTTCCATCCTTGTGTTTTGATTTTCAAAAATCCGACATACATGGTTGTCATTAAGAAGTAAAATATGGTTCAATGAGATTATAATAATTTTTTGGTGAATAGTAACTTATTAAGTTCTTAATCACGATTAGAGGTAATTAGTGTAATTTAAGGTAAAAATGATATTATAAGAATGTGAAAACACCATGACAAGTGTCCTAAACCTATTGGGTGAGTCATGGAAGACCAAGACAAGCCATGGGCCAACTTGGGGACCCCATGGAGACACTTTGGTTGGGAAATGACATAAATAAATTTTTATTTAATGTTAAAATTAAATTGACACAAACATGAGTTGTTTTACTAAAACAATTTTTAAGTAGGGTTACACAGGACAAAATTTTTATTATAAATTGTAATTGGAAAGATAAAAAGATTTCCTACATCATAGTAGTTTTTTTATAATTTTTAGACATTAAATAAATTAAATTATTTATGACATAATAATGATGAAGCGATGACATCATTATTTGACGATTTAAATAAAATGGAAAGATAATGTAAAATATATGAACTAAACATGTCCAAAACCAATTGGATGAGTGGATTTAGAACCCTTATCACCATATCCACGAAATATATAAATGTGGGACCTTTTAAAACCGAAACACATTTTCAAATGAAGTAATATTTCTTTACTTTCCAAAAGTGCCCCTCCTCTCCTCTTATAAAAGGCCCCCACCTCTACCACCTTACAGACACTCCTAAAGCCTTTCGCTCGGCCAACCCCTGCCCATTTACTCTCTCCACATACCTCTCCTCATCCTAGTGGATTCCCTTTGGGCAGAATCCTTTCAAAGGAAGCCTTTAGTCTCAAATCAAAAGGAGTTACACTTTTAAAGGTAATTCATTCTCTCTTGTTCATTTGTTTTATTTTGCTTCTCCAACCCTCTAAAATCTTTTTATTTACTTCATTTGTTACAACACCAGTATCTTCAATATACTAGGATGTTGTTATAAGATTTATTTGAGCTACACTCTCACACAACTACATCAAATGGTTAAAGAACATACGGTTTCCGTGGATGGCGAAATTCTGCCTCCCGAAACGATGATTGTTCAATACTCATTTAACACCTTCAAAGGTGGCCATTATGATGTCACTATTTTTTTATATGATATATGATATTTTTATGTTTTCCTTATGCTTCTGTTTTTTTCATTTTTGGCATACCTTTATGGTTTCCATTATGGGTAAACACGATATCTTCATTTAAGGAAGTGCGGACTACCGCCCACTCAAAGTGATGTGATTCGTTAATGCCATATGTGGGACATGTAAAGGATGGATTTAATGTTATTATATATGATGTTATACTGGAATTATAATATACCTCTATATAATTATTATTTCTTTCCATTAAAATATGAGATTGAAATGAAAGTAGCATTCATGCGTACGTACGGCTTACCGTCTCCATGAACGGTGCATTTCATTTCTTATCCCCAAATGTAATGTACTATTAAAAGTACATGTATATAATGGATATATATAATTAATGATATATCTAAATGATGAATATAATTCTGGAATTAAAATATACATACCTCTCATTTAGGTATAATTCCATTAATATGAAAAAAATGAAAGTAGCGTTCATGCGTACGTACGGCTTACCGTCTCCATGAACGGTGCATTTCATTTCTTACCTCTAAATGATTATATAATATTATAAATATATGTATATTCTGGATATATATGATATATATGATATCCAAATCAGGAATTTCATTCTGGATATAAAGAACCTTTGACCACACGAACAACATGTAATTGTAAGAAGTCCACTTTCGACTTAAGAACCAAATATTGACAAAACAAACATGATTAACATAAATGGTTACATAATGTTTATAAAATGGCAATAAGTGATATAAAAGGAATAATGAACTTTAAAAAGGTTCTTAATCAAGTATAAATTAACTCAAGTTTATTATTCAGGACGTTAAAGAATGATCGAGTCAAGTCGGACCCGAGGTAAGGGACTTCGTCTCAATCTCCTTTCATTGAGGCATATTTCGTTTTATACACAACTTTCTTTTATACGGTGTATAAACCCCTTTGACTTTTACTTTTATACAAAAGGAATCTTTTTCTACGAAGCGTTTTACTAAATGACAAAAAGGAATGTTTTTTTAACGTACGCGGTGACAACGACCTTTTCCGCCACCGCGAGTATTATTTGGTCTTTGGATTCCTCAACAAGCCGTAATGTTTTTAAAATAAAATAAATACCATATACTCTTTTATGTATTTTGGTATTGAAAAAGGTTTTTATAAATTATTTTATTATGTCAATATATTTATGATATATTGTGATTGAAATGTGGAAATGTTATCATTCCTTTATATTGGTTTTATGTTTTATGATTTTATATTGGTACTTGGACATTTTAACGGGTGGTTACGTTATAAACCATATGATGGGTGGTGCCGTGAATACTAGGACGGGTGGTTACGTTATAACCTCCAATGCATTGGGTATGGAAGTCGGCTGTATGGCTATTCCATTAAGTTTGTATGGAAATTGGCCGTATGGCTATTCCATTAAGTGATAAGTGTGGAAGTCGACCGTATGGTTATTCCACTTAAGTATGTTTATGTCCCAAGTTACCTTTATATATGTTATGTGTTCTTTATATGGGTTTTATGGTAATACTTTGGTTACAAAAAGGTAAGTAATGATACTTTATTCAGTGAATAGTTTTTACAACTTCATGAAGGTGAAGGTATTACATTGATAGAGTATACATGGTTTACTTGATTTTGAAAAACTAACAGTTTTCATTCTTTGTGTATCCCTTACTGAGCTTTTTATGCTCACCCCAAGTTTTTTTAAATGTTTTTCACAGGACTTAATGTGGAATAAGGCCAGGGATGGGATCAAGGGAATGCCATGCTATATAAAACATGGAACTAGACATGTTTCTTTTAAGAGTTTTTTATTATGGAAACTTAGTATAAGTGACTACTTTGTAATCTTTTGAGATGTAATAGTTATGTTCTAATTCTCTAAAACTCTAAACCTGAAAAGATCCTCAACGTGAATTATTCTTTTAATTCAATATTAAGTAAGGTTTAAGGCTGGGGCCTTATAGTTGGTATCAAAGGTCGGTTTAGACAACTTTAGGAGTTAGAAAATTGTTAAATTATAAGTTAATTTATGATATGATTGAAATGATATAGCATTTACAGATTACTATGTTGCTTCGCCTAAGATATTTCTGTGTTCAGAATGGTTTTCCATAGAGGAAACAAAGCAGCTATGTTTGGACGACATCAGGAGGAAGACAACCTTCCAAATCAGCAACCTGAGATGGTCAGAATCGGAATTGAACAGTTTATTGCAGTGATGACACAGTTGACTCGGGCTATAAATGGTGGTGGTATCCATGCACGAGATCAGCCAGATCAACCACAGAGGAACATGTCAGTGGTGGAACACTTCATGAGGAAACATCCCCCATCATTCGGAGGATCATCTGACCCTGTGCAAGCTGAAGGGTGGATTAAATCACTGGATAATATTTTTGATGTCATGGGGTGTTCAGAACATCAAATGGTTAGTCTTGCTGTTTACCGTTTTGAAGGTGAAGCTGATCAGTGGTGGTCGATGGTGAAAAATATAAGGGATAGTGATGAGATTGAGGATCTTCACTGGGACGAATTCAAAGGTATGTTTCTTGAGAAATATTTTCCTAAGGTGGTTCGTCTTAGGATGGAAAAATAGTTCCTAGAATTGAGGAAGGAGGATGATTCAGTGGATGCTTATGAAGAAAAGTTCACTCGATTGGCAAGGTATGCTCCAAACATCATACGAGATCTTGATAGTAAAATAAATCGTTTTTACTCAGGATTAAAGCCAAAATATCAAAGGGAATTAGCTTCTCGTGAGTTTAAAAGTTATGAAAAACTTGTTCGATGTGCGGAGAAGGTGGAAATGGAGTTTGCCGATGATCAGGTGTTCTATGACAAACAACAGAATAAGAGGTCTAGTTGGCAGGAAAAGGGGAAGAATTCATCAAAGAAGCAAGGAGGTAAGAAAACCAAATATCCATCCTGTGAGAAGTGTGGTAAAATGCATCCTGGATAATGTTTATCCAAGTCTGGTAAGTGCTTTCGGTGTGGTAAGTATGGTCATATTGCTCGTAACTGTAAGAAAGATGATCAAGAAGGAAATGAAAAGCCAATGGTAAGATGTTTTAAGTGTAATGAAATGGGTCATTATGAAAATGAGTGTCCAACGAAGAACTCAACTGGGGGAATGCAGCCAGACTACAAGCAGAAAGGGGTGGTGAAATCCTCTGCAACAACTTCAGCAGATGTTGGGCCATCGAATGAAGTGGTATCAGCTCCAGGGAGCTCAGTATTTTTTTCGAAGATTGACTTGAGGTTGGGGTGCCATCAGTTGAATGTAAAATAAGCAGAAGTTCCGAAGACTGCGTTCCGTACTAGATATGGCCATTATGAATTTGTAGTTATGCCTTTTGGGTTAACCAATGCACCTGTTGTATTCATGGACCTTATGAATAAAATTTTCCATGAGTTCTTGGATAAGTTTGTCTTTGTGTTTTGAGGTTTGGGAAGAGGTTATGTGTGCCTTGTGATTCACAGTTGAAGAATGAGTTGTTATGTGTGGCTCATAGTTCCCCGTTTTCAGTTCATCCTGGTAGTAATAAGATGTACAGAGATCTGCGGGAGTATTACTGGTGGGAGGGAATGAAAAGAGACATTGCTGATTTTACTGTGAAGTGTTCGACTTGTCAGCAGGTTAAAGGAGAGTGGCAGTTACCGAAAGGGATGCTTCAGCCTTTACCAGTTCCAGAGTGTAAATGGGAGAATATATCCATGGACTTTGTTGTTGGATTACCGAGGACATCTCGAGGTAATAATGCAATCTGGGTTATTGTTGATCGCTTGACCAAATCTACTCATTTCCTTTCTATACGAGATACTTTCTCTCTTGATCAACTTTCCCGTTTGTATCTTAAAGAGATAGTCAGGTTACATGGAGTTCCTCTCTCCATTGTATCGGATCGTGATCCCAGGATTACTTTTAACTTTTGTAAAGGCCTTCAGAAGTCGTTGGGTACTGAATTAAATTTTAGTACAGCTTTTCATCCTCAATCAGATGGGCAGTCAGAACGAACAATTCAGACCTTGGAGGATATGCTACGAGCTTGTTCGATGGATTATCAGGGAAGTTGGGACCAACATCTTTCTTTGGTTGAGTTTTCTTATAATAACAGTTTTCATTCCAGTATAAAGATGGCACCATTTGAGGCATTATATGGGAAGCGGTGTCGAACTCCAGCATTTTGGAATGAAGTGGGTGAAAGGAAGCTGATGGGACCAGAATTGGTAGAAGAGATGGCAGAAAAAGGTTCAGTTGATTCAGAAGCACATGAGAACAGCTCAGAGAAGGCAGAAGGGTTATGCGGATAACCGGAGGAAGGATCTATCTTTCGAGGTAGGTGATCATGTTTTTCTCAAGGTTTCTCCTTGGAAAAGTGTGATGAGATTTGGTAAGAAAGGAAAGCTGAGTCCAAGGTTTATTGGACCATATGAAATTCTGGAGAGAGTTGGATCAGTGGCATACCTGGTGGCTTTACCTCTGAGTTTATCACAGGAACACAATGTTTTTCATGTTTCAATATTGATAAAGTATATGCCAGATCCATCTCATGTTTTGAGTCCAGAGGTAGTTCAGCTGGAAGAGAACCTATCTTATGAGGAACAACCGGTCCAGATTCTTGACCACAGGGAGAAGGTGTTACGGAATAAGGTGATTCATCAGGTAAAGATTTTGTGGAAAAACCATGTGATTGAAGAGGCAATGTGGGAATCTGAAAATGCTATGAGGGATAAATACCCCCACTTATTTTGATAAGTGAATAAAATTGTGAGGACGAAATTCATAAAAGGGGGGAAGGATGTAACATCCCAGGTAAAAAAAGAATAAAGAATTTTCATATTTATTAATATTTACGAATTAAATATTAATTTTAATTAAAAGGGGTTTCTACGTTCGATAGCGTACTCGGTACGCACCGATGGGTTTCTTTGAAAACTTACGTTGCACACAAGTAATAAAATAATATTATTTTAAATGTTAGTTAACGAGTAGCCGTTGTACTGGCGGGAATGGATAGAAATAACTAAAATATGATTATATATGTTTTTAAATGTTTTTACATTTACCCAATAAAAGATAAAGGCTTAAAATATGGAAAGAGTTCAATTTTAGGCATTTATACCCTAATTTTCAAGAAAGGTCCACTTATCACCTTTTGACGGAGAACCGTCATTAAATATAGTTTTGATCGATCTTATAAATTATATTGTACCAAATATAACTCTTCTTTAGAATCGGGACATCAAAATTTACATTGTGTAAATTTTTGGTACCTTTCTGATAAAGTTCATTTTTTTTAAATGAATAGTGTAAAATGTTGTATTTTAATTCAAAACCTCTTTTTAATATAATTTTTTATATGATTAGATTATCTTTTGAATTGGTTTTAAAGTGAAATTAGAAAAATATTTTTACCATTAAATCCAATAGTGGTCGTTGTAATTAATTTCACTTTGAAATCGGACTTAAACTAGTGTCAATCTTTTGATACTTATTGTTTCATAAAAACACGCTATTTGCTCTGACAGTGGGAATTAATTATTAAATTAATTAATGTGACTTATATGTTTTGAATTTTGTAAAATAGACTTCATTTATGAATTCTTAATATCAAATATAGCTTAGGGTGAATTTTTGGTAATTTTCTGAAAAACTTCAATTTTTGATGAATAGTGAAACCACTAAGTGGTACTTATAAAGACTGATCTTCCGTTTAAATGAAATTTTTCCATCATTGTGTTTTGATTTTCAAAAATCCGACATACATGGTTGTCATTAAGAAGTAAAATGTGGTTCAATGAGATTATAATAATTTTTTGGTGAATAGTAACTTATTAAGTTCTTAATCGCGATTTGAGGTAATTAGTGTAATTTAAGGTAAAAATAATATTATAAGAATGTGAAAACAGCATGAAACTTGTCCTAAACCTATTGGGTGAGTCATGGCCGACCAAGACAAGCCATGGGCCAACTTGGGGACCCCATGGAGACACTTTGGTTGGGAAATGACATAAATAACTTTTTATTTAATGTCAAAATTAAATTGACACAAACATGAGTTGTTTTACTAAAACAATTTTTAAGTAGGGTTACACAGGACCAAATTTTGATTATAAATAGTCATTGGAAAGATAAAAAGATTTCCTACATCATAGTAGTTTTTTTATAATTTTTAGACATTAAATAAATTAAATTATTTATGACATAATAATGATGCAGCGATGACATCATTATTTGACGATTTAAATAAAATGGAAAGATAATGTAAAATATATGAACTACACATGTCCAAAACCAATTGGATGAGTGGATTTCTAACCCTTATCACCTTATCCACGAATTATATAAATGTGGGACCTTTTAAAACCGAAACACATTTTCAAATAAAGTAATATTTCTTTACTTTCCAAAAGTGCCCCTCCTCTCCTCTTATAAAAGGCCCCCACCTCTACCACCTTACACACACTCCTCAAGCCTTTGGCTCGGTCAACCCCTGCACATTTACTCTCTCCACATACCTCTCCTCATCCTAGTGGATTCCCTTTGGTCAGAATCATTTCAAAGGAAGCCTTTAGTCTCAAATCGAAAGGAGTTACACTTTTAAAGGTAATTCATTCTCTCTTGTTCATTTGTTTTATTTTGCTTCTCCAACCCTCTAAAATCTTTTTATTTACTTCATTTGTAACAAAACCAGTATCTTCAATATACTAGGATGTTGTTATAAGATTTATTTGAGCTACACTCTCACACAACTACATCAAATGGTTAAAGAACATACGGTTTCTGTGGATGGCGAAATTCTGCCTCCCGAAACGATGATTGTTCAATACTCATTTAACACCTTAAAAGGTGGCCATTATGATGTCACTATTTTTATATATGATATATGATATTTGTATGTTTTCCTTATGCTTATGTTTTTTTCATTTTGGGCATACATTTATGGTTTCCATTATGGGTAAACATGATATCTTCATTTAAGGAAGTGCAGACTACCGCCCCCTCAAAGTGATGTGATTCGTTAATGCCATATGTGGGACGTGTAAAGGATGGATTTAATGTTATTATATATGATGTTATACTGGAATTATAATATACCTCTATATAATTATTATTTATTTCCATTAAAGTATGAGATAGAAATGAAAGTAGCATTCATGCGTACGTACGGCTTACCGTCACCATGAACGGTGCATTTCATTTCTTATCCCCAAATGTAATGTACTATTAAAAGTACATGTATATAATGGATATATATAATTAATGATATATCTAAATGATGAATATAATTCTGGAATTAAAATATACATACCTCTCATTTAGTTATAATTCCATTAATATGAAAAAGAAATGAAAGTATCGTTTATGCGTACGTACGGCTTACCGTCTCCATAAACGGTGCATTTAATTTCTTACCTCTAAATGATTATATAATATTATAAATATATGTATATGCTGGATATATATATGATATATATGATATCCAAATCAGGAATTTCATTCTGGATATAAAGAACCTTTGACCACACGAACAACATGTAATTGTAAGAAGTCCACTTTCGACTTAAGAACCAAATATTGACAAAACAAACCTGATTAACTTAAATGGTTACATAATGTTTATAACATATAAATAAGTGATATAAAAGTAATAATGAACTTTAAAAAGGTTCTTAATCAAGTATAAATTAACTCAAGTTTATTATTCAGGACGTTAAAGAACGATCGAGTCAAGTCGGACCCGAGGTAAGGGACTTCGTCTCAATCTCCTTTCATTGAGGCATATTTCGTTTTATACACAACTTTCTTTTATACGGTGTATAAACCCCTTTGACTTTTACTTTTATACAAAAGGAATATTTTTCTACGAAGCGTTTTACTAAATGACAAAAAGGAATGTTTTTTTAACGTACGCGGTGACAACGACCTTTTCCACCACCGCGAGTATTATTTGGTCTTTGGCTTCCTCAACAAGCCGTAATGTTTTTAAAATAAAATAAATACCATATACTCTTTTATGTATTTTGGTATTGAAAAAGGTTTTGATAAAGGATTTTATTATGTCAATATATTTATGATATATTGTGATTGAAATGTGGAAATGTTATCATTCCTTTATATTGGTTTTATGTTTTATGATTTTATATTGGTACTTGGACATTTTAACGGGTGGTTACGTTATAAACCATATGATGGGTGGTGTCGTGAATACCAGGACGGGTGGTTACGTTATAACCTCCAATGTATTGGGTATGGAAGTCGGCCGTATGACTATTCCATTAAGTATGTATGGAAATTGGCCGTATGGCTATTCCATTAAGTGATAAGTGTGGAAGTCGACCGTATGGTTATTCCACTTAAGTATGTCTATGTCCCAAGTTACCTGTATATATGTTATGTGTTCTTTATATGGGTTTTATGGTAATACTTTGGTTACAAAAAGGTATGTAATGATACTTTATTCAGTGAATAGTTTTTACAACTTCATGAAGGTGAAGGTATTACATTGATAGAGTATACATGGTTTACTTGATTTTGAAAAACTAACAGTTTTCATTCTTTGTGTATCCCTTACTGAGCTTTTTATGCTCACCCTAAGTTTTTTTAAATGTTTTTCACAGGACTTAATGTGGAATAAGGTCAAGGATGGGATCAAGGGAATGTCATGCTATATAAAACATGGAACTAGACATGTTTCTTTTAAGAGTTTTTTATTATGGAAACTTAGTATAAGTGACTACTTTGTAATCTTTTGAGATGTAATAGTTATGTTCTAATTCTCTAAAACTCTAAACCTGAAAAGATCCTCAACGTGAATTATTCTTTTAATTCAATATTAAGTAAGGTTTAAGGCTGGGGCCTTATACTTCTTTAAAGCCTCACAAAATACCACAAAACTTTCCCCACCTGTGGGTAAAGTGAGCACGAGTGCAGTGATAAACCTCCTTTTCAACTCCTTGAATCTTTCTTTGCATTCATCACTCCAAGAAAACTTTACACCCTTCTGAGTTAGATTGGTAAGAGGGTTGGACAATCATGAGAAATTTCTCACAAATCGTCGATAATGTCCAGCTAACCCCAAGAACCTACGGATATCTGTTACCGATTTTGGCCTCTGCCATCCCTCAATTTCATCTGTTTTGGAGGGGTCCACAGATATCCCATTGCTTGTGATGATATGACCCAAGATTGAGACCTCCTTCAACCAGAACTCACACTTGCTTTACTTTTCATAGAGCTTATCCTTGCGCAAAGTCTCTAGTACAGTTTCTAAATACTTCTCGTGATCCTCCTTGGTTTTGGAGTATATTAGAATATCATCTATAAAGACTACCACAAATTTGTCAAGGTAATCTCTAAAGAATCTATTCATAAAGTACATGAATATTGCTAGATAATTGGTGAGTCCGAAAGGCATTACTAGGAATTCATAGTGCCAATATCTTGTACGAAAAGCAGTCTTGGGGACATCTTCCTTTTTCAACCTTACTTTATAATATCCCGACCGCAAATCCACCTTGGAGAAGTATTGTGCTCCACGCAACTGATCAAACAAGTCATCGATTCTTGGGAGATAATACTTGTTCTTTATCGTGATTTTTTTAAGTTCACGATAGTCGATGCAAAGACACATTGACCCATCCTTCTTCTTGATAAAGAGGACTGGTGCACCCCATGGTGAAGCACTTGGGCGTATAAACTCTTTATCTAGATTCTCCTGTTGTTGTTTCTTCAGCTCTTCAAGATCTACAACAACCATTCTATATGGAGTCTTGGATATTGGTAGCACCCCAGGTATATGTTCAATTGAGAACTCAACGTCTCTTCTTTGAGGAAGACCAGGCAGTTCCTCGGGAAACACTTCAGCGAATTCTCTCACAATAGGCATTTCTTCAAGGATGGTTTCTTCCTTGGACTCAATCATCTGAGCTAGATATATGTGCTCATAAGGCAGTAATATCCATGCTTGAGATGATGGAGCTAAAGGAGATTCATCTTCCTCTTGACACTTGTAAATAATCGGGGGTCGATTCTCCATATGGAGTGTGATTTCCCTCTCCCGAAAATTTATGTTGGCTCTATATAAGGAATGCCAATCCATGCCAAGAATTGCATCAAATTCCACCAGAGGGAGTATGATGAGGTTCGCTGGGAAATTCAATCCACAGACTATAACAGGGGAGGACTTATATTCATTCGATGATATGATTTCCCCATTTTCCGTACTCACCGACATCATTACTTCCATGACTTGTGGTGGTGCTGAGATTGTTCTACTAAACTTTCGAGATATAAAAGAATGTGTAGAACCTGAATCAAAAAGTACATTCTCTATTTTTGAATGAATAACTAGCATACCTTTCACCACTTCATTTTCGGGGTTCACTTCGGCATAAGTGATAGAAAAATCTCTTCCTTGTTGTCTTGGAGGTTGTTGGTTGCCTCCGATAACCCTTGGATTAGGGCACTGATTTTCAAAATGACCCGGTTATTTTCATTTGTAGCATTGAACAACGTGTTGAGGTTCGAACGGAGTGTTCCTCTCTTATGTCGCGGCCGCGGTTCCTTCCTGCCGACAGTTAATAACTAGGTTCCCTTCTCTTCTACACCTGAAGCATTTTCTCGTCCCCTTAAGGCAATTTATAGGGTGCTTCTTTCCACAATTTTGGCAAGTGGGGTGATGGATATTCTTAGCACCATTGGATTTATCCATCAGACCACTAGAATTGAAGTCCACCTTAAGATTCTTGTCCCCATGATACCCCTGTGATTTCCTGATCTCCATTTCGAACTTGAGGGCACATCAGACAATTTCCTCATAGCTGTCGAAGTCACAGATCACTAATTCTTTCCGCAAGCTAGGATTCATCCCACTAAAGAAGCGGCCAACCTTGCATTCGGGGGTAACGACAAAGACGAAAGCGTGTTGTGCAAGCCTTGTGAAGTTTTCACCATACGATTCAATAGATTCATCATCTGTTTTTGCTTGTGGGAAAGGAAGTCCCTTTCCATCTTAAGCCGGAGGGTGCGTGGAAAATATTTATCGAGAAACATCTTCCAGAAATCCTTCCACTCGAACGCCACGATCTCCTCCTCAGGCTTCGTATTTTTGATCAACATCCACCATTGATCAGCTTCAACCTCCATATGATAAGCCGCCAGGATAACCTTCTCTTGGGATGGAGAATATCTTTTCAATGGAGTTGATCCATTGTTCAGCGATCGTGGGATCAGATGATCCACTAAAAGTAGGAGGCCATTGTCTCACGAAGATCTCGATAGTGACTTTTTCTATCTTAGGGGGGGTTGAACATTCCTCTTGACCTGTTTTTCTATTCAAAACTTGAGTTAGCTGAGAGAGAAGCGTGAAAAAGTTCACGATTCCCGCTCCCATTGGATTTGGCATCTCATTAGTACAATCATCACACTGATCTTCACAACGGTTGTTAGCACGAGTCCTCCTATTACCAGCCATTGGCTGGAATAAAAGGAATGTTAGGGGTAACACATAAAGGGTAATCCAAAGAAAAAAGTTCATGACTTATAAATAAACTTTTATTTCCTTACTCATGAGTCTATAGGCTTCAATCTAGGATTTTCATGATCTACTTTCTAACCTATATTCTTAGGGGAATGTTTTTTAATTCCCTTAATAAGGGTTCATACTAAGCTTGTGAATTTATCAAAACATATCCCCCAGTATTGTCGTAACCAAGAATGCAGCAAAGCCCATTGTCGTGCACCAGTTCCCGTTCGAGTCTTGCTCAAATCGGTGTTTTCAGGTTGTACCCTTAGGATACATCTGTGCCAGAGCCGCCTCTACCTGCTCGTATCCAGACAGGGATGTATTTTTTTGAAAAAACACTTACTCAGTACTTACCAAAACATTAGGGATACTTTTATTATACTTATTCTTGTCTCCAGGGATTTACTAGGGTTTCCTAATCCAAAAAATAACTAAACCTATCCTTTGATACCAACTATGACAACCCGACTTTTTATTACAAATTAAACATGATTTATTACATAAAAATTCACTTGATACAACAAATAAGATCAAGAGGATTAGTGTCCTTGGGGCTTAGGATCATTACATAAAAACCTAAAACATGAAATACAACATCTTTATTGAAAACTTCCTTTACATGACCACTACATTCTGTCGTACTTAGCATTACATGGGATAACCTGAGGACATGCATAAGAAAAGGGTGAGCTATAAAGGCCAGTAAAGGATTACACATGGAATAACATGAGGAGTAAAATATATGTTAGAAAATAGGTATATCAATAGAGAATGAGAAAAACGTGAACATAAAGGCATGATAAAGCATGATAATCATAACATGGAAATGTGGAAACAACACTTAACATGTAATTAGCATAAGCCAAAGCCCATTGCACCTGGAGCATGAGTAAATCCTCATTGAACATAAAGCATGAGTAAACCTTCGTTTCACTTGAATTAGCATGAGTAAAAACTCATTGCACATGACGTATCATGATACTATACTTTACCCAATGCATTGGAGAGCTATAAGGGTGTACCCTTCTTAAACATTTCATTTCATGCATAAGTGTGCCACATGGATCATAAAACATGGATTCATAAAACATAATCATTTATTCCATGATAAAGGAATGTGAAATTAATACATGAAACTCTGTAATAAATAAGTAAATGTTCATTAAGGTGAATAAGCTTGATGGAGAAATGGGCATGGTATCCACTACACAATGGCATTGGCTTAGAAAATCGGTGCGATTTCGGCAACGTAACAGCGTGACATAAGAATTCATAAAAAATGGTTGATGAGAGAGAAAGAGGTTCCTCATCATATTTACATGTAATGTACAGTAAGGAGGTCATATATATACATGTCCCAACAATTTTAATGGAATTTATATTCATGATACAAAATTATTGCTTGAATGTAAAAAAAGAGAGAGATAAGTTCCTTTCGAAATTTCGGCATAGTAACTGGTGTACATGGGAGGAATTTAATTAGAGAGAAAGGGGTCTCCCATCATTAAAGCAATAATAGGGAAGTATGGGGGAGGTACGAAACCATACCCCAACATTCATAATTGAAATTAAAAGGGCAATAGAACTTAAATAAAATTGATAAAAATGGGAAAGGAAGAAAAAACCCTTACTTGGGAGTGTGCTTCCAAAGGCTAGAAAGAGGCTTGTGAGAGGCTTCATGGGAGATTGGGGCACCTTGGGAGGATTCTAGAGAGAGTAGGGAAGATGTTGGTCTAACTCCAATGGATTTGAGTGAGGAGGAAGTGGGATCTTGGGTGGGTTTATATAAGAAAGGTGAGGGAATTCTTTATTAGTTAGGTTTGGGTCCCCTTACATTAAAGAAATCCAAACCACAAACCATCACATGGTTTTTTACCATGGTTTTTGGAAAAGGGAAGAGGAAAAAATATTTTATATGTCCAAAGTCCTAACTTCTTAAAATAATAAGGTTTCTTATGTGGAGGTGAGTCACACTCCCATTGAAATTAATTTAAAGAGGCAAAGTGTTGAATACATCTTGAGGGGTCCATTAATGCTTTGAAAAATAAGCCAAACAAACCCAAAATCACATTATTTTAATGGTAAAACATATATTGGCCGAACATAAAGCTTATAGTATTTTATTACATCACTATTTTTTCATTATGATGTCATAAAACACATTATATATTTAAACGGTATTTAATTTTTACCCAAAAATTTGACTGTCTCAGAAAATTATGAAAAATTTACCGTTGGATAATTTCAACATCCTAATTCTAGAAATAACATTTATTTTATCTAAATAATTTCCTAAATATGTTAATTTTCACTTTTAAAATAAAAACTGACATTTATCGAAAATTCACGGGTTTTGATAGAAATGGCATTCAAACCTTAATAAAAATTTTAATTGCATTCATAAAATTATAAGATCATTTATATTTAGTAAAAATTAATTTAATAATATTATTATTATTTTATTAAAATATTATTTAATTCGAAAATCCCTTAATTTAATAAAATATATTTCTTAATTAAATAATAACTAAAACCACCATTTGTACTTTAAAAACTATTTACAACGTATCAAAAATGACTAGAAATTATATTAATTATTATATAAAAAATAATGTACATGAACATAGTACTACTTATTTGTTACATAATCCCTTAAGACAGTCGCATAAGACCTAAGAGTAAGGTGTTCGATGGTGACAGACTCTTGGGGTGGCTCAGATAACATCGCTCGAGTGGTAATTTCAATCAACTTCCACTTTTCCTGTAGACGGTCACGTTCGAGCTTGACATGATGAAGCTCAGCGTGGGCTTGGTCAAGATTGAAGCCCAAGGATGCCACCTCTTTTCCGTGCTCCAACAAATGGGATTCGTATGGAGAAATTATACGGGATGAGGCCATCGCTTCTTTTGTTTGAGTAAATTGGATTTGTTAATGTTCTGTATTTATGATAATCATGTGATCACTGTTCAACAGCTATATTAACAATGGTCAAAATTATTTACATAAAACCAAAGAAGTTGACACTTTATATAAAAATAAAGAGACATTTAATTAGATCAAGAGGGATTTCCATTAATGAAACTTTGGGTCGTTGCATATTATGTATTCCATATATTATCATGTTCATCTAAAAGATTCATCATATTTCTTACTCTACTCGACCACTTATTTTAAAAATAAAAACATTTTCCCTGATGTGCTGATTTACCAAAATCATGGATGATATGTTTCCAATTTCCATTATATCCATAAAATATGGTAATAAATCACTTTTAATGGTTGAATCAGAATGTAATGTTTAGTTTTTAACCAATTTTATGTTGTTATCTAACTTCTTATGCATGGAATTAAATTATATAATGAAGAAAATTCATGATTATTGAGGAACTACCAAAGATGATCTAAACAAACATCCTTAATGTTTTATCTATTAATAAATCATCATATATGATATAAAAAGTATTTATTGTATCATCACATATTATTGAAAAATATTAATTCTATTTCATTCCACTTCTCAAATTTCATTTCCATACGATTGGAAAATCAAATACAAATCCTCCATGGAAATCTTGTAAAGAACGCACAAAAAGCAATGGATGGAACAAAATAATAACAATTAAAGGGTGATATGATGTAATTAAATGATCATATAAGGTATTATAATCATGAATATGTTTTTTTAATATATTTATAGCACTCTTTTTTCCCTTATAAATTATGTTTAAACAATTTAAAAGTATGAAAAACTGGAGGTAAGGGAATTCTAAACCCAATTTCCGTTCTTGGGGTTAACTATCTATATTATTCGTTGTGTGGTATTAAGATTATTTTTGGGATGAATTTTTTTATATTATGTTTTATTATATAAATTTATAGTGTATACAATGATTTATTTCATTCCATTAATTTCTCACATCAATTATATGACATTTATAAGGGGATTTTCTCTGAAAATCTCCTTTTACAAATCTATTTTACAAAATTTTATAGCAAAGTTTTTATGTAGTTATTCATTTTTTATGATTATGTTTTGGTTCTTGGGAATTATTTATGATTATTTTTGGGACCTATATCTCCCTCAAATGCATTTGGTATGTGTAAATTAGAGTACTGATGTATTGTTACTCCATGTGTAACTGCTATGGTTACACAATAGGGTTGTCATAAGGGGTTACATTATAAGGTTTCCACGAGGAAAAAAAATTATAAGGTAGCCCAGATTGTTATAATATTATGTAAGTAATTTCACAATATAACTTTTTGGTTATATTTATGTTATATATGATTTTTTAAAATCTTATGTAAATATAATGTTTAACAATGTATGTTATTAAGTGTAACAAGTATGCCTTTTTAAAAAAGTGATTTTATACGTTACAAGTATTCATGGAGTAATGTTTTTCCTTCTTTTTGTATCCCTTACTGAGATGTTTGGGCTAATCCCATGTTTAAAATTATTTTCACATGTTATAAGGATGTATAAGAAAAATAAGGAATCCATGTTAAATTTTATGATGATTTTTGAAATAAAACATGTTTTATTAAAACATTTAATATTCTTGAAGAAATAGATAGTGTTTTATGGTATATTATCAATATGAATTTGGAATGTTTTGTTTGTATTATATCCAAATTATATAAAACAATAAACTTTATAATTCCCTCAATAATAAAGTATTTTATTTCTTGAACAAAATTCAAGAATATGAAATGTAATAAGGTCAGGTCCATATATTATTTAACAACATTTATAAAAGGGTCTGTAAATTTTTCCACCATGGAGTCTATATAAAAATAATTTATCTTATATGTGTCGAAATTCATAATTAATAAATTTTACATAAATATTTTCTTACAATGTGATTGTAAGGTAATTAATAATTGTCATCATATTCCCCATACATCATTTATTATATGCAGATATCATCAATAACTAATAATTAAATTACTAGGATAATAGTTGAATACTAACTTTATCATATCCTTAAACATATAGGTTTCCTTTTTCAATCCAGATTTCATTAATATAATATAATAATTCCCATACCTTAAATGAGTAGTTTCATTCAATATATCATCCCATTATGTTTTAATTGATGATAAAACTAGAAAAATTAATTAATTGATATGTATTGAACCCATTTAATTTTTTTAAACATAAATTTGAGTGGTGGATATTTATTCTCAATAATAGTGGATGTGATATAACTATATTAAATGGAAAAATCCATATATACATCCTTTATAATCACTAATAACATAGTTTTTCCACAATGAGAGAAAATAGATTCTATGAAACTGTCATCCCAAAAATATATTAATTCCACCCTTTAATTAAAAAAATTAAATATGATACAATATATAGTGGATCTTAGATAATTTTACCACATTGGATATGGACAATGGAAATTAATAAAACACAATATGGTTGAAATCTATATAATTCATTAGAAATGGTTTAATATATTCTTATCCGAAGGATAAAACCTCGATTTTTAGGATATCAATTTTTTTTGTTAATTGTAATCAATTGTATCCCATGAATTTCATTATGATATGTCATTATAGGTGGTTCTAAACTATAATATCAAAATTAGGTCACTTTTATAAAACAATTTATTTTATTCTTACAGACCAAATTTTAATTTCTTTCAATAAATAAAAAACACATCCATTATAATTTGAGAACCAGTCCATCCCACAAATCCTATCAATGTAAACTATTTTCACAACCAAATTTTTTCAACTAGAAATCCTCCATGAATTTTTGTAGAAATGAAAAATTAAATCTTTTTTAGAAAAATTCCCCTGCTCACATGTATTTTAAATATAAAACTCCTTCCTTAATTTAAAAGGAATACAACAATTTTCTTATGAAACATAAAATATATAAAATAATTCATTTATATATAATTGAATAATTCATTAACTAACATTTATCATATAATCAAAATTTTACTTTTATATAAATTAGAACCATAACATATAACATAGTAATTACAATATCCATTACATTCCACATTTTCTTCTTATACATTATATTTGTGTGATAATAAGAAATTTGAATGGAATATTTACCCGTATCCTGCTATTTTTATTAATTAATATTTGTTCAATTTCTAATATCATTGTATTTAAGAGTTTGATGGATTTTATGATCCCAAATTTAACAAAATCTACTTCACTTTAATAAATATAAATGGTAAATCACTTCACATACTTAATAAATCAACATTGGTTGAATCATTGATATCATTGTAATTATGAGTTTGATGGTCAATATTTCTATAAATTTATCAATCCCTGAATCACTTCATGGAATAATTAATGAGTTTCCTCAAATTTAAAAACATTTTTGAATAATGTAACACAATTAATTATATAATGAATTATAAAAGAAATTATTTATCATATTATATATATATATAAATGTTTTATTGAAAATTTAATTCATGTATTATAGTAATTATAAAATGATTTCAATTTTTTTAATGTTTGTTAAAAGGGCTATATTTTTTGAAAAATGTTTTTATAAATCACATTATAATGAATCTAAAAAAATTGTACGATGACAATGATAAACACACAAAAAATAGTAATATAGAGTTGGTTGTTGTATTATAATTGTTCTATAAAATAAAAAGATCAAAATACACAGGATCCAATAATATTTTAATATCAAAAAACTTGTCACATACATTATCATAAAATTTCGATAAAAAATGTACATTATTGGAATGAATAAAACATTATTAATTTTCAATATACTTAGATAACCTAAATATGTATTCTCAAAATTAATCATGAATGCAATGAATTGTTTCCATATTATATTATATGATATTACTATACTATATGGAATGTTATTTGATATCATGCTAATGCCTTATACGAATCATGGATTAGGAGTTTCCTATAATGTAGTATATTATATTGGATTTTTTGTTATTTTATACACCCTGGGTTTTATTAGATAGTATAGTGATATGTTTAATCATTGAGTAATCATCCTAGTTTGAAATTATAATTGAAAAAATTTCAAATGATGAATTTTTTTTAGTATGGACATATAAAATATTTTATAGAATTAATTTTTTGAAAATAGATAACACATATGGTATATAACATGTGGATTGATTAGTTATGTCATTGGGGGAATCTTGAAAACTTAAATGAGAAGGATGTCACCTTTTGATGGTTAGTGTTAAAGAATTCCATTATATTTCTTGATTATCCCTTACTTAAAATCTCTACATCTCCTCCACCCAATACCATGTGAGACACTAGAATGACTCTATAGGAATAGATCCCACCATAAATGATGGGATATTAAGTTTCAACACTAGGATACACCATACAGTATGAATTCCACTACATCCCTCCATGGGATATTTTTAAATAATATAGTGGAAGACATGAGTAATAGTAATCAATGGAATAAGGTACACATAGCTTCTCCATGTCCATGTATAGTTATCCATTAATTTCTAAATGGTTGATTCTAGTAATGGGATTTATAAATAATTTTTATTGGTTGATGGTGTGTTAATCAGTCATGAAAAATGAATCTGTTTTATCTAATAAAATGTTAAAAAAGTAACTTGTTTTTGGGAACTCTCAAAAAAGAATAGTGATGAGGTGTTCTCCTCTACTAATGTGATCCATTTTCATTGAGATATTTTATTGATATGAAAGTGTTAAAAATTATTTTCATTGATAGGATCTTATGGGTGTATCCTTAGGAATGTTCATATCAATGATATTATTTCACATTCAGTAGTGCAAATGCTAAACCATGTGGTTTTCTTGAAAATATATATTTGATAATTAAAAAAGTTTATATCAATTATCATATAATATTTTTTATTCTTAAATATCATAAAAATTTAAACTATAAATAATTATTCATGTTTTTATTATTCTATGAAATGGACATTATTTTGTAGGCCATATTTTATTATATCTAATGTCATAATGTCTGAATGTGTCACTTAAAATAATATTTGATGTCAGAGAATGTGATACAAAATTAATTCCATGATTTAATACATATCATAATGTAAATATTTCAATGTCATTGATGATGATAATACTGCTTTTTGATATCATAAAAAAGCATCATATCATATCACTTGGTAGAATTATGTCATATTATTCACTAGTAACTCATTGATTGAGATACAATAGAACAAAGTTTCAATAATAAAATATGATAGGAAGAACCCAAGGATTTTATTCATAAATATTATTCATATATCACTTCTGAGTGTTGTGATAGGGTGTTTATAATTTGTTATATGGTTTTGAATAATAATGTGGATGGAAACCCCAATATAAAATAAAAAATGGTACAATTATTTTTATTAAGAAATTAGACCAATGAATTCAATTTTTTGGTTTATTAATTTTATATAATTGAAAAAATATTATTATGGGTGTTTATAAAATTTAAGAAAAAAATTAAATTATCGATTTTTATGTTAGAATAAGTTCTTATTGATAGTTTATATGATATTTATATAATTATTATTCCATAAATTTTAAATTTTAAAATAAAAATCCTCTTTCAAATTATATGGCATAATATATAATATATAAATAATATTTTTTATTTAATTCATATGTTTATTAAAAAATTATTTATAGAATATAAAATTTTACAATATGTAGATAGTTTGTATTTTTAATTATTATTTAATCATAATATTTTATCTAATTTATTTAAATTTAAATTCCTTATATAATTAATTTATTTAAAACACACAAAAATGAATCTTTATGACTGACATGATGATGTCATATATAATTTAAAATATGTTATATTTTATTTTTATGCTTATTTAAATAAAATTTTTGGAATATTAAATTAATATAGTTCATTTTATATCATAAATGTTATGGGAATTTAAAATAAAGGAAGATATAAAAAAAACTAATAATTTATATAGATATAATTCCTTTTTAAATTTAGTATTTATAAATTATTTAATAATTGTTTATATCATATATGAATATTCAAATTTCACATTTATGTAGTCACTTCATTTTTTATTGAATAAAACAAATGTTGTGTTATGAATCATTATATACAATACGTTAGTGATTTCAACAAATTTAATATGTTGTTATACATGTATATAAGGATTTACAGGATAATTTTGATATATGATTTAGCTTTCATCTGAATTAATGTTTTATTTTGTTGAGTGATAATCCTAAATTAAGTAGTTTATTATAAATTTTATATATTTTATATTATAAGTTTTTATGTTTTTTTATTATGTATTTTATCTTTGGGAAGAGGTACTTTTTACAAATTGCTCACAAGCCATGGTTATTATTCATTGTTAGGAATTCTATTGGATAGATATCTATTAATCCACTTTTATAAATTTTTATCTTAAAGATGCCTCGTGATTCTGAGCCTTTAAATGAAATTGGTCCCTCTTCAATATAACCAAAATTAATTTTTAATCATATATATATATATATATATATATATGTTACTAAAAATATTTTTTAGAAACTAAAGATATAATTTATGTAATGAATTATTCATCAATATATTTCAGATGATTATTTTGTGTAAGGATTAATATTTACCTCTGAATCATTAGAATAATGTATATTGGACAGATAAATAACATGAGATATGATATAGATATTAAATACTGTATAAAATACTACATGATAGTTTCATTCAACCTAATAAACATGTCTAGGAACTAATTATCAATCTTAGTGGGTTAATGCTAAGGATGGTTACCCATTGAAAATATTTTTAAAGTTAGGAATGATATGGATAACACATAGAGTTAGGTACCAAAATCGTATTATGATATTTGGGTACCCTTAGTAAAAAACCACTCTTATATAATGTACTGGAGGATATATTGTCAATATTATGGATTTTTCAGATTTTTTCCAACCACAAATTCCTTGATTGATTTATGATATGATTGTCATCATGTCTTCCTTAAATAACATTTTGAATAGTATCAAACTAATGAGGCATCATTAATGAGTTAAATACGAATGATGAACTACTAATAGATTTTATTTATCGATAAGATTTTATCATTATTGTAGGAACACATTTAATAAAAATCATTATTAAGAAAATGGAACATTTCATAACATTTGAAAAATACTCAATTATTGAAAAAATAGTGTCATCGTCATCCATGATAACATTAAGATAAATCCTTGTGAATAATATTAATTTTATATAATAAATTCATTATACATGATAAAAAATAATCATATTTTCTTGAGAGAGAATAAAAATTAATTGTGATAAAATAAATCCAACCAAATTAATAGACGGTTCAAATTACTCAAAAAATTAATCTAAATGCTTATGAAAGCAATAGAATGGTCAGAATGATGTTACACTTAAAAAATCATCTTTTTTTGAAATGTTTCTGTTATCATTATAAGATATGTATTCATAATGTGAAAATGTTCACGAAAAATATACCTATATTTTCCGTGTATTAATGAAACTAAATTTAGAATATGGTGTTCATATATTAGTGTATTCTATCTAGAATTAAATGGTATCATTTTGGGTTACAATAAGAATATTTTATTTTTTTGAATAGTTATCATTGATTATTGAAACCTGGTGTATAATTAATGGTCTAAGTTGTTTCTATGTAATAGAAATGATCAAGATAGCGAAATGGATTTGATAAAACCAATTAATATTTCATATGATATATTTATGATGTGAAAAATAAATCATCATTTTTTGTAGTATTTGATACCAAATATATAATATTAATTTTTTTTAAATATACTACATTTAAAAAACATGGTAGGAATTAATAAATCATGGCAGTTAAAAATTGTTATTTATTCATGGTATTTTATAAAAATAATCCACATGAGGATGGTGATTTTTTTTTCACCAATGATAAATATGGTTTTCTATATGTTTTTTAATATAAAATAGATTTTGGTGATATATCTTACGAATAAAATATTATATTTGTAAAATATTCCTTATAAGAGATAATAATGATAATTTAGTTAAAATAATGGTGCTTACATATCCTCAAATGACATTCCTAGAAAATAGTTTCTACGAGACTAGTCAGATTTTGTTTTGAACTTTGAGACTTCAGAATTTTATAAAATAAGCATTATTCTATTAAAAAACACAATTGAATGTTATGTTATATTTTAAAATATTTATTTTATATAATTAAAATATTAATTCGAAGAAATAAATTTGAATCAATTAAATTTCTTCGAAGTTTTTGATTAATTAGGTCCTATGGATACTGATGATAAAATTAAACATAGAAATTTTTTATATAGAAAAAGGAAGATGTTAGAATCTTAATAATTGTTTTATTTAATTTAATTTTTTTATTAGTTATTCATGTATGTAATCATTATGAATATTATTCTTAATCAACATTATTAGTCAAACATGAAATCCTTATTATTGATACCCACTAATTTGTTTAGCGTTAAGATTTTATTAGTTGATAAAATATATAAGTAGTTGGAGTTAAATAGTTGTTAAATGACCTAATAAAAACATATAATTACAAAAAGTAACATAGATCAATATTTCTATCGTATATGATTTGATAAAATAAGAATTTGTGTCTATTTTTTTTGGAAATTTATTAACATATATTAAGAATATTAAATGATTCATGTTATAAAAAATTGAATGGCCATTTTAATATTCATTTATGATTTTTAAGAATTCATAACTAATGTTAATCATTGAATAATACAGGTTGTGATAAAATGTTAATGTTTAAAAATTATGACTCTTACATCTGAATTTTGAATATTTTCATGGGACACAGGACATATTTTGTGGAGTAGATGATCCTAAAATTATACTATATATAGTTTTACACACATTTTCCTTAGTATAAAATGATTTAATGTTTAATATTTGGATTCAACTACACCTATGGTTTGTGATATACTTATCATGTTAACCTTCTGAATTTGATATTTTTTTTATAAAAATCCTTGAGTCCATGGAAATTATTGGTGGTTTTCTATGATAATGATAATGTAATCTATTAAAGTTTAATAGTGATGGGTTTTTTTATGCTCTATGATGAATGTAACTTATTAACACTAAATTGAGATAAAATATTATGGGTAATTACATACCAAGAAATGTAATATGATGTTAATGTATATCGGATGAGGGGTATGTGATGTGATCGAATATGGCCATGAATAATATATGAAGTATTAACTAATTATGTTAGTGTATAATCATTGAATTTATATTTTTTGAGTACATATACCATATTCACTATAATTCTCACACATCAATTTTGGGTACATATTTTAGTATTTTTTTACAGGTTTTATTTTTTAAATTATTAAATAAATTTATAGATGTGGTGGTAAGTGTGAATATTTTATAGTATCATGTTGGAACTATGTGTACAATATAATGAGAAATAATAGTTATTTAATTGATGAAGAAAAATCATGCAGACGATGTTTGAGGGGGGGGGGTGAAGTTATTTGGGAATGCATAGTTATTGTATAGTCTTACAAGACCATGCAATCCATTTCTCCAGTCCCTTAATATTTCATAATATTTAATTTAGGGTAATTTAAATTAAATATATTGAAATATCTATGATTATTTTTATGAATATTTTATTCTACTTTGACACTATTACAGTTTCCTCTTCTTAACTCTCTCTTTAATAAGAATTGTCTAGAATTTATCCCTTAAATCCCAGGGTTTCCATGTTTATTTCACTCTCCTCCCCCATCTTATTTTAATTCTTCCACATAACAACCATATTAAAATTTTATATGACTATATAGGATTCGTGAATGATTATTTTATGATATTTATTAGTTATCATTGATATTTGTGTTCTCTGTTGGAACTTTTTAACTCTTTTAATTGTCTTTTGGTGAAAAGCACTACATTCAAATAGATTTAGTCACATTTATGGTATGTGAATAAATGTACCAAAACACAGTTTTAAACCATGAATCTCTATATTTTTTTAAATTATTCAAGGTGTATTGTTTTTTTATTTAGATAACAGTGAGATCTTATAGTCTTTATAATTGATATCATGTTTTTTCCCTAATTTTTTTAAAGTTTTCTTAATTATATATATATTATTCTCAATTTAGTAAAAATTACACAAATCATTTGAATAAATGCATAAATTTATTAATATGAAATTATTATAAAGTAATCATATTAATTAATATCATTTTATTATTTGAAATTATAAAATAATTTAATAATAAGTATATTTTTGTTAATATATTTATATATTATGTTAATAGGGTAACACATACGAATTAAAATACCTAAAATATTGCAATTTTTTTCCACAACTATTTTGGGTATAAAATGTAATAAATTGGTAGTCATGGAATTCCATGGGTATGTTGATGGTTCTTGACTAACCCATGCTATGAATAAGGGGAGTTTCATTCCCAATTTATTCTAATAGTACTCAATGACATGTGAACACACTAGAATATGGTATGTCATGGTTAAGGTATTTATCATTCAATATATTCTTGCTGGGAAGGATATATGAAAGGGAATGATGAAACTCCACCTTGTGATATTTTATTCTTTTGGATATGTCCATAAAATGTATAAATATTTCTCTACATTATATCTCATAGCCATTCCCCATGATATTGTAATGAAAAAACTCACATGCTAATGTATTTCAGTCAAATAATTTTTTTGAGATAAAAAATATTTATAATACAATCCTCTTTTAGTTTATTATTTATAATGAAAATAATTCATTGACATATATCATTTAAATATATCTTAGAATTGATTATTATTTATTGGGTTCACATGGGGTATATAAGGGCATCTTTCCGAAATTTATATAATCACACTGAATATATATCCTTTGGTTGAATTATATAGCCTTATACATGGAATTATTAGGATCTATGAAGAGATAATGGATTCTAATGTTCGGATAATATTATTTATTTAGGTGATGGAATAAAGGGAGAAAAACCAACTTTAATTTTATTATGGGTAGTTGGTTTTTTGTTTTTATTGATAATGTTGATTTTTATTTTATTTTTAGTTTTATAGACACCCATATTAGTTTATAGTCCCATTTATTTTCATATATCAATATGGATCATTATCTATAGGTTTTGATTATATTTTTCTATGATCTGAATATTTTTCAAGTGTAGGTTCATTTTATATTTATATTTGATCGTTATGATAAGTTATGATAAGTTTTAATTTCAATATGTTGTTTCATAATAAATTAGTTCTATATAATCAATTCTAATATATGGAACAATCGTTCTAGGATCCATATATGAACCCATTTCATTCTGATTATATACTAATTTGGTGAAAACATTTCCATAGGTGTCTCCAATATACTTGGGATTCATTTTCTAGCCCATGGGGATGATTAATACTGATTATGATGTGAAATAATCTTACAAAGGGGCCCAATCAGTGGTTCCCAATTTTATTTTGAAATAAAAATTAAATCTGATCCTTGTTATTGTATTAATTTCTAGGTTATTTCATGGTCTACATGACATAGGTTCACTGAGACATAATGTATTGGTTTTTAGTTTGTTTATTCCAACACTGAGCATAATAAGGAATTAGTTTTCCTAGTGTTTCTTATATGTACTATTTTTGTTTAGAAATTACTTTGTGTTTTATTTTTGATGAATTTATAGAATAAACATGAAAAAATTCAATATTTCATATATTTATCTTATATATGAATGAGGATCTAGCTATTCATATGGACTATTCATGCTTAATTTGATATTCTAGTGATCCTTACACAATTGGGTCATGGATATGGTTTATCATGCAATAACAATATGTAGATTAAAAATATGTTTATTTTATATGTTTAATCCTTTAATTTAATTTGATGATTTTCAATTATATTATAAATAAAATTTAGGGTTTAATTTTACATTATTGAACATTATATATATTTTATTTATAAGGCATTGAATTTTTTACCTAAATTACCTCTTATTTTTTACATTCTATTTTCACTCCAATATATTTCCATTATATACCCATTGAATTAAATGTTCGATAAAATTATGGAAAAAAATTCTCAAGTTTGACAAAGTCTAATTGGTAATATAATCTATATTATACATTCATATTACTATGGATAAATACTTATCCAAACCCAAACCAAGGATTATATGATAATACGAAATCAACCTATTTATATAGGTAATTCCTTAATTATAGAAAATCCTCATTATTTTAGTTAATATAACATAACACAATAAGACATGAAAGGGTTTGGGAAAACTAAGAGTGTCAATTGATTTTATGAAAATCATAAATAAATACACATGCTATGTTTCATGATTGTAGTTAATGGTACAAATCATATATTATTATTTTAAGATATTTTGAAAAACGTTTTTAAATAAATAAAGTGGAACAACATCATATTCATATACACCTAGTAATTTTTTTTATGACACCCTTGTTCTAGAAAAGTATCAGGAATTTATTTTTATCTAGAATGCCAATTTTTCTTTCATGAACGATCAAATTAGTATTCAACATATCTTTTTTTATAAACACACCCCTCTTTTTCGGATATGGTGGATGAAACCTTGATGATTGAGATATAAAAATTCACTAAATTAAGGATAATCAATTTTTTTCATATCCCTAACATGTGTTAATGTTTGTTTGTAGATAATTAGATCATTTTATTGAAAATTGCATTTTTTCATCATTACTCAAACCATTAATCACAATCTATATATAAATTGGACTTAGGAAGAGGAGGTGTCAGTTTTCACCAATGTGGAAATATGAAACATGCAATGTCTGTTAAAATAAATCCAAAAATGTTTTTCCTTTATATTGGACTTATGGTTCATCATCCATGGGACATTAGAGTCCCCCCCTCAAGAATGAAATGATTAATGATTAGTTCCTATCAGATAAATTTTTTATACAACACCACTCAGGTAGTAGGACCACACCCTCAAAGGATTAGATGAAAAAGTAGTTCATATTATGTGAATATCCATATTTTAATGATCCTCAAGGCTAGTGGTAGAACTCATTTAATCACTAATGTGGTTCAGTTTCATAAAATAGTTGAACCCCCGTGGAATATTATGAAAAAATTAAAATGGTGGGATATAAATGCATGATTGATAATCTTTCACCACAAAATTATTTTATTCTAGTTTCTCTCATTCAATTATTGTTATTCATATTTTATATTAAATAAAATTCCCTTCTTATATTGTTTCAGTTTTTTGCAGTTAGTGAACCACCTATGACTAAATTGAAAACATATATTTTATTATCCTTTAATTATTATCTCGAAATATCATGAATATCAACTGTGGAATATTCTTATCGTAAGGATTGATCAAACAGATTCATTTTAGGGGATAGATTTGGTGATCTATTAAGTCCTGCATTTATTTGTATAATTTTACTATAACCCTCACTAATTCCAATATATGAGTATAATTTTCTTTATGGAGAATGGGTCTTAATGTCGAATTGGATGGGAATACGCTTACTAATGTTAGATTAATAATATTTTTTGTTTAATCTGAAATAATGAAGGATAGTGATGGGGGTTAAAGGGATGAGATTCATATTGCTGTTATGTAATTTTAATTATGTATAAAAAATAGTGTCTTAGTATTTCCACAATAATGAGAAGAATATTTTTCATATATGAGTTACAATGTAACAAAATGATTTAATTTCTTATATATAAAATGGATCTTGTTGAACAAATTAAAATAGTAATCCAAATGGATTATTTACTCTGTAATGTATTTATTTACCACTATATCACATCACGGTTCTAACATGTACCCTATAAAAATAGTAATGTGGGAAATTCCACATATATATTTATTTTAGTAAGTTTAAAATTGTTTCTATTAAGAATAAATCACTTTTTTATTTCATCAACCACATATTTGATATGTTAAGAAGAGTGAGGTGGTTGATGAAAATATAAATTAAATATTGGTATCACCAACTCATTGTTAAATAGTTCAATATTCACAACATTTCATATTAATTTAGATGTGCACACATTGAATATCCAGTGATTACATTCAAATATAATTATAGTCCAATAGTCTTTATTTCCAACGAAACCATATATTTTCTTAGTATTGTGAAATAGTTATTATGATGTTCAATGATAAAATTATTTTTTACAGTAAATCCATGGACAATAATTAGTAATATTTAACATACATAATCATACTTATCCACGGTCATCACCTTTATCTAAAACTATCAAAATGTGACTTTTGGATAAGAGAAGATTAGTTAATGGGATATAATTTGTATGAATTGAAGTAGAAACTTATAATTTCCCCAAAGTTGTCTCAATCAGAGGTAGGTAAGTCTTATGCCATATATTCTGAAATAAATTCATGTGAGGTTGTTGTGGGGACATAAAAAGTGATCATGTGGTAGAATATGGTTATTACCATATACAACAATACAAATAAAATTTTAAAATAAATGTATTTGAGTATGGGGTTTTTATTTTTTTCTCTTAAATATTCAAAACACTATTATTAATATAATAAATTAAAATTCAGTAAAAATCAAACAATATTAATGTACATTATCTGTTAAAAAATTAAACACTAATAAAATGTTATCAGTGGAATATCATAAGAAATTATTTTTTGAAATCCACTATACAAATAAAAAATAGAACAACCACTGAAAATTTAATTATTATGAAATTATTATAAAAATACTTGAATAAATATTGAACGGATTTTATCATAATGATACTTTTACATATGATTCTTGTATAGGTAAAACAAGTGATGGATTTGGTTCTCCATTCCAAAATTCAAATAGATACTATCTAGTGGATCTTATTCGTCAATATCAATTAAGGTACTAAAGGTGTTAGTATCTCATAAGAATTATATATAGTGGGAATCCCACAATGGTGTGGTCTAAAATTAATGAATGGATTCTATGGTATTATAAGTGATATTGGTTCCCATGTTCAATGAGAAATAGAGGTGAAGATTTATTATCATCATAATTTTTCTAAAATTCATATAGGTTCCACTCTATTGTATTATAAAAATGTAAACTAAAAATATTTCCAGGGTATGATAAAAGACGTATTAGACTTCAGTTATAGGTGTTATACCCATAAATAGATTACATTAAGGAACTAAAATTTGTACCGTTTTCGTCAACCAATTTCAGATCCTGCCTGAAATATTGAAGATATGTCAATGGATTTTCACAATGGGTTTCTTATTACCCCTCAAGTAAGTAACATTATCTGAGTTGTTGTCTTTCATTTAATAAGATAATATTATTTTATATTTATTACAATTTGAATGGAAGTAGATGAAATGTTAATATTATAATTTTAGACAATTTTAAATAATCATGGGTTGTGACTTCAACTGGTATTTCTAATATAGGTCATTGATACAAATTTTATGTTTTAGAGATTCTTAAAAGAAGGAATATGATCTATATTAATGTTTAGTATAACTTACCATCAAAAAAATAGATATGAATAAAAAGTGGGAAATCTATAATTTAGAGGATATGATTTCTTAATGGGTGTTAGAATCTAGTGGTCCGTAAATAAATCATTTTTATTGGTTATATTATTATACAATAACATATAATAATATTCAATCAGAATTAATACCTTTGAGATATAGTTTAGTTAATTGTATTGGCCTCTATGATGTTGTATCGACATCAATGAGATTTCACTACTTTGGTTCAACGTCATTAATGAGATGATATAAATGTTTTGGATCACTTAGAAAAAAATATTGTGAAGTAAAATCTCAATAAATCATATATTGATATTTCTTCCTAACTACTTTTTTTTATATTTTGTTTATGATTGTTCTGGAATGTATCAGATTTATTGGTTAACAAAAAACACAAAATGTAGGGAAAATCTTGAAATGGTATGTGGTATCCTTTGGGACCACATCAAGGGATAGGAATGTTTTAATGTATTTGGAATTGATTCCTTTTTTTTCAAAAATACATAATCCCTTTCATGTGTCTTAATTAAGTAAAAAATATATATAATTTTACCCCGTTTTAAGATATGTGGAAGTAGAATTGGAAACACATTTTCAATAACATAACAACAGATCCAGATCATATATTCAATAAGAATTTAATAAAATGGATATATATTCCAATATTCAGGTTCTTTTTCAATCTTGAAAATGATTCCCATTATGAATGATAGGTGGAATATCAAATGGAAAATCATTAAACCCATATCATTTTGGTAAAATGACATATATTTAGACATTCTTGTGTAACTTAGTTAAATTATAAAGTGAATTATAAACCCCAAGATGAAATTTTAATGTATATATCCTATTATTTATTAATTTTGAAATATATTTTAGTGTTTAGAGTTTATTCTTGAATCTTTTTTCAATTTTCTTAATTGATGCTATTAGGGAACATGTTCTGAGGGACTATTCTATAATTGTGTTAGCCGTGGATGAAGATTCATTTGTTTAATCATAATTAGAACATGATATTGGAAACCACAAAGATAATATTAAAGGTATAGGAGGATGATACCTATAAATACATGATCGATTAATACTCCCCCAATGTCATTGCATACAATCCATGAGCCCATTAAAAAAATGGATTTTTTTTATTTTTTCTTAATATTATTTAATGGATTAGATATATCAGGGAAATTTTATTTATGATTTTTCACCCAATATTCCTCCCATTCATTGAACTCATATAATGTCCAACTATTCAATAAATTAATTTTTATTTATCCATTAAATCTCTATGATTATCTACGTAAGAAACTTCTCTCCTTTTTTCATTATATTATTCCACTAAAATTCACAATTGGTATCAACTATACGTATAATTTTCGCATAATTAAATTTTTTATAATATATATAGGTGATTCATCATTTTATGGATCCCTTTTAACTTCACAGTCATTTTTCATTCAAAATTTTCATGAAAAATCCATTTGAAGACAAACTTACCCCCATTTCTTATTAATGAATGCCTATATCTTTCCATTATTTTGAACAACTAATTTCTTGATAATTTCATGATTGAAATATCTATATTAATTACTTTTTAATGCCTATGTGAACTGATAGTATTTATTTATAACCTTTTTGTTTTTTATTTGTTTTATTAGTAATTGTTTCATATAATGTTCATGTTAAACTATGTTTTATAAACTGAATAAGAAATGGTTGATGAAATTATTATATTTTAATTCTTTGAAATAGATATAAATTATTCATGGGAATTAAAATCAGTTTTTTATAATTGATTATAAAAATTATTTTCTGATAAATTTATTATTATTTAATAAATAATATTTTTTTATTATGTTTCTAAATTGAATTAACATCCCTTGTAATAAATACTTTTTATAATTTAAAAATATATTTTTGGTAAACCCTAGAATATTATCAGATTCATGGGAAGCTATGTATACATAAGGTGTACCATGACTTATATCACACTAGTCAATGGGGAATTTTCCAACCTAGGTGATAGTTTTTCATTTCTTAAATTAGCGTACACTATAATATAGAATGCCAAGGCTTGTGTTAATCTTAAATTTATAGTCTTACCGATAGTGGTACAATATATTGGATAATGACACTTTTCCTAGTGGATCTTATCAATATATGTATATTTCCTAATAGAGTCTCTATTGTAATCTAATATAGACCTATTTTCATTTTCCCATTATATTGTAATGACCATTTAGACATGTTTATATATTTTAGCCACTATTTAGTTGTTTATATATAAAATATTTTTATACAATCATGATTTTTTATTTCTTTTATTTAATTTTTTATTATTGTTTTCATATTTTTTAGATAAAATAAGAAAAAATGGGTTATTCATTGTGGCGTTATCATGGGGTACTTTGTGGGACCAAATTAGGCTTATTACGATCAAACTATATGTAATGTCAATAACCAGGTGCCACTCACTAGTGCCCCGAGCAGGTTCACTAGTGACCCTCATGAATTCCACCCCTTACACCAGAGGCAATCGAATAGGAGTGAGGGTATAATATCAATCACGGGGAGGCTATAACCTCATTATCAAAGTAGCATAACAGTGGAAACCAATAAATAGTATCCAAAAGAGATAACTATAACTAGAATAAAACTACTACCACATGATGACTAGAAAAATATAGAAAATATCCAAACTAAATGGTATATATGTCATATTAATATTTTTCATGTTTCAATATGAAAAATACAAAATAAAATAAAGACACTGAAAACCTCCATGGGGGTCTCAAACCACATCTGGTTCCCTCATCCAGGATCCATCCTAACCTGACCATATTACATAGGGAATTTTTTCATTACCTATCTTATAACCATGAAATCTATTTTGGTACTGATCATGCAACATAATTTGGGTGTGATCATAACTAATATAGTAGCCACCTAGATTGTCTAAAAAATATCATGTTAAACAAGTGTATTTAGTTTTATAAAAAATAAATAAAATCTATAATGAAAAAAATTTACATTTATAAAATTAAACTTTATTTAAATATATATCATGGAGTCCCTGAGGACACCAATAATCACAATTAAAATATGAATAAATTTCTTATGACTCATTATATCATTTTACATATTAATTACACCATTACAATTCTTCATTTTAGTTCACATATAAATTTCATTTTTAGCATTCATTGGTTCAATACACTATGAATTCCATTGTTACCATTCATCATTTCGATTCACTATGAAGTTAATTGTAACAATTCTTAATTTGAATTCATTATAAATTCCATTTTTACAATTCATTATTTTATTTATCATATGATTTCAATTTTTATCGTTCCTTATTTCCAATCACTATAAATGCCATTATTATCATTCATTATTTAAATTCACACATTAATTCTATTTCCATGATTGGTCTTTGAAATTTACATATGTCATAGAATCGCATTAAAAAATTAAAAAATTAATTATTCAAATTCATCAAATTCATATTCGAAACATTCCATTAATTGCTTATAAAATTAATTAATCTCATCAATTACATTAATTTATCACATGAATCACATTAATTAATCGAGAAAGTAATTAATCACAAAAAAATTAATTAATTAATTCAACTATTAATTAATCCTAATTAAATTAATTTCAAAACAACAATAATCACTCATAGTTAATTCAGTAATTAATTAATCCAATTCAATAATTCCAATTTACCCAAAATTAATTGAACAATTACTTTTTTCAATTCCATCAACTCAATATCCCAAATTTCACAATCCCTCTTTCAATTAATTAACCATATTAATTTAACCAATTTATATATCCCAATAATTAATCATCAAACAAAAATGAAACTATTACATATATATAAAAATAAAAAATGTTGTGATTTGAATTGTAGACCACCTACCTCCAAATCGGTGATGAACACTCGCCAATGGATATTTCTGATTCAGTTGAAATAATTCTAATCATGAAGAAGAAAATTATCTTCACTAAATTCCTAGATCATAAATTTAAATGGAATATATTTAATAAGACATTGATATAAATGCATCATGAACATATAAACCCATCCATTCATGGATGGGTGATGAATGAGAATGATATGAGATACAAATCAAGATGAGGATCACTTACCGAGAGTGGTAAAGATCTTCGATCCACACATCGATTTGATTATAATGGGGATAGTTAGGGAATGGAATTTATTTGATTGACTCAAAAGATAAATGGAATCAAATATGTCTATGTTAGGGTTGATATTGGATTAAATGTGAGGTTCATTATTTTTAATCCAAATTTCTATATTAATTAATATTCTAGACATCTTTTCCTTGGTATGGATGCATGTTTCTTCAAATTTTATGCCTTAACCATGAGAATCTTCTTCAGGGGAGTGGGTTCAATATTTGACCTTAAAGGGCACATGGTTTGAAATACTACATGAATGACATGTAAAACTGCACTATTTGGCCTTACACTATTTATTAACATAGGGTGCACGTTTTGGGAAAACCATGTGCCAATTGTTCACTACCCAAACACCATCAAAATCGCCGAATGTTTTCACCCAAAATCACATTGGATGCAACCTTAATGAAAAGTACAACGAACACGAAAAAAATGAGTACCCAAAAACATTTTCAAGACCTATACTAAAAATTATGGGATTTTACAATCTCCCCGCCTCATAACAGCTCATTGTCACGTTGTACTCTAAAGAATCTATAATATCTTAAGAAAAAAATAATAGACCATTGAGCTATAAAACATGCTTCTCTATACCATGTTTATTCTTTCATAGTACCTTTTTGACATAATACATGAACTATTCACACGGTCATTCCCCGCATCACATTCTCGTTCTGATCCAACACACTTAACATCTGATAATCAAAGGGTGCATATAACACAAGATCAAGATCAACAACCAATATCAAATTATAATGGTCATAGTGATACATATGATGTTTTAAAAAATGAATAAAATTATAAATAACTTATTATATCTCTGGAAAAACTAATCGGTATACCCCAAGACTGATTCTCTCCAAAACCACATACATTCCAACAAAAATGGGCACCTATTTTCTATGTTTTTATATCCATCCATGACCTAATCTCAGAGTCACATTAACTAATACATTATCACCCTCTATAAACTATATGGTTCATTTACATCTATCATTATATGGCTTGATCTTACTCTAATATGTATTCATATGCTTTAGAATCAACTAAATATTCTCTAATGTCTCCAGAACCAGTCTGATTTCCAACAAATCTAAATCACATTCCCCCATTAATCATAGAGGTGATATGCATTTTCAAAAATAAAGAGCCTTGTATGGTTCCAAAAGTATAATTTCTTAATAGCAATAGCAATATCCCAACTCCACTAAAGCTATGTGCTTTTACAATGATCTCCCAAATTCAATGAATCATGCTTGTAGTGTGTCCCTAAAAAATTAAGATATTATGCTCTAGCTACCCCTTTATCTATTGATGGGATACTATAATCATCAAACCTCGTGTACTAAGAACCTTATCTTATCTCTTATAAAAGCACAATGTAAATTTTCAAGTAATTGTATGGTACAATAGTCTATGTTACCCCCAACATATTGACTATTTTATTGGATATACATGTCTCCCATATCCTCCACTAATACTTTCTCTCATACCAGCATGAAATGTGGTACCATTTTTAAATGGTCCACAATTACCAAAATTGTGTCATTTTTTAAGGTGTCCTTTGGAGAACACCAATAATTCCCTGGTAGTGTCGTCCGAATTCCATTCCTGAATGGGTAATGGATTTTGGAAATATCCAGCTCATTGATGCAAAACATTCACATATTGGCTGATGTAGCATCATGTCACAAACAATGTATCTAATTTTTCTATCTAGACACCATAAACATCCATGTTGGTCATGATTAATTTTGGTCAAACATGAAAGTAATTCCCAATTCCACGCATGAAATTCATGCATTATATTCCCCTGATAAACAAAGGAAAACAACCTAATTCCTAAAATAGAATATATCATTATCACATATGGTACAATATTAATTTCTCTCTCCCTACATTTAGGTATTTTCTTCATGCACAAAAATTAAAGATCCACACAATTTCAGTCTCTAATCTTACTCAAATATAGACTCCACTAAATATTAAATGAGATTTAACTACTCCTGGCTATCTTGAACCACCAAATTTCTTACATTTAGTAAATTCATATACTTCCTTTACGAACTAGTCTCCTAAAATTCATGTTTATGACATTATCTTCTGTGAGCTTTAGAAATAATGTCCCCCTTCCTGTGTGTAAATGAGAACTAAAAGTTAAAAGATTGTATGTACTCATCCTACCTTAGACACGAGACATTTAGATATCACTGTGAATATTTATATTTCATGATCCTACGATCTGTATAACTAGTAAATGTTTTCACCAAAATGTAGTTCCTTTAACACTTCAAAGAATAAACTACAGCTCCAAACTCAATGATGTGTTTATTGTAGTTGTTTTAATGTATCCTCAACTTTCAAGACCCATACATCACAACATGATCTCGCCACTTCACCACCAATCCATGTACAATCCCAAAAGCATCACAATATATTGTATACTCATCACCTGCCTCGTATAGGATCATGTTCGATGTCAATGTGAAATTCTTATTCGACCGCTAAAATGATTCTAACATGCTTCCAACCATTCAAACAATATCCCGTTATTGTTCAACCTGATTTTGGTACTTCCAAATAGGAAAATCTCAAGATGAAACTATGATAATATATAGATATTCCCAAAAATTTATGGATGGTGGAAATGTTTTTGGGGTTCTCCAAAGATACAAATGGGTAAACCTTCATTGTGTGCATGGAAAAACCTTCCTATGAGAAGATTGGGTATAAGAAGTGTATGTGATCAATACAAAATTCTCACATTGATAGTTTGGAGTATATCTGATTCTCTATTATTGTAATAGGAAAAATTTCAAGATGTTTCCCATGGTCATCATGTGACTTAGAGTTCACAAAGACATCATCTACCAACACTACCACTAACTTGTCCACGTACGGTTGGAAGATTCTATTCATCAATGCCATAAAAATTACTACTGAATTCATCATCTGAACTACATCACCAAAAACTACTATAGGACACACGTTCTACTAAATGTAGTTCTTGGTATATAATAATGTGAAATTGTAAACTAAAGATACCCTAATCATAATTAAATATTTTTTAAAATTCCAGATCCCCTCCACTAGTCAAGAAGATCATTGATATATTTAAGAAGATGTCATTTATTTACAATAATTTAGTTCAACATCTCATAACTATCACATAAGCGTGAAGTAATATAAGAATTATTATCATAAAAAAGTCAGGGTATCCCTAAGTCAACAAACTCAGAAGGATAAAACCCATTTCTATATACTATTATAGCTTATTCTTGACCTCTTGAAGCTCAATTGGTGCCATTATTTATGGTAGAATAGAAATGGTCTCATCTAATAGAATAAGAACAATTTTAAATTATACATCTCTCTAAGGTGGATTCCTAATGATTTCATTAGGAAAAACATGCGGAAAATAGCCCACTATAGTTGAAATAACATCCTGTGATGCCCATATATCATCCATCTGATGACTAGAAATCATGGTGATTTACTCCCCTAGTTGCGGATGAACTGGCCATGCATGGCCTACCTTGGTATCCCACTACCTCGGTGTATATAATCATCACCCTATGGAGATATAAAATTCACTCTCATGTGGTAACAATCTATATAGTTTCTTTATAATTTTAACTAATCCATGCCCAAAAATTAGGATGAAGCTCAACGTATCTAAAATGTAGAGATACCAAAGAAAACAATATTGCCTATACTCAAGACAGAATTCCTTGAAAAAATAGTTTTATCTTGACCTTAGTACCAATTGTGTAGCTATCATCAACAACCTAATCAAAAACAACATTTTTAGACCCAACCCATTCAAAATTAGTGCATAAATAAAGGAATGAGAGGAACTGGAATCAAATAAATAACTGGCTTGCCTAGAAGCTACAAGAATTGTACCCCTCACTATCAACGGTCCGACCACACTCACCACATGTGTATGATAAATTTCATGTAGATTCAAATCCCCTATCACTTATGATACAGTTTGAGTCCCTATGTTACAGAATTCTATTAATATGGTAATTCTTACATGGAAGCACTCAATCCACTATATCTCATGCCATGGAAAATAGAACTCTAACTACCAATATGACATGGTGTAGAATATTCACTTACCATACTCATTTTCTATATATTTCCTCCATCACTTTCCATATTTCATGGGTTCTTATAGAACATCGATAAATGTCTCATCATTCAACAAGATCGACACTCAATAGGTGCTAGAGAATAATGTTTATAATTTCGGCCAGGCCTACTGCACTATTGACATATAATCCATGTAAGGTCCTATGTGAATATCCCTTCCCCCTATCAACTATTCCTTATATCCTCCTTGGGTAACACTCTCAATGAAATTCTTCCTCTTAATAGTAGATTTAATTCCTGATCAACCAATATAATCCAATTTCCATGCACTAGAAGCCACCTTTTGATTCCCCTCATCTATGGGAGCCCGATCCACCCCACATCAAACTATATTAACATAAAGTTGTTAACTTGAGACATAATCTAACAATTCATTCCATTATGTAAATTTATCCTTGAATCTATCTCATATCCATCCAACATTAGAGAAAAATAATGGAGGTCTATAAATAATTAGAATATTCTGACACGAACAGACTCCACTAAGTCAACCTCATGAAATCGACTTCTCTCTCCTACCTCATTATCTCTATGTAAAAGTTTTCCAAAAACATATATAAAACGTCCATCCATAACATACCATCACCACATATAGCCTTATCTTGAACATTACACCAGCTATTCACTAATCCTCATAGAATATAAGAATCAAATTGACATTCTTCTCAAAATGAGTGTGTATATAGTCAGGTGGAGTATGGACGGTTTCAATCTAGTGCTCCTCCTCCTCACTTCCACCCTCATAAAAATTTGAGGTTAATTAAACTAAAATGATCTCATCATATCATAATTTCTTTTCAAAACTCCCCATGTGACTATTTTAATTAATTTCAAAATCATATCATAGTTCGATCATAATTTCACTCCTACATTTTCATCTAGCACTACTACTGCCTCAAGTACCACTATTGGAAGAGAATATCCACCAAAGTCCACTCGTCATCCTCTCAAAAAGAAACGTCAAGGATTTATATCTCTCAAATTTGGAATACATATATTAGGACACATAAAAAAACATTTACACATTTACGTAAGAGGAAAATCATAATGATCCCAAAAAAGTCTTTTCCCCATATCATGCCACCTGGTAAAAAATGAGGCACTATCAATACCCTTAACCATCCTACATCTAGGTCATGAATAAAAAAGTTACAAATAATCTCAATATTCATGTTCATCATTAGACATCCATTTTTTCATATATTTAATTATTATTCAATTTAAATTTTAATTTTTGAACATTTTTCCATGTATGTCAGAAATGAAAAAATTGCATTTAATGTTCAACAACAAACAAAAATAATGTTTTCTTTTGTGTGAAAAAAAATGGTGCATATAAAAAAAATCAATATTCCTTTGTTCAATCTTGTATATTCAAATCTCATGACATTTTTGGTCCATAAAAAAATTCATAGAGAATCTCAAAGAAATTATAACATCACATAATAGGTGTATCACTTGATGATAAATAATATCTATTGTAACAACAAACATTATTAATTGAAATCCCACCATAGGAAAATAGATTTTAGAATTTTAAAGGACTTATCAACTCCCATTCATGATATCTTAACCAAATATCATTCTTATTAATCCTCTATTAACCATTCATAAATAGTAATAGAAATAATATCAAAAGAAAATACCTTTGATACCACTTTGTACTATCCCATCACACGTTCAACACACTGATGCCTTGAGCGAGTTCACTATGTGATCGTAGGAATTCCCCCCAGTCTGTGAGAGCCTTACAAGTATCTTTGAGGGTCTAATATTGATCATGGGGATACTATACACACGTGATCAAATTAAAAATACATCAAATGCAAATAAACAAAAGAAAAAAATATAACTTTAAAAAATAACACTAATATAACATGATAATAAAAACTAGAAATACAATATCCAAAATAAATAGAATATATGTAATTATAATACATGTCAAGTTTCAATATGAAAACCCATAAAAAATATAGACAATAAAAACCCCCAAGTAGTTCCCAAACCATGTCTAGTTCTCTTATCCAAGGACCATCCCGACTCATCTATATAACATAGGTTATTTTCCCTTAACTCATCCTATAACCATCAAAACTATTCAGGTACCAATTAAGAAGTCCATGTATGATGTCACTAAGATTTATTAGGTCACCATTAATGGTGTATAAAACAATATCAAGTCAATATCTTGTATTCAGTTCTTTATAGAAAAAATTAAAGCAATAACATAAATATATTGCAATTATTCAATTATTATTTATTTAAACACATAAATCACATGTTTCCAATGACACCGAATCTCTAAGTTCACATATGAATTACATTGTTAAAATTTATAATTTCAACTCACATATGAATTATATTGTTACCATTGATTGTTTTAGTTTTTCATTTGAATGGAAATGTTACTATTCATCATTTCACTTCACTTTGAATGACATTGTAACCATTAATCTTTTAAATTCTATATGATTTCCATTTTTTCCTTTCATAATTTCAGTTCACTATGAATATTTTTCTTTCCATCAATAGTTTATATTCATATATGAATTCTATTATTACAATTCATTAGTTTAATTAACGGTGAATTCTTTTTTTACCATTCATCATTTCATTTCACATATTAATTCAATTTTTACCATTCATGATTTCAATTCACATATGTCGCAATATCACGTTAAAAAATTGACCAATAAATTAATAAAATAACATAAATGAATTTTCACATCATTCCATTAAATTATTCAACAATTAATTAATCTTGTAATTTATATTAATTAAACCAATAATTAAATATTATTTTTTTCAATAACATTAATTAATTGAACAAATAATTGATGACAACAATCTTAATAGTAAATTAATCAATATATTAATCCCAATTTAAACAATTTTTCCATAAAAATTTTAAACTATAATTATTTCAACCATAAATTAATATAATTCAACAATACCAATATACCTTCAATTAATTCAAAAATTATTTATTAAAATTCATTCAATTCAATACCCCCAATTTCACAATCCCTTAATTAATTAACTTGACAAATTAATTAATTCCGTTAAAGAAATAAAATTTAAAATAATATAATATAATGTATACAATTATATACAGTTAAATTAAATCATGAATTTCGTAGTTGAATTATTGACCATGTACATTAAAATAGGTGAATAATGCTCTCCAATAAATACCCCTAATTCAAGAAGAATATCCCAAATCCCAAAAAGAACACTTTCTTGATTCAATTCTTAAATAATATATGTAAACTAACTAGATATAATAAAAAATTAATCTAGATCCCCAAAAAACTGAGAAAATAATCTATTCAATTAAGGGAGAAGAACTGAAAAGAGACAGAAAACCATTTGGGATGAGTATTACATATTGGGAGTGGTGTACAAATTTTATATACCCATCAATTCACTAATAAAGTAGATCTGGAGGGCTTGGAATTCATCTAGGAGACTCTAAAAAGGATAGGAATCGAATGTTACAGAGTTAGGGTCAATTTTGGTTTTAAATGGTACTTGTTGGGGGGGGGGGGGGGTATTGGGAGTTCTAAATCTAATGTTCTCGCTAATTAAAAATTGATTCATAAATTCATGGTGAGGGTCACGTGGTTTTCAAAAACATGCACTGTATCCATGTACCTCTCTAGGGGGTTCCCAATTTCTCTTAAATGGGTGCACAACTTTTTAAACAATGTAATAGCTATTGGAATCCCCCCTGTTTAATTTCCATGGTTTTTTGGGACATGTCACACTATTTGGGAATACTATTTACCAACCATGAAATTCCCAAAAACCTTCAAAATCTATAAATTTATTCTCTAAAATGAAAAAAGTTACAACCATAAAAAATTACTTAAAAGGAATAATATTAACTAAATACAGGCCTGAGATAAATAAATATATGATTGGGATCGTACATTATACATATATTTTTGGGTTATATATTGACCAAGGTTTTTCAAATATAGTGAATAGAATGTCACTTATTGGATTTGTTGAATTATATTATTTACATAATATATATTTGTGAGGTGATGACATGAATGGAGAAGAACCCAATGAATCCAAGATATGGGTAGCCATTTATATTGGATTTTTGGATCATCTTGGTTAATATATTTTAATTAAAAAATTACTCAACTAAATCCCCATAAACTCATATTTACATTTATATTTCATCATTAATTATTAATTATTTTTATTCATAATCTTGTTATTTTTTATGTTTATTTATGTTATTTAGTTTCATTTTTAGGTTTTATTTTATTTAATTATTTCATAATATTTGGTAAAAAAAATTAACTTCATTTATATTTTTCATACAGTTTTTCTAATGCATGTCATGCAAATATTTGGTGACGTCATTCTAAGTTATAAGGATAACCCGTATTCTAACCATGTTACCTTACCATTTGAGAAACCATCATGAAATTAATGTTCATACACCTAGAAACTAGTTACCTCCCATGGTGATCACAAACACCCTTCTAGACATGTCGTAGTCTTGCTCGGGGACCACATCGTGGTATCCCTAGTGTTATGACCCACCTTCTTCAAGAAGAGGGATGAGAAAGAAAACTACCAGACCCTCCCTTCTTCAAGAGTAATGACAGATAATGACCTCCGAGTCTTTCCTTCAATAGGCCCCAAAGTTTCCACTAGAAACAAGGGTTTAAAATCTTAAAGAAAAGGAATTAATTATCCTTTTAATTGAAAAATATCGGTAGATAAGATGGTAAATCAAAAACACCTCCAAATACTAAAAGTTCAAACAATTAAAAAATAAATTTCCACTTTCATATTAAAAAGCGAAATGTAAACAAGGTACATTGAAAATTAAAAAATAAAGTACCAAAAAAATAGTCTAATTAGTAATAAAAACAAGTCGTAATGTCAAAGCTAGTAAGGTCCAACATTGTCCTCAAAGTCCACTTGGAAACCTAAAGACAGTTTATAAAAGTAGGGTGAGCATACAAGTATACTCTATAGAAAAATAAATCTATTGTTACTCAAGTTGGGAAAATAAAAAAAAACCTACGAGAAAACATTGGAACTTCAAAATACCTAACAATTAATACTAACCAACCAAAACCCACAAAGTCACACTCGAAAAATAACACAAGTCAAGTAAAGTAATAGAATAATAACATCAATATTTGGGTACTCGAAACCACATTCCCACAAGGTAAATTTTCATCCATAATGGCTAATGTCTTTATTCTACCACTCTCCCCATCTATAGTCCCACTGCCACAACTCGCTCGCACACACCCTGCCATCAGAACGTACATAGTCCCGTCCACACACACCTGGGAAAAAACAACCACACCACCCAACCGAAGACACCAAGACATCTTCCTGAAAACTCTAGTAGAAAAACACATCCCACAAACACCTAGTAACCTCACCCACAACAAACCCTTTCTCAATGAATCATGTACTATGGTAAGCCTCAATCTAATACCGCTTACCCAAATATGCTAGAGTGATATGAACTCGAAAGAGGGTGCGAGGAAGTAAGTCAATAAATATCCATCCATCCTCCCACTTGGATGTTGGTAAAAACACCCACCCACATGAAATTGAGGTGTTCAGCACACAGTTCTCAATAATGGTGGGGTTCATATAGAAATAAAAATAATCATCATTATGTATATATATATATATATAATCATTCACTCGTCCCAACCTATGGGTTCAAAAAAGCAACCAACCCACACAATAACCAATGTTGCTACTCCTATATGCACTCTATTTGAACAAAAATAATAAAACACAAGCCTAAAAAATTTACATTTAATCCCTTTCCATTTATTAATTAAGTGGTTCACTTTATTTTGTTACAGCACTACCGAGTAACAATCAACCACAACCACCCCAAAACATTATGAAAACCAAACTGTAGTTCCACTGCACAAACCCCCAATCTTCCTGGAAACAAGTTCAATCATTTCCCACAAAAAATATTAAAAAAGTATACCCCATATACCTCCTATGACAACCCATTCCAACATTTTTACATCCTAAAAAATTACCAAATGTAGTCACACTGCATAATGAGTCCATAACTACAATGCAGTCCCACTTCCCGACATCACTTTGTGACCATAATAAAACAAAAATGCAGTTCAACTGCATAAATGTTTATCCATTCCGCAGTCAATCAGTCTCTCAAACTGGGATACCAACACACCACATGTACTTCACCACATAGAGAGACAAAGTAAACTACTATTTACCGAAAACCTTATTGTAAACACATACAACACCGTTCTCCTGGATCCAAATCCTCTGTCTGACCTTATACCCAGAGCTATGCTCACAACATCAGCACAACACAACTCAAACGAGTTCACACAACTCTACAGAACATAGTAGTCAGCCACACCTACCTATATGAAGTATATACATTCAGATTTAACTAGTATAGGTTCTTTGATTCCACATAATTAGAACTGGGGTGATCACAAAATTATTTTAATTCTGGGAAATTCATTTATTTAACTGATTATACGTGAATAAGTTGATTTAAATATTGATGTCATTGATAATGAATCTAAAAAATATATAACATCACTTGTGTGCCCAAAAATAACACTGAAGGGCCTTATTTTCAGAAGGAATATATCCAGAAATCCATAATATATTCAATAATAACAAATAAAATAGGAGATAAACATCACACCACTCTTTTCCTATTGTAATATTTACCAGTGTTATCATTAAAAAAATACAATTCTCATCTGTTTTATATTTTTATGGATGTTCTTAACCATTCACCACAAGGTTTAATTAGAATCTCTACACCTCACGATTCAAAAATATAGTGAATCAATAGAAATCCCTACCTAGATGATTAATGGATCAGTGTTCCTCCTTACACTAGGCACAAGGGATCGTGTGAATCCCATGAAATAACTCCAAGAAAACTAAGACGAATAGCTCTGGCACATTGGAATGACTCAACTATAGGGGAAGGAGTTAGTAACACCAAGGGGAAATAGAAAACATCCTAGGAAGGGAAGATCCCCACTTTGAAGTGCAAGATATTATTTTAAAGGACGTACGATTTCCAAAAATTAATTAATCATGGGATTTTGAAATATATTTTGTGGTTTGAGAATCACAAAGTGCCTGGTAAATTAGTATATTTAAATATGTAATTTATAACCTTTAAAAAACAATTAAAAACGGTCAACTAAGAATTTAAACCTAATTTATTTCAATAAGATGTTAGAGAGGAAAAAAGGGAAAACTCGGGAAACTAGGGAAAAAGAATTGGAAAATGGTGGGACACCGTAATGGTTCCACAGTAATAGTGCCACCATAATGGTGCCACCAAATTGATGAGACACCGTAATTGGTGCCACCATCTCGGTGTGCGACCATGGTGGTGAGACTGTAATAGTTACACCATAACAGTGAGACCATTTTCGACGGTATTGTTTCATTTCTACCATGACCGGTGCCACCATAATGGTTCGACTAAAATAGTTCCTATGTTTTGGTGGAACCGTATCGTGGAACTGGGGTTTTGGAAAACTCCTAGGAGAATCCCCTGTAATAACCAAGATCACTACAATAATATTTTTTCACAGTGTAAGGGCTCATGATAACTAGGTTATCGCTTCGAATGCCTCTCAAATTATTCTCTTCCTCAAGAATTTAAAACTTACTGGGAGAAAAGAGGTTTAAACAACCATCATTGGGATACCTCTTGGGAGTAAACATCATTATGTTTTGCTAAAGAAGTGGTGAAAACACTGACATCCAAGAAGTCCTCGCTGACATTTTTCTCCTGAACAATCAGTGAAACACTGAGGCTCTACTACCAAATGCAATCATATGAGCACCAAATGTCACAGTTCTCAGATATATGTATTTGGGAGCTCCATCCTCTATGTTAAGATACTATCAACTTTTGGAGGCACTGACTCACCCGCATGTGTTTAATCACATCTACATTAATGCATCTTGAGTAGGGATTAGGTTATCCCCTAACCCTGGTAAATAAAGTTTTACACAAAATCAATGAATTGGGAAACATCTTATCATTCAGATAACAAAGTCAACATTACATCCCATGAAAGGAATAAAACAAAACACAAAATCAAAACTCAGAACATCTTTGTGTACTAGGATTTCATCAATGTGTCCCTCTCTGATGTACTCTCCTTGAGGCCACCATGCCTCTATAACAAATGATATAAATGAATAGTTCCCCCACCAAAACCTTCTCATAAAAACCGTCGATTCTTACCATTCACCCCACAAACATCACATAATCCTCGATATTAATGTATCACCATTCCTGGATGTGGGAGTCATCATGTAGATACTGATAGAGCTGAGAGACATGATAGATGTTGTAACACACCATGATTTTATGAGAAATAATATTTTTAATTTCATTGATGTCTTGTGTTGTACGCTAAAAAAGATTATCTTGTGTTATATGCAACATCGTATTGGCTTTTAGTATATGTAAACACTATTCTTGGCTTGTGTTGCACGCAATAGAGACCTTCCTCAGTAGCTTGTGTTGTATGAAATACTGAGTTTCACTAAACAACGATATATTGTTATAATATTATTATGAACTAGCTATTAGGAATATTATTTACCGCATTTTAAATTTTATAACATTATAATTCATCTTACACATTTTCTAGAACATGGTATGAGAAGAAAATTAATTTTTCGGATACAAGAAGAATTTTTAAAAAAAATGCAGTTTTGTCACCTTTTAATGGAGCGACCATTTTAAATATAATTTTTGAAAATTTTATAAGCTAAATTTGACAAATTAAACTTCTTCTTTTGAATCAGGATATAAAAATTTATGTTGGATAAATGTTTGACATTATTCTGATAACCTTCATATTTTGATGAACAGTAAAAATATGATAAATTCTAATTAAAAACAACATTATTTATCAAGATAATTTATATGGTTAATTATAATATTGGATGGTTTTAAATTATAAATATAATATATTTTTATCATTTAATATAATATAATTCATTATCATTAATTTTACATTGAATTCATAGGTAAAAACATTTCAATCTTTTGCAATGTTTTATCTTTTAAAGATCATTTTCTCAACATCAGGATTAATTTTAAATTAAATACCAAAACTTCTGTGTATTGCATTTGGAAAAATGGATTCCATATTTTGAATCATTAGGTGTAAATTATATTAATAAGCTACTTTTTGTTTTTGGGCATTATGCATAGTAACTACGGTAAATTTTATTTACCGTAGTTAATGGTAAATCAGGTAATTAAGGGTAAATATAATATTATAAAATTACCCTAAAACTTGTATTAATATAATTGGATGATTATATTTCGTCCTAAAATATACTTGGGTCGAAATGATATCTTTTTTAACCCACTTGGATTCGATTAAGACCTTTAATTTATTTTATTTAAAGAAAGTGAAATATGTCTCACTCAAACTTTAATAATTAAAGTATTTTTTAATATAAGTTTATATAGAATATAAATTCTATTATAATTACTCATTTGAAAGATAATATTTTTTAATTATTATAGTAATTTATTTGGTATTTTTAATAATTATATAATTACTTTAATAGCTTATGCATTATTGATGCAGAAATTATTTATTAAGTGAAAAAACAATAATACAGTTTTTATTTATCTAATAATGCTCAAAAAAAGGCCCAAACATCAGACCAAAACTTATTGGTCATATACATGTAAACCAAATCATCTAATTTTTTAATTTTGGACCATTTTTATCCTTATAAAAGAGATTATGACACTTATATTATTTTATTTTAAATGATGTCAAAGTTGTCTCCTTCATACTTTAATAAATATATCAATTTAAATGTTGTGATATTAAGATGATAAATTCGAGTAAAAGTATTATTATGGAAGATAATAGATTTATCTACATCATATTATTTTATTTTTAATTTTCATTCAACAAATAAGTATATTTAATAATTGTACAAAAATGTTGTAGTAATTATTTTATTAAGAGAAATATCAAATAAATTATTTTACAAAATATAAAAATAAATAATATGTGAAAAATTTAATGTGCTCCATAAATTTTTTAGATGAATATGAAATGTTATGAATCTATTAAATATTTTTTTTTGATTATATATTCTATGTGTATTTTATTTAAATTCAATTAACTGAATAATGTCAAAATTGATACTACTGATATTTTATAAAAATAACATATTATTAAATTGATTAAAAATCACAAAAATATTTAAAAATTACAAATTTAAAATTAAATGGTCAAACAATTAATAATTTATCTAATTATGAAAAATTCACAACACATAAGTAAGTATTTATAAAAATTTAATTTTTAGAATATTATTACTGTAAATAAAATTAAATTGATTAAATAAGGATAAATGAAAATGATAAGTTCTAAAATAAACATAAAACAAGATTAAATTTTATTTGTTGATGAGATTAAAATCCTATCTTATCTCATCATCTAATTGAGTTTTTTCTGGTGGTTTTTTTGTGGGTTTTTATTTTATTATTAATTAATTTTTTTTGAGGTTTCCAAAAGTGCCCCTCTCTTCTCTTATAAAAGGGCACCTCATCCCTCTTCTCTTCAATCCATTTTAAGCCTTCAAGCTCGAAAACCCCTGATAATTCCTCTCCTAAACCTCTCTAGTTATATTATAGAGGTTATGGTCTTCTTAAAAGCCCAACTCTAGTGCCCTAAGAGGATGTTTAAAAGAGGCACGTCAAGGAAGAGGTAATATCTTCTACCGATTCTTTCAAGTTTCTTTCTTATTCTAATTCCTCTTATTTAGATGTTTCATTATAATGTAATCACATGAGTATCAATAATATACTGATATGTTATTATAAATATGAAACAACCTTATTTCACCTTCTATCCATCCTACAAAAAACAAAATCACCGCACATGCGTACATATGACTTACTGTCTCCACGTCATGGTGTAATCTATTTTTCCGGCACCACCATTATAGTATGGGAATAATGGTGGAAATATTAATTATATATGATTATTATAACATCATAGTGATTCTTAGATATTATATCATCCACTTCAACTCTATTCAATAATTATGGCAATGATATGATCGCTCATGCGTACGTATGGATTACCGCCTCAATGATGCGATGAGATTCAGTCTCCATGTTAACCATTCAAGAATGATTATAAATTATATATAATAAATAATAATGATATATAGGACATAATAATTCTACTATATTTATGTATATATATGTCATTTACTTCCATTCAAATTAATAAGGAAACGAAAACAACGTTCCGGCGTACATACGGCCTACCGTGTCCATGAACGGTGTATTTCATTCCCTTTATCGATCTATTATATATATATATATATATATATATTATATTATGAATATATATAATATATAAATCATGTTTTACATTCTGGAATTAATTAATCATGATCTAAGTAATCATATGAATAATTATAAGTGAAAACACGAACAATAAATGAAACGATTTTACCCAAAACGCTACTTTAACAGGAATTGACAAATGAACAGGTAATAAAAAGTCTAAGTGAATCATATATGATATCATAAATATTATTATGGTTATGTTAAAAGTTAATAGTATGTTTAAACCCACTATACAGGAGTTTTGGACACGTACGGAAGAAATTGGACCTAAGGTAAGGGATAATTATTCCAATCTCGTTCTTATGTGGGATTGTTTATTCGTAAGTACTTACTGGGGGTTATGTTTATCATCCATGTTTTCTGAAAATGTTTTCATAAAATGATAACTATTATTCCATTTATGTTTTACTTCATTTACACCGTTTTTACATCTACCACATGGTATGGATGGAATCTATCTTTTGTTTACCATATGGGGTACTTTTTGACTATTCCGGCAAAAGTACGAGAAGAATGTTTTTCTAACTTATACTGCATGAACAGATTTTTAATGGCTTTATAATGCATTATTTTCATGAAGATTACACTACAATATTTCATTATTATTTTCAACGAAATCCTTTTCTTTTCAAATTTCTTGGCATTTTGTGAAAAGAAATGATTTTGAAGAAGAAATGATATTTTCCTCAAGAATTTATTTAAAGTGTTTTATCGAAACTATTTTCCATCTAAGATAACATTATTTAGTATGCTTATGTTTCAAGTATAATGTATCTATTATTTACATGGTTTGATTTTTCTTATTATGAAATTATATCCATTTTTTATATGGATTATGTTATGATGGAATGATGTTTATGAAACCCATTTTATTCATTGGGTTATGATGAATGATTTCTTTTTATTTTGTGGCACACATAATAATGATTTAATTATGAGACGGGTGAGAGATATATCTCCCTCCAATGCATTAGGTAAAGATTTATATCTAATGAGATATACATGGCTGGAACAGCAAGTAAATATGGTTCAGTAATACAGGGCTGGAACAACAAGTAAACCCAGTTCAGTAATGGACATTGTCCGCTATGATGGTCTTGGAAGAAATGACAGGGCTATTATGGAAATAATATAATGTGATTAATAGTTTGATAAAATTACTTGTTTTATTCCAATACTATTTTATCTTGATTAATGTTCCTTTGTGATGAATGTCTTATGTAATGCCAAAATTTATGTCATTACTCATGTTTTATGTTCATGTTTTTGCATTCAAATGTTTATGGACTGTTTTATGTTCTCCATGTTTACCATTAATGGGAATTTGAGCTCACCCTTTTTATGTTTTATTTTTCCTAGGATATAAAAAAAAGGTTTTAGGTAAGAAAACAAAAGGGGAAGATCGTTATGGGAGATGTTGATGATCATTCACCAGGATTAGAAGATTATGTTTCGTGTTTTTAAAGTCACTAAACTAATACGGTCTTTGGGTGTCTATTATTGTCATGTATTAAGTATTCCACAAAAGTAATGTAATGTCTATGTACGTAAATCATGGTTCTCTATTGTTGGTATCAGAGAAAATGATTAGTTAACCTTTGGAAACTAGGATGCGAAAACTTTAGTGATATCCCTAGAGATATTTCTAATGTATGTATAGGGATGTCTCTAAGGTTAAGTATATGTATAGGTTTTAGTCCTAGAATTACAGTAACGATCGTAGAATTAATCTTATGATGTTAGATATTGAAGGTACTTTCCATTTATTATGTTGTTTTCCTAGTTTGAGTTTTTCCTCTCACACTATTCTTTTTGGGTTTTAGAGAATGGATGGAAACAGGAAGATTCATGTTAATGGAGAATATGATGGACAATAGAATGAAATTATTCATGAAAAACCAAATGAAATGGGATTTGGAAGTCCAAACATCATTATTATTCCTAATCAGTAATATCATAATATGTTCAATAATCTCAACATTGGTAAGTTTCCTGACTCTGCTAATAAATGAAACATGGAGTTTCATGATGATCATAGAGGAAAGAATGTTTAATTTCCCTCATGTAAATAATGTGGGAAGAGGCATCAGGGGGAATGTTTCAAAGGAATTGGAAGATGCTTTGGGTGTGGAAAAGAAGGACCCAAAGCCAGTAATTACAAAGGAAAAGGATCAACTAACACCATGAACAAGGATAATGGTATTTCTAAGACATCAATAATGGTTAAATGTTTTAAATGCGGATTGTACAGATATTATGAAAACCAATTCCCTAATGGAAAATCTCTTGAAGAGAATCAGCATGGTCATATGGGTTGTATTTATGTTGATGATGATGAAGAGACTACAAATGATATATGAGATGAATGAAGTGTTGAGTAATAAAATGATGTGTATCGGTCAATGGTTTAAGAAGGTAGTGGAATGATTGCATGTTTTTCAAGAGTAATGTTGTATATGTAATCTAATGGTACTATGGAATAAAGACACATCTAAGGATTGCTACATTATTTTTTTCCTTGAGTATTTGAAAGTATATGTTGAATGGTACCGGTAACCATGAAAAGTGATAAAAATATTATTTGAAAGCAGATGATATGTGTATAATGATGGGATAAAAATAAAATAATATGTTTGATAGTATTAATGAACTCATTATTGATATAAGGACAAAGTGATATCATGGTTTGAGTGTATAGAATTTTTGGGATTTTGGTATGTGGAAAGAGTAAACTTTTGACAACATTCATGTTTTCACTCTGGTTTTATGGTAACTCGTGTTTCAAAAGAATACATGATTAAGGTATTCACATGTTTGGAAAGTGCCCAACAAGATATATCTTATGATATACAAAGGATAAATTATGGTATTCACATTCTCGGTAGATGACCTTTATAGTATTCGTTTTCTTTATACTATGAATAGGATCAAAATATTTTCGGTAAGACTAAAGGTTGGAATGGATTAAGTTAGACATCATATAGAGTTGTTTAAGGATAGAACCTTTTGATTTTATTTCTGAAATGTTATAATAGTATAGTTTTAGAAAAAGGACAACTGATATGATGGGAGACAACCTGTCATGTCATACAAGGATGCGAGAATAGAACCCACAACCGATGTGCGACAGGCCTTTATTGCATACCACTGGCCTACATGAAGTCCCTGGTTAATAGAAATTAGTTTTATTTTATTAAGCAGTATGATTAATGAAGTATAAGTCCATTTTTGGAATCATATATGGTTAATCTCACCATAGATGGACTTGTATATATTTAATAATTTTTTCTAAATCTTTTATGATAAAGACAGATGGAATGACTCGTCATTCTATCACATGATCAACTAACACTTGACAAATAGAAAATTCAACTTCATTTCATTAATATATGAAGTGGAAATTTTTCAAGGAATGACCAAGGGTGAGATTGTACCAAAATCAAGAAAGTTTTTCTTCTAATTCAAATTCTTCAACTTTAGGGAAATGATCTTGAAAACCAAATGTTGTCCTAGTGTCCTCACAGCCGATGAATCAGATGGTACCTTAGATCATCACAAATTTATGGCTTTATGATTGTTGGCCTTTTCATATCCATGTTCTCTACCACTCTCTATCATAAGATGATGGTTATATTTCTCTTCCAAATACATGTTTTCACTTCTGTTCTCCTATGTGGAAACCCAGTGATGAGTTAATTTGGGTAACCTTTACGTTTCATACTATCATTTTTAAAATTATGTTTCAGTATTCCTTTTTACAATGTGGGTTAATATGAAAGAAACTCTCAAGTAGTAAACGATTTAGAACCCTGATGAATTTCGAGGGCGAAATTCATTTTAAGGGGTGTAGAATGTAACACCCCAAGATTTTATGGGAAATAATATTTTTAATTTGTTTTATGTCTTGTGTTGTACACAACACTAAGATTAGCTTATTCTAAATGAACCATCTTATTACCTTGTAGTATATTCAAACACTATTCTTAGCTTGTGTTGCATGCAAGAGCGACCTTCCTCAATAGCTTGTGTTGTACGCAATACCGAGTTTCACTAAACAATGATATATTGTTATAATATTATTAAGAACTAGCCATTATGAATATTATTAACCGGATTTTTAATTTTATAACATTATAATTCATCTTACACCTTTTCTAGAACATGGTATGAGAACAAAATTAATTTTTCGGATACAAGAAGTATTTTCCAAAAAATGTAGTTTTGTCACCTTTTGATAGATAACCCATTTTAAATCTAATATTTGAAAATTTTATATGTTAAATTCGAAAAATTAATCTTCTTATTTTGAATCAGGATATAAAAATTAACGTTGGATAAAATTTTGACATTATTCCGATAACCTTCATATTTTGATGAATAGTAAAAATACACTAAATTTTAATTAAAAATAAATTTTTTCATCGAGATAATTAATATTTTAAAATTATAATATTGAATGGTTTTAAAGTATAAATAGAAAAAATATTTTTACCATTAAATATAATATAAGCCATTATCATTAATTTTACATTGAATTCATAGGTAAAAACATTTCAGTACTTTGTAGTGTTTTATCTTTTAAAACCCATTATCTCAACAACATGATTAATTTTAAATTAAATACTAAAACTTCTATGTATTGAATTTGGAAAAATGGATTCCATATTTCGAATCAGTAGGTCCAAATTATGTTAATAGGTTACTTTTTATGTTTGGGAATTATAAATAGTAACTACGGTAAATTTGTTTTACCACAGTTAAAGGTAAATCGGGTAATTAAGGGTAAAAATAAAATTATAAAATTACCCTAAAACTTGTATTAATATAATTAGATGATTATATTTGGTCCTAAAATATACTTGGGTAGAAATGGTATCTTTTGGAACCCACTTGTATGCGATTAAGACCATTAATTTATTTTATTTAATTAAAGTGAAATATGTCTCAGTCAAACTTTAATAATTAAATTATTATAAATATAAGGTTATATAGAATATAAATTCAATTATAAATTATCATTTAAAAGATAATTTTTTTTTCATTATTATTTTAATTTATTAGTAATTTTTAATAAATATATAATTACCTTAATAGCTTATACATTAATGATGCATAAGTTATTTATTAAGTGAAAAATCAGTAATACAGTTTTTATTAAACTAATAATGCTCATAAAAGGCAAACAAATCTGACCAAAACTTATTGGTCGTGTACATGTAAATCTTAAACATCCAATGGTAGAATATTTGACCATTTTGAGCCTTATAAAAGTGATTATGACACTTATATTATATTATTTTAAATGATGTCAAAGTTGTCACCTTCATACTTTAATAAATATAAAAATTTAAATGTTCTGAATTTAAGATGATAAATTCTAGTAAATGTATTATTAAGTAAGATAATATATTTTTCTGAATTATTGTATTTTATTTTTAATTTTTATGAAACAAATAAGTATATTGAATAATTATACAAAAATGTTGTAGTAATTATTTTGTTAAGAGAAATATCAAATAAATGGTTTTAAAAATATTAAAATAAATATTATATGAACAAATTAATGTGCTCCATTAATTTTTTAGATGAATATTACATCATAGGAATCTATTAAAGATTTTGGTTCGAATATATATTCTTTGTGGATTTTATTTAAATTCAAATAATTGAATTGTGGAAAAATTGACAATATTCATATTTTATAAAAATAACATATTATTAAATTATTTAAAAATCATAAAAATATTTAAAAATTACAAATTTAAATTATATGGTATAAAATTTAACAATTTATCTAATTATAGAAAATTCACAACACATAATTAAGTACTTATAACAATTTAAATATATTAATATTATTACCACAAATTAAATTAAATAGATTAAATAACGATAAATCAAAATGATAAGGTTTAAAATAAACATGAAACCTGTATAAATTTTATTTTTTGATGATATTACAACCATATCTCATCTCATATTCTAATTGAGTGATTTTTTGAGTTTTTTATGTGGTGTTTTATTTTATTATTAATTAATATTTTTGGAGGTTTCCAAAAGTTCTCCTCTCTTCTCTAATAAAAGGGCACCTCATCCCTCTTCACATCACTCAATTTTTAAGACCTCAATCTCGACAAAAACCTGAGAATTATTCTTCTCAACCTCTCTAGTTATATTATAGAGGTTCTGGTATTCTCAAAAGATCAACTCTAGTGCCCTAAAAGGAAGTATAAAAGAGACACGTTGAGGAAGAGGTAATCTCTTATACCGATTCTTTCAAGTTTATTTATTTTTCTACTTCATCTTATATAGTTGTTTCATTATAACCTAATAAAATAAGTATCACTAATATACTGATATGTTATTATAAATATGAAACAAGCCTATTTCACCTTTTATCCATTCTTCAAAAAATGAAATCGTCGCGCTAGCGTACATATGGCTAACCGTATCCACGTCATGGCGTAATCAATTTTCCACCACCACCATACATGGATGGGTATAATGGTGGAAATAATAACTATATATTATTATTATAACATCATACTGATTCAGAGATATTATATCAACCCCTCCAATTTCATTCAATAATTATGGGAATGATATCATCGCTCATGCGTACGTACAGATTACCGTCTCCATAACGCGATGAGATTCATTTTCCATGTTAACCATTAATGAATGATTATAATATATATCTAATAAATAATAATGAAATATATGAAATAATAATTCTACTGTATTTATGTATATATATATATTTATGTCATTTACATCCATTTAATTTAATAAGGAAATGAAAACAGCGTTCAGGCGTGCATACGGCCTACCGTCTCTATGAACGGTGTATTTCATTCCATTTATCGATCTATTATATATATATATATATTATTCTGAATATTTATTATATATAATTCTTGTTTTACATTCTGGAAGTAAGTAATAATCATCTATGTAATCATATGAATAATTGCAAATTAAAGCACGTATGATAAATGAAATTATTTTCCCCAAAATGCTGATTTGACATGGAATTGACAAATAAACGGGTAATAAAAAGTCATAAGTGAATCATATATGATATCATAAATATTATTATGGTTATGTTTCAAGTTAATAATATGTTTAAACCAACTAAACATGAGTTTTATACACGTATGAATGAAATTTGACCTAAGGTAAGGGATAATTATTCCAATCTCATTCTTATCTGGAATTATTTATTCCTAAGTACTTACTGGGGTTATGTTTATCATCCATGTTTTATAAAACTATTTTCATAAAATGTTTACTATTTTTCCATGTATTTTTGAAGTAATTTGTACCCTTTTTTACTTATACCACATGGTATGGAAGTAATAATTCTTTTTTTACCATACGAGGTACTTTTTGACTTTTCTAGCAAAAGTATGAGAAGAATGTTTTTTAACATATATGGAATGAACGAGTTTTTACGGTTTTATAATGCCTTATTTTTATGAAACATACTCTACAAGATTTCATGATTATTTTCAACTAAATCCTTTTCTTTTTAAATTGCATGGAATTTTTTGAAAAGAAAATGATTCTGAAGAAGAAATGATATTTTCTTCAAAAATTCATTTCAAGTCTTTTATGAAAACTATTTTCCATCTAAAATGACATTATTTAGTATTGTTATGTTTCAAGAATAATGTATCTGTTATTTACATGGTTTTATTTTTCTTTTGATGAAATGATATCCATTTGTTTTATATGGATCATGTAATGATGGGATGATGTTTATGAAACCCATTTTATTCTTTGGGTTATGATGAATGATTTCAGTTTTTTTTGTGGCACACGTAAGAATTATTTAATTATGAGATGGGTGAGACCTATATATCACTCCAATGCATTGGGTAAAGATTTATATCTCATGAGATATACATGGCTCGAATGACAAGTAAATCTGGTTCAGTAATACAGGGTTGGAACGACAAATAAACCTGGTTCAGTAATGGACATTGTCCAATATGATGGTCTTTGAAGAAATTTCTTGGCTACTACAGAAATAATATCATGTGATTAATGGTTTTCCACAATTACATGTTTTATTCCCATGATATTTTATCATGATTAATGTTCCTTTGTGATCAATGTCTTATGTACTTCCACGATTTATGTCATTACTCATGTTTTATATTTATGTTTTTATGTTCAAATGTTTAATGATTGTTTTCTGTTCTACATGTTTACCCTTATTGAGAATTTGATCTCACCCTTTTTATCTTTTATTTTCCTCAGGATATAAAGAAAGGTTTTAGGTAAGAAAACAAAAGGGGGAGATCTTTATGGGAGATGTTTAAGATCTTTCACCATTATTAGAAGATTATGTTCTGAGTTTCCAAAGACACTAAACTAATACGGTCCTTGGGTATCTGTTTTTGTCATGTATTAAGTATTGCTCAAAAGTAATATAATGTCTACGTACGTCAAGCTTGGGTCTCTACAGATGTTGTGCATCTTCTCCAACTGCGGTGGAAATTCTTACTGATATGCAACCTCACAAACTCTTGCCAACACTTTGTATGGTCCGATGAACCGAAGTGAAAGATTTATACCTCTACTTAACCTCCTTTGTACATACTGAGATATGTTCTTTGAGAATATGTGGTCCCCAACCTCAAACTCCAATGGCCTCCCCCTATGATTGTTTTACAAATTTCCGGTCCTGAGCCGCCTTCTTCATCTCACCCATAAGTTGAACCTTATCTGTTGTGCTCTTTGCTACCTATGGTCGAAGAAGGATGATTCCCCTACCTCTTTCTATCATATTGGTGAACGGAATATCCCTTTGTAAAAGGCTTCGAAAAGTGTCATTCCAATGGTAGACTGATAGCTATTATTGTTGGAATAATCCACCAGAGGAATTTTTTGTACCCAAGATCCTCTGAAGTCCAAGACACATGCCCAAAACACGTCCTCCAACATTTGGATGGTCCTATCAATCTTCCCATCTGTTTCGGGGAGGAAAGAATTTTTAAGGAAAAATTGGGTGCAGAAGTGTGCTATAATTTCCTCCAGACTTGTGAGGCAAACCATGTGCCTTGATATAAGATGACGGATCTCGTAACTCCATGTAGCCGCGCTACCTCATCCACACACCTCTTTTCCAAGGCATCCATTGTGCTCGACTACTTAATTTCTAATAAATGGCATGATTTTATCAATCGATCCAAAACTACCCAAATAGAATATCATACTCTCTATGCTCTGGGTAAACCTGTGATGAAATCAATTAAGATGTCATCCCAATTCATCTTAGAAATGTCTAAGGGCTACAACAGAGAGACGGGAACATGGTGCTTGACCTTCACCTAATAACACACTAGGCATCTTTCCACAAACCCTCCCACTACCAACTTCACCATGGGCCACTAAAAATATTTTCTTAGGCCTCTCTACATCTTACAGGATCCTGGATACACCACTATGGGAAGCTCTGGAACTGATGGAGAACTCCCACATGCATTTCCACTAGGACAAACATCTTCCCACGGAACAACAGCTGATTATGGCTATCCTCCAACCATAACTCTAGAGAAACACCCTAGACAATGTGATCACACATCACTTCAGCCTCTGAGCCTCCCCATTAATTCTTCTATACTTTCCACACAACTGCACTATCATTTGAAAGTAGACACCCCTTTCACTATCCTATCCAGCATCTAGGCGCAAAGTGGCCAACTCCTCCATCGCCTTCCAAGAATCTATGGATTTTGAAACTATCATCTTCTATGACATCAAGCTCAATGAATCATCCACCACGTCTCATTTCCTAGGTTTTAAGAGACCTCAATGTCATAGTCTTGAAGAAACTCTATCCACCTTCAATGTGGCATGTTCAGGTCTCATTGGAAAAAGATGTACCTCATACTCTAGTGATCCATGGAGACAACAATGAACTCCCCATTAAGGCAATGCCTCCAAAAAATAAGTGAGAACATGACTACTACAAGCTAAAGATCATTGGTTGAATAATTAAGTTTGTGAGGACAAAAATTCCTTGACACATAAGGGATCCATCCATGTAGCTATATCAACAAAAATCCCATGCCTAGGCCATAAGTGTCACTGAATACCTTGAACATCACCCCTTCCCCCAGAAAACTAAGCACCGGGGCACTAAGAAGATTCTACTTTTGATAGTTGAAAGATGCTTGACACTTCTCACTCCACAAAAAGTCATGGTCATTACAGGTCAAAGCTGTTAATGGAGCCACAAATCGAGGGAAGATAGGTACGAACCTCCGATAATAGCCTCCCAGACCCAGGAAGATATGAACCTCCACCACATTCTTCCATGATGCACAAGAACCAACCACATAGACCTTTTATAGGCTCACTATTATCCCCTTTTGAGACACTACGTGTCCATGGAAGGGCACCTCTCTCATCCAGAACCTATACAAGGACATATTTTTCATAGAGATAGTGGTGTCGAAGGACCTCCAAGACAGTCCTCAAATGCTCAACGTGCTCCTCCACTGACCTTAAGTAGATATGGATGTCATCGATGAACACGATGAAGAACAGATCTAGGTACTCATGGGAAGAAGAGTTCGTGAGCCCCATGATCATGGATGGTGCATTCTTGACACCGAAGGGAATGACCATAAAGAAAAAGTTCCCATACCTAAACCTGAAATCAGTCTTAAAGACGTCACCCTCCTTTACCCTGAACTAGTTATATCCATACCGATAGTCAATCTTAATGAACCTAACTTACACCTATAACTGATCAAAAAGGACATTGATCCTTGGAAGGGGGTGAAGGTTCTTGACCATCACCTCATTTAGCCTATGGTAGTATATGCACAGTCTTAGGCCATAGTCTTCTTTCTTTACAAACAAGACTGGAGTACCCCATGGTGACTAACTTGATTGGATAAAACCATTCTTAATCAGGTCATCAACCTCAATCCGCAAATCCTACAACTCACAAGGTGCCATCCAAAAGTGATCTATTGAAATTTGAAGGTCATCCGGTTACAATCCTATAGTGAAATCAACATCATGTCAAGAGGGTAGAGTTACATCCTCCTGGGTTAAGACATATAGGAACTCACTAACAACTCCTATAACATCCATCTTATCTGTGTCTACTGATTCTAATGACAACTCAGCTAAAAGATAAAGATGAGTTTCCACATGTAGACTTCCCATATGACAGCTCCACTAAACCACAAAAGCTATGCCCTGGCCTTCCATATCTGAGAACACGACTCTTCTAAAAAATCATTCAATAATGGTGTGCATAGACAAAACCATTCAATGACTAGGATGACATCTTGTGGATTAATGTGTAGTATAATAAGATCCCCACTAGATCAATGTGTCCCCAACATCAGTCTACATCCCTAGAAGACATCATTTAACCTACTCTATCCTCCAACTAGAATTATCAAAACCATGGGAATGAAAGTCTCTCTATGTCTAGACCAAAGGCATGAGATAGAATAGGTGAAACAAATGAGTGTGAAGATTCTGAATCAAACAAAGCACATAGAACTGTACTCAACAAACTGATCATACCTCGAACAACCTTTGGTAGGGCTGAAACTGCTACCTCTGAGGCATGAAACTTCCCATGCCTAGCTCCACTAACTCTATGTTGTTGACTGCATCTCAAACCACCCCCTAGTTGAGGTCCTTAAGGAGAAACATGAGGTCAACCTTCTCCAACATTGTATACTCTCATTGGAGCGGGAGCTTGCTACCCCTAATGTTGGAAGGGCCTGGATGGAAACCACTACTACTAAGGTGGGTGATGAACCAGACCACCCCCTCTATATGGCTCTTGATCTGGCACTAATTCCAAATACTTCCACTACTTCCATAGAAAAAGAACCTCTTTCCCGGGCCTATATAGAATGGGTGAGGATGAGTAAATCAGAAATAGAACTACTACGACCTACTCCCTCTTGGCTGAAACCTAGAAGGCCATAACACTAGAAACTTGTGGCCGACTACATTCCCTTTGATGAACTTTTATGGAACCCCTATCATGGTACACATCCTATCGATCTCAGAATATCTAATCTTCCATCATTTTTCTTAACATCCAAGTATGCCGATAGTGTGAAGGGAGTAACAACATACTGAATAGAATGTCGGAGTGCCTCCTCCTAGAGTCTCGCTCACGACTCCTCATACCAAAAGATTTCCAGATGAAAGTGTAGGAGATAACTGAATTTGATTTTTAGCTCCCTCACTAACATACTCCCATGTTGGAGGGAGAGTAGCTCCTATCTCTTCTCTTCCTTCATCATGGAATAAAGGAATCCTGCCAAAAACACATTCTCAATGTCATCCCACGTATCCTTAGTTTCCTCCCACTCCTTGAGGTAATGTTTCCAGCACTAATGCACTGCTCCTACAAATAGTCTCACTACTAGAATTACCTCATACTCAGTCCGAGCTCGGATCAAGGTAAAACAAATTACCATCTCCTCAAGACAACTATATGTCTCTTTGTCTAAGACCCTGGCATTGTACTTCCATAGAGTCTACTGCTGGAAGGTATGAAGCGTCCTCTGCCACGGGTCATATTCCTCCTCTCGATTGACCCCCTGCTGATCGAGTAGGTCAACCTGTTGGGCCTCAACTACTCGTACCACATGTGGATGATGTTCATGTTCCTTAGAGAGAAATAAAACAAAGAACTCCTCTACTCAAGTAGTGTGGAAAATCTATTTAAATTTTTTCATAACTCATTGAGTCATTAAAATTACCAGAACACCCAATACACAAAAGAAAAAAATTCATTGTAATGCATTTACCTTTCCAAGGTTCTCTACCCTGTATTCATTGTAGCCTCACTTGGTGGTTCAGTAGTGTAACGACCCAAACATTCATTAATGGAAATCCCTCTTGATCTAATTAAATGTCTCTTTATATAAAATGTTTATATAAAATGTAAACTTATTTGGTTTTATGTTATTGAATTTTAAAATACTTTTATGAATTATGACCATTTTTAATATAGTCATTGAACAGTGATCACATTATTATTATAAATATAGGGCTTTAACAAATCCAATTTACTCAGAAAAAGGAAGTGATGGCCTCATCCAGTAGACGTGCCCCATATGGAGCCCATTTGTCAGAGCTCAGAAATGATGTTTCATATTTGGGATTTTCTCTTGACCAAGCACAAGCCAAGCTTGAATATGTTAAGATCGAGTGGAAGCGACAATGAGATAAGTGGAGGTTGATAGAGATTACCACCCGAGCAATGTTATCCGAGCCACCCCAAGAGTCGGTCACCATCACACAAATTACCCTTCGGTCCTATGAAAGTGTTATAAAGGGTTATGTAACAATACATTAGCACTATGGTCATGTACATTATTTTTGTATATAATAATTAATATACCTCCATTTTATTATTGTTACCATGTAGATGGTTTTTAAAGCACAAATAGTATTTTTAGTTAATATTAAACTAAGAAATCTACTTTGATGAATTAATTGATTTATGAATTAAATAATATTTTAATAAATTAATAATATTATGATTAAATTATTTTTTATTAAATATAAATGATTGTATAATGTTATGAATGCAATTATAATTTTTATTAAGGTTTGAAAGCCATTTTTGTCAAAATCTGGAAATTTTCGATAAATGACGGTTTTTATTTTAAAATTGAAAATAAATATATATAAAAAAATATTTAGATAAAATAAATATTATTTATGGAATCAGGATGTCGAAATTATCCAATGCTTAATTTTTCATAATTTTCATAGACAGTCAAATTTTTGGGTAAAAATTAAATACTGTTTAAATATATAATGTGTTTTATGACATCATAATGCCCCAATAGTGATGTAATAAAATACTATAATAGATATGTTCAGCCAATATATGTTTTACCATTAAAATAATGTAATTTTAGGTTTGTTTGACTTATTTTAAAAAGCATTAATGGACCCTACAAGGCTTATTAAACATCTTGTTTTTTAAATTGTTTTCATTGGGAGTGTGACACACCTCCACAAAAGCAAGCCCATTATTTTAAGAAGTTTGGACTTTGGCCTTATAAAATATTTTATTCTACTTCCCTTTTCCAAAAACAATGGGAAAAAACCATGGGATTGTTTGTGGTTTGGTTTCGTTTAATTTGAGGTGTCCCAAACCTAAATAATAAAGAATTCTCTCACATTTCCTATATAAACCCACCCAAGCTCCCACTTAATCCACACTCAAATCCTTTGGAGTTCATCCAAAATCTGTGTTCCTCTCTCTATAATCCTCCCAAGTTTCCCCAAGCTCCCAAGAATCCTCTCTCATGCCTCTCTCAAGCCTTTGGAAGCACACTTCCAAGTAAGGGTTTTTGCTTCCTTTCTCATTTTTGTCCAATTTTCATAATGTTGTAATGCCCTTTTAACATCAATTATAAATTTTGGGGTATGGTTTAGAACCTCCCCCGTACTTCCTTATTTTTTTTGGATGATGGGAGACCCATTTATATCTCAATAAATGCATCTGATGTACACCCGTTACTATGCCGAAATTCCGAAAGGAATTTCTCTCTCCTCTTTTACATTAGAGAAATTATTTTGTATCATGACTCTAAATTCCCTTAAAATTGCTGGTAAATGTATCTATATGACCTCCTTACTGTCCATTTCATGTAAATATGATGAGACACCCTTTTATATCTCATCAACCATTTTTTATGAATTTTAACGTCACACTGTTACGCAGCCGAAATTGCACCAATTTTCCAAGCTAATTTCATTGTGTAGAAAATTCCATGCCCATTTCTCTATCAAGGGTATTCACATTTATGCACATTTACTTATTGATTATAAAGTTTCATGTATGAATTATACATTCCTTTATCATGGAATAAATTATTATGTTTTATGACTCCATGTTATATGATCCATGTGGCACACTTATGAAATAAATAAAATGTTTAAGAAATGTGTGCCCTTATAGCGCTCCAATGCATTGGGTTAAGATTAGTATCATGATACATCATGTAAAATTCTGTTTACTCATTCTAATTCAAGTGAAATGAGGTTTTACTCATGCTTCATGTGCAATGAGGATATACTCATGCTCAATGTGCAATGAGCCTTGGCTCATGCTAATTTGATGTTAAGTGTTGTTACCATATTTCAATGTTATGATTATCATGCTTTATCATGCCTTTATTTTTATGCTTCTCTTGTGATCTATTGATATTCTTATTTTCTAATATGTACTTTATTCGTCATGTTATTCCATGACTATTCCCTTACTAGGCTTTATAGATCACCCTTTTCTTATGCATGTTCTTAGGTTTTCCCATCCAATGCTAAGTACGGGGGAATGTTGTAGTCATGTAAAGGATGTTTTTAATAAATATGTTGTATTTCATGTTTTTAAGTTGTTATATAATAATCTGACACCACCAAGACACTATACCTCTTAATCTTCTATATTGTATCAAGTGAAGTTTTTTTTAATAAATTATGTTTAATTGTGTAATAAAAGATCTATGTAGTCATAGTTGCTATTAGAGGATATCATTAGTTATTTTTTGGACTAGGATTAGAAAAACCTAATGAATCCTTAGAGGCAATAATAAGTATAATAAAAACATCCCTAAGTTTTGGTGAGTATTCAGTAAGTGGTTTATCAAAAAAATACATCCCTGTTTGGATATGAGCACATAGAGGCGGCTCTGGCACAGATGTATCCTAGGGGTAAAACCCGAAAACACCGCTTGGAGCTCGACTCGAATGAGAAATGGTGAATGAAAATGATATTTTCTTCACTCTTGGTTATGATACTCCTTGGGGACATGCTTTGGTAAATTCACATGCTTAGTATGAACCATTATTAAGGGGAAAAAATTCGCTAAGATTACGTGTTAGAATATGGATCATGGATAACATGGACTGAAGCCAATAGATTCATATGAAAAGGAAATAAGAGTTATTTATAAGTCATCAGTTTTGTCCTAGTATTACTATTGACGCTCCATTCCATCACAGAGTCCAAATATTAACTAAAGGGAATACCTCGAGCAACGAAGAGGGATGATTTATCAAAGAAATTGCAAAGGCATTAAGGAACGCAAGAATACCTACGCTCCAGCATTGGGCACACAAGTCATTTGCATGCCAGATATGTGGCGCAGAAGTCACTTTCATTCCCTAAGTGAAATTTCGCCCAAACCTCAGGTGGCTTATAAATAGCCCCCTGTGGGCCCCCCATTTGAAGGACGAAAAATCCAAAACTTAGATTCAAGCTCTAGTTGCCCAAGTCTTCATCTGAAGTATTACGAACACTTCTAAGGTAATTCTGTACCTAGAATGGAAGCTCTTAAGAGGAAGAATAAGGCCTAAGTATTAGAACTCAGCAATACTTGCGCGCTTAAGTGTCCAGTCTTTAAGGGAAATAAAGACATTTGTGCGCGGCCTTGTCCTCTCATGGAAATTTGAGTGTCGCCCTTCTAGGAATATCTAGATATAATACTAAGGGCTTTAGCTAAGTCCCTCCCAAGTATTACCCTGCGGGTTATTTGTATCCTATGTGAACTCATGTTGCGCAAGTATACTTGTGTGACCAGGACTTGTGCGCCAGACCAATACTCAAGAGCCTCCTTCCAATTCACTTCCTTTCCTCAAATCCACCTTTCCTCTTTAAGTAAAGCCTTCAAAACCCACTTCAAATCCATTTACAGAATGGTTCCTTTGTTGGATTCTTTATCTGAAAGGAATTCTGTGGAACATCTCTCAAAACCCCGTGATTTAAATAACATTATTTCACTAATGTTAGAGATTTCCTCCATTCAACCTCATACTTTAATATGAGAAGATCTTTAATTTAGGCATCCTTCTTAGGAGTAATCCCCAATTTCCCTAATCTGGGCATCCTCTTTAAGAGTAAGCCCCAAGTTCCATAATTTGGGTATCCTCCTTAAGAGTAAGCCCCAATCATAATTTCTCTCAACCGGGGCCTCATTTTCAGGAGTAAGGACCAATCATATTTTCTCTTAACCTGGGCCACCTTTTTAGGAGTAAGCCCCAATAATAATTTCTCTTAACCTAGGACCCCTTCTTAGGAGTAAGCCCCAATCATAAGTTCATTTGATTTGGGCTTCCTTTTCAGGAATAAAACCTAATCATAAGTCCCTCTTAAATTTTGGTTTCCTTTTCAGGAGTATGTCCCGGGTTAAAATCCCAAATCTCCATGAAGCACAAAAAACTTTACGGACCCTTCTCTTGGGATTATTCTCTAAAAGTCCACATCTTCATTTACATGGGCAGTCATACATACGTAATCCCCGCATTATTTCTTGTTATTGCATATTTCTTGGCACAATCGTTAGGTTTTACTGATACCTCTTGTTTTTTACATTGAGCATGAATCATGTGAGCTTAGAGGGTAAAAGTAATTATGACATCTCTCTTTGGGACATTAACCATGCATAAACCTCATACTTCTTCACTCGAACTATGTGGATTCTGATTCCTTTTCTAACAAGGATATGTAGGAAGCCCGTCTGCAGGTACAATTGTAACTCTGAAATAATCCATGTCTTTCTGAATGACAATAAACTTCAAGTGCCCCACTGAGTGGCTTTAAAACCAGTATGGTTATCATAATGACCAAGAGATTTCTATATAATTTCTTGAATGATACCATTGACTAAGAATCTCTAATAAATATGGATGATTCTCTGTCGATGAAGAACCTCAAAAACATATAACAGATTCTCTAAATCTCATACATATCAATCATTGATTTTCAAATATAAAGGAAAACTCATTTTTATACTTGGGAAATTAATAAGGATTCATGAACATAACTCAAATCTATAAGAGAGCCCCGGAGTAGACAATAATTCCCCCAAAAAAAGTGTGATGAGTCTGACCTCCCATCCTCTCAACCAATGCAAAATATTATGCCTCATCAGTCCACAACTAATGAGCACCTACCTTTGGAAAGTTGGTCCAAATGGATATAGAATCATTGGATGTTTTCGGTTCTATGAATAAAATCATTAGAAACTGATTTTAATGTTTGAACCTCAAAAAAACAAGGTCATCCCCATTTCCAGAAGAAACAAAAATGGTGAACCCGGCGTGAATCCTTAACCTAGTTAAATGATGTTTCACTTATTTGTTAGGCCACTATTTAACTCAATGTGAGGGCCAACAAAGTAATCAATAACATATGTGCTCATCCAAAAGATGTAATCGGGACAAAAATATCTTGATTAAGTCTGTTATATAAAATAGGAACTCTTTTCCATGATCTCTTTGCATTACAGAAATGGATTCTTAAAAGTTCACACTTGTGAATGCGTCTGTCACTACTTCTGCTGGATCCCCGTCCGCTCTGAGGATGAAATCACCTACTTAGTGTCTTCAAATTTGGGTCTCAAATGAATTGGTTAAGGAATACCATCAACACAGTACCTTTATGACTCTAGAGGCCGCTCGACATGCCCTCCAAGTTAACAATTCACCCTGGTTGTCTGGACAGCAACAACCAGTGATCAAGAAACAGGTGGGGCCAACCACCGTGTCACAATGTTTCAGGTCGTTATCCTCAGAACGAAATCCCCAGTCCCTCCCATATTATGGGGAGGTGAATGAGAAGGTCACTCAAGGCCTTAATTCAAGAAGACAGGAGTCCTTTCTGAGGGCTCCCATCAACAATCGCCGTCAGACTCGTGCGGTAGTGCACCCTCAACATGATGAGGGTATCAACTTTAGGGGTTTGGCTCAGGTTCCTCAAACTCCATCACATAAGACGAACCGTCAGAGGCAAAATCCGGTCAATAGGGAGCAGGTTATTACTTTTTCCCCCTCCAGAGATGTCCATCAAGCCAACTTGATGGCAAACAACGAGTGTGAATATACACCTGTCCGTCCTGATATTGCTGCCCAGCAGACTCGTTTGGATATAACACGCTAATACCACAAGACAATTCAGGCAGAGTATTATAGGCCATCATATACACCTGTTTATAATTCATCATCCAGTTACAAGGCTCATCTGACTGCATCCAAAGAAGCTTTCCAATCTAATATGGTGACAACTAATAAGCTGGGACATAAACCTATTTACAATCAACAATTCCATCACCAGTCTGTCTTCTAGTATTGAAGGAAATTCGTTAACCATAATTGATGAAGAAGAAACAGCAGGCACATACACCTGCCAATGTTCATCAAGCCTACCAATAGTCTTGTTTAGTAGCGCCTGGAGAAGTCAGTCAGAAAGCTTTGATGACAAATTAGGAGTAGACTCAACTCTCTTCCCCCACACATGAGTACTGTAAGAATTCATTGATCGGAAAAGGAGGACAGGAGCAGGAATACACACCTACTCCAAGCACGCAATGGACATATATTCCCGTTCCGGAAGATGAGGTCACCAAGCCCATTCTGACAGTGGTGAAAGAGTAGAAGAAAATCCCTGCCCATATTCTGGATTCCTATCAGAATATTACAACAACTTCAGTAGCATCACAGGGAATGAAATACAAATCTTTCCCTACCAGTGGAGTGAGTCATCAACATATCACTCCGAAACAGATACACACCTCTATTCCAGTCTAGGAGGGTTGTGGGGCATACTCCCCAATGTCATACGGACAATCAAGTCAGGCACATACACCCGATTTGAATGGAGATAATCACCCTAACCTGACCATTTCTCCAAAGCAGGCACATAAAACTTCCCATAATAACCACTTTCGTCAATAAGTGGGTTTCAAGGTGAGTAAGAAGGCATCTATGAAAAAGACCCTTTCATCACAGTTGAGAAATCAAGAGGAAATCTGTAATAATGCCTTGCTCGATGCTGGAGTTCTTGAAGCTCTCAGACAATTATCTATTGAAACTCAAGATTATACTCTCTCATTTCCCACTAGTGGGAACAATAATTCTGAAGGACTTCATCAGACACTTCTTCATGGAGGCTTTCTTCATGACAGTTCGGTCAATCTCGAAGTATCATCTTCAGATGAGAGCCGCGATACCCTCTGTGTGGCCAGAAGATCAGGGAGCAGAAGGTTTGATCTTTTGTTATAACCCACCATAGTTGTCCTCCCCGTGATGATGAATTTAGCTATGAAAGTCCCCTCCACAGTAGTAATTCACATTTTCCTGGAAAAGTCTTCAAAGGAAAATACAGTAATGAGAAAGGCCTCTTATCTTGAGGCACTTGAAAATGTGAATCCAGTCATGTCTGATACTTTACCGCTAGCAGGTGAAATACTTTCTCAAACAGAAGATATCCCGGGTTGTAGGTTATTCTCCACGCCACCCCTGGGTCATTCATCTTCTTGTTTGATAAATGAATTCTCTACCAATCTTGTTGAATATGATGAAGCAAAAATGAATCACCAGCTTTGGTCTAATCAGGTTGAATAATCTTTATCGAATGATAAGGAGGAAGTGCTGAATATGAGAAAACAACTAGCGAAAGGTGAAGTACGAGTCATGTTTTGGCCATTGGCTGACTCTCAGTATGATATTCTAGAAATTTTGACGGAATATTGTATTCACAATATTCGTCTCAACATGTGGAAAACTATTTGTCACTTGAAAAAGAAAATATTATCTTATGATGAATATGAAAATCATGTCAAGATAATAGAAGGGTTACAACGCCCAATTGATTTTGCATCTCTCTCAGTTTCCTAATATCTGAAGGTTGAAAAGAAGTAGAGATCCCTTTAGCATGCATGCTTTGGCGCACTAAAAATGTTGCGCCAGTTAATTACCAATACCCCATCTGGTATTCATATCAGGGGATGGGGTGTTCATGGAGAACAACATTTCATTGTACTCTCTACTCAAAAATCCCTCAAAAAATGGTCTCATGCAATGTTTTTTCCCATGGCCAGCCACAACCAATTGGTTTCGTGTGTAATCAAAGGCTTTCCCTAGAACATGACTCAACTTGTTCTTACCAATGTCAGGCATATAAAAAAAATTTGTCGAATTACTCTTGCATCATGAAAATGAGAACATCGAACAGGCTTCTCGTTTAGAGCATGAACATCATCAGGTGACAGAAGTGTCAGAAATCATCCAATGATCATTTGAGCTAGGTGATTTGAGTGGATGTAGTTTGATGCATCCAACCAATTTCCAGACTAATGTCCTCAAAATCAGGAGATATTTTAAGAAAGTCTTAGATGTGTCAGCTCAAGAGCCACCTCAACTTTCCAGACTAGGGAATCTTTTAGCTTAACCCTTGAGATCAATAGATGGAATTCAAGGAGTTGAGCAGGGACAGTAGAAATAGCCCCAGTCCACCAAACTTGGGACTTTTTCAAATCCACAATCTCTTCCTCAGTGAAAGTCAGCCTTCTCTCGATTAGGGAAGAATCCACAAGAGGAATGCAAAGACGAATTATCAGGAGATTCCCTACAAATTATTGCTCATCAATAAGTTCCTGAGTGATCAACTCAACAAAAGGAAATGTCTTATAAAGGACATGGAAGAAGACAGTATCACAGAAATTCCGATAGAAGGGATGCAATGCGTTATGCATCGATAAATGTAATCAATGCTGTTGTTACTGATCCCCCAGAACATGAGGCTCAATCAAAGAGATCATATGAAGAAGTTCCTGTTCAAGAGCCTATGCACACAGAAATAAATGAAGAAGGTGTGCATACCAAAAGCCAGAGGGCTTCCCAGAGGCAAGATATTCCTTCGGGCAATGCCCTTCTATACTCCATAAAGGCACATGCCAAGGAAAAGAGTAAAATTCAGGTTACATACCCCCCTACCTATGTAGATGGCCAATAAATCTCATTAGAGAAAAGGTTCACACAACAAGATGAAGAAATGAAGGAGTTAAGGAAGTTGAATGTAGAACTACTTCAAGGGTGTCTTCCTCCTAAGCGTGCTGAAGTCAGTCAGTCAAGGGAATTTTTTGCAGCTACTGAGATTGATAAAAAATATCCTCTTTTACCAATACACCCTCACAGGTCTAATCCTATGGTTCATGCACAACCACAACCGGTAGTGCTACCATCAGTTGTAGTACGATTTGCTACACCTTTCCAATCTCCAGTTGTTGTATCTGCTCAAGTCCATGAGCAACCAGATGTTTCTCAAATGTTAATGACTACCATTGATTCATTAACAACTTGGTTGGAAGCTATGGAAAGAAAGTGTGCACAAATTCAACCAGAGAATAGAGCTTACCCTGAATGGGTGGATGCAATTCCTCCCCCATCAAATTTTTCAAGTACCACATTCCCAATTTTTAATGGTTCCGGAGTTCCAGAATAACACTTAACACATTTTTTTCTCGTTGTGATCCTATGATGGGAACTCCTCAATAATAAGAAACAGCTAAGATCAAGTGTTTTGTACAGTCATTACAAGGGTCTTCTTTTGACTAGTATACAATCTTTAAATCCCAATCAATTACCGGGTGGGAAGATCTCCATCAACGATTCCTTCTTCAATTTAGCATAACATTTCCAAAGATTATAGTTTTCAATATTACCATTTGTATGAAAAGGGAAAATGAAAGAGTTTCAGTTTTCATTGCTCTCTGGAAGGGATTAACATATTCCTTAAGCTTAGCACTCCCTTAAGAAGAATTGTTTCCAATCTGTGTGGAAACATTGCATGATGAATTACACACACCGTTCATCCCTATGAAATACATTGGAGGGTTTTGAGACCTTACTTCAATCACTCAACAGATCGATGACTCTATTATATAGACAAAGGCTAAAACTCGCGTAATTCCATCAGATACAGGAAGGAGAATGGGGAGAGAATATACTACTACAGTTACACTTAAACAAGCACCTGTAGCTACTTCCACTTCAAAACCTTCATCTTATCGAAGGGATCCACCTCCTGAGTGTCAACAATAGAGGTCATCTCATAAATATGATCAAAGAGATCAAAGATGGAAATAATTTGCGGTGATAGAGAACAATGTTTATTCTTTCCAAAATGAACAAGTTCTTGGTTACTTAATTTCGTCACTGGAAAACAATTTGGTTCAGTTTCCAAGGCCTAAAAGGCCGAACAAGGAAGGAGATGAAGACCTTCCCAATTATTGTCCATTTCATCTGATGTTGGGGCATCCTATTTAAGAGTTTTTTGTTTTCAAATACCTTTTAAAAAAGATGGTGGACTCGGGACAAGTAATACCAAGAGGTTCTTCAGCCCAGGTAGCATGTGTTACAACTACAGATCCAAAGGAAGAAGGCGAGTGGCACGAAGTCAAACACAAACATGTGAAGAAATATGATGATTTGATGATCAGGAAAACAATCAACCGAACTCATGACATTTTACGAAGGCAATTGAAGAAACCAATTGTGTCTTCTGCTATAAAAGACATAGCAAAACCCCCTTCGTTAGAAGGAAAATCCTCAAAGAGGTGGCATAAATAGATGAAAGTAGAGCAGTCAGAAAAAGATGAGCTCGTGTCAAATCCTAAGTGGTCTTTGACTCTGGCAGATTTTATGCCATCAACATCAAAAGCATGTGCACCACGCCAAAAAATGGTAGATCCTGAAATGGTTCATCAGATAGAGTCTTCATCAGATGAAGAGTTGATTTTTGGTTCTGTTAATATGATTCACCTAACAAATCCTTATGCTAGTCACAGTTTTGATCTCGATTAGCCTAAATTCCCTGTATCAAATAGAGGAATTAGAGGGAGTTCCAGAGGTATAGGATACAAGGGAAGACGTGGATATTCCAGAAGCCACTATTTCAATCCTACCCCTGTTAGAACTGAATATGCCACAGAAACTCGTGGAAAATCCCTTTAGCGTGCTAAACAAGAAAAAGAAAGTTCTTCCACACATGGAAGATTCAGTCCTGGAACAGTTTTTTTTTAATATCGGTAAGAAGTTACACCTTCTTCCTCTTAGTAAATAAATATACCTAGTCGGTATAATATTCCAATTCTAGGAGTATTTCCAACTCCTACCCCAATGAAAGATGCATCTACTTACAAAGCATCAACTTCTAAGGCACATGCGAAAACACATGTTCCTGTTGGGAAATGCAGACCTTTGGATCACAAGTATGATGTCTTGAAACATTGGTCCCATGTAATGGCCAAGTTATCAATTCTTGATGCCTTGAATCTGTCAAAGGATCTTCAAGAGGCACTCATCGAGGCTTTTTCATGTCCGAAAGAATTCGAAACTGAAATTGATTCCACTGAATTCTACCATGTAGAGATTGATCCTGCAGAATTCCATGCAGTGATATCTTTTACAGATGAATATGATGATGATGTTGTGAATGGACATGTTAGACCTTTGTATTTATCTGGAAAGGTCAATGATGTAGACATCTGATGAGCTTTCTTTGATAATGGTTCAAGAGTCAACCTCATCCCTATTTTTACACTTCATCGATTGGGTGTCACCGAATCTAATTTATCTCCTTTTACTTTGATGTTGCAATGATATGATAAAAATGAACAAGAACATCTGGGCAAGATTACACTCAGAACTCAGTTTGGAGACCTTGTATCCAATTCATATTTCATGGTTGTTCGTCATGACACAGCCTTCAATATTTTTTTTGGAAGACCCTGTCTACATCAACATGTGGCTATACCTTCATCATATCACCAATGTCTCAAATATTGTTTCAATGGTCAAATTGGGACATTGTATGGTGATAATGACCCATTAAAAACATGTGAATCTCAATACATTGAGGTATAATTCTATCACATGGAGGGAATGGAGATATCCACAAAAAAGGAGGTTACCAAAATTAATGCTTCATATGGTTTAGAAAAGGTTCTAGTAAACCCATTCATACATGTGAGTACAGATTAAGTGTTGCCTATTAGTAAAATTGATAGGATAAACCCAATTCCAAATGCTCTTATGGAAACATCCATAATGTCAATTACGGCAACCAAGCCAGACGGCATGGGAGAAATTGTTGATTCGCCAGGAAATGAGGAAAGCTCAAATGGATATGTATTCATTTCATCTGCAGAAATCCATCAATTCTATAATTCATCAACAAGGCCAAAAGAAGTTATAAAAATGTCTGAGATGAACAATGATGTCGATTCTCAATCCATCATCTCCTCTTTATTACCCAAGGAAGACCCTTCATCATTAATAGGGTCAGAAATGGTAGCATCTTCTTCAATATGTTCAAATTTTAACTTCTCTCATGATCATGGAAAATCTGCTTCATCATCTACTATGAAATTAGAAACAAAAGAAGTAACACATATTGAAGGGGAAGAGGAAGATCTCATAGATTCTCCCCTATCATTTGAAGAAGGCATCTCTACCACTATGGATGAACTCATAGAAATAAATATGGGTACAAAATAATATCCACTCCCCACTTTAATTAGTGCGGCCATGACTCTTGAAGAGAAATAAATGTATATTTCATTTTTAAAGAAAAATAGAGATATATTTTCTTGGAATTATACTGAAATTCTAGGGCTTGATCCTGATGTTGTTACTCATCAGTTGGGTTTTCTAAAATAACATCGAGGATTCAAGCACACGGCAAGAAGAACACACCCAACTTATGCCTCCAAAATTGAAGCTGAAGTGGATAAGATTATCAAGGATAACTTTGTCAGAGAAGTTCAATATCAAAAAATGGCTGGGTAATATTGTCCCTGGGAAAAATAAGAATGGACAAATTAGAGTTTGCATTGATTTCCGAGATCTTAATCGGCATTGTCCCAAGGATGATTTTCCAGTTCCGATCATAGAACTCTTAATTGTTGTAACAACTAGCTATGAAGCACTTTATTTTGTGGATAGATATTTTGGGTATAATCAAATCAGAATGGCTCTAGAAGATGAATAATCTACAACCATTAGAGCCCCTCAAGGTGTGTTTTACTATCGGGTAATTCCCTTTGTCCTGAGGAATGCAGGTGCAACATACAAACATGCCATGCACCATATCTTCAAACCCTTTTTAGGGAAATTTGTTGAATGTTATGTGGAAGATTTTTTGGAGAAATATAGAAAATGTTCTAATCACTTGGCTGATTCGGAAATCATATTCCACAAACTTCGACAACATAATTTGAAGATGAACCCCTTGAAATGTTCTTTTTGCGTAACCTCAAGAAAATTTCTCGGATTTTATGTATGCCATCTTGGTATCGAAGTCGATATTGAGAAGACAAAATCATTCCTTGGTATGTAACCTCCTCGAAATTTGAAATAATTAAGAGGACTTCAAGGAAACTTGGCCAATATTTGACCTTTCATCGCCAACCTGGCAGGAAAATGTTTACCCTTTACCAAATTAATGGAGAAGGGAGTCACTTAACAGTGGACTGAAGAATGGAAATAATCATTCAATATTCTCAAGAAATATCTCTTAAGTCCACCCATATTAATGCCACCTATTGAATGAAGACCACTTATTCTTTATGTGACAGATTTAGAGTGATCATTGGGTACCTTCCTTTCCCAAAAGAATGATGCTGGGAATGAAAACAACCTTTATTATCTCAGTTGGACTATGCTCTAGGAAGAGACTCGATATTCAAGTATTGAAAAGTGATTCCTAGCATTAATCTTTGCAGTTCAGAAATTGAGACACTACCTGCAATATAATCATGTCCAATTGGTATCTCGCAATAACCCGCTCAAATTTATCCTTAGTCGTCCAATTCTTACAGGACGTCTGGCAAGGTGGGAAGTTATTTTGCAGTAGATTGATATCCATTATGTGTCTCAAAAGCCAATAAAGGTCCAAGCTCTTGCTGTTTTCCTTGTTGAACACCCTTCAGTAGAAGATACATCATTAGATATTGAACTTCCTGATGAGGAAGTCTTCTTTATTCAATATAATCTTCAAACATGCGAAATGTACGTTGATGGTGGTTCTAGAAGTCCAACAGGGAAGAAAATGGAAGGTCCTAAATTTAACAAAGTTGGGTTGGGAATATTAATTATTTCCCCAGAAAAGGCAGTGCTACCCTATTACTTCTTATTTTTGGAAGGTGGTAAAAACAATGAAGCATAATATCAAGCTCCTGTCGTAGGATTGGAGTTTGCACTTTAGGAATAAGTGAACCACTTAAAAGTTAAAGGGGATTCCGACTTGGTAATCAAAAAAGTCAATGAGGACTATTCCACCAGAAAAGAATATTTAATCCCTTTGTATGATTACATTAGAGACTTAATGGTGGAATTTCCTTCAGAACCAACATTTTATTATGTCCTGTGATCACAAAATTCTCAAGCAGATGCACTAGAAAATGTAGCCAGAGCTCTAGCAGATCCTATTAGGGATGAAAAAATCATTAGTATTGCCCACCGTTGTAAAGTTTCACCTTATGTTCAAATCATAACCGAGGAAATCAATGAAATTAGTGCCATTTCTGAACCATATGGTCATACTACATGATGGATGACACCTATCAGGGAATACCTTCAAAATGGAACACTCCCACCTGATAGATCCAGGAAAGAACTAGTCCGGAGACATGTGGTCAATTTTACTCTTTATGATAGCTCAGATCACCTAGAAAAAATTCTCTACAAGCAAGGTTTTTATGTAATTCTATACAGATGTGTTGATGGTGAAGAGACAATGGCTTCCATGAAAGAAGTACATGCAAGAGTCTGTGGTTCCTACCAGTTTGGAAATAGACTGTTTGATAAAATTTGAATGATTTGATACTTTTGGCCTTTAATGATACAATATTGTGTTCATTTCACTAAGAAGTTTCATTCTTTCCATGTATGTGCCAACTTAATTCATCAACCCCCAGAGTTGCTTCATATAGCTAAATACTCCTGGCCATTTTCCACACGGAGAATGGATGTAGTAGGACCTTACCCTTCGGCTACATTCAAGCAGTTTAAGTATATTCTTACAACTAATGACGTCTTTTCCAAATGGGAAGAGGCAATACCTCTCAATGAATTTAGTTCTAAAAGCATTTTTAGCTTTAGCAAGTCTAACATCATTACCAAATTTAGTGTCCCTCTTACAATATTCATAGAAAATGGCACCAACTTCTGTTCATCTGAGGTAAGGAAGTTGTATCAATAATACAACATCAAATCCAACCATTCATCTCGGTATCGTGCAGTGAAAAATGGCCAAATAGTAGCCTTCAATAAGACTCTTTCAAACATACTACAAAATATGGTGGATAAAGATAATAAATCATGGCCTCATAAACTTTTTCATGCTTTATGGGCTTATCGGACCACCACCCGCACTGCTACGCGGTCAACTCCATATTCATTTGTATATGGAACAGAACTAGTCTTGCCCATTGAGGTTCAATTACTTTCGCTCAGATTATCCACTTTTGATCAGTCATCTATAGATGAACAATCTAAAAAGCTATTGGATGAATTGGAACTATTAGATGAAAAAAGATTATTCACTCTGCACCACTTGGAAGTCTATCAGAATCGAAAAGCACGAGCTTTCAACAAAAAAGTTCATCTTCGTCAATTCATTCAAGGAGAATTGGTATTGGTCCTCAGAACTACAATGATACCAGGAATGAAACCTCCCAATATTGAGCCAAAGTGGGAAGGACCTAACTCAATACATAAGGTCTACTCCGATGGAGCTTATTCTTTAATCTCAATGGATGGAGAACTCATCATGACTCCAACCAATGCCATATTTCTGAAGAATTATTTTTTGTAACACAAATACACACTTTAGTCATTACTGCAAGACTTTAAATTGTACAACACCCATAGTCCTTAATGCAGGACTTTAAACTGCATGGTCCCTTTAGTCTTTACTGCAAGACATTAAACTCTACAATCCCCATAGTCCTTACTGAAAGACTTTTAACTACATGGTCCCTTTAGTCCTTACTGTATGACTTTAAACTGCACAATCCCTTCATTGTCCAACATGATGTTAAAATGTGTCCAGTATCTTATATGTCATACATGACATTAAATTATGCATCGTTAGGGTTGTTTCTACCTCTTGTTTCTCACACCGAGTATGACCCACATGATCTTAGAAGAAACTTCAACCATAATACCCTCTCTCGGCCGCTAACCACGTGTAATTCCCAACACCATCTTCGGGTTTGTCCTCAAGTAAAACATGATCACCAATTCATTATTAGTCAAACTATGTGGACTTTGATCCTTGCCTTCTAGGGTAGGTATGTAGGAGACCTCCCAAGGTTCAAGCCCAAAACCAACATCTTTACATCGTTCACCTCTATCTCATACGATGTTTATCTATGAATCCCCCCCAAACCAATATCTTCACATTGGATCACCATCGTCCTTGCTATATGACATTAAACTATACAGTCCCCCATTGTCCTCACTATATGACATTAAACTGCATAGCAATACGTCTTAGCTACATGACGCTAAACTATGCAGCACCGGTCCATGCATATGACCCTAAACTCTTTGTACTTTTGTCCTGTATGAAAATAAACTACCACAGTCTTTCACACCCTCACCTGAGAGGGAATCATTATTTCCATTGATCTCTAATCATATTATATTCCAAAGACTATATTCATACATGGAAATGTCTGAACCTTTAATCTTGGGTCAAACAATCATTGCACTAAAATCCCCTTTCACCCTTCACTTGTACAAACCAAATCTGTATAGACTGTATTTCAATAACTACGTATGGATTGATTCCCATATTTATAAGATACATAGGAATGTTCAAGCGTCCCTCGAATCCAGCCCCAAGTCTTTGGGCCTAACCCCAAATTACACTTTCAGTCCCTTGGCTGAAAATTCCCCCTGTGAAAACATGAATGTGATATGAAAACCCTGGTCTTCATTCGCATCAGGTTTATAACCACACAATGTATATTACTTATTATGGTCTGAGATCTATGACCCTAAACTAAGATCACCTACATTCTCGTCCAACATGAAGTTAAACTATATTTCAAGAACAACATTTGGCGAGATTCTCATCCTAATGAGAGATGTAGTGAAGTACAACATCTCAATTCAGGACCCAGCCACAACATGATTATGGTCAACATTGGTCTATGTATCTCTTTCATGCATTGGAAAATACCCATTTTCAGGTGTCATACTCCTAACCATAAATACTTCCAGATCTCCATAACCATTTTCTTGAATTCTGGTCACAAAATGTCTAATACCTGGGAATTCTTTTGCCTGACTATATAGTATGTGCCCTTATGTGGCCTTGCATAAGTAGTCTACATAACAGACCTGTCATCCAAAAGATGCTATTATTTAACTATACAACCAATTCCCTTAAGTGGCCCTATAAAATTCAACCCCCTAACGAGTTTTTCAAATAGTGGTAATTTCATTCATGGTAGGAAAACCACTTTTGTCCTTATTGGTCTTAACGACAACATGTAGGGATCTGAAAAAATAGCCATCCATAACATATTTGTCCCATACTCCTTTTAATGATCTGAAAGTATTCAAGTCTATGGTTTATATTTCCCTTCCCTACGTTTGGGTCAGACCTTCGCAGGAGTGACATTCATCCAATTCATTGACAATATTTATTGGGAATATCCTCTCCATATTCAAGTACCTCTCTCCATATAGAAAACTCTATGCTTTGGAAAATTTTAATCTCCCTAAACTTTCACTAGCTTTTTTAGCAATAGAAAAGTAAAATTTCTAAGTGTTCTTTTTCCTGACTATGCAGCAGGTGCCCCTAGGTGGCCTTGCATAAGTAGTCTACATAATAGACCTGTCAGCCAAACGATTCTTTTATTTGACTATGCATCCAATGCCCCTAAGTAGCCCTGTATAATTCAACCTCATAATGGGTTTGTTAAATAGTGGTAAATTCACTCTTAGGAAATACTTACTCTAATTCCTTTTAGCCCTTTTTTTCATATCATCCCTCAGATAAAAAATTTCATAAGTCATAGTTTACATGTTTTCCCCTATACTTGAATGTGGTAATATGTTTTCAGACAAATTATCAAATAATTGAGTCAATTTTAATCTATTCGGTCAAAGCTATTCGACCTTAAATATTAGCCTTTTTATGTCTGACATGCATGACTTTAAATTGCCAACAAAAGATAGGGGAACTCTAAAAAAAAGTGAAGTCCTAGCTCACTAAACATATATTTTGTATGATTTAGGTAATATTGAGAAATAAAAAGATTCAAAGTTTGTAGGGTTATTTTTATAATCCTATAAAAAATCAAACTATGCTTACTAGGAATATTGGCTTAGGATAAAATTTAAAGTTGGTATCAAGAGAATGTAGGCACAAATGATTGAAGATTAAAGTGTTTTTCATTGATGCACAAGAGTTAGAAGGACATCCACAGACTGGAGTCTCTTCTCTTTTTTTAATAATTACAAGAAGATTTCAACATAACTATTCATTTGATTTACGGCATCCCGAGATTCATCAGCAGCCACCTGGAATTCATTCATTCAACTGGATACAATAAGATACGCAATGACACCGTCTTTTCTTGGAACAATAGTAAAAGAATGTTCTTGAGTTTGGTTTGAGAAATTTAATGCTGATCAAACAGTGACTCTGTTTCTATCCAAGATAATTGGAAGATGGATATATGGATTTGAGAATAGAGCATTGGAAGTAAAGAACCATTTAGAGAGAGTACTCTTTTAAGATATTGTTCTAACATCATGATAGTCTTATCTACACAAACCAGCCACGGAAAACATATCAGCCCATGGGTTTTCCATTTTCATATCTGAAAGGAAATGGAATGGAGGAAAAATTTGAAAGTTTACACCATTGTTATGGCTCTTAGTGCACAATATAAATGAAATAGAGGAGTAGCAGTGCTACTGCATCGGAGGCATATAATTATTTGCATCTGGAACGTTGAATCCTTGTAGATGACCATGCCCATACAAAGGCAAGTAGATATTTTGTGGGAAATTGACATGATATTTCTTCGAGTACTTGGCCAAATCTGGGAGAGTGCTGTAGCAGATATCATAATAATCATGGACAATTATGTTCATCATATCATCAATCCGTTTACTAGCCAGTTCATCAGCTGATCCAATTCTTCTAGGAGCCATTGAATCTGAAAAAATATTGAATAATTAACTTTTACGTAAGTTGGGTTTTCATAAAATTTGTGAAGAAATCGAAAAAATGGCTAAGGTATTAAGGTGCACAAGTCTAATATTGGTGCACAATTCTAAGCCTCCGCGCAAGTTGTACCACGCTAGTACTGGCGCCCAATTCAGAAACAGAATGTGGAAGCACGACGCAACGAACAGAAGCGCGGGAGAGCGAATGCGAAGAGACCTGCACGATGAGAGCTCACTTTCCTGACAAGAGAAAGAATCTTTGAATGTAGGGTTCTTTGTGCGAGAGTGGCTCCCATATTTATAGGCAAGTCCGTACCCCTATGCGCTGATATCTGCGAACTCAAAACCTGCATGCCCAACACCCTTGGTTTTCTCCTTTACCTCAGAGTCAAATCCTATTTTCTTTTTCAGATACAACTCTAAGGGGGGACTTTTTTTGATGCTCCATTCCGCCACAGAGTCCAAAGGTTGACAAAAGGGAATACCTCTAGCAAAGAAGAGGGAAGATTTATCAAAAAAATTGCAAAGGCATTAAGGCATGCAAGAATACCTGCACACCAGCATTGGGTGCGCAAGTCATTTGCATTCCAGAGATGTTGCATGCAAGTCACTTGCGTGCCCTGTGTGAAATTTCATGTAAACCTTAGGTGGCTATAAATAGCCCCCTATGGGCCCCCATTTTAAGGACAAAAAATCCAAAACTCAGATTCAAGATCTGGTCACCCAAGTCTTCGTCTGAAGTCTTCCGAACACTTATTAGGTAATTCTTTACCTAGAATGGAAGATCTTAAGAGGAAGAATAAGTCCTATTTATTAGAACTAATCAATACTTGCAGTCCTAAGTGTCCACCCTTTAAGGGAAATGAAGAAATTTGTGCACCGCCTTGTCCTCTCATTGAAACTTGCGTTCCACCCTTCTGGGAGTATCTAGGGATAATACTAAGGGCTTGAGAAAATCCTCGCCCAAGTATTACCCTACAGGTTCTTCATCTCCCAAGTGAACTCATGTCGCACAAGTATACTTGCGCGACATGGACTTCCGCGCCAGACCAATACTCGCGCACCTCCTTACAATTCACTTCCTTTCCTCAAATCTACCTTTCCTCTTCACAGACTACCTTCAAAACCATCTTCAAATCCATTTATGTAATGGTTACTTTGTTGGATTCCTTATCTGAAAATAATTCTGTGGAACATATCACAAAACCTCTTGATTTACATAACATTATGTCACTAAGGTTAGATATTTCCTCCATTCAACCTGATCCTTTAAGATTAGAAGATCTTTAATCTAGACATCCTCCTTAGGAGTAAGCCCCAAGTTTCTTAATCTAGGTATCCTCCTTATAATTAATCCCCAAGTTCACTAATCTGGGCATCCTCCTTAGGAGTAAGGCCCAGTCATAATTTCTATTAACTTGGGCCTCCTTTTCTGGAGTAATCCCCAATCATAATTTCTCTTAACCTGGGCCTCCTTTTCAGGGGTAGTCCCCAATCATAATTTCTATTAACCTGGACCTCCTTCTCTGGAGTATGCCCCAGTCATAAGTTCTTTTGATTTGGTCTTCCTTTTCAAGAATAGAACCCAATCATAAGTCCCTCTTAAATTTTGGATTCCTTTTCAGGAGTAAGTCCCGAGTTAAAATCCCAAATCTCCATGAACCACAAACACCTTTATGGACCCTGCTCTTGGTATTATTATCTAAAAGTCCTTATATTCATTTACTTGGGCAGACATACATAAATAATCCCCACATTCTTTCTTATGATTTCATCTTTCGTGGCACAATCGTTAGGTTTTACTGATACCTCTTGTTTTTCTCATCGATCATGACTCACGTGATCTTAGAGTGTAAAAGTAATTATGAAATCTATCTTTGGTCAATTAATCATGCACAAACCTTATACTTATTCATTCGAACTACGTGGGTTCAGATTCCTTTTCTAGCAAGGATACGTAGGTAGCCCGTCTACGGGTACGATCCCAGCTCCGAAATAATCCATGTCCTTCTGAATGACAATAAACTTCAAGTGCCCCACTGAGTGGCTTTAAAACCAGTACGGTTATCATAATGACCAAGATATTTTTATATAATGTGTTGAAGGATACCATTGACTAAGAATCTCATATAAATACGGATTATTCTCTATCGATGAAGCACCTCAAATACATATAAAATATTCTTTAAATCTCAGACATATCAATCATTGATTGTCAAATCTAAAGGAAAACTCATTTTCATACATGGTAAATTAATAAGGATTCACAAACATAACTCAAACCTATAAGAGAGTCCTGGACTAGACAATAATTCCCCCCAAAAAGGTGTGATGAGTCTGACCTCCCATCCTCTCGACCAATGCAAATTCTTAAGCCTCATCGATCCACAACTAAAGAGCACCTACCTTTGGAAAGTAAGTCCAAATGGATATAGAATCATTGGATGTTTCCTATTCTATGAATAAACCCATTATAAACCGATTGGAATGTTTGAACCGTAAACAAAAAAGGTTATCCCTATTTCTAGAAGAAATAATTACCCTTTAGGTGTTACCCCTAACTTTCCTTTCATTCCATCCAATGGTCGGTAATAGGAGAACTTGGGCTTACAATCGATGTGATGATCAATGTGATGACTATACTAATGAGATGTCCAATCAAATGGGAGTGGGAATCATGAACATTGTCATGATTCAATCTTAGATAACTCAATATTTTAATAGAAACATGGGACAAGAGGAACGTTAAACCCCTCTAATAAAGAACAAGTCGTTATCGAGAGCTTCATGAGACAAACGCCTCCTACTTTTAATGGATCATATGATCCCTCAATCACTAAATAATGGATCAACTCTATTGAAGATTCTTCTCCATCCTTCAATTTTCTGAACAAGAGAAGGTTCTCCTGGCTTCTTATCATACGGATAGTGAAGCAGATCAACGGTGGAATTTGATCAAAAATACGAAGCCTGAGGATGTGATCGGGGCGTTGGAATGGAAGGATTTTCGGAAGAGGTTTTTCGATAAATATTTTCCACTCACCCTCCGACTTAAGATGGAAAGGGACTTCCTTGTCCTCAATCAAAAAGAAGACGAATCTATTGGAGAATATAAGGAAAACTTCACAAGGCTTTCATGATACACTTCTAGCTTTGTCGTTACCCCAGAATGCAAGTTTGACCACTTCTTTAGTGGGATGAAACCTAGCATGTGGAAAGTGTTCGTGATCCGTGACTTCCACAACTATGAGGAAATTTTCTGATGTGCCCTCAAGGTCGAAATAGAGATCGTAGAATCTCAGGGGTATCAAGAGGATAAAAAGAATAAGGTGGACATCAATGCTAGAGGTCTGATTGATAAATAAAATGGTGCTAAGAAGATCTAGCACCCGACTTTCCAAAGGTGAAGAAAGAAGCACCCTGGAAATTTCATGAAGGGTACAAGAAAATGATTTAGGTGTGGAAGAGAAGGGAACCTGGCTATTAATTTTCGGCAAGAAAAACATGTGGTTGTGAAAGAGGAGAGGAACTCTCTGTTCGACTCTCAAAGTGTTGTTCATTTCTACAACTACAAATAACTAGGGAACCTTAGAAATCAGTTCCCTAAGCCAATAGTTTTCGGAGGCAACCAACAACCTCCAAGGTAGTAAGGCTGAGCTTTTTTCCATCACTACTGCCGAAGTGAATCCTGAAAATGAAGTGGTGATAGGTAATCTAGTTATTCATTCAAGAATAGCGAACATACTTTTTGATTCAGGTTCTATGCATTCTTTTATATCTTGAAAGTTTAGTAGAACAATCCCAGCACCACCACAAATTATGGAAGTAAAGATGTTGGTGAGTATGGAAAATGGGGACATCATTGCATCCCATGAATATAACTCCTCCCCTATAATAATCTATGGATTTAACTTCCCGGTGAACCTCTTAATCCTCCCTCTGGTGGAATTTGATGCAATTTTTGGCATGGATTGGATTTCCTTATATAAAGCCAACATAAATTGCCATGAGAGGGAAATCACTCTCCATGTGGAGAATCGAACCCCGATTCATTACAAGTGCAAGGTGGAAGATGAACCTTATTTAGCCCCATTATCTCAAGCGTTATTATTACTCCCCTATGAGCTCGCATATTTGGCTCAGATGATTGAGTCCAAGGAGGCAACCATCCTAGAGGACATGCCTATTGTTAGGGAATTCATTGAAGTGTTTTCCACGGAATTTCTTGGTCTTCCTCCTAGAAGAGATGTTGAATTATCAATTGATATTATACCTGGTCTATTTCTAATATCCAAGACTTCCTATAGAATGGATATTTCGGAGCTTGAGGAGATGATGAAACAACTATAAGATAGTCTGGATAAATAGTTTATACGCCCAAGTACTTCACCATGGGGTGCACCAGTCCTCTTCGTCAAGAAGAAAGATGGGTCAATGCGCATTTGCATCGATTATCGTGAGGTTAAAAAAATCACGATGAAGAATATGTATCATCCCCAATGAATATATGACTTGTTTGATCTATGTTGTGGAGCACAATACTTCTCCATTGTGGATTTTCGGTCGGGATATTATCATGTAAGGGTGAAGAAGGAAGATATCCCCAAGACTTCTTTTCGTACAAGATACGAGCACTATGAATTCATAGTAATGCTTTGAGGACTCACAAATGCTCCAGAAATATTCATGGACTTGATGAATAGAGTCTTTAGAGATTACCTCGACAAATTTGTGGTAGTATTTATAGATTATATTCGGATATACTCCCAAACCAAGGAGGATCATAAGGAGAATCTGAGAATTGTACTAGAGACCTTGTGGAAGCCAAAGCTCTTTGCAAAGTTCAGAAAGTGTGAGTTTTGGTGAAAGGAGGTATCATTCATGGTCCATATCTTCACATGCAATGTGATATCTATGGATCCCTCTAAAAGAGATTCAATTGAGAGATGGATGAGGCTAACATTGGTAACAGATATCTGTAGCTTCTTGGGGTTAGTTAGATGTTAGAGACGATTTGTGAGAAATTTCTCACAATTGTCCAACCCTCTTACCAAAATAACTCGGAATGGAGTAAAGTTTTCTTGGAGTGAAGAATTCAAAGAAAGATTGAAGGAGTTGAGAAGGAGGCTTATCACTACGCCCGTGCTCATTTTACCCACAAGTGGAGAACTTTTTGTAGTATTCAGTGATGCATCCAAGAAGGGCATGTGATCTCTGTTGATGCAAAATGACAAAGTCATTGCTTATGCATCAAGGAAATTGATAGTTCATGAATAGAACTATCCAACACATTACCTCGAGTTGGCTGCAGTGATCTTCACTTTGAAAATTTGGTGGAATTATCTCTTTGGGGAGAAGTGTGAAATATAGAAGGACCACAAAAGCCTAAAGTATATATTCACACAAAAAGAGTTGAACACACGCTAATGAATATGGTTAGAGCTGATAAAAGACTATGACTGCTCAATCCAGTACCACACTGGGAAAGAGAACAAGGTGGTAGATTCCCTAAGTAGAAAGGACCCAACGATTCAATCATTGATGCGAATTGAAAAGGACCCAATCTTCTTAGATTTGATAAAGATGGACATGGGAATCATAATGAAGGGAACATCATCAATCCTTTCACAAATGATTGCTCAACCTTTACTTTTTGGAAGGTTAAAATATTCTCAAAAAGTTGATGTGGGAATTCAGAAAATTGTGGAAGCTATTGAAAAAGGGAAATCATCAGAGTTTAACGTTAATGAAGAAGGAATTGTGGGATTTGGGGAAAAGACTATGTGTTCCATCATGTCCGGTTCAAAAGAAGGAACATTTGGATGATGCACATAGTTCAAATTTCTCTATTCACCTAGAAAACACAAAGATATATCACGATCTTAGAGAGCATTATTGGTGGGATAATATGAAGAAGGAGATCACTGAATATACATCGAAGTGTCTGGTGTGTTAGCAAGTGAAGGCAAAGAGGCAGAAGTCTAAGGGGATGATGCAACCATTGCCCATTCCAGAATGGAAATGGGATAACACCACCATGTACTTTTTCACCGGACATCTGAAGAAATCCAATGGAAATAGTGCAATCTGGGTTGTTGTGGACTGTCTTACAAAGGTGGCACACTTCATTGATATTAGGGAAGATTTATCACTGGATCAACTGGTATAAATATATATCCGGGAATTGGTAAGGCTGCATGGACTACCACTATCTATTGTGTCCGATCGATATCCAAGACCCACCTTTATGTTTTGGAAGAGTCTCCAACATGCTCTGAATACTGAAATGAACTTCAGTACGGCCTATCATACTCAAACTGATGGCCAATCAGATCAGACTATCCAAACACTTGAGGACATGTTGAAAGCATGCTCAATGGACTTTAAAGGAGGATGGGATCAACATATGCCTCTGGTTGAGTCCTCTGATAATAACTGTTTTCACTCAAAAATCCAAATGAAACCATATGAATCCCTTTATGGGAACAGGTGAAGAACACTGGCATGTTGGGATGAGGTCAGTGATAATAAGCTACATGGACCAAAAAATGGTCGAAGAAATGGTGGATAAGGTGAAAACCATTCAGCATCATATCAAGGCAGCCCAGAGTCGACAGAAGAGTTATGCAGATAACCGTCGATGATACCTTGAGTTTAAAGTTGGAGACATGGTATTTCTATTCATATCTCTGTGGAAGGAGGTTATGAGGTTTTTGAAAGAAAGGGAAGTTAAGTCCAAGGTACATCGACCCCTTTGAGATTCTTGATCTTGTCTAAGCTGTGGCATATCGACTAGCACTTCCACCTACCATGGCCAAAGTACATGATGTCATTCTTGTATACCTCTTAAGAAAGTACATACCAGACCCTTCACATGTACTCTCTTTAGAGGTGGTGCAGTTAGAGGATAATCATTCTTATGAGGAGCAACCGGTGAAGATCTTATATCGTAGAGAAAAATTTCTATGAAATAAGACAATTCCCCTCGTTAAGGTGTTGTAGAGAAACCACAAGTTTGAAGAAGTGACATGGGAATCAGAGGAAATGATGAAGTAGAGTTACCCACATCTGTTTTAGTGTGGGAATAGAAAATTTCTATGGAGAAAGTTTTTAAGGGGGGAAGATTGGAACGACCCAAACTTTCCTTAATGGAAGTCCCTCTTGTTCTAATTAAATGTCTCATTATATAAAATGTTTATATAAAATGTCAACTTCTTTGGTTTTATGTTTTGGTATTTTAAAATACTTTTATGAATTGTGAACATTGTAAACATAGCCATTGAACAGTGATCACATGATTAGTATAAATATATGGCTTTAACAAATCCAATTTACTCAGACAAAGGAAGTGGTGGCCTCATCTAGTAGACGTGCCCCATATGAAGTCCATTTGTCAGAGCTTAAAAAGGAGGATGTGTCTTCGGGCTTCACTATTGACCAAGCCCAAGCTGATCTTGAATATGTTAAGCTTGATCTGAACTGCATAAGAGATAATTGGAAGTTGATAAAGATTACCACCTGAGTAATGTTATCCGATCCACCACAAGAGTCGGTCACCATCAGACTCCTTACCCTTCAGTCTAATGTGAGGGTTATAAGGGGTTATGTAACAGGAAATTAGAACTATTTTCATGTACATTATTTTTTTATATAATAATTAATATACCTTCATTTTATTATTGTTACCTTATAGATGGGTTTTAAAGCACAAATAGTATTATTAGTTAATATTCAACTAAGAAATATATTTTGATAAATTAATGAATTTTTGATTTAAATAATATTTTAATAAATTATTAATATTATAATAAAATTAATTTTTATTAAATATAAATTATTTTACAATTTTATGAATGCCATCATAATTTTTATTATGCTTTAAAGTCCATTTTTGTCATAATCGGTGAATTTTCGATAAATGTCAGTTTTTATATTAAAAGTGAAAATAAAAATATTTAGAAAATTATTTAGATAAAATAAATATTATTTCTGGAATCAGGATGTCGCAATTATCCAACAATGAATTTTTTATAATTTTCTGAGACAGTAAAATTTTTGCGTAAAAATTAAATACTGTTTAAATATATAATGTGTTTTATGACATCATAATTACACAATAGTGATGTAATAAAATAATATAAGCCTTATGGTAGGCCAATATATGTTTTAACACTAAAATAATGTGATTTTGGGTTTGTTTGATTTATTTTACAAAGCATTAATGGATCCTTCAAGGCTTATTACACATCTTGTCTTTTTAGATTGTTTTCCTTGGGAGTGTGACTCACCTCCACATAAGCAACCCCATTATTTTAAGAAGTTCAGAAATTGGACTTATAAAATATATTTTTTCCACATCCCTTTTTCAAAAACCATGGGAAAAACCATGGTCTGGTTTGTGGTTTGGATTAGTTAAATATGAGGTGTCCCAAACCTAAATAATGAAGAATTCCCTCACCTTTCCTATATAAACCCACCCAAGCTCCCACTTAATACTCACTAAAATCCATTGAGGTTATTCAAGACTCTACCTTCCCCTCTCCAAAATCCTCCCAATGATCCCAAATATCTCAAGAAGCCTCTCTCAATCCTCTCTCAATCCTTTGGAATCACACTTCCAAGTAAGAGTTTTTTCTTCCTTTCTCATTTTGTCCAATTTTATTAATGTTATTATGCCCTTTTAATTTCAATTGTAAATGTTGGGGTATGGTTTTGAACCTCCCCAATAATTCCCTCTTTATATTTTAATGATGGTAGACCCCTTTATCTCTCAATAAATGTCTCTCATGTACCCTTGTTACTATGCCGAAATTCAGAAAGGAATTTCTCTCTCCTCTTTTACATTCAAGAAATTATTTTGTATCATGACTCTAAATTCCATTACAATTGCTGGGACATATATATATATGACCCCCGTACTGTCCATTTCATGTAAATATTATGAGACATTCCATTTTCTATCATCAACTATTTTTTAATAATTCTTACGTCACACCGTTACGCTGCCAAAATTGCACTGATTTTCCAAGCCAATGTAATTGTGTAGTGAATACCATGCCCATATCTCTATCAAGGGTATAATCCTTTATGGACATTTACTTATTTTTTATAAGGTTTCATTTATTAATTCCACATTCCTTTATCATGGAATAAATTATTATGTCTTATGAATACATGTTATATGATCCATGTGGCACACTTATGCATGAAATGAAATGTTTAAGAAGGGTGTGCCCTTATAGCACTCCAATGAATTGGGTTAAGAATAGTATCATGATACATCATTTGAAATGGGTGTTTACTCATGCTAATTCATGTGAAACAAGGTTTTAGTCATGATTAATGTGAAATGAGGATTTACTCATGCTCCTTGTGCAATGAGCCTTGGATCATGCTAATTCCATGTTAATTGTCATTGCCACATTTCCATGTAATGATTATCATGCTTTATCATGCCTTTATGTTTAGGCTTCTATTGTTCTCTATTGATATGCCTATTTTCTAACATGTATTATATTCCTCATGTTATTCCATGATTATTCCATTACCGGACATCGTAGCTCACCCTTTTCTTATGCATGTCATCAGGTTATCAATGCAATGCAAAGTACGAGGGAATGTAATGTTCATATAAATGAAGTTTCCAATAAAGATGTTGTATTTAATGTTTTAAAGTTGTTATGTAATAATCCTAATCCCCAAATAATCTATAACTCTAGATATTCTATATTTTATCAAGTGAAGTTTATGTAATAAATTATGTTTAATTGTGTAATAAAAGATCAGGGTTGTCATAAGTAGGTCCAGATTCTTTACATCAGATCACGAGGGACCCTAAAATATGGAGTCTTAGTTGGTCTTAACTAGCCTATTTCACATGCTATTATTTCCTAACACCATTTTCTTACCATCCCAAGAAATCCACATTGTTCCTGAATTCAAACCCCATCCAATCTCTCAAACACCCAAAACCAACTCTCTAATACCATTTTGTCATGAACTTCCTTCTTCAAGATGAGGGAAGGTATGTAAAACTACCAGACCCAACCTTCTTTGTGATTAATGAAAAATAATGTCCCCCTGAGTCCCACCTTCAATAGGCACCAGAGTGGTGGCTCTATCCAAGTGTATAGAACCTCACACAAATATGGAAGGAATTACCCTTTTTATTGAATAAGATCGGGAGATAAGTTGGTAAATCCCAAAAAATTAAAATATTAAAAGTAAAAGAAAATCAAAAATCCATTTCCACATGCATGTTAAAAAGTGAAGCTGATATAATTTACCATGAAAATACCAAATTAAAGTACCAAAATAAAAGCATCTAACAAGCATAAAAACAATTCCCGACGCCCGTGCTAGTAAGGTCCAACACGGTCCTCAAAGTCCCTTTTGAAAATAGAAGACAGTTTATGTATGAAGGGTGAGCATACATGTATAATCAGTAGGAAACATATAGCTACAACTGTAAAAGTGAGGGAAAATACTAATTACCCTTTGATAAAATAGAAGAACCTCAAAGCTCCTACAAAGGAATACTAACCATCCCAGCCTCTCCAAGGAAAACTCTACATATAACTCAAGTCAAGTAAATTAATAGTATAAGCATGTCGATATTTGGTTACCCGACACCACTTTCCCACTGGTTAACTGATCTTCTCTAACGTCTATCATCTGAACGATACCACTCATCCTACATATAATACCACCACCACAACCCACCAGCACACACCTGGGCCACAAACCACACACAATCCCACCCGCACACATTGTGGCCACACAAACCACACCACTCACCCAATGTCACATGGGCCTCTTCCCGTAGAGACTTGGGAAAAAACCTAGCTTGCATACACCTATGCCTCTAATTGCAAACAAACCCTCAACCAAAGAATCTAGTAAAATGGAAAGCCTCATGCCATTATAGCCTGACAAATATTCTTGAGCGATAAGAACCCAAAAGAGGGTGCGAAGAAGTATGTTAGTAACTAGTCATCCACCCTCCCACCAGGATGTTGGGAAAAAAACCACACTCCTGAAATGGAGGTTTTCATCACACAGTTCTCAAAAAGGGTGTGGTGCATATATAAATCCAGATAAACTACATTATGTAAACATATATAGGTAATCAACTACCCATCCTATCCTATGGGTTTCCAAATAAGCAACCAACCCACACAAACACCTTTGTTGCTACACCTATATGCACATCCCTAGAAACAGCCACACTAAAAGACAAGAATATCCTTTTTTAAATTAAAAATTACATTTATTATTTAACGGGATAGAATTATTATATTCTAGCTCTAACAGGTGACTATCAACAATAAACACACAAAAACAACAAAAAAAATACATTCCCAATAAAAAATCCAAAATCTTTCTAGAAACCTATTCAATTGTTGACAACAACCATTCATCAAAATTATATCCCAAAAAACTCATCCAACAACCCAGAAATTCTTCCCTAAAATTCCCAAATGCAGTCCCACAAAATAACAAGTCCATAAAAACACTGTAGCCCCACTTTCCGACATCACACTTCAGGACCATAACATAAACAAAATGCAGTTCAGCTGCTTACAAGTTCATGCATTGTATAATCAATAATTCTCTCAAACTGGGATAGAAAAACACACCATGTACTAGACCGCACATAGAGCTCATTCCAAGTACTATTTACCCACAACACTACTATACACACATACCACACCCATCTCATGGAACCAACTCCTTTGTCTAACCTTGTACCCACAATCTTTCTCTCAATAGAAGCAGTAAACAACTCAACCCAATTTCAAAACAATCTACTAAACACATAACTCATCCAAACCTATTAATATGTTATATATACATTATAATTTATCCAGCATAGGATCTTTAATTCAACTTAATTATAACTGGGGTGATAAAAAACTTGATTGGGGTGAATTAATTTATCTTATAGAGTATACATGATTAAGAAGATTTAAATATTGCCGTCAATGTTCAAGAATATAAAAAAAAACAACATCACTTGTGCTCAATAAAGGCCACTATTGTCTATGATTTTCAGAATACACATATCCACAACAACCATAATAGAATCAAAGATGACAAATAAAACATGTAAACAACATCAAACTACTCTTTGACCATTGTTTTATTTATCTGTGTTGTCTTTTAATAAAAAATCAATTCTTATCTATTTATTGTTTTTAAGAATGTTCCTGACCATTAATCACAAGAGTTCATAAGTATCACCACCATTCAGGATGAAAAAATAGTGTGAAGTAAGAGAAATCCCTACCTATATGATTAATGGATTTTAGTTTCTCCTTGCACTAAGAACAGTGGATCGTGCGAGTCGAGGGAAAGAACTCCAGGAAAACGGAGTTGGAGAGCACTAGAATAGGTGCACGACTCATCTATAGAGGAAGGATCTTGGAACACCCAGGGGAAATAGAAAACATAATAGGAAGGTAAGATCCTTACTTTGAAGAGCGAGATCTAGTTTTAAAGGAAGATCAGTTTCCAAAAAGTCATTAATCTTGGGATTTTGATCATGATTATGTGGTTTCAGTAACTCAAATCACCCAGAACGTACGAATATTTAATGACATAATTAATAATCTTTGACCCTCCTTTAAAAACACACAAATAAAAATTTAAACTAATTTTATATCAAATAGGATGTTAGAGGGGGGAAATATGGAAAACCCAAGAAACTAGTAAAAGAAGAATTGGAAAAGGTAGGGACACCATAATGGTGCCACCATAATAATGAAAATATTTTGGAGAGACATTATATGTGGTTCCACCATCTCAGTGTGTGATTGTGACAATACAGTCGCGATAGTGCGACCATGAAGGTGTGACCGTGATGGTGCGATCATGACCATTACCACAGTAAAGGTGTGACTGTTTTTAGTGCCACTGTTTCAATGTGACTGTGACTGGTGTGACCATAATAGTTCCACTATTTTGGTGAAACCATTTGGTGGAACCAAGGTTTTGGAAAACTCCAAGGAAAAACCATAGTGACCCCCAAGAACACTACAACACTAGATTTTATTGAAGGAAGGGCTCATGAAAACTGGGGTTTTACACCAGGTCATTTTTATCTAAATATATGTTGTGTATCTCATGGTTACTCAATGATTTGTATAAAAATTTTGGGAAATTAAATCATATAATATGAAAATATTTTTCAACATCATAATACTGATTGTTTTAAATATAAATCATGAATGATCCCTTTGTAAATTGTGCATTAGTCATGTTTTTTATAGGGATATATTTTCATAAATAATTTAATTTTGGTTATTATATTTGTTTTAAATTATAAAAAACAAAAATGAGCCACACTATATGGTTAATTGAATAATGATATAATTTTAATTAGAGAGATAATATAAAATTGTATTATAATTTCTACAAAAAAAGTTTTTGTAGGGTATTATAAGGATTACAAAATAAGTCACACGACGTATATATAATAAGAAATTTAAAATAAAATTTTGAAAGATATCAAAAAAAATTTATATATATCCTTAAAATATATTTTATATGATACTATGTGAGGTGAAATAAGAAATGGTATGTTTTTCTTCAATGAATGTGGGATATCATGACAATACCATATTTAAACTATTGTGTATGATTTGATTGTATCTTAATATTGTGTATCATATTTTATTATTTTTATGTGTCATATTTTTCATTAGAAAAAAAAATGAAAATAAGTTTTAAATATAGAATCTTCCAAATTTGACATCAATATTATAAACATTTAATATAATGAAACAGTTTGAAGGATTGAAACAATATTCATGTTGTGAATACATGTATGTTTGATGTGCATATCAAATTTTATTTAATGTATTAGTTAATAAATTGGGATTCATAAATGATCAAAAAATCCTATATAAATTGATTTTCACCATATCATGTGTGATTTTAAAATATTCTATTCTATTTACCATTCATTTAATCTCACATACTTCTTAATTATTTTCTTCCCACGACACTATCATGTCCTGGACTGCATGAGACTCATTCCCATATAATGGGTGATTCATCTTAATCATTTTCCATAACCCTAAAATGAGATATTATTAGATATTACACTAACTAATATCTAATTAAATTATGATGGAAGAATAAAGATTCAACCATTAATGGGATATGATTTACTTAGTTTCAATATTTACTCCTATATAATATTTTTATTTCATTCAATAGTGGTGTTTTGAAGGAAGTTTTAAATTTATTTCTTTCCATTATTTAAACGGTAATAGATTCATAATATCCCATCAACTATAAGTAGTAATCATCATAGAATATTAGGGAAAATGGGAAAAAATATAAATAATTCATCGTAGACACTATAATAGGGGTAATTTATAAGGGAAACTAAAAATGGATAAATATGAATTACATGATATCGATGGATGTATAATAAAAAAATAATTAAATAAAAAATATAACTTTTACAATTATGAATTCCTAGATATAATAACTATATAAATAAATAATTATAAGGAAAATTTTATATCATACTGGATAAATTCATGTTGACGGGAATCATAAACATAATGTCAATGATTTTCCCAAGAGTCCATTCATAAATGTGACTAAATAAAATAATTAAGGAAAATAATTTATCTCTTGTGACCGAATGTTGTATCACAGGGATATATAATTATAGAACATGTCTATAAAATAAATAATCCAACGAATCCATCAAAGGAATTTATTATATAATCAATACATTAACAAATATCTTATTATGAAATTGTTTTTTAATCAGGTTTAAATAATATTTAGTTATCGACAACGAAATTATAGTTATAGTTTTTCCAAATTTTACCCTAGTTAATGTAACATTATGGCCACATAGATGAATACGTATCAATCGAACAGAACACTACATTATTTTCAAACTGTAACAGAATTTATCCATTTAAATGGAATGATATTTGAGTATTTATGTTTGATATTAATATCATATGAGGATATAAATAAGATGAATCCATTTATTTCAATATTTACCAACTAATTATTATTATAAAATAAGAGGAAATTAATTCTAAATTTTATATTTATATATCACACTTATATGATATGCATTAGAGATACGAAATTTTAAATAGTATAAAATTCCATGTTAGCATAAGATCATATCCAATGATTTGAATATTTAAAATTGGAATTTAACACACTTAATACATGATATATTATTACCTTGATACATTTAAGTCATTGAATATTGAAAAAACCCATCTCTTAGATAGAATCCATAAATAAAACCATATATACATGGCATAAGTATGAATTTTTATTTTAGTGTTTTATATTCTAAATGTAATTTATATTTTTCATAGTTAATAAAGTTTGTATAATGAGTTATAATTGTAATATATAAATTATATCAATATAATAAATTTACTCTAATTAATATTGTTAATATTTCTGGTTGAAATGATAATGTTCTAAAGTGGAAGATAAAATATTTAGAACCCACACCTTGAAATATACCTTCATAAAGACTATGATTGAACACCATAAAATATTTTTGGCACTATATAGGGACTCAAAAGATTTCATTTTAGAGGATACATGTTCTAATAAATGTTGGTGTGTTGTGGAATTGATGATGTATGTGTAATTATAAAAAACAAAAAAATAGTTTTTAGTAATTTTTAGACATAGGGTCTTAAACATGTAGGTTTTTTTAGATGAAAAACCATTAGGGTAAATGGTATTAAAAAATATTTATTTCACAGTTAAAATATGAATTTTTACATTTATTCATTTTAGAAATAATATTAATTTTTTAATCATGATTTTTCCATGGAAAATACCAATATTCAAAAATAATTATTTTTATGATATTAATATAATTTTAAGAAGTTTAAATATAAATTATAGGTTTATAATTTTTTTTCATTTAAATTTTCTTTAATAATAAAATAACATATTTTTTTCCATATATTTACATGTATTACTTTTTTCATTTATCTATATGAAAATAATTTCATCATATTTACCATATTTGATTTTTGTATTTTTAATATTAGTGTAAAAATAAATTATATAAAAAATTTACAAAAAAAAACATTTTATATTAATTTTTTATTCAATATTTTATATAAATGTTTTAAAATAATTATATATATATATGATAATTATATTTATTACATAAAACTCTTGGAATTTCATTAAACCATGATAATATAATAAGAAATTTAATAAATTATTTTTTATAAAATAATAGTTTTATTTTGAAATATAATTTTGAATTTGGATTATTATTTATTGATATATATATATTTTTTAATAATAAATATATACTCTATTATGGAAAAATAATGTTTCTTTATATTTTTACAGTCATATGTACAACAGCTATGTTAGTCCTTGTAAGATCTAGACAGACACACCTGATGTGGGATAGAGTAACGTGAGGTCAATGTTTTCTAAATACTAAAAACACATTAAGGTTATAACTTATTTTTTGTTAAGCCTATGTGGTCAGATAAGATATATGCATATCTTTTCTTCATTACATTCATAGACACCCCATGTAATATAAGTAGAATATCAATCATATGTGTTTTTACACATTTTTACTTGTGTGGGAAACCTAATACTTAGTATTATTGTGTTTCTCCTTGTCACATATTCTATACTATAAATATTGTCTTCAATTTATAATTGATAGGTGATATTTGTGTTGAAAATCATGATCAAAATAAGAAATTGACAATGGATCATTATTTTGAAAAAGATAGAAACCACTCTCACATGTTTTCTATATTGGAATCCTAAGATATATGGAAACTCCTTCATCCAACATAAATATGATCACAATCCAATCCATTATGTATTTGAAACTATAAAATATTTTATGCTCACTCAACCTATAGGGTACTTGTTTTCCTTCTGGTCATAAATAGGTAAGCATGAAACTCATACTATGAAGACAATGAACTACTTCCTTGGTCATCGTTGAATCTAATCAATAGATTCTCATAACGTGGTCCTAAAAAATAAAACATAGAAATTTTTTCCAAATAAGTATACATAGAGGTATATTGATTCAAATTCATTCATATAAAAAAATCACTGAACAAATGGTTCAATTCATTCTCACTACATGTAAAACATCATATAATAGTTTTTCCTTCATCATTTTCCCTTCCAATATCAAATAACTAAGACTAATGATATTCATTTTATTCTCTTTTTTATAAACCATACGATTATCTACTTCATCACATTATTTTCTTCATCAACACTTTCTTTATTTAGGGATCGATTTCCCAATCATATTATAATTTCATCCTTGATATAGATTATACTATAGGATATTGTTTTTTACGATTTATCCCTATTTGATTTTTTGTTAAACATATTTTGTTGGGTTTCACGTTTTCATTAAACCATGGTAGATGAGTCTTTATCAAATAAATATAATCATTGATGGAGAAAATTACCGAATGTTTAAATAATTTTTTTAATTACTATACTCTTTGTGTAAATGATACATATAGGCATATGCAGGTTTCATTGAGTTTGTATGACTTCAAAGGTGATTCAACCTTTTCTGTTGAAAGAGGTATTAATCTTTTTTGTATTAAATTTATCTGAAGTGTACTTGTTACATGATGTATAAATTTTTATACAAACATGTAGTGATCTAGTTTATGATGTGTAGTGGTTACAAATTTTGAAAGTAGTTCACATTGTGTAATTATTGGGAGGTGTTAAAATTAAACAGATGTGATGGTTTTAATGTGAAAATCATAAGTATGTATTAAATGACATGAAATATACTTACACATTATTTAATGCATGGAATATGTTGTTTTAATCATATACAACACTTATGTTTGAATTCATCCATTTCATCCCTACCCCCTCTCGAGAAATATATCCATGATTTTTTTTTGAAATTCCTCTATTTTGAAAATCTTAATCATGCATGTAATCCAGAGTCAGTGATTCTTCGTAGGTTTCCCTTATCTTATGTCATTTCTTTTTTTGGAGGTGGTATTTGGAGCTCATTTTTTATTTTATTTTCATCAGGATGAGGTTTGACCTACATTCCATCTTGTGATATTCCTCACGTCTATTCTAGTAAGTGATTCTAATTGGAAGTGTTGCTTAATTAAAAAATAAGATAACCTAGTATGAAGCGTAACCCTATGGTCTTTTAAATTTTTGAGTAGGTAAAATAATGTGATTGCACTAACATTATTCTCCCATTAATTATATGAATGGAAATTATTTTTATATTGTGAGATAGATTATTCCTTATATCCATTTGGATTGAATGAAATAGTGAAATGGTATATGGATTCCCATGGTGTGACGAAACCCATTGATTAATAAGAACATTTCTATTAGCTAAATTATTTTTCAATAAGATAATACGTTTCATTTGATTTATTGATATTTTTTTAATAAACTAATGTATAAATGAATGTGTAATTGAAAGAAAAATGGTAATATTCATTGATAACCATAGAGGCATATGATGTGATATAGTGATATCCATACTGTAATGAATGGATGGGTTGTTGTTTAAATATATAGATAGCAGGAAAATTATATTTATACATGGTGAAATGAATATATTGAGAGTTATTCATATTTATTAATTCTGAAATTCTTATATAGTGGGATATTCAAATTGCTCCATGATGAAATGTTTATACAAAATGCTCTAAGAGTGATACATGCCAAAAATATTATATAGTGGGATATACCAAGTGATACATGATGAAATTATTATATATATGGCTATTCCCATGAAAACATGATGAAATTATTATATTGAGGTATTGGACCAATATGTGGTGAAATTCATATATAGAGGGATTCATTAGATATATTCATCATTCCATGGTTTATAGTTATAGTTGAAATTGTTTTTGTAATATGATTGGAAATATTTTGACAAGGTGTCTAAGAATGTTGACTTATGAAATGCATTAAATAAATAATTAATATAAATATTTATCAATTTATTGCATGTAATTATTATGATTTTATTTTTGTAGACAACATGGTTTCAACCAATGGAGTTGTAATCACATTATATACAATCACCCATTTTGTAACACAGTGGATTACATGGTTGTTGGTATAGACATGGGAAAGAGACATGGTTTCTAATTTTGTTTCTTACTGGATGTGCTAATGTTTGGGGGTGGTTCCGACATGGGGCTTACGAATGGGGAATTTTTAGATTTTATTATTTTAGAATATTAATTTATTTGTATTATCATTAGTTTTAAATGTAGATAAATATCAGTATTTCATTACATTATTCAACACTAATGGTTTCTTACGTACTATTTTATTTTATAGTTGTATTATATAAGGTTTCTACTATTCGATGTTACCCTGATGTTATTATTATTTGATTATTTTCTATATTTTTTAAATGTATTCCAGGGGTTATAGTATCCATAAAATACATATCAGACCCCACTATATGTTAGAAGCATCTAAATTTTGGGCAGTCTAGCCAGATGTCCCTTAACCAACCCATATTGGCCGAAGGAGATATTTCCAGATTAGGTGATATTATAACATGGTATCAAAAGAGAGGATTCCTCATTCAGATTTCCTTATTATTTTTGATTTATAGATAAGGTATTGAAATTTTCAAGGATGTGGTAATGTTTTTTACTATGGTAGTAGCTAAACCATATACAGGGTAAAATATGTGTGCCTATAGATGGGGTTGTTGTATATGATATCCACTTCTTTTAGTTTATGTTATTTGACCCAGAATGATTATCATGATGTGTGATGTTATTGTTTTTTTATATTTACATTCATGAAAGTGTATGGAATCATAGGGGCATGCATGATAAATTATAGGTACAGATGGATATATATATATATATATATATATATATATATATATATATATAAACAGGTATTGTTCATGACAAGGACATATTTATTCAATGTGATATAAAATTTCCTATATGAAATGTTAAATGAGATAATAATTAAATATGATAAATAAAATGAATTTACTTTTATGTTTTCCTAAATAACATAAAAACAATTATAGGGAGATAAATATTTGTTGTTCCCTTTTGTTTTATCCTATTGATGTCAACATTGTTGTTATATATAGTGTTATAAGGGGTGTTTTTTCCTTGTAGATAAATTGTCCCATATTCTTTATCATGATGAGTGTCTGGTGAGTTTAAATCCGAATGTTACTAAAGCATAGGAACATGAAAATCCAGAATGTAATGGCCTAATCTAGCCACTGATCATGATATTATAATCTATGGACCAAGCCCACATGGTTTTTCTTTCCTTGTGCTCTGGCCCTCTAGAATTCTTTATGAAAATACTTCATTATGGGAGAGGTATCCACACCAACTTAGAAAGTGGTTCTTTATGCTCCTCCTCCTTTAATGTGGTATTTATGTAATCCTCCAAGATATAAGGGCTCAATGTCCTTGATGGAACACAGAATAAACTCTAGTTATTATACCATTTGTAACATCCTAATTAATCCCATGATCATGATATTATTCTCCTTGGGCAAAGCCTGCACTGTTTTTCTTTCCCTATGATTTGGACCTCAGGCATTCCCCAGCAAAAGGCCTCATGATGGGAGAGGTACTCACACACCTTATAAAGTGGTTCTTCAGTCTCCTCCTCCTTTGATGTGGTATTTCCATAATCCTCCCCCTATAAGGGCACAACTCCCCACTATAAAGAGATCCAATAATGCCACATAATTTACTTTTTTGAGACCTTATAAGAAAGGAAGTTTGTGATTGGGGTTTTCATAATTCATAGTGTGAAGTTAACCTAGAAACCAGAATAATGTTCTATGGCATGTGGAAGATGTTCTGGTGGTCAGGGATGAGGTGAGACATTACTGAGTTTTTCTCTCAATTCAATACATGCCCTCAGGTTAATGTTGAAAAACAGAAACCTTCGGGTTTTCTTCAACCACATATATTCCCTAAATGGAATTGTTATGAGACCTATAACTATATTTGAGTTAGGTTTCTATGTAACTACTGAATGAATAATGAGATATGGGTTTTGATCGACAGGATGACCTTGTCGGCTCAGTTTATAGCCTTTCTTGATAAAGACAAAGATTAGGAGTTGTGATGTATCTACATGAAAGATATTGTTCACTTTCACAGATCACATTCTACTATACATTATGGTAGGGAATATATTTTTACTTATCCCCTTTGTAGAGTCCTTCAAGAGGCACTGGAATCTCAGGTTCTTTTGATCATTGCCTACCATCCGCAGTCAGATAATCAAAAAGAGAGAACTATGCATATTCTCATGGATATGCTTCACGCTTATGTTCTCGACTTTGATGTATCTTGGGATGACCACTTGGGCCCGGATGAGTTCTCTTATAAAAAACGTTATCAGTCCAAAATAATAATGGATACTTTTGGGGCCTTGTATGGTCAGCCTTGTAAATCAATGTTATATTGGTTAGAAGTTGGCGAAAGTTCCTTGGAAAGAACATGAGTGGTAAAAGAGATAACACCTAATATTTAGTCGATTCATCAAAGAATGTTCACATCAAAAAGCCAATATAAGTCTTATTTCGATTGATGTCATAGAAATTATGATTTTTCATTTGGTGATTTTTTCTTTAAAATTTTACCCCGGTTGGTTCATTAAAGGATTGGGAGGTAAGGCAAGGGCTCGTCTCATTTTCTAGGAGCATTCTAGTTTTTTTATCATGTCGTTAAAGTTCCTTACCATTTAAAAATACCATTGCAACTAATTTTGAAACATAACATGTTCCAAGAATCACAAATAAAAATGCATCTATTAGATCTATATCACATTTTGAGTTGGAATGATCTTGAGATTGAGCCTGATTTTTCTTTGATTGAGCATCCAATCATGATAGTTGATTCTGAGGCCAAGGTACTCCATGGGAGAAATATACCATTGGTTATTAGGCTAAGGTATCATGGTTCTGATAATCATAATACATGGGAATGTGAGTCATTTATGATATAATAGTTTCCTCTTCTTTTTTTTAGGGAGGCTTTATCATAGGCTTTCTGGGGTCAGAATTTCTTTATTGTTGGGAGGTTGTGAAATATCATTACAAATATAATAGGTATTACTTAGACCATATCTTACATTTTCCTTTTCATTAAAGTTTCACAGTGGAGTTTGGATAGAGATAATACCTGTAATGGCGATGTAAGATATTTTTTTGGATTCTCACCATCAAATTGATTTTTTCATGTAGACTGAATGAGGGTTACACACCAGGAAACAAGCGTACATGCCATGTACTAGTACAAAAAACAGGTCATGATCGGGTTCACGTTGTGATGGGTACATATTGTGATTCACCATTTCACATAATGAAGTAGTTAATTTTATTTTTTTAATTAAGATTGTAGGGATTTATGTCTAGGAGAATCATTTTTCAGTGGTTATTAAAATTAAAGTGTTCACGAAGTGTATTGGGATTAAACTTCGTGTAATACCCCAACTTGGTTTCTAAAAATTGTAAGTTTGGCTGCTTAATTATTTTTGTCTCCTCTTCAGTTCGTTCTCCCACTACCAAATTATTTCCCCCATGATCTCAAATCTGTCCAACACTTCTAGATCCATTCCTCTGGAATTCAATCATTATTTTACATGAGTTGTGATTCTTTGTTAGGTGTTTTCTCTAGTTAATCAAATTTCTCTCTTTATCCTCTCTTGGGATTTCAATGGATCATCTTGGAATTGATGGATTTGGGTCCTATGGTGTGGGATATTTCTTATAGTTTGAGTTTTGAGGGAATTTACATCTTACTTCTCAATGATGGGTGTTATTTCGTATTTTGAGTTTCAATAAGAGGTTGGGGGTTTCATCCCGATTATCCAAAATTGATCAACTTAGTATTTCTAGATATTTTTTCAATTTCATTGTTAAATTAAAATTCATAAAATTTCATTCAATTTATTTGATAGAACCTAATTCCAGTGAATTGTGATATTTAAAATTGTTTTGGTAAGGTAATTTTGAAATCCCCCAATTCTTTAGAATTGAGGTTTATTTTATAGAATTTAGTTAATTTAAATTATTTAATTAAATATTTGGATTTGATGAAAATGATTTCAATTAAATTTCAGAATTTAATTTTTGATATGAATTATGGAATGGATGGAATGGGTTTTTAATCGAGTTTAAACATGTGAAAATGGATTAAAATGATTTGATAGAAACCCAGTTGTTTAATCCAGCATAAAGGGCAGATTTTTTTATTAAACCCTATTTTGGTTTTTATTAGAAAAAATTGGCATTTTGAAATGTAATAATGGTTTTGAATTTTATTTTAAGCAGTTTTAAAATAAATTACCCATCATGTAAGACCACATTCTATCCTTTGGTAGTTTGTGAGTTATTTGGATACACTCTATGCTATTACAATGTTCTAAAACATACCTATATTGGGTCACATCCCCGATGGGAGGGTACCGATTAACCTTTGTCCAGTGTTAGGCAGAATGAGTATACTCATTTTTCTAATAACACTTAATGTGTTTATAATCTTATATCTTGTTTTTATTATCATACTATTTGGTCAATGACTATGTTCCTCTCTTATTTATTTATATACGATATATAAATGTGTTCTAATGTTGTAAAACTACAATACATTCCTTTTCTATATTTTCTGAAACTATTTTATTTAATTGTTTTATATAATCCATTGTTTTAAAAATATTCCATCTCTTATAATGTATAGAATGAGCTATAAAATTATTTTCCATCATTTGAAAAATATATATCTTGTTTTGTTTAAATATGTTTTTTGAATTTCCTAACATTTTTATTTTGAAAATTTTATGCCTCTATTTGGAAAATATATATTTGGAATCTATTATGTAATATTTGTTAGTATCTGACTTGGATTAGGATCACACCCTATTGTTTCAATCAGGTATTGGTAGACATTGTCCTTCCAGGTTTGTGAAAGGAAAATGGATCACTTGGCGGTGGATCCTACTGTTGAACTGTGGACATGTGGAGTTGTGTCTTGAGTTATATGGGTAGTTGTTTTCCATATTTTAGTACATGGGTTGGGGTAATTTGGGATTTTTAGGCTGGATTGTATTATGTTACATTACTCCCAATGTTGTTTCTTTTATATGAATACTGACTTGCTTTTATTTCTTCTTCTATGCCTTGTGAAAAAATTGTTCCCACTTACATGTTGTATGATGTCAGGTGCTAGTCACTGACCCAAGGGGATCATGAACACCCTTTGGGATATGTGTGGGAAGGCTCAGTTATTTGGTTACTAGGGTACCTCGGCTGGTTCGTGACACCAGAACCTGAGAGGATCAAATATATTTTCATCATCACAACTACTTCTTGGGGATTATGAGTTCCACGGAATGGGATATTGTTAATATTTTTCTTTGAACTTCTGACAAGAAAAGAGGGGTTTAGTTATAGCATCACCCAAACATCATTGTCGAGGGAGGACCCTAGGTAGATGAGTTATGGTTTGAGTTAGTCCATATGATCTTCATGAACCTTAATACACATGATGATATGTGGGTGTATCTTACTTCGTATATGCGTTGTGGACTAGACATGAATTGGTGCTATATTCTAGAGTAGGATAATTATGTGGTTGTGCTATCATGGAAGGAATTATAGTAAATCTCCATGATCCAGTTCTATCATTAGGTGTTGAGGGTTTAGAAGGATCAGAAGTACATGATTTTTACTTATGAGGTTATGTCAGTAATGGACAACACTGAATGTTTCACAAAGCATAATCACTTTGATACATATATTGTGGCAAATGCAATCTCCTGGGAGTGGAATTTTTAGGAAATGATTTATTATGAGTTGAGGTAATAGGTGATTGATTTTTTTAAGTATATTTTGAGACATGATGAATTATACACTCATTATGGAAGGGAATCTGAGAGAAGATATGAGTACTGGCCATGAAATTTCATTTGGGTGAACTAGATTCTATTCTTCTGGTAAAAGGAATCACTGTTATGATTGTTATCAGTACAGAAACAATGGGTATAGTATTCATGGAATCAGGAATATATCCCAATACCTTATCATATTGTAGTGCTCTGAGTGGGGAATGGTGGGCCATAATTGTCTTCATTGCCTTTACCCCTCTTTAGTGTTCCATGGTTTAGAATGATAGGCCATAATAAGAAGTTTTTCATATCTTATCGATGTGTAGTAGTGGAGAGGATCGGAAAAACTACTAGAGTATTGGTGGGACTCATATATTTCTCATTAATTAGGTTGTGGGGGTTCGACAAGGCATTCATGTAGATATAGAGAACAAGGTACCCTAGGGCAGTATTAGTTGTACAAGGCTTAGGGGATAGCTCAAGGGAGTCATGATCAAGCCGAGGGAATTGTGTTTAGATATCAATTAACTAAGTATACTACTCCAATAATTGTTAATGTAGGATCTTATACCATCAGAGATATATATTTTTCCATCTATTCTTGCTTTATTTTTTTAACATAGGATCATAAAATTCCCTTCTATCTGCTCTTTTTTATAAAAAAATCATTGGTATTGGAAATCTTATATGATGTTTTGACCATTGACACTCTATTGTGAGTTCTTTTAGATAATTTAAAACATTGAAATGTGTATTCTCCAAATATCAGTGGTTACCATTTCTTTTGGGAACTATTTTTTATGAAAATTTTAGGATTTGATTTATTGTTAGTATGGTTGTGATAGTTTTGTACCAAGATTATATTGATTATTTCTAGAGGAGGATTACATTTCAATCATAGTAAGAAGGTAGGTATTCACACCAATGTGGATAGTACCTTCAAGATGGTAATACTAACATGATTCTAGATGGTTTGAAGTCCTAGGGATGTGTAGATATTAATTAGATATCTATTATAAATATTATTGGGGATATGATAAAGAGATTGAATTCATCTAATATATAGTGATTAGTTATGGAAGACATCATATATGGTTAGTGAAAACCATTAGGTTCATATCATGGTAGAATAAATTATATTCTTTTATGTGGCTAATTGTGACTTTTTATGGTATTTCTAAAGGAGGTGATGATCAAATTTCATGCTTCATGATGGGTGGCACATAATGGTTTGAAAAAGATGAATCAGGGTCTCTGTACACAATATTGATTTTTATGAATGAAGAAGGAGGTAGTTGACTTCATGATTTAATATTTCACATATTATCTAGTGTAGTCTAGTAATTATATGCTTTTAAGGATTTTTATACCTCTTATCATTCCAAATTTGAAATGGGATGATGTAAGAATTGATTTTGTTACAAGATTACCCAAGAAATCTTGTCTGAATAATGAAAAATAGGTGATATTGGATCGACTAATGAAGGTATACAACAACATTCTCTTTATGTAGACTTTCATAGTTAAATATCTGGGTACTCTCTATGTGTGTAATATAGTTCGGTTGCATGGTTCTCATAGGAGTATAACTTCTTAAAGAGATACTTGTTTCATGTAGTAGCCCTTGAAGTTTTTTTAAAAATCCGTCCAATCCGATCAGATTATCTAGGGCCTGTTGGGTATGTTATGGGCTTATTTTCTAGACTTAAATGTTCTATTTGTGATACATATACCCCTTTGAGTAGTTATCATATAATATGTTATCCCAACCGATTTATTTCTACTTATTGATGGTTGGAGTGAGTTGAATCATGGATTGTTGTGTCAAGCCTCATGGAAGAGATTTCCAAGCTAGTTCAAATGGATTAGGATGATGTTGGTGATGTAATACCCTAATTTAGTGGATGTAATTCCATAAATAAAAATTTTATTAAATAACATATATATAATTAATTAAATTTTCTTTGGGTGTATTTGGGACCTCATGGGTGTTCAAGGGGTTTGGTGTAAGAAATAGAGAAAAATTGGGCCAACGTATACAATGATAATAGTTAGTGAATAGGTATATAAATTGTTCAGCCTTCCCTGGAAAATTGTGCAACCTTATATAGTGGAATTACTCATGGTTAGCACATTTTTTTTTCAAACATGGTATGGTTTCCTCAATGATAGTCTAACCCAAAATACTATAAACAATGTCTTGCAAATGGTTTGTTCATGGTTTGGAAAACTGTACGGGTAAACAGTGAACACCATTAAAAGTTTTAAAATTTATAGGTTTTATATCTTGGTTTTTGGTTCATAGGGTCTTTTTAGATCCCCACCTGATTTATCCCTCATTTATTACTCTCACAACCCTAGTGACAAACAAAATTGATCCTTGCTTCCCAAGTGTAGTTCTCTTTCCATTATTGGGTTTTTAGAGCATGGTTAGTTGCATATTGAAACTCCAAGTAAGTCTAACACTCTTATTTCTTCCAATTTATAGATCAGGGTTTTTAGTTCCTCTCATCATCTTCACATTCCCAAAAATCCTATATTTCAACTGGAAACTAGGTAGTGGATTTGAAGGGTGTTTTGATCCTAATGTAAGGCTACAATTTATAGCTTTTTCATCATCATATTTGAGGTTGGTGGTCTAAAATTTATATCTCATAGTCATTGTGTTTATTTGTGAATGATTTGTTTCATTTTTTTGTTCTATCTTGTTGTTATTTTGATTCCTTTAGGGATATTTGGTAAAATAAAACTAAAAATAATGAATTGAAACCATCATGATCCTTGTGGTATTTTCTGAGGTTGATTTGTTGATTTAGGTCCACCAATGGGTTACACACGCATTCTCGGACCAATTTTTTTCTAGTTATGTGTAGAGTTGACGTGGGATAATGTAGAGATCGTGAAAAAATGATAATATAGTCGGTTGAGTTGGAAATGTAATAACGATTGTTTTTACTAGGGTTTTTAATGGAATAAGGGGTTGTTAGGAATGGATCTGAATGGGTTAATTTTGGTAATTGAGATTTTATAAAATTGAATACAAATTATGTTGAAGTGGAAAAAAAGATTATTACATGTGAAATGAAGAACATGATAAATTTCAATGGTCTTGTGAATTGAAGAATATGTAAAAAAAAATCATATGGGAATTGATGAATATGTTGAATGGGTTGATACATCTGAATTATGGTATATACCAAATTGTTTGAATAGAATAGAGTGGTTGTGCTATGTGACATATGAATGGTACTCAAAATTCATTTGTGGGAATTTTTTTTGAATTGATAAATGTTATACATGGGATAATGTATTGAAATTAATGAATATTGGATAATGTACAAGAATTGATGAATATACATAATGAGTTATAGAATGATAAAAGGGAAAGGGGGTTAATGGGATATGTAATATAAATGGTAAGCATGTTAACAGTTTATTGATGATATTAATTCCCATATTTTTATGGATTGTGATGGATATGTGTATTGATTGTGAATGGTATCTGATATTTTATTTTTTTAATCGATAAACACCAACCAAGTTCACATGTCTTGGTTGTGTGCGGTACTCGCTAAGGATATATACCTATGGGTTGAGTTAGACCGAGGATATAAAATCCACCCTGCAATGAAAGGGCTAGGGAAGGTGGCATAGATCTATTTCATAAATGGTTTCCTTCAACCCAGACTGAGGTTTGATGGTGGGGATAATGTGTTTTTTGTGAGGTGATTATCCCTGGTGAGATATGCACATGACTTATTTCCTTATGAATAGTGATTAATTCCTTATACACTTTTGGGAATTATATAAATGTATAACCCTTTGAACATATGTTCATAATGAATTATGAATGAAAGTATATGAAAATGATGAAAACGGTACTCAGGTTAAAAATAGATAATGTTAATTTTTTTTAAATAATGGGACCTATGCTAAATTTTTATTATTTTCCTTTTGATAAGTATATTCATGAACTATCTGTTTAGACTGGATATTTTTAAACACTATTGGTGGTGTCCTTCATAGTTTTACTCACAACATGCTCAAACATTGTAGGGTATCCAAGAAGATTTCATACTTATAAGGTAGGACAGGGGAAAAGGCCGCATGTTGGGGTGTTCAGTTAGATGTGGGATGTGCATTGATGGGGTCTTAGAATTGGAGAAAGGTTCATTTTTTGATCCAGTTGTTGGTATTTATTTTGGGTTTACCTGGACTTTTTTCTCTATAAGAAAGACATGGAATATTTTATTATATGATTTTTGTTTTGTGCCCAGTTTTGAGATATGCTTAATTATGAATGTTCATTGGTTATTTCATATCTTCTATTCTATTGAATTAGTTATATGATGTGGGTTACTTGGGTAAATATGGTATAGTCTCTCTAAGTGACTTATTAGACCCTCAATTCTAGTCAAAAACATCTTCCATTTGGGGAGGTGCATTTAAGTTCATGTGGTTACTCAGCTCAGGGAACCAATTACTATCTCTTGGGTCGGGGATATTTCAAAGTTGTATCATATCATGGTTCTATTCAATGGTATTATTATTTGGAGTGGTATATAGGATGTTTGGATTTTTGGGTCCATGACAATGAGCTTTTTCATGGGAGTAGCTGACCCATGTTTGAGGGAAACACAGATTTCCAAGGATGAGAATTTTTTAATGATATTTCCTACTATAATGGAAACAAATTTCATGATTTAGTGATTAACATTTTATTTGATATGAAAATTTTATGATATTTTACTAATATATGGAATGCAACTTATTTTTTAATTGATGCATCATTATAGGAGCATTGGGATATATGTGGCCTTCATCCTGGTGGTCACAAATGGGGTGGTTTTTGGGGGCTTGGATGGTAGGATTAATTTTACATTATTGAAAAATTGGAGGAAAATGGTTTCTAATAAGGGTGATGAAAATTTGAAAATTGATGGAATCTAAATGAATGGTTAAATAATATTTCTCATAATGAATTGTTAAGGGTGTGTTAAGATTTATGGTTGTGATAAATTGAAATGATGGAATTGTGACTAAAAAAATTTGATTTACATTGTGATTGAAAAATTGTTAATGTATTGGGATTTTTGAAGTTTGTGAATGACTTAAAATATTGTTTGTAGTAAATAGTGAAATGGGATGGTTACAAAAAGAGAAGGATTTTTTTTTATTGGTGGAAATGGTTCAAAATTATGGTGTCTAATGAAATGTGTGTACCTACATTAGTAGGATTTTCTTATGTTGAATATGACCATGGTAGGGATGGTTGTGGTTAATATTGCATATGTGATCACATATATTGGGATATTTTATGTGGTGTGGGTTTTTATGGTAGATATTGTATTTTACATTATGTTCTACACAGATCTTACTCCCCATGAGGTGCATTATTTTTTGATGAAAATGTTTTGAAATATGATTCCAAATATGTTGGGATTTTTTAGGTTGAGAAAATATAACTTTCTAAATTTTGAGCCTTGAGTTTTTATAATGGTATTGTTAATTATAAAATAACATGTAATGATGGAAATTTTAGTGAATAATTGTATTAATTATTCATGGTGATTTTTATTTGACCTTTTTTGTGGGTGGTTTGGGTAGTGACTATGCCCTAGGAAGATACCCAAATTAAACGACATGAGACCTTGATAAGTCTCGATGTGCTGATAAAGGGTTTTCTCGTGTTATGTTTTTATTATGGTTGTGACCCTTATTTTTAAGATGTTTTTTGATAGGGTGATGAAGGTAACCCTTATGGGTTTCATTTTTGGGGGTCATATGTTGGACCTATGAGTGAGTTCTTCGTTTTTAGAGTCCTTAGTTATGGGTGTTTATTTGTGAGTGTGGTTTCCCATGTGAGTTCAAACATTTTTTGTTGTGTTTTGTACCATATAGTGTGTTTTTAGCTCTTGTTGAGGAGGTATGTATGTGATTATGTTAGTTGTATATGGCCTAGAGTGGTAGGGGATAGTGACTTTTTCCCATTACCCTAGTTAGAATGATGGAATCATTCGTACCACGAGTGTTTCACATGAGGATAGTTGACCATTTTTTCCGTACAATTTGGTATATAATTCTCAGATATAATTTTTGGATTCGGACACGTTTATATGGGTGTAGTGGTACAAGTGGGAATTTAAATGGTATTGGGGGAGTCGACATGATTTTTGAAAATGATTTGGAAGTCTTGAAAAAATAATTGTTGACCTTTTTGGACGTTAGACTAGTGTTGTTGGTGCCTTGGAATATAAATCATGAGGGCTCCTTCAAAGTTAGATTCGATGCATAATGAGTACCATCATGTTTCAATAGCTGGTATAGTTGGGCCTTGGATAATTTAGAAGGTAAATTTATGTGTATGTGGTTTGGGTTCGGTTCCTTTTCAAGGATTTCATCATTTTGATAACTAAAACATCTATTCGTATGAATATTGATGGATGTATCGATGTTGATTTTTGATAGTTGATACAAGGGTGACTGAAGTGTTGTAAGATTCCCCATTTTTATGGTGACACCCGAGGTGAGGGTTTTCATGTGTTTGGTCATTCTCATATCAAAGGTATGGATTTTTTGTGCGAAATGGTGAGGTTTCAATGGGGTTGAGGGGGCTAATGGGATAAAGGGAAAAGTCAGATGAGTAAGTGGGTGATGTTCTAGACTCTGGTGACATTTCCTTATATTATCTATAGATGTATTAAATGTGTGTTCATAGGATGGTGTGATTCCTTAAAGAATCTATTTAGTTCAAGATGCGGGAAAATGTTGGTAAGGAATGAGTTTGTTTGGGACGGGAGAATAGGTGACTCAAGATAAGCGCACATCATCCTCTTTGAAACCAAATTGGAAAGTGAGGCTATTTGGGAGACTGTTGGTTTTTGATGGCATAGTGGACTGTTTTGATTCGGTTATTAACCTCAAGGGTCATGATAGATGACTCCAATGGTGTGGTGAATGTTGTTCTAATTTAAATGTTGGGTCAAAACTATTTGGAAGATGGTCTGGGAGTAGTGGTGTTTCTTGGTTAGAAACTACGCATGGGTAGTGGTGGCTAAGTTATAATAATAGTTTTTGGTATGTGTTATTGAGTGGAGTTTATTTAGGTGTGAATGAATCTTGGTTATGTTAGGTAATGATGTTCCAATATTCAAGCTGGGTGTTTCTATGATGAGTCAACCAGGGAAAAGTCGACTTGGATATGAAAAGGGATGAGAGTATTGAGTGTTAGAGCATCTTTGGTAGTTGTTTTGGAGTGGAATGAGCATTCCAATATTAGAATTGTGTTTCGAGTGGGAACGTAATCATCTTTATTCAATGTATGTGTGGTGGAAGTGTATGTGTTGGGAATTTTGATGGGTGTGGTGGAGAAATATGATGGCTTGAAGGATAGAGGATGCCAAGATGGTGGGGTTCTACCAGAAGATAGATATCATAGCGGGATGGTGTGTTAGAATATAGTTATAGACCTCAAGTTAGTATGTTCATTGGTGTGGTGAAATATGTGTATCATTCCAACAGTTGAAGATGGACTATCTGGGATAAGTTTGTTGGGGTGGTCTGACACAATACAGTAAAAGGAATGGATTTGAAAAATTGTGTTCCACTTTCAGATTGATGTTCATAGTGGAAATCACATTTCAAAAATGAAGGATGATTTGAGTGGTGTTATGATGTTTTTAGTCCTCTACTGAATTGTGTAGGAATATCCTCTTGAGTGGTTTCAACAATTATGATAGATGCCAATATTGGGAGAAGTCCTAAATTTTCGGGCATGGTGAGTTGGGAACTTTTTTTGACTCTTTTGTCGGGGTGCACATCTGTATATTTCATAGGATGAACACATTCTCCCCTTCATTCCTTCTTTCTAAATGTCGGTGGCATCTGTTGCTTATTCAGGGATGTTTTATTCTTAATCGAAATGGGATTATGGGATGTCGGTTCCTCCATCTATGGATTCCTCCTCAGAACTTGTTACCTAGTATGAGTCTCCCTCATAGATTTGAGATGTTGTTTGTGAAACACTTACTACTGCCATGTCTTCACTATTTCTGGTTAATTATGCAACTTCTGTCAGGACATTCTAAGGGGTTTGGTCAGGTTAGTAACCTTCGGTTGGGGGAGTAGTCACACTGGACATCACTGGAGTGTCTGGACACTAGAAAACTAGTGTCTGGGTTTCTTCCCCTTATTATAGATCTTTTCAAGGGTGATGAATCTTGAGGCATCCCACGTTGAACGCCGAGAATTATATTCCATAGGCATGTCTCTGAGATTTTAATGAGGTTCCCATGTTTAACACAGGGTATGCCGTGATTTTACCATCTAGCGGAGATGGATCAGACTGATTATAACACCGATAAGACTGGATCAGATAGGTGCACCCCCTGGAGGGAACAATGGTACTAGGGCTAACACATGGTTAGTCAACCGATTACTGCTAATAAAAGTGAGAATTTGGGTGACATGATCTCCCCAGGAAGTGGCGGCCCGGGTAAGAATCGAGATGGGTATAGATTGTTCGATGTTGATGGAGAATGATATGTAACCACCGTAAGATTGAAAATGATGTTGGGATTGAGCCTATAATAGGCTTCTTTTGTATCCATGTGGCAGGGAATCAACGTTCGTATAGTTAGGAAAGGCGATGGGGCACCTAGGGAGGTGGCCCGCAAGGATGGACATGTGGATGGGACCTAGAAAAGTAGAACCATCAAGTTGGGGCATGAAATCGAGGTTTGAACAGAGGGCAGTGACCCAAAAGCATGCAGGGGATTACATGTGGTTAATATCATGGGTTGGTATGACGCCAGAGAGGTGGACCAGAGATGTGGGTCCCAACAAAGGGGAATAAAACTGATTTCCGATCGATGAGGATCGCAATGGCTTACCACTGGATAGGTATCACAGTGGCTTACTGATAAATGGGGTTGAAAAAGGCTTACCGATGACTGGGGTTCCAATGACTTACTACTAGATTGGGTACAACAGCTTTCAGTTAGATGGTGTACAATAACATACCACTGAATGGGATACAACAAATTACCACTGGATGAGACTGCACTTCCGGTAGGCATCATATGTATCCTGCCTAGGATTAATGGATGAAAACTAAATAGTTCTAATGTGTATAGTTCATCATCCTGCTGGATGAAAAGGGGGCATGCAATTTAACGTCATGTGGGATGAGGATGGTCTGATGTGAAGTGGTCAGGACTGATGGGTGTTGGGCTTGAACCCCATGGAGGCTTCTTACATACCTTGCCTTGGAAAGGATCAAAGTCCACGTAGTTCCAAATGGTTTGATGAACATATGTGAAGAGGGTGAAACCAGTATGTGTTGGGATTGAACCTCAGAGAGGATTCTTACCTACATTGACTTGGTAAGGATCTAAGTCCACGTAGTTCAGAATGGTTTGGTAAACCAAAGTGAAGGAGTAGAGACCAGTTGGAGTTGGGATTGAACCTCATGGAGGCTTTCTACATTCCTTTCCTTGGAAAGGATCAAATCCCACGTAGTTCGGAATGGTTAGGTGAACTGACAGGAAGGATTCAGGAATATTAGGTGTCAGTCTTGAGCCTCAGGGTTTCATCCAACATACCTTTCATTGGAAAGGAACAAATTTCCTTGTAGTTCTGAATGTTGGATTGGGGCTTAAACTCTAGAGTGGCCCTGTGAGGATGTCATGGTCGATGCTTACTCAAAGCCTGCATGAGTCATGCTCGGTGTTAAAAACAAGCAGAATACAAGACCTGGTGATCATGTAATAATGGGTGCATCTATGGGAAGTGGAGTGGGGATTACACATGGTTAGCGGCCTGAAGAGAAAACAGGGGCTTACGCATGATTACGGGACCAAAGAGGAAATAGAGGATTAAGCATGATCAGTGGCCCAGGGATATTGAGATTGAGACTTACTCTTAGATGGAGGCCTAGTGGCGACAAGGCTCATAGGGATAAGGATGAGATAATGATGGTCCATGTGCCCCTATCGCCTCTTCGTCTCTAGCACCAATGAATAAAGGAGGATTAGGGGTACTACCTCCTACAAGAAAGACTATGGGCTTACAGCAAGTTCGTTACCCTTCCTCGAGGATAGGTTCCACTCCAACAAAGAGGATATCATTCCACATGAGGAAAATTTCAATCCTGTGGAGACGAGTGGGTGTAGAGAGTGTCCAATGTGGGGCACCCCATGTGTGATGCACAAGGAGAGACCATAGATTAAGGTATTGTACTATGAATGATGGTGCTTGGTAGTTAAACGTCATGTAGCTTGTACAAGGTGGGTTAACTACGCACCCCTAGGACTTACATAACTGGCATGCTTTAACCCTTGGTGAAGGGAAGGCATTGGCAATGCGGTGGCGAGGGGGTGTAATGGAGTGATCCACTAAGGGGTCCACGTTAGCGTGTCTATGAGAAGAAACAATATTCATTAGCCTGCCTATGCAAGGAATAATAAGGCTATGAAACAAAATGTAATACACCACATGTGGGACTTTGAAATCACTCAGTACAGGCTTGGAGTGTCATTCGGGAAAAGGAGTTATGGAGCAAAGGGGTTTATAGGATGAGGCGTCATGAAGCTTTAATGCTCCATGTAGTGGAGGGTCTTTGTGAGGGGGTATTCTTCATAAAGTGGGGTGGCCTAGCCAAAGAATACGGAATTGGTGAAGATGGAGGGTGCTTCGCAAAGCATGAAGGCTCTCAAAGTGTAGGGCTTCACAAAGCAACGGTTCCCTGCGAAGCATAGAATTTCAAATAAGTATACATTGTGAATCCCAGTGACCCTACCTTAGCATGTAGTTCACATGTGTATGGAAGTTACTTTGATAATCAAGAGTTCTTTGTGAAGACCTGAGTCCCCATATGGATCTCCTTCATTTTTGATGGCCCGTGGGCTTCATGAAGGGAATCGCTACCTAAAGAGGGGTTGTGTTTAAGCCAAAAGAGTGGCACTTCATGATGCTAATGTATCTTGAAGAGCTCATTTTTTGCAATGAAAAAAGTGCATGGTGATATGAGAGATGATTAGGAAAATGGTCAGTGGGTATGTCCCTTGATATATGGAGAAACCTAGTATTTATAGGCAAGAGGCGGCGCAAAGTAGGGATCGCTTGATGCGAAGTCATGTGGCACTTTTTTGTAACCACAGACCCTCTCGCCTCTATGCTTCGCAGCAGCATTGCAAACAACCTTGGGATCATAGAGCCTCCCACCTCTTTTCTTCATGGTGGATTTGAAAACATCCTTTTGATCACGTATCCTCCCGTATATTTTCTTTGTGGTGGCTTCCCAAACATCTTTTGGATCGTGGATCCTCCCACCTCTTGCTTAGCAGTGCCCACAAAGGGCATGCTTCATGCCAGCCACGTTGTTGTGGGGCACTGCGAACATGCTTCACAAGGAAGCCTCATTGGTTATGGTTTTCGTTTTGCGATTTATTTTTCTCTCCCTATATTTTGGTACTAACAAATCCCCCCCCTCAGACTTGGAGCCGCGGAGAAAATGAGGGTCTACGTTTGAGGGTCAATTTCCAAAACAATTTGGTGAATTTTGAAGATGTCTTGTGAAGGAGGGGCATGAGGCAGAGAGGTGATGTGTGGGTTGAGAGCACTGCGATGCTCACTGTGGATGGATGTGCCCTGAAGGAAAAGGGGCCGTCGCATATAAATTGGGGACGCTGACCTATCTTTTTTCCTTTATCACCTATGCATTTTAGTGATAGTTCTCTAGATTCATGAAGCTCTACACACTCCATGATTACTCTCCAAAAATAGGACTTTCTACTTTTCAGCGCATAATGATTCCTTTGACTCTGTGATGGTTCTCTCCTCGGATAGTTTCTGTAAGGTTGGGGGTAGGGCTCCGCAATTTTTGGCGGGGACCGAGCTTCATGAATGATCTCTGTGAACTATCTCTATGAAGGAGTCATGTGAATGATCTTCACAAACCAGAAAATAGGGCCCAAATTCTGAAAAATAAATGGCTAACCCGAAAGCTGCAATGGGGGTCCATGCAGATGCTACATGGAGGAAAGATATGACAAATATCTTGGGCATCGATGAATTCATTCGAATCCAGTCAGATCATGATTCACTGGTAGAGTTATTATAAGAGAGCTAGAAGAAAAACCCACTCTCCAAAAGTCTTACTCTATATGGATTTGGTCTGATGGATGATGTCTTCCTTATGGAAGTGAGTAGGGATGAGTTGTCTTACTGGTTCAGAAGCATGTCGTGCCATCACCAGTGGTTTAGGGCGGCTGATGACCATGCTTGGGGGGACTTCAATCCAATTAACACTAATTTCCTGTAAAACCATGTGAATAATTTTTATGGGAAGGCGATGTAGCCAGAGACATCTCCCCCACTGTACCACACCATTCTGAAAGAGGCACTAGGGAACCCGGAGAAGGGGTGGATCGACGAGTGGGATCTACACCAGGGCAGTAATTTCATATATGATTGGGCCTTGGCCTAGTGGGTATGTTCCTCATGCAGGGAGTTTGGGGAAGAGCTTAGACGAGTGGGATTGAACAAGGTATCATGGGAATCTCAATTCCACATCTACCAGCTAGTATAGTGGATTCCAGAGCTACTAATAAGATAGTCGTCGAGGACCACCACCTTCCATTTCCACCATAGAGAGGTCGACATCAGTCTATGGGACCTTCACCATATCTCAGGGGTCCCAATACTAGGGGTGATGTATGATGAGTTCCTCCCGATTGTGAATGCATGGGAGGACCTTTATAAAATTCTTCCATTGTCCAGGGCATTGATGGATCTGGTGTCGGGGGATGACAAATAGTTGGTGAGGGACATCCATTTCAAACGGTGGTTCAAGCAGTTCCTGAATTTCTTAGATGATGGTCAGTTCCATGTGGGGCCTCAGACCTTTCTGAAAGGGTCCCAAAATGGCAAGCAACACTCATACTAGCGGTCTTAGAGCACAACCAGTGGAAACCTGGGGATTCAGTATCAGTACTGAGAAGAAAATGGTGGATAGGTTAGCTGTATTCACCGTGGTGCTTATCTGAGGTTGGATCCTGCTAGAGAGGGACATGAACATGGGCATGAGACCTAGAACATTTATTATGTAGTCTATGTTGGTGACATGGGGATATGAAAACCTTAGGATCCTGATGCTCGCCATGTTTTATAAGATGATGTGGCATATCTGCATGTGTATGAAGCCATAGAGGATATGTGGGTAGTTTCACCTTTTTTATGGGTGGATAGCGGGACATATTAGGGGTATATATGAATATTTGAACCCCATATCCCCTCCAGGATTGAATTTTCACCCAACCATTCTAAATGCGGAGGGGAGCATTCTGACTAAGATGACCCTGTAGTTAGTGCTGAACCAGGTCTTGAAGGTAGACGAGTTCAACATCTATCCATTCTTATTCCCAATAAGTGTGTTCACAGATGAAGACCTGAGAATAGAAGAGCATCATTCCTTCCTCCTATTTTTTCAGGGTGGAGTCCTAGTGGTGTGGGTTTCCCGTGAGTCTCTTCGTGAGCCGTACACCACACACAGTTTCGCAAGACAGTTTCGGTGTATGCAGCGGCAGACCCCATGGGTCTACTTAGGGGTGATCCATGAGGATCACTCGTGTGTGATGAGGTAGTTGTCGCTCATGTTCACACAAGAGGATGGGATGATGAGGAATGAGCTACCTCCTCCCACAACCATATTTACTCTGATAAATGAGTATGCCGAGAGTTGGTAGGCGGCCTACCCTGTAGAGATTCTGAAGCAGCAAACCATCCGAGGCAGTGACATGGTGTCTACCCAACCTCGAGGTCAGGGCCAAAAGGCGATAATGACATATCATGGTGGTGGGAATATAGTGATAATGAGGCATGAACTAGTCGAATGAGATGTAGAAGTAGTGGATCCAGAGGTCCAAGAGGGACAGATTTATTCGGAGAGGAGGTCAGCCAAGGGGTTCTGCAGGATATCCATCCGGGCTCCAGGGAAGAAGTTTCACCATATAGACATGCGAGAGAATGTTGTCTTCTTAGAGGCTTGGGACAAATGGGATGTCAAAAAAATTTCTTAGCTCGTCTAAGATGTGGACACACTTGAACCATCGCGAGATGAATTTTTCAGGGATTATCCCTATCAGTGCTGGCATTGCTGTATTCCAGGAATAGGGGGAGAAATACCTGGTGGAGATGAATGACTTTGTGCACTATATGTGTGTTCTGTGTCCCATGAAAGATCATTTAATGTTTTATCTAGATCAGATGCACCCTCTTAATTTTTCAACCACTTAATTAATAGAACACTTCCCTTTTCTAGAATAATAAGACAAGTCCTCCTAGGGGGTGGAAGCTGGTGGAGGGAGCCCTTTGTAGGAAGGTGAGGATTGAAATTCAGACCCAGTGCTAGAATAATTCATAGAGTCCCTTGTTATAATATCCAAACCACTCCCCCGGATTCATCACCTAGGTTGTTTAGGACTTCTCAACTAGCATTTGAACTATACTGGAGGGCCTCATATGAAAAAATCGATCCCACCCATAAGAATAAGAAATTACCAGAACTTTAAGATATTCAAATGTGGCTATGAAGATCCTAATGTTGGTAGGTTTCGCAACACCTAGGGTAGTATTCCCAGAACCATCAGACTTCCCAACAATATATGGAGGGCCACACATTTGGGTACTGATGATAACAACTCAAGAAAGAGACCAACTGTTTGATCTTTATAAGTATCCTTCAAAGAATTGATAACTACCATCCATCAATTAGATTAACTATTTCTTTTTTTCCTCTGGTATGCATAGTTCTTAAAATGGAATGGGCTACCAAGGCGAGGTTGGTTATAGCTCCTAGTAGGGCCTTTCAAGAGGGAACACCGGTTGTCGTGGAAGCAGACATCCAAACCAACCAATCTATAGCGATGTCGATCCCTGGTGGGACATTCGGTAGGATAGAGCCTGATATCATTGAGGTGGGATATGAAGACAAGGATCAACCAGAAAACATGGGTCCTGATATACCCGATCAGACACCAGATGATGATCCTGCTGATGAGTTCTTGGAGGCATTCCTCACATATGAGCTTACCTATCCCGTAGACCGAAATGAGACGACCTCTAATAAAGAAGACAGCAAGATCGACTATCTTCATTCATGGAATTTGATCAAGAACTTCATCAGAGAGACTCGTCAAGTGAAATGGATAGACAATATGGGGAGGATTCATTCCTAGATGCGTGAGTTATGCGTTGGGGTAGTAGATTCCCAACGTCCCCATATGCTCATTCGAGACTACATGGTGGGATGATTCTGGAGAATGATCATAGCCTTAGTGTGGTCTGGAAACAGAGGAAATCAGTGAACATTAGGAGCCTTCAAGTGGTCGATGGTTTGGTTCAGTAGATGCATCCTCAAGTGAACGAGCACTTCGATTTCCTTAACATACAATGGGAGCTCATTTTGTGCCAAAAGGCCCAACTGGAAGAGGCCAAAGAACAAATAAAGAATGCTTCTGAGGAGATATCAGCTATCAGAGAGGATGAGGAGTGGGCCCAGGTAACTGATAACAAATTACTCCCCATTACTGCCGAGGAGGAGTGAGAAGTAAATAGGAGAGAATATATCCTAGACTCCCCAAGCCATAGAGTGGTGGAGCTAGAATGTTCTATCGAAGAGGCAAACCCATCCATGGGAGGGGTCGATCCTTGGGTTTTTTAAGGATTATAAACCTTCAAACATACTTTCATGATTTAATTGTTTTTTGGATGCATGAATGAGTTCTATTATTTGTTACAACATACTACAAGTATATCATATTCATGAAAAATCTGGTGATAAATCCCTAAGCTCACGTGGGTCGAGCCCGATGTGAGAAACAAGGTATGACATCCTTATTATTGTACCCCAATTTGAGAGTGTCGACCAAGATTTGGTCATCTAGGGGTTGAAAAACCATTATAGATTTCTAGGAAGAAAGTGGGAGGCCTGAATGGAGGATGAAGGTCTCAGAATAGTTTAATTTCCATTTTCCAACTATGCATTGGTGCCCGAGCGGGGCAATGCCAAGGGAATTAAAATCAATCTGAACACAGGGGAGTGTAAAGTGCAAATCACGATACCCAAAATTTGGAACTCTATGAAGGTGGAATGAAAATGAAGGATAACTATTGATTTTATTTGAAACACATCATCCCTATTGTGTTATCCTGGCATGGAGACAAAAAATGAGGGTCGACTATTGACCATGTTTGAAACACAGGGCCAGACTCGAAATGTTATCCATTGGTCTTCCAAAACATTTTGCATGGATAGTAGGTGAGCCATAGGGCTATAAACTAAACTATTAGGGGATTATTTATATATTAAAGAGGATGAGGGTACAAAAAAAGGGAAAACAAATCGTGGAGAGTGGAGTGATGGGTTTTTTCTAGTGGATTCGAATACTCTTGAAATTAGGCCACTATGGTGGAAACACATTAGGTAGGAGCATCTGTCTAATCAGGGATCAAACATAATTATGAACAAGACCTCTCTAGTAAGGACCTAGAATGCCCTGTAGTTTTACGTTATACCAATAAGGGTGATAGACATGTATTTTAAACGTTATACGGTGGGGAAGGTTTACATAGTTTAAATTTTATACTTCCAGGACAGAGTCTAACAATTAAACGTCATGTTGCACAGACTGTAGGCACTTAGTTTAAGGTCATAATGACTGGATCGTAACCAGGTCCAAGGGACTAGAATTGTTAATGACCCTAGGGATGGGCCCACGATGAAATGTCTGGGTGTCACTATGTGTCCCATATGTCTGATAATTATTCCAAACATAGTTCTTGAATATAGCATGGTTAGAGGCCAATGTTGATAGGGGAAATACTCCTTGGAAAGGAAGTTGAGGCATCCCATAAGTAACATGGGGCATCCTGTACTTGTTCAGGGTAGAACCTCTGTTTAATTTCATGGGTCAAGGTCATATGGATTCATTCAGTTTAACGTCATATGATAGGATGGGGAATTAAGGGAGAGATCCCAGAAGGGGAGTATGTGATACGGTAGCTATGAACTCGCTGTGAATGAGGACATAAGGAGTGTGCAACACATAACATATCCCCAAAGTATGTTTTAGGTCGAGGGACCGATGTGAAGGACATGTTGATACTGAGGAAAAGTTATTGGGCATTCCTACTTATCTCATCATGTTGGGGATCATGCCATACATAGTTTCAGAAGTGGAGATTAATGTATTGTAGGACAACACACCTATGTGGTACAACTATGCTAGTACACAACCTGTCAAAAACACTAAGCACAAATTACTTGAGCTCGATGTGGTAAACAAATATTAGTGGTGAGTCATTCTTGGTACAAGGAGGCAATAATTAGCGGTAAAGGAATTCTAGGTTAGTGAAATTCAAAAATTATTGACCCTCTTGATTAACACACCTACATGAGCATAGGCATAAATCTGTTTGATGGAATTCCACTTAAAAATAATGGAGTGGAAAGATGTGAATCAGGGTGCCCGAGATCTAGATCACAATGATACTGGCATGATGATAAGGAATAACTGCTGACTATGTTCATTACCCAGTATCCGGTTCACATTACCCAGTAATGGGGATAGAGAAATGAGGGTTGGCCGCTGACCATGTTTGAAATACGGGACCTATCAAAAATGTTGTCTGATGTCTTTAGGTGCATTGGACCAAGAGGTTAGGTGAGCCAACGTGGCATTAGACCAGGCCGTAAAGGGGGTCCATTCCAACAAGGATGAGGATGAGGGTAAAAATGAAGGACACATAAATCTAGTTCACAGAACGAGGTAATATCCATGTGAAAATTCCACATTTGGGCTCTTTGTCGTGATGCATTTTAATGTGACCATAAGACGCATCAAAATTGAGGGAGTCAAATCCTTTACCAAGGGCAAGGGTCATGGGATCAAACAATCCTAGAATAAGGTTATAGAGGGGACAATTAAGAGGGGAACTGATTTAATTAAGTGCTCACAATGTGGAAAAGTAGTCTAACCCGATCCGTAGTTCCCTAGGAAGATCATAGTTTAAGGTCATAGAACTAGGACCAGGCGAGGAAGAGGCAATTGAGGTACACTGTGCAGTTGTTGAAAAACAAGATGGAAATGGGGACATAAGAGGTGCTCCCCTCACCACATTCTTTTAATGGAGTTCAGGCCAAGGGGATGTAAAAGGGGAGAAAAATTTATGAATCGTAGGGAAGGACCCATAGATTGGGCATTTGGGAATTCCTACGTATCACATGAGGATGGGAATCAAGCCATACATAGTTTTTTAGGATGTCGCATAGTTTAATGTCCTATGACCAAGGCAGTTGGATCTTATTATAAAGGAAATAGATCTCAGACCATAAACAGAATGTGGAGAGGGAGACATATGGTGCAGTAATTTCAAAACCTCACATGAATGAGGACTTATGCCTAAATGACACCATGTGATCCCTGGGGAAATCTTAGGTTGACAGAATAAAAATGAGAGTTGGGTTGGGCGAGGGGCCAAGTTCTTCGGCATTCCTAAGTACCTCATTATGATGAGGATCAAACCATACATATTTCTAGAAGCATCATGGTAAGATATAAGTGATAAAGAAAATACTGTCATGCAGGATGGCCCAAGTAGCAAAATAAGTGGCATTTGATAGATCTTTTTTGTTCATTAGTATGGATGTGTGTTTTTTCGTGAAGTGATAAACCTAGGATGGAGAATCCAGGTGTCACTACAAGAATGAAGACACATGTAGGCATTAAAAAATTGTATGGTGGATGAGAAATACCCAACATGATGTCCCCTCATGTGAGGATATCAAAATGCAATGTTGTTATCATCGTGCGGCCCGAGAGATAATGCCATAGTTTAAGGTTGTATGATAGGACCAACCAATGCATTTAAATATCATAAAATAAAGATACAAGAGTTTAAAGTCATGAGGGACTAGGAATCACAGTTTAAGGTCATATATCTTGGAAACATACTGGAGAAACATTGTTTTAGGGTGAATTCCCAAGGCATGATAAAGTGTACTCACCGTGATTGAGGGTGGGGTCCATAGTACACCATGCCTAATCTCTAGGAAGAGACCTCAGGCCGAGGTGCCCTCAAAGGTCAAAAACATGGGGCTAGACTAGTGGATGAAATTTGTAGGTGTTCCTACGTATCCCATGGGGATGGGAATCAATCCATATGTAGTATTGAGGGCACATTTTAACATTTTGCTGGATGAGGGACGTAAGAGACTAGCTCCCAGAAGGGAAGTACGTGGTGTAACTATTGCTGACCCGACATGAATGAGGATGTAATTACATACGCTACACCATAAAATTATGAGAATTTTGGGGCCATAAGGCTTAAAAGTAGAGTAAATTAGAGGAATCTGAGCTGGACCCAAAGAAGAGATGTTCGAGAATCCCAACATATCCCATGAGAATGAAAATCAAGATATACGTAGTATTTAGGAAAGAGATCTTAGTTTATGGAGTAAGAGCTCAGACCATATAGAAGTGAGACCCTTTCATGCGGGCCAAATCCTCGATCGAATCCCTAAAACCACATGAGCTATGACTGATATGGGAAAAAATGTTGGAGAAGGTTTTTTCAACACACAGAATACACACAAAGGGGAAATTAGTGCAGAGTCCCAAACGATGCCTTATCGTGACTCTTCCCTTCTAATGTTCCGATGTGCACTAAGGGACATTACAAAGTGTGTTATAATTCCACTTGGACATGTGGGAGTGAAAAAGGATGTGAATCATGAAACCAACATTTAGGGCATGATGTGGTTGGTGTGAAAATAATGGATAACTACTGACCGTGTTTGAAACACAACATCCATATCGTGTTAGAAAAAATAGGAACAAAAAATGATAATCGACTGCTAACCATGTTCAAAATGTGGGGCTTTTATAAAATTGTTGTTCGAGGTCCTTGAAGGCATTGGCCTGAAATGATAGGAGATCCCTTAGGCCAAGCATCCATACCATTCTAGGGCCCTTTTGGATGTGGAATATGATGAAATCCCAACTGAAGGGGAACATGATGCCTAAAATAGAAGAGATCTTGTTAAGGTAGAATCTGATATGCTAGGTCTGAAACCAGAGTGCTCTTGGGCACATTGGTGGACTACCAATATGGGTTGAGGGACCCAATTCACGAGTAGCCAACTCGAAGAGATGAGTGTAGAAAAATAGTGGGATGAGTTATAATCATAAAGAGGTACATGGCATGGTTGTTAAAAACATGATGTGAATGAGGACATAAGTCCTTACCACACCACATACCCCCCCCCCTTATGGAGGACTCATGTCAAGGGGCCAGATAGATGAGGCGGTTTCCATGAAATAGGGGTAGACCCAAATACAAAATGTCTATGAGGTCCTATGTATCACATGAGGATTGTAATCTAGACAAATATAGTTCTAGAAGATGTTGTGTAGTTTCACATCATGTGGAAAGGATGTTGATAGGGGAAATGAATCTCAATGGGGGATGTGTACGACACGGCGTGTAACCTGACGTGAATGAAGACACAATATCATACCAAACTGTGGAATCCGAAATGAGAAATTGGGATAGGGGGATGAAATGGTTTAGGGATCTAAGATGGGAAGTCCCAATTAGTTCGTATTTTAACCTCTTGCGGAGATGATTATGGGTGAGGGGCACTCAATGAGGATGTATGTGGTGTGGAAAAAATATCCTGACGTGAATGAGGACATAATGTCTAAGAAATATCACACAATCCTGAGTGAGAACATGGGTCAAGGGACCATGAAGCGGTGAGGGACCTGAGATAGGATGTCCTGACAAGTTTTCACATTAACATCTTGCAAAGAGGATGATTGAGATCTTAGCTTAAGGTCTTCGAGTTCAGACCATAGAGAAATGATCCTTGATGTGGGTTTTCCCCCCCTATATTCCTAATCCCATGTGAGCAATGCTCAGTGTGGGAAACATGTAATATGACTAGGATCTCCAAAACATATATGGGTACAACAACTAGACTCACAAACCTACCCGATTCATACTGACGTTCAAAGGGATAGTGGGAAATCATGACCCACTACACCCAAAATTTGTGACATATGGTGATGGTGACAACAATGAAGGATAGTTTTTGACCATGTTCAAAACACAACAACCATGTCACATGAACTGAAATTGAAACAAAAAATGAGTGTCAACCACTGACAATATTCTCAATACGGGATTTGCATCAAATGGTCATTCAAGTCCCTTAAGAGAGTTGGCCCAAAATTATAGGATATCCCTTAGGGTGAGAATCCATACTATTCGGGGGCCCTTTTGGATGTGGAAGATGATTACGTCCCATGTAAAGGGAGTGTGTGAATCATAAATGTGCTTGTGCAATTTAACGTCAAGTAGGACGATGAAAGAGGTGGAGATCTCTAGGGAGAGGGATATATGGTGAAGTCATGGAAAACCCAACATATATGAGGGAGAAATCTGGAACCACACCTTGTTTTCTGACCCTAGGGGGGGATCCTGATGTTTAGTGCTGGGCTGACAGACAAAATGTTTGGGCGTTCCTACATATACTAGAAGGATGGGAATCATGACACACCTAGTTCTTAAGGGCCATGAAGTTTTGCATCGTGTGGTAAGGACATGGTATAATAGAAGAATGAGAACAAGAACATGGTGTGATTATTGTAATCTTGATATGAGTGGGGCCAAAGAAGCCTACACAACACCAGGAGGGATCCTCAAAAAGAACTATACCCATGGGGGGTAGTCAAAGATGATTTTGTGGGGTGGACTCAAGACAAGGTGTCTGAGCATTCTTATGTATCCCATGAATATAGGAATCAAGACATACATAGTTCTTGAAGGTTCTATGTAGTTTAACATCATACAGAAATGGTGTTGGATATTCTATGTTTGTGTGGGACCATCTATAGTTTAACATCATGTGATACGACATACAGTTTCATGTCATGAGGGGAATGATAGTTTAAGTTCATGTAGGACTCCATATATTTTAACGTCCTGTGGGAAGATATAAAATTTAATTTCATGTGGGACATGATATTTTAAGGTCATGTAGGACCCCATTACTTAGGAAATGTATTTCTTGAGAAATTTGGCATTTGTGGGAGGATTTATATGCTCAACATCCATGGTGACTCGGGAGTATGCACCATTGGGGTAAACCTTATGAATATTGTAATTTCCTTCCCATTTGGTCTCCATATGGGATGGTTTCCTACCAGGTATCATTGGTGTTCTCATGTCCAAATGCATGTCACCTTGCAAGAATGATAATAGGCGAACTATCTTGTTGAAAGCTCTTGCATCTTGTTCTGATGCCTTTCCAGATTGTACAGGGCACGAAACCTATGGTCGTTGAGTGCTTCCAATTCATCCATATGTTTTTCAGATACTTTATCTAGTGTTTTATAATCATAAATAGCTATTCATAATGAAGGAAACATAATCTCTATGTGTCGGAAAACGTCCATTCCGTACACTAGGGAGTATGGGGTCACATGTGTGGAATTGCGAGTCATTGTTTGATAGACCCAAGGGGATTTTGGGAGTTTGTCCAGCCATCTCTTTTTATTTTGACCAAAAATATTTTATAAAATGTTGGAGATGGTTTTGTTGAACACATCGATCTTCCCATTTTCATTCGTGTGATAGTGGGAGGTATGGTTAGAATAGATGTTCTAATAGGCATACAATTTCTTCAACTCGACCACCCATATGTTTGTGTCGTTATCGGTGAGGACGGAGTGAGGGACATTAAACCGATAGATGATATTGGAGCTCAAAAATTCAATTATAGAACATTCCTTTACATCCTTGATCGGAACTACTTCTACACACAAGGAAAATATATTTTCAGTTGTCAGGATGAACTGACAATGTCGACCTATCACCAGTGGATATAATCCCCTAAAATTGAGTCCCTATACTGTAAAGGGACAAGTGTACATTGTAGTGTAGAGAGGTTCCAGAGGCTGATGCACAAAATTGGCATGAATTTGGCATGCATGGGACCTCCTGGAAAAATCAATGCAGTCATAAATCATGGAGGGACAAAAATGCACCAGTCTCCGGATCTGGTAAGATAGGTTTAGGAAAGTCTGATGAGGCCTGCAGAAACTAGAATGAACCTCATGAATGACATTAGAAATCTCATGTCCTTGAATGAAATGTTGGAGAACCCCATCCAACCCTTGCTTCTATAGTATCCACTCAATATCGGGACCACTAGAGAGATTAAAATACAATGTGGGGTGTCAGATTCACTCCCGCTCGGCTCAATCGATACGGATATTGTCATGATAAAGGTACTTGATAAAGGGGTTCCCCAAGTTTGGAGTTACTTCCAACAGTGCATCCGGGGGACCTGATGGTCTGGACATAGAGGCGTTGGTGGTAAGGTGGCTTACCTGAGGGCTATCATTGTCATCTAGAGTAATGGGGGTGATGACTCTATGTTATGCCTCATGGATAACAAAATCATCTTGATTAGGATCTTAAAGTGATGCAACTAGGCTGGCCAAGTCTTCAGTTCAGGTGTTCTTTTATCGAGGAATATGAGCAACCTCTAGCCGAGAAGAGAACTGATCCATCAACTGGAGGGTTCATTCCAACAGTGGTACAAGCTCTGGATTTATGATGACATAGTCACCATTGATTTTCTTGATGACTATTTTGGAGTCCCCTTTCACATGCGAGTGGGGAATGTCAATCTCGATGAATTACATGAGTCCAGTGATTAGAGCTTGGTACTCTACTTCGTTATTGGTGTAGCATTCTGACAATAAGAATGAATATGGAAGAAAAAGAAATGATGGGGTAGTAAAGAGGATGCCCAAGCCTGATCTGTTATGCCGGGGGTCCTTGATCCTTCTCCTAGTAGTGCTCCAAGAAGTACCATCAAACTGAATTTTCCAGCATGGAATTCCTTGCTATAACAAGAGGATTTCTTCATCAAGAAAATCAATGTCACAAGACTGGTCTGCGAGAGTTGGATGGCTGGAAATGAAATCTGTCAATGCTTTCCAATTACTAGCCTTATGAAAGGGAAAACATGATCTTGAAATGTAGGATAATTACTACCCACCGGGCTAGATGGACCATCAACATTGGGTGGTTCAGGATGTACTTTAGTAGATCCACTCAGGACGCCAGCTGTAACTCATGATGTTGCAAGTAATGTCACAATTTCTGTACAGCGAATACCAGTTCTAGGTAGCTCTTCTCAGTTAGGTAATATCTAGTCTACTTATTGAGGAGTGTGTGACTGAGATAGTAGAGATTGTTCTCCATCCCATCCTTCTTCTGGGCGTGAAGTGTGCCGAGAGATCTTTCTAAGGTAGTGACATAAAAAAACTGTGGCTTTCGAAAATGGGTGGTATTATGACCGGAGGATGTAACAAGTTCTAGTTTATTTCCTCAAAATAATTATGACATTTCCCATCCCATTTATAAATAGTTCATTTTTTCATGATTCAAGATAATGGCTTACACCTGCCGGACAAATTCGCGATGAATCGGCATATGTATTCCAAGGGGCCTATAAAGACTCAAAGATCCCAAATTTATCTATTGGGAGACATCTTGCTAATGGCCATAATCTTCTCCAGATCAACATTGATTCCTCAATATCTGACAACGAATCCAATAAAATTATTAGAGGTGACCATGAAGGCACACATTAATGGGTATACCTTTAGATGGAGAGAATAGAGGAAGACGAACACTTTCTCAATGTCTTTGAGATGGTACTGACATTGGATATTTTTGAGTACCAGATCATCCAAATAGCATTCCACCAATTTCTTAGGTATTAACTTAAATATGAGATCCATGGCGCACTAATAGGTGCTACCTGCAGTCTTTAGACTGAAGGGAATGACATGGTTACAAAAAAGTACATTAGGGTGCCTTGAAGGTTGTATAATCCTCATCCTTATAAGCCATTCAGATATGGTTATACCTAGAATACACATCCATGAAGGAGAGGGCCTTGAACCTAGGGGTGGAATCATTCCACAACTCTGCCATGTCAAGGTGGAAATCATCCTTTGGACAATTACGGTTGAGATCCCTGAAGTCGATGAAGACTCTGATCTGTCCGTTATTATACCTAACAGGCACAATGTTGGAAAAACATCTGGGGTACTAGAACTCCTTGATGAAATTGGATCTGATAAGCTTCTCAACTTCAGCCTCGACCATAACACCATGAGATTGGTGCACTTTTCTGGGAGGCTTCTTAAACCCATCATGATTTGTCGGGAGACCGAGGCGGTGGAAAGATACTTGGGGATCTTGTCCCATAATCTCGTCCAAAACCAGGAAAATACATCATGATGTTGTTTCCAGAAGTCCAGGTACTGTTCTTGCACTTGAATAGGAATATCGTTACTACTCAATAGGGGATTCAGATCCCTCTCACTTCAAAGGTTCACCTGTACCAATTCTTTCGATGGTTGTGGAGACACCCTCTTGCAATGCTTGATGTGTGTCCTCCAAATCCTCTTCATCACTTACGGAGGGGGGATCCTTAGTGGGAGATGTTTTTTCTAGGTAAAAAGATTCCAATGGGAGACTAGGACAAGCCTAAGTGGTGGTGGACACTGTATCGAGCGACTCATGTGCTACCGAAACCATTATAATGAAAGCAGCCAATCTGATCCAATATGGTCTTTGGCCCTAGGGCCACAATTGATGGTATCAAGGAAACAGTGGCATGTTAGCTTGATCCAGTTTATCCTAGCATGTTGAAACAAGAATTTATGACATATTTTCATTTCCATGGGGTAGACATCCTGATACATTATGGGGGTAGGGGGCTCTGGGATCACCCCAGCCTGATTTTGGTATGAATATGAAGCGATCTTTCTGTGTCTCTTAGAATTGGGAATGTGATCCCCACTCTTTACAGAACAAATGAATCATTGACCCATATCTGGGGTCATAGCCTCAAATTGGTGGATCGAAATGATGTAGGCATCATCCTGATCTATTCACGGGTTGGTCGCAGCCGTAGCATGTTCGACCTCGTTATACTGGATCTACTTTTCCTTGGTCTTGTAAAATTTGGCATCCAAATAGAAGGCATCAAAAGAAAAAAATGGAGTTGTTTCAACTTTGAGTATCCCCACTCAACCATTAAGGGAGTATATAAGGAACTAGTGATACGATGAAGGGACCGCCGCATGCAGGAGGATCCATGGCCTACCCATCAATTCATTGTAGGTAGTGTCCTAAAGGACAACCATGAACTCAGTGTTGGCTACCAGACCATCGAACAAGGTCTTTAGGGTAATTTTTCTGACCGGTCTCCATTCCCTCCTATCATAACCTTAGATTTTCTAATCAAAGGGACTCAGGTCATTCTCATAAATCCCCATCTTCCGAACTGTCTGGGTTGGGATCAGGTTGATTCCATAGCCTATGTCGACAGGGCAGCGACGAACCCCCACTCCATTGAAATGGATGGTGATTTATAATGCACAGATGTGCCCTTTATGTCAGAGCCTTCATATTCTATAGAAAATTAGATGATGGTCTGGCATTCATCATGCTAGAATTCCTCAACATGGAATGCTTTTGTGGCTACTACCTCTGTCTCGAACTGGAGGAAGCTTCTTAAAACCTCCTCAAGGGTTTCATGCATATATGCTAATAGGATAAGGGCCTCAAGGATAGATATCTTGGCAAAAATGTTGGAAATATGGTTGATAACATCATATTTTTGTGCTAGGCATGAACTTCTTCGTAAAAGAAGTCACTCTGTGACAAGAGGTATAACGGTCCCTACCCGCCGGACCGATGGCTGACTAGTTCTCAGAACATCTCGCTGGTCACTAGTCGAGGAATGTGAAGTGTCTACCAGATGAGGGCCAGATGAATGGGGCCCATATGTAACAGAGTCTGGATGATCTCTGCATGATCAGGGCTGCTCCGCCTGATCAAGCTACACAAATGACGATGAAGGTGGATCTGATGACACCATATGAGAAGGCTACGCGTGCTGAGCTCTGTGTTGGGCCTACTGTCTAGGTTCGATGGCATACATAGACTAGCTTAAAGTGATGAATATGGCACTCCAATGACCCATATATACGCGGCTCTGACGACACTGGTGATGGATGGGGATGTTGGGAAGATCCGCCTGACCCACCTCATCAATAGGAATCATGTTCTGAGGAGTACCCTTGACTATCACATAAAGAATCCTCTACTACTGGGTGGACTCTGGGGGGGGGGATCTCCATCTATGAGGGCATGAGGTCTTCAATAGTATGGGATGACGATGGAATCAGTGGTGGAATTGTTTTCCCTTGTGCCATATATACATGATCTAATGGGAAGATGATAGATGAGTTGTTGATGCAAAAGTACAAGATGCAGTTGACATGACATCTTCTAAAAGTCCATGTCAATTCATATGTGCAAGGATAATACAATGGTCATGAGAGACTATTTTATGAGCCATCCAGTCATCGTACTTCTGGTATTCATGGTTAGAGACCGGATCCCATTCGCCACCGCTATCACTACTGCTGACTAGTTTCACAAAAACACATGACACAAGTGTCGGAGCTGGGACTAACTTGAATATGTTTTTATCAACCATGTCTTGAATCCATAATTAAAACACATAGCACTGTTGGAGGTTGTACCCCAGGATCCCATGATAGGGGCAGTAGCTGGGGCGATCAGTGAAATCTGCCTCTTCTGGTCTCCTGTATTCGGGAAACTATACTATTATTTATTAAAAGGCACATTGAAAATAACCAGTGACTTGAGCCTCATTGAATTATTAAGACCAGTTTCTCCTTTCTTTAAACGGGGTTTGGGAGCCTATCCCTGATGAGGGGCTGGTGAGGCCTATCGAGGAGGTGGGACATGGTTATCTTGCCTGGGTTGTGGCAGCATATTATGCGGGGGAGCCTGCCAATTATATGGTGGGAGCTGATGGTCTAGAGGTTGTGACATAGGTGGAGGGCCTCTATGAGGATGTGGAGGTGGCTCTACTGGTAATAAGTCCAGTTTCCTAGGGGATTCTATCTTTTCTGGTGTAGCAGGCTTTGCCTTAGTGGCCCTTCTCATGGGAATTGCAAGAGGTAACGATTGGTCTTACGTTGCCCATGCATGCCTTCCTCTAGGTGATGTGCCTTATCAATGATGTATTGGAATCCTCCAGGGTAATCTTGAGTAATTATAAAGGGGACTAGTTCAGTGTTGACATTCCCCACACACACTGTCAGCAATTGTTCCAGAGTCAGTGGCATATCAAAGGAGTAGGTGATACCTTTCCACCAGGAGGCACAGTCTATGATGTGCTCATCTGGACTCTTCTTACACATGAAAAATTATGCAATAATCATCTCTTGAGTGGTGGAATTGAACTAGTAAATAAATTTCCTATGAAGATCTTCCCAGCTGGCTACTATCCCAATGGGTATCTGGATGTACCAAACAAACGAAGGTCATTCCAATGTCTTTACTATGAATATGAGTTTGTCGAACTTCTCCTGTGCTGAAGTTCCAAGCAGGTGTCCACACCTTGATATGCAGTGGACTAGATATTGTAGTGGGTCACCTATACCATTAAAGGGGGAACTGGTGGTATTTTTGGTCCCTGGGGTTGAAGTCATATCATCCACCCATGCCGGATATGTCTTACCATCAGGTGGGAATGAAAACTGTCCAGTCTCCAACACCTCATGGCGGGAAATGAGTGCACTCATTGGATCATCTAGGCGGGAATTCCGGTCTTGGAGAGGATCTCTGAAAACAAGTGCATTAAATTGTTCTTCAACATGATAAGAAGTCCTATTGGATCATGGAGCAGCTGGTTGGATGGCCCACGGAGCATCTGGGGGTACCAGAGATGGGTCCCACGGATTATCCCACCCCTTGGGAGGATTTGGTGAAACATATCACACCCTCTTGGCTTAATTCCTGCCCAATATCCTATCTGTGTGGGATGGATGGTTAGGCTCACCTAGGGAAATTTGCTGGGGGGATGTGGTACCTACCCCTATTGGCACTGCCGAGGATCACCGTAATCTGGCCGTTGCTCCATGGAACAATCATCTAAGGGGTCAGTGATCATCTTCATATGCTTTGTGAGATGTTGACGCAAAAAATCATTTTCAGGATCATATTTTTTCTTTTGTATTGAGCCAGATGTGTCATAGTGTTTGATGGCTCTGAGGTGCTTCTTACCCTTATTGGGATTCCATCTGAGGATCAATGCCTCGATGGGCACGGGAAGACCCATTTGGGTTCTCTGCTGGTGAGTAACCCTTTCCAATGGGTCCAAAATTTTTGGCACTCCCCTGGGGTTTATGTTTTCTACAAATATTTATGTCTCCATATTTTACTTTAATAAATTGGTCATGTTAACTACAACTCTACCAAGAGGTATATCCATTAGATCGCATGGAAATTCATCATGACGCCTGATAGAACTGAAATAGAGGGCCTCTTACTACCCCAAACCATGGATGTACACGTGTGGAGAAGCCTCCTTGATAATCATGTAGTGCACTTTAATGCTCTAAATGCATCTTTGTTGGAGGTTCTTATGGCGGCCTGGGGACTCAGCACGTTGGTCCACGAGGAGGGAGGCCAAATCGATCAAATAGAACTGTTAAACAATGTCTTTTAAGGCTGCCTGACTCTTGAGGTAATACACCTAAAAATGATGAAGACAAAAGTGAGTTTCCCAGAGGTTTCAGAGAAAGCATCTAACTTCCTCTTGAGTTAGTACTTCTGATGCCCTAAAATTCTATGTTGCTATTGGCCAAAACATCTATGGGAAATGCTATGACATAAAGATGCCCGAAAAACTCCTCAGCTCAAGCTCGATGTTTGGCCATTGGTTTCCCAACTCATCGACTGTTGGTGGCATTGGAATAGGTAGTGGTACTGAAGCCGACCATTGAGATGGTAGGATAGCCGATGGAGAATACGATGAGTGGGATGACAAGCCACCGCAAATTGCGCTATCCTATGAATAGGGCAATGACTTAGCCACCATGTCATGGTGGGATGGGATAGAGACCACAATTGTTGGCACAGAGGCTACGACTACTGGCAGTGGACCATGTTGTTGATCATCCACCTTAGGTCCCCAGAACAACTCTATGTGATCTCTCCTCGAGGCAGAGAGAGTTCCTGACAATGATGGTGGTGATTGTGTGGCCAGACCCTGGGGAGACACCAAATCCTTTTCCTCCTGGATTTATCTGTGAAGGGAGGCAGGGATCCAGTGGACCATGTATTCTGGATGTACTAGGCTAATACGCCTTGTCCCTGCCCCATCCCCTGTCATAGAGGATTGAGTTGAGGGTTCCATTGTCAAATCATATTCCACCTCTGAATCTGAGAAGCATATAGGTATAATCTCAGTCCGAGTCTTCCCAACATTCTTTTTATGGTAGCGGTGGCCCACCCACTTTTCCAAGGATGGCTTTTCAGTAAAGGGTAGATTTTTTGTTCGAGGAGGACCTTCGGCCGAACTGATGCTAGGGCGAAGAGAACATCAGTCTGGGTGAGCAGAGGTGTGAGGATATGTTAAAGGGAAGATGAAGTGGACCTCCATTTCTAATGGCTTACAAGGAGAGATAATCTACACGAGAAGTACTATAGCGGGTAGGACCTCCATTGGAGCAGGTGGGAGCATGGGTAGGGCCTCGATGCTTATTTCCTATGGCAACATCGGGGAAGGAGGGTCCTCAAACTGGTTGAGAAAAACATGGGTAGGACCTCCATGTTGGGTTTTTATGAAGCGAGGAAAAACTCTTCTTCTCTGGTAGTTGGGAGGAGGTGGATCTTTTTCGACTATTGTGAGGACATGGGAAAGACCCCCACACTGACAGTTTACCATATATGAAAAATCCTTACACTGAAAACCAGCGATTGGAGGAATGACCCCATACTCGATGTCCTGGGTGCGAAAGAGGATTTTGCACTGAACATCACTATAGCTGGGGATACACTCATCAGGATTGTAGCAGGAATAGGGAGGACCTACAAATCATGATTGGGAGTAGGAAAAGCCAACACTTTCATTGGTGTGGTACAAGGAGGACCTCTGTATTAGGTGTTATTTCCACAGGTTGGCCTGCGGCGGGCGCTACCTGTGTCAGCAAAAGGAGAGTCGACCTAGCATGCCTTTTGGGTAGTCGGGATCTCAATCTAGGTCGGACAAATTAGTTCCCCTACTCAGCATAGGTACGGGAATAATTCAATGCTTTAGTGGGGACATGTTACATGATAGTCATTGATGTTGACACCCCTCGATGGACGTCCTCCCCTTCCTGCGGCTGATGCTGGGGTCAGTTCAACCGGACTGGGGCTGGTGGTGCTGGTGCTTATCTTAGCAGCTCTTTAGCCTATGAGTCCAGGTGGTGGCATCAATACGGCCTAGTTGGGGCCCTCTTTGTGAGCCCCTAGAACAAGAGCCTAGTCGGGATGGCCCAAACATCCCTCACCTCATCTATTTAGGGGAGGGAATCATCGAAGAATTCTGAGTAGAGGCTCTCAAAATGGTTATGTGTCAGAGTGGGGAGAAGTGGCTCCCCATGCAGCCCTTGGGGGAGATAGTGTTGATGAGGCACAAAACCTTTATGTCTTGACGGGCCATATCCCAGTTTGGGATAATCACCTCTTCCACGTTTCACCAAATGAGTTCATTTATCACCCTTCATTGAATGATTTCATAAGGTGAGATAGGGTGTGGGTGCCCAACAGTTGTGGGTGTGGAAGCTACCGTAGAAGAAATGGGGCCACATGGGATTTCCGCATTATCGTTTCCCCTGCCCCTATGTCAGTGGGTGGGAAGTGATAGATTTCTTGTCGTAGGAACTTGGGTCGTAGAAAATAGAGAGATTTAAAAATCAGTGCTGAAAGAAGGAAAAGAGACATATAGTGCACCAACGCCATTTTGTCTCCTACAGTTGGTAAGAAGGATCCACACTAAAAACGTCACACACCGGGATGTCCAGCATTTAACTTCCACAATTTCTAGTGAGATTCATGCCAGACCCACTATTTTCATTGTGGGACCTGATGCCAAATACATGGATCCAGTGACACGCTAGTCCACCGATGTCTCAAACACTAAAAATCTCCAAATTGAGGAGAATAAAATTATGTCGGGTTCACCATTTCTATTTCGGATGCTTTCATCATGGAATGCATCCCTCTCTTTCAGAGGGAACATAGCTGTGGCCCATATTGTTGCATTCCAATGGCCAACAACATTCATCACTTATTTCGGGACGTTTTCTCCTTGATCGAAAATGGATGATGGGATGTTGGTTCCTCCTTCGGTGTAGTCCTCCTCATAACTCATTACCTAGTCTCTGTATCCCTCATAGATTTGAGACGTTATTCATGAAACTCATTCCATTGTCATGTCTTCATGAGGACTAGTTACTTACAATGCTTATGTCAGGAAATTCCAAGGCATCCGGTCAGGGAAGAAACATTTAGTCAGGGGAGTAGTCAGGTTGGACATCACTGGCGTGTCTGGATGCTGGAACACTGGCATGTCTGGGTTTCTTTCCCTTATGGTAGGGCTTCTCAAGGACATAGAAGCCTGATGCATCCCATGTCAAATGCTCGAAATTATTTGACCTAGGAATATCTCTGAGGTTTTCCTCAACTTCCCATGTTTAACACAGGGTATGCTGCATGTTTAATATCTAGAGGAGATGAATCAGACTGATTAGAACACGGACTAATCGGAACACTAATAAAAATAGATCAGATGGTTGCACCCCATAGAGGGAACACTAGTACTAGGGATTGGATTTTTTTAGTATCTCAATTACATCTTTGAGGAATGAGGAAGTGGGTGACATGATATCATTGGGAGGTGGAATCCCAAGTAAGAATCAGGATTGGTATGGATAGTTGGGTGTGGATAGAGAACGATATGGAACCACTGTAAGAGCAACAATGATGTTGGGCAAGAGCCTCGAAGAGACAACCTATGTATCCTTGTGGAACGAAATAAAAATTGTCATAGTTAGAAGGGGTGATGGGGAACATAAAGATTCTGCCCGCGAGGATGGACACATGGATGGGGTCTAGAGAATGTAGAACCTTCAGGTTGGGGCATGAAATCGGGGTGTTCACAGAGGACATCGACCTAAAGGCATGCTAGGGCTTACGCGTGGTCAACAGCCTGGGTTGGTCTGATGCCATAGAGGCGGACCAATGATGTGTGTCCCAAAAAATGGGACTAAAATTGATTACTTCTAGATGGGGATATCAAGTGATAACCACTGGATGGGGATCACAAGGTATTACTGTATGATGGGGTTGACAACGACTTACTACAAACTGGGGTTCCAACGGAATACAACTAGATGGGGGTACAATGGCTTACCACTGGATGGGGTACTTTGTGTTACTGTCGAATGGGGTATAGCGGCTTACCGCTGGAATGGACTGAATCTTAGTAAGGTTACCCACATACCCTTCATAGGAGATACAGATTAATCCTACATAGTTTGAAGGTGTAAAATTTAGAGTTATGCAGGACTAAAAGGGGGTATACGGTCTAACATCATGTGGGATGAGGATGGAATAATGTGAAGTGGTCAGGACCGATGGGTGTTGGTTTTTAACCTCTAGGAGGATTACTACATTCATTGATGTGGCAAGTATCAATGTCCACGTAGTTCAGAATTGGTGGTGTACCGATGTGAAAGGATCAGAACCAGTAGGTGTTGGGCTTGAATATTTGGGAGGATTCCTACGTACCTGGTCTTGGAAAGGATCAAACTCCACAAAGTTTGTAATGGTTTGGTGAATTGACATAAAGGATTCGGGATCAATAGGTGTTGGGATTGAACCTCATGGAGTCTACCGATGTACCTTACCTTGGAAAAGATCAATGACCACGTAGTTTGGATTGATTTGGTGAACCAACATGATGGAGTTGGGACCAGTAGGTGTTGGGGTTGAACCTTAAGGAGTCTTCCTACATACCATGCCTTGGAAAGGATCAATGCCAATGTAGTTTATAATGGTGGATTTTGTGTTACACTCTAGGGAGGCCTAGAGAGGATGTCCTGGTTGATGCGTACACTAAGACCACGTGAGTCATGATCGGTAAAAGAAACAAGAGGTAGACAAGACCTGACGATCATGTCACGAAACGTGCATCTATGGGATGTAGAGTGGGGATTACATGTGGTCCGCAGCCCAAAGAGGAAACAAGGTCTTATGCATGATTAGGGACCTTAAGAGGAAACATGGACTTATTCCTGATTAGAGGCATAGAGAGATGTATATTGGTAGTTACTCCCTGGTGAAGTCCTGGTGGAAATAATGCTCATAGAGAGAGGTATGGGATAACTAAGGTCTATGTGCCCCTCTTGAATCTTAGTATCTGGCACTGAAGAAGAAAGGATGATTATGGGTAATACATCCTGCAAGAAAGGCTAGGGGATTACCCCCAGGTGGTTGATATTTCATGTGGATAGGCACCACTCCATCAAAGAGGATCTCATTCATTGTGAGGATGATTTCACTCATGTAGAGATGAGTGGATGTAGAGAATGTTTGAGGTTGGGCACCCAATGTGTAATGCACAGGGTGAGACCACAATTTAATATCATGTGCCGAGGATGATGGTGCTTTCTAGTTTAACGTCCTATAGCTCAAATGTGGCGGGTTCACTCCACACCCTTAGGACATATACAACTATCATAATTTGACCATTGGTGAAGGGAAGGCACTGGAAATGTTGTGGAGAGGGGGTGTCAGGGAGTGATCCTCTGAGTGGGTCCACATTAGTGGGGCTATGCGAAGAAGAAATAGCCATTAGCGTGCTTATGAGAGGAAGCATAAGGATAGGAAATCCAATATATAACCCCATCCAATGGACTTTGAAATTATTCTATACAGACCTGGAGGGTTATATGGGAAAAGGGGTTATATAGCAAAGGGGTTCACAGGAAGAGGCCTCATTATGCTATGGTGCTCCATGTTGTGGAGGGGCTTCTCAAAGTGGTATGCCTCACGAAGTGGGTTGGACTATCCTAGGAATAGGTAATAGGTGCACATGGAGGATGCTTCGCAAAGTATAAAGGCTCTCTCAAAGTAGGGATTCTCGAAGAAAGGGTGAATTTCAAAGCATAGCACTGCAAATTAGTATACCTCACGAAGCATAATGACCCTAACTTAGCATGTGGTTCACATGTCCATGGAAAGTTTTTCATGATAAATGAGTGCTTTGCGAAGACCCGAGTCCCCTTACGGATCTCATTTCATTGTGAAGGCCCATGGTCTTCATGGAGGGCATCCTTGCATGAAGAGGGGTTGTGTTTAAGCCAAAGGAAAGGCACTTCACGTTGCTCAAGTACCTTTATGAGCTCATTTTTCATAGAGTAGAATGTACTTTATGATTTGAGAGCTAAGAATGTGAAAGATCAGAGGATTTATCCCTTGGGATCTGGGAAAACCCCGTATTTGTAGGCAAGAGGCGGTGTGAAGTTAGGATCTCTCAATACGAATCCATGTGGCTCTTTGTCATAAATGCATAGCCTCCCTCCTCTTTTCTTCACGACAGCTTCACAAACATCTTTTGGATCTCAGAGACTTTTCCCTCTTTTCTTCACGGTATCTTTGAAAACATCTTTCGAAACACAGAGCCTCCCACCTCATTGCTTCACAGCATCTTCTCAAATGTCCATCGGATTAGGGAGCCGCCCACATCGTTTCATCATAGTGCCCGAAAAGGGGAGGCCTCGAACTAGCCGCGGTGCTGTGGGGATCTTTGACCAACTTTGTGAGGTAGCCTCATTGGGGGTGGTTTCTTCTTTGTGATTTATTTTCCTATCCCTATATTTTGGCACCTACAGGAACACATCATGTATGTTTTGAGGTTGAGTTGTAGCGATGGTGGTCATTCTTGGTAGTGGAGGTTCCAATCTTTAGATGATTATAGGGTTGATTTAATGTGTTTGGTGGAGAAAACAACAATGGTAAAGTGGTTGGTTAATGATGATATTAGTATTTCTGGTTGGATGGAATCGAGTGATTACCAGTCGTGGAAGTTGTCCATGATAGAAAGCATTGGTTCAGTTTTTATTATTATAGTGCATTGAGTGTAGTGATTGTGTATCAATTGTCTGATGGAGGAATAGGACCATTGGTCCTTGTGTATTGGATTAACATAAGTCCAAAAAATGTTATTTCTTGGATAGTGTTCTTCATTTGAGTGATGAAATTTGTTTTCCACCATTTGAGTTTTGAAAATAGAGTAAAATGGTTCCATGTGGTTTGGGTCATGAGTTTTTAAAGGGATCAGACCAATATGGTGTTGATTAAGAATTCCACAGTGGTATGATTTTGTGTGAAAATATTCAATGTTATATGTTTTTGGTAGTGTTTTTTCATCCCTACAACGTTCTAGATACTAATGTCTTCTTTGAGGATGATGCATCCTTGAAGAGCGTCTGAGTCATCTTGTGGATCTCAATGAGAATGTTTTGTGTGGTAATTTTGTACCTTCAGGACGAGTGTATGTTTGTTTGGTAATTTTAAAGAAGAATGTTGTGGAAATGTTGGTGGTGGTACATGCCCAGTTCCCTGATCATTTTACATTGATTGCTTAGTGATGCATGGGAGGAGTGGCTCTATGAAGAGAAGTCACGAGGTTTGGAGGTTGTAAGACCCCGGTTGTCATGGATGTAAGTTCATGTTTATATATTTGTACAAATCCATTATAATTTGTTAATTAAGTTTTCACCAGATGTATGAGGGGACTTAGGGGTGTTATGGGGTTTAGGTTATGAAAGGAAGGAAAACATGGAGAACCAGTACATAGCGCATGGTTGGAACATAGTTATGTAAACCATGAAACTTTCTTAGGAAAACTCAATAACCATGGATAATGACATTATAAACAACGAGCACATGGTTTTTTAAATGGTGTGATCATTCTAATGTAATAATGTTACCGAAGATATATTAGATACTGTATTCCACATAGTTTTCTCTTAGATTGGAAAACTATGTGGGAAAACCATGCACCCCATTAAATGTTGAAAAATTTATATTTTTTCCATGTTAGGGTTTTTAGATCCCTATTAGATTTATAACTAATTTATTCCCCTCTCTATCATAGATTAGAAGCAATTAAACCCCACCTTCCCATGGGTTATTCCCCCTAAATTCATGGTCATCTATAGTATCATCTATTGTTGATCGATTCATCAGATATGTCTAATTATCCCCATGCGTCCTTTATTCAATAATAGGTTTTGATGTTACTCTCATATTTTTTTGAAGCCCTAATACTATCTTTTTATGGAGTAACCTAGTCCGTAGAATCAACGGTTGTTTGAATCATGATATAAGGAAATTATTGTGAGTGTGTTCATCATTGTATTCGAGGTTAGTGGTATACATGTAATATCCCACAGACATGGTTTTTATTAATGTATGCTTTGAGGTGTTCTTGGTTAAATATTGTTTTTATTTAATTAAATTAGTTAAATATGGTAAAATAAGCACCTAAATGATTAATTGAACAAGACATGATCATTGTGGGATGTGTTCTGGTTGATTTGACATATTTATGTCCACCCATGTGGTTTGATGACATTACAGAACCTAAACATTGATTGGCTTAAGTGTATTTTGTTTGTCGGATAACATAAATCCCACAAAAAACATGTTAATATGGTTGGATGAATTGAAAATGGAATAATTATAGTTTTTTTAGTGTTTTAAATGGAATAATGGATTGTTTGGAATTTATTTACAAATGGGTTAATTAGGGTAACTGGGATTTTGTCAATGGGATCCTGAATTATGTTGAAATTACTAAAAATGTTAGTGCATATGAAATGACAAAAATGTTATATTATAATTATCTTGAAAATGGAATAATATTTAAATGGGGTTCTATAGGGGAAATGATTAATATGATCAGTTAATTAATACATGGAAATTATGGGATATACCTAATGGGTTGAATGGAATAGTCTGGTTATGCTATGTGACTTATGACTTATACTTGAAATTTATAAGTTGGTAAATAATTCAGAATTCATAAATGCTCTAAATGGGATAATGATTGGTAATTATTTAATATTGGATAATTTATGGATATTTTCTAATATACTTAATGGGCTAAGGAATAATAAAATGGAAAGTAGTTAAATGGTCTATGAAATGTAAATGGTAAGCACGTAAATGTGTTATAGAATGATATTAATACCAATGTAGTTTTCATGTATTATGAATGGTATGTGGGCTGAATATGAATGGGTTGTGCTATGGTAAGTTGTTAATTGATATATATAAATAATGTTAATATTTATTGGTAGTGTGGGGTATTGACTGATGTTCTACAACCATGGGTAATGTTATAATGAGTCTCTAAACTCCACCCTACAATGCACATGTTAGGAAAGGGGATAGTGTTCTGTTCCCTTAACATTTTATTTTTTCTGAGACTGAGGATTCTAGGTGAGGATATTATGTTTTTTGTGATACTGTTTTCCGTAGCGAGATAGTGACATGACTTATTCCCTTATACATATTGATGAATGCATTAAACCCTTATATGAATGATGTAAATTACTATACCATGTAACATATGCACATAATAAATTAATAATGAAGATTATGAAAATGATGAAAACTATAATAATGTTATAAATAGTTAATGTATAGATTTTGAACTAATGTAACACGAGTGTCCTTTTTTATTTTACATTTATTTAGTATTTTCATACTGTATCTACTTACACATGATATTTTGTATACATAGTTGCTGGTTTTCTATTGTGTTGTACTCCAACAATGATCAACCATGACTGGGTACCTACATAAATTTCAAACATGTAGGTCCTAACAAGGGAAAATGACCCATGTTGGAGTCTTGATTTGGTCTTGGTATGTTCATAGATGGGGTCTCGAACCTGGAGTCATGACCATTTTTGGGATCTAGTTTTTGGTATTTGTTTTGGGTTTTGCTACAATTTTCGAAGTGTTAGAATTATATGGAATATTTTTTTCATGTCTTGTAGTTATTTCCCTAATTTAGAAATTCTAAATTAAGCATGTTCATTAGTTATTTCCTTTTTTCCAGTATTTAATTTTTTATCTAATATTTCCTTCTCTAGTAAATTGGTTATAATCTCCCCAAGTATTGTATTAAACCCTCACTACTAGTCAGAAACGTTTTTTGTATGGGGAATCATGCTTGAGTTTATTTGGCGACTCAGCTCAAGGCACCAGTTAGTAGATTATTGGTCCGCGACATTACAAGTGACTTTTTAATGAAGGAAAAAAATCATGCATTGTCTTTTGGAGATGAAATATGGTGCTCAATGTAAGTCATTGTGTTTTCAATTAGGTTTTATATATGTTGTTAAATAAAATAACAAACAATAGTGTAAGATAGATCATAGGTTTATTGGACCATTTGAGATAGTGGATTGGGTCAGTCAAGTGGGGCACCGATTAGTCCATTTAAAATTCGATAGTTCCATTCATGACCTTTTTCACAAGCCATGGATTAAAAAATATTATAGTAACGCATCATATGTGGTAGCCATAGAACTCATTGAGATTATGGTTGAGGAATAATTTGAGGGGAATCTGGTATAGATTATGGATTGTAGGGAGAAATATATCAGGGGTAGGACTATACCTCTTCTTTGACTGCTGACATAGAATGGGCATGTTTATTAGGATACCTAAGATATGGTTTTTGATTTTCAGTTATAGTGGAACAAATATTTCTCTTTCTCCCCACCATATTGACTAAAAGGGCTTGGGGATAAGAAATTCTATGTATAGGAGGATATAAGATCAAATATTTTTTTTCTAGTAAATACATATTTGAGTTTTTCATTGAACATATATTGTATGGATTCATGTTGTCATTAAAATATTGTGGATAAGTCTTTTATTGATCCAAATAGACATTATTTGGAAAAATAAAATAATGTTCTAGGATGTATATTTGTTTGAATTACTAGAGTTGGGTATAAGTATGATAAAGGGGATTATGAGGGTTTTTAGAGTTTTAATGAATTTAGAAATGTTTCTTCAATTTCAACAGAAAAAGTGTTTAAAAATTTTTATAAGGAATTTAAACAAATTGTACTTAATAAATAATGTGTAACTTCTACCATACAAATATCATGAACTATTTCACAAGGTAAATTGGTTACACATCAGGATAATTGCTCACATCGTATATGTTTTAGGAACGTTTTAAAATTATGTAGATTGGAAAAAATTTCATCATAACTAAAAAGTATGTATTACATGCATATAAATATACATACATTACATGTATTTCATGGGACGAAAATTTTGAGGATATGTAGTGCTTTAGTTATTCATTCATCTGACGCAGTCATTCCACTTATCCATATCTAAGGGACATCTATGATTTTTTGGATACCACCCACATTAATGGTGTCCTGGTCATGTATTTGAATCTTGATGTGTGTTTGAAAATAGGTTTCCATTCTCTTGGGACATTCCACTTTGTGGCAGTTGAATCTTTTGACCTTGATTTTCATAGGTTTTGATCTTTTCCTACGTTATTCTATGTTCCTTCTTGTGACCTTTCTCACCTTTGTTCTTGTTTTTAATTCTATTCAGAAGTGTTTTTTAATATCAAGATAAAGGCATGGGGTGCGAAACCTAACCCTATTTTCTATTAAATTATTTTGTATCTGGAATAAAATTATTTTTCCACTATGATGTGAACATTAATTAATTGATTTCTAAATAGTATAAAATCATTTGATAGATTTTTCCTTCAATACCGTTGGATTAAATTGCATTGTGACCAAGATTATGGATACCCCAATGGTGGAAAACCCCATTGATTAATAAAAATATGGCTAGTAGTTTAACGAGTGTCAGTCGTGACATTGAATTCTTATTGATTTACTTATATTAAATCAATTTAGTGATAGAATAAGTTACATTGATTTGGGTTTTGGTAAATTGGTATATAAATTATTTTTTAATTGAAAGGGAAATGTTAATTATCATAATTAATGGTTGATCATTTATTGTTATTTTGTGATTTATTTGCAATTAATACTTATTGGGTTAATGATGAAATTATTATATAGTGGTTATGGCCCAGTGATACATGTTCAATTGATTATATAGTAGTCTAATCCAAGGGATACATGTATAAATTATTATGTAGAGGGATATGCCCAGTGTTATATTCAAAAATTCATATGTATTGTATTTTTTCTTGTCATACATGTTTAAATGATTATATAGTAGGATATTCCAAGATATATATGATGAATTCTTATATATGGGGTTATGGCCTCTAAAATACACTAAAAGTATTATATTAGTAGAGTTCACCCTATGGATAATGAAATTATTTTTTAGAGGTATCTGAATGGTTTTTTGATTGTTAAATGGTCTATGGAAATTGTAGTAATGGATTCCTGGACAATTTGAGAGATATTTTATTGGTTTTGAAGGAGTTGTTCATATGTAATATATTAATTGATTAAATAATAAACATATTTATCTATTTATTTCATGAACTTATTATCATAATAGTTTTTTTGAAAATATAGGGTCAACCTATTTTTTTTACTCAAAACTTATTCATGTTTAAATTTGGTACCTGAGAAAATTACATGGAAGTGGAATTAAACAACCATAAGGTACCCTTTTACTAATTTTTATTCTTATTTTCTGGACTAGAGTTTGGAGGTTGGACTAACAATGGGTTCCATACGATGGTCTTTTAATATTATACTGTGTCAACTTATTTTTTTATTTTTATTTTTCTATTTTACATTTAGATATATCTCAATATTTCATTACATGATTAATCATTTCTAATTTATTGGTTACTACATTACATTCCAATTGTTTGTTATATACTTTTGGCTATTCTTCATTTATATGATATAATCATTATTTGAAAACTTATGTTATGTTGTAAATTAATACTTGGGTGTATAGTCATAGAATTATACATATCAAACCCCAATGATATTCGTCAGCCAATAACATATATGGAGGAATGATTTATGTCCAATAACCAACATATTTTTTCCATGTTAGAGATCTATATATCTTCGGATGTTTCAAATAATCTCTCGTATCATCATAGTGCATATTCCAAAGTTAATTTTATTTAAGAGGGTTACATTTTATTCGAAACAGTGAACAATTCGTGATAAAATTGTAAACTAATCATACAAAAATTTCCAAAAATTTTATTTATATGTTCCCCACATATTTTAATAGTTAGAAAAAAATAATATGCATAATTTAATTTAAATTAAAATAAACATTACATAACAACCTACATAGTGAAGTAATAATCCAAATCTTCTTCATAACTACTTAAAAGAGTGTAACCCACATTTACATCAACTACATGTATTTAGTGGAATGAAATTATAATACTTATGTAATTTTCTCCTAATTATTATTTGGTTTATTTATGTATTCATTTAAATTTACGATTACGTTAGACACGCTTCATCTCATGATCATCACTTTACATCCGTATTAAAATATTCATCCTATATCTTTTAAAGAAAATTGTCTTAGAATAAGCGTCTTAGAATTCTAAAATAATGTTAATAGAACCAAAAAATAAACATAACATATTTGTATATTTATTCCATAATGATCATTTACCATCTCAGAATAGTAAACCTCATCTTTGGAAATAGTCATAAATCCAATTATGATATTTAGAATAATAAGGTTCAATATCAACATCTTTAGATATGAATATCCATTCTCAACAAAATTAATATATTTAAAATATTATATTGTAAAACTAATGGATTTATAGAAATAATGACCTTATGAAAATTTTTATTATCAATTCTTTTACAAATATATCAGTGAACATCTATCATCTAGGATTCATTAAATTTTTTGAATTATAAAATGGAACTAACATCACCAAATTTAATTCTCTCTTTTTGATAATAAATTATTAAATCACTATATTTTTTCATTTTTAATATAAATATTTCCCATAATAGATACATTTAGCATCCAACATGATTGAAAAATAGTTATGTTGAGATACACCCTAATGTGGATCTTAAAAAGAGTTTCTAACTCTATCATGTTCAGTCATTTTTTCTTGACCCAGATACTAAATACCCATACATATATGCCTCAATTGTAAACCTCTATAAATGGACACACTTTTGTGAGCCATGACATAACCATTTTTCTTCAATTATATCCAAATTTATGGATTCATTACAATAAATAAAAAAGGATTCAAATTTTATCAACTCTATATTATATACATCAAATTATATTATAAGAACTATGACAAATTATAAAAATTATTTAAATATTTTCAAATTACATTGTCCTTATCCAATGCACAAAACACTATATAAAATACTAATGTAAGATTATTTTTAAATGGATCACTACGTTATAGTCAAAGGCTAAATCTAAAATTTCATCTAGGATTGTTTTCATCAATGATTCTTGTATCAACATTTAAAAATATCTCTTTGATGATTTTTCTTGCATTTTGATAAATTACTTATAATAATTGAACCTATTTACAAGTTATCAAGAACCTAAAGAATAAGGTCTATTTTTTACTTTTACTTTATATCTTATAGGATTAAATTTGTACCTATTCATGATTCAACACATGTATTTTACATTAGGACTAGCTCAAGAGTATTTATATATGTCATCAACTATTAGGAATCCGTATTCCATGTTTTTAATATAGTGTCACCTATATATTTCCTCATTAATGAGTGGGTTTCTCCTTTATATATATTTTTTATTTTTGTAATCTATCACCCAAATTATTAAATACTTATATTCCAATTATCATTGGAAATAAAAACATTCCATTATTAGGGGGAACATCAATCTTCCATTTTGTATTTTTTTCCAACACATTGAACATCTAAATAAAATATATATTTTTTAATTATTGTTGTTTTTGTTCAAAATTTATATTCCCCTTATTGATAAAAAATTAAAATAAGGAATGTATTTTTCCTATATTATTGAAACTGAAGGAAATGATTAACATTATTATCCTCCTCACTATTTGATACCAACCATTCAAAGTGATTTCCTTCTAATATCAATATAAAGTAGTCCTCCATCTTAATTTTACTCATTTAATGTAATCCCCCATCATTGGGAATTTTTTTATATTCCATACGAGAAAGTTGGAACAATAAATATATATGTGTGTATGCGTGTGTGTGAATTTAACCATCATTTATCTAACTCTATTACTACATGATCTGAGTTGGTGTTAAAAAAGCTGATTAATATAAAAATATAAAAATCTATAAATAATCCCTTATGTTAGACCCACTCATACTCTTTCTCTATGGTGAGATTAAAAATAATTTCAAATGTATTTATAGTTTTTCACCATAATTTATAATTAATATTAAACATCTTTATTAAAAATTATCTTTCCCCATTTAGGTTTAATAGTGACCCCCATAAATAATAAAAATTAATATGAAAAAAATGGATCCTAGAAAAACATAAAACATGGCTTATGTTTGGTAATTATTTATAAACCTATATATATATAATTGGAACTATAAAATATATAGTAGATTTAACCATTTTTTATAGCTTTCTATAATGGAATACCCCTTATACAGTATGATCATTGTTTTCTAGAAACAATATACCATATTCTAGGATACTTCTTTCATAGTGATAATAATTATGATATTTAATTTATTATGTTCATCGAAGAATACATAACACCAATTGTGAATAAACACGATTTATTAAACTATATTTAATTTTAAGAATTAATTTATTATCCGTTTCTATATTTTCTATGATTCTCCTTAAGTTCACTAAATTTTTCAATATGAAAACTAATATTTGAATAAGGTGGATCAAAACAACTATTTAATGTGAAGAAATGGGGTGGGTGTTTTCTATTAACCCTGAAACATATTTCAATAAAAAACTACAATTTCTATATCTCATCGTGATTTCATATCCATTGGGATTTAATATAAAAAAATTCATATACATAATGTATTTCATTAGTTTTTCACTTTTATTCTAATCTGGAATGGTTTTTTCCGAAAAATAATTTTTAGATAATGTCAATTTTTTTATCCATATTACATGAATTTCCAAGTAATGTAGCCATAAGGTTGTCAAAATTTTTGTTCATTACATTTTAGATTAATTTTGGGATTACTATTTATTGTTACCATCATACTTAGGACATGAAGTCATATGTGAATTCCCATTATTCATTATTTTATCCATATAATAGTATCATATAATTTTGACGCCCCGTGAAATATTTTTTTATTCATCCATACACCTATTCCATTACTAGCCGGTGACTTATCAACGAAAACCTCTCATTTAATTTATATTCTTCATCTTGGATTTCCATGTACAAAAAAATCACATTACCTATCCTTTAGATTTATATTTCTTTATTGAATCAATCATACATCATTACTACTAGGTTTTCATAGAAATATTTCAATGGCCCCTAGAGTTCCCTATATTTCGAAAAAGAGATTGAAATTATTCAAAAATAATGTTACAATAATTTCAAATTTCTTCTATGACATCTTCAAAAGGTTTCATTAAACTACCCTATTTTATAGTTACATTCCCATGATATACCCATATAATTTTGTTAAATACATACTTTTTGTCCTAGTCTCCCCTCCATGTATCTATAAAAACACTATTGGATTGGTATAAAACAACCTTCCACATATTAGTTCCCACATACATGTCTGTATCTATAGAATTTTTCAAATGAATAAAATTTGTTAATGTCTAATATATTTCACTTTTCTTACGAATTATTCATCTATCTAGAAGAATATATAGTTTTATTATAATTTCTCTCAATTTCACCTGGACTATTTTTATTCTATTTAGTGAAATATTACTTCATAAGTAAACATCCTCACATCCAAACCATTGGAAGAACCAAGAATAACAAAAAAGAATCATTATTTTAGTAGTTGATGAAATCTTTATAAATTTATAACATTTATATTTTAGATATAATTCCAAATCTTTTCAAATTTCATTAGCGATCTTCTCTTCATAGTAATACCTAAATTCACCATTTATGTATTGTTGAATTATATTATATTTTTATCCATATATCGATTCATAGTTTCATATTTTAAAACTAACAAATCCATTTAAATAAACATTCCTAAAAAAACTTGAAAGTTTATATGGATACATTTTCCATGTGAATGAGGTGAATTCTTATCCAAAGGATTTCAAATGATATTCAATCGTTATGAGTCTTCTTATAAATAATACTATTTAATGAAATTTTTGAAGCGTCATTTATTTTTTCATCAAAATGTGAAAATTAATCATGTGTTATATTCTAATTTATCATATTTATATCCAACTCATGACATTACATATAATCAATATATATATATATATTAATTTATTTTATCAAATTTTCACAATAATTATTATGATTACTAAACTAATGTTCATTCATATTGATACTATATAGTAATAAATTTATGAGATAATTTAATTTCATTGATTTAACATCAATTATTACACTATTGGAGCCCATGGTGTCCTTATTAAATTTATCTTATTCTTGGACATCTTTATAGACATTAATTATGAATTTTTATCTCTCTAAGATATTATATTCAAAAATTTCATGAACCATATTATATATTTCTTTATAAATTCAAATGTACTATATTTTTCATTAATTATTTTTGTTATGTTGTTTTATATACTCCATTTGTTAATGATTTGTTATGACATTAGACCAATTTCCTTTTCTATATGTGAATTTCCATCTAATAATTCCCTGATATATGTAAATAAATAGGTAAAATCATCCTTAGGAATATTTATTAATTATTAGTTATCTTTATTATACAAAATAAATAGTGATTCATTTAACATATAATCATCAAATATTGATGATGATATTGATTAATTAAAATAATTCTCATTAAATGGTTTACCAATTCACATTCCATTTTAAATATCCTTAGGAAATTGTTTATCCTCTATAACCATTTATAAATTTCTTTATTTCATTTCATATATATTATTATTATTTTCTATAGTTCTGTCTAAAACTTTAACATCATTATTAAAAATAATAAAATCATATTTTTTCCATTAGAGGAACATCTAAATAGTCTTAAAATATTCACTTCTAATATTTATTTAAAAACAGTTTATTTAAAATTTTAGATCATGTTAATGGGAATCATTTATATAAAACTACATCTTAGACCTAGTATGATTTGTGTTGACATAAATTAGAGGAGTAGAAATGTATGGGGTAATATATTTTCTTCCAAATATCAAATTCATCTTAAAATTATCACATCGTTAGAAACTAAAGATATATGGTTGGGTAAAACTCAAATGAATAATTTTTTATATGCATACTACAAACCCAATATTTTATTTTATAAATGATGAAATGAATTACATAGGTATTATTTACATGGTTTGTAAACATTAATGGAAAATTTAACCTTATTTTGTTACGGCACACAAAGATAAATATTCAACATTAAAAATCATATTAAAAATTCATAATCAGTGTTGATAATTTTTAGCCTTTCCCACTCCCAAATGTAACATACATGAGAATTCTCAATATTAGTAAAGAAGTAAACTTCTCCAATAGGGTCATTATATTGGAATAATATATGTTTTAATGACTCACCCCCACACCTTGTTGAATTAGATAATTATTCTATCAACGAATTCACTAAATATATAAAATATTATTTTATTTCATTAATAAAATGATAATTAGATACACATTATACTTCAAGATATATGTATGAATCATGGAAATTAAAAACAATAACAACATCCCAAAACACATTCAAAGTTAAATAATTGTATCTCATAACTCATTATTCTAGAATACATCATACAAAATCATACTTAACTAGTCTACAATGTTGAACAAAGATTCAAAATCATTACATGAAATAAATTAATTAAACAATGGGGAATAGTTTTTCTCACCATAAGAACTAACTTATATGGATTTTTTTATAATTATTGTTACGATATTTATTCTTTATCCAACCAATTCATGCTAATTTCCTCATATTTTCTTTTAGGAAAAACTGAATATTTTCTCTTCAGAACTGGTTCTGGTTGTTCAAATCTTGAAAATTCGATATATTCTATTTCATCTTTACTTATCACTTCAACCATGATATGGATTATTCTCTATTGGCTATTAACAGTTCATGAAACATACTCATTATTCATCTAAATAAATATATTCTCTTAAGGATAGTTCCCCAACCATAATTTTGTGGTGATATTATATTTATATAAGTTGAAATAATATATAGTTGTTGTGAAAAAAATATATATATAAAAGAGCACGTACCACCATAGTCCATATATTATTAATAAATAATTCATGTGTGTTTTTATAAGACTTTTATCAGATGTAACTCTTTAGAATAATTCTGCATATACACTTTGTCAATTCTATTATCATTTTTATAATTTTCAGATATGTATTAATATATTTCTGTAGTTTCCAAGGTCAAATATTATTCAAAAAAATACTCCATAGAAACCACATTTACATATTCATCATAATTTTATTACTAATAGAGTATTAGAATCAATAGCTTTAGGGTTATCATTATTACTAATGAGCATCAATTATATAATATAATTATTCGAGAATAGAATTTAAAAATGTATACTAGAATATCAAAACACTACTCTACATATCAATATCAAATAAAAAATTATGATATTCAGAACACATCTGTTCAAATCCAAACTCATTAAAGTAGAAGTTTATTTTGATCACATGTAATGATAAAAAAATATTATAATTTAACACCCATAGATATATTGAAATAATATTATTGTCTATTTTATTCTCATCCAATATTTCTCAAATCATTCTTGGACCACAGATCTTTAAATATTCATGATGTTAATAACATAAATGAGAAGATTCATCATTATTACATTTTATTCTCTTCATAATTATAAATTCTAGAAAAACTATAATTTTATCCATAATATAATGAAATACCTATATATTGACCACTCATACATAGATACACTTATGTTAATTGATTACTCTTTAACTGAGATGTATCTTTAACTAGATATCTACACATGATAGGATCAATACTATATTAAGCATCATCATTATGTATTAATATATTTTTTGTGTTAGACTCTTACACGGACACTCTTATATTAACGAATTAGTTTATTAATCGCCTTTTGTAGATAGAAAAGTTGGCAATCGCAATTCATGGATCCCATTTAATGAGTGATGTATTTTCATTTGTTTTTTATTTAATATGTACCATTTTTGATCAATTAAAAAAAATATACCCGGGTCTTTAATAAAAAAATATAGCCTTCTCAAGCACATCCAGTTTCCTTAAAAAAGATTCAAATTATTAGAGGGATTATTATAATAAATCCAAACTATTTTAGATTTCTCCAATTTACATAGTATAATTTGAATTAATAATAATATATTATTTCTATACACTCCATATTAATATAACCATATCCTTAGTCTCACCATTGAAAAATAATAAATTCGGATAGGTTTAACCATTTATTATAGAAACCATCCTTTCAGATATATCATGGGTGATTTCTCTTACATTATAAATTATTTTCTTTAAACATTGAACAATTTTGTAACCATTTAATTATAAATATTACTAGAAAATGATTAAAAGGTTTAGAAGCCGACTTCATCACTCAAGATTCACTTCTTACATGTTATGGACAGTGTTACTCTATCAATTAGAAATTCTCATTAACATGTGCACCAACTAATCAATCCACATATATCATTTCATCAATAATTAATAAATTAAATATGGTATTAAATAATGTTTCACCAATATCTTAACACCCAAAGATATATAATAGTATTTCTTATACATAGGGTGGATAACTAATCTGTCATATAAAATAATTACAACTCTCTTATTGGATGGTTATTGTTCCAACAATACAATTCCATGTACTTGTATTCAAATATTAAACTTACTCATCAAATTATAATATTTTACACTTCATATACACTTCATTATAACATATGAAAAATTTATATCTATATTTTTATTTATATTACAATCCTATTATAATTTTCATATTCTGGAAATTATCTTAATTACACTTATATATTTTTAATTATTATTAATGTATGATCCTATGATTTTTAATATTATACTGTAATCATGTATTGTTATTTATTCAATATCAATGTTTTTTATAATTTTTTATAATTAAACTCTAATAATATTTTTATTTGATATATATATAAGTGAACCATTTCAAAACACCTACATTAATGTGGCTAATTAATTAATATTTTTATAGAGTGATATAATTTTTATATACTCTATTAGGATAAAATATGAAAAATAATATTAGACATAACTAGTAGAAATATATATAATGAGAATGATTATGTATGGTGAATTTGTAACACCCCAAGGGTTTAAGATATTAATTTTATAAAGAAATTGAATTTTCTTAAAGACTATGATACATGAAACACTAAATCTAAATGAACCATAATATAGTATTTTATTATGTCTAAGCCATAATTTTTTTTAATAATTGAAATTATAAAAAATATAAAAATAGTATAAAAACATTATGAGAGGAAAATATATTTTTAATAATTTATTGGAACAAATTTAAAAATTTCACTAAAAAAATTAGATTTTTTTAAAGAACTGATATGATTAATTTTCATTCACTTTTAGTAAATTTGTTTAAAAATGATCATTGTATTTTAAATAAAAGTTTTGAAATTAAAATAATATTAATGTTCAAATTTTAGAAAAAAATGATTATTTTTTGATTAATTGTGATAAAAAATGTTTTTAATTGAAAACTATTTTTCCTGATAATTAATTTATTGGGATTTAATATTTAAAATGGAATTAAATGTGGAATAATTCATTATTAATTTTAATTATATTATTATGTTCATTGGATTAAGTTTTATATTGGGTTTCATATTAAATCATTGTACACTTATGTATACATTTTCTTCATGAAAATAGTTAATCATCACATTTTTCAGATGTAATTTATAAGATTATTCAACCACATTTAGATATATAAGTTACTAATAATATGTTAAATATTTTGAATAAAATTGGTTATTTTTTTGATAGGAAAAATTTCGTATATGGAAATTGTGAATAGAAAAATAGTGAAAACACCATTGTTGTTTACATTAAAATTTGTTTAACTAGTGATATTGAAAGGTAAAGGGTATATTTCCCATATAAACATGTTTATATTGTATTGGGTGGTCATATTTGACTTCATAATATCTGACATTTATGTATATATCAATTTAGAATCATTGTTCCTGATGTGAGTTTATTATATATTAATATTTAAATAAATTACAATTTTTTACCTCTCTCATGCTTATAAAAGGACACCCATCATTTATATTCATTACACAAAATTGAGAATTATATCTCAGAAAACCCTAACTATAAAATTTCATCACCTCTAACATTATCATATGGTTTTTATTGTTCTTAAAATACAATTCTAAGGGACCTTATAAGTGATCTAATTTAGAAATTTCCTAGAAGAGTTTACCATCAAACCTGAGATCATCGTATTTTTTCTTATAGATCTTCTAATTATATATAAATTATCATTAAATAATAAATTATGTTTTCTAATATATTGAAATTGTATTTTGATTATAAAACTAACATATTACATATGAAATATAATATATTTAATAATACTCAAATAATTATTTATTAATCAATTTTGCAGTTAACAATTTATAAAAAGTTTGTGGCTCCTATTGTATCTAGGAAATTAGGTATATTTAAAGTTGACATGAATCGTGAGTACAATTTCATTATTTTAAAACTCCAAAACATCCACATATATTCCATCACCATTTAATACTACATTGCACAACATGGGTCATGACATAAGAATATTGTGAGATAAAGACCCCATTAAGGGAATAATAAATTGATAACATGCCAAATGTAATACATGTCAGAAAATAAGAATATAAAGGTAATATATAAGGCGAAATAAATAGAAACATGAATATAAAATAATGATATAAGATAATAAGATTAAGGAAAAATCTGAAATTAGAACCACTATAAAACAAGATATAAAAAACTAAGTCGTTGATAAATACAAATTCATCATAGAATAGCGTTCTTAGGATAAAATCACATGAACCATTAATGATATATCATGAGATAAAAACATATCCAAATCGATGTTAGGGATTTATATTTCTGGGACAAGCCCGCCAAGTTCATATTCTATATATATATTTGTGTTCTAGGTAGATATTTGAACATTAGAACTTATTTCATCACATTTAATAAAATAATTAATGAGTGAGGGTTATAGTCATGGAATTAACTAATCAATTATGGATTTGTATGTCTTGTTTAATATCATTGAGAATAAATGATAATGGGAATTTATTTAACTAATGTTCAATATAGAAAATAGAAAGATAATATTGACTGCATTATGAGTATATATAAAGAGTCATGAAAGTGTTTATTGGAAGTGAATGGGGGTTTCTCATTACCAAGGAATAATAAAGATTGTAACAAAGATGTGTAAATAGAAATTATTATATGGAAAAAATAAATCAAAAGGCCAAACTCGAAGAATGTACTTGAACAAGGATGAGGTGAAGAGAATTTACAAAACATACACATAGTTATGGCTTAGGTAAGGGTTATAAAAAGAGACTATATAAGATATATCATCATCTTAACATCAATGTTATATTAAATAAATATTTATAATGTAATGAAAACATATTCATTTGACATTAAAAATGGATAAATACATTAACAGTTGTTCAATAGAAATGAAGAGAGAGAGAGAGAGACCCCTTACCTTGAGAAAGAGCTTATTAAAATTTGGGAGGGGCTATTTAAGAGATTGGTAACACAGTAGGTGAACATTTTAGAGGTAAAGGGAGGGTAACTCGCCAATCAATAGGTTTTTTTTTGTGAAAAATAAAGGTGGGATGGTTTGGTATTTATAGAAAATTTTTGGAGAATTATTTTTTAATCATAATACATATGTTTTGGACTACATATAATAAAATTATCACAACCAAAAAACCTTTCATAGATTTTACTCATGTTTTATACCAGTTTAGTAGTTTTGAATATTTTATAAGACCCTAAATTAAATATAATAATATAATATGATTTTTAAATGTATTTTTGTAAAGCTTATAAATATTTCATTATTAAAACGTAAAATGTAATACTGGTTTTACATGATATATTAACTATTTAAATATAAGTAAAATAATGTAGAAAAAATTTATTTTTATGGGTAAATATATATATTTTTTTAACTCCCTTTATTCTACTTATTAAATAATTTTTGGTCCATTATTATGTGATAATTCATATCATATATTTGTTCCATATTTATTTTTTAACAAAAATAATTGATTATCTATAACTATGAGAGAAATTTATCCATTTAAGAAGATTGATATACTGATTACAAAAACAATTTTAATTTTATAAAAATAAGTATATATAGATGATAAAAACAAATTTCTAATAAAGTTTCTCATTTTTAAAATATAATAGTTTATATGATTATAACTGTTTTAAAAAAGTCAGAAATAATATATTGTATATAACTAAATTATTTGATCATTTCTATATTAATATTATTTAATAATACTAATATTTGAAAAAAATACATTCAAAATTAGTTACTAGGTGAAATCCTTATACCAATATAGTTTAATAATATCTAAATTCTCACTGAAGGAAATGATTAATATTTTATATCTAGATCTCAAAAACCATGATATTTATACCATCAAGACCATGAACAATAAAAATTTTAATGATATGTATTTATTCATCAAGAATCCAATAAATTTGACCAAATAATTAATCTACAAATGAATCAAGTGGATATCTATAATTTGGACCCACTTATCCCTGCATGTCCAATGTATTCCTCAAGTACTGAATGATTAGGTTAATTCATAAAAAATACACCTTATCAATAATAATCTATAATGATGAAGGAATATAAATTTATCAATGTTTTCATCATTTAATAAAATAATATTCATATTTAAACCCCTTATTTTAATATGGAATATGATTTTGGAAAAAATCACATCCATGATAAAAATAATTTGTATATTCAAGAAAAATGTAATGCATGATGATAAAAAATAACGAATATCTCTAGAGAAAGTTGATAAATACAAAATTAATCATTAAAGTTAATGTTAACATATTATATGGTCAAAGTGATCATAAACCATCTAGATAAAGAATAATTTTTATTTAATTACTAAATTTATATAGTATAGTAAAAGTAAAATAATTTTTAATTTTCATTTATGAATTAAAAATAATAAAACTTTCATTTTAAGAATTATTGAGGATAATATAAATTTCACTTGGAAAATAACCTTTTAAAACATAAAAACTTAAAATTATTAGGAAGTTCATTTATTTGAAATGTACGTCATAAAAATGTAAAGGACGTATGAATATAATGATCCGTCATTACAGTGAGATTATTCTATTCACCCTCAGTATGTTGAAATGAATATTTCATTCATAATTTTGATTAAAAGACAAAAATAAACATGTTATGAAAATGAAAAGAGTATTCCATCTAAACCATTGTATGAAAAATAAAAAATACATAAAATATTAAATCATTATAGAATGTTAAATGTATTTTCTAAAATAATTTGAATAATATATGGATTTTTATAGAATGGAATTTTTTTCCTAAAAACAAAACTATTGATGGATTTTACAAAAAAATATACCAATACATTTATAGGAAAACTATAACACCCCAACCTAGATTTCCACTTAATTTTTCTTTTGGATAAGGTAACACTAGGTTTTAGGTACACCTATACAAATTCCAAAGGCTCCAACATGCATCAGGGGTTTGATTAGGTGATAGTGGTGGCAAAGCACCCTTTATTGATGATAATAATTTTGCTACAGACTTATGTAGAATAACAAATAAAGGAAAATTATAGAAGAACCAACAATAAATCTCAGTGAAAGAATAATAAATTGTAGTGTTAATAAGAATGAAAATATCAAGACACTATTTAAAGATAAATTTATATTTCATGACCGGTCAGCCATGGAGATATAATATAATGGTCTCCTATAGAAAAACACATAACCACATACATATTTACCCAAAAGAATGTACAACAAGATGTAGATAAACAACCTACTCCATTTCTATCAAACCCTTTAAATACTAGTACATCCTAATCACTAAGTTTCATCTATCATTCCTGATAACTTACCGGATGTCAAAACTATAAATTAAAAAACATCCTTATGGGCTATGTAGGTTATGACTGTAAACTAATTTGGCCACCACCAACATGTTCCTATAATAAATACATAATCCAAAAACTTTTGAAAAATATAATTAAAATGGAAATGTCAACAGGTTTATAATTATTGGCTACCATTGGGCTTAATGACCTTAAGTAGGTATTTACAAACACTGACCAACACATGTATATTTTTCAACATGTTACTCTAGAATTATATTTTTTATAATATACATATCCAAAAATAAATATTTTCAGTGAAGAAGAAGCATTGCTTAAAACCTAGGTGTCCCATGATGAACATTGTACAAGAGGAACCCTAGGTTCCACAAATATTTATGTTGTACGTCACCTTGTTCCATCTAATACCAATTGTATCATGCACAGTGAAAGAACCATCATCCTATAATCAAGCCAAAAAAATAATCCCATGTCCCATAGAAATACATTAAAATTTTCACCATCAGCTCAACATCATAATGTCTCAATTCCAGAAGATATATATTCTACCATATGTATTAAATATTCACTATCCCAACAACATGACATCACATGCTACATGGATACATTTACTCTAATAATCCTATCCCATTGTCATAAAATGTAATTATAATCCTCATCACACCAAAAATATTCCCATTACTGTACCGTGATAGTACATCACCCTCAACCGTAGCATTCTATGGTGAGAACCTCCTCCAAATATGCTAACCAATACCATCCTCTATGCCACAATATCTATATTAGAATCCAACCATAGTGAGTTTTCAAAACCACCTCAACTAAGTAACATCTATGTGACAACAACTTCAATGTTGCATCAACAGAAAATGATGGGTGAAAATCACTAAATTCATTAGGCCGCACTAACTGACGCCTTGATATCCACATGTGAAAATGTCTCCCAAATCCTGATGTTTATCCCCATCTCTTGTTCTATAGGCCATCCCCATAAACAAAAAAAATTCGTCTCATTATAATGACCTTGTATCTATAAATAGTTGATCAAAATATACCCATGTATCTCAATCAGAGACCCACTAAGAGAACCATGTCACCTCAGTCTTGGTGATTAGAATCACCTAAAAACATGTCTCATTCTCATCATGTTTTCATAGAACTCCTGAAAACATATGACTTTTAATTAATTTAAATTAGAATATTTTCCTAGAAATGATAGTTTGATAAAAGATACATACCCAACATAGTATAATTTAGTTTTCCTAAAAAAAGCATAAGATTTTCATAATATTAATTTTACAATTAAATGGAAATATTTCATTAATTAAGGGTGTCTCTTTAAGAACTCAAATGTGAATAATTAATTCTACTAACCATAAAACCCATAAAAATTTAGAGAATATAGGGAACCACCTCCCATATACTTGTAGGAACTCACTCATAGAATATCTAACTCTAACTAATGTCTAAATGAGTGAACATAGAGTTTCATACCATCACCAAAGAAAATGAGGAAAATAGAATAAACAGATTAAATAGTTTATATGGTGAAATAAATAAGGGATAAAAGAAATAACATTGATTTCCATAACACTAAAATTACAACATTACATATCGATCTTGATTCAGAGATCATATGGTAGAGAGAGGAAAAATAAAATGGGATGGAGTAAATGGAGAAGATCCATACATCTAGAAGAGGAACATGTGTGATAAATTGTCCTTGTATTTTCTAACATGGATATTACGTCTTTTAGATGAATATTCATTACGTTACAAAAACACATTCTCAATGACTATAATGGTTTAGTGATATTGAAATCATAAAATGCATTCATCTAATTTGGTGAAAGGACTTCAACATCTCCCATATTAATCATCCTATTTAGTACCCCATCATAAATCCATTCATCATAACCTATGGAAAAGAATAAAAAATAAAAGGGTGTGCTTAGATTATTAGTAAAGTTAAAGATGAAATATATCAACTTATTATCTTATTACTGAATAATATAGGAAATATGGGTATGTGATGATGATCATGAAATTAAAAGTTCATACCCATCCTTCAATTGACCATAAACATGTGTTATAGAAGAAAACCTTAACATGATCCACAAGAATGAATCATTATCATTACTAATTATATAACAACGTGTTCATGTTATAACTATGTGTAGAATAATTATATATATAGAAAAAAAATCATCTTTTAATTTTAACAACCAGGAAACTCATATTAGGCCTTACTATATATTTTTCCTTAAGAGATTGAGAACATCAACTTGTTTACCATCACAGATCAATTGCATCAACATGTTCCCTTAACTACCCCATGAGATATAATTAATTACCCAATTCATTTGAAGGAGATATAGGTCCCATCCTTCACCTAATGAAAACTATACGTATGTGTGCTATAGTAATATAAATCATTCATCACATTAGAACCCATGTAAAAAAATATGTTTCAAACAAATTTCATCGTAACCAAACACATGGAAATGAAATCCGTTTCCTAAATATCATGCCATCATAAACATAAATCATTTAGAGAAATAATATGAATTATATCCTTTTTCTTATCCCTATTAAATAAATATTGAAATATTATAATTCCATCATAGACAAAAATTGATTTATTAAATATTAATTGAAATAATTATTTAGAAAATTTTCCTTACTATAGTGAAATTAATTTTTAAAAGGAAACATTATTTTAAGGGGAAAAGTTTTATTTCAAAATAAGATTATAATATTTTATGGAATGAATCATGTAAATAATTAATCATGAATGTGTATAAATACATTCATTCCATATATGTAGACAAAAAAACCACTTTATTCATTTTATATGAAACTCACAGTGTTCCTTGTTTGGAAAATTAAAAAAATGATACATTTCAAACAATTTAATAGAAAAAATTGGTAAAAAAATTGTATATTTATGGGACAAAACTATTGAAATTTTTGAAAAAAAATGAAATATTTGTTTTGAAGATAAATATTCACCTATGAAGATATAAAATGATATAATCTTTAAATGTGAGGAGATTGTGAAATAATCATTTCAAACACTATAATAAGTATAATTGTATTCCCTAGGAAAGTAATAAAATAATATATATTTTAAAATACTGTAATATTATGGATGAGACTCATACAAAGAAATATTTGGAATTACATAAACCATGTACAAGAAACAAATACTGTATAAGGCATGTATTCCACATAAATAAAAGTGACACATAAATCCATTATTAGTGGATTCACTTTTGAATTGTGATCCCATTAAAAGAATAAAATAAATTAAAACAATTAATACCATTAAATAATATAAATTCAATATATAATAGTTCATAGGGAAATATATACGCCCCACAATAACAATAAGTTGTTATTATCACATATATATTACAGAATGAATGTAAAGGGATAAATCTATTTCATTAAGTATCACCTTTCTTTATTTGAATTCTTACCTACTATATAATTATTATGGATTCATGATACAGGTATTTTTTAACAATATAGAAATCATACCATTTATTATTTTCTTGAAACATATTTTCAGCCACTAATTAATAATTAAAATCATTGTTTAATGTGATAACTACTTCATTTTCCAAGCATGTTTTAGTTCTAAAGTCCCGTTCATTATACATTGATCTTGGTATGATCATTTCCAGAATCATTATCATGTTATATATACCACATCTATTCATAAAATTCATCCATATTTCAACCAATTATAAATATAGAAGCGAAAATAATCACTTCGCATCATGGATATAGTAAGTCATATGTATGCATTAGAGATGTAATCCTATCCCAAAATATTAGTTGGTATATATGTAGACATGATAATATCATTCTAGAAATATAATAATGTCAAAAATATCATATATAAAAATAAAACACCTCATAATTACTATAACAACCCTTTTATTTATTACATTACTATTACATCAGTATAAAGATAAAAAACATAACAGCATTACCCCATGAGGATCTAGAGGTTCAGTGTATTTCAAAAAATATGACCAAAAAAATTTACAACATCAAACATATACATTTATTTAATTTCTTCTTATATAACTTAAGATTGAATTTGGAACTCTTCTAAATACATTTTTTTCACCTAATTATATACATGAAAAATTAGCGAGATAAAATCCCAGTAAGAGGATAGTTATGATCATTATATCAATGGGTGAGCACAATAATAACATAGGGAATCGATCAGGAATGTGATAGGAAGCACTAATGAAAGACATTAAATGTGGAAATGCATAAAAATGAAACATCATGTCTTAGTGTTCATCTACCACACATTGTTGTGAACAATGATAACATCATGTTCATGCATAATTTCCCATTGACTCATGACATTCATCAATTTACCCAATGAATTGGAGAGCTGTATAATTCTAGGCACACCCTTCACATCAAAACATTCATATTGAGCTATATAATTTCAGGCACACCCATCATACCATAACTTTTACATTATCATACATGCCACATAGAACATATGTAAAACATGATAATAAAATAACCATTAAAAAAATTCAGTTTCAAATCATAAGGACTAAATTCATATACCTTTTATTCCCAAAATATAGAGGTAAAAATATTCTTAATATAGAACAATCAATGATGAGTGTTGAAAAAACAATATTTGAGAGCGTTTTTATTCAAACGAAGAGTTCTTTAAAAACATTGGGTTTTTCCTGAAATAAATTAAAAAACATTTATATAATAGAAATAATATTATAATGATGTTAAAATTATTTTTATGGAGTAAACATACCAAAAATTGAGTGAAAGAGGGAGAACCCTTTGAAAGAGTGTCGGGTTCGTGAATTTCCCCTCACCCTATATGTGAATGCTTTATTCACATTAATGTATCATATAACCAAATTAGATTCAATAATTAACAATTATAGAACCTTTTCATAAATAATATTGTTCACTATGGTTTCAATAAGTTATTTATCGTTTTTTGGATGAGTTATAGAGTTTAAATCCATTGTTTGGGAGTGTTCATTTTCATAGTTTTCTTGAACGGTTCACTTATACACATAAAGGAAAGTTCATGTAGATCATGGATAATCATCCAGAACTGATATTAAATGTTTTAAATGATGTTAAATAATTTTGAAGTAATTCTTAACAAATTATTTTATATACCTTGTGTATGAATCATTAGTTAGGAACTTAATGATGATCGTTTGGGTTAATTCAGGCGGTTTTTCGACCACAATAAACATGTTTTGTTTTATCATTTATAAATATAAACATAAGTTAGTTCTAGAAAATTAAATGGGATAACATACATATAACATAATTTATTTCAACCATAAAAATGCTTCCACAACCATATTTGAAGGCGGTAATGTAAATTGATAACACATAGTTCATGATGGTGATAAATTAACACCTCAAGAACAATGATTTCCTTTATAAAATAAAAAGAAGAGGATAGGGGGTTTAATGATATATTATCCCATTAATATAATACAATTCTAGTATAATTATGATAATGGTGTTACAATACCATTTTGGTGAAGATATTTGGGGAGAGATTAAGAAAAAGAACTTGAAATTGAATGGAAATTAAAGGTAAAGAGATAGAGTGTAATTTCCTCTTCAATCATCATTAAGGCACTGTAGATTGGTCATTTTCTGAGACTAGAAGATCATGGAAGTAGGGGAAGGGCTAGAGAAAATGTTTGGGCCAAGCTTATACAAGTCTATAATCTTGATATGTGTGAGGAAATGAGGGTTTGAAGAGTGGTTTTTATAGTGGAGGGGAGTATGGTTTTCTTAATATTTAATTCATTAGTTTATTAATTTACCTCAAGACCAGAAATAATGATGATTCCATGTTAATTAATAGTAAAGAGGGCATGTGATTTTGAGATTTGGGTGCTTACATCACTTTCAATGTTAGGAATAGTGGATTTAAATTATAATTTCTTGATACGTTAAATTAATGTATTTTACTATTCACAAAAAAATCAAGTATTTCAGAAAAATAAAAAATATTCACCCTAAACATTAACCAATATGAAGAAACCAAAAATTATGTCCATTTTTCAAAAATAATTTTATAAATATGATTTATTTATTTATTAATTAAAATCATATTTTACATGAAAAATACAGTTTTTAAAACATTTATTTACTTATTCCAAAACATAGTTACACCATACTTTCACATCAATACTATATATAAGCCATCATAGGTGATATTACTATTCACATGGGTTTGTAACTATTCTTAAGGTTAGAATTACTATTCATAATGATATGTTACTTTTCATAGAAAAATTTTGTTTGTTCTATTTGACTCCCAAAATCCCCCTGAACGTGACCAAGTATGTCAGATTTTTAAAATACAAAACAATAGTAGTGGAAAAATTATGATTAATGGTCTCATTCTTTTTAGTATCATGATGTTTCTTTGTGATTTGTAAGGTGATAATACTATAAGTCCTAATTATATGAAGAGAATTCAATTGATAAAAATTTGAATCATTATATTCTTCCCCCCTTAAAAAATTTATCCCTTCAAATTTTGTTTTACACAAATATTTGAGGGTACCCCTCCTTCGTTGCTTCCTCTAGTTCCCAAGTTTCTTCTTTAAACATATCATACCTACACATAACATTAACAAGATGGTTTGTCATTTTGCGTAGAACCATATCTCTCCAGTTTAAAATCATGACTGGATGGTCCTCTTGAGCGAGATCATCTTCTAGCTGTACCACCTCTGAGTACAGTACATGTGAGGGGTCTGTTATGTACTTCATCAGAAGTGATATGTGAATCACATCATGAACTTGATCCATATTCAATCTATGTTCTAGCCGATAGGCCACGGATCCTATTCGATCAAGGATCTCAATGGGGGGGGGGTATCTACCTTGGTTTTAGATTCCCTTTATTTCCAAAACCGCATGACTCTCTTCCACTGTGATATTTGAAGGAAGACTTTCTCTATATCATCATACTCTGAGTCCCATTAATGGTTGGCATCATAACACTTTTCCTGACTCTGAGCGTCTTTGATATGTCTCTAGATGAATTGAACCTTTTCTATCCTCTCTTGGACAATATTTGGTTCATGTAGCTTTCTTTCTCCCAAATCATCCCAATATGATGGAGTTTTACATCACATTCCATATAGAGATTCATATGGAGCCATCTGAATACTCAGATGGAAGCTATTGTTTTATGAGAACACAACCAATGGTATATGTTGATCCCATCCACCTTTGAAATCTAAAGGGCGAGCTCTTATCATATCCTCATGTGTATTAATAGTACTTTCATATTGGCTGTCAGTTTGGGGGTGATAGGGCATGCTAAAATTTAATTCAGTACTCAATGCATTTTGAAGACTGCTCCAGAATTTAGATTTGAACCTTGGATCATGGTTAGAGATAATAAATAGTCGAACAACATGAATTCTCACCACTTCCTTCACATATATCATTGAATGTTTTTCATGAAAGATATCATCCAGAATAATGATTAAATAGGTAGTCTTGTTGAGTCGGTCAACCACCACACATATTGAAAAATTTCTCATCGATGTCTTTAGTTGACCCTTGAAAATATCCATACTAAAAACCTTCTATTTCTATATGGGAATATTCAATGGTTGCATCATCCCTTTAGAGTTTTTTTCATCAGTATTATCTTTTTTCCCTACCAAGAACCTTGAGGTATATTCCAAAATCTCCTTCTTCATGTTTTCCCACCAGATGTGTGTGTGGATATCTCATTACATCTTATTGCTACCAGGATGGATAGATAAAGATGATAAATGTGTATTATCCAATATCTCCTTCTTTATCCTAGGTGATGGAGGCACACTAAGCCACATTTATAACCGAATCACACCATACTCATCGATATGGAACTCTTGCAGCTTCCCTTCTGTTATGTCATTCACCTTCTTTTGTAACTCCTGATCATCCGTTTGTGCCTCCTTTATCCTATCATGGATAAATTTTTGCACAATAATTTGGTAAAGGTAGGATGTAACCCATTCCCATATGATTTTCAAATCCATCCATTTCTTATTCATTAATACAAGGTCATTCTAAATATGTAAAATGGATAGAGAAGCAGGTTATTTTCAACTTATTGTATCAGCTACCTTGTTCACCTTTCCAGTATGGTAGTAAATAAATAAATCTTAATCTATGATTAGCTCTAACCATCTCTATTGATTCATGTTGGGCTCATTTTTGTGTGAATATATACATTGGGATCTTGTGATCAGTATATATGTCACACTTATCACCATAATGGTAGTACCACCATATTTTCAAATAAAAAAGCATGACTGCTAGCTAGAAATTATGTGTTTTGTACTTATACTCATGGATCTTCAACTCCTGTGAGGAATAGGCTATCACATCATCATTTTCAAGAGTACACACCCCAAGACTTTCTTTGAAGCAGCACTGTATATCACAAAACATTATCCACTCATCAGTTGTGTGAGTACATGTGCAGTGATCATACTTATCTTTAGCTCATTAATGCTTCCCTCAATTTCGTCTTTCTAGGAATACATTACCCCATTCCTTGGTAAATTACTTAGCAGCTGTGAGAATCATGAAACATTTCTCACAACATGTTGGTAGTTCCTTGATAATCCATGAAAACTATATATTTATATAACACTATAGGGTACTCACCATTCTTCTATATCCTTTGCTATTAAAGGGTCCATAGAAATCCCATCACTTGTGTTCACATGTCCAAAAAACGTGACATACTTCATCCAAAAGTCACACTTTCTAAACTTGGCTTACAAATTATCCTTTCTCATTGTACCCAACACAAGTCATTGATGTTCTTCGTTCTCTTTCATACTATTGGAGTAGATAATAATATCATCGATATACACTACCAATAATGTTTTAGGGTAATGTTTAAATACTCTAACCATTAATACATTAAGATTTATGAGGCATTAATAATTCTAAAGGGAATCACATGAAACTCATCATTCCCATACCCTGTAAAGAAGGTAGTCTTATGAATATATTCCTTCTTAACCCTTATCTCATAATATCCAGAATAAATATACACTATTCAAATTTATTGAGATCTTCTTAACTGATTGTAAATGTCTTTAATCCTTGGTAGAGAATTTTTGTTCATTATGGTGATTTTTTTGAGTTCCCAATGATCGATACATAGCCATATTAGACCATCCTTCTTCTTTAAAAATATCACTGGCGCACTAAAAGGTGTTGTAGTATGGCGTATGAACCATTTTTCCAAATTCTCTTGAAGATTCTTTATTAACTCCTCCAGTTCCATATGATCAATCATATATAGACACTTTGAGATAGGAGTCTCTCCGAGTATTAGTTCTATTGTGAAATCTACCTCATAATATAGTGGAAGGTTGGGTAACTATTAGGTAAATAAATCTTTGTATTCCTGCATGATGGGAATTTACACTAGGCTAACTCATTCCATTGACACAACCATTTGGGTGAGGTATGCCTCTTCACAGGGAATCAACACCCACACTGTTGAAGGATTTTTTAAAGGAGATTAGTGATCTTCCTTAAATTTGTACAGGATCAAGGTAGGTTTTGTAATATAAAATGATATTTTATTTTATCAATAGTTTACATGAGATCTATATAACAAGAGCCAATCCATTACCATTATAGTTTCAAATTCCACCATGGGATGTATTATGAGATTCAATGGATGAATATTCCCACTTATGCCAACATGAGAACAGTCAAAGACTATGGTTTCAATGATTTTACCACTTTTTGATTTTACAAATCTCCTTACATCATGGTTTGGGTGCTTCGATTCTGTAGTTCTAGAAAACATGCAAGATATAAAGGAATGAGTAGAATGAGAATAAAATAAGGCCTTTTCTCTTCTTGAGTGAATAAGAAGTGTACCTCATACTAATTCATTGTATTGATCCACTTATGTAGTAGTGATGATATAATCCTCCCCTTTTTTCTTTGGAATTGGTGGCTGATGACACTGATTACCCTCTAAGACTTGAGGTTTAGGGCACTCACTAGCATTGCTCCCTACAGTTGTAGCATTGAACTATAAGTGGGATCCCATTAATTATATTACATTCCCCATCATTATCATGTCTTTTCAACACTCTTGAGCATGGTTTCCTTCTTTCCTACACATTAAGAATTTCCTCATCCCTTGGAGGCAGTTCCCATGATACATCTTCCATCATTTTTGGTATGTGGGTCATTGAGTTTTCATCTCACATTTATCATTAGATCCTTCTTCTTGATACTCCATTGTTCGTTTATTATGACCATATACATTGGACCATTCTCTATAATAAATCTCCACTTTGAGGACACACCGAACAACTTCTTCATAACTCCCAATGTCACAAACTGCAAGATCCATTCAAAGGATTTGAATTAATCCATTACAGAATCTATTAGTTTTTCTATCATTGTTTGTAAGAAACCTACAAGCGTACCTTGAAATCCTTGGAAAATTATCTCAGTAGGTCATGACATATTCTCATTCCTATTGATTGAGCTCTACGAATTCTCTCTCTATTTTCGTAAAAAGTGTTCATGGGCAATAATTGTTAAGAAACATGATCTTAAAGTCTTCCCATTCTATCTCAAAAATGTAATCTCTTGGAATTCTATTATTAAAAAAATACCACCATTGATCAACCTCTCCCTCTAGATGATAAATGGAAAATGTCACCTTCATCATCTTAAAATATTAAATAAGAGAAAATAACTTCTCTAATGAGTTGAACCACTTTTCTGCAAAAAGTGGATTGGAAGATCCACTATACATTGGTGGTCGTTGAAACATAAAACACTCTATATCCAGTTGATCCCTCTTTTGTGAGGAGAATGTTCCTCATTATTTAGGTTATTATTCATAACCTCAGATAGTTGGGTAAGAATAACCATGAATTTTTGAACTCCACCTCACATGGCATTGGGGATTTATTTTTGGAAAGCATTGCATTGGCCCTCACATGATTTGTTGTCCCAGTTTCTCCTAGTTCCAACCATTTTCTAAAATATAAATCATTTTTAAAAAACAAAATTAAATGATTAATGATTAAATAAATTATTATTTTTTACAATTTACAGAAAAATAATAACATATGGGGTCCCTATGTAAAGCTTCTCGGGTTTATATTTCTACTTAGTCTCATACTAGATGTTTTCTCTATGGTCTAGTAATCCTAATTCCCAAATTAACTAAACCATGCATCTAATACCAATTATAACTACCCTTACTTTTTATACATTACTATTATATCATTAAAATGATAAGAAACATAATATAATTACCCTCTTAGGATCTATTGGTTTAGTTTATTGGGAAAAGTAGGAGCAAACCTAGCTTTTACAATACCAAACATAAACATTTATTTAATTACTTATTCTCTAGCTTCAAATATTCTCTTGACCTCTCTGTAATACATGAATTTATCTAAGGATATTAATGAGAAAGGGGTGAGCTAAAATCCTAGTAATAATATAGTTATGAAAATTATAACAATGGTTGAGAACAATCATAACAAAACAAATAGATCATGAACATTAGAGGAAACATTCATAAATGAATTGAAATGTGGAAATGAATAAAAATGAAACATCGTGTCATTGGGGTCATCTACCAAAAATAGTTCTAGACAATGATTGAATAATTTTCACACATAATTTCCATTTGAATCATTATATTTATCACATTACCCAATGCATTGAAGTTCTACATTATTCTGGTCTCACACATCACATCAAAACATTCTTATTGCGCTATATAATTCTAGGCGCACCCATCCCAGCATAACATTTACATTATCATGAATTCCACATATAACTTATGTTAAACATAAAAATAAAATACCCCTTGGAAATAAATGGGTTTTACATCCTAATTAATACATTCATAAAAATTTGATTTCCAAAATATAGAGGGAAATTCATTCTTGACATCGAACAATCATTGATAAGTTAAGAAGAAACAATCATTGAGAGTGTGTTTATTCAAAAGAATAGTTCTTTTAGAAATAATTGTGTTTTTCAATGAATTATGTGTAAAACAATTATATCACAAAAATGAAATGATAATATAGAAAAAATTATTTTATGGAGTAACTGTACTGAATATGGAGTAAAAGAGGGAGAACCCAATGAAAGAATGACGGGTTTGAGAATTTCCACTTACCATGTATCAGAACTCTTTATTCACTTTAATGACTTGTATAACCATAATATATTAATTAATTATCAATTTTAGCACCTTTTGGACATAAATATCGTTCATTATTATTTCATTATGTTATTTAATGGGCCCTTGGATGAGTAATGGAGTTTAAACCGATTTTTCAATAGTGTTATTTTTCATAGTTTTCATGAACGGTTCACTTATACAATTAAATAGAAGATCCCATAGAACTTGGATAAACATTTTAAATGGATATTAAATGTTTTTAATGAAATTGAATGATTTTAAATGATATTTTAATTAATTAGTTATATACCATGTGGATGACTCATCAGTTATGAATTTAGTGAAGGAGGTATGGGTAAATTCGGGCGGTTTTTCTACCACAACGAACTTGTTTTGTTTAATCAATTAGTAATATATACATAAATTATTCCTATAAAATTAAATAAGAGATATTGGACAAAATATAATCTGGTTCAACCAATGAAATGTTTTCCTGACAAGATCTGGAGGATGAAATGAAAATGGTAAAATATCATTCTTAAAGGTGATAAATTAAAACCTTACAAACAATGTTTTCCTTTATAAAATAAAAATAAGAGGAGTAGAGGTTTAGATTGTATATTTTCATATTAGTATAATAATGGTAATTTCTAGGTATTATACAAGATTTATAATGTTATTTAGATGAATATAGGTGGGAGAGAGATTAAGAAAATTACTTGAAAGTGAATGGAAATTAAAAGAAAAGAGAGAGGGGGGAATTACTTCTTCACTCCTCTTTAAGAATCCTTGGTTTGGTCTTTTGATGTGACCAAAATCTCTTGGACGTGGGGTAGGGGCTAGGAAATATTTTTGGGTAGAGTTCAGACAAGTCTGGATCCTTGATAGGCTTGAAAAAACGAGGGTGTGAAGAGTTTTTTTAAAGTGTAGGGGGCGGGTTCATAATATTTAATTCATTAATTTTTTAATTTCAATCAAGATAAGAAATAGTGATGATTAAATGGAAAAGAATAGTAATTTCGGAATATGAGTTCTAGATTTGGGCACTTACATCAATTGTGATGTTAGGAATAGTGGATTTAAATTATAATGTATTTATATGGTCAATTAATGTATTTAACTATTTAAGAAATTTCAAGTATTTCCGAAAAATCCCAAAAATTAACCCCAACCATTTTTGGATGTGTCTAATCCAAAAATAAAATCCATTTATCCAAAAATATATACTAAATATGATTAATTTAATATTTAATTAAAATTATAATTTACTAGAAAAATACAGTTTTTAAAACATTTATTTACTTACTCGAAAACATGGGTACATCATACAGTTATATAATCCTATATATATACTATCAGATGAGAAGTTACTATTCATAAGGTTATTAAAATATTCCTAAGGGTAATAATAGTATTCATTACAGTATGCTACTATTCACCAAAAATCATGTTTGTTCTATTAGTCTCAAAAAATCACCCTGAACGCAACCAAGTATGTCATATTGTTAAAACTCCAAACATAGAATTGGAAAAATAATACTTAATGGTCACATTGTATTTAGTATCAAGGTATTTCATTATGATTAATAATTTAATTATTCTATAAGGAATAATTATAATAAGGGAATTCCATTGTTAAATGATTAGGTCATTACAATTACCACTTACAAAATATTGTGATTGAGAAATTAATATATGTGGAGATGGTAAGTCAAACACACGAACGCGTGATACTTCCACTTATTATTCGATTGGAAAGGGTTTGTATACTGGTGTGTTTATAATCATAATAAAATTTCCTAATATTTAGTATGATGAATTTAATATTTTGTGATATATATCATAAATTTAGATGGGGTAAATACATTTACAAAAATATAGTGACTTGTTAGATTGATTACCGCTTCTTATAAACAGCTCTTTTAAATCCCTTAGAGAGGACTTCATATTTGGTCCATCGGCAAGAACATGACCACTATAATATGTTAGGATAATTTTAGAACATAATATATCATATATTGGTCGAGATAGAAGGCTCATATTAGAAAAATGGGATGATGGAAGGGGATTCTTTTTTATATTGAAGGATATGGGCACTTTGGAAATTTTTCAAAAGATTAAACTATAATAAAATAAATATCAATCCAAATACCTCAAAATTGAATGTAATTAAATTATAATGTTTTATAGGGTATAATACCAGAATCCAATATATTTTAGACATGTTCTGTTATAATTTTAATCCTTATAATTTCTATTACCCCATTGTTATTCAATTTTAATAAAAACTATTGTTACAAAATTTTCAATATTAAAAGATAGATATTATTACATATGATGGTTAAATTTAATCCTAAATTGTCAATTTATTATATATAATACCATATAAAAATCCATTTTACTAATTTAATATTTATTATATTTTTACATACTTTATGAAAATACTATTCATAAAATATCATAAATGTCAATTTTGACTTTAATGATAACATTGACTTTAAAAAATACATAATTCAAGATAAATCAGAACCAATTAATTTAATATGCTCCAAATATTTCACATTAAACTATAAAATTCATTTAGAACCATATTTAATTTAAAATAAAAATATTTTAATATTTCAACTATCGTTTAATTCATTGTTTAAATAATTGAATAAGTACAGCATCATCATTGTGTAATTATTTATGATAAATATTTCTTCAATAAATAATAAAAAAATAAAATTTCAAGATTTATTTAAACCAAATATATTTATTAATAATATTCAAATCCAAGAAAAGTTTCTATTTATCAACATATTAAAAAATTAAACATATTAAAATTTAGAGTGTAACATTTTATCACTATCTTTGATTTTAATAATATCCAAGTCATTACCCAGAAAATATTTCCATTAAATAATTAAATTTATAACATTATGTGTTAAGGATCTAATTTCTGTCACCTATTAATGTTTAGAATATTTTAGTGTCATTTTATAGTCCCTATCACTTTATTCTTATGATAAATTACAGAATTTTCCAATTACGAAGCTAATTAAAATTAACAATTATATTATTCATAATTGAAAAAAATAAAAGGGTCATATTTACTACATATTTAATTTCTGATTCCAAATATGGAATCAATTTTTTCAAAATTAAAACTAATAATTTGGTAAAATTAAGTTCCAATTAATCTCGATGATATAATGAGAAAGTATGTTTTCAAAGTGAAAACATCCAAATGATTGGAATGTTTTTATATCCAAATTCAATGTGAAATTGATTATAAGGATATAAATTAGATTAAATGATAAAATTTTGATCTGATTATACAATAAAAAATCTATAAAAAATTTAAATACATGAATCAGCTAGAAGAAAAAGCAGTATTTAATTGAAATTCAGTATTTTTCATCATTCATCAAAACATAGAACATATCTGAAAAATAAAAAAAAATTAAAAATTTAAATTTTCATATCCAAATTTCAAAGGAGTTTTCTTTCAAATATAATTTTTAGAAGTTTCAAAGACTAAATTTTAATCAATTGTTCTATCAACAAATGAACAAACAACCCTTATAGGGAAAACATATTTTATGTATAAAATTAGATTTTTTATATCCTATCTTGAAAACACATAATATGGATGATAAAATTTTGATTATAACTATTATACATATATTTAATTAATATAATCAATCATGAAGGATTTTATTATTTATTTTTTAAAAACACCTTTTTATATAGTTTTTTAGAAAAATATTTCCATTTATTTTAAATATTTTAACATTCAATTATAAATAAATTTTTAATGAATTAAATAGACATTTCTAATAAATAATTTCTTAATGGAGTTAATCCTATTCATACCTTCAGTTATAATGTATATTTTAAAATTATATTTCATAAATAATTATAATAACAAAATTATGTTTCATAGAATCTCAGTGTTGTTTATAAAGCATGACTAGTTGTTGTGTGTATCATATTATGAATATGGTGTAGTATATAAGAAAATACATTAATTTTTTTAATTTTTTAAAAATGATATTCATAAATACAAGTGTTGTTACATTATACATCCCTTAAAATGAATTTAACCCTCTAAATTTTTCATTCGAATATAAATAATGGGAATATGTCAGCCTCATCATATCCTCAAGTTAGTATGAAGGATCATAAAATTGGTGTTTTCCCCCAAAAAAACATTAACTAGGTTAGTGATATATTTTTAGATATTAATCTCTACTATAATAAAATTATATCAATTTTTTAATAATAAAAATCTTTATCAAGTGGTATAATATTTGAGTTTAGTACATGTTAAGGATAAAGTAAGTAATTTCTTAGAAGGGATACATGGAACATATAACGACCTGGCCTTTCCTTACTTTAATATTACATCATTTTAAAGATAAACAACATAATAGTATTACACATAGAGGATCCAGAGGTTTAGTGTCTTGGGAAAACTAAGACCACACATAACAAATACCACATCAAGCATAAACATTTATTTAATTTCTTCTTCTCTAGCTTCTTATTGTCACTTGTCCTCTTTATAGTTCATGTAGCCACCTGAGGATATACATAAAAATGGGTGAGCTAGAATATCGGTAAGAGGATAGATAAGAACAATATAGCATGGGGTGATCATAATCATAACATGGGAAAAAGGCCATGAACATGAGAGGAAGCATATATAAGACTTGAAATGTGGCAATGCATAAAAATGAAACATAATGTCTTAGTGGTTAACTACCACACATACTTGTGAACCATGATAGCATCATATTCACACATAATTTTACATTTTCTGATGAGATTCATCAATTTACCCAATGCATTGGAGCATTTTATAATTCTAGGCGCACCCGTCACATTTAAACATTCATATTGTGCTATATAATTCTGGGCGCACCCGTCACATCATAACAGTATCATTTATCATGCATGACATAATGAACATATAACATAAATGAACATAATGAACCTATGAAAATAAATGTGTTTCATATAATAATAACACATTCATAAACATTGGGTTCCCAAAATAATGAGGGAATAACATACAAGAACCGCCAATCTTGAATGAGAGGTAAAAGGTGTGTTCTTGAAAGAAGTGTTCTTTTGGAAAACATTTGGTTTTTCATAAATACCAGTGAAAGACATGTATATCCCAAAAAGTAAATATAATGATTAACAAATTATTATTAATAAGTAAAAATTTCAAAATGGAGTGAAAGTGGGAGAACCTGAAGGACAAAAGTTGGGTTCGAGAATTTACCCTTACCTTGTATCCGAATGCTTCCTTCTGTTTAATGTCCTGTATAATGACATTATATTCATTAATTAAAAATTACAGAACCTATCATACATTAATAGGGTTCATTATTGTTTCATAATTCCGTTTTATGTTCCTTTGGATGTCTTATTGAGTATAAAAACATTGTCGGGGATGTTCGTTTTTATGGTGTTTCTTGGGTGGTTCACTTGTATTTATAAATTGAAGTTTAGGTAGAACATGGGTAAACATCCAGAAATTATATTATATGATATTAATGATATTACAAGAGTTTTAATTATCTTATAATTAATTATATTAGATCTATGTGGATGAATCATTAGATAATAATTAAATGATAGTTATTTTGGAAGTTTTTTGAACACAACGAACTTGTTTTTAACTTATCACTTAGTAATATGGACATAGGTTATTTCCAAAACATTAAATAGGAAATGATACATATAAAAAATTCTGGTTCATCCATAAAAATGGTTTCATGACCAGATATGAAGGTATAAATGGAAGAAGAAATCATGTCTTTCTTGAAGGTGATAAATTAACACCTCACAAACAACATTCTCTTTAATAAAATAAAAGGAAGATGGAAAGGGGGTTTGATGGTATAATATCCCATTAGCATAATAAAATTCTAGTAGATGTATAATAATGGAGTTACAATACCATTTTGATGAAGATAGGTGGGGAGAGATCAAGAAGTGAACTTGATCTTGAAAGGAAATTAAAGGAGAAGACGAAGATAAATTACCTCTTAAATCTTACTTGAGATCCTCCTTAAGGGCCTATGTTTGATGTTTTGGTGAGACCAGAAGCTCATGAACGTAGGAGAGGGGCTAGGGTAGGTGTTTAGGAAGAGTTTAGAGAAGGATTAGAGCTTGATAGGTGTGAGGAAATGAGGGTGTGAATGGTGATTTTTATAGTGGAGGGGAGAGGGGTTTTCTTAATATAAAATTCATTAGTTAATTATTTCTCCACAAGACATGTAATAGTGAGTATTCCCTAAACAAAAATAGTTATTGTATCAAGTGATCCCGAACCAATTGGGCTTACATCAGCAGAACATCACACATGACACTATAATTAGCTTATTTAGCTTATTTTTGTAAATTACGGTATTTCACTATAAATCAAAAATTCAAGTATTTCAGAAAAATCCCAAAAATTTACCCCAACCAATTTTCAATGTGTATAATCCAAAAATTAAGTGAATTTTTCAAAAATAATTTTCTATATATGATTAATTTAATATTTAACTAAAATCATGGTTTACTACTAAAAAATAGTTTTTAAAACATTCATTTACATATTCTAAAATATAGGTACATCATAGTTTCACTTGAATATTATTTTTATACTATCATAGGTAATGTTACTATTAATTAGGTTATATAACTATTCATAAGGGTATTTTAATATTCATAAGGGTAGGTTACTATTCACCAAAAATTATATTTGTTTCATAAGACTCCAAAAATCATCTTGAACACAACAATGTATGTAATATTTTCAAAATTACAAACACAGAAGTGAAAAACTTATGTTTAAAGGTTACTTATCACTTATTAGTTCATTATGTTGTGTTTTCATGTTATTTTATGACATAATTATATGACGGGAATTTCAATTGAAAATCTTTGGGTTGTTATATTCTTCCCCCCTTAAGAAAATTTTCCCCTGAAATTTTACTTTACATAAATAGGTGAGGGTACTCCTCCTTCATTGCCTCTTCTGGTTTCCAAGTTGCATCCTCAAACATAAGGTTCTTCCACAACACATTAACAAGATGGGTTGTCTTGTTGCGTAGAACCTTATCCCTCTGATTCAGAATCTTTACTGGCTGCTCTTTATAGAAGCGATAATCTTCCAGCTGCACCACCTCTCAGTTTAGTACATCTGAGGGGTCCGGTATGTACTTCCTCAGTAATGATACATGAAACACATCATGAACTTGATCCATATTCAGTGGAAGTGCAAGATGATAGGCCACAACTTCTATGCATTCAAGGATATCAAAGTGGACAATATACATTGGGTTTAACTTCCCTTTCTTCCCGAATCACATGACTCTCTTCCATGGAGATATTCGAAAGAAGAATTTATCTCTAACGTCAAACTCTATGTCCCTTCGACGGTTGTCAGCATAGTTCTCTTTCCAAAATTGAGTAGCTTTGATGTGTTTCTAGATGACTTGAACCATCTCTATCATCTCTTGAACTAGATCATGTCCAAGTATCTTTCTTTCTCCAACTTCATCCCAACAGGTTGGAGTTATACACTGCTTCCCATAAAGATCTTCATACGAAGCCATCTGAATACTTGAGTGGAAGCTATTGTTGTATGAGAACTCAACCAATTAGAGAGGCTGATCCTAACCACCATTGAATTCAAGAGATCATGCTCTTAGCATATCTTCATGCGTCTGAATAGTCCTTTCAGATTGGCCGTCAGTTTGGGGGTGATAGGCCGTGCTGAAATTTAATTCAATACTCAAAGCATGTTGAAGCCTCCTCTAGAATTTAGATGTAAACCTGGGATCACAGTCAGAGACAATTGAGAGTGGAACACCGTGCAGTCTCACCACTTCCTTCACATATATCTTTTCAAGTTGTTCAAGCGAGAGATCTTCCAGAATAGTGATAAAATGGGTAGTCTTGGTGAGTCGGTCAACCAAAACCAATATCGCATTATTTCCCTTTGACTTCTTCAGGAGACCCGTGACAAAGTCCATAGTAAAGTTTTCCCATTTCCACATGGTTATAGGCAATTACTATATCATACCTTTGGAATTTTATCGCTCAGATTTAACTTGCTGACATACCATGCACCTTGATATATATTCTGCAATCTCCTTCATCATGTTATCCCACAAGAAGTTTTCTTGGAGATCAGGGTACATCTTGGTACTCCTAGGATGGATAGAAAAAGTTAATCTATGTGAATTATCCAATATCTCCTTCTTTATCTCATGTGATGAAGGCACACAGAGCCGTGTTCCAAACCAAATCACACCCTCATCATCGATATGGAACTCTTTCAACTTCTATTCCTTTACTGCATTCACCCTCTTTTGTATCTCCACATCATCCATTTGTGGTTCCTTCATCTTCTCCTGGATGGATGGTTTCACAATCATTTGGGAAAGGTAGGATGTATCCCCTACCTTTTTGATTTCCAAATCCATCCTTTTCATATCTAATAAGATATGGTCTTTCTCAATCTGTAACATGGATAGAGTAGTGGGTTCTTTTTTGCTTAGAGCATCGACTACCTTGTTCACCTTTCCAGAATGATAGTGAATAGAAAAATCGTAATCCTTTATTAGCTCTAACCATCTCCGTTGATCCATGTTGAGCTCCTTTTGTGTGAATATATACATTAGGATCTTTTGGTTGGTGTATATGTCACACTTCTCACCATAAAGGTAGTGCCTCCCTATTTTCAAAGAAAAAATCATGGCTACTGGCTCTAAATCATGTGTCGGGTAGTTCTGCTCATGGATCTTCAACTATCATGAGGCATAGGCTATCAAATTATCATTTTGCATGGGTACACAACCCAATCCTTTTTTTAAGCATCAGTGTATATCACAAAACATTCTACAATTTTTGGTAGTGTGAGTACAGGTGTGGTGATTAGCCTTCACTATAGCTCCTTGAAGCTTCCCTCACATTCTTTCATCCGGACATACATTACCCCTTTCCCTATTAAATTCGTGAGCAGGCTTGAAAATTGTGAGATGTTTCTTAAAAAACATCGGTAGTACCCAGCTAATCCAAGAAAACTACGAATTTTGGTGACACTAGAGGGCCTGGTCCATTCCTCAATCGCCTTTGTCTTTGAAGGATCCATATAAATTCCCTAACTTGTGATCACATGTCCCAAGAATGTGACTTGATTCATCCAAAAGGCACCCTTTGTAAACATTTCATACAAATTTACCTTTCTCAATGTCTCCAAGACAAGTCTTAGATGTTCTTCATGTTCCTCCTTGATCTTGGAGTAGATGATAATATCATCAATAAACACTACCAAAAATTTTTCGAGGTAATGTCTAAAGACTCTATTCATGAAATCAATGAAGTTTGTAGGAGAATTTGTAAGTCTGAAGGGCATCACCAAAAACTCATAGTGCACATACCTTGTAAGGAAGGCAGTCTTATGAATATCTTCCTTCTTCACATTTACCATATGATTTCCAGAATGAAGATCCACCTTTGAGATGTATTGAGCACCTCTTAACTGATCGAACAGGTCTTCAATCCTTGGAAGAGGATACTTGTTCTTTATGGTGATCTTGTTGAGTTCTTGATAATCGATACACAACCACGTTGTTCCATCCTTCTTCTTCACAAAGAGCATTGGCGCACCCCAAGGTGATGCACTAGGGCGTTTGAACCCTTTGTCCAGATGCTCTTGCAACTACTTCTTTAACTCCTCCAGTTTGATATGATCCATCCTATAGGGACACTCCAAGATAGGAGTAGCTCCAGGTATGAGTTCAATTGATAACTCTACCTCATGATCCGGGGGAATTCCAGGTAACTCTTCGGGAAATACATCACCATATTACCTCATGATGGGAATTTCCTCAAGGTTGGCACTTTCCTTTGACTCAACCATTTGGGCGAGGTGTGCTTCTTCATAGGGAATCAACACCCACACCATCAACAGATTTTTCAAAGGAGATTCATGATCTTCCTTGAATTTATAGAGGATCATGGGATGGTTTGGAATATGAAAATATATTTCCTTTTCCCGACAGTTGATATGTGCTCTATATAACAATAGCCAATCCATTCCCATTTAGAGTCGAATTCCACCAAGGGAATAATTACTAGATTTTCCGGAAGAATCTTCCCACATACACCAACAGGAGAAGAGTCAAACACTTGGGTTGCAATGATTTCACCACTTGGTGTTTTTATAGATATCTCTACTTCAAGGTTTCAGGGCTTCGATTCTATAGGTCTAGAGAACATGCAATATATAAAAGAAGGTATAGAACCAGAACCAAATAAGACTTTGGTCGTTCTTGAGTGAATAGGAAGTGTACCCTGTATTACTTCATTATCATGCTCCTCCTCTATAGTAGCAATGGCATAAGCCTTCCCTTGTTCCTTTGGATTTGGTGGTTGATAACGTTGAATACCCTTGAGAACTCGAGGTTTAGTGCACTAGTTTGCATAGTTCCCTAACTTCCTACAGTTGTAGAATTGAACCATGATTGGTTATCTCCATTCATCAGTTACATTCTCCTTCCTTTCCGTGTATTTTCGACACTCTTGAGCATGGTTTCCTTCATTCCCACACTTTAAGAATTTCCCCATCCCTTTGAGACAGTTCCCAGGGTGCAAATTCCCACATTTTTGGCATGTGGGTCATTGATTTTTCCTTCCCACTTTTGTCAATAGTTCCACTAGCTTGAAACTCCATCTTTCTTTCTTTATCACCATAGCCATGGGACCGTTCTCCAAACTCCATATCCACTTTGAGAGCACACCGAAAAACTTCTTCATAACTCCCAAAGTCTCAAATTGTGAGAGAATTTTGATGGTGTGGTTTTAATCCACTAAATAATCTATCAGTTTTGCTATAATTTTTGATAAAAAAACCCAAAGCTTACCTTGAACGCCTTTTGAAATTCGCTTCATAGGTTGTGATAGATTCTATTTCTTTTTTATTGAGCTCTATAAATTCTCTCTCCATCGTCATGCGAAGAGTTCATGGGAAATACTTATTATTAAACATTATCTTAAAGACTTCCCATTCCATATCTTCAATTTCCTCCCTTTGCTTGGTGTTCTTAATCAAAGCCCACCATTGATCATCTTCTCTATGTAGACGATAAACGGCTAGAGTCACCTTCTCTGTCTCAGAATAGTGAAGCATAGAAAAGATCTTCTCCATGGAGTTGACCCACTTTTCCATAACTAGTGGATCAGAACATCCACAAAACGTCGGTGGTCATTTCCTCATAAAACATTTGAAATCCAGTTTCACCCTATTTGGTGAAGGAGGAAGTTTCCCATTATTATGGTTATGGTTCATAACTTGAGATAATTAGGTAAGAATCACCAAAACGTTTTGAACTCCACCTCCCAAATCATTGGAGATGTTGTTCGGGCAATTGTTGCATTGGCCCTTGCACGAGTTGTTGGCCTGATTTCTCCTGGTTCCCACCATTTTCTAAAATAGAAAAGGTTATAACAATACATAAGTAAACAAGTCAGGAATAACTTATTCATTTAAACAATTTATACCAAAAACATAACATATGGGATCTGTATATAAATATTTTTATGTGCATATTTTTACTTAGCCTCTTGCTAGAGGTTTTCTCTAGGGTTCATAAATCCTAATTCATAAAATTAACTAAACCTTGCCTCTAATACCAACTATAGCCACCCGAACATTCCTTAAATTAATATTACATCATTTTTAAGATAAAAAACATAATAGTATTACACATAGAGGATCCAATGGTTTAGTTTCATGAGAAAACTAGGACAACACATAACAAATACAACATCAAGAATAAACAATTATTTAATTTCTTCTTCTCTAGATTCATATCGGAACTTGTCCTCTCCTTAGTACATGTAGCCACCTGAGGATATACATCAAAAGGGGTGAGCTATAATACTAGTAAGTGGATAGATAAGAACAATATATCATGGGGTGATCATAATCATAACATGGGAAAAAGGTTATGAACATGAGAGGAAGCATATATAAGACTTGAAATGTGGCAATGCATAAAAATAAAACATCATGTATTAGTGGTTAACTACCACACATATTTGTGAAACAAGCTAGAATATTTTTTCACACATCATTTCACATTTACTGTTGACATTCATCACATTACCCAATGCATTGGAGCGTTGTATAATTCCGGGCGCACCCATCACATTTAAACATTCATATTGCGCTATATAATCCAGGCGCACCCGTCACATCATAACATTATCATTTATCATGCTTGCCATAATAAAAATATAACAGAAATGAACATAATTAACCTTTGAAAAGGAATGTTTTTCATCTCATATTAACACATTCATAAACATTGGATTCCCAAATGAATGAAGGAATAACATACAAGAACCGTCAATCTTGAATGATAGGTAAAAGGTGTGTTCTTGAAAGAAGTGTTCTTTTGGAAAACATTTGGTTTTTCATAAATACCAGTGACAACCATGTATATCCCAGAAAGTAAATATAATGATGAAAAAAATGATTTTTAAGATGTAAACATATCAAAATTGAGTGAAAGAGGGAGAACCTGAAGGAAGAAAGTTGGGTTCGAGAATTTCCCCTTACCTTGTATCTGAACGCTTCCTTCCCTTCAATGTTCTGTATAATGACATTATATTCATTAATTAGAAATTCCAGAAACTTTAATACATTAATAGGGTTAATTATAGTTTAATTATGTCATTTTATGTTCCTTTTTATGACTTATAGTGTTTAAAAACATTATTTGGGGATGTTCGTTTTTATGGCTTTTCTTGGGGGGTTCACTTGTATTCATAAATTGATGTTCGAGTAGAACATGGGTAAACATAAAAAAATGATATTATATGACATTAATGATATTACAGGAGTTTTAATGATCTTATAATGAATTATATTAGATCCATTTGGATGAATCATTAGATAAGAATTAAATTATGGTTATTTGGGCGGTTTTTCGATCACAACGAATTTGTTTTTAACTTATCACTTAGTAATATGGACATAGGTTATTTCTAGAACATTAAAAAGTAAATAATACATATATAAAATTCTGGTTCAACCATAAAAAATGGTTTCATAACCCGATCCGAAGGTATAAATGGAAGAAGAAAACATGTTGATCTTGAAGGCGATAAATTAACATCTCACGAACAACATTCTCTTTAATAAAATAAAAGAAAGAGGGAAAGGGGGTTGGATGGTATAATATCCCAATAGCATCATAATGTTCCATTAGATTTATAATACTAAAGTTACAATACCATTTTTATGAAGATAGGTGGGGAGAGATCAAGAACTGAACTTGAACTTGAAAGGTAATTAAAGGAGAAGAGGGAGAGAAATTACCTCATAAATATTCCTCTTTAGATCCTCTTTAAGGGCCTAAGCATGGTATTTTGATGAGACCAGAAGCTCTTTAACATGGGAAAGGGGCTAGGGAAGGTGTTTGGGAAGATTTTAGAGAAGTCTTGGAGCTTGAGAGGTGTGAGTAAATGTGGGTGTGAAGGGTGGTTTTTATAGTGGAGGGGAGAGGGGTTTTATTAATATAAAATTCATTAGTTTATTATTTCTCCAAAAGGCAAGGAATAGTGAGTATTTCCTGACCAAAAAGAGTAATTTTATCATGTGATCCCAAAACAACTGGTCTTACTTCAGGAGAACAACACACATGACACTATAATTAGCTTATTTAGCTTATTTTGGTAAATTATGGTATTTCACTATTCATAAAAAATTCAAGTATTTAAGAAATATCCCAAAAATTTAACCAAACCATTTTTTATCTTTTAGAATAAAAAAATGAAGTCCATTTTTAAAAAATAATTTTTTAAATATGATTAATTAAATATTTAATTGAAATCATGGTTTACTACTAAAAACAATTTTTAAGACATTCATTTACTTATTCTATAATATAGGTACATCATACTTTCACTTGAATATTATTTTAATACTATAATAGGTAAGGTTACTATTAATTATGTTATATCACTATTTATAAGGGAATGTTACTATTCATAAGGGTAGGTTACTATTCACCAAAAAATATTTTTGTTTCATTAGACTCTAAAAATCATCTTTAACACAAATGTGTATGTATGATTTTCAAAATTCCATACATAGAAGTGAGAAAATTTTGTTTAAATGTCACTTATCACTTAGTAGTTCATTATGTTTTGTTTTCATGTTATTTTATGACATAATTATAAGAAGGTAATTTCCATTGAAAAACATTGGGTCGTTAGAGAACACATCATCAACATGAAAGATATTTGGTGGATGTACCAAGGGATAAGATACCATTCCATTATGAAAATAAATTTTCAAAAAGGATGTAGTATCCTTTCATTTTGAGATCTCACTTTTAAAAACAAAGTTGGACGATTGACAATTTCATTCTGTGAAACCCACATCGTGAAAAGGATGTATAAAAATTCCTCAAAAATAGAGGGAGTATAAAAGGAAAAGATCACCACATAACTAGGGTTAATTAGAAGTAAAAAGATATAAATGTAACTGAATTCAAACTATTATGTTCTAATGTAGAATGATATAGAATATGGTCATCAAAAATATAATAATCATAGAATTATAAATCTATAATGATCCTATGGAAAAAATTATTCATCGAAGCTGAAGGTATTACAAATTTGGTTTTAATATTTTTTTTTTCTAAATATTAATAATTCTCTAAATAACATATAGTAACATCATTTGAATCAATTTTTTTCATGATATCATCTATCCATTTTCCTTTATCAATTTCTACTTAATCTATTACCCGTAGAAATGAGGTTGAAATAACAGTTCCTAAAAAACTAGTGGGCCATAAGATATACTATGATATTATCTGTCATTAGTTCTATATCAAGTTATCATCAAAACAAAATGGTTATCAAATGATAAAAAATATTCATAAACGAAATAATTAATCTCAAAACATCATTGAAATATCAATGAAAACACATTTATAATTATTTACCCTTGTGAACCTTCCTAAACATTAAAACCGAATAGATTAGAAAGACGGTAATAAAACGTAGATTAAAAAAACATGTTGTAACGTGGAATTTTCATATACCACACATGTGACGGCCGCTATCATGTATTCTCTTGAAACATGGTAATAAAAAAATTACCAAAAAAATCATTAACATATGAATTCTTTAAAAAAGTTTCTCTCTTTATACAAGAAATCCATAAAAATAATAAACCCAATACATGCTTTCATAAAACATATTTTCATTTTCTCAGTTCCAAGTTCATTAGTATTATCACATTGATAATCAAACATCACTTTTTTTCTTGAACATGTTATGGTTTTCCCATCCCTTAATGATGAGTTCACCCAAAATATCCTCATTCTATGAAATCAATTTTCAGGTCCATCATACCCATTCAACGTATTCTTCTAAATCATTAGATGAAAATATTAATGGAATAATCCTTATATATTAAAAAATTCATTAAAAATAATTATTATATAAAAAAAACATATATTATTTCCCTTCATATTAAATGATTTAAGAAGGATAACTAATCATATTACTTAAAACCACTTCCATTCCACATTTTACTATGAAGTATTATCATCAATAATAAGAAAACCAATACTTCTACGACCTTTATAATTATCTTAATTATCTTTTCACATATGATATGGATTTTCATAATTCAAATTCATTAAAAATTTGAACCATTCATTGTAGATAGTAAAATATGAAAGCCGATATTCACATCCAATGCACTAACAAAAAATTTCAACGTCCCTGTGTAGATGCTTACATTGTGTCCTTAATTTTGATAGTCCAAAGATTTAATTATTCATATAAGACATCCATTTCGTTGTTTCTTCCAACATTCATGACATGAAGAAAATTGAATCTTCCTTCCTTGGAGGTATCCATTACTAAAATTCTTAGCATACTCTTTTTGTCTCATCCTCGTTGAATTCGAGAGATGGTTAAGGTACACATTGCAAATAGAATTTTGTGAAAACTGATTATTCATGATCACAACATCCTTCAGTTTGGTAATCATAAAATTTTAATTATTATGATAAATTTTTCCATCACATTCAAATATAAAAAAATTCTATCTCCCTCAATTGACTAAAACTAGAAAGTAAAGATTGACCATGATTTGTCATAGTCAAAAAATATATAACCTAGAAAATCACTTTTGGATGGGTACATTATGACACCTTATTTAATCTGTGACAACATAGGAATATACTTGGAGAAATTTCTGGACATATTCTTATAAATATTCCAAGATATCTCGTTTTGGTTTTCTAATCCTAGGATCTAAAGGATGACTAAAATTTCCCCTGATACAAACTATAACAATCCAATATTTTCATACATTGATATTATGTCATTTTATAAGAATATTCCTTACATTAAATAAACCATACCCATGAACAATAATAGTTTATTTCCACTATAATGTGGGAGAAGATTCTTCCTATTTTTTGAAAATTCTTCATAATATCCCATAAATAACTTATTCTTCAGTAACCCAACCTTAATCCTTCATTTATTACCTGTGGAAGGGAAATATAAGAAAATTGGGATCTCAGATTTCCATTAAGGGTAAACATGGATGATATGAATTTAATAACATATGAAAAAATAATAGATGAAAATTTTGTATGCGATCATGAAAATAAAATAAAATTTGGACACCCAACCCATCATGGATCACAAAAACAAGACGTGGAAAAAAATTAACATGAACAGTAAGAATAAAACTTCATCATAAATCATTCATGAACTATATGATCTTATCATAAATGTGTGTGGAATTATAATAAGTATACAAAGAAATTGAATATTTGATGAATAACTTCTAAGACTCTTAGATTAGGAATTACCATGTATTTCCATTAACAGATCAAGCATAGTCAGTTGTTCCCCCTCACATATCAAGCACATCAACTTGTTTCCAATCATAGTTGAAGGACATATAATTTTTTCCATTACAGATATTATGAGATAGAAATAATTACATAATGAATTTTAGGTAGATATAGTTCCCAAAAATCACATAATGAAAATTATTCATATGAGTTAAACATGACAATAAATCATTCATCAAATCAGAACTCATGTAATGAAATATATTGACAAACACTTTATCATAACCTGTCTTATGGAAAGAATATGTTTCATAAATATCATTAGATAATAAAAATAACTTATTTAGAGTAATAATAATAATGTTAACCTAGGATTATATCCCCATTAATCTAACATTAACATCATATATTGTTTTCAAATATGGAAAATAAATTTTTAATGTTTACATAATATAATTCTTGAGGAAAATATCTTATCATATATGAAATAATTTTTAAAAAGATTGAAAATTTTGAAGGAAAAATATTTAATTGAAAGTAAAGTAATAACATTTTATAGTATTATTTAATGTATTAGATCATCATGATGACAAATAAATTTTTTAATTCTTTATGAGAAAAAAATATTCTTTACCTACGTTTTCCATAAAAGATACAATGTACATTGTTTTGAAAATGAAAAAAATTATTCCTTTCAAACCATTTAATAAAATGTAAAACATGGGTAAAAGTGAAATGAAATATTCATAGGATAATATCAAAAAAAAATTTGAAATATTTTTTTAATTCTTTGATATGGATGATCATTTTTTCTCAAAAAGAAAAATAAAATGAAAAAATGATGAATATTGATGAGATTGTGAAATAAGAACATAAAACATTATAATCATTATAATTGAATTTCCAATGAAAAAAATTATTTGGATATAAAAATATTATAATATAATTTATAATACCCATAAAATAAATTATTGGTAAATATATACACCACTTAGAAGAAACATGTAGTGTATATGGCTTGTCTCCCACAAAAATAAAAGTCAGACATAAATCCCTTACTCATAGAGTAACTTTTGAAAAATGATCCCTAAGGAAGAATAAAATAAATCTAACAATTTAATATCATTAAATAAAGTAAATTTATGATATAATATTTCATATGGGAAATATATAGATCAAAAAACAAGAATAGGTGGTTATTATCACATATATCTCACAAAAATAATGTGGGATGAGAAATCTCTTACCTAATTTCTTATCATTCCTTGTTCATATTAAAACCTCATGTATTATAAAGATTACTTTTTATACTTTAATTATATAATCATATAACAATAATACCATGTATTCTTTTTTATAGAATATTAGTACTTGTTAATTAATAATTAAATACATTGCTCTATGTGATAATTGATTTGTTTTCCAAGAATGTTTTGGTTCGACAGTGTATGTCCTTATACATTGATCATGGAACTGTCATTTTAGAATAATTATTAAGTTATATATATCATATATATTCATTTTATTGACCATTATTACCACTCATTAAAAATATTGATATGAAATTCAGCACATCACATCGTGGAGATGGTAAGCCATACATATGCATGAGGGTTGTTTTCATTTCCCAAAATACTATGAAATAAAAATTTAGATACAATATTATCTTTTCATATGTATAAAAATGTAATAAATATAATATATAAACACTAAATCCTTCAATATTCTTAGTCATAAAATATGGTGATATAAAATGAATTGTATTTCTATGTGGAGGCAGTATGTCTTACACACACATGATCGATAAATTCAAATCATCTTTAATGGGAAAGGGGATGTAAAATGATGTGTTAAAAATCATTATATAATTTAATAATATATTGGATTATAAATTTTTCATTCTATGATATTTATAATAGATTTATTTGAGGTATTAAGGATTATGAAAATAGAGTGATCAGTTAGAGAGGTTGCATCTTCTTCGAAACAACTTCTTTATATATCCCCTAAATGACATTATAGTTGACTATTTGGGAAGACTAGATCACCTCGAATGTGTCTAGAGAAGTGTATAAGTTAAGTTTTCTATAATTGGATGATAAATAAGGGTTAATGTGGTGTAATGGGTTGAGGGAGGATGTTTCCTTCTATAATGAATGTGAGGGGGAACTTTGGGAATTTCTGAAAATTGTAAATTCAAATAAATTAATTATCAATTCCAATACCTCCAAATATAGTTAATATGATTAAAATGTGGAATAAGGTGTCAAAATGTCATCCAATATACTTTAAACATGTTTAGATGTAATTTTAAACCCAATAAGTTTATTAAACGTTTTTTAACATATTTTAATTTTAACTACAGTTACAAAATATTCAATATTAAAAGGTAGTGATTTTACATTATAATGTTTAAATTAAACAAAAATAGTAAATTTATTATATTTTAGACTATATCTAATCCCCTTTTTATTATTTAATGTTTTTAGGATTTTTAAATAATTCAATAAAATATTATTTTTGTAAAATATCAAAAGTGTTAATTTAGACAGGATTCATAACATTAAGTTTATGAAACTACATAGAACCGAAAAAATTCTACCCAACTCATTTAATGTACTTCTAAGATGTCATATTAATCTTCAAAATTAGTTTTTCTCTTATATTAATCCAATTTATATTTTTTTAAAATTATAATATCATTTAGTTTTTTATTTTCATGAATTGAGTAATTATTTTTTCATCATTAATTAATTATTTATAATAATTAATTATTCACTATTTTTTTAAAATATATATGATTTTTTATAAAACATAGAGTTTAGAATAATTTATATAGTTGATCATTTATTAAATTTGATGAAATATTTAAAATATTATATATATTATACTTAAAAGTGTTGCATGTTTTCAGTCTCTTTGATCTTAATAATATCGTAGTCATTATCATGTGATAGTTTCCAATAAATTAATAAATTATGAACCTTATGTGTTAATGTTCTAATTAACTTAATCCAATATATATTTTTCAAGTGCTAGCATCATTTATTAGATATTATCATTTTATTTAAAACATAAAAAAATCCCCCCTTTACCATGGTAATGAAAATTACCTAGGTCAATATTCATATTATCCCAATGTAAAACTGAATTTTTTTAATAAATTTTTACCTTCTAATTAAAAATATGGGATCTATTTTTTATAATTAAAAAACCCAATTTTGTAAAATTAATTTAAAATTAATCTCATTGACAGAATGGGAAAATGTGTTTTAAAATTTCAATTTTTTTAAAGATTGATTTTTTAATATACAAATTCAATGTAAAACTAATACCAATTACCTATATATGATTTAATAATAAAAAATAGGTCTATTTATACTTTAAACCCAATTAAAAAAATATGTTTCTTACATAAATAATTTATAAAAAATATATTTTCAATCAAAATTTAGTATTTTTCACAATTCATCAAAACATGAAACTTATTAGAAAATTAAAAAAATCATTGAAAGTAAATTTTTATATCCCTCTTGACAAAATTAGTTTATTTTTTTCAAACAGAATTTAGAAAAGTATAAAAAAATATATTTAAAACCATTGTTCTATATAAAAAAAGCAAAATCTCTATTATTGAAAAATAGTTCTCTTATACGTAAAATTGGATTTGTTTTTATATAATACTAACATAACACATAATATGAATGTAAAAAAATTATATTGATTATATTATAAATAAATTTCCTTAATTAAATCCAGCATTAGGTATTTGTTTATTCATTAGTATAAACTAAACATGTGTGTAGTTTTTCATGAAAATTACCTTTTTAAAAGGTTTTTACATTCATTTTTAATTTATTGGTCAAAGAATTTTATATACATGTGTAAAAAATAATTTTTAATACATTTAATACTGTTCATAACTTTCATTCTAAGGGATATGTTATAATTTAATTCACCAAATAATTATAATTATAAATTGATAATTCCTAGAAACTTAGTGTTGCATGTAAACAAAGCTATGCTAGTATTTCATGTAGAAGAAGCAAAAAATGGAGTAGATTTTAACTCAAGACATTAGAAATATTATTTATTAAAAAAGGTTCATAAAAACATAGTGTGTTACAAGTTAATGAGAGGTGAATGGATTATAAAAATATATATGGGAGGAGGGTAATTTCTTAATTTACAAATTTTTAAATAGGCGCACGGTTAGATACCAATATCTTGATAAATTTTCCCCAAACATGAACACTTAGTATCTAATGGGTCACCTATTTTAAATATGACACATGGTTTCAGGTCATGGTTTGGTCAGATCGTGTACTAACCATGGACACATAATACCTAGGTGGAACTATGTGTGTAGGATAATCTACATTGTTTGATACACCATGTTTGGCCAATGTGAACCCTCGAATATGCCCTGATGACACCCATGTAGTTTCCACTTAGGGCCACACGGTTAAATATAATTGCGATCCTATGTATGAACCTTCATATAGAATTGGTTTCTGTGACTCGACAAAACCAAAACCCATAAAAATGGCCATGAATCTTGAAGAGGTTTAAAACCCCTCTAAAAAATTCCACAGTTCATTCAAACCCACATAATATGGTTTGAAAGTCATAAATTCTTATTGTCTATACCACCAAACTCAAAAATTAAACACATTTTGGAATTTTAACCCTCTCTAAAAACATGGATGTTTATCTCTCCTAGAATTATAATAGCCTATTCCTGAGATAAAGGGATTTACCTATATATTTTAATGAACACACCAATAAAATTCACATCCACCTTTTCAAATTTGGTTATTAGGTTAATGAATAATTCTACTTGTGGAATCTCCCACCATTGTAATTATATACATGGTGGATTTCCATTAAAAAATTAAAATTCAGAATTGTTCCACTAACTATACATGGATATAATTTTACTACCACGACAAATCGATGTTATTTCAGATCATAAAGAGAACAATCCATACCCATGTTATAAATTACACCCTTCAAATGTTATATCCCATCAGATTCCCATAGATCAAGCATAACATCTAATTCTCAAAAGTAATATCACCATTTATGTATATTTATCCATATCATAGTCCAGATTCAAACACACATCTATTGTTAATAAACCCCACTACTGGTTATCTCTCTCCAATCTATTACCTATGATAATATAATTTTAATAAATATAAGCTCCTGGTACCACTACCATCCCTACCTTAGATCTATAAGTCTGACCTTGTCCATCATTAGAAGCATTTTTATTGGGATTCCTGCATAACCTCTCCAAACTACCCATCAAACCACATGATCAATATTCTATTAAGGAATGATCACACTATTTATGATCATGCCACATATACCGAGCAACACACCTTCAAAAAACTTCTCCTTGGTGGCCTACTTGAATCTCTGTATTGACTACCCGACTGATGCTGCTCTAGGTCTCACTTCCTTCTACTGATGTATCATCACTAACTCAACTAACACCATCACCCAACTTTTATATGATAAGTAATTCATGTTTCCCTTTTATATCTCCTCCTAATTCACATCCTCTGAGAATGTGGCTAGTACGATGATATTCAACTGATCCTTGATGGAATTCTATAATCTATCATCAAATCTATTTATTGGATTAGTGTTTCCTCCATCCATATAAATTGAATAGAGAGACATGACTATGGGTCATTCTTCATAAACTATGATGCTTGTGGATCCATTCATTATTTTATTGAACTCATGGGATCTTTCCTGCTTCAATGTCATAGTGAATAAGTTGTAGAAAATATTTCCTCAAACCCCTCCTAGCTAGTCCCTCATGTATAACATTATACACCTGTACATCCCTCCAGTTCTATTCTAGACCTCTATGCTGGAAAATAACAATAATTACCCTTTGAAATAGAGGAGTATCAAGCTAATAAAGCATCATCCACACCAATTAGATCAAATTCTATGTTGCATTCAATACTCTCTCACCATAATGTATCAGTGAGTGTTGAGAATGGGACTCCCGCATTACATACTCCATGGGGAGATCATCTCTGTCATCTCATAGTTCAATAACCATAAGTAATTGAACTAAGATATCCCTAATATTCTTATCTAACCATGTTATAATGTCTTCCTTATTTCATGGATTTATTTCCTATAAAAGAGCTTATTCCTACGAACCATGGTCAACCCGACTCCCAAAAGCCTTATTAGTAACCTTTAGGGACTTTTCCCATGATGTACTTAGTGGAAACATATCACTTCCATTATAATTCTCCACTGGAATATATGTTAGTGGAATAACATAGAATATATAATAACATGGTAAAACCCGACATAACAATCACACACACACACAGATATATATATATTTCGCAGATAGGGAATAGTGTAACAAGAAGCACCTCTCATCTCCCTTACACTCATTTGAAGCATTAATTTACCACAACATGTAACATCATGGATACATTCCTAACCACAACAGAGTTAGGAATCAAAAATAATTTGGGCCTCTGGCCCCTTTCCTACCCATATCATATTCTGGTACCACATATCATATATAAAAAATATTATAAATATGGGTTTTTGAGTAGAATTAAACAAAAAACTATGTATGAAAAAATGGTTTAGATTTTTATGAAATTTAAAATGAATCACCCACTATAATAATCCCTTACTACCCTTATCATGGTTAGACCCATATTCCCATTTTATATAAAATCGTTTATCAGACTTGTTGGGAAAATAATTCCTAGGCAAGCTAAGTAGAATGTTAACAAAAGGGATAAGAAAGAAAATATTGTCTACATTTTTTATAAAACCTTAAATTGACCAACATTACTTACTTTATTCCTATTAAAATTTATTATAAACAAGAACATACATATATCATGTCATCCTGCATGCCCACCATTATGGCTAAACAATTCCCCTATTTATATCTGCTCAGGTTTAAATAAAATATCCCATAACCTAGAACCCAAGTCATACTCTCATTTTATAAATCCATGAAATTTAAAATTGAAAATCGAAACATAAATTATGAACTACATGAAACATTCTCTGTGTACAACACAAGGGTATACACACACTCAAACCTGAGCTTGGTACCCAATTCTGACTATTTTCTAGTGTCTAGTTTACCATATCCCAAATATGAAGCCCAAAAATGAAAATAAACACCAATGATACAATATATAGAGAAATGATATAGTTTCCCATGTAAACTACCCTCTTGGATAGTGTTTTAGTATGACTTATGCCACCTCCCTATATTCTGAAGGCTGCTGACTTGTTGTGAGAGACTAATTTTGTGATAGTGGGGAGACTATACCCTATAGGGATGATTATAATAATTATCCTAATAAACATTGAATAGTAAAATAAGTAACAGAATTTTATATTTAATGATAAAACATATCTAAAGCATAAGGAAATGAAATAGTGACATTAAAACCATACTAAAAATTCTATTTTTTGATAAAAAACATATCAAGATAAGTCATATAATAACATGGACAAGAAGGGTCACCCATGGACAACTAAATAAGTATATATATTAATATAAACCAAAAATAATATACCGATTCATAAATAAGAAATACTTGGTCTACTTCCATTCAATCCATACAAATAAGTACATCATGATCACTGTGGTCCGACTCCCAATATTGATCCCTTACCCGATCTCAAAACCATAAATTTTACATGCATCTCAAGGGACCATTGTAGGGTGTGGGTATGAAATAATTTGGTGCCCACAAATTCTTTCCTTTGTTACATCCACAATTATACAATATATGAAAAATATAAATGTATTGGAAATGATCACATGCTTAACAATAAACTTGGTTCTCTTATTCTTAACATCCATAAGGATGTTTTTTTTCCAACTTTGTCTAATACAGATATATTTCAGATCATGTTACCAAAAATATATTTTTCAGATAATAAAAATTATAAAATCAATATTTTTACAGGCGAGAACATTTTGATTAATTACTAGGCATCCCCCGAGGAATATAATTCAATTATAACCATTAGGATCTTCCCATGAACTTGTTAGCTAACACCACAGGCCATCTGACACCACATATACCACATACTGAGAAAGTACCATTACCAATCATCATTCTAATAAAAAACATACTTGGCTACTCAGACTACTATTTAAGTAGACACATAGTTCATATGACAACCCTTCTTTTTATTACAACTTAATCATGCTTTATTACATAAAACTTCACTTGATACAACAAATAAGATCGAGAGGTTTAGTGTATTTGGGGCTTAGGATCATTACATAAAAACTTTAAACTTGAAATAAAACATCTTTATTGAAAACTTCCTTTACATGACCACTACATTCCTTCGTACTTAGCATTGCATGGGATAACATGAGGACATGCATAAGAAAAGGGTGATCTATAAAGCCCAGTAAGGGAGTAAACAATGAATAACATGAGGAGTGAAATACATGTTAGGCAATAGGCATATCAATAGAGCATAATAGAAACATGAACATAAAGGCATTATAAATCATGATAATCATAACATGGAAATGTGGCAACAACACTTAACATTGAATTAGCATGAGCCAAGGCTCATTGCACATGGAGCATGAGTAAACCCTCATTGCACATGAATCACGAGTAAACCCTCGTTGCACTTGAATTAGCATGAGTCAACACTCATTGCACATGACGTATCATGATAATATACTTTACCCAATGGATTAGAGCGCTATAAAGGGCGCACCCTTCTTAAACATTTCATTTCATGCATAAGTGTGCCACATGGATCATAAAACATGGATTCATAAAACATAATCATTTCTTCCACGATAAAGGAAAGTGGAATTCATACATGAAACTTTATAATCAATATGTAAATTTGCATAAAGGTGAATACCCTTGATGGAGAAATGGGCATGGTATTCACTACACAAAGACATTGGCTTAGAAAATCGGTGCGATTTCGGCAGCGTAACGGCGTGACATAAGAATTCATAAAAAAGGTTGATGAGAGAGAAAGGGGTTCCTCATCATATTTAAATGTAATTGACAGTAAGGAGATAATATATATACATGTCCCAACAATAGAAATGGAATTTAGATTCATGATACAAAAGTATTGCTTAAATGTAAAAGAAGAGAGAGAAGTTCCTTTCGGAATTTCGGCATAGTAACGGGTGTACATGGGAGGCATTTAATGAGAGAGAAAGGGTTCTCCCATCATTCAAACAATAATAGGTCAGTATGGGGGAGGTTTGAAACCATACCCCAACATTCATAATTGAAATAAAAAGGGAAATACAACTTAAAGAATATTGACAAAAAAAATGAGAAAGGAAGAAAACCCCTTACTTGGAAGTGTGCTTCCAAAGGCTAGAGAGAGGCTTGTGAGAGGCTTCTTGGGAGCTTGGGGCACCTTGAGAGGATTCTAGAGAGAGTAGGGCAGAGGTTGGACGAACTTCAAGGGCTTTGAGTGAGGAGGAAGTGGGAGCTTGGGTGGGTTTATATAGGAAAGGTGAGAGAATTCTTTATTATTTAGGTTTGGGACCCCTTATATTAAAATAATCCAAACCACAAACCATCCCATGGTATTTGCCCATGGTTTCTGAAAAAGGAAAGAGGAAAACAATATTTTACAAGTCCAAGGTCCGAAATTATTAAAAAATTAGGGTTGCTTATGTGGAGGTGAGTCACACTCCCATGGAAATTAATTTAAAAAGGCAAAGTGTTGAATAAGTCTTGAGGGCTCCATTAATGCTTTGAAAAGTGAGTCAAACAAACCCAAAACCTCATTATTTTAATGATAAAACATATATTGGCCGAACATAAGGATTATGGTATTTTATTACATCACCATTGGGTCATTATGATGTCATAAAACACATTATATATTTAAATGGTATTTAATTTTTACCCAAAAATTTGACTGTCACAGAAAATTATGAAAAATTCACCGTTGGATAATTTCGACGTCCTGATTCCAAAAATAATATTTATTTTATCTAAATAATTTTCTAAATATGTGAATTTTCACTTTTAAAATAAAAACCGACATTTATAAAAAAATCATGGGTTTTGACAGAAATGGCTTTCAAACCTTAATAAAAATTTTAATTGCATTCATAAAATTATAAGATCATTTATATTTAATAAAAATTAATTTAATATTAATAATAATATTTTATTAAAATATTATTTAATTCAAAAATCCTTTAATTTAATAAAATATAATTCTTAATTAAATAATAACTAAAAACACCATTTGTACTTTAAAAACTAATTACAATGTATCAAAAATGACTAGAAATTATATTCATTATTATATACAAAAATAAAAAAAATGTACATGAACATGGTGCTACTTATTTGTTACATAACCCCTTAAAATAGCCGCATAAGACCTAAGGGTAAGGTGTGCGATGGTGACAGACTCTTGGGGTTGCTCGGATAACATCGCTCGAGTGGTAATCTCTATCAACTTCCATTTTTCCCATAGACGATCACGTTCGAGCTTGACTTGATGAAGCTCAGCTTGGGCTTGGTCAAGTGAAAAGCCCAAAGACGCCACCTCTTTTCCGAGCTCCGACAAATGGGCTTCTTAAGGGGCAATTCTACTGGATGAGGCCATCGCTTCCTTTGTCTGAGTAGAAAATTGGTTTGTTAAAGCCTTATATTTAAACTACCCAGATGATCACTGTTCAACGGCAATAAAAGTAAAGGTCACAAATCTTAAAGTAAAACTAAAAAAGTTGATATCTTATAAAAACATTTTTCATAAAGAAACATTTAACTGGATCAAGAGGGATTTTCCATTAATGAAATTTTGGGTCGTTACAACATTCCCCCCTTAAGAAATTTCACCCTCGAAATTTTCCTTTTCCCACACTAAAACAAATGTGGGTAACTTAGATTCATCATATCCTCCGACTCCCAAGTTTCTTCTTCAAACTTGTGGTTTCTCCACAACACCTTGATCAGGGGCATTGTATTATTTCGTAGAAATTTTTCTCTATGATCTAAGATCTTCACTGGTTGCTCCTCATAAGAAAGATCGTCTTCTAATTGTACCACCTCGGAAGAGAGTACATGTGAAGGGTCTGGTATGTACTTCCTTAAGAGGGATACATGGAAGACATCATGCACCTTGGCCATAGTAGGTGGAAGTGCTAGTCGATAGGCCACAGCCCCAACACGATCAAGAATCTCGAAGGGGCCGATGTACCTTGGACTTAACTTCCCTTTCTTTCCAAACCTCATGACCTTCTTCCACGGAGATATGCGTAAAAACACTATGTCTCCGACTTTAAACTCAAGGTCTTGTCGACGATTATCTGCATAACTCTTCTGTCGACTTTGGGCTGCCTTGATATGCTACTGAATGGTTTTTACCTTCTCCACCATTTCTTCGACCATTTCTGGTCCAAGCAGCTTAAGTTCCCCGACCTCATCCCAACATGCCGGTGTTCTACACCTTTTCCCATACAGGGCTTCATATGGTTCCATTTGGATGCTCGAGTGGAAACTATTATTATAAGAGAACTCAACTAGAGGAAGATGTTGATCCCATCCTCCTTTAAAGTCCATTGAGCACGCTCTCAACATATCCTCAAGTGTTTGGATAGTCCGCTCAGATTGGCCATCAGTTTGAGGATGATAGGTCGTACTGAAGTTCAGTTCAGTATTCAGAGCATGTTGAAGACTCTTCCAAAACATAGAGGTAAATCTTGGATCTCGGTCAGACACAATAGATAGTGGTACTCCATGCAACCGTACCACTTCCCTGATATATATTCGTGCCAGTTGATCCAAAGAGAAATCCTCTCGGATAGCAATGAAGTGTGCAGTCTTTGTAAGACGATCCACAACAACCCAGATTGCATTGTTGCCTTTGGATGTCCTTGGAAGTCTAGTGACGAAGTCCATGGTGATGTTCTCCCATTTCCATTCTGGTATGGGCAATGGTTGCATCATCCCCTTAGACTTCTGCCTCTCTGCCTTCACTTGCTGACACACCAGGCACTTTGATGTATATTCAGCGATCTCCTTCTTCATATTATCCCACCAAAAGTTTTCTCAGAGATCTCGATACATCTTTGTGCTCCTTGGGTGAATAGAGAAATTTGAACTATGTGCATCATCCAAAAGTTCCTTCTTTATCTCCGAACTTTATGGAACACATAGTCTTTTCCCAAACCGCACAATTCCTTCTTCATTAACATTAAACTCTGAGGATTTTCCCTTTTTGATAGCTTCCACTTTTTCTTGGATTCCTGCATCATCCTTTTGAGCATCCTTTAACCTTTCCAAAAGAGATGGTTGAGCAATCATTTGTGAAAGGATTGATGATGTTCCCTTCTTTATGATTCCCACATCCATCTTCATCAAGTCTAAGAAGATTGGATCCTTCTCAATTCTCATCATTGATAGAATTGCTGGATCCTTTCTAGTTAGGGCATCCGCCACCTTGTTCGCCTTCCCAGGGTGGTAATGTATTGAACAGTTATAATCCTTGATGATCTCTATCCATCTTCTCTGGCGCATATTAAGCTCTTTCTGTGTGAATATATATTTAGGACTCTTGTGGTCAGTATATATCTCACATTTCTCTCCATAGAGATAATGCCGCCAGATTTTCAAGGAAAAGATCACCGCCGCCAACTCCAGATCATGCGTTGGATAGTTTCGCTCATGGATTTTCAACTGCCTTGAGGCATAGGATATCACTTTATCATTCTGCATCAGCACACATCCTAAGCCCTTCTTCGAAGCATCACTGAATACCACAAAAAGCTCCCCACTTGTGGGTAAAGTGAGCACAGGTGCAGTGATAAGCCTCCTTTTCAACTCCTTGAAGCTTTCTTCGCATTCATCACTCCAAGAAAACTTTACTCCCTTTCGAGTTAGCTTGGTAAGAGGTTTGGAAAATCGTGAGAAGTTTCTCACAAATCGTCGGTAATATCCAGCTAACCCCAAGAATCTACGGATATCAGTTACCGATGTTGGCCTCATCCATCCCTCAATTGCATCTGTTTTGGAGGGGTCCACAGATATCCCATTGCTTGTAATGATATGACCCAAGAATGAGAACTCCTTCAACCAAAACTCACACTTGTTGTACTTTGCATAGAGCTTCTCCTTTCACAAAGTCTCTAGTACAGTTTTTAAATGCTCCTCATGGTCCTCCTTGGTTTTGGAGTATATTAGAATATCATCTATAAAGACTACCAAAAATTTGTCTAGGTAATCTCTAAAGACTCTATTCATCAAGTCCATGAATATTGCTGGAGCATTGGTGAGTCCGAAAGGCATTACTATGAATTCATAGTGCCCGTACCTTGTACGAAAAGCAGTCTTGGGGATATCTTCCTTCTTCACCCTTACTTGATAATATCCCGACCGCAAGTCGAACTTGGAGAAGTATTATGCTCCACGCAGCTGATCAAACAAGTCATCGATTCTTGGGAGAGGATACTTGTTCTTTATCGTGATTTTGTTAAGTTCACGATAATCGATGCAAAGCCGCATTGACCCATCCTTCTTCTTGATGAAGAGGACTGGTGCACCCCATGGTGATGCACTTGGGCGTATAAACCCTTTATTCAGATTCTCCTGTAGTTGTTTCTTCAGTTCATCAAGCTCAACCACAGCCATTCTATATGGAGTCTTAGATATTGGTAGCACCCCGGGTATAAGTTCAATTGAGAACTCAACATCTCTTCTTGGAGGAAGACAAGGAAGTTCCTCGGGAAATACTTCAGCGAATTCCCTCACAATAGGCATTTCTTCAAGGGTGGTTTCTTCCTTGGACTTAATCATCTGAGCCAGATATGCGTGCTCATAAGGCAGTAATATCCATGCTTGAGAAGATGGAGCTAAAGGAGATTCATCTTCCTCCTGACACTTGTAAAGAATCGGGGGTCGATTCTCCATATGGAGTGTGATTTCCCTCTCCCGAAAATTTATGTTGGCTCTATATACAGAAAGTCAATACATGCCAAGAATTGCATCAAATTCCACCAAAGGGAGTATGACAAGGTTCGCCGGGAAATTCAGTCCACAGATTATAACAGGGGAGGACTTATACTCATGGGATGAAATGATTGCCCCATTTTCTGTACTCACCGACATCTTTACTTCCATGATTTGTGGTGGTGCAGGGATTATTCTACTAAACTTTTGAGATATAAAAGAATGCGTAGAACCTGAATCAAAAAGTATGTTCGCTATTCTTGAATGAATAACTAGCGTACCTTTCACCACTTCGTTGTCGGGGTTCACTTCGGCAGAAGTGATGGCAAAAGCTCTTCCTTGCTGTCTTGGAGGTTGTTGATTGCCTCCGATAACCCTTGGATTAGGGCACTGATTCGCAAAATGACCCGGTTCTTTGCATTTGAAGCACTGAACAACGCGTTGAGGTTCGAACGGAGCGTTCCTCTCCTCTGCCGCAGCCGCGGGTCCTTCTTGCTGACAGTTAACAGCTAGGTGCCCTTCTCTTCAACACTTGAAGCATTTTCTTGTCCCCCTAAGGCAATTTCCAGGGTGCTTCTTTCCACACTTTTGGCAAGTGGGGTGCTGGAATTTCTTAGCGCCGTAGGATTTATCCATCGGACCACCAGCATTGAAGTCCACCTTCCGCTTCTTGTCCCCATGATACCCCTGTGATTCTCCGATCTCCATTTCAACCTTGAGGACACATCGGACAATTTCCTCATAGTTGTCGAAGTCACGGATCGCTAATGCTTTCCGCAAGCTAGGCTTCATCCCACCAAAGAAGCGGTCAACCTTGCATTCGGGGGTAACGACAAAGCCGGAAGCGTATCGTGCAAGCCTTGTGAAGTTTGCCTCGTACGCTCCCACAGATTCCTCATCTTTCTGCTTGAGGGAAAGTAAGTCCCTTTCCATCTTAAGACGGAGGGTGCGTGGAAAATATTTATCGAAAAACATCTTCCGGAATACCTTCCATTCCAAAGCCTCGATCTCCTCCTCAGGCTTCGTATTTTTGATCAACATCCACCATTGATCAGCTTCACCCTCCATACGATAAGCCGCCAGGAGAACCTTCTCTTTTTCAGAGCATTGGAGGATGGAGAATATCTTCTCAATGGAGTTGATCCATTGTTCAGCGATCGTGGGATCAGATGATCCACTAAAAGTAGGAGGCCATTATCTCATGAAGCTTTCAATAGCGACTTGTTCTTTCTTAGGGGGGGTTGAACGTTCCCCTTGACCAGTGTTTCTTTTCAAAACTTGAGTTAGCTGAGAGAGAAGCGTGACAAAGTTCGCGATTCCCGCTCCCATTGGATTGGGCATCTCATAAGTACAATCATCACACTCATCTTCACAACGGTTGTTAGCCCGAGTTTTCCTATTACCGGCCATTGGCTGGAATAAAAGAAAGTTAGGGGTAACACATAAAGGTTAATCCAAAGACAAAAGTTGATGACTTATAAATAAACTTTAATCTCTTTAACTCATGAGTCTATAGGATTCAATCCAGGATTTTCATGATCTTCCTTCTAACATATATTCTTATGAGCATTTTTCCCTTAATAGGGGTTCATACTAAGATTGTGAATTTATCAAAACATATCCCCTGGGAGTGTCGTAACCAAGAGTGCAGCAAGGCCCGTTGTCGTGCACCAGTTCCCGTTCGAGTCTAGCTCAAAGCGGTGTTTTCGGGTTTTACCCCTAGGATACATCTGTGCCAGAGCCGCCTCTACCTGCTCGTATCCAGACAGGGATGTATTTGTTTGATAAACCACTTACTTAGTATTTACCAAAACATAGGGATGTTTTTATTATGCTTAGTCTTGTATCTAAGGCTTTACTAGGGTTTCCTAATCCCAAAAATAATTAAACCTATCCTCTGATACCAACTATGACAACCCTGCTTTTTATTACAACTTAAGCATGCTTTATTACATAAAACTTCACTTGATACAACAAAGAAGATCGAGAGGTTTAGTGTCTTTGGAGCTTAGGATCATTAAATAAAAACTTTAAACTTTAAATACAACATCTTTATTGAAAACTTCCTTTACATGACCACTACATTCCTTCGTACTTAGCATTGCATGGGATAACCTGAGGACATGCATAAGAAAAGGGTGAGCTATAAAGCTCAGTAAGGGAGTAAACAATGAATAACATGAGGAGTGAAATACATGTTAGGAAATAGTCATATCAATAGATAATAATAGAAACATTAACATAAAGGCATGATAAAGCATGATAATCATAACATGGAAATGTGGCAACAACACTTAACATTGAATTAGCATGAGCCAAGGCTCATTGCACATGGAGCATGAGTAAACCCTCATTGCACTTGAAGCACGAGTAAACCCTCGTTGCACTTGAATTATCATGAGTCAACACTCATTGCACATGTCGTATCATGATACTATACTTTACCCAATGCATTGGAGCGTTATAAAGGGCGCACCCTTCTTAAACATTTCATTTCATGCATAAGTGTGCCACATGGATCATAAAACATGGATTCATAAAACATAATCATTTCTTCCACGATAAAGGAAAGTGGAATTCATACATGAAACTTTATAATCAATATGTAAATGTGCATAAAGGTGAATACCCATGATGGAGAAATGGGCATGGTATTCACTACACAAAGACATTGACTTAGAAAATCGGTGCGATTTCGACAGCGTAACGGCGTGACATAAGAATTCATAAAAAAGGTTGATGAGAGAGAAAGGGGTTCCTCATCATATTTACATGTAATGGACAGTAAGGAGATCATATATATACATGTCCCAACAATAGAAATGGAATTTATATTCATGATACAAAAGTATTGCTTGAATGTAAAAGAAGAGAGAGAAGTTCCTTTCGGAATTTCGGCATAGTAACGGGTGTACATGGGAGGCATTTAATGAGAGAGAAAGGGTTCTCCCATCATTCAAACAATAAGAGGGCAGTATGGGGGAGGTGTGAAACCATACCCCAACATTCATAATTGAAATAAAAAGGGAAATACAACTTAAAGAAAATTGACAAAAAAAATGAGAAAGGAAGAAAACCCCTTACTTGGAAGTGTGCTTCCAAAGGCTAGAGAGAGGCTTGTGAGAGGCTTCTTGGGAGCTTGGGGAACCTTGAGAGGATTCTAGAGAGAGTAGGGCAGAGGTTGGACGAACTTCAAGGGCTTTGAGTGAGGAGTAAGTGGGAGCTTTGGTGGGTTTATATAGGAAAGGTGAGAGAATTCTTTATTATTTAGGTTTGGGACCCGTTATATTAAAATAATCCAAACCACAAACCATCCCATGGTATTTGCCCATGGTTTCTAGAAAAGGAAAGAGGAAAAAAATATTTTACAAGTCCAAGGTCCGAACTTATTAAAAAATTAGGGTTGCTTATGTGGAGGTGAGTCACACTCCCATGGAAATTAATTTAAAAAGGCAAAGTGTTGAATAAGTCTTGAGGGCTCCATTAATGCTTTGAAAAGTGAGTCAAACAAACCCAAAACCTCATTATTTTAATGATAAAACATATATTGGCCGAACATAAGGATTATGGTATTTTATTACATCACCATTGGGTCATTATGATGTCATAAAACACATTATATATTTAAATGGTATTTAATTTTTACCCAAAAATTTGACTGTCTCAGAAAATTATGAAAAATTCACCGTTGGATAATTTTGACGTCCTGATTCCAAAAATAATATTTATTTTATCTAAATAATTTTCTAAATATGTGAATTTTCACTTTTAAAATAAAAAACGACATTTATAAAAAATTCACGGGTTTTGACAGAAATGGCTTTCAAACGTTCATAAAAATTTTAATTGCATTCATAAAATTATAAGATCATTTATATTTAATAAAAATTAATTTAATATTAATAATAATATTTTATTAAAATTGTAACACCCCAGGTAAATAAAGAATATGACATTTTCATATTTATCCATAATTGTGAATAAAATATTGATATGACTTTAAAGGGGACTCTATGCTCAATGGCGTACCCAACACGCAACAACGAGTTTCTTGGGAATCTTACGTTGCACTCTAATGATAAAATAATATTATTTTAAATGGTAGTTAACATGTAGCCGTTTTAATGGTGGGAATGGATAGAAATAACTAAAATATGATTATATATGTTTTTAAATGTTGTTACATTTATACAATAAAAGATAAAGGCTTAAAATACGGAAATAATTCAATTTTAGGCGTATATGCCCTAGTTTTCCCTAAAGGTTCACTTATCGCCTTTTGATGGCGAACCGTCATTAAATATAGTTTTGATCACTCTTATACATTATTTTGGACCAAATAAAACTCTTATTAAGAATCGGGACATCAAATTTTACTTTGTGTAATTTTTTGGTATTATTCCGATAAAGATCATTTTTTAATGAATAGTGTAAAATGTTGTGTTTTAATTCAAAACCACTTTTTAATATAATTTATTTATATGATTAGATAATATTTTGAATTGGTTTTAAAGTAAAATTAGAAAATATTTTTACCATTAAATCCAATACTGGTCGTTGGAATTAATTTCACTTTGAAATCAGACTTAAACTAGTGTCAATCTTTTGATACTTATTGTTTTATAAAAACACGCTATTTTCTCTGACAGCGGGAATTGATTATTAAATTAATTAATGTGACTAATATGTTTTGAATTTTGTAAAACGGACTTCATTTTTGAATTTGGAATATCAAATATAGCTTAGGGTGAATTATTTGGATTTTTCTGAAAAACTTCAATTTTTGATGAATAGTGAAACCACTAAGTGGTACTTATAAAAGCTGATTTTTCCGTTTAAATGGAATTTTTCCATCTTTGTGTTTTGAATTTCAAAAATCCGACATACATGGTTGTCATTAAGAAGTAAAATGTGGTTAAATGGGATAGAAATAATTTTTTGGTGAATAGTAACTTATTAAGTTTTTAATCGCGATTAGTGGTAATTAGTGTAGTTTAAGGTAAAAATGATATTATAAGAATGTGAAAACACCATGAAACTTTTCCTACACCTATTGGGTGACTCATGGCCGACCAAGACAAGCCATGGGACAACTTGGGGACCCCATGGAGCCACTTTAGTTGGAACATGACAATAATATATTTTTATTTAATGTTAAAATTAAATTGACACAAACATGAGTTGTTTTACTAAAACAGTTTTTAAGTAGGGTTACACAAGTCCAAATTTTGATTATAAATAGTCATTGGAAAGATAAAACGATTTCCTACATCATAGTATTTTTTTTATAATTTTTAGACATTAAATAATTTAAATTATTTATGACATAATAATGATGCAGTGATGACATCATTATTTGACGATTTAAATAAAATGGAAAGATAATCTAAAATCTATGAACTACACATGTCCAAAACTTATTGTATGGGTGTATTTCGAACCCTTATCACCTTATCCACGAATTATATCAATGTGGGACCTTTTAAAACCGAAAAACATTTTCAAATAAAGTAATATTTCTTACTTTCCAAAAGTGCCCCTCCCCTCATCTTATAAAAGGCCCCCACCTCTACCTCATTTCACACACTCCTCAAGCCTTTGGCTCATCAAACCCCTGCCCATTTACTCTCTCCACATCCCTCTACTCATCCTAGAGGATTCCCTTTGGGCATAATCCTTTCAAAGAAATCCTTTAGGCTCAAATCAAAAGCAGTTACACTTTTAACGGTAATTCATTCTCTCATGTTCATTTGTTTTATTTTGCTTCTCCAACCCCCTAAACTCTTTTTATTTATTTCTTTTGTAACAAAACCAGTATTTTCAATATACTAGGATGTTGTTATAATATTTATTCGAGCTACACTCTCACACAACTACATCAAATGGTTAAAGAACATACGGTTTCCGTGGATGGCGAAATTCTGCCTCCCGAAACGATGATTGTTCAATACTCATCTAACACCTTCAAAGGTGGCCATTATGATGTCAATATTTTTATATATGATATATAATATGTTTATGTTTTCCTTAAGCTTCTGTTTTTTTCATTTTGGGCATACCTTTATGGTTTCCATTATGGGTAAACGCGATATCTTCATTTAAGGAAGTGCGGACTACCGCCCCCTCAAAGTGATTTGATTCATTAAATACCATATGTGGGAAGTATAAAGGATGGAACTATGATATTATATATGATATTATACTGGAATTATAATATAACATTATATCATTATTATTCCATTCTATAAAATACGAAATAGAAATGAAAGTAGCGTTCATGCGTACGTACGGCTTACCGTCTCCATGAACGGTGCATTTCATTTCTTACCTCTAAATGATTATGTAATGTTATAAATGCATGCATGTAATGGATATATATGACATATATTATATCTAAATCATGAATACAATACTGGATATAATAAACATTTGTCCACACAAACAACATGTAATTGTAAGAAGTCCACTTTCGACTTAAGAACCAAATATCGACAAAATAATCATTATTAACTTAATGACTACATATTGTTTATAACATGGTAATAAGTGATATAAAAGGAATAATGAACTTGAAAAGGTTCTTAAGGAAGTATAAATTAACTCAAGTTTATTATTCAGGAGATTAAAGAACGATCGAGTCAAGTCGGACCCGAGGTAAGGGATCTTACTCCTCTCTTTCTTTTTAAGTACACTCTTTTATGTCATTCCTTTTGAAGCTCATCTTTCTTGTTATTGGGATGATCTTTTATATTAATCCTACTGTAATTTTTATTTTCATGTGATTAGATACCCTATTATCTCTCATCAATCCATTTTGGAAGTTTTGATTGGCGTCGTTAGGCTGCCGAACTTTCGTAAGAGATCTAACTTCTCTCTTTCTTTTTAAGTACTCTCCTTTATGTCACTTCTTTTAAGCTCCTATTTGTAATGTTGAGGGATGTTCTTTTATATTCCTCTTGCTGTACATTATATTGTAATGTGATGAGATACCCTATTTGATCTCATCAATCCATATTCGGATGTTTTATGTGGCGTCGTTAGGCTGCCGAGTTTTCGTGAGGGATTTTTCATCTCACTTTTATTCTCGTGAGATTTATGCTACATTTGCCACAAATTCCATTGAGTGGTGTATGTACTGCCCATTATTCTACTCTTTGTGTAATATAATTTCGTTTATGAGTATTTACATCAATGATCTATTGTCCTTCTTTCATGGGGTGTATGTTTTGAAAGATACCCAAGTCGGTAAGGGAACCTTTCACCCTCCTCTTTTTTTTAAAAGACTTTTTTTGTTGGGTCTTTTAATTTGCATATTTTTATGTTGGGATATGTTCTCATATATCCTTATTTATGTAAATTTTATGTACAAGTGATTAGATACACTTTTTATCTCTCATCAACTCATTTTGATGTGATGCCGTTAGGCTGTCAAGGGAACTTTTTAACCCAATTTCGATTTCTTTGGGTTCAACATGTAGTCATTGAATATGTCATCCATTGAATATGTGTGAATGACCTTTTATTGTTTTACACTTAATATCCACTTATATTGTGTGTATTTATATTTGTCACACATATTTTTGAGATTTATTTGTCCTTAATTTAAGGATACCTTCTTTATAAGGGATTTCATCACATTTGACATTTCTATTGAGGGTTCATTGTTGTTATGCACCAATTCACTCTTATATGGTGTATATACTGTCCTTTGGAGTATTATATCATGAATCCATTTATTCTCATGATATTATAAATTTCTGACTAAATGTTTTTCCTCAATTATTGTATTCAAGTGTCTCTAATTTTGGTAAAATCCCTTTAACCAAAATATCATTTTAAATGTTTTATTTATTTGTTCTTATTAATATACATGTTTTCAAAATGGTTTTAAGGATTTCTTTATATGGATATTAATGGTTTAAAATTTTAAGATTCAAGGTGGTATGGGACACTTTGATTCAAATATCTCTTTATTAAATGTTTTAAATGGTTTTGGAAATGGTTTTTTTTTGAATGGATTCAATTTTTCAATATAATAAAATGTTATATTGTGATTGAAATGTGGAAATGTTATGTTTCCTTTATGCATGTTTTATGTGACACATTTATGTTATGGTTCTTGGGCATTGTTATGAAAACGGGTGGTTCTGTGATAAACTAAGGGCGGGTGAGCCCGTTATAGCTCTCCAATGCATTGGGTAACGCAAAGGAGTGAAACGTTAAGGTTTCTCCGAAGAGATTTAGGGAATATACTGTGATGGGTATTCCAAACGTAACCAAGAGGGTTACTCCCCACGTAAGAATGTTATGAATGCCTCATGTTACCTTTATGTCTTATGTTTTCTATGATTTATTCATGGTTTGATGAGGTATGTTAAAGTGCCTATGTTTTATGGGTAAAGTATGATTTCATCCTTATGTATATATGAACTCATGTTTCCTTTCCATATTTTTATAACCCTTACTGAGCTTTTTATGCTCATCCCAAGTTTTTGAAATGTTTTTCACAGGTCAAGGGAAAGGTACATGATGTGATGATAGTGTCAAGGATGTGTCAAGAAAGAATCCGTGTTATATTTTAAATATGTTTCCGTTGATGGGAAGAATGAATACTGTATTTTATGTAACCACTTTGTTTAAATGTGGAATGTAATGCAAGTTTCATGATCTAATTCTCTAAAACTCTAAACCTGAAAAGATCCTCAATGTGTAATCTTGTAATAACTCAAGATTAAGTAAGGTTTAAGGCTGGGGCCTTATAGTTGGTATCAAAGGTCGGTTTAGATAACTTTAGAGGTTAGGCTATTCTTTAAGCATAAGTGGCATTACCATAATGGTTAGGATTTCAGAAAGAGTCCTAGTTTTAGATAAAGTGAATGAGTAAGTATATCTTAGTGTTTGTCTTACTCATTAGTACATGATGGTTTTTTTGATATACTCACACTGTCCTTTTTGGTTTTAGTAAATAGCTGGATCTAGCAGGCACCAAAGTGACAATGGGTTTGAAGGAAACTGTGGTGGTTCTCTGATTAAGATACTGGATGAGATGGGGGATTCAATGAGGAATCTCATAGTTGTTCTAAACCAACTATCAAGGAGTTATGATCAATCACTTCAACCTTGGTGAGTTCTCTAATGGATCATGTATGAGATGAACAACTCGATGTGGAAATTCAGGTAATAATTATTAAGGTAACCATTAGGGTTTATATGATCCTTACTTTTGAGGTAATTATGGGTTATTATATGATATGATTGAAAATGAAGGGCATGAGATAAACTTGAGGTTAAAATATGTTATGATTATTCTTTAAGATTTTATCTCATTTTGGGGAATGTTTTAAGAATTATATAGTTTTGGAAAAAGGACAACACGTAGACCGTGTGACTACCCGTCGCGTCGGACAAAGCTGCGGAAATCGAACCCACAACCAAAGTGCGACTGGTATTTATCACCTACCACTGGACTACGTGAAGTCCCTGGTTAGTTTGACTGATTCTTTTTAGTTATATGATTTTATGAATTAAGAGTAAGTTGATTTTGGGTTATTTATGAAAATGATTAACCTATCATAGAGGATATGTGATTAGGTTAATTACTTTTCAATACGAGACTTTAGGAGAAACTGATGTTGTTTGGAGATAAATGTTACGATTTAACTTGGAAGACTATGTGACTAAATCCTTCAAATATTTGGGTTTCAATCTTAGTTTGGTTTACTTTGAAGAATTTTATGGAAAAATTGATTATAGAATGGTCCTCGTTGAACTTTGGGTTTTGTTGGACAAATTTTGGAGGTTAAGAATAGATTTTCTTTTTATAAAGGGTTATCCTTTTCTGGATTATCTGATCTTGTACTAACCTTTTGGTTTTGGTTTTGGTTAAAGCCTAAAGAAATGGGAAGTATATAGTTCTCTTTTGTGGATTAGGTGATTCTCAAGAAGTTGATTATAGTACTCTTATTGCGAACAAGTCTCCTTAAATACTCGTCTTTTGGAAAAAATATGAGTTTGATTAAGGAATCTAGTAAAAGTTGAAAGTCAACATGATAAGTGATTATGTTTCTTTATGAATAAATTCCTCAATAAAAAGTAACTTAAAACAAACATGTTGTCTATTAACTTTTCCTATTGGGGAACCCAACACCGTTTAACTCATCACAAGTTTGTGATTTTCTCATTGTTAACTTTCTCCTAAACATGTTTTCTATAACTCTCCATCAGAACATGACCCTATGTTTTCTCCTCCATGTACATGTTTTCCTACATGGAGTCCTAGTATGGATTAACTCGGGTTACCTTTGTACTTATCTTCCTTTATTTTAAAGTGGTTGTTTTACCGACTCTTGTTCCGATGTGGGACTTTCAAGGATGTTTCCAAACGCAATTTTAGAATTGCGAGGACGCAATTCCCAAAAGGGGGGAAGGATGTAACACCCCAGGTAAATAAAGAATATTACATTTTCATATTTATCCATATTTGTGAATAAAATATTGATATGAATTTAAAGGGGACTCTATGCTCGATGGCGTACCCAACACGCAACAACGAGTTTCTTGGGAATCTTACGTTGCACTCTAATGATAAAATAATATTATTTTAAATGGTAGTTAACATGTAGCCATTTTAATGGCGGGAATGGATATAAATAACTAAAATATGATTATATATGTTTTTAAATGTTGTTACATTTATACAATAAAAGATAAAGGCTTAAAATACAGAAAGAATTCAATTTTAGGCGTATATGCCCTAGTTTTCCCTAAAGGTTCACTTATCACCTTTTGATAGCGAACCGTCATTAAATATAGTTTTGATCACTCTTATACATTATTTTGGACCAAATAAAACTCTTATTAAGAATCGGGACATCAAATTTTACTTTGTGTAATTTTTTGGTATTATTCCGATAAAGATCATTTTTTAATGAATAGTGTAAAATGTTGTGTTTTAATTCAAAACCTCTTTTTAATATAATTTATTTATATGATTAGATAATATTTTGAATTGGTTTTAAAGTAAAATTAGAAAATATTTTTACCATTAAATTCAATACTGGTCGTTGGAATTAATTTCACTTTGAAATCAGACTTAAACTAGTGTCAATCTTTTGATACTTATTGTTTTATAAAAACACGCTATTTTCTCTGACAGCGGGAATTAATTATTAAATTAATTAATGTGACTAATATGTTTTTAATTTTGTAAAACGGACTTCATTTTTAAATTCGGAATATCAAATATAGCTTAGGGAGAATTTTTTGGATTTTTCTGAAAAACTTCAATTTTTGATGAATAGTGAAACCACTAAGTGGTACTTATAAAAGCTGATTTTTCCGTTTAAATGGAATTTTGCCAACTTTGTGTTTTGAATTTCAAAAATCCGACATACATGGTTGTCATTAAGAAGTAAAATGTGGTTCAATGGGATAAAAATAATTTTTTGGTGAATAGTAACTTATTAAGTTTTTAATCGCGATTAGTGGTAATTAGTGTAGTTTAAGGTAAAAATGATATTATAAGAATGTGAAAACACCATGAAACTTGTCCTACACCTATTGGGTGAGTCATGGCCGACCACGACAAGCCATGGGACAACTTGGGGACCCCATGGAGCCACTTTAGTTGGAAAATGACAATAATATATTTTTATTTAATGTTAAAATTAAATTGACACAAACATGCGTTGTTTTACTAAAACAGTTTTTAAGTAGGGTTACAAAAGTCCAAATTTTGATTATAAATAGTCATTGGAAAGATAAAAAGATTTCATACATCATAGTATTTTTTTATAATTTTTAGACATTAAATAATTTAAATTATTTATGACATAATAATGATGCAGTGATGACATCATTATTTGACGATTTAAATAAAATGGAAAGATAATGTAAAATCTATGAACTACACATGCCCAAAACTTATTGTATGGGTGGATTTCAAACCCTTATCACCTTATCCACGAATTATATCAATGTGGGACCTTTTAAAACCGAAACACATTTTCAAATAATGTAATATTTCTTACTTTCCAAAAGTTCCCCTCCCCTCCTCTTATAAAAGGCCCCCACCTCTACCTCATTTCACACACTCCTCAAGCCTTTGGCTCGGCCAACCCATTACCATTTACTCTCTACACATCCCTCTACTCATCCTAGAGGATTCCCTTTGGGCAGAATCCTTTCAAAGAAAGCCTTTAGTCTCAAATCAAAAGGAGTTACACTTTTAAAGGTAATTCATTCTCTCATGTTCATTTGTTTTATTTTGATTCTCCAACCCCCTAAACTCTTTTTATTTATTTATTTTGTAACAACACCAGTATTTTAAATATACTAGGATGTTGTTATAATATTTATTCGAGCTACACTCTCACACAACTACATCAAATGGTTAAAGAACATATGGTTTCCGTGGATGGCGAAATTCTGCCTCTCGAAAGGATGATTGTTCAATACTCATCTAACACCTTCAAAGGTGGCCATTATGATGTCACTATTTTTATATATTATATATAATATGTTTATGTTTTCCTTAAGCTTCTGTTTTTTTCATTTTGGGCATACCTTTATGGTTTCCATTATGGGTAAACGCGATATCTTCATTTAAGGAAGTGCGGACTACCGCCCCCTCAAAGTGATTTGATTCGTTAAATACCATATGTGGGAAGTATAAAGGATGTAACTATGATATTATATATGATATTATACTGGAATTATAATATAACTTTATATCATTATTATTCCTTTCTATAAAATACGAAATAGAAATGAAAGTAGCGTTCATGCGTACGTACGGCTTACCGTCTCCATGAACGGTGCATTTCATTTCTTACCTCTAAATGATTAGGTAATGTTATAAATGCATGCATGTAATGGATATATATGACATATATTATATCTAAAACATGAATACAATACTGGATATAATAAACATTTGGCCACACAAACAACATGTAATTGTAAGAAGTCCACTTTCGACTTAAGAACCAAATATCGACAAAACAATCATTATTAACTTAATGACTACATATTGTTTATAACATGGTAATAAGTGATATAAAAGGAATAATGAACTTGAATAAGGTTCTTAAGGAAGTAGAAATTAACTCAAGTTTATTATTCAGGAGATTAAAGAACGATCGAGTCAAGTCGGACCCGAGGTAAGGGATCTTACTCCTCTCTTTCTTTTTAAGTACACTCTTTTATGTCATTCCTTTTAAAGCTCATCTTTCTTGTTATTGGGATGATATTTTATATTAATCCTACTGTAATTTTTATGTTCATGTGATGAGAGACCCTATTCTCTCTCATCAATCCATTTTTGAAGTTTTGATTGGCGCCGTTAGGCTGCCGAACTTTCGTAAGAGATCTAACTTCTCTCTTTCTTTTTAAGTACTCTCCTTTATGTCACTTCTTTTAAGCTCCTATTTGTAATGTTGGGGGATGTTCTTTTATATTCCTCTTGCTGTACATTATATTGTAATGTGATGAGATACCCTATTTGATCTCATCAATCCATATTCGGAAGTTTTATGTGGCGCCGTTAGGCTGCCAAGTTTTCGTGAGGGATTTTTCATCTCACTTTTATTCCCGTGAGATTTATGCTACATTTGCCACAAATTCCATTGAGTGGTGTATTTACTGCACATTATTCTACTATTTGTGTAATATACTTTCGTTTATGAGTATTTACATCAATGATCTATTGTCCTTCTTTCATGGGGTGTATGTTTTGAAAGATACCCAAGTCGGTAAGGGAACCTTTCACCCTCCTCTTTTTTTTAAAAGACTTTTTTTGTTGGGTATTTTAATTTGCATATTTTTATGTTGGGATATGTTCTCATATATCCTTATTGATGTAAATTTTATGTCCAATTGATTAGATACACTTTTTATCTCTCATCAACTCATTTTGATGTGATGTCGTTAGGCTGTCAAGGGAACTTTTTAACCCAATTTCGATTTCTTTGGGTTCAACATGTAGTCATTGAATATTCCATCCATTGAATATGTGTGAATGACCTTTTATTTTTTTACACTTAATATCCACTTATATTGTGTGTATTTAGATTTTTCACACATATTTTTTAGATTTATTTGTCCTTAATTTAAGGATACCTTCTTTATAAGGGATTTCATCACATTTGACATTTCTATTGAGGGTTCATTGTTGTTATGCACCAATTCACTCTTATATGGTGTATATACTGTCCTTTGGAGTATTATATCATGAATCCATTTATTCTCATGATATTATAAAGTTCTGACTAAATGTTATTCCTCAATTATTGTATTCAAGTGTCTCTAATTTTGGTAAAACCCCTTTAACCAAAATATCGTTTTAAATGTTTTATTTATTTGTTCTTATTAATATCCATGTTTTCAAAATGGTTTTACGGATTTATTTATATGGATATTAATGGTTTAAAATTTTAAGCTTCAAGGTGGTATGGGACACTTTTATTCAAAAATCTCTTTATTAAAAGTTTTAAATGGTTTTGGAAATGGTTTCTTTTTGAATGGATTCAATTTTTCAATATACTAAAATTTTATATTGTGATTGAAATGCGGAAATGTTATGTTTCCTTTATGCATGTTTTATGTGACACATTTATGTTATGGTTCTTGGGCATTGTTATGAAAACAGGTGGTTTCGTGATAAACTAAGGGCGGGTGAGCCCGTTATAGCTCTCCAATGCATTGGGTAACGCGAAGGAGTGAAACGTTAAGGTTTCTCCGAAGAGATTTAGGGAATATACTGTGATGCGTATTCCAAACGTAACCAAGAGGGTTACTCCCCACGTAAGAATGTTATGAATGCCTCATGTTACCTTTATGTATTATGTTTTCTATGATTTATTCATGGTTTGATGAGGTATGTTAAAGTGCCTATGTTTTATGGGTAAAGTATGATTTCATCCTTATGTATATATGAACTCATGTTTCCTTTCTATATTTTTATAAAACTTACTGAGCTTTTTATGCTCATCCCAAGTTTTTGAAATGTTTTTCACAGGTCAAGGGAAAGGTACATGATGTGATGATAGTGTCAAGGATGTGTCAAGAAAGAATCCGTGTTATATTTTAAATATGTTTCCGTTGATGGGAAGAATGAATACTGTATTTTATGTAACCACTTTGTTTAAATGTGGAATGTAATGCAAGTTTCATGATCTAATTCTCTAAAACTCTAAACCTGAAAAGATCCTCAATGTGTAATCTTTTAATAACTCAAGATTAAGTAAGGTTTAAGGATGGGGCCTTATAAAAATATTATTTAATTCAAAAATCCTTTAATTTAATAAAATATAATTCTTAATTAAATAATAACTAAAGACACCATTTGTACTTTAAAAACTAATTACAATGTATCAAAAATGACTAGAAATTATATTCATTATTATATACAAAAAAAATATACATGAACATGGTGCTACTTATTTGTTACATAACCCCTTAAAATAGCCGCATAAGACCTAAGGGTAAGGCGTGTAATGGTGACAGACTCTTGGGGTTGCTCGGATAACATCGCTCGAGTGGTAATCTCTATCAACTTCCATTTTTCCCGTAGACGATCACGTTCGATCTTGACTTGATGAAGCTCAGCTTAGGTTGGTCAAGGGAAAATCCCAAAGACACCACCTCTTTTCCAAGCTCCGACAAATGGGCTTCGTAAGGGGCGATTCTACTGGATGAGGCCATCGCTTCATTTGTCTGAGTAGAAAATTGGTTCGTTAAAGCCTTATATTTAAACTACCCAGATGATCACTGTTCAACGGCTATAAAAGTAACGGTCACAAATCATAAAGTAAAACTAGAAAAGTTGATATCTTATAAAAACATTTTTCATAAAGAAACATTTAACTGGATCAAGAGGGATTTTCCATTAATGAAATTTTGGGTCGTTACAGTTCAACATCATGAAATCTAGAGGAATAATGATATTCATCCTCCAGTAAATTTTGAATCGTGATTGTATCAATAACACAACCACCTAAGGAATATCTATCATATAATAATCATGGCCTACAAGACTAAAATATATTGGTGAGCCTCTTTACCAAACCAATGGTCACAAAACCATCACCGGATGGTCTATCTCCATCAACCTTGTATTTATATGGTGATAACCTCGTATAAAATATATTTTCAACAAAATCACATAATATTTAATATCTACAGAGGCTCCTCCCATAATAAGTGGCCATCACCAACTCAACTAGGTCCATTTTATGTTCACACTACACCAACATCTCTTTGACCAATAATGGTGAATGGAAATCACCAACATTTCTTAAGAAACACCAACCAATAACCCCATTTATTTATGTTAACCTATTTCCCAAATCCTGATTGTCAACACCATCTCATGTTCTATGGAACATTCTCTCATCATAAAAACCTCATTTCCTCAATCCTAATAATCATGTAACCCCAACCAGAGAATCAATATCACCCCAAATATATCAGGATCATCCCAACCTGATAAACCAAGTCTCATTAGTCCTAGTGATCAACATGACCTTAATGGCACCGACCAAACATTTTTTATTCAGACGTAAATAATTAAATTAATTCAAATTTAACTAAATTATATATGAAAATCCTCACAACGTGGCCAATTGGTAAAAATATCCTTACCCAAAATAAAAATATTTTATAGGAAAGGGTGTACCCATTGACATCACATAATATGAATTTAATAATTTTACAATAAGAATTCATTAATTAAGGGTCTCTCTAAGACAACCCACATATGAAAAAATAAATATTCACCCCATAAAAAAAATATAATTAATGATAAATAGATAAACAACATCCCTTATTCCCAAATTCACTCTCTTATCGAATATCATCCATGAATATGTGAAAAAAATAAAATAAAATTGAGTTTGAGTCCATCTCCCTTAAAATATAGAAACTGTGATTTCCCATATTTTTTATTTTTCAATTTTTAGATAAAAAAGAAATATATTAATGTTCATATAATTCCATATAATAATTATTCCAATGATATGGAAAAATCCCTTTTAGAGAATAGATCCAAATTCTTATAGGGGCGGGAAATGGAGGAGCTCTATATTACTAGTGGAGGATAATGTGTGTGTGAGGGGCTAATATAGAAGAAAAAAATAAATTGCATGAGGGTAAATTTTATAATTTTATACTTTTTAATTATTCACACAGTTATGTCACATGGATTGGGTAACTGTGCAAGTTCACTATCAAAAGGGTCACCAATTTAAAATTTTCATATTATTTAGTTGTGTAGTTCAGCCATACCATGTTCCAATCATGTACACCTATAGCCTTAGTTATATTATGTGTTCAAGATATTCCATTTGGATTTAAAAAAACATATCCCATGAACACCTTATGATAAGACTATTAAACACCCACATGGTTTTCCCTCATTTATTCACGACCAATACAAACAGTGCGCCTATGTATAAAACTTCTAAAATAATGGGTTTCCTAGACCTCCCAGACCTGAAGCCCATAAAATCAGTAGAGTAACATGAATATGTTACACAAAAATATTAAAACAATTCATTTTATAGGTAGTAAACTTAAAATTTGGTTCCCATGTATATAATTCATTAATGTTCACAACCCAATCTCAAAAATTAAAAATGGTTAGGAACTTATACCTTCTCAAAACCCTTAGAAATTAATCCAATGATATGAAAATGGTAAAAATAATTTTATTTTATTTTTAATAACTATCGTAGAAGAAACATAATTGTTCTTATTATAAAATTCTCAAATTCAATCATTCAATTGAAATTCAAAAATAAAAATCCCCACTAAAATGACATTGAAATATAATCAAACACCACTTTAGAAACATTTGAATCATAACCCCCATGAATGAAATAAAATCAAATGAAATGTCAAATATAATGAATATAAATTTATACACGATATTACATATAAATTCGGACGTATATAAAACTAATAAAAATAAATTTGTGTTTAATACCAATTATATCTCAATAAAGTTAAAATTGAGAACAAATCATTTTCAATGATCATTTAATTTATGTGAGAATTAATAATAGAATGGATTATGCGCTTCAAATTTAATGGCACAAAATTTTTTAAATCAAACATAACCTAATAAAAATTCATTAAACACATAATACTCTAATATAAAATTCAATTAAGACATAATATATACCATATAAATGAAAATTGGTAAGAAAAAAATCAAATAGTAATAATATAATTAAATACCATAAGATGAAATAATATGAAATGAAACATAAAATATCTTAAATTATTTATAATTCATTATACAATCAATAAATGGTGAAATATATACATCTTATAAATAAAATTAGTTCATTACATTAGAATATTCATGAATGATAGGAAATTGAGATGAAATTTCTTACTCGTATTTTTCATTAGTTGAATGTTTTTTAACCTAATTTATGTTAGTTTCAAATTTGTTATTAATTTATATATAAGGAAAATAATATTTATAAAATCATATATTATCTTTTAGTTGCTTCTTATCATCTATTTGTTAACAATATTTGATTATTACTATTGTTTTAGGTGTTTACAAATTTTTTTGACATGAAAGTTTATTCACAGATGATATGGTACAATTTATATTATATAGATCTATCATTTCCCAAATAATATTAAAGTTATAAATATAATATTTATTAATTTGAAAAAATTTCATAATAATTATTTAAATAAAAAATAGGATCTAAATCTCATTTTTCTTGGGGATGGTAGGTAATATGTATAGACGAGCGATGTAATTAAATATTTATGGGTGAAAGAGTAAATAAGTGGATTATATAATAATTATTAAGACCAAAATTATGTCATATGTATCATTTGTTTCAATTATATCAAAAATTATCAACGTAAAAGTGATTTATTGAAACAAAATAAAATTATATACAATCATCGGGTAATTATCAACTATATAAACGTGTGATAACTTTGTTTCCCATTTGATGAATAAGAATATTTATATTAATTATTGAATAAACATAATAACTTCTCGAAATATGGGGGATACTAGTTTTATTATATTTTAATTGTAAATAAATAATTGATGGTTGAAAATGAATAATTAAATAGATCGATTTTGGTGTAGAATATTATCATCTCTTAGATAAACCCCTTTTGGATTACAAATTAATGATCCTATAGTTGGTTAGTTTGGAAGAAAAAAGTGACAACCCTAGTTTGTGAAAGAATAAAATTATACTATATATATTTAAGATAGAACACCTTTATTTTTATCTTATGATACATAAAAGAGTGATTTTATTCAATTCATTGAGTCACACATAACACCCACTTTTTCTTTCATTATATGCAACCCGGATATTTTTATGTTCGATGGTGTGTTCAATATGCAACACAAATCATAACAAACCTATGATATATATAAAACATATTAACTAGCTGTTGGAATTTGGGGCATCAATGTCATTAACTTAATTATTTATATATTGATTACCCATTTATATTTAATTAGTTATTTTAGTAATCAATTAATTAGATAAGAAAATAACACCATTTTTAATGTAAAAGGAAATATTTTTGTTAAAAACTATTTTGTTGCACATAATTTTGTTTTATTCGAATAATTTTGAAAAATAACTGTTTAATTTAATTTTATAAATAAATTTATATATTATATATAAAATTAAATTTTATTTCATTCATCCAATAGATTTTTTAGGAATAACATACGAACAAATACAATTTTCACATAATTAGATTTTTTTTCAAAACCCATTTTTTCTGACATTTAATATTGCACTTATATTAAAACAATATTTTAAAATTTTTAATTTAAAATATAAAATTGGTATTAAAAAATAAATTTTAACATTGTCATAGGGTTATTTTATTTATCAAAATGTTTAATATTTTTATGAATAGTTAAAAAACTAGATTTTAAATTCAAATATCCTTGTATCCTAAATGTTTTTTAATGACAAATTATATTTTTAAATATTTTTTTTGTAAATTTCGTTTAAATATACATATTATAATCCACTTTATATCATTGTAATCATTGTTATTTTTATTTTTTATATAAAAACATTCTAAACTTATTTTCATTTTTTATATTAAAAACCTGCTTTATCGCCATGTATGAAAGGTTTATTTTAAATCACTTTTTCCACTTATTTTGGTTAAATTTTATAAAACTGATTCTATATTTGGAACAATAATAATTCATAATTGATAGTAATTTAAAATTAATTTTTCACTACAATTATTAGTTAAAACAATTAAAACTTATTAAAGAAATTAAGTTATAAATGAGTCTACATAGTGGTAAATCATTAATATTTGGAGAAAATGAACAATAAACTAGTCCAAACCAATTTTATATACATATTATAAACATGTACGTTATAATAACTATTTTTATGCATTATTTGCACCATTTTTTAAGAAAAAACATATATATAATTCCCTCATTGAAAAATTAACAAGTTTTCACTCACCCAACCTTTAAAAGGCCTCCCCCAATCCTTGTCTCTTCACACCTCCCAATACCTTTTTTATGACTAATACATAAAAAAATAAAGTATAATATTTCATAATATGATCCTATAGGCCTTAATATGGGTATAAATCAAATTATGTTATGCCTTTGGTTCAATGTAAAGGGAGAGAGTCGAAGAAGAGTAATGTTCTCCATTGATTGTTTCTATTTTATTTCATTTGTTACCCCATTGAATTATTATTAAATAATGATTAAACAATAAAATGATTATAATATATATAATGAAATGTTTTTGTGTTCATGTTTTTACATTCTACCACACACACATCAATATAATGGATTACAAAATAATCATTTGTCTTTCAGGTGAACTACCACCTCGCGAAATGATGCCGTTCATTGTTCCATTACCACCTCTCATGGGTTAGAATAATTATAGACAAAATATTTATATAAGATATTAATTATATTTATAACATAATTACAAAAATTGAGATATTATTTCATATATAACATTTTTATATTTTAATACATAATGTATATAGCAGCGTTGTTTGCTTATAAGTCAGACTACCGCATTGCGAAGCGATGTGATTCATTTTCACTAACACATTATGTGGAGGGAAGTAAGTTAGATAATAATGTCTATATGTGATATACAAGGAATATTATGATATTGAAGAAATATTTATCAATATTTATGTGTAATATATCATTTTTTTCTTACCTTTTCACTCACTGAATAAGTGATAACATTGTTCGAGGATATGTGAACTACCACATCCTCGAAGCGATGCGATTATTCTTTATTATCGTAAAAAAAATTAATAAAGTTATATATATACATATATAAGTATTTATATATATATAATTATATATAATTTGGTATTTATGATATAATGATTATTCTAGAAAGATAAATGTTACTCACATTCGGTAAATAATTTTCATTGAAAAATAAAAACGTTAGTCATGCCTACGAAGGTCTTATAGTCTCCATGATCATAACATTATTTTATTACCTCATAAAAAAAATTCATTGTTTTTGAAGGTATAATATATGTATAAATATTATAATTATTTCATGATTATTATTCAATAGATGTTTAAAATAACATTATTTTTGACCTTATTCAACTTACCATGGTCATTTTTACACATAAGTAAAAAATGATTAAAACATCCAAATTAAAAATAATTTATTAAGAAAGTATATATAGATGACTTAATATTTAAATAAAATTATTTATAAAATTTAAAATGTATTTCCAGAAATTATATAATTAAAATAATTTTATTATTTAGGAATATGAAAACAAACATGAGAAATTAGACTCAATGTAAAGGTTTTTATCCTCTCAATTTAATTTTAATGAGATGTTTGACTTAGTCACCAATTGGTTTTGTTTTTTGGTGTATATAAATCCCTAAGAAGTATTTTATGAATCATATTATGAAATTAATGTGTATTTTCATATCCATTTTATGATATATATTTCACGGGGTTTATAGTTTCCATGTTACCAAAATGTTCTTGTTTTTTCACTCGATTCTCAATAATTGAGATGTAATTTATGTTATGAACATACCTTCATTTTTAAGGCGTATATTGAAACAATTTAATTTATTTTATCATTAATATTATTATATTAATTATATTTAAGATGATATTATTTTTTTTGTTATTTAATGTTACCAAAATGGTATGATTATTTTGTTATAATCTCATCATTTACTGGTAGTGTGAATGATTAAATCTCAAATGATAAACTATTTTAATAATAAGGATATATTTTTTATTATAGTTATAAATGATAATATAATTTAATTTTAAAGTTATATCAATCATTTATACAAAATTTCATTGAGAATTTGTTTTTAATCAAATATTACCGCATTTCTTCTATCCGTTAAAAATCTATTTATCTCCAAAATAATTTCTAAAAAACAATTTCAATAATGTTTCTAATATGGGTATTCATACAAAAAATTATTATTTTACTCAAAAAAAAGTTTCATGGAATTTTAAATTATCCTTTAAAATTTTCTAGGGTTTTTTCAAATAAATTTATTTTCAAAATGTTTTATGTTATAAAATTTTAATTTCAAAATTAAAAGGATATATTCACATAGAATGTTTCTAATGGTCTTTTAATGGTATCTAAATTCTTCAATGTCAAAAATATTTTTTTTACATTTAATAAATAGGTAATATTTGTTATTGATACCATATATATTCCTTCCCAATATGGATATGGTTTGAATTAGAGATATTTTTATAGAACCCAATAATTTTCAACGAGTTAATCATTTTTCAAAGAGAATAACTTGGAAACCATTTATTTTCCCTAACATAATTAGGTTATGAATGAATTGCTAATTTTTCTATGAGTTTTATGATTATGTGATATATCTAAACTTTTTAGGCATGTTATGGTTCTTGGGAAATAAAAATTTAAATGGGGTGGACAAGATATATAACGACCCATACTTTACATACATTGTTAATACTTCAAAATTGAAGCACACTTATTACAACATATAACAAAACCATGAAAGTACCATATAGGTATAGTGTCTTTAGAAACTGGGAAACATAAACAACTGGTTCATAAAGAATCTACATTTCCTCCCATTTATTTCATCATATCTAGAGTCCCTTTTGTCATAACCTACATAATAACCTTCTTCATGACCTGGGGAAAGAAAAAATACTAAAGGGTGAGCTCAAATGCTCAGTAAGGGTAAACAAAAGAAATTTCAATCACATCATATTCATAAGAACATATCATTTTGGAAATCTTAACCTTCAAAAGAGATCATAATTTCACAACATGGGATAAATCATAGAAGTGAAAAGTATTTCCAATAATCATAACATAAAACATGAAGCTTTGTGGAATACATACATAATCATAGAAAAGAATTTCTTAGAAGTCAAGACTCATTTCCAAGACTATCTTAGCGGACAAAGTCTTTTTATGAACCGAGTTCACTCCTCATTTCAGTCCTGTTTCACTGAATCGGTTTAACCTTCCGTTCCAGCCATATCTATCTCATGAGATATAAATCTTTACCCAATGCATTGGAGGGAGATATAGGTCCCACCTATCTTATAATGAAACCATTCTTATGTGTGCCACAAAATCATAAATCATACATCATAGCATAACCCATATAATAAAAATGGGATTATTAAACATCATGACATCATAAAAAAATTCATATATGACAAAGGAATTCATAAAAATAATTCCATCACAAAATAATAAAAGCAATGTAATAATAGGGATAGAAACAGAACCCTATATTATCTTAGATGGAAAATAAGTTTGATAAAACACTTGAACTCCATTCTTGAGGAAAATATCCTTTCTACTTAAAAAACATTTTTCCTTTCTTAACATGTCATACAATTTTAAACTAAAAGAAGTTGATTAAAAATAAACCTGAAAACTTTTAAAGGAAGCTTCTTGGAAATAATTTTTTAAAAATCCATTCATGCTGTATAAGTTAAAAAACATTCTTCTCTTACTTTTGTCGGAAAAGTCACAAAGTACCTCGTACGAAAAAAGACAAAAGATTGCTTTCATATATTTTACTAAAAAATCACCAAGGGGTAAAATTGGATTTAAAAAATTGTAGGTGGGTGGAAATAATATTACATATTGAGGAAACATGGATGTGGATGATAAAATACACCCCAGTAAACACCAAAGTATAAACAATCTCGGATAAAAACGAGATTGTGATATTTTCCCTTACCTTAGGTCCGATTTGATTCGTAAGTGTCCGAACCTCCTGTATAATGATTTAAATATTGTCGTTGACTTATTACAGAATCATACACATTTTTATGATATCATATATGGTCATATTATTAGCTTCTTATTAGTAATATTTCATTGCTACCTGTTATTCGAGTGTTTATAACTTTTTGTTCTTATGTGTGTTTTGTCGAACAAATTCTTATTCTTCTCTTTAGGTTATAGATACCACATTTCCAGAATGGTATTAGTGTACTATATATCATATTTATTCATTAAATTCATTTATATAATCATTATTCAATGAAGATCATGTAGAACGAGTCGCATCACATCGTGGAGACGGTATTCCGTACATACGCACGAGCGATGATATCATTCCCATTATCATGGAATTGTATTGGAGTGTATGTATACTATTTAAGAATCAATAAAACTTTACAATAATCATATATAGTTATTTATTTTCACCATTATACCCATCCAAGTAAGGTGGTGGTGGAAAATAGATTATACCACGGTGTGGAGACGGTATTCCGTACATACACACGCGTGGTGATTTCATTTTCTGTATGATGGATAGATGGTGAAATAGGGATGTTTCATACTTATAATAACATATCAGTATATTATTGATACTGATGTTATTACTTCATAATGAAACAACTAAAGAAGAATAAGTGGAAGAAGAAATAAATTTGAAAGAATCGGTAACAGACATTACCTCTTATTTGAAGCGCCTCTTTGAGACCTCCTCTTAGGGCACTAAAATTGTTCTTGAAGAAGACCAGGACCTCTATAATGTTTCTAGGGAATTGGATAAGAGACTTTGGCAGGGGTTGGAGGAGCTTGAGGGCTCAAAGTGTTGTGAGGAAGAGAGGGAGGAGGTTCCCTTTTATAAGCGATGAGAGGGGCACCTTTGGAAAACTTAAAATATTATTTTATAATAAAGTCATATTAGGTTTTTAATAGCTCCAAATTGATTTATTTAGAATCTAATGTGGTTATGGGTATACATCCTCTCATACAATATAATTTATACAAGTTTATTATCTATTTTAACCTTATCATTTAGATTTAATTTTAAGTTAAATAATTTTACTTTTACCGTGTCTTCTTGTTTTCTAACACTATAAGGTTAATAAACTTACTATAACAAGCCAAAAGAACCCCAAATTGTTTATTTTTAATATATATAACCTTATCTATGTCATTTTTCCGAACCTTAGATTTTTAGGAAAAAATAACAATTAATAATATAATATTTGTTTTAAAAATATTTTTATGTCAATTTTGACACTATTTGGTAATTTATTTTTGTGAAAATCATATCTGATATAATAGTTATAAAAATGTTAATTAAATATTTAATAATATGTAATATTAACCTATTAAATTATTTTAATTCATAAAAAGTCTCAAATTACATTTATTTGGGTATTTATAACATCAATCATGTCAATATTTCATTAATAAGATAATTACTGCATCATCATTGTGTCATAAATAAATTAAATTATTTAATTTCTAAAAATTACAAATAAATTACCATTATGTAATAAATATTTTTATCTTTCTAATGAATATTTATAGTCGAATTTATCTTATGTATAACCCTATATTAAAAATGATTTAGTTATTAAACTTTGATTTTAACTATTTTAACCCTTCTTTAAATAAATTAATAATAAATGTCCAAATCTAATCCATGTGGGCCTAAATGGTCATTTTTTATTCCTAAGGTTGTTTTTTGTCGAATTAAACTTATCCAATATAATTATTACATGTTTTAGGGTAATAATAATAACATATTTACCCATAATTTCCCTATTTACTTTTAACCGTGGTAAAAAAAGTAAAAAGTTACTATTCACCAAAAAATATTTTCATCTCATTGAACCAAATTTCTGTCCTTGATATTAATCATGTCTCTTGGATTTTTGAAATTCCACTCACAGAAGCAGTAAAATTAAGTTTTATGTAAATTTGCAAATTCTCTTAGGAGGTGGGGAAAAGACAGTGAAAAGTTCAATAAAATTTTTATATATCTAAAATTATTACCAAATGACTCCAATGAATTGAATTGAACTTATATAGGTATTGTGTATCAATTTTTACATAAAATAAATTTAAATAAAATAAATAATTATTTAAATAAAAAGTCGGGTTTTAAAAAGTAACCTAGTGTTTTCACTATTCATCAAAAATTGAAAGTTTTCAGAAAAATACCAAAATTTCACCCTAGGATAATTTCAAAATTCTGAATCCAAAAATGAAGTCCATTTTGAAAGATGAAATTTAAAAAATTTCAAAAAGTGGTTATTACTATTCATAACGACTAGTTTTAATAATATTTTAATAGCATATCGTTGTTTAGTGAAACTCGGTATTACGTACGACACGAGCTATCGAGGAAGGCCGCGGTTGCGTGTAAAGCAAGCCCAGCTAGTGTTGTGTGTAGTGAATGAATCCTTTGATGATTTATTTGACATAAAAAAAATATTTCTCATAAAAGTCTTGGGTGTTACATTCTACCCCCCTTAAAATTAATTTCGCCCTCGAAATTCGTCACTTTGTAACAAATAGATGAGGATACCTTTCTCTCATCATATCCTCAAGATCCCATGTAGCTTCTTATAACTGGTGGTTCCCCTATAAAACTTTCACCAAGCGAGTGGTCTTGTTCCGTAGGACTTTTTCACTATGATCCAGAATCTCTATCGGTTGTTCTTCATAAGAAAGATCTTGTTCCAGCGGTACAACTTCTGATATGAGTAAATGTAAAGTATCAAGTATGTACTTTCTCAGGAGAGATACATGGAACACATCATGAACATGGGAGATATTCAGTGGAAGCGCCAATCGGTAAGCTACCGTCCCAGCACGATCCATAATTTCAAAAGGACCGATATTTCTAGGGCTCAACTTTCCCTTCTTTTCAAATCTCATGACCCTCTTCCAGGGAGATATTTGTAAGAACACTTTATCACCCACTTCAAACTCTAAGTCTTTTCTTCGGTTGTCGGCATAACTTTTTTGTCGACTCTAAGATGCTCTTATGTGTTGTTGAATAGATCAGACCTTTTCTGCCATCTCATCAACAAGATCAGGTCCTAATAGCTTTCTTTCCCCAACTTCATCCCAGAAAGTTGGAGTCTTACATTTCTTTCAATAGAGAGCTTCATAAGGAGCCATCTGAATATTGGAGTGAAAGATATTATTACAAGAAAATTCCACCAAAGGTAGGTGTTGATCCCAACCACCTTTGAAATCCATAGAGAAAGCTCTCAACATATCTTCTAGAGTTTAGATTGTCCTCTCAGACTGACCATCTTTCTGTGGATCATAAGCAGTGATGAAACTCAACTCTGAATCTAGAGTATGCTGAAGACTTCACCAGAACATTGAGGTAAACCTCAGATCCCGATCAGATATAATAGAAAGTGGTACTCCATGCAATCTTACCACTTCCTTTATATATATATCCTGGAAAGCTGATCCAGAGAGAAATCCTCTCTAATATCAATGAAGTGTGTCGACTTTGTAAGACGATCAACTATGACCCAGATAGCAATATTGCCTCTGGATGTTTTAGGAAGTCCAGTGACAAAGTCCATAGTGATGTTTTCCCATTTCTATTCTGGTATGGGTAATGGTTGTAACATCCCCTTAGACTTCTGTCTCTCAGCTTTAACTTGCTGACAAACCAAGCATCAAGATACATATTCAGCAACATCGCTTTTCATGCCATCCCACCAGAAGTACCCTTTCAGGTCCCTATACATCTTTGTGCTTCCAGGATGAATAGATAATTAAGAACTATGAGCCTCATCCAGCAGCTCCTTCTTTAATTCTGGGATGGGAGGAACACAAACCCGATTCCTGAACATTATTATCCCATCACAATCAAGGTTGAATTCAGGAACATTTCTCAATTTCTTTTGTAACTCTACATCTTCTTTCTGTGCCTCTTTAATCTTCACATGAATAGATGGTTGAACATTCATTTGAGAATGATACGATTTTCCCCTTCCATTATAATTCCAAGATCCATTCATTGTAAATCCATAAATATTGGATATTTTGTGATCCTCATCATGGATAAGCTAGCATGGCCTTTTCGGCTTAATGCATCTGCCACCTTGTTTCCTTTCCCAGGGTGGTAATGAATTGAGCACTCGTAATCCTTAATTAGCTCCAACCATCTTCTTTGGCACATATTCAGCTCCTTTTGTGTGAAAATATACTTTAATATTTTATGATCAGTATAAATATCACACCTTTCTCCATAAAGATAATTCCTCTAAATCTTTAATGCAACGATTACCACAACTAACTCCAAATCATGAGATGGGTAATTTTGGTCATTGATTTTCAACTTTCATGAGTCATAAGCTATCACCATATCATTTTACATAAGAACACACCCCAATGCCTTCTTGGATGCATCACTGTAGATCACAAACCTTTATCCACTACAAGTAAGTGTAAGCACAGGTGTACTGGAAAACCTTATTTTCAACTCCTTGAAATTCTCTTCACATTCTTCCATCCAAACAAACTTAACTCCTTTCCGAGTCAAATTGGTGACTAGATTAGATAATCGTGAAAAATCTTTCACAAAACATCGATAATATCCATCCAAACCAAGAAAACATTGGATCTCAGTTACTGTTGTTGGTCTAGACCATCTTTCGATAACCTCTGTTTTTGCTGGATCCACAGATATCCCCTCTTTTGAGATTATGTGACCCAAAAATGCAACTTTTGAAGCCAAAATTCACACTTGTTAAATTTGGAATAAAGCTTCTCCTTTCTCAGGGACTTCAATATAATTCTCAAGTAATCTTCATGTTCTTCCTTTCTCTTTGAATAGACAAGAATATCGTCTATAAAGACTACCAAAAACTGAACAAGATAGTCTCTAAAGACTCTATTAATAAGATCCATGAAGATAGCAGGGACATTAGTAAGACCAAATGGCATCCATATAAATTCATAGTGTCCATACCTTGTACGGAAAGTCGTCTTTGGTATATCCTCCCTTTTGACCCTTAATTGATGATACCGAGAATGAAGATCAATCTTGGAAAAGTATTGAGCTCCACGTAGTTGGTCAAATAAGTCATCAATGCATGGGAGAGGATATTTGTTCTTGATAGTGATCTTGTTAAGTTCTTGATAATCAATGCAGAGTCCTATTGATCCATCTTTCTTCTTAACAAACAGAACAGGTGCTCCCCAAGGTGACGCACTAGGGTGTATGAATCCTATATCAAGATTCTCTTGGAGTTTATTCTTCAATTCCTGAAACTCAATTGGGGCAATTCTATAAGGTGCCTTTAAAATAGGCAAAGAACCCAGTATGAGTTCTATTGAAAACTCAACTTCACGATTTGGTGGAAGACCCAGCAATTCTTCCGGAAAGTCATCGTCCAACTCCTGTACAATGGGAATATTCTTAATCGTGAGTTTCTCACCAACCATTTGAGATAAATAACCTTCATTTAGTGGAATCAAGACCCATATGATGGAAGAAATTTCCACTGGAAGGTTATGTTCATCCTTGCATCGATAGACGATCATAGATTGATCAGGAATATGAAATGTGACTTCCATTATTTGGCAATTAATATGAGCTCCATATAAAGAAAGATAATCCATGCCAAAAATCACATAAAATTCCACTATAGGAAGGATCACAAGATTTGTAGGAAGCACTTTATCACAAACTTCAATCGGAGAAGAATTATAAACTGTTGATGCGACTGTTGTGCCATTAAGAGTTTTCACAGCTAACTCGACATCTAATTATTGAGGTAATATGGTGATACCCTTAGAAAATTCTTCAGAAATAAAAGAGTGTGTGGATCCAGAATCAAATAATACATTTGCTACTTTAGAGTGGATGGTATGTGTACCTCTCACCACTTCGTTGTCGTACTTCACATCGCCGATAGTAATTGAATGTGACTTTCCTTTGTCTTTAGCCTTAAGAGTTTGTTGACGTCGATCATCATCATCAACCCTTGGATTTGGGCATTGATTGGCATAATTCCCCATCTCCTTTCACTTAAAACATTTAAGTGTAGTAGGTTCATTATGTGTATCCCTTCCTTTGTCTGCATCATTAGACATCTTCTTCCCATTATTTCGACATTCAATTACCCGATGACCTTCATTTCCAAACTTATAACATTTTTGTCCCCTTAAGACAATTTCCTCCAAGTTTCTTTCCACACATTGAGAATAATGAAAAATTCATCTTTTTTCAGTGTGGTCTTTAGATTTTTCTTTGAATTCCACTTTCCTCTTCTTTTCAAACCCATGTGACTGATGGGTTACACCAATCTCCACCTCAACCTTGAGAGCACATCGAACAATTTCCTCGTAGCTATTGAAGTCCCTTATGGATAACGTCCTTCTAAGATGTGGTTTTAATCCACTAAAGAATCGATCTATCTTACTCTAAGGTTGGATAATAATTCTGGAAGCGTACCATGAAAGTCTTGTAAAATTGCTTCGTAGGTACCAAAGGATTCATCCTCATTTTGCTTCAGTTCAGGAAACTCCTTCTCCATCTTTGTTCGAAGAATATGAGGGAAATACTTATTGAAAAATAAGTTCTTGAACTCGTCCCATTCCATGGACTCAATTTCATCCCTTTTCCTTGTATTCTTAATAACATTCCATTATTGATCAGCTTCACCTTCCAATCGATAAACTGCTAAGATGACTTATCATGTTTAGAACATTGAAGAACTGAAAATATCTTTTTAGTAGTACTAATCCATTGTTCAGCAACTAATGGATTAGTAGACCCGCTGAATGAAGGTGGATGCTGCCTCATGAAGGATTCAAAATAATGTTGCTCCTTCCTTTGTTCTTTTGTAAGTCCTGCATGATTCATATCTTAAGAAATTTGTGTGAGCAAGGCTACAAGATTTTGCATTCCATCTCCCATAACGTTTGGTTGCTCAGGGGGAAAATCATTGCATTGCCCGTCGCATTCCGTATTAACACGGTTCCTTCAGGTTCTAGCCATTGACTAAAACCAAGATGAATAGTGTGAGCAACACTAATTACAATAGGAAAACCACATAATCAAGAATAAAATTTTACACTTAAGGTCTTATCATAGGTAGTTCATGGCCATTTCTAAAACACTAAGATTGTGTTCTATGCTTAGATATATCCTTAGGGTTCTTACTAAGGCTTTCACTTCCTAGTTTCCAAAGGTTGACTATACTTTTCCTCTGATACCAACTATAACGACCCATACTTTACATACATTGTTAATAATTCAAAATTAAAGCACACTTATTACAACATATAACAAAACCATAAAAGGACCGTATATGTATAGTGTCTTTAGAAACTGGGAAACACAAACAGCTGGTTCATAAAGCATCTACACTGCCTCCCATTTAGTTCATCATATCTAGAGTCCCTTTTGGGATAACCTACTTAATAACCTTTTTCCTGACCTGGGGAAAGAAAACATACAAAAGGGTGTGCTCAAATGCTCAGTAAGGGTAAAAAAAAGAAATGTCAATCACATCATATTCATAAGAACATATCATTTTGGAAATCTTAATCTGCAAAAGAGATCTTAATTTCATAACATGGGACAAATCATAGAAGTGAAAAGTAATTCAAATAATAATAACATAAAACATGAATCTTTGTGGAATACACACATAATAATAGAAAATCATTTCTTAGTAGTCAAGACTCATTTCCAAGACTATCTTAGCGGAAAAAGTCCTTTTCTGAAACGAGTTCACTCCTCGTTTCAGTCCTGTTTCACTGAAACGGTTTAACCTACCGTTCCAGCCATGTCTATCTCATGATATATAAATCTTTACCCAATGAATTGGAGGGAGATATAGATCCCACATATCTCATAATGAATCCATTCTTATGTGTGCCACAAAATCATAAATCATACATCATAGCATAACCAATGTAATAAAAATGGGATTATTAAACATCATGACATCATAAAACAATTCATATAAGATAAAGGAATTAATAAAAATAATTCTGTCATAACATAATAAAATCAATGTAATAATAGGGATAGAAACAGAACCCTATATAATCTTAGATGGAAAATAATTTTGATAAATCACTTGAACTCCATTCTTGAGGAAAATATCCTTTCTACTTCAAAAACATTTTTCCTTTCTTAACATGTAATAAAATTTTAATCTAAAAGAAGTTTATTAAAAATAAACTTGAAAACATGTAAATGAAGCTTCTTGAGAATAATTTTTTAAAAATCCATTCATGTCGTATAAGTTAAAAAAACATTTTTCTCATACATTTGTAGGAAATGTCATAAAGTACCTCGTACGAAAAACGACAAAAGATTCATTTCATATCTTTTACTAAAAACTAACCTTAGGGTAAAATTAGATTTAAAAAATAGTAGGTGGATGGAAATAATATTACATATTTAGGAAACATGGATGTAGATGATAAAATACACCCCAGTAAATACCAAAGTATAAACAATCTCGAATAAAAATGAGATTGTGATATTTTAACATTCCTTTGGTCCTATTTGCTTAATAAGTGTCTGAACCACCTGCATAATGATTTAAATAATGTCATTGACTTATTCCAGAATCATAATAATTGTTATGATATCATATATGGTCATATTCTTAGCTTCTTATTAATAATATTTCATTGCTACTTGTTATTCGGGTGTTTATAACTTTTTGTTCTTATGCGTGTTTTGTCAAATAAATTCTTATTCTTCTCTTTAGGTTATAGATAACTCATTTCCAGAATGGTATTAGTGTACTATATATAATATTTATTCATTCAATTCATTTATATAATCATTATGCAATGAAGATCGTGTAGAATGAGTCGCATCACATCGTGGAGACGGTATTCCGTACGTACACACAAGCGATGATATCGTTCCCATGATCGTGGAATTGTATTGGAGTGTATGTATACTATTTAAGAATCAATAAAACTTTACAATAATCATATATAGTTTTTTATTTTCACCATTATACCCATCCAAGTAAGGTGGTGGTGGAAAATAGATTACACCACGGCGTGGAGACAGTATTCCGTACGTACGCACGCGCGGTGATTTCATTTTCCATAGGATGCATAGATGGTGAAATATGGTTGTTTCATACTTATAATAACATATCAGTATATGAGTGATACTGATGTTATTACTTCATAATGAAACAACTAAAGAAGAAGAAGTGGAATAAGAAATAATGTTGAAAGAATCGGTAACGGACATTACCTCTTCTTTGAAGCGCCTCTTTGAGACCTCCTCTTAGGGCACTAAAATTGGTATTTGAAGAAGACCAGGACCTCTAGGATGTTTCTAGGGAAGTGGAGAAGAGAATTTTTCAGGGGTTGGCCGATCATGAAGGCTCAATGTGGTTTTAGGAAGATAGGGAGGAGGTTCCCTTTTATAAGGGAGGAGAGGGGCACCTTAGGAAAACTTAAAATATTATTTTATTATAAATTCATATTCGGTTTTTAATAGCTCAAAATTGATTTATTTCGAAGCTATGGTGGGTATGGGTCGAAATCATCTCATCCAATAGAATTTAGACATGTTAAGTTATCTATTATAACCTTATCATTTAGATTTAACTTTAAGTTAAGTAATTTTACTTTTACCGTGTCTTCTTGTTTTATTACACTATAAGGTTAATAGACTTACTATAACAAGCCAAACAAACCACAAGTTGTTTATTGTTAATATATATAACCTTATATAAGTCATTATTTCGATCAATATATTTTTAGGAATAAAATAACAATTAATAATATAATATTTGTTTTAGAAACAATTTTATGTTAATTTTAAAACTATTTGGTAATTGATTTTTGTGAAAATCATAACAGAAATATTAGTTGAAAAAAAGATAATTAAATCAGTAATAATATGTAATATTAACCTATAAAATTATTTTAATTCATAAAAAGTCTCAAATAACATTTATTTGGGTATTTATGACATCAATTATTTAAATATTTCATTAATAAGATAATTACTGCATCATCATTGTGTCATAAATAAATAAAATTATTTAATGTCTAAAAATTACGAATAAAATACCATTATTTAGGAAATATTTTTAGATTTCTAATTAATATTTATAGTTGAATTTATTTTATGTATAACCCTATATTAAAAATACTTTTTTTATTAAACATCGATTTTAACTATTTTAACCCTTCTTTAAATAAATTAATAATAAATGTCCTAATCTAATACATGTGGGCCTAAATGGTCATATTTTATTCCTAAGGTTGTTTTTGGTCGAATTACACTTATCCAATAGAATTATGACATGTGTTAGGGTAATAATAATAACATTTTTACCCTTAATGTCCCTATTTACTTTTAACCGTGGTAAAAAAAGTAAAAATTATTTTTATCTCATGGAACCACATTTTAGTCCTTGATATTAACCGTGTCTCTTGGATTTTCGAAATTCCACTCACAGAAGTGGTAAAAAAAATTTATGTAAATTTTCAAATTCTCCTAGGAGGTGGGTAAAAGACGGTGAAAAGTTCAATAAAATTTTTATATATCTAAAATTATTATAAAATGACTCCAATTAGTTGCATTGCACTTATATAGGTATTATGTATCAATTTTGACCTAAAATAAATTTAAATAAATTAAATAATTATTTAAATAAATAGTCGGTTTTAAAATTGTAACCCAGTGTTTTCACTATTCATCAAAAATTGAAATTTTTCAGAAAAATACCAAAATTTCACCCTAGGCCAATTTCCAAATTCCGAATCCAAAAATGAAGTCCATTTTGAAGGATGAAATTTATAAAATTTCAAAAAGTGGGTATTACTATTCATAACGGCTAGTTTTAATAATATTTTAATAGCATATCGTTGTTTAGTGAAACTCGGTATTGCGTATGACACAAGCTATCGAGGAAGGCCGCGGTTGCATGTAAAGCAAGCCAAGCTAGTGTTTCATGTAGTGAGAGATTACTTTGATGATTTATATAACATAAAAACAAAATATTTCTCATAAAAGTCGTGGGTGTTACAAGATAGCACTTGGGGAGCCTATTACATCTTAAACATGTTGTGATCTAGCTAGTATTGTTTACACTCAATACAACGTAAATATGGGGGAAACAGATAGTTTTATTCATCTTATTATAGTAAAAGCATGGGATGTCCAAGATAGAGCTGGTAAAGACTCTTATAACATATAACTGAGGTGGCACATATATCCCCTAATGATCCACTTATAACATAAATGATGGAAGCACCTAGCTAGAACTCCCATGAATTGGGCAGTTATTATATTGTATTTTGGACACAATTTTATTCAATTTAAAAGGGTTTTGAATGGTTTTATGAATATGATGATCTATGTTACCAAATATAGTTTTAATATCATTTTATGGGTCTATAATGTTTCTCATGATCAATATTATTATCATAGTAATCAAGATTATTAATTCTGATGACTATTTCATTTCTGTATTTTCACATTAGATGATATAGTAATTAATTGTTATTATTTATTTAATTATTACCTCATAAATGCTGATTATGTCAAATAACCTTTATACACACTTTATTCTCAATGTTGGCAGTTAATTACAAGTGATTATGATTTCCCTTGTTGAGAATATAAGATCACTCTTCTTTATCTTTCATTTCCACAGGTTATAAATAATGACATTGAACCATTTTAGTCTATTATGATATCATATGGATAATTTTTATTTCATAATATGAAAATGAAATGGTGGGTTAAGACGGGGAAGTTCTCTTATGAATACATGTGAATTAATTATGTTAGAGCCTATTTTAATTTACTAAAACTATAAACCTAAATAATCATTGAGAATATAAGTTATCTGATGTTTCCCTTTTTGGGGTATGGTTTGAATGGAAAAAATTGTCTCACAATTATGTGCAAGAAATCAAAAAATGAAATGTTTTTTATTTCAGAAAAAATTGGGGGGGGGGGGTGTGGGTTCTTTTCTATTATAGTTGGTATTAATGGATAGTAAAAATAACTTTTGAGATTAGTTTTATTTATGTGAGTATGTATTAAGAGGTATGGATTCCATTATTATTCTATAAGATTAAATATGAACATATCTTCAAATTCTTAGATACCTCATTTAAGGGTTTTATTTAGTAAAAAAATTATGATATTAATGATATTTTTTGGATTTGTTTAATTATTTTGGGTTATTTTTAAATCCATGGGAGAAAATGTAGTGATATTTGGGGATATATTATTATTTTATATTTAAAGGAAAAAATTAGCAATCTAAAGTTCATGTGATAATCCTTCACATCTGGAAAGGTCACAGGGCTTGAACCCCCAAATAAAGGGTGATAAGGGTGTAGTACCAACCACTGTCCTATGAGATGTAATTTTTTATATAGAATTTATTACATGTTAATACTATTTTTATTTTAGAAACATATGTGATGTTATTTTATAAAAACATTTGGTCTCACATATAATAATATGTGATCAAATTCATTTAATTATTGGTTTTCTAACATTGTTAAAAAATTCTCAGTAATTATGATGATATTTATTTATTTAATGAATTGGATTGATATTTGGGTACTAATATTTAATTTTTATGAATAATTTATCATATGAAATCATATTAATAATGGGAATTATCATACCAAGTGCTACCCGTTTTGGATTTAGTAAATATCTATAGAAATGGGGGATAAATTGTTTTTTTTTGATAATGTGTTCATTAAAATTTTATTTTAGTGCGTCATAAATTCAATATGTTTCCCAAATAAACATCATTTGATAAAAATTTAAGATTTTGGTGGAAATGTATTAAGTGATGAAATTATTCTCATCAAGAAACTATATTTCCATATTCAATTATTCATGATGGTAAGAGAATTTCTAAACCTTATTTAAAATATATTGAAACATAAGTATTATCCAAATACCTTAAATTCGGATAAAATTATGGCCTTTTCTAAAATCAAATATTTAAAGGTTTCTAGTCCCATAAAATTTCATTGATCATTCACCTTTTTTTACCAATTACCTCAATCGCTCTCTATAGTTATTTACGATATTCCCATATTCCCACCAACATTCTCTTGTTTAGGCAACTAGTTATGTGTTATTTTAGATAAAATAAATACACCCTTATATCTATTATTAATATGAATTTTTAAAATAATTTTTTTTATGTGGGTTTAAAAAAATTTAATTTTTATGCCCAACCCTTAATTAACAAGATATTGTTCAAATTGTGAGGACATGATTCCCTAAACTGTGGGGGGGGGGGGGGGGGTGTAACGCCCCCATTTTTTAAAAGTAGAAAATTCATTCTATTGTTTAAAGGGAATAAAACAGTGATTTTATATTTTAATACCTGAAACAGTGTTTTATACCATATATTGTGTTACACTCAACACCAAATTTATCTTACATAATATGTATCCTAATTATTTTTATGGTTGGTATCATATTAAACATGCAAAACTGGACTTAAAAAATGTATGAAATATATTACCATTATATCTATAATGTTGGAATGGTGGGTATCAACAAGAATAAATAATGTATGAAAATATGATTTGTATATGTCCATAAAATGAAATCACCATTGACCAATTAATTGTAAATGAAAACAAATCGTTTTTTAATAAAAATAATTTAAAAAAATACTATTTTAATGTGCACAAGAATGGTTTACACAAATAAATTAAACAAATAACACATAATTGATTTTAGTAATGAAATATATGTGTTATATATTCAATAAAATTATTTTTCTTTCGTCCAATAGATTTTATATGAATAATATCATACAAATTCTAATTTTACACATGAAAAGCTGTAATTTTCTAAAAGCAATTTTACTACCTTTTAATGGATCACCTATTTTAAAACTACATGGTCGAAATTTAGAAAATTTTATTTTAAAAATAAAATTACTTTTTAAAATTATAATTTCAATATAATATTATGTTTAATTGTTATAATTCTTCTTCGAATTTTCATTTTTTTATGAATAGTAAAAATTACTGAAATTTATTTGAAAACTACTTTTTTACTAGATTATTTACGTTGTTCAATTTTATTTTGAATAGTATTTAAAGTAATAATAGGTAATTTATAAATTTATTATTATAATTTTGGTAATTTAAATGAATTTCATATTTACTTTTGATATTAAATATTTTAAATGTTTTATGATTTTCACTTTAAAAACCTACATTCTCGCCACATTTGATGGATTGATTTTAGATTTTTTTTCCAGAAATGATTATTAAATTTTGAATACTGGATTCAATATTTTAAATAAACATAATTTTTAATTTCTATTAATTTCAATTTAATTTTTTAACAAATTCATTAATGAAAACAGTAAAAATTAAATTTATCGACTATGGTATAAAGGAGTTTACCTAGTAGTTAAATTTTAATCATATATAGAAAAGTAAGCTAGAAACGTCTCAAACATCAATTCCATGGAAATATATAGTCCACATCCATTATATTATATATTTTGGTGAATTACTGGAGCAAAATTACATGGAAAAAAAATTGGGTTGAATTCCCTCTTTAAAAAAAATTTATAAGTTAGCAACTCACCCCAGTTATAAATTGTCTTGACGTCCCCTCATATATTCATACATCTCAAGACCTTTGACTCAGATAATTAGTGAAAAATAACTTCTCCTTTTAAAAACGCTCATATATGAATTAATTTATGAATAAATCCAATCAATGGATGAAATTTTGTTCAACCCATAAAGTGATACCTAAAGATTAAGTAACATTCTACGTGAGTGTTTCTATTTTATTACCTCTTCATTGTCATAAAATATTATTATAAAATTATTATATAAAAAAATAAATATCATCAATATATATATATTTTTATTTTAAGGTGAAAACATACATCCACACACTAGTCATATATATGGGTTTTGAAATTATCACTCATGTATACAACAGACTACTGCCTCGTGAAATGATGTCCGTCATTTTTCCATTAACTACTCTCATTTTTGGGAATAATGATTTAAATTCAGATTAAATATAATATTTATGATATTTATAACATATTTATACCTCTTGATTCATTATATCATATAATAACTTTTTATATTCAAATATTTAATTCATATAATAATGACGATAATGTATTCAAAGAACTACGGCCTCACGAAGCGACATTATTTATTTTCACTAGCGTGTTACATGGATGGTAGTAAGGGTAATGTAAGTTAATATATATTATATACATGAAATATTATTATATATATGAAATATTAATATTTATCTATGTATAATATAAAATTTAATTTCTTACATTTTCACTCATTGAAAAAGTGATAACATCATTCGTTGATGTGTGGTCCACTACCAACTAAAAATGATGTCATTAATCATCTATTCATCGCCACATCAGAAGATATATATATATATATAATGAAATAATATTTTATTATTAAAATGGTCATTTTGGAAAGGTAAATGTTCCTTACGTTCATTACAATATTATTATTGAAAAATGTAAATTTTACTCAGGCGTACGTACGGATAACTGTCTCCATGATCATAACGTTGGTTAATGTTTCCAAAATAAATTATCATGATTGATTCAAAAGTATTATTAATATATAAATATGATTATTATCTCATTTATATTGTTATGTATATGTTTAAATAATTACCTTTTGACTATATTTAACCTACTAAATTCCTTTTTGACTCATAAGCAGAATATTGTCAAAACATATGAATTAAGCCTAATTGATTAGTTATATATATATATAATGTTCATTAAATAAGTAAAAGTTATAATCAATGTGAAAATGTTTTTAAATCAAGTAAATAATTAATGTGTGTTTATTATTGGGAAATAGAATGAACATCTATTTTGAATTGTACTATAGATAATGGGTTTTCTAGTCTCACCATTATTTCAATTAGACACAAACATTTTTTCACTACATTATTTTGTTTTTTTGGGTGTATATAATAATCATTTGTCTATTTTATGAATCTTATCCTTATATTTTTGGGTATTTTTATATAAATATAATTATATCACAATCATTGGGTTTATAGTTCAAACGTTACCAATATGTTAAGGGATTTTCTCTCAACATTCATTCATTTAGTCATAACTTATGTTATAAACCCACATACCTTATGAGGTTTATATTATACCACTTTGACAATTCATATCCGACAAATCCTTATTTTCATGATATAATAAATGATATTATTTTATCGAGATTGTGATAAAATGTTATTAAATTATTAGGTGTTCTTTTGTTACAGTCTCATCATCTATTTGGATCGTGTATGATTATGTATCCACTATTGAAATATTTTAATTTTCCTAAAAAATATTCTCACCTGGTAATTCATTATACTTTCTAGTAATTATAAAAATTAATTACTCTTTTTATGTTTTTATTGAGTTTTTATGTAAATACAACGTTATTTATCTCATCGGTCAGAAATATGGTTTCTTAACAAACTATGCTTTCTGAAAAAAATCTAAAAAAGTTTTAAATAGGTGAATTTCAATGAAAAAATTTTATTTTCTGACATTAATGTTTTGAATTATTTTTAAAACTTATTTTATTTGTTTCTATATATTTTTTAAAAGGAATGTATTTTCAAAATATTTTATATTTTAAAAACTGAATTTTAGAAAGAAATGTTATTTTCCTTGGGAAATATTTTAATGATATTTTAATGGTATATCCATTAATAAATGTCAACAACACATGTTTTTATTTATCTTCCATAGGATTTTATTTGTATTGATACCATCATATTTCTTTCTATAGGTGGATAATGTTATTTCCAAATTGATTATTATGGTACACCTTTCTTTTTAATTGTTTAATGATGTTTAAAAGTTATTAACATGAATCTGATTTATTTCCCATGTGTTAATGAGTTTATGAAATAATAATGATTATTTCTATGAGTTTTATAATGATGTGTAATCTATATGTAGTTTATTAATGTTTTGGTTCTTATCCACTATAAAATATACATTGGGTGGCCTAGATAGTTATTGGTAAGGATGTTACTACAAAATCTAAGTGTCTTAACTATAGTGGTATATACATGACACAATATAAACATGGGGTGTCCAATATACCAGTATGTAATCCTATTATAGCATAAACATGTTGTGGACCACATAGCATATGGCCTACCTATTATAGAATAAATTATGGGTGAGACTAGATAGTGCTCCAATGAATTTAAAAAAAATTATATTGGAAGTTAGTCATATAGTTATTCCGTTTAAAATGGTTTCAAAAGGGTTAAAGAATATAATGGGCAAATTTACCAAAAAAATTAATTAATTTTTATTTTTTATAATATTTTTCATGATCAATATTGATATCAAATTTCTCATTATTGTTTACATTGTTGAATATTTAATTTTCGTTGTTTTTATAGTTTATGAACTAGATATTTATGGATATGAGTTATCTTATGATTCTCCCAAGCACTCGATTATTTCATCTAACCCTTATACCCATCTTATTCTAATTGATAAAATTTAATTGTTAATGCTTTTGATTTTCCTTACTAAGTATTTGGAATCCCTCTTATTATGTTTCGTTTCCCCCAAGCTAAAATTAATAATGTTTAAAGAGTTATATCTATATTGGATTTCATGTGGATGACGATGATGTAATATTGTGAAAAATAAAAGTTGGGTTAAGTGGGAGAAATGATCTTCTAAATCCAAGAAATTTTTTTCTATGTTTTCTTCTTAATTGTATACAAATATAAACCAATAGGGTCCAAGATTTATTAATAGATTAAATTAAATATTTTTGGAATATAAGGTTTGAATGTATAAAATTGGGTCCTAATTATTAGCATAAATATTGAAATAGTAATGTTTATGGTTTCATCATGGAATCTGGTATTGCGGGTTTTGGGTTGTTATAAATAGTAGCTATAGAATTTTTATAATGATGTTGTGAATTTTTTTTTTGTGGATATAAATTTTTTGGGGGTCTGATGAACTGACATTGATTTCCTTTTATAAATGGGGAGGAGTGGAAGTTTTTAAATTCAAAAAACTAATCAATAATGGGATGTCACATTCATCCAATATGAAAAAATACTCATAAATAATGGGAATGAGTAAACAAAAGGATATATCCAAAAATCCCACACTAAAAATAAATGTGTTTATAAAATTTATTTCCTTTTCCTTTAAGGTTACTGAATTTTACCGTTTTAGTTTTTACCATGTTAACTAGTTTTTTATACTTTGTGATAAATACTATAAGACTATAATAAAATGACACTTTTTAGATAACCTGGTCAATATTTTTAATATATGAAGTCAATTTTATAGAATAATAATTCTACATGTGTCAAAAATTAATTTTATTATATGTTCATGTAACACACAAAACACTGTTTTATCCTTAACCATATTAATAATTATTATCTGTATTACTTCTACTAAATATGACAAAAATTATTTTGAACATAATAAAAAAATTATAATTTTTTTTGAATATGTAATTAATTTATCAAATTCATTTCACAAATATGGTACCATTTAATTTAAAAAAGAACATGAAAAACATGCCAAAATGGGTTTTCATAAAATATATGTCCCAATTATGAAAGGATATTACATTAAATAAATGGTTAGTGACCATCATTATATGGATTAACTTTTGTATAATTTTATATATAATATATAAATTTAATTTAAATCAATCCATTTAAGCAGTTTAATTAATTTAATGGAATAGTAAAGCATTATGCACTTAAAAATAGGTTTAATAAAAATATTCGTTAAGACTTAAAAAAAAATTAACAAAGTCCAATATCAACATGATTAAAATTTATTTATATAGATTATATTAGACAAACTAATTTTTCAATTTCATTGAAATAAAATTTAAATAATAATTGAAAATTTATATTACTTCATTTATAGAAAAGAAATTAGAATCTCACATAAAGTAGTACTTTCACTATTCACCAAAAATCAAACTATTTAGAAAAATCAATAATTATTTTTCTATCTTAATTTTGACATTATTAATAAAAAAACAAAACTAATATTTAATCATAAACTTTCATAAATCATATGAATAGTTTTATTTTATTTTTTTCGAAAATACTATAAAATCATTTTTGATTAAAAATATATTTTCAATGGCAATAAATACTTTACCAAAGATTACGTCCTTATTTAAAAAAATATTTTTCTCATTAATTTTTTTTTAGAAAAATATTCATGATGATATTATTTATTCTTCATTAAGAAAATTTTAATGGGTTTTCAAAATGATTATGTTAACATGATATATTAACGTTTTTTGGCTTGATGTTGTGTACTTTATATTCTTTGAACAATTTTCATCAATTAAAAAATGGGATGTCAAATTATCCCCACCACTAGAAAATTGGTTCCTTAAAATTATGACAATATCTTTGAAAAAAATGGTTTTAAATTTAAAAATTGTTTTTTGGAAACCCAAAATTTTAAGAAGATTAATAAAAAATACCTTTAATAATATTGGAAATAGAACACCATGGTCATCAAAAAACTTAGTTTCCAATTACATTAACAATATATGAAGTGTAAATAATAACATTGAAGAGAAAAATAATTCCCAAGGACTAATATAGAGGGATACATAACATGTTGAGGAGAATAATAACAATCACAAAATCAGACATTAGTAATGGGTTAAAACACAATTGATTCATCATAAATGGATGTAATAGAATAAAATTAGTGTTTCAAAATCCATTTCCCCTAGTTGAATAATGCATAAACCAAAAAAAAATTAGAATATAGAGAAATATATATAATTGAAAATTAAAATATCAATATTTAATTATTTCTCATCATAATCTCATATTATCCTTCAAACGATGAATAATAAAAATGGTTTTTTTCAATCCTAAATAAATAAATTTAAATTTAATGCATCGTAAAATAAAATCATAATATTTAATTCCTTATATATCTATATATTTTAAAAGCCAATTTTTTCTAGAGGTTATTTAATAAGATAAATACAACACATTGATCTATAAATCTAAATAATATCATGCAATTTTCATCTTCATCTATTACAAAAGTATTTAACTATAAGAACCATCAAATATATTTTAAACCAAATAAGATGTCCACAAATCAAGAAGTGAGTCACCAAATTTCCAAAATCAACATATAAATTATCATTAAATGAAATTAAGTGAAGAAAATGTCATATTTTTTATAAATTCATGTTGGGACATTGCATTATCATCATTCGATTGTGGGGTCATGCCCCAAAGACTTTCCAGACACCATGCGTTGTTTCCTAACATATAAGATGAAAATTTTCAAAAAATATATAAAAATAATTTTTACTAAATTCAGAATTATATTATTACCATCCTCAAAAGTTACATCTGTCATCAAATCAGTATTTTACTATAATTGTTTTCTATATAACATATTTTTCAAAAAATAAAATAATTCAAATTAATTATTATAAAGATATAAACAATGATAAAATTAACCTTACTGGTTATCAATACAATTAAACTCAGGTCCAAAATAATATAAATTCATTATTCCTCAAAAACAAATCTCACCATAGGAGATGTTTCGTTTAAGGTATACATATTCCCCAAACTTCTATTATTATTCAATAAATATTTCCATGGAAAATTCATCATATATAAACTCAAAAGGGGGGCATATGAATTTAAATTTTTTATCATCCTAAGATATATTAACCCTTTATGGTCCCTAAAAATATTAAAGTTTGTTCACATTAATCATAAACTTGTCATCATTGGAGAATTTCTTCAATTAAATTCATGGGTTTATGATCTTCAATATGTTCCTTTTCTAATCTAGTTACCAAGGATATTAATGGTCATTCTCTAATAGAAACTATAAATACCTAGAATCATGTTAACCAAGTATGGTGGATATTTTAATAATTTACAAAAAGATACATGTTATCTTATCCAAATGATCCGAATATTTTAGTAGTCTTTTTGAAGTAGACACAAATGTGAATATTATTTTATATTATAACACCTTAAATAAAAAAACACATTTAATGTAAATATTAAGAATCTATAATTCATACATAGATTACATCTTAGTATCACAGGGAATAGATACATAAGAATTAGTGATCTCATAATCCCATTATTTTCAATGTACCATATAATCTATTATGAATAAATAAGGAATAAACCATATGGAATAACTAATAAAGATTGCTAAATAACTAAGCACTTAATTCATTTAATTAATTATAGGAAAATGAAATGAATCCATTTTTAAAATAAATGTAGTAAGATCATGGTTAATAATTACTAAACATTCATTGAATAAATTATTAATATTGGATTTCATTAACTCAAACATCATTATATCTATACCCTCACGACCTTGCAAGAAAACAATTTAATTGATGGAAATGTATACACAAAAAAAATATTTACTTTTTACAACAAATTATTCTCATGATATTTTGGATGCATCATGTGGATTTATATAACATGTCCCCACCAATCACTACATATCCGATGTGAACCTCACATATTGATATTTGAATTAAATTCATAAATAATAAGGGTTGTCAATAACTATACATGTTTCATAATGAATATGGATTTTTAAAGATATTATAATATAAAATTCATAGTAAAACACAATATGTTAAAAATTTATATGGTTTTTTAAATTATTAGACCAATGATTAAATGAATATGGATATTTTATAGAAATTGAATTTCTAATTATCACAAAATGAAAATTTTTATAGACAATGTTAATGACTGAAAATATATTCAAGAACATGCATGTAAATACATTCTCTAGTTAAACTAATCACAACAAACCCCAATAGAGATTAAGAATGTATCATTACCATATATCATTAGTCTATTATATGTTGAATAATAGGATATTTTCATTGATGAACTCAAATACCATAATCATGTAATTAAATAATTATATAGTAAAATATATTTTTCAATTTTAAAATCAAATTGAAATGTTATAAATAAAATAAATTTAAGAAATTAATTTTATATGAAAATAACTATAAAATAATATGATGAAACAGTCAAAAAAAATTTAATACATAATGGAGTGAATAATCTGTCCATTCTATGTGTGTTAAAACAAATATTCCATATGAATGTTTTTAAAAAAAATTAAAAATTAACTTATTCAGAAAATAAAAAAAATTAAAATAAAAAATTGATAATTTTTTTAAATAATTATAGGTTAGTATAAAAATTAATTATAAATTATTTTTGGAAATAGATGGAAGTGTTAGAAAATGCATTTTTAATTGAAAACTAGTCTAAAATTTAATTTTTCATTAGAAACATATCAATCATTTTATGTTCAAAATAGTGGATAATTTACTACTTATTGAAAATTTATAGAATAAACAGTAACAAATAAAATTAAATTGATTTATTAAATAATATAAAATGATATCCTACAATGTAAATTCACTAATAAATATTCCCAACTAAAATGTTACTGAATCTATAACCCTTACAACATAGGTAACATTGGAATCATAACTCCCATGAATGAAATAAAATAATATAAAAAATTAAATGAAATGAATAAAAAAATATTTCTTAGAAAAAATAGAAATTTTTTTGAAGAAACATAAAATTAAAAATATATTAATTTATAATAACAAATATATATCTACTAAGTGGAAATTGATAAGGAATATTTTACAAAGATCACACTATTTAATTGAGAATTAATTAATGAACTGATTATGTGTTTCAAATTTAAATAAACAAAAACCATGTATTAATATAACATAATATAATAAAATTTCATTACACACCTAATCAAATAATATAAAACACAATGATAAAGTAATATAACCCAAAGAAACAAATTTATATAATAATGCACATACCACTAGGTAATATTCAAGTTAAATCACCATAGAAGATATATTTTTTATTAAATAATAGTTTTTTTTAATTAATTATGATCAATGATATTGAATTTAAAAAGGTTATTATATTCAATATAATAATTTAATTGGTGCATAACATTGAATGATGACTCCATGATAGGAAATTGATATAGAGTTTCATTGCAGATGTTTCAAATTAGTAGAATGTGATTTTACCTCCTATAATATTTTTTAAAACGTGATATTAATTTTTAATAGATCTATATTCATATTTATGTTAAATTATATGATATTTTAATAACATGTTATTTCCCATATGTGAATAATATTTAGTTTTTATCATTTTCTCAATTTTTAATTAGTTTTTCTCATTGATTAATAATCACAATAGATTGGATTAATGTGTCTATAATATAGATACAAAATCTAAAGAAAAATATTAATGGTAAAAATATCATATTATTTCATGGGATACATTTTTAGAATCATTATTTGAATTGAAAAAGTAAAACTGAATCACATTTCTTACAGAGATAGTAGGTAATATATATGCATGAAGGACGATGTAATTTACATAATGGGTGAGAGGGTAATTAAGTGGATTGTATAATAATTTTTGGGAATTAATATTATTTAATATTTATCCTATTTATTCATTATTTATATCATTATGACTATCTATCTGTTTTAGTGTTGAAATACAAATAACATCATTTTGTGAGGTGGTAGTCAGTGGTACACCTGAGTGGTGGATTTGTATCCAATTTTATTGAAATGGAGAAGGATAAATATAATTAAATAAAAATAATAAAAACTAATAATTTGGGTGATTATTTTATTATTTTATATTATTTTTAATACGTAATTGTTGGAAGAAAATTAATATGTTAAAAAAGAAGGACCTCAATATGTAAGAATACCATCACATGGAGGAACCTCCTTTTGATCTTTATCTAAATACCATATGGTTTGTATTTTTGATATAACAGAAAATATATAATTTTTATATTGATGTTTTTTAGTAATTTGTTTTTTGTCGTATATTAATGTATATATATTTCTGGTGAAGTTTTGGAGGATATTCCCCTTTATAATTGAGTAGTGGAATTTCTGTAAATACAAAAAACAATTAAATAAGGGTAGGTCACACTCATACCTAGTGTCTCAAAATTATAAATAATTAGGTAGGGTAATATAATGTCATGAATCACCTATTCCACTAATAATAAATATGATATTCCCTTTTCCGATAAGGTTTATCACTTTAGAAATTTAGATTCCACCATGATAACTTTTTTTAAACTACAAAATTAATATTTTTAATCAAAAATAAAATGTGATGTATTATAAAATTTATAGCCAACGATTCTAAATATGACATCCAAATTATAAAACAAAAATTATATTAGGGAGGAAAAATAATTTCAAAACAGGCACTTGTAATATGAAAACACCTATTTTAACATCTACCATGGTAATTAATTTTTAATGTGTGTTTACTATTCATTTTTAATGAAAAATATGTTTAATGTATTACATTATATTAGTAATTATGATTAAAAAAATTAATAAATTTTATTATATTTAATTCAAATATTTTGATATATTAAATTTAAAAATTTACCCATAATACATGTCGATAAGTTGTTTTGTCATGAAATGATTTTTTCATGCATATGTAGTTATTTAAATAACAATATAACTTTTGATCATAGATATACGTATTAAAATTAATATTGATATATATATAATCTATATATTTCATTTAAGTAATGGATCTTTAATGATTATTTTAATTAATTTCAAAACTCAAACATTCGGCACATACACACAATTTTCACATAAATTCATTTTTAAATCTTAAACAAAACTTATACCAAAATGTGGAATAACAATGAATAAAATGTAATTGATTAAATTAAATATATCAAATGAATACATACATTAAATTAAAATATAAATGCATATATGGAAATATAAATTACTTAATATTTCGAAATGTAATGACATTTTAAAAAATTATTTTTATGTATACCCTAAAAGATCACTCTTTTGAAAAAATATCCCAAATTATCACCATAAGATAATTTTGAAATGATTAATTATATTTTATTTTTTATTTTTTCTAAAAAAAGCTAAAATTTAATGATATTATATGTATAATTTTCTCACAGAAGTAATTAAAAATAGTTATGATAAAAATTATAATTTTGAAGCATATATGGAAATTGATAAAAATTGAGCCCCTATTTTCCAAAAAAAATTATTCATATAAAATATTTTATCATTATTTTTAATGGTTTTTTTAATAATTTTAAAATTATAACTGTCATGTACTAATTTTTATGTTTAAATAGTTTATCACAGTTTGTTTAGGCTATTTATTCCATGTTGTATATGTCATTGAATAAAAAAAATATTTTCAAAAACACATGGTGTTACAATTTTAATCCTATTTAAAAAATTTATTATATCATTGATCACCTAAGCGGTCATTATGTATTCAATAATGCTGATTTATGATCAAGGTGACATTAATTGATGGTGAGAACATCTGATATACTATGGGATAATTTGAGTAGGGGGTATGAAATATTTTATTTTATGATAATGTTGTTGGGGATGAGTCATAATCATTATATTATAATGTACCAGATGAACCAATCCAAACACCTATATTTAGACTAATTCATGGTTATCATTTTTGAATAAATTTGTGAATACTCCCATTCTAGAGATGAACATTCCAAAGTATTTCTATTTACATGATTATGCTCAATGAGAATCTTCTATATGCCAAAGATTCTAAATTTTATTTCTATATTGACAAAGTTAACTTCATAGATCTTGTTATCTAAATTTTTGTAGTATTTTTGGTTCAATATAAGGTTATAGTCATTGTATCTTGGGAGTGACACTGGAACATATTCGGGTTTCATAGAAATCTTGGTTTGGAATTATATTTCCATCCTTTTATCTTGGGATTCATTTTTTTATAAATCAATTATGTCTAGGATGACCAATGATTTGAAGATTTTTGAGTGGTTTATTGCACTAAAGGTTGAATCACTAGAGTTTTTGTGGAATTTGACCTTAGTATCGATACTCATCTTCCCTTAACAGGGTATGTAAATAATATAAATTGTGGTGAATCTTAAATCAAAATTTTGGAATTATTAATCACCGGAGGCCAAATTATATCGTATTGATAATGGTAGTTAAGGGAACCTATATAGATCAATCCTATGAATATTATCAACTAGTTAATAGTGGTTCAAGGCATAAATGTTTTTCCACATTTTCTCTTAGGTTAAAGGTTTTTTGTTATTAGTGAAGATAAAATCATTAGATATCTCGTTTTCAACATGATGTAATCCACTCATAGTGGATAAATGATTAATAAATGAAATATTTAATATAATTGATTGCATATAAACTGAAGAAATAATTATTTTTGATTGTTTGAGTCGAAAGACACATAAAAAAATTAAGTAAACTGATTCCAAAATGGAGAATATTTCCTCATTTGATGACATGAATATAGGTGACCAAGAGAATAAGAGACTGATGATACTCACCTCATTTCCCTTATTACCTTATATTTTGAACTATGACAAGGGGATATAGTATGTTGTTCAAGTGTTCCTATTTTAGGGGGGGCATCGACTATGGGGGGAATCCTCCTCACTATACCATTAATTATAATTATTTTATCTGTGTTTATAGATATGTTTATGTGCCTAATATTATCTGGAATTAGATAATGCATGAGTTCCATGAATCTAAATTCTAGTTTCACTTTGGTTTCCCAAAATAGTACAATGATATTCCATTAATGTATGAGTGGTTTGAAATAAGTAAAGATATCAAAGGTTTTGTGTTGAGATGGGGAACATGTCAGTATGAGAAGGTAAAGCATTAGTAGTTGTATATTCTATTAAAAATGGGTCCCATTATGTAATATGAATGGGATAATGATTCATTGTATTCTGACGTGGGTTTACCTAGGAGTCCATGGAAGACTAACATGATATGGTTGATTTTGGACCAATTAGTAAATGTACAACACTTATTATTGATTTCAGAGACCATCATCATTTACAAAATGATTAACAAATATGTTAAATATATAGTCAATTTTCATTAGGTTCCACAGATTATTATTTTCAAATTAAGATCCAAAATTTACTCTATGTTTCTATAAATTATTTTCTAATTATCTAGGTACTCATGATTTTTTCTTGAACTACCAATAACCCATAGATGAATGAGGAATCTAAGTGGACTATTATAGTGTTATATGACTTGTTGAGATCATGTGTCCATGATTTTGTTATAACAATGGATAATCATCCAATTCTAATTGATTTCAACTATTAATATAGACTCTTCAAATACAACACTTAGGCTCTTGATTTCCTTCTGGATAAATTTATGAATAAGATAATGGTTTGTTATTATAATTATTTTGAATCCTCTATGTGGCATACCATCAATATTATTTTTTCCTCAATTGATTTGATCTCTAGATGGATTGTTTCAAATGATTCATCTCTTGATTTATAAAAGGCTAATTGTTGTGGTACTTCCCTTATTGATTTGATGGTGGGTGAAGATAGTACCTTGGATTTGAATATTTATATTAAGGATTATCCTTCAAACATGGAGAATCATCCGGAGAAAGTTGTTAATATTGTTAACAATTATTGTTTCTAAAATAGTGGGGCTATCTAGGACCAGAAACCTGCTTTTAATGGTTTGATTTCACCTATGTTTTTTATGGGTTCTCTTTTAATTGCAATGCGGACTTTCAGTTGATAAAGGGGTCTCAAAAGAATTTTATTAGGCTATATCAATTTATATAGGCTTGAAGATTTTTCCATCAGAAAATCTAAACTGATTGTTATATTTAAAATTGTGTAATATCTTTATGCTCCCCATGTGTTCCTTTCCATCAACACAGGGAGGATGTGGATCATATTTTTGATAGATGTATTGTAGCTTCCTTGATTTGGAAAGTTATTGAAGACTTATTTGAAATCCCACTGCCGATGATGCTTCTCATTCGAGATTTCATAAAAACCTAGGGGCCCTGTCTTTTTCCACTCAGTTGTTTGGTTTATTTAGGGTTACAACATCAGAGTTTTTTCATTACATCTGGTATGCCCGTAACCAGGTCCTTCATTATGGTGAGTCCTTCCTAGCCTTCAATGCTCTTTATCATATTATTTCATCTGTTAGTGAGGCTAACAATCCAAGTAAACATTTTTGTTCTAATTTAGTTCATGATATAACTATTATAAATTGAATTAGATTTAAGGTCTCTTTTCGGCCTCTATTTGGTAATTTGGAATTTTTGGGTAGAAACCTTTTTTTGATGGATTAAAGTGAACTATTATGGGGCTTCTTATGTCAACCATGGTCCCTCTGGATATGGTGCTATCACCAGAGATCATCTAGGAGGTGTTATCAGATATTTTCATGGTTCATGAGGTATTCCCTCTTCAATTTAAGCTAATATTATTGGTGTTATTGTTGTGGGAGAAAAAACTAAGAGACATGGTTTGAATAATATTTGGATAGAGATTTATTCTACGACTATTATTTTAGCAATCATGTTCGGATCTCTATACTTATCATGGAAGATAAATAATCGTTGGATCAATTTATTGGATTCTCTTCATTCCATATATCATATCATTTCTCACACTTATCAAGAATCTAATTCGGTGGGGGATGGCCTTGCAAATAAATGTGTTGGCAATGTTGATTTTCATTTGTATGCTCATCTTCCTGATGAGTTTTTACCTCTTTTCAAGAGGGATTGTGATAATAATCCTATTTTCATACATGGGTTAGTGGTTTGTTTATGTTCAAAGAAGGAGCCTTGATTTTATTGTCATAATGGCATATCTATAAAAAATATATTAATATAAATATCAAGCATGCAACATAGATATATTTTATGGTATATTCTCTATAAATAAATTATATTTCATTGATAGAATGTGAATCACACAATCTCAAGTTGAAATTAATTGTAATATAGTACACCATCATAAATATTCTGTTAAATTATAGGAAGTAATCAAATAACCACCATTTAAAATAATTTATGTATAAATGATTTAGATGGTGAAAATATATTTTTGTAAACATCCTCTGGTTGAAAAAAATAGTTTCTACAAAAATAATTTTTATTACTTTTTATGAGAAAAATAATATTATTACATTCAACCTAATTTAAAAAATAAATTTGGGAAATATAAATTCTTTTTAAAAACTGTAATTTCAATATTATCTTATATATGATTGTTATTAATTTTTTTAAATTATTACTATTGAGATGAATAGTGAGAAATAATTATTTCTTTTAAAAATGTCTTCTCATATAAATCATTTAAAAAGATAAATGTTTCGAAGTGGTTTAAAAATAAGTAATAATCATATATATATATATATAATAAAATTTGGGTAATTTTACTTAATTTTATATTTTATTATAAGAACATTTTATACATTCGAAAAAAAAAATTATAGAAAAGAAATTTTCATCGCATTTTGTAGTTTTGATTTTAAATAAACATATGCATTATCTGGGAATTTATTTTTTAAGAAATATATTTCATATTTGGAATAATTAGGTTTAAATTATATAATTTTATTGATATTATATATTTCTATTCAGAATAGAACATGTTTAAAATAATTGTTACCTCAGTACGGGTAAAATGGGTTAAACATGGTCAACAGTGTGAGATAAATTCCCAAAATCAAAATAGTAATTTTTGTTATTTGATTGTTTGTGGGAAATTTTAACATTGAACACAAAATATAAAATAGAGTATCATGTTTCCATTATACCATTATAATGGAATTTATATTATTTTAAGTAAAGAAAACTCTAAAATGGCACAATATTGCATTAAATAATTCAACATTTTAAACATAAAAAATAAAATATTAAGAGTACAATTTTAAATATTTATTTTAATGAAAATTTATTTTTTATTATAATGATAAATAATTTTAAATTATTAGTGATTTAGAAATAACACTTGATTCTTACACAACATACACAACGTGCATGCACAATGAGTGAAAAAATCCTGTCAATGGTTTTAAACACACTTAAAGTTTTTTTCTTTAAATAAGTTATAGTTTAGCATGTTTTTATATATATGAATAATATATAATATATATATCTATATTAACTATCAATATTCAGATTACATCAATATCAAAATGTCATTAATTTCAAATTGTTCGAATTGTGTCAACAATTAAATTGGCAAAATTTTATGAAAAAAACTATATATTTTTAAATTAATTAAAAATAATAAAAATATTCAATGTGTACAAGAATGACGGTAAATTTTTTAATATACCATAAATTTTATAATTTTTTCAATTATAATTTATTTGTGATATTAAAAACCTTTAATATTAAAAAATTCATTACCTCCATTATTGTTAAAACTGGTTAATGAAATGGTTAAACCAAATTGATAAGGATTAAAATAAATGAAAAGAATCCAAATTTTATATAATGAATTTATTTAGAAATGGTTAAAATTTAATATTAATTATATTCTATTTTAAAAAATTAATTTTGAGAAATACATTTATTTTACTTGAATAATTTCAAAAATTCAATCTTTTATTGTTATCTCACAGATAAAAGTATATCCACTTTATACATTAATTAAACCATAAAATATCATATTGATTGAACAAAACCTAAAAATTTATATATTCAACACCATTATATATTAATTAGATATTTTTTCTTCTTAAATGGTCAATTTAATGGCCTTTAATAATAGATTTAATAGTGGACAAATGGAGAAGAGGTCATTATCATAACTTAAACCACTCAAATTATTTATTCCTACAACATTATAAAATATTTTTTAATAATAATTATACAATTATTTCAATATAAAATTTGAAATGATTTTTTATTATCAAACATAAATTATAATCCCCATATTCCATAAAATTATAATTGAAAGTATCACTCTCATATATATATAAACTAACACCTCGAAGTAGCGACTAAAGTCATTTTCACCAAAATAATTCATGGATTTTTATTATGATTTATTTAATTTTTTTATATGATATTTATTATATAATAATTATTTCAGGATTATAATGTCATACATATCTTCTTACCTTCCCATGAATTTTGAAAACTATAATTCCTTTAAAAGCCTCACTTGTAACATATGACTTCATATCAGAATCGATTTTTCCCATGTGTAAAAAATTACCAATCATATGATATTAATCTTTTATTTGGTTCATTTACCTTAGATATGTGTAATGTGTTTAAGATGGGAATGTCAATAAATAAATAAATCAAGAAGAAAATTATGAGAGTTTATGATGAATAAACCTAATGATGGTGTTTATATATATAGTCTCCAAAGAAAAAAAGTCGTCTTATTCCTCATATGGATCATAGTGTTTTGTATTGAATATTCATCTAAATATATTAATCTATTTATATATGAATGTATTTGGTTTCTATGGTACTAATAATTTTAGGGTTTTGTTAATCATTATAGATTAATGCTAGAAAATATATGTGGAAACCCTAGGGATATTTATAATTATAGAATAACATCCAAATGTTTTGGTAATGATCATGGAAAAAAAAAAGAAAATCCTATCATTTTATATATTTAAAATATTTTTTCCTTATTTTGACATAAAATGAATTATGTTACATGATTATATAATAAAAAATTCTAATTACTATATCTTGATGATTAAAACCTATTTTTTGTAAATTAGTTAAACAAGAATAAATTTTATTAAAAATTAATATGATTTGTTATACAATTATGGTACCCTATGGAAATACAATGAAATGGGATCTATAATATAGAGTGTTATTTACATGCTCGAATGTTTTTCCCTTTTTATGAATGAAACATATCCTCGAAAAGTTCAATAAATATAATAGCGTGTTATTGTGTCATTCATTTTGAATTTTCCTATATCTTTTAGTTTTTCTTCTAATCATCTGTTTAATGAATTATGGGGCCATTTAAAAAAACAAATTCTATTATCAAGATCACAGAAAAAGAAAAAAAATTCCTAAACATTTTTCTATTGGAAGTAAAATCATAGAAATGGAGAAATATTTTTAAGAATGTGTGCATTGAGTAATAAATTGAGTCCAATGAATGTGATGTGTTTAAGATTTTGTTTTTTAGTATGAACATCCCTCATATTATATGTACAAGAATAGATATAGAGTTCCATGAGCATCAGAAGAACGATGGAACATCTATTAGTAACTATTATAAAAATTTTAAAATCTTTTCTTGGTGTGGTTCTAATTCATTTATCAACCATAAAGGAAAAATTTATATATTCATAGGTGTCATGAAACCATATTTCCCTAAAAAATTTATGATACATTAGTAGCTATAATTAGGTATTTTAATTCTCTCTAAAAATAAAAATAGTAATTATATTTTTTCAATATTTCGATTATATTTATATAAAAATAAAGAAAATTTCTAGTGAAATTTTGAATAAATCACATGGTTGAAGGAAAATAAAGTCATATACCTACTATAAATGAAGGATTAAATATTTTTGTAATTAATTGTATGTATCTTTTATGTTCATTAAATGTTTAGAATTTTTTCATAAATCATCTGAATTTTAGAAGTTGATAATTTGTCCAATTGATGGAATGTAGGAAATTAAAATTCCAACTAATAAACCGCCCACACTATAATGATTCAAATACAATGAGTTTGTGAATTACGCATTCTGTGCATGAATCCAACTTTATAGGATTATAATATGTGTCAAGATCATGTTCAACCCAATTAAAAAGTGAAATCTCATGCGACCATGACTGCAAATTCATGTAAAACAGGTAAATAGTGAAAGGATACCTTATTATCTACTCCATGGAAGCTAATGAATTTTTTTAATTCTACATATACTCACTCCTTTATTTATAAGGAATTTTTTAATGGCATCAAATTATCACCTCTATGATTTTATTTTGTGTTTTCAGTGAAATCCCTTAATGGTGTCATTTCCATATATCAAATAAATAGTTCATTTCCAATATTAGATTTTGGATATATTTTGATTCTCATATTTGATGAATTTGAACATATGATGGAAATTTTAATTTCTTCTTTAAAATTAAAAATTATCCATTTTAATGAATTTTATGCGACACTTGAATGTATTTTCATTCATTATATAGATCTTATAGAAATTTTCATCTAACTGAATTTGGATTTTATATTAAAAAAATGTTATTGTTATATGTTTGAGGATGAATATGAACTTATAATGGAAATTATATCAATATTATGGGATTAATTCCAATTCATGATTATTATCTATCTCAGATGGTGGGGTGAAACCAAATATTCATGATATTTTATTGTATGATATTTTTATGTCTTTCTAGTAGAAATTACTCATATTACTTTTAATCATAAATTTGAGTTTCCAATATTATTCATAACTATTATTACCCCTACATGAAATATTCCTTATATAATGACCCCAATTGAGTTTTTTGAATTAAATAAGAAACTCCTGAAGAATCATGAATACGTATTCATATATATATGTTTGTCACCATCGTGTGAAACTATTGTTATTTTTATGAATAATGAATGTATAATGTGTCTTTCCATCAATTATTATGAAAATCACATGATCACTATCAAGAACATGTATCATCTACCATGAATTTATGATTTTATTTATCAATTTAAAGGATATTAATACATTTTAAAGATTAAAATTCATTCATGATATCACCAAACAAGAGTTATGGAGGATATTACCAAGATAAATTTACTTATTATTTATGTTCTTTATGAGTGAATAGTTTTCCTATTTGGAATTATTATTTCCCATATCATATCTGTTATTTATGGAATCGATTATTTTGATATTACCATGACCTGTTTATGGTAGTATTTATATATGATATATATATTCAATGAGAAATTATTTTCTTGAGGATTATTTCATAATTATGAGAAATAAATTTATATAGGATGAGTTTTATGAAAATTTTAAATAGTTTATATTTTTACATTTAAATTTTTTTATTCATGGGTGTATAGTAGTGGGTCCTTTAATAATAAAATTATTGAGCAATAACCAGGAAAAGAACTATATCTGAATTCCATAGTATTCATAGGTAGATATATTATGAAAATATATTAATACTGTTTCTCATGACTAAATAATCCTCTCACAATGTTGAATCGTATGGGGGTTCTGTTTTTATATACGTATGAATGTGAATACAATTTAAAATAATTGTATAGATGATGAGTCCCTGAATCCTTTCTCACACTAAATTATAGTGGATAATGGTTTAAGATATATATTTAAGAATCAGTGTAGTATTATGATTCAATGAGTATAATTATTAGGTGAATGTATATTGGTCACTATAATTAAAAAAAGTAAATAATGTCAAAACTCATGATTTGGAGTTAGTAGTGATCATGATGACTATATGAATGAATTTGATTTATTTTCAGTGGTGTGAAATATAAACATATCAACAAACCTTGATGTATATAATTACACATAATTTATTGATTATTGACCAAAGAATATGGGTATTATTGATTAAAGATTAAAACTTCTAAATACATTACCCCTATGGGCTGGTGGAAAATATTGGTAGATTCTAGATGTTGGATGGAACATTCATGTTTTTCATTGAGGTGTCTTGAAAGAGATTCAATAAATATTTATTGGTTATAAATGTAACCTGAAATTTTGTGGAATGGGGAATTATCTAATCATTATAATATTAATATTTAACAATATATCAAGGCAGTATTATAGAAGAGTATAAGGATGATGGGGAACTATAGTAGAAGGTCATAGATATTCCATTGTTAAAGTATGATTAATATTGAATTATACGGATCATGGAAAAAAATTATGTCACCCATGAATACTTTAATAAATAACTAACTATTAGATAAACCTCATTGTTCATTATTTTGTACACATTCTTGTAGTAAATTGGTATATAGTTATTTTGAAGTATATTTATTATGGGATAACATTTGAGTGATATTAAGAATATATATATTTATTCCTATAATTTCATTACATACAAAAATAGAGCGAACAATATAAGAGGATGATAGTATATTACCCATAGTATAACATAAATGATAAAACATCACCAGGGATTCTGTCATCATAATTTACATAACATTTAAAGTTTACATTTCAGTTTTGGTTTTAGTAGACCTCAATAGATGGTAGGAAAAATTATTACAATAAATGAATACTTCCCACTTTTTCAACATTCCATAATAATCATTAAGGATGTGGTAAGGTTGTACATAGTTCCATATTTTGGTGTATCTTCTCATAATCAGAGGTTTAACATGAAATTTTGTTGATGATTTTTTCATGATATTGATATAAATTTATGTATTTGTACCGATTATCATCATCAGATAAATAGTAAATCTTAAAAAATTATTAAAACCTTAGAGGATATGTATAGGTTTGTTTTATGTTTTACAAGTGTGGTTGAGATCAACACCTTACTCTTGATTCTTTTTCCTATAATAATTAAAATCAAATAATAATTAAGTTTTCTCTATATGAATCACTCTATGTATGGATGTGTAGAACTCCTTACTTCTAGAATGAAGTTAGAAAAATAATGATATTGGGACTCGATCCTGGTGGAGAAGTTGTATAGATTTTTACTCATATTCAGAAGAATATAAGTGTACCTTAGAGTGAAAAAATATACTGATAACCACTAAAGAGATCAAGAGTTAAAATTTCCTTATAAAATAATTCTTATGAATATCTATAGATAAAAAGGTTGTGATATGAAGAAATAATGTATTGTTGAGAACAAGTTTTATTTGTATTTTGAGATTCTTTATTGAATAAGGATGTTTTCATATCACATGGAGCTTCCACTGAATCTCTCTTACATACATGATTCATGACATGTGTCTCTCTTGATGATGTACCGACCAAATACATTTTTTATACTATAATATAATGTTGTTCTGATGGAGAATGATGAATCTTATAAGGATAAACCATTTGACCTCACAGATCGTAGAGAGAATGTGCTACATAAATTTCCACACACATGGTCATTGTTTTTTTGCGAAAACTATATTAGTGAAAGATACATGGTATCCTGAAGACGTTTTCATGAAGACATATAATTCGTATTTTATATCAATGTGATGGAATTTCTTGAGAAATTTTTAAAATGTGGGTATAACGTAACACGATTATATTTTGTGACATATTTCTCTATAAATAAATATTATATTTTGAGATCTTATTGTACATGAAAATTTGAGACAAGATGAACTAAAATATATTATACAATTATACCCTATATGTCAAATATTTATAATTAAGAGGAATAAAAATATTATAAAATATTATATATAAATTATTAAGAAGTGTAAGATACAATTTTGGTAAATAAATTTTTTATAATAAAAATAAATTTTACCTTAAAAATGGTTTTTATTGATTTTTTTGAGAAAATAATATAATTAATGTATACTAATTTCATAATATTAATTTTTAAAAATTAAAATTATTTTCAAAACTATAATCTAAAAATTATCTTAGTGTGAATGTTTGTGACTTTTCTAAAAATAGTTATTTCTAAATTGTTCTTAAAAACATTTATTGAAAAATATCTCTTCATTTCATGAATTTAAAAAGGTATACTTATTATTAATGTTATTTTAAATGTAATATTAGTTGATTTATATTATGACATACCAAAAATTGTTTATTTCAATTAGTTTTATTATAGATTTTATTTTAAAATTATTTTAAAAATCCTAAAACCATTTTTCATGAAATCTACAATGCACTGTATTTTTAGGGAATATTTATCAAAATAAATTACGACACATATGAGAATATATCATGAGAAATGAATAAAATATTTATAAATATTAGGTTTAAATTTGGTTAATAAGACCCTTTTCGTCATCATGAAGAGTTACTCATGTAAATATTTTTCCCCTCAGTAAAGGTAAAATTATTAAAATTGTGTTAAAACCATGAGATATGTTCCCCAAATAATCCCCATAGTTTTCTTTTGTTATATTGGATTGGAGATATTTAACTATATCTCTAAAAATAAATTATAATCAATATTGGTTGAATTTTACACTTATATTTGTGTTTAAATTATTGTAATTAAACTATAACGCCTCGACCCCAGTTACCTAGAGTCGGTGCCTTATTACATAACATTGGAATGTCCACAAGGAATCAGGTCCTGAAGGACCGATCGGTTTAGAAGTCTTTGAAAATAGATTACATACAAGAACGTTACATTACATTATAAAATAAAAAACATCAACAACTATTTTTCACCTTTGGAACATAATTATCTCCTTAGTCTATCCCTGCAAGTCAACCATAAAATAATTCTCTATATCCCGGAAAAAATAAAACATAGAAAGGGGTGAGATTTGATGATCAGTAAGGATAAAAATATAGCAGAAACTTTCATAAATAAGAATAAACATTTACGGAAATGTATAAGACTAAAAAACAGATTTTTAAACATAAACATCAGCATAATATAACAATGATAAGATCAAATAATTCTATTTACCTATTCACATGGATATTCAACTAGTCTAATTGTCACATGCAATATCTATAGCCACTTTCATAATAATGGAATGCATAATGCCAGACTTCGTAACCACATAGTCAAAGCTTTGTGCCAAGACTAAAAATATGATTTTATCAAGGACATGTGCCAAGAAACTAGTTTGTCTCATGAGACCTACCGAGGAATCGAGGAGCTATAGCAGGCTCCACCCATCACTTACTAAGTCCAATGCATTCCTCATATTAAAAGGTTTAAACATAACATAAACATTCGTATTAAAACTAGCATACAAAATGTCAATACTTTATTCATAAACCATGAATGGTATAAAAATAACCCATCCAAAGTCAAAAATATCACAAAACCTTCAATAAAATATGTAAGATTTGTATAATAAATCAACCTTGATAAAGAATAATATCTCATAAAGGATGTTGACATAGTTAAAAATGATCAGTAAAAATCTTTGAAAGAAATATCCTTTTTTCATGATATCATTTCAAAGTAACATAATTTATAAAGGAATTAATTTAAATGATTTTTTTGAATCAAAGTGTCCCATACCACTTTGAAAATTTTTAAAGGAATTTACATTTTCAAGCATTCATGTCCATATAAATAAATCCCTAAAACCATTTTAAAAACATTGAAATTAATGAGAAAGGTTTAGAAGAATAAATATTTATAACATTTAGAATGATGTTTTATTAAAAGATTCCCTTAAAAAATATATTTGAAAAATCTTTTATGTAAGATGTACATGGATAATAAATATATCCCAGAAGATACTAATGTAAAAACAGCCTTGGATAATAATGAGAATGTTAAATTAACCCTTACCATGCACTTTCCTTTGGTCTAGGGTACATTTAACCTCATATATAATGACCATAGTATGTTATTAAATTATACCAGAACCATATTAATATTTATTATATCATACATGATTCATTTATGACTTTATACTATCCATTTAATAATTATTTCCACGTTAAATTTACATTTTTGGTAATAATGACTTTCCTTATCGTACATGTTTTAACTTTTTATTCTTCATCGTTTCATATAAATCACAATTTAAATACTTACATAATATAAAAATTGATTTTTATATCACATATATTTAAAATATAAATATTTATAGTAGATATATATATGAAATGAAAGGCACCATTTATGGAGACAGTAGGTCGTACGTACGCATAAACGTTGTTTCCGTTTTCATGTTGTATTGAAATGAAGTAAGCAAATAAGATATATGTAAGTATATATATATATATATATATATCCAGTAGCATTATTATGTCATATATTACATACTTATTAATAATATATATTTTTATAATCATCTTTTAATGGTGAACATGGGAATGAATCTCATCGAGTCGTGGAGACAACAATTCGTACGTACGCATGAGCGAAAATATCCTTATATTTATGGTGAAATCATATGTAATTGGATGGTATAACATATATATAGAATAATAAACATGTTATATTTATTATTCACATCAGTTACACTCATTATTATACCCATCCAAATAATGAAGTGTTTCACTAACAAACTACACCACATCGTAGAGACGGTCAGCCGTACATACACACATATGGTGACTTTGTCATTCATATGTTGGATAGAATAATGAATATGGATGTAACATTTTTATAATAACATCATAGTTTATAGAATATACTAGTGTTATTATTTTATAATGGAAACAACAAAGAAAGAGAAAGTGGATGAAGAAAAGAATTTGAAAGAGATGATGAAATATTTACCTCTTCTTCAGGTTCGTCCTTTTGATTTGATCAAAGGGAAGATTAGGATGGCTTTTTAATCACAATAAGGACTCTTGGTTGATGTGAGGAATGTTGGTAGGATTTTTGTGAAGGGGTTTTCTAAGACAAATGGTTTTGGAGATATGAAATTAAGATTAGCGTAAGTTCCCCTTATAAGAGTGGTGAGATCCAATTTAGGTAAATCTCAAAATATTATTTTATAATAAAATAATTTTTGGTTTGTAATGGCTCAAAAATAAATTATTTCTAGGATAATGTGGTGATGGATCGAAAACCACTCTACCAATAGGTTTTAGACCGGTTTAGGTCAACATATTAACCTTATCTTTTAGATTAAACTCTTAGTTAAATAGTTTGACATTTACCATGTCTATTTGTATTACTATATTACATGGTTAATAAACTTACTATAACTAGAAAAGAGAACCCCATGTGCTAAATTATTATTATATATAACCTTATATATTTCATTTGGCCAAAACTTAGATTTTTAAGAATATTATATCAATTAATAATGTAGTACTTCTTTAAAAATCAATTATGTCAATTTTGACACTATTTAGTATTTGATTTTTTTTAAAATCCATAAAAACTTTATCGCTTTGAATAAAATTAATTTAAACAACCCTAACATGTCATATTAACCTATAAAATTAGTTTAATTCATCATAAGTCTCAATTTACATTTATTTGGTTATTTCTAATATCAATTACTCTAATATTTCATTATTAAGGTAATTAATGCATCATCATTGTCTCATAAATAATTTACATTATTTAATTTATAAATATTATAAATAAAGTACCGTTATGTGGGAAACGTTTTTATCTTTCTAATGAATATTTATAGTCAAATTTAGATTTTTTACCCTATATAAAAAATGGTTTAGTTATTAAACATTGAATTTAACTCTTTTAACTCTTCTTTAAATAAAATAAAAATAAATGTTTTAATCTAATCCATGTGGACCAAATAGGATCCTACCTTATTCCTAAGGTTTTTTTTTGTATAATTATACTTATACATTAGAATAAAAACATATGTAAGGATAATTAAGATATCATTTATACCATTAATTACCCTATTTACTTTTAACTGTGGTAAAAAAAACTCAAAAGCTACTATACACCAAAAATTATTTTCGTCTTATTTAATAAAATTTTACATACTGATATCAACCATGTCTCTCGGATTTTTTAATTCAACTCATAGAAGTAGTAAAATTATGTTTTATGAAAATTCGCTAACGTGCCAAGAAGGTGGGTAAAAAGGTTAAAAAGTTCAATAAAGTTTTATACATCTAATTTTATTATAAAATAACTCCAATGAATTACATTGAACATATATAGGTATTTTATATCTATTTTGACTTAAAATAAATTTAAAAAAAATAATTGTTTAAATAAAAAGTTATTTTTAAATAATAACATAGTGTTTTTCACTATTCATCAAAAATAGAAAGTTTTCAGAAAATTACAAAAAATTCATCATAAGATAATTATTATATACCAAATTCAAAAATGAAATCGCTTTAACCAAATTCAAAACATAGAATTTTCATTTATTAATTTAAAATTAATTCCTGTTGTCAAAACCAAAAAGTGGGTTTTGAAAAAGTAAAAACTATCAAAATATTGACATGTGTTTATGTCAAATTTAAATGTGAAATTACTTATAATGACATATATTATATTAAATGATAATAATTTAATCTAATTATACTCCAAAATATTTCAAATGCTTAATTTAACAATATAAATTATTTCAATTAAAGAAGTCGTTTTCAATTAAAACATAGTATTTTTCACTATTCGTCAAAATATGAATGTTTTCAGAAAAGTACCAAAAATTTATCCAAACTAAATTTTTAATTACCTCTTCTAAAGAAGAATTTAATTTTGTTAAATTGAATATATAAAAGTGTCAAATATTGGTTTTAAAAAGGTTTCTCCATTAAAATGAGTTAAAATTTCATTTTTTGAAAATTACTTCTTTTATCTGAAAAAATGAATTTGGTCTTATATTGTGTATAATAAACACATAATATGGATTTTAAAGTTATATATAGTATATAAGACTCAAAATTCAGCTAATACTATTCATAACCTCTTTTTGAATAGCTAGTTTGGTAAGTTGTGGTGCGCTAGAACTCAGATTTGCATGTAACGCAAGCTATTGAATTACATTAATGAGACTAAGTACAAAAAATCTTGGGGTGTTACAATATCCCCTCCATAAATAAATGGTGTACTAAAAATTTGAAATTGTTCTTCTAAAATAAATGGATAATAATAGAAAAATATTTCATTGGAAAACCCACATCAGAAATTGGGTTAATAAATTTTAGACTTAATAAGAGGGAAATGGAATGAAAATGTCACCACTAAATTATGATGTCAATTTGGAGAACATTGGTGGATATTAAAGAAATATAATTTGAGGAAAATTTTTAATATTTTTAGGGAGTGATTGAGGTCATCAATCACAAACAAGTGTAAAACTGAGGGCCTCAAAGCCATCAGTCTATGATGATTTAAAAAATCATTGGTTCAACAAAACAAAAGGTATTAGGTTACCAAATTTTTGGTTTTAAGATCCATTCCATAAAGTTTAAGAATTTATTTATTCATAGAATAATATGAAAAAAATATACCTGATATGTATAGTTTCATCCTTCAATTAATTCCTACCACAAACTCATCTTTCACTCCCAAAGATGATATAATTCAAAAATATTCTGTTTGTACTAATCATATAGTGTTCCAAAAATAATGAATTTATAATTCATTTGTAATACTATTTAAAAAACTACATTATAAAATCTAGTACATCACATATTCTAGTGGTAGGTGATCCACCCTTGTCGCCCTTTGGTTGCGGATTAAAGTCTCACGGCCTTGCCTTACGCGGCGGGTGGTCGCCTGACCTCCAGGTTGTCCTTTATATAACAATACAAAAATAATCTTAAGAAATTATTTAACCTTAATAATAGTATCTAACTTCATACATAATTCATTCCAACCTTTATAATTTTTCCAAATACTTCTATCCAAACTCACAGTAAAAAATGTACAAAGAAGGCAAACATAGTGAAGATCCTTTTTTCCATGTAATGACATGTGAATACCTTCATCATGTATTCTTCTAAAACGCTGTAACACCTTGAATTACCATAAATCCTTATTTATTACATTCATTCTCCCTTATTTATTATAGAATATTGGATATAAACCTTCTACCCAAGAATTTTGTAAACTCTAACAATGATGGAATATAAAAATAATTAATCAGATTCAAGGTAGTCAAGAATATCCAATATAATTTATCAAAATAAATCATATATTATTCAAAAATTAATACATCACTATTAGAACTATATTATGGTTTATATTTCTCTCAACCATATATTTTCCAAAAAATTATCCTGCTATTAAGTCACTTTTATTGGTTTCACGTAATCTCAAGTCCTTAGTGAAATAGTACTGCAGTAAAATCCTATTATACTCTATAATTCTTATAACATGTACATCATTAATAAAATACTCAAATGACACAATACTTTAATAACAACATAATAAATATAATAATTCCTCTTCATCTTTGGTAGTATTATAACCTAATTATTATCCAATAGCAGTATTCGGGGTATACTCTGATGATTTGGACATTTCTTCACACAATGTCCCAACTCCTTGCTGATGAAACATTGTACATTTGAAACCTTTTTCTTACCCTTGAAATCACGTACTTGGTGTCCTTTTTCTCCACACTTTTAACAAACACCCATTCCCTTCAATCATTTACCATGGTGATTCTTTCCACAGTTATCATATATGGGAAAATCCTTCCTTCCCCTCTTCCCTTTATCTATATTTATATCTTCCATCCTTTTTTCTCTTGCTTCCCTTCAAAGACATAGGTTTCATTGAATTATTTACTATTCGTATTAACACATGATAATCTTTCTTCATATGATTAGAATACATGGGAGACTATTTCCCTTTTAAATGTTGGCTTAATACTATGAAATATATGATCCTTCTTTTTCTTTCGATTAGTCGTATTGCTGGAATTTTCATTCCTTCTACTCGGAACCATTTATAAATAATGGAATACACTACATTACTTTATGAATTGTAATGCATAATTCCAAACTTGTAAAATACCTAATGTATATTCAAATGATTATGAATATAATCTATAATCATAAAATGTTTTATTTGAGGAAATATTTACCCATATATCATTCATAATGTCTTGAATGGAAAATGTGAAGTATCCTAAGAATATCCCCATGGAGTGTCATAACCAAGAGTGCATCATGGACCATTTTCGTGTACCATGATACCTCAGGTCAGGCCTCAAACTCCTTGTCAGATTTTTCACCCCTAGGTATATCTGTTCCAGATCCGTCTCTACCTTCTCGTATCTAGACAGGGACGTATTTCTTGTAAAATTCAAAAAATCCCTATATTACCAAAATTCTCCGAAGTTATTCTATACTAATCCTCAAAGTTTATCTGAGGGTAATGTGCTCTAATCAGAGTTTATCTAAATCTAGTTTCTGAGTTGTGTACTAAACTTTCTCTGATACCAACTATGACACCCCCAACCTAGTTACCTAGAGTTGGTGCATTATAATAGAACATTGGCATGATCACATGGAATCAAGTCCCAAAGGACGGATTGGTTTAGCAGTCTTGGAAAATAGATTTCATACAAGAAAGTTACATTACATTATAAATTGAAAAACATGAATAACATTTCATCCCATTTTATCACAATTATATCCTTGCCCTATTCCGGTAGGTCAACTAAAAAATACTCCTTCATATCCTGGGGAAAATAAAACATAGAAGGGGGTGGGCTCAGATGCTCAGTATGGATAAAAATATAGCATAAACTTTCCTAAATAACCATAAACATTTACGGTAATGTATAAGACTAAAACAAAAGCCTTTTAAACTTAAACTTTAGAATATTATGGAAAAGATAAGATCAAATAACTCTATTTAATTATTCACATGGATATTCTACTAGTCGAATAATCACATCAAATATCAATAGAAATATTCATAATGATGGAATGCATAATGCCAGACTTCATAACCACATAAGAAAAGCCTTGTGACAAGACTACAAATAAGATTTTTTCAAGGACGTGTGCCAAGAAATTAGTTTTCTCATGAGACCTACCGATGCGTCGAAGAGCTATAATGGGCTCCACCCATCACTTACTAAGTCCAATGCATTCCTCATATGAAAATGTTCATATATAACATAAACATTTTTATTAATACTAGTATATGAAATGTCAATACATTATCAATAAACGATGAATGGTATAAAAATAACACATCAAAAGTCAAACATATCACAAAACCTTCAATACAATATGGAAGATTTGTATAATAAATCAACCTTTATTAGGAATAATATCCCGTAAAATATGTTGACATAGTTGAAAATGATCAGTAAAAATCCGTGAAAGAAATTTCCTTTTTCATGAAATCATTTAAAAGTCACAGAATTCATAAAAAAAATTCATTTAAAAGATAGTTTTGAATCAAAGTGTCCCATACCACTTTGAAACTTTGGAATGGAATTAAAATTTTAAATCGTTCATGTCTATATAAATAAATCTTTAAAACCATTTTAAAAACATGTAAATTAATGAGAAAGGTTTATAAGAAAAAAACTTTAAATCATTTAAAATGATGTTTTATAAAAATAGACCCTTAAAAAATCCATTTGAAAACTATTTTATGAAACATCCACATAGATAATAAATATGTCCCTATAGATACTTACATAAAAACAACCTCGAATAATAATGAGATTGTGAAATTAATACCTACCTTGTAGATTCTTTTGGTCGAGGGTACATTTAACCTCATGTATAATGAATATAGTATGTTATTAAATTAAACTAGAACCATATTCATATATATTATATCATACATGATTCATTTATGACTTTATACTCACAATTTAATAATGATATCCATGTTAAATTAATATTTTGGGTAATAATCTCTTTCTTCAACTTAAGTGTTTTAACTTGTTATTCTTGATATTATCATTTAGATCATGATTTAAATACTTCAACAACATAAACCTTGATTTTTATATCATATATATTTAGAATATAAATATTTATGATAGACAGATATATGAAATTTAAGGCACCATATATTGAGATGGTAGGTCATACGTATGCATAAATGCTATTTTTGTTTTCATATCATATTGAAAATAAGTTAGTGAATAAGATATATGTAAGTAAATATATATATATATATCAAGTAGAATTAATATGTCACATATTACATAATTATTAATAATATGTATTTTTATAATCAACGTTGAATGGTGAACGTGGGAATGAATCTCATCGCGTCATGGAGATAGTAATCCTTACGTACGTACAAGTAACAATATCATTATATTGATAGTGAAATCGTATGTAATTAGATTTTATATCATATATAAAAAATAAATAACATGTTATGATTATTAATTACATAATTTATACTCATTATTATACCCATCCAAATAATGATGTGTTTGAATAACAAACTACACCACGATGTGGAGACGGTAAGCCGTACATATGCAAGTATGGTGACTTTGTCATTCATATGACGGATAAAATAATGAATATGGTTGTACCATTTTTATAATAACATAATATTATATAGAATATACTAGATTTATTATATTATAATTGAAATAATAATGAAAGAGGATGTGGAAGAAAAAAAGAACTTGAATGAGGTGATGAAATATTTACCTCTTCTTCAGGTTCTTCCTTTTGATTTGATCGAATTTCTCCTTAGGTTGTGTTTTTTTATCAATGTAAGTTCTCTAGGTTTATGTGACTAAATTTGGGAGGATATATGGGTATGGGTTGGCTGAGCCAAATGTATATGGAGGTGTGAAATTAAGAAAAGGGGAAGTTCCCTTTTATAAGAGAGGTGAGGGTCACTTTAGTTAAAGCTTGAAATATTATTTTATAATAAAACAAATGTAGGATTATAATGGATCAAAACTGAATTATTTTGAGGCTAAGGTTAGGATGGGTTGAAAAACTCTCAAAAAAAGGTTTTAGAATGTTTTAGGTAATCATATTAACCTTATCTTTTAGATTTAACTCTTAATAAAATAGTTTGACATTTAACATGTATCATTGTATTTTTATATTATATGGTTAATAAACATACTATAACAAGACATGAGAACCCAATGTGGTTAATTATTAAATTATATAACCTTATCTTAGTCCTTTGGATTATCCTTTTATTTTTTAAGAATATTATATCAATTAATAATATAGTATTTGTTTTAAAAACTCAATTATGTCAATTTTGAAACAATTTAGTATTTGATTATTTTGAAAGTCATAAATACTGTATCACTTAAAATAATATGTATTTAACCAACCCTAACATGTCATATTAACCTATAAAATTAGTTTTATTTATCATAAGTCTCAAATAACATTAATTTGGATATTTATAATATCAATTATTATAATATTTCATTAATAAGGTAATTACTGCATCGTCATTGTGTCATAAATAAAATAAATTATATAATGTCTAAAAATTATAAATAAAATTTCATTATGTAGGAAATATTTTTATCTTTCTAATTAATATTTATTGTCATATTTATATTTTCTTTAACCCTATATTCAAAATGGTTTAGTTATTAAACATTGAATTTAACTTTTTTAACTCTTCTTTAAATAAAATAATAATAAATGTACTAATCTAATCCAAGTGGACCAAAGAGGATCATATTTTAATCCTATGGTATTTATGGTAGAATTATACTTATCCAATTCAATTATAACATGTTTTATGTTAATTATGATATCATTTTTACATTTAATTACCAAATTTAATTTTAACCGGGGTAAATAAAAGTCCAAAGTTACTATTCACCAAAATTATTTTAATCTTATTTAATCTCATTTTACTTACTGAGGTCAACATTTTCCCTTGTATTTTTGAAATTCAACTCAAACAAGTGGTAAAATTATGCTTTATGTAAATTTTCTAACATGCCTAGATGGTGGGTAAAATATGTTAAAAAGTTCATTAAAAGATTATATATCTAATTTTATTATAAAATTATTACAATGAGTTACATTGAACTTATATAGGTATTATATATCTATTTAGACTTATAATAAATAGAAATAAAATAGATAATTATATAAAGAAAATGTCTTTTTTAAATAATAACGCAGTGTTTTTCATAATTCATCAAAAATTGAAAGTTTTCAGAAAAATACAAAAAACTTAGCAAAAGATAATTTTGATATTCTGAATTAAAAAATGAAGTCTATTTTACCAAATTCAAAACTTGGAAGTTTCATTTATTAATTTAAAATTATTTCCCGTAGTCAAAAACAAAAAAGCGGGTTTTTAAAAATTAAAAACTATCAAAAGATTAACATGTGTTTATGTCAAATTTAAATGTGAAATTACTTATAATGAACTACATTGTATTAAATGATAAAAAAATATAATGTAATTATACTTAAAACCCTTTCAAATGAATTATTTCACACTATAAATTTTTTCGATTAAAAATTTTATTTTCAATGAAAACATAATATTTTTCACTATTCATCTAAATATGAAAGTTATCTGAAATGTAACAAAAAATTATCCAAAATAAATTTTTATATCCTTATTTTAAAGAAGAAATTAATTTCATTAAATAGAATATATAAAAGTGTCAAATATTGGTTTTAAAAAGGGTTCTCCATTAAAAGATGGTGAAATTGCATTTTTTGGAAAATACTTCTTTTATCTGAAAAAAATGAATTGGTTCTTATATTATGTTTACGAAACACATAACATAGATGGTAGAATTATATAGAGTATATAGGATTAAAAATTTAGTTAATACTATTCATAACTTCTTTTTGAATGGCTATTTTGGTAAGTTTTGGTGCGCTAGAACTCGGTGTTGCGTGTAGCGCACACTATTGAATTACTTTAATGAGATAACATAATATGAGATATTTTGGTGTTACCTAAAGAAAATTCAAAAAACAAATCACTCTAGATATTATTATTAAAAATATTTTTACATAATCAAATATGATGATAATTTCAAATATAAGAAATTAATTTAAGGGAGAATTAATTATTTCAATTATGGTAATTAATTTATAGTTTTTTGTCATGGAATAATTAATTCAATCATTGTACAGAATACAAAAATAATTCAATTTAATGAAAAAAAATTATTTTGTAAATGCTATATAAAACTCTAGAAGTAATGTTTTTTGATTTATTTACATTTGACTATGAATTTTTTAGATGAATAAATCCAATATGGGAAGGTTGAAAGGTTAATGATGGAATTACATTATTGAATTGATTCATTTAATATCATATAAATAGAATAGTGTAAAAATGAAATTTATGGTGCATTGAAAAAAATAGTTTAAATGAATTAACTTAATCATCATAAAAACATTTAAATTATGAAATTATGATGGCAGTTTTTCAAAAAAAATATAGCAAGGATATATATGATCAAATTATTACTATATAAGTAAATTTATAACCCTCTATGACTAAATATGAATTTAACATTGTTTTTGTAACAAGTTGATATTAAAGTGGTTAAATAAAATGGTATTGTTTATAATAAAACCAAATCATGTATAAAATTAATTTTATGATTATATTTTCACAATATTCTATATTACATAAAATTGGTTCTAGTTTGAATCATTATAGATGATAGAGTTTTATTACACTAATTTTTTAAGTAATTACATTTGAGTTATTTCCCTCCAGAATAAAAGTACACCCCTTATATATTTTCATCACATATACATTATCCATATAGATCTATAGACTCTATGAATTTCTCTTCCTAAATACCCAAGACATGAATGATATTTATCCTTAAAATATCATTTTAATGTTCCTTTTAAAATTATCTAAAGGAGGCCAAATGAAGAAGCGATAATCATCTCACTCAACCTTCTTTAAAATTAATTCATAATGAAACTCTTGTAAATAATTTGTATTAATCATAAAATATAATCTTCAGTGTCCTAAATATAGTGTATCTTCTTTATTATAATGGAAACACCATTATTTATCATGGCTTCCATCAAATGGGAAGTAATACTATCCCTTAGGCTTACGTGTAGTCTACAACCTCCATATTGTGATACAAATCATTTTCATACACTAAATTTCATGGATAATTACTATGAAGGTTTCAATGATCATATAGGATCATTATGATCTAATTATTATTCATGTGTTTATATATAATATAAATCTTCTCATATTCTAATCTATTGGAAAAGGACAACATTCCTCGAGTGTAAGTGTAAACTACCACCTCTATGAAGTGATATTAATCATTTTTCCCCATTAACTTGGATTGTGGAGATGATAGATTTAAGATTAGGTATATTATGTATATTATATAACAATTATTATTAATTTTGATTTGTTATTTTACAGTATTTAATTCTTTCAATTGAAAATCAAAAATAATGGTCTGGCATATATATGTCTAATAATCTCGATTAACGGTTTAATTTATTATTTTACTTCAAATTTTTTGTACTAATATATATATATATATATAATATGATATGTTTTTCATGATTAATATTGTCGAAATTATGGAACCACAATAAATATAAAAAGACCATGGCTGCTAAACCGAAATATGCATGAGAAACAAAACAGTTTTTACCTAGAACAATTATTTAAATAATTAATTTTAAATTAATTATTGTTATGAAATTTTATGTAAATAATATATATATATATGATTATTTTTTTGAAAAAAATGTATATTATATTTATATTTCCTATACAAGATGCCTGAGCTCATATAAAAAATGAAAATACATGAGGGATGTGATTTATGTTTCTATCTCATTTTAATCGAGATTAATTATGACTAAATTTACTTGGAATAATTTTTTTGATTGCTTTTTATTGATCCATATTAATATCTTCACCTTTTTTATTCATGATATTTCTAGGTAACATTACAATTTTCCTCTATGTGGTACTCAAAATGATTGGAGAAATGTTTTGTTTAAAAAAACTAACTTTAATTCATCTTTGGCCTATAATATTTATCTACCTCTTCCATGATTTATTTGATGTTTTTTATGAATGATTTAATGTTCCCATATGAATTTATAAATTAATTTTTAATCATGTTATAATTTTTATATGATTTATTCAGTGGGATCATATTTTAATTTTGTTAATGATCTAGTTTTATTTTCCACTAAAAATGTTAATGGTATCTCTATTTTAATATACCTAGAATGAAAAAATAATATTACCTCAAGGAATATTCAAATAATTGATGATTACTTTTAAATTTTCCATGTTTATTGTAAAATAATATTACTTCTAATTTATTTTAAAAAATTATGGATTATTAAAAGGTGATTTAAAATGAAAAAGCTATTCTCTACAATAAATATTCCATGTAATATTTTGAATTAATTTTACATAAATGATAACATATTTTGATTTTACTTAGGATTACCAAATGATTTTGTCTAATTATACCATTAAAATTAATTATATATATATATATATTAGGATAATGATGATGATATTTTAATGATATCCCTTTATTCTCTAAGATTAATGATATAATAAAAAGATGAATTCACTATAAAACATGATTCCTATAAATATATTAAGTTATAAAGATGTGATGAATGTTTTTTTGATCTTATTGTATGAATAGATATAGTTTTTATTATATAAAATATGGGTTACGAATTTTATATCCATTTATTCAATTATTAAAGTAATTATTTCCCATTACATAATTATGGGACAAAATTTGGAGTACTTTAGCCACTATTTTAAATTGGTAGGGATGTATAAACCAATTTGGAAAATATTATGAGACACATTATGTATTATTATTTGGGAAAAAAGTTTTGATACATGATTCATTAAAATTTGGTGGCCTCAATACATTACCATGACATATCAAATTTTTTTGGTACCTATGATGGTACCTCACTTATGACGCCATAAACATAGAAGCCTAGAGCAAGAAAATGAAATAATTAAATTGGAATTATTAAAATGAATCAATACACAAAGGCTTGATTAGTTTAGTATTTTATCTGAAAACTTGGTTATATGCATGATACCCTTAATACATTGGGAAATCTAAATTAAAAACTTGAAATAAAATAAAAGGAAATAAATAGAATCTGTGAAACCCCTTCAAAGGATTCTTCTTAAAAACCTGGGGAATGGAAACATAATATGGGTGATCTCTAATGATCCATATGGGTATGTGAAGGGGAAGAAATAATGAATCAATGAAAATAAATATACATGGAATGGTAAATGATATATAACAAATGACATTCAAATAACTATATAAGGAATAATAATTATGGAAATGTTGGAAACTAAAAACACATTCCATTTAATCAGTAAACATTAAATGAAATGAATCCATAGATTTTATCACATTATAACATCATATAAAATAAAAATGATAACTAAAATATCTATGAAGTAAATTCTCAATTATTGGACTTCATCTATAGGGAACCATAAAACATATCCCTTCATAAATTTCACAATACAGTTTAAAACTACAGATAAAAACCCATTAAATTTGGGCAATGGGTTGGTCTCGTGAGAACCTCTCGATGCATAAATATGCTGTCTAAATTCCCATCCCTACCCATCATTGACATTCCAAATAATTCCTCATATATAATAGTTTAAATAAATAATAGGCCTTATCAGATATTCATGTGGAATAAAAATACATTTTAGTAAATAACTCCCCAGTTAAAAAAATCACATTATAAGTGAATACCATATATAAAAAATGTTGTCTGTTTTAATAAATAATAATATCTATTATTTTAGAATATTTATATTCAACAAAATTACCTATGAAAATAACTATAATAACATTATTATTTATAGAGAAAGTTATAAATAGAGAAAACAATTGAGATTAGAAGGATAATCATTCAGAACATTCTTGTAGTAAATTTTATTTAATAATTCTATAGTGTCCCACAACACTTTAAAACATTTTAACCATAATCTCCATGATGAGAGGACATTAAATGAAACCTATAATATCATGAGAATAATGATATTAATGATATAATAAGTCATAAGGATGTATATTCACCATATAAAAATTTATTGGAACACAAAAACAACTATGTATAAATAATCCTAAAATAGTCATCATATTTATTCATGGATTATAGTTTTAAATAAAATAATGAATGATTTTTATGAAAAATGAATCAACATTACAGTAATGGAGGCGGTATGTTGTACGTTCGCATGAGTAATGTTACCATTTTTTCAACAATCATTATGGAAAGAATGTAAGTAACATTATATCTTTCTTGAGTGTTTATTATATAATTAATAACATTTAATATAATATAATATAATTATATATGTTAATATTGTGATGTAAAAAAATCATATCATTTCAAGGATGTAGTAGTCCAAATGTCTAGGACCGACGTTATCACATTTCAGTGTGTGAAAGTGGAAATATATAAAATTATATATTATATTCACATAAATCTAATTAAATTATTAATGTCTTATATATATATATATATATATTATTTCATATAATTTTAATTAAAACGATCCTTTATACACACTTTGTATAACGTGAACAAATAACATCGCTTTGAGGAGGTGGTAATCCACATATCCACAATGATGGTATCATACTTATAGAAAATGAAATTTATAAAGGTATATGCCATTAAAGAGATAAATTATCATAAATACATAAAAAAATATTATATATATAATATATAAACATCATTTCCATAATATTTCTAAACCATTAAAGGTGGTGGAGGAAAAATTACCAACATTTTGTAGTGAGGTAGTAGTTCATTGTACACATAAATTGTAAATTAATTACCCATAAGACGAATGTGTGGGTTATTTTTGTTATAAAACGTAATATAAAAACATATATTTATATTTTTTATAATGGTTTCATTATATATTCATGTAATAATAAGAATTTAGGTTTTGGAGAATTAAATTTAAACTAAAGATCATGATGAAATATGTTACCTCTTCATCTTATAATGACTTTTTGGGTTCACCCATGGGATTACATGGATAGAATTCCTACCAAGGTGTGGAATCTATGACTAGGGGAGAAATATCTTAGAGCTATTATTTAAGATCATTTTCAATCCAAAATTTCTTGATATGTGTGAGGAAGTGTGAGGTTTTAGTTCCATTTATACAGGTGGAGGAGTGACATTCTTGTGTATTTTTGAAAAGGGAATTCTAGCCCTGATTTACCAATGAATGTAGTACTGATAATTATAATACATTAATAAATACGAGGATAGGGTCGATATATATGGACATAAAATGTACTTTGGTCATGTGTTTATGTAATTTTAGGCCTTATGATTTAGGTTTAGACATTTGGTAAGCAAATTTTTCTATTAATCAGTGTAAATAATTTTAATCACATTCACTTTTATTTTTTCCAAAACAATGTTGAAATTAATTAATATAATAATTTATTCTGATTACATATATGGAATCCATTTTTCTAAACCTGAATTAAATGATTAGAAATGGACAATTTAAATATAATCCCTTGGATAATACGACAATGAAATTTTTTAATGCAAAGATGTTCACATGATTTTTATGTTATTATATCCAATAAAAAGTTTATTTTGGTTGAAATAAACCAAATAGGATTAATAGATTTATAATTAATATAATTTTAATTTAAAACCAACTTAAAATTAATTTATCCTGAAAATAAATTAAATGGAAAATGATCTTTGAAATAAATATTTGTATGTTTCACTATTTATCAAAAAACAATGTCAGAGAAAAATACCAAAAAATCATCTTAACATAATTTTTGTGTCTCACATGAAAATATGATGTTTATATTGAAATAAACAAATTATATAAGATCCAATATTGGGATTTAAAATGAGTTAACCCTTAGATGGAGGTAAAATAACCTTTATAAAAATGTTAGTTTTTTTTCATAAAATGGGGTTATTCTTATCTAATTCCTATCAAGTATATTGAATGAATATAAAAGATATTTTATTAATTAAATTATATATATATATATATATATATCATCATAATAATCCACTAATAGTAACTAACTTAATTTATTGAGTTAAAACAACTTTGGGTTCATAAAAATTAGTTTTTAGAGAAACATTTCTATTATATTATTTTGGTTTCTATATTTTTTTATAATTACATGGCAACCCATGAATTAAAAATTATTCTTTCATAAGTTATTTAATAATATTAATATAAAATAATTTAAGAAAATTTTATAATATATTATATTAAAAAATAATTTCTGAATAATATATTCCTCTTCGGTATAACCTGAAATGGCATGTAACGCCAGAAATTCAAGAAACTTGTTATTGTCTGTGATGCATAGTAACTCATAATCAAGTTCATTTAAAGATATATCATATATTTAATTTATTTAATCTAGATAATATATTTTAAATACTCATGGTATTATATTTTCTTATGTACGTGGAGATGTGTGTACTACACTCTATCAAATACAATGTTATTGATTTACAGTTTCAGGGTGTTACATTCTCACCGCCTTAATTAAATTATGCACTTATAATTTGAAATTGATCTCAATAATTTAATGATTGATATTTGAAGATAAATTATTTTTGAAAAACTACATAATGAATATGTTTTATAACACATCTTCCTAATTCTAGGGAAATTAAAATGATAAGGTAATCACAAAAATATGAATTCAAATATGAGAGCATTGGGGGAAACATAGACATGAAAAAATGAACTATCATGTTATGATTGAGAGTGATTCAAAACATGTCACAATGAATTTTGATGACCACAAAGACATAAAATAGAGCTGTGATAATAGTTCATTTATATCATCCAATTTTTTGATAATATAATGACACTTTTGTTCCAATACCCATTTTCTATAGTTGATAAATTCATTTACTCTCATAGACTATGAGTAAATATATGTTACTAGTTAATACACCCAATATTATCCTTTGGTTATTCCATGAATGTTTTCTACATTAAATCATAGGAAATTATTCATAATATGAGGAAGTAAGATATTTTCCTCCAAAACATGATATAATATAAAATTAAACCATTTAATTAATGTTATAATTTTCTAAAATACTACTATCCAACACTTTAAAAGAAGTTCCTTGAATTTATGAAATTATCATTTTATTAGACTACAATCAACATGAAGTGTATCTTTAATCATCACATACCAAAAATGTGAACAACTTTATCTTGTATTATCTTCAAACATAGTAATAACATAAATTAATATAAAATGTTATTTTTAAAATTAAATATTCATTCTTAATTAAGTAAAACAATTTTTTTGTATATATTTTTTAAATCTATAATTTTTAAACCCCATTAATGATAGCATTACCTCTTGCCAAAAAAAATTATATGGTTAAGGGTAGTTATCACATATCTATATCAATAAATTGTTTTTCCAGAAAACATTATCTCATCATTAAGAACATATTAAGTCTTATAGTACCATCATAAAATCTTTTTTAAAAAATTTAACTTGAAACAAAATCAATTTTATAGGTACTAGTCAACAAATGATCTCAAATATTCAGTAATAAAGTATTGCAGTCTAACCGTGTGTATTTCATAATTCATATGTTGAGAACAACATCAATAAAATAATTTTACAATATTTTTCCTAGATCTACATATAGAAGAAAATTAATCATTCCACTTCGATTGTATCAATATCAAAAGAATAACCTTAATCCACTATATTCTAAAAATTTAGATTCCAACTAATCTTAAGGAATTTTTTATATAGTGCTCCAGCCCACGAATTTATAACACTGAATAATAGTGTTTTCTTTATTTTTGATTCATTATATTTCCTGGTGAACTTTCTCACTACACTTATAATTCACTACCAATCCATTCAAGCATTTAATTGGGAAATTATTTATTGATTTGACTGATTTTGGAAAATCATATATTCCCTTTATCGGTTTTTCTATTATTTTATCTTCCTTTATATTATTATTTGATTTCCCTTTGAAGTGATATAACTTTGATAATAATTTTACTTTCTTCAAAGAATATAAAACTATTAAATCATATGAATAAAATATTTAAGACACTAGATCCTTTCAAAGACGTTGCCCATGTCCTTCAATTAAATGATCAATATTACATTCCCTGTAATATATGAAATCTTTATCATACATTTACAACCTGGTAATGGTAGCTTCATACTCCACAAAACATTATTCTACCTTTTCCTTATACGAATGAAAAGGTTCTTAATTTTAGTTTTTTGATCATGAAGGAAGTATTTATCAAAGAATATATCCTTAAAATAACTTAATTCCATGAGTTCTATTTCTTCTTCCTCCAAAATATTTTGGATCATGGACCACCGTTTATTATCATTACATTAAAAACAATACAATGAAAGTGCTTCCTATTCATTTTCACCAGATACCAATACCATAAATATCATTTCCAAATATATAATCAATTGTTGAACCTCCATTGGGTCAATTTTCCCACTAAATTATGGTATCCTCTATCTCATAAAGTGATCTAGCATCATAGAATATAATTGTGGGATAGGTTTCTTCATCGGAGAAAGGATATGTGCCATAAATTGATTAAGCAACCCAAATATCACCATAACGTACTTTTTTCTAATACAAGTTACATTAGATTTATTGTTTGGGAATTATATACATCTTCCAAAATTATTGGAATCATTTATCCATCAAGGGGACATTTATAAAAAATAGAATACACTAGATTAGATAGTATCCTTTTGTAACAGAATATAAAATAAAAAACTATCAAAACACATAACATAAATAGAATATTTTATGTATACCTAGTCTCATAATCATAAAAATTGTTTCATTGGTGATATCATTACATTAAAATCTTCAATAATGGTTTGTAAATTTTGTGTCAATTATCCATGGAATATCCCCTATGGTTTTCAAACTTGGTGCATAATAAAGTTCATTCTATTATACGATGTTAAGACAAGATAGGTTTGAAACACCTTTTTTAAGATTTTATTCCTATGTACATCTCTTTTAGAACATCTTCTTAATGTAGTATCTATAATGGGATGTATTGTTAGAAAGACCTTCATAATTCAAACCTTAAGGAATGTATATGATAATCTTTTATACTTATCCTATTTGACAATAATGGGGTTATTATTTCTTTTCTATGATTTCTAAATATAGTATCTAAGGTTACATCATAATTCCCTCTAATACAAACTATAACTCCCCGACCCTAGAAGCACATAGTTGGTGCATCACTTTATTTCATTGGCATGATTAGATATAAACAAATCTTGAAGGACTGATCAAGTTGGCTATTTTGGAAAACTAGATTACATACATAACACCCATTATATGGTGGGAAATATAAAAAAAAGAAATTTGAAATAAATATATTATTTAAAGATGTTAAATGTATTTTATTCATAACAAGGGGAAAGAAAACATAAAATAGGTGAGATCAAATGATCAGTTAGGTTAAGTAATGTGGATAAATTAATGAATTAATAGAAATAAATAAACATGGAAATGTTAATAACTGACAACACATGACATTAGAATAACTAGATATTCCATAATAAATATTGAAATGTATAATGCTGAAAAAACATTATATTTAATCAAAAAACTAAGAATTACATGAATCCATAAATATTATCCCATCAAAACCTTAGGGATTATAACAATGATAATTTAAATATCTATTAATTAAATGAATATTTATTGGAAGTCATTATTGAGTCACCTAGAAACCAATACCATCAAGAGATTTCAATATACTATTTAAAAGTACAGATAGAAACCCGTTCAATATACCTAAGTTAATTTTATCATGAGAGCTTGTCAATGCATTGAGGGGAATGTAATATATGCCACCCACCTTCCATTTCCAATCTAATATAATCCTCATATAGAATAATAAAAAAATAATTATAATATATTTTTACTAAATGAAGAATACCTTTTTATTAATATTTCCCCAATTAATCAAAATACTGTCAAAGTGAAAACTGTGTGTGAAATTGATAAATGTTTTAAGAAATAATAATATTAATTGTACAATAGTATATATATTGATGGAAATCCTAAATGAAAAATTATTAAAAAAATTAATTATTTTAGGATAATTTTAATAACCGTGAATGTATGTGGGATTGAAAAGATAATCAATACGAACATTCTTGAGGAAAAGTATTCATCAAACATTCCAAAGTGTTCCATACCACATTGAAACAATTGAATTATATTAAATATAAATGTATGAAATTTAATGAAACTTATAATATTTTCATAATAATGATATTCATGATATAATATTTTGATGGGTGGTATATACGCCATAAAAAATTTAATTGGTGCATACGAACAAATAAGTCTCAGTGTAATGTAAATTGTAACAAGGTCCCTTTGCTTGTGTTTAAATTTCCACTTGTATCATTATAATATAATGAAATAAACTATATTGATTATTTACATGATTAAGATGCACTTAAATGTTTATCATTACTTTTATTTCATAGTTTACATTGTTTTAAACAACTACTTGAACAATTAAGATTACATTGGCTGTTATGGCCATTTTTGGTCTACGGGTTAAAAATGACATTTTAGGCCATTTATGTTCAATGGAATCATTAAATAAACAAATATAGAATAAAAATAAGTAAAAAATTATAATTTTTTTTACATAAAATATAGTTTTAAAAAATCCTGAATTTTGTATATGAAAAAATAACCAACGTTACAACCATAGAGAGGGTAATCTATAGGTACAGATGAGTAACATTCCCATTTTTTCTAGGATCATTATTGAAAGAAGATAAGTAATATTATATCATAAAAAATGGATAATTATATCATAAAAACCATTTTATAAAATCATATATACTTATATATATAATTCTTTAGATTTAAAAGGAATCACATCGTTTCGAGGAGGTTGTAGTTGATAAGTCCACGATCAATGTTATAGATTTTTTGTGTGTCAAAAAGGTAATAAAGAAAATGATAAATTTTTTATAGAAATTTTATTATAACATTAATACCATATAGAATTCATTTATTTAAATTTTTTTAATTTAATCCCTCATTTATACATTCCTTGTATGGAGTGATTGAATCACGTCTCTGGGAGGAGGCGGTTGTCTGCTCTTCCACAATGATGTTATCATATTTAGACATAATGGAAACTATAAAGGTATGTGTTATAAAAGAATTTAATATAAATAGATACATAATAAATTTTATATATATCATTTAGAAAAAAATTCCATCATAATTATCCATAATGAATGGTTGTATATGAAATATGAATGACATCATTTCATGCGACAATAATTCATCGTAAAAAGAAATGGTATTTTTATTACCCATTAAATGGATGGGTGGGTATGTTTCAATCCAAAACAAAATATGGCAACCTGAAATTATATTTATGATAATGTTTTATAATATAATAAAAGGAATAAATAGATTTGAGGGGGTGGAAAATGAAAATAAAACTACAGATCATGGAAAAGGATGTAACCTCTTCTTCAGGTAACTCTTTTTGGCTTGCACCAATGGGTTTCCATGGATGGAATTATTCCGAATGTTATTATTCCTGTAATAGATGATTTATTTTGAGGTGCTATTTGGATACATATTTTTCAATCAAAAGTGTCTTAGTATGGGTGAGAAAGAGGGAGGGATTAGTGGTATTTTATAGTGGAGGAGGAGTGACACACTTGTAAATTTATGAAAATTGAATTCCACCCACGTTTTTTAAAAGAAAATAGAAATAATGATGTTACAAATTATATCCAAATGAGTAGAGGTAGATATATTTCCTTTTAGTTTAATTTGGAAATGTATAGAGAAAATCTTTTTCCTTTCTTTTTATGTTTAGTCATTTGTAGAGATAATTGTAATCTTAATCATTATAATTAATTCTAATTAGTTTAAATAATATATTTCATAAAAAAATATGATGAACATGTTTGGAATTATAAATTATTCATATTATAAATATGGGATTGATTTTTTGAAATTCCAATCACGAAATTGGAATAAATTAATTTAAATTTAATCCAACAGAAGTGATGACAATGCAGGTTTTTAATGTTAAAATGATCAAATGTTTGATATGTTTTTAAATCCAATTGCATTGTTAAATTGATTAAAATTAACTAGATTGGATTACAATATATATAACTAGAATAATATGACCTTAACAATAATAATAATAATTGTAATTTATCCTTATATATAAAGATGATGAAAAAGTTTATTTGGATAATTTTTTTGAATTTTTAAGTATTCCTAAATAATTAAGCATCACAAAAAATACCTAAAATGAATCCTAACCTAATTTTTATATTTCATATATTAAAATGTTGTTTTATTTTAATCATAAAATCTATAAAAGTTTTAAAAATAGGATTTAAAATGGGTTCTCCATTAAAAGTCTATAAAACTACCATTTTAAATATATTAGTTTTTATATATAAAATTCGGTTTCTTCTTATATTGTTTCCATAAAATCTTTTAGATACATATAAAAAACATTTGATTTAGTATATATTATATATATTTTATTAAAATATGCCACTGATATGAATTTATTGAATTAATTAATTTTAAAAAATGGTGCATAAAAATATGGTATTATAAAAAACACATCAATTATATTCATTTGGTTAATATATTAATTTAAAATTAATTGGTAATAATGAATTCAAATATAAATTTTCCTAATTTATTTAATAATTTTCCTAACATATAATTAACTTACTAGGTTATAACATATATTATTAAATAATCCTGATTTAACAATATATTTTTGTTCGATAAAACTTGATCTTTGGTGTAATTCAAGCCATTGAAGACAATCGACGTTGCCTAAAACTCCTGCTAACTCGATATAACATGCATATCAAGAGATATCATATATCTAATTTTTTTCAAAATGTTAAATGTATTGTAATTTCATGTGGGTAATATATTCCATTGCACGCTTGGTGATGTGTGTGATATATACTATCATGTAAAATAATTATACTCTATAATTTCAGGGTGTTACATTATCCAAACATTAATTAAATTGTGTCCTCACAATTTATACATTAGATTTTTAATTTATTAATTGATATTAGAAAATAAAATTTTGTGAAAAAACCGCATTTCAAATAGTTTTATAATTCATATAATTAATATTAGAAAATGTAAAATGTGATGGACCTCATAAAATTAAGCATCCAATTATGATAACATTTTTGAAAACCTGTACATGGAAGAAAAATAATACTATCAGTTTCTGATTGAGAGTGATAAATGACATTTTTAGATGAAATTTGATGACAAAAAATCTATAATCTATAGATCTAGAAACAGGTTCTTGATATATTTATAAATTTGGGAGAATTGTAAAATAATTTTTTTCAAGACACTTTTCCTATAGTTGATAAATTATTTCACTCTATAATAAGATAAGTAAATATAGGAGTTTATTAGATAAACACAATATTCTCTATTACTTGTGCCATGAAAAATTTATAATTTGTTTCATAAAATATGATTCAATATATTTTAATGTAAAACCATAACCTCTATAACCTCATCCAATTATCAAATTAACCCATTTTATAAATGGTTAACATTTCATAAATATTATTACATACCACTTTATATTAAATGTCATTGAATTTCCAAAATTATTTTTTCATTCACCATCAATGAATATGAATTCGCTATTAAATCATCACATTCAGAGCATGTGAACACCGTCATTATATATTCTTATAAAAGATGGAAATAAATTCAATTACCATAAAATTATTTTGGAAACACGAATTATTCATTATTCCTAAAATAAAACTCACGTAATGTTATATTTTCATTAAATCCAAATTTCTTGTAAACTCCATCATGTATAGAATAACAACTTTCCAAAAAAACATTAATCATTTTAATGTAGTTAAAAATTATCTATATCAATTATTTTTTGTCCAAAAAACATTATCTCACCATTAAGAACATTTTACGGATTATGCTTCCCTCAATCTTGTTTTTTAATAAATTTTATCTTTATAGTAAATCAATATTACTAGTACCATTCAATATATGATATCATATACTTAATGTAAAAGTATTATTGTACAATTATTATTCATTTAATAATTTATATAATGAGAAAATAAGAAAAATATTTTTATAAAAATTTTATTAGATCAAAATATAAAAGAAAATTAATCATTAGACTAGAGTTGTATAAAAAATATTGAAATTAATCATTTTCCTTATTATGTTGTATATTCCAATGATTCTTGTAAAATTAATATTCATAGTGACTCATCTCATTGATGTTTTAATAATATATAGATTTTTTAGGTTCTTTTACATGAATTCGATTTATTATTAACATTTATCCCCACAAATATAACATACTCTCAGTCCTTTCAAGCATTTCTTAGGGTTTTTTTCTATAGTAATCACATGTTGGAAAATCCTTTTTTCCCATCTCCCATTTTGCATCCATTTTCTATTAATTTCTTTTCTTATACTACTCCCATTTAATACCATTAGACTTGGATAATTCTTTCTCTATCTTGATAGCTAATAAAACTATTTAATAATATGAAGGTAGTGTTTGACACACCAGTACCATGTAATGAATTGTCTTAAGTCCAGTAAAGAAATTATCAATATTACATTTGATATTGCTTAATAAATCTATAGGATAACTTTCATACCAGGTAAAGGTAGTCTCATAATTCACAAAACATTTTTTCTTAAATTCCCTTAATATTTTGAACATTCTATTCATATCAGTAGGTTGATCACGGGGAAGTATTTATCTAAAAATTTATCCTTAATTTTCAACCATTCCCTGATCTCTATTGGTTATTCCTCCCTAAAATTATGGATGAAAGGCCACCATTTATCAGAAACACAATGAATTCAATACATATAAATTGTAAAATTTTTCAATTAAACTCATCCTGAAGCTATAAATATATTTCAAATGAATTATTCCACTGGTCACCTGATATTTGGTCAATAATACAATTAAATTATGGTTGAATATATCACATAAAGTGATATAGAATCAATGTATATATTTGTCGGATAGGTTTCCCCATCTAAAATTGGTAATGTTTCTCTACATTATTAAGCTACCATAATATATCTATAACATACTTAGTTCTAATACTAGCTACACCTACTTTCATTATAGGTAAAGATATAAAATATCCATGATTATTTCTACAATATTTATTCAATATTCCATTTATAAATAATGTCATATACTAGATTATATCATATAACTTTGTAACATAATTATTAATCAAAACACTAGTGGAACCTATAAAATAAATATAAATCTTTTTATAGATAATCTCAAAATAATATATATTCTTTCTGTTTGGATAGAATTACATTGAAATCCATCATAATGTTTTATAATGGGAATAAAAATTATCCTAAGAGTATCCCCTTGAAGTGTCAAACCAGTTGTGTAGTAAGGCATGTTGTTATGTATAATGTTATGCTGAGTTTGGCCTGAGACACCTCACCTGAGTTTTTACCCCAAGGTATATCTGTTCCAGAACTACATCAACTAATATTTTTCAGGAAATGATTAATTTCTAGAAATACCAAAAAAATAACTTAAATACTGAAATTATAGTATGTCTATCTATACAAATCCAAAATTTATACCTTAAGGGTTTTCTACCTAAGATAAGCATTAAAAATTTTATTTCCAAGGAGGTTTATAAATATCATATGATAATAATAGTAATTCCTCGACCCCTAAATCCTAGTCATGATGCACTGGTTTGTCAATTTGGCATGATTACACAATCCAAATCCTGAAGGACCAACCATTTTAGAATTTTGGTAAACCAGATTGCATGCATTATTTTAATAATATATTAAGAAATAAAAAACATTATAAATAATAAAATGAAATAAAATGATTCCTTATAGCTCATCCAATTGATTCATTTTCTTAATAGGGAAAAGGGATACATAATAAGGGTAAGCTCAAATGAATAGTAAGGATATGTAAACTATAATTAATAAATAATCAATGAGAATGAATCAAGATGGAATATTAAATAACTAAACACACTTTCCATTCACAAAAAATAGATAAGGCATAATCAATATGGTAAGGTAATAAAATAAAAACACATGAATGTTAATCAATAAATTGAGTGTGAATTGAAACAATAGATTTTATCTAATGAAAATATCAATAATAATAAAAAATTTTACTAAAATATATATGATTTAAATGATTAACTATTTTGTGTAATGTAAAAGGAACATGATAACCAATACCATTATTACCATTCAAAACAGACTTTAAAACAACATATAGAACCCTGTTTAATTTGGACTACTTATTTATCTAATGAGAACCTACTATTGCATCGAGGGACAATTGGACCCACCCATCATTTCTAGTCCAATTTTTTTTCATATATACCAAATAAATAATAAGGCTTATCAAATATACATATTGAATAAATTATTGGAAGCTATCAATATTTCCCTGGTTAATCAGATAACTTTTAAATTGAACATCATATGTGAAAATAGTATACGATTTAGGTAACAATAATATAAATTGTATGAAAAAACGTAAATTCTAGTAAATTCACAAATAAAAAGGACTCAAACAAAATTATTTTCCCAATATAATGATAACTATCAGAAGATGAAGTAAAATGGTAGAAATAATCATTAAGAACATTTTTGAGGAATATAATATTTAAATAAAACAAAGTGTCTCATACCATATTGAAACAAAATAAATTATAATCACCATTAGCATATGAAATTAAATTAATATTATAATTTCATGAGAATAAGTATATCCATGATATAATATGTCAAATGGTTTCATATACCCCATATAAATTTAAATTACCACAAAACAATAAATACGCCTAAATAAAATGTAAATTGAGATGTAATCCATTACCTTCAGTTTGACTTGTCGTGTGTGTCATTATAATCCTTAATAATAAAACTATTTTAATTATTAATATGATTAACAATATATAATGTTTAGAATTACATTTATTTAACTTATTTTAATTTTATGAACATCTACTTAACCAATTTAGTTTATGTTGTGTGTTTTGACCATATTTGGTCTATTAATCCAAAATGTCATTGGTGGGTAAACTATCGTAAAAAAGTCCATTAAATATAAATATATAGAATTATAATAATTAAATAATTATCACATTTATATTTAAATTATTTTTTTCAAAACAACAATGAATTATAGTTATTAAAAATGAACCAACATTGCAATCATGTAGACTGTAGGTCGTTCGTACATTGGAGTAACATTCCCATTCATCAATGATAATTATGGAAAGAAGGTATGAAAAATTATATTATTAAAGAGTGATAAATAGATAAAATATTACATTTTATTTAGATATATATACTTTTACATATAATTATATTTATGTAAAATGAAACACATCATGTCGAGGTGGCGATAGTCCAAACATCCACGACTGACATTATAACTTTTTTGTGTGTGAAAAGGGTTATAAATAAAATGATATATTATATTTATATAAATTTAATTATATCATTAGTTTAATATATATGTTATTCTTTATTCATTTCTTTAATTAAGACAATCCATCATACATTCCATGTGTTTATTGAATCCATCACATCGCATTTAAGAGGCTATAGTTCACACAACCCCTATGATGTTATTATATTTACAAAACAAAATGTATAAAGGTATGTGCAAAAAAAGATTTAAAGATTCATAAATACTTAATAAATAATATATAAATAACATATAAACATAATTTCTATCATAATTACCAACCATGTAATGTGTTAAAAAAATTAATGACATCATTTCGTATGGTGATAGTTCATCATACACATAGATGGTATTTCATTACCCATTAAAAGGATGTATGTGTAATTATTAGTAAAACTTTAATATATCAACATAAAAGAATATTTAAGATACTTTTTTTATATAATAATGTAACAATAATATTTTAGTGGTAGATACTGAATGTAAAATTGAATACCGAGAGGAATGATATTACCTCATATTCGTGTAACTCCTTTTTGTTTGCACCAATGGGAATCCCTAGATGGAATTATTCATATAATAATGATTATATGATGAGGATATGAATTTTTTGAGCTTTTTATTGATATCTTGGTCAAGAAAATGTGTCTTTATAGGTATGATTAAGTGGGACGTATGAGTTACTTTTTATATTAGAGGTAGAGTGGCACTCTAGTAAATTTTTTAAAAGGGAATTCAAACAACTTTTTTCCCCATAGAATGTGTAAAAAATAATGGCCCAAATTTAAATTAAAATTTATTATAGGGACAAAATATTTCTATGAAATGGATTTTGGGAATGTTTTAGTTCATTTTAGTATTAAAGTTTAAGGTTTACTCTTTTATTTAACTAATTTTGTTCATAATCCTTATAATTATGTTTAGTCACATTTGCTAAAAAAATTGGAGAAAAACTACATCATACTTATTTAATAATATCTTTTATGTTGAATCAAAATATGAAATCCGTTTTCCAACATTCCAATGTCATAAGTGTCATAAATTATGTTAAATATAATCTGGTAGATGGATTGACAATGCAAGTTTTTAATATAAAAATATTCAAAAGTTTGTTATGTTTTTATATTAAAATTAAAATTGAAATTAGTTAAAATGATGAAAATTGGAATAATTGATTTATTATTATTATAATTTGACATTAAAACATAAAAAAATAATTGACCCTAATAAATAAATTAGACGCAAAAATATATTAGGATTAAAAATTAATATTTTTCAATATTTATCAAAAAATGGAACATCATATAAAAATAAAATAAAATATAAAAAAACTAATTTTTAATGTTAAATTTAAAATATGATGTTTATATATATTAATATAATCTATAAATGTTCAAAAAATTGCATAAAAATTATATTCAACATTAAAATGTTGTAAATATGCCCTTATAAAAATATTAACATTTACGTATAGTATTTGGTTTGTTCTTATCCTATCCATATAAAATCAATTGGATGAATTTAAAAAATATTTTATTGAATAAATAATATATATATATATATAATTAAAATTATATACTAATATAATTTTTCTATTTTCATAAGTTATAACAAATTTGGGTGCCTATGAATAGGTTTTTATAAAAACGTATCCCTTATATTCAATTGGTTTCTATATTAATTTCTAATTAATTGTTAACCAATTAATTCAAAAATAAATTCTCATAATTTAATTAATATAATTCATATGCTTTAATTTAACATCTAAGTTATATGCTATTATTATAAATAATAATTTATTAAAAATATATTAATGTTTTGTAAAACTCGGTCTTGTGTGTAACACAATACATTGAAGAAACTAATTATTATGTGTGATGCTCACTCACTCATTATCACATGTATATAGTAATATATCATAGATCTAATTTATTAAAAATATAAAATATATTAAAATTTCATGGGGTATTATATTTCCTTACATTCTTGGTGTTTATTCTAGAATTTTGGAGTGTTACAAAACTTTTTTGGATTTTTAATTTTTACAAATTGAATGTATGATTTATGACATATTTCTTAGGATTTCTCACTATTATGCTTCATTTAATTAAAAATGATAACATTTTATGTAAAAGATATTGATGTTGGTCTATGATAGAATTAATATTAACATTATATGTCATGGTCATAATCTACTAACCTTATTCATGTCATATTATTTCATATTATCATTGATTGATATCTCCCATTTTTACCCTCATTGGGTATCCAATCAAAACATTTTTTATGTTTCTCTTTCCCTAGTATTTGATTAATGGTTTTATGTATGTTTTATATATAATGGTATGAAGTGACAATAATATTATGATTGATTATGATTCTTATACCATTATATGATATATATGTATCTATTCTATAGATACACAATCCTTTTTGGTTATAACATGTATTTTATTGTTACGTATTGAATATTTTAGTAAAAATATAAACTATTTATGTGTGAAATGATCTATTTGCTATTAGGTGACTATTTAGAGGGTAGAATTTGAGTAACTTCTTATTAATTCATACAGATTAACTTTTTTTAGTTGAAATAAGGGGAATATAATTTTTTGAAGTCGAGAATTGTACATGTGAGTTTGGATTAGGTCCAATTGATCCAAAAATATATGAATGTGTCCTAGGGTAAGTAGATTTCATACATCGATCATTTTCATAAAAAATTATTGTTTTCTTTTCCTAGGCATATTTTATTTAATGTGTCACTCAGACATGGGAAAAATCAAATTTGGATTTATAGTTAGATGTTTCCCTAGTATAGTAGGTCATTTGAGATTATTAAGTGGATCAAGTTGATTGCATATTGATAGGATATTCTATAATAGTATAGTTTTATTCTTGATTTTTTCCATGTTTGAAAATATCATTAGTACCACTATAACAATTTTAATGTGAATTATATAGATGATATTGAGAATGAGGATAATGTTACATTGATAAAAAGTTTGTTTTTATTGTTGATTATATTGAGTAAACACTTTGGGTTCAGATCATGGATAGAGTTTGTGTGTTTTGGTAGAATAAAATTATTAAATAGGAAACATATGGTTAGTAATATTATATGTAGGCTTAGTTTCTAAGGAAACATACATGGAAGCTTGGGGATGCTGCGTAGTATAGCTCGATGATGATTTGTTATATAGTGGGGAGTTTTTATATGGTATAGACCATTGTCAACATAAATAATAATTAAAATATTTGTTAACATACATTTCAATTAACTTATGGAATTTATTCCCTAGTTTACGGAATGTATAGAGATCATTCAAAGGGTGAAATACATGAAAATGTAGAAAATGGGGCATCAAACCATGATACATGGTTAGAAAAAAAATTTGTTAACTGGTCACCTTGACTATGAAGCTTATTTTAGAGGAAAAAATAGTTTCAAAAAAACTAGTATGTTGTCATACAAGACTAAGTAAGAGTTGTTTCTATATATATTGGGGCTTTTATGTTTGGAACATGGTTTTGAAAAAAAAATTATATACGTAGTACAAGTTAAAATTTTAAAATTTACCAAATTTCCCTCCCCATATTTGGAGACACTCACTATATTTTTATTTCAAATTCACTCCAAAAATACTTTAGTGTGTCTCAAGATTCATCTCCTTCTAAAAGGGTGAATATAGTTCAATTCATGGCTATGTTATATTTTTTTCTAGTGATTCAATACCCAAGGAAATTAAATGAGTATTATTCCATCCACTATCTGTATGTTTCACTGTTGTGCTTTCCCTCATTATTTATATTTAGGATCCTTATTTATAGGGATATTTTTTCATTTGTGTATAATATCATTTTAAAATTCATCAAATTTTTATTTTTTATGATTTTATATCAATGAATATAATTTAGGTTTTACTTCGAGTTTTGTACTTTTATAATTTTACTTTCAATAAATACATGTGGTATGCTAGATAGTAATAACGTGTTGTGTTTTGGATATCTTGATTAATATTACATATTGGGACATGAATTGTAGTTTTAGTCCTTTTGAAGATCCCATATAGAATTTTTATGATTTTGAGATAGAATCTAAATGACCCATGGGTTATTCTAAATCACGGTATTGAAAAAGTGGGACATTGAAATGTCAAATAGGGGTTTTGAGAATAACCCTATCCAGATTATTGGTTTGTTTTGTATGATGGAAAAAGGTGTTACATTTCATATATTGGGAATAAAAGGTATAATTTCATATTAAGGGGATTAAATGCTTAATTTATGAAGTGGCATGTTTTATTCATTACATGTCATACATGGAATTTAAATATTTTATAACATGGTTATATAGTTAAATTGATTAAATAATAAATTATTTTTATAGTTTCTCCGTGTTATGGAAATTGGTGAATAATTATTTTATAAATAGAGAAACAAATATTCTTAATGTGTTAGAATGGTGAAATTTGTTGAAAATTAGAGTTTGGTAAATGATATAATGTATTTTATACTAGAATTACAGTATTAGAGCCACTTTTATTTAGGAGGTTTTTGATGTTAGGACAATTATCTAGGAACCAATTGTATTTTCAATGGTTTGGGATGTGGTACTTATTCTATACATCCATTGTTTATGTACCAAATTAGTTCTCTAGGAACCATTTATATTTATAAATTTATTTGTGTTATACTAAAATTATCAAAACTAATAAATTTGATACATCGTGTGGGTTTTAAGATGATTCTTTATGAACTATTCATTAAATAAGGCAGACCTCTTTCTATTGTTTTTTTGTATTTATTACCCTATGATTATTGCTCAGATGAATAGATTATTTTGAAGTATTTTTTCTTATATGAGGTATACATTCATAACTCAAGGGTCATATGGTAAAAAAATCTATTAATTATGATTAAAAGATTTTTATACTGTTAAATGGTCTATTAATCCTTTGTATTTCAATGTAAATTTTTTCTTAAATAAGTTATTTAATAGAAATAATTTGTTGTCGCATATTAAGTTGTATTGAAACTCTTAACAATATTCCAATCAATCCTTTGTATACTTCATTATTATATATCAGTATAAGGGAACTGAACCGATGATATATGGATGGATTTGGAATTCGTGGGACATATGTTTGATGAGGAGACCAATCAATGTGTACATGATAATTTTTTCGATATTTAGTTTATTTATTCTTCTAGGATAATTTTAACACATTCTATTATCTAAAAATGAAAAGCTCTTTTTATTGACATGTTGGACCAAACCTATTTTTTGGGAATTTGGATTTTGATGTGTTGTTACTTGTTTGTTATTATTTGTTTTTATTTTTAAGTTCATAATTCTTATAAATATGGATTAGCATCTCCCCATTACTCAATGGAATGTAAATACTTTTTGACACTATTTGACATATGAGAATTCTTTTTCTCAGGTCATATGGTAAAAAGGATTGAATTAAATTCTGAGTGAGTGTGGTCAAAATGTTACAAATTATGTGGAATTATATGCCTATTATTCAACATTGATTATTCATTCCAACCATTCCTCGACCTATTATTTTTTTCATAATCATATCCATAGTAATATTATAAATTAAATTGAATCTTACTATACATATAACATGCAAATGGGTTCTTTGTCGGGATAAACCATATTTTTACTAATATCAAAAAATAGTTTTTATCTAATTAAGGAACGATTATTTCAAAACTCCCTAAACCTATACACATTGTTATTAATGGGATTATTTAGCTAAAAAATTATATTTTCTGATTCAATGGTATCATATTCTAGGACATGGTGACTAATTGAGGCATCAAATTTACACATTATCATTAATTATGATGTTTCGTAAACTTTTAGAGATAGAATAATATCAACTACTGAATCACTGAACACATAGGATGGTGTAGTGACCAATGAAATGAGTGGTGTTATTAAATAAAATATTATAGTGAAATATTTAGTATATTAAAAACGATTTTAATCAAAAATATTAAAGACATTGGGATTTCTAATCACCTTTAATGAATCAAATATCTAAAAAATAACTCAGTTTATAAGGATCATAGGAAAAGGTGTTTTAATTTATTTTTTTACCAAAAATTTTTTCATTATATTATTACTATATTTATCCAATATTTATTGATGAAACAATATATAATATTTTTCTAATAATGTACTTATACTAGGAAAATTCAGTGTTATTTTGTTCAAAGGATAAATAATTATCAATCACAACTATCTTATAATTTTAAAACCCCTATAGTGGTGACATTACTTTATTATATTTGATTAAAATGGAATATTATATCTTGAACATTTATAATAAATGAAATTTTCATCTATTTAATATATTAATATTTTTTGGTCTAACTATTTAGTAATATGAATAAATGTGATAAATATATTATTATAACAATGAAAAAATACCTGATAAAATCAGTGATCATACATTGTTGAAATTATATATCATATATTTTTTTATAAGAAGCATCTTGAATGATAGAAGTTGTACACTAGATATTAGGAAATTCTATCTTGGTTTTGAGATCATTAATTATAATATGCATAATTTTTTAACAATGTGTTACCTTTTAATAGATTATAAATCATGAATTAAATATAAAAATCATAAATTATTAAAATCTATCATTGATAATTATATTTTTTCATTACACTTTCCGCAATGATTTGAGTTCCACCTTGTGAATGACATAGTTAATTTCAATAATATTATAAGACTTATCATGTGTTAAATATAATTATGAAATGAAAAATATCAAATATTTTCATAAAAATAATTATAAGTTATCACCTAAAAAGGATAAGAATTCTACCAATCAAAAAGTCATTCCAAAGATGAATGAGAAATTCAATTTTTTTATTCATATTGAGTTGAATATCTTCATGGGGTATCACATTTGGGTCAATCATAGGTTGTAAAATAATTTTAATTTCATGGTAAAATTCAACTTGAGTATTATAGTTAACATCATATTAGATTTGAACCACATCTTTAGGAATCATGAATTTAGTTTTATATTCAATGGAATGGTTTGGCATGGACACATCTATTTGATCTAGATATTTATGAATGTTTTTGATAAAAAAATTTAAATAAAATATAGGAAATAAGTACATGGTTACTTCTTGGTATTAAATGAATATAGTTTTACATTTTATGGTTGTTTTAATTGATATGATGTTTTGTTGTCCATGGTTCTTTCAACCCCTTTGGCATATTTTGGAAAAATATTGCCCATCTATTTCAAACTCCTTTATATAATTAGTATCCTCTTTATATTTTCCTATTTCCATAAAATAATGTATCATAATGTAATTCCACAAAAAAACACCAACAATTACATGAATGAATTAAATTTTACAACTCATTGACATAAGATCAATCCTCCAAAATAGAATTATTTAATATGACATAATTTTTTTATTTCATGCTCAATATATTTGGGATAAATATATATATATAGATTGCAATGAAATCATCATGGTATAATTAACTAGATTAGAGACATAGGGATCCATGTGACATGAAACCTATATCAACATATGTAATATACTACATGTATGTAGTGATTGGTTGATAAAAATTTTTGGGTGATTTTACCATTTTTATCATTTAAAATATAATTGAAAATAACATTAAATTAATGAATCTGTGAAATATCACTGTACATATTAGGAATTATAGTAGAATCTACCAATTATAAATAAAAACACAATTTAATAAAAACATGTACACAAAATGGAGGATAATCCTAACTAACAATGATATCACTTTATGGGATGATAAAATACTACATAGAGAAAAACTGAATTCAACAAAATGATATTCAATCACATTATTTGGTATGTCTTAAAACCATTCCCCATATCCCTATAATGTTTCTTCATCATTATATGTGAACAAAGGTTATTTTTAAATATTTTATTCCAACTATATGTTCTTCGTGTGAAATAAACTTACTAAGTTGTGTTTGACCATAAAACATAATATGATGTCTCTAATATTTTCATAAATATAAACAAATATATATTATTGGAATACACCAAATGAAAAGGAATCCATAAACACAACATGTATACACCTATCGAATCAGTGATTCTTGAGAATCTACCATTAATTTCAACCCATACCATGCTTGTCTGATGTTAGGACTTAAAGATGCTTTCATTGTCTAAACACATTATAAGATTGAATGAGTTCTCAAATATCACCATTCATATAAATAAAACATATGGTTTGATCATAATAATCACAATTGTGAATGTTGTATCATTAATTAAATATATATATATCCATTATAGTGGGGCGAACTAGATAGAAAAAATAGAATAATATATCTCCATAATACTAAACATGGTGGTTGGTGTATCCCTAGGAGTAATATACATCTCTTTAAAAACTCCATGATGAAATAGTGTATATCCATATGAATTATTTTTCACCATACTCAATGAACTAAAATTTTCTGTGTTTCCAATTGAATAATTTATTACAGTTATAATAACCTATTTGATGAAGGATGTACCCTAGGTAAAAAATATATCACAAACCAAAAAAAATTTGGTTAATGAGGTATCTGTATGGAGAAAATATAAAACCGTAATAATAAATAAGAATAATAGTGATTTAAATTTTGAATTGTGTATTCCCATCCACACAACACCGATAGTGGGTGATATAAATCCATCGGTATGATATATAAATAAAATAAAAGAAGCATTAAGACAAATGTATCATGAGGTGAATGTTTGATAATAATCACATTAGCCATGGTGAATGATATATCATTTATTATTTTATCAACAACATGTGATCTACCACCAATACATAATAATTTTTTTTATGATATGCTAGTAATGAATAATATAGGGGTTGATGGTATAAAAACATACAATATATAGGTGGATGATATATGATCAACATGTAGTAAATGGGTCGATGATCTACCACCAACCTAATAACTAGGGTGAATGATATACTCTTTTTCCCAAAAAATGTCTGAATTGTGAATCATGAAATTAACATGATGGATTAATTGATTTCTCACTTTACCATTGGAAAGGTCAAATTTTATAACATTAAAAGAATATCATATTCCTAGGTGAAATATTTTTCACCCTAAAAATAAAAAAATTCACTTCATATGACTAATAACGGTGAATAATTTATAACCATATAAATTGTTCCAATTTACAAATGTTCCTAGCTAAGCTACCCATATATATTATTTATAACTATAACTCATGTTTCATGCATAACCATTCCTTTACATGGTTTCAATCCATACCATCTACCAATATGAAAAGGGTTATGTTGTAATAGACATAAAAATTTAAATATTCCATTCCAATGGTCAAGTCACAAAATTCCATAAGTAATATATATTAACATTTTACTAATAAATAGTAAAAAATCATAAATTTATCACAACTTATTTTATGAATTTAGGCTCCCTTTATAGTTCTATTCATTAATTATGTCACCACTTTACATGGAAACATGGAAATCAGTGTTAATGTGTTCATAACATATGAATAGAAAGGACCTCTCATGTTCTAGAGATTTAATACAAATTTTTGAAAATCATGGATTTATAAATACTATTGGTCTAAGATATGGATTACAATGACAATACAATACATGGGGAACATTATTTTAGAATAAATTCAAAAAAACTTTTCCTCCTTCAGTATTAAAATATTTCATAAATGTAAAAATTTTATATACCTAAAAAATAATTAGAGTAAAATAAATTTAGGAAAAATAAAAATGCATCAATTTTTATTCCACATCCATTGATAAATTTAATAAAAATAGTTAAAAAATGATGAATTGGAATTTCAACAATTATTGATCAAATTAATTATAATTGAATAAATAAAAAACAAATTTTACATATTTTAAAATAAACTACCCCTTAAGGGATATTATTTAATGTTTACATCAAACCAATTCTGAATTGTAATCTATAGAACTAATTTACAGAATGTTTTACAAAAATACAATGAAACGTTCCATGTTCCCAAAATCATGAATCCCTTGACTGTAAAACCATCAATTAGTAATAATAAATATTTTAGAATCATTTATCCTACACACATGGTAGAATAAACTGAACTTCTGGTGAGGTATAACCATGTTTAAATTCTAATTTTATTAATCAATTTCCGGTTAATGAAATGTTTCTAGTTGTGTGTGGAGGATAGGGGATGTTTCGGGGGTTCTGGACATGCCAGAAAGTGGAAAATGACCATACTCTACATGTTACAAGGTTGGCACATGGTTAACATTAATATTGCACCCAAACTCTCCATGAAAGGAGGTGGGGTTCATATTTATGTAAAAATTTCATAGGGGAGGAAAATTCATGCATGCTTGGGAAGAGATATTCCACACGGTTGGCGCACAATTTGTTAAATTGTGTGAGATACCAAGTTAACTATACAACCTATCCCCTCATTCACATAGGATATCTTATTATTGGAACATTTTTTGGAAACCTGTTCAACAAAATCACGAGGCCAAACCATGCACCTCATTAAAAGCATGATTTTAACATTTTCCCCTATAGAATTTATGTGTACTACCCGATTTGTCTCTTGATTGATTATCCAACAACCCTAGTGAAAATAAAAAAAACTAAAGGCTTACCAAGGATCACTATCCATTTATTCTATATCATTTGAAGTGATTTTCGGTGGAAGTATAAGATATTTGTAGTTTTAAAACTCATTTCCTTTTTTTCTTTTTAGGGCTAATGTAGCGATTCATCATCTTATGAATTCATAAAAGACTTCTTTTTTCACTATATATGTGACATCCCAGGTAAATAATAAATATGAAATGTTCATATATATTAATATTTGTGAGTAAATTTTTAATATTACTTTAAAGGGAATTCTATGTTCGATGGTGTACCCAATACACAACAACGAGTTTCTTCGAAATCCTACATTGCACACTAATAATATAATAATATTATTTTAAATGGTAGTTAACGCCTAGCCATTGTAATGGAAGGAATGAACAGAACTAACTAAAAAATGATTATATATATTTTTTAAATATTTTAACAATTACCCAATAAATTATAGTGGTGTAAAATACAAATGAATCTAATTTTGAGAATAAATATTCCAATATTCCTTAAAAGGTCAATTAACTGCATTTTAATAGAGAACCCTTTTTAAATATACTTTTGGTCAATTTTATATGTTATATTTGAAAACATAAAATCCTTATATAGATTCGGGACATCAAAATTTACTTTGTTTAAATTTTTGTTATTTTTCCAATAAAATTCATTTTTTTAATGAATTGTGAAAATGCTGTATTTTAATTCAAATCCTAATTTTAATATAATTTATTTTTATGGTTAGGTTATATTTTTAATTGGGTTTAAAGTTTAGTTAAAATATATTTTTACCATTTAATCCAATGGTGGTCATTGGAATTAATTTCACTTTGAAATTGGACATAAACAAGTGTCAATTATTGGATAGATATTGTTTCTTAAAAACATGCTATTTGTCTTGATAGAGGGAATTAAATTTAAAATTAATTAATGAAACATCTAAGTTTTTAATTTGGTAAAATGGACATCATTTTTTAATTTGTAATATCAAATTTACTTTGGGTAAATTTTTGGTATTTTTCTAACAAATGTTCATTTTTAATGAATAGTGAAAAATACTGCATTTTATTTCAAAACTGCCTTTTCATCTAATTTAATTATATAGTTATTTTATCCTTTTAATTGGTTTTAAAGTTTAATTGAATTATATTTTTATAAATTAATAAAATTTTGTTCATTGGTTGTAATTTCACTTTTCAATTAGATGTAAAAACAAGTCAATCTTTTGATAAATTTAACTTCTTAAAAACTCGTCTTTGGTTGTGACAACATCAATTATTTTTAAATTAACTACTGTAATTTCTGTGTTTGGAATTTCATAAAATGGAATACATATTTGGAATCATAAGGTCCAAATTATGTAATTTAGAATCTTTTTTTTGGAAATTATGAATAGTAACGACGGTAATTATCTTCCATTATCATGGTTAATTAGTAATCGGGTAGTTAAGGGTTATAAAATAATATCCTAATAATATAAAATGACCCCAAAATGTGTCCAAATACTATTTTTTGTGTCATGGACGACAATGGGATTACTTGAACCAAACTTTAGGGCCCATGGAGTCACTTGGGTGTGATAGTGACATTTATGACTTTATTTTTAAAAAAGAAGAGAAATATAACAATGGTTTGTATATCCTAATTAAAAATTAATTAATTTTGTTTACCTAAATTATCTCTTTGATTATAAATAGTAATTGGAATGATAAAATTAATTCCTAAATCTTGTTATTTTTTTATAATTTTTAGACATTAAATAAATAAATTTATTTATGACACCATGATGATACAGTGATTACCTCATTAATGAACGATTTAAATAAAATGAAAAGATAAGGTAAAATCTTAAACTTACACTGGCCTAAAACCAATTGGATGGGTGTATTCGAACCCTTATCACATTATACACAAAATATGTCATTGGGGGACCTTTAAAATCTGAAAATCATTTTATAATAAAGTAACATTTCAAGAATTTCCAGAAGTGACCCTCCTCCCTCTTATAAAAGGCCCCCACCTCTACCCCCTTACCCACACCTCTAAATCCCTTGGATAATCTATCCTCTGCTCATATTATATCTCCACATCCCTCTTTTACTCCTAGAAACCTCACTTTTGTCAGAAGTCTTTCTATGGATTCCTTTGGCTCAAGTCAAAAAGAGATACCCGATTTAGAGGTAATGTCTTCTCTCGAGTTTCATTCTTTTATTTTACTTTTCACTCGTCAAAATATTATTATTTGATCCCATAAAAAAACCAATATCCTCAATATACTAGTATTTTGTTATGATAAGGATTTTACCTACACTTACAAACACATGCGTCTAATGGTTAAAGAACATACTCTTTCTGTGGGTGGTGAATAACTGCCTCATGAAAAAATGATTGTTCAATATTATTTTAACACATTTCATGGTAGCCAATATGATGTCACTGTATTTATATATGATATATATGGTATATAATTTTTCTATATGCTTCTGAATTTTATTTTTAAATCACATTGTTATGCTTTTCATTTTATGAACTGTGAAAATTCCATCTAAGGAAGTGTGGACTACCGCCCCCTCAAGTGATGTGACTCTTTCATAAAAAAATGGAATTTATAAATAATGTAATTAATGAACTTATGTTACCTATATAACATATATATTATTATGAAATTATAATATATATATTTCTCATTTAGTTTTAATTCCTTTAATATGACAATGAAATGAAAGTAGCGTTCATGCGTACATACGACCTACCGTCTACATGAACAGTGCATTTCATTTTTTATCTCCAAATGTTTTTTAATAGTATATAATGAATATATACTTGATATATATGTCATTTAAATCTTTAATATCATTCTGGAGATGATTTAATTATAACTACATGGGCAATTATTTTCAAACAAGTTCATTTTTGACTCATGTACCGAACATCGACAAAACGTATGATATGAACTCACATTATTAACTAATTATTAAAACATGATAATATGTGACATGAATTGAATAATAAATTTTAAAGTAATTCCTTAAGAAATTATAAATTTCCAAAGTTTATTATTCAGTAATAAAAAGAAACAAACAAGACAAGTCGGACTTGAGGTAAATGTATTTCTTAACTCACTTTTAATTCCGTGAGATTTCCATTGTTCTTCAATTATTTATTGAATGTGGTTTATTGTGTACTTAAATTTGATATATATTATCATGATAATATTTATATTCTTGTTATTATGTGATTCATTTTCTTATTATTACCTTTTGGTCATACGACTTGATTGATAACAACTAGCTAAGGGGTTCTTATCTCACTTTTTATTCCTGTGGGATTCATTATATATTTTCCACTATATCCTTTGAGTGGTGTATGTACTACACATTATTCTACTCTATGTGTAATATACATTCGTTTATTGGTATTTACATCAACTTTGTATAGTCCTTATTTCATGGGGTGTACGTTTCGAAAGTTACACAAATCTGTAAGGGAACCTTTCACCCACCTCTTTTTAAAAGACTTATTTTTGTTAGGTATTTTAATTTAAATATTCTTAATGATGGGATATGTTATTATATACCCGTATTGCTATTAATTTTATGTCCATGTTTTGAGATACCCATTTTATCTCTCATCAACTCATTTTCTCGAATTTTAAAGTGACGCCATTAGGCTGTCGAATTTCTGTAAGGGAACTTCTTAACCCAATTTCAATTCCTTTGGTTAAACCTCTACTTCTTGATTATGTCGTGATATGAATATGTGTGGATGACCTATGATTGTTTAACACTTAATATCCACTTATATTGATTGTATTTATATTTTTCACACATAATTATGTAATTGATTTATCCTTAATCTAAGGATAATGTCTTTGTACGGGACTTCGTCTCAATCTCTTTTCATTGAGGCATCTTTTGATTTCTACATGACATAATTATATATGGTGTGTAAAACCCTTTTGACAATTAATTTTATTCAAAATGAATTTTTTTGTCTTATGTATGTGGATACAATGACTTCTCCGCCACCGTGACCATTATTTGAGTTTTAGCTTCCACAACAAGCCTATCTTTTTATAAAATGAAAAATGAATACCATGTTTTACTATTCTTTTATTTTGGTATTGAAAATGGTTCTGATAATGTTTTGATTATATCAATGTGTTGTATTGATATATTGTGATAGAAATGTGGAAATTTTATGTTTCCTTTATTCATGTTTTATGTGATACGATTATGTTATGGTTTTGGGCATTGTTTATGAAGTTGGGTGGTTCCATTATAAACTAAGGGAGGGTGATCTTGAGATATCTCTCCAATGCATTGGGTAACGTGAATGATTTAAACACTAAGATTTATGAGAAGAGATTTAGGGAATATACTATTATGGGTATTCCAAACGTAACCATGAGGGTTACTCTCTACGTGAGAATGTTATGAATGCCTAAAGATACCTTTATGTCTTATGATTTCTATGAGTTATTCATAAATGTTATGATTTCATGAGGTATCTTAAGGTGTTTATTTTTTATGAGTAAAGTATGATTTCATTGATTCTTATGTATACATGGACTAATGTTTTCTTTTCGTATTTTTATATCCCTTACTGATCTTTTTATGATCATCCCAAGTTTGTTTGAAATGTTTTTCACAGGACATAAAGTGGAATACAGTTTAGGATGGGATCAAATTAATGTCATTCTATCTAAAACGTGGAACAAGACATGACCCTTTTGTTCAAGAGTTTTTATTTTTTGAAAAAAATGGAAATTTATTAGATGTGTCTACTTTGTAATCATTGAGATGTAATAGTTATGTCCTAATTCTCTAAAAATCTAAACCTGAAAAGATCCTCAATGTGAATTATTCATTTAATTCATGATTATGTATTGTTTGAAGGCCATGTCATTATAGTTGGTATCAAAGGTCGGTTTATATAACTTTAGAGGTTAGGGTATTCTTTAAGCACAAGTGAAATTACCATAATGGCTAGGATTTTAGAAAGAGGCATTTTTATTTTAGTAAAGTGAATGTGTTTAAGATAACATGAATAAGTATATCTTAGTATTTACCCTTCACATAAGATATTATATGATGATTTTAAAGATATAATCACACTGACCTTTTTGGTTTTAGTAAATCACTAGATCTAGCAGGCACCAAATTAATAGTGGATATGAATGAAACTATGCCAGTTTTATGAATGAGAAACTAAATGATATGGGAGCTACAATGAGAACTCTTTTGGTTATTCTCAACCAACTATCTGGAGTCATGATTGACCACATGAACTTTAATGATTTTTATAAGGCATCATATATGCGAGAAACAAATCCCTACGAATGTTCTGGTAATAATAATAAATGTAAGTTTTCTCAAAAACCTATGTGTCAAATATGTAGAAAGAAACACCTAGGAAAATGTTTCAAAGGGACAGAAAGATTATATAGATGCAGCAATGACGGTCATAAAGCAAGAACCTTCCATGAAAAAGGGAAGTATCTAATTGACTCTAGGAATGGGAAAGAATTTCTTTCTGAAGGATCAATTGAATGTTTTAAATGTGGTGTGAATGGTCCTTATGAAAACACATGTCTTATGAGGAAGTTTTGGGAATGGGATCACTAGGATCATACAAATATTTGTTTACCAACACCTAATTCCATTCCGATTGAGGTTGAAGAAACTGACAATGACCAATGAAAGGTATGGATTATTTCTTATCATATATTTTCCTATTATTGAATCTTAGGATATGATTCATGATTTTGTTTGCAGGAAATAAGTATTTCAGAATAATTTGGAAAGAAATGGTAAATGGATCATGAATAATGTTGAATGAGTAAGAAGTCAACATATAAGGGATTCTAGAGTTATGGTATAATTTAGGATGGTGAACTTCTTAAAAGTATTAAGGCTCTTTTGATGATGGGATTACGTTAGAAGACTTTTTAGAGTATGTGTAACCCTGATGTTGGATATATGAAAATTTTATTCAAGGAATAATTATATTTTCTTTTTTGGATCTAGTTATAAATAACCATTTGGGTTTATATGATCCTTGAATTTGAGGAAATTACCGGTTAATACATTTTGGGATGCAAAACAAAAGTTTTTAGATAACCTTTGTGGTTAAAATATGTTATGGTCATTTTTGATGAATTTATATCTTTTTGGGGAATGTTATGAAATTATATAGTTTTTTTAACAGGGATAACACACAGACCGTGTGACAAGCTGTTGCGTCAGACGAAGCTGCGGGAATCGAACCTAAAACTAAAGTGCAACTGGTATTTACCACCTACCACTGGGCTACGTGAATTCCCGGGTTAGTATGACTTATTCTTTTTAGTTAGATGATATTACGAATCAAGAATATGTTGATTTTGGGTTCCCTATTTAAATTATTAACCTATCATGGAGGATATGTAATTAGGTTAATTACTTTTGAATATGATACTTTAAGAGTAACTAATGTTATTTGGAGATAAATGTTAAGATTTATTTTGGAAGACAATGTGATTAAATCCTTTGGAGATTTGGGTTTAAATATTAATTTGTATTACTTTGAAAAATTTTATGGATATCTTTTTATTTAATGGTCTTTGATGAACTTTGGGTTTCGTTGGATTAATTTTGGAGATTAAGAGTAGTATTTGTTTTTATAAAGGATTATCCTTTTGGGGATTATCTGATCTTTTACCAGCAATTTTTGGATTTGTTTATGGTCTAAAGACATGGGAAATATATAGTTCATCTTTTATGGATTATGTGATTCTCTCGATGTTGATTATAGCACTCTTAATGTGAACAAGTCATCCTAAATACTCATATTTTGGAGAAAATATGAGTTTGTGGTAGAAATATAGTAAGAGATGAAAGTCTACATAACAATTAAGTAGGTTTACATATGTTTTAGTTAAGTTCATAAATAAATTCTTCAAATAAAAGTAACTTAAAACAAAAAAGTTTCATGTAAACTTTTCCTAGTAGGGAATCAAATACCGTTTAACCCATCACAATTTTGTGGTTTCTTTGTTGTTAACTTTCTCTTAGACATATTTTCTATCACTCTCCATCAGATCATGATGGTTTGTTTTCTCCTCTGTAACAACCCGATATTTTATGAGAATTATTCTTTTTAATTTCTTTGATGTCTTTTGTTGAATGCTTCACCAAGATTAGCTTGTGCTATACGCAACACTGTATTAGCTTGTAGTATACACAACACTATTCATGGCTTGTGATGCACACAATTTCAATTTCTTTCGAATAAAATTAATTTTACACAACACCAGGTATAGATTTTGATCAATGTATAATTGAGCTATATTTTGATTATGTTATACGCAACACTAAACGGAGATTTCACTACACGCAGCCCTGACTTGGCTTGCATTACACACAATCAAGACTTTCTTTGATAGCGTGTGTAGTGTGCAATACTGAGTTTCACTAAATGAGATATTATTATAATAGTATTATGATCTAGCTGTTATGAATAGTAATACCAACTTTTTGAAATTTTATAAATTATATCTTTCAAAATGGACTTAATATTTGGATTCGGAATATCGAAATTAGCCTAGGGTGAATTTTTGGTATTTTTTGAAAACTCTCAATTTTTGAGGAATAGTGAAAACACTAGGATACTATTTAAAAAACTGCTTTTTATTTAAATTTATTTTAGGTAAAAATTGATACATAATACCTATATAAGATCAATGTAATTCATTAGAGTCATTTTATAATAATTATAGATATATAAAATTTTATTGAACTTTTCACCGTCTTTTATCCACCTCCTAGGAGAATTTAAAAATTAAATAAAACTTAATTTAACCGCTTATGTGAATGGAATCTCAAAAATCCGAAAGACACAGTTAATATCAAGGAGTAAAATTTGGTTCAATAAAATAAAAATATTTTTTGGTGAATAATAACTTTTTACTTTTATTTACCACAGTTAAAAGTAAATAGGGTAATAAAGGGTAAAAATTTTATTATTATTACCGTAACACATTTCCTAATTCTATTGGATAAGTTTAATTCGACCAAAAACAACCTTAGGAATTAAATATTACCTTTTAGGTCCACTTGGATTAGATTAGGACATTTATTATTATTTTATTTAAAGAATAGTTAAAAGAGTTAAAATCAAAGTTTAATAACTAAAACATTTTTAATATAGGGTTATAAATTAGATAAATTAGACTATAAATATTCATTAGAAAGATAAAAAAATTTCATACATAATGGTATTTTATTTATAATTTTTAGACATTAAATAATTTATTTATTTATGACATAATGATGATGTAGTAATTACCTTATTAATGAAATTTTAACATAATTGATGTTATAAATACCCAACTAAATGTAACTTGAGACTTTTTATAAATTCCACTAATTTTTTAGGTTAATATGACATGTTATTATTGATTTAATTAACTTTTTTTGAACTAAACATTCTGTTATGAGTTTCAAAAAAATCAATTACCAAATAGTGTCAAAATTGACATAAAATAGTTTTTTAAAAAAATATTATATTATTAATTGTTATTCTATTCCTAAAAATCTAAGGTTTGGAAAAGTAACTTAGAAAAGGTTATATATTTATTAATAATGAACCACTTGGGGTTATTTTGGCTTTTTATAGTAATTTTATTAACCATATAGTGTAAGAAAACAAGAAGACATGGTAATAGTTAAATTATTTAACTTAGAGTTAAATATAAATGATAAGGTTAAAATAGTAACATAAACCTGTCTAAAACCTATTGGTTTTGAGGATTTCGACCCATACCCACTTTATCTCCGAAATAAGTTACTTTGGAGCCATTATAAACCGAATATGACTTTATTATAAAATAATATTCTAAGTTTTTCCTAAAGTGCCTGTCTCCTCCCTTATAAAAGGGCACCACCTCCCTATCCTCCTCACACCACATTGAGCCTTAAAGATCTGTCAAACCCTGCCCATTTCTCTTCTCCACTTACCTAGAAATGTTCTGGAGGTTTTTTTCTTCTCAAAACACCAACTCTAGTTCCTTAAGAGGAATCTTAAAAGAGGTGCATCGAAGAAGTGGTAATCTCTTATTTTTATTTCTTTCTTCTTCAACTTCTTCTTCATTAGTTGTTTCATTATAAATTAATAACATCAGTATCAATAATATAATGATATGTTATTATAAATATGAAATAACCCCAATTCACCTTCTATCCATCCTACTAAAAACGAAATCCCCGCGTGTGTGTACGTACGAAATACCATCTCCACACCGTGGGGTAATCTGTTTTTCCACCACCACCTTACTTGGATGGGTATAATGCTATAAAAAATAACTATATATAGTTATTATAACATCATAATTATTATGAGATATTATATCATCCACTCCAATACAATTCAATAAATATGGGAACGATATCATCGCTCGTGCGTACGTACGGATTACCGTCTCCACGATACGATGAGATTCATTCTCTATGTTAACCACTCAAGAAAGATTATAAAGTATATATAGTGAATAATAATAAAAAATATGACATAAGTAATCTACTGGATTTATGTATATATATATATGTGTGTGTCATCTACTTACTTCCATTCAAGTTAATAAGGAATGGAAAACATCGTTCATGCGTACGTACGACCTACCGTCTCCATGAATGGTGTGTTTCATTTCATTTATCTATATATTATATATATATATATACTTAATATATATGATATATAAATCATTTTTTACATTCCGTAAGTAATTAAATAATGATATAAGTAATAATAATATCAATAACAACAAGTCCAAACACGTACGATAAATAAAACGATTTTACCCAAAAAGCTGCTTTAACATGGAATTTACAAAAGAACGGGTAACATAAAGTCATAAGTGAACCATATATGATATCATAAAAATTAATATGACTATGTAATTAGTCAATGACATTATTTAAATCATTATACAGGAGGTTCAGATACGTATGAAGCATATCATACCTAAGGTAAGGGATAACTTTTCCAATCTCATTTTTACCCAAGATTGTTTATTCGTAAGTATTTACTGGGGTTATATTTATCATCCATGTCCCTATATTCTAAATTTTATTCATGTATGTTAAAATTCCTTTTTACCCATTTTTTACTTTTACTACATGGTTTGTAAGTAATCTTTCTTTTGTTTACGTTACGAGGTACTTTTTTGACTTTTCCAGAAAAAGTATGAGAAGAATGTTTTTTAACTTATACTGCCTGAACAGATTTTTACGGTTTCATAACGCCTTATTTTCATGAAGCTTAATTTACAATATTTCATGATTTTTTTCAACAAAATCCTTTTATTTTAATATTTCATGGCATTTTGTGAAAAGAAAATGATTTTGAAGAATAAATGATATTTTCTTCAAGAATTCATTTCAATTGTTTTATAAAAATAATTTTCCTTATAAGATGACATTATTTAATATGTGTATGTTTCAAGTATAATGTATCTAAGATTTACATGGTTTAATTTTTATTATGATGAAATGATATCCGTTTATTATATGGATTATGTTATGATTGGATGATGTTTATGAAACCCATTTTATTTGTTGGGTTATTATGAATGATGTATGTTCATTTTCTGGCACACGTAAGAATGATTTCATTATGAGATGGGTGGGACATATATCTCCCTCCAATGCATTGGGTAATGATTTATATCTCATGATATAGACATGTCTGGAATGGAAAGTTAATCTGGTTCAGTGATATAGGACTGGAATGAGGAGTGAACTCGATTTAGAAAGGGACTTTGTCCATTATGACGGTCTTGGCAGTAATGCCTTTGATACTATGGAAATCATATCATGTGTTTAATGGTTTGAAAAAATTACCTATTTTATTCCCATGCTATTTTATCATGATTGATGTTCCATTATTATCTATTCCTTACGCGCTTCCATGTTTTATGTCATTGCTCAAGATTTTGATGTTTAAGCATTATGTTCATGTTTTTACGTTCAAATTTTTATGGTTTGTTTTATTTTCTCCATGATTACCCTTACTGAGCATTTGAGCTCACCCTTTTTTATGTTTTATTTTCCCCCAGGATTAAGAGAAAGGTTTTAGGTAAGGAAAAAAAAGGGAATATCATTATGGGAGATGTTGAAGATCATTCAACATGATTAGAAGTTTATATTCTATGTTTCCAAAGACCCTAAACTATTATGGTCCTTGAGTGTTTGTTTTTGTTATAAGTATTCCACAAAAGTATTATAATGTCCATGTACATCAAGATTTGGGTCCTTACATCCTCCATATCCATGTTTTCATGGAATTCTAGTATCTTTTTTCTTGGGTGACCTTTGTCATTTTCTTTCTTTCTTTTAATGTGATAGTTTAATTTACTCCTTTTCCAATTTGGGTCTTTCAATGAAGTTTCCGAGCCCAATTTTATAATTGTGAGGACGCAATTTCCTAAAGGGGGGAAGGATGTAACATCCCAGGTAAATAATGAATATGAAATGTTCATATATATTAATATTTTTGAATAAAATGTTTATATTACTTTAAAGGGAATTCCATGTTCGATGGCGTACCTAATACGCAACAATAAGTTTCTTTGAAATCTTACATTGCACACTAATAATATAATAATATTATTTTAAATGGTAGTTAACGCCTAGCCGTTGTAATTGCAGAAATGAACAGAACTAAATATAAAATGATTATATATGCTTGTTAAATATTTTAACAATTACCCAATAAATGATAGAGGCTTAAAATTCAAATGAATTCCATTTCAAGAATAAATATTTTAATATTATTTAAAAGGTCAATTAACCACCTTCTGATGGAGAACCCTTTTTAAATAAACTTTTTTCAATTTTATATGTTATATTTGACAAAATAAAATCATTCTTTAGAATCGGGACATCAAAATTTACTTTGTGTAAATTTTTGTTATTTTTCGGATAATGTTCATATTTTAATGAATAGTGAAAATTTTGTATTTTAATTCAATACCTCATTTTAATAAAATTTATTTATATGATTAGATTTTATTTTTAATTGGGATTAAATTTTAGTTAAAATATATTTTTACTATTAAATCTAATGGTTCCAATTGAAATTAATTTCACTTTGAAATTGGACATAAACAAGTGTCAATCTTTTGATAGATATTGTTTCTTAAAAACACGCTATTTGTCTTGATATATGGAATTAATTGTAAAATTAATTAATGAAACTTATATGTTTTGAATTTGGTAAAATTTAAATCATTTTTTAATTTGTAATATCAAATTTACTTTTGAAAAGTATTTGGTATTTTTCTGACAAATGTCCATTTTTAATGAATAGTGAAAAATACTGCATTTTACTTCAAAACTGCTTTTTCATCTAATTTAATTATATAGTTAGATTGTCCATTTTTTTTTAAAGTGAAATTGAATTATATTTTTATCAATTTATAAAATTTTGTTCATTGGAAGTAATTTCACTTTTCAATTGGATGTAAAAACAAGTCAATCTTTTGATAAATTTTACTTCTTAAAAACACGTCTTCGGTTGTGACAAGGGGAATTAGTTTTAAATTTATTACTGAAATTTCTGTCTTTTGAATTTGGTAAAATGGAATCCATATTTGTAATCATAAGAACCAAATTATTTAATTAAGACTCTTTTGTTTTTGGACTTTATGAATAGTTACGGCGGTAATTATCTTTAATTATCGTGATTAATTATTAATCGGGTAGTTAAGGGTAATAAAATGATATCATAATAATATAAAATCACCCCAACATGTGTCCAAATCCTCTTGGTTGTTTCATGTCCGACCATGGTATGACTTGTAACAAACTAGAGGGCCCATGGAGTCACATGGGTGTGATAGTGACATTTATGACTTTATTTTTAAAAAATAAGAGAAATATATCAAAGGTTTGTATATCCTAAGTATAACAATTTTAATTTTGTATAAATAAATGATCTCATAGACTATAAATAGTAATTGGATATCTAAAAATATTTCCTACATCATGGTATTTTATTTCTAATTTTTAGACATTTAATAAATAAATTTATTTATGACACCATGATGATAAAATGATTACCTCATTAATGAATGATTTAAATATAATTAAAAGATAAGGTAAAATATAAAACATAAAATTGTCTAAAACCTCTTGTATGGGTGGATTTAGAACCCTTATCACCTTATCCTAGAAATATATTATTTTGGGACCTTTATAATCCGAAAATCATTTTATACTAAAATTACATTTCAAGACTCTTCAAAAGTGACCTTCCTCCATCTTAGAAAAGGCCCCCACCTCTACCCCATTACACACACCTATCAAGACCTAGGCTCATCTATACTATGCTCATATTATCTCTCCACATCCCTCTCTTACTCTTAGAAGCCTAACGTTGGGCATATGTCTTTCCAAGGAAGCCTTTGGCTGAAATCAAAATGAATTACCCGATTTAGAGGTAATGTCTTCTCTCGAGTTTCATTCTTTTATTTTTATTCTTCACTCACCATTATCTTCTTATTATTTAATCCCATAATAACACCAGTATTCTCAATATACTAGGATGTTCTTATGATAATTATTCTACCTACACTTACACACACCTCCGTCTAATGGTTAAAGAACATACTATTTCTGTGGGAGGCGAATTAATGCCTCACGAAACAATGACTGCTCAGTCTTCTTTTAACACCTTTCATGGTGGCCATTATGATGTCCCTGTATTAATATATGATATATATGGTATTTATTTTTTCAATATTCTTATTAATTTTATTTTTAAATCACATATTTATGCTTTTCATGTTGTGGAACTATGATAATTTCTTCTGTGGAAGTGTGGACTACTGCCCACTCAAGAGATACAACTCATTCATGCCAAACATGGAATTTATAAGAATGTAATTAATGAAAATATGTTACCTATATAACATATATATTGTAATGTAATTATAATATATATATATATATATATAATTTAGTTTTAATTCATTTAATATGACAAAGAAATGAAAGTAGCGTTCATGCGTACGTACGACCTACCATCTCCATGAACGGTGCATTTCATTTTTTATCTCCAAATGTTATGGAATAGTATAAAATGAATATATACTGGATATATATGATATTTAAATCATTAACACCATTCTGAAGATGATTTAATTATAACTACATGGGAAATTCTTTTCAAACAAGTTCATTTTTGACTCATGTACCGAACATCGACAAAACGTATGATATGAACTCACATAATTAACTAATTATTAAAACATGATAATATGAGATATTAATTGAATAATAAACTTTAAATTATGTTTTTAAGAAAATATAAATTGACCAATGTTTATTATTCAGTAATATAACGAAACGAACAAGACAAGTTGGACTTGAGGTAAGAGGATTTTTAATCTCACTTTTAATTCCGTGAGATTTCCATTGTTCGCCAATTATTTATTGATGTGGTGTATTGTGTACTTCCATTTGATATATATTATCATGATTCTATTTATATTCATGGTATTATGTGATTCATTTGGTTCTTATTATCTTTTTGTCATACGACATGATTGATTACAACGAGGTAAGGGGTTTTTATCTCACTTTTTATTCCCGTTAGATTCATGCTCGATTTGCCACAATATCCTTTGAGTGGTGCATGTTATACCCATTATTCTACTCTTTTTGTAATATAAATTAGTTTATGGGTATTTACATCAATGTTTTATAGTCCTTCTTTCATGGGCTGTATGTTTCGAATGTTAACCAAATCAGTAAGGGAGCCTTTCACCCTCCTCTTTTTAAAAGGCTTCTTTTTGTTAGGTCTTTTAATTTACATATTCATAATGTTGGGATATGTTCTTATATATCCTTATTTATGTAAATTTTATGTCCAAGTGATGAGATACCCTTTTTCATATCTCATCAACTCATTTTTTGAATTTTAAAGTGACGTCGTTAGGTTGTTGAATTTCTGTAAGGGAATTTCTTAACCCAATTTCAATACTTTGGGTTAATCCTCTGTTTCTTGATTATGTCATCCTATGAATATGTATGGATACCTCTTATTGTTTTACAATTAATATACACATATATTGAGTGTATTTATATTTGTTACACATAATTATGTAATTGATTTATCCTTTATCTAAGGATACCATATTTGTACGGGACTTCATCTCAATCTCCTTTCGTTGAGGCATCTTTTGATTTCTACAGGACTTTATTTTATACGGTGTATAAAAACCTTATGACATTTAATTTAATTCAAAAGGAATCTTTTTAAATGAAGCGTTTTACTAAACAACTAAAGGAATGTTTTTGTCTTATGTATGCGGTGACAATGACTTCTCCGCTGTCGTGACCATTATTTGAGTTTCAACTTCCTCTACAAGCCACAACTTTTTTTAAAATGAAAAAAAATACCATGTTTTATTTTTATTTTATTTTGGTATTGAAAATGGTTTTGATAATGTTTTTATTATATATATGTGTTCTATTGATATCTTGTTATTGAAATGTGGAAATTTTATGTTTCCATTATGCATGTTTTATGTGATATGATTATGTTATGGTTCTTGGGAATTTCTTATGAAGTCGGGTTGTTCTGTGATAAACTAAGGGTTGGTGATCCCGAGATAGCTCTCCAATGCATTGGGTAACGCGAAGGAGGTAAATTATAAGGTTTCTCTGAAGATATTTAGGTAATATCTTCTGATGGGTATTCCAAACGTAACCATGAGGGTTACTCCCTATGTAAGAATGTTATGAATGCCTCAAGTTACCTTTATGTCTTATGATTTCAATGAGTTAGTCATAAATCTTATGATTTCATGAGGTATGTTAATGTTATTATATTTTATGAGTAAAGTATGATTTCATTGAATCTTATGTATACATGGACTAATTTTTTCTTTATGTATTTTTATATCCCTTACTGAGCTTTTTATTCTTATCCCATGTTTTTTTGAAATTTTTTTCACAGGACATAATGTGGAATATGGTCAAGGATGGGATCAAGGAAATATCATGCTGTCTAAAACATGGATCTAGACATGAATCTTTTGTTCAAGAGTTATTGTTTTTCGAAAAAAATGGAAATTGAGTAGATGTGTCTACATTGTAATCATTGAGATGTATTAGTTATGTCCTAATTCTCTAAAACTCTAAAGCTGAAATGATCCTCAATATGATTTATTTATTTAATTAATTATTATGTATTGTTTTAAGACCGGGTCCTGATAGGATATAAAGATAGGTCTTTGAATAGTGGCCGAACCAAAGGAAAAGGTCATGTTTGAGCATGTAGTTATCTTCAACATTGAGGCAAGTGGTTTGCATTATATATCAAATAGTCTTGATGCTTAGATTTTGTGTATTTTTTTGTGATATGATGCTTTATTTATTTTGTGTATAATCCCTTTGTTAAGATTTAGTATGTTGTTTGGGTAAATGTAATAATTAACACATCTTAATCCCTATAGGATTTTTTGAGATTGTATATACTAGAATATGGGGAAACAAATGGGGTGTTTCGTACTAATGAACATTGATTTGTGTTCTTAAAAATTAAATTTGTTTTTTTAAGGGGATGGACCTAAAATATTTGTGTTTTTCATTTTAGAAATAATTTATGAATGGAATCTATGGTAATTTAATTTGTATGGTTATCATTGGTTTAAATAAAACTGATTTTGAGCATGTAATATTCGTAATATAGATTAAGTGGTATTTTATATAATGTAAATGGGTTAATTTATTAAAGAAGTTTAAGTGGTAAATGTGTTAATGTGACTTAGGAAGAAGATAATTTGTCTGTTGAATGAAACTAAATTTTATATTTATATCATTATTGACTATGTATTGATTTTGAATTGATATTCTAGTAAATAGTTAAAGAACCATGTTCGCATACATTGCTAGTGTGTGGAATATTGGATTGTGGATCCTCCCACTAGTCGGGTTGAAATGATGTAAATTTGATTAATTAATATAAGATTTATATAATTGGGATTTAAAATATAATAAATTTAATTAACCCTTTTATATAAATAAGACAAAAAAACATCTTCGAATTAAAAATTAATATTTTTCACTATTCATCAAAAAATGAAAAAAACCAATTTTTAGGTGCCCCTTTAAAATATGTGGTTATATATATAAATATACTTTATAAATGTGAAAAACATTTGTATAAAAATTAGGTTCACCATTATAAGTTTGTAAATATGCCTTTATAAAAACATTACCATTTATGTATAGAATTGGGTTTGTTCTTATTTTATGCCTATAAAATCAATTGGATGAATATAAAAAGTATTTTATTCAATATATAAAAAATATATATATATATATATATCCTAAATATTTTCTACTAATATAATTTTTTTATTTTCGTAATTTAAAACACATTTGGGTGCCTATGAATAGGTTTTTATAAAAACATATCCCTTATTTTCAATTGGTTTCTATATTAATTTCTAATTAATTGGTAACCAATGAATTAATCAATATATTCTCATAATTTAATTAATATTATTCATAATCTTTCATTTAACAACTAGTTTATATGCACTTATAATAAATAATTATGTATTAGAAATATATTAATGTTATGTAAAACATTTTGTTTCGTGTATCACATGACCTTGATGAAACTCATTGTTATATGTAATGCACACTAACTCATTATCACATGTATTTCCTGATATATAATATATACAATTTATTAAAAATGGAAAATATATTAAAATTTCTCAGGGTATTATATTCCCTTACATTCTTGGTGATTACTTTATAATTTTGGAGTGTTACATCACTTTTATGGATTATTAATTTTTATGAATTGAATGTATGATTCATGATTTATTTATGATGAGTTTTCACTATTATAGTTCATTTCATTAAAAATGATAAAATTTTATGCAATGTATATTGATAATGATATATGATAGAATCAATATTAACAGTATATGTCATTGTCATACTCTAATAACATTATGCATGTCATATTATTTAATATTATCATTGATTGATATATACCATATTTACCCTTATTGGGAATCCAATCAAACAATTTTTTATGTTTCTCTTTCCCTATGATTTGATGAATGGATTTATGTGTGTTATATAAATTATGGTATGAAGAGACAAGAATATTATGATAGATTATTCTTTTTATAAATTTTTAGGATATATATATATATATATATATTCTCTAGAGACACAAACTTTTATGGATATAACATGTATTTTAATGTTATGTATTGAATATTCTACTAAAAATATGTAATATATATGTGTGAAATGATCTATTCTCTATTAGGTGACTATTTAGATGGTATCCTAAAATTTACTTTCTGGTAATCCTTCAATATCAACATTTCTCTAGTCGAAATAAGGGGAATATATTTTTGGTAGTTGAGACATGTACATGTGAGTTTGGATCACGTCCAATGGATCTAAAAAAGTATGAATGTATCCCTGGGTAAGAAGATTTTGTAAATTTTTCATTTTAATAAACAATTTTTTTTTCTTTGCAAAGAAATTTAATATTTAATTTGTCATTGTGACAAGTTCAATATCAAATTTTTATTTATGGTTCGATGATGCCTCAGTATATTAGGTCATTTGAGATTATTGAGTGAATCATGTTGATTTCATCTTGAAAGGATATTTCATAATAGTGTAGTGTTATTCTTGATTTTTTCCATGTCTCAAAATATCATTAGTATCAATATAAACATTTTCAATTGATTTATGTAGATTATATTGAGCATGAAAATAATGTTACATTTATAAAAATTTGATTCTCGTTGTTTATTATAGTGAGTAAACACTTTGGCGGTCAGATCATTGATAAAGATTTGGTGTTTTGGTAGAATAACATTATTCAAGAGGAAACATATGATATTTAATATGATATGTTGGCCTAGTTTCCTAGGAAACATACTTGGAGGCTTAAGGATGCTTGGGAGTATAGCTCGATGATGATTTCTTATATGGTGGGGAGTTGTTATATGGTATAGACCATTTTCAACATATATATTAATAATTTTTTTGGATAACATAACATTTAATTAACTTATGGATTTCTTTCCCAAGGGTATGGATTTTCTTGTGATCATTCGAAGGTTGAAAGACATGAAAATGTGGAAATGGTGCTTGAAACAATGACACATGGTTAGCACAATTTTTTTTCTAATCGTGCACCATGACTATGATGCTCATTTTAGTGGAAAGAATAGTTTAAAAAAACTTGTATATTATCCTTAGAGACTGGGTGAGAGTTTTCTGTATATATATAGGGGCTTTCATTGTGGGAAAATTGTTTAGAAAACAATTCTTCCATACCTTGTACTAGTTAAAATTTACAATTTTACCATTTTCCCCTCCTAATATGTATAAACACTCACTATATTTTCATTTCAAATTCACTCCCAACATTATTCAGTGTGACACAAAATTATTCTCCATATACAATGGTGAATATCCTTCAATTCATAGCCTTTTTCATCTTTTCTAGTGATTTAATACCCTAGGAAATTCTATGAGTATGATTCTTTCCACTATTTGTACGATTCACTATTGTGTTGTCCATAATTATTTAAATTCATGATCTTTATTTATAGGGATATTTTATTCATTTTTGTATTAAACAATTTTAAAATTAATCAAATTTTGATGTTGTATGATTGGATATCTATAAATATAATTCATGTTTTACTGAGAGTTATTTCCTTTATTAATTTTACTATCATTAAATACATGTGGTATTTGATACCATACTAACATGTTGTGTGTTGGATATCTTGATTAGGATTACCAATTGGGACCTGAATTGGTGTTTTAGTCCTTTTAAATATCCCTTAAAAAAACATATGATTGTGAGACAGAATCTAAAACACCCATGGGTTATTCTAAATCATGGTATTGAAAATGTGGGACATTAAAATTTAAAATGGGTGTTTTGAGCATAACCCTATACAGATTATTAGTTAATTTGGTATGCTGGAAAAAGTGGTTACATTTCATAGATTGGGAATCAAATGTTTAATTTTATATAAATAGGATTAAATGTTTAATGGATGAAGTGTAATGTTTTAATCTCCAAATTTCATACATAGAAATTAAAAGTTGTATAACATGGGTATATCGTGAAATAGATTTACTAATAAATTATTTTTATAGTATTTCTATGTTATGGAATTTGGTGAATAATGATATTATAAAACTAGATAAATATATTATTAATGTGTTGCAAGGATGAAATCTGTTCGATATTAGATTTTTCAAAATTATTTAATGGAATTTTTACTAGAATGACAGTATACGAGCGACATTTATTTAGGAGATTTTTTATGTCAGACGATGCTCTAGGAACCAGTTGTATTTTCAATGGTTTGGGATTTTGGACTAATTATATAAATCGATTTTTTATGTACCAAATTATTTATCTCAGAACCATTTATGTTTATAAATTTTATTGGTGTTATACTGACACTCTCTGAACTATGAAATATGATATATTTTGTGGGTTTTAAGATGACTCTATATGAACTATTCAATAAATAATGCAGTCCTTGTTCTATTATTTAAGGTATTTATTACCCTATGTTTATTACTCAGATGACTATATTTTTTTGAAGTATGTTTTCTTAAACAATGTATTACTTCATAACTCAAGGGCCATATGGTTAAGAAAAATCTATTTATTATGAATAAATGATTTTTAATTTATTAAATGTTCTATTAAACATTTTTATCTCCTTGTAAATTGTCTCCTAAACTATTTGTTTTATAGACATAATTCTTGGGGGCATATTCAGTTGTACTAAAACTATTCTCAATCTTCCAATCAATCCTTAGTAGACTTCATTATTATATTTCAGTATAATTTAAATGAACCCATCATATATGGATGATTTTGGAATTTGAGGGATGCATAATTGAGGAGGGGACCAAGTAATGTGTCCATGCCTATTTTTGGATATTCTATTTATGTATTATTTTAGGAAAATTTTAACACTTGAGACTCTCGAAATGTGACATGTTTATGTTATTTATATGTTGGGACATAACCATTTTTTGTGAATTTGGATTGTGATGTGTGGTTTCTTGTTAGTTATTTTTTTATTGTTCGTAATTTTTCTAGAGATGGAATAGTCCCTCACCTTTACTCAATGGAACCTAAATCCTTTTTGACATCATTTGGAATATTGGGATGTATTCTTTAGTTTATATGGATAAATTTATTGAATACAATTCAGAGTAAGTGTGGTAAAAATGTTAGAAATGGTTTGGATTTATATGTCTATTCTTTAACATTGATTAGTATATCCTACAACTCCTCTACCAATTATTTTTACTTAATAATATCCATATATATATAATGGAATTCAATTGAATCTTAATTTACATATCACTTGAAAATGATTTGTTTGTGTGGGTGAACCATATTTTAACTAAAATCAAAAAAAAGTTTTTATGTGATTATGGAATGAGTATTTCATAACTCCCTAAACCTAGTCACATGGTTATTAATGGAATAATTTAGCTAAAAAGTTATATTTTATGATTGAATGGGATCATACTCTATGAAATGGTGACTTATTGAACAATCAAATTTACTCATTATCATTAATTATGATGTTTCATAAAATTTCCTAGATTGATTAATATCCACTACTGAATCCTTGAACTTAGAATAAGTTGTTGTGACCAATGAAAAGAGTGGTGTTATTTAAGAAAATATAATAATGAAATACTTAGTATATTCAAAACCATTTTAATCATAAATATTAAAAATTATAAGATTTATCATCACCCTTAATTAATCTAATTTCTAAAAAATTACTCACTTTATAAGGATCATAAAAAATGAGTTGTAAATAATTTTTTTTACAAAAAAAATGTCATTACATTATGAATATATTCATCCAATAATTATTGATGAAACAATATAGAATCTTCTTTTAATAATATACCTCGACAAATTTAAACTAGTGTTATTTTTTTCAAAGGATAAATAATTATCTATCACTACTATCCTAGAATTTCAAAACCCCTAATGCGGTGATATAACTTTATTAAGGTTTATTAAAATAGCTTCTTAAATCTTGAACATTAATAATAAACAAATTATTCATATATTTAATATATTTATATATGATTGTTTCTAAATAAGTAATAATATAAATATATTATTAGAACAACGTCAAAATATGTGATAAAATTTGAGATCTTACCATGTTGAAATTTCATATTATATCAATTTCTATCAGAAGAATATTGAATTATAGAAATAGTACCCTGGGTAGTAGGACATTATATCTTGGTTTTGAGATAATTAATCATAATATTTATAATTATTTGATTATGTGTTACATCTTAATAGATTATTAATCATGAATTAAAAATAAAAATCATAAATTATTAAAATCTATCTTGGATAACTAAATTCTTTCATTACACTTGTCTCAATGATGTCAGTTCCATCTTAATGATGTAATAGTTAATTTAAATAAAATTGTAAGACTTATACTAGGTCAATGATAATTCTGAAATAAAAAATAACAAATATATTCATAAAAATATTCATCAGTTATCACATAAAAAGGATAATAATTCAACCAATAAAAAATCATTTCAAATATGAATGAAAACTCCTTTTTTTCACTCATCTTGAATGGAATATATTCACGGGGGTATCACATTTGGGTCCATAATAGGTTATACAATGTTTTTATTTTCATGTTAACATTCAACTCAAGTATTATAGTCACCATCATATTAGATTTCAATAACATCATTGGAATCTCTAATTTATGTTTATATTCAATGGAACAGTCAGGTGTGGACACATCTACTGGATCAAGATTTTTAGGAATATTTAAGATAAATATTTTAAATAAAATATAGAAAATAAGGACATGGTTACTTCTAGGTATTAAAACAAATGTATTTTTTCATTTTAGGGTTGTATTACTGGATATGATGTTTTTTTGTCCTAGGTTCTTTCAACCTCTTCTTCCTTTTTAGAATAAAATTCATATTCTATTTCAAACTCCTTCACATAATTAGTATCATCTTCATCTTCCTCTTGTTCCTTAAAATGATGTATAAAATTGTAATTCCTATAAAAATTATCAACTGTTACAAGAATGAATGAAATTATACAAGTCTTTGATATAAGATAAATCATCCATGATATGATTATTTGATATGACAAAATTTTTATTAAATTCTCAATACCTTTTGGATAAATAAATAAATATAGATTTTAATGTCCTCATCATGGTATACCTAACTAGATTGGAGACATAGGGAATCATTTGATATGAAACCTGCATCCCAATATGTAAAATACTTAAAATATGTAGTGATTTGTCGATAAATAATGTTGGGTGATTTTACACCTAGTATCATTTCATATATAATTGAAAAAAATACATTCATGAATATGTGAAAAGTCACCGAACATATAGGGAATAATAGTGGAATTTACCAACAAGAAATAAATCACCATTTAGTAAAAACATGTATACAAAATGGAAGATAATCGTAACTAACAGTGATATCTCTCTATGGTATGATACAATATTACATAGAAATAAAACTAACTGGGAAAAAATGATATAAAATAACATTCTTTGTAATATCTTAAAACCATTCCTCACATCTCTATAGAGTTATTACATCAATTACATGTGAACTAGGGTTATTTCTCAATCATTTATACCAACTGCAAGATCTCCATGTGCAATAAAGTGAATACATTGTGTGTGATCATAAAAAAGAGTATTATATCTCTAATAGTGTCAGAAATATAAACAAATATATAACATAGGAATACACCAAATGAAACGGAATCCATAAACACCACAAGTATACACCTATCACATAAATGGATCTTAAGAAGCTACCATGAATGTAAACCAATACAAACCTTGTCCGGTGTTAGAATATAAAGATGCTTTCATAGTCAAAACACATTATAAGATTGAATGAGTTCTCAAATATCACCATGAATAGAAATAGAACTTATGGTTTGATCATAATAATCATAATTGTTAATTTTGTATCATTATGTAAATATACATATCCATTATTGTGGATTGATATAGACATTAAAATTGAATAATATATCCCAAAAATTCTAACCAAGGTGGTTGGTGTATACCTAGTAGAAATATACATATCTATAAAAACTACATCATGAAATAGTGTAACTTTATATGAATTATTTTTTCTATACTCGATGCACTCAAACATTATGTTTCCAATTGAATAATTTATCAGATTTATGATAACATATTTGTTGAAGGATGTACACTAGGTGAAAAATATATCACACCCAAAAATAATTGGGTGAATGAGGTATCTATATGGGGAAAATATAACACCATAATAATAAATAGGTATAATGATGTTTCAAAATTTAAATGGTGTATTTCCATCTACACAACACCGATAGTGAATGATATAACTCCTTGTGTATGAGATATCATTAAAATAAAATAAATATTCAGACAAATTTACAATCTGGTGAATATTTCAGAAAAATCACATTACATATGGTGAATGATATATCATTGACTAAATTATATACAACATAATATCTATCACCAACACATAATGCACGTTTTTATGATATTATTGTAATGTATAATAAAAGGGTTGATTGTATAAAAAAATATACAATACATTGGTGAATGATATATAATCTACATATAGTGATTGGGTGGATGACCTTCACTAAAATAATAACTGGGTTGAATGATATACCCTTGGTACCAACCAACGTGTGAATTGTGAATCAATAAATTAACATGATGGAGTAAATTATTGATCACATTCCAATTGGAAAAGGTAAATTTCATAACATAAAAATAACATCACATTACTGGGTGAAATATTCATCCCTACAAAATAAAAAATTTCACTTTATATGACTAATCATGCTGATTAATTTATAAAATTATACATTATTATAATTATTCAATGATCCTAACTACGATTCCCCTACTTAACTATTTATAATTATAACTCATGTTATAAGACAAACCATTACCTTACATTGTTTCAATCCATATTATCTACCAATATGAAAAGGGACTTATTTAAGTTGGCATCATAATTCAAATGATCCATTGCAATGGTCAACTCACCACATTCCATAAGTATTAAATATTTACATTTTAATAATAAATACTACATAATTTCATAAATTTATCACAACTAATTTTATAAATTTAGGCCCCCCTCATAGTTCCATTCCATAATTATGTCTACAATTCACAAGGAAACATGGAAATCAGTGTTCATGTGTTCAAAACATGTGTATATAGATGACCTATCAGGATAAAGAGAATAAAAAAAAATTAAATCAAGGATGCATAAATACTATTGGTTTAAGATATGGATTACAATGAAAATACAATACTTGGGGAACATTATTTTAGAATAAATTTTTAAAAAAAATCCACCATCAGTATTAAAATATTTCATAAATGTAAAAATTTTATATAGCTAAAAAATAATTAGAGTAAAATCAATTTAGGAAAAATAATAATTTTTCCATTAGTATTCCACACCAATTGATAAATTTAATAAACAAAGTAAAAAAATAATGATTTGGAATTTCAATAATTATTGATAAATAAGAATTTAATAAAAAAAAATAGGACATAATTTCCAAAAAAACTACCCCTTAAAGGATATTATTTAATGTTTAGTTCAACACAGATCCCAATGTGAATCTATACAACTAATATACATAATTTTTAACAAAAATCCAATAAAATATTCCATATTCCCAAAATCAAGAAACTGTTGAATGTAAAACCATCGATTAGTAAGTATAAATACTGTAGAAACATTTATCCACCGCACCTGGTAGAAGAACCTAAGCTTCAAGTGAGGTATAACCTTTTTTAAATTATTATTTAATCACACTATTTGTGATTAATTAAATGTTTTTGGATGTGTGAGTAGGATAGGCTTGTTTCGGGGGTTCAAGACATGCAAGAAAGGGGAAAATGACCATCATGTGAATGTTACATGGTTGGCACATGGTTAAAAACAATTTTTAACCCAAACTATCCTATCAAGGTAGAGGGGTTCACTGTTATGTATAGATTTTATGGGGGGAAAATCATGCATGCTTGGGCGGAGACATTCAGCACGGTTGGTGAAAAATTTGTTAGATTATGTGAGATACTTAGGCAACTGTATGACATATCCTCTCATTGACATATGATAGATCCTGATTGGAACATGGTTTGAAAAACCATAGATAAGAATTATGAGGCCAAACCATGAACCTCAATAAAATCAATATTTTTACCCTTTTCCCCTAGTGGATTTATGTGTACTACCCGATTTGTCTCCCAATTGATTCTCCAAGAAACCTAGTGAAAAAATTAAAATATTAATGTATTACCAAGGATCAATATACATTTATTCTAAGTCGTTTGGAGTGATTTTCGATGTGAATTTATGATACTAGTAATTCTAACTATCATTTCCTTTTTTTCATATTTGGGGTTGTGTTGCGATTCTTCATCTTATGAATCCATAAAACCCTTAGTTTTCAATGGATATAAAGTGTTGTATTAGAATGGTGGTTTACTAAAAGGAAAAGGTCATTTTTGAGATTGTATTTTTCTTCAAAATTTAGATAGTTGGTCTACATGTCATATCCAATAGTCTTGATGTTTCAATTATGTGCATTTTATTGTCCTATGATGATTTATTTTCATTGTATTTGATACCTTTGTAATGATTTAGTAAATTTATGGGTAAATGTAAAAATAAACACATCTCAATCCATATGGGATTTGTTTAGATTGTATAAACTGGAATATTAGTTTGCCGATGGGGTGTTTCATACTCATGAACATGGATTTGTGTTGTTAAAAATGAAATTGGTTGGCTTAAGGGGATGAAAATATGATTTTTGTGTTTTGGATGTTAACGTTCATTTGTGAATGGAATATATGGTAATTGAGTTTGGATGGTCATCATGGGTTTTAAGTTAAATTTATTTTGATCATTTTATATTGGTAATATATATTTAGGGGTTGTTTTATATACTGTGAATGTGTTAATTTATTAATGAAGTGTAAGTGGTAAATGTCTTCATCGGTCAAGGGAAAGAGATAATTTGTTTTTTTGAATGAAATTAAATTTTTGATTTCTATATACATTGATTAAGTATTTATTTTGAATTTATATTCATGGAAATAGTTAATGAAACATATTCACATAGCTTGGTGGTGTATGGAATATTGGATTGAGGATCCTATCACTAGTTTGGTTGGACTAAGGGTATAAACGCCACCACTAGAATTCACGAGTAAGGTAGTTAGACTAATGTTTTAGGATTCTAAAAGTTATATTTGATGACACTACTTGGATTGATGCTCCAAGATATGTGTGATGACATTTATTCTAAATTGTCTTCCTAGTGATATATTGTACTTAACTTATCACCTTATACATAGTATTCGATCATCATAGTATATTTTATTATTTATCAATTTCTTAACCTATGGATTAAATGATGTAAGAAGTGTCAGTGTATATTGATAAATAAAGGAACCTAATTTAGAATTTTATTAACTTGTTATTATTTTAGTTCAAAATAAAATATTGGTTTAGATTTTATTTTTTATGAACACTACTGTTGGAGGTATACTATCTTATAATCATACCCTTCTTGATCCACATGTTTCCACCCGTACTGATTTCATTGTTACAATTTAGGAAAAATGAAAAGGCCTGATGTTGGAGGGTTAATTTGGGCATTGATTGTACATGGACATGGGATCCATGCATAGAGTCAAACCCAATGTTGGTGATTCTTCAATTTTTTACAATTGGTGTTTTAGTTACAATTGAAATTTTATAGACATCACATAATATATTTGTGTTTGTTTTTGGGCTTGTACCTAGTTTTGGGAAACTATTGGTAAATAATGTTCATTTTATTATGTGGATTAATCTAATAATAGGGTATAGTCCCCCCACTTGTTCTGTTAAACCCTCGAAGATAGTTAGCAGCATCTGGATTATGGGGAGGTGTACCTCAGGACATAAGGTGACTCGACTAGGGGAACCAATTTTGTGGCCTCTGGGTTGGTGAAGATACAAAGGGGTATCAGATGTGGTAATTTTCTATTATTTATCTACAAGGTAATGGTATATGGGAGATAAGGATTCGTTCTGATCTGAGTAATGAGCTCATGTGTGGGTGTAGTTATCCCATTTATGGGGGGGAACCCACGTTCCCTTGGTCATACTAATTTTCCTAATCTATGTATTTACAGTTGAATAATATTTCTCCATTGGTCAACGCACATGTTGTGTGATGTGACTATTTTGTGATATTTTCTCATTCATGGAATGGAATAATGTTTTCTATTCATACATAATTTTAGAAACCTAGGTATATAGATGGCATGCATCATGGTTGGAAGAGGCATGAAGTAGTGTGATAAATCACTGATAAAGGGAATATCAATTTCATAGAAAATTTAAAACAAGTGGTGTTTAATGATTAAAATAAAAATTGGAAAATGGAAATATTGTTAAAAAAAGGTTAATGAATGGTTGTTCATTATGATTTATAAATGGAATAATATGTGCTCATAGGAATTGGTGAAACGGGTAAGGTTATTAACTGATAAAATTTAATGTTGTCATGGTTAAATAGTTAATAAAGGGTTTATAATAAATGAATCAAGACTATTTTAGTTGTTTCCCCCCACATTGACCATGTCCCATTGTAGGGAAGGATAAGTGTAGTGAAATATGTTTAAAAATTCCTTTTTGATAGTATTTGTAGAATGGGTTCTTAAGGATAGCAGAGAGAAATCATTGTGAAATTATGTGTGGGTTTTTATATGTGTTCTTAGATTTGTATTTGACATTGTATGAAGATTTCACTTGGACATCATGTTCCATTTGGGTTATAAGAGTATTTCAATGAGAAATCATCTCCATTAATTGATAAAGTAAACAAATCTATCAAGTATAATAGGGGTGGAGATCAGTTCATTGATAACTCCACTCATTTTATGCAGATGATGGAATGGGGCCATGGGTGGGCTATTCCATGTATTTCAAAGCTAACTATGGATTTTCTACTACAATAAATTCTGTCTTTTTTGGAAGGGAAATAACTAGTTTATCCTAGTTTTGTATAGAATATATTTAGACAATTATTGGTCAGATAGAGACTCCTCTAAAGTATAGAGTCAAGCTTGAAGATTATATGATGTGAGGTTTGGTATAGCACTGGTGGGATATTCTGGTTCAGACCAACATGATAACCGTATATATGGATTGATTTCTATGAATTTTTTAAAAAAAAAGTTCGGTGGAGACAATGAGGTAGGGTAAGGTTTTTTGAGATTATGAGGTTGACCCAAGGGTTTATGATAGTGATGGACTATTCAGGTCACATCATTGACATGCAAACAAATTACTCAGCATTACTAAGGGATAATAGAACTACAATGAGATGTTTCTTGGATGTAATTGAACAATATATTATGACACATGTGAATATCTTCTCCTTGAAAATTGTTCATGATGTGGTTCATAATACACTTATTTTAGAAGGAAATCTCAAGGAGGAATTTGTTGGTGAAAGGTCTATTTATTTGAATAACCTGGGGGTGTAACATGTGATAGTAGTAAGTTCCTCTTTTTGTTCATACCATAGGGAGTTAGTGGAAATTGTTGTCATAAAAGGGAACCATTTTCCCACGACATTGATTTAGTTTTTTGTTATCACTAGGGTATTTAGGGACACATGCATTGTCAGTGTACCTGACCAACTGTTGAATTCCAATCATGAGGCAAATTGGGGCATGTATAGAGGTTATATAGAAACCCTTTATAGATGGGTACTGATGGAGGATCAAGGAAGATTCAGATTATAGGAAGGGGTTAGTTAACCCATATTTGGAAGGAATGTAGACTTTTATCATCTAAACCTATTGGGATGAGGGAAGAGGTACTCCTGGACAAGATTATTCATATATTAGGTGTAGTGGAGAAATAAGAACTCAATATAGAGCCCAATATAGATGAATATTCATGTCTTTTATAGTATATCCTACACCTAGACACAGTAATGTTGGTCTATTGATATTTCAAAGTACAATTCAAGTGGCATCCATTCTTGCTAGTTATTTTTTACATAGTTTCCTCATATTTTTATTCTATACTTAGTTTCTCATTGTGTTGGGCCTAGAGTTGGAACATGTATGTGTGGTCATATCGATTGATACTCCATTAGGGGTCCAAGAACTAAATATATGATAGTGTAAGGGATCTTCTCTCATGGTTGGAGGGTAATTGTTTTTTTGGGACTTGTTTATGCTTTCGATGGTTGGTTATTAACTTATTTTTGAAATTGACTTTCATGGGTTATACAAAAACTGTATCGATTGTCCCCATCATAGGGTATCTTTTATGTTAATGGTGGGAAAGACATAAGTTCACTATTGGGAATGGGATTTCCAAACAAGATATGTAGGGAATGTTTTTTAGAAGTTGGGTGAACTCACAACCAAACTGGAAGGTATTATGCTTACTAATGGGGGAGTAGAGAATATGTTCATTCCTTGGTGGTGGGTAGGTTTTAGGATGTGTTTCTTTAGGACATCATTGTGATGCCACCGCTGAGGGATGTTGATATCACAATAGAGTTTCTTCTGAGGGACGAACCAGTTTCCATTATTCCATATAGAATGACACATGTAGAAGTCTATGGGCATGAATCTCAGTTAGATAAATGGGTGACCAAGGGGTTTATTCGTCCATGAACATATATATAGTGATCTCCTGTGTTGTTTTCCAAGAAGTACAATAAATCATTTTGTTTATGTATTGATTTAAAGGAAGATGAATTGGATGAGTGTTAAAAATAGATACCATTTTCCTTGAGTTGAAGAAATTTTAGAATAGTTGATGGTTTCATCCATGTTTTTTATCATTGGAATTGATATTCGAGTATCATCTGTCATGGGTGAGACCATCTGATATACCAAAAACTAACATTATGAGTAGGAATGTGATGTATAATTTTTTTTTCAGTCCATTCTAGTTGACCAATGTGATGGAAGTGTTTATATTCTTAATCAACCCAATCTTTCACCCATATATGAATGTGTTTGTAGTTTTAATATTTGATGACATCTTTGTGTACTCCCAGAACCAAGGAATTCATTCCAAACAACATGACATAATCTTGAGTCCACTATGTGAACATAAGGTATATTTCAAGTTATTCAAGAATTATTCTTGGATCTAAAAGGAACATTTATGGGGTCACATAATTTTTGAAGATTTTTGTATATAGACCCAGATAATGTACACCCTATGGTGATTTTGGTGGAGCCCAATAATTATTTTAATGTTATAAGATACATTGGTTTAGTTGGGTACTGTCGAGGTTTCATTAATGACTTCCCCTGACTGGCATCACCACTTTTAGGTTTGACCATGAATGGAAGCATGATTTGAATAGTATAATGATTATTAGAATTCTTTTTTAGTTAAAAAATTGGCTGAAAACTACACCAATTTTGATAATACTTAATCTTGCTAAGAAGTATTCCATGTTTTTTGATGCATCATGTGTTGTTAATGGGGAAATGTTGACATAGGGGTACCTGGTTGTTAGGTATGTTTCAGAGAAGTTGAATCCTCATGAATGAAATTATTATATGTATGATATTGAATTTGTTGTGTAGGTTTATAATTTAAAATGTTTGTGGCATTCTATAATTTAGATGGATCAAAATCTTGTAGTTTATGAATATTTTTTAGAGTGGAGGGTGATGGTGTTGTTTGTGAAAAGCATCTGTATGTGCAGGATGTGTAGTGACAGATGACACTTAAATCCTCAAAAATGATTTCACACATCTGTGTTGGATCAAGGGGGGATATTATGAGGATATGGAGTGTTTTTATTTTAGTTAAATTCCTTAATGTTTGGAACTACACTCCATATGGATGATATGTGATAATGAAATATTTTTTGTACATTGTCATGTTATAGTGCCTACATGTGTGGAGGACGGGTTGATTCTTGTGTTCCATGACTAAAAGTTGGAAGGTCATCCTAATTAGTCCCAATGGTATTGTTTTCATTGTAGGTAATATTGTTGGATATGGATGAGGAAGGAACATATATGTATTATGCAATGATTCTATAATTTTTAGAAGTAAAAACTAATTAATCATTAGTGGAAATGAGGTACGTGATAGCCTTATTCGATTATTGAATAGATGTGGGACAATGTGTCCATCAATATAATTTGTGGGCATTATGATGATACCTTTGATTAATGCATCGATTTGTGTATTTGAAGAACAGTGGACCAATGTGGACATTTCCTAACAATTTCAGAGGCTATCACCATTGACTATTTGGGTGACTTGTAAGTTCAAGAGATAGTTTGGTTGCATGGGGACTATGAACTACAGTTCAGATTGGGATCCATGTTTTAATTTCCACTTCTGGTAGGGGTTATAGAAAGAACATGGTACCCAATTGTTTTCGAGAATGGCCTTCCACACGGAGCATGATTGGAAATCCGAACATACATTCTTGGAACTAGGAGATATGTTGAGGTATTATTTTCTATATATTGGTGGATCATGGTAGAAGAACTTGGATATTGTTCATTTTTTCTATAACAATTGTTACCATGAATGATTTTGATACAACAATATAAGGTACTCTATAGTAAACCAGGTGGGTATCCTATATATTGGATGGAGGAAGGAGAATCAGAGTTATTGGGAATGAGTCTAATGAAGGAAATAATGGAACAGATTTAGATAATTTGGAAGTGGATATATAAATATCAGAGATGGAAAACGTCATATGCAGATTAATGTTATCGACCACATGAGTGTACAGTTAGTGATTGTGTGTTTCTTTTGGTGTCTCCAACACTCGGTTAGCATCACATTTGGAAACTAGGTATTTTTTCACCCTTGTACATTAGACATTTGGAGATTGTGGACAGGACATGACTGGTGGCCTATTGATTTTCTCTTCTACAGTAGTTTAGTGGTATGCATGATGTATTTAATGTTCCATAGAACTGTAAATATCACTTAGACCCATACCATGTGATTGATACTGATGATATTGAGGCTCTGGTTGATGTTAAATCTTAAGAGCATCTGGTTCATATTTTGGGACATGGTGGAAAGTATAGTAGAAAAATAATGTTCCTTTAGTTAGAGTTTTGGGGAATCATTTTAATTTTCACGAAGAATCATCAGAGACGGAGACAGATATGTAATCCTAGTAGCCCAATCCTTTTACCTTGGAAGTTCGATAATGTTTTGAAACAGTAGTATATTGACATACCTTTATATGTTGGTGAGGTTTTAAGATCCTGAACATCTGGTGGGCACATCCTTTTATAAATAATAGTTTAAATTCCATATTTATAGTTAATTTAATGTTATCATACATATTAGGATATTAGGGGGTAATCTCGGAATTTGATACATGTATGAACGTATAAAATGGACATCCAGTGTATGCTGTACAGTTGGTTAAAAGTTTTAAGTATCCGTCCACCTGAACTGTGCTAGCACGAAGGATGGGTGAACATTTAACTAAATCATGAATGGGGTGATTCCAAAAATATGTGGGTTTGGATAGATCCGTTGTCCCTAGATAGAGGATGGTTTTTTAAACTATGTAAGATCCCAAAGTAACTATGCTACCTAGCCTCTATTCGGTTGAGGTTGGCCCATGGTTGGCTCAAGGTTAGGAATGTCATGTGGGAAAATTGTGCACCTCATTAAAATTGGGATTTTGCCACTCCCCTCCCCCTTGAGTTATATCTATTATACATGAAATTTCTATACATTTTTATGCAATAATTCTATTGATGATCCCAAACTCCCAAGGCTTACCCTGGATTAATCTCCAACGATTCTAAGACTTTTGGAGTGTTGTTGGGTGTGAATCAATGTTATTGGCAAGTATAACACTATTCATTATTATCATTTTTTGGATTAGGTCGTGTGTAGTCATTATTCTTAATCTGATTCACTAAAACCCTACTTTTTTAGTGGACCATGCATTGGTTATTAAAAGAGTGGGTGAATCCAATTCAACAGCCAAGGTTAAGTGTGTAGTGTTGTTCATAATAGGGGTAAGTGCTCTCCAACATATATACCGTATTGTTTATGTTTAGTTTATATGTATGTGGATGTCCTATAATTCATTAGTGTTTTGAATTTGATTCCTTTAGTTTGATTTTGTAAATTTTTGGACAAAATGGAAATTCAAACCCCTCAAGATATTCATTGGATTCATCAGGTTTGGATAGAACAGAAAAAGGGGCTACCCATGGGGTGTGTCATAGTCATTGACATGGATTTTGGTTTTAAAAATTGAAATTGGCGTGTTTAAGGTTATAATACTATTAAAAATGTGTCTAAAACGTTAACATGGATTTATAAATGGAACCAATAGAGATTTTTTAGATGTTTAACTAGAAATTTAAATGAAAATGAAATTGATTGTTTTGAATTGGTAATATGGATTAAGGGGTCATTTGGTTTCATTTAATTGGGTTAATTGAGTAATTAACTATAAGTGGTAAATGTGTTAATGGGATAAGGGGTGAAGATAATCTATGTGTTGAATGAAATAAAAATTTATATTGTTATATCTGTTGATTAAGTATGGGGTTTGAATTGATATACAAGAAAATGGTCAAAAAACATGTGCACATGGATTTTTGTTCTATGAGATACTAGACTGAGGCTCCTCCCACGTGTTAGTTTGGACTGAGTCTCTACACCCTACTCGTAAAATACAAGGGTTAGGGAGACATACTGGGGCTCTACTCCACTAACAGTTACATTGAATGAGACAACATTGACCGAGGCTCCAAGGAATGTGTGATTTAATTGATTGTGAAATAGTTACCCTAGTGAGATATAGAACTCATCTTATACTCTTTAGGCATGTTAGTTTATCGAAATAGGTTATTATGTTATAAATTAATTCCCCACACAATGGATCAAATTATGTTAGTAGATTATGTATATATAGATAGCTAATGGAATGCATTTTATTTTTTAAAATATTTTTATTATTTTAGTACATGATTACACTATTGGTCTATTCTAGATATTTTGTAGAAACCATATGTGGTGGACTGCTGAGTTATACTCACACCCTACTGTATTATCCATTTGTTACCTGGGAAGAATTAATAAATATAGTTCAGGATAAAGAAAAAGGCATAGTTCTATAGGGTTGATATGGGCATGGGTTGTTCATAAATGAGGGATCTAATTTTGAATTCATAACCTTTTTTAGGATTTTCCATTATTTTTATATTGGGGTTCCCATACAAATTACATAGTATTGACATCACATAGTGTTTTTAAATTTTTTTTGTGGTCTTGTACACATTTTTGGGAAAATGTTGGAAATCCATTTTCCTTGTTATTAGGGGTCAATTAATTTATTTGTTGTTTATCATTTGTGGAATACATTGAAAAGAGGGTATAGTCTCTCTGTTTTATCAGTTGGACTCTCTATACAATTTTATTGCCTCTAGAATATGGGGTGGCACACCTAAGGTCATGTGGCATCTCGACTCGGGGAACCGGTTTAGTGGCCACCTAGTTAGGGATGTTACACTCGGATGCCCTCGATAATCTGGATCAGAAATTAACCCATTCTAAAACCAAAGGATTATATATTTATTTTCCATAATAAATATATCAATTAATATCATCATAAAAATTTTCAATATAGAAAAAACCTATGATATTTTATAATAAATCTTCAAAAATGTAATCTCTTACTTGAATTTTCAGAAATTAAAATAAAATGATTATAATCAATTAATAAAATACGAAATTTCACAACATGATGTGATTAGAATAATAATTTTTTTGAATAATTTGATCTTTATCCCATATTATATAGAGAACAAATCTATATATTTCCAATTATAAATAGTTGGATTTTGAAAACATCAGTTCCAATTGTAACAAAATTCATAGTAGTTTCATCATCTATTGATGTGCTCAAAATCTAACGTTATATATTGATGAAGCTATCATGAAAAATTATTAATATCATTAAATAATATATTTTATCATTCTAGTTTACATTTTCCCATATATTCTTAATCCATAATTATTTCATAATACCTTAGTTTATTGGTATTCCTTTTAATTGTATTTTTAATTCATCATAAATAAAATAGCTGAGTCAAGTTAAATTGAAAACATAATGAATTGTTTCGGTAATTTCAAATACAATATTATGTTTACCTTTGACTTAACATTCTAGTAAAATTTGGAAAACCCAAAAATTTATAAATAAAAGTTTTTTGAAATTTTAAATGAAATATATAATGTATTTCCTTTGTTCTTGTAAATTCATCACAATAAATTATAAAAATCACATCTCTCACATTTAAAAACATTTATAAGTGATTAAAACTGTTAAATTTTATAAAATTTTATTATTTTTCTTATGCTTCCAACACATTTTTATACTGAAAAAAGTATAATATTTATAAAAACGTAAAAAATTAGATTTTTGGAACATGTATTATTCTTTACGTAGGAAGTTATTATGAAAGAAACACCTTTCAAATAAAGAATATATATCTTAAAAAATATTGGATTTAGTTTAAGGAAGGGTTATTTATATAGATTAATCTCCTTTTAAACATGTTGAAGAATTATCCTTCTATGGAAACAATTTTTTTACTTTAAAAATGAACATCATGTTGCTTCACTACCAATCATTAATATAGTTTTTTATGTATTCATCTCCAATTAGATTTATCGAACTTTATTTTATGAGTATGAAAATTTGAGTGTATATTTTTTGTTCATCAATTATATACTTAATTTAAATAAATTTATTTTTATATTCTGAAAGATAGAAAATAAATCATTTATTAGTGTTATCAAATTTCTTATTAAGACCATCAAACTCAAGAGGAATATCAAATGAATGAAATTTTCTTGTTTCCATTCCTATTAAAAATAAACATCTTCACATAACTTTATGAAATATAAAAATTAGATATCAATATTTTATTATCCACTATAAATTATTAAATCTTATCCTATTCTTTTCAAAAAAAAATTCTCCCAGAAGATTTATTGTTGATAATAATGTACTTTTTAATTGAAAAACAACCACATCCTCTTTTCTCTTAAATCATCACATAGATATAAAGTGATTTATTTATAAATTACAAAAATTTAGTTTCTTTAATTATTGTACTTCTTATATAGTTTTGTATATAAGTATTCAAATTATATGAATTATGATTTCATTTTATCATAGTTTTTTGGAAATTTCCCACTTAATCCACATAATATGAACACTAATTATTACTATATTCTATATAAATATAAAGTTAAATTATATTTAGTATAATGTTTATAATATTTTTAGAATTTAATCATCATAAAAACACTATTCAGTTTTTTTTACAAAATCTATTAATTTTTATAATATTATTATAATCTTCTGATGGGAAATCCCAAGATCTTTCACCTTTAAATTCACTCTATGACTACATGGAATTTAATAATTTCATACTTCTCACTATTTGAAGTATTTATTTATCTAATATTTCATTTAATACAATAATTCAGAATTTTTCTTGGTATTTTATATAAATAACATATTTTTTCTGTTGATTGATTCTTCTAATTTATTTATTTTAGATAATATCTATGAAAATTATTTTTCTTAAACATATTTCTCGTATATTATAAATATGTCCAATGTTTAGAAAAAAATATCTATCATCACATAAATTCCATAAACATATCTAATATATATATACATTATTTATATACTCTAAAATATGATGTTCCCAAACAAGTTGTGGAAAATCCATCTTTATTTTCATATTATTCTCCATCTACATTCCCTTAAATTTAATATTGAAATATTTTTGGATTTAATAATCTATAGATGACATTGTAATATTTTTTATATCATATATATATATATATTTTCTTTTATATTTCCATTTCTTCAGGTAGATTATTTATAACCTTATCAATAAGATGGACATTTGAAAATTCGTTTTTACCACCATACTATGAAGTATTCATGAATTTCATAACACTTTGTTCCATACTAGAAGTAATTTCTTCCTGAAAACATCTCAAATCATAAAACATATTCCATTATAAATTCATTCTTAGTTTCAACATACAAAAATCCAAAATTAGTGGCTCAATGTTTCTTCAAAATTTAACTTTTATGTGATAAAAATATACAAAAATATATATTTATACTTGATTAGAACATAAAAATGTATTTATGGGTCATAAATTCATCTAATATTTTTCATTATATTTTTTAGAGATAATTTAAACATCCTTCAACATTATATAATTAATGCATTAATGAATAGTAAAATTATTGAAATCATTATTAATAATATGAAACTCCATATGATATTTGAGGAACTCATCATCATTTCTATCTATTGTAATATTTCTATTGGGATTTTTTATTTCCAAACATCAAAATTCAAAATATTAATAATAAAAAAAATCTCGATAAAATGTTTGTGTAAGAAAAATGAGAAATGAAAAGTATGTTAGATTAAGAAAACACAAGGATAGACCTCAAGCATTAGGACTTTATGTGATAAAAAATATTTATCTAATATATGGATATAAATCACACTACCAGTGTGGGATAATTTTAGTTTATAAACTATTAATTGTTTTTCATATAAAGGGTAAAAATTTATATATATATGTTGAAGAAATGGTATAACAATAATATAATAAAAAAGTAGCCAAATTTAGCACAAACATAATAAAATAATTGGTATTTCACAACTACAATTAATGTTAGTAATTTCAATAGATAAATAAACAATCCAAATGTTATAAATTACTCATAAGATAATAATAACTAAAAAAATTAAAAAAACATGGAGTATAAATTGAAAAATAAATTACCTCATAATGGATATTTTTAAAACTATACCTAAACCTAAAGCACAAGGTGAATATATTAACCAAATTAATTATATCATTGAAAATAATCCGGATGAATGGTTTGTCTTACCAAACCATGATCCCCTAAACTATAAACCTTTTGTTAGTTAAGTGTTAAAGCATCAGAAGCATATATTGTTCAGTCAGTGAATCCCATGATTATCCCAACAAAAAATACATTTCCTCTATATCCAATCTCTCATCTCCATATCCACACTCATAATCCAAATATTTACATGATCAGAAGCTCAAATATGATAGAAATAAAAAGTGATATCTTTTACCATAAAAGTTAAAAACCATATTTCTTATAACAATAATCATAAATCTAAATTTAATTATCAAATATTCTCTATGATACTAGTGGTTTCATAGAACGAAGCGATCAACAGAATTGGTTTTATAAATCATTGGATTTATGTCCCCCATTCCATGAATCATGGATCCATTTGGATATAATCTACCTATGGTTATATTATATAAAAATCATGTTCATATTTAATGAAAATGATTGTTTATTCATCATACAATACTAAACTCAGAATCCATCCATATCTACTATAGAGGTTATCAAGATCTTATATAGTTCTCAATCAATCTCGATTAAACCATTTGGGTTAATGATTTTTCAAAATACGCAACCAATTTTATTGAAACACTAAATATTATCATATATTAAAAAACAATGAAAGCATCATTATATCATAATCCCAATTGCCATCTATTTTTTTAATGTTTTTTATTCACCGTACATAGATGATAAAATAAAAAAACTCATTATACATAAAATACACAATGTAGCCTGTTTGGGATTCATATTAAAGACAATTTGATAATTTTCCATGAAAATTGGCTTCTGTTTAAGGCCATCCTTACAAAAACTCATCTTCTCACATACCATGTGGCCAATAAAAATATAATTTTTAGGCTCACTCCTAAAAATCACTCTAATTGATCATCACATATAAAACTAGACCTCCCAATATCATAAAATCCATTCCTGAGTGATAAAAATACTTTACGGGTTCTAATCCAATATTAATAATAACCATTGCATATATAACATTAAAATATATTGATAATAATAAAAACAAAAAAATAAACTCTATAGATGTATAATAAACACCATAGTCCCTCCTCTTATGGTGGAACTCACTAATATTTCCCTCTAGTGTCATTTGTACAAACAAAGAAACTGTCGTGATCCCTGAAAAATAAGAAACCTAATATAATATTCATATATCACGAACAATAAAAAACCTTAATAGAGTTAAAAATGTTTCCAAGTACACTCCAAATATTACCGGGAAACTTTTATGCACCGCCACCATCCATACACAACATATGTGACACCCCTATATTTTGGGTAAACATACCTTTTTTGGATTTCATTTATTTTATAAAATGAAATTAGAAAAGACTCATTATATTAATGTTGAGAATTATTATATAGAATAATTGTCATTATAAGATATATAAATGAAATATAATTTAAAAAATTACTAATAGAATTAATTCCAAACTAAAAAAAATCAAAAATTAATCAAAATATATCACTATAATGCCCTCATTTAAAGACATGTGACTGATTAAAACTATTGAATGAATTAATAAAGTGTAATTATAATAAAAATATTCAGATAGAAATTAGGGAATAGGATGAGTGACATGAATAAAAAATTTAAAACATAATATAGTAACATAAAATGTATATACTGCCTTTATATTCCATGTGGGAATATGTAAATGTTGGATATACATAGCCATTGGGAATATATTTTCAATATTAATGTATGTCGTTTGGAATAAAATCACATTTTCTATAGGTTTTATTGACGAGACAATTAATTTTCTGTCAAATAATATTTGATGTTATATTAAAATAATTTTTATGTTATAATTTATATATATTAATTGATATAGTGGATAAAAATTGATGTAACAAAATTGTTAAATTTACATAAAATTTACATGGAATTTAATTGAAATTGAACATTAATAAGTTTGTCTTGCATGATATATTTTACAGGAGACATTCATGCTTGGGGAAATCACAAGGAGAATCATACTTGATGAATACTATCCATTACAACCACCATTTATTATCTCAATCATAGAACTTTTATTTAGATACAAAGGGGTTTTCTATGAGGAAAATCATATGAATTGATAATTTAATATCTAATATAATAAATAGAAAATTTAATTTATTATTTTTTAATATTTTAAATTTTTTTAACCTAAAATATGTAAACATTTATTATTATTTTACCATTTAAAAAATGAATATATGATTTTATTAAATTCATATAATGGTTATGATATAAATTGATTGACTAGAATCACGAAATAGATAATAGAAAAATGATTTTTCATTAGTAAAAATAATATCAGTAGAAAATAATGGGGTATATTATGATAGAAATTTTGTGACATGTTATGTATTTTCTACAAAATAAATGCAATTCAATATAGTTAAAATATAATACTAATTACATTTAAAAAGTATTTAATGAAACAAATAATTTATCATTCATCTAGTTTTTTATCTAATATGAAATTTTAATATCCCAATACATGAATTCTGGTGTTTCATGACACTTTTTCTGACCTCTTTTATGCCAGGTCTCATTTTGGGGTCATTCTAAGAAATTTTAACTATTTTTGGAATATTTTTGGACTATTCGTATTTATCACATGGTTTGAAAAAACTATGAAAACCCAAAAATTCATATATTGAACCCCAGGGACTATGGGGATTCCTTATATGGATTATGGTTTCCCTAACTGTGCACTCACCTAGGAAAAACTGTGGTCCCCACACAGTTTTGGTGTAAATTTTCCCCTAACCACGTTCCCCCCTCTACCTAATCAATAACCCATAAATTTATTTATATGAATTCAATTATAAAATTCCCAACCACTTGGTATAAGTTCTGATAAAAACATTCTGACCTAACACAATTTATTCTTCCATGGAGACTCTAAAGAGTTGAATTTGTCCCCTTTAACCCCATTCCTTGGTGGATTAAAGGGGAATTGATTTTGATCGATCTCCTTCGGGAAATTGGATATTATCACATATTATTTCTTCATATATCACATTATCTATTTCTTATTAATTGATATATAATATTTTAGTTTTTTATCTAAAATCTATTTTATTGGATCTTGATTCAAGATTAAATCTGCTGAACTTATTCTCCTTTGATCATCATTGGTTCCCATTGGAGGTGTTGATCGTTTTATTCATTGATTAAAGGTATATGGTTCTATTTGATAATTCCCAGATAATCTAAACCATTATTTTATAGACTTATTTCAAGTAGATTAAAATTTATTTATAAAAACCAATTGAATATGATGAGATTAAGAAAATAAAATAGGAATAAATCTTTAGAGAAACCATAAATTACTATGGAATTGGAATTGAGGGATGAATATTGGGAAGGATTGATTGACTTTTTGAAAGGGTTATGATTATGTAATTAATGAAATGATTTGAGGATTGTTTTTAGAAAATATATTCAATTTAAATAATGAAAATCTTTAATAGTTTTTGTATTGAAAATGCATGATATGGTAAAGAAACCATGTTTTGGATTGGAACGTGAATTGAGATATTGAAACTAAAAATTAGTAAATTGAATTGTAAACAACAATTCATTTTAAGTGAGATGATTTTTCCATTTTTTACTTATGAATCACATAAAATATCTAATGGTTAGTTTATTATTTGTAATAATAATTCAATAATCCATATCCGTAATATATGGATTGAGGATCACAACTCTAACAAAAACATAGTTCTATATTATTGTCCCAAATTGGATGTTGATGTGCCATATTTAGCCTAATACTGAAGGAAGTGTGAACACATGATCAGTTGTGATCACTTATTTATGTGGTGTGATGATAATTTATCTAAAAACTAATATACTTTATAGGATATGAAAATAAATAATATTTATCTTGACTTGAATCTATTTTCCATTTTTTATCAAAAAAATTTACTAATTCTAAATTATTAGCGTATATGAAATCTCATAAAATTATTATTTAATCCATGATGGAAAAGATTTCCATCCATTAAAAATATTTAATTTTTTAAAAATATGTAATCAATACATTATCACAGTCATTATTTTATTTAAATGGAAACCATGGTTGGTTTATTACTATGGAATCTTTTATTTCTCTCTTGGTGAATCCCTACTAGGAATTATAACTGACACCACAAATAATCCTTTTTTTTTGTTTTTGTATTCATATTCTAGGCCTATGAAAAGGTATATAATCACATGGAGGGGTGTATTTTCTTGATTCTTTGGACTATGGAGTAGTGATGGTGAATGGTGGAGTTGGGGTAAACATGTTACAGAGGGATTTGAGATGATTTTTCCTTGTTGATAGAAATTTGGATTAATGTTTCATTGAGTTTTTTTATCTCACTTTTTGGGAACTGTTTACCTATTTGTATTTGGGAAATTTTTCTTTGAAATGTGTTCATATAGTGACTAGTATCTTTTTATCTTATTATGTTTTTTCAAAAATCATTCCCTATTTATTCTTATATTATTTCATGTTCTAGTCTCTAATCTATGGGGATCAAGAACACCGTTTGTGATTTATCTATGTTGGAATAGGTATGAGGGTACCCGAGTTCTCAAGTTAGTTTATGAAAATGTGGTATTATTGGTGATGATCATTCATCATTCCTTATAGTGAGTATGTAAAATTGTTTTGTTACACCCCATGTTTTATATATAATTTTATAGAATAAATAAAAAATGATTGATGGATTTCAATGCACCCTCCTGCATGTAAAGAATTATTAATAGAAAAAAACACTACTAGAAAGAGATATATTAAAATCATATATAAAATTTTGGTATATGGATAAAAATTTGTGTCTTGTGTTACATATAACTATAGGCTCCTTCAATGGCCCGTGTTACACGAAAGACTGACCTATTTCAAACAATAGTCTTATTATGAAAATATTATTATAGTTATACTCTAGTTGTTGGATGTTAAATATGATTAAGATAAACTGAATTATTAAAACATTGTTTATTTGTTTATAAAATTCATTCTTTTGGTATAAAATAATTATAAATGTAAATAAAAAAAATTTAATATCTAGGGTGTGTTGTTATGAAAACATTATTTTATGTATAGGATGGAGTTTTACCTTAATAAATTAAATTGATCACTATTAGTGAGATATCATAATGAAATTCATATATTTTAATTTCAAAATTAATGTTTAAATTCATACATTAAGTTATATATAAATAGAATTAGAACAAAATAATTTTTAGTGATAAAAAGATTTAGTATTCTAAAAGGTAGTTTTAAAAAAAATAATGGAAAACGTTTTTTAAAATAACTTTATGAATTTTTTTAAAATTTTATTAAAAAAATAAAAATTAATTTTTAAAATATTAATTTAGAAAATTACCTTGGGTTAATTTTTCTTATTTAATCAAGAAGTTTTATTATTATGAATAGTAAAAACCACAAATTTTCATTGAAAACAATTTTTTAGTCTACTTCATTAATATAGTGAAATTGTAATGGAATGAATAACACTGGTCCAATACACTATGAGAATCCACTATTTGAGGTATTCTGGGAGGTCAAGGGGACTTATTTCAACTATTTAAAAAAAATTCTAATTTGGTAAAAAATGTTTCTAGTATTGTGAGTCTCCCAACGGTAGGTTTATAGTGTTTCCAGAATGGTGAGACACCAAATTATAGGTGTATAGTGTTTCCAGAATGGAAATTAATCCAATGTTAGGTGTAAAGTGTTTCCAGAATACTGAGTCATCCAATGGTATGTGTACAATGTTTTTTTAATGGTGGGTTATCCAATTTTAGGTGTACAATGTTTCTAGAACGGTGACTTGTCCAATGGTAACTCATCCAAATGGTGACTCAACTAATAGTGATTCATCCAAAAATGAATATTCAAATCATGAATCATCCAACAGTGAGTCATATAATTGTGATTCATACAACGGTGAGGCATCCAATGGTGACTCGTCAACTGGTGAGTCATCCAATGGTGTGTAATGGACATTGTTTCTAGCTTCCAATAATTTTTCTCTATTGATGTTACCTTTTAAATAAAACTAATTAAAAGACTTGTTTTAATGTTTTTAAGGTTGATTCAAATACCATAACTCGTATGTAATTTTTCCTAGATTTCTGGGTGCCTTTACTCTATTAAAACATGTAATCTTGACTGGATATACCATAAATGGAAAATCTAAATCATATCTAAACTACTAATTTTTATAAATTTTTGAAATATAGATATTAATTATTCCCTTGATCTTACTTATTTTTTTTACTTGGAATAGGATACCCAGAGTAATTCCTACCATAAGAGTCATGTGATCAAACTTCCATCCTTGGATCATTTCCACTTGGATATTTTCTTGCTGCATGTACTCCCCATGTTTTAGTACAAATAGTAAGTGTCAATACATCTTCAATATAAGGTATTTTCTTCCTCAGTTATTTTGGGTTCCTCAATGTATTTTCTCTCATTTTATCTAGCTATGTTTTGGCATGTGATTTCCAAATTTTAAAATGAATTATTCTTGGGTGTTGGTTGTTGTTTTTGTGTCGCGGTGTCCTCTGGTGGATGGGGTCATTATGGTAGAGGTGATCGTGATCCTTTGTGTTGTGATGTTCTCTTACGAAGGACATTAGAAAAATGTTGAAGTATGGTATTCATCAGTTCTCTGATTTATTTACGTGAAATCATATAATTAACATTATATATACCATTAGATCATAATGAAATTAACATAATAAATATTTGAACCAAATTACAGAAATGGTATCGTTTGTTTAGTGATGTTATATCCGCTCGATCTTCTAGATAGTGTGATATCTATTCTCTTATTTTTTTCAGTATATTGTTTTTGTATGGAAATTGGTAAATAATGTAATGTAGAGTTTAATTGTACATTGATGGGATATTGGATTATAGGAGCATGATAAGGAATCTAGTTGTTGTAGTTGAGGTTTGATGATAATAAAATGGATATAGTTATGCATGTTTAATTGAATTTTTTAATTCATGATGAAATAAATTAAAGGTTTTTTGTTAAATATAATATCGTTGGAGGGAATGAGTTTCTCTCCTGTTGTAAAGTCCATGTTCCTTTTTCTTTGGTGTAGTGATAGATCATTGTGTGTAAAGGTCAAATGATTTATTTGGTTCCAAGAGGTTTGTTTCTATATTTTTTCTCCTACTACTTGTCTTGTGAAGTGAGCCTGGGATGACTAATCCTAGAATGTTATTGTGGCATGTGGGGTAGGGAGTCCCAATGGTTATGGAATCAGATGACACCTAGATTGTTGAGATGCTTCGGTTTGTGCATGTGGGATATGGGGGGGGAACCAGAGATGATAGGACGATATGAATCTCAGTTTACCTGTGAATATATAGTTAGATACTTGTTTATCATGTTTTTTGTTTATCTATTTTACTCTCCACATTGTTTTAATAATATGGTCTTTCTTATCCTCCATACAAAATAAGATAACTTCCATGGGGTATGCCACATGATTTTTGTGTTTAGATTCTCGATGATGGATGGGTCTACGCTCCGGTTATATGTGTAAAAGAATCAACATGTATTTTATCTACTCACCATGTTCATCCCCTTCTGTTTTGTATCATTGGATGATTTCCTAGAATATTTGGAAATATTGGAATATGGAAGTGTTAATGTTGTTAGTAAATGATTAAATGTTTAACCCATGTGGTTGGAGCTTACTATGTTGAAATGCTAAGGTTAGGACTTTGAGAATCTATGGTCTCATTTTGGTTATGGTTGTGGGGCATGGATATTGGTTGGAATGAAAATTAAATGTAATGTGGGATTTATCATGGTTAATCAATATTTCATGAATTAAAAAACTTAAAGCGAAACATATAAAAATGGATAATTTAAATTAAAATAGCTCTTTAAATTATTGTGTGGTTATAGGATATATAGTATTTTTAGTGGAAGTTGCTAGTGTGAGAGATGTTAGCCATAGTCGAGTCTGAGAATAAGTGTTTCCCATAGTGTGGTTGTGTGAAATATTATATCTACTACATTTTTTACTATACGCAACTCTACCCAATCGGTTAGGGCGATTGAAACCCTGAGGATTCTGAGCCCTAGGGAGACTTTTCCCCAACATCTTAGAGGGAGGATGGATGGATGAATATCCCATTTAACCCCACACACTTCTCTTGGTAGTTACTTTTGATTGTATGAATGACAGTAAGTTTTACTGATACCTATGTGTGTAGAGATTTGAGATGTATTTTGGTTAATTCACACAGACAAATTCTTGATATGGTTTCCTATGGACTATTATATGTGTATTATGTGAAGGAGGTTATGTCTTGAGGATCCTTACTTGGTGTATGGGATGTAATGGATTGAGTTATAATACCTGATGTATGAAACAATCTACACAAGATGAAGTGGATTCTAGAAACAACGTAGTTAAACTTGGTTATGTAGATGTAGTGGTGTGTTTCACAAGATGCATGTTGTGGTGCATAGCCCAACTGTTTTCAAGATAGCCCTTTTAGAGAGAGATGCTCAAGACATATGACATTGGGGAAAAGCATAAAACTACTTTAGAAGTGGAAGAAGGGTACCCTTGATATTCATTATTATATTATATACTCTTTTATTCAATACATGATTAGAGTATCCATGGTGATATTTAAAAAATAGTACAATTATTTAGTTGATGAGTTAGATTCCATTTTTGTTCCCTGTGATTTTTCATGTTTTCTTTACTTTTACACATATGGCTCTAGGGAGGATCCTACTGAGTATACTATTATACTCACCATACATTATATAAAATGTTTTTATGTATTTTTTAGATCAAGATAGAAACTACTAGTTTAGGTTTTTTCAAGTGCTATTCGGGCTTCGTGGCCACTTTATTTTAACATACTTTTGGTAATTCAAATTTTCCATTTCCATTTAAGTAGTATTTTCATGACATTACAAATGTGCATGTGGTTTTCATTATATTGTAGCTTGTGAAAGAGATTTTTGGTTTCTATCTTAACTCTCTCTTTCGCATGCATTATCATAAAATTTAATGTATCCCATCCTTCTATTTTTTTATACACATGGTTCTAGTTTCCAAACCATGAACTACTGATGGTAGGACTCAGGGGTCATTATCTCTCTCCTACCATTTATAGTATATGAGGGGTACACATTATGGGGAGGGGGTCCTGAAAGAGTTGTATCAGAGGTCTAGTTGAGGGATATGATGAATTTTAGAGTTAGGAACATGTGAGGATGAATGGGTTGGTAAGGAAACTATGTCATCTATGCTTAGAAAGAACTATAAAAATGGGAGACCGACTGAGACATGGTTATTTGGGGACACCTTTGATCTGATTCACAAACCTTCATTCTTATAATTGCTACTAAATGAGGGGATACTGGTTTCTGGGTAGATACCTATGAATGGATCTTGTGTCATTCTTATTCGCACCTGTGTTTGAATGAGTAAGCCTTGGTATGGGTTAACAATGTTGAATAAAATAAAAAATAATTATTATTTTTAAATTATTTCATATTATAGGTTTAGAAGATATAACTATTTTTCTTTTTGTTGGTATGTATTTAGGTTGACATCCTTGTCACGTTCATGTAGAAGATGTCTATAAGGTTACACCTAAAGATCATCGTAGAGTATATGATGATGAAGACACCAGTTTGATGAGGAAACACTAAGAGTTTTAGCACTAATGCCTATAGGTGTATGAGGGAACTATTTTAGACACATTCATGGAAGACTGGTTGGAGGAGATAAATATTGAATTTAGTTCGCTCCATACTCGGAAGGATTATTGGGTATCATTGGTAATGAAAATGTTCTGCGGGAAAGAAAGATATTGTTTGTTCTTGTTTCTCTATGATCATGAGGAGTCAAAGGACTTTTGTGTTGAGTTCTAAGACCAATTTAGAGTTTCATTTCATTCCTTGACTATAAGGGTTGTTAGTCGCCAGGAACTACTAAAAATTTGGTAGGGGAGCTCTAGAGTGAGATAGTATGGGATCTGTTTTAGGAACTGTCTATGATATTCATCAAACCTATTGTAATATGAGGAGGTCATGGTGAGGCATTTCGAGGAGGCTTTGTTTGCATATATTTAATTATAGGTTACTCTATTTATACTGAAGTAGTTTCTCAAGGTGCTGAGGAGGGAAGAGTTCTTCAAGAGGATTTTATCCAAAACCATATCCTCACAAGAGGGATGTCTTTGAGATTCCCCATGAAGTAGATCTGTGGTATGGGGTTTATAATTTTTGGGGAATATTTGTTTCTATTTGACTGTGGGAAGGTCTCATCCCATAATATCTCATTTCTCCAGGGGAAGTAGCTCTAAGGAATATGCTAAGAGATCAATAACATGTTTTTCTGGTGGATAATGTGGTCATTAGTGTCATGAGTGCCTAACCATTATGAGAAGTATGTGTGTTCTAGGTGTTCCTCTCCAGGTTCCTCCTTTGATGAACATATTACTGAGGCACCGGTATCTGGTTGGACGAGCTTCGGATCTACATAGAGCAGATTGGGAAAGAATAGGAAATCCTCGAGATGCTCCCCATACTTAAAGAGTAGAGCACATCCTTGGAAGAGGTCAACAATAGGTTTATAGAGGTCATAGTTAGGTTCATGCATTAGCATTTATTGCTCCAAGTGGGACAAAAGTTTTTTGAGATACCCTTTTCTTGTTTTCTGCTTGGTTGCATTCATTGTTTGATTTAGAATTAATGCATTCCTTCATATCACATACCCTCTTCCATGCCGCGGGACATGAGGTAGAGAGGCTTCGAGTCCTTTCTATGGACTATGCAATTTGGAGGTCAAGCTACCTTATTTGAAGTATGTGGAGACTGTTAGCTAGTACTGGGGAATCACTTATCTTAAGGAGATTTCATATGTTTAAAAATATAATAATATGATGTCATCCTAATCATGGATTGGTTGTATTCGGTGTAGAATGGGGTGGATTTCTTCCAGACCTATGTGGGTTTTCATAGATGATAATGGGGAGCCATCCGTGTTTGATGGCGTGTGAGGCCTTAGAATGGGTTACTGGCATGTCCCATCCTTGTCATCATTGATGGATGAGATGATGTTGAGATCATTAAAGGTTCAGTTGTTAGAGTTTCCCAGGGTCATGGAATATTACCCAAATGTAGTTATTGATGTTGTTGTAGCATTACCCAATCAATGGGAGATCAAGTTCGAGATCAAGATACAATTTAGAGTGTATCATATATAGATGTATACACAAAGTATAGTGGATTCTGATTTGATAGATCTACATATAGGGCACAGTTGTATGTTGTATTTTGTTTTTGTATGGCTGAGTGTGTCACCATGGGGTGAACTTGTATTTTTCATGAATAAGGCTGGAAGATTTTTTCTATTTTGTTTCCTTTGTAATCTCTTAAACAAAGTGGAAGTGAAGCAATACTATCCAATTATACATATTAATGATTTTTTAATAAATATAAGGCTGAAATTTGGTTCTCAAAGAGATTCTTATGGTAAGGATGTTATCAGATGTGTATGAAGGACAAGGTTATACTAAGGATTTCTTTCCATTATTGTCATGGGAATTACGAGGTTGGGGTGATGCTATTATGTGTTGAAAATTCTCCAACTGTGTTCATGGGGTTGAGGAATGCAATGTTTTGCGAGTTCCTTCATAAGTTCATTGTGGTTTTCATTAATGACATCCTGATATACACCAAATCTGAAGAGGAGCATGCCGGGAATCTGTGTGCTATTTTGGGAGTTCTTTATCAAGATTATTTCATTAGTATGTTGCCGAAGTGAGATTTTTGGGCTCGACAATCCATTTCTTGGACCTTGTTGTATCCCAGAAGGAAGTAGTTGTGGATCCATCAAAGATAGATCAGTTTTTTTTTGAAATCCCCAAATATTGTAACATAGGTATGAAATATCATTGTTCTTGTAGGATATTGTAGGAGGATCGTAGATAATTAATCTCAGGATTCAATTCTCTTGATAGTGATGAAAATAGAGGATCAATTAATCATGTAGAGACCCTATTTTTTCCATGTCAGTCTTATCAATATTTCATAAATATCATTTCAGTGCCAAGAACTGAGACAACTTGAAATTCTAAGGCCTAATATGGCCAAACATATTTTTATTAAAATATTATGTATATTCAATATTATGCACGCCCAATTGATAAAGGAAAATAGAATATCTCTCAAAATGGTTGATCAGATCAGAAATATGATCCCATTGTTGGGTCCGGAACGTGTTATTTCCCCTATGCGTGACATAAAATATGTCGGGGTGGGGCATTTAGATCCCTCACTCATTGGAGGTGTGTTGAATGGATAAATTAAATTATTAATTTATTCATTTAATAGATCAAACTTGAATAACATCAGAATGGGGAATCAGATACAAAATATGAGACCACCGGTGAAATAAGAACACATGCTTTAACCTAGGAAATTTAAAAGCATTGTCGGTGTTCAGTGTTCGACGTATACCCCATCGTGGAAAAATAATTAAACAATTAATTTTTTTTATTTAATTATTTTATTAATTTTTTTAACATAGTTAGAGGATATAAATATGATGATATTGGGGTTTTTCTCATAATCCTTTCAATAATCTAGTGAGAGTATAAAACTTCTCAAGAAGAACACATCCCTGATAAAGAATGAAGAACTCTTGGCACAAGGTGGATCGATTGACGATGAACACAACATGTCTTCCTCCTCCATCAGAAGGTGCATTATTCAATAGCAATCGATCCAAACATGAGGTAGGACTTATCTCTATGGATTCTTTACCCTGATTGAATTTTCATGAAGAATGTGAATTTATGATCAAATTAATTCATGAATCGAAAAACAATAAGTTGAAACATTTTATTCTAGGTTATCCTGAAATTGAACTACTTGAAGTATGATAAATATTTATTTTTCAAGTCATCATTTTCTTGATTTTCAATAAAGATGTCCAAAAAAACACGTCCATTGATCTTCACATAGACAATGATCATTTCTATTTCATTCATCTTGATTTTTTCATGTGTTCTTCGTCACAAAATAATTATGTGTGTCAGAAACACAGTGTTTAATTGAGTGCATCATACATACGTTTTGATAAATACCTGAGGATCATGGATCCTCATTCCTCTCATCAATCCGAGTTAGATCAATATCAGAATGGAATGTAGAAGTATTCTATGGCACAGGTCAAGCGAGGGTTATAAAGAGGGTTTTGGTCGAGGTGGATCACGGCGAGGTGACTTCAGGTGGAGTAAGGGTTAGAAGTATGTGGCACAACATCCCCTGGAATCAAAGAAGAGGTGCATTCTCATGGTGGAGTGGTGGTTCGGTCTAGTGAGTAGGCGATCGATGTGGCATCACATGACGTTGACAACGGAGGAGGATAGGGTGTGCGGTGGTCCGAGATAGTGTGAGCAGGGTGACATGCTAGTGTTGAGACATAAGTGGTGCAGTAGAGAAGCCCATGCGGTGACTGTGGGGGTGTGGTGTAGCAAGTGTGAAACAAGGGGGGGGGGGACCTAGGGGAAATGTAGAAGGAAGAATTTATTTTTATAATTAATAATATTTTTATTAATTTTTTAAACGCCATATCATCTGATTAGAAAGTCCAATTCACTAGAAACCATGGCTAGCATAACCCCTTCAACGATAATGTTGTTTTATTATAGATTTGGTCAATTTTGTCCCACCCACGACCTGGTCCCACAAAATGACATAGATTTTATAGATTTAAGATTATTGTTAAATTGTTTACCCAACATAACAATTTTGTGTGACGTCTGATTGAGTTACCATGAGCGGAAATTTAACCCTATATCCAATACAGTCTATTCAAGTCCAATTTTGGATATTAATTTTTGATTTACACCTTGAGTCCAACAAATTCCCAAAAATAATATTGTTATTATTTTTGCGGAATCTTGCATCAGTTGTAACTCCCTTATACCACATCGAATTGGAGATCCATCAACGGTGTTGTGACCCTAACAACGAGGCATAATTTTTTGAACTATATGTAGGTGTTTAAAACAATGTTGATTTTTAGACCCCATGAAGCCCGATTCATACACATTATGGAGGAATGTGACTTTTTCACCGGATATCTGTTCAAGGCAAAGTAGTAGTCGATCCCATCTGTTTTTTTAGAGGAATAAAACCACTCAATCCATATAATTTTTTCCAAGAACAAGGTGTTGGTTCTGTGTGATGTATTTCAATTGGAAAATTGTGACATGCATATTTTCCATCATAGTTCCATTTTGGGTGACTGAATAGTCTACCTCACATGTTTTTCCCCAAGGATCACAATGGTGTAATCCGTTTGGATATGCATATCCTTTCTTATGATATCATTAAATGTGGATGTTCTTGGATGGTACATGCAGAGGAAAAATTTGACAACTAAATTGTTGTTCATCAATGCTTTCTGAGATGTACCATCTAGTAGGGATGGACATAGATCCTCGATGTCATCTGAGAGGTACCATCTAGCAGGGATGACCCCAGTTCCTCTAAGACATTTTTCTAAGCGGTACCATATAAAAAGGATGATCAGAGTTCCTCGATTAATACCATAGAGGCACCATCCCAAAGGGAAGGATAGAGTAGTACCTAGATTACCCTCAAGATTTCCTGGGAAGTGGTGTTCCCTGATGACTGTACCAATAATACCCTCTAGTCGAGCTAGTCATTGACATTCACCAAAGATAGTACAGGGCTTACAATCCATCACTACAAGGCAATTTCATTTCCCAAAGATAGTACTGGGCTTACCCTCCAGCTAGGTTAGGCAATGGCATTCCCCAACGGCAAATATCGGGATAACACATAGTGTAGACCCTGAGGAGATATCAAGGTGACCCTCCCATTGGGTCATGCAGTGTATTCCCTGGTGGTTTAGAGAAGACCCTCAACTGTGCGATATAGTGGTGAGGCATGGCTTGTTTTACATGAGGACCCATGAGAAAGATGGGAACTTTCCCTGCATAGCCATATTCTTATGAAACGACCTAAAACCATGTTGGTGAGTCTGTTCTGCCCAAAGCAGACCGTATCAAAGAGCGGTGATTTGATACCCTTTTTCACGTAACTCAGTGGTAGACACAAGAGGTGTTATTCTTTGCAGATGGTTTTCATCATGGAACTGAGGTTTACACACATTCATGGGATGAGCTATGAAAATAGAGGTCCCCTTACTCTCTTGTTTGGGTTTCATTGTGAGAGCTTATCTAGTATTGGGTTGAGTTGTACTCTTTCCTTTAACTCATGTTTTCTTTTTTTCTCTGTATGACTTCTATTTAGTGTATCTATTACTTATCGCCACTTTTGTACCTCTGTTGATTCTCCATCGATCCTTCAGGGAATCTTACTATGTATTTTTATTCTCACGAATGATTTTGATTTTCCATCACTTAGTGTTCCCTTATAGACAACATACGAGTTGATTATGATACCCAATGGTCATATGAATACAGGGTTTTGGGATAGTATGTCGTGGTCATAGCTTGGGATTTAGGAGTAGTACCCTCCAATCTATTTTACTTTTTCACCTATTGCTAGGTTGTGGAGCATTTCTAGTTGGGTGTTCATTTTTCCCCTTTCTATTCTAGATTTACATTTTGTGTACTTGTACGATTTAGAAGTCAATGTATATAGGTTTTTTTCTTATTATTTCAGTTTTTTGTTTTTAATTATTTTCCTCAACACTTTCATTGTGTTGGTTCTATGTGCATGTGCAGTTTCTTAGGCAAAGACCACCCCCAATTTGTTGTGTCTTTGGTGCAAATTGCTAGCCCCTGACCTATAGTGTTTGGCTTGGGGTTATTTCAGCTAACCCTCGGTATGAGTCAGGTCATGAGAAAGTGGTATCAGAGGTTGTTCGACCCATGAAACACTGTTCTGACATTTCCAAAAAAATTATTGGTTGGCATTCGGGAAACGTTTTTGAAGTTTCTCGAGAGAGTCTCTCAATCCTAGGAGTCTAGTGATGATATTATAGGCCGACATATCTATTCATGGGACCTAGATTACCCGCTTGTCGACACAGCACCTCGAGACACCTGTTGCAGGGAACAATGGTACATGCATTATATAACATCTTGTATTTCACTATCCTTTTTATCTAAGATCTCAATAATTGTTTACATATATATATATATAAATATATATTTATATTCTCATCTTGTAATGGTACTCCTTGAAAACATTCACGATGTTTCTCTGACATCTTCCAGCCAAGATACTTGCTATGGTTCATGACGAAGATCTCATGACAATATAGTTCATAGATTAGGACCCATCATGTTACCATATTTTTATACGAGGGAAAGTAGAAAAAAATATACTTGTTGATTAGTAGACACCCCAGCAGAGCGAGCATGGGATGTGCACTGTGACATCCCGAGTTTTAGTAAAAATAAATATTTAATTTATTATTATTTTTTTATTGAACATTTATTCAATGTAAAACAAAAAATATATATAAATATTAAAATTTACAATTTAATAAAATAAATAATTTAAAAAATATTACAATTATAATATTTTTACGAATGTTTTATTAGTTAATTAAAATATTGGACAAGTTAACAACCAAGATATGTTAATTTTCCTTAATTATTAATTTAGTAAATTAGAAATAATATTTTTTTATAGAACATTTGTCTTAGTAAATAAAAAATATATTTAAAAGTAATATTTTATTATGTTTTTTTACATTCTTTATGATGTTAAATAACGATAATAAATTTTAAGGTTTTTAAATGGATTTAATTCATTGAATATGAGTTATGTTTTGACTTATAAAATTTATATATGTTTTGTTCATTATGATTTGATATGAAAAATTCGTTTTTAAAATTAAACAAATTATATGGATTATTAAAATTTTATATACAATATTAAATGAATGGAGAAATTAATATAATAATTATTTTTAATTTTGTTATAATAGTCTAATTTCTAAACAAATGAATATTACAAATTGAAATTAATAAAATAATTTGATGAATTTAGAATTATTATTCATGATATTAAAAAAACTAAATGTATATATATAAATGATCAAACATATTAAATAAAATTAAAAAAAAAAGAAAATGAATAACAACGTTTATTTCATTCGGAGGCCGAAGTAGGGTTGAGGGGGAGTCCTTGCGTGAGATAATGTGGAGTTGCGGGTCTCGAGGTTGACGTGAAGAGAAGACACCAAGCGGCGTCTGAGGGTTTCACCGGGAGAGAAGATCATAGAGATCATCGAGAATAAGAGTTTGAGTATGGCTTCGGGAGAGAAACACAGGCTTGAGCAGGATGATTCGATCCTGGAGGGATTGGGAAAAGGGATATCGAAGTTGGTGAGGGTTAAAATATTTCTATTCAAGCACGTAGAAAATGGTTTTGAGACCGAAGGACACCACACATCTGATCAGAGTCGTATTATTGAGGTTTGGGGAAAGCGATGTTCGGTTTTGAAGATCCATGACGCATCATCTGGTTATGCGGGTAGGTTTACTTTATTCATAAATGACTGCATCAAATTGAATACCTTTTTTTCCTTTTCATTGGATGGACCTAATCATCACTATCCTTTATTCATTGTAGTTATGTATTTTATTATCTCAGTGACTGAATGTTATCCAATTTTTGTGTTTATAGTTTCTGTTATGTCCTCTTCTCTGATTTTATTTCTCAGTGTATTGACGTCTAATTTCATATTCAATTTTTCGTGTGGTCTATATGTGTTGGTTTTATGTATTGTCACAAACCAAATTTAACAAAATTAAATCACAAACTTCAATCTGGACATCAAGATAAATCTATGGTCGATTCATTACTAGATTGTGATAGTTTCATTATCTTTAGATACTCGTAGACAATTTAATATGGATAAATAAACACATATTTGTTATCATCTATATCTTTTATGGATCCTCTTTAATGAAAGTATCTTTGAACATTGATTTTTTTTCTCTTCTGTTGTTGCTGTCAAGATTAACAATTGATATTGTTCAATTATTTCTGTCCCGAATCAATTGAGATCTCCCTTTGTGTCTTCTTCTTATATCAACTTGAACGACAAGCTGTTCTAGTAATTAATGTTTATTTGCAACTAAAAATAAAATATTCATTTATTATGATAAACTGAGTGTTTAAATAGGGTGGAGATAGGTAGTACGCAAGGGAGTCAGTGTTCCACTTTTTTTCTCCAAGTGTTGGTCCCTTTGTTTTCCACTTCCAAGAGAGAGAGAGGGAAAGCATTGTCCTCTGTCTAGTGTGATAAGGCAGCAAGGGAAAAGGGTGAAGCCTGTTCTTTTTCCCTTAGCATGAGGCGTCATGCATGGGATCTTCTACGAAGAAATAATCCTAAGGTGTCATCTGCTCGTGTTTTGGTAAAGGACCTCTATTTATTTTATTTTACACAATTCTGTTTTTATTTTAAGGATTTATTCAATTAAAGCATTCATGTTTATGTTTGTTTTATCAAAATTATGTTGAAATATAGTTCTATATAAGGGATTTTAATTTTTATTTTATCAAATTACTTTCTTCTTTAATGATTACTTATGGATTACTTTAAAATAAAATCAACATTTTTATTTACTTAATTAAACAAAATTTCAAGTAAGGAGAATTATATATTTGTGGTATGGATTCTACTTTTATTTAAATTAGTTTTAAAGGTGATGCAATGAATTTATATGGGTTTGTGATGCTAAATTTTTGTTATGAAAAACCCATATATATATATTTATGTATACATTTTTATATTCCTAGTCTATTTTGAGTTTGTTTTCAAAGATGTATATGAATCATTAATTAATGTTCTGGATGCGAACAAAGTTTTCAAGAGTTTATTTAGCTTTAATTTTGATATAAAAAATTCTTTTATATAATTTTTTTATATATGATTTTATACATAAATCTTAAATTATTTTAGATTTTCGAAAGGGTAATTTTAAATATATAACTATTTTTTTTGATGCGAAACATACTCGCAAATTTTAAAATCATAGATATCTGATTATATGTTTCTACCAGATGATTCATTTATGTTTTAACAGGATTTTGTCTTTCAAACTATGTTTACATGTTCATATATATATTATACATATTCATATGTGGTTCATTTAATTAATTCACGAATGTCATTTATAATTTATGTAGTGGTCATTATTTAAATCAATGACATGCCATGAACATCGGTTTTATTAATCACGGGTGTAAGTTGTACGGATAATATTTTTTCTTTTTGTATTCATAATATATATATACATGTTGTATGGGAATATTTGTTATTATGATTCTTAAAGGAATGATTCATTAAAAGCAAAAGTATGTACGGGAAATCATGCAAAGATAGGTCGATTCATAAATCAACTACATCAGAACAAGCATATGTAATCCTATGAATATATATATATAATGTCTAGCCATAAAAGTGTTGGTAGTAACTAAACGTTCAAATGATGAAATGGAAATCATATATATATATATATATATACATATATAAGTTTGGATGTGAATTTTAATTAATTGACATATTTAAAAATAAAAAAACAGTGACAAATACTAATATATATATATATATATATATATATGTAATGAAAACTTTAAACGTTTTTGAAATATACCGTCACTTGTTCGTTGTAAAAATATAAGGTCATTGGGGAGTGAACCCATCCTTCGCTAAGTGGGTAGGCCCAAGACAGCCTTCAACGAAATAAGTTTCCTCAAAATGATGTTTTTAATGAAGTTTGCTTAATATTTTTCAAAGAAAGTCAATGGATTCGTTTAAAAATGTTTTTAAAGTATAATTATTTTTCAAAAGCATTACATTATATTGTAAAGGTTGTTTTACAAATGAATTTACAATTGAAAATTTTCAAATTCATTATTGAAATGATATTTTTCTGAAAGTGATTTATCAATGGTTTTCAATACCCCTTACTGGGAAACTTTTGTGCTCACCCTACGTTTTTGAAATGTTTTTCACAGGTTTCCTTGAATTCCAAAGTTGTTTATCTTTATTGTAGTGTACACAGAAGCATAATGGACATTTTTTTTATTGTTTCAACTCTGAAAAATGTAAGGTTTTGTCTACTCTTCTAGAACCTAGACTAGTAAAAGATCCTTACATCATTAAATTGGTGTTTAATTGTTTATTCACTTTTATAAAAAAAATACACAACATTTTTCAAGCACTGAGTCTGGAAGAGCGGGCTCGAGGCATTATAATTGGTATCAGAGGCACAGTCTAGACAACTTTGGAGAATAGATGTTGTTTCTTGAGGAAGAACAAATATATAATTTATAATTTTACTCATTTAGTTAAGTACCTTTTGTGTTTCTTTAATTATGAAGACAAAAATTCAAAATTTTCGTAAGTCTAATGAAAGAATTGTGAGGACACAATTCATTCAAGGATGGGAGAATGTGACATCCCAAGTTTTAGTAAAAATAATTATTTAATTTATTATTTGTTTTTTTATTGAACATTTATTCAATGTAAAACAAAATATGTAAATAAATATTAAAATTTACTAATTAAGAAAATAAATAATTAATAAAAAAAATTATAATGATATTATCTTAACTAATGTTTTATTAGTTAATTAAAATATTAGACAAGTTAACAACCAAGATATGTTAAATTTCATTAATTGTTAATTTATTAAATTAGAAATAATATATTTTTTTATAGAACATTTGTCTTAGTCTCGAGGTCGACGCGAAGAGAATACCCCGAGCAACATCTGAGGGTTTCATAGGGACAGAACATCGTAGAGATTATTGAGAAGAAGTGTTTGAGTATGGCTTCGGGAGAGAAACGTAGGCTTGAGCTGGATGATTCGATCCTAGAGGGATTGGGAAAAGGGATATCAAAGTTGGTGAGGGTTCAAATCTTTCAGTTCAAGCACGTAGGAAATGGTTTTGAGACCAAAGGACACCATGCATCAGATTGGAGTCGTGTTGTTGAGGTTTGGGGACATCGATGTTAGCTTTTGAAGATCCGTGAGGCATTGTCTAGTTATGCAGGTAGGTTTACTTAATTCATAAATGTCCACATCAAATTGAATAATTTTTTGTCCTTTTCATTGGCTGGCCCTAATCATCGCTATCCTTCTTCCATTGTAGTGATGTATTTTATTATCTCGGTGACTGAATGTTATCCAATTTTAGTGTATAGAGTTTCTGTTCTATCCTCTTCTCCGATTTTATTTCTATGTGGATTGACGTCTAATTTCATATTCAATTTTTTGTGTGGTCTATATCTGTTGGTTTTATGTATTGTCACAGACCAAATCAAACAAAATAAAATCACAAACTTCAATATGGACATCAAGATATATCTATGGCTGATTCATTACTATATTGTGATAGTTTATTTCTCTTTAAATACTCATCGACAATATAATATGGATAAATAAACACATATTCGATATCATCTATATCTTTTATGGATACACTTTAATGAAAGTATCTTTGAACATTGAATTTTTTTCTCTTCCGCTATTGCTGTCATGATTAACAATTGATATTGTTCAATTATTTCTATCTAGAATCAATTGAGATCTCTGTTTATTTCTTCTTCTCATATAAACTTGAACGAAAATTTGTTCTAGTAATTAAAGTTTTTGTTCAACTAGAAATAAAATATTCAATTATTATGATAAACTAAGTGTTTAAATAGGGCGGGGATAGGTAGTCCACCAGGGAGTCAGAGTTCCACTTTTTTTCTCCAAGTGTTGTTCCCTTGGTTTTCCACTTCTGAGAGAGAGATGGAAATCATTTATCTCTGTCCAGTGTGATAAGTTGGAAAGGGAAAAGGGTGAATCCTATAATTTTTTCCTTAGCATGAGGATTCATTCATGGGATCTTCTAAGAAGAAATAATCCTAAGGTTTCATCTGCTCATGTTTTGGAAAGGGACCTCTATCTATTTTATTTTACACAATTATGTTTTTATTTTAAGGTTTTCTTCAATTAAAGCGTTCATGTTTATGTTTGTTTTATCAAAATTATGTTCAAATGTAGTTTTATATAAGGGATTTCAATTTTTATTTTATCAAATCACTTTATTATTTAATGTTTACTTATAGGTTACTTTAAAACAAAATCAATATTTTTATTTTCTTAATTAAAAAGTTGTTTGAAGTAAGGAGGATTATATATTTGTGGTTTGGATTTGACTTTTATTTAAATTAGTTTTAAAGGTGTTTCAATAAATTTATATTGGTTTATGCTGCTAAATTTTTTTTATGCAAAACCCATATATATATATATTTATGTATACATGGTTATATTCCTAGTCTATTTTGAGTTTTTTTTCAAAGATGTATATGAATCATTAATTAATGTTCTGGATGCGAACAAAGTTTTCAAGATTTTATGTTGCATTAATTTTGATATACAAAATCTTTTTATATAATTTTTTGTATATATGATTTTATACTTCAATATTAAATTATTTTGGATTTTCTAAAGGTTAATTATCAATATATAACTAATGTTTTTGATGAAAAACATACTCGCAAATTGAAAAATCATAGATATCGGATTATATGATTCTACTATATTTTCATTTATGTTTTAATGGTATTTTTTCATGGAAAATATGTTTACATGTTCATATATATATTATACATATTCATATGTGGTTCATTTAATTAATTCATGAATGTAATTTATAATATAAGTAGTGGCCATTATTGAAATCAATGACATGTCATGCACATCAGTTTTATTAATCACGGGTGTAAGATGTATGGATAATATTTTTTTTTGTATTCATAATATATATATACATGTTGTATGGGTAAATTGTTATTATGATTCTTAAAATAATGATTCATTAAAAGGAAAAGTATGTCCGGGAAATCCTGCAACGATATGTCGATGCGTAAATTGACTACTTCAGAACAAGCATATGTAATACTATGAATATATATATATATATGTAAGGTCTATCCATAAATGTATGGGTAGTAACTAAACTTTCAAATAATAAAATGGAAATCACAAATATATATATATATATACACATATATAAGTTTGGATGTGTATTTTAATACATTGACGTATTTAAAAATAAAAAAACCCGGACAAATAATAATATATATATATATATATGTAAAGAAAACATTAAACGTTTTCGAAAAATACCGGTGCTAGTTCGTTGTAAAAATAGAAGTTCATTGGGGAGTGAACCCATCCTTCGCTAAGTGGGTAAGCCCAAGACAACCTTCAATTAATTAAGGTGCCTCAAACTGATGTTTTGTTTTGAAGAAGTTTTCTTAATATTTTTCAAAGAAAATAACCAGATTCATTTAAAAATGTTTTTAAAGTATAATTATTTTTCAAAAGCATTACATTATTTTGTAAAGGTTGTTTTACAAATGAATTTACAATTGAAAATTTTCAAATGTATTATTGAAAGGATATTTTTCTGAAAGAGATTTAACAAAGGTTTTCAAATCCTCTTACTTAGAAACTTGTGTTCTCACCCTACATTTTTTAAATGTTTTTCACAGGTTTCCTTGAATTACAGAGTTGGTCATCTTTATTGTAGCACGCGCGAAAGCGTAATGGATATTTGTTTTATTGTTTCAGCTCTGATGAATGTAAGGTTTTGTATAATATTGTAGATCTGAAACTGGTAAAATATCCTCACTTCATTAAAGTTTTGTGTAATTGTTTATTCACTTTTATAAAAAAAATTACATAGAATGTTTCAGGCACCGAGTCTGGAAGAGCAGGCTTGGGGCGTTATATGCACCGGCTGAGCGCACATTTCATGTTCTTGCACCAGAGACTTCTGATGTTCCGCAGTGAGCTAGACCCTCATAAATTAGAAGAATGGAAAGATTTTTTTGTCTCTATATTCAATAGTTTACGGACACTAACAGATAAGATGGTGACTTTGGAAGCTTACCTTTTCCCCAGAACAAATGCACATTGGTGGATCTTGGTTTCTCAGATACACGATGAGTAGGCACTATTGTGGGATGACTTCCTACAGATGTTTTTTGAGGTGTTCCACCCCCCCCCCCCCCCCACTTGCACTCTATTATACATTAAGAGATCCTCCAGTTACGGTAGGGAGGGATGATGGAGATTGGGTATGAGTCTAGGCTCACATACCTTTTTCACTACCCTCTATAAATGATCTATAATAGTTTTTTCTTGGAACAGATGTTCGATCAGAGACTTCTTAGAGTGTCCCTTTCTATCATAGTTCCATTATTTATCCCCACCTATGTCACAGTGATGGAGCAGAAACCGGTGGAAGATTATTTTATGTCATTTGATACAGTTGGATCTAATGGTGAGCACAGTGGAAGTGGGGCGGAAGAGGCCCTCAGAATTGTGCACTCAAGGCGTAGTTGTGTAGCTGTGTCCATTTGCGGGAAGTTCAGAAAGTTCTAGGATCTCCTTTTGAGGGATGTCTTAGAGAAATTAACATGCCTGCAACTTATTTCGGTGGAGTTGTGGGGTAAAAATTATCTTCATTAGTCGTAGTTGACTCCATGACTACTCGATTGCATAATGGAGCCTCATTTGTGATGCATCGACTAGGAAATTATGCGTGTCAAAATATCCTTAGGGGAATCACCATATGGCTATTCTGAAGTAGGGAATCATGAGACCTTGTTCTAGTGACCACATTATTTTATTAGGGGATGTAGAGGTTCAGCTGGGGAAAAAACTATCCCCTGAGTCCTATCATGTCATTCGAGACCATGCATGGAGATGTCGAGGTTGCATACTACATTTCCTTACCTCAAATTGGTGGAGAGGGTACACAATGTCTTCTATGTACCAAAACTGAGGAGATACCTATGACTTTCTACACACATCATCCACTGAATAAAGCCTTATAAGGGTGGACCATCCCTTTGGTCAACATTCATGGGAAGCACAGAAGTGTACTTGTTTTCTAGGAGCGGGAGAGCTATGTGTGGGATCCGTATTCCTAGTAGTTTCCCTAGTTATTATTTTTTATAAAAAAAACTTAAAGGTGGGAATAATTTAAAGACCCTGGTATTGACCTGTGAGACTTTTAAATATTTCTAAATATTATTACAGAGCTGGGCACTGATACGACGTGCAATTCTGAGGCCCGGTGTGCCCAAAATTAAATTTATAAAATTATTAAGTATATTTTATATTAAAATGTGTAGTTGATTATGAAAATGGTATATATCTAAATTTTTTGATAATATAAGAAATCTGAGACCACAGTTGGGTTGGGATCATGGTGTTTCCCCTAGGTGCGACATTAAATAAGTTGGTGCAGGGGGTTCGGACCCCTAGCTCGTTCTCGGTGTGTTAAATTGATAAATTAAATTATTAATTCATTCATGTAATATCTAAAACATCAATAACACTTGGTAGGGGACATGGATGAAAAATAAAATACCACCACTATTCCCAAAATGTAGGCTTTACCCTTGGTAGGTTAAAACCTTTTTCAGCGTCAGGGGTTCTTCTTATGTACCGTCGTGGAAAAATAATTTAAAGATTAAATGATTATTTGTTTAATTATATGACTAATATTTTTAAACTAATAAGATGTTATAAATATTAGGATATTTGGGTTTGGCCTCATAATCCCTAAATTTATACAGTGAGATCATAAACCATCTTTTAAATAACTCATCCATGATGAAGAATAGAGAACCCTTGGCTCATGGCGGATCGAACAACGTCGAACTCAATATGTCATCATCATCCAACATCATGCATGTTCTTCAACAAAAATCAATCCATTACTAAGGTAGGAAATATCATTGTCTATTCCTTACCCTGGTTGAATTTTTATGAAGAACAAAAATTCATGAATGAATTAATTCTCAGATCAAAAAACAATTAGTGGGAAAAATTTCTTTTTGGTTATATTGAAATTGAACTTATTGAAGTGTGATAAATATTTGTTTTTAAATTCCTAATGTTGTTGATTTTAAATGAAAAACGACCAAACAAACATGACCATTTATTATTATATAGATCATGATATTTTCTATTTTATTATTCTCGCTTTCTTCATCACCGAATAATTAAGCGCGTCAAAAACTCAGTGTTTCATTGAGCATGGCATACAGACATAGAGATCTCGGAATGAGGATCACAGATCCACATTATTCTCTTCAATTTGAGTTAAATCGAAGATGGAATGGTGCACATATGAATTCTGCAGTACTGGTCTAGCGAGGGTTTTAGTGAGGGCTCTGGTAGAGGCATCTCTCGCTAAGGTGATTTCAGGTGAAGCGAGGGACGATAGTCTTTGGCACAACAGCCAATGGTAGCTAGGCGAAGGTGGTGGCTCATAGTGGAGTGGAGGTCTGGTCCAGCGTGTAGGTGATCAGCGTGGTGGTGAAAAATGGGGATAATGGAGTCGGTTGGCGTTTGTAGAGGACGAAAGTTGGGCCAGAAGGGTGGCACAATAATGGTAGGACGTAGGAGGTGCGGTGGAAACTCCTCACTGGTGGATGCAGGGGTGCGGCGTAGTAGGTGTGCAACTAGTGGGGCACAAAGAAACCCTAGGGGAAGGGTAGATGGAAGAATGAAAAAAAGAAAATTAAATAAATATATATTTTTATAATTAATAATAATATTATTAATTTGGTAAATTCCATAACTTTCACTCAGAAAGTACAATTGGTGATCCACCAGTGGTGGCGTGACCTTGTAAATAACACGGTATTTTAAGGACCACTTTAGACTATTTTTTCCATCCTGTAACTTGGGACCACAAATATTTTGAGAATTTATATATTTAATATAATTACTAAATGTTCGACTAGCCATTACAACTACGTTTGTTGTCCGATTGAGGGGCTGTCTGCAGTGATGTACTCCAATCTCAAAGATGGTTGATTCATTTCATACTATGGATGTTAATTTGGATTCACATCTCAGGTACAAAAAATTTGAAATAATTATATAGTTATTATTTCTCTAGAATCTTGCATCGGACGTAACTCTACAATATGAAATCATATTGGTGAGCAGTCAGTGGCGTCGTGACCCAGACATTGAGGTAGAATTTTTAAAACTAATTACATGTGCTTAAATCAATGTTGAGGTGGGTACCCCAAAATATTTGGTTCACAATCATTACGGTGTAATGAGACTTTTTCACTGGGTAACCATTCTGGGTGAAAAAGTTGTTGATCCACTATGTTTTTCTGAGAGGATCATAACAGCGTGATCTGTAAAAAAAAATTGGGGATTGATGCATGGGTCCCATGGGTCGTATTTCAAGCATAATATGATGATGTGCACCTTTTCCATCAGGGGTCTGTCTGGGGAGAGTGAATAGTCTACCTCACGTGTTTTTTCTCACAGATCACAATGGTGTAATCCATTTAGATGTACAGATCCTTTTGTGATCTAATTAAATTTGGATGTTTTAGGATGGTATACGTAGAGGCGACCAATGAAAACTAAATTGTTTTTATTTATTTCTTTTCAAGAGGTACCATCTAGCATGGATGGCCAGAGATCCTTGATACTTTTCGAGAGGTACAACCCAAGAGATATGATCAAAGTTCCTTGAAGGATTTTTCTGAGAGGTACCATCCAATATGGACGATCAGACTACCTTGATGCTTTTCTGAGAGGCACCTTCCAGTAGGGATTTCTTGAGTAGTACTGACCATACCATCCTATTGTGTAGGGTAGTGTTGTTCCCCGATGATATTACTCAGATTACCCTCCCACCGGGCTTGTTAGGGGTTCTCCTTGATGATTGTACTAGGATTACCCTCCAACTTGGATGGGTAGTGGTGTTCCTCGATGATAGTATCAGGATCACCCTCCAGGTCTGCTAGGCAGTGGTGTTGCTTGAAGATGGTATCTGGATTAACGTCTATCTAGTCTAGGCAATGTCATTCCTCGACGATAGTACCATGCATACCCCTCCAACTGGGATGGGCAGTGCCATTCCATGACGACTAATACTAGGCTGACATAGAGTGTAGTCCCTGAGGAGATATTGGGATTACCCTCCCACTAGGCTAGTTAGCATAGTCCCTGATGGTTCAGAGAAGACCCTCGATTGTGTGTCATAGTGGTGAGGCATGGTTTGTATTACCTATGTACCCATGTGAAAGACGACCAATTTCCCCACTGAGTTTCATTCTTGAGAAATGAACATAAACCATGAGGGTGAGTTAGGGCCACCCATAGCAGATAATATCAATGTCTGGTGAGTTGAGACCCTTTTACTTGTAACACTTGGGTAGACACCTGAGGTGTTGGGACTTGAAGATGGTTTCCATCTTGTAACTGATGGATACTCAATTTCATAGGATGATCTTTGGAAATGGAGATCCCCAAACTCTCTTGTTCAGGTTTATTTGAGCGAGCATATCTAGTATTGGGTGGAGTTTTACTCTCTCTGTTTACTATTGTTGTACATTTTTCACTCTACTAATTCTCTATAGTGTATCTCTTACTACAACACTATTATGTACCTCTCTAGCAGCTCCCTTGATCATTTGGGGCATCCAACTAAGTATTTTTATACTCACCCCTACTTTGGATTTTTTTTTCACTTGGTGTGACCTTGAAGATGAAAGACAGGTTGATCTTCATATCAGATGATCTTAGGTATATAGGGTGCTTGGAACATGTTCAGTGGATGTATCTTGGGATTCCAGAGTGGGAATCTCCCAGCAATTTTATTTTGTCACATGTTTCCTGGTTGTGTTACTTTTCTAGTTGAGTATGTATTTTACCCCTTCTCTTTTAACATCAATTCTATTATACTTTTACAATTCAGAGGTTTATTCATATATGTCTGGTTTCCTTTTAATTGTTGTGTGGTATCTTTCTTTTTTTCCCTCTGAAATTTTGGGTTGATATGGATGCATGTGTGTGTACTGTTTTTTCTTAGGCAAAGGCCTCCCCAAGTTTGATGTTCCTTCTATGTTATTCATCGGGCCCTGGCCTATAGAGGTGGGCTTAGGATAGTTGTAGATCAATCCTTGGTATGGGTTGGGTTATACCAAATTATGGGGACATATTAGATTCATTTTTATTTTGAGAATAAAATGGATAATTTGGTACCTACAATGGTTCTTTGTCTTCCAGTCGTAGGAGTTCAATTTGTGGGTTTCTAGGATGCTTCGCATCTGGGGTTTGGCTGTATCCTAAGGTTGTAGAGATAAATTTTCTATTATGGGTCATAGTATTTGTGTCTCCAGGAACATTATTGTTCCACCCAGGATTTCAATTTTGTGGTAGTGGTGTTTTCTCTGATGTTTTGGAAACATTACCTCATCAAAAAGTGTTTTCTTATCATCAATGATCATAAGAGCATGAGGTACATTTTCACCCAGTGTGACTTGAACGTACAAAAACATCCATGGATGGAGTTATTATAGGATTATGACATCAAAATGATATATACATCTAGAAAAGGGTATTTTTAGCAAATGTTATGAGAAAAAAGTTGCGTAGCGCTGCAGTGCATGAATCAGGTGATTCCAAGAGAGTGATGATATAACTTTTATCATTTCATATGAATATGGTAGAAGTTGGGGGTGTGGTTGTCTGTATCAAATGAAGATTAAATAATCCTTTTTGTAGTAGGTAAAATATTACTAATTTGGGGATTTTTAGTTGGATGACTAGAGATATCATATCTTTTATAGTTAGACCCCTAATGGTTGGTCTGAGGATGAACAACAGTTGGTGTTGTTTCAAGGAAATATTCTTGTTCCATTGGCATCACATGACATGGTTCTTATAGAGTTCCCCATTCCTCCCTTATCTTTATAGCACAATGAGAAAAATATGTACCGAGCATTGAATAACCAGTTTTGGTGGCTTGGGTTTAAGCATGTAATTGCAGAGTTTGTGTCTTAGTGTTTGGTCTGTTAGAAGATAAAGGTCAAGCACCACATCCCCAGTGGATTTCTCTTGGAGTTATATGTTCCTCAATGGTAGTGGGAGGAAAAATCAATGTACCTTTTTACCAATTTACCTTGACATCAGGGAGGCTATGACACAATATTCATGGTAGTGGATTGTTTAATGAAATCATCCATCATTATAATGATAAAAGAGTCTTGCTCAGTGTAGGTTTTGTTGAGGTATAATTTAAAGGATATGAGGAGATTCCACGAGGCCCATAGGATGCTCATTTTTTATCATGATCCTCATATTACCTCCAGGGTGTGGAGAGGTATCTAACATTATTTTGGTTCTCATCTTTGTCATAGCACTACATTTCTTCCATAGATAGATGGTCAGAAAGAGCGGACCATCCATTACATTGAAGGCATGTTGATCTCTTATTTCCTTGATTTGGGAGGTACGTGGAATAGCATCGGTGTGGTTCCATATAAAACCTTGTAAAGATGAAATTTTCATTCTCTATTGTAATGGACTAGGGAAGAGGATTCAACAATTATCAGGAAAGAACTGGTATAGAGTACGATAAATATGGTAAACGTAATTAACGAGAGGATAAAAGTAATACACGATCATGATAAGTCCTATGACGATCATAGGGGGAGACCTTTCGAGTTTTACATTAGGGATCACATATTTTTGAAGGTGACTCCCCCACCTGGGAAATAATTATTTTTTTGTGGGAGTAAGATTTCTCCTCGATGGGTTTGGCCTTTCTAGGTGTTGGATCAAGTTGGATCAATGGCTTATCAAGTAGTACATCCCCCTATATGAGTTTCATACATGATGTTTTCCATGATTCATAGCTCCGTATTTAAATTCATGATGACTGTAATGTCACTAATTGGGGAGAGATCAATTTTGACGATGTTTCAACCTTCGAGGAGCAGCCTATAGAGATCCACGACTGTCAGGATATGGTGTTTCATAGCCATGATATCCACTTAGTTCTTATATTTTGGAGGAATGGGGGAATGATGGAGAGTACCTAGGAACTTGAGTCATAGATATACACTATACCACAATCTATTTGAAGTTTATCACCACTATAGTAGCATTTTTTGTTTGGTGGTTTTAGACCCTTTCCATTTATAATATAACATTATCGTGTTTATTGTTCTGTCTTGCTCTCTTTTGAGAGGCTTATCCTACTAGATAGGGTTTAGGATATTTTTTGGGTTGTCTCGTGGTTTTGGGTAGTTCTTTGATGAAGTAATTGATCACCAGTGGTGGCAATATATTTTAGAGATATCTTCAATTGGTGGTTGTTTGATCCCTTTTGTTCTTCTCGTTCCCAAGGTTGGTGTTGGATTCTCTACAAAGAGAATAGTTTTAGTGGTATTTGGTGAAATATATTGGACCACTCTAGTCCATTACTTTCTGAGAATCTAGTGTTTGAGGTGTTCTCTGAGGTCAAGGTGACTTATTTCAACAGTTTGAGAAATTTATATTTTTCTGAATAGTATTTTCATAATGGTGACATATCCAAGAGTATGTGTACAATGTTTCCAAAATGGTGATTTTTTTCAATAGTATGTGTATTGTGTTTCCAGAATATTAATTCATCCCACAGTAGTTGTACAGTGTTTCCGGAATGATCCGTCATCCAATGGTAGGAGTAATGTTTTTTTAGAATGGTGAGTCATCCAATGGAAGGAGTACAATGTTTCTAGAATGTAGAGTCATCCAATGGGAGGTGTAAAATGTTTCTAGAATGGTGAGTCTTTCAATAGTGACTTGTCAAATGGTGAGTCATCCAATAGTGACACGTCTAATGGTGACTCGTCCAATGGTGATTCATCCAATAATAACTCATCCAATAGTGACTTGTCCATTGGTGAGTCATTCAATGGTGATTCATCCTATAGTCACTCATCCACTGGTGAGTCGTCCAAAAGTGATTCATGAACAACATTTCCAGTTTCATATGGTTTCACCCCTTTGACATTATATTTTACAAAAAATTCATTAAATTCAAAATTTTAAGGTATTTAAGGTTGATTCAAATCCTATAACTCTTATATAAATTTTCATATGTGTCTTGGTGCCTTTACTCAGTCAAAATGTGTACTCTTGACCCTATCAAGCCTTTAATGGAAAACTAAAAGCACATATAAACTCTTACTCTATTTAGAAATTTTAATGGTTGAGATAACTACTTCCCTTGATCTTTTTTCTTGTTTTTTATTGGTACAGGATTCCCAGATTTCATTCTCCCATAAGATTCATGTGATCAAACATACATCCTTGAATTGTTTCCTCTTGGATTTTTTCCTACTACAAGTGAACCCACTATTTTGGTTGAACCAGGTACTGTCGATCCATCTTCAATATAATGAATGTTCTACCTCCATTATTTTGGGTTACTTAATCTATTTCCTCATATTTAACCTTTCCATGTTATGGAATGTGACCTACATGTTTCTAAGGTATCTTTCATGGGTTTTGGTTGATGTGTCTCTATAATGACATCCTTGGGTAGATGTAGTCATTATTAAAGTGGTGATTAGGATCCATTTTGTGGTCCCATTCATGTTAATAGAATGTCAGAATCCTTTTGAAATAGGGAATTCATCGCTTCTGAATTTTCTTTACATGAAAACATAGATTTAGAAAGATATATGCAATTTGATCAGAATGATATTAACATAAAAAATAATTGATCCATATTAAAAAAATTGTATCATTTTCTTTATGATGTTATTTCCTCTGGATTTGATGAATAGTGAGATATGAATGCATGGATTGTTTTATTTTCATTCTTAGTGGAAATTGGTAAACAAATTAAGGAGAAGTTTAATTGTAATTTTATTGGATAAAGGATTAAAGGATAATTTTAATGAATTTGGTTGTTTTTGTTGTTGTTATTGGACGATAATCCAACAGATGCAGTTATCCCTATTTAATTGAATCTATTAATTCAAGAAGGAATAATGAACTGTTTTTTTTTTGTAAATATAATTCATTTATAGGGAATGAGTTTCCCACTATTTTTAATTTCCACGAGCCATGTGCTTTCGAACTATGAGAGCTAATTTTTTCTGAATAATGAATTCGTTATTTATCACCAAGATCCCAATTTCTATTTTTTTTTATTTCCCATTGCTTATAATGTGACGTGATGCTGTGATGGTTGATACTTGAGGGATATTGTGGTATGTCAGGGTAGGGATGCCCAATCGTTATAGAATAATTTTATTCCTAGAGTGGTATGATATAGCAGTTTGTGCATGTGGTTTTTCAGGGAGGACACCAGAAATGATGGAATAGGTTTATTCTAGGATTACTCGTTTATATGAATGTCAGATGATTCTTGAACCTATTTTTTTCAATCTATTTTACTATCCCGACTACTTAAGGCATATGGTATTGATAAGCCTCCTTTATAATGAGGCAGAGAGGTGTGTAATATCACATGTAATTTCTATTTTAATATTCATGAAGATGTATGGATCTACGCTTCAACTATATGTGGAAAACACTCAATGAGTAGTTCATCTATATACCGTATTGAGCCACTTATTTTTGGTATCTTAGGATATTTTATAATTATAACTTTAAATATGTAAATATATATGTACTAATGCTGTTAATAGATGAATAAATGTTCAACCCATGGGGTGTGATATTTCTGGGATGAAAAGATGAGGTTGTGAATTTGAAAGGCCATGGAGTCAGTTGGGTTATTCCTAGGGGCATGGATCTCAGTGGGAATTGCAATTAAATTTAATTTGGAATTGATAATGGTTAATTAACGTTTAAATAATTAATTTTCATAATTTTATACTCATAAAAAGGGATAAATAAATACAATACAGAAATTTAAATGGTTTTTTGATTATATGATATCATGTCTTATAGGTGGCAGTCAAGAGTTTGAGATATGTTAGCTGCAGTTGAGTTTGAGACTTGGAGATTTTCATTGTGTGGTAGTGAGCTATATTATATCTTATACTATTTTGTATTCTATACACAACTCTACCCTTTCGGTTTGGGTGACTGACTCCCCATGGATTCTGAGCCCCAGGGCTGTTTTCCCCAACATCCTGGTGGGAGGATAAATGGTTGACTACCCCCATTGACCCTACACCCTTCTCTTAGAAGTTACTTGTGCTGGTATTCATGTCATTTAGTTTTTCCTATATATTTGTGTGTAGTGGGATTTAATGGATTTTACTTATTTCACAAACATATATTATGGATATTGTTTCTTATAGGAAACTATAGGTGTAATGTTGGTTTGTTGTGATTTTTTGGGGTTCTTTACTCAGTGTGTGGGTGGTAATGGATTGAGGTATAATACCTGATTTATGATATACCCTATGTGATATGCGATGGATCCAATAAACTACCTGGTTAATTTTCGTTATGTGGGTGTGGTGGTGTGTTTCAAAATGTGCATGTTTTGGTGTTTCATCTATGTGTCTTTGGTCCATCCTTTTGGGGGAGATATACTCAGGATGTGTAACATAGGGGAAAAGTAGAAAACCAGTGGGAAGTGGTATTGGTGTACACATGATATAAATTATTTTATTATATGCTCTTGTATGTGATACATAGTGAGATTAGACATGGTGAGGTTGGTAGCATAGTATTCTTGTTTAGGTGATAAGTTTTTTTCCCTTGTTGTTCATTGCATTTTATCATTATTTCTTTACTTTCTCATGAGATGTTCCAGGGAGATTCTACTGAGTAAACTGTTATAATCACTTAAGGTTATAGAAAATATTTTTGGGTCATTTGGAGATCAGGAAGGTTAACACTAGTTTGGGGTCTTATATGAGCTATCTGGGCTTCGTGGAAGCTTCTGTTTTTCTTTATTATTGTAATTTTTATCTTTCCCATTCAACTGAAATTTTCATTTCATGACATTACATATTGACACATTATTTTATTTATATTATAGTCTGAGAGGGAGTCGGTTGGTGTATATCTTTTCTCCCTCTTTCAAATGTATTCTCTTAAAAGCCAATTCCTCCCATCTATGTGTTTTCAATACCATTGGTGCTAGTCACCAAAACAAGTCCTACTTGACATGAGACTTAGGGTCATTATTTATCTCCTTTCATTTCTGACCATGGAGGGGTAAAATTACTGGGGAGGGGGTTATGAAATAAATTATATTTTAATTTGTTTTTAAAGTATAACGACATAAGGTATACATTAATTTATCATATTTTGTTCATTGAATCCCATTTAACATATGAATTGGATATAAAAAAATTTAAATCTATTAAACTGTTTCCCCTTAAAAACATGCTTCAACGAAAATTTAACAAGATTAATGGTAAATTAATTTCTAACACTTCTATGATAAGAATGTTAAAAAAATGAAACACATATTTTAATTAAGCATAATATTTAAATTCTAATTATGTCAAATAATATTTTTTCCCAAAAAATAGTAGGGAAATTAAATAAAATTCATTACATTGATTAAGGTTAAAATATGATTACATAAGTGATAAAATTAGAACTTATGGTCTTCAAATGGCACAACACATGTAAAGGAAAAAACATATGGCCATATTCAGACAAAGTACCCTATGTTTCATAAAATGGGACATTATTTATGGATCGTGATGTAAGGGATACCCTCAATAGTGTGTACCATTATTATTTACAAGAATATCACTCTTCCACTATAAAAGGGCCCTCACCTGCCTCACTTATTCACCCCTCTTAGGACCATTAGATCATCCAAAAACTATCCAAATATACTATTAAATTACATCACGTAATCCTAGTGTCCCCATTTTGGGAAAAAATATATCCAATAATGTCCTTTGGTTAAAACCCAAAATAAATACACATTTAAGATGTAACATCCTTAAACAAGAACTTTTGTTTTATATTATTCTCCAGCACCTAAATTGTTATTAATAAATGACTATATAATAGACTTCACTGTTATATTGATATGTTGATATATTATGGTTATGAACTACACTAACATACACATCTGTCAAAAGGGATTCACAATCATCATTCATGTGTACGATTGAAAACTGCCTCTGGAACTGCAGTCATTGTTCTTCCATTACCGCTTACCAAGGTTTTAAATAATGATGGAAATCGTTTTTTTATATTACATATATATGATATTTAGGAATTATTCATTATTCTGTAATTATTATATAAATCTTACGATAATGCTTTACATTTTTGGGAATAAGATAACTTCTTTTTTGGATGTGTGGACTACCATTTCCACCAAGAAATATGATTCATTCACGCTATACATGGAATATATTTGGGTGTTTTTTAATAAAAATATGTTATATATTTCCAAAAAATAAATTTTTATGCATAATATGTTATTTGAAATTAATTTTCTTCAATTCATAGAAATTAAATTTAATCTAACGTGTTCATATTAAGAATTATCATTTCGATTTAAATTAATAATGTATTTTTTACTTTTAATATAATATTAATTTATTATGGTAGTGTGAGTTACCAAATCAAATTAAAATATCTGTAAAAATATATAATATTAGAGAAAAAGGGAAAAAGTATCAAAAAACCAGATGAAGGTTACCTATGATGGTAAATTACCTACAAAATAATTAATAAAAATTATCCTCTATATATTTTATCTTTTTTATATTACTATCATTTATTCCCAATTAACTTATTAATAATATATAATTTACATAAATTTTCCTCTATAAATATTATATAAAAAATACAACTAATAAAACACTAATAAAATTCATTTTTTAAACACATTTTTAATTATGCCAAATTTTCCCACTATATGAATTATTTAATAAAATTTCTATCTTGAATAGTTTAGAAAATATAAGTATTGTAAAAAATTGTAATAAAAAGGAAATTAAAATATAAATTATTTTTTATAATATAAATAAATAGTTTTATTCATTAATAAAACAAATTATTTAATATAATTATTACTCTTTAAATTTTATGACTTTATAACCATTCTTATGAACCATCACTGTAACATCAATGAAAAAATAATGAAACTCAGTGCTATATAAAATAAATAAATATAATCCATGACCTTTTCGTAGCTAATTGACATATCAAGGACTATGTATTGAAATATTTATAAAATTAAAGGATTCTTTGTCATGACCCCATCCACTACTATCCTTCCCATGTCCAAAATACCATGATATAGAGGCACCACCAAATACAACCATTAATAGGTCCATGGTTGGCACCCTACATTGAGGATATTAATCATTCAAGTGGAAAGAATTACCTTATATTTAGTGAATATAATAAATATATAACAAAATTATAAACCAAAAAACATAAATATATAAAAAATAATAACAATACAGTAAACATAATCCTTAAATAAATGTCAATGGATTTTATTACATTTATCTGAAAGAAATACCAAAAAAGGAATCAGTAAAGAAGCTACTCTACAATTTTTAGAACCACTGTGATACTAATATTCATCATTATCTCTGAAACCATCATGGAAACCTATGATATAGTCTATATATATGTAGGTTTATGATAACATATATACATTTTAATTTCATAACCATATTCTTTGATAAAACTTTGAAATGAGTATACTGATTCTCCTAGGAGTTGATAGTAAAACTAGAATTTACATTAATAGGATACATATTTTTCCCATCCTTATATAGATACAATCACTAATTAACGTATTATATGTTTTAAAATAATCACAAAATAACATAATATCATGTCATTGTAAAACAAATTCCCCATATAGTTTCCACTGTCACCCCCCAATTATAAACATCATATTCCTTCGTCACTACATTCCTAATACATGTTGGGTTCCAACCCCACATACCCCACCCTCGTAAGGTCTATCATATTGTGTTCACATCATATAAATCAATTTATATTTATGTCACATATCCATACTATTCTATGATATATGTGTTGAGAAAAAAATATGCATACCCTATCATCACATAGGGCCATGTATATTATGATAGAATCAGGGGAATCTAAAAATCAAAACATCTAAATCATCTACACATCAAGTTCTAATTCCATAGCATTAGGGTATCATGATTTTGAAGGATTCAAACTATTTTTCCTTCTCATACAATGAATGTCCATAACTATTTTCACACAATATTAACACTATAAATTTAATTTATAAATTCCATAATCACACAATAAATTAAAAGGGAGAGTGGGGAGGATATGTTTGCTAACCATCTAACCTCTCCAACCTAGATGTTAGAGAGAACACCTGGAACCAAATACATGTGTTTGTTGTTACCAATATAAAACAAAAATGGTGTGACTATAGAAATAAATTTAATGATCAAGAATATATAGTCATAATGAAACTCAACCTTCTAGACCATAGAGACTAATATTACAATTTTTAATTACGCTACCATATCACTGACTAAACATCTGCCAACTCTTGCTACTTCTTTAATGGGTAACTCACCACCAAAATCAACCACAGAATTTACCTATAACACTATTGTCTAATCATAGATGAAATAAATTCTATGTTTATTAGTTATCAACCATGATCAAGGTATTGGGATAATCTATCACATTTTTAAAACAACTCATTAAAAAGAAGATCCCATTTATAATTTCATCCACTAAACCGTCATTTAAACTATATATTATCCCATTACTTTTCATATTCATTAATACTGAACGTATTTCATAACTATTTAGTAAATATAATCATTCACCGCTACCCAATATTTCAACTATATAACAATAACAAATACCTCATCATCTATCAAATCTATCACCACATCTCAATAGTAAAACATCAATAACCAATTAACAAACACCACAATTCAACAGTTAACAAATATCATGAAAAAAACCATAACCTCTCTTTTCAAACCATTTCTGTTCAAATCCTATCACTCTTACCATGAGACCCAATTATTTTTTGATAAATATTTTTTGATATTAATAAAAACAAATATATATTATTCGTTTCACACCACATTGAATATTCATTTTATTATATTAATGAACTGTGTTTTTATTACATTATCTATGTCGCCAATTTCAACTTGTGCTTTATGGAACACTTATATTAACATTAGGTACAATAAACAATATGTTTTTCCTATGTAACACAAAATTCTATGTTCTATTGATACCTTTCATTATACGCAAGGTTGAATTTTACCGAATGAAACTATAATAATAATAATATTATTATTATAAAATTACTTTAGTTACTATCTATCCACTACATTGGATTTTATAATTATGGTCAACAAATGTGTGGAAATATTACTTACACTTGTATATAAAAGTAATCCATTAGTTATAAAATAGTTATAAATGAATGTAATAACTATTAGAGAATAAAATAATCTTTTTATAGGAAAAAAATTTATCTATATACAGACACCATTTATCACAATTAATTATACAGAAAACATTTTATGAATTTTTTAATTAAATATATATTAAAAAAATTTCCACTCCTAAAATAATATTTATATTCATAACATAAGAATAAATAGTATTATATTGATAAAAAAAATGATTTATTCTAAAAGTTAATTTTACTACCTTTTAATAGCGGATCAATTTTAAATTTTTATTTTTTACCCTATTATAAATTTTATTTGTAAAAATAAACATGATTTATAATTATTAATATAAAAATTTACTTTGGATGACTTTTTGTTATCATTTAAATAAGTTTCATTTTTCACATGAATAGTGATAACACTAAATGGTAATTGAAAACATCCTTTTCCTATAATTTAATTATATTGTAAAATTAGGGTTTAATTTAGTTTTAATGTTCAATAATATCAATTTTAAAAAACATAATGCATTTTATGTCTTCATATCCAATTTATTATCTAAATTGGATATAAAAACAATTCAATATTTTGAACAGTTTTTACTTTAATAAAACCCACATTTAGGACATATATACGGAAATAAATTTAAATTAATATTAGAAATGCCTTGATTTGTAATGTTGAAAAATGGATTAAATATGTTTAATAATTGAAAATTTTAATTTCTATTAATGAAAAATATATATATTTACTAAAACATTTATTTAAAATAGTTAAAATTAACTATAAAATTTAAGCATAAATTTAGTTTACTTAGTGGATAAACATTAATTATAAGTGGAATAATGACCAATAAACCTATCCAAAATCCATTATCTTCCCGTATTTCAACCATATAACCTATTTTTTTAATCTAATGCATTATTGTTACAGTTTATATGGAATCTGACACATATAATATGTAAATTAAGTAGAAGGACAAAAAATTTCCTTACCTTTAATATTTATAATGATTTGATTTTTGGACAAACCCACATTAGTTTGTTTTAAAAATTATTTCAAAGCTAAAGGATTTTCAATAATTTTATTAATTTATATTTAATATTTAGTGATGAATTATTTAGAGTAACTGTTTATCGAATTCGATATACGGTAATTATTATGTTCATAATTATTAAAATAAATTATGCTAAAATATTTATAAGTATATTAAATTTATTTAATTATAATATTTAATTTAATTCAGATTAATATATCATGTTGCATAGATGATAATGTAATAGATTCAAATTAAATATTTTTCTAAATATTTTTAAAATTAAATTATATAAATTATATCAAAATTGACATTAATTTTATATTATAAAGAAATTAATATTTATTAAATGATTTAAAATTTACAAATAATAATATTTTCTGATAATTGAATTATAAAAGTTAATGAATATAAAATATTGTCTATTATGGACCAATTTATCTTTTATACTGACTGTATTATCCTTAAAATTGTAAAAACATTTTTTTTCAGGTTTGGATTAAAGCAATGTTTTTGCGCATTACAAGAGATTATTTTAAAATTAATTACAAACACTTAAAGGATTTATTTATTTGAAATTATATATCAAATTTAAAATTAATTAGATTGATATTTCATAAAGAATAACAATTTTAATTAGTCTTAATGGTTGAATTACTTTTGTTAGAAAATGATTTTCATTAATAAAAATTGAAATGGAAAAATTGGGGAATCTTATAAGTTATGGAATATAAAATAAAAATGCACTTAATGATTTGTTTTAAATATTTTGGTAGACCTTAATTACCATTTAATCAATTAAGTATTAATTTTATATGAACATAAGGTAAGGGAGACATCTTAATAGTGTTTACCTTTTGATATTTACAAGAAAACTACTATACCTCCTTTACAAAAGGCAGTCACTACCCCCTTACTAACACCTATCATGCTAAATTTTCTCCTCTATCCTCTTCCCCAATGAGCTCCAAAAATCAATAAATTCATCCAAGATACCTCACATTGGGATGAAATCTAACCATGTATTTTGGTCAGTAGAAACAAAAAAGATTTTCCCAAAGAATAGATAACATCCTTCAATAAGAACTTTTGATTGACTTTCTTTTTCCACCACTAAAATTATTCTTATTAAATAATTATATATTAAAAAATTATATAAAATATAATTATTCTTATGTATTATATATATACCTATAAACACTTCAATCAAATGGGTAATGAACTTTCATTTAGTGTGTATGGCGGACTATCGCCTCACGAAATGATGTCGTTCATTTTTTCAATTACCAACTATAATGGATGGGAATTATAATGGAAATAATGTTTTATATGATATTTATGATATTTATGACACATATTTCCTTTATAAATTTATATATAAATCATAACTTCTAGTTTTCCATTTTTTGTAAATACAATAACATCATTTATGAATGTGTGGACTATCGACTCCTCAAAACAATTATATTTGTTCACAATTTATAAGGAAGTTATTAAGAAATAGTTTAGTAAAAATATATGATAAATATGAAATAATAACTCTAATGTAATGATAATATATAAATAAATATAAATATATATATGTATATATATATAATTGACTTTATTTATTTCAATACGATAATAAAACTCAAATAATAGTCATGCATGTGTACGGCCTACCAACCCCATGAACTATCTATTTCATTTAATATTTCAATATTTTATAGATAATTTTAAACTTTCTTAAGAAGTCTATATTATATTTAAATAATTGTTTAAAATATGGAAATATTTAATTAATTTTCTATGTTAGAGGATCAAGAATAACAATTTAATGTATATATGAAAAACAAAGTGGATATTACCCAAAATGTAAAATTAACATGAAATTAATAATAAACATATAATATAAAGTATTAATCAATTAATATATTGTATGATGTATAATAATATAATTAATGGGAATATTTATAATAAGCATATACTTATCATATATGATTTTTGAGCGTGATTGAAGAAATTCATGACATAAGGTAGGGGTTTTCTCTTATCACATTTATTTCATTCTTGTATATGCTATATTCACTACTTATTATTGTTTTTTGGTGTATATACTACCCTATGAAAGGTTATATAATTAATTTAAAATATTTAATGATAATATTTGTTTCAATTAATATTACTCTTAAAAGGATCTCTTTTTCGAAATTTAGCCAACTAGTAAGGGGATTTGAAGTCTCACTTTTATTTATGTGAGACTTATTCTATATCCACAACTCATTCCTAGGGTGTGGTGTATGTAATACCCATGAATGTATTGAATGAATAATATAAATTAATTTTAGGTTATATATATATCTCTTTAATGTTAATTCATTAGTCGGGTATATGGGTCAAATGTTACAAAATTAGTACCGTAATCTTGTCTCAATTTACCTTCTTTGAGGCACATGTTATGTTATACACATATATTATTTTTAAATGTCTATATATTACCCTTTGATTTTATTTATCATGTATATACTTATTTTCATTATATTATAATATTAATTTAATTAAATTATTTCATGGGGATTTGGATTTAATGTTTCCAAAGTGTTAAAGGTATATCACTATAATCTTACCATTTATTGACATTGTTTATGATTATGATTTTATTTTTGAAATTTTATATCCCATATCTCAATAATTATCAGTATATTTCCTCTCCTATGTTTTTTTCAAGATATGTTAATTTATTGTAACCCCTTTTCACTCAATGTTAATTAAGGTGATTAATAAATGGTTTTTTTGAAAATCTGACGTTACTTATCTCTTCAAATGGAATATAATTTTATTCAAAAATAATGTTTTATAAAAATATTTTCAAAATTTTATATGTGATCATTTACGATAATTATCAATAAAAAAAATTCCAAAATATTTTATGTGTTAAAAATTGTTTTCAAAATACCTTTATATGTTTCAATGGTCATTACGAGAGATGTTGAAGGTCTTCCACCAAATTATAATAAATTTTTCCATGTTTGTAAAGATGATAAACTGTTATGGTCCTTGGAAATATAATTTTTTTTAACTCTTTTAATATTCATCTAAAATTATGTAATATTCATGTATGTTAAGCACGAGTAACTATAGTTGGTATAAAAGGAGTTATTTTTTCTCTTTTGGATACTCTAATAAGAAAAAATTTGATATTTGTAGTGTTATTTATAAGGATATGTCATGGTATGACTCTAATAAAAATCCCAAAGTGTCATATGTTAAATAATGGTTTCAAATCCGGTTATCCTATATGTGATTTTTCCAGATTATATGGTTTTTCTCTATGATAAGTGTAACTTAAACCTTGTTTTTTGGTGGTAGTCAATGGATGAAACTAGAAGTAACTTGGTTAACATCAAATCTAATGAAAATTTTGGTGACTATAGGCTATTAAATTGTACCTTGAATGGATAGAATGATATTTATATAATGAAAAACCAGCTTTTTAGATAATTGACTTAAAATATGAGATTTAGTGATATTCACTACACATTTAATTAGAGGATGGTGGACTTTTATAAATTTCCAAATGGTATGGAATGTAGGTGGAAGAAGATTTGGCATCCTTATTATCAAGAAGATAGCAATAAAACCCTGAGAAACAACTCAAAGTGAGGGTAAGATGTAATTTTTTAGGGGGATTGACATAGAGTAATGAATTTTCATAGAGTTCAATGACTTATCAATGGAGAATTTGGGAATTACCCAACAAAATTACCTTACATAAGAATTTACTTCTAAACTAGGGAACATCTTATTCCATGATAAAAACTAGAGAATAATGTTTGAATTATTTATTTATTTTGATTCATGAATTATAAAATATATATGTATTTCACATTTTATGTTGTTTATCTAAGGATTTAAAGAATATATTGAATGGTTATGATGGACTAGAAATGTTATTTCATAGAAATGAGATATTTTAAATAAGGAAATCTAACCATTAATATGTTCCAAATAATGAAGTAAGGATTCTTATATAAACATATGAAGGATATAAATAAATAATGTGGACAATATTGATTACCAAATAACTAATAAAGCATTTGTTAAAAAAACTAGTTTGTGTTATCACGAATAGAGTTTAAATAAGTTTCAGATTTAGGAATATATCTAATAACAATTTTCATAATGAAACCTAGAGGTTTTAATTAATATTTATGGTTATTTGCATTATTAAAATGTTTCAAGAGACTACATGATAAAAGTGTTAAAATGTTTTCAATGTGAAAAATTATAACTACATTATGATATATATTTGATCAATTCTATGATTTTTTTATGAAATTTAGTGATCTTATTTCTAATATTTTGGACATTCCTCTTTTATAAGTGTTATAAGTTTAACCCTTTAGTGAATAGTTTATTTTAATCTTCAGATGAAGATAGTGAAATTAAATTATGATCTAGCAATATGAGGACATATTCATGTTCAATATCCAATGCTACCCATTTCGATGTTACGGTATCTAAATGTAGAGTTCATGATTTATAATTATACCCCAAGACTAGTTAGTACTTCAAGAATGATAAATAAGCACTCATTTCATTGGGTAAATAATGAAGTAGAAATCGAGCAAGGAAAAAAAAATGGTGATATTGGGAATATGAAATGGAATAAAATAATGTATATATGATTCCTTATGATATTAGATAGTAAAATAATTCCTTAAATCATGGAAAAGGATATTGAAAATGATTTATCCAAATAACTTAATATATGTTGAACTAATGGTCTTATAAATCATCATTTATTTATGGTTTTGAGGCCCTTTACTTCCAATTGATCATTAAATTTCCTGTGATGAAAGATTTTTTTTTTCACCCCCAAGAATTATTTATGATTTTATTCCATGTCCAATATTCAATTCTAATGTATATTTTTCTACATACATAGGTTAACCATTATGGTTCCAACTTTCTATTATTAAATGGTGATTTATTATTCATTTTTATGATATGGGAATCAATGCATGAAAATTATAATTATTAAACCATTGATAAAACAGAATAATTTTTAGGAATAAATTCATTTTAGGGGGGGTATATTTTAGAAGCTAGATAATATGTGACTATTAAAAAAATTAATTTGGTGTTTTTTATATTTTTCATTTCACACAACACTGAATATATTATTTTTTATTTAAAAAACTATATTTGTAAGTATTATATGCAACACAATGTTATAATTGTGCTACACATAACATTTTAATTTACTTTTGTTACACAAAGTACTATTTTTGTCTTGTGTGATACATAATTTATTGTTCCTTTAATTGATTGTATTACATGCATGGTTGAGTTTTAACAATAGAAAAATTATAATTAATATTGTTATGAAAATAATGTTATAGTTACCACATAGATATTTTAATAGATCATACAAAAAAATTAACTATTGTGTGAAAATATTATTAACACATGTATATAAATTGAGTAGCTGGTTATCTATTGTTTATAATGAATGTTAGAAATATTTGAGTATAAATAAAATCCTTTTCTATAAAAAATATTTCCCTATATAAAAACAAAATTGTTTCCCAATAAATTAAAAAAATTAACAAACTTTTTTTAAAATTTATATATTATATAATTTTTTGGCAGACATACAATAGATTTTAAAAGAATAAGATTAGAATAAATTACTTAGTATGAATAAAAATTTATTTTGAAAAAATAAAAGTTTACCTCCATTTAATGGAGAACCTATATTAGACCTAATTTTTACACATTTATATTTTTGGATGTGTAATATCAAAATTTACATTGGGGGAACTGTTTTTATTATTATTAGAAGTTTAATTTTTTGATTAAATCTGAAAACAACTGAATTTTATTTGGAAACTAACTTTTTTATATAATTTATTAATATAGAAAACATTTATTATAATATTTTTATAATCTATAATTAGATAAATTGTAAATTAATTAATCCAATATATTTCATTGGAACATATTTAAAAATGAAATTGTATATAAAATCATTTCTATTTTTTGAACTTTTTCACTTTAAAAACAAGCTTTCAAAACACATTTACATGATTAATTTTAAATTAATTTATTTAACATATGTTTTTAGAATTTGGAAAATTGGAATAAATATTTTGATTAATCATAATTAATAATTTAAATTAATTTGGACATAATATTTGACAAAAAATATTAGAGAAATAAATTTAAATTACTTTCATTGATTAAGTCAAAATTTAGTTTACATAGTTATTAAACATTAATCTTAAGGGTCCAAATGACCTATAAATTTTTTGATGTGACAATTTAGGCCAATATGTAGACCATATAAACTCTTTTCTTAAACTTTTTTTGAGTTTTGGGGACATTATTCCATGAAATTGAGCTATATAATATGTTATTTAATGAAAAAGTTGAAAAAGAAACCTTCCTTACCTTTAACATTAATAAAGACTTGAGATATGGGAAAACCCCCATTAGTTATGTTATAATATATATTTTTAATGATAAGGTACTTTTTTCATCAGAATAGTTTAATTTTAATCTTTATAGATGAGTTATTTATATTAACTACTTAAGGATATCCAATTGCAATAAATATTTAATTAATAATTAATTAAAATAAATAATAAAAAATCATAAAATAAATGTTATCTGATTGAATTATTTTCATTAATTATTTTTAGATGAATATGTAATGTTACACTGGTGTGAAATTAAAATATTCAAATTCCATTTTTCATTATATTTTTAAATTTAAATTATGTAAATAATTTCAAAAATGACATTCTTATTATTTAACAATAAATTATATATTAATAAAATATGTCAATTTTAATTAAAATCCGATATTATGAAAAATTATTTATAATTGTTATTAAATATAACATATGTTCTATAAATTATCAATATAGATTTTATAATGAAGATTTTTACTCGTCAATTATTAAAAACAATGTTATTAGAGTTTGGATTAATATAGTGACTTTGGGTATTACATGTTATTATCTTAAAATTAATTTCAAAAACACATGGGATTAATTTTTTGAAAATATATATAATATTTAAAATTATTTTGGTATATATTTTCTAATAAATATAAATTTAATTTAGTCATTATTTTTAATTTAATTTTGGTATAAAATGTGTTGCCTTAATAAAAACCAAAACTATAAAAGTGAGGAGACATAGATGTCGAGGAAAAAAATATAAAAATGAACATTTATTTTTATGGTGGTGGTTTTAGTCTAGAATCATTCCCCTTTAATCTGTTACTTGTATATTTTTTAATTAAATGAGTAATGGGAGACCTCCTGATAGTGTTTACAATTTAGTATTGACCAGAATTCCACCACTCCTCCTCTCTAAAAAATGCATTCACTAACTCCTTCCCACACATCACACATGCCACAATGGATAGTCCAAACCCTTCCAAAAAGGCTCCCAACTTCTGTTACATGATTCTATTCACATTCCTTTAGGTATAAATCACAGTAATGAAGAACATTGGTGCAAAGTAAAATAAGTTACCCAATGAAGAGTTATCATCATTCGACAAACACTTTTGATTGATTTTCATTCTCAAACACCTAAATTATTCGAATTACATTCTTATATAATAATAAAATTATTCTAAATATACTTTCATTTTTTGTATTCCATGGTTTTCACCTACACCTACACATAATTTCATCACATGGGTAATAAACATAACATTCACGTGTACAGCGGAACACTACCACGTGAAATGATGTCATTCATTTTTTTCTTTACCACCCCTCATGGTTATGAATTATGATGTAATTAATGTTTTTATATGATATATTTATTATATTTATTATTCAATAATTATTTTGTAATTATTGTGTAAAATGGACCTTCTATTTTTCTATTTTAGGTAAATACTATAACTTTTTCTGTGGTTTGGTTGATTCATTCACACTTTGAAAGGAATGTAATAAATACAAGTTTTGTAAAAATATATGATATATATGAAAAAATAATTCTAATGGAATTAGAAATTATATATATATATATATATATATATATATATATTATTTTCATTTTTCATTAAATGTGAAAATAAAAATAAAACAACAGTCATGTGTACGTATGGCCTACTATCTCCATGAACAATGCATTTTTCCATTTTTAAATATTGTATATATTTTTTTAAATGTTTATATAATGAATATATATGATATTTGAATAATTTTATACATTAATTAAATACTTAAATAATTATCAATGTTATATTATTGGGAATAACAATTGAAAAAATATATGAAAAACAAAGAGGATATTACATAAAACTTAACAATAATAAGGTATTGTTAATAATGAGGTAATATAAACTCATAATCAATAAAAATACATTATTTTATATAATATAGTAATATGGTTGATTTATTAAAATATAATTCATATTATATAGGATTTTTGAATGCTTACAATAAAATTCAACTCTTATGGTAAGGTTTTTCTCCTCTCACATTTATTTCTATGAGATATATGTTTTATTCACCAATTATTATGCTTCTGTAGTGATATAATGCCATATGAAAAGTTATATGATGAATATTATTTATTTAAATATATTATATTATTTCAATTAATGTTATTATTTAAATTATATCATGATTAAAAATCTACTCAAGTAGTAAGAGAATTTCTAGTCTCGCTTTTATTTCATAAATACAGACGCCCTATTCACAACTCATTTCTTCTATTTAGTGTATATAATTATGATAATGTATTCTATTAATATTTTCTTTAAAATTTATTTATTTACAAATTGGATGATTTATGTTTTATAGGGTTTTAGGTTTGATAGCAACAAAATCGGTAAGGCGATCTTGTCATAATTTTCCTTCTTTATGACACATTTTATGTTATAAAAATATATTTTTTAAAAGTTTTTATTGCAATACATTTTCATTTTATATCATGGATTATATTATTTTCAAGATATTTAAATATTTGGGAAATTTTATTATTTATTTGGTATTAGGATTCAACAGTATCAAAGTGGAAACAATTTATTATTACAATCTCAACATTTACTGATATTATTTATGATTATACTTCTATTGGTGAAATATTATGATCCATATCTAAAAAAATCGATAGATTTTTTTACTAATATAATTTTTCATGATATATTAATTTATTGGTACCATGTTTACACTATTTGGAAATTTTGATGATTAATGAAGTGTTTTATGAAAATATTACTTTTTTTCTCTCTTAATTCAAAAACTTGTTTCTATTAAAAACCCATGGTTTACAAAAATGTTTTCAAAAATGATTTGAAGTTATATTTTAAGAATTGTTTTCAAGAAAAAATATGTCAAAAAAAATTTATTTCATAAAATATATTTAAATTATTATTCAAAATAACATTTATATATTTTCAATATTTTTTTAAAAGAAAAACATTCCCAAAATGTGTTTCAATTACAAAAGTGTTTTTCATAGAGTAAATGATATTTTTCATTATATCATTTTTTAACATTATTTTTAAATCAATATCTTATTTTATCAATGTTATTTTCAATTAAAATTATTTTCATTGGTTTTTTATTCCTTAAAAATGATTTTTAATGAAAGGTTATTTTCCTTAAAAAATGATCAATGCTATCATTAAAACTTCTTCTCTAGATTAGATGACAAACTTTGATATAGATTACTATTTATTGGGTATATAATCTTGGGAAAAAATTATGTTTTTTCAATGAATGTATTTTTAATATAGAATGTTGATTGGGGGACCACATTCTCTTCAATGTGTTATACCATTATAAAACACTTATGAAACCCGATTCCCTTCAAGGTGTTTGCTGTGATGAAATGATTATGTATCCTATATCTTTTCAATATTTTATGATATGTTGAAATTTTTATGATTCCAATTTAATTTCATATGCAATTATATGAGAAATTTTTATGAACTTTTTTGGACATGTTTGTATGATTTCTTTCTCTGATGGGTGGGATGTATAACTCAATCCAATACATCTCATTAGATAATAATGGGAAAATTTTCATGGTCTTGGTTGACAATGGGAATCATGTGTATCCCAATACACATTTGGAAATATGTGTGTATTCACCCACAATGGAAAATTGGTGTGTCCTGAACCATATTGGGAAATACATGCATCCTCAGCCACTATGAAAAACAGATGCTCTTAATCCACTATGTTGATAGTTTTTGTTGTTTACATTCACAAATGAATTAGTTTACCATATTTACGATTGTTACAAACATATATGACATGATTCTATGGTTTATGATTGAATTATAAGGATTTATACCCTTTATAATTCATGTCTTATAAGATACAAAAAATTATTCCATGACTCATGTATATAGTCATTGATATGTATTGTATGATCTTCAAATGTTATTTTCACGTTCTCCTACCCTTATGATCATTTTATTCATATGTATCTCCTTTATTAACCCTTACTAAGAATCTAATATCTCCCTTCATATATTTCCCTTACACAATATAGGATTAAAGGTTTTAGTGTAGGAGAACTATCAGGTGATATATTTATGGGAGATGTTGAAGATCTTTCACCAAATTAGAAGAATAGATTATAAGTATCCATGGACACTCAACAACTATGGTCATCTAGAATGTACTTTTGGAGTGTGGAAAATATTCATCTAAAATCATTTGATATTCATGTTTGTTAATATTGTATCTCTATAGTGAGAACCTCATGATTCTACTATTAGATCGACATATAATAACATGAATGACATTGAGAAGACCATCACAAAAAAAGCTGATTTGAAGGTTCGGTATTTCAAAATATCAAAATAATGTGGTATTTCCAAATATTTTCTTACCCCTTAAATTGGAATATATAAATATTTTATATTATTACACACAATTGATCCATTTCCAAATATATGTTCTTACTATTTTATAAAAAATTATTTTTACAATCGAACATATAAAGGGGTCAGAATTCATAGTCGTTGTGACATGAACATTAAAATCCATTTTGAGTACAAGATAGGGAAAATTAATTGAAATAAAAAATTAACTGGTAATCATATGTTAATTCACAGTTATATATCATTTATATTATATCAGGTTAATTATAATCACCATTTAACTATACCATCAACTAAATGAAGATAAAATCATGTTAATTTCATAAATAAAAATATAAAGAGTGAACTTTTATATCCCACCTCAAAAGGGTATTCTGATTCACATTACAAGATATATGTTTATAGAAGATGATTATAGTTCTTAGATCACACAAGTCCCACTAGTAACGAATCAACAACATTGTATATAACATACCCAATCTTTATTATACAACAAAATCAACACAAGAATCCATATCCCTCAACCGTAACATTACCTATAGGATTAATGAAGGATAATGTAATAAAGATGAAGAGAAAACTACCCACATTTTTTTATAATACACTATCTCAAAACCAAGGTTGAAAATAGTTTTAAAAGAGATATTATATCTATAAATACCTCACCTAGGTTTCATAACAGTTGAGAGAGAAATTTGGTATTTGATGAGTTTCAAATGGGACCATGAATTATTATATATAATTTATAATTATAAGAAACACTTCAAAAAAATATTTCCATGAAAAATTCATTATATTTTTTAAAATTAATACAATGATACCCAAAGAGATATGTCTCAATCACAATTGATCCAACATCCCTCTAGAATCCATGTCACAGATCCCATTATGATCCAATATAATTTTGTTATGTTTGGGCTATTATAAGTTCCCCATGTCAAGGTCACTTGAAAATGTAACTGATAATAAAATTGCGTAGCTAAATCATCCATGTTGTAATCAAAGGGACAACATTATATGTGAAACATCTAAAATCTAATTACACAACAATATAATCCCCATAAAAAATTTACTATCAGATATGTAGAACCACATCTAGAGACATCTCTAAGTCTCCATATTGTTCCCCATTTTCCTGTTGTAGCCATAATAGATTCAGAAAATCCACAAAATCTCAAATTGCACAAGAACCAACAATGTAGCAATGCAACCATGAGATAAAATAATCCACCACACCACTTCTTATAAAACATTTTTGTAACCTATAATTTTAGTGGAATACCAATCCACACAATATATATTTTCTGTTAAAATATTTCTTGACATCCCCAACAGAGAAATATCAATATATAATATACTAGAATATCCTTTATTTTACATTGTGTATGCCCAAAATATTTATCATCCCCAAAAATAAAAATCAAACCCTAAAATGAAGGAGGAAGTGAAAATTCAAAATAAATATCCTATGAGATACCTCTCAAAAAGTATTATATAGTTAAATCAAAACAACTCTAAATCATTTTGTATCTAGGTAATCATAAATATTTCAATGACTAATAATAATTTCGTCATTACATCAATGTGAAAAATCTTACTTAATTAGTAATTCCTTAAAAAATCATTATACTAAACCAATATATATCTCTGAGTCTCCCATATACTCCCTTCAGAACTAATCTTCCACTATATTACTTGAATCAAGGGAATGTGATCATGATGCACAATATTCTATTGATGATTCAATATCTCAATAAGTCATAACAAAAATTATTCATTATATTTGAAATCCATATATATATACACTCAATCACATGTGGATCATCATGAAGTTACTGAATAAGGTAATACATGTTGAATATATTGTTGCCTCTCCCATAATATTGGAAGTTCCAACCGATACACCACCCGTATATCATACTCTATCGTAGAGAATGTAATAAAAAATATGAGAGAGGCCTTACGACCATAACATGAACACAACTACAACTACTGAGGGTAAACCCTCAAGAAGATGTTATTATTAACTTCAAATTACATGGTTTTATCCCAATGATCATGTAATAAGACATATAAAACCTATGACAACAACATCAAAAAACCTATTTCTTGGTGAGAACCCTTAAAATAGAAAAATATTCCAATATAACATGAATATGTTCCCAGAAATGTAGTCACCTAAAAAGAAATAAAAAAATTCAATAACCTCAATATCACCAAAATAATAGAGAGAGACCACATAACATAACCTCTTGGAGAATATCCCATTCGACCTACATAGATAATTTAAATTAAACCACATCATGACCTATGAAAAGGAATAATCATACAAGGAAAAATATTTATTTGACACAAAACACATAATTATTAGGTATCCAACATTATTTTACTCCAAAATCCAAAATTAAATACCCAATAAAAACATCCTCTCAAAACAACTCTCACATAGAAACATTTTAAATGAGGAAATAGAAAAATGATGATCAAATGGGATAAATACCAATCCAATTCATTTAAATTAACCATCTCTCTCCTGAAAAAATAAACCCTTCTATAACATTACAGTATGTCCATAAAAAATATTCACATCATTACTTTTTTTATCATGACTCAACGATGTGAAAATTGTAATATTTCATTTAAAAGTTGTGAAAAATATTTTTTTTATTTAAAGAGATTATTAGGTGGCATAAAATATATATTTCATATTATTAAGAATATATTAATGATAAATGTGTTTAAATAGTTAAATAAAACAATGTCAACAACTTTTTTTTAATAATATTGAATTTAGGGATTTATATAACAAATCGGATTTTGGGTACTAAGCCCAAAAACACTCACCATGTATAACAACCCATACTTTACATACATTGTTAATACTTAAAAATTGATGCAAACTTATTACAACATATAACAAAACTAGGAAAGGACCGTATAGGTATAGTGTCTTTAGAAACTGGGAAACATAAACAACTGGTTCATAAAGCATCTACATTGTCTCCCCTTTATTTCATCATATCTAGAGTCACTTTTGGAATATCCTACTTAATAACCTTCTTCCTAACCTGGGGGAAATAAAACATACAAAAGGGTGAGCTCAAATTCTCAGTAAGGGTAAACAAAAGAAAAATCAATCACATCATATTCATAAGAACATAACATTTTGGAAATCGTAACCTGCAAACGAAATCATAATTTCATATCATGGGATAAATCATAGAAGTGAAATGTAATCCCTATAATCATAACATAAAACATAAAACATTGTGTCATACACACATAATCATATATAGTCATTTCTTAGTATTCAAGACTCATAGCCAAGACTATCTTAGCAGACAAAGTCCATTTCTGAACCGAGTTCACTCCTCGTTTCAGTCCTGTTTCACTGAACCAGATTAACCTGCCGTTCCATCCATGTCTATCTCAAGAGATATAAATATTTACCCAATGAATTGAAGGGAGTTATAGGCCACACCCGTCTCATAATGATACCATTGTTATGTGTGCCACAAAATCATAAATCATACATCATTGCATAACCCATGTAATAAAAATGGGATTCTTAAACATCATGAAATTATAAAACAATTTATATAAGATAAAAGAATTCATAAAAATAATTCCATCACAACATAATCAAATCAATGTAATAATAGGGATAGAAACAGAACCCTATATTATCTTATATGGAAAATAATTTCGATAAAACACTTGAACTCCATTCTTGAGGAAAATATCCTCTCTACTTCAAAAACATTTTTCCTTTCTTAACATGTCATATAATTTTGAACTAAAGGAATTTGATTAAAAATAAACTTGAAAACTTGTAAACGAATCTTCATGGAAATAATTTTCTAAAAATCCATTCATGTCGTATAAGTTTAAAAAAACATTCTTCCCATACATTGGCCCGAAAAGTCAAAAAGTACCTCGTACGAAAAAGAACAAAAGATTCCTTTCATATATTTTACTAAAAACTCACTGAAGGGTAAAATTGGATTTAAAAAATTGTAGGTGGATGGAAATAATATTACATATTGAGGAAACATGGATGTGGATGATAAATATTCCCCAGTAAATTCTGAAGTATAAACAATCTCCGAAAAAATGAGATTGTGAGATTTTCCCTTACCTTAGGTATGATTTTCATATTAAGTGTCTGAACCTCTTGTATAATGATTTAAATAATTTCATTAACATATTACAAAATCATACTCATTGTTATGATATCATATATGGTCATATTATTAGCTTCTTATTAGTAATATTTCATTGCTACTGGTTATTCGGGTGTTTATTACTTTTTGTTCTTATGCGTGTTTTGTCGAATAAATTCTTATTCTTCTCTTTAGGATATAGATAAATCATTTAAAGAATGGTATTAGTTTCCTATATATCATATTTATTCATTCAATTAATTTATATAATCATTATTCAATGAAGATCCTGGAGAACGAGTCGCATCTCATCGTGGAGACGGTATTCCGTACGTACGCACGAGGGATGATATCGTTCCCATGATCGTGGAATTGTATTGGAGTGTATGTATACTATTTCAGAATCAATAACAATTTACAACAATCATATATAGTTATTTATTTGTACCATTATACCCATCCAAGTAAGGTGGTGGTGGAAAATATATTACACCATGGTATGGAGACGGTATTCCATACGTACGCACGCGCGGTGATTTCATTTTCCGTAGGATGGATAGATGGTGAAATAGGGTTGTGTCATACTTATAATAACATATAAGTATATGCGTTATACTGATGTTATTACTTCATAATGGAACAACTAAAGAAGAAGAAGTGGAAGAAGAAATAAAGTTGAAAGAATCGGTAACGGACATTACCTCTTCTTTGAAGCGCCTCTTTGATACCTCCTCTTAGGGAACTAAAATTGGTCTTTGAAGAAGACCAGGACCTCTAGGATGTTTATAGGGAAGTGCAGAAGAGAATTTTTCAGGGGTTGGACGAGAATGAAGGCTCAATGTGGTGTGAGGAAGAGGGGGAGGAGGTGCCCTTTTATAAGGGAGGAGAGGGGAACCTTTGAAAAACTAAAAATATTATTTTATTATAAAGTCATATTCGGTTTTTAATAGCTCAAAATTGATTTATTTCGAAGCTAAGGTTGGGATGGGTCGAAAGCCTCTCATCCAACAGAATTTAGACAGGTTTATATATCTATTTTAACCTTATCATGTATATTTAACTTTAAGTTAAATAATTTTACTTTTACAGTGTCTTCTTGTTTTCTTACAATATAAGGATAATAAACTTACTATAAAAAGCCAAACGAACCCCCTGTTGTTTATTGTTAATATATATAACCTTATCTAAGTCATTTGTCCAATCCATGGATTTTTTGGAATAAAATAACAATTAATAATAACATATTTGTTTTTAAAAACAATTTTATGTCAATTTTGAAACTATTTGGTAATTGATTTTTGTGAAAATCATAACAGAAATATTAGTTCTAAAAAAGTTACTTAAATCAGTAATAATATGTAATATTAACCTACAAAATAATTGGAATTCATAAAAGGTCTCAAATTAAATTTATTTGGGTATTTATAACATCAATTATGTCAATATTTCATCAATAAGATAATTACGGCATCATCATTGTTTCATAAATAAATTAAATTATATAAACTCAAAAAATTAAAAATAAAAAACCATTATGTAGGAAAATTTTTTATCTTTCTAATGAATATTTATAGTCGAATTTATCTTATGTATAAACCTATATTGAAAATTCTTTAGTTATTAAACTTTGATTTTAACTATTTTAACCCTTCTTTAAATAAATTAATCATAAATGTCCTAATCTAATCCATGTGGGCCTAAATGGTCATATTTTATTCCTAAGGTTTTTTTGGTAGAATTACACATATCCAATAGAATTAGGACATATTTTAGGGTAATAATAATAACATTTTTACCCTTAATTTCCATATTTACTTTTAACAGTGGTAAAAAAGCTAATAAGTTACTATTCACCAAAAATTATTTTCATCTCATTGAACCACATTTTAGTCCTTGATATTAACCCTGTCTCTTGGATTTTCGAAATTCCACTAACAGAAGCGGTAAAATTAAGTTTTATGTAAATTTACAAATTCTCCTATGAGGTGGGTAAAAGATGGTGAAAAGTTCAATAAAATTTTTATATATCTAAAATTATTATAAAATGACTCCAATGAATTTAATTGAACTTATATAGGTATTATGTATCAATTTTTACCTAAAATAAATTTAAATAAAATAAATACTTATTTAAATAAAAAGTCGGTTTTGAAATAGTAACCCAGTGTTTTCACTATTCATCAAAAATTGAAAGTTTTTAGAAAAATACCAAAATTTCACCCAAGGCTAATTTCGATATTCCGAATCAAAAAATGTAGTCCATTCTGAATGATGAAGTTTTAAAAAATTTAAAAAGTGGTTATTACTACTCATAACGGCTAGTTTTAATAATATTTTAATAGCATATCGTTGTTTAGTGAAACTCGGTATTGCGTACGACGCAAGCTATCGAGGAAGGCCGCGGTTGCATGTAAAGCAAGCTAAGATAGTGTTGTGTGTAGTGAAAGATTACTTTGATGATTTATATAACATAAAAACAAAATATTTCTCATAAAAGTCTCAGGTGTTACATTCTACCCCCGTTAAAATGAATTTTGCCCTCGAAATTCGTCACTTTGTAACAAACAGATGGGGATACATTTCCCTCATCATATACTCAAGCTCCCATGTAGTTTCTTCTAATTGGTGGTTCCTCCATAAAACTTTCACTAAGAGATTGGTCTTATTCAGTAGGACTTTTTCACTACGATCCAGAATCTCTATCGGTTGTTCTTCATAAGAAAGATCTTGTTCCAGTTGTACAACTTCTGAGCTGAGTACATGTGAAGGATCATGTATGTACTTTATCAGAAGAGATACATGGAACACATAATGAACTTGGGAGAGATTCGGTGGAAGTGCTAATCGGTAAGCTACCTTCCCAACACAATCCAGTATTTCTAAAGGACCGATATACCTAGGTCTCAGCTTTCCCTTCTTTCCAAATCTCATTACTCTCTTCCAAGGAGATATTAGTAAGAACAATTTATCATCCACTTCAAACTCTAGGTCTTTTCTTCGGTTGTTGGCATAATTTTTTTGTTGAATCTGAGCTGCTCTAATGTGTTGTTGAATAGATATGTCCTTTTCTGCCATCTCATCAACAAGATCAGGTCCTAATAACATTCTTTCCCCAACTTCATCCCAGCATGTTGGAGTCCTGCATTTCTTTCCATAGAGAGCTTCATAAGGATCCATCTGAATACTGGAGTGAATTCTATTATTATATGAAAATTCCACCAACGGTAGGTGTTGATCCCAACCACCTTTGAAATCCATAGTGCAAGCTCTCAACATATCTTCTAGAATTTGAATTGTCCTCTCAGACTGACCGTCTGTCTGAGGATGATAAGCAGTGCTGAAACTCAACTCTGTATCTAGAGTATGCTGAAGACTTCGCCAGAACTTTGAGGTAAACCTCAGATCCTGATCAGATATAATAGAAAGTGGTACTCCATGCAATCTCACCACTTCTTTACATATATCTTGGAAAGCTGATCTAGAGAGAAATCCTCTCTAATAGTAATGAAGTGTGCCGACTTTGTAAGACGATCAACTATGAACCAGATAGCATTATTGCCTTGGGATGTTTTAGGAAGTCCAAGGACAAAGTCCATAGTGATGTTCTCCCATTTCTATTCTGGTATGGGTAATGGTTGTAACATCCCCTTGGACTTCTGTCTCTCAGCTTTACCTTGATGACAAACCAAGCATCGAGAGACATATTCAGTAACACATCCTTTCATGTAATCCCACCAGAAGTACTCTTTCAGGTCCCTATACATCTTCGTGCTTCCAGGATGAATAGAGAATGAAGAACTATGAGCCTCGTCCAGCAGATCCTTCTTTAATTCTGGGATGGGAGGAACACAAACCTGATTCCTGAAATTTATTATCCCATCACAATCAAGGTTGAATTTAGGAATATTTCTCACCTTCTTTTGTAATGCGACATCTTCTTCCTGCGCCTCTTTAATCTTCACAAGTATAGATGGTTGAACATTCAATTGAGAAATATATGATTTTTTCCCTTCCATTATAATTCCAAGATCCATCCTTTGTAAATCCATAAATATTGGATCTTTTGTGATCCTCATCATGGATAAGCTAGCATGGTCTTGTCGACTTAATACATCTGCCACCTTGTTTTCTTTCCCAGGGTGGTAATGAATTGAGAAGTCTTAATCCATAATCAGCTCCAACCATCTTCTTTGCCACATATTCAGCTCCTTTTGTGTGAAAATATACTTTAAACTTTTATGATCAGTATAAATATCACACGTTTCTCCATAAAGATAATGCCTCCAAATATTTAATGCAAATATTACCACAGATAACTCCAAATCATGAGTTGGATAATTTTGCTCATGGATTTTCAACTGTCGTGAGGCATAAGCTATCACCATATCATTTTTCATAAGAACACACCCCAATCCCTTATTGGATGCATCACTGTAGATCACAAACCTTTCTCCACTACAAGGTAGTGTGAGCACAGGTGCACTAGATAACCTTCTTTTCAACTCCATGAAATTCACTTCACATTCGTCTATCCAAACAAACATAACTCCTTTCCGAGTCAACTTGGGGAGTGGATTAGATAATAGTGAAAAATATTTCACAAAATGTCGATAATATCCAGCCAAACCAAGAAAACCTCGGATCTCAATTATTTTTGTTGGTCTTTACCTTCTTTCTATAACCTCTATTTTTGCTGGATCCACAGATATCCCCTCTTTTGAGATTATGTGACCCAAAAATACAACTTTTTGAAGCCAAAATTCACACATGGTAAATTTGGCATAAAGCTTCTCCTTTCCCAAGGTCTTCAATATAATTCTCAAGTGATCATCATGTTCTTCCTTGGTATTTTAATAGACAAGAATATCATCTATAAAGACTACCACAAACTGATCAATATTGTCTCTAAAGACTCTATTCATTAGATCCAGGAAGATAAGAGGGGCATTAGTAAGACCAAATGACATCACTATAAATTCATAGTGTCCATACCTTGTACGGAAAGCTGTATTTGGTTTACCCTCCCTTTTGAACCTTAATTGATGATACCCTGAACGAAGATCAATCTTGGAAAAGTATTGAACTCAGCGTAGCTGGTCAAATAAGTCATCAATGCGTGGGAGAGGATATTTGTTCTTGATAGTGATCTTGTTAAGTTCTCGATAATCAATGTAGAGTCTCATTGATCCATCTTTCTTCTTAACAAACTAAACATGTGCTCCCTAAGGTGACACACTAAGGAATATGAATCCTTTATCAATATTCTCTTGGAGTTTCTTCTTTAATTCTTGCAACTCAATTGGGGCCATTCTATAAGGTGTCTTTGAAATAGGCAAAGCACCTGGTATGGGTTCTATTGAAAAATCAACTTCACGATTTGGTGGAAGACCCAACAATTCCTCTAGAAAGACATCGTCAAACTCTCGTACAATGGGCATATTCTTAATCGTGAGTTTCTCACCAACCATTTAAGATAAATAACCTTCATTTAGTGGAATCAAGACCCATAAGATGGAAGAAATTTCCACTGGAAGGTTATGTTCATCCTTGCATGGATAGATGATCATATATTGATCTGGAATATGAAATGTGACTTCCCTTCTTTGGAAATTGATATGAGCTCCATATAAATAAAGCCAATCCATGCCCAGAATCACAACAATTTCCCCTATAGGAAGGATCACAAGATTTTTAGGAAGCACTTTCCCACAAACTTCAATCGGAGAAGAATTGTAAATGTTTGATGCGACTGTTGTTCCATTAGGAGTTGTCACAGGTAACTCAACATCTAATTGTTGAGGTAATACGATGATACCCTTAGAAAATTATTCAGAAATAAAAGAGTGGGTGGATCTGGAATCAAATAAAACATTTGCTACTTTAGAGTGGATGGTAAGTGTACCTCTCACCACTTCGTTATCGTACTCCACATCGCCGATAGTAATTTCATGTTACATTCATTTTTCTTTAGGCTTAAGATTTTTTTGATGTCGATCATCATGATCAACCCTTGGATTTGGGCATTGATTAGCATAATGCCCCATCTCCTTGCAATTGAAACATTGAAGTGTAGTAGGTTCATTCTGTGTATCCCTTCCTTTGTTTTCATCATTAGAAATTTTCTTCCCATTATTTCGACATTCAATCACCCGATGAACTTATTTTCCACACTTATAACATTTTATTGTCCCCTTAAGACAATTTACTTTATGTTTCTTTCCACAGTTTGAGCATAAGGGAAAAATCATCTTATTTTCAGTGTGCTCTTTAGATTTTCCTTTGAATTCCATTTTCCACTTCTTATCAAACCCATATGACTGATGGGTTACTCCAATCTCCATCTCAACTTTGAAAGCACATCGAACAATTTCCTCGTAGCTATTGAATTCCCTTATGGCTAACACAATTCAAATACTTGGTTTTAAGCCACTAAAGAATCGATCGATCTTACTCTCAGGTTGGATAATAATTCTGGAAGTGTACCTTGCAAGTCTTGTAAAATTTTCTTTATAGGTACCAACAGATTCATCATCCTTTTGCTTCAGTTCAAGAAACTCCTTCTCCATCTTTGTTTGAATAATATGAGGGAAGTACTTATTGAAAAATAAGTTCTTGAACTCGTCCCATTCTATGGACTCAATTTCATCCCATTTCCTCGTATTCATAATAATATTCCACCATTGATCAGCATCACCTTCCAAACGATACACTACTAAGATGAATTTATCATGTTAAGAACATTGAAGAATTGAAAATATCATTTCCGTGGTACTGATCCATTTTTCATCCACTAATGGATCAGAAGACCCGCTGAATGAAGGGGGATGCTGCCTCATGAAGGATTCAACAGAATGTTTCTCCTTCCTTTGCTTATTTGGAAGTCCTGCATGATTCATAGACTGAGAAAGTTGTGTGAGCATGGCTACAAGATTTTTGATTCCATCTCCCATAACATTTGGTTTCTCAGGGGGAAAATCATTGCATTGCCCGTCACATTCCGCATTAACATGGTTCCTTCGGGTTCCATCCATTGACTAAAACCAAGAAGAAGAGTGTGAGCAACACAAATTACAATAGAAAAAACACATAATCAAGAATAAAATTTTACACGTAAGGTATTATCATAGGTTATTCATGGCCATTTCTAAAACATTAATATTGTGTTCTATGCTTAGATATATCCTTAGGTTTCTTCTTAAGTCTTTCACATCCTAGTTTCCAAAGGTTGACTATACCTTTCCTCTGGTACCAACTATAACGACCCATACTTTACATACATTGTTAATACTTCAAAATTGAGGAACACTTATTACAAAAAATAAAAAAACCATGAATGGACCATATAGGTATAGTGTCTTTAGAAACTGGGAAACAAAAACAACTGGTTCATAAAGCATCTACATTGTCTCCCATTTATTTCATCATATCTAGAGTCACTTTTGGAATATCCTACTTAATAACCTTATTCCTGAACTGGGGGAAAGAAAACATACAAAAGGGTGATCTCAAATGCTCAGTAATGGTAAACAAAATAAAAATCAATCACATCATATTCATAAGAACATAACATTTGGTAAATCTTAACCTGAAAAATAAATCATAATTTCATATCATGGGATAAATCATAGAAGTGAAATATAATCCCAATAATCATAACTTAAAAAATGAATCTTTGTGGCATACACACATAATCATAGAGAATCATTTCTTAGTAGTCAAGACTTATAGCCAAGACTATCTTAGCGGAAAAAGTCCATTTCTGAACCGAGTTCACTCCTTGTTTCAGTCCTGTTTCACTGAACCAGATTAACCTTCCATTCCAGCCATGTCTATCTCATGAGATATTAATATTTACCCAATGCATTGGAGGGAGATATAGGTCCCACCCATCTCATAATGATACCATTCTTATGTGTGCCACAAAATCATAAATCATACATCATTGCATAATCCATGTAATAAAAATGGGATTCATAAACATCATGACATCATAAAACAATTCATATAAGATAAAGGAATTAATAAATTTAATTCCATCACAACATAATCAAATCAATGTAATAATATGGATAGAAACATAACCCTATATTATCTTAGATGGAAAATAATTTTGATAAAACACTTGAACTCCATTCATGAGGAAAATATCCATTCTACTTCAAAAACATTTTTTCTTTTCATAACATGTCATATAATTTTTAACTAAAATAAGTTAATTAAAAATAAACTTGAAAAATTGTTGAGTAATCTTCATGGAAATAATGTTCTAAAAATCCATTCATGTCGTATAAGTTAAAAAAACATTCTTCCCGTACTTTGGCTGGAATAGTAAAAAAGTACCTCGTACGAAAAACGACAAAAGATTCCTTTCATATATTTTACTAAAAACTCACCGAAGGGTAAAATTGGATTTAAAAAATTATAGGTGGAGGTAAATTATATTAAATATTGAGGAAACATGGATGTGGATGATAAATATTCCCCAGTAAATTCTGATGTATAAACAATTTCGGATAAAAATGATATTGTGAGATTTTCCATGACCTTAGTTCCGATTTGCTTCGTAAGTATCCGAACCTCATGTATAATGATTTAAATAATGTCATTTACATATTCCAGAATCATACTCATTATTATGATATCATATATGGTCATATTCGTAGCTTCTTATTAGTAATATTTCATTGCTACTTTTTATTTGGGTGTTTATTACTTTTTGTTCTTATACGTGTTTTGTCGAATAAATTCTTATTCTTCTCTTTAGCTTATAGATACCTCAATTAAAAAATGGTATTAGTGTACTATATATCATATTTAATCATTCAATTCATTTATATAATCATTATGCAATGAAGATCATGTAGAATGAGTCGCATCACATCGTGGAGACAGTATTCCGTACGTACGCACGAGCGATGATATCATTTCCATGATCGTGGAATTGTATTGGAGTGTATGTATACTATTTCAAAATCAATAACACTTTAAAATAATCATATATAGTTATTTATTTTCACCATTATACCCATCCAAGTAAGGTGGTGGTGGAAAATAGATTACACCACGACGTGAAGACGGTATTCCGTACGTACGCACGTGCGATGATTTCATTTTACGTAGGATGGATAGATGGTGAAATAGGGTTGTTTAATACATATAATAACATATCAGTATATGACTGATACTTATGTTATTACTTCATAATGAGACAACTAATGAAGAAGAAGTGGAAGAAGAAATAAAGTTGAAAGAATCAGTAACATACATTACCTCTTCTTTGAAGAGCCTCTTTGAGACCTCCTCTTAGGGCACTAAATTTGGTCTCTGAAGAAGACCAGGACCTCCAGGATGTTTCTAGGGAAGTGCATAAGAAACTTTGGTAGGGGTTGACTGAGCTGGAAGGCTCAAAGTGGTGTGAGGAGGAGAGGGAGGAGGTTCTCTTTTATAAGGGAGGAGAGGGGCAGCTTTGGAAAAACTAAAACTATTATTTTATTATAAAGTCATACTCAGTTTTTAATAGCTCCAAATTGATTTATTTCGAATCTAAGGTGGTTATGGGTCAAAATACTCTCATAAAATAGAATTTAGATAAGTTTAGGTATCTATTTTAACCTTATCATTTAGATTTAACTTTATGTTAAATAATTTTACTTTTACCGTGTCTTCTTGTTTTCTTACACTATAAGGTTAATAAACTTAATATAACAAGCAAAACGAACCCCAAGTTGTTTATTGTTAATATATATAACCTTATCTAAGTCATTTGGAAGAAAATTGAATTTTTAGGAATAAAATAACAATTAATAATATAATATTTGTTTTAGAAACATTTTTATGTCATTTTTGACACTATTTGGTAATTGATTTTTGTGAAAATCATAACAGAACAATTAGTTCTAAAAAAGTTAATTAAATAAGTACTAATAAGTAATATTAACGTATAAAATTATTTTAATTCATAAAAAGTCTCAAATTACATTTATTTGGGTATTTATAACATCAATTGTGTCAATATTTCATTAATAAGATAATTACTGAATCATCATTGTGTCATACATAAATTAGCTTATTTAATGTCTAAAAATTACAAATAAAATATCATTATGTAGGAAATCTTCTTATCTTTCTAATGAATATCTATAGTTGAATTTATCGAATTTATAACCCTATATTAAAAATGTTTTTGTTATTAAACTTTGATATTAACTATTTTAACCCTTCTTTAAATAAATTAATAATAAATGTTCTAATATAATCCATGTGGGCCTAAATGGTCATATTTTATTCCTAAGGTTTATTTAGTCGAATTACACTTATCCAATAGAATTAGGACATGTGTTAGGGTAATAATAATAACATTTTTACCCTTAATTTCCCTATTTACTTTTAACTATGGTAAAAAAAGTAAAAAGTTATTTTTCACCAAAAATTATTTTCATCTTATTGAACCACATTTTCGTCCTTGATATTAATCGTTTCTCTCATATTTTTGTAATTCCACTCACAGAGGCGGTAAAATTATGTTTTATGTAAATTTGCAAATTCTCCTAGGATGTGGGTAAAAGACAGTGAAAAGTTCATGAAAATTATTATATATCTAAAATTATTATAAAATGACTCCAATGAATTACATTGAACTTATCTTGGTATAATGTATCAATTTTTACCTAAAATAAATTTAAATAAAATAAATAATTATTTAAATAAAAATTCGGTTTTTAAATAGTAACCTAGTGTTTTCACTATTCATCAAAAATTGAATGTTTTCAGAAAAATATCAAAATTTCACCCTAGGCTAATTTCGATATTCCAAATCCAAAAATGAAGTCCATTTTGAAAGATAAAATTTAAAAAATTTCAAAAGGTGGTTATTACTATTTATAACGGCTAGTTGTAATAATATTTTAATAACATATCATTGTTTAGTGAAACTCGGTATTGCGTACGACACAAGCTATCGAGGAAGGTCGCGGTTGCGTGTAAAGAAAGCCAAGCTCGTGTTGTGTGTAGTGAAAGATTACGTTGATGATTTATATAACATAAAAACAAAATATTTCTCATAAAAGTCTCAGGTGTTACACCATGGGACTAAATACTATATTGAATCCATATATAAAAAATATAGATAATTTCTCAACTAACATAGTCTCAAATCATTGACATAATAGAGAGAAAGAAAAGATCTGGATTATATTGAAATAAGTCAACATTTTCCTTTCACAAAAAAACTAATTCATGTCATTCTATACTATAGAGAATTAATGGAGCTAGCTGAACCCAAATCCTAGAGTGGTACATGATCATGGAGTGACTACCTTAATCATATTCTACATTGTCATAAAGATTCATGTTTTATAGAACCACCATCCACACATTCAATAAATAGAAGTAGAATCTTATTGACCATCTAGTTAATGTCTACCAATTCTTACTATAAAATTTACTATATATTTTACTCCCTAAATTAAATCTATAGACTAATATAATACTTAAAAGGCTTAAAGTATATTTATTCATCAATAAGGATGTTCAAAAATGATATATTAATCGTAAAATTTTTTCATCCAATATTATTCACACTATAATAACCTTTTAAGAAAGTAATGAATTCCTCTCTACATTATTTTTTTATAAGTTTTTTGAACCCTATATTAATAATAATGATAAATTACAGTATATAATACTATTTTTGTTGACCATGATATATCTTATACAACATGTTGGAAACCCATTAGTGTGTACCTACCATTATGTAAACATGGATTTTTCTATGGTCCTTGTAAAATCGAAGGAAACCACTATATATTTCAATAATTCTATAACTTGGAGACTTAATGTTACACACCAGGAAACATCAAAACCTCATACTAATTAATCTATAATAATAATTTATCCTCATAATCAATTTTTATGATTTGAAAAGAAAATAACTATTGATATTATATCATCATAACAATACTCTAATCATCATCATAGTTCCCTTTAATCCCTGCAATTAATTCACACAGCCAAAAAATGTTGGATATAAACATTTCACAAGAACCATAGTAACCATTTATTCCCAAAATATTATACAGATTCATCCACTATAGTATAAAATGGCTGTCTATATCTTGTCCCTTTTCCCCTTCATCCACACAATATACTCTAGGAAAATAGAAATTTATTTTCAATATATACCCAGTCAACATGAATTACAAAGCATTTATAGGGAGACAAAATATTGAAACCAATGATTTTAAAATTTTCTAACTTATTTAAAAAACCAATTAAAGAATTTTATGAAGACATTATTATTATTAGATGAAATTTAATTAACAAAAAATTTTATAAAAATATTAAACTTTTTAAAAACATACTTTAAAAATCATGCTACTCTTTTAAAAAGAAAAATCATATAATATTTAGAAAAATTATATTTGAAAAAAAATCATTTGAAATGAATATTGAAAATGGAATCCATTATTTCCATTTATAACACTACACAACAAGATATTATATTTAATAATTAGGTCTCTCTAATTTTTATATACCTGATTACAAGATCTGACTAAAATGTTCAATAAATAATTTTTTTTTGAGTTAATTCAATTTCTATTAGAAAGGGTACCTTCAAATAATTTAAGAGAAAAAGTATGTTAAATCATTAATTTACCATTATAAAAATCCATGAAAAAAAGTTCAAAGATACAAGTATATATTACAATGAAACATTGAAAAATATATTTGTTTTCGTCTAATAAAAACATAAATTATTTTCCCAAAAAACATCTCATTACTGGTTTTGTTCGACTCTATTACCTAAAATTTAATACAATTAAACATATAATGCATAATATAATACTAATTATTTTTCTTGTATCATATAAAATAATTATCATGATATATATTCAGCCATCGTCCAAATTAATGATTTTAGAAGGCATACTAAATGGTGTGTGTCAAAAAATATGTTAAACATTCTCTTCAAAACAATATTAATTACTATAATTTAGATAAATTACATACATATATAGTGTTGGTTATTTATATTATTATAGACACTCCATTATCTCATTTATTATAATATTAATATGTAAAACATAAAAAAATGAGAATCCAAATTTAAAATTTTCAATGTTTAAAGAAAAATAGTTGAAACAATTACATTATCATGTTTAAAGATCATTATGGGTTACCAGCTACTCTTCTATTTCATTGAAAACAACAAAAAACAATTAAATTATTTTAACATTTTTTATCATTTAAAATAGATAAAATTAATTAAATAATATATTTTTAATTCAATAAAACAATATAGTTCAAAAATAAAATTGCCTCTAATGACATAAATAAAGATGACGAACTAATAAAAATCAAGGGATCCTAATGTGGATTTAAATTATTTCACAAAAATAAATGATATTTATTTGGGTTATTCTATCACCACATCATATTCCTAAAACAATAACATTCATTAACAATTAAAGAGAAATCACAAAGCCTACTATCCAAGAACCCATTTATATTTATATTCTTCCAAAAATAACCACATTCAATCAAAAACTACAAAAAGTTGGATATTTTTACCAATAATATTACTTTAACATATTAGAGATACTGCATAACATGGTCACTTGTTAAGATCATTTTCCAGGATTCAAATCATAATGTGGAATAAATTATAGTGTCTTATATGGTCTCCCCAGCTTATATCACAGATCAAGAGAAACAAATACAAATTATCTTCTAACCCTTATAATAATATTATTTCCTAACTAAAGAAAACGTGTTTTATCTCATCTATTAGATTCTATTCCCCTCAATCATGACCTTACACAGTATTGGTACCCCTCTTTGTTCTAAAATGAAAAGAGAGAGTGACCGCTGAATTCCTCGTCATATATGACCTAATTTCTAACATGCAATGAGCTTACAAAATACTTCAATGGGATGAATTATAATTAATTTGATGAAAATTGCTCTTTAATTATACATAATATCATCCAAAAAATTATAGGATTTCCATAATAATAAATCTCACATTGTGTAATACTCAATACCCTACTTCCATAGGTAATCACCATATATTAAACAATCATGGAGTTTTCCCTTTAAGGAATGTTTACTCATTGATTTTCTTCATAAGGCAATTTATTACCACTAAGATCTCCAAGACCACAACATTTCCTCATTTTTTTATATTATAATAAATTTACTATGGATTTTTTATCATTTTATAATTTCTTTTTCAAAAACATATGGTGTTGAAAAAACTTATATTATGAATGAAATTTCCAAAAAATTAAAATTTATGATATGTTTAGAAAACAATGTAAGTAATAAAATATATATTTTTTGTAAATATATTCATTTAAACTTTTATTTTAATTTATAAATTTTAAGAATAATAATTATAATAATAATTTTAATGATATATTATTAACAAACTACTTTAGTCCTTTTCGATAAATAAAATATTTACACCATATATTTTGATTTTTATTTACATAAAATTCTGGTAAAATTTACTTTCTATATAATTACATATTTTATGTCCTTAAAATAAACATAGAATACAATTTTATCTCATATACGAATTTAGTTATTAAAATTTACATTTCAAGAAAAACTATGTTTATGAAATTGTATTTATTTATTTAGAAAAAAAATTATTTCCATTAAAATATTATTTAGTCACATGAAAATTACATTATAAATTAGACATGAAAAATTAGGTAATTAAATTTCTAAATATTTTAATTATATATCAAAACTTTGATAAAAAATTAATTAATTTTTCGAATGAATCAATGGTAAATTGAGTTTATCCTTTTAATAAATATATAGAAATTTTAAAAAAAATATTTAAATGTTTTTGTATAAACCTTTATCATCTATAATATTTCATCCCTATAGTGTTTTTAATATTTTTTTCCATTGAAACATTAATAGTAACATTATATTATCCAAAATGTAAGGGTTACTCCCAAAAATAACATTAACTTCACTTACAGAAGTGTAACCTTTTAACACCTTCAGGAATCACCTATAATATAAATTTTAAGCTTTAAAAAAATATTTTTTGTCCTCCTATAAATTTCTAACATGTTAAATATATTATAGTCTCTATTAGTCATATTATATCAGTCATTTTCAAATAGACATCTCTTGAAAATTCAAGTACCTAACCAATTTGTAATAAAATTTATAGTTTTCTTCTTATCAGATATCTTAATTATTTAATACATAGTAGTATAATAATATCAAAACAATTATATTTTTTAATTTTATTTAGATAATGTAGTTATTGTTTTTTATTCATATAACTCATCAATTATGAAAAATATAACAATTGTTCATGTGTTGTATGGAATACATCCTCTAAACTATAATGTATTTTTTTCTTAATAGATTAATATTATTGGATTTAATGATGATATTAAATAATAAATATTATATTAATAATTTAATTAAGGTTCAGTCATAGAAAATTAGAGTAACTATTATTAATATTATTGACCATAAATCATCATTAATTTAATAGTTAAAAATTAACATGATAATAAGATTATAATTTATTCAAATTATTAATGTCATGAATACTTTTTTACATATTCATTATATTACATAAAATAATAAAATATATCTTAATAGTGAATAATAAATTTTATCATTTTGTTTATCATATTATGTTATTACAATAAAAAAACCTCATGATCATTTATTATAACATGGCATGTTCATGTTTGGGTTGGCCAAACTATCTATATAGACAATACATTACCTTCATGTCATGGATGAATATGAAAATCAATTTACTTGTATAATTTGATATAAATATCTTATTAATGATTTTTTTGGTTCTATATAGAGAATATCAATTTATAATTCATCAATTAAGGAAAAACATTCAACGTTTAAATGCCACGGAAACGTGGTTATTATGGATTTCATTTTCAATTATAAAGTCAAAAATACACATGAAAGGAATTAGATGAATAAAAAATTATAATTCAAACCACAAATTAATATTAATAACCATTTGATAAAGTACATGGTAATATGGATGAATAAAAACATAATTATTATAAATTTTTTAAAAATTCATAGAACACTAAGCAATGATATGGACAATTAGAAGAATTGATATTGGCAATGTATGTTTAGGAAGAGTATACATTTAAAAGGTTATGTGTAGGGTTATAATAATGTTATTATTGTCTATATTTTTACAGTATTTGAGGATAAAATATTTTTGAATAAGTCTAGACATGAGGTAATGGTTTTCCATCCCAAATTCCTCTTCTTTTGTAATATAATGTGTCATACACCATATTTTCATAAACATGTTCATGTACTACATTTTAGATATTTTATATCATTAAATTACTCCATTAATTTTATTTTTATATAATTCTTAAACCTCACTTTTAAGATTTTATGATTGGATTGTTACCTAATCCATAAGTGGGATATTTCAATATCAATTTTTTATAATTTGGAATTATGTAATAATAACAATATTTCTTCATTATAAATGATAATATATTTCCATTGAAATATATTTTAGTATTATTAATGAAATTTAATCGATTTAAATATATATATTTATTTATCTCTCATATAATTTGGATTCTTGAGTTTACTTTTCCCTAGTGGAAAACCCATCCTATGTTTCAGTGAATTAATAGTGTCTATAATTTCCAACCAAATAAATCACTCTCAGGATTATAGAAAGAAGATAAAAAAATGGAATAGATTTACATAGGGGTATTCTTCACATTTTTTTTGTCTTTAATACAATCATCCCTATGATGCATGATAATATGGCATAAGACAACACACATGGTTAGACACACCCAATGGATCTTTGTTGAAATATTCAGACACACATAATAAACAATGATAAAGTATTTTTACTATAATTTCTTTGATATTGTACAAATGAAAACTATTAAACCTAATTTTTAATGTCCCTTGATAATCTAGCACATTCACGGTACCCCGAACCTAATATTTCATTTATATGTTTATTTCCTTTTATATTGATAATACCGTAGGATATGCTATATAATTTAGGGATGTTCTACTAGAAATAAATATTATTAAATTGATTTTCGATGTATTTTGTGTATGTATTTATAAATATTTGGATAAAAATATTTTATTAACTATGTGGTTCTCTAGGTAATGATATGAGAGATCTCAACGATTCTTATAGGGAATGCGTCAGACTTAATCAAGTTATGTGTATAGCCCACATTTATATAGAATATCAATGTACCAATATCTGTAATGATATAAACCAAGTAGTTTTTTGTGTATACAAAATCCATTGATAGAAATGTTTCTTGGCACTAGAGAGTGAAAATATGTTTATTATGTTTGGAATTATAAACCTCATTAGTAATATGTTTATTATTATTAACATAATGGTTTTTTATTTATTGTCATTGGTATCTCTTTTCCTCAATTCATGTTGATTATCAATTTATATTGTTAGTGATTATTTCCATATTACAAATTCTTCATTTCTATTGTGTTTTTTCCTGTTTTATGCTGCTCTATATTAAGAATACTATCTCACCTTAATATGTTTTCCTTTCCCATGTGATCCAATAGGATGACCATAATTATATTATATATAAATTTTAGAAGTGTCATTAATGTTATCATAATATGTTCGTGATGTATATTATGTTTTTACATTTATTATATAATGGTTACTTGTTTCAATATATCAGGTTTAAATACGATGTACACACCCTTTTTCTTTTGTCTTATATTCTTATTTACATTAGATTTTTAATACCCTTTGAGGTTTTGTGTTTATTAGTGGTGCCTGGGGGTTGATTGGTGCCTATAACCTTTTTTACATAGAAAATCCTCGTAGTTAGTAGAAACTATATTTGGTAGTCCAAAATGTATGACTAATAATGTGATTCTTAGGAAGAAGTCAATATGAGGCTGCAATTTTTTTTCAAACCATGCAGATGGAGAAGCGAACCCATGTGAGGGCGTCTATAGTTTTTGATCATGAGTAAAGGAATGGGTTTTGTATAGTTAGGAATGTAGTACATGAAAACTATGAAATGTCACCCTCCTTATAATTTTTCATGGATGGTTTTCACAATGTTTACAAAACCATGGAACCAAACTCTTCAGTCATGTAATTTTTGAAAATTACACATTTCTATTAAACTTTTTATAACATTAAACTGAATTTATCGTCTCATTTTTTGGATAACCATATAATGTTGAAGAGATATTTTCAAGAACAATTTATAGTTCTTAAACCATATCCTATGTAAGAACTCAAAATCGAGCCCTGTCAGTCTTATTGGATCCACAATGGTGAATATTCAGTATATTTTGTGTTGTTTTCACCATTTAGCATCATATCGATGAATTTTTCTACATTAAATATAATTTAAAATATTTTAAGCTATTCATATATTCTTCGTTTTTCATCCAACCTGAGTTAATTCTTAACTTTTAATTAGACTAGAAATCTACTAATGTCCAACAATTAGTGGTTTATACATTTCTTGCTTCGTTTGGTTCTTTATAGAGCTATTTCTTGTTATTCCTCACAATAAACATTTTAGTGTGGACAAGATATATAATCTATTAATTTAATTAAATGTAATGTAACTTTATATAGATTCCCTTTAGATATTTTGATATGTTTTGGTGGTTTTTACCCCAAACGTGACCACCCATGGGGTGTCCCATGTGTATTTTTTATGATTATAACCTTTTTGAACCACCCATTGGGTGAATTATTGAGTTCCTAGTTTGAGAATCAAGATAATAATTAAATCAAACAGAATTACATGATTGTAAGACGATTTGCCTTCTTTTAATGTTGATTATATTAATTAAATTATTTATATGGACTTTTAATATGACTGTGAAAACTCATTGAGTGATTTTGAAATTGAATTGTGATATAAGTGGGTATACTCATGGAACTTGAATGTGAATTGATGAGTGGTCCCATTAAATCCCATGTTTTCCAAATCGATGGACCATGAAAATGGTGTAGAATTACTCAGACCTGTATACTCCTTGGATTCTGATTCCATAGGAAGCCATGATCATTTCTACCCCATGGATCCTATTTATGTTGTGATCATAGTGGGCATGGTTAGTAAATTTAGCACCCTAAAATTTCTAAAAGAGTATAAATTTTTCGATACACTTTATGTAATGCAACACCTAATGTATAAAGGTATATAACCACTCTAGAATATATGGTATATTTAATATTTAAATAAAATACATATTTTCTTTCGCATAAAGTCCATGAAACACTGTGTTAGCTTGCGTTATATGCAATAACAACTTTATCAGATAATTTGTGTTACATGCAAGAACATGTTTTTACCATACTGTAGTATATTATTATAATATTTAATATAATTAGATTTATCCTAGTAGTTATGATTTGTCGTTATGAATAGAATTACGTAGTTTATGAAAATATATTGTTCATATAAATATAATGTGATTTCATTTCATACCAATTAATATTAATTGAATATGAATGAAATATTGTTCATCACAAACACATTTTGTTTTAAAAAATTATATTAATTACAATTAGTGAATTTTTTTAATGAAATACTTATAATATATATTAAATAATCTATTTATTTATATTAATCCAATAGATTTTATTGGCATAATAAAATAAGAAACCTAATTTTACACCTAAAAATATATATTTTTCAAAAGTCGGTCTTACAACCTTTTAATGGAAACCCTATTTTAAATCCTATATTTTACCATTTATATATTCAATTTGAAAAAATATATTATTTTTAATCATAATATAAATATAATTTAATGGTTTAATTTTTGGTGTTTCTCAGATAACATTAATGTATTGATGAATACTAACAAAATATTATAACTCAATTAACAAAATGTTTTTGTCTAAAAAAATTATAGCGTTCAATCTGATTTTTTATTTCTTTTAATGTAAAATTTGTTAAAATTACTTTTCATTAATCTAATTTAGTTAATTGAAATCATGTTGACATTGAACTTTGATATAAGAACTTTTCAATTTTTTGAAAGGTTTACATTTTGAACATGTTTTCTCATACCGTCATGGGATTCATTTAAAATTTTTTATAGAAATTTATATGTTTTTAATTTTGAAAAATTAATTCCATATTTGGAATTGGAATTTCAAAATTTAGAATATAGGTCGCTTTTATTTTTTGAAAATATGAATAGTATCATTGGTAAATTTTTATTAATATTGTTAATGGTGAATTAGTTAATTAATAGTAACAATAATATTAAAAATATTTGAAAATTACCTAAACCTTGACCATGTTTCATGGGTGAGTGGTTTTCAGATAAAATAATATTTAGGATGAGATTATATCCTTTTTACACCATATGGATGAGAGTATGACACTTGTTATATTTTACTTAATGATAGGTTAAAGATGACATACACATATATCTAATCAAAATATCTATTATAATATCAAGATATAAAGAAAATAAATTCAAAAGGAAATAGTATATTGAAATAAAAAATGATTATTTTAGTTATTATAAATTATTTTTAATTTTGAGAATAAAATAGCTTAAAATCTTACACAACAATGAGGCAATGATAATTTAATTAATTGAAATATCACATAAATTATATCAAAAATATTAGAATAAATGATATATGAGGTATTTAATGTCATCCCACAATTATATAGATGACTTATATATATTAATTATTTAATAAAAGTTATAGTTCGATTTTTTCATGGGTATTAATATTTTTTGAAAAATCCAAGTAATGAATACTGTCCAAATTGACATTAATGATATATTAAAATAAATAACAGATTATTAAAGGATATAAAATATAAAAAAATATAAAATTCAAAAAAAATTATTGGGATGAATTCAAATATGTCATAAATGATCCATTTATGATTTTTCATATCAGAGTAACTGTATTAACCCTTAAGGAAGGAAAACACATGTTCTCATAATAAGTGTTAAAAGAAATAATTTTGGGTTAAAGCTAAATGATATGGTTACTGATGTGTCAAAAACATGTTTAATATTATTTGATGATATTATTTCTAATCATAGACATGTTATATTCGAAATAACCCCATTTGGGTCTATTTGTAATTGAATATTTATTTATATTAATTCAATATCTTGAGAATTCCCAAAAGTGACCACCACCTTAATTGTAAAAGGGAACCTCCTCCCTCACATCATCACAACACATTGAGAATTTTATATAAATAATATCATACCCATTTATCCTCATAAAATCATAATATATGTATTTAGGTCTTTTTATTCATAGAAGACAAACCCTAAGTCCATTAAAAAGGTATTTAAAGGGATTATATTGAAGAATGGGTAATCATTTTTACCAACTCATCCATGTTAAATTCTTCTTCTACTTTAACATCATTAGTTTTCGTATTTATAATTTAAAAACAATAGAACAAAATTTATTCCTAGATGTTATTATGACTCTGATACAACTATATTCCAAGATTTGTCCATCCTATGACAAACTAAATCATAGTGTGTGTCTGTGTTTGACTTTCCATTTTTAATTGCGGGTGTAATATGGTTTTCATCACCACATTACAATGATGGGTATAATGATTAAAATATTGTATATATATGATAATTATGACATGAAATTTATCCAAGAAAAATTAATAGACCATACAATACCTTACTATTATGTCATTAGGGGAATGATATCGTCACTCATGCGTACGTACATCCTATCATCTTTGTGATGCGTTGTGATTTATTACAGTCAATAATCATTAAATAAGAATAATTCAAATTCATTTAATGATTAAAAATTATATTTAATACAATAATATAATCATGTATATGTTTTATCTATATCCTATTAAAAATAACTGATACATTTACGATAAATCATTCATAGGAAAATGAAGTAGTTGACACCAGAAACAAGGATAATTACAAAATAATTTTAACATAAATATATATTAAGATATTATATTATATTATAAATATGGATATGGTCCTATTATAATTTGATAATATGATTTAAACCATTATATAGGAGGTTAAAACACATTCTACTAAAGGAATCATATGGTAAGGGACTTCATCTCAATCTCATTTCATTAAGGTATTTTTTTTATGTTAAACACCAACCATCCCTTATGAGGAGTATATACAACCACTTTGAATTATCATGTAATTAATTTATTTATAATCGAGATGTCTAATTTTTTTAAATTTTATTCTTTTATTGGAGTTATGTTTTAAATTTGAAATGTTGTATGAAACACCATGAATGTTTAAAGATATAATCATCATTGATTTATGTAACACCCGCGACTTTTATGAGAAATATTTTGTTTTTATGTTATATAAATCATCAAAGGAATCTTTTACTACACACATAACTATCTAGGATTGCTTTACACGCAACCGTGGCCTTCCTCAATAGCTTGCGTTGTATGCAATAACGAGTTTCACTAAACAACGATATGCTATTAAAATATTATTAAAACTAGCCGTTATGAATAGTAATAACCAATTTTTGAAATTTTGTAAATTTAATCTTTCAAAATGGACTTCATTTTTCGGTTCGGAATATCGAAATTAGCCTAGGGTGAAGTTTTGGTATTTTTCTGAAAAATTTCAATTTTTGATGAATAGTGAAAACAATGGGTTACTATTTAAAAACCAACTTTTTATTTAAATAATTATTTATATTATTTAAATTTATTTTAGGTCAAAATTGATACATAATACCTATATAAGTTCAATGCAATTCATTGGAGTCATTTTATAATAATTTTAGAAATATAAAAATTTTATTGAACTTTTCACCGTCTTTTACCCACCTCCTAGGAGAATTTTCAATTTTACATAAAACATAATTTTACCGCTTCTGTGAGTGGAATTTCAAAAATCCAAGAGACACGGTTAATATCAAGGACTAAAATGTGGTTCAATGAGATGAAAATAATTTTTTAGTGAATAGTAACTTTTTACTTTTTTTCCACAGTTAAAAGTAAATAGGGAAATTAAGGGTAAAAATGATATTATTATTTCCATAACACATGTCCTAATTATATTGGATAAGTTTTATTTGACCAAAAACAACCTTAGGAATAAAATATGACCATTTAGGCCCACGTGGATTATATTAGGACATTTATTATTAATTTATTTAAAGAAGGGTTAAAATAGTTAAAATCAAAGTTTAATAATTAATTCATTTTTAATATAAAGTTATACATAAGATAAATTAGACTATAAATATTCATTAGCAAGATAAAAAGTTTTCCTACATAATGGTATTTTATTTGTAATTTTTTGACATTATATAATTTAATGTATTTATGACACAATGATGCTGCAATAATTATCTTATTGATGAAATATTGACATAATTGATGTTATAAATACCCAAATAAATGTAATTTGAGACATTTTATGATTTAAAATAATTTTCTAGGTTACTATTACATATTATTACTGATTTAAGTAACTTTTTTTAACTAATATTTCTGTTATAATTTTCACAAAAATCAATTACCAAATAGTGTCAAAATTGACATAAAATTGTTTTTAAAACAAATATTATATTATTTTTTGTTATTTTATTCCTAAAAATCCATGGTTTGGAAAAATGACTTAGATAAGGTTATATATATTAACAATAAACAACATGGGGTTCATTTGGCTTGTTATAGTAGGTTTATTAACCTTATAGTGTAAGAAAACAAGAAGACACGGTAAAAGTAAAATTATTTAACTTAAAGTTAAATCTAAATGATAAGGTTAAAATAGATACCTAAAATTGTCTAAATTCTATTTTATGAGATTATTTAGACCCATCCCCACCTTAGATTCGAAATAAATAAATTTGTAGCTATTAAAAACCGAATATGACTTTATAATAAAATAATATTTTTATTTTTTCCAAAGGTTCCCCTCTCCTCCCTTATAAAAGGGAACCTCCTCCCTCTCTTCCTCACATCACTTTGAGCCTTCATGCTCGGCTAAACCCTACCAAATTAACTTCTCCACTTCCAAAGAAACATCCTAGAGGTCCTGGTCTTCTTCAAAGACCAATTTTAGTGCCCTAAGAGGAGGTCTCAAAGAGGCACTTCAAAGAAGAGGTAATGTCCATTACAGATTCTTTCAACTTTATTTCTTCTTCCACTTCTTCTTATTTTGTTGTTTCATTATGAAGTAATAAAATCAGTATCACTCACATACTGATATGTTATTATAAGTGTGAAACAATCCTATTAACCATCTATCTATCCTACGAAAAATAAAATCACTGCACGTGCGTACGTATGGAATACCGTCTCCATGCCATGGTGTGATCTATTTTCCACCACCACATTACTTGGATGGGTATAATGGTGAAAATAAATAACTATATATGATTATTGTAAAGTGGTATTTATTCTGAAATAGTATACAAACACTCCAATACAATTCCACGATCATGGGAATGATATCATCGCTCGTGCGTACGTATGGAATACCGTATCCACGATGTGATGCGACTCGTTCTACATGATCTTAATTGCATAATGATTATATAAATTAATTGAATGAATAAATATGATATATAGTACACTAATACCATTCTGGAAATGAGTTATCTATAACCTAAAGAGATTAATAAGAATTTATTCAACAAAACACGCATAAGAACAAAAAGTAATAAACACCCGAATAGCAAGTAGAAATGAAATATTATAAATAAGAAGCTAAGAATATGCCCATATATGATAACATAACAATGATTATGATTCTGGAATATGTCAATGACATTATTTAAATCATTATACAGGAGGTTCAGACACTTACGAAGCAAATCATACCTAAGGTAAGGGAAAATATCACAATCTCATTTCTATCCGAGATTTTTTATACTTTGGTATTTATTGGGGTGTATTTTATCATCCACATACATGTTTCCTCAATATGTAATATTATATCCATCCACATACAATTGGTTAAATCCAATTTTACACTTTAGTGATTTTTTAGTAAAAGAGATGAAAGGAATCTTTTGACATTTTTCGTATGAGGTACTTTTTGACTTTTCTGACAAAAGTATGAGAAGAATGTTTTTTTAACTTATACGGCATGAATGAATTTTTAAAACATTATTTCCAAGAATCTTCCTTTACAAGTTTTCAAGTTTATTTTTAATCAACTTCTTTTAGTTTAAAATATAATGACATGTTAAGAAAGGAAAAAAAATTTGAAGTAGAAAGGATATTTTTCTCAAGAGTGGAGTTCATGTGTTTTATCAAAATTATTTTTCATCTAAGATAATATAGGGTTCTGTTTCTATACCTATTATTACATTGATTTGATTATGTTGTGATGGAATTATTTTTATGAATTCCTTTATCTTATATGAATTGTTTTATGATGTCATGATGTTTTAGAATCCCATTTTTATTACATGGGTTATGCAATGATGTATGATTTATGATTTTGTGGAACACATAAGAATGGTATAATTATGAGATGGGTGAGACCTATATCTCCATCCAATGCATTGGGTAAAGATATATATCTCATGAGATAGACATGGCTGGAATGGTAGGTTAATCCGGTTAAGTGAAACCGGATTGAAACGAGGAGTGAACTCGGTTCAGAAATGGACTTTTTCCTCTATGATAGTCTTGGATATGAGTCTTGACTACATTGAAATGATTCTCTATGATTATGTGTGTATGCCACAAAGTTTCATGTTTTAAGTTATGATTAGTGGGATTACATTTCACTTATATGATTTATCCCATGATATGAAATTATGATTTCTTTTGCAGGTTAAGATTTCAAAATTGTTATGTTCTTAAGAATATGATGTGATTGATTTTTATTTTGTTTACCCTTACTGAGCATTTGAGATCACCCTTTTGTATGTTTTCTTTCCCCCAGGTCAGGAAGAAGGTTATTAAGTAGTATATGCCAAAGGGACTCTAGATATGATGAAATAAATGGGAGACAATGTAGATGCTTTATGAACCAGTTGTTTATGTTTCCCAGTTTCTAAAGACACTATACCTATACGGTCCTTTGATGGTTTTGTTATATGTTTAATAAGTGTGCTTAAATTTTGAAGTATTAACAATGTATGTAAAGTATGGGTCGTTATATTTGGTATTAGAGGGAGGTTATAGTCAACCTTTGGAAACTAAGATTTGACATCCTTATTAAGAAACCTAAGGATATGACTAAGCATTGAACACAATATTAGTGTTTTAGAAATGGACATGAATAACATATGATAAGACCTTAAGTGTAAAATTTTATTCTTGATTATGTGGTTTTCCTATTGTAATTAGTGTTTCTCACACTATTCTTCTTGGTTTTAGTCAATGTCTAGAACCCGAAAGAACTGTGTTAATGCGGAATGCGACGGGCAATGCAATTATTGTCCCCCTGAGCAACCAAACGTTATGAGAGATGGAATGAAAAATCTTGTAGCCATGCACACACAACATTCTCAAGATATGAATCGTGCCGGACTTCCAAATGAGAAAAGGAAGGAGAAACATTCTGTTGAATCTATCATGAGGCAGCGTCCACCTTCATTCAGCGGGTCTTTTGATCCATTAGTGGCTGAACAATGGATCTGTACCACTAAAAAGATAATTTAAGTTCTTCAATGTTCTGAACATGATAAATTCATATTAGCAGTGTATCGTTTGGAAGGTGATGTTGATCAATGGTGTAATATTATTAATAAAACGAGGAAAAGTGATGAAATTGAGCCTATTGAATGGGACGAGTTCAAGAACTTATTTTTCAATAAGTACTTCCCTCGCATTCTTCGAATAAAGATGGAGAAGAAGTTTCTTGAACTGAAGCACAAGCATGATGAATCTGTTGGTACATATGAAGCAAATTTTACAAGACTTCGAAGGTACGCTTTCAGAATTATTATCCAACCTGAGAGTAAGATCGATCGATTCTTTAGTGGCTTAAAACCAAGTCTTCGAAGGCCATTAGCCATAAGGGACTTCAGTATCTACGAGGAAATCGTTCGATGTGCTCTCAAAGTTGAGATAGAGATTGGAGTAACCCATCAGTCATATGGGTTTGATAAGAAGAGGAAAATGGAATTCAAAGGAAAATCTAATGAGCACACTGAAAAGAAGACGAGTTTTCCCTTATTCTCAAAGTGTGGAAAGAAACATGGGGGAAATTGTCTTAAGGGGAAAAGAAAATGTTATATGTGTGGAAAAAAAGGTCATCAGGCGATTGAATGTCAAAATAATGGGAAGGAAATTTCTAATGATGCAAACAAATAAAGGGATACATAGAATGAACCTACTACACTTCAATGTTTCAAGGGCAAGGAGATGGGGCATTATTCCAATCAATGTATAAATCCAAGGGTTGATGATGATGATTTACATCAACAAACTCTTAAGTCTAAAGACAAAGGAATGTCACATGAAATTACTATTGGTGATGTGGAGTACGACAACGAAGTGGTGAGAGGTACAGTTACCATCCACTATAAAGTAGCAAATGTTTTATTTGATTCTGGATCCACCAACTCTTTTATTTCTGAAGAATTTTCTAAGGGTATCACCATATTACCTCAACTATTAGATGTTGATTTAGCTGTGAAAACTCTTAATGGAACAACAGTCGCATCAAAAGTTTATAATTCTTCTTCGATTGAAGTTTGTGGGAAAGTGTTTCCTGAAAATCTTGTGATCCTTCCTATAGTGTAATTTGATGTGATAATTTCCATGGATTGGATTTCTTTATATGGAGCTCATATCAATTTCCAAAGAAGGGATGTCACATTTCATATTCCAGATCAATCTATGATGATCTGTCAATGCAAGGATGAAAATAACCTCCAGTGGAAATTTCTTCCATCTTATGGGTCTTGATTCCACTAAATGAAGGTTATTTATCACAAATGGTTGGTGAGAAACTCATGATTAAGAATATTCCCATTTTATGAGAGTTTGATGATGACATTCCAGAGGAATTTTCGGATCTTCCACCAAATCGTGAAGTTGAGTTTTCAATAGAACTCGTACCAGTTGCTTTGCCCATTTCAAAGACACATTATAGAATGGCCCCAATTGAGTTGCAGGAATTGAAGAAGAAACTCCAATAGAATATTGATAATAGATTCATACACCCTAGTGCGTCACCTTGGGGAGAACCTGTTCTATTTGTTAAGAAGAAAGATGGATCAATGAGACTCTAAATTTATTATCGAGAACTTAACAAGATCACTATGAAGAACAAATATCATCTCCCACGCATTGATGACTTATTTGACCAACTATGAGGAGCTCAATACTTTTCCATGATTGATCTTCGTTCACGGTATCATCAATTCAGGGTCAAAATAGAGGATATACCAAAGACGGCTTTCTGTACAAGGTATGGACACTATGAATTTATAGTGATGCCATTTGGTCTTACTAATGTCCCTTCTATCTTCATGGATCTGATGAATAGAGTCTTTTGAGACAATCTTGATCAGTTTTTCGTAGTCTTTATAGACGATATTCTTGTCTATTCAAAGAGAAAGGAAGAACATGAAGATCACTGGAGAATTATATTGAAGACCCTGAGAAAGGAGATGCTTTATGCCAAATTTACCAAGTGTGAATTTTGGCTTCAAAAAGTTGCATTTTTGGGTCATATAATCTCAAAAGAGGGGATATCTCTAGATCCAGCAAAAACAGAGGTTATCAAAAGATGGTCGAGACCAACAACTTTAACTGAGATCCGAAGTTTTCTTGGTTTGGCTGGATATTATCGATGTTCTGTGAATGATTTTTCACAATTATCTAATCCACTCACCAAGTTGACTCGGAAAGGAGTTAAGTTTGTTTGGACAGAGGAATGTGAAGAGAATTTTAGGGAGTTGAAAAGAAAGTTATCCACTGCACCTATGCTCACACATCCTTGTAGTAGAGAAAGGTCTGTGATCTACAGTGATGCATCCAAGAAGGTATTGGGGTGTGTTCTTATGTAAAATGATATGGTGATAGCTTATGCCTCAAGACAGTTGAAAATCCATGAGCAAAATTACCCAACTCATGATTTGGAGTTAGCTGTGGTAATCTTTGCATTAAAGATTTGGAGGCATTATCTTTATGGAGAAAGGTTTGATATTTATACTGATCATAAAAGTTTAAAGTATATTTTCACACAAAAGGAGCTGAATATGCACCAAATAAGATGGTTGGAGATGATTAAGGATTACGACTGCTCAATTCATTACCACCCTGGGAAAGCAAACAAGGTGGCAGATGCATTAAGTCTACAAGACCATGCTAGCTTATCCATGATGAGGATCACAAAAGATCCAATATTTATGGATTTAAAAAGGATGGATCTTGGAATTATAATGGAAGGGGGAAAATCGTGTCTTTCTCAGTTGAATGTTCAACCATCTATACTTGTGAATATTAATGAGGTGCAGAAAGAAGATGTAGAGTTACAAAAGAAGGTGAGAAATATTCCTGAATTCAACCTTGATTGTGATGGGATAATAAAGCTTAGGAATCGGGTTTGTGTTCCTCCCATCCTATAATTAAAGAAGGATCCGTTGGATGAGGCTCATAGTTCATCATTCTCTATTCATCCTGGAAGCACAAAGATGTATAGGGACCTGAAAGAGTACTTCTGGTGGGATGGCATGAAAAGAGATGTTGCTGAATATGTCTCTCGATGCTTGGTTTTTCAACAAGTTAAAGATGAGAGACATAAGTCCAGTGGGATGTTACAACCATTACCCATACCAGAATGGAAATGGGAAAACATCACTATGGACTTTGTCACTGAACTTCCTAAAACATCCAAAAGCAATATTTCTATTTGGGTCATAGTTGATCGTCTTACAAAGTGGGCACACTTCATTGCTATTAGAGAGGATTTATATCTAGATCAACTTGCCAGGATATATGTAAAGAAAGTGGTAAGATTGCATGGAGTACCACTTTCTATTATATCTTATCGGGATCCGAGGTTTACCTCAATTTTTTGGTGAAGTCTTCAACATACTCTGGATACAGAGTTGAGTTTCAGCACTGCTTATCATCTTCAGACAGACGGTCAGTCTGAGAGGACAATTAAAACTCTAGAGAATATGTTGAGATCTTGCTCTATGGATTTCAAAGGTGGTTGGGATCAACACCTACCTTTGGTGGAATTTTCTTATAATAATATCTTTCACTCTAGTATTCCGATGTATCCTTATGAATCTCTCTATGGAAAGAAATGCAGGACTCCAACTTGCTGGGATGAAGTTGGGGAAAGATAGTTATTATTACCTGATCTTGTTGATGAGATGGCTGAAAAGGTCAGATCTATTCAACAACACATTAGAGAAGCTCAAAGTCGACAAAAAAATTATGTCGACAACCGAAGAAAAGACCTAGAGTTTGAAGTGGGTGATAATGTGTTCTTACGAATATCTCCTTGGAAGAGAGTAATGAGATTTGGAAAGAAGGGAAAGCTGAGCCCTAGGTATATCGGTCCTTTCGAAATACTGGATCATGTTGGGAAGGTAGATTACTGATTGGAGTTTCCACCAAATCTCTCCCAAGTTCACGATGTGTTCTATGTATCTCTCCTAAGAAAGTACATACCTGATCCTTCACATGTACTCAGCTCAGAAGTTGTACCGCTGGAACAAGATCGTTCTTTTGAAGAACAGCCGATAGAGATTCTGGATCGTAGCAAAAAAGTCCTACGGACCAAGACCACTCACTTGGTGAATGTTTTATGGAGGAACCACCAATTGGAAGAAGCTACATGGGAGCTTGAGGATATAATAAGGGAAAGGTATCCTCATCTGTTTGTTACAAAGTGAAAAATTTCGAGGGCGAAATTCATTTTAAGGGGGGTAGAATGTAACACTCAAGAATTTTATGAGAAATATTTTATTTTTATGTCATATAAATCATCAAAGCAATCTTTCACTACACACAACACTAGCTTGGCTTGATTTACACGCAACTGTGGACTTCCTCGATAGCTTGCGTCGTACGTAAAACTGAGTTTCACTAAACAATGATATGCTATTAAAATATTATTAAAACTAGCCGTTATGAATAGTAATAAAAACTTTTTGAAATTTTTTATATTTCACCTTTCAAAATGGACTTCATTTTTGGATTCGGAATATCGAAATTAGCCTAGGGTGAAATTTTGGTATTTTTCTGAAAACATTCAATTTTTTATGAATAATGAAAACACTGGGTTACTATTTAAAAACCAACTTTTTATTTAAATAATTATTTATTTTATTTAAATTTATGTTATGTCAAAATTGATACATAATACCTAAATAATTTCAATTCAATTCATTGGAGTCATTTTATAATAATTTTTGATATATAAAAATTTTATTGAACTTTTCACCGTCTTTTACCCACCTCCTAGGAGATTTTGCATATTTACGTAAAACATAATTTTACCGCTTCTATGAGTGGAATTTCTAAAATCCAAGAGACATGGTTAATATAAAGGACTAAAATGTGGTTCAATGAGATGAAAATAATTTTTGGTGAATTGTAACTTTTTACTTTTTTTACCACGGTTAAAAGTATATAGGGAAATTAAGGATAAAAATGTTATTATTATTACCCTAACACATGTCCTAATTCTATTGGATAAGTGAAATTCGACCAAAAACAACCTTAGGAAAAAACTAAGACCATTTAGGCCCACATGGATTAGATTAGGACATTTATTATTAATTTATTTAAAAGAAGGGTTAAAATAGTTAAAATCAATGTATAATAACTAAATCATTTTTAATATAGTGTTACACATAAGATAAATTCATCTATAAATATTCATTAGAAATTTAAAAATATTTCCTACATAATGGTTGTTTATTTGTAATTTTTAGACATTATATAATTTAATTTATTTATGACACAATGATGATGCAGTAATTATCTTATTAATGAAATATTGACATAATTGATGTTATAAATACCCAAATAAATATAATTTGAGACTTTTTATGAATTCCAATAATTTTATAGGTTAATATTACATATGTTTACCGATTTAATTACCTTTTTTTAGAACTAATCATTCTTTTATAATTTTCACAAAAATAAATTACCAAATAGTGTCAAAATTGACATAAAATTGTTTTTATAAAAAATATTATATTATTAATTGTTATTTTATTCCTAAAAATATAAGGTTCGGACAAATGACTGAGATAAGGTTATATATATTACCAATAAACAACTTGGGGTTCGTTTGTCTTGTTATAGTAAGTTTATTAACCTTATAGTGTATGAAAACAAGAAGACGCAGTAAAAGTAAAATTATTTAACTTAATGTTAAATCTAAATGATAAGGTTAAAATAGATACCTAAACTTGTTTAAATTATATTGGATGAGATTATTTCGACCCATCCCAACCTTATCTTCGAAAGAAATCAATTTTTAGCTATTAAAAACCGAATATGACTTTATAATAAAATAATATGTTTAGTTTTTCCAATGGTTCCCCTCTCCTCCCTTATAAAAGGGGACCTCCTCCCTCTCTTCCTCACACCACTTTGAGCCTTCAAGCTCCGCAAACCCCTACCAAATTCTCTTCTCCACTTCCCTAGAAACATCATATAGGTCATGTTCATTTTCAAAGACCAATTTTAGTGCCCTAAGAGGAGGTCTCAAAGAGGCACTTCAAAGAAGAGGTAATGTCTGTTACCGATTCTTTCAACTTTCTTTCTTCTTCCACTTATTCTTCTTTAGTTGTTTAATTATAAAGTAATAACACCAGTATCACTCATATAATAATATTTTATTATAATTATGAAACAATCCTCTTTCACCATATATCCATCCTACGGAAAATGAAATCACCGCGCGTGCGTACGTACGGAATACTGTATCCACGCCGTGGTGTAATCTATTTTCCAACACCACCGTACTTGGATGGGTATAATGGTGAAAATAAATAACTATATATGATTATTTTAAAGTGGTATTTATTCTGAAATAGTATAAATACAATCCAATACAATTCCACGATCATGGAAACGATATCATTGCTCGTGCGTTCGTATGGAATACCATCTCCACGATGTGATGCGACTCGTTATACATGTTATTCATTGCACAATGATTATATAAATGAATTGAATGAATAAATATGATATATAGTACACTAATACCATTCTGGAAATGAGGTATCTATAACCAAAAGATAAGAATAATAATTTATTCGATAAAACACGCATAAGAACAAAAAGTAATAAACACCTGAATAACAAGTAGCAATGAAATATTACTAATAAGAAGCTAAGAATATGAACATATATGATATCATAACAATGATTATGATTCTGGAATATGTCAATGACAATATTTAAATCGTTATACGAGAGTTTTAGACACTTACGAAGCAAATCGGACCTAAGGTAAGGGAAAATATCACAATATCATTTTTATCCGAGATTGTTTATGCATTGGTATTTACTAGGGTATATTTTATCATCCACATCCATGTCTCCTCAATATGTAATATTATATGCATCCACCTACAATTTTTTAAATCCAATTTTACCCTTCGGTGAGATTTTAGTAAAAGATATGAAAGGAATCTTTTGTCGTTTTTCATACGAGGTACCTTTTGACTTTTCTGAAAAAAAGTACGAGAAGAATGTTTTTTTAACTTATACGACATGAATGGATTTTTAAAACATTATTTCCAAGAAGCTTCCTTTACAAGTTTTAAAGATTATTTTTAATCAACTTCTTTTATTTTAAAATTGTATGACATGTTAAGAAAGGAAAATGTTTTTGAAGTAAAAAGGATATTTTTCTCAAGAATGGAGTTCAAGTGTTTTATCAAAATTATTTTCCATTTAAGATAATATAGGGTTCTGTTTCTATCCCTATTATTACATTGATTTGATTATGTTGTGATGGAATTATTTTTATGAATTCCTTTATCATATATGAATTTTTTTATGATGTCATGATGGTTTAGAATACCATTTTTATTGCATGGGTTATGCAATGATGTATGATTTATGATTTTGTGGCACACATAAGAATGGTATCATTATGAGATGGGTGGGACATATATCTCCCTCCAATGCATTGGGTAAACATTTATATCTCATGAGATAGACATGGATGGAACGGCAGGTTAATCCGGTTTAGTGAAACAGGACTGAAACGAGGAGTGAACTTGGTTCAGAAATAAACTTTTTCCACTAAGATAGTCTTGGATATGAGTCTTGACTACTAAGAAATGAATTTCTATGATTATGTCTGTCTGCCACAAAGTTTCATGTTTTAAGATATGATTATTGGGATTAAATTCCACTTCTATTATTTATCCCATGATATGAAATTATGATTTATTTTGTAGGTTAATATTTACAAAATGTTATGTTCTTATGAATATGATGTGATTGATTTTTCTTTTGTTTACCCTTACTGAGAATTTGAGCTCACCCTTTTGTATTTTTTTCTTTCCCCCAGGTCAGGAAGAAGGTTATTAGGTAGGATATTCCAAAAGGAACTCTAGATATGATGAAATAAATGGGAGACAATGTAGATACTTTATGAACCAGTTTTATATGTTTCCCAGTTTCTAAAGACACTATACCTATATGGTCCTTTCATGGTTTTGTTATATGTTGTAATAAGTGTGCTTCATTTTTGAATTATTAAAAATGTATGTAAAGTATGGGTCATTATAATTTAACCCCATGATGATTATTTCTAAAAATGTATTGAAAGGTAATTAAAATTATTAAATGATTGTTTAAATTAATTTTTAACCCTTATTTACATTTTAAAAATTCATTAAAATGTTTATAATTTTATTCTAATCAAATTATATTATGGATTTTATGATAAAAAAATATAGAATGAGTGTCATTTTAAAATTATATGGTATTAGAATATTTTTTTGCAATCATTAATCCTTAATTTAATGAATCATACTTGAAATATTTACGAGATTAATTTCAATTAAATTTTTTTATTTTAAAATTGATTTTACTATTATATAAATTATTTCAGAGAAAAAATGAGTATTTATCTCAAGAAATGTTTTATGATTTTATTAATGTATTTTCATATATTTCATCATCATTTGATAAATCATATGATTGATTGAGGTTTGTCTATTATTATACCATCTACCATATTTTATTGATGTGATTATTATCAATTAGATTATGAATGTACTATTTGGATACCATTCCTAGTTTATGGTTGATGTATGCACATTTTATATGCTAGTTTTTTTCAATATTTTTTTTAGATTGCCTACGTTTCACCGTTTTCATATGAAGAATGCGTTGGAATTAGTAAGTGATAGATAATACCATTCCATATCACCTCGATGCATTGGTGGGTCTCATGAGAAAAACTAGTTTGGGTATTGGTTGATGTCATCCCCATTTATGTATGGTTTCTTGGTCGATTCCCTAACAATATGTTTTTGGTGTCTGACTTTATGAATTCTCCCATTTTGATATTAGTTGTGTTATTCCATGTGATTATGAGACTCGTAGAATATCTATGTGATTTATTATATTTAATTATATGATTTCCATTTCTTCCTTCCATTTTAGGCTCTAGGTTATTTTTAAATTAATGCTGTTTAGTTATAAACCATTCATTAATGTTTATTATTATTATTTATAATGATCCAGGCTTTTCAAACATGGATATTAAATCATTTTTTAGAATATTTCAAACATTATAAAAGCACCTGACTAAACATCATAATATTTTAGTTCCTTGCAAACATGGAAACCAAATAAATTGGGTCATAATACATCTAATTATTCTCCAATCCATTTCTTTAAATGTTATTACCTTTTTAACAAATCATACTTAATACCATTATTCGTGTCATGGGGAAAAGAAACATAAGAAAGACTGAGCTCAGATTCTCAGAAATGGTAATTGAGTGAAATATTTAAGCATAAACATTATCATAAGGTTATGAGATCATTATAGATAAAATAGTGAATCATACCCTACATTTCAATGATCATAAAGGAAATAAATATTGTCAATTCATAAGACATGAATCTGTATGAAATAATTATTATATTAAATGATACAATAAAATTAGAATAAGACATTGAATGGTGGATGATAGAGAAGATATTAAAATTATTTCTATAGTAGATAGGTAATCTCTCAAAATGCTATATTAGTAATATTAGTTCACTCCCCAAACCATCATGGTAGTAATGGTTCACTCACACAACCATTATGGTTGTCATGGATCGCTCTCAAAACCACCATAGTAGTCATGGTTCACTCCTAAGACCATCTTAGAGAACAAGGTACTTTATTCCTATAAAGTGACATATAAATCAATACACAATGAATTGGAGGGACATATAGGTCCCACACCTGATTTAATGAAATCATACATATCTATTCCATGATATCATAAAACTTTAATCATAACATTACCCCTGAAATAAAAAGTGAATCATAAAATGTAACTCTATCCTAACAAGTGGAAAAGAGATGTGATTTATAATCACTTCATAAAATCATAACATATGAAAATAAGTGGTTTTCATAGACATATAACCCATGAATGAGAAACATAATTCCTAAATATATATCTCATTGAAGGGAAAATGGTTTTGTGAATATTATTTCATCAAAATATAAAACATTAAGATAAATAAATTGAATTTCACCATGAACTATATATCTAATAAGGCATTAGTAACACCAATATATTTTATCATAGAGGGGAAATAATTTATATAGGTATTTGAGAAATATTTCAGTAGGAAAATATCCTTTCTTATTTGAAATTTTTTAAACATATTACATTTCTGAAAAGCATTCCTTTAAAAATAGACTTCAAAACATAAAAAAATACCTAAAACATTATGAAAAGATTTTTCCATTAAAATTAGCATAAAATAACAAAAAAATATAAAGTTTTTTGTATAAAATTTATTTTTGACCGAAAAGAGAAATGTGATTGAATTTTCTTTATTATCTCATGTGCTGAAGAATATAATAAATGGTACCAATACATGAAAAAATCTGGAATAGCTTTAGGAGAATAAAAATCATGAGTATTCTAGGGACATGGATCATAATAATTCCTCAAATAAGGCGTAATGATATATAATCTTCATAAATGATGATATATTTTCAATAAACTCTTACCACCTAGAAACATAGAATCATACATACCATATAAGAAAGTTTAATTACATAGAGCCTAAAATATTTTTAAAAATATTTATATTCAGGAAATAAAATATAAATTTTAGATATATTCTTCTCACAAAACAATATATGTTCCAAAAAAAACATATCTTTCAAATAAGGCAAATTGAGACAATAATAATTTAACGATTTGGTAAAAATTAAATCGTAAAACCCAAGAACGTAAGATAATAAAATAGATAGGTAATAACAAATAAATTTAAGTATAATAAGAATAGAATATATTAATGGAATTTATATACACCACACAAAATAAATGGGTGGTGAATAGGGCATTTATATCACGAAAATAATAATAGAGAGGGAATTCCATTACTTGTGTCTTAACATTCATCATACATGTACAAGCCTCATGTATAATATATATAAAAATTTTTATAATACATTTATCAAAGAAACATTTTTGTATATATATATATATAATACCATGTAATGTTTTCTTCTGACCATATATTACATGATTATTACCATTCCATGTAAATGTAATGTGTCAAGGAATAACCAATTTGATTATCACACGTATTTTGACTTTTTATTCCTGATACTCTAACCTAAATAATGATTAAATAAATAAAAATTTTAAACATTAACATATATAACATTAATATTAATTATATAAAAATTTATAATAATCTATATAATATAAATATATGAACATTAATATATTGTTAATCGAGACAGTAGGTCGTACATACGGTTGGACATTGTTTCCAGTTTCATAGCATATTGAGAAAATGTATTTAAAATATATGTAAATATTTATATAATATCATTATAGTACCATTATAATTTCATATGTGTCCTTAATAAATTCCATGTAATGTGTGAAAGCATCACATTTTTTTGAAGAGGTGGTAATCTACAGATCCAGAAACAAATTTCTCATTTATTCACAAAATGGAAAGAATACAGAGAGGATAAAAATATTAAATCGATAAGTATAAGTATATCCTCAATATATTATATATATTACAAAAACATATTTTCTATCATAATTCTTAAACAAAATATGTGATAATGGTAAAACTTATAACATCGATTCGTGAGGCGGTAGTTCATCGTACATAAGAAAAATACATTTGTTACCCATCAGATAGAAGTTTGTGTATGTGTAGTTATGACTATTAACATAAAAATATATCAATATATTTAGGGAAATGAGACTATTTTTCATGCATAGAATAAGAATAATTGAGGTGGTGGAGAAAGTAAATCAAAGGAGCCTAAGGAAGGATGTTACCCCTTATTTAGAAAACTCCTTTTCATTTTCATCAATGGTATTCCTATGATATATTAATGTACAAATAAAGGAATCATGGATTAGGTGATGGTTTTGGGGAGATTTATTTATGATCTATTAGGATTAATGAGGAATGGGGAAGTGAAGGTAGAGGTTCCCTTTTATAATCAAGGTAAGGGGCACTTTAGGAATCTATTCATATATTAAATTAATTAAATTAATATTTAATTAAGAAATAAACCAATTTTATTTAATTAGATTATAATATTAGTATGGGTCTAAATCCTTTCATCTAATATAAATTATATATGTTTTGACTATTTATTCATCTTTATCTTTTATATTTGTCCTGTATTTATCCTCTTTAACTCATCCCATGATTACATCTGTTTTTACTAATAATGGGTAAATATAATTTCAATAAAGTAACAAAAGAACCATAAATGGATCATTTATTAAATTTTCAAAATTATCCCAATCATTTGGATGAATATTATATATTATTTTAATTTTCTATCATTTAGTAAAATACTGATTATTATAAAAGATCATTAACGTCAATTTGGGTATGATTGAATATAGGAATATTTAAAAATATCATAAACACATGTTATATTCTAACCAACTACATTAAGTAATCACTATGATATAAATTCAACCTTAATTTTTTTGTATGAAATTAATTATATCAAATTACATTATTTTACTAGTTTTTAATATCATTTATTCGTTATTTCTATTAGGTAATCAATTACTACATTAACATTTTGGAAGGATTTAAGGAAATTATATATTTCCAAAAAATTTAAAAGAAATAACAATAATATGTAAATAATATCTTTCAAATTAATATTTTTAGTTGAATTTATCTTCTGTGTAACTGTATATTAAAAGTGATATATTTATTGAAAATATGAGTATGAAATCTTTCACTTTTCTTTAAATAAAATATATTAAATGGATTACTCTCATTAAAGTGGCTGAAAAAGGTTATATGTTTTTCCAAATGGTGGTTCTGGACGATACCCACTCATCCAATGAAATGAGAACAAGTGCCGGTGAAATTTTATATTAAATATAAAATAAGTTTTTACCCTTAATTATATGATTTATATTTTACCAAAATTTCTAAATTTGAAATTCATAATTCCAAAAAATAAAAGAAACCTATTTACATAATTTTTTCCCACTAATTCCAAATATGGAATCCATCATTCAAATTTGTAAGAAAATATTATTTATTGATTGATATAAAATTAATCCCATTGATGGGGTGAGAAAAAAAGTTATTATAATTTAAATATTCAAAATATTGAAACATGTTTAGATCTAAATTCAATGTAAAATTGATGCTACTGACCTAAAATATATTAATTTATAATATACTTATCTAATTAATCTTATAAATCAATCAAAAATATAATTTATCCCTAAAACATTTATTGATGAAAAATATTTTTCAATTAAAATCATGTATTTTTTACTATACCCAAAAACATTAAACATACCAAAAACACCAAAAAATGAATCCAATGTAATTTTTTATATATAACCTTAAAAAATAATTTTAATTTTTCAAATAGAATTTATAAAAGTATAGAATTTGTATGTAAAACTATTTCACCATTAAAATGTTATAAAATTACCCTTTGGAGAAATGTGGTATTTTTTACATTAAATTGGATTTGTAATTACATTATGTATTTAAAAAACTTGGATGAATATATAAAAAATATTTTATTTAATATATAAGATATATTTTTCATTTATGTAAATTAATTTTTTTAATTTTTTTATTTATTAAAACAAAAATACATTGGGAGTGTAATCTACTTTTCTATTATATTAAACTGGTGTATATTTTCATTTGTAATAAATTTGAATCTAATGAAATATTATTATAAACAAAATATTTTAATATTTTCTTTATTTCAATTAATAATTTCTAATTTCACAATGGTGTTATATCTTATCAAATTAAATTATAATATTTTAATAATATAATGTTGTTTGGTAAAACATGGTTTGGTGGGTAACACATACTATCAAAATAACTCGATATATTATGTATCACAAGCCAACCATGGTAATTTATATAGTTCAAGCTATTAAAAGTGTTGTTTGTTTTAAAACCATGACTTGGGGTTTCTTATAAAGAAGTAACAACTTTATTCTTTCATATAACAGAAGTTAGATTCACTATCGTGGGATATGAAAATTATTCAAAAGATTAAATTAACTAAAATAATATTTCCCAAAATATTATTGTTCTATATTCTAACCCTTATAAAATGAATTTCTCTCTTTAATTATTATGGTTTATAAATGGCTTATTTCTTGAATGTTCCTTTCATAAAAACCAACATTGTAAAAATTAATTCAAAATCACCCATTTAAATTGGAAACATGAAAATATAATGGCTCCATAGAGTAACTCATAATTGGGCTTCCACAAAGGATAATATAGGTGAAAATTGAAAACATGGTCATGGAAGAAAAATCTAATTATCATGTTCTGATGGATAATGATAGAGAACATGGTTGAGATAAATTTAAAAATCACAAATACTTAAATATATAATGTTCTGATGGACCATTTTATTAATCAGAAAAGAATGTACTATGATATCATTTTTTGGTTTCAAGATCCATTCCCCATAGTTGAAGAATATTCATGAAAAGACATACTTAATTGATTTCATCACAATATCTATATTTTTCGTGCCTTTATCAATTTCAACTACATCAATTTTTCATGAAATGAATGTAAAATTTTCATTCCTGAAGAATTATCAGATCATGATATCCATAAATAGAATGATAGGTCATTCCATCCATATTTATAAAAAAAATTAACACAAATTACCAAATATACATATTTCCTCAAATGGGTAGATAATAAATTAATATCTAAAACTACATTCAATGTTTAACAAAAATAATCTCATAAATGGTTACCCATACAAACATTCCAAAAGATTAAAATCCAATACATTTGAAATTATGGTACTAAATTTCAAAAAATAAATTATAATTAATCCCTAAAAAATAGGATGTAGCTGTAAATTTTTACATACCAAACATTGGAAACCCATCATCACTTACTCTATTTAAACATTATAATATCCTAAATTACTATATAGCATTGGTTGAAAAAATGTATGACTTAAAAAATTAACTCCTTCCACATACAATAAATATATACACTAAATCCTTAAAACACATTATCATTAAATTACTAAAATGTTCTAAGGTCCTAAATACTATCCCATTTATCCTATCACACAATAAAACACTCATTTATCCTATTATTATCCTATCATTAATGGTTATCAATCCATTAATCAAATGTTCTCCAAAAATATAACCATACAACCTCATTTAGATTAGATAGTTACTAATATTATTCAATATATAATTTTAAATAATTAATAAATAACTATAGTGGATCAATATATAATTATTTTATTATTTTGTAAACCTATAAAAGTATGTCTATAATATTATTCCTGAATTCCAATAAATAAAAATTATATCATTCCAACACATATTTTTCACACTCCACATCTCAAACAGTGATTGCATATGATTTCCCTTTATCTTCAGATTTAAGAGGTTTCAGATGTCAATCATATTTATTAACCCTTTTATTCTGGAACTAATTATAATAATTTCCATTTTATATACACATGAATAATTTATGTGTGGGGATTAATTCTATGAAGCAGTTTCTCTATAATTAAATAACTTTTTCCCATCACATTGGCAGTTAAATACTTAATGACCTTCTATCCCAAGCATAAAACATATACTATCCCCATAAATACAATTTCATCTATTATTATTCCCACTTATACAATAAAATAAATCAAATATTTTCTCTCCATAGTTTTTAGATTTTACATTGAATTTCATGTTCCTGTTCTTGTCCAAAAAAGAGATTCTCATATAACACCAACCTTCATTTGAACAATGCTTGCACAACTTACATTCTCTTCATAACTAATAATGCATCCTATGGATAATTCCATTTTGATAAATGAATGTTTGACACTCATGATACGATAAAATTTAAATTTGAGTAGGATAATAATTCAAGAATCCTTCCTCCCAAGTCTTGTGAAATTCGCCACATAGGTAACAACATATTATCATCCATTTTCTTAATCTTAAGAAAATCATTCTCTTTTTTTTTTTGTATATATAAATGGGGAATATACTTATTAGAGAATAAGTCCTTGAACTCTTTAAAATAAATGTATTCAATTTCATTTTTTGGGAATATATTTTGTATTATAGTACACCACTAGTTTTATCCCCTTCTAACCAATAAATATGAAGAATGAATTTCTCCTGTTTTTTACACTAAAGAACAAATAATATCATTTCAGTGGAACTCATCCATGGTTGAGGAATATGTGGATTTAAATAACCACTGAAACATAGTGTATGTTTCCTCATTATGGACTTAACCAATTTCTTATCCATCCATTTCTCATTTGGATGTCCATCATTATTTATAGATTGAGAATGTTGGGTGTGTATAGCTACGTGTTTTTACATTACATCTCTCGTTGAATTTAGTTTTTTATAAGTAAATTCATTTTATTGTCTGTCACAATAACCAATAATGTCGATCATTTAGGTATCAATAATCATTTAAATATAAACACATAGATTAGGATATAGTTATCACAGTTTCCAATAACTTAATCGTGAAAAACAAATGAATGGATGTCTAAATTTGAAAATGTTCTTTAATATATAAAACATTTTGTACATCATAGTTTATTCATAGAAAAAATATATTTAAGAACTTTATTATGGTTAATGAGGAGTTTGTGAATTCCAAAATCATAATCCCTAGAAGAATCAAATAAGTTTTAAAACAAGTCATGTTTTTGTGTACTAGGTTACGCTTGAGTCTAGACCAATACACCTTTTCATATTTGTTACCTATAGATACATTTGTAAAATATCCACATCCAATATTAATATCTATACAAGTATATTTTTTTTGGGAACCACTCACTAGATCCTTTACCAAAATTCGAGGAAATTTTTACTATCCTTATACTTATAATTATATATGTTCATATGGTTCTCACTAAGGTTTTCCTATACTATTTTCCATAGGAGAAGTAAATTTTTTCTCTGATACCAAAAATAACAACCTAGACTTTTCATAAATGTATATGCCAATGTTTTTTATTAAAATTTGATATATTATACAAAAAAACACCCAATTTATATATCAGTTTAGAGCCTTTAGAAACATAAAGACATAAAAAACATGTTAACGCCTTATCTACTTATTCTCCTAATTATTTCTTCATAACTAGAACCCTTTTTTCCATATCAGACTTAATACAATTCTTCGTATCCTAGGGAAATGAAATAGAAATAAAGCGTGAGATATGGTACTCATTAAAGGTAAACACGGTAGATATGTAAGAATAATTAAGAGAAAAAGGGTATGAGAACATGATAATAAAAATATAAGATTGTACCCTTCATAGGAATGATCATAAAAATGTATAATGAAATAAATATTAGACATTCAGTTGACCTTAATCATAAGATAAATAATGAAAAAAATCCCAGAAAATATTACAATGGGTTATGAAATAGAATTTGAATGATACATAAGAATATGAAATTTATTTACATATTATTCAAAGTATCTCTTCCAAATACATGTTATTAATATATGTCTAGTCCCCATACCATATTGGTAGTCATTGTTCACTCCCCTAACTATCTTGTTAGTCATGTTTCACTCCCCTAACTATATTAGTAGTCAAAGTTCACTCCCAAGACCATCATAGTGGAAAAGAACTTTAATGTCTATCTCGTGGGATATAAATATTTACCCAATGAATTGGTGGGAGATATAAATTCCACCCATATCATAATTAAATCATACATACATCTTCCATGAGATCAAAAAAAAAACTATTAATAACATAACCCATGAAATGAAATGGGTTTCAATACCATGTAATATTATCCAAAATCATTGAAAATATATAGGTCTAATTATCATTTACCAAATAATGAACTATAAAAATAATAATGTTTTAAAATCATATTACCTATGAATGTGAAACAAATTCCATAAACATATAACCCATGATAGAAAAATGGGTTTCATGAATGTTATTCCATCAACACAAAACAATTCATATGAGGAAATTTAAGGGAACTATGGTTCATATTCCGTATAAGAAATGAGTGACATAGAATTATTGCATAGTATATTGAAAAATAATTTTATAAGATCTTTTGAAAATAGTTTTGGAGTAATATATCATTTCTTCATTGAAATTTTGTTTTTAAAACATAAAAAATTTACGAAAACATTTTCCATTGGAAATAAATTTTGAAAACATAAAATAGAATATTTTTATTCCATAAAACATTTTTAAATAACTTTCCGCTAGAAAATTATCTAAAAATAAAAATATAAAATGATTTTTTGAAAACATGATGTTTTGAATAAAACAGATATTCAACTAAAATAAGAAATGATATCAAATTTTTTAGAAATATTTTCTTAATCACATCAAGTCATAATTAGTTTAAAAAACATTAGTAATACATGAATCCTTCATGAATAAATATATTAGAAAAAAAGTAGGGGTATTTTTTAGGAATGGATTATAATATTTCATAAATTAATTCATTAACATAAACAATCTTGATAAATAATGAGATTATTTCAACAAACTCTTACTATTGGAACCACTTTGTGTATAGGTTTGTATTTGTTCTCAATGTTTGTCAATGGAATATCAAAATGAAGGAGATCATGAAGTACTCCGATGAAGTAGAGGAGTAGTGACTCAGACGATTGTTGTACTGATCATAAGTTCAAAGAACATGTGTCAAAGGTGATACATTGTTTACAACAATGAAGAATGTGGGGTGCGATCCATCTGAGACCGATTAAAGAAGAATGAGGTGAGAACCATGCAAGAGACTTCTCGACGAATTGAATCGGTTTTCATGAAGTATATCATGAAGGTTGATGATGAAGACAATGTGCAATGATTGAAATTTTGAGATAGTCATGCACATCACATTGTCATAGAAGATGATGATGCTAAATTTGTTCCTTAAAAGACTACATATCACAATAGTGGAGGTTGTGATAAAAGCAGAAGAGTTGATGAAGTATACAGATCACCAAGAAGAAGCGCTGTTGAGGTGATCGTCCTTGTCGACAAAGCAAACAAACGACATAAAAATTTGTTGGGAAAAGAGATTCTATGGAGACAGTTCGAGTTTGAGGACTGTGGATAATGATCCATGTTTCATTCAAGGAACGTCGAAAAAGGAATGGATGAAATGGAGGCGGAAAAAAAGAATAGCATTGAAGGTGGCGCCGTTTTCTAGTGTTTGCCAAATTTTTGGGGTCCAAAATTTGGTGGTTGGTGAGCATCGCGAAAAGTGGATTTCCAGGAAGATCATAATTTAATATGGAAAAGGCATGAGTTTCGCAAAGATGGGATGCATGGACTGGATTTCACGAAGACCAGAAGATTGGAGGCGGTGAGTCTTCGCGATTACGTCAAGCTTTGCGAACGGTAGAGGCTGGAGAGCTTCGCGACGATGAAGGGCTTTGCGAGGGAGCTTCGCGGCGAAGGCGTGAAGGAATGATGATGGTGATACTTCGCGATTACATCAAGCTTCGCGAACGGAAGAGGCTGAAGCGCATCGCGATGGAGAAGGGATTTGCGAGGGAGCTTCGCGGCGAAGGCGCGCGCCGCGAAGGAATGTTGACGGTGTTTCTCCGCGATTACGACGAGCTCCGTGAACGGAAAATTGCCTTTCTGCTTCGCGATTTTGAGAGATTTTCGGCAGGAACTTAGGAGCATCGCGATTAGAGATGACGTGGCGTTGACTTCACACGGAAAGGTCGAGGTCAGTGGAATCTCCTACAAATAGAGGCTGACCCCCTCAAGGGAAGTATAGAGAGCTCTCAACAAAAAACCATTTCTCTCGGTTCGCAAAGGTCACTCGCGAAGGTAGTTTTTCTTCGCAAAAGTTGAGCTTCGCGGCGGCTATCCTAGATCCACGAAAAGGTTGTGCCCCGCGTTGGCTCATTGAGCTTCGCGAAGAGGCATGGGCTTCGCGGCGACTTTCCCAGCACCGTGAAAAGAGTTCGCCCCGCGTTGGCTCAGTGAGCTTCGCGAAGTGGCAGGAGCTTCGCGATAGCTATGCATTGCGAATGCTTGAGCATCGCGAGAGTGCTTCGCGATTGAGCTTCGCGAAAAGGCAGGGGCTATTCTCAGAATTGCTTGAGCTTTCCAAAATTGGGATCCGTGCGAAGTAGGGTACTTTATGAAGACCCTTTCCTAAGGTTGTTCGCCCAGTGGATAGGGGAAAGAGGAGTATTCATCAGTGGATGAAATCTGGACTTTGACAGAGCATCAATTATTGAGCAATCACACAAGTGATTGTGATTCAGGCAAACAAGAACAGGGGATCTAGTGCATTCAGTCATTGCACTAAAGGAGGATTGAATTGAAAAGTGCATCAAATCTGAACTCTGATGGAAGCAAAGTCTCATGCTGAACAAGAGACACAGAACTTCATCTCTATCCATTGAAGAGACCTTCACGTCTATAAACTGAGTGAGACTTCACCCAACGGCAGTGAGCCAGGGGGAGTCAACGGGAGTGACCTGAGGGAAGCAGTGAGCTATCCCTGAACTTTTGTAAAGGCAGTGAGCCTGGGCCATAGTGACTGTGCCCGAATAGTTGTATCCACAGCTAGTGAAGCATAGTGGATTTAGGTACGACCGAAAACCTGTCGGCGTATGCTCCTTGGACGTAGCCCTTAGTGGTGAACCAAGTAAAAATAGGTGTGTCATCTGTCTCTACATGTGAATGTTTAATTGCTGATCATATCCATCATACAGGTTTAACTAGTTCCTACCAACGTGGGAACAAGATCCACAACCTAAAGAAGAAAAAGTTGCCACCCTGATTCACCCCTCCCCTCTCAGGGTGTCCCGGGGTCCTACAAGTGGTATCAGAGCGAAAGGTTAACATATGTTGGATATTCTCCAGTAATTCTATTGAGAAGAGGATTTGAGTTTCTTTCCTAAAGTCAACAATGAAGAGCAGTCTTGATGAAGTTTCTGAGCAGACGTCTACATCTAGTAAGACCATGACAAACAGGAAAAAGAAAGAGAAGAAGTAGCTAAAGAAGTCCCTCATATCCAAAGAAGATGCCGTGTCATGTTCTCCATGCCATTCCAAAAATGAAGAAACATCAGGCATGGAAAGTATCGAGAAGGTGAATCAGAATTCTTCCAGAGGAAAGAATTACACCCCCAATTCATGCTTTCAAGAAAAACTCAAAACATATCTGCATGATATGCCTGAAGAAAGGGCTGCTATTATTTGTAGCCTATTTCATTCTATGCAGGTTGAGATCACTCGATTAGAAAGGGAAGATGAAAATATGGAAGAGGGGTTGGAAAGAAAAGTTATGGAAAGTATGAATCTCACCAAATAGGTGAAAGTCTTTGAAGAAAACGAGGCAGTCAATAAGACTCTAAAAGAAAGTGTCCATGCACTTGAAGTTGAGCTGAAGAAGAGCAATGAAGTCAAGAATTTTTGTTTGGAAGAAACATCCATTAAATTTAGGGAACTTGACTCTTTGTTACAAAACAAAGTTATGATGCATGAAGATGAGGTTGAAAGGTTGAAGAAGACTTGTGAAGAGAAGATGATCACGATTGAAGATCAGAAGATCATCCTCAATATTGTGGGTCAAAAATTAGAAGCTCAGTTGACCAAGATTGAGAACACACATATTGAGACTTCACAAAAGAATGAAATGAGTGATGCTTGCACTCAATGTTCGTTGGAGGAGTCTAAAGCTGAAATGCCTCCAACATGTGATAAGAAGATTATGACAACTCTTGATTATCCACATCAAGAATCAGTTGCTGCTGGTACTCAATGCTCACTGGAGGATTCTATTGTCAAAATACCTCCACCATGTGATAACAAGATCATGACTTCACTATTTGATCTATCACAAGCAACTGAGAAAGTGAAGGTACCATCCAAACCATCTTGTACTCATTTTTCTAAATACACACTTACAATCAGTGCAGGTGGGAAGAAAAGTTCTAAACATGTTTGGTTGAGGAAATGTGAGAAGGAGGAACCTTCCACCGTGACAAGGGTGGATGAGAAGAAAAAGGAGGAAGTTGGTTCCTCAAATAGGGCACAAAAGATTAAGCAGATGACCCAACAACGTAACACAGAAGACACAAAGAAGAAAAGATTTGTGGGTCAATGTTGGTGCTGCAACATATTTGGGCACTGTGCACTGGATTGTCTTTATAATCCCTTTCATGGAAAAGCACAGAGAATGCCTATATCAAAGAGAAGGAAACCAGAGAAAAAGAAGCAACATCAGCAGGTCCAGAAGCATCTATTTACTGTAAACAAATTTGGAATTCTTGATAACATCTGTGATGTATGAAATGGAAGCAGTCACAATGCAGGCACATGTCCATATCAACATGCTTTCATTATTGAAAAGAAAATAAGACCTTTGATGTCGTCAAAGAATGAAGCAACTACCTTGGGGGGAAATTAGAAGAATGTTGTGAACACACATTTCCCCAAGAAGATCTCAAGTAGGGAAGCTGAGAAGACCCAGGATTTTAGATCCATGAAAATGAAGGGTCATTCATCCAAAAGAAACACTAAGTTGGATGAATCTCGAATGAACCCATGTGGAAGACCTAAACCAGCTGCAAAAGTTCCAAATGACATATTGGTCATATGGCCAGAAGATTTGAAAAGAATAAGGAAACTTGAAGATGAGAAGGCCAAGGCTGGTGACAAAGGAAAAGGAAAACGTTCACATGATGAATACACAGTGCAGGAGAGATTGCAAACAAAGAGAAACACATGTGTCAAAGAAGTTCTGTGTGAGAGATGCCAGAAATATGGTCACATTCCAAAAGTTTGCCTAACCTTAATACCAGAGCAAGAAGCAGTCCTTAAGAGGAGTATGAATGTATCATTCATGATGGCTGTTAAGCAGAACAATTCTCCACACAAAGCAGAAGAGAATGTGAACAGATCCATTCCACACCGACAGATGTCAGATCATATGTTCAAATGTGCAGGCATGAAGACTGGAGTGAACATAGGAAATTGGTTGAGAAAAGAAACTCAACCAAGCAAGTCTTCTTGCTGAAGCAAGAAGGAAACACCTTATTCCCGTAATTATTTGTGTATTTTATTTATGCTAATAATACAGGGAATTGAAGGTGAAGTATGCTCTCAGGGGGAGAACCTGAGAAGTAGTGAATGCTGTCAACTCTTGATACCGAAGCTGAAGAAGTTTCCATCATTAGTAGATTCTTCAATTGATATTCAAATATTATGATGATGAAGGATCACTCTTGATGAAGATGATGAGGAGTGTTTCCCTTGAGGGGGAGAAGAATGAAGAAGCTTCCATAATCACTATTTCAATCAATATCAACTCTAGATGGACTTAAAAGTAGTTACTCTGTGAATTTCTTGAAGAACACGCCAATGGAGATGGTATGTCATTTCTCAATCACTATCCCTTGTTTACTCAGATCAAAGATTATTTTACAAAGGGGGAGTAACTGAATTTATCAGTGACATAAAGAGAATGGAAGTTCCCCAAGGTCACTTATCCTGCCGATTGCACTTGAATGTTTTTGATCTGTTAGCTGATGTGAGTATAGGAGTTTCAGGTTGATTATTCCCTACCACATTTGATTTTTTCTTCTTCTTATGCATGAAATAAAAGTGGCAAACCCTTGAAGACAAAATACATGAGTTCTCATCTCATGTTGGTATCATGATCTGTGAATAATGGACAACCTTGGTGACTTAATCAAATCCTCTTGTTTTCTACACCGAGCATTGCTCAAGTAGACTTAGAGTGAAATGATTAATGAAACATTGCTTAAGTGTGGATTGATACCCTCCCTACCATGTGATTTGTATTTCTTTTCAATAAGGGGGAGAGAAAGTGAAATGAACGTTCGAAAAGAAAAGTTGATTGAATAGAAGATTCTCATTTTGACATTGAAAAATTCATTTCATAAGACGTATAAGGTATTGACAACAAAATAAAAAGGGGGATATTTTTGGAACCACATTGTGTATAGGTTTGTATTTGTTGTCAATGGTTGTCAATGGAATATCAAAATGAATGAGATCATGAAGTACTCCGATGAAGTAGAGGAGTAGTGACTCAGACGATTGTTGTACTGATCGTAAGTTCAATGAACATGTGTCAAAGGTGATACATTGTTTACAACAATGAAGAATGTGGGGTGCGATCCATCTGAGACCGATTAAAGAAGAATGAGGTGAGAACCATGCAAGATACTTCTCGACGAATTGAATCGGTTTGCATGAAGTATATCATGACGGTTGATAAAGAAGACAATGTGCAATGATTGGAATTCTGAGATAGTCATGCACATCACATTGTCATAGAAGATGATGATTCTAAAGCTATTCCTTCAAAGACTACATATCACAATAGTGGAGGTTGTGATAAAAGCATAATATTTGATGAAGTATACAGATCACCATGAATAAGCGTTGTTGAGGTGATCGTCCTTGTTGACAAAGAAAACAGACGACATACAAATTTGTTGGAAAAACAGATTATATGGAGACAGGTCGAGTTCGAGGACTGTGGATAATGATCCATGTTTCATTCAAGGAACGTCGAAAACGGAATGGATGAACTGGAGGCGGACAAAAATAATAGCATTGAAGGTGGCGCCATTTTCCAGTGTTTGCCAAATTTTTGGGGTCCAAAATTTGGAGGTTGGTGAGCATCGCGAAAAGTGGATTTCCAGGAAGATCATAATTTAATATGGAAAAGGCATGAGTTTCGCAAAGATGGGATGCATGGACTGGATTTCGCGAAGACCAGAATAATGGAGATGATGAGTCTTCGTGATTACGTCAAGCTTCGCGAACGGAAGAGGCCTGAGATCTTCGCGGCGATGAAGGGCTTTACGAGGGAGCTTCGCGGCGAAGGCGCGAAGGAATGATGACGGTGATACTTAGCGATTACATCAAGCTTCGCGAACGACAGAGGCTGAAGCGCATCGCGACGGAGACGGGCTTTGCGAGGGAGCTTCGCGGCGAAGGCGCGCGCCACAAAGGAATGTTGACGGTGTTTCTCCACGATTATGACGAGCTCCGCGAATGGAAAATTGCCTTTCTGCTTCGCGATTTTGAGAGATTTTCGGCAAGAACTTCGGAGCATTGCGATTGGAGCTCATGTGGCGTTGACTTCGCGCGGAAAGGTCGAGGGTCGGTGGAATCACCTATAAATAGAGGCCGACCCCCTCAAGAGAAGTAGAGAGAGCTCTCAACGAAAAACCCATTTCTCTCAATTCGAAAAGGTCACTCGCGAAGGTATTTTTTCTTCGAGAAAGTTGAGCTTCACGACGGCTATCCTAGCTCCGCGAAAAGGTCGTGCCCCGCGTTGGCTCATTGAGCTTCGCGAAGAGGCAGGAGCTTCGTGGTGACTTTCCCAACATCGTGAAAAGAGTTCGTCCCGCGTTGGCTCAGTGAGCTTCGCGAAGTGGTAGGAGCTTCGCGATAGCCAAGCATTGTGAATTCTTGAGCATCACGAGAGTGCTTCGCGATTGAGCTTCGCGAAAAGGCAGGGGATCTGCTCAGAATTTCTTGAGCTTTCCAAAATTGGGATTCGTGCGAAGTAGGGTACTTTGTGAAGACCCTTTCCTATGGTTGTTCGCCCAGTGGACAGGGGCAAGAAGAGTATTCATCAGTGGATGAAATCTGGACTTTGACAGAGCATCAATTATTGAGCAATCACACAAGTGATTGTGATTCAGGAAAACAAGAACAGGGGATCTAGTGCATTCAGTCATTGCACTAAAGGAGGATTGAACAGAAAAGTGCATCAACTCTGAACTCTGATGCAAGAAAAGTCTCATGCTGAACAGGAGACACAGAACTTCATGTCTATCCATTGAAGAGACCTTCACGTCTATAAACTGAGTGAGACTTCACCCAACAGCAGTGAGCCAGGGGGAGTCAACGGGAGTGACCTGAGGGAAGCAGTGAGCTATCCCTAAACTTTTGTAAAGGCAGTGAGCCTGGGCCAGAGTGACTGTGCCCGAACAGTTGTATCCGAAGCTAGTGAAGCATAGTTGATTTAGGTACGACCGGCAACCTGTCGGCGTATGCTCCTTGGACGTAGCCCTTAGTGGTGAACCAAGTAAAAATAGCTATGTCATCTGTCTCTGCATGTGAATGTTTAATTGCTGATCATATCCATCATACATGTTTAAGTAGTTCCTACCAACGTGGGAACAAGATCCACAACCCAAAGAAGAAAAAGTTGCCACCCTGATTCACCCCTCCCCTCTCAGGGTGTCCCGGGGTCCTACACTTACGACTTCGTAACATTGAATAATACTCAGCATGTAAAAAATTGAAATTACATAGACCCTAAATTGTCATGAAAAATAAGGATATTCATGATATAAAATTTCTATTTGAATAATATATGTGTTTTAAATGAACATAGGTTCATAACAACACATGTGTATCGAAAATTGAAAAATGTGAACAATTTAATTTACTAATTTAGTAACATTAGATTAATAACACACATGAAAGAAAGATCATAAAATGGAAAAGAAACAAAACCATAAAAATATGTATACTAACAATAAAATATATCCATTAGTATTATATATAAAATAAAAAATAATTGTGTTATGAATAAATAATGCATCTCTCCAAAATAAAATGATAGATTAAATTCTCATATCTGGTGTCTTTACTTTCTTCATACATGTACAAGTTTCATGTATAATAATTATTACTTAATAATAAATTTTCCACATAGCCATATTCATAAATATTTATGTGTGTGTTTGGATTTATATAAAATACCATATATGGTTCTATTATGACCTTTTAATGGTTGTTTATTAATATTTTCAAGTTAAATTAATGTGTTTGTAAATAACATATTTGTTTTTCGCACTTGTTTTCACTTTCCATTTTCCGTCCTCTTATTAAAATTGTGATTTAATTATTTCCAGAATATAAAACATGAATTATGTATCATATATATTTAGATTAAAAAAATTATAAAAATGTACAATATATAGATATATGAACTGGCCTACAGTGTTCATAGAGATAGTGGTCTATACATGGGCATGAATGTGGTTTCCATTTTCATTGCACGTTCAATGAAAGAACATGAATGAAATATAAAAATACTTGTATAAAATATCACTATATTATAAAAATATTTAATATATATCACATCATTTTAATAACCCCATCCTTTTTATATTCCTGGTAAGTTATGAATGAATAACATCGCATTGAGGAGGTTATAGTCTACATTCCTACATTAAAAGTTATTGTATTTACAAAAAATGGAAATAATTAACGTAGTATTTTTTAATAAATAAATAATTTTAAATACATAATAAATAACATATTTATAATATATAAATTGAGTTTTTCCCATAATTACCAACCATAAGTTTCAGAAAATGTAAAATGAACGACATCATTTAATGAGAAGATAGTTCACCGTACACAAGAACTTTAAGTTAATTACCTCTTAGATGGATGTGTAGGTAAGTCCATGTCAAACCCTTATAAAAAATCTTAATATATTAATATTAATGTCCCAGTTAGTTCTTCATTGAATTAGTATAATATGTGGTGGAGGAAGAAATTATTAGAAAAGAACCTTGGGGATTGATATTACCTCTCCTTTTGGAAACTCATTTTATTGTAGCACACCAAAGGGCTTCTTTGGATACATTTATACAAAAATATAGGATTAAAGGATTAAATTAGGTAAGTTAGATCATATTTGGATATTTTTTTTGAGAATCTATATGTCCCAATGAGGTGGGAGTATGTGAGGGGTAGGTGACCATTTATAATTTAGGAGTGGGTCTCATTATGAAACCCTAAAAATATTAATGAAATATTATGTGATTTTGAAAAAAAATATCAAAGTTATTTATTTAAAATAAAATAGATTTATGGGTTAAAGTATTCTCATATAATTAAAATTAGTTAATTTTTATATTTTTTTATTCATTATGTTTTCACTTAAACCATTATTTAACCTCTTTAACTCAAACCATAATAACATGTGTTTTTACTTATTAAAGGTTAATATAGTTTCTAAAAATGGAAAAACCCTTAAATGGATCTTTTATGACATTTTCAACATTATATTTATTATTTGGATAAATTTCTTATTTTTATTATTTTTTATCATTTAATGAAATATTAATTATTTTAAAATATAATTGATATCAATTTTTACCCTTTTCATTATTTGAATTTTTAAAAATATTATAACTTATTAATATACTGTAACAATCTATTTTAAATAAGAAATATCTTATATAAATCATCCATAAAAGTCACGGATGACATTGATTATATCAAATTGTAATTATTTTAATATTTTTAATATAATTTATTTAGTATATCAATTAAGTAATCACTTACTTCATCATCATTATAGAATCATTTATGGTAATTATTTATTTCAAAAAATTAAAAATAAATTACAATGATCAGTAAAAATATTTTATCTTTTAAATTAAAATTTTTAGTTGAAGTTATATTCTATATATATATATATATTTAAAATGACATAGATATTTAAAACATGATTATAAGATCTTTAACGTTTTCACAAAAATATAATAAACGTTTAACTGTGATCCAAGTGGCTTAAATAGGTTTTAATTTCAGAATAAAGATGATTTTGGTCTAAAACCACTCATAAATTGATAATATGGTCAATTTTAGTGTACGTTTGTATTATTTATTTTATTATTTTTTACCCTAAATTACATGGTTCAGCTTTTAACATGATTATAAAAAATTACAAACGTTTCTAATGATAATGAGAAAAGAAACATATTTAATTAATTTAAAACTAATAATTACAAATATGGAATCCATTTTTCAATATTCGAAACATATATTGTTTTTAATTAATTTAAAAATAATCTCGTCGACTTGGTAAGAAAACAGGTTATTAAATTTAAAACATGCAAAAGAATGGGACATTTTTATATCCAAATTCAATTGAAAAAAAAAGACAATGAACCAAATTATATAAATTAATAAAAAAAATTATTTATTTATACTTTAAAAAAACAAAAAATATTTTTGAACACTATAAATTATTTTGAGGAAAATTTGGATTTCAATTTACATTTAGTATTTTTGTACTATTCATCAAAACATAAAACTAATCAGAAAAATACAAAAAAAATATTTAAAGTAATTTTTTTAATTTATGAAATAACTGGAGAAGATTATTTTTCCAAATAGAATATATAAAAGTTTCAAAATGGATTTAAAATGGGTTCACCCATAAAAGGTGATAAAATTACCATTTTGAAATATTTAGCTCTTTATGCATGAAATTGGGTTAATTATTTTATTATTCTGATAAAATATATTTAATAAATATAAATAATATTTTATTGAATATATAAAATATATAATTAATTTATACAAATTACTAATTTTAATTTTTTTAATTTATTAAGACAAAACGAATTTTAGAGCATTAAACTAAAAACATTTTTTTTTATTTAGTTGCTGTATATTTTCATTTATAATTAATTGGTAACAAATGAATTCAACTTATAAATCATATATTTTTATAGGTTAGTTAATAATGGTAATAATTTATATTTTAATTGATAGTTTAAATATTATGATATCAAATAATTATGTTTTAATAATATACAACTGTTCGGTAAAACAAGGTCTTATGTGTAACACAATCTATCAAATGAACTCTAAATTTTGTTTTGAAACAAAAAAGCATAGGGTTGTCTATACTGAAAGCTAATACGGTAGTTGTATATTGTAAAAATTTTACATGTTGATTCATATAAATAAATAATTACATGGTTATTTCATATAAAAGAAGTTATATTCTGTGTCACGTGAATTGAAAAGTATCGAAAAGATTAAATTAACAAGAATTTTTTTTCAAAAAAATTCATTGTGCTACATTTTTTATAACAGCTCCCACTATATTATTTCCCTTACTATGCATCTAAGATCACCTATTTATTATGTTTTATTTTATTAAGATGTCCATATGTGTTTTATGAATGATATAAAGGGGTAATCAAGGAGAATAATGGTTTCATAAAATGATTTTATATGATGTATTTTTTGTTTTAAATTGTAATATATGGTTTATTTATTTTATATGGCATCTAAAACTGCTAAAATGATCCTTCCTTTGATATTCAAATATTTTATCAATGTCAATATAATTAATAAAGGCACTGGCTTTAGGTTAATAGTGTTGGATTCATTAAATTTGGAATCATTGGAAGTTTAATATAACCATTGGAAACTAGATTTAGAAAAAGTATATTTGGGAACATATCCTAATAAAAAGTTTGATGATAACATTAGATAAACATTCCAAATAAACCATGTTAATGATTTTGATGTAATATAGTCATAAAAAATATATTAAAGTTATTTATTTTTCTAGTTTTAGGAATATATATTTTGATATGATCTAACCTAGTGTTTGGATTCATATAAAATTAGTGCCTAATATAAAAAATTTGAACATCATCGAAGAACATGATCCAATGTGTTATAAGGATCATATATTTCCTCGTCTTCTGTCAATAGTTGGAAGGAAATATTTTCCAATGAATTCTCATCAATTGAGTACATAGTATCATGTGATAATGGGTCATGTAATGTGTATACTAATTATTATGGATTTTCAGGGAATCACCAGAATAAGTGGATAGCTGGAAAAATTATAAATAATGGAAATAAGGGAATGGTGTATTTTTTCATGTGTAATAATTGTGTAAATAATCTCCCTAGTACTACGATGAAAGGATGTGATTATGCAATATGTGGGGAGGGGAATGACATTACACATGGTGTTCCAAGGATGATAAAAAGTTTCTAATAAAAAATGCGTCAACTAAAAAGTGACAAGACACTATCAAAATCAATGTCACATTCATCAAATGAAAATAAACAAAAATAGGTTAATGTATTATTGTCAATATTATTAAACAACCATATATGAAGAGAAGTGATTATTTAAGTGTTTTTGAATTATCTAATTATGTCATTTGAGAATTTTATCAATGATGTACTTGTTATAAGAATTAGGGAATATAATTATTATACTAAAATATTATTTCATTAAGGATTTATGATCGTGTGTTTAATGGTACTAATGACCAAACAATTTTACCCAATTGGATGTAAATTTTTTTGGAAAACATATGGTTGGTGGAAAGATAACACTTCAAATGTCATAGATACTGAGATAATGAAATATGAATAAAGATGTGATTGATTTGGATAAAGAAAATTGAAATGTACTGACTATATTAGAAAAAAATTAATGGTTTTTTGAAAAGTGTTTTCTTCTATAATTGATGGTGTTTACTTCATTTTTGGGTATAATTAATATATGTTCTATTTAAGGAATAAGGAAGCATGCATGTTTTCAACAATTTTATTAGAAATTAATGTTACTACCATGTTTCGAGAGAATACACGATAAAGGTATTTTTCGGAACCAGAAAAAGAATCTATATATTATGATAAATTCTACCATACATGATTCAAGAACATATCCTATTTTTCATGCATCGATTTGATGGGTTTTAGATCCCAAACAGAGTTACAGATTTAATTTTATGGACATTCAAAGTTGGTCTGAAAAAATGGTTCATGGATCCCATTCGCGGAGCTCCCTCTGTGATTGTGGGGTAGTGAAATTTGAATGGAACCTCCACAAGCACCGAGAAGGCTATTATAGAAGCCTATACGAGTCCAAAGAACATGACCAGTGCCTCTGCTAGCACCGTAAAGGCTGCAATGGTAGCCTCTGTCATTCCAAGAAACTCGACAAGGTTGACGGATTTCCCTCTGATTGTGAAGCAACATTTTCTTCACGATAAACTTCTGGGCATTGAAATACATATGTGGCCTATAAATACCCCCTCATACTTTAATATTAGGGTGAGACAACCCCGAGTCGCACACTTGTGCTCTCGATTTGCCGATCTCATGTTCTATTGCGAGCACCCTCTTCTGTGGAGGACTCATTCTCTACAAAATCTACTTACATATGTTATTTAGAGCCTCCACAACAAATAGAGATGCCAATAATAAAGTTATATTACCTTTTTGAAAAGAGTAGGCCCTATTAGACATTTAAGGCTTCACAAATAATTCATCCTTTAAGAATTACTCACCCTATGAATCATGGAATGCTCCACAATACCCTGAGCTCTACAAAGCCCCATGATCTGTAAGACCCTGAGCTCTGTGAATCCTTGTACTCTACAAGACCATATGGTCCACGTGTAACACCCCGAGATTTTATGAAAAATTTTCTTTTAATTTCATTAATGTCTTGTGTTGTATGCTACACCATGATTACCTTGCGCTATACGCAACACCGTATTAGCTTGCAGTATACGCAACACTATTCTTGGATCGTGTTACACACAATTTTGATAATAGTTATTCTACACAACATTGAGTATATATATATATATATATATATATTCAATGTATAAATTATATATGTTTGGATTCTGTTATACGAAACAATGAAGGATTCTTTCACAACACGCAACCCTGACTTGGGTTGCATTACACGCAATCATGACCTTCCTCGATAGCGTGTGTTGTACGCAATACCGGGTTTTACTAAACAACGATAAATTATTATAATATTGTTATGAACTATAAATTATGAATAGTGTTAACTAAATTTTGAATTTTATAACATTATTATTCATATTACACATTTTTAGAACATGGTATAAGAACAAAATAAAATTTTCGGGTAAAATAAGTATTTTTCAAAAAATGCAGTTTTGCCGCCTTTTGATGGCGCACCCACATTAAATCTAGTTTCTGACATGTTTATAAGTTCAATTTGATAAAATAAAATTTTTCTTTTGAATCAGGATATAAAAATTTACATTAGACAAAGTTTTGATATTTTTCCGATAACTTTCATATTTTAATGAATTGTAAAAACACGCTATATTTTAATTAAAAACAACTTTTTTCATCGTAATATATTATGTGGTTAAATTATAATATTGAATGGTTTTAAAGTATAAATAGAATATGTTTTTACCATTTAATATAATTTATGTCATTAGCATTGATTTTACCTTGAATTCGTAGGTTAAATCAATTCAATCTTTTGTAATGTTTTAAAGAAAAACCCGTTTTCTTTTGACAACGGGATTAATTTTAATTTAATTTCTGAATCTTTTGTGTATTGAATTTGGAAAACTGGATTCCATATTTGGAATCAATGGGTCTAAATTATTTTAATAAGCTACTTTTTATTTTTGGGCATTGTGAATAGTAACTACGGTAAATTTTATTTACTATAGTTAAAGGTAAATCGGGTAATTAAGGGTAAATATAAGATTATAAAATTATCCTAACACTTGGAAAAATCCTATTGGATGGATAAAAGTATATCCATATAACCTAAGAGTCGGATTAGATTAATTTTTTGGACTTCTTTCCATGAAAATAATTTAATTATTATTAAAACCAATGAATGTGACAACATGTCACTTTCTTAAATCTTATAAGTATAATAATTTTAATTTAGTGATAGACTTCATGAACCTTCGAACATGAATAGTCTCCAGAAAGATAATACAATGATCTACATCATAGGAATTTATTTATAATTTTTAGGGATTAAATAATTATCATTTATTATGACACAAAGATGATGCAGTAATTTTCATATTAATGAAATATTGACATAATTGATGTTATAAATGCCCAAATAAATGTAATTTGAGACTTTTTATGACTTAAATTAATTTTCTAGGTTAATATGACATGTTATTGTTGATATAAGTAACTTTTTTTGAACTTATCATTCTGTTATGAATTTCATAAAAATCATGTACCAAATAGTGTCAAAATTGACATAAATTAGTTTTTAAAACAAATATTATATTATTAATTGTTATTTAATTCCTAAAAATCTATTTTTCGGCCAAAGGACTTAGATAAGGATATATATATTAATAATAAATAACTTTTGGTTCGTTTCGGCTTGTTATGGTAAGTTTATTAACCATATAGTGTAAGAAAACAAAAAGACACGGTAAAAGTTAAATTATTTAACATAGAGTTAAATCTAATTGATATGGTTAAAATAATAACCTAAACTTGTCTAAATCCTATTGTCTGAGAGGATTTAGACCCATCCCCACTTTATCTTCTAAATAAGACCCTTTGGAACCATTATAATCCGAATTTGACCTTAATATAAAATAAAATTTTGAGATTTTCCTAAGGTGCCCCTCTCCTCCCTTATAAAAGGGCACCTCCTCCCTCTCCTCCTCACACCAATTAGATAATTCAAGCTCGGCCAACCCCTCCCATAATCTCTTCTCAACTTCCGTAGTATCATCCTAGAGGTCCTGGTCTTCTTCCAAGACCATCCTTAGTTCTTTATTTGGAGGTTAAGTGAAGCCGCGTCAAAAAGAGGTAATATCCATTATCGATCTTTTTCAATTTCTTTCTTCTTCAACTTCTTATTCTTTAGTTGTTTCATGATAAAGTAATAACATCAATATTTATTATATACTGATATGTTATTATAAATATTAAACAACTCTAATTAACCTTCTATCCATCCTATGGAAAAAGGAAATCACTGCGCGTGTGTACGTACGGAATACCGTCTCCACGCCGTGGTGTAATCTATTTTCCGCCACCACCTAAATTGGATGGGTATAATGGTGTAATGAGTAACTATATATGGTTATTATAAAGTTATATTTATACTGAAATAGTATACATACACTTCAACACAATTCCACGACCATGGGAACGATATCATCACTCGTGCGTACGTACGGACTACCGTCTCCACGACGCGATGAGATTCATTATCCATGTTAACCATTCCAGAATGATTATAAAGTATATATAATGAATAATAATGAAATATATGACATGGTAAATCTAATGGATTTATGTATATATATATATGTCATCTACTTACTTCCATTCAAGACAATAAGGAAAGGAAAACAACGTTCATGCGTACGTACGGACTACCGTCTCCATGAACGGTGTGTTTCATTTCATTTATCTATCTATTATATATATATATACTGAATATATATGATATGTAAATAATATTTTATATTCTGGAAGTAATTAAATCATGATATAAGTAATAATAATGTCAAGAACAACAAGTCCAAACACCTACGATAAATGAAACGATTTTACCCAAAACGCTTCTTTAACATGGAATTTACAAAAGAATGGGTAATATAAAGTCATAAGTGAACCATATATGATATCATAACAATGAATATGATTCTTTAATAAGTTAATGACATTATTTAAATCATTATACAGGAGTTTCGGATACGTACGAAGCATATCGGACATAAGGTAAGGGAAATATCACAATCTCATTTTTATCCGAGATTGTTTTTACTTTGGCATTTACTGGGGTGTATTTTATCATCCACATCCATGTTTCCTCAATATGTAATATTATTTCCATCCACCTATAATTTTTTAAATCCAATTTTACCCTTCGGGGAGTTTTTAGTAAAATATATGAAAGGAATATTTTGTCATTTTTCGTACAAGGTACTTTTTTGACTTTTCCGACAAAAGTACGAGAATAATGTTTGTTTACTTATACAACATGAATGGATTTTTAAAACATTATTTCCAAGAAGCTTCCTTTACAATTTTTCAAGTTTATTTTTAATCAACTTCTTTTAGTTTAGAATTTTATGACATGTTAAGAAAGGAAAAGTGTTTTTGAAGTAGAAAGGATATTTTCCTCAAGAATGAAGTTCAAGTGGTTTATCAAAATTATTTTCCATCTAAGATAATAAAGGGTTCTGTTTTTATCCCTATTATTACATTTATTTTATTATGTTGTGATGGAATTATTTTTATGAATTCCTTTATCATATATGAATTGTTTTATGATGTCATGATGTTTAAGATTCCCTTTTTTATTACATGGGTTATGCAATGATGTATGGTTTATGATTTTGTGGCACACATAAGAATGGTATCATTATGAGATGTGTGGGACCTATATCTCCCTCCAATGCATTGGGTAAAGATTTTATATCTCATGAGATAGACATGGCTGGAACGGTAGGTTATACCGGTTCAGTGAAACAGGACTGAAACGAGGGTGACTCGGTTCAGAAATGGACTTTGTCCACTAAGATAGTCTTGGGAATGAGTCTTGACTAATAAGATATGATTCTCTATTATTATGTGTATATGCCACAAAGTTTCATGTTTTATGTTATGATTATTGTGATTACATTTCACTACTATGATTTATCCTATGTTATGAAATTATGATCTCTTTTGCAGGTTAAGATTTCCAAAAGTTATGTTCTTATGAATATGATGTGATTGATATTTCTTTTGTTTACCCTTACTGAGAATTTGAGCTCACCCTTTTATGTTTTATTTTCCCCAGGACATAAAGAAAGGATTTAGGTTTAAAAAAAAGATAAGATCTTTATGGGAGATGTTGAAGATCTTTCACCATGATTAGAAGATTATATTCTGAGTTTCCAAAGACACTAAACTATTACGGTCCTTGTGTGTGTGTTTTTGTTATGTACTAAGTATTCCGAAAAAGTAATGTAATGTCTATGTACGTTATGCTTTGGGTCTCTACAGTTGGTATCAGTGGAAAGGTTTAGTCAACTTTTGGAAACTAGGAAGCGAAAACGTTAGTGAGATCCCTAGAGATATTTCTATGGTATGTCTAGGGATGTCCCTAAGGATAATTATACGTATAAGATATAGTCTTAGAACTACGGTAACGATCTTAGAATTTAACCTAAGATGTTAGATATTAAGGGTACTCCCCCTTTACTATGTTGTTTTCCCTAGCATTATTTTTGCCTCTCACACTATTTTTTTGGGTTTTAGACGATGGCTGGAACCCGAAGGAACCGTGTTGATCACTGTAATGGAAAATGCAATGATTTTCCTCCTGAACAAACAAGTGTTATGGGAGATGGAGTGAAAAATCTTATTGCTATACTTACACAAGCTATGAATCATTCTGGAATTCTAGATGAGCATAGAAGGGAACAATATTCTATTGAGTCCTTCATGAGGCAACGTCCACCTTCTTTCAGTGGGTCTTCCGATCCACTTGTTGGTGAACAATGTATCAGTACCACTGAAAAGATATTTTCAGTTATTCAATGTTCTGAACATGATAAAGTAATCTTAGCAGTATATCGTTTGGAAGGTGAAGCTGATCAATGGTGGAATCTTAACAAGAATTCGAGGCCGAGAGATGAAATTGAGTCCATGGAATGGGATGAGTTCAAGAACTTGTTTTTCAGTAAGTACTTCCCTCGTATTCTTCGAACAAATATGGAAAAGGAGTTTCTTGAGATGAAATAGAAGGATGATGAATCTGTTGGTATATACGAAGTGAATTTTACAAGACTTTCAAGGTATGCATCTGGCATTATCATCCAACCTGAAAGTAAAGTTCATCAATTTTTCAGTGGCTTAAAACCAATTCTTCGAAGGGCATTAGCTATAAGAGACTTCAGTAGCTATGAAGAAATTGTGTGTTGTGCTATCAAGGTAGAAATGGAAGTTGGTGTTACATATCCATCTCATGGCTTTGACAAGAAATGAAAGATGGAGTTCAAGGAGAAATCTCAGAATAATGGTGAAAAGAAGATGAATGTTTCCCTATTCTCAAAGTGTGGAAAGAAGCATGGTGGAGATTGTCTTAAAGGGACAAGTAAATGTTTCAAATGTGGAAAGGAAGGTCATCGGGCATTTTAATTCTGCAATGATGGGAAGAAGATGTCTAATGATGCAAACAAAGGAAGGGATACATAAAATGAACCTACTACACTTCAATGCTTCAAGTGCAAGGAAATGGGGCATTATGCTAATAAATGCCCTAATCCAAGGGTTAGTGACGATCTACATGAGCAACCGCATAAGGAAAAGGACAAAGGGAAGTCACATGCGATCACTATTGGAAATGTTGAATATGACAACGATGTGGTGGAATGAGTAAGTGTTTATGTAATGGGATTCCAAAATAATGTTGTATCATGGAGTATTGAAATATTTATGTATTGGTCTAATGTGGTATTTAAAGTGATTGAGATATTTTTGGAAATAAGATGATATGTGCATAATGAAGGGAAAATGAGAAAATAAAATGTTTAACAGTATTCCTGAGCTCATGATTGATATAAGGACTAAGTGATATCACGGTTTGAGTATATAGAATTTTGAGGATTTTGGTATGTGGAAAGTGTTAACTTTTAACTGCATTCATGTTTTCACTATGGTTCAATGGGTATTAATTTTTTCAATAGAATACATGATTAAGGTATTCACATGATTGGAATGTGACCAACAAGATATATGGGGGATAAATGTTGGTATTCACATTCTTGGTTGATGACATTTCAAGTAATCGTTTTCTTTATACTATGAGCTTGGACCGAAGTATTTTAGGTAAGCCTAAAGATTGGAATGGATTATGTTGGAAATAAGTTAGTATTTTTTAAGGATATAACTTTTTTTTGATATTATTTATGGGATGTTATAGTAATATTGCTTTAGAAAAAGGACAACCTGAAGGACGGGCGACAACCCATCGCGTCGGACAAGGCTGTGGGAATCGAACCCACAACCGAAGTGTGACTGGCCTTTTTCGCCTACCACTGGCCTACAGGAAGTCCCTATTTAGTAAAAACTAGTTTTATTATATTAAGAAATATGATATATAAAGTATAAGTCCATTTTAGGAACTATATAAGATTAATCTCACTATAGATGGACTTATGTATTTTTTTGATAACTTTTCTAACCTTTTGTTTGAGACAGATAGAATGACCCATCATTCTATCACATGATCTGCTAACACATCACGAATGACAAATTCAACATTATTTCTTTATGAGATGAAGTGGAAATTTTCCAAAGAATGAAAAACGGTGAGACTATACCAAAATCACGAAAGTATTTCTTCTAATTACAATTTCATCAACTTTAGGGAAATGATCTTGAAAAATCAAAAATGTTATCCTACTGCCCTTATATCCGATGAATCAAATGGTACCTTAGATAATCACAAATCTATGGCTTTGTGATTGTTGTCTTTTTCATAGCCATGTTCTCTACCACTCTCCATCAGAACATGATGGTTAGATTTCTCTTCCATATCCATATGTTCACCTATGTGGAAACCCAGTGATTAGTTTATTTGGGTAACCCATACGTTTCATACTTTAGTTTTTTAAAGATTGGTTTTGGTATTCCTTTTTACGATGTGGGTTTCTATTAAAGAAACTCTCGAATAGTAAACCATTTATAACCCCGAAGAATTTCGAGGAAGAAATTCATTTTAAGGGGGGTAGAATGTAACACCCCGAGATTTTATGAAAAATATTCTTTAAATTTCATTAATGTATTTTGTTGTATGCTACACCAAGATTACCTTGCGCTATACACAACACCATATTAGCTTGCAGTATACGCAACACTATTCTTGGATCGTGTTACACACAATTTTGATAATAGTTATTCTACACAACATTGTGTATATATATATATATATATTCAATGTATAATTGAAATATGGTTGGATTCTGTTATACGAAACAATGAAGGATTCTTTCACAACACGCAACCCTGACTTGGCTTGCATTACACGCAATCACGACCTTCCTCGATAGCGTGTGTTGTACGCAATACCGGGATTTATGAAACAACGATATATTATTATAATATTGTTATGAACAAGCCGTTATGAAAAGTGTTAACTAAATTTTGAATTTTATAACATTATTATTCATCTTGCACCTTTCTAGAACATGGTATAAGAACAAAATAAATATTTCGGGTAAAATAAGTATTTTTAAAAAAATGCAGTTTTGCCGCCTTTTGATGGCGCACCCACTTTAAATCTAGTTTCTGACATGTTTATAAGTTCAATTTGACAAAATAAAATTCTTCTTTTGAATCAGGATATAAAAATTTACATTATATAAAGTTTTGATATTTTTCTGATAACTTTCATATTTTAATGAATAGTAAAAACACGCTATATTTTAATTAAAAACAACTTTTTTCATCGTAATTTATTATGTGGTTAAATTATAATATTGAATGGTTTTAAAGTATAAATAGAATATATTTTTACCATTTAATATAATTTATGTCATTAGCATTGATTTTACCTTGAATTCGTAGGTTAAATCAATTCAATCTTTTGCAATGTTTTCAAGAAAAACCTGTTTTCTTTCGACAACGGGATTAATTTTAATTTAATTTCTGTATCTTTTGTGTATTGAATTTTGAAAAATGAATTCCATATTTGGAATTAGTGGGTCCAAATTATGTTAATAAGCTACTTTTTATTTTTGGGCATTGTGAATAGTAACTACGGTAAATTTTATTTACTATAATTAATGGTAAATCGGGTAATTAAGGGTAAATATAAGATTATAAAATTACCCTAACATTTGTAAAAATTCTATTGGATGGCTAAAAGTATACCCATATAACCTAAGGGTCGGATTAGATTCATTTTACGGACTTTTGTCCATGAAAATAATTTAATTATTATTAAAACCAAAGAATGTGACAACATGTCACTTTCTTAAATCTTATAAGTATAATAATTTTAATTTAGTGATAAAATTCATGAAACTTCGAAAATGAATAGTATCCAGAAATATAATACAATTATCTACATCATAGGAATTTATTTTGATTTTTTTTGGATTAAATAATTATCATTTATTATGACACAAAGATAATGTAGTAATTGTCTTATTAATGAAATATTGACATAATTGATGTTATAAATGCCCAAATAAATGTAATTTTAGACTTTTTATGACTTACATTAATTTTCTAGGTTAATATGACATGTTATTGGTGATATAAGGAACTTGGTTCGAACTTATCATTCTGTTATGAATTTCATAAAAATCATGTACCAAATAGTGTCAAAATTGACATAAATTAGTTTTTAAAACAAATATTATATTATTAATTGTTATTTAATTCCTAAAAATCTATGGTTCACCAAATGACTTAGATAAGGATAGATATATTAATAATAAACACTTGGGGTTCTTTTGGCTTGTTATGGTAAGTTTATTAACCATATAGTGTAAGAAAACAAAAAGACACGGTAAAAGTTACATTATTTAACTTAGAGTTAAATCTAATTGATAAGGTTAAAATAATAACCTAAACTTGTTTAAATCCTATTGGATGAGAGTATTTAGACCCATCCCCACATTAGCTTCGAAATAAGACCCTTTGGAACCATTATTAACCGAATTTGACCTTAATATAAAATAATATTTTGAGATTTTCCTAAGGTGCCCCTCGCCTCCCTTATAAAAGGGCACCTCCTCCCTCTCCTCCTCACACCAATTTGAGCATTAAAGCTCGGAAAACCCCTGAAAAAATATCTTCTACACTTCCCTAGTATCATCCTATAGGTCCTGGTCTTCTTCCAAGACCATCCATAGTTCTTTAAGTGGAGGTTAAGTGAAGGCGCGTCAAAAAGAGGTAATATCCATTACCGAACTTTTTCAATTTCTTTCTTCTTAAACTTCTTCTTCTTTAGTTGTTTCATGATAAAGTAATAACATAAGTATTTCTTATATACTGATATGTTATTATAAATATGAAACAAATCTAATTAACCTTCTATCCATCCTACGGAAAAAGGAAATCACCGCGCGTGTGTACGTACGGAATACCGTCTCCACGCCGTGGTGTAATCTATTTTCCGCCACCACCTTAATTGGATGGGTATAATAGTGTAATGAGTAACTATATATAATTATTATAAATTTATATTGATACTGAAATAGTATACATACACTTCAACACAATTCCACGACCATGGGAATGATATCATCGCTCGTGCGTACGTACGGACTACCGTCTCCACGACGCGATGAGATTCATTATCCATGTTAACCATTCCAGAATGATTATAAAGTATATATAATGAATAATAATGAAATATATGACATGGTAAATCTAATGGATTTATGTATATATATATATTTCATCTACTTACTTCCATTCAAGACAATAAGGAAAGGAAAACAATGTTTATTTGATTATGTTGCGATGGAAATATTTTTATGAATTCCTTTAACATATATGAATTGTTTTATGATGTCATGATGTTTAAGATTCCCATTTTTATTACATGGGTTATGCAATGATGTATGGTTTATGATTTTGTGGCACACATAATAATGGTATCATTATGAGATGGGTGGGACCTATATCTTCCTCCAATGCATTGGGTAAAGATTTTATATCTCATGAGATATACATGGCTGGAATGGTAGGTTATACCGGTTCAGTTAAGCAGGACTGAAACGAGGGTGACTTGGTTCAGAAATGGACTTTGTCCACTATGATAGTCTTGGAAATGAGTCTTGACTAATAAGATATGATTCTCTATGATTATGTGTGTATTCCACAAAGTTTCATGTTTTAAGTTATGATTATTGGGATTACATTTCACTACTATGATTTATCCCATGTTATGAAATTATGCTCTCTTTTGCAGGTTATGATTTCCAAAAGTTATGTTCTTATGAATATGATGTGATTGATATTTCTTCTGTTTACCCTTAATGAGCATTTGAGCTCACCCTTTCATGTTTTCTTTTCCCCAGGACATAATGAAAGGATTTAGGTTTAAAAAAAGAGAAGATCCTTATGGGAGATGTTGAAGACCTTTCACCATGATTAGAAGATTATATTCCGAGTTTCCAAAGACACTAAACTGTTACGGTCCATGTGTGTGTGTTTTTGTTATGTACTAAGTATTTCGCAAAAGTAATGTAATGTCTATGTACGTTAAGCTTCGGGTCTCTACACCGTGAGACCCTATTCTCTTAGAGACCTTGATCTCTATGACACCCTTATCCTCCATGAGGCCCTATGATCTACAAACACCCATCATTCACAAGACCCTATACTCCGTGAACCCCTTTCCTATGTACAACACCATCCTTCACGAAGCCCCTTCCTTCCTATCCACTAGTCAATACCATAGGGGTATCGGCCCCACACCCATTCTCTGAATTAGTGACGGGTTGTGGTCTCGACCCTCTACATTTGAACCTTCTATACTGTCAATTACCTTAGGGAAAATGGAGAGTCACACCATGAACATTTCATGCTGGGTCAATGGCATTGTACAATTTGCCCTTATGCGCGCACTCACCCACTTATGAAATACCATGATTCAAGATACTTCACCACACTACTTAAAACACTGATACTCAACATATTCCTCTTGGTTACATTCATAGGTTTTGATTAGAGATTCTCATCTTCAATTCCCCAACTTCTTTTAGTCGAGCCTTTCCTCAGACAACTCCCCCAAACCACGTCAGATGTGTCCTATGTCGGGTGGAACAAGAATGAACTTCACATGAAGAAGTCTCAAAATAATTCATTTCTAGGGGAATTATGCCTAATAGTCCTCTCAACATGACAATAAACTATAGCACACCATATAAGAAAAAAATTGGATACCTCTCTTTTTGAATATGATGTGCCTTATGTGCCATGAATAAGAAGCCAATGGTCCTCACTACATGATTTCAAACTATAGCATGCCATATCAATAAATAATAAAATTCCAATTATTCCAAATAAGATATTCTTTATGTGCCAAAATAAGATGAATCATTCCTTTAATATAGTGGAATAATTTCAAGAGTGTTGGAATAAGTTTGACCATTCCATCACTCCATCTCATGCTTCATGTGTCCTTCAATAATATCTTCATCCTCTTTAATTTTTTTAAGGGATCCCCTAAGGGCCTAGTCCCATGCTTATATGGATCACCAACCATTATTATCCAACACCCTGAAATACTTTGGATGAAACAAAATGTTTGTCCATGCATTTCAAATATGGTCAGTAGTTGTCCCTCGTTAGTTTGTTTCTATATCCGGCTAATGCGATGTGGATGTTGTGTTTTCAATATGGTCAATACATATCTCCATTTATTATGCTTACTTCATAATGTTATGAATGTTATTAATATGATACATTGTTTTTATCCCTTTGTTTAGACAGGTTTAAATTCCTTGGGTGTTATCCCTCCTATGCGATAGTGCCTCAGTTTGGGCCTTGATTATATGCCTCAACCCACAAGTGAATTTGGATTCCCTCATGGCCAGACATGACAAAGACATTACAAGTAGCATCCATGAGTAATCCCACCAACCATTTCCTCTCCATAACAACACATGGGATGTATGCATTCATAATCCCGATACACCTTTGTCTCTCCTCAGAGGCACCTAGGCAACTTCCATATGTAAGTTCCATCCACCACTACCACACCTTAGCAGTACCCAGGTAGCATTCACTTGTATTCCCCAACCCAACTTGATAGGGTTATCCTTGTATGATAGCCATATCCTTTTAATACATATAGAAATATTCCTTGGGCCTCCCTCTTAGAATAAACCCTCATTTCCCCTTTGAGACACTAACCATGACTAAGCCCCACTCCATTCCTTGTGTACAGACCTTTCGTGACGCGATTGTCATGTCATTGTTTCATGTTGTTTCTCACATCGAGAATGATTCATGTGGGCTTAGAGTAATAATAAACCATGTTATCCTCTATGGTCCACCTTAGTGAGTAAGCCTCAAGCCCCTCTATACCGAAAAACATGGAATTTGATCTGTTCCCTTTTCGTTTGAGGTACGTAAGAATCCTCTCTAAGGTTCAATCCCGTCACCCTTTAGAACGGACCACATCACATTGGCTCACCCACATTCGGTATGAAATTAAACTATAACACCATGCCCCTACCTCATTGGATTGAGGAGGCGGTGTGGCTTACTTGGCCATAAGCAACTTTCCCAAGGTTCCAAAGGCTGGAAATAAATACCAAGGGCTTTGAGAACGAATTGGGGACATATTTTCCCTTTAGAGAAAACCAACCAAACTGTCCACTATCAATCACTATATAATTATTGTCAACCAAAACATTCAAGCAGGTGTTCCCCAAGGATAACCAAGTTGTTGCACAATAAATCCAAAAAACAATACAACCAATACCATATCAGAGTACTATGCAGAAGACTCATTAAAAGACCCAAAATAAGCCAAGGCACAATCCATGGATCCACACCAGGCTCAATCCTCTATGTTCCACCCAGACATCATGATGCACCACTAAAGGAGGGAGATGACTTACCTTTTCCCCCGTCACGATACAGAACATCTACAAAGACACCAACGTGCCAATGTAGGGGGTGATTACAACTACTCATTCAGTTTTCCCCAAATGGCTTCCCTACACATGCCACTAAGATAAAATCATTATCACATTTATATAGAATAGTTTATATAAAACAAATCACAAAAGCAACCATTTCTATAAGCCAAGCATGCCTTTAACAAGCCATCACACCTAAACCATGTAACCAAGGGATAGCCAAACAACCAAGCCACAAGCCATATCATCATTTACACATTAGCACAACCATTCCATCTTTTAATGAAATTCACAAAAAACAACCAAAACAACCAAACTATGGAGCTTTTATCCAACCCGTTCACCCATTCACACCTAGTGGCACTTCCTGTCCACTTATCATTTGATGGTGGCCCTTCCGTACTCTACCCATTCACTTTTTATAGTGGTAATTGTCGCCACTTCCACACAAAATTCCAATCAATCCATAGCCGAGCACATAACCAACCAAGGTCACAACAACATGCAATCAACTAATTCCATTTTATATCAATCCACTTTAATAAATCAATCATTTAATGAAAACCATTTTCCATGCACAACAACATATCAGTAAGAAAAATTATTTTTTGAAAACCATTTCCATCAATAATTTTTACACATCAACCATAGAATCCCATTTTAAAATCATCGTTTTAAAATCCACAACAATAACATTTCACCATAAAACCCCCTTTTCCCCCAAATCCCCCAAAACATCACCCAAGGGAATCCAATCAATTTCGCACATCAAACCACAATTAATTCAAAGCACAAAAAATTAATTGTAACAAAAACCATTAAATCTAACCATGTAGAGTCGAGAGAGAGGCCACATACATTTAGGGTTCTTGGGAAATCGACCCACAAGCAACTACACCTCAAATCTGGTGAACGCACCACCGAAACCTCTTTAGATCCATTTACCTAACATTCCAAAGCCTTAAAATCAACATCCAAGGAAACTACAACCCTGGATCTATACAAAACAATTGTATATCTAGAAAACCAAGAAAGAGAGGGCTGTAGATCTAGAGGAAAACACAAGGAAACCAAGAGGAGATACTTACATTGGAAAAACCACCTTCAATCCACCATGAAACCCCTTATAAATGATTCCAAACCGGGTAGGATAACCCTTTAAACCCCTGAGAACCGAAACACCTGAGTGAGGTTCGAGTGGGAGGAAGACTGGAGAGTAATGAGGGAACCCCGATTGAACCCGGGTTTTAAAACTCTATTTTCAAGTGGCCCCACGGTTAGTCCGCACGGTTTGGAAAACCGTGCGCTAACCGTGCGCACGCTACTGCCTCGAGAACAGGGGTCAGCACGGTTTCCTCGCACAGTTTTTAAAACCATGTGTTGGCTGTGCGAAGCCTATTATATCCCCCAACACGGTTTCCTGGAGAATCCTCATGGTTATCCACAACCATGCTAAAACCGTGCACCCTAAGAAAAGCCTCCAATCTCATTCAAAACCATTCAAAACTCTCATAATCTTTTCCCCAATCATCCCATGAATTTTGAACGCATAAAAATGCATAAACAATGCCATAGACCTCAAACTGGGGGTACTAAATTCTCCCAACCGTTGGTATTTCCGTCCACGGAAGGTAGTGAACCGAACCTTTGCCGAAAGAGATCGGGCCATTGCTCGACCATCTCTTTCTCCCGCTCCCAAGTCTCCTCTTGAATCTGACCATGTTACCAAAAACATGAACTAAACCGATGCTTTTACCACGCAAGACTTTGTCTTACCTATCCACAACCCACACTCGCACATGCACTAACGAAGCATCTAGTTCTAGCTCAACTTGATCCCATCAAATCACATGGTCATGATCCGGCTGATAATTTTTCAAATGCGACACATGAAACACACTATGCACTGCACTGAACCTAGGTGGAAAATCCAAATCTTACGCCACCTCACCAACCCGCTCAAGAATCTCAAAAGTTCCAATATACCTCGGAGATAACTTTCCCTGCTTCCAAAACTGATGATGTCCCAACCTAGGAGAGATCCTTAAGAAAACACGATCACTCACCTCGATGACAACGACCATAGAAGATGATCATCATACGATTTCTGACGACTCTGTGCCATCTCCATTCTCTTCCTGATCAACTTGATCTTCTCTGTAGTCTCCTATACAAGGCTTGGTCCAACCATCTATGACTCACCCATTTCCACCAATCATAGTGGAGAAAAACACCGCTACCCCTACAACACTTTAAACGGAACCATATGTATGGATTCCTGATAATTGTTATTGTACGATAACTCAACCAACAACATGTGTTCCACCCCTGAGCCACCAAAATCCATGACACAATCCCACAAAATATCCTCCAATGTTTGTATCTTCCTCTCAAATTGACAATCCATATTAGGGTGATACACCGTGCTCATAGTCAATTGTGTACCAAGGTCCTGCTGTAAGGATTTCCAGAAATGAGATGTAAAACTCATATCTCTATCTGATACAATCAAAACTGGAACACCATGCCTCTTTACCACCTCCCAGATATAGATTTTGGATAGATCCTCTACCATATGATATTCACAAATCAGAATGAAATGGGATGACTTTGTTCACCTATCCACTATAACCCAAATGGAATCATGCTTTCTGACCATTCTTGGGAGACCAGTGACAAAATCCATCGCTATTTGCATCCACATCCAAACTTCGATTGGTAAAGACTACAACATTCCTGTTAGCCTTTGATTCCCTACCTTGACCTGCTGACAAGTCAAGAATCTCAAAAAATATCATCCACACTTCTTTTCATACCATCCCACCAGAACTGCGCTTTCAACGCTTTATAAATTTTCTAAATTCTAGGATGAACATCCCACCTAGAATGATAATACGCCCGGAGAAAGTCCTCCTGACAAGCAACTAGTACAACCATCCAATTATGAAAACACAAAAACATAATCTCTATTTATATGCCAACCCCTAATGGTCTTCCCACCATTGAGTCTCGACCTCATGGTCACACACTCACAATCAGATATTTGTACCTCTCTAACTATGCCAACTAAGTCTGGAATCCACAAAAGTGGAAAGAAGACTGCTCAATTACCCTGGTCTTCACATTCCAACCACATGTCAGCTATAACTGAAATCAACTGCCATTGGTCCGATGCCTTTTTTACCATATGATCATATGATTTTCTAGTTAATGCATCTGCCACCGAATTTCCCTCACCTGGTGTGTACATAAAGTCAAAATCAAACATCTAGAGATTTTCCATCCATCTACTTTGCCTCAAATTCAAATCCCTTTGTGAGAAAATGTTCTTCAAGCTCATAAGATCTGTATATACCATGAATTTCTCACTGAAGAGATAATGACGCCACACTTTCAAAGCATGGACCATTGCTGCCAATTCCAAATCATGAGTTGGGTAGTTCTTCTCTTGCACCATGAACTGTCGTGATCCATACAAAACCACATGATTCCCTTTCAAGAGAACTCATCTCAACCCTAATCTCGATGCATCAGAATACACCACATACCCTTTTCCTGGTTCTAGAAACACCAAGATTGGTGCTGAAGTAAGGTGAAACTTTAGCTCTTCAAACCACTGCTGACACTGTCCATTCCACTGGAATGGAAGATTGTTTCTTTTCAAAGTTGTCATCGGTGAAGCCAAACTTGAAAAATCACAAACAAAATTCTGACAATACCCATATAGACTGAGGAAACTTTGTACCTCAAACACATTCTTTGGAATTTTCAATGAGATAACCACCTCTATCTTTTCCGGATCCATTGAAACACCTCTTTTAGAAATCACATGGTCAAGAAAACAAACTTCTTGTATCCAAAAGTCACACATTGACAATTTGACATAGAACCACTGATCCCTCAAGATCCCCAACACTTTTGCCTAGTGTTTCTCATGCTCCACCCTTGTCTTTGAATACACCAAAATATCATCTACAAACATCACCATCAATAAATCCAGATAACTCTAAAATATCTAATTCATCAATTCCATGAACAAAACTGGCACACTCGTTAGACCAAAGGGCAGAACCTCATATTCATAATGGCCATATCTACTTTTTAGAGCTGTTTTAGGAATATCAACCTTCCTCACCCGCAATTGATGATATCCTGACCTCAGTTTGATCTTGGAGAACATTGGGATCCCCTCAACTGGTTGAAAAAATCATCAATTCATGGAAGTGGATATCTGTTCTTTATCATAACTTGGTTAAGTCTACGATAATCTGCATAGAGCCTCAAAATTCAATTCACATTTTTCACAAACAACACTAGCGCTACCACATAGACATGCTAGGCTGGATAAAACCATTGTTTTCTAACTCTTCCAACTGGGTTTTCAATTCTCGCAATTCAGTATGTGCCATCCTGTAAGACGGAAGTGAAATGGGATTGGTCCACAGAAGGAGATCAATCGTAAACTCCACATCTCTGACAGGTTGTAACCCAGAGAATTCTTTAGGAAAAACATCCATGACCTGATCCACCACTACTGGTAGAACACTCTACACAACACCTTCTACCAATTACAATGAAAACTCTACCAATTGATTCAATAATGTTCCCATTGTTGGTGCCAAAAAACCCGTTGCACCCTTCCTTTCATGCCTCTCTTCTTTAAAGAGATGTTTAACGCCATCATGTGTCGTAAAATCCATTGTCCATGCATTACAGTCAATGTGAGCCTTAAACACCACCATCCAATCCATTCCTAGGATTACATCATTCCCATCCATCACAAGCATTGATAGATTCCACATTAGCTCAGCCATGCCCACAATGATATAACATGCTCTACACAAGAAGGCTCGACACTCTCTTCAACCTAGAGGATTTTGATGTTTCAAAACCAAAGACATCATTTCGACCCTTAAACCCAGCAAATCAACCACACGTGCAATAATAAAAGAGTGTCAGGAATTCGTATCAAACAGCACTGGCATCAATGTAGAATTTAAATGAATAGTACCTCGCACTGTGGATGGTCCCGACTGATCATCCACTACAACCTTCTCAGCTCCGAAAAATTCCTTTGTTTCCACACTCTTCTCTTTATTTATTTACTGAGGCATCATGGAATTCCAAGAATCACCATGACACACTTTACTCTACTGACGAGGGTTGTGTTGTTGTCCCCGTCCCATCGAAGCATACGACATTTGCGATCCCTGAGGAGTGTCGCGCGCACCCGACCTAGTATCATTCTAACAATAATGCTGTAGATTCCCCATCTTCTTACAATTATGACATGCTCATGGTTGTGTCGTACAATCCTGCATGATTTGGCTCGTCTAACGACACTGAAAACACCTCGGATTGATCTGGGGATTCAATGGAAGATTTGCTGATTCTATCGTTGGATTATGTGCCATATTCCCACCCTGGGAATATGTGTCTCTCTTTCGCTTCAACCCAACATTAGAGTTACCACTATTCCCCATTGTACAACTATGCTTCCTCCACCCAGATCTCCCAAAAAATCCCACTCAGCCACCGAGGAGCTGTTCACCATTTCTGTGTAATCATCTATAAACAACACCACTATCTTCGAACAAATTTCTTGCCTTAACACCGCTTCAAAGATCCTTGCCTTCAACGATGTGCTACCCGTCACCTCGGGTGAAAACCAAAATATGTTCATAAACATGGATTCATACTCCGTCACATACATATGATCTTGCTTCAAACCGAAGAAATCAATTGTGCGCTGAATTCTGAACGCATGTGGGTAGAATTATTTATTAAAAAATTCCTCAAATCCTTCCCACGTCACATCCTAGTCTGTCCCAGCATGGACTACCAACCCCCACCACTGAAGGTCATGATCTTCCAACATATACGTGCCCAAATTTACTTTCAATTATAACAGTGTTCCCAAGAATTCTATGATCTTGGTAACTCTATTGAACCCTGCTTCTACCCTCTCTGGCTCTGAATCACCCTTGAAGATGGGCGGATTTTTCTTTTGAAACTGAAATGCATGATCCACATGACTTGGTTCATCCACGTTATTTCTACTTTCCACAGCTTGGAAAGCTTTCACTATGATATGCACTAACTGCTGGTTCACTTGGGGTTCAGGTGCAACCACATTCTTAGTAGCCTCCAATGGTTGGTCTCTACAATGCCTACCCAGTGCCATTTCTATAAATAGAAAATAAACAACCATGAGTCTCACTTCCATATAAATCAAGAATACCCATTTCAAATCACATTACACAACACTATTACAATAAGGCTTTCCCCCTTTTCCACATTGGCCATGTTTCACCATTTTTGAAAACCAAACCATTTTCAAAATACCACCAGTTTCCATGTTTTAAATCCTTCTGTTTTGACACCCAATTCTGATTTTTCAAAATCCACACATTCATATCACATCATAAATCATTATAGCCCAATTAAATATGCATCATAAAGGGAATTCTTTTCTTCCATTCATTCCATGCTCGTCTCATTGACTACAACCACAAAAAATGAGATATCCAATTCATATATGTGTCTCCAAAACACTTATGTACCCAACTACCTGGTAAATTGAAGTTCAACATAAGAGGGTTAGATACATCGTTATATTCTATACATTCTATTATCCGACAATACTACGCCTTTCTACCATCCAGACTCAAGGAATATACCACAACCAATGTCAACACCCAAACCAAGGCGCCAAAGCGACTGAACAACTGCTCTCACTTGAAAGCTAAGGACCGAACAAACTGATACCAGTTTTAACTCCCTACCCCTACCTCATTGGCTTGAGGAGGTGGTGAGGGTTACTTGGCCCTAAGTGACATTCCCAAGGAACCAAAGGCTGGAAATAAATGCTGAGGTCTTGAGAATAAATTGAGGAACAATTTTCCCTTAAGACAAAACCAACATGCCCATCCACAATCAATCACTATATGATGCATGTAAACCAAAAGATTCAAGCATGTATTCCCAAAGGAAAACCACGTTCTTCCACTATACAACCGAAAACCAAAAAAACCAATACCATATGAGAGTACTATGTGGAAGTCTCAACAAAAGACCCAAAATAAGACAAGGCACACTCCATGGATCCTCACCAAGCTCCATGCTCCAAGCTCCACCCAGACACCACGATGCACCACTAAAGGAGGGAGATGCCTTACTTTTTCCCATGTCACGATACACAATATCTGCAAAGACACCAACGTTCCAAAGCAGGGGGTGAGTACAACTACCCTGTAGGTTTTCCCCAAATGAATTCTTTACACACGCCACTAGGATAAAACCGTTTGCACATTTATTTAAAACGTTTTATATAAAATAAATCATAAGTGAAACCATTTTAATAAGCCAAACACGCCCTTATCAAGCCATCACACCCAAACCATGAAACCATGGGAAATCTAAAGAAACAAGCCACACGCCATTTCATCATTTACACTTTAGCACAACCATTCCATCTTGCAATTAAATGCATAACAAACAACCAAAACAACCAAATGGTGGAACTTCCGTCCAACCTATTCACCCATTCACACCTAGTGGCACTTCCCGTCCACATATCCTTTGATGATGTCCCTTCCATCCACTATCTATCCCCTTTTTATAGTGGTACTTATCACCACTTCCAAAAAAACATTCCAATCAATCCATAACAAAGCATATAACCCACCAAGGTCACAATAACATGCAATCAACCAATTCCATTGCATATCAATCCACTTCAATAAATCACCCATTTATTGAAAAACATTTTCCTGCCCAACAAAATTTCAATAAAACAACCTATTTATTGAAAACCATTTCCATCAATAATTTTCCCATATCAACGACAATATACTATTTTAAAATATCCATTTTAAAATCCAAAACAATAGCATTTCACCATAAAACCCCATTTTTCTCAAAACCCCCCACAACATCACTAAAGAGAATTCAATAAATTTTTCACATCAAACTGGAATTAATTCAAAGAACAAGAAATTAATTTTAACCAAAACCATTACCTCTAACCAAGTGGAGTCGAGAGAGAATCCACCTAACTTTAGGGTTCCTGAGAAATCTACCCACAAGCAACCGCACCTCAAATCCAGTGAACGCACCACTTAAACATCTCTAGATACTTTTACCTAACATTCACTAGCCTTAAAATGAATATCTAAGGCAACCACAACCCTATATCTACACACATCAAATGTAGATCTAGAAAACCAAGACAGAGAGGGACGTAGATCTAGAGGAAAACACAAGGAAACCAAGAGTAGAGACTTAACCGGGAGAAACCACCTTCAATCCACCTTGGAACCCCTTCTAAATGCAGCCAACCCGAGTGGGAGAACCCTTCCAACCCCTGAGAACCGAAAAAACTGAGTGAGGCTAGAGTTGGAGGAATATTTGAGAGGAATGAGGCAACCCCGAGTGAACCCGGGTTTTAAAACCCTATTTTATGTGGCCGCAGTGTTAGTCTGCATGGTTTGGAAAACCGTGCGCTAATCGTGCACACACTACTGCCTCGAGATCAAGGGTCCACATGGTTGCCTTGTACATTTTGGAAAATTATATGTAGACCGTGAAAAGCTTACTGTCTCCCCCTGCACGACTTTTCTGGATAATCCGCACGGTTTTCCTCAACCATGCTCAAACCGTGTGCCCGAAATAAAGCCTCCAAACACATTCAAAACCATTCCAAATTATCCTAACCTCTTCCCAACTCATCCCATGCAATTCAAACACATATAAAATGCATAAAAAGTCCACATACTGTAGACCGGTAGTGCTACATAAACTGTATATCTCATTTGTCATGCATGATGTTAAACTAAAGGCTTTTGAATTATGTGGGTTTTGATCCCTCTATCCAAGACATGGTACATTGGAATCCTCCCTATGGACCAACCACATTTACTAGAAAACTTCAGCGTCCCCATTTTTGGGACCCATATACGTCGTTCTCCCCTTTGTGTTGTCATGTCAGTTCCTGGGAAAATAACCATGTGTAATCCCCATACATAATTCATACTCCTGCAACCAAGAGTATACCTCTTGTGATTAGATGTTAACCATGCGTAAGTCCCAGTATGTTGCTGGGTGATTTCCTTTGTGTACACCCCTATTCTATGCCCTGATCCTAAACTATGTGGACTTTGATTCCCTTCCATGGGGATACATACGAAGCCTCCCTAAGGTTCAATCCCATCATCTATTTCCCTTCATGGTATTTCCTTTGACCCTAAGTGTTTCAGGAGAATAATGCCCAATACAAGAGGTTCAACATCCTTTGGGTTCACATTCATGTGATCCATTCTCACGAGCTGCCTCATTATGTGTCACACCACCCCATTGAACTACATGGACTTTGATTTCCTACCACATGAATAGATAGGAATCGTTCATGTGGTTTAATCCCAACGCCATCACTCTCATGTCGGTTCCATTCCATTCATTACACCATCCAGGAATCCCTCCATATTCATCCCTATTTTACCTAGTCCCCCATATACCAGTGAAATCACGTCATTTCCTCAGGAATCTAACCATGTGTAATCCCCATTCATCCCATTAATCTTTTTAGCACCTATGCCACTAACTATGAATAATCCCTAATATATATCCAGGTTATTGTTATTTTTATACCCTCCAATTCATCACCCCCTTTGAACTATGTGGTTTTGATCTCGGTCTTCTACACATGGTATATATAAATCCTCCCTAAGGATCAATCTCAGCAAATAGTACACATCTATTTCCCCCTTACTGGGGTGAAATCATTCTGATCCTTCATCACTGGTGTTCATATATTCCCTCATAGTTGATATCATCCCTATTTGGGGAACACCACCCGAGGTCTACTCCCATTGGGTATTCAGATCCATCCATCCAATGTACCCCTCTCTGCAGTTCACTCTTTCTGATCCTTCCCCAATGGTGTCCAGATCAGCCTTTATGGTGTGATATCATCAATGTTTGGGACACACCACCCTGGGTCAACCTTCATTGGGTGTTCTGACTTATCCATCCATTATTCCCAATTCTACGGTGCTCACTCTATGATCCTCCCTATGTGGTGTCTCGATCAGCATTCACAGAGTGAAATTTTCTTTTTAAGGGACACACCACCCTAGGTCCGCTCTCATTTGGTTTTATAATCAATCCTTATAGCATCCTCAACTCTTGAGTGCACTTTTTCTGATCCACCCTCAGTGGTTTATAGATCAATAATATCTATCTCAATAAGATGTTAAACTTGTGGAATACCATGTGTTGTACATGGCTTATCTGAGGAAATCCTCATAAACTACGCCTTAGGAATCCATATTTGTGAGGCGTTAAACTCATGGAATACCCCATGTTAATCATATGATGCCGATAAAAACCTCAGTTGCAGGTCTCCAGAACCAGATACCCCACGACTGAGGTGGGATGCCATGGGTTTCCATCCAATGAGGAAAAATATTTTTGACCGATTTCCACACATCACGATATTTCTCAAAATTCCTTATGTTATAATCTACTTCGACTGAAGTTTATTCCATGTGAAGACCCCATGGAATGTCCTAATAGATACAATATAATTTATTGGTATCCATAGAGATATGGAGTTGGGAAGAGATTCACAAAAAAATCTTAATCATTAAGGGATACCTGGACTAGGGGACAAATTTTTAGGAGGAATTGATTGAAGGATTGACTAACATCCCATCATTCCATTTCGATCAAAGAGAAAACATCACTGAATAAGTGGAGTATTTTTCTAGCCTTTAGAAAGAGGGATTTTGGGGAAACAAATAGATGTGCATCCTCATCAATATATATATTCATGATCCCCTATGAATGCATCAAAATAATATTCACATGTTTTGGAATGTAAGAAATATTTGATGCTACATTTTTTTTAATATATTATTTATATTTTCTTTTTGTAAATATTTACCATTAATGAAACGGTTTAAGTTGAACATAGGAAATGATTTCAGAGGTTAATGTATTACTTCACCCTATGATGAAACTTATTCAATGAAATAACATAAAAATATATAAATGAAAATACAAATTAAAACATTGTGTTTATATAAACATATTTTGTGATTACATTTCCATAAATTTAAATAGAGTGAACAAATTACTCAACTTTCAGGAAAGATTATAAAAACAAAAAATGTCAATTCTTATCGAACCAATGGAATTTTAAATGATCTTAGATTTATAGATTTGAGGGAAAAATTAATTTATATTTAACTTATTTGTAATTTATTACTACCATCACTCCCTAAAAATATTAACATTATTACTCTATGTATGAATCTCTACATGACTCTAATGTTCCCCCATATAGTGACATATTATATGTTATTCTATGTGACATATTTACTTTGAATTTTCCATTTTTTATTGAAAATTTTATTAACTCTACTCATGATATGGTATTTCAACAATGGAATTTTCAATTTTTATACCATAGAATACAAATATCAACTTTAAAATGTGAGGAAACAATTTAATTATGGTTTGGATAATGTAACACTCTGAAAATTCTATAGGAATATCTTTTATTTGATAGCACATATGACACACTATACCAAACATATAAAGGAATAAAACTTCTCAGGAATATATATTTATATATAAAATTATCAATAAATTTAATATATTATATAGCTTTAAATGCACACAAAACTATGTTATGTTTTATTATAAACATTAACAACATTATTCAATAACTTATGTTACATGCAAGATTGGTTTTTACAGAAAGATAGTATATTATATAAATATTTAAAACAATAAGATATTAACAAGATATTAAAATTAGTAGTTTTTAATATAATTAAATAACATATGAAGATATATTTTTTATATAAATATAAGATAGTTTAATTGGATACTAATTATTACTCATTAAATATAAAGGAAATATTTTTTTATCCCAAACAGGTTTATTCATAAGAAAATTATATTAATTACACTTATTAAATAATATTACTCATATATATATATATATATATATATTATTTTTTCAATCTAGTATTTTTTTTATATTCATCCAATATATATTATCTGTATATTATAAGAAAAAACTCAATTTTATGAATAAAAACTATATTTTTTTAAAAAAATTACTGTCTTGTAATGTCGAACCTATTTTAAATCCAAATATTCCAATTTTATAATTTCTATTTAAAAATCAAATTATTATTTCAATTCAGAATATAACAATTTAATTTGGTTAAATTTTATTTATTTTTCTGATAACATTCATGTTTTGATGAATTGTAACAAAATATTCTACTTTAATTGAAAACATATTTTTCTTCAAAATAATTTAGAGTGTTAAATAATAATTTTTATTGGTTTTAAAATATAATGATATTAATAAAATTATAATTTAATCCAATATAGATAATTATAATTAATTTCACACTGAATTTAGACATAAAAACATTTCAACATTTTGAATGTTTCAATTTAGAAACTCGTTTTCTCATTTCATCTACAAGATTAAAATTATATTTAATACTGGGATTTCTTTATTTTTAATTTTAAAAAACTTATTCTATATTTGTAATCCAAATTGCCAAATTTAGTTAATACGTCCCTTTAATTTTCATCAGTATGAATAGTAAATTTGGTAAATTTTTATTTTCATGGTTAAAGATAAATCAGGTAATTATGGTAAAAATAATATAATAAATATAATAAAATTTCCCTAACACTTGTATAAATTTTTTTGTATGCGGGGTTTTCTATCAAACTAATCATTTGGATCATATTAAGAACTATGGAAGCCAAATGTATGATATTATGAAATTTATTTTATTTTGATTAAAGAGATGTTAAAGATTTCATACTAATTTATCTAATGAATATATTATATTTACTATAGGGTTGTAAAAATGGTAAAATGTAAATATAAATATTAAATTTAAATATTAAAACAAATCATCAGGATTTTCTTTAAATCTTTATAAAATAAATAATTATCTTAATGGCTTATACAATAATGATGCAGTGATAATTTAATTAGTGCAAAATATCCACCAAGTGTTATTAAAAATATTTTGTTAAATATAATTTTAAATAATTGATATCATCCAAAAAAATTATAGATTACATATACCAATTACGTATGTATTAATGCTTTTTTAAGAATTAATCTTTTTTATCAATATTTTTGACCCACGTAAAGTGATGAATAGTGTCAAAATTGTTATTAATGATATTTTTACATTCATATTTTATTATTTATCCATCCTTTTAAAAACGAAAACATTTCATGTGCGTACATACGGCTTACCATCACCACGCCACAGGGTAACATGTTTTCTATCACCCATTTACCTGGATGGGTATAATGATATAAAAAATGGATATATAATATTATTATTATATGATATTGATTCTAAAAATAATTATATACCATCGACTTCCTCACCCATTCACCATTAAGGGAATGATATCATTGCTCATGAGTACGTATGACATACCGTCTACATGACACGATGTGATTAATTCCCCATATTAACCTTTAATTAACGATAAAAAAACGTATTTAATTATTAAATAAGACATTTATATCATTAATATAATTCTGATTATGTTTTATGAATATCAAATGGAAAATATCTGATAAATGTTTTAAAAATAGTCTGAGGAAAATGAAGTAGGTAACACTAGAATAAAGGGTAATAACAAAATATTATTAACAAAACGATATTTCCAGATCAAATATGAAATAAAAAATATGGATATGGTTCTAATTTAATATAATATCACTCTTTAATCCATTATATAATAGGTTAATAATTTTTTTGTTAATGTAACTATAAGGTAAGGGAATTCATCTCAATATCCTTTCATTGATGCATATTTTGATGTTATAAACACACATTCTTTTATGAGGTGTATATAAAGGCCCATTGAATTATCAAGTAAATAAATATTTATTATTTTGAATTTTAATGTTCTTTAATTTGTTATTCATTTATTGGGTATATGATTTAAATATGCAAACTTTCATGGGATACCATGAATGTTTAATTATTTATCTATAACATCATTTTCTCCATGTCCATGTTTTCTAACAAAATTTCCAAATTTGTTTTTACTATTCGAAAATGATTATTTAAAGTAATATTTTAACCTTTTTCACTTTTAAAAAAATATTTCCAATGTATATTTGGTCATTTAAATAACAAATCCCATTGAGTATTTTCCAACAAAAAAATATTGAAGGAACATTTTTCTAACATATACAACATGGATGGCTTTTTCTGCAATCATGACACATCAATGTATTAAATATTCCTTTACATGTTTACAATATTCTTTTTAGTGAAAATATTTTCAGTAGAGATTTTCATTAATTTTAAACAAATTATTTTAGTGAAAAAATGGTTATTTCTCTCAATAACTTTTTAATGATTTTATTGGAGTATTTTTATCTATGTAGGCATCTGTTATTGTATCGTAATCTTGATTGAGATTGATATCTTATTATACCATCTACATTATTTTATTTAAAGGTTTATGATGAGTTTGACTATAGATGTGATATTTTGTGACCATTAATTATTTATGGTTGAATTATTCACATTTCTTTGGATATTTTTTTTCAATGAAATTTTTTATGTACTTTATTTTTCACCATTTACATGTGTGTAATTCATAAGACTTAGTAAGAGACATGCAAGTCCATCTATAACCCCTCGATGCATCTAAAGGTATCATGAGACAACCTAGGTTTGGTATTGGATGGTGTCTCACCCATTTATATATGGGGTCTTGGGTAAACCCATTCATGTTTATTTATGGTGTCCGACATTATGCATTACCTCATTATGAGATTTTTTATTTGTATATCATGTGATTATTTGACTAGTAGAATAACAAGGTGATTATTTATTTGAAATTATATGATTTTCATTTTTTCTTTCCATATTATGCTCAAGATAATGATTAAATGTATTGATTATTGTTATACATCTTTTTTTAATGTTTATTCTTATTACTCATAATAGATTTTATTGTTAATATACACTTATGAGGCATCTGAGCTCATCCGTTTCATATTTTTTATATTTCCTTGAATGAAAAGATGTATATTGTGACTGATATGTAGGATTAATCTAGGAGAATAATGTTGTTCTCAATCGATTTCCTATGGTGTATTTAATGTTTTACAGTGTAATTTAATGTTCATGTTTGTAATGTAGCTTTCAAATAATACTAAATTGATAAGTGATTTGGGATTTGAATCATGTATATATGAAAATTTAATAAAGGCAACAACTTTATGTTATTGTGGTCAGGTTAGTTATAGTAAACATGCACCTTGGACCCCAACTGAATCCTAATAGAGAATCCATAGAGATGACCTCGAGACATGATGATGATACCATAGTCCACTATTTCGTAGATCCATCCCGAAGGGGTCTAACTGTACTGATTATACAGAATAGACATAGTAGATGTGAATTTATTGATTATACGACATGTTCATGGTAAATATGATATTCTTGGTTATGTGGATTGGTTGTGGTTGATATGAAACTTCTATTTTATGGCACGGTCCTGGTTGATATAGAATTACATGTTGTACGAAACAGCCATGGGTTAAATGAGATATTTTTTACATGGTGAGGTTCAAGTACTAAATTATATTTACCTTACTAGTACTTTGATATATAATCTTGAACCAATCTTAGGGATACATTTTGGTCTATAAATCGTCTATTTTTTTTATAGTATTTATACCATTGGTTATTTACTTTCATTTACTTCATAACTATGATAAATATTTATGGCACTAGGATTTTTTATATATTTCAAAACTCAGATTTGTTATAGAACTTTTGGTGGTTCACTACTGGGATTGTATCTCACACCCTATCCAGGCCTCTGTTGGGTACCCAAAGAAATTATTTGGATGCACATAGTTTCTAGGGAATGTGATATCAGTTTGATGTTTTAATTTGTGCTATGCATAGGATAAGGGAATCATGGGGCCAAGATGAGGATTGTGATTCTATTTTGAGATATTTATTTTTGGTATTTTTTTTATTTGGTTACATTTACTATAATAATGACATGTATACCAATTTTGGATTATTTTTAGACAGATGATATGATCTTAATTATATTTGAAGTTCCTTTTGACATTTTTTATCTATTCCTTCAGTTTATCTATTCTCTAACTGTTAAACTACTTCATCTTATGAATATTATCGATATTTTTTATTATTACACTTTTGTAATTAGGTCATAGTCTCTGCACAAACACACCCTAGTACATCTCTACTAGTCATTTGACTATAGAATTTGGGGTGGCGATATTAAGTAAATATAGCCAACTGGGCTTAAGGAAGTGCTGAATGGCCTCTTGGTCCATGATCCTATGAAGTGGTATCAAAGACTTTTTATTTCATAGTTCATTATTTGGAGATAATAGATAGGTATAAGATGGTAATATAATTTTTTTAATTAGTTATTCTTGGGATTAGCTAACCCACATCTAGGAAAAATAAAATTTCCCGAAATTGATATTGTTGTTTTCTAAATTCTTTCAATTGAAGTTGATCAGATTCCACTATTAGGTGATTCATTTGAATAGTGTTGCTATTATTGATATGGTTGTATGTAATATTTAGGTTGAACCAAAAAAGATGATGGTATTCCATCTCATGAATCATTTTAAGAACCTGGTAGAATAAAAATACTGTGAAATTTTCCATGCCATGTTGATTAAGTTCATATTTTCTTGTTGTGTTGATAGGTTTTGTGAATGATATAACTTTTATTATGATGGAAATATGTGTAGTGGATTGGGGAACGTGGTTTATACTGATTTTTTATTGAAACCTAATCATATATTAATTTACTATGCTATAGAAGATCTCATATACATCTATTTATTTCATTTTCAGTCATTGAACATGAGGCACATGAAGTACGACATGTAATGGTGTGCATTTAGTGGAATCCATAGTTTGGTTGTTGAGGTTTAAGGTCTTGTAAGGATCAGAATTTTGTGAACCATTTGGTTAAATCATTTAAAATGAACTGAAAATTTAATGTAAAATAAAATGTAAATTGGTTTGTTAAATAAATTACTCGACCTCAAAAACACCATTTGAGGAGGGAAAGACTAGTGTGTGTACTGACATTGACTATTGTTTCCTTTTTCGAGTCCTGCATTTAGGTGAAGGATGTGTTTCATGACCATGTTCTAAGAATGTTTTTACCTATCATACTCTTTGGAGATATAAACATTGATATCATTATTTTATGAGACATTTTTTTATATGTAGAGGTATAACACCATGACGACCTCCAATCATACTCTAAGAGGGTGGTGAAGACCACACTCTAGAGGTGGTGGTCCATGGGTTACATATGAATCTTATATTTGTTAAATATAAGTAACTAGTAGTTTTGATATAAACAAGTTCCAATGAAAATTTCAATGAGGTGTTTTCTTACATCATACATAGTTTTTAGGGAGCACCACAAAATACCTTGTCATTGGTTGAGTTCATGAATGTGATTTACTATTAGTGTCCTCTTATATTTTTTAGAGATATAAGACCAAAGTATTTTAAGATGTGGATGGATAATATATTTTCCTTCATCATGTATCTGGATACACCTATTTAAAGGATAGTGATGCTCATATAAAGTATGCTTCATGGACTAGAAATGGGATGGTGGGATGTTTTGAACCAGGATGTTATCCCATGAGATACGGGTTGGGATGATTTCCATACCAATTTTTACGAAAACATTTACCATGACACTCTTAGGGATAAGATGGACAGTGAGTTCATAAATCTGAATTAGGGAATTATGATGGTTATGAAGTCCTCATCACACTATACAGAGCTACACCGTTTTGCACTGATGTACATTAAAAAATGAGCTATCAAGAGAGTGGAGTTTTGAGGAAGGTCTATGAAATGTCATTCAACATTAGGCCAAAGAGTTTATATTGACAACTATTCTTTATTTTTTAATTACTTTTCAAATTATAGAGTAGAAGCATCGAGATAATGGTGGTGAAGAGAATATAAGTTCATTCTATCAACCCTTATGTTAAACAACATTGGACAGAATGGAACATTTTGTGGTGGTCCCATGAGATGAGTATTATCCTTGCTAGGAGTATATGTAGCTCAGTTTTCTATCATTATCGTGGTAGGTAGAGAACGAGGAGAATTAGTGAAATCACAAGCTAGTCTAGTGATGATATTAACATTGTATGGGACAATTGCATCATTCTTGAAGGTCTTTTTCTATAATAGTGAATAATATGTGGTCAGCTAAAAAACCATGTTTGAGAGTAGGTTTCATAGCTCCACATTAGGTAGTGATCTTTAGCAGTACTAGAAATTTAGTCCATGGAAGTGTTGGTTGTGATCTAGGTAGATAGGCACCCATAGTATTGATACAACAAAGAATGCATACTATAGGCAGTGATGTTTTATCACAAGGTTGTGGTTCATGCATGATATATTATGTATAGCCTACCACTATGAAGTAGGGTTCCAGGACCTCTATGGGAAGTGGTTCTATCTTAGTGTCATGTACTCTTGTAAATGGTCATTATAATATAGGCTATTCACATTGTTTCATATATATACCTATGGTATAAAGCATCAATCTTGTGATTATGACTTCATATGGAATTCTAATGCTTTAAAATACATTGGGGATCATATCTGAGTATTTACACCAATTCAAAGAGCTACCCTTTGAGGTTAGTGGGATTAACATTATATGGAATCTTTTTTTTCCATGAGATGAGTGGTTTTGATGTCATACGAAGGATATAATTTCTAGTTTCCTATCAAGCCTATGTAGACTGATTTCATTGGAAGTTGACATTCACATCACCAAAAGACATAGTTTATATTCATATGTGTGAATGTGATGTCTAGGTGATCCGATTTTGACCACAACATTTTGGGGTGGGACAAATCATGTCCTAGAATACTAAATTTTACCATGATGATCAGGGAGTTTTGTAGGAGGAATTTACTCCATTGGTTGACTTTTCTAAAGATGTCTTCCCATATGATTTTTATAGTTTACCTACTGAGAGAAAGGTTGAGTTAACCATCAATATAGTTCTAGGAGATACACCTCTATACATTCCTAATTATAGTATGAATATGATAGAGTTGCTAAAGCTCAAGAGTTACCTGGAGGACTTATTAGAAAATGGGTTTATTTGACCCAATAATTCTCTATGGGGTTCTCCTGACCTTTTTGTGAAAAGGCGGATGGTATAATTTGGATATAAGTGTATTACAAAAAATTAAACCATCTATCAATTATGAATCGTTATCCATTCCCATTGATAGATGTAATTTTAGATCATCTTCTAAGAGATCATGTTTTATCAAACGTTTATTTGGGATATCTATATCGACATCTGCGTGTTCAAAATGAAAACATACCTAATTAAGATTTTCATAGAAGGTTTCACCCACACAACTTTTTGGTTATGTATTTCAAAATTAGGAACTTGTAGTACTATTCACGCGACGGATGAAACAAGATTTTTATAGTTATTTGGGTTCATTTGTACTAGTTCTCATGGATCTTATATTGGTGTATTGTCCAAATCTACATGACCATGACAAGTATCACGAGTTCACTTTGGATACTCTGAGAGAGAATCAGTTATAATCTAATCTCATGAAGATCCACTTTTTTACGGATAATATTAAATTCATATGTCATATTATATTAGAGATAAGTGTAATAGTAGACCCGGAGAAGTTGATAGATATAGTTTCATGGGATATTTCAAATAACATATTTGACATATAGAGTTTCTTATGGATTTCTGAATATTATAATTGTTTTATAAAATGATTCTCTCATTTAGAAGTGTTGTTAATGGGAATGGATATGAATTTTGTGATTTATTTGTGACTAGATGAATGTGATACAACCTTTCATACTTTTAAAGGGTTATTTACTTTATAACTGGTCATGATTCTTCTTGATAAGGGTAGAATATGAACTATGTATTATAATTCATTATTTATTGGTCTAGGATTAGTACGGATGTAGGTTAATAGAGTCAGGGCATATGGATTTCACAAGTTTAGGCCCCTTGAGAGGAATTAAAAGACACACAATCTCAAGATAGATGTGGGTTTTCATGCTTTTCACTAATAGATACATTACATATAGGGATATTATTTTGGGGGGTACACAGAGCACAAAATATTTAAGTATATATTTACACATCATGATTTATTTATGAGGAATCGAATGTGGATTGAGTACATATAATCCTTCACCATCAATAAGACCTACACACCTGGGTGGAAATATAGTGGTCGATACACTTAGTAGGAAGACTTAGACACAGGTAGTTCACCATACTAGTAAAAAGTTGAAGCATAAGAACTTGTTCTCATAGATTCACATGGAGGTTCAGGATATTCTGGGATAGACTTATCATTGATCTTTAGCTATGTACATTAACTTACATAACATTGTGGGGATGTCGTAGCTGTTGGATTCAGAAATTCAGGTACTATGGGAGAGTGTGGAAGGCGGGGACCCACTTCCTAATTAGACCACAGGGAGGATGTGACCATATGTATACATGGTATTTATGGGTTCTAATGGATATTCAAGAGTAGAGGATGCGAGAGTTTCGTTTCTCTATTTGGTATGTGCAACCCAATGTCACCAAGATGCTACGTGACTTACACCATCAACACTAGTGGTTGGTTATAAGGTGATAGATAGAAGATTTTGTTATGAGGTGTTCAACCTTTATATAGGTGATGGAGGATTTTCAACGACCAGATAGAAATTTACATCACTTACCTATTCCCAAGAAGAAATGGCATAAAAATATGATAATTTTTTTGATTGATTTACTGAGGCCTCCTATAGGTTGAGATGCTGTTTTTATTGTTTCTAACAGGGCCATAATGTTTATTCATTTTCTACTAATCATGGAACCCTTCAAAGTTTATTATATTATGTGGTGGTATATTTATGAGATTGTATGACATCACAGGGTTCCCCGTATTATCATTTCTCATTGAGACTCTCAGCTTATGTCTCATTTCATGTAATGTTTTTAGAGGGTATGTTGTAAACATGTTCTTTTGAGTATGTAGTACTACCATCAAAAAATGACCAGTTAGATCATATGGTAATAGTGATTGAGGACATGTGTTGAGAATACTTCATATATTTTAAGGGTTTATGGGAGAGGTATATGACCTTTATTTAGTTTCCTAAAATAATAGATATCGGTACATTATATAGCTGGAACCTTAGGATGCTTTGTAATGTAGGCCATGTTTATAATCCCTATGCTGATAAAGGGCCAGTGAGGAAGAATTATTGGGACTGTGTCTCATGTAAGATACATCTGATAAGGTCCAGAAGATTTGATAGTGGATGGGTAATTAATTGTATCGATAGAAATCATATTCCAATTTATATAGAATAACTATTGAGTTCAAGGTTGGGTAAAATGTATTTCTTGTGTTCCACCTGGTCTGGGTAATAGAAGGATTAGGATGTGTGGTATGCATTTATTGTGATATATTGTATTGTATGAGATTATACCGAGTGTCGGGCTAGTAGCTTATCAGTTGCAGTTACCTCATTGGTACATGGACATACATGAAGTATTCCATGTATCTAATATATTATGTTTTCCTTCAGAACAATTTCATGTTTTTTATCCTAAGGTGGTTGAGTTATATATAGATTCATCCTTTGGGTAGAATCTGATTTGTATCATTGAAAAGATAAAGTAGGTTCCCCAATGAGGGCAAGTTCCTGAAGTACGAGTTCTATGGAAGCATGACTAATTACAGGATGACACATTGGAGCAGGGGGCAGACATACATTCTTAGTGGATAATGTTATTCTCAGAAAATTCAGGACCACACTTTAGAGAGAAATCCAAGGATGAATTTCATTAATGGGGGGAATATTGTAACAACCCATGTCTTTATAAGAGGTAGGGATCATTCTTATTTTGGATTAAATGATTGTTTACATGAAATTTGAATACCCAATGAAGTTTTGGTTATACCAAGTGTGTCTTCAGCCTATTTAGATCCAAGAAACCAACTTTTTGAGAGAAATCATCTAGTCACATAGTTAATTGAAAATGTGTGGGGAATTCCACACAATCTGAAAAAAATTCAAGGAAAGGGAAGATGGAAATAGGTACCTTCAAGGATTTTCAGACCATAAAGATAGAGGAATATTCACATGAGAGGGCCCCTAATATATTTTAATATGGAAGGAGTCATGGTTATTTCATGGTTAGGCAAACCATGCAAGAAAACATTGCAAGATTCCCTCCTTATAGGGGCAGGCACAATGTTGGCACAAGGTTTGGCCAATCGTGTAGACCATCAATTTGTTTAAAATTAAAAAATTTAACATAAAATATAATTATCCCTAAATTTAGATTTTTCTATCATTCAGTTGAAAACATCTTGACATGTGCATGTTCATTTGAAGCAAAATGGTTTTTTTTATCCCGATCCTCCATTGAAACTTAGAATAATGTGTTGTCAGTCATATTGGATCCATGTAGGTGATTAATTAATTCTTTTTTGTGAAGTTCTCCATTTAACATATAATAAATTATGTTATTTCAGTGAAATATTATTCTATTTTACCATGTTTTATCCATTCATCATTTTTCCTTTTGATCTAAGATTAATCTAAATAGAATAATAGATATGTTCTCTATTATGGAATGATGTTTTGTGGTCTATATTTTTCTATATTCGTATGGGGAATTATATATATAGATTCCACTTTAAAACCCACCATAATTTACAATGTGACCCCTAAGATGAATCAATTAACTAAATTAAATGAAATGGAACGTGTTAGGGATTCCCTTTAGATCCTTTAAAATTTTTCAGAGGTTGGTTCCACAACAAAATCCATAGATATGGTATTCCATGTGAATTTTAATTTCATATTCCCATTTTGAACCAGCCATGTGGTGATTTTTTCCCTCCTAGTTAGAGGAATCCTGTTAACAGTTTAATTGAGTTGAATTTCTTGATAAATGTATGATTTTAATCATATTCATGTTGATGCTTATTGTTTAATGGTTTATATGGAGTTTATATGTGAGTGGGTAAATTCATGGAATGGTTTTTAATGTGAATTGTCATATGAGTGGGTATACTCATGGATCATGAAGTTTATTTAATGAATTTTTGAATGGGACAACATGTGTGGGATATGACATTGGTCATAGAAATAGTAATGGACTGCTTAGACATGTATGATCAAAGGATTCAGATTCTGTAGGGTGCCTTGGGATTTACTACCCCTTTGATCCAGTTGGTCTTAGGCTCACAATGGACATGGTCAGTAGAGATGCTCCTTTGAACCCAACTCGTGCCTACAAAAATTTCTTTCAGGATTATCTTGGCACTCGATGATGTTCCCTTAGTCTACTATACCAAGGATCAGCCCTCAAGGGGTCAGAAAATATTTATTATATAGAAAAGATGTTGTTAAAGTGACATGATTGATAATATTGAACATCCGGTGTATATGTGATATTCTTAGTTATATGTATCAGCCATGGTTGATCCGACATATATGGATATAGAACTCAAACATTATTTATATAGAATTATAGGTTGCAAAAAAAGTTCTTCGGTCAAATAAGATTTTGTGTATAGTTTGATATCATGGTATTAAATTCTATTTTCACTACTGATTCAACCTTATAGGTTATTGACCCAGGTTTTTTAGGTAGACTTTTTGGGTTATATAGTATCTCTTTTTTGGAACTATTTAGGCCATGGGTGATTTACATTTATTTAAATTGTAATTATGAAATATTAAGATTACAGTCTACTTTAGCTTATATTAAACATCTAGGATTTTTTATATACCATTGTCTGGTCACATACAATGATTATACTTCACACCCTATTCGATCTATCATTGGGTACCTAGAATAACAATTTCAATACTGGTAGGATTTGGGGTATGCTCCCATAGTTCAATGCATGATATTGTACCTTGAAAAGGAGTAGGGCAGCACAAGATTGTGCTAAGGGTCATGGTGATATTAAGAGATGGTAATTTTAGGAATTGTTTTTTGAATATTGTTACATGTATAGTAATGGTTCCATGTATACCTATTTTGGACACTTTGTTGACACACGACAAGATCATAATTGTATATAAGGATACATTTCCAATTGTTAATCTATTCTTACAATTTATCTATAGTCTTATTTTTATATTTATTCTATTTTTACTATTATTGACACACCTATAAATAACAATCTTTTAATTAGGTTATAGTCTCCCGATGAAAACACCTTAGGCCTTTTATTATAGATAGAATCCACTAGAATTTAGATATACGTTCTGGGGGCCATATAGCCAACAAGGATTGAGAAAATTTTTGTTGAATCCACGTCTGAGATGTAATATTATCCTTTAAAGACTAATAATCTGTATGATTGATCATGAAATCCAATACATTGTACCATAATTTAATATATCTATCATTTGTAGGATTATATAGTATTGTATTTTAAACAACGTATGTCATTTAATATAAATAAATTCATCCAAAATAAAAACCAAAATTAAATAGCAAGTATCCTACTCCACAAAATCTATAACCTCAAAGATAATAATATCTATCTCAGACTCTAAAACAATCTTGGAATCCTAAAATTTTATTTATATATAAAAATATTGATCAAATATTGTATACTATGTTGGTGTGTTTCCAATGCTTCCCATGAAAATTAAAAAATATTTTACGAAATCTTTATTGAAATGAAATTTGTAGTCACTCAAAGCTAAAGGGGTCAGAATCAATTTCCAACATCTTCCAGGTTAATTCACCAAGTAATGCATCCAATTTAGTAAAATATTATAAAAAACTAATTTTAATGGTTCCATTCATCCGAAGCTCCAATAATATTCCATTCCAAACAACCAATAACAATCATCACGTTCTTCCATCTATTTTTGACTGATGTGGGTCAAGTAACAATACATGGAAATCAGAAGCAATTGACTCAATTTAATGAGATGATTTTTAGGGGATAAATTATTTTAACAAAATGAAATTTATTTTCCATATATAATTGTTGATCGAATTCTATGAGAATAAGAAGAAGAATGTTGAATCCATTTCTAATTAGTAGAAATATTTTTTCACGACATTTAAGGTATTCTTCATGTTTAGTCATCAACCCTAAATTGAAATTTTACTTATTCCAAGGTGGATTATGACCATGTATCTAAAATGATTGTTTATATGAGTTGAAATAGCTATGGAAAATTCATTCAATGTTCTCTAAATTTTACAATGTAAATTGGACATTTCGAACATTCCCATGGGTTTGATAATAATTGTAAGATCTTATCTAATGAATCCTAAAACAAATTTAATAGATTAAATAAATTCTAGTCATCAATATACCAAAAAATTAAGAAAAATCATATAGGTAATTACATGAATGGATCAAGCATGTTCTTTAAATGTAGAAGGTTGGTTATAATTTTTTTGAATATCAAAAGGTATGAATATTTTAGTTGATAATATATAGGAATGAAATATTATAACAAGTGAATCCCCACACTCTGATGATTATAGTGTAATTATTAAGATAATTCGTCCAACTAGTGAATGAATCCAAATCTTTTTAATGTTGATCAGTATCAATAACCTGTTATTCCCAATTTCAATTACAAATATCATGTGATCAAGATTATTATAGTGGTTTATGATAATGATGCAGGGAATGGGACCACTAATATCCACTATAGAACAACTATTTTCTAATTTGATTACACCTCTTCCCAATAAATTATATATATTAATTTTTTAATTGTTATAAATTATCATGTCAATGATTACATATTGATATAGTATTAAAAATAATAAATGGTGTGATGGTTATATATCAAGTATTCAGTTCCACTCAGTTTGATGTTTTTGTCAATGTTCTTTGGGAAAATATTTTGTAAATCCATGTTGTTGAATATAATGTTATTTTAGGCATAAATTTCCATTCATTATGTGGATGAAAAATTAATTTATTATTAATGGAATTATCATATCTTATTATGAATTAATAGGTGACTATATATTATTTTGAGGTTGAATTTTTAGTTGTGTTAAAAAATAATTCAATAATGTGGGTCTTAATTCCAGTTCATGATGTTTTTCAATCTCAAATGTCAAGAGAGAAACTAAACATTTAGTAAATGATTATTTTATATGAAATTTTATAATTTCTTTCAATAAGGAATGACTAGTCGACCTATGAATTAATATTTTGAGTTTCTAGTAAAATTCATAGCTATTTATTCACATATTTCAAGGAATCCTTATTGAATGACTCATGTCGAGTTACAAAAAATTGAAGAAGAATCATTATAGAGATATTGATAAAGGGATTATGATCCTATTTTTTTACCTTGAAAATAAATTTAATTATATTTCATAGAAGATTGATTGGTTGATGGGCCTTCTCATTGATTATTGGGAACATATCATGGTCACTATCATGAATATTCTGAAACAACTCCCATTTTAATGATTTGTTTGATAAATTGGTAGGAGAATAGTATTTTTTATGATTGAACATAATTTATTTTATAAATGGTATCGTTATATTAAGAATGACATAACTAGTAAAGATTTTATAAATTTTTATGTGGGTTATTTATTTTTAGTGATGCATTTTTACTTACTAATGTGCATTTTATCTTAATGGATTTAATGAATATATTATTTAGATATTTCATTTATTTGTTTTTAGTAGTCTGTATAGAAAATATTCTTATATACTTAATTTTTAAAGAACATAAGGAAGATCATTAAATAATTTTTGATGAAGACCACGATGAATGAGTTTTTTGGTTAAATTAAAATAAATTAAATTTTTTGCTTCATAATTATTCTTTCATTAATTATATAATATCGAATTATCGTACATTATTGGATCCTTCAAAGAAATATGTCATTTAAAATTTCCAAGGACAACCACTATATCTAAAATCAATTGATTTCTTTGTTTATCTGCATATTAATAATGTTTTGTGAATGATTTATCATTACTATTGAAAAAAATCAATGTGATGACTCATAAAGGGGGTTTTGTATGTAGGAAAAATTGAATTCGAAGGAATGTTTGAGAAGCTAAATAGAAAGTTAGTTTGTGCACACATAATAACAAAAAATTATAGTGGAGAAGGTTCTTTTTTCTATAGTGATGCATAAATGAACGTATTGGGATGTTTCATCAATCATAATTATATGGTGATAGTAAATGTATCAATCCCATTTATAATATAAGAGAAATATTACTTGGATCATAATTTGATATTTTGATTTGTAAAATTTCATGTAAATAAATTGTGGAATTATCATTATGTGGAATGTTGTCCCATATATATGAATCATAATTTCATGATGTATAAATTCTTATAGAAAGATTTTAATATGATTTATCAATAATTGTGGGAATTGGTTAATGATTATGACTATAGAATACATTAACATACTAGGATAAATAACAAGGTGCATGACACTCTATCTCTATAATACCATTCTTATTTCTCGATGAATATGATTGAATGACATTAAATGCATAACTATTTGAATAAAATTGAAAATAAAATTATGAGTAATGGTTGAAAACACAATCATTATTATATAATTAATTAACCATTTATTCTAGTGAGTATTATGTAGTAGAAGAATTTTTATTTTTATTTTCCATATATAGTTTGAGGTTTTTTAGTTCAACTGTGATTGTAATGTAATTATATGGTTCGTGAATATAATTCATTCCCCATCAATTAATGAATTGAATATGGAGATATTAGATGAAGATATTAATTCATCATTCACTATATATCTACAGATTACAATGATGTATATAGTTAATAAATAATATTATTGGTGGGATTTAATGAATAGGGATATTACAGAATTTGTATCTCGATGCCTATAATATTAGCATGATAAGGTTAAGAGAGATAATTCAAAGATATTTTTACAACAATTAAACATAGATGAATAAAAATAGAATTTTTTCACAATGGATCTTTTATCAAACACCATAAAATTCCTAGGAGACACATTTCTACATTGGTTTTACTTAACTATCATGTAAATTTGGAACACTTTGATAGTATCAGATAATATTTAACACATGATCTGATTTCCATAATATATATTAATGACTTGATATGGTTTCCAAGATTCCTTCATTAAATTTTATTTTATTGTAATATTAGTTTTACATAAATATTCCACTAAAGATGTTTTCATTTTTTAAATTGTGATTTCTTTATCTGTACTACATATAATCATCAAACATGTGGACAGTCAGTAATATTTATTCAAAGCCTATAGATTATATTGATGTTTTTTTTATTGTTTACAATAGTTTTTTACATGAAATAATTCCTCATGATGGGTGTTTTTATAATCATTTCATTCACATGAGAATTCATATTTCTCTTTATGAAGCATTATTTTACTGGAATTGAAAACTATTACATGATGACAATAATATGTTGAAAAACAATATTTTGACCTGATATTTCATAAAAATGGTAGGGAAGATTATACCCTTTCAGTAGCACATAAGTGTATATTAGACTGGATAATAATGTTATAATGGATACAATATGTTAGATCTATAATTAGATGTTGGTGAAAAGGTTATCCTAATAATATATCCAAGGAATAAGGATATGAGGTTTAAAATGAATGGAATTTTGAGCCTTAGATATATTGGTTGTTTTGACATTCATCATCACATTGGTTTAGTATATTATCACGTGAAACATAGATGGAATCATTGTCAGGTTCATGTTGTGTTCCATAAATATCACTTGATAGAGTAAATAAGTGATCCTTCAAATGTGATAAACACATAGGTCTTTCCATTAGATAATTATCTCTGTAATGTCGAACAACGGGTAATTATCATGTATTGTGGATAGAATGTCTATGGAATTAGACCATCTTTTGGGTCAATTATTTTTGTAAAACCATTGAATTTAAGGAATCTATATGGATACCCAAATAGGTGATGAGTTTGAAGTATCCTCAGTTGCTTATATCAGTGTGGTAGAGTTTTGATGATGAAATTTATATAAGTTGGTATAATATAACACCAATAGTTTTTTGGATATATAAATCTCAATATATTATTTATTTTTGGTAGATTATAATACACTCATCTCCACTACTAATGAGATATAATATATTATAATACCTTACCCCATACATTATAATTTCATAATGAATAGTAATAACCAAATTTAAAATAATATGTTTAATTTTGTTAGGAAATAAAAATTTATTTTTAGTAATGTCATTCTAAGACATCAAAATTTATTTATCCTGAAGAATGGGGTTTTATGTTTTTTCTTACAAAAGAATATAATTATATTCTACTTCTTGTTAAACATGTAATTTATAAAATTGGAATTTTTTTAAAAAACTAAAATTTAAATTTTTTTTAGTATACATGTTTTGATTCTTTTCTATAGTGATTGGTTTTTCAATATATTGTAAAAAATATTTTTTTATTGAAATCTATATTTTCATTTTAAAAATTCTGAAAAATATTTTTTAAAATTCATTTAAAATTTAAAACGAGTTTATTTATATTATTTATAACTCAATTATTGTCATTATAATTATTAATATGTGGTTTATATTGTATAAAAATATTTTATATGTGTGAAATCATTTTTTTTGGAAAACTACTTGATGTAATGTTTTTGGGGATTAAATTAAAATTAACTGTGAAAAATTATATAAATTTATTCTTGAAATATTTATTAAATATCTGGAATTTTTTGGTTTCATTTTTTTTAAATAGTGTAATTTTACTCATTTCATTATAAATAGTAACTTCGGTTATTATTTTTCACCACTATATTGGTAAATGGGTAAAAAAGGGTTACTCCCACAAGATAAGTTCTCCATATCAAGTTAAATTATTCTATTATTTAATTTTATTGTATTAATAAACCCATATCCATCCGAAATTATAATATAGTCAATTTTCATTCCATTTTTCCTTGATAATGACATTTATATTACTCCATGTAATAAAAATTCAAAATTCCACACTCATGAAATTGATATCACTAAAACAATTAATATTGGATAAAAATAGAACAATACATTTCTCAATATTATTTTTAACTTTTAATAAATTTTTTATATCATGGAAATTAATTCTTTATTTTTATTAATAGAATAATTAAATTGAATTGTAATACAACAAAGACATTATGATTTTGAAAATGGTTTAAAAATAAAGTACCTAATATTAAACTAAAAATGTGATACATTTTTGTTGATTTATTTACCGCGAGTAATTTTTTTGATAAATAAAACAAATAATGTATGATTTAATGATTTATATTCGAATTACATTAATATCTTGATGAAAATAAATTCAAATTAATTTCATAGTATAAAAAATTAATTAATCATATTATTTGAAGAAGATTAATATATAAAATTATTTAAAAAATAAATACATATTGAAAGACTAAAAATATTAATATTAATTGCAAAAAATATCAATACATGACCCTTTATGAGATAATTTCTACAATATTGGTTAAATTATAACCCTGTTTATTTAAAAATTGTTGTTGCAGATAAGGTTGGAATTGGTTATTAAAGGAGTTAAAATAGATAATGTTTAAAATGACAAAAAAAACTATATAAATATTACTCTCAAATGATATATCACAAATAAAAACCTTTTCAAAAACTTAGTTTCAATTTGTAATCATTATTTATAGAAACACATTAACTATATTTAAATATTTTATGTAATTCCTAGTGCATCCTTTCCCACCCTAATAAAAGGAAACCACATCAAAATTTTCATTAAAATCCCTTGACATATATAACTCAAAAAAACCTAAATTTTTTTCTTCTAAACTAAACCTGTCCTGAATTAGAATTATTAGTATTCTTAAAATACTATTCTAATTATCCTTAATGAAGGGATCTAATGAGGTCAAACCCTAGGAGAGAAAATCATTTTACCTAGCCAATTTCAAATTATTTATTCTTATAACACCTTTGAATAATTCGTATTAATCATAAAATAAAATATTCATTGTCCTAAATATAATAAAATGTTATTTTAATTAATGTAACACAATTATCCACCCTTTCTTCCATGGAATGTTAGGTAAATGTATTGCTTAAAAGTACATGTTTACTACCACCTCCACATAGTGATATAATTTATTTTCCATCATAAACATTCATTAATGGTTATTATAATGTGTTTAATATATATATATATTTATATATATGTTATTTATGAAATAATTATTATTCTATGAGAGAATATTTTGATTATAAATTGAATTTTCTTGTGATTTGATCCATTCATACTATCAATATTCTTTAATTTCATGGTTTTTGATTTTTATGATGATATTTTTATGAAAACGATTCAATTTCAATTTTTGTATATGATGAAACGATGATATGTTATTCGCCCCTTTTTCATTTCCTAGGGTGATGTTATAATGATTTGATGATTGTTTTTTATCCTATGGCACTCATATGTGTGGTTTTAAATAAGTTATTTGTGGATATGAGTTATATATCACACCAATATATTATGAAAATAGTTAAATCTCATGAGATAATTTTTAGAATAGAGTTTATGTGATCGATCCACTCTTGTAAATAGGTGTTGATAGATGATCCACTAATGGAAATAAGTGGTGATACCTGATCTGTAATGGTATGATAAATAATTTTTGAACACCGGTCCATTATGACATAAAGGTCTCAGTAGTTATGAATGATGTATGAAATGGTTTCCCTGAATATGATGATAAGATAATTTTATAATTTATTATTATTATTATTATCCTTTATTATGACTCATGATTTATTTAAGAATATTTCTCACTATTAAGATTCTATAATTTGAAATAATATTGTTTTATTCCATGACTCATGATATGGTTTTATGAAATATTTTTCATTATATTTTTATATTATGTTCATGATCTCATTCTCGCATTTGTATCTTATGCCATCATGTGATCATTGATTAATATATATCATGTTTCCCATATTTATCATATGAGATCAATCATTTCTAATTTTTTCATTACCCTTTTTTTAGAGATTGATTTTAAGTAGGTTTTGTAATGTTTTGTAAAATGTGAGAACATTTTTGGTGATAATAAATAATTTTCTATCTTATGATGTATAAGTATCTAGTACCAAAAGGTATTAAACCATTATGGTTCATGAAGTTATGTTAATTAAATGTATTGATTATCCCTCTAGAGATATTTAATATTAAGTTATAAAATGATTTAGTCACTCATGCATTACAGTCTTGATGGAACCAAATGAGGTATTATATTTTAATATAATCATATCCCCTTTAATTATTTTAATGTGGGATAATCATTGATGTTGGGGTGATTCGTTTATAGGGAATAACAGTGAAGGTATAATTTCTAAGAAAATATAAGGATATATATCATAGTGGAGAGATTTCATATGCCAATAAGTTCTTTTAACCACTCATTTTTTCTTTGTGTAATAATATCATCCATCTTGTGTCACTGATACAATGTCTCCATCTAATTTATACAGATTTCTGTGATTCAGAGTTAATTTAGGTCATTACAAATTAGGTAGATGATCCGTTTTGTTGAGTATGCAATATATTTTATATAGTCTTTTTGGGATTATTCATGATGTGATACATGTATCACCATTTTGGAAGTATCACTCATATTATTTTCATGTCACTAATTTTAATAATGGTGTTCATCAGTTCAACGCATATTTTGTGGAGAATCTATTTCATGTTCCTATAGTATTTAGAAAAATATTTATTTCATTATCATTATTTTAGTTCCCATGATGTCGAAGAATGGCTATGTTTAGTAGGAAGCATGGGAGAGGGAAAATTTGATGTGGGGCCAGTGGACCATGAATCTTACCATGGAAGCTTTTTGATGATTGAGAATATTTCTCATGGATGAACTATGATATAGTGGTGATGATGTATTATCTAGACCAATTTAATATTAATCATTATTTTTAGTTTTCAATAATAAAAAGGTTTAAATTAAAAAATGAAAATATTTTCCACGTGAATTCATGGTTTTAAGATAACTTTGAGTGTTTTATAATTTAAAATGTGTAAAATTTGGCTTATAACAAATGGAATGTAGTGAAGAAAATGTTAGTGTTAACCGTGCAACATGACCATACAGGTAAGTTTATAGGGACCCATTATATTGAAATATGTTTCAGGTATCCCTATAGAAAAAGTGAGTGGACATTTTCTTGGAATGTGAGGATCACGTCATTAGTTTGGGATTTGGGAATTATCATGAATAAATCATGTGTCTCCTTAAAACAATCAAATTTAATGTATGATCCTAGGTTTTTCGATAACTTATGTAACATTTTTTCAACTTCACTCCTTGGTTTTGAACTATTATGAATTTATAATGACACAATGGGATTTTTGGGGTTGTTAGTGGATTTTTGGTAGGTTGAAGCCAAACCTTTTAATAAAATCAACTAACCCTATGTTTATTAGAAACCAAGGGATGAAAGACACATTGTTTGAGGAAAAAAATAAAATCAGGGCCACATTCCCTTGAAAAAACGGTATAATTTTATCAAAGGTAAAATAGAATGTTTGAGCAGGGTTTCCCAAACGGTGTGCCTATACTATGTAAGGTCCCCCTTGAGATAGTTAAGGGTGAATGTTTGTCGCATAGTTTGAAAAATGTGAGGCCAAACCATGTGAAACAATAAAAATATGGGAAATTACCAATTTTCACTTTTTCCCTTAAATTATAATTTTTTCCTTTCTCCTCTTTCTACCAGATAGTTCTTGGTCATGTGATCCTCTTTTAAATCCCTAATCATAGTTTTTTCTGTCATTACATGATTCAAACACTGATATAAACTATATTTTTCTTGTTAGTTAGTTACTGATAATATTCTCAATCAAATTAGGTTGTGATTCATTTCTAATCTTACAAATGATGTAATTTATGTGCAAGATAATATTACAAATTTCATGATTTTCATCAGTTAATTGTGTTTATTGAGATCTAGACTGTATTAGAGGTAGATACTAGGTAAAATTTCTTTTTTGGGTTTTTGGTAGTTGGCCTAGACCATTTCCTCATGGTATGGTTGTTTAATACATTTTAATATTAGTGAATCACAGTAGAGAATCTGGTTCTTCCACTAAAATTTATTTAATGTTTGAATTGAATAAATTATAGACTAATTGGTTTTCCAGTTAGTTCTTTTTTATCATTGGAGGTTGTTATCCCCAATGTAGTCCACCCTTATGGTGCTTCATTATATAATATCTATTTCATACCACCACACTACGTGAGTATGATCTCACCAATGATTTTTGAGACTTTATAAATTGAATTATATTACACCTAATGATAGTATAAGGGTTATTATTCCTTTTCATGTTATGTAATTTGTTTTTATGATTAAATGGATTAAAATTTCTAATGGAAAATGTGAAAAGGGGATGGAAGTAATCATGAATTATGCTTTATCATGAGATGATGACTGAATTGAGATGTTGAATTGATAATGGTAGTGGATGCCTTGGGGATGCTCCATGTATCTTACTTACATTGGATTTTATAATCAATTTTATTCTATAGAACGTGATTATTGTAGTGTATTCCATGGAATATCTATAGAGATCTTGATTTCTATGGATTCCAATTAAATTTGTACCCCATAATTCCAGAATTATTGGACACACTTTATACATTCATATGGACATGATCCTTGCACTCAACCCAAGTCATTACCACGTTTTCATTTAGAAGCTACAAGGAATCGATGAAGATTACTTGGTCATATATACCTTGGATATGTCCCTTAGTTGAATGACATTAGATTACATGACGTGGTTGATCTGGATGTAATACTTTTTATTACATGACATAGTCCATTGTGGATGTTATACTTTTGATTACACTCATGGTCATTGTAGAGATTTTTTCCATTTGTTAAAGATACCCATATATGGTTATTTGATTATAGTTGGTAGAATCTCAATTTTTATACCTTTTTGTTTATTTCCTACATTTTCACTTGTCTACAGGAGCTCGATTATTGTTTTAGAGATACCCATGTTTTGATAGATAAGATCATATTTTTACGGGACCCTTCACTATTATTTCTTCTATACCTATGATTTATTACACACTACTTTGGTTATGTTACATAGAATGGATATATTATAGAAAACATTGGTGGGGTCCAACAAAGTTTTGTCTTACACCTTGTTTGAGCTGTCAATGGGTACATAGACAATCATCATAGATGAATGTATAGATTGGGGAAAGTTCACACATTATAATTCTTGATTATTGATAGGCTTAATAGAATGGGAGAATAGGATCAATCTAGGTTCATGATGGTTAATGGATATATTTTATTTTATGTATTTCTTTTACATTTCGATATATGTACTGTACTTGATTCAGGTATAACTATTTTCCTGCTTTTTTGAGACACGAATCATTGTTTTTTGTGTGATATTGCTTTTTGTTTTATTGTTATAGTTATCTTCTTGAAGTTTATCTTTTGACACTGATTTATATAATTCATCCACTATTGATCAACATGTTGTACACCAATGTTACACTCTGACATGAGTTCATAGGGTCCCCACATAAACACCCTATTCACTCTCTTCTAGGGGGAAGGTTATGTAATAATGGGAGGTGTGTTTGAGGCCATGCAACCCACCAACATGGGTTACCATTCATTGGAATCTTGGTCGGGATAACATAGATTGGTATTAGGGGATGATTAAATTGGTTCATTACTATTTTAAACCAATATAAATCATATCAAAAATGTTTTGTAACATGTTAATAATATATTATTTAGAGTATATAAAAAAATACCAATTTCCTAGAATGAAAAATGATTTTTTTTAATATTTCTCCTTTTATAATTGATTTTATTCCATCATTTGGTGATGTACTAATTGTTCGATTTTATAATTACTATGAGTGAGGGATTTCATTTTTGTCTGTGGCCCTATGTGAGGAGGTAAAGTAATCATGGGTCATGCTTTATTTTAGGCACCAGTCAGAATTCACATTCCATGCATTATCTCATACCATATAGGATGTATTTATTAACATCATGAAATTATTATTATTTTCCTTAAATGGTATACTTATCTTTTGAAAATTGAATTTTGTGGGTAATTGGAAAACATAATTGGTATATAGTGAGAATATAATAAGATAAATAGTGTTTTCAATCTAAGGATACATCAGACTCCCTATGTATTCAAATTTGGCATGTTGATTCATAGAACATTGGTCACATGCACAAGAATGTGTTGTGGCATAGATTGAGTTTATTCCACACTATGGTTCATAAGGTATATGATACCTTATGTATCATAATTTGTCACCGATTTAGTTTTACAATTTTAAAATAATTTTATTTAAATTTAGAATTTATATGAAATTGTCATTTTTAAATAGAGAACTTAACCGTGACCCAGCTTTAGAGCGGGAGGATGGATGTGTCTCTGGTGGTTTTTATAGTTCTCTCTATTACCATGTCCTTTTTTTAAGAGAATGTATAGGAGTATGAAATTTTTATAGGAAGGATTCGACATATACTATGTTTTAATACCTATGAAATGGTTTCTATTTTATTTCATATGAGGATTTTTTTTTGGAATCATAGATACATTCCACCGTGATGACCTCCAGTCGTGCACTAAGTGGCTGCTGAAAACCATCCTCTATAAGTGGTGGTCCATTTAATACATGAACAACCTCATATATTTAGATATTAGGAATCATTTTTAGTAATATTTATGGGTGTTGATTAATAATATTCTAGGTTTTTATATGCTTTATGGACACCAGGAAGGGATCCTCATAGACTACCTCATCAATTAAAGAGCTATCATGTCTATTCCATCAGCTAAATTGACTAATTAATTGAGGTGGTGGAGGTACACTAGCTACTCAGTTGTGTGATGAGACTAAATTTTCTATTTTAGATAAATTCGAGAAACCTTTTTATAATAGTGTGAACATCATGAAATACACGCTTCAAGGAAATTCTATGTATTGGTGGAATTTTATAAACTATGATGACACAATTAAAAATATGGTTTAGAGGGATTTTCAGATCATGTTCCACTATTGCTTTTTTTTCTAATACCCTCATAGATAAAACCAACTTTGTTTTTATTCATCTGGAGAAGGGTGTGATGGTCATTGTGGAGTTTTTAGAATCTCTTAGAGTGATTCTTGTTTTTATATCGATTTATCATTACAATGAATCATCGAGGTTGAGACCCATTGAGGATGGTATTAATCATTTTGTTCATTTGTAGGTCAATTTGTTTATTTACTAGTATAAATGATATAGTGAATTGTGTTCTTATTACTGAAAACTACCTAAGGGGATGCCATTTGAACAAACTAGGGGAGTTCAAAAAGTTTCCCTAGGGTTTCAGTGATATCTATATGGAAGCACTATTTTGGGGTTTTTCATAAGGGGAGTTATAGATAAGATGTTGGTGATAGTAGTGTTGTCTTCTCCCATCAGTGTGTGAGGAGATAAAAACTTAGGAACTAGTGTGATTGAAACCTAGTCAAGGTCCATGATTTAAGTAGGATAGACCATGTAAAACAATTCCATCAGACCATCCCTCTATTAGTTATTTTAAGGGTATAAATTCAGAATCCAGGTTAAAGAGAAGGATTCACATCTTCATATCCTCCTAGGATCTAGAATACTAGAGTTAATTCAGGATGTGGTGGTGGTTTTTGATGAGGAAACCTGGAACAATTTTGACATAGATAGAAGAGTTTTCCTACTATAGTTTTTGAGGATATTTCATAGTGTGGTGGATCATGTTACATATATTTTTACATCATACACCTTATGAGAAGAAACTTATTCCTACTATGGTGATAGGTATGATCATAGTAGACTCCACTCTAGTATCATCTCTCTTTTTTTATACAGTTTCCTCACATAGTTTCATATATGTTTCTTTTGTTGAGAACCTTAGGTTCATTGTTATATTTTCTCAAGGTTTTTTATTTTAGATATTCTTTTGTGGATTACAATGGAGGGGGTGTTTCAATGTAAGTAGATACCCTTTGAGAATGGAGGGTGTCACATCATATTGGATATTTTTGTCCATGATTTGAAAGGGTTCCACATTATACTTGAGATGAAATAGTTATTTTCCTAATGAACCCATATTTATTTCTATCACTGAAGGGTGACCATTACATCACAAGAGGGAAATGTTTATTTAAAAAAGGGTGAATTTGATTTCTAGGAAATATGAGTTAGACCAGATCATTGTGGGATGGGTAGGATGAGATACTAGATTTCATGATTATATAAGGATAATAAGGGAACATTTTATGTATACTTTCCTTAAATGGTTGATTGTTTTGGATATGTTTTCTATATGAATTTGTAGGACTAAATTTTGAGATAGTTCTAGTATTTTCCATCAAGCTACTTGTTTGTGCTACACTGGTATTCATTCCTCTATATAGGATCGAAACTACAGAGTTTCATTCGACCATGAGGTAGATATGAGAAATTTATGAAAAGGTTTTTGTGCAATATAGTAATTCTCCATTGTGTTTTCTAGTACATTAGGAAAAAAGAAATATCTAACTCTTAGGATTTATGTGGAGTAATGGAAATTGAACAAGTTAAAGGTTTTGAAATGGTATCCATTTCAATGAATAGATGATTTATTTGACAAGATTCAATGAGATTTTGTTTTCTTGAAGATTGATTTCCAGCTAGTTTATAACTATGTACGTGTTTGACCAAAAGATATATATTTTTAAACTCTCTAAATAATGTATAATCTATATGAGTATCTTGGTATGTTTATCACTCTAAAAAATGCTCCATAATTTTTTTTAGAACTGACGAACCGAGTTTTCCATCATTAGATGGATTTATTAATCATGGTATTCGTGGATGATATATTAGTGTATCCTCACAATCGACATGACTGTAGACAAAATCATGAGATTTTTTTAGATACACAGAGATATAATTTGTTATATTATACTATAAAAAATTTCCACTTATAGATGTATAAGATTCCCGTCATAGGTCTTATTATCTCAGATATAGAAGTATTACTTGACCTAAATAATTTGAGAGATATTCATTCTAAGGAGAATCTTGTGAACACATTTGATATATGGAGTTTCATAGGATATATTGATATTACAAGTGCTTCATACATGGCTCCCTATTCTTATTAGTAACACTTACAGGCTTGAATAAGAAGGAAGGAATGTTTGTATTGAAAAATAAATATGAGACAGTCTTATAAGATATAAAAATGATATTGAATTTAGTATCGGTTATAATTATTATAAAGTTTGGTAGATGCTACATTGGGTATTTTGATCATTAGGTATCATTCACAGATAATTTTTTATGCAGAGGGACAGAGTCGTGGAAAATGGGTCTCATCAGTTTAGGGCTCAATAGTTGAATTACAAGGCACCAAATCTTGGGATATCAGTTATTATACACCCCATAAGATATCAGAGTAAATATTTATATTGACATAGTTATGTGGAGAACACAAACCAATAAATCCTCGAATATGTACTTGAATTGGGTAATAAGAATTCGAGGAAATTATGGTTGGTTGGATACCTTTATTCATTTGAATTTGATCATCCATATTAGCATGTAATGGGATATTTTGTTTTCGATGCACTGAGAAAGATTAATAAGATATAGGTAGTGTAGGAGGCTAGTAGTGAGTGACATATTATATCATTTTCCAATGAGATTCACATCGAGATGTAGGATACATATGGTAATACTTCTCTCTCATTTATAGAGGTGGCATAAATTCTTCAATATAATGTGAGGATTATATAGATATATAATGTCGAGGACCTAGTCCCAAGGGAGAGTGTTGAATGTGAGGACTAGATTCATGGTTGGACTATTTGTGGGGATGCAATTATGCATTTTTATGGTCATTTTTTCATTATAGAAGACATATGTGAGGAGATAATGAGAGATATTAATTCCTCTGATTGGGTAGTGCATCCCCAGTACACTAATATGTATCATGAATTTCACTAATAGTACTTTTGGTCATGTATGACATCTAAGTTAGTTATTTTAATGATGTGGTATTCCACCTATCAGAAGGTGAAGGTGGAATACTAATGACCAACTTGGATTTTACAATAGTTACCTATTATTGACTAGAAATGGGATGATGTCATGATAGATTTAATGATCAAGTTTTGGAAGTCACCTCGAGGTAGTGATATTGTGTGGGTTATTGTGTATAGGATCACTAGGTTTGTTCATTTCATGTCAATGTGGGATACCTTCTAAATATATGATATTGTTAAACTCTATATCTATGAGTTGGTGAAACTTCATTGGGATCAATATATCTTGGTACTTGATAGGGATTCTCAGTTTATATCTCATTCTTGGCAGTGTATATAGAGGGATTTGGGTACATATGTTCCTATACAAAGAAAATACCTCCCTCAGAACAATGGAAATCTTAAGGGAATGGTTTTGGTGATTGAGGACATACATAGATCATGAATTCTTGATTTGAGGGGGGGGTCTCTTGGGAGAGGCATATACCCATTTGCTGATATTTCATACAATAATTTTCATCACATGATTATAAATATGAAACCTTATGAGGATTTTTCTGGTAGGACAAAATGTTCACCATTATACTTGTTATAGGTAGAAGATATGGTATTCACTGTTCCTTATCTCATGATGGAGACATAAGATAAGTTTCAGATGATTTTAAAATGAATGGATACAATAATGTTTACATTGAATCCCCAGGTTAGTCATCATAAAATCCCGTTAGAATTTGAATTCACGGATGAAATCTTTTTACAAATCTCACCAATTCTAGGATAAAAATTTATTAGTACATAGGGTTAGTCATAACTGAAATATTTTTTCTTGTAAAATATTCTAATGAGGCCTAGGTCGGTAGCTTTCTAGTATTAGTTATCTCAAAGTTACCCAATCATGTAAAAAAATTACATGCGTGTAAGAACCCAGATCTTCTTTTCAGGTATGTCTTCTTTCTTCTGGTCATTTTTTAGGAAAAGGTGAATTCATGGAAATTTATGATGTACATGCCGTGTACTTTATGAGTACATGCTGTGTACTAGATTACCGAGGGTAGCCATGTGCTGGTGGTGTAGCGGCCATGCACACGACCATGTGGGGGTGACCTGTAGGCCACCTAAAGAGGAGTACGGAAATGGAAAGTACACGTTGTGTACTTCCAAAGTACACGATGTTCATTTTCTTCATTAAACATATTGGGGTCGCGTCTAATCGCCAGAAACATCTTTTTCATGGTTTGTTTCAGCTGAGAGCCCCCGTACAGCTGTAATTTTCTTATGAGCCCCTAAAATAGCATCCGATCTTCAATTTGACCACCGTCGATTGCGTTGGGATCAACTCGGTAAGATCTTCCTTGTTCTTGAGCTTTGATTCATGATTCCTCTTCTTTCTCAAGTTATCCTCTATTGAACTTTTTAGACGTTTTTTGTAGATCTTTATCCTTTAAAGGTGATTCAAGCTCAGAGACTCAATAATATTGATCTCCCAACACCGAGGTTGGTGGTTTTGCACCTTTCTGTTGAATTTCATTGAGTTATATATATGCAAATGAGCCAATACCCATGAACGGGGTATTGTGCGTTTACTACTTCAGCCCTATTGTTTACCTGTTATGATTATATGATTGAGTAGAGTATAAAAGAATGTGAATAGGGACAATTTATATGATTTGGAAGTTTATTACCCTACATGATTTCTTGTTTTGACCGTTGGGTCTTGTTCTCCGGTTAAGCTGTTGTTTACTTCCCATGCCTAGTTGTAGGATGTTGTTATTGTTCTAAAATGATGATATGCTATAGACTACTAGCCAATTAGTTCATTAGGTTTACATTGGCGGATACATGTTTCTATACCTACTTGACTTACACAAGGCTGTGAGAACCTGGTGTATAGACAATATGGAGAATGGACATAAGGGATTCTTTAGAGTGTCTGTTTTACTTACAATGTGAGACCATAGGGGGAATTGATGTAAGTGCTTCCTCAGAGTGTATGTAGTTCCTCGATGTGGGCCATAGAGGGAATGTGATGTAAGTGCATTCCTAGAGCACCTTTAGTTACCTATAAGATACTATAGGAGGAATTGACGACGAGTGCTTCCTTAGAGAGTCCATGCTAGGTAGGACCAGAGGGGATATACAAGGAGTACTTCCTAAAGGGTTACCTTTTGTGTTTAGTTTCTTGATTGTGTTTCTAGGTAATACCAGAGGGGATTGTCTATGAGTAATTCTTAGAGGGTAACCTATTTATGATTACTTGTTTGTGATTACCAGATTTGATTAGCTATTGCTTGATATAATAAATGAAATGCATTGATACTGTGGATTGTTTACTACTGAGTACTTCCTTGTTTACTACTTTCTGTACATATTACATGCCATATATTCAGTGTTTGTTAGGAATAGATCTTGTGGTGGTTTCTTACTGGGATTTAGTCTCACACTCGGTATGGGCCTTACATTTGGGCCCAAAAAGATTTTATTGTTGCAATTATAGATAAGGGAAAGTGTCATTCTACTTCTTGTACATGATTTGTAGTGGAGCTGGACAGAATGGGACTGAGCTATGTCTTGTGATGCTAAGGATTTGTTCACTTGCTTCCTTTTATACATTGTTTTAGTACTTTTGTATTCCAACATTGTGATTTGTTTGGCTGCTTTCCTAGACATGTGTGTCATGATTCATTCATATATATCTTTGTTCTTCATTTTATTATTTCCAGTCTTCTGTTGTTTACTATTATATGGATTATTCCTCCTTCCACTATTGTTATTTGTTTTACTTCTACTGTGTTACTCTGCTAATGAGGGGGTAGTCTCCCCACTATCACACCCAAGGCCCTTCCTTCTAGTCAGTAGCCTCTGGCATTCAATGAAATTCCCTTGAGGCCATGTGGCCAACCGGGTATGGGGCGCCTCTAGGTGGCTTCTAGAACTGGGACCTTACAAAATGGTATCAAAGAACTTTCCTCTTTATTATTAACTTACTATTTGGGTCCTATATTCATGGATAGAACAGAATATGTACTTGGTAATAAGATGTGCCTGGGTGTGTCTAACCCGTGTGCAGGGAAAAGTCATTCTACCTCATTTATTGCAACGTTTCTGGTTTTGAAAGTTTACTGTTGATCTAATTTTCTCAGTTTGGTGACTCACATGTATTGTGTTGTTATTGTTGACGTTATATAGGTTCAATTTCTATTACCACCCAATGATATGCGGGAATTCCATCCCATCCATCTTATTGGAACTTTCTAGGAATCACATGTCATGCATTCTCGCCATGCTATTTAGGGTGTATTAGCAATTGCTTGTTGTTGTGATATATGTTGTGCTAGATATGCATGCTATTGTGATAAGATTCTTTGATAGAATACCAGCTGTTTGATAGGGTATATCTTTGTGTAAGGATTCGTTAGAATGAATGCCACGCTTTGGTTCTTGAGGTGTTATGGGCCCTCATGAATTAGAATTTGATGGATCTTTGACCGGTTTACCTTGTTATGACATGTATAAGATTCCAAGATTTGATTCGCAGGGAGTATGGGGCCTCACGAATCAGAATTTGTCACTTTGAGGTTTGTTCTTGTGTTTTTAGGGTTCCAGAGTAGTTTTTGAGGCTTAGTGTCCGACAAAACCAAGAATACATGGTGTGTACTATTATCTACATGCCATGTCTTCTTATGTTCAACAAGAAATTTTGTTTCTTAAGTACACGTTGTGTACTGTATGTACACGCGGTATAGTCTCTAACCGTGTCTCAGACTTTGTGCATGGGGACACGAGGTTTGGAATCCTTTTTAGGACATACCATGTACTGGATGTACAAGTCATGTTGTATAACCGTGTAACCGGCCGTGTCACTAACAACACGGCTAGACAAAATCTTCTTATTACACGTCGTGTTCGTTTGGAACACGCCGTGCGGTGTAACCCTAGTACCTGGCTGTGTAACTGACCACACATGTTAGTGTTATCCTTTCTTGTACACGTTGTGTGCACCTAGAACAAGCTGTGTAGTGTGAGCCGTGTATCCGGTCGTGTATCTAACAACACGAGTCGGCGAGGTTCATCTATTACACACTGTGTTTGGCACTAAATCACTATGTAGTATCATTCTAAGGAGAACCGTGTGTCTTAGCCATGTAGAAGGACTCGGGATGAGGAATATGATTACAGTACATACTGTGTGTTATGTGAACACGTTGTGTATACGGGGTGTTACACGAACAGTTCTGGAAGGAGTACATGCCCATGTGAATGGCTGAAACAAACATGCCATATAGGGGTTATACACGCTATGTAGTTATGTTTTGAAAAACTTGAATGCTTTCCTTATCATGTTCCCTTCTTACGCATTCAATTTTTCAATCCTTGATAATCTTGATCTAAGGTGTGTGTTTGAACTTGCAAAGTCAGGCCACCGAGACATCCTTTGGTTGTACGCCAGTAGCAGGGTAGTGATCCGACACTGGATAACGCTGATCAGGGACTACCTATAGATCCTCCCATTGTTCCAGTCTTGGAACCAACCATTATACCGGACACAGGTGCTGACGCAAAGTTCAGGGAAGGATTTATGAGGATGATGCAGACCATTCCGGGAGCACCGCCTCCTGCCTCGTCGATGGAAGAATTGAAACGGGTCATTTAGTAGCAGCAAACTACCACTTTCTCAGGGGATGGAGGACCCCAGGTTGCAGATTCATTGCTGAAATCCTAGCTGAGGATCTTCGAGCATCTAAAGATACCTTCATATAAGAGGGTGATGCTCTCTATGTATATGCTTCGGGATTTCACCAAGATATGGTGGGATGTGATCTCACTGGCGGGACATCAACAGGTTATGGCCTGGGAGGAGTTATAGAATATCTTCTCTGAATACTTCTATCTAGAGACCTTGAGGGATGATCGAGCCTGAGATTTTATGAGTCTAGAGAAGGGTACTCTATCAGTTATGTATTATTCCTCTCTCTTTAACAAGCTATAGTGTTTCATTCCTATTCCAGGAGGTAATCATTTATTCCTAGAAAGGAAGATTGAGGATGGTTTGAGGCCCGACATCCGATCGCAGGTGAACATATTCAGGTTGACTTCTATCACTTCAATCGTAAACCAGGTGCTAATTACGGTGCGTAATCTAAGAGATTATGGAGTTTTGAGCCAAGGCTGGTCGAAATCTGGAGTTAATATTCCATCTACTGACAGTGGGAAGCGCCATATGGAGTCTACACATGGAGATCCAAGGAGGTGAGATACTACTTCTGGTAGTCAGGCATTGTGCTACAAGGTAGGAAGAGAGGGCATACAAGGCCACACTTCCTGAGAGACCTAATGGAGTGCCCATATTGTGGCAAGATGGGTCATCTTTAGCTCTTCTGTCATATATTCTCACCAAAAGCTGGTGAAAAGGGTTCTTCTATGACTCCTTATTCAGGAGAAGCAGCACCAGTTTCTCACCAATCTTGGAACTAGAGTGCTTATGACTATTCAGACTGAGGTGGAGGTCGTGTCCATGGTACCAAGTCACCTAATTTTCAGTGAAAATAGGGTGGATCAGTTCAGGATGGCCAGATAGGGTCACATGGACATAGTACAGGCCGGACTTTTGCAGTGGAGCAGACCCACCAAGAGCAGGATCCCGGACCCTCTATAGTGAGTGGTACGATCATAGTAGCCTTAGTTTTATCTTCTGCTCTTTTCGATATAGGGTCTTCCCATATCATTATATCTATTGGTGTCGTGGAGAGCCTTGAGCTCTGTATCTTTTCTTCTCCTAATATCTTGAAACTAGACACTCCGTTGGGGATTGGAACGTCGAGTGTACATCCGTGCAAGGAGTTCCCTCTAGAGGTTAGTGGGTGTCACTTTTTATGGGACCTATATGTCCTAGAGATGACGGGATATGATGGCATTCTCAGAATGGACTGGTAAGTTCCCTTCCAGGTAGTCGTTGATTGCTATTGTTGTAGGGTGGGTTTCACATCACCAAAGGGTGTATCTTTTCTTCATTGGGGCGAGTGGGATGTCCAAGCGAGCATAGTGGGTCCCAAGCATCATGGTTTTGGAGGAGTTACAACCTAGTTTACTAGTCTATATCTGGATGACTAGGGTACTTCAAAGTTAGACTTTCCTCTAGTGGTGGATCTTTACAGGGATGTCTTTCTAGAGTAATTTTTAGGTTTAACACCAGAGTGAGAGGTGGAATTCTATATTGATCTTGTTCCAGGAGTGGCACCAGTGTACATTCCTGTTTATAGGATGGCTACACCAGAGTTGCATGAGCTCAAGAAGAAGTTGGGGGTGTAGCCGGAATAGGGTTTTATCTGACACAGTACTATCCTTGGGGTTCACCTGTCCTTTTTTCAAGGAAGGCGGATGGTAACCTCAGGGTTTGGGTGGATTATCAGAAGTTAAACAAGTTGAAAGTCAAGAACCTATATCCATTACCGAGGACTGATGACCTTTTTGACCAGCTTTGAGGAGCCCGGGTGTTCTCGAAGATTGACTTGAGGTTCAGTTACCATTAGTTGTGAGTTAGACCATCAGATATACCAATTACATCCTTTCAGAGTAGGTATGGTCTATATAATTATATGGTTATGGTGTTCGGTCTCACAAACGCGCCTGTAGTTTACATGGCCCAGATGAATCGAGTGTTCCACCCATACTTGGTTCCCTTCATGGTTGTTTTTGTGAATGATATCTTGGTGTACTCTCACACTCTACATGACCATGCCATACACGATGAGATCATTTTGATTACACTGAGAGAGCATTAGTTATATGTTATGTACTCAAAATACCACTTTTGGATGGATCAGAATTACTTCTTGGGTCATGTTGTCTCTAAGACAAGAGAGTTGGTAGATCTAGAAAAATTGAGAGTAGTCATTTCCTGGGAGTATCCAAATAACGTCTTTGAGGTATGGAGTTTTCTAGGGCTTGTTGGATAAAATAGATGATTCATTCAGGACTATTGAGGCTTAGTAGCACCACTGACGGGTCTGACTAAGATGTGTGTCATTTTCTTGTGGTCAGATTCTTGTGAGTCAGCCTTTCAGAAGATGAGAGGGAGGTTGAATTCAGCACCAATACTAGTGTTGACACAACCGGGAAAGAGATACATTGTGTACTGTGATAGTTCAGGTATCAGGCTGGGAGCTGTGCTTATGCATGGAGGAGTCATTGCGTACAGGTCTCGGTAGTTGCAGCCACATGAGAAGAATTAACTGATGCACGATCTCGAGTTGGCTATAGTTTTTCATGTCATTGTCTATTGGAGACATTATCTTCTAGGAGAGAATTTTGTATATTTCACCGACCACAGGAGTATAAAGTACATCTTTACTCAGCGTGATCAGAATTTGAGACAACGAAGGTAGGTGGAGTACCTTTAGAAATTAGTCTTTGATCTTGCCTTTATGTATGGGAAGGGCAACCCAGTGACTGATTCGTTGAGAAGGAGTACTTAGATATAGTTAGTTCATGAGGCCAATAGTGAGTGGAATCTTATGGATTTGTTCTATAAGATTAATTTAGAGGTGCATGACAGACAGAGACATACGTTTATTTCTCTTGTAGCTATTACCTCTACCCTTCTTGATCGAGTGCGAATGAGGCAGCAATCAGATTCATAAGGCCTAGTCATATGAGATAGTCTGTCAGGATAGGACCATATTCCGGGATGAACCATTGGTGAGGATGAGATCTTGCATTTACAGGGGCGTGTATGGGTGCCATCAGACATACGAGAGGATCCGATACAGGACATTCATTCATTAGTTTGGGCATTTCATCCTGGTGTCACCAAGATGTATCGTGATCTACACATTCAGTATTGGTGGGCATGTATGAAGAGAGATGTTGATTTTTTCTTCATGAGGTGTTCCAATTGTTAGCATGAGAAGGTGGATCATCAACGACCAGCAGAGCTTTTATAGCAGTTACCCATTCTTGAGTGGAAGTGGAATGATGTCGCAATGGATTTTGTGACAGGTTTATCGAGGTCACCTCAGGGGAATGATGAATTTTGGGTTGTAATTGACATACTCATGATGGTTTCTCACTTCTTTCTAATCAATGAGACCTTCAGTGTCGCTGAGATGGGATGGTTATACATCCATGAGATTTTGCGCTTACAAGGAGTTCCACACATCATTGTTTTACATATAGATTTTTGTTTTACTTCTTGGTTCTGGAAGGGGCTTCTGAAGGCTTTGGGTACACAGGTACTTTTGAATACTGCATACCAACCCCAGACAGATGGCCAGTCTAAGCATACGATACAGGGGCTTGAGGATAGGCATCGAGCATGTATTCTGGTTATTGGTGGTTCTTGGGAGAATTGCATAACTCTTGTGGAGTTTTCCTACAACAATAGTTTTCAAAAAACTCATCAGATTTCACCTTATGAGGCTTTGTATGGTAGACCATGCCAATCACCCTTATGATGACTGGAGACTGGAGAGACAGCTTTACTAGGACCACATCTGATTCATGAGACCTCATAGTAAATATAGTTGATTCAGATGAGGATGTCTACTGCGCAGTCTCACCAAAAGTCTTATGCTGATCAACAGAGAAGTCCTCTGGTGTTCGAGGTTGGGGATCAGGTTTTTCTATGTGTCACACCAAGGATAGGACACAATAGGATTAGGAGACAGGGTAAGCTTTGGCCGAGGTACATCGGGTCATTTTAGGGGTTGGAGAGAGTTGGGATGATTTCCAATTGTTTGCAGTTACCTCAGATGTACCGAGCTATGCATGATGTTTTCCATGTTTCTCATTTGTTATGTTACTTCTCATACCCGTCTCATGTTTTCCAACCCCGAGAGGTTGAGTTGGAAGTGGATTCATCATTTTAGTATCATCTAATCTGGATTTTTGATCGATGTACAAAGGTTCTCAGTGGCTAGTATGTCCCTTGGGTATGAGTGATATGGTAGCACAAGAGAGTACATGATGAGACTTGGTAGAGGGGGCCGATGTACTAGAAAAGTGGTCATATATATTTGAGTTTTCTTCTTCTACACCAAATTTCTAGTGAAACTCTTTGAGTTATAAGTGAAAAATCACCAATACCCATGAACGGGGAATTTCACGTTTATTGTTCCAGCCCTAGTGTTTGCGTGTTATGCTTGTATGCTTGATTAGAGGTTAATTGAATGTGAATAGGGTCAATTTATTTGATTCAGATGTTTTTTCCCATTCTCAATTTCTCGTTTTGACTGTTGGGTCTAGTTTACCTATTAGGATTTTGTTTACATTCCCGAGCCTAGTTGTAGGATGGTGTGATTATTCTGATATGTTGATATTATATAGAAAGCTATCCAAGAAGTTAATGAGGTTTACATTGGCTGATACACATTTCTATACCTAGTTGAGTTACATAGGGCCGTGATAACTAGGTGTAGTAGATCATAGGGAGAATGGATGTAAGGGCTTCTCCAGAGTGTCAGTTTTACATACAATTCAAGACCATATGAGGAATTGACATAAGTGCTTCCTCAGAGTGTCTATAGTTTCTCGATGCGGCCCACCAAAGGAATGTGAAATAAGTGCTTCCCTGGAGCACCTTTAGTTACTGATACAATACTATAGGACGAATTGATAGCGAGTGCTTCCTTAGAGAGTCTATGCTAGGTAGGACCAGAGGGGAGAGGCTATGACTACTTCACAGAGGGTTAACTTTTGTACTTAGTTTCTTTCTTGTGTTGCTAGGTATGAGTAGAATGGATTATCTATGAGTACTTCCCAATGGGTTACCTATTTGGGATTGCCTGTTTTGGATAGCTATTGCATGATATATGAAACTGAATGCATTGAAACTATAGATTGTTTAATTATAAGTACTTCCATGTTTACCATTTTCTGTACTTATTAGCTGCCATATATTCACTGACTGTTAGGCATAGATCTTGTGGTGTTTGAGTTCTGGGATTTAGTCTCACACCCTATTTGGGCCATACATTTGGCCCCAAACAGATCATATTGTTGCAGGTATAGATAAGGGAATGTCCCTTCTACTTCAAGTACATGATTTGATGTGGATCTGGAGAGCATGGGACCAAGCTATGTCTTCTGACGCTGAGGAGTTGTTTACATGATTCCTTTTGTACTTTGGTTTAGTATTGTTGTACTCAAACATTGTGATTTTTTTGGCTTCTTTCCTAGAAATATGTTTCATGCATCATTCATATATATATATTTGTGTGTGTGCTCCATATTATTATTTCCGGTCTTCCACTATATATTTTTTTATGGATTATTCTTGCTTCCACTATTTCTATTTGTCTTAATTTTGCTGTGTTACTCTACAAATGAAGGCACGATTTCCCCACTATCACACCCAAGTACCTCACTACTAGTCAGCATCCTTCGGCATTCTAGGAAATGAGCTTGAGGCCATGTGGCCAACTGGGTATGGGGAGCCTTTAGATGGATTCTGAAACCGGGACATTAAAATGTATCTCAGTTTTACTATTATAACTCATTGTCATCTCATACATAGTAGCTGGATGAGGTTGAGTTATATATAGATTTAAAATTTTAGGGTAATTCAATCCATATAGTTGAAAGGAGCTTGAAGGCTCTCCGAGGCTATTAGTTTTCTGTTACGAGTTCTATTATAGAACCACTATTCACCAGATGTGACTTGTGAGTGGGAGGATGATGTATATGCCTAGTGGACGATGATATTATTAGATGATTCTTGGTTACCCTTAGAATGGAAATTTAGGGAAAAATTTCAATATTGGGGGATATTTTATGATCTTAGGTTCAATATATGTTTCACGATTTTTTTATTTTGCTCCTTGGTTTTGAAATAATGTGACTATATAATGATATCACAAGAGTTTCAAGGGCATCTAAGGATTGTTCAGAGCCAGGATCTTGAAAATTGTAGAAACTATTCATGGTTACACAGTAGTTTGAAATAATAAAATTCGAGACACATGGTTTTATTAAACCATGAAGGGAATTTCATAGGTAATACCAAAGTATCCCAATTTGAGGAAACAGTGGAAACATGTCTGTAAGACCTTGAAAAAACAATTAATTTCTAATAGTGTATAAATGCATAGTTTATACAAATTTTCCCAAACCATTATCATGAAACATCCAAGCTCCCATTAAGGGAAGTGAAGGGAACATTATAGGAAGACAGTTTGGAAAACTAGTCGGAAAAATATCGCAACCTAATTAGAAAATTAGAAATTTCTATTTATTTAATTTTTTAACTTTTAATTTTTTCCCTTTATCCTCATTCCACCAGATATAACCATCATTTAAAAGATCCTTTTGAAGTTAAAATTTTATCCATGTCTTATATTTCTATATCTAGACTCATATTAGAACATTTTTGGTCTCATTTTATCCTCACCTATAAATTCTTCAATCATTTTATGGTATTCTTTGTTTGACTTTATATCAATGGATTTATTTAGGTGTAGGCCAAAATTATGTAATTCCTGGATTTTTTTCCAATTTTTCATCTAATATAGAATGAATCAAAGGTGTAAATTGGATTTTCTTTTCTTCTTTTTGTATACTGTAGGTGGTATATAACTTTTCCATTTTTCTTTTATTGGATTATATCTTTATAAAGTTTCCTCTCACTCCAAACCATTTGGAATATCCCCTAAATGTAATTGAATTTTTGAATTTAGTAAATTAGAGATTATTAAGGTTCCTATAGAGTCTATTTTCATCATTAGAGGTTAAAATACCTTACATTGGACACCATTGGGTAATGTCTTTAAATCTTTTTTAATTTATTCCACCCTACTGGTTATGTGTGAGATCACCAATTGTTTAGGAGCCTTGTAAAATTTAATGATAATTGAATCGTAACACAATGAGTTTTTGTGATCCTTTTTCTAAAAAATTAAATATTAGTTTATATCATTTAATAAACTAATTCAAATTTTCCTTTCACATGGAACCGAATTGTATTACATTACACACAACATCGAGATGGAGTACAATACACACAACACTAAGTTGGCATACGCTACATGAAACATCGATGTTTTTATAAAACCTCATTTTATTATTATAATTATTTTAATGAGATCACTATAACCTAGATGTTTTAAATATTTATAATAATATTATTAACTACTTTTAAAATATATTTTACAATTGTTTTATAAAATTAAAAATACTGATAAAAAAGATATGATTTTTGGGTAATTTCCATCTATGTTTTAAAATACTATTTTCTCGAATGATCCAATTTTAATAAAATTAATTTTGAAAACATTTAAAAATTTAATTTATTAATATAAAATTAATTTTTCAATTTATAATGTCTAAATTATATTTAGTTGAGTTTTTGGATTTTTTCTAAGAAACATAGTTTTTTATGAATAGTAAAAATTACTTCTTTTTAGTTTAAAACTGATTTTTGTGTAACAGATTATTAATTTTAAATTATATTCAATTCTTTTTATGTTAAATTAGATAAATATTAGATTTATTTAATAAATTTAATTCACTGTAGTCCATTTCACCATGAAATATAATTTAAAATCTTCAAAGACATTTGAACTCTTTTGTACTTTGAAAACCTCTTATTTCATCATGTCTGTGGGATTATAATTAATCTTAATTTTAACAATTTTGTGATTTAAAATTCAAATAATTTACATAAACCGTTGTGTTTGGTAGATTATTTAGATAAAAATAAGACCAAGATATTTTTTGACAAAGATGACTAGTAAAAGTAAATAAAATTAATGCCGTCAATTAATGCCAAATTAAGCTTAATTTGTATCTAAACATTATAATTAAGGGACCAAATGACCTAGACACTTGTACAACAACCATTTAATTTATATATTTATATTATAAACCTTCCATTATTGAGTTTTTTGGTTTTTTATTCCATTTTTATGTAAGAACAAGTGTACAACTATATTGTTTCTAAAATTTCCAAGTGAGTCTTTTTTATCCCTATAAAAAGTCACCACCTCTCCCGCATCATCACACCTCTAAAACTTTTTAATTTATGCCAATTACTAACCAATACCCTCCAAAAAATCCATCTATTCCTCCTATAATCCTTCCCATGGGAGTAAGTATATCCAAGAAATCATTTTGTCATAAAACCAAAGGGAGTTACAATATTAAGAGGTATCACCTTCTATCAGGTCTTTTCTTTTATTTTCCTTCTCCACCCAATCCTCGTTATTTTCCCCATAATTGTAAAAAAACAATTATAATTAATATTCAAGTATTTATTCATGATAATTATTTAACCTATACTTACGAACACCTCTATCTAATGGATAATAAACATATTGTTTATGTATACGTTGAACTATTGCCTCCCTAAATGATGATTTTTCAATTTTCCATATCACCTCTCATTATGGCCATTATAATGGAAAAAATATTTATATATTATATTTATTATATTTATAATGAATCTATTCATCAGTAATTATTATTTTTATAATACTATTATGCATTTCATCTTATATAAATACGACAATTTTATTTTAGGATGTGTGGACTACAGCCCCCTCAAAGCGATATGATTTCTTCATACACTACACGGATTGTATTATGTATAATAATAGTGAATATATATTATATAAAATATCTACTATAATAATGTTATATGTATATATATATATTCATATCTTTCTTTTACATTCTTCTCTCAACTAGACAATTATGCAGAAATCGTGTTCATGCGTGTGTAGGGCTAGCCATCTCCTTGAATAATGCTTTATGTTTCATACAAATATACTATATATTTTATTATAATAAAAATATATGAAATTTAAATTATATTTATATCATGTTTAACAATTTTTAATCCTCATATATTTATAACGACTAATGATATATCAATTTAAAACTCAGGCGAAGAACGAAGCAAATATTACCCAAATTCAAACCTTAAGAAAGGTTTCTAAACATGCGGGAAATATAAGGTTATAATTAAAAATATATATATAATTAGATATAATTATATGGTTCATTAAAATATGTATAATAAATATATATTTTTTATAAATTTATTTTTAGAGGGTATGATTAGATTCAAGGAACAAGGTAAGGGGATATCATCTCACTTTTTCTTCCTATGAGATACATGATGTGTTCTCCACTCTTTCCTTCAGTTTGGTGTATTTACTGCACATGATTTTATTATTTGTATCTTATATAAAATATAATGTGTATAAACATATCCATTTTTTGAACTTTCATTCATGAGGTTATGTTTCAGAATATACCAAATTGGTAAAATGGTTTGTTTGAATTATTCTTCTTTGAGACTCATGTTTTATTATCACCTAAAATATTTTTCTAGGTTTATTTACAACCATTTTACATGTTATATCATTAATATCATTATTTTTATGATTTTTTTAGTTTCCTTTAATTTTATTTTCTTAGTTTTTGATTATGATCCCACTTTACAATGTTATAAGAGTTTTTTGAGAAAATCTAATCGCTTTTCGAGATTCATGATGTTTATTCCACTTTTGATGAAACATTTTGATCAATATATCAGGAAAACTAATTATCTTCCCTCTCTAGTATTTATTCCCAATATCCTTAAATGATGGTATAAATATTTCAGTCTTTAGTACTTATATTAAAATTTTAATGTAAAATGTGATTGTCTCTTACCTCGGTCGGAAATCTATTGAATTAAAAAACCATGTTTTCAAAAATGTTATAAAAAAAGTTTTTAAAATATCCTTGATGTTAATTTTTTAAGGAAAGGTATTTTAAAAAAAATGTTTTATTCTTTTCAAAGATTCCTATATTTTTTTTAAAATATATTTTCAATGATATGTTTTTTAGATGGAATTATATTATAAAAACAATTATTCAAAGAATAAAGGATATTTTCTTCAAGAAATGAGTTTAAATATCCATAAAAATTATTTCTCATAAAAGATTACATCCATTGGTGCTACTCATGAATTTATGGGGAATTTGTTCAATATTTCCTTTCATATTTTTTCTTTGAATGGATTATGTATTGATGGTATGATGTTTATGGAACCTGTTTCACATTCATAGAATATATGATTTGAAAACCCACTTCTTTTCACTTGTTATGTTTATTAATAAATGATTATGAAACCGATATCTTTCTATACGTTATTCTATGATTATTTGTTTACAAAACCCATTTTATTTAATGGTTTATTTTATTATTTTTTATTATTTTTTGGCACATGTACAAAAAATTTCATTATGAGTTGAGTAGGACCTATATCTTCCTCTAATGTATTGGGTAATGATTTATATCTCATTAGATACACTAAGATGGCCATGGGAGGGAACCAGGACTACCATGATGGTTTGAAGAGTGGACTCATGCTACTATGATGACCATATGAGTGAAACATGTTTACCAAGATGGTATGACGAGTTACATGATTCTACTAAGATGGTCATGGGGTTGAACCATAAACACGAAGATGGAATGTCGAGTGAAATCTTGCTACTATGATGGACATGGGATTGAAGCATGACTACCACAATGTTATGGGGAGTGATCTCATGCTACCAATATGGATTTGGATGTGATTCCTTGAATACTATGGATGAACTTGTTTACATGGTCACAATGTTATTCATGGACCTGGTTTCTTGCCCATATGTTTATAAGAGGGCCAGATCTGATTTCCTTAACCAAATGAGTGAACCTGTTTCAATGTATACAAGGTCATATTTTTATATGATTATGTTTCGGCTATAATTACATGTTTCATTCCTATGTTATTCATTCATATATTATGTTTTTTATTTCCTTATGATTTATTTCTTATTAACTGATTTTCAAAATTCCTTGATTTAGGTATATGATCTTAGATATACTGGGGATGACCATATATTTTCATGATCATGATATTATACTCTTATTCTAATAATTATACTTATATATTTCATTTATTGACCAATACTGAGAATTTGAGATCACCCCTATTTAGGATTCCTTTCATAGGTTATGAATAAAAGCTTTAGGATGAATTACTAATGGTGGAGATCTTTGTGGGATATGTTGATGATATTTCACCAGGATAGAATATTTTTTCCATGTTTCCAAAGAAACTAAACTATTATGGCCCTCGGGCATGTATTTTTTTAATGTAATGATTATTCGTCTAAAATGCTGTAATATCCATTTATTTAAGGACTATGAAAATATATTTTTTATCAAAGGAAATTTTTATTTATCTTTTGGAAACGAGGATGATGAACCCTTTGGTAGAACCTTAAGAAAATGTCTATGAATATGTATAATGATGATTGAATGTTTAGGAAAATGTATTGGAATATTGGTATAGGATAGAGTGAGTGGTTTCCTAGAAATAAATCCATGTATAGATACAACAAGTGGATTTGGTTCTAGAACAGATGTACATAGGGGTAATACCTCTAACAAAATGTTCAAGGCCTGGCTTGGGGTATACAGGTACAGGAGAATGGGCCTTTCTGCACACTCAATGTAACACCCCAGGTAAATAAAGAATATGACATTTTCACATTTATCCATATTTGTGAATAGAATTTTAATATAACTTTAAAGGGGATGCTATGCTCGATGGCGTACCCAATACACGACAACGAGTTTCTTGGGAATCTTATATTGCACTCTAATAATAAAATAATAATATTTTAAATTGTAGTTAACGCCTAGCCGTTGTAATGGCGGGAATGAACGGAACTAACTAAAAAATGATTATATATGTTTGTAAAATATTTTTACTTTTTACAATAAATGTTACAGGATTAAAAATTCGAATGAATCCAATTTTAAGTGTAAACATTTGAATATTCTTTAAGAGGTTGATTAACCGCCTTTTGATGAAGAACCTCTTTTAAATCCACTTTTTGACAGCGGGAATTAATTATTAAATTAATTAATGTAACTTATCTGTTTTTAATTTTGTAAAATAGACATCATTTTTGAATTAGGAATATCAAATATAGCCTAGGGTGAATTTTTGGTAATTTTCTGAAAAACATCAATTTTTGATGAATAGTGAAACCACTAAGTGGTAGTTAATGAAACTGATTTTTCATTTAAATGAAACATTACCACTTCTGTGATTTGAATTTCAAAAATCCGACATACATGGTTGTCATTAAGAAGTAAAATTTTGTTCAATGGGATTAAAATAAGTTTTTGGTGAATAGTAACTTTTAAGTTTATTAATCGCGATTAGAGGTAATTAGTGTAATTTAAGGTAAAAATAATATTTTAATAATATGAAATGACCTAGACACATGTTCTACCCTCATTGGATGTGTCATGGCCGACCAAGACAATCCATGGGTCAACTTGGGGACCCCATGGAGCCACTTTGGTTGGAAAATGACTTTAATACCTTTTTATTTAATGTTAAAATTAAAATGTCACAAACATGTGTTGTTTTACTAAAACAATTTTCATATGGGGTTATAAAAGTCATATTTTTTACTATAAATATTCATTAGAAAGATAAAAGGATTTCATACATCATGATATTTTTCTTATAATTTTTAGACACTAAATAAATTAAATTATTAATGACACCATGATGATGCAGCGATTACCTCATTATTGAATGATTTAAATAAAATGAAAAGATAATGTACAATATAAGACCTAAACATGTCTCAAACCTATTGGATGTGTTCATTTCAAAACCTTATCACCTTATCCTATAAATATATCCTTTTGGGACCTTTAAAATCTGAAAATAATTTTATAATAAAGTAATGTTTTATAACTTTCCAAGAGTGCCCCTCCTTTTCTCTTATAAAAGGCCCCCAACTCTACCACCTTACCCACACCTCTCAAGCCTTTTTCTAGTCCAAAACTTGACCCTTTAATCTCTAAAAATCCCTCTATTCATCATTTAAGCCTCACATTTGGTCATAATCCTTTCCAAGGAAGCCTTTGATCTCAAATCAAGAAGAGTTACCCGATTTTAAGGTAATGTCTTCACTTGTGTTCTTTTGTTTTATTTTGCTTCTCCAACCCTCTAAACACTTTTTATTCCTTTATTTTGTAACAAAACCAGTATCTTAAATATACTAGGATGTTGTTATATGAAGTATTCGAGATACACTTACACACACCTTCATCTAATGGTTAAAGAACAAACTGTTTCTATGGTTGGCGAATTTCTGCCTCACGAAACGATGATTGTTCAATCTTCTTTTAACACCTTTAATGGTGGCCATTATGATGTCACTATACTTTATATATGATATATATGGTATTTATTTTTTCTGTATGCTTCTGAATTTTATATTTAAAACATTCCTTTATGTTTTTCATGTTGTGCAAATGCGATAATTTCATATGAGGAAGTGTGGACTACCGCCCCCTCAAGTGATGTGACTCGTTCCTGCAATACATGGAATGTGTAAAGAATGAAATTAATGAACAAATGTGACATATATAACATATATATTATACTGGAATTATAATATATATATCCCAATTAATTTTAATTCCCTTAATATGACAATGAAATGAAAGTAGTGTTCATGCGTACGTACGGCCTACCGTCTCCATTAAGGGTGTATTTCATTTCTTTTTATCTCCAAATGTTATGGAGTAGTATAAAATGAATATTTAATGGATATATATGATATTTAAATCATTAATACTATTCTGGAGATGATTTACTCATAACTACATGGACAATCATTTTCAAACAAGTTCATTTTTAACTCGTGTACCAAACATCGACAAAAACGTGTGATATGAACTGACATTAATAACCAATTATTATAACATTATAATATGTGATATAAACTGAATAATAATATTTAAAATATGTCCTTATGAAATTATAAATCGAACAAATTTTATTATTCAGGAATATAAATAAACAAACAAGACAAGTCAGACTTGAGGTAAGGGATCCAACCTCTCTCTTTCTTTTTAAGTACACTCTTTTATGTCATTTCTTTTAAGCTCATATTTATTATGTTTGGGGATGTTATTTTATATTCCTCATAATTTAATTTTTATGTTCATATTATGAGAGACCCTATTTGATCTCATAAATCCATTTTTGGAAGTTTTAAGTGGCGTCGTTAGGCTGCCGAGTTTTCGTAAGGGATTTTTTATCTCACATTTATTACCATGACAGTTATGAATGTTTGCCACTATTTCCTTTGATTGGTGTATCTAATGCACATTATTATACTCATTGTGTAATATAATTTCATTTATGGGTATTTTAATCTTCATTGTATGACCCTTCTTCCATGGGGTGTACGTTTCGAAAGTTACCCAACTCGGTAAGGGGACCTTTCACCCTCCTCTTTTTAAAAGACTTCTTTTGTTATGCCTTTTAATTCAAATACTATTATGTTGGGATATGTTCCTATATATCCTTATTTATGTAAATTTTATTTCCAAGTGATGAGATTCCATTTTCTCTCTCATCAACTCATTTTCTGAATTTTAAAGTGACGCCATTAGGCTGTCAGATTTCTATAAGGGAACTTCTTAACCCTCTTTCAATTATTTGGGATAAACCTCTACTTATTGATTTTATTATGCCAAGATTATGTGTGGAATCTCTATGTTGTAATTTCCACAAACCGTTTTGTAGATATACTATTTCTACACATAATCATCTCATTGATAAATTCTTACGAACTTGAATGGGAAATAATAACCCAATCTCATTTCATTGAGTTAAATACCTATGTCAATGGTTTTATTTTTCCAAGATTATGTGTGAATGACCTATGATTGTTTCACACTTAATATCCACTTATATTGGGTGTATTTATATTTCTCACACATAATTATGTGATAGATTTATCCTAAATTTAATGATACCATCTTTATAATGGATTTCATCTCAATTTACATTTCCATTGAGACTTGATTTTTGTTATGCACGAACTCACTCTTATATGGTGTGTATACTGTCCTTTGACATATTATATCATAAATCCCTTTATTATCATGATATTATAAAGATTTTATAAAATGTTATTCCGCAATTATTTGTATTCAAGTGTCTCTCATTTTGTTAAAAACTCTTTAACAAAAATATTGTTTTAAATGTTTTAAAGATTCATTATTATAAGTCTTTATCTTTAATGTCCATTTTTTAAAAATGGTTTTCTGTATTTATTTATATGGACATTAATGTTTTAAAATTATAATTCCATTAAAATATTCAATGTGGTATAGGACACTTTTATTCAAAAAGCTCTTTTAAATGGTTTTTGAAAATGGATTGATTAATTCAATATCTTGAAATTACTTATTGTGATTGCAAATGATATGTTGTTATTAAAATGTTTATAATTTCAATATTGTATGTGCAATTATGGTACTTGGACATTTTACGGGTGGTTACGTGATAAACCATATGAAGGGTGGTGCCGTGAATACCAGGACAGGTGGTTACATTATAACCTCCAATGCATTGGGTATGGAAGTCGGTTGTATGGCTATTCCATTAAGTATGTGTGGAACTCAACCTTATGGTTATTACATTTAAGTATGTTTATGTCCCAAGTTACCTTTATATGTTATGTGTTCTTTATATGGGTTTTATGGTAATATTTTGGTTACAAAATGTTAAGTAATGATCTTTTATTCAGTGAAGAGTTTTTACTACTTCATAAAGGTGAAAAGTATTACTTTGGTGAAGTACTCATGGTTTACTTGTTGTTTTTGGAAAACTAACAGTTTTCCTTTTTTGTGTATCCTTTACTGGGCTTTTTATGCTCATCCCATATTTTTGAAATGTTTTCCATAGGACTTAACGATGAATAGGGCCAAGGATGGGATCAAGGGAAGACATGCTATCTAAAACATGGAACTAGACATGTTTCTTTTTAAGTTTTTTTTTATTTTATGGAAACTTAGTAGAAGTGTCTACTATGTAATCTTTTGAGATGTAATAGTTATGACCTCATTCTCTAAAACTCTAAACCTGAAAAGATCCTCAATGTGAATTATTCATTTAATTCAATATTAAGTAAGGTTTAAGGCTGGGGCCTTATATCCAATTTGACAATCCCTGGGGATATGCTTTGGAAATTTTAAAAACCATCATGAACATTCATCAATCATTTTAATAGATTTGGTCAACGAATAACATTGGATAAACCCATAGTGTCATGGATTAAGGATGATTTCATTAGTTACAAATACTATGAGTTCTTTTCCATGATTATGTGGTTCCTCATTATGATTTATATTTCGTACTTTATACGTTTTGTTTTAGTCAATGGTTGGAACCTGAAGGAACCACATTAGTTGTGATTGTGAAGGAAGATGCAATGATTTTCCTCCCATGAAACCAAATGATATTGGAGTTGGAATGAAAAATCTTGTTTCTATGCTCACATATCTTTCTAAAGCTATGAATCACGGTGGAATTATAAATGTGAAAAGGATAGAATAAATTTCTATTCATCCTTTCACAAATCAACATCCACATTCTTTTAGGGGGACTTCTAATCCAATTTTTTCTAAACAATGGATCAATATGATTAAAAAGATTTTATTTGTTCTTCATTGTTTAGTGCATTAGAAATTAGTTTTTTATTTCGATTAGAATGTGAAGCTAATCAATGGTGGACTCATGTCATGAATATGTATAATATGAGATTTAAACGATGGTATGGGATGATTTCCTGAACTTATATTTCAATATGTTCTTTCCCTAGATTCTCGATACCAATATGGAGAAAGAGTTCCTTGAGTCAATGAAAATGTTTGATGATTCTTTTGGTACCTATGAGGAGAATTTCATTAGACTTATGAGGTACAATTCAGTAATTATCATCCATATGAAATATAATTTTGATAGGTTCTTCAATGTCTTAAAGACAAGTCTTAGAAGGGCGTTGTCCATAATAGTATTCAGTAGCTATGAAGAGATATTCTTTTTCCAATAAAGGTTGAAATGGAGGTTAAAGTTGCATATCAGTCTCATGGTTTTGATAATAAGAGGATGATGGAGTTTTAAGAAAAATATAAAAACAATGAAGATAAGAAGATGATATTTTATTTGTTTTCAAAGTGTGGGAAGAAGGAGGAAATGGCCTTAAGGGGTCTAATAAATGTTTAATGTGTGGAAGGTAATGCCACCAGGACTAAGATTTCCATTGTGATTGGAAAATGATATCTAATATACAGAATGCGTAAAATGAGTCACATAATCCTCCTCCCACAATTTAATGAAAAAATGTAAGGAGAATGAGAATTCTGTTAATCACTACCCAAACCCAATGGATAGTGTTGGTGATCGTAGTCTGAAACCTCTTAATCACTAAGACAAGGGGAAATCTCACGAAATCACTATTTTATATATGGGGTGCGATAATGATGTGATGAAGTGTAAACTTAAAATACACTCTAGGACTACTAATGTCATATTTGATTCTAGATGTACCATCTTTTTAACAACTAAAAAATTTTCTAATGGTGTTAAGATTCCTTCAAAACAATTATATGAGGAATTTCTTGTGGAACCCCCTAATGGAATGTTGATTTCATCTCAATTCTAGGATACCTATTCGGTTTAATTTTTAGGGAATGAGTTTCATGACCATATTTTCATTCTTCCATTGACTAAATTTGATGTGATCTTCAGTATGAATTTTATTTCACTTTATAACTCCAACATCAATTGTCATGGAAGGGATGTTACACTTGATTTTTCAAACCATCCTATCATCATAAATCCATGTTATGATATTTATGTACTTCCTATAGAGATTACATCTTGTTTATGGGTCTTAATTCTCAATCAAATAGATTTTAATATCAAATTGATGGGGATAGAATCAAACACAATAATATTCCAATTGTTTAGAATTTTGTGGATGTATTTCTAGAATAGTTCCCTATACATCCACCAAAATATGATGTTGTGTTCACAATAGAACTCATACCTAGTTCCACACTAATTTCAAAGACTCCTTATACAATAGAACTGATTGAGTTTCATGAATTGTGGAATGAAATCCAAGATAACCTTCATTAGGGATTCATTTGGCCAAGTGTGTCCCCTTATGCTGAATCATTTAATTTTAGGAAAACACCACTGATAAATGTGACTCTACATTGATTATCTGGTGTTGAATAAGATCACAATCATGTATAGGATTCCTCTTTCATATATTTTTTTACTTCACTCATCAACTTCACTGAGCTCTTTACTTTTAAAAGATTGAACTTCATTCTAGATATCATCAATTGAGGGTCCATAAAGACGATATACCCAAGAAGGAATTCCTTATAAGGTATGGATACTATGATTATAGTGATTACTTTTTTCCTTACAAATTACCGATTTATCTTTATGAATTTTATGAATAGAGTCTTTTGAAATTACCATGATATGTTTGTGGATGTCATTATAGATGATATTTTTAAATATAAAAAGAGAAATAATAGCATGAAGATCCTATTATAATTGTACTAAAGATCCTAAATAATGATAAGAAATATGAAAAATTTAATAAGTGTGAATTTTGGCTGAAAATGGATTCATTTTTGCATCACATAATCTCAAGATATATAACCATGGTAGATCCATCAAAGATGGGATCTATTAAATGTTGACCTATACCAACCATGGTGAATGATGTTTGTATAATTATTGGTTTATCTAGATGTTATAAACATTTTGTGGAGAATTTATCATGACTACCTATTCCTCTTACCAAGTTAACTTAGAAGGGTTTCAAGTTCCTCTTGATGGATGAATGTGAGGATAATATTAATGATTTTAAGAGATGGTTGGTCAATGATTCTGTTCATAAATTTCATTGTAGTAGATATGGGATTGTAATCTACAACGATTCATCCAAGAAGTCATTAAGATTTATTATTATAAATAAGAACATGGTTATAACATATGCCTCATGATAGTTGAATATTCAAGAATATAATTATCCAAATCTAGATTTTGTGTTAGAAGAGTTAATTTTTTCATTAAATATATAAAGGGATTAACTTTATGGGGAAAAGTGTAATATATATACTCACCATAAAAGTATAAAATATATATTCACGCAAGATGGAGTTGTTCATGGGCCAAAGAAGGTGGTTGGATTTGAAAAAGGATTATGACTTCTCAATACATTACCACATTGGGACAGACAACAAGGTGGCTAATGCTTTGAGTGAGAAGGATTATGTTGGATTATCCATGATGAGGATTATAAAAGATCTAATATTTCTAGATATGCAAAGAACAGATCTAGAAATCTTGATGGATGGGGAAGATTATTATTTTCCCCAAATGAATATTCCACCCTCTATCCATGTAAATATCAAGGAGGCGTAGCAAGAAGATGATGAGCTACAAAATAATTTCATAAATATTTTGAGTTAACCCTTGATCAGGATGGAATGATAAGGTTAAAAAACCATGTATGTGTTCATTACATATTAAATTTGAAGGCATAGTTACAGGGAGATCACAATTCATCATTCCTTATTAATCATGGATATATGAAGATTTATAGGGACATAAATACTTGATTTTGGTGGGATGTAATGAAGATAGATATCGCAGTGTTTGTATCTTGGTACTTGGTATTCCAAAAAGTTAAGGATGAATGACAAAAATCAATGGGGATGTTTCATTCATTACATATAAAAGAATGGAAATGGGAGAACATAATAATATATTTTGTTGTTGGAATGCCCAAAACCTATAAATAGATTAATTCTAAATGGGAGGTAGTCGATTCCCTTTCAAAGTCATCACCCTTCAATGTTATTAGATAAGACTTCAATCTGGATCAGCTTTCCATGATACAGATTAAAGAATTTATAAACCCGAATGGATTACCACATTCCATTTTATCGGATCAGAATTTGAGGTTTAACTCAAAGTTATGGAAAATTCATCAGCAATAAATTGACACAAAATTGAGTTTAACGACTTCTTATCATCCTCATATAGATAATAATTCTTAAATAACAATTCAAACTGTAGATGAAATGTTGAGATCTTATTACATAGATTTGAAAGGTGGTTGTGATCAAAACTTTCCTCTAGATGAGTTTTCATACAACAATAGAATTAACTCATGAATTAATATGTCACCTTTTGAAAACCATTATTTGAAGTAGTTTATATCTGAAACTTGTTGGAATGATGTTGAACAATGATGGCTATTGGGACCAAAGATTGCAGAAGGAATGGTTAATAAAGTTATTGTCATTCAATATAATATTAGGGTAGCTCAGAGTTAGTATAAATGTTTAGCTGATAACCATCAGTGTGACATATAATTTCATGTTGGTGAAATTTTGTTTCCAAAAATTTAACCACATAAGAAATTCATTCGATTTTGGATGAAATGGTAACTGGGACCAAGGAATATCAGTCCCTTTGAGATTTTTGATCATATTGGGCCGGTAGGATATCACTTGGAACTTTCTATAAATCTATCCCAAGTACATAATATGTTCCATGTATCTCTCATTATGAGTACATACCTAACCCTTCACATGTATTGTACTCATAGGTTATACTGCTAAAGCATGATTTATCTTACAATGAATAACCTGCTGACATTCTGGACCAATCAGAGAAAGTTCTATGAAACAAGACCACTCACCAGTCACTTTTTTTCCGAGAAATCACCAGTTAGAGGAAGCTACATGGGAATATGAGGATATGATGATGTAGAATTTTCCTCATTTGTGTTTACATGATTGGAAGATTTTAAGGGTGAAATTAAATTTATTTGGGAAGAATGTAACATCCCAATTATTTTATAGACCTTTTTTTGGAATAAATGAAATTTTCATTTATATTTTTCAATTCACTAAGTCTAAAATTCCTTTAAAAAAGAACCAACATGTCATAGATTATATACAACACGATGTTTACGTATGATACACGCAACACTGACTTAGCTTACATTACTTGAAAAACTGATGATTTTATGATAGATTATTTTATTGTTATGAATATTTAAATAAGATAAATATAACCTATCCATTAAACATAATTATATGAATAGAAATAACTCATTTTCAAATATATTTTATAATTTTTTTATATAATCGATACATATTGATAAAAAAATATTTACTTTTTTTGGTAAGTTCCTTATATGTTTGGAAATTCCATTTTCTTAAAATAACCACATTTAGTAGAATAAATTTTGGACACATATAGAAAATTAAATTGATAAAATAAAGTTTATATTTTAATTAATAACATCAAAGTTATCATATTATAAATTTTGGGGATATTTCTGAAAAACATCATTTTTAGAGGATTAGTGAATGATACTGCATTTTAGTTAAAACTGCCTTTTTATTTTATTGATTATTAATTTTAAATGGTAATATAAATTTTTTTATGTTTATGTTAGAAAAATATTACATATTTTAGTACAATTTAAATCATTTTATTAAATTTAACATTGATATTGAATATAAAATCTTAACAAATTGTTGAAAAATTTTCTATATTAAAAACATGTTACTTCATCCCGTCTGCGAGATTAACATTAATATTGATTTTCCTATTTGTGTTATTTAAATTTTGAAAAACCGGAATACACCATTTTTTTAGTATAATATTTATATTTTAATTAGCCAATGTTATTTTTCGACCAAAATGATTAGTAAAAGTGATTAAAATTGATCACATTGATTAAGGCCAAATTCATCTTAATTAGGGACTAAACCTTAAACTTAAGGGCCAAAATGACCTAAAGAATGTTCCAAACCCCATTTTATATCCATAATTATAACATAAACCTTTAATTATTGAGTATTTTGGTTTGTTATGTCTTTCATTATGTAATAACTTCTGTTCACCAAACTTGTTTATAAAAATTCCTTGTGAGTCCTTTCCCTTCCCTATAAACAGACACCCACTCTACCACATTCTCAAACCACTCAAACCAATTATGTTTGGCCTAGACCAACCCAATATAATTAAAAAAATCCCCATATCTCTCGAATAATACTTCCCTTGGGAATAAGGTATTCCAAGGATGCCTTTTGGAAAAAACCAAAAGAGGTTACTCGATTAAGAGGAAACATCTTTTCTCAAGTCCATTATATTATTTTCTTTCTCTAAACACTCACATTATTTTTTCCCCATGATTGTATACCAAAATCTGCATCCTAAATATACTATTATTGTTTATTCAATTTTTTAAACCTACACTAATACACACATCAATCTATGTGATAATGAACATACTTCTTAGGTGTACGGTGAACTACCGCCTCACTAAACTATTATTGTTCAATTTTACGTACCGCCTCTCTTTGTGGCCATTATGATTTAAAATATGTTTATATATGAAAAATATTATACTTATAATTTTTTTACAATTCTGTAATTTTTTTATCATATAACTTTATGTTTTCTATCTTATATTAATATAATAATTTCATTTGAGTATGTGTGGACTACCTCCCCCTCAAAACGATATGATTCATTCTTACAAAAAATAGATAGTATTAAGGATGGGATTAGTGAATTTATATGATATATATGACATAATAAACCTATTTTAATATTTACAATTATATATATATATATACATGTGTGTGTGTGTGCGTGAGTATTTTACATCCTTTTTCTCAACACGACAATTAAACCGAAATAGTGTTCATGTGTACGTATGATCTACCATCTCCATGAAAAGTGTTTTTTGATTCATACATTTATATTATATAGATTATTATAATAAAACTAAACTGTATATATATGATATTTCTATCATGGTGCACATTCTAGAATAAATACTTAAGTATATGAATATGAAATATAACAAATTAAAATACATGTGAAGAATAAAGGGAATATTTCCCGATGTGAAATCATAACATAGGATAGTTAACAAGAAGGTAATATAATGTCATAATAAAAACTTATTTGTTATTAGATATAATTATATGGTTATTTAAAATATTTACAATAACATTATATTTATTATAAATGTGGATTGAGTGAATACGACGAGAGTCACGAAAAAGGGTAAGGGGATTTCATATCACTTTTTACTATCATTAGATACATGCTATGTCCACCACTATTTCCATTTGTGTGGTGTATGTAATACCTTTGATTTTATTCTATGTATCTTATACAGAAATTTAATGTTATAGATATATCCATTTTATGAACATTCATTAATGGTGTTATGTTTTAAAAGATACCAAATCCCTAAAAAAATTTCCCTCAATTTTCCTTCTTTGAGGCTCATGTGTTGTTCTGCACCAAAACTCTTTTTCAAGGTGCATATACTTCCATTTTTTATGATTTATCATTAATATCTTTTTTTTCATGATATTTTATGGTTAATATATTTTTTCAATACATGGAAATTATGATCACAAATTACCATGTTACAAGATTTTATTGAGATAATCTCATCTCTTTTCGAGATTGTTTACGGTTATGCTTCCTTTAATGAAATAAGTATATCTATATCTTAATAAAACTCTTGAGTTTCATTATTCTCTATTTATTATATATATCCTTATGCGTTATGACAATTTCTTTCAAATCTTTTGTTATTACGATATAATTTTTATGTTAAATATTATCATCTCTCTCTACGGTCAAAAATAAATTGTATTTGAAAAAAATGTTTTAGAAAATGATTTCAAAAGATACTTGATGTTAATTTTTCTAGGGAAATGTATTTTAAAAATTATATTTTATTGTTTACAAATCTTATGTTATTTTATTTCAAATATATTTTCATACAAAAATGTTTTCAAAAGGATTTATGTTTTAGAAATTACTTTTAATGTAAGAAATGATTTCTTCCGCAAGAAAATATTTAATGATATTTTAAAATTACTTCCAATGTAAGATAACAACCATTGGTGTTAACCATTACTTTATGTGGAATTTATTCAATGTTTACATTCATATTATTTCTTTGAATGTATTATTTTTTATGTCCTAATGATTGTGAAACTCATTTCACATTAACATATTATATAGTTTTGAAACCCACTTCTATTCATCTGTTATTTTTGTGATGAAATAATAATCAAACTTGTCTCTTTAAACATGTTATAAAATAATCATATGATTATAATACCCATTTCATTACATGGGTCATGATATTATTGTTCATGATTTTATAGAATATTTAGGAAGTATTTCATACTATGCAGGTGTGACCTATATCTACCTCCAATGTGTTGGAAAAAGATTTATATCTCATGAGATAAACTAAGATGGCCATGGGAGTGAACCATGAAAACCTGGATCGTATGAGAAGTGATCTCTTGCTACTATGATGGCCATGTGAATGAACCATTTCTACAAATATGGTGTGAGGAGTAAACTCATGCTGCTAAGATGGCCATGGTAGTGAACCATGACTAACAAGATGGTATGAGGAGTGAACTCATGAAAAAAAGATGGTCATTGGAGTGAACCATTATTACCATGATGTTGTGAGGAGTGAACCATGACTACTAAATGGTATGGGGAGTAAACCCAAGCTACTAGGATGGAAATGGAAGAGATTCCTTGACAACTATGTGGGAACTTGCTTACATGTTCGCAATGTTATGCATGGACATGGTTGAATGTCCCCATGTTTATGCGAGGACTAGGTCTATAGTACATAACCTAATGATTGAACAGATTTCTAATTATACATTATCACAATATTATATGATTATTTATCTTCCATAATTCCATGTTTTATTCCTGTGTTATACTTTCATGGATTATGTTCTTTTTTTCCCTTATGATTCTTGTCATAAAATTGCTATGATTTATGCCATGATTAATGTATTTGAACTTAGTATGGAGGATATGATCTTATATTTTCATGATCATGTTATCATATCCTTATAATCATAATTATGCGTACTTTTTCCCCTTATTTTACCCTTATTGGACATTTGAGCTCACAACTTTTTATTTATCCTTTCCCTGGTTATGAAGAAAGGTTTAATGTGTAACTATAAACGGTGTGGATCCTTATGGGATTTGTTTAAGATCATTCACTATGATAGAAGATTTTTCTTCCATGTTTCCAAAGACAGTAAACTATAATGGTCCTCAGGCATGTATTTCTTGTAATGTACTGAATATTCATCTAAAGTTTGTTAATATCTATGTATGTTAATCCTTGGTCTCTATATTTACAAATGATATGATAAGGGTTATTTCTCCTTTCCATGTGATTAAATTTTTTTTATTTAAATGGTTTAATTGTATGAATGTAAAATGTTGAAATGGGCTGGAAGAATTCATAAATTCTTAATATTTAAAAGATGATGAATTGCTAATGGTAGTGCATTCATAAGATGAGACCCTTGCATCCAAATTCCATTTGACGCCATATTAATATATACTACATGGATAATGATTATAATTTTAGATTCCTTGGATGAAATCCTTAGATCCTAATTCTATTAGGTGATAAGTATGTTTCCACCCCTTGGATATGTCTATCATGCACTCACGTTAGACATGCTTATTGACATGCTACATGGTCTCCACCCAAGTCATTACCAATATCCAAATGAGAAACTATTGGTACTCCATGAGGATTACTTGTTCTTTTATACCTTGGATTTATCCCTTCAGGTAATGATACCATCATACACAATGTGTATGATTTAAGTGTTATTCTTTTAATTACATGGAATAAGAAATTTGGGGTGTTATTCTTTGGATTGTAGTTTGTGGATATTGTGCATATTTTTTCAATGCTTTACTAGTAACATTGTTATGGTTATCCTATTAAAAATGTAAGACATGAAAGTATCAACCTTGTTTATTTATGAGTTATAGGTACCATTGTTTATGTGAGATAGATTATTGTTTAATATGTATTAATGTTTGGATAGATAGGATCACATTTCACTAGACCCTTTCCATTATTTATAGTATAATTTTGATATATTTCACACTTATTTTGTTATATTACATAGACTGTATATATTATAGAAAGCAAAAATGATGTTCATATGAGTGTTATCTCACAACTTGTTCAAGACACCCTTTGGTACCTGAATAGACTTCATGAATGAAAGTAGGAATCACTACAATATCCCTCTTTATGATGATTTATTTTTTATATGATTAGGATTAAGGGAGTATATGAATGATCTAGGATTATGATTCTATATGGATGGAGTTTCTCTTATCTTTTTGTACATTTTGATATATGTATTATACTAGATTCATTTATACATGTATTCCAACATTGTGGATATATGACATATCATTTTGGGTATGATATTTATTAAACTTAGGGTATTACTATTGCCTACTCAATTTTTATCTTCTATCTCTAATTTATATAATCATACTAATATTAATCTATATGGTGTACTATTGGGTAACACTATGAAAAGAGAGAATAGTCTCCCAAAAGACTCACAATTGGCCACCAACCCAAGTCATAATCTTCTAGAGTATAAAATGGTTCTTAAATGTATATGTGACCAAATGGATCTGGGAACCATTCAGTGGAATCCAGATTGGGATGTTACATTTTCCATATTCCCCTCTCAGTGTTTTTAGTTAACCCATTTATTTTATAACACATTTCACTCAAAAAATTTATTAGTTCAAACGTTCTTATCCACTTCTACCAATGATGAAAATCATTTTATTCATGTTTATTTATATATATCATTATTACAACTAAAAGTTTGTTGTGTGTCTATGTGCATATTTTCTTCCATTTCTGGATAATTATCTACCTATTTATGGTGTCTTTTTTATTTTATAGGACTTTTTCAGGGACTATTTTCATCATTTTTTTTTATTTTTTTTCTTATCATTAGTCAAATGTAGTGTATGGATGAGTATATATATAGTAATTTAAGGTATGTGGTATAACATCTATTTCTTATTGTCTGTTTTATTTTCATTAAATTTATATGGTATTATCAATAGTTAAAACAAGTTTTGAATATTCTCTATTAATTAATATAATATTTTTGGATTCAATTTTTCTCTTAGACCCTTCACGGATAGTATCATGTCTATTTATGAATGGGATACCGATCCAATGGCCACCCATGTAATTTTATGAATCATGGAATTTGAAAAGTGGGGGATTAAATGGTAAAATAGATTATTTATGAGTTTGAAGAAGATGTGATTATTGGTTTCTTTTATCTCTTTGAGAAAATGATTCTTTCGATTAACATGCAGACTAATTTTTTTTTCATATCATGAGGAAAAAATATTAATGGACAAACAGGTAGGTATTGGTGGTTAAATTAATATAAATGGAATTAAGTAGTTTGTTATGTATATATGATGAAGTATTAAAATATTGAAATTATGTTTATAGGTGAATATTATGGTAGATCACACTGAATAAATAATTTTTAAATTTAAAAACAATATTTATTAATTATTATCTGTGGTTAAATATGATTAAAATTCAGTTTTGGTAAATGATGGAAATATTTTAGTGTTGGATGGATGCTCTAGGAATGAGTATTATTCTGTAGGGTTTAGGTGGGGGACCGTTGGTCTAGGATCCAATTGTATTATGGATGGATTACAATGTTGGGTGTATGTTATGCATCCATGGTTTAGGTGTTAGAGTAATATTATAAGAACCCTTTATGTTTATAAATGGTTTGGGAACCAGATAGATTCTCTATACCTCATTGATTTTTATATATGGTATGTGTTTCAGATAGATTCTCAAGGAAATGTCAGATAAACAATGATATGTATCTTTTGGACTCATTAACATTAATTAGTATGGGTATTAAAATTTCATAGATGTAATAATATATAAAAATAACTCAATAATCATAAAAGGAAGGGATTTTATCCAATGTTATGAGTGGTCTAATTATATAAAATTTAATGTCAAAATCATTATGATAATAAGTATATGTTATTAACAATGATGAAAGACGATGATATTTGTCATCACCCATAATGAATAAAATTTATAAAACTTCATTCTAAATTTTAGGATGAGACATTTATAATGTTTTATGATAGGCTCATTTCTTTAAAATAACATATGGGATGACATTTTTCATGTATTTATCCTCCAATTATTAATGAGAGATCATAAAATGGTCATATAAAAATGTATCTGGACTAAGAGAGATACGTGTTATTTTTTCCAAGGGGTAAATCACAGTCATGAATAACAACATTAAAATTCTAAAACATGTATGGGGATGATATTATAATATTATAGTCAATAATATGGCTAATTTTATATTAATCCAGGATAATAAATTCATTATTATCATTTTACTATCTTTATTGTAGTTGATGTATTATTAATAATGAGCATCAAAATGGGATAAATTTTTTGATCTATCCATATTGTGATTAAATATTATACCTTATATAGGATACAACAATTGAATGATAAAATTATGATCCTATGATATAAGTAATTCTATATAGGTCATGATAACATAAATCTCAATAAAAATATTTTTTTTAATTATTAACATGTTAAATAATTATAAATCATCTAATATAAATACAAATATCGAATTATTAAATTTTATCATTGATCAGTTCTGTCCTATATTACATATCTCTCTATGATAGGAGGTTCTTCCAAGAATACAATAGGGAATATTTCAAGAAAAATAGAAAATTTACCCTATGTTTTTATATTTATGAATTAAAAATTATCAAATATATTTATAATAGGATTTACAAGATATCACATGGAAAGGACGTTACTTAGAAAAAAAATTTAAATCAAATCAAAGTTGGATAAAAAACCTTCTCTCATTCATCTTGATTGATTTATCTTGAAGAGGGTATCACATTCGATTCCATCATAGTATATATCACTAATTTCTCAGCATGGTGTTAGGAAACTAGAGTATTATGATCCAAAATATATCATATTTATTAAATATCATTTTGATTATTTAATCAAGGTATATATTCTATATGATTTTATTGTTTTAGTGACCCAAACCCGCAGTAGGGTAGAGCTAGTTTCTACTTAATAAAATTAGAGAATGATACAAGTGATCACATCCCAAAGGAATGAAATTTTTCGAAGTCCTAGTGAACTATATATATACATGATTCATATATTAAATTTGAATAGAAAATTTAAAGCACATTATTATTTGTGGAATATCATTATTCCAACTATTATATTCGTGTATATCATTCAAAGTACACATCCTAGAATATTTGGAAATGAATCAAAATAAGGGTGATATAAAATTTTCAGTAAGGGTTAAGTATAATGGATGATTTAAATAATCAATAAACATTATTATCTTGGATACATAAATAATTGAATATGTGTACCATTTAAATAATTTTACTATCATGATTAATCCTTTCTAAATCTATTTAAAAACATAAATAACAGAAAACTCTTTCAATTTAATCAATAATCTGATAATAAAATGCATCCCAAGATAATATCCTTAAAAAAATTATAATTTATAGAAAATAACTAAATTCATAATGGTTGAGATGACTAATTATTGGATATCATGATCTAATTCATCATGATACCTCTATTATCAAGATCATTAACAACAATGTTATATCTAATGTGTATTTACACAGAAGAATCCAATTTAGCTAAGGCTAGTTAACTTATTCATTGAATGAGATTACTGATGAATCATTGGGATAACTATAACAGATTTGAACTTATATCATCATGTAGTAAGTAATCTTGATATATCTAATAATTTATTTATTTTTTGAAATACATTACATGTTATAAAATATCTATATTGAGTAAGAATATAGATTTATCAGTTTTTCAGAAGACAATCAAATAAATTTCAATGTGAAACATTATATGAATAAATCATATACGGTTTCAACTATAAATGTATATATGATAAATTATGTGGATATTTAATATAAATTTAATGTTCAATGATCATAGTAAATTTATTATTTCAAGGAAATGATAATTATTACAAAATGAATCATGGAAGTGAATGCTAAGACAATCCATGGTAAAAATGGTAACAAAAAATTACATGGAAATAATGATTATGGTATCCATGCATAATATAAAAAGTTATATATAATTAAAATAATATATTTTTATCCTTAGTTAATAGTAATATTTTTAGATTTTTATTAAAAATATTCCTCTGGAAAATAACCATTTTACATTGAAAATAATATGTTTTTTTCTTGAAAATCCTTAAAATGTAATATTCATTGAAAACATCCTTTAAATCATATAAACACATCCCTAAAACATTTAGTTTTCATAATTTTGTGGAATTATAGCGATAATGTACATGTTGAAAAAATGATTCATTTCACATTGTTGGTAAAAGAAAAATGAGCATTGTTTTATAAATAAAAGAATATTTTTTTTAAAACATTTTATAAAAATTAAAACATGGGTACAATTGACTTTAAAAAACATGGAGAATTTTACAACTTTTTTTAAAACATTTATTGAAAAAAAAAACTGTATGAAAATTGATTTGTGGTAGAAGATTGAAATGAGATCAGATTTCATTCAAAAATATTCACATTAACTTTATATTTCATTCTTTTGAAACATGATAAGATTAATTTTAAACACCGCATATATAAAGAGGACGATAAAATGAAATATTTTTATTAGAAAATGTTCAAATAATTACCTTTATTATAAATAAAGGAAAAACAATCCAGATAAAACTAATATTTCTATATAGTCATTTTTTATGATTATAAAGTGTAAGTGATAATTAAACAATTAATATACTATTTTAGAAAAATATAAATAGATATAAAACATTTCGATATATAGAAAAATTAATTCAAAATTAAATACCCACATATTCATAAAAAATACATAATAAATAATATGTAATACAACCTAGTGAAATGGAATTGAGTTATGAAATTATTTAACACTTAGGAATCCTCAATTCTAATAACTATGGATGAAATAATTAAACTTTTATCATAAAATATTTTAAATTTTAAATGAATCATTATATTACAAATAACATTGGATGTTTATAAACTATATAAATGAAATAATGTCTATAACATTACAATACACATCAAAAAAAGGAAATTTAGATGATGTTTCTTACCTTATGATTAATTTTGGTTGAACATTACATAAAAATAAATTTTATTATTTTATTCATGTTATTAATTTACTCAAAATCCATTTTCATATATATAATTTACTATATTATACTCTTATTAAGTTTTACCACATATTTGATAAACATATTTAATTATATTCATTGATTGGAGTGTTAATTTCCATGTTTTCTCAATCAAGTATGTCATGAATGTTCTAATTTTGTGAATATGATATAGGACCATAACCTCCATAATTATAATAATTATATGACATTAATAATTTATCATTATATTAATTTTTAGAAACATTCATGATTTTCAGACATGGAAAATGATTCACGTCGCTTCCTGGAGAGAGTAGGCCATTTGTAAGCATGCATGATGATATAATTTCCCTAACCTGTGAAAGGGAAAGAAATTTGTTTATATATTAATTTTATAGTGTAAATAAAATTTCATATATATAAATAAAATTTATTAAATTTAACCTTATTATATTCCATTAATTATGTAAGTGAAAAATAAATCACATTGCTTCACGAGTCTATAATTTTCTATACAGATGAGCGACCAAATCATGTTTAAATGGAATGGAAGGAATGAATTTATATGTGATGTCATAAATATTAAATAATAATATAATAATAAATATTATATGTATATAAATTAGATACATTATTATATATATATTTTAGTAGTGTAGATGGAAACGACTTAACATCAGTTCGCGAGGTGGTAGTCTGTTATACAAATTATCAATGATTTAATTTACAGTTTGATGGTTGAGGAAATGTATAAATATAATTCCATAATATTAATAAAATATATTTATATATTATACAATGGTTTTATTATATTTTAGTCGTTATGAAATTATTTAATGTGGAAAATGATAAAAGTAAATGAATTTTCTTTGTAAAATAATTACATTCTCTTACAAAATCATCCATTTAATATCATATAAATGTATACAGGGTTGCAATTTTTGAGATTCGAAAACCTCTATAATGTGAATGAGGATTTTAAAGATATATTTTGGAATATTTTTTTCGATAAAAAGGGAATTTTAGTTGTGAGTATGTGAAGAGAGTTAGTTTCCTATTATTAGTGGGGGAGAGGACACACATGAAATATATGAAAATAATAATTTTTACCATTGTTATTCAAATTTTTATAGGATGAAAAATGGAAAAATATAGAATATTATAGTTTATAAGATATATATTTCTATACAATGGGTGTTGGATACGTTTTAGGTCAATTTAATCACTATCTAATTTGTTTATCACCCAATAAACGATGTTTTACCATAACCATGATAACTAATGATTACTTCATTTACTATTCCAAATTATAAAGATTATGTTTACCATATTAAATAATATAAATGATGATTAATCAAAATAATTAATTTATATTTCCAAATTCAATTAATATTTGTGTCATAATTCAATTTAAAATAAATCTCATTAATGTGTTGAAATTTTTTTTCCAACGAAATAAATTCAATGATTAAAGTATTTTTAAATTAGATTTCAAATAAAATTGATGAAAGAGGCCAATATTAGGAATCTTTTAATATATTTGAACTACTCTTACCTTAAAAAAATTTGAAATATAATTTATCATTGTCAATATTATAATTGAAAAGGCAGTTTGTATAAACAATTTGTATGTTACATTACTTGTCAAAAAATTAATATTATTAGATAATTTTTAAAAACACCCCAACAGATAATTTTGATATTTAAATTTAATGCATTTATGATATTTTATCGAATAAATTTATTTAAATTAGTAAAAACTAAATTTATATTATGTATGAAAAATTATACTTAAATGCCTTTTAGAAAAATATATTTCAAAAGAAAATATTTGTTTTACTTTCAAATGATTCTTATATAATTTATAATAAACAGAAAAAAAATTATTTTTTACATGATTAATGCAAATAATTATCGTAATTTATGTAGTACAATTCATAAATTCTAACATAATGGCTAAAATATAATGTTCTTATATTAAATAATTATATCTTAATAGAGTATTGTGTTTCGTTTAAACCAAGTGTTGGAAGAATGGAATGTTATCAAAGAGATTAAATATATTTAAAATTTATTATATCATTATTCCATGATTTTTTACATTCCATTATATGATTTGTTCTTCTTCATTTATTTAATAGATCCTGATTTTCTTAATTCAGAATCTGAACGTTAAACATTCTACCCATTAAATAAATTGCATCCTCATAATTTAAGCTTAATCTTTGAAATCAATGTTTTTTCATTTGAAAATACAAATATTAAAAACCCACATCCTTAAAATCTTTTAAAACACTTAATAATATAGAATGTAATGTAAAAATGGACTTTTAGAATACCATAAACTATATTTGTAAATAGTATAATATTGGTGGTAGGTGAAGATATGGATGTTGAAGAAAATAAAGCATAATGATAAATATTGACTAAGATCATTGATCATAAAAAAATTATTGAAAAATGGAACGTTAAGGACCCGAAAGATATAAATATATAATGATTTAAAGGAAACACTATTCATTAGATATGAAGGAAATACGATAACATTTTTGTTTCAGGATATGTTATTCTAAAGTAGAGAAATTCTACTACCATATTAACTATGAACTTAAAGAAATATTCTTACTTGATATATTTCTATTTTATGAGAATACTTTAATCATTTGTTTATTCTACAATAAATTTATATTTCATCTCATAATCTATGAAATTAATATCCAATAAATAGTTATTCAGGCCTGATGTAATATAATTAGCATTTAACTGGTCATAAAATCCATAAAACATTGACAAGTCATTCCTCTAATCAACACTAAAAAATAGATAGTATAAGATACAAAATATAATGAAATAATCTATAAACCTCGAAAATAACACCATTTATTCATCATTAATATTCATTCCCCAAATAAATTAAGTAAAAAAAATTACTAGAACATCATGTTTTCCATTGGTAGGCACAACACCCCTGTCCTTATTGGGTTATAGGTTCAAGACCCACGACCCTACCAGAGGTGACACATTATCAACCATCAGGAGGGACATCATTTTTATACAACTATATAATTAAAATTTTAATATCCTTCCAAAATTGTGATGACCCAAAATAAATACAATATGAAAGATAATATAAACCATAATGTACACTAATATCATTAATCATAACTCAAAAAATTAATGAAATTAATTCTCAGTTATATTTTTTCTATGTTTTTAGCTAATGGGTTGTATTCCCATAAACCTATATGAAATACTTCTAATCTTAGTAGACTCATATCACGTAAAACATAAAAAAACATGTGTTTAACAGTTTGAAATCATCTTCAATATTATACTCTTAAACACATGATTGTACTTGTGAATCTAATGTTAATGAAGACTGATGTGGCTATATTTTAAATATTTTTTCCATATTTTTTTATATTTTTATTGAATTTTTAATTTTAAAATGTTTTTTTGTTATGTAATTTATAATTATAGTGTTTATTTACATTGATATGTAAAATTATCATTCTATGTATAAATCATGTTTTTCAATGATCATTCTTCTCATTTCAAAAAAAGTTCTCTAATTGAACCATTCTTATAAATTTGAATTTTATTTTTTAGTAATCTAATTTTTAAATTACAATTTTTCATTCATTCAATTTTTCATATCTTTTGAATTTTCAAAATAGTCAATTTATCAATTCATTATTTAAATTAATTATTTATTTCTTTTAATTGTAAATAAATAACTCACTTTATTTTATTAATATTAAAAAAAAATTATTGTTAAAAATTTAATTCAGCTTTATTTTAACTCATTAATTTAATTAAACCGTTAATTAATTAATTATTGAATTGACTATTTTATTAATTTTTGAATCTGACTTTGAATATTTTAGTATGTTTTAATATAATTTTTTTATAATTTTTTATCTAAATAAACACTTTTTATTGAATATTTCATAATTAATTTGATTGGTTTTTTACATTTGATTTGTTTTTATTTATTTAGTTTTTTTATACTATATGTTAATTTAATAGATTTATTTATTTATATATTTTCTGTTTTATTAAATTATTAATATCATTAATTTAATTTATTTGTTTTTTTGCAGGTGCAATAGTGCCCCTATTTCCATCAGACAGTTTCACTGTTTCCTTCAGATTGTTCCATAGTTTCCCTATAACGGTGTCACTACAACTGTTCCATTATGTTTCCATTTTCAACACTACGTTCACATTAGATAAAACTATTCCACCACTTCACATCTACTACCAATGTTATCCTTTCACTATCCCACCATCTATCTATTCTCTCTTCCACTATTTTCACCCATATTATCCCACCATGCTTCTCATTGTGGCACTTTTCAGAAATAGTGCCACACACGTTGTCTCACAATTTTCACCACCAACCACTAATTCATCATGTTTCAGTCACACAACAACTGTGATCGTCACCCACACATCATCACCTCCATCTCTTCTCCTCCTGTTTTGCACGCAAAAAGAAAATAATCTCCACAGAAACAAAAAATTGAACAGAAACAAAACAAAGTGGAAGAAACAGGAAGCATTCATAGTTGTGAAAATTGAAACAACAGTAATCTAAAATCCATCATGAACAATATCAAATCAAACCATATATGGGGGAGCCTAGTGGAATGCATTTTTTCATTCTGTTAAGAAGTTCCACTTGAGTTACATTTGAGGAGGGGATGGCATCGTGAGATCACCAGGTGGGGGCTCCGAAAGACCCTTGTAGGGGTCAAGAGACATCCTTTTCTAAGTAGTAGTGTTGAGTAACAGGGGAACAAGATACATTGATTTACCCCTGGTGCATACCATCAATCCAGAGGAGGGATATGATATGGCTTCTATGGGATGATCATTCAAGGACAATTGGGATCCACTACTTATAGGGACTACCATGATCCATCCTCCATCCATCCACTCAAGGCATCACCACTTCCATGAAGCAAAGTCTAGAGTAACTGAGTAGTAGATCACATTTTCAATTCCATATTACCATAGCGATAGATCATAATACATTCATCACCACATCAGCACTATTGACCAGCTAGTAGAGATCTGTATATTTGAGTTTTGGGAGATCAATCCAGGAGAAGATTAATTTTCTCAATGACCTGTTTTGTAAATTTTTCATCAATATTGACTTCTTCGAGTTACATATTAATATATTAAAGTAAATCTCTATGATCAGATAATTTCCTACAATGGAATCCAACGAGTCATTTAAATTATTTCCCTTGGTTCTTGTATGCAATCATGTTGTATAGTCTATCAATCTCACTTTTTAATGCATAGTTATATTTTCAAAACATAAAATTATGCCAAAATGAATCATACATGAATCTTCAAATTGAGTATTTCATTGAAACATATTTCATGATCAAACTAGAGAGAGATTCACTGAGTTAAATAAACAAGTTCAACTCAGTGATATCTAATTTGTTCTCAACTATTGATTGAGAGATTTTTGTATTTGATAAATTATAGTAGTCAAACATTTATAGACTAGTCAGACGAAAATTTGAGTAGCCACCATGAGTCATATCTATATTTTTTTCATTAAGTTCACGAACAACGTAATTTAGATTGAAGTTAGCTAGTGGACTTCCCCTAAATATCCATTAATAGTTTTTACTATTGTCTGACTACTTTGTCTACTAACCTTTTCACACTTACATTTACACATACCATCACCACCTCCACTGTTTTCATCATTGTTTGAGTTTGAGTTTGTATTTTTCTAGTTTATTCATTACCTGATCACTAATCACTACTCTATACATCATTGTGGTTCAAACATATCTTACCACAATACTATGTAGAAATTATGTTATTAATTTTGATTTGTTTTCTTGTCCTCAATGACGCGCGGTGGTGAAATTTTGGCCCCATTTCCAGGGAGGCTATGTGTGATCTAAAAAAAATCACATCAAAATCAAAATAAAAAATTATGAAAAAAATTAAAATTCATAAAAATATTATGAACCACTAGTTACATGCTCACATGGTTAATGTCTAAGACATTGGAACCTGTTAATCCTAAAATTGGGCAACACATAAAAGATATGAGAAATAACAAAGAGAAAATTAAGATGGATGAATATATGGGGGATGAGAACCATAACATGAACCCAAAAAATAAATTGGAACCAACCCAAAAATGAGATAACTGAGAGGCACAACCTGATAGAATTTCTTCTACCTTTTCTTTATAGAAAACCTTCATGAACTATGATTTCACCTAGGTCCAAAAAATAAGAAATCAAGAAACCAATTCATAATCAGCTTCCAACATTAAATATAATTCATAGTTAAGACTCTATCGGCTTCATTAGGTCCTTCTTTTATAGTGGGTAGCAGTTTCCACTTAGGGGTATTATTGAGGAAGAGCTTAAACTATGATATTTTTCATTCTTTTTAAAGGGAAATTAAAGGACCTTCTTCAAATTGTTATAGGAGGAGATCTTGGTTACATCAGATCATGTTTGTAATTCTTTCACAATGAAATTCTATACTAGGATTTTGACATCATAGATTAGGAAAAATATCACTTGAATTTTACAAGATGAGGGTGATCTATTCCATGAATCTTGGGACAAGTTTAGTGGAATACATAAGCAGTTTCCGAACTACCAACGCACTCCCCAATTCCAAAAAGGTTACCTTCTACAATAGTCTCACCCCATATCATCAGACCTTGGAGGATCATTAAGCTGGAGGAGACTATAGTGATAGGACTACTGATTATCTCAAAAAAAATATTCAATACCATATCTCAAATCTCCGAGCACAAATGATTTAGGATAAAAAAAATTGTGAGAAAGGAACCCACTCCATCTCCTCATGTGTTCCTCAAGCTACTAGGTTCTTCAATAATAATAACCATAAAACACTTAGGGAGCAATGTTACCATTGTGGTATGTATGTCCAATCAAAAACATACTGTCCAAACATTGACATTTCTACTGAGGCCTATGAGAGTGCCACTATTTCTACCTAAGGTCATAGGGTAAATCATAGGGAAGATCCATTTTCCAACTCTTACAATCAGTGGAATAGGAACCACCTGAACTTTTCTTAGAGGGATTATAGAGTCCGTAAACATCCTTCCCCTCCTGGATTCCAGCAGCCTCCTAGGCAGTAGTTCCAACCCCAACCCCAAACCAAGGCTGAGTCATTCATCTTGAAATATGAGTTGAGAGACATGTTCCATCAGTTTATATGGAGATTTTATATACAAAAGACCAAAAATTATTTTGATAACATACAAATGGATGCAATAATGAAGAACCTAGAAATTAAATTGGAGAGTTTTCTAAGGTTGTGTGCAATAGGGATAAGCGTAGGCATCCCAGTACCACTGAATGAAATCCAATAGATAATTCCATTGTTTTTAATACATGAAATGGTCTCCAAAACCACAAAAAAACAAATATATAACCCTAAACTTCTCTAAATTAAAAAATCTATTAAGATAAAAATTTAAATCTAGGAAATGAAGAATATAGAAAAATAAATAGCAGCATCAGGAACTCCCATGTTCATGTTGTTCCAGCTAAAAAACACAAAGAAAATTTCTTCAACAACCAATAAAATAATTGGAAGAATAAGCTTGAAGAAGAAACTATTGGTTTTCCCCCAATTATGAGAAATTATTCCCCAGTCATTCCTTTTCCTAAAATAATAAAGTAGCAACTCAAGATTCTAATATGTTGAAATTTCTGAATGTCTTCAAGAAGATGAACATTGATATCACATTCCTTGATGATCTGATTCAATTTCCATCATACCTGAAATAAAATAAAAAATCATTTCACATAAAAATGAATTGGAATATCTTCACACCTGTAGATTGACTGAGGAGTGTAATGCTCGGTTGAAGAATATGATAACTCCTAATCATTAGAACATATAATTCTTTTTCATCTCCTACACTTTTGTAGATATAGGGTGTATGTTCAATTGTTTCTGTGACCTTAGTTCTAGCATCAACCAGATACCTTTTTCACCTTTTCAGCACATGAAATTTGGAGTTTTCTAGCCTACCATTATTGTATTACATCTTGTTGATAGGTCCACTACTCATCTAGTGGGTAGGGTTGATGATCTGTTATAAGTACTAGTAAATATTTGTTTCTTGATAAAATTATTATTCTAGATATGGAGTGTTACAGGGTAGCTTCTGTCATCCTTGGTAGTACCTTCTTAGCCACATGGTGAGTTGTGATAGATATGTCTTTGTTGATGTTTATTTTCAACTTAGGTAAGAAAAAATACAAATATAATGTTTTTAGAAAATAAAAGAACTCACCCACCCAATATTCCCCAAATATGAGATGTTATTTGATAAGATTATTTTTGATGAGGAGGAAGATGGTTTTCTATGGATGATAGTGGAGATCAATTATTAACATGTGATTTATCCTACCACTATCATGGGGGTCAGTTCATGTAAAGAGAGAGAAACTGTTGATTAGTATGTGGGAGAGTTCTTGGAGAACCAAGATGAGTTTTCTTTATCTCACATAATTAATATGAGTGATGAATCTATATTTGAGGAGAAGTTTTCTGGAAACTCTAGTGATGAGGATGAGGCCTTCTTTACTGACTTATTCAAGAGGAAGGATGAAAACATTAGCCACTTAGACCCAGGTTTCATCCCTCACGTGAGTCATGTAATAACTCGGGTTTGAGCCTTTAAGACATTGAAATTATCTTGATGTTATTCCAGAGAAGGGCTTTCAGATGGCGTGTGATTCCGAGCCATGGTGTGGCCAGAATTAAATTTTATGTGCGTTCACACTAGACACGCCAAATAAAAAGAATAAATCTTAAGTGGTTTCTCGGATGGGAATATAGAGGGCACCATTGAGTCTGGAATGTGTTGTTTACCCTAGGAGGGGTGTAACATTAGTGGGCACGACCCTTCTGTGGAAAACTCCACCAGGGGTATTTTCGTAATTTAGAGGCCTCTGGGATGAACTTTGCAACCTCTAAGTGGAGGCTCAGATTAAAATTCTGAGACCTTTGTTGCGCTCAGAATGTGGTTTTTACCCTAGAGGCGGCTTAACCTCGACCCCGTTGAGAGTCTGTGTACGGGCCTACTGGTGGGTGTTTTAAAACATAATTAAATTTTTATTATGTTTTCTATTAAAACACACCAATTGCATCATCTTATCCCCTTTGTTTTTATCCATATTGAAAGTTCTTCCCAACAAGGGAGAACCTCCTTCAAGCTTCTCTTCCCCTCTCCAAGGTGGGTGGTGGCCAGGCAGATCTTTGGTGAAGCGTCGGGCTACACCCCACGAGGTAGGAGTAGCATTTTTTTTTCTAATTCCGCATATACGTTTTAACTCAATTTCCTACGTCGAATTTCTATCCAATTCTCGAGAGAGGTCCATATTTGCATAGAGATCGATTTGAGATTCCCAACTATCCTCTCGGATCGAAATTTCAAGTCCTGGGGCGTCCGGGGTGGCCCCCGGATGTTTTCTGGCCCTTTCCCTTGGTTTCCAGCAGTTCCAGGGAGGTCCAGCAGGCGATGGCGATGAGGCGGGGTGTTCTGGGTGTCGGTGCTCCCAGTGGCAGTGGCGGTCCCCAGGCATCGGCGGCGCGGTGGACTCCCATGCGGCGGCAACGGTCTCCCAGGCGGCGCGGCATGCGTCTACAGCGGAGGTCGCCGGTGCGGGGCGATACGGGGGTCACGGCGTGAGACCATGCGCTGAGACCAAGACCTGCCATCGGAATGTCTCTATGCGAGATAGGGACCGGCGCTTGTGGGTAGTTGGCGGGTGTGGACCGTGGGTCTGTGGCCGGGCCGTCCCAAGCCGGTTGCACCGGTCGGACCGGGTCGGTCCTGCCCAATGGGGTTCGTCCCCTTGACTTTGGACACCGGTAACTTCCACTATGGGTCTCCATTTTGTGTGCCGTCAACAGAAGTGAAATCCTCGGCTCGATAGAATGTTTTTGAGATGGTCTCGGGAATTTTCAATTCCTGAGATGGGGGTTCAGTGGCGCGGCACGCTTGTTAAGTACTACACCGAGATTCTTCCTTCGGATGGCGTGAACACATCCAGAGTCCGTTTAAAGCACCATCAGTGGCGTTGTGACCCTGGCATCGAGACGAAGTTTTCCATGGTGGTTTTAGGCGTTGAATCCGGAGTTGAGGTGTGGGCCCCACATGCCGTCTTTTAAGCGGTGAGTAGTGTTTTGCGACTTTTTCATCAAACGTCCGTTCGGGGCAAATGAGTAGTCATTTTGGCATGTTTTTTGAGAGAATCACGATTTATTAGTTTACCAAACCTATTTCGGGACCTAGGTGTGGGCCCCACGAGACGCCGATGGGATTAAAGCGGGGTTGAATAACTTTTTCTTCGGGAGTCCGTTTCCAGCGAGTAAGTAGTCTATCTCGCGTGTTTTTCCTTGAGGATTACAACCGTGTAATCTGTTTGGGAATTAAGAGCCTCTTTCAAGATCTCATTAAATGTGGAAGCATGAAAGGACGTTGGACGGAGGTTTCTTTGATGCACTCTGACCCATCACATGGTCGCGATGTTAGTGACACCCAGTGATGGCGAGGGTAGCGCGATGTTATTAGACCAGTACCTAGTTTACCCTCCAGCGGGGCTGGGCAGTGGGTTACTCGTTGACCTTAGGTTTTACCCTCCAATGGGGTTGGGCAGTGGGTTACCAATTGATTTTAGGGTTTACCATCTAGCAGGGCTGGCTAGTGGGTCACCCGACAACCTTTTAGGGTTTACCCTCCAGTAGGGCTAGGTTGTGGGTCACCTAGCAACCATTTTGGGTATACCCTCCAGCAGTGTCTGGCAGTGGGTCACCTGACAAAAGTTTTGGGCTTTACCCTCTAGTTGGGCTCGGAAGTGGGTTACCCGACAACATTATCCAGACTCAACCCTTTCTATGAGGCTAGTTAGTGGCTTTTTCTCTGTGGTTACCGGAGCGTGACTTTTGGTGGTACAGTTCAGCAATGAGGTAGTTTTGACATGCGGGACTGTTGGTCATTAGTGATGGATACCCTTAGAACTATTGAAGACTTATCATGGGAAGAGATTGGAGATGGAGATCCCCTTACGCACTCATTTGGGTTTCTTTTTGAGCATATATATAATTACACCATACTTTTTTCGCACTCCTAGGGTTTAGTTACTCTCTTTCTAGGAGGGGCGATGGAATGCAGGGTATGCCACGTGCTTTCTGTGTCTAGTTCCTCTCGGTTGGACGAGTCTACTCCCTTTCTTCGGTTCGGTTGAGCTGCACTCTATTTACTACACTCTTTCACTATTCCTTTTTCTTTTTACTGCTCACTGTTTTGGTACCTCCTGTGTTGCTCCCTCGAGCTTTAGGGGCATCCTACTAAGTATCCTTATACTCACCCCAGCTTGGTCATTTCCCACACTTGGTGTGCCCTTGCAGACGATGAACAGGTCGATCGAGACTATAGAGGAGCGTAGAGGACACAGGAGCATGGGCTGCATTCAGTGGACGTAGTAGGAATTTTAGGTGTGAGACTCACTGACTGTTTACTTTTGTTTACCAGTTGTTGGGTTGTTGCACCTTTCAGGTTGGGCATGTGTTTTTTCCTTTTTCTGTTCAGTATCATGTTAGTAATTTTCGGTACTTTTCCCTTTTCTATATATAGGTTGATGCTAGACTGTGGTTGGGTTATAGTTGTTTGTCCTTTGGTTTTCTTCTTACTCTACTCTTTGGCATTGAGTGGTATTTGTGTGTGTGTATAGGTACATAGTCAAATACCTCCCCGAGATTGTTATGCCTTTGGCTCTTGTCACTAGCCACTGGCCTATGGAGGTGGGCTTGGGGTAGTTGCGGCTCAAGACCAGTAGGTTCGGGTCATAACAAAGTGGATTCAATGGTGGTTCATTCCTTGGGGAATTGTTTGGACGTCCCTAAATAGGAATTGTTTGGGATTTAGGGCAATAGTGTTAACATGTCTTGAGAGAGGTTCTGAGGCCACATGGTCTAGTGATGGTACGGAAGGCTGACGTATCCATTCACCATGACCCTGATAACCCACTCGTCGACTCAGCACACTGAGACACTTGTTGCAGGGAACTTTGGAACATGCATCTAGTAGGATTGGGTCTTTGACTGTCCTTTTTGAGTCATATCCCCTTTGTTATTATAGATATATATATTTATATTCTCATCTGATCGTGGTAATACTTGATGAATTTCATGATTCCCCCACGACAGCACCTAGCCATGTTACCCTCTCCAGTTCGTAACGACAACCTTGCAAGTGACAGGGCGTCAGTTCAGGGATCCTCACGTGATCCCCTTCCGCCCATTGCTTCAGAAGTGGCCCCTCCACTTGGAGAGCGTAAGTTAGTACTGGTAGCACAGGCCGAGGTTGAGCGTATGTTGAGTGTGATCCGAGACTTTCAGCATTAGTGATCATAGATGTTCCGTGGGGACACAAATCCCCAGGCAGCGGAAGACTGGCTAGAGTCTGTGGACCAACTTTTCAGGCTGGTACGGACACCATCAGACCAGATGGTAGCTCTAGATTCTAGCCTTTTCTACAGGATGACCAGCTGTTGGTGGGGGTTGGTTACACAGACCTACGTCGAGTTGTCTCTCACATGGGATAGCATCCAACAGATCTTCCGGGAGGAGTACTCCCCCTCTTTGTTACACTCTGTTTGGATTCAAGAGCTGAAGAAAAGGGGATGACTGTGGCGCAGTACTCAACCTGGTTTACCAATCTGACATGATACTTGTATGATATGGTCCGCGAAAGTTACTTTTTGGTGCTGAAGTTTGAGGAGGGTCTTCGAAGGGAGATTTGTGCAAGTGTAGTGCCCCTGTGCATCCCTACTTATTCCAGGATGCTAGAGCGGGTGCTTGTGATAGAGAGAATCTTGGCTGAGGGATGCCGGCTGACAAGTCCTAGCAGTGGATACTTCAGAGAAGAGTCTTTAGTGATAGGAAGGCGATAGAGAGTAGAGACTCAGTTGAGGAGGCCCTTACATGAGCAGACATAGGGGTGGGGTCATACACCGCAGTGCCATCGTGGAGCATCGGGGTAGGCAGGAGAGATTTGTTGCTATGCCTATGACGGATAGGTCCAACTCACACATGACAACCAAACCAGGCGTACCGAGCAGCCGCGGCAGGCAGGGGGTGCACCATTGTGGCAGAGGCTGTGTTGTGCTCAGGGATCCCCTAGGCGAGGACAGGGTGGTCTTCAAGGAGGCGGCACAGGGAGATCGGAAGGACCTGGAGATGGGGGAGAGAGTTTCGAGGTCCTTCCACCGCCACCACTAGGCGGACAACGTCAGTCTCAGGGCGCTGGTGGTAGGGGCCATAGGTAGCTTTTGAGCTATGGGTGTTCGTGACCCCCAGCACATGAGATGGTCTGAGGTACTTTTTTTTATTACTCTACACTAGCTTCGGTACTTGTAGACACAAGTGCCAGCCACTCTTTTATATCGAAGCTTTTAGTACGAGAGTTGGAGCATCTAGTAGAGGAGTTGACACCAGTAATTAGCCTCTAAGTTCCTACGGGAAGAGCCTCATTGGTGTCCTTTATCTACAGACAGTGCGAACTATCGTTCGGTGGAGGGAGTTTCACATGGGACCTACTCATAATCACAATGGAATCTTACGACATCATCCTGTGTGTGGATTAGATTTCAATGGATCACGCTGAGATCGAATGTAGTCAAAGATGAGTTAGAGGCATGTTTTATGATGGGACGAGGTTCGCCATCTTTGGTTAACAAGACCTCGTGGAAGAGAATACGGGTACTCTGAGAAGGAGACCACAACCTTTTTCTCTCCAGTTGCTGAGAATGGCTCTCGGAGCAGCAGACGCTACCGTCACCTGGATCCCTACTGTTGTAGAGGACTACGTAGACGTATTTCCCAAGGATGTCTCGGGGGTACATCTGAGGTGAGAGATGGAGTTATGCATTTACTTACAGCCGTGGACTACCCCAAAATCATGTACGACTTATTGGATGGCACCCACAGAGCTTCAGGAGCTACAACTTCAGCTGGACGACCTTTGTGAGAAGGGATTCATCAAGCCCTATGTGTCCCCTGGGTATCTCCAGCATTGAATGTGAAAAAGGAAGAAGGGAGTCTATGGATTTATGTGGATTATCGTCACCTGAATCAGTCCACGATAAAGAACAAGTACCCTTTGCCGAGGATCGATGACCTCTTCGACCAGTTGAGAGGTACGAAATTGTTCTCCAAGATTGATCATTGATCCGTCTACCACCTGTTGCGGGTTCGTGAGGCTGACATTCTGAAGTTAGATTTCTGTTTTCAATATAGGAATTAAAAGTTACTGGTGATTCCCTTTTTCATGATGAATTCCCCAGCCGTTTTCATGGCCTTGATGAACCAGATATTCTAGCCATACTTGGACCATTTAGTGGTTGTCTTTATTGACGACATACTCATATACTCTGTGATGGAAGAGAATCACATAGATCATTTGAGGATGGTCCTAGACTTACTCCGAGAGCACCATCTCTATGGGAAGCTCTCAAAGTGTCAGTTCTGGATTCATGAGGTTCACTTTCTAGGTCATGTCATTACGGAGCAGGGATTGGCGATAGATCCCGCAAATATAGAGGGAGTTCTTTCATGGGAGGCACCCAAGAATGATTCATAGGTGTGGGGTTTCCTTCATTTGGCTGGGTACTATAGGAATTTTGTGGAATATTTCTCCAGGATTACTGCCACTTTGACCACATTGATGCAGAAGGGATGACCGTTCACCTGGATTGATCAGTGCCATAAGGCCGTCGAGGATTTGAGACAAAGGCTAACTAGTGGTCCAATGTTGAGGCTGCGAAAGGAGGGCGTTGATTTTGTAGTGTACTGTGACGCTTCAAGAGCTGGGCTTGGGTGCATGCTGATGCAGCAGCAGGCAGTGATTGCATACGGGTCGAGGTAGTTGAGGCCCCTTGAGCAGAATTATGTGACCCACGATTTGGAGCTGGCAGCGGTGGTCTTCAACTTGAGGTTTTGGAGACACTACATTTGGGTGATCATTTTCTAGTCTACTCATACCACCAAATCCTCAAGTACATAATGAATCAGAGGGATTTGAATATGAGGCAGTGGCACTGGCTGGAGTTTCTACAGGACTATGATTTCGATATAGTCTACACTCCGGGGAAGGGAAACATTGTTGAATATTCCCTTTGCTGGAAGTCCTGGGATCATTTAGTGCAGGAAGCTTCAGAGAAGTTGGCTTTCCTGCAGCTATCCATAGTGGAGCTGGAGTGTATGGATTTTCTACAGTCGATGCTGCTGACTCCTTCACTCCTTGAGTTTGTGAGAGAGTCGCAGTTGGTAGATGTCAACAGTGAGGTACTGCGTGATCAGATATCCCTGGGTGATGCAACCGATGGGTATTCTGAAGGAGGGAATCATAAGATCTTGTTTCAGGTGTGAGTTGTAGTACTATAGGAGATGCAAGAGGAGGTGATGTAGGAGTTCCACAATTCTCCCTTGGTTGTACATCCTAGTGTGGGTAAAATGTACAGATACCTTTAGCAGTAGTTTTGGTTGTCTGGCATGAAGCAGAGCATAGCTGACTTCGTTTCTCGGTATCTTACCTATCACCAGGTGAAGGTAGAGCATCAGGTTCTGGCAGGGTTGTGGTAGTCCCTTAACATCGTAAAGTGGATGTGGGATGGAATATCTATATACTTCGACATAGTACTTCCACACACAACAAAGGGCCATGATTCCTTTTGGGTGATAGTGGATCGACTCACGAAGTCGGTGCACTTCCAAGCCATCAGGGAGCAGAGCTTGGTGGAGAGTGTAGGGGAGGTGTATGTTCGAGAGATCGTCCACCTTCATGGAGTACCCTCGATGATCTTTTACGACCATGAAGATCGGTTTAAGTCGTGATTTTGGCGAGGCCTGCAAGAGGCATTCAGGACTCAGCTGTGGATGAGTATAAATTTTCACCCACAGGCAGAAGCGCAAACCGAGTGCACTATCCAGGTGTTGGAGGATATGATTAGGGTATGTATGTTAGACTTTGTACGGAGTTGGGAGGATCACCTACCCTTTGTGGAGTTCACGTACAACAACAATTACCACTATAATATCAGCATGTCACCTTTTGAGGCCCTCTACCAGAGACCCTTTAGGTTACCTTTGTACTGGACGGAGGTTGGGGAGACCTCCCTCGCGGGCCCAGTGTTGGTGTAGGTGACGATGTCGAAGGTGCAGGTCATTCGTGAGCAGATGAAGATAGCTAAGAGTAGACATAAGTCCTACAAAGATTGTCTCCACAGGCCTTTGGAGTTTGAGCAGGGGGACCATGTCTTTTTTGGAGTCTCTCTATGGCATGGAACACGAAGGGTCGGTCGGGGTGGCAAGCTATCACCGAGGTTCATTGGGCCCTTTGAGGTCATGCGCAGGGTCGGTGTGGTTTCCCACCATCTTTCTCTACCGCCACAGTTGGAGAGGGTGCATGAAGTCTTCCATGTGTCACAATTGATGAAATACGGGCACGACCCCACGCACGTTATCGATTAGGGAGAGATGGACATTGAAGAAAGGGACCACCTTTTCGGAGCACCCTATGGTGATTGAGGACCGGTAGAAGTGGACACTGAGTGGAGGGACCATTCCTTTGGTTCATGTGCTGTGGTAGCACGAGAGGGTGTAGGAGAGCACCTGAGAATAGGAGAGCAATATGGGGGCTCACTATCCTGAGTTGTTTTTGAAGCATTGTTTTTTGGGGATGAAAAACACGAAGTAGGGAATGATGTAAGAACCCGGGTTTGAGCATGTAAGACATTTAAATTTTCTTGATGTTATTCCAGTGTAGGGCGTTCGGACGACGTGTGATTTCAAGCCCTGGTGTGACCGGAATTAAATTTTAAGTGTGTTCGCTAGACACATAAAATAAACAGAATAACTCCAAAACAGTTTCATAGATGGGAGAACCAATGGCACCGTTGAGTCCAGAATGTGTCGTTTACCCTATGAGGGGTGTAACTTTCATGGGCACAACCCTTCTGTGGAAAACACCACCTGGGGAGTCTTCGTAATTTAGTGGCCTCGAGATTGAACTTAAAACTTCTAAATGGAGGCTTAGATTAAAATTCCAAGACCTCTGTTGTGATTAACACATGGTTTTTACCCTCGAGGCGGCTTAACTATGACCTCGTCAAGAGTCTAGGTATGGGCCTACTGGTGGGTGTTTTAAAACTTAATTAAATTTTAATTAAGTTTTCCATGTAAACACACCACCCACACCCTCTTCTCCCCTTTGTTTTTATCTTTGGCACAAGTTACTCCCAACAAGGGAGATCCTTTTTCAAGATTATCTCTCCCTCTCCAAGGTGGTTGACGGCTCCGGCAGATCTTTGGTGAAGCGTCGGGCTACCCCCAACGAGGTAGGAGTTGTGTTTTCATTTTTTTAATTCTTTATATAACTTTGAACTCAATTTCTTGCGTCAAATTGTAATCCAATTCTCGAGAGAGGGCCATATTTTTGTAGGGATAAATTTGAGCTTCCCAAGGATCCTATAGCATCAAAATTGTGAGTCTCGGAGCATCTGAGGAGGCCCCGAGATGTTTTTCGTCCATTTCCCATAGTTTCTTGTGGTTCCAGGGAGGTCCGGTGGGTGATGATGGTGGCATGGGGTGTTCCAGGCGGCGACGCTCCCAGAGGCGGTGGTGGTCCCCTGGTAGCGGGCGCACAACATGGCTCCCAGGTGGTGGCGGCGGGCTCCCAGGTGGCACGGTGGGCGTCAACGACGGAGGTCGCCGGTGCGAGCACGACATGGGTCACAGCGCGCGACCCCATGCGGAGTCCGAGACCCACATTCGGTGGGTCTCTGTGCAAGACAGCGACCGAACCTCATGGCCGGTCAGTGGGTGTGGACCATGGGACCATAGCTGGGCCACGCAACATGGAAATGGGCCGGAACTGTAGGCCGGGCCGACCCAGGCCGGGAGGACTGACCGGACCGGACCGGTCTAGGCCAAAGGGGTTCATCCCCTTGACTTCAGACACACGTAACATCCACTACTTGTGTCCGCTTTGCATACCGTCTATAGCAGTGCAATCCCCAGATCGAGAAAAAGACTTTGAGATGGTCTCGGGAATTTTCAATTCTCGAGACGGGGGTTCGGTGGCGCCGCACACTCGTTAAGTACTACGCCAGGATTCTTCCATCGGATGGCGTGAACACTTCCGGAGTCCGTTTAAGGCACCGTCAAAGGTGTTGTGACCCTGGAATCGAGACAAAGTGGTCTAGGTTGGTTTTAGGCATTGAAGCCAGAGTTGAGGCATGGGCCCCATAGGGTATCTTTTAAGCTGTGAGCAGCTTTTTTCATCTTTTTCATCAGACGTCCATTCCAGGTGAATGAGTGGTCATTTTGGCTTGTTTTTTCGAGAGCATCACGATGGCGCAGTTTGTCCGACCTCTTTTGGGACCAAGGTGTGGGCCCCACAGGATGTTGTATAGTCTTAAAGCGGTGTTGAATAACTTTTTCGTCGGGAGTCTGTTTCCAGCGAGTAAGTGGTCTATCCCGTATGTTGTTTCGCGAGATTACAACGGTGTAATCTGTTTGGGCATGCATAGCCTCTTTCAAGATATCATTAAATGTATAAACATTAAAGGATGTTGGTCAGAGGTTTCATTGATGCACTCTGACCCAACACACGGTTGCGATGTTAGCGACACCTAGTGATGGAGCAGGCAGCGTGGAGTTATCAGACAAGTACTGGGTTTACCCTCCAGTGGGGCTGGGTAGTGGGTTACCTGTTGACCTTAGGGTTTACCCTCTAGCGGTTTTGGGAAATGGGATACCCATTGATTTTAGGGTTTACCCTCCAGCAGGGCTGGGAAGTGGGTCATCTGACAACCTTGTAGGTTTTACCCTCTAGCAGGGCTAGGCAGTGGGTCACCTGGAAAACATTTTCGGTTTACCCTCCAACAGTGCTGGGAAGTGGGTCACCCGACGGCCTTTTTGGGGTTTACCGTCCAGTTGGACTGGGAAGTGGGCTACTCGATGACTTCTTCTAGACTCACCCCTTTTGATGAGGCTAGTAAGTGGATTTTTCTCTGTGGTTACCGGAGCAGGACTTTTGGTGGTACGGTTTAGCGACGAGGCATCTTTGACGTGCGATACTGTTGGGCATCAGTGATGGCTACCCTTAGAACTGTTGGTGACTTATCCTAGGCTGATCTTGGATATGGAGATCCCCTTATGCACTCATTCGGGTTTCTTGTTGATCATATATATATATACACCCTACTTTTGTTCCCACTCCTTGTGTTTAGTTACTCTCTTTCTATGAGGGGAGAATACATGTGGGATATGCCACATGCTTTCTATGTCTAGTTCCTCTTGGTTGGACGAGTCTACTCTCTTTATTCTATTGGGTTGAGCTACATTCTATTTACTGTACTCTTTCATTATTCCTTGTTCTATCTACTTCACACCATTTTGGTACATCCTTTGTTGCTCCCTGGAGCATTCGGGGCTTCCTACTAAGTATCCTTATACTCACCCCTGCTTGGTATTTGCCCGCACTTGGTGTGAACTTGTAGACGATAGACAGGTTGATCGAGACTACAGAGGAGTGTAGAGGACACAGAACCTTGGGCTGCATTCAGTGGATGTAGTAGGACATTCAGGTGTGGGACTCACCAATATTTTACTTTTGTTTACCTGTTTCTGAGTTGTGGCCCCTTTTGGGTTGGGTGCGTGTTTTCCCCTTTTTTTGTTCAGTATCTTGTTAGTACTTTTCATCACATTACCATTTTCTATTTATAAGTTGATGCATGATTGTGGTTGGGTTATAGTTGTTTGTCCTTTGTTTTTTTTACTCTGCACTTCTACATTGAGTGGGTTGTGTGTCTGTACAGGTACATAGGTAAAAGCCTCACCGATATTTTTACGCCTTCGGCACTTGTCGTCAGCCCTTGGCCTATGGAGGCGGGCTTGGGGTAGTTGGGGCTCGAGACCTGTAGGGTCAGGTCTTGAAAAGTCACCACCCATACTTGACCTCAAACCCCTACCTACCCATCTAAAATATTTCCTTTAAGGAGAGAGTTTAACCATTCATGTTATCATTTCATAAAATCTAGAGTAAATTCAAAAGATAAATTTTATAAGTGTTTGGATAAAGTACAAGCCGATCATAGGATGGTCAAATGTTGATATCAAGGGTATATGTTCAGACTTCTACATGAACAAAATTCTCATGGATCTTGAGCGTAATCCTAGAGTGGAATCCCAATAGAGACTCAATACCAATATGAAAGAGGTTGTGAGGGAAGAAGTGATCAAGCTTCTTGATTATAGGATAATTTTTTCATTTCTTACATCTCCCAAGTAAGTCTTCTCTGTGTATTACCCATGAAAAGTGGAGTGACTATGGACACTAATGAAAATAATGACCAACTCCAAATAAGGGAAGTGAATAAATGGGGAGTCTGTATAGACTACAAAAAGATGAATTCTATTACAAAATGGACCACTTTGATATGCTATTTTTGGACCCATTTTTTGAAATGCCGGAAGGCATTGAATTTTTCTGATTTGTTGGTGGTTATTCTAGATACAACCAAAGTTACATTTTACCTAAAGACCAATATAAAACCACCTTTACTTGTCAACTTGGGACATTCAAATACCAATAGATTCCCTTTGTCTTGTGTGGTTCTCCTACCCCTTTTCGGAGTTGTATGATGGTAATATTCACAGTCAGTATTGAAATGATAATTGAGGTCTTTTTGGATGATTTTTCTATTGTGGGAAGTGATTTTTAGAACTGTCTTGAAAATATGGAACTAGTGTACAAAATGTTCCAAGAGACCAACCTGGTCCTAAACTAAGAAATATTCCAATTCATGGCCACTGAGGGCATGGTTTTGGGTCATAAGGTATTAAAGAGGGGGATGGAGGTTGATAACTCTGAAGTTGAGGTTATTCAAATGTTTCCCCCACAAAAGAATGTCAAAGTAATTTGGAGTTTTTTTGGATCATATTGGATTCTACAAGAGGTTCATTAAGGAAATTTCAAATACTACTAGAACCATGTGTTCAATACTAGTTAAGAACACACCTTTTTATTCGTTTAGAAATTATTAGAGTCCTTAACCTACTTAAGGATAATTTGACCACTTCACATGTGATCACTACCCCTAACTGGAAGCTCCCCTTTGAGGTTATGTGTGATGAATGGGATTTTCCATTTATAGAAGTTATGGGGAAGAGGAAGGATAACAAACTGCATGTTATTTTCTATGCCAATAAGCTGATGGATGATCCCAAAAAAAATTACACCACCACTGAAAAGGAGTTGGCTGATACGATTTTTTTTATGGAGAAGTTTAGGAAGTACATAATAGGGTCAAGAGTTATCATTTTCACTGATTATGTTGTCCTCAAGTACGTGGTTTCCAATAACAACTCATAAACCAGATTGATGGGATGTACCCTGAAACTACAAGAGTTTGATATGGTCATTAAGGATAAGAAATTAGCAGAGAATGTAAGTGTAGATCATTTGTCTAATCCTCCCAACACCAAATGAAAGGAACTAAGAGAGATCAATACTCATTTCCTGGATGAGTAGTTGTTTACTTCGATGGTGTAGCATTCTTCTTGGTTTATAGACTATGAAAAATTCTTGGTATTATGTGTAATTCCCAAGTACCACTTACACATCCAAGGAAAGTGGTTCATATCTAACCTAAAATATTATTTTTGGGATGATCCGATTCTCTTTAGGAGGTGTTATGATGGAATTGTGAGAAGATTTTTTTTGTAGAGGAGGTGTTTCTCATACAATAGAGCTTTCAATCATCTCCTTGGGGTGGCTACCATGGAGGAGAGTATAATACTCCGAAGGTCCTACGGGGTGGTTTCTAATGGACACCTTTTTTCCAAGATTCTTGGAGTTTTTTCATAGAATGCAAAAATATTAAATGTTGGGAAATGTTGGAATATGGTAGGAGGTGCCTCAAAAATAAATTATGGAAGTTGAAATATATTTTGTGTGGGGATTCGACATGATGGGACTATTCCTATCCTCTTATGGGAATGAGTATATTTTAGTTTCCTGAGACTCTATGTCCATGTGGGTTGAGGTAGTGGCTCTGCCCAACAATTATACTACAAGTATAGTCAAATTCCTCATGATAAACATTTTTTTCCAGGTTTGGTATGCCTAAAAAATTCACCACTGAAAAATGGGAATCATTTCATGATTTTTAAATTTAAGATTTTGATGGATGAGTATGGATGTTCATGGAGGAATAGTACCACATATCACCATCAATCTTGTGGGAAGGCAGAAGTGTATAACTGAGAGGTTAGTTTTTTTAGAAAAGATAGTCTCTAGGTATAAGAAGGATTGGTTAGTGGAGCTAGATGAGGTTTTTTTGTCCTGTGTAATGGCTTATAATACTCTTATAGGTATTTCACCATAATTTATTCTCTTTGGGAAAACATTTTATTTTTGTTTTGAGTAATAAAAGAAATATCATTGGGAAGTGAAGGCCCTCAACATTGATTTCATGTCTAATTGTGAGAGAATACTATTAGAGCAGAGTGAGATGGAGGATATTAGAATAGATTATTATAATAATTCTGATATTTACAAGGAATGATCATAGTATGTTCATGAATTAATCATTCAAATAAATTATTTTATGGTTTTTGAAAGTGTCATGTAATTCAAATCCTGATTGATGTTATTTCTTGTAAAAGATGAAGACCAGGTGGTCAGGACCATTTACCATTCCTAGTGTGTTCGTTAATGAAGTAGTTGAGAAAGATGTAGAAGATAATAGACCCTTAATAGTAAATAGTCATATAATAAAACACATATTTCAAGTTCAATCAAAGGGCATGGCTACTATATCTCTATTGGAATAATGAGTTTTTTAATGTCTAATAGGGGACTAGAAGCACAATGTTTCATGGGATCTAACCCATGGTTTATTATTTGTTGTCCATTTATTTCTTTTTTTCAATAAATTTAAATCTTGCTAATTATTCTCCAGTTTTTCATTTTGATTTCAGGAATATTTATCATTACTTTATGTTGTAGGAGAGAGTTGATGGAATCTAGAAACTCAGAAAAGGAAAACCAAGGGAGTTTTCCAATGCATCATATGGATACCATTTCTTTCATTAATCCCTTGGTTAAAATTTATTAAGATTAAAATTATTCATTCTTATTTTACTTCTCTGAACTAGATGGTTAATCAAGACGAGTAATCACTCAGTATTGTATAAGAGGATTAGATTATAGAAAACAATTTCAATTCTATCCATTCAAGGAAGTGTTATTCTATTTTACTATGTATTAATTTCCTGCCATGATTTTACCATTCTACTACATTATATTATGTGTTGGGGATACCTCTTGATTATATTTAAATTATTGATAATTTAAATTCATGTTGGGTTCTTGTTGTTAGTATCTAGTGAGTTGAATATTTTGGGGAACTAAATTGTTGAACACGCATTTACCCACTCCACTCATTGTGATTTTCTAATATTTGTGTATTCACACATGATAGTCTTGTTATATTTACATTCTATATGTTTTAATTCTTCTATAAACAAAATAATTCAAAAAGTTAGAAAACAAAATCACTGTTTTTTCACAATTTGTACATATGGTTTTTATACTTTTTTTGTGGAAAATAGTCTAATTGAACCCTAATGTTACCCCTAGACATTCTTTTAGATGATGAATTGTCAATATTCTTGGAATACATCCTCCTACAGTAGCATTAATCATTGGGGAAAATTTTTGGTTTTAAGTGTGGGTGATAGGGGTAATTTTGGGGTCATTTCAAGTTCAACCTTCCTGAACATGTGATTTGTATTTGTTTGAAAAAAAAACTATTCAAAATCAATCAAAATTTTAAAATTCCGTTATAATCTTAAGGTCATTTTAGTTCAGTTGGCACATTAATTTTTTCTTCTCTAGTTTATTGATGGATGTTGGATGTTGAGTGTTTCACATGTTTTGAAACTATAAAGGATGATAAATTGGTTAGTGGAGTTATTCATTATCTCAATGGACATTCAGTTTAGGAACATAAGATGGGAGTGTGACATTATAGGTTTTTTGGAATGAGGATTAGGACTTAGAGTAACTATAATGTTTCATTCGGACCTAGGGGACTCAAACTTTTATTAAATTATATTCATTCTCTTTAGTAAGTCATCTCAAATAGTTATTAGTTAATTCCTTTGTAACCAGTGTTAAATGGGAAAATGGGATCCCACAGTGAGTATCTGAGACAAGGTGCCCTGGTTGAATTTCTCTAAATAAAAGAATCCAATTTCAATCTGAATAAGTGATTTTTACAGTACTCTTCATATGGAATATGACTAGGAAAAAGTAAACTATTTTTCCCTTGTCAAAAACGAACTCATTATGGTGAAAGGAATTTTGAACCCAAATGAAGAACCAATGAAATTGACTTAGATATAATTAATTTGAGTTGAATTAATAATGTGATGAAATTAGTGGTAAATAATTTTTGGAACTGAGGAGAAGGTGAGAATCAAATGATCATCTGGTTAAGGTTTAAATTCTAATGGATCTAACCTTTCATCAATTTTTTTAACTCGAAATGAAGTAGGAATGTTAATGGATTCATATATGAGGCATGAATTACATGGATGTGTATGATTTTTTATACTTTTTATTTCAGTGAGTTAATGAAGCTTGGAAAGACATCATTTTTTTACACATTCTTATAAATCCTTACCCACTGCTTGTAATTGTTCCTCTGGTTGTTAAAGATTACACATGCACATTTTTTACTTTATCTCAAAAATATTTTTTTTCTATTTTAAAGTCAAAATAATGTACTTGTTTGGGGACATACACATTTTTAATTGAGGGGGAGTTTAATGTGGCTCAGTTTTAACTCTCATTACCACATCCTTTTAAAAAAAATTTAAAAAAATTTAATTTTAAAATGTTTTTTCGGTTAAATAATTAATAATTTCACTGTGTTTTGTACATTATTGTGTAAATTAATCATTTTAAGTGTAAAAGATGTCCTTCAATGTTCAATTTTGTCATTTAAAAAAAGTTCTTAAATAAAATCATTTTTTGAATCTAGCATTCATTTTTTACGCTTTTATTTTTTAAATTACAATTTATCATTATTTTATTTATTTATTTATTTTAATTTTTAAAATAGTTAGTTTATAAATTAATTAATTTAATTAAAATTTTATTTGTTTTAATTTTAAATAAATAATTTACTTTTTTAATCTTTATATTGTCATATTAGTGTTAATAATTTAATTCAATTTAATTTGAACTCTTTAATTTAAATAATTCATTAATTAATTATTATTTTTATTAATTGATTTATTAATTCAAGAAAGTGACTTTAATTATTTTAGACTTCATTAAATGAATTTTTTATTTTTTTATCTAAATAAACAATTTCTTTTGAATAATGCACAATTAATTTTATTTTGTTATTAACATTGATTGGATTTTATTTATTTACTTTTTTAATTCTATTTCTTAATTTAATTGATTTATTTAGTAATCTATTTGTTGTTTCATTAAATTATATATTAATTTAATTTAATTTGCTGGTGTTGTTTTGAAGGTGCAGTGGTGCCACTCTTTCCTTCAGATGGTGCCTCTATTTCCTTCAGACGGTGCCACTATTTCCATTTAATTGTGTCACTAAAATTGTTCCTTAATGGTGCCTCCATCACCAATCCTTCCACATTAGCTGGAATGGTGCCACCAATTAATATGTACTGCCACTGTTAACTAGTCACTTTCCCACCATATCTCCACCCTCCCTGCGACAGTTTTCACCCATACTGTCCGATTGTGCCTCAAATTATGGCATCATTTCATAAATGGTGCCACACTCATTTTCTCATCAATTTTACCCCCAACCACTGCTTTGTCTTGTTGTTGTATCACAGAAACCATTAGAATCACCCACACACCATCACCTCTAACTCCACACCTCCTGTATTTCTCACAATAGAAACACAATTTCCATAGCCACAACAAATAGAAATGCATAACATCAAAGACATATCAATTAGAAGCATTTATAGCTGCACATATTGAAACAACAAAAATCTAAAATCTATAAATACCAATATAAAATCAAACCAGACCTAGGAAAGGTTTGTGACACATGTTTTTCCAGTCTTTTATGAGGTTCCACTTGAGTGGCTATTGGGGAGGGGATGTCATTGTGAAAACCTAAGGTGGTGGCTCAGAACGATCCTCATCAGATTCTAGAGACTTCCTTTTGTAAGTTGAGGTGTCGAGTAATAGAGGGATAGAATTCATTGATTTACCCTTTTTATAGACCATAGATTGATAGGAGGGATCCGAGATGACTTCCAGGGGAAGATCATTCATGGAAAATTGGTATCCACTACTGACAGTGACTACCAGGATCCATCTTCCATCCATAAACACCAAGATTCACCAATTATAGGGAGCAGATTCCAGTGCATTAGAGAATTAGATTACCATTTCCATTCCAGATTCCCAGGGGGAGAGATATGAATATATTTAATACCTATTCACCGCCATCAAGCAGTAAGAAAATATCAGCACATCATAGTTTTTGGAGATCATGAAGGGATATGATAAATTTTCTCATTGCTCTCTTTAGTGAATTTTTCATCAATATGAACTTCTTCGAGGTAAAATTTAATATATTAATGTCATTCTATATGATCGACTAATTTCCTTTGGGGGATTATTCTTATCTATATAGATTTATTCCCTTGGTTCTTGCGTGGAATCATACAGGATAGTCTATCTCTATCACAGTTTTCTAGAAAGTTATATTTTCAAAACATTAAAATTAAGTGAAAAAGAATCTTTCATGAATATGAAAGATAACTATTTTCGACCTAAGGATTTAAAAAAAATGATTCATGATCAAATGAGACAGTGATTAACTAGGTTCAAAAAATTTGAACTCCGTGATTTCAGATTTTTTTCTCAACTGTTGATTGTGAGATTACTGCAATTGATAAAATGTAGTATTCAAAAAATCATAGACTGATCAGATAAGCACAACTCTAGTCCCCTCTATGGTTCTACTTTGTCTTACCACTGTACTAAGTAGTTAGTAGGTTATAAATTGTGACTTGTTTGATCTTTCTCAATGATGCATGGTGGTAAAAGAAATATATACATATAATATTTAATAAAATCTTTAAACATTCCAATACCGTTATATCTATCATTACATTATTAAAAATACTTCTACAATTTATTCCATTATTCAAAATACATAAACACTTTAATTGTTTAATTTCAGTACAGGTCCTTCATTGATCAACATGTTTACCATTAGAAGTGGGTATTGACTTGGATAATTCCTAGGGTCCTCACATTTAATATAATGAACTATGAAATGATATCTATGATGAAATTTATTTCCATCCATTATACTCTTCATTTTTTATAATAAATTCATTTACTTAAGCCTTTTTTCAAACATAAAACAGTATCCCTATCACTAATGATAATTTCAGAGGCGTATCATAGAAAATTTATTATAATAATGAAATCGGTCCTTCTTCACACCATGGTCTCAACTACCTAATCTTTTAGTGAAATACATCCTTCTATTTTTTGGTGCGTCCAATATTTGGATATCATGTAGGTTGTTAATCATATTTTTGAATAAATAAATAGGCATAATCATAGTATCATTCACTCTGACTATCATCCCACATGGTTCCTCATAGTCACCACTTTTTTCTTCATATTTAACATTGAAACAATTCATTCGGGATCCAACTATTAGATAAAACCATAAAACATTGACTAAGAACCAATAATCTTAGTTGGAAAACCATATAATCATTTATTGGATGTATAAATCATGAAACCTTTTTTTAAATATATGGAACTATAGATTTAGCATAGACTATTCAATATCATCATATATTTGAACCCTCATAATTCATTGTTAAAAATATGAATAATTTAAATCATTTTCCATTTGAGTGTCAAAATATGTGCATAGTAAGGCCTTTTTTTTTGTTTACATGGTAATGCTTGAGTCAATCCCAACACACTTTTTTCGAAGTTATCAACCATTGGTATATCTTTTATAGAACCACTTCCTATTATTGTATCTATACAGAGATTTATTTCTTTGGAAACCCACATAATCCCTATCTTAGGAAAACATTATAATATTCTTCTATACATATACAAAAAGTTTGCCATTGGGTTATGTTTTCTAAAAATTTTTTTAGTCAATCAAGTTCCCATGGTTTCTAAAAAAATTATTTTGATACCAACTATTGTAACGTAGTCCTCAGTGTCTAAGAGTTGATTTATATATTATTACATTAGCCTAAGATATAGGAGATCTCATCCCAAAGGACCAAAAAATTTATTATTCTAGTTGAACTAGATATAAACATGATTACCATATTACATTTGTATACAAAAATTTAAATAATTTGTTTCAAGAAAAATAATTATTCCTGTAGAATATTCTTTTATAGTTTTCATAGTACACATCTTGGATTCCTGGGAAAAAAATGTTAAGGGTGAGCTCTAATTCTCAGTAAGGGTTAAGTATAACAAACGAAATTATGAATAAAAAATCATCATGGAACTTTAAATAATTGACCACACATGCGTAAAAATAATTTTAATATCGTGATTAGATAATGAACAATCAATAGTTAATATTAAATAAAATATGACACAATCCATTTAATTTATAAATTTGGAATAAAATGAATCTATGGATAATATCATTATGAAAACATTAGGGATAATAATGATTTAATTCCCAAAGAAGGAAAATATTTATTATTATATATAATGAACTTTTTAATTGGGATACCTCTACATTCATGAACATTCAATAAAAAATTTAAATTAATGGGTAGGTATACTACATATACAAATTTTACTAAGTATAGAATATTAATTCATCTCTTGAGACTACTAAGACATATATGGGGCATTTTTGACTATTACTCTTAAATATCTGAATGCCTAATGAATTTTTAATTTATTGAATAATAGACATAAATATTTAACAATATTAATTACTATCAAATATCCATATTTATTAATGAAAATATATTTATAAATATTCCTCTAGATAATCAATTAGATTTTAATGTATATCACCATATTTATAAATGATATTATGTTTTAGATATCAATATATATAGGATAAATAATATGGATATTTAGGGGAAATTTAATTTCCATTGATCCTAATAAATGGAATATTTCAATAGATTGTTAATGAAAACAAAAAAAATGTCAAAAATATGATTTTCAATACATTTTAGGTTCAAAATGATCATAAAAATCTGTACATATAATAAGTATGGTATCATTACAACATAATTAAAGAGAAGTATTAGTAAAACAAAGGATTTTTTTCATTGATGAATAGAAATTCCATATAAATTTAATTAAAAAAACACTAAAAGTATATTTTTTACCTTGAAAATATTTTTAAAACTAAAAGTTTCACAAATATTTTGAAAATAAATATCCTTGAAAATAACCACCGTATCATAAAAATGTAACATTAATCCATTGATTGGTCATGGAGGTGGGAAATTCCATAATTGGGATGAATATAAAACAATTATTCATTTCACCTTTTCTGTAAAATCCAACTGATCCTAATTTGGAAAATATCAAGAATATTTAATCCAATATGTTTTTTAAAAATTCAAACATTGATAAAAATTTCTTTAATAAATCATTTGGATAATTTTAGAAAAATAATTTATTTTTTTAAAGATCGTTTTGGTTGATTTTTTTTCATAAAGTGAAAATATATGGATACTATTAAAAAATGAATTAATTTTATGTACTGAGGAGAGGAAAATGGAACTATTACATTGTAACACCTTTACATATGAAGCCTTGAGCCACTAACATAATTTATTTCATTTGATTTAATACAAGGAAGTAAATCTTAAAGGACCAATAAGTTTATCATTTTCAGAAACTAGATTACATAAATGATACCCATTTTATATTGTAAATATAAAATAAAACGTAATATATAAAAAAGAATAATGAACTTTCCCCCCAAAAAAACTCATTATTGTAATTCATCGTCATATCTTGGGGGGAAAGAAACAAGATAAGGGTTATGTGAGATTCTCTTAAAGGGTAATCATACAGTATAAGTAATCATGAATCAATAAGAATAACTAATATAGAAATGTATATTATTAAACATGCCGTAAATTTAAATAAAAAGATAAGGTATAGTTGATATGGACAGAAAAATAACTAAACATGCATTCTATTTAATAAATTTAGTAATTATAAAAATGCATCTATATTTTTTTCATAGTAAACATACTCTAGATAATAATGACAATAATTAAGGAAATGATTAATTATCAGTCATCGTGTATCTAGAACATGAATGAAAACAACGTTATGTTCTATCCTAAATAATGATCAAGTGTGTGTGTGTAAAAACTCTTATGATTATTATTGGAAACAAAAACTAAATTGTTTTTTTTCTACTGATTTTGTCTCAGGATAATACTAATTCAAAAAGGGGTTATTTCTAATTGTCTCCAATGCATTAATTTCTAGTACAAATCATTCATCATATATATAATAATCGATTTAATTACTACATAATGATTCTCATCATCAAATATTTTTTATTGAGTAAAGGATACATATTTGTTACATATTCCATCGTTTAATCAAATAAATTACCAAGTAAACTCTATTTTTAAAAAATTAATAAAAATGGAAAAACTTATATCCATAATATGTGAATATGTTTATTTAATATAAATGTTATGAACACTTTAAATTTATTTCAACAGTGTTATTTTTTGAAGAGAGAGTAAATAGTGAGAAAATAAAGATATATTATAAACACAACTTTTACCACATGGAAAGTTTCAAGTCAAAATCCCATGGATCATATAATTCAAATTGAAAATTAAAATACCATGAATTATTTTCAAATAATGATATAAAATATGAAATGTGAAACATATAAACCACATTAATTTTAATTTTTCCATAATATAAAATAAGACTCAATGGAATGTGAATCGAGGCAAAACATCTTACATTACGCTCTATTTTGGTTGAATTCCATTTTCCTATTATGTAATGGTTTTATGTAGGTCATTAATATACAATATTACCATATTAATATCTATTATTTCATATATAGTTCTCTTATAACATATTATAACCATATAATTAATAATATTTCATCACATTCATCAGTTTAGGTGTTAATTTCTTAAATTTATTGATTATTACTTGATTTTTTATTGTTCTTCCTATAAATTATATCACGATTTCATCATCTCATGAAATTAAATAATTGTAAAAATATCATATATAATAATCATATATTTATTTCAAGTAATATGTAATGTTTGTATATAGGATAATGAAATACACTATTCCGGGAGATGGTGGGCCATATGTACACATTAATATTCAATCCATTTTCTTGTCCTATTAAAAAAATGAAATGTCAATAATATATATGTATATTATAATTAAATTATCATATTAATGTAACATTAATTTCATATTTAAATTTTAAAAAATACTTTTTACATTCACTGTATTTTATTAATAAATCGCAATGCTTTTCATGAGGCCGTAGTCCACACATCCACAAATGATGTTATCATCTTCCAAAAAATTAAACAAACGATGTTATGTTTTATATAATAATTTTTGAATCACACATACATCATATATATCAAATATATCTTATATATTTACAATAATACTACTATTATTTCCAATCTGGAAAGGAGTTAATCGAAGAATGAAAGGCATCGGTTCTCAAGGTTGTAGTCTATTGTACCCACGAATGATGAATGTGTATCCCATTTGATGGAAATGTGTGAAATTGTAGGTCGTACCATTAATATAAAAATATCTCAATATATTGAGGATAACTATTTTATTATATAATAATTATATAAAAATAATTTTACTTGCAAAGAATGAAATAAAACAAAAGATCTCATTGAAGAACATTATATCTTCTTTAAGAAACCCCTTTCGATATATACCCCAATTTTACTGGGGATTTAATTATTAAAATATTTAGCCTTAAATAATGAGTTGAGGGATGATGGGTTCTTATTTGGGTAGGTTTTGGATGAAAAAAATTTATTTATCGTAGTGAATATGTGGGTTGATTGAATGCCTGTTTATAGTGGGGGGAGTGAAATTCCTGTAAATATAATAGGTAAACACTATTTGGTGATCTATTTTAAATCACGATTCACTAGAATTGAAAAATAATGGATTGAATTAAATTTATGGTTATTTTAAACATTCTCCACAAAAAATAAGTCTATATTTATAATTTTTTTACTTAACTTATAGGATTCCACAATTTTACCCTTTTTTAGTTTGGTTACTAATTTTCTATCTTATGTAATTTTACCATTTATAGTAAATTGAAAAGGGATGTATTATAAAATATATACCCAATGAATTATTAATATTATCTGTAATTTATAATATAAAATTACCATGTGGGTTTGGAAATAAAATTTAAAAGAAGCCAATATAACGCGTAAAAACATTACATTAACTTAAACTGTGCTAATAATACATTCACTATTTAACAGTGAATGTTTTTAATATAAAAGATCAATTATTCTATAAATAGACAAAATATTTATTTATTAACATTTTCAAATAAATTGGAATGATATATTATTATTCTAAAATTATATTTTTTAAATAAAATATCATTTATTAGAAAATAACATTAATGTCACTTTTCACATTATTTACATATTTGAAATTTAAAAATATCCAGAAAATTAATGAATTAAAATTTATTTATCTCCAAGATATGTAGAATGGCTTATTTGTCTACTAAAATAAGGTAAAACAATAATTTAATCTATTTTCTCCACTTTTAATATTTTTATTATCATTTATTTTATTTTATTATCAACTAAATAATCATTCTGATTGAATCTGTTATTAATTTTATTTAACTAATTCATAAAAAAATGTTGATAAATTATAATGATAAAATTAACTCAATTATCATTATAAATAATATTTATTATAGAAATTATTATATATTATTCAATATCTTGAGGCATTTATAAATGTAAAATGTAAACAGTGTAACACTGCTAACTTCCACAATACGTTTCCCTTTTAATAACGCAATAGCTACCATCGTATGGAACTTCGATATTCTAACACATCATGACCGATCAAACTAGTAGTTAAAAATAGTAATACCAAATTTTTAAAATTTTTAAAATTTTATTTTTCAAAATGGACTTCATTTTTTAATTCAAAATATCGAAATTAGCTTAGGGTGAATTATAGGAATTTTTCTGAAAACTTTCAATTTTTGATGAATAGTGAAAATAATGCGTTATTGGTTAAAATTGACTTTTTATTTAAATATTTAGTAATTTTATTTTAATTTATTTTATGTCAAAATAGATAAATAATACCTATAAATGTTCAACGTAATTCATTGAAGTCATTTTATAATAATTTTAGATATATAAAATTTTATCGAACTTTTTCCCGTCTTTTACCCACTTCTAGAAGCATTTGCAAATTTGCATAAAACATAATTTTACCGCTTCTGTGAGTAGAATTTCAAAAATACCAGAGACATGGATAATATTATTAAGTAAAATTTGGTTTAATAAAATGAAAATAATTTTGGGTGAATAGTAACTTTTGACTTTTATTTAGTGCGGTTAAAAGTAAATAGTGTAATTAAGGGTAAAAATGATATCCTAATTACCCTAACACATTTCCTAATTCTATTGGATAAGTATAATTCAACCAAAAATAATATTAGGAATAAAATATGATCCTCTTTGGTCTACTTGGATTAGATTAGGACATTTATTATTATTTTATTTAAAGAAGAGTTAAAAGAGTTAAATTATATGTTTAATAACTCAACCATTTTAAATATAGGGTTACACACAATATAAATTCAACTATAAATATTCATTTTAAATCTAAATTTTTTTCCAACAAAATGGTATTTTATTTATAATTTTTAGACATTAAATAATTCAATTTATTTTTGACACAATGAAGATATAGTAATTACCTTATTAATGAAATATTAAAATAATTGATATTATAAATATCCAAATCAATAAGAATTGAAAATTATGATGAATTCCAATGATTTTCTAGGTCAATATGACATTTTAGGGTTGGTCAAGTAAATTTTATTCGAATTGATAAAGTTTTAATGGCTTTCAATAAAAATCAACTACTAAATCGTGTCCAAATTGAAATGATTGAGTTTTTAAAACAAATAATATATTATTGATTGATATAATTTTCCTAAAAATATATAGATCATCCAAAGGAAATTTATAAGGTTATATATATTATTAATGAACCACATGGGGTTCTATTGTCTTGTAATAGTAATTTTATTAACCATATAATATAAATATACCAAGAGACATGGTAAATGACAAACTATTTAACAACAAGTTAAATCTAAAAGATAAGGTTAATATGATGAACTAACCCTGTATAAAACCTATTAGTTGATATTTTTTCGACCCATCTCCACCTTAGCCTATAAATAATTAATTTTGGAGCCATTGGAAACCAAATATGAAATTATTATAAAAACAATTCATGATTTTCATAAAGTGACCATCACCTCCCTTATAAAAGGGAACTTCCCCTTCTCTTAATTTCACACCTCCAAAGCCTTTTGACTCATCCAACCCCTACCAAAATATCCTCCCAACATTCTTGACTTCATCCTAGAGGCATTCCATTAGTCATAAAACCAACACAAGGATCCCTTTAGATCAAATCAAAAGGATAAACTCGATGAAAAGGTAAATATTTCATCACCTCTTTCATGATATTTTCTCTTTACACATCATCTTTCTTGGTTTTTACCATTCTAAAATAATACCTCCATTATATTCAATATACTTTAATGTTATTATGAAAATGGTAAAAACATATTCATTATTCTATCCATCATGTGAATGACAAAGTCACCATACGTGCGTGCGTACGGCTTACCGTCTCCACGTCGTGGTATAGTTTGTTATTCAAACAATTCATTATTTGGATGGGTTTAATAATAAGTATAACTGATGTAAATAATAAATATAACATTTTAATGAATCTATATATATGATATACCATCTAATTACATATGATTTCTCCATCAATATAATGATATTGTCGATCGTGCGTACGTACAGATTACATCTCCATGAACGCGATTAGATTCATTCCCCATCATAATCATTCAAGAATAATTTTCTTTTATGATTAAAAATAATTTTTATGAACATAATTTCATTTTGTATATTAATAAAATACATCATATCCATAATAAACATGTCTTACTTAACCAATCATATATAGGAAAACGAAATATTTAACACCCGAAATGATGATATTACTAACCTATTATTAACAAAAAAATATTAAAAGATCATATATGATATCATATTTATGTATATAGTTATTTTAAAATTTAATAACAATGTTTTAACTTTTATACAAGAGGTTAACATACCATCTTCTATGGAAAAGTACAAGGTAAGGCTTAATTTCACAATCTATTTATTATCCGAGGTTGTTTTTACGTAAGTATCTACTGAGACCTCTTTATCATCCACATCCATGTTTTCTTAAAAATGTATTTCAAAACATTTTTACTATTTAATAAGAAATGGGTTAAAGTAATTTATACCCTTATTTGACCTTATATGTTTAGAATTGAATCTTTCCGTCATTTTCCAAACAAGCTACTTTATGACCTTTCCGACAGAATTAAGGTAAGAATGTTTTTTAAACTTATACGACGAGTGCAGCTATTTTACGCTATTATAACATCATATAAGCTTCCCTTACAAGCTTATAAGAATAATTTCAAAATATATATTTTCTTTTATAATTATATTAATTTTAAATAATTTCAAAATAGATATAGATATGCCTTTTTTTATTTCATCTATGTCAACATCGTTTTGATGGATTTGAAGCTTGTTTGAAGTTGATTTATTATGATAAAAATATTCCATATTGTATTGAAGTTTCTTAATATGTTTGACTGTGGATGTGTTATTTTTATACCATTAATGGTTTATGGATAAATTATTTACATTTCGTATGAAAGTTTTAATACGAATGTTTATGTTATGTTTAAACTTTTTCATATGAGGAATGCATTGGATTTAGTAAGTGATGGTAAGAGACTGCTATAGCTCCTCGATGCATCAGTAGGTGTCATGAGACAAACTAGTGTCTTGGCATAAGGCCTTGACTAAATCTTATTTTTAGCCTTGGCATAAGGACTTTACTATGTGGTTATGAAGTCTGTCATTATGCATTATGTCATTATGAAAGTGGCTATTGATATTGCATGTGATTATTCGACTAGTTGAATATCAAGGTGAATAAGTAAATGGAATTATTTGATTTTATATTTTCCATATTATGCTAATGTTTAAATTTAAAAGGATTTTGTTTTAGTCTAATCCTTTTCTTTAAATGTTTGTACTTGTTTATGAATGTTTCCGCTATATTGTTATCCTTACTGAGTATCGGAGGTCAACCCTTTCTATGTTTTATTAACCTAGGATGTGAAGAAGTATTTTATGGTTGACCTGCAGGTATATGATATAGATATTAGTGAGTTAAAAAGGGGGGAAATGTTTTGGATGTTTTTATTTCCCGATGTAATGTAAAACTTATGAATGTATCTAGTATTTCCAAGGCTACAAAACTGATTGGTCTTTCAAGATTTGATCCCTTTGTGATCATGAAAATGTTATGTAATAATGCTCCGACTCTGGGTAACTGGGTTTGGGGCATTATAGTTTGTATCAGAGAAGTTTAGTACAATCCTTGGAGACTGTATTTAGAAAAACTCTATTTAGAGAACACTGCCCTAAGATAGACTTTGAGGATTAGTATTGAATAACTTACTAGAATTTTGGTACTGTAGAGATTTTTTGAGTTCTCCAAGAAATAAATCCCAATCTAGATACGGGAAGGTATAGGCGGCTCAGCCATAGATTTACCTAGGGGTAAAACTAGAAAACATTAATTTGAGCTAGACTCAAAAGGGAACTGGTGCACGACAACGGGCCTTGATGCACTCTTGGTTACGACACTCCCGAGTGATATACTTTGGATAATTCACATTTTCATTACAAACCATTATGAAATATTTATAAGTATATACTTCCTCAAATAAAACAATTTTATGATTATGGATTATACCCATAAACTGTTCAATTTATGTTAAGTGTTTTACAAGTTTAGACTTATGTATTGCGGTTCATAAACTAATCTATTGTATCTCATTGTTTAGAAATGGAACCTAATGGAAGGAATATAAACTGTATCAAGACACATAATTAATGTAAAGATTTACCTTCTACTCAAGATAATTATAGTGGAGCTGGTGATGCAACTGGTGCTGATTAGCTTATCACCGTACTGGGACAACTCACACAGGTTATGAATAATAACCTTACCTGTTTGGAGTACCCTAATCTATAATGCGGAGGATCAAAGTTAGACCGATTCATGTGGAAAAAACCACCAACATTAAATGGTACTAGAAATTCATTAGTAACTGAGCAATGGATAAATTCCTTAGAGAAAATATTTCATGCTTTGGTGGGTAGTGAAAGGGAAAAAGTTTTCATGGTAGTTTATCGACTCGTGGGAGATGCATGTCAATGGTGTTCATTGATTCAAAACACAAAAAAAGATGATGAAGTATCAAATATGTAATGGATAGATTTTAAAGATATTTTTTAGAAAAATACTTTCCTCATGACCTTCAAGTGGATATGGAAAGGAAATTATTGAGTCTTAGACAAAAGGAGGATGAAAGTGTCGCAAAATATGAGGCTAACTTTACAAGGTTAGTAAGGCATGCTATAGATTATATATGTAACCCATGGAGTAAGATTGATCGATTAATTTATAGGTTAAAACTATTTCTCTGTCGAAAATTTGTTTCAAAATCCTTCTCATTATACGAAGATATTGTCTCAGGTGCTATCAAGATAGAAAAATAATTCTATAAGTCTTTCGAATTTAAATCAAAACAAGAGAAAAAGAGATATGTTGACCACTCTGGAAGTGGAAATAAAGGGAAGAAGGGAAAAGTTGAATATCCATCATGTAGTAAATGTGGGACGAAACACCCCAATACTTTCTTGAAGGGAATGGGAGTCAGTTACAAGTGTGGTGGAAAAGGCCACCAAGCTTGTGATGGTAAGGGAAAGAAAGAGGCAGTCAATTTCAAATGCTACAATTTTAAAGAAAAAGGGAATTATGAAAATGAATGTCTTAAGCGCCAAGGGAAATTACCTTAGAAAAGTCCAAGGGAGAAAGTCCAAGCTTATACGATCACTAGTTTTGAGGTTAAAGCTATGAAAGACGTAGTGGCTGGTAATTTAATGGGGTTTTAATGTGTATCCAATTCTTTATTTGACTCTAGATCATCATATTGTTTCATATATTCTCAGTTTTCTATGAAAATTAGATTTTTTCTAGTTGACCTAACAATAAGGGACTTTTCAGTCAAAACATCTAAGGGAAGTATCATCACAACAATATTTTGTGAATCAGTTCCCATTAAGGCATATAAATGTTCATTATCTGTTTATCTCATCAATATACCCATGATTGAATTTATATAATCCTTGTAATTGATTGGATTTCGGACCATGATTCGAAAATTTATTGTAAGAAATAGGAGGTTACAATTTTCGATGATGATAAGATGTGCCTTATCATTAGAGAGGAAATGTCAGCACTTGATTATTATCTAGATCCACCCTTAATAGCTCAACTAAATTCAATTATTGTGGAAGAAGAGAATAAAATAACTATGGGTGAGGATAAGATTATTTTGAATAGAGGACATACCTATTGTGAAAGAATATGTTGATGTGTTTCTAAAGGATTTACCTAGACATCTCCCAGAATGAGAAATTGGGTTTTCCATTGACTCAATTTATAGATCAAGGCCCATATTAAAGTCCCTTTAGAGAATGGACACTTTGGAATTAGTGGAACTAAAGAAAAAACTAGAGGAATTGAGTAATAAGGGATTTTCTTTCCCTAGTGTTTCTCTATGGAGAGCTCTGCCATTTTTGTTAAGAAGAAAGAAGGATATATGAGGTTGTGCATTGACTATAGGGAGATCAATTCTATAACTATAAAGAACAAGTATCCCATACCTCACATTGATGATTTATTCGACCAACTTCTTGGAGCTCATTCTTTTTCAAAGATTTGACCTTCGATTTGGATATCATTAGTTCTGTGTGAAGAATGAAGAAATTCTGAAAATAGCATTTCGAACCAGGTACGGGCATTAAGAGTTTACATTAATGCCTTTTTGGGCTAACTAATTCACCCTCTGTTTTCATGGATCTAATGAACAATGTTTTCAAGGAATATCATGATAACTTTGTAGTATAATTAATGGATGATATCTTTGTATACTCAAAAAACTATGAAGATCGCGAAAATCACTTACACATTTTCCTAAAGACTCTTATAAGAAATGAATTATATGAGAAGTTTAGAAAGTGTGAATTCTTGCTTCAAGATATTTCTTTTCTTGGAAATATTTTCTCTAAGGATAGAATCTCTATTAATCCTTATAAGACGAAGGCAATCCAAGAACAGAGAGAACCAATAAGTATAACTAAGGTACACAGTTTTATTGGTTTTGCTGGTTATTATTGGCGTTTTGTCCAGAATGTTGACCAATTATCTTACCCATTAACCAAGCTCATACGTAAAGAGGTTAAATTTGTTTTGATAGAAGAGTGTGAAGAATGTTATAAAGAACTGATGAAAAATATTTTTTAATGCTCCCATCTTGACTCTACCATCAAGGAATGATGGGTTTGTCATTTATATTGGTGCTTCAATGAAAGGAATTGGTTGTGTCTTTATGCAGAATGATAGAGTTATTTCCTATGGATCATGAATGATAAAAATTTATGAACAAAAATACCCTATTCATGATCTTGAGTTAGCAGTTGTAGTCTTTTCTTTGAAGATATTGAGACACTATCTCTATAGTGAAAAATGTGAGATTTATACTGATCACTAGAGTTTGAAGTATATTTTCTCATAGAAAGAACACAATGTGAGGCAAAGACAATGGCTTGAACTACTCACTGATTACGATTGAACTATACACTACCACCCAGAGAAAGAAAATAAGGTTGACGATGCTTTGAGTAGAAATGATCATAGAGTTTTGAACAAGATGAGAGTTGAAAGGGATCCTATTTTCATGGATCTTGTAAAGATGGATATGGGAATAACCATGGAAGGTGAAACATCAATAATTTTTCAAATGGTTTCAAAAACATATTTACTAGAATGGATAAAGAGTTCTCAAACTGATGATGTGGAGTTTCAAATGAAGATTAAAGCTGTGAATGATGGGATATTGAGTGACTACATTTATGAAGATGGGATTTTGAAATTTGGAAAGGGACACTTTGTTCCCAATATACCTGATCTGAAAAGGGAATTTTTGAATGATGCTCATAGATCTAATTTTTCTATGCACCCTTGGAGCACTAAGATGTATAGAGATTTGGAAAAAAATTCTTTGTGGGATAACATGAAGAAAGAGTTTGATGATTTTTTGTCAAGGTGTATGGTTTGTAAACAAGTGAAAGCTAAAAAACAAAATCCTAGAGGAGTCATGCAACCTCTTCCCATACGTGAGTAGAAATGGGATGATATTATTATGGACTTTTCCAGGGGCTACCAAAGATGCCTAGAAGAAATAATGCAATATGAGTCATTGTTGATCGTATTACAACTCAGCACATTTTCTTGCTGTAAGAGAATATTTTCCACTTGAATGTTTAGCAAGACTGTATATTAATGAAGTTGTAAGACTTCATGTAGTACCCCTATCGATTGTTTCTCATCGTGATCCCTATTTTACATCAAGATCCTAGAAACATATTCAAAAATCCCAGGATAATGAACTTCATTTGAGCACAGCATACCACACTCAAACCGATGGACAATCAGAATGGACTATTCAAACCTTAGAAGAAAAGTATAGATCTTGCTCACATGACTTTCAAGGTATGTGGGGTCAATATTTACCTCTGGTAGAATTTTCCTATAACAATAACTTCCATTAAAGTATTTATATTGCATTATATGGAGCGTTATGTAGAATGAGATGTCGCACACAAACTTGTTTGGATAATGTGGGTGAAAGAAAACTCTTAGGCCTAGAACTTGTTGAAGAATCCATGGTAAAGGTAATGGTTATCCAAACCCACATCAAAGCAGCTCAGATTAGGTAGAAGAACTATACCGATAACCGAAGGATGGATTTGGAATTTTAGGTAGGAGGCCATGTTTTCTTAAACGAATCTCCATGGAAGGGGGTTTTTCATTTTGGTAAGAATGGTAAATTTAGTCCCAGGTACATCGGACCTTTTGATATTCTAGAATGAATTGGGGTTGTAGCATAACATTTGGCAATGCTGCTAGGTCTCTCCAAAGTTCACGATGTGATCCATATGTAACTATTGAGAAAATACATTCCTAAACCAACACATGTACTCACCTATGAGGAAATTGAACTGGAACCTGATCCATATTTTTTTGAAGATCATGTCAATATTATTGATACAATAGAACAAGTGCTGAGAAACCGGATGACTCATCTGGTAAAGGTTCTATGGAGAAACCATACAATGGAAGAGGCAACGTAGCAACCAGAGGAACTAATGATGAAGAACCACCTGAATCTTTTTTTGTGGTAGTATTCTAGAAATATTTAGGACGAAATTATTTGAAGGAGGGAAGAATATAACACACCTAGCTTCCACGGTATGTTTCCCTTTAAATAATTCAATAGCTGGCATTGTACGCATCTTCGAGATTCTTACACACCGCAACCAATCAAACTAGTCATTATGAATAGTAATAGCCACTTTTTGAAATTTTATAAATTTTATTTTTCAAAATGGACTTCACTTTTGAATTCAGAATATCGAAATTTGATTAGGGTGAATTTTTGGTATTTTTCTGAAAACGTTTAATTTTTTGATGAATACTGAAAGACACTGCATTATTGGTTAAAACCATCTTTTTATTTAAATTATTAGTTATTATATTTTAATTTATTTTAGGTCAAAATAGATACATAATACCTATAAAAGTTCAATGTAATTAATTTTAGTAATTTTATAATATGTTTAGATATATAAAATTTTATCAAACTTTTTACCGTCTATCACTCACCTCCAAAAAGCATTTGAAAATTTGCATAAAAATTAATTTTACTACATCTGTGAGTTGGGTTTAAAAATTACGAGAGACACATTTAATATCAGAATGTAAAATTTGGTTCAATTAGATTAAAATAATTTTAGGTGAATAATTACTTTTGACTTTTATTTACCACGGTTAAATGTAAATAGGGAAAATAAGGGTAAAATTGATATCATAATTACCCTAAAACATGTCCTAATTTATATTGGATAAGTATAATTCGACCAAAAACAACCTTAGTAATAAAATAGGATCCTATTTGGTCCACTTGGATTACATTAGGATATTTATTATTATTTAATTAAAAGAAGAGTTAAAAGAGTAATATTGAATGATTAATAACTAATCCATTTTTAATATAGGGATAAACACAATATAAATTGGACTATAAATATTCATTATAAAGATAAAAATATTTCTCACATAGTTTTATTTTATTTATAATTTTTAGATATTAAATAAATTAATTTATTTATGACACTATGATGATGCATTAATTACCTTATTAATGAAATATTAAAATAATTGATATTATAAATATCCAAATAAATGTAAATTGAGACTTATAATTAATTAAAGTAATATTATAGGTTAATATTACATGTTAGGGTTTTTTAAATAAATTTTATTTGAAGGGATGATTTTTTTATGTATTTCAAAAAAATTATATACTAAATAGTGTCAAAAATTGACATAATTGTGTTTTTTAAAGCAATACATTATTATTAATTGATATAATATTCCCAAAAATATATGGTTTGGAAAAAGGACTCAGATAAGGTTATATATATTAATAAGGAACCAGATGGGTTCTCTTGGATTGTTATAGTAATATTATTAACCATATAATATAAAAATACAAAGAGACATGGTAAATGAAAAACTATTTAACAAAGAGTTAAATCTAATGGATAAGGTTAATATTATGACCTAAACCTGTATAAAACCTATTGGTTGAGAGGTTTTTGGACCATCCCCACCATATACACTAAATAATTCATTTTGGAGCCATTATATACCTAAAATGGTTTTATTATAAAATAATATTTCACGCTTTTCCTAAAGTGACCCTCACCTCTCTTATAAAAGGGCACATCCCATTCTCTTAATTTCACACCCCAATGCGTTTTTGGTCAGCCAACCCCTCCCCAAATATCCTCAAAAAATTCCTCAATTCATCCTAGAGGCCTTCCTTTGGTCATAAATCCATCCTAATGAGCCCTTTCGATCAAATCAAAAGGAAGAACCCAAAGAAGAGGTAAATATTTCATCACCTCTTTCAAGTTATTTTCACTTTCCACTTCCTCTTTCTTTGTTGTTTCCATTCTAAGATAACACCTCAAGTATCATCTATATACTATGATGTTATTATAAAAATGGTAAAATAATATTCATTATTCTATCCATTATATGAATGACAAAGTCACGAAACATGAGTACGTACGGCTTACCGTCTCCACGACGTTGTGTAGTTTGTAATTCAAACTCTTTTTTATTTGGATGGGTATAATAATGAGTATAACTGATGTAAATAATAAATATATCATGTTAATAATTATGTATATATGATATAACATCAAATTACAAACAATTTCTCCATCAATATGTTAGGAAGGTATTGAGGATGATATTCTATTCTATACCAATATAACGATCGTGACAGTACTAAACGTGCACAAAATACAAGAGAGGGGGGGTGAATTTTATACTTAAAAACATTGTTAAGGAAATTTTTGTATAAAAAAAATTCAAAACACCTCTAATGAAAAATCACCATTTAAAGGAAATATAATGTTCTTAGGTTTAATACTTAAGATACTTTTCTTACAAAGAAATTCTACCAAAAGGAGTATAGAATTTCCTATAACCAGTGATACCAGTTAGAAAGCTTATACAAAAAGAAATCTTCCTAACTCTTACAAATCAGCAAAAATATTACAATCTTCTTTTAACCCAAAGAGGTGGGTATCCAAAAACCTTGGATAAAGGTCCTTGTTTTATACTTACAAGAAATTCTGTCTTACCCAAACCCCATGTAAGCCCTCAATACTATGATTGGTATCTATCTTGCTATCTCTGCAATCCCTCGATTTGTAAGGAAATCAGCACCTCTTACTTCCCAACCCAAAGTCTCTAATTTCATGGAAATCGCACCTCTGCATGAAGCAACTCTGCATGAAGCCTGAGAGTTTATAAGAGCCTCTCACTCTAGATCAATTCACTTTTAGAGTAATGAACTCCAAAATGAAAACATGAGAACTTGTTGTATGCTCTTAATCTCTTCAACTGAGGTCCTATTTATAGCTTTCAAAAATCTAATGATCGGTTCTACTCCAATGGTCATATTTCCTTAATTTTTAGGGGGACCTGGACACATAGAAAATATAAAATTGTTATTTTATAACTGGACTAACGACATAGTTTTATATAACAAACCATAAATATAACTATCTTACCCCATGAGTGTAAGTAATCTGGAATCTGATAAAATTGGAATGATATGAAAAAAATATAAGATTCATAATTCTAAGGAATCTAATCTTTGAATAATAAATTCTAGAATTATAAATTTTATAATCGGTTTTCATAAAAACAGTGAAATGATTTCGGTATTGTGATTTATGGTATCTGTATGAAAATTATGTCTTAGGGAAATTTAGTACTGATAACCAGAAATTTGTATTTTAAGAACACTAGAACACTGAAATACAGGAAATCCAAGTATAAGGAAAATATATTTTGAAGTGTAAGGAAAATATATTTTGAAGTGTAAGGAAAATATATTTTTGAAGTGTAAGGAAAATATATTTTGAAGTGTAAGGAAAATATTTTTTTGAAGTGTACGGAAAATATATTTTTTAAGTGTACGGAAAATATATTTTGATGTGTATGAAAATATAATTTCGAAGTGTAAGGAAACTATATTTTGAGGTGTAAGGAAAATATATTTTTGAGGTGCAAGGAAAATATATTTTGAATTATAAGGAAAATATATTTTTTAAGTATAAGGAAAATATATTTTTGAAGTGAATGGAAAATAAATTTTGATGTTTTTGGAAAATATATTTTTGAAGGGTAAGGAAAATATATTTTTGAAGTGTAAGGGAAATATATTTTTAGGTGTAAGGTAGATATATTTTTGAAGTATAAGGAAAATATATTTTTAAAGTGTAAGGAAAATATATTTTTACGAAGAAGGTGTTTGTGATTTTCAAAAAAAATCTTAAGGATTCGAGTAGTCTTATAGAACTAAAAATCTATCCCTTTTTGGAAATCACAAAAAACAACTTCGGGAAAAATAATTTAAAAAGGAAATAAATAACTGCTTAGAGTTAGAAATACTTACCTCTTCCTTAAGTGTATGACTTAGGGTAAATTATTCATCAATTATTTAGAAGTTCTTAGAATATGTAAATCGCCCCCTTAGATATATATTCTTATATTTAGAGAGACTCCCCCTTAGATGTAGAACTCTTCCTTATAGATGTAAGTTATGAAATTTATTTTTCCTAATATTTTACCCTAAGGAAATTTTTCCTTTATAAATTTTTGTTCTTTTAACTTCTCCTTTTGATAGAATTCTCCCCCTTTGTGGTTTTCAAAAAGGAATTGAGAGGTACCTGTAAGGTTAGAACGAAATATATACGAGACAAAATATATAAATAATTTTCAAGGAAATTTCCATTAAGTTTGTCATGAATGTATAACAAACTTTCTGCATGAAGTAGTTATTTAACCATACTTATTCTCTGAAAGAATATTTTTCACCATGGAATTAATCTTTTTCACCTCCTTGTGATCTTCTTGAAGCTTTTTTATCAAGGCATCTTGATCAGCTACCTTCTTTTCCAAATATTGGATCCTGAATTCATGAGACAAAATTTTATCTTCAAGAACTTTGATCACATCTTCTTGTGAATCTGTTTTCTTCTCAAGACCAACAAATATCCCATTCTGAAAATTGAAAACTTCAACTATGGTATTAATTTGATCAATAACATTTTATCATTCATTTTTCCTTGTAGCTACTTCACTTGAGAATTTCTCTGAGAAAGTAGTCCAGACATTGGAAAGCTCATTTTATACATCATAGAATGCTCTATTTGTTGATTCCATGAATTTCGAGAATTGAATAACATTATCAGATATGGTTCGGGTCCAGCTCATCACTTTCTAACATGAAACGTTTTGAGCGTTTTAATCAATAAAAAGATTATTATGATCTTCTTATCCTTTCACCACCATGTCCATCAGCATAGATGTTGAATTCGTCTTTTTATTTAAGGTTTCCTGCATCATTTGACTTCGAGAATATATGTTAGAAAGTATTAGAATGGTAATTACTAATTTCCTTAACGAACTTTTTATAAATTATTCATCCATAGATGATGAGGACTCGAAGTAAAATTCTTATTTATTGACCTTCAGAGCAGAGGTTTCTAGATTCTCATGGTTTTGAGGAGAGTCTACATCAGAAGGGGAAACCATAATGGCCTTCCCTTTATCAATTTTCAGCAATTCAGAGGGTTTGGAACCCTGAGGGACTTCCTCATTTTCTATAGTCTTAACATATCTAGATTGTTCTTGAACTTATTATTCTTCTTTCTCTTCTTCACTTTCGGTATCACTACATTCAGATTCATGAATTTCATCTTCATTTCGAGTTATATCAACCTCATCTTATACTTCTTATACTTCTTCAACTTCAATATCAACTTATTCTTCTAATTCCTCTTCCTCCGAAGAAACTCTTGGTGTTGCAACATACAAATTGACTTGTCTAATAACATCTTCTTCTTCTTCTTGAATAATGTCATCCTCTTCCTGTACTTTTTCTTGTGGTTCTGAAATAGGTTTCGGTATTACTACAGATTTCATTTCCTTCTTAGGTTCCAGAGTGACATCCGGTACTGGTAACTTCTCGGAGGACTTTTCTACTTCTTTCAATAGGGATTGTATAATATCTATCTCAGTTATTTTCCTTTTCCACTTTTTCTCCTTTTCTTGTATCACTAACACATCAACGGTTTAAATCTTTTAGGCCTTTGCCTCTGACAGATTTATCCCAAAGATTTGATCCCCTTTCTTCTTTAATTTAGCTAGTTTACTCCAGCTAGAAACAATATCATCAGAGTAAGCCTTTGGTTTCCTTATGACTGGTGGTGTTAAAACCGGAGCTGCTGAGGTAGGATCGGCATGAGTGGCCTCATTCGACATTTTCTTCTTCTGAACACTTTTTGACTATTCCAATGCTGACTTTTCCTATGCTGCTTTGGATGTTTCCAGAATGGCTTCTTTCGACACCAAATTTTGTACTTCTAGAGTCACGACTTCTTCAAAATTCTTAGAGTCTTGATTGTATGGAAGCTTCATTATCTTTAGTGTATCTTCACATACAAACATAATCATACAGGACTTCAATGCATACCTGGATTAAATTTTCATTTCACCTAAAAACATAACAACTATCCTTGAGATAGTAGTCGGGTAAATGAGAATTTGAGAATTGATGGCATCGACTTTCACAACAGTAATCGTAAAGAAAATATACATTACAAAATTAACCTTCCCGAGGTTTATGAAAAAGTCTAACAAAAGAATTTCACATGTCTTTAAGGAATCTTTATCCCCTTCCCTTGGGATAAATAATCCTTGCATCCATAATGCTACCAATCTATGGTCTACTGATAGATTTTCAAGCTTTGGAGTCTTATCTCCCTTGATGACGAGACTTTCTAAAGAAAAATTCTTCTCAAAATAACCTTCCTTATCTGGAATTTTGTAGGAACCTATGAGGTATTCTCCTTAATAGGTAATCTTCATGAAGTTGGCCACTTTTTGTCATGGAACTTTGTAAGACTTTTCATAAGCCTTAAATCTGAAATATTCTTTACCATGCTTTTAAAAGAAATTGACAGATTCCTAAAATTGCATGACTAGTTTCGGATATACAGGATCTTGAACCTTGTATTTTTCTATAAAAATACTTTCCCAATTATTAAATTTAATAATATGAGAGATTAGAGAATCATATCGGTTGAAATAGTTTGAACAAACAAGTTTCTCTCAAAATACCATTTTGTCTTTATTCTCTTTGACTTTCATCTGGTCGGAACTACCTCACATTCTGATCTGTATGAAATCTCTGAAGAAGTCTGGAATGAAAAACTCTGAAGCAGCAACACATTGTCTTGACGGCTTAAGGAACCGGTGGAGTCCTTATGAAGTGGGGTAGGCCTTATATAGACAAACTACAACCTTTCAGCTTCCATAAAGAAATCAAACTGCTGTGATTTTCTATAAGGCCCCAGCCTTAAACCTTACTGAATCGTGAGTTATTACAAGATTACACATTTAGGATCTTTTCAGGTTTAGAGTTTTAGAGAATTAGATCATGAAACTTGCATTACATTACACATTTAAACAAAGTGGTTACATAAAAGACAGTATTCATTCTTCCCATCAACAAAAACATATTGAAAATAAAACATGGATTCTTTGTTGACACATCCTTGACACTATCATCACATCATGTACCTTTCCCTTGACCTGTGAAAAACATTTCAAAAACATGGGATGAGCATAAAAAGATCAGTAAGGGTTATAAAAATATGGAAAGGAAACATGAGTTCATATATACATAAGAATGAAATCATACTTTACCCATAAAACATAGTCACATTAACATACCTCATCAAACCATGAATATGTCATAGAAAACATAAGACATAAAGGTAACTTGAGGCATTCATAACATTCTTACGTAGGGAGTAACCCACTTGGTTATGTTTGGAATACCCATCACAGTATATTCCCTAAATCTCTTCGGAGAAACCTTAACGTTTCACTCCTTCGTGTTACCCAATGCATTGGAGAGCTATATCGGGCTCACCCGCCTTTAGTTTATCACGGAACCACCCGTTTTCATAACAATGGCCAAGAACCATAACATAAATGTATCACATAAAACATGCATAAAGGAAACATAACATTTCCACCTTTCAATCACAAGATATCAATACAACACATTGATATAAAAACATTATGAAAACCATTTTCAATACCAAAATAAAATAAAAGTAAAACATTGTATTTATTTTTCTTTTAAAAAGAAGGTATGGCTTGTAGAGGAAGCCGAAACTCAAATAATGGTCACGGCGGTGGAGAAGTCGTTGTCGCCGCATACGTACGACAAAAACATTCCCTTTTGTCGTTTAGTAAACGCTTCGTATAAAAAAGATTCTCTTTTTAATAAACATAAAAGTCAACAGGGTTTATACACTGTATAAAAGAAGGTTGTGTATAAAACAAAATATGCCTCAATGAAAGGAGATTGAGATGAAGTCCCATACAAAGATGGTATCCTTGGATTAAGGATAAATCAATTACATAATTATGTGTGACAAAATAATACACCAAATATAAGTGGATATTAAGTGTAAAACAATCAGAGGTCATTCACACATATTTAAAATATGAAATATTCAATAACTACATGTTGAACCCAAAGAAATCGAAATTGGGTTAAGAATTTCCCTTGTCAGCCTAACGGCGTCACATCAAAATGAGTTGATGAGAGATAAAAAGTGTATCTCATCACTTGGAAATAAAATTTACATAAATAAGGATATATGAGAACATATCCCAACATAACAATATGTAAATTAAAAGAACCAACAAAAGAAGTCTTTTAAAAAAGATGGGGGTGAAAGGTTCCCTTACCGACATGGGTATCTTTCGAAACATACGCCCCGTGAAAGAAGGAAAAAACATCATTGACGTAAATACTCATAAATGAAAGAATATTACACAATGAGTAAAATAATGGTCAGTACATACACCACTCAAAGTAAATTGTGGCAAATGTAGCATAAATCTCACGATAATAAAAGTGAGATGAAAAATCACTTATGAAAACTCGGCAGCCTAACGGCGCCACTTAAAACATCCAAAAATGGATTGATGAGATCAAATAGGGTATCTGATCACATTACAACAAAATGTAAAACAAGAGGAATATGAAAGAACATCCCCCATCATAACAAATAGGTGCTTAAAATAAGTGACATAAAGGGGAGTACTTAAAGAGAAAGAGAGAGGTTAGATCTCTTACGAAAATTCGGCAGCCTAACGGCGCCACTCGAAACTTCCAAAATGGGTTGATGAGAGAGAATAGGGTCTCTCATCATATGAAAATAAAAATTACAGTATGAGTAATATAAAATAACATCCCAAAAACAAGAAATATGAGCTTATAAGGAATGACAGAAAAGAGTGTACTTAAAAAGAAAGAGAGGAGTAGGATCCCTTACCTCAAGTCCAACTTGTCTTGTTCGTTTCTTTATATTCCTGAATAATAAAATTTTGTCAATTAATAATTGCCTAAGTACCTCCTTTAGAGATTATTATTCAGTTCATATCACATATTATAATGTTATAATAATTGTTTAATAATGTTAGTTCATATCAGACGTTTATGCCGATGTTTGGTACATGAGTAAAAAATGAACTTGTTTGAAAAAAGATTGGCCATGTAGTTATAAGTAAATAATTTCCAGAATAGTATTAATGATTAAAATATCATATATATCCATTAAATATTCATTTAATACTATTCCATATCATTTGTAGATAAAAAACGAAAAGCACCGTTCATGGAGACGGTAGGCTGTACGTACGCATGAACGTTACTTTCATTTTTTGTCATATTAATGGAATTAAAACAAAATGAGAGAGATATATATATGTGTTATAATTCCAGAATGATATCCATAATTTTTATGTAATATATTACATATATATCCATTATATATATGTACATATAGTATTACATAACATTTTGAGATAAGAAATGAAATGTACCGTTCATGAAGACGGTAAGCCGTACGTACGCATGAACGCTACTTCCATTTCTATTTCATATTTAATGGAATTAAAACAAAATGATACATAATATTATTTTAATTACAGTATGGTATCATATATAATATCATTAAATATATCCTTTATGCGTACCACATAGGGTATTAACGAATCAAATCACTTTGAGGGGGCGGTAGTCCGCACTTCCTTAAATGAAGATATCGCGTTTACCCATAATGGAAACCATAAAGGTATGCCCAAAATGAAAAATACAGAAGCTTAAGTAAATAATAAACATATTATATATCATATATAAATATAGTTTCATCTTAATGGCCACCTTTGAAGTTGTTAAAAGAATGTTGAACAATCATCGTTTCTGGAGGCTGAAATTCGCCATCCACGGAAAACAGTATGTTCTTTAACCATTAGATGTAGGTGTATGAAAGTGTAGCTCGAATACTTCTTATAAAAACATTCTAGTATATTTATGATACTGGATTTGTTACAAAAGAAATGAATAAAAAGAGTTTAGGGGGTTGGAGAAGCAAAATAAAACAAGAGTACTCAAGTGAAGACATTACCTTAAAATCGGGTAACTCCCATTGGTTTGAGCTCAATGGCTTTATTGGGAAGACTTATGCCCAAAGTGAGGCTTCAAGGAGTAAGATAAGGAAGTGGAGTGACAAAATGGGCAGAGGTTGGACGAGCCAAAGGCTTTGGGATTGTAGGTAAGGAGGTAGGGGTGGGGGCCTTTTATAAGAGGAGAGGAGGGGCACTCTTGTAAAGTTACAAAATGTTACTTTATTTTCAAAAGAGTTTCAGATTTTAAAGGTCCCACATTGATTTATTTCAAGTATAAGGTGATAAGGGTTCTAAGTAAACTCATACAATAGGTTTTGGACATGTGTAGGTCTTATATATTACATTATCTTTCCATTTTATTTAAATCGTTAAATAATGAGGTCATCGTTGCATCATCATGATGGCATAAATAATTTAATTTATTTATTGTCTAAAAATTATAAAAAAAATACTATGATGTAGGAAATATTTTTATCTTTCCAATTAATATTTATAGTCAAAAATATTATTTTTATAACCCCATGTAAAAATTGTTTTAGTAAAACATTTCATGTTTGTCTCATTTTTACTTTAACTTTAAATAAAAAGATATTAATGTCATTTTCCAACCAAAGTGGCTTCATGGGGTCTCCAAGTTGACCCATGGGTTTTATTGGTCGGAAATGACACATACAATGAGGTTAGTACATGTGTCAAGTTCATTTCATATTATTAAAACATTATTTTTACCTTAAACTACACTAATTACCTCTAATCGCGATTAAAAACTTAATAAGTTACTATTCGCCAAAAAAATTATTTTTATCCCATTGAACCAAATTTTACTTCATAATGACAACCATGTATGTAGGATTTTTGAAATTCAAAACACAAAGATGGAAAAAGTTCATTTAAACGGAAAAATCAGTTTTTATAAGTACCACTTTGTGGTTTCACTATTCATCAAAAATTGAAGTTTTTCAGAAAAATACCAAAAATTCACCCTAAGCTATATTTGATATTCCGAATTCAAAAATGAAGTCTATTTTATAAAATTCAAAACATATAATTCACATTAATTAATTTAATAATTAATTCCCGCTGTCAGATCAAATAGCATGTTTTTACGAAACAATAAGTATCAAAAGATTGACGCTGGTTTAAGTCTGATTTCAAAGTGAAATTAATTCCAACGACCACTATTGGATTTAATGGTAAAAATATATTCTAATTTCACTTTAAAACCAATTAAAAAGATAATATAATCATATAAATAAATTAGATTAAAAATATGTTTTGAATTAAAATACAACATTTTACACTATTCATTTAAAAAAATGAACTTTATCGGAAAGATACCAAAAATTTACACAAAGTAAATTTTGATGTCCCAATTCTTAAGAAGAGTTTTATTTGGTACAAAAGGATGTATAAGAGTGAACAAAACTATATTTAATTACGGTTCTCCATCAAAAGGTGATAAGTGAACCTTTAGTGAAAACTATGACATATACGCCTAAAATCGAATTATTTCTGTATTTTATGCCTTTATCTTTTATTGGATAAATGTAAAAACATTAAAAAACATATATAATCATATTTTAGTTATTTATATCCATTACCGCCAATACAAAGGCTACATGTTAACTTCCATTTAAAATAATATTATTTTATTATTAGAGTGCAACGTAAGATTCCCAAGAAACTCGTTGTTGCGTGTTGGGTACGCCATTGAGCATAGCGTCCCCTTTAAAGTCATATTAATATTTTATTCACAAATATGGATAAATATGAAAATTTCATATTCTTTATTTATCTGGGGTGTTACATCCTTCCCCCCTTTTGGGAATTGCGTCCTCGCAATTTTAAAATTGCGCTTAGAAACATCTTGAAAGTCCCACATCGGAACAAGAGTCGGTAAAACAATCACATTAAAAAAAATAAAGATAAGTACAGAGGTCACCCGAGTTAACCCATACTAGGACTCAATGAAGGAAAACATGGACATGGAGGAGAAAACATAGGTTCATGTTCTGATGGGGAGTGATAGAAAACATGTTTAGGGGAAAGTTAACAATAAGAAAATCACAAACTTGTGATGGGTTAAACGGTGTTGGGTTCCCCAGTAGGAAAAGTTAATAGACAACATTTTTGTTTTAAGTTACTTTTTATTGAGTAATTTATTCATAAGGAAACATAATCACTTATCATGTTGACTTTCAACTTTTACTAGATTCCTTAATCAAACTCATATTTTTTCCAAAAGACGAGTATTTAGGGAGACTTGCTCGCATTAAGAGTACTATAATCAACTTCTAGAGAATCACCTAATCCACAAAAGAGAAATACATACATCCCATGTCTTTAGGCTTTAACCAAAACCAAAACTAGAAAGGTTAGTACAAGGTCAGATAATCCAAAAAAGGATAACCCTTAATAAAATAAAATCTATTCTTAATCTCAAAATTTGTCCAACAAAACCCAAAGTTCAATGAGGACCATCCGATAACCAATTTTTCCATAAAATTCTTCAAAGTAAACCAATATAAGATTGAAACCCAAATATTTGAAGGATTTAGTCACATATTCTTCCAAGTTAAATCGTAACATTTATCTCCAAACAATATCAGTTGCTCCTAAAGTCTCGTATTGAAAAGTAATTAACCTAATCACATATCCTCCATGATAGGTTAATCATTTTCATAAATAACCCAAAATCAACTTACTCCTAATTCATAAAATCATCTAACTAAAAGGAATCAGTCAAACTAACCAGGGACTTAACGTAGTCCAGTGGTAGGCGATAAATACCAGTTGCACTTTGGTTGTGGGCTCGATTCCCACAGCTTTGTCCAACGTGACGGGTTGTCACATGGTCTGCATGTTGTCCTTTTTCCAAAACCATATAATTCTCAAATCATTCCCCAAAAAGAGATAAAATCATCAAAAATAACCATAACATAATTTAACCTCAATTTTATCTTAAGCCTTTCACTTCCATCATAACATATAGTAACCCATAATTACCTCAAAAGTAAGGATCATATAAACACTAATGGTTACCTTTATAATTATTACATGAAATTCCACATCGATTTCTCATCTCATACATGATGCATTACAGAACATACCAAGGTTCAAGTGGTTGATCATGACTCCTTGTTATTTGGTTTAGAACAACCACGAGTTTCCTCATTGAATCCTCCATTTCATCCAGTCTCTTAATCAGAGAACCACAATAGTTTCCTTCAAACCAATTGTCACTTTGGTGCCTGCTAGATCCAGCCATTTACTAAAACCAAAATGGTCAGTGTGAGTATATAAACATATCCATCATGTACTAATGAGGAAGATAAACACTAAGATATACTTACTCATTCACTTTATCTAAAACTAGGACTATTTCTGAAATCCTAACCATTATGGTAATGTCACTTATGCTTAAAGAATACCCTAACCACTAAAGTAATCTAAACCGACCTTTGATACCAACTATAATGACCCAGCCTTAAACCTTACTGAATCTTGAGTTATTACAAGATTATACATTGAGAATCTTTTCAGGTTTAAAGTTTTAGAGAATTAGATCATGAAACTTGCATTACATTCCACATTTAAACAATGCGGTTACATAAAAGAAAGTATTCATTCTTCCCATCAACGGAAACATATTGAAAATAAAACAAGGATTCTTTATTGACACATCCTTGACACTATCATCACATCATGTACCTTTCCCTTGACCTGTGAAAAACATTTCAAAAACATGGGATGAGCATAAAAAGCTCAGTAAGGGTTATAAAAATATGGAAAGGAAACATGAGTTCATATATACATAAGAATGAAATCATACTTTACCCATAAAACATAGGCACTTTAACATACCTCATCAAACCATGAATAAATCATAGAAAACATAAGACATAAAGGTAACTTGAGGCATTCATAACATTCTTATGTAGGGAGTAACCCACTTGGTTACGTTTGGAATACCCATCACAGTATATTCCCTAAATCTCTTCGGAGAAACCTTAACGTTTCACTCCTTCGCGTTACCCAATGCATTGGAGAGCTATATCGGGCTCAACCACCCTTATTTTATCACGGAACCACCCGTTTTCATAACAATGGCCAAGAACCATAACATAAATGTATCACATAAAACATGAATAAAGGAAACATAACATTTCCACCTTTCAATCATAAGATATCAATACAACACATTGATATAAAAACATTATGAAAACCATTTTCTATACCAAAATAAAAGAAAAGTAAAACATGGTATTTATTTTTCTTTTAAAAAGAAGGCATGGCTTGTAGAGGAAGTCGAAACTCAAATAATGGTCACGACGATGGAGAAGTCTTTGTCGCCGCATATGTACGACAAAAACATTACCTTTTTTCATTTAGTAAATGCTTCTTATAAAAAAGATTCTCTTTTTAATAAACTTAAAAGTCAAAGGGGTTTATACACTGTATAAAAGAAGGTTGTGTATAAAACAAAATATGCCTCAATGAAAGGAGATTGAGACGAAGTCCCATACAAAGATGGTATCCTTGGATTAAGGATAAATCAATTACATAATTATGTGTGACAAACTAATACAACAAATATAAGTGGATATTAATTGTAAAACAATCAGAGGTCATTCACACATATTCAAAGGATGACATATTCAATAACTACATATTGAACCCAAAGAAATCGAAATTGGGTTAAGAAGTTCCCTTATCAGCCTAACGGCGTCACATCAAAATGAGTTGATGAGAGATAAAAAGTGTATCTCATCACTTGGACATAAAATTTTCATCAATAAGGATATATGAGAACATATCTCAACATAACAATATATAAATTAAAAGACCCAACAAAAGAAGTCTTTTAAAAATGAGGGGGTGAAAGGTTCCCTTACCGACATGGGTATCTTTCGAAACATACGCCCCGTGAAAGAAGGACAATACATCATTGATGTAAATACTCATAAATGAAAGAATATTACACAATGAGTAAAATAATGGTCAGTACATAAACCAATAAAAGGAAATTGTGGAAAATGTAGCATAAATCTAACGGGAATAAAAGTGAGATGAAAAATCACTTACGAAAACTCGGCAGCCTAACGACGCCACTTAAAACTTCCAAAAATGGATTGATGAGATCAAATAGGGTATCTCATCACATTACAACAAAATTTACAGCAATAGGAATATGAAAGAACATCCCCCATCATAACAAATAGGTGCTTAAAATAAGTGACATAAAGGGGAGTACTTAAAGAGAAAGAGAGAGGTTAGATCTCTTACGAAAATTCGTCAGCCTAACGGCGCCACTCGAAACTTCGAAAATGGATTGATGAGAGAGAATAGGGTCTCTCATAATATGAACATAAAAATTACAGTAAGAGTAATATAAAAAAACATCCCAAAAACAAGAAAGATTCGCTTATAAGGAATGACATAAAAGAGTGTACTTAAAAAGAAAGAGAGGAGTATGATCCCTTACCTCAAGTCCAACTTGTCTTGTTCGTTTCTTTATATTCTTGAATAATAAACATTGGTCAATTAATAATTGCCTACGTAACTCCATTAGAGATTATTATTCATTTCATATCACATATTATAATGTTATAATAATTGTTTAATAATGTTAGTTTATATCAGACGTTTTTGCCGATGTTTGGTACATGAGTCAAAAATGAACTTGTTTGAAAAAAGATTGCCCATGTAGTTATAAGTAAATAATTTCCAGAATAGTATTAATGATTAAAATATCATATATATCCAGTAAATATTCATTTCATACTATTCCATATCATTTGAAAAAAAACGAAAAGCACCGTTCATGGAAACGGTAGGTCGTACGTACGCATGAACGCTACTTTCATTTTTTGTCATATTAATGGAATTAAAAAAAATGAGATATATATATATATATGTTATAATTCCAGAATGATATCCATAATTTTGATGTAATATATTACATATATATCCATTATATATATTTACTTATAGTATTACATAACATTTTGAGATAAGAAATGAAATGTACCGTTCATGGAGACGGTAAGCCGTACGTACACATGAACGCTACTCCCATTTCTATTTCATATTTAATGGAATTAAAACATAATGATACATAATATTATTTTAATTCCAGTATGGTATAATATATAATATCATTAAATATATCCTTTATACGTACCACATATGGTATTAATGAATCAAATCACTTTGAGGGGGCGGTAGTCCGCACTTCCTTAAATGAAGATATCGCGTTTACCCATAATAGAAACCATAAAGGTATTCCCAAAATGAAAAATACAGAAGCTTAAGGAAATCATAAAAATATTATATATCATATATAAATATAGTGTCATCTTAATGGCCACCTTTGAAGGTGTTAAAATAATGTCGAACAATCATCATTTCGGGAGGCCGAAATTCGCCATCCACGGAAAACAGTATGATCTTTAACTATTAGATGTAGGTGTGTGAAATTGTAGCTCGAATCCTTCTTATAAAAACATCCTAGTATATTTATGATACTGGATTTGTTACAAAAGAAATGAATAAAAAGAGTTTAGGGGGTTGGAGAAGCAAAATAATACAAAAGTACTCAAGTGAAGACATTACCTTAAAATCGGGTAACTCCCTTTGGGTTGAGCTCAAAGGCTTCCTTGGGAAGACTTATGCCCAAAGTGAGGCTTCAAGGAGTAATAGAGGGAAGTGGAGAGACAAAATGGGCAGAGGTTGGCCGAGCCAATGGCTTTGGGAGTGTGGGTAAGGAGGTAGGGGTGGGGGCCTTTTATAAGAGGAGAGGAGTGGCACTCTTGTAAAGTTACAAAATGTTACTTTATTTTCAAAAGCGTTTCGGATTTTAAAGGTCCCACGTTGATTTATTTCGAGTCTAAGGTGATAATAGTTCGATATCCACTCATCCAATTGGTTTTGGACATGTGTAGGTCTTAGATATTACATTATCTTTCCATTTTATTTAAATTGTTAATTAATGAGGTCATCGATGCATCATAATGATGTCATAAATAATTTAATTTATTTAATGTCTAAAAATTATAAAAAACTACTATGATGTAGGAAATATTTTTATCTTTCCAATTAATATTTATAGTCAAAAATCGGATTTGTATAACCCCATGTAAAAATTGTTTTAGTAAAACATTTCATGTTTGTCTCATTTTTACTTTAACTTTAAATAAAAAGATATTAATGTCATTTTCCAACCAAAGTGGCTTCATGGGGTCCCCAAGTTGACCCATGGGGTGTCTTAATCGGCCATGACACATCCAATGAGGTTAGGACATGTGGAAAGTTCATTTCATACTATTAAAACATTATTTTTACCTTAAACTACACTAATTACCTCTAATCACGATTAAAAACTTAATAAGTTACTATTCACTAAAAAATTATTTTTAACTCATTGAACCAAATTTTACTTCTTAATGACAACCATGTATGTTTTATTTTTGAAATTCAAAACACAAATATGGAAAAATTTCATTTAAACGGAAAAATCTGTTTTTATAAGTACTACTTAGTGGTTTCACTATTCATCAAAAATTGAAGATTTTCAGAAAAATCCCAAAAATTCACCCTAAACTATATTTGATATTCTGAATTCAAAAATGAAGTCTATTTTACAAAATTCAAAATATATAAGTCACAATAATTAATTTAATAATTAATTACCGCTGTCAGATCAAATAGCGTGTTTTTATGAAACAATAAGTATCAAAAGATTGACACTGGTTTAAGTCTGATTTCAAAGTGAAATTAATTCCAACGACCACTATTGTATTTAATGGTAAAAGTATATTCTAATTTCACTTTAAAACCAATTCAAAAGATAATGTAATCATATAAATAAATAAGATTAAAAAGTGGTTTTGAATTAAAATACAACATTTTACACTATTCATTTAAAAAAATGAACTTTATCAGAAAGATACCAAAAATTTACACAAAGTAAATTTTGATGTCCCAATTCTTAAGAAGAGTTTTATTTGGTCCAAAAGGATGTATAAGAGTGAACAAAACTATATTTAATGACGGTTCTCCATCAAAAGGTGATAAATGAACCTTTAGTGAAAACTAGGGCATATACGCCTAAAATCGAATTATTTCCATATTTTATGACTTTATATTTTATTGGATAAATGTAAAAACATTAAAAAACATATATACTCATATTTTAGTTATTTTTATCCATTCCTGCCAATACAACGGCTACATGTTAACTTCCATTTAAAATAATATTATTTTATTATTAGAGTGCAATGTAAGATTTCCAAGAAACTCGTTGTTGCGTGTTGGGTACGCCATCGAGCATAGCAACCCCTTTAAAGTCATATTAATATTTTACTCACAAATATGGATAAATATGAAAATTTCATATTCTTTATTTACCTGGGGTGTTACATCTTCCCCAAAAGACCAAGCAATCCAGGATGGTTCAAAAAATATATCCATAATGATATTTTGAGGTTTTTGAAAACAAAAGTTGAATTCTAAGGAAATGTGAATAGTTTTTTATTTAAAGGATTAAAATACCAACAAATAGAACTGTAAGGGAATAACTAGGGGTAAGAAAATGTAGCTTTAAGGAATCTCTGATTAAATTATCGGTATTGTAGAAAAAAATACCCAGGGATAGAAAAACTAGACTCAGGAAATTTGACTGAGAATTCCAATTCTGGAAATATTTATTCTTAGAATTTCGATTCTCAGATCTTTAAAAAAGAGAAAATTTTAAAATAAAAAAACTTAAAATTGGTTTAACTTAAGGAAAAATTTCCTTAAGGTTAAATTTCGTTGAATAAAAACATTCCTAAAATGAGTTTTTTTTAAAATTTTCATTCATATTTAATCCCCCTGAATTGAGGAGTAATTTTATTTTAGGAGATGGTTAAAAAAGAAGAAAATATGTATTATTATCTTACAGATACCATTCCTAGCTTCTGTTTAATGAATTGAAATCTATCGGATGTTAATGGTTTGGTAAATATATCAGAAAATTGTTATTGTATTTCGATAGATTGAATAACTATATATCCTTTGAGTGTGTGATCCCTAATTAAGTGATGCCTAATATCAATGTACTTATAACGGGAGTGATGTTCTAGGTTTTTACTTAGTGATATCGCACTAGTGTTATCACACAAGATATGGGATTTGGTAAAACATATGCAATAATCTATGAGTGTTTGTGGCATCCACAACACTTGAGCAGAACAACATCCAACTGCTACATATTATGCTTTAGTAGTGGAAAGTGCTACAGAATTTTGTTTCTTACAAGACGATGAAACTAAGGAATCTCCTAGGAAATCTCAGGTTCCGGATGTACTTTTCTATCCATTTTACAAAGAGAAAAATTGGCATCTGAAAATATTTTTAGTTCGAAAACATTTCCAGAAGACTAAAAAAGTGCTAAATCCAAGGTTCCTTTTAAGTATCGGAAAATTATTTTCATAGCCTTAAGATGGGATTCCTTAAGACATTCTTGATATCTTGAACATAAGAAAACAGAGAACATTAAGTTGGGTTGACTTACTGTTATGTAAATTAGACTTCCTATGATTCCTCTATAAGATGTTTGATCCACAGCTTTCCCAACTTCATCAATATCAAGAATATTAGAGGTTCCAATATGAGTACTTATACTCTTACTATTATCATACCCAAACTTTTTAAGATGATCTTTGATGTACTTATGTTGAGATGTATAAGTTTCTTCTAGGTTTTGAGAAATTTGAAAACCGAGAAATAATGTTAACTCAGCCATCATAGACATCTCAAACTCAGACATCATAAGACCCACAAAGGAATCTGTTAGGGATTGTTGAGTTGATCTGAATATAATGTCATCAACATATATTTTTATAATTAATATTTATTTATTATATTTCTTTATAAATAATTTTGGATCCCCAATTCCTTTAGAATAGTTGTTTTGGAGTAAAAATCATGTAAGTATATCATACCAAGCTCTAGGGGCTTCTTTAAGGCCATATAAATCTTTGGTAAGTCTGTATACATGATCAGGACGTTTTAGATATTCAAAACTAGGAGTCTGGTCTACATAGAATTCATCCTTTACATATCCTTTAAGGAAATCACACTTCACATCCATTTAATAATGTTCAAAATTATAGAATGCTGTGAATTCTAGAATAATTCAGATAGATTCAAGTATTTCTACCGGTTCATAGGTTTCTTCATAGACTATGTATTTTGTTGATTATAACCTTTAGCAACCAATCTGGAGTTATTTCTAACAATGATTCCATTTTCATCACATTTATTTCTAAAGAACCATTTTACTCCAATGACAGAAGTTTCCTTAGGACTTTCAACCAAGGTTTGGACTTGATTCCTTATAAACTCATTGAGTTCATCTTGCATATCCATTATCCAATATTTATCTCTTAAGGCTTCCTCAGGAGTCTTTGTCTGGAATTGGGAAAGAAAAGAAACATGTTCAATTTCATTTCTTAAGGAACTTCTAGTATTTACAGGTGGATTGAAATCTCCTATGATATTATTAGTAGGATGATTTCTAATTAACAATTTCTTTGGGTTTTTTAAATCTTGATCATCAACGTAAGGTAGAAAATATTCAGGGGAAAATGTTTCAAAAATATTTTCGTGAACATTTTCTGTAGAAGATTCTTCAACTATTGGTTGTTGATTATTTTTAAGAAATATGTCTGGAGGATTTAAATCAGGTTGTTTGAAAACAAAAGGATTAGTTTCATCAAATTTAACATGTACTATTTCCTCCATAGTACAAGTTTTTTTTGTTAAAAGCCCAATATAACTTATAGTTAGTGGAATAGCCTAAGAAAATTCCTTCATTGGATTTTGGTGCAAATTTGTGTAAGTTACCCTCAGTGTTAAGGATAAAAACTTTACAACCAAAAACCATAAAGTAAGAATCTTTTGGTTTTTGAATATTCCATAACTCATAAAGAGTTTTGTTAAGAAAAGGTCTAATTAAAACTCGATTTATAGTATAACATGCAGTACTTACAAATCCATCCCAAAAATGCTTTGCTATAGAATATTCACCCAACATGGTTCTCGTTATCTCTTGAGGTATTCGGTTCCTTCATTCAACAACACCTTTTTGTTGAGGAGTTTTAGGAGCTAAGAAATTGTGAGTAAAAACTTTCTTAATAAACAATGTTTTAAAATACAAATTTACAAACTCACAACATTATCACTATGAATAATTATAAATGGTAGTTTTTTCTCATTTTTTACTTGAGCTTGAAATATTTTAAAAAAATAAATGTCTTCACATTTTCTTTCTAGAAAATAGAACAAATTATATTGAGTGTAGTCATCAACGAGAAAAAATACTGAATATTTTCCTTTAATACTTCCAGTTTGTGTAAGACCAAATAGATCGATATGCACTAACTGTAGGGAATTAGATGTTGAAACAACATTGATAGATTTAATTCTTGATTTGTGTTTCTTGGTAAACTGACAAGGGTCACAAACTTTTTAAGAATAAAAACTTACAACCGGTAGATCCTTAACAAATAATTTATTTGAGATATTACTAAGGTTCTTAATGTTTCATTGTCATATCCTTCTATGCCAAAGAAAAGATTGATCTACAATTGTACTTAATCAAGGAGGATCTTGACCTCTAAATTCTTTTATGTTCAAAGTGTATACATTCTCATGCCTATGGGCAGTAAGAATATATTCATCCTTGTAATTGTGAACTAAACACTTATCATTCTTAAAATTCACAAGGTAACCATCATCACATAACTGACTTATGCTTATAATCTAGTTCTTAAGACCATTAACAAATAAAACATTTGATATTAAAACTTTTCCAAGAAGAATGATATTACCTATACCAGAAATCTTTCCTTGACAATTATCCCCAAAGGTTACTTTTACACCTTTTGTTTTGACAATATTATGGAAATATATTTTTTTACCAGTCATATGATGGGAAAATCTGCTATCCATATACAAGATATTGTTGGTACATTCTTTATTTTCATGTAATGAAAAAAGTTAGATTTTTGGAATCCCAACAGGTTTGGATATAGGGTTAGACAATAAAATTTTATGAGCACACATTTGTTTTGAGAAATAATCAGTATGAAACCCAATAGATTGAACATTATTCAATGAAATTTTTTCCTTCCAATACCCACCACTTTGACATTTAGTATAATAAGGGGCTCTGGAGGGAATAAAATAGTTGTTTTTTAAAACGTGTTTTCTGTGAGTATAACCTACTCTAGAAGTATTTCCATGATGTCTGGTTTGATAATACATCTTGTCAAAAAATTTATTTAGCAGAATTAATGTTGTAAAGTGGTTTTTAAGTGAAAATAATTCAGATTTTAGTATTATGACTAAATTCTTATCCTCAAGAATTATTTCCATAGAGTAAAATTTTGACTCAAAATCATTTATTTTTTAAATAGCATTCTTAAGATATATAGAAATTTTTTCCTTTTCAGAATTTACTTCCTTAAAGACATTAGAATGATTTCCAAGAAGCTCATCCTTATCTTTACGATATCTAGAGAGGTCTGAAATCTCTTTTTTAAGAACTTGTTCTCTAGTATTTTCTTTGCCTAGTTTTGTAGAAATTTTACAATTTCATACTTCTAACAACATGGAAAATCTAGATACTTCTTCATAAGAAGGTTTCTATTCATTATCATAAGATGAAGTATCTTAATTGGAAGAAATATCTTCAGGATATTAGTTCTTATCAAGAGATAAATTTGTTAAATCCTCGGCAGAGCATTCCTTGACCATAAGACAAGTGTTTGGGAAAGAAGTAGTAGTAAGGAATCCAATATTTTTCTGTGCTAATGATTCATATATGGAATATTCACTTTCAGAAGAGTCTTTATAGCTAGAACTCCAAGTTTCATTTTCTCTATTACATTCTTTGTGCTTCGAACGAAATAACCTTTTCTTGTTTCTCTCATAATTACTTTCCTTCTAATACTTCTTTTTCAAAAGAGGGAAATCAGGGCTGATACGACATGTTATTCTAGATTCATAACAAGTAACTTCCCCATATTTATTTTATTTTTAGTCTCTCTTCTTGAAATTATTTTGATGGTTCTTTTGAGATACTATCTTTTTCATTCTCCGAGAAAGATTAGTTAACTCATTCTTAGATTTTTAGGTATCACTAGACTCTGACTGAATAGAAACTTTCTTTGACTTTGATCTAGTAATGTTTTCTAAAGTCTATGATTTCATAAGTTTTCATTTATTTGTAAAAGAAACTCCTACATCCCAATTATTCTTCTTAACATTATCATCATCTCTCTTCATTCCTGTCTCATGTTGAAGAATAGTTCCAAACAGATCATTTATGGAAATCTGGGTTACTTTTTTGTTCTCATTAATTGTTGTCCTCTTAGACTCCAACTCATTTAGAATAATTTCTATGATCTTATCTACCAGTGACTCATCATCTAAACCATTTTATCCCTTATATTATAATCTATTCACAATTTTCATGAACCTTTACTGAACTTTTCTTATGGGTTCTCCATATGGAATGTTAAAGCAATGGTATTCACCTCTCAACATAGCTATTCTAGTATCTATCACTTTAGATGTACCAAATTGTGTAACTTCATGTTTCTTCCAGATACTGTTTGCAAGTTCACATGAATATGTTTTACTAAAGATGTTTCTAGTCATGGAACATTGCAATGTATTTTTGACTCTGAAATTTGCTTGATATCCTGATTTCTCCTGATTTGTAAAAGTTTTCAATCCCTTATTAGAAATCTTATAGTCTCCCATTAACATCAGATAGTTATTAACTCCAGTACTGATAACAAAATTCTTCACCCCATCTCTCCAGAACTCATAATCATTTCCACCAGAAATAGGAGGTCTGGTAGGATTTAGGTTGTCGATAGAGCCAACATTTAAACCTCCCAGTCTTAAGGAAAATTGTTCTACACAAACTTGTTAGTGATAAAAGTTTGTAAAAAATAAAAAAATTTCCTAATAAAGGAAAATAGAACTAGAGTATCTCTACGAAAATTATTAATCCAATACTTTTGAGTCTGGAATTCTGATTCTGAGTAAAAAATAAGAAGAAGATTTCTCTCCTGAATCTAATCGTGAGAATAATTCATATTGAAAAAATCCTCTGATACCAATTATTAGAAAGGTATGAAATATGATATTCTAATCTATACCAATATATGGATCACGATAGTACTAAAATTTCACAAAATACCAGGGGTGAATAGTATACGTTAAATTTTCTTAAGGAAATTTTTGTACAAACAAAATTCACAACACCTCTAATGAAAAATCATCTTTTTAAGGAAATATAATGTTCTTAGGTTTAACTCTTAAGATAATTTTCTTACAAAGAAATTCTACCATAAGACGTATATAATTTCATACAACTAGAGACACATGTCAGAAAGTTTCTACAAAAAGAAAAATTTCTAACACTTATAGAGGAGCGGGAAAAGTATAATCTTCTTGTAACCCAAAGAAGAGGGTACCCAACAACCTTGGATAAAAGTCCCTTGTTTTATACTTACAAGAATGTATGTCTTACTGGAACCCTAGGTAAGAACTAAATCCTAATATTGGTATCTATCTTTCTATCCATGCAAGCCCTCGATTATTAAGGAAATCCGTACCTCTGAATTCACAACCCAAATTCTAATTTTATGGAAATCACACCTCTGCATGAAGCAACTCTTCACAAAGCCTGGGAGTTTATAACAGACTCTCAATCTATAGAAATTCAATTTTAGAGAGATAAACTCAAAAATTCAGACATTTGAACTTGTATGTTTTTCATCTCTTCACCTGAGGTCCAATTTATAACTTTCAGAATTCTACCCATCGGTTCCACTCCAACAGTCACATTTCTTTAATTTTTGGAGGGACCTGGACACATGGAAAACATAAAACGGTTAGTTTATAACAGAAATAATGACATTGTTTTATAAAACTAATTGTGAATATAAATTTCTTAAACCATGAATTTAAGTAATTTGGAATCCGATAAAATTGGAACGATATGAAAAAATATAAGATTCAGAATTATAAGGAACTAAAGGTTGAATAATAAATTCTAGAATTATAAATTTCCGAATGGGTTTTCATAAAATGAGTATAATGATTTCGATATCGGGATTTCTGATATTGGTATGAAAAATTTGAATTAAGGAACTTCAGTACCGATAACTAGGATGTCAGAGTTTATGAACATTAGAACACCGAAATACTGGAAATCTATGTATGAGGAAAATATATTTTCAACTGTGAAGATAATATATTTTTATGTGTAGGAAAAATATATTTTCCAAGTGTAAGGAAAATATATTTTGAAGTGTATGTAAAATATATTTTTGATGTTTAAGGAAAATATATTTTTGAAGTGTAAGGAAAATATATTTTGAAGTGTAAAGAAAATATATTTTTGAAGTGAAAGGAAAATATATTTTGAGTTGTAAGGAAAATATATTTTTGATGTGTAAGGAAATTATATTTTGAAGGGTAAGGAAAATATATTTTTAAAGTGTAAGGAAAATATATTTTTGAAGTGTAAGGAAAATATATTTTGAAGTGTAAGGAAAATATATTTTTTAAGTGAAAGGAAAATATATTTTTGAAGTGTAAGGAAAATATATTTTGAGGTGCAAGGAAAATATATTTTTGAAGTGTTAGAAAAATATATTTTTAAAGTGTAAGGAAAATATATTTTTATGAAGTATGTGTTTGTGATTTTCAAAAGAAAAGCATAAGAAATGGAGAAGTATTATAGACCTAACATAATATAATGATATTATCGCTCGTGCAAACGTATTGATTACCGTCTCCATGAATGCGATGAGATTAAATCACCATCATAATCATTCAAGAATAATTTTCTTTTTGTGATTTAAAATAATGATAATAAACATAATATCATTTTTTATATGAATCAAATACATCCTATCCATAAAAAATATGGCTTACATATCCAATCATATAAAGGAAAATGAATCAGTTAACACCTGAAACGATCATACTACTCAAATATTATTAACAGAGCAATATTATAAAATCATATATGATGTCCTATTTATGTATATAGTTCTTCTATAACTTAATAACAATGTTTTAACTATTATACAATAGAATAACATACCATTTACTATGTAAAAGTACAATGTAAGGGTTAATTTCACAATCTATTTATTATCCAAGGTTGTTTTTATGTAAGTATCTACTGAGACATATTTATCATCCAGATCCATGTTTTCTTAAAAATGTATTTCAAAAAAAAATCTATTTACTAGACAATGGTTTGAAGTCATTTATACCTTTATTTGACCTTATATGTTTTGGAGGGAATCTTTTTGTCATTTTCTAAACAATGTACTTTATGGCCTTTTCAAAAAAAATTAAGGTAATAATGTTTTTTAACTTATACGGTGGGTACAACTATTATACCCTGTTACAACATTGTCAAATCTTCCCTTAAGAAAATGTAAGAATATTTTTAAAATAAATGTTCTCTTTTATAATTATACGCCTTTTAAATGATTTGAAAATATAAAAAGATGTTTATCTAAAAAATTGTTTTTATTTCATCTATTTCTACATATTTTTTGATGTATTTTAAGCTTCTTTGTTGATGATTTATTAGGATACAAATATTTCATATTATATTGCAGGTTTTGTGATATGTTTGACAGTGGATGTTTAATTTTTATACCATTCATGGTTCATGGATAATGTATTAACATTTCGAATTCTAGTTTTAGTATGAATATTTATGTTATGTTTAAACCTATTCATATGAGGAATTCATTGGACTTAGTAAGTGATTGGTGGAGCCTGTTATAGCTCCTCGGTGAATCGGTAGGTCTCATGAGACAAACTTCTTTCATGGAACAAGGGCTTAACAAAATCTTATTTTTAGTATTGGCACAAGCCCTTGACTAAGTGGTTTTGAAGTCTGGAATTATGCATTCCATCATTATGAAAGTTGATATTGATATTGCATGTTATTATTAGACTAGTAGAATATCTATGTGAATAAGTAAATGTCATTGTTTGATTTTATCTTTTCCATATTTTGCTAAAGTATAAGATTAAAAGGATTTTTCTTTAGTCAAATACATTTCCTTAAATGTTTATCCTTATTTATTAATGTTTCCTCTATATTTTTATCCTTACTAAGCATATGAGCTCACCCATTTCTATTTTTTATTTACCGAGGTTGTGAAGATTTATTTTATGGTCAACCTGTAGGGATAGGATAAGGATATAAGTGTGTTGAAAAATGGGAAAAATGTTGTATATTTTTTTATTTAATGATGTAATGTAAAACAAGTGAATGTATCTAGTACATAAAAGTCTTATAAATATATCGGTGTTTCGGGATTTGATCCCTCTTGATCATGACAATGTTATGTAATAATGCACCGGCTCCGAGTAACTGGGATCGAGGCATTACAAAGAGGGTTACTTTTTTGTCTTTTTCTTCGGAATCATATAAGATAAGTCATTTTCTGGGTATTGTTTCCCACCAAATTATAAAATTATAAAAATGAGTGGATATGGTCTAAAAATAGGAATAAAATGGCTTTTAGATTAGTTTCTATGTTATTTTCCCCCATGATATTAATGTTCAATCCATAAGTAAAATCATTTTTAATTTAATCGCTATAATTAATTTATATTACATTCACTAATACATCTTATCCAAAAATAATATGATATTAAAATATAATAAATATTATAATCATTATAACTATCTATATTCCTATTCCAATATCATTTCAAAAAAGTGAAAAATTAAAATTTAATGTTAATCCCATAAATGTCGTGAGAAAGAAGGGGTTTTAATGTGAAAAATGTTTGAAAGGTGATTGATTGGTAAAATTTTAATTAAAATTGATCCCCATACAAAAATTGTATTAATATATTTATAATTGATTTTTTTTACTTCAAACCAATTTTAAAATATAATTTATCATTAATAATTACCTAAATAAAAATGAAATTTTCAACAAAAAAGCAGTAGTTTTCTTATTCATAAAAATAGACCTTCTCTGAAAAATACTATAACACTAACATAAGAAAATTTTGAAATTCAACATTATAAAATTACTTTTATTTTCAAAAAATAATAATAATAGTGAAAAAAATTATTTCAAAATATGCATGCCATTAAAAGACTATAAAATAGACCTTAATAAAATATTATTTTATATGGATAAACATTATCTATTCTTATTTTATTTCTATCTAATATATTGTGGTAATATAAAAATTCAATATTGAATATATAACATTAAAATCATATATCTTAAAGTCTTAGGATATTATATAAACATATATTATTTATACTATGTGTCTTATATGCTGTCAAAGGAACTTAATATTTTTGTAACAATTGAAAACATATGATTTCATGTAAATAAAGCTATGAAAATAAAATTTATTATCAAAATATGAATATATTAGTGTTTTGGTGTTGGAAATTATACCAACCTTAAATAAATTGAATCCTCAAAATTTAATACTAGTTTCTATAATTTATGTATTGATATTTAAAAATGATATTATAGAAATAACTTGATCATAAATAGGGTTAATAAAACATTTTCACAATAAGAGGGATAATATAATGAAATGATCACAAAAAAACTAAGATTTAAAATAGGATAATATAAGTGTATTCTTGGACATAGAGGAGAAAAAAACTATCATGTCCTAATAGATAGTGATATTGAACATATCCAGCTGAATGATGATGACCAAAAATCCTCAAACCACATTTATGTGAATGGTAATTAATATCTTCAATAATGATAAGTAGAGTTTTGAATATCTATTTTAAGTGAATTTTTCCTAGAGTTGATAAGTTCTTTAAATATTTATTAATATTATCAAATATAGGTTTATATTTCCTAATCTTAATAATAACTATTATTTCTTCCTTGAACTATTTCTGCTTCATTAATTTGAACATGTTTCATTATATAGTTAACTAATACTTTAATATCTAAAATCTCATTCATTAATATACATAACACAATTAATAAAAGAATATATTTTCTAAATGATTACAATCCATCTCTTTTTAAAAGAAAGTTTCTTAATTTCAAAAATGATCATCTTATTAATCCAAACAACACGAAGTATCTCATAATTATCCCATACCAAAAAATTGAATATCATAATAATATGAATTAACATAAAACCATATTTAAAACATGTATTAATATTCATTAAGTAACACATGGTTTATTGGTCATATGTCATAATTCAAAAAATTTTGTAATCTCCATAAATTATGGCATAAACCACTTTTTCAACATTCCATTATTAATTCCAAAGGTAGTCAGTACAATCCAATTATCATTATCTAAATTAATAATCTATTTAATGTTATATTATTATCTCAGTTTGTAGAACATATTAATGGATTTCCTTCCCTCATCCATATGTTCTCCATGAATTTTAGCTTTTCACTAATTAATTTTTCTTTTTCATTGGTACCATTATAAAAATAATATCATCTCCTTAATTAAATACAACTATAATAAAATCCCTACATTTTAAGAAATTTTTAAAACCATTGGATTAATTATAAAATAATAAAATTAAATAGTTTTTCAATCCAAACAAAGGAATAATTATAATTTCTGTTTTTCTGCAGTAGTAACAGAATCTTGATCACGATCCATTAGTCTATTTTGTGTTATATTACGTTGGTGCTTGAGACATTGATTTGGGAAGTTTCCTACCTCATCGCATTATATGAATTATACATTGAAATTATTTTTTTTTAAAATATAATAATTATCATGGTGAGTTTTCCCATCACACATATAGTAAACTATCATTCTTTTTATGAAAGTTTCATGATGTTTCTTTCCACCATTGTCACATGTGGGAAAATAATTCTTTCACTTATTTCCATTATAAATAATTTCCCCAAATGTCATCTTATTTTCATGCCTACCTACAAAGGAATAATACTATGGTAATGATTTATCTATGTAATTATTATATTATATTATTTCTTGGTATAATGAGAATATTGGAGAGACTATTTACCATTGAAATAATTGATTAAGACCATATAATATATTTTCTTAATAACTTTCTGGATCACATTCATTGGGGAGGTCGACATTACTTTTTCCATGTTCCTTTTCAAAATGATGATATACACTAAATTATATCTCATTATGAAACAAAATTTATAATCCCAAAATATGAAAATGATATAAAATAAATTGAAAATTATATGAGTATATAATATCATTATCATGAACATGGTTTCATTAGGATATTTAATTTATAAATATCCTAAAATTATATATTATAATTGTGTTTTATAATCTTTGTTTTCCTAAATCATGTTACCAATGTTTCTTCTAACCTTCCTTTGATACCATATATAATGACCCAACCCTAGAAGCATGGTATTATTGTCTTATTTACTACATATTCCTGATTACAAGGATCTAAATCGTGATGGACCGATCATATTTTCTGTTTTGGAATACTAGTTTACATAAATGATATACATTTAAATCCAAAATAAAAAATAAAAAATAATACGTAACAATGTCTAATAAAAAATATCCTTCAAACTCATTCAAAGAATTAATCTTTATATATTGGGGAAAGGAAACATGACAATGGTGATCTCAGATTCCTAGTACGTGTAATCATATAACATAAGTAGTAATGAATCATTATGGAAGGCTAAATAACCGATCACACATTCCATTTATACAACTGGATAAGGAATAATCAAAATAGAATGTTAAATATTCGAACACATATACCATTTAATCAATAAAAATGGAATGAAAAGAATCCATAGAATTTATCATACCCTAAATACTCTAGATAATAATAACTAAAGTGAAGGAAATTATTAATTACTAAAATTCATGTATCTATAATGTAATCAATAATTCCATCGAGATATATCCCCAGTGATATTTTTGTCTATGTGTATAAACTCAACTAATTTTTCCTGAAAACAAACTTGAAGGGTTTGACGCCAACTAATTTCGTCTCATAAGACTACGGATTCATTTAGGAAACTATTTTTAATGGTCCCCAACCCATGTATTTTGATTAGAAATCATTCTTTATGTATGAAATTATCCTTTTTTAAGTAAACCGTTTACATTATCATCAAATATCCATATTCAGTAAAGGATATTCATTTAAAACATATATCCCCCATTTATCAAAAAACATTCAATGGAAACACCATGTGTAAAAATGGAATATGGTTTAGGAAGTAGTAATATAATCATAAAATAATGTGGATATTTTATATAAATTTTATTACCAATGTATAATTAATACAATGAAGTAATTTTTTCAAGATAATGTTAATAAAAAAATAACATGATAGTACAAACATAAAATTTACTACATGGTGATTTTCAAGTCAAGACCCTTGGATGAGATAATTCAGAGTGAATATTAAATTAAAATGATTTTTGAGAGAATCCTGATATTAAATGAAAAAGGGTCATTATATGAACCAAATTAATATTAATTGGTGTGCAATATGAAATCATTATCACTTGAATGTAAATAGAGATGAAATCTCATACCTTACTCTCTCTTTTCATTAAAAACTACTTAAACACAAGTATAATGGTTTTAATAATGTTATGAACTTACAATATAACCATATTAGTATATATTATGTCATATATAGTCCTTTTACAACATATTATAATAGGTTTATTAATAATCATTCATCATTTTAGTCATTTCAGAAGTTAATTGCATTGTTTTTCATGTATGTATTGACTTATAGTTTTTGTTCATATTAATTTAATAAATATTTAATCATCTATATAATTTAAATAAGGATGTAAATAAGATATATATTTTTTGTATATGTATTTATTTTAACCCATAATGACTTGAGATAGAAAAATTAGATACATGCATCATGGAGATGGTAGGTTGTACATACATATTGACATTGTTTCCATATTCTGGTCCATTTAAAAGAGTAAAAAGTATATCAAATATATGTATATTGTAATTCAATTATTATATTAATTTCATATTTGTAAATTATTTCAATTAAAACCATCCATACTATATTCAATGTATTGTGTGAATGAATTTCCTTACTTTGAGGATGCGGCTGTCCACATGCCAACAAATGATGTTATCGTATTGCCTTGAAATTGATTACATGATTCTATATATATATATAAAAACATAAAAAGAATAAATAAATCATAAATATCTTATATATCATAATATATATATATTTATATATCATTATTTCTACCCTTGAGTGGTGGTAATGGAGGAACAGACAATGTCGGTTCACGAGGCGGTAGATCGTTATACACACGAACAATGATTTTGTATCCCATATGATGGACGTCTATTAATTTATAGGATGTACCATTAATAAAACAATATATAACTATATTTAGGGAATTATTTTTATTATACACTAATGAAATAACTAAAATAAATGTGGTGGAGAATTTTTTAAAACCAAATATCTAATTGAAGATTTATACCAGTTCTTTGGGTGACACCTTTTTTGTTTATACCAAATGTTTTCATTATATTCAATTATACCCGTATATAGAATTATAGTACTATTTTTGGGATTTAGGTATATTTTTTACAGGTTTTGGATGATACAAATTTCTTTATATGTTTCAAGAAGTGGGGGAGTGAATTCCATTTTATAGTGGAGGGCGAGTGGCATTTTGGTAAATATTAAATGGTAAACACTATTGTGAGGTCTCCCTTACATCATGTTCCAAAAAAATTGACAAATAAATTACTAATGTAAATTTATGGCTGATATTATCCTAAAAATAAAAAAATATGTACATTTTATAAATTGTTTCCTTAACTTATATGATTCCCCACTTTTACCAACTGGGTTTTTGTTCAGGTAACTAGGTATATAACCTATACAATTTAACCAATAACACTAAATTAAATGGAAGTTTATTATAAAATTCATACCCAATCAAATTAAAATATTATACAATATTTTAAAAATAAAAATTCCATGTGTGTGGGAAAGTAATTTTAACACCATCACATGTAACACGGAAGAACACTGCTTTATCATGAATGATGTTAATAATGTTTTTACTATTTGGGGTCAAATATTCATTTTAAAAGATCACTTGTTCCCTAAATATAAAAATTTCTATATTTATCTACATTTTAAAATAACTTGTAATAAGATAGTATTTTATTAATTTTTATTGTTATAATTAAGTATCATTTATTATAAAATAAGAATAATATCAATTATATAAATATTTATTTATTTTAAATTAAAAATTTCAAGAATTTTTTTAATTCAAGTATATTATGTTCCCAGATATGAAAGTTTACCTATTAATCTAATAAATTATGGTAACATAATAATTAATTCAATTTTCAAAACATAGTATCATTTATTTTAATTAAGTATTAACTAAATTATCACTACATTTTCATTTCATGACAAGTTTAAGTGAATAATTTATGTATAAAAAAATTAAAGATGCATTATTCTGATAAAAAGAACTCATTTATATTTCATAGGATATATATAAATTTTAATATAACACTTTTTCATATCTCAAGGATTCATGAAGGTTAAAGTTAAGGACAATTCATTTTTTGTCTTTTCACCCAAAACATATTATATATGTCACTTTTAGAGAATAATTTCCCACTAATCATAAAATTTGATATATTATTGGATAATATCATAATATGTCCATCCAATTGGTTTTTTAAATGGGTATATGGCATTCTTCCCCATAAGATTAATTTTTAACCATTAGGTAAACTAATTCTTACCTTAATGACTGAAATTAATTTTAATCTCTTTCACTAATATTTTTAGTAAAAAACTTTTTGTATATTATTTGAATATAAATATAATATATATTAGAAATATTTAAATCAATTTTTATCAAATTTAATTCATTGTTGTGGAAAAATTAAATTTAATGTTATTCCCACGAATGTGGTGAGAAAGTCAGTTCTGTAATTTTAAAATGTTTAAATGTTAATTAAGATTTTATATATAAATATAAAAAAGATAAAAAAGATATTATATCGATTAATATTTTAATAATTAATCAATTTTAAATTTATATCAAATTTAAAATATAATTTATCAATATTATTTATTTAAATGAAAATTCAGTTCTTCGTGTAAATTGTAATATTTTTTACTATTCATTAAAAATAAAGCATTTCATAAAAATACCAAAAATCACCCAATGATAATTTTTACATACCACATTAAAAAATTTTGTTTCTTTTTAAAATAAATTTTTTTAATGTTTCCAAATTTATTTATACAATAGTCATGCCATTAAAAAGTGGTAATGCTTGAGTAAATAAATTATAACTTTTAATGCACTAACTACATTTTTTCTTATAATATGTCTATCAATATTATTGGATGAATGTAAAACCATTATATTGAAAATATAATGAGAAAATAAATATATAATAATTCAACATTATGTTATATAAAATTCTAATATTGGCCTTCGTTTTCATTCATGCAATCGAAGGAACTTTATATTTTTTTAATAGAAGACAACATAGTGTACTGTATACAAAAAGATTGAAACAAACATCAATTTATTCTATAAGAAAAATAATATAAGTTCATGTGGTGTTACAAACATGAAAACATAATGAATAATAACAGTAGAATAAAATGAATATTTTTTATTATAAATTGGTAAAATACTTTCATTAATTTAAATTCAAGCTTAAACAATAATGATTAAACTCAGATTATAAAATAATCCCTTAAAAAGATAATAAAATGAAAGTGAGAATTAAATAAGGATGTGGTTTCTTTTACAAAATATAAATTCACATAAAACAACTTGATGAAAAACAAAATATATTAAAAACTCCACACAGACACATAATTATAGAATATCAATTACAATGAATTATTTATAAAACCCAGTGAAATGAAATTGAGTTATGAAATTTTTAACACATGGTATTTATTAATTAAATTACCCTTATATAAATTAATATAAATATAAACAAAAAATAATAGGAATTATTTGAGAATAATGATAATACATTTCAAAGGGGTAGTGACTTCCCCATATAAAATAAATTACATGTATAATAATACAATATGCCCTAATTAAGGGAAATTGAGATAAAGTCTCTTACCATATGCTTTAGTTTTTTTAAAATGATTTAACATTGTTTATAATTATTTTTATCATGTTAATAATTTTAACCAAAAGTATATAAATACATATGATATTATATATAGTAACCACCTGATTATTAGTAATATTTTATTTTTTCATTGTTTTAGGTGTTAATTTCCTTGGTTTCTCATGTGTTTTTTGTCATCAAAGATCCTATTTCAGTGAATATGATATAGGTAAATCATATATAGAATAATAATAATGTTAATAAAATAATATTTACCCATATGTAAACTTTTTAATCAATCATGGTCTATTCATACAGAAAATGGATAATTTCACATCATAGAGACGATAGGTCGCACGTCTGCACAAGCGGCATTATGATTCAATTAATGAGTGAAAATGTAATGTTATGGATGGAATATGAATTCTTAATAATAAGTATATTGACTTATATGTCGTATATATTATTTAAATTTACCCTTATAACATTCCATGTATTGTGTTAGAGAAAAACGATTCACATCACTTCATGAGGTGGTGGTCCTCAATATACAAGAGTGGCATTGTCTTATTATAAAAGTAATGGAAACTAATACGGTATATGTGTTATTATAATTCAATATTTAAATTTATATCATAAATATTAAATATATATATATATATACATTAAATAAATCATTATATTCAATCATGATATGTATTTATTGGAAATGAGTCGGTCGATTCGTGAGGCGGTAGTTTTCCGAAAACTTAATCAGCAATTTTTTCTACCATTTGATGGAGTATATTGATATATATTATGAAATAAAAAGAATAAAAACTTACTATATGTTATATAATGTTTGTATTATATTTTATGTGTTAAGATATAATTGAACATGTAAATAGAATAAACAAAATGAAAGAGCCTGTTTTTGGAAATTTCATTATCTTAGGAAACAATCCTTTTGATAACCACATATAAAACATAAGGTGGGAATTTTTGGAATAAAATAACCTCTTAAATGTGTCTATTTAATTTTTGGAGATATTTTTTCAGTGTTTAGTTTAGAAAAATGTCTAAAGTTGTGTGATGATGTGAAGGTATGGAGTGTCCTTTTATAAGTTGGGGAGAGGGTTTACATTTAAATTTTGAAAATAATAAGTATACCAATGGTTTTCACATGAAAAATAATCCAAAATAGTTCATTCTATAACCATATAGGTTATAATCTCTTGATATAGTCGTAAAATGGGTTATGGGCATGTTTTAAATCATTTAAAACACTATTGTTCTTATTTTAACACCTGGTTGACCAATTTTTTCCACACCCATAGTATGTATGTTTTTCAAAATTTATAGACATATTGGTAAAAAATTAATTATATGTTACTATATTATATAAATTATAATTATTAATAAAAATTAATTCATTAATCCAAATTAAATTCATTGAATTCGCATAATTCATTTTAAATTTAATCCTACATGTGTGTCAGAAAACAATTTCTCCAAAGAGAAACATTCAAATGATTAAAAATATTTTATATAATATTTTAACATAAAATTGATTAAAATGACATAAATTTATTAAATGGAAATATAATTTTAATAATTTTACATTAAACAATATTTAAATTTATTTTATTTTTGTAAATAATGTTAAAAAAATGGTTGTTTTCATTAATAATTAGTATATTTAATAATTCATAAAGAAATCATCTTTTCATAAAATCTCATAAATTCATCAGAGGGGTTTTTTATAATTATATTTTCAAAATTATTTTTAATTTTCACTTAAATTTAATAAAATATGTAAAAATTTATTTTAAATTATTTGAGAAAAGCATAACTAAACCTTGAGTAAAAAATATTCATTTTTTCAGATAATATTTCATTTCCATTAAAACGATTCATTTTTTATTTCTTTTCTATATATGACAAATTACTTTTTATATATGGAAAACCCATATACATTTAATAATTTTATTGGTAATAGTCATACCTTCCAAATTAATTGATACATTATGTGGCCACTTTTTGAATAGTATTTTCTTTAATGGTGTATTGTGTTTCTTTTAAAATTGGAATTTCATTCATCAAAAGTTAGAAAAAAGATGGAATTTATTTTTAAAAATATATATCATAATTACATTTGGTGTTACATTCTCTTATTTTTTCGGTTTCAAGTGCCATATATGCTATTGATCATGATGTACCCCTTATAAAATATTTGGGTTTTTAGCAAGTGGGGACACATATCTTGGTTCTATTTTATTATGGAAGTTAATGATCTATAATTTATTTAAAATATGTATATAAAGGTGGTGTTTTAATTTTCTCATAAAAATACATTCATTTTTCTAATTATTGTGGTCTACCTTTTTTAATTATTATTACTATCTAAGGATCTTTCAACATCATTTTCCTCTCTATAATAACTAGCCTCTTCAATTTCAATCACTAATATAGCTTTATTACCCTTTTTCCATCCTCTATGTCCATTCGAAGATGTATAAATATGAAATTGATACAAAATTATCAAATTCATAGATATATTCTCTATAATCTATGATACGAGTTTTTAATAAGAAATATTTATATTTTATTAGATGATTAGTCCCATTATAGTTAATTAAAATATATTTATTGTAATATCATAATATGGGTTAATGTAAAAAGATTTGAGATATAGGGAACCATATGATCTCAAACATATACCTATATATGTCAAAAGCTAGAAAAAAATTAGTGATTTCCAATTAAATAATACGGGGAGAGTATCATTGCACATATAAATTTCAAACAACGCATTATTCATGAAAAAGTAAAATATCAAACATCAAATAAGGAATATTGGTTTAAACTATCTATATGGAATAACAAAATCTTGTCATAAAAATGTATACATTATGGAATATAATCATACCAAAGAAATAGTATCACCTAATTGGGTGATCAATTATTAAATAGAAATAAATATATGTGAAATAATTGTAGATCTAAATAAATCCTCGGTATCTCCTCAAATAGTAACTGACAAAACTATGGAGTTTGTTTAGTTAATCCCTAAGTACATGGACCATATCTCAATCCTTTATGAAAACAACATATCTTCATGTACACTAATGGTACTATGATGGGTGTATTCGTATCATATTGTACCACATATTCAATAGTGTAAATACTAAAAAGATATATATATTTTTTTCACGTACTAAATGAAAATTAATCCATAAAAATCACATGCATAAAACATTCACATCAATTTAAATCAACAATAAACATTAAAAGTCAACTCATAGCTGCCCTGACCAATGTTAGAATATGAAGATACTTCATGGTCTACTCTATCTATAAGTGTGAATGAGTTATGAATTCTCAACATACTCATCCATTGTGAATAAGGTATGACTATAATAAAATAAAATGTGAATGTAATATCATGAGGTGTTGATATAACTTTATAATATGGTAGAGTGAAATATACATTAAAAATTTAACAAAATTTCATAATAAATCAAATCTGTGTGGATGATATGTAGGTAGATGAAAAATATGTCACAATAACAACTAATTTATTAAACAATGTATCACCATGTGAATGAGTTATATGTATACTTCCTATGAGGGAAAATTATGTGTCTCATGATGAATGATTCATCTCGTTTATCCTAACATCATTTGTGAGTTATTTATCAATATCTAAATAATATATCCCCAAAATAAAAAAATTGGGTGAATTTCATATTTCATGTTAAAGCATATACCATCATAATAATAATTGGAGATAATGACATTTCAACATGAACATTTTTCATTACCATCCTCGCAATATCAAAAGCGAATGATATATCCCCGTGTGTAAGATATATCACCATGCTAAATGAATTTTTTAGAGTGTTATATCATCAGTTAAATGATGTTTCACCATTATATTACACATGATGAATGATATATCATTGATTACATTATCAATATTGAATGATCTACCAAAAAATAATATAGATGAGGATGGAATACAACTTATATATAACATAAGGATGGATTATATTCCACACAAATACAATACAAAGGTGGATGCTATATCATCATAATCTAGTTCATGGATGGATGATATAAATAACATAATACCTCAAGTTTCTGATATACAATTAGTACCAAGCACGTTGTGAATGATGCATGAACAAATTTATACGAGGGTGTAATAATGTATCACTTTTCCAATATTAAAGGTTATTTAATTAGCATAATAAGTATAACACATTCATGGTTGAAACAATTATCACAATAAAGAATAATAAATTTCATCACATAAGTCCAATAACAAGGAATGACTTATAACCCTAATCATTGTCCCAATTATCCAAATATCTTCATTAAGATACCAATAAGAAACTACTTTACAAATTCAACTTATATATAAATTAATGAAACCCTATCCTTTTACCTATAACATTACATTATTTTAAGCATAATTATACATCAGAGTACAATCCAAGGATCGTAATGTCTAGTTTCATGGATTACAAGGTACATAAAATTGAAAACATGGAACTAAATATAAAATTTCATTGTTTCGACTTAAAAAAGACCCTAAATTCCATTTTTCTCATAAACTTTCTTAGGATAACCTGGGGATAACATGAACAAAGGGATGCTCTAAAATCACATTAAGGGAATAAGAATAAGAATAAATCCTTATCACATGGGTTAGAATACACGAAATAAACATATAAAAAGAACGTTAACAAAAGGAATCATAATATATAAACATTAGATCATTTAAACATGTAATACTAGAAATATGTCACAAACATAAAAAATGAATTTTGTATGAGTCAAGTCTAACCAGCAAGACTATTTCCCATAGCAGCACAAGCCAAGTATTACCACCAAGACCGTCACATATTATAGCACAAGATAAGGCTAATCGCCAAGATCATCACACATGATGTCTTATAAGACTCAACATTACCCAATGCATTGGAGCTATATTGGGGATCACCCATCATAAAATCCCATTATTTTGTTTTCCATATAATGATTCACACATAATCAATCATATATAAACATAAGGGTTACCCACCGAAAGAATTGGGTAACACTAATGTCATAAATCATAACCAATGGGTGTATCATAAAAGTGTCCATGAAAGAAAGGAATTAAAACATACATGGATGTTCCTAATTTAAAATTGTTGAATATCATTTTAGGTGATTTCAAACATATGTGACTACATGTTAGAATGGTATTTGAAAATTTTTAGCATTAAAACAATTTTGTGCGGTTTTAAAGAAAATACCTTAGAGCTTTTGAAATAGAAAAGGGAACAGCCATTTATATAAAACAAAAAATGGAACCAATAAGGATTTAATAATAAAAATACCAATTTTATAAAGACAAAAGTGGATTAAAACAGAATATAGTTCCCTTGAAATTGGGTAAATTTTTTGGAAGATCCCTTAAAACGAGTTTGCTTATTGGGAAGTATCGAAGAGGGAATCACTTAAAATAATGTGTATCCCCAAAAGATAATGTTGTGCATATCATAGAAGATGAGTTTTTAAAATTAAAATAGAATTTATAATATAAACATAAGAAGAATAGATAAACTCATTTTGGGTAAAAAGAAATTGAATGAAACACTATGGAATAAAGGAGGTTCGAGTTGAATCCCTCACGGAATATTAGCATGGTACCATGTGTACATAAAAGTGGTTAATGAGAGAGAAATAAATTTATCATTAATTAAATATCATGATGAAGGTATGGGGGATGTGCGTAATCATACCCCATAACTATTAATTAATCATAAAAGGTTACATCATAGAAGAAAATCATGAATAAAAGTTAAATAGAGAGAATCCCTTACCATAAGACAATTGGTGTTCTCCACTTGATATCAATGGCTTGAATAGTAAAATTAGGTTCATTAATTAATAATTCTAGAACCAATTATATATTTATAATATTTTTTGTGATTTCATTTATAAACATTTTTATTGGCTATTATGTTCAATTTCATTGTTCGGGTCTGATTTCTTACTTGGTTTTATTTATTGGTTCACTAATATTCATGTATCGATATACATATAAAATAAATGTAGTTGACTATAATTGACATTATATGACATTATTGAACATACTAGAGATTACATGGTTGAAAACTTAATTTGGTTACTCAGAGTGAAGTCAAATCATTATATAAAACATTAATGAAAAATGATGAAATTAATTTTAGCGATTTCACACACAAATAACTTGTTTTTTATTATTATTTTACATCATGAGTGAATAAAAAAAATTAAATAATCTAAAATACTCATATAATAATATTTTTCAACCATAAAAGTTGTTTCATTACCAAAATTGAATATAGTAATAGAAATTGATAATATGGCGCCCTTCATTATTCTAAATTAACACATCTCAAACGGTGTTTTCAATTCATTCAAATAAAATATGGGGAAAAGATAGATTATGATGAACTATAAAAATAAAAAATTATATTTCTAGAACATATATGTTTATGGAGTTATTATATTATTTGGTTTAAGGGAGGTGAGGAAAGAAACAATAATAGAAAATAACTTGAAAAGAAATAAAAGAATTACAAAGAGGGATTTACCTCTTGAGCTTATCTCCGTTGAGAACTGATTAAAGGGATATTTTTATGTATTTTGAGGAGAAAAAATCCTGGTGGATGTTAGGAATGATGTTGGAAAGACATTTGGGCATAATTTATGTAATGTACAAGGATTCAGAGGAATGAAGAGAAGATGTAAGGATGAGTAGTATTTATAGTGGAGCGAAGAGTGGTTTTCACAATACTATTTTCATTAATTTATTATTATTTCACTAGAAAATTAATGGTGATGATTACATGATCTAAAATATTAATATATGAATGTGAGTTTGAATTAATGGTCATTTACATCATCTATGACTCCAGCATGATGCAAAAATTCAGGTTTTAGCTTTTATTTTGAATTATCGTATTTTACAATTCATTAAAAATTAATGTATTTTAGAATAATCCCTAAAATTCACCCTAAACATTTAATAACATGTAGAATCGATAAATGAAATACATTTTTCAAAAATAATTTTATAAGTATGATTAAATTTTTTTTACTTAAAATTGCAATTTAATCGAATAATAACACTTTTAAATCAACTGTTTTCTTATTCCGAGATATAGGTATACCATAATTTCACTTGAATATTATTTATATAATGTCAAAGGTAAGTATACTAATCATTGGGGTAGAAAAATATTCATAAGGGTATGCTACTATTCATAAGGGTAGGTTACTATTCACTAAAAATTGCGTTTTCATTATCGGTATCCAAATAACATACTGATCACAACCATGTATGTCAAAATTTTGATATTCAAATCACATACGTGACAATCTTATGTTTGAAGGTCACATATAACTTAGTAGTTCATTATGATGTGATTTCATGTTATTATATAACATATTTATAAGAACAAAATTTCTATTGATAAAACATTGGTTCATTACACTCTTCCACCCTTATGAAATTTTTCTCTTGAAATTTTGATTTACATTCTAAGCCATAAATAGGTGCAGGTGCTTTTCATTCATTGTCTCCTCCAGTTCCCATGATGCCTCTTTATACATATGGTTTCTCCATAGTAACTTGACTAGGTGAGTAGTCTTGTTATATAGAATTTTATCTCTACGATTCAAGATCTTCACTAGATACTCCTCGTAAGAAATATCATCCTCCAATTGTATAGCCTCTAAAGAGAGTACATGTGAAGTGTCTGGTTTCTACTTCCTTAAGAGGGATACATGAAAGACATCATGTACTTTGTCCATGGTAGGGTGAAGTTCTTTTCGATATGCCACATGTAACACCCCAGGTAAATAAAGAATATGACATTTTCATATTTATCCATATTTGTGAATAAAATATTAAAATTACTTTAAAGGGGACGCTATGCTCGATGGTGTACCCAATACGCAACAACAGGTTTCTTGGGAATCTTACATTGCACTCTATTTATAAAATAATATTAATTTAAATGGTAGTTAACTCATAGCTGTTGTAATGGCAGGAATGAACGGAACTAACTACAAAATGATTATATATGTTTGTCAAATATTTTTACTTTTATCCAATAAATGTTAGAGGCTTAAAATGTGAATGAATCCAATTTTAAAGCGTAAATATTCTAATATTCTTTAAAAGGTCGATTAACCACCATTTGATGGTGAATGATTTTTAAATCCACTTTTTGAAATTTCATATGTTATATTGGACCAAATAAAATTCTTCTTTATAATTGGGACATCATAATTTACATTGTGTAAATTTTTGGTATTTTTTCGATAAAGTTCATTTTTTTTAATGAATAGTGAAAAATGTTGTATTTTAATTCAAAACCTCTTTTTAATCTAATTTATTTATACGATTAGATTATCTTTTGAATTGGTTTTAATGTCCAATTATAATATATTTTTACCATTTAATCCAATAGTGGTCATTGAAATTAATTTCACTTTGAAATTGGACTTAAACTAGTGTCCATCTTTTAATAAATATTGTTTCTTAAAAACACGCTATTTGTTTTGACAGTGACAATTGATTATTAAATTAATTAATGCAACTTATATGTTTTGAATTTTTTAAAATGTTCATCATTTTTGAATTCGGAATATCAAATATTTCTTAGGGTGAATTTTTGGTAATTTTCTGAAAAACATCAATTTTTGATGAATAGTGAAACCCCTAAGTGGTATTTAAAGAAACTGATTTTTCGTTTAAAAGAAACTTTACCACTTCTGTGATTTGAATTTCAAAAATCTGACATACATGGTTGTCATTAGGATGTAAAATGTGGTTCAATGGGATTAAAATAATTTTTTTGATGAATAGTAACTTTTAAGTTTTATTAATCGTGATTAAAGGTAATTAGTGAAATTTAAGGTAAAAATAATGTTTTAATAATATGAAATGACCTTGAAACATTTCCTACCCTTATTGGATGAGTCATGTCCGACCGAGAAAATCTATGGGTCAACTTGGGGACCCCATGCAGCCACTTTCATAGGAAAATGACAGTAATACCTTTTTATTTAAAGTTAAAATTAAAATGTCACAAACATGTGTTATTTTACCAAAACAATTTTACATGGGGTTATACAGGTCATATTTTTTACTATAAATATTCATTAAAAAGCTAAAAAGATTTCCTTCATCATGATGTTTTTTATAATTTTAGATACTAAATAAACTAAATTATTTATGACACCATGATGATGCAACGATTACCTCATTATTTAACGATTTAAATAAAATGAAACAATAATGTAAAATATAAGACCTAAACAAGTCAAAAACCTATTGGATGGGATTAATTCGAAACCTTATCACCTTATCCTAGAAATACATCCTTTTGGGACCTTTAAAATCCAAAAATCATTTTATAATAAAGTAATATTTTATAACTTTCCAAGAGTTCCCCTCCTCTCCTCTTATAAAAGGCCCCCACCTCTACCACCTTACACACACCTCTCAAGCGTTTGGCTCTTCCAACACCTGCCCATTTCATCTCCCCACATCCCTCTCTTAATCATTTAATCCTCACTTTGGGCATAATCCTTTCCAAGGAATCCTTTGATCTCAAATCAAAGAGAGTTACCCGATTTGAAGGTAATGTCTTCCCTTGTGTTCTTTTGTTTTATTTTTCTTCTCCAAACCCCTAATCTCTTTTTATTACTTTTTTGTAACAACAACAGTATCATAAATATACTAGGATGTTGTTTTAAGAAGTATTTGAGCTACAATAACACACACCTCCATCTAATGGTTAAAGAACACACTGTTTCTGTGGATGGAGAATTACTATCTCACGAAACGATGATTGTTCTATCTTCTCATACCACCTCTCATGGTGGCCATTATGATGGAACTATATTTATTTATGATATATATTATATTTATTTCCTCTCTATTCTTCTGTATTTTATATTTAATTCATACCTTTATGATTTTCATGTTGTGCAAATGCGATAACTTCATTTGAGGAAGTGTGGACTACCGCCCCCTCAAGTGATGTGACTCGTTAATGCAATACATGGAATGTATAAAGAATGAAATTGATTAACATATGTGATATATATAACACATATATTATACTGGAATTATAATATATATATATATATATATATAATCTATTTTAATTCCATTAATGTGCCAAAGAAATGAAAGTAGCGTTCATGCGTACATACGGATTACCGTCTCCATGAACGGTACATTTCATTTATTATCTCCAAATGTTATGTACTATTATAAGTACATATATATAATGGATATATATGTCATATATTACATCTAAATTATGGATACCATTCTTGAATTATAATATATATATATCCCTCTTTTAACTTTAATTCCATTAATATGACAGAAAAATTAAAGTAGTGTTCATGCGTACGTACGACCTACTGTCTCCATGAACCGTGCTTTTAATTTTTTATCTTAAAATGTTATGGAATAGTATAAAATTAATATATACTGGATATATATGATATCTAAAACATTAATACTGTTCTGGAGATGATGTACCTATAACTACATGGAAAATTCTTTTCCAACAAGTTCAATTTTTACTCATGTATTGAACATCGAAAAAAACATCTGATATGAACTAACTTTATTAACCAATTATTATAAAATTAAAATATGTGATATGATCTGAATAATAATATTTAGAGGAGGTCCTTATGCAATTATAAATTTATCAAATTTTATTATTCAGGAGATTAAAGAACGATCGAGTCATGTCGGACATGAGGTAAGGGATCCAACCTCTCTATTTCTTTTTAAGTACTCTCTTTTATGTCATTTATTTTAAGCTCATATTTATTATTTTTGGGGATGTTCTTTTATATTCCTCATACTATACTTTTTATGTTTTTATTATGGGAGACCCTATTTGATCTCATAAATCCAGTTTTTGGATGTTTTAAGTGGCGTCGTTAGGCTGCCGAGTTTTCGTAAGGGATTTTTCATCTCACTTTTATTCCCGTGACATTAATGCTACGTTTTCCACTATTTACATTGAGTGGTGTATGTACTGCACATTATTTTACACTTTTTGTAGCATAATTTCATTTATGGGTATTGACATCTTCATTGTGTGACCCTTCTTCCATGGGGTGTACGTTTCGAAAGTTACCCAAATCGGTTAGGAAACCTTTCACTCTCCCCTTTTAAAAGACTGATTTTGTTATGTATTTTAATTTTCATCTTTTTATGTGGGGATATGTTCTTATATATCCTTATTTCTGTAAATTTTATGTCCAAGTGATGTGATACCCTTTATCTCTCTCATCAACTCCTTTTCTAAAATTTTATGTGACGTCGTTAGGCTGTCGAATTTTACCAAGGAAACTTCTTAACCCAATTTCGATTTCTTTGGGTTCAACATGTACTTATTGAATATGTCATCCTTTGAATATGTGTTAATGAACTTTGATTGTTTTACACTTAATATCCACTTATATTGGGTGTATTTATATTTTTCACACATAATTATGAGATTGATTTATCCTCAATTTAAGGATACCTTCCTTATAATGGATTTCAGCTCATTTTACATTTCTATTGAGACTTCATTGTTTTTATGCACCAGTTCACTCTTATATGGGGTATATACTATCCTTTGTAATATTATATCATGAATCCCTCTATTCTCATGATATTATAAAGTTCTAATTAAATATTATTCCTCCATTGTTTTATTCAAGTGTCTCTCATTTTGTTAAAAACACTTTAAGTAAAATATTGTTTTAAATGTTTTAATGATTTATTCCTATAAATATTTCTCATTAATATCCATGTTTTCAAAATGGTTTTAAGGATTTATTTATATGGATATTAATGGTTTAAAATTTTAAAAGCTTCAAAGTGGTATGGGACACTTTGATTCAAAAATCTCTTTATTAAATGTTTTAAATGGCTTTGAAAATGGTTTTTAGAATGGATTCATTATTTCAATATCATAAAATGTTATATTGTTATTACAATGTGGGAATGTTATCTTTATTTTGTGCTTTAGTTATTTTCTATGATTATATTATGGTTTTTGGGCAATTTTTATGAATATGGGTGGTTTCGTGATAAACTAAGGGCGGGTGAGCCCAATATAGCTCTCCAATGCATTGGGTAATGCGAAGGGGTTAAACGTTAAGGTTTCTCCAACGCGATTTAGGGAATATACTGTGATAGGTATTCCAAACGTAACCAAGAGGGTTACTCCCTACGTAAGAATGTTATGATTGCCTCAATTTACATTTATGTCTTATGATTTCTATAAGGTATTCATAAATCTTATGATTTCATGAGGTATGTTAATGTGCTTATATTTTATGAGTAATGTATGATTTCGTTGATTCTTATGTATACATGGACTAATGTTTTCTTTACGTATTGATATAAACCTTACAGATCTTTTTATGCTAAACCCAAGTTTTTTTGAAATGTTTTTCACGAGAGATAATGTTGAATAGGGTCAAGGATGGGATCAAGGAAATGTCAGGCTGTCTAAAACAAGGAACTATACATGACTCTTTTGTTAAAGAGTTTTTATTTTGTAAAAAAAATGGAAGCTGAGTAGATGTGTCTACTTTGTAATCTTTGATATGTAATAGTTATGCCATAATTATCTAAAACTCTAAACCTAAAAATATCCTCAATGTGAATTATTCATTTAAATCTATAATAAGTAATGTTTAAGGTCAGGTCCTTGTAGTTGGTATCAAAGGTCGGTTTAGATAACTTTAGAGGTTAGGGTATTCTTTAAGCATAAGTGACATTACCATAATGGTTAGGATTTCAGAAAGAGTCATAGTTTTTAGATAAAGTGAGTGAGTAAGTATATCTTAGGGATTATCTTCCTAATTAGTACATGATGATTTTGTTGATATACTCACACTGAAATTTTTGGTTTTAGTAAAGGGAATGATCTAACAGGCACCAAAGTGACAATGGGTTTGAAGGAAACTGTGGTGATTCTCTGATTAAGAGACTGGATGGAATGGGGGATTCAATGAGAAATCTCGTGGTTATTCTAAACCAACTATCAAGGAGTCATGATCAACCACTTGTACCTTGGTATTTTCTGTATTGCATCATGTATGAGATGACCAATCGATGTAGAAGTTCAGGTAATAATTATAAAGGTAACAATTAGGGTTTATATGATCCTTACTTTGGAGGTAATTATGGGTTATTATATATTATGATGGAAAATGAAAGGCATGAGATAAACTTGATGTTAAAATATGTTATGATTATTTTTGAAGATTTTATCTCGTTTTGGGGAATGTTTTAAGAATTATATAGTTTTGGAAAAAGGACAACACATAGACTATGTGAGAACCTGTCACATCTGATGAAGCTACGGGAATCGAACCCACAACCAAAGTGCGACTGGTATTTATCACCTACCACTGGACTACATGAAGTCCCTAGTTAGATTGAATAATTATTTTTAGTTCGATGATCTTATGAATCTAGAATAAGTTGATTTTGGGTTATCTATAGGAATTATTAACCTGTTATGGAGGATATGTGATTAGGTTATTTACCTTTCAGTATGAGACTTTAAGAGTAACTGATGTTATTTGGAGATAAATGTTAAGGCTTATCATGGAAGACTATGTGATTAAATCCCTCAGATATTTGGGTTTCAGTCTTAGTATTGATTACTTTGAGGAATTTTTTGGATAGATGTGTATTGAATGGTCTTTGTTGAACTTTGGGTATTGTTTGAAAATTTTTGGAGATTAAGAATAGTTTTTTATAAAGGATTATCCTTTTTGGGTATTATCTGATCTCATACTAACCTTTTTGGTTTTAGTTTTGGTTAAGACATGGGAAGTATATAGTTCTCTTTTGTGGATTAGGTGATTCTCTAGAAGTTGATTAAAGCTCTCTTAATGTGAACAAGTCATCCTAAATACTCGTCTTTTGGAGAAAATATGAGTTTGTCTAAGAAATCTAGTCAAAGTTGAAATTCAACATGACAAGTAAGTATATTTCCTTATGTTTTAGTTAATCTCATAAAAAAAATTCCTCAATGAAAAGTAACGTAAAACAAAAATGTTGTCTGTTAATTTTTCCTACTGGGGAATCAAATACCGTTTAACCCATCACAAGTGTGTGATTTTATTGTGGTTAACTTTCTCGTAGACATGTTTACTATCACTCTCCATCATAACATGACCCTCTTTTTCTCCTCCATATCCATATTTTCATACATGGAATCCTAGTATGGCTTAACTCGGGTTACCTTTGTACTTTCTTTCTTTATTTTAAGGTGATAGTTTTACTGACTCTTGTTCTGATGTGGGATTTTCAATGATGTTTCCAAGCCCAATTTTAAAATAGCGAGGACACAATTCCCAAAAGGGGGGAAGGATGTAGCACCCCAGGTAAATAAATAATATGACATTTTCCTATTTATCCATATTTGTGAAAATAATAATAATATTACATTAAAGGGGGCTCTATGCTCGATGGCGTACCCAATACGAAAAAACTAGTTTCTTGGGAATCTTACATTGCACTCTAATTATAAAATAATATTATTTTAAATGGTAGTTAACACGTAGCCGTTGTAATGGCGGGAATGAATAGAACTAACTAAAAAATGATTATATATGTTTGTCAAATATTTTTACTTTTATCCAATAAATGTTAAAGGCTTAAAATGTGAATGAATCCAATTTTAAAGCGTACATATTCTAATATTATTTAAAAGGTCGATTAACCACCTTTTGATGGTGAACGCATTTTAAATCCACTTGTGAAAATTTCATATGTTATATTGGACCAAATAAAATTCTTCTTTAGAATCGGGACATCATAATTTACACTGTGTAAATTTTTGGTATTTTTTGATAAAGTTCATTTTTTTAATGAATAGTGAAAAATGTTGTATTTTAATTCAATACCTATTTTTAATCTAATTTATTTATATGATTATATTATCTTTTGAATTAGTTTTAAAGTCCAATTATAATATATTTTTACCATTTAATCCAATAGTGGTCATTGGAATTAATTTCACTTTGAAATTGGACTTAAACTAGTGTCCATCTTTTATTAGATATTGTTTCTTAAAAACACGCTATTTGTTTTGACAGCGGGAATTAATTATTAAAATAAGTAATGAAAATTATATGTTTTTAATTTTTTAAAATGGACATCATTTTTTAATTTGTAATCTCAAATATAGCTTAGGGTGATTTTTTGGTAATTTTCTGAAAAACATCAATTTTTGATGAATAGTGAAACCACTAAGTGGTATTTAAAGAAACTAATTTTTCATTTAAATGAAACTTTACCACTTTTGTGATTTGAATTTCAAAAATACAACATACATGGTTGTCATTAGGATGTAAAATGTAGTTCAATGGGATTAAAATTATTTTTTGGTGAATAGTAACTTTTATGTTTTATTAATCGCGATTAAAGGTAATTAGTGCAATTTAAGGTAAAAATAATGTTTTAATAATATGAAATGACCTTGAAACATGTCCTACCCTTATTGGATGATTCATGGCCGACCAGGAAAATCCATGGGTCAATTTGGGGACCCCATGGAGCCACTTTGGTTGGAAAATGACAATAATACCTTTTTATTTAAAGTTAAAATTAAAATGTCACAAACATGTGTTATTTTACTAAAACAATTCTTAAATGGGGTTATAAAAGTCATATTTTTTACTATAAATATTCATTATCAATCTAAAAAGATTTCCTACATCATGATTTTTTTAATAATTTTAGACACTAAATAAACTAAATTATTTATGACACTATGATGAAGTAGTGATTACCTCATTATTTAACGATTTAAATAAAATGAAAATATAATGTAATATCTAAGACCTAAACATGTCAAAAACCTATTGGATGGGTTTATTTCGAAACCTTATCACATTATACAAGAAATATATCCTTTTGGGACCTTTAAAATTCTAAAATCATTTTATTATAAAGTAATATTTTATAACTTTCCAAGAGTTCCCCTCCTCTCCTCTTACAAAAGGCCCCCACCTCTACCACATTAAACACACCTCTCAAGCCTTTGGCTCTGACAACCCCAGCCCATTTCATCTCTCCACATCCCTCTCTTCATCATTGAAGCCTCACTTTGTGCAGAATCCTTTCCAAGGAATCCTTTCAGCTCAAATCAAAGAGATTTACCCGATTTAAAGGTAATGTCTTCCCTTGTGTTATTTTGTTTTATTTTTCTTCTCCAAACCCCTAAAATCTTTTTATTACTTTTTTTTGTAACAAAACCAGTATATTAAATATAATATTATGTTTTTATATGATGTATTCGAGCTACACTAACACAAACCTCCGTCTAATGGTTAAAGAACATACTGTTTCCGTGGATGGCGAATTACTGCCTCACGAAACGATGATTGTTCTATCTTCTCATACCACCTCTCATGGTGGCCATTATGATGGAACTATATTTATTTATGATATAAATTATATTTATTTCCTCTCTATGATTCTGTATTTTATATTTAATACATACCTTTATGCTTTTCATGTTGTGCAAATGCGATAATTTCATTTGAGGAAGTGTGGACTACCGCCCCCTCAAGTGATGTGACTCGTTCATGCAATAAATGTAATGTATAAAGAATGAAATTGATGAAATTATGTGATCTATATAACATATATATTATTATGGAATTATAATATATATATATCTCTCTCATATATTTTAATTCCATTAATGTGCCAAAGAAATGAAAGTAGCATTCATGTGTACGTACGACTTACCGTCTCCATGAACGGTACATTTCATTTATTATCTCCAAATGTTATGTACTACTATATGTACATATACATAATATATATATATGTAATATATTACATCTAAATTATGGATATCATTCTTGAGTTATAATATATACATCTCTCTTTTAACTTTAATTCCATTAATATGACAAAAAAATTAAAGTAGCGTTCATGCGTACGTACGGCCTACCGTCTCCATGAACGATGATTTTAATTTTTTATCTCCAAATGTTATGTAATAGTATAAAATGAATATATACTGGATATATATAATATTTAAAACATTAAATCTATTCTGGAGATGAAGTACCTATAACTACAATGAAAATTCTTTTCCAACAAGTTCAATTTCTACTCATGTACCAAACATCGACAAAAACATCTGATATGAACTCACTTTGTTAACCAATTATTATAAAATTATAAAATGTGATATGAACTAAATAATAATATTTAGAGGTGGTCTTTATGCAATTATAAATTGACCAAATTTTATTATTCAGGAGATTAAAGAATGATCGAGTCATGTCGGACACGAGGTAAGGGATCCAACCTCTCTCTTTCTTTTTAAGTACTCGTTTTTATGTCATTTCTTTTAAGCTCATCTTTCATATGTTTGGGGAAGTTATTTTATATTATTCATACTGTAATTTTTATTTTCGTATTATGAGATACCCTATTTGATCTTATAAATCCAGTTTTTGGATGTTTTAAGTGGCGCTGTTAGGCTGCCGAGTTTTCATAAGGTATTTTACATCTCACTTTTATTCCCGTGACATTTATGCTACTTTTTCCACTATTTACTTTTATTGGTGTATGTAATGCACATTATTATACACTTTTTGTAGCATAATTTCATTTATGGTTATTGACATCTTCATTGTGTGACCCTTCTTCGATGGGGTGTACGTTTCGAAAGTTACCCAAATCGGTAAGGAAGCCTTTCACCCTCCTCTTTTAAAAGACTTATTTTGTTATGTCATTTAATTTTAATCTTATTATGTGGGGATTTGGTCTTATATATCCTTATTGCCGTAAATTTTATGTCCAAGTGATGATATACCCTTTATCTCTCTCATCAACTCTTTTTCTAAAATTTTATGTGATGTCGTTAGGCTGTCGAATTTTACCAAGGGAACTTCTTAACCCAATTTTGATTTCTTTGAGTTCAACATGTAGTTATTGAATATGTCATCCTTTGAATATGTTTGAATGACCTTTGATTGTTTTACACTTCATATCCACTTATATTGGTTGTATTTATATTTGTCACACATAATTATGAGATTGATTTGTCCTTAATTTAAGGATACCTTCTTTATAATGGAATTCATATAATTTTACATTTCTATTGAGACTTCATTGTTGTTATGCACCAGTTCACTCTTATATGGTGTATATACTGTCAATTGGAATATTATATACTGAATCCCTCTATTCTCATGATATTATAAAGTTCTAATTAAATTTTATTCCTCAATTATTGTATTCAAGTGTCTCTTATTTTGTTAAAAACACTTTAACTAAAATATCGTTTTACATGTTTTAATGATTTATTCTTATAAATATTTCTAATTTATATACATGTTTTCAAAATGTTCTTAAGGATTTATTTATATGGATATTAATGGTTTAAAATGTTAAAATCTTCAAAGTGTTATGGGTCACTTTGATTCAAAAATCTCTTTGTTAAATGTTTTAAATGGTTTTGAAAATGGTTTTTAGAATGGATTCATTATTTCAATATCTTAAAATGTTATATTGTTATTACAATGTGGGAATGTTATATTTCTTTTGTGCATAAGTTCGGTTCTATGATTATGTTACGGTTCTTGGGCATTGTTTATGAATATGAGTGGTTCCGTGATAAACAAAGGGCAGGTGAGCCCGATATAGCTCTCCAATGCATTGGGTAACGCGAAGGGGTTAAACGTTAAGGTTTATCCGAAGAGATTTTGGGAATATACTGTGATGGGTATTCCAAACATAACCAAGAGGGTTACTCCCTACGTAAGAATGTTATGAATTCCTCATGTTACCTTTATGTCTTATGATTTCTATGAGTTATTCATAAATCTTATAGTTTCATGAGGTATGTTACTGTGATTATATTTTATAAGTAATGTATGATTTCATTGATTATTATGTATACATGGACTAATGTTTTCTTTAAATATTGTTATAACCCTTACTGATATTTTTATGCTCTTCCCAAGTTTTTTTGAAATGTTTTTCATGGGACATAAAGTTGAATAGGTTCAAGGATGGGATTAAGGAAATGCCAGGCTGTCTAAAACAAGGAACTAGACATTAATCTTTTGTTAAAAAGATTTTATTTTGTGAAAAAAATGGAAGCTGAGTAGATGTGTCTACTTTGTATTCTTTGGGATGTAATAGTTTTGTCCTAATTTTCTAAAACTCTAAACCTAAACAGATCCTAAATGTGAATTATTCATTTAATTCAATAATAATTAATGTTTAAGGTCGGGTACTTATACCACACATCTGACACGGTCAAGGATCTCAACAGGACCGATGTACCTGGGACTTAATATCTCTTTATTTTCATGCCTCATGACCTTATTACATAGAAATTTGCGTAGAAATACCAAGTCTCCAACGATTAAATCAAGTTCTCGTTTATGATTATCTACATAACTCTTTTGTCGACATTGGGCTGCATTGATATGTTTCTGAATGGTTTTCATCTTGTCCACCATTTCATTGACCATTTCAGGTCCTACCAGCTTACGCTCACAGACTTCATCCCAACACATCGGTGTTCTTCCCCGTATCCCATAAATGTCTTCATATGGGGCCATTTGGATGCTTGAGTGGAGATTTTTGTTGTACAAGATTTAATTTAGTGGATGATAATTGTATCATCCTTCTTTCATGTGCATAGATCATGCTCTCAACATATCATCTGGTGTCTGAATTGTTGGCTCATATTGGCCACCAGTTTGATGATGACAGGTCATAATAAAGATCAGTTCAGTGCTTAGAGAATTGTTGGAGACATTTACAGAAAATCTAGGTGAGTCTCAGATCTTGATCAGATACAATATATTTTGGTACTCCATGCATCGTTACTACTTATTTGATTTAAATCTGTGCAAGTTAATCAAATGAAATATCATATAGAATTATGATTAAGTGAGTTTTCATTGTAAGATGATCCATAATTACACATTTAGCATTGTTTACTCTTGATGTCCTTGGAATCAAGTGAAAAAGTCCATGGTAATGTTTTCCAATTTCATGTTGGTATGGGTAGTGGTTGCATTATCCCCTTATTCTTTTTTCCTCTTAGCCTTCACTTGTTTATATAACATGTACTTTGATGTATATTCATCGATCTCCGTTTTCATATTGCCCCACAAAAAGTTTTCTCGGTGATCTCAATACATCTGTGTGCTCCCCAGGTGAATAAAGAATGTCGAGCTATGTGTATCATTCAATAGATCCTTCTTTATCTATGGATCAGATGGAATACATAATCATGACCCAAATCTTACAAATCCTTCATCATCAATAATGAACTCTGAGGATTTCCCGTTTCTAATAGCTTCTACCCTTTTAATAATTTTCACATCTTTTCGTTGAACATCCTTTATATTCTCCGTAAGGGATGGTTGAGGAGTAACTTGATAAAAGATTTATGGTTTTCCTCCCCTAATGATTCCCATGTCCATCCCCTCAAAATAAACTAATATTTCATCCTTTTCAATTCTCATCATTGGTAATGATGTTGGATCCTTTCTACTAAGAGTATCTATCTCCTTATTTTCCTTACTCATATGGTACTGGATTAAACAGTCATAATTCATGATGATATCTATCTATATTCATTGGTTCATATTAATCTCATTCTGTGTGAATATATATTTGAGACACTTTTGATCAGTACATATCTCACACTTCACCCCATAGAGATAATGTCGCCAGATTTTCAACGCAAAGATCACAGTCACCACCTCCAGATCATGCGTGAGATATTTTTTCACATAGAGATTTAGCATCCATGAGGCTTAGGCTATCACTTTATCATTTTGCGTTATCACACATAATAATCCCTTCTTTGAAAAATCAGTGTACACCACAATGCGTTCTCCACATGTTGGGAGTATGAGTACTTGTGCAGTGATAAGCCTCTTTTTCTACTACTTAAAATCGTCTTCACATTCTTGAGTCCAAAACAACATTACTCCCTTCCATGTCATCTTGATCATTTAATTTGAAAATTGTTAAATGTTTTTCACAATTCTTAGATAATACCTAACTTGACCCAAAAATCAATGAATCTCCCTTACAGATATTGGCTCAGGCCACTCTTTAATTGACATTGTCTTGGTATTGTCCACCAATATCCATTTACTTTTGATAAAATTCCCCATGAATGATACTTAATCTAACCAGAGCACACATTTACTATACTTTTTATATAGATTCTCCCTTCAGAATATCTTTAACCCAATATTCAAATGCTTCTCAAGTTCCTCCATGATCCTGGAGTATGTCATAATATCATGGATAACAACTACTACAAATTTATTGTGGTAATCTCCAAAGACATTTTTCATTAAGTTCATGAAAATTGTGAGAGCAGTAGTGAGTTAGAATAGAATAAATATAAAATCATAATGTCCATACCTCATTCAAAATGAATTCATGGGAATATATTCCTTCCTCTCCTTTAATTGGTTATATCTCAATCGAAGGTCCACCTTTGAGAAATAGATGGCCCCACGATGCTGACCAAACAAGTCCTCTATTCGTGGAAGGGGATACTTGTTATTTATATTGATTTTATTTAGCTCATGATATTCAATTTATATGTGCATTGATCCATCCTTCTTTTTCACGAAGAGGACTGGTGCACCCCAAGGTGAAGAACTCGAGCGTATGAAACCCTTATCCAAATTATCCTGCAACTGCTTATTCATCTCCTCCAACTCTATTGTGGTCATTCTATAAGGTTTCTTTGATATATGAATAGTTCCAGGAATATGTTCAATTGAGAACTCAACCTCATGATACGGAGGAATACCAGAAAACTCTTCAGGGAACACATTAGTGTAATCCCTCATGATAGGCATGTCTTTAGGCACGATTCTCCCCATTGTCTCAATCACTTGATTTTGATATGCTTCCTCATAAGGGAGAAATATCCCAACAAGAGATGATGATTCTAAAGAAGATTCATCTTCGTCCGTAAAATTGTATAGAATTGAATGATGTTTTGGGATGTGAAGAGTGATCTTCCTTTCCTAATAATGGATGTTGGATTCATATAAAGATATCCAATCCATGTCCAAGATAGTATCAAACTATACTAAAAGAATAATTAAGTGATTTTCTAGAAGGTTCAGTCCACAAAATTTAACCATGGTGGAATTATAAACCATGGATGAAATAATTTCCCCATTTGTTGTTCTCATAGATAACATATCCTCCAAATCTTGAGGGGGTGTTTGAATAGTTCTACTAAACATGGATTTTATAAAATAATGTATAGATGTAGATGAAAATAGTATATTCACAATTCCAGAATGAGTAAATAGCATACCTATAACCACATCGTTGTTCGGCTCCACCTCACCAGTAGTGATATAATAATACCATCTTTGTTCTCTTGGAGGTTGTTGTTTATTTCCTCCGACAACCCATGGAATAGGGTAGTTTTTTACCACAATTCTTGTGCTCCTTGCAGTTGTAACACAACACCACTGGTTGATGGTTGATCTAAACCATCCTTTATTCTTCCACAGTTGCTAGATTTTTCATATCATTTCATTAGTTCTTGGATAGAAGTCCCAGCTTTCCTCATTTGAAGCAATTCCTAGTTCCCTTTAGATAGTACCTAGGATTCATCTTCCCACAAATTTTACAAGTGGGATATTTAGGCTTCTTTCCATCATGAGATTTTAATGTTGAACAACCCATGTTGTTCTCCATTTTTGACTTCTTTTCACCAAGCCCACAAGACCACTGAGAGTCTCCAATCTTCATTTCAACCTTGAGGGCACAACAGAAAATCTCCTCATAAGTATTGATGTATCTAATCACCAAAACCTTTTATAGACTCGTCTTTAGCCCTTTATAGAAGATATCCACCTTGATTTTGGTGTTCTTTAAAAGGCCATAGGTGTACCATGAAAGCCTTGTAGTGTTTGCATCATACTCCCCTATAGGCTCATCTTCCTTCTTCTTGAGTCTGAGGAACTATCAATCCATCTTGAGACGGAGGTTTCAAGGAAAATATTTATTGAAAAACTTCCTATTGAATTCCTCCAAATCCATGAAATCAATAACCATGTTGGACTTGGTGTTGATGATATGTGTCCACCACTAATCAGATTCTCCATCAAAATGATAGATTCCTAGTACAACTTTCTCTTTTTCCATGCACTAGAGGGAAGAGAATATCTTTTCAATGGATTTAAAAACCTGTTCCATAATGAGGGGATTAAAAGATTCATTGAACAAGGGAGGCCTTTTCTATTTTATGGATTCTACGAAAAAATTCTCTTTCCTTGGAAGATTAGGCAGTTCCACATGATTTATGTTGTTATTTATAACATGAGGTAGGTAAGAAAGTACCGTCATGAAGTTTTATGCACCACTACCATCATATCAGGCATTTTATTAGGGAATTATTCACATTTCAGTTCACATTGGTTTTTGGATTGTGTTCTTCTATTTACCACCACTAACTATGAAAATGAACATATAATTAAAGGGCTTGAATACAAAGATATTGAGCATAAAAAGAAAACATTGAACGTAATAGGATAACCTTGTAAAAGAGAAGTATATACTAACAAGGGATTCTATATTTTAAAATATAGGTTATCCTTTATCTATTTCCTAGCTTATACTCTTATGGTATTTTGTTATTTCCATTAATAATGGTTTGTATTAAGCCCATGAATTTACCAAACTATATCCCCCGGGAGTTTCAAACCAAGAGTGCAAAAAGGCCTGTTATCGTATACCCAGATTCCCCGGGTCAAACCCGAAACAAAATGTCAGAATTTTAACTCCTAGGTACATTAGTTTCAGATCCTCCTTTACCTATTTGTATCTAGAAAACGATGTATTTTCTTGATAAACCACTTACTCTATACTTACCAAAAATTTGGGATGTTTTCTTATACATTGTATCATCTTTAAGGTTCTTACTAAAGTTCTCTATTCCTAATCTCCAAAAATAACTTGACCATTCTCTAATACCAACTAAAGAGACCCTAGCCTTTTAAATATAACATTACATGATTATAAGCATAATTATACCTCAGAGTACAATCCAGGGATAATAATGTCTACGGTCTTGGAAGACTAGGTACATAAAGTTAAAAACATGCAACTAAATATAAAATTTCATTATTTAGACTTTATAAAGAGAACCTGACTTCCATTGTGCTCATATATCATCATATGATAACTTGGGGATAACATGAACAAAGAAATGAGCTAAAATCCCAGTAAAGGAATAATAATAAGAATAAATCGTTAGCACGTTGGTTAGAAGGCATTACATAAAGATATAAAAAGGGCATGTTTCAAAAGGAATAAGAATATGTAAACATGGAATCATAGAAATGTGCCAGAAACATAAGACATGAATTTAGTATATATCGAGGCAAACTGCCAAGACCGTTTCCCATAGTAACAGAAGCCAAGGATAACTGCCAAGACTGTCACACATAGTAGAACAAACAAAGGCTAACCGCCACAAATGTCACACTTGAGGTCTCATGAGACTCAGATTTAACCAATGGATTACATCAATATATGGGTGAACCAGTATTAAAATTTCATGAATATTTTTTTCCAAATAATGAATCATAAATAATAAATCATATATAAACACAATGGTTTCCCATGGGAGGAATTGGGTACCACAATCATGACATAATGGATAACCAAGGGGTGTTTTATAAAAGTGTCCATGAAAGAAATGAATTAGAACATACATGGATTTTCATAACGTAAACCAGGCATATATCATTATAAGTGATGTTAAACAAAATTTAAAACCTCTATAAAATGTATTTTAGAAATTTTATCATTAAAACAATTTTGTGCAGTTTTAAGGATAATACTTTAGAGATTTCAAAATAAAAAAGGGAAAATATTTTATATAAAAAAAAGTAAACCAAGAAGGTTTTCATAATAAAAAGGCTGATTTTATAATAAAAATGTTGGCTTGAAATAATATATATAGTGCACTTGAAATTGGGTAAAAATCTAGGAAGCTCCCTTAAAACAATTTTCTTATTGGGAAGTATTGAGGAGGGAATTATTTAAAAGCAAGTATATCCCCAAAAGAGAATGATGGATGTATCTTGAAACATGAGTTTGTAAAATTCACATATCATTTATAATATTAACATAATAAGAAAATATAACATCGTTTTGGGTAAAAATATAGATAATGAAACCCGAAGGACTAGAGGAGGTTCGGGTTGAATCCCTCGCGGAATATAGGCATGGTACCATTTGTACTTTAGAGGGATTAGTGAGAGACAAAGGGGTTTATCATAATTTAAACATCATGAGGAAAGTATGGGATAGTTTTGTAGTCATACCACAACACTAGGAATTATACATAAAACATTATAACATTGAGGACAATCTTGAATAAAATTGAAATAGAGAGAATCTTTTACCTTAAGTCTGTTGGTGTTCTCCACTTGATATCAATGAGCTAAATAGTCAAATTATGTTCATTAAAAAAAAATTCAAGTAACTATTATATATTTAGTATATTTATTTTAATATTTTTAAGATCATTTATAACCATTTTGATTGGTTATGAGGTTCAATTTCATTGTTCGAGTCTGTTTGCTAACATGGTTTTCATGATCGGTGCAGTTATATTCATGTTTGGATAAACATGTCAGATGGAAGTGGTTGTCCAGAATTGAATTTTTATGATACTATTGATCATCATGGAGATTACACGGTTGAAAATTTATTTCTGTTACTTAGAGTGAAGTCGAATCATTACATAAACCATTAATGATAAATGCTTCATTTATTATTAGCAATTTCACTCTATACTAACTTGTTTTGTATAATTATTTTAAATCATGGGTGAATAAAATAACATTAAATAAGATAAAATACACATATAATAGTCTTTTTCAACCATAAAAATAGTTCCATTATTATAATTAAATATATTAATAGAAAATTATAACCAGCCGTCCTTGATTATGCTAAATAAATACATCTCAAACGGTGTTTTCAATTATTTCTAATAAAAGGAGGGGAAAAGAGAGATGATGATGAACTATCCCATTATAAAAATATAATTCCATTACATGTATGTTTCTGGAGTTATCATACCATTTTGGTGAAGGGAGGTGAAAAATTAACCAATAATAGAAACGTACTTGAAAGGAAATAAAATAATTGGAAAGAGGAATTTAGCTCTTGAGTTTATCTCATTTGAGAACATCTTAAGGGGAGAGGTTTTGGCCTTTTGAGGATACCAAAGGATTTTGGACTTGGGGAAGGATTTTGGGAATATATTTTATCAGAATTTAAGTATGTAAAAAGGATATATAGGAGTGAAGATAAGAGGAAAGGATGGGTGATATTTATAGTGGAGGGAAGAGGGGTTTTCACAATACTATATTCATTAATTTAATATTTTTCCACAAGACAAGAAATAGTGATGATTACAAGACAAATAATAGTAATATTTGCATGTGATTTAGAGACAATGGCCATTTAAATCATCCATGATTCTTGAATGATGGTGAAATTTAGGTTTTATCATTTATTCTGAATTATCGTATTTTACTATTCACCAAAAATCAAGTATTTTAAAAAAATCCCAAAAATTTACCCTCACCATTTATCGACGTGTACTATCCAAAAATGAAAACAATTTTTCAAAAAATAAATTCTAAATATGATAAAATTAATCATTAATTAAATTCACAATTTACTCAAAAAATAACAATTTTAAAACATTTATTTTCTTATTCCCAGATATAGGTATATCGTTCTTTCACTTAAATATTAATTATATACTATCATAGGTAAGGTTAATATTCATTTAGGTATATAACTATCTATAAGGGTATGTTACTATAAATAATGGGAGGATACTATCACCAAAAATATTGTTTTTCTTATCTGAATCCAAATAACTTACTAATTGAAACCATGTATATCATATTTTCGAAATACAAATCACATAAGTAAAAATATTATGTTTAAAGGTCACATAGAACATATTAGTTCAATATATTGTGATTTCGTGTGATTATATGACATATAAATAAGAAATTATCTTCATCGATAGAACATTGGGTCATAACAGATGTCAAACACGTACCCTTATAAGGAATCAATACATTTTACATACCCATATCACAAGATTCATTTTGTAATGACCCTCATCATACCAATATACCATCACAAAGGATATCTCCCCACAAGCCATAACTAATACATATTTTCCTCAAATTATTGAATTCTCAAAAATTTTATAGAAGGATCTAAAATAATGTTATCAGTTACAAAACCTCGTTGTTGTTCCTTTCACTATAATCCTCAACACATATGAAAGATGCATGACCCCATATGGCTATGTGTTGAAAACATACAGATTGAGTGTACTTATATTTTTCTTTTTAGTCAACATCCATTTCTCGAAATCAAGGAAACCACATTAGTATTATTTCGTGATATGGATGGAAATAATAATAATGAAGTATTTGAACTATGGTTAAAGACATACATATTTATAGACTATGGGTATTAAAATATAATAGAATCCTTAAAATAAGATATGTCGATAATATAATTATAGTAAAATAAATTTCATCAAAATAGTAACCAAAGAATTATTATTTCATAACCACTACTAAATGTAGTGAACACTGCATAAAATATAACTATATGAATTTTCTAAATTATTAATAAATTAATTAAAATTATAGAAATAAAATAACCCCTAGTATGTATTTACCAATGATATAGAATATTATAATAATGTGGATTTAACCAAAATTCTAAGGGGAATATATAAAACTACATTAGGGTATTTTCAATTTTAAAATGGTCAAATGTTATAGACATTTGAAAATTAGGATGCCATGGACTATAAAAATATAGGTTGGTTACCTTCCAATCACTAGACACGCTTCTCATCCACACCAAGAAACCCTTTATCTTCCGAATCAAATATTTACAACATCTACAACCTTATTCTTTGATCTACCTTTTCCACCCAGAAGTTACCAACCATCATGATCCAAAACATGATGGATCAAGAAAAAAGAACTAACATATTTTATAATGAAACCTCTAAATAAATTTATTATAAAATATATAATAGAGAAACTACAATTATTACATGATATTAAATACACATCATGTTTCCTAAATTCAAATGTCTAGAATAATATTATTCTTATGATTTTTTTATATATTCTTCATTCCTTAGAACAATACTCTATCTATAGATAATCCAAAAATGATTGGACTCTAAAAAAATATTAAATTGTAACAACATTAATATAAGTTTCATCATCCATAAATATACTCTTCACATTTATTTATATACTGAGAAAGCTATCAAGAACTAATAATGTTCTTAAAAACCATATTCAACCATTCTAGTTCTTTTTTTCACAAATCATCAAACAGAAAATATTTTTAAATTCATAAGATAATTTTATTTTAAAAAATCCATAAAAAATAGTCTTTTATAACAACTCATGCCATTATAATTCATTTTAATCTTTTTTTTTATTTTACATGAATCCATTATAAAATATATGTATTATTATAAATATGATACTTAATGATGCATATTATGAAGTTGAAAAATTAATATAAATTCATTCATTGAATCAAAAATATCAATGATTTTAAAAAACACGAAAAATGTATAATCTAAATCTTTTGGAATTTTAAAGGGAAATACTTATTGTCTATCAAATATTATGTTAAAAAAGTCCTCAATATTTAAAATAAAAAAATTTCCCCTTTGAAATTTTTTTTTATCATAGAAAATAAGAAAATTTAAAAGATATTATTTTATTTTTCAAAAGTCTCTCAACATTTTTTATTTTCCTAAATATTATAAAACTAGAAAATAATTAGAAAATATTTTTTTAAACATGTACATTCTTTTCCTTCCAAATATTTTTATCTCTAACCCCTATCAAATAATTTTTTTTGACTTTACCAAATATACAATTTAATTAAGGTAGATTTTTTCTCTTGTTCTACACCACTGCACATATTTGAAAAATGTTTTTGGCATGGAATGAAATAGTTTTTTCAATATGTTGTTCTTTGGGTGGTTTTATTACCAAATATTAATATAGTTTTTTTGGTCTTATTCTCCCTTGTTTTTTATTAGAGTTCATTATATAACTATTGAATATTGAAACAATGTATCATAGGCTCTCAAATCAAGTTATCAATTAAAATAATTCATCATTATCTCTAAAAATATTCACAATCTATGCTAAATTAGTATTATCACATTTTTACTTACATCCATCTTACTCTAAATGAAATTATAATCAATTAAATTTTTGTTTCAATTATTATTATTATTATATAAATTTATTTCACTTTTTAGAATATATAAAATAAATATCAAATTTTTTATCCTTAACGATTTTTATAATCATATTGATAGATTTTACAAAAATTTATTTTGTCTTAGTATATTCTGTTTTCAAATTTATAGAAATATTATAATTTTTTTTAATCATGTATTCACATTTATTAAAATAATAATAAATTAATTTATTGAATTTAGAATCATTTTCCTATTAATACAAATAAGGAAAACAAACATTTTTATCACATTCCTCATAAAAATATTTATTTTTAATGTAGATTCAGTTTCATAAGAGTTTTAGTAGTCATTCCTATCATAAATCATTGTTCTATATTTTTATAAAATCAGATAGCTTTCCAATAGTTATTATTAACTTTTTAAGAACAATACAAAGAATTTTCCCCTTTGAAATTAGTCCATGTTATAATTAATGTTATAATTTCAATAAATTTCACCTTAAAATGATTTTTTATCCCCTTTTCATTCAGGATAATCACCCAAATATTACCCATATTTTTATATACATAACATATATGTTCCATAAAATTTGACATCAATATTTTATTCATTTTCACAGTCACTCTTAAAATTAATATTAAGAGACATTTATCATGTATATGAATTAATTTACAATAATTTGGATAAAATTCACTATCCCGAAATACATTTATCGAATTTATCGAAAATATAAATTTTTTACAATCTCCAGAATTTGGTGTCCAAGTAAATGTAATGTTAATTCAATTGTAAATATTTCCTTTTTATGTATCTATCAACAAATAAATTTTATACTACATTATGATTCTGATTAATTAATCTTTAATTTATTATGTTAAATGTTAGGTGTCATTTATAAATGTTCATTAATACTCCCATTCACTGGTTAGAATATTTATAACATTACCACTAATCAATATTTTGTTAATTCATTTTTACGCTATTATTATTGAATATTCATGACTTTTATAACTCTTTGAGGAATCTTAGTATCTATTGCAACAATCATAAAATCAAAAAAGTATATATTCTTTCCTTAGTATAGATTTATTGGTTTCAATATCATTAGACATTCCAAATTAATTGACTTACAAATTCACTAAAATTCTATATGATATTAGAGAATATGATACATAAAAATATATATTTTATTAATCTAAACATAAAATATAGTGTTTAATAAAAAATTCAAATAATATTTTCCGTTATCAATACAAAATATATTAGAAATTTTCTTCTTCTGAATTTTATTTAAAAAATATATAATAATAAAATTATCATATTGTATATAAATAACATATATCTTTATATGATCATAAAATAAACCAAAATCTTCTCATCTAAAAAATGTTTTCTTTCATGATTTAGTATTTCCAAACATTCAAAAATCACAATATCAACCAACAAAAAAATATTTCCTCAGTAACATATTATTTTTAGGAAACTAAAAAACTAAAAATATATTAGATTTATATAAATAAAAAAGATTAACCGTAAACTCAAAGACTTTATAAGATTCATAATATGTGTCCAAAATATTGATTTAAATCACAGTAGTGGGAGAATTTTACATTAAAAACTAACATTAAAATTTTTCCCATGTTTTAAATTATATAAGAAATAAGAAAATGATATAAGAATAATATAATGATAATAGAAACAATATAAGAACAACTGTAACAGAACAATTTATATTTTACAACTACCAATAAATTTAATAAACACTTTATAAAAATAAAATAAATAAATTATATAAATTAATTTCAAAAATATTACCATATAAAAATTACCCAAAAATAATTAAAATTTTACCAAGAATTTACCTCATATAAATCTTTTAAAATATAAAATTTAATAAAATCTAGATGTGGATAATGTAGTTAAAATTGAAGACACTCTTGAGTATAATCTTATTGAAGGGTTTTTCATCCCAAACTCAAGAATCCTATAATGTAAATATATTATTATCTCAGTGAACCAGAATCATGAACCTATTCTATACAATCCATGAATCTCATAAACCTCACTATCTAAAATTCTCTACTTCTACAACTAAATGGTCAACTATATCTTCCTCAAAATGAGTTCTAAGATTAATTGAATTGGTAACTCAACTAATATTGCAAGAACCAATGATATATTTCATAGTGAAACATCCAATATATATATTACAAAAAATATATAAAGAAACCATTAAATCTCAATGAAGTATGTTATTTTATGTCTTCATGTGATTAGTGGAAATTGTTTCCAAATCTTTTGTTCTATGCAGACCTTTCCTTGAAACCTAGGCCTATTTATAGATAACCCTCTAGTGCCTAGATTATATATATCATGTTCATTTTTCATATAATTGATATTAGTTTCATAATATAATGATGATCTTAGTGTATTATTTATTTATAAATGAAGTTATTATTTGCTACTACCGTGATCAAATAATCTCGATGAATCCATTGATGATATGTATTTTTCAATAATATAGAAAAATAATTAAAGTTACTAAAATTATCTAATTTTCAAAAATCCTATGAAAATGGTATTTCTTAATTTTTCATGTTATCATGGGTTCATTTAATGGGTTTTTACTTTGAATACATCAATTATGAAACACTAGATGCATGTAATACTAAATAATTAATGAATTTTAATGTGACTTTAAAAATAAATGAAGAATAAAGCCTATGGATCTATAATTAGGTTAAATTCAATGGTATCCCAATATACAACAATATTATCACATACCATGTAGAAAAAAATCAATTTTATTCATTGATTCAGTCAAAGACATCACTATAATGGAGTGTCACATATCACATTAGACCTCCTTATATCATAAAATACATTACTCAATGATGGAAATTGTCTTTGGATTCAAATATAATGTTAATATATCTTCCCTTTTACATTAGATAAAAATTTATCAATAAAAATAAAAATATATAAATTCATAATGTATCAGTGGTTACAACCAAACTCCATAGTCCTAACTCATATTGAATAACTATATTTTTTTTACCACTCATGTAAAAAATACCTTTTATTATGCTAAATTTATAGTTATGTGGGAACATCAGATTCAACCAATTAACAATAAAGATGTAAATCAAAAATTGAATTTTTGAATAGAGAATAACCAAATACGTATTTTGAATTCAAAATTTATGTTTCAATACAAACTCCCCTAGACTACTTCTATATATTAGATGATGAGAAATGAGGCACACCTAACCACACCTAGGATAGAGACATCACCTTAATAATTCCCACATCCAATAGAAATCCACTAGAAAATGTCACACTCGAGCTTCAACCCACAATCAACAGATACTCCTTCAACCATGCCTTACTATATAATGACTTTAACTTCGAATGAAACAAAAATCGAAAATAATGACATCCTTCAGAATCAACTCCATCATAACATCTTCAAATGTCATTAGATTCATTGAGGTTGAACCAATTCTCTATATATAGTAATCCATAATCTTAGTTGACCTAATATCACTTAAAAATATATAGAAAACCTATACTAAAATCCCCATTTAATTGATTAAACCATAGAAAACATATGCCATAGATGTTACACATATCAATGATGAAAAAGGGAAGGGACCCTAAAACAACATCGACCAAGAAAACAACACATCCCAAAATCCTTGTGAAACCACCTTAGTAAACCAACACTGATAAAGACTTGGGAAAAAGAGTCCACATAAGTGATTGAAGTTGTAGGGTCACCACAATGATGCTCATCCTCAGCCAGAACCACCATCCTCGACGAATGAATCAACCAATGGGAATAGACCACACCCATAAATCATAAGATATGAAACAAATTCCATGAAAGAGGAAATAAAAAAGATATGATATCAAAAATAAGTGAGCTCTAGGGACCCCGACACAATTCATCATACAAATCCAAAATCTCTCGATCCAAACTAGTGCATTTGACCAGAATTAGGTCAAAACAAGGAAACATATAAGAATATTGGAGGGAATATATATTATTCATATTAAAAATTGGTATATGTAAATGTTGTATATGTTTTTCCATTAGGAATATATTTTCATTGGTAATGTATGGTCATTTGGAATATAATGTCATTGGACATAAGTATGATTGATGATATAATTAAATTGTTAGTGAAGAATATTTTATTGTAAATTAATATAATAATTTGATGTTATCATTTGGATATATCCACTGATATAGTGAAGATAAATTGATGTAATTACATTTTAAAATTTATGAAAAACTTTTTTATGAAATTTATCCCAAGAAGAAAATCAATATATAGGGAATGAGTAATGTCTTCTACATGATATGTAAAATCCTATATAAATAATTATGAGATCCATACTAAATGAGTTACACCAAATACTACCACCATTTATTGTCTCATAATTTGAACATATATAGTGGTATTGAAGGTTTTATGTCAAGAAACAAACCAGGTATCAGGGTAACATTACTATGGAGGTGGTCCTGACATATCCTAATGTGTCTTCCAAACACACATGGGTTTGATACTAGCACGAGGATTAAAAATATATGAACGTGAGAATTATTTTTCCACAAAAAATTGAATAATGGTAAACATTTTTGTGTCAATACAAAAAACATTCCATAGGTATAAGTGTAACAAAAGTAAAAAATGCATAAACATCCCATTGTACAACCACATGTAACAGAAAAATTGAAAAATACCCAATTCTGAAAAGACACAACTAACAAAAAGCTATTATCAATAGTTACTACCCCCTAAAAGTGTCACATTAACCTCTCTCAAACCTAGAAGAATATAATATATAAATTCAAGGATATAATTTAGAAAAATGGTGTAATAATCGCTATATATAAAATAGATTATATAAATTTAGAAGGCATGTGTAAATAATTTAAAAAAATTCAATATATTTCAAATATAAACAATGATCAACATGGTAATTTTTTAGGGGTAATATAGTTCTAGGTTATCGGATCCCGACACACTTATATAATGATAATGAAAATTTGAATGCATGGCCCATTGGAACTCGTCAAAGAGGACTCATCAATATATTTCTAAAGAATAAAATGTGCCAAACAATTTATGTAAGAATTTGAATGTGTTGATCTTTTGTTACAACCTTAATATCATAGTGTGTTTTACCTAATAATTCAATAACTATGTTGAATTTCATATTCTAAAACAAAAATAAATGATGGAAAATTTATTTTCATACTACATAAAATATAATTCATCCTATTCTCAATTTCATAATACCAATTTCTATATAAAAACCAATAAACTATTTTTTTAAAAATAGATAACTTTTATAGACAAAACTAATGGTTTTTTATCAATAATATATAAACAAATCGTTCTCAAATTTCAATTTAAAATAAATTTCATCAAATCAATTTGAAAATTCAAATTCAAAGATTAACGTTTCAATTTAATTTAAAACATTTCCATCCAATTTTACAACACACCCATATTTAATTGAATTTGGGGGTCCCCAATTCATACCAAATCCATATTAAAACACCCAATTCAATAGAAATGGGTTTTCAATAAAAAATGTAATAAATTAAATTCAAATAAATCAATTGAATTTTAATCAAGCTATTGAATTATAAACCATAAATTTACAATTAACCCAACTTCCCACCACAAACGGAACCACATTCCTCAGGATCATAGGATCTCAAAACCTTATCCCTAAGAGGGAAAATCCAATGAATTTTTATTTATAATTAAGATCCACAAATCCATACAAGGCCCATGATCTAAAACAACTAATATAGGATTCTCTAAAAATATAGATATCTGCATAACCCTAGCATTGGAAATCCGAGGGAATGTGAGAAAGAGATCAGGAAGAGGAATCTTATATGAAAGAGGGTGAATGTCATAAAATTAACTTGGATTATCTTCCATAGGGGTTTATAGGGGAAATCACATTTTGGTATCCTCTAAGGATGAAAATTTCACTATGGGTTTTACAAGCCCATCAGGCCCCTAAAATAGGGTTTCACTTATTTTAGAAAACATTTTTTATAGTAAACAAATATTTTATGCATGGTTTACTAGGTAGGGCCTCATGGTTAGAAAAACCATGAAACCTAACCATGTTTTTCATTTTAAAATTTTACAAATTTTCTCCTTTATGGGTGAATGGTTTGAAAAAAGGCGCACCAACTGGGGAAACCTCATTGTCTGGATTATCATAGTTTTCACTAAAAGGATGTATAGTTAATGAAAACCATTCACCAACTGTGAAAACCAAATAAAATATGAATAATTTAAATGAAATTATTTCAAAATTACTCTAAATTAAACCCAAGAAATGGATGATAAAAAATATGGGTTTAAGAATACATAAAATATGTAACAGGATGTTACAAACTTCCTGCCATTGAAACTTTCCTTCCCCAGAATTCTTATTAAGAAGATTACATTCCAAAATGATGAGGACACTTCTCTATCATCAGTACCTCCTTGTACCAAGTGTCATGAGAATAATAATCATGATTCCCTAGCACTATAACCATAGGTATCTTCCACCCATGAATTAAATTGGTTTATGAATAATATTCCATGACCGGATGCTTTGCCATCGATAAATCAGGTTCAAGCTCATGATAACTCTAGCTAAAAAAACAAATGACTAGATACACACATTCAGAGCTGTGATACATTTGGAACATTATATATTGGCATCAATTGTGAAGTATGTGATAAATCTTTAGAAAATTTTCACACCTTTTCAACAACCTCAAAATTATCCACAAAATGTTGAGAATGTATCCATTGCCTCAAAATCCATCATTAATCCAAATAGGGCCACACTTTCAAGAACACTTGATCACCAACTAAGAATTCCAATGGTCTATGATGAAGATTAACAGAATATTTTTACCTTATATGTTATATAAAAACTATATGAAAAATCAATTAAATATTTTCTATCATCTCATGATCCATGATCAGCCCATCTAAGGAACATTCACCAATCTCTTACTAACACAAAATTTTTCTACAAACCCATCCATACAAGACCTCAAAATGAGAAATTTTCATTAAAATTATTATGTATTATTTTAATCAATCCCCACCATCCATAGATAGTGATAAAAATCCCCACTAAAGTCGATAGCATAAGTGTGAATCATATTCTGAATAATCCTTGTATCTCTTTCTGTTTGGACATAAAACTATTAATTATATGTCATTATCAAAAGGAACTAAGATCCCAATGCCACCTGAGGGCCACTTAAAAAATGAGAATTGAACTAAGGATCTCTATCATAAACTATAGAATATTAAACTCGATTAATGAAACAATATCTATCACATAGAGTTTTCCCAACTCCCCAACATTGGTTGAATGAAAAATGGGTAGAAAATGTTCGGATTTTATCTGAAGATCAATCAAAAACCATATTTCATTTTTATTTCTATTGGTATGAGGCAATCCAACCGAGAAATCCACAATGATATTATCCAACATCTAGGTGGGCACTAGATGTGGATAAAGAAATCCTGATGAATTCTGGTGCATATCCTTAACCTATTGGAACATATAGTTGTAAGAGAGAAAAGTATGAAATGACTTCTTTCATACCTAGACCATATAATATACATCTCATTTCAGAGAACATATTTTTGGTTCCTAGATTCACTACCTAATGGAAATATGGAATACCCCCATCTGATAATTATTTACTACTAACAACATAACAATGTGATTCTGATAACCTAAAAATCCATCATTGGGGAATGACTAGTCAAAACATGTCTCCCCACCATAAATAGAGTATATAATTATATAGAACATATCATCATATTTCTTATCCTAACGAATCAACCTTACAATAGAGGATTTAAACTATAAATTGGTCAATGAATCCCCAAATTGAGATTCCCAAACTCTAATATGAAACTGTAAAAAATGATCCCTCACAATTTACTATTTCGATTATTTATTCTTGGATTGGGGAAGATGTTTCCAACATAAGGAACCTATAAAGACACTAAATTTCTGTAGTGTATATGTGATGTAATATTATAAATATTATAATTATTCCACCCAATTCCTTTGGATATGATTCAAATATTTTTGAGATAATATATAACTCTTGTTCTTTTGGTTGAAACAAATGGTAAACATTTCTCTAAAATAGTAATTCCCCCAACTCTTAGGTGTTTGAATCATACCTACTTGTTTAAGTGAATTGGTGGGATAATTCTTATTATGTGGCCTAAGTTGATGAGAGACATAAGCAACAACATTTTCATCCTACATCACAATATATCGCTAACATGAACCAAATACATTAAAAAAAGACTGCATAACCTTTCTCGACCTATCAATGAGTCAAAAATGACACAACAGTCATAATTATCTTTAACTAAAAAAATAACTTCTGACATTTTTAATTCCAATAATAATTAACATCATTTTGAGTAAAATAATTTATCAGATAAGAAAACTTATGGATGTCTATAATGAATAAGAGATGATAACTAGAAAAAATTAGGAATCTTTATTTCTCAAAATCATCTTGTGGAAATTACCATATCCTAAAATAATTAAAACATTCAGGAAAAACTAAAATATCATGTTCTTACAACATGTTTCCAAAGAACATCACTTCCCAGATCCAAAAATTACATATCGATGGATGGGACTATTGTCTGTGATTTCCCAATAATTCAAGAACATCCGTCAAATGACACACATGCTCCTCCTAAAAATTAGAGTAAACAAGGATTTCATCCTTGAAGACCATAAAAAAATATCTATATACCCATGCAAAACACTATTTATTTAATCCCAAAAGACTAGAAGATCATTCATTAAATGAATCGGAAATAAATGGTACTCATAATGCGTGTTCCTACTCCAAAAATTTATTTTCCTGATAATATGATTATTTTATTCTCAACCGATGGTAACCATATCAAATTTCAATTATTATGGACCACATAACCCAATTGAATTATTTAAATATGTCATAAAAACATAGAAATTGATACTTTTTCATTATCATAAGTCGAATAAGTTTTTGGTAATCCACTCAAAGGATAAGTGAAATGTCAGCTTTCTTGGAAAAAAGAACTGGGAATACCTAAGGTTAAATGATTGGTAATATATGTATATTCTCTATAAGTTCATCAAAATATTTCATTAAGTGTTTCATTTATATTGGTTCCATGTTTTAAAATGGAACAAACACAAGTTGGGTACCAAGCACTAAATTGATTGAAAACTGTATCTCTTTTATCAGATGAAACCAAGAGAACTCAAAGGGATATATGTTGGGAAACTCAAAAAAACATGAGGGGTATCGCCACACAAATATTATTTCTACATACCAAAAGAAAACTCAAATACTACATTCCCCAATCTTGGATAAGTTTGAGTTTTACAAGGCATTGGAGTTTGATTCTCCATGAAAGATATGACAAACCACAACAGGTGAATTAAAGATGAACCATCGATGAAAATAACAAATTTAGGATTTATTAGAAATCATCCAATACATCTCTAAAATTTAATTGAGTGGTTTCATATATAGAACCATAAAATCCAAAAAAATATCAACATAAGAGAAGGTGAAACATATGTGGGACTATAGAGACCCTTCTCTCTCTTCTTTGAAAGGGGTGTATTTATATCCATCACATAAGAAAACATTCTTCAAGGAATATTTTTAAAATTAATAATACAAGTAGAAATAAGTTAATGAGATGACCCATTATCAAATATATAAGTCACTAATGATAAATATATGGTGATGGTTCCTCTCATAGACACTAGATGTGTATCCACTTCCTCTAGAGACTATTCCAAAATGCAAAAAGGCATTCTTTTGGTTTCTTATCACTAGAACCCAATTATCCATGAGTTTTATCATTGAAGTATTGTTTTAGATGGAATTTATGATCATGTACAACTATGTGGAGTGGGATAGATATTATAGATCTTCTTCAAGTGACCTAAACATCCATTTGAGCGATATTCATTGGGTACCTTTGTAAAAACCCACATAGAGTACCTAGGCTTTCCACACAAGTAGAAAATCAATGGCCCTATTTCAATAAATATAAGAGGTTTGTAAAAACCTTCATTTCAAGGAACACCATGAGAATCATCCTGCTTTATCTTCTATTTATAGTAAATTAAACTACCACTCAGAGAAAAATATCCTCTAGAAATCCATGACTTGAAAACCAAGTTAATTTTCAACATCATCAATTTATCTATCACATCAACATAAATGGGAAGATTCATTAACAAAACATGATAAAAAAATATCATGTCAAATTCTCAAATTCAACCAATAAGTAATCTGCATACCATTAGATACTATCTCAGTTACAAACATTACAAGCACTGAAAAATGGATTGTATATTATGTCACGTTCTTTTCATCCTATTCATGTTTATTAAACTCAGTATCCATGGACTATAAGACAGAATATAAACTAAAATGGTCCATGAAAGGGGACCTAAATTATTTTTTCACTACGCTTTCATGCTACTTCAACATCACCATCATGTCCCACAATCTACAACTTGGATTTTCTAGTTGGATGGTTGTTCACTACACCATGATTTCATTAGTTGTCTCCTTGAATAAAAACAAATGCTCAATCATAATCTACCATTCTCCATCCTCTTGAGGACCATTAAAACATTTTAATGCTGGTGGATTTTTTTGAATAAACATCTAAGAATTATTCCAGAGAAAATCCCTCTGAGGTACCATAGAGGGAGCCTGAATGGGAACTGGTGGTGGTACCTCTCCCATAGAATGGACAGTATGTGCAATAACCTCAACCAGATTTAGGTCCAGAATAAGATTTCATTCAATGGATTAAAAAAACATCATATTTGATTCATTTCACATGCCTTCTAAAATCCATGATACTACACAACATTAGAATACAACAAGGAATACATCATATTTAACACTCAACAAAGAATATATTTTAAATAAACATGCATGGTTATTAAAAATAATAATATTTACAAATTAGGATTCACATAATATTCCCAAATAATATTCCACATTTAATTAACAAAGAAATATTTTAATTTTAAATAAACATTCATCGTTATTAAAATTAATATTATTTACAAATTAGGATTCCCATATATAAGGATGGAACTACTCTATAAAACATAATAAAAAATTTATGTAAAAAATTTATATAAATCCAAAAGGAATGTGTCAATAATTTACAAATAATCGAATATATTTTAAATATAAATAATATGAAAAATGGTTATCAGACATGAGGTATGATAGTTCCATGTTATGGGATCCTCACAATCTTATATAATGGTAATGAAAATTTATACACACACCATATTGGGACTTGTCAAAGAGAACTCATCAACATCCTACATAGTAATAAAATGTTCCAATTGATTCATTTTAGATTTTTAAATCATCAATATATTTCTAGGGCCATCCCAACCTAGCATATTTGTCCCTAATAACTCACTATCTTCTTGTGAATGTATTTTATCAATGTAAAATGAATTATGATATATTTATTTCAACACTACATAAAAGAAAACTCATCTCATTCTCTATTTAAAAATAGAAATTTCCATTTCCAAACTGATACATTGGTTTTTATCAAATCATTCCCTTTTCATGAAAATCCCAATGGATTTCAATCAAAAAAAATTCAATGAAGTTCTCTCAAATACTTATTTGAAATAAATTAAAACAAATTAATTTCCAAATTAAATATCCAGAATTGGATTTCATAATTTAATTTATAAATTTCCATCCAATTTCACAATACACACCAATTCAATGGAATTTTGGGGTTTTCCAAATTTAATTCCATATCTAATTTTAAAATCCCATTTCAATGAAATAGTGTTTTTAATAATGTAATTTAATTTTTTTTACTGAAATCAAGAAATTGAATTTAACTCGAGAAACTAAATTTAAATCTACAAATTTTCCATTAATAAAGTTTTCAATCATACACAGAACCACCTACATTGGGATCATGGAATCATGAAACCCAAATCATTAAGATGGAATCTCCAAGGAAGAATGTCGACAATGATGATATGAGAATCATCCTTAGATCCAAGATCTAAAAAAGAAGATATTATATTCTCCAACAACAAAGAGATCTACATAATAATAAAGAGGAATAATGAGATATTGAGAAAAAGAGAATAATAAGAGGATTCATACATGTAATATATTGAACATTGTTCTCATAGCTTTGATTTGTTTCTAGATTGGTGTATAAGGGACCGAATCACCTCTTCAGAGCCTCTAAGGGTGAATTAGTGACTATGGGGTCATACTGGACAATCAGTGACCCAAAAGGGGGGTTTGTAACATTAAAAATAATTGTTTTGATTACAAAATACCATATGTGTAGTTTCCTAGGTAGGACCTCGCGGTTAAAAAAACCATGCACCCAAATAGTTTGGCCATTTTCCCCAGGATCATGGTTTCTTTGTGGTGAGGGCACATTTTTCAAAACTCTATTCCAACCATGTAAACCATCATTGTGTGGGATTGTAAAATTTTCACTAGTATGTTGGAGGGTATGGGAAACCCATTAATAATCATGCATGTACAAAAAACATTCTAAATTTCAAAAATGTTCATTAAAAATAAAAACAAACGAAACCCAATAACTGAATAATTGAAAGAAGGGTTTACAAATACCTAAAAATAGTAATAGGATGTAACAATTTTAAATTAATTAGATAAAATTATTTGAAAATTTATTTATTCATATAATAAATATTATTTTATACTTATTTATTTTTAATTATTTATAAAAAAATTCATCTAATTACAAGTTACATTTCATTACAGTTATTATCATTCAGAAAATGATTATCATTACTTATGAAATTTGAATAATTATTTTAATATGAATGGAATATTAAAAACCATTCAATGGTTATCTTATAAATTTTTTTAAATTAATAAGATTAAAATCACTAGAAAATAAAGGTATATAATTTTTAAATTATATTTGTACGTGTTTTATATTTTTGACATAATATATTAAATTACCCATAAATTAAGAAAAATATGTAGTGAAATTTATTGTTTATATATAGTAACTAAAAAATTAACATTCATATAATATTTATCATGTAATGTCAAATTATAATATTTTAATACATTTTATGAAAAAGACTTTTGGAATGTCCTTTTTTATGGGTTATGTGATGTTTAAAGTTAATTTTTAACTTTTTTAAAATTTAATTAAATAACATGTGTTTCAAATTCTGAATTATCGCTTAAAAATAAATTAATAATTACCTATTAACTTTTTAAAATAACAAATTATGTTATTGTAATGATATGAGTTAACAAGTTAAAGGGTAAAATAATATATAATGGATAATATAAAAGATAAATTCAAGAAAGATCCCCAAAAATATTCATTAATGTTTCTATTACTAAATTCTTTACCTGTAAAAATTAGTTTTTTATTAAGAAAACAGTATTTTAAAATTGAATTCTATAGACATTATGGAATTTTAATTTAAATATTATCCAATGAAACTCACCAATAAAACAATATAACTTATACCCACTTCATCCCAGAACTTTTCATTTATTCCACAACAATATGTGGCCAAATTATCTCCAAAATAATCATTCACCATGTTTTTATACCCAAAGCATCATGATATCCTCAAATCCATCAAAACTAAAGAAGCATTCCTAAAGTGGTACTGTACCAATATAGTAAGTAAAAACAATATTTACATCTATTTATTTTATCCTAGTCATACAACTTTTATTTATTCTCATTTAAATAATCAATAAAATTTAATTATCATCTTTTAACTTTTGTAAATATGATATTCAGATTATAACAAAAGAAATTTTTTAATGCTTCATTTTTTAGAAAACATTTTTAATAATGTAATTTGCATCACCTATATAAAAAATGTTATAAAAATTCTATCATGAATGATTAAGAAAATGATAATATTTTAAATATGTTATAATTGTAATTATTTTTCATGTTTTATAATTATTTATAGATATATATATATATTCATTCATTAATAAAATTAATTTATAATTATTTTTAACATTCTAAAAAAATATAGAAGATTTGAAATTTCATATTAACTTTCACTGTAACATCAATGAAAACATACTGCATATCACAAATTATAATATATATATATATATATATATATACATCATGGACATTTTGGATCTACTTAATAAATTAAAGAATAAAGACTAAAATAGTCTAACTTTATGAAGTGTGTTTTTCATGACCCCCCACCCCAACTATTTTACCTCATTGGACATCAGGAGAGGAAATTTTATCCCTAAAGCACTCCTATAATAGGACTCATGTTGGTGAGAAGATGTGAAGGTTTAAAAGAAACAGAATGGTTTCAATTCCATCAATTGTTTTTAAATAATAAATACATATGATAAAAATTCAAAAAAACCCATAATTTTGTTTAAAATATTCAAAAAATAATAAAACTAAATCCAAAAATACATGTTTGGTTATTTTAATAAATGTTTCTCATGGAAATAACAAAAAGGAATCAGTAAGGAAAATATTGTGTAATTTATCCACCCTCCAAGCTAGTAATTCTCAGCCTAATCATTCAAACCCTCTATGAAACTCGGAAAATTTGTTAAATAAATTTAGGGTAATAATAATATGTATACCTTGTGAGATCAAAGACAATGACTCTTTTGGAAATGTGAATGGAGTATAATCATTCAATAGTTAAAATATATAAGAACTATCATGCACCTAAATAGGTCAAAAACCTGTTCCCAACCTCTCTAATGCCCACTCGCCATGTAAAAAAACAATTGTAGAAACATAATAAAAAATTAACATCTTTTCAATGCACCCAATAATAACATCACCATGGATATTACTCCCTCACACCCCAATGTCAAACATCTTCTACTTTCATCCCTTATTTTCGGATGTTTTCGGCTTCCAACCCTTCCAACTCCACCATCACAATGTAAATCATATTTTTTTTCATATCATGGAAATCTATATAACCATATCACATATCTATACATCACTGCCTGATGTGGGTTGAGGTGAAACTCTACTTAACCATACATCTAAAAGGTCCCAATGAATTTTTCTAACATCATGTAAATCCACAAATCACAACATCATCATCACATACATATCATATCCTCATTCCACAGGTATATAGTATCATGAAGATAAAGGATATAAACCACATTTACTCTTACCGTGTTTGACCCCCACTATATAATTTATAATAATATCACTAGGAATCACTAATAAATATTCAATAACCATACCATATTACTAAGTGGAGGGTGAAGAAGATAGGTTATCGAACCATCTTCCCTCGCCACCCTAGAAATTTGGGAAAACACCTAAAACCCAAATCATGTGGTTGTTGTAAGAAATATCTAACTCAGGAAGGATTCATATAGAAATAACATAAAAATATCAAAAAAAATATAGTCACAAAGAAACCCAACCTAAGGGTCCACACTAAACAACAATACCATATCCCATGATTTTGTCATCTCACCCCATATCAAGTTCCATAAAATGTAACCACTATTAAAAGTATGTCCCCCAAAAAAATTATCCACACACAACCCATGATATGCTTCTTTCATCTCATATGAAATCAATTGTTAATTTATAAGTTATCATCCATGTTTCATTTATATAACTATTTTTTCTCTAGTCTAATAACAACTCATTCAAGAGAATACCCTTTTTCCAATTTCATCCACTACTCAATAATTATGGAAATTATATTATGAAATCCATTCCCAAAAAATTCCATCTAATTAATCTTCAATTTCATTATAACCAAACATATTAAAAAACTAAATTGGAAGTATAATCCTTCCCAACTACACAATAGTGAAACCATATCAAAAAATATTTGTATACCCTATCAAATATGACACCATATATCACGTAACACACATCAACAATCGATTATTAAGCACCACAATAAAACCCACAACATCTATCTTTCAAAAAAACTATATTTTCACTTCCCAAACTATTCTTCAACATAATGAGTTACTACTACCACCATATGATTCTCCTAAAATAACTATATGTAATTATAATAAAAAAACAACAGTACCATCATACATAACTTCATTTTTAATGTCCAAATATTTTATAATTTCCTTTTAATGATGGAATTCATATCATTTAACACCTCTTATATAGTTTTCAATAATTAATTAATAGATTTATAAAAAACTTATCCACTTATATACATAAGTTAGAATTTTTTAAATTTTTGGCCTTTACATTCAAACATAGAAGGTTTTTAAAATGCATAGAATCTAGAATGTACACATAACACCCAATTTTGTGTTCAAGATAAATAACATAAATATAAAGATAAAGATAATGCTAAACATATGTGAGTTCCCCATTCCCGGTAATTTTGATTATGATAATTTAATTATAATCTACTAATATTATTATATAATAAAATTATAGGAAATTAAAACATTCTATATTCCAAGATGCATAGTGAAATTAGATAAATAGGATCCCCTATCAAAAAAATTTATCTATGATTCATTTTGTAATAACCATGTAAGAAACAGATAATAATCCTTCAATAATCATTCATGGGAATACAAATATGGTATATGCATCATAGAACATTACATCACAAATTAATATTTTACCACAAAATCACCTAGGCAATCCACATCCAACATCCATATCATTATCTATATAAGGAATGTTGGATGATGTATAGAAGATAAAGACACAACCTAACAAAGATTTATAAAAAAAAATCCAAAAAATAAGGTTGAAAACCATCTAAGAGGTGACAGAAGACCGCCAAAAATTGATCCCAGATTAGTCAAGAGTTAAGAGATAAGTCTAGTATTTGTTGTGTTTAAATAGGGATTAGAAATTTAAAATAAAATGTTAAATTTAATTTCACTTGTACAGAACAACCGTACAGTGTCCTAATACTTTTACACATATTATTAAAGGATTTTTAAAATAAATATAAATTAATTACAACCTAATGATCATGAGTCATGTTTTCATTAGATGAAAGGGATCATAGTACATCAATGAAAGACTAAAACATTACTTCTACATTTGATTCTCTATAATGAGATCTTGAATTTTATGATCTTGATAATCTATACATCATAACCTGGGTAATATATAAAAGGAAATTGGAGATAAAAAACCCCAATAATTAAATAAAGATGATATGGATGTTTCACTTCTAATTCAATTTTATAACATGATATAATAAAGTAAAAGGTTCATAAGTAATCACATCGCATTACAACATAAATAACAAGGATTAATTAGATCATGGTAATATTGAAAATGTGGAATCAACCTAATAAATAAACTAATTGAAAGTCAATGCTAACCACTAAGACAAAATTTCATGGTGGACATAATCACATAATCAATTAATTTAACACAATAATCCTATACATGATGTATCATGATACTAAAACATCACCCAATGAATTGGGGGGATATTTAATTTTTGGCCCATTCGTAACATTTATATCATGTACATAAATATGTGTTTCATAAAAATTAAATCAATAAAAATTCTTGGAATAAAAATTACCCCTGGAATAAAATTGTTTTCATCATATTCTTTAATTCATAATAAAAAGAATCGTATTATTGGAATTTGAGAGATAATAATAATGAATATAGTAACCAACAAAAATAAGGGAAGAAATTCTAGGAATATATTTAAGTGGTCTCAGAAAATCCAAAGTATCAATGATTTTTTTCAATGAATAAAATATCACTAAAAGATTACATGGAATATTTCATGGGGAAAATATATTTTTTACTCTTAAATAACTCCATTAATATCAATATTTTTCAAAAAAAATATAGGAAAATTTTTATTTCAATAGAACAATTAAAAAAATAAAATTATCTTCCTATAAATGAGTGGTCACAATTATGGGGAATTATGTACATGTGTATTAGTGAGAAACAATTTCCCATAATACTGTTATAAAAATGTTAAAAACAAATTTCTTCCGAAAATGGAAAGAAGGTTCCATTGAAACTCTATTTCAAAACATCAAAAATGTTTAAAATTTTATTTACTAAATAATTTTGAAAATGTTAAAATAATTCTTCTAAATATATTTATAATGCATTGATATAGGAGGAATATGATTTTTGACAAAGGATATAATAGAAGTCCACATTTTTAGAAACATATTATAAAAAAATTTAAGTACCAAGGTGCCTAAAATGGTACTATTATATGAAAACTTCATGATTTTCAATTGATAATAAAATAAATTGGTTTTATTATAAAATTAACAAATAATATCTGGAAACTAAAACACAAGTATAAACAATGCTGATTAAAATGAGTTTGAAACATACACCCCTACAATTTCAGTAAATTTTGAATTATAACTCCCATTTATTATTTTTTATATTAAAATTTTAAAATATCCTTAATTAATAATTATTTGTGATATAAAATGTAAATTGGATGTATATAGATAATTTCAATCAAATTATGTGCATAAAAAGAACATGGGTATCATATAACTAATATTTGATATGAGACCGTTATTTTGAGTCCATACATTTCTAGGAATGTCTTTTATCACATATAAAATAAACATATATCAATTATTTATATTTTAGAGAATTTTTAAAAGATTACACCCTTATAATTGATTTATTTGATTACTTAATCAATAATTTCCAATTCGTCGGTATTGAGGACACCACTTCGTAAAATCAAAATGGCATTAGTTTATTGAACAACATAACAGGGTTCACCATTAAAAAATATCCATATTAATAATAATGAATTAATTACCACTTTTATATATCAATTATAAATTTTAGACAAACCAATAAATATGGTTATTAAAAATGAACTATGCTATAAGGATGGAGATGGTTGGTCATGTGTAAACATATGTAACGTTTAGATTATTAAACCATCAAGATTAAAATAAGGTAAGTGTTATTTTATATTTTTAGAATTAAAATTATTACATAAATATCATATTATTTATTTAAATACACTTAATTTTACCCTCTATGTTATGCGGTAAGAAAAAATTAATCACATTGCTTTACAATGTGGAGTCTATTGTACACACGAATAATTTTACAATTTTCAATGGTTGGTATGGTAGGAAGGTATATCATATGTTAATTTTATATAATTATAAACAAAATATAAATATAATATATAGCCCTAAAATCCAAAAACATTAATTTTCAATATAGGTAATGATGTAAATGGAATTAAATTAGTTTTGAAGGTTGTTATACAATGTACAAAAAACAATAGTTTCATTTACAATTTATTAGAAGAGGATGTGGATAAATGTTATTTAATAAACATATTAACACACAATTATATAAGAGATATTGGTGTTTCTATATTTTGTTTAAAAAATAATTTATTATAGAATGGGAAGTTTTAAATAGAATGATCTCAGGGAATATGATTACCTCTATTTATAAGAACCTCATTTAGAGATCTTATTAATGACCATAAGGTCAGAATTTTGGGAAAACCATAAGATCTATAATGGTTATAAATACATTTTAGAGATATTATTTTGGGATTTTTTTAGACAAATGTCTTGAGATGATTGAATTATCTCACGTTGGGGGTTCCCTTTTATAGTTGAGGAGGATGAGATTTTTTAAAATAACCAATAATATTCAATAATAAGAAGAAACACTCAAGACAAGTGCATAAAAAATTGAAAAATATTGGATATTTGGAGTTATATTTTTTAGATACAACTATACCACTAAAAATTTTATAAATCATGTTTTCATCATTACATATAAATTAACTCACATATACTATTTCAGTTTTTTACTATGGTAACTATTGTTTTTAAATTTCTAATAGTCATTATCATCAAAAATTATTTTTTATTTATTATATAATATAAATTATTTATATTTAAAATATGGATTCAATTTTATCGAATTCAATTCAAATAATTAGAACAATTTAATTTTAAATAAAACCCTCAAGCGTGATGAAAAGTTGTTTTTCTATAAATGGAACATTTCAATGAAAATATGATCTTATGTTAAATATGTGAATAGAAATAATCATTTTATTAATATAAATTAAAATATACATTTTTCTAATTAATAAATTTTACTTATATCATTCCTCATAATGGGTAAATTTAGTAAACTAATCTTGAGGAAAATTATTCCCATTAATATAGTTTTTATAATAATTTTTTTATGCCTAAAAATTAGCTTATATTAAGATATTCTATACTAGTGATTTAAATGTAATTAATTGTATAATATATAACTAAGTAATAATTATGTTACATTTAAATAAAATTAAATTTAATGGTTCTTTAATGTTACTTACTTTTTTAAAGTAAATGATTGTTTTACAAAAAACATAATTTTTAACTATTCATTTAAAATTCAATAATTTCTAAAAAATCAAAATCAATCTCACAAAGAATATATATATATATATATATTTGGAAAATAACAACTATTTTATAAAATCAAATACATAAAATATTAAAGAAAATTAAAATATTATATTAAAACAAAAATATAATTTTTTTGAGTATATATTTTTTTAAATTGAGTGCCTATTTAATTATTGATTATAAACACATTAATATTGATTAGATGCATTATATATATTTTATAAATTATTTAATACTATAAATTATATAAAATTAAATGTAAAGGTTATAACATTATTATTTCAATAATAATATTTTAGAAATATCTCACCTTTCATTTAAACAGACTACTGTAAGAGAATATGCTATAGAACAGAGTATTATTTTAAAATATAATTGTTTTAAATTATAACCCCATTAAATAAATTGTTTCCTTGAAATTTAAAATCTTTCCCAATAATCATGTGATTTAAATTTAAAAATTAACTTTTCCAAAAACTGACATTATAAAAAGGGTTAATAAAACTTATTCTTTAAATAGTGAAATGGAAATATGAAATTCATCTAAAAAACACATATCATGGATTCCAATTAGCTTAGTATATGTAGGAATTTAAAGTGTAGACCTAGAAGAAATGTAAAAATTATTATGGATAGAGAAATATATCTTTGAACAAAATAATGTGAATGATCAAGAGAATGTTATCAAATAGAAAACTATAAGTATGTGATGAATTAAAAGATAATTGATTCATTAGATATGAAGGTAAAATGATAAAATTATTTTTTCAATATTATTTTCCTATAATTAATTGATCCATTTTCAATAACCATAGAGAACACTATAAATTATACTTTCTAGATTTTTTTTCACAAACATAATTATATCAATTAATATTGATTCTATAAATTTTTAATTCACTAATTATTCATTAATATATAATATATAAATTTTATGCCTAAATCACTAATATTAACTTGTAACTAGTCATAATATCTATAAAAGAGTAAAATGTTAATTCTAATATATTTATTTATACCAAAGTGGTTATCAAAAAGTAAGATAATATCAATTTGAATATGAATATATATATATAAATCGATATTTTACAGCAAAGCTAATGGATTAACAAAAATAATTCATTAAATAAATAACCATATATCCCAAATATCCATTATAACCTCAACCAGAAAGATAGTTTCAACCACAACATATATCTCATATCTTCCTACATACATCTCCAAAAACAAAGTAGAATTATTCCCAATTAATCCTGTATATTAAAAATATATTATATATATGTCTAAACATAACAAAACTTTTTGAAAATACCAATAGTCACCTTAAAATCCTAAAAATTAAAAATTATTTTTTCCAAAAATATGTTTTCCAAATTCAACATTAAATTTCCATACAATATCATTTAAGTAAAAATATGTTCATAATAAAAAAACCATTTAGTTTAATGGTTGGTGTTTCTCCATTAACACCCATAAATTTTTTGTTCATTCCTCACGTCCATTACAAATTTTATGAGTTGTCACCCAACAAGAATTATATCATTATTCAAAAACAATATTAAATTTATTCCAATAACATCACACAAAAATTCAATGAATATATACAAATAACCATAATAAGGAAATTATGTTTTATCCAATAATTTTTCTCTATATAATATTTTTTTTGTAAAATAAATCAAATAATATTAATTGAATTAAATTACATCAACATCAATCACATATCAAATATTTTATTTTCTTAACTAATTTTTTTTCAATAAAATACCACCTTACTTTGAAATCACATTTCCAATTTATTAGTAACATCCTATATTTTATTGTATGTCATTAAAGAAAAACAACAATATAATAATCAATAAAGGATTCATAATTCTTATAAAAAGAATACTATTATTAAAAATACTTTAATAACATGAATGTCGATTTCCAACACCAAAACTCAAAAATCTTTTCACAAATGTATTTTTATAACATTGGTCCTCGTGTACTAATCCTTGAATTATAGAATTGACTCAGATAATTACTAATCTCCCCACATTAATTACATTGAACTATTAGTTGTTCTATTGGATGAACATTACTAATTTTTTCCAATTAACACTACTCTAAATATTTTCCCTAATTATCTACTTCATACATAAATAATATTTTAATTAATTTAAGTCATATTCTATAGTTCCGCTTCCAAAATTATTTTATATTAGAAATTGAATCTTCTTTACTTTATAATATTTAATAAATGAACTTTTACAAGATTCCATCATTGTCTTCTTTGATATGTTTAGAAAACAAACTATGTATTAGTTATTATTCATAATTCAAGATTACTTATTTGGAATGATAAGAATATGTATAACACTACAACCAACTAGTTTCGGTATCTTGTTAGTAAAATCATTACATTTCCCATCACATTGGTTATTAGAATGGTTTCTCTTATTTTTTGGCATTAAATAACAAAATAAAAACATGATAAGAACCCATTAACTAATAAACACAAAAAAGGAAAACAGAAAAATCAACGAGGAATGACATATATATTATATCTATAAACGATCTTATGAGTTTCTATATATCAATATATTTTATATATTTTAATTATTCTAATAAGATTTTATAACATGAAAATTTGTTTATATACATCGTATTGGGTCGAAATGATTTTGGAAATTTCCATATCATATCTACTAAGTGTGTCAAAATGGGTTTTTTTCAAGGCATGTGTTAATGCACTACGTGAATATCGGGTCCAATTAATGTGCAATTTTCATAGTAATTACACCTAGGTACACATTTTCTAGATAGATATCTTCATATAGTATCTAGAAAGGTATATAATTTCTCTAAAACAACTAACTTAATTATTCAAAAATATTTCAAGATATTTTCCTATACATAAACATATCTTTAAACATATACATCTTATCATCACTAAATCTCTCTCATACACACATACAAATGAAAATTAAACCATTTCTATAATATCTAATAAGGAGACCCAATACTTTTACAGATATTATTACATAAATTTTAATGTTAATATCGATTAATTACAACACAATAATCCTGATTCTTGGTGGAATTGGAATTATAGGTTCATAATTTAACATTTTTAAATAAAAGTCCATGTTATTTTAGTCATCACAATGAACACCTAAATAATTTTTATCTCTAAAAAATACATATTATTACTTTGGTAATACATAAAATAATTGGGTGAATAAACCCTTATAAGGGAATAAACATGGTAAACAAGAATAACTTTTGAGTAGAAGTTTAACATGACAAAATAAAAGAAAATACTAATAATTAATTACTCAGAACAAAAATATAAATTAAATTGCATCATAATATCATCTTAACATTTGAGAAATGATAGAAAAAAGAAAACATGACATAAACTTATGTCAATGATAACTGTTGAGATAACAACACATGGTATACATAGTCCCAGAATAGATTAGGTTCACATCATAATCCCATAAATGAAATCTCATGGGAATAAATATGCATCTAGTGTATTAATGTTCAATATAATTTCAGGTCCATAGGTCATATTTTTGTTATTTACATCAATATTTATGGAAAATAATGGAAACCAATTATATCGGATAATATAAGAATAACCCTTGGAAGGAAATAATGTATTTATTTTTATCTCATGACATAACCAAACATTAGGATATGTCATTAACAGACTTGGACACCCAGGTACCCTAATACCCAAGATGATCATGAAATGTCCCAAAGATCATTCACAATCCCCATGGGATAAATACTATAACCATGAATCATACATCAAAAAATCTGTGAATAATTTCCCCACAAAAACAAAGGAAGAATCATATATATATATATATATATATCAGTATTCTAAAAATAAGAATCCACAAAAAAACATTACTAGTAGTAAAAAATTTGTACAAACTCAAAGTACAATCAGAAAATAATATAAAAAGGATAAACGACCCCATATCCTAATGGTAACGTCAATCAATCCCAAACGATCCATATCCACTACCTCTAAGAGGTAATTTACCCTTTCACAAACTAAGTACAAGGAAATCTAAAAATTATAAAAAGTAAAGTTAGGGTGTGTGATAAATTCCCTATAGGTTCTAACTAGGTGTTCCAATATAATGGTAAAATATTAATAAACCAAATCATTCATTAATTTTCAAAAAAATAAGAATCGTAGAATAATTTCCTAATTAAAAAAATATATGTTAGACATTTCAATTGATTAAAACATTTAAAAAAATGGATTTAGAAACAATTAATATAAAATAATTCACATAAATTCATAATTCATGTGTAATTTTTTAATACAATGGAATGTATATCAAAATAGTCACAAATGAATTATAAGTTCATATTCTAAGAGGAATTATATTTCAAGGTTATAGGATTCTCATACTCTCATATTGTGATAATGTTAATGTGAACTCACATCCCTTCGACACTGATCAATGAATAGAAACTAACATCCCAATGAGTATAAGATCTTCTTATAAGTTTATGTTATAATTTATAAAAATTAATACATTTCTAGAAAAATTCGAAACAAGAGTGTTCTTCAATAATAACACAAAAACTAAAAATTATTTCATGTACCCAAATAAAAATCCATAATCGGGAATTTATTTCACAACTATCTAAAATATAATCAACCCATTTCCCATTTCAATATTCATATTTCTATTTTAAACCCAAACATGTGTTTCTAATCAATTTAAGAATTTTCTAGGCCACATAAAAATGGATTCTTTTCAAATCAATTTAATATATTTTCTCAAATCAATATCACTAGAAAATCATAAATTAATTTCATAATTAAATTTCACAATTTAAATAATTTAAATTCACACCCAAATTAACATGACTTAGGGGTTTCCCAAATTTCATTCCATATTAATTAAAATAAAAATTATTTGTGAAAATGATTTTCAATGATTTTATTTAATTAAATATAATTTATATTAAATAAATTAATGTTATGTATATTGAAAAAAGATATATAGAACCACCAACTGTAGATCACAAGATTACGTAACATGACACCCACAATTGGAATCTTTAATGAAGAACATCAAAAATCTAGATCCATGAATCAAACCACGATTATAAATATAAAAAAATAGATATTAAATCCTCTAAAATATTGAGATCTGTCAAACCCTAAGGAGGATAGAGTAAGATATCATGAGATAATGAAAGTGGGAGAACACTTATCAGGGAGAGATCAGAAAAAGTAATCCAGGCATATATCTACCTTTTAAAGGTATTATAGTGCTAACAATAAAATATATGGAACCTTCAAGGAATAATAAATATAGTTAGGGTTGAATGGCCTCATTGAGGACATTAAATAAAGGTTTTGGGAATTTAAAAACAATTTTTGAATTAGAAGAACTTGGTGTGCATGGTTTGTTGTAGGGGTCTTCATGGTTTATCAAATCATGCTCCCAAATTGTGCACCCATCAAAAGGGGTGCATGTTTTCTATTAGGTGGGAGCACATTTATTAAAATAGTACATCAAACATGAAACCCCTTATTTTATGGGTTTAATTGTTTTCACTAGAATGGCACATATTTTGGGAAAATGGTAAGCTTACCCTAAAAACATCAATAGCCATCCGAATTTCTCATATTTCTTCCTGAAAAACATAAATATTAACCATTACAAAAGCATGACCAATATACAGGTTATTTAGTACCTAACAAATTTCATGTTATAAACTCCCCACCAAAACAATCATTGTAACCCTAAAATTCCCATTATGAATTATCCATGTCTAAAATATGAGTCCATTACACTTTCATTAGTGCCTTTAACTCCCGTATTTCAGGAATATTTGAACTGGGATTCCATAAAACACAACCCAAGTCTATCACCATCCCCTATATAAACATGGTTTTAAAATCTACTATCTTATCTAGATTATAATTCATGGATAAATTAGGTGTAACGTTGAGATCACTCTAACTCATAACATGTGATGGAAATGAGATATACTATCATATTTGAGATACGTGGAAAATTATTTATATCAAAATAAATGATGTCAAAAGTTTTAAATGGTATGAAAATTTCCCAACTATCTAAAAAAACAAAATGCCCCAAAAAATAATTATCAAACTTCCCTTTCATCCGAATTTGGTGATGACTGAAATGAGAAAAGACATTCCAGAACTCATGATCACAAACTAAAAATTCCAACGATTAATGTTGGGGATCATAATAAAACATATATCAGCTTTGTTTCATCCAAATTCTCTAAAAAATATACAGAATATTTACTCTCATCCCTTGAAGCATACTCTCTCCAACTATGGAACATTCACAGATCTCTAATAAAAAAATGTATATTTACAACGCTATCCATACAGATGCGGAAAATAGAGAAATCATGATCATGGACTGGAAGATATTTTTATAATCAATATTAACCTGAACTAAAAGGTTATATAAATTTCTAGAATGGTCAATAAAATAAGTGAGAATAAAATAAACAAGAATATTTATATATATTTATATTTGGTCATACAAATATGGATTATATGTTGTACTAAATGGAATAATAGATCACAGTGCCTATTAAAATCCTTTAAAAAAGTTATAAGTGAACCATGGGTACATATAAGATATTATAGATGATAGAAATTTGTGAAAATGATAAATCTCATTTGCATAGACATTTTAAGACATTGAAACATTATTTGTATCATAAATGGGTATAAAGTGAGATGATTTGTTCATCCTCTAAATTTCCATCCATATCACATTCAACATTCTCTTAGTTTGTAGAAACATGAAGAAAAGTCCATAGATACATTGTACAACTACCAAGTTGGTGCTGAAGTAGATTAAGCCAACCTAAAGGGTTCTGGTTCTTGACCGTAACATTTTTGGACATATAAAAATGAGAGATAGAATAAGAAATTCCATTTCTCATTCCATTCAACCATAATGGCCACATCATATCATATATCATCATCATGTTTCCTGGCTTCAATTTCTATTGGGAATTATGGAAATCCTCAATAATAAATTTTATCATAAGAAAAGTTACTACAAACTAATTTTAGAAAAATAAAATATCCTTTGAGGGGAATGACCACTATACAATGGTTTCATATCCATAAAGATAGTATCTATTTATATGGATATCAATATTGATCTATTGTTCCTAATTAATCATCTCAAGAATAGTGGTGGTCAATAAAACACTAGCAAAAAAATATCAACCATGGATTCCTGAACTTTTATATGAAAATTTGTAAATATGTCCACTATGTTTCCCTCTTCTAATGATTCTTTCCTGGCTTGGTTGTGAATTTTCCTTCTCAAAGAATCTACCAAAAAATCTCTTTCCATTAGGGTATAGGTTATGTTAATATAAATTGAGTGTAGGTACTCCATCCAATGCCTCTTTTGGAGACCAAAATCATTCTAAGAGAATATATAACTCTAGTTATTTCAGTTATAACACTTGTTAAACATTTCTACAAAAGGTTAATATAGATAACTACTAAGTGCATGCATCACAGTAAAAAGTTTGAGGTAATTGTTTGGATTGTTCTTCTCATATAGACTATGCTTATCAAAGACATAAGAGATGACATAGTCCCCATATATAATACCACATCCCAAACCTAAACATAATGAATTATATAAGACCACATAGTCATACCACAAATCTAGAATAGTAAACACCAACACAATAGTAAAAGGTAATTTCAAATCTAAAAAATAAATATATCATTTTTCATCCTTATGAAAAATTACCCCCTTCCATGTTAGTGCCGTAATCAAGGAATCTGAATTCGATAAATCAAGTATGAATTGGTTTTTAATATCAATATGTACCCAAGAATCACTAAATCTAAATAACATAGTGTTGTATTCTTCAATCTCATAAAATCTTTCTCATTCTTATGATCAACATAAGTAATATGTTCTAACACCACATATCCAAAAAATAATCAATTAATGAATCAAAAAATTTCATTTCGATATATTAGTATAATTTTGGAAATTTTAGAAAAATTCCAGAACTGCTCCCAAATGTCGAACTTGATGCTCATCAAATATATAGTAAACTATGATTTCAGCATCAAATAACAATATAAAAGTACCATTTTAGCCATGGAAAATAATTGTAATTAAATAAATAAGGGCTAAAGGATCATGGGTTTGATCAAATGACATGATAATGTACTCATAATGTACATACCCACTCCCAAAATCCATTTTATAAATTTTTGATTTTTTTTTCTCAACTTGTGGAAACCACACCAGAAATCAATCATCAATAACCAATTATTCCCTTTTAACATAAAAAAAATCATCAATCCATTGGAAAATATATGTTATCATTATTGTATCATGATTAATATATCAGTAATCAATATAATGAAAAAGTGACCAATAATAATTTATATAAATAAGAATAGGACTTTCCCAATGTGATACAATCAGGGATATAAATCCTTTCCCTATAATATCATCTAACTGATTCATTAACTCTTTAAATTTAGAAGGTTCTATGTAGTATGAAGGAATAAATACCTAATAATTACTCAAAACATTATCAAAATTGAAATCTACCTCCCATACTGGTGGAAAATTTAAGATGTCGGAAGGGAAAATATCTGGAAACATGATATAAGCTAATGGTGTATCATCCCTCAAGGGCTCCCACTGCCCATCTAAAGAAAAACCAAAAATCACATTTCTCATATTTGGATAATAAGTTATATCTCCACTCAAACATGGGTCCCATTCTCTCAAAAACATACAATGTTCTCTTTAGAGATAAGAAAAGTATGCCTATTGAAGTTAACAATCAATTCAGGATTAATTTTCAATGACAAAATCCATCATGATTATTATATTAATCTATTCCATACCGAGAACCATAAAATACAAATAAATAATATTATATGATAAATATAATAAAAATGAATTACAATAGATAACCTTTTATCACATCATTTTGATTGGTTTAATAATATCAATATCATATGATAAATTCTTCATATGAAGATTTATAATGTTCACAGTACATGTTTCAATGAATGAATGAGATACACCAGTATCAAATAAAGAGGCCACTAAAAATAAAACTATAGTTATGGTACCTCTCATAGTTTCCAGAAAAATATATGATTCCTCTATATATGCTTTTATTTCATGAAGAAGCTTCATTATGGATTCATGTGGTGGGTACCCCTTTGTTCATTATGCGTCTAGTTTCACCATAGAAATTTTATGTATGGTTGATCCCAGGACACTTTGTGAATCTGAATAGACATGACATCACTTCTACAAGTGACCAGATAATCTTCAAGAACCCTATATCAATTGTGCCTTAGTAAAAACATGTTTCAATTTCACAGGGTTTCCATAATAAAATCAAATTAAAGGGCCAATTCCATGCGCTGTAGGAGGTCCCGAAGAACGCAGATGCTTCAAACCACTATGAGAGTAATCATGCATTCTTAATCCGTCAAAGGAACTCATAGAACTGACACAAATAGGAAAAAGAAATCATCCAAACCCTGAATTTCTAGCCAGTTACATCTTAACCATTAACAATCTATGCATCACATTAGAATTAAAACAGAGATTCAATAAACAATTTAAATAATGTGTATCAAATTGATACCCCATATAGAATCATAGAGACTTCATATTTTTATTTAATACCATATAAGGTGAAAATATAATGATATTAGAAAATAAATTTTTATATTATGTCATTATCCTGTCAACCTTCTTATATTTTAATGCACTATGGACATACAAGACACCATTGACTATGTATATAACTAGTCAGTGAAAATAGATTTCATGTCCTTCCGCTCTAAGCACATGTTCTTATCATTCATCTCAATGGTGTCCCATAGTCTCTTGATAGGTCCCTCTAGCATGAATATGGAATAATTCACCTTAATTGAATCGGGAATTTTCGGTAATAGAAAAAAAAATATCGGTCCTCCTCATTCAATCCTCATCCTCTTACGGATTGTTTGATCCATGCAACATTGGTGGTTTCTAGTAATTTAATTCCTATACAAGAATCTGTAATTGATCCCTCTAAAGTTCCATAGATGAAACTTGAATTAGAAGGGGTGGAGGTGTTTCTCCTTGAGGATGGAAAAAACATAAAAAAATAAAATTTTAATCTATTACACAAGAGGATTTTATCGTTGTGGTTCATTAGTAGCTTCCTCCTGGATTTGATTCAAGCATCTTCTCAGAGGTAGGATGTTACAAAACACTATTAGAAATAATTCAAGACATCATACTAACACTCAATATAGTGTAACAAGGTAAATTAATAGCATCAAATAAATAACATTACTTGGATTTAATCATATCCATATAAAAATAAGGAAATATAATATAACTAATCCTCATGGAATTATTCTATAACCATTCATTGGTACTTAATGATTATTATGATGTGATATGTACATTCACTCACATGTATGTACTTCATAAGTCCTTGAAATGTCTCAAATATCATTTTGATTCAGTGGGGTGATGTTCAACCTAATCCAATGATACAACTTTTTTTGTGAACCATCCTAGACACCATGGTTCCCTGATTCATGAGCCACTCCTGATAAGGCTCGAAGGGTATTCCTGATCCGAATGGGTTGTAAACTAGTATATGGAATCATGCTTGAAAAAGGTTAGAATAGTACCCACATAAAAATTGGAAGAAATATATATAAATCGGTATGTTGAAAAGAAAACTCCACAAGAAGAATAGTATGAGAAGTTAAACATGTGTATAAACCTATTGCACAACTTCGTAAAAGGATAAACTCGATAAAACCCAATGTAACAATGAGAATAACAAACCAACCCCAAATATCAACTACAAAAACCTTAATGTGGTGGTTTCACATCCCTCTAACTCAGTAGAAGAAAATATATAAATTCCCAATGGAAAATGTTGTCTGATAGCTAAAAGAACAATAGGGTCTCTACAATTGTTCCCAAATAAAGGGTCAATACTAATAAATCAAATCATGATTTCAATTGAAAATAATATTGGTATGTGTTTACAACTGAATACATATAACAATACATGACATTCATTCAAGTTGATGGAATCATTTAGAATAATGGCTTAATAATTATTTTATATAAATTAGATTATATAAATTTTATAGGATTTTGTAAAATAATTTTACCTACGACATCATATATATCAAAAGAATCATGAAGGAGAAACATGGTAATCATATAAAGGATATGATATTTATTTTTAGGGGATTATCACACTCTCTAAATTTGATAATGGTTGTATTTATACATGTCCCTTGAACAATGATCAATGTAGACTAACAAACATCGTAATTAAGATAATTTCTACTAATAAGTTTTTTTCAGATTTGAGAACAATCAATCCATTTCAAGTGAAATAAAAACCTATAATGGTTCTCCCTAATAACTCACTAACTTCATTAGTTCTCATGTTCTCAAAAAATAATCAATAATAGTCAATTTTGTGAAAAACATTTTAAAATAAAATTTCTCCATTTTCCATTAAAATATTCCTATTTCACTTTAAAAAATACATATTGATTTAAAATAAAAAATATATAAGATAAAATAAAATGATTTATTATTAATCCAATTTAATCATTTTTCTTAACTAAATTACACAATAAAAATCCAAATTCATATTTAAAATTAAATTTCACAATTCCATTAATTTAAAATCACACCCCAATTCATTAGAATATTAGATTTTACAAAATTTTCTGAAAACATACTTGAAATCCTAATTTGATGTGAATAGGAATTTTTGAAATCCAATTAAATAAAAATAAAATTTATATTAATAAATTTATTGTTGAATCCTTTGGCCAGAATTATACAGAACCATCTACAATAGATCACCTAATCACATAACAAAACCCCCAAAATGGAAATCTATAACGAAGAAAGTAGGCGATGGAGATCTAATAATGAAAACTTTATTTATGATATAAAATAATAGATATCATATCATCAAACAAAACAGATATCTATCAATCCATGTGGAGGATAGATGAAGATATGATGTGATAAATAATGGGTGAAGAACTCTTACAAGGGGGATATCAAATAATGTTCTCCTAGAATTGATCTTCCATGGAATGATTTTGGGGGATCTGAAACCACATATTTTGATCTTCAAAGGAATAACATATCAAGATTTGTTTGAATTATTTAATCGGGCACATAAACTAGGGTTATTAAGATTTTAAAAATAATTTTCATAATACAATAAATCTTTGTGAATTGTCTCATTGTAGGGGACACATAGTTGTTCAAATAGTGGTCGCTAACTATGTGCCCCTCAATAGGGGTGCACAATGTATACAAGGTCATTTCAAAGGTTTTCATACCATGTTATAACCCATATAACCCTCCCTCCCTTGTTTTTTATGGTTTTCACTAGCATAGTGCATGGTCTAGGAAAACTGTGAGGCAACCATGAAAATCCAAATATCCATCCAAAATATTCAAATTTATTCTCAAAATAACCCGAGTTGAACTAAAACAATTTATGATCAAAATAGAAGTTATGGAGTACCTAAAAAGAGGAGTAATATGTTACAACAAAGGTATATATTTGAGTAAAATAAATATATTTTTGAATAAATATATAACATTAATGGTATTTTTCATTGAAGAAAATGTATTTAAAATATTACATAAAATATTTCTTAAGGATAATAAATTTTTAACATTGAAATGACATGTATAGAATCTATATATTTTTGTGAAAAATATGAAAAGATTATCCATTTTAAACCCATATTAAAATATAAATCCATATTGAAATAATTGACTGGTAATCATGGTGAGTGATTATATACATTACAAATAAGTTAAAAAACATTCCATTCACACTATTGTAATAATGTGAAAAAATAAATAATTTAGAAAATAAAATAAATATTTCTTTCAAAAAATTTATAAAAAACTCATATGTGATAAAAAATTTACTTTAAAAGTTAATATTGAGAACGTAAAAACATTATTTTACTTTTTAAAAAAATAAATTAATGGATGAAAATTTCTTTTTGAAAAGATATAATTGAAGTTAGGTTTTCATAAATACATTTTCTCAATCAGGTGATGTACCAAAAAAACGAAGATGATATAATTAAATGAAAATTTCATGAACAAAAAAAGTACAAAAAACTAAAATTTTCTTATTATAAAGAAATTAAATAATTTCATACAATCCAAATTCATTAATAAAAAACCATTTCTAAAATAATATTTTAACATAAACCCCTACATCATTGGTAACTTTTTAATCATGAAATCCACGCATGAAGTAAATGAATTGTAAAATAAAATATCCAGAATTGTGAATGAATCAAGATATTTGTATATATTGGATATAAATACACCATTAAAAATATATTAGCTAAATTAAATAACTTGTGTCTTAGATATTTTATTTTGGATTCTAAATGATTACCTTGAGTTTGGACTTTGTCGGGTATGTATTTTATCTCATGTATATAAAAATATATCATATATTTTTTCTTAAGAACCATTCCTAGGTGAAATATCATTTCATTTACCAACATACTTGATTTATTTTGGGGACTCATTTAATTACTTAATCTATTATATCCATGTTGAGTGTTTTGATGATTTTTTTTATTAATTTCAAAATGTAAAAGGTGAGTTAAACATGGAAAATGGGGTCACTATTCCATCATGGAAGGAATAATAATAATTAAATAACTATAAAGTTTTAAAATAATTTATACTTTTAAACCCAAAAATGATATATAGTTATGAAAAATTAAATACATTTCTATAATGGATATGATAGGTCATATGTATAACATGTAATGTTTCCATTTTTTAATGATCGTAATAGAAAGAAGGACATGGTTAATTAATCCTACCAAAAATTATATTTATATCATAAATCTCATATTTTTCATTAAATAAAGATACATATACCATCAATGAGATTTTGTAAAAAAAATGAAACACTTCGATTCATGTGGTTGTAGTCTTCTAGACACATTAGTGAAATTATCAATTTTCAATAGATGGAAAGGTAAGAATGTATATGATATATTATGTTCCAAAATTATTAATATTTTATCAATATCACATATAAAAAATAAACCTTTGATCATTAATATCCTTAAGAGTGAATTATAGAAAATAAATTATATAGGTTTATGACGATGTATTTTTCTGGACAAATGAAAGATGGTTTTGATTCCGATATTATAGATGTAGAAATTTATAAATATAATGCAATATACATTAAAAATATATTATATAGGATACAATGGTTTTATTATATTGTAATTTTTAATCAATATTTTATTGAAGAAAATTAACAAGTTAAGTGAATAATCTATGTGCAGATGATTACCTCTTCTTAGTAGAGCCTCCTTTGAATATCTTTTTAATGATCATAACGATGTACTATTTGGAAGACCCGAAGCACTAGAATGTGAGAAATGATGTTGGGATAGAAGTTTGTAGTTTTTTATAGATTCATATGTCTTTATATGTGTGAATAATTTTGGGGATGTGAATTCCATTTATAATTTAGTTGAAGTGGACTTTTTGGAAATGCAGAAAACTATTAATTAATGGGGTGCCACTCTCAAGATAAACAAATCAAAAATGGAAAAATAAAACATTTAATGAGATTTAAAATCTATAAAGACCAATACCACTAATAATGAACATGTTGTAAACAATTTAACTACTTTACCTCTATAGTTACTCACTTTTACCATTTTAATTTTTTCTACCACCGTAATAATTTAATTATGATTTATATTATTCATTATATAAAAAATAAGTAATATTATTATAATATCTAAATTATGTTGATTAAAAATAAACAACCATTTCTTAAAAATTAATTCATTGTATTTTCATACATTAATTTAAAATAAAACTCCTAAGAAATTAGGAATGTGGTTTTAAATAAATCATTTTTCAAAGAAAAGATAATCATATAATAACTGTTCAAATAGAAATAAAAATTTCCAAAATTTAAATTAAGAGATAAAGATATATAATATATACATTTAATTTAAATAATTCATTATTAAGGGTTATTTTCATTATTTAAAATGGAGAAACATCATTCACTTTAATGAAGGTTTCAGCAAAATGTGTTTCTAAGCCGAGAAAATAAACTTATAATAAAATATTATATAATGGGTTTTTAAAATTAATTAATTAAATTATATAAAAATAATGAATAATTTTGTTACTATGAAATAAAATTAATGAAAATATATAGTTACTTTTAATTAAAACAACTAATTAAAATAAATTACACTTTTACAAAGAAAAATATTTTCACTATTCACAGACAAATAATATTTTCCAAAAAAATAATAAATTTTCACTTTATATTACCATGATTATTATAAATAAAAAAATATTTTATTAAATTAAATTTATTAAATATCCCAAAACTAATATTAATATATTTCATAACAAATGAAATAAAAACATTTTTTTGAAATAATTTTTTTATTTAAAGTTGGATGGTTATTTTCTTAAGAATTTTAAAATATATATTTTTCATGAACATTTATATGTATTTAAAAAATTATATACTCATATTAATTCACTCAAATTAAATTTCTTTGTTATTATAATCCTATTTAAATAATAATATTTTAATAATAGGTTCTGGATCGCCTAAACTCATTATTATAGGTTTAATACAATTGAAAATATAGTGTTATTTTAAAATAATAGTGGGATACAAATTCTACAAAAGGTAATAATTTGGTTCTCACCTAATATAATATAGTAACCTAAATATCTCTTCTATAATCATAGTTGATGAAACTAACCCTTGGAATCCATGATAGTTATCCTGGAAAGATCATGTCTCTATTGAGTATAGAAACCATATAACTAATGCTCCACATAATGGTCCACCCCAAAACTCCAAGGATGTTAATCCCTAACAACAAAAGCATCCATTATATGATACATTTTAAAACACTATAAAAGTCCCATCCATAAATCAACAACACCATAATATAATTCCATATGGAGATGCCCCATGGATCGACAGGCCATCCTGAACTGAACTCCTCTAGTCTCTATGACCATTCTCATTTTTACATTGTAGACATGTTGTACTAGATAAACCAATAAAATTATATATCATTGTTACCCTACACTACAGGTTCATAACCATGCCAAAAAATATTCAACTACATCACTACATATTTCCCCATGATGGAATGTCTGATTTATTTTTAAAAAAACTCATCACAACTCTATAAGTTCCTCACTAAAACATTACTTGATTCCCCCAAATTTGAATTCCAAACATGTAATAAGCCAACTGGTATTTATAATTAAATAATATATTTATAATTCATTCTCATACTTTAGAATGAGTACCAAAACCCAAATGGTGTGTGAAATAAAAAATTAAATAAATAATTCATTGAGATTCCTCTATGTAATCTCAATATTGATAAAACAACAACAGCATCCAAATAGAAATATCTTGGAAAAAAATAGATTCCATTAATCAAAAATGATTATTTAATTTTGTTCAAAATAAAAAAAATAATGAAATATTGAAAACATCATAGGGTAATTATCTCTTTTATTATGTCTCATGCTCCTAAATACTCTCTTTGAAAACATATCTTCCTCTATATCATCTGAACCAAGTGAATGAGAATTTAGGGAAGCACAATATCTTAAAAGATCTAAGATCCCAATCATCCACTCTAAAAAATTAGAATATTCTATTATATCCATTTCTCTACACTCAATGCAATGGGAGACATCATTAAGATCTTGATAGTGTTTAGACACAGTGAAGATGATATAGAACCTCTCCGAAAACAATGTATGTTAAAAAACACAACCATGAAAATATACTGCCACGCCTCAATTGTCATGGAATATATTTGGGATAAATTACTTCCCTAACCAAAAAACAACTGTCCCAGTGAGCATAAACCCTCTAGAAAATGTATTTGTTAACCATAACCACTGAGGCTCATCACCAGTGATTAAGGGAAAACCTAATTCTAAACAAAAATAGAAACTTGATTTCCATGGTATATACCTCTCAAAAAATAACAACAACAACAATAAAACATGAAGATGATGCATGAAACAAAATCACACTAGAAAAAAAGTTAAATCGCCCCAAAATCTGCCAACTTGTAGAAGTAGCAACCAGAACATAACCACCTAGACGGAGACGTTCCTACAAAAATACTTTCCAAACCACAAATGTATATATCATATAAAAATCACCTATTAAAGATACTAATGAAATAGATATTATGTTCTATTGGTTTTATCTTAACGAAGAACAACGGATCTCTATAAAAATATTGATTTATTTTAACGTGATCATTACCCTTCTAAAAACAATTTCACATTATTTAAAAGATTAATACATTTACCTAAAACAAATATTAAAATAAATCTATTTTTGAATCACGAATCCAATTTTAAAAAGTCACACATTATAACTAAAATGTAAAACTTATCATTTATTTAATTAGTCACATAAGTGAAATAACCACTAAATCTAATATTTGAAACAAAAACAATAATAAATGGGTATTGAAATAGGCTAAGATAAAAAATCTATAAAATTAATTAGAATATCGATTCAGATTCATTTAGGGATTAGAGTTACTATCTCTAAACATACTCACTATATGACAACCAAACTAGACTCACGCTATATAGAATAACTAATAATTTATAATCAAATACACTAGAAACTAATAATCCACCTCGCTAATAAATTTATTCAATATTAATTAAAGGGAACTACAATCATCATTTCTATATCACAGTATAATAAATGCATGTCAACTGATTCCAAGAGTAATAACTAGTGATTTTTTAAAAACCAAATCATAAGATTATTCCAAATCCTTATCTAACATCCTCATTGCATTACACCATTATCTATATGTGTCGGGACAAAAAGAACTAATTTCCACCATTCCAATAACTCGAGGTGGAATATTCTCAAAAACCACAACATGATCTATTCCTTCCACCCAGGATGGAAACCATATATTTTACACCATCCATCAAATCTATAGCCTTAGGGCACACATAAAATGTCACACATGAAGAACCTCATCAGAGAGTATGTATATTAAAGATGAAATTTTATAAAATAAGTATGATCCCATATTATTCACTATAGACTCCCATTTTATGATCATCAATATGAAATTTCTATATTCATTCACTTGTATCAATGTAAATAATATTCCCTTTCCACTCACAAAACTTCTTTCGGACTACCATGATTTAATTTAGACAAAATTAAATCCAGCCATAACTTTTAACAACTTCTATGCAAATATAAAACTAATAGGGATTACTTGTTAACTCATAGAAAGCCTTTTCTTATTTTAACATTTCCTAAACTTCGAGGCCCCCTGTTAAACCCAGGTACATCAACACATCATAATATTGAATGTTGAATAGTAATTCATTTAACGAATCATTGTTTATCCTATTAAAATAAACTACCCAGTGATAATATGTCATCATATAATTTCTCTAATAATCAAAATAAGCTGAGTTCATTCATAAAATTAATTTGGACACTCCCAAAATGAAAGGATAAAAATATATGAAAGAATCCACAAGAGCTAGTAATTCCCAAACCATGAATGTTTCTTATCTACCCAAGAATACCCTGATATTCTAGATCAGGTTTATCGATGCCTTTATTAAAATATCTATATTTATGTAAAACTATTTTATCTTCCAAAATATACCTAGTATTTATATATATGAAAACATTTTATGGAAAATACTTCTAGAATACCATTCTTCTAATATAGTTCATATCATTTAAATAGGAAAACCACATAAATCATTTTCGGAAAAAAAATATTAGTGACTATTAAAATGAAAAAATAATTATAATAATAATATTTTTCTAAAAATCAGAGTGAAAATATTTAGTCAACTATTTCCAAAATCAAACTAAACATTTATTTTTAAAAATGAAATTTATTACCCACAAATCATCTAAAATGATAATTGAGAATTTATAAACCAATATTTCTATACATAAATCTAAAAAAGGTATACATGTTTTTAAAATTAGTATGTTTTAATTTGGAAATATCTAACTAAATGATCTATCATACATTATCAAACAGTCAGTTTTTGTTAATTCAGTCATTATTAAAAGGTATATTGAAAATAATTTTAGGAAAATTTATTTCCATTGATTATTCTACATTTATAAAAATTCAAAAAAAACCCCAAAACATTCCTGTAAATATAACAATGCAACATGGATCAATTTTATTAATTTAAACTCATTTAAATTTTAATTATTTTTTCAAAAACATCACATTACTAGTAAAATTAACTTAACTACCCAAAATTCCATAAAATTAAACATTTCAAAAATATTATAATAATAATTATTTAATCACTACTATAAAAATCTTAACATGATGTTTATTCATCCAAATACCAATACAGTGAAATTCAAAGGAATAATAGTTTCGGTTCCCAATATATAATGTTTAACATGCTATTCTTAATAACACACTTAACTATAATTATTATGTGATACATGCTAAAATCATAATATTTATTATTTAATTTTGTATCACCTCCATGATATCTTATAGATTAATATCAACTTGTAAAATATATAAACTAGAAAATAGAAATTAACCCATATTATTATTAATGAAATATGATAATGAAACAGTTGAATTATAATGTTTAATAATCCTCCAAGATTTTAACTTATCTAAAAATACCTAGAACATAACCATAGAAACACTCTAATGATTTTGAAATTTCTATTTATAATTTACTGTATACTGATGTAATTAGTTATAAATGTTTTTTTATGTTCATAATAACTTTTATAAAACTATTACCTATATTATAAAAAATAAATACTTTTAATGAAGAAAAATCAAGTAACCCAACTACTACACTAAGATAGTTTCCACATTGGCAGCCCTAACTCACTTGAATAGTATTAACATGTTTCAGATAAATGAACACATCTTTATATGGGATACATTTCCCGTACATTATATATTTTAATCCATAAAATATATTACAATCAGAAGAGAAGTAATAAATCCTAATTTCTTGGAATTCATTCAAATTTCTTGAATAATGTTCATTTAATTCCTAAAATAAACCCATTAAATTACAATTACAAATAAAATCATGATTTTATTACCGATTTATTTCATCTACAATGTAATGGATACCATATGACAATGTCATTTTGTATATTCAGTTTCAATACATCAGATCAAGGTGGGGCATAAAATTTGGTGTCCTGGTTTCTCTCTTGAGAGTATGTGACACCTAGAGAAAAATTGAAGTAATTTTTGTTCCATTTATTATATTCCTCATTGTACCTAACATAATTATTCACCTTATTTCTCAATTATTATCCCTAATACCACTTAGTCATGACCCACACCCAATTGGTCCCCCTCCTAGGTCTAAAACATAATGAGAGAGTGAGTATGATTCCATCCACTTATATTCCCTTGGTTATCAAATCCAATTCACTATAAAATAAATAAAATTATAAAAATTTAATTTATTTTTATAAGAGTATCTAGAAATAAGATATACCCCCACTAAAAACCATATGATATGTAAAATAATGATACTCCCATATCAAAATAAATCCCATGGTGTGTAATACCTAAGACCCTACTATAGAAGGTGACCACCATATCCTAAAAAATCATACAATTCAACCATTAATTTAACTTAATTAATTATATTATTTTAAATATTTCATTAAGGTCATTAATTTTATAAAACTCTCTAAATTTTGTATTCATAATATTGATTTTTTTATTAAGATGTTTTTATCATTTTCTGAAAAGAGATTGTTTGGTTGAAAAATATTTTTGTTAGGAAAAAATTATTTTGAATGTCATTAACATTAATTAGGAATAAATTTTATGTTTATAATATAATTTATTTAATAATATTTGAATTTTATAAAAAAAATATGAATTTGAAATTAATTGTTTAATTTATAAATCATGCGCCAAACATTTTAGTGCTAATTAAAATATTTAGTTTTTGTAAAACTAAATATAGTATTTTATTTAAGTGATGTATTTAAAAGGAGAAACAATTTTTTATTTAGTTTAAATCATCATAAATTTTTTTATTTATAATAAAAAAATTTTTCAAAAAATTAGTATACAATGTAATTTTTTGTTTTTTAATAAAATTATTAATGAAATCATTATTTTTTTAAAAAATTAATTATATTTTTATGTATATTTATTTCATTTATAACACTTCACACATTTATAAATTTTATTTTATGAAATTATACATAAAATTTTAAATTATGAATTTTTTTTATCAAAATTGATTTCATAATAAAATTACAAAGTTTAAACATTTATTATCGAGGTAAATTTTGAATGGGTAAATTGAGTCTAACATAGTGTAAAATTCATAAATATTTTAAAAACAATCAATGAATTAAATTTATGGGTATTTATCAAAAAATAAATATATTCCATACACATTTGTAAAAAAAATTACCTTTAAACATGAATACTAACTTTATATATATGAAATTTCAAGGGATACACCCAAAACAATAATTACTTTAACAAATTAAAGGGTAACAACATTACCTATTTGAGGATTAAAAATAATTTTTATTTATCATCCAAAATGATGTACTTTTTATCTGATAATAATAATCCATTTTAAAAATTATTCTAATCGTCTTTAGTATTAATAAAGAATTCCCTTTTCAAGGAGACATAAATGGTAAATTGAAGTCCCTTTTGTGAGTATTATCAACTAATAAACATTCTTCTTAGTTTTATTCATTTATATTTATTCAATGATTACTAGTATTATAATATTATTATCTTTTATATATTTTAATTTCACTTTGTTAATGGTATTAATATTTAATATTCATATATATTCTCCATTAAGAAAAACATGACATTCGTTCATTTGTTATGTGGAACAATTCCTCCAATGTGTGATATATTTTGTTTTACATCCCCAATTTATAGTATAAAATATATGAATATTATTAAAGGATAAAGATGATTCTTATGATATCCTTATATGAAAACTATATGAATTTATATATCCTATAAATTATATTCTCAACCAATGGTCATTATTAATTTAACTAATTTGAAATACATATGTTGAGAAATTAATCATTTATTCAAATCATGTAATATTTTTATATCTATTACTAATTAATATAATTCCCTAAAAGAATAGTATATATCAAAAAAAGAATATTGAATTTGATCATTATGCTTCTAGTATAATTATAATACCCCAAAAACCCTTTATACAAATTTATTAAACTAATATATGTTCTTGTATTGGTTGGCCTAATCACCTACTTAAAAATTACTACCCATTTATATCATTGATGAATATGAAAAATTATATAAAATAATAATATGATATAAATATGAAAATATTTATTTCTTGGTTTATTGAGATATTATATCTATATCTAATTTATTAATTAGGGAAACAATATTTTTTCATCAAAATTCATCAAAACATGCAGATTATAGAATTTCTCTTCAACAATAGGTTCGAGAATACTCATGATGGAATATATAAATATCATAAATTATTATATAGAAATCCTAAAAGTACCTTTAATAACCTATTATTAATTTATGTTGGTAATAATAATGAATATGAATATCACAAATATTAAACTAGAATAAACAATCAAAAACTTAAACAACGGTGTGGAAAATTAGAAGCATTTATATCAAAAAAGACAATTTAAAAAAGAAATTTTATGTGATTAAGGATATTAATTATGTTATTAGTATATCTATCCTTTTTATATATGTGTTTAAAGTAGAGTATGGGATGTCAGAACAAAAGGTACTGGTTTTCCTTAAAAAAATCCTCTCATTTAAAAAAATTATTTATCATATAGCTAATTTTTATTATGATGTTAATATACATCCTATTTGAGAATCCATATCATTAAATGACATTATTCATGTATTGTAAATAGTATTTCCAAGAACCCTCTTTTTTGTGATTTAATTTATACCACATCTTTAAATGTGTTTTTTCATCTCTATTTTCATTCTTTAGGACTCAATATATAATCATCAACTATTTCTTTTTATATTGTCTGTATATTTTCACCAATGCCTTATTCAAGTAATTGAATTAATTTAAGTGAAATAAATTCATATATTGGAATCCCTCTCTCATAATATTCTTATTTAAAAATTAATTTTTCCGGAGTGGAAAATGATCTTATGTATTTGTATTGTAAAACCATTTGTAATTTCATATAAAATACTTATATGTATTGATACTAGAAAGTGGATAATTATTTGGAAAAAATTCACATTCGTGTAATCTCATCATAATGTTTTTTATTAATAATTCAATCAACCATACCTCTATTTCATAATGAATTTTACTAATACAAACAACATGGTGACACACTCCAATGGGATATTATTTAGAATATTCAGAAGCTCTTAATAAACCATGATTCATGATTTATCTTAACATTGGTTTTACATTTTATCAATGGATGTTATGGAACCCATTTATTATCTCCCTTTTATATCCAATCAAATTAAAGGTACCCCCACTATAATATTTATTTTATAATTGTTATTTATATTTCATTGATAATACCTCACGGATTTTATAATAATTAATAGATGTTCTCGATGAAATAAAAATTGTTATATCTAATGGGTAAGTATTTTATGTATGTGTCTCTAAATATGTTTATATCCATGTTTTTTAATGTTAGAGGTTCCCCAAGTAATTTTAATAATGTTCTTGATGACTATTATTGTGAATCCATTAAATATAATTTGTGATGGATGGGAATCAGAATTATATAGTTTCTCGATGCATCAATATGTCTCATAAGAAAAAATTGATTGGGTTTCAATGTATGCTTATTCCCCTAATAGGAATGTTCTTGGGAATAATTCCCCAAAAAAATATTTCCAACATTATACCATCAATTAGTATAAGGTTAATTAAAATCATTATCCATGTTTTCATTTTTTGTCATTGATTTAACATTCAATCAATTACAATTGATTATGGCTTCATTTCATTTGTTTATTCTGATCATACCAAAATGTCCAAGATTAGGTTTCAAAAGCTTCAATAAAATATTACTACAAAATGTGAATATGAGATCATACTTATTTTTTTTCTTTCAGCAGGAAACCTAGAGTAATAAAATGAATAATTTTCCTTGACATATTAGAAATCATATTAATTTACTCACAATATATCCATAATGTATCTTATGTATTGATTTGTACTGTATCTATGTATATATTTTTCAGAGGAAACTAAATAGTTTGATCCTTAATGAAATCCATTACATTGTTCCAATAATGTAGTTTGACTATCATCATTATGTTTTAATATTCCGTTATGGTATACTATTCATTTTAATTTATAAAAATATATGTCTTTAAAACAAATAATAAAAATATATATGATGGGGCCACTCTATAAAATCATATACCATCAAACTAGAAATGTATAAAATTATATCTAACCCCAAAATAGAAACCTACAACAGGTTTATATAATCATTGAGTGATTATAACAAGTATACTTAGTATAATCATTTCCACGAAATATTCAGAAAATGTGAAAATGTTATTCAAATTCCATAATGAAATGATTGAAAAATTATAAATATTATAAATTAAAATTATATATTTTTGACATTATAAATGCTCATTGAACATTTAACTCATCAAATATTGTTTTATAATACCAAAAAACTAAAATTTCATGGTTACGTTCAAATTATTCAATACTTATTCTCAACACCTACCCTCAAACATCACACATCATGGGTTTTTAGTACATATTTTAAAATATTAATCTGGTCGCGATTCTACATACACCACCATCACAAGGTCTATCACCTTGAGTTTCAATTAGGGAAACCCAATAATACATATCAATCATATGTACCTCAATAGATTATTTGTTTTTCTCATAACCCTTTCTACCCCAACTTCTGATACTGTCTAGAATCATATGCTCACATAAGTAAAATACCTAACTAATAACCTCATTATAATCCACACACTACATCATTAGGTTTACAACTGTAGGGTATCATAAAAACAAATGGAATAGACCTCATTATTTTAACCTATAATAAACTACTCCCATATTATGTCACAAACACAAAATAACCTTGAATTTCCTTAAAAAATTCCATCACCATACACTTCTACTGAAGGAAGAGGTGAGAGAAGGGGACAACAATCCATCATCCATCTCTAACCTTGATGTTGTGTAAAAAACCCAAAACCCCTAACATTTGGATTTTAGTAATAATATCCAACTATGATGAACAACATATGAAAATCACATAAAATAAAATAATATATAATCATAGAAAATTTCAACCTTGTGGTCCAAATCATAAAACACTACAAATTACCACGATACTAAATTCTTATAACATAACATCTACCAGAACCTACTGCCACTATTATTTGTAACTCATTAATCTAAAAAATCACACACATAACCCTAGATACACTTCTTTAATCACATATTAAATCAATCCTCTATTTAATAGTTATCAAACATGTTCTATTTGTTGAGATAATCTTTGAAATGATTAAAAAATCATTCAATATCATACCCCTTATTTGATTTCTGTGACTGCCTATTAGGTTTTGAAATTACATACTACCTTAAAATTCAACTAAAATTGTATCCAATTATATTTGATGTTAATTATTACAAATAATATTCTATTTCGACATATAAATTATATACATGCCCAATAACACAACAATATAACTATCCCACAATAATAAACACAACATATCTTTCCATATATGATGGAGATATTCCCTAATGCCTTATATATATATTGTCTTAAATTCAACATTTTATTTTTATGTGGATAGGGGAATGTAATTAGTACTAAATAAAATAATATATTTCTTTTGTAAGGATTAATCTTATAAAAATAAGTCATTTAATTAATTAATTTGTACGATGAAACAATTTGGAGTTTATTTTCATGAGATTGAGATATTATATATATTGTCCACTCAAGAGTTATAAACCCAAGAGATAATGTGGTGTCAATCAAATTATGTCCTCAAGAGGCAATGTGTGTTATTTAAATTTGATGAAAATGTTTTAGGTGTGCTTGGATAGGTTTGGTCAATACTCCCTTACTCAATTCACACTTTATATTTATCCGATAATATTGATGTAGTAGCACTCTATGGAGATAATGTGAATGGAATCTGAAAGTGTGATGATTTATATTTTTCTTCAGATACAATGAGGATGTGGGATTACTTTTCCCCATAATTTACCTTCATCAATTTCATATAAACATAATTTTTGTAGTGGTTTCTCTTCTGTGTAATGTATTCTTTCATTTACAACATTTCTTCATTTTTGGTATTTATGTTGTTGAATATTATAATATATGTACATCCACATACTTGGATTCTAATTGATTAAATTATGTTTAAATAATTTTATTATATTAATATGAATAATAAATATTGTATTATTAGAAACCATGTGTTTATTGGAGGAATAATTTTTTGAAATTTAAAAGATAAATTAACATAGCAGTGTATTTTTTGTTATAGAGGTTTTGTTTTTCAAAGAGTTTTACCCTTAAGATGATGGTATATGTAATTTTACCAAAGGTGATACATTTATGATTATAGATTAGTAATGTAAATTTATTCATTACCCTTCTGAATATCAATTTAACAAGGATAAACATGGATGTAACTAGATATAATTATTCATGTAATGGTAACATGTGACTCACCATTACGTAAAGGGGTTAATATAAGGTTTAATATCAATTAACAAAACCTATATGTTTCTTTAATTATTTTCATATTGAATTGCCCATATGAATTTTAGTCCATGTGAGGATAATTCCCTATATGGTATAATGGTTTGTTGTATATTCCCTTTGTTATGTTTGGGTAAGATTCATAAATGTAATGCGGAATTTTTAAGACATGTGTAAGTGTAGTCGGAGGTTTAACAATAAATGAAGGTTTCATATAATGTTAATATCTCAATACCCATTTGTGTTTTTAACTCCATAATGGTCAAGAAAATTTTCCTTACCCAAATGGTTTACGTGAAGGTGTTACCCCAAAACAGCTAAAAGGTTATGTAAAGGTAATATTTCTAGTACTATTACATTGAATGTGTTATGTAAAGGAAATATTAAAATTACAATTACATAGATATTATATTTAATCTAAGTAAATTTATTTACTAGCATACTTTTATGAAAGAGCTTCCACATGTCCTCTATAAGAGTAGGAGGCCTAACCCTTATGTCAAAATACCCTTATATATAAGGGTAAACATAATGGTTTTAAAATTCGATATTAATTTCAATATTTATAATGGTTTTATGGGTTAATAAAACGTTTAAAATATTTTTAAAAAATTGTGAAATCTTAAAATTATTATTTTCTTAATTAATTAATTATTATTTTTTTATAATTAATTAATTTTTTATGAAATGTATAAATCCTGAATATATGATTTTAAAATTTGAAATACATTTTGAAAATTTTTATGCAAGCAGTTATTGTGACTACTAAAGTAAAGATATAATAAATCATTTTAATATTTATTAACATTCCTAAATTTTGTAGTTATATTCACTATAAATATATTTTTAATCATTTAAATGAAAAAACAAATTGTTTTATTAAAATCATTTCATATAATATTTTATATAAAATACTAATTATCAAATTCTTGAATTCTAATTTGAAAAAATTTATTTCATTTTTAAATTTATAATTTTAAAATTATCTTTATATATTGTTTTGAGAATTTTCTTAAAATATTTATGTTTTGTAGAATAGTTAAAAATATTGTTTTTCAAAACTGTATTTTATTGAAAAAAAATTAGTTTAATATTATTTTATAAATAATTTTAAATATTTATTTTTTCTATTTCATTTAAAATAATACAATAATGATTTTTAAATGGATTTTATTCTATAATTTTTAAAAAAATAATATTTTAAATTTAAATTGGTTATTTTTTCAAAAACCGATTTTTCAATATATTTTCTTGGATTAATTTTAAATTAATTTAGTTTAATTATGTGTTAAGAAATTTTAAAATTGGATTCCATGTTTGTAATTGTTGTTTAAAAAATTAATAAATTGGAGGGATTTATTTTTGGCCAATATGAATAATAACTTTAGTGATTTTGGATACAACGGTAAAGGGTAAATCAGAAACATTATGTTATAAATAAAACATATAAGAACAATTAAATGAAAAAAAACACTTGAATAAATCAAATTGGATTATTTTAAATAGAATATAATCATTTAATGGTGTAATTTTTGATTTTTTTGGGAAACATGGATGATATTATGACAATTATGTTATTTTATTTATATAAATTTCAAACATGTCACACTCTTGTTTTTAATAAGTGTATTATTTTTAATATAGTGTTATCTAGGCTATATGGTTGACTAAAACTATTATTTTTAAATATAAAGGATTTATATTTATCATGGTAATTTTTTTATTTTTAGTCAGAAAATATTTATCAAAATTTATTTCATAACTCTAGTGAAGAAATTATTTAATTAATGGAAAAATCAAATAAATGATATTAAAAATATAATTTTAAATAAAATTCGACATAATTAATGTGATTCAAGAATTTTATATATTATCTTGACATGTTAAGGATATAATAAGATATTTTATTTTAATTATAAGTATTCTCTAAATATTATTAAATTCAATATAATGAATAGTTCTTACAAATGGAATTAGAGATAATTCATATATAAATATATTTTATTATATGAAATAAAATTTATAAAAAATAAAATTTTCCCATGTTATTTATATTTTGCTTAAAATATAAACCAGTTTCCATTTATTTATATTTTTTCAATTTATTGTAATAATATTAATTCTAAAATAGTGAAAATCCATTTTTTCATGTTCAAAGTTAATGTAATTAAATTAGAGATAAAACCAAAATATAGGGTTAGAAATATTGAAAAAAAACGTGTAATTTTATTTTTATAAAGATATTTGGACCCACAATAATATTATATTAAAAATAAATTTCTTTTTATACGTTTTAAATTAAAAACTATTTTTTATTAATTTAATATTTTTATTAATTCATAAGTTCTCCCTCCCCTATTTTATAAAAGCGCGCCTCTTATTCACATTTATTTACACTAAAAATCCCATTTCTTACACAATATATGTACACATTAATTCTTATAATAAATAACCTCATTATAAAACAAATTTTTTATGTATAGAAACCACTATAGTGGTCTTAAGATGTTATGCAAGGAATGTTATTCGAAATAAATGTATCAGTTTTAATCGAGTGTTTCATTGTTTTTTATTTTCCCACAACACTAAATTATTAGTTAAGCATACCAAAATAATTAGTCTAGTATCCCTAATATAATTATACTTCATTGTGTTATTGTAATTTCATATATATATATATATCAACATGGATTAAAAGGTAAAATACTTCATCGTTCTTGTGTAAGGGGGACTACCACCTCATTAACCGATGTAATTCCTTTTTCATGACAATTTCCCAATAATATAAATAATGATAGAATTAATTTTTATATATAATATTTATTATATATTTATCATTCTTCAAATATAATATATAATTTCAATTTTAACATTTTAATGAATAGAAAATGATAATTTCATTCGTGCATACTTGTGGATTACCACCTCCACTAAGAGATGTTATTAATTTTTCATCACCACATCACATGGAAGATATATTTAAGAATATATGAATATTTATTATTATATTTATGATAATATGATTACTATATAAATAAATAATAATAATCAGATTCACCTCATAATGAACATTAAAAAATTGATATGTTACTCATGTGGATGTACATCCTACTGTCTTCATGATTGTAAGGTCCGTCGTGATTCGTAACCATATTTAATGGGTGGATATAAAGGCATGACTGATATATGATAATTATAGTAGTTTAATAATTTTTTTATTTTTGATGACGTTATAATGGCCTCTATGACCTTAGTCAAATTAAATAATTAATTGTGGTCTTTGGTACTGAAAATTGTTAAAATTCATGACATTAATTTAAATAATAAATAATTTAACATATATTGGTAATATAATTTATTAAATGAATAATTAAAAATTAAAAGTATCATAAGAAAAAAATTAAAAACATTTTATTATTCAAAAAGATAATAGATAGATGTGGGGAATTAGACATGAAGAAAGTGAATGTATTTAATTTTTATAAAATTATTCCCTAAAAAGAATATTTTTTATCCTTGTACATTGGATTCAAAATAATCATTTAAGTATGGGTTTTTCTATTATTATATTATTTTTAATGTTATTTTTATGAATGTATTAGTTTTTAAAAAATGATTTAAATGTAATATTTTGTTATTTTTTAATTGAGTTACATTTTAACATTTCTTAAAAAAATATACAGTAATTTTTTTTAAGATGTACAAAATGAGTTTCATTCCTACCATCTTGATTCCATAATTATTTGAAGATAAATTAATATGTTATCATTTTTCTTTTCAAATATAAATTTCTTATTATGTATATTGTTTATATATTTATAATGTGGTTTTTAAGAAAAATGGTTATTTTGATATCCAAAATCATTTTTCACACATATATAACAATTTTTCAAGGGGTTTTTTCATTATATGGTCCACATAATTTTTCACAAAGTTTCAAGCCCAATTTAGCTCAATATTGTGCCCATTGTATCATATACAATAGGTGCTCCTAGATAGTTCTATAATGAATTGGGTTTTATGGATGTGGAATTTATCTGTATGTTTATTCCATTTATAGAAGTGATTATAAGAGTTATTTAGTAAGTATTTCCCAAGAAAAATATATGAGTTTTCTATAATTTTTAATTATTTTTCATCGAAATTTTTTGATTTCAATTTTTTTATTAATAATCTACTTTAATGAAATTGATTCAATTTCCAAATGAAAAGTTGTGTTCTTTAGAGTAGGTTTGGAACACCCCAGGTAAATAAAGAATATGAAATTTTCACATTTATTCATATTTGTGAAATATTCATATAACTTTAAAGGGGACACTATTCTCGATGGCGTACCCAATACGCAACAACGAGTTTCTTGGGAATCTTACGTTGCACTCTAATAATAAAATAATAGAATTTTAAATTGTAGTTAATGCGTAGACGTTGTAATGGCGTGAATGAACAGAACTAACTACAAAATGATTATATATGTTTGTCAAATATTTTTACTTTTTACAATAAATGTAAAGGGATTAAAAATGCGAATGAATCCAATTTTAAGCGTAAACATTATAATATTCATTAAAAGGTCGATTAACCACCTTTTGATGACGAACCTCTTTTAAATCCACTTTTTTACAATTTTATGTGTTATATTTGACAAAATAAAATTCTTATTTAGAATCAGGACATCAAAATTTACTTTTTGTAAATTTTTGGTATTTTTCCGATAATGTTCATTTTTTAACGACTAGTGAAAAATGTTGTATTTTAATTCAAAACATCTTTTTAATATAATTTATTTATATGATTATATTATCTTTTGAATTGGTTTAAAAGTGAAATTAGAATATATTTTTATGATTTAATCCAATAGTGGTCGTTAAAATTAATTTCATCTTCAAATTGGACTTAAACTAGTGCCAATCTTTTGATACTTATTGTTTCATAAAAACACGCTATTTGATCTGAAAGCGGGAATTAATTATTGAATTAATTAATGTAAATTATATGTTTTGAATTTTGTAAAATAGACATCATTTTTGAATTTAGAATATCAAATATATCCTTGGGTGAATTTTTGGTAATTTTCTAAAAAACTTCAATTTTTGATGAATAGTTAAACCACTAAGTGGTAGTTAAAGAAACTGAATTTTCGTTTAAATGAAAATTTACAACTTCTGTGACTTGAATTTCAAAAATCCGACACAAATGGTTTTCATTAATAAGTAAAATGTGGTTCAATGTGATTGAAATAATTTTTTGGTGAATAGTAACTTTTAATTTTATTAATCGCGATTAGAGGTAATTAGTGTAATTTAAGGTAAAAATAATGTTTATTAATATGAAATGACCTAGACACATGTCCTACCCTCATTGGATGTGTCATGGACGACCAAGAAAATCCATGGGTCAACTTGGGGACCCCATGGAGCCACTTTGGTTGGAAAATGACATTAATACCTTTTTATTTAATGTTAAAATTAAAATGTCACAAACATGTGTTGTTTTACTAAAACAACTTTTACATGGGGTTATATAAGTAATATTTTGGACTATAAATATTCATTAGAAATTTAAAAAGATTTCATACATCATGATAGTTTTTTTATAATTTTTAGAAATTAAATAAATTAATTTATTTATGACACCGTGATGATGCAGTGATTACCTCATAAATGAACGATTTAAATAAAATAAGAAGATAGGGTGCAATATAATTCATAAACTTGTCACAAACCTATTGGATGTGTGGATTTAGAAAACCTATCACCTTATCCTAGAAATATATCCCTTTGGGACCTTGAAAATCTGAAAATCATTTTATAATAAAGTACTATTTTATAACTTTCCAAGAATGCCCCTCCTCTCCTCTTATAAAAGGCCCCCACCTCTACCACCTTACCCACACCTTTCATGCCTTTGGATCGGCCAAAACATGCCAATTTCATCTCTAAAAATCCTTCTCTTCATCATTGAAGCCTCACTTTGGTCATAATCCTTTCCAAGGAAGCCTTTGAGCTCAAATCAAAGAGAGTTACCCGATTTAAAGGTAATGTCTTCCCTTGTATTCTTTTGTTTTATTTTTCTTCTCAAACCCTCTAAACTCTTTTTATTACTTTATTTTTTAAAAAAACCAGTATCTTCAATATACAAGGATGTTTTATGTGAATTATTCAAGCTAAACTTACACACACCTTCGTCTAATGGTTAAACAACATATTGTTTCTGTGGATGGCGAATTTCTGCCTCACGAAACGATGATTGTTCAATTTTCTCTTAACACCTTTCACAGTGGACATTATGATGCCACTATATTTTATATATGATATATATGTTATTTATGTTTTCTATAAGTTTCTGTATTTTATATTTAATAATACCTTTATGCTTTTCATGTTGTGCAAATGCGATAATTTCATTTGAGGAAGTGTGGACTACCACCCCCTCAAGTGATGTGCCTCGTTCATGCAATACATGGAATGAATATAGAATGAAATTGATGAAATTATGTGATCTATATAACATATATATTATACTGGAATTATAATATATATATATATATATATCTCATCTATTTTAATTCCATTAATGTGCTAAAGAAATGAAAGTAGCGTTCATGCGTACGTACGGCTTACCATCTCCTTGAATGGTACATTTCATTTCTTATCTCCAAATGTTATGTACTATTATAAGTACATATATATAATGGATATATATTTAATATATTACATATAAATTATGGATATCATTCTGAAATTATAATATATATATATCTCTCTTTTAACTTTAATTCCATCAATATGACAAAAAATGAAAGTAGCGTTCATGAGTAAGTACGGCCAACCGTCTCCATGAACGGTGCTTTTAATTTTTTATCTCAAAATGCTATGGAATAGTATAAAATGAATATATAACGGATATATATTATATTTTAAACATCAATACTATTCTGGATATGATGTACCTATAATTACATGGAAAATTATTTTCCAACAAGTTCGATTTTTACTCATGTACCGAACATCGACAAAAACGTCTGATATGAACTCACTTTATTAAACAATTATTATAACATTATAATATGTGGTATTAACTGAATAATAATATTTAAATTAGGTCCTTAAGAAATTATAAATTGACCAAATTTTATTATTCAGGATATTAAAGAATGATCGAGTCATGTCGGACACAAGGTAAGGGATCCTACCCCTCTCTTTCTTTTTAAGTACACTCTTTTATATCATTCCTTTTAAGCTCATATTTCTTATGATTGGGATGTTATTTTATATTAATCCTACTGTAATTTTTATTTTCATATTATTATCGACCCTATTTTTTCTCATCAATCCATTTTGGATGTTTTGAGTGGTGCCGTTACGCTGCCGAATTTTCATAAGGGATCCTACCCCTCTCTTTCTTTTTAAGTACACTCTTTTATGTCATTCATTTTAAGCTCATCTTTCTTATGATTAGGATGTTATTTTATATTAATCATTCTTTAATTTTTATGTTCATATGATGAGAGAACCTATTTTCTCTCATCAATCCATTTTGGATGTTTTGAGTGGCGTCGTTAGGCTGACGAATTTTCAGAAGGGATCCAACCTCTCCCTTTCTTTTTAAGTACTCTCTTTTATGTCATTTCTTTTAAGCTCATATTTATTATGTTTGGGGATGTTATTTTATATTCCTAATACTGTAATTTTTATTTTCATATTATTAGAGATACTATTTGATCTCATAAATCCATTTTTGGAAGTTTCATGTGGCGTCGTTAGGCTTCCGAGTTTTCGTAAGGGATTTTTCATCTCACTTTTATTCCCGTGACATTTATGCTACGTTTTCCACTATTTACTTTGAGTGGTTTATGTACTGCCCATTGTTATAAACTTTTTTGTAGTATAATTTTATTTATGGGTATTTACATCTTCATTGTATGACCCTTCTTCCATGGGGTGTAAATTTCGAAAGTTACCCAACTCGGTAAGGGGACCTTTCACCCTCCTCTTTTTAAAAGACTTCTTTTGTTATGTATTTTTATTCACAAACTATTATGTTGGGATATGTTCTTCTATATCCTTATTTATGTAAATTTTATGTCCAAGGGATGAGATACCCTTTATCATTCTCATCAACCCTTTTTGTAAAATTTTATGTGACGTCGTTAGGCTGTCGAATTTTACCAAGGGAACTTCTTAACCCAATTTCGATTTCTTTGGGTTCAACATGTTGTTATTGAATATGTCATACTTTGAATATGTTTGAATGACCTTTGATTGTTTTACACTTAATATCCACTTATATTGGCTATATTTATACTTGTCACACATAATTATGAGATTGATTTATCCTTAATTTAAGGATACCTTCTTTATAATGGATTTCATGTCATTTTACATTTCTATGGAGTCTTCATTGTTGTTATGCACAAATTCACTCTTATATAGTGTGTATACTGTCCTTTTACATATTATATCATGAATCCATTTATTCTCATGATATTATAAAGATCGGATTAAATGTTATTCCGAAATTATTTGTATTCAAGAGTCTCTCATTTTGTTAAAAACTCTTTAACAAAAATATCATTTTAAATGTTTTAAAGATTTATTATTCTAAATCATTATCTTTAATGTCCATGTATTCAAAATGGTTTTCAGTATTTATTTAATGGACATTAATGTTTTAAAATTATAATTCCAATAAAATCTTCAATGTGGTATGGGACACTTTGATTCAAAAATCTCTTTTAAATGATTTTTGAAAATGGAATGATTAATTAAATATCTTGGAATTAATTATTTTGATTTCAAATGAAATTTTGTTATTAAAATGTTTATATTTTCAATATTTTATGTTTAATGATGATACTTGGACATTTTACGGGTGGTTACGTGATAAACCATATGAAGGGTGGTGTCGTGAATACCAGGACGGGTGGTTATGTTATAACCTCCAATGCATTGGGTATGGAAGTCGGCCGTATGGATATTCCATTAAGTGACATGTGTGGAATTTGACCTTATGGTTATTCTATTTAAGTATGTTTATGTCCCAAGATAACTTTATATGTTAGGTGTTCTTTATATGGGTTTTATGTTAATATTTTGGTTACAAAAGGGAAAGTAATGATATTTTATTCAATGAATAGTATTTTCTTATTCATAAAGGTGAAAATTATTACTTTGATAAAGTATTCTTGGTTTACTAGTTGTTTTGAAAAACTAACAGTTTTCCTTCTTTGTGTATCCCTTACTGAGCCTTTTATGCTCACCCCATGTTTTTGAAATGTTTTTCACAGGACATAAAGTTGAATAGGTTCAAGGATGGGATCAAGGAAATGTGAGGCTATCTATAACATGGAACTAGACATGTTTCTTTTTAAGAGTTTTTTTTATTTTATGAAAACTTAGTAGAAGTGGCTACTTTGTAATCTTTTGATATGTAATAGTTATTTCCTAATTCTCTAAAACACTAAACCTTAAAAGATCCTAAATGTGAATTATTCATATAATTCAATAATAAGTAATGTTTAAGGCCGGGGCATTATAGTTGGTATCAAAGGTCGGTATAGATAACTTTAGAGGGTAGGGTATTCTCTAAGCATAAGTGACATTACCATAATGGTTAGGATTTTAGAAAGAGTACTAGATTTATATAAAGTGAATGAGTAATTTTATATTAGTTCTTATCTTCCTCATTAGTACATGATAATTTTTTTGATATACTCACACTAACATTTTTGGTTTTAGTAAATGGATGGATCTAGCAGGCACCAAAGTGACAATGGGTTTGAAGGAAACTGTTGTGGTTCTCTGATTAAGAGACTGGATGAAATGGGGGATTCAATGAGAAAACTCATGGTTGTTCTAAACCAACTATCAGGGACTCATGATCAACCAATTGAACCTTGGTGTGTTCTGAAATTCATTATGTATGAGATGACCAATCGATGTGGAAGTTCAGGTAATAATTATAAAGGTAACCATTAGGGTGTATATGATCCTTTCTTTTGAGGTAATTATGGGTTATTATATGCTATGATGGAAAATGAAAGGCATGAGATAAACTTGAGGTTAAAATATATTATGACTATTTTTGAAGATTTTATTTCATTTTGGGGAATGTTTTAAGAATTATATAGTTTTTGAAAAATGGACAACACGCAGACCGTGTGACAACCCGTCGTGTCGGACAAAGCCGCGGGAATCGACCCCAAAACCAAAGTACGACTGCTATTTATCGCCTACCACTGGAATATGTGAATCCCCTGGTTAGTTTTACTAATTCTTTTTAGTTAGATAAATTTAGGAATCAAAAGTATGTTTATTTTGGATTATATATGTAAATTATTAACCTATCATGGAGGATATGTGAATATGTTAATTACTTTTCAATAAGAGAATTTAAGAGCAACTAATGTTATTTGGAGATAAAAGTTAATTTGTACCTTGGAAGACTATGTGATTAAGTCCTTAAAATATTTGGGTTTCAATCTTATTTTTTATTACCTTGAATAATTTTATGGAAAATTGTTTATCGAATGGTCTTCGTTGAACTTTTGGTTTTGTTGGACAACTTTTGGAGATTAAGAATAAATTTTCTTTTTTTAAAGGATGATCCTTTTGTGGATTATCTGATCTCATACTAACCTTTTTGGCTTTTGGTTTTGGTTTTTGTCTAAAGACATGGGAAATATATTGTTCTCTTTTGGGGATTAGGTGATTCTCAATAAGTTGATTATAGCTCTCTTAATGTAGACAAGTCTTCCTTAATACTCATCATTTGGGGAAATTATGAGTTTTTGTAAGAAATCTAGTAATGGGTGAAAGTCCACATGACAAGTAAGTATGTTTCCTTAAGATCAAAAATAAATTCCTCAATTAAAATAAACTTATAACAAAAATGTTGTCTATTAACCTTTTCTACTGGGGAATAGAATACCGTCTAACCCACCACAAGTTTGTGATCTTCTTGTGGTTAAATTTCTCCTAAACATATTTACTATCACTCTCCATTAGGACATAACCCTTTTTTTTCTCCTCCATATCCATATTTTCATACTTGGAATCCTATTATGGGTTAACTCAGGTGACCTTTGTACTTCTCTTTCTTTATTTTAAAGTGATAGTTTTACTGACTCTTGTTCTGATGTGGGATTTTCCATGAAGTTTCCAAGCCCAATTTTAAAATTGCGAGGACGCAATTCCCAAAAAGGGGGGAAGGATGTAACACCCCAGGTAAATAAAGAATATGAAATTTTAACATTTTTTCATATTTTTGAAATATTAATATAACTTTAAACGGGACGCTATGCTCGATGGCGTACCCAATACGCAACAATGAGTTTCTTGGGAATCTTACGTTGCACTCTAATAATAAAATAATAATATTTTAAATTGTAGTTAACGCATAGACATTGTAATGGTAGGAATGAACAGAACTAACTACAAAATGATTATATATGTTTTTCAAATATTTTTACTTTTTACAATAAATGTTAGAGTATTAAAAATGCGAATGAATCCAATTTTATGCGTAAACATTCTAATATTCTTTAAAAGGTCGATTAACCGCCTTTTGATGATGAAACTCTTTTAAATCCACTTTTTGACAATTTTATGTGTTATATTTGACAAAATAAAATTCTTCTTTAGAATCGGGACATCAAAATTTACTTTGTGTAAATTTTTTGAATTTTTCCGATAATGTTCATTTTTTAATGACTATTGAATAATGTTGTATTTTTATTCAAAACCACTTTTTAATCAAATTTATTTAAATGATTATATTTTCTTTTTAGTTGGATTAAAAGTGAAATTAGAATATATTTTTACCTTTTAATCCAATAGTGGTCGTTGGAATTAATTTCATCTTGAAATTGGACTTAAACTAGTGTCAATCTTTTGATACTTATTGTTTCATAAAAACACGCTCTTTGCTCTGACAATGGGAATTAATTATTAAATTAATTAATTTAACTTATATGTTTTGAATTTTGTAAAATATACATCATTTTTGAATTCGGAATATCAAATATAGCCTAGGGTGAATTTTTAGTAATTTTCTGAAAAACTTCCATTTTTGATTAATAGTGAAACCACTAAGTGGTAGTTAAAGAAACTGATTTTTTGTTTAAATGAAACTTTACCACTTCTGTGATTTGAATTTCAAAAATCCGACATACATTCTTGTCATTAAAAAGTAAAATGTGGTTCAATGGGATTAAGATAATTTTTAGATGAATAGTAACTTTTAAGTTTATTAATCGCGATTAGAGGTAATTAGTATAACTTAAGGTAAAAATAATGTTTTAATAATATGAAATGACCTAGACACATGTCCTACCCTCATTGGATGTTTCATGGCCCACCAAGACAATCCATGGGTCAACTTGGGGACCCCATGGAGCCACTTTGGTTGGAAAATGACTTTAATACCTTTTTATTTAAAGTTAAAATTAAAATGTCACAAACATGTGTTGTTTTACTAAAATAATTTTTACATGGCGTTATATAAGTCATATTTTTGACTATAAACATTAATTAGAAAGATAAAAAGATTTCATACTTCATGATAATTTTTTTATAATTTTTATACAATAAATAAATTAATTTATTTATGACACTGTGATGATGCAGTGATTACCTCATAAATGAATGATTTAAATAAAATAAGAAGATAGGGTGCAATATAAGTCTTACACTTGTCAAAAACCTATTGTATGGGTGGATTTAGAATCCCTATCACCTTATCCTCAAAATATATCCTTTTGGGACCATGAAAATCCGAATATAAATTTATAATAAAGTAATATTTTATAACATTCCAAGAGTGCCCCTCCTCTCCTCTTATAAAAGGCCCCCACCTCTACCACCTTACCCACACCTCTAAAGCCTTTGGCTCGGCCAAACCCTTCCCATTTCATCTCTACACATCCCTGTATTAATCATTGAAGCCTCCATTTGGGCATAATTCTTTCCAAGGAAGCCTTTGAGCTCAAATTAAAGAGAGTTACCCGATCTAAAGGTAATGTCTTCCCTTGTGTTCTTTTGTTTTATTTTGCTTCTCCAACCCTCTAAACTATTTTTATTACTTTATTTTGTAACAACACAAGTATCTTAAATATACTAGTATGTTTTTATGTGAAGGATTAGAGATACACTTACACACACATTCATCTAATGGTTAAAAAACATACTGTTTCTGTGGATGTAATATTTTTGCCTCACGAAACGATGATTGTTCAATCTTCTCTTAACACCTTTCATGGTGGCCATTATGATGTCACTATATTTTATATATGATATATATGGTATTTATGTTTTCTATATGTTTCTGTATTTTATATGTAATACATACCTTTATGCTTTTCATGTTGTGCAAATGCGATAATTTCATTTGAGGAAGTGTGGACTACCACCCCCTCAAGTGATGTGACTCGTTCATGCAATACAAGGAATGTATAAAGAATAAAATTGATGAACTTATGTGATATATATAACATATATATTATACTGGAATTATAATATATATATCTCTCATCTATTTTAATTCCATTAATGTGCCAAAGAAATGAAAGTAGTGTTCATGCGTACGTACGACTTACCGTCTCCATGAACGGTACATTTCATTTCTTATCTCCAAATGTTATGTACTATTATAAGTAAATATATATAATGGATATATATTTAATATATTACATCTAAATTATGGATATAATTCTGGAATTATAATATATATATCTCTCTCTTTTAACTTTAATTCCATTAATATGACAAAAAATGAAAGTAGCATTCGTGCGTACGTACGGCCTACCGTCTCCATGAACGGTGATTTTAATTTTTTATCTCCAAATGCTATGGAATAATATAAAATGAATATATAATGGATATATATGGTATTTAAAACATCAATACTATTCTGGATATGATGTACCTATAATTACATGGAAAATTCTTTTCCAACATGTTCGATTTTTACTCATGTACCGAACATCGACAAAAATGTCTGATAAGAACTCACATTATTAAACAATCATTATAACATTATAATATGTGATATTAACTGAATAATAATCTTTAAAGTAGGTACTTATGAAATTATAAACTGACCAAATTTTATTATTCATGAGATTAAAGAACGATCGAGTCATGTCGGACACAAGGTAAGGGATCCTACCCCTCTCTTTCTTTTTAAGTACACTCTTTTATGTCATTCCTTTTATGCTCATATTTATTATGATTGGGATGTTCTTTTATATTAATACTACAGAAATTTTTATGTTCATATGGTGAGAGACCCTATTTTCTCTCATAAATCCATTTTGGATGTTTTGAGTGGCGTTGTTAGGCTGCCGAATTTTCATAAGGGATCCTACCCCTCTCTATGTTTTTAAGTACACTCTTTTATGTCATTCCTTTTAAGCTCATATTTCTTAAGATTGGCATGTTATTTTATATTAATCCTACGGTAATTTTTTTTTCATATGATGAGAGATTCTATTTTCTCTCATCAATCCATTTTGGATGTTTTGAGTGGTGCCGTTAGGCTGCCGAATTTTCAGAAGGGATCCAACCTCTCTCTTTCTTTTTAAGTACTCTCTTTTATGTCATTTCTTTTAACCTCATCTTTCTTATGTTTGGGGATGTTATTTTATATTCCTAATACTTTACTTTCTATTTTAATATTATGATATACCCTATTTGATCTCATAAATCCATTTTTGGAAGTTTTAAGTGGCGTCGTTAGGCTGCCAAGTTTTCGTAAGGGATTTTTCATCTCACTTTTATTCCCGTGACATTTATGCTATGTTTTCCACTATTTCCTTTGATTTGTGTATGTACTGCCCATTATTATACACTTTGTGTAGTATAATTTCATTTATGGGTATTTACATCTCTATTGTATGACCCTTCTTCCATGGGGTGTACTTTTCGAATGTTACCCAACTCGGTAAGGGGACCTTTCACCCTCCTCTTTTTAAAAGACTTCTTTTGTTATGTCTTTTAATTCACATACTATTATGTTTGGATATGTTCTTATATATCCTTATTTATGAAAAATTTTGTCCAAGGGATGAGATACCCTTTATCTCTCTCATCAACCCTTTTTGTAAAATTTTATGTGACGCCGTTAGGCTGTCGAATTTTACCAAGGGAACTTCTTAACCCAATTTCTATTTCTTTGGGTTCAACATGTAGTTATTGAATATGTCATCCTTTGAATATGTGTGAATGACTTTTGATTGTTTTACACTTAATATCCACTTATATTGGGTGTATTTACATTTTTCACACATAATTATGAGATTGATTTATCCTTAATTTAAGGATACCTTTTTTATAATGGATTTCATCTCATTTTACATTTCTATTGAGACTTCATTATTGTTATGCACCAATTCACTCTTATATGGTCTGCATACTGTCCTTTGACATATTATATCATGAATCCCTTTATTCTCATGATATTTTAAAGTTCTGATTAAATGTTATTCCAAAATTATTGGTATTCAAGAGTCTCTCATTTTGTTAAAAACTCTTTAACAAAAATATTGTTTAAAATGTTTTAAAGATTTATTATTCTAAATCTTTATCTTTAATGTCCATGTTTTCAAAATGGTTTTCAGTATTTATTTATATGGACATTAATGTTTTAAAATTATAATTCCAATTAAATCTTCAAAGTGGTATGGGACACTTTGATTAAAAAATCTCTTTTAAATGATTTTTGAAAATAGATTGATTAATTCAATATCTTGGAATTACTTATTTTGATTGGAAATGAAATGTTGTTATTGAAATGTTTATATTTTCAATATTTTATGTTTAATAATGGTACTTGGACATTTTTCGGGTGGTTACGTGATAAACCATATGACGGGTGGTTTCGTGAATACTAGGATGGGTGGTTACGTTATAAACTCCAATGCATTGGGTATGGAAGTTGGCCGTATGGATATTCCATTAAGTGATATGTGTGGAAGTCGATCGTATGGTTATTCTATTTATTAATGTTTATGTCCCAAGATACCTTTATATTTTATGTGTTCTTTATATGGGTTTTTTGTTAATATTTTGGTTACAAAAGGGTAAGTAATGATCTTTTATTCAATGAAGTGTATTTTCATCCTCATAAAGGTGAAAATTATTACTTTGATAAAGTATTCTGGGTTTACTGGTTGTTTTGAAAAACTAATAGTTTTCCTTCTTTGTGTATCCCTTACTGAGCCTTTTATGCTCACCCTATGTTTTTGAAATGTTTTTCAGCGTACATAAAGTTGAATAGGGTCAAGGATGGGATCAAGGAAATGTGAGGCTGTCTAAAACATGAAACTAGACATGTTTCTTTTTAAGAGTTTTTTTTATTTTATGAAAACTTAGTAGAAGTGGAGACTTTGTAATCTTTTGATATGTAATAGTTATTTCCTAATTCCCTAAAACTCTAAACCTGAAAAGATCCTCAATGTGAATTATTCATATAATTCAATAATAAGTAATGTTTAAGGTCGGGGCCTTATAAGGTTATTCATTGTATTTCATTTTTTCAAAAAATTATAATATTTACTATTTTATATCCCTTGATGAGATTTTATTGCTCAATCCATGTTACAAAAAAACCACATAGAATTAATATGGGTGACATTAAAAAAGAATTCATACTGAATGTTGATAAGATATCTGAGGAATGCAAAAAAATCAAAAAAAGTTTTGTTTGGTGGGAAAATATAAAGTGGGTATTCGAGTTCACTAATAATGTAAGGATTGTCATGAAATGTGTTTTTGTAATTGACAAAAACATTATATAAAAAATATCCTCAAGATTATAGGAATTTAAATTACTGTTCAAAAACCTAATAACATGTGATGCGTAAGGTTCGGTCCTTATATTTGGTATCAGAGGAGGTATTGGAAAACGTTTTTGATTTCTAGGTCTTCATGTGAGGATTTATTAAGAGTTATGGAAATCACCATAGTTTTTCACCTTTAAGATGGATTATTTGGTTAGGGTTTTAGCCACCCCTTTTTCAAAGTGATTCTGTTTGAGTTAGTTAAAATTATTTTTTGGGATTAGATTCAGAATTGTAATTACTTCTATTATAAATGAATTTAATGTTAATGTATTTTATAATTTCTATTAGTATTTTCATAATGTGAAACTTTATAATTTTAACATGAAATAATTCATGTCATGTTTTAATAATGTTCATTTTTATAAATTTATGATCAGTTATCATTATGGGAGGAAATTGATCTTTCAGAACCTTATTAACACTTTTTTCTGATTTTATTATCAATATATAGGAAAATTATTGTTCAAATGATTTTGAGAGGTGTAAATGTCTTAAAATCACGTACAAGAAACTATGTAACTTATATAAAAGCTTTTAGTTTCTAAAAACATTTTTTTTGGGTATCCATTTCACATGATTTAAAAATAATAAATTTATTAAGTCTCTTGAAAAGGTAAATTTAACTATATATGTGACCGTTTTATTTCCTGATAATGGGAATCATATTAAATGATAAATTTTATATCAAAAAATCATGATGTCTCGGATTAATGTATGAATTATTTTCGTATGTTTTAAATATGATTCATTTTGTGGGTTGATATTGATGTATTATATGGATATACTTTATATTATTGTTTATATCAATGAAATAATAAAGAGTAATTTATGATTCATAGTAAATTTTTTAATAATTAATTTTAATTAAATATTTTTTTATTTATCATGTTTTCACAATTATGATATAGTGGTATTTTACCAATATTATGAGAATAATGAAACATCTATGGATTTTTCTACATATTGTTTTTCTTTTGAAATCAAGAAACATATGAGAGATATGATAAATTCCATTAAAATGTGGTTTAGTGAAAACTTGAAAATTTTTAGTTGAAATTTGATGAGTATTGATAGTGGTTTACATTATATATAACCATTAATTTTAACATGTGAAATTATATATTTGAGGAAGAATTGTATTTTAATTTCTTGGACACATATTTAAAAATAGGGATATCTTTTTGGTTTATATGATCATTGATATTATGTATATTGAGGATTTTTAAATTTTTAAGAAAATTGGTTTTATAACCATGGGATTGGATATGGATTTGGTGATTATGTGATTAATATAGTTTCAAAATATGTTTATCATTTTAGGAACCCCATATAATTACGGAAAAAATGAATGGTATTTTAAATTATAAATAAAGGTAAAATTATATTTTGGATGCATTTTTTTAGTTTTATGGTGATTTTGGTTTTTTGTTAAATGATTTTCATCTCATGAATATTATATAAGTTGTGAAAATATATTTTCGAAATGATTCTTAAAGGGTAATTATTTTATTTGGATATAAATGTTAAATTTATCATGGAATATTATGTCATCATATCCATCTAATTTTGGGTTCATTCATTTTCGATATTATATTTTTGAGGAATCATAACTATTGTAATTTATTGAATGATCATTGTTGAAAATGTTTTATTACATTTTAATTTAATTTATTAATGTATATTTTCATTATATAATGTTTCTAATTTTTAGATAATTATCTTATCATGTACTAACCTATTTTTCATTAGTTACAATGAAATGATAGGTTGAAAAGACTGTTATTATTTAGTTTATTTTTTAGATCCATAGAAGATACATATATTGCGTCATAAATTAAAAATTCATCTTTATTACTCATTCATTAGAGAAAAAAATATTATCTTTTGGTGGAAATTGATTAAATGATGAAATTATACTAGTCATGTTTGTGTGTATCCCTACATTCTTGGTATATATGGAATTAGAATTACTCTACTCTATGAAAAATATCATGAAACCAAAATGAAATATGATTAATTTTATTATAATGAAATCTATGGATTTTTAACCAATACCATATTTTTGTTTTTCTAATGGTTAACATTCCCATAACGATTTTCTATATCATACTCTATCTATTATTGAGAGACAGATTTCTCAGCCATATCATTGTTTTTAGTTCCCTTTAATGTTACCCTAAAATTAAACCTAATATATGATATTTCATATTCCTTTAATACTTCCCTTACTACCATTTCATTAAGATTTTTTTATTAATACTTTGAAGGATATTGTAACCTCAACAAATGTATTTAAAAAATCCAATCCCTGGTTATCGAGAACGAGATCAAAATCATGTGGGAAAATTTTCAAATGTGGTCTGAGAATGTAAAAACCAAGGTAACGTGAGAAAAATTCATTTTAATATTTATTATTATTCATGAATTAAGTATTTATATTCATTATAAATATGTTATGTAATTTTTAAAAATAAATTAGAAATTGTTTTATTAAAATATTCTTATATAAGATTTTATTTTAAAGCTAAATATTAATATTAGATATTTTAATTTGAAAAAATAAGATTAATTTTTTAATTTCTCAGGATGAAGTTATATTAGGATATTTTTTAATTTTTATAAAAAATTAGTTTTCAATAAATATTTTAAACTCCCAATTTTTATTGAAAACTGTATTTTTTTCAAAATTGTATAAACTTATGTTTTATTTTAGATTATTTTTTAATTTTAATTAGTTCATTTTTATTTAAAATAGTAAAAAATATTATTTTTTGAAATAATTTTATACATGAATTTTTTAAAATGTCATTTAATATTTAAAAATCTACTTTCAGGAAAAAAATATTTTTCATCACGTTTTGATGGATTTGTTAAAAATTAAAATATGCCATTTATTTTATATAAATTTTGAAAAATAGATTCCATATTTGAAATAAGTTGGTCCAAATTTATTAAATAGATCAATTTATTTTTTGAGACATATTAATAGAAACTTTCATAAGTTTGTATACCATAGTGTTGGGAAATCATGTAAATTATGTTATATATAAAACTCTATTAACCATTAAATAACATAGAAACATTTATAATTATTATTGGAAGAGTATATATCAACTATAACAATCCAAGGATATAATTTATTAACTTTTTTGGACATTTTTATGACATTATTTCGTTTATATTATTTTATTTAAGGAAATATCAAATAAGGTACAATCCTGTTTTTAAAAGGAGTAATATTTTCAATAAGGTGTTATCTGGAGGATAAGTTGGACTATAAATTTTATTTTTAAATATAATATATTTATTGTAATAGTGTATCATTATATTCACTTTTTAGTGAATAAAATAATTGCATTAAATTGTTCCACAATGTGGATGCAGAAATTATTTCATTGATATAAAGTCCAATAAATGATTTTAAAAATATTTAAATAAATAAATATTATAATTTTAAAAATAATACCCAAATTTTCAATATTATCTTGATATTTTATGGATTTTATTTATTATTAATTTTTTCGATATTAATGTTATCTTGATATTAATAAAATCAATGTCAAGAATAGTTATTAAAATTTTTATAAAGATATTTAATAGTAAGTAATATATTATTAAATTATATAAAATGAAAAACACATTAAAAAATTATCCAATTGATTTTTTTATGATTAAATTATCAATCAGGTTTCACTTAAGGGTCTTTTATTTAATTTTTAGTAAATATATTGACCCTTAATGAGTAAAAAATCCATATTTCCAATGTAACAGTTATATGGGTTCAATTAATGATACACCGAAAGATTAGGGTAGAAATTGTTTTCAAAAAATTTAATTTTTATTTTATGATGTTAGCTATAACCATACTCATATTATCATCAAAATAAAAAAAATTATATCCTTTTGAAAATAATATTTAGTTTATATTAATTTAATATTTTGATAAATTCTAAGGGTGCCCCTCCCCTCTCAGTTAAAGGAGAAAAAATTCTCTTCACTCTTTCATAATTCAAACCCCATTTAATTCTAAAAATACCTATCCAGAAAATATTCAATTAATACCAATAGTCATTTTATATTTTTTTATTTATGTGTAACCCCATCCTTAGTTGTGATAATGTCTTACACAAAGGAGATTTTCAAAATAAGATGTATCACTTTTAATCATGAATTTCTGTTTTGTTTATTATTCAAAAATCTATCAAACCATATTCAACCATGATAAAATTGTAACTCTAGTTTTTGAATATATTTATAGTGTATTATATTTATTCAATGTCCTATATCCCTCTCCACATCCATTAAATTGGAGAAGAATTCACCATTTCTGTGTACGGAAGACTGTCTCCTCACGAACAGATGTAATTCATTTTCCCTCACATTTTTGTGGATTGGTTATAATGATAGAATTATTTTTTATATTTTATATTAATGGCATATTTATCATATTTAAATTCTTTTTTAAATTTGCGTTCTTAAATTATCATGCACAGAAATATGATAAGGTCATATGTTGTGTGTGTGTGTTTGGATTATAACATCCCTGAAGTCGGGTGATTTTTTATTCATCGCCACCTTACATGGATTATATATAAAATTATAAATGAATAATTAAAAATAAAATTTATTATATTATTATAATTATTTATATATAAATTTCTAGTCACTTTATTTTCATAAGGATTATTGAAAAGTGGAAGCACTACTCATACGTATGTACGATATACCACTTCTATGATATTAACATAGTCCATTTCTTGAAATCATATTTAATGGTTATATTTTAAGTCATATATGATATATCAAATTATAATTATTTCATGATTGTTATCTTTGATATGATGGAATGATGACCACTTTTACTATCTAATTATCGAGGACATTTTGGGCTTATATGTTGAATATTGTCAAATAGCCCAACGTGAATTTAAATGGTTAAGTAATTGTATATATCACGGTAATAAGTTATAAAAAATATTGAAAACGAATAATGTTTCTTAAAAATGTATAAAATTTCCAAATATTTATTATTAACGATGATATATGACTGGCGTGAAAAATCATACTCGAGATAATGGATATTATTTTAAAAAGAACCCTTAAAACTCTATTTTTCTTTCCTGCCCATATGATTTTATTAATAAAATATTTTAATAAGATTTTTACTAATCTTATATGATTTTATAAACTCTATTTTACCCATATATTAATTTGTTAAAAATATTTTTAATGAATACTTTTTTCATTTTCCAAATGTGGAAGTTGGTGACTTTTCCCACAAACTTTTGGAAGGAATGATTTTTTATCATTGAGGATATTAGAGGATTTATCTTCCCTCATGAATCTATAGTGATTTTTTTAGTTTATAATGTTTTAATTTTATTTTAAATGAAATGGTTTCTTTATTATTTCTGTATTTTCACTATTTTAAATGTAATTATTATGAAAATTCTGTATTTTTATATCTAAGAGTGTTTTTCACAATAGGTTAAAATATTTGTTCAAGGGTTTTATTTAGTATATGGTTATTCTATATTGTATATGATATGTAAATATAAAATATAGCTCACCAGTGGATATTTTTTATCATATATGATGCATGTTTTATGATAGTATTGTAGGTTCTTGGTGCATCAGAAGCATGTGATGGCGGGGCCAATTATTAATTTTTCTAGACTCCATGATCACTCTGAGATCTATACGATGACGAAAACCATGATCTACGAAATTCAGACAATAAAATGGAAATAAATAGTTTCACTTGAACCAAGAGAGTGTAGATCAACATATATTTTTTAAATTTAATTTATTAGGATAAATAATTAACTCTAAGTTATTATTTCATCATTAATGAGTTCAAAAAAATATTTTTTGTGCGTCATAATTACATTATATATAACAAGTGTAGATTTCCTCTATCAGTTATCTACACATGTTTCACGAATCTCCACACATCTCTAAAGGATTATTCAGGTGCTTGCATCGATGATCCTTAGGCTTACCTCATCCGCCTTTGATCACTTCGAGAATTACTTAAAAAGGGTTCTTGATGATCCGTTGGAGGGGGATTGCTCTCTGTTTTTGCGGATCATTATTTGGTAAGGGAAATTTCTATTCTTGAGAGGATTCTCCATGTTTCTTATGCACAACCACCAAAAACTAATTGACTCTCTTGAGAAAATAATATAATTTGGTATTTATATTACTAGGTTAAAAAAAATAGGTGTACAAGAACCCTTTTTTGTTTATTTAATATTAGATATTCCCCATGTCAGCTAATAATAACAATATAGATATTTATCTACATGTGTTTATCTTATTAAGTATAATTAAATATTAATTAATTAAATAATATTTAGTATTTATAATTTCTCACCAGACCATTAAACTCAGTCCTCCATTCCTCCACAATATATATCAGGGCCTAAATAATATCTATTTAATTATTAAATAGATATCAATTCATTATTCCATACTAATTAAATAAATTAAATATTCACTAAATAGAAAATAAATATTTATTAAATATTCAAGTCACACTATATTCTCACAAATAAAAAGTGAATGAATAAATGAAATCAATCGTATATGAATAATTATTAATCCTTGCATAGTAATAATATTTATTAATCATATTAAATAAATAAGTAATAATATATTATTTAACTATGATTCTAGATTCCCTTAGTGTGTGAACCTCTAGGTCTCTTTCATAGTGGAATTAGGAAAAGTTTCCTAAAGTAAAAGGTTAGCATCTAGAAAGACATGAGGTTACCCATATATAAAAAATTTAATTCCAAAATAACATGTCACCCCATACAGACACTTACCATGTAATATAATCCTCTTATCAAAAAATATCTCTAATCTAGCTGGTTGAATTCCAGTTCCATCAAAAAATGTCCTCGAAATATCTTTCTTAGATTTTCCCGAAATAGAACATTCTTATAGAACACCATGGACAAGGATTTATTTAGGATATAATATTTCTAAAAATGGTCCTGAGATATTTTATTTCGTTAAAGGAATTAAGGGATAAATCCTTTCTTTCATTATTTATTAATGCAATATTACACATGTTGCACCCAATATATCCTACCTCACCACGAACATCCATCGTCATGGTTTTTCGTCAACACATCTAAGTGTGAGACTCATAAGACACATTAATGACAATAATAAAATCTAAGTACCAATACACACATCTAAAAAAAGAAACATCCAATGACATATATAAATGTGGGGTTCATACTAGAAATTCCCATTATCCTAATATCCTATCAGATTTTTCTATGGGAATATACCATCAGAGGTTGCGTCAATGTCCTATGAGTCTCCCTTCTAGATAACCTATATCACTATTATCCCATAAATGATATAACATGTTTATAGAAAATATATTCAGGAGTAGTTTTGTAGCACTTTTGGGTTCTAATCATAACGAGGAACTTCTATGTCCTTTTATTAAGACATCTACACTTTGGAAATTATCACATACCATGTCACATAGAATAATAATCATTATGGAACAATTATTTTATTAATATTAATTCCAATTAATACAAGTTTATCTTAATGTAAAAAGAAGTTGGTTCTAAGGCACTAACTCCAATAGAATCCCACTTGTAGTAGAGGCATCTAATGATAACCATCAGTTCAGTATCTCTCACAGGATAATAATTCTTATACTGAGATAGGCCTTTAGTCAAGTGGTCCTCCATGTTCTCTTACGTGGACACTCTTCTCACCACAAATTCTCCCCTTTAATAGAAATCCATAAATATTTGGCATTTTCTGAATATATTCCCTATCTGTTGGTGTGACCTTATCTATTTTTCAAGATCTATCATTGGATTGTTATCAAAATAAAATTTTATAGGGTATTTACTGATAGGTTACACATTATGCTGCTTTAAAAAGTCTTAAATCCAAATGGATACCTTGGTTAAATATGAATCCACTACATACTCGAATTCCACTATAGAATCTGTGATAAGTGGCTATTTTTAACTCTTCTAGATCAAATCTCATCTATAGATACAAAAAAATATCATGATTATGACATCATATCATTCTGAACTCTCAAAAAACTAGCATCAATATTCGGAAAATCCGCTCCTTGACTCCTTCAGATACTAGGATCATATCCTAATTTCAGTTCAGATACATATGGATGGCCTTAACAACTTTCCAATTCTATTATTCTAGATTTTATTGTTATCTTCCTACCATTATCAATGAATACACAACATCATGTCCCGTTCCTAACATGGAATCCATGATTGGTCATATCAGCAAAGCATATGGGATTTTACTCGTTATCTATTTCTCATGTTGAGTCTAAGGACTCCTTTTCTTAAAATAAATAAAACATGTGACACTAGAACCAATCCTATCTTGGTGTTTTCCATAATAAATAACATTAATATTTGGTCAAAATATATACTTTTATATAATCTAAGTATCCTCTTAGATCATTCAAAAATGATATCAATCCCTAGAATATAGGATTCTTCACCTATGTCCTTCATAGGGAAACACTTTTTGTAACCAGTCATTAATAGATTATAGGACTGGTATGTATTTTCTAAAATGCAATATGAAATAAACATATACTACTAGGATAACAACCATGTTTCCATTAAACCACTTGTAAAAAAACTCCACACATTCATCCTTACTGTAAACAGATTTTTTTTTATAGAATCATCAAATTGAATATTCCCTTAGCAGGATTCTTGAATTAATGTATAAATTGATATTTGCAACTTGAAAATCCTTTTGGAATAAACTAGAGTCACAAACCATTATGGATGTGTCATAGAGGCATCTTCTTGATGGTTATTATTTAGGAATGTAGTTTTGAAATCCATCTTCAAAATATCATATTCATGGTAGGATAAAATTAAAATAATGATTTTAAATGATTTAATCATGTAAACTGGAGAAACAATTTCAACATAGTCAATTTCTAGATGATGTTTGAACTAGTTAGCCACTAGCCATTATTTATGGGTACTTACATTACCTTACATTTTTAGTTTCCTCTTGAATACCCATTTTCATCCAACATGATTTACTTAAATTGGATCATCAATAAGAACCCAATCACGGTTCTAATACTTTGAATCCATTTTAGATTTCATATCTTCATTCCATCTTGTAGCTTCTGATATCTCCAATTTCTCTTTATATGATATAGGTTCGTTATTATCAACCAATAATGAGTCACTATCCTTGGTGATCAGAAAACCATATATATATAGTTCTTATAACTCTCTTACGCTCCAACATAATATGTGTGTTTCAGGAAATGCTTCCTCTATGGGGACTTGTGGAATATTTTCATATACCAACTCTTATGAATCTGAAGTATACACTTAGTCAAAGTCAATATTTTTCCCACTAACATTTTTGAAGACATTCCATCTCTCCAGAAATATGGCATTTCTGGTAATAATCACTTGATTTTTTGAGTATTGGTATGGGTAGTATTCTTTTGTTTCTATAGGATACCCTAGTAAGATGCATTTCAAGCCCCAAGGTGCCAGTTTGTTTCTTAAGAAGGCCTTAAAAATCATCCCTAAACCCCATACACATGAATGTGAAAAAATGGGTTTCTTTCAACTCTATAACTCAAAGGGAATTCTATTTTATTCTTTTTTGGTACTCATTTTAATTTTTAAGCAATATTTTTTAATGAATATCCCTAAAGGATAACGGAAGATCTTCATGACTCATCACTGAACATACCACGTTTAATAAGTTGTGGATCCTCCTATCACTAACACCTTTTAACTATGTTGTATAAGTTGGAGGGAGTTGAGATTGAATCCCAAACTCACATATAAATTTGATGAACCCTTGGTTAAGATATTCAACACCTCGATCTAATCAGAGTTTCTTTATCTTCATACCAAGTTAATTCTCAAAACCATTCTTGACTTCCTTTAATTTCTCAATGCACTTGTACATATACCTTATTAAGATGATATATCAATATCTAATCAATACATACATAAATATAATGAAGTAATAATATCCACCTCTATCTTCCTCTAAAAATAGTCCACACACATCAGTGTGTAAAAATCCTATAAGTTCTATAGCACTTTCATCCTATCCACTGAATGGTGGTTTGGTCATTTTTTCTTGGAAACAAAGTTCACATATATCAAGTGGTTTTATCTCAGAAGAGTCTAAATAACAATCTTGAATGATATTTGTTAAATAATTCGCCTTTACAAGACCCAAATGGTGATGCCACAAGTGGATGTTATACGAGTAATGTTAACATGATTCTTTATCATTTTTAAATTCATTTTTTCATAATTTAATAAATAATAACTTTTATTTATATGTGTATTAACATAACAGATGTTTTCATTATAAAATAATCTAATTTTATATCAAAATTTTAAAATAAATAGATAGGTATCCAAACCTGAAACATAAATTCTGATCTTGGTAACTATACATACATAATAAATATATCTTAAAATCCAAATCAATAATATTAGAAATGAATGTGGGTAGTCACTAATGGAAGGATCACCTAGCCTTGCACAATTGGCATCTCATTGATCCACCTCTCTAGGAACATTTCATAATATTCTAGGTTACTACATTTAGATATAGATGTGAGAACCACAAGATGTACCTAATTCACAATTAAAAAAATTAGAGACCTTTCACCTGATAATGAATGTACCTTTAGCTTCCTATGGCTTCTGGATTTATTTCCACTTCTTGTGTCCTTTCTTTCCACATGAAAAAACGTACTACTTCCTTTTCCTTACCCAACCTCTAAATTATCTTCGTCTTGGAAGGATGGTCCTCAGGATCTTTAGATTGTTTATAAGTTATGGTCCATTTTCCTTGTTCTTACTTCCCTTTTTCATCATAAGGACCCTATGATTATCATTCCCCATGTACTTATCCACTTGGATAATCATGGTCAGAATTTTCGAAATACTCTTATCATTATTGCTCATATTATAATTCACAATAAATATCAAGAAGGACATAGGTTGGGATGAATGTATATGATCTATATGCAACTCATCTTGGAATTTAATCCCCTTGACGTTTAAGAATTCAATGTAGCGTTAATCCTGACTAAATGAGTACAAGAATAAAGAGAATGTCCAATATTAGTTGTGAATAAATCTTTGGAGATCTTGCACCTCTCTTGTCGTTCCTTCATATGATAGAGATTCAAAAGGTGAGACATCATGCTATAGGAATCCATATCCTCATGTTGCTTTAAAATTTCAATGGACAAGGATGATAGCATAAAGAACTAAATATCTATAGCATCATTCATATTTTTCTCATAAAGAGATAGTTCTTCATCAATTTCCTCATTTCCAGGTTCCATAGGTATATTTTCTTCTATCACGTACAATTTCCTTTCATGGTGAAGGATGAAACGTATGCACCTTTTCTACTCCTAGAAATTTGTGTTGGTGAGAATATTTTTCTTCTCAAGTATTGGTCACAATGATATGTTTGAGGTCATTTTATAGTTGGTTCTAGAAAATTTCATAAGCATAATTTTAGTACATTATCTAATACAATTTATACAAATAAATAAATATTATATTTATTAGTATATAATAATTTTATCAAAACCCAATATCCCTCACCATTTGATTTAGTATATCATATTTCTTGGACATCCTAGTAGAAAGGATACATATTCCCCTTCTCATTACCCTACCATTGGTTGGTCAAGTGACTTGAATGGTTTATGCTAGGCATTCCAAATGCCAACTACATTAACTCATATTTCCTTGATCTGTTGAGTGGACTCCCCAATCATAATATCATTAATTTTATACTTCCCCAACGTTTGCCTCTTAGATACAACAAGTCCAACTTTGGAAATCAACCCATGATGTGACCAAAGTTAAGTCATCCCAAAACCCCATTTATAATATCCATATAATTTAAAGCACCTCAACTTTTGTTGGTTATGAACTTCGAACTATGGTTTGATACTAACCAAATTAATGGAATGCTATGATAACTTAATATTTTATTGAGAGATTTTATCTTTTTATATGTAAATTTAAAATTATTGTCTTTATCACGTGCTTGTTAATATTTAGTGGGATTACATAATTGAATAATATTGTCATTGATAGCATTTACACAAAAGTTAGTTTATTTATTTCCATCTTCTATACTTTTTAATTCATTAATTATATGATCCTGAAAAAATATCCATAATGACATAACCATGAGACTTGATAGAAATAAAATAAATGGTATGATCATGAGGTTATACTAATTGTTAGTTTATCTACAAGTTGATAATGTAACCATATGACTATGATCGAAACACCTTGAACTAATTGAGGTTCGTGTTTATAAATTTCCACCTGTCCACCTTTGTACCTCCTTGTATTGGTTTTCCTCAGATCTGAACCTGAACTTCCTCAAGTAGCATATGATCTCCATCCATTACATATGCCTTTCATTAATATGTTGGTGAGGGAAAAATTGGGTTTACCTATAACAACTCATGGGAACACATTCCTTATATTATAATGAGGAAATAAGGCATGTAGGATCACAAAATAGTTAAATGAAAAATTAAATGAATCTAATAAAATATAAATTGGGTTTTCTAGCTCAGGATCACCCACATGCATGAAATGAATTATAAATTTAATAATAAATGTATTCATTTCTTAATCATTTATATTTAAGATATATCACACTCGAAATGATTAATTATTATATTTATTTAATATATACTTTTGTCTTTATTGTTATATAAATTTCCTAGAGATTCTCATCAATTATAATTATAAAAAATAAATTAAATAAATTCATTTAAAATTAACTTCATACATTGATAGCTCACAGGTGTCATTAATTCATACATGTCTAAACAAACATAATAATTTATTGAACTCATAGAACCAAATTAATAATATAATATATGGTAGGCCTGAGTTTCGAACTACCATACACATATCAAATTTTAAAAATTAATTAAGGACACTAAAATTAAGTATACTAAGTTGGAAATTATTTGATAGTTTGATGGAAAAAAACAAATATAATCAAGGATTGGGTTTTATTATCATGGGAGAGGCATCCTAGGTTTAGTGATTTTATGGATTTTGTGATAGGGTTTTAATTGATTAAATATTTATTCATTTTTTGTGTTAGAATTCGGTTAGTAGAGATCATTGGTTTGGGTACGCTACCTAATTCTGGTATTTTCACCTTTTGAATGGTCATATACCTAGTGCAAAGGAAAAACATGTTGACCCAAAACCATATTTAGATATTACATGCATGGATTTCATAAAAATCCTAAGAAAAATAAGATCATTACTTGATTTAATAAATTAAACAACTTTAAAATGAAACAATGATCATGAAATACTAAAAAAATATGAATTATAATTGAATAAATAATTTGCGACAATCCAAAACAAGGGTAATAAAATGAAATAACCTATAGTGTTACATCCTCATACAATCACATCACCAGACACTAAGAGAAACAATTGCTAATGAAAGTCATGATAAGAATGAGGATCGTGGGTACTTGAAGAAGAATTTAGGTGAATAACAACAATGGAACAGGACCCCATATCGTCACTACATGTTCTGCAGCTTCCTTTGGTGTCACCTGGCCTACGCTGGTCCTAGAGTTCTTTTGAAGGGCGACCAAGGGGATAATTTTATTTTAAATCGCAAAAAAATCCTTTGGTGTGGAATATTTAATATATTTCATTGCATCGACACTTACACGAAGTGTAATATACTTTCTCATCAGGTAATATCGATCCAATTTTGTCCTCAATTTTTGAATCTACATGGATCTCAAGAAAGCTTTAAAACCTTTCATGAATTGTACCTTGGACTCACAATCTATAACTTATCTTCATATCATGAAATCTCATCATGACATGTCTTATCTAGATAATTCTTTTGGAAAAATTCACAACATGTAATTGAATTATATGGAATGTAATCATTCTACTTTGGTTTTTCTGTCTTCGTTCTTCCTTACAAATTTGATGTTCCCCTGTAAGATTAACTCAAGGAACGAGGTGTCTTTTATCACTTAATTTCACCCTTTTTAATTAAATTTCCAAATATTTGTAATTTCATACCATAAAACACAAAAAAAGTCAATTTTTTCCAAAAGTTTAAGATTATTCATGTAAATACAAAATCAATACATTAAAACACTCAAATATGTACGCATGATATACACATATCATACATAAATGTACCATAGAGGTAACATGGTCAATACCAGTCTGATTCTTCCCAAAATATATTATATTTGTATACTATTTTAATCTTGGGACATATTTAGTACATGAATTATTATGTAATCTTACAACATTTACTTCGTGTATGATTACACAAATTACAATATTTTTTCATGTCTTATGATTTAATGCACATAGAATAAAAACGTGTAATACAACTCTTACAAGAAATTCAGATCTAGATGTTATATAGATTTTAACTAAACATTTAATATTTTTTCACATTAAAACATATCACTTGTGGTGTCCTATATTTATGACAAAATGTAAGAGAATTCCTCATGGTCTACATAGTAATGTAAATAAATTTTAAATTTGTGTAATTTGGGAAAAGTAGACAGCCTTTAGAACCAATCTATATGGAGTGTACACACTTCACTGTATATCTGAGGTACACTCCTATGGAATTAACTTGTAAAATTTACCTTAGAAAATTTTAAGTACATGGCCTATCTAATGGGCCACATGCCATGTCGACTATGTATTAAATGGTCACAGGAGAGGTAGGTCATGTATGGAACACATGGAACATCTCTCACCCAAAGGTAATACATGTCGTGTACGTGGGCTAAACAGAATGTAGTCTAGCAGACCATTTCCATTAAATTTGGGTTAACACACGGTGCATTAAATGGTGAAATTAATGCTCAATTGTAAGTAAAAAATTGATTTCTGAATCAAATATTGATGTGTTGAACATTATTATATGGCATGTAACTTTGGTTAAAAGGTGTGTTGTCTTGTTTTGTCTCTCCAGAAACATTGGCATATCCGGATGAGTTCTTGACATTTATTTTAATCATAAAATTAATCCTCATTATTAGATATATGAGAAATATAAAATAAATAAATATATCTCGCAATACAAATTAAAAAAAAGGCTAAACTTGAATTGGAAGAGTAAATTAAAAATGCTAAAATCACTAAAAAAATATAAATAATTATAAACAATTATGTTCCCACTATGATACAACTTGTAGGTTTTGGGCACAACAAAAGCATGTGATGGGTGATGCCCAAAATTAATTTTTCTATAATTGATGAGCAATCCAACATCAATACGATGATGAACATCTTGAACCATGGAATTGATTCATGGAAATAAACAATAAATATTTTCACTAGAACCAAGAGAGAGGATATCAACACATATTGGTTAAAATTATTTTAATTTGATAATAATCACCTCCAACTAATTATTTCTTTGTTGATGAGTATAATGGAAGATTTTTGTATCACTGTCATTGTGTTATAGAATCCAAGTGTTGATTTCCTCTAGTAGTGATCCACATGAGTTCCATTATTCTCCAACTATCATTGAAGGATTATTTAGGTGGTGGCATGGAAAATCCATAGAGTTGTGTCATCCCCCTATGATCACCTTGAGAATTGATTCTAAAGCATTCCCTTTGACCTAGTGGAGGATGATTTCTCTCCATTCATGGGAGGATTCTTGGAGATGGTAAAACTCTATAATTGATAGGATTCTCCATGATTGTTGTGCAAAACCAAAAAATGAGTTTTCTCTCTTCATAGGATTACATAATTAGGTATTTATATTTCTAGTTGCGTAAATAAAATAAGTACACAAGAGGAATTTTTTATTTTTTAATCCTAGAAAACCCCCATGTCAAATAATAATAATAATAAAAATAGTAATTCTAAACATGTTCTTACCTTGTGAATTATAATTAAATATTATTTAATTAAATAATATTTAATCTTTATTAATTATAATTAGACCATGAAACTCTTTCCTCCATTACAATTTAGTATTTATCGGGCCTTTAATAATGTATATTTATTTATCAAATAAAAACCACTGCATTATGTTCCAATAACTAAATAAATATTTTATTCACTAAATAGAAATTAAATATTTATTAAATATTCCTCTCAAAATATATTCTCACGGATAACTAGTGATGGGAGAAATATGATCATTAATACGTGAATAATTATTTAACCACATGTGGGAATAATATTTATTCAGCCTATTAAATAATAAATAATAATATATTATGTAACTGAGATTTGGATACACATAATGTGTGACCCTTTAAGCCTCTTTCTCTATGTCATTAGGTGATGTAGCTTAAATTCTGAGGATAGAATTTAGTAACAATCAAAGGAACCCATAGATAAATAATTTAATGCAGTATTGAAATGTGACCTCCTACAGATTCTTTCTATGTAATATAATCCCTTTATCATAATATCTCTAATCAAGAAGGTTGCATACCAGTGTCCACAACCTATGTTATCGATATCTATTTATTTGACTTTATAAAAATAGAACATGCCTATATAACACCATTTTCATGGAGTTATTTTGGATATACCATTTCCATCAATGGTACTTAGCTATTAACTTCCATTAATGGAAAAAATGTATAAATATTTTCCCTCAGTATTCGTTAATGCAATATTACTCCTAACACAACCAACACATCCTACCTCACCGCAAACATGTATCGTCTTGGTTTTAAACAATACATAGAAGTGTGAGACACATAAAACTCATTAATAATAATCATAAAGAATATGGAACAATAAGTACATCCACATATAAGAACATCTAATGACACATATAAATGAGGGTTTCTTATTGGTGGGTCTCATTCTCAAAATATCCGACTAGATATTACTATGGGCGTACACCATGACAAGTTGCATCAAAATCCTATGATTCTCTACCCATGATAAACTTTATCATTTATATCCCTCAAATGATATCATATTTTAATTAAACAAATATTAAAGAATAGTTTCATAGAACTTCTAAGTTCTCATCATAGTGGGGAACTGTTGCGATCGTTTAGTGTTATGACTATTCTTAAGACATTATCAAAAAGTATTTCATACCGAACAACCATCGTGATGTGATAAGATGTTTATTAATATTCAAAAAAATGATTACATATTTTTCATATAATACAATGAAGTTGGTCTAAGTGCCATAACTCCAAAAAGTAACTCGAGGAATTTCATTCTATGGAGGTGGAAGTTAACAGTTTAGTTATTCCTTTTTTAAGAGTGATTTTAAGTTTTATTTTAAGAGTTATATGGTGATGATGTTAAAATGAACCTAGAATAGTTCATTATTCTTGATAATGAGTTTTTTTTGGAATTATTTGATTTCAAATGGTAATGTAATTTTCTTTTATAAGGAAAATTGTTTCAATTTTCAGATGGAAAGTTATGCTTTATGAAAATGGTGTTCATGATTTTTAATTCTTTTCACTTGACTAGAATATTTACTTTCTTCCCTTTATAAGATTTTTTTTCTAACATAATCATTGGAAAATTTAAATTTATATGTTTTAAGGATGGTTAAAAGAAAATTAAAATTCTAGTTGAATTTTTGGAAGATATGTGAGGAGATTGAAAAAAGTATTTTTTAAAAACTATTGTTTGGTGGGAAAATTGATACTAAGTATATGTTCTCACTTTTAATGTAATGGTTAATATGAATGATTTTTTCCCTAATTCCCTAAAAATATTAACTAAAAACTTACTCATGATTCTATTAATGTGACTTATATATTAAAGACACTAGAATATGTATTGCTTAAGGCACGGTCCATACACATTTGATCTATAAATAATACTTTTTATTTTCAAAATATTATTTGATAATTAGAAATGGGTTATAAATTATTAAATTATGAAATGATATTAAATGTCTATATTTAAATTAATAGTTGTTTATAATTATTTATATGTTATTGTTAAAAATAGATGGGGGTCTTGTATAGATATTACATAAATAGGATAAAAAATTAATTGTTTATATGATCGAGGATTAAAAAATGATTAAGAATATGATATTGATATTATTTATTAATATTAACCTAATAAGAATTCAATTATAAATAAATTATAATTCATAAAATCATATTTATTAACATTTTAATTATATATAATGATTATTATGAAATAATTCATTTTGGTGTGAATATAGAACTTTTTATATTAAATATTATGGAATATCAATAATATTGATGTTGTAATTAAAAATTTCATATAATTGTCTTTTATTAAGGAATTGTATATAAATTTTTATATCATGTATAAGTATTTCATTTCATTCATTTAATGTATTTTATCTATTTTATTTATTGTTATAAATATTATATATTATGAATGTATATATTATAAAATTTATATAATATGATTCTTTTAAGATAGTGCCAAGTATTTTTCATGCTAATAATATCTCTTTAAATAAATTTTTTATCCAAATTGACCAATTTTTGTAATTTATGTTATTCTGTTTTTCTAGTTATTGAATATTTTTTTCATATATGCTGTTATATTAATGTTGAATTTTATTCCCTCTCAGGTAATGTATTCCAAATTAGAGGGACTTGGGGATAGACTACCAACCTACCTGGTGGATTATACCTTGTCTTTATTTGGTAATGGGGATAGTAATCTATCACTTTGGGGTTCAACATGTGGATATATTAAATTCCATATAATTATACAAATTTAGATTATGTTTTTATATATATTATACATATGATTCATCTAGATATGAATGAATATGTTTGACATCTTTTTTTGCATGAGTGACAAATACTTGTGGGTTGTGTAAAGGGTTAGACATCAATATTGTTTGATGATGCAGATTTTTTGGAGGGAATTGTATTCAAAACTAATATTATAGATTCATGTGTATATAAAAAATAATAACATGTTATAAAACAGTTAGATTAAAATCCCCTTCAATTAATATATGCTAGATTCCATTTTAATCATCATTTATAATGACCTTAACCATCCGAATGGGTAGTTATGTACAAAATTTAGGTTCCCCTATATTTTATTGTCTAAGGTAACAATGTAATAAGAGACACTACATGTTCATGTTGGTTAGTTTCATTAAAAATTAGGCTTCCCCTATATTTTCCATGGTTATCCTGATTTTTGAATTTTCTTTAGGTAACACTTATCTGTGAGGCCCTAATAGTTTGGATACCAGAGTAATATATTTCATTTTAGTGATATGATGGATTGAAAAAGTAGTTAATGCATAGATATTATTGAATCCTATATGATATGATTGTGATGATTCGCTATATAATTAATTAATTGTAGAGATTAAAAGAAATGTGAATACATTTTCATAGTGAAATATAGATATAAATCTACTAATGGGAATGGTTTATTTTAAATGGGATTTCATTTTAGTGGGATATAATTTAATAAAATTCTTTATTATAATGTTAAAAAATTATATTCATTTAAAAAACTATTGTTTTTAGATGATATCATCATCATCTTCAATATTATCATGATGAATTCATCAATGGAATGATAAGATAAATTTATGTTACTCATATGAAAAGAAATATAAAAAAAGTTCTTATACAAGATTGTTTATTTAAATAAAATAATTAGAATTGTTTTATGAGTCTTAAAAATTCATACCTTAGAAAAAAAATGTTTGAATGTTTCAATAATTGAATCAAAAATTTTATGAAGTATACAGTGAATATTTCAGGACATTGATGGAAGTTAATGAAAAATGGATTTTTATGATATGGTAAAATATCCTTCTATAATATATAGAAATGTTATCAAAATATGATTTAATTCATTAATAATTAATAGATATTTAAAAGGTGTTTAAAATTTATGGACTCGGTGTATAATGTATGGATTCTATTACTATATAGAAATTAAATATTTGTAAAAGTTAAAACTAGTAAAAGAAAGGCTAGTTGAAATGGTCATAAATAATTCTTAAAAAATATGATCACGGTCCTCAAAACCATATATTATCAAAAAGTAGAGTGACAAATCAAAATGTTTTGATTTATTTGAGAAATACATGAAATAGTTTGTGACACTATATATAATTTCCAAGTAATGTATGAATTATATTGAAATTATAATTGATTGTTAGGTACTAATGAATTTATTTATATTAAATTAATTTTTTCAAACAATACTATTGAAAAAAATAATACATTTTCTAAACATATTAAATTGTTTAACATTTCGATTGAATGGAATAAAATGGTATTACATAACACAAAATGGTATAAGAATTTGAGGAAGCTATTTTAATGAGAATAAAATTTGTATGAGTCTCATGGGAGTATCTATGAAATTAAACATTTTCAATGATAAAAAATAAAAAATTACACCAATCTAAGATTAAAGTGAAATTAACTTAATGTCCAATAATTGTTTAGTAGTTATATTAAACAATTATGTAATTTGTTACATCATTTCAATTAAATTTTATGAATGAATATTGTTCCAATGTTGAAAATTATGAACAATTTAGATAGTCAATGATGACATCATAACATTTTATGTTGTGAAGTTAAGACATTTGAATATGTTCTAGAATATAAGTAGTTAGAAAGATGATTCCAAATACTCTTAGTTATTAAAAATTGTTAATATCATAGATTTTTATCAAAAATGTGTTTAGTGGGATAGTTTTATATGATGGAAACATAGATATTTGAAATTGATTACATATTATGTAATTTTTTAACAAAACACATAATGTGTATCAAATATATGGTAGTTATAGGGATTTAATATATATGACTTGATAATCCCATGATTATTTTGGTTTTGATAAATATTCATAATTAAATTAAGAATATAAAAATTTTTATATTAATGGAGACCTCAATTTATCATTATTTTACATTATATATATATATATATTGAATTGTGATGCGAATGGACCTCTCAATGTATGACTTTTAGTCTATCTTAAATGATGTTTTTCACAGAACATTAAATATTTTAATTAATATTATTGTTAATCAGAGTAGGATCAGATTATAGATATAAAACTTAAGCTAATGAGACATAATATAGAGAAAATGATTCATTGTGTGCATTTGATGATGGTCCTAAAATATGGTATAGAGTATAATATATATGTATTTGGTATTTGAGGGGTGAATATATAATATTTTAGTCCAACTAAAAAATTTGGTGACATACGTATGTTGATAAGTACTATACATTAATGCACCAAATACACAAGTCATTATATTTAGTTATCTAATATGGGGCTGGTTGGTTATGTTTTTTATCGTTTCATTAGATGGATCTTATCCAAGATGAGATTTTTCCTCTTATTTTATGGGTATGATATCAGATCCTTCAATTAAGATAGATTTTAGGGGAGTTTCAAAGCCTGTATATTTTATATTTATATTAAAATAAGTTATATTTTTATCTTAACCAAATGAATTAGTGACATTTGATGTATTTTGGATCATTTCAGTATATACTCTTTGAATCTAGAATAGTGGAGTTAAAAATATATAATTTATATGGTCTATTTCCCTTGATCAATATCTTCTTTAAAATGGAAAGAAAATATAAGAATTCATGATTATATATTGTTTCTATTTCTGGATGCATGCATTGAGATACATATGTTTAATGGATATTATGCCAAATCCATTTATAGCTTGAGTAACATTCATATTATTCTAGAGGATAGACATTATATACATATATTAATATGGATTTTCATATTTGTTTCTAAAATTATAGAATCATATGGGGTTATAATGTTTGGTTTACTAAATAGCTATTATGTTTGGCTTATAGAACTACTCTAATATTTATTTAGACTTAATAAAAAATGTTTTGGGATATAATTAAATATTTATTTTATATGATATGTTACATTGTGAATTTAACAATTTCATTATATATGTTATTGGAATATATTGAAGAAGTTATTTTTGATATAATTTTATATGTTAATGTCAATGACACAATATCAGGTTAAATGAAACAATGTATTTTAGACATAAATGGAAGTAGGTAATTGATGGATATATTCCACAAAGACATATATATTCATATATAATATAAATATATGTATGTATGTATATTATATCATGCAATAAAATTTTTATATTTCAATAAAACTTGGTATGTAATTTATAATTCCAACAATAATATTTAAACATTGAATAGCCCAATCTTCTACATGGATATCATTTAATCAACTATTTAATTTGGTTATACACATGAGATTAGGTATTCATGTGACGAATTCAAGGGGAAAATATATAATCAGGCATTATAGATTAATATTTAAATGAAATAGATGTCAAATATTGTATTTTTTATGTTATTTTTATTATTTTTATTTTATGTAAATGTATCATTGGTGATCCCACATTATTTTTCAATACTCCCTTACGTAAAGCTATCTTTTTTATTTACCCTTAATATATATATATAATAACATATCATGAAGAAAATATATATCTCATCTGAATTTTTGATGAATTTGATCAGATAGTGGATATAGTACAGATTCCAGATTTTATTGACTTCCACTTAATTAATATTGATCAAATGATGATGAATATGAATATGTAGGTGTGGCACATGGTTGTATAGTGATCTTTCATTTTTAATATTTCATTATTTCTATTTTTCATGTTTTCTCATATTATATTTCATGGATATCATAGAAATTGGATTATAATTGATTTTTATGTGTCTACAAATTATTATTAGATTCAAACTAACTAAAAAAATTCCATCACCAAATCTCAAGAACCATGCATTAAAAACCATTTACCAACCACTAAAAACGCACCTTTTATATACCTATTTTAAAAAACATAACCCTGTAGATCAGCCCATTTTTAATCTGAATCGATCACCACCACCCGAGAAATATTCCCCTATTCTCTTAGAATCATAAGAACTAAATTTTCCACACCTATGGAGACCCACTCTTTTCAAACGTTAACATTACAGAACATTTTTGGAATACTAAAAACATTATACAACTAGATGCCCAAATACTATACTTTTCTTGTTTATTTGGAAACATGGAATCATAAACACTGATACATAAGTGACCTACATTATCCCCCTCTAAGTTTTTCTTTACAATAACCCTTCTTAGAAACCTCAAACATAATATATATCATTATAACCTTGAGAAGGAAACATTAAAAGGGGTGAGATCGAAGTAAAATTTATGGTAAATAATGGAGATATGTAAGAATAATCATGATAATAAGTGTATGAGTATATGAATAGGAAAATAGAAGATCATACCATACATATAAAAGATCGTATAAATGAATAATGGCATAAATCATCTCATTTTATAAGACATAAATCATAAGGAAACAAAGAACATAATCCATGAAAGCATAAAATAGGAATAAAACATGTAATTGTGTTGACACATATGAAAAAATAACAATTTACATAGTAGTGAAGGAATTGATTCTGAGACCATCTTAGTAGACCAAGTCCTTTGTTGAACTATGTTTACACCACATTCTAGCCCAATATTACTGAACTGAGTTCAGCCCTCATTGCATCCATGTATTACTGAACATAATTATTTTAATATTTCATCCATATAATAATGAAATATGTTAATTTATACTTCTACCCATTTCTATCTCATGATATATAAATCATTACCCAATGAATTTTAGGGATATATTGGTCTCACCCACATCATAGTGAAATAATACATGTGCCACAAGATCAAAAATAATCTTATCATAACACATTAAATGAAAAGGATATTAAAAACATGTAATCCTGTAATATCTTATGAAAACTTATAGGTTTCATAATCATTCCATCAAGAACATAACCTGTGAAAAAAAGTATGTTTCAGAATAATATAACCTTTGAATGGTAAATGGGTTTAAAAAGAAAATAATCCATGAAAGAGAAACAAGATTCATAAACATCAGGTCATCAATACATAATACATTTAGATAAATAATTTTAATAGAAATAATGAAAAATTTCTTTATAAAGGAATGTGTAACACTAATTAATGTTATATTAGATGGGAAATAATTTTTTCTATTATTTTAAATGTTTTTCTTAAAGAAAATATCATTTATTTATTTAAAATTATTTTAAAACCATAAAACCTTTTTTAAAAAATATTTTAAAAAATATTTGAAGACATTTATAAAAATAATTAATACTATAAACTGTTTTAAAAATCCATTTTCTTAAAAATTTTCTTTCAAGATCTTTGAAAACAAGTTTGAAGTCATTTTTTATAACACGGTTTTTGAATAAATTGGATTTCTTATTGGAGAGAGATAGTCATATTTTTCTTAAAAACATTATCTTAAGTACCAAATAATGGGAAAATAGAAATAATACATGGATATATCCTATGTAAATTGAGAAGTGGGAAACCAATGTGCGTTCTTAAAAGATGGGACATAATATTTCAATAAAGGATGCTTAATCCTAAACAATCTTGAAATGTGATGAGATTGTCTCGATAAACTCTTATAACTTGTTAACTTCGGATCATACTCTCTTTGTAAGAAACATAAATTACATGAAGCCTAAAAAATCATTAAAGAATATAAATTCATGATATAACAAATAAAATTATATAATATACACCTCAAAATATAATTTAAGTACACAATAAAACTTAAGTCTCAAAGATGGCATATAGAGACAATATTATTTTACCGATTTGGAAGCTTTTGAAACCTAAACACCATGAATTAATGATCATAAAATGGATATGTTAATACCCATACATTTAATTATAATATGAATATAATACAATCATGTTTAGTAAATACACCAGAAAAAAGGAAATAGTAAAAAACATAGAATGTATCTCACATAAATAATAATTGAGATGAAATCCCCTTGCCTTGTATATTGACTATTTTCATACTCATTAAATCAACCAATATAATAAATATGTATTTATTATACATATTTTACATAAATATATTCTTGTATATAGGGTTTGATTATGACATTATATTATCCCTTTGGTATCAATACTATGTTAAGGTTTCACTTCAGGTAATATTTATTATATTCTTTTCATGTGTATTAATGTTTTATATATTTTGTATTCATACATTTTATAATGATTTCCATAATTTAAAAAATAATATAAATAATATATATTTATTTTGGTTCTATATTATAATAATCTATAGTAGATATAAGTATGAAATAAAATACACCATTTAGGGTGATCATAGGTCGTATGTACGAATGAATGCTATTTCAATTTAATTATTGTCTTAAAATAATGAATGTAAAATTAATTTATGTATATATGTATGTATATATCATTTTTATAGAAGATTTTTTATTTCATATATGTAATATATATTCACTAAAACCATCCTTAATACAATCCATGTAGTGTATGAATGAATCATATCACTTTGAGGGGGGCATAGTCCACACTTCCTCAAAAGAAATTATCATATTAACACAAATGGAAAATAAAATGATATGTGTTGTAAAAGGGATAAATAATATTAAATAAATAATAAATGTAATATATAACAAATATAAATATATTTTCCATTATAATTTCTTCCATTAGAGGCGGTAAGGTGGATTGAATAGTCATCATTTAGTAAGGGAGCAGTTCGTCACGCAAAGAAAAGAGTATGTTCGTTATCTAATAGATTGGGGTGTGTGTAAGTGTAGGATGAAACCATATCATAAAAATTACTAGTATATTTATTATACGATTTTTGTATATATTTGAGGAATAAATATATATTAGTGGTTGTAGAAGGAAATAAAAAAAATGATCTTGAGATACGGTGTTACCTCTTAATCGGGTAACTTCTTTTGGTTTGTGCCAAATAGATTGTGTGGCTTGAATTCATCCCATGTGAAATATTATAGGAGGAATGGTGGATTTATGGAAATTGGATTTATTAGATAGTGGTCGAACATAATATGTTTGAGATTTTTGAGGAAGTGGGATAGGTGGAGTCCTTTTATAGGGATTGAAAAGGACTCGCTTTGAATTTTTGAAAACATGTTTTGTGTACACATGTTCACAACTAAAAAATTTAATAAAAAACCAAAAATAAATAAATAATGGAAGTATTATGAATGATATAGGGCCATAAAATGTGTTTTGGATATTTTGATAGTTATTTTGGGCCCCTATGATTAATGTTTGGTCCCTAATTTTTCTTAATTTGACCTCAACCGTGATGATTAAATTCAATCACTTTTATTAATCATTTTCATCAAAAAAATTACCAAATTAGATAATAAATATTATAATGATTATAATGGTTTATTTTTAATTTTAAAAATTAAATTCACAAAAGACGAAAAATTTAGAGTAACTTTAATCCTGCAGACGTGATGAAATTACGAGTCTTTAAAGTAGAAAGAAATTCAAATGTTTATTATATTTATATATTCAATTTAAATGTTAAATTGATTATAATTAATTAAATTGTATTAATATATGTATAATTTATCTAATTTGACCTTAATATAAATTTTAAAATAAAATTTTACATTAATTATTATTTAAACAAATATGATGTTTTTAACTAAACAATATTATTATCATTATTCATCAAAAAATAATGATTCTTAGAAAAATCCCAAAAATTAATCCTAATATAATATCAACGTTATAAATTAAAAAATTAAGATTATTTTATTAAATTTAAATTATAAAGTTTTCCAAAACTAATTTTATTATTTTTCATAGAAGGGCATTAAAGGTAGATCCTTTGAGAAAATGATATTTTGAAATATAAAAGGACTTTACTGAAAATCATATCCTTCATTATCAATATTATTTATTTATATTACACAATTATAAAAAATATTTTAAATGTAGTTATTACAGTTTATATTACAATATTTAACTTCTAGGTTATAATTATCCAATTTAAATAATTATAATAATTAAATGGTGTTTCGTAAAAACCGAAGTGTTGCATGTAATGTACACCAAGTTCATATTTCTTGTAATCTATTGCATCTTCATGATGCATGTAATGTATGTCAATTACATGCCATGTGAATTGAATTTTTGACAAAGTTCATTGTAATACAAATATTAATATATAATTTATTCAAAAATCCCATAAAAACTCATGGGGTTACATTCTACCCCCTTAAAATGAATTTATCCCTCAAAATTATTTACTCTGGTAAATAAAATGAAGATAATTATGATTCATCATATCATAAAATTACCACATACATTCCTCTAACTAGTTATTTCTCCACAATTCTTTGACCTGGTGAGGAGTCCTATTTTGTACAACTTTCTCACATCGATCCAAAATTTCAACTAGTTATTCTTCCAAAGAAATATCATTCTCCAGTAGTGTGACATCTAAATTCAGTGCAAGTGAAGGGTCGGGATTGTACGTACTTAGGAGAGATAAATAGAACACATAATTTACATGAGAGATATTTATAAGATGTTCTAATCAATAGGCTACCATTCTGATACTATCAAGGATCTCAAATGTACAAATATACCTAGTACATAGTTTCCCTTTCATCCTAAATCTCATTAATTTCTTCAAGTCATAGATTCATAGAAACACACTTTCACCCACTTCAAATTCTAGGTCATTTCGGTGGTTATCATCATAACTTTTCTAATAACTTTGTTCTTCCTTGAAATGATATTTGTTTATTCTAACCTTCTCAACCATTTATTCATCAATCTTAGGTCTCAATAGATTTATTTGTCCAACATAATCCCTACTTGTTGAAGTTATACATTAAATCACTAAGATGGATTTATATGGTTCCATCTGAATGATTGAGTGGAATCTATTTTAGTACGAAAAATAAACTAGAGGAAGGTGTTGACACTAACAAATTATGAAATCAAGAGAAAAAGATCTCAATATATTCTCTTGGGTTTGAATTTATCCTTTATATTGGACATCCTTTCTAAGGATGATAATATTAATAAAATTAAATTCTATGTTTAGTGCCTACTAAAAACTTTTCCAAAAATATTACGTAATCATTGTATCCCAATCTGATACAATGGAATGTCATAATCGAAGACATCTTACCAATTCCTTAATGTATATTCTAGAAATATGAACAATTGTGAAGTCAAATTTGATAGCAGTGAAGTGTACTGACTTATAAAGACATCAACTACAACCCATATATAATTAATCCCTTTAATGTCTTTGGGTAGTCCAATGAAAAAATACATAGTCATGTTATCTAATTTCTATTTTGATATGGGTAATGGTTTCATCATCCCCTTATACTTTTTTCTTTTTTCCTTAACTTGTTGTCATACCAAGCGTGGAGATAAACATTTTGTGATATCTCTCTTCATTATACCCAACCAAATGTATTATTTCAATTATATATACATCTTCATACTTATATTATGAATATGTAATGAATAATATTGAGATTACTCTAAGAGATCCTTCTTTAAAACTGATATAGAAGGAAAACATACATGGTTCCCGAACCTTGTCACTCCATCTTGATCAATGTTAAACTCATAAATAATTTTGGATTTCTTTTGCAGCTCTTAATCTCCCTTCTACACCATATTAATCTTAACATGTATTAAGGGTTGAACAATCATTTTTTAAGAATATTATTTTAAATTTCCTTAAGGATTTATAGATCCATTCTTTGCAATGCATAAAATTTTATATACTTTTGGGTCCTCACTATGGATAATCTAGCAGGATCCTTCTGACTCAAATCACCAACAACCTTTTTCATTTTCCCATGGTGGTAATGTATTGAGAAGTCATAATCCACTGAAATATATAACCATTTCCCTGGCACATTTTTAACTCTTTATGTTTTAATATATATTTTATAATTTTATGATCAGTATATATATCACTTTTTTATCAATTAAGATAATAACTAAATATCATTAATAAAAAAAATTTCACTACTAACTCTAAATAATGAGTTATTTAATTTTTCTCATGAATCTTCAACTGTCATGATACATAAGCGAAAACAATGTTTTTCATCATAATAACACATCCTAATCTCTTATTGGATACATCGTTGTATATTACAAACCATTCTCCACTATGGGTTAATGTATGCATAGGTTCACTAACTAACCATCTCTTATGTTTCTAGAAATATTCCTCACATTCATCTTCGTAGAGGAACTTGTCACCCTTCTGAGCTAACATGGTCTAAGGGTTATACATTCATCATAAATTCTCCAATAACCTTTGATAATATCCTATTAATCCAAAGATGCTACAGAACCCAATCACAGAGGTTGGTCTAAGATATCATTTAATAACCATTATTATTAATAGATCTTATGTTATATCATCTCTTTTGATTATGGAACCCAAAATTGAAACCTTTTGTTTCCAAAATTCATAATTTTTATATTTTTCATATATATTCTCCTTCCTTTGGGTCTTTAGTACAATTCTCAAATGATCTTCATGATATTTTATTCCCTTTGTATAGATAATGATACCATTTATAATGTATGCTGAAAAATGATCAAGGTAATATCTAAAAACAATATTCATTAAATCCATGTAGATAGAAGGATAATTAGTAAGACCAATGGGAATCTTAATAAATCCATAGTGTCCATAACTTTTATATAATGTTTTCTTGGGTATACCCTCTTTATTAACACTCAAATGATGATATTGATAAAAAATTCTAATCTTAGAAAACATGTTGATCTCAACATAGTTGATCAAACAAGTCATCAATATGGGGGGATAAGATACTTGTTCTTGATTGTGATCTTGTTCAACTACCAATAATCTATGTAGAGTTCGATTGATATGTCTTTCTTTTTCATAAAAATAACTTGTTCACTCCATGGTGACACACTTGGCCGAATGAATCCCTTATCATGGTTTTCATGGATTTCTGTCCTCAATTCTAGAAATTCAATTTTATTAAGTCTATAAAGAGTCAAATAAATTAGTGTGGAACCAGTTATAAGATCTATTGAGGACTGAACTTCATTTATTTTTAAAATACTAAGACACTATTTGGGAAAGAAATCAAAAAATTCCTTAACAATAGGAATATCGTCGATTTCAATTTTATCCCCAACCATTTGAGGTAAAGAACCCTTTTTAATGTGAATTAATTCCCAAACACTGGGTTTAATCTCCATGGGAAGTCCAAAATTATCATCACATTTATATATGATCATACGAGGGTTTGAAATATCAAACATAAATTCCCTTACAAAACAATTGATGAGGGATTTATTCAATGAAATCCAATCTTTACCGAAGATTACATAAAATTATTCCAAAAGAATAATTATAATATTTTTAGGATGCATAATACCATAAACATCAACCGAAGAGGAATCATAGATCGAAATGAAATCGTCATACCATTAGAGGTTTGAACTAATAATTCCAAATGTAATTTTTTTGGTGGAATCTTAAAACTCTTAGAAAATTCTTTAGATATGAATGACTGGGTAGATACTGAATCAAATATGATATTTTCAGTTCAAGAGTGTATTGTAACCGTAACATTCCTCATGTCATTATCACACCACGCATCAGAAATAGTGATTTCATGAGATTATCTTTTCTACAAAACATAAGAGGTTACTAAAGTTGGTCATCATTACTATCCCTTGGGCTTGGTAAGTGGTTATCATAATGCATATTCTCCTTAAACTTGATGTATTGGGTCATGGGGGGTGCATTTTGAGTGGCAATTTCCCCATTCATAGTGTTAGTTAACTTCTTCCCATGACTATAGAAATCAATATCATAGGACCTTCCTTTCCTCACATAAAACGTTTATAAGACCCCTTAAGGAAAATTATTCCATGATTTCCCCAAGACAAAATACCTAAAGGTAAACTTATATTCCATTACCCATGGGTTTTAGAGTTTCCATTGAACTCTATCTTTCTTTTCTTGTCAAATACATGAGTTTGATATGTGACTCCAACATCCATCTCTACCTTGATTTCACAAAAAACTATCTCTTCATAGCTACCAAAGTATCGTATGTACAATTACATTTTGAGACATGTCTTTAAACAGTTCAATAACCTATCAACCTTACCTTCGAGTTAGATGATAATTCAAGAAGTGTACCTTGCAACTCTCATGAAATTATCCATGTAGGTACTGACTGATTAATCATTTCTTTTATTTAATTAATGGAAGTATTTCTCCATCATGGAATAAGGAATCTGGGGGATTTAATTTTATAAAAATATGTTCTTAAACTCATCCCAATCCATGGATTCAATATCATTTTTTTGCCCAATACTCTTGATTATTGTCTACTACTAATCTACCTAACCTTCTAATTGATATACAGCGAGAATGAGATTCTCATGATCTAAACACCAAAGAATCGAGAACATTGTTTAGTTTTAAAAATCCATTATTTGGGAAAAAGTGGATTATAAGAAACTCTTATATAATTTGGATGTTTTCTCATGAAATAATCAACATAATGTTGTTGCGTCTTTTTGTCAAATTGAATTACACCATGATTCATATCATAAAAAATTTGTGTGAGCATATCAAAGAGGTATTTCATTCCATCTCTCATGGAATTTGGTGTCTTAGGAGGAAAATAACATCATAGTCCCTCAAAATCACCCTTAATGGGATTCTATTGGGTTCCAACCATTAACTAAAACCAAAAAACATAGAGTAAGATATAGTTATCATATTGAGGAATGAAATAATCCTGAAATGTAACTTTTACGATGTCTAAGTTATATACCCTTCCTTAATATATTGATCCTTAGGTTTATCCAAAGATATTCATATCTTACTTATATATAAATCCTTCATAATTTTTCGGGAAAAATTTTTGAAATCCCAAAGCATATCCCTCGGGAGTTTCAAACATGGGGTGCTACATGGCCTGTTTTCATGTACCAGATTACCCCAAGTCAGGCCCAAAATATCTTGTCAGTGATGTTAACCCTAGGTATATCTATGAATGTTCCACATCCAATTGTTGTATCTGTACAAGGATGTATTTCTTGGAAACCACACAATCTATCCTTTACCAAAATTCTATGGAATTTTCTTATACATTTCATTATCCTTATAATCATCCATATAGATTAACTTAGGGTTTTTAATAAAATTTTATCATCCTAGATTCCAATTTTTAACTAAAACTTTTCTCTAATACCAACTAGAGTGACCCTCTCAATTTATACATTAGCATTTCATATTATTTATGGAATATTGTAAATATTATACAATTAGATTCCTAAAGTCCTTACTTGTCTAGTACATTTGGAAACATAAAAACATGAACATTGATGCATATGTGACATACATTATCTCCCAATAAGTTCTTCATGTCATGAACCCTTCATAGACATGTGAAACATAAAACATATATTCTTATACTGGGGAAGGAAATTGTAACGTCCCAGCCCAGTGTAACATCAAACCGTTGGCCGACCCGGTCGCCATATAGCGTCAAGCGCGTCTCCCCATTTTCCAGAGGCTACCGACTAGCAGTGAGGGTCTCAGGATGTGATAGTGGGGAGACTATACCCTCTTATCAGAGTTTCACAGCGGTATCTCAGAGTAAATAACATTCAATAGTAGAAGTAGTAATAGTTAAACAATGAACAAACAACAACGGATGATAAATAGTGATCACTTTTATAAAATGTCGCCAAAGCCAGTTACATTACATGTATGTACAAATAACGATACATTTATGAAAGAGGTAAATAGTACAACATGATTTCAATAAAATACAAACGAAATAATGAGAAGACCGCAAGGCCCAACGGGTGATCTGCTGAGCATCCCAAGCTTGTGTATGGTCCTTTGCTCCTAACTCCCCAGGTACAAACAGCACAGCGGGCAACCTAGGTCCTGCAAGCAAGAAGGTCCACTCGGGTATGCCAGTGCAATGGCGGCCTGAGTAGGGTGTGAGATGTAAATGTCAGTAGGCCGGCACCACCATTGTCTAACCCAATCCAGACAGTGTAATATTAATTAAAGGAGTAAGTAGGTATAGCAGGATTCAATAAATAGAACAAAGAAGAATAACAACACCTGTCCCAGTTTCCCAGAGGAAACCTGATGGCTATACCAGCTTCAGCTCGTTGCCAGTAAAGTAACCTGATCATGTCAACATATGTATATAATAGGTTGGGTAGGACAAGGACGGAACTCATGGACATCCTTATCCCAAGGTAAACACTCTCGATCCTACCCCTAGCCCAACCTTGGGGAAGCTGTCACGGTCTATCCCCGGACTGAAGGCTTAATAATTATTCAAGGGAGCTCTCACAGTCTACCATTAATATATATATATATATAATACGTTGGGTAGGACCGGGACAGAACTCACAGACATCCTTAACCTAGGGGAAGCGCTCTCGATCCTACCCCTGGACCATCCTTGGAGAAGCTCTCACGGTCTATCCCCATCCCGAAGGCTTATAAATGATTCAAGGGAGCTCTCACAGTCTACCCTTAGTGTGAAGCCGTAACATAGGGGAGCTATCACGGTCAACCCCTGGCCCGAAGCTTTTTCATTCAATTAGGGGAGCTCTCACGGTCTTCCCCTAGCCTGAATCCATATCATAGGGGAGCTCTCACAGTCTAAACCTGGCCCGAAGCGTAATCATTTAATTAGTATAAGTTATAAGGCATACACTTCTTATAACATTCATATCAACAAAACATGGAATTTCCATCTCACAATATCACATAATCACATCATTTATCATAATCATCACATTGATATAAGGTACATGAGACTAACCGCTCATGTACGATATTTTCTAACCCCCAATTCATTATTTATTCTTTTCATTTCATTTAGAAGACATATAATGATTTACAAATCAGTAAGAGGTGATGAGGACTACTCCTCCTAGGTAAGTCCCACTCACTAGACCAATTCCACTAACATAATCCATGCTTATTCCATTATCCTAAGGCATGGTATTACCATCCTAATCCATTCCCTTCATGTTTCACCAAATAATAACAAGAATTTAGTAGGCAAGCATAATATTCTACTTCCTACTTTTATCTTGAAGACCGCGCACCTCTGATTGAGGGGTTTTATTATTAAGTCGTTAGTTTAGTAACAAAGCAACCATTTTATCTTATTCCTGCAATTAACACTGTTTCCACAGAAGCATTTATTCAAGACTAACTTGCAAGAAATAAATCTTTACTACTTTTCATTAAATAAAAAGGAAAGGAGAGGGACCCTACCTAAAGGTGGATCCATTCGTCCACTTCGGCTCTTGGCACTTTCTAAATAAGAGTCGGTGCTGCTGCTCCCCCACGAGGCATGTGTGATTTCACATATGTATAAGGACACATAGCCTCTATGTACACACCCCGCATGGCCATGAGCATGCACAAGAGGATCCGTACACCTATGATTATACACATATACTTGTCTCTGCTCACCTGCGTAGGAACTTTTTATATATGCAATGGGGACAACAAGCCGCGTACATGTATATTCGCTGCCATGGACGAATACACACATACCGGGGGAACCCAAGTACATATAATACATACCTATGCTTACGTAGGCGAGCTGCCTAAGATCTGGAAAATCGAAATCATTCCAACAACCTAGCTCACAAGGAAAAACACATTATGAGCCTTAAAACAACTAAAGACATTAATTTATAGGATGCGAAAACCATAAACGGGCAGAACCCTTACCTCGAAATCCACCCGATGGACTGAAACAACCACAATATGCTACTCCCATGGCGTCAAACATGAAATCTCTCCCAAAGGAGTCCCAACAGACCCTTCGTATCAACCTAGAATAAGAGAAATAAGGAATAACGCAAAATCAAAATCCCACCCTAACCCTAGGGTTCGGCCGAACGAAAAATAGGGCAGAGAGGAGCCCGAAAATTGGCCAAGAAGGAGAGGGAAAGAGAGAAGATGTCTTACCAAGATGATCCGGAGAAAAAACCTCAAGAAAACATAAAAGAAAATGAAGGAGGAGGGAGCCAAAGGGAGCTTCGTGCGTCGCGGCTCCAAGGGGAAGGGCTCGCGCGGGTTCTGGCCGAGAGGAAGGTGAGGGAGTGTTAGTTGTAGGTTTTTATTTTTATTTAATATTATTTTATTTTAAATTTTATCAAAAACCTAAAAGATACCCGAGCGCACAGTTTGACCCACACGGTTTTCCAAACCGTACGCAAACCGTGCGGAGTCTCCTGCCTCTAAGAGATCTCCCGCATGGGCTAGGCGCACGGTTTGGGGAAACCGTGCATACCCCGTGCGCACGCCACTTCCTCCTTTAATAAGGCCGCACGGTTTGGGCCGCACGGATTTCCAAGCCGTGCGCCAACCATGCGCCCTCTGCAACACTTTAAAAACAAGGGTCTGATGCTTCCGAAACCCCTCAGGCCACCCGAGAAACATAACGGGCATTCGCCCATGTCCAAAAAAATTAAAAATAAGGGTTTAAACCTTCTGAACTGCGTTTCAAATCTAGATTCTAAAAATGACCTTTTCAGTAATTGAAAAAGTTCAATTTCCCATGCTTTTAAATGGGTTCAAAACGTCGGTCATTACAAACTTCCCCCCTTAGAAATTCTCGTCCCTGAGAAGCCATCGAGAGAAACACACACCTCACTCGACAAACAAGGGTCATGAAGCTTCGTTCAAACGATCACATTACTTTTCCAAACGTCCCACGCACCGACGAACATCCACTTAAGAACAAGACACTTGAGCCTTCAGCACCTGAGCCGATTCTCGTTTTCCAACTGAACACCCAGATGACTCTTACCTGAGCCCGTCATACTAGAGAAATAACATCATCGTCTCGAAAATAAACCAATCAGAGGTACTTCCCACCTTAGATTTTTCACGTTAAATTGCCAAGACTCAAACTACAGCTTTACCATCATTTGAACTCTCTTCCAAAATCACGCTCTAAGAATTCCAACGACGCACCTAGCATGATTTTGAAACAGTCAAATGGTCGATTTCCACATTGACCACTGTAACCAATTCAAAAACAGTCAAGCCACTCCGGCTAAATATTCATGAAAACACACGACTTAGTTGGCCTATGCTTTATAAAATGAACAACGATGCCTTCTCCCAGGGAATTCTACATTCACCATGAGGACGTTCACCGAAAATCTCATACCCAAATCTCAATGATGTCACAAAGATCAAACCACGAATGAAACCACGCATGCAGCGTGCAACACCGAAAGGGAACAACCAAACAAGCTCAATAGCCTTTTAAAACTTTAGTGTGGCGTAAGACTGACATTCTCTTAGCTCATCCAGGATGAAAGCAAGATAGGGGACAAGCTCATCGCGTAGAAAAGTACACTAAGAAGATTGAAAATGGATTCCAGTTATTTATAACCAATAACCGGAAAGGAGAACAGTCCAACCACCCCTAGTCGACTATAAAGAAGAAACTCGGCTTCACCATCCGACACAACAAGATTCTAAACCAATCACAATGCCTCTTTCCTGCACAAGGCATTCTGTGATTGTTTACGATTTACCACCGAAGTCCCCCATGACCAACAATGTTTCTTAAAAAGAGGTTTCATACACCGCCAACCAGATCAAAGTCATGCTACCGAGAAAGTATCGATGCATAACGACGCCTGCAAGCCTCAAAGGAATTCAAACAAACCCAAACATTCCCAAGTGGTCCTTTTTGATGTGTTCCTTCTACCTGGAAGAACACACTTTACTCTATTGGCACGATGCTTCCCACCTTAGAAGGGTCGGTGTCATCAAAAGGAGAAAGACAAGATTCTCATAAGAAGACTTGTTCATAATGTTAAAACGGACCTGTGTCACTCCTCCGAGCCACAATCACCACGTAAAAAAGTACAAGGAAACCAAAGCAACAAGACCGGCGTGTCAACCACCCGAGTCTTCTGAAAATCATCCCGAGCATTGTGACAACTTGATTCTCAAACGCTCGGGTCACTCTACCACAGAGATGACCCAAGATCGTACACAGCAGTACAAGAGATACAGGAAAATGCCAAATTTCCCCATACGTCCATTCTCTTGGATGATGACATGTCAATTCATCCATTACTGCGCAAAAAGAAAGGGTCAAATGACCAACAAGGCGACCAACCATGCCCGAGGCATGTCCAACCTACTAATACAGAGCATTACCCTATGCTTAATCCCTTAACAAGATCAAAAGAAACATGACCACCCATCCGAACAAGGGTATCATTAGAACTGGAAGTCTTTCACAGGACAACGATACCCGAACAGTACCAAACTTCAGAAAGTTCACCGAACAAGCCAAGCACATAAGCTCTAAGGGCACTACCTACCACGGGCTATCCCCTCAAGAAAAACAAGTGTCGACCCAAGCACTTGGTCATGCCTAACAAAAGTCATCGGGCTCAAAGACTACAATTTAACTCCATTTCTAAAAGAAAACAGCCTATGGAAAACGCGCAAGGTTCGGTTCCAAGGAAATCGAAAGAAAGACTTAACTTACCCTCACACAAGGTTTCAACAGAGAACACCACTACAGGTTCCTTTTTCCAAGCCCATTATATTTATTCACATTTATTATTTAATCACATTATAAAATTAAATTCAACACATAAAGTACTCTTTTCAAAACCAAATTTCACTAGGCACATGATCATTTCATCAAACAGCACCAAGCATAACAGGCAAGTTTCAAACAACTTCCATTTAACCACTAAACATTAATCATACATCCCATCTTCTTCCAGAAATTTATCATAATAAATCCCTTTTAAACAAATCAGGAGACCTATGAGGTTCCCAACAAGCCAACTCACAACAGATCAAATCCATAAAACTTTTACACAAATAAGCATTTCACAAAGCATAATGCCATCACATTCATTAAGGGTTGCCAATTCCCAAATCATGAAGTGCCCATACACTCCATGGGTTGAAAATTGGATCCCAATAGACAAAACAAAATACATTCCATAATTTAACCTACTCAAATGATCATCCAATCATACGGGTGGCAACCTATCAATCTATAAAGCACCCATACACTTTACAGTTTGGCATTTGGCTCCCTTTAATCAAAACCAATTTCCATTTTATAATTAACACTCTATCAGCCCTTTTTTGGAAAACCGATCACACAGGTTACCCTTCCCCAACTACAAGGCACCCAGACATCTTACAACTGAAAATTGGCTCCCGTCGTAACCACAATCATATCATTTAGCAAAATCAACCAATTTCATTTTAACTGATCCTAGCATGTTATCGAAGCAGTAACACAGAAACATGCTACATTATAGAGGCATAGAATAACTACCAAAATACCTACCATAATAGCAGGAATCAACTAATGCATCCAAGATGGCATGTCATAATGCATGGTATGAAATTCCTTACAAGGTTCCTATATGATGCATGAGATGGAATACCCTCATCTCATCGGGTTACAACGGAAATAGAACCCACAATTGCATCAACAGTATTAGCATAAATAATGTGTGTCAGCCAATGGTAAAATCAAATCAAACGTAAAATCAAAATCATTTAGATAACAATTCTATTCAACGAAATTTGGATTTTCTCTATGCGTGGGGTGACCAATCCCAGACATAGCTTATTAACAAATTCCAATTTCTTCCTATCCCTATCTAATGTCACCAAACATTAAAACAAATCAGAAGAGAAAAATACTATGATACCACTTTGTAACGTCCCATCCCGGTGCACCATCAAACTGGTAGCTGGCCTGGTCACCACATGGCCCGAAGTGCATCTCCCCGTATGCCAGAGGCTGCCTACTAGCAGCGGCGGTCTCGGGAGGTGATAGTGGGGAGACTATACCCTCTTATAAGAGTTGCACAATGGTATCTCAGAGTAAATTACATTCAATAGCAGAAGCAGTAATAGTTAAACAATGAACAGACAACAGCGGAAGATAAATAGTGATCACTTTTATAAAATGTGGCCAAAGATAGTTACAATACATGTATATACAAATGATGATACATTTATGAAAGAGGTAAATAGTACAACATGCTTTCAATACAATACAAACAAAATTAAGAAAAGATATCAAGGCCCGATGGGCGATCTCCTGAGCATCCCAAGCTCCTTCTTGGTCCTTTGCACCTAAATCCCCAGGTACAAACAGCACAGCGGACAACCTAGGTCCTGAAAGTAAGAAGGTCTACTTAGGTACCCCCAGTGCAATGGTTGCCCGAGTAGGGTGTGGGATATAAATCTCAGTAGGTCGGTACCACCGGTGTCTAACCCAATCCAAACAGTGTAATATTAATTAAAGCAGTAACCAGGTATAGTAGGATTCAATAAATATAACAAATAAGAATAACAACACTCGTCCCGGTTTCCCAGAGGAAACCTGACAGCTATACCGGCTTTGGATCATTTCCGATAAAGTAACCTGATCATGTCACCATATGTATATAATACGTTGGGTAGGACCAGGATGGAACTCACAGTCAACCTTAACCCAAGGGCAACACTCTCGATCCTACCTCTAGCCCAACCATGGGGAAGCTCTCATGGTATATCCCCAGCCCGAAGGCTTACTAATTATTCAAGGGATCTCTCATAGTCTACCCTTATTATATATATATATTTAATACGTTTGGTAGGATCGGTATGGAACTCACAGACGTCCTTAACCCAAGGCCAGCGCTCTCGATCCTACCCCTGGCCCAACCTTGGGGAAGCTCTCACAGTCTATCTCCGGCCCGAAGGCTTAAGAATGATTCAAGGGAGCTCTCACTGTCTACCCTTAGCGCGGAGCCGTAACATAGCGGAGCTCTCACTGTCCACCACTGGCCCGAAGAATTATCATTCAATTAGGGGAGCTCTCACGGTCTACCCCTAGCCCGAAGCCGTATCATAGGGGACCTCTCACAGTCTACCCCTAGCCTGAAGCATAGTCATTTAATTAGTATAACTTATAAGGAATATTCTTCTTATAGCATTCATATCAATAAAACATGGCATTTCCATCTCACTATATCACATAATCACATCATTTATCATAATCATCACATTGATATAAGGTACATTAGACAACCCGCTCATGTGCGGTATTTTCTATCCCCCAATTCATTCTTTATTCCTTTAATTTCATTTCAAAGACATATAAGGATTTAAAAAGCTATAAGAGATGCTAAGGACTACTCCTCCTAGGTAAGTCCCACTCACTAGACCCATTCCATTAACATAATCCATGATTATTACATTATTCTAAGGCATGGTCTCACCATCCTAATCCGTTTAATTCAAGTTTCACCAAAGCATAACAAGAATTTAGTAGGAAAGCATAAGAGTCTACTTCCTACTTTTATCTTGAGGACTGTTCACCTCTGATTGAGGTGTTTTATTATTAAGTCGTTAGTTTAGTGACCAAGATAACATTTTATCTTATTCCTGCAATTCAGACTGTTTCCACACAAGCATTTATTCAGGACTAAGTTACAGAAATAACTCTTTACTACTTTGCATTAAATAAAATGGCAAGGAGAGGGACCCTACCTCAAGGTGGATCCGTCCTTCCACTCCGGCTCTTGGCACTTTATAACTAAGCACCGGCGCCGCTACTCCCCCATGAGGCATATGTGATTTCACATACGTTTAAGGACACCTAGCCTCTATGAACATGCCCTGCATGGCCATGAGCGTACACAAGAGGATCCTTACACCTATGCTTATACTCATATAGCTGTCTCCGCTCACCTGCGCTGGCACTTTTTATATATGCAATGGGGAAAACTTGCCCTGTACGTGTATATTCGCTTCCATGGACGAATACACGCATATCGGGGGAACCCAAGTACATATAAATACGTACCTATTCCTATGCAGGCGAGCTGCCTAAGCTCCGGCAAAGAGAAATCATTCCAACATCCTAATGCACAAGGAAAAACACACAACGAGCCTTAAAAAAACTAAATACATTAATTTAGAGGATGTACAAACCATAAACGGGCAAAACCATTACCTCAGAATCAACCCGGCGGACCGAAACAACCACAATCCGCTACGCCATTGGTGGCGGACATCGAATCTCACCCAAAGGAGTCCCAACGGACCCTTCGTATCACCCTAGAACAAGAGAAACAAGGAATATCATGAAATAAAAATACCACCCTAACCCTAGGGTTCGGACGAACGGAAAATAGGGCAAAAAGGAGCCCTAAAATCGTCCAAGAAGGAGAGGGAAGTAGAGGAGATGTCTTACTGCGACGATCCGGAGAAGAACCCTCAAGAAAACGGAGAAGAAAATGAAGGAGGAGGGAGGCGAGGGGAGCTCCGTGCGTTGCAGATCCAAGGGGAAGGGCTCGCGCGGGTTCTGGATGAGAGGGTGGGGAGGGAGTGTTAGTTGTAGGTTTTTATTTTTATTTAATTTTATATTATTTAAATTTTAATCAAACACCTAAATGATACCCGAGAACAAGGTTTGACCCGCACGGTTTGCCAAACCGTGGGCAAACCATGCGGAGTCTCCTGTATCTAAGAGATCTCCCGCACGGGCTAGGCGCACGGTTTGGGGAAACTATGCATAACCCATGCGCACGCCACTACCTCCTTTAATAAGGCCTCACAGTTTGGGCTACACGATTTTCCAAGCTATGCGCCAACCAAGCGCCCTCTGCAGCACATTAAAAACAATGGTCCGGTGCTTCCAAAACCCCTCGGGCCACCTGAGAAACTTAAAGGGCATTCTCCAATGTCCAAAAACATTAAAAAGTAAGGGGTAAAACCTTCAGAACCACGTTCCAAATCCCGATTATAAAAACGAATGGTTTAGTAATTGAAAAAGTTTAATTTCCCCCGCTTTTAACCAGGTTCAAAATGCGGTTCATTACAGAAACATAAAAAGGAGTGAACTAAAAAGAGCGGTAATGGTAAACAAGGGATATTTGTAAGAATAATATTTCACATAAGGGTATGAGAATATGATCCTAAAATAGAGGATCATAATTTCACATCAATGACAACATACATGAATCATTCAATGTAGATTTTAGTTCACAAGACCTGAATCATAAGGAAATAAAATACATAAGACGTGAAAGTATAACATAGGAATAAAACATGGAATTGTTGTAAACACATAAGCATATACATTTATTTATATAGTAGTCAAGGTATTGATTTCAAGACTATTTAAATGTACAAAGTCATTTATAGAACCGGGTTCACAACCCATTCTAACCCTCTATTACTAAACTGATTTCACCACTTGTTTTAGACATATATTATTGAACTGAGTTCTTTTCCCATTCCAACCCTGTAATATTGAACTGAGATCATTTCCCATTATAAACATGTCAATATCATTATATATAAATATTTACCCAATTAATTTGAGGGAAATATAGGTCCCAACCATCTCATAGTAAAATCATACATACATGTTCTATAATATCATAAATGACTGTATCATAACCCATGAAATGAAATGGGTATTATAAACCTGAAATCATATCATAACACTTGGAAAGAGATGGGTTTCAGAATCCTTTTATCATGAACATAACTCATGAAAATAAGGTGGTTTAAAATTTAAATAACCCATGAAAGAGAATCATGTTTCAAAATCATATAACCTGTGAAAGATAAATGGGTTTTATAGACATCATTCCATCAAAACATAATCCATTTGGTGAAATAATATTAAAGGAAACATTGAATTATTTCCCCATAAATGCATGGGTAACACTAGTGGATGATATCAAAGATGTGAAATAAATTTTAAATATCGTTAAACAGCATTTCTTTAAGAAAATATCCTTTATCAATTGAAAATTCTTTTTAAAACATAAAACCCTTTTGAAAAAACTATTCTTTAAAATTTGATTTAAAATTTTATAAAAGAATCATTGAAAACAATAAGGCATTTTTAAAATAATATATCCATAAAAATGGACATTAATGAACATTGAAAACATATTTGATGAAATTTTTTAAAACATGGTTTTTAATACAATAGATTTCTGAATCAACAGTGAGAAAGATAAATTTTACATAAAAACATTATCTTAAGTACCATAGAGTGAATAAACGGTACTAATACATGGATATATCTTGAATAAATAAAGGATAAGTGAAATTGTGAGTGTTCTTGAGAGAAGGATCATAATATTTCAACAATTGAATCCTAAACATAAACAATCTTGAAAAGTAATGAGATTGTCTCAATAATCTCTTATAACATGGTAACTTGGGATCATACTCTCCATGTAAGAAATGAAAATTAAATTTAGATAAAAATATTATGACAAAAATCAAATTCAAGATATAACATGTAAAATGAAATTATCAACACCTCAAAATAGAATTTAGGTTTGTAAAAACCATGAGTCTCAACAAAGGAAAATTGAGACAAAACAATTTTACAGATTTGGTAACTTTTGAAACATAAACCCTATGAAATAAAGATCATAAAATGGATATGTGGATTCATATAAATTTAAGTTTAAGATACATAGTATAAAATCATGTTTATTACATACACCACAAAAAAGTAAAGAGTGGCAAACCTAGCCTGTATCTCTCGAAAATAAAAAGTGAGATAAAATCACCTTACATTGTGTATTAACACACATAGTACTCATTAAAACAACCTATATAATAAATATAAATTTATTATACATATTTTACAGAACAATATTCTCATATATATGGTTTTATTATAACCTTATATTACATTCATGATAACAATCCTATGTTAAGGATTCACTTTCGGTAATATTTAATTTATTAGGTACATGTGTCCTAATTTGTTATACTGTTTGTAGTTATACTTAATATCAAGAATTTTAGAATGTAATCCATGATATAAATATTATTTATACAATGTATATATGTATTATAATAATCTATACAATATATTAGTCTAAAATTGAAAACACAATTCATGGAGATGGTAGGTCTCACGTACACATTAACAATATTTTCGTATAATTGTTGTGTTGAAAGAAAGAAAGTAAAAGACATATATGTATATTTATGTGTATGTATATATAATTATTAAAGTGGGGTTTTTGATACAACATATGTTTTACATATTCACTAAAACCATCATTAATACAATCCATGTAGTGTATAAATGAATCATATCGCTTTGAGGGGGCTGTAGTCCACACTTCGTCAAACATAATTATCTTAGTAACACCAATTGGAAAGATACAGATATATGTGTTGTAAAAAACTAAAATAAATATATAAAAGTATAATATATAACATATACAAAATATTGTCCATCATAATTTCTTCCATTAGTGTTTGTATGTAAAATTGAACAAACTCTGTTTTGTAAGACGATAGTTCTCCATACACATAACCATTATTTCTGATATCCATTAAGTTGTGGTTTGTGTATGTGTAGGTTGAAGCCATTGAATAAAAATATAATAGTAAATTAATGAAACTTGTTTTATCATGCAATCATTGAATAAAGAAATTTGAGTTGGTGTATGAGGAAAATAAAATATATGAGTTTGAGAGAAGGTGTTACATCTTTATTGGGTAACTTCTTATAATTTATGCCAAAAGGCTTCCTTGGAGTACATTATTCCCAAGGGAATGATTCTAGGAGGAAGTTAGGATTTATGGTTTGTTTATTGGTTAGACATTATCCAAACTTAAGAGTCACTAATGGTGTGAGTAAGGGGGAGAGGTGGTGTCTTTTGATAGGGAAGGAAAAGGACTCACTTGTTGTTTTTGAAAATAAGTTGGGTGTACACGTTTTATTACCTAACAAATCATATAAAATAACATAAATAAATAATTAAAGGTTTATTTATGAAATATTTCCATAATATTGGATATTAAAATGTTTCCAGGTCATTTGGGCCCCTATGATTAAGGATCAGTCTTTAATTATGCTTAAATTGACATTAATTGTTGTGACTAATTTAATCAATTTTATTAATCATGTTTGTAAAAAATATAAACGAAAAAATTTGAATATAAAAATCATACTAATTAAAATGGTGTATGTTGGTTTTTCTATATTAAATTGACATAAGGTTAAAAATTATTATTAATTCTAATCCCACAAATGGAATGAAATTACGGGTCGTTAAATTAGAAAGAAGTTCAAATAATTAGTATGTTTTTATACAAAATTTAAAAGTGAATTTGATTATAATAAACTAAATTTTATTAAGAGTTGTATAATTAATATTATTTTTCCTTAAAAAATGTAAAATATAATTTCAAAACATTATTTATTTAAAATAAAAGGCAGTTTTTTAACAAAAGAATGGTATTTTTCATTGTTCATTAAAAAATGAAGTTTTAAAAAAATCCAAAAATAACCCTAAGATAATTTCAACATTATAAATTAAAAAATTAGGTTTTTGTTATCAAATTAAATTTATAAATCTATCTAAAATTAATTTTATTATTTTTCATAAAAGGACATTAAAATCCATTCATTTGAAAAAATGGTATTTTTAAACATAAAAGGACATTACAAAATATCATATATTTCATTATCAATACGTTTTATTAATATAAAAAATAAAAAATATGTAAAAAAGTAGTTTTAATGTTCCTATTACTATTTAAATGGATATATTATAACTATCTCATTTAAATGATTACAACAATAAAATCTTATTTTATAGAAGCATTGTTGATGTGTGTAACATATGCTAAGTTGATGTTCTGTGAGACACATGCCAACATCATGTTCTGTGTAACGAACTCCAATTATATTCTAGGTGAAAGGAATACTTTAAATAGTTTATTTTAGGAAACAAATGAAAATTTAATTTTGTAAAACAATGTCTCATAAAAACCCATAGAGTTACCACACCATCACTAATAATAGAATATTTTAGGTTTAGATATTTACAATTTCATTTTAAAGATAGATTTTGTGAAAATATTTCACCACGTGAATTATTGTGTAAAAAATATTTACTGATTCAAATAAAATTGGTAAACAGATACAAATAAGTTTCTGACCTATTATGAAATATTTTGTTATGAATCCAACATAATAAGGTTTGAAAATTTGATGTATCATCAATTTTAATCTCCAAATTTTTTTAAATGGTTATGAATGTCAATATAAAGTATATGATAAATTGTAAACACATTTAAATACAATATTCCCATTTATATAAATTATAGTTAGTTCAATATATCAATCATTTAACCCTTACTATTTACCCAAGGGACTAAAGATCTTGCTAATTTCAATGATGCGGAATATTAATAGATAGTTATGATCACATACCTTAAATAAGGATATTTGATTCACTGTCTGTGACCCACGAAATATGACAATGATAAACTGTCTTGAGTCACTCAGGGGAAAAAAAAGATGGTATCAGAAACTTAGGAAAACACATCCTCCTCATTATTTTTCAAAACAAAACCCAATACATCCATAAATCTGACCAAAATGATTTTTTTTATTGTGAGTGAACGAGGAACCCGGAAGGAGAAAATGGGAACTCAATGGGATTTCCATAAACTTGACACCAGAGACCAATGCTCAAGGTTGTTGAATAATTATTTATGTTACTCGATAAAATACTATCGATTTTACATAATAGTCATGGGAGATATTGGATAATTGATGATTTTAGAATAGGTTCAATATGTTATAACCAGTGGTAAAATTAAAATATAGTGGTTCAGAACCCCAAGCCATTTTATACTCACTGTTATTTCACCTAAAACTAAATTTTAGCCCATAGACTGAAAATGTTGTGTCTCATAACCTAGAAGGCCTCTAGATTCCATAGCTTATATCTTGAATAAATCTTATATTTCCATTGTTTGGCTATTACTCAACCTATATACAATTCCAAAATCTCTCCTAAAACATCATACACACTAAAACCCTACATTCATCCAATCCAGACAAGTATAAAATGTACTAATTCCTATGAATACATTTCCAAAACCACTAGGATATAACATTTGGTCACTACAAATCTCATCTTAGACAAATAGAACCACACTTACTAGCCTCTACTAGTCTCTATTCTATAAATAATCTTAAAATCGTAGCCACACTAGATGTGGCAGAGTCACCATAGCCCAACATCATTAGGACTCTACACTATAGGGACTCAACCCCAAAACAAGAGCTATGATTATGTTTTAGATTTTATATCTATGTGATATACTATTCTTTTACTATAAAATTAATGAACTCTATGTATTTCACCTCGAAACATTAATTGATTCCTCTAAAACCTAATTTTCACCATTTAGAATTCTAGGATGTTTTCATCTATTATAGTGTTATAAATGGGTTACAAAACACCAAATTGATAAGTTAAATTAAAAATGATGAATAAATTTAGAATAAGTAATTGTAAATTAATTTTATTTGAAAAAAATAAGTATTTTTAAAGAAAAAATAATAAACAAAGAATTATTTTATGGGAATTTGGATTACATATTACCAAGTCATATTTCATGATAATGATTTTTCTAAACTCAAACTCCATTTTTTGGGACATTAATTTTTCTCCATTAACATTTTTTATAATATTTAATTTCATTACCCATTTTCTATCTCAAACATTATTTTCTAATTCCTTATAATTATATTACAATTCTTATCAAAATTTTATTTCTAGATATTCCTCACTCACTATAATAAGTCATTTGAAAGGGAAAATTTTATACTGTATAATATGTATATCTCTTCTACATACATGTACATTCATATGATAATTTTTATTTAATAATATTTAAAATTTAAAAAATTATTTCAAATATGATACTTTATTACTTCACATTAATTTTATTAAGAATGAAATTTTGTTACTCATTTATTTATGAGGATTTTATTAAATTGTTACATATTATATAAAATATAGTTTTTCCATTTCCTTATATTTTTAATATTCAAACACATAATGAGTCCAATTTACATTTATACTTTTAGTGGTTCCATTATTGGTAATTTAATTAGTAAATATTGTTTTTAAAAGTGATTTTAGCCTTTTGAAAATATTTTTTAAGTGACCTGTAGTGTTTTTTAAAATAATTTCATTAACATAAAATGAATAATATTTGAAATGTTTTCTTATATTTTCGTTTTAATTCGTAGAAAATTCATTATCAATAACTATTTCTCACCCTCTATGCATAACCCTATAATGATTCTTATTATATTTTTATTTTTTTAATTATTATTTCATTATAATGTTATCCAATTCATAAATGATTCTTATTTTTCTCCATATAAAATTGACATGTTTCCCGTTTTCATTTAATAGTTTAATTAAGATATGATGTTTGAATAATAGTAAGTGGCCCACAGAGCAATAGTTTTTTAATTATGTGAGGGGTGAATACAGTGTTTTATTTATATCCAACACATCAGTTAAAGAATATATATTCTGAAATTATTATGTAATGAAACATGGTAGGTGGGCCAATAGTACAATGTTTTGGATATAAATTATTTTATAATATTTAATTATAATCATTTAAACATTTTAGTACAGAGACTCAACATATGTAATGATTTTATATTCTTATTCTAGTTCCAAATTCTTATTTTTTATTGTGTGAAACCTAATTATAATTATGATTTGACATGGGATATTTTAGATATTCATATTTACCATTTTATAGATCTACATTCTTATATATAAGAAAAGATAATGGAATAGAGTCCCTTGATTGCAACCTTTGACCCTATGATCATGATATATTGATTAGGTATTTATCCAAAGTTCATTTTAGGTACATATTTCAACTTTTTAATCTTTCATTTAAAAAAAATTACCCACATTTCTGTTAAATTATTAGATTTGTAGTAGTTCTTTGTAATTTCTCAAATTATAACTAGATTAGAAATTGGATTTTAATGTAGTGATTCTTTTTGAAATGTTGGGTTCAAATTTTATTGTAGGGAAATACAATATGAAGTAATAAAATAAATAAATTGTTGAAAAATTATGAAGGCCATGTGTGGCCAAGAAATACATAGTCACAATGATTATAATGGGTACTAACACTATGTTTACACTTCATTAACTCACTGTCACAAGGTAAGAAATGTGACCATGCCATCAAATATCCATAGGTACTACTCACATTCACCTTCCCACCTTATGGAACCATTTTCTCATTTTAATTCTTCCTATAGTGTGTTCCATCAACATGCGATTTTTTGAAAAAAAACGTAAAATGGAAAAAACAGATGGCTATGTAATCAAAATTCACTAACAATTCTATTATAATCTTGATAGAAAGGCATAACATGACACATTAATTTTCATCCTTCATCTCATTGTATGTATACTGATCATGAGATTTATAGTAATAATTAATTCCCCATGCTTCACCTACCCAATCATTCCTCAACCTTCTAAGACATTATCCTATACAAAATCATCCACATACTTGGAAGATAAAGATCCCTCTTTAGAAAATCTTAATGATTATATAGAGATTAGTTGCTACTCCAAATGTTAGCACCACGATTTCTCTTCTTCAACAAGTAAAATAATCAAGCCACCTACCTTGTTAGGGCCACAATTTTCTGCCACCCCTAGAATTGTTATTATAACAAAGTGAAACCAATTTACTAGATACTCATAGAAGTACTCCACTATTCTGGGATCCCCTTTGATTGGGGGGAATATCTAGAAAATCACACCACAAGAAAATATTCCCAACTACATAGCCTCTAAAATAAATCTTGAATTACACTCTCCAATGAAGGATAATTCTACTTTTCGACGCCAGAGTTGTGTGGTGAAGCACCAAGAAACCATGAGGACATGAATGAAATAATGGAGTAATTCAAAACAAAGAATCTATATCCAATACAAAATTGAACTATGGGTGTTTTAATATTTCATTCATGAGGTAATAAATAATATTTATTATATTGGAAAGATACAATCCCACTGAGAAATAAACTGATGGCCTTAATTATCCAATAATGGGTGAATCTAAGTTATAGATAATGATAGTGTGATGTCTCCTAGCTAAAAAAATATTCATATATGATACATGAAATATTGAGTCCCATAATTAAAATACATTCCACATTTTCCATTACCCTCTACTATTAAACAAAATAATAATCCATTATCCAACATATATAGGGATAGATCATTGATGATCACGGATATCTCATAGAAACCATTCAGACCATTCAATGGGGATACTATCAACCATTTATATGGATGAAAATACAAACATTGCTCAAAGTAAAAAATCTATAATTTAATGAAGAATCATTTATCTCTCCTATGGTGAAAACTGTGGATTCTAAACATTCATCTATATAATGATATCACTACAAATTGAATATTGGGGTATACTCAGGGACTCTTGGAAGGGAAAAAATATTTTCTTTATGGATTCCCCCAAATCCCCACATGTTGGGAGTCTTTTTTTATTTTATTTCCTTGTTCGAAAAAATTGATGATGGAACATTAGGTCATATATGGTTTATAAAATTATAATTCATTAAACTAACATATTGATGAATTATGATTATTTAATTCTATTATTAACTCTGTTTTGTTGAATTAATGGTCTTTTTAGTATAGGTTTGTTTGGATATTAAATATTATTTTATTCTACTTATATTAAGTATTTCACTCTATAGACACTTGTATTATTCATTTAATGTCATAGTAAATATTGGGGTAACTCAATGGTGAATGTAGGTATCCACTCACCCGGATAGGAAAATATTTGAAATACAGTGGTTCTTGTATCTCCATATCTAATATAAAATATCTTAATTCATGTAACCAATAAGATTAAATTGATGAGTTGATACTTATAAAATAATTGAATAATGATTCTGCAAGTGAATTTGAGAATAGTCCAAGGCTTCACCACTAAATCATTAATTGATTATTAGAACCCATTAGTTTTACATACTTATTCCTTATAATTGTCCCCAAAAAACATTATTTTAGCAAACATACATCATTTTCTTCTCCAAATACAATTCGATTCAAAGTTTTCACTATATATTTGTCATGTTAAAATATTATTTTATACGAGCCACTAGAAAGGCACACATCAAACCCAACAAAAAAAATTACAGATCCGAGATCTTTAGAAAAATTAGTTTTTTTAATGATAAGAACTAGTTCTCACATCCACACTACCATAGATCCAATAGTTATGATATAAATTTTGGAAAGACTCAAAACTCTTTGTAACACAGAGCAAGAAAAAATATAAATTTTAATCACCCAATTGGTCAAATCACCCTCCTCAGTCTCTTTCTCCTACTAATCTATATTACAAAGTCAAAGTATGGTTGTCAATATTTTTAACATTAATTGTACTTTGAGATACATTTATTGACATGAATTCAATATTAACAACCCAAAATGACAATTAAATGATAATAAGGAATATGTACATAAGGCAGTACTGATCGGGATAATGCAAGTCTTTAATGGGATTTTTAGTGGGGACCCTAATAGGAACAGAATAAATCTTAATGATGTTTGAAATGGATTTCTAATGAAATTACTCCCTAAGTCTCAAATAAACTAGAAGTATTTACTATTCTCAATTAAAGTAAAATCTAAGGTGTAGTTAAACAATATACAACCTATAGAAATAAACTCATTTGATGAGCTAAAGAATATATCATTTGAGATATTATTTATTTCTACATGGATTTCTATGCTTTGAATGAATATTTATGGAATAAAAAAATAAACTCATGAAAATATCTATGACATCGGGGGAGGATTAATAATTTTACCAAATCTTTCCCACATAATCCATATAAACAACGTCACTTATTTTTGTATTAATACGAAGGATTGATATATAATAAATGAAATCAACTTGATCAATTTTATGAGGATCCTTGATTAATAATTCATCGGCTATGTTATGAAAACTCATTGGAACGATCTCTAAAAATTCTCAAAATTTTAGTACCAAAACTGCAACTAGAGGATCACATGAGGTAAAATGATCCCAATCAACATTTTTATAAAATTAAATTAAATAATTAAAAACACATGTGAGACAATTATATATAAATAATATACAAGAATCATCAACCAAAACTACCCCATTGGTCTACCAACTATGTTATTCCAAGTAGAAATTTATTTATGGATTACCTATAGATCAGGTAACTGAATGTCATGATTCCATGTTCCAAAAGATATTAAAGAATCTAAAAACTAGAAACTGTAGATTAAGATAAGTCCTCACAAACAAATTTGGAGTTGGGATGCAACATACTCATATTCATTAATTTCAATAGGCTTTACAATAACCATTTGGGAACCTTCCATTCTAGATATGGAATTTCCAAACATCTGTATGATAAGAGTAATTACAAATAGAATAACCATCCATGCAAGAAAAGTTGATGTAGAGAACAGAATCTGAAAATAACCAAGACACCACCCACAGCAGGCATGGGTCATAATTAAAATAATTAATGTAAGAAAACTTGGTCAAACTATTACCTCCATTAATAATATGGTACAAAATAGGTTAGGTAATTTTCTCACTATTTAAAATTTTAAAACCAAATTGAAATACAAGTTCCATTTAATTGTAGAGTGGATAATAACTAGAAGTAAATAAAGGATTACACCTAGAATTTGAAGAAAAAATTAATTATTAGAAAGGATGAACCATAGAAGAGCTATATATTGTGGAGGCAATGACAGAAAAAACAAAACATAAACGAAGGACTATAGAAGATACACAACAACCCACACCTCTATTCCCTATAAGGATGCATGAACCAGGAATATCCAAGGACGAATCATTGAAGTAAAAAATATTGGAAGTCTTCATTATTTTAGAGAACAATATCCTCCAACTGTAACATTTTCTTTAGATTACAAGTTATGAAAAAATTATTAATGAAATGTGCACCAGTAGAAGGTGATTTAAAAGACATAAAGAGTTAGGACTATGTAAGACTTTTTCTTCTCTAGTCATCCCTCAAATCCCTTAAAAAATCCCTGATCTAGGTATATTTGTTTTTACCAAAAAAATTGGTAAGATTTATTTTTCAATGCACTATGTGAATTGGGTTCTTTAATTAATGTAAGACATCATTATGTTTATTATTATTTATATATGGGAGAACATAAACCCAAATTTGTGGTTGTATAGCTTTTAAAAATAGATACTGCTAATCAGGTAGGTGTCCATGAGGATTTTTTATAAGTGTACACAATTACTCATTCTTTATTAACATCTATATTCCTCACATGGAAGATGGAGAATTTTAAATATCAATCTCCCATTATTCTTGGTAAAACATTTCTAAACATCAATAAAACCAATATAAATTTCAATGAACATATTGTTGTTATGACAAAAGGTGATAAAAGTAGATTTTAACATTTTTGAATAAATTAAATATCCACATGAAGAACAATATATTTTCACATTAACAGATTTTGAACACCCATGTACCTCTATGGAGGAAATGGAAATATTTAATAACCAAATTATACCATAAGAGACTTTGGAAACACCCAAAATTCAATACAAATATCTTAAAGGGATATAAATTAATCTTTATAAAATTCAATGAACTTATCAAATTAAAAAAAATAGAATTATATTGATGAATTACAAAAATATTACCCAGTCATTTCTTCCTTTTATACATAGTTAGACTGAATAGATAAAAACAAATGAAAACATATCTATAGGACTATCCTATATTTAAATTAAATATGTTTCCCAAGAATTTAATATATTCTTTTTTAATAGTGGATAAAAAACAATGGTCCATGATTTCTAACAACATATAAAATAACCATAAATACAGTCTACTCAAAATAATAGAAAACATTGTTATGGACATAGCATCATAAGTGGGGGATATTAAATGAATTAGAACTTCCACCTACACACACAATATTTTACGAATAAGGATCCATGTTAATATGACAACAATAGAGAAGGATCAACCATGCCCACTTAGATATTGAATAACATATATTACATAGTATTTTAAAATATAAAATAATATATCAAATCTCATATTCACATTGCATGATTCACATTAAAATTTTTCCAATATAAACTGGCTACACAATTGTGAATGATGAAAAAATAAATTAGTATCCACTAGTATCCAAATTACTTGGTTTTTCTTAGTGAACTAAAATATATTAAACTATGTCACAAAAAAATTCACATTCCCATACTCTTTGTAAATAAAATTAATGAAATAAAATTTATGAAAGGACCTTACAATTTTCTTGATAGTTTTGGTGATATTTACTAGTTCCCATAGATCTATATGATCAATAAAAAATCATTTTTACATGTAGAATCAATATATTAACTTACATAAGGATTCATTTTATTATTTCGAATTCCCCATGTATCTCTCAATGTTGCATAGAAAGTATCTTATCAAAACTAATTGAGAATTTATTAGATGTATTAATTGTTAACTTCACATTAAATGGAAAATTATTTCAAAACTATATGGAGAGTTTGGAAAAGGGTTTAGGAAAATTTATTGGGAAAAACCTCATCTTGAAAATTATAAAATTCCATTTGATAGATGAAAAATAAAATGTATTCTGATATATGATTTATAAATAAGGAATTAAAGTAGATGTACTCTAAGTAGATGCTAATTTGATATTTCACCACCCCACCACTATCAAGATCATTATATCAATTTTGTTGTCTATGGGACTTTATATAATGTTTATTAATGCCTTTAAGAAAATATCATTACCCATCATTAAATTAATCAAAAAAGAAACTATTTTTGTATTTTTTGATTCATGTAGGACTACATTTTAAAAATTAAATGAATTTTTACCCTATTCCCCCATCATCTTCCCACCAAACTGGAGTTATCCCTTTGAGATATTATTTTATGTGTCTATTATAGTTATAGTTTTCATGTCATCTCAAATGTTTGATAATATTCCTTGAGTGATATCCTCGATTTTAAAAATACAGAAAAATACCAAGATTAAATATAGAAAAGTAGAGAATGCGATTTTTATTGAAATATATTTATAAAAATTTTGTTCTTATCTCTTATAAAATAAGTGGATTTTCTACTATGATCATTATTCCTTATGATATTTTAACAAAAAATACTAATTAAAAGACCAAACGGGTATGATGGGTGTTGTTTGTAAAAGATATTAAACATGTGGTTAAGGATAATGAGGGATGTAAAATATAGTACCTTACCACATGTAAAGGATTCCTCACACTACAAAGGTAGAACCAATCCAAAAGACTAGTCTTCATGATTCATTCTTTGGTAAAAAATTATATAGCGTATCCTAAGGTTTTGGGTATTCAAACAAAATAATTTTCGTGTCACAAAAAATGTACCATCTTCTTCACTAAGAATCAAACTTCTAAACTAAAATCTGAATCCAAACACTATTATTAGAAAGACCCTTATTTAGGAAAATATTGTAATTACTCATTCCTTAGGTGATTCATTCCGTACGAAGATATATGTTTTTGTGATTTCTTTTATATATACAGTTGAATGTGGAGGCCATCTTGGGAACCAAAGAACTACTAGAGGATTATTGAAAGATAATCTATTTTGTACTTAAATCATTGGAAATTAAAATGATATTTGTGAAACACTATAAAAAATTCTATTTTTCTTGGTTAATTTTTAATATATAATAAATTATCTAAATTTTTTTTTACTTTTTTTTATTATATTTGATGTTAGAGAAATTGAAATCAAGGTTCCCAATAACTAATTAAGTTCAAGATGTAATTTTTGGAAGAACCTTTAGATTATCTTGAACTCCAATTTACTGTAGAAAAATAAATACTCCCATGTATTATTTTCCATTCACTTGTGTCAGGATTTTTATTTTATATTGAACTTTAATTATTAAATAAATTAATTCTGGAAAATAATAGAGATATTATAGGAGTCTATGGTGGGGTAAGTGACCAAGAAATATTATTAAATAAAAAACTATATTCCCAAAAATATAGTTTTTGTTATTATTTATTATATAATGTTGACTGTTTTCATATATCTATTATTTCATGAAAATTATTTATACCCTACCTAGTTTTAAAATAATGTTATACAGATATTTAATTTACATGATTTGGGAATATAATACATTATATTTTTATTGGGTGAGCTTTTCGTTATTTTATATAGGGATGGTTGGTAAACTAACATGGATATTAGGTGTGAGTGAAATGATATTTGTGGAATATATTTTAGAACATTAAATACTTTTAATTTTTTTAATTTATAAGAGGTAACTTATAATATGTGAGAGAAAACACCTTAGGAAGAAAATATAAATGAAAATGAAAAAGGTATATTGATCCTAGACTAAAAATGGGTAATTGGGAACCCATAATTAGGTTCATAGGACAAGGGAACTAGGTGTGTTTCTATAATTAAATAAATCTCTCTCGATAAGTTCCATTCATAGTTCTTTGTATATAATTATTACTAGGGAAAAATAAATTTCAAAAGTACCGTGAAAAAAATTAATCCATTTTGGTTTTTTTAATATTAAAGCCATAGATATAAGGGAAATGGGCTTCTAAAACATTCATTAAAGTTGAATCAATAATATGGGAAATCAAACTATGGATTAAGAATGATAAAAAGGTGGGATAAATGGAGGTGATTGTTTGTTAATTTGTATTATACATGAATCTAATTCAATTCACTCATTAAATATAAAATTTAAGGAAATGAAAAAAATGAATTGGTTTGATTCACTTATGAGGCATGATAAAGTGAAATTTTTATGCGTTTTTCTGTTCTCTCTTATATAGATAGTAAATTTTGATAGAGAAGTATTAACATTATTTATTTTCCATTTTAAATAAATTTATTTAAATTAGAAAACGTCCCATTAGTGCAATAGTCAAAGTGTGTGGTTGACGTGACCAGTAAATTTCAATATTTTTATGTTCTATTCATTAATAATAACCCAAATTGTAATTCAATTTCACGGATTGTTGTAGTTTCTAGTTATATTATTAAATTTAAACATGATTAGAAATTATATTTATATATGATTATCTTTTTCAATTATTAGGTTTCATATTAAATATTGATAAATATTGTAATTAAAAAATATGACCATTTACATGTTGAAAAATAAAAAATACTAAGAGGGACCATAACTGTCACAATCACAACGCTTACCATCAATGTAGAGAGTATGATACCACTACATTAACTTACTATCACATGGTTTTCATGGTGAAAATTACTTCAACATACGACAGGTACTTCTTATAATCACCCGCACACCGTACTACACCATAGTATGAGAATATGTATACCTACCATGAGTGCCATAAAATGGCCATGTCTTCATAAATTACAAAATGTAAAAAAATCTTACCACATAAAAAATTCATATATTGTGACATTATTCACATGGTATGAATACATCCAATGATCATTTCCATTGGAACCACTATCTCATGCTATGTACACTAACCATGAACTTCATGGTAAGAATGCTTACCACAAGATAAAAATACCATACCATAACTATACCTGTTAAGATTTTTTCCCAAACCCCAAACCTCCACTTCCACTAAACAATAAGATCCCTCTTGAGTTGTACCTAAATGAGATCCAAAGTATTTGTGCTCCTCAAAATGATTCCAACACCATTTATATTCCACTTCAAGGAAAATATGAATTTGACCTACATTGAATGCACCACCTTTTGCGGCTAACCATGGATTTTAGATGATAACACTATAAATCTATTTTACCAGGAGATTCACAATAGTAATTTTCTCTAATGTGGTTTCTTCTTGGAAAAAAATTGAGATCCTCTAGATTTTTTCACAAGAAAAGACACCATGCCTACCTAACCTTTTATGGAGCTATGGCCTTCCAATCTATCATGAAGGATAATGTTTAATGTTGATACTAAAGGCACATGGAAAAGGAAAAAATCACCCATGATGACCTAATGGAAACAAAGGAGAAACATCAAACAATGATACTCCATCCACTATTAAATTTAATTGTTGTTGGGTGTAAATAACAAGCATGAAGTAAGAAAGAAATGAAACTATAGTGGGAATATGTTTCTCTTCTGAAAATTAATCGGTTATCCGTCTCAATATAGTGGTGGTGAAATATAGGATGAAAATAATAAGATAGTGAAATACCACAGATATAAATAATTATAACCAATCAGTACAAGAAACAACAAGGACCATGACTAATGTCCTCGCACAATTTTCCATTTACCACTACATATAATCATGGGACCACTCAATCCTCAAAAATATATTAGACTATATCATGGAAGGGCACTGATAAATCATATAATCCATCCAAAAATTTTGTTGGGGACATCTGTCAACCATCAAGATAAATTTAAACATTATCCCTAATCAAAGAACACATTCTATAATTTAATAAATAAAGACAATCATATCACATGGATAAAAACATGGATACCAATCATTTATCTGTAAAAATAGATAACTACACGTAGAAAAAATGGAGGCTCGAGGAATTTGGGAATGGGGAGAATATTTACAAGATTTATTCCATCATAAAACTTATTAATGTGACTTTTTTATTTTACAACACTATTGTAAAATTCGGATGATGTCATATTAGGTTATCTATTGTTTATCCAAAGATAATTCAATCATATATTCCATTAATGAATTATATTAATTAAATACCATCACAAACTCATATGTATAAAATAATGGTCTTATTAGTACATGGTTATTATTATTTTATCATTTTTTTCAATTATTGTATTATGGATTTAAATCAAATTCCACATGGATTAATCTAATTATTGTGATAGTAAAAAAGTGGTTTAATTCAATATTTAATGGAGATATCCATTCAATAAGGAAAATATAGAAAATGTATTTATAATTTTATCTCCATTTATGAACCAAAATTTCCTGATTCTTGTATTAATTTTGGTTTTATATGATAAGAGTATTGATAGAAAATAATTAAATAATGATTTAACAGGTGAATGGGGGAATAATAAAATGTTGGACCAATACTTATTTCATTAAATTTGAAATCCAATAATTTTACTGAAAAATTATTTTATTATGAACCCACAAATAAGTAAGTCAACACACATGAAAAATTATTTTCTTTGGTGATAATATGAGTCCATGATTTTATAGAATATTTATTATGTTTAAATATTGTTTTTTTGATCACCCTGTTATAGGTGAAAATCATATTTCTGTGTTTTATCACACAATATAATAACATGTACTATCTGTTCTTTTTTCTTTTACTTTGAATTTGAACTCACAAACAACATATGTTTCCAATATCCCTAGGAAAATATATTTTTTACAATGTATAGGATGAAATCATGTAATTATAATATTTTAATTTATGTTTAAATATAAAAATATAATAATATGGTATTCAATCTAATACCCATGAATTTCATGCATTTGGGTCATATTGGTTTGTGTTTAGTTATGATATACAATTTAAAACTTTAAAAAAATTTGTAAAGTAACCGTAATTCATTTTTGAATCATGTTAAATAGTAGTAAAACTAGTTTTTTATATCTTTGGTGATCCGTTAAAAAAATTAAATATAAAAAAATTAAATCTTTTTATGACAAACCTTGAGTATCATTTATTAAAATAATATTTCCATATGGTATGAAATAATTTGTTTAATTTTTCATATTCATATGATTACATAGTTTTTTTCAAGATATTACTATTTTAAACTCATTTTAACCATTTTGGTTTTAATAAATAGATGAATCTAGGAGAAAATGTGTGAAAAAGTGTTATTGATAATTTAGTCACTAACCAAGTTGAATTAAATATTTTTATGATAAATAATTGTCTTAGGTCATGAGAAGAAACAAGAAATATGTCAATATTCAAAGGACATGAATTATTTGTATACTCTATCAATTACCTCATGAGAAACTATCTAAAGAACCTTATTTGATCAACTGATCCACTATATTATTGAAAGTAGATCAGTATAATTGATATGAAATTCTAAATTCTCCAAGGCATAGAAAATTTAAAGGAACATCTCACTACATAAATTTTATATTTTGAATTATACCAATGATAGACTATGATAAGGTAAAAATAAAAAAATATTAAATGTGCATCATTGTATATGAATATTTAAAAATAATAATAAATATATCTATTTAAATAATATCGTCATGAATGAAATGGGATTTTGTTTTCGTAAGTAAAAGGAGGAAGAATTGAATAGTAGTTTTTATGTAAAAATCACAATACTTAAATCTAACACCTCATGATTCAACATTAACCATGGATAGAATATTGATCATTTCATTACTATATTAAATCCATATCTCTCTAATAATTATCTATAATGAATTTTGGTAGCTATGAATATATTGATAAATGTTATGTTCATGTGGAAATTTAAATTTTTGACTCTCGTTATTCTCATGGATTTTGGGATATGAATAATAAAATGAAGATTCATTCATGTTTGTGTGGATGGGTGTAAAAAAACAACATCCATTTTATATAAAATATAGTAAAAACACAAATTAAATTCTCTCAATTGAATGGGAAAATGTATTAACTGCTTATGAGTATGCCTAATAAATTTGATTTTTCAATATGTATAATGAATCCATGTAAAAAATGTGTATATAATTATTAAACCCAATCCACTAACCCCACATCATTCTCAATGTTAAGGGATTTTTGGAATTATATAAATCAATTCATCAATACGTAGCCAAATGAAGGGAATCAATTTTAGTAAACCACAATAACAACGGAATATTAATGTTAATATGAAATTGTTATCACCAATGTGGATCATGGTATTGAAAATTTGTGACATACACTTATTATACCCTTTATTACTTCAAACGTTATATATTTTTATATCTCCTCACATTTCATCATATCTTTTTTATTTTAATATAATATAATATCTACCTGAATGTTTGGATTTTGATTTACCCTTTGATACACTTAATGGAGTGATAATTTCATTAAATGTATCAAAAACATCTCAAAAATAATTTTTTCTGAACAATATTAATAAAAATTTATTTGTTTTAAACAAGTGATAGTTTATATGATATTTAGTATGTATTTTCTCACTCAACATTGACCCCATAAAATATTTTTTTGATTGTAAAATATAATTTCATATATTAAATTGTTCCGTAATCTAATTTTAGTAAATGGATTAGAAATAATATCTCATATCAACTAAGTCCAATACATGGTACTTCATAACAATAATATAGGATACATTCCTAAAATGGTTAGTGAGGATCTCTATATTGAATACCTGAAAATTACATTATAATTCGGTTATATATTTTTGAAAGTGATTATTGGTATACACCATTCGATATGAAGATGATTTTTAATTAAAATCATACTAGGTGTTATGCCTATGTCAATTATTAATTATATAATTAACCCCATTAAAATTAGGTAATTGAATATAAAATATCTATCAAATATGTAAGAGGGATTGATTGAAACATGTTCTTATATACAGGTTTATCCATTCAAATTTGTTAAAAATAAATATTGTTATTGGGTTTGTTCATTGATTTCTGTATACATAATAAGATAATTATAAAGAAACAATATTTTGTATGTTATATTGAATAATTTTTTTATCAATGAAGAGGGGATAAAAATATCCCAATGGTAGAAATTTTATTTAGATATCACTAATTATGTTGAAGGGGAAGATATTCCAATGAAATATTTATAAAAAATATATATTAAACTATGAATTTATAGTGGCCCATTTATTAATTATAAATATGAATTATTATTCTTATATTGGGTTACTCAATTATTTAGGGATTTTATAAATAAAGTTGTTATAATATTTATATATTATGTACAAAAAATATCTATGAGAAATAAAAAACATGATAATCCTTTTTTAAGTTGTTCTAAATAACATATGAGAGGATAAATACTTTTTAAATTTAAAAATTAAGATTTTGGGACATAAAATATAACATTCATGGGTTATATAATAATATTTTAGAGTATGTAAATTTATCTTCAAATGAAAGTGGAGATTGAGTGATTAAATACACTAAAAATATAATATTGATTCATTTGGTTTTTATAATGACCCACACATTTCATACATAGATATTACATCTTATTTGATAAATATTCACTATAATACATAATGTTAGATGTTATAATCATATATTTCTTATTCCATTGGAATCACGGATACGTAAAACACTAGTTCATTGGTGAACTATATCATCTCCCACTATGTTCATAATAACTATCAACTTCTTTTACATATCATACATAATACCTTTCTTCATAATGGAGGGAAAGGAAACATAAGAATGGGTGAGATCTGATGATATGTAAGGGTAAATAAGGGTGATACCATCATAACAAGAGTATATGTTAATGAGAATAATTGATTATCATTTTTAATACATTACATGCATTCCGTATATCATAAAAATGAGTTTTAAAAATCATTGTAGTTCATAGGGAATGAATCATATAAGAATCAATGAACACGATCAATGAGAACATTACATTGGAATAATACACAGAGTTTTTACTTACAGATATTCTTCTAAAATCAAACCTTAATAGTCAAGGACAATTTAAAAAATTATCATATTTGATTTAGTTCACTCCCCAAACCATCATAGTAGCCACGGTTTATTCCCCAGACTATAACAGTGCACATAGATGCATGAAAAATAGTGTTCAACCCTATTCTAGTCTTGTTTACCTAATTATATATTTATCTTTATCCAAAAAATTTGAGGTAGATATAGGTCATACCAATTATTTAATGAAAGTCATATATATTTGTACCATATTATAATAAAACATTATCGATATAAAAAACAAAAATTAATTGGTTTCCGGAACATTTAATCATATCATATCCCATAGAAAATAAATAGGTTTCTGAATAATTTTATCATTTCATCATTCCATAAGACATTAAAATGTAACATTTTTTATAAAAATATTATTATAAAAAATATAAAACATCATGGGAAAAAATAAAGACAGTACTTGTGGTTCATATACCCATGAAATCATATGTAACATCAAATGTTGTCATCAAAGGTAGAAAATGATTTTGTAAAATTACATAGAATATTTCTATTGAAAAATAACCACTAATCTTTGAAAAAACCTATTTAAAAACTAAAAATTTACAAAAATAAAAAAAATTCATTTGACAGAGAAATAATCATTCGTATTTTTAAATAAATCATTAATAAATTTATATTTCATGATGGAGGAAATATTTTTCTTTTCATATGACTTAAAATGAATATTAATTTAACATTTTTAGTAAAAATTCAAATGTTATTTGTTCAAATAATGAAAATAATATTCCATATGAAAAATATTTGTAAACGTCAAACAATAGAAAATAATTAGTTAAAAATTAATTGGTAATAATAAAAAATATTCATTTTTTGAAAACAAAGAGATGGAATATGATCAATATTCATCTCATAAAAAAAATAAATTCATTTTTCCATAAAATTAATATTTTAAACTGTTTAAGAAATAAATAGATGTAAATCAATTTAAGACATTTACTTTCTTGATATAAATATAGGATAATGAAATTTAATAGTTTATTTATAGATACATGATATTATTTCGTCATCATATGCGTAATCATATACAATCATAAAAAAATAAGATTGTAACATCAATCCCTTTCGGGTTAGGTAACATTTTAGTCCTAATTCCAGGAAATAAGGATACATGTATGGAAATTTAAATTGAAATAACTCCTTAATTATAATAAAAAATTTAATTCAAGTTCATTATATACACCACACAAAAGAAACAAGTGGTGAATATGACATGTGTCCCCTAAGAATAAATTTGAGAAAAAAGTTTTCATATAACAATACTATAATTTCAATAATAAGACCCATTAGAAAATAAAATAATAATAATAATTAAATATCCTTAAAAGAAATATATTCTTAATATTAAATTTCAATGGGGGAGTATAAAAACCACCCAAAATAATATAGTGGTGAATATGTAAAATGTCTCTCTGAAATAAAAAAAAATACTGTAAGTCCCTTACCTCAATTATTTTATTTAATTGTACATATTAAATAATATTTTATAATAAATAAAAGTTTTTTATACATTTATTGTATAAAAATATCCATATATATCATAATATATAAATTTAACTTATTACCTTTGTACCAATTTATTAACAATTTCCATGATAAAATCTAATTTCATTTAATAACAGCTTCATTTTTCAAGTGTGTTTTGGTTTTTTATTTTTATTCCTTTTACTTTGATTGTGATTATATAATCAAAAAAATATTAAACCTGATATAAATACAATATTATTCCCTATATATTTATTAATAATGATCTATTAATGTTAGATATTGAAAATTAAGGACACAATTTTTGGACATGAATGGTCGTACGTACACTTGAATATTAAATACATTTTATCAATGAATATAATGAAAGAAAGGTGAATTTAATTGTAACATTACATGATAATTTTTTTATCATAGAAAAAATATATATTACATCAATATATCATTATTACAATCCTTTTCAATATAAAATGTATAATTTTTCGCATCGGTTTGTCGAGGTGGTAATCAACATGTACGCAGAATCATTGTTATCATTTTCAAATAGATTTAAAGCTATGAAGGAAGGTGTGATATTAAAATTAAATTATTATAATTAATCTAAAAATATCACATATATATATTATTCGTCATTATATTCATCAGTATGAGGTGGTCACGGAAAATTAATTACATTGGTTTTGGAGGTGGTACTCTACCATAGACATGATCGATGGTTTTTATTCTCATTTTATGGGATTTGAGATTGATATATGTTATGAAATTTAAATAATAGCCTATCATAATATATGATATAGTGATTTTTTAGTATCTGAATGTTCGAATAAAATTTTAAGCGGTTTTGAGAAAACTTATTTGAAAATCCACGTTTAAGTATTATAACTCATCCTTAGAGAACCTCTTTAGGTTTACACCTAAGGAATTCATAAGAGAGTTTACAATTCAAAATAAATCCTCTAATTGGTGTTTAGGTAATTAATTAATGTAATTTTGTAAGTTTTTTTTGATCCAAATTGATTTGTATATGTGGATATGTGAGGAGAGAGGGCACAATTTTATAATTGGGGGAGAGGTTTCTCTTGGAATTTTCCAAAATAAAAAGTTCCACTAAATTTTAATCATTAATGAATGTTCAATAATATGATAACCATTCACCTTAGATGGTCTAATGTCAAAATATGAGTCGGAGATGTTTATAGTTCATTTAAACTCATATATTTCTATTTTGACCCACAGTAATTCAATTTAATTCTTAACAATAGAAATTAATTTATTAAGATTTTACTATTCATTATAAGAAAAAATTAGGTTGAAATTTACGTAAAATATTACTTATGAAAATTATTAATTTTGAATCATTTTTTATATGTTCAATTCACCATTTTATATGAATTTATTTTAAAAAAACAAACATATGAGATGAAATAAAATGGTTTTGAAAAAAAAAATCATCACTATAAAATGTTTAAATACAAAAATTCCCATTGAAATTAATCTTGATAAACTAAATTGAATTAATTAGGATATAATTGATGTAATTTTACTTTTAAAACATTATTAAGAAAATATAAAAAAATTAATTTCTTTAAAGTAAATGTAGGTTTTTAATAAATAATATCATGTTGACTATTTAGTAAAAAAAATTGAACTTTCGAGAAAAACATGAAAAAACACCCTATGAAAATTTTGACAGGTTTATCGCAAAAATAAATCCAATTTTTTGAAAAATTTTTTATAAAAATATAAAAATTCATTGTATTATTTTTTCATAAAAAGAAATAAAAATCTTCTTTTCTGAAATATGTATTGAAAAAAAGTAAAATGAATTTACAAAAAATTATGTACATTTATCTTTATATTTTATTTATATAAAAAACCAATGCATAATTTATTAAAAATATGTTCATTATTAATCATAAATCATTGTTTAATGATAATGGAATAATGACTTTTTTGACATAAATAATAATTCTATATAATGGTTCGTTGAAACATTGAATTATGTGTAATGAAAACTGTAAAATATATTACATTTATTAGATAACTAATATTTCGCTAAATCTCATAGTGTTACATCATACACCTCATAAAATAAATTATCCCAAAGAAATATGGATCTCTAATATAAAAAACTGATCATGATTTTTCCTTAATATAACCACATGATCCCATTTAGCTTCCTTAAATTGGTGGTTTCTCTATAAAACATTGACTAAGTGAGTGGTATTGTTTCAAAGAACATTATATCAACGTTCTAGAATGTCCATAGTTTAATATAAATATGAAATATCTTGAAAAACATGTTTAACCACTATGTTCATTACATATGAAAGACTATATATGTACTTCTTCATGAGAGATATGTAGAACACATCATGGACTTGAAAGGGGTTTGGTGGAAGTGACAACAGATCAGAAACTATCCTAGTCAATCAAGAATATATAAAGGCCTAATATATTTAGGGATAAACATTACTTTCTTCTAAAAACTCCTAACTGTCATCCATTTATAAATCCATAGTAAAACCATATCACATACTTCAAACTATAGATCACTATGATGATTTTCATTAGAAATTTTATGTCTACTTGGAGCTACCTTGATGTGTTATTGAATGGATATGACTTCCATTTCCTTTTTATAGCTAAATTATGTAAAAATAACATAATTTATCCAACATCATTCCATAATTTTATACTTATACACTTATTTACATTGAGGACTTAATAAGGATCTATCTTAATGCCCACAAAATATATTTTATTTTAAGGAACCTCAACTACAGAAAGATGTTGATCTAAACCACTTTTGATATCCATAGAACAAGAAAATATTATATCATATAGGGATTGAAAGTTTATTTTATACTAATCCTTTATCTAAATATTATAATCTATGATAAAACATAACTCAATATCCAACTTTTAATGATCAAATCACGAGTTTTTTTAAACTCAAATCACAATTAGTTATAATAAAATGTTGTACTCTATGAAACCATACCAAATCCTTTATGTATATCCTATAAGGATTATAAATTGAGAAGTATTCTCTAATAGTAATTATGTGTATTGACTTCATTGGGTATTTGACTATAAACCACATATCATTGTACCCTTTAAACGTTTTGGGAAGTCCAATGAAAAAATCTTGGATGATGTTTTCAATTTTACATTTAGGTATGGGTAAAGGTTTTAACATCCCCCTATCCATTTTCTATTGTCCATAACCTGTTTCTATTCAATGAATATAGATATAAACACTGAAATATCTATCTTCAAACCAACCTATCAGAAATAATCGTTAAAATCTCTAAATTTCCTTGTTCTTACAAGATGAATTTATAATAAGGAACAATGATATTTCTCAAAAAACACCCCCTTAAAATCATGTATTGATAGAGCACAAAAATAGTTCATAAACCATACCATTAAATAATAATCAATGTTAAACTCAAAAACATTTATGATCATATTTTGTATCTTTACATAATCCTCCTACATCATTTTAGTCATCACATGTATACATGGTTGAACACACATTTCATAAAGATATATTTTCCCCTTACATCATAATTTTTGAATCTAACCTTTAAGAATCTAAACATATTGGAATTTTTTTATTCCCATCATAAATAATATAACATTATCTAAAACTCAATGAATTGAAAACCTTGTTTTATTTGACAATGTGTAAATATATTATGTTTTTATAATCTTTAAATTGTTCCAACAAACTGTTTTTGTACTTATTAAACTACTTCTATGTGAATATACATATAAAACTCTTATTATTACTATATATATGACACATCTATCTATAAAGATAATACCTCCATATCATTCATAAAAAATTACCTCAACTAACTCAAAATCATGGCATTGGTAATTTTTATCATGAACCTAAAATTTTCATGTTGATTAATCTATAAAAATAACATTCTACATGAGAAAACGATAAATTAACTTATTTCATTTCTCAGTAAAATTTAAAAACCCTATCCACTGTAGGGTAATGTAATAATGAGAGCATTGACTGACCATAACTTTGGTTCTGGGAAATTTTCTCACATTTATCTATCCAGATGTACTTGAGAAATAATATTTATAATATGACTTTCCCATTGAATAGATATGAATATTTTCTACAAATACTACAAAATTAAGAAGAAATTATTCCCTATGGACACTATTCATTTAATCTATGAATATATCATGTGAATTAATTGGACCAGATAGAATCACAATATATTTAAGGAGTCCATATGTTATGTGGAATGTTTTCTTGTATATTTCATCCTTGTTAACACCCATTTAATAATATCTATATTGAATTTAAATCATAGTGAATTATTTATCTTTTAATAATTGATTAATCATGTCACTAATATGGGGTAAGTGATACGTCTTCTTGACTTTGATCTTGTTCACCTTTCGATAATCAATGTATAGTTTCATCGATCCATTTTTCTTCTTAAAACATTTTAATTGCATGAAAATGTAACAAACATTTCTGAATAAATCAATTTTAAAGATTCTTGTGGAAATTATTCTTCCCTTATTGAATCTTAGTGAGGTCCATTCTATAGGATGTCTTTAAAAATGTATTGGTACCTAGTATAAGTTCTATTGAGAACTCAAAATCAAAACTTGGTGGAATACTATGTACCTATTAAATAAAGGAATAAAAAATTCCCTCACAAATGGAATATGATCAATGATATTTATCTTATCAAAAAATACGATAAAACTAACCTTTTTAATGGTTATCATGGATGAAACAGTATAATTCATTTCCATTTGATATTAATATTTATCATTGCAATGATATAAGATCATAGTTTGGTTTGGAATATTAAGAATAACTTCACTTCTGTAAATATTTATTTGTGATTAATGTAGATAAATCTGTTATATACCTATAATTACATGAAATTAATCTATAGGATGAAAAATAATGTGTTCTTAAATCATATTCTTGTTGAAATCAATCACTTAAGAGTCATAAGATTTTTATGTGATCATTATTCTGATAAGTGTTTTTACCACTAATTAAAAATCTAGTCATTGGGTTGAATTTTGATACCCTCATAATATTATTTAGATATAACTATGTGTGTATATCTATATTAAAATAATTCATTATCATTTTTTGAGTGGATGATAAGTTTACCTTTCACCACATTGTTATCATACACCACATCTAAAATAGAGATCATATAATATTTCCATTTGTCTCATAATATAGGATATATCAAAAATTGATCATCTCATTAATATTTGGATTTGGTGACTGGTTAACATTATTCCTATGCACCTTGAATTTTTAAAAGTAGAGTGTGGGTGGTGTATTCTAAGTATATTTATATTTATTCAAATCATTGGCTATCATCATTTCATCACATCATCAATCTATTTTCCATTGACATTATTTTCCCCATGTAAAACATTTACTAGTACCATGAGAATAGTTTCCACCATCTTTCCTATGACACTATGAGAACGAATGAAATATCATCTTCAGTTATCTATTGTTAGTAGAGTTATTTTGAATTCTATCCGTCTTTTCTTATCAATACAATGAGAATTATGGGTAACATAAATCTCTAATTACACCAAGATATCACATCATATAAATTCTTCATTGCTAATAGAATCCCTAATGGACAACTCCCTTCAAAAAAGTTATTTTAATCAAAAGAAGAATTAATCAGACTTTAATTTGGTCTATATTATAATATCATAATCATGATTTTCATGTCATGAAATGTTCTCAATATATATACTAATTAATTCATCATACATTTATGTTAAAATAAGGGATTCCTTATCCATTTTTATACGAAAAATATGTGGAATATAATCATTATAAAATAAGTTAATAAATGCATCCAATTAAATAGATTAAATTTCATCTTGTTGATTAATATTCTTGATAATGGTCCACCATTGATCTTATTACCCTTCCAAATTATATATTGTTTAACTAAATTTTCCATTATCTAAACCCTGGAGACCCTAAAATATATTCTGAAATTTATTGGTCTATTTCATAAAAAAATAGTGGAGTAGTGGAAAAACTTAAAGAATATGAACATTTCCATATGAAATATTCAACAGTACATTCTTCCATCATTTTCTCATTTTTGATATTCAGCGTGATTCGTATCTTGAGAATTTGTTTTTGACCATAGAAACATGGCTTTTCAATTAAGAAAAATAAAATTTTGTACATTAAGAGGAAAATAATTTTTTATTTATTATTTTAAGAAATTACAAGATTATATTTATTTATAACCATAGAATAAACCAAAAACATATTATGAGGAATAATAATCATATCAGTAAACCACATTATAATGAATAAAACAATTATTGGAAGAATAAATCCTGACACCTTATTTTTAGTCAATGAAAAATTAAGATTAACCTCAATTATATAGGGTTTTATTAAAATCCATCATGAAGGATTTTAATGAGTTTATATATTTCCCAATCATATCCCACATGAGTGTCAAACTAGGTGTTTGCAAAGGTCCATAGTCTTGAACCATGTAATGATTGAGTTAAATAAATGTGCACCATTTTCAAATTTATCAACACCTAGGTATATCTCTTCCAATGCTGCATCCACCTATAATATCCACAAAGGGATGTAATTTCATAGAAACCACACTCTATGTTGTTCAAAAAAATTGAAGGAAATTTTCCAATACATGTGAATATCCTTAGACAAATACTTATAAAAGTCCCAAGATATATACCTAGAGATATGAATATATTTTTCTTATAGTAGTTTCCCATGAATTAGTTAAACCTTTCTCTGATACCAACTATAACAACCCAGACTTTTAATTCACTGATCTTACATTTGATTATATTAATATTCATTACAAAGAATAAATATCAACACCAGAATCTTATAGGTCTAGTGTATTAGGAAACATGGGTACACAAAAAACTATCTTATCAATGAAAAACATTTTCTCCCACTATGTTATTCATAAAAAAACACTTCATATACAAATGATACATATTATAATTATATGTAACCATGGGAAATGAAACATAATAAAGTGTGATATTGGATGTTCTATAAGAGTCTATGAGAGAGATATAAAAATAATATGAGAAAAAGGGTGTGATAAAATGATAATAACATTCAAAACCCATACCCATAATAGACAAAATCATAAACATGAATCAATTAATATAATAAGGGAATTAAAATTACATGAATCATTATGTAATCAATGAGCATGATCCATGAGAACATAACCTTTTAATAATTCATATATTTTTGGAATTAAAAAAAATAAGAGAAAACATATCATTTATTCGTCAAAATAATTTCCAAAATAATTAATGTAGAATGTGTTTTCTCCCCAAACCATTATACATGTCATGGTTTACTACCATGACTATCATAGTGGAAAAATTCACGAACTGAATACGGTTCACAAAAAATTCCTATGTTGTTTATCCAATAAGATATCAATATAAACCCAATGCATTTGATAGGGATTTGGTTCCCACTATAGACATTATGAAAATAATACATATCTATTTCAAAATAACATAAGCTATTCATAAAATGAAAATTCATGCAAATAAATGGGTTTCATAAAAATTTCATCATATCATAAGCGGTGGAAATGAAATGGATTTCATAATCATTTCATCATTTCATCATAGAATAACAGAATGAAATGAAATTGGGTTCATACAAGTCTTAATATCATAAGTATAAATCATTTAGGAATAAATTATAGTCGGTATCGTTGGATAATATCCCCATTAAAGCTTAGGTGACATCAGAGGATGTCATCTTATATAGAAAATTATTTTGAACGATCATGTGGAACCATTTTTAGTGAAATATCACTACCACATTGTAAAAACTTATTCAAATGTAAAAAAAATTTAGACTGTTAAAGAATTAATTTACCATGAATATAATATTGGAAGATATTAATGTAATATTTTAATCATGAAGAGGTTAAATGGTGTAAAAGGTCATTTTTTCATACACGCGAAAATGAAAATCATATTCACATTTTTTGGTCAAAATGAAAAAGATATTTTTTATAAAAAAGATCTAAAGATACATTCTAAATAATATTACACAAACTAAAACATGTTTAGAAGAGTATTTAAAAAATCATTAATTAATATTGAAATATTTATTTTAAACATTTTTAGTAAACATGGTCTTGGATGGAAAACGATTTTTTTGGAAGAGATAAATAATGTTAGTTTTCTTTAAAAAAACATATGGAACATTGAGTACATAATTTGGAAAAAATTAATAGATGTAATATATTTCAACGAATTTAAAATAGGATAATAAGATTATGGAGGTTCATGTGTGATATATCATAATATTTCATTATTTAAAGCATAATCATAAACAATCTAGATAAAAAAATAATGTAAAATTAATCCCTCTCTAAATTAGTAACTTTTGAAGTATAATAAAATGAGATAATGAACCTTATATAGACATGTGTCCATAAAAGTCATTTATGGGTAGTATATAGAAAAATAAAAACAAACAAGTTGTGAATATAGCATGTGCCTTAATGAAATAAATGTGATATAAAAAATCCCATGCTGATTTGAAGACATCTGAATCATAATTATTCATTAAATAATAACATTAACATAAATGATTAATATCCAGAAAATAATTATATTAATTATATAACATTTAGAAAGATAACTATAGACACCACAAAAAACCAACAAGTGTCGAATATGACGTATATCTGAGAAAAAATATTGAGACTAGAAACCCCTACCTCAAGTCTCGAATTTCTTAGAAGATATTCAAACCTCCATTAAAATAAATATAGGTTTTAAATAGATATATGATTGAAAAATAATGATATATATGTTACCATATATTAGTTATTTATGACCATTTAACCTATTTATAAATAATTTCCTTTTTAAAATCATCATTTGGTTAATAGATACTTCATTTTTCATGTAGGTTTTTGTCTGGTATTTTTTCATTTTAAGTTGATCATGGTTCATTAAAATATATAATATTTTCATGGATATAATTTTTCATATATATAAATAAATATAAATAGAGATATTCATTGAATTTATAAACGTAAAATGAATTACACCATTCATGGAGATGGTAGGTTGTATGTCTGCATTAATATTATTTCAATTGTCACAACTAATGATGAAAATGAAAAATCTAAATTAATTAAATGTTATATAATAATTTTAATTGAAAAAATATAATATATATAAAATTAATATATCATTATTTAAATCCAAGACAATATAAAATGGAAAATATATCACATCATTATGTGGCAGTTATATTTAAGAAGTATGTATGAGCATTGTTATCATTCTCTAATGGATTAGAAGGAAAAAAAGAAGATATTTAATTTTAATTACATAATTAAACTTATTTTATAAATAAAATATAGATTCATTATATATATAAATATATCAATAGCTAATAGGTGGTGATGGAAAAATATTACAACTTGTGAGGTGGTATCTGTCTTACAGCAAATCAGTAGTCAAGTATCCCTTTTGATGAGAGAGGAGATGTATATATGTGATTTCATTAAAAAAATAACATCAAAATATACAAGAGGAAATTATGATATTATATAATCATGGTTGAAGATAGTTTTAATGATTTAGGGGAATAAATAAAATGTAAATGGTTTTTAATCACAATACCGGTTATTCAGAAAACCACCTTAGGTTTAAAAAATCTTAATTGGGATATTTTCATAAAAAAATAAGGCCTCAATGATTTGGGTTAGTAATCAATGAATGGATATGGGTACATAATGACTAAACCAAAATTCATTGTGACTATGAATAGGAGAGGATATGGGGTCCCTATTATTAGTAGGGTAAATAATTACATGGAATTTTTGAAAATAAAAATACTTAACAACATTTTATTCATTCAACAAGCCTTAAAATGGATAATTATATATCCATATATGATATAAGGTGTAAATATTACTTTAAATAGAATTTGGATAGGTTTTGAGGTCATTTAACCATTATAAATTTAGTTAACCCCACCCACCCCACCCCCCAATACCCCATTTTAATCATACCTATATTAATTAATTCATTCTATTTCACTGATAATTATGACCAAAATTAAGATGAACATATTATATAATATTATTTATGTTGATTTTAAATACTAAATCCATTTTTAAAAAATTAAATATATTTATGTTCTGTAACTTATATTAAAATTAAACTAGTAGATGCGATTAGAAAATGGTTTTCCAAAAAAAAGTATCACATGTGTAGAATGGTTAAATATAAAAATTCAATTTGATATTGACCCCAATTACATAAAATGGATTAATTATGAATTAATTGATCCTTTTTTCTTATAAAAAATTATTAATACTAAATGGTATGCACAATTGATCTAATCAAAAATTTAGGTTCCTTAAAAAAATATTCCATTCCAATATTTACTAAAAAATTAATCATTTTAGAAAAATACCAAAAAATATCCCATATGAACATTTGAAATGTTTTTTCCAAAATTGAGTTCAAAAGTTTAAAACTATTGTTGTAGACTACAAAAAATTATTTTAATTTTTTTTTCAAAAGAATAAATTAAAATCATTTTTTGAAAAAAAATTATTTTCTATGAATATAATGAAATTACCAAATATTGTGTACTTATTTATCAATATATTTTACTTATATAAAAAATTTATATTTATATTTATTTTAGATTTTTTTATTCATATTCATATCACCATATTTTGTGGGTATTTCAAAACATTCTTGTATAAAAAATTATATTAATATAATATCATGTTTAATTAAATATTGGTATGAAAGTAATGCAAGAAATAAATAAAATAAATATACTCATAAAAATCATAAAATATATAAGTTTAACAATTTCATTATTTTTTGGATATTATCAATGTTAATTTTTTTAGTATTATATAATCTTATAACAATGGTAACAATGATGGGAGTATTGTTTCTCTATATAGAATAATATCAAGATATATTCAACATGATTATTTAAGGGTCTTTCACCACCCCTGTACTAACAGTATTTTATATTGTATTATTTTTTGATGTAGTGATTTGTTAAAAAAATTTATCAGAATGTGGCTATGTATAAATTAGTTGTCTATGGGTTATATTTCATATTTATTAGTTAACATTGAGGCATTGAATTTCATAATGGGGGAAGGCTATCTTCTCTTTTCTATAAGAACCACCTTATTACAAGGGTTACAGATGTGGGGTTTGTTCATCCCCGATGTGGGATCCTCTGTGAGTATTCAAAATGTGATTCCAAGAACCGTCACTGATTTGGGGGGTAGAGGGTGTAGCGAAACAAGGATGTGGATCCGATGGGAGCCATTATATGAGGGACATGAAATTAATGTCGGTGGATTTAGTACACCCTTAGATATGAATGGAGGTGGTGTTTTAAGGGCCCAAAATGGTTTGGTTATTATGTGATTCGATGATTATTTTGGCACTAGAAACTCATTAGAGGTATAAATCAGAGAAATGGCTACTAGAATCTTCTCATATAGGTTGTACAGTATCAATATTATGGTGGTGAAGATGGACTCTAGTGTCCTAGTTGGTCTTCACAAAGGAATGGTAGGGTGTCTATTGTAATTGATCTACCCAATTAGGAAGTGGAAATACATCATTAATGTAAGAACCCAGTTCTTAATTTTGAGGTACGGGCTTCTTCATTTATGTTTTCCTTAAGTGTTTTTGAGAAAATAAGGAAAATGGGGAAAATCCCAAATTTTGGAAGTACACGCCGTGTACTTTTCTCCACATCGTGTACTTATGGTCGTGTGGAATGGGTACATTGTTTGTGTGGCAATGTCGGCGATGAAGGGTGTAGGAATAGACTACATTCCATGTAGTGGTCCTTTACACACTGTGTAGTCAGTCAGCAGGCGAATAGTAAGGCGGTGGCCAGCTATGCGACAACACACGCTATGTGCTCATGCAGACACACCGTGTAGTCATGTCAGCAGGTGAACAGTGCCACGCTAGCAGGAATCTGCCAGGGGAACAGTTTAAAAATGGGAAGTACACGCCGTGTACTTGGAAATAAACACAGTGTACTTTGTTTTTTTCGCTTAAAATGGGTAGTAGCCTCCCATGTTCACAGGGAAGGCTTAGAACGAGAAGATGGTTCGGGAGAGGAAGGTCGGAGCTTTGGGGATCTTCCGAGCACATGTTAGGAATCTGTTTCCACCTCGGACGATCTCGTTGGAACCACACGGGTAATCCATCCACCATTCTTTAATTGTTCTTGCCAATTCTTTCCCTAACTGGAGTTATTTGCGTTTATGTGATAATTCTTTTACCTCAGATCTACGGAGTTCTTGTACATTTCAGAAGGTGTTGTTCATGTATATCATTAGTTGGTGTTTAAGGAAGGTGGCTTGGTGTTTATTTTCCAACTTTTATGTGTTTTGTGTGTTTTTGAGCTACTAACCCATATATGAGGTGTCGTGTGGCTAACTCCATGGCTATATTAAATACTTATAGTTGTATAGGTAATTAATAAAATTGTGAAACTATTGTTTGGGAACAGTGCTTGGATCTAGAACCACCCTGGGGGTGCGTTCCTCTGTTTATCCATTTGGCCAGGATACCCGAGGGTATGCCATGTTTAAATTATGCATTACTTTTTCCTTGAGAGGAAGTGTAAGTAAATTGCATGTTTATATGTTGGGCATGGCCCGATTACTTATGCCTGAGGGTGGTGTTTTACTATAGCCTGAGGGCGTGATTGCATTATCCTGAGGGCCACGTACTATTTCACTTGAGGGCAACCTTTCTTGTCAGAGGGCTTGACTTCTGTGCCTAAGGACGACACTTCGTACGCCTGAGGGAAATTTCTATTACGCCTGAGGGCAATACCTGCGGGTTGGGTTCTGATTACCTGAAGGTGAGATTTTGTTTGTCTCAGGACGCTATCTGTTTACTTAAAAATCCACTGTGGTGTTTTCTTATATTAAATTGATTAAATTAATAATTAAATGGAAATATAACTGGTAAGTTGGTTACTTATGAGTACTGCTAAGTTTATTTCATTTTACATTTGCACACTGTTGTTTCATCTTTACACACAGTTTGGCACGAGCCTTTCGTGGGTGCCTACTGAGATATATTTATCACACCCTATTTCGGTCATGATTTTCAGCCCAAATAGATTACATTTCTACAGGTGTAGATAAGGGCAAGGGTCCCTATACATGTACTTGGTTGCTGTTGGGGTGTAGGAGAGCATGGGACCATGAATTGGCTTGCGATGTCGTGGGTTGTTCTGTTTTGCTTTTCTGTATCTGTACATCAGTTATATTGTATTGATCGTGTAACATGTTCTGGCTGTTTTATAGAATAGTGAAATGTTGCATCTTCATATATATATATGACTGTCGAGTTTTTTACATTTTTTTTATCAGTTATCCATTTCAGTTATATATACTATTGCTTATTCCGTTTTTTTGTATGTTTTTATTATATTCCATCGTGCTACACTTTAAAAAATGATGGCAGAGTTTCCCCACTATCAGACTTGTACCCTCGCTGCTTGTCGGTAGCCTCTGGAATTTGGGGAAATGCGCTTGAGGTCATGTGGCGAACCGGGTTCGGGGCACCCGTTGAGTGGCACTTGGATTCGGGACGTTACAAAGTGGTATCAAAGGGGGTTCTTTTCTTTGAAATACTATTTGGAGCCTTATTCAGTGATAGGACGAATGATAGTTGGTAATAAGTTGTGCTCGGGTGTAGCTAACTTGTGTACCGGGAAAAGCCAGTCTACCTCGTAATTTTGCAATCTTTCTGATTTTACAAATTTTACAGTTGATTTGTTTTCACCATTGGGTGACACACTTGAGATTGTGCTGGTTGTATTTTATATATGGGTTCTATTTTGTTGCAACCTGATGTGATGAGGGTATGCCATCTCATGCATCATATAGTCAAATACTAGAAATCACATTCCATGCATAGTTCCATGCCATGTAGGTGCATTAGAATTTCACATGTTTTTGTGACAGTTGTCGTGCTAGTAAAGCATTCTATTGTGATAGCTACTCTGATAAAATACATGTTGTGTGATAGGGTAATGTTATTTGAGCCTGTTTATAGAATGAACGCCAAACTTTGGTCTTTGGTAAGTATGGTACATCACTGACTGGAATTTTGTGGATCATTAGATGGTTATTTTAATATAACACTAATAAGATGTCAAACATTGATTCGTGGGGAGTATGGGCCCTCACAGGTCAGAATTTGACACTTAGGTGTTGTTTTTCAGTATTTTCTGGGTTTCAGGGAATTTTTTGAGGAATACTATCTGGAAAACCCAGTATGTATGCCATGTAGTACTTTAAACACACCGTATATGGCCTTCTATTCGAGAAGAAAAAAAACTTTTTAAATACACGCCGTGTACCTAGAGTACACGCCTTGTAGTCTCTTCCCGTGTCACAAACGATGTGGACGGCGACACGGGGAAGGGAAGAGCATAGGGAGAACACGCCATGTAGATTATGTACACGACGTGTAGTGCTGACCCGGAGTCCGGTTGTGTGACTAATAACACGGACGGAAGAAACCTTAAGACATACATGTTGTGTCCACTATGGAACACATCATGTAGTCTGACTGGGGAACCCGGCCATGTAACTAACAACACGGTTTGGGGTAAACCTTTCGTGTACACGCCATGTGTATATAGAACACACCGTGTAGTTGGATTCGTGTATCCGGTCGTGTAACAAACAATACGGGTCGGCGGAGCTCGTCTTGTACACGCCGTGTACCTGTAGGGCATGCCGTGTAGTCTTGTCCAAGGATGGACCGTGTGGACCTGACCGTGTTGCTGGAAAATGAGGTGATGTGCACGCCGTGTATGGGTGTAACACGCCATGTAGTTTTAGCCGAGTAGTCAGCCGTGTCACAAATGACATAGGTAGTTGTAAAATTACACCATACACGCTATTTAGATATTATACACGCCGTGTAGTTTTTGTTCAAAGGGAGCCATGTGGCTTATCTGTGTAGAAGGACCTGGTCATGGGAAGAGAAGTCAGGTACACGCTGTGTAGTCAGTATACACGCCATGTAGTCTTGTTTTTCAAATCTTTAAATGCCTTCTTCCTATAGTTCCTTTTATGGTTCCTTCACTTTTAGTCTTGATAATATTGAATCTAAGGCGTGATTTTGACAATGTAGTGTCATGCCACCTAGATGTTCATGCGTTGTTCTCCAGGAGAGCAGCAATGAGTATACTCCAGAGATGGTGAGCCTTGTGATACCAGTAGATCCTCTAGCAGAGCCAGATGTGGCGCCAGCTGTTATACCGGACACAGGCACAGAGGCGTAGTTCCGTGAAGGCTTTATGAGGTTCATGCAGACCTTTCAAGGAGCACTGCAGGCTACCACATCTGTGGCCGAGATAACTTGTATATTCTAGAAGCAACAGCCACCTAATTTTTCAGGGGATGGTTGACCACAGGCTGCGGATTCTTGTCTAGGATCGATGCAGACTATTTTCGAGCATCTTGGGTCACCACTAGGGAGAACGGTCAAGATCATGACTTATATACTGCGTGATTCCTCCAAGAGGTGGTGGGATGTTACCACCCAGTCAGAGCATCACAGGGACATGGGATGGGATGAATTTCAGGCAGTCTTCTATGACTTCTTCTTCCCAGAGATACTGAGTGTAGATAGAGCTCAAGAGTTCAGGAATCTACAGTAGGGCGCTATGTCGGTGATGGACTGTTCTGGTGTTTCATCGATATTCAGCGTTTTTCACTCGTACTGGTGGGTGATGAGATGTTGAGAGCCAGATGTTTTAAGGATGGTATTCGTTATGACATCCGAGCATTGGTGAATATTTTCAGGTTTCCTTCAGTACACTCTATTCTGAACCAGGTGCTGCTTATAGAGAGGAACCTATGGGAAGCTAGTGGTGTGGGCCAGGGCAGTTCAGCACTAGTTACTAGTACTATTTCTGCTGGCAAGAGGAAGATACAGATGGATTTCTCTCAGGTTGGCAGTACCAGCCAGGCAGTTTTCTCAGGTGGCCCGATCAGGTGCTACTAGTGTGGTAAACAGGTGCACAAGAGACCGTAGTATCCACGTGACCCAGTGGAGTACCAAGCTTGCAGAAAGATGGGTCATCTGCAGCGCTTTTGCAGGGAGTTTCTACGAGTGTCTAGTGAGAGGGGTTCTATGGAGACCCCGCTTGCGGGATTAGGACCAGTAGCTTCTTACCAGTCGGGGAACTAGAATACGTCAGGGGGTGCAGGCCTAGATGGTGGTCATGGTCGTGGTAGCCAAACCCCAAGATCTCAGAGGCAGTAGGGCGAGACAGCTCAGGGTAGCTAGGCTGTGTCATAGGGCCGTGGCACTGGGTAGGCATATGCAGTTCAACAGACCTAGCAGGAGCAGGATCCCGGACCTTCTACAGTCAGAGGTACTATTCTAGTATCTTCTGTCTTATCTTCAGTACTTTTCGATACGGGTGCTACACATAGTTTCATATCTGTTCCCATTGTGGAGAGCCTTGGGCTCAATGTTTTTTTTATTCTGATATCATGATGTTAGAGACTTCATTGGGAACTAGAACGGCCGGTTTGCGTCAGTGCAAGGAGTTCACCCTAGTTGTTGGAGGGTTTCACTTTCTTTGGGACCTCTATGTCTTAGAGATGACAACTTATGACGTCATTCTTGGGATGGAATGGTTGGTTCCCTTTCGAGCCGTTGTAGACTTCTATCGTCGCAGGGTGAGTTTCATGTCACAAGAGGGCAGAGAGTTTCTATACAAGGGCGAATGGGATTTTCAGGCGAGTCGAGCTGGACCAGAGCATCATAGGCAAGGTGGAGTCACAGATCAGATTGCGAGCTTATATCTGGATGATCAGGGGAATTGTCAGACGGATTCCCCTCCGGTCATTGATCGTTTCAGGGATGTCTTCTCAGACATCTTTTCAGGTCTACCTCTAGAGCGAGATGTGGATTTATCTATTGCGCTTGTGCTAGGGGCAGCACCGGTGTCCATTCCCCCTTATAGGATGGCTACAGCTGAGTTTCAGGAGCTCAAGAGGCAATTAGAGGAGTTACAGTCAAAGGGTTTTATTCGACCCAGTACTTCCCCATGGTGTTCTCAGGTCCTTTTTGCGAAAAAGGTGGACGGTACCCTCAAACTCTTTGTGGATTATCGGAAGCTGAACCAGTTGACGGTCAATAACCGATATCCCATGCCCAGGATTGATGATATTTTTGATCAACTTGATGGAGCACAAGTGTTCTCAAATATTCACATGAGATCTAGATATCATCAGCTATGCGTGAGACCATCGGATATATTTCTTACAACATTTCGGATCAAATATGGTCTGTACGAGTACTTGGTTATGCCGTTCGGACTCACGAACGCGCCAACAGTTTTCATGGATCTGATGAATCGAGTATTCCATTTGTATCTTGATTCATTTGTGGTAGTATTTGTGGACGACATCTTGGTGTACTCTCACACTCGAAACAACCTTGCCACCCATCTTGAGATCGTATTGAGTACACTGAGAGAGCATCGGCTATATGCAAATCTCTCAAAGTGCCACTTCTGGATGGACCAGATTCACTTCCTGGGTCATATCATCTTAGAGGAAGGTGGTTCCGTGGACCCAAAGAAGGTGAGAGCATTGGTTTCCTGGGTGCACCCTAAGAACGTGTTTGATATACAGAGTTTCTTGGGACTGGCTGGTTACTACAGACGCTTCATATAGGACTTCTCCCGCTTAACAGCACCGTTGACGGGTTTGACTAAGAAGGGTGACAAGTTTGTTTGGTCAAGAGCTTGCGAGGTAGCCTTTAAAGACCTAAAAAGAAGGTTGACATCAGCACCAATCCTGATACTCCCAGATTAGGGGAAGAGCTATACAGTTTACTGTAATGCATCGGGTATTGGGCTGGGAGTAGTGTTGATGCAGGGCGATCGAATTATTGTGTATGGGTCTCGGCAGTTGAGGCCACATGAGAGGAAATAACCGAAACATGACCTTGAGTTGGCAGCAGTTGTTCATGCGTTGCGCTGTTGGATACATTATCTATTGGGGGAGAATTTTGGGGTTTTCAATGACCAAAAAATCCTCATGTATATCTTTACACATCGTGACTTGAATCTGAGGCAGAGAAAGTGGGTTGAATACCTACAGTCCTTTTATTTTGAGCTTGCCTATACACCTGGTAAAGGTAATGTAGTAGCTGATGCACTGAGCAGGAAGACTCAGATACAGGAAGTGCAGGAGGCCAGTGGTGAGTGGCAGCTTATAGCCTTGTTCTCTAAGATTCATCTAGAGGTGCATGACAGTCAGGGGCAGACCTATCTTTCATCTTTTTCTGTGACTTCTACCCTCCTGGACAGAGTGAGGATGAGACATCTATCAGATTCATAAGGCCTAGTTCTATGGGAGTCGGTGGCAAGGGAGGACCCTCCTCTTGGTTGGGTGATAGGCGATGATGAGGTTCTGCGTTTCCATGGACGAGTATGGGTTCTAGGGGATATACGTGATGAGATGATGCGGGAGTTTCATGATTCAGCTTGGGTAGTTCATCTCGGGGTTACCAATATGTACCGAGACTTTAGACGTCAGTACTGGTGGCCGGGTATGAAGAGAGATATAGCTGGTTGCGTAACGAGATGTTCCACCTGTCAGCAGGTGAAGGTGGAGCACCAGAGACCATCTAGGCTGTTACAACAGTTACCCATCCCAAAGTGAAAATGGGATGATTTCGCGATGGATTTTGTGACTGGTATGCCGAGGTCACCTCGAGGCAATGATGTCATGTGGGTTGTTGTGGACAGACTCGCAAAGGTAGCTCACTTTTTTCCGATCAAGGAGACCTTTGGTGTTAAAGAGCTTGGGGATTTGTATATCTGAGAGATCATATGTATTCATGGGGTCCCTCATTCTATAATTTTAGATAGGGAATCCCACTTTACGTCTCGTTTCTGGAAGAGTTTTCAGAGGGAACTGGCTACACAGGAGCTTTTGAGCACAGCATGCCACCCTCAGACCGATGGCCAGTCAGAGCATATGATACAAGTGCTAGAGGACATGCTGTGTGCATGCGTCCTAGACTTTGGGGGCTCTTGGGAGAAGCATATACCTCTTGTCGATTTTTCCTATAACAATATTTTTCAGGAAAATATTGAGATGGCACCATATGAAGCTTTATATGGTAGGTCATGTCGATCACCTTTGTGCTGGTCAGAGGCAGGTGAGGCAGCTTTACTGGGACCACGTCTCGTGCAGGAGACTTCTTAGCAGGTCCAGTTGATTCAGAAGTGGATGGATACTGCACAGTCTCGTCAAAAATTATATGTTGATCGTCGTAGAAAACCTTTGGAGTTCGTGGTGGGGGATCAGGTTTTATTGGGTGTTTTGCTGAGGCTCGGAAACAGGCAGATCAGGAGATAGGGTAAAATTTCACTGAGGTATGTGGGGCCATTTGAGATTCTGGAGAGAGTCAGGCCGATTGCCTCTTGGATGCAGTTACCACAGAGGTACCAGGCCATGCACGATGTCTTCCATGTATCTCAGTTGTGCCGCTATAATTCAGACTCGTCTCACACATTTCATCCATAGGTGGTTGAGATTCAGATGGATGCGTCCTTTGAGGAGCATCTGATTTTTATCGTCGATAGGAGCACAAAAGTTCTCTGAGGCCAGTCAGTTCCTCTCATACAGGTGCTATGGTAGCATGGCCGACTGCAGGATGAAGCCTGGGAGTGGGATACCGACGTACGTGCTTAGTGGCCAGAGCTGTTCTGAGCTTTATCTTTACCACCCTTGTAAGGGAAATTCAGGGATGAATTGTTTTAAGGTGGGAAGTTTGTAAGAACCCGGTTCTTATTTTTGAGCCACGAGCTTCTTCTTTTCTCTTTTCCTTATGTGTATTTGAAAAAATAAGGAAAATGGGGAAAATCCAAAATCTTGGAAGTACACGTTGTGTACTTTTCCACACATCGTGTACTTCTGGCCATCTGGAATGGGTATACAGGTCGTGTTGTAATGTCGGCGATGAAGGGTGTAGGAACCGACTACACACCATGTAGTGGTCCTTTAAACGCCACGTAGTAAGTCGGCAAGGGAATAGTAATGCGGTGGCCAGCTGTGCGACAACACACATCGTGTGCTCATGAAGACACGTCGTGTAGTCATGTCAATAGGTGAACAATGCCACGCTGGGGGAATCCGCCAGGGGAACAATTTAAAAATGGGAAGTACACGAAGTGTACTTGGAAATACATGCCTTGTACTTTGTTTTTTTTTCACTTAAAATGGGCAGTAGCCTCCCCTATTCACAGGGAAGGCTTAGAATGGGAAGAGGGTTCGGGAGAGGAAGGTGGGAGCTTTGGAGATCTGCCGAGTGCACGTCAGGAATCTGTTTCCACCTCGGAAGATCTTGTTGGAACCGAACGGGTAAACCCTCCACCCTTCTTTAATAGTTCTTTCCAATTATTTCCCTAACGAGAGTTATTTTCATTTAAGTGAGAATTCTTTTACCGCATATCTACGACGTTCTTGGATGTTTCAGAAGGCGTCGTTTGCATATATCATTCGTTGGTGTTTAAGGTCGGTGGATTGGTGTTTATTTTCCTACTTTTGTGAATTTTATGTGTTTTTGAGCTACAAACCCATATATGAGGTGTCGTGTGGCTGAGTCCATGGAAATATTTAATACCTAGAGTTGTATAGGTAATTAATAAAATTGTGAAACTATTTTTTAGGATCAGTGTTTGGATCCTGGACCACCTCGGGGGTGCGTTCCTATGTTTACCCGTTTGGCCAGGATACCCGACAGTATGCCATGTTTAAATTATGCATTACTTTTTCCTTGAGGGTAATTGTATGTAAATAGCATGTTAATATTTTGGGCATGACCTGGTTACTTATGCATGAGGGAAGTGTTTTACTATAGCCTAAGGCCGTGACTGCATTAGCCTGAGGGCAGCATACTATTTCACCTGAGGGAAACCTTTCATGCATGAGGGATTGACTTCTATGCCTGAGGAAGATACTACGTATGCCCGAGGGAAATTTCTGTTAGGCCTTAGGGCAATACCTATGGGTTGGATTCTGATTACCTGAGGGTGAGATTTTGTTTGTCTGAGGAGGCTGTCTGTTTACTTAGAAATCCACATTGGTTTTTTCTTATATTAAATGGATTAAATGAATAATTAAATGGAAATTTAACTGGTATGTTGGTTACTTCTGAGTAATGCTTTGTTTATTCCATTTTACTTTTTCACACTTTTGTTGAATGTTTACACACAGTTGGGCACGGGCCTTTGGTGGGTGCCTACAGAGATATATTTCTCACACCATGTTTGGGTCATGCTTTTCAGCCCAAACAGATTACGTTTCTGTAGGTGTAGATAAGGGAAAGGGTCCCTATACAGGTACTTGATTTCTACTAGGGTGTATGAGAGCATGGGATCGAGCATTGACTCGTGATGCCGCAGGCTGTTCTGTTTTGCTTTTCTGTATCTGCACTTTAGTTGTATTGTATTGATCGTGTAACATGTTTTTACTGTTTTATAGAATAGTGATATGCTGCATCTTCATATATATATGACTGCTGGTTTTTTCCCTTTTTGTTATCAGTTATCCATTTCAGTTATATATACTGTTGTTTCTTGCGCTGTTGTTGTATGTTTTTATTATATTCCGCTGCGCTACACTTTTAAAACTGAAGGCATAGTTTCCCAACAATCAAACCTGGGCCCTCGCTGCTTGTCGGAAGCCTCTGGTATTTGGGTAAATGCGCTTGAGGTCATGTGGCGAACCGGGTTCAGGGCACCCGTTGAGTGGCACCCGGATCTGGGACGTTACAATTAATTAGATAATCCCTGACAAAGACACATAAAAATAAGGGAACTTTGATACTAACATGTTGGCATTCAATAGCGATCCATGTGTAGTTATCATTGTCTATTTTCATACTGGTTCCTTCCCAAATGTATTCTTTCTCATTGTAATAGAAAATTCATTGGGTCTCCTTCATTTATAAACCACATATGATAGGACTTCTATTTTTTTGATCTCTTGTTTTGTTTTTTCTATTTGTAATAACAATAAAAAATTAATTTTGATTGAGTATTTAGAGACATTATCTACCTATATTTAATTTTTTGTAATATATAATAATAATTTTTCATCAATTACACATCCAAATATAATTTTTTTAAAATTAATAAAAATAGAAGGATCTTGTTGACAAAAAATCTTAATTTCCAATTTTACTATCATTTGTGGAAAGAAAATATTATAGTAACCCAACCCCAGAATCCTAAAGCTAGAGTATAATATCAATTAAATTGGCATGATTATAAGGAATCAAGATCTAATGGACCAATAGTTTAGTAGTGTTTTTAAAATAGATATATACATTATTCATGTATTACAAATGAATACACTAATTACAAAAAATTATTTTCTTCTTTCTAAATAAATAACTTCTACGATAACATTATTCCATCTAGTATATCCCTGAATATCATTCAAAGTACTCTTCATAAATTCATAGGGAATGAAACATAATATGTGTAAACTCAAATGATCGGTAAGGAAAAAATATAGTAGAAGAAATAACGAATCAAGGAGAATTGCCAGTAGGGAAAGGTAAATAGCTGACACACATTCAATATAATAAATAAACATATTAGAGGTGCATAAAAAATATATAAGGGTATGAAATGGGAAAAACCATTAAAATAACATGAATATAGTAAATAAATTTGAAAATGTAAGAAACTAAAACACATTCCATCCAAATAACTAAAATGAAATGTATCTATTGATATATCGGCCCAATATCTCATGGATACGTAATAACTGAAACTAAATGAGTGAAATGAATTCATAATGGAAATCATGAATAAGTAACATGAAAACTTATACCTTAAAGACCTTTCATAATAAGGTTTAAATCTATAGATAGAATCACATTTAATTTTTGCAACTAATTTGTCTTAGGAGAACCTGTCAGCACGTCGATAAACTATATAAATTCATGACTCCGCCCATCATTACAATTCCAAATCATTCCTCATGTATAATAATCAAAATAAATAATATTACATATCAAATATTTATATTGAATTAAGAATACACAACTGTCAACATTTCCCCAAATAATGAAATAAATATCAAAGTAGACATCGTGTGTACAATGTCATATTGTTTATAAAATAATATTATCCTAGATAAATGATACAGATAATTAGGGGAAAATTCAATGTTCAATGACCAAATGAGATTTAATATTTTGAGGGAGAAAATTATTCTTGGAAGTGAATGTGAATAATATCATTGTCCAAAACAATTATAAACCATTTATATGTAGAATAATGTTCATTTTAACACTACAAATCCCAAGTGGAGTAAAAATAATTTTTTTGGTGTCATTTATGAATAGAAAAAACATAAAATGATATTTTAAAAACATTCTTGGAAAAAATATCCTTTTATTATGAAAAACCTATTGAAACCCCTTTTTATTAAAAAAAACTTCTGAAAAAATTCATTAAAATGTCCCCTTACAAAAGTGAAATGGAATATTCATGTAAATGAAAACAAGTAAATCCATACTTATCATATAAGGTAAAAAGTGAATTCCTTTTCCATGGTGTAAATGTTATAAAAATTCAATTTTTTGGAAACAAGAACAAAATATTCCATTAAAATCATTGTTAAAAGAAAAAAAGTATAAAAATAACTTTAACAAATCATTTCAAAAACATTTTTTAAATAATTATAATAAAACATTGTTTTTATAAGAAAACAGGTTATCTTATCAAAGAATGACATAAATTCATTTTTTATGAAATAAATTTTCTAAAAAAACATTGAGTACCAAAAAGTGGGAAAAAGTAATAATAATTAAAGAAGGCCATTAATAGAAAGATAACTTGAAAATGAATGTTTTTATTTAAAAAAATTATATAATTTCATCTAACAAAAATACCATTGAACGATCATTAACATTATTATTGAGGAAAATATTATTTAAACATTCTAAAGTATTTCGTACCACTTTGAAAAAATTTAAATCATATTCCTCATGATATAATAATATTAAATGAATTTATTAAATACCATTATGATAAAATAATTCATGATAGAATATATAAAAATGGGTATGAGATACACAACACAAAATAAGTAAGTGGTGAACATGAAAAGTATCTCACTAAATTAAAAAGTGAGATGAAAATAGATTACCTTGTCTTTCTTATCAGGTGAATGTACATTAACATCCTTTATAATAAACTTTTATTAATTTTATATATTCATGAGATCATTTTTCATATTTATAATTTTTTTCACTTTTTTACTATGCTTAATATAACTACTTAATTAATAATGTTTACATCGGGTGTTTTTGACCAAATTCGGTTTATGTGTCAAATACAACTTTGGTAGGTAATCTATGGTAATTTGGGTAATTAAATAACATTTCCAGAATCATAATCAAGACCTAATTATAATATTTATATGTAAATAATACTTTTAAATAATATCATTAATTATGGCAATGAAAAATTAAGACATGGTACAATCATGGAGACGGTAGGTGGTACATACCCATGAGTAATGTTCTCATATTTCAATGATTATTATTAAAAGAAGGTAGGAAACAACAAATAAAAAAAAATAATTATATCTTAAATACCATATTATTTAATCATATATTCTTATATATATAATTATTATAATGAAAAAGTAATCAAATCCTTTCAAGGAGGTAGTAATCCACACATCCATGAAAACATTATCACTTTTTAAGTGTGTGAAATGGTAATCAAGAAAATGGTATATATTATATTTAAATAAATGTAATTATTTCTTGAATATAATATACAGGTTTCTTATTTCACATATGTTTGTAAAAACTATATTTTATACAATATTTGTATCATGTGAATGAAACATATCACTTTGAGGGGTGTTAGTCCACACTTACTCAAATGATGTTATTGTATTTACATAAATAGGAGAGTATAAGGGTATGTGTTATAAAATAATTAATGAATATTAAATAAATAATAAATATCATATATAACTTTTATAAAGAGAGTTTCTATTATAATTTCCTCCATGAATGGTTGTCAAAGTAAAATAAAGAATTATTATTTTGTGAGACTCTAGTTCTCTGTACATAGAAACAATATATTCAAAAACCATTAGATTAATGTTTATATAAGTGTAGTTAAACCCTTATTGTGACAGAATATCAATTTATTGAGGAAATTTTATCTATTATATGAATATGGATGAAAATTAATTTTGGTTTTGGAAATGTAAATGAAATAAAAGAGATTGTCAGAATGAATTACATTAAAAACCGGTTAACTCCTTCTAGTTTATAGAAAATATAATCCTTGGAGGGAATTATAATGAAAGGGAGGATAAAATATTGATGTGATAGATTTGTGGAATCTATTTGGGTGGATCTAAACTAAGCATATTTTGTTGGAGAGGTGTCAGGAATGGGGGATGTGGTGGCCTTTTATAATAGAGGAGGAGTGGAGCTCTTTTAATATATTGTCAAAGGAATTATCCCTTTATATTTAATCTTGAAAGTTGATGGAAAAATAGACCCAATTTGATACAAGATATTATATGGTCTAAATATTCCATAAAAAAGCTTTTTTACAAGTATATTTGTTGTTTTTGGTCCTTAACATTATGGTTTCTTCCCTTATTAAGCTGGATTAAACATTAATCATTATACATAATTTTTATTACATTCACCAATAATAATTGTAAGAAAATAAAATGGTACTATTAGAAATTATAACTTATGATGATTTCAAATATTGAATACATTTTTCCAAATTATAATAACATAAGGGTCTTAAATTAATTTAAACTTCATCTCGTAGGAGGAAAGACAATAGAGGTTTTTAAAGAAAAACACCCAAACATTTGATATACTTTTACATATAATTTCAAAGTAAAATTGATCCCAAAAACCTAAATTGAATTAATTGATAAAATTATGATCTAGTGAAACTTTAAACCCAATTAAAATTATAATTAATATGTATAAATGCGTTAGATGAGAAATCATTTTTCAACAAAACATTAGTATTTTTAACCATTTGTTAAAAAATAATATGTTACAAAAAATATTAAAAATTTACCCTAACTTAATTTCAAGGTTTCACTTTAAAATATAATGTTTATTTTGAAATATAAAATTAAATAATGTGTCAAAATTCTTATTTAAAATGGGTTCTCCATTAAAAGTTAATAAAATCTACTTAATAAACTATTGGTTTTTATTTGAAAAAGTGAATTTTTACGTGTCTTATGAAAATCAAACCCAATGGATTAAGATCAAAAATATTTTATTGAATTTTAAAAAAACATATTTCTTTAAAATCATTAGATAATGGTAATTAATTACATTTTTTAAGATAATACTCATTTACAATCATAAAAGTCAAAATATTGTTTTTATATTCAATTGGTTCTTATTTTAATTTCTCATTAATTGGACACACATGAATTCATTTTAAATATATTTATATGACGAATTTTAATAATATGATAAATAATATTCAAAAATAAAAACCTAACAGTTAGGTTATATCACATTATATTAAATAATAATATTTTAATAATACATTTTTATTTAGTGAAACTCAGTTTTTTTTGTAACACAAAGCATTTAAAAAGGTCTCTTTTTCATGTATCCTAAGCTAACTCAGTGTTGAATGAATTGAAATATATAGAATATATTTTAAATATTGAATATGTTATAATTTATCTAAATATTATATTCCTTTACTTGATTAGCGTTGTTTACCATATGCACTATAAAATAAAATGTTGTAGCATTGGAATGTTGGTGTCTTACATTCTCCCCACCATAATTAAATTGATTCCTTGAAATTTATACTTGATCCTGGTGATATTTTTTATATTTTCAATTCATAAATCCTACATCATGAGAACGGTTCATAAAACATCATCTAGAAAAAATAACATGGGAAGTAAAAGGGTCACATGGAAGAACAAATAATTGGGTATCTAAGTATGAGAACATTAGTGGAAAGTAGATAAACATACAAGGAGATAAAAAGTAAATATATATAGGTATTTTTTGAATTCAACCATCACAGACAAGTGAATGATCATTTCAATGTTGATGGGATCAGGGAAATAAATATCTAGTGATTTATAAGGCCTCCAATTCAACATAAATTAAGGTATTATGTCATCATTTAGTGCCTAAGGATATATGAAAATTTAATTACTTTATAAATTTCTATAAAAACAATTTCATACATTGGTTGTTATTTTATTGGTAATATAATTCATTTGAAAATTAATTTTGATTCCTAAAGCATTAAAATAAATTTATAATGTATCTTAATACCCATAATAGAGTGATGAGTATAACTATATTTGTACATTAGTGGTTAGAATAATACTATTATTGTCCTTTGATCATGGGTTCAAGACCTCCAGTGTTTCCAGACATGATAGGTTGTCACCCGGCAAATAGGATTTCCTTTTCTATAACCTATTAACATAATTTAAAAAATAAAGATGATGGATATCCCTGAAATAAGTTCAATTACTAAATAGAATTTTAACTATTGTTTTGGAAACAACCTCAATACATAAATACTTTATCCAATAATTTTCCCAAAGATCATTTCTTGGTATACAGTTTATCCTCTAGAATAAGAAATTTTCTTGGGTAATTTCTATATTCCCCGCACTTACCAAAAAATTATTAATGATTTATTAGGATGAGCTTAACTTTATTCCATCATACTCTTTATTTTTCAACAAAAATCATTTGATGTATGTACTTCATTCCAGTATATATAGAATTTCATTATTCAATTGAGACACTTTCTTGGCTATCAACTTCTACAATTTTAACATGATAGAAATTTATCGTTACATTCTATACGGTGTCCACTACTTGAACTCTCAGTAAAATCAATACTTCTCTCATTTGTTTTGTTTGAGAGTCAGTAGATTTGTATATTTTTTATCATATTTCAGGAAAATGATTTTTCATAAATAGGAAATATATAACTCATATCAAAACATATTTGTTTTGACCATTTTCACCACATATTCTATAAGGCCCCAGCCGTAAACCTTACTTAATATTTAATTAAATGAATAATTCACATTAAGGATCTTTTCAGGTTTAGAGTTTTAGAGAATTAGATCATAAATCATGAATCACATTACACATTTAAACAAAGTGGTTACATAAAAGATAGAATTTGTTTTTTTTCCCATAAACGGAAACATATTTAAAATAAAACATGGATTCTTTCTTGACACTTCCTTGACACTATCATCATAACATGCACCTTTCCCTTGACCTGTGAAAAACATTCCAAAAACGTGGGATGAGCATAAAAAGCTCAGTAAGGGATATTAATATATGAAAAGAAAACATTAGTCCATGTATGAAATCATACTTTACTCATAAAACAAAATAATTTTAACATACCTCATCAAATCATGAATTAATCATAGAAATCATAAGGCATAAAGGTAACTTGAGGCATTCATAACATTCTTACGTAGGGATTAACCCTCTTGGTTACGTTTGGAATACCCATCATAGTATATTCCCTAAATCTCTTCAGAGAAACCTTAATGTTTAACCCCTTCGCGTTACCCAATGCATTGGAGAGCTATATCGGGCTCACCCACCCTTATTTTATCACGGAACCACCCATCTTCATAATAATTCCCAAGAACCATAATATAATCATATCACATAAAACCTGCATAAAGGAAACATAACATTTCCACATTTCAATCACAATATATCAATACAACACAATGATATAATAAAAACATTATGAAAACCATTTTCAATACCAAAATAAAAGAAAAGTAAAACATGGTAAAAAAATTATGGCTTGTAGAGGAAGCTGAAACTCAAATAATGGTCGCAGCGGCGGAGAAGTCGTTGTCACCGCATACGTACGACAAAAACAAAACTTTCCCTTTTGTCATTTAGTAAGAGCTTCGTATAAAAATATTCCTTTTTAGTAAACGTAAAATTCAAAGGGGTTTATAAACCTTATAAAATAATGTTGTGTATAAAACATAATATGCCTCAATGAAAGGAGTTTGAGAAGAAGTCCTATACAAAGATGGTATCCTTGGATTAAGGATAAATCAATTACATAATTATATGTGACAAAAGAATACACCAAATATAAGTGGATATTCAGTGTAAAACAATCAGAGTACATTCACACATATTCATAGAATGACATTTTCAAGGAGCATAAGTTTATCCTAAAGAATCAAAATTGGGTTAAGAAGTTCCCTTGCAAAAATCTGACAGCCTAACGGCGTCACTTCAAAATTCAGAAAAAGAGTTGATGAGAGATAAAAAGGGTATCTCATCACTTGGACATTAAATTTACATAAATAAGGATATATAAGAACATATACTAACATAATAGTATGTGATTTAAAATACATAACAAAAGAAGTCTTTTAAAAAGATGAGGGTGAAGGGTTCCCTTACCCACTTGGGTTACTATCGAAACGTACACCCCATTGAAGAAGGGTCATAAAATGATTACGTAAATACCCATAAATGAAATTATATTACACAAAGAGTATAATAATGGGAATGAAATACACCACTCAAAGGAAATGGTGGAAAATGTAGCATAAATCTCACGGGACTAAAAGTGAGATGAAAAATCCCTTACGAAAACTCGGCAGCCTAACGGCGCCACTTAAAACTTCAAAAAATGGATTGATGAGAAAAAATAGGGTCTCTAATAATATTACAATAAAATTTAAAGAAAGAGGAATATTAAAGAACATCCCCCATAATAACAAATAGTATCTTAAAAGAAGTGACATAAAGGAGAGTACTTAAAAAGAAAGAGAGAAGTTAGATCTCTTACGAAAATTCGGCAGCCTAACGGCGCCACTCAAAACATCCAAAATAGATTGATGAGAGAAAATAGGGTCTCTCATCATATGAACATAAAAAGTACAGTACTATTAATATAAAAGAACATCCCAATCATAAGAAAGGTGAGCTTAAAAGGAGTGACATAAAAGAGTGTACTTAAAAAAGAAAGAGAGGGGTAGGATCCCTTACCTCGTGTCCGACATGACTCGATCATTCATTAATCTCCTGAATAATAAAATTTGGTCAATTTATAATTTCTTAAGGAATTAATTTAAATATTATTATTCAGTTAATATCACATATTATACGTTTATAATAATTGGTTAATAAAGTGAGGTCATATCGGAAGTTTTTGTCGATGTTCGGTACATGAGTAAAAATCGAACTTGTTGGAAAAGAATTTTCCATGTAGTTATAGGTACATCATATCCAGAATAGTATTGATGTTTTAAATATCATATATATCCAGTATATATTCATTTTATACTATTCCATTGTATTTGGAGATAAAAATTAAAAGCACCATTCATGGAGACGGTAGGCCGTACGTACGCATGAACGCTACTTTCATTGTTTGTCGTATTAATGGAATTAAAAATAATGAGATATATATATATATTATAATTCCATAATGATATAAATCATTTATATGTAATATATTACATATATATCCATTATATATATGTACTTATAACAGTACATAACATTTGGAGATAAGAAATGAAATGTACCGTTCATGGAGACGGTAAGTCGTACGTACGCATGAACGCTACTTTCATTTATTTTTTTTGTATTAAATTTAATTAAATAATAATGATATAAAGTTATATTATAATTACAGTATGATATCATATGTAATACCATGAATTACATCCTTTATAAGTCACACATATGGCATTAACGAATCAAATCACTTTGAGGGGGCGGTAGTCCGCACTTCCTAAAATGAAGATATCGTGTTTACCCATAATGGAAACCATAAAGGTATGACATAAATGAAAAATACATAAGCTTCAGGAAAAAATAAACATATTACATATCATATATAAATATAGTGACATATTAATGTCCACCTATGAAGGTGTTAAAATAATGTTGAACAATCATCGTTTCGTGAGGTAGTAATTCGCCATCCACAGAAACAATATGTTCTTTAACCATTATACGGAGGTGTGTGAAAGTGTATCAAGAATTAATCTTATAACAAAATCCTATTATATTTAATATAATTGTTTTGTTACAAAAAAAAGTAATAAAAAGTGTTTATGGGTTTGGAGAAGAAAAATAAAACAAAATAACACAAGGGAAGACATTACCTTTAAGTCGGGTAACTCTCTTTGATTTGAGCTCAAAGGCTTCCTTGGAAAGGATTCTTACCAAAGTGAGGCTTAAATGATTAATAGAGGGATGTGGAGATATGAAATGGTCAGGGTTTGGCCGAGCCAAAGGCTTGAGAGGTGTGTGTAAGGTGGTAGAGGTGGGGGCCTTTTATAAGAGGAGAGGAGGGGCACTCTTGGAAAGTTATAAACAATTACTTTATTATAAAATGATTTTCAGATTTAAAATGTCCCAAAAGGATATATTTAGAGGATAAGGTGATAAGGTTTCTAAATCCACCCATACAATAGGTTTGTGACAAGTTTAAGACTTATATTTCACCATATCTTCTCATTTTATTTGAATCGTTCATTTATTAGGTAATCAGTGCATCATCACGGTGTCATAAATAAATTAATTTTTTTAATGTCTAAAAATTATAAAAAAATTATCATGATGTATTAAATCTGTTTAGATTTATAATTAATATTTATAGTCAAATATATGACATATATACCCCCATTTTAAAATTGTTTTAGTAAAACAACACTTGTTTGTGACATTTTAATTATCTCTTTAAATAAAAATGTATTTATGTCATTTTCCAACCAAAGTGGCTCCATGGGGTCCCCAAGTTTACCCATCGATTTTATTGGTCGTACATGACTCATAAAATGAGGTTAGGACATGTGTCTAGGTCATTTCATATTATTAAAACATTATTTTTACCTTAAACTACACTAATTACCTCTAATCGCGATTAAAACTTAAAAGTAACTATTCACCAAAAAAATTATTTTTATCCCATTGAACCAAATTTTACTATTAATGACAACCATGTATGTTGGATTTTTGAAATTCAAAACAAAGAGGTGTTAAAATTTCATTTAAACGAAAAATGAGTTTTTTATGTACCACTTAGTGGTTTCACTATTCATCAAAAATTGAAGTTTTCCAGAAAAATACCAAAAATTCACCCTAAGCTATATTTGATATTCCGAATTCAAAAATGATGTCTATTTTAAAAAATTCAAAACATATAAGTTACATTAATTAATTTAATAATTAATTCCCGCTGTCAGAGCAAATAGTGTGTTTTTATGAAACAACAAGTATCAAAAGATTGACACTAGTTTAAGTCCAATTTCAAGATGAAATTAATTCCAACTACCACTATTGTATTAAATGGTAAAAATATATTCTAATTTCACTTTAAACCCAATTCAAAAGATATTCTAATCATATAAATAAATTAGATTAACACTAGGTTTTGAATTAAAATACAATATTTTTCACTATTCATTAAAAAAATGAACTTTATCGGAAAAATTCCAAAAAATTACACAAAGTAAATTTTGATGTCCCGATTCTAAAGAATAGTTTTATTTTTTCAAATATAACACATAAAATTGTCAAAAAGTGGATTTAAAAGAGGTTCTCCATCAAAAATCTGTTAATCGACCTTTTAAAGAATATTAGAATGTTTATGCTTAAAATTGGATTCATTCACATTTTTAATCCTCTAAAATTTATTGTAAAAAGTAAAAATATTTGGCAAAAATATATAATCATTTAGTAGTTAGTTATGTTCATTCCTGCCATTACAACAGTTATGCATTAACTACCATTTAAAATAATATTATTTTATTATTAGAGTGCAATGTAAGATTCCCTAAAAAATCGTTGTTGCGTATTGGGTACGCCATCGACCATAGAGTCCCCTTTAAAGTAATATTAATATTTTATTCACAAATATAGATAAATGTGAAAATGTCATATTCTTTATTTACCTGGGGTGTTACATCCGTCCCCCCTTTTGGGAATTGCGTCCTCGCAATTTTAAAATTGGGCTTGGAATCTTCATTGAAAATCCCAGATCGGAACAAGAGTCAGTAAAACAATAACTTTAAAATAAAGAAAGAGAAGTAAAAAGGTCACCCGAGTTAACCCAAACTAGGATTCCAAGTATGAAAATATGGGCATGGAGGAAAAAAACAAAGGGTAATGTTCTGATGGAGAGTTATAGTAAATATGTCTAGGAGAAAGTTAACCATCAGAAAATCAAAAACATGTGATGGGTTAAATGGTATTCGATTCCCCAGTAGGAAAAGTTAACATACAACATTTTTTTTAAGTTACTCTTAATTGAAGAATTTATTTTTGAGCTTAACTAAATCATAATGAAACATACTTACTTGTCACATAGACTTTCAACTTTTACTAGATTCCTTAATCAAACTCATATTTTCTCCAAAAGACGAGTATTTAGGAAGAGTTGTTCGCATTAAAAGTAATATAATCAACTTCTTGAGAATAACCTAATCCACAAAAGAGAACTATAAATTTCCCATGTCTTTAGACAAAATCCAAAACCAAAATTGTTAGTATGAGATCAGATAATCCAAAAAAGTATAATCCTTTATAAAAAGAAAATCTATTCTTAATCTCCAAAATTTTTCCAAAAAAACCCAAAGCTCAACGAAGACCATTAGATAAACAATTGTCCATAAAATTATTCAATGTTAACCAATCTAAGATTGAAACCCAAATATTTGAAAGATTTACTCACATAGTCTTCCATGGTACAAATTAACTTTTATCTCCAAATAACATCAGTTGCTCTTAAATTCTCATATTGAAAAGTAATTAACCTAATCACATATCCTCCAAGATAGGTTAATCATTTCCATAGATAACCCAAAATAAACGTACTCTTGATTCCTAAAATAATCTAACTAAAAAGAATTAGTCAAACTAACCATGGAATTCATGTAGTCCAGTGTTAGGCAATAAATACCAGTCACACTTTGGTCGTGGGTTCGATTCCTGCATCTTTGTCCGACGTGACAGGTTGTCACACGGTCTGCGTGTTTTCCTTTTTCTAAAACTAGATAATTCATAAAACATTCCCCAAAATGAGATAAAATCTTCAAAAATAATCATAACATATTTTAACCTCAATTTTATCTCATGCCTTTCATTTTACATCATAATATATAATAACCCATAATTACCTCAAAAGTAAGGATCATATAAACCCTAATGGTTACCACTATAATTATTACCTAAACTTCCGCATCTATTGGTCATCTCATACATGATGCATTACAGAATATACCAAGGTACAAGTTGTTGATCATGACTCCTTAATAGTTGGTTTAGAACAACCATGAGTTTCCTTAATGAATTCCCCATTTCATCCAGTCTCTTAATCAGAGAACCACCACAGTTTCCTTCAAACCTATTGTCACTTCGGTGCCTTCTAGATCCATCCATTCACTAAAAACAGAAATGTTAGTGTTAGTATATCAACAAAACCATCATGTACTAATGAGGATGATAAACACTAAGATATACTTACTCATTCACTTTATCTAAAACTAGGACTCTTTCTGAAATCCTAACCATTATGGTAATGTCACTTATGCCTAGAGAATACCCTAACCTATAAAGTTATCTAAACCGACCTTTGATACCAACTATAAGTCTGTGGCCTTAAACCTTACTTAATATTGAATTAAATGAATAATTCACATTGAGGATCTTTTCAGGTTTAGTGTTTTAGAGAATTAGATCATAAATCATGAATTACATTCCACATTTAAACAAAGTTGTTACATAAAAGATAGAATTCTTTTTTTCCCATCAATGGAAACATATTAAAAATAAAACACGGATTCTTTCTTGAAACTTCCTTGACACTATCATCATATCATGCACCTTTCCCTTGACCTGTGAAAAAACATTTCAAAAACTTGGGATGAGCATAAAAAGCTCAGTAAGGGATATTAAAGTACGAAAAGAAAACATTAGTCCATGTATGAAATCATACTTTACTCATAAAACATATGCATTTTAACATACCTCATAAAATCATGAAAAAATCATATAAATATTAAGGCATAAAGGTAACTTGATGCATTCGTAACATTCTTACGTAGGGAGTAACCCTCTTTGTTACATTTGGAATACCCATCACAGTATATTCCCTAAATCTCTTCAGAGAAACCTTATTGTTTAACCCCTTCATGTTACCCAATGAATTGGAGAGCTATATCGGGCTTACCCACCCTTATTTTATCGCAGAACCACCCATCTTCATAATAATGCCCAAGAACCATAACATAATCGTATCACATAAAACATTCATAAAGGAAACATAACATTTCCATATTTCAATCACAAGATATCAATACAAAACATTGATATAATAAAAACATTATGAAAACCATTTTCAATCCCAAAATTAAATAAAAGTAAAACATGGTAAAAAAAGTATGGCTTATAGAGGAAGCCGAAACTCAAATAATGGTCACGGCGGTGGAAAAAGTCGTTGTCGCCGCATACGTATGACAAAAACAAAACATTCCCATTTGTCGTTTAGTAAACGCCTCTTATAAAAATATTCCTTTTGAGTAAACTTAAAAGTAAAAGGGGTTTATACACCGTATATTATAAAGTTGTGTATAAAACATAATATGCCTCAATGAAAGGAGTTTGAGATGAAGTCCCATACAAAGACGGTATCCTTGGATTAAGGATAAATCAATCACATAATTATGTGTGACAAACGAATACCCCAAATATAAGTGGACATTAAGTGTAAAAAAATCAGAGGACATTCACACATATTCATAGAATGACATATTCATGGAGTACAAGTTTATCCCAAAGAATCAAAATTGGGTTAAGAAGTTCCTTTGCAAAAATTCGACAGCCTAACGACGTCACATCAAAATTCAGAAAAAGAGTTGATGTGAGATAAAAAGGGTATCTCATCACTTAGACATAATATTTACATCAATAAGGATATATAAGAACATATACCAACATAATATTATGTGAATTAAAAGACATAACAAAAGAAGTTTTTTAAAAAGAGGAGGGTGAAAGGTTCCCTTACCGACTTGGGGTTACTTTCGAAATGTACACCCCATTGAAGAAGGGTCATAAAATGAATATGTAAATATCCATAAATGAAATTATATTACACAAAGAGTATAATAATGTGAATTACATAAACCACTAAAAGGAAATGGTGGCAAATGTATCATAAATCTCACGGGACTAAAAGTGAGATGAAAAACCCCTTACGAAAACTCGGCAGCCTAACGACGCCACATAAAACTTACAAAAATGGATTGATGAGATAAAATAGGGTCTCTAATCATATTAAAATAAAATTTACAGAAATAGGAATATAAAATAACATCCCCCATCATAACAAAGAGGATATTAAAAGAAGTGACATAAAGGAGAGTAGTTAAAAAGAAAGAGAGAGGTTAGATCTCTTACAAAAATTCGGCAACATAACGGCGCCACTCAAAACTTCCAAAATGGACTGATGAGAGGAAATAGGGTCTCTCATCATATGAAAATAAAATGTACAGTAGGATTAATATAAAAGAACATCCCAATCATAATAAATATGAGCTTAAAAGGAATTGCATAAAAGAGTGTACTTAAAAAGAAAGAGAGGGGTAGGATCCCTTACCTCGTGTCCGACATGACTCGATCGTTCTTTAATCTCCTGGATAATAAAATTTGGTCAATTTATAATTTTTAAGGACCTACTTTAAAGATTTTTATTCATTTAACATCACATATTATAAGGTTATAATAATTGGTTAATAAATTGAGTTTATATGAGACGGTTTTTCGATGTTCGGTACATGAGTAAAAATCGAACTTGTTGGAAAAGAATTTTCCATGTAGTTATAGGAACATCATATCCAGAATAGTATTGATGTTTTATATATCATATATATCCATTATATATTCATTTTATACTATTCCATAGCATTTTTAAATAAAAATTAAAAGCACTGTTCATGGAGACGTAGGTCGTACGTACGCATGAACGCTACTTTCATTTTTTGTCATATTAATGGAATTAAAAAAATGAGAGATATATATATTATAATTCCAGAATTATATACACCATATAGATGTAATATATTACATATATATACATTATATATTTGTACTTATAATAGTACATAACATTTGGAGATAATAAATGAAATGTACCGTTCATGGAGACGGTAAGCCGTACGTATCCATGAACGCTACTTTCATTTCTTTTTTTAGTATTCAATGGAATTAAATAATAATTATATAAAGGTATATTATAATTCCAGTAGTATATCATATGGAATACCATTAATTATATCCTTTATACATCCCACATATGGCATTAACGAATCAAATCACTTTGAGGGGACGGAAGTCCGCACTTCCTAAAATGAAGATATCACGTTTACCCATAATGGGAACCATAAAGGTATTCCATAAATGAAAAATACAGAATCTTAAGGAAAACATAAACATATTACATATAATATATAAATATAGTGACAACTTAATGGCCACCTTTGAATGTGTTAAAATAATATTGAATAATCATCGTTTCGTGAGGCAGTAATTCACCATCCACAGAAACAGTATGTTCTTTAACCATTAGACGGAGGTGTGTGAAAGTTTAGATCGAATCCATATTATAAAAAAATCCTTGTATATTTAAGATACTGGTTTTGTTACAAAAAAAAGTAATAAAAAGAGTTTAGGGGTTTGGAGAAGAAAAATAAAACAAAAGAACACAAGGGAAGACATTACCTTTAAATCAGGTAACTCTCTTTGATTTGATCTCAAAGGGTTAATTGGAAAGGATTCTGCCCAAAGTGAGGCTTCAATGATGAATATAGGAATGTGGAGAGATGAAATGGTCAGGGTTTGTTCGAGCCAAAGTCTTGAGAGGTATGTGTAAGGTGGTAGTGGTGGGGGCATTTTATAAGAGGAGAGGAGGGGCACTCTTGGAAAGTTATAAAATATTACTTTATTATAAAATGATTTTCGGATTTAAAAGGTCCCAAAAGGATATATTTAGAGTATAAGGTGATAATGTTTCGAAAGACACCCATCCAATAGGTTTGTGACAAGTGTAAGACATATATTTCACCATATATTCTCATTTTATTTAAATCATTCATTTATGAGGTAATCACTGCATCATCACGGTGTCATAAATAAATTAATTTATTTAATGTATAAAAATTATAAAAAAGTATCATGATTTAGGAAATAGTTTTAACTTTCTAATGAATATTTATAGTCAAAGATATGACTTATATAACCCCATGTAAAAATTGTTTTAGTAAAACAACACATGTTTGTGACATTTTAATTTTAACTTTAAATAAAAATGTATTTATGTCATTTTCCAACCAAAGTGGCTCCATGGGGTCCCCAAGTTGACCCATGGATTTTATTGGTCGTAAATGACTCCTAAAATGAGGTTAGTACATGTTTCAAGGTCATTTCATATTATTAAAACATTATTTTTAACTTAAACTACACTAATTACCTCTAATCGCGATTAAAACTTAAAAGTTACTATTCACCAAAAAAATTATTTTAATCCCATTGAACCACATTTTACGTCTTAATGACAACCATGTATGTAGTATTTTTGAAATTCAAAACACATAGGTGGTAAAAGTTCATTTAAATGAAAAATCAGTTTTTTAAGTACCACTTAGTGGTTTCAGTATTCATCAAAAATTGATGTTTTCCAGAAAAATACCAAAAATTGACCCTAATCTATATTTGACATTCCGAATTCAAAAATGATTTCTATTTTACAAAATTAAAAAAATATAAGTTACATTAATTAATTTAATAATTAATTCCCGTTGTTAGAGCAAATAGCGTGTTTTTATGAAACAATAAGTATCAAAAGATTGACACAAGTTTAAGTCCAATTTCAAGATGAAATTAATTCCAACGACCACTATTGGATTAAATAGTAAATATATATTCTAATTTCACTTTAAAACAAATTCAAAAGATAATCTAATCATATAAATAAATTATATTAAAAATAGGTTTTGAATTAAAATACAACATTTTTCACTATTCATTAAAAAATGAACTGTTTTAGAAAAATACCAAAAAATTACACAAAGTAAATTTTGATGTCCCGATTCTAAAGAAGAATTTTATTTTGTCAAATAAAACACATAAAAATTTCAAAAAGTGGATTTAATAGAGTTTCTCCATCAAAAGGCGGTTAATTGACCTTTTAAAGAATATTAGAATGTTTACACTTAAAATTGGATTCATTCGCATTTCTAATCCTCTAAAATTTATTGTAAAAATTTAAAATATTTGACAGACATATATAATCAATTTGTAGTTAGTTCTGTTCATTCCCTCCATTACAACAGTTAGGCGTTAACTACCATTTAAAATAATATTATTTTATTATTAGAGTGCAACGTAAGATTCCCAACAAACTCGTTGTTGCGTATTGGGTACGCCATCAAGCATAGCGTCCCCTTTAAAGTAATATTAATATTTTATTCACAAATATGGATAAATGTGAAAATTTTATATTCTTTATTTACCTGAGGTGTTACATATTCTTTCATGTTAGATGTTTACTTGAATCTTTTGGGTTCCAGCCATTGACAAAAACAATAAAGAATAATGTGTGTAATATTAGTCATTGTGAGAAAAGAATATAATTATTTATAAGATATCTAAATCATGACACCTTATTTTTAAATCAAATACAACTTAGTTTTAACATTGATTATTTATTTCTATTATATTTTCAACTTATTTATAATGTTTTGTAAATAAAATGTGATTTATCATAAGAATATCCCATGGGAGTGTCAAACTCGGTGCGATGTTAGGCCAGTTGTCATGTAGTAGGTTACCCTGAGTTAGGCTCAAAACACCTAGTTAGAGCTATTACTCGTAGGTATATCTATTCCAGGAACTGTGTCTAATTGTAATATCCAGATAGAGATATATTTCAAGGAATACCCACATAATATCTACCTTAACAAAATTATTGGATTTTCTTCTATACATATCCTCAAATTCAACATTATGGTTATGTTATCTGATCTATGAATTATAGATCTAGTTCCTAATGTTTGTACTAAACATACCTTGAAACCAACTATACCGAATCGACCCTAGAAGCCTAGAGCCAGTGTCTCCTATAATTTACATTGGCATGATTACAGTGAATCATTCTCCTAAGGACAAATTGTTTAGTATTGTTGGTAAACTAGATAAATACATTAGTCTTTTATTAAAAATGAATACATTAGTTACAAAATAATTCATTTCTTCTTTCTAAATAAATTACTTAGAGGATAACATTTTTTCATCTATTATATACCTATAAATATTACATAGAATGCATCTTGTCTAATGATGCATAATTTGGGTGATCTCAAATTCTCAACAAGGAAAAATATAGACAAAAAATAATGAATCAATGAGAATAGACAATACAGTTAGATGAATAACTAGACACACATGTGACATTATTAATAAATTTAATGGATGTTCATAAAAAATATGGAACGGTAGTAACTGGAGACACATTCCATTAAAATAACAATATAATTAAAAATAAATATTTAAAGGAAATAAAATGAATCACATGCCATCTAAATAAATGAAAATGAAATGTATCCTTAGATATTTTGATGCAATATCTGATGGATGAATAATAACTTGAACTATATAAAGGGAAATGATTTCTTAAAAGGCATCATGTATAAGGCACCTAAAAACTTATATCAGAAAGACCATTCACAATATGGTTTAAAACTATAGATATAAACCCATTAATGTTTCAAAATATATTTTTATTATGAGAACTTATCCATGCATCCAATATCTATATAATTTACAGGCTCCACCCGCCTTTACCAGTCCAAAGAATTTATCATATGGAATAAAACAAATTAAATAATATTCCTTATCAAATGACTGTATTGATTAAATAATATGAAATTATTAATATTTTCCAAAATAATAAAATAACTGTCAATTTAGAAACTCCATGTAAAATAGTTTATGCTTCAAAAAATAGTAATATCCATGAAAATGATATGGATTATTATATGAAATTTAATATTCAACGATCATAAATGTTTGAATATAAGACCCCAAACATAAACATTACATAATCTTGTGTTAAGTTAAAAATTCACATTGAGGATCTTTTTAGGTTTAGAGTTTTGGAGAATTAGGCTGTAAATATTACATTACATATCAAAAACTACAATGTAGAAACTTCTACACAGTTTTCATTTTTTGGTAAAATAAAATCTCTTAAAAAACATGTTTAGTTCCATGTTTTAGACAACATGTCTTTTCCTTGATCCCATCCTAGACCCTATTCATCTTTAATTCCAGTTAAAATCATTTCTAAACATGGGATGAGCATAAAAATCTCTGTAAGGGTTATAAAAAAAGGGAAGAAATTTTGTTTCCCTCAATACTTAAAACTAAATGAAATCATACATTTCAATATTTAACATACCCCAAAATTCATAATATTTATGAATAACACATGGAAATCATAAATCATAATGGTAACTTGTGGAATCCACAACATACTTGCATTGTAGCTTTCACAACTACGTATGGAGTTACATATAGAATACACATCATAGCATATTCCCTAAATCTCCTTGGAGAAACATTAAAATTTACATCTGTCACATTATCCAATGAATTAGAGAGAAATCTCGGGCTCACTTGGCCTAGGATTATCATAAACCACTCGTATACGTAAACAATTCCCAATAACCATAACATATTCATAACACATAAAACAAAAATATAGGAAAGATAACATTTTTACATTTCAATAATAATATGTCATTTAAATATTTTAAAATAATGAATCCATTATCAAAACCATTTTCAATATCAACAAATGTAAATTATTTTATGTCATTTATTTCTTTTTTAAAAACTTTATGGCTTGTTATGAATGCCAAATATCAAATAACTCCCGTAGCAGTGGAACGACCTTTTTCACCACGTACGTAAAAAAAGAAACATTTCCTTTTTTCATTTAGTAAAACACTACGTTGAAAAATATACCCTTTTAATGAAATTAAAATTCAAAGGGGTTTATACATCATATAATGTAAAGTCGTGTATTAATCAAAATATGCCTCAATAAATGGAGATTGAGATGAAGTCCCTTACAGATATTGTATGATTAGATTAAGGATAAATCATTGACATAATTTTGTGTGGAAAATATAAATACACATAATATAAGTATATATTATGTGTAAAACAATCATAGGTAATTGAAAAATATACATAGAACAACATAATCAATATGAATAATTTTAACCCAAAGAATTAAAATTGGGGTAAGAAGTTCCATTACCTCGTGTCTGACATGACTCATTCATTATTTAATCTCCTAAATAATAAAATAAAGTTATTTATAATTGTTTCAAAAAAACGTTCATGATTATTATTCCTTTTAAATCACTTATTATCATGTTATAAGAATTACATAATAATTTAAGTTAATAACGGTCATGTTGTCGATATTTGGTACTTGAGTCAAAAATGATCTTCTTATAATTATAAGTTATCCATGTGGTCAAAATTACATTATATCTAGAATTATATTAGTTATTTATATATAATATATATCATATATATATATAGTATATATATTTATTTTTAATAGTACATAACATTTGTATACAAGAAATGAAATGCACCATTCATGAGGATGGTAAGCCGTACGTACGCATGAATGCTACTTTCATTTCTATTTCATATAAATGGAATGAAAATGTAATGATACATTGGTATATTATTATTTTAGAATAATATCAAATATAATTTCATTAACTCCATCCTTTATACATTCCACGTATGGCATGAACAAGTCATATCACTTTGAGGGGGCGGTAGTCCCCACTTCCTCAAATGAAATTATCGTATTTACCCACTATGGAAAACATAAATGAATTATATAATTAAAAAATAATGAATAATATAAAGTATATAAATATAATATATATCACATATTAATACAGCACCATCATAATGGATACCATGATAGGCAGTAGAAAATAATTGAACAATCGTCATTTCATGAGATAGTGGTTCATCGTCCATAGAAACAGTATGTTCTAAATCCATTAGATGGAATTGTGTGGAAGTGGAGTGCTAATAGATCTCACAAAAACATCCTATTATATTTAATATACTTATGTTGTTATAAAATATTTAAATAAATAATTTTTAGGGGGATGGAGAAGGAAAAAAGAAAAGAATTTGAGAGAAGATGTTACCTTTAAATCAGGTTTCTTATATTGATTTGAGAAAAAGGGCTCTCTTGAATTTCCCACTTCCTAAGGGAAGGCTTATAGAAGGAATATATGTATTTTTAGAGCTTCTTTTAGAAGATTTTGGATGAGACATGGTGCTTGAGAGGAGTGTGTAATGGGTTAGAGGTGGTGGCCTTTTATAAGTTGGAGGAAGGGCTCTTTAGGAATGTTTGAAAGTATTATTTTATTATAAAATTATTTTCGGTTTCAAAAGGTCCACAACTTATTTAATTAGAATATAAGGTTCAAACAAGTTGGAATAAAATCATAAAATAAAAATTGGATAGGTTTTGGATATTTGTTTAATCCTTATCATTTTTTATTTAACCCTTTGTTAACTTATTTTACTTTTACCATGTCCTCTTATATATTAATACTATATGGTTAATATATTTACTATAAAATGCCAAGTGGACCAAAATGAATCATTTAAGAAATTTGAAACATTATTTATGTAATTTTTTAGAATATTATATTTTTAGGATTATTTTATCATTTAATAAAATATTAATTGTTTTAAAAACCCGTTTATTTCAATTTATAAACTATTCATATTAAGAATTTTAAAAAAACTGTAATAACTTGATTCTATCAAAACAAACATTCATTTCCTAGAATATAACAAGTCATTTGTTTAACTAAAATTTATGGATGGCATAAAAAGTTTCAAAATAAACTTTTTTTAATATTTGTAATATAATTTATTTGAATCCTTTATTAATGATGCAATTATTGTGTCACCATTGTACCATAATTAAATTTTAATATTTAATTTTTAAAAATTTTAAATAAAATTATATGATATAAGAAATCATTTTATCTTTCCAAATAATATTTATAGTTTAAGAGATAACTTATATAACCCCATATAAAAATTGATTTCATAAAATGATTCATATTTATGTTATATTTGTCCTTTAAATTAATTAATATAATGTTTCATTATCGCTCCCAAGTGTCTCCGTGTGGTCCCCAAATCGACCCAAGGATGTACTTGGTTGGAAATTTCTCATAAAAAAGGATAGTACAAGTGTATGGGTAATTTAATATTAGTATAGTATTATTTTTTCCCTTATTTAATAGATTTACCCTTTAACCATGGTAAATAAAATATTTACTCAAGTAAATATTCATTATATTTGAAAATAAAAATTTACTATTTACAAAATTTTGACATATTCATTAAAAATACGGATTCCTTTTTACCAAATTCAAAACACAGAAGTTATAGAAATTAATTTAAAATTAATTCACTTTGTGAAAAACAAAAAGTGTGTTTTTTAAGAAATAATAACTATCAAAAGATTGACATTTTTAAGTCAAATTTAATAGTGAAATTACTTCCAATGACCAAAATTGGATTAAATTTAAAAAATATAATCTAATTACACTTAAAAACCAATTAAAATAAAAATTTAACTATATAAATAAATTTAATTAAAAGGCAGTTTTGAATTAAAATGCAGTAATTTTCACTATTCTTTATAAAATGAACTTTGTCAGAAAAATACCAAAATTTCATCCAAATTAATTTTTAATGTCATGATTCTAAAAAAGAATATTATTTTTTCAAACATAACATATAAAAGTAACAAAAATAGATTTAAAAATGGTTCCCCATCATAAGGCGGTAAATCAACCTTTTAAAAAATGTTAGAGTATTTATGCTTAAAATCGAATTCATTCGCATTTGAAGCCTCTAAATATTATTAGTTAAATGTAAAAAACATTTAAAAAAAATTTATAATTATATTTCAGTAATTTCATTTCATTCCTTTTGATATAATGGCTAGGAGTTAACTACCATTTAAAATAATATTATATTTTTATATTTTTTTCAGTATGACTCTGCATTGCGTGCAACATGAGATTTTAGAGAAACCCATTATTGCATGATGGGTACTTAATAGAACATAGAATCCCATTTAAAGTAAAATTAATATTTAATTAAAAATTATTAATAAATATGAAAATTTCATATTCTTTGTTTACCAAGGATGTTACTTCCTTCCCCCATTTTGGGAATTATGTCCTTGAAATTTGAAAATTGTGCTTGGAAACAACATTAAAATCCCCACATTGGAAAAAGAGTCAATAAAACTATCAATTTAATATAATTAAAAATAAGTACCAAGGTCACCCAAGATAACACATACTAGGATTCCATGTATGAAAACAAGGATTCAGATGAGAAACTATGTTTCATGTTATCATAGAGAGTCATAGAAAACATGACTAGGAGAATGATAAAAATAAGAAAACTACAAACTTGTGATAGGTTGAACTATCTTTGATTCTCCGGTAGGAAAAGTAAATGATAATACATTTTTTAACATCCCCTTTCATAAATTTGGAGAATTTATTTATGGGGTTGACTAAGAAAATAATAAAATATACTTACTTTTCAAGTATAGTTTCATCCTTTAAAAATTTTCTACCAAAAATTAATACTTTCTACGAATGATGAGTATTCTAGATGACATTGTCAAACCTGAAGTGTGAGAATCAACATATAGTGAATAACATGATCTACAAAAGATGAACCATATATTTCACATGTCTTTAAACATTAACCAAAACCAAAAAAATAGTACAAGATCAGATAATACCCAAAAAAGCTAATAATTTATAAAAACAAATACTACTCTAAATCTCTTAAATTGAACAAACAATACCCAAAGCTTAACAGAGACCATTCAATACACAATTATCCTAAAAAAATTCTTCAATATAATCCAACTAAGATTGAAAACAAAAAATTAGATGTATTTGATCACAGAACCTTCCACAAAAATCTAATCATTTATCTCCAAATAACATCGATTGCTCTTAAAGGCTCATATTGAAATGTAATTAACCTAATCACATATTCTCTATGGTAGGTTAATTATTTCCTTAAATTACCCAAATATCTCTATGTCCACAATAAAAAACCTATATTATTCAAAAAGAAAATTTCATCCATTACTCCACAAATGAAATCAGAAAGAATTCTATTTTCCTTAATATTATAGTGTTCCCAAAATAGAAAACCTCTTCCAATATAATGTCTATCACATAGTCACCAAATCATTTTCTTATAATAAGGATATCTATTTGATAAAACAAGAGTTCCCAAATTAATCTTATTCTTGATCTCTAAAATCTTTTCACTAAAAAAGAAGTAGTCATACTGACTAGGGACATCATGTAGTCCAGTGATAGGAAATAAATCCCAATCGCACTTTTGTTGTGGGTTCAATTCTAGCAGCTTTATCTAACGCGACAGGTTGTCCCATGGCCTTCATGATGTCCTTTTTCCAAAATTATAGAAGTTTATAAAATTCCCAAAAATGAGATAAATTCATAAAAAAAATAACCATATCATATTTTATACACAAATGTTATCTCATATCTCACATTTTCATCCAAAACAGTCAAAACCTACAATGGCCTCAAATTTTAGGATCATATAACTCCAAATGGTTATTTATAACTATAACCACAAAAGAAAATATAACACTTCCATGAATAACATTTTATCTTATCAAACATCATTTTTACACATACTAGAAAAAGTCTTCCAAAGTCATCATATCATTAATAAATTTAAACATATCATCATCCATATATCCAACCTAACTCTTCAATTCCAAAAATGTATACATCTTAATCATTGAACATTATTCATGATCCTTTATCCAAGTTTTTTCATCTTATTCTTTTATACTTATTTACAAAAACAAAATCATGCATAATTTCATAATATTTCTTGTAATGTCAAAACACGAGCATAGAAATAATCCATACCTTTCATAAGTAATTTTCAGTCTTCTAATCTTGAATTGGATTGGCATTAGGAATTGGTAAATATATATTTGTATGATCCTGCTGATCATATTCCCTAACCATCTTCGTATGACATCTATTTGTATAATTAGTATGCTAACCACATTCAAAACATTCAATTGATCCTTCAGAAATAACTTCTTCCCTTTTTCGGGAGTCAACTAGACGGTTCCTTTTTCCACGACATGTTCTTTCTTTAGGACCTTCATTACCACATCTATAGCATCTTCCCATATCATTTATGAATTTTACTAGGTGTTTATTTCCACATCCTTGACACATAGGTTTTTGAATATACTTACCTTTATGGTTATTACTTGAATTCCCATAGGGATTTGTTTATTGCATATACAATGCCTAATTAAAGTTACAAAGGTTAAGGTGGTAAATAATGGCTTCAGATAGTATGTTGAGAATAACCACAATAGTTTTCATTGTATCTCCCATTTCATTCAGTTGCTTATTCTGAAAACCTTCACAGTTTTCTTCATATCCATTGTTACTTTAGTACCAGCTAGATCCATCAATTCACTAAAACCAAAATGGTCAATGTGAGTATATCACTAAAATCAACATATAATATCTTATGAGGGATAGACACTAAGATATACTATTTCATTTTATCTTAAACTCATTCAATATATCTAAAACTAACTATGACTCCTTCAAACATTCTAACCATTATGGTTATGTCATGTATTCTTAAATAACACCCTAACCTCTAAAGTTAACTAAAACGACCACTAATACCAAATATAAGGCCCAGACCTTAAACATTACATAATCTTGAGTTAAGTCAAGAATTAACATTGAAAATATTTTTAGGTTTACAGTTTTAGAGAATTATACAATAACTATTACAATACATTTCAAAAATTACAATATAGACACTTCTACTAAGTTTAAATTTTGTCATAAAATAAAAACACATTAAAAACATGTAAGATTATATGTTTTAGACAACATGAAACTTCCATGATCCCATCCTTGACCCTATTCATCTATAAGTCATGTGAAAAACATTTAGAAACTTGGGATGAGCATAAAAATTTTCGTAAGGGTTATAAAAAAAGGAAAGAAAACATTACTCCATCAATACATAAAAATCAATGAAATCATACTTTTCAATATTTAACATACCACACAGAATCATATTATTTATGAATAACACATGGAAATCATAAATCATAATGGAAACTTGTGGCATCCATAACATACTTACGTTGTAGCTTTCACAGTAACGTAGAGTGTAACATTAGGAATACCCATCACATTATCTTACAAAAATCTCTTAGGAGAAACATTAATGTTTACCTCTATCACATTATCAAATTCATATTAGATCTATCTCAGGCTCACATGCCCTAGAGTTATCATGAAGCCACCCGCATATGTAAACAATGCCCAAGAACTATAACATATTCATAACACATAAATCAGGCATAGAGGAAAGATAGAATTTACTCATTTCGATCACAATGTATTATTTAAATATATTGGAATAACCAATCCATTATCAAAATAATTTTCAATAACAAAATATGTAAAATATTATATGGTATTTATTCTACTTTTAAAAAACATTATGGCTCATTAAGGAAGCCAAATATCCAATAATGCTTGCAGTGGTGGAATCGTCCTTGTCACCACGTAAGTTAAAAAAAGAAATATTCCAATTTTTGTTTATTAAAACACTACATAGAAAAGGATTAAATTTAAATTAAATGAAAATTAAATAGGTTTTATACACCATATAAAAGCAAGTTTTTTATAAATCAAAATAAGCCACAATGAAAGGAGATTGAGATAAAGTCCCTTACAAAGATTGTATCATTATATTAATGATAAATCCTTCAAATAATTGTGTGTGGAAAATTTAAATACACCTAATATAAGTATATATTATGTGTAAAAAAATCATAGGTCATTCACAAATATTCATAGCACAACATAATCAAGAAGTAGTAGTTTAACCCAAAGAATTGAAATTGGGGTAAAAGTTCCCCTATCTCGTGTCTGACATGATTCATTCGTTCTTTAATCTCCTAAATAATAAATTAAATATATTTTATAATTGCTTTAGTACCTTTTTCAAGTTCAATATTCCTTTTATATGACTTGTTACCAAGATATTAACATTACATAATCATTTTAGTTAATAACGGTCATTTTGTCGATATTTGGTACTTGAGTCAAAAATGAACTTTTTATAATTACAAGTTGTTAGTGTGGTTAAAATTCCCTTTTCTTAAAAATTATATTAATGATTTAGATATAATATATATAATATATATCCAATATATATGTATTTATAATAGTACATAAAATTTGGAGATAGGAAATGAAATGCACTGTTCATGGAGATGGTAAGCCATATGTACACATGAACGCTACTTTAATTTCTATTTCAAATTTAATGGAATGAAAAATTAATGATACAAGGGTATATTATAATTCTAGTATAATATCAAATATTATTTCATTAACTCAATCCTTTATATGTTCCATGTATGGCATTAACGATTCATATCACTTTCAGGGGACGGTAGTCCGCACTTCATCAAATTAAATTATTGAATTTACTCATTATGGAAACCATAATGGAATGAAATAAATGAAAAATAATTATTCATAGAGAATATATAAATATAATATATATCACATATAAATAAATTTCCATCGTAATTTCCACCATTAGAGGTGGTATGAGATAATTGAACAATCATCATTTCGTGAGGCAGTAGCTCGTCGTCCAGAAAAACAGTACGTTCTAAATCCATTAGATGGAGGTGTGGGGAAGTGGAGTTCGAATCCTTCTCATAAAAATAAAATATTATATTTAAGATACTATTTGTTTTAATTAATAAAATAAATTGAGTTTGGGGGCTTGAATATGGAAAATAAAATAAAAAAACATAAAATAGGATGTTACCTTTAAATAGGGTAACTTCTTTTGATTTGAGACCAAGGGCTCTCTTGAATTACAATATGCCTAGGGTAAGGTTTCTATGAGGAATATATTTATTTTGGGAGATTCTTGGAGTAGAGTTTGGACAAGACAATGGGCTTGAGAGATGTGTGCCATGGGATAGAGGAGGTGGCCTTTTATAAGAGAGAGGAAGGGCTCTTTAGGAATGTTTGATTGTATTATTTTATTTTAAAATTATATTCATTATCAAAATTCCCAAAACTTATTTATTTCTAAGATAAGGTTCATATAATTCTAAATAAAATCATTAAATAATAATTTGACATGTTTTGGATTTCTTTTATACCTTATCTTTTTTATATTACCCTTTGTTAACTTATTTAACTTTTACCATGTCCTCTTATATATTCATAATATATGGTTAATATATTTATTATAAAATCCCAAGATACCCAAAATGTATCCTCTATAGAAATTTTAACCTTATTTAAGTCATTTTTCTAAATCATAGATTTTTAGTATTATTTTATCATTTAATAAAATATTAATTGTTTTGGAAACACATTTTTTTCCAATTTATAAACTATTTATATCAAGACTTTCGAAAAATATATAACAACATGATTATTTCGAACAACCTTTACTAACTCAAATATAAAAATTCTTTATTATCCCCAAATTTTTTGGATGGCCTAAAAAGTTTCAAATTAATTTTATTTTAATATATATAATATCATTTATTGAATCATTTATTAATGATGAAATTAATGCATCACCATTGTGTCATAATTAAATTTATTTATTTAATTTATAAAAAATATAAATAAAATACCATGATGTATGAAATATTTTTATCATTAGAAATAATATTTATAGTCTAAGATATCTCTTATATAACCCCAAATAAAAAAATTAGTAAAAAAATTCATTTTTTTGTTATTTTTGGTCCTTACATTAAATTAATTAATATAACGTGTCATTATCACTCCCATGTGGCTCCATGAGGTCCAAAAATAGACCCAGGGATACCCTTGGTCGGAAATATCTTATCCAATATGTTTAGGACAAGTGTAAATGTAATTTATATTATTATAATATTTTTTGTTACTCTTATTTACTAGAGTTAGCCTTTATCGAGGGTAAATAAAATATTTACTGAGGTAAATATTCATAATGTCTAATAATAAAAGTTAAATATTTACAAAATTTGGACCATACGATAACAAATATGGTATCCATTTTTTTGAATTCAAAATACAAAATTGGAAGAAAATAATTTAAAATTAATTCTTGTTGTCAAAACAAAAAAGCGTGTTTTTAAGAAATAACACTGATCCAAAGATTGGCATTTGTTTATGACCCACATAAGAGTGAAATTACTTATAATTACCAATAGTGGATTAAATGGTATAAATATAATCCAATTAAACTTTGAAACCAATAAAAATAACAATTTAACTATATAAATAAATTAGATGAAAAAAGCAGTTTTGAATGAAAACGCAGCATTTTTCCCTATTAATTTAAAAATGAAGTCTATCAGAAAAATTCCAAAATTTCATCCAAATTAAATTTTTTTGTCCCAATTCTAATAAAGAATATTATTTTTTCAAATATAACATATAAAAGTTTCAAAAAAATAGATTTAATGATGGTTCACTCTCAAAAGGCGGTAAATTGACTTTTTAGAAAATATTTGACTATTTATGCTTAAAATTGGATTTATTCACATTTTAAGACTCTAAAATTTATTGGGTAAATGTAAAAACATTTAACAAACATGTGTAATCATATTTTAGTTATTTCTGTTCATTCCCACCAATATAATGGTTATGCATTAACTGCCATTTAAAATATTATTATATTATTATTTTTTAGTATGACTCATCATTATGTGCAACATGAGATTTTGGATAAACCCATTGTTGAGGGTCAGGTACAACATCAAACATTGAATCCAATTTAATGTAAAATTAATATCTAATTCACAAATATTAATAAATATGAAAATTGCATATTCTTTATTTACTTGGGATGTTACATTGAATATTTCAAGGTGAATAAAAAATTATTCAAGGATTTTAATTTTAATAAAACCCTTGAAAAAATAAATGATAAACCATTCAGAGGAATAATACGGATGGTATCAATACAATAAATTTATAGTGGATTAAAAATAATAATTTTTTATTGTCGATGAATATAAATACTATGAAATGGTTTTTAAAAACATTATTGAGGGAACTGTCTTTTTATTTTGAAAAAAACTTTTAGATCCCCTTTTCATTGAAAATAAATTTCAAAAAAAAAATTTTAAAATTATCATTTCAATCATCAAGGTAAGATTCAATGAAATTATAGATAGTATATATGTTCTTTCCGTATGAGGTAAAAAGAACATTCCTTTTTCATTGTAAAAACGGTTTGAAAAATCCTTATTTCAAAAGTGATAATAAGATTCCATTGAAAATAATTTCAAAACTAAAAAAGGGTAAAATTTTGGTTACCAATTTATTTTAAAAAAATTAAAACATTTTAATAAAAAAATGTTTTTTGAAGAAAACATGATCTCTGACTAAAAAAATAAATAAATTCAATTTTTTTAAAACATTTTCTTAAACACGTTGATTAACAATGAGTGAAAATGATACAAATAATTGAAAGATTTCATGAGAAATTATATTATAGGAAAATGAATGTTATTATTGAATAGTGGTTATATAATTTTTGTGAACAGAAATACGATTTAAAGATCATTTAATTTGTTGTTGAGTAAAATAATCTTTAAACATTTTAAAGTATCCCATACCACATTGAAACATTTTAAATATTCAAAATCATGAAGAATTAATACCAAATATATTTTTTTAATACCATTATGATAACAAAATTCATTATATAATTTTAAAAAATGGGATGTATATACACCAAACAAAAGAAGTATTTGGTGACCATCACATTTATCCCACAAAAGTAAAAAGTGAGATGAAAATATCTTACCTTAAGTTTCATTTTGGTGGAACATAATTTAAACTCCAATATAATAATATTATGTTAATTTTATACTTTCTTTATAACCTTTTTCAAGTTTATCATTACTTTTATTTCTCTTTTTATTGTTTTTTTACATTGGGTATTTTTGACGAAATTTAGTTTATGTGCCACAAACAACCTTTGTAGGTAGACTATGGTCATAGGGATAATCATATAACATCAGAAGAATAATAATCATGTAATAGTTATTATATTTATACACAATTATACTTTTAAAACCCATAATTAAATATTTTTCTGAAAAATGAATCAATGTTACAATCGTGGAGACGTTAAGTCGTACATACGCATGAGTAACATTTCTATTTTTCAATGATAGTTATAAAAACAAGTTGAGTAGAACCATATCATTATCGAATTATCATTATATAATAAATACCATATTATTTAATCATATATACTTATATATTAAATAATTCTATTTAAAGAGGAATGACATCATGTCAAGGAGGAGGTAGTCCACACTTCCATGAATAATATTATCACTTTTCCAGTGTGTGAAATGGTAATACAAATTGGTATATATTATTTTTATTTAAGGTGATTATGTAATTAATGTCCTATATAGGCTGTCTATGTCACATATTTTTATTAAAAAACTATCCTTATTCATTCCATGTATTGTGTGAATGAATCGCATGGCTTTGAGCGGGCGGTAGTCCATACTTCCATAGATGATGTTATTTCATTTACATAAAATGGAAAGTATAGGGGTATGTGGTGTAACATAATTACAAAATACTATAAAAAATAAAAAAATATAATAAATACTGTTTATATAAACATAGTTTCCATCATATTGACCTCTATGGGAGGTTGTAAATGAAAAATGAATTACCATCCTTCTGTGAGGCAGTGGTTTTTGGTACACAGAAACGATATGTTCGTAACCAATTAAGTGAAAGTGTGTGTAAATATAGTTATAAAACATAATATAAAAACGTATTAGTATATTTTAGAAAAAAATTATTATATGAACATGTAATAATACTATTTTATGTGGTGGAAAAGTAAATAAATGAAATGTGATCATTGGAAAGTGTTAACTTAATGATCGGGTAACTCCAGTTGGATTATACCAAACAGATTCTTTGGAAGTATTTATATACAAAGGGAGGATTAAATGTCTAGGTTAGGATTTTTGGGAAGTTATTTGGGAAGATCATGGATGAAATTATGTGTTTTAGAGGTGGAATGGGGAGAATTGGTGGCCTTTTATAGTGGAGGAGGAGTGGCACTCTTGTAATATTTTCACAAAATAATTATCCCCGCATTTTTAATGCTGAAGTTGAATCCAAAAAACTATATAATTCTTTACAAGATCTAATATGTTATATATTTGGATATAAAATATCTTTTTATTTATTTTATACATCATTTTGGGCCTTAAGGTTAAGGTTTATTCCATTATAAAGCTTAATTTAACATTAATCGTTGTAATTAATTTTAATACAATTCACTAATATTTTAGGTCAAAAACGATGATGGTATTATTTTACATTATAAATTATTATTTTTTCAAATATTTATTCAATTTTGAAAAACTAAAATCATATAAGTGGCATAAATTAATTTAAAATTCATCTCGTAGGTGCGATTGTAATGAGGGATTTTTAATTAAAAAATTCCAAAAGATTAACAAGTTTTTACATTTAATTTCAAGGTAGAATTTATCCGAATGACCAAAATTGGATTAATTACTAAATTTATAATATATGTAATCATTAAAAGCAATTAATGTTATAATTTATCCTTATAAATAAATTATATGAAAAATAATTTTTATCTATAATTCAGTATTTTGAACAATTGATTAAAAAACTAATTGTTTTTTAAAAATTCTTATGAACCTAATTTTTTGATTAAATTTAAATGTTGAAGTTTATTTTGAAATATTAAATCCATTAAAGTGTGAAAATTTTGAATTAAAATGGGTTCTCCATTAAAATTTATTAAAATTACCATTATATGAATATAGGTTTTTATATGTGAAATTGGGTATATTATTTTCTTATAATTATCAAACCAAATGGATGAATATAAAAAATATTTGATTGAAGATATAATATATATATTTCATTTAAAAAATAACTAATTATAATTAATTATTTTTATTAATATAAACTCATTTAGAAGCACGAAAATAAATATATTTCTTTTGATATCTAATTTTTTCTTATTTGATTTTCTCATTAATTGGTAACCCATTAATTCATAATATAATTATATAATAAATAAATTTTCATATTTTAGTTAATATTATTCATAATTTCTAATATATCATCTAAGTTATATCATATTATATTAAATAATAATATTTAAATAGTACATTGTTATTCTGTGAGACTCGGTTTTGCATGTAGCACAATTTATTGAAAATGTTTATCCTGTCTGTGACACATTCTAACTCAATTTTACACGAATTGAAATATATATAATACATATTAAATAGTAAATATATTATAAATTATATTGATATTATATTCCCTTATGTTCTTGGGGTCGCGTGGCATATACGCTATTTAGTATAAGGTACTTAATTTAGAATTTTGGGGGGTCACAAATATTGTAATGACCCAGAAATCCTATGGAAATTTTTTTCTTAAATTCATTATATTTTTACGAGTCCACAAAAATTTACGGTGCTTGATTCCGATTCCTCAGGGTGCCCAGAATCAAAATTTGATGTTTTCTCTGGGTACGTTCAGTAAATGTATGAGTGGGATTTTATATCTTTTGAACGAGTGCTCGGAATTGAAATCGGAGGGAACTGCTGAACTCGTAGTGCTGGTATTCACTTAAGAAGACTTCCACCTCAATGATAGTTGGTTGATAATGGAAGTTAGATTTTGGGTTTTTTAATACATTGAATAAAAATAAAGTATGTTGTTTATTTTTATTTTGGTGGTTAAAATCTCTAAGATGAGGTTGGAGGTGGGGGCCACCACACCCTAACCTTCCATGGGAGGTTATGGTGGTGGGGCCCACCCAAGAATAACCTCCCATGGGAGGATAATTAAGGTGGGGACCACCCGGGCTTGTAACTTTTGGAACCTCCAATTGAAGTGGAGGAAACTCTCCAACTTCCTTTAATTAATTTTATGCCAAACCACCTCATTTATTTAGTTAAGCTTCACCAATTTATAAATTTGAAATCTTTTGAATTTTTTTTCCAACAATTAAATAATGGGTTAGCTTAACCCATTATTTTGGTTCGCACATTCATTTGGTGGACATTTGGGAGAGGATTTGGAAGAGCAACGAAGAACGCCTCTTCCACCAACGAAGAATGAAAAACACTCTCATCCTTCTTCAACCAGAACAAAGGAGGGAGCGCCATACTTGAAGAATGCCAATGACGCCACATTCGGATTCTTCATTTCCGAAGTCAATGTATCGACATCCGCCCATTTCCCGTGACATCGTCAACGATCATCGACAAACGAGGTAGGGGATTTGAGTTGTTTCTATTCCCATTCTACGTCGTTCAAATTATGGAATGTGAATTGACCAATTGATATCACCATAATGAGGAGGGATCAAACCTCATGAACATGGTCTGACCCTACCCCTTTGTTGTTCTCATTTTTCGATGACCAGTAGCTTCTTTACTTCTTTTCTTCTGTTGTACTAGAATTTTAGTTGTATTGTACTTTACTGTTGGGTTTGTATTTCTGCCCCCTTCACATTCTGCACACCCTTTTGTATACAGTTTTACTTAGTGTTTTACTTTCAGTTGCATACTATATTGTGTTTGCTTGCTATTATAAAGGAAATTCCTTCCCAGTTCAGTGATTTATGCCTTTTGTGCTAGTCACCGGCCCCTGGCCTATGGGAGGCGGGCTTGGGGTAGTCATGATATGGGCCCCAAGGGACGGGTCTTTACAAATTGGTATCAGAGGAGTCGGTTCTACCGCAAAATGTAGGACTCTGATATTTCTTTTTTGGGAAGAAATACTGTTAAAGGTACTAAGTGTGGTTTTTAGTTTAGGGAGTCCAGTGTTGGTGCGGGCAGTCGACGTATCCATACACCAGTACCCTGACATCTGATTTTTGACTCAGTGCATGAAACCATTGATTGAGTGTGTGTTTCTGAAAAATTTTCCTTAAGTCAGCTCAACCAGGTCAGCTCACCAGGTATAATCTTTTCATCGTGTGGTATCTATTTCTTTAAGGATGACTCCCTACAGAGCCCCGAGAGTCATACGCACTAACATCCCCCCGAGCGAAGAGGCCTCGGTGAAGGGCCCTTTACCAGCAGAGGCACCTGCGATACCACTTCCTGCTGGGCCACCGATACCACCAGCCCCAGAAGCAGACGATGCGTGCCTCTTGATCCCGTTTCATGAGTTTCAATGCCTGAGGCCACCCAGGTTCTGAGGATAGATAGACCCACAGGCGGCTGACGATTGGCTCGAGGTTGTGGTGAGAGTCTTCATGCTAGTAGGGACACCAACAGACCTCATGGTGATCCTTTTTTCTAGTTTCTTAAAGACAGTAGCAGGAAGATGGTGGAGCCTGACGCTCCAGGTCCACGACGAGGCGACACTTCTTTGGGCAGACTTCGAGAGCCTGTTCCGGGAAGATTTTGTACCAGCCACCTTACGAGTTGTACGGATACAGGAGCTACTTCATCTGCAGCAGGGTAGCATGAAAGTATCACAGTACTCAGCGAGGTTCACTGACCTTCTCGCGCTACTCTGCAGATATGGTACGGGACCCATTCTTTAGGTCCATGACCTTTGAGCAGGGGATCAGGCGATAAAGAATGGCATCGATGATCTCCCTCAGCATTCCGATGCAGGTGGGGGTGTTAGAGAGAGTCCTCCTAGTGGAGAGTTTCCATACTGAGCAGTCTCTTGTAGCGAGACCTACTACTAGTCGACATGCAATGAAGTCTTCTGCAGTTGGTAGTAGATAGATGAAGGAGAGGTCCAAGAGGACCAGACCCACTGGTGGACAACCGTAGGACTCAATATCTGTTGTGCGGGGCACCCAGGACAGTTACATATATGCCCGGAGCAGACAGTGCTACTCATGCGGTGGGCAGGGTCCCATGGCTCATGACTATCGGACCTGTCATTCATATGGTCTGTAGACAGTTGAGGGACCTCACAGGCAGAGGCATAGGTTCGATTGTGGTGGTCTGTAGGGCGCAGACGGACGTGGCAGAGGAGCTGGTCATGCAGCTGGCAGTGGACGACGTTATGAGGTGATACCAACACCACCACCAGGAGGTCTACCCCGACCGCAGGGAGTAGGTGGAAAGGGTAGAGTTCAGCTTCAGGAAAATAAGGCATGCAACTACGATGCTCCGGAGATGATTCAGGATACTATCTATGTCTACTCCACCTTTTCTGCAGTTCTTATAGACATAGGTGCCTATCACTTTTTCATTGCCACTACCCTCGTTCGGAGCTCGGTGATTCGGACAGAGCGGTTGGCTCGATCCATATGGCTACAGACTCCTATGGGAGAAGACTTGATGATTATGCACTATTGTCGGCAGTGTTAGCTTACTCTTGGAGGAGAGAAATTTGGTAAGGATCTCCTCGTAGCAGTGTCGAGTCCTTACGACGTCATCTTGGGTATGGACTGTTTATCTATAGTCCATGCTCAGATTGACTTTATTAGAGTGCGGTGTGTCCACATGGATGGGACTAGGTTCACCTTCACCAGCGAGAAGGGAACCTTTGCATGACAGGATAGACATACTCGGAGAAGGGTGCAGCTGATCACTCAGCATTTGGATTACGTTACCCTCAGAGCAGTATAAGTGGAGTGTCCGACTTATCCAGTAGTGTTGGACCAGTAAGCGTATGTTTTCCTTAACAATGTTCCAGGACTAACTCCTTTCAGAGAGGTGGACTTACACATTGACCTGTACCCTGGGATGACACTGGTATCTACTCAAGCATATTGGATGGCTCTCGCAAAGCTTCGCGATCTGTGGGTACATATAGAGTACTTGCAGGGAAAGGGATTTGTTCTGCCCTGTGTTTCTCCCAAGGCAGCCCCGATTCTGTTCTCCAAGAAGGAGGATGGGATCTTGAAGCTTTGTGTCGACTATCTTTACCTAAACTAGGTGACCGTGAATAAAAACTACCCACCCATGATGATTAATAACCTCTTCGATAATCTCAAGGGAGCATGGTGGTTCTCAAAGATAGACCCCAGATCAGGCTATCAACAGCTCATAGTTCGAGAAGAGAATGTGCATAAGATGACCTTCAGGTGTCGTTACGGTCACTATGAGTTCTTGGTTATACCCTTTGGTGTAAGAAACACTCTAGTAGTGTTCATATGTCTCATGAACAGGATCTTCTAGCCATACCTCAATCGATTTGTTGTGGTTTTCATCGACAACATTCTAATCTACTTGACTACTAAGGAGGAGAATGCCTACCATTTGTAGGTAGTTTTGGACACACTCCCGGAGCAGCAGCTTTATGGTAAGCTCTCGAAGTTCCATTTTTTGGATTCAAGAGGTTCACTTCTTGGGACACGTCATCTCGGAGGCTGGTGTTTCATTTGATCCAGCGATGATTGAAGCGGTACTCACTTGGGAGCCACCCAGGAGTATGATGGAGGTACGGAGTTTCCTGGGCTTGGCTGGATACTACCGGAGATTCGTTCTGAACTTCTCCAAATTTTCAGCACCACTATCAGCCTTGAAGAAGAAATGGAAACCCTTCATGTGGTTGGAGAGATTTCATTAGAGCTTTCATGAGCTAAGTTAGTGGCTAACAAGTGCCCACATCTTGAGGCTTCCAGGGGAAGGCGTAGGGTACGTAGTCTACTGCGATGCATCAGGGACTGGACATGGGTGTATCTTGATACATGAGTGAATTTTGATCACGTATGGTTCTCGACAGCTGAGACGGAATGAGGAGAACTATGCTACCCATGACCTGGAGTTAGCAGCAGTAATCTTCGCTAAGAAGATGTGGTGGCACAATCTGATGTGCGAGAGTTTCACAGTCTACTCTATTCACAAGAGTCTCGGGTATATCTTCTCCCCGAAGGACCCGAACCTAAGACATCATTGATGGATTGAGTACCACCAGGACTATGACTTCGAGATATTCTATACTTCTATAATGGGAAATGTTGTTGTGGATGCACTCAGTAGGAGATCTGGTATACAGCTTCTAGGAGAGGCAACAGAGTAGCTGTCAGCCTTTCAGATATCCTTTGTGGATAGAGATGGAGAAGCATTTCTACAGTCTCTTACAAGAACTCTTCCACTTCATCAGCGAGTCAGGGAGTTGCACCATGGGGACGCTGACTGTGAGACAAGGCATGCTCAAATATCCATAGGTCTGGCACCTGATGGATTTTCAAAAGGTGGGGAGAACGTCATCCTCTTTAGAGGACGTACCTTGGTACCAGTTGCACTTTAGGATGAAGTGTTTAGGGAGTTCCACACTTCCCCTTTAGCGGTACATCCAAGAGTGGAGAAGATGTATGAGGACCTCAAATGATAGTACTAGTGGCCAGGTATGAAGAAGGAAGTAGTTGAGTTTGTCTCACGATGCCTCACTTGTCAGTAAGTGAAGGTGGAGCACCAGGGTACCAGTAGGCTTGGTTCATCCCTTTGAGGTCCCAGAGTGAAAGTGGGATGGGATATCCAAGGACATCATGATGGGTCTTCCACGTGCATACATGAGTCATGATTCGATATGGTTGATCGTTGAACGTCTCACCATGTCGGTCCACTTCTTACCGATCATAGAGCAGGGCTTAGTAGAGAGATTGGGACACCTCTAGGTGCAGGATATTGTGTGTTTTCATGGAGTACCTTCTTCTATTGTCTCCGACCATGACACAAAGTTCACTTATCAGCTATGGAAGGGGTTGCAAGAGGCTTTCGGTACACAGCTTCGCTTGAGCACTACCTTCCAACCTCAGATAGATTGTCAGACTGAGCAAACCATTCAGACCCTCGAGGACATGCTCCAAGCCGATGTCCTCGACTTTGGTCACAGCTGGGAGGATCACTTACCATAGATAGTCTTTTCCTACAACAACAGCTATCACATCGCTGTCGGTATGGAACCTTTTGAGGCCTTTTATGGTCGACCTTTCAGATTTCCATTGTGCTGGGCAGACCCTGGGGAGTCAGCAATAGTGGGACCAGCGATGGTACAGGCTACCACAAGAAAGGTGTAGATCATCCAGGAGTGGATGAATATTGCACAGAGTAGGCAGAAGTCGTATGCTGACAGGAGACGGAGACCACTAGAGTCCGAGGATGGTGACCACATCTTTCTATAGGTCCCTCCTCGACAAGGTCTACAGATATTTGGCCGAGGCGACAAGTAATCTCTATGATTCATTGGACCTTTCCAGGTCCTCATCCGAGTAGGTGAGGTGTCTTACTGCTTATCTCTTCCACCTCAGTTGCACCGGGTGCACGATGTATTCCACGTATCTCAGCTGAGGAGATACGTGCACCACCCTTTCCACATCATCGACCATGGGGAGATAAACATCGATGACATGGTGAATTTTATGGAGGTTTCATTGGAGATTGATGATCGACAGAAGCGGGTCTTATGTGGATGCTCGATACCTCTGGTGAATGTTCTCTAGCAGCACGGGAACCCCCAAGAGAGCACATGGGAGCGGGAGGCTCAGATGCATGATCAGTACACACATTTGTATCCTTAGTTCGAGTTGTAGCTTATGGGGACATAAAGCCCTGAGGTGGGGATAATTTATATATTCGTAAATTCCGCAGAAATTTTTTTATTAAATTCATGGGATTTTTAAGAGTCCTCAAACATTTACGACAACAATTCCATTGCCCGGTGTTCTAGAATAAATTTATAAAGTTTTTTTCGGGTACGTTCAGTAAATATACGAGTGGGATTTTATATCTTTTTAACCGTTACTCGGAATTGAAATCTTAGGGCACCGTTGAACTCGCAGTGCTGATATTCACTTAAGAAGACTTCTACCTCGATGGCAGTTGGTCGAGAATGGATGTTAGATTTTTGGTTTTTAATAAATTGAATAAAAATAAAGTGTGTTGTTTATTTCGATTTTGGTTGTAAAAATCTCCAAGTGGAGGTTTGAGGTGGGGGGCACCACACCCAACCTCCCATGGGAGGTTATGGTGGTGGGTCCCACCTGAGAATAACCTCCCTTGGGAGGAGAATTAACTTGGGGACAACTCGGGCATGTAACTCTTGGAAGCCCAAATTGAAGTGGAGGAAACTCTCCAGCTTCCTTTAATTAATTTTATGCCAACCAACCTCATTTATTTAGTTAAGCTTCACCAATTTATCAATTTGAATTTTTTTTAATTTTTTTTTCAACAATTAAGTAATGGGTTATCTTAACCCATTATTTTGGTTGGAACATTCATTTGATGGAGCATTTGGGAGGGGAGTTGTGAGAGAAATGAAGAATGCCTCTTCCACCGATGAAGAACGACGAACACCCTCATCCTTATTCAACCAGAGAAAAGGTGGGAGCACCGTCCTTAAAGAACACTGAAGATGCCATATTCGTTTTCTTCATTTCCTACATCAATGAATCGACATCTATCTTTTTCCCATGACTTCGTCAATGATCATCGACAAACGAGGTAGGGGATTTGAGTTGTTTTTGTTCCTGTTCTACGTCATTCAAATTATTCAATGTGAATTGATCGATTGATATCACCATAATGAGGAGGTCTCAGACCGCACGAAGATGGCATGACCCTCCCCCATTGTTGTTCTTGTTTCATGACAATGAAGGCGGAGCAATGGCAGCCAGTGTGGGGCCGACTGTGAGAAAAATCCATCTATGAAGGGAACCAGCAGCGCAAGGGACACCTGGTCGCCCGGAGGGGCGTGGCGCCATCACGCCGTGGCCAGTGCGGGTCGTGGCAGAGCTTGGCGGCCTGACAGCCGTCAGAGGGGCGCAGAGCCGTCGAGCCATGCTGGTGGAAGAGTCATGGCCAGGAGCGTCACGATGGTCAAAAGGAGGGGACAATGCCATCATGTCACATGGAGGATCAGAACCACAGCGTTGTCGCGCCGCAGAGAAGGAGCCAGGGGTGGACGGCGTCGGGCCACCACCGGGGGTGCAGAACCGGCTCGCCACATGGAAAAACGGATAAGGCGGGATGCCCATGGTCCCGCAGCTTTCGAACCGGCGCCTAGCGCTGGTTCCATTCATCAAGAAGGGGCAAAACACTGCCCCCCCCCACACACACACATGGCCATCCGGTCCACGTGGGCACGCCAGTCGGGCCAAGCGGGCCAGCGAGCCGGGCCACTTGGGCCAGCCAGCCGGCCCCCGTGGGCCGCCAGCCGGGCCACGCAGCCCGCTAGACGGGACGGGCTGCCCCCTCGGGTCGTGCCACCTTCAGGTTGGGCCACCCACACGGGTTGGGCCACCCACCGGGGCTGGGCCACCCTCGGGTCGGGTCGGACCCACGGACCGCACCCAGACCCACTTTGGCATTTTTTCACCTTTTCGTCCATATCCTGGGCTGCGGGTGTCTGATTGATGAACCGTCTACAACGGTTGAATGCTTCGAGCAAGACGGTTCTTTTTTCATACCCCACTTGAGTTTTGGACATAGTTGGGATACGGGTGGGTTGGTTTGAACCTAAAAACCAACCAGGCCCCTAGAACGGAAATGACAATAACTCACAGACCTGGCGTCTGATTGACGCGATGTCTGTTTCATTGAGACCCATATGAAGAGGAGGACCTTTTAGATACTTCTACATGGGACATCGAGACAGTTGGAGTATATAATAGTAGCTCATTGAGTGGATCCTCTCGGAGATGAGTGAGACGAGTACGGAGACCTAGTAGCTGGCTGAGACCTGACGACTGATGACCATTCGACTCAGAGTGTTTCGACTAGCCCAGTGTGAAGCACCTATATGTGACGCGGGAGACCCAGAGTGGGGAGTGAATTTTTGTGATGCAGTAGACCCACGATACTCGACAGGAGGAGTACCGTAGCAGGCTATGAGGGGGAGCGCCTCTATGTGGCGTGGAAAACCCACAGTGGGGAGCGCCTCTATGTGACACTGTAGACCCATGGTACTTGATAGGAGGAGTACCACAGTAGTCCATGATAGTGGGAAGTGCCTCTATGTGACGTGGTAGACCCACAATACTCTATAGAGGAAGAGTACACCATCAGATGAGGTTTTGATACTTTGACTGGGAGTGTTACATGTTACCACCCCTAGAATAAAATCCTGGTTTTGTGCTGAGTCAATGACTTATGAGTTTTAATCACGATTGAGATGGGTTACTAGATAACTTAGTTATATGTATGGGAATATACCTATGTAATGTTTATCCATTGAATTCATAATTTGTGATTTATCCTTGTTGGATATTGTGAGACCTTGAGGGTCTCAGGGTCCTTACTAAGTGTCATTATACTCACTTCTGCACGGGCTATGCCCGCACCTCGTTGTGTTGGTTTTGGACGACGAACAGCACTGATCGAGGCAGAGAGTAGCAGAACTGGATGGTACCCAGAGGTGGACCACTCAGCCAGATAGTACACGGACCAGATGGACGGACGTTGAGTGTTGAGGAGGTCATATTTACCTACCCTTCAAGTAGGAACCCTAGAGGATGAACCAGTAGCTGCTTTACTTCTTTTCTTCAGTTTTACTTGCAATTCAGTTGTATTTTACTTTACATTTAGGCTTGTATTTCCGGCCCCTTTGCTTTCAGCACACTCTTTTGTATACAGTTTTACATAGTGTTTTACTTCCAATTGCGTACTATGTTGTGTTTTTTTTCTATTATAAAGGTAATGACTTCCCAGTTTAGGGATTTAAGCCTTTAGTGCTAGTTGTTGGCCCCTACCCTATGGGAGGCGAGCTTGGGGTAGTCACGATACGGGCCTTGGGGGACGGGTCGTGTCAAATATAGTGCCTAATTATATTACTAAAAAAGGTAATAAAATATTTTCCAGGATGAGGATTTAAATATACTAAATATTCATGATTATGAAGTTATTAAAAACGAAATTATAATGGAAATGATGAAATTATACCTAACTAATAAAATTTATCAGAAATTAATATGTATGAAGATCATACTAAAATAGGAGAATGATATTGTGAAATAAATTAAGGTGATAAATATTATATGTTACCCTTTAAAATAGAGGAGTTTAAATAATTTGAACCCAGATATTCATTCCATTCAATACATAGTTGAGGATGTAGCTTTTAGATAATGCATATTGTAATATCCAAAATCATAAGGCTTTCCTGGTTTTACGGTTTAAAATAACATTAAGAAGTTTAGTAGATTAATTTAGGAACATTATAAATTTTATAGAACTATTCCATTGAAATTTAAGTATTGTGGATTGTATTTATTTCTATAGTAAGACATCACAATGTGAACTAATGGTTCAATGTGTGAGTGGTTTCTATGAAGATTTAAATGAAATATGGTTTAAGGTAGATCACAACATGAAATATTATTCACATAATAAATTGGTTTCTTGGAATAAAAAATAAAATATCCTTTAAATTAAAAGGATTATTTATAAAAGGGGTTAATTTTGTGAAACAATTGATCAATCTTTGAATATTCAAGTGTATAAGGATTTAGTTTTACGAACTCCAATTTCATTCAATGAATGTTTCATTTTTCTTCTAGTCAATAAATTATGATGTTCATGTGACATTTTTTATCATTATCTCTTTTACCTCAAACCCAAGTAAAATTTTAAGTTCTTTCAGTTATATAGACCTACTATTTAAATTTTTAATGCTCATATTTATCTGTTCTTTGCAAATAGAAATATATAATTTATTTGATGAATTTTAGTCTACATCATGTAGAGACTTAGGATGTCAATGGATGAATCTCTGACAGGGGATTGTTTTATGTAAAAATATGTGTGTATAGAGAATATTGACCTAAGAACATCCATTTTTTATTTTGGGTAGACTTTACTATATAAGTCGCATTTACGTTTGTTTTTGGTATAATTTAGTGGGGTTAATTTGTATCCATGTGATACAAATCCCTGATATGATTCAAATTTTTCATGTGTTTGTAGACCCATGAGATCTATTCCTGATATTAGTTTCATGTGGATTTGTGTTAACTATAGATATGTATATTTTAATGGAATATTTATAAACTATATTGTTATAGCATTGGGTGTTACATGTAAATTTCCTCAGTATATATAATTGGTAGACTAGGTTGATCCATATGAGAAATTTTATACCATATAGAGGGAGTGTGGTTGGTGTTATTTTTCCCCCGAGATAATTGAGATTAGGTCTACATGTGATGTGATTTCATTCCCCATTGATTTTTTTATTGGGTTGATTCATGGTTGGCTTATATCCCTAGATCCATAAATTGGGTTGACATTAGTAATTCGATTAAAGGAGGGTGTGACAATCCCTTCAAGGAGGAGGTGGATTAATGATTGGTTAGGTGAGAGAATTGTGAAATTTGATGACCCTCCCCTGACATGGACTCGATGTTTATAAAGAATGTCTTCAAGGAACCAAAAAATGTGGTCACTTCAGTGATTTATTTTTACTCACATAATGATTGATTATTTTAATGAGAGACACTTTTTTTATATTTCTATGTTATGTTATGGACCAACAAGGTTTTCCAATATGGTTTTATACTCACACTTAACGTGATAATATCTATGAATTTATATAATTCAAGATCTTTTATCTAGTAATGCTAAAGGGACCTATGGTCGGTAGTTGAGCAGGAGCTGTGGGATTGTGTGAGAAAATTTCAAGAATGATTCAAGGACATAAATTTTTCAAATCACGATAAGTTCTTGATTTTATCATAATTTATTATACTAATATGCCACATTTGGGGATCCTTTACATTTATTGGGATCCATTTATTTGATACACTTATCATATATAATATTTTATAGAGGATAATTATTTTTACATTTTTTATTATATTTCTTATCTTATATCCTCTATTGGTAATATGTTATCAAGGGTATAGTATCTCCAAAATTCTTATGATACCCCCAATGAGAGTCATAATCCTATTGAATATAGGGACGCACATTTGAGGTTATGTGGTATGTTGGCCTTGTCATGGTGATTTGTGTTAGGGTGTTAAAAAATGATTTTAGTGGAAAATGTTATTTATTATCATTTTCCTTGATTTGGACATCGTATATTATAGGTAGGGTGGTTAACACTCAGGTAGAGGAACTATAAGAACCCAAGATTATCATAAAATGATATAACATATATTTTTATGAATATTCAACACATGAATCAAACACATTACTAAGGACCATAATTGTTTAGTTTCTTTAGAAAAACTTTACCCAATATTCTAATTTTGTGAAAGATCATCAACATCTTCTATAAAAATATTCCACTTTAGTACCCTATAATAACAAACATTAAATAACACCTTCCTTCATAACCTAGTGAAACAAGAATATGAAAGGGTTATCTTAGATGCTATGTAATGGTTAATTAGAAATATATGTAAGCATGACATGAATATAATTGAACTAGAGCAAGATTATAAAATTTTAAATCCATACACTTCATATCAGAGATCATAATATTAAGTCATGGAATAAATATTGGCAGTTAATAAGACATTAATCATTAATAAATCAATCAAAATGAGTAATGATATCATAACATTGGAACAATAAATCAATTTATAGAATAATCATAAGCTTATAAATTTTTGAACATGTACAAATAGATATAGGTTCACTAATTAAACCATGTAAATGAAATTATTCCCTCACATAAACTTAAGGACTTACAGCTAGGTCCACACATAACAAAATGGATGTGAAATAAAAGTCCTTCCATAACATTGTGGATAGGTAATATGCTTCATGCATAACATTTTGAACATATAGCAATGTTCAAAAATAACAGTGCGAAGATGTGATGTGGTTCACAAATAATATTGTGATCATGTAATCATGTTCACACATAAGTAATTTATAGAATAGTTATTCATCATTACCCAAAGAATAAAAGAGAGATATATTCCCCACATATCATGTAATTAAAATCATACATATGTGTTCTATAATATCATAAACATTTCACCATATCATAAACGATGAAATCAAACAGGTTCGATAAAAATTTCATTATATGATAAGATATGGAAAAATGGATGGTTTCATAATCATTTCATTATTTCATTATATTATATTTTATGGAAAAATTTGATTTTATATTAATTTTATCATAGTATAACCCATGAAAGAGAAACTAGTTTCATAATCATCATTTCAACATAACTCATTTTGAGAAAAAATAAGAATTGTATCCTTTTTTCATATCCCTGGAAAATTTTATGTTATATGAAAGGATGTCATCTTAGATTGTGAATGATTTTGAATGATGACTTGGAAAAAGTTTTGTTGAAAATGACATATCATCACTAAAAAAACAATTTTTTTTTAAAAAATATCCTTTGAAAATAAATAAAGGAAATGTCAAAGAAAATACTGGTCATGCTGGTGGGAAATTGTTTTCATGATACATAAGTTAACAGAAATATTTCTTCTATGATTTTTGGTAAAATGAAAAAACGGAATTATTTGAAAAATGGAATGAATTTTCCAATCAATATATTTTGAAAAAAGTTATAAAATGGAAAAATATATTCAATAAACCTATAATGACTCATATTTTCATAATGGTATGGATCATTTTTTTGAATTTAAAATACTTAAATTGAGTTAATATTGACGAATAACCATATCGAGGTGTTCATGGGTGTTTTTACGGTTTCTTTGGTGCCCAAATCCTTGGAAAGGGAAGAAAATATTGAGCTGCATGATTAGAAAAAAAATGTTCCTCCCAACACGCACGGTTTCCCTAAAGCCTTTAAGTTCTAGAAATTATTTCATGGGGACTTCACGGTTTCTCTACAACTATGTGACCCTAGACACAGGGCCATGTGGTGATATAGAGTTTTTGGATAGAGATTTTTTTGAGTATTTTGTGCAATTTTTGAAAAATTATGTTCCCAACCGTGAAGGATTCCCCTCGATATCAGGGAATGGTGCACAGTTGGTGCACGGTTTGGACAACCATGGTTCTAATCCATGCACCATATGTTTTGAGGTTAAATGTCAATTTTATATCACCTAATTATTTTCACCTTTTTTCTTTTCTCCCTTATTCACTTATGGTTGAAACTCACATTTTATCTCTCATGATCTCATAATCCTCTTGATATAGGCTTGGATGTAACTTCTTAATCAAAACTCCAAATTAGGATATGTCAAAGGCATATGATTACAAAAGGTGATATCTCTAATATTTCCCTTCCTATTTAATATATTCATTGAATCCATATTTCTATTTAGGTGTTTGATAATTTTCTTTATTTTAAGGGTGTTGGACCGTTTTATACGTTCCTTCCAACCTAATCTAAATCTGAGGTTGATATCAAGTAAGGATTCATATTTGGCCTTGAGGTATGTGGTCTCATTGTTTTTTAAATCACTTTTTATATCTCATAGTTATGTTTTCGTGCCACATAGTGACCTTTTCTATGCATCCATTTTACATTTTTTTCTTTCATATCAAATTGATTGTCGATCGATGATACACATCCATCGATTCTTATTAAGTTCTTATAGGGTGTTGACCTCAAATATGGACACACTTTTGGTGGTCCATGTTGGATTAATCATTTTTGTAAAATCTTTATATTGTTGAAATTATTTCTAATCCTCTTCCTCATATTTTAAATTGATTTTTCTCTTATAATGAGAATTATTAAATAATCCTAGTGTATATCCCATGCAATTGGCAAACCTATACTTGAAATTTCCCATGTATGTAGTTCCCTTGATGACCATGTCCCCATATAAATGAAACTTTATGCCTTATGTATTGAATTTCAGGACATAGTTAATTAAATGGAATGTAAATATGGAATAGAAAATACATTATGGTTGTCTTTCTTTAAATAAATTGAATGTTCAAATTAAAATGATTTACAAAGCATGGTATAACCATGTATTTTTCTTATTCTTTATCAAATGATTAATGAGGCTTATAATTACTTGAATGGAATTGAACTTTACTAAATAGAAACATTATAGGTAACACCTCGTGTGTCATATTATAAAAAATAATAATCCTTATATATATGGGATGGGTGGACAATGTGTGAGAGTTATTACCTCATGATTATTATTATAAATGTGAATTTTACTTGAGATAGGTTGTGATTTGATCATAAGATATCTATTGAGAATGATGGTATCATGATCCCTTACATTATTTTTCGAGCATGACATGCCACACCATTCACATTAGACGGATTTTGGGTTTGGAATTTCTAGTTCCTTCTTCGAGTGTTGAAATGATGGCATGATCATCATATCGAGTGATGATCTTGACATCTCCCACACATTATAATATATAGGCCATGTACCCTATTTCCATGGCTTATATTATGTTTAGAATTGTTATGGATCTATGAGTTATGCATCAGTCTATCTATAATATAGTATTCCTGATATATATCCACTAAATTATAAATGTACTTGGATCATAGTGGTTGATGCAATATATAAATATACTATATAAACATATTATTACTATATATATTGTGATTTATTATATATTCCTATTGGCTAAGAGCCAAAGCATGTAGATCCATGAGGTGTATTTATGGAAATTGAGAAGGTAGTGATTTGCTTATTCATTATTGTAAATTAGTTATGTATGACTTGAAACTATTTAGTTATGAGAACTTATAGGATTATTCGTAGAAACCATTGGTGGTGGTATACTAATATTTTTTATCTCACACCATACTCTGGATACCTTTGGTACCCAAGAATATTTTTTTTCTTTTCCCTATGATGAAGTGTTAGGGGATTGTTAAAATATGTTAATATTCTTACTTATAGTTGGAATATCATGGCATATGATCAAGCATAGGGTTGAGATGAATGTGGAGTAGTTTTAATTAACATTTTTAAAGAATTATTATATCTTATTCACCCTTTTTCCATTTTTCCTTGTTATCATTCCATGAATAAATGTATATGACACTGTGTTTTGGATTTTATTGTCATTTTGTCCTTTAGTTGTTAGTTTTAAAATTCTTTCTTTATTTTTTCAATTTGTTATATGCCTTTACACTAGTGTGTTTATGATTGTATTTATGTTTCCTCTTTGATAAGTTGGTGTAGTCTTATAACTATACAACATTTACAGCCTCACTACTTTTTAGTATCCACTAGAATATAGGGAGGTTCATTTGAGTCTATGTGACCAACTAGCTTGGAGAACGGTTTATGTGGGCCATAGGTTTAGACATTAAAAGGTTGTATTACAGGTAAAAATTTCCCTTATATTACTCTTTGTGTATTACAAATGAGACGAGGAGTTTATAGAATTTCAAATTGACCATGTTTATATAAGTATCTAACCCATGTATAGGGGAGACCCACATTACCAATGATGTCTAATTGTAATTATTGATTATTACATTTATAGTTGATATAACATAACCATTTGGTGATGCACTTGTTTTATAATGTTATTCATATTATTTTTATTTTAATAAGATTTTTTTACAATGTCTCAATGAAATGAGGGATTTTCATTAGACCATGAATCATTATTAGGTACACTAGGACTAATATTCCTTTTATTTTCCAATTACTTGTCTATATTCAGCATGAAATTCCCTTTTGTGTATTTTTATTTCCTTGAATATGTATTGTAGTATGTATATAACTCGTGCATAGATTGAAAAAAAATAATGGGTACATAATTTCTATTCCTTAACCTAACAGTTCTTTCCTGAATAGGTTAATGTAAAGACCTTAAGGAGTATATTATAGAACATTATGCCATTGACCATTGGTTTCATGGGATGGAACATATTATGGTGCGGGTTATGTGTGTGCCATATTTTGGTTCATAAGGAGTATGGGACCTTATGGGTTGAAAATGGTAATCCCTTTAATTCATCTATATGAAAATTATTTAATTGTTTAAACAACAAAAATTTCAAGAAGACTATGACTCTTAATGTGAAATTGGTAGTCCCATATATCTAGAACATACACTTAGACCCAAACCCAACATTAGTAGTGTGTATTAAGGTATCTATTACATTCATATGGCCTTTTGTTCTTTATTATCATATGAACCTGGATTTTGGAGGAGGTGGAGAGGTTAGATTATTCTTATAATAATGATTTTAGTTGTCCTAGTTTACAATATTCAATATTCTCAACAGGTTAAATATCATCCAAGGAGTGTGTTTGGAATTGTAGTATCATGTCACCATGTCATCCTCCTATTGCGCTCCTCGAAGGAGGTAACAACCATATTCCCTAGGTGGTGGGCCTTGATCCACCAAGGATCCCTCCATTAGTTCCACCTATAGAACCTCCTCTTATACCGAATATGGCCCTAACTCCTTGTTCTGAGAGGGATTCCTATGTATGTTGCAGTCTTTTCATGCTGTAGTTTTACCTACCCCAAGTATGGAATTGTTGACTTGGGAATTTTAGCAGCAACATCCAAGTAACTTTTCAGGGGATGGTGGAACTCCTACTACGGAGTCTTGGCTCAAATTCATACTTTAAATATTCAATCATCTATGAGATTCCGACAAATAGGAGGTTCAAACCTGTTGTTTATACGAAAAGTGATTCTGCCAAGCGTTGGTGGTACAAAATCACCCAGGAATTTCAACTTCGTGATATGGTATTAATGGATTTGTAAATGATAATATTTGACTATTTATTTCCCCAAACGCATAGGTCTAACATATCTATAGAATACGTGATCCTAAAGATTTAGATCTTGTATTTTATGGAGTAATATTCTTGTTTCATAATGATGCAATAGTTTTCTCCTACTTTACAGGTTGATGATCTTATGACTTATAGAAGATTCAAGGTTTTGATTGTATGCACCATCTGATTGTAGGTCAATATGTTCAGGTTGACTATTATATCCTAAATTGTCAAATAGACCGTTATTTCAAAGAAAATTATGATGGAAGATGATGGTGTGAGTCAGGGAAGTTTGGAAGCTAGAGATCTCAGTATTTCATTTTTTTTAAAGAGACATCTCAAGGCTACTCATGGAAGTCGTAGTAGTTAAGTTTCTCCAGATGACAGTTTCTTGATAAATCATTAGTGTGGGAAGTTAGGACCCATTAAACTCTAGTGCTTATGGGATTCAGTTAAATTTTTTGGCAGCAGAAGTATGGGTAATATCAAGCACTTATATAGAACATTCCCATCAGTTCCTAGATATTATGGATCTACACCTACTCCATGATCTAGACCATAGCCATTTTTATCACAATTGGGAGGTAGATGGAATACTATTTGATGATCATGATAAGATGGAGGTCACGGTAGAGGTAGCCAGACTTTTTACTCTTAACACGAGTAGAGTGGGATTTCTCTTGGATATCCGGAAGTGACTCAGTGGTTCAATATTGTCCATTTATATACTGGTCATCCCATGCTGGAGGAGTAGAGTGCCAAACCATCTACTATTTTAGGAACTATTCAATTAGACTCCACATAATTATCCTCATTATTCGACATAGGTGTTTCTTACACTATTATATCAGAGAATTTTATGGGATTTTTGGGCCTCGAGATTAGTAAATTATTTGGAATTATGATGTTAGACACAATTTTAGGTATTCCCAAAGATGGAATTAACTGAAATATGAACTATCCCCTAAATATATGTGGTTACCTTTTCGTATGAAATAATTACATCCATTACATGATGGCCTTTGAAAAAATCATCAGGATGTACTGGTTAGTTCCATGTTGAGGCCAAATTGTCATATATCATTGGGATTGATGTTTACAATCCTAGAGGGTGTTAAGAAAGTGCATAGAGAATAATGGGATGTCAGTATAATTAACTATGGACCCAACCAGTAGATGTTGGGTAGTTTCACAGCTCAAATCGCCAGTCATTTCTTGGATGACCAGGGGTTAGGACCTAATTTTTTACCTCTAGTAGTGGTGTTTTCATTGGACATCTTTCATGAAAACAACATTTTTCGACCTCAAGTGTGAGAGGTGGAATTTCTTATTGATCTTGTTCCCTATGAAGCACTAGTGAATAGTCTACCTTATAGGGTAAAACTTGTATGAATTCTAGAGCTTAAGAATGAATTTAATGGTCTAGAGGCTAAATTTTTTTCCTACCCATTACTACTTCTCTTTGGGGTTCACGCATCATTTTTCCATGATGGTAGATTTTAAACTAAGGCTTTGTATGGATTACCGTCGATTGAACCACCTCATGTTAATGAATTTGTATCCACTGCATAGAATAGAAGACCACTTTGATAATCCAAAAAAAGTAAAAGTGTTTTCCTAGATATATATTATTTCAAAAAATCATTAGGTTCATGCCAGGACATCAAACATACCTCACACATATTTTATGAGTAGTTATGGTCTATACGAGTACCTTGTCATGATTTTTGGACATACCAATGTACCTGCTGTATTCATAGATCATTTGAATTATGTTTTTCACCCATATTTATATTTATTCAAGGTAGTAATTATTGAAAATATCTTAGTTTATTCATTCTCAAGACATAACCATGAAACCCATAAAAAGATTGTGCAGAATATATAGAGATAGAATTATCTCTATGCTAAACCCATTAAATTCTATTTTGGATTGTAAAAATCTACTTCCTAGGACATATCATCTCAAATCCCAGAGTTTTAGTAGACATAAGGAATGTGAGTTATGTAGTTTCTAGTGTTAAAACCAAGAAAATATTTGACATAAATAGTTTCTTGGGGCATGAAGAATATTACATGCACTACATAAAATATTTATAATGACTTGAAGAAATTATTATGGGATTAAAATTGAGTGGTGTCATATTCATATGGTCAGAAGTAGTTAAAGAATACCTTTATAAAATGAAGGGTTTTTTGAATTCAAAACCAATATTGATTCTTCTAGATTATATAATTATCTATATTGTATACTATGATGCATAAGGTATTGGTATTGTTTATATAATAATATAAGATGAGAAATTAATTTCATACGGGTATCATCAGTTGAGTAATCGTGAGAAGAATTACCCAAAACATGACTGCAAGCAACTTGTGGTTATTCCTGATCTATGCTATTAGAGACACTAACATCATGGAGATAACTGTTTTATGTTAATGATTTATAAAAGTCTTAACAATATCTTTTCAAAGATGGATCTCAATATAAGGAAGAAAATATGGGTAGAGTACCTTCAGTTGCTTGATATTGTTGTTTTAGATATGCATACAAAAGGAAATGATTTAGCTGATGCTCTGATCTGGATGGCGCGGACATAGTTAGTTTAAGAATCCAGTGGTGAATGAAATAACATAGAATTATTCTCATAGATTTGTGTTCATGTTCAGTAGGACCATCAAGATTATCATATCTACCTTAGCGGTGACCTCTACTCTCATGAAATGGGTATGAATGAGAAAACTCTTTGATCACAACGGCCTTCTCCTATTGGAAATTATATCAGATGAAGATAGATATTCAATTTGGACCATGGATGGGGATGATATTTTACTATTCCATGGGATTTTATGGGACCCATCACACATCAAAGGGGATAATATGTGGGAATTCCAGGAATCGGCATGGGATGTTTACCCTAGTGTGACCAAAATGTATCGAGATCTACGATGTCGGTATTTGTGGCCTGGTATGAAAATTGATATTTTCATCTTCATGACTCGTTGTTAAACTTATTATCTGATGATGGTGGAATAATGGCATCCAGTAGGTCATTTTCAGCCAATATCTTTTCCCTAGTAGAAATGGGATGATGCTTTGATGGATTTCATGACTAATATTTCCAGATCCCCACACTAAAAAGATACAGTCTGGGTTATCATTTATCATTTAATTAAGGTCACACACTTCTTACCTATGCAAGAGACATTATCAGTATATGATCTAAGAAGGTTGTACATCATGTATATTCTAAATCATCAGGGATATCCATATTCTATAATTTTAGATAGATATTCTTGTTTCATGTCACGATTCCGGAATGGGTTGTAGAATTCCTTGGGTACATAGGTTCTTTTCAGCCCATATTATCACCCATATTTTGATGAAAATACAAAGTGTACTATTCAGGTGTTAGAGGATACTTTCTATAAATGTTCTGTAGACAATGTAGGATCCTGGGAGAAACACATTCCCCTCATTGTGTTCACTTATTACCATAGCTTTTAGGATTCCATCGATGTGGCTCCTTATGAATCCTTGTATTGTAAGTCTTGTCCATCACCGATGTACTACCTAGAGGCAGGGGAAGAAATTTTGCTTGAACAAGTCTCATGTAGTAGCCTACAGTGGAGGTCCAACTGAATAGAAAGTGAATAATGATAGTTCAGTCCATAAAATAATCGTTTTCCAATAGACGTCGGTGACCTCTCTTGTTCAAGGTATTATAACATGTTTTCTTGCAATACTCACCCTAGATAGTCCACAATAATATTTTGAGGTAGGATAAGATCTCACCCAGTTTCAGAAGACCCTTTGTGGTTGTGAAATAGATTAGACAAGTGGCTTAATAGTTGGAACATCCACAGAAATACCAGTAATTCACTATAAAATAAATATCATTTTACAACAAGTTTATATCTATTAGTAAAAGTGGATTTTTTGTTGGTAAAACAAATTCAAAAAAAAAAGGCTTGTCAATAAATTATTATTACAAACTATGCCTCTAAATTATACTATGACAGATAAATTTATTTTATTGTAGTTAAAATAATTCCAACACATAATATATTTTTTGGTAAAAATGTTTACAAACATATTAATATGAATAATATATCTTTTTGTAATATTATTTAAATTTATAAATAATATCAACAATTAATATTAGTTTATAAGTTATGCTCTAAATTTTGGTATTCCAATATTTTTTGTAAAAAATTATATTATTTATATAGTTATAAAAAATATTTATTTATATTTATTATAAATAAATAACAAATTATATTATATAAAACACCAAAAACATGACTTTATTAGAAAAAAACATATTCAAATATAGTTTAAATACTTTTTCAAACACCACACATTGATATGAATCTCTATGAAACATATTAGAAAACTGTTTAAATAGGTTCAAACCATAAGAGACATTACATGGATCTCAATGAAACTCTATCTGCCTTAAATTTCTCACTAACATCAAATTTTGTTGTCAAGGAATCTCCATTATTTCACATGAGATATTAACAATTGTAGTGGATTATGTGATGCACAAATTCATTGTCATCCCTTTTGTTGTAGTGGACCACCCTTATATTCTTGAAGAAGAACCTATCTGTATTGCCTCCACTTTATTTATGCACAATTGTGAGAAAAGTTATGATCACACAAAATAAAATTTAAAAATAATTTTCATTTAAATGGATGTTTTAAAAATAATAACACATGAAAAAAAGGAAATCTTGTTATCACAATTGGAGGATAATTCAATTAGTGGAAATGAAAATCATACGATAATATTACTAGATACCATAAAAACCATAAAATCATCCTTCCTTTCAATAAAATGAATATATATCAAATACCAAAACAATTTTTATAGTACATAATATACAAATAATAAGTGATAATATTAAAATAAAAATGGTTAGAGTAACCAATCGATGAAAAAAAGGTATGAGTGACCACAAAAATAGATTATATACACTAACTACAGCAAATGAAAATAAAATTTCATGATATAATAATTATAAGAATATTATCGAACATGTGACCACAAACCATTCATAATGACAATAACATCAATTAAGTGTGAAATATAACTCAAAATTCTATAATATATTCCAAATCATATGAGACGTCAATTGGTTTCCCATCATACATCCCTAAAAATTCTATTAATGAAAATGAATGTTGTAGTGCATACATAATGTTCAATTTAACCATCAAGGAATTGAATGAGATTTCAATTATACATGGAATTAACATACATATCAAGGAGAGAGGAAGGTAACCATTTTAGCTAATCATAAAATCCATTCAACAGAAAAAGATGAATTAGAGTATCCAATAAACTACACTATACCATTCATTCAACATCCCATATTTTATACCACCAACAATTATTAAAGGGGGATAATTATTGAAGAGAAGCAACCATGCCTTCACCATGTCATACAAGAAAACTAATTAGTGTAATAGATTTCCATTAAAATCGTTAGATTCCATGGAGAATACTCACATACCAGAAAAATTATCATGCATATAAACCCAAAAATACTCTATGCATCATTGAAAATATTGGGAATCCAACTTAATGACCAAATTTAAATTCGTTTAGTGAGTCTACACATGGCTTCATCACATAGAAAAACATATACCTTTGAACATACTTAATAAAAAACTAAAAAATTCCATGAACATAGATCATCAGACCCAAATAATATAATGAAATTAATTTTTCAAGAATTATAGAATATTAAACAAAAATACAAGGAATCTATCATTATGTAGGGGAAGACTGGAAAAATAAAGAATCAAAAAATAATCAGGGATCATGTAAAATAGTTAGAACAACTTTGAAAAAGGGAACAAATAGACCACCAAAAAACTATAGTTGATGAATATAACAAGACCCAAAAGCATAGAAAATGAACAAACTCAACATCAAAAATACTTCCATGAATTTGGTATGTGAATCTGACATGGACATCTACTAGGGAAAACAAAAGGCTAGTAAGGGGAGACAACTGATTAGATGTGATGATTAATGATGGAATTATTGGATCACCTGAAGTGAAATGGGGATGTGGAAACTCCTACCGAATTGGGTAAATTGTTGGGTTGAGTAGATATAGAGATGATATTTGTGGGGATAGAGGATCTGAGAAAGATGGTAGCGGCTTGACACAGTCTATTTAGTGATTATACTCTAGATGAGGGATCTTAACATTAAAATCCTGACCACAAGGGCTGAATGTGATGAAAAATATATGGTATGATGTGAAAGTGGGGTGTAGAAGGATTAAATAAGAAGATGGTAGCCATTACAGTTGGTGTCTATTTCAGATATGCAATCATGTTAGGGTTTTTACGAGTTATTTGACACACATGAAATATATGAAAAATCACACTTATAGTAGGAAAATAAGAGAGAATAATAGAAATAATACTAACCTAAGGATACTAAATTTGAACATAGAATGATATATGGTTATATTCTATGCTCGGAAGAGTAGGGAGGTAGGGAATTGGGGTTTATCCTGGTTACCAAATGACACCAAAATAGGGTGGGGAGTGGGTGGGGTAATGTGGGGGAGAGTAATGAAAAATGAAAAAAGTAAATATAAAATATTAATAATTGAAATATTAATAACATTTTTTACATGAAAATGAAATTAATAGGGTCAGGTGTGACAATAAAAGTTATGGTAACTGTGATCAGATCAATATAGCTTGAGAATTTTAATCTAGGGAAGATAGTTTCATATTGTTGGTATAATTTTAAAATATATCTTTTAGTGTAGTAAATTTATATATAATTTTTATATAATTTAAAAAGTTCAAATTTTTATATTTTATGAAATAAATTTATATTATATATAAATAATGAAATCATATATATGTTTGACAGTTTTTTAGTTTTTACTACATTCAATCATAATCAAGTCTCAAAATATTATAATAATTTGTCATAAATTTTGTTTTAGATATATATATATACATTTTATATATGAAAAACATATAATGTGTTAATGAAAATAAATTATTATATGATTTTATGAAAATATTTATAAACTATAAAAATTATTGAATATATATATATATAGGTATAATATTTGATGTTATTAGAGAATATACTAAAAATAGATTTTTAGAATCCTAAAAAAATTTAATAAAAATTAATTATAATAGATTAACTTGATCATAAAAAAGTTTCGAATTGATGTGATAATGAAATAGATTTAACTTTTGGTAAAAAATTTATTATTGTTAAATGATCAATATAAACACATATAATTATTGGTAAAAATATTTGTTGGCACATAAAATCTGTATAAATAAAATTTAATTTATATTCGAATTGGTCATTTTTAGAAAAATATATTTTATTTGTTTACAAATTTATGTTGTCATAAGGAATTTTTTTAGTGAATGAATGATTTGTTTCATTTTTCTAATCATTAACGATATCATCCAAATCCATGACATGAATATCAGTCGTATGACGTTGAATTGGATGTAGATTCTTCCTTCATAGAGTATGGAGTTTTTATTTTGTATCGGAGTGTGAAGAAGTTTGAGGTAGGCCATTACCATTCGTACGAGTGCTATGGAAACATGGTTGACATCAGGATGACACATGGAAAAACAAAGATGGTATATGGGCTTAATGGATCTAGTGATTTATAGACGATTCCTCTTAATTATCCAAAGTAAAATTCAGGAATGAGTTAATTTTTGTAAAATAGGATGTAAGATTATGTCTTTTCATGATGTTATAGGTCATTGGATTATAAATATAAATTCCTTAAATGACCTAATTTTTATGAATAATATTTTCATGTTGTTATTGGGTGTCTTCGGGGCTCATTCGAAGCTCGAATACATGAAATGGGATGGAAATACTGGGCTATATAATTATGAAAAAATGTGCCCCCCATACCACACAATTTCCCTAAACCAATGTGGTTTCGGGTATTGGGGAACTAGTTGACATATATTTTTAATACAATAGTGCTACCCTAGGCACATGTCCCTGAAGTGCTGCAATGTTTTTGAATATATTATTTTTTCAGTGTTTACATGTGGTCAGATAAACTATTCACTTAACCATGTCAGTTATCCATCTATATTAGTAAATGGAACATGGTAAGAGAATGGATTTTAAACCATGAATCCAAACTATGTGCCCTTATGTTTTAAATGGAACAATCTTGATTTTTGTCACTTAATTGGTTTTACATTTTTTTTATTTATATTCTCTCCTCCAGCAGAATAAACAAACTTTTAACCTCCAGTAATATTTATATCTTCTCTATATAGTATTTTTTCTAAATTCATCATTCTAACTCGAAATCATTACCAAAAGAGAAGTTAGATTACTTATGGAAAATTTTAAATCCTCTCTCAAAATGTTTATGTTTATCTCTGAATCTATCACGCTATTCAAGTGAATAAACATTTTCATTATTTTCAAGGCATTGTATCATTTCTTATATTTCAACAAAAATAGTAAAACTCTATGTCCCACATCAAGTTAGGAGTCCTCAATGACCTTAAGGTATGCGATATATTTTATTTCCCCATGAGTTTTGTTATCTTGTAGCTATGTTTTTGTTCTGTGTGATGAATTTTTCTAAAGGTCCCCTATAAATTGATTCCTTTATATCAAATTAATCATCGAGCCATAGTACACATCCCATGATTCTTGTTTAGTTTTTTATAGGCTGTTAACCTCATATATGAAAACCCCTTGTGTGTGAAATGTTGAATTTCCCTATTTGGTTAAATTATTATATGACTAAAATGACTTTTAAGCCTTCATATCAGCTTTTAAATTGATTTTTACATTATAATGTGAAGGACTAATTGATCCAAGTGTATATCCCATGAGCCGGGCCACCCAACACATGAAATTTAGAATTTTGGATAATCCATTAATTACCATATCACTATCTAAATAGATCTTTAATATTTATGAATTAAATTTATTAATATAGAGAATTAAATGGAATTTAAATACTGAAAGGATAATTAATGATGGTTTTATTTCATTAAATCATTATACTTTTCGAAATGATATTATTTTCAAAGTATAGTATTTCCATGCATTTTTATTATTCTTAATAAAATTATTATTTTTAATTTTATTTATTTTAAAGGAATTTAGTTTGACTAAAGAGAAACATGAGTGGTAATTCCTCATGTGCTAGATTATAAACCTGAATATTAATTTTTATATATATATGGGATGGATGAACAAGGAATGAGCTTAATATTATAAATGTGAATAAACCTTGAGATAAGTTGTGATTCAAGGGTAAGGGTTATGCTGATCATTATGGTATCACACTCCCTTACATTTTGTGTTTAGACTGCCATCTCATACCATTGACATATGTTGGGTGTTGGTCCTGATGTTCAACATCCCTTGTTAGATTGTTGAAATGATCTCACACTCACCATCTTTATTGATTACCCTGATATATCCCACTAATTGTGATAGTTATAGAATGTACCATGTTTCCTGATCTTATAGGCTCATTAGACTTGTTATAGATGTCTGAGTTAGGCCATGGTCTATCCAGTAGCAATTATTATAGGTATATGGACACTTACATATGTACATACTTGATTCATATAGATGGATGAAACATATAAATATATACGTATATATTTATTTATTATTACTATATATTTAGTGATTTATCACTTGTTCCTCCCATATACGATCCAATGAAGGTACAACCACCAGGATTCTTTCTGGAACCTTGGTGGTCCGTGGTTTATTTATTCAGAATTGTTAATTAGTTATTTATTCCATCGCATTGTTAAGTTATTAAAACTACATTGATTATGAATAGACACTATTGTTGGTGGAATTATAATATTTTTGTCTCTCACCCTACTCGGGATGCCTTTAGTACCCAATAATATTATCTACTTGTAGGTATGAATAAGGGAAAGGGCCCTATTATTGGTTATTGATATGAATACTTATATTTGGTGGTTTGGATTAGAGGATAGAGCATGGGTTCAAAGTTTTTATGGAGAATATTTTTTTCCCTTTGATGATTTGTGTTGCATGATTGTATAGTCCTCCTTAATGTTCCGTTTTTATCTGTTATAATTCAATGCATCCATGAATATGACACTTCCTTATGTCTTTTATTATTATTATATTGGCCATCTCTTCATTATTTCATGGATTTATTTATTATTTCTATTTATTATATTCTTTCACTTTTTTGTTATTATCATTGTATATTATGTTTCAATTTGATAAGAGGGTATAGTCTCATAACTGTACCCCCTTTATATCCTCACTAATAGTTGGTCGCATGCTGCATATAAGGAGGTGCACATGAGGACATGTGAGAAACTATCTTGGGTCATGATTTAGGTTAACCCTATGTTGTGAAATTATAATACATTTTGAATAATATTAAAAAAATACTTTAAATTTTTTATTACGATTTTAAAGGAAAATGTGTATTTGATAGACGGGAGAAATAAAGAAATTTTTTATAGAAACATTTTCCATTATATTAAGTACCTAAGGGTGGGAAAATGTTACTATAAAATATAAATATCATTAATAATAATTGGATAATAAAATTAATGTGTTTTATGAGATATAAATCATAATATTTCATTATTGTAAACAAAATCATGAGAAATCATGATAAACGATGTGATTATTACATAAAACCCAGACCACATTGGTAGTTATGAATCGTAAGACCCATGAAGTAAAAACACTAAATAATACATAAAATATCATGGGAAAAGGTAAATTTATGATATTAATGGTTAAATAGTCTTCATATACACCTCAAAATAGAATATTGATACAGAACAAAACATATGTCTCATGGAATAAAAATTGTGGAAAATACCCTACTAATTTTGGTTGTACATTGAATTGAAAGAAATGATAAATAATAAAATCAAATGAAACATTAAATATCATGAAAATAATGAAATTAATTATATAATATTTCAATATTGTTGTATATATTCCACAAAAAAATGAGAGGTTAATTTACTAGTCTCACAAAAATAAAAGAACGACTAAAAATCACTAAACATAAGCCTTGACTTCCTTTATACCCATTCAAAACTATTGTATAATAAATTTATGTTTATTAAAAATATATTAAATAACCATAATCATAAATATAATACAATATATGATTTTATCATTAACTTTTATCACCCATTTATTTTCAATTCAATGTTAATGTTTCATTTCGGGCAATAATAGTTTTTATTTTCGTGTATGTTTGGTTTTTTAATTTTTTATTTTCATACTTTGATCAGGGTTCATAATCTGAATTATAATAATCATTAAATAATTATCATATTTATTAATAAATTGTTATTTTAATAAAGCACATTAATTATGGTTTTTATAAATAATGTATATTATGATCATAGAGATGGTAGGCCATATATACACATGAATAAAGTTTCCATTTTTCAATTTTCCTTATCGAAGAAAGGTAAGTAATATTTTTTCTTTCTAGAATGATCATAATATCATAAAAGTTATATTATTTGTTTAAAAATTATTATACTTATCATCCATGTGATGGGGTGATGATAATATAATTTTTCATCTCTTCATGAAGGTGGTAGTCCACATGTACGTGAATGACTTTATCTTATATTAGTGAAAGATAATGTAAGAAATAAAATGAAATATTATCTTCACATACTAATAAATATGTCATTAATAAATTAATTATTTAATTTATATCTCATATATTCATTCACATTATTGTTATTACATTCCATGAAAAACGTTAGGGAATAACAAATCACATCGCATTACAAGGTCGTAGTCCACCGTACACATGTGGGACATTTTCATATCCCCTTAGAAATAAAAATTAAAAAGTGGAATATATGAAATAATGAATGATGATTTATTATTATAATATCTATATAATTTACATACATTATTTCCATCATCACACCCAACTGTTAGAGGTGGTAATGGAAAAAATGAATGACATCGCTTGGTGAGGAGGTAGTCTGTCATACACATAGATGATGATTTTGATACCCATTTGGTTAAATTGCATATGTTTTTTCAGTTATTACCTTAAATATTATAAAACTAAATAAAATTATTATATTTTGGTTATTAGATCATAATTTTATAACAATACTTGAATGATATTTAGAAATAAATAAAATAAAAACACTCATTAAAGAATATTATCTCTTCTTTGGGTATCTTCTTTATGTTGTCACCAGAATCCTTAGTAGGTTGGCTTTCAACCCAAAATAATGATTATAGGATGACCATATTAATTTTTGGAATTTATTTTGGTAGGTATTTGTTTAACCACTTTGTTTTGAATGTGAGAATAATAGAATGAAAATGTGTAACCATGTTTTTCAAATTCCAAAAGGGTCAAAATTTGATTATTAGTGATAAATGAGCATTTTATGGTGTAAATATTTCCATGAAATATATTTTTAACATTTTTTTTTCTAAACATGATCATTTTAGTTTAACAACCAAGCGAACCCATTTTTACCATAATAATGGAAAAATAACTTTAATTTTTTTAACCTGAAATTATAGTAAAAAATTATTTTAATATAATAGATAATATAAATTATTCTATTTTCAAATATTGATTATATTTTTCTATATTCCATTCAAATAATTGGAAAATTTTTTATTCTATTAATCCCATAAATGCGATAAAAAAACATGTTTTCAATGAGAAAATGTTTACAAATTTAACGGTTTATATATCAAAATTAATAATAAAATTATTAAAATGACTTAAATTGGATTATATATATATATATATCTGATTTTTAATGAAATTTTAATATTATTTAACTTTAAAATATTTCAAAAAAAAATAACATTTTTGAATAATAATTTAGTATCTTCACTATTCATAAAAAATGACATTTTTCAAAAAATTCTCAAAAATTAACCATAAAATAATTTTTTCATTATTATTTAAAAATAAAAAAATTTATTTTTCAAATACATTTTATAAAATTTTCATATAAAATTTTTTAAAATAAGTTTGAAAAAATGATACAGATATTTTTTAACAAAATATAGTTTTTAACTTTAAAATTGTATTTATTCTTATCTCTGATAAAAAAATAATTTCATAAAATTGGATTGAATATATTGAATATAAATTTAGTTAAAATATTCCAAAAATGTGTTTTGATAAATTATTAAGGTAGAATAATCCTATTTTCCTTAAAATATCTTTTTCCAAAAATATTTCCATTATTTTCAAATAGTTTTTATTTTCTTTTCATATTTATTTGTCACTAAAGCGTTAATGTAATAAACATATTTAAACCATATATTTTCATAATGTGTTAAATCATATTCACAACATCTCTTCCAATAGTAAGGTGATAACTATCTTATAGTATTTTTTAAATAAAATGTCACATTTCATTAAGACTGGGTGTAATAAGTAACAAAAGATAAACTCAATGTTATGTACAACTAAAATTTAATAAAAATTTATATTCATTTAAAAAATCTCACAAAATCTCATGGTGCAACATTATATACCATTAAATATTACTTTATTTCTTAAAAAATTTCACGGTCTTTAATGGTTTAACAGTTTATAATTCATTTATAGAAACCCAATTCAGAAAAATGGTTAACACAACATCTTATTAAAAATGGGAATGGACATGAAAATGTCATATAGAATAAGAAGTATAGGTTTCAAAATAAGTTAACATAGGTGGTTAGTGAAGATATGGAGATATAATAAAGGAATAAATATTTAAATATAGTGATATAGGATATTGATTACAATAAAGTTATTGATCAAGAGAAGGTTAATGTCCACAAAACTGTAAATAAAAGAGACATGAAAAATGTTATTGATATCATAAAGTTTAATGATAACTGGGATATGATTTATTTAAATATACTTTTCCAAATTTTGGGTAATTTTCATGAGAAGATATACTCAATTTTTTATGTTGGGTGCAGCTTGAGTAAAGGGATACAAGTAAATGCTATTTATATAAATATTAAAATAAACCCAAAGAAAAAATCTATGAAACATAGAGATTACACCAACCTTATGAATCCCACGGTCACTAGTTCAGCTGGTAATCTAAAGAATATTCATCTATAGGCAAGACTGGATCTAATGTTGGTTCATGAAAGTATAATTCCAGGGGTTCCAACAACACCTCTTGATGATGGGGTGAAAGTAGTTAGTGATAAGGTTGAATAGACTAAAATTTTTTAGAAAAAATATTAACCGATTGTTTTAACTAGAGGAATCTCATAGTGTATTGAATGGGGAAAGTAAGGAGGTTTCCGACCTAAATCTTCTCATTTATTATAACCAAGATATGTTTGATTAAAATTTCGATATCAATATTTAAGAGGCTTATGTAGAAAGAATGTGTGAGAGATCGATTTGAGTGGATATTACCGATGAGAAAATTTTCTAGATCACTAAACAACATTAGAAATTGGATCATGGAATATAAAAAGGGGAATAAATCTGGAGGAATAAATTCTCACCTATTATTAATTTTCCTTCCACTCTGAGTATGTCATCTAACATGATCTAGACACGAAGATAACCTATATCGCATATTGATTACATAGGATGATCAATTAAATTTTATTAAAATTATTTGGAAATATATTGTTAATATCCTATTAGTTTTGAAACATCATGTTTCATATAAACCTTATAGGTTCTCACTTTCAAAAAAAAGTGTGATTATATGTAATCATTTTCAAATTTTAGGTCAGGTTCTGCTGCGATCAATTTCTACTTCATATCTTACTCTAAGAGATTCATTTTTCATGTCTAAGCCACAAAATATGATCCATAAAATAATTATAAGATATTCCTTTGTTTTCTTGTTTCTATAAAACATAAAATTTTAGGCATAGGTTTTCCAGTATCTATAAATATTCATAAATTGATGTAAAACATTAATCTCTAATGCCTAATATAATAACCATTATAAACCAATTCCTAATTTTTTTCCTTATTACCCTTTCAAAAGATTAAAACCCAAAACATCAGAATTATTTTCACTACATTTAAAAAATTAACATATAATTATTCCACAAAACAACATGATTTAGCTTTTAATTATCACATACCAAACTTGTGAACACATCTATTATTTATTCTCTAAAAACATGGAAGTAAAATGAATTAACATAAACCATATTGAAAAAATATATTATTTATTCTTCCTACAAAAATTTATTACTCTTTTCCCTTCTTCTCTATATATAAAACATCTTCTCATTCCAGTGATACATTCCATGGAGTTCATATTCCCACATTATCAATTTATAGTGAATTGAATCTTCTTTCCATCATTGTATTCACCTCCCTATCTCTTGGAGAACTCTATCATTCACTTTTTTGGTGTGTCTGGGAGTTGGTAAAGGTTCATGTTTTTAATAATATATCAGGATAATTGATTAAGAATAATCAAAATATAATTCCCTCTAATCATCAGACCATTTGGTTTCTCATCAACATAATGTCTATCACAATCATCTTTAACTGAGTTCCATATGATTCTTCCAATTGACTAAATCCAAAAATCAATGTGTGCGTAAAAATATTTATAACAGAAAACCACATAATCATGAAAAATTACTTATATGATGTCTAAATCATCATGATTTTCAAAATCCATGAAATCATTGGTATAACCTAGATCATTCATATGCATCGTCTACATAAATATTTCATGATGGTTCATAATGGGTTTGTGATTTTTCCCAGAATATACCCCAAGAGTTTCAAACTAGGTGTGCATCAATGCAAGTTTTCATAAACCAGGTGATGATCGAGTCCATCTCAATGTTCCTTTGTAAGTGATATTACCCCTAGGTGCCTATGTTCCCAAGACACATCCACTTGTAGTATTCAGATAGTAAGGTAATTTATTGGAAAGCACTCACTATATTATTTACCAAAATTCCAAGACATTATCCTATAATTTAACTCACCCATAGACTTATCTATCGATACATACCAAAATATATCCTTATAAATATTTTGATGGATTACAAAAATGTTTACTCATCATACATCCCAAGGATTAACTAAATAGTTCATCTTATACTAACTATAACAACCCATAATTTTCAGACATGGATATCAAACCATTTTAGATGAATATTCAACACATTATATAGAAATCTACCTAAATTCTATAATTGTTTTGTGTCTTTAGAGACATGTTAAACAATATTCTAATTTGTTAAAATATATTTAACATATCCTATAAAGATATTCATGTTTATTACTTTTAACAACCAAACCCTACATTAAATATTTCTTCATAACCAAGGGATTGGAAACAAATGAAAGGGTGACCATAGATTCCATGTATGGGTAATCGAGTGATATATACTTTTATTACATGAATATATGTGTATGATATCATGATCATAACATTTGAAAACCATTCCTTTTATTTCAGAGATCATAATCTTGAGTCATGGTATAATGATTTGAAGTTTATGAAACATAAATTAGAAGGAAATCAAATAATTTCATCCTTGATACCCAAAATTTACCAAAAGATATGGAATTGTGGAATAAAAAAATATTATAATATTGTGAGAAATTATAAATAGATATAGTTTCACTCATTATGTTAATTTCATGAAATCAGGACCTTACATAAAGTTATGGTCATACAACCAGGTCCATCATTAACATTATGGACATGAAAGATAGGACAACCCATAATATTGTGAAAATGTAGTAATGATCACATATTAAAATTTGATAATATAATAATGTTCAAACATAATATATTTAACTTGAAATCTGGTTCACACATAACATTGTGAACTTATAATTAGGTTTACACATAGCATATTTACTCATGGGGTGTCCATCATTACCCAATGCATTAAAGGGATATATAGGTCCCACTCATCACATAATGAAATTATTAAATATTTCTTCCACATGATAATAAATTATTCATCATATAATATCCATTAAAATTAAATGGGGTTCATAATCATTTTGTAATATCATAACACATGAAAGAAGAAGCTAGTTTCTGATAAATTTTGTCATTATATTACCCATGGAAGAGAAATGGGTTACATACAAATGTTTTCATTATAAAACATTTAGAAAAATAATTATAATCATATATTTAAATAATACCCCCATTAAGGAATAATGTATATCAAAATATATTATATTAGATGGTAAATGATTTCGAACTGTCAAGTGGGTCATTCTTGGAGGAAAATAACCTTTCTACATTGAAAAAAATCTTTTTAAAATAGGAAAAAATTATATTATTTTATTAGGAAAAAATTGAAATATTATAAATCATTATTCACTTCAAATAATGGTCATTAGAGTAGGAAATTCCATTCAATACGAACAAATTTAAACAATTATTCAGTTCACATTTTCTATAAAATCTAAATGGGCATTGTTTGGAAAATGAAATTAATATTACATTCAAAAAAATTTAAAAAATTATATCATGGGTAATATTTTTTTTTAATTTCCCAGAAAAAAATTTTCAATTTTTTTTTAAATAGAAAATATTTTTTTTGAAGAAAAGGTTTTTTTGACAAAACAAATAATTAAAGACGATTTGTCTTAGAAAATATATCTTTATTTTTTAAAATTTAAAAGAGAGAAAAAATGGTACTATAACCTGAAAATATATTGAATAAATAGAGGATAAGAACATTAAAGAGTTTCATTGGATATAGATCATAATATTTCATCACTCGAAACAAAATTATGAGAAATCCTGATAAATGATGAGATTATAACACAAAACCCTTACAACATTGTAAACATTGAATTGTAATCCCCATGAAGAAAAACATTAAATAGAAATTAAAATATCATGAGAGTGATTAAATTCATGATATTACATTTGAATGGTTTTTTGTATGCCCACATAAAATAATATAGGTGTATAACATACCATATGACTCAAGGAATGTAAATTGAGGAAAAAATATTGTACCATATTAGAGATTTTTTGAATTGTCAGCCCTATTAAAGAATAAAATCAAATAAAACATTGAATATAATGATTATAAGGATATTTCTTATATAAAGTTTCAACATGGTAGCATACCCACCACACAAAATAAATGAGTGATGAATTTTTCATATTTCACCCAAAAATAAATGAAAAATTGGTAATCCTTTACAGTAAGTCTCAAACTACATCATAAAAGATCAAACATCTTGTATAATAAATATAAAACTAATTAAAATATAATACATAACCATTAATATATATAATATCATATATTATATTCTGATCAAAATTTATTGTAATTTTATAAAAAAATCAATGTTAAAGTCACATTTTGTGCAATAACTACTTTTCTTATCAAGTTTGTTTTGATTGGTTATTTTTTGGTCCTATAACTTTTATTATAGTTCCATATTATCATGAAATATAATAATTATATATTAATTATATTTTTACATCAATTATACTTTTTATTCCATTCATTTATTCTGGTTTTGATAAATAAAATATGTTATGATCATGGAGATGATTAGTCGTATGTTCGCATGAGTAATATTTCCATTTTTCAAAGACTATTATAGAGAAGTGTGAAATAATATTTTATATTTATAAAATTATAATAATATCATAAATACCATATTATATCTTTAAATAAACTTAGACATATCATTCATGTGTTGTGTTGATGAAAATAGTGAGTCACATCGCTTCGTGAAGGTGGTAGTCCATGCACACATGAACGATGTTAGCATATTTGAGTGAGTGAAAAAATAACAAAAAAATGATATATTATAAATTGAGAAATATAATAATTTATATAATATGATAATTATTTCATATAAATCACAGACTTTCATTAGTTATATCCTTATTATGTTTCATTAAAGTATTAGTGAAAGACAAATCACATCACATTGTGGGGAGGTAGTCTCCCACACACAAGAGGTTATCATATCCAATGTGGAATGAAAAATATCAAGGTCATATATAATATAACAAAAATAAAGTTATTATTATGATATGAATAATATATATATATATTTCCTAATACATCATAATTCCTATCCATGAGAGGTTGTAATTGAAAAACAAAGGACATCAGTTTATGAGATAGTAATTTGTCATACACCCAAATAGTGGTTCCAAAACACATTTAATCAAAGTCGATATGGGTCTAGTTATTTATAACAAGAACAAAAATCACATTACATGTAATATAATGATATTATTAAATCATAATGGTTTATTTATAATTAAAGGATGTGGGTAAGAAAAAAATAAAAATACCCATTGAAGAACCTTACATCTTATTTGGGTATCCTCCGTAGGCTTGCACCAAACTCCATACGATGTTGGATTTTTTCAAAAAAAATAAGGATTAAATGATAATAGGAAATAATTTTGGAATGGATTTTGGATTTTCCTGGATGTTCCAAAAATATATTCTATGATGAAGAGTGGATAGGTTTGGGACATTTATAAGTCATGTGAGTGGCTGATATTTAAAATTTTTTAAAAAAAAATATGTGTGATGACATTATTCAAAAACCACAAGGATTAAAATAGAGTATTCATGATATTTATACAATATATTGTCTAAATAAGTCTATAAAATAGATTTTATATAAATTTAATTTCATTTTAACCCTTATCTTATTATTTTTACCCATGATAAATCCATTGTTACCTTAACTATGATATATATTTTTAAATATTTTTACAATTCATTATGGTAAAATATTTTGTGGAAATTATGAGATAATATAAATTATTATAATTAAGAATACGATTCCATTTTTCCAAATTGCATTCACATAATAGAAAAAAAAAATTAAAATTATTCATCTAGACGCAACATGAATGATGGTTTTCAAAGAAAAATTGTTCAAAAGATTACAATGTTTATATATCATACTTTAATATTAAAATGATTAAAAGGAAATAAATTGTAATAATATATTTATAATTGATATAATTTTAATTTAAAACATAATTAAATTTAAATTTATCCTTCTAAATAATCTAAACTAAAATGCATTATCAATTAAAATTATGTTTTTTCACTATTCACCAAAAATATGATTTTTCCTAAAACTTCTAATACAATAACCAAAAAAATTGACATCATTATTTAAAAGATTATCTTTTTAGTAAAAAATGGTCTTAATGTTTAAAAAATTCTTTTTAATACTGTTAGTAAAAAAATGAAAATAAACTAATTTTTAGAAAATTATAGTTTTTAAGAATAAAATTTAATTTTTTATTATCTATTATATAGAAAAAACATAATATGGATGAAAAAAACCTTATTGAATATATAATATATACATTTTATTAAAATTATTCACTAATATTTTTTTCTTTAGTACTTATGGTATAATGTGTTTGTCTTACAAAAAATAACATTTCAGAAAAATATATCCATCCTTTTGAAATGGTTTTCGTTTTCATTTATAATTAAATGGTTACCAAAAAATTCATTTTATAAATATGAATAAACCATATATTTTCCTAATTTATATAATTCTATTCATAAATTACCTCCCAATGGCTAGGTGAGAATTATCATATAAAAATATTATAATAATGTTGAACGGTTATTTTAAAATCTGTTTTTCAGGTGAAGAAATATAAAATTAGTGTTATGTGTAATGAAAATTATGTTAAATATTAAATTAATTCCATATTTTTTTCACAAAATATTATTTGTTATAATAATTGGGTATATTCCAGGCCTTGGTTTTATATTAGGCCCCTGAGTTTATGTGAAATTTGGATTGATGATCATGTTGTTTGTCATTACTACTATTTATTTCAATTAAGATGATTTACATGCTATTGACATTTTTTAATGGATTTTAATTGAATTAATAAATTATGATTTTTTACATATGTTTATAATTCACATGCGAGGTTCATGATTTTGATACAATTCTACATAATAAATTCTAATCGAAATATGTTACTTTTTCTTCAATAGTACATTATTTAGTAAATTCAATACATGAACCTAAGAATATTCCTCCAGTATTTTGTATAAGACTATGAAATATGTTTATGTATATGGGAAATCACTTTTCTATCAGGTAGCGCTAAAGGATTCATACCTTGTGTTTTTTGGTATCCTCTTAGATTGATTATCCTATTGTATTTTCCCTGAATGTTTCTATAGATAGATAAATAGTATTTTTTGGGCATGTTCTTTATGATTTTATAAGGTTTTGATTTTTATTTTCAAAAAAAATATCAAATTGAAATATTCTTATGGGATAAATAAAGAAAGAAAGTCAGATTTCTATTGGTAGGGTAATACCCTAGATTCACCACGTTTTGTAAAGGAGGTTGCATCTAGGACTTCACCCACAACTTCACTAGTAGCACATGACATAAAACTATTCCAAAATAGACTCTGTAAGATAGTTTATAAAATGTGTAGAGGATATCAAAGTCAATGGTCTACTAGGATCATGACTTTAATATACCTAACCCCCATCATTCCAAGGCATTATAGTCCCTGAAGAGGATATATACTGGATAGATATCATTGATGTGATATTCTTATCTACAAGGACTCTATATGATCGAATGGTGATAAATTATTCTTTAATTCTCTTGGGATGATCTATGAGGTGGTGTGTAATTATGTATCCTGAAATAATATGTGATGATATTATGTGGGAACCATAAAGGGCCTATTTCTTTAGGAAGTATTCCATGATACACTGATGATAGATCATACCCATCAGTTCGTGGTTATTTAGTTAGGGATGATATTTGAATATTTCTATCTTACATGATTCAGTAATATATATTTTTTACTTCCCTTTTATATTTATATGAGGTGTATATTGAAAGGTGGATAGATATTAGAATCTAACCAAAGTGGAAACATCATGTATAAAATTTTAATTTGAAAACAACTTCATAGGTACTTCATATAGATTTGACTAATGAAAATGAAATAAAAGAATATAGATCTACATGAATTAATTCATATTTTAGTGACTTTATAGTATATTTTCTATTTTTACCCAAACTACATATTTTTAAAATATTAAGATATAATTTGAAAACAAGAAATAAAGTGTAAGATAATTTTTTGAGAGGAGAAAGGGTCCTTTATCTCCCTTTATGAAAGATAGTTCTTCAAGGTGATATAATTTTGGAAGGGGTATTATCTAAAATAATAGGTTAACCCTAATATAAATTTTCCTTACTGTTTCATGTAATTAAAAAATAATAAAATTAATCATAAAGATTATTATATAGACTCGTTGGGTTTTGGATATCATTCATGCTTCAATTATGAGATGAATCTAATCACTCCATATGGTTCATCTTAATAGGTTACCCATGAGCCTTATGGGGGTCTCGTAGAGCTCGCACTAAAATAATTTATGTCACACACAGGTTTAATTTTTTCTTAGGTTCTGGTTTATGTTCGGGTTCGGGTTGACTTTACGTTTAAATTTATGAATTTTTTTAAGAGAGTTTTGTATTTGACGGCACCGGGCGCATGGGCAAGGAATGGTTTGGAGACTGTATGGAAAACTCGGTAAATAAGATAAATTAAAATTTAATGAGGTATAAAATTAAGACAAATGGAATGTTTAATACTAAATATAATATACATAATATAATTGTTATGAGTAATTATTATAATTGTTAGGAATTTTAAATTATATTATTATCAAGAACTTGATTATAATTATATTATTAGAATTATTATTATTTTTATTATTTTTATTTTTGTTATTATTATTACTTTGGATAAATTGACATCATATTATTATTATCTTTTTTTAAAAAAATTATTATTATTATTAGATTATTTTTATTTTTATTTTTTTAATTTTTTTATTTTTATTATTTTTTTATTTTTTTTATTATTTCTCAAACCCCCTCTCCCTTCTCTCCTATCGCATCCCCACTTTTCCCTCACCTAGACACAGCGCACTCTTGCGCCAGTACTAATTGTCTCCCTCCTTAAGTCTTCCTTCTTCTTCTGGCGCAAATCTGTGGCTATCCCTCTTCCCCTGCCTCTCTTCTGCGTGATGCGACCCCCCCCCCCCCCACACACACACACACAAACATACCACTATAACCCCCTCCTCCGGTGCAACCTTCCTTATTCATGTGAGTCTCTATCCGGCACCACCCTTATCTTTGGAAGCCTCCCTCCCTTCCTTCATAGATCTAGTGGGGATCTCCTAGACTTAGAGACCCCCTATTCTGATGTGCACCACCCAACCTATTCTCCCCCTAGCCTGTGAATCTATATCCAGTGTGATTCCCCTACCATCTTCCCTCTTCTCTAGTGGTCGCAGCCTCTCTGGTGCACTCCTCCCCAGCACGCAGACCTCATGTAAAACCTCTCATGATTGAATTTTATTCTTTGATATTTTGGGTCTCTAGTGGATGGGATTTCTATTTTATGGTTGATAAGTAAAATTTGAGTTTGAATTTCATGATTAGGATTTTTTTTCTTGACCTTCAATGGTTCAGTTTTAGTGAGAACCAGATTCCACAATAGTTTCAGTCCACTATTATTAATTTGAGGTAAGGTTTTATATCTCTAAATTCCTTTTCAACCATTATTTTTGGTCTTTATTTTGTTTTAATTATCTAGTCTTGTATTTATAGTGTGGTGGACATTTATGATGATGCTTAGAATAGTTTTTACTTTTGTTGTTAATATCTTTTAAGTTTATAATTTGGGGATTCTAATTTTTTAGTCTATGGTAATCAATGTAGAGCTCCTAGTAATTTACTTTAAGTGTTTTGACCTTGTTGTGGTGTTTTAGTATCCCGAATTTTTATTTTAGTGGGTTTTGAACATCTTTTTGGGTGTGTACACATATTATAATGTATGTATATGTGTGTGTGTGTGTCCTCCATGAGTGTATTCCCTCATGCCTGGGGGAATACATGCATTAAATTAAGGACACACACACATATATATATATATATCTGTTTGTGTGTGTGTGAATTTATATGTGTGCAAGTGGGTAGTAGATGATTCTAGTTAGAAATCGTCAAGAGGAGAAATTTTCATCTTGGTTATCCATTGAGGTAGTAACCCATTGCATATTCCCATTATATTTATATTTCCTTTTATTTCATGATGTTTTTACGGCCTACAATTTCTATTTAAGTATCTAATGTTGTTAAATTAATTATATCTTGTAAAATTCCTTGTTTCCCCTTGATTTGTGATGGTTTATAAATGTTGGATAGGTTTTTCATGCCATATGTTTTGAAAAATTGTATGGTTGACACTTTAAAGTGACTAGTAATTTATAATTGTTTGGTTTGGTTTTTTTAAACCCTTTCGTAATGTTAAAAATGGTAATTTGAGTATTTAAATTTGTTTTTTACATTAACTACTTAATGGTTTCCCCCTTTGGCCCTTAAAAAAGTGTTTTCTTTTGAAATTGTGGGTTAGATTGGTGAATTTCATTTCCAAATGTGTGTTTGGTTGTGAAATTAGTTTTTGTGTTGTTATTTATAAGGTTAATTGTTTTTTGAAGATTTTTTAAGGCTTTTTTGTCATCTTGAATGTGTTCTCTAAAAAACCCACAAGGAGAGAGCCATTTCTTAGTTGGAAGATAAGTGGGTGGGAATGTCCTTGGCATGGGACTCCCCCCGGTGATTCTTATTTAAGGAATTGGATTCTACTTGATGAGTATATGGTGGTGTCGGGTGGGGTAGTTTTTGATAAATATATTTGTCTGTGTGTGTGACATGTTTCTTGAAATATATGGCACACCCCCTTACAAACTTAACATTGGAACCTATCATAGAGAATAGGATTTATGATAACATTTCTTCCACTAGTCTAGGTTATTTTAAAGCTTGTGGCCAATAGAAAGTTGATACTTGGGTTTATTTCTATGGGATTGTGCTCCTTTGTAAGGCCATGTATTGAAATGATCTGGCGTTAGGGCGTTATGATGTCTTAGGGTAAGGAATTCCTTCAGGATGAGTCACATGTATTTGTATGTTATGGTTCTCCTCTGAGTTCCTAGGTCTTCTCATGTTCCTCTGATATTATTACATTTAGTTCTATTTCCCTCGCTCTGTAAAACCATGACCTGTTGCTTTTTATTGTTACTCTATTGGAAAATTATGAACTTGTGTTTTTGTTAAAAATGATATCATTAAAAATGTTTTAGAAAGAACAATCACCTTCCCTTTCTCACTTTTAGGCAACATATGTTTTTCCTATTTGGTTCTCCTTTGCTTCTCTACTTGAGCCTTATTTTAAATTAAGAGGGAAATGTAATATGTTTTTTTAATGAAGAGTGTGGAAAACCTATATTTTTATATTGTATTTAAAACCAAAATAAAATTCTATATTTTAAGTGTTTGTATTGGGAATAGAATTATCCCGGCCTACTTACTGAGTTTTAATACTCACACATATTGTTTACTTTTGTTTTTAGTTTTTATTATAGGTTCCATCTTTGGTTTTTTTCCTTGTAAAATAGTTTATCATTTATTTAATTAGTGACTTGTCTGGTAACGTGGATTTTTAGTGGTCATCAGGTTCAGTTAGTTTTATGTTTCCATTCTTACATAGTCATTTTGTTTGGTATATTTATTTTGAGTATCTATTTAATTATTCCACAAGATTTATTTATTTATATTGGGAGAAATCGTTTCCATCATCAGTCTATTGATTCCCTTCGTTCTTTTTTCTAGCCCAGGAGGATTGGGAATACCTCTCAGGCCTTAACGTAGATTGGATCAGGTGACCAGTTTAAGGTCGACCCATGTCAGTTAGTGATAGTTTATAAGGGTGAAACAACTATCAAAGATGGAATATAGGTTCCTTTGAATGTTCTAGGTGTGATCCCTGTCACTTATATTCCCATATTTATTTTTATTATATAGGCAATACCTATTCATTTTCAAATGATAAATATTTTATAGGGTTGTGTTTCCATGTCAAATGATCTAATGAGTTTCTCTCTATAAATAAACCATCTAGAATTATGGTTAAACGTATATATATTTTCCAAAGTATCATATTTTAATTGATGACTATGTGAAGGTTTGTGATTCCTCCATTATTGGGATGTCTATATCCAATGTGTGCCTTTGCGTAGACAAGTTGGTCGTTTATCCTGAAATAATAAGATTTTTATTATAGACGTGTATCCTTATGGTTCCTAAGGTAATATTATGTGGGAAAACTAGTGAGTATTAAGTTGATGCATGAAAATTTAGAGAAAATCATAGTCATATTTTACCCATTACATCATGGCTACATGGGAAGATTCATTCTATAGATGAGACTGTAACTCCCCCTTATTTTTTACATCTCTTAAACCACTAAAAATATGTCATATAATATTATTTATCTATTTTACCTATGGAAAGTGGTGTTGACCATTATATCTATGACAACCCTCAAACATAGAATATAAATATATCACATTACTATATAGATCATATGAATTTAAATATGTTTTAGGGGAATCATGATGCTCTAAAAGTGAATGGATTAAACTAATTGAGTTCAGCACCTTAAGGTACTTTAGTGTTGTGATATAAGATGGATGATGGAACTCTTTAGCTTTATGTGGAATATATAGATGTTGAATTATATTAATCTAAAGAAAATATAGATTGTTTGAATGATTGATGATTTATTTGATTATTTATATATAGCATAGTGGCTCATAGAGTTTGATATGAAATCCATGTATCACTATCGCTTGGTCGGGGAGAGTTCATAATAAATAGATTGTTTAGGAATATGATTGTATTGTATGAGTATTATGTTATTATTTTTGGGTTGAAAATTTATTCAATAGTGTATAAGGATCTTATGTATTGGATCATTCCAGCAAAAATGGAATAATTCGTCATTGTTTTTTTAATATCAACTAATATGTTAAATGACATCTAAATTACATACTACACACCTTGATATTATATCTAGAACTCTTCAAGCGAATCATATTTATTCCAATCTAAAATAAAATATTTTTTTATACTTAGGAAATGAGTTTCCTTGGGTATGTTATTTAAATTTTTTTAAACCCAGTTAACCTAGAAAAGGTAGAGGTAGTGATGTCGTTCACTAGACTTAATAACATTTTCTATAACTAGATATTTCATGGACATGATCGGTACATAATCTGATTCATGAATTGATTTTACAATTTGATAGAACCCTTGGCCGTGCATAATAATAAAGGGTTAAATTTTCAACGAGTTGATTAGTGTGAAAAAGTATTTCTATATATAAATAGAATATTGAAATCAACTCTTATTTTTATCATGCTTGAACCTGGAACTGGGTTCCTAGAGTATTAATATGCTTATTGGTTTAGAATATAAGACTTTTTAATGTACAATGATTATGTAGTTTCTTATGGGTCTACCATATTCTGACCTCATGGGGGTAAATCCTTACTTATGAAATGAAGTAATTTGTATTGGTTCATGAATTGTTGGGTTGTATACAGTACATGACTAGTGATAAATCTTTCATATAAACTAATCACAAAATATTATGGTATATATTTTCACAAAATAACATAATTATGTATGAAAGGAATTGCGTTAATTAAGTACCAATTATTGATATTTATATGGGGTATACAATTTGAAATCAGAATGTTCTCATTAGTTATCTTAGATGAAAGAGGTAGGAACTTTGAGTGTTAATGCCAGAATTCGAGTTGAAGATGATGAATTTTCAATCATGCTAGAATATAGGAATGAATAAGTATAGATGATTAGATTCTATTTCATCATTTTTTATCTCATTCATGTTTTTAGAGTGATTAATTTCTTATTAGGAGTTTTAACAAGATTGATTCGCGAAGCATGGAATTTTAGTAGAAGACAACTCCATTTTGGGGTGGACCAATGAGGAATGGGATGTGATCAGTGTCCATTATATAATAGTGGTTCCTTTTTCTATGATAGAGGTGTCAATAAGGGACTCTCATGAATTATAGTGGGTAGTAGAACAACATTCAACTAAGATGTGTCACTATATCAGTTGATGGTGATTATTAAGGTTTCTTAGAATAAATAGGTTTTTAAAATGCATTTTACTTCCGTTTTAAACTTGTTAGATGAGAAAGTCATAGCATTAGTGACCTGATGTGTTACATCATGCAGTTCAGGTTCTTATGTTGAAGTGGAATGAAGTGGATATGGTCTCATTTAAGGAATTTACGGGGACCCAAAAGGAAGAGATGTAAAATGGGATATAGTTTATTGGATATCCAATGTGGCTCATTTTATTCCAATCTAAAAGACTCATTCAGTTAATAGTCTAGGAAATCTCTATTTTTTTGTAATTTTTTGTTGTATAAAAGGAAGTTGTTAAATGTTTCAGATACAAAATATTGATCTCATTCATGATTCTTTAATTTGTTTCAATATAATATAATAAATCAGAATATGATGAATAAGACTAGTCATTTTCACACTGATGGGATGTCAGAGAAAACAATTTAGACCATAGAGTATATGCTTTGGGCATGTGTTATATATTTTAGTGGATTATGAGATGTTAATTTAACCTTCAATGAATAATCCAACAATATTTTTTTATATTATTTCATTCAGACTATTCTATTTGAGTTTCACTATGGGAATCCTTTTCAATCCCCCTTATATTCGAATGTAGCAGGTGTGTCTTCGGTTACTGCACCATTTAGGTTGTAGGAGACAGCAGAACAAGTGGATTTGAATTTTAGGTGGATATATACTATATAGATATGAAAAGGATCAAATTACATCAATAATACATGACTACTAGAGTTTTCTATGGGTCATTAGGTCCTCTTTTGTGTGTCTATGTTGTTAGGATACTAGTGATTGTAATTGTAGAGGAAATTAGTAACAAGATTTTCTTGATCATTCAACATCATCAAAAATGGAAGAATAGTGTATTATTGGTCTGGACTTCCACCATGATATCTTGTTATGCACAACATATTCCATGTGTCTCAACTTTATAAGTAAAATAATAATAATTGTAATGTGATACACTATAAATACATTAATTTGGAACCACATGAATCATAAGTGGAGTGACTTATATGGATTGTTGATCAAAGAGAGAAGGTGTAGTAAGTATAGAATATTCTTATTATTTATGTTTTTTGGAAAACATATCTTTGAAGATATATAAGTCTGGAAATTAGTCATATGGGATCAATGGATTGAGTTATTTAATCATCCCAATGAAGATACATTACAATGAGGATAATTCATTTTTGGGGGAGATTTATAACAACATAATTCTTACATTATGCATTTATTTGTGGTTTGAAATTCATTGTAAAAATCAAATCAAATCATTTAGGTGGAATATAGGGGTTTGGGTACTAATGTTTTCAAATTTAAGGTAGGTGACTCACATTTTCAAGTTGAAGAAATATTTCACAGTGGGAATGGATATTTCTCTATAAAAATGGTTTCAAGGAAGATTCAAAGAAAACCTATATTGGGTTTATTCATGTAATGAAATACCATTCATGGAAGGATGGTGTTTCTAGTCATATAATAGTGAATCAAGTTGATATTTGGAATATTTTTTACTTCATGTGCTCATGGTGTAAACTAATCTATCACAAAATGTAATCTGAAGTGCCTGATTATTTCATATAGGGAAATCCTCTTTCACACCACATATTTTACTTTTTCCAAACTATATATAAATTATGGATCCCCTGTAACATTTTATATCATTTTTTTTTATTTTCACTCAAAACTATGAAATTCCTAAATTGTTTTTGGATATCTCCACTAATTTTCTTTAATACCAAAATATGATATTTATTCTCTATTAACAAGTTATAATTGTAAATTTATTTGAAGAATATAAGTCTTCATATACTATTTATCATGTCCATCGATAGTTTCTTCTCACCTTGAGTATTGTTTATGTTTAACATGGGTCTTTTATTCACTCACTACATTTGCACATTTTTTAGATTGGCATAGTTAATCTTCAATGTACAGTAAATATAACGAAATGTGTTTTGAATTATTATTTAGTGTGCATGTCTCACTAATTAAGACCTATTTTTTATATGATTGATAAGTGTTATGAGTTTCTATCCACTTTTTACCTTTGCATTATTAGTCTAAGTTGTTTTTTTTTCTACAATCCTTAACCTGTTGAAATGATGGAGTTGGTTTAACCCAGAATATCCCAAAAGATTCTAAGATCCTTAATAGAGGATGTTTTTTTATATTATTGTTTTTTTATATAAGTGAAGTGGTTTTCTAAAGTATCTGTAAAGGGTTACTAATACCTGATAAGAGGGATATAGTAAAGATAAAATTTTGAATCAATTATTGTATCCATGATCACCTTTCAATATATATATATATATATATATATATTAAATTATTGATCTCAAATAAATTAAATAAAATTGATATAGGACTTTAAACCTCATTTTATTCTAAATTCATTATCTTATTAAAATTGAAAGTGGAAAAAATGGTAAAAAATACTTTTATTGGATCCTTTTATCTTTAGATATTGGAAATTGATTTCTATATTCGAAAATTAGGTTTATTAATTTCAAAAAACCCATTTATATTATAAAATATATTTTGTTTTTACATATCCAATATAACATTATGTATTTATTACATCATCATTATGGAAAAAATATTATTTTTGAAAAACATTATTTCAAATACCTATGTAAAAATGGATGTTTCTTAGATGATTATCAACAAATCACCCATGAGAATTTTCAAAGAATTCATTACAAAAATTACATTCATTTTTATTAAAATAATTTCTAAATAGAGGTAATTTAAAATTTCTGATTTTTATAAGATAAATAAAAATACATTTTATTTAAAATGTGTATAATTTCATTGAGTTTTTATTCTTGATATTTATTTTATAGAATTATAATATTAATTTTAAAAAAATACAAATGATAAATATTATTTACATAAAAATATTATATTTTGAGTTCAAATTACTATTTTTAATGGTCATTAACTATTCTTATCTACCTTGTTAATATTCCAATGATCACATTATTCCTTAAATAGTCACATTATTATTCAAACAATCAAATTACATCATGTAAATAAAACATCATTTGTTCAAAAATTATTCACTCTAATTTCTTCCAAGGTTCTCTATATTTATTTTCACACATGTAGATTGGTTTACTAATTTTTTTCTTCTATATATTTTTATTCTTTGTATGATGATTCTAAGAGATAATAATTATCCATATTTTCCTAATATCATTATTTTATTTTTTATTGCTTATTTAATTATAATGTTTTATATATTCAAGGGTTTGGTTACTCACAAATGTACCTTGATTGGTCAATGAAACATCATGTTGGTATTATATTTATATGATTAATGCTTATAAAACTATATAATATAATATAAAAAAATTCTTTTTAGAAAAAATATATCATATAAACATTGTATACATACAAAATTTTCTATATTAGAAATTTTTTCCTTGAAATTAAAACTAATTTTCTTTATTGAGAATAGAAGAAGGTATTTCTGTTTGATTATTTCTTCTAGTTCTTACATCTACTATTTAAATTTATTATTTTTCAAAATAACTCTTAAAATATGAGTTTTATTTTTTTCTTATAACGTTGTCCCAATAGTCTAATAACTTCACCAATTTATCCCCATATGATATTTTATTTTAAAGATATAAAACCACCAAATTTGTAAAATGTGAGGGAGTGTGTTTGTAATTTATTAGGAAATATACATGGAACACATCAATAAAATTATACATTTTAAGTTAAAGTGATATCTGGTAGTCCACTATTTTAATGTGATTTTTGAAATCAAAGAGGATAATGTGCTTATCTAAAGATTTATTTTCTTTCCAAAACCACGTGACTATCTTACCAGATGATATTTGAAGGAAATAATTGTCTCCAACTTCAAACCCTAATTCCACTTGATGGATTTTAACAAAGTAAATTTTCTAACTCTAAGTAGATTATATATTCTATGGAATGTATCAAACATTATCTATCATAAATTAGACAATATTATTTAAAATTAACTTTCCTTCAACGACTTCATCCAAATATGTATGATTCATACATCACTTACCTTATGAAACATCATATGAAATAATTTAGAAAGTAGATTGGAAGTTGGTGTAGTATGGTAACTAATGTAATTGGATATTTTCATCCCATCCTCCATTAAATTATATTGATTAGTCTCTCTATTAGGCCTTGTCATTTACAATGGAGATTTTAGATTCTATATCTGTTTGGAATAATAGGGCATATGAGAAATTAATTTGTTATTCATAGAATATTGAATACTTATATACGATTTTGAAGTGAACCTTGGATCATGACTGGAGATATTCTATATAATGATCTATGTAGCCTCTCCACTGACATTATGTACATCATAGAATTTTTTTCAGGTTTGAAATCAATCTGAATAGTGATTAATTGGGAATTCTAGGTGAGTTGGTCTTCCAAAACCCATATTGATGTTTTTTTATATTGTTTCCTTCAAGAGTCCTGTGGAAAATTGCATGGTGTTGTTTTCCCATTTTCATGTCAGTATATGAAATGGTTTTTTCATCCCCTTTGATTTATGAGACTTTGTATTAAGTTTCTATAATTCTAAAAACCTTTAGGTTAACATTGGGATCTATTTCAATATGTAATTCCACCATAAGTGCTCTCGATGATCACATTATATCTTAGAACATTTTGTATTGTGGTATAATGTTGATCTATGTGAATTATCCAATAGTTATTTATTTATATTATTTAATGTATGAATTAAATTTCTGGTTAAAATCCAAATGAAACCATATTCATCAAAGTGGATTTTTTGAAGCTTCACCATCATTACTATTTAAACCTTGATTTGATTCCCTATATCATCCCTAAGATACTCCTTGATTAAATCATATATAGATGGTTATTTTATCTTTTTGGATATTTTGGATTTATTTTCTATAATAATAATTTCTATATCTATCAATTTTGTATCCATAAATATAGGGTAATAATCCAATTCAGTGATAAATTATCATATTATTTTCATCAAAGATAATATGTTACCTTGTTCACCTTTTGCTAATTGTATTTAGTAGGTAAATAATTTTCCTTGATTAGCCTTAATCATTTTCATTGATTAATTTTAAACTATTATGGGTTTAATATGCCATTTAGTAACATATGACCCTTATATATCTGACTTATCTTACAACAGATAAATTTCACCCATATATTCATGGTGATGATCTGAACTACTAACTCCAGATCATTCATCAGGAATTTTTTCTTATTTAATATTACCTATTGTGGGAAATAAGCTATGACTATATTTTGTTGCTTGAGTTTGGAACCCAATAATTTTTTTGACCCATTATTTTAAATCAAAAACTCTTCTTTACAATATCGTACATGAGTATAGATAAAATTATTAGCCTCATCTCAAACTCCTTAAATATTTCCCCATGTTTTCCCATCTAATGAAACTTTACACATTAAAATGTTAACAAAAAGATCATTATTTTTAATCATGATATTTTTATGAAAAATAGTTAGAATTAATCAACTAATACAAGAAAGATATTAATCACCATGAAACATGAGTGTAAAGATATCCCATGGTTTCATTTTTTAATGGTCCATAATTATTTCCAAACATGTGATCATATTCCCAAAAATGTGACTTTCTATATTAAAATTAACACATGATGATCATAATAAACATTTCATCTATTACTAATTATGTAAGAACAACACTTAGATCCTATTTATATTAAACCTTTATCTAACTAAAAATGATAATATTATAAATAAATTATATAAAAAATTCAAGGAAGACTCTAGATACATTATTTATTAAATACATGAAATTTTATGAAATTAGTATGTATGATGGGAATCAATATGAATTCATAATTCTCGTAGCATCTATGAATAGTTTTATTCTTAATATATTCTTCATTTACCATCATTTGAAGATATCTATATTGATGGTATCACTTTAATAATTACTAATATCCATATAGTTTATAGAAAATTTGATAATACGTGGAAGGGGATACATAATATTTATGATGATCTTTTCGATCACCTATTAATCGATACTCAACATCCTCAGTCCATCAGTTTCAATGAAACAATGAATTGGTTCACATCATGGTGATGCAGTAGTGTGTAAGAACCATTTGCCTGAATTATCATATAGGTTATTATTTCAAGTCGTTAGTTAAACCAAGGCCATACTATAAGGGGATTTGAAGATATGAATGGATTTAATTTCAACCTATATAGAGACTCTACCTCATGATATGGGGGAAGTTAAGATAACTAATTGTGGGAAAATCTATATATTCATATAAAATGGTAATTTCCACATGTTTGATAGGTTGCATTGACTTAACTATTTTGGTCAGGTATTATTTTTCATTGGGTTCCAATGCCGACATAATTAGTGTTTTTTGAAATTTGATTCATTGTCTTATTTTCATTTCTATAGGAGTAAAGGATTGTTTGGAATATACAGTGATAATTCCATTCCCTAATATATTATGTGAATCATATTAATTGAGATAAAATATTTTCCTAGTATATCATCTCATTCCATATAAGAAATAATAATAAAATTCACTAGATTAGTCATCCCTCAGATTCTAACAGGAGAATATTCTAATACATTGGATGAGTTGAATGCACCACCAGTTTTTTTATAGATATATCATCCTAAATTCAGCATGTATTTGATTAAAAAGTTCAAAAAATCATGAATGATATAAAAAATTTCATATAATTATAATAAAATAAAATATATTTTCTTATTGACTGGATAAGAAGGGTAACATATATGACACAATTTTCATTTTTATCCTTAGTGGAAGTGATGGATGATCCATTCCAATGACCATTAATTCTTTGTTTTTCTAGAACTATTTACCCTAGAAGACTTGTGGTTTAGTGAACTATCATGAAAAGTGACCTTGATCTCTAAACATGAGGTATTTTACCGTGGATGGCTACTTGGGAGGTATGTTCTAAAACTCTATCACTTTGGATAGATTATTTATGTCTATTTTACATTCTTAATATTAGGTTCTTTCTTTGTCACAATTGACTAATTTTCATATAAATAAGAAGAAATTCCCATTATTCTTTTCCACATTTTTCCTTCTGGATAGTTGAACATTATTTCCTCGTTCTTCATTTAGACCATGAGAATGAATCTTTATTATTCTTTTTGGATCCCCATAATTTTGCTACATTTATTTTAAATTCATCTCTACATTGAGAGTAAATCATACAACATCTTCATAACATTCAATTTATCAGATAACTAGATCACTTCAAATGAGTGTTATAAACCACTAAATAAAAAATCAATTTATATACATCCATTGATAAAAAACTATGTCCTACATTGAATTTATTGTTAATGTTACCATGAAATACATGAAAAAATAACCCTATTTTTTAATCAATAAGATATACGTATCTACCTTTGATGAAAGATTTTAATGGAAATACCTATTATAAACTGACATATTAATGTATTCCCACTACATTTATTTAGATTATTATTTTATATTTATATTCTTTATAAACTTCCACCATTGATCATCCTCTTCTTCAAAATATTAGACATCCATGGTAACTTACCTCTACCTAGAATAGTGGAGGAAAGAATATAACTTCTCCATTGAGTTGACCCACTATTTAATAAAATGTGTATTGAATGATCCCTTAAACATCAATAATATTTTCTACACAGTGGATGTGATGTCATATTTAAACTTATAGGGTGAAGGCAGATGCTCCCCTTGGATTAGGTTATGTTCCATATTGTTAGTGATTTTATTAATAATTGACATAATTTCTTGAAAACTACCTCTTATTGAATTGAGGACATTGTTTGGAAAATCATTGCATTTTCCCTACACAGGCTGTTGGTTCAGTTTCTAGTGGTTGCTGATATTAATTAAAATATCAAAGGTTTGAATATTTATTATCCAATGTGGAATGAATTTATAATTTACCATTATGATGAAATTATTAATATTTTTTATCCTTTGAGATACCTATTTTAGACACTTCCTCAAATGATGCTTCTATGATCATTAAATTTAATCATATTTTAAGGAAAATAAGAAAAATGAAATTATTTTGTTACCCTTCATAATGGATTGAATAATTATTTTGATTAACAAAATTTTATACTATGAGAATTCCAAGCATTTTTTGCGTTAATTACTCTTTTTCTTTCACCAATTGAACATAAATTCAATGAAAAATCCTCCTTTTTTGGTGTTATTACCCCTATATAAATATGTATTAGATCCAAATATACATATATATTCCAAATTGTAATTTAATTTCATGAAAATCATGTGCTCTTTTAGATTACTATTATTTTGGTTATTTACCAACACATAGACATACCCATACAGTTTTCCCACAAATTATATAATCATTATTCAAAATTTAACTAATTTATTTGTTAATACCAACTATAGGGGCTCTATATTTTTTAAGTTACTATTATATAATTTTTGTGATAAAATACATAACAATAATAGAATACAGGATCCAATAGGATAGTATTTTATTTAAATTTGGCTCATAAATAACTTTTACATAGTAAAAACATTATAATTAATTAAATGCTTTAAAAAATTTCTCATAAAAGGTATCATGTCTACCATAGTGAATGTAATTAATAGATTACATATATAAAAGAATTTCTTGTTCTAATATCCTTGAATTGGGAGGAATATAGGACATGAATCAATAGTACACGTGTTAAGGTAATAATGTTCATCATGTAATAATAATATGATCAGAATTGTTATAATGGGGAAACAATTGGTGAATCCATGCAATGTGGAATATTAATAATAATGAAAAAACATAAAATAGGGGTCAAACAACACAAATATTTGTGAACAATTATAGAATCATTTTTAAAAATAACTTTTGTGCATAAACCCTAATGTCAAAATTGTGAACAATGATAATATAATTTTCTTAAAAAACACCTAATATAATGTGATGTTTCACATTATTCATTATAGAGAAATATAATTTTAGACCCACTCATCACATCATAAAATTATCATAATCATGCATCCAATATGGAATTTGAAAAATCATGGTCATAAATTAATCCATGGAAACAAATGAGTTTCATTAAGGATTTTTAAAAGAATAAATTCATGAATAATATTTGGGGTTCCCAGATGAATATGGGACATCATTATTTGGAATATAACCTCATAATTATTGAGTGGATGAGAAAAAACTCTAGAAGAGTCAATATGAAAATTTGGAATATAAATTAAAAAAAACATATATTCTTCATTAAAATTATTTTCCTAAGGTAGAGAGATGTATATACATAAAAAAGTAAATGTGAAGACTATTAGCATGTCATTTAATGAAAAATATAGGAATAAACCTATTGAAGAACAATGTGATATATGAAATAACATACAATAAAGTGTTTTTTTTATGATCCCGTTACCTTAAATGCTTCTTTATTTCATCTCTATCCAGCCTCTTGAATAGTAAATATAGATTTATTAAAATGTGAAACAAGATGTGGATTATGTTTATTTATTTTAACATTTATCACTGTAGTCATTGGATTCAGTTAATTAATTCCATTTTTTAATGTTGAAACTTTATAAAATTATTTATTCATTAAAAATTGTCGGTTTTATATTGATTTTTATTTTTTTTTCAAGGCCTTTAAAATAAAAGTGGATCTAAATCCAATAGATTTGAACAGAAAAATTACACACACACAGAGACATATATATATATATATATTATAATAATCTATATCGTTAATGATATGTATATAATTGGAATAATCTCATTGGAGGTTAGATGGTTGTAAATAAGAGATTGTCCAAAGAGGCAATAAAAGATTTATATTATGCAGTTCTATTAAAAGTACAGTTTATTTAGTACATTAAAAAGAAAAATAACATGTAAATATGTATTTTAACTATTTTTAGTTTTATTTTATTTTAATTAAAAGCGATTATATGAAATTATAAATGGAAAAAAATTAAAGGATGAAATGAAATTACAAATTTCTTGATAGTTTTCTTTCTATACCACAATTAATATCAAGTAAAAATAGATTTTTTTATATTTAAAACTATAAAATATGATTATAATAGTATTAATAGAAGGAATATGGGTATATATTTTTCTTTGTTGAGTATAAGTGATGTAGTTTTCCATAAGAGATGAGACTGGTTAATTATACATGAAGAGAAGTGTATTTTAAGAATAAAATATTGATTAAATTAATATATTCATGGTAAAAAATAAAATGGAGATATATTAAAATTAAAAATTGTCAATAGAAAATATAATATTTAATTAGTACTTTAAACACCTTTATAGATAGAATTCATTATTATATTTATAAGTATTGTTAAGAAAGATAAATTTTCCTATTTTAATGGACTACATCAGGCATTAAACTTTGGGAAATAGTTTTTAGGTTCAAAAATAATGTTTATAGATTTTAATTGAGAAATGAAAATTATTAAATAAATTTTGAGATAAAATTAAAAATTTACCCTTATGTTATTATATCATCATCATTATATTATTAAAAATAAGTTATTTGAATAACATAATGTTTACTAAATGTACAAATTAATGTTTCTTGGAAAAATATAAAAAATTAAACATTGGGAATTTTTTATGTGAAATTTAGGAAAATTTAATTAATTTAATATAAATAATTCTTAATTATAGATAATTTTAATATATAATATACACAAAATTGATTTTTATGAAATAAATTAAAATATATTTTGTTAAAAACAGTGTATCATTTCATTGATCTTATACTGATGATATATAGTTTATGTGATTAGAATAATTATATTTTCATAAATTAATCATGAAAAATAGTATATATATTAAATTTTATTATATTAAAGGATAATTAATTTTTCAAATGGTAACACCCTATGATTTAAAGATAGAAAACTATGTATGATATCATATGTGATACATAACAGTGATCTTAAAAAATGTTTATTAATTTAAATCCTTATAACATTGTCATTAAATTAGGGGGAATTAATAGTATTTAATATATTGTGAATAATATAAGATTATAATAATATATATAAATGTATTGATATCATTCAAGGAAAATTTCACACAAATTTTAATGAGGACTTTTTATTTACAAAAAACATTTTTCCTCAAAAATATATTTTCATCCTTTTTAAAGAAAATATTTCAATTAATTTCTTGATATTTTTTTAGTTCTGTTTTATAAAGATAAAATAGTTTTTAAAAACATCATATCAATTTTAATTTAGGGAAATTAAATTTGAGTTTTCTAAAATGATTGATTTTATAATAAATAGTGAATATTACAGGCTTTTCAAATGATATACTTTATGTTAATAAAATAAAATAATTTTAAAGTAAAATTACACATTAAATATAGTATTAAATTAATGTATGAAAAATTATATTTATAATAATATAATTTTTTTCATTTTAGTCATATGTTTTCTAGATACTTGTGTAAGTTCATTACTTGGCTTAAAAACACTTTCTTATTAAAATTGTTCTAATATACATAATGTTTATCAATTTTAATTAACTAAAATTTACTATAGAGTAATGAATTAAATGAAATTTAATTATTATATATCTAATAATATGAATTTTATTTCCAATAATGATGATTTCTTAATCTAGAGTTAATAATAGATCACTTTTTGCTAAAAAATGCATTCCTTGAAAAACCATTTTTCACATTTTTCTGGTTTTTAATTATATTATGCGATATATATGAAATAAATTTTATAAAATAAATCATATATTATTATTATTAATAATTTATATTAGGTAATATTTTATACATGATTTTTTGTCATAATTATATGTAGTAAATAGTTATTACATTTAAGGTTAAAACGATTTTTTGTGTGTCACATGCGCTTGTGTTAAAATAAACTACATACAAAAATAGTATTTTGATATGATAAATTGGATTTTAATTTTAAAATAAATGTTTTAAAATTATATAATATTGATAATTTTATTTTTGGCCTTAATATATGAATTGCCATGTTAAAAACTAGTTATTGTGGTAAAAACTGAAATGGTAAAATTGAGTTACCTTAGAGGTATGGTGAATATCATGATTAAAAAATATTGATGTATTCTAGATTCTGTATTGAAAGAATCTTTTTTTCACCACATTATTTTGTAATCTTTCAAGGATCATGGTTGGAGAGTGAATTTCTATTATTGAATAGTTTTTTTAATTTACAAAAAAATTACTCTTTCTCAATTGTAAATGGTCACCTCTTTTACTCTTTATTTCAAAAATAAAAAACCAATTACATTATCCAAGACCATAATAAGTGAATTCTAACAAAAATTAACATATTATTTATTCCATTAGTATAATATGAAAATCTATGTGGATTGATTTTGTTGAAACTAAAAGGCACTCTTTGAAGTTAATGTATTTTTCTTATCCTGGTGTTTTTTTCTTCTTTTTCCACCTCTTTCAAATATTATCCAAAAATGATAATACAAAGAAAAAATTATATTCCATTTATTTTTTATGTAATTTTGAAAATATAATAACCAAAATCAATCTTATCTAATATAAAGTAGGAAATAAATCCAACGTTCCTGTCCATGTCGAACTATATCCTTGTGAACTGATATAATTAATTTTATATCATCGACTCACATGATTGTTTATGATGATGGATGTATTGTATATATATTATATTAATGAAATATTAATCATTATATTGTGTAAATTAATAATATATTTTATTTCCATTCAATTCATAGAAAAATGAAAACATCATTCCTGTATATGGGTCGATTACCACATTCACAAAATGATGCCATTGATTTTTAATTAATTAATCTCATGGATGGAATATATTAGTATATTTAAATAAATTACAAGATAATTATGATATATTTGTAATTATATAAAGTTAAAATATTTTTTACCTTCTTTCCAATATGATATTTGAAAAATTTAAATGTTACCCATGCATACATAAGGCCACATGTCTCCATGATTATAAACTAATTTTTTTTTTCATAACCATACTTTGGGATGGGGATTAATTATTATTAATATCTTATAAAAATGATAATTATTTCATTAATATCAATCTTAAGAGGATGAAATAATAATCATTTTGACCTAAGTCAACTATCCAAATGGGTTTTGGACATATGAGTTGAATATCATCAAAACATATGATATAAACCAAAAAGATTATGTTATTAAATATAGCATGATATAAAACTAATAGGATGTATAATTAGTTTATAAGTGATAATTAGAATTTAAATAATTAACATAAGTTCATTACTTTGGAAGAAAAATAATACATGTGATGAAATAGTCTGGAGGCAAGAGATCCCGCAAAACCATCCTTTTCTTTTTATTATGATCATTATCTCTCTAAATCACATTGCCTCTCTATTTAATTAAATAGAGTGATTATAAATTATGTATATATATCAAACATATTGACCTATATTATTCTACCATTTTTGTAGTAATACATACTCTATGTTATATATAGACCCAATATTAACATACATGGATATTACATCATTTTATATGAATATTAAACACATTAAAAATATAAATGCGCGAGGGTCATAATCGTTTAGTATCATTGGAAACATGAAACAACAATATTTTAACTTATTGAATAATCATCAACATATATCATAGGGATCAACCACTCTTATTACTCATACATAAAACCATTCGTCATAACCTGGGGAAAGTAAGCATTAAATGGTTGTTAGATCAGATGCTCAGTAAGGCTTAAAAAGTGAGTATATAAGAATAATGTGAGAATTATGGAATGAGAAAATGATCATAACTTTATAATATCATACCCTTTATCTCAAATATCATAATCAAGAGTCATGGGTAAAATATTTGCGATTCATAATACATGATTCATAATGGAAACAAGAGAATATTCAATGAGATGATAACATAGGAATTAAACATTGACTTGTGTAGTACATATCACCTTATAACATTGTGAAATTCTGTAAATAGCAATATTTTCACTCATAATGTTAAGTACATTGAACCAAGATATTGTATAATATTATAGACATGCAACCTGTTCCATACAAAACATTGTGAACATGTAATCTGGTTCACACATAAATTCAATTTCCCATTATTCAAGGATCATTTTCAAAACATAATAATGAACATCATGGGGATTACACCAACTAGTAGAACACACAATTATCCAAAGAAAAAAACGTTTTCATTATAAGGGATCAGGTTTCCCCAACTTCCCAAGTTGGATAGGGTTTTTAAATCTTCTCGTAGTGGATTGACTTTCCCCATATTCCATTTTAGATCATGTTTCTCTATATTTGATTGTAGATCAAGCTCGTTGACTTGATTTCCATCAATATAACATGAAATATAAATTATTACCAAATTTATTGGAAGTAGATATTTTTCCCACACATCACATAATAAAACCACACATACATGTCCACAATATAATAAAACATCAATCATATAATGACCCAAAAAAGAGAAGATTTTTATAAACATCGTATCAAAAACCATGAAATGAAATGGGTATCATAAATATTTCATCATATAATTACCTATGGAAAATAGATCAGTCTCATAATAATTTCATCATATAATATCCATTGAAAAAAAAGTAGTTTTCAAAATCATATAACATGTGGGAGAGAGACATGTGACATTAACATTATTCCATCAAAACATAAACCATTAAATAAAGTGTATGAATTATATTATTAAGTAATTTACCCTAAAAAATATAACATAGTATGTCATATTGGATAGAGATATATTTTTAAAGATAAAATGGAACATTAATTATGTAAAATATCCACTATTTAATAATCCATGTCATATAAACATTTATATTTTAAACAATGGACCTAGGTCCTTTGGGATATTTAATGGGATCCCCTCTATGAAGAATGAATGTCGATCCTTTTTTATTAATAAAAAAAAGGCTATAAACCACCTTTGTCTAATGAATATATCTGGAAAATATATGTTCTTCATTGTGAAATTATTTTAAATCATAAACTATATTGAAAAATAATTTCTTTTAGATAATAATGGAGAACATATAATGGAATCTAGAAATTATTTTGAAAAAAATCATTAAAAACACTAGGAAACCTCATAATGAAAGCTTGGAATCATTTTGAAAACCTATTTGATTGATAAAATTTGAAAACATAAAAAATTGTATTGAAATAATTTTGTAATCCCTTTTCTATAAAATGGCTCTAAAATTTTATATTTAAAATATGAACTCACTGAAAACCTTTTCTATGAAAATAACTTTCTATAAAATTATAAATGAAGCACTTAAAAACATTTAATACAATTATTAAATATATTAATTTTATGAAAAACCAATTTCCATAAAAAACAAACAATAAATATAGAATGTTATAAATTTTGTTAAAATAAACATGTAAACATTTAAAGGAAGCTTCCTGGAAATGAAGGTTATTACAGTGAGTAAGTTCATCCCTTCTAAACATTCAATTTACACCGTGATATGTTTTGAAATGTGACATAATTAGAAAAAACAAAAAGGTTATTATTAAAACAATTTAGTAAGAACGTAAAACTATGATAAAAAATTTCTTAGACATCATAGGATAACATTAAAACAATTTTTGAAATCATTTTTAGAATACATGGTTTTGAAGAAACACAGATTTCTGACCAAAACAATAAATGAAGTCGTATATTTTAAAAATAATTTTTTAATTAAACTATAAAAAAATAGTGAAATATGGTACCATTATATGGGTTATCATAAATAAATATAAGAGTATTAAATTCATGGTAACTCTAGGAATGTGTATTTTAATATTTAATCAATTAATGTACAATCCTAAACAAATACCAATAACCGATGAGACTATAACAATAAACCATTACCACTTCGGTTGAATTAAATCATTATACCCCATGAGTGAATAACCTCATATGAGTCTTATAATATCATTATAAAATAAAATTCAAGATATAAAATTTACTAGGTTAGAGTATAAATATTTTATATGAATATTAGTGCATGACATAATATGTGTCTCAATGAAGGAAAATAGAGACAAAAATACTATATTGATTTCGTAACATTTGAAGCATAAACCCCCATGAAATAGATATAATAAAATGGATATGTACATACCCATAAATTTAAGTATTGGGATCATATAATACAATAATTTTATGTATATACACCACAAAAAATAATCGAGTGGTGATTGTGGCGTAATTCTCTATGAAAAAAAAGTATGTCTAGAAATCGCATTATTACATAAGAAAGTTTTTAATCGTGATCCCAATGAAAGAATAACATAAACTGAAAACTTAATATCCTAATATAAATAAAATTCATGATATTACATTTGGTTGGGAAGTATATATAGCACACAATAATAATAAGTGGTGAAAACAGCATATTTCTCATAGAAATAACAGTGAGGTGAGAAAACCCATACCTAAATTCTTGACTTTTTCATACACATTCAAATTTTATGTATAATAAATATATGATTATTATAAATCAACAAAAACCATATTACTATATATCACCCCGCATATTATTTTCTAATGACTTTATAATACTGCTTTGTTAACAATTCGTTGTTAACAATTCTATGTTAAAGTAACGTTTAGGGTAACAACAACTTTTTTGTATATGTTTTGACTAATTATTATTGATCCTCCCAATTAAATAAAAAATTACATACCTACATAATATATAACACGATATAAATATCATATATATTCAGTATATTAATATTTATAATATTCTATATAATATATAAATATGAAATGGAATACACTATTCATTGAGATGGTCAGATATACTTATGCATAAAAGTTATTTCTAGTTTTTTTCATATTGAATGAAATAAATAAAATAAAATATATTTATAAATATAAATTATCATTAATTTATAATAATTATTTTATATATATCAAATATGTTTACTAAACCAATCATTAATACATTCATTATAAACTATGAACGAATCACATTTCTTTGAGGAGGCTATAGTATACAAATCCACAAATGAAGTTATCATAAAAACAGAAAATTGAAATTATAAAGTTACGTGTTATGTTATAATTACATAATAATACATACAACATTAATATAATAAATGAAATAAAATATTATAAAGTACATCATTATTTATAACCTTAATTTGTGGTAATAGAAGAAATATTTACACCAGTTCGTGGAGCGGTAGTCCAACGTAAAAACTAATGATGATTACATATCTCATTTGATTGGAGTATGTGGGAGTGTTGATAGAAGGGTTAATGTAACAAGATCAATGTATTTTAAGGATATTTTGGTAATCATTTAATTATTTAATTATATAGTTTGAGGGGTTAGAGATTGAAATAAAGACAAATTTATTGTTAAAGGATATTACCTATTATTCCCTGAATGGATTTCAGCTTAAACCGAGGCTTCTAGGATGAAGGGAGGAGAGTGGGGAAGAGATTTGGGAATGGTTTGTCTAAGACAATTTGTAATGACCTAGAATTCTATAAATTAAATTTCCATTATTATAATTATTTCATATTGTATAAATCACGTAACGTCATTTATATAACTTGATACAAACTTTATAAATGAAGAATAAATGAAATAAAATAGTAATTATAGAAATTAAGCAATATAAACCAATTTAATAGTAACATGACATTTTGAATAGGGATATGATCATTAAGAATATTAACCTGGAAAATAAGAAATTATACTCATCAATGAATGTATATTTAAAAAAATAGGAATATTATAACTGAAAATATGATAAATTTATATCATGCAGTAATTAAAAAAATATTTAACAATTGATAAATTTTTTATTGATATTTTCTTGAAATAAAAGTTTATTTACAATTTTATAAATTAGATAATTATTTAAAATAAAATTTATTTCCATAAAATAGATTCATAAATAAATATTTTATTGTCTTCTTAGTATATGTTAATTTTATGATACCTTAAATTATTTTTCATGGTGTTGCAAAATTAGTTAAAATTTTGAAATTGGTATTTTTAAAATAAATTAAGAATGTAATGAAAAATTAAATTATAAATATTTATTAAATAATTTTCATTAAATGAAGTCCATTTTTTAATTATACACAATTAAAAAGGTTAGGGTGACTTTTTTTAATTTTTCTAAAATTGTTGAATATTTGGTGAATAGTGAAATATAAAAATTTAGAATATATGATAAATACATAAATTATTGTGACATGTTGCAATAACCATTTTTCAAAATCACATGGACTAGTTACTGTACTTTTACATAATAATTCACATTATTTATATACTTGAGACAAATTAATACACAAATTAATAAAATAATCAACAAACACCCCTCCCTCTACTCTAAATACCACCCATTCTCCTCACACGTTCAAAGAATTGAACCTTGATTTTTTTTCCCAATTATCTCCCCTGAATCAATGACTTATTGGTCTGGATAAAGTTCTATACTCAAGTGCCTCAATGAGGTTCTCAAGGATAATTTAACCAAGAGGTAAAATCCACTTTCTTTTATCATTTATCCTCTTTTCATATTTTTTTTTCATTTCCTCTCCTCAAACCCCATTATCAAATTGAAATAATATCAATAGTATCATTTACATAAAATAAGTTTGTTATTATAATGGAATAACCCAACATTAATTCTTTTCTCTTCTCCTTTTGTTCAAAAAGTAAAACAACGTCCGTGGTGTGTTTATTTATCACATTCAAGGATGCTGACTTTTCAACTTCTATTATATACTTCAAGGTAGATAATAAAAAAAATTATTGTAAAAATATATTCTTATATTTTTCTTATCATTTTAATGTTTTGGAACCATTTTATATATGTTATATTAATTTATAAAACCAAACTATTTGGTGATCATCAAAAAAATCCAAAACAATCTAAGCAGTTATAATAAACATTTTGTCTAATGAATCATCCGCTCATCTAAAAAAATTATATATAAGAACAAATAATATTATATATGTTCATTTATTACATATAATTTAAATTCTTGATAACTATTCTAATTTTACATGATTTCCCATACATATATATAAGTAAAAAGATATTTAAATCCATGGAAACGAATGCTCCTAGAACACTGAAATTGAATATTGTAACTCATAAAAAATCCATAAATGAACATAATAAAATTTTACTAAATAATATACATATATAATAGTCTCTGAATTAATTAATTAATGTATCCAATTTCCCGATCAGGGAAATTAAGTTCATGTGAAGAAATCTTTTAGACATAAGGCAAGGGATTCTCTCAATAAATTCATTTTTACTTCAATTTATGCTTACTCTCTCTTTAATCCAATGTTATATTTAATTATTATATTTTAATCAAACTATGTTCTGAATTTAGGATTGAAACATATTTTCCAATCCCAATTTTTATTTCTTTGATGTGTAAATACATGCTTTATGAGGTTCGATTCTCAATTCCCCCCGATAAGAAAACCAGTTTAAAGGGAATATCTCAATTCCTTACCCCTTTTCATGTTCACCCTATAATATCTTTTAATATTCATTTATATTTTTAAAATAACTAATTTTATCATGAATTTCGATCTTGGTTCATTTTTGTATTATACAAACAATTATTCTTTTTTCATTTGAAAGAATCTTTAAACGTTTCCCTTAAGCATAACTAATGTGGTTCATTTATAATGTTTCTTAAACATGCTTATAGGATTTTTTCACATCAATTTGACATCACTTAAACTCTTTATGCCTGTTTTAAATTAATTTGTATTTCTAAGATGGGGATAGAGGATTTTGAGGATAATTTTCTTGGGTTTGGCCAAACCAAATTGTAACATCCCTTTATTCTATGAATGAAATCTCCCTTTTTATAATTATGTCATATGGTATAAAGAAAATTAAATCACCTAGGGATCATAATAAAAACATCTTAAATGAATAATTATTTAATTACAAAGTATTTATAGAAATTAAGAAACCTAAAATAATGGAATTATAACATGACCTTTTGATTAGTGATGCGCAAATTTAAAATAGTATTCTGGCCAATAGAATAGTAACCTCACCTATAAAAGTAAAACAAATTTCATTTTATAAACTAAAATATGATATTTTAAATTATTTTAATATTCAAAAAAATGTTCTAAAAATGAAAAATTAATTGTTAGCATTTTTTCTGAAGTAGAAACTTTTATTTACAATTTTATAATTAATATAATTATTTAAAAGAAAATTTATTTCAATAAAATATATTCACAAATTATTATTTTTTTAACTTATGATTATAAAATAATTTTATGAAATATTAATTACTTTCATGAAGATTTATAAAATAAATTATTATTTTGAAATTGGTATTTTTTAAATGAAATAATAATTTTATATCAAAATAAATTTTATCATATTTAGAAATATTTTCAAAAATATGGAGTCCATTTTTTATGTATAATAATTAAAAAATAGTTAGGGTGATTTTTTTGGATTTTTCTAAAATATATGAATTTTTTGAATAGTGACATACAATAATTTAGGATATAAACTAAATACAAAAATTATTGAATCATAGATGACGTATGGATGATGTAAGCACTATTGGTTGAAACTCAAATGAACCAGTTACTCTACATATACATAAAAATCCGCACTATTTATAATCTTGATCCAAAATAATAAATAAATGAATAAAATATTCAAAAAACACCTCTCTCATTCACCATAAATGCCACCCCTCACTTCCCCTAATCCACACACCTCAAAGACAAGAAACTTGTCCAAATTCTATAGAATTTTCTCCCAAATATCCCCCCTTTTCATGAGCCTTTGTATTAAAAAAATACCACTCACAATTTCCTCACAGAGGTTCTCAATGAGAACGAATTGAAGAGGTAAAATCATATTTTGTTTTCATTTATCGTTTCTTCATTTTCTTTTATATTCCTATCATCACCTACCCATGTCCAAGTTACATGATTTTTCCCATATATTTTGTATACTATAGTTTTATTGTGTTAATTTAACATCCGATCCTCAATTCTCTTCCCCTCTACTTTTTTTTCTAAAAATCAAAACATTAGTCATGATGTGTTGATTTATCAAATTCAGAGAAGACGAGTTTTCAATTTCCAATACCACTTTTTGTTATAGTACTAAAAAATATTTACAGCTAAACCAGATTATTATAAATTTATAACATGTTATTTAATGTTCTATAGCCAGTATATATATATGATTTTAATTAAAAAATATATACATATTCATGATGGTCGAAAATATATATAAAATAATCTAAAATGATGTCATTAATGTTTTATCAACATAATATTCCTAAAATATAAAAACAAAATGATATAAAAGACCATATAATGTTATGTATTCTCATTAATAACATATTATTTCAGTTTTAGACAACTCTTATAATTTTAGAAAAATTTTAATACAAGTATACATATAAACCAATCATGAAAACCAATGAAATGAATGCTCCTGGAATGATGAAATTGAATCGCATAACTCATCAAAAAAGTCATAAAACAACTTTATAAAATTAAAATAAATAAATTCCATGTATTAGAGATTAATTAATTAATTGATGGATCAAATGTAATTATCCAGTCCATTATGTTCAAGTAGAGAACACTTCTATGAATAAATTATGGGATTCTCTCAGAACTGTTATTTTTCTTTCGGGTTACGATTACACTCTCTTTTCAACATTTTAATCATCATTTAATCTTATATAATATTCATATGTTTTTTATTAATGTTTCATAGAATAATCCTTTCCCAATACTTCTTTCCATTATGGGGAAATACATGTTTTATAATGTTCCCCTCTCAATTCCTCCTAATAATAAATCTCAATTAAAGGAAACATTTTAATTCCTTACTCATTTTCAATTTCACTACAAAATATTTTTTAATCCTCCATTATTTTTCTTAAATAAAACGTTTATATAGTGAAAAAATATATTGGTTCAATTTTGGTTTTATACATACAATTATTTCATTTCCATTTTAAATAATATTGAAACATTCCCCTTAAACCACACTGAAGTGACAAAAATATAACATTTCTTCAACACTCTTATTACATGTGTTCACTTCAATTTCAAATAAATCAATAACTTTTCATTCATATATTCCCTTATTAATTCCCTTGTATTATTTAAATCTATTATTTTATAGACACTTTTATGATACACCAATTTTTTATGCCTTATGACATGATTACAATTCCCATTTATTTCCATGTATAACCCTTCAGTATATTCCTTGCCCTAACCCGTCCTAGGGAGCCACACCGTGACTACCCCAAGACCACCTTCCATAGGCCAAGAGCTAACGACTAGAACCAATGGTGTAAATCCCTATGCTGGGAAGGAATTGATTTTATAAAAAGTAGACACACATAATCAGAGCACACAACTGGAAGCAAAACATTAAGTAAAACTGAATAAAATGATAGTGCTGAATGTAATGGGGGACGGAAATACAAGCCCAACAGTAATGTACAAGGAGAAGAAAAAATAGGTACAACTTAAAGACAAACAGGTGGAAGGTTTCTAGCAGCTCTTGGATCATCCACCATGGATCCTACCTGAAGGGTAGGTATAGATAGCCTCCTCGGCGCTCCACGTCCGTCCATCTCCTCTGGGTACCGACTCGTCGTGAGGTCCACCTCCGGGTACAGTCCAGTCCTCATACACTCTTCCTCGGTCAGCGTTTTCTGTCATCTGCATCCAACACAATGAGGTACGGGAAAAGCCCATGCATGTGTGAGTATAATGATACTCAATAGGGACCCTGAGACCCTCATGATCTCACAATATCCAACAAGGATAAACCAAAAAGTATGAATCAATAGATAACCATTACTTAGTTATATTCCCATACATATACCTAAATTATCTATTAACCCATCTCATTCATGAGTAAAACACAAAGGTCAATGACTCAGCTCAAAATAGGATTTTCTTTATCGAAGCTATGGCTGCTGGAGAACTCCTCCTCTGTTGAGAACAGTGAGCTTTTTGTGACACCAAGTCACTTCTCACTAACCTTGGACTACTGAGGTACTCCTCCTGTTGAGTATCGCGAGTCTGCCGCCAAATACCTGGCGCTCCTCCACTATGGGCATGCCGCCAAATAACAGGTGCTCCCCCTAATAGCCTGTAGAGGAACTCCTCTTGTTCAGTACCACAGGTCTGCTGCCAAATACCAGGCAATCCTCCACCATGGTTCTACCGCCAAATACCAGGCACTCCCCACTAGGCTAGTCAAATCACTCCGAGTCAAATTGGTCAAGCAGTCGTCAGGTCTGTCAGCTACTAGGTCTCTGAAATCTATATGCTCATCACTGGAAGGATCTTCTCCATGAGCTACTAGTAAATACTCCAATATTTGAGAAGTGCCATGAATAAGTATCTCAGAAGTCCGTCTATTCAATGGGATCTCAACGTAACAGATGACGTGTTATTCGGACGTCCGGTCTGTAAGTTATTGGAATTTCTATTCGAGGGGTCTGGTTGGTTTTTAGGTTCAAACCAACCTGACCACACCCCAACTGTATTCAAACCTCAAGTAGGGTATGCCAAAGGAACCGTCTCTCTCTCAGATTTGTGTCGCCACAGATGGTTTGTCGATCGGACACCCATAGCCCAAGATACGGGCTAAAAGGTTTAAATGGGCCATCACGGGTCTGGGTCTGGTCCGACCTAGTAGGACCAACCTGGATCGACCAGGTCCGAACCAGGGTCTGACCCAGTCCACGGGTTCAACCCGGTCCAAGGGGGAGGCCCGGCCCGAGGGCGGCCTGGCCCGAGGTGGCTCGGCCTGAGGACGGACCGGCCCGTGGCGGCCACGCCCGTGGCGGCGCGGCCCGTGGTGGCCCGGACCGTGGAGGCCCGGCCTGTGGCAGCCCGGCTGGTGGCGGCCCGGCCCGTGGCGGCCCGGCCCGTGGCGGCACGGCCCGTGGCGGCCCAGCTACCCGGACTGTGTGGCTTGGCAGGTCACGCGTGTGAAGGGGTGTCTCACCCCCTGTTTTTGATTCGAACCGACGTTGGGCGCCGGTACTGTTTCTTCGGGGGACCCTTCGAGTTCCGCCTGGAGCGCACACCGGCGGCCGACTTAGCCAGCCACCTCTAGTTTCTCCACCGCGACGTGATAACGCCACGATTTTTCTGGCCTCTGCACGGCGAGATGGCCCCGCACCACCTCTTCCACGGCCCGGCCTGGCCACAGCCTCCCGCTCCTCAGTGTGGCGTGGCAATGCCGCGCTCGTCTTCTGATAGTTGCGGCCCTCCTGGCTGCGGCCCTTCCTCCTAACACAGGGCGACGACACCACGCCCCTCCAACTCTGCCGCGGCCTTCCTGGGTGCTACTCGGTTCTCAGCACGGCATGGCGGTGTCATGCCCTTGTGGTGACCTGGTGGCCTTGCAATGCCAGCTTTTTTCATGGCCGGCTCATTTTCGGTCACCTCATGTACCGCCTCCATCGTCATCAAATAAGAACAAACCAAAGGGGAGGGTCAGGCCGTGTTTTTGCGGTCCGAACCCTCCTCATTACGGTGATATCATTCGGTTCTCAAATCACACAACATACGACGGGGTATGGAGGGTAATATTCAATCATAAAATAACCCCTACCTTTATTGTCACTCATTGGTAGCTGAGGAAGGTGACATCGTCATTGGTGACGTTCTTTGTAGGAAGTGTCTTCTCCTTTGATGTGGATGAAGTTCGCTGGAGGTTTCATGGGCATTCTTTGTGGGCATATCTTCCCTTTCATTCCCCGGTTGAAGAAGGAAGAAGATGGTGACGATTCCTCATGCCCTTCGTTGAGAGGATGTTCTCTCAATTCTTCCAAGGCTCCACCAAATAATAATGCCAACCAAAATAAAGTAATAGCATAGATTTTAATTTAAATGGTTGGCATGAATTTAAATGGACTCAAATAATTAATTAATGAACCATTAATTAATTTATGTGGAGTGGTACACTTAAGTGGGAAGTTGAAGAGTTTTACCAATTTAATTGGGGGTTCCAGGGAGTTTATGGGGGTTAAAGGAGTTAAGGACATCGGGTGGGCCCTACCTAATTACATCCTCTCCAGGGAGGTTATGATCGGGTGGGACCGACCACCATAACCTCCCATGGGAGGTTCAGGTGTGGTGAACCCCACCTCCAACCTCCCCTTGGAGGTTTCACCCACCAAAATAAAAAAAATTGATACTTTATTTTTATTCAATTTAATTAAAAACCCCAAAAACTATCTTCCACTCTCATTAAAATGAAACAACGGTGAAGATATCACTAAGAAATCACATACTTTTCTAGTTCAACAGTTCCCTCAAATTTCAGGTTTGAGCACCGGTTCAAAAGTTATAAAATCTTGTACGTACTTTTATTGAACATACTCGAACAAAATTTCATAAATTGATTCCGAACACACCGGGCCTCAGAATCATGTTCCGTAAAAAACAATGGACTTGTAAAATTCCCATGTATTTATGAAAGAAAATTTCCATGGAAATTACGGGTCTTTAAATTCTCCCCACCTCAGGGCTTTACGTCCCCATAAGCTACAACTCAAACTAAGGTAACAAATGGGGGTACTGAGCACGCATCTGACCTCCCGCTCCCATTTTCTCTCCTAGATTTTCTCGTGCTGCCAATGAATATGCACCAGAGGTAACAACCATCCACGTAGGACCCACTGTTGTTGATCCTCACTCTCCACTAAAACCTCTTTGAAAGTCGCCCCGTCATCGATGTCCATCTCCTCATGATCGATGATGTGGGATGGGTCGTGCACATATCTCTCTCAGCTGAGATACATGGAAGACATCGTGCACCCGATACAACTGAGGTGGAAGTGCTAAACGGTAAGCCAGCTCGCCTACTCTGCTGAGGACCTAGAAAAGTCTGATAAACTATAGAGAAAACTTGCCTCCTCGGCCAAATCTCGGTAAACATCATCGAGGTGAGACCTATAGAAAGACGTGGTCACCATCCTCGAACTCCACAGGTCTCCATCTCCTGTCTGTATATGACTTTTTTCTGCTCTTTGTAGTCTTCATCTTCTCTTGGATGATCTGAACCATCTCTGTGGTAGCCCGTACCATCTATGGTCCCACTAGTGTAGACTCCCCTGGGTCTATCCAGCATAGTGGTGATCTGCAAGGCAGACCATACAAAGCCTCAAAAGGTGTCATACCTATGGTGGAGTGATAGTTGTTGTTGTAGGAAAACTCCACCAAAGGAAAGTGATTCTCCCAGATGAAACCAAAGTCGAGGACATGTGCATGGAGCATGTCCTTGAGGGTATGAATGGTCCTCTCGGTCTGACCATCTATTTGATGATGGAAGGCAGTTCTCAGACATATTTGCATCACAAAATCCTCCTAAAACCCCTTCCATAGTCAGGAAGTAAACCATGTGTCTCTGTCAGAGACAATTGAGGAAGTTACTCCATGTAAACGCACTATTTCCTGCACATAGTGGCGTCCCAAATCTATCAACTGATCCCTGATCTCTGATCGGTAGGAAGTGGGCCGACTTGGTGAGTCGGTCAATGATCACCCATATCGAGTCGTGACTCTTGGATGTAAGTGGAAGACCCATCCCTAAGTCCATGGATATCTCATCTCACTTCCACTCTGGGACCTCTAAAGGATGAACCAAGACTGCTTGTACCTGGTGCTCTGCCTTCACTTGCTGACAAGTGAGGCACCGTGAGACAAACTCCGCTACTGAATTCTTCATACCTGTCCACCAATGCTGTCATCGATGGTCTTGGTACATCTTCACCACTCTTGGATGTATTGCTAGAAGAGAAGTGTGGAATTCCCTCAATACTTCCTTCCAAAGTGCTACTGGTACTAGCATATGCCCTCTAAAGAGGATGACATGCTCCCCGCCTTCAAAAAATCTATCAGGTGCATGCCCTGTGGATATCTGTGCACGTCGCGTCTCATAGTCAGCATCCCCATGTTGCCCCTCCCTGACTTGCTGAAGAAATGGAGGAGTGACTGTAAGAGACTTTAGATAGGCCGCTCCATCCCTATCCACAATGGATATCTGCAAGGTACCTAGATGCTCTATCGCCTCTCCTAGCAGCTGAATACCAGTCCTCCTACTGAGCGCATCTGCAACCATGTTCCCCTTCCCAAGAGTATAGACTATATCGAAGTCATAGTCCTGGAGGAACTCAATCCAATTTAGTTGTCTCAGGTTTAGGTCCTTCTACGAGAAGATGTACATGATACTATTGGGATCATAGTATATGGTAAAACGCTCGCCCACCAGATTGTGCTACCACATCTTCAAGGCGAAGACCACTGCTGCTAACTCCAGGTCATGGGTAGCATAGTTATTCTCGTGTTGTCTCAGCTTTCAAGAACCACATACGATCAATTCTCACTCCTACATTAAGACACACCCAAGTACAGTCCCTAATGGGTCGAAGTAAACTACATACCCTACACCTTGCTATGGAAGCCTCAAAATGGGGGTAATAGTCCGCCTCTGCCTCAGCTCCTGAAATCTCTGCTGGAATCTCTCCGACCACATGAAGGGTTTACCCATCTTTTTCAAGGTTGATAGTGGTGTTGCAACTCTGAAGAACGCTGGAATGAATATCCGGTAGTATCCAGCCAATCTCAGGAAACTCCGTACCTCTGTCACACTCCTGGGTGGATCCCAATCAAGCACTGCCTCAATCTTCATTGGATCCATTGCTACTCCAGCCACCGAGATGACGTGTCCCAAGAATTGAACCTCTCGAATCCAAAATTGGCACTTCAAGAGCTTACCATAAAGATGGTGCTCACCGAGTTTGTCCATTACTACCTACAAATGGTAGGCATGCTCCTCCTCAGTAGTCGAGTAGATAAAAATGTCATTGATGAAGACCATGACAAAGTGATCGAGGTAAGGCTGGACGATCCTATTCATGAGACTCATGAACACTGATTGTGAGTTGGTTATGCCAAAGGGAATAACCAAGAAGTCATAGTGGCCATAACGACACCTAAAGTTCATCTTTTGCACATCCTCGTCCCAAACTCTGAGTTCGTGATAGCCTGATCTGAGGTCAATCTTCGAGAACCATCGTTCACCCTTGAGATGATCAAAAAGGTCGGCAATCCTTCGGAGTGGGTACATTTTCTTCATGGTCACCTGGTTTAGGTGACCGTAGTGGGCATAGATCCTCAATCTCCCATTCTCCCTCTTGGAGAACAGAATCGGGACTGCCCAGGGAGAAACACTGGCATGGATGAATCCCTTCCCCTGTAAGTCCTCCAACTGTACCTGTAGCTAACGAAACTTAGCGGGAGCCATCCGATATGATGGAGTAGATATTTGTACCATCCTGGGGTACAGGTGAATATAGAAGTCCACCTATCTATGAGGAGGTAGTCTTGGAAATCGTCAAGGAAAACATCCGTGTACTGATCCACCACTACAGGATAAGTCAGACTCTCCACATCAACTACTCTGAGGGTAAGGCAAGCCAACTGGTGAGTGATCGGTTGTACCCATCCTCCGAGTATGTTTTTCTTGCACTGCAAAGGCTCCCTTATCACCAGTGAAGGTGAACCTGAACCCATCCGTGCAGACACACCGCACATTGCACCTAATATAGTCCATCTGAGAATTGACTGTAGATAACCAGTTCATACCCAAGATGACGTCGTAAGGCATCGACGCTACTATGAATAGATATCAGCCAAAGATCTTTCCTCCTAGAGTAAGATCACACTATCGGCACTAGTGCGTAATCATCAAGTCTTATCCCTTAGAAGTCTCTAGCCATAAGGATCGAGCCAACAGCTTCGTCAGATTCTCTGAGCTCCAAACGAGGGTAGTGGCAATGAAAGAGTGACTGGAACATGTGTCTATAAGAACTTCAAGTAAGGTGGAGTAGAAAAAAATAGTACCTAGAATCATATCCAAAGTGCCATGGTCCTATGCCTCAGCTGCCCGAAGCTGAGCTCTCCCATGTCTACCAACTCCCTGCAGTAGGGGTGGTCCTCCTGGTGGTGGTGGTGGCAACACCTCGAAATGTCATCCACCGCCAGCTGCTCAAACAGATCCTCTACCACATCCTCCTGTGCCCTGCAGACCACCTCGATCGAATTTCTGCCTCTTCCTGGGAGGTCCCTCAACTGACTGTTGATCCTCCGTACGGCAGGTCGGACAGTCACATTCTATGTGACCCTGCCCGCTGCATGAGTAACATTGTCTGATCCTGGCATGTCTGGCTCTGTCTCCACTCTGGGTGCCTCGCACATCTGATCATGAGTCATGTGGTCATCCACCTGTAGGTCTGGTCCTCTTTTACCTCTATGAAATCCCTCTACTTCTAGCTATAGAAGACTCTGTTGCGTGTCGGAAAGTGGTGGGTCTCGCATTTCGAGACAGCTCAGCCGGGAAACTCTCTACTAGGAGGGCTCTTTCTAACACTCATGCCTGTGACAGAATGCTGAGGGAGATCATTAGAGCTCTGATCTCTCGCCCGTGCCCCTACTCGAAGGTCTAGGCCCTGAAAAATGGGTCATGTACCATATCAATGGAGTAGCGTGAGAGGTTCGTGAACATCGTTGAGTACTGTGCTGCTGTCATACTGCCCTGATGTAGATGAAGTAGCTCTTGTATCTGCACTGCACGAAGGGTGGCTGGGACAAACTCTGCCCGGAACAGGCTCTCGAAATCTACCTAGTGTAGCGTCGCCTCATCATGGACCTGAAGCATCAGGGTCCACCATCTGCATGCGGCTTCCTGAAAGAGGTCGGCAGAAAAGATCACCATGTTGTCTTCTGGTGTCCCTACTAGCCTGAAGACTCTCACCACGACCTCGAGCCAATCCTCAGCTGCCTATGGGTATGTCTCTCCCTTGAACCTAGGTGTCCTCTGGCACTGGAACTCGTGAAGAATGCTTAGGTGGCGTTCATCATCTACTTCTAGGGATGGTGGCATTGGTGTCCCAATAGGTGGTCGTATCGCTGGTGCCTCCGCTGGTTCCTCAACTGGAAAGGGGCCCTGCACTGAGGCCTCGTCGCTCGGCGGGCTGTCAGTGCGTACAACTCTCGTGGCTCTAATTGTTCATCTATGGGGAGGAATCCTGAAAGAAAAAATGTGACACGGTCAAAATATTATACCTGGTCAGCTGACCTGGTTGAACTGACTTAAAGAAAAACATTTTAAACACACAGGCAATCCTTGTTTTCATGAACTAAATCAGACATCAGTAGTCATGGTCCTGGTGTATGGATACGTCGGCCGCCGCACCAACACTGAACTCCCTGAACTAAAAACCACACTCGGTACCCTTAACACAATTTATTTACAGAGAAGAAATATCAGAGTCATAAGTTCTGTGGTAGAACCGACCCCTCTGATACAAATTTATCACGACCCGTCCTCAGGACCCATGTCGTGACTACCCAAAGCCCACCTTCTATAGGCCAGGGGCTGGAGACTAGAACCAAAGGTATAAATCCCTAATGTGGGAAGGAATTATATTTATAAAAAGTAGACACACACAATAAGAGTACACAACCTGAAGCAAAACAGTATGTAAAACTGAATACAAAGGAAGTAGTGAAAGTAAAGGGGGTCAGAAATACAAGCCCAACAGTAAAGTACAAGGAAAAGACAAAACATGTACAACTAAAAGAAAAACAACTGGAAGGTGTCTAGAAGCTCCTAGATCGTACTCCAAGGATCCTACCTACGTACGTTCGTCTCCTCTGGGTACCAACTCGTCATGAGGTCCACCTCTGGTTACCATCCAGTCCTCGTACACTCCGCCTCGGTCAGCGTTGTCCGTCGTCTGCATCCAACACAACAAGGTGTGGGTAAAGCTCATGCATGGGTGATTATAAAGATACTCAGTAGGGACCCTATGACCCTCAAGGTCTCACAATATCCAAAAAGGTTAAACCAAAACGTATGAATCAATGGATAACCATTACATAGGTATATTACCATACATATACCTAAGTTATCTAGTAACCCATCTCAATCATGAGGAAAACACAAAAGTTCAATGACTTATCTCAAACCAGGATTTTCATTATTGAAACCACGACTGCTGGAGAACTCCTCCTCTATCGAGAATAGTGGGCCTATCATGACACCAAGGTGCTTCTCACTAACTTTGGACTGATGAGGTACCCCTCCTGTCGAGTACCATGGGTCTGCCACCAAATACCAAGCGCTCTTCCACAGTGGCTCTGCCGCCAAATACTAGGTGCTCCTCTTCCATGGGACTGTTGCCAAATACCATGTGCTCCCCACTGGGCTAGTCGAATCACTCCGAGTTAAATCGGTCAAGCAGTCGTCAGGTCTGTCAACTACTAGGTTTCCACACTCTTTCTGATCGTCACTGGAAGGATCCACTCCGCGAGCAACTGGGAAAAACTCCAACGTTCACGAAGTTCCATGAAGAAGTATCTCAAATGTCCATCTCTTCAATGGGGTCTCAATGTAACAAAAAAAAGTTTCATTCGGATTCCCGGTCTGTAAGTTATTGGCATTTCCGTTCTAGGGGCCCGGTTGGTTTTAAAGATCAAACCAACCTAATCGTGCCCCAAATGTATCCAAACTTTAAGTAGGGTATGCCAAAGGAACCGTCTCGCTCTCAGATTTCCATCTCCATAGACGGTTCCTCGATCAGACACCGAGAGCCCAAGATGTGGGCTAAAAGGTGTAAACGGACCATAGCAGGTCCGGGTCCAGTCCGACCCAGTCGGACTGATCCGGCCTGCCCACGTCACAACGGGGGTTTGACCCGGTTCGTGGGTCCTACCCGGTCCCAGGGGGTGGCCCAGCCCGAGGGAGGCCTGGCCCGAGGTGGCCCAGCCCGTGGAGGCCCGGCCCAAGGCGGCCCAGCTGGTAGTGGCCCGGCCCGTGGCGGGCCGGCTGGCCGGCCTACATAGCTTAGATGGCCATGCATGGGATGGGGGTGTTGCGCGTCCTGTTTCTGATCCAAACCGGTGTTGGGCGCCGATTCTGTTTCTCAGTAGGACCCTTCGGGTCCCACCTGTACCGTGCACCGGCGGCCGGCCGGCCGCCCCTGGTATCTCCACCGCGGCGTGACGGCGCTATGGTGTTGCTAGCCTCTGCGTGACGTGACGGCGTCACGTGCCCTCCACCACGGCCTGGCCTAGTCGCAGCCTCCAGCTCCTCTATATGTTGTGAAGGCGCCGCACTCGTCGTCTGACCGTCGCCGCTCTCCTAGTCGTGGCCCCTCCTCCTGGCGCGGTGCGATGACACTGCGCCCCTCCGGCACCACCGCGGCCCGCCTGGCCACGGCTCGGTTCTCACCGTGGCATGGCGGTGTCGCTCCCTTGGGGTGACCCGATGGCCTTGTGCCGCCTGCTTTCTTCATCGTCGGATCGTTGTCGGACGTCGCGTGTACCACCTCCATCGTGATCAAACAAGAACCAAAAAAAGGGGAGGGTCGGTCTGTGTTCGTGCAGTCTGAACCCTTCTCATTACGGTGATATCATTCGGTTCTCAAATCACATAACATACGCCGGGGTACGAAGGGTAATATTCAATCGTAAAATAACCCCAACCTCGATTGTTGCTTGTTGGCGGAGAAAGGAGGTGAAATCATCATTGGTGACGTTCTTCGTGGGTGGTATCTTCTCCTTTGATGTGGATGAAGTTCGCTAGATATGTCATGGGGGTTCATCATGGGAATCGCTTCCCTTTCTTGCCCCGGTTGAAGAAGGAAGAAGATGGCGACGGTTCTTCGTGTCCTTCGTTGAGAGGATGTTCTCCCAATTCTTCTAAGGCTCCACCAAAGATTTATGCCAACCAAAATAAAGTAATATCATAACCTTTATTTTAAATGGTTGGCATGAATTCAAATGGATTAAAATTATTAATTAATGAACCATTAATTAATTTATGTGGTGTGGCCCACTTATGAGGGAAGGTGAAGAGTTTCACCAATTTAATTGGGGGTTCCAGGGAGTTTAAGGGGGTTAGAGGAGTTAAGGACCTCAAGTGGGCCCCACCTAATAACATCCTTCCAAGGGAGGTTATGATCAGGTGGGCCCCACCACCATAACCTCCCATGATCGGTTAGGGTGTGGTGTTCCCCACCTCCAACCTCCCCTTGAAGGTTTCAGCCACAAAAAAAATGTTAATACTTTATTTTTATTAAATTTAATTAAAAACCCCAAAAACTATCTTCCACTCTCGTTAAAACACAATTGCGGTGAAGATCTCACTAAAAAATCACTGACGATGCAAGTTCAACGGTGCCCTCGAATTTCAGTTACAAGCTCTGGTAAAAAAGTTATAAAATCTCATACGTATGTTTACTAAACATACCCAAAAAAACTTCAAAAATTGATTCTGGACACACTAGGCCTCAGAATCAAGCGCCGTCAGAAACCGAGGACTCGTAAAATTCCCATGTATTTAAGAAAAAGAATCCACAGAAATTCCAGTACATTACATTATTTATGTATGATTATTCATGTGAAAAAAATGCATGAAAATGTTATGATGGATGTGCCCAGATAGTGCTCCATTTCACTAGGTAATGTGTCTCCTCATGAGACGTCATGTTGGGAAAAGGAGAGAACTTGATTCCTTTATGGGACTTTTTCTGCCATGTGCAATAGTCTTGGCAGTTATCCATGCATAATGATCTACTATGTAAAATTTTCTTTCCAGTATGCCCTGAATAATATATATGTCATGTGGTATATTGTTTCCAGATTACTATGACATAATGATTACATGGCCACATGTTATACATGTTATTATTCCTTATGTTTATTCATGTTCCATTCCTTTTCTATATCATCAATTTATGACATATAACCCATGTTCAATGCCTTATTTATAGGTTTATTTCCCTTAATATTAGTTTTATCTCATCACATTGTTCATGCATTCACCATGTTATCCTTTATAGATGTAAGAGATAAAATACATTTTGACCTCTTTTTATAGATTAAATAAAATATGTTTTTATTTTCGTTTTAGGATTTCTAATTTTGTATCTAATCTACCAAAGACATTAGACATTAAGATCCTTGTCTTGTATTTTTTGGTTACTTATTCTTCAAATCAATAAATAAAATGTGTAAAAGGATAGGGTTATTATATTTGGTATTAGATAAAGGTATTTTTATTTTGGGAGATTATGACATGAAGGCTTTATTATGAACCATATATAAAATTATATAACCATGGATATTATATATTCAAATTTAGGGAATCTAAAAATATATATAATTTAAATTTAAAAGTTTATCCTTCTATGTTTAGTGATTCATTTTTATATTCTTATTATTTATGTTTTCAATCCCCTTAAATTTTAATTTCATTTTCTTTGTTACTGGCTAGAAATAGGTGAACACAAGGAAACAATCAATGTTATAGTCAATGTGAAAATTTTTGTAATCAAATACTAAATATGATGGGGATGGGTGATCAAAACATCATGATAGTACTTTCCCCATTTCTTATGTTATGAATAATAACTTGAATCATGTGGAAAACCCTCCTATAAAGAATTAACTTGTTGTAATTGAGTACTTAACGTAAGGACTCCAATATTTAGGGATTCTATTTATCCCCTCGTCACTTAAAAATGGATTTACACTATTGAGAAGATATTATCGATCCTCTAGTTCTCAGAAGAATAAAAAAAATTTATGGTGGTCTTTTGTTTTTATGGGGAAGTTAAACAGTGTTGGAAACTGATCAAAAACACAAAGACCATGGAGTAAATTGATTCCATGCATTGGGATGGTTTTAAGAAAATATTTTTCCATCAATATTTACCCCAAACTCTCCATTATATGATGGAGAGGGAGTTCCTCATTTAGAATAAAAGGAAGATGAGTCTGTCTTGGAATATGGAGAAAACACAACAATACATTCATGATATACCTCTGTTTTTTTTCATAAACATTTAAATAAAGGTGGATCACTTCATTAGTGGACTATAGTTATGTATATGAAATGTATTGGTGATTTAAGACATTGATAGCTATGTTTTGATTTTATTTTGTTCCTTTTGGTTTAAATGTAGACCAAAGACTCCAAGTTGTCTCACATGCTCTGAGATAAGAAAATGAAAATAGATATTAATAAAAGAGGATCAGTAGATAAATCGCAAGATTCAAAGAAAACCCAATATCCCACATACGATTGAAACTTACTAAAGTGAACCAAGACAATATTAAAATGGTAAAGTGTGGATAATTTCACTAACAACATCAAATGTGACATGAAGAATCCATCTATTGTAGAAGAAAAAGGAAGTTTTAGATCAAGAATCACCATACTGTTCTGTGTTTCAACTACAAGTAACATGGGAATAATGCAATCCATTTCATTATGCCTAGGGATGTTAGAGGAAATCAACAAACACATTCATGAATGTAAGGAAGGGAATATGATGTTACTAATATAGAGGTGGAGTCTGACATTTTTGTGGTAAAAGGTATGAAAGTTATTCATTCATGAATATAAATCATACTATTTGATTTGGGTTCTATGAATTCTTATATATCATGCTAATTTTGTATATTTATCTCGACACCGCCTCAAAATATGAATTTTGTGTTATCTTTGAGAACAACAAATGAGATAATTATACATCCAATGTATATAATCCCTCCCCCATTATTGATTTTAGATTGAACATCCCATAAAACATAATCTTACTTCTTTTTGTGGAGTTTTATTCTATATTAGGAATGGATTTTCTGTCTTTATTAAAATCCTACATTAACTATCAATTAAGGGAGAAAAATCTACAATACTAAGGAATCCTCTGATTATGTAAAAGTATAAGAATATGGATTTATCTCATTTTGAATCATTTTCTCAATTTTGTATAGTATTGACTTTTGATAAATAATATATATCGATAATGAATGAGACAAATGATAGAATCAAGTTAGATTGCATAACTATTATGACGTAATACACATATGTATTCCCTGAAGAATTTTATGGATTTACTCATAACCAATAAATTTAGTTCTTAGTTAAACATATACCTCGATATCTACCTATGTTAAATGAACCCTAAAGAATGTCCACCACTGAGTTGGATGAACTGAATAAGTCATTATAGTAGAATCTGGACATGGGTTTTATACACCTAAGTGCTTCACCATGGGGTGTGACAGTCCACTTCATCAAAAAGAAGGATGGATCAATGTTCCTATTCATTGATTACCATGATATCAATAAAGTAATGAAAAATAAAATTTATCCCCTTCAATGTATTGATTCTATTTTGATCAACTATGTATGGATATGTATTTATCTAAGGAGGACCTTCGGTCGACATCTCACCAATAAGATATTAGGAATGAAGGTATTCCCAAGAATACCTTTCCAATGTAGTATGTGCACTACAAGCTCATAATGATTACCATAAGACTCACTAATTATCCCATAATTATTTTGGTATTAATGAATACATTCATTATATATTTCCTTGAAATTTTATTTTAGTATTTATTGACTACATTCTGATATAACACAAGTGCAATGTGAAACACAATTATTATTTAAATAATGTTTTAAAAAAATTGAGAAGGGATAAACTATATGAAAATTATATTAAATGTGAGTTCTATATTGTGTAAGTATCATTAATGGGCATGTTTTCACCAAAAAATGAATTTTTGTGGACCCTTCTATGAGAAAGGAAATAGAACAATGTCACAGACTAGCATTTATAACAGATATTCAAAGTTTCCTTAGTTTACCTAGTTATTAATGATAATGGTTTATGAAATTTATATGATTTTCAAATTGAATGACCAAGATAACTCGTAAGGGAGTAATTTTTATATGGACTAGTGAATATGAAGACTTTTTAAAATAGTAAAAAAGTGGCTTATCCCTACACCGGTACTCACACTTCTAAAATGTTGTGAACTTTTTTGTGGTGTATAAAGATGATTTAATAAAGGTAAATGGTTGTGTAATGATGTAAAATTATAATGTTATATCTTTCACCTCATGTAAATTGAATATTCATGAGAAATATTATCCCACACTTGATCTAGAGTTGATAGATTTGATCTTTTCGTCAAAAATCTAGTAGCATTTTCCCTATGGGGAGAAGTGTGTGATAGTATTGATCAAAAGAGCTTAAAATATATATTAAATTTGAAGAATAAAAATATGCACCATAAAATATTGTTAGAGGGCATCAAATATTTTGACTCCTCAATCCAATACCATCCTGGTTATTAAAATAAGGTGGATTATTCCCTATGTATAAAAGATCATGCATCTTTATAAATTATGAAAATTGAGAAAGATACAATCTTCTTAGACCATCAATGGAAGGACATAGAAATCATTAAGGAAGGAAAATAGTCAATCATTTCTTAAAGGATTTCTCAACCACGCCCTAAGGAAAAAATCAAGTATTATCAATGAAATGATACGAAAATTCAGAAAAATGTTGATACTATTAGATATTGGAAATTGTTAGAGTTCATAATGGATAAGGAATGAGTTATGAGATTAGTGTCATGAATATGTGTATCATAAAATCCAGAGATAAATAATGTTCTTTAGAATGATTCACATAGATCACCTATATCTATTCACCAAGGGAGAACAAAGATGTATTGTGATCCCTGAAGGAAATATTGGTGGGACAATATGAAAAAAGTGATTACTAAGTATACATCATAGTTCCTGGTATGTCAACAAGGGAAGGTTAAAAGTCAAAAGTCTTAGGGGGTGATTCAATTGTTACCCATACTGAAATTGATGTGGGAAAATAACACTATAGACTTTTTTACTATACATAAAAAAGCATCCTAAGGAAATAATTCTATCTGGGTCATTGTGGATCATTTACAATGACACATAATTTTATCACAGTTTAAGATGACTTCTCACTTGATAAAATTTCTTGAATGTACTTCAATGAAGTGGTGATTTCATATGGAATACCACTATCGATTTTATCCAATCGAGATTTGATATTTTCCTCCATGTTTTGGAAATTTATCCATCATTCTCTAAAAACTGAGTTATTCATAAGTACGGATCATCATCCTCAAACTAATGTAAAATCAGAGAAGAATATTTTGAATCATTAATACATCTTAATATATTTTTCTATGGACTTCATGGGGGAATGGGACATACAGAAACCTATATTTTAGTTATCCTATTAAAAATTTTCCTCTTCGGAATCTAAATGCTTCCATATGAAGCCCTTTATGGGAAAATATGTAGAACACCATAATTTCTAGATTAATTAAATGAATATATTCTACTTTGATAGAAAATAGTTTAATAAATTACCAAAATTGTGAAAAACATTCCTCATCATATCCGGGTTTCCCAATGTTGACAGAAGATATGTGTAGGAAATTGTCGATGGGGCCTGGAGTTTATGTTTAAAGGCACGTTATTCCTCTACAAATCTCCATGGAATATGATAATGAGATTTGGGAAGAGATTAATGATATGTACTATGTACATCATCCCCTTTGAGACTCTTGATTGAGTCATATTTGAGCCCTATTGACTAAAAATTCCACCTATAATGTCTCAAGTACAAAATCTATTCCATGTATCCATATTAATTAAGTATATATTGGATCCCTCACATGTACTCAATTCATAATTGGTATAGTTGGAATGTGACCTCCCTTATGAGGAGCAGTTGATGAAGATCTTGGATCGTTGAGATAATAATATACAAAATAAGACTAATGACATGGTCAATGTATTGTAGTAGAAACTTAGGTATGATGGGGAAAATGTGAACTAGAGGAAGCATTGAAGGATATGTACCCCCACCCTTTTTACCTTAGAACGTAAATTGAAATGTCAAGGGTAACATTTCATAAGGATGAAGAATGTAAAACAACCTAAATTATATCAATGAAATTTAAATTATATTAATTATGGAATATAATATAAATCAGTTAAAATCAATTATGGAACATAATTAAATCATTATAAATTCTCATTGAATGAATCAATAATTATTTATTAAAATTAAGGACCATAGAATAATAAAATAGTAACATGACCTTTTGAATAGATATTTGACCATTTTGAACAGTAACCCAACCGATAGAATTATTACATCACCTATGAAAGTATAAAAAACATTTATGTATCTTATAATAGAAAATATGCTATATTTATATAATGGAATAAGTAAATAAATGTTTTAAAAATGATAAATTAATTATGGATATAATTGTGAAGAATACATGTTTATTTAAAATATTATAATTAACATAATGTTTTAAAAGAATTTTATTACTTAAAATTGATTCTGAAAGTATTATTTTTTTGTATTATGATTATAATATATTTTTATGAGAAATTAATTAGTCTATCAATGTGTTATAAAATCAGTTATAATTTTTAAATTCGTATTTCTCAATAAATGAAAATATTCATAAAATGTTATATTTATTATATTTTTTTTATTTTGTATAATTCAATCATTTTACTAATTATAAACATTTAAAAATTTAGGGTTAATTTTAGGTGTTTTTCTAAAAAGATGAATCTTTGGTGAATAATGAAACCTAGTAATTTGTGGTATAAGCTAGATACATGAATTATTGATTAATGGATGATGTATGGATAGTGTAAGAACCATTGGTTCAAACTCATATGAACTAGTTACTATGATAAGTCACAGTAGTCCACACTATTAATAGTATTGATCCAAAATAATAAACAAATGAATTAAACAACCAAAAACACCCCACTCCTCCACTATAAATACTACCCCTCACCACCCCTTCTCGTCACACCTCCAAACACATGAATATTGATCAAATTAAGTCCAATTATCTCTAAAATCACTCAAACAAGACTAGGATCCTTTTTATCAAAGAAATTCCAAACTGAAGTACCTCAGGTAGGTTTTTAAGGAGAAGTAATTCAAGAGGGGGAATCCTCGTTCGATTCAATTTATCCTTTTTCATTTTATTTAATTTTCCTCTACTCACATCCCCATATACAAGTGATATGATTAATACAATATATTCTATATAATTTAATTTTATTGAGTTTCTGAATTAATCAATCATCAATTCCTGTCCCCGTCCTTTTATTTAACATATGAAAACATCATACGTGATGTATTCATTTATCACATTCAAGGGAGAAAAGTTTTCAATTTCTATTACCGCCTATAAGGAATGTAATAAATTTATTTTAAAGGATAAAAAATAATATTATATATTTATTACATCATATTAAATATTTTGTAACCATTACATATACATAATATTAATAAATAAAACAATACTAGTTTGTGAGGATTGAAAAAACACCAAAATAATATAAATGGTTATCATTAAAGTTTTATCTAATTCAAAATCATAAAATATAGAAAAAAATGATATATAATAACATTTATAATTATGTATTTTCACTAATAACATATAATTTTAATTATTTACAACTATTATTAATTTACATGATTTTCCATACATTTGTTCAAGTAAATCAATCATGAAAACCATGAAAACAAATTCTCTCTAAATGTTGAAATTGAATATAACATCTCATTAAAAGGCCATAAATTAACATAATAAAAATATAATAATTCAAATTCATGTATAATACATTAAAAATTTATTAATTAACTGATCTATTTTCATTGTCGAGAACATTATGTTCATGTGTAAACACTTTTTGACATACTGTATGGAATTCTATCCAACCCATCATTTTTCCTTTAGGTTACCGTTACTCTCTCTATAATCTAACATAATTAATAATTAATATTATTTAATATTAATATGTTCTACATTTATGTTCTAAACATATGTTCCAATCGAAATTATTCTTTCTTTGACTGTGAAATACATGTTTTAAAGTTTCCATTCTCAATTCCTCCCAACTAGAAATTCTGATTAAACGGAACATCCTGATTCCATTCCCTTTTTCAAGTGCATCAAAAATTATGTTTTAAGCTATAATTATTCTTCTAAAATAACACTTTTTATCAAGATAAATGATCTTGGTTAATTTTGGGTTTTATTAAAACAATTATACCTTTTCCACTTTAAATAATATTTAAACTTTTCCCTTAAACCGCACTATAGTGGCTCATTTCAAATGTTACAGAATCATGATTATTATATGTTTTCAATTCAGTTTGGAATAACATATAATTTTATATACCTATTTTACCTTATTAGATTCATTTTATGATTTAAATCTATGATTTCATGGACAACATTATGATATACCAAATAGTTACGCCTTATGAAATGATTACGATAACCATTTATTACCATGTGTAACCCTTATGATTATCCCTTATATATGATTCTTAATGTGGAAAACATATGTATGGAAAAATTATAATTTATGAATCTAGATAATTCTCTAATTAATTAGGTAATTTTCAATCTCATGAGATTTCATGTAGGCATATGGAGTGAACCTAATTCCTTTATGGGACTTTTTATGCCATGTGTAATGGTCTTGGTAGTTAGCTTTGACTCATACTACACCATGTAAAATGGACTTCACAGTTATCCTTGACTTGAGATTATTTAATGTTTTAATTTTTCCAAATTTTTAGGATTCTATGTTTACATGATCCTTTGTTAAACATGTTATTCTTTCTTATATTCATTCATGTTCAGTTCCTTTTTTTTCAAGATATTATGAATTCTAACCCATGTGGTATGCATTATATTGTGTTTATTTCCCCTACTATTATTTTTAGCTCACAATTTTGTTAATTTATTCCCTAGGATAACCTAGGTAGATGTATGATATAAATGTTAGTTATGATCTCTTCTTGAAGATTAAACAAATGATATTTTTATTTTTCCTTCATGCTACATAATCATGTATCTAAACATCCAAAGGAACTAAATTTTATGTTATTTGTATTTCATTTTATGGTAAATTAAGATTAAAATAATATAATAAAAATTAAAAAAGTACAAGGTCACTATAAAAATGTATTGAGTTGTGTGATGAGAGTGGAGGATAGGAGTCATTTTATATGTTGGGTAGAGGACAAATTGGCTATTCTGGAAATGATTTGATTTCTCTCCTTGTTTTACTTATCCCCAAAGGGTTAAAAAAGGAAAAAAATTTATACAATGATTTTAAAAAGTATAAATATGACTATAAAATATTTTTTAGATAACTACAAGTTCTTTTTTACAAATTGTATTCTAATTTTTGTCATTAATTGTGCTTGTTTTTACCTTAATCATCGTATTTAAATTTAATTAAATTCATAAAGTTTTCATTGACAAAATAAATTTCCCTTATAAAATATTATAAACTATACTTATTACAAATATGGAATTAATTTTTTCATATTCTAATAAACGAAGCGGCTGAAATTAAATTAAAATTAATCTTGTAGAAGGGATATGATGATGAGTTTTTAAAGGTAAAAATTCCAACAGATTAAAATGTTTTTATATCCACATTCCATGTGAAATTTTTTCTAATGACCAAAATTTTATTAATTTATGGATAATTTATCTAATTATACTTTAAAATAAATTTAAAATTTTATATAACTATATAAATAAATAAAATTAAAAATCATTTTTCAAGTTAAATTTATCATTATTCATTATTTATTGAAACTAAAAACACCTCCTAAAAATAGAAAACATTTACTCAAAGGTTATTTTGAAATTATAAATTCAAGAAAAATTTATCTTATCAAATTAAATTTATTAATGTGTTTAAATTTAATTTTTTTATTTTTCACATTATGTCATAAAAAATAGCTCATTTGATAATATAGTATTTCCAAACATATAAAGATGTTACCAAAAATCATATTAAGTATTATCAATATGTCATACTTATATAAAACCACTAAAAATATATAAAAATAGTTATTTCTATTCATATAAATATTTTTAATTGCTAGGTTAAAACTATCTCATTTAAATAACTATAATAATAAAATGTTGTTTTGCAAAAAGTCAATGTTGTGTTCAGCACAATATAAGATGATGTTGTGTGTAGGGAAATAATAATTTGGTGTATTTTTCAACAAAATAAGTTTAATAAAATTAATTTATTTGAAAAAAAAGGTTCAATAAAACTCTAGGTGTCACATTCAGACCCCATAAAATAGATTTTTACCTAAAAATTCATCTAAGTTATAAAAGGTTTAATACAATAAAGTTTCTTTCGTGTAAACCAACATAGTAATAATGAAAACTAAAAAATATATAAAAATTAATGTTAGAAACATAACTGTTACCCAATATAACTCTTAACATGGTTTCTACATAGGGTAACATAGGTTGGGAGTTAAGATTGGACATAGAGGAAAATAATAAATCATTACATATTGTAATAAATAACATTGATCACAAGAAAGTGAATGATAAATGGAATGTTTAGGGACTCAAAACCATAAATAAGTGATTATTTATAAGAACATCAGCTAAACTAAAATGAATGTATTAGGATAAATATTTTTTCAATATCCTTTTCAAATTTTAATGGTATTCTATTACTATATATGATTATAAGGAAATATACTTAGATGATTTCATTCCATTACATGTTAACAATCTCAACCATTGGTTGTGCTTTGTTCGATTTTAACTATATCACTCACTCTAGGAAATGAAGATTCATTTTTCATTCCCGATGTACTAACAGATCAGGATTTAGAATGATAATTCATTTCATCCTTCTTTAGATAAGAATATAGAAAAATGTTTAGAAAAAATTATCTTTTATGTATAAATATTCATATGGATAGATAATACATTAATCTATAAAACCTCATCTGATGATAAACATAAACCATTCAATAAATATTTAACAATTTAACCCTTCCAAATGATTAATTCGAACACATTATAAATAATTTAACTAAATTTCTCAAAAATAGTTCATCATTGATCCCCCCATATATCATAAATTAGATATTACTTGTTATATACCAAAAATTTGGATACATTCATCATGTATTCACATAAAACATGGTAATAAGATATATTACCAACAATCCATATTTAAAACATGAAAACTAGTTTCTTCCAAAGTTTGTTGGAGATATTACTTAAATATAAAAATGATGTGAAATTTATTTATGATCACATAAAACACATTTTCTACAAATACTTAATTGGATCTATGCTCATTGATACTATCCAATTTCCTTTATCTAATTCAATCATCTCTTTGTCCATGTGAAACACAATTGTCCCATTATATTGAACACAATACAAGTTACCTTCCCTTAATTTCAAATATCGTCTTTCCATTCAATCACTTTTCTTTGTCTTACTCACTATTAAACACATCCTTTTCAATACTTAATAAAATATTTTTTACTAAAGATACATATATATTTGATGATTCATATAGAATAGACTTTGTATTCAAAATCATCAAAATATCATTCATCCCACTTCATTGTCAAACAATTAATTAATCTTCATCATATTATTCCTTAATTACCCTTTTCAAAAATTTGAAATATGAATCATGTATCAAGGTTCCTCAACATCAATTTATTCTTTATTATTATGATTAATGTAATGAATTCTATTAGAATGTCTCATTCTTTTCACATGCCATCTATTATATCTTTTCCTTCATTAGTATAACCAATACTCATGGAACTTCCTAATTATATTCTTAAAGTCTCCTCATGTGAAATTTATCTCAATCATACCATTAATTTCTATATATAAAACATTCATTTTTAACCCAGTTCCACCTAATTATCACTATTTAATAAAATAAAAATGCATAGTGCGATAAATACATATGATAATGAAAAACCACGTAATCCTTAAAATTTATTTATATGATTCCTATATGTTATCACATAATTCCTTAATATATGAAACTTTATGTTTATGATATGATATTTATAGGCATCATCTATTTAAATCATTCATGATGACTCATAAAGAGTCTATGAATTCCCAAAGTATATCCCTCAGGAGTGATAAACCATGTGAGAAGTAATTATCATTTTCATGAACCAATTCTCAATCGGTTCTAGCTCAATATCGTTTTTTCATTATTTTTACCCCTATGTACATATATTATAGTAAAACATCCACTTTTCATATCTTGACAACTATTTATTTCTAGGAAACCACTCACGCTATTCTTTACCAAATTTCAGGACATTTTCCTCAACTTTAACTCATTGTTAGACTTATCTTTAGAGACATAGCAAAACACAACCTTATAAATAATGCTAGGGATGTCACAGAATATTTTACTTCATAGTTTTTAAAGGGAGAAAAAAACCTTCCTTTGATACCATCTATAGATAACCCTTCAAAACATACTTGGATATTACATCATTTTATATGAATATTTAGAACATTACAAAAATACATGCCTAAGGACTAGAATAGTATAGTGTCCTTGAAAACATGGAAAAATAATCCCTTGACATTTCAAAAGATCTTCAAAATATCCCTAAAAAATCATTTCCATTTGGTAATCAAAATTAAAACCATTCTTCATATCCTAGAGAAAGTAATATTAAGAATTCATCAGCTCAGATGCTTAATAAGTCTAAACTGTTGTGATACATAATCATAATTGGAAAATAATTTTATGAGAACAAGATTATAATTTTAAAATATTACAAACTACACCCAAAATATCATAAAAAGAGTCACTGAAAATGATAGGAACTTCATAAGAAATAAACCTTAAATGATATAAGAAAATATTCCATGAGAGAATTAAATAGGAAAAAACACAGACTTGTGTTGTACACATCATCTTAAAATATTTTGAAAATGTGTAAATAGAAATACTTTTACACATTATGTTATCGAAAATGATCCAATATCTCACATAAAATTATGGACATGAAACTAGTTCTATGCATAACATTATGAATATGTAATAAAGTTTATGCATAAAATTAATTTTCTTTAAGCCAAGGATTATTGCCACAACTTTTAAGTTAAATTCATTGTACCACCCACTTTTTCATGTATGTGAAAATATATTTATTATTTTTACTTATGAGATGTGTTTGGGTGATGTATGGAAGGATTTGTAATAATTTTTGGAATTTTTTTGGGACATTTACAATGGTTTGTTTTTTGACCGTGGTTTATAGAAACCGTGAAAATCATACATGAAACTATGCACATTGGGTTATATGATAATGGGGAGGCACACAGTTAGGTACATGGTTTGGAAAAATTGTGCGGCCACATATGAGAAACCATTTATTGGTGGACAAAAAGATTTGTAATCATTGGTGCACAATTTTTTAACCATGAAGGATAGTTGTGCGAGGTGCTCCCTGAGTTAGTGGATGGTGTAAAGTTAGAGCACAGTTTGCCTAACCGTGGGGATAACCATGCATGTTTTAAAAAGTATATCATAAAAAAGTGGATCTGGATTGGGATTATATCTAAAACCCACATTTTTACTCTATTTTAGACTAAAATTGTTGTTTCTTCCTCTCAATGTCTTTAGAGGCTTCCACCATTAATCTGGGGGCAATCTATAGGTTTTCATGGTGCGTTGAAGCCCGATTCCATTGGAACTCTTCATTTTGAATTTTTTTAGTTTTTATTACATATACATTAATCCCTCTATAAAATTCTTACATGTACTCTAATAATGATATATCTAAGGTTTCTGATTCCATTCATGGTCATATTTGGCTTTGTTGATGTTAAGGGAAGAGATCCCAGGCATGTTTCGGAGATTCAACCTTGTTTTATGGGTGTTTTCATGTCATCATTTGTTTTTATCGTACATATTGATTTAGGTGGATTCAATATAGAGTCTTGTTATTATAACATTCATTCTTAGTTTCAAATTGATTTAATATCATTAAATTGATTAAAAACATGACATGAAATAAATGGTAGAAACATTACTTTATGATGGGTTATGGATTTGGTTAAATTGGTTGATCAATGTTATTGGTTTTATAGATTTTAAAATGTAGATATTTTACTTGGATTTGTTGGATTTATTAATATGATTTGTTTGAATAATTTTTATTAAAAAATAGATTTATTTAAATTTATTTAAATTTATTTAAATTGTTAATTTGAAATGGTTTTGGAATACATATTTCATGTGAGTTCAAGATTTCAATGTGACTCTAAATTGGGAGAGTGTACCATTAGGGTAAAAAGTGATGTGACCCTAGATAAGGTACATGTGTAATTGGGGAACAAGGAGATTTTCCACTTAGTGATGACATAGAGGATATATGAGAAACTGATCATGATTATAGAATTGGGAAGGATGCATGCATGTTGGGTGTGTTTGTAAATCACAGAATGTGTATTCCAAAGAGGAATGTGAAATTTTTTAAAGTATTGTTTGGTTTCTTTTCCTTGGATAGTATTTTAATATGGAAACTATAATTTTGTTAAATAGATTTGATTTTATATACATAGTCTCCAATTATATTATATAAATTGTTCGATATAAATGTTCTATCATGTTCTATCATAGTTGCGTGAGTAGGGAAGTCAATTAGGGAAATACAACATAGTTTCATTACTCACCACATCATTAGAAAATTTGTTCTTTTGAAGATATTGTTTATTGGAGGATATGAAAAGGTAACGTATCCCACTTATTTATTTTTTTATCATGTTATTTGGGTTGTATTGTGGATTTGAAGGACATATCATATTTGGAATTGTGGAGTTTTGTTTTTAGAGGCCTTGGGGTTTGTTGGTTTTATTTCCATCTTTTTTATTTTATATTATTTGTTCCCTACTATGGTTATGTAATGTAGTTTGGTTTTGATATCAATGGTATTATATTCAGTTGTTTTACATTGTTATCATGTATCAAGTATTGGCCTTTTTATGGCATGTATTTCTGGGTTGTTTTATTTTTCAAAGGGAAAATCATCTCTAAAATGTATTCAAGACCCTAGAATTCAATTATATCCTTTATATTCTTAGTGATATTGCATAATTATAGGTATCATTTCCTCCTCAAGTAAATCCAATAAGGAGGAGAGGGATGTTACTAGTGGTATCTATTTGTTCAGTCCTTGACTTCTATGTGAAATCAGCCTTGCTTTTTACCAATTCTATTGGAAAAAATGGTATGATTTTATTTGTCTTAGAGTTAAAAATCATTATGATTAGTCCTCGAGCTGTGATAGAAGAATTCTTTCAGATTCTCCAGACATTAAATGTGGAGCATAAAAAGATATAGAAACGATTTATTTTCTAAACTACATGTTACTAGGGATTTGGGAACATAAGTATTTTGGAGAGACTTATTGGAATTAGAATATCATTTTCATGTGTTTATATAGTGATAGGAGTATGAAATGAATTATATAAATGGATACCCACTATGATTACATACATAATTATGATTAATAAATTATGATTTATTGGAAATATGTAATTCTTTTTAAAAAATGATGAGATTGTTTTAAAATGTGAGATATAGAAAAGGGAATGATATAGTACTTTTAAAAATCCATTGATTTTCAAAAGAATTGTGAATTTTTAAAAAATTATTAATCATGTAAAATGGTGAGTTTAGGATTGAGATGTTTTGATATATGATGTAATTGAATTTCGAATTATTATGAATTCAATTTTTTAGAGAGTGATGCTTATGGCATTTTTTATTTATAGAAAATTGCACTTGATAGGTGTTGTAGAAACCAATAAGAGGATTCTATTGAGAATGTGTTTGCACCTAATCCATAGGTAAACCAATAGATGGTTTAGAGTATAGTTCAATCCTTTTAGGATGTAGATAGACATTCCATGAGGGATAAACCAAGGAAAGTTGATCATTTCATCCAGTTCTAGAGACATAATCCATCTATTATTCAGGGTGATTCAAAAATAGAGAAAAAGGAGGTTTGGAAAACTATGGTGAGTCAAATTATTTATTTTCATGTTAGACTAGTAGAGTTGTATATAAAGTTGGTGATATATAATTTGTAAGGGATTTCACTCCAATAGTGGGATTTAGCAGTTCAGACATAATTACACTAAGGCCTTACATGGAAGGACTCTGAAGAATTGTTCAACAAATAATTCTATCTTCATATATTCCAAATCACTAGAATTATGGTATTCTTTATCTTGATATTTTATATCCTCATAATGATAGTGTATGCAGATAAATTCATGATTTTAGTCCTCTTTTCACTATAAGTTTCTACTAGTGCGTCCATGAAGTAATCCATTTTTTTAATGAGGGTATAGGTGGGAGATTCTCTTGAATATTTAAGTGTTTTGTATAAAAAGTTATATAATTATTTTCAATATAGTGACAATGGATAAAAGGGAAATATTATGAGCTACGAGTGGAGTGATCATTTTGGAAGCTATAGGAAATTGTTGGAACTCTAATTCTTGGGGGCAGGGGAAGAGGGAATCCAATTTCCAAGGTATGGGTATGACTAAGAATCAGATGGTGGCATTGGAAAATCTTCCTATAATACCTAGGATAAAATATGGATGTTTCACATGGGGTTCATTTGACCATATGACACAATACTGTACAAAATCACTTAAATAATTCACAATTTATATCACATGGGTCATCTTTAGTGCCATTATCACAATGCTCTAAGGTTAGGTGTTCGGGAAGCTTCCCATGAGTCACATATATCATATTATTCGATAGTATTATAGAATTATAAAAATAACTAACATCATAATAGAGATATTAATGGTGACTCTAGAAATACCCTAACTCCCCAACAAGGGAAATATCAATAAGGAAATAAGGAACAAAGTGCAATGTCTAAGAAATTCTATTTCACTGATAAAATTATTTCAAATGATCAATATGGAAAAAACATTGTGAGGCTAGATTATTTTGAATTATACCCATAATCATATAGTGTTTTATAAGGGTGTATGGAATTATTTTACTGCTTCCCATGCTATTTATTTCATGTGTTAGGATATTGAGTTAATGCCTTCTATTTTTAATCTTCAAACTCCTCTTGGTGAAAAAGAATCTTGATTCTCAATGTGTAGAGTGTTTTCTCTAAATTATGATGAAGGTTAGTTTATATGGGTTTTCACTATTCCTGATATAGGCATCTATGACAAAATTATGGGTATTAATTGGTTTAAAATTTTCAAGGATCACATTTATTGTTATACCTAACAGAACTATTTTATAACTGATGATAGTGTCAAGAATCTCTTTAAAGGATACCAAAATATATATATAGGTGCAACAAGACTGTTTTCAACAATATTGGGAATTATATCCTAATATTTCGTAGTGTTGAAATTGGAATTGACGGAACAGACCAATGATACTAGTTTTCTAATGATTTCTTATCAATTTCTTGATCCTTTTTCCTAAAACATTCTCAAGGTTACCACCAATAAGGTAACTATAGTATAAAATTAATATACTTCAGGAGAAGATTTTTATTTCCCATATGTATTATAATATATATAAAATAAAATTTTGGAAACTAACAGTTTAGTTGGAAGATCATGAAAAGGAATGGTTAATCAGACATAGCACATCTCAATGGGTAGTACCAGTTATGTTTTTGAATATGCAGATGAAACTCATTAGCTTTTTCATGGATTTTCTTAAGTTTATCCAAGTAACAATAAATAATTAATATAACATTAAACCCATTTATGATATATTCATACAATTTATGGGAGTTCATTGGTTCCCTAAAATCAGATTGTGAAGAGGATATCACCAATTATGGGTTCTGAATAAAGATATTCTATAATAAACATTCAAGAGTATATATGACCATTACAAGTAAATGTTTATTCATTTTTATCTTTCATATGTACCATCATTCTTTATGGATTTGATTAATAAGATAATTCAAAGGTATCAAAATTATTTTTTGGTTGCGCTTTTTGATGACAAATTGATGTATTCATGGTAAGGGCTGAGCATGAGAAACAGTTTACAATAGTTTTGGGAATCTTTGGGGATCATCGTATATATGAAAAACTATCAAAGAGTGACTTTTGGATACAATATTTACATTTACTAGTCCATTTAATCTTTGAAAAAGGTTTTTTATGGATCCATAAAATATAGATGCAGTTATCTCTGGGAAATCAGTAAATAATGTCTTCTAGATACATATATTCCATAGAATAGTTTTTTATTACTGATGCATTGTTGTTGATTTTTCATGACAGGACGCACCTAGGACATATTTGGAAATGAATAATGTTTCATTTTAATGGGATGATGAACATTATATGTATTTTCAAGAGCTTATTGTTCCCCTTACATCAACACCAATATTCATTTTTCTAGAATTAGAACAAGTGTACTTGGTTTATTGTGATTCTTCGAGATCTAGGTTGGTATTTTTTATCATTGAGGGTGATCATGTGGTTACATATGGCTCAATATAGTTATGTCTTCCTGAGAAGTACTCCCCAACATATTATTTGGATTTAGAAAACATATTCCATTCTTTGAAGACTTGGCATCATTACCTATTTGGTGAGAAATTAATGATTTGTAAATTCCATGAAATCTTGAAAAATATTTTATCAAAAATGGATTTGAATATAAGAAAAAAAATATGGATGTATTATCACTAATTTTTTTAAATTAAATTGATATATACACTGGGTAATTTCAATTTGGTCATAGATGATTTATGCATAAAGTCTTATGCTCAGTTCACGAAATAGGCTTCCAAATAATTTCAGTGGATGTCGGTGATAAACAACTTGAACATGGAATTTAAAGAATGAGGTGAATCTTCAGTTTTCATTCCAATTTCATTATTTAATTTTTCAGTTGTGATAGTTATAGTGGCACAACAATATGATTCATAATGTTTTTCCATGATGATGAAACTCAATGTTTGGGAGACCACATAGTGATGGAAGATGGATGAGAGTTTAGTTTTGTGGATTTGAAATTATTTGGTCATATATATGGCTTCTCTAGAATAAATTCTTCAAAATTTCCACCATTTTAGATGGGTTCTTCACCCTAGAATAATGATGATGTATAAAATGTTGAAAGAACAGTTTTGCTGGTTCGGTCTGAAAATAATAATGGTTAATTTTGTTTTGAGACTCTTAAAATTTCTGTACGTTAAGGTAGAGAATCAACGAACAATAGGTATATTTTAGTCTTCACCAATTCCTATTTGAAAATAGGAGTAGATAGTTATGAATTTTTTAATAGGTCTCTCAAAAATGGTTTAGAAATAAGATGCCATATGGGTGATAGTGGATCAACTCACAATATCAGTCCATTTGATCCCTATTTGTGAATCTCATATGGTAGATAAATTTCCAAAATATGTATCTGAGAAGTTAAAAAGAGTCATGGTGTACCAGTTTCAATAGACTAATAGTGATATCTATGAATTATGTCTCATTTCTAGACATCCTCAAGGAAATCCCTTAGAACTAAGATGACCATGAGCATCACGTATCATCCTCAAATGGATGGGAAATCTAAAAGGATAATAAAAAAATTAGAGGTCATGTTATTGGGTTTTGTAATGAATTTTTTGGGATAATGGGATGATCCCATGAAATTATTTGAGTTCGTCATATTAAAATCATTTATCAAGACTCGATACAAATGGGTCATTTTGAATCATTCTATGGGTGTCCCTATAATTATGTTCTTTTTTAGTGGAAAATTTGAGACTAAACTGGTTGGGCTGAGCCTTGTCTAACAAAAAATAGAGAATATTCAGTTGATCAGGAAATTTATAGAGATAGATAAGAGTCATCAAAAATCATATTTGGATCATCATTGACAGTTGTTTCCATTCAAAATAAGTGATCATTTGTTATTGAAAATCTCTTCAAAGCTAGGAAATCATAATTTTGGGAAGCATGGAAAGTTATCTTCTCAATAAAGAAGCCCTCTTGTGATACATTAACAGATTGATGAGGTGAAATATTAGTTGGCATTACCACCATGGTTCAATGTGGTGTATACTAGGTTTAATGTATATCTTTTAAAAAAGTATCATCCTGATCTTAACCATGTGATTCTACTGGATCTTGTTAATCTTGAGATGATTCCTTCATTGGTGTATGTTCCAATACAAGTTGTTGATTGTAAAGAGAAATTATTTTGTGTGACAATCGTAAGTGTAGTGCTGTTTTTGTGTAAACATAGTCAAATTTAGGAAGAGACATGGGAATGGGAGATGGAAATGAGTGAGAAATGGCTACAAATCTTTTAGGTAAGTGCTAGATTTATATTTTTTGAGGATAAAAATTCCAATGGTGAGAAAATGTAGCACCATTGAAATAACATAAATTGTATTCTAGGATCATATCCCTATTAAAGTACAAAATAAAAACAATTATTTCATCTTATATAGAGAATGATTTTAAAAGAACGCCTGGAACATTTATCAGGGAAAATAATCATTCAATGAAAATTTATTTCATTAAATCATTTCCAAAAAAAATCTTATAGGGAGGGATTTTTAATTTCATTTAAAAAATATCTTGAGGAAAATCTATTTTCCTTTTTTTTAACTCTTTTTAAAACATAAATCATTTTCAAAAATTTTTTTCCTTAAAATAGCATTGAAAATTTATAAAGGATTCTTGAAAGTATATTTAAAATCTTTTTTCCTTAAAAACACCTAGAAAACAAACAAATAAAGGCTGAAATTTGTTTGAAGACACTATTATTTTAAAATACATTGAAAAATTATAAAAAATGATTCAAATCATTTTGAAAACTCAATTCTAGAAAATGTATTTGAAAATGTATAAATAAAACATTGAATAATTTAAATCCTTTTCCTTGAAAATTACTTTTTAAAACATATAATAGAATCTTTCAAAATAATTTAAAATATTTTTTAAACAAATTACATTGTTTGTGAAAATAATTTCTTCAAAAAACAAATAAAAATAATCAAATTGTTATAATATTATGAAAAACATTTCTTTAAAAATATACTTGCAAACATACAAAGGAAGATTAATGAAAATTAAATTCCTGATATAATGTAAGTTTATACATGAGGAGCATTCCTTTTTCACCACATATATTTTATAAAAGATACTTGATTATGAATAAAACAAGAAGAGTCATGTTAAAATAATTTTTAACAAGGTATAACATCGGTGAAAATGTGGTATAAAATTAATAGGATAACAATAAAACATTTTCGGAAATGATTTTAGAAAACATCTCTTTTTTAGAACTCATATTTCAAATAGAAATGATAAATATTTTCATATTTTCATGAAAAAAATTCTTAATTATCTTAAGTACCAATGAGTGGGAAAGTCATACTATTACATTAAGATATTAAAAATAACTACATAATAAGAAACATCATATGTTTTTTTGAGTGGTGGATCATATAATTTAATTAATGAAAACATAATCATAAATAATCACAAAAATACTGAGATGGTAACAATAAACCCTTACCACATTCGTAGACATAAATTAGTCTTCCCTTAAGATAATAACCTTAAATGAAGACTATAACATCATGGAAATAATTTAATTTAGGATATATCATTTCAATGATCATTGTTCATAACTCCAAATTTAATATAGGTGCATGATATTACATGTGTCTCAAAGAAGTAAAATTGAGACAAAGAAACTTTTCTGAATTGAAAACATTTGAAATGTAAAGCCCATGGAAGAGATATAATCAAATGGATATATAAATATCCATAAATTTATCTTTAAGAAACATTTAATAAATTAATGGGATGTATATACACCACACAAAATAAAATAGTGGTGATTATGACATATATCTCATAGAACAAAACATGAGACTTGAAATCCCCTTACCACTTGAGTACGTTCAGAATCATTATCCCCATCAAATAATAATATAAATTAATAATTTAAATATTATGAAATATGTTATATTCAAGATATTACATTTCAGGGGAATTTATTTTCACCACATAACAATAATAAGTGGGGAATATAATGTATATCATGAAGAAATAAAAGTGAGACGAGAAAACCCTTACCTTAATTCTTGACATTCTTCTTAAACATTAAATTATCCAATATAATAAATATATTTTTATTATTAATCTATCAGATAAATATATGTTTATATATCACCCCAAATATTATTTACTGATAACTTTATATTACTCCTTTATTGACAATTCTATGTTAATGTAGTCTTTTTGGGATATAACTAATTTCTTTTTTCATATATATTTTGACTTTCTATTCATGATCATCCTACATATATCATGATTAAATTATTTTCATAATTTATAAAATGATATAAAAAACATATCTATTTATTATACATATAATTATAATAAACTATTATATATATAAATTTGAAATGAATTTCATTGTTCCTAGAGATGGTAGGTTGTACGTAAGCATGAATGTTATTTCCAATTTCATTTTTCATTGAATTAATGAAATAAAATGATATATATATATATATTATCATTATAGTATCATTATTATTTCATATATATCATATAATTTCACTAAATGCATCCTTAATACATCATATGTAATGCGTGAATGAATCACATTACATTGAGGAGGCAGTAGTCCACACATCCACAAACTAAGTTATCAAATTTACAAAAATTGGAAAGAATGAAGGTATGTGTTATATAATAATTACATAAGAATAAATTCATCAAAAATATAATATATATAATATTAATATAGTAATTTTTTCATTATTACACAAAATGAAATATAGAAATTGAAAATTGAACGACAAAAGTTCGTGAGGCGCTAGTCTATTGTACACAAAAATGATGATTGCATATCCCATTTGATGGAAGTGTGTGTGAATGTAGATCCACACCCTAATATAAATTCATATTAGTATATTTATGATAATTTATATTTCATTTAATAACTTAATAATAATAATTTAGGGGGTGTAGAAATAAATAAAGAAAAGGTGCATGATGAAGGATGTTACCTCTTCTTTTGGTAACTCCTTTTGGTTTTCACCAAAGGGAATCCTTGACTAGATTTCAAGCCAAAGTAAGAATTATATGATTAATTTAGTGGAGTTGGATGGATAATTATTTAAGGTTTTTCTATTCCAAATTCCTATATATTTGTGGATATAGGGGGGAGGAGGCCATTTATAAGTTCGATAGAGGATATATTGGGTATTTTTTTAAGTGATTTGAGTGATACTCAGGTTTTACATGTCCAACAAGGGTTTAAAATAGACCATTCACAATCCAAAAAGGTTTAATGGTAAAACTATATCTATAAAATAATTTTTATACATCTTTATGGTCATTTTTACACCTTATTATCTATGTTCAAACATTAAATAAACTCGATTTTACCTTAATCATTATAATTAATTTGAATTACCTTCACTAGTATATTTGGAAAAATCTTTGTTGAACATATTAGAAATTAGAAATTAGAAATATTATAAATATGTAGTCTATTCTCCGAAATTCTAATCACAGAATTGGGGGAATCTAAATAAAAATTTAGCCCATAGACAGGACAAGATGTCAAAAATTTTAAAGTGAAAAGTCCAAAATATTGAAATGTTTTTTTAACAAATTTCAATGTCAAATCTATTTCAATGACCTAAATTGGGTTAATTGATGTATAATATTTGTAATTATAAATTAAAAAAATAATTAAAATTTTATTTGACTATAAATTAAATTAGATGAAAAAGAAATATTTAATTAAATGTCAGTATTTTTAACAATTCCAAAAAACCTGAAACATCTCATAGCAAATGAAAAGAATCGCCATAAGAAAATATTGAAATTCAGAAGTAAAAGATGGATTTTATTTTATATAAATCATTTTATTAAATATTATAATATTAAATTTATTATTTTTCATATAAAGTATATAAAAATTAGTTTATTTTTGAAAATTATATTTCCAAACATATAAAGACATTACCAATAAATATTTTTTTTGTTATTAATATTTTTAATTTATAAAAAACCATTGTAAATACTATTTAAAAAGTATTTATTAATATAAGTTTTAATAAATCAAACATCAAGGTTATAACTATCTCATTTAAATAATTCTTATAATAAAATATTTTACTGTAGAAACTCAGTATTGTGTATAGCTCAAGTAATATAGATTTTTCATGCAGTGGAAGGTTAACATGAGGTAGCATGTAACAATATAAATAAATAAAAATTAAATAATTTAAAAAAATGTTTCATAAAATATAATGAGGCTATATTTTTGTTTCTCAAATTCTTTCAGTATGAAGTTTCCATTGATTCTAATACGAGTTAAGATTATGAATCCCATTTTATTTCCATAGGCAATTCTTATGATTAAGAAATATAAAAGATATTATTATTTTCGAAACACGAAAATCATGAACATTTTAAAATTGGTTTTATTATATATTAAACAAATTAATTAGATAATTATTTAGTCTCATGATATGTTATATGGTATAGGTGAGAAAACCTAAAACATTTTTGGATTTCTTTCCACAATGTTATATTGTATATAATTTCATCCTTGACTCAATTTGATTTCATTTTTTGTGTGGATTCCAAATTTCCAATGTTTCCAAGATAATATTATACAAAATTATTTATGTTATTCTTCCATTTTATTAATCATTATCCTTCACTTTTATTATGTCATGTTATACCTATAACACACATAGTATGTTTTATTGTCATGCTTATTACCATATAAGTTTTTTTAACATGCGTAATATTTTTATTTATTTTCTAGGTTATCCAATGTGGTTTTAGAAAATAAAATGGACTTATTATGTCATTATTGGGAATAAAATAGTTATTTCATGTGTTATGTTTCCCTTTGATGTATCATTAATATAGTCATCCAAATACACTAGGCCTCAGGATCATTGGGCATGTACTTATTGGATATTTATGTTTAAAAATCATGTGGTAATATTTTTAAAAATGCATGGATCACTATAATTGGTATCATAGATATTTATAGTTACTTTAGGGGATTAAAAATGGAATAGTTAAGTGAGAACCCTATGTATGGGACATTATAATGGAAGATAACTTGTAATTTTCAAGAAACATAGAGTAATTGGTTTCCATGAAATTGCACCCCTGTCTAAATAATATAAGTAGAGATGCCTCTTACATAGTTATACTAAGTAAAATTAACTAAAAATGGATTATTGAGATAGAATCGATCATCAACTATTTCATTGAAATGGTCCTTGTTTAAAAACATGTTGAAACTCATATTGGATATGCATTGGAAATTCACAAAACTCATTGTGAAACATTATGAATGACTTGAAAAAGTTATTTGGTTAGAAAATAAAATAAGACAAATTACCATGAATAGACTATATTTAAATATAGAGACTAATAATTTGAGATATACTTATCACTTATATGTTATTACTTCAATCGTTATTTATTTCTCTTGTTAATGATAATTTCTTCATATCTTGTTTTTCGTATTTAGTTAACTGTATGAAATAAGATAAACCATGGAAAAAACCATCATGAATGGAAATTTGATGGTTCCTCAATGATAAGACTAACCTTAATGGATCCAAATATGAGAACATCATGGTAGTATTGGATCACAAGCTCATGTTTTGAATAATAATTTCAATAATGTGAAAGACACCCCTCATCATAATAAGTAGAAAGTTGTGTATGACACTTTTTTGTAAAAAATGCCTTATAATTTCATTGAATATTATGATCCCATAATTGAAAATAAATATACTAAATATATTTAGATGATATTATCTATCATTAAATTAATTAATCAGGGGAATGCTTTTATGACCATTTATCTCTTTAGGGAGACATCGATCAGTGGCAGAGAAGTATCAGGATCCCAAAGCCCAAATAGAATATTGATTACATAGAATGTGACGAATTTGAGATAATATTTTTCAAAAATGTTTTTCCAAAACTCTCAACCTCAAAATAATATGGGCTTACTTGGTTTTAATAAAAATTAATATGATTTTTTTGGAATATGTGTAAATATTTACAATCCATTAATGGTACAAATCTATAATTTTAGTGGACACCAAATGTATAGTGGATAATACCTTTAGCAGGATAATGTTAACTATTGGATAAGAATTAAAAAATCTGGACACTGAGAGATGGGAATAAATTTTTTATCTTGCCATCAAATATAATATGGAGACTGGTGACTATCATTGATATCTTAGGACTAGATGAAAAACATAAAATGTTGTTTTATTTGATAGTTCCATCAAATAATTCCCAAGGAATGAAAACCTAGTATCCCACATGTAAAACATATAGGACTAAGAATCCAAATAACTATCTCATGGGAACTAAGAGATGTTACATTTATTGAATAGAAAGGTATCATTCAAATTGTTATCGGAGGTAAATAATGAAAACTTATAACAAGGAGGAAGAAAAGAATGTTTTGATCAAAACTCACCTATTAGTAAAGTGTTTCAACTTAATGGTAAATGGGAAATAATGAAACCAATTCCTTATGCCAAGAGTTATTGGTGAAAATAAATAACCAAATCCTAAAAGGCCTTTAGGGAAAGTATGGTTATATATTGAGTTGGATCCCAACAAAAATGTGGTGAAAAGTACACTAGTTATTCATTAATGAATTGAAAATGAACTATTTTATTCTAATTATATACAATATTCAAATCTTTCATGATTAGTAGATCTATTCAAGAACCACCTCAGAATATGGGTGTTAATCTATATATGTGAATAGAAAATGGATAAATGTTTTCCACCTAAGTACATAACTCATACATGATCAAATTTTGAGAATTTAATATACTATAAAATCTGATCCTACTTATTTTAGTGGAGTTTAATTCTATTTTAGGACTTTTTTGTGTATCCTTATATAAATCCAACATCAATTATAGAGAGGTTTAGGTCACTCTCCACATCCCATGTCATCCTCATATTCTGTACAATTGTATGGATAGGGATGAATCTCCCCTAGAAAATTATATGAAAGTATTTATATTATTTCATTTTGATCAATAATATCTTACCAAAATTATTGATTAAAATGATAAATAATTTTTAAAAACATTCCAATTTTGGGAAATTATAGTAATATATACACTAAAGAGTTTATTGGACTTTTTAATAATTGATTGGTTTAGTTCTCAACCAAACTTATACTTATATCTCTTCCCATTTCAAAAAATCCTTATAGAATGGCCATCATTGAATTTTAAGAGCTGAATATTATGTTATAATAAAATATAGAAAACGGTTTTATAAATTTGAGTGCTTCACTATGTTATTTTATGGTCCTATTCATTAAGAATAATGATTGTTCAATGCACCTATACGTTGATTATCATAAACACAACAAAATCAAGATATAGATCATGTATCACATCTCATGGATATATGAATTCTTGTATCGACTATGTGAGTGTTGTATTTCAATTATGATTTCATTCGATTGTGATATAACCCATTAACGGTAAAGAAGGAAGAAATTTAAAAACAACCTTATGAACAAGGTATATAAAATAAGAGTACATAGTAATTCCATCCAGATTCACTAATTATCCATCAATATTTATATACATAATGAAAAAAATCATAAAATATTTCCTTGAAAAAATTTAGGTAGTCTTTATATATGATATTCAGATTTTTGTAAAAGTATGGAGGGAAATGTTGATCATTTGGAAACAGTATTAAATGAATTAAAAAGGATGCGATAAATTGAAATTATAATAAATGGTAGTTTTGGATGAAAGAGTTATCATTTATGAAGATTATTATCACCAAATAAGGGATATATGTGGACCTATTTAAGAAAAAGGAAACTGAGGACTAGCCTAAACCATCATCTATAACCAATATCCATAACTTTCATAATGTAGCTGGGAATTACTAATGATTTGTGAGGAAATTTTCTTTGTTAACACACTACAAAATATAACATGGAAGGAAGTAATTTTTTTTCTAAAAAAGTTAATTCTATGAAATCATTGATTAGTTTAAAAATAGTAAGATTATAACTACAGTAGTCCTAACAATTCCATAAAATGGGGAAAATTTCTTGGTATACAAGAAATAATTGAAGAACGGATTAGGCTGTATAATAATTCAAAATGATAAAGTGATAGTCATGTGTCCATGAATTTCAATGTTCATGAGCATATCTATCTGATGCATTAGCAGGAGTTTGATGAAATGACCATTTCATTATGAATGTGGGGATATTATGTATAGTGGGATATGTTTAAAATATTATGGATAATATGAGTCTAATATATATATATATATTCACATAGAAGTATTTTAATATAAGATATTGAAGATGTATAGAGATGATCAAGGACTATGTTTCAATCAAATAACATAATGGTAAAGAAAAAAGTAGAAGATTCTCTAAGTATAAAGGATCAAAAAACATTATCCAAGATGAGAATTGAGAATAATTCAATATTATTTGACTTGGAAAGGATGTAAATGGAAATCATGATTGGAGGAACTTTATAATTCCATATTCAAATTATTTCTCAACCATCCCTTCTGGATAACATAATGAATTCTCAATGAGATGATGTGAAAATTTATAAGAAAGTGTAATTATTTTTAGAAGGTAAATACACATAGATCAAATTTGATAAGTAACTTGTTGTATGATTTCAATCATGACTATGTGTATTGTCATGACCCCCTCCCCATAATGTGTACCCCTCTTGAGCCGGTAATGTGAGAAACGAGATAGTGAGCCCCGATTCCAACCTCTAGTAGGCCCCGGGTTGGTGACTAGCACTAAGGGTATAGTTAACACACAAATAGGGGCATTTACTTCTTAGAGAACACATGCTAATGAGAGAGATAAGATAGACACCAACCAACTATAACTCAAAAGAAATCCCAAGTACACATATTTAATGTCTTTCAAAACTACTACAACTGAAATGGGAAAAATTGCAAATACACAAATGAAAGTAAAAAATAGAAGCAACCACAAGCCTGAATGTCTCTTGAAACCCCAAGATATTAGAAACCAGCTTGATCTCCAACCTGCTCTAGGTGACCAAAAAACAGTATATATATACATAGGGTGAGTATAACAGTATACTCAGTAGGATCCTCCCTAGAGCCTCTCATGAAAAAGTAAAGAAAGCATGCGATAACACAATGAAAAAGTGAAACTAACTCGTCACCGAAATAGGTATACTATGTTCCCAACCTCAACATGGATACTCCAACCAAGTATCACAAATAGAAGTATATGATATAATAAAGAATATCAAGGTTACCCCACTACTACTTCTCCATTGGTTTTCCACTTCTCCCCAATGTCGCATGTCCTAAGCATCTCTCTCTTATAAAAGGATTGCCCGCAGATACCTGGGCGAAGTACCACAACATGCACCTCGTGAAAAAAACCACCACATCCACACTAGAAAGTATCTAGGTAGCCTCAGGGAGCCACCATAGCTCGCATATCATGTATCATACGTCGAGCATTAAACCTCAATCCATTATAGCCCATACACTATGTAAGGATCCTCAATCCATCACAGTGTATACACGTTATACATATAGTAGTATATAAGAAACAATATCCATAATATATGGGTGTGAATAACCACAAGAAATTACATCCCTCTACACACATATATGGGGATAATTAAATGTTGTTCCTACTAGAAAAAATAACTAGCAAGAGAATAGAGTGGGGCCAAAGGGGTAGTCATCCATCCATCCTCCCACCAGAATTTTAGGGAAGACACCCCACCCAGGGCTCAGAATCCCTTGGGTGTCATTTTCCCTAACTGACAGGGTAGAGTAGCATATAGGAACACAAAAAGTAAATAATATACAATATCTCACAACCACAATATGGGAATAATCTTGTCATATAATCAACTACTACTAACATTTCCCAAACTACCAGTTTTCACTTCTAAAACTAGGAATCCTATAAGCACACAACCATTTAAAGAGATTTAATACCTTACTTCATTCCCTTTTTATTAGTGGCACTTTAAGTTAATTAATTCTTGTAACTATAATTAACCATTAATAATTTAAACATTATATTTCATTAGAATCACACCCAAAGTCCAATGTTCCTTTAAATTGTAACCTCAGCATTTCATCCTAGCAAGATCCTACCCCAAGGTTAACATTATTTATTCAATCATTTATTAACAAAATTATTACTTTCCCATATTCCCTAAAATTATAGAAAAAAATTCTATGATACTAGACACAAAGAGGGTCAACATGGTGAGTAGATGAAATACCCGTCGAGTCAGTGCCGCCTATAGCAGAAGTGTAGACCCATCCTCCCTCAGGAAGCTAAACATGGGAAGAATGTGGAATACCATATGTGTCTTTGCCCCTTTTGAAAGGAGGGTAAGAAAGACCAGCTACCTTGAGTAGTGTGAAAACTAATGTATATAAACAACAAACAAGAATCATCAATCATTGAAACATTCACATCCAACCTGCTTCATCATCTCCAGTGTCCTCCCTAATACCCACATGCATAAACCGATGCATCTCGCCACTCTAGGGGTCAACCGCTGCCACAACCAATGAGCCTCCCTACCCCCACACACCACAATAGCCATCCAGGCTCACATAACAACACAAGCATCAGGACAACAACATTATATCAACTAGGCTCCTGGCCCTTAAACTAGGGATTCTACCATCATACATATTAATTTTTCAAAGCTCCAAGAATAAGTCTCCTGGAATTTATAATCAAGAGGGTAACTCAGAACCCTATGAGGCATTATCTTTTTATCAAATAGCCATTTTTTAATCCATCTGGAATTAAATGATTTATTAATTGTGGGTTCCAACTATGGGTAACCTAAACATAAAGCTATCATAGTAACCAAAAAATTGATTAAACATGCTTACAGCATCAATTTGATTAACATAAAATTACAACAAGAACAACCAGATTCCTTTACATGCCTCTTTATATTTATTCTAACAATTATTAGTTAATTTTGTCTTTACTTTCGTTACCAATTTGTATCAAGATTGAAAAAAATAAAAAAAGAAATCATAGATATCACACTATCAATCAAAACAAGAGACAATAACATATGATCATTATCAATTTATTTATCATGTTAAAATATTTGTTATGTCAATTCCATTGTGATACATTTGGATAAAACAAGATAAATATATATTTTCACCTAAAATATAGGATAATTAATAAATTCTAAAGCTCAAAAGATTCTCAAGGTTCTTTATAAGAGAATGATCCACATAACGAATCATGATCACCTCCTCTCGTGACAACTGCAACCACCTAAGGATTCTGCCGAACGACTGCACAAACCGAACACAAGAAACTCCATTAGATGCATGGAGATCACATGTCATAATATGTCAAGGAGAAACAAGAGAGGATTAACCCAAAAGAATTATGATAAATCATACCTTATATCGAAGATTGATGGATACTGCTTGGTTTCACCAATGCAGAGGTGCACTTGAAGCAAGAAGAACGTCATGGGAACCAATCCACAGGGAAAATTTTGATCTCACAACTCCTAAAGGAAGGAAGGAAAGGTTTTATAATCTCACACTAGAGAACAAGGAGTAATAATAAGGGAGAAAGATATCTTGTCCCTTTAGAAGATTTAACGGAGTAGCGATTTAAGTTACAATGGATTTTCCATTAAAATCGAATAGTATTAAACCTCACAGTTTGACCATGTAAATTCATCCTAGGCCTTAGGAAAATTAATATATGAGTTATGGGATTTGATTAGTCCTAAAATCCCTCAAAAAAAGGCCTTTAATGTGTTTTATGTAAAAGAAAACGTTGAATTGGAGAAACTGGAAAAATCTGGAAATTTGGAAAAGGAAATATGAAACAGTTCTGGAAACATTGTTCCTGAGATAGTAACTCTAAGATAGTAACCATGTGATAGTAATTATGATATATTAACTATCAGATAGTAACTCTGAGATAGTAATTTTGATATGGTAACTATGAGACGGTAACTCTGAGACAGTAACTCTGAGACATTATCTCTTATACAGTAACTCTGAGAAAGTAACTGTGATATAGTAACTGTTAGACAGTAACCCTATGATAGTAATTGTGAGACAGTAACTATGAGATGGTAACTATGAGACAGTAACTGTGAGACATCATGACACTATTCATAAAACTATAAACATTGTTCACAGAACTGGAAATTTGGAAAAGTGTTGGGGTTGAGTCACCTTAACCTCCAAAAACACCTAAAACACCATATTTCAGCAAAGGAAAGGACTGGAGAGGTTCGAGACATTACATTAGGTAACTCTCAAAACATTCTTGTCCTTGAGAATCCAAAACCAACCCAAATGGAAACATAAAATGGGTTTGAACAACCACTTATAGAGATACCTCTCAAAAGAGAGCAAGCAATAAGAAGCAACAAAAGAAAGCCATATCATAAACACAAAAGGTCTGCAACCACAAAGCATACATTGTTACATGAAAAGTGTTAAACATAAAAAAACTCTGGGTACTTAGCATGTATTTTGTGACTCATGTTCCCAAGTATTATCATCCATGCCACTGTGTCACCACAATACATGAACCAAATGGATAGAACACATGTGAAACACCTTTTCTTTACGGTCTTGGATCTCCACACATTGCTCCTCGAAAGTCACATCATCATCAACATCGATCTCTACCCAATAAATGACGTGAGAATCATCATGAAGATAACGATGGATCTAGGACACATGAAAAACATCGTGTATCTGGATCATCTGTGGTGGATGTGATAATCGATAAGCCATGGATCCAACATAATCCAACACCTTGAAAGTCCTAACAAACCTGGGAGAAAACATACTCCCATGACCAAACCTTCACTGCCCATACCGAGGATTCACCTTCGGAAACACGTGATCCTAACATCAAACTCTAAGGGTATTATCTTTGGATCGGCATTTGATTTATGACGATCTTTCACTACTTTCATCCTCTCATGAATCACCAGAACCATATTTGTTATATTCTTCACTAGTTCTGTTCTAAGAATTGATGACTCTCCAACCCCAGTCTAGCACAACTGAGAACCGCAAGGTCATTCGTTCAAGGCTTCAAATGGTACTATATCTATGGTAGAGTGAAAAATATTGTTGTAAGAGAACTCCACCGAGGGTAATTGCCTCATCCATGAACCTCCAAAATCCATGAGACAAGAGCTTAACATGTCATCAAGAATCCGGATTGTCTGCTCTGTCTGACCACCCATCTGCAGAAGAAAGGTAGTAATAATAGATAGATGATAATTGAAATCATGTTGGTGACCTCTCTACACCATAGAAGTAAAATGAGGATATCTATCGGAAATGATCATCCTCGAGACTCCATGGAGTCTCAACACCACCTCCAGATATTGCCTTGAAAAAACTTCCACTGATCTTGACTCCTTGATTGCTATAATGTGGGATGATTTCGTTAAACAATCCACTACCACCCAAATAGCATTATGTCCTCCATGAGCTCGAGTTAAACAAGTAAAATAGTCCATTGAGATATCCTCCCACTTACACTAGGTAATATCTAATGGCTGGAGCAAACCACCAGGGACACGGTGTTCAACCATTACCTTCTGGTTGACCAAACATCGAGACACAAACTCCACAACTTCACGCTTCAACACTGGACACCAAAACTAAGTCTTCAAGGCTTGGTATATCTTTTTCACACCAGGATGTACCGCTAAAGGAAAACTATGGATCTCTTTGAGAACCATCTCACACATCTCCAATGGAACAAAAATCTCTCTAGGATACAACACATGGTCTTGTTCATCCTCAGACCAACCATTAGGGGCCTCACCACAAACAACTCAGTCTCTCTAGACCTCCACCTCAGGATCCCCATACTGGGACTCTTCCAATTTCTGCACCAGAGTTGACTGCAGTGTCATTTGTAAAATACAACCTCTACCCCCAACTTCTCCCATATCGAGATGTTATGCTGAAAGTTCTTCAATTACTCTCCAGGAATCACCAGATTTGTGAATGGCATCAATACCTGACTTCTGGATCAACGCATCATCTATAAAATTCTCTTTTCTAGGGGTATATGATATTTTTAAGTTGTATTCCTATAAGAACTCCATTCACTAACATTGTCGCAAGTTTACATCACGCTGGGAGAAAACATACCTCAGGCTCTTATGATCGGAGAAAACCAAAAAGAACTCTCCAATAATGTAATGTCTCTAAAACATAAAAGGAAACACCATTGATACCAACTCAGGATCGTGGGTGGCATAGTTACATTCATGGGGACACAACTTCTGAGACCCATAAGAAATGACTGATCTTTGCTGCATCGGAACACAGCCTAACCCCAGATGTGAAGCATCGAAGTAAATATCAAACTGAACTCCCTCTGCTGGAAGACAAAGAACATGAGCACATACCAACTTCTCCTTTAGATACTCAAAAGCCTCCTTACACTGATCAGTCCATACGAACACCTGGCCCTTCTTGGTCAGTGCTGTTAGAGGAGTCACAACTAGATAGAAATCAGCTACAAACCTCTTGTAGTAGACTGCAAGACCAAGGAAACTTCACACCTATGCCACTATCTTAGGGGATTCTGAAGACACAACAGCTTCTATCATCAATGAATCCATAGCTACTTTCTACTGGGAAAAAAAATTCCACACTAAATGGACTTCTCTATACCAAAACTCACACTTTGACAACTTCCCAAACAACATTTGTTGATGAAGAACTCCTAAAATGGCGTACTGATGCTCTGCATGCTCTTCCTTAGGTATGGAGTACACAAGGTTGTCGTCGACGAAATCCACCATGAACTTTTACTGGAACTCACAGAACACATCATTCATCAATCCCATGAACACAACTGGAGAATTCATCACACCGAACGACATTACAATGAACTCGTAATGCCCATGATGACAACAAAAAGAAGTCTTCTGGATGTCCTCATCCTTCAGCCACATCTGATGATATCCTGAATGCAAGTCGATCTTTGAGAACAAACTTGCATCCTTCATTTGATCGAATAAATCATAAATCTATAGAATATGATAGCAATTCTTCACTATCACTTTTTATGCGACAATAATCGACTCACAACTGCAAACTTCTGCCAGCCTTCTTCGTGAACAAAACTGGTGGACCCCATGGTGACACACTCAGCCAAACAAAACTGCACAATAATAGACCATAAAGTTGTATATATAGCTATCGCGATTCGGGTCCTTCCTATATGGAGACATAGATATGAGAGATACTCTTGGTTGTATCTTGGTCCCAAACTCAATCTCTCATCAATGGGGTAATGCTACAACTTCTTCTAGAAATACATCAAGTTACTCTTCTACGACCCTAGGAAATTCCTACTGCTAAACCTCTAAATAACTCAGTGTCAGCTCATCCATCAAGGATGATAAGGACATAACATTCCTCTACCCTATCCGAGATTCTTGCTCACCAAAAAACACCACTGGCTCTCCATCTGCATCAATGAACACCACCTACCTCCTGAATCAATCCATGGTTGCCTTACCCGAAAAAAAACAATCCATACTGAGGATGAAATCATATGGTCGTATCCTTAAACATAAGTAATTTACCCAAGAGTGGTGTTGCCCCAACACTAGCTCACAGTCTCTATATACTTCATGCAAGTCAGCTCGACCTCCAAGTGGCATAGTCAATGCCAGGGTCACCATAATCCTCTCTACCTAAAGTCCCAAATCATGGAAAAGGGCAGGGGATATACAGGATTGTGTCACTCCTGAATCAAATAAGTCATACACCAAGTTAAAAAACAAGAAAAGGGTACCTCATACGATGTTGGGATCGCCTGGAGCTGGAAATGCTAGAACATGAAGCTGGCCATGTCCTTCTCCATGACCTCTACAACCCCGATGACCACCACCAAATTGGTCATGCTCAACTCTTTGAGGATGAGGAGCATCATAGTATTGTCCCCTACCTACCCCATTTACCCTCTGCTGATCCAAAGTATGTGCAACCTGGTGCTGCTGCCTCGGCTGGAACATCCTCAACGGAGGAACCTGGAGCAGAACACCTAGTGCACAATGACTGCTCTGAATGGTCGGGCACTCTCATTGCTGATGACCATGACCTCTAAAATAAAAACAAGAACTTGATGTCTTGGAATAGGCCTGAGAACTGGTTCCCCCAGAGAAATGAGATACTGAGGGTTGGAACCTACCGTTGGACAAACATAAACTTTTCTACCTTAAAAACAAGGAACCCTATACCACAACTCTGCTTCATCAGGAATCATGAAAACCCCACTCTAAAGATGATCTGGTTCTGTCCAATGTCCTCTCAACGACCTCTACCCCTTCCAGCACCTCAAGATTTTTCATTAGCGTAAATGGTGTGACCAAGCGATGGATCTGTTGATGAAAATCCTCCTCAAAATCCCTCACCCTGGCCTCCTCACCTGGAAACAGTTCCGAATCATATTGTAAAAGGTTCCTAAAATGGATTCCAAACTCTCACACACTAGATCTCCCCTATCTAAGGGTATGAATCTCCTGGAGACTGGACACCTTGGTAGTCAAAGAAAGAAAGTTGACTCTAAACTTGTCTCAGAACTCCTCCCATGAGATTGTTGACTCCTCGTGATCGCCAAGGAACACGAACCACCACTACCTCACTACTCCATGCATCATCATCACCACCAAGGACACTCAGTGCACCTTCTCAGCACAGATCATAGTAAACCCTATCTCAACCTCCTCTAACCAGTCTTTTGTGACCGTATCTGAAACGGAGCCCTCGTACTTTTGCAGACTATGGTGCTGGAACTCTCAGAGTGTCCTCCTCCATGTTTCATGGTCGTCAACATCTACCCTGTGTCGATCTGGTGCCACCTCCTGCTAGACATCTTCTGCACAAACCTGACAAGGATTTTGACCTGGGGCCATACTAGCAAAATTACAAAGAGTTAGAGATCCTAAACCAGGAATATGGAAGGCTTAACATTAATTAATTGATTGTTCTCTTTTATTCAATTAAGGTTTACATATCCCAAGGTCTAACCATTAAAACATAGGCATAAAGAATAATGATTCATGATCTTTTCCTAGGTCTCTACTCTGCAACTAGTATGACCTAGTTTAGAAGCCATTGTAAACATAAAGGTCAATCCATCACCTATGTCTCACCTGGTCTCCTATGTTTACATCACTTTCTAAACTTAACTGACACTATTTCCCTACCAACCCAAGCATCATAACCTTTCACTAACACCAAACTCCATCATATCCCTCAACTAGACCTTTGATACCACTCTATCATGACCCCCTCTCCACAAGGTGTACCCCCCTTGGATGGAAATGTGAGAAAGGAGATAGTGACCCTAGAGTCCCACCTCCAGTTGGCCCCGAGATGGAGACTAGCACCGAGGGTATAGTAAACACACAAATGGGAGGAATTACCCTCTAAGAGAACACATGAGAAAGACAGAGATAAGATAGAAACCAACCAAATCCAAGTCAAAAAGAAATATAAAATAAATCCCAAGTACACATATGTAATGTCATGAAAAACTACTACAACTGAAATGGGAAAAACTAAAAATACCCAAAAGAAAGTAAAAAACAGCTGTAACTAAAAGCCCGAACAGCTCTTACAACCACAATCTAGTATAAATCAGTTGGATCTCCAACCTTCTCCAAGTGAAATAAATAACAATTTATATATATGTCGGGTGAGTATAACAGTATACTCAGTAGGATCCTCCCAAAAGCCACTCATGAAAAAGTAAATAAACCATGTTATAGCACAGTGAACAACAAGTGAAACTCACTCGTCACCTAAATAGGTATACTATTTTTCCAGCCTCACCATGGATAATCCCACCAAGTATCACATACAAGAGTATATGATATAATAAAGAATATTAAGGGTACCCCGCTACTACATCCCCACTTGTTTACCGCTTTTCCATAATGTCGCATGTACTAAGCATCTCTCTCCAAAAAGGGTTGCCCATAGACACCTGGGTGATGAACCACAACATGCCCCTCATGCAACAAAACCACCACGTCCACACAAGAAAGTAACCTAGTAGTTTCTGAGAGCCACCATAGCTCACATATTGTGTATCATATGTCAATCATTATACCTCACGCAATTACAGCCCATACACCGAGTAAGGATCCTCAAGCAATCACAGCCTATACACATTATACCTATAGTATTCCATATGAAATTATATCCCTAATATATGTTAATGATTAACCACATTACACTATATCCCTCTACACAAATATATGGGGAAAACTAAACACTGTGCCTACCAGAACAAGTAACTACCAAGAGAAGAGAGTGAGGACAAAGAGGGTAGTCGTCCATCCATCCTCCCACTGTAATGTTGGGGAAAACACACCCCCCCCCCAAGGGCTCCGAATCCTCGGGGTGCCAGTTTCTTCAACTGACAAGGTGGGGTAGTGTATAGAAACTCAAAAAGTATAGAATATACTATATCCCAAAATCACACTATGGGTGTAACCTAATATTAGACTCAACTATAGCTAACATCCCTCGGACTCCCTGCTGCCACTTTTAAGACTACGTATCCAATAAGCATGCAACCATTTAGAGGGATTTAATACCTTGCATCATTTCCTTTTTATCAGTTCCACATTACGTTAATTTATTCTTTAAAATTTACTAAACCATTAATAATTTCCACATTATATTTCATTATCATCACAACCAATGTTAATTGGTCCTTTAAATTTCAACATCCGTATTGCATCCCTTCAAGATCCAACCCCATGGGTTAACATCATTTATTAACAACATTATTAATTTCCAATATTCCCAAGAATTATAGAAAATCATTCTAAGAAAATAAACACAAGGGGGATAAACACTATGAGTAGATAAAATACCCATCGAGTCTTTTCTACGTACAACAAGATTATAGACCCATCCTCCCTCGGGAAGCAAAACAATATATGGAAGTGGCATACATCGTGCGTCTTTGCACCTTTTGGAAGGACGGTAAGGAAGACCATCTTCCTTGAGCAGTGTCGAAAGTAAAATATATAAACAACCAACAAGAATCACCAATCATCCAAATATTCATATCCCACCCACTTCATCATCTCCCATGTCCTCCCTAATACCCATATGCATAAACTGATGCATCTCGCCAATCTAGGCATCAATCGCGGTCACAACCCATGGGCCTCCCTACCCCCACATATCACAATAGCCATCCAGGCTCACATCACAACACAAGAAGTAGGAAAATAACATTATATCAATTGGTCTCTTGGCCCTTAATCAAGTCATTCTGCCCTCATAAATAATGATCTCTCATAGCTCCAAGCATAAGGCTCTTAGCCTTTAAAATCAGGAGGGCAACTCAAAACCCTATGATGAATTATCTTTTTATCAAACACCTATTTATTTAATCCATAAAGAATTAACTGATTTATTATTTATAGGTTCCAACTATGGGTAACCTAAAAAAATGCTATCTTAGCTATTAATAAAATTTATTGAACAAGCTTACAGCATCAATATGATTAACAAAAAATTACAACAAAAACCACCAAGTTTGTTTACGTGCCTCTTTATATTTATCCAATTAACTATCTATTAATTCCATCTTTGATTTATTTACCAATTTTTATCAAGAAAAAAAATAAACAAAGAAATCGTAGATATCACACTATCTAAAAAACAAGAGGCAATAATATACAATTGATATCAATTTATTTATCCAGTTCAAATATTTATGATCTCAAATCCATTATGATCCATTTAGCTAAAACATGCTAAATATACAGTTTCATGTAAAAGAATAGAGAAGTATTGAATCCTATAACTCTAATGGTTCTCAATGTTCTTTATATGAGAATGATCCCCACAACGGATCATGATCACCTCCTCTCATGGAAGCTGTATCCACCCGAGGATGTCATAGCACGACCGCACCAACTGAATCCAAGAAACTCCATTAGAAGAATGGAGATCACATGATATAATATGGAAAGGAGAATTATGAGATTATTAAACAAAAATAACGATGATAAATCATGCATTATATCGAATATTGATGGATAGTTCTTGGTTGCACCAAAACTGGGGTGCCCTTACAGCAAGAAGAACATCGAGGGAAACCAATCCATGTGGAAAAGTTTGATCTCACGACTCCTATGGGAAGGAAGGAAAGGTTTGAGAATCTCACACCAAAGAACTAGGAGGAATAATTATGTTGGAATATATCATGTCCCTTTAGATGATTTAATGGAATAGTGGTTTAAGATACATTGGATTTTCCATTAAAAGAGGATCGCATTAAACCGCACGGTTTGACCAAGTAAATGCATCTCAGGCCTTATGAAAATTAATATAGGAGTTATGGGATTTTATTAAGCTTTAAATCCCTTAAAATAAGGCCTTAAATACATTTTACATAAAAGAGAATGTTAAATTGGAAAAACTGGAAAAATCACAAAATTTGGGAAAGGAAATATGAAACAATTATGGAAACATTATTCATGAGATAGTAACTCTGAGATTGTAACCGTGATATAGTAACTGTGATACAATTACTATGAGATAGTAACTCTAAGACAGTAACTGTGACACAGAAACTATGTGTCAGTAAATGTGAGATAGTGACTCTGAGATAGTAACTCTGAAATGGTAACCGTGAGACAGTAACTGTGAGACAGTAACTGTGAGACAGTAACTGTGAGACAGTAACTGTGAGACAGTAACTGTGAGACAGTAACTGTGAGACAGTAACTATGATTCAGTAACTCTGAGACAATAACTGTGAGACACCATGGCACTGTTCATGAACTGGAAACACTATTTATAGAATTGGAAATTTTGAAAATTGATGGGGATGAGTCACATTGACCTCCTAGAACACATCAAACACCAGATTTCAGCAAATTAAAGGACCATAAAGGTCTGTTCCATTATATATACCATCAAGTCTATAAATAAATAAACGTGATTTGAATTATGAACCTATATTAACCATCTTTATCCACCTATAGAGCATCGAGATGTATCAAGATTATTGATATCACAATTCGTTGAACAAAATGAAGAAGGTGATCATAGAATATAAATCAATGTGTCTATAATTTCACAATTTGAAGGCCGAAATGAATAATTCAAAAGGGATGTTGTAACAATTACCCATACAAACATTGAAATTGAAAAACATTTCTAATAACTTATTAACTTGTTTTCCAATGAAAACCAATTTAAATAATTCCATTTGTGTTTTGGTGGAACATCTTATAAATAATATTCTCATTATTTCTATTTTATATGACTACTCAATCAATCAATTTATATGGATATTCATCAAATATGTGCTGAGGTAGCATAGAACACAACTAACTATTGTATGTGATTGAGATTTGAGTTCCAACTCCAACTTCTGAAGGAGTCTCCATCATACCGTAAATAATGGGTAGAAATTTACTGAATAATCCCTCCAGGAAAATGATTCCAAATTTAATAAGACTATAAAAACACTATAATACATGTTAAGAGAATATTTTATGGAATTCTAAGGAGGATTAGATGAATATATTCCTCTGGTCTCATTTTCATACACTAATAGATTTCAATCAGGAATCCAAATGGATCCATATGAATAATTTCATTAGAATAGTGTTATAAAAAATTTGTTTTGGGTTTAAGTTTGTGAAAATATGGTTCTTGGACCTCATACTTTTTATGAAATGGTATAAAATTTTAAGACCACTTTGCAATACATCCAGACTACTCAAAGTTGGAAGAAGATTTATGCTAGAATTCATCAATGACAGAAAGAGTATGAGGTCAGGGGTAATGTATTTCTCTATATATCTCAATTGAATAGAGTCTTGAGGAATCGTAAAAATGTAATTATATATACCAATTACATCAAGCCATTTTATATTCACGATCACATCGTATTTAGGGATTGTTGACTAACACTCTCACAATCCATTTCTCAAGGGCATGACATCTTCTATGTATCCCTCTTAAGCAATTACACAAAATATCCCACAAATTAAAAAATTCATGTGTGGTATAACTATAAAATGATCTCTCATATGAGGATAAATTGGTTAATATCAAGGTCTATATAGATAAATTTTGACATAACATGATAACTCACTTGGTGAATGTTCTTAGCAGAAACATAAATACGAAGAGGCATCTTAGGAGCCATAGAAATCCATGATGTAGAAGTACCCTAATATTATATTACAATGGTATTTTATATGAAATTTTGAGGGATAAATTCTTTAAGGGTGTAAGAACGTAACAACATATATTTTTTATAAAGAAAACTATATTAGATAGTGTATGTGATATGCAACACATTTCCTAAAAACACCATGGATATTTATGACTGTTATAACCAATCCATTAATTTTTTGGGAATGAAATGTATTACATAAATTTTTAAATATATATAAATTTTTTAATTGATATTAATGTATTATAAAATCCTTATGATATGAGTAAAATATTTTTAGTCGTGACACTTAATTCATCAAAATATCTAAAAAATGATATTTATTTCAAATTAATGGAAAATATTACAGTTTATTTATTTACCTTTTGGATATTTAATTTTATAAAATGAACAATATTTTTTCAATGAGCATATGAATGTTGATTCCGGGTCAGAGTTTGGTATTTTTTGGAAATAATTTATTTTTTAGTGAATAATGGTAATTATATAATTCTCAAATAATTACTTTTAATTTCATTAAAAAATAATATAAAACTGTAACTATAATTTGAATTTTATATTTATGAGACATAATAAATATTAAATTTTTAATTATAAAATAAATTTCATCTTAAACATCAATTTTTATGATTTTTGTGTAGCTTTATTTGTAGGCTTTAAAAAAAGTATTCTTCAAATTATTTTAGTGTGTATAATGATTAACCATTAAATTTAATTTGAATACCCTAGTAAGTAAAATTGAAAAAAAAATTATATATATATATAAATATATTCAGATTTTAATTTATATAATGTTTATTTCTAATCATAGTGTTAATATAAGATCTTTTATTTCTTGAAAATTTAATTTTATGAAATTTGTTTTTACACATCTATGGGGAATATTTTTAAATTATGTTATGAAAAATATATTAAATAAATTTTTTAAAATTGAGAAATTTTTTGGAATAATAATAAATAATATTATGTAAAATGTTCCACTTATTTTATGTTGTTAATGAATATAAAAATTGACATACTGAGGTTAAGGTTAAAATGAAGTTTTGCAAGTTATATAAATGTGTGTAAATATTAACTTAGCACACAAATTTTATTTTTAGTTTAAAATTGGATTTAAAATTAAAAAACAATTGATTCTAAATAATATAATTTTTATCATTTATTTTTTTATGTTTAAAGGTATATCTAACTAGGTATAAAAACTAGTTACCATAGTGAAAACTAAAATTGAAGAAGTATTAACATTAGAGGTAATTGGGATAAAACATTAAACCATGATTATCTTTTTATGGATTAGTTTGGGATCATATATATCATCCCTCCCCTAAATTATTTATTAATTTTTTTGGAGCATGGAATGAGAGTGACCATCCCTTTATTGAATTTTTCTTATATTTACAAAAAAAATATCACTTCTTATCACAAATAAAGGGTAAAATCATCTCATATTTTCATAAATCATTAAAAGAAATTTGATGTGGAAATTATATATAAAAATTCCTTCCCTAAATAAATTCTTTGAATATAGTGGCCCTTTTTATTATAAAAACTCTAAATGAATGATTTTTTTTAAAACATAGAGAGGTTGAACAAAGAGGATGTATCATTATTAATATAGAATTTTGTTTTAAATATTATTCCACCTCTTTAATTTATTATTCAAAAATAATGATAAAATATTATAAATATATCCCATATAATGATATGATATTATGTTAATATTTTAACCTAAATAATTCTCCTCTTCCATATATTGGGAAATGAAACAATATTTCATGTGTACGATGAATAAATGCATTGAGAACCAATGTTATTCATTTTCCATTATCTCCTATCATGGATATTTATGATAATTCATTTAATTTGTATATATTATATTCATTAAAAAAAATTCATTCATAAAAATTAATATATAAAATATTTTATTACGTTTTAGTTCATATAGAAATGATAAATTCATTCATGTGTATGTGTGGATTACCATCTCAACAAAGTGATATGATTTTTTATAATCATTGTATCATGTGGATTATATATATATGTGTGTCTGTATTTAAATAAAAATATTATATTTATGATATAATGCATATTATTGAAATTTAATATAACAAAATCCTTATTTTCATCATGATAGTTGGAAAATTGAAACATTAGTATTGTATATATATAAGGAATACCTTCTCCATTATCGAGACATAGATCATTTTTCATATACATCCTTCATTATTTATCTAAAATATTTAATTTATGTATAAAAATTATTATTATTTCAGAATTATTATTCTATAGATGATGAAATAATAATTCATTTTACCTTATTAATCATTATTTATTATTTATTGATATTGGACATATGATCTAAAAATCAGCAAAATGTAAAACCTGATAAAAAATGATTATGAAATTTAATATAACAAGATAATAAATAAAATAAAATAAATAATAAAATTGAGAAATGTTCTTTGAAATGTAAATAATTAACATAAGTAAATTATTTAAGAAGATTAGAAACACACATAAAGAATAATGCTAGAGGTGAGGGATCTCTCTAAACCACATAATTCTATGAATTTTGGTCATTCCATCTCTATTTAATTTTATCCCTCAGTTTAATGATTTGTAATGCTTCTAAATTCTATATATATTTATCAGACATATATTCCCATATTTTTCGCTCTTCTTTTGGTGATGTAATAAATTTATACCGTTAATTTCAGAAATTTATTCATTATCAAATTTCTATTGATTTTTATATAATTTAAGATTATACAAATAATTTTCTTTACATGGGTCATTCTTATGTATATTCCTTATGATTGTTTTATTTTTTTGGAGAACATAAATCAAGAACATGTTATCATGGGTTCATAAAGATAATTATCCAATACATTGGTTAATGAATTATTCTAATTAGATTATATATATTGGATTGGAATGTAAACCTAATTTATTATGGGGCTTTTTCCATCATGTTATATTGTCGGGGATGTTATCCTTCACACTTTTTTATATCATGATTTTTGTTACTGTCAAATTTCCAATATTTCCATGATCTAATGGTACTGTGTAATTTATGATATGATTTAAAGTGAATACTCATGAGCTTTCACTATTTTGATATCATGTCATACCTTTGACTCGCACATTAAGATTCATTTTAATATTTTATTTCCTTTTTTTGCTTCTTAGCTCACCCATTTATTTTATGTATTCATTACGTTATCCTATATATTTAACAGATCTCAAATGAATTTTAGATTTCATTACAGAGTATAAAATATGGATTTACATTTTTGTATTTCCTTTTGATATATCATGAACATAGTATTCCAATGACACTAGGCCTCGCCACCTATGATGTTATAATTATTATTTATTTATGTTTAAAAATCTAGTAATAATATGTGTATAAAACATGGGTCAGTATATGAATGGCCAGGTTACAATTTTTAATGGTTTGGATATTATTCCAATGTTTAAATTATGTTCTATAAATACCACTTCATTGCATTATACATTATTCATTTCAATTTCCCAATTGGTTCTATATTTTCATTTTCAAATAGTTTGATTTGTTTAATAATTTTATAATTCATTTCTATAGTGTTGTTCTTGGGGGAGTTGATTCTAGAAATTTTAAATGATCTAATTTTTCCCATTAAAAGTATATTATATTATTTTTACCACATTAGTGTTTTATTTTTTATGTTTTATTTATTGACTAATGTAATGATATCTAATAATTAAATAATGTGATATTAGTTTCTCAATGTTTTTTATGTGTATAATACTATATAACACAGTTTTAAACCTAATTATTTAGGGAAAAAAAGTCACTTATAAACATGGGTTCATAATATATGATCACTTAAACCTTTTTCATGTAGTGTATAAACACTACTTGATATAGATAACTTCTATTGTACTCCTTAGAGTTATCTCTTATTTTAGAGAGAATATCCACTAACTTGAAACAACTCCTATTGATCTACAAGAGGACTATGAGATTCTTATCAACCAATTAATGAAAAATATGTTTCACCTTCTTCACTTGTCATAGCCTTTGATATTATCTCATCCAATCATCATATTTTTTATGTGTTTCCCACTTGAATATTTACCATAATGCATTCAATAGTATCCATATCCACCTTTATCTTTCCTCAACACATGATATGTATATTTTTTCAATTACCATTACCATTTACTTATCTTGGGGGGGGGGGGGTCACATCATTCTTAATGGGTGGGTACATCAAACTATCACCCAAAACATCAACTTTCCATAACCAAATTGAAAATTGAGATAAGTATTTATGACAACATATAAAACAAACAACCCATTTGAAATTCATGATATACACAAGTAAATATTTAAGGATTCATGGAGTACCTCCATATATTATAAGTGATGTATCAATTTTTTAAATTAGTCTTAAAAATTATTTTATACAGAATTTAACATTTTTTTGGAATATCATCCTCAAAATATAAAGTATTGATTTATCCAAGGGTTTTTTCTTTTTGAATTATTATTTTTTTCCTTAAAATGGCTCTTGAAATGAATCCTTGGAGGTTAAAGAAGGTTCTGGGTGCGTCTGGGGGTCATTTAAATCCTGAGGCACTAAAAAGGGAAAAAAGGATGGGTTGAACGGTTTTTCTAAAAACATGTGACTAAATGGGAATTCCCATGTAAGATGTTGAATGTTTTGGAATGTTTTAAAATTCTTGTTTTGTGGATGGATAATCGAATTTTTCTCTTTTCCAATGTGGGGTGCCTACTGAAGTTAAACCATGTGCTCAGTTGGCACGTGGTTTGGCCAAACCATGGGCAATGTAAATTGATGGTGAAATTACCACCTTGGAATTCATTAATGTTCTTTCAATTTCCTCTCCCCCCCTCTTACATCAAACGAGATTCTTTTCCTTATAGGAGTGTGTCTAGAACCTCTCCTCTTCCACTAGATTTTTATGATATATAACTCAAATATCCTCTAATTTATTCACTATTGGAAGAAATAGAATCATCTTGGTATTCTCAACCATTCACACTCCTTGATTTCTATGATTTTCTAATATCAGTTTCACTATTTTTTTGCGAAAAAGTAATACCCTATCATGGGGTTTTTTAAAATATTTTAATCTTTCCCATTTCAGGTTCAATCAATCCTTGTTACCAGACATGTGGAATATTATAACTTCTATGTAGAGTGTCTAATGTTTATCCCATCATATTCATCACTTTTTGATATCGCTTCACTATTCCACTAGCTAAATCCTTTTTGTTGAAGTGATGATCTTGTATATTAAATAAATAATAATGAGTTTCCATGTCTTTATTGACCATCACTTATAAAGAAACCCATTCAAAGTGTTTTCACCTTCCTTTTTGTCCACCCATTTGAGTGTTCAATCCCAAATGTCCTATGTTTCTTATTTTATTGAGTGGTGTTTCACCTTGGTATAATGTTTTTTATTGATAAATAGATTTAGAATGAGTAATTAACCTTGAGTTGGATCCCACTTGGTAATTACTACACTTTATTATCATTGATTATCCCATGTATAATTCTATATTCCTTAACAAGATTGAAGTTTCCTTTTGAATATAACTTGCATTGTGTTTAATTTCCTATAAAAGTATTGAATTTTTTATTTATTTCCATAGGCTTTTTGCTTTAAATTATTTCATGTTCCATGTATGATGTGCCTTTCTATATTAAAATATTATCACTAAATCCCCTGTTTTGGGTTGAATGAAATGTGATATTTGTTCAATATTGATGGATTAAGTTATTGGTATGTCATTTATGACATGTTCTTAGAGACATGTTAATGCTATGTGCCTAATTATTATGCCATTATCTTGTGGTTTGAATTATATACCATGAATTATCATGATCATTGGATTGAGATAGTGTAATTAAAGTGATGAAATGTAATTGATTATATTTCATTCTTGTTCTTTATACCTCATCCCATGGTTTTCTATTATTTTATTCATTTTGTAATTATATACAAATGTGCCATTATTGTTGGTTTAAACTATAGAGATAGTTATCTTTGGAAAGAATGTTGTTGATATGGATAATTTTGGGAAAGTAATTATATATATATATATATGATTACCTTTCGATGTACATTGTCTACTTTATCACTTAATGAGGGTTGGGAGTGAAAATCGGTTTTTTACCAAGGATCAATGGATGAAATCTTCATGCTCGTTTGTTTACGTCTTAATGCATAAATGGAGATGATTTGGATTTATGGGAAAGGGTTGATTGGATGGTTTATTATACTTCTATGTGATACAGATTCCTAAGCGTAGAAACTATGGACAGACCCATTAGCAAGAAGGATAAACCATACCACAGGTGACACATGGTCCCTTATGTGATATATCTACGATAAACTCAGAGTTACAATGCCTCAATTGGTACTAGGGATATTGTATGGGTAATTTATGATGGACTCAGTGGTATTAGATTATATTGGACATTCCTATAGTGATACATGGTATTCTATTAGATAACCATATATGGGATTATGAATCCACCTTTTATTTAAAGGATTGAATAATTTTTTGTTTACCTGAGATGCATTTTTTATTATTGTTTGGCGTTTATTATGTATATGTGATGCTCTTCCTTATTTTACTAGACAACCTGAATGATGACATGGGAACTAGACCCCACGATAAAGAAAAAGGGTTTTCCTTTCATTATTTTCCTTGATTAATTTTTTCTCTTTTATACATATTCTACATGCATATGTTCTTTATTTTGACTACAGACATAGGCCAAAGTTGGTGGTATGGTTCATGGGTTCGTTTAGGAATTCAGACCATGATGCAGTTATTTATTAATTAATTAATCTACATTTATCAAATCTGGAACACTGTCTCTTATTTATAGAATGAAGTCGAAAGGCCTAGACACTATAGGTGCTGACCTATTGAGATTTTTATCTTACCCCCTTCTCAGGTACTTTTTGGTACCTGAGTAGACATTATAATCATAGTAATGGATAAAGGGTAGAATGATGCTTATGATTATTGATTTTCTTTCTTCTTGGGATAAAGCATGGTGTAGAAGACCGAACATAATCTCACCATTCATGTTGTATTAGTTTTTGTATTTTCGTATACTTTTTATCATGTTATATATCTGTGTACCTATGTTCCATGTAATCTCGTTTTCTATATACATGTAACATCATCAGTATCTTCATTATATCTTCTTTATTATTCAAAATCTACTAGTTCTTTATTCATACCCATTTCTTATTCATTTACTTCAACTAATTTATATTTATACTTATGGTTATGGTATTTAATATATATTATTTACTGTTGTGTGTACCATGTCTATGAACGAATAGTCTTCTGATGAACATATATTGGGCCATCATAGATATTTTTAAGCCTCTGGTATTCAAGGAGATGTAGTTGGGGTCATGTGGCCAACCGTTATTAGGGCACAGTTCAGTGGAACCCAGGTACAGGACACTACAATGTGGTATTATAACTCCCTTTAACTTTTTCTTACTGTTTGGGTTAGATATTAGATTTGTATAATGAAATTTGGACATGAACCTTTGCTTGGACATAGCTAACCCATATACTAAGAAAACCCAAATGACCTAGTATGGGAGTGGTGTTCTTGATTATGCCATTGATGGTTGATACGACTTCATCTTTGGGTGACACTCTTGTTTTTTGATTATATATATTGGATGTTATTGGAATGGTGGTTTCCATTAATTCATCTTGTTTAAATGAGGGGATTTTTTTCATGATTCATATTATTCACTATATGATTTAAATTTCATGTATTACGCCATTCTATACATATTTTTAGCTTACATCAGCATGTTTTCATGTGATTTATACTATGCCATGTTCTTTTAAGCCTTGTACTGCATTTTTTCTTATAAATATTGAAATTTTTCAATGTGGTGTTTAGAAGCATGATATGAATTGAGATATGTGGACACCCAATTTCAACTTTTTAGGTATATGGGTAGTCATAAATTGGAATGGTGAGCTACCTAATTCAATCTATTTAAAGTTTATAAAATGTATGAATAAATAAAATGAATACCACCAACAAAAAGGAAATGAAAAAATAATTAGGCCTTATCTAGGAAATGGAATGTGGACTGTGTGTATTTTGATCCTTCTTAGGTCTCTTTTCCATCTTATCTAGACTTGACTCTTTGAGAAGGATCTCAATGGTGTTATTCCTAGATGCAATCCATGGATGTGTCCTCATTATAACATTCCTTATCTTATGTGTCATATTTCATGGAGGCCCCACATGTAACACCATGAGATATTTTGAATTATTTTTTTCAAATTAATTTATCATGTCTGATATTATTCATTTCACATAAATAAGAAACTAGTTTATTTATCTTAAATCACTATGTTAGGATTGCATTAAATGTAATGACAAGTTATTCTTACACTACTCACAATATAAATTTTAGCTTTCTCTAAACAGAATACTGAGGTTATCTTGAATTACACACAATAAAGACTTTCCTCGATGGCTTTCAAAACACGCCTAACCGAGTTTCACCAAATAATGTTATATTATTAAATTATTATTATTTAATATAATAAGATATAACCTATATTTTAAATTAGTGGTTATGAATAGTATCAAATAATTTATAAAAATATGTGTTTTACAAAATTATAATGTGAATTCATAATATGTCATTTAATTTGAAATGAATATGAAAACATATTGAATATAAAGGAAAATATAAATATTTTTATGGTAACAAAGATGTTTTATGCTAAAAAATTAAATTAAATAAAATTCGTTAGTGATATTAATGTTATATATATTTTTTATATTCAATAAAATATTATTGGAATTCATACAATATATTTGATAGACATAAGATAAGAATAAGCCTGATTTTATGCGAAAAACCAATTATTCTTTATAATGGTATTGTTAACACCTTTTATTGGAGAACACATTTTAAATCCAAATTTTGGATCTTTAATAGAAATAACATGTAAAAATAAACTTAATATTTTAAATATAAACATAAAAATTATGTTAGTAAAATTTCATGGTGTATTTCTATAAGGTTTCATTTATAATGAATAGTTAAAAATACTGGATTTTAGTTCAAAACTACTTTTTCGTATAATTTATTTACAAACTAAATTTATAAATTAAATTGGTTTAAAGTCATAATTATGTAATATTTTTATAAACTAATTAAATTTAGTTCACATCGATCAATTTCACTTAGAAATTTTATATAAAAACATATCATACTATTGAATATTTTTTAGTTTAAAAACCTGCATTGTCTAACCGACTACAGGATTAATATTAAATTAATTTCTCCCAATCCTGTTATTTGAATTTGAAAAAATGGATTACATATTAAGAGTTAGAATAATTTAAATTTTATAATAAGTTCAACTATGTTTTTTTACCAAAAATATTAATGAAAGTAATTATAATTAATTACATTTATTTGGGTAAAATTTATCTTTACTAAGAACTAAACCTCAAATTTAAGACTCCAAATGACCTAGAAACTTATAAAAACCCATTTTATGGACATTATTAAGAAATAAAACCTTTAATTGTTGGTTTTTTATTGTTTTTTTACTTATTTAGGGAAAAACGTTTTTACAAATTTTTTGTTTTCAAAAAACTTAAGTGTTATCTTTCCCTTTCTTATAAAAGGCCACAACCCCTCCCTCTTATTCAAACCTATAAAACCTCTTATAATCAAACAATATCTTCCTAATATACATAAAAATATACCTCCCTTACTTATTTAGGACTATTTTTTGGAATAAAGTATTCAATGGAAGTGTTTTGATCCAAATCAAAAGTTGTTACATGATAATGAGGTAACACCATCACTCAAGCTCCTTTAATTTATTTTCCTTCCCCGCCCCCTCAAATCTATTTATTCCGTGATTTTATAAAACAAGGTATCCAGAATTTAATATTATGTTTTTATTTTTTTTTACCTAACCATATACAAACCTCTATCTAATGGGTAACAAACATATTGTTTATGTGTACGACGAACTTCCACCTCAAAAAATGATGACTATTCCATTTTCCATACACCCTATCATAAAGGAAATTATGATGGAATATATATTTATATATATAATATATTATAATTTTATGTATTTAGGATTATGTGTTCTTTTAAAAAAAATATCTTTTTACATTCTATCTGGTGTAAATAAGATAAGTTTGTTTGAGGAAGTGTACACTACCGCCCCTCAAAGCGATGTAATTCATTAACACACTACATCGAATTTATTAAGGATGAATTTAGTGAACTTATATGATATATATGACATTATAATTATTCCTTAATTATATTATTTACATATATAAATATATTTTAATTTCCTTGTTTCTTATAGTATGATAATTAAAACGGAAACATCGTTTATCTGTATGTATGGCTTACCATATCCATTAATAGTGTATTCCAATTCATACATATATATTATATATATTGTTAAAAAATATATAATTTATTTACATGATATTTATATCATGTTTTACATTATATAGATATGATATAAGTATAAGGAACAACTATATAACAAATTAATACACATGTAAACAAGAAAGTAAATATTACCATAAGTGAAAACTTAACATTGGATTGTTAACAAGAGGGTAAAATAAGGTCGTAATAACAAAATTATGGTATTAGTTATAATAATATGGTTCTTTAAAAGATTTATAATACATTTATATTTATTATATAGGTTTTTTGAATGAGTATGATGAGATTCAATACATAATGTAAGTGTATTTCATCTCACTTTTTATTACCCTAATAATTATGCTATGTTTTCCACTCATTACTTTTGTGTGGTGTAGGTACTTTTCGTGATTATATTATTTTTATATTATTATTAAATTTAACGGTATCCACATATCCATTTTTGAATAATTTTTTCAGGGGGTTTACGTTTAAAATTTTACTAAATCGGTGAAATTGTTTTGTCTCAGTTTTGCTTCTTTGAGAATCGAGTTTTGTTATTAACCCAAATTATTTTTTATGGTTTTTATAATTCAATTTTATATGAAATATCATAAACATAAATATTTCATGATATTTTAAGCTTTAATTAATTTCCTTTTCTAATATTGATATTATTATCCCAAGTTACCATGTTATAAGAGTTTATTTAAACAATCTCATCGCCTTTTGAGATTTCTAATGATTGTGACTCTTTGATGAAATATTATGAAAAACATCTCAAGAAAAATCATGAATTTTCTTCTCCATTAGTTACTCATGATATATTCATTTATTTTTACCATGTTTTCCACTATTTAGTACATAATACAGTTAATAAAGTGTTTTTAAGAAAGCTTGACTTTTCCCTCTCTTCGGTTGAAAATATGTGTTCATTCAAAACAATGTTTTATAAAAAGGGATTCCAAAACTATTTTACTAATTTCCTTTTATTATTAAAATATATTTTTAAAATTTTTTTAAAAAATCAATCGAATATTCTTATCTCTTTCCAAACGAGGAATTTTTCTAACTTTTTTACCATGCAAGGTGAATGTTCTTTTTAACTTGTACGACATGTAGGTATTTTCCCATTTTCATTTATTTGAAGCTTCATTTTCATTTTTGATGGAAATTTTTTTAAATGTAATTTGCATGGAAATTTTTTTTTTCAAAAAAAATTCAAACTTAATTTATATCTTTGCAAACAAATTTTTTTCAAAATTTATTCAATACTCATTTATAAGTGTTAAATGTTTTTTGAAAGAAAAAGTGTTTTTAAAAATTTTTGAAGTTTATTTTATCATTTTTAATGAGAAAATAATTTCAAAATTATTTCCAGTATTATATATTTATTATCAAGGTATTTTATATAAAATTTATTTTTAAATGGTTTTAAGTATTGAAAATAATTTTTTAAATAATAAATTATATTTTTTCAAGAAAATTTTTTGAAAATATATTTCAAAATTATTTTCCAACTAATTTGATATCCTTTGATGATACTCATTCGCTTCTAGGAAATTAAATAAAGATTTTAGTCATATTCTTTCAATGAATGGATTTTAATTAATTTTATGGTATATATGCAACATTATTATTATTCATGGTTATATTTTTATGAAATCCTCTTCACATTCATGATTTATGATACTGATGAAATTATTATAAAACCTATTTTTTTCCATAGGTTGTGAAATGATTACATTTTTGTAATAACAATTTCCCTTCATGGGTTATGATATGATTATTTAGGATATTTAGATACACATATGTATGATTTCATTATCATATGGGTGGGACCTATATCTCCCACTAATGCATTGGGTAATGATATGTTGTATATAAGCTCAAAGGGTCCAAGGTTGTACCCCAATTCTAAAACAAAAAAGTATCCCAAAATAAAAATAAGAGGGTGTATGGGTTGTATCCCTGGCCTGAAAACAATATGGTACACGGTTTTTAGTCCATGCTCAAAAACAATAAGTTATGTTGGTTGTAGCCCAAGACTATGTTTAATAGGGTACATGGGTTGTTACCCCAATATCAAAGTAGGTACATGGGTCTTATCCCAACACTAAAATGTCATAAACGTCTTGGAATGTATCCTTGATATAAAATTTTCTATTCCTATATATATTCTACAAATTCTATGTCTTATTCCTCAATTATGATTTCATGCCTCATGATATTTATTTTTTTATAATTCGTGTATTATGAACTGCCATGATTTATCCCAAAACTCATGTTTATTATCATTCATATGTAAGGGATGGTCATCAAATGATATGATCACATTCCCGTACCCATATTTTTTTGTTTATTCTTAAATTCAACCCTTGATTACTCTTATAGAGCATCTGATCTCACCCATTTTTTGTTTACCTCCACAAGTTGTGAAGAATTATTATATCTGGAAGTACTAAAGGTGGAATTATTTATGGGAGATGTTGAAGATATTTCACAAATATATAATATTTTGTGTCCATGTTTCCAATGACACTGAACTATTATGGTCCTAGCGAATTAATGTTTTTAATATACTAAATATTCATAAAAAATGATGTAATATCCAAATGTTTTAATCTTCGGTCGCTATAGTTTGTATCAAAGTAAAGGTTTCTTGAACCTTTTGAAGTTATGGTGAGAATACTTTAGTGAGATCCCTAGGTATATTTTTGAGTATATTTCTAGACATGTCTCTAAGTATAAGTATAACGATGAGTCATCATTTAGGAAAATGTCCATGAATTTTGGAAAAGGATTGAGCGAGTGGTTTTATGGAAATGCAACCCTATATGAATAATAAAAGTTGATATGGATCAAGTTTTGATGTAACTATGGGTAAAAACTCCAACAAGATGTCTCAGGCCTATCTTGGTGTAATCTGTTACACAACAATGGGAATTTTTTCAATCCTTGTTTGACACTCCATTTGGATATGCTTTTGAAATTCATAAAATCATTATGAACTATTAGCAAGTATTTGAATATAATATGACTATTAATTATCTATGATAAACCTAATATGTTTTCAATTAAAATTTATATGTAATGTTTTAGACATCCTATAAGTAAAATTTGATGATTATTTAGCTTTCATATATGTTATGTGTCTCTCACCCCATGATTTTTGTATTTAGTCAATGAAGAGAACTATAAAGAACATGGTTAACATTTAATGTCTCATATGTGGAAATTATGGGAATTATATGAAAATAAATTTCCCAAGTGGAAATCTCATAATGGGAATCCGGAATTTGGTATGAGTATTTTTTATACATAAGATGATAAAGAGACCACAGATAACATGGGAATGGTATGTGATGTTCTTATACTATTGGTTACATTGATCATAAGAAGCGTGATTAGATTCAGGTTGATGATTCTTAAGTCATGATTCATATTTATTATTTTAGGAATGTTTTATTAAGGAATAATTTTTTTAATCTTAGCTAATTTTTTAAGAATAATGTTGGATTAATGAATAATTTGTATATTGAAATTCAAATATTATATTATAAGAATAATGAAATGTATATGTATTTTTAGTATTAATTCTTATTATGTATTTATAAGTGACATATAGAATGGCGATGATGACATAGAAAAGTGATATTTTTATTACATTAATGTAATCTATAATGTTTTTATGATGTTGAGGGAATTTTTTTTCACCCGGATAAAGAGATGATTGATTGGGATAAAGTAAATTGGATAGCACTAAATACTATGGATCTGATTACTAATTAGTTTACAAACTAGTCTACGTCATCTTGGATGATGTTTATAACTTATTTGAATTAAGGAATATATCTATTAACATTTGTAACAATTAATCATGCATATTTGGTAGAAGTATTATTGTAATTCAGGTTGTTACCGTGTTCCGAGATAATATATCATCAGGGTATTCAATTGTTTGGAATGTGACAACCAAAAGCTACATTGTGATCATTAGGGGATTAATGTGAAGCTGATTTCATGACTCTATTCCTAAATTTTTCGATTTTTATCTTTGTAATTTGTTATAATAATTAAAATTCAATAAAAGTTTATATTAAACTTTGGGGGAATAATTTATGCACTGATTTTATTTTGAAAACCTTTCATAAAAGGCTACTTAGTGATTAACCTTATTTCAATGATGACCATATTATTTATTTTGGTAAATTATATTAGTATGGTTTTGAAAAGAAAATAATGTATTTCAAATGATACCTAATCATTTCTAGGAAGGTCGTCGGTCTTTATCCCATGACTGAAGGACGATAAGGGTTTCACACCTACAACTAGCCTATGTGATGCCCTGGTTATTGTATAATAATTTTTGAGGACTATCTATTTATGATGAAACAATAGTCTTTCTTTTAATTATAGATATTAATGTATTAACCATATTTATTTTTAAATATTTTTATAGATAATTTTTTATACATTTCATTATTTTATGAGCTTTATTATATGATAAATGTTTATTTTGTCACATTAAGTATCAAATTTAATTTTTGGACATCTATTACATGAAGTAATGGATGAATTAGAAATAGATAAAAGCGTAACTAAATAATGAAAGCATATATATAGAAATATATCAAGTATTTATATTTGATTATATTCATGGTCAATAAAATAATTAATCAATGTTAGGATAATAATCAATAGATAATGTGTTATCCTAATAACAAAATTTTATTAAAGAAATTTCCTTTTAAATCATCACAGATTTATGACTTTGAGACCCCAAACATTTCTTTGATCAATCAATTTTTTCTGATTGATGACTTCAATCAATCCCTATAAATATTTTTTTTACACCATGTAAAATATTAACTCTCAACCTATTTTATCCTATGTGTAAACCCAATTATAGGTTACTTTAGGTAACTGTTATGGTTCCAACATTCTGTTTTTAAGGGAAGTTTTAGTATCCATTTTATAATGTGGGTTTATATAAATGAAAAATTTAATTATTAAACCATTGATAACCTAGATGAATTTAGAGGTAGAAATTAAATTTTTGTGGGGTAGAATGTTACACCCCAATATTTTGTATTTTTTTTAATTAATTTAACCTCTGTGATATTTTTCATTTCAAAAACACTGAAAATAGTTTATTTTTATAATTAATCACTATGATTCACTTGTATTATATGAAAAATTATTTTAATATAGTATTACACACTTTATGAGTTTTATATTAATATACATAGAACCCTGAGGTTAGTTTCTGTTTCATGCAATAAGGACTTTCCTAGATGGCTTCCTTAACACACATGACCGAGTTTTAACCCAAAAAATATATATTATTATAGTAATATTATTTAATATAATAAGATATAACCTATAAGTTAAATTATAGTTTATTAATATTGAAAAATATTTTATGAAAATATATTATTTATATAAATATATTAGAATTCATCTGTTATCATTTATTAGAAATGAAAAGGAAAACATGTTGAATATAATGGAAAATATTTATATGTTTTGGTCATAAAGATATTTTATCCAAATAAATTTAAATATTTAAAATTATTAGGTGATATTGATATAATATATATGTTATATATTCTATAAAATATTTTTTCTATTAATCAAATAGACTGTGTCGACATAATAAAAGAACAAACCTAATTTTATGCAAAAAAATCAATATTTTTTATAAAGGAATTTTTAACACCTTTTAATATAAAAATAGATTTAAATCACAATTTTTGTACTTTTATAGACATAATATGTCAAAATAAACTTCATAATGGAAATAGAAACATAAAAAATAGTTTAGGATAATGTTTGGGTATTTTTCTATAAGGTTTCATTTATTAATGAATAGTTAAAAATACTGTATTTTAGTTCAAAATTGATTTTTCATAAAAATAATTTATAAAGTTAAATTATATATATAAGTAGTTTAAGTATTTAATTAGATAATATTTTCATAAATTAATAAAAATTAGTCCATTCATGTCATTTTCACTTTTAAATTGGGGATAAAAACTTAGCAAACAATTGAATGATTTTACTATAAAAATATGCATCGTCGACCCCACTGTTGTATTAATGGTAAATTAATTTATACTAATACTATTTTTGGCATTATGAAAATTGGATTCCATATGTAGAATCATAATAATTTATAATATCTAATAAATTCAACATATTTTTTGACTAATATCATTAGTGAATGTAACTAAAATTAATTACATATGTTACTATAAAATTGATCTTAACTAAAGAATTAACCTTAAATTTCTAACCCAAAACTGCATATAAAACTTTCCAAAACGAATTTTCTTTCTATTATTAGTCTATTCCCCTTAAATTGTTTTTATAGGGTTTTATGAAGTTTTTTAGGTAAAAAGTGGTTACACCAATCCTGTGTACCAAAATTTCAACTATTTTCATTCCCTTCCATATAAAATGACACCATATCTCTCTCTTCTCAAAACATCTCAAAAATATTATTATCAGCCATGATCTTCCCAATAAAAATCCAAAAATCACTCCCTCCCTCATTTATTCTTCCCTTTGGGGAGAAATTCTTCCATGTAATCCTTTTTTCACAAACCAAAAGGAGTTACCTTATTAAAAGGTAACACTTTCTCCCAAGCTCCTTTATTTTATTTTCATTCCTCACCGACTCCACTATATTTATTAGATAATTTAATAACATCAATATTATAATAAATACACTAAGTTTTTTTATTATATTTCTACCTACACTTACTCACATATCCATCAAATGGGTAAAAAACGTACTGTTTATGTGTTTGGCAGACTTCCGCATCACAAAACAATGATTGTTAAATTATCTTTAACACCTCTCATGGTGGAAATTATAATGAAAACTGTGTTTATATTTATGATATATTATATTTATTATTTCATTAATATTATTTATTCCTTTTTAAACACACATATGTTTACTTTCCATTTTGTGTAAATATGATAATTTCATTTGAGGAAGTGTGGACTACCTCCACCTCAAAGCGATGTGATTCATTCGTACAATACATTGAATGTATTAAGGATGAGTTTAGTGAAAATATATGATATATATATAACATTATAGTTATACAATAATGATATTATATACATATATACTTTACGTAATTTTCTTTCTTTCCTTCAATACGATAATAAAAAATGGAAATAGCATTCATGGATACGTATGGCTTACCATCTCCATGAACAATATATCATATTTCATAAATCTATATTATATAGATTATTATAATACAAATATATAGGATATAAATGATATTTATATCATTTTTTACATTCAGGAACGAAGATATATGTATAAGGGCCAATGATGTGACAAATTAAGACACATGTGAAGAAAAAAGAAAATATTACCCAGAGTGAAACCTTAACATATTATTGTTAACAAGAGGGTACTATAATGTCAGGATAAAACTATATATGGTATTTGATATAATAATATGGTTATTTTAAAGATTGATAATAAATTTATATTTATTATACAGGTGTTTTGAATGATTACGAAGTGAGTCAAGACACAAGGCAAGGGGATTTCAACTCACTTTTAATTTCTGTGAGATACATGCTTTGTTTTCCACTCATTCCTTTTGTATGGTATATAGAATTATTGTGATTATATTATATGTATATTATAAATAAATTTATATTTATTCACATATTTATTTTATGCTGTTTCTTTCTTGGGTTTTAATTTACAAAAGTTACCAACTCGGGGAAATAGTTTTGCCTTAATTTTCCTTCTTTGAGATTCATGATTTCTTATTCACCTAAATTATTCTTTGAGGGGTTTATACTTCCATTTAACATTTTATATCATGAAATAAATTTTTTAATGAATTTATGAGCTTTATTTAATTTAATTTTCTTACATGTAGATTATGATCCCAGGTTAACTAGTTGTAAGGGTTTATTGAAACAATATCATCACTTTTAGAGATTATTAATGATTGTGATTCATTAGAGAAATATTATGATCCATGTCTCTAAAAAACTCATGAAATTTATTCTCCTATAGTTACTCCTCATATATTCCTATACTGGTATCTTTTTTTACACCCTTTGTTACATAATATAGTTGAGAAATATTTTTTAGAAAACATTCCTTTACCCTCATTTCTGTCCGAAATTTGTGTTCATTAAAAACAATGTTTTCCAAAAACATTTTCCAATAATATTATACTAATTTCTTGTTATCATTATAATAAATTTTAATACATTTTATTTTTAAAAAATTATTTTAAATGGAATCTCCTTGTCACTTTTCGAATGTGTAATTTTTCTGTCACTTTTACCATGAAAAAGAAATGTTCTCTTTAGCATGTATGACATGAACAGATTTACCCATTTTGTTTCATTGAAAATTCATTTTAATTTTTGAATATACAATTTCTATGAAAGTTTTTTTAAAATTAATTTTCTAGGAATTTGTTTTCCAATTTTTTTTAAGCTTCTTTTATTTATCGTCTAGGAAAATAGTTTTCAAAAAGTATTCAAACCTCATTTATAAGTTTTCAAACTCTTTCAAAAGGAAAATTTTTTAAAAATGTTTTGAAACTAATTTTTTTTAGTTTTCAGTGGACATGGTTTTTAAAATCATTCCATGTATTCTTTATAAGTTTTCAATGTATTTTATAAAAATATGATTTTTTAATGGTTTTATGTATTAAAAATCATTTTTTCAAAGAAGAATAGATATTTTCCTCATGAAACATTTTTGAAAAGATATTGAGAAATAATTTTTCATCTAAGATGATATATGTTGATTTTACTCATTACCTTCTAGGAAATGTTCCAAAATATTCCATTCATATTCATTCTATGAATGGGATTTTATTAATGTCATGGTCTTTATGAAACCCAATTCTTTTTCACATGATATATTTTTAGGAACTCTGTGTCTCTTTCAAGGGTTATAATTTTGATGAAATGATTATGAAACCTATCTTTTTTCTTATTTTATGATATGAATACAAGTTTATAATACCCATTTCATTTCATGGGTTGTGATATTATTATTTATAATATTTTTTCACATTTATATATTATTTCATTATGAAATAGGTGGGACCTATATCTCCCTCCAATGGATTGGGTAATGATAAGTTGTATATGAAATGAGAGGATACATGGGCTGTATCCCAATCCTCAAAACATGATGGTACATGGGTTGTATCCCAAGCCCCAAAACTAGAGGGTACACAGGTCGTAGCCCAATCTCAAAATAAGAATGTAGACGGGGGTTAGCCCAAGCCTAACAATAATAATTTACATAGTTTATAGCACAAACCTAAAAGTAAGTAGTTACATGGGTTGTTGGCCTAATCCCGATGTAGGTGCAGGGGTCGGAGCCTAAGCCTTACATGTTATAAAGGTATTGGTAGGTAGACCTGACATAAAATTTTATATTCATATATGAATGACACAAATTCTATGCCTTATTCCTTAGTTATGATTTCATGGATCATGATGTTTTATTCCTTATGATTATGCCTTATTAACTACCAATCTTTATCCCATAAATCATGTTTGTGTTCTTTGATAGGCTAGGTATGATCTTCTAATGTTATGATTATGTTCTCAAACCCATATGTTCTTGTTTATGCTTATATTACCCCCGTGTTTACCCTTGTTGTGCATCTGTGCTCACCCCTTTTTATGTTATCTTCCCCAGTTTCTGAATAAATGTTTTATGTAGAACTATTATAGTTGGAGATCTTTTTGGGAGATATTGAAGATCATTCCCTAGGATAGAATATTTGGTTTCCATGTTTCTAAAGACACTAAACTATAATGGTCATGAGGAATTTATTTTAATGTACTAAATATTCATCTAAAATGATGTAATATACATGTATTTTAAGACTGTGTCAACATAATGCACCTACCCTTTCTTAATATTACCTTATCTATTTTCCCTATCTATTGTTAAAATATTGTTTGATGTGTGCAGTATAAAATTATAGAGTCGTTACACTATGACTTCCTCGTGTTGTGTTCCATGTGAGTGGAAATGAGCACACACTAGAGGTGGTGGGACTAGAGACACTAGTTTTACCTCATGTAGTGCCTCTTAAGGAACCTCTGAATAATATTACACATGGATCTGATACATTATTCAGGGATAGTTTTCTTAGGTTCATGATGTCTTTTCGGGGTGATCCCAGGCCATAGCCAACTATGGAAGAGATTACATGGGAATTTTAGTAGTTTCATCCTCTCCTATTATCATGGGATGGAGATTATCATGATACTGATTCATGGATAAAGGATATGGTATCCATATGAAATCATCTTCAGAGTCCTCATGGGAAAAGCATCAAGCATCCTAGCTACATATTGTGTGACTCCTCTAAGAGTTGGTGGGATGTCATTGCTCATTCAAAGAATTACCAAGACATGGTTTGGGGAGACTTATAGACATATTTTATAACGAATTATTTCTATGTACCTTGATATTGGGTCGATCCAGGGATTTCATGTGTATTCAGTAGGGCTCTATGATAATTCTCGAGTATTCTTCTTGTTTTACCAAGCTTCAACATTTTTATCCATCTCTGATCGGTGATGAATTGTCGACTGTGTGGCACTTTAAGGAAAATATTTCTTATGTTTTTCTCACAATTGAATGTATTTTAACTAGATCATGTTTTATATAAAGTGAACTAGGAATTAATTATAGAGAGTAATATCAGAGATACTAGTCCAAGGATCACAAGTTCCTTAGTTTTGTGTTAGGGTGATGGTTCTTCAGGAAGCATAAACTGTCATTCCTAGGATGCATGTGTGGGTGGTTCTAGTCAATTGATGCATACAGATAGCTCTATAGTGTGTATAAATTACGAAAATATAGGCCATAAGAAGACATAGTGCACAAGGAACCTAATGGAATTCTGAACTTATGGTAGGATGGGTCATCTTTATCCCTTCTTCCATTCATTCCCTTTAGTATCTAGGGGTGGGGTATCCATACTAGAACCACTATTAGATACATGATATATTACTCTATATCAGGTTGGTAGTTTGTATTCTACTATATGATCAAGATAAGGTGGATATCATCATTGCTGAGGAAGTTAGGATTCAAAATATTAATGACAGCATAGTTTATATGCTCAATCAAGTCAAGCGGCATCTCAGAGCCATGTTCTAGGCCAAATGTGTGTAATGTATCCAGTTCAAGATGAGAAGCTTCTAGTTCCATCTATGGTTTGATGTACTATTCTAGTAGCCTCTATATTTGTTTCTTCCCATTTTGAAAGAGGTGCATCACACTCTTTTGTATCACCTGTTCTTGTATAATTTCTTATTCTTGCAATAAATTACTAATGTGGTGTCATATCTCTCGACACTCCATTACGGGTAAAATAAGGGAATATTTCAATGAAATGAGTGCTCTTGAGATATGTTTTTATCATTTCTTCCTAAATTTATTTATCCTCAATATAACCATCTTGTAAGATATTCACAATATGGACTAGATCATCATTTATCATGCATAGGAATATTTATATCATCATTATGTGTCCTTCACATCAACTGATGGAAGTATATATATATATATATATATATATATATATATATCCAAGGAAGAATGGGATATTCTGGGAGATCAAGTTGGACCTAACATAAATGGGATTGTTATAGTGAAAAAACAATTCGTAAGTCTCCTTATGAGTGATCAGGGAATGCATTTGGTTGAATCCTTGTCCATTGTGGTTCGGTTTAGGGATGTATTCCTAGATTATTTCTTTATCTAATCTCCTATGATAATTATTGAGTTCCCTGTAGATTTAGTGCTAGGTGTGACACCTATGCTCATTCCTCTTATTGGTGGGCTTTGATATAGCTCCAAGAGCTCAAGAATAATCATGATTATTTAGAGGATAAGGGTTTTAGAAGACCCAACACATCACTATGGGGTTCACCTGTCGTTTTCACTATGATAGTGGATGGTACCATCAGATTGTGCATAGATTATAGATGGTTGAAACTACTCATAGTAATGGACCACTATACTTTCCTTCTATAGATGACCTCTTCGACTAGATCTGAGGAGTAACTATTTTCTATCATATTTATTTGAGGTCATACTGTCGTCAAGTTCATATAAGATAATATGATATACCACATACTATATTCTAGATCAGTTATGGATTGAATGAGTGTTTGGTTGTGCATTTTGGTCTATGGAATGCATCGAAAGTCTTTATGTATTTCTTGAATTTAGTTTTCCACATGTATCTTGATTCCATTTTCGTAGTATTTATATAGGAAATCTTGGTGTATTCACGCTACATCCATGACCATGCTAATAATATTGAGATCATATTTAGTACACTGAGAGAACACCATCAATATGTGAAGCTCATATAATTCCACTTTTGGATTAGTGAGGTTCACTTATTATATCATATCATATCTCTAGAAGGAGTAAAAGTTATCCCAGTGAAGGTGAGAATCTTAGTTTTGGGGTAGTAGCCAAAGAATGTGTTTTATATATAGAGCTTCATGGGTATGTTGGTTATTATAGGTGTTTCATTCAAGACTTCTCATGTTTAGCAGTTCCTCTTACAACCTTGACTAAAATAGGTGTGTAGTTCCTATGGTATGAATCCTGTGAGGAGTATTTTCTAGAGTTAAAGGGAATAGTTACATTAGCTCGGATTCTAATTCTGCTTGAGCTAAGAAGAAGTTATGCAGTGTATTGTGATTCTTTAGGGGGTCATAATTGGTCTAATTCTGATGTATGTTTAGGGATTCATGGCATATGGATCTCTCCGGTTAATGACTCGTGATGGAATCTATCCTATGCACAACCTCGAGCAAGAGGCTATGTTCAATACTATGCATATTGTGTGAACTATACATTGGGAAATAAATTCATTATTATCATGGATTATAAAAGTCTCAAATAACTCTCTACCTTTGTGAAACTTGAATATGAGGCAACACAAGTGTGTGGAATACTTTAAATACATCGATTTTGAGCATGATTACACACATTGTAGGGGAGATACAGTGGCTGATTCCTTAACTAGGAAAATATAGACATGAGTCATCTAGGTATCTAATAGTAAGTGGAATATGATGGTATTGTTTTTTTAGATTCATATTGAGTATTTGGAATGGAACGGGTAGTGACTCTAAGCATCTTTTATAAGGAAATCCTCTCTTATGGAGAAAATATTAATGTAGTAGTATAATGATTTATAGGGAATCATTTTGAGAGAGACTTTCATAGGAGATAACCCACCTCCTGGTTGGGTTATTGATGGCCGTGAGACCTTACTCTATTATGGTTGTGTATGGGTGGCTTCATACATACATGAAGAGATGATGAGGGAATCACATGCCTCAATTTGGGATGTTCGTATGAGGATTACCAAGGTATATCAACACATTTATCACCAATACAGGTGGCTAGTTATAAAGAGAGAAATATAAGGGTTCATCACTCAGGGATTTACCTATCAATAAGTAAATACATACCACCAACAACCTATTAGACTACTATAGCCTCTATCCATTCATGAGAGGAAATCAAATGATTTTTTTTGACTTTGTGATGGGAGTTCTAATATTTCCTTGAGGTAGAGATACAGTTTGGTTATTCATCAATAGGTTGAGGAAATTATTTCACTTCCAACTTATCTAAGAGACCTTATCTAATTAAGAGGTAGGAAGGATTTACATCTGGAAGATATTATGACATCATAGTGTACCATATTCTATCATTTCATAACAAAATTCCTAGTTCATATAACAATTCTTAAAAGGGTTTTAGAAGGAACTGGGATCATAGGTTCTTTTTAGTACTACATATCACCCTCAAACTGATGGGTAGTTCATGTGAGTGATTCTGGTGTTAGAGGATATTTTAGGTGCATGTACCCTTGGTTTTGAATGTTCATGGGAAAATAATATTCATATAGATGTGTTCTTGTACAATAACATATTTCAAAAATAATTTATATGGATCAATATATTTCCCTATATGATAGACATTATAATTTAAAATTATGATGGATTGAGATAATTGATGCATCCCTACTAGGTTTTGATATCCTTATGGATACATTAGGGAATGTTTAGCTAGTTCACAAGCATATGGAAATAGCTCAGTCCACACAGAATTCCAATACTGATTTTCATCGTATACCTATGGATATTAAGGTGGTACATGATTTCTTTCTATGAATTTTTTTAGGTATGGTTCATAAACGAATCAGAAGACTCGTTATGTTATATACATGTTTTTTTGGGCCTTTAAAGATGGTGGAGAGACTTGGGCCGGTAGCCTATTAGTTTCTATTACCTTAGATATATTATTCCATGTATAAAGTCTTAAAAATATCTCATATTGGATAGTATCATCCATTGTCATCTAATTCATTGGATCCTGATGATATCAATCTTGAGGTGGATACATCCTTTGAGGAGCATATGGTTGATATCTTTGATTGTATCATGATGGTTCTATGAGGTAGGTCAGTTCCTCTAATCAGAGTACTATGGAATCATGGACATTTTCAGGATGTGACGTGGGAAAGAGAGGTTGATGTATGTGCACATTGGCTGGAACTCTTCTCTAACGGTGTTCTTCAACCCACTATAGGGAAACATGGGGAAGATTTGTCTTAAATAGGGGAGGTTGTAATGTATCATCATTATCAAATAGTTTTATACATTTAATTTTTTCATTAATTCTATAGAATATAAATTTAAATGAATCCTAGGAGGTTAAAGGATGATTTAGGTGTGCCCGGTGCATGTTCAAATCTTGGAGCACCAAAAATGGAGAAAACATGTCACATCCCAAGATTTTTTTGAAATAGTGTGACCTAGGGCACACGCCCGTGCGGGCTGTTGTAGGATTCAAATAGTGATCAAACACATGTTATGAGGATGGTTATTCGGACCATTCTCCTTTCCCATGCACCGTTCCTAGGACGTAGTAACATGGGTATGTTTCGTGCACAGCTTGACCAAACGATGCATCCAAACCGTGTGTAGCCTATATTGGGGGTGAAATTACCACCATTCCCTTCATTCATGTTTTAGTAATTTTCTCTTATTCTCCTCATATTTCCAATTGTTATCTACATGCTATAGGTTCTATTCAAGATCATATCCTCCTCCATTGGGGTTTTGTGATATCTATCTCAAATCTCCTCTAATCTCTTTATCACTAGAAGAAATAGAATTTCCTAGGTATGCTCTACTATCTGTGTTTCATGATTTATATGATTCTCCAATATTTATTGTACTATTTTTATGTGATTCATTTATGATCTATTTTAAGGAGTATCTTAAAAATTCCCATGTTTTACATTGAATATCAAGCATTTTTACAGGATGCATGGAGTTCAAAAACTATGAGTTAGGTATTCTACTCTTTTTTCCTTCAATTTTTTTGATCTTTAATATCGCATCATTGTACCACTAGCTTAATACTTCAATTGAATCCTTGATATTTAATATTAATTTAACTATAATGATCTTCCATGTCTTTAGTGACTGTAACTAATGGTTAAAAAATTAATAGGGTGTTATCCTTGCCTTTTGCCCACCCCTTTGGGTGCACTATCCAAAATAGCCAAGGATATTTATTTTTTGAGTGGGGTTTCACCTTGTTTAAATGGATAAAATTGATCAATGGTTCTATTGAGTAAAGAATCCTAAGTTGGATCCCTCTTTTAAATTACTATGCTTGGTTGTTATTGATTGTACCATGTTTAATTCCATATTCCATGACATTATTTAAGTTTCATTTTTTATATCACCTTCCTTGAATTTAATTTCCCATGCATGTGTTTAATTCCTTTCTTCGTGGATTAATCTTTTAAATTTTAATTATTCCATGTTCCATGTGCCTTTCCTTGTAAAATTCTTATTTCTAATAACATTGTTTTGGGTTGAATGGAATGTGATATTTGTTCAATATTTATGGATTGGGTTACTGGTATGTAATTTATGACAAGTTCTTGGATACATGTTAGTGCCACATTTCTAATGTTGTTACCATTGTTTTTTTGGTTCCAATTATATACCATGCTTTTTAACCTCATTTCCTTGATGTAGTTTAATTAATGTGATGACATGTAATTGATTTTACTTAATGCTTGTTTTTTTCTGCCTTACCAAATGGTTTGATCATATTTTATTCCATGTGTCTTTCTACAAAAGCGTGTCATTTTTGTTGGTTTAAATTTCATTGATGGTTAGATTGAGTAAGAAAGTAGTTGAGACAAACACTATTTGTAATGTCATTATATATATATATATTAATTTTGCTTTTCTTTGGATTCTTTATCACCTGATACAGGATGGGAGAGAACAGTGGATAGACACGTCGTGCTCATTTGGTTACGGCTCAACACGCCGGGGGTGATGATTTGGCTTGGTATGAAAGGGTTTCCCTGTTGGTTTCTTATACTATTGTGTGATACATGTTCCTTAGGGTAGAAACTATGGATGGACCCATTTGAAATAAGGCTATGGTAGGCTATGGGTGATACTTGGTTCCTAACGTGATTTACCTAGGACAAACATAGAGTAACCATGCCTCATATGATACTAGGGAGATCGTATGTGTATCCTATGATTGACTCAGGGGTTTTAGATTATATTTTATGTTCTCATATCGATACATGGGATTATTTTAGATTTCATTAGATTCTATCGGCCCTCCAACTTTGATTTTATGGATTAAATGATTATTTGTTTCTATGATATACCTCTATTATTATTTTTATAGTTTTCTTATGAATATGTGATGATATTTCTTGTTTTACAAGCACACATGAGTGATGACTTGTGAACTTGACCCCAAATCCAATAACATGCTTTGGGGTATTCCGTTAATGGTTTTCATTTTATTAATTTTGGTCCTTATATACATATTATTATTGCACAGGTATCTTATATAGACTTATATCATAGTCTGACAAAGTAGGTATGGGACAGGTGTCTGTTTAGGAACCCAGACCAAGATGTAGATATTTATTTATTAATTGGTCTTCATTTATCATATATAAAACAATGTATCTTATTTACAACAAGAAATGGAAAGGTCTAGACACTGGTTTTTTTAGCCTAATGAGATATATATATCACACCCTTTTAAAGTGCTTTTTTTGTACCCAAGTATACTTTATGATCATAGGTTTGGAGAAAGTGAAGTGTGCTACTTTTGATGCTTGATTTTCTTACTGCTTAGGATGGATCATATGGTAGAGGACCAAGCCTAATATTGAGATACATATATTATTATTTTTATCTTTATTTTTATATTTTTTTATCATGTAGTGTATTCTTGTACCCATGTTCCCCAAACCCTCATTTTATAAAGACATGTGACATCTTCAGTATAATCATTGTATCTATTATGAATATCATCTTATTCTAGTTCGTTTTTTATATTGAATTGATTATTCCTTTACATCCGCTAATCTAGGTTTATTCTTATGCATACAGTATTTAATTTTTATTGTGTATTGTTGTCCTTACTTGATCAATAGGGACATAGTCTCCCCACAAACACACCTTGGGCCCTCACAGCAATTCGGTATCCACTGGATTTCAGAGAGATATGCTTATGGTCATGTGGATAACTGGGATCACAGAACAGTTTAGTGGCACCTAGGTATATGATTCTACATGAACCCTTGGTCAATATGAAAGTACCATTTAGATATTATATGATTTTTTAAGATTATAATGGATGTAATTCAATCTTTATTTTGATCATCCACTACAACTTTTTTGATTTCTTATATAAAATAATTCACTTATTTTTTCAAAGAGAACTATGATAATTTTCTATGTGATGATATGTATAACACAATATTTTTAGAATGGATTTTTATAGATATTTTAATTATGAGGTAATTAATTCAAATAAATGGCTGAGGTAGATAAAACTATTTAGTGACTTATCAAAGAAGTGAATATTTTATAGAAGAGACACATTAATAATTTTCAATTATATATAGATTTAATGATTTTTATTTAATAATTCCTTCAAATATCACCAAGGAACAGGGTTAGAAAATATGGGATGATGGTAATTAAGGTTTCTAAATAAATTGGATTACTTTTTAATTATTGATCATTTGGGGAATATAGATTATATCTTAATGATTCTACCAAAGATATCATGTGTGTGTCGTTTATTTTATGTATCACATTAGAGAAAGTGTATACAACAAAAATCTCATATATTAATATCAAAAATTTAAAAACTACAAGATAATCTTCTTTAGGAGGAATAACTACTGGAGATATTCATTCATAGAGATAATCTACTATGAAACAACACTCCATGCCTACAAAAAAAATTTGTAAAAATCATATGTTTGAGGAATAAATTTAGGAACCAAATGATATAATGTCACTGATTTACCAATATATATTTTCATTTTCAATAAAAAAAATTATGAGCGGTTATTTAAAAGGTATAATTTATTATGCTAATCATTTATTGTGAAATTAACATTTTCTATAAATCATTTCTTACATGAAACAACAATCTAAAATAATTAATTCCATATTTAATTATGGTTGAACATTAAAATTTATTATTTATTAAATTAAAAATAGAAAAATGAAACATAATAAATTGAATTATAACATTACAAAAAACTTATAAATTAAAATATTATAAGATATAAAGACTAATTTCCATGATCTCCAATGAAGATAATACCATTAATGTCAACTATATAAAATAATTAAGTAGATTTCAGATTTAATAATATTATTGTGAAATTAATGATGTAATTATATGATTGATTTTTACAATGTCTTTAAGGGATTATATATAAATGGAAATAGAAAATAAGGACATTATATAGTGGTTGGAAATATATGACTAATGGGAATATGTAGACATTGGGTGTATATAGTAATTATAAATAAGAGTTACTAACCTGACATATTAATGGATAGAAGAAATAATATTTTATACTCAATTACAATAATCATAATATGTGAAATTTTAAATATAGGAAATGGTGATGTGGGTAAAAATTGATGTACTCGGGTTGTTAAAATTATATTATAAATTAAAATCTATGTTATATATTTGTATATGTCGTCTATAAGAGGTCCATTATTTCTTTCATTGGGAGGAGGTGGGATCAATATAATTTCCACTCGACCATACACAATCTAAAGAATAATTTTTTACATGTATGGGTTGTTGGAAATTTATGGTGTGATAAGTTTATGTTTTGAAGATCAATATGATATCCATGGAAGCTGAATCACCACTCATCACTAGTGCCACTACATTTATAACCCAAAGGGTATTATGTAGAGACCAAGGGGTGTTTTCAATATAGATGATAATAGGATATCATAATGTTATTGTTAAGATAATAAATCATATTTCTATAATATTTATTTTTAATCATTCATAATATTAGCTATATTTTATTAATTTTTAAAATTTAGTAAATTTATCCACATGATAATAGCATTAAATATATTTATACAATTCAAATAATTACATTAATACAAATGTAATAATAAGTTCATATAATTTTTTGTAGATTATATATATTCATGAAATTGTATTAAAATCACATAAATTCAATATGAGATATTTTTAAATGAATAATTTTCTTCTCCTTTTTTATTTTTTATCTTAATAAATAATTTCTATCATTATTAAATAATATTATCAGTGAAATATGTATTTTATATTTTGAATTAAACAAATTAATATTTATTTTAAAAAAAATTCCAAAAATGAGATGAAATTAATTTAATTATTATAATGATATTTTATGTGGAAATTCTTTAATGCATAATATGGGTTTTTTAGGATTTCAGTAGATCCTTTTTGAAAAATAAATTTATAAAAATAAATTTTTAAGTGAAAAATGAAATGATGAAATTATTTAATAAGGTTTACTTCATTTTTATAAAAAATAAGTAAGTTATAATGGTAGATGTCAGTTTCCACATTAAAGGATAAAGTGATGTAGAATAAAAGGTAATGTGATAAAATATCTTTAAAAATTATTTATAAATATTGGGATTTTATAATTCAGGACATATCTTGGTCCATTTTCTAATAGTCTTCAAATTGCTTTAAAAAATTGCATTCCTTACGCATTAATGAATTGGTGTTTGTGAATATTACATTAAAACTCACATATAAAAGTTTATATCATCTTCCCACTTCAAGACATATAATTACATTGGTTTAAATTGTACTACCAATATAAATTATATTAATAAAAATCAAGTACTGTGTTTTTAATCCCCTTGTTTGAAGAATAAACCAAAATCTATCAAAACCAATGAAATTTTAATATGTAAATCAACTTCCTATAAAAATATGTACATATAATTGCTATCTAGTATGGTCATTTTAAGTTTCTAGTTATGATATTTAGTCTCACTAATGCTCCAATGATATTCATCGAACAGATTAAATAAAATTCTTTATTTTATAGACACATTTTTAGTTTTTTTAATTATATTTAAGTGTAATCTACATCAAAGGATAAGAACATGTAACATTTGGATACTAAACATTTTATCATGAAAGAATATTGATTGTATAGTAAAATTTACAAGGGTGAATTTTTGATCCTGAATGTGAATCTTTATGGTAATTTTATATCTGATAGTGGAATGTCTATATATCCTGAACTAATAAAAGAAATAGTGTCCTGGGGGTATCCCAAAACTAATTTTGAAATTTAGATCTTCTTATGATTATCATGTTATTATATGCATTTTGTTCAAGTATTTTACAATATTTTATCTCTAATGATAGAATTTACTCATAAGGGTATATATATTGAATGGAATGAAAATTTTAAGTGATATATAGAGGATATGAAAGTTAGGATGACTTCATATCCAGTTATAAATCATTAGAAGCTATATATATGTCATGATGTATTCTAAGAGTCTTTATTTTTAGGGATGTGGTTTGTCTTGATGCATGAGAAGCAGGTGGTATCCTTTGGATCACGCTAGTTACACCATCATGAGAAGAACTACCCTACCCTTGATCTTGGGAGAGTAGTGTTTATGAATTCACTAAAAATGTTGTTGAATTGTCTCTTTTGGGATTGGTTTATAGTATATTATGATCATAGAATAAGGTTGTATATTTTTTCTCACAAGAATCATAAATTATGAAAGCGGTGGTAGGATGAGTATCATTAGACTTTTGACATTGGTATTTTTTATAATCCTAGGAAAGGGAATATGGTCACTGATTCATGATTAAAAAAATTACAAATTTCTGGCTAGATAAAATTAGTGAAAAATTTATCATTGATGAATTATTTTATTTGGATGATATTGGAAACATATAAGACTAAAGGTATGACGATATTATCTTCAGAAAAGGATGAATCATTATTTTATGAGAGGGTTTATCTACAAAATGTATCAAAATCTGATTTTTTGTTCTTGAGTAAAATCATAGATGGTTGGGAAACCTCGAGGGAGTGGTATTGATATCCAAGCATCGCCTTTTCTTCCATAGTAAAATTTATCTATGATGACTCTTTTCACTGAGATTATATTGAATAACATTGTTCTATTCACCCTGGTACAATGACAATGTATCCTAACATGAGTTGTTAGTTTTAGTGGATGGGTATAAGGACTTCAATTATAGATTTTTTGTCATAGTTCCTTACTTATTAGAGTATTAAAGTTTAAATATAGATACCTACTATCTTGTTTCAAGCCTTATGAATTTCAGTATGGAAATGTGATGTGATTTCCATAGACATTAATCTTGGTTTTCAATGGAATCCTAGTAGGTGTGAGATTTCAGAGATCACTGATCAACTTATGAAATTGCCATCTGCTCTTACAATTATATGTTTGAGAGGTTTAATACATCATCAGGTTCCCAATATGATTGTTTTTTGATAGGAACATGTGGTTCAAATACTTATTTTGGTTAGGTTTTTAAGAGGTGATGGGTTCCAAAATTATATTAATCAAGGATTATCATCTACAAATATATTGGAATATATAGAAATCTATTCTGATTCCTGAGGATATTTTATAAGAATGTGTACTTAAATTTATTTGTTTTAGGGGAAGTAAAGTTCCTCTAGTAATATTTTATCATAAAAAATTTTATCAATTAATTTTTAAGATGGAATCCCTTAGGTTGTTACATGGGAATCCATAGAAAATTTTGGGAGAGTAGACTATAGTTTGAGAAAGCCTCATTTAAGAGATGATATAAATGGTACATGTTGGCGCCAAAATAAGGCCCGAAAGAAAGGAACGAAAAAGACGGCTGGCGCGCTGCCTCGCGAAGCTCCGACGCGAAGAACCAACGCGAAGCACCACCGCGAAGCGCCCCGATCATCGCGACCTCGCGAAGCTCCAGAGGCGGTAACTCTCCGCGAACGCATTTGACGTTCGCGAGCCCGCCACGAAGCTCTAGAAGAGGTAACGCTCTACGAACGCATTTGATGTTCGCGAGACTGCCGCGAAGCTCCAGAGGCGGTAACTCTCTGCGAACGCATTTGACGTTCGCGAGCGCGCCGCGAAGCACCCGAGGCGGTGCGCAAGTTCTACTTCGCGGCACCCCTTCCCTATAAATACTGGACTCCCCCTGAGTCCCGAAGATGGACAATCCGACCTTTTGGCTTCTCCTATCCTGAATCGTGAAGCACTCTTTTCCCCAGGAATCATGATCTCCGTGAGGTACTTCTACTTCACGAGACGCCTTTTCTTTGTCTCGTTTTGAGCCCCTCTTCCGAGAGTGATGCCCTTCACGAAGCTCAAGGGCATTCGCGAAGGAAGGGGATTCCCAAGGGAACCCGGGCAGCCACGGAGAACTTATGCTTCGCGAAACACCCAACCTGTACTAGTGATTCCTATGCTAAAGCAGGATCGCTACACATCGCGAAACACACTACTTCGTAGGACCCTGCTTCGCGAGGCACCCCTTCTTCGCGAGGCAGTGCTCCGCGAACACTGTTCCACTTCACGAAGCACCCTCCACTCACACCTATGCCCCATGCTAAGTCCAAGGCACTCCACTTCGCGAAGCACACTCCTTTTCTTAGCAATTCCTCTTCCCGTGCGACCCTCCAGGTTTGCACGATGTGATTTCAAAGTCCCATGGACAATACCATCCATAGCGTTGCTTCGCCTAATGCTTCTTCGCATAGGCACGCTAACGGCTATTGCTTCTTCGCATAGCCACGCTAATGTGGACCCCTTGATGGTTCGTTCCACAACCCCCTTGACCATGGCCTTACTGGTACCTTCCCTTCCCCAAGGACCAGAGGGTACCGGTTATGTAAGCCCTAGGGGTGCGGAGTGAACCCACCTCATCTGAGCTGCATGACGTTAAACTGCCAAGCACCACGTCCTCAACACATGACGTTAAACTGTGACCTGACCTCGTGCCTCTCACGAAGGGTCCCCCCAGCTCGAACATTTTTTACGCCACTCATCTCCACGGGAGTGGAATCACCCATCCACAAGGGGTGATATCCTCCTTATTGGAGTGGCGTATGTTCTCAGGAGAAGGGCGACCCTAGTTCCCCAACGGATGGCTGCACCTCTGCATCTCCGTACTTCCCCACTACCAAGGTCAGTGGAGGGCGTGATAGGGAATGAGGCACCTCCCATCATTGTTCCCAAACCCCTCTTTTGCTGCGCTTTGTCGCACTATGGGCCTCCATCCTGGAGTAAGTCCCAGCACCATGGGTCGCCTAACGCGTAAGCCCCTCTTCGCTTCTCACGGACCCACCCTTCGCGACGTGATCGTCAGGTCCTTACAAGCTCTTGTTTCTCACACCGAGCATGACTCACGTGGGCTTAGAGTGAGCACCGACCCTGACCCCCACCCCTAGCGAACTACGAGGACTTTGATCCATGTCAAGGCATGGTACGTAGGAAGCCTCCATGAGGTTCAAGCCACATTGCTCGGTCGTTCATTCACGTCGAATCTCTTCCTCGTCCAGCATGACGTTAAACTGTATGCCCCTTGTCCCGCATGACATTAAACTGCACACCCATTCCTAGAAAACTACGAGGACTTTGATCATTGTCAAGTCATGGTACGTAGGAAGCCTCCATGAGGTTCAAGCCACATTGCTCGGTCGTTCATTCACATCGAGTCTCGCCCTCGTCCAGCATGACGTTAAACTGTATGCCCCTTTTCCCGCATGACATTAAACTGCACACCCATTCCCAGTGAACTACGAGGTCTTTGATCCATGTCAATGCATGGTACGTACGAAACCTCCCCGAGGTTCAAGCCCACCACTCATTGGACCATGGTCTGCCTTCACGTCGGTTCGCCGACAAAGCCCCATTTAAACTACGAGGTCTTTGATCCATATCAAGGCATGGTACGTAGGAAGCCTCCAAGAGGTTCAAGCCCACCCATCATTCATTCACGTCGGGTCTCATCCCCATCCAGCATGATGTTAAACTGCATCCCGGTCCGACGGCAAGCCGTTGTGACTCATCCATTCCGAACTACGAGGACTTTGATCCATGTCAAGGCATGGTATGTAGGAAGCCTTCACGAGGTTCAAGCCCACCACAAGTGGACCCCCGGGTCCACCTTCATGTCGGTTCGCCGACGAAGCCCCTTCCGAACTACGTGGACATTGATCCATGTCAAGGCATGGTATGTAGGAAGCCTCCCCGAGGTTCAGGCCCAAAAATCATTGGCCCAAACCGTCTCCTTGTCGGTGTGCCAAGCCCCCATTTTCACCCGAACTACGAGGACTTTGATCTATGTCAAGGCATGGTACGTAAGAATCCTCCCAGAGGTTCAAGCCCATCTCCCATCGGACCAACGTCCCTCATTTACGTCGGTTCACTGACACCCACCGCCCGTCGTTTATTCACGTCAGGATTCGCTATCGTCCTGCATGACGTTAAACTGTATTCCATCAATCCTTTGAACTACGAGGACTTTGATCCATGTCAAGGCACGGTATGTAGGAAAGCTTCCCGAGGATCAAGTCCACCACCAGTGGACCCACAGGTCTGCTTTCACGTCGGTTCACCGATGAAACCCTTTGAACTATGAGGTCTTTGATCCATGTCAAGGCATGGTACGTAGGAAGCCTTCCATAGGCTCAAGTCCACCACTCATCGGACCAAGGTCCACTTTCACGTCGGTACGCTGACGATGCCCATCGGACCAAGGTCCACCTTCACCTTGGTTCGCTGATGACATTCATCGGTCCAAGGTCCACCTTCATGTCGGTTTATCGGCACCATCCCGAACTACGCGGACTTTGATTCCCTGCCACGGGGATACGTAGGAAGCCTCTCCAAGGCTCAAGCCCAACCTCACCATCACCCCTGTGATGGTCCCATTTCACTCCCCCTCCACTACATTCATCCACCTATCACCCATCCCGATTCTCGCCCGGACCGTCATATCTCGGTGAGACCATGTTGGTATGCTCCTCTTTACAGCCGCCCATGGGATGGCCCTGGTATCGGCATCCCTTCAAGGGGAATCCCTCAATCCGATCTATCCTAGATAATGCTCTGATCGGGCTGATCCATCTCCACTGGATGTTAAACTCGTGGCATACCCTGTGTTAAACACGGGAAGCTGAGGAAAACCTCAGATATGTGTCTATGGCATATAATTCCCCGCATTCGATGTGGGATGCCTCGGGCTTCCACGCCCTCGAGAAGCACTGTGACCAGGGATAATAGACAGACATGCCAGGTTCCCCAGCATCCAGACACTCTACTGATGGCTCAATGTGACTACTCCCCTGACTGAAGTTTTCTACCCTGACTAGACCCTTTGGAATGTCCCGAAAGAAGCAGTGTAATTAATCGGCGTCCATGGAAACATGGCACTGGGAAGAGTTTCACGAACTACGTATTAAATCTATGAGGGAGACCCGGACTAGGTGACGAGTTATGAGGAGGAGTCCCCAGAAGGAGGACCCAACATCCCATCATCCCGTTTCGATCAAGGAGAAGACGTCCCTGAACAAGGAGCGAATGTCGCCCGCCTTTGGAAAGAGGGAATGCGGGGCAACAAGCACCGCGCGTCCTCCTCCGCAGACGGACGGATGTGCGCGCGCCCCGGGTGGTGCTAGCGATCGGGCCCATGGCCCCGATTCCCCGTAAGGGTGTACGATGTAGTGTAGGATTACATCCTTATTCACGTCGGGATCATGTACCATGTCGTACGCCATCCCTTACGAGGCCCAGCCTCAGGCCCCTTGGCCTCCTCGGGTCCCCGACCCCCGTCCTCATGTAAGACGCTAAACTGCAAACCAGTCAGGCCTTCCTGACTGATGCCTGACCTTAGGCCCTTTGGCCTTCTTGGCCCCCCCAGCCCAGGTCCCCTCTTACCCAGGGTGTACGGTGTGGTGTAGGACTACGCCCTTATTCACGTCGGGATCATGTACCATGTCGTACGCCCTCCCTTTACGAGGCCCAGCCTCAGGCCCCTTGGCCTTCTTGGGTCCCCGACCCTCGTCCTCATTGCAAGACGTTAAACTACAAGCAGATCAGGCCTTCCTGACCAATTCCTAACCATCAGGCCCCTTGGTCTTTCCGGCCCACGACCCAGGTCCTCTCTTATAGGATTGTATGGTGTGGTGTAGGACTACGTCCTCATTCACGTCGTCTTCTTCGCCATACCGTACACCTCCCTTGTTTAGGGGTATATTAATCCCCTTCTCGTCTCGTATGACGTTAAACTATATTTGGAGAACTACGTGTGGCTTGATTCCCATCCTCATGGGATATGTAGGACCACCTGAATGTCTAGGATTTGGGTCCAGCCCCATCCCTCGGGAATCTTCATCCCATCTTGGCCTACCCTTCCTCCATGAAGGGATTATATGGTGTGGTGTGGGATTATGTCCTCATTCGCGTCGGTCTCGTAATGACCACGCCATATACCTCTCCCTACTGAGCTGTTTCATCAATCCCTTTTCGGCAGTCCACCGATGTGCCTGGGAGTACTCTGGTTTATTACCAGAAATGCCAAGCTTTACTCGGACACGTCCGCACCCGCTTTCCAGGCTTTGTGTATCCCTGCATCAGGGATTTCATCATCCTTCACACCCGGAGGGACCCCCAAGAATGGCTTGGATACTACGCCCAAGGGCTCTCCTACCGTTACGGGCCAACGCCCCCGAGGGTTTCGGACAACGAATCGATAAAATCCCGCATTGCGAATATGGTCAGCAGTTGATGCTCGTTTGTTGTTCCCACCTCAGGCTAACGCGATATGGATGCTGTGTTGTGAACACGGTCAGCAGTTTTCCTCTATCACCACGCCAACCCATTAGGCCCAAAATGTCGGGTGCAAAATTCACGCCCCTCATCACTTCACCGTGTCCGAACGGAGTCTCGGAACTTTCGGTACTTTTCCTCTGTGCACGTCTGGACGTTGGGGGAACAAGTCGTGTCAAAGGTGTCCTTCGGGGCTCTACCAACCCCCGTTTGACTCACCCCAAAGTATTGCAATGAGGATACCCCCTTGTTTCCCACACCGAGTTTAACTCACGTGGGCTTAGGAATCGGGTTGACATCTGTTCTTACTCGGGAAGTTGTCACCATTCATGGTCCGAACTCTAAGACCATAAACTAAGATTCTCATCTGGAACTACGTTCATCTTGATTCCTATCTTGATAGGATACGTAGGAATTCCCAAACCCCTTGTCTTTGGGTCCAGCTTGGGTTCAGCAAATTCACCTCTCTGGTCCTCCCTCCAGGGCCCCGACTACGGGACCGCGTGGCATAGTGAGGGATTATGTCCTCATTCACGTCGGGTTTGCAATGGCTGCACCATGCACAGCCCCGTTCTTCCCTCCTATTCCTTGTCTAGAACGACATTAAAAGGAACCCTTTAGAACTACGTGTGGCTTGATTACCATCTTCATGGGATACGTAGGACCGCCCAGACGCCCTGTCATTGGGTACAAACCATTTGGGGAACCAGTCTCCCCCCCTGTTTCACCTCATACCTCTATATAGGCCCCTCGGCCTAAGGTCTCCCTCTCTGATTGGCGTACAATTTGATGTGGGATCATGTCTCCATCAATTGTGTTTTATAAGACTACACACGTTCCCCGCCTAGCATCGTCTCTGCTACGTCTGCGCTACATGACGATAAAATGCATGCTTGGTCCTATCATACGACCATAAACTGTGACATTATCGTCATGGCCGCACAACGAAAAATGGCACTGCATTGTGGTGACCTCGTTGTAGAGGAAATCACGTTGGGTATTGGTCACGTGTCGTGCCATTTGTCAACGCCCATTACGGCTTGATCCTTGTGGTGACACCACAACCTACTACTCTAGGCATGTCGCTTCACCAAAAAGAAACCATTCACCTTAAAGAACAAACAAGACTTATCAAATTCCGCTTCTTTTAGTGCAAGGGCCATGGCCGCACTCCCCCTTTTCCCCTGGCATTGGTACCTTACCGTGCCACCCTTCAGAACTATGTATGGCTTGATTCTCATCCTTATGAGATACGTAGGAGCACCCGGGCACTTCCCTGCGGGCCCAGCCTAACCTTCGTGTTCGTTCCCTCGACTCGAGAATTTCCCCAGAGAATGCATGGTAAGTAGGGCTTAGGTCCTCATTCACATTGGGTTTTGTAACCACCTTTCCATGTATCCCCTGCTCCCCTTACCCATCCATGGTCCGAATTCTACGACCCTAAACTATGATCTCCCCATGGGAAAGGAATTTTCTCCCTCTCTCTAATACGTCTCGTTGTCGTATTCAGATGTGTTTCGACAAAGATCCCGAAGTGTGGGATTTTCATGGGGACATTCCCCTCGTCCCATGAACAAGCTTCGTGAGATCGCTATTTGGATCCTCATCCTCTTCCACATCCAAAAGGACCCTCGGATGACATGGATACTAGGCTTAAGGGCTCTCCATGAATGCTAGACCTAAGGGCCCTCCAATCGTCTCGGTCCAACATCCCTACGGATATTTGACAACATTTGTGACATGGTACCGTGTTTCGAACATGGTCAACGGTCAACCCTCATTTGTCTGTCCCCATTCTAGGCTAACGCGACAGGATGTTGTGTTGCGAACACGATCAGCAGTTATCCTCCATCGCCACGCCACCATCATCGTGATCTAAATCTCGAGTGCCATGATTCACACATTTCCACTTCCTAATGTTCAAGTGGAATTCCATCATACTCGGCTCTTTCTCTTCGTGCATCTAAGTGCGCTAAATGATTGTGTTAGTGTCATTGGGCCAGTATTCACTGAATGTCCCTTTGCCCTAACCTGCCCCTTTCTGTGTCTGGAAATTCCCACCACTACTGCTTGTTTCCCACACTGAGCACGACTCACGTGGGCTTAGTAGTTTTGGCAGGATGTGTACCAACATGGTCAGGCTTCTCATCGTCCCGCATGACGTTAAACTAAGCTTCCAGAACTACGTATGGATTTATTACCATCCTCATGGGGTACGTAGGAACGCCCGACCACTCTGCTTCGGGCCCAGCCCAATCCTCACTCTTGGTCCCTCGTCCTGAAAAGTTTCCTTCGGGGGTATGTGGTATGATTCAGACTCCAAGTCCTCATTCACGTCGGTTTCATATCCACGCGCCACACGCTCCCTGGGATCTTCCGTTTTATTTCACGTCCTATCATATGAAGTTAAACTACAGGAGTCCATGTGTCCTCAACGCATGACACTAAACTGCGGTTCTACCCAGAACAAGTTCAGGATGCCCCAAGTTCCCATTGGGAAGTGACCGATCCCCTCGTCAGAGGGGCCTTGTCTGAAAGAAGGAATGATCCATGATCAAACCAATGCGCCCATATGGTGTACTCCCACCACGGTGGTGTGACTACCTAAGTGTTAGATTCTGTTCGGACAAACCATCACTCCATATTCCATGCTTTGCGTACCCCTTATTCGGACCCTCGTCCCCTTTCATGTCTCACGGGACCCCCTAACGGCCTGGTCTCATGCCGCATCGGCTCACCTACCATCCTGGGCCAACGTTCCGGAAGACCGGTCATGTCGGGAAGGACCCCCTAACAGTATGGATGTCTGACCTATGGTCTGCCAACTGTCCTGGGCCAACGTCCCAAAGGATTGATCGACGACATTTTTGACATGGTCCCGTGTTTCGAACATGGTCAGCGGTTGATGCTCATTTGTTGTCCCCATTACAGGCTAACGCTGTAAGGATACCGTTTCTCCTCCAAGGTCAACGGTTGTCCCCTATTGTCACGCCATCTCCACAGTGTTCTGAATCTTGGGTATCGTGATTCACACTTCCCATTTTCATCTGTTTGGACCGATTTCAGCGCCCCTGGCGTTGCCCCGTCCGTGCATAAGAGCACGCTAAAGAAACGGTGATTCGGTTATCCTGAAAGTTCCTTCTCCGATCAAGACTCTCCCATCTTTCATAAATTCGGACTGGTAATCCAAATCCAGGATTCCCGGAGCGTGATCCCCACTCCTATGTTAGGCGGGATGAGAGGGCAACTATCTCCTGTTTCTCACATCGGGCTCGACCCACATGGGCTTGGGGAATTGTCGCCGAACGTCCGGCAAACATTGTAGGGATGTAACAAGGCGATTCAAACAGTGGAAATCGTGCGCGCTACGGCATTCAAAACAAAGAAAGGAAGGAAATTGAAGCACAAAAGTACCAATAAAAGGGTTTGGGGTTTGTTACAATACTCGGGGGTCGATTCCCCCCAGGGACGGGTTGACCCCGTCAAAAGAGCGTGTAGCTCCGCCACCCGTTGGCTTGTGGCATCCAAGGCTTACTGCCGGTTTATTAGCTCTCGCTCCTCCTCAGCAGCGGCGGGGCGCAGTTCGTCAGTCCTGGCTTTGGCCCTCTCTACGTCAGCTTGAACGGCAGCCATCTTTCCCGAGGTCTGCCTCATATGATCTTCTTCCTCTGCCAGCTTGGCCTTCAACCATGAGACCAGCTCAGATTGTGCATCAAGAGAGGCTGAAAGCTCGTCTGCCCAAGTCTGAATCTGTTGGACCTCACCTTCAGCCTCCTGGAGCTTCTTGATGCTGGTTGCCTTCCTCCACTACCAGCCCGCACTGAGCCCACGATCATGCTCCCGGTTCTTCTCAGCCATAAGATCTCGGATGAGTGCATGAGGACGTTGAGCGTCCACTCCCCCAACACATAGTTCGCGCAACCGCGAGCAGATTCTATCCATTTCGGCCAGCCATTGCGCTTGGGGAGTGTCCTTGATAAAGCGCGTGATCAGCTTCCACGACCGGCGGTGGACTATGCTGTTGTCTTCCTCGTCGGAGGTTGTTTCGTCCCAGTCTGCGCGATTGGCAGTCTCGTACGCAGGATACGCCCGCAAGAAATCCTCGGTAGGATCTACATCTGGTGTTGAATCCAGTACGACACCTGGCACCGAAGCAGGCGCGACAGGACTGGGACCGACCGGTTGATCCTCTTCCTCGGAGTCCACCTCAATGACTTCGGGTATGGCCCTGTTGGTGGTCCCTCCAGTGATGGTGTGCGTCGCAGCTTGAGGAGATGGCAGGACTATCGCCACCATCACCGGCATGCCCCTAGGAGGGACGCCACCAGACATCCCGACCAGTCTTACCGCAGAAGCCCACGCCAGTCGAAGAACTGTATGACAGAGAGGAACATAAACATTAGTTGGCATGGTCCACATGTGACAACGAGGAGACTGGTAGAGGAGACTTACGGAGATCGACCTCCCGGCGCTACTCTTGAGCCGATACTGACGGGACCCCGAGGTGAGGCCCTCCGTATACTGTTGTAAGGTATGAAGATTCCGGAGGAGCCACCTCGGGTGCTTTGGTCCCACCAGACGCCGAACTGGACGCAGCTATAGGCGCAGGTTCTGAAGGTCCCGCATCATCACCCGCTAATGACCGAGAACGAGGCCTGCGAACAAGTTCCTCCTACATGGCTCAAACATCGGTGAGAATTCCATAGTGACCCATGAATGGATCGTAAGGAAAGAAGTTCTGAATTCTACCTCGAGATCTTCCGTGAAATCGTTGGATTCTGAGCCTCGGTCTCTGACCCCGCCCTCCTCCAACGGGCTCCCTCCTCCAGCCTCATCCTCCCGAGAGGAGTCCTCTGATTCTTCCGGTAAGGGGAAGCGCTCCCTCAGATCGGTAGCCGATAACTGTGGGGGGACCGTCTGATTCAACAGTACCCTCACCCTGTCTGTCATTGGGCGAGGGACACCCCTGGAGTGGACGTAATCCTCCAGCTCGTCCAGGTATTGTTCTGCCTCTGCCGGAGATGCCATGAATCCAGCCCGAACTGGGCCTATGCCCGGAAATTCCATCCCAAGGCGATTCAAGTGCGCCCATATCTCAGGTGGGCTGAGGAATTTCCGGTTGACATCCCAAATGTCCGAGGCTTCCGGGAAGACAACATCCTCTGCCATGTCAATATGACGCAGCCGCTTCCTCGGAGCCTGAGTGGATATCCTACGAAATCCCCTCGGTGGCCGCCCCTCCGGATGGCCCTACTCTTCCGGAATCACCGGATCCACCGCCGCTTCCATACCCTCAGCCGGTGCGGGTCTCGCGGCCATGGCAGCCCCGCTACCGCGAGCGGCCCTAGCTGCCCTCTGACCCCGACCTCGGGATAGGGGAGGCCCACCGTCACCGACCCGGATAGTTGGTTGCTTCAGCATCTCCCCTGGGTAAGCAGCCTCCCAACTGATGGCGTACTCCCTCACCAATCCGAAAGTGGCACTGGAACTGCCTCGCAAATCGATGCAGGGTGTACGGTTCGCAGAGTGGCTCACGATCTATCCGTGCCACCAAAACTCCACCTCAAAAGGCCAAGAGGTAAGCCCGATGTTCTTCCCTTCCCCGCCCGTCATCAGTAAGTATCCCCGTCGGAAATGGGAAGGGGTGGAAGTTAAACTCATCCGCCCACCACACCCGATTCAGCACCATCAGATTGGCTAGTTTGAACAGGAAGCTCCCGACCGCGTTCAGGATGGAGGGGCGGAAGTTCGATCCCGACGGCGAAATGGGGTATGGATACTCATAAATCCCCCTGATATGCGCTTCGATCCACCCATACAAGAGGTGGAAGGGCCCGCATATCCTTGGTGACTTCTTGCCCTCGCTAATATGACACAACATTCTGTACAGTTTGGTGAGCATCGGAATCCCCAGATTGATCTGCTGCCCCATGGACAACATCGACACCATGATAAATGAGCTGGGTCGTACCCCCATGCTTGTATCTCTCACCGGTAGGATCCAGCCACAGATGAGAGCCACAATGAACGCTGCCATCCTAACTATCGGCTATTGTTCAGTACTAACACTGAAACCCCAAGTATTCCATTGGTTGTCCTCCAAGACCTGCCAATACGAGTGCCCCTTACCCCGTTGGGCTGCTCTTGGACATGTTCGAGGCCTCGGAGGGAACTCTTGATTCTCTGGGAAATTCAGGAAGCATTTGAACCATCTCCTAAAGTGGACATCCCTCACTACCTCCTTGTCCTCTCCAAGGGCAAGTGCCATCAGCGCTGACGCCAGTCGCGGCATTTGCTCCGTATCCTCCCACGCGCTGATGACGGGGAGGAACTCGTCATACATGGCCCCCAAGATCGGGACCCCATAAATTTGGTGGACATCCCACAGGCTGATACACACCTCCCCATGATAGAGGTGAAAGGTATTGGTCCTAGAAGACCATTTGCTCAGCAGTTCCGGCATCAGTTTCTTTGGTTGGTAAATGTGGAATTGGGGGGCCCATGCTGCCTCATACAACCCCACTCTCCTCAGCTCGGCCCCAAACTCCTCGTATGAGGCACCTACCCAGTAGGCACGGTCCCAGTCATTAGTAAATTTTCCGCCCTGGTGCAGGTCCCACTCATCGGACAATCCCTTCTTCGAATCCTGCAAATCCGCCTTCAACATGGTGCGGTAGAGGGGAGGGGACGTCCCCAGTTGCAGTGGCCTCCCATCAAAATCGTTCACATGGTTGTAGAGACAGTCAGCGGGAATGGGTGTGAAGTCCTCCCATGCATGACCATCGGCCGCCCTGAACCATTGGTGCTAGCATGGTGTGCTCCTTAACCAACAAGCTGGTTCGTCCCTACTCGCCTTCGGGATGAAGACGCCATCCCTCAACCCGAAGCCGTACAATGGCAGTTTCTTGCACTACGGGTAATTCTTCTGGACCTCCAACAGCTGATCTATCAAAGAAGTGTGGTCCGAGTTGCTTCAGACCATCTCCCCCAGGCCTGGACAGTTGGTCATCTCATCCCGACGAGCAGCATCTGCAAGCACCCCCAATACAGCCTCTTGATGGGCAATTTTGATTCTGGCCCTCAGAAAAGAATTTTTTCAGATGGATCGCGAAGCTCGACCGCGAAGCTTAATCGTGAAGCCGGATCGCGAAGATCGGTCACGAGGTCATGCCGCGAAGTCTGGTCGAGGCCGACAAGCAGAGGTTCGCTTGGCGCGGACGCGGAGTCAGAAACCAGCGTTTCGCCGCGAAGCTCGATTCGCGGAGTACGCGGAGCTTCATGAAGTCGAGAGCACAAAAAGACAAGGAAGTCACGTGAAGACAAAAGAGGTCGACCCCCCTATTTATAGGCGGTGACCCCGGAGCATCGCGGCACACCTCACCCGCGCAGAGCATCGCGACGCGTCTGGATCAGTGGCCCCGGTCAACACCGCGGACCCCCTTCGCGGAGCTGCATCGCGAACCACCGACAATTTTGGCGATTTTTCCTCAGACTTCGACCCTTCGCCCTCCGCGGCTCCAAGTATAAGGGGGCATTTTTTGGCGCCAAAATAAGGCCCGAAAGAAAGGAACAAAAAAGACGGTTGGCGCGCTGCCTCGCGAAGCACCGACGCAAAGCACCAACGCGAAGCACCACCGTGAAGCGCCCCGATCATCGCGGCCTCGCGAAGCTCCAGAGGCGGTAACTCCCCGCGAACGCATTTGACGTTCGCGAGCCCGCCGCGAAGCTCCAGAGGCGGTAACGCTCCGCGAACGCATTTTACGTTCGTGATACCGCCGCGAAGCTCCAGAGGCGGTAACTCTCTGCGAACGCATTTGACGTTCGCGAGCGCGCCGCGAAGCACCTGAGGCGGTGCGCGAGTTCTGCTTCGCGGTGCCCCTTCCTTACAAATACTGGACTCCCCCTGAGTCCCGAAGATGGACAATCCGACCTTTCGGCTTCTCCTCTCCCGAATCGTGAAGCACTCTTTTCCCCAGGAATCATGAGCTCCGCGAGGTACTTCTACTTCGCAAGATGTCTCTGCATTGTCTCGTTTTGAGCCCCTTTTCCGAGAGGGATGCCCTTCACGAAGCTCAAGGGCATTCGCGAAGGAAGGGGATTCCCAAGGGAACCCGAGCAGCCACGGAGCACTTATTCTTCACGAAACACCCAACTTGTACTAGTGATTCCTATGCTAAGGCATGATCGCTACACATTGCGAAGCACACTGCTTCGCAGGACCCTGCTTCGCGAGGCACCCCTTCTTCACGAGGCATTGCTCCGCGAACACTGTTCCACTTCGCGAAGCACCCTCCACTCACACCTATGCCCCATGCTAAGGCCAATGCACTCCACTTCGCGAAGCACACTCCTTTTCTTAGCAATTCCTCTTCCCGTGCAACCCTCCAGGTTTGCACGATGTGATTTCAATGTCCCATGGACAATACCATCCATAGCGTTGCTTCGCATAATGCTTCTTCGCATAGGAATGCTAACGGCTATTGCTTCTTCTCATAGCCACGCTAATGTGGACCCCTTGATGGTTCGTTCCACAACCCCCCTTGACCATGGCCTTACCGGTACCTTCCCTTCCCCAAGGACCAGAGGGTACTGGTTATATAAGCCCTAGGGGTGCGGAGTGAACCCACCTCGTCCGAGTTACAGGACGTTAAACTGCCAAGCACCACGTCCTCAACACATGACGTTAAACTGTGACCCGACCTCGTGCCTCTCACAAAGGGTCCCCCCAGCTCGAACATTTTTTACGCCACTCGTCTCCACGGGAGTGGAATCACCCATCCACAAGGGGTGATATCCTCCTTATTGGAGTGGTGTATGTTCTCAGGAGAAGGGAGACCCTAGTTCCCCAACGAATGGCTGCACCTCTGCATCTCCGTACTTCCCCACTACCAAGGTCAGTGGAGGGCGTGGTAGGGAACGAGGCACCTCCCATCATTGGTCCCAAACCCCTCTTTTGCTGCGCTTTGTCGCACTATGGGCCTCCATCCTGGAGTAAGTCCCAGCACCATGGGCCGCCTAACGCATAAGCCCCTCTTCGCTTCTCACGGATGCACCCTTCGCGACGTGATCATCAGGTCCTTGCAACCTCTTGTTTCTCACACCGAGCATGACTCATGTGGGCTCAGAGTGAGCACCGACCCTGACCCCCACCCCTAGAGAACTACGAGGACTTTGATCCATGTCAAGGCATGGTACGTAGGAAGCCTCCATGAGGTTCAAGCCACATTGCTCGGTCGTTCATTCACGTCGAGTCTCGCCCTCATCCAACATGACGTTAAACTGTATGCCCCTTGTCCCGCATGACATTAAACTGCACACCCATTCCTAGCGAACTACGAGGACTTTGATCCATGTCAAGGCATGGTACGTAGGAAGCCTCCATGAGGTTCAAGACACATTGCTTGGTCGTTCATTCATGTCGATTCTCGCCCTCGTCCAGCATGAAGTTAAACTGTATTCCCCTTGTACCGCATGACATTAAACTGCACACCCATTCCTAGCGAACTACGAGGTCTTTGATCCATGTCAAGGCATGGTACGTAGGAAACCTCCCCGAGGTTCAAGCCCACCACTCATTGGACCAAGGTCCGCCTTCACGTCGGTTCGCCGACAAAGCCCCATTTGAACTACGAGGTCTTTGATCCATGTCAAGGCATGGTACGTAGGAAGACTCCAAGAGGATCAAGCCCACCCATCATTCATTCACGTCGGGTCCCATCCCCATCCAGCATGACGTTAAACTGCATCCCGGTCCGACGGCAAGCCGTTGTGACTCATCCATTCCGAACTACGAGGACTTTGATCCATGTCAAGGCATGGTACGTAGGAAGCCTTCACGAGGTTCAAGCCCACCACAAGTGGACCCTCGGGTCCACCTTCATGTCGGTTCGCCGACAAAGCCCCTTCCGAACTATGTGGACTTTGATCCATGTCAAGGAATCGTACGTAGGAAGCCTCCCCGAGGTTCAGGCCCAACAATCATTGGCCCAAACCATCTCCTTGTCGGTGTGCCAAGCCCCCATTTTTACCCGAACTACGAGGACTTTGATCTATGTCAAGGCATGGTACATAGAAATCCTCCCAGAGGTTCAAGCCCATCTCCCATCGGACCAAGGTCCCTCATTTACGTCGGTTCACCAACACCCACCGCCCGTCGTTTATTCACGTCAGGATTCGCTATCGTCCTGCATGACGTTAAACTGTATTCCATCAATCCTTTGAACTACGAGGACTTTGATCCATGTCAAGGAATGGTACGTAGGAAACCTTCCCGAGGTTCAATCCCACCACTAGTGGACCCACGGGTCTGCTTTCACGTCGGTTCACCGATGCAACCCTTTGAACTACGAGGTCTTTGATCCATGTCAAGGCATGGTACGTAGGATGACTTCCAGAGGCTCAAGTCCACTACTCATCGGACCAAGGTCCACTTTCACATCGGTACGCCGATGATGCCCATCGGACCAAGGTCCACCTTCACGTTGGTTCGCTGACGACATTCATCGGGCCAAGGTCCACCTTCATGTCGGTTTACTGGCACCATCCCAAACTATGTGGACTTTGATTCCCTACCACGGGGATACGTAGGAAGCCTCTCCAAGGCTCAAGCCCAACCTCACCGTCGCCCCTGCGATGGTCCCATTTCACTCCCACTCCACTACATTCATCCACCTATCACCCATCCCGATTCTCGCCCGGACCGTCATATCTCGGTGAGACCATGTCGGTAGGCTCCTCTTTATAGCCGCCCATGGGCTGGCCCCGGTATCGGCATCCCTTCAAGGGGAATCCATCAATCCGATCTATCCTAGCTAATGCTCTTTTCAGGATGATCCATCTCCGCTGGACGTTAAACTCATGGCATACCCTGTGTTAAACACGGGAAGCTGATGAAAACCTCATATATGTGTCTATGGCATATAATTCCCCGCATTCGATGTGGGATGCCTCAGGCTTCCACGCCCTCGAGAAGCTCTGTGACCAGGGATAATAGACAGACATTCCAGGTTCCCCAGCATCCAGACACGCTACTGATGCCTCAACGTGACTACTCCCCTGACTGAAGGTTCCTGCCCTGACTGGACCCTTTGGAATGTCCTGACAGAAGCAGTGTAATTAACCGGCATCCATGGAAACATGGCACTGGGAAGAGTTTCACTAACTACATATTAAATCAATGAGGGAGACCCGGACTAGGTGACGAGTTCTGAGGAGGAGTCCCCAGAAGGAGGATCCAACATCCCATCATCCCGTTTCGATCAAGGAGCAGACATCCCTGAACAAGGAGAGAATGCCGCCCGCCTTTTGAAAGTGGGAATGCGGGGCCACAAGTGTCGCGCGTCCTCCTCCGTGGACGGACGGATGTGCGCGCGCCCCGGTGAAAGCATCAGAAATAGTACAGTTGATACAAAATTAAATGTGTATGACATAGAGTCATCATTAATCCTGTATAGACCATCAATTTTGGCATATCAAGTTTGAGGTTGGTCATCATGTCTTTCATTGTGTTTCACCTTACTTTAGACACTATCAGTTGGGTATGTAGAATATTTTGTCACAAAGGTTTGTTAAGACCTCTGAGAACAAGTAATGAATTTTAAATTTGCTATATCATATGGAATTTTTGTGTCTCTTGACATTGATTAATGAAATGTTTCATGTTTCCAAGATGATAAGGTTTCAGCTGGTCCCTTTTAAAGTTACTAAATATGATGATGTTGATTTGATCTTGACAGCATTGTTGTTGAGAAATGGACAGAGATTATGGACCCCCATGACAAGGTAATTCATTATAAAACATTTCCCCAAGTATTTATACTATGGGAGTGTATACTAGATATATATGTGTCGTTGGAGTTGGAATAATTTGTATAGAAACCTTGGCATTTTCTATTTTGGATTATATATTCTCGAGTAATTTCTCTATATTGATACTATTTATTATATGTAGATTGAAACATCCCATTTTAGAGACCCAAAGCTTGATGTACGTGGACATTACAATACTTTTTCGGAATACTTATAACAAAAATAAACACTCAAGGACCGTAATAGTTTAGTGTCTTTGGAAACAAGGAATATAAACTTCTAATCATGTTGAAAGATCTTCATCGTCTCCCATAAAGATCTTCCCCTTTTTGTTTTCATACCTAAAACATTTCTTTTAATCCTGGGGGAAAACAAAACCTAAAAAGGGTGATCTCAAATGCTCAGTAAGTGTAAGTATGGAGAAAATAAAACAAACCATATACATTTGAAATTAAAAAAATGAACATAATGTTTAAACATCAAAATCTTGAGAAATGACCTAAAACATGGTAGTGCGTAAGGATCATAATGGAACATCAATCATGATAAAATAGCATGGGAATAAAACATGTAATCGTGGAAAACCATTAATCACATGATATTATTTCCATAGTAGCCAAGGCATTTCTGCCAAGACCATCTTAGTGGACAAAGTCCCTTTCTGAATCGTGTTCACTCCTCGTTCAAGTCCTGTATCACTGAATCGGATTAACTTGCCATTCCAGCCATGTATATCTCATGAGATATAAATCTTTAACCAATGAATTGGATGGAGATATAGGTCCTACCCATCTCATAATGAAATCATTCTTACGTGTGCCACAAAATAAACATATATCATTCATAATAACCCAAAAAATAAAATGGGTTTCATAAATATCATACAATCATAACATAATCCCAATAAAAAATGGATATCATTTCATCATAAGAAAACTGAAACCATGTAAATCATAAATACATTATACTTGAAACATACACATATGAAATAATGTCATCTTAGATGGAAAATGGTTTTTATAAAACATTTGAAATGAATTCTTGAGGAAAATATCCTTTCTTCTTCAAAATCATTTTCTTTTCACAAAATGCAATGTAATTTTAAAAGAAAAGGATTTTTTGGAAAATAATCATGAAATATTGTAGATTAAGCTTCATGAAAATAAGGCATTATGAAACCGTAAAAATCCGTTCATGTAGTATAAGTTAAAGAAACATTTTTCTCGTACTTTTTCCGTAAAATTAAAAAAAAAAGTACCTCGTAACGTAAATAAAATAAAGATTACTTACATACCATGTAGTAAAAGTCAAAAAAGGGTAAAAAGGACTTTTAAAATGCATGAAATTGTTTTTAGGAAATAGGGACATGGATGATAAATATAACCCCAGTAAATACTTATGAATAAACAATCTCGGGTAAAAATGAATTTGGAAAAGTTATCCCTTACTTTAGGTCCGATATGCTTCGTATATATCCGAACCTCCAATATAATGATTTAAATAATGTAATTGACTTATTACATAATCATATTCATTTGTTATGATATCATATATGGTTCACTTAAGACTTTATATTACCCGTTCTTTTATAAATTCCATGTTAAAGCAGCGTTTTGGGTAAAATAGTTTTATTTACCGTACGTGTTTGGACTTGTTGTTCTTGATATTATTATTACTTATCTCATGATGTACTTACTTATAGAATGTAAAACATGATTTATATATCATATATATTCAGTATATATATATATATAATATAGATAAATGAAATGAAACACAGCGTTCATAGAGACGGTAGGCCGTACGTACGCATGAACGCAGTTTTCCTTTCCTTATTAACTTGATTAGAAGTAATTAGATGATATATATATATAAATAAATAAAGTAGCTTCATTATGTCATATATTTCATTATTATTCATTATATATACTTTGTAATCTTTCTTGAGTGGTTAACATGGAGAATGAATCTCATCGCGTCGTGGAGACGATAATCCGTACGTACGCACGAGCGATGATATCGTTCCCATAATTATTGAATTGAATTAGAGTGGATGATATAATATCTCAAAATCATTATGATGTTATAATAACTATATATAGTTATACTTTACACCATTATACCCATCCAAGTATGTTGGTGGTGGAAAAACAGATTACACCACGGCGTGGAGACGGTATTTCGTACGTACGCACGCGCGGTGATTTTGTTTTCCGTAGGATGGATAGAAGGTTAATTGGGGTTATTTCATATTTATAATAACATATCAGTATATTAGTGATACTTATGTTATTGCTTTATAATGAAACAACTAAATAAGAAGAAGTTGAAGTAGAAAGAAAGAAAAATAAGAGATTACCTCTTCTTCAACGCACCTCTTTTAAGCTTCCTCTTAAGGAACTAGAGTTGGTCTTTTGAGAAGACCAAAACCTCCAGAATGTTTCTAGGGAAGTGGAGAAGAGAAATGGGAAGGTGTTGGCCGAGCATGAAGGCTCAATGTGGTGTGAGGAGGAGAGGGAGGAGGTGCCCTTTTATAAGGGAGGAGAGGGGCACTTTGGGAAAAACATAGAATATTATTTTATAATAAAGTAATATTCAATTTATAATGGCTCCAAAGTGAATTATTTCGATGCTAAAGTGGGTATGGTTCGAACTACTCTCAACTAATAGGTGTTAGACAAGTTTAGGTTATTATTTTAACCTTATTATTTAGATTTAACTCTAAGTTAAATAATTTAACTTTTACCGTGTCTTCTTCTTTTCTTACACTATATGGTTAATAAACTTACTATAACAAGCCAAATGAACCCCAATTGGTTCATTATTAATATATATATAACCTTATCTATGTCATTTTTCCTAACCTTAGATTTTTAGGAATAGAATAACAATTAATAATATAATATTTGTTTTAATAACTATTTTTTGTCAATTTTCACACTATTTCGTAATTGATTTTTGGGAAAATCATAACAGAATGATTAGTTAGAAAAAAGTTAATTAAATCAATAATAACATGTCATATTAACCTAAAAAAATTAGTTAAATTTATAAAAAGTCTCAAATTACATTTATTAGGGTATTTATAACATCAATTATGTTAATATTTCATTAATAAGGTAATTATTGCATCATCATTGTGTCATAAATAAATTAAATTATTTAATTTATAAAAATTATAAATAAAATACCATTATGTAGGAAGTATTTTTATATTTCTGATTAATATTTGTAGTCTAATTTATCTAATGTATAACCCTATATTAAAAATGTTTTAGTTTTTAAACTCTGATTTTATCTCTTTAAACTATTCTTTAAATAAAATATTAATAAGTGTCTTAATCTAATCTAAGTGGACCTAAAGGGTAATATTTTATTCCTAAGGTTGTTTTTGGTCGAATTACACTTATATAGTAGAATTAGGACATGTTTTAGGGTAATAATAATTTTATTTTTACCCTTAATTACCCTATTGTAGTAAAATTTTATGTAGAATTAGGACATGAGTCGGGGTTATAAATGGTTTACTACTTGAAAGTTTCTTTCACAGAAACCCACATCATAAAAAAGAATACCAAAACTGAAAATTAAAAACTAAATTATGAAATGTAACGGTTACCCAAATTAACTTATCACTAGGTTTCCACATAAAATTACATAGGTGAAAATATGGATATAAAAGGGAAATCTAACCATCGAATTCTGATGGAGAGTGGTAGAGAACATGGCTATGAAAAATACAACAATCACAAAGCCATATATTTTTTATGATCTGAGGTACCATCTAATTTATTGGATATGAGGGAACTAAGACAACATTTTTGGTTTTCAAGATCATTTCCCTAAAGTTGATGAATTAACGAAAATACTTACATGATTTTGGTACAATCTCCCTGTTGTTCGTGCCTTGAACAATTTACACTTCATCTCTTAAAGAAATGAAGTTGAATTTGTTATTCGTGAAGTGTTAGCAGATCATGTGATAGAATTATGGGTCATTCCATCTTTTTCAAACAAAATGTTAGCAAAAGTTATAAAATATAAATAAGTCCATCTATGGTGAGGTTAATCTTATACAATTCCAAAATGAACTTATAATTCATCTATCATACCTATTAATAAAATAAAACTAGTTTTTACTAACCAGGGACTTATTGTAGGCCAATGGTAGGCGATAAAGGTCTTTCGCACTTCAGTTGTGGGTTCGATTCCCACATCTTTGCCTGACGCGACAGGTTGTCACCCGTCCTACAGTTTGTCCTTTTTCTAAAATTTCATTATTATTACATTCCATCCATAATATCGAAAAAAGTTCTAGCCTTAATCAATACTAACTTGTGTCCAACATAATCCACTACAATATTTAGGCTTATCCAAAATACTTCTGTTCAATCTCATTGTATAAAGAAAATAATTACTAGAAATTTCATATGCCAAGAATGTGAATACCATCATTTATCCCTGATATATCTTGTTTATCGCATTCCAAACATGTGAATACCTTAATCATGTATTCTCTTGAAAAATTAATACCCATTGAACCTTAGTGATAACATGAATGCTGCCAAAAGTTAACTCTTTCCACATACCAAAATCCCATAATTTCTATATACTCAAACAATGATATAACTTTGTCCTTATATCAGTCATGAGCTTATGAATACCATCAAAAAAATTATTTTCTCCTTATCCCTTAATTGTGTGCATATCATCTTCCTTCCAAAAATATCTCAATCAATTTCCATGGTTACCGGTACCATAAAATTATTAAAAACTACAATAGACTAACACATAAATATTCCAATATTCCACGATACTATATACAACATTATTTTGGAATCCCATTACATAAACACTTAATCATTCCACCACATCATTTTCATATTCAACATCACCAATAGTGATCACATGTGACTTTCGTTTGTCCTTTCCCTTAAGTGGTTTCTCATGTCGATCATCATTAACCCTTGGATTAGGGAATTGATTTGAATAATGCCGCATTTCCTTGCACTTGAAGCATTGAAGTGTTGGTGGAGTGTTCTCTATAGTTTTTTCTTTATTCACATCATTAGAAACCTTTTTCCCATTAATTCGACAATGAACTACTCAATGACCTTCTTTTCCACACTTAAAACATTTTCTAGTACCTTTTTGGCAATCTCCACCATGCTTTTTTCCACACTTTGAACATAAAGAAACATTCATCTTATTTTCACCATTGTTATGAGATTTCTCCTTGAACTCCATCTTTCGTTTCTTGTCAAAACCATGATATGGATATGTAACACCAACTTCCAATTCTACCTTGATAGCACAACGCACAATTTCTTCATAGCTACTGAAGTCTCTTATAGCTAATTCCATTCAAAGACTTGGTTTTAAGCCACTGAAGAATCGATCACCTTTAATTTTAGGTTGGATGATAAATCCAGATGCATACCATGCAAGCCTTGTAAAATTCGTCTCGTATATACCAACAGATTCATCATCCTTTTGCTTAAGCTCAAGGAACTCCTTTTCCATCTTTGTTCGAATAATGCAAGGGAAGTACTTATTGAAAAATAAGTTCTTGAACTCATCCCATTCCATGGATTCAATTTCACCTTGGCGCCTTGTATTATTAACTAGAGTCCACCACTGGTCTGCTTCACCTTATAAAAAGTAAACAGCCAGAATGACTTTTTCATGTTCTGAACAACGAAGTATGGAAAATATCTTTTCAATGGTACTGATCCATTGTTCAGCAACAAGTGGATCAGAAGACCCACTGAAATAATGTGTATGTTGCCTCATGAAGGACTCAATAGAATATTGTTCCCTTCTCTGCTCATTTGGAAGTCCAGAATGATTCATAGCTTGTGTAAGTATAACAATAAGATTTTGTACTCCATATCCCGTACCATTGGTTTGTTCAGGAGTACAATCATTGCATTGTCCATTACATTGATCAACACGATTCCTTCGGGTTCCATCCATCGTCTAAAACCGAAAAGGAATAGTGTGAGAGGAAAAAATAAAGATAGGGAAAGCAACATAATAAAGGGGGAGTACCGTCAATATATGACATCTTAGGTTTAATTCTATGATCGTTGTCGTAATCCTAGGACTATAACCTATACTTATACTTAACCTTAGGGACATCCCTAGACATACCTTATTAATATCTCGAGGGATCTCACTAAAGTTTTCGCATCCAAGTTTCCAAAGGTTGACTAAACCTTTCCTCTGATACCAACTCTAGCGGTCTGGAATTACTTCCAGTGGACTATAATTGATACCTATCAGGGAACTCCATGGGTGGCTACACCCCCTGGGTAGGACACACCACCATCCCCAGTGGCATCCAATTCCCCATGAAGCCCTTGGGTGGAGAGCCATGATTCATCCAACGCTCACATGTGAGAGTTCTCAAGGATTGGATTCATTCCTACCTCCTTTGCCTCTGATACCAACTGTAGAGACCCAAAGCTTGATGTACATGGACATTACAATAATTTTGTAGAATAATTATAACAAAAACAAACACTCAAGGACCTTAATAGTTTAGTGTCTTTGGAAACTTGGAATATAAACTTCTAATCATCATGAAAGATCTTCAAAATCTCCCATAACGATCTTCCTCTTTTTGTTTCCTTACCTAAAACCTTTATTTTAATCCTGGGGGAAAAGAAAACATAAAAAGGGTGAGCTCAAATTCTTATTAAGGGTAAGCATGGAGAAAATAAAACAAACCACATACATTTGAACTTAAAAACATGAACATAATGTTTAAACATAAAAATCATGAGCAATGACATAAAACATGGAAGTGCGTAAGGCGTAGATCATAATGGAACATAAATCATGATAATATAGCATGGGAATAAAACATGTAATTGTGGAAAACCATTAAGCACATGATATTATTTCCATAGTAGCCAAGGCATTGGTGCCAAGACTAACTTATTGGACAAAGTCCCTAACTGAATCGAGTTCACTCCTCGTTCCAGTCCTGTATCACTGAACTGAACTAACTTGTCGTTCTATCCATGTCTATCTCATGGGATATAAATCTTTACCCAATGAATTAGAGGGAGATATAGGTCCCACCCATCTCATAATTAAATCATTATTATGTGTGCCACAAAATAAACATACATCATTCATAATAACCTATCAAATAAAATGGGTTTCATAAACATCATCCAATCATAACATAATCCATATAAAAAATATATATCATTTCATAATAAGAAAAATGAAACCATGTAGATCATAGATACATTATACTTGAAACATACACATATGAAATAATGTTATCTTATATGGAAAATGGTTTTTATAAAAAAGTTGAAATGAATTCTTGAGGAAAATATCGTTTCTTCTACAAAATCATTTTCTTTTCACAAAATTCCATGAAATTTTAAAATAAAAGGATTTTTTTGAAAATAATCATGAAATATTGTAGATTAAGCTTCATGAAAATAAGGAGTTATGAAACCGTAAATATATTTTCAAGCAGTATAAGTTTAAAAAACATTCTTCCCGTACTTTTGTTGGAAAAGTCAAAAATGTACCTCGTAACGTAAACAAAAGAAAGATTACTTACATACCATTTAGTAAAAGTAAAAAATGGGTAAAAAGGAATTTAAACATACATGAAACAATTTTTATAAAATAGGGTCATGGATGATAAATATAACCCCAGTAAATAGTTACGAATAAACAATCTCGGGTAAAACGAGATTTGAAAAGTTATCCCTTAACTTAGGTCCGATATGCTTTGTACGTATCCGAACCTCCTGTATAGTGATTTAAATAATGTCATTGACTTATTAAAGAATCATATTCATTGTTATGATATCATATATGGTTCACTTATGACTTTATATTACCCGTTCTTTTGTAAATTCCATGTTAAAGTAGTGTTTTGGGTAAAATAGTTTTATTTATCGTACGTGTTTGGAATTGTTGTTCTTGATATTATTATTAAATATATCATGATTTACTTACTTACAGAATGTAAAACATTATTTATATATCATATATATTCAGTATATATATATATATAATAGATAGATAAATGAAATGAAACACACCGTTTATGGAGACGGTAGGTCGTACGTACACATGAACGCTGTTTTCCTTTCCTTGTTAACTTGAATAGAAGTAAGAAGATGAAATATATATATATAAATATATAAATACAGTAGCTTAATTATTTCATATATTTCATTATTATTCATTATATATACATTATAATATTTCTTGAGTGGTTAACATGGAGAATGAATCTCATCGCGTCGTGGATATGGTAATCCGTACGTACGCACGAGCGATGACATCATTCCCATATTTATTGAATTGAATTGGAGTGGATGATATAATATCTCAGAATAATTATGATGTTATAATAACTATATATAGTTATTCTTTACACCATTATACCCATCCAAGTAAGGTTGTGGTGGAAAAACAGATTACACCACGGCGTGGAGACGGTATTCCGTTCGTACGCACGCACGGTGATTTCATTTTCTATAGGATGGATAGAAGGAGAATTGGGGTTATTTAATATTTATAATTACATATCAGTATATTAGTGATACTGATGTTATTAATTTATAATGACACAACTAAATAAGAAGAAGTTGAAGAAGAAAGAAAGAAAAAGAGTAGATTACCTCTTCTTCGACGCACCTCTTTTAAGATTCCTCTTAAGGAACTAGAGTTAGTCTCTTGAGAATACCAAAACCTCCAGAATGTTTCTAGGAAAGTGGAGAAGAGAAATGGGTAGGGGTTGGCCGAGATTGAACGCTCAATGTGGTGTGAGGGGGAGAGGGAGGAGGTACCCTTTTATAAGGGAGGAGAGGGGCACTTTAAGAAAAAGTTAGAATATTATTTTAAAATACAGCCATATTCAGTTTATAATGGCTCCAAAGTGACTTATTTAGAAGATAAAGTGGGTACAGGTCACAATCATCTCAACCAATAGGTTTTAGACAAGTTTAGGTTACTATTTTAACCTTATCATTTAGATTTAACTCTAAGTTAAATAATTTAACTTTTATCGTGGCTTCTTGTTTTCTTACACTATATGGTTAATAAACTTACTATAACTAGACAAAAGAACCCCAAGTGGTTCATTAGTAATATATATAACCCTATCTAAGTCATTTGTCCAAACCTTAGATTTTTAGTAATATAATAACAATTAATAATATAATATTTGTTTTGAAAACTATTTTATGTCAATTTTGACACTATTTGGTAATTGATTTTTGTGAAAATCATAACAGAATGATTATTTCGAAAAACATTAATTAAATCAATAATAACATGTCATATTAACCTAAAAAATTAGTGGAATTTATAAAAAGTCTCAAATTACATTTATTTGGGTATTTATAACATTAATTATGTTAATATTTTATTAATAAAGTAATTACTGCATCATCATTATGTCATAAATAAATTAAATTATTTAATGTATAAAAATTATAAAAAAAGTAAAATTATATAGGAAATATTTTTAGATTTATAATGAATATTTATAGTCTAATTTATCCAATGTATAACCCTATATTAAAAATGTTTTAGTAATTAAACTTTGATTTTAACTCTTTTAACTATTCTTTAAATAAAATAATAATAAATGTCCTAATATAATCCAAGTGGTCCTAAAGGGTAATATTTTATTCCTAAGGTTGTTTTTTGTCAAATTAAACTTATACAATAGAATTAGGACATGTGTTAGGGTAATTATTATATCATTTTTACACTTAATTACCTTGTTTACTTTTAACCGTGGTAAATAAAAGTAAAAAGTTCTTATTCACCAAAAATTATTTTTATCTTATTGAACCACATTTTCCTCCTTGATATTAACCATGTCTCCTGGATTTTCAAAATTCCACTCACAGAAGTGGTAAAATTAATTTTTATGTAAATTTTCAAATTCTCCTAGGAGGTGGGTAAAAGTTGGTGAAAAGTTCAATAAAATTTTCATATATCTAAAATAATTATAAAATGACTCTAATGAATTAAATTTAACTTATATAGGTATTTTGTGTCAATTTTTACATAAAATAAATTTAAATAAAATAAATAATTATTTAAATAAAAAGTCAGTTTTTAAATAGAAACCTATTGTTTTCACTATACATCAAAAATTGAATGTTTTTAGATAAATACAAAAAATTATCCCTATGATAATTTAGATATTCAGAATCCAAAAATGAAGTCCATTTTGAATGATAAAATTTATAAAATTTCAAAAATTGGGTATTACTATTCATAACGGCTAGTTCATAATAATGTTATAATAATATCTCATTTAGTGAAACTCAATATTGCATACTACACATGCTATCGAAGAAAGTCTTGATTGCGTGTAATGCATTCCAAGTCAGGGTTGCATGTAGTGAATGGTCCTTTTAGTGATGCGTATAACATAATCAAAATATAGTTCAGTTATACATTGATCAAAATCTGTACTTGGTGTTGTGTAAAATTAATTTTATTCGAAAGAACTTGAAATTGTGTGCATCAGAAGCCAAGAATAGTGTTGCGTATACTACAAGCTAATATGGTGTTGCATATAGCACAAGCTAATCTTGGTGAAGCATACAACAAAAGACATCAAAGAAATTAAAAAGAATAATTCTCATAAAATCTTAGGTTGTTACACCCATAACCCAAATTCTATTAGTTATAACACATTTTTTTATAATCCATGACTTTAGTCATGGTTAGGGTAATTTTTGGACCCAAAGTGGAGTTTAATAGGGGGTTTCACCATACAATGGACCTTCTACCATGTGGATATGTTCTCTATGGTAGGGAAAAGTATGTTTTTTCATAGGAGACTTGGGAGAATGGATTTGAAATCTATTATATTATTTTTCATTGTAATTGAATGGTTGAATTTTGTGGCATATCCCAGTTGAGAACTATTTTGTGGAGATGGTGGCTATAGTGAAGAGGACTTGGGTATGAATTTGGTTTGTTCTTCCAAATTCAGCACCCCTATGGTGTGGTTCTCAGCAATAGTGTAGTGTCTATTTAGGTTTTAAGGTCATGTGGTGTAGTACTTTATTTTTACTCTTTAGAAAATCTCTATGTATATTGAATCTGATCCATCATTCTTGGAAATGGATTATGATAAATTATTTGTTCCACGGTCTCTTTAATTATGTTGTAGTCTCTTTGTTGTAGAAATATTTCCATATTGTGGTCTAGGATGTGATGATGTTGTATGCCCATCATTTTTCTTGGTTCCCTTGGCTATTCTATTTTCTTCAATTCTATATAATTCTTATAAATATTTTGGAATCCTTCCAAATCACTTATTCTCCCAATATTTTCTCTTATATCATGGGTTTCTAATAGAGGTTATAAAGGACTTGAATCCCCTTTTTGATTAGGTTCGACCTCATTCTTTGGGATAGTGGCTCATTGATATTTACCTTTGTCTAGTAAGTAGGTATCTCTATAATAAAGATTTATTTCATGAATTACTTAATTTTATTATATAATTCCATTGGGTATTGATATGAAAAATATTTATTTTATAGAATGGTGGATGTTCTTTAAGAAATATATTTTTGTAATGTGATTTTTTTTAAACTGCTTTGGAAAATATATTTTTTAATGAAATGTCTTAAAGGTGGTGTTTATTCTAAATTATTTTTTAGGAATAGAAGAATTAATTCATTTGTATGAAAATATTTTATAAATTTTGATCTTTTTTTCAAATTCTGTTTTGATAAATTATATCCTTGTAATCCTAGTATGTGTTATTTAATGTTCCTTTCACACTTAGTTTTAGTTATACCACAACATTTTTTGGTATCGATATACTGTGAAGGGACTCAATATCGGTTGGATTAACATGATTTTTTAAAAGGGTTTTCCTTATATATATGAGATTGAATTACCCTATGCTAAATCCTAGATCTTATGGATTATCATTTTTGATTTTTTTTATGAATGATTGTATATTTTGTGTTTTGTTGATCACTTGTTTATTTCACATTATATACATGGAGGGTTTTTCTTATGCTCGCCTTATTTAATTCATGTACTTGATATATTAACACTTTTTGAGAATATTTAATGTTTTTACTAAAACTAATGAATTTTCTAAAAATTATTTATTATTCATAAATTATTTATTAGAAATATTTTTTTAAGTTATAGATAAATTATTCATGGTATTAAACATTTCATAGATTATTTGCTGAAATTATAAATTTAATTATGATTAAATAATAATTTTTCATTTTGGATTTTATAAATTTGTTTTGGATGTGTATTGGTAAAGGGAGGGGAATCATATATTTGTTCATCATCTATGAGTTTTTATCACCTTGATATTGCGATATTTTGGTTGTGATGGATTGTAACTTGAAGCATAGCCTCAACTTTTCATGTTTTACTTTCTAGTTTATCCCATTGGAATGAACATTGTATGTCACATGGTTGTATATTTTTTAACCCCACACTAATCTATGATTTTATAACTTTTCATTTATACATGAAAAATTATTGGTTTATTTTTTACCACACTCCCTATGGAGAACCTTTCTGGGTGACTTTTCTAGTTGGTTCATGTCTTTTTATTATGTACTCACTCCACTGTGTTATGCTAACCAAATATTTATGTGTTATCTACAATGTTGTAGGAATCAGGTAGGGATTAATTCACTAATATGATATTGGAGTCAGGTAGCAATGCATGCACCACTATGTTATTGCATTCTGGTATTGATTTGTGGAGTATTGTATTTTGGGAGTTAGGTAGCGATAACTACATCACTATGTAATATTAATCAGGTTGTTATACCTACACAATAATTTTATAGGAATCATGTGGTGATGTATTCTCTACAATTATATTGTTTCTTATTCGTATACATAGGAAAATTTTATTTTATTTTCTTATATTATGGTCTATTTCTAATATTACTTTTTCTTGTTTCTTCACTCTTATACCATGTCATATGTTTGACCATATGATATATCTTGTACAACTATTATTCTATTACTAAATATATTATTTTTCAGAGTTCCACTTTTATATCACATGTTTACACCGTGTTTATATTCACTCACATTATTATTAAAAGAAATAAGATAATGTATTGATACACTTTTCCATTACTAGTGTTTCTTCACCCCTTAGTTATGTTTCCCATTCCCTATGTTATTAAGTTGGGTGTAACCTAAGAGATGAATTGAATGGGAGTGTGTATTTATTCTGGTTAAATATTCATAACAATATATTCATGTAGATAATCACCAAACACAATAAACCATTGGGTATTGAGATTGTTTTATAAAATGCGAGATATAATTTTTATATTATAGAAATATATCAACCTATGGATTGAGACATATAACTTGGTAAAAAATCTATTGATTAATATATTTGGTTTCAGTAATGAATTTGGTAGTGTATGTCTGGGTAACCTCACATCTCCCCAAAAATCCTAATATAGATAAAAATTGGTTGAGAGGAAAGAGGGAAGAACAAGATATGAAGGGGAGAGATTAAATGAATAATAAGAATAATGAAACCATCTTAAATCACCTATATCAAAGGGACCCGGTGGGATAACAAACGAATATTCCATAGGGATCTTCCCCCTCCTCCTGTATAACTATAATAACTAGAGACCAATGAAGAGGATGGGTGTTCTAAATAGAAACCACATAGAAATTAACAAAAGGACCCAAAAATGGAACACAATGGTGGGTTATGGAGCAACCCAAGGGTGTCATGACTTGGTTCCCACCATTTTCAAGATTTGTTATTTTCTTTAACATCAAGTATTTAGGTTTAAAAAAACCCCAAATAGTGGGTATTGACATTGGACAACCTATTTCTTGGTGTCATGCTTCTTCGGTCGTACCACGATTACCCTAGGGCATAGAACCCATTCTTGAGGGAAAGAAATCTGCAAAAAGTTTTGTACCCACCATAGTGTGATATTTAATCACATATAAAACATCAAAAACATATCCACAAGGCTACATCTTCAAAAAAAATTAAAAACCAAAACAACACTCAAGCATTTATGTAATTCCAAAAATATCTCTTAATGTTTTTGTTAAACTCTCATTCCTTGTGAATCAAATCTAAAAACATCCTCCTCACAATGACTAGAAATAAGAATTTCTTCTAAAACTAACAAACTATTATTATGTGGGTTATTAAATTACATGTAGTCACCCATGTTTTTCCTTGAAAGAAATTGGGATATTTTTTCATATATTTCCGTAGCTTGGTGCTGCGACAGTAGAGAATTCCATGACCCAGTGTTCTCATAATAAATTTTATAAAAATATTAAGTATATTTATAAAATTCACACCAATTTAATGGTTTATCTCCTAAATTGTAGCTCGTATCAGAAAACTGAGGCCACGGTTGAGTTCAGAGCATGCCTTTTTCCTAGGTGGCGTATAATTTTTGTGGGTGCAGGATTTTTTTTTAAATAATCAATGGGCCTTTGGTAAAAAAAAATATTTATTTATTTTGGATGTTATATTTAATAGCTTTTTAATGGATCCTTGGATTGGATTTATGAGACTGGGTTGAGTCCAAAACACCATGATTTCCTTAAGCATGACATAATCATAGTTGGCACTGGATGTCGGTTGGAGGTGTATCAAGGTGTAAAGAGGATATTGTTTTATTAAAAATAAAACAGCTATCCTCCCCCTCCCCCATTGGTGTGCACTCATAGAAGAATCATACCCTCCCACTCCCTCTTCGGTGATAAAATATCGGCCAAAATCGGACAAAATAAATGTCATCGATCTCCGATCTTCATGGCGATCACTCCCTGATCATGCAACAGAAGCCACAGAGCACTTAATCGACCTTGAAACTACGTAATTTTTCCCTGAGGTAGGAGTTTTTTATTTTTAATCCCAATACCCTATTTATGATTTGTTTTAGTTCGAATAATCATGAGATCTGTGTAGATTTGGATCTGGGGATCCCATATCTGTCATAGTTTTGTTTTTCTAATGATAGGGGTGCTCCCAGTGTTCAGTAGGAGGTCTGGTGGCACTTCGACGAAGGTCAGACCATGGAAGGTAGTGGCTTCCAGGGAGGGTGTAAGTATCTCATTGAGAGAATGGGGCGGTGTGGTGGATGAAGGCCATCTATTGGTGGTGTGGTTGGGTTAAGGCGGTTGTGACCGAAACGAGCCCCAACAGATGAAATCCAGAAGGAGCACGGCGCGTGCGGGGTGCGGAGGTGGAAGGTTGTTGGGAGTCAAGGAATGTGGTCTATAGAGAATCGGGTTGGGACAATGGCTATGCTACAGGCCAGTGAGGTGAGTCGGGAAGGCCAATCCAACTAGATTGGTCTGGGGAAGTTTTAAACCCTTATATCTCTCAAACAAGATGTTTGATTCACATGACGCTTATGGAAACATGACCCATGATTCGAGGTAGGCCCTTTGAGGACTATTTTAGAACTCTACGCTTCAAGATTGTGTCTTTGTGGAATGGAACATCCTATTAAAATAATAATACAACAATTATTTTTATTTTTTGATTATATCCTTGAATGTATCTCCTACATCAAATGTCCGTTTAGTGCACCATCAGCGACATTGTAACCTTGAATCAAAGGAAGAAATTTAAAGACCGGTTTTGAGTGATTAAACAGAAATCAACATGTGGGAAACATGAGGTTTGGATTGGACATTTGAAATGAAATGGACCATTTTCACCATTTATCTATTTTGGACATATAAATAGAATGTCATGAGTGTTTTTTGCATTGATAATGATGGTGGACTCTATCATGGCTTCGGGAACTCCCCACATAATCGGCACAAGTCCTCTACCTTTGGGTAGTTTCTTCAAGGTTTGTTACTCCCCTGATGGATTAGGGTGTGGGTTTCCCCATGACATTCTGGTAGTTGGACTACTCCTATGCCATCTCTGGGCATGGGTTCCCCAATCTGGTTGAATGGTAGGGTCAGTACTCCCCTATCGTGCCAAGGATTAGGTCCTCTATACTCTTAGTGGTTCTACCCTACTATGGGTACGGACTCAAATTATAGTCTGTGATCATCTATAACCATCTTCACAAGATCATATTAAGATCATTTTATATGAATATATATTCTAGGATCTTATGATTCATATATATTTCACACCTAACCCAATAGAAATAATGTCACCATATATTCAATGTTGACATCACTACAACCATCCCCATATCATTCTTTGGATAGTTCTACTCGAGGTATTTCAACTTCTATGAGGTTTAGGCTAACGCATTATTGATCTATATTAGTGTAAACCCCCAAATATTTTTTTAAGATTTGTTTTATACCAAAATAATTTCCCTACATGGGGTAATTGTTGGGATTAGGGCATTGATAAGTCTATTTTAAATTCCTTATAGATCTCATAAAATTCAACAGTCCCAAAAATATTTAATCCCATCCAAGTTAGCATGTTTAGTGGGTTTTATAATGACATGAAATTTATAAAAATCATCGATAATACCAAGTTAGTCTATAGAAACTACAAATATCCTTTACTATTTTTAGTTTGGGAAACTCATCTATTAAATTTTTCTCTAAATTCCCAACAAATATCCCTCAATTTGTGCTATCACTATTCAATAATTATACTTCCTCCATCCAAAACTCAAATTTTCAATAATTTTCATGTCAATTTTACAATCTCAATTTATTTCTCATAATATTCCAATGATCATAATTCTATTAACTAATTTTTATGTGTATGATAATATCTTCTATATTGAAAATAATTAAGGTAATATCTAAAGAGTAACTTTATTAATTTAGTAAAAAAAATGTAGAATTAGTGTTACTGAAGAGAATCAATGTGTACTCAATGTTTTCATATCATATTTGAATTTTATTTTTTTAATTAAAACCATATTTATAACAACCCTGCTCATTATTACACACTTAAACAAGATTTATTACATAAAATTTCACTTAAGACAACTTTGGGGATCGATATGTCTAGTGTCGTGAAAAATTAGGAACATTAAAAGGAAACGTAAGACATAAAATTAAACATCATTATTGAAACCTTCTTTTACATGACCACAATATTCCTTAATATTTAGCATTGCATGGGATAAACTTAGCACTTACAGAAGAAAAGGTTGATCTATAAAGCCCATTAAGGGAGTGAACAATACTTATCATAAAGAATACAATAAATACTAGGAAATAGTCATATCAATATATTATAAGAGAAAAATGAACATAAAGGATATGTATAGCATGATTATCATAACATGGAAATGTGGAAACAACATTTAACATTATATTATCATGATCCAAGGCTTATTGTACCTAGAGCATGAGTAAACCCTCATTGTACATGAATTAGCATGACTCAACCCTAATTGTACATTAATTATCATGATTAAACACTGATTTCACCTGACATGTCATGATACTATTCTTTACCCAATGCATTGGAGAACTATTAGGGCACACCCTTATTAATTATTTCATTATATGGATAAGTGTGCTATATAGGTCATACAACATGGATTCATTAAACATCGTAATTTATTACAGGAATAATATATGTGGAGTACATAAAATTAATTACTCTATCATCATGTACATGTGCATAAATTTTAATACCCTTGATATAGAAATGTGTGTGGTATTCACTTACACAATGACTTTGGTATGAGAAATTTTAGTGTAACTTCGGCTGCATAACGACATCGAATAGAAATCATAAAATGGTTTGATGGGAGATAAATGGGTATATCATCATTTATACATGAAATTTAAGGTAAGGCCGTCATGGAAAATAATATTCCAATATATGTAATGGAATTTAGATTCAAAATATAAAACAATTTCTGGAATATAAATAAGGAGAGAGAAATCCCTTATGGAATTTCATCATGGTAACAAGAGTATATGGGAGGAATTAATGAGTGATAAAGGTGTCTCTCATCATTCAAAAATTAGAAGGGTAGAATAGGGGAGGTGATAAATCATACCCAAACATTATCGATTGAAAATAAATGGGAATAACAATATAAGGAAACTTGGACATAAATAAGGAAGGAAGGTAAGTTGGGATTCCTTACTTGGGTGTGAGTGACTTCAAGATCTTGAAGAGGGGATTATTGAGTGCTTGGGGTGCCTTGGGAGGATTATATTGATAGTAAGGAAAAGTAGATAAGTTCTCCAAGGGTTTTGAGTTAATAGTAATGGGATATTGAGTGGGCTTATACAGGATATGAGAGGGAATTCATTATTATTTAGTTTTCTGATACTACACATTAAACTAAGAAAAACCACTAACCATCCCATGGTTTTTGAAAATCATTATTTTCAAAGTGGATTGGAAAACATTATTTTATAATTCCATTTCCCAAAATTATTAAAATATTATGCTTTCTTATGTGGAGGTGAGCCACACTCTCAAGGAAATCTTTTTAAAGAGTTAAAATATTTTATAAGTCTTGGAGGGTCCACTAAGGCACCATAAAATTAATAAAAAAAACTAAAATCATATTATTTTAAAGTTAAATCATATATTGGCTGAATAAACCTTATATTGTATTTTATTACATCACTATGGGGTCATTATGATTTCATAAAACACATTATATATTTAAATGGTATTTAATTTTCACCCAAAAATTTGATTATCTCAGAAAATTATGAAAACATCACTGTAAGATAATTTTGACATCCTGAATCCAAACAAAAAATTAATTTTTTCTAAATAATTGTCACAATATTTTAATTTTATCTTTTAAAATAAAAAATTAAATTTATTGAAAATTCATGTGTTTTTACAAAAATAGCTTTCAAACCTTAACAAAACATACAATTACATTCATAAAACTTATATGATCATTTATTTTTAATAAAAATTATTTAATTAATAATATTTTGTTAAAATATTATTTCACTAAAAAATCATTTTATTCATAAAAATATATTTCGAAATTGAATTTAAATATTTAAGAGAAATACTATTTGTGCTTTAAAAACCGTTTACAAAGTGACAAAAATAAAATTAACATATATTATTTATTCTATACAAAAATAATGAACATAATAATATTGTTAGGGTGTTGTTAAATTACCCCTTATAACAGCCATATAAGACCTAAGGGTAAGTTGTGTGATGGTGCAGACTCTTGGGGCGGCTCAGATAACATCGCTCAGGTGGTAATCTTTTTTAACTTCATCTTCTCCTATAGGCAGTTTTATTCAGGCTTAACATGTTGAAGCTAGGCTTGGGTTTTATCAAGAGAAAAGCCCAGTGACGCTACCTCCTTTCAAGGATCTGAAAAATGGGCTTCCTATGGAGGAATTCTAATAGATGAGGCCATCACATCCTTTTTCTGGTTAAATTGGATTTGTTAAATCCCTATATTTATACTAATCATGTGATCACTATTCAAAGTCTATATTAGCAATGGTAAAAATTCATAACAGTATCTTAAAATCCAAAAACATAAAACCAAGGTATTTTATATGTTTTATATAAAAATTTTACATAATAAGACATTTAATTAGATCAAGATTGATTTTCATTAATAAAATTTTGGGTCATTACAATCATCACCTTTAATTATTAATATCCTGAACAAAGTTCCCCATTAGTTAAAGATAAATCCCCACATAGTTGTTCAAACAAGTCATCTATCTTTTCTATGGTATCCATGTTATTTATCATGAATTTTTTATCTCAAAGTATTAAATAGATATGTGAATTAATCCAAAATTCTTCTAAATGAAGGGGCTAGTGCATCCCATAATGAATCCCTCAATCATATAAACCCCTTGTCTAGATTTAATAATAACTTCTTATTCAATTCATCCAACAACATGGTGGTAATTCTATAGGGATTAATTGATATAGGTAGATATCTAGATATATGTTTAGTTGATAACATTACCACCTAGTCTGGATGAGGACTAGGAAACTCTATTGTGAATAATTTAGTATAGTCCCTCACACAGGGTATGTCTTCAATCATGATTCTCTCCATTGTATCAATCAGTATTGCAAGATATGAATCCTCAGAAAAAATAAATATCTAAACTTGAGATGAATATTATGAATTAGATTAGTCACCCTCCTTATAATTATAAAAAATAGATGGATGAATTGGGATGTGAAGTGAAATCTCCCTCACCTCACAGTTTCTATTGGAATTATATAAGGAAAAATAATCCATGCTCAATATAGAATCAAAATCCACTAAAATAAGTAAGACATGATTTTTATTATGTTTCAATCCAAATACATTTTCTAGGGTGGAGTTATATACATGAAAATTAGTAATTTCCCCATTATTAATTCTCGCATATAAATAAACTACCGTGTTTTGATGTAGTCTTTCAATTTTTAAAAAAAATTATAAAAAATATGAAAGAATTCATAAAATAAAAATCTAATAGTATCTTCTCAATTCATGAATTAATAACCTGTTTATTTTTCACTACATCATTGTTGTAATCAACCTTAGTTGTGGGGGTATAATATTCCCTTCCATTCTCTCTATTCCTTCATGGTTGTGTTCTTTTCTTTTTATGAAATTCCTAGGCTTACAGTATTGCTTCAAATAATACCTATATTCCATGAAGTTGAAACACTATAATACATGCTGAGTGTAGATCTAAAACTTCTTATATTATATGATAATAGTGGGATTATTCATCTATATTTAGTATTGATTAGGATTATGCCCCTATTTTCTAAAGCTAAATCATCTCATGGTTACCTTGAGATATTTTTTGAGATGGTTCTTCCCATAGTTATGACATTTGGGATGTTGATTTTACATTCCTCAAAGGGATTTATCTATTTTTCTTCCCATAAAAACATTGTTTTATGTTTTTTATCTCCTTTCCCATGAGACTATTGAGATTCTAGAATACCCATATGAACATGAAATGAATAACGTTAATTCTCTTTTTATCTATCACCATCATGAATCACCAAATATTTTTTAGACTTGGCATTAAAACACTAAAAAATTAGTATATCATACATCAAATATTGATGATAAATATGAATTTATATCGTGTATGCCTTTTGAAACATTTCTCATATTTTAAAATAGAATCATCTCCCTTTTTCTTCACTCTATGAAACATTAATGTTATTTTTAAAAAATATTTCAGGGTAAATTTTTATTGAAAAATATTTTGTTAAATCCTTTTCATTACATGGAATAAAGTTCTACATTGTTAAATGTGTTCATGATCATTTTCTAGAAATAGTTATCTTATCCCTCCTTATGATACGCATCCTATAAAATATTCTGTTTTTATAATCATTATAGGAAAATTAATATCATTTAAATTGTGTTAATCCATTTCCCTGTGAGGAGGGGATCAGGAGACCCAAAAATGGTAGAAAATATTTTCTGTATAATATACGCAACATAGACTTTATCTTTCCTTGTAGAAGGATGGAATTTCAAAAAAATCAAGTTTCATTCATAATATTAGTCAATAGATCATATACAGCCTTGAAAGTTACATCTCCAAATCTCATATGGTTATTTATAACATTAGGTAAATCCTCACGTTGCCTATGATGTTGGTTATTTTCACAATTCCTGTTATTTCCCTATATTTATAAAATAAAAAAAAAATTATATTAATACATAGATAGTAAATTATTTAATTTGTAAAACTGTGAACAAAAATGAAAAAACTTTTAAATGGAACATTGATTATAACTAATCAGTCTCTTGGTTTAAATATAGTTTATGTGTGGTAATTTACATGTTTTTTCAAAAAATACAATCTATTCATGTCCATTATAATATATCACAATGAGTTTGATAATTTTCCCCAACATATTCACTTAGAGTGTTAAAAAAAAGTTGTCGTAAGACCTCATCATTGTGAACTATGTGGGATTCAATTTAATATGAAATTCACCATTTTTTGTTTTTACCCATATGTAAAACTATTAAATACCCATACCTATTAGCAGTATCTACACATTAATATAATTTCATGCAATCCACACACTATACTTCAAAAAAAGAAATCATGATATTTTACACTATATAAACTAATCCCTGATGTTCTCAATACATTACTCTAGTCCTAATCCCCAAAACTAATTTTCTATTATATAAACAATACATACTCTATACTTTTTGACATATTATTACATTACTTTTAATATAAAAAACAAATAAAAAACCCTATAATTTTATGTAATTATGTATTTTGGTGACTAGGTCCATGAAACATACAAAAGAAACTAAAACAAATTATCTTTATTTTACTCTCCATAATGAGCTCCTAAATACCTTCGACTTCCAAAAACAGAATATCATAACCTTAGGAATATATAAAATAAAGTGGTGGTGTAAAATTTCTTGTAAGAGGATATACATGAAAATGAACTATATCATCGGATTCAAAAAACACAAAATGACTCTATAATAGTGAAGGATCATGAATAATCAAAAGGGATAATTGAATAATAAACATTATATCATTATATCATGGGAAAAAATGAATATGGAGAAAATATAAAGATTTTTTAAGCATAAGTCAATGATAAATACCAATATAACATCACATGTTTTTTATATTTTCTTCATTGACTAGTATTAATCCTGAATCCTATACATGAATTATCATGAAGCAAATAAAATTAAACAACATATTAGAGGGATATCTAGGTAAACCAATTGTAACACCCTATAATTTTAAATGGTTAAAAGGATAAATTTTACTACCCATGTGAACAATATGTACCATCTATTTTTAATAGTAATATTCCAAGATAAGTGAATATATGAAACATACTGAAAGAAAATTTAATGGAATTTGGTGATAATAATTAGTTTGATGGTATTTTTGGTTATGGGGTTGGGACCTATTTGGGTACCACTTGTATGGATGGAAACTAGTGGTTCCTGGTGATCGTGGGCATAATTAACATATATATCTAGGATAAATGTGCTGTCATCGTAGCCAGGTTGTTACATTGTTATCAGAGCATGGTTCCCAAGATGAAGTAAAATGGAAATTATTGGGTTGAATTTACATTTCAATAGTGAGGGAGAATTTCTCTTAAGAGGGTGATTGTAGAACACTTTAATTTTAATGGGTAAAAATTATTATTGTTACTATCCATGTTAATAAGGGGTAGCTTTATTTTTTAGAACATACCTAATTATAACTCCATAGTTTAGCATAATTCATATAGATTAGTGTTTAGGATGGGTAAACTCAATGGATGTTTCTCATTGTGTGTGAGAGTGAATAACAAATACACCATAAAAACATGTGTCGTCAGGTGGGTGAAGTAATTTTTCTTATTATCCATCTAGGCATGTGGGTGCACCCCTGGTGGGGACCATGTGTCTGTGTGGAAATAGGTGGTTCCTAGAGGGTTAGGACCCATTGACTATGTTAATGAGGGAAGGGATTTATATGCTTTCAGTGGGGCCTAGTTTTTACACCCATCATAACATGTACATGCTTATGTGTTTGAAAAATTTAAATAAATCATAATGCATAAATATAAGTATTACCCATTGAAAGAAATGGGTAACATAATCTTACATCGTATAATAATCAAATGTGATTTAAAAATGATTCTAAATAACATAAGGATATGAAATTATTTTTAAAAAAATACCATAATAATTTGTAGGTAGTTTTTTATAGAAATAAAAATTCAAAACATATTTTTAATGAATTAGTTAATTAATATTGGAAGATGCGTATGTGTGGAAATTTCATTGAAAACTATATATAAACCAATATTTTTTTAGGCATAAAAAATTTTATTACCATAATATATCATGAATGGTAATAAATACATGAAATTTTTATTACTTAAATGGTTTAAGGGATAAAAATGTTCCAATTAATCATGTTTTAATTAAAAAAGGAACTAGATAATTGAACATAATTCAGTTATTACACCATCAAATTAAGGGAGAATAGGTTATATATGTGTGTTTCCTTGTGTGAGTAATATAAATTTATAAACAATTAATATCCATTCCATTACAAAAAATATATATGAATTAAAGAAGAATGAATTTTTTTGGTGTCATGTATTATTTAGGAGGGAAAAAATATGGTGTGAGAAGTATGATATTACTCACACCGGGTTATTATTGTTTGACTCAAATCCTTGGTGGTGGAGTTGGGTTCCATTTTTCATGAGGGGGGAATTCTTTATCAATTAAAATAACTATCCCAAGGTTGGTTTTTAAGGTTTATGGAAGATAATGTAGTAGCTCGCGATGGTGGGATAGCTGGAAACCTCCATGTACAGAGATGAAACTCAATATTGATAGTTCATGTTCAGTAAGAGAAATGAGAGGGGGTGGTCTTGTGCAATATAGAATAGGTTAAATTACTTTGTTAATATCTTTTTATGTTATCTAAAACTCTATAAAATAATTTTATAGTTCTATGGTTATTTTTATCATGTAGTTAAAACTTTAACACGATAACATAGAAAATATTAAATCATATTATAATATATTGGTTGTGCTTCTGTGTAGAAAGGAAATCCCTCTCTGGGAATTGGTAGAACTTATCAGGAAATACATGTTGGTCATCAATAATAATATTTTTGTCATTAACACATGGAGGTAAGTTAAAATTATAGTGGATTATTTGGAAATCCAAGGAGACCCGAGTGAGAGTAGAATTTTATATTATTGTTCTGGCTTCTAACTGAATGATTGTAAATTTATTATAAGAGATGAAACCCTTGGTCTTCACTATTTTCTCCCTTAATCATGGATTATTCTCATATTATTCTCATAAAAAATAATTTTCATTAAAAATATATATTTCATTCCCAATAATTTTATTATGTTCATTTATAACAATTTAATTGAAATATAATGATAAATTTCATTGTTTTAATAGAATTTTTTTCATGGATCTAATGTCGGACCACTTGGGTATAACTATTGCTGTTTATAAAAAATTGGACTAAATCTCTATATGTGAACTAAAATAAAATTCATTTATATCCAAAAAATATAAATGTCTTAAATACCTTATTTTTTTCATTATAGAGGTCATTCACATAGTAAAAATGTAAACAATATGTAGTTAGATTATTTATGTTGTTTTACTGACGATCACAAAAATGGTTCATTTTTTTAATTAAATTATAGTATAAATAATAAAAACATATATATAGGTAATATTCTACTTATTTTATTCATATTTTAACATAATATTTTTTTAGTAACCATCATTATGGCGGTGGAGAAAAAATTAGTGTGTTGTTTATAGAGGCGATGAACCAACCATATTAGGATCAACTATTTCACATAATAGATGAAATATGGGATGTTATAAAGATGTATATTACACAATAGTTATAATATAAAATTATTAATTGGTTATCTATGTCACTTTTTTTGTTGATGAAGATCATATAGGGGTGGTAGAAGAAGAATAAAAGAAAAAGAGGTTAGTAGAGAATTTTACATCTTCCTTTGGTTGTATAATCTTAAGATCCTGTTTAAGGAAAACTAAAATAGACTTTTGGGGATATATGTAGAAATAGTACATTGGTTAGATAATTAGATAGGTAGTTGGCTAGATATTTATGTAAAGACCCGTAAATTTCAAGGAATTTTTTTTTCTCTTAATTTTCATTGGAATTTTACAAGAGAGCAGTTCTGATGGCGCCTGATTCCGAGGCCCGGTGTGCCCGGAATCATTTTCCGAAGTTTGGCTCGGGTACGTTCAGTGAACGGAGGAGCGGGTTTTTCTAACTTTTGAACCGGTGCCCGGAAACGAATTTTGAGGGCACCGATGAAATCACAGCGCCGGTATTCGCTTAGAAACGCCTCTTCCGGAGTTGCGTTTGCTCGGGTGTGGTTTTTAATTTTCAGGCTTAAAGTTAAGAAATAAAATAATTTTGCGACAACTTTATTTTATTTCACTTAAGCCACTTGGAAGCCACTTGAAGCCACTTAAAAGCGGCTTAAACTGAGTTGAATAGGATAGGATGCTATCCAGAAATATCCTACCCCCTTGGTAGGATATTTGTGAGGTGGGGCCCGCATGAGTCCCGTCTTTTCTTTCTGCAAAGTAACGCACCCGCGAAAACCCGTCATTATGAAAGACAATTGACGCGTTTCTTAAAATCTTAACAGACCATTTAATTGGGTGGTTTATTTCGTGAATTAAATGGGCAGTTTCTTTCATCGAATTAATTCAACGAATTAATTCAATCGTTTCTTAACCAGTTTTCAAATTCGTTGGCGTAATAATAAAATAAGGCCAATGCACGACCTCTGGTTATTTGCGCATTTAGAGGATTTGAGAGGACCCTTGTATCTTCTTCTCCCTTGCGAAGAACGCGAAGAACACGAAGAACGCCGAACCCGAAAATCGACGACGCTCCCATCCGAGACGTTCTTCCCCGCCCCGATCTCCGATCACCAACCGTTTGAGGTGAGTGATTTTGGGTTCCCTCTAAAGGTTCTTTTTGGTTTTAAACAAAACAGAGATTTAATTATTTATAATTTAAATCTGTTGTTCTTGGTCCGTTGAGCTCGCCGACTCAACGTCGGATTCCGCGATGACGCAACGCCTTCCCACGACGACGCGATGATCCCCCTCTTCCGTGAAGAACGCTCACGCACGACAACTATGAGGTAGGGATTTGTTTTTGAATTACCCCCTCTATATATTCCCGTCAATGTTTCTTTGAAAAAAAAAGTAAAGAACCGGTTTGCGAACAATTTTAAACTTATTAAAATTGTTGGTTCCTGTGTGGAATAAAAATTCTCCCGTTTGTTTATCTCTAACGCGGAGGGTGCGGGAAAAACGAACAAGGCCCAACGACCCTCCGCCGATCTTCGTTTTGTGAAGATTTGACGGGCGACGACGGAACGTGCCGCAACGGATGTTTGACGATTCCGCAGTGAAGAACGAGTCCCGGGAGGAGCAATGGCGCAGATTGGAAGAAAATCGGGCCACCGGAGCGACTCTGGCGGCCCGCGGGTCGCCGGCACGGCAGCGCCGGTGCCCGGAGGCAGCGGCGCCCGGCGCGCCGCCGGAGGAGACCGCCGCGGCACCGGCCGCGGCAGCGGCGCTCGCGGGACGCGGCTGAAGCCGCGTCCGGCGCCAGGGACACACCCCTCGGGTGTCCCGCGGGTGTCCCGCGGGTGTCACGCGGGAGCGGCGGCTCCTCCCGCGTCGGCCGCTCGATTGCTCGGCCGAGCCGAGCCGGGCGGGCCGAGCCAGACCGGTCCGACCGGGTCGGCCCGGGCGCGGACCCCCGTCTTCAGACGGTCTTCGTTCAAATGCTCGTAACTTGAGCTATGGGACTCCAAACGACTCTCCGTCAGCGAAAACGCGATCCTTGGATCGAGACGGTCGTTTCAGTATATCTCACTCAAGGTTTCAGAATACCTTGGGTTCAGCTGGGTTGGTTCGTACACAAAACCAACCGGGCCTTCGGAGTGGAAACGCTCATATCTTGAGCCACGGACGTTCGATTGACGTGCCTTCAGCTTAGTTGATTTCCTCTAAGTGAGACGGATCATTTGGCATACTCCGCCCGTGGTTCGGATGCAGGTGTAGTACGGTCGGGTTGGTTTTGCCTTAAAAACCCAACCGGGCCCCTGGGACAAAAATGCCAATAACTTTCAGACCAGGCGTCCGATTGACGCGCCGTCTGCGACGTTGAGTTCCTGTTGACGATACGGGACTTTTGGATACATCAACTTCGGTCTTTGTGATAGTTGATGTATCGGCCTCTCGGCTCGTGGAGCGGACCCTCCCGAACGAGCATGCTGTGTGTGGGAACCCTAGAGCTGGCTGCGACTGCTTCTTCGACAGCGACGACTGTGTAGAGATCCTCAGTGGACTCCGACGACGACCGTGCAGAGATCCTCTGTGGACTACGGTGACAACTATGCAGAGATCCTCAGTGGACTGCGACGACTACAGCACTCAGCGATCCTACGTGGATCAGTGCTACAGGTCCTGTGTGGGCCTGATCCTGTGTGGGTCCGATCCTGTGTGGGTCCGTGCTCAGCGGTTCTGTGTGAGCCAGTGCCTACAGGTCCTGTGTGGGCCTGATCCTGTGTGGGTCATTGCGGGGGTTAGTTATCTATCGATCCTTCGTGGGTCCGATGACTTAGATGGATCAGTGATCATCTTTATCGTCAACCGAAGAAGTATACCTGTGTGAGCTGAATCTTCTGTTTACTCTCCTTTGTGGATTGTGTTGAGCTATCCTGTGTGGATTTACTGTTTACTCTCCTTTGTGGATTGTGTTGAGCTATCCTGTGTGGATTTACTGTTTACTATCCTTTGTGGATTGTGTTGAGCTATCCTGTGTGGATTTACAGTTTACTCTCCTTTGTGGACTGTGTTGTGCTATCCTATGTGGGTATACGTTTTGCTTTCCTGTGTGTACTGGGTTGTGCTTGGGCTCAGACGCTGGAGCCAAACGGTAATTGATGACTTAGGTATATGTATGGGCATATACCTAAGCTGTGTCAGATGTTACTTCGTGATTGTATCTTTCCTTTGTGGATTATCCTTCGTGGATTTTGAGAGACCTTCGGAGGTCTCGGGGTCCCTACTGAGTAGCTTATACTCACCCCTGCACGGGCTATGCCCGCACTTCGTGGTGTTGGTTGCAGACGACGGACAGCACTGGCCGTGGTGGAGGCGTGCGGAGCTGGACGGTACCTGGAGTTGGACCACTGGGCGGGACGTACTCGGAGCGGACGGCTGGACCGAGGAGCTGTGGAGACTATCTATACCCACCCTTCAGGTGGGACCTTCAGAGGACGGCTCGACGCTGCAGCTTTTCTTTACAGTTGCTGTTTTTCCCCTTTCAGTTGTACTTTACAGTTGGTCTTGTATTTCCGGCCCCTTTTACTTCCAGCATAGCTTGTTATAGTTTTACTTAGTGTTTACATTTCCGCTTGCTTACTCTGTGGTGCTTGTTTACTTTTCAAAGGCAATTCCTTCCCTTTTGTTGGGATTTACGCCTTGGTGCTAGTCGCCAGCCCCTGGCCTATGGAAGGCGGGCTTGGGGTAGTCACGGCACGGGCCCCGAGGATGGGTCTTGACAAATTGGTATCAGAGATGGTTGGTTCTACCGGAGACTCTGATCTTTCTTCTATGTGAAGCAATAGTGTTTAGCATATTGAGTGTGGTTATTAGTTCAGGGAGTCCAGTGTTGGTGTGGCGGCCGACGTATCCGTACACCAGGACGCTGACTTCTGATTTCCGACTTAATGCACGAAAAAATTGATTGCATGTGTGTTTCATGTTTTCTTCGTGATTACTTGTGTCAGCTCACCAGGTATACTGTTCTGACCGTGGCGCACTTGTTTCCTTTTCAGCATGGCCTGACGACAGTAGCCAGCTAGGGTTCCTAGAGTAGAGCGCGACGACAGCCCGCCGAGCGACGAGGCCTCGGTACAGGGCCCGTTGACCGCAGAGGCACCGGCGGTACCTTTACCCGCCGAGCCCCCGATTCTTCTAGCACTGGAAGCTGACGATGCACGATGCCTCGAAGCTCTGCACAAGTTCCAGTGCCAGGGACCACCCAGGTTTCGTGGGGAGTCGGACCCCCAGGCAGCCGAGGACTGGCTGGAGGCAGTCGTCCGAGTTTTCAGGCTAGTGAGGACACCAGCAGACCTCATGGTGATCCTCGCGGCGAGCCTACTGCACGCAGCAGCAGGGCGATGGTGGAGCTTGATGCTCCAGGTACACGATGAGGCCTCCCTCATCTGGACAGACTTCGAGAGCCTCTTACGCTCAGAGTTCGTCTCGGCCACCCTCCGTGCGGTGCGCATTCAGGAGCTTCTTCAGCTGCGGTAGGGCAGCTTGATTGTCGCCCAGTACGCGGCGAGGTTCACTGACCTTTCTCGCTACTCGACAGACATGGTACGAGACCCCTTCTTCCGATCCCGGACCTTCGAGCAGGGATTGAGACACGAGATCAGGGCATCGCTGATCTCCCTCAGCATCCCAACCTAGGCAGGAGTGCTAGAGCGAGCGCTTCTGATCGAGAGCTTTCTGGCTGAGTCTACAGCGAGACCTACCGCAGGGCGGCAGGTGGCGGAGTCTTCGGCATCAGGTAGTCGATGGATGACTGAGGGTTCCGACAGACGACCTCGGGACACTAGCACAGCAGTGCGGGGCACACAGCGTGAAGCCAGCCTTCCGAGAGGCAGGCAGTGCTACTCGTGCGGCGGGCAGGGCCACATGGCTCGTGACTGCCCGACCCGCCGTACCGAGGAGCAGCAGACGGTGGAGGGGCCACCCAGGAAGAGGCAGAGGGTCGACTGTGGCGGTCCGCAGGGAGGAGGCGGACGAGGCAGAGGAGCTGGCTGAGTAGCTGGTGGTGGGAGACACTTCGAGGTGTTTCCACCACCACCACCAGAAGGTCCGCCCCGACCGCAGGGAGTAGGTGGACATGCGAGAGCTCAGCTTCAGGCAGCTGAGGCCTTCAATCATGGAGCTCTGGGAGCAAATGGACAGGAGCGGAACTAGTGGATACGTCCTTTGTACTTCTAGTTCCTTGTTTCTATTGTGTAGCGTCTTTGTATTATGAGCTGCAATAATAAAAGACGCATACCTTTGTGACATTTTCATTCCTGTCCTCTTTTGTGTTGTCACTAAGAGGTTCCAGTTTTAACTGTTGACTTGACCCTCACCCGTGGGACATCTACTGGAGGAGACCCAGTTACCACACACTGATGCCGACAGTGTGACTCAACCCCTGGAGGTGAGAGTAATGGTTGGATCTCTTGGTAGTAGCATCGAGGCCTTACGACGTCATCCTTGGTATGGATTAGTATCATCCATGTCGGGATTGACTGTATTAGGCAAAGAATGTGGTTCATCCAGGGGATGGGACCAGATTTCTCATATCGGCAAAGAAGAAATCTTAGCAGCTTTTGTGGGGCCGGAGATGGTCCAGGTCATCCAGGGGCGGATGAGTACAGCTCAGAGCCGGAAAAAGTCTTATGCTGTCAGGAGGCGGAGGCCACTAGAGTTCGAGGAAGGCGACCACGTCTTCTTGCGGGTCTTACCTCGACGTGGTTTGCCGAGGTTTGGTCGAGGTGGAAAGTTGTCTCCACCCTTCATCGGACCCTTCCAGGCCCTCAGCAGGGTTGGCGAGGTGGCTTATCACCTGGCTCTTCCACCTCAGTTACACCGGGTGCACGACATCTTCCACGTATCTCAGCTGAGGAGATACTTTCACGACCCGACACACATCTTTGACCATGGGGAGCTAGACATGGATGATGGGGCGACTTTTACGGAGGTCTCGGTGGAGATAGAGGATCGACAGGAGCGGTCCTACGTGGGCCATCGATTCCTCTTGTGCGCATCAAATGGAAGCACGGGAACTTCCCGGGAGCACATGGGAGCGGAAGGCTCCGTTGCGTGCTCAGTACCGCCTTTGTATCCCTAGTTTGTGTTGAAGCATTACGGGGACGTAAAGCCCTGTGGTGGGAGTAATGTAAAGACCCGCAAATTTCAACGAATTTTTTTTTCTCTTAATTTTCTTTGAATTTTACAAGAGCGCAGTTTCTGATGGCGCCTGATTTCGAGGCCCAGTGTGCCCGGAATCATTTTCCGAAGTTTGGCTCGAGTACGTTCAGTGAACGGACGAGCGGGTTTTTCTAACTTTTGAACCGGTGCCTGGAATCGAATTCTGAGGGCACCGATGAAATCACAGCACCAGTATTCTCTTAGAAACGCCTCTTCCGGAGTTGCGTTTGCTCGGGTGTGGTTTTTAATTTTCAGGCTTAAAGTTAAGAAATAAAATAATTTTGCGACAACTTTATTTTATTTCACTTAAGCCACTTGGAAGCCACTTGAAGCCACTTAAAAGCGGCTTAAACTGAGTTGAACCGGATAGGATGATATCCAGAAATATCATACCCCCTTGGTAGGATATTTGTGAGGTGGGGCCCGCACGAGCCCCGCCGTTTCTTTCCGCTAAGTAACACACCCGCAAAAACCCATCATTATGAAAGCCAACTGACGCGTTTCTTAAAATCTTAACAGACCATTTAATTGGGCGGTTTATTTTGTGAATTAAATGGGCAGTTTCTTTCGTCGAATTAATTCAACGAATTAATTCAATCGTTTCTTAACCGGTTTTCAAATTCGTTGGCGTAATAATAAAATAAGGCCAACGCACGACCTCTTGTTATTTGCGCGTTGAGAGGATTTGAGAGGACCCTTGTATCTTCTTCTCCCTCGTGAAGAACGCGAAGAATGGGAAGAACGCGAAGAACGCCGAACCCGGAAATCGACGACGCTCACATCCGAGACGTTCTTCCCCGCCCTGATCTCCGATCACCAACCGTTTGAGGTGAGTGATTTCGGGTTCCCTCTAAAGGTTCTTTTTGGTTTTAAAAGAAACACAGATTTAATTATTTATAATTTAAATCTGTTGTTCTTGTTCCGTTGAGCTCGCCGACTCAACGCCGGATTCCGTGACGACGCGACGCCTTCCCGCGACGACGCGACGATCCCCCTCTTCCGCGAAGAACGCTCACGCGCGACAACTACGGGGTAGGGATTTGTTTTTGAATTACCCCCTCTTTATATTCCCGTCAATGTTTCTTTGAAAAAAAAATTAAAGAACCGGTTTGTGAACAATTTTAAACTTATTAAAATTGTTGGTTCCTGTGTGGAATAAAAATTCTCCCGTTTGTTTATCTCTAACGCGGAGAGTGCGGGCCAAACGAACACGGCCCGACGACCCTCCGATGTTCTTCGTTTTGTGCGGATTTTACGGGCGATGACGGAACATGCCACAATGGATGTTTGACAATTCCGCAGTGAAGAACAAGTCCCGGGAGGAGCAATGGCGCAGACGGGAAGAAAATCGGGCCACCGGAGCGACTCAGGCGGCCCGCGGAAGTCGGCGGCGGCGCCCGGCGCGCCGCCGGATGAGACCGCCGCAGCACTGGCCGCGGCGGCGGCGCTCGCAGGACGCGGCTGAAGCCGCGTCCAGCGCCAGGGACACACCCCGCGGGTGCCCCGCGGGTGTCCAGCGGGTGTCCCGCGGGTGTCACGCGGGTGTCCAGCGGGTGTCCCGCGGGTGTCCAGCGGGTGTCCCGCGGGTGTCCAGCGGGTGTCCCGCGGGTGTCACGCGGGAGAGGCGGCTCCTCCCGCATCAGTCGCTCGGTCGCTCGGCCGAGCCGAGCCGGGCGGGCCGAGCCAGACCGGTCCGACCGGGTCGGACCGGGTCGGCGTGGGCCCGGACCCCCCGTCTTCGGATGGTCTTCGTTCAAATGCTCGTAACTTGAGCTATGGGCCTCCAAACGACTCTCCGTTAGCGACAACGCGATCCTTGGATCGAGACGGTCGTTTCAGTATATCGCACTCAAGGTTTCGGAATACCTTGAGTTCGGCCGGGTTGGTTCGTACACAAAACCAACCGGGCCTTCGGAGCGGAAACGCTCATATCTTGAGCCACGGACGTCCGATTGACGTGCCGTCAGCTTAGTTGATTTCCTCTAAGTGAGAAGGATCTTTTGGCATACTCCGCCCGAGGTTTGGACGCAGGTGGAGTACGGTTGGGTTGGCTTTTCCTTAAAAACCCAACTGGGCCCCTGGGACGAAAATGCCAATAACTCTCAGACCGGGCGTCTGATTGACGCGCCGTCTGCGACGTTGAGTTCCTGTTGACGATACGGGACTTTTGGATACATCAACTTTGGTCTTTGTGACAGTTGATGTATCAGCCTCTCGGCTCGTGGAGCGGACCCTCCCGAACGAGCTTGCTGTGTGCGGGAACCCTAGAGCTGGTTGCGACTGCTTCTTCGACAGCGACGACTCTGCAGAGATCCTCAGTGGACTCCGACGACGACCGTGCAGAGTTCCTCAGTGGACTACGGCGACGACTGTGTAGAGATCCTCAGTGGACTGCGACGACTACAGCACTCAGCGATTCTAAGTGGATCAGTGCTAGAGGTCATGTGTGGGCCCGGTCCTGTGTGGGCCTGATCCTGTGTGGGTCCGATCCTGTGTGGGTCCGCACTCAGCGGTTCTGTGTGAGCCAGCACCTACAGGTCCTATGTGGGCCCGATCCTGTGTGGGACATTGTGGGGGTTAGTTACCTATCGATCCTTCGTGGGTCCGACGACTTAGATGGATCAGTGATCATCTTTATCGTCATCCGAAGAAGTATACCTGTGTGAGCTGAATCTTCTGTTTACTCTCCTTTGTGGATTGTGTTGAGCTATCCTGTGTGGATTTACTGTTTACTCTCCTTTTTGGATTGTGTTGAGCTATCCTGTGTGGATTTACTGTTTAGTCTCCTTTGTGGATTGTGTTGAGCTATCCTGTGTGGATTTACAGTTTACTCTCCTTTGTGGACTGTGTTGTGCTATCCTGTGTGGGTATACGTTTTGCTTTCCTGTGTGGACTGGGTTGTGGTTGGGCTCGGACGCTGGAGCCAAACGGGAATTGATGACTTAGGTATATGTATGGGCATATACCTAAGCCGTGTCAGATGTTACTTCGTGATTGTATCTTTCCTCTGTGGATTACCCTTCGTGGATTTCGGGAGACCTTCGGGGGTCTCGGGGTCCCTACTGAGTAGCTTATACTCACCCCTGCACGGGCTATGCCCGCACTTCGTGGTGTTGGTTGCAGACGAAGGACATCACTGACCGTGGTGGAGGCGTGCAGAGTAGGAAGGTACCTGGAGGTGGACCACTGGGCGAGACGTACTCGGAGCGGACGGCTGGACCGAGGAGCTGTGGAGGCTATCTGTACCCACCCTTCAGGTGGGACCTTCAGAGGACGGCTCGACGCTGCAGCTTTTCTTTACAGTTGCTGTTTTTCCCCTTTCAGTTGTACTTTACAGTTGGGCTTGTATTTTCGGCCCCTTTTACTTCCAGCACAGCTTGTTACAGTTTTACTTAGTTTTTAATTTTCCTCTTACTTACTCTGTGGTGCTTGTTTACTTTTCAAAGGCAATTCCTTCCCTTTTGTTGGGATTTATGCCTTGGTGCTAGTCACCAGCCCCTGGCCTATGGAAGGCGGGCTTGGGGTAGTCACGGCACGGGCCCCGAGGACGGGTCATGACAATTTACAATTTTAAAGGCATATATTTTATGGGGAGAAGGGTTGGTGAGGGATTTTATTTATGAGGTTTGGAGAGGCAAGATTCCTAATAGTATGTCCATTATATTATTATTTTGGATCAAAATGTCCAATAGTATTGAATATTATGAATATATATATATTTAATGAAGAATGTGAGAATGAACTAGTGGGTGATTACATCATCCATGACTCAAATATTCATGTATATGGATAATAATTTTAAATAATGTATTTCAGTATTCATTAAAAAATAAATATTTTAGAAAAAATAAAAAAAATAACCATGAATATTTTTCAACCTATATATTCAAAAAATGAAATAAAATTTATTAAATTAGTTTTATTAATAATATAAATTAGTATATATATAAAAACCAAATTTTATTGAATAATACCAATATTAGTATAATCGTTAATTTATTAAACCTTTCAAAAATTACATAATGAATATAAAAATTATATTATCAATATAATACATCATAATATTAATTTTTAAACTATTTTTTCTGTTATTATTTTATTTTAAATAATAATATTTGTTATAAAAATAAAATATATATATGTTTATAAAAAATATGATTACTTATTTAATCATTTATAAAACATTTATTTTCATGTATCTCAATAAAAATATTTCATCTTATAATTTTATAGGATACCTTAATATTATTTTTATATTTACATATGTGATTTTACTATTCCAATGAACAGTTTACAATTCATAATGATCACATTACTAAACCAACAGTCACATTACTATTCCAACGGTAATATTTATATTCAAACAGTTATATTTTTAATGATCATATGAGTTCCTTGCATTCTATAAATACCTCATATTTAATTCATTTTCATTTAATTATTATTCACTGTCAAAATATATATATATATATATATATTAACTCCCAGTATTCAAATTTCATAAATAATAATATGCAACATTTCACTAGTGTTGTTTTTTAGTTCGATTTTTATGGGGGATTGACCATATCCAAATTTTCTTTTTCATATTTTCATATATTAAATTTTCCCCATTATAATACTTTCAATTGTTAAGGAAATTTTTATTATCTAAATTAAATTAATACATTATTATATTATGATTTTTGATTAAATCAAGTATATCATTTACAAATTGCTAAATTTTTTATAATGGAAATGGAAATTCCATTGATATAATTCAATGTCACCACATTAAATAAATTGTAAATATATATTATAGTGTACAAAAAAATACGATAAAGAAGATCAAATCCTTTAGAGAATGTATTAGAATCCTATAACAACTTGTGATGAATTTAAAAAAATATAACAAGATATTCTATTAATGATCATGAAATCAATAATCATACATGGGAATATTGATATATAAACACACCTGTATGAAAAACCCATCAAACATAGAGAATATGATATTCCAAAAAATATATAAATCAAGGAAACAAAATTATACAAGGGAATCAAATTATAAAAAAAATCTTACCTAAAGGTAATTAAAGAAGTAATATAAATTTTTTAAGTGACCAAATCATAAACTGTGTTTCACAATCATAAAGAAATTTATTGCATATCTATGATATATATCATGGTTTCTGGTTCATAAAATATTTGGTTAAGTTAAGAGACATCACAGGATATTCCATTCCATGATTTCTTTTCAAGAATTACATACCCGAAAAATTCTGTCAATGTAATTAGTTATGAGATATGTCGAAGAAGAGGATGTTAATACACAAGATCTGTTATCAATTTAAGAAAGGATCATAAATTTATTACCAAATCTAGAAAATAACATTATATATAGAAAAAAACATCAATCCACCAATAATAAATCAGTGGAAAAGTATTCCATGATGTCATTGAAAGTAAAGAGATCCCCACAATGATCAATTAATAATAACTTATATTGGGAAAAATCTATCCCCTATGAGGAATCACAATCACCTCTGAGGTACATATTTGACACTTAGATCCACCACTAATTTAATAAAGGATAAATAATAGATTACCTATAGCATCAACCTTCTATCAGATGAGGGATAGGAAGATAATCTATACACAAAAACTAGCCAAACATCTATATTTGTTGGTGGAGATAGATACTATCATGGGAAGTCCTAAAACTGTGTGATTTTCCACTGATCTATATAAAAATTAATAACTCACTATCATATCCTCAATTAATGTTATGATCCATTATAAAAACATTCTCTTATCTCATGAAGTAATTGGAAAAGTGTGTATATCTTGATATATCATATCATTCTACCAACACTATATCATAAATAAATTGAAGTACCAAGGGGTAGTGGGGTGAGTGGGTTATATTTTGAGTTAATATGGAAGATCTCAAAATTTAAATTGGTTCTTTGTGGAATAAATTAGTTATTAAAAAATATCAAAACTGATTAGAATTAAAAAAATCTACGATTTGTAGTTAAGGAACACTCATCTTGGGTACACTAGCAAGCCAGAGGGCCTCACCAATGGAATGTTTTCCTAGAAGAACCACTTGGGTTATTATAACACCACTAGTGGGGTGATTGAACACTACCAGACATCCTATTGGGTTTGAAGTATAATTCCGACCTTATATTACTTCATCGCATTACAGATGGAGACCACTACTTAGTCGGTGGGAGTTTATAGCTATTATAATCCCAAGGATTAACCCAACTATTCCACCTTTAAATTTTTTACTTTATCCCATTAATAAAATAATTCTTAAATAAGTCTAATAAAGTAAAAAAATGATAATGGAGAATATTAAAAACATTAAAATATCATTCATCGAAACAATGGATGATGTTACACCTACTCTCACATAAGATTAACAAATAAATTTTCAAAGTCAAATAAATATAACTCTTGGAAAAATTTTTTAATGTTTATAAAAGTTCACATTAATTTATTAATAATTAAAAGAAAATTTTGGGGTAGGATCATTTTACAAAAATCTAGAAACTCACTCCGGATTGTATAGTCCACATTCTAAAATCAAGGAAGAGGCATTGAAATTCGGTTAACCTCTAACAAAAATGTTAGAAACGCGAATGAGAATTCTATCATTAAAAAATTTGTAAAATAACATTTAATAAATAAAATTAAACAAATTTAATTTTAATGTATTATATAAATAATGCATAATGGTGGAATGTCTTAAAAATGAGAAAAATAATTAGTGAAAATGCCCTGAAAATTCCTTCATAAACTCATAGAAAACTTTTAAAAGTTATACCAAAATGTACACTATAATCCATTTATTATTGTTTTTAAAATATTATTCTATTGTTTTTAATAATTAAATGGAAAATGTGGGGATGGCATGTCGGAGATAAGGATCAGGAATAAATAAGATAGGACAAACTACCAATAGAGATCAATGATGAGCCTTACCAATGAAAATTGTCCCCCAGGAACCACCTAGGAGAAGTCAATGTAATTTTATCTAAAAATAAACTCAAAAATATGTTACCATAAATAAAAAATAGTTACAACTACATGAAAATAATGTGATCAATATCTAAAATACATTAAAAATTATGACTACTTATTCTGTTAAATAACATCAACATATCATGAAACAATTCTACTCTAAAATCAAAATAACTATAAGAGATTAATTTTATAGATTTTTTAGTTTTGAAATAAAAACGATTTAAAATGAATGTTATAATTTTTCTCTCTAAATGAGGGGGTATTTGGTCCACCAATTGGTTATTGAAAGGATTTATAACTCCATATACTAGTTTTTCTCCTTACTCATCAATTACAACTCCTTGGGTCCTACTTTTTAGAACCCCTCTCCCACTTATTCACATTGTTTCACATCACCCCAATACTAGCTGTTGATCTCTTATTATCCACCATCCCCCCTTGATCCCACAATCATACATGTTGGGTCATGCCACCCCACCTCCGACTATCGACCCCCACCATCCATCCCCCATACCACCCACATTATCGAGCTCCTCCTCCCCCCACCCATTATCGATTTCCCCTAGACATTAAAACTTTCCCACTATGGATCCCGCATCCAATACATCGACAATACCCTCTTGTCAATCCCTCTAGACATCGAAACTCCCCTAGGTTGTGGACCTACCCCCATGAAGTGATGTAGGTGCCCCTACTCCCTTCCCATGATTCCATCTTTTTACTTATACCCACTTCCATATGATCTAAAACCATGTTCTTCTTAATATTTCCAACTCCCTACAATATTAATGACACATGTTTTCTAGGAATGATTTTTAAAATTATTTTTTAAAATAGGTTTCTTCATAATTACGGAGTTATGGATTAGTTTTATGAAATTTATATAAATATAATTTTAAATGAAATCCATGAAGGAATCACTCTGATCAATAAAAATTTTAAATACTAATTTAATTTTAGATATTTTATTTCATGTGAATAAATTTTTATTTAATTTTATCTTTGTGGTAAAAATTTACTTATCAAAATGAAATGTATAAATAATTATTTTATATATCAAAAATATTATTCATTATTTGTAAAATTATTCCATATATATCTCAATTTAAATATTTAATGATAAAAAATGTTACATAAAAATGAATATAATTGTTCCAATTTCTCAATTATAGGGATATGAAAATTTTTAAAAAAAATTATGGTCATATTAATGAATTTTCTCCTCTGAACGTGTTTTCGATTCTAGAAATTTATGTTTTTTTCAATGGATAATTTTTTCAGGATTATACTAAAAAAAATTTGGTATAATAAAGATTTGAAATAAATTATTCATATAAAATATATTTGATAAAATTATATTGTGAACATAATGTGGTTGAAATCATAATATTATTAAATATATAATAAAAATAACCTTAATTTTATAAACATATTTTTTTAAAATATTTTTTAAAATTATGAAGTCATCTATCATGGAAATATTTATTAAATATTATATGTATGATAATTTATGTAATTATACATGTTTTATTTTAACGTATTTGTAAATATATAATTTTTTACTTTATTTTCATAAATAATAAACTCCCATATTATATGAATAATTATATAAAAATTAAAAATATATATAATTTTTTGTTAGTCATTAATTCTTAATCCTATTTGGTTATATATAATTTTATGGTTATTTTATTGTTACAATTTATTATAAAATGCATGATTTATATTTTGAGAGATTTCTGTAAAATAAAAAATGATAAAAATTTATTTAAGTCATAAAAAAATAATAGTTTAAAAATGATTAATGTTTTATCATTTTTATTTTTGTTTTATTTTATTTTCTTAGTGTAATAATATGTATAAAATGTAATTATATCCATATATTATTGTTTTTAAAATGTGATTTATGTTGTTTTATTATTTATATGTTTATTATAAATATGATAAAATTTTCTAATTTCTTTTGAAATATTGTTTATATATTTCATGTATTTTTTTCTATTAAATAATTATATAGATAAGGGAAGGATTGATATGAGATATAAATTTTCTACATATTAATATAAGGGGATTAAAATTTTATTAATTTCACTAATGGATATAAATGTGATTTGTTCAGTTGTACATGCTTAAAATGTGAAAACATATAGCTCTTAATATGAGATATTTCTTTTGAAAAAAATATATGAACAAGTTTTTGAAAAAACAATAGGATAGAGAAATGTCATGGTGAAGTTATTTCTCCTAGTCACTAATCGTAATGTATTTATATTGATGATGAATCGAGAATATTATATCTGTTCAATATCATGGTCAGTGATACGATGCATTTGTTTCATCTTGAAGGATGAAATATCTGAAATGGTGAAATTTGATAGATTAATCCCATTTCTTATACAGGATTTTAAATATTTATATTCTTTGAAATTAAGGATGATATGTGTACTGAATTATATTCTTGATGCACTAAATTCATTGAATTTTCATTCATCATTGAATTTTTAAAGCTGATAGTCTTGAATATTTAGATAACATCCTAATTTGATATGTTTTTATTACTATTGAATAAGGTACACCCTGCTGTAGAAAAGATTATGTAGTCATACTTTCAAGCTAGCATGTTGATTTTCGACCTTGTATTCACATATGAGACCATTTAAACAGACCTCATTAACTATATGGTGTTCAAAAATTGGAATGTGAAACTACATACATGTACTATTTTATTTTCCTCTACCTAAATGAAAATTTTAATTAATAAATATAGTCATATTCATTTTTTATGGTCCTTGAATCATGGTAAATAAGTTATTGATAATTAGATATATTGTTTCTCATTGAAACCATGTTTTTATATATTCGTCGTGTCATCTATAATAGCTAACATGATCATTTTTAATTTAGTGATAAAAAAGATGGTGATCAATTAACAATCCCAGAATATTCTTTTTCGTGGAAGGTGATTGAAAAAAGACAACCAGACATTTCAAATTATAGTCATAATGTTCAAATGTTTTTGGTATATGATGGTTTTAACTTATTCAGGTCCATGGATTGTGTGGAAAATTTATGTGTCAACTTGTGTTGGTTCCAAATAATCCACCCCCGTGGTTACGTATCGAGAAAAATATTTGTTATTTTTAAATCATATCGATGGAATATGAGGAACTCCTGATAAAATCCTTGTTTATATGGGATTATTCATTGATGATCTATAGGAATTTTTAGAAAATAAGGTAATGAATTTTGACTTGGAAGCTAATAAAATTTATAGACTCTGGACCACTTTATTATGGATAATTAATGACTTCTCATAATTATATAACTTAATAGGTTGTATTTTTAATACCATGATATTTTCTAAAGTGGGAATATTTTTCAATAACATATTTAACACATGATAGTGAGCATAAAAGAAAAAAATATATTATTATTTGGTTCTAACTATTGAAACCTAGCCTTTGAATTATAGGGTACGAATAAGAGTAACCAAATTAATAAATATATATCATAATCAATACAAATGCATTTATTAATTATTTTTAAATAATCATTGAAATTTTAGTGAAGTCGTGTTATTCGTTAAAAATATGTTTTCATAAAAAATAAATTTCATATCTTTTTTTAAGAAAAAAAATATATATAATTTTTTACACATTTATAAAAATTATTTTTTAAAATAAGAATAAGTTTTTTAAATAATAATATGAAAATTTAAATGGGTCGAGGGTTTTATATTTTTTGTAAAAAGTTTTATTTTCTCAAAGTATTAAAATCTACTAATTTATATTCGAAACATGATATTATTTTAATGTTTTTACATAGGACAATTATAATATTAAATATTTTTATAATATAAATAGTTAATTTTGATTAAAAAATATAGTTATATTAATTTTAATAAATTTTATATTTTAATATTATATAAAAAACATTTATAGTTTAAAGTATTTTTTTTGGTAAAATAGTTTTTTGTTGCATTTGGAATTTTTATATAAAAAAAATTATTAAACTTATAAAAATTGAATTATCAAAAAAGGAGTCTATATTGGAATTAAGAGGACAAAATTTGGTGCATATTTTACATTTTATTTGGGACATAATGAATAAAAATCATAGTAAATTTTTATTATCACGATCAAGGTAAAATTGGTAAAATTTAGTTGAAACTAAAACAATATAGTCTAACAATAATTCCAAAACATGCCTTTAGCCTATTGGATGAGTCTTTTTCATCCAATTCTCAAATATATTTCATTTAGTTCAATTTTCCCATGATAATAAAATTTTTATTAGTTAAGTAAAAGATAATTTCAAAAATATCATTCTCTTGAAGTTAATAACTGTTAAATTTTTATATAAGGATAAAATAGAATAATTTCTGATTAAAATGGTTGTTTTAAATTTAAATTATTTTTTTATAAAAGTAATTTATTTATAACCATTATTATTGAAATAATTAACTGTAATTCATACTTAATGAAAATCAGAAAAATTCAATTAATATAAAAATAATGTAAATGAATTTAAAAATAATAAAAGTAGTATTATTTTTGTTATATATAGTGTTACATGATTTTTCTAGACACATAAAAAATATTATAGATGTTCAATGACATTATTTTTGAATTGAAACTTTTTATTTATGACGTAACATAAAATTAAATTAATTGTGTCAAATTAAAATTAATGATATTTAATCAATGTAATATTTTATTAAATTATTTAAAAGTGATAAAAATATTAAAATAGAACAAGGTAGAGAATATATTGGTTTAAGTTTATACCTTTCCCATTTATGAAGCACTTTTCACCTTATAAGTAAACTTAGAATCCTTTAAGAGTGAAAAATATGTTACCATAGTTAATGTTAAAATGGTTTGACTAAAGAGTTAACCTAAAATTTTGGGATTTAGACAACCCGTAAACCCCTTAAAAATATTAATGTGTGATGGGATTTCAAAAAAAATATTATCTAATATTTTAATACCATTATTTTCAGAGTCATTTTTATCAAAGAATTAATTTATTATTTTTTAATATTTTAAGAAATTCAATAACTACCCCTCCCCTCACATATAAAAGGGAACATATCCTTTATCTCGATAAAAGAAAAATGAGCCTTATATCTTGACCATACCAAATTAAATACCTTCTCATCTTTTTTATCCACATTAAATATGTTCGTCCCTTTAAAAACGTCCACCTCTATATCCCTTATGAGGAGATCTAAAGAAGATGTTCGAAATAATATGTAATCGCTTTAACAGATCACTTTCATTTTAATTATACTTTTAAATCCTCAAAATATATTATATTATTCATAAAATAATATATTATGTAACAAAAATATATATAATTTTTATTATTATTAATATACCACCATTATTCACCCTCATTCTATCAAATGGGGTGTGAAATTATGGATAATACATACATAAGAATAATTATCTCCACATAGAAAAAAAATCATTATCCATATCCATAATTCAATGATGGTTATTATGATGGTTTTAAAATTTTAAAATTTTAAAATTATATTTATGACTTAATTTATTTTCTTAACTAATAATATCATATAGATCGATGTACCTTCCACCATATTAGAAAATAATAATGTCACTCGTGCATATGGGTGGACTACCACCTCTATGAAGAAATGTGATTCATTTTTCATTTTATTTTTACATAAATGTTAATAAAGATGGTGTGAATGAGTATAAATGATTGAATAATTATTCTATAATGGTTTTTATATTTATTGTTCTTTCATCTCGTCTGTGTAAAAATTAAAACAAATTTCATGTGTACATAAGGCTTACCATCTCTAGGAACATTGTAACTCATTTCCCCTCTCTATATTTAATGGATGACTATGAAAATATATATAATTAAAATATATTATGTTTATATCATGATATATATTCTAGATATTATGTAACCAGGATAAAAATAAAAGGAATGTAACTACTTAACTGCAGCATACCTTATAAACGAAGTAGTTGTCACCGAAAGTATTTATTTTAATAAATAAATTTTACTTAATGGGTAATAATATATTATAATTAAATCATATATGGTATTATATATATTTTTAAGTTAATGTGATATAGGTATAATAACTATATATTTTTAAAATAGAAGTTTATAATACATATGAAAGAAGTCATACCTAAACTTTAATTTTTGTGAGACACATGACATATTCACCAATTATCCCTTTATTATGATTTATAAAAATCCCATGAATGTATTTTATGATTCTTATTATGAATTTTATTTGTATTTCTATGCCCACCTAAATTTATTTATTTCATTGGGCTTACAATTCAAGTGTTACCAAAGTGGTAACGGTTTTAAGTTACAATCTCATTGATTATTTGGATGGATTATGATTTAGTTTTTTATGATGATTGTTATCATATTCCTCAAAATAAATACATTAATATTATTATCCCATAGTAATTTCATGATAATGAATGTTATACTTTTGTTTCCCTCTCTTTATTTATTGAATACACAGTATATATGTTTTATGAAATAATGTTAGTCTTTTTTACTTTGATAAAAAAAATTCTTATATATCTATGTTTTAAAAATATATTTTGAGGAAGATTTTTACTATTCTCCAATGATTGATTAAATTCCATTTTACCTTGTTTATGTTTTTAAGAAATTGTTTAAAATGATTGTTTTTGTCTTTTTCAGAACCATGTACTTTTTTCCATTTATAAAAAACATGAAAGTAATTTTTTTATTTAAATGAATATAACATGAATAAAAATTCTCACCATCATAACCAGTAAATATTGTTATAAATTCATTATATGATTCTGATGATGTTCTCAGATGAAATTATTGTTATAATATTTCGTTAATTTATTTTTTTTATGTTATTTTCAATGTGGAAAGTTTGTTTTCCTCATGAATGTTTTGATGATCTTTTAATGGTATTTTCATTTATCAAATAAAAAACTCCATGATTAAACTTATTATATAATAGGGATAAAATCCTATTATACTATCTTTATTATTTATTTGGATATATAATTTTTAGTATGAAAAAATGATTAAAACCATTTTATTTTCAATGGGTTACGATATGATGAACTGTTTATTAAAACCATTTCATTTATTGGGTTCTAATATGATAATGTTTCATGAACTTATGGCCACCATATATATGATTTTCATTGTATGATTGGTGGGACTATAACTATGTATTCCTATAATTATTATTTTTTATGTTTTATTTCTCTTGAGATAATTATATGAAACAATTCAATGTACTAGATCCATTTTAGGAAATTAGTCGATATACTTAATCCATTAGAGAAAAAAGTATACATGCTTGATCCACTCTGGTAAAAAGTTTTAGAGTTCATATCCATTTTTATTTTATGTTCATGGCAGTTAACCTTGATATAATATATATAATTTATATACCTATAATTGTTCCACACATTAATAAGATGATATTATGGTTCATTGTTTATTTTTTATGTTTTCTCACAATTACGATTCACGAAATTGGAAAAAGAAAAATGTTATTCCATGACTCTTGATTATGATATTTGATAGTCATAATATTATTTTTATTATTATTAAACTAATTCTCTAAAACCCTTATTCTCTTTGTTAATCTTATATGATTATTGATATCTCCCTTTTTTACCCTTAATGATATTTTGAGCTCAACCTTTCTTTTGTTTCCCTTCCAAAGGTTATGAATAATGGTATTAGGTAATATATGTCTTAGAAGGTGGTAGTTATGAAGAAATTAGTGTGACACATTGTAGATCATTTATGAACTAGTTGTTTATGTGTCCATGTTTCCTAAAGAAATAGACCTCTATGATTTAGAATGGATTGTTATGATATGTAATGAATATTCATTTAATATGATGTTTTAACTATATATGAAATGAATCTGTAAATACAGTTAGAATCAGCGAATGGATTAGTCAACCATTGGAAACTATGATGTGAAGACATTAGTTAAAATGCCTTACTATAGTAGAAACCTTAATATGGTGTTTTTGATTTGTCATATTTTTGAAGTTATTTCCTTTTTTTCTTTCATCATATATTTGTTTCCTTGTCATGTCTTACTATTTTCTCAAGCTTATTATACTCTATTTTTCTTATATAGTAGAAACCCCCAATGATCCTTCTCCATGAAGGTAGACCAATTTTCTTATGCATCTAAATAATTTATTCTTCTGTATTATATTTTTATTCATGTATTGTCAATGTTTTCATTTTATGAATGTGAATTCTATTTCAATGATTCCCTTCTTGATTTATTTCTAATTAGACATCGATTTATTATAATAAAATTTTGTTTCCACTAGTTTGATTATTAATCATTCGATTTTTCTCATGTCTAATAATTATTAAATCCTCTTTTATTCAATATTCCAATTATGATGTTCTTTATGTCTCTATACAATTTTAGTTTTTTCTAGAATAGTCCACATTTGAATCTAAATTTTAATTCTTATGTTTTTTAATCTGTTTGTGAGAATATTATTGTAAAGAATAATTGTTTATATATTGTGATACTTATCTCAAGATTGATTTGATATATTAATAAATATTGTTCATCAAGATCTATTTACTAAAATTGTAATCCAATATTATTCCAGATTTAATTATATTTTCCATAGTCAATATTATTTTTCAATGTTGTAATCATTTTGAAATTTAATTGGTCACTATAACATTAATAGCTTTTTACGGCGGGTTTTGAGCGGTGGTTTACTAAACTTCTGCTAAATTGTTTACTGATGATTTAGCAGTGTTTTTTTATAAATCACTGCTAAAACCTTTTTTTCAACCCTAACACTTCCCCCCACCCCCTGTGACACCGCTTCTCTCCCCAACCCCAACAAGACCCCCCCCCCCTAGCGACCCTCGAATCCCTAGCCCCTTGTCACCACACCGTCGCATCGCCTCGTCGATTCTCATCTTAGGTAGTCATTTCTCCTTAAAATTTAGTTAAAACAGATCCATCAATACTAATGGTATGTTTAATTATTAAGAATGTGTAGTATAAAAAATTTTCCATCACAATGTTGACATTAATTAATTGAATGATTAATGATTATAATTTAGGGATGGTATTATTCCTTGTATCCCTTTATATTAAATGAAATTGTGGCCGAACTTGAGGCTACTCATGGGTGTAGATATCATTGATAAATAATGAATTGAAAAATGGATTAAAGTGTGTTTATAATGATATAAAAACCTTGGTGATTTCATGATATACCATAAATTTTGTAATAGATTACTGTTAATAGAAATTACTAGAAATAATTTATTATGAAAATAAATTTTAAAATGAAAGAAATTTGGTAATTTTAAGAATTGGTCATTGAGTCTTATGATATAATATTGTGATATGGTTACTATTCTGACCTATTTTTAGTTTCATGTTGTAATTATTATATATCAGTCTATGCACAAATTCACTGTTTAGTGCGTGTATAGAAAGATTGACCCAGTTTAATGTTGTAATGATTATATAGGGGGATTTTATGAATTTCCTATTGTAATGATTATATAATGGGATATGACTAGTTACCATATTTCTTATAGATATGGATACGTTCGGGATGGTGAATTGATTATCTAGAGGGATTAGACATTAGGTTAAAATGCATACACAATGGTATTTTCCCAGTCATTTTATCATTCCATGGTTCTATGGTGATGGTTGGGATGTCTTTCATACTTCATGAAAGATATTTTGGAATGGTTATGAAGTGGGTTTATATTAATATTGTATTTATTTCTTAATTAATAGGCTCATTTATCATTTTATTACATGAACTTATTATCATACTTATTTTGATTAGAAACGGTGGTGTCGACCTAATGAATTGTACTAACCCTATATTTGGGGCCACCAATTGGTGGTAGAGAATATTATATGGAAATAGGAATGCATTGGGTAAATGGACCTTGTTGTTGATTCTTTCTTATAGGGTGTGATGGAGTTTGGAGATGAGACCGACATGGGGCTCTAGACCGGGGTATTTTGAGTTTATTCTTTTTATATGGTTCTATTATTTTTGTTACCTTTAGTTTTACATTTTGAAAAATTTTATCATGTGATTAAATGGTTTATTATTAACTTATTATTGGTTCAGCCTTTTTCTTTTAAGTAGTATCTTGTAATCTTTCATTTATTACCATTAAAATGATATTTATTTATATTGTTTATTTCTTCTATATTGTAACTATATATAAATGGATATAGTGTCCATGATATATCATCACACCCTTGAATCTAGTTAGAAGCTTATGTAATATGAGGAGGCATGCATGACATCCCATAAGTGACCTAATTTCACTATATGAGAGAGTTCGAGATCAGGTGACAATACGGGATAAATCATTTAATAATTATTTGTCTAATATTATCAATTTATATCATGAAATTAGAAAAAATTAGGATCTATACATTTTGATATCAAGAGTTAATTATTTATTTATTCTTTCAATAGCTATTCTATATTTTCATAAACTATAACATGGCCATGGATTTTCTGATGGTATTTATATTATGGTCAATTGTGCCAAATATTTTTTCTTCCTCTACTCAGAAGTGAGAAATTAAATTTTGATCTATCAATAAATTAAATCATGGGGAAATGGTATAAAAAATCAATATTATTACAACTTTTATTCACCCATTAATAGATTATGTTGAATACCCACCAATAATAATACATCAATTTGAGAAGAAAACAAAACAAATAAGTGAATTTCTCAATTTGGAATCCTTTATTGAATTCATATGGAGTGGTTAATCATGACTAGTCGAGACATAGTACTCCATATAGGATATTTATTTTATATTCTAAAACAATAAAATATGACATATGTTATGAATATAAAACCATATCAAAATAGTTTTTTCTTTCTTATACTGTATGTGTCTCTGTATAATTACATTTATATGACCTCTGATAAAATATTTTCAATTACCTTGGGGATTTTTATTGAATGGATATATTTTTTCACTCAAATAACATAGACAATATAATCATCCAATCATTTGATGGTATTTTGGTAGGCATTTTATACAAACTACATTTAATGACCAAAAATTGGCCTACTAAATATACTACACAAAATGGATGTCTTATAATTATAAATGCACAATGTGGACCTCTAAATTTAACCATTTATTTGGATAGATATTACTCTAGTTAATTAAATGGTTTTATTAACCTAAAATTTTCTTTATAACCCCATGGTAATATAAATTATCCTTACTAGTGATGGATCAATACATTTTGTTCTTCTTTCATTCTTATATAACTAATATAAGGTGCATTTACAAATTTATAATTTCAATTGGGTGATTTTTCTAACATATGAAAAAATATTTTATATTTTTCTCCCTGCGTCCATTCCTCTATCTCCACCTTTGACACTTTCCTGTTATGCCAAAATCTATTTCCCTTCCTCCATGATTACTCCATCTGTATCATTTATCACACATGAATATCTTCAAAAATATAATATGCCTCTATTTTCTCCACCTCATTCTTATTTCCTTTTATGTATTTATTCAGCCATAAAATCTGTGATCTACATAGAAACCCTATAACATGCCTCTTAGGCAGTTTATCTAGGTTGGTTTGTGAAAAATTAGTATCAAAGGAATTTAAGCCTCTTCTTTGAAATTTCAATATAGTTTTGGATGACTTGGTAGACATGAGATAGTATTTTTGAGACTTAACAGGTATATTATGACAAATTTTATAGCTAGATATCTTCTTAAAGCACCTTAAGTTACCATGGGATATTGGGGAAAAGTGTCATTGAATATATTTTTTTGATCTAATCCTGTAATTTTTCAAAATCTTTAACATATTTATATATTATTTCAACTAGTATATATGAATCTCTTTCCATATTTATCAATAGTTATGTGTTTTAATTTTTTAAAATATTTTGTAGGCACATTGTGACATACATGGATAAAATCTGGATCACATTACTGAGGAACACACCTCAGTATGTTAAGGGTTTGGAGGAGTTTTTAGATTTTTCAATTTCCAATAAATTTTTTGAAGGGAGAATAATATTTCCATCTCCTAAATGTAAATTTTGAAGATGGTTGAAAAGATATGAAGTTTAAAAGCATTTAATATTAAAGCAATTCCCTGGTCAATCTTTTTGTTGGATTTGGCATGGAGAATCTAATGTTATAGAAAGGTTGAGCACTGATGTCAATCCACAGAATGAGCTCTCAACTTCATCAACAATGGGAAATGAAATGAATAACCTTATAAATGATGCTTTTGGAACTTCAAGACACCACCATCAACATGAAAACTTATCAAAACAACCAGATAAGGGTGCTAGAAATATCAACATGACAAGTGATGTTTTTGATACTTTAGGACAACCAGATGAAGATTTTAACATATCATTAGATCCTCCTCTTTATTATGTGGAAACTAATGTAAGAGAAAACTTCCCTAAGGAAAATATGTTTCTTGATTTAGTTGATAATGGAAATCAAGAGTCGTATAGTGGATGTTTGAAATATTAAAAACACTATTTTTTGCTAAAGTTTTACCATATCAAATGTCTATGTGGAATTACAAATAAGTTAATGTCCATGATATTGGAATTGTTACATGATTAATTTCCTAAAGAAAACATCCCCGAGTCATTTAATGATATGAAAAAAATTGTTATCAGTATTGGTATGAATTATACAAAAATGCATTTGTGTCCCAATGATTTTATGATTTATTGGAAATAGGATACAAGTAGATAGGATTTCAAAAAATGTTCTTATTATAGATGGTAGTAAATAGGTGATGTTGGATGTCAGAATCAATATAATACCATGAAGAATAAGAAAAGGAACACACCTAAAAAAATTTTGTGTTACTTTCCTTTAAATCCTCTATTACAATGATTATTCATGTCATTGAAAATCATCGAACACATGAAGTGGAATTCAGTATATAATAACAATGATGGGTTAATTTGACATCCATGAGATTCACAATCGTGGAATACATTTTATTCATTAAATCTATATTTCTTATATGATCCATGGAATGTTCGTTTGGGATTGGCTACCGATGGATTCAACTTATTCAGGACTTTTAATACTAGTTACAACATTTAGACAGCTGTTTTAATCCCTTGCAATCTACCTCTGTGGATGTGTATGCAAAAAATTTCTTTTATGATTTCGATGATTATTCCTAGAAAAAAATGCCTGAAAATGATATTAATGTATACTTTTATCGATTAATTTAATAATTGCAGGAGTTTTGGAGCAATGGTGGTGAGACATTTAATGCTTCTTCTAAAACAATGTTCAATATGCAGGCTTCTTTAATACGGGCCATTAGTGACTTCCCTAGGCTTGGGAATTTATTTGGTTTGAATATATACATGACTTCAGATTGTCCTATTTGTAACTTTGATTTTGATCCCAAACAGCTACCTGATAGTAGAAAATGGTGCTTCTTTTGGCCATTGAATATTTCTGAATGCATATCATAGATTTTGGCTAAACAAATAAAAGTTTAATGGTTTCATTGATCATAGACCACCTCTAAAGATGTTAACTAGTCTTGAAATATTGACACAACTTGGAAAAGTGGAAACAGAATTTGGGAGGGTTTATCATATGAATGATAGTGGGAAACGGGTTCCAAGTGCATCGTCAAGTTAAATTGGAATTCAACAATGGATGAAAGAAAGTATATTCTTCAATCATTCATATTGGGAATTTAATTTGTTGTATAATAATCTTGATTTGATGCATATTGAGAAGAATATATATGAAAATTTGTTCTTCACATTTCTTAATGATCATGGAAAGTTGAAGGATCATCTTAATTCTTATAAATACTTACAAGTAATGAACGTAAAATGTGATCTCTAGCAAGGTGAGAATGAAAAGTAGACTCTAGAAATTTTTTTCAATGAAAATTAAGGATAAAGGTAAATTCCATCATATTTTAAATCATGTGAAAGTATATAATTTGTATTCAAGTAACATCTCTAATTGTGTTTACTTAATGAATCGTAAGTTACATGGACTAAAAATTCACGATTCACGTATTTTGTTATAGTAGTTACTACTATTGGAAATAAGTATATTATTTCCTAAAAAGTTTCTTCTGTTGTAATCCAATTATTTACATTTTTCAGGAAAATATGTGAGAAATATCTACATCCATTTGAGCTTGAAAACCTTCAGGATAGGTTTGTATTGACACTTTGTGCAATGGAGATGATCTTTCTCCAATTGTTTTTTAATGTCAGGATGCATTTAACTGTGCATTTTGTTGAGGAAGCTAAATTAGGAGGCCCCATTCATTAGCAATCAATGTATCCAATTGAGAGGTATATTATTTATATGTTTTTTTAGTTAGGTAAAAAAAATTGGAACATAATTAAATTCATAATTATGTTTGTTTGTTTTTCACAGATTTCTTGGGTATTTGAAATCATACGTGAGAAATAAAGCTCAACCTGAAGGATTTATTGCTGATGGATATTTTGCAGAAGAGTGTCTTACATATTTTTCTAGATACTTGGATGATATTGCAACAAGATTTAATCAAGTTGAACGTGTTGATGACACATCGACTCAATCTCAAATACATGGGAAATCAAAAATATTTCCAACTATCGGTCGATCGGTTAGGAGGAACTCAAATGTAACACTGACAGAAATGAAATTATTACAGGTGAAAAGATATGTGCTACTAAATAGAGAAATTGAAAATAAAATTATTAAAGAGTTGAGGATACAAACAAAGAGATAAATGAGAGGTTGAACATGAATTGAGAAATATATAACGAAAGCTATTAATAAAGAGATTGTAGAACATGTTGCATGACAAGTAAGTTCATAAATATTGCAATAAATACAAATATTAGGTTAAAATATATAATTTTTAATTATAATAGTGTATATTTATTTTTTAAGATCATGAATACTGATACTTGAGTAGAGTTGTCATAATATTTGAATTTTCATGCTCTAGGTCCTCTAAAACAAGTTAGAAAGTTCGACACTTACAACCAGAATGGATTTAGATTTCGTACAGTTGATCGAGAAGAGGGTTTGAGAATATAGAATAGTGGTATATTAAAATTTTCTAAATTTTTATACTATGTAAAGATGACAAATATTATTGAATTAAACTACCATTAGTATTTTTCAGTTGTTTTATTCAAATTCAATTGGGTCGATGTTATTAGAGCTGTTAAAAAAGATTCTTTGTAATTTACATATGTGAACATCTCTAAATTTATAGATGTCGGTGATCGTGAACTACATGATATATATATCTTATAATTATAAAAAAATGGTATAATATGTGAATGATTTTGTGGATGAAGTGTGGAGTGTAGTTGCTCACGTAAAACAAAGTGATTTGTATGATATGGGTGATGAAGTGGAAGATTTGACCTCTGACAGTAAATCTCTTCAAAAAAAATAATGGGAATTATTTTTCCACCATGATATTGAAAATATTAGTCTAGAAAGGATGAAAGAAGTGGATGAAGTAATGGAGCAGGAAACTGAAATTATTGAAGGAGAAAATGATTGTATGTACAATTATGCATTCATTTAGCAACCACTTATTTCATTTGTGCAATTATTCATTATCATTATTATGAATATTTTGTTTTTTAGTAATGTGCATCTGTTATCTTTTTTAATATTTTTCTACATAATTTTTTGTAAATATATGTTCTAAACTTAATTTATTTGATTAAATGATAGCAATACCAAGCATGAAGTGATGTACTATTTCATAAACCACTACGATAGATGATGATCATTATATCTCCCTCCCTATGAAATCTATGTCACCATCTATCTGCCCCCTGCACCATATCTCAAACCCACTATGAGTGTCCCTTCAGCAGCTCAGTCGTCGCCTCCCACTTCAGGAGCCTTAGTAGTGGGTCACGGGGATACTGGAGGGTGACTGTTATATATAAAATTTTAATATGAATAAATTTATTGCACTATTTTTATACTAATTGTTTGTCCATTAAAGATGGAAACAATGAAACTATGGAGAAAATATAAAAAAATTAGATGTCTGAAATCTGAACAGAGAGAAGATATTTGTCTCATTGGATTCTTATGGGATCCCTACGGATGACGTCACAGAATTACATGGCCATATTTTAGGCCAGCTAGCCACGGAGCCCATTTCCCTTACTATTTTTTTATGATGATTGGAAACATATTCTTGCATGTTGGAAAAATATAGTTTTTTATTCCAAAATAAAGGTAATTTTAATACATTATGGTGTAATTGAATTTCATGTTCTAAATATTTTCAAAATGAATTTATGTGTACATATGTTTTTCCACATTACCATTTCTAATATGATATCACAAAAGTGGACATTGAAAAATCTTGGAAAAAATGGAAATACATTAAATGGAGATTGTGGGGTGATTTCAACAATACTTCATTGACCACCTAATATATGTATGACAAGCAACTTTATGGGGTAACCAAAGAGAAATGGAATGTTTTTCTTGATAGACATCGTGATGAGAAGAAGATAGTATTTAAATATATATTACTATAATAATATCATTTTACAGTTAGACATCTATCTAAAAAAATAGATGACATTTAATACATTACTGTTAAATTTTATTTTATTTATTTTAGGATCTTTCATGAAAGAATGCATCAAGTCGGGCTAAGCGAGTCATCCCTCACACTATAGGGTCAATAAGGATTTCTAGAAGCCGATCTTCTCTATAATATTTTCATTAGTTTCAATATTTATATGATTGTATTGTTTGATTAACATATTAAATTTGTTATCTATGTTTATTTAATACAGTCATAGAGGTTAGGGAATAAAGCATCCCAAATAGAAGTGTGGTTAAATTTTCACCAAAAATACGATGGAAGTTTTATTAATGAACCTTCCAAAGAAGTATGGGGTATGAACTCATTTTTCATTATAATAACTTAGTATCAGTTGTTACTATATTAATATATATTTCTTCTAATATGAATACTATTTTATTTACAGGTAAAAATTAAAGAATAGTGGGATGCCATTCCTGCGCAGTCCTACTCAGTCTCCCAAGATGACATAGTTGTTAAAGTCCTTGAGAAGGAGCATCTTGGTAGAGTGTGCGGGATGGGTTTGGGTCTCGTATCATCTGAGGTCTTTGGAAGGCCCTTGGGGATTGCAATTGCATCTACTCCAGGTTGTAGTCTATCCATACCACAAGATACTCTAAGATAGATTGATTCTCTACGAAACACAATTCACGACCAGGGGGCTCAAATATCTTCTTTGTAGAAAGTTTTGATTGATTTATATCAGAAGAGGAAAGGATCTTCCCCCATTGGTATTGCATCGAATGGTGGTGAGTTGGCAAATCAAAAAAATTCAAAATCATTTAGTTTACTAACTTTTATTGGTTTTATGTTTAAATATAAATATACAATAGTATTTAATTTTCAATATAATGTTCTTTTGGGTGGTAGTAGGAATTAGATATGGAGGTGGAAATGGTGAAAAGATTTGTTCATCATCAGACCGTAATTAGTTGATTTGTTGATATTTTAGAAAAATATTATAATAGTTGGTTTGTATATGAATCATGTGTGGAACATAGTTTCCACCAAACATTTTCATGACCTAACATTTTCTTGATTTCTCATGTTTCCTTTTATGTATTTTATTGATTTATGATGTTTCATTTTATGTCTTGATTTCTAAAGTGTGGTATGCACCATATATGTCGATTCTTTTTTGTCGTTAATCTTGTTGTATGATTCATTTTTACTAAATTTATTAGGTTTCTTACCAAAGGATGAACGATCAAAAACATATCCTATAGTAACAGGAATCAATCCATTCATATTTCTTGGAAATGTTCCTCTATAAAAATGTGCCTCCTGTATAGTAGGGTAAGGATGTGATGTATGTGAACCATTAGGTGAGATAGAAATAAACAAATTGATGTGACTAAGGAAGGGTCGCGCCATTAGGGTATAACCAGTGTGATTATAATTTTCACCAAGGCCTATTATAGAAGATCCCAACATCATTACATATATTGAAACATCATGAATCAATCCACATATAGTGTAACATCCTAACTCGGAAGCCACTAAACCGGTGCTCCGAGCTGGTTCACCACAAGGCCTCAAGTGCGCCTCCCCATACACCAGAGGCTGCCGAATAGTAGCGAGGGCCTAGGGTGTGATAGTGGGGAGACTATGCCCTCATTCCGGAGTATGAAAATAGTGAAAATAACTAAGTATCATACACAGCAGAAAGTAAATAGAGTGCGGAAGAAGTAAAAAACTGAAATAGAACAAGCTGTAATAGTAAAAAAGTGTAAATTCTCGAACAGCTATGCAATACAATACAACACCAGTCACCCATCGGGCCGACCATACAGATACAAGTACAAAAGATACTGAAAGTAAAAGTACAGGGCTCTGCTACTAACTCCGAGCCTAATCACGTACCCAGTCTCCAAACACTGCAGAACTGCAGTAGCCCGATTAGTAGTACCACTCGAGTAGCTCCGCTCGATCATGCAACACTAGGCCTCAGCCCGATCCACCATTCAACTCGTGCTCAGCCTGAAAAGCAGACATAAGGTCTACACGTACACCAAGGTTTATGTACAGGGGTGAGAAATAATCTCAGTAGGGATCCCGAACAAGAAACCTCTAACTGTGCTGCTAAAAGTGTATGCAACAGTAATGTTCTCATCCTAGTTGGAACACAACAAAAGAAGTAAACCAAACGTGCAACCACAGTCGAACTCAGGGTATGTAATCCCTGTCAACTGGGAAAGTGCCACTATGGATGTCCATAACTATATACATACCCATGTATAGTCCCATACCTATACATGTATACATAAATATGAATATTCATGATTTGGTGATTCAAATAACAAGACACCACATCAACAGTCGATCCTTGGGACCTTAAGCCCAATCTCCTGGACATCTTGTTCAAGGGTATTGAGCTGGACGACGTGCCACTCAATCCATGTATCATTAAGTCAATCTCTCGGTCCTTAATCCCGTCGACATATACCTGCTTCAGCCAACGCCAGAAATATATCCCTGAACAAGTTAACCAAAAACAAGTAACCAGTTCAATATAATTCAATTCTGATTTTCTCCGAGACTCGGCCTCAACCGACCATCTCCTATACCAAATCCACAGCAGAAACCACAACAGGCTATCAAAAAGTCAAAGATAACAACAATTCCAAGCCTGTGATGTAGCTTGGCAGGTACAATAGAAGAAATCACAACAATGAATATAGGAAGTACCATTGTCCTCAGACATGCAAATCCTTGCCCTCAGGCAAACAGAAACAACACCCTCATGTGACTGCCCTCAGGCATAATGAATAGTGCCCTCAGGCGTATGGAATCTCGCCCTCAAGCATACCGAATATTTCCCTCAGGAATGGAAGCTACTATCCTCAGGCATAAGAAACGTTTCCCTCATGCTAAATAACACTGCCCTCGGGTTAAACAAGCACTTCCCTCGGGCATGAGAATTGTAACCTTCATGCTAACAAACACTTCCCTCAGGCTAAACAGAATACAAACCTCAGGAATTCCATAGGAAACCAAGTAACCGGGCCGAGCCCAAAATACAAACAAGCATTTAAATAAAATTCCTCTCAAGGAAATTAAATAATCATTATTACAATGGAATACCCTCGGGTATCCTGGCTAAATGGCTAAACCGAGGAACGCACCCCCGGGGAGGTCCTAGATCCAAGCAGCGATCCCAAATAGAAGTTTATTATCACATTTAATTACCTATACAACTCTAGGTATTCAAAACATCCAAGGCCTCGGCCACACGACACCCCAACATGGGTTTGTAGCTCAACGGTACACAAAAACGCACAACAGTAGGAATTTAAACACCAATCCACCTACTACTTAGGCACACAAGGAAAATTAGGCCTGCCAACAAACAAGAAAGACGCCTCACGTCATGCTCAACAACCACCAACCAGGAAGCACCTCTGGTAACCACTACAGCATCAAAAACCCAAGTCAAATATAAACAACCAAGTGTGGGTGGATGAATGCCCAACCCAACAATAAAAACATAACCCCACATGTAGTTTTTCACGAGTTCTAGATGACACCTAAACACCTTCTCTACCCAAACCCGACGTAACAACTCAGGTCGGTGAAACAACGGGCACCCACTGGGTCCCACAAGTCAAACACCAAGGAGTCATCCTACACAGGATCCTTAGTAAAGAGGAATCGTACATGGGATCCTTGAATGAATAAAAAAAAGGCACCCCATAACAGGGTTCCCCTCAAAGAAAACATCAGAGAGTTCCTACAAGGACTCCCTAGTTCATCATTCAAGCAAGGCATCCCTCAGGGGACCCTTAGAAGCATCTGGTCTCACGACCTATTAGGACAGAAGGGAATGTATCACAAGCGAAACATCATCTAAAGAAAAGTTTATGGGAGATAGATCACAGCTCATCTCATATTAAATGTCTCGACTAAGTTGGTCTGAACACCCAACCTAGCAACCTCGCCAAGTCTTACCCTCAGGTGATGACTGGGCTCGATAGCTGGAGGAAGAACCCCTTTGTTTAGATAAAACCCTCAAAAATCCATTTAGATGGCCTCTAAATGTAAAAAAGAGTCCACAATTTCTATTTGTGTGGGAAAACGCTAAGAATTGACTACTCACACGCCCAATTCTGACTTCCAAAGCATAAGATATCCCAAAATTACCAAACTGAAGCAGTACATGGCCAGAGTACATGGCCAGAACCAATTGGGCCTTCCTGTGTAATAATACACGGCATGTACTTTACTTTACACGGCGTGTAATGTTCAAAAAAAGTTACTCCATTTCTGTTTTCACCCGAACACATTCCCATGTACCACTACATGGCGTGTACTTTACTGTACATGGCGTGTACTTCAAAAAAACCACTAAAACCATGATCGATTTCACACGGATGGTCACACGACCACCACTACACGGTGTATACTCAAAGTACACGGCATGTACTTAAAAAAACTCATCTTCCCCAAATGATAAGAACACATGGCGTGTTCCCCTAGAACACATGCCGTGTATACTAGGTTTTCCAATGGGAAATCCCTAAAAACATCTGATTCACTCGTTTTCGCCCCTGAAACAACAGATAGAGCCCCATGGGCATACAAGAAAGAAATATAAGGCTTTAAAAACATAAAAAAACTTATTTAAAGGGAATATATGGTGAAAACATAAATGACCCTACCTTTGGGCGGAAACCACCGAAGCCTCGGTTGATTTCACGGTCCACGGATGCCGCACGCCGACTCAACGCGTCGAGGGCTTCGATTCAGTACCCCTCTTTCCACCAAACTCTCACTCTTTCTCAATATCCCAATTCCCCCCATGGGACACGGCCAAGGAAGATCACACTTGGATCTTGTGCAAGGAGGAGGCGGATGAAAGAGAGAGAAAAGAAAAGAAAAGAAGAAAACAAAAGGAAGAAAAAGGGGCTCGGGCCGGCCTCAGCGCCCGACATGAGTTTATTCCTTCTCTAGGATAAACTCCCCTTTCCGGACTCAATGGTTCAGACAGAATCGCAATACGATTCACCGTTTAAAATTTATTTCCAAATGAACCTGCACGAATAATTTAATATTTAATTTAATAATATTAAATATTAAATATTCCTCCAAAATTCGAACAACTTAGATTTCCACCAAACTCCTGTTCTAGGGTAAAAACCCTATTCCAAGACCAACGGAGTGGTCAGAAAAATTATCCGAGATCAGCTGGTAGGGAAAAATGACCATTTTACCCCTCAAAAGCATTCAACTACAAAAATTCAAATTTCTGCTCAAAATGACTGTCCGGAAAAACACGGGTTCTTACAAACTCTCCACCATAAACCTTCTCGTCCCCGAGAAGCCCAGTGAAAGAACAAGCAGCCATGCTCATAATCGGAGCATCTGCACAACCAATCTATCGAGACTATCAGATGGCCAACTGTATAGCATTAACCACCACCTTCTACATAGAATATATTCAACTACGACCGATTTGGTACTCCCCACCATAAGAATACCCTTATCGTCGTCTTAAAAAGAAAACTCCGAGCTTAGAAGCTCACAGAAAACACCGGAGTTTAACCAGATAGTGGAAAACCACCTTCAAACGGCCAATGGTGCACTCCCCACCATATGTCTTTCCTTACACTGCTCCTAGAGCACAAGCTCAACTGGTTACATCCTCACTGGGAAGAACATTAAAGAAAGGAAAAAAGAGCTCGATGTAAAGTCGAAGCTCTCTCATCATACTCTAGATGAATCAAGATAGTGCATGATCATCTCTAACTGGAGTACACTGAGATTTCACTAAAGGCGTGTCCAGCTCCCTCCGGGACATGCTAACATCCTACCAAAATCTACCCAGGATTCAAACATGGGTCCACCATCCCCACACATGTTTTCCTAGAACAAAACAGACATCAAACTACAAGGGTTCGAGTCAAAACCAAAACACAACCTACAAGGGATCTGATCCCCTCTGAACATCCTCAGAAGGAACTACTCCCTGGAGATCACAACCAAAGCAGAAGATATGTTGAACGGACTCTCGTTGGGTATCTATATACAACAATACCACAAGGAGGTCCAGTTCACAAGAAAAGCCTTGGTATCTATCGACATCTTTCTCAACGATCCGACTAGATAACCACAGACTTGAGAAACAACACCCAATAAGGGGTTAAACAAAAAGGCATAACATGCCATTTAGACCAAATGGGGTCACTACACCACCTGTACATGAGGTCTAAGTCTCAGCCTCAATGAAACGCCTCAACTTAGATCTACGTAACCTACCATCAGAGTAATAAGTATGTGTAAGCAAACCAAAAGGTCTCAGACATCAGTAAAAAGACACACTAGAAGGCCTATATGATGTGAATCCTATGTGCCTAATATGATGCATGAGATGCCTCTTTCCTTTGCCAGCCAAGAGTCAAAATCTATCCCTGGCATCTTACCAATGGCCAAGATCCATAGATCCATAGTAAATCAAAACACCACACAACATGTGCGTCGCTCATGGAGAAAATCATATACAACTGTAACATTGCAAAATCAGAATAGAAATCCCAAACCCTGGCAACCAGGACTTCATACCAGAAGAGGTGTTCTCGATGCACCTACCCGATATTCCTCACAGGTTCTGACACATTCCTAATACTCCTATCTACCATATCTGAAATAGTAAATACCAGGAAAGAAAACTCATCTGATACCACTTTGTAACTTCTCTACCCGGAATCCACTAAACTAGTGCTCCGACCCGGTTCGCCACATGGCCTCAAGCGTGCCTCCCCATACACCAGAGGCTTACGACTAGCAGCGAGGTCCTAGGGTTTGATAGGGGTGAGACTATGCCCTCATACCAGAGTAAGAAAATAGCGGAAATAACTAAGTATCATACACATCGGAAAGTAAACAGAGTGCGGAAGAAGTAAACAACTGAAATAGAACAAGTTATAATAGTAAAAAGCTGTAAATGCCCGAAAATCTATGTAATACAATACAACAGTGGTCACCCACCGAGCCGACCATATAGATACAAGTAAAAAAGAGACTAAAAGTAAAAGAACAGGGCTCTACTACTAACTCTGAGCCTAACCATGTTCCCGATCTCCAAACACTATCGAACTGCAGCAGCCCGATTAGTAGTACCACTTGAGCAACTCCACTCGATCATGCAACACTAGGTCTGAGCCCTATCTACCATGAAACTCGTGCTCAACCTGAATAGTAGACATAAGGTCTACACATACACCAAGGTGTACGTTCAGGGTTGATAAATAATCTCAGTAAGGCACCCCGGAAAGAAACCTATAACTGTGCTGCTAAAAGTGTATGCAACATAAACGTGCTCAGCCTAGCTGGAACACAACAAATGAAGTAAACCAAACATACAACCACAGTCGAACTCAGGTTATGTAATCACTGTCAATTGGGAAAGTGCCAACAAGGATGTAAATATCTATATACATAAACATGTATAGTCCCATACCTATACATGTATACATAAATATGAATATTCATGATTAGATGATTCAAATAACAAGAAACCACATCAACAGTCTATCCATGAGACCTTAATCCTGATCTCCAGGACATCATGTGTAAGGGAATTGAGCTGGACATCGTGCCACTCAAGCCGTGTATCATTAAGTCGATCTATGGGTCTGTAATCCCATTGACATATACCTGCTTCGGTCAATGCTGGAAATATATATCTGAAAAAGTTAACCAAAAACAAGTATCCAGTTCAATATAATTCAATTCTGAGTTTCTCCGAGACTCGACCTTGACTGACCAAATCCTATACCAAATCCACATCAGAAACCACAATAGGATATCAACAATTCAAAGATAATAACAATGCCAACCCTATCATGTATCTTGGTAGGTTCAATAGAAGAAATAACCAAAATGAATATTCAACTTACCACTGTCCTCATACATGTGAATCCTTGCCCTCAGGCAAACAGAAAAAACACCCTCATGTGACTACCATCAGTCATAACGAATAGTGCCCTCAGGTGTATGGAATCTCACCCTTAGGCATTTCGAATATTTCCCTCAGGCACGGAAGCTACTACCCTCAGGCATAAGAAATGTTTCCCTCAGGCTAAATAACACTTCCCTCAAGCTAAACAAGCACTGCCCTTAGGCATGGGAAATGTTACCCTCAGGCTAACAAACACTTCCCTGAGGCGAAACAAAATACAGCCCTCAGGAATTCCATAGGAAACCAAGTAACTGGACCAAGACCAACATACAAACAAGCATTTAAATAAAATTCCTCTCAAGGTAATTCAATAATCATTATTATAATGTCTTACCATCGCGTATCCTGGATAAATGGATTAACAGAGGAACGCAACCCCAGGGTGGTCCTAGAGCCAAGCAGTGATCCCAAACAGCAGTTTATTATCACATTTAATTACCTATACAACTCTAGGTAGTCAAAATAGCCAAGGTCTCAGCCACACGACACCCCAACATGGGTTTGTAGCTCAACGGTAAACAAAAACGCACAGCAGTTGGAATTTAAACACCAAGACACCTACTACTCAGGAACACAAGGCAAAGTAGGCATGCCAACAAACAAGAATGACACCTCATGTCAGGCTCAATATCCACCAAACTGGAAGCATCTCTAGTAACCACTAAAACATCAACAACCCAAGTCAAATATAAACAAACAATTGAGGGTGGCCAAACGCCCAACCCAACACTAAAAACATTACCCCATAGTATTACTAGTTTGGCACGGGTTCTAGATGACACCTGAACACCTTCCCTACTCAAACCTGACGTAACAACTCAGGTCGGTCAAACAACGGGATCTCGTCGGGTCCCACAAGTCAAACACCAAGGATTCATCCTACAAGGGATACTTAGAAAAGAGGAATCCTAAATGGGATCCTTGAATGGAGAACAAAAGAGTTAACCCATAACAGGGGTCCCATCAAAAAAACATGAGAGAGTTCCTACAAGGACTCCCTAGTTCAGCATACAAGCAAGGCATCCCTCAGGGTACCCTTAGAAGCATCCGGTCTCACGGCCTCTTAGGCCAGAAGGGCACATCTCACAAGGTAAAAATCCTCTAAAGAAAAGGTTATGGGATATTTCTCAAAGCTCATCTCATATTAAAGCTCTCAACCAAGTTGGTCTAAACTCCCAACCTAGCAACCTCGCCAAGTCTCACCCTCAGGTGATGACTGGGCTCGATAACTGGAGGAAGAACCCCTCCATTTAGATAAAACCCCAAAAACTACATTTAGATTACCCCTAAATTTAAAAAGGATTCCATCATTGCTATCTATATGGAAAACACTGAGAATCGACTACTCACACGCCTAATTCTGACTTCCAGAGCATAAGATATCCCAAAATTACCAAACTGAAGCAGTACATGGCCAGAGTACATGACCAGAACCCATTGGGCCTGCCTTTGTAATAGTACACGGTGTGTAATTTACTGTACATGGCATTTACTGTTCACAAAAAGTTATTTCATGTCCGTTTTCACCCGAACACATGCCCATATACCACTACATGGCGTGTACTTTAGAAAAACCACTAAAACCGTGTTCGATTTCACACGGCCGGTCACATGGCCACCACTACACGGCGTGTACTCAAAGTACACGGTGTGTACTTAAAAAAACGTGTCTTCCCCGAACGAGAATAAAACACGGCGTGTTCCCCTGGAACATACATCGTGTATACTGGGTTTTCCGATGGGAAATCCCAAAAAATGTCTGATTCGCTCGTTTTCTCCCCCGAAACAACAGATCGAGCCCCATGGGAATACAAGAAAGAAATATAAGTATTTAAAAACATAAAATAACTTTTTTAAATGGGATCTATGTTGAAAACGTAAATGTGCCTACCTTTGGGTGGAAACCGCCGAAGCCTTGGTTGATTTCACGGTCCACAGATGTCGCACACCGACTCATCGTGTCGAGGGCTTCGATTCGGTACCCCTCTTGCCACCAAACTCTCACTCTTTCTCAATATCCCAATTCCCCCCATGGCACACAGCCAAGGAATAGAACACATGGAGTGTGTGTAAGGAGGAGGAAGCAATATAGAGAAAAGAAAAGAAAAGAAGATAAGAAAGGGAAGAAAAAGGGGCCCGGGCCGGCCCCGGTGCCCGACATGAGTTTATGCCTTCTCTAGGCTAAACTCCCCATTCCAGACTCAAAGGTTCAGATGGAATCACAATACGACACTCCATTTAAAATTTATTTCCTAACAATCCGACACAAATAATTTAATATTTAATTTAATAATATTAAATATTAAATATTCCGCCAAAATTTGAATTGCTCATATTTCCACCAAACTCTTGTCCTAGGGTAGACACCCTATTCCAACACCAACGGAGTGGTCAGAAAAATTATCCGAGATCATATGGTAGGGTAAAATGACCATTTTACCCCTCACGAGCATTCAACTGCAAAAATTCAAATTTCTGCTCAAAACGACTGTCCGGAAAAACACGGGTTTTTACATATAGTTTTTATATAGTACCCCTATACATATTATACTCTTTCTTAGGGTAAGAGTCATTTTTTCATAACATAGGTTTGTGGATAAAGAACTAGATGCTAAGGATCCTTATATAGATTTGGATAATATGTAGAGGAAGACATATCTTACTAGGTAGACTGCTTTATGAAGTTTCAAGTCTTACAAGATAGAACATGCATCACATAGTTTAACATTATTTTAAAATGACTAAAATAATATATAGTTTAAGATCATATGAAAAATACCTTATTATATGTGGTTTAATGTAGTTTAAACTGATGTTTAAAATGAAATGAACTTGTCTTGATGCCAACCGTATGGATTGAAAACCAATGTGAATGGAGAAACCCATTTAATAAGATAAAGTGAGAGATTTGATATCGGTTTATTTCGTTGGGTTTGAGATAGGAGATCTAGGAATCAGTATGTATCCCCATAAAATAGGAATCAATCCACACATAGTTCATATAATATTGGGGAATATATGATCACCTTAACATAGAATTGAGAAATAAAAGGGAAACCAAAATAAATAGAATGAGTTTAATGGTACATACCCTTTATGAGCTTCCCTTTGTGCATTATAAAGTCTTGGGGAGTTATAGGGATAGTTTTGGGGTGATTTTGAGGTTTGAGGTGGTGTTTTAGCCTTTTGAAGGCCACCACGGCCTCTTCAATGGCTTGTCTGGATATGAAGGAGGTAGTTTTATGTTGGGCATGCCCTTGTGTAAAATGGTATACATAACCATGACATGGGTATGACATGGTTCTATTCATGTTGTCCTTGTGGTTTTCCTACACACCATGAGAATCTTGAAATTCCCTTGGGTGGGCATAGAATATCGAGGGACCACCTATCCAAAATAGGGAACCCAAGCTCACCACATTTTAGCCTTCGGCATCATGAGGGTAAAATGGTTTGGAAATAAGAACTAGGTCATGGATTCTATACATATAAGAATATTGAGGAACCACTATGGAATAGACCACTCCATTTTTTAAGATTTAGAAATATCATTCTTTTGTATTTATTTGGTTAAATGGTACATATCATCTTAAAAAAGATAATTAACAAGGTTAATTGAATTTTAATTGGAATTGAGAAATCACAAGATTTTTACTTATTCTTCTTATTTATTTTTATATGGCCACACTTACTTGGTTTTCCAATTATGACTTGTTTTGAGGAGGTGTGTTGTTTTGGTGTTTATAAAACTTTCTTTGTATGTTTGTATAACCTCGCAACATATGAAAATGACTAAGAATATATATCAAACTTTTAAATTTGATTCTCATGTAATATTGTATTTCTGTGTGAATACCCTTCGTAATAATTTAGTAATTAGGATAAAAAACCTTATTGAAAATAAATTATATGTGGTGGTTGTGATGTGTAGTGGTTATGATTTGTGGTGATGGTGATGTGGGGTAGTTGTGATGTGGGGGGGGGGGGGTTGCGATGTGTTGTGGTTATGATGTGTTATATGTTTTATATATAGGAATGGTTTTTTTCAAGGCATTGGTAATGGGGATACAGTATTAGCTGCATTTTTTTTGTAAATATGTCTTTAGTGGTGGTTTTAACTGCCGCTACAATGTTTCATATTCATTTATTAGTCCATAGTGTTTTTCCCCAACCAAATGATATTTTTATAGTGGTGGTTATAACCACCCCTAAAAAATATCAATTTCTCTGAGAAATACTGCCATATAATACACCCACTATGACGGTTACCAAAAACTTCCACTAAATCGTGGAAAGCGTTGCATGTTGTATGCTGACACACACTTTAGCAACAATTTTTGGAAACTGCCATAGAATCATATGGTGGCGGTATAAACGGCCACCATTTCCAATAAAACAGTTGCAAAATGGTCATTTTCCTGTACTGTGTATACTATAATTTTTTGATTGGAATGTTAAACGTGTATTTATAATTTATTATTAAATTATATTTAATTTTGATGTGTTTTCATCATTTATTTTCTTCAAAAAAAATTAAACCTAATTAGATCATATATGTTGAATATAACTACAACATCAACACAACACATGTAATTAGTATCAAATCAAAAATAAACATAATTTTTTTCAATTATATATATATGAAATAGGTTGAAAATTTCTCCCAAATGTGGTTTTTTTTGTTTTTAAAATTTACCATGCTTTGAATGTTTCGTTCAGTTTGGTTGTTTGTCTACAATAAGATGTAATTATTCAAATTTTTATTTTTTTCTTTCTATTTGTCGTATTTTATTTAATCAATGAGTCTTGTATATTTATTTTCTATGTGTTGACCTTTTCATTCTTTGGTAGTGGGGTAAAAATGGAATCTATATAGAGTTTTCATGTGTTTGAGATCTTGTTAATTTTGAGGTATCAGGGTAAAATCTATTGTCTCCATTTTATACTATTTTCTAGGGAGCTTATCATATTTTAAACTTTTTTGTTCCTTCTCATCTGCAATGACATTTTTTAATAGGTATAGATCAATATCAAGTTCAATATTTTGTATTGGGTTGTATGTGTGTGCATTGTATTTTTTTTTATTGTGTGGTGAATCATCTTCTTGGGTTTTCTACTTTACATTTTAGCAGCTTATTTTTTTGTTTCATTTTGATTGGGAAAATGAGTTATTATGAAGAAATAAAAGATTTTTTCCCTTAAAGTTTAGTTTCATTCCCCCTTTGATCATTATTTTTTCTCACATTTTAGATATTTTATATGATTTTAGAACATTTTTCATCTCATATCGATTTTATATTTTATGAGAAAAAATAATTTTGAATTTTTTTTATGAATACATACCCTAATGTATAGATCTTTAATCTAACCTTTATGGATTCTTCTATTCCAAGCATCAAAGTATTCTTAAAAGTGGTTTTCCGGTGGTGTCTTTTTTCTTAAAATGAATGGTTATATGTGGTCCAATACTTTTATTTTCATTTTTAATATGCGATCATATAGACATCCACTTATAGTTTATTCCTTTTAAATTCTTTCTCCTGGTTAATTATTATGTTAATTTTATCATTTTATCTGATTTCATATTTTAGTATTTTTCTTTGTGAATTTATAAGTTTTTTTTAACATGTTTATTTTCAGAATAGTAGTGTTCATTTTTTTGTTGGTGTCCTACAGGAATTGATGAGTAATTCAAGAGATCACTTTTGACATGTGTTTTACTGGTCTGTGACTTCCTCAATGGGGCATCATCCGAGATAGAATGAGGTAAGTATTGGTAATTTCTCTTATTTTATAGTTGTTTATAACCATTTTTAATATCATTAAACATGGTGGGATTATGTTTCATATTGATATGTGTAAGGGGTAAATGAATTGATATTATGAATAATTTTGTAATATTGTTTCCCCTTTTGATTCCATTTTTGGCTATTCACATATTCATGAGGCAAGTTGTGTAGAATCCACAGGTCATTTATAGATTTATATTCTAGGGTGGAGATAGGTGAAGATGTTACATATTAAATAACTTTTTTTTATAATTTATAAGGTGAAGATTATTTAATTTTGATTCCCCTTTTGTGTTGTTAATTAAATATGGATATTGAATACATGATTTAATTAATAAGTGAATGTAATATTTTTTAAATGCTATTTAATTATTCCACATTACCCTTACGTATAACATATTCCACTAGTTCACCATTACTAGAAATTATCATTAACATTAACTGGGTTTGGTGATTCTATAACTTGATATATTTTCCTACACTTTCACCCATATTCCAAGTTATATTCTGAAACTTACGCAACATATTATAACCCATATACCCCCTATTTTTCCCTTATGTCCCTTAAAAACATTGAGTTGACCATTACATCACATCATTGTTAGATATTTATCTGGATAAGAATTTAGTCCCACTATTACATATTTTTATGTCTACACTCACATGGGAACCAATATTACCTTTATATATTTTTTTATTACCCACACACTAGATTTTAATTTACATTCTCCTATGTGTGATTTTCTATTTTCTAATTTTTTTCTGGCTGAAATTTATTCTGGGATTTCAATCATTCATCCCCTCGACATCTATGATGTCATTACAACCACTGTCTTATTTCATAGGTATTTATACCCTTGCACTATCTAATTAAAATATGTATTGATTCAAATCAACAAAGATAGAATAATGTGTTTGGATATATCTAATGTACATGTCCTTTATTCATATAGTTAATATGTAGATAAATGGAAGGGTTCATGGAATTCATTATCGGTTCCTGGAGTTGATTCAACTCAAGTTATTGTATCACTGTGTGTAATATTTAACTGTATTGAACCTATAGTGACAATCTAGAGGACATCTACATTTGGGTACTTATGAAAAATAAATTTTGTGGGTGTGTCAACATTTTTCTTGAAAAATATTTTGATCAAGTCTCAGATAAGGGGTTCTTAGTCCTGTTTAAACTTATTTATATCAACTTTTGAAGTCTGGTAGCTTATACATGTTTTTTTCTAATGTGTATTTGTTTCCTTTACCAATATGTCATTTCTCTCACATTTAACATACAGTCTTTATTTTTTCATTGTGGAAACTCATGATAATATTTCTTCATGCACATTGTCTAATTGGTTGAGAAACATAAATCTCTATATCCAATTTTCTAATTTTCACATCATGTTATATCGAAAATGAAATTTTTTGAATATAACTTTTGTTTTGAGGATTGAAATCTTAATTTATTATTTATTGTTGTTCATTTATTTATATATTAACTTGTTTTCTTATAATTAACATTTTTATCATTCTCTTATGCTAATTTCTTGTCATTAATACTATTACTTTTATTTTTATAGGCTACTATGAGGTTTTTTATGTGTAAGGGATCTATTAAATTTTTCTAAAACGGTTCCATTCTTAATATGGTATTTAATTATTATATTATTGAATTTGTTTGTTCTAATATTACTATGCATAATATTTTATTTCATCATATGAGAATTTTTTATTCTTGAGTTGAGTTATTAGGAAAAATTTTCTATTGTGATATGTTCATTGTAATTATAATATATTATCATTAATGATGTAATTATAATTTCAACCATTAGTGGGTTTGGTAATTGATGTAATAATTTTCACATTACTTATATATAATGGAATATTTTCATACAAACATTATTATTATAAATTTAATTTATTTTTATAAAATTTTTCAATGTTTCTTGTTATTTTATTTAATATTTTGTGAAGCCAAATTAATCCCAATTGAATCTATTCTATTGAACCTTGACTTCTTGGTTAGCATATCCCACAAAAATATGTATACTCAACCCCTTAATTCCTACTCGATGGAAAACCAATATGTTTTTCTCTCCCAGTATCCACTGAATATAAATATTTAATGTCTATATCTATATAGTATTCCACATCCCTCCATCCACTCACATGGTTTCCCCTATCCTATAACCAACCACACCAGTATTCCCAATCTATACGCTTATAGTCATTCCATGCCAGTCTGGTCAACAAACTGTGATTCTTGGTACTCCTATATAATGACCAAATGACTCTTTCATGAAACATTCAGTTGTTAATAAAAAAACATATCACCAATTTCAACTTATTTTCTATATCATCCTGATATTTTAAAATGAATCCCTATGCTCAAAATCATACAAATTATGTCGCATCATTCTTTAACAAATGTCTACATATTATTACGTAAATTTTATTATTATCACCTTGTCATTAGAATGGTGGAAATGAATTAGATTAACTAAATGATGAAAATATTGTATAAAAATGTTTATAAAATGAATTATTTAGTTACCAAATAATTGGAAATGAAAATAAAAAACAATTTAATATAAATTATATTTCTTATTTAAAAATTATTTTTAGGCCCACACAAACATTTCATCATAATAAATTTAATTATTAAATATTAGTAAAATATATAATGAACTTTATATGTTACATATTCAATAATTTTTTTTTAAATTCATCCAATAATTTTATTATGTTTAGGATAATAATAAACCTATTTTCAAAATTAATGTTTTTGTTTTTTATAAAAGGTTTTTTTGCCTCCTTTTGATGGATCACTTAGTTTAAAAATAAATTTTAATTTATTTATAAATTTATTTTTAAAACATATATTTATTTTATAAAATTTAAATATAAAAATTAATTTAAGGTTAAATTTTAGTATTTTTTGTACATGTATCATTTTTCGATGAATAGTAAAAAAATGTAGCATTTTATTTGAAAACTTAACTTATGGATAATTTATTTATATAGTAAAATTATTTTCTAAAACTGTTATAAATTATAATTGAATAAATTATATATCAATAATACCAATTTATGAAATTATATCAAAATTTATAATCAAATTGGATATAGACACATTTTAAAATTTTGAATATTTCACTTTTAAAACAAGATTTTTCATTTTGTCTATTAGAATAATTTTAAATCTGTATTTTATAGTTGTTTGATTTGAATTAATTAAAATTAATTCTATATTTCTAATTATAGGGTATAAATTAGGTTCTAATGTCAATTCCATTTTTTTGTGTAAAAGTGTTATCTTGGTAAATAAAATACTTACGCTCTATATGTAAAATAATGAAAACTATTAATGTTAAATTTTAAAAACATACCCTACCTAAAAATAAAAAAAGGTTTTTTTAGGTATTTATTAACCATAACTATCCTATAAAATATTAATTATCCTAAATTATTGGGTAAATTAATTCCACCACAATGCGGTTGAATTTATATATAAAATAATGATTATTTTAATCACTTAAACCCACCTCCCCTCACATATAAATACTACTCCTCACAACCCCATTTGGAATCACAAGCCTTATCCCACTAAAATATCTTCCCAAACCTCTTATGGTAACTCTCCCCATGTAATAATACTTTTATTCTCTAAAAACATTAAATAGAAGGACCTCAAGGGCCACTCAAAGAGGTGATATTCAAGATGAAATTTTCTCAAAACTCCTCTCTTAATTTCTTTTCTTCGTCTACATCTAAACCACCCACTTCATGAATCAATGCATGATAACTACAGATTCATTTATTTACTATATTTTTATTCTTGTAAGGTAATAAATCATATACAGTTTTTTTCATATCTTCTTATTCAATTAAACTAAACAATTGTTTAAAATTATGTCAGTTTACAATCTTTGTGAATAATGATTTTTAATTTTCTGTTAACGCGTACATGGTTGGCCATTAAAGTGTAATTATGGTTAAATAATATTTAAATAGGTATATTATAAAAAATTTCATGTTTTTTATATAGTATAAACACATAATATTAATAATATGAAACTTTTTTGTGATGTTCAAAAAACTACAAAAATATACAGGCATTTGTCATTCACATTTTATATAATGAATCATCCTCATGTAATAAATAAAAATGATCTATAAGGACCCAACCATAAACCTTAATTAATCTTGAGTTATTACAAGATTACACATTGAGGATCTTTTCAGGTTTAGAGTTTAAGAGAATTAGATCATAAAACTTGCATTACATTCCACATTCAAACAAAGTGGTTACATAAAGATAGTATTCATATTTTACCATCAACGGAAACATATTTAAAATAAAACATGTATTCTTTCTTGACACTTCCTTGACACTATAATCATATCATGTACCTTTCCCTTGACCTGTGAAAAACATTTTAAAAAAACTTGGGATGAGCACAAAAAGCTCAGTAAGGGTTATAAAAAAAATGGAAAGGAAACATGAGTTCATATATACATATGAATGAAATCACAATTTACCCATCAAACATAGGCACTTTAACATACCTCATCAAATCATGAATAAATCATAGAAATCATAAGACATAAAAGGTAACTTGAGGCATTCATAACATTATTACGTATGGAGTAACCCTCTTGGTTGCGTTTGGAATACCCACCACAGTATATTCCCTAAATCTCTTCGGAGAAACCTTAACGTTTCACTCCTTCACGTTACCCAATGCATTGGAGAGCTATATCGGGCTCACCTGCCCTTAGTTTATCACGGAACCACCCATCTTCATAACAATTCCCAAGAACCATAACATAATCGTATCACATAAAACATGCATAAAGGAAACATAACATTTCCACATTTCAATCACAAGATATCAACAAAACACATTGATATAAAAAACCTTATGAAAACCATTTTCAATACCAAAATAAAAGAAAATTAAAACATGGTATTTATTTTTCTTTTAAAAAGAAGGTATGGCTTGTAGAGGAAGTCGAAACTCAAATAATGGTCACGGCGGCAGAGAAGTCATTGTCGCCGGATACGTATGACAAAAACATTCCCTTTTATCATTTTGTAAAATGATTTGTATAACAAAGATTCCTTTTGGATAAACGTAAAAGTCAAAGGGGTTTATACACCGTAGAAAATAAATTTGTGTATAAAACAAAATATGCCTCAATGAAAGGAGATTGAGACGAAGTCCCTTACAAAGACGGTATCCTTGGTTTAAGGACAAATCAATTATATAATTATGTGTGACAAACGAATACACAAAATATAAGTGGATATTAAGTGTAAAAAATCAGAGGTTATTCACACATATTCATAGAATGACATATTCAAGGAGTGCATGATTATCCCAAATAATCAAATTTGGGTTAAGAATTTCCATTGAAAAAATTTGACAGCCTAACGGCGTCACTACAAAATTCAGAAAATGAGTTGATGAGAGATAAAAAGGGTATCTCATCACATGGACATAAAATTTAAATCAATAAGGATATATAAGAACATATCCCAACATAATAGTATGTGAATTGAAAGACATAACAAAAGAAATCTTTTAAAAATAGGAAGGTGAAAGGTTCCCTTACCGACATGGGTATCTTTCGAAACATACGCCCTGTGAAAGAAGGACAATAAAACATTAATTTAAATACTCATAAATGAAATTATATTACACAATGAGTAAAATAATGGGCAGTACATACACCACTCAAAGGAAATTGTGGCAAATGTAGCATAAATCTCACGGGAATAAAAGTGAGATGAAAAATATCTTACGAAAACTCGGCAGCCTAACAGCGCCACTTAAAACTTCAAAAATGGAGTGATGAGAAGAAATAGGGTTTATCATAATATAAACATAGATTTTACATAAAGAGGAATATAAAAGAACATCCCCCAACATAACAAAGAGGAGATTAAAAGAAGTGACATAAAGGAGAGTACTTAAAAAGAAAGAGAGAGGTTGGATCTCTTATGAAAATTCGGCAGCCTAACGGCGCCACTCAAAATTTCCAAAATGGATTGATGAGAGAGAATAGGGTCTCTCATCATATGAACATAAAAATTACAGTAAGAGTAATATAAAATAATATCCCAATAACAAGAAAGATGAGCTTTAAAAGGAATGACATAAAAGAGTGTACTTTAAAAGAAAGAGAGGAGTCAGATCCCTTACCTCAAGTCCAACTTTTCTTGTTCGTTTCTTCATATTCCTGAATAATAAACTTTGGTAAATTTATAATTTCTTAAGTACCTCCTATAAATATTATTATTCAGTTTATATCACATATTTTAATGTCATAATAAATGTTTAATAATATGAGTTCATATCAGACGTTTTTGTCGATGTTTGGTACATGAGTCAAAAATTGAACTTGTTGGAAAATAATTATCCATGTAGTTATAGGTACATCATATCCAGAATAGTATTGATGTTTTAAATATCATATATATCCATTATATATTCATTTTATACTATTCCATATCATTTTGAGATAAAAATGAAAAGCACCGTTCATAGAGATGGTAGGCCGTACGTACGCATGAACGCTACTTTCATTTTTTGTCATATTAATGAGATTAAAAAAAATGAGAGATATATATATATATGTTATAATTCCAGAATGATATACATAATTTAAATGTAATATATTGCATATATATCCATTATATATATGTACTTATAATAGTACATAACATTTTGAGATAAGAAATGAAATGTACCGTTCATGGAGACGGTAAGCCGTACGTACGCATGAACGCTACTTCCATTTCTATTTCATATTTAATGGAAATAAAACATAATGATACATAATAGTATTTTAATTCCAATATGTTATCATATATAATATCATTAAATATATCCTTTATACGTACCACATATGGTATTAACGAATCAAATCACTTTGAGGGGGCGGTAGTCCGCACTTCCTTAAATGAAGATATCGCATTTACCCATAATGGAAACCGTAAAGGTATGCCATAAATGAAAAATACATAAGATTAAGTAAAACATAAACATATTATATATCATATATAAATATATTGTCATCTTAATGGCCACCTTTGAAGGTGTTAGAAGAATGTTGAACAATCATGGTTTCGTGAGGCAGAAATTCGTCATCCACATAAACAGTATGTTCTTTAACCATTTTATGTAGGTGTGTGTAAGTTTAGCTCGAATAATTCTTATAAAAACATCATATTATATTGAATATACTGGATTTATTACAAAAGAAATGAATAAAAAGAGTTTAGGGGGGTTGGAGAAGCAAAATAAAACAAAAGGACTCAAGTGAAGACATTACCTTAAAATCGGGTAACTCCCTTTGGTTTGAGCTCAAAGGCTTCCTTGGGAAGACTTCTGCCCCAATTGAGGCTTCAAGTAGTTATAGAGGGATGTGGATAGACAAAATGGTCAGGGGTTTGCCCAGCCAAAGGCTTTGGAAGTGTGGGTAAGGTGGTAGAGGTGGGGGCCTTTTATAAGAGGAGGGGAGGGGCACTCTTGGAAAGTAAGGAAATGTTACATTATTTTAGAATGAGTTTAGGATATTAATGGTCCCAAATAAATTTTTTTCGATGATAAGGTGATAATAGTTCTAAATCCACCCATAAAATAGGTTTTTTACATGTTTAGGTCTTAGATTTTACATTATCTTTCCATTTTATTTAAATCGTTAAATAATGTGGTCATCGCTGCATCATCATGATGTCATAAATAATTTAATTTATTTAATGTCTAAAAATTATACAAAAACTAATATGATGTAGGAAATATTTTTATCTTTCCAATTACTATTTATAGTTAAAATTATGACTTGTATAACCCCATGTAAAAATTGTTTTAGTAAAACAACTCATGTTTGTGTCATTTTTACTTTAACATAAAATAAAAAGGTATTTATGTCATTTTCCAACCAAAGTGGCTCCATGGGGTCCCCAAGTTGACCCATGGATTTTATGGGTCGGCCATGACTCATCCAATGAGGGTAGGACATGTTTATAGGTCATTTAATTTTATTAAAACATTATTTTTACCTTAAACTACATGAATTACCTCTAATCGCAATTAAAAACATAATAAGTTACTATTCACCAAAAAATTATTTTAATCCCATTGAACCAAATTTTACTTCATAATGACAACCATGTATGTCGGATTTTTAAAATTCAAAACACAAAGATGACAAAATTTCATTTTAACGGAAAATCAGTTTTTATAAGTACCACTTAGTGGTTTCACTATTCATCAAAAATTAATGTTTTTCAGAAAATTTACACAAATTCACCCTAAGCTATATTTGATATTACGAATTAAAAAATGATTTCTATTTTAAAAAATTAAAAACATATAATTTTCATTAATTAATTTAATAATTAATTCCCACTGTCAAAACAAATAGCATGTTTTTATGAAACAAAATGTTTCAAAAGATTGACACTAGTTTTAGTCCGATTTCAAAGTGAAATTAATACCAACGAACACTATTGGATTAAATGGTAAAAATATATTCTAATTTCACTTTAAAACCAATTAAAAAGATAATATGATCATATTAATAAATTATATTAAAAGAGTTTTTGAATTAAAATATAACATTTTTCACTATTCATTAAAAATTGAACTTTTTTGGAAAAAAATACCAAAAATTTACACAAAGTAAATTTTGATGTCCCGATTCTAAAGAAGAATTTTTTTTGTCAAATATAACACATAAAATTGTCAAAAAGTGGATTTAAAATAGGTTCGCCATCAAAAGGCGGTTAATCGACCTTTTAAAGAATATTAGAATGTTTATGCTTAAAATTGGATTCATTCGCATTTTTAATCCTATAACATTTATTGTAAAAAGTAAAAATATTTGACAAACATATATAATAATTTTTTAGTTAGTTAAATTAATTCCCACCATCACAACAGCTAGGCGTTAACTACCATTTAAAATAATATTATTTTATTATTAGAGTGCAACGTAAGATTCCCAAGAAACACGTTGTTGCGTATTGGGTTAGCCATCGAGCATAGCGTTCCCTTTAAATTAATATTGAAATTTTATTCACAAATAGGGATAAATATAAAAATGTCATATTCTTTATTTACCTGGGGTGTTACATCCTTCCCCCTTTTTGGAATTGTGTCCTCATAATTTTTAAAATTGGGCTTGGAAACTTCATTGAAAATCCCATATCAGAACAAGAGTCAGTAAAACAATCACTTTAAAATAAAGAAAGATAAGTACAAAGGTCACCTGAGTTAACCCATACTAGGATTCCAAGTACCAAAATATGGACATGGAGGAAAAAACAAAGGGTCATGTTCTGATGGAGAGTGATAGTAAACATGTCTAGAAGAAAGTTAATCATAATAAAATCACAAACTTGTGATGGGTTAAACGGTATTTGATTCCCTAGTAGGAAACGTTAACAGACAACATTTTTTCTTAAGTTAATTTTTATTGAGGAATTTTTTCATAAGGAAACATAATTACTTATCATGTTGACTTTTAACTTTTATTATATTTCTTACACAAACTCATACTTTCCCCAAAAGATGAGTATTTAGAAAGACTTGTTCACATTAAGAGTACTATAATCAACTTCTAGAGGATCACCTAATCCACAAAAGAGAACTATATACTTCCCATATCTTTAGACCTTAACCGAAACCAAAACCAAAAAGGTTAGTACAAGATCAGATAATACCCAAAAAGGATAATCCTTAAAAAAACAAATCTATTCTTAATCTCTAAAATTTATCTAACAATACCCAAAGTTCAACAAAGACCATTCAATAAACAAATTGTCCATAAAAGAATTCAAAGTAAAGCAAACTAAGATTGAAACCCAAATATTTGAAGGATTTAGTCACATAGTCTTCCAAGTTAAATTGTAACATTTATCTCCAAACAACATCAGTTGCTCCTAAAGTCTCGTATTGAAAAGTAATTAACCTAATCACATATCCTCGATGATAGGTTAATAATTTCCATAGATAACCCAAAATAAACTTACTCTTGATTCCTAAAATAATCTAACTAAAAAGAATCAATCAAACTAACCAAGGACTTCACGTAGTCCAGTGGTAGGCGATAAATACCAGTCGCACTTTGGTTGTGGGTTTGATTCCCTCAGCTTTGTCCGACGCGACGGGTTGTCACACGGTCTGCATGTTGTCCTTTTTCCAAAACTATATAATTATTAAAACATTCCCCAAAACGAGATAAAATAATCAAAAATAATCATAACATATTTTAACCTCAATTTTATCTCATTCCTTTCATTTTCCATCATATCATAGAGTAACCCATAATTACCTAAAAAGTAAGGATCATATAAACCCTAATGGTTACCTTAATAATTATTACCTAAACTTCCACATCGAGTTGGCCATCTCTTACATGATGAATTGCAGAATATACCAAGGTACAAGTGGTTGATCATTACTCCTTGATAGTTAGTTTAGAACAACCACGAGTTTCCTTATTGAAAACCCCATTTCATCCAGTCTCTTAATCAGAGAACCACCAAAGTTTCCTTCAAACCTATTGTCACTTTGGTGCCTGCTAGATCCATCCATTCACCAATAACAGAAATGTAAGTGTGAGTATATCAACAAAACCATCATGTACTAATGAGGAAGATAACCACTAATATATACTTACTCATTCACTTTATCTAAAACTAGGACACTTTCTGAAATCCTAACCATTATGGTAATGTCACTTATGCTTAGAGGATACCCTAACCTCTAAAGTTATCTAAACCGAACTCTGATACCAACTATAAGGCCCCAGCCTTAAACCTTACTTAATCTTGAGTTATTACAAGATTACACATTGAGGATATTTTCAGGTTTAGAGTTTTATAGAATTAATTCATAAAACTTGCATTACATTCCACATTTAAACAAAGTGATTACATAAAGATAGTATTCATTTTTTCCCATCAACGGAAACATATTTAAAATAAAACATGTATTCTTTCTTGACACTTCCTTGACACTATCATCATATCATGTACCTTTCCCTTGACCTGTGAAAAAAATTTCAAAAAAATTTGGGATGAGCATAAAAAGCTCAGTAAGGGTTATAAAAAAATGGAAAGAAAACATGAGTTCATATATACATAAGAATGAAATCACACTTTACCCATAAAACATAGGCACTTTAACATACCTCATAAAATCATGAATAAATCATAGAAATCATAAGACATAAAAGGTAACTTGAGGCATTCATAACATTTTTACATAGGGAGTAACCCTCTTGGTTATGTTTGGAATACCCACTATAGTATATTCCCTAAATATCTTCGGAAAAACCTTAACGTTTCACTCCTTCGCGTTACTCAATGCATTGGAGAGCTATATCGGGCTCACCTGCCCTTAGTTTATCACGGAACCACCCGTCTTCATAACAATTCCCAAGAACCATAACATAACCGTATCATATAAAACATGCATAAAGTAAACATAACATTTCCACATTTCAATCACAATATATCAATAAAACACATTGATATAAAAAACCTTATGAAAACCATTTTCAATACCAAAATAAAACAAAATTAAAACATGGTATTTATTTTTTCTTTTAAAAAGAAGGTATGGCTTGTAGAGGAAGTCGAAACTCAAATAATGGTCACGGCGGCGGAGAAGTCATTGTCGCCGCATATGTATGACAAAAACATTCCCTTTTGTCATTTTGTAAAATGATTCATATAACAAAGATTCCTTTTGGATAAAAGTCAAAGTCAAAGGGGTTTATACACCATATAAAATAAAGTTGTGTATAAAACAAAATATGCCTCAATGAAAGGATATTGAGACGAATTCCCTTACAAAGATGGTATCCTTGGTTTAAGGACAAATCAATTACATAATTATGTGTGACAAACGAATACACCAAATATAAGTGGATATTAAGTGTAAAACAATCCTAGGTTATTCAAACATATTCATAGAACGACATATTCAAGGAGTTCATGTTTATCCCAAAGATCAAATTTGGGTTAAGAAGTTCCCTTGCAAAAATTTGACAACCTAACGGCGTCACTACAAAATTCAGAAAATGAGTTGATGAGAGATAAAAAGGGTATATCATCACATGGACATAAAATTTAAATCAATGAGGATATATAAAAACATATCCCAACATAATAGTATGTGAATTAAAAGACATAAAAAAATAAGTCTTTTAAAAAGAGGATGGTGAAAGGTTCCCTTACCGACATGGGTATCTTTCGAAACATACACCCCGTGAAAAGGGGACAATAAAACATTGATATAGATACTCATAAATGAAAGTATATTACACAGTGAGTAAAATAATGGGCAGTACATACACCACTCAAAGGAAATTGTGGAAAATGTAGCATAAATATCACGGGAATAAAAGTGAGATGAAAAATCTATTACTAAAACTCGGCAGCCTAACGGTGCCACTTAAAACTTCCAAAATGGATTGATGATAGGAAATAGGGTCTCTCATAATATCAACATAAAGTTTACAGAAATAGTAATATAAAAGAACATCCCCCAACATAACAAAGAGGAGATTAAAATAAGTGACATAAAGGAGAGTACTTAAAAAGAAAGAGAGAGGTTGGATCTCTTACGAAAATTCGGCAGCCTAACGGCGCCACTCAAAACATCCAAAATGGACTGATGAGAGAGAATAGGTTCTCTCATCATATGAACATAAAAATTACAGTAAGAGTAATATAAAATAATATCCCAATAACAAGAAAGACGAGCTTTAAAAGGAATGACATAAAAGAGTGTACTTTAAAAGAAAGAGAGGAGTCAGATCCCTTACCTTAAGTCCAACTTGTCTTGTTCGTTTCTTTATATTCCTGAATAATAATCTTTGTTCAATTTATAATTTCTTAAGGACCTCCTATAAATATTATTATTCATTTCATATCACATATTTTAATGTTATAATAATTGTTTAATAATATGAGTTCATATCAGACGTTTTTGTTGATGTTTGGTATATGAGTCAAAAATTGAACTTGTTGGAAAATAATTTTCCATGTAGTTATAGGTACATCATATCCAGAATAGTATTTATGTTTTAAATATCATATATATCTAGTATATATTAATTTTATACTATTCCATATCATTTGGATATAAAAATTAAAAGCACCGTTCATGGAGACGGTAGGCCGTACGTACACATGAACGTTACTTTCATTTTTTGTCATATTAATGGAATTAGATCAAAATGAGATATATATATATATATATATATGTTATAATTCCAGAATTATATCCATAATTAAGATGTAATATATTTCATATATATCCATTATATATATGTACTTATAATAGTACATAACATTTTGAGATAAGAAACGAAATGTACCATTCATGGAGATGGTAAGTCATACGTACACATGAACGCTACTTCCATTTCTATTTCATATTTAATGGAAATAAAACATAATGATACATAATAGTATTTTAATTACAGTATGGTATCATATATAATATCATTAAATATATCCTTTATACGTACCACATATCGTATTAACGAATCAAATCACTTTGAGGGGGTGGTAGTCCGCACTTCCTTAAATGAAGATATCGCGTTTACCCATAATGGAAACCATAACGTTATGCCATAAATGAAAAATAAAGAAGCTTAAGTAAAACATAAACATATTATATATCATATATAAATATAGTGTCATCTTAATGGCCACCTTTTAAGGTGTTAAAATAATGTTGAACAATCATCGTTTCGTGAGGCAGAAATTCGCCATCCACAGAAACAGTATGTTCTTTAACCATTAGATGTAGGTGTGTGTAAGTTTAGCTCGAATCCTTCTTCTAAAAACATCCTAGTATATTTAATATACTGTATTTGTTACAAAATAAATTAATAAAAAGAGTTTAGGGGGTTGGAGAAGAAAAATAAAACAAAAGACCTCAAGTGAAGACATTATGTTAAAATCGGGTAACTCCCTTTGGTTTGAGCTCAAAGGCTTCCTTGGGAAGAATTATGCCCAAATTGAGGTTTAAAAGAGTTATAGAGAAATGTGGAGAGACAAAATGGGCAGGGGTTGGCCGAGCCAAAGGCTTTGGAAGTGTGGGTAAGGAGGTAGAGGTGGGGCCTTTTATAAGAGGAGAGGAGGGGCACTCTTGGAAAGTAAGGAAATGTTACATTATTTTAGAATGAGTTTCGGTTATTAATGGTCCCACATTGATGTGTTTCGAGGATAAGGTAATAAGAGTTCTAAACCCACCCATCCAATAGGTTCTGTACATGTGTAGGTCTTAGATTTTACATTATCTTTACATTTTATTTAAATCGTTAAATAATGAGGTCATCGCTGCATCATCATGATGTCATGAATAATTTAATTTATTTAATGTCTAAAAATTATAAAAAAATACTATAATTTATGAAATCGGTTTATCTTTCCAATGACTATTTATAGTCAAAATTATGACTTCTATAACCCCATGTAAAAATTGTTTTAGTAAAACAACTCATGTTTGTGTCATTTTTACTTTAACATTAAATAGAAAGGTATTTATGTCATTTTCCAACCAAAGTGGCTCTATGGGGTCCCCAAGTTGACCCATGGATTTTCTTGGTCATCCATGACTCATCCAATGAGGGTAGGACATGTTTCTAGGTCATTTCATTTTATTAAAACATTACTCTTACCTTAAACTACACTAATTACCTTTAATCGCGATTAAAAACTTAATAAGTTACTATTCACCAAAAAATTATTTTAATCCCATTGAACCACATTTTACTTCTTAATGACAACCATTTATGTCGGATTTTTGAAATTCAAAACAAAAATATGAAAAAATTTCATTCAAACGGAAAATCAGTTTTTATAAGTACCAATTAGTGGTTTCACTATTCATCAAAAATTGGAGTTTTTCAGAAAATTTCCAAAAATTCACCCTAAGCTATATTTGATATTCCTAATTAAAAAATGATTTATATTTTACAAAATTCAAAACATATAATTTGCGTTAATTAATTTAATAATTAATTCCCATTGTCAAAACAAATAGCGTGTTTTTATGAAACAAAATGTATCAAAATATTGACACTAGTTTTAGTCCAATTTCAATGTGAAATTAATTCCAACGACCACTATTGGATTAAATGGTAAAAATATATTCTATTTTCTCTTTAAAACCAATTCAAAATATAATCTAATCTTATAAATTAATTATATTAAAAGTGGTTTTGAATTAAAATACAACATTTTTCTCTATTTATTAAAAATTGAACTTTTTCGGAAAAAAAATTCCAAAAATTTACACAAAGTAAATTTTGATGTCCCGATTCTAAAGAAGAATTTAATTTTGTCAAATATGACACATAAAATTGTCAAAAGTGGATTTAAAAGAGGTTCTCCATCAAAAGGTGGTTAATCGACCTTTTAAAGAATATTAGAATGTTTACGCTTAAAATTGGATTCATTCGCATTTTTAATCCTATGACATTTATTGTAAAAAGTAAAAATATTTGACAAACCTATATAATAATTTTTTTTAGTTCTATTCATTCCCGCCATCACAACAGCTAGGCATTAACTACCATTTAAAATAATATTATTTTATTATTAGAGTGCAATGTAAGATTCCTAAGAAACTCGTTGTTGCGTATTGGGTAAGCCATCGAGCATAGCGTTCCCTTTAAATTAATATTGAAATTTTATTCACAAATAGGGATAAATATAAAAATGTCATATTCTTTATTTACCTGGGGTGTTACATGATCTATGGAACCAGTCATACTTATGTAAGTTAATTATTACTATTTCATTCCAATTTTGGTTTTTTAATCCAATTTTACATGAACATACAAAGTTACACAAAAATGAACTGACCATGTAATCATGAAAGAAACACACCTGAACCCGCAAAAATTATGAAATATTATTAATTAATGGGTAATAAGGTGTTATAAAATCATTAAATATGGTATTATAAATATTAATGTAGTTATAAAATGATCTAATAACATTATTTTAATCATTATAAATTATTTTTTACACTTTTAAAGGAATTCGAATGTGAGGTAATGGGATTTCATAAACTAATTTCCATTCCTTGGGTTAAACTTATATTTCTTGATTATATCCTGCTATGATTATGTGTGAAATGAATTTTTAAAATTCGATTTTGTATTTATAAATTTTTTATTTGTATTTATAGTGGATACACATGTTTGATTAATTTTATTAATTCTCTATTCAAAAATATGATGTTTAAAATGCACTTTCTTTAAAAAAGTATCTTTCTCAAATTACCCTTAAAACTCTATTTTTCTTCCATGTCCATGTTTTCTATAATTATTTCCATTTTTTTAATATTATTCTATGATTGTCTAAATTCATTAATATTCATATTTTATATTTTCAAAAAATAATTATTCATTTTTTTATTTTCTAAAAATGGTTCTTTGTTAATTTTCTGACAAAAAATGTAGTGAATGTTTTTTAAAACATATATAGCATAAAAGGAATTTCTCATGTTTAAATTGATATAATGTTTTAAGGATTCATTTAAAATTTTACTGTTTTATTTTAAAATATTTTTTTTCATTTACGAGTGCAATAATTTGTATTAATAAATCTTATTTCGAAATAGAAATGTTATTTTCCTCAATAATGTTTCTTTTATGAAAGATTTATGTGTTATGTTTATGTTAAGGTTTATGAGAATTTTCTGTCAGTATGATAAGTTTTGTGAAAAATTGAGGGTGGGTGAGATCATGATATCACTCCAATGTGTTGGGTAATGGGAAGAAGCTGACCATTTAGGTTTTTCCTAAGAGATTATACTAATAGTGTTGTGGTAATTAGTTCAAATGTAACTCTAATGGTTACTCCCTATGTAGTTGATAGATATAAAATATTTGTAAGAGTGATATGGAATATGATGTACCATGTTTCCAAAATATATTTGTGATTCTTTATAATGATATTTCATGAAAATATATTGACTTTAAAAAGTTATGGAAATGTTCATTTTGAAAAGATAATTCCTTTTTTGGAATAAAATTGTATGTTTTCTGAAATATTTTAGGGTTTTTAGCTGAAAAAAAATTCCCTTATTTTATTTATCTTACTAATATTTTGTGATTATCTAATTTCATAAAATATTTTTCAAATTTTAATGTATTATTTGGGATGATGATGAGGAAAAGATTCATATTATAAAGATTTCATCCTGAAAAGTAACGATCTTTTTATTTTAAGACTTTAGTTTTATAGATGATATTGATACATAATATAAGTGAGAACTTGTACTGTATGGGTTTATTTTGTATGTTTTGTTAAAAATTCTCTAAAACCCTAAACCTAAAGGTCCTTGAATGTGAATTTTAGTTAAAAAACCCTAGAATAAATAATTTTTAACATCAGGTCCTTACAGTTGGTATTAGTGAATGGTTCATAAAATAATAAATATTTTGATGTCATCATAATATTTGTGGGTATCAGAACGTGTTTATAATTTAAAGCTTGATCATAAGATTAATTTACTAGAAACACTTTTTAGGATTTATATTATAGAACTTTAAGGGGAATAACAATATTTTTATAGAGATTAATTTTCCATGTAATTATGGGATATTACATTTAAGGATGGAAAATTAATTCTATGAGATAACCATTGAGGTTTAAAAAATAAGTTTATTTTTTAGGATTTTATCATATATTTTTTTGTAATGTTGTCTGAATAATAGAATTTTAGAAAAAGGAAAACCCCCATGCTGGGTAAAAACTCACCACGTTTGGCAAGTATGTGGGAATAAAACTCACAACTAAAGGGTGACAAGGATGCATTGCCTACCACTAGAATACACGAATTCCCAGTTAGTATAACCTTTTTCTTTTGGTTAAATGATTTTACAGAACAATTATAAGATTATTTTTGGATCATATGGTTTGTTGTATAGTTAATATTGTGATTGTAAATTTATTTTTCGATTAAGTGATTAATGTTATTTTAGAAGACGTTTACTATTTTTGGAACCCTTTATGATTAAGGTAAGTAGAATATATGGGATTTTATATAAGGAATAATGGTTTCCTTATATTTTTTAATAATATTTGATTTTATTATTGATAAATTATTATTTAGTTTATTTATGGAAACTTTTAGAATCTCTTGAGGATTATTAGGGAAATTACTCTTTTGTGTAATAATTCTTAGTGATTGATTTTATTTGGATATAATTCATAAAAAATATTTTGGAAGACTCTGGGATAAAATATTTCAAGATTTTGCATTTCAATCTCATTTTTGGATTAATTTGAGGAATTTTAATAATATTTATTTAATGAATCATTAGTGTTTAACTTTGGGTGTCACTATTTTATTTCCAAGATTAAATTAGTTTTACATCAAATAAAATATTTTTCATTTTTTGGAAATTATCTTATCATATCCTAACCATTTTGGTTTTTGTTATTTCCAAAATACAAGAAGAATATATAGATAATATATTCTGGAAAAAGTTATTCTCAAGAAGTTGATTATAGTACTTCATGCTTGAAAAAATATCTTGAATACTTTTCTATTAGAGAAAATATGAGATTATGGAAGAAATTGATTAAAGGATGAAATTAAACTTATTATTAATCTATGATTCCTTATGTTCTTATTATGTATAGTAAAATAATTCTTCAATTTCAGTAACAGTTTTTTGAAAACAAATTTAATCTGTTTTCTTTTCTTATCAGTAAATCAATTGCCTTTTAATCCATCATAGAATTATGGTTTTGTAGTGGTTAACACTCTCATGAATGTGTATTATATAACTTTACATAATAACATGATAGTTTTTTTTTCTCCTCTATGTCCATTTTTTCCTACATGTAACCCTAGTATGTCAAATCTCAGGTGACCTTTATACATTCCTTTCTCTCTTTTCAAACAATTTTTAATTTAACCATTTTCCGATGTGGGATTTAAACAAATGTACATTTAAAATTAAAAAATTATTAACCGAGAGTGATATAAATTTTCTATGAAATAATTTATGGCATTGGAGAATTTAAAATCCTAATATTTTAAATGGAAAGACTATGCTAATTATCATATATGTTATGCAATATTAAGATTGAACAAATGAATTAATATTGTTATTTAAATGTGACTCTTATGACCTAGAATTTGGAAGGGTTTGAATGAATTAGATTAACTGAATAATGAATAAAAAATTTCTCATGTTTATAAAATTAATTAGTATGTTACCAAATAATTAAAAATAAATATAAAAATCAAAGAAATATGAAAGTTACTTTTTAATTTAAAAACTATTTTTATGCCCACAATGGAATTTTATCATAATAAATTTCATTAATCTCAATTAGTAGAATATATTAATATAATTTATATGTTTTAAATTCAATAAAATGTTTTTACATTCATCCAATAAGTTTAATAGAATTATGATAATAATAAACCATTTTTTATGCATAAAAAGCTATATTTTTTAAAAACAAAATTTTTCTGCGTTTTGATGGTATACATTAATTTAAGGTAAATATAAACACATTTATAAATTTGTGTTGAAAAATACAATAATTTATTAAAATATAAATATCAAAATTACCTAAGGGATTTTTTTTCAAATTAGTTTTATTTTATGAGGAATAGTGAAAAATAATGTATTTTATTTGAACACATCATTTTCATGCAATTTATTCATATAGTTAAATTGTATTTAAAATTGTTTTTAGAGTATAATTTGTTAAATTATAACACACTAAAACCAATATAGGTAATTTTAACGAATTTAATATTGAAATTTGATCTTAAAACATTTCATGTTTTTAAATTTTCTTATTAAAAACCATCTTTTTCATTTTTCCTGAGGGATTTTTTAAAATAATTATTTTTCGGATCATGTGATTTTAATTAGGTAAAATTGATTCCATATTAGGAATAATAAGTTTCTAAATTAGTTTGTATGATCATATTATATATATATATATATATATATATTTTAATCCTAGAGAAAATAATATTAGCATAGAATAGGTAAAATAATAACAATAGTTAAAGTTAAAATGTAAAGGATTAACATACTTAAAAATTACAAATTATAATAGTTGTTTTAGGTATTAATATTACCTAAGTAGCCTTTAAAATATTTATTAACATCTTATGTTGTTTAAATTAACTCCACCTTAGTGTTATTTTCTTTAAATATAAAACAACCAATATTTGAATCCCATAAGCTCAACTCTCTTCAACTGTATATACCACTCCTCACAACCCCATTTCAATTAAAGAGCCTTGTAACTCCAAAAATATCTACCCAATACTCTCCTAATAAAACTACCCAAATCCTATTACTTTGTTATTACAGAAATACAAAATATAAGGTCATCAAGGGTCTCTCTAAACTAGGTTATATTCCGGAGGTAATTTTATCTAAAACACCACTCTAATTTTTTTCTTCTTCTTTGACTTACTCCTCACCTACCTCATAAATTAATGAATGATAAATATATAATCATATATATAAATTATTTTTATGATTATAATTTCATATTTCATATCCATTTCATTTACAATCTCCTCTTATTCAATGAAATTAAACTACTTTTAAAATTCTTTAGGTCTACCATATCTGTGAATAATGAGTTTACTTGTTCCATTACCACATTCATTGTTCGTCATGAATGTGTCATTATAGTTAAATAATATTGAAACATTTATTTTATGACATTTTCAATTTTCTGGAGATAATATACACACAAAATATTAAATATGATGAAACAATTGATTAATGATCAGAAAAATCACCCAAATAAACTAAACATTTATAATTATCATTTTATCTACTGAATCATCCCCGTGTAAAATAATAAAAACAATATATGGGTCTATTAATACAACTAGATATTCATTAATACAAATTCATTTCACTTATTGATCTATAATACATTTTTTTAATAACATCCATAATTTTACACAGACAAAAACCTATCATGAATTCATGAAACAAACACACCTGAAACCATGAAAATAATGAAATATTATTCTTGAATGAGTCATAAGATGATAAAAAATAATCACCTAAGGTATTATAAATATGAATTTAGTTTTATAATGGATTAATAAAAATTTTTGAACCATTATACAACAGGTTTTAACACTATTTAAAGAATCCGAATGTGAGGTAAAGGTATTTTATAACCAAATTTTCAATATTTCTGATAAGCTTATACTTTTTGATTACGTACGACTAATATTATGTGTGAAATGAATTATTAAAATACTATCTTTTTTATTTCTACTTGTTTTATGTGTATTTATATATGATACACATGTTTTATTCATTTAATTAATTTCCACATTAATAATATGATATTTATAAGGAACATTATTTTAAAAATTAACTGTTTAAAGTTACCCTTAATAATATGTTTTTCCTCCATGTGTATGTTTTCTAAAATTATTTCCATTTTTTTACTATTCTCCAATTATTTTCAAAATTTATTTATACTCATGTTTGAATTTTTACAATTTTTTTTTTAAAATTTATCATTTTCTTCATTTGGTAAAAGTGGTTTTCTTCGACTTTTTTACAAAAATTCAAAAGCAATGTTTTTTAAAAAATATATGGATTAAATATAATTTCTCAATTTAATGATTCTTTAATTTTTTAATGATTAATTTTTATGTTTACAATTTTTTTTTCAAATAATTTTTTTTAATTAATGAGCATGTGACATTATAAAAATGAATACTGATTTTAAAATGGAAAAGTTATTTTTCCTCATTAATCTTCATTTTATGAAATCTTTATGTGTTATGATCTTTTTATGGTTATTGGTAACTGTTTATGAGGAAGATTGGTTCAATGATAAACCGAGGGAGGGAAATCTTGTTATAGCTCTTTGTTTAATTGGTTTAGGGGGAATTTTTAACCATTTAAGATTATTCTATGAGATTATGGGAATAGTGTTGTGATGATTATTTAAATTGTAATTATGAAGGTTACTCCTTGTGTATCTGAGATAGCTATAATATTTGAAAGAGTGATATGAAAAATTATTTCCCGCGTTACCTAATTCTATTTTAGGTACTTGGTAATTATTTTTTGCCAACATCAATTGATTTTAAAAAGGAATGATAATGTTATTTTTCAAAAGATGATTCCTTTTCTGAATAGAATGGTATGTTTTATGAAATTTTATTTATGGATTTTCAATGTACTAAATTTTACCCTTATTTAATGTCCCTTACTATGAATTTGTGACTCATGACATCTTTTAAAATTTTTTAATAGGTTAAAGGATTGTTAAGGATGAGGATGAGGACAAGATGAATATTTTGATGATTTGATATTGAAATGAAACCATGTTTTTATTTTAAGTATTTTATTTTATGGAATAAATAGATAATATATATAATCATCCACTTGTAATTTTTGGTATTATTTTGTAATATACTGTACTAATTGTCTAAATATCTAAACCAAAATATACGTGAATGTGAATTATTGTTAAAAAACACTAGAATAAGTAATTTTTAAGGCCAGGTCCATACATTTTTCTCACTCATCACTACAACATTATAATATGCATCGATTTCATTCACAGTTCCTCCCCTGAATTTTTTTTAACTTATTTCTCTATATAATGATCCTTGAAGGTTAATACATCTCGATGAACGGGCATCTCTGTCACCTAAATTAGAACCTCTTATCTATATGGCCTAACATGTCAAACTATCATCCTATTATCCACTACTATATCACCGTTCACACGTCTAAAACAAAACATTTATTCATTCCCCTCATGTAAATCACATGTATTATATTTACTTCCTCCCCCCAATTTCATATAATTTTTATTTTATCTAAACACATATTAGAGCATTGTTAATTCGACATTGGGTTTGGTGTTTAGAATTTATAGTTTCTATACAATCACTAGCCCAAATTACATAGTAAACTAAAAGTGGAGGGTTAATAAAATGAGGAATTCAGATACTGAATTATAGACTGTAAACTAATTTTTAGGACTTCATAATTGAATAATGAAATTCTTAAACCAAAATATAAACTTTTTCAAAATTTAACTAATGCTATTGTAAACAAAAATAAGTATGAAACTATGTTATGAAGGGTTAAGAGATGGGAATCGGTCTCAAAGGTAGTTTTACAATAATATGTAACCATTAAAATAAACTCATGAAATAAATCATATAAAAAGTCAAAAAACAACATAAATCAAAAATTTATACCTATCAACATAAAATATAACTACATATTCCATTCAATCCCTCTCTCAAGTTATTCTATAACCATATTAGGTGCATTTAATTCGATCTATAAAGAGAATGATGGAGTTAAGTAAACACTCGCTCTCCAAATCCACTCTATCACATTGGATCTCATTCCCTAAAAATCATCACCACTTATAGGTGATTAGGGAATATGATATTAATTAATCCCTACATAATACTTATAAAACAATATAAATTTACTAGTGATTATTAAGGTAAATACATGAGGTTCACATCCCTTTCAACCAATTCCACCCACTATAATGAATTCATCCACTCATGATTGATTGATTTCAATAAAGGAGAAAGTAGAAAACATAGATCTTGTAATAGAAAATTACAACTAAGAATAAATATGTTACTGTAAAAAGATTAGAGACAACCAAAATTTTATTTAAGAAGAGGATGGCATGATCTCGGAACAAAACAATTGTGCTACTACAACCGGTGAACACTATAGTATGAAAGCCTTACCAAATTAATATTTCTCCAAGGTGTGTTTTAAATAGTTACCCATTTTACATGATAAAACCTCAAAATTGACCCAAGTATCCACCTTACCCTATTAGAGGCTAGGACTAATCCTACCCACTAATCCTAATCAACAGATCCTCCTTGTGTATGGATCCCCAACCTAACTACTTCTAAATTTGTCATGAAGTCGAGCATCATCCCATATTTGTTGAAGTGGGTTAGGTTCATCAATTTCAAACTAATAAACAACTAAATTTATTATTCTAACTATTAAAAAATTATATTATGTGATATTCCAGGATTTTCTATATTTACATTATTTTAATAAAAAACCAAAAATTTAAAAAAAATCAATTAAACATATTCATATATAATAAAATTGTAAAAACAGTGTTAATTTACATAATTATTGTTAAATCTAAATAAAATTAATAATAAAAATATAAATGAAAAATAGGTCATCAAAATCCCCACAATTAAATAAATTCGCATCCTCAATAAAAATAATAACATTTAACTCACAAAGGTGAAAAACTTCACAATTTAAAATTTAAAATTATCATTCTGATAAAAAAATTATAACAAAAATTTTTTAAATGAAAAAACATAAAAAAATCAATTAATAAATCATAAAACCTTTGAAATTTGAAAATAAATTCCTTTTTCCTCTTCCACGAATATCATTTACACATACATTAATTACCCATTCTTGTTTTGATATACATTACCAGAATTAATATCACTCTTCACTCACAAAAAATGAAATGGACATAATCTCAATATCATGTAGTTATGTCTATCCATATTTTTGAAATTGATATCAATCTACACATATAAATTAATCTAAAAAATTGTGAGGTATTTTTCATTAAGGTTCATGTATCTTTTTGGCACAAGGTTGGAAATTCATGATGTGATAAATTAAAATATAAAGAAGAAAAGGAGGTGAAAACATCCAATAATACAAAACTTGATATTCATGTAAATCTCAATGAATAGTATTCCTCTTTCAATAGCTACATAACCACCCAATATATACTCAACATAAGGGTCACAAAAACATAAAAACAATGAATATTATCATCTTTTTATTTTCCTTTAAATTTCCTTTCATTTTTTAATGTTATTTTTAGGTCAAGTGTGACATTCATCATCCAACCCAATATGATATCCCCATGAAAAAAAATTACAACAGTTATAACATGATCATCAATAATGTAATGGGGAATTCTGAACCACTAAAGACAAAACATATTTTTTCTTAATTTTTCAATAGTTTTATTCACTCATTTTTTTCAAAATATTTTTTAATGGGATAATAATGGAATAAAATTAATTATATAATAATGACCATTTTACAAAATCTGGTGAACGAAACTCAGCCGTCATATCCTCACTAAAAATCATCTCTTCCACCATTAAAATGTAACACCCCAAGGTTTTAAAAAAAGAAATTGAAATTCATGAAACTTTATTTTATGTAGATATTTATAACTAGCCTTTAAACATAATTTTTTAGCTTATATGTTTTGAATTTCAAAAAATAGTCATCTACAATTATGATCAGTATATTATTTGGAGTCTAATAGGAATAAATTTATTTTTTTTGAAAATTAACCTAACCTTATGTATAGAAATATGACCCTAATGAATATTAAATTGTATTGTTATTTTATTTTCTTATGGTTATAAGATAATGAGATGTTGATTAATTTTTCATGGTGTTAAAAATGAGTTATAGACTTAAAATTGTTATTTTTGAATAAATTATGATTTTATTTACAATGTAATTTCATAATATTATAAAAATTATTTTAAAAAATGGAGATAATTTTTGAATTCTATACATCGAAAAATGGTTAGGGTGAATTTTTGGGATTTTTATTTTTATAATATTAATGACATCATTAATGATGTAATAATAATGTAATAATGTTGGTCGACTATTGAGGAATTAAATATGTTATGATGTGTCCCATGTTTCCAATACCATGGGAAAATACCATGGGCAATCCCATGGTTTTTCTAATAAAACTAATGAGGTGTCCCTTAGAAATTAATAAAATATTCCCTAACTTTTGTAATAAATACCAACCCATTCCTTCATCCCATTCATTCCAAATTCCTCCTAAATGAAGCTATGGTCTTCTTACATCCCTATTAGTCCTCCAAAGTTTTCCTCAATCCCACAAGTTCACAACCTTAATGTCTCAGGAGTTACTCTATAAGGAGGTTTAAACACATTTTAAGTAAGAACCCGAGGTAAGGGAATTCTTAACCCAATTTCCATTATTTGTGTTAACCTTATAATTTATCCATTATGTAGTATTCATATTATCGGTGTGATGAATTTGTTTTTATATTATGTTGTATTATGTTTATTTACATTTTATTCACATTTCCATTCTATTCAATTAATTCTCACTCTGATTATATTTTTAAGGGAATTTCTATTTAAAATCCTATTAAAAGTATCTTTAATAAAATTCAAATGGATTATAATATATATATATATATATGGAATGAGTGGTTTCTCCTAATTTCATGATATTTTATTACCATGATATGTTCCTTGTGTGTAATTATATTGGGTTGATCCTGTTATAGCTCAAGATATGTTGGGTTGAGCCAATTGTAGATCAAGATATGAAAGGTTAGCCCCATTATAGCTCTCAAGTGCATTGGGTACTCCAGAGGTGGAATTTGAACAAATTTTTACTCCATGTTTAATATGATTTTAAGAGTGACATGTTAAATATGTCCCAAGGAAACTACATGATGTTTCCATGAATGTTAATAAGTTTTTATGAAATGGGTTTTTTTTGTTATCACTTGACTAAAATATTATTTCCTTATATACCTTACTGAGCTTTTTGTGCTCATCCTAAGTTTTTAAATATTTTTCACATGTTATAAGGATGTGTAATAGAAATAATGAAGTCTATTTAAATGCCAAGAATATTTTTCAATGTAATTATGGTTTATTTGAAAAGTTTTATATTTTATAAAAATGGATATTGTTTTAACAGAAAGCACATATATAGTTATGAGATGATATATATGTTTTAAGTCCTAAAAACTTAAAACTATATACCTGAAAATATCCTCATTGTGTAAGAATATATGTTCTTATATGAAATATAGGATTATGTAATGTTTTATGTCCAGGTCTTTATAGTTGGTATCAGAGGATAGTTTAGATAACTTGAGGGGTTAGGATGTTGTTAACATAATTACATAAATAATTATTTTACTCTATGGTAATTTTAAATGTTATAGAATTTAATAATTACCATGTTGCTTTATCTACGTTATTTATGTTCAGAATGGTTTTACATAGAAGAAACAGGGAATCCGAAGATGGAAGTCAACAACAGGCTGATATTTGTCTGAATTTTCTACTCAGAATGGTGGGAATCAGAACTGAGTAGTTTTTGATAGCAATGGATTAGTAGACTCAATCAATAAACCGAGGTGGTATCAATTCTAGAGAAGAACATGATCTTCCATGAAGAAAAATGTATTTTGAGGAGAATTTTATGAGGAAACATCCTCAATCATTTAGTGGGACCACATATCTTGTGATAGATGAAGGATGGATCAATGTTCTAGAAAATGTATTTGATATCATCGGATATTTGGAACATCAACAGTTAATACTATACATTTATCATTTGGAAGGTGAATTCTAACAATGGTTGTATCTTGTTAAGAATATGGTAGAAATATATATATATATATATATATGATCTTGGAAATCTAGAATGGGATGATTTTAAGAGTATTTTTCTGGAAAAATATTTTCCCAAAACTGTTCAACTAAGAATGGAGAAACATTTCATGGAACTTAAGAAGAAAGATGATGATTCTATGTTAGCATATGAATCCAATTTTACAAGACTATCCAAGTACGTACCAGATTCTACTCTAGATTTTGATAGAAAAATTAATAGATTTTACTATGGTTTGAAACCATTTGTGTGAAGAGATTTGGCATTATGAGAGTTTAAAATCTATAAGAAACTTTTTCGTTGTGCTGAAAAATTGGAAATGGATTTTTCTGAAACATATGTTCCTCGTGATGAAAAGAATAAGAAGATTTCATGTTGGAGTGATTTGGGTAATAATTTGTCAAAGAAAGATGGAGGTAAAAAAAATCAATTTCCCTTTTTGTGAAAAGTGTGGTAAAAGGAATCATGGTGAATGTCTTGTAAATTCTGGGAAATGCTATCAATATGAAATTTTTAGACACAAGTCTTGTCATTATAAGGAAAATTATTCGAAAATTAATGAGAATCCAATGGTGTGATGGTTTATCTTTAAGTTATTGGGTCATTTTACTAATGTTTTCCAAATCTATCCACTCAAGCAGAGAATCAGCAAGATTGGAAGAAGGTTTTGGTACAATCATTTTCAACTACTTCAGCAGATGTTGAGAAATCATATGAGGTGGTATCAAGTACATTTCTTATTTTTACAGATTTTTCAAATGCATTGTTTGATTCAGGGTCTGCACATTCCTTTATTTAAAAGAAATTTTCAGAAAAATTAGGAATTCATCCTCATGAAATGAAACCAGATCTCATGGTAAAAACACCTAGAGGAAATGTTGTTGCAAAATGAAATTATAAGATTCTACTTATCCTTGATTATGGAAATATTTTACCTGCAAACCTTATCATTTTTCCTATAGTATATTTTGATGTTATTCTAGGTATAGAATTTCTTTATTTTATCATTCTAAGATAGATTGCAAAGAAAAACAAGTTTTTTAGAAATAATTTTAGTTATTTTACAAGAATGAACCCATAACATTGATAACATATCAGGAAGCTGAGAAACTAATAAAATATGGAAATAAAAGTTATCTTTCTCATATATTTTATGATAAGATAACTATCTAAGTTAATAAGGTACTAGTGGTACATGAATACCTTGTTGTTTTTCCTGATGATTTTCCTGGTGTTATTATTTCTCTAGTGGTTGAGTTTACTTTAGAATTTGTTCATGATTCTAAAACAATTTCTAAACCCCCATATCAAATGGGCCATATGGTACTTCTATAATTAAAAAAATGGTTGTATGAATTATTAGATAAAGGCTTCATCTGACCCACAAATTCACCATGGGGTACTCTTGTCATGTTTCTTAAGAAGAAACATGGATCAATGAGACTTTTCGTTGATTATAGAGCCTTAAATAAAATTACATTTAAAAACATGTATCATTTTCCTCATATCAATGATTTGTTTGATTAGCTCCCAGAATCACCATATTTTTCAAAGTTTTACCTGAGGTTTGGGTACCATTAGTTGAAAGTAAAGGATGAAGACATCTCGAAGACTATGTTCTATACTAGATATAGTCCTTATGAATTTGTAGTTATGCCTTTTGGGATGACTAATGAACCTTCTGTTTTCATGGATCTTATGAATAGAATATTTCATGATTTCTTGGATAAGTTTCTAGTTTTGTTTATTAATGACATTCTGGTATATTCTAGAAATAAATAAAAGCATGAAAAACATATAAGGGTTTTTTTAAACCTTAAAATAATATAAACTGTTTGGAAAATTCAGTAAGTGGGATTTTTTGTAGCAACGTATTTCTTTTCCTGGGAACATTGCAAATAAGGATGGAATAACTTTGATCATGCCAAAAAAAATGGTCGATGAATGGACAAGACCTCAAAATGTTATATAGATTTGTAGTTTTCTTAATTATCATGTTATTACCGATGGTTTATTAAAAACATTACATGGTTATCTAGACTAATAACTAAGTTAACACAAAAAGGAGTTCTTTTTTTGATAGAAGAATGTGATTTTTGTTTTCTGAAACTGGTGAACATATTGATGAATGTTCTAGTTTTGGCTTTGCCTTCCTAAAATGAAGATTATTCTATCTACAGTGATGCTTCATTGAAGGGACTTAGTTATATTTTGATTCAGAATGATTAGTTAATTGATTATGCATCAATATAACTAAAACCTCAGGAGTAAAATTATACCACCCATGATTTGGAATTAGAAACAATGGTTTTTTCTTTGAAAATTTAGAGTCACCATTTATATGGATCCAATATGTGAGATATATACTAACCATAAAATTTTAAAGTATATATTCACTCAGAAATAATTAAACATGAGGCAGAGAATATGTCTTGAACAGGTAAATGCTTATGATTGAACGGTCAATTACCATCCAAGAAAAGAAAACAAAGTGGCAGATTCCTAGAGTTTAAAACATCATGCATAATTAACCATGTTACATTTGAAACGTGATCCCTTGATTAATTATTTGGTGAATTTTGGCTTAAAGGTTATTAGTGCAAGAAATACATCTATTTTATTTAAATTTTCATTACAGCCATCATTATCAGATAGAATTAAGAAAGAACAAAAGAAAGAACATTAGCTATAGAAAAATGTAGAATTAGTTAAAATGGGTAGTTTACTAGAATTTAACCTAAATAAATACTGTGTTTTAAGATTTGGAAGAAGGTTTTGTGTGCCATGTGATTATCAGTTTAATAAATATTAGTTGTGTGAGGCTCATTGTTCTCCATTTTCAGTTCATCCTAGAAGTAGTAAGACGTACAGAGACCTTTGGGAATATTATTGGTGGGATGGAATGAAACATGATATTGTAGAATTTAATATGAAATGTTTGATATGTCAACAGTTTAAAGTAGAGTGGTAGAATATATCCATAGAATTCAAGGTGGTATTACCTAATACATATCAAGGTAACAAATTGATTTGGGTTATTATTGATAGACTGAAAATATCTACACATTTTCTTTCTATTTGACATAAAATGTTTTCGGATCAGCCTTCTCGATTTTACCTCAAAGAGATTGTTAGGTTATATGGAGTTCCTCTCTCTACTATACCTGATCAGGATCCCATGTTCAATTTTAATTTTTTGAAGGGCCTTCAGAAGTACCTAGGAACATAATTAAATTTCATTATAACTTTTCATCCTCAGTCATATGGGTAGTCAGAAAAGAACAATTCATACTTTGGAGGATATGTTTCAATCTAGTTCAATGGACTACTTGGGAATTTGCGATAAGCATCATTATTTAGTTGAGTTTTATTATAATAACCTTTTTCACTCTAGTATACAGATGGAACCTTTTGAGGCATTGTATGGGAAGCGTTGTCAAAATCCAAATTTTTGGATAAATTCATGGAAAGGAAGTTTTTGGGACCATAAATTAGTACAGAAAATTGCTGAGAAAGTGTAGATGATCTAGCATCACATGATGATAGCTTAGAGTAGGTAGAAAATTTAGGCTGACAATATGAGAAAAGACTTTTCTTTTGAGGTAGGTGATTATATTCTTCATAGAATATCACCATTGAAAAGTGTTATCATTTTGGTAAGAAATTAATGATAAGTCCACAGTTTATTGGACCTTTTGAAATTCTAGAGAAATTTAGATCAGTCACCGGCCAAGTAGCTTAACCTCCAAGTATATCTCAGTTACACAATTTTTTTTCATGTTTTTATATTGAGAATGTATGTTCCAAATTTATCTCATCTCTTTATCTCGAAAGTAGTTCAGCTGGAAGAGAACGCTTCTTATGAAGAGAAACCAGTTCACATTCTTGATCGAAGGGAACAGGTATTGCGGAATAGGGTAATACACCAGGTAATGGTTTTGTGGAGAAACCACATGGTGGAAAAGATAATGGGAATCTAAAAATGATATTATGGAAAGGTACCATAACTTGTTTAATGAAGAAATAAAATTTTGTGGACACAATTTCTAGAAGGGTGGGATAAAGTAACACCCTAAGGTTTTAAAGAAATAAATTAAAATGCATGAAAAATTTTTAAGTATATATTTATAACTCTCTTTTAAACATTATTTTGTTCCTTATATGTTTTGAATTTTGAAAAACAGACGTCTATAATTGTGATCAATAAGTTATTTGGAGTCTAATGAAACCAAATTAATTTTTGGTGAATAGTAACCAACCATTATGAATAGTAATATGAATAGTAATGTGATCCTAATGAATACTGAAATGTATTGTTGTATTATTTTCTTATGGTTATAATATAATGAGATGTTGATAAATTTTTCAAGGTGTTAAAAAATGAGTTATATATTTAAAATTGTTATTTTTGAATAAATTATGATTTTATTTAAAAATTAAATTAATAATATTTAGAAAAGTATATTCAAAGTAGTAGGGGTTAGGCTTAGTGGTAAGAACCCCTTAATTCTACATGAAAAATGGGGGTTCAAAACCCATTGGGTGAAGGGCACTATAGCAGTACTATAGTGTAGTGTAGCAGCGGTGGCACTATAGCAATGGCAGGAACGATAGCAACTACAGGGTACTGCAGCGGCGGCAGGGTACTGTAGTAGTGGTGGGTACTTTTCAGTACTGTAGCAGCACTAGTACATTAGCAGTACTATTTACAGAATGGTCCTTAGGCAAAAAAAATGGGCCTATGGGCCATGTAATGGGCTAAATTCCCACTGGGCCTTCAGGCTATGTAATGGGTCTCCCTCTACCTAGTTAAAGAGGTCTTTTATTTTCTTTTATAAAAAATTAGGCTTTGGTCCCAAACTTTTAAAAAAACTATATTCAAATAATGGAGTTCATTTTTTATTTCTACATGTCGAAAAATGGTTCGGGTGAATTTTTGGGATTTTTCTAAAAAAGATGAATTTTCAGTGAATAGTAAAAATACAGTTTTGAGTTTTTGGTAAGTTTAATGACATCAATAATTATGTAATAATGATGTAATAATACCGGATGAATATTGAGGGATAAAATATGTTATGAGGTGTCCCATGTGGCCAATTCCATGGGCAAGAACATGGTTTTTCAAATACCACTAATGAGGTGTCCCTTAGAAATTAATAAAATATTCCCTCACTTCTGTTATAAATACCAACACATTCTTTAATTCTATTAATTAAAAATTCCTCCTCAACAAAGCTCTTATATTCCTACCTCTCTAGTAGTCCTCCAAAGGTGTCCTCAGTCCCCCAAGGTCCCGACCTTCAAGTCTTAGGAGCAATTCTACAGGGAGGTTTAAACACGTTTGAAGTAAGAAGAACCCAAGGTAATGGAATTCTTAACCCCATTTCCATTATTTGGGTTAACCTCCATTATGTGGTGCTAATATTATGGGTGTGATGAATTTTTTTTATATTATTTTATATTATGTGTATTTATAGTGTATACACATGTCCATTACATTCTACTAATCCTCATCTCGATTATATTATTAAGGGACTTTCCTTTTAAAATATTTTTAAATGTCTCGTTAATAAATTTCAAAGGGATTGTCTTATATATATATATATATATATGTGTGTGTGTGTGTGTGTGTGTGTAATGATTGGTTTTTCCTGATTTCATGATACTTTATTACCATGATATGTTCCTTGGACATAGTTATGTTGGGTGGAGCCCACTTTAGCTCAAGATATGTTGGATTGAGCCCATTATATCTCAAGATATGTTGGGTGGAGCCCATTATATCTCAAGATATGATGGGTGAGACCCATTATATCTCTCCAATGCATTGGGTACTCCGGAGGTGGAATTTGACCGAATGGTCATTCCATGGGTAAGAGTTATTGTAAGAGTGATATGGTAAATATGTACCAAGTAAACAACATGATGTTTCTATGCATGTTAAAAAGTTTTTATGAAATGGGTTTTATTAGTTGTTATGTTGTTACTTGACTGAGAAATTTTTTCCTTGTGTCACTTACGATGATTTTTGTGCTCATCCCATGTTTTTAAATGTTTTCACAGATTATAAGGATGTGTAAGAGAAATAATGAAGTAAATTTAAATTTTATGAATATTTTTAAAGGAATTATGTTTTATTTGAAAAGTTTTGTATTTTAAAAAATGGATATTATTTTAATAGAATCTTAATGTATGGTTATGAGATTTTATATATGTTTTATGTCCTAATTAACTAAAACTCTAAACATTAAATGATTATCATTGTGTAAGAATGTAGGTTCTTCTCTAAGACATAGGATTATGTAATGTTTTAAGCCCAGGTCCGTATAGAAAATCTCTCCACCACACATGAATACTTGGATACCGTATAAAACAATAATATTATGGTAGGAAAGGATTAAATCATCATGTATTTTAACTCTTCCCTAATAAGTTATATCATGGATTCATCATGATAAAATAAATATTAAATTATATGATAGATCTCAAGGTCCTATGGGATAAACTTTCAACCCAAGATAACCTTAATAATTTAAAACAAATTCAATATCGTTAATTTTTGAATAAAAACAAATTTTTTATGGTGGTACACGTACCGAGTTCACTAAATAATCATTTATGAGAAATAAAATCACAAAATAGATCATAATCCTCTCAATAATGAGAAATTAAGATTTTAGACAATAATCTCTTGGCATATACATTAATAGTTTTTCTAATAAATGTTATCTTATGAGAATCAAACTCACTAATTAAAATCATATTATCACTCATATTAAAACAAAAAAAATTGGAAAAATAACTTGACTTTCATATATATTCACCTATATATTATTCAATTATTGGAATGAATTTTTTTTAATTTTTATAACAATTCAAAATATATTTTTGAAAATGATGATGATTAATAGATCATCTAAAGAGAAAAAAAATCAAAATATGGGTATCCAAATATTCCTTCACCATAATTAAAAAAATATATTTTCTCCCATGTTCAACAATTGTGAGTGTTGTGGGGGAGCATGATAATTTTTAATTAAAGTGTAGAAAAACAATGGTTCAACATATATAATATAATAACAATGCTCCGTATTTAAATCAACTCCTTTTCCTTAATCCCTTAATTAGGTGATTGGAATTGAAATTATACTATTTTTTAATTCTTTGTATTTATTTCAATGGTATCATTTTTTCTTTCTTTAAGGATTTTAAATCTTGGGACAAACTAAAATGGTTTTATGTATATAATTAGAAAATATACAATCATTGTTGATCAATAATAAATGATATTTGACCTAGGAAAACCAATACAAATCTAAAACAATAATTTTATTTAAGATTAAAACTACATCATAATAAAGAAGTAAACCCCCTAGGATCAAACCTAGAAGTGCTTTATTTTATGACTTTAATCTATACCATTACATTCGGTGTCACCCAAATAGAGTATAAAATAATGTTACTGAGTTCGGATTTTTGATTGACATGAACTTTTGATCATCTGGTGTAGTTGTTCCTTTTTAGTTTTGTATGCATCGCTTGAAACTAGTTTCTAGTAAACACAGAATGATGGAATACTATAATGAGAACATCATGAAATCAAAATAGGTAAATATTTTATATCTTCTCACTCCAACAACTTTTTTTTATGTATATGTTTAAAATTATAATAGATTATTAAATTTCAGAAACATTATCATTCATTAGTTGTGTCATAGGTCTAACTTTTTCCATCATAAAAATGTTGACAACCCCTTTAAAGATCCCTAAAATCAGTCCACTAGAGAACCTCATGTTTCCCCTCTTCATCTACCATGATGTGTTGTGAAATTTTTAAGTTGTTATCCTCCACTTACTCAATAGTTGAATATTGTTTTTCAATGATATCCACGTATATATAGAGAAAAATCTTCTATACATTCCTCCAAACTTCATCAGTCAGTTTCACCTCTTCAATGTAATTTTAAAATTAAAAATGTTTATCTTTATTGTATTTAATGTATGGGATGGATCCCAAAATTCCATATTAATTTTTTTGTATAATGTTTGAGGTTCCTATTTAAATACCCCCATAAAGTCCTGAGAACCCATATTCCATTACTTCAGCCATTTTATATAGTGTTTGAGGAGATAATGTTTCAAAAAAAATAGCACCCTCTAAGTAAAACTTCTCCACAATTTCTATCTGTTTTTTAAAATTGAATTCATTAAATTATTTTTGAGTTTTACAAGTATTATCTTTATTTATATATTTTAGAGGTTATTATACATGTTAATAACATTTATAAAATTCACTAAAGTATAAATCCTTCAACATTTTTCATTTTAATACTTTTTCAATACTTCCTTTAGTCTTTATTTCTAAAGAATTGTCTCGTGGATGAGATCCATCGTGGTTGTTTCATCATATTATAATATGTCTAGGAGGGAATCCAATTGTTTACTCTAATATAATTACTATTTGGTTAAATCATAATTTCTTAATGTAATCCTCCTTATCAACTCCTTCCATTTTCATTTCCTATATGTTCACCATTTCTATTATTTCTTTACTAAAAGATGAAAATGAGTTAATCACATGGGAATCCAGATCCATACCAAATTATAAAATGTTTTCATCTATCTCATCTTGATTCATGATCTATATATTATGATTATTCTATTATTCTTAATGATCCATGTTTAGTGTATAATTATGTTAACTTAATTTCAAAAATTTACCCAACAATTCATTTTAGGAATTCTACTCTTGAGTAATTTGAAATCCAATTACTCCATGGTAGTATTTCTCAATTTGTTTATTTCCTTGGTAATTCTAATAGGAGGGGTCATATTGTATTTGTGTTGTATGTCTCACTCTATTATGGATTTTTGAATTCATCATGCACATACAAGTTATAGTTGTTCCATCATTTTTTTATTATAATAAATAATTAAAACTATATACTAGACACCAAGTTGACTCAACCTCAAAACATTGATGCTCTGATAGTGTTCAATATTATCATAAATTTTTATAATATAAAAATTGTACACCACATCAACAAAACCATGTAAAACGATTGAAAATAAAAATTAAAACAAGAAAATGAAACTTAGACTAAAATCAATGAACAAGATCTTTTAATAATATTCTTGACTACTGAACCCATTTTCTTGGGCATTAAAAATTTCCATTACACTAGAAACAACAACAAAGATAGGATATGTTGGAAAGGGTTTTTAATTCCCTGTGCTTATTATATTTTCAAATTTATAGTTTCCATATCATTAATAACCATAAAATAATAATTATGTAAATGAGTGTGCTTGATCCCATGAAGAACGAGGTGGTGAGATTACAATCACTCAACTAATTATTAATTCTCTAAAATTGTGTCAAATTTATAGATTTAAAATAAAAAAAACTCATTATATTCAAATGATCTTATAAAAATCATAAAATAAGCATCAACATAATTACAAATGATGAAGGGATTGAAACTATTTTATTGGGAGTGTTTTCTTAAATTTTATACCATTCAAGAAGTGTCTTGAAAAAAAAATTAATAGTAACATGTCATATTGATTTTACTATTTCTAAAAATCCAAATAAACATGAACTACCTAATCATATTTATCCTTGTTAGAAGATAATCTATCAATATCAAAGTGGTATTAAATATTATCCTTAATTTGATGGAAAGAGATGAGTCAGTCTTGAATCCTCCACTCCCCTATTTTTCATTGGATTTCATTCCCTTATCATATGAACTTTTACTAGAAAATTAATGGATATTATATTAAATAATATCAACATGATAATTATTAAATATGAAAAACTCACGAGATCCATTTAATGTAATTATACAATAAATACACCCCTTTCAACCAATACTACCCTCTTACAAGAATTCAAAAACTCATGATTGATGGTTCTTCGACTATATATGAAATAGAAACCATTGAAAAATAAATATTTGATAAAAATGAATACTAAAAGTTTGGAGTGGAAAATTAATCTACTTTAAATAATGTTAACAGTAAAAATACACATCCATTATTACATAAGGAGAAACAAAAAAGAAAAAAATATCATTTTATAAGTATTTTTGTGGGTCGAAAAATCCACTCTTACTTCCTTAATACCCTTGAATATGTTAATTTTAATTATATATTATTAATCCATATAATATTTATAGGAAAATTCAAACATGAATTTACCTTCCAAATATGAATAACATCTCCCCAAAAAATTATCCTTTAAATTCTCAAAATATATAAGAGTTTATAAATTATAATCTACTATCTTGGATCTTTTATGACCAAGGTAGTCTCTCCAAGGAATATCCTTGTTAAATACACTACTCAGCACTTCTTCTTAGGTACTTATACTCTATAATGCATTCTCCCATGGTGAGAATAGTTTTTCATATGATTGATCCAAAATTTCCCCATTCTAAATTCCCTAGAATAATACATAAACATATCTTCTTACTCATAAATATTGACATCATATTAAACTAATATTTCCATCCAAAATACAATGATGGTTTAGTCATAACTCCTTTAGTAGAGGATCTCTCTATAATCCCAATAAAATGGTCGATCCAATGTAATATTGAGGGCCCTAATGGTATACTTTACTCCTACAATATCCAAAATTAATATTCAATGAAAAAAATCATTTAATTCTTCTTAAAATATGGTATAATTGGGATCTCTTACTCTGTAACAATTTATAGTCTAAAGAAAATCATTACCTCATCATAATATTTCTCCTCCATGATGCAAGAAAATAATATGGTGTAGCCATGGACTCTATCCCAATTCTCAATATTTTATTCTTCATTCACGATAATTCAAATCCCTCCAAGTTGAAAACTTCACAAGAAGTTACCATAAAATATTGTAATAAATGGTGAAAAGTCATTAGAAAATGATGAAATATCATCTCTTTACTCATCCCAATTCACATGCTCATCACAATGGACATCATTATTTTCATTTCATGATGAAATGGTGTGTAATAAAACCATATGATCCATGATTTGTCTTTCTTATGAATGTGTAGTATGATCACCCTTCTATTTTGTAGAGATATAAACATCCAAGCATCAAAAACAACCATGAAATGATATATCCATATCTTATGGAAATTGGAATTTCATAGGTGCCTCATGTTACATACCCTTACAATAAAGAAATGATAGTGGAGAAGAACATTTCTTTATATCATCATATTCTTGGTACTGTGATAAAGTCATGATCATAAGATATTCACTTGTTTCGAGGAAGTATAAATATAAATTGTAATATCTTCCATGGAGAACCTATGGTGTAATGTGAGTAGTGATGATTTATAGGTCATTTGGGAAGTGGATGATGCGATGTTGGCACAAAACATTGATGTTAATGGTAGTGTGGAATAGTTCCATATTTAATCCATTCATCGTCGACCTTCCCCCCAAGGGTGATCACCTTATTTTCATAGTATTTTTATACAATTTCCAATTTGAATCATTGATATTACCTGCTCTATTGGAATAGTAGACTGATCTTACCTATAAATCCTAATAACTTTCACCTCCTTGTGTTAGGTTCCTCCTCCATTCCACTTCTCAATTTATCTTATGGTTGAGACAGAAAACCTATTTGTGGTACAGGTATTGGAACCTCTTTTACGAGAAATGTGTTGGATCCATTTTTTCTTCTCCAATTAGTTAAAATAACCAACATTTCCAAATTACTTTTTTATAATATTTAAATAATATTAACAATAAAATCACTAAAACTACACTAAACCCCATTAAACATAATTTTGTTACATTAAAAATTAAAACAAAAAAAATTAGAAATAATTGGAATTAAAATAATGAGTATTTAATAATGGATATATAAATGTAAATTAAGGTAATAAAACACCCCCATATTTTAACCTTTTATTATACTTGTGAAATACCTTATCCAGTAATATATAAATGATCCAAACATCACAATTAAAATTTTCAAATTATAATGCTCATAAAAATAATGTCATAAATGAACATTTTTTATACAATGAACATAACCGAATTGAAGTATAAAATCATGATCAATTTAAAATTTCTAAAAAAAAATCATTTCCATATTTCACTCACTTCATTCATTCATTTCCCAAATATCAATTCCATTTATGATATACCTTTCTGGGATGCATATCATTCATTACTTGAGAACATTTATGAATGTGTTATACTCCGTAAAATGTATGTAAACTCTATCCATATCCATGCAGGTGATCTCAATAACAATATAGATATTATAATAATGAGATAATTATGTATTTTTCATTAGGTTTCCAGTGTCATTGATGCTCAAGGTGGGATGATAAAGATAACCAAATAAAAATATGGTCATAAAAATGAAATGAATAAATTGAGAGTATAATGACTGATATTCATATAAATATCAATGAAATTAACTACTCCACTAAAAGTGACATCAACACACTCTCAAATTAAAAATTATGGACCGTGAAACTATCAATACAATTAATAATAACTTGTAATTTTTCATTTAATTTTTCCTTAATTTTGTTTCAAAAAATTATTCTTAAAAAAGTCTAATATTCATCATCTAACCCCTCATTATCCTTTAATGAAATAGATTATAATAGATATAACATGGTCACATACTTTTAATAGTTATTTTTATACTCCCAATATAGAACCCACTAATTTTTCTTATTTTTTATTTTTTATCCATTTTTTAACTCAATTTTTTATAGTGGGATAACAGTGGAATTTAATGAATGTTATACTAAATAACAATTTTCTAATAATCAATGAAATCACCCTGCCCATGTTGTAATCAATGAAAACCATTCATTAAAACATGTAAAACCTATTCCTCAATGATAAGCTCTAAAAATATTGAGAACCCCCAAGATTAAAATTGTAATGTATATAATCATCTTGTGATGTAGCTCTTCCATAACCAGGTCAGTTGTGGATTCTACAAGATTACAATTTACTAAATGTTAATGTAAGTATAATTGTCAATGGGATCTAATATCAACAATCTATTTCCTAATTCATTTAATATTTTTCAAAATATTTTTATTTTAATAAGAATATCATGAATATTCAAGTATTGGCACACATCTTATGATCTCTTTGGAAACGTGTATGATAATGAAAATGTAAAAAGGGATTAGGACCATCTAAATATGTTAATTAAACATTTCAAAAAATATTTTCTTGGGATACATATTTAGAATTTTACTTATAAATTCATGATTATATTAATAAAATTCAAGAACTAAAATCATATCATCAAACATTTTTTAACAACTAAAAATTAAAAAATAATGTGACCTTCATGAACATCCACCTACATATTTTTTATCTGTATTAATGAAAAATTAATTACTTTCCAAGAATAAGGAATATATTAAAAAAATTTATATATCATGGGTCATATATGACGATCATAAATACAAATGAATAACATCCAGGTATTCCTCACCTACACATAATAAGATAATTTTAACCATTGTTAAGAACAAATAGAGGTTTTGTATAAAAAAATTGAATTAACTTATAGAACATTAATGGATCTACATAAAAAATATAAATATACTTTCTCACCTATATTAATCATATTGTTTTCCATTATCCTTAAATTATTTTACTTTCATTGAAATTAATCTAATTTTTTTCTTTATATTTTATTTTATAACTTTATTTTTTCTTTCATTATGGATTTTTCATCGTTGGACTTCTAAAAGTATATTTAGAACTAAAAAGGGAAATATAAATTAATTAATGCTAAAAATATAAGAGATTCTCCCATTAACATAATTAATAATATAATACAAAATTTTAATTAAAATTCAAACATCACTCTATTAAATAAGTAAAAACTCAGGTGACCTCCTAGAAGATTTTTATTTTAGGTATTTAAGCTTAACCATTACCTCAAGTGTTAAGTAATTAAAGTAAAAAAAATGTGTCCCATTCTAGATTTTTTAATGACATGAATTTATAATTATCCTACATATATTACCTCTTTTATATTTAGTATTTATATCTTTTCACATGATTTTAGTCGACTCTTGGGTTTTTACAACATTAAAGAGAGCATAGGAAGTAAAACATCATTCTAAATTCTGTAACTTGTATCATCCACCACTTTTTCTTCTATGATAATGATGAATATTATAACTTATCATTAAATTTTTTAAGATTACACTTCTATGTTCTGGAGGCACAACTATTTCCAAAATACCAAGAGGTGTACAACCCCCATTAAATCGTACTTAAATAAGTCACCTTCAAAAACCCTTGTTTCACCCATTCAAGTACTATTATGTGTTTTCCAAAGATTTAGAGGCACTCTTTCTATTACATAAGAATTTGAGATTATTTCTAAAATATTTTAGTGTATCCCAAGAACTCCCCCTCTTGGTCTTCCTTTTTTATATCATTACTCAGCATCCCCCCTTCATTTTATATTTTCTAATTATATAATGTTATAATTATCTCCATTAATTATTGGGATGGATACAAATATTGAAGTAGTTTTTATCTTCATATAATGTTAGAGGTTACACATAAAATATCCCACCATTTCCCAAACATCCCACTCCTATAAAATCATTATTTTCTTCTCTATATGGTGTTTTATATAAAACTTATTCATAATTTCAATCCCACTTATTGTAGTCCTTACCCACCATTTCTCTCTATTCCACATCATGAAATTATGTGATGTTTTCTTTTCTAATTTTCAGAAGTCGTCCAAGTTATAATAGGATCTTGAGGTCCTTCAATATATTTTATCCATTAAAAATTTACACTAAATTTTATTCTACCTCCACTTAAACATTGATTTCTTTTTCAATGTTGTCTTTATCCTGAGACTACTACTTTCTCTTAGCTATTATCTCATTGATGAGATAAAGCAAGGTCATTCTTATTCTTCATCTATGTATAGTAAAAGTATCATTTATCTTCCTCTTGTATAATAGTTGTGATTTTCAAGCATATGTGGTCATTCAACTCCTTTAACACTACTCAAAAAATGTTTTATTCCTCTCTGTTCGGTGATATTGTATTCATTTTACAATATGGTAAGAATGGATTAGTCACATTGGAGTAAAAATCATCAATAAAATCATTTTATGAAATAGAGTCCTGAAACATTTTAAAATCAGGTACTCCTTGGTAGGGACTCGGAATTCATCTCTCTCCATTATATTTTTGATTTAGTGGGAGAACCCCCCACGATAGGTTGATAGTGTTATTGTATCATTAATTTGGAATTAATTATACACATATGATTTATAATTGTTCTATCATTTTTCTTTTTGTGATCACAAATTAAAACAATGTTCTTACCACATAGTTTACTCCTCCTAAAAACATTTATTATATAATGTTTTTTATTAACATATTCATATTGTATTATAAAACACATGGAAACAAACATAAATATATTAACCATGTAAAATTAAAAATGAAAATGAAAAAATAAACAAAAATGAAACCCAGTCTAGAGTTAGTGATCAAATTTTTGGTAAGAAGTATTTTGAAAAAGGAAACAAATCTGTGGAATGTTATTAGTTTCTATTTTCAACAATAATGATTAAGAAAATATGACACTTCAGGAAGTGTTGTTAATTATAAAAGTTATTCATAGTTTATAATGTATAGTTTACATATGTCAATTAACTTAAAAACCCTAGTAAAGTGAAAGTGTGGGGTTGATCCCATTATGAATAGGGTGGAATAATTAAAATTTTTAATCTAAATATTGGTCTTTATAATTGAATCACTTTTTTGTAAAATTAAAAAATTAGACTAAATAAATTTAACTGTGAATAATATAAATATAGAATTACCTTAAACAATGTTATTATATATGTAGATAAGGTAATCTGTTTCTAGGGAAGGTTTTCCTTTATTTAAAATAATTCAATGAAACTCATGAAATAAATCATATTAATACAAAAAATACATATTTAATTACATATTTATCACACTATTAATAATTTAAAACACCCTGTGTCTATTGATCCCACACTCAAGGTTATATATAACTACCCGAGGGGTATTAAAATTTTTCACTAAATCAAGAGATATAGTTGAGTCTAATCTCATGCCCCCACTCCCCTATATCATATTGGTTTTCATCCCCTAATTTTCATCACACTCACAATGAGATTTTGGGGTATTATAATAATTAATCTCAAAATGTAACTTATTTTATAACAGAAGCTCACAAGGATAAATTAATGTGAATATATGAGTTATCCATCACATTAAACACATTTCATTATATTTTACAAATTCAACCACTCATGATTGATGGTTTTACCACCATGGATGATCTATAAACCATTGAATATGTAATAAAAATTTATAAATACTAATAAAATATTGGCTTAAAATTGAAAACATATATTTATTATTTAATCAACGATAATAAGAATCTATGTTTTCAAAAATGAATTCTAGAAAAAACGTACCAAAATTAAAAGAAACATTATAAGTGGTTGAATCCCCACTTGATTCTTCAATCCCTATGTAGTAGATCCTTCTAATTGTTTCTTATTTATCCTTTTAATGTCTATGGGTAAATTATTACATAGAATTACCATCAAAATACAATCCAAAAATACTATAAAAAAATATCCTTCCAATATTCTAAGCAGATAATAGTTAATAATGTAAAATATGGTGATTTGGATCTTATGTGGTGTGGGTAGTCACTCCATAGAAAATCATTCTTAGATATGCTACTCATAACTCATCCATGAATAACTATAAAGTGTAAGAAAAGTTACCGTTGTGATATTTCCTAGCCAACTGATATATCCATAAGACACTCCTTCAAAAAATATCTAGAATCACGCAATAACATATATTATTCCTTGAAAATATTGGACATGATTTGGATAAATATTTTGTCATGAAATAATATAATGATATAGGATCATCTTATATAGAAAAGGATACTATAAGAATTCATGAAAAAAACCATATTCCCTAAAACCCTCATTTAATTCATCTAAAACTATGTTATAACTCTGAATTCCTACCTCAAAAATATCTAATTGATAACGAAGCACTTGTATCATACATATCATGTTCATTCATGAGGTAACCAACTTTGGTGGTTCAGCCTTGTAATCTATGAAAATTATATCAATTATCTTATTTAGATATGATAATAAAAACCCTTCCATGTAAATAAATCCAAAATAACCACCATCATGCAGTTAAAACCCATAGTGTATAGTGATAGGCCAATAATACAATATCATCCCCCTCGTCTTAATTCATACAAACTATAATGTAGAATTTATCATCATCATTTCCTAAAATGAATGTTCAAGAGAAACCATATGTTGATATCCTTCTCATTAAAATTCAACATAGACATTATCACCATTCCAAATCATAGGGGTTTCATCATGAAAGCTTCAATAACTCCCATTAAACTGCATATCCATGAAATACAGAATTGGTTATGCCGCATCAAAATCATGTCTCCTATCATTGTGGTAAAAATTAAATGACCACAGTATAATCCATTCCATCATATCAACATCTTCATGGTCATGTGACATAATCATGAAAATTGTGTTGGCTCATGTGCATGGAGGTAGTACATCTTGGGGGTCATATCATTATCCATGGAGATTAAATGATGTATATTTACTATAAGTGATATAGAATACAATTATGAATAGTAAAATCTAATCTTTTCTATAAGGGTTATCATTAATATTAGCGAGAAACTGATCGAAAAAAAACTCATCCCACATTAATCTTACTCTTGGGTGTACACTAATTAATTAACTAGAATGTGTGGTGCAATTCCAAAACAAAAACATGAGTATCCTATATCAACACAATCTAAGTTACTTGTGATCACTAAAATTCATGAACTATCTAATCAATTTAAAAGTATTTCCTTCTATCAAAACATGAAATATTATTGCAAATAACCCCTTTATAAATTCTAAAATAATAGGTCTTATAAATATTTTCTCTATTAGTGCATCTATTTTAGAATCAATAAATTTTACATTTATCATAACGTGAATAGTTTTGATAATGGCCATAACTGCTGATAAAAATATGTATCCCTAGTGAAATCTAATAAAAAACATACAAACAGAAAAATATTGATTTTAAAAAAAAAATATACAGAATAAACATATTGGAATACAAATATTACATTTCACCATCGCTTCATTTCACATTTTATATTAAAAAGTATTACCTTATAATCATATTTATAATTAATAATAAAATATTTCAAACAAATATATAAAATAAAAACTCTTATAGAATTATTCAAATGGTCAACATCTATAAAAAAAGAATGTCCCTTCAATAAAAAAATTATTTTTGTAATAATTGTAACATCCTGGGTTTTCTAAAGGGTATAGGATATTTATTTTTGGTTTAAATTCCATAAAATGGACCTTATAATTAATACTAATTGGATTCAAGGAGGTTACATAATTTTTTGGGACCTTTTTGGAGTGTGGATCCTGAGAAAATGAAGACAATACTCAGTTGTATAGTTATTAAAAATTATACATCCCAGACAACATGGTTTACCTAAACCATGAGGATATTGACAGTGGGGAGCGGGTGGGGAGGGAGGATGAAAAATTATTCTACAATCGTGTGACCTTAAGAACATGGTCATGAAGTGCTACAGACTTCTTGGATAAATCAATTTTGCATGTTTCTTTCACATTTAGATAAACCATGAACATAACCACGTAGAGTTCCCTTTTGGAGTAGTGGTTTGGTGCATGGTCAGAACACAGTTTGGAAAACCATACAATTGAACCATGATTACTTATTCTACAGGGCATTACCCAATATGACCCACTTTAATGATTTTTATTCACCCTATTCGTACTACCTCTATTATTTACAATAACAACCCTCCTCCACTATGTGTGAGATTTTATCTCCACTCTCCCTAAGGTTTGATCTATTTCCTTTATTAGGAAATAAAATTTCTCATTATAGGAAGCACCCAAAATACCTTAGTGAGATCTTTCATCCTCTTCCATCAACTTCGTGTTTTTTCCATCCTCTATTACACTACCAAGGTGTTTGATGATTTATTTGATTTATCCAATTCTATTCATACTCAATCATTAAAAAAGATGAGTATAGTTTGACCACATCAAGGTTGGTGGTCTAGAAATTTTTGGCTCATTTCATCACTTTTTAAATGATGTGACATTGTGTCGCTCATAGGACCCTTCCGGTAACACCTCTAATTTTTTAAATATTTATTTAAATTCATTTCCCATGTCTATTGTGACCTTACTGTATGATGAAACTCATTTTGGCTGTTCTCTAGGCCATTAGACACCCCTTTGGGTGTGCCCAATTTTTTGGCCTATTTTTCCCATGCATTGAGTTTTTATTTACCATGTTATTTTCTCCTTTATTAAATGAATTTAATCTATAATTGAATTATGATAAATTGGTTAGCCTTGATTTTCCCCTCATATATTGGTGATTATTATCATACATTATTCCTCGTGATCACTTATGCATATTTATTTTATTCCTCTTCACTTTTTCTAAATTCTTAAACATTGATTAGATGTTCATTATATGTCATTTTTTTGCATATACCATATTCCATTTCCATGTGTGAATTCCTTGCAGCCTTCTTGCTAATTATCTATATTTATGTCATTTTAGGTGTTTGAAATTGTTATTATTCCATAGTTTATTGGTTTAAATTGAATAATTAGGAGTGGAATAGATTGTTAGAATGATATGATTCCATGCCTTATTGATAACATTAAACTTTATATGTTATTCATGGTGATTTTTTGTTTGGTTTATGTGCCTCACTTTATATGGGTCAGGAGATAAAATGGTTACCATTTTAAGGATGTCATGTATGGAATCACCATGTTCAATTGGATTCACTTGACACACTAGGATAGATAAATTGGATTTCCATTTATAGGCTATTCATGTTAGTTACACATACTCTTGAGAGAAATTGGATCCCTATGGGAGAAACCAAGGATGTACTCATTGGAAATATGGATACGCCATGCCTTGGGTGATACTCAGTCCCCTATGTGAGATAATTGGTAAGGATATTATAGTTCACCATGAAAGTAGTGAATCAAGATACCCATTTATGGGTTTCATTGGACATAATTAGTGGTATTGGTTGTATTAGAGACACTTGTAGTTACCCTTGAAATTCTTTTATATCACCTTGTATGGGGTCATGGATACAACTTTAGATTTTTTTGGAACTTTTATTTGAAAATTTTTATTTATCCTATTTATATCATAATCATTCTTGATTTTTTTAATTTCAAATTTACCCTCTAAGTAAAAGAAAACGCTTGGGGTTGTACTTTCATAGTTTTGTTTTTTAATATGGACATTGTATTTATATTATTCCATGTATAGGTACCTCATTTATAATTATGTCTCAAGAATAATAAGGTTGTATTGGTCGGGTGTCCAATTAAGAAGCCAAAATATTTGTTTATTAATTTATTTAGTTATTTTATGTATTTATCTTTTCATGGAAAAGAATCATTTATTTATTTCATGAAATGGATTATCCTAGATGCTTTAGGTGGTGGCCTGTAGAGATTTTAATTCACACCCAGATTGGGAATCCTTTTTTACCAAATAATACATCATGATTTTAAGTGTCGATAAAGGGAAACATGTAGTTTTTAATGCTTGATAGGGTTAAATAATTAGGATGGACAATGTGATAAAGGACCGATCCTATGCACAATATTTTAGTTGTTATAGTTTTTCACTTTTTTATTTCTCAAGAATTTTTTATATGTTGGTTTCCTCTGCTCCCAGTGTACTCTTTTATTTTGTATATATCCCTGAAAATCATCATCATTCGGTCTTAAATTATTATTCTACTCACACTAGTTTTTAAATTATATTTCATTAGTTAATTTCATTATTTAAGTTACTGTATGTTTTATTATTTATGCTTCCACTATTCATTATATATTATTTTCTGCTATTCAAACTTAGATATATGAGGGAATAGTCTCCCCATGAACACAGCATGGGCCCTAACTTCTAGTCAGTAACCTCTGGCATTTAGGGTGGCATGATTGATGTTATGTGGCCAACCGTCTAATGGAACCGGTAATTGGAAACTCGAGGCAGATGCTACAATGTGGTTTCAAATATTTTTCATTTTTTTTATTTTTTTAGATTAGATAAGAGACTAGGATATTGGGATTTGGTAATGAGAATTATCTTGGTATTATCTAACCTAATTTACAATGGAAACCCATATTTCCTAGGATGGGTAAATGTTTTTATTGATTGATCTATTATAGTTTCATCAATTTCACCATTGGGTGATGCATTTTCTATAGGTTTTCATCTTTATTGTTTAAATGGATAATGTTATGAGATTTAAATTACCATAGTACGATTATATGATGGTGTGTCAAATCATGAATCATAATAAGAACTATAGGATTTAAATTTCAATTATTATTCCAATCCATATTTATTATTCTGCATTTGTTGCTTGTTTTACATCTGAATAAATTTTTTCCTTCTAGCGATTTGGGTTTTATATCCATAAATTATTCAATTATTCTTGAAAAAAAAATTTGGATTAATTGGGCACACCATTTAAATTTATAAGGTGTATGGGACCTTCTAAATTGGGATGGTTTCCACCTAATTCAACTATTTAAAGGGGGCTTAATAAATTAAATGAATTAGAATGAATACCACCTTCTAAATTAAATGGTAAACATACAAGTGTAGTATTATACCTTCATCATAACCCGAACATAATAGTGGGAAGTTTTTTGTGTCTCCTAGCTTTCTTATGTGACCTATCCGGGTCACCTAATCCTAGCTCTATGAGTAGGTTGTGAGCTATGTCATACTTATGGGTAGGCCATGTACCTTTCTTATCTTTATCCTTGTCCCTGTATATTATTCCAATATTTATTAAATCCTATTTGATGCATGAAATTTGAAATTGAATATCCATTCCATCATGATGTCCTCGTGTTGTGAACTATGATAGTATATATGATCACACTCTGGAGTTGATGGGACCTGATCCACCTATGATACATCCTCTAGTTCCACCCGAGGCACCTCACATTGATCTTCCTATTAGTTCCAATGATCTGTTCCATGGAAACATTCTTTATTTCATGTAATTAGTTTAGAGTGCTCTACAACCTTCACCTACTATAAAATATCTGACTCGATACATCTTGAAGCAACATCCTCCCACCTTCTTAGGGTACGATGAACCTTACATTGATGAGTCATGTCTAGTGGCCTTTGAATATATCTTAAACCATATTGAGACTCCACTAGATCATAGGTACATGAACAATACATACATGTTTCATGATTCCACCAAGATATGATGGGACGTCATATCTTGGTCTAAGACATATCGATGTATTTTTTGGGGAGACATCCATATGGAGATCTATGATCACTTTTTCCTATATACTCTGAGAGAAGATCATACCAAAGAGATTATGAATCTTATGAAGGAAACTATGAATATGAAAGAGTTTTTTTATCACTTTATTGAGCTTTAATGTTTCTCTCTATCTATGAATGGTGATGATTTCATGATTGTGAGGAATTTTGATGTTGGGTTTTGGTATGTTGTATGGTCACAGGCGAATGTCTTCTAATTAGTTACCATTAAAGAGATAGTAAACCAGGACCTTATTATAGAATAAAATCTTAGAGAGGCTGGAAATGTGAGGACATGTGGTTTGGTTCCACGGAAGGGTGATGGTTCTTCTCGTAGTAGTATGTGCCATTTCTATGGTGAAGTTGGGGGTGGTTCTAGACAGGTGTCACACACAAACAACTCCATAGTGTGTAACCATTGTGACAGTTCAAGCCATAAGAACCCTCAGTGAATGAGGAAACTGATCAAGTGTCGACCTTGTGGTAATATGGTCCACCTTCATCACTTATTCTTGTCTTGTCCTCCATCTTGTAGTGAGAGGGTATCTGTTCCGACACCTATATAAAGTACAAGACCCATGAATCATCATAAGGTTGGAAGTTGGTCTTCTACCAAACTATCAATCCATGGTGGTAGTAGTCTTGATCATGGTTTTGAGGCCCTAAAACATCATTATCAGCAGACTAGATCTACTCAATCTAGTCATGTAGTATATCAGAGAAATAGCTTAGTCAATATATATGTAGTGTTTCATACTCCTTAGCAGCAGATTATAGGTCCATCTATGGATAGAGTTACTATTCTACTAGATTATACATGATTTTATTCCCTTTTGATATAGGTGAATCACACTCTTTTATATATTCTACGGTTATGGGAATTCTTGGACTTGCAATCGAGTACTTATGATTCATAATGATATTGAAAAGATGTTAGGGGTTTGAACAAAGGGAATACATTAGTTTCAATAGTTTCCCCTTGATAAAGGTGGTTTTTTTCATCTAGAATTTCATCGTCCTTGAGATGACTGGATTTGATGTCATTCTTTTTATAGAATGGATTATGCATTATCATACATAATTGCATTGATTTTTCACTGAGTATCATTCACATCACCTGTGGGAAACATGTATATCCATAAAGTATAATGGGATATCAAAGAGATTCAAGATGGACCTCAGCATACTATGCTATATGGAATGAAAGATTAGTTACGGTGTCTCCTTATGAGAGATCAAGGAATTAAGTAAGTTGATATACCTCCTATAGTGGATCGTTTAAAGGATATATTATTGATGAATTATCTAGATTACTTATTAATAGAGAGTTTGAGTTCACCATCGAACTAGTGATAGGTGCAATAGTAGTTTCCACCCCTCCATAGAGGATGGAACCTACATAGCTCCATGAAATAAAGAATTATCATGAAAATCAAGAGGTAAATGGTTTCATATAAACCTACACATCACCATGGGGTTCACTGGTACTTTTTTCAAAAATGTGGATAGTCCCCATATTGATTTTGGATTACCACCGACTGAACTGTCTTACGGTAAGTAACTAGTATCTACTACCACGCATAGATGACAACTTCGAGAAGATCTTAGGAGTGAATATTTTCAATGTAACACCCTGAGATTTAATGAGATAGATTCTTTTGAATTTCTTTAACTTATTGTGTTTTACGCTACACTAAGATTAGCTTGCATTATACACAACACTGTACTAGCTTTCAATATATGCAACACTATTCTTGGCTTGTGTTTCACACAATTTCATCTTCTTTTGATAGAATTAATTTCACGCAACAGTGAGTGTATATTTTTTTCAATGTATAAATGAACATAGATTGGATTATTTTATAAGAAACACCAAAGGAAACTTATGCTACATCCAACACTGACTTGTCTAGCGTTACAAGCAAGAAAGACCTACCTCAATAGCTTGTGTAGTACGCAATATAGAGTTTCACTAAACAATGATAGTTTATTTAAATATTATTATTTAATGGATATAAACCAGATTTTAGGAATAGTATTAACCAAATTTTGAATTATATATAACATTATATTTCATATTACACATTTTCTAGAACATGATATGAGAACAAAAGCATTTTTTTCAAATAAAAGAAGTATTATTTAAAAAATGTTCTTTTACCACCTTTTGATGGTGCACCCATATTAAATCTAGTTTTTGACACCTTTATATGTTAAATTTAAAAAAAATAAACTTCTTCTTTAGAATTAGGATATAAAATTTTACATTTATTGAATTTTTGGTATTTTTCTAATAAAATTCAAATTTTAATGATTAGTGAAAATACTGCATTTTAATTCTAAACTACCTTTTATTCTAATTTATTTATACAGTTATATTAAACTTTTAATTATTTTTAAAGTTTAATTAAATTATATTTTTATAATTTAATTCAATTTTGGTCATTGTAAGTAATTTCAATTTTAAATTGGACATAAACACATGTCAATCTATTGATAGTTATTACTTCTTAAAAACCTGCATTTTGTTCTTGACAACAGAATTTAATTTTAAATTAATTACTGAAACTTATGTGTTTTTAATTTTCATAATTTTATTCTATATTTGGAATCATAAGTTTTAAATTGTGTAAATAGTTACCTTTTATATTTGGACGTTATGAATAGTAACTTCAATAATTATTTTATTTACCATGGTAAAAGGGTAAATCTAGTTAGTATGGGTAAAAATAATATTATAATAATATTAAACTACCCTAACACATGTCTTAATCCTATAAGATGAGATATTTATGACCATGGGCATCCTGGGGTCTATTTTGGGACCCCAAGGATTCACTTGGATGTGAAAATGACATTTTATAAGAATTAATTTAAATTAAAGATAATTATAACCTAAACATATATATTTTTCTAAATCGATTTTAATATACGGTTGTATAACTGATATATATGTCTATAAATGGTCATTATAAATCTAATAATATTTCAATTGTATTTTATGTATAATTTTTATATACACCAAATAAATAAATTTATTTATGACAAAATGATGATGTAATGATTACCTTATTGATGAATGATTTAAATAAATGAGATTATAAATATTAAAATAAATTAATTTTGAATAATTTTATGCCATACAATAATTTTATGGATTATTATGACTTTTTATATTCAAATTAATGATATTTTTTCCAAAGAATTAAGTTGTAATGGATTTTTAAAAAGTCATGATATGAATAGTATAAAAATTGACATAAATGAGTTTTTAAAATAAATACCATTTTATTAAATGATATAATAGTCCTAAAAATATATGATTCAGCCAAATGACCGTGATAATGTTGAAAATTTCATTAATTAACCAGTTGATTTTCTATTGACATTCTATAGTAACTATATTAACCATATAGTATGAATATAAAAGAAGACAAGGTAAGAGTTAAATTAGTCAATTAAGGGTTAAAGCTAAATGATAAGGTAAAATTTGAGACCTAAATTTGTCTAAAACATATTGGTTGAAAGGATTTAGAACAATACTCATCTGATATTCGATTTAAATGAGTTTTGTACCTTTTTAAATGAAAAATCATTTTCTAATAAATTAAAATTTTAAAAGTTTTCTAAAGTGCCCCTCTCCTCTCTTATAAAAGGGAACCTCCTCCCTATCATATTCAATCTAATTTGAGCCTTAAATATAGGCCATAACCTACCCATTTATCTTATCAACTTAACTGGTTACACCCAAGAGGTTTTCATCTTCCCAAAATAACAACTCTAGTGCCCTAATAAGGAATTTAAAGGTTACACGTTGAGGAAGAGGTAATCTCTTCTATTGATTCTTTCAAATTTCTTTATTCTTATAATTCCTCTTCATTAGTTGTTTAATTATAAAATAATAACATCAATGTAACTAATATGCTGATATGATATTATAAATATGATACAACCCTATTTCACCTTTTATTTATCCTACTAAAATTGAAATCATCATGTGTGCATGCGTACGACTTAGCGTCTCCACGTCGTGGTGTAGTCTGTTTTTCACCACCACCTTACATGGATAGGTATAATGGTGTAAATAATAACAATTTATTACTATTATAACATGTTAATAATTATGATATTCTAGAAAATATTCCCTAAAATTCCATTCAATAATTTTGGGAATGATATCGTCACTCGTGCGTACGTATACCATATCGTATCTATAATGTGATGAGATTCATTCTCCACGTTCACCATTAAAGAATGGTTATAAAGTATTAACAATAAATAATCATGAAATATATGACATAATAATTATATTGGATTTATGTATATACTTACTTCTACTCAATTTAATAAGGAAACCAAAACAGTGTTCATGCATACGTGCGGTCTACCGTCTCCATGAACGGTGTATTCCATTTCAATTATCTATCTATTATATATATATATTTATTTATATACTAGATATATATTATATATAAATAATTTTTTACATTATATAAGTATGTAAACAATTATCTATGAAACAATATCCAGAATAAAAAGTCCAAACACGTACGATAAATATCAATGATTATTACCCAAAATGTTTCTTTAACATGGAATTGATAAATGAACGGGTAATATTAAGTCATAAGTAAATCATATATAATATCATAAATATTATTGTGCTTCTATTACAATTTAATAATATGTGTAAACCCAATATATAGGAGTTTTAAACACATATGGAAGAAATCAGACCTAAGGTAAGGGATACTTTTACAATATCATTTTTATCTGAGATTGTTTATACATAAGTATATACTGGGAATATATTTATCATCCATGTCCATGTTTTCTAAAAAAAATTCATAAAATTTTTTATTGTTCTTATATGTATCTTCAGATTCATTTTTATAAATTTATGACTTTTACTACATGGTATGGAAGGAATCTTTTTTTACTTTACCATATGAGGTACTCTTTGACTTTTTCGACAAAAGTACGAGGAGAATATTTTTTAATGTATACCGAATGAATGGATTTGTATAGTTTTAAAAATCAGTATTTCCATGAATCTTCCTCTGCACTATTTCATGTTTATTTTAAACTAAATTCATTTCTTTTAAAATTGCATGTCATTTTGAGAAAATAAAACGTTTTTGAAGAAGAAATGATATTTTTCTCCAGAACTAAGTTTAAGTGTTTTATCAAAATTATTTTCCACCTAAGATGACAATATTAAATAGGTTAATATTTATATCCCTATTATTAAAATTATTTGATTTAGTAAATTATTAAATGATAATTTATATGGATTATTTAATGATGGAATGATAGTTAAGAAACCCATTTTATTTCTTGGGTTATGCTATGATGAATGATTTGTGTTTTGTGGAACATGTAAGAATGATATCATTATGAGATGGGTGGGACCTATATCTCCCTCCAATTAATTGGTTAATGATTTATATCTCAATAGATATACATGAATGGAATGAAAAATAAATCTAGTTCAGTAATACAGGGTTGGAATGAAAAGTCAATCCAGTTAAGTAATATATAATCTAGTTCAGTAATACACAATTACATGTTTTATTACGAAGACACTAAACTAATATGGTCTTTAAGAATATATTTTTTGTAATGTATTATGTATTTTAAAAAATAAATGTAATTTCCTTGTACGTCAGGTTTGGTTTATTATAGTTGGAATCATAGCAAATGTTTAGTTACCCTTTGGAAATTAGGATGTGAAAACTTTAGTGAGATCCCTAGAGATATTTCCAAGGTATATGTGGGGATGTCCCTATGTGTAAGTATAACTAGAGGTTATAATTCTAGAATTATGGTAACAATCATGAATAACCTAATATTAAACCAAAAATTTTATATATTGAAATTACTCCCCCTAGATTATGTTGTTTTTCTAGTATGATTTTCTCTTCTCAGGCAATTCCTTTTGGGTTTTAGAAAATGGCTCGAAACATGAGGATTCTTGTTAATGTAGAATATGATGGACAATGAAATGATATTATTCAAGAGAAACCTAATGATATAGAAGTTGGAAGGAAAAACATCATTATTATTCCTAATTATCAATATCATAATATGATCGATAATATCAACTTTTGTTAGTTTTCTAAAGTACCTAATAAGAGAATGATGTAGTTTCATGGTGATCGTTGAGGAAAGAAAGTTCAATTTTACTCATGTAAATCATGTGGGAAGAGGCATCAAGGAGAATGTTTCAAAGGAAATGGAATATGATTTGGGTGTAGAAAATAAGGACCCAAAGTTAGTAATTTCAAAGGAAAAGGTTTAGTTAACACAATGGACAAGGATAATGGTATTGCTAAGACATCAATGATGGTTAAATGTTTTAAATGTGGAATATATGGGAATTATGAAAATTGATACAATATGGGAAAATCTCATGAAGAGAATCATCATGAAATATGGGTAGTATTAATTTTTCTGATGATGAAGAGACTACAAATGATATGTGAGATAAAAGATGTTTTAAGGAATAAAATGATGAACCTCAGTAAATGGTTTAAGAAGGTAGTGGAATGATCTCGTGTTTATCAAGAATAATTTTCTATAAGTAATTTAATGGTACTATGGAATAAAGAAAAATCTAATTATTATTAGACAATTTTTTCCTTAAGTATTTGAAAGTATATGTTGAATGGTACCTGTAACCATGAAAGGTTATTCAGATATTTTTGGAAATAAAATGATATGTTCATAATGAAGGGACAATGAGATAATGAGATGTTTGATAGTATTAATGGATAAAAGACTGATATAAAGAAAAATATATATCATATTGTGAGTATATTGAATTTTTGGGATTTTGTTATGTGGAAAGAGTTAACTTTTGAATGTAATTCATGTTATTGTCATGTTTAAAGAGAATACATGATTAAGGTATTCACATGTTTGGAATGTAACAACTATGAACCGCCAAGTGAGATATGGGATAAAAATTTAAAGTCAATTTAGTTCACCTCCTTCTAAATTGTTATATTGTCAGTTTTTGGAGGGATTGTAATGTTATCCATTTATGGATAATATAAGTTATATTCCTATTTATGTTTGATAGATAAATGTATTATCTCACTGTAGTTGGACTTAGGCATATTTTATAACTTGTTATTACCTTTTTGTTGAGACAGATGGAATGACAAATCATTCTATCACATGATATGCTAACACTTCATGAATGAAATGTTCACCGTCATTTCTTTAAATAATTGATGAAGTGGAATTTTTTTAGGGAATTACCAATGGTGAGATTGTACTGAAATAATGTAAGTATTTATGCTCATTTAAAAATACATCTACTTTAGGAAAATGATCTTAAAACCAAAAATGTTTTCCTAGTAACTTCTTATCGGATGAATCATATGGTCCCTTAAATCTTCACAGATTTACATCATTCTTATAGTTAACATTCTTCAGACCTTATTCTCTATCACTGTCTATCAAAACATGATGGTTATATTTATCTTCCACGTTTATGTTTTCACTTACCACCTATATTATCCTATGTGAAATCTCAGTGATGAGTTACTTTGGGTAACTGTAATGTTTCTAACTTTACTTTTTAAAATCGTGTTTTAGTATTCCTTTTTATGATATGGGTTTCTATGAAAGAAACATTCAAGTGGAAAACCATTTATAACCCCGAAAAATTTTAAGGGTAAAATTCATTTTAAGGGGGGTATAATGTAACACCCCAAGATTTTATGAGATAGATTATTTTTAATTTCTCTAATTTCTTATGTTTTACACTACACCAATATTATCTTATTCTATACACATCACTGTATTAGCTTGTAATATAGGAAACACTATTTGTGTTTTGTGTAAAATATGATTTCATGTTCTTTTGATGGAATTCATTTCACGCAACACTGAGTATAGAATTTGTTCAATGTATAAATAAACTAAGTTTGGATTATGTTATACTGAACACTAAAGGAATATTTCACTACACGCACCACTTACTTGGCTTCTGTTACAGACAAGAGTAACCTTCCTCAATAGCTTTCATTGTATATGATACCTAGTTTCACTAAACAAAGATATATCATTAAAATATTAATATGTAATGGGATATAAAATAGCCATAATGAATTTTATTGACCACATTTTAAATTTTATATAACATTATCACTAATATTACACATTTTCTAGAACATGATATGAGAAAAAAAAAGTAATTTTTTGGATAGAAGAAGTATTTTTCTAAAAATAAAATTTTATCGAGTTTTGATGGCACACCAATTTTAAATCTAGTTTTTGACACATTTATAAATTTAATTTGACCAAATAAAATTATTCTTTGGAATCAGAACATAAAAATTTACTTTTTTTGAATTTTTATATTTTTTTGATAAAATTCAACTATTTAATGAATAGTGAAAAATACCAGATTTTTATTTGAAACTACCTTCTCAACTAATTTATTTATATATATAAATTGAATTTTTAATTGGTTTTAAATTCTAATTGGAATATATTATTATTATTTAATAAAACGTCTTCCATTGGAAGTAATTTTACTTTTAAATTGGACATAAACACATGTTAATCTTCTGATAGTTATTACTTCTTGAAAACTGGCTTTTTGGTTTTGACAAAGAAATTAATTTTAAATTAATTACTGCAACTTATGTGTTATGAATTTTCAAAAATGGATTCCATATTTTCAATTGGAAGTATGTAAATATGTACCTTTTATATTTGGACATTATGAATAGTAACTTCTGTAATTATTTTATTTACCATGGTTAAAGGTTAAATCTGGAAAATAAGGGTAAGAAAATATTATAATAATATTAAACTACCCTAAAACATGTCATAATCCTATAATATGAGATATTTACGACCATGGGCATCCTTGGGTCAATTTTGGGACCCCATGGATTCACTTGGATGTGAAAATGACATTATAAAATATTTAATTTAAAGTAAAGATAATTATAACCTAAACATATATCTTTTACTAAATTGATTTTTATATAGGGTTATATAAGTGATATATATGTCTATAAATAGTCATTATAAATCCAAAAATATTCTCTACATCATGGTATTTTATTTATAATTTTTAGACACCAAATAAATAAATTTATTTATGACACAATGATGATGTAGTGATTACCTTATTAATGAATGGTTTAAATAAATGAGATTATAAATATTAAAATAAATTTATTTTGAACCTTTTTATTCCATAAAAGAGTTTTATTTATTATTATGACTTTTTATATTTTAATTAATGATGTTTTTCACAATTAATCAAGTTGTTATGGATTTTTTGAAAGTCATGATACGAATAGTAAAAACATTGAAATAAATGAGTTTTTTAAAAAATACTATTTTATTAAAAGATATAATAGTACTAAAAATCTAATATTCTACTAAATTACATATATAATGTTTAAAATTTCATTAATTAACCACTTGAGGTTCTATTTGAATTTTATTGTAACTATATTAACCATATAGTTTGAATATACAAGAAGACAAGGTAAGAGTTGAATTAGATAACTAAGGGTTAATGCTAAAATATAAGGTTACATTTGAGACCTAAGCATTTATAAAACCTATTGGCTGAGAGGATTTGTAAAAATAATCATCTTATATTTTAATTAAATGAGTTTTTTCTTTTTGAAACCGAAAATCATTTTATAATAAAGTAATATTTTGAGAGTTTCCTAAAGTGCCCCTCTCCTTTCTTATAAAAGATCACATCTCCCCTCTCCTCTTCACTCCATTTTTTGCTTTCATGCTTGGACAACCACTTCCCATTTCTCTTCTAAACTTCCCTAGTTACATCATAGAGGTTTTTTTCTTCTCAAAATACCAACTCTATCTCCCTAAGAGTAAATTTAAGGGAGGCACGTCGAGGAAAAGGTAATCTATTCTACCAATTGTTTCAAATTTCTTTCTTCCTATACTTCATATACATTAGTTTTTTAATTTTAAAGTACTAAAATAAGTATCAATAGAATAATTATATGATATTATAAATATTAAACAACCCTATTTCACATTCTATCCATCTTAAAAAAAATGAAATCACCGCGCGTGCGTACATACCGCTTACCATCTCCACATCATGGTGTAATCTATTTTTCACCACCACCTTACATAGATGGGTATAATGGTGTAAATAGTAACTATTTATTATTATTATAATATGATACTAATTCTAAGATAATATACACTATTCAATTCAATACTATTCAATAATTATGGTAATGATATCATCGCTCGTCCGTACGTACGGTTTACCGTATCCACGACACGATGAGATTCATTCTCGACGTTCACCATCCTAGAATGATTATAAAGTATATATAATAAATAATAATTAAATATATAACATAATAATTATACTAGATTTATGTATATATGTACTTCAATTCAATTCAATAAGGAAACAAAGACAACGTTCAAGCGTATATACGGCCTACCATCTCCATGAATGATGTTTTCCATTTAATTTATCTATCTATTGTATATATATTTATATAATGAATATATATGATATATAAATCATTTTTTACATTCTATAATTATGTAAACCATGATCTAATTAATAATATCATGAATAACATGTCTAACCACATACGATAAATATCAACGATTATTAGCCAAAACGTAAATTTAAGATGGAATTGATAAATAAAAGAGTAACATAAAGTCATAAGTAAATCATATATGATATCATAAATATTATTATAGTTATGTTAAAATTTAATAATAAGTTTAAACCCGCAATATAGAAGTTTTGGAAACATATAAAAAAATGGACTTATGATAAGGGATACTTTTCCAATCTCATTTTTATCCAAGATTGTTTATACGCAAGAATTTGATGGGGATATATTTATCATCCATGTCCATGTTTTATAAAAATGGTTTCATAAAATGTTTACTATGATTCTATATATCTTTAGAGACATTTTTACCCATTTTTTACTTTTACTACATATTATAGACGGAATCTTTCTTTTTTTTACCGTATGAGGTACTTTTTGAGTTTTTCGACAAAAAGTACATGGAGAATATTTTTTTAACTTATACATCATGAATGGATTTTTACAGTTTCATGACGCCTTATATCCTGGAAACTTCCTCTACACTACTTCATTATTATTTTCAACTAAATTATTTTCTTTTAAAATTTCATTCCATTTTGAGAAAAGAAATATTTTTTGAAGAAGAAAGGATATTTTCCTCAAGAACTAAGTTCAAGTGTTTTATCAAAATTATTTTCCATCTAAGATAATGATCTTAAATAAGGTTATGTTTCTATCCCAATTATCACTATGATTTTATTTCATTAATGATGGAATGATCTTTTATAAGGATTATGTTCTGATGTAATTATATTTTAGAAACCCATTCTATTTCTTAGGTTATGCTATGATGAATGATTTATGTTTTGTAGAAAATGTAAGAATGATTTAATTATGAGATGGGTGGAACCTATATCTCCCTCCAATGAATTGGGTAAATATTTATATCTCATGATATATAAATTACTGAAATATAAAGTAAATCAAGTTCAGTAATACATGGTTGGAACTAAAGGTAAATATAGTTCAGTAATACATGGCTGGAACAGCAAGTAAACCAGGTTCAGAATTGGACTTTGTCCACTATGATGGTCTTGGAAGAAATTTATGGGATACTATGGAAATTATTTTGTGTTCTTATTAGTTTTCCATAATTACATGTTTTTTTCAATTCTATTCTATCATGGATAATATTCCATTTTGGCTTATGCCTTACGAACTGCAAAGATTTTTTTCATGATTCAATATTTTGATTTTTAAGCATTATATTCATTTTTTTTACATTCAAATATTTTTGTTTTTGTTTTATATTTTCCATGTTTACCCTTACTGAGCATTTGAGATCACCCTTTTTATGTTTTATTTTCCCCCAGATATAAATAAATGTTTTAGGTAGGAATAAAATATGGAGAATTTTATAGGAGATTATTAAGTTCTTTCACAAACTTATAAGACTATGTTCCAAGTTTCCAAAGACACTAAACTAATACTGTCATTTGTCATATATTTTTTGTAATGAATTAAGTATTACACAAAAGAAATGTAATGTCCATGTATGTTAAGTTTGGGTCGTTATATTCTATAAGATCAATTTGACACCATGTTATCATTAGGTGTGAGTGAGATAGTCAACCATACCATATATAGAATTCCCAAGTAAGAAAATATTTCATGAGTATATGTCCATGTTTCTTAGTATAAAAATGAATCATTAGTCATCATGGTATTGACGAATCAGGTTTTATACCCATATATTTATTTATTCATGGAGGTCTATATAGATGATATCATAGCACATTATTCTACTAGAAATAACCATGCTAATCACCATGAGATCATACTTAATATATAGAGAGAGAACCAGATATATGTGAAGCTAAATAAATTCCACTTTTGGATTATAAAGTTTCACTTCATGGGTCATATCATATTATAGGAAGAAATAACGGTTGATCCAGAGAAATTTAGTTCTATGGTTTCCTGGGAGAATCCCAATTATGTATTTGATATACACAACTTTGTATGATTGGTTAGCTATTACTTGTGATTTATCCATGATTTATCACACCTGGATGTTTTTATATAGGATAGACCAAGAAGGTTTTGAATCTCATCTGTTCTAAAGCCTATGAGATAGATTTTCAAGATTTAAAGTGAAGACTCATTTTGGCATTCATTCTGAATCTACCAGAGCTGGTAAGAAGTTATAATAATTATTTTGAAGCATTAAGAATCTGGATAGGATCTGTTCTGATGTAGGATTATCGAGTCATGGCATATGGGTCTCTCTAGTTGAGATCATATGAGTGGAATTCAAATATGCATGACCTTTATGTAGAAGTCATGGTGCATGCTCTGTGCTACTAGAGGCATTATCTGTTCGGTGAGTGGTTTTTTGTTTACATAAACAATAAAATTTAAAAATATCTATCCATATAGAGAGACTTTAATTTTAGGTGGAACATATTGATGGAATACATGAAATCATTCAATTTTTTGCTTTCTTAAACACATAGAATGGGAAATTGCATGGCTGATAACTTGAGCTGGCAGGCTCAGAAAAAAACCATTAAAGAGGCTATTATTAAGTGAAATATGGTGTCTATTATCTCTCAGTTTCACATAGAGGTTCATGAAAAACACACAAAAGTAGTATTAGAAGCTCCGGGGGCGACATCTTCTCTTCTAGAGCGGGTCTAGAGGAGGTATTTTTTCAATTCTGAGGGACTCATCTTGAGAGAGAATTTCACAAGAGATAATTCCCCTCTTAGTTGGGTTGTTTATGGAAGTGAAACCCAACACATATGTGGTCATATATGGGTGCCTTATGATATATGGGAATTGATGATGAAGTAATCAAAAGCCTGTGTTTGGGAAGTTCATCCTAGTATTACAAAGATCTACCAAGGAATATGTCATCAGTAATGGTTTCCATGTATGAAGAGGTAAATAACGGGTTTCATAACTAACTACTCCACTTGTCAGTAGGTGAAGGATGAGCACCAGCAACCTGCAAGACTTCTACAGCTTCTCCCTTTTATGAGTGGAAATGGATTGAAGTCACCATTTATTTCATGAAATTATTATTGATATCCCCTTAGGGAGGGTATACAGTATGGGTGATTTTCGATAGGTATACCAAGGATACAAAATTTCAACCAATCCAAGAGACCTTCTCTATTAATGAGTTAGGGATGCTTTATATCCTAGAGATATTGCGACTTCATGGTGTTCCTAGTTGTGTTTTTTCAGATCAAGATGCCTATTTTACTTCACGGTTCATGCAGGGGTTTCAAAAGGACCTTCATTCATAGGTGATCTTGAGTAAATAATATTATCTTCAGAATAATGGGGTGTCTAAGAGAATGATATGGGTGTTAGAGGATGTGATTTGGGAATATATCCTTGATTTTTTCGTATGTGGTAAAATCATATTCCTCAGGTTGATTTTTCATACAAAAATAGATTTTAGAATACAGTTTAGGTTACTCTGTATGAAGACCTCTAAAGTAGAATCTATCATTAAACTCTTTACTGGCTATAGGATGTTTAGGTATCTCAGCTAGGTGTTCATCTCATTCAGGAGACTTCATATCTAGTCTAAGAGATTCATAAGTGTATGGATAAAAATATTTCTAGGAAAAATTTGTGTATCAATTTTCACCATAGACCTCAAGAGTTTGAGGTGGGACATCAGGTGTTTCAGAATTTATTGCCTAAATTGGTACACAAAAAAATTAGAAGACAAGGATGGTTATCACCTTAGAAAATCAGGTTTTTCGAGATATTGTAGAGAGTTATCCCAATAGCCTATCAGTTTTAAATACCTCATAGGAATCGTTCCATTAATAACATCTTACACATATTGAAAATTCTATTGTATCATGATGAACCAACTCATTCTTTTTACCCCAATGATATCAATCTTGAGGTGGATGTGTCTTTTGAGGATCATATGATAAGTATAATTGAATAGAGAAAAAATTATCTCTATGGTAGGTCAGTTCCTATAACCATAGTGCTATGGATGTATGAATGCGTACAGAACAATACCTAGTAGATTGAAGCCTATTTACGTGCACAGTGGCTGGAACTTCTCTCATATGACATCATACCACCCTCAGAAGGGAAACATGGGGATGAGTTTTCTTAAAGAGGGGTTGTTGTAATGTCCTAGAATTTCTCAAAGGTTCATACCATTTATTTTTTGTTTAAATTCCATAAAATATACCTTATAATGATTCCTAAGGGAGTCAAGGGGGTATTGGGGTAATTATAAGGATATTATGAAGAATAGATCACTAAAAAGTGAAGAAATGACTAAGATACATGGTAAGTAGAAACTGTGAAGCCTAGCCTACATTGTTTATCAAAACTGTGCAGTTACAAACAATGGGATATTGGGGGCCACACTATTTGACTCTAACCATGTGACCCAAGGAACACTGCCATGTGATGCTTCGAACTTCTTTGATAGAGAAGTTTTTTATAGTTTTCATGGGGTTAGATAAAATGTGTGCATAACTGTGAGGGGTGCCTCATTGATGCAGAGGCTTGGTACATGGTTGGCGCATTTTTTGGATAATTTTTTGACCAAACCATGTGCCCTTATTTTTTGAGTGAAATACCAAAAATCATCATCTTTAATGATTTTAATTCACCATATTCTACTTCCCTCTCTTCTCTAGTGGTACAGACCTCCTCTTCCAAGTGTGTGCTTCCTCATCCCCTCTCCAATGGTTTCGATCTATCCCCTTCTTCAAAAAACTAAATATCTCAATGTAGTAAAAAATATAAATACATTGGAAATATATATCATTATCTTCCACATATTTTTAGTTTCTTTCATCCTTTGTTGTGCTATCTAGGTGTTCCTTTTTTCACTCTATTTTCCGGGTGTTTGAATGTTTCATAGTTTACTTCTTCTCTTGGTTGATTCAAGCCTTGAAAAAAGATGAGTGGAGTGTTACAACATCATGGTAGGTGGTTTAGATATTTCCATTTATTTTTTCACTTTTTAAATGTTGTGTCATTATAATTCTTATAGAAACCTTCTTATGACACCAAATATTTGTTAAAAAAATTAATTAAATTGGGTTCTCATATCCATTTTGACCCTACCATTGGGAAAAACCAATTAGTGGGGTGTTCTCCTTTCTATTGGCCACCCCTTTTTGTATTCCCACCGTTGTAGAAACTTTTTTCTATTATTTGAGTTTATAGACACCATGTAAGTTTCTCCTTGCATGAATAAATTTAATCTTTAATTTAACTACAATAAACTAGTAGGCCTTGAGTTTCCCTCTTATCTTATTTTTTATGGTCATACACCATTGGTCATTCTTATCACTTATGAAACTTGATTTTATACCTATTTTCTTATACTAAATGATTCACCTTTGATGCCAATTTATTTATATATCATTTCTTATGCATGAGTCTTATGCCATTTTTATGTGTTCATGCCTTATAGAGTCCTTGATAATGTTATATATTTATTTCATGTTGTGTGTTTGAGCATGTGTATATTCCATAGATTATTATCTTGAATTGATTTATTATGTATAGAACAGTTTATTAGCATGTGATGATTCCATGTCTTATTGATTACAGGAAATTATATATGTTCTTCCAAGTTATATGTTCTTTGTTTGTTGTTCCTTACCTACTATGGGATGGGATAGAATAGGAGTCACATTTAAAATATGTCATGGATAGAATCTCTGTGTTCAATTGGATTATATTGATACACCAGGATTGATACATTGGCTACCCATATATAGGCTCTTCGGGTGAATTACACATACTCATGAGTGACCCTGATTCCCTATGGAAGAAATTGAGGACTAAACCTTCCGAATTATGGATACATCATTCCATAGGTGACACTCGTTACCCTATGTGAGACATTATGTATGGACTTAGATTTCACCATTCCACCAGTGATACAAGCGTTGCCTCTATGGGTTTCCTTGGATGGACTCAGTGACATTGCTGGTATCGAAGAAACCTGTAGTGACCCTTGGGATTCATTTAGATCTCCTTGGGAAGGCTTAAGGCTCCTCATTTGGATTTGATTGATCATTTTCTTACACATTGATTTGTCTCTTACTTATATCATGATCATGCCTAATTGATGACTTGGAAAAGTGACCTCCAAGATAAAGAACAATACTGGGGTCAGACTTCCTTGGTTTATTTGTTTACGATGACCCTGGTATATGTATTATGACATTACTAGGTACCACCGTTCCGAATTTATCATTTGGATGAAGAAGGTGTCCCCAGTCAGGTGACCAATTAAGAACTCAACCTACGTTTTTATTCATTCATTTAATTATTTCATACATTTATCATTTTTTCACATTGTCTTTTATTTATTTCATGAAATAGATTATCCTAGACACTATAGGTGGTGGAATACTAAGATTTTATCTCACACCCTACTTGAAACATATTTGGTACCCAATAAGAATTCATGATTATAGTTTTTGATAAATGAAATCATGTGGATTCTGATTCTTGATTGCTTTACACCATTAGGATAGAGTTTAATGAAGAGGACCGAACCTATGCTCATGATGCTAGTTGTAGTAGATTTTCACTTTTTGAATATTTTTTCATCATGTAGTTATACATGTATCCTCCACTCCTCGTGTACTTTTTTATTTTGTATATCACAATAGATATCATCATCATTTTTATTAAATAATTATTCTGCTTTCTCCAGGTGTTAAATTATATTTCTAGATATATTTCAATTATTTCTACTACTATATGTTTTCTTATTTATTCTTCTTCTATTTTATATATATCATTTAATGTTATGAACACTCTAATCTATAAGGGGATAGTCTCCCCACAAACACACCCTAGGCCTTTATTACTTTATGGCAGCCTTTGGTGTCTAGGGAGGTGTGCTTGAGGTCATGTGGCCCAGCATCTCTGGGCACCAATATATGGATCCTTGGGATGGATTCTATAATAGTAAATAAAAAATAATCAATTTTACATTTTAATGTTATATAATCCACATATGGTAAATTTTACTATTAATTTATTATTAATTATTCAATATACTATTAATTAATACTTCTATTTTGAATTATTAATTAATTTATTAATTAATAACTGATTTAAATTATATTGTAAATTACTAAATATAATAATGATATTATTATTTATGATTTATCTTAATTACTCAAATAATTTTTATAATTATATAATTAAAAACAATATATTTTAAATTTAAAATATGTACTTTGAGTAATACTACTGACATCATTTTGTTGATTGATGTGTAGTCAATTCCTATATGTGAGAAATTAATTTTTTATTTTTTTCCTGATGTTTAAAAATAATCTATGCTCATTTTCTTGATTTTGGCTATGTGAAGAGTGTTTAAAACTAAAATTAATCTTTTATATTGAAAAAATAAACTGTGAGACTTTCCACCCACATCATTTATCGATTTCACATGAGGTAAATTCCTAATTAACACAAATTAATTACGAATCATTGTCCTAAATTTTTGAACTAATCTGATCATTTTTCTTTGTTTTGTCTTTGGGATGTGAGTTTTATTCTGAAATGTCTATAATATATTGAAAAAAGTATCTTTGATTAATACAGACCTCATCATGTGTTTAATTGTTGATTTTCCAATTACTACATGTCACAATTTGAATTACAGATCATTTTACTAATATTTAAATAAAATTAGATCTCATTTATTAGCTTTGGCAATGTGACATGCGTTTTGAACTAAAATAGAAATTTTCTATTTAAAACACGCACTTTGATTTATAACACCCACATCATGTGTTAGGTTGATATGTTGTTAATTCCCACATTTTACAAATTAAATATAACTGCTTTTCATAATTTTTGAAACTATCCAATCACTTTTGTTATGATTTTGCTATATGAATTTTGTTTTAAAGTAAAATTACCCTTACATTGAAAACAAGAACTTCAAGTCATACTATGCACATCTTTGTTGAATTTATGTGAGGTGGATTCCTGTATGTCACAAATTTTTTCAAGATCATTTTACTCATTTTTTTAAACAATATCAGCTCATTTTGATGGTATTTTCTTATGTGATGAATTTTTTAAACTAAAATGATAAATTTATTTTCAAAAACACGATTTATGAGTCATACCACCCAAAAATTTTGTTTTATTGATGTATAGTCAATTCCAATAAGTCATAAATTAAATAATATTCATTTTCCTGGTTTCATAAAATAATATAAGCTTGTTTTCTTAGTTATTTTTATATGACACATGTTTTAAACTAAAATGAAACATTTATATTTAAAACACCCCATTATAGTCCTAATGACCACATCATGTGTCAGATTGATGATAGTTCAATTTCTATACATTATAATGAATAATTTAAAACTTTACTATTTTTTGAAGATATTATGATTGTAACATCCCATGTAAATAAAGAATATGAAATTATCATATTTATTAATATTTGTGAATTAAATACTAATTTTCCTTTCAAGGGGATTATATTTTTGATGGAGTACACGACATGAAACCACAAGTTTCATTGAAATCTTATGTTGCACACTACTTTTAGTTATACCGAAAAATAATGTGTTATTATTATTTTAAATTGTTGTTAACGCCTTGAAATTGTGTTGGTGGGAATGAATAGAAATAACTAAAATATGACTACATATGTTTTATAAATGTTTTTACTTTTATCCAATAAATATTTTAGTCTTAAAATAAGAATGAATATTATTTTAAGCATTAAATGCTCTAATATTCCTCAAAACGTCGATTTATCACCCTTTGATGGAAACCCCTTTTTACAACTAGTTATTGTTACTTTTATATGATTAGTTTAGAAAAATAAACTTCTTTTTTATAATAGGTGCATCAAAATTTGATTTGAGTGAAATTTTGGTATTTTTCTGATAAAGGTTATTTTTTATCAATAGTGAAAAATACTGCATTTTAATTCAAAATTACCTTTTAATCTAATTTATTTATATAGTTATATTGTTCTTTTTATTGATTTTAAAGTGTAATTGGATTATATTTCTACCATTTAATAAAATGTTTTTCATTGGAAGTAATTTCATTTTGAAATTTAACATAAACAAGTGACAATCTTTTGATAATTATTATTTCTTAAAAACAAGCTTTTTGGTTTTGACAACGGGAATTAATTGTAAATTAATTTCTGAAACATCTGTGTTTTGAATTTGGAAAAATTGATTCTATATTTGGAATCAGGATGTCCAAATTTTATAAATAGGTCATTTTTATTTTTAGACATTGTGAATAGTTACTTCAGTAAATATTATATTTACCATGGTTAAATGGTAAATCCAATAAATAAGGGTAAAAAATAATATAATAATAATAATAATAAATTACCCTAACACACGTCATAAACCTATTTTCTGATACATTGCCGACCATGGGTGTCCTTGGTTCGATTTTAGGACCCCATGAAGCCACTTGTAAGTGAAAATAACATTTTATAAAAATTAATTTAAAGTTAAGGAAAATGTAACATAAATATATATCTTTTAGTAAAACAATTTTTATATGGGGTTATATATGTGATCTCTTGGACTATAAATAATCATTAGAAATAAAAAAATCCTTAATAATGGTATTTTATTTATAATTTTTAGACATCGAATAAATAAATTTATTTATGATGCAATGATGATGTAATATTACCTCATTAATGAATATTTTAAATAAATGAGATTATAAATATTCCAATAAATTTATTTTGAGACTTTTTATGCCATAAAATAATTTTATGGGTGATTATGACTTGTTATATTTTAATTAATGATTTTTTTATAATTGATAAAGTTGATATGATTTTTTATAAAGTTCTGATATGAACAGTATATAAATTGACATAAACAATTTTTAAAACAAATACTATTTTATTAATTGATATAAAAATAATAAAAATATAATATTTGACCAAATAAATTAGATAAAATTGATTATGTCATTAATGAACCACTTTTTGTTCTTCTGGAATGTTATGGTAATTATATTAACCATATAATATGAATATACAAGAAGACGTGATAAAAGCTAAATAAGTTAACAATGGGATAAATAAAAATGATAAGGATTAAAAAATATAAAAATAATGTCAAATTATTATTGGATGATTTTATTTAGACTTATATTTATATTATATTCCAATTTATTTAGTTTTGTACCTTTTTAAACAAAAAAGCATTTTATAATAAAATAATACTTTCAAACATTCCTAAAGAGTCCACCCTCCCTCTTATAAAAGGCCACCACATCTAACCAATTACTCACACCTCTCAAGCCCATTGGATTGTCCAAAATCTAACCAAATAATATCCCAACATCCCTCTATTCCCTCTAGAATCCTTCTCCTATGAATAAGGCTATTCAAGAGAGCCTTTGGCACAAATGATTACCCGATTTTAGGTAACATCTTCTCTCATTTTTCTTTCCATTATTTTTATTTCTCCACTCCATATTCTCTTTATATTCATTGGATAAAAAACTACACTTGTATCCTCAATATACTCGGTGGTTTTTATGATAATTATTTGAAATACACTTCCACACACCTTTATCTAATGGATACAAACAAATTGTTTTGATGGACGGTGAACTACTGCCTCATGAAATTATGATTGTTCAAATATCTCATACCTCTTATCATGGTGACCATTATAATGGATATATATTTATATGTGATGTATATTCTATTTATATTGTCTCTATTATTCTTTATTTTTCATTTATAGAATACCTTTATGGTTTCCATAATAGGTAAATATGATAATTTCATTTGAGGAAGTGCGGACTACCACCCCCTCATAGTGATATGACTCGTTAATTCCATATTTGGAATGTATAAGGGATTGTTTTAGTTAAATTATATATGATATTATGTTTTAATTATAATATACCTATGTATCATTAAGTTTTCATTCCATTAAATATGAAATAGAAATGAGAGTAGCTTTCATGCGTACGTACGGCTTACCGTCTCCATGAATGGTGCATTTCATTTCTTATCTACAAATGTTATGTAATATTATAAATACATATATATAATGGATATATATGATATATATGATACCTAAATCATGAATATAATTTTGGTGATAATGGACTTTTGACTACATGGACAACTTGTAATTATAAGACGTTCATTTTGGACTCAAGTAACAAATATCGACAAAACGACCATTATTAACTTAAATGATTATGTAATGTTCATAACACTATAGTAAGTGACATAAAAGGAATAATAAACTTTATTAAGGTTCTGAATAAAGTAGAAATTAACTTTATTTTATTATTCAGAAGATTAAAGAACGAACGAGTCAATTTGGACACGAGGTAAGAGGACTTGTTTACCCAATATAACATTTCAAAATATTGACAAAATCAATCCATTCCCAAAACCATTTTCAATAAAAAAATACATAAAAAGATTATATAATATTTATTTTACATTTAAAAACATTAAATCTTATTAAGGAATCCAAATATCCAATAATGCTCATGGTAGTGAAAAGTTCTTTGTCACTACTAAAGTTAAAAAGAAACATTATTTTTATCGTTTAGTAAAATGCATCATAAAAAATAACTCATTTTGAATAAATGTCAAATTAAAAGGGTTTTATTAAACCGTGTATAAAATAAAGTAATGTATAAATATAAGTATGCCTCAATGTAAGGATATTGAGACAAAGTCCCTTACAAAACTTTGGCAGCATAAAGGTGTCACTTTAAAACTCATAAAATGAGTTGATGGGATAGAAAAGGGTATATCATCACTTGAACCTAAAATGTAAAGAAATAAGGGTATATAAGAACATAACCCAACATAATAAAAAGTAAATTAAAAGATATAACATAAAATACGTCTTTTACTAAAAGAGGAGGGCGAAAGGTTACCTTACATGATCATTTTGTAAATAAAATAGATAAATTATTTGTATTCACTATAAGTACACATAAAGAAAGTTTAAATACAAGATAAGATATCAAAATTCATTTCTCACATAACCATAGAATGACACAAACATGAACTTTAAAATCAACCCAAATAATGTAAATTTGGTTAAGAAGTTCACACATGACCCTCAGCCCGGTTGGTGAGGACTCCTTAAGTGCATCCAAGTGACCAGAGATCAAATCCAGGTGGAGGCATATTTCCGTACTGTAGTAGTATTGTAGCAGGTACTGTAGTGGGAACAGTAGCATTACTGTAGCAGGTACTGTAGCGGGTACTGTTCGGTACTATAGCAGCTGGGACTTTTCTCATGTTTGGGAATTCCGGCCACCGATTTTGTCCCTGAGTCCTTTAAGGCCTTCGGGCCACCCAGGTCTTCAAGTTAGTAAGGCATTCAGGCCACCTAAAGGCCTTTTGGGCCACCTTAAGTGAAGATGCTAACCAAACAACCTATAAGGAACAAGCTCCAAAAAGAGAATGAGAAAGGATATTTCACCATAGTAGAAGCTAAAATTATTGCAATAATGAGAGGGTATGTCACTTTCCATTGGGATAGGAATTTTAATGCATGGGAAAGCCAGAGGAACAGCCATGCGAAGGTGGAGAGTTGATTTCATGATGAAGATGCAGGGGAGGAGCAGTTCCAGGTAGTTAGTCTGGGTTGTATGGTATGTTTGAAGGCTACGAACAATGAATTCCTCTAAGGCCTACAGTCCATGTAATAATTACACCTAAGGGACTTGTAATGGTTCCAACTCACCCCTTGAAAGGTGGATTATCAAAAATCAATAAAAAATGAAGGCCTTCCGGCCATTGGAGGTTAAGAAGTTCCCTTACATCAGGTCCGAATTAACTCGTTCGTTCTTTAATCTCCTGAATAAAAAATTAAAGTTAGTTTATACTCTCTTCAGAACCCTTTTAAAGTTTATTATTGCTTTTATGTCACTTATTACCAAGTTATAAACATTACATAATCGTTTAAGTTAACAACGGTTGTTTTGTGGATTTTTGTTACTTGAGTCAAAAATGAACTTCTTATAATTACAAGTTGTCCATGTGGTAAAAATTCCATTATATTCATAATGATATTCATAGTTTATATATCATATATATCATATATATCCATTATATATACGTATTTATAATATTACATAACATTTGGAGATATGAAATGAAATGCACCGTCCATGGATACGGTAGGTTGTACGTACGCATGAACGCTACTTTCATTTCTATTTCGTTTTTAATGGAATGGAAACAGAATGATACAAAGGTATATTATAATTCAAATATAATTTCATTTATAATTTCACTAACTCCAACCTTTATATGTTACATGTATGGCATGAACAAGTCATATCACTTTCAGGGGGCTGTAGTCTACACTTCCTCAAATGAAATAATCATATTTACCCATTATAGAAAACATAAAGGAATGATATAAAGGAAAAATACATAAGAATAAAGACAATATAAATATAATATATATCACATATAAATACAGTTCCATCATAATGGTCACCGTGAGAGGTAGTAGGAGATATTTGAACAATCATCATTTCGTGAGGCAGTAGTTCGTTGTCCACAAAAATGGTATGTCTATATCCATTAGAAGGGGGTGTGTGGAGGTGTAGTTTGAATCCTTCCCATAAAAACTTAATAGTATATTTAAGATTTGGGTTTTGTTATAAAATAATGTAATAAATAGACTTTATGGGGTTAGAGAATGAAAATAAATTAAAAGAACTTGAGATAAGATGTTACCTTTAAATCGGGTAACTCCATTTGGTTTGAACCAAAAAGATTTATTGAAATTCTTTCTGCCCAATGTAATTATTCTAGGTAGAATATAGGGATTGTTGGAGCTTCTTGGAGTAGAAGTTGGATAATATAAGTGGATTGAGAGTTTTTTGTAATGGGTTAGATCTGATGACCTTTTAGAAGTTGGAGGAGGGGATCTTTAGGAATGTTTGAAAATATTATTTTATTATAAACTAAATTTGGATTTCAAAAGGACCCCAACTCATTTAGTTAAAATATAAGGTGAGTATTCTTCTAAATCCTCTCATTTAATGAGTTTTAGAAAATTTAAGTCATAAACATAATCTTATCTTATATTTTTAGGATTATAATACCAATTAATAAAATAATTTTTTTTTAAACTCATTTATGTCAATTTATAAACTATTCATATCATGACATTTTAAAAATACATAACAACTTTATCAATTCTAAAAACTTCATTAATTAAAATATAAAAATTAATACACATTCCTAAAATTCTAGGATGGTATAAAAAGTTTAAAATAAATTTATTTTAATATTTATAATCTCATTTATTTAAAACATTCATTAATGAGGTAATCATTACATCATCATTGTGTCATACATAAATTTAGTTATTTGATGTATAAAAATTGTAAATAAAATATCATGATGTATTTAATATTTTTAGATTTATAATGACTATTTATAGTTGAAGATATCACTTATATAACTCATATAAAAATTGTTTTACTAAAATATATATGTTTATGTTACATTTTCCTTAACATTAAATTGTTTTTTATAAAATTTCATTTTCAATTACAAGTGGCCACATGGGGTCCCAAAATCGACCCAAGGATGTCAATGGATGTACATTTATCTTTGAATAGGGTTAGTACATGTGTTAGGATAATTAATATTATTATAATATAATTTTTTACCCTTATTTACCAGATTTACCATTTAACCATGGTAAATAAAATATTTACTGAAGTCACTACTAATAATGTATAAAAATAAAAGTTACCATTTTACACATTTTAGAACTCTTGAATCCAAATACGGAATCCATTTTTCTAAATTCAAAACACATAAGTTTTAGAAAATAATTTAAATTAATTCCCAATGTCAAAACCAAAAAGTGTGTTTTTAAAAAATAATATCTATCAAAAGATTGACATTTCTTTATGTCTAATTTAAAAGTTAAATTACATATAATTACCAAAATTGGATTAAAAGGTAAAAATTTAATCCAATTACACTTTAAAACAAATTAAAATAAGAATCTAACTATATAAATAAACTAGATGAAAATGTAGTTTTGAATTAAAATGTTGTATTTTCCACTATTCATTAAAAATGAACTTTAACAAAAAAATATAAACATTTAATCCAATGTAAATTTTGATGTTCCTCTTATAAATAATAATTTTATTTTTCCAAGTAGAACATATAAAAGTGAAAAATGAAACTAAATTTAAAAAGGGTTCTCCATCAAAAGGCGGTAAATTTACATTTTAATGAAAATTAAAGTATTTCATACTTAAAATATTATTCATTCTTATTTTAAGCCTCTAAAAAGTGTTGGATAAAAGTAAAACCATTTAAAAAATATGTGGAATCATATTGTAGTTTGTTTTTTTCACTCCCCTCGATGCAATGTCTAAGCATTAACTACCATTAAAAAAATAATATTATATTATTATTTTTCAGTATAACTCAAAATTGTGTACCATGTAATATTTAAAATAAATCCATTGTTTCATGTTGAGTACGCTATCCGACATATCATCCCCTTGAAATTAAAATTTATATTTAATTCACAAATATTAATAAAAATGAAAATGTGATATTCTTTATTTACTTGGGATGTTACATCCTTCCCCCCTTTTGGGAATTGCATCCTCGCAATTTTAAAATTGGTCTTGGAAACATCATTAAAAGTCTCACATTGTAAAATAAGTCAATAAAACTATAACTTTAAAATAATGAAAGATAAGTACAATGGTCACCCGAGATAACCCATACTATGATTCCATGTAGGAAAACATGGGTATGGAAAATAAACTAACTCTCATTGATTAATAGATAGTGATAGAGAACTTGATCATGGAAATTTAACCACTGAAATACCATAAATTTGGTGTTGGGTAAAAGTCTGATGATAAATACAAGAATATAACATTTTTTCTTCAATATCCTTTTCATAGAGTGGAAAAATTTTATTATTACCTAGTCTAAGATCATAAGGAAAGATACTTACTTGTCATGTAGACTTTCATCCTTTAATAAATTTCTACCACAAACTCATCTTTTCTCTATGCGATGAGTATTCAAGATGACATGGTCACATCTGAAGTGCTAGAATTAACTTCTAGAGAATCTGATAATCCATAAAATATGAACTATATATTTCCCATGTATTTAGACATTAACCAAAACCAAAATGGTTAGTACAAGATCAAATAATGCCCAAAAATTATAATCTTTCATAAAAAGAAATACTACTCTTAATCTCCAAAATTGAACAATGAGTACCCAAATCTCATCAAAAACAATTCAATACAAAATTTTCCTTAAAAGAATTCTTCAAATTAATCCAACTAAGATTGAAATCCAAAACTCAAAAGGATTTGATCAATTTTCTTCACCAAAAATCCTAACATTTACCTCAAGATAACATTAGTTACTCTTAAAGTCTCATACTAAAAAATAATTGACATAATCATATATTCTCTAAGATATGTTATTAATTTCCATAAATAACCAATATCATTATATATTCACAATAAAAATCTAGATTCTTACAAAATAATATTTTAACCATTATTCCACAAATGAGATCCCATATTTTTCTATTTTCCTTAGGCATATAGTATTCCCAAAAGAGAATACATCTTCCAAAATAACCTTTATCACTTAATCACCAATTCATTTTCATATACTAAGTATATCCATTTGAAAAAACATAAGATCAAAAATCAAATTATTCTTGATCAATAAAATAATTTAACTAAAAAGAATAAGTAATACTAACCACCAGCTCAACGTATTCCAATGGTAGGAGATGAACCCTTATCGCATTTTGGTTGTGGGTCTGATTCTTCTGGCATTGCCGGACATGATGGGTTGCCACCCATCTTTCTTGTTGTCCCTTTTTATAAAACTCAAAAATAACTCTAACATGATTTAACCTCAAGTGTTGTCTTATACCTCTCATTTTCATCAAAACTCAAAATGAACTTAATATCTTATTTCATGAAGTCTTATATATATTGAAATTTTTTTACCTCCATAAAATAACACTATTCCTAAAGAAAGAACATTAATTCTTGATCATGGTTTCCACATTTATTCATCATCAATTTTTTATGTATATAGATGGTCCATGCATTGCAAAAATGATTTTAAGATCCTTCAAAATCATCTGTTTCCTCTATCCAAATACACCTCGTACAACTTGGGTCATATGGGTGTTCATAGAAAAATCGTTTTGTTAAATAATCATCAATTACATATAATTTCAAAACATCTGATGAAAAATGTTGTTTATAAAACAGTCGGACCAAGTTTGAGTTGAAAATTTCAATCAATGGTCCTTTTAAAATACCATAAGTATGTGTTGAAAGACTATAATTTAAAAAGAAAACATAAATAGGTTGTTCATGGGTCTCCTTCTCCATCACCTTTTACAAAATCATAATATTCTTCAAAATCATGTGATATGGTAAAATATTTGAAAATTCCTTGATAATATTTACTTTTCCTGAAAATATGAGAATACTTAGAAAATAGGATTTTATTAAATACAACCCATGATCCATGATGGTATTGAGGTATATCGAAGGTGTTTTATATCTCAAACAATTTCTTGCAAGTGATTTGATTGTTAGAAAGTGTTTCAAAATTTTCTGAACATGACTTTGTAATAATTATTGCAAGTAAGTCATCAGGAAGAGATAAGAATGTTGTTCGAGATCCTTCTCCTTCCATTTATAACAGGCTTTCCTTGATCTCAAAAATTTACAAAATAAGGATTTTACTTAAATAGTAGACATAGAGATTAACCATGTGTCTAAAAAAACTCTTAATACCTAAAGTTTTATAAATTGACCTTTGATACCAACTATAAGGCCCCAGCCTTAAACATTACATAATCTTGAATTATGTTAATATTTCACATTAATGATCTTTTTAGGTTTAGACTTTTAGAGAGTTAGGTCATAATTTTTAAATTACATCTCAAAAATAGCAAAGTAGACTCTTCTACTCTATCCAAAATTTTCACAAAAATAAAACTACTTAGATAAAACAAGAGTAAATTTTTTGATATAAATCTTCTTAAATTATTCCTTTCTCATATCCATCCTTATACCCTATGAAAAAACATTTCAAAAACGTGGGATGAGAATAATAATCTTAGTAAGGGTTATAAAACAATTAAAGAAAACATTAGTCTATCAATACAAACAAATCAATGAAATCATACTTTTCAATCTTTAACATACCACACAAAATCATAATATTTATGAATAACACATGGATGTCATCAATCATAAAGGTAACTTGTGGCATCCATAACATACTTACATTTTATCTTTCACATCTATATAAGGAGTTACATTGGAATACCCATCACAATATATTTCCAAAATATCTTAGGAGAAACATAAAAGTTTACCTCTTTCATGTTACCAAATGCATTGCAGAGCTATCGCGGGCTCACTCACCCTATTTTTATCATAGAACCACCCGTATTCATAAATAATGCACAAGAACCATAACATAATCATAACACATAAAATAAGCATAAAAGAAAGATAAAATTTCCACATTTCCATAACAAAATATCATTTCAAGATTTTAAAATAATAAAGGTCTTCTCAAAACCATTTTCAATACCAAAAAATTTTAAAATATTATATGGTATTTATTTTCCTTTTAAAAAAATTTTGGCTTATTAAGGAATCCAAATATGAAATAATGCTCGCGACAGCAGAAAGGTCATTACCACCTCGTACGTTAAAAAGAAACATTACCTTTATCATTTAGTAAAACATTACGTAGAAAAGTATTCCCTTTGAATGAAAGTGAATTTCAATGGGGTTTATACATCGTATAAAATCAAGTCGTGTATAAATCAATATATGCCTCAATGAAATGATATTGAGACGATGTCCCTTAAAAAGATTGTATCATTAGATTAAGGATAAATAAATGGAATAATTATGTGTGAAAAATATAAATACACCCAATATAAGTGGATATTATGTGTAAAACAATTATAGTTCATTCACACATAATCATATCACAACATAATCAAGAAGTAGAAGTTTAACCCAAATAATTGAAATTGGGTTAAGAAGTTCTCTTACCTCATGTTCGACTTGACTCATTAGTTCTTCAATATCCTGAATAAATAAACTAAAGGTGATTTATACTTGATTCAGAACCTTTTTTAAGTATATTATTCCTTTTATATCACTTATTTCCACGTTATAAACATTACATAATCATTTATGTTAATAATGGTTATTTTGTCGATATTTGGTACTTCAGTCAAAACTGAACTTCTTATAATTACAAGTTGTCCATGTGGTAAAAATTCCATTATCTCAAGAATGATATTAACGATTTAGATATCATATATATCATATATATCCGGTATATATATATATATATATGTATTTATAATAGTACCTGACATTTGGAGATAAGAAATGAAATGCACTGTTCAGGGAGATGGTAAGTCGTATGTACGCATGAATGTTACTTTAATTTCTATTTTTGTATTTAATAGAATGAAAACATAATTATAAATAGGTATATAATAAATCCAGTATACAATCATATATAATTTCATTAACTCCATCCTTTATACATTCCATGTATGGCATGAATGAGTCATATCACTTTGAGGGGGCGGTAGTCTGCACTTCCTCAAATGAAATTATCATATTTACCCATTATGGAAACCATATAGGTATCCTATAAATGGTAAATACAGAAAAATTAAGACAATATAAATATAATATATATCACATATAAATACATTTCCATCATAATTTCCACAATGAGAGGCAGTAGAATATATTTGAACAATCATCGTTTCGTGAGGCAATAGTTCGTCGTCCACAGAAAGAGTATGTTTGTATCCATTACATGGATGTTTGTGGATGTGATGTTATTATAACTCTCATAAAAACATTATAATATATTTATGATACTATTTTTGTTATAAAATAATTGAATAAAAAGAGTTTAGGGGGTTGGAGAAGGAAAATAAAAGAAAAGAACATGGGAGAAGAAGTTGCCTTTAAATCAGTTAACTCCCTTTGGTTTGAACCAATATAAATTATTTAATTTCCTTATATCCAAATTAAGGCTTATATGTGTAAAATAGGTATTTTTTGAGCTTATTGGTGTAGATTTTGGATGAGTCAAGGGGATTGAGAGGTTTGAGTAATATGTTAGACGTGGGGGCATTTTTTAAAGGGGGGTGGAGCTCTTTAGGAAAGTTTGAAAGTATTATTTTATTATAAAATAATTTTTGTTTTAAAAAGGTCCAAAACACATTAAATTAGAATATAAGATGAATATAAGTCGAAATAAAATCATCCAATAAGAATTGTAAAGGTTTTGGAAATTTTGTAATCGTTATATTTTTTTATTTAACCCATTGAAAACTTATTTAACTTTTATCATGTATTCTTGTATATTCAATCTATATGGTTAATATATTTACTATAAAATTAAAAGTAATAAAAAATGGATAATTAATGACATTTATAACATTATATATGAAATTTGTCTGAATCATATATTTTTGCATGTATTTTATCATTTAATAAACTATTAATTGATTAAAAACACATTTCTGTTAGTTTTTATACTATTCATATCATGCCTTTTTAAAAATCCATAAATACATGATAAATTAAAAAAATAATTAATTAAAATAAAAAAATTCATAATAATCCATAAAATTTTTTGATGGCAGAAAAAGTTTCAAAATAAATATATTTTAATATTTATAATCTCATTTATTTAAAACATTCATTATTGGTGTAATCATTACATCATCATTATGTCATAAATAATATTTCTTTATTTGATGTCTAAAAATTATAAATAAAATACGATGAAGTATGAAATATTTTTATCTTTCTAATTACTATTTATAGTGGAAATGATCACTTACATAACCCTATATAGAAATTATTTTACTAAAAGATATATGTTTATGTTACATTTTCATTAACTTTAAATTAATTTTTATAAAGTGTCATTTTCACTTACAAGTGGCTCCATGGGGTCCCTAAATCAACCCACAGATTCCCATGGTCATAAATATATCATAAGATAGGGTTAGGAAACGTGTTACTGTAATTTAATATTGTTATAATATTATTTGTTACCCTTATTTAACAGATTTACCTTTTAACCATGGTAAATAAAATATTTACTGAAGTTACTATTCATAATTTCTAAAAATAAAAAGTTACCTATATACACCAATTGAACCTCCTGATTATAAAAATGGAATCCATTTTTCCAAATTCAAAATACCGAAGTTTCAAAAAAAATTAAAATTAATTTCCATTGTCAAAACCAAAAAGCATTTTTTAAGAAATAATAACTAACAAAAGTTTGACATTTGTTTATGTCCAATTTCAAAGTGAAATTACTTCCAATGAACAAAATTGGATTAAATGGTAAAAATTTAATCCAACTACACTTTAAAAAAAATTAAAAGGGCAATCTAAATATATTAATAAATCAGATGAAAAGGCAGTTTTCAATTAAAATGCAGTATTTTTCACTATTCATTAAAAAATGAAATTTATAAAAAAATACCAAAATTTTACCTAAAGTAAATTTTAATGTCTCGATTATGAAGAATAATTTTATTTTGTCAAATAAATCATATAAAATAACCAAAACTCTGTTTAAAAAGTTTCTCCATCAAAAGGCGTTAAAAAGACTTTTTAAAAATATTAGAGTTTTCCATACTTAAAATTAGATTCATTCTTATTTTATGCCTCTAAAACTTATTAGATAAAAGAAAAAAAAATTTAACAAAAAAGTGTAATAATATTATAGTTAGTTATATTCATTCATGCCAATACAATGGCTAGGCGTTAACTACCATTTAAAATAATATTATTATTATATTATTTTTCAGTATAACTCAATGTTGTGTGCAATATAAGATTGCAAAGAAACCCATTGTTTCATGTTGAGTATGCTATCGGAAATAAAATATCCTTGAACGTAAAACTAGTAATTAATTCACAAATATTAATAAATATAAAAATTTCATATTCTTTATTCATTCCTTCCAATACAATGGCTAGGCATTAACTACCATCAAATATGATTTCATTAACTAAATCCTTTATAAATTCCACGTATGGTATAAACGAGTCATATCACTTTGAGGGGGTGGTATTCTGCACTTCCTCAAATGAAATTATCATGGGTTGTATTTAAACAAATCCTATTTTCTCAATATTCTCATATTCTCAAGAAAGGTAAATATTATAAAGGGATTTTCAAATATTTTACCTTATCACAAGATTTTGAAGAATATTATCTTTTTGAAAAAGGTGGTAAAGAATGAGACCCTTGTGAAACCTCTTTATATTTTATTTTAAGTTATAGGCCTTCAAAATAAACTTATGGTATTTTAATAGGACCATTTATTGAAAGTTTCAACTCAAACATGGGCCAACTATTTTATAAAAACAAATTTTTATCAAGTGTTTTGAAATTATATGTCATACGTGATTATTTTCCAAGACTATTTTTCTATGAACAGCCATATGACCCAAGTTATACATGGTTTATTTGGATAAAGGAAGCATATGATTTTGAAGGATCTCTAAATAATTTTTTCAATGCATGGACAATGTATCTACGTGATTGAGTTGATTATGAAACCAAGTAGACACCATAATCAAGGTACGATTTTATTTCTTTAAGAATAGTTTTATTTTATGTAGGTAAAATAAAATGTCAATAAGAATTTATGAATTAAGATATTGAGGTCATTATGAGTTGGGATGAAAATGAGAGGTATAAGACAACCATTGAGGTTAATTCATGTTAGGGTTATTTTTTATTTTTATAATAAGGGAAAACATCCAAGATGGGTGACAACCTGTCATGTCTGGCATGGCCACAAGAATTCAACCCACAACTGAAGGGAAATAAGGGGTATCACCTACCATGGGACTATGTGGAGCATCTAGTCAGTATGACTTATCCTTTTTAGTTAAATGATTTCGTTGATCAATAATTATTTGATTTGGGATATTATGCTTTATCAAATGGATATCCTTAGTATAATAAAAAAATCGTGATTAAGTGATAAATGTTATTTTTTAAGATGTTTTATCTTTTGGGTATACTATATTCCTAAGGAAAATAGAATACAATAGGATTTTATTTGAGGACTAATGGTAGAATTTTATTTTGGAAGAATCTATATTTTTATTGTGGACATATAGAAATTCAGGTTATTAAAGGAAATAATTATCCTGTCTTGAAGAATATGTGATTAGGTTAATTACTTTAAAGTATGAGACTTTAATAGTAGTCGATGTTATTTGGAGATAGATGTTATGATTTTTGTGGAAGACTATGTGATCAAATCCATCTAAATTTTGGGTTCCAAACATAGTTTTGATTATTTTGAATAATTTTAAGGACAATTTTTTTTGAATGTTCTTATTTGAACTTTGGGTATTTTTTGTTCAATTTTGGAGATTAACAGTATTATTTCTTTTTATAAAAGATTATACATTTTTAGGATTATCTGATCTTGTACTAAAAATTTTGGTTAATGTCTAAAGACAATAGAAATATATAGTTTATATTTTGTGTATTATTTGGATTCTCTAAAAGTTTATTCTAGCGATCTAGTTCTGAAAAAGTCATCTTTAATACTCATAGTTTAGAGAAAAGATGAGTTTTTGGTAGAAACTTATTATAAGATGAAACTCTAGTTGAAAAGTAAGTATATTTCCATATGTCCTTAGTCAATCTCATAAATAAATTCTCCAACTTTCTGGAAGGGTGCTTAAAACAAAAACTTTGTTTGTTAACTTTTCCTATAAGGAAACCAATAACCATTTAACCCATCACAAGTTTGTGGTTTTCTTGTTGTTAACTTTATCCTAGTCATATTTCATATAACTCTCCATTAGAACATGACACTTAGTTTCTCCTCCAAATCCATGTTTTCATACATGTAATCATAGTATTTTTTATCTCTGGTAACCTTTGTACTTCTCTTTATTTCTTTTGAAGTTAAGGTTTTATTGACTCTTTTTCTGATGTGGTACTTTAAATGACGTTTCTGAGGCCAATTTTAAATTTTTATGGAAACAATTCCAAAAAGGGGGGAAGGATGTAACATACTAGGTAAATAAAAAATATGACATTTATATATTTATTAATATTTGTGAATTAAATGTTAATTTTAATTTAATGGGGATTATATGATTGATGGTGTACCCTATATGTAACAATGGATTTCTATGAAATCTCATGTTGTGCATAAGAGTGAGTCATACTGAAAAATAATAATATAATCTTATTTTAAATAGTAGTTAACGTTTAGCCATTTTATAGGTGATAATGAACAAGACTAACTACAATATTATTATAAATTTTTCTTAAATGTTTTTTCTTTTATCTAATAAATTTTATAGGCTTAAAATAATAACTAATCCGGCTTTAGGCATTAACTACTCTAATATTCTTTAAAAGGTCGGTTTACCACCTTTCGGGGGAGAACACTTTTTAAATATATTTTTTCACTATTATATGTTCTATTTTATAAAATGAACTTATTATTTAGAAACGGGATATCAAAAATTACTTGGGGTAAATTTTTTGGTATTTTTCAAATAAAGTTCATTTTTTAATGAATAGTGAAAAAATACTACATTTTAAGTCAAACATTTCTTTTAATTTGAATTATTTATATAGTTAAGTTATCCTTTTAATTGGTTTTAAAGTGTAATTGGATTATTTTTTATCATTTAATCTAATTTTGGTAATTTGAAGTAATTTTACCTTGAAATTTGACATAAACAAGTGTCAATCTTTTAATACTTATTATTTCTTAAAAACACGCATTTTGGTTTTGACAATGGGACTTAACATTAAATAAATTTATGTAACTTTAGTATTTTGAATTTGGAAAAATGGATTCCATATTTGGAATCAGGAGGTTCAAATTGTGTAAATAGGTTACTAGTATTTTTAGACATTATGAATAGTAACTTCAGTAAATATTTTATTTACCATGGTAAAAGGCTAAATCTGGTAAATAAGTCTAACAAATAATATTATAATAATAATAAATTATAGTGACATGTGTCTTAACCCTATTGTCTGATACATGTCAAACCATTTACATACTTGGGTCTATTTTGGGACCTGATGGAGCCACTTGTAAGTGAAAATGACATTTTATAAAAATTAATTTGTTGTTAAGGAAAATGTAACATAAACCTATATCTTTTTGCAAAAAAAATTTATATGGGGTTATATAAGTTATATTTTCAACTGAAAATATTAATTAGAAATATGAGAAGATTAATTATATCATGTTATTTTATTTATAATTTTTATACATCAAATAAAAAAATTTATTTTTTTGACACAATGATGATGTAATGATTACCTCCTTAATGAATGTTTTAAATAAATAAGATTATAAATATTTAAATAAATTTATATTGAAACTTGTTATTCCATCCACTAATTTTATGGATTATTATGACTTGTTATATTTTAATTAATAAAGTTTTTTCGAATTTATCTAGTTGTTATAAAGTTTTAAAAGGTCATGATATGAATAGTATAAAAATTGACATAAATGAGTGTTTAAATAAATTAATTTTTTCTTAAATGATAAAATAGTCCTAAAAATATATGATTCTTACAAATTAAATATATAATGTTAAAAATGTCAATAATGATCCATTTTTGGTTGCTTTATTTTTTATAGTAAATATATTAACCTTATAGTATAAATATACAAGAAGGCATGGTAAAAGTTAAATAAGTTAACAAAGAGATAATTAAAAATATAATGATTAAAAAATATCCAAACCGAATATAATTCTTATTGGATGATTTTATTTTGAATTATATTCATCTTATCTTATAATTTAATTATTTTTTCAGCTTTTGAAAGCGAAAATCATTTTTATAGTAATATAATACTTTCAAACTTTTCTAAAGATCCCCTCCTCCCTCTTATAAAAGGAAACCACCTCTAACCCATTACTAAAAACTATCAAGCATCATGGATCATCTAAAATCTACTCCAATAATATTTCAACATCCCTCTATTACTCATGTAATCCTTCCTCTAGGAAGAAGGAAATTCAAGAAAGCCTTTTGTTTCAAACCCAAGGTGGTCACCCAATTTAAAGGTAACATCTTCTATCGAGTTCTTTTCTTTTATTTTACTTATACACTCCCTATGATCTCAATATTATTTTTTTACATATCAACACCAGTATCTTAAATATAATATGTTGTTTTAATGAGAATTACTCAAACTACACTTCCACCCACCTCCATCTAATAGATACAAACATACTGTTTTTTTGGACGACGAACTACTATATCACGAAATGATGATTGTTCAATTATCTCCTACCGCCTCTCATGGTGTCCATTATGATGAAACTAAAAGTATATATGATATAAATTTTATTTATTTTATCTCTATTCTTCTGTAATTCTCATTTAGAATATACTTTTATGATTTGGAAGTGCGGACTACCACCCCCTCAAAGTGATACGACTCATTCATAGCATACATGGAATGTATAAAGGATGTAATTAATGAACCTATGTGACATATATAACATATATATTATAATTTATTTATAATATAATTATGTATAATTTATCTTTCATTACATTAAATATGAAAAATAAATGAAAGTGGCATTCATGTATACATACGGCTTACTGTCTCCATGAATGGTGCATTTTATTACATATGTCCAAATGATATAGACTATTATAAATACATAAATACTAGATATATATGATATATATGATATATAAAGAATGAATACAATTATTGTTATAATTTACTTTTTACCACATGGACAATTTGTAATTATAACAAGTTCATTTTCAACTCAAGTACCCAATATTAACAAAAAGACCGATATTAACTTAAATAATTATGTAATTTTTATAATGTGTTAATAAGTGATATAAAAGAAATAATAAACTTGATAAAGGTTATTAAGAAAGCATAAATTAACTTATGTTTATTATTTATGGAATTAAAGAATGAACGAGTCATGTCGGATATGAGTTAAGGGAACTTCTTATCCCAATTTCCATGATTTGGTTTAATCATTTTTTATTTCCAAAAATAATTTCCCTTACAAAGATCATTTTTTCAATAAAATAGATCAATTATTTGTATTCACTGTAATTAAACATAAATAAATTATAAATACAAGATATTATAACAAAAGTTATTTCTCACATAATCATTTCATGCCATACTCATTAAATAGAATTTTAACCCAAAAAAGGGAAATTTGGTTAAGGAGTTCCCTTACCTCATGTCCGACTTGACACCTTTGTTCTTTAATCTCATGAATAAAAAAATGAAGTTAATTTATAATTGCTTCATAACCTTTTTCAAGTTTATTATTAATTTTATATCACTTATTACCATGTTATAAACATTACATAATCATTTAAGTTAATAACGGTTGTTTTTTTGATATTTGGTACATGAGTCAAAAATGAACTTCTTATAATTACAAGTTGTCTATGTGGTAAAAATTTCATTATCTCCATAATTATATTAATGATTTAGATATCATATATATAATATATATATCCATTATATATATTTATTTATTTATAATAGTACATAACATTTTGAGATAAGAAATTAAAATGCATTGTTCATGGAGAAGGCAAGTCGTACGTACGCATGAACACTACTTTGATTTCTATTTTGTATTTAATGGAATTAAAACATAATTATACATAGTTATATTATAATTAAATTATATTTTCATATATATTTTCATTAAATTCATCCCTTATATGTTCCATGTATGGCATGAATGAGTCATATCACTTTGAGGGGCGGTAGTCCGCACATCCTCAAATTAAATTATCGTATTTACCCATTATGGAAACAATAAATGTATGATATAAATGAAAAATAAATAATAATAGAGACAATATAAATATAATATTTATCACATATAAATATATTTTTATCATAATGAACACCATGAGAGGTGGTAGTAGATAATTGAACAATCATCGTTTCGTGAGGTAGTAGTTCGCCATCCACAAAAACAGTATGTTCGTATCCATTTGATGGAGGTGTGTAGAATTTTAGATATAATTGTTCTCAAAAAACATCCTATTATATTTATGATACTTTTTTTATAAAATAATGGAATAAATAGAGTTTAGGGGGTTTTAGAACGAAAATAAAATAAAAGAACTTAAGAAAACATGTTACATTTAAATTAGGTAACTCCCTTTGGTTTGAACCAAAAGGCTTTATTGAAATTCATTAATCCCAAATTAAGGATTATAGGTGGAATATAGGGAGATTTGGAGATTATTGGATCATATTTTAGATAATCCAAGGGGCTTGAGAGGTTTGAGTAATGGGTTAGAGGTGGTGACCATTCATAAGGGGAAGGAGAAGCTCTTTAGGCATGTTTTGAAAGTATTATTTTATTAAAAAATGATTTTCGGTTTCAAAAGGTCCACAAATCCTTAAATTCAAAGATAAGGTGAATATAAGTTGAAATAAAATCATCTAATAATAATTTTATAGGTTTTTGATATTTTTTAATCCTTATCTTTTTTAGATAACCCTTTGTTAACTTATTTAACTTTTACCATGTCTTCTTGTATATTCATACTATATGGTTAATATATTTACTATAAAATTCCAAGATACCCAAAATGTATCATTAATTAAATTTTTAACATCATATATGTCATTTTGAAGAATCTTATATTTTTAAGATTATATTATAATTTAATAAAATATTAATTGTTTTAAAAACTCATTTATGTCAATTTATATACTATTCATATCAAGACTATTAAAAAATATATAACAACATTATTATTTCAAAAAAACTCCATTAATTCAAATATAACAATTAATTAGTATCCCTAAAATTATTTTATGGCCTAAAAATTTTAAAAATAAATTTATTTTTATATTTATAATCTCTTTTATTTAAAACATTCATTAAAAAGGTAATCACCACATCATCATTGTTCCATAACTAAATATATTTATTCGGTGTCTAAAAATTATAAATAAAATATCATGATATAGGAAATATTTTTATCTTTATAATTAATATTTATAGTCAAAAATATGAATTATATAACCCCATATAAAAAATTTTACTAAAAGATATAGGTTTATATTGCATTTTCCTTAACATTAAATTTATTTTTATAGTGTCATTTGCACTTAAAAGTGGCTCGATGGGGTCCCAAAATCAACCAAAGGAAGCCCGTGGTTGGAAATGTGTCACATAATAGGGTTAATACACGTTTTAGGGTAATTTTATATTATAATAATAATATTTTTTACCCTTATTTACCAGATTTTCCTTTTAACTGTGGTAAATAAAATATTTACAAAAATTACCATTCATAATGTCTAAAATAAGTTACCTATTTACACAATTTGGACCTCCTAATTCCAAATATGGAATCCAGTTTTTCAAATTCAAAACCAAGAAGTTTCAGAAATTAATTTAAATTAATTCCCGTTGTCAAAACCAAAAGGCGTGTTTTTAAAATTAATAATAACTATCAAAAGATTGACATGTGTGTATGTCCAATTTAAAAGTAAAATTACTTATAATGGCCAAATTTGTATTAACAGGTAAAAATATAATCCAATTACACTTTAAGACAAATTATAAGAACTATCTAAATATATAAATAAATTAGATGAAATAGTAGTTTTGAATTATAATGCGGTATTATTCACTATTCATTAAAAATGAACTTTATCCGAAAAATGCCAAAATTTTACCCAAAGTAAATTTTGATGTCCCGATTATAAAGGAAAAAATATTTTGTCAAATGGAATATATAAAAGTGAGAAAAACTAGATTTAAAAATGGTTCACCATCAAAAGGGGGTAAATCGACCTTTTAAATAATATTAGAGTATTTCAAGCTTAAAATTGGATTCATTCTTATTTTAAGCCTGTAAAATTTAATGGATAAATTTAAAGACATTTGAAAAAAATTATAATAATATTTTATTTATTTCTCATTATTCCATGCAATACAATGCCTAGGCATTAACTACCATTTAAAATAATAATATTAGTATTTTATTTTTCGGTATAACTCAAAGTAGTGTGCAACTTAAGATTTCTAAGAAACCCGTTGTTGCATGTGGAGTATGATATCGAAAAAAATTTCCATTTTAACATAAAATTAATATATTATTCATAAATATAAATAGATATGAAAATTTATTATTCTATAAATACTATGTTTGTTACATCCTTCCCCCCTTTTGTAAATTTCGTCCTCGCAATTTTAAAATCGGGCTCAAAAACTTCATTAAAAGTCTGACATCGGAAATAGAATCAATAAAAATATCACATTAAAATAAAGAAAGATAATTACAAAGGTCACTTGAGATAACAGATACTAGGATTCCATGAAAACATGGATATGGAGGATAAACTATGTGTCAAGTTCTAATTGAGAGTCATAGAAAATATGATTAGAATAAATTTAACAATCTGAAAACCACAAACATGTGATGAGTTAAATGGTCATTGGTTTCCTAATAAGAAAAGTAAATGGATAGTGTTTTTGGTTTTAAGTTCCCTTTTATAATGTTGGAGAATTTATTTATGAGATTGACTAAGGACATAAGGAAATATACTTAATTTTCAACTACAGTTTCATCCATTAATATGTTTCTACCAAAACTCGAAAGGATTTTCTCAGGTACTCTTCCATAGTAAATTTTAACATTTATCTTAAAATAACATCAAAAAATATTAAAGTCTCATATGGAAGTGTAATTAACCTAATCACATGTTCTCTAAGATTGGTTAATTATTTCCATAAATAACCCAAATCATGATATATCCATAATAAAACATATATTCTTCCAAATTAAAATTTCAATAATTACTCCACAAATGAAATCCAATATTATTATATTTTCCTTATCCATATAGTGTTTCCTAAAAATAGAGAACATCTTCCAAAATAACCTTTATCACTTAATCAGTAAAACATTTTTCATATACTAAGGATATCCATTTGATAAAACATATGTTCCCAAAATCAACTTATTCTTGATCCATAAAATCATTTAACTAAAAATATCTAGTCATACTAATTAGTGGCCTCGTGTAGTCTAGTGGTAGGCAATGTGCGCTTGTCACCCTTCGGTTGCGGGTTCGATTCCTGCAGCCTTTCTAGACACGATAGGTTTTCACCCATCTTGCATGTTGTACCTTTTTATAAAACACAAAAATAAACCAAACGTGATTTAACCTCAAGGGTTCTATTATACCTCTCCTTTTTATCCAAACTTATAATGACCCCAATATCTTAATTCATTAAGTCTTATATATATTGACATTTTTTTACCTCCATAAAATAACACTATTCCTGAAGAAAGAACATTATAACTTGATATCTAAACCATAAAAAAATTATCTTATTATTATTTTTTAAATAACAACACCAGTATCCTAAATATACTTGGTTGTTTTTATGAGAATAATTCTAAATACACTTCTACACACCTCTATCTAATGGATACAAACATACTGTTTCTGTGGACGGTAAACTACTACTTCACGAAACGATGATTGTTCAAATATATCCTACCACCTCTCATGGTGCCATTATGATGGAACTATATTTATATGTGATATATATTATATTTATATTTTCTTTATGCTTCTATATTTTTCATTTTATTTTATACCATTATGGTTTCCATAATGGGTAAATACAATAATTTCATTTGAGGAAGTGAGAACTACCACCCCCTCAAAGTGATATGAATCGTTCGTGCCATATGTTTAATGTATAAAGGATGGAATTAGTGAAATTATATATGATATTATAATAGAATTATTATATACCTATGTATCATTAAGTTTTCATACCATTAAATATGAATGAGAAAAGAAAGTAGTGTTCATGAGTACATACAGCTTTCCGTCTACATGAACGGTGCCTTTCATTTCTTATCTCCAAATATTATGTACTATTATAAATACATAGATATATATATATACTAGATATATATGATATCTAAATCATGAATATCAATCTAGAGATAAGGTACTTTTGACCACATGGACAACTTGTAATTATAAGTTCATTTTTTACTCTAGTACCAAATATCGACGAAAAAACAGTTATTAACTTAAATGATTATGTAATGTTTATAACACGGTAATAAGTGATATAAAAGGAATAATAAATTTGAAAATGGTTCTGAAGCAAGTAGAAATAATCTTTAGTTTATTAATTAGGATATTAAATAATGAAGGAGTCAAGTCGGACAAGAGGTAAGGGAACTTCATAACCCAATATCAATTCTTTGGGTTAAACATATACTTATTGATTATGTCATGCTATGAAAATGTGAAAATGAAATATGATTGTTTTAAACCTAATATGAACTTATATTGGGTGTTTTTATATTTTTCACACATAATTATTTCATGGATTTATCCTTAATTTAATCATACAATCTTTGTAAGGGACTACGTCTCAATCTCCTTTCATTCGGGCATATCTTGATATTGTGCACCATTATTATCCTATAACATATATATACAACCATTTAAAAATTTTATATCATGAATTTATATATTCTCATGATATTTATAGTTTCCTTTTATGTTATTATTTAATGATTTTTATTCAAGAGTTTCTCAAGTGGTAAAGTATTCTTTAACTAAAACATCATTTCAAATGTTTTAAAGATTTATTTTTCTAAAGCCTTATCTTTCATTTCCATGTATTATAAATTATTTTAAGGATTTATTTATATTGAGATGTGTGTTTTAAAGTGTAAAATATTTTCTAAATTTTCAAAGTGGTATGGGACACATTGATTCAAAACTCTTCTTTCTGAATGTTTTAAATGAATTGATTATGTCCATATCTTGAACGGATATCTTATGATTGTAATGTTTGTTCATGTGTTATGATTATGTTATGGTTCTGGTGATTTTTTATGAATACGGGTGGTTCTATGATAAACCTAGGGTGGGTGAGCCCGAGATAGATCTCTAATGCATTGAGTAACATTACGGAGGTAAACATTAATGTTTCTCTTAAGATATTTAGGGAATATACTGTGATGGGTATTCCAAACGTAACTCCCTACATAACTATGAAAGCTAAAATTTAAGTATTTTATCGATTCCAAAAGTTACCTTTATGGTTTATTATTCCTATGAGTTATTAAAAAATCTTCTGATTTTGTGTGGTATGTTAAAGATTAAAAAGTATGATTTCATTCATTTGTATGTATTGATGGACTAATGTTTTCTTTCCTTGTTTTATAACCATTTCTGAAATTTTTATGCTCACGCCAAATTTTTGAAATGTTTTTCATAGGGTATAAGGAAGGGTAAGAGAAAGGAATAATTCAAGAATAGTTAGATCAAGAAAATAACTCTTGTTTTATTTAAGGAGTTTTATTATTGTGAAAAAAAATTGGATATAGTAGATTTGTCTACATTGTTATTTTGGAGATGTAATTTAATAGTTATGACATAATTATATAAAACTCTAAAACTAAAAAGATCCTCAAGGTGAATTATTAACTTAATTGAAGATTATGTAATGTTTAAGGTTGGGTTCTTATAGTTGGTATCATAGGTTGGTTTAGACAACTTTAGGGATTAGGAGTTTCTGTTATACATGTCGTTATTCTCTATGTCTACTACTTAAGTTAAATCCTTATTTTGTAACTTTATCAGATAAAGGAAATTCTGTTATGAATGGAAGGAGGAGGATCTCAAACGAAATTCCTATATCTTATTGATGAATTGTTTGCAATAATTATTATAAAGTCATATCCAGACAATTCTGAAAGATTTTCTGACATACAACTCACTTCCAAGAAATTTTTTGATATATCAAACACCTCTCTATACCTCGATACCATCATGAATCATGGTTTGTATTTAATGAAATCCTATTTTCTTAATATTATCATATTTTCAATAAAGGTAAATATTATCAGGGAATTTTCAATTATTTTACCTTGTAAAAATTTTTTGAAGCATGTTATGATTTTGAAAAAGGTTTGGAAAAAGGAAACCATTGCGCAAAATATTTATATTTTCTTTTAAATTATAGTATTTCATCACATACTTATGGTATTTTAGAAGGACCGTTTATTGAATGTTTCAAATCAAACTGGGTCTGATTGTTTTATAAAAAGTTAGTTTTATGAGATGTTTTTAAATTATATGTTATACATGATTGTTTTTCGAGACTATTTTTCTATGAACACCCATATGACACAAGTTGTATGAGGTGTATTTGGATAAAGGAAGCAGATAATTTTGAAGGATCTCTAAATCATTTTTCCAATGCATGGACCATTTATCTACGTGAACAAGATGATGATGAAACCAGATGGACACCATGATCAAGGTATGGTGTTCTTTCTTTGGGAAAAATGTTATTTTATATAGGTAAAAAAATGTCAACATATATAAGACATCATGAATTAATATATTTAGGTCATTTTGAGTTGGGATAAAAATGAGAGGTATAAGACAACCATTGTGATTAGATCATGTTGGGGTTATTTTTGAGTTTTATAAAAAGGGACAACACGCAAGATGAGTGAAAACCCGTCACGTCCAGCAAGGCCGCAAGAATAATTTGATTATGGATCTTATGTTTTATCAAATAGATATCCTTAGTATAAGAAAATGATTTGGTGATTAATTAATAAAGGTTATTTTGGAAGAAAGTTTCTCTTTTGTGAACACTACATGCCTAAGGAAAATAGAATACTATGGGATTTCATTTTTGGAATAATGGTTGAAATTTTATTTTTGAAAAATATATGTTCATATTTGGACATATGATGATTTGGGTTATTTATGGAAATTATTAACCTATAATAGAGAATATTTTATTAGGTAAATTAATTTTTAGTATGAGAATTTATGAGTAACCAATGTTATTTGGAGATAAATGTTATGATTTTTGTGTAAGACTATAATATCAAATCCTGCTGAGTTTTGGGTTTTAGTCATAAGTGGATTATTTTGAAGAATTTTTAAGGAAAATTGTGTATTTAATGGTCTTTTTTGATCTTTGGGTACTCTTTGTTCAGTTTTGGAGATTAAGAGTATTATTTCTTTTTATAAAATATTATCTTTTTTGGGGATTATTTGATCTTGTACCAACCATTTTGGTTTTGGTTAATGTCTAATTTTAAGGAAAATATATAGTTCATCTTTTGTGGATTATGTGATTCTCTAGAAGATGATTCAAGAACTTCATATGTGACCATGTCATCTTGAATAGTCATCGTTTGGAAGAAATATCAGTTTGTGGTATAAATTTAGTAAAGGATGAAAGTCTCCATGACAATTAAGTTTGTTTCCTTATGATCTTATTCTAGGTATTAATAAAATTCTTCAACTCTATGAAAATTTTTTTGAAGCAAAAATGTTGTATGGGTGAATTTATCATCAGAATTTTACCCAACCACAAAATTATGGTACTGTGGTGGTTAACTTTCCGTGATCAAGTTCCCTATAACTCTCTATTAGTCTGTGAGAGTTAATTTCTCTTCCATATCCACATTTTCTTATATGGAATCCTAGTATGGGTTATCTCTGTTGACTTGTGTACTTCTCTTCCTTTCTTTTAAATTTAATGTTTTATTAACTCGTTTTCCGATGTGGGACCTTTGATGATGTTTCTGATACCAATTTTAAAATTACGAGGACGCAATTCCCAAAATGGGGGGAGGATGTAACATCCCTGGTAAATAAAGAATATGAAATTTTCATATTTATTAATATTTGTGAATTAAATATTAATTTTAATTTCAATGGGATGCTATGTTCGATGGCATACCTGACACACAACAATGGGTTTCTTTGAAATCGTATGTTTCACAAAACATGGAGTTATACCGAAAAATAATATAATATTAATATTATTTTAAATAGTAGTTAATGCCTAGACATTGTAATGGTCAGAATGAACTGAACTAACTACAATATGACTACACATGTTTTTAAATTTTTTTTCTTTAATCCAATAAATATTTGAGGCTCAAAATAAGATTGAATCTGATTTTAATCATGAAATACTCTAATATTTTTCAAAAGGTCGATTTACCGCCTTTTGATGGTGTCACACCAGCCTCTTAAATTATTTATTTTATCAATTTTTCTTGGTATCGGGGAGTCTGGTTGAAACCCGACTTATATTTTGGAATTCTTATTAAGAAACACACTTTTTGGTCTTGATAGTGTTCAGTGCGCCACTGTCGAAGCCACGTGACCTCACATGGGTCACCGCGCGGCCTCGCTCGATTCTCTAGATGCCTTCTTGATGTGAAAATAATTAAATAAAAATAATTATTGATAAAGAATTAAAATTTAAAAGGGGGATAAAATGAAAATACAATAAAAAAAGAATTTTGATAAAAATTTAATGGATTGTCTTAATATTTAGGGATATTATTATCATTATTATTGTTAGTTTTAAGGATAATAATTTATTTAGGTTATTATTATTATTCCAATTATTATTATTATTACTATTATTAGTATTATAAGTATTATTATTTTCATTATTATAATTAATATTTTAATTTATTTGTAATAATTAAAACATTGACATTATTGACTTGTATTATCAATATTGTTATTTTTTAGGATTATTTTAGACTGTTTTAATTTCATTATAAGGTTCACTCTTTTTTTCATTTTTTTTATTATTTAATTTTTTTATGCTTTATTTTTCTTTTATTTATTTTATCTCCCTCGCCTTATCTTTCTTCCTCCTTTCTCATCACTCACGAATCTCCCCCCCAACCCTACTCGCGCCTATCTTCTCCCCCCCCCCAGACTCTCCTCTTCGGCTGCTTCCTCCAACATCCTCTTCGGTAGTCCCCAAGGCTGTCGCACCTCCCCTAAGTGCATACGAACCCCCTACTCCTCTCAGCCATCCGCGATCGCACCCTCCTCTCTATTTGAGGCGCATCCCCAAACTCGTCTCAGCCCATCCCCTTGGCCTCCCACCACAGACCGCATCTCCCTTGTAAATATGTCGGCCTCCCCACTCCGTCTGACGGTCTGCGCGCGCCACCCCCACATCCAGCCAGCCATACATCCTTCACTCTGAGCTCTCCTCTTCCATGCCTCACACGATCCACTGTTGTCCGAGGTTGCCCGTACGACTTCCTCTTTCCCCTGTCGGCACTACTCCACTCTAGTGTGACCCACTTCTAGTACCCCACTCTCCCCCATCCCCTCACGTGACTTATTTCGACAGTTATCCATTATGGTAGGGTTTAGAATTTCTTCTTGTTTCTAGTTTTTAGAGTTTTTCTTGCTTTTAGGGATTGATTTTGATTCATTTTGGTTTGAATTTTTATTTTAGGGTTAAGTTTGATCTTTGTGTGGTGTGTTTGTGGTGCGATTGGAGTTTCGCACCGATTTGTGGGAAATTCAACGTCAAATGTAGGTGGTTCCGTGCATGATTATTAATTGACAAATTTATTTTATTATTTAATTAACTTAGAATATTTATTAATTATTTATTTTGGTGAAAATTTGTTTTTAATTAAGGTTTAGGGTGTTTTGACATGTCTATTAGTGTGTTTCATGATATGAGTATGTTTTTTTGAAATCAATGTTGAACTGATTATTAGTTTTTGTAAAGAAAATTGTGTAGTTATTTTCTTAGGGTGTGAAAAGGGTTCAGTTGTTGTTTTAGTATTGCAAATATTTTCTTTTAGTCATAATTGACATTTGAAAGAGTTTTTGGTGTTTAATGTCATACGGCATATGTTGAAATTGTTTGGAAAATGTTTCTGGCAGTTTGTTTAATTATAGAAATTTTCTTTTTAACTATGCTGGTGGTTTCTTTAATCACGTGTGTGATGCAGATTGGGTTCCTGAGGTGGTGTTGTGTGTGTTTGGCTATGTGGGGGGGCTTGGGTCGGTCTAGTGTGTAATGCATTATTTTTCACTCAAAAAATTATTTATGAAAAAATTGGATTGTTTTATTAAATAATTATTAAGGGTGAAAGATTATTTTGGTTAATTTGTGTGAGTATTTTTGGTTTTTAAAGTCATGCAATGTGTGTGGAGTTTGTTTAATAAATTCTATTAGTGGCATGTTTGAAAATGAAAGTGATTTCTTTGACTGTGCAGTTATTTTAATTCGTTGTGTAACTAATGCAGACTTAGTTTTGAGATGTTTTTAGTGTGCGCCTTATTTCAAAATGCTGTTTACATGTATAAGTGGTGGTTTTTTTAGTGGTGCGTGTCTTTTAAATTGTCTAGATGGTTTATTTGACTATGTAACCTATGCAGATTATGTTTTGAAAATATTTTGGTGTGTGGATGGTTTTAAAAGCGGGTTTGGGCGTGCAAATTTTGATTTTGAGTGCATAAATACCATGTTTGTCTTTTATGCATTATTATGATATGTGAAATGAACTTGAAACTTGTTTGATCACAAACCGGGAAGCTCGGTAGCTTGAAGGGTAGACTAGACTAGTAGGCTAGTGTTCTGGAGGTGACTCGACCCCGTTTCACTGGCATGACTGACGATTGCAACACTAACTAAACATTTGCTTTTCTGAGGGTCATGGCCTTCTAAGCCACATTTTCTGAGGTTTGTGGCCTTCTAAGCCATGTTTTTTTAGGGTCATGGACTTCTAAGCCACGTTTCACCGAGACACAAAGATCTAGGGGCCCAAGATAGCTAACACCCACGAGGCCTCTCCCATATTAGTGCTCATTAGTTACTTTATGCTCATCAGTGTGAAACATTAGTTATTTTAAAAAGTAAGGGTGTGTGTTTCTTTTTAATTTTAGTTGTTCCACTTGAAATTGTTTTCCTAAAACCCATTTTCTTTAAAACTATTCAAGCACTTACATATTTGCTTTAATTAAAACCGAAAATGTATTTTTCATTTAATAATCTTGTGTGGAACCTTTTTATTGGGTAATGCTCTACTGGGTTTTTGGATCACACCCTAAATACACCTTTGGGTATATGTAGATTCTGTTTCTTTTGTATTCTAGGTCGAAGCCTTGAACTCAAAAATGGTGGTTCAGGTTGATGATGTCCTTCTTGTGCAGGTTGGTGTTTGTAGCTTGTGGATGTCGCACCTCTCTTGTTGATTGGAGGTTTCAGTTAGAGTTTTTGTTTCTTTCGTTGTCGTTAATTTTTGGATGTTGGTTCAAGTTGTAAATATTTAAAATTGATTTTTGTTTAAGGTCTAGTTTGATTGTATGTTTCAGTTTTACTTTATTTATCTTGTTAGTGGGTTTTTGTTTACTATTTCGGGTAAGCCATTCCCACATGTTACTCTTGATACCCGGGTACTTGTGTCTTCCTGTGGGGATCAGGAACTCCCTTCGGGCCATGTTGCAGACTGGGTCGGGCACCGAGTCGGATGGCGACCCGGCCTGGTTCGTGACAAAATTGTATCAGAGGGGCGGTAGGTTTGCTCTATTGGGTCGTATTATTTTGGGATCGAGTCAGGGTAGACCAAATTTAAGGGTTTCATAACTTGACATTCTAGCTACGAGTAAGGTTCCTGGCCAGCAAACCTTGTGGTGGGACTTGTGTTACCTGAGTAAGTTTAGGATTGTCTGTGTCATCGGTCCTTCTGGTTAATCTTGTCTTGGGGAAATGAAAAGGGAGTGTGTTCTGTGGTCCCATTGAGGTCACAGGGTCTGGAAATACATGTTGAGATGGGGATGTTGTCCTAGAATACTCTCTGTTACAGTGGTGTGATTGGCGTATGGTTGCCAACTATATGTCCCAGTCACCCGCTGACACTATTTTCTTCTTTCATTGTCCCTTGTCTCTTTGTTTTGGATTCATGGAAATCTAGTTTTAAGTAAAAATAATTTGGTCTTGGAAAATGTTTTGAAATGAAGCACTTTAAAAAGTAAATGATGTATGAGGCTTGAAATGTGGGGTTTGAATGTTTTCGTTTTAAATAATGGAATGATTTGGTTTTGATCCTTGGTGTTCTCGTGGGAAACCACATGAATGAGTGTATATGGAAATAGAAAGGGTCAATGGCACGAGCGGACGAATTACTAGATGGATATGAGGTGGGTGCTGGTGTGGCACGGGAACATGCATGTGCGAGGCCCATGGGACTCTATTGGTGTTTTCACAACCAACTAGCATTACTTATTTTCAAAAAACATTTGTTAAATGAGAATTTGGCGTGTTAATAATTGGTGTTTGTGTGGTGTGTCCTTGTTTTTTTGGAAATGTCAGATGTGAGGAATTTTAAGATTAGGATCTCTTCTGACTAATTTGTGTCCTGAGTTTTAATTCTTATTTGTAAGTTAGTATTCAAGCATCTAGTTAGTGAATTATTTTGAAAAGTACACCGGGGATCCCTTTCAGTGGTTCCCCCTTCACGTTTGTTGTTCTCTTATGCTATGACTTGACCATTGGACCATTTTGGTTGGGTCCATGGTTTTCTATCTTGACTAGTGTATTCCCCCCCCCCATAAAGTGTTTACATGTGATTGAAGTGCTTCAATAGGCAATTCACCGTTGGCCGACCCTCCAGTTGATCAGAGGAATCTCTTCTTGAATTCTAGAATTGAACCTACCTCTCCTTTTTACAACTAAGTGGATCCTCTCACAGCGAGATGACATATATGAGTGGATTTGAAGGGAGTTTTGATCTTTTGAGTTTCTAACTCGTCAGATATGATGTTTGACACTGTCGTGTTTGAAGGTTCCCCCTGGAAATGGCGAAAGGAATTCCAGCGGGGAATGGTGAAGGCAGTTCAATGTTATCAGTGTTGACGGGTGCCTTGAAGGGATTTTTAGTACTTTTATCAGCTACAAGGGTCATTTTTGGTGACTTTTTCAGTTTGAGTTCTCTTTGAAGAGAAAGTTTGGATTTCGTAGGATCCTTTAGTAATCCCTATTTTCAAAGGAGTGTGTTATCCCGGGGGGGTTCTAATTTTACTGTTCAAAATGGAGTGTTCGTCATGTGTCTTTCCATATTAAGTTACATTGTTAAGGTGAAGAGATCATGTATGTGTATCGTCCAATCCCATGTTTTGGTGGATGTTTCATGAGCGAGTAGTTGGATGTCATGGTGCGTAGTGTCTGATGGTCTTATCTCGGTTGCAGGATAGTTGCATGTGACACTAGAAGGAGAAGGTCCATTCAAGAGTCTTCAATACCTGACTGTGAGGCGAGAGATGCTTCAAAAATCATGGCTCCAGCCATAGGCCTCGGAGTGAATCTGGAACATGGTCAAGAACCCAGAGATTGTATGGGACCCCGACATTGTTTCTTTCATTGGTGTGAAAGTCAAAGCAGTTTAAATCATTTTCTATAGTTGTTCCGTTCCGAGCAAACCGTTTGGGTGCGTAAGGATTCTGTGACTATATGGAGGCGGGGTCATCTCATTGCCTTAAATTCTTGGGGGTCGCGTTCCACTAGATGAAATCACATTAGTGGTTCTTATGGGATATGTTGGGTAAGTCAATCTAAAAGTTGAATAGTGCTCGTACAGGGATGTGGAGATGTTGGTTTGTCTTCGGGTGAGGTTTTGACGCCCCGGTAGTTGGGGTCGGCCCTCCCCGCCCCATGTGGTGGGGTGTATAGTCACTATCAAGAAATTTTCAAGGTTTTTTATCTTCTGTCGACTATAATCGTTAAAGAACTGTGATAGATCTCACCAAAATGTATCTGTATTGAATCAATTTTGGTCATCTTCATAATGGTGGGGAGTCTGCTCAGACCTCCCCGTGTCATTTTTCCAACCTCGTCTTAGGCGTTGGTAGATTCTTAAAGGTGGGGAGCCCCTCAGACTTCCCCATGTTGACCTTTTGGTTTTGTTTCTATGGATGGATTGGTGATAAGTGATAAGAGTGTTCCTTGGACGTGGTTTGACCTTCATTGTTCATTATAACCAAATGGTGTGGTTTTCATTAAATAGTGCTTGAGATGTTTTGACTTGTGAAGTTGGTTTTCGTGGGTGAAAGAGTTCCTTTCCTTGATTAGTCAACTGGAGGCGTTCTGGCTCTTTGGGGAAAATGACATATATCAGAAAGTCTTTTTACAAGTTTCTCAAGTTTTTCATTTTAGTCACTTTCTCTGAGCACGATGTGTTTGCTTCTTTTTGCTTGTTTTCAAAGGGACCCTCTTTGAACCTTAAGGGGTGTCGTTTTCTACTTCGGTGTTCAGTCTTAGTGGTGGATTTACAGGGATGTAAAGTTCTATGGTGGGGAGAATTGTCACACCCACCTCTTTTACATTATTTATTTTATCAATTTTTCTTAGTATCGGGGAGTCTGGGTGAAACCCGACTTAAATTTTTGAATTCTTATTTAGAAACGTACCTTTTGTCCTTAATAGTGTTCAGCACGCCGTTGTCGAAGCCGTGCGGCCTCGCTTGGGTCACTACGTAGCCTCGCTCGGTTCTCTGCATGCATTCTTGACGTGCAACTAATTAAATGAAAAGAATTATTGATAAATAAATAAAATTTAAAAGGGGGATAAAATGAAAATAAACTAAAACAAGAAGTTTGATAAATATTTAATGGATTATTTTATCATTTAAGAATATTATTATCATTATTATTGTTAGTTTTACGGATAATAATTTCTCTAGGTTATTATTATTATTCCAATTATTATTATTATTATTTTCATTATTATAATATATATTTTAATTTAGTTGTAAGAATTAAAACATTGACATTATTTACTTGTATTATCTATATTGTTATTTTTTAGGAATTTTTTAGACTATTATAATTTCATTCGTACGTTCACTCTTTTTTTCATTTTTTTATTATTTTATTTATTTATTCTATATTTTTCTTTTATTTATTTTACCTCCATCACCTTATCTTCCTTCTGCCTTGCTCATCACGCATGAATCTCCCCCCAACTCTACTCATTCCTATCTTCTCCCCCCCCCCTTGGACTCTCCTCTTCGGCGGCTTCCTCCAGCATCCTCTCTGGTAGTCCCCAAGGCCGGCGCTCCTCCACTGAGTGCCTGCAAACCCCCCCCCCCCCCTACTCCTCTTATCCTTCCTCCATCGCACCCTCTTCTCTATCCAAGGTGCAACCACAAGCCCCTCTCACCCCCTCCCCTTGGACTCCCGCCGCACACCACATCTAGCTCAGAAATACTCCGGCCTCCCCACTCCATCCGACAATTCGCATGCTCCACCCCCACGTTCGGTCAGTCAAACTTCCTTCACTATGACCTCTCATCTTCCATGCTTCGCACAAACCACTGATGTCCGAGGTTGCCGAGACGACTTCCTCTTTCCCCTGCCGGCACTACTCTTCTCTTGCGTGACCCACTTCTAGTACCCTTCTCTCCCCCATCCCCTCGCATGACTTATTTCGACAGTTCTCTATTATGGTAGGGTTTTTAATTTCTTATTTTTCCCAGTTTTTAGAGTTTTTCTTTCTTTTAGGGTTCTATTTTGATTTTTTTTGGTTTGAATTCTTATTTTAGGGTTCAGTTTGATCTTTTTGTGGTGCATTTGTGGTGTGATTGGGGTTTTGCACTGATTTGCAGGAAATTCCACATCAAAGGTAGGTGGTTCTGTGCATGAGTATTAATTGATAAATTCATTTTCTTATTTAATTAAATTATCATGTTTTTTAATTAGTTAGTTTGGTGCAAATTTGTTTTTTTTCTTAATGTTTAGGGTGTTTTGACGGGTCTAGTAGTGTGTTTCATGATATGAATATGTTTTTGTGAAATCAATGTTGAACTGATTATTAGTTTTTTTTTAAAAATGTGTAGATAATTTGTTAGGGCATGCAAAGTGAGCAGTTGTTGTTTTAGTATTGTGTCTGTTTGCGTTTAGTCAGAAATGACATTTGAAAGAGTTTTTGGAGTTTAATGTCATGTGTCATATCTTGAAATTGTTTGGAAAATGTTTCTGGCTGTTTTTTTAATTACAGAAATGGTCTATTTTAACTATGCTGGTGGTTTCTTTAATCACGTGCGTAATGCAGATTGGGTTCCTCAGGTGGCATTCTATGTGTTTGGTTGTGTGAGGGGGTTTGGGTCAGTCTAGTACATAAATCACTATTTTTATCTCAAAAATTTAGCTATAAAAAATTTGGGTAGTTTTATTAAATAATTATTATGGGTGAAAGATTATTTGGGTTAAATTGTGTGAATATTTTTGGTGCGTAAAGTCATGCGACGTGTGTGGAGTTTTTTTAAAAAATTATGTTAGTGGAATGATTTATAATGAAATCGATTTCTTTGACTGTGAAACTGTTTTAATTGGTTGTGTAACTATTTCAGACTTAGTTTTGAGATGTTTTGAGTGTACGCCTTATTTGAAAATAGTGTTTACATGTTTAAGTGGTGGTTCGTTTAGTGGTGATTGCATTTTAAATTGTCCATGTGGTTTAGTTGAGTATGTAACCTCTGCAGATTCTGTTTTTAAAATATTTTGGTGTGTGTATGGTTTTAAAAGAGGGTTTGGGCATGCAAATTTTGATTTTGAGTGCGTAAATACCATGTTTGTTATTTATGAATTTGTGTGATATGTGACATGAACTTAAAACTTGTTTCAGCACAGACCAGGAATCCCGGGTAGCTAGGATGGTGGACTAGACTAGTGGACTAGTGTTCTAGAGGTGTCTCAACCCGGTTTCACTGGCAGTACTTACGATTGAGACACTAACTAAACATTTTCTTTTCTGAGGGTCATGGCCTTCTAAGCCACGTTTCACTGAGACACGAAGATCTAGGGGCCCAAGCTAGCTAACACCAATGAGGCCTCTCCCATGTTAGTGCTCATTAGTTATTTTATGCTCATCAGTGTGATACATTGGTTATTTTAAAAAGTAAGGGTGTGTGTTTCTTTTTACTTTAGGTTGTTCCATTTGAAATTATTTTCCTAAAACCCATTTTCTTTAAATCTATTCAAGTACTTACTTTTTTATTTAATTAAATCTGCAAATTTATGTATCATTTAATAATTATGCAACGAACCTTTTTATTGGGTGACGTCCTACTGGGTTTTCATCTCACACCCTACATACACCTTTGGGTGTATGTAGATTCTGTTTCATTTGTATTCCAAGTCGAAGTGTTGAACTCAGTGATGGTGGTTCAGGTTGTTGGTGGCCTTCTCATGCAGGTTGGGGTTTGAAGCTTGTGGATGTCACACCACTCTTGTTGCTTGGAGGTTTGAGTTAGAGTTTTAGTTTCTTTTCTTGTCGTTACTTTTTGGATGATGGTTCAAGTTTCAAATCTTTAAAATTGATTTTTGTTTAAGGTCTAGTTTGATTGTTTGTTTCGATTTTAGTTTATTTATCTTGTTAGTGGTTTTTTATTTCCTATTTTGGGTAAATCGTTCCCACATGTTACTCTTGATACCCGAGCACTTGTACCAGCCGGTGGGGATTGGGAACGCCCTTCGGGCCATGTCGCAAACCGGGTCGGGCGCCGGGTCAAATGGTGACCCGGCCTAGTTCGTGACAGATGGAGAACCCCGTTTAAATATTTTTTTCACTTTTATATATTCTATATGACAAAACAAACTTCTTCTTTATAAACGGGACATAAAAATTTACTTTGGGGGAAATTTTGGTATTTTTCTGATAAAGATCATTGTTTTTATGAATACTAAAAAATACTGCATTTTAATTCAAAAATTCCTTTTAATTTGATTTATTTATATATATAGATTGTTATTTTTATTGGTTATAAGTATAATTGTATTATATTTTTACAATTTAATCTAATTTTGTTCATTGGAAATAATTTCACTTTGAAATTGAACATAAACAAGTGTCAAGCTTTTGGTTGTTCTTATTTCATAAAAACACGCTTTTTGGATTTGACAACGAGAATTAATTTTAAATTAATATATGCATCTTCTGTGTTTTGAATTTGGACAAATTAATTCTATATTTCGAATCCGGAGGTCCAAATTTTGTAAATAATTAGCTTTTATTTTTAGACATTATGAATAGTAACTTCAGTAAATATTTTATTTACATTGGTTAAATGGTAAATCTTGTAAATAAAGGTAAAAAATAGTATTAGAATAATAATAATTTATAGTAACACATTTCCTAACCCAATTGACTGATACATATTCGATCATGGGAATCTTTGGGTCGATTTTGTAACCCCATGGAGCCACTTGTAATTGAAAATTACATTTTATAAAAATTAATTAAAAGTTAAAGAAAATGTAACATAAACATATTTCTTTTAGTAAAAAAAAATTTATATGGGGTTATATAATTGATCACTCCAACTATAAATAGTCATTATAATTCTGAAAATATTTCCTACATCATTATATTTTATTTATAATTTTTATACATTAAATAAATTTATTCATTTATGACACAATGATGATATACTGATTACCTCATTAATGAATGTTTTAAATAAATGAGATTATAAATATAAAATAAATTTATTTTGACACTTTTTATGCCATCCACGAATTTTATGGATTCTTATGACATTTTATATTTTAATTAAATATGTTTTTTTATTTGATAAATTTTTTATATATTTTTAAAAATTCATGATATGAGTAGTATATAAATTGACATAAATGAGTTTTTAAAGCAAATATTATTTTATTAATTGATATAATAATCCTAAAAATCTATGATCTGTCCAAATGACTCATAAAATTTGGATAATTTCATTAATGAACAACTTGTGGTTTGGTTAGCATCTTATGGTAAATATATTAACCATATAGTATGAATATACAAGAAGACCTGGTATAAGTTAAATAAGATTACAATTGGTTAAATAAAAATATATGGATTAAAAAATATCGAAATCCTATAAAATTATTATTGGATGATTTTATTTCGAATTATATTCATCTTATATTATAATTTAATGATATTTGGACCTTTTCAAACTGAAAATAATTTTATAATAATATAATACCTTCAAACATTCCTAAAGAGCCCCTCCTCCCTCTTATAAAAGGCCACCACATCTAACCCATTACTCACACCTCTCAAGCCCATTTTCTCATCCAAACTCTTCCCAAATAATCTCCCAACATCCCTCTATTCCGACTAGAATCCTTCCCCTAGGTATAAGTCAATTCAAGAGATCCCTTTGGCTCAAATCAAAATAGGTTACGTGATTTGAGGTAACGTATTCTCTCAAGTTTCCTTCAATTATTTTTCCTTCTCCACTCTCTATGATCTTATTATTCTTTGTTTACATAAGAAAACCTGTATCCTCAATATACTAGTATGTTGTTATGATAATTATTCAAACTAAAATTATGTACACCTCCATCTAATGGATCCGAACATACTTTTTCTGTGGACGACGAACTACTACCTCACAAAATGTTGATTGTTCAAATATCTCCTATTGCCTCTCATAGTGACCATTATGATGGAACAATATTTATATTTGATATATATTATATTTATATTTTCTATATGATTCTTTATTTTTCATTTATAGCATACCTTTATGGTTTCCATAATGGGTAAATACCGTAATTTCATTTAAGGAAGTACGGACTACTACCCCCTCAAAGTGATATGACTCCTTCATCCCATACATGAAATGTATAAATGACGATGTTAGTGAAATTATATATGATATTATAATATAATTATAATATAACTATGTATCATTACTTTTTGATTCCATTAAATATGAAATAGAAATGAAAGTAGTGTTCATGTGTATGTACGGCTTACCATCTACATGAACAGTGCATTTCATTTCTTATCTCCAAATATTATGTACTATTATAAATACAGATATATATATATATATAATGGATATAAATTATATATATGATATCTAAATCATGAATATCATTTTGTATTTAATTTATTTTTTACCACATGACATTTTGTAATTATAAGAAGTTTATTTTTTACTCAAGTACCAAATATCGACAAAATGATCATTATTAACATAAATAATTATTTATTGTTTATAATGTTGTCGTAAGTGATATAAAATGAATAATAAACTTTAAAAATGTTATAAATAAATTATAATTTAACTTTTTTTTATTATTCAGGGGATTAAATAATGAATGATTCAAGTCAAAAACGCGGTAAGGGAACTTCTTAACCCATTTTTAATTCTTTGGGTTAAACTTCTACTTCTGGATTATGCCATGTTATGAATATGTGTGAATGACCACTGATTGTTTTACAATTATTATTGAATTATATTGGGTGTATTTATATTTTTCTCACATAATTATTTCATTCATTTTCCCTTAATCTAGTGATAAAATCTTTGTAAGGGACTACATCTCAATCTCTTTTCATTGGGGAATATCTTGATATTGTACAAATTTATTATCCTATAAGGTGTATATATAACCATTTTGACATTTTATATCATGAATTTATATATTCTCATGATAATTATAGTTTTTTTGACGTTATTCTTCAATAATTTTTGTTCAAGAGTTTCTCAAGTGGTAAAGGATTCTTTAACTAAAACATAGTTTTAAATGTTTTAAGGATTTAATCATCTAAATACTTATCTTTCATGTACATGTTTTAGAAATGATTTTAATGATTTATTTATATGTACATGAGTGTTTTAATGTGTAAAATTCTTTCAAAAATTTCAGAGTGGTATGGGACACTTTGATTCAAAACTCTTCTTTTTGAATGTTTTAAATGAATTGATTATGTTAATACCATGAACTGATATCTTGTGATTGTAATATGGAAATGTTATCTTTACTTTATTCTTATTCATGTGTTATGATTATGTTATAATTATTGGGAATTTATTATACATATGGTTGGTTCGGTGATAAACCTAGGTCTGGTGGGCCCGAGATAGCTCTCCAATGCATTGGGTAACATGGTGGATGTAAACGTTGATGTTTCTCCTAAGAGATTTAAGGAATATACTCTGATGGGTATACCAAGTGTAACTCTATATGTAGCTGTGAAAGCTACAACATAAGTATGTTATGGATGTCACATTTTACCTTTATGATTTATGATTTCCATGTGTTATTCATAAATCTTATGATCTTGTGTGGTATGTTAAATATGGAAAAGTATGATTTAATTGATTTGTATGTATTAATGGACTAATGTTTTCTTTCCTTGTTTTATAACTCTTACTGAGATTTTTATGATCATCACATGTTTTTGAAATGTTTTTCACAAGGTATATGGAAGGGTAGGAGAAAGAAATAATTCAAGAATATTTATATCCAGAAAATAACTCTTGTTTTATTTAAGGGGTTTTATTATTGTGGAAAAATTGGATAGAGTATAAGTGTCTAATTTTTTATTTTTGAGATGTAATGTAATAGTTATGAACTAATTATTTAAACTCTAACCCAGAAAGGATCCTCAATGTGAATTATTAAATTAATTCAAGATTATGTATTTTTTAAGGCTAGGTCCTTGCAATGATATCGTTTTCTTAGTTATTATAATGTGACACACATTTTAAACTAAAATAAAACTTTTTAAAAAAACACGCACTTTAGGTAATACCATCCACATCATGTACTATATTGACATGTGTTCAATTCCTATTTATCACAAATGAAATATGTATAATTTTAACAAGGTTAAATACCAATACGAATTTATTTTTTCTATTTTAGCTATGTGACATGCATTTTAATGTAAAATTAAACTTATATTAAAACCATGAACTTCATGTCATACCACCCACATTGTATGTCACATTGATAAGCAGCTGATTATAATACCTACAAAATGAATTATAGACCATTTTCATAATTTTTTAAAATAATATGATCTATTTTGTTTGTTTTTGTATATATAACACATGTTTTAAACTAAAATGATACTTTTATATTGAAAACACTCAATTTTTTCATACATAACACATCATGTGTCTGATTGATGCATGGGAAATTCCTATGCATAAAAAATAAATTATGTACATTTTATCTAATTTTTGAAATCAATTCAAGAAATTATTATTGGTTTGGCTATGTGATTTTCATTTTAAAGAAAAATTAAATTTTAAATGGAAAACACACACCTCGATTTATTATGATCACAGCATGTATTACATTGATGTGAAGTTGATTCCTACAAATAATGAATGTATTATGGATCATTTTCTTAAATTTTAAAATCATTTCAAACTCGTTTTATCAATGTATAAAATGACACTTCTATTTTAATATATAATGACACTTTTATACTAAAAACACACACTTCGAGACATACCAACCACATCAGGTTCTAAATTGATGTGTGGTCTATAACTACATTCCACAAATTAGATATATATCATCTTAATATTTTTTGAAAAAATATTATCAACTTTTATTAGTTTTTTTATGTTATAGTTTCATAAAGTAAATTGACACTTATATTAAAGAAATGTACTTTTGGTAATATTTCCAAAACCATGTGCTTAATTGACATTCTAGTGATTACTACACATCAAAAATAAAATATGGATCATTTTCATATTATCTAAAAACAAGATTATTGTGTTCTATTATTTTTGATAATATGGTATTCATTTTAAAATAAAATAACACGATAATGTAGAAAAATATGCACTATGAGTCATATAGACCACATCGTGTGTTATATCGAAGTGTGGTTGATTACTACACATAAAAATGAAATATAGATCTTTTTTCTAATGATTTTAAATCAATTACTTCTCATTTACCTAGTTTTGGTTATGTGAAATGTGTTTCAAACTGAAATTACACTTATATAATGAAAACTTTCATTATAGTCATAACGGAAACATCATGTGTCATATTAATGTGTGGTTGATTCCTATATGTCACTAATGAATTATGGATTATTTTCCAAATGTTTGAAAATAATCCAAATATGTTTCATAGTTTTAATAATGTTACATTTATTTTAAATGGATATAACATTTTAATATTTAAAACATGCACTTAGAGTCGTATTTTATTCCTTGTTTTTTCATTTTAAAATAAAAAAATTAAGATTAAATTAAAAATATAACTAATACATTTCAAGTACTACAAGAATTTTTTGTTATTAAAAATAATATCTATAGCATCATGACACTAATTCATCACATAAAAAATGTTTCTCTATGTTATATTCTATACTAGATCATATAAATAATTTTTAATCACATTATCTTTATATAATATTAATTATAACACTATGTACTCATCCCACTCATCTCTAAACAAAAGTTCATCTTATTTTGAGTACATAGACCCTTGGTAGTCTTGGTAGTGCTATGAAAATATATACAAAAATATTTTAAAAAATATTTTTACCGAAATTTGGATTACAACTGAAAATTACCAATTCTAGGATGCTAGTTCATTGACGGTATATAATACCCTTCATAAATTTTCAAATTTAATATCAATAATCATGGTCATTATTTTGTTTTTTGAAATTCAAAAAAATTACCAAAATAAGTAAAATATTTTGAAATGTGTTTTGATAGTTTAATATTTCTATATAGAATATGGTTCTTTGGGGTAGATCTCTTGTAGCAGATTCATAGCGATTCAAGGTGGTAGTGTTTCAAATTATTCAGTTTCCAAGAGACATCGAGATCAAGGTGATGAGGGGGGGGGGGGAAACCCCACAAGATCCGTACCAAAGGTGGATCAATTGAGATATGGGAATTTTTGGCCTCGTCCTCAAAGGAGTTCCTGAATGCGGTCAATAGAAATTGATGGCACTTTACCTCTCTTGAGGATGGAACCGCATATCATATTATCAAAAGAGGATCAACTTCACAAATTCTTTCCAATGAGGAAGAAATCACTGAATGGGTGAAGCTTTGTGAGTTTTCTATTATTGTAAGGGTTTTTATGGCATTGGGATTATGACCAGGGTAGGTGGATGATCTCCATTTTTGTCTTCTGGAAGCACAAGGCTTTGAGGATTGGAGGTGCATTCCAATTAGATTTAGTATCATTCATATTCTCTTTCCATTTGAGAATTTTAAATCAAGTTCATGGGGATACGGATCAATCCCTATTAGTCTAGGTATTATTTTCTTCTAATACATGGATTCCAATTTTAACCCACTTGTTGTTATAAATAGTAGAACATATGTTTGGATTCATGTCAAAGGACTAAATTAGATCCCATGGAATCCAGTAATTCTGTTTAATATCACCTCAATAATTTGTGTACCCATAAAATGTACAATTATACTGGGGAGGATTTAGTTGGATAGTTTTCATTGATCTATATAGAGGATGGTCTCTCTTTTTTTACTCATTAATAGAGTTTTTCTCTTGACACAGACTATTGATATTGATCTCAAAAACAAATACGATAATCTGAATAATTTCTATGTTGGATGCAAGATGATTGGGAACCTGAATGAGAAGTTCCTGGGGAGATGATATGATCCTTATGTTCATTAAAATAAAATAATGATGATCTATGTAGTATGAGAGAAAATGGTAAGGTTCCTTATTTATCATTGGTAAATGATTTTGGTGATAAGGGTGTTGTTTTTTCCTTTTGAGGTGGGGGATCTTTGGATTCTGGTGTTGGAGAACCCCCACGGGATACTTTTATTGTCATACATCTGGCCTCGTTAGAATACTAAATTTGGGAAGATGAGTTGAATGAGGATATTCCTATTGAAAAATATGCTTTTGAGGATACAGAACATGCCATGTAAGATAACTCTAATGAAAAGCCTCTGTTTATGTGGAAAGTATTAATGTAGTGAAGGGATTCTGATTTGTTAGGAAGGACTCTATAGTATGGTGATGTCAATATTAATTTACAAAAAGAAAATTATAATGAAGAGATCTGGAACCTCTTTAACTCATTGAGAATCTCTGATAAATGGGGAAATGTTTTTTATATTTAAAGGGTGACTAGAAACACTCCTCTTAAGGATTTAGGAATTGTTCATGCCTCACTTAAGGAAGTTATAGTACATGGAAGGAAAAATCTAATTGAAAATGAGGGTTTCACAATTACTCTAATAAAGAGAAGGTCACAAAAGGACTACTCCAACCTTTCATGGAATGTATCTAGTAAATCTTCCTTTAAGGTGTTGATAAGGGCCAATACAAAGATCTTTAAGATCAAAAACCAATGTAATTCTTAGTCAGAGTAGGATACTACTGATTATTACAATTCTGAAAATGATCTATCATTCTATGATTTTTAACATTATTTCTTGACGAATAAGGATAATCTTCTTTTTTTGACCTCGTTCACATTCCATTTAAACCTTTTTACTTTATCTTTATGAAATGGTCAGATTATTTTTCTTATGGATAGATATATCTAGTATTTATATATATACCTTAATGTGATTCCATTTAAAATATATCCATGTTATTTTTGTGTTTAATCATTGAAATCATATCATGATTTACTTGATATTGATAGATCACCCAATCGTAATAATATTATTTTTTAAATCAAAATATATAATATAAAATTTGATTTTTATACATAAAATTTGGATTATAGTGCATTAAATATTCACTATGAAAATGATGTGTCTTCTGTATATTTGAAATCCACTCTTTATATTCAAAAAATTAAACATTTAGGGTATTAAAATTTATTGTGATTACATTCCACTGCTTCTTAAAATCAAGTAACGGAAAAAATAAATTCATATGGTTTATGATTATATTATAGATTCTTACCCCCTCTATTTTTGGAATCAAGAAGAGTATCTCATATGTTATATTCATTTTAAACAACATTCTTATGCCACCTTTTTAAACTTATATTACATTGGATTACTATGAATATTTGTTTCATAGAAATGATAGATAGATTAATGAGTCTAATTATTTCTTCATAGGGTTTTTTTTTGTTGAAGTAATATATATACCTATAGAAAATTGGAATTTTCATTAACTGTAATGAACATAGTATATCATTTTTTTAATAAAGATTATAAAAATGTACCTCTTGTATGTATTCACATCTAGGAATCACAGCCATTCGAACATGACAACCTCATTTATACTCTTTAGACTAACTATGTATATAATGTCATATTTGAATATTACTTCTTCTATAAAATGTTTGAAAAATTCCATCATTTGAATGTTAATTATTTATAATATTGTAATGATGCTATATGTAGCATTTTAATTGGTGGGGAGAAGGTAATCTCGTAAGTTTATTTTGATTTCGTGGTTGATACACTAGATTATATTGATATAAACTTCAATATCCACATTATTTTTCTCATCAGTAATAACATAACTCATTTTAGACCATTTTTCATCAGTTGTAAAATGTTATACATTTGAAACAAATTGGTAATTACATACCTCAATTTTTTTTATAATATTAGAAGTCCATATTATGAATTTCCCAAAATCATTATCAACTATAGTAGCATCCATATATTTATAAAGAATAGGAAAATCATTTCTAAGCTCATGAGCAACTTTAATCCCCACTCTCATGTGATCTTTTCGGAGTTTTTTGTTGTGTTGAATGTCTCTTGGGAAATGTTACACCATAACCCATATAATAAAGAAATGCATGGTTTTTTATAAATATAAAACACATAAAATTTAAACCTATTAAAGTTTAGTAAAATAAAGTTATGTGAAGTTGGTTCATTCAAAATAGGGAGGAATCATTATGAAAAAATTGGTCACCATAGATAAGGTCTGTGGTTTAAGGGGATTTTCTTCCCTAAATGATATTTGTGTCATGTGGATCTTCATATAATGATCATTTTTCAACTATTAATTTTTTTATCCTTTCACATACACCGGTACACCAAACTAGACAAAATAATAATCTATTTCAGAGAATCAATCAATTCCTAAATACTTTTAATTAAATAATATTTATCTTCCTAGGGCTTTCCATTCTTGAAGTATATTCATGGTGACACTCAAAGATATACACTGCTAACGCATCCTTATTGTTCTGTATAATTAAATTCTATTGAAATTAATTTTTATTAATTTAAAATCGATGATAAATCTTGTGTTTAAACCATATAAAAAACATATGATCATTAATAAGCATTTTTATGTAATACTATTATAAAGTATAAAAACTACTATTATGATATACTAACACATGACGACCGTACTTATTTTTTTAATCTAATAGTTTTTCATCTTGATTTACATGATCCTCCTTAAATAACACATGATGTGGGATTAATGTATTTTTGGATTCTATGTCATCAATCTTAATATAAGAAATAGAATATATGCTGTTTTAGATCACATAAAAAAGTTACCATAAATTGAAAATACATACCATTTTCTTCCAAACTAAAGAATGTCGCATCCTTTAATTATACACATGTGTTAGGAATCCTAAATTAATCCCCAAACATGTCTTTAAATATGTTATATTAAATACATATATTATTGGAACTAGATTTTCGCTAGTAATATGGTTTTAGGGAATTTCTTATCTACAACAATGGCATTCCCTCTTGAAATAAACTATCATTCCATAAACAAAACAATAAAAATTATTCTTAAAATTATTAATATTTAAAATTTATTCATTATTCTCCATATTTTAAAGGGTGGTTTTATGTTATGAGTCACCCTCAATGATACTTACAATGGAATTAAAAAATTATGTCATGAAGGAATATCTTAACATTGATTATTCTCATATTCTATAACAAGTGATTTTTTTCCATATAATACCTTCACATTAATTTATAGGTATCTTAATTAATTCATTCAACAAAGGAGGATAATTAATGAATTTGACTCCTATGTGAATTTCCTCCAGTAAACCCATAGAAAGTTAACTTATTTTATTATGATTACTTCTAACTAAGGAATATTCTCAAGAACATTATTATTATTAAACATTTGAAAATTGAGATATGTAGAAGATGGGAATTTATTTATATCTACTTCTTTATCTTTTCACATGAATTAGAATAAATATTATATTTAACATTCCATCTTCATTTTTTTAAGAATTCATTAAGTTGGATTGAAAATTATTGGTGAATACGTGGTTGACAATGATAATAAACTTCATCTTGATACTTCTTGTGAATCTAAATATATAACACCCCTATAATTAAAATAAGAAAATTATGACCAATGGACAATGAAAAACACAACATTGTGCTTAAACTACCTTCAAATGATATTTCATTAAATTTAATTTCTTCGATAACATGTATTATATGCAGTAGTGAGATTAATAAAGTTTAAAATATATGTAACATACCCTGATCTAGAACACTCTCATGTGGTGAAATCAATTTGTTTACTAGTTTTCAAGTGCACATCCATGTTTTCCATATGATTATAATTATAATTGGTGGTCTATAAAATATAATGAGAAGACTATACACCCAGATACAAATTTTCAGTTTGGTGAAGATAAAAAAATATATCATAGTATCAAAAATAAAGGAAATATAACAACATGGTAGATATAATGAACAAAAAATTTCATCTAAAATATAAAATTATATTTAAATGAAAAATACATTAACTGAATGTATTTTAACTAAATTTCATGATAGAATTCATAGAGATAAAATTCCAAGATGAAAGAAAAATCTCAAAATTCCCTAGTCCCAAACCCCACATTATTCATGTCTCTGAGATCCAATAGATAAATAATGAAATAATAAAAAAAAGGTCTCTTGACCTTGTCTAATACTACATCTATGTTATCTTTATGTGTACCAAACAGAAGCCCAAATAGGGTGTGAGTGTAATTAAGTAGGTTGATATCACCATGTCTAAAAAACCAAAATGATAGTAAGTGAATACAATAAAGTAATAAAAAAGGATATTTATTAATCAATTAATACAAAATAGTAATCAACATTCTTTGAAACTATGAGGTAATATCTATTAGTATATGTCATCAACAATACAAATATAACCACAATTCCACGGCATAATCACATAAATGTGAAACCCAATGTAAAAGAACTTCAACATAATTATTCAAAGCCCTATAAGAATTACATTATAACTTGGATAAGCCCAATATATAAATAAAATTTCATAAATATGGGAATCCCTCTATAAATTCATTTCAGCATTACCTGTACAAGCCCTCTATATAAAAATTTTAGCATAATAGATCACATCCCTATAAATATTCATTTCAGAAAAACCTGTCTAAGCCATATATATAATAATTTCATTAAAACCAGTCCATGTCCTATTTATTTTCATTTTTATATGAATCTTGGCCAATCCTCATATATAATAATTATAAAATGAGTCCAAACATAAGTTATAATAACATGAATAACACAACATAAAATTATAATCCACAATTTTCAATCCATCCAATTTCCATTTTTCATTAAATTACACTTTTAGTCAAAAAATATATCTTAATTCATCATTATGTCACTGTACACACCCATATCATATAAATTTATCACCGGTAATTTAAATAAACATACAATCCATTTTTTATGGTGACTCTATCATAAGAAATCACATGATGTCTCATTTCATGCAAAATGGTATTTTAATCCAAAAGTCATTGCATTATTTTTCAACAATAGTTTCACCCTATAGGTATCCTAAATCCAGGTCACAATAATATTAAATCCAAATAGATCAATGGATATTTTCAAAAATATGATTTTAATAACACATTCTTCATGTAGATAATGTGTATGTGTTTTCAAAACAATCGCATGATATTTCACAATCTTAAACAAATTGAAACTGTCCATAGGGATTTGTTATAGACTATCTAACTTTATATGGAGAATAAATAAATACTGTCAATAGGGAAAACTAACCAAGAAAAAAATAAAATTTGATCCAAATTATAAACTAGATATCACAAAAATCCTAATAAAAGATATATTCATCAATGGACAAGATATCACACTACTATAATGAAGAATATTAGAAGAAAAAGAGGGAAACCAAAGTAAAGGAACTTAACAGATATTAGAAGGTAGACTGATATGTCCAAAAAGAAGGAATCAATCCAAAATTTCCTATATTATTTTTAGTATTTTATAGAAGTGTCTTAATATTGGAGGAAAATATAATCATAAACAAAACATGGTTTAAAACACCTGGACTTGAGATATTCATGATGTGAACCCCTTTCACAATGTAAAATTATATATTAATAATATACAACAAAAAATGTGTTTCACCAAGTTAAAATAACCCATATCAACAGTTTCATGATTTTAACATAGTTCATGACATGTAAACATCTCAAACATTGAACCATTTTGTAAAATCTTCATCAAAAAAGGTTCATGTTGTGTAAACCGTTCATGTTGTGAAATTTTCCAGCATTCAAATCTCATCCCATATTTTATAGAAAGAATATGAACCACCATTAATGTTTTCAAAACCCACAAGGGTCCCTTTTAATCCTTATTTAGACATTAATACATGGACATTATTAATTCATAAAAACATACATCTCCAAAAATTAGTTCATTTTATACAAAAAAAAACTCCAACCCCAATGAAATGGTTCTACCACAAAGGTTTGAAGAATAAAATAAATACTAAATAAAAGTATTTTATCCAAAAATTTGGAGTTTTGAACATTGAAATGACACGATCTTATAACATCCCCCTATATATGAACTAATCATTGAGGTTATTTAAGCATCACTATGGGCTCTCATCAAACAAGTATGGACATTGGGATTTCTTATCAGATTCCCTTTCATAGGAATCCTCTTGAACACACCAATGATGACACTACACTCAAATTTTATGTATAATCTTTATTGAGAGATAATTATCACTGTGTTCTAAAATATGTATTAGAAACTCCTCAATGGAAACATCTACACAAAGTTCAAATTCATTATCATTTATCATGTTAGAAGTGTCATGATGATATCTATAATGTTTTGACATGTGAAACACATCGTCCAAGGAACTATCGCACTATGGAAGGGCCAATTAATATGATACTAGAATAATCCATTCCAGTGTCTTGAATAATTTGAAATACCTTGGTGATAACTTTTCATATTTCCTTATATGAAATTTTCCTAAACTAGGTTTGACCCAAAAGTAAAATATGATGAAAAAACTCAAACTCAAAAGGTTCTCTCCACTTGTTTGTGTATATTTCTACTTGATCTGCATGTTCACCTACTAATTCATGATCAACTGAACATACATAGACATCTTTTTCACAAGACTTGGTCCAACGAGCGTTGACTCACCTGCCACTAACCAACACCGAGGTGAACATAATGGACTTCTATAAAAATACTTTAAAGGTGTAATATGGATTGATGCTTATAATTTTTTATTATAGTGAAAATATATGACTTCTATATGATGCTCTATGAAACAATCAAAATCCAATACACATGCTGATAACATATCCTATATAATCAGAATAATCTTTTCAGATTAATTGTATATGTAACAGTGATAGGATTTTCACATATGATCTTAATATCACAAATCCTTCTAAATACACCACTAAAATAAAGAAATGAAATGATGATATCTATTAGAAAATATACTACTTAATAAATATGCAATTGAACTATCTCCCATGTGTAAAGACTACCCATATCGTTAATAATGATGGTCTCCATGATGGGTAAGAAGAAGGATACCTTCATCATTTAATCCAAAATCACCCATACTAAATCATTCATGATACGTTTCCTCGGTAATCCTGTTATAAAATCCATAGTATAATCATCCCACTTACACTCCATAATTGGAAGAGGCTGTAAAAACCCAAATGGCCTATCATGCTTCTCCTTCACCTACTGATAGGTGAAACACCTATACATGAAGCTTGATACCACTTTATTTATTCCATTACACTAGAACTATATATTTGTATCAATGTAAAAATTTCTCAATCCTTCATTTACCAATAATCTTGAACCACGAAACTCTATCATCATCTCCTTACACAGGCCCAAAACAAACCACACTCTTCAATATAAAAAAATAGTATTTATGATGAAAATAAACCATCTTGATGGTGGATTCCCACTATATATGATTTCCCTTGGAGATAATCCCTTAGGATCAAATAACTTCTCATCCAAATTTTATTCCAAATGCATTGGTATAATATATTTCAATGTTAGATATAATCATACCAGGGACTCCTAAACTTCATGATTCAGGTATGTAATGAGTTCTACCAACCCCCACTCATCAAAATACTCTTTCACTACCTCTTTATGTATCTTCCAAATGAAGTAATCATCAATGAAAATTCCATTTCTAGTTGTATAATCCATCCAGAAGTTGAAATAATTCTAAACAAGACCCACCTTATCTGCCAAAATTTCATGTCCCACTAAGAAAAGTTGTTCTTGAGGTTATTTTGGTCAGTGTATAATAAAACACACTCACTTAAGAGATAGTGTCTAAAATATCATTGGGCACAAACCTCTATAGCTGACTGTAGAATATGGGGAGGATGATTCCTCTCATGCCGTCTCAGCTAACTAGATCCATTAGTAACCACTCATTCATCCTTCATTAGAATAGAACTCAGTCCAACTCCAGATGTGTCATAATACACAGTATATAACTTACCTAGAATAGGTGATGTGAGGATCAGTGCTGATCTCAGCCTACCCTTAAGATCCTAAAAATATTTCCCATAATCATCATACCAATAAAACATAATATTTTTCTTTTTCAGTAAGGAAAACTGTGCTTCTAAATTGGGGAAGTCCTAGATGAATCACCAATAATAACTATCTAAACCCATAAAACTTTGGATCTCAAAAACATTCTTGGGCCTCTCCTAATATACCACTACTAAAACCATATATGGTTTCACCTAAAATATAGCCTCATTGAATATATTTCCCAATAATTGAACAATATTAATACAAAAACATTATTTAGATAACATGGTTGAACGATAATGGTATCTAAATATACTCAAGACATTTTCGAGATGTTGGAAATGATTTTCTGGTGACTGAAAGCACACTAATATTTACTTGATTAAAAATGAAACAAAATGATCTTGGAAGGGATAAAATTATTTATTCATCAAGGTTTTAAATGTCATCAATGATTTCAATAGACCATATATCATCACCATGAACACATTCATTCCATACGTGCTCTTAAAAGTAGAATGAGGTTTGTCTAATGGTCTCACACTCTGCTAATCATAACTAGAACTCAATTCAATCATAAATAAATTTTGGGCCCCACTCAATTGATCAAATATATTTTTGATACATTATGGGGGATACCAGTTCTTGACCATCATATTGCGCATTCTCTGATAGTCCATGCACAAGTGTAATGTTTCGGTAACCTTCTAGGAAAACATAATAGCAGAATCCCATGGTGATGTACTATATCACATGAAACCCATGGATTCTAGATCTTCCTACTTAACCTTTTATCACATAAAGATCTATTGTTTCTCGACTCTAAGGATAAATGAAAACTAGAATTACTCTCAGAACCAACAATATTGTGAACTCATTCTCCCACTAGGGTGGTAAATCATAGAACTCATGAGAAAAAAACATTAAAATGGCCTATAACTGGAGGAAATTTATCATACTAAATTCCACCTTTACCAAGAGTAAGAAATTATATCTAAGTAATGAGATAGCCCAATATGCACTAAATTGGTCATGCATGACTAGCCTAAATCTCCCACTCACCATGGTAGAAATTGATACCTCCTTCTATAGATAAAAAGATAACTCCCCTATATAAAAAGTGGATATAAGAATAGTATATAATTATATAATCTATCAAACGTATCAAATAAAAACCTATCATTTTTTGCACTAATAATTCCCAAAATAAATAATAACCACCCATTTTCAGAGAACATTCCTTACAATGTTTTATATTCTCTGATCTCACTCCCAATGGTGTGTCGATGGTCAAGAAGACATCATATATTTCCACAACTAATCCGGTTCCATTTGAAATATTAGAATATATTAAGGAATTTGATTCTATTATATTAAATAAATCATAGTAAAGGGTAGATGATACATGAATTATAACTCTAACGGTAGAAGGTGATGTATCAAAACTAGCCGAAGTAGACTGAAAATGTGTAGCTTCCTTACCTCTCTACACTAGGATCTAGCATGAATCCCCTATGATACTCCCTCTAGATGGTACTACTACTTCGGCACTAGGGTACCAAGTCCCCTACCTCAACATGGATGCCTAGTGGAACTCCAACTACCAGTCTAAAGATGGGTAGCGGAATCTTTCCCAAACTTTGGAAAATATCATGATCCCCTTACACTAATCTATTTCTACATGGACCTTCAAAAACATTTTATGTGGCATAATATACCGAACGACTGATACTCCAATGTTAGGTATGAAAACTATGCCCCTTTGTGGAAAAAAATTCCACACTGATAGAAATGTAATTGAACATAGTCATTTGATGGCTTCCCACTACCCTGACTAATCTTTCCACTATATCCTTGGTGATAATAATCATAGTAGTGCTTATTTACACTAGTAGAAGAGCTCCCATTTCACCCTATTGAAATAGAATGGATGTTGCTCGGCGCCTTTCTCAGGTTCCCTTCTATGCTGAGATCATGATTCACTATGTCTGAAATGATACACAGGTGTAAAATGTTTACCTATGACTATATCTCATAGAGAGTCCCATTATAAAAACTACTCACCCTAGTTATATCAGCAAAACCTAAAGATGGAAAAATACATTACAAGTCAGTGAAACTTCATACATATTCCACCACTGAAATTCCATCATGTTCAAGGTAGATGAACTATTATCCTTATTATTCCTCAATGTATATGGAAATAAGTGGATAAAAGTTATTCCTCAAAGTCATTCTTTGATAAATCATCTTTCTGTGAAGACATCCGAATAATATCCCACCAATGCATGGCTAGTCTATGAAGCATGTATATGGAAATATTCACCCTCCAATATGTAGGTGTCTCAATATTCTTGAATATTATTTCCAATAACTCAATCTAGACTCGACTATCTGGGGTCCTCCCTCCCTAGTGAACATAGGAGGATTATATTATTGAAACACGCTCTTCATCTCATACTTTGAAGGTATAATGTGAAAATTATATGTTTCCCTAGATGGAATAACCCTCAATAATATTTTGAAAAGATGAACATACATCTGATCTTAAAGTACTACTAGAATCTCTAGTTTATCTATTCTAGGAGGATACTGATTTTTTCCCTCCTGAAGTTCAATTTGATGTTAATGTTGATGAATTTTCTATACCAGAAAAACACACACCTTAGAACATTGGATAATAAAAAGTTATACCTCAACATGTGACAAAAATAGTTAACTAATGGATTGTAGTATCTATAAACATAGTATAAAAAGTGAATTATCATGTAATAATAGTTCATATGTTATATTTATCTGATATAATTTGTATATCATTTCAAAATTCATACAGGAAAATATATAAAATATAATAAATATTTCTCTGTCATGGACAATGTATGTCTATATATATCCATATCTTCCTATCATGATGCATGCATATTTATCTCACATCATAACGTTCCATGAGTATAAATATAAAGAAATATTTACTTTACAGAATATGTGACTCACCCAAGGTTGAATAACATCTAACCATATCAAATGAATAGTATGAAAAAAATCTCATCCCAGGTTATTCGGTTTTTCACTTATATATGTCTTAACTAATTCTACGAACATTCTCATTACCAATTCATGACACCTCCTAGTATCCTTTAAACCTTTCCAAAATAGTAAACCAGCATTAATGAAAAACCTCCCTCTTATGCCACTTTGTAATGTCCCTTAATCCAAGACACTCTCTTGTGGCCAAATCAGGAGGTTACTAGACCTCAAGTGTGCCTACCCGTATGCTAGAGGCTGTCGACTAGAAATAGGGTGCAGATAAAAAAGTATGGAGACTATACCATCTAGTTTAGAGTATAAATACATTGTAAATGCACATATATAATAGTGATAGAAATAGAAGAAACAATTAAACATAGTAGATAAATAAAGCCATAGATTTCAACTAAAAATAAAATGATACTAATAGAAAATTGTAATGATAGAATATAGTTTAAGTAAATATCATTCTAGAATTCATTCAGAAAAAAAGGCCACACAAACATAGATAAACTCAAAAGGCCCTGGTCTAGAACCCCATACCAGTCTTGTCTCTATGATTTAACCCATTTAGTATCCAACCATCATCAACAAGGTCTCTTTCCCTTGTCCAAACCAATATCCATGTAATCCAATCAATTAAAAAATGATGGTTTGAATAGGTTGTGATTATAACTTATTAAGATGACACCATTATTTCCAAAAAAAACTAATATGGTAGTAATTTCATGTAATAAACTGATAAAACATGAGTACTAATTAATGAATTAATATAGTATAAAAATCAACTTACTTCGGAACCATTCCTGAATATCTTTCAATATGTGGTATTTACATGCTAACCTTATCCAAAACCCCATTTCATAATCTCATAAATAGGAAAAAATCATATATATATATATATAATCATTTCAACATAACCAGGATATTTACTAAAATCAGTACTGAAAAATAGGGATAAGCCCTCGGTTCAGGAATTTTAGCATAACTCGTACAAGACCTATATATAATCATTACAGCATAACGAATCTAATCCATATATAATAATGTCAGTATAATCATTCCAATCCCTATATATAATCATTTTAGCATGAAACTAGGACAATCCAAAAATATAATCATTATAGCATGAATCACAACATAAGTCATAACAGAAGGAAGGACACAACATAAAATCATAAGTAATAATGATCAATCTAGCCAATTACCATTTGTCTTTAAATTTACCTTTCATTCATAAAATTATATTTTAAATTCTTCTCATTCCATTGTACCCACCAATATCATATAAAATTATCACTAGTCATTTCAACAAACATGTAATCTATTTTCCGAGGTGAATCTATCACAATCAATCACCTGAGGTCACATATCATGATTAATCATATTTAAAGAAAAAATCAATTTAATTATTATTCAAGTGTTGGATTAGCCTATAGGTAGCCTCAAGATAGGTCTTAAAACTATTGGATCCAAAGTGATCCAAGGAGTAATCCAAATACAATATTATAATCAATAATTATTTCTTTAGTTAACAACCACATTGTGTTAGTGCAATCATATTATATTTCATGCACACAAATAAATATAAATACACTATAGGTCTTTATTCAAGACCACATAATTTTATCTAAAGATCAATGAAAAACTGTGAATAGAGAATTACAATGAAGAAAAAAGGAAAAGTATTTCACAAGGAAAACCTAGATTAAAAAACAACAAGATCAATTCTATATTAAATAGTGGTTAATAGATCACACCGATATAATAGTTAATAAAGAACATAAAGGTGGAAACCAAATTGAAGGAACTCACCGGATATTAAATGAAATACCAATATTTATATAAGGAATGAGTATCTAAAAAATCACCAAGAGTCCCCCTAGGGTTTGGGTGAGGAGGATTAATGGTGGATGATATTAAAATCATACTCACAGTGCCGTTTAAACCAACCAGTCCTAATATATACATGACTTTAACCCATTTCATGAGGTGAATTTTAAATTTTAAATATACACTAAAGAACATGTCACCTCTGGTTAAAATAATCTTGATTGAAAATTTCATGAAATTAACCAATTTCAAGATTTGTAAACATTTCATGCTCTGAACCAATTTATTAAATCTTACTGGAAACTGAATCATGTTATGTAAACTGTTCATGACATGAAATTTTCTAAAAGACATTTCGCAACCCCACATTTATAGAAAAAACCCGAACACCTTTTGATGCATTCCAAACACTTGTAGAACCCTCGTAATCCTCTTATACACATGTATTAATCAACTCTATTAATTTAAAAATACATACATCTTAGAAAATTAGGTTATTTTCCCCAAAAAAGGCTCTTTTCCCCAAATGAAAAGGTTCTACCACCATGGATTTAAGAAGAAAATAAATCCCAAATAATAAAGCTTCAACCTATACTCAAGAGGGATTTACATCGATTTTATAGGATCTTTAATGTTGTTCATGGTTACTTGTATTTAATTAATATTCTCAACAATTTTATTTTTAACAACCATTTGAAAATTGAGATACTTTGAATCATGGAATTTATTAATAAATTTTATTTATCTTTACACATTATTTAGAAGTAATTTTATATTTAACACTCTATCATTGTTTCTGGAAGAATTCAAGAACGAGGTTTGAAAATGAGTTGGGAATATTTATATAAAAATATGATCATCTTCATATTGTTTCTTCTTGAGTAGTTAAATATGTTATATCAAGAGATTTTTGAAGAAGAACATAATGTTCTATAGCTTATGCTATTAAAAAAATAATCATAAAAAACATGTGAAATATCTTTTTTTATATTTAATATCTTTAATAGTTTGTGTAACATGAAACACTGAGTTTATAAGAACCACAGTATATTATTAAAATATTGTTATTTATTTTAGCTATTATAAAATATATGTTAAATGGGAGGGTGTGAGTAATAATAAAAAATTTAATATAATTTTATGGTTTACACATGTATAAAATAACTTTAATTCTTATCTATTTATTAGAAATTAAATTAAATTCATTTTAATGAAAAAAAATATTTTCTAAAAAACTACTTTTTTCTAAAAGGTGGTTTCATCCCACTTTGAGAACATAATTGAAATTTAATTTTTTACCAATATTAGATTTTTTTATTTTTAAAAAATAACTAAATTTTTGGAATCATCATGTCAAGATTATCTTAAATTGAATTTCTAAGAATTTTCTAGAATCATTATTCTTTTTATAAATAGTAATAAAATGGTTTTCAACGAAAAGTAACTTTTTATTTAAAAAATTTAAAATTTAAATTTTCATTTAATTATTTTAAAAAAATATTTCAATGAGATTATAATCAATAATATTTTGTTCATTCTAATAAATCTTATATTGAAATTAATATTAACACATTATATATTTATTGGAATTTTCTCTTTGGAAACCTGGTTTTTCATCACACCTTAGAGGTTAATCTTACAATACATATTCCACTTTTATGGATGGAATAAGTAAAATTTATTCCCTATTTTGTATCAGCATCATTAATATTATAGTATATTCTAACAAAATTTATTGGTTTGATGAATTGAAAAAACAGTAAAAATTAATAAACATAGTTAAAATTAAAAAAAATTTAACCTAAAACATGTATAATTTATGTTAGATGACCATATATTTACTATTATTACCATTGGTACTATTTTTATGTGTTTATGGGGAACTATTCCATGAATGTGTCCTATGTAATAATTTCATTACAGAAAAATAGAAAATATCACCCCATGCTATTGAATTTTAATTATCTTTTCATATAGAGACAAATAAAATTGTCAATGAATATTAATGGTCATTTTGTGATTAATGAAATTATATTCATGAGGTAAATTTGTTATTATTTTTTAGTGACTATATAATTACTTTATATTCTTAACTAACCCCAATATAATAATAATTTAATTAATAGAAAAATAAAAAAAAAGTTTCAAAAAAATTAAAAGTAATATTTATTATCTTCCTTGAATTTTGTAGATAAATATATCATGACAGATTGTTTTTAAAATAATATAATCTAATTACTCCTTCCCCTTGATGTTTTTAAAGTCAAATTAAATTAATATTATCAAAAATGGCATTGATATTATTTTATAATTAATAATGTATTATTAATTTATTTTAAATTCCTAAAACTTTAATCCTCTAAAAATTTATTGGTATATGTTTGAAAATATGAGCCATAGTCTATAAATTTACTAATTTTTCTTTTTTAAAAATTATATTGAACCCTAAATATTGAAAAACATTGTTACCATGGTGAAGGGTTAAATGTAGTTTTTTGTATTACATGTATTTGTGTTCAAATTAATTTTCCTCACACATATGTATTTATATTATTAATTTTATTTCATATTTTTAACCATTGGGTAAATATTATCTAACTATTATCATTTATTTAGTACTAACATGAAAAATTATGTAGATAAAAACACTAGTTAACATATTGAAAACTAAAATGGTAAAAGAAAGGAAACGCAGAACTTAAGGAACATAATGTTTATAACATGTTTTTGTGAGTTTTTTTGGTGTGGATGGAACAAATAATCTATATAATCCTTCAATTATAATTTTTTTAGTTCCATGGGTTGATGGGTACTTCTCATAATTGAATAGTTTTGGGTGTTTACAAAAATGTCACTCCTCTTTAATTATAAATGGGAAAATCCTCCCGTTAATTTATCACATATCATAATTCATTTGGCTCCACCAATACTGACCAAAACCCTCATAAAAATAATTATACACAAAATTGAGATACTATTCCCCCAAAAAATTTAACTATAGGGTCCATAAGAAGAAATCTAAAGGAGGTTTCTCTTTGAGAAATTAATCATCTTAACAAAGCTTTTCCCTTTCGTTCATCTTTTAAAACCATCATTCATTTATTATTAATTAAAATATAATATAAAAAATATATAACTTATAATGCGATGATATTATTTTTATGGAATAACATATATCTATTACTCATCCATCATATGGTACACAAAACAATTGATCATGTGTGTAAAAGACTACTACCCCATGAATTGATGTAATTCGTTTTCCATCCCCTCCCCCAATGACAACATACAATGATTGATTTAACATATTTATATGATATTTATGAAATTATTATACTTATGAAATTATAATATCACATATAAAATATTACCATTCAATCCATTGGAAAACAATAATTTCGCTCATGTGTACATGTGAACTAACGCCTCCATGTATCGATTTGATATGGTTTTTATTTTTTTTTTGACATGGATGGTAATAATGATAAAATTAATGAATATATTTTATATATAGGAATTGGTATTTATTCTTGAAAATTAATATATCTACCACTTCCTTACTCTTTCACCCATTAAGGGAATGATATTCTCACCTCTGTGTACATATGACCTGCAATTTCAACGAAGCGATGTGATTCATTTTCCTTATCCAACCATGAAGAATGATTCTAAAAATGAATCTAATCAGTAAATATGATATTTGAAAAATCAATATAATTTTTAATATAATATATTTATATAAAATATATAATAATTGGAACATTAATAACAAAACAAACATGGGAAAATAAGGTAATTAACACCAAAAACAATGAAATAATGAAATATTATTAAAAAAAGGAGTAATATGTTATAATAGGGTCATATATGCTATTAGAAATATGAATATTGTTCTATTATAAATTAATAACATGATTAAAACCATTATACAGGTGATTTAATCATGTTTCACTGATAGAAATTGGGAGGTAAGAAATTTTTCTCAATTTTCACTCTATTGAGATTGATTTGAAATTATACACCAAATTATTTTTATTTGACATATATACAACCCATTTGAGGTATTTAACATTTATATATACTTATTAATTATTATTTATGATTTAATGCATGTTAATATTTTAATTAATTTTTAAAATGATATTCATTCTTATTTATCTTTTGATCAGTTATATTTTCTTTCATGTTTCAAAATAATTGATTTCACCAAAAACTCTATAATTATGCTGATTTGAAAATAATCAATAATTTATGTTGTGTTCATTTACTTTATCTTGAATCATTTACTTTCTTATGGTCATTTTAAATTTAATTTAAATTAAATATCTATTCTTTATCATGTGTATGGTTATTGATAAAACTGATTATCATTCTTATGGATGGTTTTACTTTGAACGATATTTTATTAACAAGGGAAATATTGATACGTTTATATTAATTACTCAATAGTTAAAGTTTTAAATACTTAATGTTTTTAATTAATTAAATTGATCATTTGATATATGTGGACTGCTTTGGACATGCAATGACAGGTGGGGCCAAGAATTATATAGCCCCTCAATGCATCGATAGGTATTTGGAGACAAATCAGTTGGATAATATAAGAGTTTTATATATAGTTTTAAATTATCTTTTGAATGGTCTTCATGTTATAGGTATCATGATTCAAGATATCATGATTTATGATAATTAATAATTTTCATTATTTTGAATTTATTTATTATTATTATCTGATAGATTTTTGAATTAATATTATCATTGGATTCATTTAATTCTCTTTTTATTGATTTAATGGCATGTTCTTTCAGCTATATAAATTTCTATATTTATTATCACTTATCCAATTATGATAGTAAATTTTTTACTTAATGAAATATGTGTTTAGTTATAGACCTTTCTACATTTATTATTCCTTATTGATTCATGTTATCTTCTATTGTGTGTAACCATTGCTTAGAATTTGAGCTCACTTGAATTTTGTTTCCTTTTCCAAAGGATATGAAGAAAATTTATTTTAATGAGTTCAAGGATACCAAATGTCTTCTATTACTATCCTTTGAATTTTACCCTATAAAAAATGGACATCATGTATTTATATGGTTCTCTAAAATTAATAAATTGATCAGTGATTCAGGATTTTACCCCTATAATCTAGGACAATGTAATAAAGTAAACAATAGTTATGGGTTACTTGAGTTAGAGTCATTAAAATTTTTTATTAGAGTAAGTTTAGTACAATCAATATGAACTATATTTAAGAAGACATATAATTATGAAAATAACCATATGATATACATTGATTATAAGTATAGAAGAACAATCTTATTTTTTTGGTAGGGAATAGATTATTTGTATTCTCTTATAAATATATCCATTTATAGATGTTACAAGAGGTGATTGTTATTGTATAGATATAACTTGGGGTAATATATCCACAAAAGGTGTGTCAGGACTGACTCATAAATTTCCTAGTGCATGACATTAGTCCTTACTAAAAACCTGGTTTGATACTTCCATAGAATATTATTGGGTAATTCACATTTTCTTTTTAAACAATTTGGAGCGAAGTTGAAATTTTTTTAATTATTTTTGAACATTCCTAAAGAAAATAGGCTTATGATTATGTGATTAGATATCATAATTTTTTTCATTTTTTAGTTATTTCACTATATTTGAGATTGAAAAATATTTTTAATAATGTTATCATCCAAATTAGTGAATTTCATTATTTAGAAGTGGTTCATATGTAATGAAATAAGAACTAATTAATTTCATATACTCCTTATAGGTATTTCTCTCTTGGGAAAGATAATAAATTTAGAACTTAATTTGTAACTAAAACTAATTAAATTATAACTATATAAGGGTAGAATTATGTTGTTATGAGTAATAACATTTACTGTATAGAGCAGCCTATTGAACCACCATGTGGTGTAAAAATGCTATAACACTTTATGAGTTAGTATCCATCATCACTCAATGGGTATTTATATCTATTTTTAGCTAAATAGTTGATATGTTCCTTAGAGAAGATATTTCTATCTCCTATATGTAATAAATGGTATATTTTCTTAAAATATGTTTATCGTCTCTAAGGTGATGAATATAAATGGTTTTCACTAATTCAAAATAATAAATATGATTAGTAAATAGAAAAATTGAGTGAAAGTATTATCAGTTATACTTTCTGGAAAAATATTTTCTTCAAAATAAATGAGTTGATATGGAGAGTAAATTTATAAGTATAAGACAAAATAATGTTTAAAGGTTTTCTATGTATGAAGCTAACAATAAAAGGTCATAAAGTCATGATACAGACTTTTATGTAATCCAAATAGAAATGTTGACAATTTATTTTATGGCCATAATTCAATCCTTAATTTGGGACTGTTCTCTAAAACTTTCTCATCATACGAATATATAACATCATGTTCTATTAATATAGAGAATGGATATTCTAGGACTTTTGAAATAAAAAATCAATAGAATTAGTGGGAAAAAAACAAAAAATGGATAAGGTGGAGAAGAGAAATATGTTTTATGTAACATGTGGTAATTATGGAAAGAAACACTATAGTACATGATTGATGGGAAGGGGGTTTTCTTCAAGTATGGATAGAAATTCTATCGTTTGTGTGAATGAAAGGGTACGAATAAAACCTCAAATGTTTAGTGTTTCAACCATAAGGAGATGGGGAAATGTGAAAAATAATTCTCAGGTCTTCAAGGTTACACTCCATAGATGAATAATAAGTACCAAGTCCAATATTAGTTTATTAAAAGACACATAGTTGATAATTAATGTTCTGGTGTATTTGGATTCAAAAACTATGTTGTAAAAGTATTTTTTATGATGGTATTATTTTATATGAATAATTAAATATATTAGGTTTGTATTGAAATAATTTTTCTTTAATTATTTGAAACCATATGTTCAATGGTTGTGTTGGAAAAGAAAATTGATTTATGGAAAATGTTTATTTAGGATATTCATTATAATTTTTGGTTAATTTACTTAATTAAATTAATATAGTTCTTGAAAAAGAGAAACCCACATGTCGGGTGATATCATAGTCCATCTAGTAAGGCCATAGGTCTTGAATCAGACACCAAATGTAGATAAGGATGTAACACCTACCACTAGGCTACAGGATGTTCATGTTAATATGATATTGTTTTTACATAAATGATTTGATGGGAAATACTTGTGGAATGGATTGAATTGAACTTTGGGTGTTACTATTGAGGTTTATAGATTAATGTATTATATTGGATGATTCCTGCTTAAAATTTTGATTTGGTTAAATATTTTATGGAAATAATGAAGAACATTTCATAATTTTATAGTTCTTATAAAAGATTAAAATTTAATTAGTGAGCATCAGGAATAAACAAATTTCATCTTTGATATTCATTTCTTGGAGTAAGAAATGAATTTGAAATTGATCGAATCTCAACTAAAATATGAAAGAGTGCCTATGAAATAGAAAAATATCAAGTAATTGTATTTTTTACATTATTAGTCCTGATAAAAAAATGAATTCCTTTATTTTTTTAAAGGATATTGAAAAAGAAAATTTTATCCCACTAACATCATTCCCATCACAAATTAATATATTTTTTGTTGCTAACATAATTTTAATGAATCGCTTTATTTTTTCAATTATTTATATCACTCTATGTATGTATTTTCTCTTTTCCTACCAGTTAGTTTTTATAAATACTACAAATTTTTACCAACCTAGAAACCTAGTAATTTTTTATTCAAGATGATTGTCATACATACCTTCCTTCTTATCAAGATTAATTTTTATTAACCATTTTTATGAGGTGGGTTTTCAAAAATAGTTATGCCTATAATGTCCAAAATTTAATTACGAGAGCATAATTTATTTTAGGGGTAAAATGTAATACCTTGATATTTTAAAAGAAGTTCATTGTGTCTGATAGATTATGATACAAGGCACACCAGGTTTAAATAACTCAAAAAATATATTTTTATTTTATTTTTAATATCTTTCATAGCTTGTGTTACATGCAACATTGAGCTTTAACTAATGACAATATACTATCAAAACATTATTATTTATTAAGACTATAATAAACTAGCCTTTAATTTGGTGGGTATAAATTGGACTAATTATATTACAGAAATTATATGTTTTAAACATGTATAAAATAAATTTTATTGTTATATATTAATTAAAAATAAAATAATAATCATTTGAAAGAAAATGAAATGTTTCATGAAAAACAATATTTTTCTAAAAGTAGGTTTCACCACCCTTCATACACATGCATTAAAATAAAATTTTACCATTATTAAATATATTTATTTTTTAAAATTAAATTAATTTTAAAAATATTAATTTCATGATTTTTATAAAGATAATTTTTTAGAATTTTGTGAAATAGATGATTTTTCAGTGAAATGTGAAAAATATTGATTGTTATTGAAAACTTTTGTTTCATTTAAATCATATAAAAGTTCAATTTTATTTTAATTTTTTTTAAGAAAGTTAAATTAGTTAAATTGTATTATTATAAAAAAATAAAGGTTAATTTAATCTATTTAATATTGAATATTGATATTAAAATTTTCTATACTTATGAGAATTTTCTATTTGGAAAATCTCCTTCTCATTGTGGTTTCCAGTTTAATTTTAAATTAAATTTTACCAATTTTGTAAACATATCTTTGGAAAAAAAATGGATTTATTATTTGGAATCAGAATAAATAATATGGTATATAATGTTAACACAATTTTTGATCTTATTAAATAGTAAAAATGGTAAAAAAATAATTACCATAGTTAAAGATAAAATAAGTTTACTTTGGTTTTAAACTAAAATTATTGGGGTTAAATTTGTCTAAACATTTTTTTAATCACTATTTTCAAGCTATATTTGGACCCTAAAAACCTCAATCTTCATTTTTATGAGTTTTTGGGACAATTTTTCACCAAATTGGCCTATATAATAATATATGTAAAAAAGGAAAAAATGTCTCCCTCATTCATTTAAATTTCTATCTAGGGAAAAATATGTTTTTCAATGAATATTGATGGAAATTTTGAAATTAAAGAAATTAATTTTTTGAGGTTTATTTTTATAAGAAACATCAACTCAGTAATTATTTAATTAATAGAACAAATAAAATTAATGATACTAAATTTATTTAAAGTAATATAAAATGAATAATTTGTGGTATTTCATTGATTTTTGAGATAAATATAACATTATATGAACATTTGAAAATAATATTTTCGAATTATACATTTTATTTCTATTTTTAAATTTAAATTAAATGAATAATGTCAAATTTTGCATTATTATTTTTTTAAAAAAAATATTTCATTAGATGATTTAAAATAACAAAAAACCAAATACTCTTCTATAATATTGGTATATCATTTGAAATATAAACCATATTCCATTAATCTGACAATGTTTCTTTTATAATAATTATATTGAATCCTATATTGTAAAAAACATTAATACCGTGGTAAATGGAAAAACAGAGCTTTCTGTGTTATGCACGCCTATGTAAAAATTAATTTTCCACACACATTAGATTTTTATTTTATAAATTTTATTTATTATTTAGTACAATTAGTTACAAATTATCTAAATTGGATCATTTTGTTTTTCAAAAAATGATAACCTAGGTAAAAATACTAGTTACCATTATGAAAAATAAAATCAAAAAAGTAAAGAAACATAGATGATATGGAATTAAATATTTAAAACAAGTGTTTTTTGTGTATGGTAGAGGTTTTTCCTGCCTATATCATCTATAATATCATTTAATTATCATTTTTTGAGGCACATGGGTTGAGAGTGACTACCCATTATTGAATAGTTTTGGGTATTTTCAAAAAAATCATGCATCCTTAATTATAAAAGGGAACTTCCTCCCCTCACTTCATCACACATATAATGTAATTTGGCTTGAACATAACCTAAAAAAAATTTATTTAACCTGACTCTTTATATCTAATCCAACATCTACTTTATTACATTAGCATAAGATACAAGTTATCTCATCCAAAATCGCCAAACAGTTTAGTAGACTTGGTAAACTAGATACACGCATCATACCCCTATAACATTTTAATTTGAAAATTAATACATAAATTTTCCTATAATATCATTATTTAATCTTTAATATCTTTTAATATCATTTGTATTACACTTCCTATATTTCTAGTGAATGAAATAAATAATTATGGGCTTAGATACTTAGTAAGAGTTATATAAAATAGAATCAATCATGAGTAAATAATAAATAATCAATATGGTATGATCAATGTGGCATGGAAATTTTTTTAACATGCATACTATTTAATAAATAACTTGACTATCATGATTATATGGGTAATAATAAATATATAAAGTTAAATAAATATAAATTCATTCCACTGAAATAACTTTAATATAATGAATAGAGAAGGGATAATAAATATGTAACGGCAAATAAATGAACACGATTAAAATTTAAATAAATTCACTATCATGAATATATAAGAACTTACTAAGATTAAAAGTCAATTAACTGAAAACACATTCCATTTAAATAACATGATTATCATGAATTGATAAGTAATATTAATTCTGGAAAGGAAAATAATTGAACACACATTACATTTATATAACTTGATTGTAATGAATATCTGAAGAATAATAAATATGGAATGGTAAATTATTGAACACACATTTAATTTTAATTACATTAATATCATGAATATAAAAGACATAATCAATATGGAATGGTAAATAATTAAAAAAACATGTCATTTAATTGATACACTAAAATGAAAATGAAATATGAGATAATAACTTTGAAAACATATCTTGGATAATAACAATTGAATTTATAATGAAGTAAATTATTAAAAATAATACATCATGATCTTAGGCCTCAGGATTCCTTTACTTTGAAGAACAATCACAAGAATGTTTAAAACTAATTGGTATGTATACACCATAAATTCATTTGAATAATGATATCCAACATTTTCTCATCATGATAATACTAATTCCTCAAGGGTATATCTATAATATAACCCCACATATACCTATATGTTCAAATTATTCCTCATATATCTAAAAATAAGTTTAATTCATAAACAATGTAACTTATTAACATATTTCCATATCATATATGGAATACATATTAGCAATAATTTCCTTATTCAATCATATAAATTTTAAAGTAAATTATCTTATGAGTAAATGATATATGGTTTCAGAAAAAATAATATACATGATAAATAATATGAATATTTAGGAAAATTTTAATATCTATTGATCAATGGAAAGTGAATATCTCAATGAAAAGATAATGAGTACAAATATTAATCAATAATTTGAAGATAAATACTTTCCTTAGTCAAAATTATCATAAAACTTCTATATAAATACTAATTATGGTATCAATACAACATATAAACAATTTAGTATAAGTAAAATAAATTTTAACTGTCATTAGTGAATAGACATATTAAAAAAATGATCATTATAAATATTCTAGAGGAAAATATCCTTTTAAATTTGAAAATAATTTTAAAATTTATTAATCATAAAATATATCTAAACTATTATTATTTGAAAATAACCTTTAAAACATTTAAAATAAGATTTTAAACATTGATAGATCATGAAGTTGGAAAATTTTGTATGTGCCGTACACATTTAAACAAACAATCCATTCACATTTTTGGTAAAATCCAAATTAGCCTTATCTAGAAAATGACATTAATATTCCTTTCAAAAAAATAAAGAGTAAAAAATGGGTAAAAATGTCTTTAGTAAATCTTTGGATAATATTAAAAACATTTTAATATAACATTCTTTGGGAAGGTAAAGGATTTTTCACTAAAGAGATAAATGGTGTCATGTTTTAGTGAAAACATTTTATCAGTAATATTAAGTACCAAAGAGAGGAAAACTATACTATTACTTGAAAATTAAATTAATAAACATAGGATAATAAAATTATTTGAGTTTATTAGAAAATTATTAAATAATTCCCATTAATTTAAATTCAAGAATAAAAAATATATATTAAAATTTGATTATGAATTAATATCTTACAAAGATCAAAAAATTAAAGTTATAATTAACTGATGAATATATTATGTGTATAAAATTGAAATCCACAAAAAAAAGTGTATATAAAAAAATAAAGAAAAAAATAAATACACACATAATCATATAATATCAAAAAAAAAGAACTAATATAACCCAATGAGAAAAATTGGGTTACAAAATTCATTACCACATGGTAATTTTCATGTCAACTCCACTTGGATTAAATAATTCAAAATGAAAAATAAAATATCATGAATTATGTATTAATCAGGATAATTCATATGAAACAGCATTTATATACACCATATAAAATAAATTGTATGCATAAAATTAAAATAGTTCTAAATGATGTATATTCGAGATTAATTCCCTTATAGAATGCTTTATTTTGGTTGAATTTTTTTTAACCTAATGTATAATGGTTTAAATAATATTATTAAAATTATAAAAGAACCATATTAATATTTATAATTTCATAAATGATCATATTATAAAATTTTACCACCCATTTGTTAAAAATACTAATACTCACCCGTGTATATGCACAACATATTGGATTAATGGTTTTTATTTAATAATAGAATGATATTTGTAAAAGTTACCAAGAAATAGTAATATTGAGTATTTTTTAATCACAAAGTATTAGTGTATAAAAATGGAATAGGAGTTGACAAATATAGACACACGAGTAAAATTATTAAAAAATAAAGGATATATATAAAGGTATTTATAATTTTGGAGGTATATAGAACATCAATTTCATACTGCATTCATGTAATGCGGGTTGGCCATAGTGGATCAACACATGCGCTCCTCTTCACTACACACCATCTAAATCATTGGCCAACCAACAATGCGAACACATTCCATAGAAAAATTAAAGTGTGTAGTGTAATTTTATGTGAAATAGAAATAAAATATATGATTAGTTGTAATAATAAGAAATATTGGTTATTATAGTGAAATAAAAAGTGCGACAAAAATATTAAAGTTTCTATTTGTAGAAGTTCATCTATCAATGAAAATAAAATACAATGTAGTAACACATGGAGATGAAGCATCATCAATAAAAGGTGGAAGATATTAACCTGTTCGAAAAGTAAATAATGACAATAGTATAAACACTGTGATATTCATGTAAATTTTATGTTGTAATCTTTAAAAATGGTAGACATTATTTTTTCAACATAAATCCATGATGGAATGTTTTACCATAGAAATTATCAAACATGTGTTTTACCCTACAACCTACTAACTGTATACCTAGTCTACCATACTATAATACTTACACTTGTAAATTTAAACATAAACATTAATTAAAATAGGTCTTCCATGTGTTATGAAGCAAATAGGTCTCCAACATGTTATAATGACACATGAGAATACCAACATAGAAAAAAAATAGTATATAGAAATTAAATTTCAATTGTAAATAGATTTTTTGATTCATATGTAATATATTTTACATGTTTTTACAAAAGGATAAGTTGTATGAATTTAAGCAGTAAGAAAATGGATCACCTTTACAGCTCCTATGCGAGGCCATAAGTCTCTTATTAAGCTCACTTCAGATTCTCTCCCAAATCCTTAATTTTTTCATTTGATCTATTATGGGTTTCAAAGTCTTTAGCAAACCGGACAGGCACATCCCTCTCCAAAATAAGGGTACCTTTAAATAAAATAAAGATGGAGGATGGGATCATGGGGTGATATATAAGAAAAAAACTAAATCAAACTATTTTTTAAGAATTCATCAGCTCATGAGCTTGCTAGATTATTAACATATCTGTCACTCTAGGTTTCAGTCCAGAGCATAGGGTTGTAACCTTTTTTGGGGGGAAATATATCACAGTAGAACCCATTAAAAGTGTTGATCTATAGCCACATAAAATAAAAAACATAGGAAAAACACAAAAGGAAACATATTGGTCATCGAAATAAAAATCGATGGAACAATAACAATGGGATCATGGGCTTCAATACTTACATTCACATGACCCAAAGGACTCTAGTTTTTAGGGGCCAGTGATTCCTCTTTTTTCACCATTCATATCTGGGATGAAATAAAATGACGTTTTGGGGTATGAACATGATACAAATAGAGTTCCTACATTAGTTTTAGTTAATGATGCTCCAATCTCTGGACTACTTGTTTGAGTCATGGATGGTCCTTGAATAGAATTAATTGATTTGTTACTATATTTTTAATTTTCTTCAGTAGTTTCATCTACTACATGCAATGTATCAGCTACATTAGATTCTTCCTTAGGTAAACCTAATAAATAAAAACCAAGAAAATTCAGATGTGAATGTTTCATGATGATAATATTTCCTTGAAGTTACTTTATACAACACTTCTATTCAGGCATCAGTTTTCTCTAAATAGATCAATAGACAGTTTGAGAAGAAATAATAATTTATTTATTTGTTCATACTGAAATAAAATTAGAACAATACTAGGCCAGCACAACCCAATTGACATTTTTTATCTTGGATTCTACAGTCATTGTACCACAGGTTGATGAAGATTTAGTCAAGATATTGACATTTATCTATAATCAAATGGTCATATAAACTAAATAAGAATGAACGTTCAAATAAAACTACATAATTTATGCAACTTTTATTGTTTGGATCAAGAAAATCATGAAGTAGTCAGATCATCTGTGAGAATAATTTTGTGATATCTAATTTATTATCCAAATTTGAGCCTAAATGAGACCTTGAGTGGCTACTGGCACAGTTTCCAGCTAATTTGGGGAGGCTCCATAGATTTCTTCTAAATAATGACATGTGATTTACCCAGTAACTATAAATTCCTTACTAGAAATTCTGAATAATGGGCAAAAATGTTGAGTTTATGGGAAAAAAGAAATCTGAGGGTGAAAAAGGCACTAATAATGTATAAAAACATTCCAAACCAACTGTAGATTAAGCAATGTGAATCATACCAAAACTCTAAAAATGAAAATATTTGGATATTTAACCTTCAAAAAAATAAATATCACCTCAAATAATAATTATTGATGATGTATTTTCCTTAGTTACCTATAATAAAAATGACCGACAATCTCTGTTGTGATCTGGACACCGCTAAAATCCCCATAAGTTCATTCATTACTAAAACATAAATTCTTCTCTAAACAGATTACAAATTCCAAAACACATGATGCACAACTGAAACATAAAATTAAAAATAGGGTGAATATTCCATAGTTACAGAACACCTCTTGAATGTAAAATAAACCATTGAAAAATCAAATTGAAATGTATATGAAAAAAATATGGAATTTAGTTGCTATATTTAGAAAATAATTATATGTACTTTAGATAATTATATTAAACAAAAATTGATAATTTCTAGTAGAAAATATTGCAGTCACATAAATAGACATATATAATAGAGAACAGTACATATAACATTACATAAATTCATCCAAAAGTAGAGAAAAATATATAATAATAATAATATAATAAAATAATTAACAAAAACAATTAAAACATACAAGCAGGAAGACTAATCTTGGCACTATAAATAGAACACACTGAATATGAAGGTCAATTTCATGAAAATTGGTTGATAACTATAGTCAAATAAACTGTTGCCAAATATAATTGAGATAAACCATAGAAAAGGAGATATTGAATACAAAAGAATAATTGAGAAACAATGATAATAGAAATTTATACTAACAAAGCGTAAACTATGAACATAAAAATTTTGTTTTAAGAATCTCAATTGATGAAATTGTACAAGAGGAATGAAATTTGAGGGATAAGAACAATATTGATCAAACCTTGGGATATATGTTTGGGATTTATAGAAGAGGGATGAGGGGGGTTTATGTCATAATATAGTAAGAGGTAGAGGAGACACGATGGTAGGAGCGGGAGGTGGAGAAGCTATGGTGGGAGGAGTCAGAGTTAGAGTAAACATAGGTGTAGAAACAGGGGGAAAATTAGCCAGAGGCAGTAGATGGGTGTCGGGCATGTAGTAGTTATAGGATGAGGAATCTGAGGCATATAAGAGTTATAATGAGGATTATAAGGCATAATAGTTGAAGGAAGAGGAACCGGAGGTGTAGCTGTCAGAGGTAGAGCAGCAGGATGTGGAAGAGCCCTTAGCAATGGAGCCAGAGGTGGAGGAGTTAAAGGGGGAGTACCTAGATGTGAAGGCCAAGAAAATGGAAGAGCCATGGATGGAGAGGGGTGTCTGGGATGAAGCTCAAGAAAGCCTCTATAACCCTAATCATAGTGGAAGACAAGCCTAATCATGGGGGGAGGGAGAACGTGATAGGCGGAGGGATAACGTGAGTGGCGGAAACCATAGAAGGTGCAGAGGGAAAATGCGAGCGGTGGAGGGAGAACGCTAGTGGTTAAAACCCTAGAAGGTGGGGATAGTATATGAAAGAAGTTTAGGGAGACAAATTTTGGGTTACATGAAAGATTATATTTGTGGCACATAATTTGGAGGTGCCTAGGATTAGTATATAAAGTATATTTTATTCTTTTCATTTTTTGGGTGTCAATTGCCTTATTTCCCAATGCATGTTTTAACATGAATGTTCTAGTTGTTAATAATATTATATAGTTCTTTAATATAAAAAATTTTATTAATTTTGTAAATAAATTTTTTTCATCATATTCAATTTTAGTATCATTATTGTAATTTAAACAAGGATAATGGATCACATCGCTTCGTAGAGCTGGTAGGTTATATGTATACATGAGTGACATTATCGTTTTCTTAAAGGGTGAAAGGGTAAGGAAGTAGGTGATATATTAATTTAAATAATCAATATCATTTAATATATATTAAAAAAATCCTTAGATATATATTTTTTACATTCTATGTATAGTGGAAGTGTAAAAAAACCACATCGCATCTATGGTTGTATTCAGTTGCAAACACGAGCAACAATATCATAATTTAAATGGAAATGAAGTTATTAAATATAAGTGATATATTAATTGTAGATGTATAATAATAGGAAAAATATTATATAAATTTATTAAATCCATTATTATGTATGACCTTAGATGGTGGTGATAGAAAACAAATTACATTGGTTCGTGAGGTGGTATTCCCCTATACACGATATCGACGATTTCATTTACCACTTCAAGGAAGAGGATATGGATATATGTCATGAAAATAAAATAATAGCATAATTATTTGTTATATCCTTATTTTATTATATAATCATGATTCACCATTATTTTATGTGGCAGACTAAGAAACAGAATAAAAATACTCATTTAAGAACGATATTCCTTTTTCGGATAACTCTAATAGATTTTCACCAAAACCATTCCTAGGATGAATATATCAGAAAAAATGTATCAAGGATGTTCATATGGGAGTAATTAACTGATTTGGATAGTTATTGAGTGATCCAAAGGTCATGGATACATTAATAGATAAGGATATGTGGTGGCCTTTTATAATTAGGGGAAAGGACACACATCAAATTTGTAAAAATATCTAAATAAAAACACATTTTTATCATTACATAAGACTAAAAATGTTTCATTAAAGAATATTATAGTTTATAGGGTCTAAATATATCCATATAATACATTTTGTAAAATTTGGAAGATAATTTAACTCTTATATTTTTAGTTTGACCCCCGATAAATCAGTTTTAGTATAACTATGATAATTTGTTTACTTCTTTACTATACATAACAGAAAAAAATTGATTTGGGGTTATTATATAATAGAAATTATTTTTATTTCAAATATGTAATATATTTTAACAAATTCAAATAAAATATGTGATATAATTCTATTTAATTTTATATGTACACATAAGGTGAGAAATTGGATTCTCAAAGAGAAAATTCCCATTAGTATAGAATGATTTAACATAAAAAATTTAATTTTAATTAAATGAAAAACATAAATTTTTTGAATTTTAATATTATTGAACTAATTTTACTTTAAAAAAATATTAAAATATTATTTATCTCTATAAATAATTTAAAATTAAAGGATATTTTTATTATAAATAATTATTTTTCTCTATTCATTAAGAAAATAATTTTTTCATAAAATTATAAAAAAATCACCCAGGGATACTTTTCACATTTAGTATTAAAAAATTAAGTTTATTTTTTAAAGTAAACTTTCAATAATTTGTAAATATTAATTTTACATTATGTGGGAAAACTAGGACAAGACCATCTTTTACAGAATATAGTTTCTCTTAAAACATTTTATTTTCATTCAATTGATTCTTATTTTCTTTCTAGTTAATAGATAACCAATGAATTTTTTTATACCTATCTAAACCATATATTGTTCAAATTGTTTTATTACTATTCACACCCACCATTTTAACATTTATGATATAATGATAATCTATTTTATGGTTCCTTCATACAAAGGGTTTCATGTGTTGAAATCAATCACAGAGATTACATTTTAAAAATATATATTTTAGGGAGTTTTTATCTCAGTGTTGTATATAGAATATGAAAATGAATGAAATTTTATTCTTTTATAATATAAGGGTATTCCATTCTACCAGCCTCAAAATTTGATATTTTACTCAAAAATAAAGCATTTGATATTTGAATATTCATTTATTTAAAACCCTAATCATAAAAGGGTTAATAAAAATAGTATTAAAAATGTGTAAATGTATTTAAAAGGGTAATAGGGAATAACACATAAGAAGGTTTCCGTGTAAGAGATCATTGGTGAAAATTAAAGATATGGGTATGGAAAAAACAATAAATAATTATAGAAATTGATAGAGATAATTGATCAAAATAATGTGAATGATCAATGGAATGTTAAGGACCTCAAAACCATCAAGTTTTGATGAGTCAAATGGCCATGGAGTCATTGGATATGAAGTTAATATGGTAAAAAAATCAATATATTTTTCCTAATGTTGGCTAGTTCATTTACTATTTATGAATATAATGAAATATTCTTACTTGATATATTTCTTTTTTATAAGAACAATTTCATCCTTCGGTTGTTCTTCTATAAATTTCAACTTTAGTCTTTACTCCATGAAATGAATATCCAAAACATAATTTCATTTTCTTGAATAAATCAATCTTACTTTAAACAGATCAAAAGAACCATAAAATATTGAGATATCTTTTCAATCATTTCTAAATATTTTCCCAAATAAATATGTTTTTCATAAGTTATTAATTTCTAATCCTCAATAAAAAAACACTAGTTCATCATTAATATTTAGGTATCAAATCATTCTAGTTAAAAATTAAATATTAACCAAAACATCATATAGTTACGTGGTTGGTGTTAAACTCTTATCATCCCTGTTTTGTCGGTTCAAGACCCATGGCCTTTTAAAATATGATGGGTTGTCACCCTGTATGTGGGTTTTAAATTTTCTAAAAACATATAAATTTAATTTCTATAATGTTTTAAAATTAAGATAACATATAACCACTACAACTTCAAAGATAAGAAAAACATTAAAGGTTTCCAAAAGCTTTAATCATATCCCAAAATATTTATGGTCATTATTCATCAAATAAATTTTTTATATACTAAAATAATAGGTCATATTCCTATAAATGTTATCCAAAATTATCATTAATGATGTTATATTCCCACTATAAAAAATTTTCTAGAGGGGTGTTTATAACTTTGACCAACTGGTCAACCACAGGCTCATAAACCCATTGTGGTTTCCATAACTCTTAACTTAATAAATCGATATATGGTTATAATATTTAATACAATCCTTCGATGTTTTATGATTCTTATAATAAGAATACCATTGTTAAAAATAATTCTTCAATTTAATTCTTGAATACCAATACATAAATAATTCAATATTTTTATTTCAATATTAGGTACTTCCATGGTCTATGGTAAAACACTTAGAATAGTTAATTGACATGAATAATTACCAGGTTCCCCACATTTATGAAAATGAATTATAAATGGATCCCTATACTTCTCCATCATACTCTTCATTTTTCCTCAGAAATACATTTCATTAATCCCTTATTTTTGAAACCTAAATCATTTTCCCATTAATTTGACTCACTTTCAAGGGTTCAATTTCAACAATTCTAAAATGGAGAAAATTGATCCTTCTTTCCTCCGTGGTCTCCATCATGAGTGCTCTTAGAAAACTCTATCATTCTATTATTATGGTGAATCTGGGTGCTGGTTAAGGTATAGGATGTTAATAATATATTGAGATAATTAATTATTCATAATAATCATATCATTCACTATATAAATAATACCATTTCGTTGATTATAGTCCCCACATTTTCCTTCATAATAAATTTTATCATGATTCCTTCGGGTTCTAGCCACTAACTAAAACAAAAGGTCATAGTATGGGAAAAAATAATTTCATGGGAAAACCCATAAAATCATTTATAAGATGTCGAAATAATGGCGCATTATTTTCAATAAAAAATAACATAGGTCTATCATATTCTATTCATTGTCATTATCTTTTAAAATTCATTATAATGGTCTGTAAAGAAAATTTGAATTATCACAAACATATCCCCTGAGAGTGCCAAACCAAATGTGTAGTAAGGATCATTTTTGTGTACAATTTAACATCAAGTCAAGCATAATGTGAATTTTTCTAATTTATTATATCTAGATACATTTTTTAGAATAACCATGTTATAACACCTCAACCAGGAATCCACTTTAAACAAAGATTTGGCCCGATTTACCACTCGTCTTTAAGGATGCCTCCTCATACACCAATGGCTTTTGACTAGTATTGATGATGTAAAGAGGTGATAGTGGAAATATTATACCCTCATGTTGATAATAATGATCGTATATGTATATAAAACAGTGTTTAAATACCATAACACACAAATATACTATCAAACTTAGGATAAGCATAATACAATGACATTGGAATATTAATAAATAAGAAGGAAAAGATTCTATTTGTTTGAAACTTTCCATAACAGGTCATACAAAGTTATAGACAAACAAGGTATCGTGTGGATGACCCTCGGTATATATATATATATATAAGAACACTAAAATGAAACAAAACTCAATAGAAAACACCATTTGATGCAATAACTACTATGGTCTCTTTCCATCCAACCATACACAAGGTCCAACTTGACCACTAAGGTACAATACCTGAGATCAATCCCTTAACAGATCACATAGCCATAATGTATAGACATATCCTAAGGCACCAATTTTGGTTATGAGAATAAATCTCATTAGGACACCCCCAGTGTGTTCATGTCTTACATCCAGGATAATTATAGAGTAATAAATATAAAAAAGGAAACATATTCATATTAAATAAATGACCATCTTACCTTGTGATCAATAGCCACAATGAAGTGATCACCGACTTCTTCTATCATCTATAATCTCTAAACATGTTCCCCTAGTTATGTATAGCATAAATCACTTGTCTATAAATATAAAAAAAAATTGGCGTGGATCCATGGTATTCCATGACGAATTGAATCCATGGTTTACCCTTAAGATCCACCTCAAAAATATTTCAATGACACCATGTTCTATCAATCATATATCCCAAAATCTAAATGGAATTCTCAATCAATATGATCTAGGTCCCATGGACTTTCTCTCAAATATTCTATACTAGATCAAAATCCCAACATATGAGGTATAATGATATTTTCCCTCCAAATAATTATATCTATCATCTAAATAGCCTAAGTCCCAAGGCACGGTGATAATTATCCCCTAAATATACTAACCCAATGGAATCAAGTATCATAGACATCCTTATCCAACAATAGAGAGTATCATCAACATCAACTGATAGTCAATCACTATCCACGCTTATTTCTATAGTGAACTCCCCCATAACATAACTGATGTTCAACACCATAACCTAATATGCATGGTCTATGGGGTCCTCTACCCACATGAGTGGTCAACACCGCCATTATTTGAGTCCTATATGTGTTCAAACAACTCTAATTTTGCATCATCTAATAAACAATGAGCATAAATCAACCAACAAAATCCTAATCCACATCATCTAACACCTCATTCCACTCTGACTGTTTCACTAAATCATGTTACTCAAGACCATCCCGAGTAACATGGGACATGCACAACCTAATGATTTCATTTCCTTAATCTGATTACCATGTATCCCATCATGATGATCAAGATCACCCAAACTATCTTGGGCCAATCTCATCTTGATGAACCAAGTCGCCTTGGTACAGGTGGCTAACACCACATCAGTCCTTGTGTATTTCCCATCATATTATCATGGAACCAATTAATTCAAAAAATTCCACTCAATTTAAATCAAAATCACATCCTAACCCACCAAGGTTAGTCCAATACCATTTCCTGAAATGACCATTTATAGTGGAGAAAGAACATTCCCATAGGCATATCATATGATAATTTAAATAATTTAATGAAATCGTAATTAATTAACTAAGTTCTTACCCAGAAAACTCACAATGTCTATATGAACTCACCACCAAAACACTTTTCAAATTATGGAGAAATATAGGAACAACCTATGTAATACTATTAGACACTCACTCATCTGATATCATCCACTAACTAAATTCAAATCGGATGAAATTTTCACTTTAGTAGAATTCCCTAAAAATGTGGAAATAGAGATCCCACAGATTTAGCACATTGTAGGAAGAGAGTAGAATAAAATAGGATTATAGATCGAAGGACTTATTAATGAGATTCCTTAGCCACATATAGATAGATGATCAATGTATAGATGAAGGGGTTGGATCAAATATTATTGGAGGAGGAGGTTTGGAGGAGGACACTACAACACATGGAATAAAGAGAAGGGGAAGAAGAATGATCAAATTAAAATGGAGGGGAAAATGGAAAATTTTCTATATTTTAATAATTGGATGATTTGGATACACAGCTCAGCTAATAATTCATCAACCATGTGGTACCCGCTATCTAGGCACCACACCTCTCATGGATAGGGTTAATGATTTACAAAAACACACACATACCACACTAATTTAATCTGTTAAGAATTGTAGAGGTGCTCTCAATGTCATGATCCCCTACCCATATAGTTTAAAAAAATTTAGTGTTGTAGTTAGACCACACAATTTCCCCTAGGAGGCTTCATGGTTTTTCAAAACTATAGGAACCAGTATGCACTTTCCTGGATCTGTGTTTCCTATCTTTATGCACCTGAAACCCTAAGGTATATGTTGAACTATAAAACCTATCTAAAAACCATTCCTTGGGTAAATAAAACCCCTGAAATTAGGTTCAAAATATCGAAAGACAATTTTTTCCACCCAAAAATGTCAAATGAGTTCAAACTTACTGGAGAAATAGACTTTCCAAAACCCGGTATGTTATAATCTCTCCCACCAAAACATAGCTCGTCCCTGGGCTATCATGGATTGCCAGAGATGGAACCAAATATACCCAACTTAGAAAAATCAACTCATTATACCATTCTCGTAGGCTAACTCCCCTCAAGGTGGTCCCCATCATAGGATTTACTAACCTGATCGCTTCCCAATAAATCTCATGACTCCCGATGATCCACCCACCATCCTAGAAATACAAAGACATATCTTGATACATTGTGAATCATTCACCTTAACATGTTCTCAGATCATACCAGTGTCATATTTGACACCCATTATATCTCATCATCTCATCAAATTCTTATATTTTATATGTTCCTTAAATGAAACTCATAATAACCCAAATCTCCTTAGATTCCCATAGATACTGCATCTCAACAAATTCCCTAAAATAATCATAAATCATATATACATATGAATTCCCATCAATATCATTCTTCCTATGCACCTCATATAAAAAATTCACCCCATCACTGCCCATAATAAAACCTAGTTCCAACACACATTTTATATATATATATATATAACAAATAATATCTGATTCCAATCTACTAACAAGTGATTGGTTTGTCCAAAAATAGAATCTGTGAACCTTGTTCTCTAAAACTAGCTAAATCCCAAAACAAATAGAACACCCAACCATACCCACATTCAACCTATAACTATCTTTGTCTCCCCATACTACTATAAACCTAGAAAAACCACTCCATTTGATTTTCCTGAATCCTAACTACCTGAGGAATGTCCCACCTATAGAGTTACACAAGCTATCAGCCACTAACCCCACTATTGGGTCCCATTATCTCTACCAAATCCTTTCTATGTAGCTAAATCCCAGATACCCGATATTGGTATCACACTGAGTCTGACCTCATATTTTGGAGTCTACCTCAGTGCCTGGGTCATATCTCTCTAAAATTATTTTCTAAAGAACATCTTGAGATGCCTAATCTGTCCATAATCACTACACTATTTTAGAGGCCACATGCATTATGTCTAGACAAGTATTGGATCCCCGCACTATAATCAAAATACTAAAGTCCAACTCTTTAGCATTATTCTTAATTATTGGTCTTGGATACCCTATTGATACTACTCATAGCCTGACTTCCAACAACCCGATGCATCACAACAGTAGTCACTTGAATCTATCACACGACTCGAATAAGATCGGTTCGTCGGACTTCCCTCTGCTATTACAAACTAGATAACCACTTATAGAAATGAAATCCACTAGAAAATATTTATCTATAACTTGATGGTGTGACTCATTTCATGCTCAAAACATCAAGCCATTAATATGTAATCACCATCTATATAAAGAGAAAAATGTGACAGGTTTGTGAAATTCATCGAGCATTCCCTGAAATAACTATCCCCAAACTGGAGATTAATGAACTCTTAGGTTTTTCCTTTATTAGAATCTTTAGAAAGAATTTATTGATGAATCTGGATTCAAAATCCTTCCAATCAATTTATTTTTGTCTTCATTCATGTACATATACAACCCACCCACACTTTACTGGTCCTTTGAGCATATATGTCACCATCTTTACCCTCTACCTGGTGGTTTCTTGAGCAATTCAAATATCATTTAAAGAGACTTATTCATGTTCTCATCCTCCTTTTGTCCACCCTCACCCTAAAATAGGAATGGGTTATATGTTTGTAACTCTAGATTCAGGTATTCCATTGATGGTTCATCTCCCTGAGATCCCTTGTTGATGCCCTAGATAAGCCAAACTATAAATTCCCAAAGATACTCATCACGACATGGACCAAAATAATAAAAATATTTTGATATCAGTACCTATAATAGATCATGTACCTATGTCTCACAATCCATATGACCCTCATGGGACTCACCCCAAGCATCAGCAGCCTAATATCATGCACTATAAATTAGCACCACATGACTACCCTCCTGACGCTCCACCAAAACCTATCTTGGTGTTATTTTTCTGAATACTAATATAATGGTCAAACTTCCATAATAGTATATATATATATAATAGATAATTAAATATTTAATATAAATTGAATCTCACCACTCATACACTCCCCTACCACACCTTTTCAGAAGATATCCTACCTGAAGGCCCTTTTCCTACTTGTATAAGGGACATGTATCACATGTATCCTGGCATCATGGCCCCCATCCTACCCAAATTAGAGTTAGGAATAAAGTATCATATGCCCTCAAATCCCCTCACCTTACCATAATAGTTTCAATCATCACATATAATATTAGGTTGCTGAGTAGAATGACACCTAAGAGGCTATACCCTGAAACATTTTTAACTTCTTTGTAGACACATTAAACAACTCACCCTCTACCATTATCCCCACCTACTCATATCAGATTTTGTCCCAAATACACACACACACACACATAGATATATATATATATATATATCATAGAACATAGAATAACACATAAATTTCATTGGAGTCAAATACCTGGGACAGCTGAGTATAATTCCACATAAGATAGGCTAAAAAGAAAAACAATATTTTGCATCCATTGTTGAAACATTAAAAAACCCACCCCTCTTAGTGAGGTCCGGGTTCTTAATGGAAATCATAAGAAAAACACACCATATGAGCCTATGTTCCAATCATGATATACAAACTATTCTAACTTTTCATACTGATCTAAGTTTTAAAATCTATAAAATAAATAACATCACACCCAAGACCTCCACCCAAGGTGGAAATAATATCAACTGTAAAATTGAAAATAAGAACATAATTTTCCCACTACTAAAAACATTGTCTAGCACACATTCATGGGGTTGCAACCACCCAAACATGAGCTCTATACCCAGTCTCAACTACATCCTTGTCTCTGGTATACCATTTCCCATATAGTATGACCCAATAAATAAACGTAAATTATGTGTTACCATTAGTATCTACAAAATTTATGAAAACAAATAAAAGAGAAGAAAACACCTATGATACCTTCTTTAGTGCCCCGCCCTAAATACCACTTTAAAATGTGTCTATGTTGGTTTACCATTAGTCCTTATGCATACCTCCCCGAACTATAATTGTTTCCATATAATAGTGATAATAGAAAGTGGTGATATAGGGGTAAATATACCCTCGAGTTGATAATAATGAAGGTCTATGTTTATAAAAAAGGCATAAGAAATACCATAAAATAGTAGAAGCATTATCAAACTTATCAGAAGTATAATACAACATCATCAGAATAATAATAGACAAAAAGAAAAAGATACCATATATAGATAACATTAAATAATAGGTCATACACATCTACAAAAAAACATGGTCAACCATTGGAGAATATAAATATAATAATATAAAAACTCTAAAAAGATAAACTCAAAAGAAAACTCAAGATAATGCAATAACCACCATGGATCCTTTCCATAAATCCCATGAAAAAGCCCAAACATGATCACTTTGGTCCTTCACTTTAGATTGATCCCCTACCAAATCATAGAAAAAAAATGCTGAAACATGTCATGAGGGACACATATACGGTGATAGAAACTTTATTAATAGGCCACTACCAATGTGTTCTAGTCTTACATCCATCATAATACTGGTGTACTAAATATAAAAAATTCAGTACATGAAAAATCAATAAATAACATGCTTCCCCTGTACTCAGTAGCCATGAGGAAGTGATCGCCTACTTTGGTCGTCATCATTAATATCTGAAAAACTTCCCTCACTTATATATATAATACAACACCTTTATCTATATATATAACTATGGAAATGAGGATTTATAGAATAAAGACTAAGGCATCCCCTGACAAAATGCATCTCAGGTGAAACCATAGGTTCCACCAATAAAATATTTCATCAGAACCATGTTCCATCAATCAAGTAACTGACATTCAAATGGAACACCAAATCAATATGATATAGGTCCCATGGACCTGCACTCAAAGATTCTATATCGTCTTAGCAACCCAATTGTCGAGGTGCATCGATATTTTTTCCTCTAAATATTAATCATTGTCCTCTAAAAAGCTGACATCTTGATAAATTATTATATATATCCCCTCATTATCCTGGCCCAATGGCCTCAATTTCTATGGCTAGCCTCAGCCCCAACCTATGGTCTCATCACCATCAACTGACGGTCCGTCACCATCTAGGAGGCTTTCTACAGTTAAAAACCACAAAACATAATTGATGGTCAACACTATCACCTATGTCGCGTGGTCTACAAGGGCCTCCACCCACATGAGTGGCTAAAAAACCTTGATCTGAGTCCTATCTATGTAAACATGACTCTAATGGCATGTTGGAAAAGAAAAAATGAGTGAAAATTACCCAAATTATACATATTCCACATCATATGGCACCTCCTACCCCTGTGACAATGTCCCTAAAATTTGATGGTTGACACCACCTCAAGTCACCCAGGACATTCCCAACCTGACGATCACAATTCTTTAATCCAGTGACCATGTTTCCCAACCTAATGATCAAGATTACCCCATGTATCATATTCCAAGATCTTCCTGAAGAACCAAGTCACCTCATTCGAGGTATTCAACTCCACATCAACTCTTTTTCCTTTACTATAACATTCTCATGGAACCATGAATTTCAATGTCAACAATTCAATTCTGTATAAATCAAGAACTTGACTGAACCTACCTAGGTTATTCCAAGACACTTACCCAGCTTGAATATTTATAGTGGAGAAAGAGCATGCCCATATGAATCTTATATGGTTGTTTAATCAATTTAATAAAAATTTAATTAATTAACTAGGGTCTCACTCAGACAACCCACATGGATTATATTAATGCATCCCTAAAACAATAAAAAAATATAGGAAAATTCTAGGAACCAAATACCTCATACTAGTAGCTGCTTTCTCGTCTAATATCATCACTAACTCAATCTGAATCATGAGAAATAAGTGTTTTAGATTAACAAACATAAAATATGGTAAAAGAAATTACATAGATTTAGAAAATCATATTAATATATAGAAGAGGAGGAGAGGCTATCTGATTGAAGGTATTACTGAGATGAATCTATATCCCGTAAAAAATTGATGATTAGTGTTCGGATGGAGGGATTGACTCAAATCCTATAGGATAAGGTAGTTTGGTGGATCCCCCTAATTCACATGGAAAGAATGAGAAAAGAAGAAGGATGATAAAATAATAAAGCAGGGTAAAATGGTTGTCTCCCCCTTTTTTTTAAAAAACCTCATAGATTGGATAATACTTCCCTAATTGTGGGGTGCCCAATTTCTAGGTAGCTCACGTAACACTTTTAAGGAACATGGTTTACCCAATCATGTGTGGGCCATGTGAATCCCCACTACTAAAACAATGCATTGTCTATCACACAGTCATGTGAAACTTCCCATAAGTCTTGAAAATCCACACCATTGTTGAATGTGGGCTATATGGTTTCTCTTAGGAGGCAACATGGTTTTTACAAAATGTGTTCCCCAGTATTAACTTTCCCAAAACCATGTTTTTAGGCTTTGATGCACCCAAAACACCTAGAAACATTCCAAACCATAATTCCTATCTAAAAAAAGTCCTTAGGTCAATCAAACTCCTAGAGTGATGTTTCAAATATTTAAAGAAATGTTGGACCACTCACCAAATGGAAAATGTTAAAATTTACTCAGAAAATGGTCCGTTCAAAATCCTTGTGCATTACACTTGTCCACTTTTATTATCCAAACTGGGACAGATTTCTAGGAAAAACCACATAATATATACATTACTAAAACATTAATATTTTATTATATAATTATCCTCTATTTCTATCATTGGGTTATGTTCCATAATATGTTTTTTATGAAATCTAGTTCATATGGTATCTACTAAAAATAACTAATACTAACTGTAAAGACCTTCAACCTAGTATCCAAGAGCTGGTGTATACCTTATTACATGGGCATTAGGTACGATCGATCACATCCCATGTGACCAAATAGTTTGTAGCCTTTGTATACTCAATAGATACATAATTACCATATTACATTTTAATAGAGAAATTACAATACAATTTTTTTATCAAAAATATCATTATTCCCTATAGAAAATCCATACATATCATTTTTGTATACTTCCTAGATTCCTAGGAATGGAAAAAATAAGGGTGTGCTTAGATTCTTTATAAGAGTTACATATCATAAAATTTGTCACTAGTGAATAAAAAATAATCAACAATGAATCACCAATATATAAATGTATATAAATGAACAAACTAGATATTTAATCAATGACTTGACTATCATTATTTGATAAGGAATAAAAAATATGGAAGGATAAATAACTCAACATACATTCCATTTAATGAACATGGAAATCATGAGTAGATAAGGAATAATCAATATAGAAAGAAAAATATCTGAACATACATACCATTTAAATAACCTGACTATCATGAATAGGTAAAGAATAATAAATATAGAATGTTTAATAACTGAACAGACATTCCTTTCAACTAACATGACTATCATGGATAGATAAGGAATAATCAACATGAAATTGTAAATAACTAATGAAATAATCCATTTAAATATCATGAATATCATTAATAGATATGGAATGATCAGTATGGAATGGTGAATAATGGAAAAAACATACAATTTAAATAACTTTAATACCATGAATAGATAAGGCCCAATCAATATGACAAGGTAAATAACTAAAATCAAATGACATTTAATCAATAAAAGGTGAATTAAAATTATTTGAGAGATAATTTCATTGATAAAATATCATGGATAATAATAAAATGAATTCTTAATGAAGTAAATTTGTAATTATTGGACATCATGGTTTTAGAAATCATGATACCTCTACTAACAATACCTTTCACAAGAAACTTTAAAAATGATGAGTAAGTACACACTGAAAACCCATTTAACTAAGTATATCCAATTGATTTTCCTCATGTGACTACCGATGCATCAATGGGAAACATATAACTAGGACATAACCATATTATAATATCCAAATAAATCCTCATATATCTAATAATCGATTTAATTTAGGAATAATAGGCCTTGTCAACAAATTTCAATATCAAGTAAGGAATATAGATTAATAATAATATCATCAATAAATCAAATAAGATTAAAACTAATTTACCTTATGTAGAAAAGATATGCAATTAATGAAATAAGCATATCCATGATAAATAAAATCGATATTTATGATAAATTTAATGTCCAATGATAATAGGAAAGTGAATATTTCATGTAAAAGATAATGATTGCGACAATAAATTGAGAATGTAGATGCCAATATATTCATTGGTCAAACTGATCATAAACCGTCCAAATAAATAATAATGATGGTATTAATACATCATATTACAAGTATAGTATAAGTAAAATAATGAGTTATTTATGATTAATATAAATACCAAAACAATATGTCTAAAACATTTTTGAGGAAAATATCCTTGTAACTTTGAAAATAGTTTTAAAACTAAGTGTTCTTAAATTATTTAGAAAATATTTTAAATTGAAATTAAACATTAAAAAAATAAGTTATGCTATAAAAAATTGTGTTTTCATGATGGCAGGAAATTCTATTCTTTCCATACTTGTTAAAACAAATATTACATTCAAATTTTATATAAAATCTTGATAGAAATTTTTTAGAAAACCACATAATGATTTTTTTCAAACACATTTGTAAAAATTAATACATTGGGAATAAATAAATCAATAAAACTTTTGGATAATAAAAAAAATATTTTTGAAACCATTTTCATAAAACATTGTTTTGGATGAAAAATAATGTTGTCCAAAGAGAGAAATGAAGTGTGATTTTATTAAAAATATTTTCTTAATCGATTTAAGTACTAAAGTGATGAAATTTATACTATTACTTGAAAATTTAATTAATAAATAGAGAAGAATAAGATTATAGGGTTTTATTATACAATAATAAAATAATATCCTTTAATTTAATTGGAAGCATAATTAATCATAATTAAAATGATATTGTGAAATAAACCCTTAAAAAGATCATAATGTTGAAGTGAGATTTATCCAATGAATTTATTATGTGTATAAAATGTATATTCACCTAAAATAAGTTGATATACTAAATAATATTTTAAAAATTCAATACACACATAATCAAATAAGATTAAAGACAAATATGAAGTAATATAACCCCATGAAAATAAATTGTGTTATGAAATTCTTTAGCACTTGTTAAATTTAATGTCAAACATATTGGATTAAATAATTCAAATTAAAACAAAAAATACCAGTATTTATTAATTAATCTTGATAATTCATTTCAAAGGGGTTGTATATACACCATATAAAATGAATTAAGTGTGTAATATTATAATATGCCTTAGTGAAGTGAAATTTGGATAAAGTTCATTACATCATGCTTACTTTGGTTGAACATTATTTAATACAACTTATAATGGTTTTAATAATGTTATTGATTTATACCATATCCATATTCATATTTATAATACCCCCCCCCCCCTGAATGGCTCGAAGGCCTTCTTTTTTATTTCTATTATGGATAATCCCCCTTTTAAGGGTTTAATGGGAACCTGTACATGACCCGTAGGCCCAAGGTACAAGGCCCGACAAACCCACAATACATGACCCGAAGGCCCAAAGGCATACCATGCCCAATACATGACCCGTAGGCCCAGCCCACTTCAATTTCCCCTCCCTAGATTATTGCGTCATTGATCACCTAGCTCCCCACCTTGCATTGCTGATCGGCTAGCATTGCCTCATACAAAGTTGTACGGTGCCTGGTCCCGATGGCGGCTACCATACCATCTCATTCTTCCAATCTGTTTAGCTCTACATCTTTTGGATGCTACTCATGTTTCTCTGATCCTTTTTTGGGGCCTGTTATGTGTGAACTGGGCTAATCCATGGTCTACGTGACCCGATGGCCCTATGGCCTGAAGGCATTTGGCGACCCAAAGGTCCTGGAGACCCGTAGTCCCAAACCAGTGGCCCAAATGCCCAAATCGGGTAAATAGTTTGAGCTACTACAGTACCAAACAGTAACTGCTATAGTGACTACTACAGTACTGCTACAGTACTGCTACAGTACCCCCGGAAATTTTTCTCCACCCGGTTTTGAAATCGGGTCTCTTGGATGCCAAGTAGGAGCTCTTAACACTTGGGTACGGGCTCATTGGCCATATTTATAATATCATATATGATATTCTTATAAAATATTTCCACCTATTTGTTAAAAATATTTCATTATTTTCATCATGTCATGTGTTAATTTCCTTGATTTATCATACATGTTTTAACGTGAAAGTTTTAGTTCATGATAATATTATATAGTTACATAATATCCATAATTTTATTAATTTTAAAAATATAATTTCTATTAATTCTATACAAATTTCTAATCATTAATTAAATTTGAACATGGAGAATATATAACATCAAATTGTAGAAACAGTACGATGTACGCACACACAGGAAACTTTATAATTTCATTAATAGTTGAAAGGTTAATGAATAAGGTGGTATATTACATTTAAATAATCCATTTAATTCTTTATATATCTCATATGTTCATTAAATTTATCCTTATTACATTCCTTTTAAATTGTAAGTGAAAAACAAATTACATTGTTTTGTGAGGTGGTAGTATGTCGTACACACGAGCGACATTATCTTAATTTAAATCGCATATAATGTAAGAATTATATGTGATATTATACCTACTGAAGTATAGTAATATTATAAATATAATATTAATGAGTTAAATCCATAATTATATCCATACTTTAAAGGTGGTGATGGAAAATTATTTACATTGATTCGCGATTAGGTAGTCTACAGTACACACAATCAATGGTTTTGTTTCCCATTTGACAAAAGGGGCAATAAATATAGGACATGCACTTAAAAATTAACAGATAATTATAATTAATATACTTAATTTATTTTTTAATCATAGTATAATATGATTTTAAGGAGGTTTAATAAGAAACAAAATAAAAATACTAGTTTAAGATGTTTCCTCTTCTTTACAAAACTTCTTTTGGTTTGAAAAAAAATAGCCTTCCTATGATGTATTAATAATAATAATAATGGATATAGAATGTTTAAAGGGGATTGACTAAGTAATTTGGGAATTTCATGGCTGAACCAATTTCATTAGGAAGTGTGAATATGAGAGGATAATGTGTCTCCTTTTATAAGTGGGTGAGATGAAACCCACAAGAAATTTTTGAAAATATTTAATTACACCCACATTTTTATCATGAAACAAGAAATAAAATTGGTTATTTGAATATATATATATATATATATATATATTAGAGATTATATGGTCAAAATATGGATATGTAATAGGTTTTTTAAAATTTAGTAAGTCATTTTAACCATTATCATTTTAGTTTAACCCCTATTAAATCAGTTTTTACCTTAACTGTGATAATTAATTTTTACTTATTTTACTATAAATAATGGTAAAAAATTTATAATGACCTTATTAGATAATATAAATTAATTTCATTCCAAATATGTAATCCATTTTAACAAATTAAATTCATATATTTGGTAAAATCTAATTTAATATTATACCCATAGACGCAGAGAAAAGGAATATTTTCAAAGAAAAATTTATAATAAGTATAGAATGTTTTTATATCAAAATTCAATATAAAATTGATTAAAATTAGATAAATTAGTTAAATTTTAATATAATTGAATTAAATTCTTTTAAAACCTATTTAATATATCATTTAACTTTGTAAATAATTGAAACTAAAGGTTATTTTTCATTAAAAAAATAGTATTATTCCATATTTATCAAAAACAAAATTATCATTTTAGAAAATTCTCAAAAAATCAACAAAGTATAATATTGATATAATAATTTAAAAAATAAATTTTATTTTAAAAAATAAATTTTATAAATGTAATACAAAGTAATTATAAATTTATTGTGAAAAGTGTGACTACACTGTCATTTAGATAATATATGTTTTCAGAAAAAATTTCTTTTTCTTTAAAATGTTTCTTTTTTTATTTCTAATAAATAGAAAACGAATGAATTGTTTTATACATGTATAGCCCATATAAGTTTAATAATATATTTATTAATATTAATAGACTCCAATTTAGTGGTTGGGTTATAATGGTATTCTATTTTATAATTTCTTTATACTCGATGTTTCATGTTTCACATGCTATAGAAGAGATTAAATTTAATGAAAACAATTTGGCTTATTTAAAATGAGTGTTGCATTCTGAATATGATATCAAATAAAATTTCATTATTTTATAATTTTGTATTGTTAAATAATTCTCTCCCCAACATCCTTAGAAAAATTCTATAACATATGGTCCTCATAAAATACCAACCCTATAGTTCTTAAGATGATGTCTAAAGGAGGATTCACCAAGAGAAGGTAATCATCTTAACAAAGATATTCCTTTTTATTTATCCTTTGAAAACTTTAATTCATTTAAAAAAATAAAATATAAAAACATGAATATATAAAATCTATTGATATGTTATTATGTTGATGTGATAACCAATATCCATCTCCCCTTTAATCAAATGGGAATAAAATTTGTCGATGTTGTGAATGACAGACTACCTCCTCGCGAGCCGATGTATTTCGTTTTCCATTGTCGCCACTCATGGATATATATAATGATGTATTTTACATATTTATATGATATTTTTGACATAAATATACTCCATTAAATATAATATAACACATACTTATCACCATCCAATCTAATGTGAAATAATAATGTCTCTCATGTGTATATGCGGAGTAACGCCTACATGTAGATATGTGAAATTTTTATTATTTTATTATGAAATAGATAGTAATAAATAATAATGTAGTTAATATATGTGATTTGTATGAAATTATATTGATTTTATAATATTAATATATCACCCACTTTCTTACTGTTTAATCCATTAGGGGAATTATATTATTGTTCCTCCAAACATAGAACCTAACTTCTCCATGAAGTAATACAATTCATTTTCCATGTCTAGTATTCATGAATGATTATAAAAATTTATATAATTATAAAATATTATATTTACACCATTAATATAATTATTTATATTACACATGTATATATATCCTTTATGCAAGAATCAATACTTTCATAACCATACATGCATGAGAAAACAAGGAAATTAACACCACAAATAATGAAAATAAAGAAAGTTTATTAACAAACGGTTCATAAAATGTCATTTGAGGAAAATGTGTGATATTATAAATATAAATACAGTCTTGTTATAAATTAATGTTAATATTAAAACCATTATATAGTATTTTAACATGTTTCCATCCAATATTATGTGAGGAAATAGATTTGGTTAGGGGTGTCCATGGGTCGGGTCGGGTCAGGTTGGAGGCGTTTCAGGGCCTGACCTGAACAAAAAAGTTCATGTTGGGTCAGGTCGGGTCGGGTCACATGCTTTAGGAGCAGCTGACCCAACCCAACCCAACTCGTTGGGGTCGGGTTACTCGCTGCATTCCCGAAGGACCCAACCCAACCCAATCCACTATCGGTCAGGTCAATTCGGGTTGGCTTATATGTGTAAACCCAACCCAACCCGACCTAACCCGTCCCAACCCGACAGACCCAAACCAGCCACTCAGACCCAACCCCCCTAGACCCAACCCGATGGACCCTTGCACTGTACCAGACTACTGAACCAGCCTACTGTACACCCCTCCCCTATACCCTGCCCGATGGACCCCTGTTTCCCCTCTATACACCAGCCTACCTGTACCCCTCCCCCTACAGACGAGCCTTCCCCCACCCCCTCTCCTGCCCCTCTCCCCCAATAGACAACCCCCCCCCCCCCCCGCAGCCCCTGCCTCCCTCCCCCCTACACACCAGTGCCCCCCTCTTACACCCCTACACAAAACCCCTCTCCCCCCTTCACACAAAACCCATCCCCCCTCCCCATACACCCCCTACCCCCCTGCACACCATCCTCCACCCTCCTGTACCCCTGCACAAAACCCCTCTCACCCCTGCACACAAAACCCATCCCCCCTCCCCCTGTACCCCCAGCCCCCCTCCCCCCTGAACACCAGCATCCCCCCTCCTATAACCCTACACAACACAACACCCCTCTCCCCCTGTACACAAAACCCAGCCCCCACACCCCTGAACCCCCTTCCCCCCTCCCCCCTACACATCAGCCTCCCCCTCCTGTACCCCTTCACAACATCCCTCCATACCTACATTGCACCACTACACCAGCCTAAAGTAGCCTCCTTGCACCCGTGCACCCCTTCCCTCTCCCCCTTGCACACTAGCCTCCCCCTCCCCCCATACACACTTTCATGTAAACCAGCCAGCCTACCCCCCTCTCCCCCTTGCACCACCAGCCTCCTTGTACCCCTGCACTAGCCAGCCTCCCTCCCCCCCCCCCCCGCACACTCCCCCGCTGCACACTCCCCCTGCAGACCAGCATGCCCCCTACAAACCAGCATGCCCCCCTCCCCCCTTTCGTGCACAGCAGACCCATCCATCCCCCATGCACCCCTGTACCATCTTGTCTTCCTCCCCAATCATGTACCCCTGCCCCCTCCCCACCCCCACCCCCCTCCTCCCCTGCACACCACCTCCCCCTGCACACTCCCCCTCTTGCAAAGCAAACCACCCTGCCCCTTCTCCCCCCTGCCTGCCTGCACACACCAAACCCTGCCTCCCCCTCCCCTGCACCCCTTCCCCCCCCTGCACACACCAGCCCCCCTCCCCCTTGCACCCCTTCACACCAGCCTCTTCTCTCCCTCTGCACACTCCCCCCTTAAAAACTAGCCTTCACCCCCCCCCCCAACCTTCACGCACTAAACCAACCCAACCTATCTCCCCCCCCCCCCGCACACTCCCCCCATGCTAGCCAGCCAGCCCCCTCTCCCCACCCACCTGCCTTCCTCCACACCAGACCCACCCCCCCCCACCCACCCCTGTTAACAACACTTTTTACCCAACCATGATATATCCCAATGTAATCAAGTTACCTTGCACTTGAATCACAATTTAAATCCTCAACACCTACACAACACAATGCTAATAGGTTTTCTAAAAAAACAACCCTCATTTAAGTCATGAGTTCAAAACCACCATTTTTAATAAAGAATGAATTATAAATATACATTAACTTATTTTAAAACAAATAATCCACTTAAACCCATTTTATAATTCTCATCCCCAATACTAAACCCCTAAGGTTTTACCATACTCAATTACAAACACATATTTTCGTTGTAAAAAAATTACCATGTTTAAGCCCAAATACTCAACCCCGCCACACAAGGTCTCACCCCCATGAGTTTATCAATTAATCGCTTTCTCATCAATTTTAAACCATAGGAAAACCTTAAATAATCATCATTTCTCACCCATTCACTTACCATTAAAGTCCCCAACCATGCACACAACCTATAACACTACTTAAGATTCCCCCAGGTGGTTTCAAGATACATAAAGAAAATTTGGGAACTCAAACCCCTAAATTCAAGCCTCAAATGATGTAGGTTTTACCACACTAAAACCTTACTTAAAACTCCCCTTTAAGACCCTTTAATAAAACATTCATTTTATTTAACCCCACTCTTGATTTAGTTACTCAAACCACTCTCAATCTCAAGAGTTAATTAAAATCTAGTATCATACACTCGGTATTTCAACCCTAACAAGTAAGTCCCAACTTGAAAACTTAATTTTATTGTTCAAAAACAGGTAATAGTTCCATAAAAAATTATTAACCAATAATAATTTATTGTAACACAAAAAAAATACAATCAATAGGTTGTTTCCAACACTTTGAGAGAGTCTTTGACCCATTACATCATCATTTATTAACCCAAATATCTTTAAATGTTGTTTCCCTAATTTATCCCAATTAAACACAAGTAATGATTATTAAACAAGTAGTAATCAAGAAATCACTTGATAATTTCATCATAATAAATCTCCCCCTCCCCTGCACCCCTTCCCCCTCCCCCCTACACACACCAACCCCCCTCCCCCCTGCACCCATGTACACCAGCCTCCCCCTCCCCCGACACACTCCCCCTACAAACCAGCCTTCCCCTCTCCCCCCTACCCGCACACACTAAAACAACACATCCTGTCTAACCCCCCCCCCCTGCACCCCCTCCCCCCATTCACACTCCCCCCCCCCCATGAAAACCAGCCTTCCCCCCTCTCCCCACCCCCCTGCCTGCCTGCACACCTGACCCAACCCCCCCTGCACCAACCTACCACTCTATAAAAATCATCATATAAATCTACTTTATAGTGAAGTCAATCACACAAATAAACATGGAGAAAACAAGAAATAACATCTAATTATGCCAAAATGACAATAAGGTAAGGTTTTCAGATCAGGATTCAGAAGTTCAAATATTCAAAAAATGTGTAATATATGCTATGTATAGGAAAGAAAACCTATTGACAAAAGAAATTAGCCAGAATCCATGATTCTGAGATCAGAGACTCCACCATCTTCCACACTATATAATTTCAAAGTTTTTGACAATTTAAGAACAAAATTAAGAAGGTAATAAAATATAAGAACAATCATTTTTAACTTACAAGTTAAGAATCGATCACCCAGATTAATTTCAGGAAATATGTAATATAAAATTAGAAGCCTTTAGAGCTTAAATATCTACACAAAAAACCTGAAACAATCACCCAGTACAAATATTTTTCTCATCAACCTTGACGTTTTAAGAAAAAACTTAAAAAATACACATGAAATTATGATAAGAACCATTGCTCACTGAGCAAGTTTATCATTTTCTAAAATTTAGAAACAAATGACATGAAAATTCCATCATTTTAAGTATGTAGAAGGTACAATCATAAATTTATACCTTAATGAAGAGTTCTCCATCCATCATCCTTGATTCTTATACTTTAGAGAGTGAAACTCTAATCATGAATTGTGGTGGATGATGGAATATCTTTAAAATACACAACAAAATAAAGAACAAGTCAGTATTTTTTCAAACAAATGTTTATAAATGCTAAATGAAAAATGATAAAAAAATCATAATATTTTTAAGGGTACCTTATTCAATTGATTACACTTATTCTTGTTACTTTTTAATGATAATTGGTTTCATCTTTCTAAACCAAGTTTGTGAGAAAATTATTCCTTAAATAGTGTTAGTATTCAAACAACTACGAAATGGATCAAGGACTCGTCCTCCTATACTAAAAGAGGACTCTGAATATATTTTAGTTAAAGGAATTTCTAGAATATCTCTATCAATGCGTGAGAGAACATGATATTTTCTTGCCTTTCCTTTCCACCAACATAAAATATCAAATCCTTAGAAATCATCCTCACAATCATCAATCTCAAGATATCTCTATATTTCATTCCTTTATTGTGTCAATTGCCTTTTACTTTTCTTTAATCTATATACATCTTTCCATTTCTCATCATCCTCACTATTGGTACTGGCATCATGAATGTGTGACTCTTGATGAGAACTTGACTCACATTTATCAACAATTGGAATGGGATATTTACATTTTTAGAACTCATAGAGATTATTCAGAACCTTTGTTAATTTATTGATCAACTACTTTTTGTCTTCTTCATCATCAAAATTCATTTCAAAACTATCCTGAACATATTCCAATTTATATCGGGGATCAAGAACAACTACCAAAAGTAAGAGAGAATTAAAATTTGAACCAATACCACAATACTTGTCCACCTTAAGCTTCATTGCAATAGACATTGCACTCATAGTAATATCATGACTCTTAAACCATTTTTAATTTTTCTATATATGTCACAAAGAGTATGAAAGAAAGTGTGACATGTCTCATACATAGAACCAGAAAACCCAACAGTGCTATCATAAAAAGAATTAAGAATTTGAAAAATACACAAGCACGCTCCCAATCATATGTTGTAGGAGCCCCACCTTTACAAACAAGAGAACTCCTAAAACTTGCATCCTCCTCAAGGATAATAAATACTTTCTCATACTTCTCTACAATATCCAACATAAAGTAACAAGAATTCCACCTAGTAGTCACATCAAGTATTATGTCCCATTTATTATGAATTTTTAACTCCTCAGTTAGGCTCTTGAAAAGAGCCAATCTTGAAGGTGAACATCTCACGAATTTGTAGGAAACTCTAATTCTAGTAATTGATGTTGATATTTCCTTTATCCCATCACTAACAATAAGGTTTAAAATATTTTCACAACATCTCATATACAAATACTCTTCATTAAGAATAGACTCATTTCAATCATTAACCCTCCTCACCAAATAACTTATCGTTGTATTATTAGAACTAGCATTGTCCACGTTAACAGTATTTATCCTTTCAATCCTCCATTGTATCAATGACTGTTCTAATACTTGGCCAATTTTTTCCCCTTTATAATCTGCAACAAGAAAAAATTGGATGATTTTTTTATTTAAGATCTAGCTATTATCAATAAAATGTGCAGTCACACACATGTAATTCAGATTCTGAATTAAAGTCTATGTATCGGTTTTAAGACATTCCATGTGAGAGAACATATCAAACATAGACTTCAATTTTTCTTTCTTAGCCAAATATAACTGCAAGCAATCCCTATCAACTATTTGTCTAGATGGAACTTGAAATTGAGGTTGAACAACTTCAATAAATTCTTTAAAACCTTGATTCTCAACATATTTAAACTCACCAATGATTATCATTTTAGCAAGAGCTATTCTGCACTCTTCTTGGTTAAAATGATCTACTGAAATTTTAACTGTCCCATTATCCTCATCTTCACACTTCTTTGTAAGACCAAGAGTGGTTTGAGTTTTGTCAAGATTTTTGTGTGGATTTTTGTTGCACCTTATCAAATGAATATTCAAATTACTAGTTCCATGTTGGACAGATGTGCAAGAATAATATTTTCCCCAATAATTATAAACAACTCTTCCATTTTTCTTATGAAAATGATCACAAGCTTGAGAAATTCTAGAACCAGGAGGTTTATGAATTGTTACCTTATTATTAAGAGGATACCTCTTACCCTCACTTTCTTCAACTGGTATGCAATTACTCCCCCCTACTTTTTCCATTGAATGTGTATTTGGAGTAGACCCCATCTGACTTTGGGTTCCTGTTCCAACTAGAGGATTAGAACCACTTATTTTATCACCTTCCATGAATCACTAGCTGTTGTAAGTTGTGGCACACAAACCCCTAGAAAAATGAGGAGAATTAATTTTAAAACCAATTTATAAATTTGGAATTACAAAAATTCAAGGATAATCAACGATAAAATTTTTAAGAACCAATTTCTTAAAATGATTATAAGGCACATCAGACTACCTATCAGGCTTCCAGCAATAAACAAGGAAACCACAAACTACCCCCACCATTGAAGGAAAAATGAAACCCGAAGGAATAAATGAAACCAATGATAATCATGACTCGTGTAAAATTGGTGGATTCTAAACCAACACATCCTAAAATTCCCACAAAAAAACCACATCACCAAACCAGAATTGGGCCTAATGTAGTGCATTTGTGACTAAACCAGAATTTTAGTGGTGAGAAATGGAAAAGGCAATTGTTATTAAACCCGAACATGACTCTTTTAGAGGTTGTCGAACTAGGTAAGCAGTCCATTTTGACTAAACTAGAATTTACAGTAGCAAAACAAAATTTAAGACTCATAATGGAAAACATAATTTAAAAGAACATGATAAAAACATCAACTCATTACCAGGACTTACCACCACTCCAGACCCATGTGCAAGCGCAACAGTAAATAGAAGGAGAGGAGGGAGGCGATTCGAGCCAAGATAAGGGTTTTCTTCTGAATCTCGAACCTCAATGATTACTGGGAAGGTGTGTTTTGTGGGAGGAGGTAAGGTAGGAGACCTGTTTTCTGGGTGGGTTTGGAGGTATGAAAATATGAAAAAGATGATAGGAGGATGGAAGTAGGTTTTTTTGCAAGGGAAGGAGAAGAGAGACCAAAAGAAGGCGCAATCGAGGAGTTGGGGAAGCTCAGGGAAAGAGGAGGAAAGAGGAGAGGTTGTGGGGGAGCAAAGATGACATGAGCATGAGGGAACAGAGGGGTCATGGTAAATTTTATCCAAGCGAGAAAGGAGGGAGGATTATATTTTTAGGGATATTTTCATTTTGCTTCTGGCACCCATCGAGTCACGGGTCAGGTTGGGTCTAAATGACTCCAACCTGAGACCCGACCCAACCCATGTATGGGTTGACCCATTGTGAACCCATCCAAAGATTTTTTTTTTTGTAACTCGACCTGACCCAGTTGGGTCGGGTCGAACCTATCGGGTCGGGATGGTTCTGAACACCCCTAGATTTTGTATCAATTTCCACTCTATTTGGACTTATTTGAAACTATTTCCCTACTTATTTTTATATGGTGTATGTTCTGCCCCATTGAGGTATTTAACATGAACATATACTTATTAATGATTATTTATGATTCAATTCAAGTTATTATTTTAAAAGGAATATTAAAAAGTATAAAACCATCTTTTTTGATTTTTCAGTTATATTTTATTCCTTTTTCCAAAATATTTGATTTTACGAAAAAACCTATATTTCTGTTGAATTTAATGTCTTATATCTTTTTTTGTAATTTATATTATATTGAAAATTTAACTTTCTTGTTATATTTGGACATTGAATATCCATTAAATATTTGTTCTTTATCATAGATATTCTTTTTCCTTACACTATATAACATTCCTACATATGGTTTTCACATTGAATGTTATTTTATTGGGAAATATTAATAAAAAAATATTATTTATGCAGAAAATATTTTCTTTATAAGAAATATTTTTTATCAATAAAATAAATGATTTGATATATGATGAATGCATTGGAAATGCAGTGAGGGTGGGGACAAGAAATATATATCTTGTTGATGTATCGATATGCCTCCTGAGAAAAATTATTTGGCAAAATTAAATGGTTTTCAAATAATAGAATTAAAATGTCATGTGAAATGTATTGACTTTAATGGTATCATTATTTATGATATCATAACATATAATAATTATTCATATCCTTCATTTAGAATTTAGGTATTATCACTTTCCATGGGATTATCACATTCATATTATCTCCAAATGAATTTTATTCATAGTTTATTTATTAAATTGAATGTGTTTTTAGTTGTATACATTTACATATTTATTATTACTTATCAAATTGGGATAGTCCATATATTTATTGAATGGAATGTGTGAACAGATATTTAATATGACATATTGGTAATTTATAATTGATTCATGATAGTTTACACTATATGTAATCCTTATTTATCTTTTGAGATAACCCTTATATTGTTTCATTTTACCATGATATTATGAAAAATTATTAGAATATGTTCACAAATGCCAAATGTTTTCTAATAATATTATTTGTATTATTTCCAAATATAAAATGTGTTTTATGTATGTATGTGGTTCTCCAAATCAACCTAACTAATCGACCCATTAGGATTTGACTCCTGGTATATTTATCAAAGTAATAAAGTAGACACTAACTCTATGTTATTAGAGTCTGGGTCATTCCAAAATACAATTGAATTTATTTTTACATGGGGGATTTTTGGGTGTGTATATTGTTATGGGAGGAACATATTTAGGACTGTTAAAGATTATGCATAAAATCATCAAAACTATATAGAAGAATAATTTCTTTTTTTACATAGTGAGAATTTGTATTTAGCAAATCAATTTATCATGGCCATGTCTTGATTTATGAACCTAAGTGACTCAAAATATGTATTCACTAAAATAAATCCTTATGATTGTAAATAAAAATATGATAAACAAATTATGAAAATATTTTGGGTCTTGCGATCCCACTATCAATAAAAATTTTGTCTACACTAAATCATGTGTTTAGTGGGAAATCATATCAACCATGAGGATTCCCAGAAATTCCATAGATAATCATCATAATATCATGAAGTAATGACTCTTCACATGACGAATGAAATAATTTAGGCGAATTCAAAATTGGTTAAAAATTATAAGGAAAGGGTTCTTCCACAAATGATACTAAAACATTATTTCAAATTTAGATACCGAAAAATTAGATTTTCAAGATCTCTAATAATAATTATTCCACCTCTTCCATCAAATGGTTTTAATATTTTCCATTACAAGGTTCTTCAGAATCCCATAATTATTTTAACTTATAATTAGTCATGTTAATTAAAAAGGAAAATCCATTATTTTTATTTTATAATATTAAACATAATATTATTTTTAAATCATAACATTAAATATTATAATTGAAATATAATATTTTCTCCATTTATACAAGATCATATGTACTATCCACACTCCCAAGTTCCAGGCATCCAATGTAGATGGGCGTCCAAGATCCTATATTCTTTTCTTCCTACATTTAGTTTTTAAAATATTTATGTACAATCTTGATCACGCATACATTATTTAAGAAAGTATTGGAAGTTCATTCATTATCATTATATTCATCAAAACATTCATGGAAAAAATTCATAAACTGGTTTGTTTTAATTTTGGTATACCTTTTTTATTATTTTTTCATATTTTTCCTAAGAGTGTCATATTGGAATGATCATGAAATCACTTGACACATTTGGTATATTGGGGAAGGGTGAAAAATGATTTCATGAACTCACAATATAAATATAGATCATGAAATAATTAGATTTTACTCATATTATAATCCAACAAAAAAGTAAAATAATTTTTCATTATTCAACTAAAGACTTAATAGTGTGGGTGAAATGTTTTCCAAATCTCCCTGAGGAAATCTATAAATTTGACCCCAATGAATTGTTCACATCCATTACTCTCTAATTCTTTCTAAAAATTTCAAAAAAATTAAAATTGAACCTTCAATGTTTTGACTTTTATGGACGTTAATATTTAGGGGTATTTTTTATTGGTATTTCTAAGAATAGATTTTATTTAATATTATTAAATTAATAAAATATTTTTTTATTTGAATATTAATTTAAAATTAAATTATTGGAAATTATGGATATAAAATTTCTTGATTAATTATTAAATTGGATCTCAATAATAAAATGGAATTTTAATTATTTGTATAATTTTTTAATTATTAAAATTTTTAAAAGATGTTTTAAATGTTAAGAATATTATTAAACATATTATTTAATGTTAGCTGCAAATATTAAATATCCTTATTTAATAGTAACTACAAAATGAAATTTCATGTTTAATAAATTTTTAAGTTTTATTATTATAATAATGTCTAAATTATTAAAAATATTAATATATTTAATTTTCAATGTCGATTAGGTTTACTAATTTTCATTTTTTAAAAAATTTGATTTATTTTAATTCTTAAAATATTTTAAATATTAATTATATTATTAAATTTAATGTTTAATAGTAACTATTTTTAATAAATTTAAAGTTGTATAATAAATTCCATAAATAATTTATTAATTTTTTTTATTAAATGGATTGTTTAATTAATTTCATATTTAAATTATTATCATAACTGTGTAATATTTTTAATATAGTTTTATTTATTATCAATATTATCAAATTTAAATATTAACTATTAGGAATATTAGTGTAATGATTAAATTATTAGTAATATTAATTAATTTAATGTTTACTTATTAAAATAGATGATTGATATTTTACTTCATGTTAAAGTTTATAATTTCTGATGAAGTGAAAAAATATGTTAAAATAATATATTAACACTAAAAATAAAATTAATCTTCATGTCTAGTATTTTTTAATTATATTTAGCAATAAATATCTAAAATTGAATTTTAATTAATAGTTTCATTAAATTTATGTAGTGTGAGAACTCATACTAGTGGGGAATCACTTTAGAACTATTCGTTGATGAACTATAGACCTTTACCTAATTAAAAATGGTTTGGTGTCTAGTTCTTATTCTAGAATACTGACATAGAGTAATCTATTTAGATATTTCTAGTTTGAAGTCTCATAAAAATAAAATTATAAAATATTTTCAAATAGTATTATGTTTCCTTGATAAAACATAATTTATAAATATAATATTTCGTCTCTTTATAGATAGTAAAATGTCATCATATATTTATTAGAATGACCAAATAATTGATAATGAGGAAGGAGTTAGTTATAAGAAACAGCCAAAAAGAGTATTAATGCTTAATGATTTTGAAAAATTGGAATCTATTCAGAGAAAATTCCATTGGTGATTAAAGATCATTGTTAATCAGGATATAAAATAAATCATATATAGACAATTAAAATAAATTTATAGGTCATGGACTGTATCCTATGAAATTATTGACGATTAAAACTAAACAATATATCTTCATTAGTTATGAATCAACCCAAAGATCCTATAATAGAGTTATATGTCACTATATTTGTTGTTGATGATGTTCTATCTATAGTAGATGTTGGACCATCATGAACACTTCATGTAATATGATATCATACTATTATGAAACCTCATAGAGAGGGTGGATATTTTAGGGAAATACCACCCCCGTGATTTAGACTTTTTGGTGGATAATTTCATGTATGATTATGATTCATAATAAGAAAAAAAATATGAGGATACATAGCATGAATAATATTATAAAGAGAAATTCATGATCATCTCTATTACATGATGTTAACCTTTTAAGATTATTCTACTAATGGAATCATGATCGATGAATTATATGACTGGTATACCATAATTTGATCAGTAAATCATTACTCCAATCATAGAGTTTCTTAAGAATTAGTGTCCTGAATCGAGTGTTATATTAAAGTGTTTTATATATTTAGATAAATTTTCATACAAAATAAGATATTGAGACAACTATAAAACAATATCAAGTTGAGTGAAGTTATAGTTTTTAAATGTAATAATCAAAATATATTTTTATATGATTCAATATGACATGTTTTGATCAAAGGAAACATCATAGAGCTACACATGATAAAATTTCACATTGTTAGAGAATCTCAAGATTTATTCCACACAAATTTATGAAACCAAGATTAAAAAAACACATGTACATAGATTCTGAATTAATTACAATAATTATTATTGAAATTAAACTATAATTAAAATTGGGTTGTTGGAGGGAATAAAATAACATTTTAATTATGATATTTCTAATAAGAAGTCTTGGGATATATGGAAAATGGTCACTATAAAAGTGTACGATTATTGGGATAAACACTATAATGTATTACCATAATAAATAGAGATATTTTATTTGAATAATTATGTTGCATACATATTATGTAATGACTGTGACTTTTATATGTAAAAATCCCCTTTATGATTGAATTAAATTCCATATTATAGTTATAGAAAACACATGAAATTCTTATATTTTATTATATCCAAATGAATTTAAAATAAAATCAAGAATATTGACTTTTATTAAAATATCCATGGAATGGGAATCATATGAATAGTAAAAATATAGGGTTATAATAAATCTAATTGATTGAGAAAAAAGAAGAAGTATACTGATCCAGCTGGATCATACCATATGAACCACATTTATCAGACCTTCTGAGATAGATAGAATTATAACAACCCCGAACCAGTAGCCCAGTGTCGGTGGTCATTTTATTAAAATGGAATAGATAAAGTAGATCACATCACCGAGGATAGATCATTTTAGTACACTTTAAGAAATATATACATACATGGTACCCTTATTACATTAGTAATTAAACACAAAACATAACAAGGTAAAACAAAACTACATCCATTAATCTTATTCAAGGATTTCATCTTCATAACCTAGAGAAGGAAAAAATGAAATATTTGAGTTAAAATGATCATAAAGGGTTATATTAAATGATAATAAGTGAAGAAAATTCAATAAGACATAATAATTATGGTTGTGTGAATAAATTAAAAACACATTCCATAAAAAATTGACAATGAAAATTCATCTGTAGATTTTTTTCATAGTGAGAATATCACGGAACGTGATAACTAAATACTAAATGATGAAAATGATTAATCATTTTCGTTCATGAATATGTAAAATAATCCATTATAACCTCAATATGGTTTATGTCCAAGGATAAAAACCTATCTGATTCTAGTTGGAAACAATCACAAAGGGGTTTTCACCAACTTTTTTTGTCTCATGGGGCCTATTGATTCCTACAGGGGTTATCTATAACTTAGCCCCATCGTTCACTGATAGTAAAAATAATTATTCATTCATATATTCAATTCAATAACAACACCATATGTAAAAATTTTATATAACTAAGATAGTAATCATATCCATGATTCAATAAATATGGATAATTAATGAATAATATTCACAAATAAAAGGGAAATATATGTACACCACACATAAGGAATAAGTGGTCAAAGAGAATATCATAACGGTTTCCATGAAGTAATTTATTTATATAATACTTAGTCATTAAAAAGGTAAAATATGCATAGATCATGATAAATAAAGTACAACTACAATGAAAATATGAAAAAGTATTGTTTAAGAATCTTTAAGAATAACCCTCTTTTGTGCGATTAAAGGAAAAATATAAAGGACACTTTAAATCCAGAAATGGAATAATTGTTTACATAAAAATATAAATGAACAAATATATTTTTTCATGATAAAATGAGTGATTTTATAAAAATATTTTTTTCCTCAAACAAATTATGAAGTGTACCTAAAAACAATTAAGAAATTGGGCAGTTCCCTTTAATTGGGATTTCTTATCGATAAAAATTGAAATAGAATCCTTATAAAACATATATTTCCCATAAAATAAAGAACAATTAATCTATGTAAATTAATTTATAAAACATAAAATAGATTTTATAATGATTAAATAAGATGAATCAATAATTACATTATGATAAATAGGGATAAAGCGTAACCTAAATGAAAAATGAATTTTTGGGGAGAATCCCTTACCAAATGTCTGAAAGTGTTCTTCACATATACTTAATGTCATGGATAATGAAATTATATTCATTAGTAATTTTATTCATAACCTCTTAAAAATCTATTTTATTCAATATAATTTTATTATGTTTATTTATGGCATATTTTATGAGTTATGAGATTCAACTTTTTCGTTTGGGAGTGTTTGTTCCCGTGGCTTTCGTGATTGGTTCATTTGTATACATGTATAAAACTTCATTTAAAATGTGGTTAATTAAATATAATTGAAATTATATGTTATTAGTGATGTTAAATAAGATTAAATTGTATTATATAATGTTTTTTATAGGTATAAGTATGATTCATTAGATGAAATGTTAATGATGAATGTTAGTTAATTTTGTTGAGTTTTCTATTATCACGAAATAGTTTTGTTTTATTAATTAATATTATGTATATATAATATCTTCATAACATTTTAGGACATATAATCAGTATAATAAATTCTAATTTAATCTTAATAATGGTTTTATAACCATACATTATTGTTGTAATGTAAAATGAAAACACATCATCCATTATGGCAGTAAATCGGCACATCAGGGATGATATTTTCAATTTTAGAATAATAAGTAGAGGATAAGGGGGTTGATAAATAATTTTATATTTATTGAATAAAATTAAATTATATATAATATATTGGATTTATCATTATTTTTTGTATAGATGAGGTTAGGTAAGGATAAGAAAATAGAATAAATTAAAAAGAAAATAAAGGAAAATGAAGGTGGATTTTATCTCTTTAATATATTCTCCTTGAGAACCTCCTTAAAGAACTTGGTTTTTGGTCCTTTATTGAGACCAAAGTCTCCTAGAAGTGGTTTAGATACTTGGAAAGTGGATTGGGAAAAAATTAAAACATTAAATTCTTAAGAGGTGTGAGGATTAGAGGTTGTGAGGGGTGGTATTTATTGTGTAAGAGAGGGGTGTTTTCCCATTATTTTATTATTTAGTGTATTATTTTTTACTCAAAAATATGTATAGCATGATTATTATAAATAAATATATTAAAATAATTAATTATAGTTTCATATTTTTGGTTTACAACATCCATACATCATCTATGACTAAATAATTCATGTATTTAGTTAATGCCATAAATTACAATATTTCACTATTCACAAAAAAAATCTACTATTTTAGAGGAATCCAAAAAATTTACCTTACAATTTTTTGATGTATAGAATTAAAAAATGGACTCAATTTTATGAAGAAAATGAAAATATGAGAAATATAATTTTTAATTAAAATTATCATTTACTCTAAAATACCAATTTCAAAATTATATAAAATTTTATAACACATTGAAAAAATAATTAAGAACTTTGAAAATTAACATATAATCATAGGGAAAAATATTAATTTATGATTCTTTTTTATGAAAAAAATCATTAAATTGTTATATTAATTATGAGCACATGATTCTCAGCCAGGTTAGTGAGGACTCCTTAAAGTGCATCCAGGCGACTGGGGATCAAATCCTGGTGGAGGAATATTTCCAAGGTATTGTAGTAGGTATTGTAGCAAGCACTGTAGTAGGTAATGTAGCAGGTATTGTAGTAGGTATTGTAGTGGTAACTGTATCAGGTACTATTTGGAACTGTAGAAGCTAGGAATATTCCCCCATTGGGGCCTTCGGGCAACTGATTTGGTCCATGAGTCTTTTAAGGCCTTCGGGCCACCACAGGCCTTCAGGTCAGTAAGGCCTTTAGGTTAGTAAGGCCTTAAGGCCACATCATGGTCTCTGGGCCACGTTAAGGGAAAATTCAAACCAGAAAACCTACAATGAACAATCTCCAGAAGGAGGATGGGAAAGGACCTTCCACTATTGCAGAAGATAAACGGATTGCAAGAATGAGAGGGTATGGAACCTGCCATCGGGACAAGCTTGTGCATGCATAGGAAAGCCTTGTTGAACAACAATGCAAAGGTGGAGAGCTAATTTCACGATGAAGATGCTGGGGATGATCATTTTCAAGTAGATAGTGTGGGTTTTATGTAATGCTTGATGCCTACGGGAAATGAATTCCTCTAAGGCCTACAGGCCATGTAATACATACACCTACGGGCCTTGTGAGGGTTCCACCTCACCCCTTGAAAGGTGGATTATAAAAAATCAATAAAAATGAAGGTCTTCGGGCCATTGGATGGATTATGAACTCATAAATAAATATTTGTGTTTTATAAAAATGCCAACAATTAATTTATCATTTTTAAAAATATTTATTTACTTATACTATGATATTATATAATCATATTTTCATTTATATGGTGCCAAAATATTATGAATACATTTATAGGAAAGGTTAATATTCTATGAGATGAATTACTATTCATAATGGTCATACTATTATTCCAAAGTTCATGTTACTATTTCATTGGTATATTTTCCACAATTACTAGAAAAAGCCTCTTATTTAATTCATTCTTGATTTGAAAAGATTATTTTGTGTTCTCTGTGTGATTTTATATGATATATACTATATGAAATATATTTTTTTTGAAATATAATCTGTTAAATGTATTGAATTTAATTAAGGGGATACATACTGTAATATATTAGGGTGTTGTATTTTTTCCTCCTTCAAAAATTTCATCCTAGAATGTTTTCATGAATATTTCACTCTAAACAGATGTTGGTGGTTCCTCTTCATAACATATTTAGGTTCCCATATTCCTTCTTCAATATTATGGTTCCTCCAAAGAATCATTACTAGTTGAGGCTTCCAATTTCTCAATACTTTCTCTCTCATATAAAGAATCTCGATATGATTTTAAATGGTAAAAAAATCATGTTCTAAAACTATTTATTCATAGGTGAGTATAAGTGTTGGGTCAGGCATGTGATTATTCAACAATGATATATGGAACACATCATGCACGATGAGATACTTAGAGGTATTTCTAATTGGTACAGTATAGCTCCACTTCTCTCTAAAATTTCAAATGGTCTAATGTATTGAGGGCCCAATTTCCCATTCTTATTGAATCTTAATATACCCTTAAATGGAGATACTTTTAGAAAGACATGATATCTCACATGAAATTATAGATCCTTTCTATAGTTACCATCATAAATATTTTTTATATTTTGATTTCTTTAATATAAACCTAAATAATATTTACCTTTATCATTTTCTATTCAATACGTTTTGGGGATATATGTTTCCTCTCAAAAACTTCATCCCAACATGTTAAAGTTAGAAATATTTTTCCATATCATCATTCCTATGACACCATTTGAATTCTAGAATGTACACTATAATTTTTGGAAAATTAAAAAAAAATGAAAATATTGATCCCATGTATGTTTAAAGTTACTTGAGCATGGTATCAACATGACTTAAAATGTTTGAATAGTTTTTCAGATAGTCTATCAGTTTGAGAGAGATAAACATACTCAAATGAAGATCATTATCCACTTCCTTATAAATAATTTTCTATAATTTTGATTTAAATCGAGGATATCAATCAGACACAATTGATATAGGTACACCATGAAGTCCTATAACTTTATTAATATAGATCCATGATAGGCTCTATATGGTAAATCTTGTGTTATAGTATGAAAATGTACTGTTATTGTAAGATGATAAATAATAAAGCATATTGCATCATCTGTTCTAGGTGTCGTTGGTAATCCTATGGCATAGAAATATGTAGATGGAGCTTGATCCTCTAGGATATTCTCTCTCAGCCTTCTCTTTTTGAAAAAGTAGACATTTAATACACAGTGTTCAATTTCCTGCTTCATGATATCCCACCCAAAAAATTCCATCATATCTCTATAAATATTGGTACTACCACGGTGTCTAGAGAAGTTTAAACTATGAGCATCATATAATAGTTTCTTTTTTATCTCATTCATTGATGAGAAACCAAACCACTTTCCAAATGTTAGAATTTTATCCTCATAAATGAATTATTTCAATCTTACATCCTTAATGTATTTAATTTTCTTTTGAAAACTCTCAACATCATATTGAGATACTTTTATCTTATCCAGTAAATATGTTTTATCAATCATTTGAAAACGGAGTGACATTTACCTTTAATAAAAACTCCCAAAATCCATCTTTATTAAATCCATGAATATAGAATATTTATAAATCCTCATCGATGTCATATTTCCATGATATTTTCTTCTTAATGAATATTCTACATTAATTTCTTTTTCTAGATGGAACTATATTGAGAAATCATAATCATTGAGTAATTAGAGAAATTAAATTTTCCTCACATTGAGTTCTGTTAATGTCACTAGGATTAATACCCTAAGAGGAGGGAGAACTAGTGTATGATAGATTAAAACTATTTCCCCTTCAGATCATGTATCATCATTAAAAAACACTCTTCTCTATATCTCCCATAATAATTTATGAACATAAATGAAATCATGCACAAGACACAATGATTTTACTTGGTTCACCTACACTAGTCTATGTCCAAAAGTCATAAAACTATGATGTTCCAATTTAAAATTTCCACTAAGGATCACTACCAAAATAATGTTTTCCCAAGATCACTTCTATGCCTATACTCACTACCTTTATAGAGTTTAGGCCCAGTTCACAGCTTTCCCAATGGTGACTTCTTTAGTCTCTTTCTTTGGATCACTACTGGTGAAAAGGAACACCTCCATCCTCATCGTTTTCTCACTAATCCTGGAAGGGATTTGGCCATAGTTTATGGATAGGTAGGTCTCTTAATTATCACTAATGACTATATCCTGATCTATAAATAGATTCTTTGTTGAAGTCTCACATTCATCCAATTTATGAATACTATGTTACCATATATTTACTAGGAAATATATTTCTAAAAACATTCATGATTCTCACCACCTTCACAAAGCTCACTTATTTTGAGATTCTCCAATAGCCTTCATGAAGCAACTCGCATTCTCAAATCTCTCTTAGCCTTTGTAAATCCCACAACTTTCACGAATCTTACTTAGCCTTCTCAAGGATCACAAAAATCAGAAACCTTACATAGCCTTCTATAATATCAAAACATTCATAATGAATATATATTTTGATTGGATTTTATATCCTTCACGAATAGCATCCCTTTGAAAACATTTTTTCAAGGAAACCCTTCATGAACCACCTTCGTGAATATGGATCAATAAAATCATCATCAAGTCTCACTACTTTTTTGAAGTGGGTAGAGGCCATTTATAGTAATTTCCACATATTCCATATGCTTTCAACCAATTCATCGTCATTTCGTGATTCTCCCTCACTTCAATCATGATGCTCCATGTCTTTCTAAGAACCATGAAAATTTCCCATTCGGAATGCTTGATGTAGTTAGAAATATTACTATCATCTTATTTTTTCCTTCAATAAACCACCATTTCAAAATCCATTCTTCTCAAAACTCATGACTTTTAAATATTTTCATATTCCATTCATGGAAGTCCTATTTTCTTGATTATATCCATCCTTCAAATTTTGGACCCCAAAATTTTGGCAAACACAAGAAAAAGGTGTTACCTTGTGTATACAAATTTTCTGTACCACTTCCTGGGAATCCATTACTTTGTCTTGTTTCTTTGTCAATATACCTTGTCAATAACCTCTCTAGAAATAAAAAACATAGAATGTAGACCCACTTTGTCAATAAACACAATACATTAAAAAATAATGCAATTTTACCTTTAGGGGTTTTTTCCCAATAAGTTCTTTTTGTGTAAATTTCTATTTCAAGCTCATGTGATGCATATATATCTCACATATTTCACTATATAGATAGTTTCTATATATATTCTGAGAAAAGAATAGGTTTTCTAACTCAAGATCATGAGTTGGATAATTTTCTTCATGTGTATTTGACTGCCTTGATACATATGCATTAACATTATCATTTTTCATAAGGACACGACCCATCCCATTCTTTGATGTATCACTATATATCACAAACCCATAATTTTTTAATGATAGAGTCAAAATTATAGAATTGAATAATCTTATCTTAAATTCTTAAAATAATTCTACACATTCTTTTTTTCATATAAACTTAACCCCTTTATATGTGAGATTTATTAATAGGTAATCCAATTGGGAAAAAATTTGCACAAAATGTTGATAATAACCTGCTAAACCAATGAAACTACATTCTTTAGTTATGTTTGATGGTATAGGTAATTCTTATATTGCCTTTTTCTTTACATGTTCAACTATGATTCCATCCATATATTAAATGTGGCCAAGAAAAGGATCTTTTTTAATCCATAATTCATAGTTGGTAAACTTCTCATATAATTATTTTCATCTAAGAGTCTTCAAAACAATCCACAAGTGGTTCTCATGGTTCTTATTTTTTTTTAGTACACCATGATATCATCAATAAGCACCACAAAAATATTATAATGATTTTCCTTGAATACTCTATTCATTATATCCATGAAAAATAAGGGGGAATTAGTCAATCCAAATGGAATTACTATGAACTCGTAATGTCCATACTTTATCCAAAAAAGTTATCTTTTGAATATATTCCTTCTTTAAATGAAATTTATGATATCCAAGAAAGAATTCAATCTTTAAAATATATTGATCACTGTGAATTTGATCAAATAAATCATCAATGTGAGATAGAGGATACTTTTTCTTTATTATAATAACATTGATTTCTTTATTGTCAATACACAGCCTCAAGGATCCATATTTCTTCTTAAAAAATAGAATAGGGGATCCCCATCAACAAACACTTGGAAAAATAAATCCCTTTTTACTCAAATACTCTATTTTTTTCTTCACCTCCACTATTTTCATAGTTTCTATTATATAAGGTTTCTTTGATATTGACCTTTTGTGAGGGATTATATCAATAGTAAATTTATCTTTACACTCTGGGGGTGACCTAGTAATTCCTTAGGAAATAAATCAATTTATTGCTTTCGAATTGGTATATCTTCAATTTGAAGATTACTTTCCTCATCCCAATATGATTTCTGCTCTTACCACCCAAGAATTTCATTTAGTAGAGCTACTGGGGTTTGATCTAGATAATAATCATATCTTGAGGTTTCTACTTTAAATATAAGGGATTATACTTCTTCCCCATAGATTATAATTTCCTTCTTCTTGTAATAAATTTTCACATCATATTTTGAAATCCAGACTTTAATAAAGATTATATCAATGTAAATCATGGGTTTTATGATATGTTCAGCAACAAAAGAAAATTTCTTTTTCATAAAGGGGACTGGATTAATCCTTCTTGTTTTAAGGAAACTTCCCTTAGGTTAATTAAAGATAAGTCCCCTATTAAATCAAAAGGTAAATGTCTAATTTTCATAGAAAATTAGTAAGATAAAAAAGTGTACTATGATCCATAATCAAATAAAGGATGGGATAAATTTAATGATAGGATTAAGGAACCTGACATGATATCATTGGGTACTTCTACAATTTTTGTTGGTTTTATAATCTTTTTAATCTCCCGTTAGCCTCTTCAATGATAGATTTTCATGATGCTTGGGAAATTGTTTCAAATAATTCCCCATTTTATTAAAATTGAATCATTGAACATAATTTTTTTGTTTCTTCCCCTTAAAATCATTATCTTTATGACCCTTTTCATCACACTTATATAAAACTACCATTCCTTTCATGAATTCCACAAAATGAGTCTTTTCAAAATTTCTGCATAATTTAAATTTCTTGATTCAATTATTTTTAATTGATGATACACCTTTTCCATGGTTATCAAAAGAAATCTTATTCTCTTAATTTCCCTTTAACATATAGGATCTAGAAAACTACTTCTCTATTTTGATGTTAGTTAATAATATTTCATCATGTTTTGATAACATTTGAGAATCTAGTGCGCTTTGAAGACTTGGCTTAAGCCCTTAAAAGAAATGATCAATTATGTATTCTGAATCATGTATTTATTAAATAGAATACCTCACTATTCTTGTTAAGGTATCCTTATACTCTACAATACTATCGTATTCACTTTTCATTAACATAAGTAATTTTATCTTAATTTTAGGTCATTTATTAGGTGGGAGATATTTTTGGAAGACTATTTATTTAAAAGTTATCTATTAAATGTCTTATTTTCAATCTACCTCCTTAGTATTCTGGATTAAAAAGAATCATTGGTCAGTATCACCCTTGAGGAAATATACTACAAGTTTTACCTTTCCATTTTCATTACATTACAATCCTTGAAATATGTTTTCAGGGTACTTGATCCATTACTCAGCAACCACTAGATTAGTAGTCCAACTATACGATGGAGGCTTATTCTGGATGAAATGGTCCATAATAGGTGTATTATAGTAATTCTTCACAACCTATGTACATTTTACTAATATGGTCATGATATTCTTAGCTCCAACACTAACTATGTTGACTTTATCATAGGGGTAGTCCCTACATTTCATGTAGGTGTTGATTCAATTATTTCCATTAGGTTCAATAACTAAATAATTGTACACACAAAGTTAGCTCATAGTTAACATGTGTAAAGAGCCAAAAATTCACTACATATAGTTATTATAATTCTAATGTTTTTCTAACATCTAGTCTGCAAGGTTTCTACTAAACATTCTCTAATACCAACTGTAACAACCCTGACCCTAGTAACCCAGAGTCAGTAATCATTTTATTACAATGGAATAGATAAAATATATCACATCACTAAGGATTGATTAGTTTAGTAGTACTGAAGAACTAGATACATACATCGTTCCCTTATGACAACATTAATTAAACATAGAACATAACAAAGGAAAATAAAATTGTTTCTTTAAAACCTATTCAAATAATTCATCTTCATAACATGTGAAAGGAAAACAAATGAATGAGGGGACCTCAAATTCACACTAAGTGTTACGTGAAAAAATAATAAGTGAATAATTGTCAATAAGGAATAATAATTTTTTTCCTAGTAAATAATTGAAAAACTCGTTCCATCAATAAATTGATAATGAAAAAGAATCCATTGATTTTTTCATAGTGAAACTCTCATAGAAAATTATAAATAAATAATGAATGAAGAAAATGATTAATCATTGGATGTCATATATATAGAAAATGAACCATTATACTATAAACATGGTTTAAGTATGTAAGTAAAAACCCCATATTATTCTTCCTGGAAATAAAAAGGAAGTTTTTGTCGCTGATAGTTTTTTCTCATGATCCTCATCAGTGCATCAACGTGTTGTCTATAATCTGGCCCCACCTATCACTACAAGTCCAAAGAATTATTCATACATAGATTAAATTTAATAAAAAACTATATCTAAAACTTTTATAATTATGAGACAATAATAATATCCATGGCATAAGAAGTACATATATTTAATTAATGGTTAACAAAAATAAAAGGGAAATATATGCACACCACACCCAAGGAATAAGTGTTCAATGGGAATATCAAAATGGGTTCCAAGAGAGAATAAATTTAAATAATAATTAGCAATATATAAGGTAAATTATCCATATATAATGATAAATTAAGTACTACTGAAGTGAAATCATGTAGAGTGTTTAAGTAACTTTAGGTATAAACCACTTTAGTATGATTAATGGAAAATATAAAAGAGTATTTAAAGCTAGAAAATGAATAATTGTTTTCTTAAAACCCAAAATGAAAAGGATATTTTTCCATGATAAAATTATTTATTTTAGAATAATATTTGGTGTATTAAAACATATTATGTAGTTTACTTGAAAACTGGTAAGAATTCGGAAAGTTCACTTTAATCGGGCATACTTATTGGGAGAAATTGAAAATAAATCCATATAAAATATGTATTTACTATCAAGGAAATAATAATTAACATATGTATATATATTTGGAAAAAAAATTTAATAGGATTACATAATAAAAATAAATAATTATATTTGGGTAAAGAGATAGAAAGTGTAACATGAAAGAAAAATGGAGGTTTAGGAAGGATCCCTTACATTATGTGTAGAAGTTTTCTGCACTTGTACTTAATGTCCTAGATAATGAAATTATATTAATTAATAATTTAATTTATAACCTATTAAACATTTATTTTATTCATTATAATTTTATTAAGTTAATTTATATCCTTTTTATGAGTTATAAAAATTAAATGTGTTGTTCGGAAGTGTTTGTTTCCATCATTTTCTTGATTAGTTCACTTGAATATATGTTTGGAAGTTCATGTAAAATGAGAAAAAATATCCATAATTCAAATTATATGTTATTAATTAATTTAAATAATATTAATTTTTCTTATATATAATTTTTTATATATAATAATAATTCACTAGATAAAATGCTAATGATGAACGTTAGTTTATTTTTTTGATTTTTTGATTATCATGAACTATTTTCATTTTATTAATTAATATTATGTATATATAATTGTTACAAAAAATTACAGGAAATATAATATATATAATAAAATATGATTTAACAATATTAATGGTTTAATAACCATCCTTTGGGGTAGTAATGGAAAATAAAAATTCATCGTCCAAGATGGTGGTAAATCAGAATATCACGGACGATATTTTCATTTTTAGAATAAAAGGGAGATGTGAAGGTGATTGATGATGGATTTTCAATTGACATAATAAAATTTAAGTATATATAATATAATGTATTTATAATTAATGTTTGGATAGAGTATTTGGGGGAAGGATAATAAAACAAATGAAATTAACGACAAAAATAAAGGAAATCCAAAGAGGATTTTACCTCTTGAATTTCTTCTCATTAATAACCTCCATAAGGAACTTGGGTTTTGGTATTTTATTGAGACCAAAGGATCTTGAACATGGGGGGTTGAATTTTGGGGAGTATTGGGTAGAAATGTTGTTGGATTTAAGTCTTCATAGTTGTGACAAGAAGATATTGTGAGGGGTGGTATTTATAGTGGATGAGAGGAGTTTTTTCTCAATATTTTATTCATTAGTTTATTATTTTGCCTCAAGATTATCAATATTTTGATAATTATCCAAAAATATATTAAAATAATGATGTAGGTTTTGATATTATGAGCTTAAATTATCCATACATCATCTATTACACAATAATTCATGTAATTTTCTTATACCGTAAATTATCATATTTCACTATTCACCAAAAATTTAAATATTTTAAGAAAATACAAAAAATTCACCCCAACCATTTTTTGATGTGTATAATTAAAAAATTAACTCTATTTTATGAAAATAATTTTCTAGATATTAGAAATTTAATTTCTAAATAAAATCATAATTTACTCCAAAAATACAAATTCTAAAATTATAACTGATCTTTTAACACTTTGAATATTTAATTAAGGTCTCATAAGATTATGTTATAATCATTAGAAAAAAAATTATGAATTTATTATTCTATTTTATGAAAATGAATTTTTTTTTAAATAATTATATTAATAATATAATTGAAAATAAATATTTAGGCTTTAAAAAAATTTCAATAATTAATTTATCATTTTGAAAATATATATTTACTTATACTGTGATATAACTATATCATGTTTTAATTTATTAGATTCTGAAATTTTATTTATAATTTTATAAGAGAGGTTACTATTTTGTTAGATGAATTACTATTCCAAAGTGTAATGTTACTATTCTAAAGGTCATGTTACTATTTTATTAGTATATATTCATTAATTTCTAGGAAAGGCCTCTTATTTCATTAATTTTTCATTTATGAAGATTTTTTTGTGTTATCTATATTATTTTATATGATTTATACTATATGAAATACTTTTGGGTGCACTATAAACTATTTAATGAATAGAATTTATTTAAGAGGATATATACTCTAAAATCTTGGGATGTCATAAGAATCACTAGTATATTCTCTCGACCAAGACCAAGTGAGATCCAACAACTGGAGCATGAGTGAAACCATTTATAGAAGAATTCAAATATCATCAAGATCACAATTCTTTCCATATACACTAAACTAACCCATGAAAATCTCATCATTGTATAGTGTGCCCTCAGGGTATTTTCTGGCGTAACAAAGGTCTATGAATAAATACCCTAATAAAATGAATAAATAATTTTAATATAATAATGAATATATTTACTTCTTATTGTCATTAAATTCCAAATGATTTTGATTTTTATTTGATAAAATATAAATTTTATCGATTTTTAATATGAAATCTCAATTAATATATTCCTTTTTTATGAATTCAATATTTTTTAAAATAAATTGTATATTAATAAAATAATAAAATTAAATAGTATCTATTAATTATAAATGTTAGTATAATTTTTATAAAGTTAAATGTTACTGTTATAAGTGTTCGAAATCAGTTATTGTAAAAAACTCCATTTCTCAATAAATGCCTATTCTTATTTTATATGTGGAAATTCAAAAATATAGAATATAAATTTTGTAAAATAAATAATATTTTTGGAATCATCCCATCAAAATGATAAAATAGTGAATTTTTCATAATTTTATGAGATAATAAAATTTTCTAAAAGTAAATTAAATAACATATAAATATATAGTGTGTATTATGACATTATAATGACCCAAATTGATGTAATAAATTCTATAGAGTGTTTCCAATAACAAATATATGTGTCAATTTTAATATAATATGTTTTTAAGGTTATTTTGTTAATTTTATACATCTATTATGAATCCTCCAAAACCTATATTATATTTTAAGGTTTCAAAACCATTTCTTTATAATTATGACTCACTTCTACATTGCTAATTGTAATATTTTCTATATTTATTCCCCAGGAATTATAAAATAGTGAAAGCCACACCAATTTAGTCAAAAATATGGGGACACCCCCTAGTAAGTGTGGTAGTTTTGATATCTTTATTTTACTGATTCCAAAACCTTTGTATAGGAAATATTAATGAACTCCCCACCAATTTCCTAAATAAACCCACCCAATATCCCATTTGTAACACTACAAAATTCTAAAGTAAGAACCTTATATTCGATAACATGCATGAAACGTGAAACTAAGTGTGTAAGAGGACATAATACTATAATAATTTAAAATATAATTACTATTTTAAATATATTTTATATATTTTAAATTTTTTAATTGACGAAACACCAAGTTAGTATGTGTTACACTCAAGAGAGACCTTCTTTGATGGCTTGCATTACACGCAAGACTGAGTTTTACCGGACAACAATCTATCATTAAAATATTATTACTTAATATAACAATATATAAACTAGCCATTATTAATATTATTAAATAACTTATTATAATATATGGTTTATATAAATATAAATTTAATTTTTGGGGTTCCAATTAATGATAAATGAAAATAGGAACCAATTGGATATAAAAATAAATATTATTACATTTATGCTTCCAAATGATTTTTATCTTAGTAAAAATAATTAATTACAAATAATTAATTATTATAATGAAATATATATCTAATATATTCAATAAAATATTTTTTATATTCATCCATTAGGTTTTATATGAAAAAGATAAGAACAACCCTATTTTACACATTAAAACCCCATAATTTAATAAAGGTAGTTTTACCACCTTTTAATGGAGAACCCATTTAAAATCTGAATTTTGACACTTTTATTAATTTAATATGTAAAAATAAAATTCAATTTTTAATTATAAACAAAATAATTATGATGTGGTGAATTTTTTATATTTTTCTAAATCATTTCATTTTTTAATGAATAGTTAAAATTACTGAATTTTAGTTCAAAACTTATTTTTCATTTAATTTATTTATAAGGTTAAATTATGTTATATATTATTTTAAAAGTTTAATTAGGTAATATTTCTACTAATTAATTCAATTTATTTCTTTCATATCATTTTTACTTTGAAAATAACTATAAAAACATAGCAAACTCTTGGACGTTTTTACTTTAAAAACTAGCATTGTCATCCCACCTAGGGGATGGATTTTTAATTGATTTATACCAATTATATTATTGAAATTTGAACAATGGAATTCATATTCATAATAATCATAATTTATAATTTATAATAAGACCAACTTTTTTTTTGGAAAAAAATTATTAGTGAATGTAATTAAAATTAATTACAATTATTAAGGTAAAATTAAGCTTAGTAAAGGATTAAACCATTAATTTATGGTCACAAATTACCTATAAACTCATAAAACCCCAATTTTATCGATATATATCATCCATAAAACTGAAATTATTTATTTATGTTGGTTTTTTATGTCTTTATTTAGTTAATAACATGTGTACACGTAACTTGTTTCCAAAAATTCCAAGTGAGTCCTTTTCCTTCCTTATAAACGGCCACCAACTATCCCACTTCTTCAAACCTCTTATGTTCGGACAATATCTACCCAAATAGATTCCTAAAATTTCTCCCCATTAAATTGAATCCTCCAATTTGGTATAATGACTTCCAAGTAAGCCTTTTGGTATAAACCAAAGGAAGTTACCTGATTAAGAGGCAACGTCTTTTCTCAATATTCTTAGATTCATTTCTATCCTACACTCCATATACTCTTCTTATTATATGATTGTATAAAAAATATAATCTTAAATATACTATTATTTTTGTAGGCTATGTGTTCTACCTACACATACACACACCTTCATTTAATGGGTAACAAAATTATTATTTCTCTGTATAGTGAACTACTACATCACAAAATGGTGATTGTTCATCTTTCCCTTACCATCGACCATGGTTTCCTTTATGATGGATAATATTTTTATATATGATATATATTATCTTTATTATATCTTTATTATTCTATAATTATTTTATAACTAAAACCTCTATACATTTCTTTTTCCGTAAATACGATAACATGGCATGTGGAAATGTGGACTACCGCCCCTCAATGCGATGTGATTCGTTCACATTATACATGGAACATATTAAGGATGATATTAATAAAAATATATGACATATATTACATATATATATGATACTATAATTATAATATACATATTTATCATATATTTTTTAGTCTTTTAATACGAAAAAAAATTAAAGGAGCGTTCATGTGTACGTACGGCCAACTGTCTCCATGAACGGTGCATTTAATTTATTATCTAAAAACATTATAAGTTATTATAAATACATCTTCACTGAATATATATGATAATTAAATCATGGTAAATGTTATTTATATGATAAAACTGTGAACTAATTAATAATAATAACAAACAACAAGTCAAAACATACTTGAGAAAACTGGGGAATTAACACCTGATATAGTTAAAATAATGAATGATGGTTAACAAATGGGTAATAAGATATTATAATAAGTTAATATATGATATTATGAATATAATTACGGTTTTGGTATAAGTTGGTAACATATTTTAAATCATTATATAGGAGGATAAATACCACATGAGAAAAGGAAGGTTAGGGTAATGGATTTCATCTCAATTTATATTCCATTGAGACTTATTTGTTATTATCCTCCAAATCACTTTAATTTCATTTATTTACTTAACTTTAACATGTTATATCATGAATCTCTTTACCATAATGGTGTTATCAGTTTTATTTAATATTATTCCTTCATTGGTTTTATGATTTAAATGTTTCAATGTGGTATGGGACACATTGGAATGTTTAAAATGTTATTTCCCTCAAGATTGTTTTTATGATATTTCAATGGGATTTCCATTCATTAATGTGAACAACCATTGTTGTTACTTATCCTATACTAGGTTACTATTTATAAACCTATATATTTTATTCAATATAAATATTTTGATAAGGCACATTATTTATGATTATGAGGAATGCTTTGGACTATTATGACATGGTTGAGACACTGTTATAAATAGCCCCTTGATGCATTGGTAGTCTCATGAGATGAAATAGTTGGACAAATTAGATGTGTTTTTACCTAGTAGATAAACTATATTTTGAAATTTATTGAAGGTACTAGTTACATGTACCTAGGAAACATGGTGTCCAATAATTAAGCATTTCACTCATTTAGATTCAATTATTATTCATCCATGATATTTTGCATCGACATATTTATGCATACATTTCATTATCAGTTTATTAATTTAGATGTCATGAGTTTCCATTTATTACCATACCATTTTGATATTTCCTTATCTAGTTATTGTAATGGCATGTGTTTCAGTTATCTACAATTCCATGTTAATTTATTCTTATTGATTCATTATTACTTCCATTTTATTTATCATGATAGAGAATTTGAGATCACCATTTTTATGATTTATTTCAAAGGTTATGATGAAGAAATCATTTAATAATCATTCATGGATGTTGTTTATTTATTTTTATTATGTATAATGTTTTTTATTTTCTCTTCCCAATGTTTTATGGGTATCATATATATAATATTGATTACCAAGACTACTAAAATGAATGGCCCTTGAGGATTTGATTCATTATAATCATGTCAATGTAATAAAATAATGCACCGGCTTCGGGCTTCTGGGGTCAGGGAATTATAGTTGGTATCAAAGGAATTTTTGAAGAAACATTGAAAACTATATTAAGAAAACATAGAATTGGGATCACAACCCTATGATAGACATTATGGATAAGTATACAAGAACATCCTAGAATTTTCGTAAGGTAGGTATTATGTGGGTATTCATTTAAATACATCCCTATTTGGATATTACAAGTAGATGTGGTTATGTAATATATTTACCTAGGAGTAACAACTCTGAAAAGGTATTATAGGCTTGCCTTGGGGTAACTTGGTACATGAAAATGGGATTTACTTCACACCTAGTTTAACACTCTCAGGGGATACGCTTAGGATAATTCATATTCTATTTACCAACCACTATGAAGGATTTGGAATTAAAGATTTCCCCAAAGTAACTAAAGTTTGTGATTCTAGTATTTATGATTCATACATTCATGTTAGTTTCTATATCATATTTAGAGTTATTAAAAATTCATAATTTTTGGATATAATCAAGTATATTCCAATTTTTGGAAATGGAACCTGGATGGAAGAATGGTGTCAATACTCATGGAAAGTGTTGGTGTTTCTTTACTAAGGAAACCAGTATAGTTGGTATAGGAACTAAGAATGTTGTGGAAATATTTGGGTAGATTAATCAGATTATGACACATAACCTTCCTTGGATGGAGAATCTAGTTCCATATCAAGTATAAGAACCTAGATCTTCTTTTTTGGTATGTCTTTCTTTTCGGGTTACCTTTGAAAAAAATAGTATTTTCAAGATATTTCTTGAATACACACCATGAACCTGGTATCTGTGGGTAGCCATGTGCTTGTCGTGTGACGGCCGAACACATGGTCGTGTGGGGTGACCTAGAGACCGCCTAAAGAAGAGATCAGTGAAAAAAATTACACATCGTGTACTTTTAAAAGTCACGACGTGTACTTTCATTTTATTTCATTAAACGGACCATGGTTGTATCTAATCAATAGAACCTACTTCTTCTCGACTTGTCTCGTCCACGAGTGATTTTACAGTGCGAATATTCTTCGAGCCCCTGACGATTCGTCTATTCCCTAATTCAACTGTCGTCGAGGGCATTGGAATCTCCACGGTAATCTCCTCCTTCTTCTAGATCCTCGTTTCATGATTTCTCCTCTTTCACGAGATATCATCGGTTAGATGTTTTAAGAGTTTTAGTAGTTCTATGGAATATTAGGTAAATTCAAGTCCTAAGGTTCACATATATCATCCATACAACTCCAAGGTAGGTGGTTTGTTCCTTTTTATAGTTATTCTTTGAGTTATATGTGCAAAAGTGCTCAATACCCTTATTCTGTGTATTACGTGTTTATGGATGTTAGCCTAGTTATTGTCTGTTATGCCTTGTGTTCTTGAGTAGAGAATTTATGATTGTAAATAGGGTTACTTTCCATGCTATGGATGTGTCGGAACATGCTTGCTGGATTCTAACCGTTTGGTCTAGCATTGCCTGTTAGGATGCTTTGATGTCCATGACTAGTATTGTTAGGATGGAGTGATTGTTATCTCACATGTTGTGATATGTTGTAGATTTTTTATCCAAGTATTTCTTGAGGTTTAATTTGGATTCCATATACCATTTTTTCATGATTTACTTATACAGGGTTGTGGGAACCTAGTGTAGTAGATCATAGGGAGAATGGATGTTGATGGCTTCTCTAGAGTGTATGTTTACTTTATGTTGTGAGACCATTGGGGGGGTGGACGTAAGTGCTCCCTCATAGTGTATATAGTTACTCGTTATGAGACCACAAGGGGAATTTAATGTTGAGTGCTTCCCCAGAGTATCTATAGTTACTGATACGAGACCACATGGGGAATTGATAGTGATTTCTTTCTCAGAGTGTCTTTTCTAAAGCTGAACTAGAGTGGTTATATTATGAGTACTTCCCAAAGGGTTTCTTGTGTTTGTTTTGGTTGAACTAGAGGGGTTAGGTTGTGATTAATTCCCATAGGGTTACCTATTTGTGTTTAGTTGCTTACTTGATATGTGAAATTGAATTCCATTGAACTGTAGGATTTTTTACTTTTGAGTACTTCCTTGTTTAGTGCTTCTTTTTTCTTATTTCATGCCATATATATTCACTAACTATTAGGCATAGATATTTGGGTGGTTTCTTACTGTTTTTAGTCTCACACCCTGTTTGGGTCATGCATTTGGGCCCAAACAGATTATATTGTTGCATGTATAGATAAGGTAATGTTACCTTATACTTTAGGTACTTGATTGTTGTGGAGCTGGGGAGCATGGAACCAAGATGAGGCTTATGATGTTGTTGGATTTCCTTTTTTTTATTTGTACTTTGTTTTAGTACTATATTCTATCATTTTGACTTTCTTGGCTTCTTTCCTAGACATATGTATCCTGTATCATTTATATATGTGTGCTCGAGTTGTTTATTACTTCTAATGTTTACTTATTTCTTGTCTTACTACTTATGCTATTGTTATATGTTTATTTCTGCTGTGTTACCCTACCAATGAGGGAATAGTTTCCCCACTATCACGCTCAAGGCCCTCACTACTAGTTGTAAGCATATGGAGTTTGGGGAAATATTCTTGAGGCCATGTGACCAACCAGGCACGTGGCACCTCTGGGCGGCTCCCAGAACTGGGATGTTACAAAGTGGTATCAGAGTGTTTCTTTTCTTCTTGACATACTGTTTGGATCCTATAGCTAGGGATAGGACGGAATAGGTAATTCCTAATGAGTTGTGCCCAGGAGTAGCTAACGTGTGTATAGGTAAAATCTAATTTAACTTGTTTATTTCATTTTTTCAGGTTTTTTAATTATTACAGTTGATTTTATTTCACTGTTGGTCGATTCACATGTTTTTTTTGTTATCATTGATATCATCGTGGTTCTATTTTTGTTTCAACTCGATGAGGTGAGGGTATACCATTTCATGCATCATAAAGGCACTTTCTAGAAATCACATGTCATGCATTCTTGCCAGGCCATTTAGGGTGAATTGCTGGTTTCATGTTATTGTGATAGATATTGTTCTAGATATGCATGATGTTAGGATAGATTCCTTGATATAATACATGTTGTTTGATAGGGTATTGATAATGTATAAATTTTAGTTTGAATGAACACCAAACTTTGGTTCTTGGGGTGTTATGGGCCATCATGAATTGGAATTTGGTGGATCAGTGCTCTGTTATGTTTGTATTTGACATTTAGAAGATGCTTAGATTTGATTTTTGGAGAGTATAGGCCCCCACATATCGGAATTTGGAACTTTAATGTTCATTTCAGTGTTCTCTGGGTTCCAGAGTAGTTTCTGAGGATTATTGTCCAGAAAAAACCCAGAATACATGACGTGTAATTATGAATACATTCCATGTATCCTTATATTCGGGAATGAACTATTTTTCTTAAGTATATGTTGTGTACTATGTGTACACGCCATGTAGTCTCTAACCGTGCTCCTGGTTGTGTGGGAAGAGACATAGGGCTAGGAAATCATTGGTAGCACACGTCATATACCGGACGTACACACCGTGTTGTGTAGACCGTGTGTCCATCTGTGTGACTAACAACATAGATGGATGGAACTTAGGTTATACACACTATGTCAAGATTGAACACACCGTGTAGTATAACTCTTGTATTCGGTCGTGTAATGAACAAAGTTGGGAAGTGGAGATTCTTCTAAATCATGTCATGTCTGGCATAAACATGTCATGTAGAGTCATCTGTGTGTCCAACCATGTGACTAACAACACGGGCAGTTGAAACCTATGTGGTACATGCCTTTTCTGGAACAAAAACACCGTATAGTCTTTCTCTAGGAGAATCGTGTGGGTTATTCATGTTGAATAACTTGGGCAGGGGAACATAATTCAGGTACATGTTGTGTCTTGGAGAAACATGCCGTGTATATGGGGTGTTACATGACCAGTTTGGGTAGAAGTACACGCCCATGTGAAAGCATAAAGGAACACGTTGTGTAAGAGTTATACATGCCGTGTATCCATGTTTTGAAAAACTTTAATTCTTTCTTTATCTTGTCCCTTATTGAACTTCTACATTCAGTCCTTGATAATCTTGATCCTAAGGTGTGTGCATGACCTTGCAGAGTCATACCACTAAGACATCCTTTGATTATACGCCAGATATAAGGTAGTGATTAGACCCCAGACATGGATTATTAGGGACTACCAGAAGATCCTCCTGTAGTGCCTATCTTGGCACCATCCATCATTCTGGACACAAGTGATGATGAACAGTTTTGATAAGGCTTAATGAGGTTCATGCAAACCTTCTAGGAAGCACCGCCTTCTGCCCTGTCGATGGTGGAACTGACATGGGTTTTCCAGAAGTATTATCCTCTCACCTTCATAGGGGATGGAGGACCTTGGGCTGTAGAGTCATGGTTAGAGTTCATGATTTCTATCTTTGAGCATCTAGAGACGCCTCTAGAGAGGAGGGTCAATATAGCTACATATATGTTTCGAGACTCTTCCAAGATATGGTAGGATGTGATCTCACAGGTGGGATGCTATTAGGTTATGGCATGGAATGAGTTCAAGCATCCCTTCTATGACTTCTTCTACCCAGATACATTAAGCGCTGATAGAGCCTGAGATTTCATGAATCTAGATCAGGGTACTCTCTCAGTCGTGGAGCTCTCTTCTCGTTTCACAGAGTTGAAACGCTTCACACCCATCCCAGGAGATGATGAGTTATTTCTGGAAAGGATGTTTGAGGATGGTCTCAAGCATGACATTTGACCTCATGTGAATATCTTCATGTTGACCTCAATTACTTCTATATTCAACCATGAATAGATCACGAAGCACAATCTGAGGGATTCTGGAGCTATGAGATAGGGCGGTTCAGCATCCGGAGTTGGTACCCCTCTTGCTAACAGCAAGAAGTGCTGTAGGGAGTCTATGCATGGAGATCAAAGTAGGTGGGATATTTCTTCTGGTGGCCAGGTGGTGTGCTACCGTTGCGGGAAGAGTGGGCATACGAGGCCAAATTTCCAGAGAGACCCAGTCGATTGCTGATCTTGCAGCAGTATGGGAAATCTTCAAGGGTTCTGTCCGTTTTTCTCACCATCAGCTGGTAATTTTAGTTCTCCTATGACCCCGCATTCAGGAATAGCTCCATTAGTTTCTCATAATTTTAGGAACTGGAGTTCTTCTGGTCGTTCAGGCTGAGGTGGAGGTCACGGTCGTGGTATCCAGTCGGAAGGATTTCATCGACAACAGGGTGGATCAACTCAGGGTGTTCAGGTAGGGTCGTAGGGTCGTGGTATAGGCCAAGTTTTTTTAGTGGAGTAGACCCATCAGGAGAAGTATATCGGACCCTATACATTTCTAGGTATGATTCTAGTTGCCTCAGTTCTATCTTTTTCACTTTTTGATATAGGGTCTTCCCATGGTTTCATATTTATGGTTGTTGTGGAGAGCCTTGGGATCTTTATATTTACTTCTTCTGATGACTTGACACTGGACACTCCATTGGTGTACGTTAGTGCAAGGAGTTCCCTCTAGAGGTTGGTGGGTATCACTTCTTATGGGACATTTATGTCTTATAGAATACATGATATGATGTCATTCTCAGAATGGACTGGTTAGTTTCCTTCTAGGAATTCGTCGACTATTATCATCGTATGGTGATTTTCACATCACCAAAGGGAAGATCTTTTCTTCATAAGGGTGAATGGGATGTCCAGGAGGGCAGGGCAGGACCCGAGCATCAGGGGTTGGGAGGAGTTATAGCTCAAATTGCTAGTCTATATCTAGATGACCAAGGGACTTCGTAGTTGGACTTTCCTCCCGTGGTGGATTGTTTCAAATATGTCTTTAAAGATGAATTTTTAGGATTAACTCCAGAGTGAGAGGTATAATTTTCTATTGAGCTCATGCCAGGAGAAGCACCGGTGTCTGTTCCTCTGTATAGGATGGCTACACCAGATTTACAGGAGCTCAAGAAGTAGTTAGAGTAGTTACAAGAAAAGGGTTTCATTTGACCGAGTACTTCTCCTTGGACTTCGCCTATCCTATTTGTGAACAAGGTGGACGGTACCCTCAGACTTTATGTGGATTATCGGAAGCTGAACCAGTTGATTGTTGAGAACCAATATCCCTTACTGAGGATTGATGATCTCTTTGATCAGCTTCAAGGTGCCCGGGTGTTCTCAAGTTATCATTAGTTTTGCGTTATACCACCAAATATACCTCTTATAGCCTTTCATATTAGGTATGATCTATATGAGTATGTGGTTATTTTGTTCGGTCTCATGAACACTCCCGCAGATTTCATGGCTCTAATGAACCGAGTGTTCCATCCGTACTAGGATTATTTCGTGGTGGTCTTTGTGGATGATATCTTGGTGTACTCTCACATTTGACATGACCATTCCACACATCTTGAGATCATTTTGAGTACACTAAGATAGCATCAATTATATGATAAGCTCTCAAAATTCAACTTTTGGATGGAGCAAATTCACTTCTTGGGTCATGTTATATTAGAGATAGGAGTATCAGTAGACCTAGAGAAAGTGAGAGAAATAGTTTTCTGGGAGCAGCTGAAGAACATCTTTGAGGTGTGATGTTTTATAGGTTTGGTTGGTTACTACATATGTTTCATACCAGACTTCTCACACTTATAAGTTCCACTAACATGTCTGAATAAGAAGGGTGCAAAGTACATGTGGTCATATTCCTACGAGTTAGTATTTCAGGAGATGAAAGGGAGGTTGACTTCAGCACCAATACTAGTATTTCCAGATCCAGGAAAGAGATATATTGTGTACTGTGATGCATCAAGTATCGGATTGGGAGCTGTGTTTATGTAGGTAAAAGGATCCATTGCGTATGGGTCTCGGTAGTTGAGGCCACATGAGAGGAATTACCTGAACCATGATCTTGATTTGGCTGTAGTTTTCAATTCTTTACGTTGTTGGAGACATTATCTTATGGGAGATCATTTTTTGGTTTTCACTAACCACAAAAGTATCAAGTATATCTTCACTCAGCACGATCGGAATTTGAGACAATAAAGGTGGGTTGAGTACCTTCAGTCCTTTAATTTTGAGCTTGCCTAGACACCTGGAAGAGGAAACGTAGTGGCTGATGTGTTGAGCAGGAGGACTCAGATACAGGCAGTTTAGGAGGCCAGTAGTGAGTGGCAGCTTATGGCTCTATTCTTTGAGATGCATTTAGAGGTGCATGATAGACAGGGTCATACGTTTCTTTCTTCTTTGGCTGTTACATCTACTCTACTTGATCGTGTGCAAATGAGGTAGTTATCAAATTCTGAAGGCATAGTCATTTGGGAGAGTTGTCAAGAGAGGACCCAATTCCTGAATAGACCATAGGAAAGGATGAGATCTTGTGTTTTCATGGGAACGTGTGGGTGTCAGCAGACATACATGAGGATCTGATGTAGTACTTCCATTCCTCAGTTTGGGAAGTTCATCTTGGTGTCACCAAGATGTATCGTGATCTACACTATCAATGTTGGTGGCCAGGTATAAAGAGAGATGTTGTTAGTTTCGTAATGAGGTGTTTAACCTATCAGCAGGTGAAGGTGGGTCATTGCGACCAACAGGTATTTTTCAGCAGTTACTCAATCCCGAGTGGAAGTGAAATAATGTCATGATGGACTTCTTGAAAGGTTTAACAAGTTCGCCTCATGGGAATGATGCAATTTGGGTTGTCATTGATAGACTCACGAAGGTTTTTCACTTGTTACTGATCAAAGAGACCTTAAGTGTTGATGAGTTGGGAAGGCTATACATCTGGGAGATTGTACGTCTACATGGGGTTCCACACTCCATTGTTTCAGATAGGGATTCACGTTTTACTTCTCGGGTCTAGCAAGGACTACATAGGTATTTGGGTACACAATTACTTCTATGTACAGCTTACCATCCCCAAATGGATGGCCAGTCCAAGCATACGATTTAGGTGCTAGAGTATATGTTGAGAGCATATGTCCTCGATTTTGGAGGTTCTTGGGAGAAGCACATACCTGTTGTGGAGTTTTCCTACAATAATAGTTTTCAAGAAACTATTTAGATGGCACCTTATGAGGATTTGTATGGTAGGCCATGGTGATCACCCCTATGTTGGCTAGAATCATGGGAGGAAGCGATGTTTAGACCTTGTATTGTCCAGGAGACCATGGAGCAGGTGGAGTTGATTTGGAAGAGGTTGGCTACTACACAGTCACAACAGAATTCTTGTGCTAATCGATGGAGATGACTTCTGGAGTTCAAGGTTGGAGATCAGGTTTTTCTACATGTCACACCGAGGTTGGGACACATGAGAATTATGATACAGGGTAAGATTTCTCCAAGTTACGTCGAACCATTTGAGGTTTTGGAAAGGGTCGGGCTGGTTGCCTATCGGTTGCAGTTACCTCAGAGTTATCGGTCTACGCACAACGCCTTTAATATTTCTTAGCTACTACATTACTTCTCAGACCCGTCACATGTCTTTCAACCCAAGGAAGTTGATCGAGTGGTGGACACATAATTTTAGGAGCATCCTATCTGTATTTTTTATTGTAGTGTGAAGGTTCTATGTGGCTAGTATGTTCCTCTAGTATGAGTATTATGGCATCATGAGCGAGTACAGGACGATACTTGGGAGAGGGAGGCCAATGTATGATCGCAGTGGCCGGATCTGTTCAAGTTTTCTTCTTATACGCCACCTTGTAATGGAAATTCATGGAATAATTTCTTTAAGGGTGGAAGTTTGTAAAAACTCTGATCTTCTTTTTAGGTATTTCTTTGTTTTTTGGTTTTCTTTTAGAAAAATATGAGTTTCTGGAAATTTCTTGAGTACATGTCGTGTACTGATAATTAAATGCCGTGTACCTAGTTGTTGCGGGTAGCTATGTGCTGGCCACGTAATGGACAAACACATGGTTGTGTGGGGTGACCTAGAGATCATCTAAAGCAAAGCTTGGTAAAGCCAAGTACATTCCATATACTTTTAAAATACATGTCGTGTACTTTATTTTTATTTCATTAAACGGGTTGGGGTTGTATCTAATCAACATAACCTCCTTCTTCTCAACATGTCTCATCCAGGAGAGACCGTATAATGCAAATCGTCTCTGAGCTCATGACGCTTCCTCTATTCTCTTATTTGCCCATTGTTTATTGCGTTGGAATCACCATGGTAAGATCTTCCTTCTTCTAGATCCTCATTTTCGGATTTCTCCTCTTTCACAATATATCCTTGGTTGAATTTTTTAAGTGTTTTTATAGATCTAAATCATCCTAGGAAAATTAAAGTCCTAAGGTTCACATATATCATCCATACAATGCTGAGGTAGGTGTTTTTTGCCTTTACCTAGTTAGTCTTTGAGTTATATGTGAAAAAGTTCCCAATATCCATGTTCGGGGTATTGCGTGTTTATGGTTGTTAGCCCTATTATTGTATGTTATGACTTGTGTTCTTGAGTAGAGGATTTATGATTATAAATACTTTTATTTTTCATGTTATGGATGTGTTTTTCCATTCTTGCTTGATTCTGACCATTTGGTCTAGCTTTGCCTATTAGGCTGCTTTTCTTTCCATGCATAATATTGTTAGGATGGCGTCATTATTATCTTACATGTTGTGATATGTTGTAGATTATTTATCCAAGTAGTTCTTGAGGTTTACTTTGGCTTCCATATACCATTTGTGCATGATTGACTTACATAGGGATTTTGGAACATGGTGTAGTAGACCATTGGTAGAATGGACATTGAGGGTTTCTCCAAAGTGTCTGTTTACTTTACGTTGTGAGGCCATTGGGAGGATGGATGAAATTACTCCCTCGGAGTGTCTACAGTCCCCCATTACAAGACCACAGAGGGAATTGGGTGTTGAGTGCTTCCTCAATGTGTCTATAGTTACCGATACGAGACCACAAGGGGAATTGATGGTGAGTGCTTCCTCAGAGTGTCTTTGCTAAAGATGAACCAGAGGGGTTAAACTGTGAGTACTTCACAGAGGGTTACTTGTGTTTGTTTTGGTTGAACCAGAGTGGTTAGACTGTGAGTACTTCCCAAGAAGATATCTTTTTGTGATATACTACTTACTTGATATGTGAAATTTAATTCCATTGAACTGTAGGATTGTTTAATTTTGAGTACTTCCTAGTTTATTGCTTCTTTTTTCTTATTGCATGCCATATATATTCATTGACTGTTAGGCACATATCATTGGGTGGTTGCCTACTGGGATCACACCTTATTTGGGTCTTCCTTTTCGGCCCAAACAGATTATATTGTTATAGGTATAGATAAGGGAAATCTCCCTTCTACTTCAGGTACTTGATTATTGTGGATTTGGGGAGCATGGGACCAATTTGGGGCTTCTGATGTTGTTGGAGTTTATTTTTTTTTCTTTTTACTTTGTTTTAGTACTTTATTCTAGCATTGTGACTTGTTTGGATACTTTCCTAGACATATGTATCATGCATCATTTATAAATGTGTGATCCAGTTGTTTATTACTTCTATTGTTTACTTATTGCATGTCTTACTGCTTTTGCTATTATTATCTGTTTATTTCTATTGTGTTACCCTACCAATGAGGGAATAGTTTTCCCACTATCTCACCCAATACCCTCACTACTAGTCAGCATCCTATGGAATTTGGGGAAATGTGATTGAGTCCATGTGACCAACTGGGTACTGGGAACCTCTGGGCGGCTCCCAGAATCGGGACGTTACATCGAGATTCTCTGATGTTGGATTAATTTATACACTAGAGGACCCCATCATTTAGTGGGGATACTGATCCAATGGTAGTTGAGAAAGGGATTATGTCATTGGGGAATATATTCATGGCATTAGGATGTGGTGAAAAGGAAAAGGTTACACTTATAGTATATTTTCTTGAATTATGATGCAGATCAATGGTTGTAATTGATCTAGGATATAAGGGATGAAGAATAAGTAGAACTCATGGAATGGAGGAATTTTAAGGTAACATTATTCGATAAATACTTCCATCGTGATCAGTAAATTGAGATGAATATAAAGTTTATTAGCTTAAATAAAAAAGGAATACGGGAGTGTTTAGGATTATGAAGCTACCTTTACAAGGTAATCCATGTATTCTATGGATTATATATGCTACTCAGAGTGCATGATTGACAACTTCATTGAAGGACTTAATCCAAATCTCTAAAGGGTACTGATTACCCGGAATTTTTTATCATATGAAGAAATAGTTTAATGTTCCCTCAAGATATAAATTTAATTCTAAAAATCCTATGCATTCAAAATAAAATAATATAATAATAGGTCTTTAGCGCACCATGAAAAAGGGAATGTATCAAATTATAATAATAAGTTTTATAAATTTCCATTTTGTGCAAACTATGGAAAGAATCTCCATGTGGAAATATTGAAAGGAATGGGAGTTAGTAATAAGTGTGGTGAAAAGGGTAATTAGGGAAAAATAATTCAAAGGAAAGAACAAAAATGCTACTATTCTATGTTACAACTTCAATGATATGGGTCACTATGCAATAAAATTCCCCAAATGTCTAGAGAATATACCTCTGAAGAAGATAATGTATCAAGTTTAGGAATATGTTATTGACACAGCTAAAGTGGAATGATTAATGTACATTAGTTTTTGGATCCAAGAAATATGTTGTAAAAGTATTTTATTTATGATGTTCTCATCATAAGATTTATGAAAAATGTAAGTCTTTTAAACCATTAATTTTTTGTTAAGTATTTTAGATATTATACTGAATGGTACCAATAAACATTAATCAATAGAAAGTTAAACTTTTCATAAAATCCATGATTGAGGGAAATATGACCCTTAATATGTTCCTTATATTGAGATATTGATGAATAAATTATTGATTTCGATAACTTTTAACTACCTTGGAACTGAATAATGAATTTTAGACAAGTGGTCTATTCCATCACAAATAGAGTTTACAACACATTTGTATTTAAGGAATATATCCAATAAAATGTGTCTTACTTAGGGAATAAGGAATAATGCATGTTTCCAATAAGGTTTTATGGTAATTTTAGTTATTAACATATTTCAAGAGTATAAACATGTTTGGAATATGAAAATTTAGAGATGCTTCATATGACAACCTTTCTTTTTAATACAAAATTAAACATGCTTTATTACGTAAAACTTCACTTGATACAACAAAGAAGATTTAAAGGTTTAGTGTCTTTGGGGCTTAGGATCATTACATAAAAACTTGAAACATGAAATACAACATCTTTATTGAAAACTTCCTTTACATGACCACTACATTCCCTCGTACTTAGCATTACATGGGATAACCTGAGGACATGCATAAGAAAAGGGTGAGCTATAAAGCCTAGTAAGGGAATACACATGGAATAAAATGAGGAGTACAATACAAGTTAGACATTAGGCATATCAATAGAGAACAAGAGAAACATGAACATAAAGTCATGATAAATCATGATAATCATAACATGGAAAGGTGGAAATAACACTTAACATGGAATTAGCATGAGCCAAGGCTCATTGCACATGGAGCATGAGTAAACCCTCATTGCACATGAAGAATGAGTAAACCCTAGTTTCACTTTAATTATCATGAGTCAACACTCATTGCACATGGCGTATCATGATACTATACTTCACCCAATGCATTGGAGCGCTATAAGGGCGCACCCTTCTTAAACATTTCATTTCATGCATTAGTGTGCCACATGGATCATAAAACATGGATTCATAAAACATAATCTTTTATTACATGATAAAAGAATTTGTAATTAATAAATGAAACTTTATAATCAATAAGTAAATGTGCATAAAGGTGAATACCCTTGATGGAGAAATGGGCATGGTATTCACTACACAATGAGATTGACTTAGAAAATCGGTGCAATTTCGGCAGCCTAACGGCGTGACATAAGAATTAATAAAAATGGTTGATGAGAGATAAAGGTGTGTCTCGTAATATTTACCTAAAATGGATAGTAAGGGGTTCATATATATACATGTCCAAACAATTGTAATGGAATTTAGATTCATGATACAAAAGTATTGCTTGAATGTAAAAGAGGAGAGAGAAATTCATTTCGGAATTTCAGCATAGTAATGGATTTACATGGGAGGAATTTAATGAGAGAGAAAGGGGTCTCCCATCATTCAAACATAAAGAGGGTAGTATGATAGAGGTGTGAAACTATACCCCAACATTCAAAATCGAAATTAAAATGGCAAAACAACTTAAAGAAAATTAGACAAAAATGAGAAAGGATGAAAAAACCCTTACTTGGAAGTGTGCTTTCAAAGGCTTGAGAGAGGCTTGAGAGAGGATTATTGGGATCTTGGGGCACCTTTAGAGGATTATAGAGAGATTAGGGCAGAGGTTGGATGAACTCCAAAGGCTTTTAGTGAGGAGGAAGTGGGAGCTTGGGTGGGTTTATATAGGAATGGTGATGGAATTCTTTATTATTTAGGTTTGGGACCCCTTATATTAAATTAATCCAAACCACAAACCATCCCATGGTTTTTTCCCATAGTTTTTGGAAAAGGGAATAGAAAAATAATATTTTATAAGTCCAAAGTCCTAACTTCTTAAAATAATAGGCTTTCTTTTGTGGAGGTGATTCACACTCCCATGAAAAACAATTTAAAAAGACAAGGTGTTTAATAAGTCTTTATGGGTCCATTAATGCTTTGAAAAGTAAGTCAAACAAACCCAAAATCACATTATTTTAATGGAAAAACATATATTGTCCTAACATAAATATTATAGTATTTTATTACATCACTATTGGGTCATTATGATGTCATAAAAGACATTATATATTTAAATGGTAATTAATTTTTACCCAAAAATTTGACTGTCTCAGAAAATTATGAAAAATTCACTGTTGGATAATTTTGATGTCCTGATTATAGAAATAACATTTATTTTATCTAAATAATATTCTAAATATGTTAATTTTCACTTTTAAAATAAAAACCGGCATTTATAAAAAATTCATGGGTTTTGACAGAAATGGTCTTCAAAACTTAATAAAAAATATAATTGCATTCATAAAATTATTAGATCATTTATATTTAATAATAATTAATTTAATAATTATATTTTATTAAAATATTATTTAATTCAAAAATCCCTTAATTTAATAAAATATAATTTTTAATTAAATAATAACTAAAAACACTATTTGTACTTTAAAAACTATTTACAATGTATCTATGATGACAAGAACGTATATACATTATTATATACAAAAAATAATGTACATGAACATAGTACTATCGATTTGTTACATAACCCATTAAAACAGCCACATAAGACCTAAGGGTAAGGTGTGCGATGGTGACAGACTCTTGGGGTGGCTCGGATAACATTGCTCGAGTGGTAATCTCTATCAACTTCCACTTTTCCCGTAGACGGTCCCATTCGAGCCTAACATGATGAAACTCATCTTGGGCTTGGTCAAGAGAAAATCCCAAGGATTCCACCTCTTTTATGAGCTCTGAAAAATGGGCTTTTTATGGATCAATTCTACCGGATGAGGTCATTTCTTCTTTTGTCTGAGTAAATTGGATATGTTAAAGCCCTATATTTATACTAATCATGTGATAACTATTCAATGAATATATTAGCAATGGTCAAAATTCTTAACATAAAACCAAAGAAGTTTACATTTTATATAAACATACAGATACATTTAATTAGATCAAGAAGGATTTACATTAATGAAACTTTGGGTCGTTACAATATTCCCCCCTTAAGAAATTTCACCCTCAAAATTTTCCTTTTTCCTCACTAAAACAGATGTGGGTAACTCAGCTTCATCATTTCCTCTGATTCCCAAGTCGCTTCTTCAAACTTGTGGTTTCGCCACAACACCCTGATGAGGGGTATTGTCTTATTTCATAGAACTTTTTCTCTATGATCTAAGATCTTCACTGGTTGCTCCTCATAATAAATATCATCCTCCAAATGTACCACCTCAAAAGAGAGTGCATGTTAAGGGTCCGATATGTACTTCTTTAATAGGGATACAAGAAAGACATCATGTACTTTGGCCATGGTAGGTGGAAGTGCTAGTCGATAGGCCACAGCCCCAACACGATCAAGAATCTTGAAGGGGCCTATGTACCTTGGACTTAACTTCCCTTTCTTTCCAAACCTCATGACCTTCTTCCATGGAGATATGCGTAAAAAAACCATGTCTCCAACTTTAAACTCAGGGTCTCATCTACGGTTATCTGCATAACTCTTATTTCGACTCTGGGCTACCTTGATATGATACTGAATGGTTTTCACCTTCTCCACCATTTCTTCGACCATTTCTGGTCCAAGCAGCTTACGTTCACTGACCTCATCCCAACATGTCGGTGTTATGCACCTTTTCCCATACAAGGCTTCATATGGTGCCATTTTGATGCTTGAGTGGAAACTGTTGTTATAGGATAATTCAACCAGTGGAAGATGTTGATCCCATCCTCCTTTAAAGTCTATTGAGAATGCTCTCAACATGTCCTCAAGTGTTTGGATAGTCCGCTCAGATTGGACATCAGTTTGAGGATAATAAGTCGTACTGAAGTTCAGTTCAGTATTCAGAGCATGTTAAAGACTCTTCCAAAACATCGAGGTGAATCTTGGATCTCGGTCAGACACAATAGATAGTGGTACTCCATACAACCTTACCACTTCCCTAATATATATACATGCCATTTTATCCAATGTGAAATCCTCCCGAATAGCAATGAAGTTTGCAGTATTTTTAAGACGATACACAACAACCCAGATTGCATTGTTTCCTTTGGATGTCTTTGGAAGACCAGTGACAAATTCTATGGTGATGTTCTCCCATTTCCATTCTGGTATGGGCAATGGTTGCATCATCCCCTTAGACTTCTGCCTCTCTGCCTTCACTTGCTGACACACCAGGCACTTTGATGTACATTCAGCGAACTCCTTCTTCATATTATCCCACAAAAATTTTTCTTGTAGATCTCGATACATATTTGTGCTCCCTGGGTGAATAGAGAAATTTGAACTATGTGCGTCATCCAAAAGTTCCTTCTTCAGCTCCGGACTTGATGGAACACATAGTCTTTTCCCAAACCGCACAATTCCTTATTTATTAACATTAAACTCCGAGGATTTCCCTTTTTTGATAGCTTCCACTTTTTCCTGAATTCCCACATCATCCTTTTGAGCATCCTTTAACCTTCCCAAAATATATGGTTGAGCAATCATTTGTGAAAGGATTTATGATGTTCCCTTCTCTATGATTCCCATGTCCATCTTCATCAAGTCAAAGAAGATTGGATCCTTCTCAATTCTCATCATTGATAGAATCGCTGGGTCCTTTCTACTTAGAGAATCTTCCACCTTGTTCGTTTTCCTAGGGTGGTAATGTATTGAACAGTCATAATCCTTGATGAGCTATGTCCATCTTCTCTAGAGCATATTAATCTCTTTCTATGTGGATATATATTTAAGACTCTTGTGGTCAGTATATATCTCACATTTCTCCCCATAGAGATAATACCGCCAGATTTTCAAGGCAAAGATCACTGCCGCCAACTCCATATCATGCGTTGGATAGTTTCTCTCATGGATTTTCAACTACCTCAAGGAATAATATATCACTTTATCATTCTGAATCAGCACACAGACTAATCCCTTCTTTGAAGCATCACTTAATACCAAATTTTTTTTCCACTTGTGGGTAAAGTGAGCACGGGTGTAGTGATAAGCCTCCTTTTCAACTCCTTGAAGCTTTCTTCGCAATCATCACTCCAAGAAAACTTTACTCCCTTTCGAATTAGCTTAGTAAGAGGGTTGGACAATCAAGATAATTTTCTCACAAATCGTCAATAATATCCAGCTAACCCCAAGAAGCTACGGATATCTATTACCGATGTTGGCCTCAGCCATCCCTCAATTGCATTTGTTTTGGAGGTATCCACAGATATCTCATTGCTTGTGATGATATGGCCCAAGAATGAACCTCCTTAAACCATAACTCACACTTTCTGTACTTTGCATAGAGCTTCTCCTTGCACAAAGTCTCTATTATAGTTCTTAAATGCTCCTCATGATCCTCCTTGGTTTTGGAGTGTATTAGAATATCATCTTTAAAGACTACCACAAATTTGTTGAGGTAATCTCTAAAGACTCTATTCATTAAGTCCATGAATATTGTTGGAGCATTATTGAGTCTGAAAGTCATTACTATGAATTGATAGTGCTCATATCTTGTGCAAAAATCAGTCTTGGGGATATCTTCCTTCTTCACCCTTACTTGATAATATCCCGACAGCAAGTCCACCTTGGAGAAGTATTGTGCTCCATGCAGCTGATCGAAAAAGTCATCAATTAGTGGGAGAGGATACTTGTTCTTTATCTTGATTTTGTTATGTTCACGATAATCGATGCAAATCCACATTCACCCATCCTTCTTCTTGACGAATAGGACTGGTGCACCCTAGGGTGAAGAACTTGGGCGTATAAACCCTTTATCCAGATTCTCTTGTAGTTTTTTCTTCAGCTCGTCAAGCTCTACAATAGCCATTATATATAGAGTCTTGGATATTGGTAATGACTCGGGTATAAGTTCAATTGAGAATTCAACATCTCTTCTAGGAGGAATATCAGGCAGTTCCTTGGGAAACACTTCAATGAATTCCATCACAATAGGCATTTCTTCAAGTATGGTTTCTTCCTTGGACTCAATCATCTGATCCAGATACGCGTTCTCATGGGGTAGTAATATCCATTCTTGAGATGATGGAGCTAAAGTAGATTCATCTTCCTCCTTAAACTTGTAAAGAATCAGGGGTCGATTCTCCATATGGAGTGTGATTTCCCTCTCCTGACAATTTATGTTGGCTCTATATAAGGAAAGCCAATCCATGCCAAGAATTGAATCAAATTCCACCAGAGGGAGTATGAAAAGGTTCACTGGGAAATTAAACCCCCATATTATAACAGGGGAGGACTTATATTCATGGGATGAAATGATTGCCCCATTTTCCATAATCACCGAAATCTTCACTTACATGATTTGTGGTGGTGCTGGGATTGTTCTACTAAACATTAGAGATATAAAAGGATGCGTAGAACCTGAATCAAAAAGTACGTTCGCTATTCTTGAATGAATAACTAGTGTACCTGTCACCACTTCGTTTTCAGGGTTCACTTCGGCAGAAGTGATGGAAAAAGCTCTTCCGTGCTGCCTTGGAGGTTGTTGGTTGCCTCAGAAAACCCTTGGATTAGGGCACTGATTTGCAAAATGCCCCGATTCTTTGCATTTGAAGCATTGAACAACACGTTGAGGTTCGAATGGAACGTTCCTCTCCTCTATCGCAACCGCGGGTCTTTCTTGCCGACAGTTAACAGCTAGGTGCCCTTCTCTTCTACACCTGAAGCATTTCCTCGTCCCCTTAAGGCAATTTCCAGGGTGCTTCTTTCCGCACTTTTGGAAAGTGGGGTGCTAGATCTTCTTGGCACCATTGGATTTATCCATCGCACCAGCAGTATTGAAGTCCACCTTAAGCTTCTTATCCCCATGATACCCCTGTGATTCCCCGATCTCCATTTCAACCTTGAGGGCACATCGGACAATTTCCTCATAGTTGTCAAAGTCACGGATTTCTAATGCTTTACGTAGGCTAGGCTTCAACCCACCAAAGAAGTGGTCAACTTTTTATTCTAGGGTAACGACAGAGCCGGAAGCATATCGTGTAAGCCTTGTGAAGTTTTCCTCGTACACTCCAACAGATTCTTCATCTTTTTGCTTGAGGGAAAGGAAGTCCCTTTCCATCTTAAGTCAGAGGGTGCGCGGAAAATATTTATCGAAAAACATCTTCCGGAAATCCTTTCATTCCAACACCTCGATCTCCTCCTCAGGATTCATATTTTTTATCAACGTCCACCATTGATCAGCTTCACCCTCCATATGATAAGCCTCCATGAGAACCTTATCTTTTTCAGAACATTGAAGGATGGAGAAGATATTTTCAATGGAGTTGATCCATTGTTCAGAAATCATGGGATCGGATGATCCACTAAAAGTAGGAGGCCTTTGTCTCATGAAGCTCTCGATAGTGACTTGTTCTTTCTTAGGGGGGGTTAAACATTCCTCTTGACCCGTGTTTCTATTCAAAACTTGAGTTAGCTAAGAGAGAAGCGTGACTAAGTTCGTAATTCCCTCTCCCATTTGATTTGGGCATCTCATTAGTACAGTCATCACCCTGATCTTCGCATCGGTTGTTAGCCCGAGTCCTCCTATTACCGGCCATTGGTTGGAATAAAAGGAAAGTTAGGGGTAACACATAAAGGGTAATCAAAAGAAAAAAGTTGATGACTTATAAATAAACATTTATTTCATTAACTCATGAGTCTATAGGCTTCAATCTAGGCTTTTCATGATCTACTTTCTAACATATATTCTAAGAGAATTTTTTTTTAATTCCCTTTATAAGGGTTCATACTAAGCTTGTGAATTTATCAAAACATATCCCCCTAGGAGTTTCGTAACCAAGAGTGTAGTAAGGCCCATTGTCATGCACCAGTTCCCATTCGAGTCTAGCTGAAAGCGGTGTTTTCGGGTTTTACCCCTAGGATACATCTGTGCTAGAGCCGCCTCTACCTTCTCATATCTAGACAGGGATGTATTTTCTTGATAAACCAGTTACTCAGTACTTACCAAAACTTAGGGATGTTTTTATTATACTTAGTTCTGTCTCTAAGGATTTACTAGGGTTTTCTAATCCTAATCCCAAAAATAACTAAACATATCCTTTGATACCAACTATGACAACCCTTCTTTTTAATACAAACTTAAACATGATTTATTATATAAAACTTCACTTAATACAATAAACAAGATCAGGGGGTTTAGTGTATTTGGGGCTCAGGATAATTACATAAAAACTTGAAACATGAAATACAACATCTTTATTGAAAACTTCCTTTACATGACCACTACATTCCCTCGTACTTATCATTGTATGGGATAACCTGAGGACATCCATAAGAAAAGGGTGAGCTATAAAGCCCAGTAAGGGAATACACATGGAATAACATGAGGAGTACAATACATATTAGACATTAGGAATATCAATAGAGCACAAGAGGAACATGAACATAAAGTCATGATAAAGCATGATAATCATAACATGGAAATGTGGCAACAACACTTAAAATGGAATTAGCATGATCCAAGGCTCATTGCACATGGAGCATGAATAAACCCTCATTACACATGAAGCATGAGTAAACCATCATTGCACATAAATTAGCATGATTCAACACTCATTCCACATGGCATATCATGAAACTATACTTTACCTAATGCATTGGAGCGCTATAAGGGCGCACCCATCTTAAACATTTCATTTCATGCATAAGTGTGTCACATGGATCATAAAACATGGATTCATAAAACATAATCATTTATTCCATGATAAAAGAATGTGTAATTAATACATGAACCTTTATAATCAATAAGTAAATGTGCATAAAGTTGAATACCCTTGATGGATAAATGGGCATGGTATTCACTACACAATGGCATTGACTTAGAAAATCGGTGTAATTTCGGCAGCGTAACAGCGTGACATAAGAATTCATAAAAATGTTTGATGAGAGAGAAAGGGGTGTCTCATAATATTTAAATGAAATGGAAAGTAAGGGGTCATCTAGATACATGTCCAAACAATTCTAATGTAATCTAGATTCATGATACAAAAGTATTGCTTGAATGTAAAAGATGAGAGTGAAGTTCCTTTCGGAATTTTGGCATAGTAACGAGTGTACATGGAAGGCATTTAATGAGAGATAAAGGGGTCTCCCATAATTGAAACATAAATATTACAGTATTATGGAGGTGAGAAACCATACCCCAAAATTCATAATTGAAATTAAAAGGGAAAAAACTTTAAGAAAATTGGACAAAAATGAGAAAGGAAGAAAAAACCCTTACTTGGAAGTGTGCTTTCAAAGGCTTGAGAGAGGATTGAGATAGGATTCCTAGGAGCTTGGGGCACCTTGGGAGGATTCTAGAGAGAGTAGGGCACAGGTTGGATGAACTCCAAAGGCTTTTAGAGAGGGGGAAGTGGGATCATGGGTGGGTTTATATAGGAATGGTGAGGAAATTCTTTATTATTTAGGTTTGGGACCCCTTATATTAAATTATTCCAAACCAAAAACCATACCATGGTTTTTGCCCATGTTTTTTGGAAAAGGGAAGAGGAAAACAATATTTTATATGGCCAAAGTCCGAATTTCTTAAAATAATAGGTTTTCTTATGTGGACGTGAGTCACACTCCCCTGAAAAACAATTTAAAAATACAAGGTGTTTAATAAGTTTTGAGGGGTCCATTAATGCTTTGAAAAGTAAGTAAAACAAACCCAAAATCACATTATTTTAATGTTAAAATATATATTGGCCGAAAATAAATATTATTGTATTTTATTACATCACTATTGGGTCATTATGATGTCATAAAACACATTATATATTTAAATGGTATTTAATTTTTACCCAAAAATTTGACTGTCTCAAAAAATTAAGAAAAATTCACCACTGGATAATTTTGACGTCATGATTCCAGAAATAATATTTATTTTATCTAAATAATTTTATAAATATGTTATTTTTCACTTTTAAAATAAAAACTGACATTTATTAAAAATTCACAGTTTTTGAAAGAAATGGATTTCAAAACATAATAAAAATTATAAGTGCATTCATAAAATTATAAGATCATTTATATTTAATAAAAAATAATTTAATAATAATATTTTATTAAAATATTATTTAATTCAAAAATCCCTTAATTTAAAAAAATATAATTCTTAATTAAATAATAACTAAAAACACTATTTGTACATTAAAACAATTTACAATGTATTAATGATGACAAGAACTTATATACAATATTGTATTAAAACAATAATGTACATGATTATAGTACTATCGATTTGTTACATAACCCCTTAAAATATCCGCATAAGACCTAAGGGTAAGGTGTGCGATGGTGACAGACTCTTGGGGTGGCTCGGATAACATTGCTCGAGTGGTAATCTCTATCAACTTCCACTTTTCCCATAGACGGTCCCGTTCGAGCTTGACATGATGAAGCTCAGCTTGGGCTTGGTCAAGAGCGAAGCCCAAGGATGCCACCTCTTTTCCGAGCTCAGACAAATGTGCTTTGTATGGAACAATTCTACTGGATGAAGCAATTGCTTCTTTTGTCTGAGTAAATTTGATTTGTTAAAGCCCTATATTTATATTAATCATGTGATCACTGTTCAATGGCTATATTAGCAACGGTCAAAATTCTTAACATAAAACCAAAAAAGTTGACATTTTATATAAACATACAGAGACATTTAATTAGATCAAGAGGTATTTCCATTAATGAAATTTTGGGTCGTTACACTTCATATTGATTAAATTCTAATGATATGTTAATTTTTAAAATTTCGTGAGTCTCCTTCATAATTGATTCAATCATAATCTATTGGAAAATTTAACCATTTATAAACTAGTTTAAGATGATCATTGAATGATATTTTAGAGGTTAATGAATTACTTAACCATATTATGCATCATTTTCTAAGAGATTATTTAGAAATAGTTAAAGTCATAATAAAAGGAAAATATTATTTTAATATAAATGTATATTTACTTATATTTTTATTGAGTGAAGTAATTCCTCAACTATACGAAAAAAATCATTTTGTAATAAAAATGTTGTCCTATTATCATCATTTTTTGATGATATCAATGAATTTTATTCACTCATGGGTTTTATGTTGTTGTGGTAAAAAAATTTCATCTAAATATGATCTTTGGCACTCTCCATCATAACGTGATTGTTATACTTTTTCTTTCATATCTATGTTTTCATTTCCCACCTATGTTCTCATATTAGGGAACCCAGTTATGTGCCAGTTGTACTTTCCTTTATCTCTTATTAAGAATATGTTATATTAACCCTTTTATGATGTGGGTATTTCAAAAATAGTTTATTTTCAATTCCTCTATCACTGAGATCATGTTTAAATTTTGAGGATGAGATTTAACTAAGGTAGGGAGAATATAACACCTCGAAATTCTAATATAAGAACATTATATTCGATAGCGTCCACGAAACATGACACCAAGAATGTAAGGGGGTATAATACCCTGATATATTAAAATATAATTATTATTTTAAATATTTTTTATATTTTTTATATTTTTTATATTTTTTAATTCACACAACACCATGTTATTATGCGTTATAGTCAAGAGTGACTTTCTTCGATGGCTTGTGTTACACGCAAAATCAAGTTTTACCGAACTATAATATATTATTAAAATAATATTATTTAATATAATAAGATATAAACTATAATTTATGAATATTATTAACTAACTTATAAAAATATATGGTTTATATAAATATAAAATGAATTCATGGGTAACCAGTTAATGAGAAATGAAAATAAGAACAAATTGGTCATAAAAAAGAAATAATATTATTTTTATACTTCTAAAGGAGTTTTATCTTAATAAAAATAATTAATTAAAATTAATTAATAATTTTAATGAATTATATATGATATATATTAAATAAAATATTTTTTATATTTATCCATTAGGTTTTATATGCAAAAGATAAGAACAAACCCAATTTTATATATTAAAACCCTATATTTTTTATAAGGAAATTTTACCACCTTTTAATGGAGAACCCATTTTAAATATAAATTTTGAAACTTTATTTGATTTAATTTTTTAAAATAAATTTATTATTTGAAATAGAAACAATATAATTAGGAAAGGGTGAATTTTTGATATTTTTTTGAAACATTTCATTTTTTAATGAGTAGTTAAAAATGCTTAATTTTAGTTCCAAACTAATTTTTCATCTAATTCATTTATAAGGATAAATTATGTTTTCAATATGTTTTAAAGATTAATTAGGTAATATTTTTATCAATTAACTCAATTTAGGTCATTGGGATCAATTTTACTTTGAAAATTATAATAAAATCATAGCAAACTTTTGGACGTTCTTACATTAAAACCCTGCATTGTCATCCCACCTGTGGGATGAATTTTAAATTAATTTATGTCACTTATATGATTGAAATTTGGAAACATTGTATCTATATTTTTAATCATAATAATTTATAATTTATAACAAGATCATTTTTTGGACTAAACGTATTAGTGAATGTAATTAAAAATAATTACAATTATTAAGGCGAAATTAAGTTTATTAAAGGACTAAACCTTTAATTTAAGGGACGAAATGACCAAGGAACTTTTAAAAGACCCATTTTATGGAAATATATCATCAATATACCTTTAATTTTTTAGTTTTTTGTTTTTTATGAAATTTTATTTCTAATAACATGTGTACACATAACTTGTTACCAAAAATTCCAAGTGAGTACTTTTCCTTCCCTATAAAAGGCCACCACCTCTCTCGCTTATTCACACCTATAAAACCTATTAGTTTGGTAAATTTATACCCAAATAGATTCCCAAAATTCCTACCCTAAAAATTTAATGCTATATTTGGTAATAAATCTTTCCAAGTAATTCTTTTGTTATAAACCAAAAGAAGTTACTCGATTAAAAGGGAATGTCTTTTCTCAAGATTTTTTGTTTCATTTCCATTATCCACTCCATTTACTCTTCTTATTCTATGTTTTTATAACCAAAATAAATATCCTCATTATGATATTATTTTTTATTCTAATGTTTTGACCTAAACTTACACACACGTCCATCTAATGGGTAATGGACATAATATTTCTATGTATGGTGAACTACTTCCCCACAAAACTATGCTTGTTAATTTTTACCTTACCACCAATCATGGTGGCCATTATGATGAAAAAACTTATTATATATGATATATATTATATTTATAATATATATATGTTTTTTTAATATTTTATAACACATACCTCTATGCATTCCATTTTGTATAAATATGATAAAATCGCTTGTGGAAGTGTGGACTACCGCCCCTCAATGTGAAGTGATTTTTTCACGGTATACATGGAACATATTAAAGATGATATTAATAAAAATATATGAAATATATTAGATAGGTAGTATTATTTAATTATAATATACATATTTGTCATTTACGTTTCATTTTTTTTAAAATGAAAAAAAATGAAAGTAGTGTTCATGTGTACGTACGACCTACCGTCTCCATGAACGATGCATTTCATTTCTTATCTCCAAACATTATATATTATTCTAAAAAAATATGAACTAAATATTTATGATAATAAAATCATGGTGTGCATTCTTTAGATTATGAAACCATGTTACAAATAATAAAAACAACAAACAAATAGTCAAAACATACTCGAAAAAACTAGGCAAATAACACCCGATATAGTTAAAATAATGAAATGTTGTTAACAAATAGGAAATAAGATATTATAATAAGTTAATATATGTTATTATGAATATGAGTATGGTTCTGGTAAAAGTTAGTAACATATTTTTAGCCACTCTACAAGAGGATAAATACCACATGAGAAAAAGAAGGTTAAGGTAAGGGATTTCATCTCAATTTATATTCAATTGAGACTTATTTGTTATTATATTCCAATTAACTTTTATTTGGTGTATTTAAATAAATTCAACATAATATATCATGAATATAATTATCCTTATGTTATTATAAGTTTCTTTTAATATTATTCCTTCATGTGGTTTATGATTTAAATGTTTAAATGTGGTATGAGACAGATCGGAAAGTTTAAAATGGAATTTCTATCAAGATCATTTTTATGATCTTTAAATGGTATTTACATTCATTAATTTCAACAACCATTGTTTTTCATTATCCTCTAATGGGGTATTATTGATAAATCTATATCTTTTATTAAATCCGAATATTTTGATAAGGCATATTATTCATGATTATGAAGAATACTTTGGACTGGTATGATACGGGTGGTGCTCGGTTATAGATAGCCCCTCAATGGATCAGTAGTCTCATGAGATAAAATAGTTGGCCAAATTAGAAGCATTTTTTATATATAAATCTTATTATAAAAGTTCTTGATGGTACTAGTTCTATGTACCTAGAAAACATAGTATACAATAATTAATCATTTCCCTTGTTTAGATTCTGTTATTATTCATCCATGAGAGTTTTCATCATCATATCTATTGATATATTTCATTATTAGTTTATTTATTTTGATGGAATGAGTTTCATTTTATTACCTTTCCATACTAATATTTCATTATATAGTTATTGGAATTTCATGTGTTATCTGTTATTTACCTTTCCATGTTAATTTATTCTCATTGATTCATTATTTCTTCCATTTTATTTACCCATGATGAGAATTTGAGCTCATCATTATTATGTTTTCTTTACCCATTTTGTGAGAACCAAGATATTCTTTTCAGGTATGTCTTTCTTTTCTGGTTGTTTTTTAGAAAAAGATGAGTTTTGTAAATTTTAGGAGTACACGCCGTGTACTTATAAGTACACATTGTGTACCCGGTTTTCGTGGGTAGTCGTGTGCTGGTCAGGTAATGGATGAGCACATGGCCGTGTGGGGTGGCCTAGAGACTGCCTAATGCGAGGCTCAGTAAAGGCATATATATGACGTGTACTGTTAAAAGAAATGTCGTGTACCTTTTCTTTTATTTCATTAAACAGACCAGGGTTGTGTCTAATTCAGAAAAATACCTTCTTCTCCATTCATCTCATCCAGGGGTGACCGTACGACACGATTCAATTCTGATCCCCTGACCCATCATTCATTCTCTGAATCGACTGCCTTCGATTATGTTGGAATCGCCACGGTAAGATCTTCCTTCTTCTTGAGCCCCATTTCTTGATTTCTCCTATTTTGTGAGATATATGAGGTTGAAAGTTTTTAGAATTTTTGTAGATATATAGTGTTCTAGGGAGATTAAAGTCATGAGGTTCACGTATATCGATCATACAATTCCAAGGTGGGTGTTTTGTGCCTTTCTGTAGTTAGTCTTTGAGTTATATGTGCTAAAGTGCCCAATACCCTTGTTCGGGGTATTTTGTGTTTATGGTTTTTAGACCTGTTATTATCTGTTATGGCTTCTGTGCTTGAGTAGAAGATTTATGTTTGTAAATAGGGTTATTTACCTTTTTATGGATGTGTTTCCATTTCTTCTTGATATTGACCATTTGGTCTAGCCTTGCCTGTTAGGTTGCCTTGTTTTCCATGCCTAGTTTTGTTAGGATGGATTGATTTTTATCTGACATGTTGTGAGATGCTATAAACTATTTATCCAAGTAGTTATTGAGGTTTACATTGGCTTCCACATACCGTTTGTGCACGATTGACTTACACAGGGCTGTGGGAACCTAGTGTAGTATACCATAAGGGTAATGGATGCTAAGGGCTTCCCCAGAGTGTATGTTTTCTTTTACATTGTGAGGTAATATGGGGGATAGACTTTGTTCTACCTTAGAGTGTCTATAGTTACTCTTTGTGAGACCACAGGGGGAATTGGAAATTGAGTTCTACCTCAGAATGTTTATAGATACCAATACAAGACTACAGGGGGAATTGATAGTGAATGATTCCTTAGAGATTCTTCTCTAAAGCTGAACCATGCGGGTTAGACTATGAGTACTTCCCAAAGGGTTTCTTGTGTTTGGTAGGTTGAACCATAGGGGATAGGCTATGAGTACTTATCATAGGGTTACTTGTTTTTTTAGATTCTTTATTGATGTATTAAAATGAAAGCTATTGAAATTGTAGGATTGTTTACTTTTGATTACTTCCTTTTTTACTACTTATTTTTTATTATTACCTACCATATATATTCGCTGACTTTTAGGCATAGATATTTGGGTGGTTGACTACTAGGATTCAGCTCACACCCTATTTGGGTCATGCTTTTGGGCCCAAAAATTTTATATTACTACAGATATAGATAAGGGAAATCTCCCTTCTACTTCATGTACTTAATTGTTGTAGATATGGAGAGCATGAGACCAAGATAAGGCTTACAAAACTACTGGAGTTTATTATTTTCTTGTACTTTGTTTTGCTTCTATATTCTAGTAGTGTGAATTGTTTGGATGCTTTCCTAGACATGTGTATCATGCATCATTTATATATATGCTCCACTTGTTTATTACTTCTAGTCTTCCATTATTTACTTATTGCATGTTATTACTACTTTCACTATTGTTATCTGTTTATTTCCACTACATTACTATTCCAATGAGGGAATAGTTTCCCCACTATCACACTCAAGTCCCTTGCTTCTAGTCGGTAGCCTCTAGAGTTTGGGGAAATGCACTTGAGGCCATGTGACCAACCAGGTATGGGGAACCTTTGGGAGGCTCCCCGAACCGGTACATTACAAAGTGGTATCAGAGGGATTCATTTCTTTTTGACTTACTATTTGGAGCCTATAGTCAGGGATAGAATGGAATAGGTTCTTGGTAATAAGTTGTGTCTGAGAGTAGCTAACCCATTTATAGGGAAAATCTAATTTACCTTGTTTTTTGAAAAACAAAACATTCTGGTTTTGTAGTTATTACAGTTGATTTGATTTCACCATTGGGTGATTCACATGTTTTTTGTTTTTATTGTTGATATTATTGAGGTTATATTTCTGTTGCAACCCAGGGATATGAGGGTATGCTATCTCATGTATGATATAGGCACTTCTTAGATATCACATGTCATGAATTCTTGCAATTCCATTTAAGATGCATTACTGATTTCATGTTGTTGTGATAGATGTTGTGCTAGATATGCATGATATTGTGATAGATGCCTTGTTATAATACTTGATATTTGATAGGGTATTGCTAATATGTATTGTTTCATTTGAATTAATGCCAAACTTTGGTTCTTGAGGTGTTATGGTCCCTCATGGATCATAATTTGGTGTATCGTTGCCCTATTAAGTTGTATATGACATGTAAAGGATTCCAAGATTTTATTCTTGTGGAGTATAGGCCCTCATGAATCGGAATATGGAACTTTAATGTTCATTTCAGTGTTTTCTTGGTTCTGGAGTAGTTTCTGAGGCTTACTGTCTGGAAAAACCAATAATACATGACATGTAATGATAAATACATTCCATGAATCATTCTATTCGGGAAGGAAATTTTTTTATTAAGTACACATCGTGTACTATATGTACATGTCGTGTAGTCTCTAACTATGTCATGGTTGTGTGGGCATGGACATGGTGTTGGGAAATCATTGGTGGAACACACCGTGTACCTAAAGTGCACACTGTGTGTATGGACCATGTGTATAGCCATGTGACCAATGAAACGGGTGGATAATGGGTAGTTATTACACATCGTTTCTAGCACTAACACGTTGTGTAGAGTCAGCCATGTAACCGGCTGTGTGACTAACAACACAGGTTGGTGAGGTTCGTCTAGTACACGTCATGTCTAGCATAAACACATTGTGTAGTCTTGTTCTAGGGGAACCGTGTGGGTTAGTCATGTAGAAGAACTCAGGTAGGGTAAAACTATTCAATTACATGTTGTGTCTTTTAGAAACACGCCATGTGTATAGGGCGTTACATGACCAGGGTTGGAAGGATTACATGCCCATGTGAAGTCTTAAAGGAAAACTCTATGTAGGAGTTATACATGTCATGTATCCACCTTTTTGAAATCTTTAATAATTTCTTTCTCCTATTCCATTCTTACACTTCTAAGTTTCTATCCTTGATATCCTTTAACTAAGTGTGTGCTTGACCTTATATAATCATGCCACTAAGACGTCTTTGGTTGTACGCCAGTTATAGGGCAGTGATCAGACATGGGGCATGACCGATCAAGAACTACCTACAGATCCTCTGGTAGTGCCAGTCTTGGAACCAGCTATTATTCTGGATACAAGTGTTGATGCACAGTTCCGAGAGGGCTATATGAGGTTCATACAGACCTTCTGAGGAGAACGGCCTCATGCCCCGTCTACGGTAGAGTTGACATAGTTTTTCCAGCAGAAGCATCCTCCCACCTTCATAGGGGACGGAGGACCTCGGGCTGATGAGTCATGGTTGGAAGCCATGCTATTTATCTTTGAGAATCTAGAGACACCTCCAGATCTGAGGGTGAATATCTCTATGTATATGCTTCGGGACTCTTCCAAGAGATGGTGGGATGTGATCTCATAGGCGGGATGCCAGCAGGTGATGGCTTGGGATGAGTTCTAGTGTGCCTTCTATGATTACTTATACCCATAGACTTTGAGGGTTGACTGAGCCTAAGATTTCATGAGTCTAAAGTAGGGTACTCCCTCAGTCATGGAGTATTCTTCTCTCTTCACAGAGCTGCAGGGCTTCACACCCATTCCAAGAGGTGATGAGTTAATTCTAGCAAGTAAGTTTGAGTATGGTCTCTGGAATGACATCTGATCTTAGGTGAACATCTTCAGGTTGACTTCTATCATCTTTATAGTCAACCAGGAACTGATTGAAAAGCACAATCTGAGGGATTTTGGAGATGTGATCCAGGTCGGTTCAGTATCCGGAGTTGGTACCCCTTAGACTAACAGTAGGAAGCGCCGCATGGAGTCTACACACGGAGATCGTAGTAGGCGGGATACTTCTTATAATAGTTAGGTGGTGTGCTACCAGTGCAGTAAGAGCAGGAATACAAGTCCACATTGTCTAAGAGACCTAGTGGAGTTTCGAACTTGCGGAAAGATGGGTCATCTTCAGCATTTCTATCAGTTCTTCTCACCAACACCTAGTGATAGCATTTCTTCTATGGCTCCTCATTTAGGAGCAGCACCACCAGTTTCTCATCAGTCTAGAAAGTGGAGTTTTTATGGTCATTCAGGCCAAGGTGGAGGTCATGGCCATGGTACTCAGTCAACAGGTGTTTAGTGAAAATAGAGTGGGTCATCTTAGAGTGGTCAGGCAGGATCGCAGGGCCACAGTATAGATTAGACATTTGCTGTGGAGCTGACCCAGCAGGAGCAGGATCCCAACCCCTATACAGTTCAAGGTACTATTCTAGTTGCCTCATTTTTAGCTTCTACACTTTTTGATATAGGGTCTTCCCATAGTTTCAAATATTTTTCTTTTGTGGAGAGCATTGGGCTCTATATATTTTCTTATGCTGATGTCTTGACACTGGACACTTCATTGGGAACTATAACAACTAGTGTATGGAAATGCAAGGAGTGCCCTCTTGAGTTTGGTGGGTGTCACTTCTTATGGGACCTTTATGTATTAGAGATGATAGGCTATGATTTCATTCTCAGAATGGACTGGTTAGTTTCCTTTCAGGTTATTGTTGATTACTATCACCCCAGGTCGAGTTTCACATCACCAGAGAGAAGTTTGTTCTTACATAAGGGTGAATGGAATGTCTAGGTGAGCAGAGACGGACCCGAGCATCATGGGTTGGGAGGAGTTATAGCTCAAATTCCTAGTCTATATCAGGATGACCAGGGGACTTCATAGTTGGACCTTCTTCTAGTGGTGGACCATTTTAGGGATGTTTTTCTATAAGACTTTTCAGGTTTGACTTCTATGAAAGTGGTGGACTTTTCTATTGATTTTGTGCCATGGGAAGAACTGTTGTCCATTCCCCTTTACAGGATGGCTAAACCAGAGTTACACGAGCTCAAGGAGCAGTTTGAGGAGTTACAGGAAAAGGGTTTCATCTGACCCAGTACTTCTCCTTGGGGTTTGTCTATCCTTTTTTAGAATAAGGTGGACGGTACCCTCAGAATTTGTGTAGATTATCAGAAGCTGAACTAGTTGATGGTTAAGAACCTATATCCCTTACTAAGGATTGATGATCTCTTTGATCAGCTTCGTGGAGCCTGGGTATTCTCAAAGATTGAATTGAGATCCAGTTACCATCAATTGCGTGTTATACCATCTGATATACCTCTTATATATTTTTAGAGCATGTATAGTCAATATAAGTATGTGGTTATGCTTTTCGGTCTCATGAACGCGCCTGTAGTTTTCATGGCACTGATGAACCGAGTGCTCCATCCATACTTGGATTCTTTCATGGTAGTCTTTGTGGATGATATCTTGGTGTACTCTAAAACTTGACATGAACATTCCACACATCTTGAGATCGTTCTAAGTAACTTTTGGATGGACCGGATTCACTTCTTCGGTCATGTAATCTCAGAGACAGGAGTATCAGTAGACCCAGAGAAAGTGAGAGGAGTAGTTTCCTGGGATCAACCGAAGAACGTCTTTGAGGTATGAAGTTTTCTAGGTCTGGTTGGTTACTACATATGTTTCATACAGGACTTTTCACGATTAGTAGTGCCACTGATAGGCCTGACGAAGAAGGTTGCAAAGAACTTATAGTCAGATTCTTGTGAGTCAGCCTTTCAGGATCTGAAAGTGAGGTTAAATTCAGCATCGATACTAGTATTTCTAGAGCTGGGAAAGAGCTATCATGTTTACTATGATTCATTAGGTATCGGTCTAGGAGTAGTTATTTTGCAGGGGGGATTCATTGTGTACAAGTCTCAGCAGTTGAGGCCACATGAGAGGAATTACCCGACGTGCGATCTCGAGTTGGCTATAGTTATTCATGCTTTATGTTATTGAAGACATTATATTCTAGGAGATAATTATGTGGTTTTAATAAACCAAAAAAGTCTCAAGTATATCTTCACTTAGCATGATCTGAATTTGAGACAATTAAGGTGGGTTGAGTACCTTCAGTCATTTTATTTTGATCTTACCTATATGCCTAGGAAAGGCAACACAGTTGCTAATGCGTTGAGTAGGAGGACTTAGATATAGGAAGTTCAGGAGGCCAGTAGTGAGTGGTATCTTATGGATCTATTCTCTAATATTCATTTGGATGTGCACAACAGATAGGGGTATACATTAATTTATTTTGTAGTTGTTACCTCTACTTGGCTTGATCGAGTGTGAATGAGGTAGCTATCAGATGCTGAAGTCCTAGTTCTACGGGAGAGTGTATCAGAAGAGGAACTTATTCCTTGATGGATAGTATGTGAGGATGAGATCTTGCACTTTCATGGACGTGTATGTGTTTCTGAAAACATGTGCGAGGAGCTGATGCGGGACTTTCATTCCTCATTTTGGACAATTCATCCTGGTGTCACCAAGATGTATCGAGATTTTCACTGTTAGTATTGGTGGCAAGGTATGAATAGAGATTTTGTTGTTTTTTTCATGTGATGTTATACCTATTAGTAGGTTAAGGTGGAGAATCAGTGACCAGTAGGGCTTTTTCAGTAGTTATCCATTTTTGAGTGGAAGTGGAATGATGCCACGATAGATTTCGTGACAAGTTTACTGTGGTTACCTCGAGGGAATGATGCATTTTGGGTTGTCATTGATAGACTCACGAAGTATTCTCACTTCTTTCCAATCAAGGATACCTTTAGTGTTGATGATTTAGGAATTTTTTACATCCAATATATTGTACGTCTACATGGGGTTCCAAAATCCATTGTTTTCGATAGGGATGCAAATTTTACATCTCCGGTCGGGCAGGGACTACAGAGGGCTTTGGGTACATAGGTACTTCTGAGTACAGCTTACCACCCCAAGATAGATGGACAGACTTAGCATACGATACAGGTTCTATAGGATATGTTTCGGAAGTGAGTCATAGATTTTGGTGGTTCTTAGTAGAAGTACATACCTATTGTGGAGTTTGCGTAAAATAATTGTTTTCAAGCAACTATTCAGATGGCACCTTATGTGCCTTTATATGGTAGGCCATGCTGATCACCCCTATGTTGGCTGGAAGCAGGAGAGGCAGCTATACTAAGACCTCTTCTTGTCTAGGATACCAAAGAACAGATAGAGTTGATTTAGAATAATATGTCTACTACATAGTCACGACTGAAATCTTATGTTGATCGATGGAGATGACCTCTAGAGTACGAGGTCTGAGATTAGGTTTTCATGCGTGTCATGCCGAGGTTGGGACACAGGAGGATTAGGAGATATGGCAAGATTTTTCCAATATATGTTGAACCATTTGAGGTTTTGGAGAGATTTTGGCTAGTTTCTTATAGGCTACAGTTACCTCATAGTTATCAGGCTATGCATGATGTTTTCCACATTTCTCAGTTGTGGCATTACTTCTCAGACTTGTCTCGTGTCTTTCAACCCGAGGAGGTTGAGTTGGAGGTGGATTAGTTGTTCGAGGAGCATCCTATTTGGATTTTTGAGCATAGTGAAAAGGTTTTATGTGGTCGGTCTGTTCCTCTAGTATGAGTGCTATGGTGACACGGGTGAGTATAGAACGATACTTGGGAGAGGGTGGCTGATGTATGATCGCAGTGGTCGGATCTGTTTGAGGTTTCTTCTTCTACACCTCCTTCCTAGGGATATTCAGGGATGAATTTATTTATGGGGGGAAGTTTTTAAGAACTTTGATCTTCTTTTCATGTACGTTTTTCTTTTCTTGTTGTTTTTGAGAAGAATAGTAGTTTCTGTAAATTTCAATAGTATACTCCATGTACTTATAAGTACACGCCATGTACCCGGTTTCTATAGGAAGCCATGTGTTGGTTGTGTAACGGCCGATCACATGGTCGTGTGGGGAGACTTGGAGACTAGAGGGACTTAGTAAAGGCATATACACACCATGTAATTTTAAAATACACACCATGTTCTTTTTCTTTTATTTCATTAAACGGATTGGGGTCGCGTCTCATTCATAGAAATACCATCTTCTCTATTCGTCTCATCCAAGAGAGAATATACGGAATGATTCTTCTCTAATCCCATGTCCCATCATCCATTCTCTGAATCAAATATCATCGATTTCGTTGGAATCTCCATGTTAAGCTCTTCCTTCTTCTAGAGCCTCATTTCCTGATTTCTCCACTTTCGTGTGATATTTATAGTTGAACATTTTTATCATTTTTGTAGATATAAATCATTCTAGGGAGATTTAAGGATTGAGGTTCACGTATATCGATCAAAAAATTCCGAGGTAGATGGTTTGTGCCTCTCCAGAGTTAGTCTTTGAGTTATATGTGAAAGAGTTCCCAATACCCTTGTTCGGGGTATTGTGTGTTTATGGTTTTTGGCCCTGTTATTGTCTAATATGCCTTATGTGCTTGAGTATAGGATATATGTTTGTAAATAGGGTTATTTACCTTGCTATATATGTGTTTCCATGTCTTCTTTATATTGACCATTTGGTCTAGCCTTTCCAGTTTGGATGCCTTGTTTTCCATGCCTAGTTTTGTTAGTGTGGAGTGATTTTTATCTAACATGTTGTGAGATGCTATAGACTATTTATCCAAGTATTTCTTGAGGTGTACTTTGGCTTCCACATACCATTTGTGCATAAATGACTTACACAGGGCTATGGGAACCTTGTGTAGTAGACCATATGGGGAATGGACACTAAGGGATTCCCCCATAGTGTCTGTTTTATTTTACGTTGTGAGACCATCAGGGGGATGGACTTTGTGCTCCATCAGAGTGTCTATAGTTACTCATTGCGAGACAATAGGGGATATGTGACATTGAGTGCTTTGTTAGAGTTTCTACAGTTACCAATATGAGACAACATGGGGAATTGACGGTGAGTTCTTCTTCAGAGAGTCTTTGATAAAGCTGAACCATAGGGGTTAGACTTTGAGTATTTCCTAGAGGGTTTCCTATGTTTGATAGGTTAAACCAGGGTGGATAGGTTGTGAGTACTTCCCAGAGGGTTATTTGTTTTTTATTATCTTCTTTATTGATTTATGAAAATGAAATCAATTGAAATTGTAGGATTGTTTACTTTTGAGTACTTCCTTGTTTACTGATTCTTTTTGCTTATTGTCTGCCATATATATTCATTGACTGTTAAGTATAGATATTTATATTTTTTTCCATTGGGATTCATCTCACACCTTGTTTGGGTCATGATTTTGGGCTCAAAATAATTATATTTCTGTAGTTATAGATAAGGGAAAGCACACTTCTACTTCTGGTACTTGATTGCTGTGGAGCTGGAGAGCATGGGACCAAGCTGAGGCTTGCGATGTTGTTGGTGGTTATTTGTTTTCTTGTACATTGTTTTAGAACTGTATTCCAAAATTGTGAATTGTTTGGCTGCTTTCCTAGATATATGTATCATGCATCATTTATATATGTGCTCCAGTTGTTTATTACTTCTAGTGTTCCGTTGTTTACTCATTGCATGTTATTACTGCTTTCGCTATTGTTATCTGTTTATTTCTATTGCATTACTCTGCCAATAAGGTCATAGTTTACCTACTATCACACTTAATGCCCTCACTCTTAGTCAGAAGCCTATAGTGTTTGGGGAAATGCATTTGAGGCCATGTGACCAACTAGGTACAGGTCACCTCTGGGTGGCTCCCGAAACTAGGACGTTACACATGTTATGAATAAGAAATATTTGAATAACTGTTAAGGTATACTGTTATTTCATTTTTTTAATTTTTTATTCTCTCTTCCCAATTTATTATGGGAATCATCTATGTAATATGTATTCCTAAGACTTCTAAACTGAATGGTATTTTGGGATTGGATTCCTTGTAATCATGCCAATATAATAAAATAATGCATTGACTCTGGGCTTCTGGGGTTATGGAATTACACCATTAACCCTAAATAAAAAACCTTGCATCATTTTCTTACTCTAAACTAGCATATCTAGATTCCTCCCAAGGTTTCCCAATCTCTGAAGAATCTCTTCGCAATATTTTGGAATCACCCTCTCAAGGAAAGGGACCTCTCTCCATTAAAATGAATGAAACTTTTGTGTGTTTAGAATATTTAATCTCAATTGGTTATATTGTAATGAATTTATAATGATCACTCTCATATATATATTTTTCATAATAATTAGATTTAATTTAACACCAATCATTATGTAATTTCCCTAAGCTATGACTATGTCAAAATTTAGTAAGGGATCCTTTATTACCCCTATTTATTCAAGTATCTTATTTATGTAATGAAATTTTTATTATATTTCTTATTGATGGGATATTATATTAAACATCCCTATTAGCTCTATTATGTTCTCAAAATGATGATTCATCCCTTTCACTCTCACTACTCACTTCCATGATTCATGACTTACCCTATTATGCTCCTGAAATTATCATGTGATTTTTCCATGTCATATTTTTATTCATTCACCCTCCTTGTATATACCTATTAATTCCAAAATACTCACTATGGATTATGTTATTAAACATCCCTCGCAATTTACTTTTAACTTCCATGTGAGATATACCCCTTTCTATCTCATTGAAAATTTTTATAAATCTTCATATGTTGTCTTTATGCTGTAAAAATGTCACTACAATTTTCTATAATGAACAATTGTGGGGTGTATAATTGTACCTATATCCACTTAAGGGTACTCACCTAGTTGAACCTATAATACATTGATTGGGTAAATTATTTTATGTAACCCACAATCCTTATTTATGAGATTAAATATGATGAAATATGTTCTTATGTTATATGATCTATGTGGAAAATATACATGTACATGATATGATTATGATGGGTGCACCCAGATATTTCTCTAATACATTGGGTAATGTTTTAGTCTCATGATATTTCATATATGGTGAATAGGATGTTATCCTAATAACATTATGTTAGTATTTATTTTTGGTTAACCATGACATATGCTTATGGTTTCATGTTTAATTTTTTTCCATATTCCAATGTTTCCTTTAGGTTATTAGGCTATAACTAGACTAATTTTTCATGTTTATAATTTCTCACCCTTTTTAAGTCCCACTGAAATCCCTATTTGTAAAAATTTCAATTGTTTTTCCAAGTTACAATTTATTTATTTTCTTACAATTATTTATAGCTCACCACTTTCTTATGTATGTCCTCAGGTTATCCCAAAAAATTTTAATAATGATGGAAAATTATGATAATGTTATGGAATTTTTCAATAATTTCGATGTACCACCTATTTTATGTTGTTAGGTGATGTGCATAATTACCCAAATACACTAGTCTTCTCGATATTTTGGGTTGTATTATTTGTATTTTTATGTAATAAATCATGAATTAATGTGTAATAAAGATAAGGGTTTTCATAGTTGGTATCATAAAAATGTTTTTTTATTTTTGAGATTACATTTAGGAAACTATAGAAAATGACTTAAGGATAAGACTTAATATAGTAAAACATAAAAATTTTAATTAAAGTATAGATTAATTTTTTTCTAAGAAAATACATCCATTTCTAGAAACTATAAGTGGATGTGTCTATAACATAGAGGTACCTAGGTTTAATAATTTTGGATAGGGTTATTAAGATGGACATGATCATCACCTAGTGCACAACAAAGAGATTTTATAAAAACCTTTTTTAACACTCCCATGGGATATGGTTTATTAAATTTAAAATCTCATTAAATTCCATTTTGAAAGGAATTTTTTTGATTAGATTCTATATTAGGAAATGGATCATACATACCATAGATTTAAGCCAAGAACTTTATATGTTAAGGAATAAATGTACTTTATAAACTATCCCTTTAATTTTTTTGGATTCTCATTTTTTGTTTAAAAGATTAAAAATACTCATCACTAAATTTACCTTTATTATATCCAATGTCTATAAGTATGCATAATCAATTAAACAACGAATGTGATGTGAAATATTATGATTGTCCAAATAAGATTCCGAACATTATGGGAGCTCAAGTAAGACATATTTTGATTATGGAAAACCATCAATCAAAAATACATATTTAAAACTGGAACATATTTAAATTTTCAAAGACATCAAAGAAGATAATAATAACATATCAAGGAATTTCATCTTATAATGGTGATAAATGAAATAAGACCCAAATTATTTTTTGAAAAAAATGTGGAAAGAGGAACCAAGGGAAATGTTAAAAAAGAACTATGTGATGGTTTAAGTGTGAAAAAATATGGAATAAAGTATCTAATTTTTATTAAAAAATGACTAACATGATAGATGGGAATAAATTTCAATATGAGCAACCAAACTAAATTCTATGTTGTAAATGTAGCGAATTCCATCATTATCCAAGCCAATAATCTACTCCTTGGGCTTACAAGCATGATGAGAACCAATAAACTCCAAAAATAAGGGGAAAAGTAATTTCTTATACCGAGAATGATCATGATTACTTGTATACATGTAACCTATTCTTAAGAGTATTTTATTTCATGATGTATTTAAATTAATTCCTTATGAGAATATCTTTTATATTTTTAAGAACATTGAGTCACCACCTAAAATTATGTGATTTCATCAGGGAAAACTTCAATGACTTTTGTGTCATATATTAAAGATTATAGGTATGTTTATATTTAAAATCTTATCAGTATACCTTTTTTGGAAAATTATGTTATCCTAGTTCTATAATTGTTTTCCATTTATAATGTCAACATAAATTTTTGGGAGAAATAATTCACCCTATCTACCATGAATCTACCTTCAATTTAATACAAGTACAATGAGGATAGTGGATCATATTTTGTATCATCATCTCAAAAATGGATAGTATTTCCATAAAATAAATAAAATTTTGTTCAAATGATTTATAATAAAGAAAATATCATTTTTTAAGACATTCCCATTTTGAGGGAATATGCTGATGTTTTTCCTAAATAATTTTGTGGTCTCCCTTTTAAAATAGTGGTTGAGTTACCAATTGAACTTATACATGGACCAAGAAACATTAATGGGACGTTTTATCACTAGAAAATATATTTATATGGATCCTTCAAATAAAAAATTAATTTAAGTGTGGACAAGATGAACCACTATATGGAAATCCATTTTTTCATTGGATTTTTTGGGTAATATTGGCGATTTGTAAGAAATTTCACAGGCTAGTCAGACGCTCTAACCAAGATAAATAATACGGGAGTCAAGTTTAATTGAAATAATGAATGTGAAGAGAGATTCAATGATTATAAAGGAGTCTTATCACTTCAATTATACATACACTAACCACAAGTAGGTAATTTTTTTTTATTTACAATGATGCTTAGAAGAAGGGATTTGGCTATGTACAAATTCATAATGACAATTTTATATCACATGACTTTAGGAAATGGAATTTTCATGAAAAGAACTATCCAAAACATGATTTGGAGTTAGTTATAGTTATTTTTGAGTTGAAAATAATGTGTCATTACCTACTTGGGGAGAAGTGTAAAATATATACAGAATATAAGATCTTCATGTATATATACACATAGAAAGAGAAAAATGTGAGCAAGAGAATATGGTTAGAGTATATTAAGGACTATGAATTATCAATACAATAATATAATAGAAAATAAAATAATGTTTTATACACTCTATATAGAAAGGATATGATGATTTTATCATTGATTAGAATTTAGAAGGATCCAATCTTCTTAGACATGAAAAATAATAACATGGGAATCATAAAAGAAGAAATGTCCTCAATACTTTCACAAATTATTTTTAAAACATCCCTTATATAAAATATAATGGATTCTCAATGAGTTAATATTAAAATTAAAAATAATTTGGAAGCTATAGTAAAAGTTATAATCATCAAATTTCAATATTAATGAATGGGTTGTAAGATTTGGGTCATGACTATGTGTACCATCAAATCCTCAGTCCTAGAAGGAGATGTTTGATGATGCACTTGGTTTGAACTTCTCCATCCATATAGAGATCACACAAATGTATTGATATCTCTGATAGAAATTTTTTTTGGGACAATATTATGAATGATATCATGGAATATATGCCACGGTGATTTTTTTTTATGAAAGAATGAAGGTTAAAAGGAAAAACTCCAAGGGGGTGATGCAACCATTACCCCTACCCATAAGAAAATGGGAAAACATAACCATAGAATTTCTCACAAGACATATGAAGGCATCAAGAGGATATAATGCTATATATGTTTTGATGGATCATCTTAATAATAATTCTTACTTAATTTCAATCAAAGAGGACTTCTCGCTAGATAAAAATGAAAGGATATACAACAGAGAAGTGGTGAGGCTACATAGAACACCACTATCAATTATATCTGATTAAGATATTTTATTTACCTCCAAGTTCTTAAAGAGTATAAAACATGTTCTACATACTTATTTGAACTTCAAAATTTCTTATAACCCTCAGACTGATGTCCAATCTAAGTAGACTATCTATACATTTGAGGATATGTTGAGATAATGCTCAATGGACTTCAATGGAGGATGTGATCATCTTTTTCCTTTGGTCAAGTTATCGTTCAATAGTAGTTTCTACTCAATCATCCAAATGGATCCCTATGAATCCCTTTATGGGAAGAGCTGGAAAACACATGCATACTAGGATGAAGTTTTTTAACTCAAACTAGTGGGGCCTAAAATGGTTGAGGAATTGGTGGAAAATTTCAAGACCATCTAGCATGACATCAGGGCTGCTTAGAGTCGATAGAAGTGTTGTTCATAAAATCATCAATAAAACCATAAGATTGAGGTTTTAGATAAGGTATTCCCCTACATATCCACATGTAATAATGTTATGTGATTAGGGAATAAGTAAAATCAGAGTCCAAGATATCTTGGTACCTTTGATATCCTTGATCACATAAGAATGGTGGCCTATCGATCAGCACTCTCACCTAACCTATCTCAAGTACAAGATGTGTTACATTTATTCCTCATGAGTAAGTACATACAAGACCCCTTTCACACTCTGAATCCAAATGTGATACCATTGTAGAATGATATATCATATAAAGAGCATCCAATACTGATATTAGATTATAGATACAAAGTTATACGAAACAAGACAATGTGCCTGGTTAATGTGCTAAAGATAAATAAAAAGTTTGATGAAGTGATGTGGGAACCATTAGAGGTCATGAAATAGAATTACCCTCATCTTTTTTAGTGTGTGAAATGAAAATTTTGACAGTGAAATTTATGAAGGGGGGTTATGATGATTGGAACATGTACAAATGAAATTCCATTTTTTTATTGAATTAAATGCCCTATTATGGTTATATAAAATGCATGAAATTATTTGGTTTTATATTATCCTATCAAATTTAAAATACCATTAAGTATCATAACTATCGATAAAATAGTATTTGAATAGTGTCCATATGATTATTACAAAAATAAAGTTATGGTAAATCTAATTGACGTGGACTAAAGATGTAATGGCCTCAACTAGTAGGATCGTACCATACGAAGCACATATATTAGAGTTTTTAAGGAAGATAATATCAATTAGTTTCACCTTTATCATACCCAATTCAAGATACAATGACTAAATAATTAATGAAACCTTTTATGGGAGAAATTCAAGATCATCAAGATCAAAACCTAAACCATGTACGCTAAACCAACAAATGAAAGCCTCTCCATCACACACTGTACCCTCAGGGAATTTTCTATTGTAATAAAGGGATCTTTATCAAATCCATAATAAAATTAATATATTTTTTTTCTAGAATAATTAATAAATTTACATCTTATTATTGTTAAATTTTATATTATTTTTATTTTGTTATGATAAAACACAAATTTTATTTTTTTGTAATATGAAATTTTAATAAAGTAATTACTTTTTGATAAGTTCATGAATTTTAAATATAAATTCTATATTAAAAAATAATAAAATTAAAAAAAATTATTAATCATTAGTGATAATATAATTTTTATGAAGTTAAATGTAATTTTTATAAGGGTTTGAATACTGTTATCGTCGAACAAACTAGAATTCCACAATAGATATTGATTCTTGTTTTATAAGAAAAATTCTCATATTTAGGGAGTTATTTAAATAAAATAAATACTATTTTTTAATCTGTATTTCAAAATTATCCAACATTGAATTTTTTATAATTTTATGAGACTTGGATTTTTTGGTAAAAAATAAATATTGTATAAATATATGGTGTGTATTATGACATCATAATAACCCTAAAATGATATAATAATTTCTATAAAGGGTATACAATGAAAAATATATTTTTTTATTTAATATAATTTTTTTAGGTTATTTTATTAATTTTATAAATCCTTTATGAATCCACCAAAAATTATATTATTTGTTATGGTTTTCATATCATTTCTTTAAAAACATGAGTCGCTTCCACATAACCAAGTATAATGTTTTATTGATTTAGGCCATTGGACATACAAAACAATGAATACTACTCAACTTTTTAAGAAAACATTGGAATAATAAATGGGACAGTCTTTGGTTTTGATTAGATTATTATATAGAGTCCAAAACTTATATTAGGGAAATAATAACCCCCCCCCCCTCTTTTTCATATATTAACCCACCCAATATCTAATTATTCTTAAATAACATACATTGGAGCATGTGTATAATCTACCCACTACTTCCAAGATTAATCCCAAGATTAACACATGAAATCAAGAAGATCTTTCCAAGATTTTGGAATCACCCTCTCAAGGTAAGTGACCTCTCTCCCTTCTTCACCATTCAAGAACATTATTTTTATTTATCCATAGGATTTGAAATTGGTTATGTTTTAATGACTTTATAATGATCCATAAACTATATAATTGATTCCCTAATAAAGATAGATCTTTTATCCCCTCTCATTATAGCAATTACCTAAGTTGTTACTATTTTGAAATTTAGAAAGGTATACCCTCTTTCCCATCATTATTCAAGAACCTTATTTATCACGTTCACTTTGCATTGTAATTAATATTAGTGGGATATTATTTTCCACATCCCATTTACTTAACTTATGATTTCCAAGTTATGATTTATCTCTTTCACATTCATTAATCCATTCATGATTCATAATGTACCCTGTTATGCTGCCAAAATTATCCAATGGTTATCCATGAAAAGTTTTTATTCAAGCACCCTCATTTTCATATGCCTATTAATTCCTAGTTTTTCATTTTATATTTTGGTTTTACATATCCCTCATATTTTCATTTTTTTAATCCATGTGATTATATACCCATTTCTATCTCATTGGATCATTTTATAAATCTTCATGTATAGTTGTTACATTGCTAAAATGTCCATATGATTTTCCATGTCGAACACTTGTTTGGTTTATACCCATACTCATTTAAACTCAAAGGTATTCAAATAGTTGTACAATTACATAGTTAATTGGGTACTTCAATTTATTTAACCCATAATCCTTAATCATCAGATTAAATTTGATTAAATATGTTCCTATTTTATATGATATATGTGTCACACTTAATCATTTACATGATATGATTATGATGGGTTCACCGACATGTCACTTGAATGCATTTGGTAATGTTTTAGTCTCATGATATTCCATGTATAGTTCACACAAGGTTATCCTAATCACATTATGTAATGATTTCTTAGTGGTTAGCCTTGAATTATTCTTATGGTGTCATGTTTAACTTAGTTTCCATATTCTAATGTTGCCTTTATATTATCATGTTACATCATGCCTCGTTATTCATGTTTAAGATTTCTAATCCCTTTTAAGTTCCATTGAAATTAGTATTTACTAATATGTAATACATTCTTCAAGTTATGATTTTTTTATTCCTTTTATTATATTTATAGCACCCCCATTTCTTATATATGTCCCTAGTTTATCCCATGTAGTTTTAAGAATAATGTAAAATTATGAGAAAGTTAAAGAAGTTATCAAACAATGTCAATGTACCCCCTTGTTTTAATTTTTTATGTGATGTACCGAATTTTACAATGGCATTATAATTCTCAATATTTTGGGTTATATTATGTGTATTCTGATGTGATAAATCGATAATTAATGTGTAAAAAGACATAGGTTGTCATATGTAACAAACTATTGAATATGTCAGCAAACATATCAAAGTTAACCAGTCAAAGATAGTGTTTGATAGATTTATTTGGAACATTCATACAATTTTTAGATAATTTTAGGCATTGTAATCAGTTTATCTAGATTTATTTATAATGAACATTGTCATTTTTGTTCTCAAAATATTTTTTTCTTTTTTTATAATATACATCATAATGGTTGATATAGTTAATTTTATTGATGATAAATTGATTTAAACAGAAAATTTTTTGTTAATGGAAATAAAATGAAAAATAGTGGTTTAATGAAATAAAAAATGAAATTGATTTGGGGGATTTAATGTTTTTGAAATAATATTAGTAGTGATAAAAATATAAATGTTGATTACATTCTAAAAATGTGTTATTTTATGTAATAGTTGGTTCCCTAGACCCAAAAAATGATAATTTTTAATTCCCATACCATGTGTACAGTGAGTTATACCTGGTGTACACATACAATTATATTATTGATGTAAAGACCCGGAAATTTCAAGGAAAATTTTTTCTTAATTTTCTTTGGAATTTTACAAGAAAACAGTTTCTGACGGCGCCTGATTCCGAGGCCCGGTGTGCCCGGAATTAATTTCTGAAGTTTGGCTCGGGTATGTTCAGTGAACGAGCGAGCGGGAATTTCTATCTTTTGAACCGGTGCCCGGAATCGAATTCTGAGGGCACCGATGGAACCGCAGCGCCGGTAATTTCTTAAGAACGCCATTTCCGGAGTTGCGTTTATCCGAGAGAAGATGATAAAAAATTGTAGAAGTTTAATTTATAACTTATCTACAATTTTTATTTTCTTGTTAAGTAGATTAAGTGTTATGTTACAACACTTGACCCTCTCTTAAGTGGTTTTAACCTATGTAAGGGAGTTAGGGGTGGGACCCACTTGGATTTAACCACCCATGGAAGGATTTAAGGTGAGGTGGGGCCCACACGAACCCCACCCCTTCACTTTTCCCATAACCCCCTAACTCCCTCTTTATTTTGAAACTCCTCACCTCCCTCCTTATTTTGAAACTCCTCAACTCCCTCTTTATTTTGAAACTCCTTCTCTCCCTCTCTCCCTCAAAACTCATGCCAACTAGCACTTAAATTAAGTTATTGAAACTCTTAATCAATTAAGTGTTTGAATTTTGAACTTACAATGCATGGCATGATTAAAATAAAATAAGGGGAAACCTTCTTTTATTTGGAGGTTGAATTGTGGTGGGAGGATTTTTGAGAATGAGCCTTTGTGTGATAGAAGAAGGAAGCTCCTTTTTCGTTGAAGAACGTCCTCCTATCCGTGAAGAACGTTTCTTCTCCGATGAATAACATCGATCCCTCAACTTAGAACGACTCAGTGATCATGGTTCTTCATTCTCTTTTTCCTCCACGGAAAGGAAGAAGACACCGACGTAGGGAACTCTCCAACGACAACGCGCCTTCCTTCTTCATCTCCGCAACAAGTGAGGAGACGTCATTTCCTCCTCGGACGTACCCCAACATCCATGGAATCGACGTCCGATCTCCAAGACGTCATTCTCCGTGACGCCGTTCTCCGCGACGCCCGACGTGCGACGTAAAATATCCAAGTAGGGGTTTGTTGTTGTTTTATTTAATTATTTTCCGTTCTTGGTTCTAGCATGACAAACTTGAGGATGAACGATTAAGTGTTATCGTCTAACGAGAGGGGGACCGGACCGCACAAACACGGCCGAACACCCCTCCTTTGTTCTTGAATGTTTCTTGCGGATGAAACGAGATAGCGTGGTGTCGTCGCACCACGCGGGAATCACACGGAAATTATTGTGCGGCGTCGTCACGCCGCGCCGTGGAAAGAATTATCATGAACGTGACGTCGTCGCGCCGCGTCGAAGGAAACCGAAGACGCCGCGGCCGGAGCGGGGCCACGGCGGAGGGGCGCGGTGTCGTCGCACCGCGCCGGATGATGAAGGCCGCGGCCAGTTCCGGGCCGCGGCAGATCATGATGACCGACGGCCAGCCGGGCCGCCGGTGCCAGAAGACGGAAGAGGACCGGCCCTTGCCGGTCCTGTTGACAAGAAGCCGGCCGGCCAGGTCGGGCCGGCCGGGTTGGTGGAAACCGGGGGAATTTAATTCCCCCGGGCAGTTATTTGGCCCCCCATTATGAGGGGGGCCGGTTTCACAAGGGGGGGGGGGGGGGGGGGGCAGGCGGCCCCCCGTTTCCAGCAAGCTCGGCCTTCGGCCGAGCTGGCAGCGCGTCGAGCGCGCTGCCTTCCGACGAACCGGCGCGCCTGCTCGGTTCGTCGGGCCGGGTTGACCCCGTCCGGGGCGGGTCGACCCGGTTCGGGCCATCCGGGGGGTCTCGGGCCGGGACGGCCCGGGCCCGAAACCCCCGTTACCGAGCGGTTTGGTCAAATGCCCGTATCTTGGGCTACGGGCCTCCAAACGACTCGCCGTCAGCGGCAACGCGATCCTTGGATCGAGACGGTCGTTTCGGTATACTATACTCAAGGTGCACCTTCCTTTTCGGGAGCCTACGTGGTTAAAACTCTATAGTTAAGCGTGCTTGGCCAAGAGTAGTGATCAGGATGGGTGACCTCCTGGGATGTTTCTCAGGGTGGGAGTGAGACGAAAAAGCCAATAACTCTCAGACCAGGCGTCCGATTGACGCGCCGTCTATTGCGTTGAGTTCTTGTTGAGGATACGGAACTTTTGGCATTCTCCGCCCGAGTTTTGGATGCAGATGGATAGTGGCCGGGTTGGATCACACAGAAATCCAACCGGGCCCCTAGAACGGAAAAGCTAATATCTTTCTGACAGAACGTCCGTTTGACGAACCGTCAGTGGCGTTGGTGATCTCGTTGAGAAACGGTCCCTATGAGTATACCCTATGAGAGTTCGGGGTACAGTTGAGATACGGCCGGGTTTGGTTCGCTCACGAAACCAACCGGGCCCCTGGGACGAAAAGGCTAATAACTCACAGACCGGGCATCCGATTGACGCGTCGTCTGTTGCGTTGAGACCCCTATGACGAGGCGGTCCTTTGAGATACTTTTTCGTGGGACTTTGAGATACTTGGAGTATCGACCTGTAGCTCGTGGAGCGGACCCTCCCAGTGACAAGCGTGCGGAGTACGGAGACCGTGTAACTGGCTGAGACCTGACGACTGCTTGACCGACTCGACTTGGAGTGAGTCGACTAGCCCAGTGGACGGAGCACTACTTTCTGAGGTGCAGACCCATGGCGGACGGAGCACTACCTGTGTGACAGTGGAGACCCGCGGTACTCATCCGGAGAGTACCTCAGCAGGCTACTAGGGGGTGTGCACTACTGTGTTTGGGTGACATACCTCGGCGGGAAGCACTACTGTGTCTGGGTGGCTGACCCGCGGTACTCGACAGGAGGAGTACTTCAGCAGTCTTAGGTTAGTGAGCAGTACCTCGGAGTCGTGACAGGACCACTGTACACTCTAGAGACGGAGCTCTTCAGCAGTTACGGTTTCGATAATGAAAATCCTGGTTTGAGCTGAGACTTTTGACCTTGTGTTTACCTCATGATTGAGATGGGTCACTTGATAACTTAGGTATATGTATGGGCATATACCTGGGTAGTAGTTATCCGTTGATTTCACAATCCTTGTGTTCCCTCATGATTGAGATGGGTTACTTGATAACTTAGGTATATGTATGGGCATATACCTAAGTAGAGGTTATCTGTTGAGATCTTCTATATGGTTATCCTTGTTGGTTTTAGTGAGACCTTGAGGGTCTCGGGTCCCTACTGAGTATCGTTATACTCACCCCTGTACGGGCTATGCCCGCACCTCGTTGTGTTGGTTGCAGACGACGACCAGTACTGACAGAGGCCGAGTGTTCGAGGACTAGATGGTACCTGGAGGTGGACTATACGACGAGACGGTACCCAGAGGTGGACGTGACAACGAGGCGGTACCCGGAGGTGGACCACTGGGCGGGACATACTCGGAGCGGACGGCGGGACCTGAGGAGCAGAGGAGCTGTCTGTACCCACCCTTCAGGTGGGATTTCCAGTGGACAGCTCGGCGGAGCAGCTTTACTTTTCAGTCGCTGTTTTCCCTTTCGAGTTGTACTTTACAATTGGGCTTGTATTTCCGGCCCCTTTTTACTTTCCGCACTTACTGTTGTACTCAGTTTTTACTTAGTGTTTACTTCTTCTGCTTGTACTCTGTGTGATTGTTTACTTTACAAAGGCAATGCCTTCCCTTTTTACTGGGATTTACGCCTTGGTGCTAGTCACCATCCCCTGGCCTATGGAAGGCGGGCTTGGGGTAGTCACGACACGGGCCCCGAGGACGGGTCGTGACAAATTGGTATCAGAGGAGTTCGGTTCTACCGTAGAACTTATAACTCTGATTTTTCTTTCTGTGAAGCAATAGTGTTGAGAGTACTGAGTGTGGTTTTCAGTTCAGGGAGTCCAGTGTTGGTGCGGGCGGCCGACGTATCCATACACCAGGACCCTGACCACTGATTTCCGACTTTGTGCACGAAAACACTAATTGCGTGTGTGTTTTCAAAGGTTTTCCCTTAAAACAGCTCAAACCAGGTCATCTCACCAGGTATAAACGTTTGACCATGTCACGATGTTTCCTTCAGAATGCCTTTTCACGGAAGACCAGCTAGAGCCCCGAGAGTGGTACGTATTGACAGCCCGCCGAGCGACGAGGCCTCAGTATAGGGCCCTATCCCAGTTGAGGCACCAGCGGTACTGCTACCCGTTGGGCCACCAATGCCACCAGCCCCAGCAGTAGGCGATGCACGGCGCTTGAGCGCGCTACACGAGTTCCAGCGCCAGAGGCCACCCAGGTTTCGGGGAGAGACGGACCCGCAGGCGGCTGAGGTTTGGCTGGAGGCTGTGGTGAGAGTCTTCAGGCTAGTGGGGACGCCGGCAGACTTCATGGTGATCTTTGCTACCAGCCTCCTTCAGGCAGTAGCAGGAAGGTGGTGGAGCCACTTGTTCCAGTTTTGCGATGAGATGAACTTCGCATGGGAAGACTTCAAGACCTTATTCAGGGTGGAGTTTGTGCCAGTATCTCTACACCCCGAGTGTGTACAGGAGATTCTGCCTTTGTCGCGTGCTTTTCAATCGGTATCTGAGTCATCTGTGGGCAGTAGACAGATGATGCATAGGACCAGGAGGACCAGACTAGCAGTTAGACGATCTCGGGTTTTAGGACTAGTGGTGCGGGGCACCCGAGGTGGGGTCAGAGCCAGGCATGCTAGAAACGGACAATGTTACTCATGCGGCGGAAAGGGTCACCTGGCACGTGACTATCCAAATCCTCATACGGTTGATCAGCGGGTGTTGGAGGAGCCACCGAGACAGAAGCAGCGACTAATGCTTGAGCAACAGCCGAGTAGTGGACAAGGCAGTAGAGCTCCGAGAGCAGGTGGGCAGGAGAGGAACTAGTGGATACATCCTTTGTACTTCTAGTTCTATGTTTCTTTTGTATTCATGTCTTTGTACTATGAGCTGCAATAATAAAAAGACACTTATCTTTGTTTTCTTTCCTGTCCTTTTGTTTGGTTGATACTGAGTGGTCCCGGTTAAACTGTTGACTTGACCCTCACTTTTGAGATTTCTACTGGAGGGGACCCAGTGACCTCACACTGATGTCGATAGTGTGACTCAACCCTTGGAGGCGAGAGTGACAGTTGGATCTCTTAGTAGATACGTCGAGGCCTTACGACGTCATCCATGGCATGAATGCATCATTCATGTCAGGATTCACTGTATTAGGCAACGAATGTGGTTCATCCAGGGGATGAGACCGGGTTTCTCTTATCGGTAAAGAAGAAATCATAGTAGCTCTTGTGAGACTAAAGGAGGTCCAGTACATCTAAGAGAGGATGAAGACTGAACAGTGCAGTAAGAAACAGGAAACCGGTGCCAGTCTTAGAGACTCGGGCGTGTTAAGAAGAGGAAGCTTAAAGGAGAGATGAGTCTACGAAGCAGTAGACGTGGAGGAAGAGCTAGGAGAGCAGCATGAGGTGGTGTACATCCTAACATGGTACAACCACCCGCCTTAGTTATCCCCGCCAAGCTCAGGGAGCTGGAGGGCGGTGGAAGAATGCGGCTGCATGCGGTCAAGGAGTGTGACCCAATGGCTCTAGAAATGATTCAAGGGACAGTATGTGTCCACTACTAGCTGCTGTAGTAACAGACGTCGATATGAATCATTCCTCGCTTTCACAAATCTTGTTCCAAACCTAGAGTTTCTGGTAAGCCGTGGACTTGACCCTCACGTCTGGAGATACCTTGGGAGGAGACTCGATAATCACACTTACGCCGACGGTGTGGACAGACCCTCGAGGCGAGAGTTCCGGTTTGAATATCTTGGTGATAGCGTCGAGGCCTTACGACGTTAGTTTGAGTATGGAATGGGCAATAACTGTTCATACTCAAATTGACTGTTTTAGGCAAACGTCGGGATGGGTTTCCCTTGGTCGGCAGAAAAGGAAACCCTAGGAAGCGCAGGGTAACTCTTGCATAGGAGGGTGAGACCGATCACTCTTGAGTCAGTCAACCTTACCCTCATGGTAGCAGCCTTTCGAGTTCCAGTTCTAACAGAAAATGGAGACCTCTGGAGTTCGAGGTTGATGATCACGTCCTTATACAGGTCTCACCTCGACGAGGTTTACGGAGATATGGACAAGGCGGAAAGTTATCTCCGGGGTTCAGCAGACCTTCTTAGGTCCTTAGCTGGGTAGGAGGGGTGGTTTACCGCTTGACCCATTCACCGCAGTTTCACCAAGTGCACAACGACTTCCACGTATCTCAACTGAGGAGATATGTGCTCGACCCTTCGCATACCATCGACCATGAAGAGCTGGACGATGGCGATGGGGTGTCTTTCACGGAGATTCCAGTGGGGATCGAGGATCGACAGGAGCAGATCCTACGAGGACGATTGATTCCTCGGGTGCACTTTCTTTGGAAATACAGAACCTCCAGGTAATTACATGGGAGCGGAAGGCTCAGATGCGTGCTCTGTACCGCTTTTGTGACCCTAGTTTGTGTTGAAGCTTTACGGGGACGTAAAGCCCTGAGGTGGGAGTAATGTAAAGACCCGGAAATTTCAAGGAAAATTTTTTCTTAATTTTATTTAGAATTTTACAAGAACGCAGTTTCTGACGGCGCCTGATTCCGAGGCCCGGTGTGCCCGGAATTAATATCCGAAGTTTGGCTCGGGTACGTTCAGTGAACGAGCGAGCGGGAATTTCTATCTTTTGAACCGGTGCCCGGAATCGAATTCCGAGGGCACCGATGGAACCGTAGCGCTGGTAATTTCTTAATAACGCCATTTCTGGAGTTGCGTTTATCCGAGAGAAGATGATAAAAATTGTGGAAGTTTAATTTATAACTTATCTACAATTTTTATTTTCTTTTCAAGTAGATTAAGTGTTATGTTACAACACTTGACCCTCTCTTAAGTGGTTTTAACCTATGTAAGGGAGTTAGGGGTGGGACCCACTTGGAGTTAACCACCCATGGAAGGATTTAAGGTGAGGTGGGGCCGACACGAACCCCACCCCTTCACTTTTCCCATAACCCCCTAACTCCCTCTTTATTTTGAAACTCCTCACCTCCCTCCTTATTTTGAAACTCCTCAAGTCCCTCTTTATTTTGAAACTCCTTCTCTCCCTCTCTCCCTCATAACTCATGCCAACTAGCACTTAAATTAAGTTATTGAAACTCTTAATCAATTAAGTGTTTGAATTTTGAACTTACAATGCATGGCATGATTAAAATAAAATAAGGGGAAACCTTCTTTTATTTGGTGGTTGAATTGTGGTGGGAGGATTTTTGAGAAAGAGCCTTTGTGTGATAGAAGAAGGAAGCTCCTTTTTCGTTGAAGAACGTCCTCCTATCCGTGAAGAACGGTTCTTCTCTGATGAAGAACATCGATCCCTCAACTTAGAACGACTCGGTGATCACGGTTCTTCGTCCTCTTTTTCCTCCACGGCAAGGGAGAAGACACCGACGTAGGGAACTCTCCAACGACAACGCGTCTTCCTTCTTCATCTCCGCAACAAGTGAGGAGACGTCGTTTCCTCCTCGGACGTACCCCAACATCCATGGAATCGACGTCCGATCTCCGCGATGTCGTTCTCCGTGACGCCGTTCTCCGCGACGCCCGACGTGCGACGTCAAATATCCAAGTAGGGGTTTGTTGTTGCTTTATTTAATTATTTTCCGTTCTTGGTTCTAGCATGACAAACTTGAGGATGAACGATTAAGTGTTATCGTCTAACGAGAGGGGGACCGGACCGCACAAACACGGCCGAACCCCCCTCCTTTGTTCTTGAATGTTTCTTGCGGATGAAACGAGATAGCGTGGTGCTGTCGCACCACGCGGGAATCACACGGAAATTATTGTGTGGCGCCGTCGCGCCGCGCCGTGGAAAGAATTATCATGAACGTGACGTCGTTGCGCCGCGTCGAAGGAAACCGAAGACGCCGCGGCCGGAGCGGGGCCGCGGCGGAGGGGCACGGTGTCGTCGCACCGCGCCGGATGACGAAGGCCGCGGCCGGTTCGGGGCCGCGGCAGATCCTGATGACCGGCGGCCAGCCGGGCCGCCAGTGCCGGAAGACGGAAGAGGACCGGCCCTTGCCGGTCCTGTTGACAAGAACCCGGCCGGCCAGGTCGGGCCGGCCGGGTTGGTGGAAACCGGGGGAATTTAATTCCCCCGGGCAGTTATTTGGCCCCCCATTATGAGGGGGGCCGGTTTCACAAAGGGGGGGGGGGGGGCAGGCGGCCCCTCGTTTCCAGCAAGCTCGGCCTTCGGCCGACCTGGCAGCGCGCCCAGCGCGCTGCCTTGCGCCGAACCGGCGCGCCTGCCCGGTTCACCGGGCCGGGCCGGGCCGGGTCGACCCCATCCGGGGCGGGTCGACCCGGTTCGGGCCATCCGGGGGGTCTCGGGTCAGGACGGCCCGGGCCTGAAACCCTCGTTACCAGCGGTTTGGTCAAATGCTCGTATCTTGGGCTATGGGCCTCCAAACGACTCGCCGTCAGCGGAAACGCGATCCTTGGATCGAGACGGTCGTTTCGGTATACTATACTCAAGGTGCACCTTCCTTTTCGGGAGCCTACATGGTTAAAACTCTATAGTTAAGCGTGCTTGGTCAAGAGTAGTGATCAGGATGGGTGACCTCCTGGAAAGTTTCTCAGGGTGGGTGTGAGACGAAAAAGCCAATAACTCTCAGACCAGGCATCCGATTGACGCACCGTCTATTGCGTTGAGTTCTTGTTGACGATACAGAACTTTTGGCATTCTCCGCCCGAGTTTTGGATGCAGATGGATAGTGGCCGGGTTGGATCACACAGAAATCCAACCGGGCCCCTGGAACGGAAAAGCTAATATCTTTCTGACAGAACGTCCGTTTGACGAACCGTCAGCGGCGTTGGTGATCTCGTTGAGAAACGGTCCCTATGAGTATACCCTATGAGATTTCGGGGTACAGTTGAGATACGGCCGGGTTTGGTTCGCTCACGAAACCAACCGGGCCCCTGGGACGAAAAGGATAATAACTCACAGACCGGGCATCCGATTGACGCGTCGTCTGTTGCGTTGAGACCCCTATGACGAGGTGGTCCTTTGAGATACTTCTTCGTGGGACTTTGAGATACTTGGAGTATCGACCTGTAGCTCGTGGAGCGGACCCTCCCAGTGACGAGCGTGCGGAGTACGGAGACCGTGTAACTGGCTGAGACCTGACGACTGCTTGACCGACTCGACTTGGAGTGAGTCGACTAGCCCAGTGGACGGAGCACTACTTTCTGAGGTGCAGACCCATGGCGGATGGAGCACTACCTGTGTGACAATGCAGACCCGCGGTACTCGTCCGGAGAGTACCTCAGCAGGCTACTAGGGGGTGTGCACTACTGTGTTTGGGTGACATACCTCGGCGGGAAGCACTACTGTGTCTGGGTGGATGACCCGCGGTACTCGACAGGAGGAGTACTTCAGCAGTCTTAGGTTAGTGAGCAGTACCTCGAAGTCGTGACAGGACCACTGTACACTCTAGAGACGGATCTCTTCAGCAGTTACGGTTTCGATAATGAAAATCCTGGTTTGAGCTGAGACTTTTGACCTTGTGTTTACCTCATGATTGAGATGGGTCACTTGATAACTTAGGTATATGTATGGGCATATACCTGGGTAGTAGTTATCCGTTGATTTCACAATCCTTGTGTTCCCTCATGATTGAGATGGGTTACTTGATAACTTAGGTATATGTATGGGCATATACCTAAGTAGAGGTTATCTGTTGAGATCTTCTATGTGGTTATCCTTGTTGGTTTTAGTGAAACCTTGAGGGTCTCGGGGTCCCTATTGAGTATCGTTATACTCACCCCTGCACGGGATATGCCCGCACCTCGTTGTGTTGGTTGCAGACGACGACCAGTACTGACAGAGGCCGAGTGTTCGAGGACTGGACGGTACCAGGAGGTGGACTATACGACGAGATGGTACCCAGAGGTGGACGTGACGACGAGGCGGTACCCGGAGGTGGACCACTGGGCGGGACATACTCGGAGCAGACGGCGGGACCTGAGGAGCAGAGAAGCTGTTTGTACCCACCCTTCAGGTGGGATTTCCAGTGGACAGCTCGGCGTAGCAGCTTTACTTTTCAGTCGTTGTTTTCCCTTTCGAGTTGTACTTTACAGTTGGGCTTGTATTTCCGGCCCCTTTTTACTTTCCGCACTTACTGTTGTACTCAGTTTTTACTTAGTGTTTACTTATTCTGCTTGTACTCTGTGTTATTGTTTACTTTACAAAGGCAATGTCTTCCCTTTTTACCGGGATTTACGCCTTGGTGCTAGTCGCCAGCCCCTGGCCTATGGAAGGCGGGCTTGGGGTAGTCACGGCATGGGCCCCGAGGACGGGTCGTGACAATTGATATTTCAATGTCTACTAATTGAATGATATTTTCTATATAATATTTGTTTTAGTAAAATTTTATAGTAGTTCCTTGGATATAATGAGAACTTATATATTTATTGAAGATAATCTTACAAATATATCATATGGTCTTGAAATCGTATATACTAGAAATAATCGAAGTGTGGCTATCAAGTGTTGGGGGATTATATGCATTGAGACATTGTCTCATGAATTTATGACTTGGGGGTCTCTTGTAAGTGAGATTATGAGGAAATACCCACCTATAGTAATGTCACGTTTTTCGGGTGACATTGGTTATTCATATATATTGACAAGTGTATTAGTCTGATGACTTGATATCATTACAAATGTGTGTCATTTTACCTCCTACAATGATGTAAAGAAAAAAACATGACATTGAATTCATGGTAATGTAGACTTTTTTGGGTTTTTCATTAGTGGTATGACATTGGTTTAATTTTCAAGTTAGAATTTATTGCTTCCAAGTTGAGGAAGTGATATCTCAGGCCTGGTTGATCAGAATGGTAGTACATAATATATCCATGGACAAGGTAGTTGAAGGTAAAACTATCTAGTTCGATCAAAAAATATTATACAAACAAAGGATTAAGACATAAGTGTGAATATTTATTTTTGAGATATCATGATACAAAGATATTATATTACACAGTGTGTGTTTGTATGAAATTTTTTCATTGCTGTGTGTATTCCTTATAACTTTAGGGGCCTTGATAGGTTTCAAGACTTTGCTCTGGGTCTGTGAGTACTATTTGTTCCTATCGAGATAATGTTTTAGAGGGTCACACATAATATAGTATTCATAAATCTTCCTTATTCCTGTGAATTGGTATATAGGAAATTGTTGTCCCCACAATGGGGTCTTAGAGTTATCCAAGTAAATGATCAAGAACAAATAAATAAATTCATTATTATTCTAGTATAGAATAATTGGAATGAATTTATTTAATAAAATTATTAATAAGGTATTAAGTTGATATGTAGAATAATTTTATATGAACAAAATTTATTTTAATATTCAAGGTTTGTTAAATATAAGCATGAATTTTTGGTCAATTTAAATTACTCATTTTTATTGTGTAATATATTTAACATATATTTCAAGTATGTGATAAAATATAAGTAATATTTATTATGGATTTAGTTTTTCGTGACTATTTATTATTGCCTATTTAGTGGTCGTTTTATATTTGGGGGGTCAGGAAAGCCTTTTAGGGTATTTAAGACTCCTACTATATAAGTAGGATAGAGGTATTCATTCAGTGGTCATTCATGCCAATAGAATGAGATCATCTCTCACCTCTTGAATCATAGAGAGAGAAAGTCTCTCTTCAATCGACTAATCAAAAAAAATGTATTCGATGGATCAAAGGGATGAGATCAATTTGATCATCGTGATGTCAAAGGATTCATTAGATCTCTATTGTATCGCATAGAATTTTGATGAACTCTAAGCATGCTGATTCCTGTTTCATGTATTGATGATTTAGAGGGTATCGTCTTTTGGTCCTTTGAGTAAAGATCACTATATACTACCAGAAGTCAAATGAACTGTTGAATCAGACAAGTTACACACTTATTTTTTCTTATTAAATTAAATCGAGATCCATGTACATCAACTAGGGCCCACATCACCGAAGAAGATGTAGTTACGTCCCTCCAGAGAAGAAAAATTTTAAATCCTCTCCCCAACAACTCTCAATGTGTGCCTTGATACATTCAATTGGTATCATATTTATCATATGAATTTTTTGAGTCAAGAAAAACTTAATTTCCATTATGTTAAGTTGAGGGATTTGAATAAGTCTCAACAAATCTTACTATGCTTTGATACGATCTCAAATAGAAAAGTTAGGACCATCTGAATAGAATTTTATAGGTCACAAGATCTGGTTTTATGGGAATTAAAATTTAATAGTTATATTAAATATGTTTTATATTTATTATTTATTCATTCCTAGTGAACCACAGTGTTTCTTCGGGAGATGGAAAAAACATTCTCATCTGGCATGGCTCAAAATTCTACAAGGATTTAGAATTTTTCAAAAACAAATTATGATATAATTTCAAAATTTTGTAATTTATTACTCTTAGGGTGAAATTGTATAATTCCATGCAAGTAGGAAGAAATACCCTATAGAATTCATAAAAATTATTATTTTAAAATGGGGGTGGACAACTATTAAAAATTGGGTGACCATCAAAGCAAAAAAAAATAAAAACAAAAAAAGAAGGGTGAGTGTCATGATTTGAAAAAGAAATTTGTGGGGGTGGTCTGCTATTAAAGGGTGTTAACAAATAAAAAAAATATGTATATTATTACCATAAAAATCTCTCACCCGTCCAGCCTTCTATGTCGCTCCTCCTTCCCAGTACACGGAATCGCTACCTCCCGCCCCCGACCAGTGACCGTTGCGACCACCTCCTCCCATGTCTGGTGTACCTCTCAGCTTATTCTTCACTACTAGCTGGAAGTCCTCTAGACTAGACACCTCACAATAGACTGGATGGTGTTATCCCCCTCCTCTCCAGGTGAGCCTCTCTACCCTACCGGCTAAGGTCCCAGCCTGACACCCATGTTACATCATGTCACTCAACCCTGATCACCATCGTCTTCCATCCATCGCACCATGCTCAGCATTTTTCAAGTGTCAACCCATGCCTAGAAGACACTATTGAATCACCCTCCTCTAGCCCTCCCTAGACAGTCGAACAATGCATCTTCCAAAGCCTAGCTCACCGATCATGCATGGGAAATGTTTTCTTTTTTGGCTAGACCCTTTGTTGATCACACCCACTTCCATGGAAGTATGGTGGTTTCATTACCCAAATAGGTTTTTTAGGTGACTCCCAAGGGTATATTTGACTAGATACTCACTAAAAGGGGCTTAGGAAGATCATCCTAACTCAAAATGGGTCATAGAAGGTATTCTTATCCCATAATACCCATGCACGATGTCTTCCAATCCTAAAACAAGAAATTAATATACTTATTATAATTTAATAATTAATATATTTATTATAATTTTATAATAAAAAAATTATAATATATATATATATAGTTAATATATTTATTTTAATTTCATAAGTATTTAATAATATATATATATATATGACTATATATAATTAATATGTTTAATTTAATTTCATAAGTATTTAAATGTATATAGATATATTTATTTATATTTATGACTATAATTAAAATATATATGTCATAAGTATATATCTATAATAAAATATATATGTAATAAATATATTAATTATATATAGTCATAAATATATATATATATATAATATATTTATTTAAATACTTATTAAATTAAAATAAATATATTTTTTATATATTTTTTTATAATTTCTTAATTATAAAATTATAAATATATATTTATTAAATATATATTTTATTTATAGTCATAAATATAAAAAAAATTATATATATATATTTAAATACATATGAAATTAAAATAAATATATTAATTATATATTTATATAATTTAATAATTATTTAAATATATATTTTTGTGTTATAGGACCATCAAAGACCTAGGCAGGTAGTAAGAAATTAGTGGAATTCAAAGCTATAGGACCACTACATGTCATAAAAGAAATTCACATCATGAAAATTAGAGAATACATGTCATGAGATAAATTCACATCATAAATTTTTTGTTGGAAGTACCTATACATTAATCTTCAAAGATTTGTTAAAAGGGTAGTAGGTGTTTTAATTCTAAATTTTTCTAATGTATTCCCCGCATTAATTTTTTTAAAATATTTAAATTTCATTTGCATGCCCTCACTTGATTATTACTTTGACCAACTGAACTAGGAGACATTAACTCCCTTGAAAATTTACCATTCCATGAATTTAAATTTCTTTTTCGGTAAATTTGAATGAGAAAAATGGAGAAATAATTAAAAGGGATTATCATGTGAATTTGGATTTGTAAAATCATGTTTTAAGGGGGCATGTTGATTTTGGTAAAAAATCTATGATTTGCCTTGCCTTGAATTTTTGATATTTTTATTATGTAATTTAATTATTCTTATGAATTTCAATGAGTTATATCCCAACCATCATTCTCATTCCCAAGATATCCTCTGAGCCTAATATTTCTCATTCTTTCTATTGTGTATTTGTTAAGATACACAATCATATTAACTTCTTGAAATTTATTATCATATTATCAAGGTTATGAATATAAAGAATTACTTTTAACATGATTGTGGAATCTTTTTTTATCCCCTTATCATTTGAACTACTGTGAATTAATCATTTTTAAGCCTGTAGAATCTTTAAATGTCCTTTTAAGGAAATGAACTGAGATAAAAACCTATTTTATCCATTCCTACATACCTATAAATATTTTTCATGATATTTAAAGGAATAAGTGTAGGGAGATACTTTCCATGGTGGATGGGGATATTTTTCATTGATTAAACACTACTAAAGGATTTTCATTATAATTTTTGGAGAGGCTATGATATCATTCATTGTATTTTATTATTCAACTCTCTTGCTAAAAAAATATAAAAAATTAGAATAATATATATATATATAATGGGTTGTGTCTTGGGAGGATCAAAAATTACATTTGTTAGAATAATGATATTTTGATCATATGTGGTTAGCAGGTGGATGTGATATTTTTCTTAACCATATATTTCAAAAAAAAGAGAGATAAAGAGATATTGAATCATTAATTGTGCTTACTTGTATCATGGTCCCACTTTGATATTTTTGGGGAGAAGAGAGAAATAACATATATAGAGGGATACTTTTTTAGATATTATCTTTTTAAATTAAGATTTTTTTTCTTTAGAGTCAAATCTTCTTTTTTAGCATCACTTTTTACAACATTTTCCTTCCTATCCTAAAGCCTAGGAGTCATTTGATCCTAAACAGTGAATCCCTCATGATTATTGTTTATATATGTCTTTAAAAGTTGGATATTCTAGATACCATGAAATCCTATGGTTAGTGACATGTTCTTGAGGTATGTGATAAACTCTACTCAGAATTGTACCCTAATGATGAGAAAAAAGTTCATGTGTGGTCAATTACAAATGTAATTCATATTAATAATGAATTGAAAAATGAATATGGACAAATGAAATGGTGTGGTTATTTTAAATGGAGAAAAGTAAAATACTTGGTTGGTTATTTTATTTTAAAAGTGATGCATTGATGAATTTTCTTATGTGATAATTGAACATTTAATTTCCCATTTGATCAATTGATTTTATTAAAATTGAATTTAAATCATGGTAAGGTGATCATCCTTAGTAGTATGTTGAGACTCCATCATTGAGGACAAGTATGAATTCAAGTGTGAGGGTATTTGATATGTGAAGTTCATGTATATGTTTTACGGTGTTTTATTACATTTATTTGTGTAATTTAATAGATATTCTTTATAATATTTTGACTATTTGACTTTTTTTGTGTTTATGGAAGAATACAACCAATATTTGAAAAAATGATCAGAAACAGATGAATGTGGGTGCTAAAAGACACTTCTCACCAAAACGCGAAGCATCACAGCATGACATAAGAAAATTTAAGCCAAAATCCAACATCGTATGGAGCGGAATCTGACCAAATAACCTAGGGGAAGACATTTTCACATCATGAAATAATTACATGTAATTAATTTCATTAATTTCCTCATCCAAGATAGATGTGAAATGGAGATTTATGGATTGTGACTTTACACATCATAAAATTCATTCAAGATGTGAGAGTTTCGATATAAAATGATTTTTATAATCTATCATCGCCATTAATTACACACCATGTAACCAGTAAATGTCAAGAACCCATTAGAAATTTAGATTCATTAATACACTAGAAATGATAGTTTTATGAAAAACCATATATATTCACCCCTATGGACACCACTTTGAGGGATCATGGTCACTGGGGGAGAGACATAGACGACTACCCGATGACGGGTGCACAAATACAAAGCCCTCTTACTGCTATTCTTCATCACATTTCTTCTTCAGGTATCCATGCTACTCATTATCATCATTTTAATCAAAGGAGATTATTTTTCTTTATGTCATTTGATGTGATTGTATGGGGGAGTGCTTTAATGGTAATTTCTATTTTCTTTTCATGATTTGGATTGCTTCAACTCTATATATCAATTCCAATTCTTCTTCCTTTTGTATTGCATGACCACTATTTTTGATTTGAGGAGTTTTATCTTATTTCATAAATTAATTGCCCTAGTTTTTTATGACCATTATATAGTCTTGGTCGATTATGTTTAAATAAGGTTTTGGGTTACCAAGTTTCATGATTGAAACTAGTATATGATCACTTTAATGGTGCAATTATAGGATTAGTGTAGGGTACCCATACCAAGGATCCCTAAATACCCAATTCTGACACCAAATATGAATGAAACTATAATCAATTGAATCCCTATACACAAACAAGAAAATAAATGAACCTAGCATGCCCCATCTCTAGATTACAATCCTTATCTTTGTTTCATTCTTTTTCTCTCTCGAAACATTCAACCAATTGCAATTTAAATTACTTTAATTAATTTAGGTCATACAGACTATCCTTATGGGTTTGACATTTGGGATTGTTAACTAATGACTTTTTAGATATATTATATATAAGTTTTATATTTTTTTATATTTTTATAGCCTCATAGGAATTTAACAACGCCCTATGGGCAGTCAGATATGGACTCCACCAGGATCACACCACCCATAAGAATCATCATGTGAGAACAACGAGCAAGGTATATTGTTGAAACTCATGTTTTCATGTCTCTAGATTATGATTCAGTTCATATCACACACAAGTGATTTAGTGTTTGAAATTATATGTTAACACTTAAATATATGTGTTTTTATTACATATAATTTTCTTACATTTAAATAAATTCAAAATTTCCAAACTGTTATATTCTTCATTTTTTTAATTAGTACATGTGAATTGTTTAAACAAATTATTTTTCTACACAATATATTATTTTAAGAGTTATTGTATGAAAGTTTTTAATAATAATTTATAAAAACTTATGTTTACAAATTTTTTGTGATTATTGTTTTTAAAATTTAACGATTTTTTTAATGTTATAGTTTTAAAATATGAATTTTTATTTTTTTATTTTTTTAAATACATAATTTATAATTATTTATATATATATATGTGTGTGTATATATATTCATATGCATATATATATAGCTTCTTATAATTGAATTATAAATATATAGTATATATATTTTTGTTGCCAAATGTTCATCTTCCTTGATCGTATATCCAAACACAAGAAGTTCACCTATGCACAGCATGCCTCTTACCTCATCCGATCAAATACATCAATGCACATTATTGCTTCTTATTTCCTTAGATTAGAAAAAACTGGAAACTCTACTTTTTCCACTTTGACTATCATATGCATGTAGTATCTCCATTCATGATCAATGCCACATTAGTGGAAATACCTAGCACACATATCTATATGCATTGTATCAATACACTTTCCTAAATACACCTTCATCATAACAATGGTAGCTCCACCTTCATCTATACATCTCAAAAGAAATGTGATGCCTGGAAAACCACTAGCATCAGCATCGACTTAATTGTATTGTGTGACAGTGATAGTGCTTCATCTTCTCTTGTTTGGCCACATCTGCTTTTCATTCTACTTGAAGACATTTTAGTACCAACCATGATGTTTAAAAACTTATTATAAGGGTATTTTACAACCCACTATGTGACTTATAGGTACCTACTACATGTTTTTCATATCAACACCGAAGAGGGGTTCCAACTTACCATGAATTACTAGTTTCTACTTACCAGGAATCCAAAGCTGGTAGTTACCGTGAATGAGTGTACTTAATGCATGAAGCCTTGGTGAAGTTAATGTGAGTGTATTTTTTACCTACCGTGAATATTATTTTTTACGGTAATTATAAAAAAATTAACTTATTAGTAATATTTTTTCTAACTTCTTGAAATAATTTTTTTCACATTTTTTTTATATTGGTTGCATGTGATATTTTTATTTTTTGAATATATTGACTGTATGTATATTGTTACTGATCGCACGTCAAAAATGTTCTCACTATCGATATACTGACCTCATGACCATTTTTATCACACAGTTGGTATATGAATCATGAGAGTGTGGTAAGTATACATACATAATGTGGTTGCAAAGTCAGTATAGTGACAATGATTCTTACTCCTCACACAGCCAGTACAATGTTTTAATTATTTTTTGATGAACTGTATTTTTATGAAACTATTTTTTAATGTCAATTTTATAAAATGACTTACTATAAGTTTGTTTAAAATATTTTAGAAATTTTATTGATTTATAAAATAATTAAATATTATAATGGCTATTTTTAAAGTTATTTGAATTGAAATTATCATATAAATTCTTATGAAAATAATAATTATCATATTATTCATTTCCTTGTCTATTTTTATTATTTTTTAATTATCAATTTACTGAAATTATGTTGGATAAATTATAATTATTTTATGTTTTGAATAAATCACATTTATTCTAAAAAAAATATTAGAATTTATTTTAACCAATTTTATGAAGTAATTGAAGTGATTAAATGTTATTTTTGATTACACATGAGGTATTAACTAGTAATTAATGAAATGTTTCATTATTTAAATATTTATAACCATTTTATTGTAGTGATAATATTATGGAACTCCCACCCCCAAGAGATTAAAGTATCTATTGGTGGTTTTTTGATAAAAATTTATCAATTTATACAGTGAAAAGACTTTCTAATTTTATTCGTAATGAATTTCTTAATTCTTATGATAAGAATGATCTTTTTGGTACATGGTAAAGTACTTATGTGACTATTTTTTCATTACTTTGATCATGATGTGCTTAAAATATTACATTTTTGTGATCACATGAAAACTTCAACGTTAAACTCCTTACTACTAAAGAGAACAAAGATCAATGAGATATATCATCTTCAACATTTATGGATCTCTTCTAGTTTCACTTTTTTTCTTTCTGTCATCATTTTATTTTTCGTACTTATATTTTTAATTGTATGATTCAATTTATGATTTTCCAAATAAAAGTCAAGTTTTAACTAGTAATTCTACCACTGAAATACAAGTTACTAGGTTGTGATTCTTAATGAAAAACAAGGTCTAAACTAGGTTGAGAATCTTATAAAAAAATCTCAGTTATTCCTCTAGGTAATGTAAAAGGTAGAGTTTGTAATAGGATATAAAACCTCTAAAAGTGAGTTTTAAATTATGGGTACCAATATTCTCATAGATTAGATAAAGTTGATGAGTATAATAGGATCTTGGTGATCTAAACCACTATAAAAACATTCTGTTCGTTTCTATTATTTTCTTTTCAAAACATAACTTTAATATAGTACCCACTATAGATTATTTAATTAATAAACTCTGATTTATTTTTTGATAAAAGTTTTTAAAATGAATATTCACCCCCCCCCCCCCGTCTATTTTTCCATCAATTATGATCCAAAAAATTGTATCATATCATAGCCTCTAATTAGTTAATAATCCTTTTGGATATAGTTTTTTTTAACTATTTTGTTAACCTAAATATACTATACCTAACAATATTAGGAATAAAGACTAGTTGTATAATATTACATGTATTAATTTCAATGATATATGGATTCCATAAAAGCCCCCATTTTTTATAGAAGTGACTACAGCTACTGGTAAGGCCAAATGTAATATTATTTGAAATAGTTAAGTTTGGATCTTTGGACTATCCTAGAGAATCCATTTGAGATACCCAATGTTTATCCAGATAAACTTGTAGGTAATTATTTTGCTAATTATTATTTGAATTATAAAATTAAGAATATTGTGTATTGCTCTATTCATAGAAGTGTCTATATCCATGTTTCATCTTGTAATACAACCCATGACATAGATGAAATCCTTCATGTTACTCACTATGGGACCAATAAGCTCAAAAGAACCAAGCAAGAAATACTTCGAGCAGAATACCAATATTTCAAGATGGGATAAGAAGATTCAATCAACCAGATGATCCACCATTTTTCAAGAATCACAAATGGAATGATTAGACTTGGAAAAATATTTAACAACATAGCCTTAGTTGAAATAGTATTAACAGTTCTACAAAAATGATGGCATGGAAAGAAGTTGAACATTAATGAGAGTAAGAATGTTAAACATTATACCTTATATTAACTAATAGGTTCTTTCTTAATGTATGAATTAGAGTGGAAAAATAGTACTAATGAAAAGTCTAAAAAGTGAAAAGGTGTAGATTTAAATTTAATGTTAATAAATTTTCTAATACTTAGGATTCTATATTATAGGAAGTGACCAAGATATGGCACACTTTAGTAATAAGTTTTTCAATTTCATCAAAAAAAATGTTGCAGATGGAAGTTCAAAAAGGATTACAAGAAAGGTAATAATAGAAACAATAATGATGTTTCAAAATTAACATGTTATGAGTATAGTAAAAAAGGAAAATTAGGATATAATTCCCCAAACTAAAACATAAAAAGATATAAAAATAAAAAAAATTGAATTTTGGGACTTCTCAGACTGCTCAAGCTCAAGGAGTGACTCTAAAAGTTAATAAGAGATAGGGAACCTTACTTTGATGGGTGTACAGTATGAGGTAACTAATTAAATTTTCACTCAATTAATTAATCCTACAAATTTTGATCATAATTATATATTTGAAGATGAAAAAAAACTAATTTTGATTCATTTTCAAATTCTTATACTATTAATTATAAATTCAAACAACTGATTAAATAAAATAAATAATTAAGGAATAATGGAGTCAAGATATTCGAAGAATATACCGATATAAAAAGTAAAAATAAGAATTTTGTTTAAAAAATGATAAAAATAAAAGGTAATGTGATAATTTGAATGTTTTTGTTTCCTAGAATAAATAATCTAAAAGGAATTTTATTCTGATATGTTAAAATTGAAATAAGAAAATGAAATTATTAAATAATTTATGATCGTGAATGATAAAGATCAATAAAGAAGATTTAATTCTATTTTATTAGATTTAACTAATGTTGATAATGATTATTAGAAACTAAAGTAAGAAAATAAGTAACTAAGAAACATATCATCTATCTCTAATGTGAAATCATATAATAATTTAGTGACTATTCAAAAGGATAATATGAATATGAAAAAGTAATTTGTCAATATTAAAGAGAAATTAACTAAATTTTTCCACAGTAAAGAACAATATGATAAAATGATGTCTATGATGGAAAAAAATTATAATAATAATGGTATTTTTATAATCATTTATCACTAAGGATAAACTAGACTACTATTGTTAAAAGTTCAAAAGGAATTATTTCTAGTGTAAACTATTTTAAATGTAGAATGAATGGAAATTATGTCAATGAATGTTCACTGAGATTTACACATTCATTTGGGAATAAAAAATAAATTTATTTATAGATATTTATTTTATAAATATCCCACTAATAAATGTTTTAAATATATATAGGTTAAAAAAAATTACTCTAAATCTTGTTGTATCCAAGTTAGAATGGGTAGAAAAACATTATGCACTATTATTTGATTTTATTAAATCTTCTTTAGAAGTCTCAGATATTCATTTTATTTAGATCACAGTTATTCTAAGAACATTATAGTAGATATTTCTAAATGTATATCTTTCAATTCATGTGAAGGAGGCCTAGTCCCATTTAGATACAATTATAAAGATTATTTTAAATTTATTAGTGAAGTTTGTTTTTCTAAAACAGTTATTATTTCAAAAGTATTATTTAGTGATGTTTTAAAAAATAATCTAATAATTATATCACAGCTTTTCAATGATGGTTTAAATGTAATTTTTCTAAATAATAAATGTAATGTTCTAAAATATAAAGCTATTCTATTTTACACAAATAGAAAATAAAATGTTTATACTAATGTTTTTTCTAATATAACCAAATAAAATGTTAAGTTTTTAAATTTTGTATAAGAAGATGATATTTTATGGAATATGTGATATGGTGAAGCAAATTTTAGTCTGTTGCAAAAAAATTGAAGCATGAACAGGTTCTATAATTTCCAAATTTTCAAAAGAGTAAGTACTTTATGTGTGATTCATGATTAAAGGGTAAGCAGCAAAAATATTGATTTAAATTGTTAAATGATGTTGGTACTACAAGATATATAGAACTATTACATATTAACTTTTTTGATCTTATATAACATATTAGTTTTGGTGGTAAAAAGTATGTATTTTTAATAGTAGATGATTACAATAGATTCATTTGGATTTATTTATTATCACAAAAAAATTAAACTTTCACAAAATTGTGTGTATTTTGTAAACTTATACAAAACTTTAAAAATATTTCAATCATATCTATCAAAAGTGATAGAGGTGGTAAATTTTTAAATTTATAATTTTATTATTTTTTTGAAGAAAATGGTTATAAATTTTTTTTTAACCCCTAGTACCCCACAACAAAATAATGTGGTTGATAGAAAGAATAGATCTATTCAAGAAATGTCAAGATCAGTTCTTATTGAATTTAAAGTGCCTAAATACTTCTAGGTGGAAGGTATAGATACAAATTTTCATTTTTTAAATGGATTATCTATTATACCATTTTTAATTAATACCCGCTATAAAATTTTTAAAGGTTTCAAACTCAAAGTAGGATATTCTAATGTATTTTGCGGAAAATTATTTATATTAAACACAATATATAATTTTGACAAATTATTTTCTAGATTGGATGAAGGAATGTTTTTTGGATTTTTATAATACCAGTATAGTTTAAATATTTTTCAATAAGGGAAATTTAGTTTTTAAAAATTCTATACATTTTATGTTTAATGAAAATAACAATAATAAGTATAATTCTGATTCAAATGAAGATAATTATGAATTCAGGGAATTCAATTTTGGTGAAGATAAATACCAAGATAATGAGAATGCATCAATTTATGGGGAGTATATCTCTTCTTAAACTGATCCTAAATAATAGAAAATACTTAAATATCATCATATTGAAAGGTTTTTTGGAAATTTTGAAAATGGAACACAAACCATAAAATATTCTTTGCATTATTGTGCTAATTATTCTTTTGTTACTGATTTTATTCCTATTAATATTGATGATGCATTAATTGATTAAAAATAGATTAATTTTATACAAGATGAATCAAATTAATTTGGAAGAAAAAAGGTGATCAATTTTTATGAACTACTAAAAGATAAATAGATAATGGTAACTAAATGGATTTTTCATTATAATCTACTTAAAACTAAAAAATAGTTAAAAATAAAATAAGATAAGTTTATAAAAGTTTTTTCCTGGAAAAGGGAATTGCATTTGAAGGTTATTTTAACCATGCTTCTAGGATGGAAGAAATTATAATTTTTTTAGCTTTTTCATGTTTCCAAATATCAAATTATTTCAAATAGATGTAAAAAAAGTGAATTTTTAAATGTAATAATTTATAAGGAAGATTATATTAAACAAATCCTTATATTTGATAATGAAAAATTTCCAAATAATGTTCTTAAAATTAATAATTTTTTATATGGTCTTAAGAAAGCTCCTCAATCTTGGTGTGTAAGACTAACTCAATTATTATTGAAAAATGATTTTGTTAAAGTTATGGTTAATCCTACCTACCTTGTTCATAAATAAATTTTCATATAATATTTTGATTATAAAACCTTATGTTGATGATATGATATTTGTTTCAAAAAATGATTCTCTATGTAATGATTTATCTATACTAATGAAAATTGAATTTGATATGATCTTAATAGAAAAATTGAAATTTTTCAATGGTTTACAAATTAATCAAAGAAAATATGATATTTTATTGACTCAATCTAAATATGTTAAAGAAATTGTTAAAAGTTTTAGCATTAACTCGTGAAAAATTATGAAAGTAACAATAAGTACTAATTCCAAATTGTATTTGGATTAATCCGGTTAGTCTGTTGATATTAACCTGTATAGAGGTGTGATAGGCAACATACTCCATGTCACAGTATCTAGTCCAAATATTTTTTTTCTTTCTATTTATGTGCTATATTTTAGTCAAAACATATATAAAGACATCTTAATGTAGTTAATGGAATTAACAAATATATTAAATGAACTACTATTACTTATTTATTTTATTCAAAACAAAAATCATGTTCATTTCTTATCCTACTCTGACTCTGAATTTAGAGGTTGGAGGCATAAATGAAAAATCACAATAGGTATGGATCATTTTCTGGGTAAAAGTTTAATTTTATATAGTTTTAGGAAACAACTATTAGTTTCACTATCTATAGTTGAGGTTGAGTATGTTGTTATAGCTAGTTTTTGTTCCCAAATTTAATATATTGAACAAACTTTATGTGATTTCAAAATTATTTTTGATAAAATTCCAATTTTATATTATAATTATAGAAAAATTTTAATTTCTATAAACCCTTTACAACACTCTATAACAAAACACATAGATGTCAGATTTCATTTTCTGATAGATCATGTAAATAATGGTTATATTGGTTTAGAATTTTTTTTCCACTGAAAAGAAACTGGATAACATATTCACTAAACCATTGTATTTATTTAAATTAGAAGAAATTAAGTATGAACTAGGTATCTTAGAAGTTTAATATTTTGTTTATTATAATTAAATATTTCTTAAAACAACACATTATTTTAATTATCATGTTATATGTGTACTATTTCTTTTTTTCTACTTTCATAGAATTGGGTATTTGACATTGTTTAAGAGGGATAATTTTTTCAAAAAATGGTAATTTTTGGTAAATTTAAAATTGGGTACAATGTTTTAGAAGTTTAAATAAATGTTCAATTTTTTAATTTTAAAAATGGGTAATATTTTTATTTTTGATATTTTATGTTAAAACTTTAATATCTTTTTTTCATTAATTATAATTTCTTAAAATTTAATAAAATTTAATTTTTGAAACATTTGTAATCTACATAATTTTTTTAATTGGTAAATGTTAATTATTTAAAAAAATTATTTTTCATACATCATATTATTCCATGTGTTATTGTATGAAGGTTTTCTACAATACTTAATAAAAATTTAAGTTTACAATTTTTTTTCTTTATTAGTTTTAAAAAGTTAAATTTTTTTAATTATATGCTTTTAAAATATATTTTTTATATTTTTGTTAATTATTTATATACTAAATATTTAATTATTATATATATATACATATTCATAGACATATATATATATATATCTTCTTATAGTTTTGTTATAAATATATTGTATATATTTTTTTTTGGTATACAATTCATCTTCCTCGATCTTCAGTCAAAACAGCAGTAGCATGCCAATACACAGTGCACCTCCTACCTCATCTTGACAGTGCATCCATCTACTTTGTTGCTTCTTATTTCATCAGTTCAGGAAACACCGTTATCTCAATGTTTTCTACTTAGACTATCCACTATAAGTAGCATTCACATGCACGAGTAACACCACTTCAATGGAGACACCCAGTGTGCATCTGTCTTTAATGCATCCATACACTTTCTCAATCAAACCTTCATCCTTGTGATGGAAACTCCACCATCATATGGGCATCACGGAAGTAGTTCACCACCTATACCACCACCATCATCGGTATCGAATTTTTTGTATAGTGATGGAGACAGTGCTTATCTTTTCTAGCTCATCCACTACTGCTTCACTTTTTTCTTGAAGTCATTTTAGTACCGACCAATAATTTTACGGACTTACTATGATGGTATTTTCCAACCAATGGTGCTAGTTGAAAATACCAATCTGGTGTTTCTGTATCTACCCTAAAAAGGGGTTCTAACCTATCGTGAATTACCAATCATTACTTACCTTGAATCAAAATCTGGTATTTACCATGAATGAGCATATGTAATGCATGGGTCCTTGGAAAAGTGACCCTGAGTTCATTTTTTACCTAATGTGAATATTATTTTTTAAAGTATAAAAAATAACTACTTAAAAAATTTCCATAACTACTTAAAATATTATTTTTTCATGTTATATTTAATATTTACTACTTGTGATATTTTTATTTTTTATACATACTAACAACATATATATTTTTACTGAATGCACATCAAAAAATTACACACAGTTAGTATACCAACTGCACAACCATTTTGATCACGTGATTAGTATACCGACCATGCTCACACGGTAAGTATATTGACCGCACATGATCACACGACCAGTGTAGCGATTGTGAGGCTTGTGACCTACATGGTTAGTTCATCACATTAATTATTTTTTGATGAATTTTATTTTTTTACACTCTATTTTTGTGTAATTTTTATAAAATAACTTACTGCAACTTTATTTAAAATATTTTAATTATTTGGTTGATTTATAAAACAAATAATGACTATAATGACTATGTTTACTATTTTTTGAATTTAAATTATTACAGAAATTCTAATGAAAATAATAATTATCATATTATTCGTTTCATTCTCTATTTTTATTATTTTTGAATTATCTATTTACTATAATTATGTGGGAGAAATTTTAGTTGTTTTAATAATTTGAATAACTTTCATTTATTCTAAAAAAATTTATTAAAAATTGTTTTAATCTGTTTAATATATGATTTAAAGGGATTTAATATTATTATTGATTATGTGTGATTTTCTAATAGGTAGTGACATGTTTCATTATTTAAATATTTCTAACAGTTGTAAAGTAGTGATAATATTAAGAAGCTCCCAATCCGAGAGATCAAAGATGACCATTGGTGATTCATTGATAAAAAGTTAACAATGCATACAGTGTAAAGTCTTTATGATTTGACTCTAGATGAATTTTTTAATTCATGGGAAAATAATGGTCTTCTTGATATGTGATGAAGTTATTTCATGACTATTGTTACATTGTCATGGTCATAAATAACTTCAGTTATTCTATTACTAAGATCACAAAACAATATCATTGTTCAACTCCTTACTACTAAATTGATCAAAGATCAATGAGCTGCACCATCTTCAACATTTCTTGATCTCTTGTGGTTTCACTAGTTTTTAATTTTCATCATTTTATTTTTATTTCTTATGTTTGTAATTGTATGAGTCGGTTTATGCTTTACCCAATCAAAATCAAGTCATAACATGTTATTCTACCACCCAAAAGGATGTTCTTGGGTTGTGACTCTTGAAACAAAGTTTGGTCCAGACTAAGTTTAGACTCATATAAAAAGTATGGTTTGTGCCTTCAGTAAATGTAAAAGGGAGAGTTTGTTATAGGTTATCACACATTTAAATTGAGTTCTTATTAGTGGGTACTAATCTTCTTGTAGAGTAGAAAATTTTGAGGAGTGGACTAGGATCTTGGTGATATGAACCACTATAAAAAACACTATATTCATTTCATTTATTTACATTGCACTGTATAACTTGATCAAAACACTCACTATATATTCTTTAATTAATAAAATCTGATTAATTTTTTTATTAATGTTTATCAAATGACTATTCACCCACCCCCCAATCGATTTTTCAAACAATTATCATCCAAAAATATGCATCCCATACTTTATAATGATGACTATTTTGTGTAACAACTTATTTATATTCCCTATGTATATTGATATCAAGTTTTCAAGTGAGCTAAAAACTTATTATTCTTCTGTTCATATATCGTAGCAAGAAACTACTTAAATTTTAAAGAAAAAAATACATGTAATAATTGATTTCTACAAATTTGTTAAGAGAAATATTCTTCAAGATATATGGTAGTAGTATGTTTCCTTCTATCTCTCTCTCTCTCTTTGTTGTGAACTTCACACCAACTCGCCTAATGTTCTTTTCATAGTTTTTACAAAAACATATTTGTTATTTATCGATGAAATATTTATTCATGAAATACCACTTGAATAATATTCTAGCACATCCTTATTCCTTTATAGTTTGCCACCTTTAATAGTATAACTACAGATAAAAGAATTTAAATTCTATTGAATATTGGGATCACTATCTTTAAAAATATCATTGCTCTTCTTCATAACCACTTGCAACTACATAAAAACATGTAGAAACTGAGGTGGATATTCATCCTTCAAAACTTATAATAATCTTGGAATTATTCCTATTTCTATATATGATATTTTCAAGCATTAATATTCATTCATACATTAACTATATTCATGGAAACACCATTCATAGGAAAAATATTTTTTTGGGTTATTCCTTCCCTTATCTAGACAAAACACCTGAAAAAATATCTACTTATTGACACCACAATGTGGTGTAGTTAATGTCTTGGGAAAAAACTTTGAAACACCTATCACCATGATTCCTTATTTTTTTTCCACCACCAAAACTCTGATGCTCACCTTGCATAAATCTTCTACAGCAACTAAAATTCAAATAGAGGGATTTCTATTTCTCATAGGGAGAATTGAAATCCACCATGAGGAGAAAAACCCCATTTATATTTCACCACGTCATGGTTATATTCATATTTTTTAGTATAAATCTCTCTATGGAATCATCTTCTTCCTTTATTTATCAAAAATAACAATCCTTTATTATGATATCTATTTCGATGAAGATAACTTCACTTGTAATCATATTACCTAAATTTTGATGGATTTTTTGAAGTGTTTTGATGATATATAGATCATTGAATCTATCCCACAATAGTTATCATATTTTAATATAAATATTATCAAAATATTTGTTTTGTTGAGAATCAGGCCAACTATAATTTTGTATGCCTTTTGAATTCAAATAAAAATATCAAAGTTATTAAAAATCTATTTAAAAGTCATAAACAATATGGGAATTCATATGAAAATATCAATTTCATATTAAATCCATTTAGAAGTCATAAAAATGATCAAATTCATACGATCGTCCCCTTGAAGTCTTATAAAATTACAGAATTCATACAAAATCCTCAATAACTTTTAAAATATCAACTTTGAGAACCAAAAGACTAGATAAAATCCAAATGAATCTAGACTTAATCCAAATCCCCTTAAACTAATTACAAAAAACATCAAACACTATAAAATGTTAGAATGAACTTCCCCACAAATGAATCACCAAGAACTACTTGAGTTTGAACATGATTTATCTATAAACAACAAAAGACAACACAACCAATATCATGAATCAACCCACCAAGTCCCCTCCTAGACCAAAATTAGGATGATAGTGAAATCTATGTCTCCAATATACCAAGGTCTAGAAAAAAGCACTGAGTAGGAATATCTCACAAAAATAGTAGTCCTTAGCTTAAACTACATGTACACACACATATATATCTATACAAAAAATTCAAGATGATAATAAATGTTGAAACCTATAGAGTGTAATCAAATGAATACAAAATATCTAGGTAAACCCTGGAGTATAACAAAATAATACAAGTATAAATAAGGGAAAACACACACCCAACAAATGGAAATCATCCCATCCCCAAAAGACTATTGAGGATGAAGAAGAGAGCCATGCTCTTGATCTTGGAAACTGGCCACCGTACACGATCATAGTCTCCTTGTACAACTGTGCTCCACCAAATCTGGGTCCACTAAAGTCTCCAGAAAAATATCAATTGTTTCTATATAGAATGAAACATGTGGTAAATACCAATATATGGGTGATTATATACATACCCAGTAGAACTCTCCAAAAAACATAATGAAAGATATAATAAGAAGGTTTTCATCTCACCCCACAAGACATGTGGGGAAGTAAAACCAACATGGATATGATCCTAAAGAAATATCATTCAAATAGAGAGAAATATTGATCTTCAAATCCATATAATAGAGATTAGTATACCCATATCTCTAAGAGTAAGTTTTTTATTAGTATTATGATCCCAATGAAACCTCACCAAAATATAAAACTATACCAGCGCCTCACTGGAGGATTCCCTAGTCAAGGGAGTAATGGATCCAGTGGAGGACCCAACCCCCATCAGGGCACAATGATGGGTGATTACCAACTCTATAGATAGATAACCCACACCCTAATAATGAGGTGGATTATGGAATTTACTATTAAATATGATATCGGGGACTCATACCCTAGAAAACCCAATCATTATGGGAGTTATGACCCCCAGTATAACTTTGACGATCACTCTTGATCCCTTTTATCAGCTAATCATTAATATAAGAATAATCCTACTCACATAACCTCATTTTATATATTAAATGCCGAAAAAAATTCTACTATTGCATCTTAGGTGAAAAACTACTCAGAGTAGATTACTCATGGGTCCAAATCTAAGTCCTGAAAAAGAAAATATGGCATAAAGGATACTAAGAAAAAAATATTTTCTGTTTATTAGGATAACATAGTGTTTACTCCCAAGACCATACATTACTATATCTCACTTCCTTATATGTATTGTAAAAACCTATAACACCTAAGCTTCAATTATAGTAAAAAAAATTCTTCGAGAAACAGTAGAAAAATAAACATATTTTTATCCATAAAATGTGATTAAAACCTATATTATAAAATTTTATAAATTTAATTTTCTTAAATTAATTTAATTTTTTAAATCATAATATTAAAATTAACTTTGGTTGAAATTTTGATATTTTTATGAAATGATTGATCTTTTAGTGAATGGTAAATAATACCAGTTTTTCAAATATTTCCATTTCTTTTCATTATATTTTAAATTCCCATTATATTTTGGATTTGGTTTTAAAATAACATATAATTTTTTTTCATAGAAATGTATTTTTCTAAAAACTATTTTTCTTTTCATTTTACGAATTTATATTAATATTAATTTATTCCACTTATATAAATTTAATCTTTAAAATGAATAATATATTTTTAATTAGGAGGTTTGAAATTGGTAAATAGAACCATTTTGTTTCAATATAAATTGTAACCATGGGAAATATTTTTCAACTATATAAGGGTAAAATAGGTAAAACGAGATTAAAACCATGAAATAAGGTCTCAAAATCAACCCAACACTTTAATTAATTTAATTTTATGGGATATATTTGGCCATATTTATCTCAAAGTCTAATATATAAAATTTTGGTTTAATTGTACTATGATAATCAAATTTATATTATTTTATGAAAAGAAAATTCCAAAAATGTCCCTCTATTGACTTTAATCTCTCGAATATTTTTACATAAGGATAAAAAGATTATAATTTTGTTTATAAATATATGTTTTAAATATTAAATAATTATTTTTATCAGAGTAATTTATTGTTAATTTTTAGTGATTAAATAATTACCTTAAATGTGTACACAATGTTGACGTTGTGTTTGTTCAAGTAGTAAAAAAATCATGTAAATGAATTTAAAAACTATAAAAGTAATATTATTTGGTGGTTTATAGTACCCCATAAATTTTATATATTTTTATAACATATTAGAGATATTTTAAATTAGTATATTCTAATTTAATTTCTATCTTGATGTCTATAAAGTTAAATTAAATGAACAGTTTCAAAAATTACATTAATGATATTTCATGAAAATTAATTTTTAATTAAATTATTTGAAAATAATAAAAATATTTATACATGAAAATTACGATTATAAATGGTCTAAAATTTCATCACGAACCATTTATGAACCAATTTTTAACTTATAAGTAAAATTATAACCCTTTAATTTTTAAAATGTTGTTATCATGGTTAAGGTGAAAAAAGTTCACAGTAAAGTTAATCTAAAAATATAACAGTTAAAATGACATTAAATGTAAGGTTTCATACCTTCCTAGTCCATTAATGTGTCATATTCTAGTGTTTCGATTGTCTTGGACCCCATCGGTGAGTCAAGATGGCATCAGTCTTAGTGGTAGGGTGTCATCGTGGTGTCACATGTCGGGGCAATCTATCGGTGCCATTGGTCAGCCCTGATCGATGTATCACTAATAGGTGCAACTAATTGGCCCCAATTAGTGTCTCATTGATTGGTGTCTCGCTTCTTGGTCTCACTGATCGGTTCCTCACCCGAACGGTGCCATAGAGGGGTGTCAGGGTTCTTTCCCTAGTTTTCTTGTATTGACTCTTTTAAGTTTTATTACCTCTTTTAAAGTGGTTTAAGACCATTTTATGGTTGGTGAAGGATATCTCAAATATCTTAAGAGTGGGGAGACCCTTTACTCAATGAAATGTGTGTCCTTTTAATCTATTTCACACCCTTTTATGTGTTTCCAATTACACCCATGTTATGTGTTTTCCTTGATTTAAAATGAAACATATTAACTATCTGTCGTGTGATGGTATATCTCACTATATCTGAGGGAATTAATTAAATCTCCATTAATTTCAATGTGTGAAACCGCCCAGCTACATGGTCAAACAATGATCCTCTTTTTGAGAACTTTCAAATTGTGTATCCCATTACTCTAGGACTCAGCATTTTTATCACACTAAGATCTTCTTCATCGGTCTCTTTTCTTCTCTCTTGGTGCGCTTGGTTTACATATTCTAGTGACGATTATTTCCCTTATTGTGAGCCCTCCTATTTGGTTCTCCTTTTAGTTTCCATTTTATTTATCACCAGTTCTTGGAGAAAGGAGGAAAAGTTATATCCTTAATCATCCAAGTAGAGTTTTTTCATTCATCTCTCTTTAATGTGCATCATGCGGGGCGGGTATGATAATATTCCCTCAGGACATAGATGAAAAAAACTTTAATTAAAATAATAAATGGACTTTTAAATAATCAAAAGGTGGGAAATATGATGATGTTGTTATATTTTACCTTCATTTTTATGTTGTGAACTGTATGGGCTCACGTACACTGAAAATCATGGTCGTTGGTGGTCCTTTATTATGCACTAATAAAGCTCTATTGTTTGGATAATATTGTGATTGAATGGATAAAACATAGAAACTAATTAATCATTTAAACATGGTTGATTAAACTGATGTCCGATCAATAAGAATCCTTCTGTGATCTCCCCGATTAGAATAATAAACTTAATGAATGATGTTGACTAAATATGAAAACTTCCTTGCTCTATTCTGATAATATGCATGGTTGTTCCGTTTGATGCTTTGTGGAGTAACATAGAGGGGTATGGAATCTCTAGTTGAGATGTTGTTGGTTTGTGAATATGAGGTCGTGTGGAGCTAGTGGTAGATGTTCTGGACCCAGTAAGTTGGGGCTTGGTTTGGTTCCAGTACTTTGAGGGATCTCACAGATCCCATTTTGATGTTGTTACATACAAGATAACCAAGAGTGAATGCTTAAACGCCTACTTGGATATTTTCTTTCAGTTGTTTTTTGGGGATTGTGGTTATGCCTGTTAGTTTCCTGGTAGTGAATGAATATTTAAATGGGATCACTTGAACATGATAATGATAATGGGTATAATGGGAAACTGTTTTCCAGAAATGGGTTGTACCCTAGTTGTGGTTGTCGTCTATTGGTGTATGTAGGGGTAGTAGCCAGAATGGTTGTGTGCAGGCTGGTTGTTGGTTTTGGGACCCTTAGGTTGGGATGAGTGCTTGATTACCTATATGTATAAAATTTATTTCTTGTGTTTCTTATATTCACCCCACCCATGTTGAGAACTTCATGTCGAACACCCCCTATTTCATGGGGAGGGTGTTTTTCCCAACATTTCTATGACTGGTTGGTTATTATCTTCTTTCTGATCCCTCTCCCAGGTAACCCAAGAATCTCAGGGTACGTTGTGATGGAATGAGGTTCATTATGTCCCTAGAATCTATGGGAAGTATGTGTTGTGGTGGTTGGACTAGGTGTGTGTGGGAAAGTTTGTTTCCCAAGTGCCTTCAGGATGTGGCTCTGGTGTCTTCAGGCATGGTAGTGGTGGTTCTGACCCAGGTGTCTTTGGGTGTGGCATTGGTTGTTTTGGCACAGGTGTCTTCGAGTGTGGCAGTGGTTGTTGTGGACCAGGTGTCTGAGGGCGTGGTTATGTGTGGTTGTGGTGGCCTAGGTTTTTGTGGGCAGGATAAACATGCGGTTGAGATGGACTATGGGGTTGTTGTTGGGAGGGTAGTGGGACTATAGCAAAATCTGTGGGGGAGGTATGATGCATAGGATGTTCTAAATAACCAGTGGGAAGGCAGTGCAAGGTACCTAAATATTGATGTGATTTTACTATTATTTTACCTAGTTTGTGTTATTTGGGAGTTGTTCCTTGGTGGGGCTGGTTGGATAGTTTTCCTTGCTAGGTGTTTTGGTTACCTTTATTTCTCATGGGGCATTCGAATGTCTCCCCACTTTTGAATGAGAGATTTTAGTTTTCCTATTGAGTATACTTGAATACTCACCCTACATACATAAAATTTCTTTCAGGTTTCCCGGAGGACTTTGAGGACCATGGCGGACCTTACTAACTTGGGTATCGAGACAGTTTTCATAACTTCTTTTCTTTATTTTGTTACTTTCTTTCATACTTTTCTTGTACTTTGTATCATTTTTTAGAACATGCATGTGGAAAAAAATATTTTTAGATTTTCTTTAACTTCTAGTGTTTTTGCAGTTGTTTGAGATTACTATCTTATATCCTAATCTTGTTCTTTAAAAAAGGGTAATACCATCCATATTGTGTGAGATCCTATACCCTTTTTACTAGTCTCCACTCTACGGCCTATTGAAGGTGGGACTCTGGGGGTAATTATCTCTCCTTCAACTTAAAGAAGGAAGTGTTTGGTAGTTTTTTGTCCCTTACCTCAACTTGGAGAAGGCAATTCATGATAGAATGGTATCAGAGGTGATGGTTGAGAGATAGGATGGATTTTGGGGTTAGGAATAGTGAGTATTTCATGGGATGGTAGGGAAATAGTGTTATGCAATCTTGGTGCATGAAATAGGTCACAGAATACTATCTAGGACATGGGATTTTAGGGCCCCCATGATCTGATGTTAAGACTCTAGACCTACCGAATGACTAAGTGAGGCTACACTAATTTTAGGGTAGATACCCTAAGAAAGTTACATCCATCTTAATGACTTGTTTTCTTGTGTGACTTGGGTGTTATGGAAATTTAAAATAAATAAAAATTTTAAGAAAAATTTTAAAGTAACTTTCTACACTACTTGGGCTTAGGAATTCCTTGTTTCTCCTTTAATCTATGGCACTTTTACATCATCCATGAGTCGTATGGGAAGTCAAGGCCCCAAAATTTGATCTGGTTGATAAGTGGAAGGCTAATAGAGAGGAGGAGGAGGACCAGTGGCAGAAGACGCTTTGTACCTTCCAACGACAGACTCTGGGAAAGTATGAGGGTAGCGTTTCAAACATGGAGACAGAAAGCTGGATCAAGGAGAGGGTGATCGGTTTCAGTTGGATCTAGGTTTCGATAGAGTATTGGGTTCCTATGGTGGTGATCCAGATGCAGGTAGTGGTGGGCCAGTGGTGGATGCTTTATCTCAGGGAGAATAAGGAAGATGAGGTTTTGTGGGCTGACTTTGAGGAGGAGTTTTGGGCAGAATTCATTTCTTCCATGATGAAGGCTGAAAAGAGGCAAGATCTGCTCTCCCTCCAATAAGGGAGTATGACGGTGGGGTTATTGGGGATCAAGTTCAAGGATCTCCGTAATTTTTCTCCGGACCTCTTTCCAGATGAGGAGTCACGGGCAAGACATTTAAAGGAGGCGCTCTGACCTTCTCTTCAATATATTGTTACTCCCTTCACTCTACTGATGTACTTGGAGGTTCAGAAGAGGGATAAAGTGGTGGATATGATGAACACACTGAGAGGTGTTCCATGATAGGGGATCTAGTTGAGTTCTTCAAAGGGGAAGTTCGTCAGCAGCATGCCTCCAGCATGAGGGATTTTCAGGTTTTGGTCGGTGGGGAGCAGGCCCCAACAGTTCCAGTTCTGATCTCCTGATCCTCTCGCTTTCTCCTCGTGCCTAGAACCGAGGTTCTTTACATGTGGCAACCATCATCATATTTCAAATCTGTGCCCTATTCGAGTAAAATATTGTGGGGTTGGGCAGTTTCAGGGCCCACCTCAGCAGCAGTAGTTTCCAGCTAGACCTTTCCAGCAGAAGCAGCATCCTCCGAGAGTATACGTTGCAGAAAGAGGTTGACCTCCGGGTAATTCTCAGGGAACCCGACCAGGGCATGTTCGAGGATGAAATTGACAGCTGAGGAGTAGAGGAGATGGGAGTGGGCAGTTCCACAACTTAGAGTTAGCAGTTTCAGTAGGGCCAGAGGTCATTTGAGGTACGATCGGTCTGTTTATTACTCTTACTTGTTCCTTGTTTGATTCTAGAGCTTTGCACTCCTTTGTTGCACCCAGTCTAACCCATGCCTTAGGTCTAGGAAAATAGAGACTTTACATGCCCCTGGTGTGAATCATGCCAGTTGGAGGTTAGACCAGCCTGTTTAATATTCGTCGGGGAAGAAGACTGATGTTAGGGCCACATCAGTCTAGTGGGGATCTCTTTTTTCAGCAAATGCATCCATACGATGTCATCCTGGGCATCTACTGGTTGTTTTCTATGCACGTTGTTATCTACTGCTACTGAAGAAGGGTCATGTTCTCATATATTGGTAGAAAATGTGTTGATTTCATTGGTGATCAGGGTTCCTAGGAGGGTTGTCGGCATATGGAGCCCCTTCATCCTTGTTGGTCGAGTTTTCAATGGAATCAAAAGAATCATAGATGGAGGAAGTTATGTGGATTGTCAATGAGTTCCTGGTTTTCTTCCCTGAAGTGGTTGTGACTCTTCCCCCATGACGCGATGTTGAGTTTTGGATAGACTTACAACTCGGTGCTCGTCTAATTTTGATGGATCCCTATCATATAGCGCCTTCTAAATTGTGGGAGTTGCAGATTCAGGTTGATGACCTGATGAAGAAAGGTTTAATCTGACCAAGCACATCACCATGGGGTGCTCCAGTTTTATTTTCAAAGAAGGAGGATGGTGGTCTCAGGCTGTGCATAGACTAACGAACACTGAATCGGGTGACGGTCAAGAACCATTACCCCCTCTCAAGGATCAATGACCTTTTTGACTAGTTGAAGGGAGCAGGTTGGTTCTATAAAATCGACATGCGGTCTGTATATCACCAGTTGAGGTTGAAGGAAGGTGGAATCCTTAAGACTACTTTCAAGTGCAGATATGGTCACTTTGAGTTTGTGTCCATGTCATTCAGTGTTACAAATGCACCAGCTATGTTCATGGGGCTCATGAACTCTCTTTTCTATGAGTATCTGGACTTTTTTGTAGTTGTGTTCATCGACAACATCCTGATCTACTCAAGATCAGAGGAGGATCATACCAAGCATCTAAGGATAGTTTTTGAGGTCCTCTAACACCACTAGCTTTATAGTAAGTTGTCCAAGTTAAAGTTCTGGACATGGGAGGTGCACTTCCTTGGACACGTGGTGTCCCGACAAGGAATATAAGGTGAATTATCGAAGGTAGAAGCAGTTGTTTCTTAAGCAGCACCCAAGAACGTGGTAAGGGTTTGTAGTTTCCAGGGACTGGAAGGTTACTACTAAATTTTCATACCTAACTTCTCTCAAGTTGTAATGCCTTTGACAACCGTGACCATAAAATACAATTCTTTTGTATGGATTGATTAGTGCAAGGTGTATTTTAGTTATCTGAAAGGAAATCTGGTCAGTGCCCCAGTGTTGAGGCTTCTAGAGGAAGTGGTAACGTTTTAAGTGTTTGGTGAAGCTTCTGGGTTAGGCATGGGAAGTGTGTTGATGCAGTAGTAGAGAGTGATCTCTTATTCGTCTAGGCAGTTATGCCTTCATGAACGTAAATATTCAACCCATGACCTAGAGATTTCAGTGGTGGTGTTATCACTAAATTTGTGGCGGCATTACCTCATTAGGGAATGCTTCGTGGTCTTCACAGATCATAAGATCTTGAAGTATATATTCTCCTAGCGAGACCTAAACTTTCAATAGTGAATTTGGATGGAGTTTCTTCAGTAATTTGACTTTGAGATCTCCAACACCTCAAGAAATGGGAATGTGGTGGCTGATTCCTTGAGCAGGAAGTCACATAAAGTTATGGTTTGGGAGTCAAAAACTTCTTGGAAAGAAATGGAGGAGTTGGTTGCTTTATATTTGGTCATGAGAGTGGAGGGTGGTAGAGGATATCTTTTCTAATTGATAATTTAGTCTTCCTTGATATGGTAGGTGGAGGAGTGTTTGTGGGGAGACTTAGAGGATAAAGTGATGTGTGATCGTGTTAGACAGGGTGATGCTCCAGAAGGATGGTCGGAGGACAGTGAGAATTGAATTATTTTCTGAAGGATGTTGTTTTTCCCAAAGATGATGTACGAGGGAGTTCTCCATGAGTTCCATAGATCATTCCTGGTGGTACACCCAGGATTTTCCAAGATTTATAGGGGCTTGATGGATCCGTTTTTTTGGCCCGAAGTGAAGCAGGTAGTGGCGCAGTTTGTAGAAAAGTGCTTCATGTGTCAGCAGGTGAAGGTTGAACACTATTTTCCTGGCGGTCTATTGTAGCCCTTAGACATTCCTAAGTGGAAGTGGGATGAAGTCTTGATGGATTTTTTCATAGGAATACCTAGGTCTGAGGGAGGTTGTGATGTCATCTGGGTATTGGTGGATCGATTGATGAAATCATCTTACTTCTTAGCAGTTAAGGATTTGAGCACAGTGGATTCCTTAGCACAGAAGTACGTGGGTGAAGTTGTGCGGCTGCATCGAGTTCCCAGAACCATCCTTTTGGATCAAGATAAATTATTTACTTCAAGAGTCTAGAAGGGATTATAACATGATTTTTGCACCCGGTTATGCCTCATCACTTCTTTCCACCCTCAGATGGATGGGCAGATAGAGAGGACCATCCAGACGTTGGAGGATACGCTATGGGAGTGTAATCTAGACTTCAGAGGATCATGGGTTAGACACTTGCCTCTGTTAGAGTTTTCCTACAACAATAGCTATCACTCTACCATTGGAGGAAGGAACTCCCTAATCCATATGTCTGGATGTGTGACCTTTTGTGTTTGTGTGGTTACTTGGGGGAGGGGAGCGATAGTGTTTCCAAGGTTTTTTAAGAGAGAGATGTGAGAGATATTTCCTTTGATTTTGAGGTTTTATTTTGGATTTTGAACAAATCTAAGGTGGTTTTATCCTGAGAGGTATCTTACAATCAAGTTGGTTTTTCTGACCCCATCCTTCTTAGAGTTTAGTCTTGATTCTCGAGGACGAGAATAGTTTGAGAGGTATCTAATGTAATATCCTGGACCTTATTGGTCCATTACTTTGACAAATTCTAGTGTTTTGAGTGTCCCGAACATCCTCAGTGAGTCAGGCTAGCATCAGTTTCGATGACAGGGTGTCACTGTGTTGTCACCTGTTGGTTCCACCAATCGGTTCCGCATTCAAACGGTGCCACAGAGCGGTGTTGGGGTTCTTTACCCAGTTTTCCCGTAATGTCTCTTTTATGTTTTATTACCTCTTTTTAATTGTTTTAATACCGTTTTAAGGCCAGTTAAGGATATAAAAAATCTTGTAAGATTGGGGTGACCATTGATTTACCAAAATGTGTGTCCTTTTAATCAGTCTCAGGCCCTTTTTGTGTTTCTAGTTATATCCCTGCCATGAATTTTCCTTAGTTTAAAATGAAACCTATTAACTCTTTGTCATGTGATGGTCTATCTCACTATCTCTAAGGGAATTAATTAAAAATCAATTAATTCCAACATCTTTAGCTACCCAGCCACATAGTCAAACCACGATCCTATTTTAGAGCACTTTGAAATCGTGCATCCCGTAACTCTAGGACACATCCTTTTTATCATGCCGAGATCTTCTTCCTCAGTATCTTTTGTTCTCTCTTGGTGCGCTTGGAGTTCCTCTTCTAGATATGAGTCATGCCCTGCATGAGGGCCCTCCTTTTCAGTTATCTTAGAAGTTTCCAGTCATGTCATCCCCATTTCTTGGTTCAAGGAGGAAAACTTTGATCTTTAATCATCCAAGTATGGGTTTTTCCTCTGTCTCTCTTTAATGTGAATCATGCGGGGTGGGTATGATAATGTTCCCTTGGGACATAGATGAAACCAACTTTAACAAAGATAATAAATTGACTTTTAAAGAATTAAGGGTTGGGAAATATAAAAATTTTGTTTTATTTTACCTTAGTTTTTATTTTGTGAACTACATGGGCTCATGTGCACTGAAAATCGTGGTTGTTGGTGGTCCTTTCTTGCGCACTAATAAAGCTCTGTTTTCAGGATAATCTTGTGATTAAATTACAATAACATGGAAACAGATTAATCATGTAAACTTTTTTGATTTAATGGATTCCCGATGAATAATAATCCTTGTGTGATCACCTCGGTTGAAATAATAAGCTTAATGAATGATGTTGACTAAATATGAAAACTCCCTTGATCTATCCTGATGATATGAATGGTTGTTCCATTTTATGCTTTGTAGAGTGATGTAGAAAGGAATGGAAACTCTAGTTGAGTGGTTGTTGGTTTGTGAATCTAAGGCTATGTGAAGCCGGTGGTAGATGTTTTGGACCAGGTAAGTTGGGTTGTGGTTTGGTTCCATTACTTCAAGGGATCTCACGGATCCCATTTTGATGTTGTTACTTACTAGAGCACCAGGACTGAATGCTTAAATGTCTTCTTGGATGTTTTCTTTCATTTGTTGTTTTTGGCTCATGGTTATTCCTTTTAGTCACCCAGTAGTGAAGAAATATTTAAATGGGATCACTTGAACATGATAATAAGAATGGATACAATGGGGAGATATTTTCCAAAAATGGGTTGTACCCTGGTTGTGGATGTTGTGTACTGGTGCATGTAGGGTTAAAAGCAAGAATGGTTGTGTTGGGGCTAGTTGTTGGTTTTGGGACCCTTAGGTTGGTATGATTTCTTGATTACCTATATGTATAAAATTTAGTTCTTGTGTTTTTTATACACTCCTCACTCTTGTTGAGCACTTCATTACAAACACCCCCATTTCATGGGGGAGGGTGATTTTCCCAACATTTCTATGAGTTACTAGTTATTACCTCCTTTCAAATCCCTCTCCCATGTATCCCACGACTCTCCAGGCATGCTGGGATTTCCTGAGGTTCATTATGGCCCAACACTCTACATTTAGAGTGTCTTGTGGTGGTTGTCCCAAGTTTTTGTGGCAAGGTTTTTTTCCCATGTGCCTTCAATATGAGGCTGAAGTATCTTCAGGTGTTCCAGGGGTTGTTTTGGCCTAGGTGTTTTTAGGCGTGGCGGTGGTTGTCGTGGTCCAAGTGTTTGTGGGCATGGTTATGATTGCATGTGGTGTCCGAGGTGTTTGCGGGTAAGATAAATGTGTGGTTGGGATGGCCCATGGGGTTGTTTTTAGGGATATAGTGGGACTATAGTGGAATCTGTGGGGGAGGTATGATGCATAGGATATTCTAAATAACCACTGGGTAGGCGATGCGGGGTACCCAAATATCTAGGTGTTGTTACTATTATTTTACCTATTTTTCATTATTCGGGGAGTGTTCCTTGGTGAGGCTGGGTGGATAGTTCTCCTTACTAGTTGTTTTGGTTACCTCTATTTCTCACAGGGCATTATAATGTCTCCACACTTGTGCATGAGAGCTTTTGGTTTCCCTACTGATTATACTTGTATACTAACCCTATGTACATAAAACTACTTTCAGGTTTCCATGAGGACTTTGATGACCGTTTCAGACCTTACTAGCTTGAGCATTGAGATAGTTTTTTTCTACTTTTATTTATTTTGGTAGATTCCTTGAGAGTTTTCTTGTACTTTGTATCACTTTATTTTGAAAATTCATGTAGAAAAAGGGTTTTTGGATTTACTTTTACTACTGGTATTTTTGGAGTTGTTTGGGATTAACATCTTATATCCCAATATTGTTCTTTAAAAAAAGGAAAATTCCTTCCATATTACGTGACATTCTATACCCTTAGTACTAGTCACTACTCTGAGGCCTATTTAAGGTAGGACTTGGGGATCGTTATCTCTCCTTCAAATTGAAGAAGGAAGGGTCTGACAGTTTTTTATCTCTTCCCTCATCTTGGAGAATGTGAGTTGTGACAAAAACACATTGTTAAACCTAATTGGTAGGTTTTATTTCTATATTAACCTTATGAAATTCAAATATGATTCACTTTGGATCCATTTTTACAAGAATGTGACATAATAATATTTTAAAACTTTGAAAATTTATAAGTGTGTTACTCCCCTCAATTATTAAAGTGCACCTCCTCCTCTAGCTTATTCACACTTCTTGATCCATTTAGCTAGGAAAACACTAACAAATATCTACCCAAAATCATTATAAAGGTGTTATAGTTATTTTACCTTCCAAAAGACCAACTCTAGGGTCTTTAATATGATATCTAAAGGAGGTTTCTCTAAAAAAAGGTAATTGCCTTAATCAAGATCTTTATTTTTTTACTCTTTATTTTAATATCTTTAATTTTTTCCTAAAAATAAAATATAATGACACCAATATCTCTTATATACTAATATTTTATTCTTTTTATGGCATAATATTTATCTATCTCTTTTTTCAATAAATACAAAGTGAAATTATTACTTGTGCATACATGTGGATTACCACTTCCACGTAGTAATACATTTTATTTTTTATCACCATATTTTTTGGATTTTTATTATGACGGGTTTAAAGTTTATATATGATATTTATGAAATAATTATGACTCTAAAATTATAATATCACATCTACTTTCTTACCTTACAATCCATTGGAAAATAATAACGTCACTCGTGCGTAAGTGTGGACTACGACATCCACTAAACGATATGATTCATTTTTAATTTATGCTTTTCATGGATGGTAATAAAGATAAATATAATGAATATATATGATATATATGATATAATAATGATTCTATAAATGTTAATTATTACTTACCTTTATTTTATTCTATCCTTCGAAAAGTGACTGTTGAGTTCATGCATACGCACAACCTATCATCTCCATGAACTGTGTAATTCATTTTTCTATATCTAAATTTCAAAGATGATTTAAAATATGTATATAATATAATATTAATATCATTTTTAAAATATTAGTGATGATATAACCCTGATAAATATATAGGTATTAAATTTACTTAATCAGAACTTGCACGAAAAAAAATAAAAAGTTAACATTAGAAAATGATGATTTTAATAAAAAAAATTGAATAAAAAGGGATTGAAGTTTTATAAGTTGATCATATATGACATTATAATTATTTATATGGTTATTTTATAGAATTATAATTAATTTTAATTTATTATACAAGAGGATAAAATTACTTACAAAGTAATTAAGACCTGAGGTAAGGGTTTATATCACAATCTCATCCTCAGTCAGAAGTATGTATGTTAATGTTTTTTTTAAGAATTATATGATCCTTTTATCATAAAACCAATAAATTTTATTCTAATATTCTTATTTATAAAAATTATATTTTTACATTTAATATTTCTCTCATTATATACTCAATATTTTGAATGATTTTTTTAAGGAAAACGTATTTCTTTATTCATTTAAGAATATTCTTCTTCCATGTCCATATTTTCTTTAAATTGTTTTCAGGAATTTTTTTACTATTATCAAATAATTAGATAAATATATTTTTTCCTATGTTTTAATTTATATTAAAATATTTAAAAGGAATATTCTTTTCATTTTCTGAATGAGTTACTTTTGAATTTTCACCAAAAATGTCAAAGGAATCATTGTTTTAGCATACACGGAATGAACGCAATTTCCTGCCATAATGACCAATCAATGATTTGAAGCTACCTTTAAAATTTTACAAGGTTATTTTAAAATAAAATTTTCTCATTAATAATTTGTTATTTTTTCGATTTTAATATAAGTGATTTCAAAATGAAAAGGTTATTTTCCTCAAGAAATATTCTAGTGATCTTTTTAGAGTATTTTCATTTATATCAACATTATTTAGTGAAAATTATACTTTAATGATGATATAATCTTTTGATAAAACTCACCATATTACTTTGGATTTCTTATTGTTATGTTATATTTATTTATTAGTTAAAGTATTAATATTTAAATACTAGTTTTTCAATATAAATGTTTACGTTGACTATGATTCGCCACTTTCATATGATGAGTACATTGGACATAGTAAGTGATGGGAGGGGCCCATTATATCCCCCTTTATGAATTGATAGGTTTCATGAGAAAAAATAGTTTGGGAATTTGGAATATTCCTTACATGTCTACTTATTTTTTGTTGGCATAATTCTTTGATGGTAATATTATTATGTCCATCATTATGAATTCCAACATTATGAAACTAGTTATTATTATCTATGTCATTATTTTTGTTGTTATGTTATCCATGGATTTTCACCTATTTATGTTATTATTTATATGGAATATTTGATTAATTTTTATCTCATCTATAATATTCATGTTTTATTTATTTTATGATGGATTCTGTTGTACGCTTTACCTTATTGATAATTTGATCTCACCATTTATTATTGTTTCCTTTCCCCATGATACTAAGAAGGGATATAAAAATTAAATCAAGGATTTAATAAAAGAAATAATAAATTTATCATAAGAATCATAATTTATATTTCATTTTTTTATATATAATATGAGAATAGTTTATGTATCTAGTATTCTAAGACTAATAAACGATTCGATCCTTCGAGATGAAATCCCTTCTATTTTGTTCCAATGTAGTAAAATAATCATTAGCACTGGGATACTAGAGTTGGGGTGTTATAGTTGGTATCAGATCATGTTTATTAGAATACTTGGGAGCTATGTTTAGGAAAACATAGATTAGGTAACATGACCTTATGACAAGTATTGAGCATATGTCTAATTATACAACAATATCATAATGTTTTTAGTAAGATAAATATTATGTGGTTTTCCTAAAATACATCCATGTAGGGATACTATAAGTGGATGTGGTTTTGGAATATATACATCTCGGAGTAATAACCCTGAAAAGATTTGGTTGAGTATATCTTGGTCAGAATTCTTATGAACTGTCATTGTGCCCTTGCTACACACCTGGTTTGTCTACATTAGGGATATGATTTGGTTAATTCCCAAATTATTTATAAACCCTTATAAAATATTTAAAAATATTTTTGTGATTTTAGAATATTCCCAATGATACTAATATTGTTAAACTAATCTTATGATTCTAATATTATCTATGAATAAATATTCATGTTCTAAAAATTTCTTCACCAGTTTCAAAATTATACATTATGATTCATAATATAATAATATAATATAATATATGAAATTGTTTAGAAATGGTTCCTAAAAAAAATAATGTAAACCATACCAATATATGAAATCTAAGTAGGGATTTTCATCTTGGTCAAGATAATGAAACTAGAGCTAGAATTGGAGCTGGAGCTAGAGATAAAAAAATATATCTATATTTGGGTAGCTAACTCATGTTATGACCAATAATACTTCTCGTATGGTCATAATATTGATCTAAAATGTGGTTAAAAGATGTTTTGGCACTTCATATGTCAGTTAACTCCATCATTTAATGGGAATACTAATTAGTTTTTAGTTGACTAATGTATAAGTTCCTTAGAGAATATATTTCTTACTTTGGAAAGTAATGAAAGGGAAAAGGTTGTTATAGAAGTTTATTATATTATAGGACATTAATATCAATGGTTTATATTGAGTCGAAACCCTACAGATTATGAGAACGTGTAGTGGAATTATTTTAAGGTATTTTTCATGGAAAGATATTTTCTTTTCAAGTAATGTAAGGATATGAAGGGAAAATTACTGAGTCTAGCACAAAATAAAGATGAAAATTTTTCTAAGTATAAAAGATAAATTTATAAGGTTATAAAGTCATCCTAAATACTATGTATGTAATGAAAAGATTAAGATTGAACATTTCTTTAATGAGATAAATCCAATCCTTCAAAGGTAACTAGTCTCAAAAACCTTCTCATCATACGAGGACATAGTATCAAGTGCTACTAATATAGAGAAATAATTCTCAAAGTCGTATGACTTCAAAGTTAAGAAATATAATAAAATGGTGGCTGAGAACTCTAGAAAAGGAAATATGACAAAAGGGAATAAGGGAAGGGTGGAGTTTATAACTTGTAATAAATGTTGAAAGAAATATTGTGGAAGATATTTTTTGGGAATGGGGGTTCTATTTAATTGTGGAGAGAAAGGCCATCAATCTCATGATTGAAAGGGAAAGAAAAAAGAATCCAATGTTCAATGCTTAAATTATAAGAAGATGGTTAACTATATGAATGAATGTATTAGTCGTCAATTGAATTTTCCTTATAAAATGGTAAAGGATTAAGGGTAAACTTATGTGATCACTACAACTAAGGTTGGAGTTTCTAAAGATGTAGTTGTTGGTATATTGATCATAGCCTCAAATTTATCTAATGTTATATTTAAATATATATCTTCTCACTCTTCTATATCTCCCATGTTTTCAAAAAAAATTGGATATTTCCCTAACACCTTAATATGGGAATTTATAATAAAGACTCCCAGTGGAAATCTTTCTATAATAAGGACATTTCAGTTAGTTCCCATTAAGACACATAGACTTACCCTATTTTAAAACTTGATCATTATACTTATGGTTTAATTTTACATAATCCTTGTATGACTTGGATTTATTATTATAATTTAAAAAATAATATGAGTATATTACAATTTTTGATGATGGTATTGAACCCCTAATCTTTATAAGGGAGACTACATCATCTGAATCATATCTAGATCCACCTCTAAAATCTCTCTTTAATGAAAATCTAGGTGAAGAAGATAATGAACAACCTATTGAAGGGAAAGGTAACCCTAAGATAGAATATTTTCTTATTATGAAAGAATATAATAATTTATTTCTTGAATAACTACTTGGAAATCCACCTGAGAAAGAATTTGAGTTTTCTGTTGAACTCATCCATAAAGAAAAACGTATATCTAATACTCCTTAAAAGGTAGATATTATGGATCTTGTGAAGCTAAATAAACAACTACATGAGTTATTTGATAAGGAATTCATATTCCTAAGTGTTTTTACATGGGGATCTCCCATTTTATTTGGTAAAAATAAGTATGGGACTATGAGGTTTTTCATTGATTATATTGAAATCAATTACATTATTATGAATAAAATATATATTATACCTCATATTGATGAACTGTTTGATCAAAATAAAGGATTATAATATTTTTCAAATAATGATCTTCATTCTAGGTATCATAACTTGTGAGTAAGGGAGATAATAAAAATAAAAAATTTCATACAATGTATAGAAATTTAGGAGTTTATAGTAATCCCATTTGGATTGACTAATACACCTTGTGTTTTATCGAACTTATAAAAAAATTGTTGAAGAAATATATTGATAATTTCATTATGGTCTTTACTGATGATATATTAATAAAATCTAAAAGTTATTAAGAGCATAAGATTAATTTATGAATCATTCTTGAGACTCTTATAGGAAAGGGGTTATATGGAAATTTTATAAAGTGTGAATTCTGTCTTCAATAAGTTATTTTTCTTGGACATATTATCTCTAAGTATGGGATATCAATTGATCCTTCAAATAAAAAAGTCAATAAAAGAATGGGCTATACTGAAAAACATAACATAGGTACATAGTTTCCTTAGATTGGATGGTTAATATCATCATTTTGTTCAAAAAATACTAATTAGAAAACCCATTAACAAAGTTGACATGTAAATGGGTTAAGTTTATATGGATAGAGGAATATAAATAATTTTTTGAAGAATTAAATAATAGGCTGATCAGTTCACCGGTATTGACCCTATCGTCAAGAGGGGATAGATTTGTTATATACAGTGGTGCATTAAATAAAGGACTTGGATGTGTCCATATGCATAATGATAAATTTATTGTCCACACATCAAGGTAGTTAAATATATATATGAAAAAAATCAAACCATGATCCTTATTTATGAGCTATAATCTTTGATTTGAGGATATGGATACATTTATCTATGGCCAAAGATGTGAGATATACACAGATTACAAGACTCTAAAATATATGTATTCATAGAAAGTGGTCAACATGAGGAAAGGATATTTTTATGCATACAAAAGGATTATGTTTTATTGATACACTACCACCATGGAAAGGCTAATAAAGTGGTTGATGTGTTGATTATGAAAGATTAGGGATTTCAAACTAATATGAGGATTGGTAAGGATTCTCTATTTAGGGACCTAGTAAAGTTGTATATGGTAATTATTTGGGAGGGAGAAACATCACTCCTTGTTCAAATGATTGAAAAAAATATATATTTATTCTAAAAGATAAAAATTTCTCAGACTAATGAATATAATTGTCCAAAAAAATTAAATCAATAGATGATGTGATTTTGGAAGACTTCATTTATGAAGATGGTGTTCTTAAATTTGGAAAGAGGTTATGTGTTCCATATATACCTGATCTGAAAGGGGAATTATTATATGATGCTCATAGCTTAAATTTCTCTATACACCTTAGTAGTACCAATATATATATGTATTTTAAAGAATATTGTTGGTAATATAATATAAAGTGGTAAATTACTAATTATATATTAAGATTTTTCATTTTTTAATTGCTGAAGGATTAGAGACAACATCTTAGATGAGTCATGAAACTGAAACCTAATCCTATAATGAAATGGGACTAAATTACTATGGAATTCTCCACTAGATTACAAAATACTCCTAGAATAAATGGTACCATATGGGTTATTGTTTATCATCTCACCAAATCTACACTTTCCTCACTGTGAGAGAATATTTATCACTTGATAATCTTTTATGGATCTATATTAATAATGTTTTAATACTTTAAAATGTACCTATTAAAATTCTATTTGAATTTGATCTATGATTTACATATAAACTTTTGAAAAAAATATTTAGATTTCTCTTGATACCAAGATTTTTTTGAGAATCACATAGCATCCTCAGAATTATCGGATACCTGAGAATGTTATTCAATCATTATAAGACATGTTAAGGTCATTATCACTTAACTTTCATGGTATGTTGGTTCATTATATACTATTGGTAGAGTTTTCTTATAACAATAGCTTCTATTAAATTTTTAAAATGGCATTGTATGAAGAATTATATGTCAAAAGATGTCATACTGTAACATATTAGGATAAAGTTGGTGAAGTGAATCTTGTTCGCCCAGATCTTTTGGAGGATACAACAGTGAAACTAAAGACTATTCATACCCATATTAAACCAACTCAAATAATGAAAAAGATATATACTAATAACCAAAGGAAATATTTGAAATTTTAAGTGGTTGATCACATTTTATTGAAATTATCTTCATTAAAGAGTGTTATAAGTTTTGATAATAATGTAAATTTTAGCCCTAAGTATGTTAGACCTTTTTATATATTAAAAGAAATTAGATTTGTGGATTTCCATTTTTAAATTCTAACTAGCCTCTCTAAAGAAAATGATTCATTCCATAACACTTTTTTAAGTAAGTAAATGCCATATCCAGCACATGTTCTCACCTATGGGGAAATAGAATTAGAACCTAATTAATTAAACCATGAATAGGACATCCAGATTCTTGACACTAGAGAACAAGTGTAGAGGAATAGGATAACTCAGAAGGTAAAGTTACTTTGTAAAAATTAAAAGATGCAAGAGGAGATATCATAACTAGAAGATTTTATGATGAATAGATACCCAAATCTACTAATGAGGTGACATTTTATAAATTTTTAGGATTAAATTTTTTTGAATGATGGAAGAATGTGACACCTGAGATTCAATTATAGCAATCTTTTCTTTCTAGAGAAATAATAAAACAATATATATTGATTTATTCAATAATATGATTAAAAAATAAATTCTAAAATTTTATAAATTTAATTTTATTAAATTAATCTCATTTTTAAAATAATTATATCTTAAATTAACTTAGGGTGAAATTTTGGGGTTTTTCTGAAATGATTGATTTTTCAATGAATAGTAAAAAATACTGATTTTCTATAATATTGTCATTTATTTTAATTATATTTAAAATCCCCTTTATATTTTTTATTTTTTCTTAAATTTACAAGTGATCAATTTAATTTATAATAATATAATTAATTCAATAAATTTAATTGATTTTTATATAAGTTAATATAATATGCTTAAAAAATCATTTTTCTAAAAACTGTTTTTCAAATCATTTTACACATTTATATTGAAATTAATTTCTACCATTTATAAAAATTTTATATATAAAAATGGATACTATATTTTGAATTTGAAGGTTAAAATTTTGTTAATAGTTACCTTTTTATTATGAATAGTAACCGTGGTAAATATTTGTCACCGTAGTAAGGGTAAAATGGGTAAAACAAGGGTAAAACACTGAAATAAGGTCTCAAAATCAACCCAAATAATGAATTAGTTTTATTTTATGTGATAAATTCGACCATATACATCTAAAAATATAATATATGGAATTTTTATGTCATTTCACTTTGAAAATAACATTTATATTATTTTAAGTAAAGAAAACTCCAAACATGTCCCTCCTTGATATTAATATCTCTAACTATTTTATAAAAGGATAAAAATAGGATAATTTTGGTTCTAAATATTTATTTTAAATATGAAATAATTATTACCATATTTATTTATTTTTAATTTTTAGTGATGAAATTATCACCTTAAATTTTTACACAATGCTGACACAATTCTTGTATAAGTAGTAGAAAAATCTTGTGAATGATGTTAAAAATCTAAAAGTATTAATTTTTGCATGATTTTTGTTTTCATAATAATTTTATAGATGAATATAAAATATTAAATATGTTTTAAAGGTTTATATTTAAATTCCATTTCAATCTTGATGTCTTTAAAGTTAAATTAAGAAATAGTTTCAAAAATTACATTAATGATATTTTTTGAAAAATAATATTTATTTAAATTATTTAAAAATACATGAAAATATTTAAATAGTAAATTTAGTATTATAAATGACATAAAATTTCATCCCTTATCCATTTATAATCCAATTTTTAACTTGTACGTAAAATTATAACCCATTAATGTTGAAAAAATTATTATCACGATTAATGTCAAAACAGGTTTACCAGAGGGTTAATATAAAAAGATAAGAGTTAAAATGACCTAAAAACTATATTAAACCTAAATGGTTGGTTTTATTTAAATATTAACCTAATAAACTTACAATATGAGTGATTTTAGAGTCATTTTTCCAAAAAATTGACATAATAATTTTCTAAAAGGTTGGAACTTTACTAGTGTGCCACTCACCTCAACTATAAAAGGGAGCCTCCTCCCCTCACTTATTCAAACCTATTGAGAAATTTATATCAACAATACCCTACCAATATCTCTTCCAAAAAAATTTATCCATGTTCTATATGTGGTTTTCTTTCCTTAATACCAACCTTATAGTCCTTAAGAATATATCCAATGGAGGTTTCTCTAAAGGAAGGTAATCATCTTAACCAAGCTCTTTATTTTTACTTCTCCTTTTAACACCTTAAATTATGTCCAAAAATTAAAATATAATTAAAATTTTGTATACCATATATATATATATATATGTTATAATTTTTATTGAATAATATTTATCAATCTTCTTCTGCATCAAATGGGAAGTGAAAGTATCGCTCATGTGTACGTGTGGACTATCGCCTCCTCATATCGATACCGTTCATTTTCCATCACTATATTTAATGGATGAAAATTATGATAGGTTAAAAGTTTATATATTATATTTATGATATAATTATTTTTATGGAATTATATTATCTTATATACATTCTTACCTTCTAATCCTTTGGAAAACGATAACATCACTCACGCATAAGTGTGGACTACCACCTCTACGAAGTGATGTGACTCATTTTTTATTTTTGCTTTACATGGGTTGTAATAAGGATATATTTAATGAATATATATGATATATATGATATATATGATATAATAATTATTCTGAATATTTTAATTGGTATTTAATGTTTTTTCATCCATTGAAAAGTGAATGCAACGTTCATGTGTATTATGGTTAACCATCTCTATAAATGGTGTAATTCATTTTAATATCTTTAAATTTAAATTATTATTAAAAGTTTTTATAAAATATGATATTTATATCATTATTAACATCCTAGTTATTATTTAACCATGAGAAATATGAATGTACCAAAACTAAAAAACCAAAACTTACATGAAAAATGAAACAGTTAACACTTGAAAATGATGATTTTAATAAAGATTTATTAATAAATGGATATTATAATGATATAATTAGATTATATAGGATATTATAAGTATTTATATGGTTATATTATAAAATTATCATAAATTTTAATTCTTTATACTGGAGGCTAAAATTATATACAAATAAATTCAGGCATGAGGTAAGGGTTTATTTCACAATATCATCCTTAGTTAGGATTTTTTTGTTTTTGTTTTCTTTAAAAGGTTTATATGATATTTTCATACTATACCACATAAATTTTATTCTACTTTGGTTATTTTTAAAAAATATTTGTTTCCCATTCATTTTCTTCTCTTTATGTACTCATGAGTCAGAAAGAATTTTTTTAAGGAAAACCTAATTTTTTTCATTCTGTCAGGAATATTTTACTTCCATGTCTATATTTTCATTAAAATATTTTCATGAATTTTTTACATATTATATAATTATTAATTAAATAAATTTTTATCCCTATTTTACTTTCTATAAAAAAATTAAATCAAACTTCTTTTCATTTTTCAAAGGATGTTCTTTTAATTTTTACCAAAAATATAAAATGAATCATTAATTTAACATACATGGAATGAATAGAATTTCCTACAATCATGACTGCTCAATGCTTTGAATCTTCCCTTATAAGTTTCTAAGGTTATTTTACAATAAAATTTTTTTATTACTAATTTGAAAATTTTTAGATTTTAATATAAGTAACTTCTAAATGAATAGGATATTTTCCTCAAGAAATATTCTGATCAAATTTTTAAAGAAATTTCATATTTTACAAAAAAAATTGTGAATATTATGCTTTACTGGGGATATAACATTTTGATAACATTCTCCATATTACTCTACATGGCTTATGATTATGTAATAATTTTTTATTGGGAAATATTTTAATATTTCTATTACTAGTTGTTCAATATTAATGTTTTTGTTGATTATGTTTCACCCTTTTTATATGATGAATGCATTTGACTTAGTAAGTGATGGGTGGGGCCCATTATAACCTCTCTATGCATCAATAGGTCTCATGAGACAAACTAGTTTTGGTATTTGGAATATACCTTACCTATTTACATTTATTGTCTTGGAAAATTCATTAATGGTAAGATTAAGTTGTCAGATATTATGCATTCTATCATTATGAAACTAGTTATTATTCTCTATGTGATTATTTTTTTTATGTTATGTTGTCTATGGATTTAGTTCCCTTTTATAGTATTAGTTATATGGATTATTTGATTATTTTTTACCTCATCCATATTAGTTATTTTTATTTATTTTATGATGGATTATATTTTATGATTTCCCTTACTGAGCATCTGAGCTCACCCTTTATTATTTTTTCATTTCCCAAGGATACCAATAATTGATACATGAATGAAATCATGGATTTACTAGAATAAATATTAAAGTTCATATAAGAATTATTATATAATTTTACATGTTTCTAAATGTATTGTTAGAATCATATATGTATCTAGTCTCCCAAGACTACAAAACTAATTGATAATCTGGGATGTGATCCCTTTTATTTTGTTCTAGTGTTGTAAAATAACCACTGTATTTGGGATACTAGAGTCAGGGTCTTAAAAAACCCATGTACATGACATGTGATAGGATCCAAATGGAATGTGGGACCACCTAGGATCCTAAGTGTTTCCTTCCCTAAACATGGTTCAGCTGACCGGTCGGTGTCACACATCATGTGTACACGGCCACATGATGTGTGATATTTAACTCGATATTGAAACTTTAGCCACCATATAAAGGGAACTATAAGGTATGTGTCCTTCTGAAACACACAGCATTTCATCAGGTTTTTCACAGATAAAAATGTTTAGTCACTTGGATCATCATGTTCCTATTGTTTCCACCACATATCTCACCAAATATGACCCCATATGTATCCATAAAAGATCTACCACCACTGAATATTTATTTTAATAATTCGTATCATCAAACCAAAAACCAATGTTAAAGGTCATCATTCTCATACTCCCAAACTAGGGAAAACTGAAATCTATCCATCCATATATCATGTTTCTTCCATTGTTTCTCAAATATCTATGCACCATGATCATCATGTTCATCTGTACAAACATCAATAAAAATTTTGGGGTTCGATCATGATTTGAAATAGACCGAAAATAAACAAACCACCACCTGAAATAGGGTAGATGGTGTAGAACATGAATAATGGTAGGATAAAACCAAAGAAACATAGATGTGAGAAACATCATTGAATGATTTAGTTCCATCCAACAATAATCATTATGGAAATGAAAGAATATAGAAGAATTAAATAAAACAATTTAAAATGAAATTTTAAATTGACTAGGCAATGAGAAAATTGGGATATACCAGATTTAATAGAATATAAATTAATCCTTCCTAAAATTCAAGAATAATTGGTTAAAAAACATAAATAACATTACCTAACATTATAATTGATCAATCATTTGTGAAAAACATGTTTTCTATAAATTTCATTGAAGAATGCACTATTTTCATCATTCATTCCACAATTCCACATGATCACACAACATTGATCCTCGATTTCTCCTTCATTCAATCGCCAAAGGTCATTCCATATAGTAACTCCTCTATCTATCAATCTCCCAGGGTTATATGGGTAAACATGGATATTAGATATAAAGGGGATTATATAAAGGTCGTCACTATGTTAGACATTTTATAAATATATAATTAATGAATTAATTTTATTCATTTCAATATTTCCATGAAATTTCAAAATCTCGAAACTTGATGAATATAAAACTTATTTCATGCCTAGGGTAAACCCCAAGTTCTAGATTCAACTATGGTATTGGTTTCCCCTTTTGGGACTCCAATTAATAGAAAAACTATTTATTCTAAAAATATGTTCATGTACAATTTAATATATTTTATATGTTTAATATATTGATTCCAAGGCCCTGTGACACTGTAACACTACACAACCTCTAAAAAACCCACACACACACACACATATATATATATATATATATCTAAAGGGTTTAAACAAAAAATATATTTTTTACATTCTCTCCACATTCAAGTCATTTCACCCTACAAATATAAAACCAACTAAAAAAGGTGAGTTCAATGACCTCGCATATAGCTCTAATGCTTGGGTGATATTTCTTGGTGGTTCCTATACAACCAAAGAACACACACTATTGGGATAGCTCTCACATGAATAATCCTCTCATGTCGATCCTCAATTTCCATCAAGTACTCTAAAAAGGTGAATCCAACCTCAACATCCATCCCTCCCTAGTCAATAAAATGTGATGAGTCATGCATGTATCTCCTCATCTACGACACATGGAAGACATCATGAACTTGATCTAACTGCAAGGGTAAGTATATGAAATAGGCTGACTCTCTAACCCTATGTAGGATTTGGAATGACATAATGAACCTTTGAGATATTTTGCTACATCAACCAAACCTCTACAAACCTCTACATGGAAATACCTTCAAGAACATATGGTATAACTTCTAGAACTCTAAGGGTTGATTATGTCGGTCTTCATAATATTTTTTCAGAACCAATGTTACAACACCACAATCTTTCATAGTATGCTTCTATTTGAATAATACAATAGCTTGCGTTGTACTCCGCTTCGATTTCTAGCACACCACGACCTATCAAACTAGCCATTTAAAAAGAAGTTATGAATAGTAATACCCACTTTTTGAAATTTTATAAATTTCATTTTTCAAAATGGACTTCATTTTTTGGTTCGTAATATCAAAATTATCTTAGGGTGATTTTTTGGTATTTTTTCTAAAAACATTCAATTTTTGATGAATATGGAAAAACACTACGTTATTGTTTAAAACTGAATTTTTATTTAAATAATATTTTTTTATTTAAATTTATTTTAAATTCAAAATAAATAAATAATACCTATATTAGTCTTTTTCAATTTATTTTAGTCATTTTATAATAATATTATACATATAAAATTGTATTGAGCTTTTTAATGTCTTTTACCTACCTTCCAGGCACAATTGCAAATTAGCAAAAAATGTAATTTTACCGCTTCTATGAATTTTAATTTTAAAAATCTGACACAAACGGTTGTCATCAGTAATTAAAATGTAGTTCAATATAAAGAAAATAATTTTTTGTGAATAGTAACTTTTGAATTTTATTTACCACGGTTAAAAGTAAATAGGGTAATTAATGGTAAAAATGATATTATAATTACCCCAAAACGTGTCCTAATTCTATTGAATAAGTTTATTTCAATCAAAATCAACCTTAGGAATAAAATATGATCCTTTTAATCCACTTGGATAAGATTCAGACATTTATTATATTTTATTTAAAGAAAAGTTAAAAGTGTTAAATTCCAAGTTTAATAACTAAAACATTTTTAATATAGGTTTCCACATCAGATAAATTCAACTATAAATATTCATTAGAAATCTAAAAATATTTCCTACATCATTATATTTTATTTATAAATTTTATAAATTAAATAATAAAATTTATTTATGACACAATGATGATGTAGTAATTACCTTATTAATGAAAGATTAAATTAATTGATTTTATAAATTTTAAAATAAATTTAAATTGAAACTTTTGATTCCAAAAAAAATATTTCTAGTTGAATATGACATTTTTGGGCTTATTAAATGTATTTTTTTTGAATTAATAAACTTTTTTATTACTTTCACAAAAACCAAATACTATATAGTGTCAAAATTGACATAAATGAGTTTTTAAACCAAATACTATTTTATTAAATGATATAATACTCCAAAAAATATAAGATTCATCCCAAGAAATTAGATAAGTTTATATATTTCATTAATGAACCAGTTGAGGTTCTATTGGCATTTTATAGTAATTTTATTAACCATGTAATAAAAAAATTCAAGAAAACATGGTAAATGTTAAAATATTTAACTAAGAGTTAAATCTAAAAGATAAGGTAAATATGGTGACCAAAAATTTTCTAAAACCTATTGTTTGAGATTATTTTTACCCATACCTACCTTATCCTATCAATAAATCTATTTTTAGCTAATAAAAACCAAAAATAATTTTATAATAAATTAATATTTCAATCTTTTCCTAAAGTGCCCCTCACCTCTCTTATAAAAGGGTACTTCCCAATCTCTTAACTTCACACCTCCAAATCCATTTGGATCAACAAAACCCTAATAAAATATCTTAAAAAATACTTTTACTTTAACATAGAGGACTTACTTTGATCATAAATCCAACCTAAGGAGCCCTTTTTTCAAATCAAAAGGAAGCACCCAAAGAAGAGGTAATTATTTCATCACCTCTTTCAAAGTTCTTTTCTTCTTCAACTTCTTCATTCTTTTTTATTTACATACTAAAATAATAAATCCATTAAATTATACATACTGATATGTTATTATAAATATCTTATAACCATACTCATTATTTTATCCATCCTATGAATGACAAAGTCACCGTACATGCGTACGTACGGCTTACCGTCTCCACGTCGTGGTGTAGTTTGTTATTCAACACTTAATTATTTGGATGGGTATAATAATGAGTCTAATTTATTTAAATAATAAATATAACATGTTAATTATTCTTTATATATAATACACTATCCAATTACATGCGATTTCACCATCAATAGGATGATATTTTTTTTCTCGTGCGTACATACGGCTTACCGTCTCTACAATGTGATGAGATTTTGTTCCTCATCGTAACCATTCAAAAATAATTTTAATTTGATGATTAAAAATAATATTTAAGAACTTAATATGAGTCCGTATATGAATCAAATACATCCTATCTATAATGAACATGACTTACATAACAAAACATATGAAGGAAAATGAATCAGGTAACACCCGAAACAGTGATACTACTGAAATATTATTACAAGAAATATTAAAGGATCATATATGATATCATATTTATGTATGGGGTTCTTGTATAATTTAATAACAATTATTTAACCATTATACATGAGTTTAATGTGACATAAACTAAGGAAAAGTACAAGGTAAGTTTTGATTTTACAATCTCTTTATTATCTGATGTCGTTTATACGTAAGTATCTCCTGGGACTTCTTTATCATCCACATCTGTGTCTCTTAAAAATGCATTTCAAAACATTTTTAATATTTCCTATATTATGGGATAAGTTCATTTATACATTTTTTATAATTTTTATAAAATAAATTAAAGTAATATTTTCGTCGTTTTCCAAACAATGTCCTTTATGACCTTTTTGACTAAATTAATGAAAGAATTTTTTTAACTTATATGGCGGATGCGGCTATTTTTTACCGCTATAACACCTTAAAATCTTCCCTTAAAAACTTATAATAATATTTTCAAAATAAATTTTTTCTTTACTTTTAAATTATTTCAAAGTAGAAAGAGATATTTCACTCAAATAGTTTTTGGATTTATTTCATCTATCTCAATATCCTTTTTTGGATTTTACGCTTGTTTGAAGTTGATATATTATGATACAATATTCCATATTGTATTGAATGTTTTGTGATATGTTTGACAATGTATGTGATATTTTTAAACCATTCATGTTTTATGGTTAAAGTATTAAAATTTCATATGTTAGTTTTAATAAGAATGTTTATGCTATGTTTCAACCTTTTAATATGAGGAATGCATTGGACGTAGTAAGTGACAGGAGGGGCCCACTATAGCCCCTCAATGCATTGGTAGGTCTCATGATACAAACTAGTGTCTTAGAACAAGGCTTTCACAATATTTTTATTTGTACACTTGGCACAAGGCCTTGAATATGTGGTTATGATGTCCATCATTATGCATTCCATCATTATAAAATTAGCTATTGATATTACATGTGATTATTCGACTAGTAGAATATCCATGTGAATAAGTAAATGGAATTATTTGATTTATATTTTCCATATTATGATTAATTTTAAGTTTAAAAGTCATGTGTTTTAGTCTTATACATTTACTTAAATATTTATCTTATTTATGATATTTTTCGCTAGGTTGTTATCCTTACTGAGAATCTGAGCTCACACCTTTCATATATTTTATTTTTTTTCTAGGATGTGAAGAAGTATATTATGATTGACCTGCGGGGATAAGCTAATGGATATGAGTCTGTCGAAAGGATACATAATGTTTTTTCTTATCTAATAATGTAATGTAAAACTTATGTATGTATCTAGTACTTTCAAGGCTACTAAACTGATCAGTATTTTGGGACTTGATCTCTTGTGATCATTCCTATGTTATGTAATAATGAACCGAATATGGGTAACTAGGGTCAGGGATTTATATTTGGTATCAGAGGAAGTTTAGTACAAACCTTGGAAAATAGATTTAGAAAAAAATATGATTAGATAACCTTACCCTAAGATAGACTTTGAGGATTAATATTGAAGAAAATCCAAAAAAATTGGTAATGTATATATTATGTGGGTTTTCCAAAAAAATAAATCCATGTCTGGATACTAAAATTGGACATGGTTCTGGAACAGATGTACCTAGGAGTCAAAACTCTAACAAGTAGTTTTGGTCTTGACCCGGGGTATCCTGGTACACGACAATGGGCCTTATTGCGCACCTGGTTTGACACTCCTCGGGGATATTCTTTTGATAACTCACATTTTCTATACAAACCATTATAAAGGATTTATGATTAAATACTTCCCCAAAGAAAAAAAATATGATTAGTGGTTATGTGCATAAATTTTTTAATTTATGTTAAGTAGTTAAAAGTCTGGAATTATGCATTGTGATTCATAAACTAATCTAGTGTATTCCATTGTTTATAAATGGCACCTAATGGAAGGAATGGAAACCATATCAGTGCACGTATTCTGTGTAGATATTTCCCTCCTACTCAAGATAATTATAGTGGAGCTAGTGATGCAACTGGTGCAGAACAGCTTATAACCATACTGGGACAACTCACTAATGTTATGAATAATAACTTTACCTGTATGGAGCACCCTGATCCACAATGCAGATGATCAATTTTATACAACATCATGAGGAAACAACCACCAACATTCAATGGGACTACAAATCCATTTGTATCTAAGCAATGGATAAGCTCCTTAGAGAAAATATTTTATGATTTGGGGAGTAGCGAAAGGGAAAAAATTCATGGTAGATTATCGCCTCACGGGATATGAAGGTAAATAGTGGTCATTAATTCAAAAAATAAATGAGGATGAAGAAGTATAAAATATGGAATGGATTTAGTTTAAATATATTTTCTTAGAAAGATACTTTCCTCGTGAACATTGAGCGAATATGGAAAGGCAATTTCTGAGTCTGAGGAAAAAAGAGGATGAGAATGTCATAATGTATGAGGCTAAATTTACAAGGTTAGCAAGGCATGGTGAAGATTATATATGTAACCCAAGAAGTAAGATTGATAGATTCTTTGATGGGTTAAAACCATTTATTCAGGGAGAATTAGTCTCACAATCCTTCTAATCATACAAAGATATAGTCTCATGTGCTTTCAAGACAAAAAAGGAATTATCGAAGTCTTATGACTTTAAACCAAAGAAAGAGAAGAATAGATCCATTGAACACTCTGAAAAAGTAAATAAGGGGAAGAAGGGAAAGGTTTAATTTCCATCCTATAGTAATTATGGGATGAAACATCCTGGTACATGCCTAAAGGTAAAGGGAGTTTGTTACAAGTGTGGAGAAGAAGGCCACAAATATCGTGATTGCAAGGGAATGAAAGAGGCTGTTAATGTTGAAGGCTATAATTGTAAAGAAATGGGGAATTATGAAAATTAATTTCCTAAGCGTTAAATAAACTTAACTTGGAAAATGTCAACGGATCAAATCTAAGCTTATGCAATCACAACTGCTGAGGATAAAGCTCTGAATGATGTGGTGGCAGGTACGTTATTCATTTCCTCAAAATTATCCAATTCTTTATTTGATTTTAGATCATCGAATTGTTTCATATCTTCCCAATTTTCTATGAAAATTATATATTTTCAATTTGACTTAACAATGGAGTTGTTAGTCAAAACTCCTAAGGGAAGTATCATAGCAACAATGTTTTTGCAATCAGTAACCATCATGGTATATAAACGTGCTTTATCTGCTGATCTTATTGTCCTACCCATGATTGAATTTGATATAATACTCGGTATAGATTGTATTTTAGACCATGATGTGAAAATATTTTGTAAGAATAAGGAGGTTAAAATTTTTGATGATGATAAAGAATACGTTATTTTTAGATCATAAACATCACCATCTGATTCTCATCTAGATCCACCCCCAGTAGCTCTACTAAATTCAATTATTGGGGAGTAAGGGAGTGAAATAACTATGGGTGAGGAAATTAAAGTACAAATAGAGGATGTACCTATTGTGAAAGAATATGTTGATGTGTTTCCAAAGGATTTACCTAGATATCATCCAGAATGAGAAATCGAATTTCCCATTGACTTACTTCCTAGTTCAAGGCTCATATCGAAGACCCCTTATAGAATGGACACTATGGAATTAGTGTAACTAAAGAAACAACTAGAGGAATTAAGTAATAAAGTATTTATTCGCCATATTTTTTATCCATGGGGAGCCCCTTTACTTTTTGTTAAGAAGAAATATGGATCTATGAGGTTGTGCATTGACTATAGGTAGATCTATGTTATAACAATAATAAACAAGTATCCCCTACCTTGCATTGATGATTTATTTGATAAACTTAATGGAGCTCAATATTTTTCAAAGATTGACCTTTGATCTGGATACCATCAGTTGTACATGAAGAAGGAATGCATTCCAAAAACAGCATTTCGAACTAGGTATGGGCATTACAAGTTTACAATAATTCCTTTTGGAGTGACTAATGCACCCTCTGTTTTCATGGATCTAATGAATATAGTTTTCAAGAAATATCTTCATGAAATTGTGATGGTATTTATTTATGACATCTTATTATACTTAAAAATCTATAAAGATCATGAAAATCACTTGCGCAATATTTTGAAAACTCTTAGAAGAAATGAATTATATGGGAAGCTTAGAAAGTGTAAATTATAGATTCAGGAGATTTATCTACTTTCCCATATTGTCTCTGATGATGGAATCTCTTTTGATCCTTAAAAGACAAGGGAAATCCAAGAATTTCCATAATGGATGAGTATAACTGAGGTATTCAGTTTTATTGGTTTAGCAGGTTATTATCGGCATTTTGTCCTGAATTTTGCCCGATTGGCTAACCCATTAACCAAGCTCACATGTAAAGGGGTTAAATTTGTTTGGAAAAAAGATTGTGAAGAATTTTTTGATGAATTGAAGATAATATTTGTCAATGCTCCTATCTTGACTCTACCTTTGGGTAATAATGGGTTTCTTATTTATAATGATGTTTCAAAGAAAGTACTTGGTTGTATACTTATGCAGAATGATAGAGTTATTGCCTATGCATCACGGCAGCTAAAAATTCATGAACAAAACCATCCTACTCATTATCTTGAGTTAGAAACTCTAATATTTGCTCTGAAGATATGGATACAATATCTCTATGGTGAAAAATGTGAGATATATACTGATCACAAGAATTTGAAGTATATTTTCTCATAGAAAGAACTCAACATGATGCAAATTTGATGGCTCAAACTACTCAAATATTATGATTTCACAATACACTACCACCCAGGGAAGGAAAATAAGGTAGCAGATGCTTTGAGCAGAAAGGATCATGGATTTCTGAACAAGATAAGAGTTGACAGGGATCCTATATTCATGGATCTATTAAAGATGGATATGGGAATAATCATGGAAAGTGAAACATCAATAATTTTTCAAATGGTTTCCAAACCATCTTTACTATATAGGATAAAAAGTTCTTAGACTGATTATGAGGAGTTTCAAAATAAAATTAAAGCTATGAATGATGGGGGATTGATTGACTTCATATATGAAGATGGAATTTTGGAATTTGGGAAGAGGATTTGTAGTCCCGATATACCTAATCTAAAAAGGTAATTCTTGGATGATGCTTATAGCTCCAATTTCTCTATACACCTGGTAGCACTAAGATGTATAGAGATTTGAAGAAATATTTTTGGTGGAACAACATGAAGAGGGAGATTTCTGATTATGTGTCAAGATTTATGGTTTGCCAATAGGTGAAGGCTGGAAGAACAAATTCAAGATGATTCATAAAACCTTTTACCATACCAGTATGGAAATGGGATGATATAATGATGGACTTTGTCATGGGGTTACCAATGACTCCTATAAGGAATGATGCAGTATGGGTCATTGTTGATCGTTTTACCAAGTCAGTGCATTTTCTTTCTATAAGATAAGATTTACCACTTGAATATTTAGAAATACTATATATTAATGAATTTCTAAGACTTCATGGTGTACCCATATCTATTGTTTCTGATCTTGATCTCCATTTTACATCAGGATTCTGGAAAATTCTTTAAAAAGACCTAGATACTGAACTTCATTTGAGCACTACCTACCACCCTCAAACTTATGGACAATCAGAATGGAAAATTCAAACCTTAGCAGACATGTTAAGATCTTGCTCACTTGACTTTCAAGGTATGTGGGATCAGTATTTACCTCTGGTAGAATTTTCCTATAACAATATCTTCCATTCAACTATTCAGATGGCACCATATGAAGCATTATATAGACGATATGTCACACACCAAGTCTCTCTAAAGTTCATGATGTGTTCCATGTATCACTATTGAGAAAATACATGCTTGAACCAACACTTATACAAACTTATGAAGAAATAGAACTAGAACCTGATCTGTCTTATTGTGAAGAGCCTATCAGGATTCTTGATACCATAGAATAAGTGTTGAGAAACCGGATGAATCATCTGGAAAAAGTTCTTTGGAGAAACCATAAAATGGGATAGGAAATGTGAGAACCTGAGGAACCTATGATGAAGAACCACCTGAATCTTTTTATGCAATAATATTCTAAAATTTTCATGGATGAAATTATTTGAATGAGGAAATAATGTAACTCCTCAAGCTTCCACGTCATGCTTCTCTTTAAATAATACAATAGCATGCGTTGTACGCAACTTAGAGTTCTAGCACACAACGACCAATCAAACTAGTGATTTAGAAAGCAGTTATGAATAATAATACCCACATTTTGAAATTTTATAAATTTTATTTTTAAAAATGGACTTCATTTTTGGGTTTGTAATATCAAAATTATCTTAGGGTGAATTTTTGGTATTTTTCAGAAAACTTTCAATTTTGATGAATAGTGAAAAACACTAAGTTATTGTTTAAAACTGACTTTTTATTTAAATAATTATTTTTAATTTAAATTTATTTTAAAGTAAAAATAGATACAGAATACCTATATTAGTCCAATTTAATTCATTGGAGTAATTTTATAATAATATTAGTCATATAAAAATTTATTGAAATTTTTAACGTCTTTTACCTACCTTCTAGGCACATTTTCAAATTTGAATAAAACATAATTTTACTGCTTCTATAAATTGAATTTCAAAAATCTGACAGACATGTTTGTCATCAGTAAGTAAAATTTTGTTCAATGGGATGAAAATAATTTTTGTGAATAGTAACTTTTGAATTTTATTTACCAGGGTTAAAAGTAAATAGGGTAATTAAAGGTAAAAATGATATTATAATTACTCCAGCACATGTCCTAATTCTATTGGATAAGTTTATATAGACTAAAATCAACCTTAGTAATAAAATATGATGTTTTTTATCCACTTGGATTAGATTAGGACATTTATTATACTTTATTTAAAGAAGATTTAAAAGTGTTAAATTCAAAGTTCAATAACTAAAAAATTTTAATATAGGATTACATAAAAGATAAATTAGACTATAAGTATTCATTATAAATATAAAGATATTTCATAATTAATGGTATTTTATTTATAATTTTTAGACATTAAATAATTAAATGTATTTATGACACAATGATGATGCAGTAATTACCTTATTAATAAAAGATTAAAATAATTGATGTTATAAATATTAAAATAAATGTAAATTTAAACTTTTGATTCCATACACAAATTTTATAGTTGAATATGATATTTTAGGGTTGATTAAATTTATTTTTTTCTAAGTAATAAAGTTTTTATGACTTTCACAAAAATAAAATACTAAATAGTGTCAAAATTGACAAAAATGAGTTTTTAAAACAAATACTATTTTATTAAATGATATAATACTCCTAAAAATATAATATTAGTCCAAAAGACTTATTTAAGTTTATATATTTCATCAATTAACCACTTTAGGTTCTCTTGTAATTTTATAGTAATTTTATTAACCATGTAATATAAAAATACAAGAAGACATGGTGAATGTTAAACTATTTAACTAAGAGTTAAATCTAAAAGATAAGGTTAATATGGTGACCTAAACTTGTCTAAAACCTATTTTCTGAGAGGGTTTAGACCTATACCTACCTTATCCTAGAAATAAATTCATTTGGAGATATTATAAATCGAAAATAATTTTATAATAAATTAATATTTCAAGCTTTTCCTAAAGTACCCCTCACCTCTCTTATAAAAGGGTACTTCCCCTTTTCTTAACTTCACACCTACAAATCCATTTGGATCAGCCAACCCCATATCAAATAACCTCCCAAATAACCTCACTTCAACCTAGAGGCCTTAATTTGAGCGTAAATTAAACCTAAGGAGCTATTTTGTTTAAATCAAAAGGAAGCACACGAAGAAGAAGTAATTATTTCATCACCTCTTTCAAAGTTCTTTTCTACTTCTACTTCCTATTTCTTTGTTGTTTCCAAAATAAAATAATAACTCTAGTACCTTATTCATGTTGATATGTTATTATAAATACCGTACAACCATATTCATTATTCTATCCATCCTATGAATGAAAAAATCACCATACGTGTGTACGTACGGCTTATCATCTCCATGTCGTGGTGTAGTTTGTTATTCAACACTTCATTTTTTGGATGGGTATAATAATGAGTATAATTGATGTAAATAATAAATATAACATTCTAATTATTCTGAATATATAATATACTATCCAATTACATACAATTTCACCATCAATAGAATGATATTACTGCTCGTGCATATGGCTTACCATCTCCACGATGCGATGAGATTTCATTCCCCATCATAACCATTCAAGAATAATTTTCATTTGATGATTAAAAATGATATTTAAGAACTTAATATCATTATTTATATGAATCAAAAACAACCTATCCATAACTAACATGGATTATGTAACAAAAAATATGAAGTAAAATTAATATGTTAACACCTGAAACATTGATACTACTGAAATATTATTAAAAAACAATTTTAAATAATCATATGTGATATCATATTTATGTATGTGGTTATTGTATAATTTTATAAAAATTATTTAACCATTATACAATAGGTTAATGTACCATCGACTAAGGAAAATTACAAGTTAAGGGTTAATTTTACAATCTCTTTATTATCCAAGATTGTTTATACGTAAGTATCTACTGGGACTTCTTTATCATCCACATCTGTGTTTCTTAAAATTGTATTTCAAAACATTTTGAATATTTCCTAGATTATGGGTTAAGGTCATTTCTACCCTTTTTTGAATTTTATAAAATGTTTTGAAATAAATATTTCTATCATTTTCCAAATAAGGTCCTTTATGAACTTTTCGACAAAATTAAGGAAAGAATGTTTTTTTAACTTATACGGTGTGTGCGGCTATTTTTTTCCATTATAACAACTTCAAAGCTTCCCTTAAATGCTTATAAGAATAGTTTCAAATTAAATTTTTTCTTTACTTTTAAATGATTTCAAAGTAGAAAGAGATATTTCACTTGAATATTTTTTAGATTTATTTCATTTATTTCAACATCCTTTGTTGTATTTTACGCTTGTTTGAAGTTGATTTATTAGGATACAATATTCCATATTGTATTGAAGGTTTTGTGATATGTTTAATATTGTTTGTGCTATTTTTATACCATTCATGGTTTATGGTTAAAGTATTAAAAAAATTATTTTAGTTTTAATATGAATATTTATGTTATGTTTCAACCTTTTCATATGAGGAATGCATTGGATGTAGTAAGTGATGGGTGGGGCCCGCTATAGCCCCTCGATGCATCGGTAGGTCACATAAATCAAACTATTTTCTTGGCACAAGGCCTTGATAATATTTTTAATTTTAATCTTGGAAGGAGGCCTTGAATATGTGGTTATGATGTCCATCATTATGCATTTCATCATTATGAAATTAGATATTGATATTACATGTGATTATTCGACAAGTAGAATATCCATGTGAATAAGTAAATGGAATTATTTTAATCATATTTTCCATATTGTACTGATGTTTAATTTTAGAAGGCTTTTGTTTTAGTCTTATACATTTCCTTAAAAGTGTATTCTTATTTATGATAGTTTTCGCTATGTTTTTATCGTTACTGAGCATTTGAGCTCACCCCTTTATTATGTTTTATTTTTTCCAGGATGCGAAAAGTATATTATGATTGACATGTTGGGATAGGCTAAGGTATATGAGTGTGTCCAAAGGAGACACACTGTTGTTTTTTCGTCTCATAATGTAATGAAAAACTTATGTATGTATCTAGTAATTATAATGCTACTAAACTAATAAATTTGTAGGGACTTGATCTCTTGTGATCATGTCAATATTATGTAATAATGCACCGAATCTGGGTAACTAGGGTCAGGGCATTGCAAAAGTGGTCTTCATTAGCTCATTTATCACTTGAAATTTATTCAATGTTTCATGCAGTAACTCCAGTCCCATATGATATGACTCTCCTATCTTTATCTAGTATAAGGGCCTCATCTTGCTTGACCCATAAGAAATCATTACCTGCCTATACAACAATATGCACCCAATCCCAGCTCTAGAAACATCACATAATACTACATACTAGATACCCTTATTTGGTAGTATCAGCACAGGAGCACTGGTAAACCTATGCCTCATCTCATTTAAGGATTTTTTATCACTAAATCTTTTCAAACATATTCCATTTTCATGTCAAATCATTCAATTTGGCCACAATCCTAGAAATTTATACCACATACCTCTAATGGTATCTTGACAAACCTAGAAAACATTTCAACTCTAAAACACTCTTGGGAAATTCCTAGGGTAGCACTACCTCTATCATTATTGAGTCTATGGATACACAATTTTCAAAAATGGAATGACCTATAAATTGATCCTCTTGAATAAAGAACTATTATTTAAAGATTTTAACATATAGAAGATTGTTAGGTCCACTAGGCTGAGTACCCTGAGAGGGGGGTGAATCAGGGTATGACTAATTCAAAATTAAAGCCCGTTCTAATCTTGTTTCGCTGTTAAGAAAAACACTCTTCTCTCACTTTCCTGTTTAACAATATAAACAGAAGGTAAATCATGCACAGGACACAGAAATTTTTACTTGGTTCACCGCTAAGGGCTACGTCCAAGGAGCATACGCCTACAAGTTTCCGGTCATACCAAATTCCACTATTCTTCACTAGACGTGGATTACAAGGTTCGGGCACAATCACTCTGTCCCAGGCTCACTGCCTTTACAAGGTTTAGGATCAGCTCACTGCTTTCCCAAAGGTCACTCCCTGTTTCTCTCTCTCTGTCTCACTGCCGGTGGAGAGGATCACCTTCTTCCTCTTCCTTCACTCACTGCTCTGGAAAGGATCCACTCACAGTTTATAGACATGTAGGTCTCTTCATTATCACTAATGAAATCTGCATCCTTAACTGTTGATAGATGCTCTATTGATGTCCAACTTTCACCCACAGATGAATCTCACTTTGCACCGGGTGTACCGGGCAACCCAAATTTTTACGTTCAGCCCTTACGATGCCTTGCGCGCAATTCCTTTGTTTTGCGTGAAATTCACTTTTCACGCAACACCCCCTTTTACACGCAAACCTATACACTGTCTTGCGTGCAATTTTCTACCTTTGCGTGAAATCCACATTTCGTGCAATACCACTTTTTCGCGCTAACACCAATATTACGTGCAGCCTTAGCTTTGCGCGCAACACCAGACTTTACGCGCAAACTTCAATTTTACGTGCAACTCCCTTGCAGACTTCAATTTCGCGCACCAAAGCTTGGGTATTCTCTATGTCTTGAACTCTGTCGAATGGAGGGGGGTCACTTCATATTTATAGACAAAATCGACCCGCGTGAAAAACCCTCCTTGAGCGCATAATCCACTTTGAGCATGAAAAACAAATCTTCCGCGCAACAAAATTTTACACGCACTGCTCCAAGATTTCGCTCACCTCATGAATTTGAAAATTTTCGAGCTTCAGACCACGAAACACCTCTTGCGCGAAATACTTCATCCCACTATTTCACGCAGCCCTCTCTTTTTCCGCGCATCACTTTAATTTTTCGCGCACCACTCAGATTTTTCGCGATCCACTTAATTTTTCCACGCACATCTTCCCTTTTCCATGCCACACCCTTTTCCATAAACATATCTCTCCATTTTCTGATTTTCAGGCCCAAAAATTTGGCAAACCCTGGAAAATGGTGCCACCATGTACCGGTTCTTTTGTACCGCCTCCAGATCCTCCATTCCTTTTGTCAACGTTCTTGAGTCAAACATGGATCGTTTAACTCAGCTCTTGAACTCGACATTCCATCATGAAATCCTCTTTGTCAACAAATTCGTATGTCATTGTTTTTCTTTTTCAACAATCACCACTCAGATGTTCACTTTGTCAACAAACACAATCACCTCAAAAATGCATCAATGATACCTTGAGGGATTTTTGCCCAACAATTTCCCCCTTTGAGTTTTTTGAAAAATCTTCCATAAAAAGATACGTCATTGAATCTTCATCCACCATTCTCCTCATTGTGATTCTGATAGAAATCGAGGATTTACTCAACACATACTCTAAGCCCACATGAGCAATGCTCGGCGTGAGAAACAAGAGTAAATGAAAAGTTCGTCAATGAATGACTTCAACTCTGACACCCTCTGTTGACACCAAACTGATACCAATTGCCAAATTGATACCAATTGTTCATACTTCACTAATACCATTTTTTGGAAATATTCATACCACATTCCAACACCACTCTTCTCTTCTTCTTTTATCATGATCCTCAGCTGTCTTGATATCTATTCTTTGATCGATCACTTCTAGCATCGTCAGATTTAAAAATATCTCCCTTTCTCATTTATCCCCCTATCTGGCTGCTCCACTGGTCAGATTCTCCCCATATCTGTCATGATTTCTCAAATAGTCGCACCGTCTCCCCCTTGAACAATCACTATTTTCTTCCCCTTTGTCAACGAACCCAAAGGTCACTCTTTTGTAGTCTGTAACATAGTAGAAAACACATATCAGTACATTAGGGAAAAACACATCATACCTCGGGAAGAGGGGGAGAGTTCACATCCACATGCTTTTACGTGCGGGGAATCGACTGAACTCTCAGAGCCAGTCAATGCCTTTCGAATGCTTCCTTGGGTAAGGCCTTTGTCAGAATATCTGCAACCTGGAACTCTGTAGGCACATACTCCAACTTCACAAGCCCTTGCTCCACTTTCTCCTTGATAGAATGATATTTGATCTCAATGTGCTTTGTCCTTGAGTGATGAACTGGATTTTTTCTAATATTGATAGCACTTGAGTTATCACACTGAATTCCGATCAGAGACTTCACTTCAAATCCCATATCGTCAAGCTGTTGCTTCATTCATAATAACTGTGTGCATGCTTGAGTGGCCGCAATATACTCAGCTTCTGTGGTGCTTAATGAAATGAAATCCTGCTTCTTGCTTAACTAAGAAATACATAGTCCTCCAAGATAGAATGCACCTCCAGATGTTGATTTCCTGTCATCCGCTGAACCGGCCCAGTCTACATCAGTATATCCCAATAACTCTGTCTGATATTTATCGTTATATGTTAAGCCGAAGTCCATTGTTCCATTGATATACCGAAGTATTCTTTTCACTGCAAGCATGTGGCTTTCCTTGGGATTTCTCTGATATATCACTACTTGGCATGTGGCGAAAATAATGTCAGGACTTGTTGTAGTCAAATACAACAAACTTCCAATAATTTTCCTGTATTCTGTGATATTAACTGTCTTGCCATCATCATCTTTTGATAATTTCATCCGGGTAGCAACCGGAGTCTTAATCTCCTTGGAATTATCCATTACAAACCTTCTTAGAACCTCCTTGGAATATTTGGATTGAGAAATGAAAGTGCCATTACTTTCTTGTGTCACCTGTAAACCAAGGAAAAATGTTATCTCTCCAATCATTGACATTTCAAACTCATTTTTCATGAATTCAGAAAACTATCTGCACTGAGCTTCATCTGATCCGAAAAATATTATGTCGTCAACATAAACCATCACCATCATCCTTTGATTACTGTCATTGCTAAAATAAAGATTGTAATCAACTCCCCCACGCTGGAAACCAAACTTCTTCAAGTATTGATCAAGTCTTGAGTACCATGCTCTTGGTGCTTGTTTCATCCCATACAATGCCTTCTTTAGCCTGCAAACTTTGTTCTCCTCCTCCTGAATGAGAAAATCATCTAGATTTTCAATATACACCTCCTCTTCCAGAACACAATTCAATAATGCGGATTTGACATCCATCTGGAACACTTTGAACTTTCTTTTCACTTCTATGGACAAAAATAATCTGATTGTCTCCAGCCTTGCAACCGGTGCAAATGTCTCATCAATATCTATACCCTCAATCTGGGAGTATCCCTTGCACACTAGTCGTGCTTTGTTCCGAATCACTATTCCATCTTCATTCATCTTGTAGAAATAGACCCATTTAGTCCCGATGACATTTTTGTCTGCTGGCCTTGAAATAATCTCCCATGTCTGGTTCTTCTCAATATGATCAAGCTCTTCATTCATAGTCTGAACCCAGTTTTCATCTTCAGCTGCATCGGAAAAACATTTCATCTCCACATGAGATAAAAATGATGTTTGTTATAATGACTTCATTCTTAGAGTCTGAACTGGATCTGTCTGATCACTAATGATATTTTGCCTATCAATTTCAGCTCGACTCTTTGTCTTCCTTGCAGACACAGACTTAAAACTTTCTTGTTCATCATCAGTATCTTTTTCTAACTCAGCCTCTGCCACTTCTGCTCCCCCTATGTTGCTTACCTCATCATCACTTTAATCCAGGAACTGTTCACTAGGTCATTGAGTATTCTATTCATTTTCAACTATAGTGACATCATTTCTCTCAACAATTTTTCCCAGTCTTTTGTTGAAACATTTATATGATTTTCTTTTCCCTGAGTAGCCAAGGAATATCACCTAATCTCCTCATGCCTCAAACTTACTATGATTTTATTTGTTGATAATGGAACACTTACTTTAAAATATTCGAAAGTATTTCAATGTTGGATTATTTTCGTACCACAGTTCATATGGAGTCTTCCCTTGCTTTGGACACAACAGAGACCTGTTCAAAACATAGACCGATGTCAAAACTGCTTCCTTCCAAAATTTCTCTGGTAGGTCTTTATCAATAAGCATCGTTCTGGCCATATTGTTGATGATCTGATTTCTCCTTTCAACCACTCCATTCTGTTGGGGAGTTCTTACTGATGAATCTTGATGCCCTATCCCATGTTTCTCGAGATAGTTTTCAACTTTACTATTTGTGAATTCCGTACCGTTATCAGTACAAAACTTCAGAATTTTCTGCCCAAGCATCTCTTATGATTCCCTCCTATAATGCTTTATTCAACTGAACACCTCTGTCTTATGGTTAATGATGAATACCCAGGCCATCCTGCTATAGTCATAAATGAAAAGGACATAGTGCTTTTTCCCATTTATAGCTCGTGGTGAAATAGGTCCACATACATCATCATGTACCAATTCGAGCACTCTGGATGATTTCTGTTCCTTTGGCCTGTATGTTTTTCTGATGATCTTCCCTTGTTGACAAGAATCGCATGTATGAGCACGATCATGTGATAGTTTGGAAAGGTCTCTAACAGTATATCACACTTTACCAGATCTTCCATAGATGGTTGGCATAGATGAACAAGTCGCTTATGCCACACCCGGTGTTCTTCCTCTTTGGATAAAAGACATATATCTTCTTCCCCACTTACAAGGTAAAGATTTCCCTTTGTCCTTTTTCCTTGCAGAACAACTGCCCCATATTTTCCCGTGACAGTACAGGTATTCTTGGTAAACCATATAGAATGTCCTGAGTCACACAATTTACTGACACTGAGAAAATTGTGACTGAGACCTTCTACAACCAAGACATTAGCACGTCTGATTTTTTTTCCCGCAAACCTAGCCTTTCCTGATCCAATTATCTTCAGGCCTTAATCATTTCCAAACTTGACAACTCCTTCTTTGTCATATTTTATGCTTGTAATTTGATCCTTGTTGCCTGTCATGTGAGACATACAACCACTATCAAGAATCCACACACCAGAATGATCTGATGCTTTAAGGGCAATTTCTGCAACTACTGCCTTCTATGCTCTTTTCTTCTTGGTCCATATTTTTGTCTCCATACTCGGTATATATTGAGACTCATGAACATTCTCAGAGTACGATGGACCAGCTTCATCTTTCAGAGTTGCAAATCTGTTCTGAACTTTTAACTCACTTGTCGGTTTATTGATCTACTGCTTGTGAACATTTTGATTCTTCTTTGGCACATTTCTCTGAATGATCGAAGTGTTGTAACTAGCCATGTGCCCAAATCCTCCGCACCAAAAACAGTTTCCTTCAAAAAATGTTCTGGAAAACCGTTCTATGTTTGGCTTCCACCTCTGTTCCTGTTCCCTTCTATATCTCTTCGCTATGGAACACACATACTGTGAATGTCCCATCTTCCCACAACAATAACACCTGATATAGGGTGAATTCCTTTGTGTTACTTTAGCACTATGATTTTCCCTTTGGAATCTCTGAATATTCTGATTCTGTTTTGTGCCCAAATCAACCTTCAATTTTGGGACATGTTCTTGCGGTCTGACATTAACTGCCACATATTTTTGTTTCTTATCAAGCCCTGAATCAAACTTAGCATTTGAGCTTTTTTTCTGCTTCACTCCTGTTGAACTATGAGCCTCCTATTTCATCTTCTCTCTTCTGAATGGCCTGCTTTTCTAATATCACATTGGGGGTCAAGCGTTTTTCTTGATCCTTCATTTTTCATCGCAGACTGACCACTTCTTCTTCAAGCTCTTTGATACGTCTGACCTGCTCCTTTCCTGTGTTAGTTAAACAATCAATTTCCTTCTTTTGTTCCTCAATTTTAAGCTTATGCTCAACAATATTTTCTGAGCTCTCTGGTGTTGAGGATTTTAGTCTTTCAATTTATTATAACATCTATGACTTTTCTTCATCCTGTTGTTGTATATAGAGTTTGGCATCATGAACCACTTTATTGGATTTCTTCATTTTGGCTCTCCAAACGTCTATCTCATCAAGAGCTGCTTCCAATTCGGCTTCCATATCAACTCTCCCTTCAATTTATTCTTCTTCTTCAGCGTTTGCTTCTTCCTTTTTCTAAGAACTACCAACAATCACCACCAAGGCATTTACCCCACGATCTCTGCAATTTTTTATCTCCTCAACCTCTTCATCCTCAGACTCAACTGAACTTTCAAATTATTGTGAAAGAAGATTCTTCTTCTTGGAGAAATTTTTCTTGAATTGTTTCTTCCCTTTCACAAACGTTGACATCTTCTTCTTGGGAATTTCAACTTCATCATCATCATTATCGTTATCTTCAAACTTCTTGGGGCATCTTGCCGCAAGATGACCAACCTTTCCACATAGAAATCATAATAGTGGATGTTTCCCTTTAAACTTTCCTCTTCCTCTTTGAATATTTGAAGAAAGGAATGACATCACCTCATCTGTCTCTTATTCTTCTTGAGAATCTTTAATGGTGAGATTATTCATGGCCTTGAATGCCACTTCTTTGGATTTCCCCTTTTCCACAGCCTCATTGTCATCATTCCTCATCTCATATGCAACCAAGGTACTGTGCAATTTGTCCAGTGTCAGCTCATTGGGATCTTTATCTTCTAGTACAGAAACTTTCGGATTGAACCGAGGTGGAAGCTTCCTCAAGATGCGCTTTATGATATTTATGTCTTCAATGACTTCACCGAGACCTCGCATATCTTCCACAATAATGTTTATGTCACGAACCGTCCTCGGGTCCTGTGTCGTGACTACCCCAAGCCCGTCTTCCATAGGCCAGAGGCTGGCGACTAGCACCAAGTCATAATTCCAGGTAAAAAAAAGGGAAGGCATTGCCTTTGTAAAGTAAACAAACACCACAGAGCAAGCAAGAAGAAGTAAACACTAAGTAAAAATAGGGTACAAAAGTAAGTGCAGAAAAGTAAGTGGGCCAGAATACAAACCCAAACTGAAAGTAAAGTACAACTCAAAAGGGAAAACAGCAACTGAAAGTAAAGACACAACGTCGAGCTGCCCACTGGAAGTCCCACCTGAAGGGTGAGTACAGATAGCCTCCACAGCTCCTCGGGTCCAGCCGTCCACTCCGAGTACATCTCACCCAGTGGTCCACCTCTAGGTACCGTCCTGCTCCTCAAGCCTCAAACACGATCAGCGTTGTCCGTTGTCTGCAACCAACACAACGTAGTGCGGGCATAGCCCATGCAGGGGTGAGTATAAGCTACTCAGTAGGGAACTCGAGACCCCCAAAGGTCTCCCAGAATCCACAAAGGATAATCCACAAAGAAAAGATACAATCACGAAGTAACATCCGACACTGCTTAGGTATATGCCCATACATATACCTAAGTCACCAATTCCAGTCCGCTCCAACCTCCGAGCCCAAGTACAACCCGGTCCACACAGGTAATCACAACCCATTCCACACAAGAAAGCACAACACAATCCACAAAGGAAAACAAAACAGGATTCAGCTCACACAGGTATACTACTTCGTAAGACGATAGAGATGATCAGATGTAGCCACTGATTCATCTAAGTCGTCAGACCCACAAAGGATCAGTAGGTACTAACCCCCGCAATGACCCACACAGGATCGATCATGAAGTTGAAACCATAGCTATTGGGAAACTCCTTCTCCATCAAGTACAGTGGTTATGCCGCTCCAACCAAGCGCTTCCCTCTAACCTTGGACTGCAGTAGTACTCCACTTATCGAGTACTGTGGGCCTGCTGCTACAACCAAGTGCTTCCCACCATGGGTCTGCCGCTACAACCAGGCGCTCCCCCTCATAGCTTCTAGAGGTACTCCTTCTGTTGAGTACCACGGGTCTGCCCCTACAACCAAGCGCTCATCTTCCGTGGGTCTACTGCTACAACCAAGCGCTCCCCCGTGCTGCTACAACCAAGTGCTCCTCCGTCGTAGGTCTGCCGCTACAACCAAGCGCTCCCCCGTCGTAGGTCTGCCGCTACAACCAAGTGCTCCCCCTCATAGCCTCCAGAGGTACTCCTTCTATTGAGTACTGTGGGTCTGCCGCTACAACCAAGCGCTCCTCCACCATGGGTCTGCTGCTACAACCAAGCGCTTCCCATTGGGCTATCTGTAACACACCGAGTCGTTCGATCAGGAGTCGTCAAGTCTCAACCGGCTCTAGGGTTTTCGCACACAGCATGCTCGTTCCAGGAGGGTCCACTCCATGAGCCAAGAGGTCGATGCATCAACTGACGTGTATTCCGGATTTGATGTATCCAAAAAAGTACTGTAGTGGTCACTACCGAACCCATGGTGGATTCCCGTACTGTCTTCATTGTCGTCGCAGACACAGCCAGCTCTAGGGTTCCCGCACACAGCAAGCTCGTTCGGGAGGGTCCGCTCCACGAGCTGAGGGGATGATACATCAACTGACACATAATCTGGATTTGATGTATACAAAAGTTCTGTATCATCAACAGGAACTCAATGTCGTAGACGGCGCGTCAATCGGACGCCCGGTCTGAGAGTTATAAGCTTTTTCGTCCTAGGGGCCTAGTTGGTTTTTAAGTTAAAACCAACCCGACCGTACTCCACCTGCATCCAAACCTCGGGCGGAGTAAGCCAAAAGATCTGTCTCACTAAGAGGAAACCATCAAAGTCGACGGTATGTCAATCGGACGTCCGGAGCTCAAGTTATGAGTGTTTCCGCTCCGAGGGCGCGGTTGGTTTTGTGTACGAACCAACCCGGTCAAACCCAAAGTACTCCAAAACCTTGAGTGAGATATACCAAAATGACTGTCTCGGTCCAAAGATCACATCTCCGCTAACGGTGCGTCGATCGGAGGCCCGCAGCTCATGTTATGAGCAAAAGACCGAAAAGGGTCCGAAAACGGGGGGTCTGGGCCCGGACCGACCCGGCCCAACCCCCCCTGGGTCGGCCCGACCCGGGTCCGGGTCGACCCGGATGGCGTGACCCGGCCCGGCCGGGGTGGCCCGGCCCGGCCTGGGCGTGACCCAGCCCGGTCGCCAGGCGGGTCGGCTCGGCCGATTATGGTCGAGCGGAGCGGGGGGCGTGCTGCCCCCGCGTGAGGGAACCGCGGCCCCGCGTGGGGCCGCCCTTGCTATCGGACATGGCAGGGCTACCGTGTCCCGTTCCCCTCCAGTCCCGTGCGGTTGCGGGACTGCGTGCTGCCGCCGCAGCTTCAGCCGTGGCGGTTCCTCCCGGCGGCGTGCCGGGCGCCGCCGCCTCCTGCCGCCGGCGCCGCCATGCCGGCGAGGCGCGCCAGCGGGCTGCTCCGCGGACCGCCGGACGAGTTCCGGTGGCTGGAATTTCACGCCTTATTCTCCAAAGGCCCTCTTGGGGTCCTTCCTTCACTGCGAGGACCTCTCATCACCAATGTGGCTTGTTTTGTCGTCGTCCGTCGTTCCGCACACCAATAACGAAAAGGGAGGTGGGTTCGGACTTGTTCGTTGGTCTTCACCCACCGCGTTAGCGGTTTTTAAAAGTCTCACAACAAATTATTTAATCATACTCCATGAGTATAAATCTCAAAGATTTAAAAAAATCAACCCCTACCTCAATGTAGTCGTCGAACGTGAGTTCTTCGCGGAATTTACCGTCGCGGAAGAAGAGGATCGTCATGTCGCGGAAGGGGCGACGCGTCGTCGTGGTACACGGCGTCGCGTTGACGATCTCTGAAGGTTAAAAAAACACAGAGATTTAATTGTACCAATTAAATCCATGTTGAGGATAAAATCCACAAAGTAAATTAAAGAACTGCAATCCCCTACCTCAATCGATTGTTGATTGAAGATTGTCGCGGGAATGAAATGTCGCGGAAGAATATCGCCGAAGGAGAATCGTCGGCGTCGCGGTACACGGCATCGCGTCGTTGATCTCTGAGGGTTCGGTGTTCTTCTTCGCCTTTCATCAAAGGCCGGCGTTCTTCATCGGAGACAATGAATTCTTCGCGTTCTTCACGTTCTTCATGAAAGAGGATGAAGATAGGGTTTCTCCAAATCCTCTCAACAAGCCACACCCAAGAAAAACATGTGTTGGTCTTATTATATTCTTATGCCAACAATTGAAAATCAAAGTTAAGAAATGAACCATTAATTTGATGAATTAATGGTAATGACTTAACTGCCCAATTAATAGGGGCGTTAAGAATTTAAGAAAACACACCGGTTGACTTTCATTTAAAAGGGGTTTTTGCGGGTTCGTTACATAGAGGAAAAGAAACTGTGGGGCTCGTGCGGGCCCCACCTCACAAATATCCTACCAAGAGGGTAGGATATTTTGAGTTCCACCCTATCTGCTTCAACTTAGCTTAAGTGGCTTTAAGTGTCTTTAAGTGAAATAAAATAAATTGTTGCACCACTTTTATTTTATTTCTTAACTTAACCCCAAAAATTAAAAACCACGCCCGAGCAAACGCAACTCCGGAAAAGGATTTTCTAAGAAAATATTGGCGATGTGATTCCATCGGTTCCCTCGGAATTCGATTTCGAGCACCGCTTCAAAAGTTAGAAAAACCCGCTCGTTCGTTCACTGAACGTACCCGAGCCAAACTTCGGAAAATGATTCCGGGCACACCGGGCCTCGGAATCAGGTGCCGTCAAAAACTGCGTTCTTGTAAAATTCCAAAGAAAATTAAGAAAAAAAATTCCTTGAATTTTACGGGTCTTTACATCACTCCCACCTCAGGGCTTTACTTCCCCATAAAGATACATCATAAACTAGGGAAAAAATTTGGGTACTGAGCATGCATCTGAGCTTCCCGCTCCCAAGTGCTCTCCTGGAGGTTCCCGTGCTGCCATCTGATTTGAACTAGAGGAATCGACCATCCACGTAGGATCCACTCCTGTCGATCCTCGGTCTCCACTAGGACCTCCACAAAATTCGCCCCATCATCAACATCCAACTCCCCATGGTAAATGATATGCGTCGGGCCGTGCACGCTTCTCCTCAGCTGAGATACGTGGAAGACATCGTGCACCCGGTGAAACTGAGGTGGTAGAGCCAGGTGATAGGCCACCTCACCAATCCTGCTGAGGACCTGGAATGGTCCGATGAAGCGTGGAGACAACTTGACGCCTCGGCCAAATCTCCGTAATCCACGTCGAGGTGAGACATGAAAGAAGACGTGGTCGCCATCCTCAAACTCTAGTGGCCTCCGCCTCCTATCAGCATAAGACTTTTTCCGGCTCTGAGCTGTCCTCATCCGCTCTTGGATGACTTGGACCTTTCTGGTCCTACAAGAGCTGCTGAGATTTCTTCTTTGTCGAGAAGATAAATCTAGTCTCATCCCCTGGATGAACCACGTTCTTCACCTAATACAGTCAATCCCGTCATGGATGATACTAACCCATAGCAAGGATGACGTCGTAAGGCCTCAACGCTACTACCAAGAGATCCAACCGTTACTCTCGCCTCCAAGGGTTGAGTCACACTTTCGGCATCAGTGTGTGATCACTGGTTCTCCTCCAGTAGGTATCTCAAAGTGAGGGTCAAGTCAACGGTTTTTAAACCGGAACCTCTTAGTAACAACACAAAGAGAGGAAAGTAAGGTAAATTCCAAAATAAAGGTGTCTTTTATTAATGCAGCTCAAAGTACAAAGACACAAAACATCTACAAACAAACATCAACAATGCTAGAAGAAGCATAAACAAAAGTCACCAGGTCTGGAGCTAGTCCCGCTCATGTCCATCTGCTCCCGGAGCTCCATGATCGTAGGCCTCAGCTTCCTGAATATGAGCTCTCCCATGTCCACCATCTCCCTACGGTCGGGGTGGACCTCCTGGTGGTGGTGGTGGAAACACCTCAAAGCATCGTCCACCTCTAGCTGCATGGCCAGCTCCCCTGCCACGGTCTCCTGCTCCATGCGGTTCGCCTCGATCAAACCTCTGCCTCTGCCTAGGAGGTCCTTCATTCATCTGCTGGTCATCTGTATGGCGGGTCGGACAGTCACGAGCCATTTGACCAACCCCGCCGCATTAGTAACACTGTCCGCTCATGGTAAGTCATTGTCCACCCCGGGTGCCTCGCAAAAACGATCATGTGTCACGCGGTCGACCACCTGTAGGTCTAGTCCTCTTGGACCCTTGCGTCATCTGTCTACTGCCCGCTACAGAAGACTCTGCCTCATGCCGGCTAGTGGTGGGTCCTGCTGCTAGAGACTGCTCAGCAAGGAAACTCTCCACTAAGAGGGATCGCTCCAACACCCCTGTCTATGTCGAAATGCTATGAGAAACAACTGAAGCTATGATCTCTCGCCTAAGCCCCTGCTCAAAGGTTCGGGCCCTGAAAAATGGTTCTCGTATCATGTCCGTGGAATAGCGCAAGAGATCGGTAAACCTCGCCGCGTACTGGGCTACTGTCATGCTGCCCTGCCGCAGCTGTAGCAGCTCCTGGATGCGCACCGCACGGAGGTTGGCTGGGACGAATTCCGAGCGGAAGAGCCTCTCAAAGTCCATCCAAAGAAGATATACCTAATTGTTCACCTGGAGCATCAAGCTCCACCATCTTCCTGCTTCCACGTGCAGTAGGCTCACTTCGAGGATCACCATGAGGTCTGTTGGTGTCCTCACTAACCTGAAAACCTGTACAACTGCCTCCCGCCAGTCCTCGGCTACCTGGGGGTCCATCTCCCCGCGGAACCTCGGCGGTCGCTGGCACTGAAACTCTTGCAGTGCACTAAGGCGACGTGCATCGTCATCGGCTGGGGCTGGTAGCATCGGTGGCTCGGCAGGTAGAGGTACCACCGGTGCCTCTACTGTCGAAGGGCCCTGTACCGAGGCCTCGTCGCTCGGCGGGCTATCGTCACGTACAACTCTCGGAACCCTAGCTGGCTGCCATCGTGGGGCTATCCTGAAAAGAAACAGGAGCGCCATGGTCAAATAGTATACCTGGTGAGCTGACATAAATTAATCACAAAGAAAACTTGAAACACACATGCAATCAATGTTTTCACGCATTAAGTCGGAAATCAGAAGTCAGGGTCCCGGTGTACGGATACGTCGGCCGCCGCACTAACACTGGACTCCCTGGACTGATAACCACACCCAATATTCTTAACATTATTGCTTCACATAGAAAAAGATCAGAGTCCCAAGTTTTGCGGTAGAACAGAACTCCTTTGATACCAATTTGTCACAACCCATCCTCGGGGCCCATGCCGTGACTACCCCAAGCACGCCTTCCATAGGCCAGGGACTGGCGACTAGCACCAAGGCGTAATTCCTGGTAAAAAAAAGGGAAGGCATTTCCTTTTTAAAGTAAACAAAAACCACAAAGCAAGCAAGCAGAAGTAAACACTAAGTAAAAACTGGGTACAATAGTAAGTGCAGAAAAGTAAGTGGGTCAGAATACAAACCCAAACTGAAAGTAAAGTACAACTCGAAAGGGAAAACAGCAACTGAAAGTAAAGCCGCAACGTCGAGCCGCCCACTGGAAGTCCCACCTGAAGGGTGAGTACAGATAGCCTCCACAGCTCCCCGGGTCCAGCCGTCCACTCTGAGTACATCTCGCCCAGTGTTCCACCTCTAGGTATCGTCCTGCTCCGCAAGCCTCAACCACGATCAGTGTTGTCCGTCGTCTGCAACCAACACAACTTAGTGAGGGCATAGCCCGTGCAGGGGTGAGTATAAGCTACTCAGTAGGGACCCCGAGACCCCTGAAGGTCTCCCAGAATCCACAAAGGATAATCCATAAAGGAAAGACACAATCTCAAAGTAACATCCGACACTACTTAGGTATATTCCCATACATATACCTAAGTCACCAATTCCAGTCTGCTCCAACCTCCAAGCCCAAGTACAACCCAGTCCACACAGGTAATCACAACCCATTCCACACAGGAAAGTACAACACAATCCAAAAAGGAAAACAAAACAGGATTCAGCTCACACAGGTATACTACTTCGTAAGATGATAGAGATGATCAGATGTAGCCACTAATTCATCTAAGCCGTCGGACCCACAAAGGATTGGTAGGTACTAACCCCTGCAATGACCCACACAGGATCGATCATGAATTTGAAACCATATCTATTGGGAAACTCCTTCTCCGTCAAGTACAGTGGGTATGCCGCTCCAACCAAGTACTTCCCTCTAACCTTGGACTGCTGTAGTACTCCACCTATCGAGTGTTGTGGGACTGCTGCTACAAACAAGCGCTTCCCACCATGGTTCTTCTGCTACAACCAAGCACTCCCCCTCATATCTTCTAGAGGTACTCCTTCTGTTGAGTACCACGGGTCTACCGCTACAACCAAGTGCTCCTCTTCCGTGGGTCTGCTCCTACAACCAAGCGCTCCCCCGTGCTGCTACAACCAAGCGCTCCTCCGTCGTAGGTATGCCGCTACAACCAAGTGCTCCCCCATAGTGGGTCTGCCGCTACAACCAAGAGCTCCCCCTCATAGCCTCCAGAGGTACTCATTCTGTTGAGTACCGCGGGTCTGCCACTACAACCAAGCGCTCCTCCTCCGTGGGTCTGCTGCTACAACCAAGCGATTCCCACTGGGCTATCCGTAAAACACCGAGTCGTTCGATCAGCAGTCGTCAAGTCTCAACCGGCTCTAGGGTTTCCGCACACAACATGCTCGTTCCGGGAGGGTCCACTCCATGAGACAAGAGGTCGATGCATTAACTGACATGTAGTCTGGATTTGATGTATCCCAAAAAGTACCATAGTGGTCACTACCGAACCCATGGAGGATTCCCGTACTGTCTTCGTCGTCGCAGACGCAGCCAGCTCTAGGGTTCCCGCACACAGCAAGCTCATTCGGGAGGGTCCGCTCCACGAGCTGAGGGGCTGATACATCAACTGACATATAATCCGGAGTTGATGTATCCAAAAGTTATGTATCGTCAAAAGGAACTCAACGTCACAGACGGCGCGTCAATCGGACGCTCGGTCTGAGAGTTATAGGATTTTTCGTCCCAGGGGACCAGTTGGTTTTTAAGTTAAAACCAACCCGACCGTACTCCATCTAAATCCAAACCTGGGGTGGAGTAAGCCAAAAGATCCGTCTCACTAAGAGGAAACCAGCAAAGTCGACGGTACGTCAATTGGACGTCCGGAGCTCAAGTTATGAGTGTTTCTGCTCTGAGGGCCCGGTTGGTTTCATGTACAAACCAACCCGGTCAAACCCAAAGTACTCTGAAACCTTGAGTGAGATATACCTAAATTCCTGTCTCAATCCAAGGATCACATCGCCGTTGACGGTGCATCGATCGGAGGCCCGTAGCTCATGTTATGAGCAAAAGACCGAAAAGGGTCCGAAAACGGGGGGTCTGGGCCCGAAACGACCCGGCCCAACCCCCCCCCCCCCCCCATGTCGGCCCGAACTGGGTCGACCCGACACGGGTCCGGGTCGACCCGGATGGTGTGACCCAACCCGGACGGGGTGGCCCAGCCCGGTCGCCAGGCGGGTCGGCTCGGCCGGTTATGGCCGAGCGGAGCGGGGGGCGTGCTGCCCCCACGTGAGGGAACCATGGCCCCGCGTGGGACCGCCCTTGCCAGCAGACGTGGCCAGGCTACCGCATCCCGTTCCCCTACGGTCTCGCGCGGTCGCGGGACCGCGTGCTACCGCCGCCGTGCCGGCGAGGCGCGCCGGCGTGCTGCTCCGCGGACCACCAGACGAGTTCCGGTGGTCGGAATTTCACGTCGTCTTCGCCAAAGGCCCTCTCGGGGTCCTTCCTTCACTGCAAGGACCTCTCATCACCCGTGCAGCTTGTTTTGTCATCGTCTTCCGTTCCGCACACCAAGAACGAAAAGGGAGGTGGGTTCAGAATTGTTCGTTGGTCCGCACCCACCTCGTTAGCGGTTTTTAAAAGTCTCACAACAAATTATTTAATCATACGCCGCGGGTAAAAATCACAAAGATTTAAAATAATCAACCCCTACCTCAACGTAGTCGTCGAATGTGAGTTCTTCACGGAATTTACCGTCGCGGAAGAAGAGGATCGTCGCGTCGCGGAAGGGGCGTCGCGTCGTCGCGGTACATGGCGTCACATTGACAATCTCCGAAGGTTAAAAAACACACAGATTTAATTGTACCAATTAAATCCATGTTGAGGATAAAATCCACAAAGGAAATTAAAGAACCGCAATCCCCTACCTCAATCGATGGTTGATCGAAGATTGTCACGGGAAATAAACATCGCGGAAGAACGTCGCGGAAGGAGAATCGTCGGCGTTGTGGTACACGGCGTCGCGTCGTTGATCTCCGAGGGTTCGGCGTTCTTCGTCGCCTTTCATTGAAGTTCGGCGTTCTTCGTCGGCGACGATGTGTTCTTCGCGTTCTTCGCGTTCTTCACGAAGGAAGATGAAGATAGGGTTTCTCCAAATCCTCTCAACAATCCACACCCAAGAAAAACATGTGTTGGTATTATTTTATTCTTATGCCAACAATTGAAAATAAAAGTTAAGAAACGAACCATTAATTCGATGAATTAATGGTAATGACTTAACTGCCCAATTAATAGGGTCCTTAAGAATTTAAGAAAACGCACCAGTTGACTTTCATTTAAAAGGGGTTTTTTCTGGTGCGTTACTTAGAGGAAAAGAAACAATGGGGCTTGTGTGGGCCCCACCTCACAAATATCCTACCAAGAGGGTAGGATATTTTGAGTTCCACCCTATTCTCTTCAACTTAGCTTAAGTGGCTTTAAGTGGCTTTAAGTGAAATAAAATAAAGTGTTGCACCACTTTTATTTTATTTCTTAACTTAACCCCAAAAATTAAAAACCACACTCGAGCAAACACAACTCCGGAAAAGGAGTTCCTAAGAAAATATTGATGCTGCGATTCCATCGGTGCCCTCAGAATTCGATTCTGAGCACCGCTTCAAAATTTGGAAAAACCCGCTCGTTTGTTCACTGAACATACCCGAGCCAAACTTCGGAAAATGATTCCGAGAACACCGGGCCTCGGAATCAAGTGCCGTCAGAAACTGCGTTCTTTTAAAATTCCAAATAAAATTAAGAAAAAAATTTCCTTGAATTTTACAGGTCTTTACAATTTACCCTGTCAAAAAATGCATCAACAGACTCATTCGGGTTCATCTTCAGATCTTCATACTTATTCCACAACACTTGCAGCTTTGCCTCTCTGACCTTTGTATCTCCTTCATATATATTCAATAGATTTTACCACATGGCACGTGACATTTTTCATGACATCACCTTTATATAGATAGGATTGGATAGAGCTCCCCCTAAGTCACTAATTGCTTTGGAATCTGCATCCAACTCTCTATGTTCAGCTTCTGATAATGCGCCACTATTAATATCAGCTGTTATGCCATGCATTGTTGCTGTGAATACATCCATTCCCAAAGATTGGAAGTAGTGTTTCATCCAATTCTTCCATAGCTGAAAGTTGTTCCCGTCGAAGATCGGAATCCCTTTATGATTGGTGACCTCCATTTAGAGAAGAACTAATATCAACCTTTCCCTCTGATACCAATTGTTAGGTCCACTAGGCTGATTACCCTAAGAGGGGGGGTGAATCAGGGTATGACTAATTCAAAATTAAAGCATGTTCTAGTCTTGTTTCGTTGTTAAGAAAAACACTCTTCTCTCACTTTACTATTTCACAATATAAACATACGGTAAAGCATGCACAGGACACAGCAATTTTTACTTGGTTCTCCGCTAAGGGCTACGTCCAAGGAGCATACGCCGACAAGTTTCCGGTCGTGACAAATTCCACTATTCTTCACTAGATGTGGATTACAAGGTTCGGGCACAACCACTCTATCCCAGGCTCACTGCCTTTACAAGGTTTAGGGTCATCTCACTACTTTCCCAAGGGTTACTCCCTGTTTCTCTCTCTCTGGCTCACTCCCGGTGGAGAGGATCACCTTTTTTCTCTTCCTTCACTCACTGCTCTGGAAAGGATCCACTCACAGTTTATAGACCGGTAGGTCTCTTCATTATCACTAATGAAATCTGCATCCTTAACTGTTGATAGATGCTCTGTTGATGTCCAACTTTCATCCACAGATGAATCTCACTTTGCACCGAGTGTATCGGGAAACCCAAATTTTTACGTGCAGCCCTTACAATGCCTTGCGCGCATTTCCTTTGTTTTGTGTGAAATTCACTTTTCATGCAACACCCTCTTTTATGCGCAAACCTCTACACTGTCTTGCGTGCAATTTTCTACCTTTGCGCGAAATCCACATTTCGCGCAATACCACTCTTCCGTGCCAACACCAATTTTACGTGCATCCTTAGCTTTGCGTGCAACACCAGACTTTACGCGCAAACTTCAATTCTACGCGCAACTCCCTTGCAGACTCCAATTTTGTGCACCAGAGCTCGGGTATTCTCTATGTATTGAACTCTGTCGAATGGAGGCGGGTCACTTCATATTTATAGGCAAAATCAACCCGCGCGAAAAACCCTCCTTGAGCGCGTAATCCAATTTGAGCGCGAAAAACAAATCTTCCATGCAACACAATTTTGCACGCACTTCTCCAAGATTTCGCGCACCTCATGCCTTTGAAAATTTTCGAGCTTCAGACCACGAAACACCTATTGCGCGAAATACTTCATCCCACTATTTCACGTAACCCTCTATTTTTCCGCGCATCACTTTAATTTTTCGCGCACCACTCAGATTTTGCGCACTCCACTTAATTTTTCCATGCACCTCTTCCGTTTTCCATGCCACACCCTTTTCCAGAAACATCTCTCCATTTTCCGATTTTCAGGCCCAAAAATTTGGCAAACTCTGGAAAACGGCGCCATCTTGTACATGTTCTTTTGTACCGCCTCCAGATCCTCCATTCCTTTTGTCAACATTCTTGATTCAAACATGGATTGTTGACCTCATCTCTTGAAATCAACATTCCATCATGAAATCCTCTTTGTCAACAAATTCTTATGTCATTGTTTTGCATTGTCAACAATCACCACTCAGATGTTCACTTTGTTAACAAACACAATCACCTCAAAAATGCGTCAATGGTACCTTGAGGGATTTTTTCCCAACAAAGGTTCTCTCAAAGTAATTATTGAAACATCCTCAAATGCATTGTGTTATCCTCCTCTGATATAGATTAAATGAGAAGTTCATTGATAAATATAACCACAAACCAGTCCAAGATGGGTTTAAAGGTCTGATTTATAAGTCTCATTAAAATAGTAGAGGCATTTTTCACACCAAAGTACATCACCAAGAAAACATAGTTCTGAGATCAATATCGGAATGTTGTCTTCAAAATATCCTCCTCAAGAAACCAAAAATAGTGGTATCCAGGCCTGATATCAATCTTTGAGAGCCATCTCAGGACTTTTAGTTGGTCAAAGTAGTCATAGATCCTTGACAAGGGGTACTTGTTTTTTATCATATTTAGTTCTAGGTGTTGATAATAAATTCATAGCCTCAATCTCTCATCCACCTTCTTGGTGAACAACACTATATCTTCCTAGGAGGACACACTTATTCTAATAAAACCCTTCTCTTAATGGTCCTTTGACTACACCCTTGTCTCTTACAGCTCATCAGGGTCCATATGATATGCTATAGAAGATATCATTCTAGGCTCAGGGTGGAAGTCAATGCATAAATTGATCTCCTAATATAGAGGTATCCCTAGAACATATTCAAGGAATATTTCCATACACTCATACACTATTACTGGAATCCAGATGTCTGAATAACTCATTTCACCAAGGGTTGAACTCTCTAAATTAGGGTAGATAAGTTTCATATTACATCTCTAGAACCCTACACATTTTATTATTAGGTCCTTCTCACCATTGTAGGAAAATATCATCTCATCTTCTTATATACATCTAACTCTCCATCTATGATAGTCTATTAGGGTGTGTACCATGGAAAGGAAGTCTATACCTAGAATGAAATCATATGGTTTCATTGAAATAATTAAGAGGTCTTATGTGACAAACTCATCACTAAGTACCATATCACACTCTTATTAAATGTATAAAATAGAAGAATCACACCATGTAGGAGCCTCCAGCCATAAATCACGATCTAAATATTATAAGGGAATTTCCATCTCTCACACAAGGGATAAAAAAATGATGTAATGACTTTATATTGTGTCTATAAGTATTGGATATGAGGTAGATAATACATATATTATACCATGAATCATCTCATGTTAAGCCTGATCATATCCCTCCATGGCCTATAACTGACCATGCCCTCTTCCACCAGCTCTTTGGGCCTATCTTGGACCACCTGGGGGTGTTGGTGGAGGTAGTTCATAGTATTTTCCTCCCCTGATAGCTACACCTATTTGGTCTCTTCCATCCCTTATATCTACACCACATTACTTGGGGCCACTCTATCCATCCCTGAGAGATCCCTCATCATGATGTTACCTCTTATTTGGAAGTTCATCTACTACATAGCCTCTATATATAGTGTTTTGGGTCAGAAAATAATGATCCATGTGATCCCATCTATCATAAGAATAGCATCACCATCTCGGAGATGACTAGATCTTTTATGTAATCCATTAGACATAGATCCATGTCTCTAATTATAGGCTTGAGTATGCCTCCTTCATTGATATCTTGAAGTCATACATCGGCTTTTAGAAGAAGATGACTCTTCACCATGATGTACACTACTAGATATGACTACCCAACACACCTCTTCAAAAAAATATCTCTGACATAAAGTCCCACTCTAGCACCTAGAAATAAGTGAAAAATTATAGAGATGATATACAAGATCATATTTCCTAATGGAGGCCCCGCTTAAACGTTTGTACTCAAAAGTATCCATTTTTCACCATATTGAGAAATTATATCATGAGATATATGAACCTCAATAATTACTCCACCAAAGTCATATCACCCCATTATAGCTCCAAAATCTCTTGAATCTATATAAAGAATAGGTTTGTAGGGTAGTAATACTCATGGAAAAATCTTTGAAACTCCTCACATGAAAGTGTCCCCTCACCATGGGTTTGGGTGACCATAATCCAAAAGAATCCTACTACTCCATAAATGAACTGGTCACAATCTCAACCATCAATTTAGTAGGGGTTTTCACAAGTTAGAAAACTTAAACAACCAACTCAAGCTAAAAATATTCTTCCTGAGGTTATAGATAACCATGAAACTTGAGTGGTATCTATAATTGAAACTCATGAAATGTGTTAAGACTATATGTATCGATGTCCTTTACCACTATAACAATCAGCTTCTCAACATGTAGATAAAAATCTGCATGAACTGTTGGTGGCATGTCCATATACCACTCATCAGGTAAAATCATTACTCTTGTATTTCCTAGATGAAACACCGCATTGAGAGGTACCTAAATTAAGGATTCGTCACTCAGTTAGTTATCATCATGACCCTATCTAGACATCATAACTAGATTTTGTCATAGAGGCATCTTAAAAGTTAAAATGCTATACCATGATTATATGAGAATATATGGGGAGATTACTCAATAAAGACATGAAATTCAAATACCCATTCCCATATTATGTATATACCATTGGTTTCCCTAAAAATTATGCCTCATCAGGTTAAGTCAATAATAAAGTGATCAAATTCCTGATATATGGACATTTCAGCTGCTGCACCATCACCGGGTTCCCTGGTCTTAGATTCAAATTTAAGAAACTTAACACTATTTCTCTAAGTTCCAAAACCAATCCCCTAAACACATCTATATCCAAACACTATCCCTAGGAAAAACCTACCTCTGATACCACTCTATCCTTATCCAACCCACCAAGTCCCTGATTGGGCTAGCATTAAGCCGAGAGTGACACCACAAGCCTACATCTAATAGGCCAAGTGTTGGTAACTATTGCCAAGTAGGCATATCTCAAAAAATGAGAGGCCTTAACCTAAATTACTTATACATACACACACATATCTATACAAAAAAAGGTATAATAATAAATTATAAAACATCATATTATTATCAAATCTATGAAATAACCTCTGGGTGAACATTAGAGTATAGATTAAGAATCCAGGTATAAAGAGGGGGAAAACATTCCAAATAAATGGAAATTATCCTAACCCAAAAAGACTGATAAAGATGAAGGATATTGACTTTCTCATAATATCAAGAACTGAACACTATACATGCTTATAGTATCCTAGTACAACTAAGATCCACCTACTCTAGGTCCACCAAGGCCTCCACTAAACTATATGTAATCTTAATAAGACATGAAACATGCAGTAAAATCCCATATAAGTGTGATGTATACATACCTAGTTAGATTCATTGAAAAAAATAAAGGAATAAATAACAAGAAGGTAGTAAAATCAACTGAAAAGACAAGAGGGAAAGGAAACCAAATACAGATATGCTCATAAAAATCTCAATCTAAGTGAGAGGAATATTGATCTCCACAGCTAGCTAAGAGAGATGAGACTATTTTTAGATCTAAGATCCAATGTTATCATGAGACTAGAATCCTAATGAAATGTCACTATAATATAATAGAGGACACATGCCTCACTAAAGGATAACTCATTTGAGGGAGTATCTACTCTAGTGTAAGACCTGTTTCCCACCATAGCTTGATGAAGGGGGAGTACCAAATCTAAAAATAATTTAAACACACTCCATTAATATGGGGGAGTACTGAATCTACCAATACATATGATATGGGGGACTTATTCTCTATAAAACCTAAAATTCAAGGGTGTACCAACCCCAACATCACTTTGATGGTCACACCTGATCCCTTTCATCACATAAAAATCACTGTAAGAATATTACAATTAACATAACCTCACTCCATATCTTCTATGACAAAACAAATGACATTGTGGCATACTATGTGTAAAACTACTTGGAGTGAACTATTCATGGGTCCAAATCCGAGCTTCATAAAAGAAGATAAAGGAGGTATGGGATGTTAAGAAAATAACATAATGTGTTCATCAGGGGTACATAATGTGTATTCCCAATACCATCCCAAGTCATGTCTCACTACCCAACATGGAATGTGAATACCCATGTACACACTGTGTGATAGGATCCACATGGCATGTGGGAACACCCGAGGTCCTAGGTACGTCCTTATATAAACACGACTTAGCTAGCTAGGTAGTATCACATAGAGTGTGTGACCAGCCACATGGAATGTGGTATTTTACTCGATATTCAATCCCTAGTATCTACATAAAGAGGATTATATAGTGTGTGTTCTTCGGAAACACTCAATGTGTAGTTGGCTTTTTTGTAGGCAAAAAATTATGGTCTCTATAATCTTCATGTTTCTACTATTTTTTGTAGATCTAATTTAAGATGGCTCTAGGTTTTCCCATCATGGATCTACCACTAATAGAAGTTGATTTCTAACCTCTGTAACTCCGAAATGTAAATTTTTGTTGAATATTTCCATTCACCTATTCCCAAATCAGTAAAAAATAATCCAATCCACCCATAGATCTCATTTGTGTCATTGTTTCACAAATATCTACAAACCATAATCTCCAAATTCATCAAAAAAACATTAATATGAATCTTTGGGTTCAAGCATGATTCAAACTAAATTGGGAATAGTCAAACTTCCACCCAGAACAGGGTCGATAGTGAATAATATGAATAATGGTATCAGAAAACCAAAGAAACATAAAATAAAGAAACATCATTGGCCAATAAGGTTATCTCCAATGATCATCATTATAAAAACTGAAGAATGGAGAAGAATTAATCAAGGTAATTTAAATCCAAATTTTAAATTGGCTGGGCTATGAAAAATGGGGAGATACTGAGATCTATAGAAGATAAATAAATCCATTCTGGAATTAAAAAAATTAGGAATAAAACTATAAATAGAAAGACATAGCTTAATAATGGATTGATAATTAGTGAAGAATACAATTTCTAGTGATGTCATTGAAGAATCCATTTCATTTTTTTTCACAATTCCCCTTGATCACACAATTTAAATCCTTGATTCCTCCTTCATTTGATCATCAATGTTCTTTTACAAAAGTGATGTATACTCTACCTCTCAAACTCCTAGGGTTATGTGGCTAACTCTAGAGATTTTCTATAAATGGGATTATATATAATTTTAATCTTGGTTGGGAATTTAAAACAAATATAATTAATTAATTAATTATATTCATTTTAATCTTTCTATTAAAGTGCATCATCCTAAAACCCAATGATTATGTAACTTATCTCATGCCTCGGGTAAACCACACATTTAGAATTCAATAGTGGTATCATTTTTCCCATTCGAGACTCCAATCAATGGGAAAATCATTTATTCTGAAAGAATGTATGTTCAGTTTAATATATTTAATATTTTTAAAATATCAATTCAAGGGCCCTAGGAAATTTTAACATCATGCTACCTCTAATGAAAAACCCATATATATATAAAAAGGGTATAAAAAATAAAATCAAAGTCATTAAAACCATCATATCCACTTCAAAATTATTTAATATTTCTTCTCGAAATGGATACCATAACCAATATGAACTTCTTTAATCTCAATACTCAGTCTCAATAATATTCTCCTATGGATTTTGTTTACAACTAAAGAACATAAATTACTATCAAATTATGAATTCTTAGTGATGAATAATCACTAAATAATTATAATATTAATTGATAGAACTTGGTGTAAGAGTTAGGAATATTTAATAACAATATCATGTTGTCTATAAAATAGTGATAAATGTTAAAAGCTTATCAAACCTTATTTTCTTGATTCCACATGATGAAATGATACCAATTCATAATAATTTTCATATAAAACATTTCATTAATCAAAATTCATAAATGTATATGATAATAAATACTTATTTAAAATCCAAATTCATCATTACAATCTCTATCATCAAATATGACTAAGGAACATATTAAATAAAAAATTCCTTTATTCACTTCAACAAAACTATTTAAACAGTTCACACATGAAACATTGTGAAATAATAACTTACCCATTTTAATAATTATCTATAAATATATATACTCTCTATAAGTAGATACATATATCAATGTATACTCACCCTTGTAATATTCTCCACTTTTTAAGCAAAACATAGGTAGATAAACATTAAGAAATATTTATATTTTAATTTTTTTATCCATGTTTGACAAAAATATCCAAAGAAAAGATGAGAAAGGGTCTGATACACCATACATTATCCTTTAAATGGGTAAGATTGAACTCCAAAAATCAACTTTAGATTCATAAATACATCCATAGGTAGTGTCTTGATGAACACATCAGTAATTTTCTCCTTTATTGGGAAAATTTAAAACTTCAATTCATTTATCTCCACAAGCTTGTTGATAAAGTGATATTTTATATCAATGTGATTATATATCAATAGTGAACCATTACCTTGAAATATTTATATAAATTTTATTATCAAATCCAAGAAGAATTGGCAATTTCACTTCGATATTGAGATCTTCAAACTGAGTCATCATTCACATAAATTGGGTTGTGGCATTTGTATTATCCACATATTTTACCTTGATGGTAGTCAAGGGGATATAATTATTATTATTAATATTCCAAAAAACACACCCCTCTACAAAATATAAAACTATACCAGATATTGAACTTTTATCATCATCACAACCTACCCAATTTTTATCTATATATCCAAACAAATTACACTTCCCTTTTCTCTAATATTTCAAAATAGGCCTTGTTACAACTCTAATGTACCTAATAATACTATTTATGAAATTGAAAAGGGACTATTTTTGAGAACTTGGATGACTATAATAGATATTAATATAATAAATAATATCTATCCATGAAGGTGTCAAGAATTAAATATTTATGATTATCTTATAGAGTTCTATTTGGTCGATTTCATATCCCTATTCATCTTTGGATTGATTTTTTCCCACTAAGATTATTGTGGAAATTTTATTTTAATAATACATACCAAATATTTTTAAGATTTATTTGACATAATTCTATTTTGAAAGAAATATGTGATCTATATCTTGAGAAATTTATCGGCTAAGAATGTACCTTATTTTTTCAAGCATGGATATTTTAAAAATATTTTTCATATCTTAAGAGAAATTTTCAAAAACATCTTCATTATTTAAAAAAAATATGATATCATCTTTATAAATAGTTACTAAGATAGATACCACTTTTCATATTTAATGTATAGATTGTTTTCCACTATTCAATTTCTAAAATTCAGCATCTTCAAGCTGGTGTCCAGCTAAGAATACTAAGCTCTTGAGGATTTTTTCAGTCTATATAAGTCCTTAGTTAACCTCCAAACATAATTCTCATATTATATAGGAAATAAAACTCATAGTTTCTCAATGTAAACCTACTATTCTAATTCACCATTTAGTAAGGTAGACTTGATATCCAATTGAAATATATTTTATTTCCTTTGTTATGAAACAAGAGAAAATATTCTAATGGTTTCAAACCTTACAAATGGTGAAAAGGTATCTTCATAGTTCAATCCTTTAACCAATTAATATCCTTTAAATACCAATCATGATTTTCTTCTCACCACTTTTCCCTTTTTATTTATCATATTTTGAAACGCCCACTTTGTTCTAATCACATTATTGTCTTTGAAGTTGAAAACTAACTCCCAAGTATAATTCTTCTCAATTTGGTCTAATTATTCATTCAGAGAATCAACCCACTCAATATTCTCTGATTCGTCTATGATATATTATGTTTAACTTGTGAGAATAATGAATTATGAGTTTTTTTCCTCAGATTTATCCTAGTTTTTACATGATAATTTTTGATCTTCAATGGTATTTGTACCTATAATTACATTTTCATCGTTGGATGAGATAAATTTGGTTGTTCCTAATCACATGAAAATGGTTAAATCTTATTCTCTAAACTATACATTTTTAACACTTTCATCTCTATCTAAAATTTATATAGGTTTTTTTTAAAAAAAACTATATCATCATTCCTTATTAAACTTGATTCATCATGTATAAAATCCTTTTTTGATTATTATAGTATCTTCACATTAGTATAATAAATTATTCTTCTGGACTCATTTTTATATAAGTAGTATCCCCCTCCATTTTGAGGATAATGAAGAAAAATTCCAACAATACTTATTGGCTCAAACATACCCATTTTATTATATTTTACCTTGATAATAGAAGGGATTATAAACACATGAATATACTTAAAATGTGGAGAATTTTTTTAATACATCTCATGAGGGGGAATATATGAAATTTATTTTTTTAAAATGGTTTTGAATATGAATCATGGTATTGATAGATTTCCACCAAAAAATATCTATAAGTATCATGTTCGACCAACATTTTACAATCCATCTTCACTAAAAACATGGTCTTCTATTCTTCCACACCATTTTTTGTGTGTATAGTTTATTGAGCTCATGTCAGATTCTAGGATTTTGTAGATAATCTTTCAACATCCAAATTTTAAGCTCATGTGTACTATCAATATTATTATTATTGAGAGAAAAATTACACTCATTCTCTGTGCTTATTTTTTAAAAAATAAACATGTTTATAGCCTCAAACTTGTCCTTCATAAACATTACATAAGTAATGTGAGGGAAGTAATCAATAAAATTAATAAATTAATTATCTCCTTTAGTTTATTACTTTATCATGGTCTCACAAACATCTTAATAAATGAACTTCAAAGGATGAGTAGAATGAATCTCTACATTCTTATATAAAGAGCTAAAAATATTTCCCTTTTATAATGTTGATCAAATACAATCACATTATATCCTTGGGTGATCATGTTAATATTCATTTTTCTGAGATGATCAAGCAGTCAATTCCATAATTAATTCTCTTATTTCATTCTAGATAATAATAATTTTTAGCATCACCTACTATAAATAATTCACCTCTAGTTTTTTACTCTTTTCACTTCTCATGTGACTTTGAGGTTCTTAAATAGGAACCCATATTTCCTAAAAATCATTTCATTTCCATCATCACAAAGCTGAGAAAAACTTAACAATTTGTGTGTTAATTGGTCAACATGATGATTTTCATAGATTCCAGTTGTTATTTTTCAACAATAGTTGATCAAAATCCTTTAAAATTTAGTGACCCATCATTTAAAAAGGATAATAAACCTTAATTTTTCTTTTAAATATCATTAAAAAATTTAAATCTTCTTTTATGTGAGATTAATATCCACTATCCAAGATCCATGGACTTTCCCATTTGGATTCATTGAGTGCAACTTCAATAAAAAAAATATTTCTCATTAACTTTACTATTATTATTATTATTAGGATTTAGAGTATTAAAACATGTGTTTTATTATGATGGTATAGGTATGATACATTCATTTTCATGGTGACCATACTGAACACACCTTACATAGACTTTATAACAGCACTGCTCTTTATTACACACTTTAGCATGATTTATTACATAAACATTCACTTGATAAAACTTGAAGGATAGAGAGGTATAGTGTCTTTGGGGATTAGGAACATTAAATGACAACTTAAGATACAAAAATCCAACATCTTTATTGAAAAATTCATTTACATGACCACAACATTCCTTCGTACTTAGCATTGCATGGGATAACCTAAGGACATACATACAAAAAAGGTGAGTTATAAAGCCCATTAAGGGAGTGAAAATGGCATAACATGAAGAATACAATACATGTTATGTAATAGGCATGTCAATTGAGCATAAGATAAAAATGATCATAAAGGAATGATATAGCGTGATTATCATAACGTGGAGATATAGCGACAACATTTAACATGATATTAGCATGAGCCAAGGATCATTGCACATGGAGCATGATTAAACCCTCATTGCACTTGAATTAGCATCAGTAAACCCTCATTTAATTTGAATTAGAATGATTAAACCCTCATTTCACATGTTTTATAATGATACTATTCTTTATCCAATGCATTGGAGCACTATCAGGGTGTACCCTTATTAATAATTTCATTTCATGCATAAGTGTGCCCCATGGATCATACGAAATGGATTCATTAAACATCATAATTTATTCCAAAAATAAGTGATGTGTAATAAATAAATGTAATTCATAAATCAGTAAGTACATGTTCATACATTTGAATACCCTTTATAGAGAAATGGGTATGGTATTCACTTACACAATGATTTTGGCATGGGAAATTTTGGTATAACTTCAGCAGCATAACGACGTCAAATAGAAATTGTAAAATTAGTTGATGAGATAGAAATGGGTCTCTAATAATTTATACATGAAAGGGACTATAATTTGGTCATGGAACATAATATCCCAACATATTTATGTAATTTAAATTTCAAATATAAAATAATTTCTTGAATGAAAATGAGGATAGAGAAATCACTTCCAGAATTTCGGCATGGTGACGGGTGTACATGGGAGGAATTAATGAGAGATAAATGGGTCTATCATCATTAAAACATAAGAAGGGTAGTATATGGAAGGTGAAAAATTATACCTCAACATTTTTAATTGATAATAAAATTTCATGAAAATATAAGGAAACTTGGACGTAAATATGGATGGAAGGAAAGTGAGGATCCCTTATCTGAAAGTGTGATACCAAAGGCTTGGGTGAGGCTTGAGAGAAGATTCTTGGGAGATTGGGGAGACTTAGGAGGATTATAGAGAGAGTAGGTCAGAGGTTGGTCAAGCTACAAATGGTTTGAGTGAAGATTAATTGGGTATTGAGTGGTTTTATATAGAAAATGAGAGGGAATTCTTTAATATTTAGGTTTTGGACATTACACATTAAATTAATCAAAACCATAAACCATCCCATGGTTTTTTTTTAAAGGGGACTGTAAAAAATTATTTTATAAATCCAATGGTAGAAATAATTAAAATATTAGTCTTGATTATGTGAAGGTTAGTCACACTCTCAAGGAAATATTTTTAAAAAGTTAAAATATTTAATAAGTCTCGGAGGGTCCACTACAACATAAATAGGGTTTAGCGGTGGTTTTTTTGCGGCGGTTCACAAAACCACCGCTAAATGTTTTCCGAAAAATGTTTCACAACGGTTTTTAATAATCCTCCGTTAAACCCATATTTTTTTAAAAAATCCCGACCCTTCCCTACCCCGACCCCTGTTTCCCCCAACCCTCCCGACCCCTCGCGCTCCCTTCTTCCTGCAACCGCCCCCCCTGGGTGACCCCGCGACGTCTCTGTTGAACGTGAAACCTCCTTCTTCGGCGACCCCGCGACCAGCATCTACGGTAGAGCCCACGACCGGAGACCCCGGCGACCTAAGACCCCCCTTCTCCCGGAGACCCTTCTCACTGCGACCGTGAACCCAAAGTGAGTTTTCCATTATGATAACATTTTTCATCTTTTTTTACAAGATTTTGTGCAATATATGTTTATTATTTGATTAGAATGTTTTTTAATCCAAGTTTTAGCATGTTAATTTGAAGAAAATTGTAAATTTGATACCTAATTCATGTTTAATTGAAATTGGTATTCCATGTTTTAATGGAATTGGATAAAGAAAATTAATCTAGAAATACTTATTAATGATAATAATAAAGAGGTATGTTAATGGAAATTTGCATCCTTAAAATTCAATGAAACATTAAGTTTTGATTGAAATAATATTTAAATAATTAATAGGTTATGGTAGCTAATTCCACATGTTTATCATAGTTTTAACCTATGATAAATGAATCAGTTAATCCAAAATAGAAATAAAACTGGTTGTTTAATAAAGATAACCGTTTGGGGTCGAGTGAGCTTATTTTCATGTGATGTTCAGATACATTGTTTCTAGGGCATATATTCCCTATTGACTCTTTTTATTGTTTATTTACTTCTATATTTTTATTTTAATTGAGTATTTTTATATGATTCTTTTTTATCTTGAGATGGATGAAGATTGAAGGTATATGGTTAATAAGACTTGGGTTTTTTGTTGCAGTTGGCACCTGTTATGGTGGAATCATGGTGATATGCATGGTGTATCGGGATTGATGGAATGGGTTGAACATGTGATTTCCCATTATTATGTTAAAATATAGGATAATTTCTTATGAAAAAAACTTATTTAAATTCGGTTTTTGATTTCCCATTATTTATTGGAAATCGAACCATTAGTGGTGTCCTTGGTAGAGACTCTTATGTAAGGGTAGCATGGGACTTTTTGAGTTGTCTTGGAATATAACCACATGCATTCTCCATAGACCTCCTTTTTAATGATGGATTAGTTGATTGGATTTTGAGCCTAGTGAATTTTTTAATCATAACATGGTGTTAGGTTTGATGCATTCTCATTTTAAGTTGATATCCTTTGGTAGGTAGTGCCCTTAGAACATTAATACCTTTCTATTAAAAGGAGTTTTCTGATGCTCAGTTCTTTTCAGGTGTCATTGCCCCTCATATGACTCTTCAGTTCTAATGAAACCCATTTTTTTGGGTGGTTATTATGTTTTAGGCCATTTTATTTTCATGAGTATCGAGAAATGCTCAGTTTTAGTGGGATAGGCTTACCTCAAGCATTGTCATCTACTTTTCAGGTCGCATGACCCTTTATTTTCCTCAGTGTTGGACAACATTGTATGCTTTCATTCATGTTGATGGTCATATGAGTCAATATGATGTTGTTTTAAATCTATTTTATGTACCTTCTAATTCATTAATGCATGGGGTGGAAAAACTATATATAGTAATCAGGATGTTCCAATTTCTTATTGAACCTATGGTAACATTCTTACATCTATGTTTTCCCTGTCGAGTTCTAAATGTTGTAATGAATGTATGGAGTTCGGTTAAATAATTGAACCATGGTCTGTTTTTTAAGGTGTCGGGTCATCTACGGAGTTGAGTGACCTATGAATTAAATAATCAAATATGTCTCAAAGAATTAGAGGACTTCAAAAAGAATAAGGTGTTTTGGCATGCTGGTCGGTTTGGTTTTGGCCCTCTTTATGATTTTTATAACGTAATGAGTGTGCTTGAGGGGAGAATCAAACATATGTTTGATGTGAATATGATATAAATAACTTATTAATGTCTGATATATCTCTAGTTTTGATAACTAGGACACTCCAAATGTTGGGAGAATCTTTTCATTTTTGTTAAACATGTTTCCTTCCCGGTAGAATGAACACAACCTAAGATGTCAATTGAAAAATGGAAATTTTTTCTAAAGTTTCTTTTGAGCTCTCATGTCTTAAATCTATTCAGTTATTGCTTGGAAATACAACTTTGATATGGTTGGTTGTGTATGAAACCATTTATAAACATCATTCCTCTTACAGGACATCTAAGTTCAAGCCTAAACAATCACATAATGTCTTGGGTTTAAAATACATTATGATCGGTCTAGATCGCATGTCAATGGGGTGTTGTTTGAGGCAACATAATTGTGTGATCGACATTGTTATGATAAGTGTGTAACCCGATATTATTACTACTCCTCAATGAGGTGTTGACGCTGTCTTCTATGGACCAGACTTGTTCGGTCGTTCTGGAGTGGTAAATGTGATCAATGAACCATCTTTATTATATTATGCATACTTTATGATCAATGGGTCATCTTTATTATATTATGTTTCTGTAATCTTACACTGTCGTATATTTTTTGTAGGCACATTTTGATATACATGGATAAAATCTGGATCATATTACCGAAGAACACACCTCATTATGTTAAGGGATTGAATGAGTTTTTAGATTTTTCAATTTCTAATTGATCTGTTGAAGGGAGAATAAAATGTCCATGTCCTAAATGTAAATTCAGACTATGGTTCAAGAGAGATGAAGTTTATGAACATTTAATACTAAATAAATTCCCTGGTCAATATTTGTGTTGGATTTTGCATGGAGAATCGAACGTTACAGAAAGATTGAGCACTGATGTTAATCCACAGAATGAGGTCCCAAGTTCGTTGACAATGGAAAATGAAATGCAAAACCTCATAAATGATGCATTCGGCACTGCAAGAAACCACTATCAGCATCAAAACATATCACAACAACCAGAAGAGGGTGCTACAAATTGCAACATGACAAGTGATATTTTTGAGACTGTAACATAGGCAGATCAAGATTGTAACATATCATTGGATCCTCCTCTTGATTCTGTGGATCCAAATGTAAGAGAAAACTTCACTGAGGAAAATGTGTTTTATGATTTAGTTGACGATGGAAATCAAGAGTTGTATAGTGGGTGTTTGAAATATTCAAAGCTTTCATTTCTGCTGAAGTTATACCATATCAAATGTCTATGTGGAATTACAAATAAGGCAATGTCCATGATATTGGAATTGATTCGTGATGCATTTCCTGAAGCAAAAATCCCAAAATCTTTTTATTATATGAAAAAAGTTGTTAACAAGCTTGGTCTGAATTATACAAAAATACATGTGTGTCCCAATGATTGTATGCTTTATTGGGGATAGGATTCAAGTAGACATAATTGTAAGAAATGTTCTTCTTCTAGATGGCAGGAAAAGGGTGATGTTGGAAGTCTGAATGAACATAATTTCATAGAGAAGAAGAAAAGGAACACACCAGCAAAGGTTTTGCATTACTTTCCTTTGAAGCCTCGATTGCAAAGATTATTCATGTCATCGAAAACCACTGAATACATGAAGTGACATTCTGTAGATAATAACAATGATGGGTTAATGAGACATCCACGAGATTCCCAATCGTGGAAGACATTTGATTCATTACATCAAGATTTATCAGCTGATTCTAGGAATGTTCGATTGGGATTGGTTTTTGATGAATTCAACCCATTTGGGACTTTGAGTACTAGTTATATAATTTGGGTAGTTGTTTTGATCCCTTATAATTTGCCTCCATGGATGTGTATGCAACAAACATCTGTTATCCTTTCGATGATTATTCCTATAAAAAAAATGCCTGGAAATGATATTGATGTATACTTGCAGTCTTTGATTGATGAATTGCAGGAGTTATGGAGAAACGATGTTGAGACATTTGATGCTTGTTCTAAAACAATGTTCAAAATGCATGCTTCTTTAATGTGGACCATTAGTGACTTCCCTCGGCTTGGGAATTTATCTGGTTGGAACACTTACATGGGTTTGGCTTGTCCTGTTTGTAACTTTGATTTTGAGCCCAAATGGCTACCTCACAGTAAAAAATGGTGGTTCTTGTGTCATCGAAGATTTCTCGATGCATCTCATAGATTTCGGATGAACAGATCAAAATTTAATGGTTCCATTGATCATAGACCACCTCCAAAGTTGTTAACTAGTTCTGAAATATTGACACAGCTTGAAAATGTTGAAATAGAATTTGGGAAGGATCTTCATTTGAATGATAGTGGAAAATGGGTCTGAAGTGCATCATCAAGCGAAATCGGAATGCAACAATGGAAGAAAAAAAGTATATTCTTCAAACTTCCGTATTGGGAATTTAATTTGTTGCGGCATAATATTGATGTGATGCATATTGAGAAGAATGTCTGTGATAATTTGATTTTCACATTGCTTAATGAGCATGTAAAGTCGAAGGATCATCTCAATGATAGTAAAGACTTACAAGTAATGAACATAAAACGTGATCTCTGGCCAGATGAGAATGAAAAGTATCCTCCGGCAATTTTTGAAAAGAAAAATTGGGATAAAGATACATTCCTTTGAATTTTAAAGAATTTTAAGGTATCTTATGGGTATTCAAGTAACATCTCAAGGTGTGTTGACTTGAATAATCGTAAGTTACATGGATTGAAAAGTCATTATTCGCATATTTTGATACAACAGTTACTACCATTGGCATTGCGTACATTATTACCTGAAAAAATTACTACTATTGTACTCCAATTCTGTACATTTTTCAGACAACTATGTGAGAAATCTCTACGTACATTTCAGCTTGACAACCTCCAGGAGAGGTTTATATCGACCCTTTGTGTAATTTATATGATCCTTTTTCCATCATTTTTTACTGTAATGATGCATTTAACTGTGCATTTGGTTGAGGAAGCTAAATTAGGAGGCCTCGTTCATTATCGATGGATGTGCCCAATTGAGAGGTACTTTATTTATATGTTTTTTAGTTAAGTAAACAATTTTTGGTACTTAATTAAATGCATAATTATGTTTATTTTATTTCACAGATATCTTGAGCATTTGAAATCATACGTGAGAAATAAAGCTCAACCAGAAGGCTCTATTGCTGAAGGCTAGTTGGATGAGGAGTGTCTTGCCTTTTGTTCTCGATAATTGGATGATATTGAGACAATATTTAATCGACTTGGACGTGTTGAAAACACATCGACTCAATCTCAAATATATCAGAAATCCAAAATATTTCCAGCTATTTGCCGATCAGTTGAGAGTACCTCAAATGTGACACTGACTGAATTGGAATTATTACAGGCACATAGATATGTGATGCTGAATAGTGAAATTTCATATCCATTTATTGGATAGTTGAGGATACAAAAAAAGAGACGAATGAGAGTCCAAACACGAAATGAGAAAGATATAATGAAAGCTATTAATAAAGAACTTGTAGAATGGTTTGCACGACGTGTAAGTTCATAAATATTGCAATAAGTACGAATATTAGTTTGGAACATACATTTTGTAAATCTAATAAAGTATATTTCTTTTATCTGATCATGAATACCAATACTCAAGTAAAGGTGTCAGAAGATTTGAAGTTTCTTGCTAGAGGTCCTCTAAAACAAGTTAAAAAGTTCGACGATTATAATGTGAATGGCTTTAGATTTCATACAATCGATCGAGAAGTGGGTTTGAAAACACAGAATTGTGGTATATTTACATTTTCTGAAGTGGAATACTATGGAAAGCTATATGATATTATTGAATTAAACTACCACGGACATTTTTATGTTGTTTTATTCAAATGCAAATGGGTTGATATTATCAGAGGTGTTAAAAGAGATTCCTTGCAATTTACTTTTGTGAACTTATCTCGCTTGATGGATGTTGGTGATCGTGAACTGCATGATACATATATATTAGCATCACAATAAAAAATGGTATATTATGTGAATGATGTTTTCGATGAAGGGTGGAGTGTAGTTGCTAACGTAATACAAAGAGATTTGTATGATTTGAGTGATGAAGTGGATAATTTGACCTCTGAAATTGAATTTAATCAAGAACAGACAGTAGAATTATTTTTCCATCATGATATTGAAAATATTAGTCTAGCAAGGATGAATGAAGTGGATGAAGCAATGGATTAGGAAACCAACATGATTGAAGGGAAAAATGATTGTATGTACAATTACTTATTTATTTAGCAACCACTTGTTTCATTTCAGCAGTCATTCATTATTATTGTTATATATATTTTGTCTATTAGTACTGGGAATATATTATCATTTTTAAATTTTTTTTCTGCATAATTTTTTTGAAATATATATTCTGAACTTAATTTTATTTGATTAAATGACAGTAATTTTAAGGAATAAGCGGTATACTATTTCATCTAGTTCCTCAACAGATGACGATCCATCTGGCTCCCTCCCCACGACATCTGAGGCACCAGCTGCCTACAATCCTACACCATCTCCCCATGCACCATCTCTCACAGCATCTTTGGGTGTCCCATTAGAGGTTGAGTCGTCGACTCCCCCTTCAGGAGCCTCAGTAGTGGGGCAGTGACACGCCCATTCCAGTTCATCATAGGCGTACTGGACTGTCATTGTCATAGGTACAAATTTTAATTAAATAAATTTATTGCATTTTTTTAAACTAATTGTTTGCTCATTGAAGATGAAAAAAATAAAACTGTGGAGAAAAACATAAAAATTAAAGATGTTTGTAATATTATTGGTGAAAAGATAGTCGTGCCATTTGATTCTTATGGGGTCCCGACGGATGACACCACGAGGTTACTTGGCCAGATTCTAGGCCAGCTGGCAGCAGAGCCCATTTCCCTTCCTAGTTCATATGATGATTGGAGAAATATGCCTCCAAGCTAGAAAAATGATGTTTTGATTCTCAAATAAAGGTAAATTTATTACATTATGGTTTAATTGAATTTCATGTTACTAATATGTTCAAAATGAATTTCTGTATACAGATGTTCTTCCACTTTACAGTTGTTGATGTGATAGCACAGAAGTGGACGTTGAAAAATCTAGGTAAGAAATGGAAAGATTTCAAATGGAGATTGTGGTGTGATGTTAACAATACCTCATTGAATGTGCAACAAATTTATGAGAAGCTACCAAGTGGGGTATAGAAAGAACAGTGGAAAGTTTTTGTTGACAGACATCGTGATAAGAAGCGGATGGTATTGAAATATATATTATTATATTATCCTCATTTTACATGTATACATGTATATTAATTGGAAATGACATTTAATAAATTACTGTTAAATTGAATTTTATTTATTTTAGGATCTCTCAAGAAATAATGCTTCAAACTGGGCTAAGTAAGTTATCCCTCACACTGCGGGCTCAAAAATATTTTCTAGAAGCTGAACTACATTGGTAATCTTTTAATTAGTTTAAATATTTATAAGAAAGTATTATCTTTTTAATATATTGAATTGTTGATTTATCTTTTCTTAATACAGTCAAAGATTTTTGGGCACGAAGCATCCCAAACTGAACTATGGTTGGATGTTCACAAGAAATCAGATGGAAGTTTGGTTAATGAGCCTGCTAAATAAGTTGGGGTATGAAGTCAATTTTTTATTATAATAACTTATTATAAGTTTTTACTGTGTTAATATATATTGATATTTGATTTATAGGTAAAAATTAAAGAAATATGGGATTCCAATCCTGCGCAGTTCTACTCAGTCTCTCAGGATGACCCGGTTTCTAAAGTCCTTGGGAAGGAGAATCCTGGTAGAGTGTGCGGGATGGTTTTGGGACCCGTACCATCTAAGGTTTTTAGCAGGACACCAGGGATGGTAGATGCATCTACTTCTGGCTTTAGTCATCCCATACCTGGAGATTCTCAAAAAGAGATTGTTTCTCTACGAAACATAGTTCACCAGTAGGGGGATCAGATATCTTCTTTGCAGAAAGAGTTGATTGAAATACGTCAACATATGAGCAGATATGCCCCCAGTGGTAGTGCATCAACTGGTGGTATGTAGGTAAATCACAAAAAAAATAAAAATTATTTATTTTTCTAACTTTCATTGGTTTTAAGTTTTAATATAAATATGAAACTGTGTTTAATTTTCAATATAATGTTCTTACAGGTGAAAGCAGAAAGTGGTGATGAAGGTGGTGAGGGTGGTGATTCATCACCAGACCATGAGTAGTTGTATTTTTCATGTGTTGAACAAATATTGGAACAATTGTTTTGTATATGTAACATTTGTGGCACATAGTTTCCACCAAACATTTTCATGTCCTAAAATTTCCTTGATTTCTCATGTTTCCTTTTATGCATTTTATTGATTTCTGATGTTTCTTTTTATGTCTTGATTTCTTGAGTGTGGTATACATCATTCCATTTAGGCCTGTGTTTGAATTGGCAGTCGATATTTTGGATGACTAGGAGTTAAACCCATTGTTGATGTGTGGAAAAAAATGGCTCATTTCACATGTTATACTATTTTGAATTTGAACTAAGTAATATTCTCTTATGTTGAGATGGTTTTACTATTTTTTAGTGGTGAGGGGGTAGTGGATTCATCCACACCTGTTTCATACTCAATAGAATCATGTTTCCCAACATCAATTGGGTTAACATTGAAGAAATATACTAATGTGTTACCACCAATAGGAAACACATATTTACATTGTAAGAGGGATATCATTAATTTGGGTGTGATCCCATAGGATGAATGATACTGGAGATGACCATGAGGAAAAAATGATAAAAAATTCCCCCACCCATGTGGGTTATGTTTTCCATTGTAATTTTATAGTCACAAACTCCACTTAGGATAGATTATGATGCTTTTAGATATTAGAGCATTATAACCATCCCTAGTATATTATCTAGATATTCTAATGGGTCACAAGGGTGTTTAAACTAGTAGGGGTATAAATATACTCTTGAGTGTCAGTGGTTGGATATCCCTAGTGGGATCAACTTTTAGATGCTTGAGTATAGACAATAGGAAAAAACACCCTATATATCTTCTTGAGTACTCAAGGTCACATGTTAATAAAAATGACTATAGTGAACATGATACTCATAATGAAGTTATAAGGTGATTTCTACTTTATGGTGGACATATTAATCCAAATCAATATGATAAGAGAAGAACATGTTCTCATGATCTATTGAAAGTATAAAAAAAGTTTGGATGTGAAATTATGGACCAATGGTTTTTCCATAGAATATTTTTAGTTGGACAACCTGTGGGGCATTATTCCATATAGATTACCATGAGTGTCATATAATGTCAAGATATATCCATTTAGATGGTATTCCTAAAATAAGGTGTGAACCATCATGCACTCATTTTACAAGGGTATGATACAATGTATGTCAGGGTATGGGGAACATATATTCATAGAAATTGAGTCCTATGTATGACATAACAATTGTTTTCATGCCTCACCATTGTGTTCCTTATGGGTACTATCAGCTTGTTTTTGGTCTTGAACATAATTGGTGCATTTGGTGATTCAATTTTAATTGAAGGATGTGATGAAGGTATTGAAAATTAAACACAATAAAGAAACCCATCAATACATCATCAAATATAAGAGTTCATAGTTTATCAATCCAATTCCATGTTAATGGATTCACAATAGGTTATCTATTTTTTTGATAAGAACCTCCAATGGGTTTCCATGTATATAAATATTTGGTATGGATGTCCTTTTAGAACTAAATTACAATTAAAGGTGTTCACTAGTGATTCATATACTATAGATTCTTCAAAATAGGTATTGGTAAAAGGTGTGAGATTTTGGGATCATCAAATATTCTTTGGGTGGAATCATTTGAATTATTGGATTCCCTTATAGATTTATGATTTTTTAATGAATAATATCAAAATACTAGTGTTTAATTAGTTACCCCTATTCCTATGATCTCTCTAAATCTGTGTAGATATGAAAATATATGATTTTTAGGTTAATCATACATATAATACATGTTCATGATTCATTTTTTTAAGGCCACATAGGTAGGAAATTATTCATTTTTCTCTATACAAAGAGGTCATAGGTGTTTACATTGTTGGGATAAGGCCCATCCAATGAGAATGATATGAATCTCTATAAATAGAATCATAACACACATAGTTTATTAATGATTAGTGGGATACATCATACCATTTATGCTCAATTTAAATAGAAATATTTCAAGAATCATAACTTTTTGTGAAGGGGAACACTTTGTGAAAGGTACCTAGAAATAGATAGTGTTTGAATTTATCATGAGTTTCAATTTCAGTTTCATATTGGTCTTCAATGACTAATTTGGAGAAGGTATGGTTGTGTATTACACCTATTAGAGGGCCCATATATTGTTTTCAATATCATATATGTTGGTATGATGATAATGGATGAATGCTTAAGAGGCTGGGGCATACAACTTAAAGGTGGATATGATATTCATTTCTGGTTTGATTTTTCTTTTAGGGCAGGGGTGCAGCAGAAGCAAAAAATTTATTTTTTTTCTGGTCAGCTTTTAGCAGCGGTTTAAACCGCCGTGAAATTACATTGGCGGTGGTTTAAACCGCCACTGAACTGTGAAACCCATCGCGAAATGTTAAAAAAATTACGTTTTGTGGTGGTTTTAACCGCTGCTACATAGTGGAATCGTAGGTGCTCATTCCATGGTGGTTCACTTGACTTCATTGGTGGTTTTACGGCCACTGGATTTGAGTTTATTCATGGTGGTTATAACCGCCTCGAATAAACTGATGTCAAGGGCTCGTAAAAACCACCGCCAAACTCAGTAAAACCTCCGCGATATGAGGCAGCTATGATGCTTTCCTTAAACTGCCATGAAACGGAAATAACCACCTCTAATAGATTGGCGATGTCGTATTAGGTGGCAGTTTACAGAAACCAACGCCAAACCATGTAGCGGCGGTTTAAACCGCCGCTAAATGGCGATTCTATTGTAGTGGTCCAATAAGGCATTGTAAAATCAATCAAAAAAATATAAAAACACATTATTTTAAAGGTAAAGTATATATTATCCTAATATCCCTTTTATAGTATTTTATTACTTTACTATTGGGTCATTATGATGTCGTAAAATAAATTCTATATTGAAACGGTATTTAATTTCTACCCAAAAATTCGATTGTCTCAGAAAATTATGAAAAATTCACCATTAGATAATTTAAACATCCTGAATCCAAAAATAATATTCATTTTAACTAAATAATTTTCTAAATATATGAATTTTCACTTGTAAAATAAAAACTGATATTTATCAAAAATTCATGGGTTTTGAAAAAAAATGCTTTCAAACCTTAAGAAAATTTACAATTATATTCATAAAAATTATACGATCATTTATATTTAATAAAATGTAATTTAGTAATAATATTTATTAAAATATTATTTAATTCAAATATCCATTAATTCATCAAAATAGAATTCTTAATTGAATATTAATTAAAAATACTATTTTTTCTTCAAAAAATATTTACAAAGTAACAATAATAAAATGAATGTGTATTATATATTTTATACAAAAATAAGGCATATAAACATAGTGTTAGGGTCTTATTACATAACCCCTTATAACACCCACATAAAACCTAAGGATAAGGTGTGTGATGGTGAAAAATTCTTGGGGCTGCTCAGATAACATCGCTCAGGTGGTAATCTCTTTTAACATACACTTCTCCCATAGGTTGTTCCATTCAAGCTTAATGTGTTGAAGCTCGACTTGGGATTATTCAAGAGTGAATCCCAGTGATGCTACCTCTTTTCTAATCTTTGAAAAATGGGATTTTTATGGAGAAATTATATTGGATGAGGCCATCGCTTCCTTTTTCTGATTAAATTGGATTTTTTAAAAGCCATATATTTATACTAATAATGTGATCATTATTAAATAGCTATATTATAAATGGTAAAAATTCTTAAAGGTATTTTAAAATACCAAAACATAAAAAAAAAAAGTAAGTTCATGTGTTTTATATAACAATTTTAAATAATAAGACATTTAATTATATCAAGAGTAATTTTCATTAATAAAAGTTTGGGGCATTACAATCTTCCCCCCTTAAGAAATTTTGCCCTAGAAATTTCTTTTTCCCACTCTAAAATAGATAAGGGTAACTCTGCTTCATCACTGCCACAGATTCCCATGTTGCTTCTTCAAACATGTGGTTTCGCCACAACACCTTGACGAGGGGAATTGTCTTATTTCCTAGAAATTTATATCTATGATCTAATATCATCACCAACTTCTATTTATTGGAGAGGTCATTCTCCAATGGTACCACCTTTGGATTGAGTACAAGTCATGGGTCAGGTATGTATATCTTTAAGAGGGATACATGGAATAAATCATGTACTTGAGATAGGTTTGGTGGGAGTGTTAGTCGAAAGGCCACTGATCCAATGCGATCAAGGATCTAAAATGGGCTTATGTACATTGGAATAAGCTTTCCCTTCTTTCAAAATATCATAACTCTCTTACATGGTGATATGTGAAGGAATACCATATCCCCAACATCAAACTCTAGGTCTTGTCGATGATTATTAGCATAGCTCTTTTGTTGACTCTGAGTAGCTTTAATGTGCTGCTAGATGGTCTTAACCTTCTCCACTATTCCTTCAACCACTTCTAGACCTAGGATTTTTTCCTCCCCAACTTCATCTCAACATGTCAGCATTCTGCACCTCTTCCCATAAATGCCTTCATAAGGATCCATTTGGATGCTTGAGTGGAAACTGTTATTGTAAGAGAACTCAACCAGAGGAAGGTGTTGATCCTATACTCCCTTGAAGTCCATTGAGAATTATCTCAACATGTTCTCAAGTGATTGGATAGTCCACTCAGATTGTCCATCAGTTTGAGGATGATAGGTCGTACTAAAGTTCATCTCTATTTTCAGAGCATTTTAGAGACTCTTCTAGAACTTAGAGGTGAATCTTAGATCTTGATTGGATACATTTGATAGTGGTACTCCATGGATCCTTACCACTTCTGTGATGTATATATGTTCCAGTTTTTCCAATGAAAAATCCTATCAAATTTTAATGAAGTGTGCAGTCTTTGTAAGATGATACACAACAACCCAGATAGCATTGTTTCCTTTGTATATCTTCAGAAGTTTGGTGACAAACTCCATGGTGATGTTTTCCCATTTCCATATTGGTATGGTTAATGGTTTCATCATCCCTTTATACTTGTTCCTCTTAACCATCAATTTATAACATACCAATCACTTTGATGTATATTCAGGGATCTCTTTATTCATGTTATCCCGCAAATATTTCTCTCAGATATCTCGATACATCTTTGTGTTTCTTAGGTGAATAGAGAAATTTAAACTATGTTCATCATCCAAAAGTTCATTCTTTAAATCTGGATTTGATGGAACACATAGTCTTGTCCCAAATCTCACAATTCCTTCTTCATTAACATTGAAATTCGAGGATTTCCCTTTTTTGATAGTTTCCACTTTCTTCTAAATTCTTATATCATCCTTTTGAGCATCCTTTAACCTTTCCAAAAGATACGGTTGAAGAATAATTTGTGAAAGGATTGATGATTTACCCTTCTTTATGATTCCCATGTCCATCTTCATCAAATATAAGAGGATTGTATCATTTTCAATTCTCATCAATGAAAAAATCATTGGGTCCTTTCTACTTAGAGAATCCACCACCTTGTTCTCTTTCCCGTGGTGGTAATGGATTGAGAAATCATAGTATTTGATCATATATAACCATATTCATTGGAACATGTTCAACTATTTCTATGTAAATATATACTTGAGGATTTTGGGATCTATATATATTTCACACTTCTCCCTAAATAGATAATACAACCAAATTTTCAAAGTGAAGATTACTACAGCCAACTCCAAATCATGTGTTGGATAGTTTTTCTCATGAAATTTTAATTTATCAGAATAATAGGCAATGAATTTGTCATTTTGCGTCAACACATATCTCAGGACCTTCTTCAAAGAATCACTAAATACCATAAAAAGTTATCTACTTGTGGGTAATGTGAGAAAGGGAATAGTGATAAGCCTATTTTTCATCTCCTTGAATCTATATTCTCAATCATCACTCCAAGAAAACTTGACTCTCTTATGAGTTAGCTTTGTAAGAGGGATTGAAAATCATGGTAAATTTGTCACAAATCATTGATAATATCCAGCTAACTCCTAGAATCTATGGTTATTTGTCATAGATGTTGGCCTCGTCCATCCCTCAATTGCATTTTTCTTGGAGGTATCCACAGATATCCCATTGCTTGTGATGATATAATCCAAGAATGAGACTTACTTCAACTAGAACTCACACTTGATGTACTTTTCAAAGAGCTTCTCCTTTCACAATGTCTCTAGTACATTGCTTAGATTCTCCTCATGCTCCTCCTTGGTTTTGGAGTATATTGGAATATCATCTATAAATACTACCAAAAAATTTTCAAAGTAATATCTAAAGAATATACTCATTAAGTACATGTAGATTTTTGGAGTATTAGTGATTTTGTAAGGTATTACTATAAATTCATAGTGCTCGTACCTTATATGAAAACAGTATTGGGGATATCCTCCATCTTCACCCATACTTGGTAATATCCTGACCACATATCTACCTTGTAAAATTAGTGTTCTCCACATATCTTATCGAACAAGTCATCAATTTGTGGCAGAGGATACTTTTTCTTTATTGTAATTTTGTTGAGCTTATGATAATCAACACAAAGGCGCATTGACACATCCTTCTTCTTGACGAAGAGGACTGGTTCACCCCATGGTGAAGCACTTGGGCGTATAAACCCTTTATCAAAATTCTCCTATAGTTATTTCTTTAGCTCCTCAATCTCCACAACATACAATCTATATTGATTCTTTTATATTGGTAAAGCCCCAGGAATAAGATCAATCGAGAATTCAATATCTTGTCTAGGACGAAGACCAGACAATTCCTCAGGAAACACATCAGTGAATTCTCTCACAATAGGCATGTCTTCATGGATGGTTGCTTCCTTATACTCAATCATATGAGCAAGATACACATTCTCATAGGTAAGTAATATACATGCTTGAGATGATGGTGCTAAAGAAGATTCATCCTCCTCCTTGCACCTATACAGAATTGAGGGTCAATTTTTCATATAGAGAGTGATTTCCCTCTCATATAAATTTATATTGGTGCTATATAGGGAAAGCCAATCCATGCCAATAATTGCATAAAATTCCACCAAAGGTAGTATTATGAGGTTATTTGGGAAGTTAAATCCATAGATTGTGATAGTGGAGGAGTTATATTCATGGGATGCACTGATTTTCCCATTTTCAATTCTCACCGACATCTCTACTTCAATGATTTTTAGTGGTGTTGGAATTATTCAACTAAATGTTTAGGATATAGAAGAATGCCTAGAACCAAAATCAAAAAGTATGTTCGCTATTCTTGAATGAATAACTAGTGTACCTATCACCACTTCATTTTCGGAGTTTTCTTCTGTGGTAGTGCTGGAAAAAGATCTCCCTTGCTACCTTGGTTATTTTTGGTGGCCTCTGAAAACCCTTGGCTTATGGCACGGGTTTTCAAAGTGAACTGGTTCTTTGTAGTTGAAGAAATTAACAATGTGTTGATGGTCGAATGAAGTGTTCCTTTCCTCTATTATAGTATTGGGTTTTTTCTTTTTTGCAATTAATGGATAGGTTCCCCTCTCATCCATGCCTAAATCATTTCCTTTTCCCCTTCAGACGATTTTTAGGGTGCTTCTTTCTGTACCATTGGTAAGTGGGGTGCTGGAATTTTATAGCACCATTGGATTTATCCATCAGATCACCAGAATTAAAGTCCACTTCCCACTTATTATCCCCATTATACCTCTGAGATTCTTCGATCTCCGTTTCTAATTTGAGGGAACATCAGAAAATTTCCTCATAACAATCGAAGCCACGGATCGCCAGGGCTTTCCATAGGTTAGGTTTTATCCCACCAAATAAGCGGACAACCATTAATTTTAGGGTAATGAAAAATCTGGAGGTTTATCATGCAATACATTTGAATTTTTCCTCATATTCTGCGATGTATTTTTCATCTTTTTGCTTGAGGGAAAGGAAGTCCCCTTCTATCTTAAGTTGGAGGGTGCGCAGAAAATATTTATCGAAAAACATTTAATAGAAATATTTTCATTCCAACTCATCGATCTCTTCCTCAAGATTCATATTTTTTATCAATCTCCACCATGGATCATCTTCACCCTCTATACGATAATCATCCAGAAGAACCTTCTCTTGTTCGTAACATTGAAGGATGGAGAAGATCTTTTCAATGGAGTTGATCCATTGTTCAGTGATTAAGGGATCAGATGATCCATTAAAACAGTACTGTAAATCATACTTATACCAATGCCCTTTTCCCAACGGATTGTTTAAACCATTGGTAAAATATTTTTTCCCAATGGTTTTTGAAAAATGTTGGGATATAATTCTTTAGTGTAGTCTTTACTAATGGTTTGTGAAAATGATTGGGGTATATGGATTTTTACCAATGGTTTATGTAAACTGTTGGGATATAGTGGGGTATAGTGATGTTTCTTAATAGTTTTTTAAAACCATTGGGGCATAGTGATGTTTCCAAATGGTTTTTTAAAACCATTGGGATATTTTTCCCCCAAATACACCCAAGAAACCACTTCCATTTCTAGATTCTATTGATTTTTTCCCTACTAGAGCGGTGCTCTCTTCCCAGTCGGTGACCCCTCCTCTTCTAATGATCTATCCTATTTGTTTCCACTTCAAATTGGTGAGTTGGAGTTACATATTATGCCTAAATTTATTTTGTATTTTTATATACCACGTTTATTTTATTCACTCATTGGCTATAATCTCTCATCATTTAGGGTTTTTGGTTGTTGTTGAATGTGAAATTAGCATGTTCTAAATACTCCAGCCTATGCAATTTTCCTTCTTGAACCACTACCATCAATAATTTTCTAGGTGTGTTACACAATATTAGTGTTGTAGGGGTACAATATTTTCTCCCATATGTCATGTTCACATTCATATTTTCAATAATTTTACCTTTTAAACTAATTGGTTTCTTCAAAAAGGGAGTTCCAACAATTACTTTTTGAAATTTTTATGTAACGGTTTGGTGGGCTGTGCAGGTTAGGGTGTGTAAGTCGGGGGGAGGGGGGTTGTGTGGGGGGGGGGGGTCTTTTGGGGGTGATGTGGGGGTTGTATATGTGGTTTTGGGGGTGGGTTATACAGGTGGGGGTGGGGGAGGGGGTCTTTTCAAGTGGGGTTACAGGTGGGGGGGGTTGCAAGTGGGTGGGGGAGGGGAGTGTGCAGGTTGGAAGATGTGTAGTGTGCAAGTGGAGAGGGGTGGGGGGGGGGATGTGCAGGGGCAGTCTATTGGGGTGGGGGGAGGGAACTGTGCAAGTGGGGGGGTGCAGGTGGGGGGGTGTGCAAGTGGGTGGTGGAGGGGAGTGTGCAGATTGGGGGGATGTGTAGTGTGAATGTGGGGAGGGGTTGCAGGGGTGCAGGGGGGAGGGGTTGTGGAGGGGGATTTTGTTGGGGTGAGGTCATGGGTTGTGTAGGTGGGGGTGGGGGTGGACTGTGTAGGTGGGGGTGTGTAGGTTGGGGGACTATGTAGGGGGAGTCTGTTGGGGGGTGAGGTGGGGGGTGACTGTACAGGTGGGGGTGGGGTGGGTTGTGTAGGTAGGGGTAGGGTAGGGGGTTGTGCAAGTGGGGCTATACAGGTGGGGGTGCAGTGGGTGGGGGGGAGGGGGTGATTAGGTGGGGGTGTGTAGTCAGTGGGGGTTGTCCAGGTGGGGGTGGGTTGTCCAGGTGGGGTGGGGGTTGTCCATTTGAGTCTGAGGGTGGGCTATCTAGGTGGGGGGGGATGTCCAGTGGGTGGGTTGTCCAGGTGGGGGTGGGGGCTATCCATTTCAAAGATAAGATGATTTTTGTTTGTCAACCAATTGAGTTATGTGTTTTGGAGGTTTATCTAATAAAATAGGTAGAATAAGAAAACCCATAAAATTAAGGATCTATAATAAAAGAATCGATATAATAGTGAAGAATATAAAATATAATAATTTTTTTACTATAAAAATAACCATAGTTTACTATTCAATAGAGTATGCTTGATGGGGGTGTAGGTAATTTTTACGGTATTATATGGGTATTGGGGGTGAGCTGTCGAGGTAGGGGAGGGGGTGTGGGATGTTTGGGGAGGGGGGGTTGTCCAGGTGGGGTGGGGTGGGGGTGGGGGATGTCCATTTGGGTATGGGGTGGGTTTTCCAGGTGGGGAAGGGGGGGTGGGTTGTCCGGTGGGGCTTCCAGGTGGGGGTGGGTGGGTTGTCCAAGTGGGGTGGAGTGTCCAGGTGGGGTGGTGGGGGTAGTGGGGGTGGGATGTCTATGTGGGGGGTTGTCCAGGTGGGGTGGGGGGATGTCCAGGTGGGGGTGTGGGGGTGGGCTGTCCAGGTGGGGTGGGGGTTGTCCAGTTGGGGGTGGGGGTTGTCCAGGTGGGGAGGTGGGTTGTCCTAGTGGGTGGGGAGGCTATCCAGGGGGGCTGCAGGGGGGTAGGGGGTGCAGGGGAGGAGGTATGGGTTATCTAGGGAGGGTGTGGGCTATCCAAGTGTTGGTGGCTGGGTTATCCATGTGGTGGATGGGGTGTGGGCTTTCAAGGGGGGTGGGATTTCCAAGGGGTATGGGGTGGGTTGTCCAGGTGGAGGAGGGGGTGTGGGTTGTCCAGGGATGGGGGGTGTGGGTTGTCTAGGTGGTGTGGAGGGGTTGTCTAGGTGGTGTGGAGGGGTTGTCTAGGTCGGTTTGGGTGGCTATCCAGCTGGGGGCTACAGGGGGGTATGGGGGATGTAGGGTTGTGGGGGTGTGGGTGTGGGTTTTACAGGAAGGGGGTGGGTTGTCCACTCTGATACTCTACAAAAAAATATGAATCACATATAACCAATGTATAGTTTATTTCACATGTTAAGTCTTTTCTTGAAGTTCCATACTAACACTCACTCTTACCCTTCCATGAAGAAGTGGTCTCTGCAAATAAATCTCACTCAGGTTCTTATCCACTATCTATATTGATCTCATACAAATTTAGCATTCTTACAACTCCATATCATCTAATGATATAACAAGGCTCATACTCCCATGATTAGTGTCCCATTGAAACTTGGATCATATGCCTAAACAACATACATAGGATCATATTTGACACACACACAAAATTTTTTAAACATACACCTTGTATCACAACCTGGAATTAGCTCTAAACTAGCCTCTCAAGGCATCAATAAGCCACATACTTAGCTCAAAATTTGGAGGTGTGATTACAATTAGTTGTGTTTTTTTAGAATCCGTGTATGATATTTAGAATGTAAGATAAAATCTGATCCACTTATTTGGAGGTGTGTTTACAATTAGGTGTGTTGTGATTTATATGTATGATATTCATGGTTTACACCAACAATCTTCAGGGTCATCTATAATAGGCTTGAAATCATTCTACAATTAGATAGAGATTGGATTCTATGACCCTAGTATGGGGGTGGACACTTCCACCCCCTTGGACACCCCCCCACCCCCTAGACCCCCACCCCCACCCCCCTAGACACCCCCACCCCTTGGACACCCCACCACCCCGAAGGACATCCCCACATCCCCTAGATAGCCCCCCACCCCCTGGATATCCCCCCACCTCCCTAGACCCCCCTCCAACCCCCTGGACACCCTGCCACCCCCAAGTACAAGCCCCCATCCCCCTGGACAGCCCCCCACCTCCCCTGGAAACCCACACCCACTCCCATGGAAAACCCCCCTAGACACCACCCCACCCCCTAGACACCCCCCCCCCCGGACACCCCCACTCCTTTAAATAGACCCCCTGAACACCACCCCACCCCCTAGACACCCCCCACCCCCCTTGGATACCCCCTGGAAATCCCCCCACCCCCCAAGACAATGCCCCACCCCCTGGAACCCCCCCCCCCCCCCCCAGATACCCCCCACACCCTTGGGCAGTGTATGTGATCACTCAAATAATCTACTAAAATATAAAATTTATTCAATATAAAATTTACTCAACTCCTCAACAAGTGTAAATGATCTTGAACACTCATGTATATTTCTTCAAAGATATTTTGTTATAAATATAGTGTTTTTTGGTCTTTTATATTATGATTCTCATATAGATTAGTGTGTCAGTTATGGTTTCATATAAAGTGAACAATTATAATTTACTTAAATATATTTTCGATGGAACACCAATCTTATTGAATTGGTTTTAACGAAATGACTTATAACAAAAAAAATAGAATGGATAGAAGTTGGATGTATTAAACCGATCAGATCTCAAGCGATTTTCAAAGCAATTTGGAGATCTTTTTAGATTTTTCATTTCACAATGCTTCAGATAGTGGTCACATACACTTCCCCTATTACAATTGTGTTGGAAGACCTTGGTTGAGTCATGAAGTAGTCAGCTACCACATAACCAAATATGGTTTTCAGGAAAACTACTCTTTGTGGTATCACAATGGGGAGAAAATAAAATCTCAAATTGTTGATAATCCAAATGAGAGGACTAGATTAGAGAATTTGTTATATGACCAGTTTCTATTTATACATCATTATGAAAAAAGAAAGGATTTCGACCCAAGAAGACTTCAATATGAGCACACATGATGTGTCTAATGAAAATGATGATGTTGTCTGGGTGAAAATTTTGAATGATGCTACCATGACTCCAGTATATCGACAATGTGGTACAATGAAAAAGCTGAAATTTTTAATCTGTTTGTTTCATGGGAAAACTATGTATGGGATTTTTAATATTGTCATCGATTATATTCTTACCTTCTTGAAGGACTTACTTTTAGATGATGCAGATATTCTCTCAAATCACTATATGGCATGGAAGTTAGTTGAGGAACTTGAATTTTTAAGAAACAAAATTCATGCTTGCCTAAAATATTTCAGTTTATTCTGGGAGGGAACAGCTGAACAAAATGATTGTATAAAATGTGGAACATCCTTCTGGAAGCTGAAACGCTAATGGAACACCATCCCATGTGCCACAGAAAGTAATGTGGCTCATTCCAATGATCCCCAAACTCCAAAATCTTTTTATGTCTTATAAAATATCAATTAAAATTTGATGGCATAATACTAAGAGAAAGAAGACTAATGATGAGTTGGTTCACCCAACAGATGGATTTTCATGGTAGAGATTTGATGCTCAATATCCAGATTTTTCAGCTGATGTGCGTAATGTGATGTTGGGTCTTTCATGTGACAGTTTTAATCTGTTTGGTAAAATGGTTACTTCGCACATCACATGGCTGATTTTTATACACATTTATAACCTACCCCCATGGCTGTGTATGAAAAATCCGTTCACTTTTATGATTATACTCATATCTATCCCTTCTAATCCTGGAAATGATTTAGAAATATACATGCAACCTTTAATAAAAGAGTTAAAACTTCTTTGGGATGTGGGTGTGCGCAATACAATGCATATTTGAAAGACATATTTCATATTCATGATGCGCTTATGTGGATGATCAATTATTTTCCTTCTTATGAAATGATGTATGGATGGAGCACAAAGGGGAAACTATCGTGTCCATTTTATATAAAGAATACACGATTCAGAAGACTGAAACATTGATGTAGTTTCAGTTTTATGGGACATCGATGATTCTTTCCAATGGACCATCCATATATAAATAATCATCAAAGATTTGAAAATACCATGGAGACTGATGATCCACCTCAGCATATGTCTGGAACTTATGTGCTTAATGAATTGAAAGATTTCAGTTTTTCATTTGGGAAGGGTCAAATGAAATCTGGAAAGAGAAAGAATGTTTCCACTGAAACCTGTTACAATTGGAAGAAGAGAAGTATCTTCTTTTATTTTACTTATTGGTCAAAAAAAATTATGTCATTTCTTAGACGTAATTCACATTGAAATAAAAATATGTGAAATTTTTCTTTTTATTCTTCTAAATGTTAAGGTAAATACAAAAGATAATTTACAGTCTCGGTGTGACTTGGTGGATTGGGGCATCAGACCATAATTTCATCTTGTTTGTGTCAGTAAAAATAAATAGAAAGTTCCATGTGCTTATTATGTTATTAAACCTATAGAAAAAAAATCAATTTATGAAAGTACTAGATACTATTAGAGTTATTGATGGTTATTCAAGAAACATATCTAAATGGGTCAACAGAAGAGAGTTGAAGCCAAAATATTTAAAGACTCATGATTATCACATCCGTATGCATGATTTTATTCCAATAGAAATCTTTCATATTTTATTCAATAATGTAAGGGTGGTTTTTATTTGGTTCTACCATTTTTTTAGAGATCATTGTGCTAAGAAGTTATATAATTCTTTCTTTCAAAAAAATGTTGGAAAATGCCCTATTAATTTTGTGTGAGTTTGAGAAAATATTTCCTCTATCATTTTTCACATGCATACTACATCTGACTATTCATATTCCAACTAAAATACTTCTCTAAGGACCTATTTCTTTTATTTGTATGTATCCAACTAAAATAAATATGTACACATTAAAGTCTTATGTCCGAAACAGGAATCATCCTGAAGGTTTTGTCATGAATGGTTACTTGGCTCAAGAATGTATGGATTTTTGCTCTATGTATTTGTCTGATCTTACTATAAGAATGAACAGAAAAATGAAAAATGAGAAGAAAATTATGAGAAAATTGAACCTAGTTTTCCATCACTTCCTCAAATAGGAGGAATTCCTCGATCATATACATTGACGACATTAATCCTTGAAGAGTGGGAGATGGCACATCGCACAGTTTTTTTCAACTATGATTTGTTTGATGGATATATATTGTAAGTAAATTGAATATGTATATTATATATATATATATTAAACTATTCCTATTTTTATCTACAGGGAACATAAAGTGATGATAAATATAATGCATCATTCTTTATCTTTGAGGAGGGAGACTTTGCATAGAAAAGAGTATTTTTCTTGGTTAAAATTGAAGGTAATAATATTACTATTTAAAATAATTAAAAAAATATATAATTAAGTTTAATATTCATTTATATTTTAGGTATTGAGTTTTCCTGCTGACTTTGTCTCTGAGGAAATAAGAGCTTTGGCTTTTGGTCCTAATATTGCGGTTTGTGACTGTAAATCAATTGTTATCAATGGATACAGATTTATTATCACTGAATGAGCAAAGAATATGATAACACAACATGATGTTTTTATGGTTACTGCCACAACAGACTATTATGCCAGTGCATCAGATAGTAGACCAAGATTTGAAAATGTAGGTTATTATGGAGTCATTAAAAAAAAATATTGGATTATTACTCTCATGGACGAGTCAGGATGATGAAATTTCAGTGGTTTGATTCAATGATTAGATAAGGAACATTTATTTATGGTTTTGGATTTAGATTAATTGATATGACTCACACTCTTGCTATTGATGAACCATATATATTGGCATCAATGGCGAAACAAGTTTTTTATGTCAAAGACCATCTTCGACCTGAATTTGGTGTCATTATTGAAGTAATTCCAATAAATATTTTTGATGATGGTGATTATGGAATTGACACCATCCCTACTGTCATTGGAAACGACCCATTTATTACTTTTGATGACTCAAAGAGCTCAATTTTCAAAGTTTACTAAGAACCTGAAGTTGTGGTCAGAAGTATATATATTCATCCATCCATGTTCTCAATTTTTTTGGTTTCTCTCAACTTTGGTTGTAAAGGTTTGTACTATTCAAATTGATATAATATTGATTAAAAATATGATTTATCCAACCTAATTGTTATGTGATTTTTCAATGTTTATTGGTTGCAATTTTATTTGAATTGCATTATTTTTATTTTGGAATTGAACTATATTCAACCCTATAAAACCAAAATTTCTGACTTGGTGAACATTTCAATGCTTTATTGACCGTGTATAAAATTAGTATAACTTTAAGACCCTCCTTTAACATTTCAACATATAATGAACATGATGGTTTGTCTTCTTCTACAAAACATGTATAGAAACCTGCATCATCTACCTAGGCTAAAGAAATTAAATTTTTCCTTAATTTCAATAAGTGTTTTACCCCTAATGTATCTGGTAGATATATTATCCTTGTTCATATGTTTATATCATAATTTCCAAATATCTTAAGGGTTTAATAATTCATAATATATAGACTGATGACACTTAGTAAATAACCAACCTACTCAAAATTAAATTTTTTTATTACATCTTATATGATTTATTGAATTCATTATATATCTATTCAATCTCACCTAAACCAATGGATAGTAAAATTTTCCATGAATCCCCCTATTCCCTCTCATATATTTTGTTTTTTGGGTTACACATTAGTTATCCTTTTCAATTACTTACATATTTGTTTCTAAATGCAGGAAATGCAACCAATTAAAGAGAGGCGACGAAAAAAGATGATGGACAACAATCGTCGCATGGATGAGATGGGAATTCCACCACTAGTTCCTATAGTGAGTATTTTATTTTAAATATATATATTTAAATAATATATAATGCCATGTGATTAATTTTATTTAAAAAAAATTCAGGATCCACCTCTTGGGAGACAATTATTTGATGAGCAGCCTAGTAGTGGTCCCAATACTTCTGGTGTTTGTACAAGGGAGGGTGGTACAAGAGCTATTTGATCTAGTCGGCGTACCCGATTAGACCATGCCCCTCCCACTGACATACAATCTATCCCACATTATTATTCTGGTGTGTTGTTAGGGACACACGGGATATTTAGAACTCCCATGTTTTCACCAGCTTTTATATCTAAGCCTCCTCACTAATATTTACCATATATGATGATGATTCCCACTCCCCATCTAGTATTCGGCCAGCCATTCGTGTCAGCTTATTTTACTTATGCTTCCTTATCTACGAGATTTTATATTCCATCTTATTCTACTTTTTCTCTACCAAAGTCTATCCCTACGGAGCATACATTGGGACCCACTCCACCTATACAGGTTGTTCCTTCAGTTTCTATGGATCCAGCAGCGCCCATCGATCAGACTAACACAGGTATATTTATACAACCCTTGCAAAATTTTATACCATTATTTATTTTCATTATAACATGTATTAATAAAATAATTTGTTTTCTTTCATAATAGATATATCTATCGATAGGAGGAAGGGGCAGGGGCATACACTCATGTGTACAGTGAGGAACCGCTACACGCAGTTGATGGTGGACTACAATGAAGGTGGTCAAATGATTGAAAAAACAGGGAAGTAATGTCAGAGTTTTCTGGCAATGCTTTCCAAATACTCTGACATCATTCCTATCAACCCGTTCTCATGGAGAAAACTTCCAAATGAAGTCAAGGATAATTCTGGTCTAGAGATATGGGTAAAAAAACTATTGTATTTAATGAAATATATTATTTTTTGTATTTATATGAATTAATATTTTGGTGTCAACTTAGGTTTAATTTCTATGATGGTGACGGTGAACGAATAGCACATCTAAAGGATTTAAGTGAGCTTTGGATAGCCTATAAGCATAAGTTGTATATTGTTTGGAATGATAGAGTTGGAACAGAGTTATAGGCGGTTCATGTTGTTGATGATTGTCTGTTAGAACAGTATCGGCAGATGATTACTCATTTGACGACTACCCAGCTTAAGGTATTAATCACATTTGAGGTATTTAAATGAAAATTTTCATGTATTGAATTAATACTATCTTTTTTATTATAGAATTTTATTTATGAATCATCTAAAAGAAATAAAAAAACATTGATGCTAAAAAAATACCTCCACACATTGGGACGTACTAAGATGCCAGATCCTAAGAGGAAGCTGGTATGATAGTTGTTTATATAATTTTAGATATGAAATTAATTATTGGTAAAATATTTTTAATTATGATTTCCTAAATTCAATGTCATTTTAGAGGTAAACATTTAATATTGAAGAATGTGTGCCTTGAGAAAAAATATTTTTCTCAAGTAGAAGGAAGAAAGATGGAAGTGTGGTTAATGAACCGACTCAACAGAAGATTATAAGTTTTACTTTGTTGATTTAAAATTTTAATATCTATTTTGTAACTCAATAATCTATTTATATTTTTAATAGGTTGCTTTATAGGACCTTGATGCCTAGGAACCTGACAATTGTGGGCCAAATGATCATTTACATCAGTTGTTGGGAGATGAGCACCCTAGCGAAGTACGCTGCCGACCTGGAAAGAGTATAGTCCCAATGAGGTATTGGACCTCCTTAGGTACGATTTGTAGTGACACTGAGTTTTAGCATGTTAAGGCATAGGCGGAGCATGCTGAAAAAAATGGCCACATAGATGGCAGAATAGTCTTCTAGGGAAAACACTACATTTATGAAAATGATGGAAGTTTTACATCCAATACTTCCACCAAAGGCCAGAATGGCTCGTGATGAATATATTTCATCAATGAGTTCTATATATGGTTCCCCATGTGGCATCTCTAGGGGTGTTTCAGACGATGGAGAGGAGGAGGGTAAGGCAGAGGAGGAGGAGGCCGAGGAGGAGTCTGAGGTGAAGGAGGAGGGAGAGGAGGAGGAGGAGGCCGAGGAGGAGGACGAGGCGTAGTACTAGGGCGAGGAGGAGGGAGTTGAGGAGGGTGGGGACAATGATGAGGATGACGCTGAGGATGGGGGTGAGGTTGATGATGACGGTGATGATAGAGATGGTGATGAGGGACAGATTGAAATGTTACATTTTTTACTAATATTACTAACATTTGATGTTTGATGATTGTTGTGCCAGAATGTATGTGTGATTAGGTAGGTCATAGTATCTTTATTTTTTTCTATAAATAATAAAACTTTACTTGATGATTTTTTGTGACTAATTCACCCCTCCCCTGGCCACCCCCACCCCCAACACCCCCACCCCTCTTTGACACCCCCACCCCCTTGGACAACCCCCACACTCCATGGACAGCCCCACGACCCCCCCCCCCCTAGACACCCCCTGTAACGTCCCGGTTCCATAATCCACACAGAGGTTCCCCATAATCGGTTGGTCACATAGACTCAAGCACATTTTCCCAAACTCCAAAGGTTGTCGACTAGTAGTGAGGGCCTTGGGTGTGATAGTGGGGAAACTATGCCCTCATTGGCAGAGTAACACAGTGAAAGGGAAACAAATACACAATAGTGGAAGCAATAATTATTTCAAAAACATTAATAGTGGAGGATAGGAAAAAAATAACTAAAGAAAATATATAAATGATGAATGGTAACATGTGTCTAGGAAAGCATCCAAAAAATCACAATGCTGGAATACAAGAAGAACTAAACCAATGTACAAAAGAAACAAATGAACATCTCCTCAGCATCACAAGCCTAAGCTTGGTCCCACACTCTCCAGCTCCACAGCAGGTCAACTACTTGAAGTATAAGGGCTCTTTCTCTTGTCTATACCTACAGCAATATAATTGGTTTGGGACCAAAATCATGGCCCAAACAGGGTGTGAGACTAAATCCCAGTAGGCAACTACCCAAATATATGTGCCTAACAGTCAGTTAATATATGGTAGGTAAAAGTGAAAAAGAAATAAACAAGAAAGTACTCAGCAGAAAACAATTACACATAACAAAAGCAACTAATAAAGCACGGTAACCCTCTAAGAAGTGCACATATCCTATCCCCTGTGGTTTAGTTATAAGAATATATCAGGAATCTCTGAGGAAGCACTCATAGTCAATTCCCCTTATATTCAAAAGTAATTCGAGAATCTCTGAGGAAGCTCACACGGTCAATTCCCCTTATATCCCCAAGGTCATGGACTCTCTGAGGAAGCTCACTTGGTGAATTCCCCTTATAGCCCCAAGTGGTTCAAAGACTCTCTAAGAAATCTCACTCAATCAATTCCCCTTATAGTCTAAAGTTCTCAAAGACTCTCTGAGGAAGCTCACTCGGTCAATTCCCCTTATAGTCTACTACACCAGGTTCTCACGACCCTGTGTAGGTCAATGAGCATAGCAAGGTAAGAACGGACAAGGTAAACCTCAATAACTACTTGGCTAATCGGTCTACGTCATATCAATCATGTTAGAATACAAACACTCCACCCTACAGCACTAAGCATGGAAAACAGGCAAGGTTGCCAAACAGGCTAAGCAGACCAACGGTCGTAAACAGAACATGCAAGGGAAACACATCCAAAGTATAGAAATCAACCCTATTCATATCTAATTACCCTCTACACAAGCATACAATCATAGAAGGCAATCAATAGGGGTAAAATGGTAACCAGGCAATACCTTGTTCAAGGGTATTGGTCAAATTTACACATAATACTCAAATACTTTCAACAAAAAGGCACAAACCACCTACCTCGGCATTGGGAGATAGATATACTCTGGATTCGGTCCTTGGATCGACCTAGAATGCAGTAGATCTACAAAAATGTCTAAAATTTTCAACCCACGATATCTCATGAGAGAGGAGAAATCAGAAGATGGGTCTCTAGGAGAAAAGAGAACTCACCGATGCGATTCCAACACAACTGACAGTGTTCAATTCGGAGGACGGACGCTCGCTCGGGGGGTTCATCGAAGATATATAGTCGTACGGAGCTCTCAATCGAATGGGACCTAGAAGGAGAGTGTTCTGGTGATTAGACATGACCCCGGTGCATTTAATGAAAAAAAAAGTAAACAGCATGTACTTTTGAAGTACACGGTGTGTAATCTCTGTTTTCATACTCTACTTTAGGTGTCCTCTAGGTCACCCTACATGGCCGTGTGCATGGCCGCTACACAGCCAGCACCTGGATACCTGTGGTAACCAAGCACATAGTGTGTACTCATAAATTAAATGGTGTTTACTTCAAAAATTTCCAGAATTTCCTCTTTTCCTCAAAAATGACCAGAAAGGGAAAACATACCTGAAAAGAAGGTCTGGGTTCTTACAAACTTTCCCCCTTAAAGAAATATGCCCCGAATTTCCCTAGCATGGTTTAGAAGAAGAAACCTCAAATAGTTCTAGCCACTGTGCCTATATATCAGCCTCCCTCTCCCAAGTCTCATCCTATACCCACTCGTGCTGCCATAGCACTCGTACCAAAGGAACAGACCATCCATGGAGAACCTATGTACTGTGATCAACAATCCAGATAGGATGCTCCTCGAACGATGCATCCACTTCGAGCTTAACCTCCTCAGGTTGAAAGACATGAGATGGTTCTGAAAAGTAACGTCAGAGCTGAGAAACGTGAAAAACATCGTGCATATCCAGGTACCTCTAGGGTAACTGCAACCGATAGGCAACCAACCCAACTCTCCCCACAACCTCAAACGTTCCGACGTACCTCAGTGAAATCTTACCCTATCTCCTAATCCACCTATGTCCGAGCCTCGGTGTGACACACAGGAAAACATGGTCCCTGACCTCAAACTACAGAGGTCGTCTCTACTTATAAGAATAATACTTATGTCGAGACTGCGCAGTAGCCATCCTATTCTGAATCAACTCTATCTGCTCTGTGGTCTCCTGGATGAGACGCAGTCCCAGCATAGCTGCCTCTCCTACCTCCAGCCAACATAAGGGTGATTGGCATGGCCTACCTTACAAGTCCTCATAAGGTTCCATTTGAATATTTTCTTGAAAAATATTATTATAGACAAACTCCATAATAGGTATATGCTTCTCCCAATAACGTCCAAAATCTAGGATGCATGCTCAAAGCATGTCATCAAGCACCTGAATCATATGCTCAGACTGGTCATCTGTCTGTGGGTGGTATGTTATACTCAAAATTACTTGTGTACCCAAGGCCTTATGAAGCCCCTTCCAGACCCGAGAAGTAAAACGGGCATCCATGTCTGAAACAATGGAGTGTGGAACTCCATGTAGACATAAATTCTCATGGATGTACATCTGCCCCAGCTCATCAATACTAAAGGTTTCCTTGATCGGAAAGAAGTGAGAAACCTTCGTAAGCCTGTCAATGACAACCCAAACTGCATCATTCCCTTAAGGTGACCTCAGCAACCCTATTATAAAATCCATCGCGATGTTGTTCCACTTCCACTTAGGAATGGGTAACTATTGTAAAATCCTTTTTGGCCACTGATGCTCCGCCTTCACCTACTGACAGGTGGAACACCTCATGAAAAAACCAGAAACATCCCTCTTCATACCTGGCCACCAATACTAATGGTGTAGATCACAATACTTCTTGGTGACACCAGGAGGAACTGCCCAAATTGAGGAATGAAAATCTCACATCAACTCCTCGCGTATATCTGTTGGCACCCATACACGCCCCTGGAAATGAAAGATCTCATCCCTGCCTACTGTCCATCCAGGAATAGGTTTCTCTCCTAACACACTCTCCCATAGTAATAGGAATTTTGAATCTAATAGTTTCCTCATTCGCACTTGATCAAGAAGAGTAGAGGTAGAAGCTACAGAAGAAAGAAACATCTACCCTTGACTGTCGTGCACTTCCAAATGCATCTCAGAGAATATATCCATAAGCTAGCACTCACTACTGGCCTCCTGAACTTCATGTATCAGAGTCCTTCTTCTCAACGCATCATCTAATGAATTTCCATTCTCAGATGTATAGGCAAGCTCAAAGTCAAAGGACTGAAGGTACTCAACCAACCTTCGCTGTCTCAAATTCAGATCACGCTGAGTGAAAATGTACTTGAGACTCTTGTGGTCGGTGAAAACCAAAAACTTCTCTCCTAGAAGATAATTTCTCCAATAGTGTAAGGCATGAACAACAGTTGTAGACTCCAGATCATACGTCGGGTAATTCCTCTCATGTGGCCTCAACTGCTGAGACCCATACGCAACGGCTCCATCTCCCTGCATAAGCACAGATCCCAGCCCAATACCTGATGCATCACAATAAACAGTATAGATCTTGCTCGGATATGGAAATACTAGTGTTAGTGCTAAATTCAAATTGCCTTTTAGCTTCTAAAGGGCTGACTCACAAGAATCTGACCACAGGAACTTCAAACCCTTATTAGTCAAACCCTCCAGTGATGCCGCTAGGCGTGAAAAGTCCTGTATGAAACATCTACAGTATCTATCCAGCCCTAGAAAACTCCGCACATCAAAGACGTTATTCGGCTTCTCTTAGGAAACTAATGATTTCACTTTCTCTAGGTCTACTGATACTCCTATCTCTGAGATAACATGACCCAAAAAGTGAATCTGATCCATCCAAAAGTTTCATTTTGAGAGCTTAGCATATAACTAATTCTCTCTCAGTGTACTAAAAATGATCTCAATATGGGTAGCATGGTCGTGTAGAGTGTGAGATTACATCAAGATATTGTCCACGAAAACCACCACGAAGGAATCCAAGTATGGATGGAACACTCGGTTCATCAGTTCCATGAAAACTATAGGCGCATTCGTGAGACCAAACGGAATAACCATATACTCGTATAGACCATACCTACTCTGAAAGGATGTAAGAGGTATATATGATGGTCTAACGTTCAACTGAAGGTAACTAGACCTCAAGTCAATCTTTGAGAACACTCGTGATCCTCGAAGCTAATCAAAGATATCATAAATCCTAAGAAAGGGATATCAGTTCTTGACTGTCAACTAGTTCAACTTCCGATAGTCAACACAAATCTTGAGGGTATCATTTTCCTTCTTTTCCAACAGGACAGGCGAACCCCAAGGAGAAGTATTGGGTCGGATGAAACCCTTTTCCTGCAACTCCCCCAACTACTTTTTGAGCTCCTGCAACTCAGGTGTATCCATCTTATAAAGAGGAATGGAAACTGATGCCACTCCTACCACAATATCAATAGAAAATTCTACCTCATGCTCTGGAGGAAAACCTAAAAAGTCCTCTAGAAAGACATCTCTGAAATGATCCACCACTGGAGGAAAGTCTAACTGTGAAGTCCCTTGGTCATCCAGATATAGACTAGCAATCTGGGCTATAACTCCTCTCAACCCATGATGCTTGGGTCCCACTCTGCTCTCCTGGACATCCCATTCTCCCTTATGAAGAAAACATTCACCTTCTGGTGATGTGAAACTCACCCTGCAGTGATAACAGTCGATGACAGACTGGAATGGAACTAACAAGTCCATCCCAAGAATTACATCATAGCATGTCATCTCTAGGACATAGAGGTCTCATAAGAAGTGACACCCACTAACCTATAGAGGGAACTCCCTGCACTGACGTACACTAGTCCTTCTAGTCCCCAACGGAGTGTCTAGGATCAAGATATCGGTAGAGGAGAATATGCAGAGACCAAGACTCTCCCAAACAACAATAGATATAAAGTTATGGGAGGCCCCTGTATCAAAAATAGAAGAAGCTAAAACTTAGGCTACTAAGTGTCACGACCCGTCCTCGGGGCCCGTGCCGTGACTACCCCAAGCCCGCCTTCCATAGGCCAGGGGATGGCGACTAGCACCAAGGCGTAAATCCCGGTAAAAATGGAAGGCATTGCCTTTGTAAATTAAACAAGCACCACAGAGTAAGCAAGCGGAAAACGTAAACACTAAGTAAAAGCTGGTACAACAGTAAGTGCGAAAAAGTAAAGGGGGCCGGAAATACAAGCCCAACCGTAAAGTACAACTGAAAGGGGAAAAACAGCAACTGAAAAGTAAAGCCGCAACGTCGTGCCATCCACTGGAAGTCCCACCTGAAGGGTGAGTACAGAAAGCCTCCACTGCTCCTCGGGTCCAGCCTACCGCTCCGAGTACACCCTGCCCAGTGGTCCACCTCCAGGTATCATCCTGCTCCGCAAGCCTCCACCACGATCAGCGTTGTCCGTCGTCTACAACCAACACAACGTAGTGCGGGCATAGCCCGTGCAGGGGTGAGTATAATCTACTCAGTAGGGACCCTGAGACCCCCGAAGGTCTCCCAGAATCTACAAAGGATAATCCAAAAAGGAAAGATACAATCACGAAGTAACAACCGACACTGCTTAGGTATATGCCCATACATATACCTAAGTCATCAATTCTTGCTCGGCTCCAACATCCGAGCTCAATCACAACCCAATCCACACAGGAAAGAAAAACGTATACTCACACAGAATAGCACAACACAATACACGAAGGAGAGCAAAAGTAATCCACATAGGATATCTCAACACAATCCACAAAGGAAAGTAAACAGTAAATCCACCCAGGATAGTTCAACACAATCCACAAAGGAGAGTAAACAGTAAATCCACACAGGATAGTTCAACACAATCCACAAAGGAGAGTAAACAGTAAATCCACACAGGATAGTTCAACACAATCCACAAACTAGAGTAAACAGGATTCAGCTCACACAGATATACTTCGTCGAAAAGGTGAATGGGATGATCAGATAAAGATACTGAATCATCTAAGCTCGGACCCACTGAGGATGCAAGACCAGCTATCTTCACTGAATCATCTAAGCTGGGACCCACATAGGATACAAGACCAGCACAGCTGGGACCCACATAGGATACAAGACCAGCAATCTTCATTGATTCATCTATGCTGGGACCCACATAGGATACAAGACCAGCACAAAATCATCTAAGCTGGGACCCACATAGGATACAAGACCAGCACAGCTGGGACCCACAAATGATACAAGACCAGCACTCTTCATTGATTCATCTATGCTGAGACCCACATAGGATACAAGACCAGTATAGCTGGGACCCACATAGGATACAAGACCAGCACTCTTCACCGTCGCAGTCCACTGAGGATATCTGCACAGTCGTCGCCGTCGAAGTCGCAGCCAGCACTAGGGTTATCGCACACAGCAAGCTCGTTCGGGAGGGTCCGCTCCACGAGCCGAGAGGCTGATACATCAACTGACACAAGTTCCAGAGTTGATGTATCCAAAAGTTCTGTATCGTCAACAGGAACTCAACGTCGCAGACGGCGCGTCAATCGGACGCCCGGTCTGAGAGTTATTGGCTTTTTCGTCTCAGGGGCCCGGTTGGTTTTTAAGGAAAAACCAACCCAACCGTACTCCACCTGCATCCAAACCTCGGGCAGAGTATTCCAAAAGATCCGTCTCACTTAGAGGAAAACAACAAAGTCGACGGCACGTCGATCGGACATCCGAAGCTCAAGATATGAGTGTTTCTGCTCCGAGGGCCCGGTTGGTTTCGTGTACGAACCAACTCGGATGAACTCAAAGTATACCGAAACCTTGAGTGCGATATACCGAAACGACCGTCTCGATCCAATGATCGCATCGCCACTAACGGCGCGTCGTTCGGAGGCCCGTAGCTTAAGTTATGAGCGAAAGACCGAAAACGTCCGGGGACGGGGGTCTGGGCCCGTGCGGGCCTGGCCCGACCCCCCCTGGGTCGGCCGAACCGGGTCGACCCAACCCGGGTCCGACCTGGCCGGATCCGGTCCGGCCCGGCCGGCCGGCCCGGGTCGGCTCGGCCGAGCGGTCGTGCAACGCGGGGGGCGTGCTACCCCCGCGTGACAACACTGCGGCCCCCGCGGGGGGCCTCCCTGGTCAACGGACGCGACAAAGCCACGTCCTGTGTGCGCCGGACCCGCGCGGTCGTGGTTCCGCTGCCATCTCCGTGGCTTCATCCGCGGCGGCTCCTTCCGGCGACCCGTGCCGCCGGTGGCTTCCGCGGGCCACTGGAGTCACTCCGGTAGTCCGATTTCGTTCTCATCTGTGCCGCTGCTCCTCCCGGGTCCCGTTATTCACTGCGGAAACATCAAATAGCCTTTGCGGCATGTTTTGTCATCACCCGCCAAATCCGCACAACAACGAAGAACTGCGGAGGGTTGTCGGGCCGTGTGTGTTTGGCCCGCACCCTCCGCGTTAGGCGATAACAATCGGGAGAAGTAATAAAAACATACAAATCATAACAAACAACAATTTTAATAAAATTAAAATTGTTCTTATGAAACCGGGTTCTTTGTTTTAAATGGAAACATACACGGAGTAAAAATCATTCCCAATAAAACCCCTACCTCTTCAAGTCGTCGCACGCGCGTTCTTCGCGGAATTGACCGTCGCGGAACAAGTGGAGCGTCGCGTCGCGGAAGGGCGTCGCGTCGTCGCGGAAGGGTGTCGCGTCGACGATCTCCGAGGATCAAGAAACAACAGATTTAATTAATAATAATTAAATCTGTGATGTTGTTATAACCCACAAAGAGATTTAAAAGAAGCGCAACCCCCTACCTTGTCGTTGTCGATCGAAGGTTGTCGCAGGGTTGGATTGTCGCGGAAGAACGTCGCGGAAGAAGAACCGGCGGCGTCGCGGTACTTGGCGTCGCATCGTCGATCTCCGAGGGCTCGGAGTTCTTCGTCGCCCCTCATCGAAGGTCGGCGTTCTTCGCGTTCTTCGCGTTCTTCGCGTTCTTCGCAAAGAAGGATGAAGAACTTGAGATTTGTCAAATCCTCTCAATGAACAACACTTAAGGAGAAAAATCGTTGGTATTATTTTATTAACATGCCAACAAACGAAAAAGAGATAAGTAACAACCCATTAATTCATAGAATTAATTCAACGAATAAAACCGCCCAATTAAATGGTGCGTTAAGAATTTAAGAAAATGCGTCAGTTGACTTTCATAATGACAGGTTTTCGCGGGTGCGTTACTTAGCAGAAAATAAACGGTGGGGCTCGTGCGGGCCCCACCTTACAAATATCCTACCAAGAGGGTAGGATATTTTTGGATAGCACTATATCCACATCAACTCAGCTTAAACAGCTTGAAGTGGTCTTTAAGCGGCTTTAAGTGAAATAAAAATAAAATTTTCGCACAACTTTATTTTATTTCTTAACTTAAAACCCAAAAATTAAAAACCACAACCGAGAAAACACAACTCTAGAAGAGGCGTTTTTAAGAAAATACCAGCGCTGCGATTCCATCGGTGCCCTCAGAATTCGATTCCGAGCACCGGTTCAAAAGTTAGAAAAACCCGCTCGTTCGTTCACTGAACGTACCTGAGCCAAACTTCGGAAAATGATTCTGGGCACACCGGGCCTCGGAATCAGGTGCCATCAGAAGCTGCATTCTTGTAAAATTCCAAAGAAAATTAAGAAAAAAATTCCCTTGAAATTTACGGGTCTTTACATTACTCCCACTACAGGGCTTTATGTCCCCGTAAAGCTTCACCACAAACTTAGGGATACAAAGGCGGTACTGAGCACGCATCTGAGCCTCCCGCTCCCAAGTGCTCTCCTGGAGGTTCCCGAGATGCCATCTGAAGCGCACTAGAGGAATCAATTATCCACGTAGGACCCACTCCTATCGATCCTCGATCTCCACTGGGACCTCTGCAAAAGTCGCCCCATCATCAAAGACCAGCTCTCCATGGTCAAAGATTTGCGTCGGGTCGTGCACGTATCTCCTCTACTGAGATACGTGGAAGACGTCGTGCACCCAGCGCAACTTTGGTGGTAGATCCAGGCGATAAGCCACCTTGCCAATCCTGCTGAGGACCTGGAAGGGTCCGATGAAGCGTGGAGACAACTCGTCGTTTTGGCCAAACCTCCGTAATCCACGTCGAGGTGAGACCCGCATGAAGACGTGGTCACCATCCTCGAACTCAAGTGGCCTCTGCCTCTTGTCAGCATAGGACTTCTGTCGGCTCTAAGCTATACTCATCCGCTCCTGGATGACCTGGACCATCTCCGATCCCACAAGAACTGCTAAGATTTCTTCTTTACCGATAAGATAAATCTGGTCTCATCCCCTGGATGAACCACTTCCTTTGCCTAATACAGTCAATCCCGGCGTAGATGTTACTAATACACACCAAAGATGACGTCGTAAGGCCTCGACGCTACTACCAAAAGATCCAACCGTTACTCTCGCCTCCAAGGGTTGAGTCACACTGTCGGCATCAGTGTGTGGTAACTGGGTCTCCTCCAGTAGATGTCTCACAAGTGAGGGTCAAGTCAACAGTCTAAACTGGAACCTCTTAGTAACAACACAAAAGATGACAGGAATGAAAACATCACAAAGGTAAGCATATTTTACTATTTCAACTCATAATACAAAGACACCACACAACAACAACAAGGAACTAGAAGTACAAAGGACGTATCCACTAGTTCCGCTCCTATCCATCTGCTCTCAGAGCTCCATGATCGAAGGCCTTAGCTGCCTGAAGCTGAGCTCTCACATGTCCACCAACTCCCTACGGTCAGGTTGGACCTCCTGGTGGTGGTGGTGGCAACACCTCGAAGTGTCGCCCACCATCTGCTACTCGATCAGCTCCTCTGACTCGTCCGCCTGCACCCTGCGGACCACCGTGGCCGAACCTCTGTCTGGGAGGTCCCTCTACCACCTGCTGCTCATCTGTAAGACGAGTCGGGCAGTCTCGATCCATGTGACCTCACCCGCTTCATGCGTAGCAATTATTGCCCCTCGTGTAGTTGGCTCTCCTTCAGGTTCCCCGCACAACCAAATCTTCATCCTGAGACTGCCCAACTGATGGTCTGGCCCGTTTGGACCTCTGTGTCACCTGTCTACTACTAGATGCGGAAGACCCTACTACGAGCTGTCCTGTGGAGGGCCCTGTCACTGGAGCCTTATCGACGAGAAAACTCTCCACTAGAAGGGCTCTCTACAACACCTCTTCCTATGTCGGAATGTTGAGGGTGATCATCGAAGCCCTGATCTCGTGCCTCTGTCCCTGCTCGAAGGTCCGGGCCTGGAAGAATGGGTACCGTACCATATCTGTGGAGTAGCGCGAGAGATCAGTAAATCTCATCGAGTACTGGGCCACTGTCATGCTGCCCTGCCGTAGCTATAGTAGCTCTTGGATGCGCACCGCACGGAGGGTGGCTGGGACGAACTCGGAGCGGAAGATGCTTTCAAAGTCCGTCCAGAGGAGAGATGTCTCGTCGTGCACCTGGAGCATCAAGCTCCACCATCTTCCTATTTCCACATGCAGGAGGCTCACTGCGAGGATCACCATGAGGTCTGATGGTGTCCTCACTAATCTAAAAACTCGTACAACTGCCTCCAGCCAGTCCTCGGCGGCCTGAGGGTCCGTCTCCCTGCGGAACCTGGGCGATCGCTGGTGCTGGAACTCATGCAGTGCACTAAGGCGACGTGCATCGTCAGCGGCTGGGGTTGGTAGCATCGGTGGCTCGGCGGGTAAAGGTATCGTCGGTGCCTCTGCTGACAAGGATCCCTGCATCGAGGCCTCGTCGCTCGGTGGGCTGTCATCACGCTCCACTCTCATAACCCTAGCTGGATACCATCGTGGGGCCATCCTGAAAAGAAACAGGTGCGCCACGGTCATAACTGTATACCTGGTGAGATGACACAAGTAATCACAAAGAAAACTTGAACACACATGCAATTAATGTTTTCGGGCATTAAGTCGGAAATCAGAAGTCAGGGTCCTGGTGTACGGATACGTCGGCCGCCGCACCAACACTGGACTCCCTGGACTGATAACCACACCCAATATGCTGAACACTATTGCTTCACATAGAAGAAAGATCAGAGTCTGCGGTAGAACCGAACTCCTTTGATACCAATTTGTCACGACCCGTCCTCGGGGCCCATGCCGTGACTACCCCAAGCCCGCCTTCCATAGGCCAGGGGCTGGCGAGTAGCACCAAGGTGTAAATCCCGGTAAAAAGGTAAGGCATTGCCTTTGTAAAGTAAAAAAGCACCACAAAGTAAGCAAGCGGAAAAAGTAAACACTAAGTAAAAGATGGTACAATAGTAAGTGCGAAAAAGTAAAGGGGGCTGGAAATACAAGCCCAACTGTAAAGTACAACTGAAAGGGGAAAAACATCAACTGAAAAGTAAAGCCGCAGCGTCGTGCCGTCTACTGGAAGTCCCACCTGAAGGGTGAGTACAGAAAGCCTCCACTGCTCCTCGGGTCCAGCCTACCGCTCCGAGTACACCCCGCCTAGTGGTCCACCTCCAGGTACCGTCCTGCTCCGCAAGCCTTCACCACGATCAGCGTTGTCCGTCGTCTGCAACCAACAAAACGTAGTGCGGGTATAGCCCGTGAAGGGGTGAGTATAAGCTACTCAGTAGGGACCCCGAGACCCCCTAAGGTCTCCCAGAATCCACAAAGGATAATCCAAAAAGGAAAGATAAAATCACGAAGTAACAACCGACACTGCTTAGGTATATGCCCATACATATACCTAAGTCATCAATTCTTGCTCGGCTCCAACATCCGAGCTCAAGCACAACCCAATCCACACAGGAAAGCAAAACGTATACTCACACAGAATAGCACAACACAATACACGAAGGAGAGCAAAAGTAATCCACATAGGATAGCTCAACACAATCCATAAAGGAAAGTAAACAGTAAATCCACCCAGGATAGTTCAACACAATCCACAAAGGAGAGTAAACAGTAAATCCACATAGGATAGTTCAACACAATCCACAAAGGAGAGTAAACAGTAAATCCACACAGGATAGTTCAACACAATCCACAAAGGAGAGTAAACAGGATTCAACTCACACAGATATACTTCGTCGAAAAGGTGAATGGGATGATCAGATAAAGATACTGAATCATCTAAGCTGGGACCCACTGAGGATGCAAGACCAGCTGTCTTTACTGAATCATCTAAGCTGGGACCCACATAGGATACAAGACCAGCACAGCTGGGACCCACATAGGATACAAGACCAGCACTCTTCATTGATTCATCTATGTTGGGACCCACATAGGATACAAGACCAGCACAGAATCATCTAAGCTGGGACCCACATAGGATATAAGACCAGCATAGCTGGGACCCACATAGGATACAAGACCAGCACTCTTCATTGATTCATCTATGTTGGGACCCACATAGGATACAAGACCAGCACTGAATCATCTAAGCTGGGACCCACATAGGATACAAGACCAGCACAGCTGGGACCCACATAGGATACAAGACCAGCACATCTGGGACCCACATAGGATACAAGACCATCACTCTTCATCGTCGCAGTCCACTGAGGATCTCTGCACAGTCGTCGTCGTCGAAGTTGCAGCCAGCACTAGGGTTCCCGCACACAGCAAGCTCGTTCGGGAGGGTCCGCTCCATGAGCCGAGAGGCTGATACATCAACTGACACAAGGTCTAGATTTGATGTATCCAAAAGTTCCGTATCGTCAACAGGAACTTAACTTCGGAGACGGCGCGTCAATCGGACGCCCGGTCTGAGAGTTATTGGATTTTTCGTCCCAGGGGCCCGGTTGGTTTTTAAGGCAAAACCAACCCGACCGTACTCCACCTACGTCCAAACCTCGGGCGGAGTATGCAAAAAGATCTGTCTCACTTAGAGGAAAACAACAAAGTCGACGGCACATCGATCGGACGTCCGAAGCTCAAGATATGAGCGTTTCTGCTCCGAGGGCCCGGTTGGTTTCGTGTACGAACCAACCCGGCCGAACTCAAAGTATCCTGAAACCTTGAGTGTGATATACCGAAACGACCATCTCGATCCAAGGATCGCATCGCCACTAACGGTGCATCGTTCGGAGGCCCGTAGCTCAAGTTATGAGCGAAAGACCGAAAACGTCCAGAGACGGGGGTCTGGGCCTGGGCCGACCCAGCCCGACCCCCCCCCCCCTGGGTCGGCCGAACCGGGTCGAACCGACCCGGGTCCGACCCGGCCGGATCCGGTCTGGCCCGGCCAGGGCGCGGCGGAGCAACGCGGGGGGCGTGCTACCCCCGCGTGACAACACCACGGCCCCCACGGGGTGCCGCCCTGGTCAACGGACGTGGCAAAGCCGCATCCTGTGTGCGCCGGACCCACGCGGCCGCGGGTCCGCTGGTGCCGCTGCCACCACCGCGGCTTCAGCCGCCGGCGACCCGCACCGCCGGTGGCTTCCGCGGGCCCCCGGAGTCGCTCTGGTGGTCCGATTCCGTTCTCGTCTGCGCCGCTGCTCCTCCCGGGTCCCGTTCTTCACTGCGGAAACATCAAATCGCCTTTGCGTCACGTTTTGTCATCACCTTCCAAATCTGCACAACAACGAAGAACTGCGGAGGGTTGTTGGTCCATGTTCATTTGGCCCACACCCTCCGCATTAGGCGATAACAATCGGGAGAAGTAATCAAAACATAGAAATCATAACAAACAACAATTTTAATAAAATTAAAATTGTTCTTATGAAACTGGGTTCTTTGTTTTGAACGGAAACATCAACGGAGTAAAAATCATTCCCAATAAAACCCCTACCTCGTCAAGTTGTCGCACGCGCGTTCTTCGCGGAATTGACCGTCGCCGAACAAGTGGAGCGTCGCATCCCGGAAGGGCGTCGCGTCGTCGCGGAAGGGTGTCGCGTCGACGATCTCCGAGGATCAAGAAACAACAGATTTAATTAATAATAATTAAATTTGTGATGTTGTTATAACCCACAAAGATATTTAAAAGAAGATCAACCCCCTACCTTGTCGTTGTCGATCGAAAGTTGTCTCGGGGTTGGATTGTCGCGGAAGAACGTCACGGAAGAAGAACCGTCGGCGTCGCGGTACTTGGCGTCGCGTCGTCGATCTCCAAGGGCTCGGCGTTCTTCGTCGCCCCTCATCGAAGGCCTTCGTTCTTCGCATTCTTCGCGAAGAAGGATGAAGAACTTGAGGTTTGTCAAATCCTCTCAACGAACAACACTTAAGGAGAAAAAGCGTTGGTCTTATTCTATTAACATGCCAACAAACGAAAAAGAGATAAGTAACAACCCATTAATTCATAGAATTAATTCAACGAATAAAACTGTCCAATTAAATGGTGCGTTAAGAATTTAAGAAAACGCGTTAGTTGACTTTCATAATGACGGGTTTTCGCGGGTGCGTTACTTATCAGAAAAAAAACGGTGGGGCTCGTGCGGGCCCCACCTCACAAATATCCTACCAAGAGGGTAGGATATTTTTGGATAGCACTCTATCTATATCAACTCATCTTAAACAGCTTGAAGTGGTCTTTAAGAGGCTTTAAGTGAAATAAAAATAAAATTTCCGCACAACTTTATTTTATTTCCTAACTTAAAACCCAAAAATTAAAAACCACAACCGAGCAAACACAACTCCGGAAGAGGTGTTTCTAAGAAAATACCGGCGTTGCGATTCCATAGGTGCCCTCAGAATTTGATTCCTAAGCAAATACCGGCGTTGCGATTCCATAGGTGCCCTCAGAATTCGATTCCGAGCACTGGTTCAAAAGTTAGAAAAACCCGCTCGTTCGTTCACTGAACATACCCGAGCCAAACTTCAGAAAATGATTCCGGGCACACCGGGCCTCGGAATCAGGTGTCGTCAGAAGCTGCGTTCTTTTAAAATTCCAAAGAAAATTAAGAAAAAGATTTCCTTGAAATTTACGGGTCTTTACTCTAAGATCGTACCTCGAACGGTAGAAATTCTGATACCCTACTCCTACTAGGTCTGCTCCACTACAAAATTCTGACCTGTACTGCGGCCCTATGACCCTGTCTGACCACCCTGTGCTGATCCACCCTAATGTCTCTGAACTTTTGGTGATTGACCACCATGGCCACGACCTCCACCTCGTCCTGAATGGCCGGAAGAACTCCAGTTCCCCGACTGGTGAGAAACTGGTGGCACTGCTCCTGAACGTGGAGTCATAGAAGAACCCCTATCACCGGCTGCTAGTGAGACAATCTGATAGAAGCACTGAAGTTTACCCATATTTCCGTAAGATCGTCACTCCACTAGGTCTCTCAGGCAATGTGGCCTTGTATGCCTGATCTTCCCACACTGGTAGCACACCACCTGGCTACCAGAAGTTGCATCTCGCCTACTCTGACCCCCTCGAGCAGTCTCCATGTGGAGCTTCCTGCTATCAATAAGAGGAATACTAACTCTGGATGTCAAACTGCCCTGGCTCACAGCTCCATAATCCCTCAATTTAATCTCTGTAATCAATGCCTAGTTGATGATAGAGGATATCAAAGTAAACCTAAAGATGTTCACCTGAGATCAGATGTTGTGCCTCATATCATCCTCAAACTTATGTGAAAGGAACAACTCATCACCTCCTGGAGTAGGCATGAAATGTTGAAACTCTGTGAAGCAAGAGGAATAATCCATAACAGTAAGAGTACATTGCTCCAGACTCATAAACTCTCGGGCTCAATCGGCCCTCAAGGTCTCTGGATAGAAATAATCATAGAAGATGCGCTGAAACTCATCCCAAGCCATATTTTGATGGCATCCCGCCTGTGATATCACATCCCACCACCTCTTGGCAGAGTCTCTAAGCATGTAGGTAGAGAGATTCATCCTCTCATCTAGAGGTATCTCCAGATGCTCAAAAATCATCAGCGTGGCTTCTATCCATGACTCTACAGTCTGGGGTCCTCCATCCTTTGAAAAAGTGGGAGGATTATACTACAGAAAGACCCGCGTCAATTCTGCCATCAATGAGGAAGGAGGTAGCACTCCCTAAAAGGTCTGCATCATCCTCAAAAATACCTCTCTAAACTGTTCATCAGCACCTATGTCAGGTATAACGGCTGGTACCATAACTGGCATGACAGGAGGATCTTCAGGTAGTCCCTGATCATCCATGTCTGGTTTCTGATCACCACCTGGAAAATGGCGTACAACCGGAGGATTTCTCAGTGGAATAACTCTACAAGGTCAAGTTCACACCTTGGATAAAGATTATCAAGGACTAAAAACTATAATTGTAAGAAGGGAACAAGATAAAGAAATCATTCAAGTTTCACAAAACATGACTACATGGCGTGTTCCCTTAAGTCATTCACATGGGTGTGTACTTCTGATAAAACTGGTCGTGTAACACCCCAAACACACAGTGTGTTGTCTTAACACACGACGTGTACTTGAATCCTCCTTCCCTGCCCTATTCCTTCAACATAGTTAAGCCACATAGTTCTCCTAATACAAGACTACATGATTTTTTCACTGTAGACATGACATTTACTAAACAAGATTTACCTGGCCCGTGTTGTTAGTGAAACAGCCTGACACATGGCTTACACTACACGACATGTTCAAGGTGGAAACGACATGTACATGAAGGGATAACACTGAAACGTGTTGTTAGTGACACGTCCAGGTACCTGGGTCAAACTACATAGTGTTTTCGATCCTGACAGGGTTTGTATAGCTTAAGGTTTATTCGTTCGTGTTGTTAGTTACACGGGCGGACACAGAGTCAACATTACACAGCATGTTCAACTAGTACACGGCGTGTTCCCGCAAGAAATTCCCTATCCTGTGTCTCTGCCCACACGTCCTATGACACAGTTAGAGACTACACAGTGTGTACATAAAGTACATGATGTGTACTTAAGAAAAAAAATTATTCCCGAACAGAAGAACACATGGAATGTACTTAACATTACACGGCGTGTATTCTAGGTTTTTCCGAACAATAAGCCTCAGAAACTACTTCGGAACCCAGAAAAACACTGAAACGAACATTGAAAGTGCTAAATTATGATCTGTGAGGACCCATACTCCCCACAAATCAAATTTTGGCATCTTATACATGTTATAACATGGAAAACAAGGCAATGATCCACCAAATTCCGGTCAATGAGGGCCCATAACACCTCAAGAACCAAAGTTTGACGTTCATTCGAACAAATTCTTGCACAAACAATACCCTATCAAACAACAGGTATTTTTATCAAGGAATCTATCACAAAATCATTCATATTCTACACAACATCTATCACAACAACATGAAATCGCTAATGCATCCTAGATGGCATGGAAAGAATGCATGACATGTGATTTCTATCAAGTTCCTATATGATGCATGAGATGGCACACCCTCATCTCATCGGGTTGCGATAGAAATAGAAACTCAATAACATTAACAGTAATAGCACAAAACATGTGAATCACCCAATGGTGAAAATCAAATCAATCGTAAAGTTTCAAAACCAGAAAAATTGCATTAAACGGGGTAGATTGGATTTTCCCTATACACGGGTAAGCTACTCCCGGGCACAGCTTATTACCAAGTACCTATTTTGTCCTATCCCTAGATAATGGCTCCAAACATTAATTCAAGAGAAAATAATTACTCTGATACCACTTTGTAACATCTCGGTTCCAGAAGCCACCCAAAGGTACCCCATACCTGGTTGGTCACATGGCCTCAAGCACATTTCCTCAAATGCCAGAGGCTGTCGAATAGCAGCAAGGGCCTTAGGTGTGATAGTGGGGAAACTATACCCTCATTGGTAGAGTAACATAGTAGAATGGAAACAAATACAAAATAGCGAAAGAAGTAAATATTCCAACAATAGTGATAGTAGAGGACTGGAATAACAAACAACTGGAGCACATATATAAATGATGCATGGTAACATGTGTCTAGGAAAGCAACCAAACAAATCACAATGCTGGAATATAAGCAGCACTAAACCATAGTACAAAAGAAATAGATTAACAGCTCCTTAGCATCGCAAGCCTAAGCTTGGTCCCATGCTCTCCATCTCCACAGCAAGTCAAGTACCTGAAGTAGAAGGGTGATTTCCCTTATCTATACCTGCAGTAATATAATCTATTTGGGATCAAAAGCATGGCCCAAATAGGGTGTGAGACTAAATCCCAGTAGGAAACCACCCAAAGATACGTGCCTAATAGTCAGTGAATATATGGTAGGTAAAAGTACAGAAGCAGTAAACAATAAAGTACTCAGCAGAAAACAATTCCACATATCAAAAGAGACTAATCAAGCACGGTAACCCTCTAGGAAGTTCATACAGCCTGTCCCCTCTGGTTCAATTATAATAATATATAAGGACTATCTGAGGAAGCACTCACATTCAATTCCCCTTATAGTCAAAATAAATTCAAGACTCTCTGAGGAAGCTCACACAGTCAATTCCCCTTATAGTACAAGGTAATTCAATGAATCTCTAAGGAAGCTCACACGGTCAATTACCCTTATAGCCCCAAGGTCAAGGACTCTCTGAGGAAGCTCACTTGGTCAATTCACCTTATAGCCCCAAGTGGTTCAAATACTCTATGGGGAATCTCACTTGGTCAATTCCCCTTATAGTCTAAAGTGCTCAAAGGCTCTCTAAGGAATCTCACTCGGTCAATTCCCCTTATAGTCTACTACACCAGGTTCTCATAGCCCTGTGTAGGTCAATGATCATAGAAAGGTAAAAATGTCCAAGGTAAACCCCCAAGAACTACTTGTCTAATCAGTCTACAGCATATCAAGCATGTCAGAATATAAACACTCCACCCTACAGCACAAGGCATATAAAACAGGCAAGGCAGCCAAAAATGCTAAGCAGACCAATGGTTATAAATAGAATATTCATGGGAAACACATCCAAATCATAAAAATCAACCCAATTACTATCAAATTAACCTCTACACAAGCATACAAGCATGGAAGTTAATCAATAGGGGTAAAACGATAAATGCGCAATACCCCATTCAAGGGTATTGGTCAAAATTGCACATAATACTCAAAGACTTTCAACAGAAAGGCCCAAACCACCTAACTCGGCATTAGGAGATTGATATACTCCAATGTCGTCCCTTGGAACGACCTAGAATGCGGTTGATCTACAAAAATGTCTAAAACATTCAACCCATGATATCTCATGATAGAGGAGAAATCAAAATATGGGGCTCTAGGAGAAAAGAGAACTCACTGATGTGATTCCAATGAAACCGATGGTGTTCAATTCAGAGGATGGACGCTCGCTCATGGATTCAATGAAGATCTGTAGCCATATGGATCTCTAGGTCGAATGAGACCTAGAAGGAGAGTGTTCTAGCAATTAGACGTGACCCTGGTGCATTTAATGAAAAAAAAAGTACACAAAGTGTACTTTTTAAGTACGTGACCTGTACTCTCTGTTTTCGTACTCTGCTGTAGGCAGCCTCCAGGTCACCCCACACGGTCGTGTGCATGGCCGCTACACAACCAGCACCCGGCTACCAACAGTAACCGAGTACACAGCGTGTACTCATAATTTACACGACATGTACTTCGAAAATTTCCAGAATTTCCTCTTTTCCTCAAAAATGACCAAAAAAGGAAAACATACCTGAAAAGAAGGTCTGGGTTCTTGCACCCCCACCCCATAGACACCCCCTTTCCCCCTGGACAGCCACCCCAACCCCCTAGACACCCCCACCCCACCCCCCAGACAACCCCCCTCCCACCCCACCCCCTGGACACCCCCACCACCCCCTAGACACACCCACCACCCCCATGGATAGCCCCCACCACCCTGGACATCCCCCCCCCTTAGACACCCCCTTCCCCCTTGGATAGCCCCCAACCCCCTGGACATCCCCACACCCCCTGGACACAATTCCACCCCCTGGACACCACCCACCCCCCTAGACACTCCCACCCCCTGGACAGCCCCCCACCCCCTCGACACCTCCCACCCCCCGGACACCCCCTACCCCCTTGGACAGCCCCCCCAACCCCCTATATAGTCCCCAACCCCACCCCACCCCCCTAGAAACCCCTTACCCCATTGGAAAGGCCCCCCATCCCCCTTGGAACCCCCCCCCCCCCCCCACACACACACACACCCCCTTGGATACCCCCACCCCCCCAGGACACCCCCACCCCCATGGACACCCCCTGGACAGCCCCCCCCCCCCAACCCCTAGACACCCCCTACCCCCCCTGGACACCCCCGCCCCCTTGGTAAGCCCCCCAAACCCCTTGCCCACCCCCACCCCCTAGAAATCCCCCCTCCCCACCCCCCAGAACAACCCCAACCCCCTGGATAGCCCCCCCTCATCCACCCTGGGCACCACCCAACCCCCTGGACACCCCCCCCCCACCCCACCACCCCCTATACCCCCCACCCCCATGGACACCCCCCACCCCCATGGACACCCCCACCCCCTAGAAACCCCCCCCCCCCCCCCAACCCCCTAGACAACACCTCAATCCCCCTAGGCACCACCCCACCCCCTGAACACCCCCCACCACCACCCCCTAGACACCCCCATTCCCATGGACACCCCCCCCCACACACACACCCTAGACCCCCCCCCCCAAACACCCCCTACCCCCTGGGACACCCCCCACCCACCCCCGAGACAGCACCTCGACCCCCCTAGACACTCCATCACCCCCTGGACACCCCCTGCCCCCATGGACATCCCCCCAACCCCCCTAAATACCCCCACCCCCAGACAGCCCCCCTCCCACCCCCTGGACACCCCCCTACACCCTGGACACCCCCCCCCCACCACCACCCCCTGGACACCCCCACCCCCATGGACACCCCCTTCCCCCTTGGACAGCCCCCCCCCCCCCCCCCCCCCGCGGACACCCACTATCCCCTTGGACATCACCCCAACCCCCTAGATATCCCCCCACCCCCCTGGACTCCCCCACCCCCATGGATATCCGCCCACCCCACCCCTGTGGAGAGCCCACCCACCCCCTGGACACCCCCACCCCCTGGACACCACCCACCCCCTGGACATTCCCACCCCCTTGGACACCCCCCCACCCCATGGACACCCACCACCCCTAAACATCCCTGCACCCCCTGGACACCCCCACCCCCTTGTACATCCCCCCACCCCCCTGGAAACCCCCACCCCCTTGGACATCCCCCCCTGGACAGCCCCACCCCCTGAACATCCCCCATGAGTGTTTTTTTTGAATTCTATACATTTTATCATGGGAATGAGTGTTTTTATGAATGTTTTTCTAAATTTTTTATTTTAGGTTTTGGATAATTATTATATATCCTCTTTTTTATCTTAATGTGTTTAATTCCATATATTGCATAGGGGAGGCAAGAGGGTATGTAGGTTGCTATGTAAATCGGTAGAGGCTATACAGGGGAGGAAAGAGGAAAGGCTTCTCTACAGGTAATAGGGAAGGATGTTAGGCTGCTACTGTAATACTGGAGTGCTATATACAAAATTTTATAAATCATTGGTATAAATCTGAATAAAACTTCAATACCAAAGATTCACATAAAACTGTTGGTAAAACACTATACCAATGATTCTTGAACCATTGGTATATAGGTTCTACTTATAATATATACCAATGATTAGAGGAAAACCATTGGTAAACCTATATACCAACAGTTTTTAAACCGTTGGTATAGGTTATAGATTTACATTTACCAATGGTTTGTAACCGTTGGTATTTCTGTATTACAACGGTTGGCCAAAACCATAGGGAAGCAGAATTTTTTACTAGTTTAACCCAATGGTTTCAAAGAAACCTTTGGTATAAGGCTATCCCCGTTCCTTATCACCCAACAAATTTCCAAACTTTTTGTATAACATATACCAATGGTTTGGCATCCTTTCCCAATGGTTTTAGACCATTGGGAAAACCTTGGTTTCCAGTAGTGAATGTATGAGGCCTTTGTCCCATAAAGATCTTGATTTTAGCTTGTTCTTTCTTAGGGGGGTTAAACATTTCTCTAGACCCATGTTTCTATTCAAAACTTGAGTTAACTAAGAGTATCATGACAAAGTATGTGATTCCCACTCCCATTGGATTGGGCATATCATTAGAACAATCATCACATTGATCTTCGCATCAGTTTTTAGCCCGAGTCCTCATATTACCAAACATTGGCTGGAATAAAAATAATTTTAGGGCTAAAACATAAAGGGTAATCTAATTAAAAAATGGATAACTTATAAATTACATTTATTTTCTTAACTTATGAATTTATATTCTTCAATCTATGTTATCCCTAATCTACTTCCCAATATATACTCTTAAGGGAATTTTTTTTATTCCCATAAAAATGGTTCATAATAAGATTATGAATTTACCAAAGCATATCCACTGGGAGTTTCATAACCAAGAGTTCCACAAGACCTGTTATTGTGCACCATTTCTCATTCGAGTCTATCTCAAAGAGGTGTTTTTGGGTTTTTCCCCTAGATGCATCTATGCCAAAGCCACCTCTACTTGTTCTTATCTAAAAAGGTGGGTATTTTTTGATAAACCACTTACTCTATAATAACCATAATTTATGGATTTTTTTATTATACTAAGTCTTATACCTAAGGATTTCACTAGGATTTTCTAATCCTATTACCAAAAATAACTAAACCTATCCTCTAATACCAACTATAACAACCCTGCTCTTTATTACACACTTTAAAATGATTTATTACAAAAACTTGAACTTAATAAAACTCTCAGGATCAATAGTTCTAGTGTATTTGGGGATTAGTAACATTAAATGACAACTTAAGACAAAAAAATACAACATCATTATTGAAAACTTCTTTTACATGACCACAACATTCCTTCGTACTTCGAATTGCATGGGATAACCTGAGGACATACATAAGAAAAGGGTAAGCTATAAAGCCCAATAAGGAAGTAAAAAGGGAATAACATGAAGAATAAAATACATGTTAGGTAATAGGTGTGTCCATTTATCATAATAGAAACATGAACATAAAGGCATGATATAGCATGATTATCATAACGTGGAGATGTGGCAACAACATTTAACATGATATTAGCATGAGCCAAGGATCATTGCACCTGGAGCATGAGTAAAACCTAATTTCACTTGAATTATCATGAGTAAACCCTCATTTAACATGGAGTATCATGATACTATTCTTTACGCAATTCATTGGAGCACTATCAGGACGCACCCTTCTTAATCATTTCATTTCATGCATAAGTGTTCCACATGGATCATACAACATGGATTAATTAAACATCATAATTTATTCCATGAATAAGAGATGTAGAATAAATAAATGTAATTCCTAAATCAACAAGTATATGTGCTTAAAGTTGAATACCCTTGATAGATAAATGGGTATGGTATTCACTTACACGATGATTTGGGCTTGGGAAATTTTGGTGTAACTTCGGCAGCATAACGACATCAAATAGAAATCATAAAATAGGTTGATGAGAGAGAAAATGGTATATCATCATTTATACATGAAATTGACGGTAAGTGGGTCACGAAACATAATATCCAAACATATGTAACGAAATTAAGATATAAAATATAAAATAATTTTCTGAATGTAAATGATGAGAGAGGAATTCCTTACGAAATTTCAGCATTGTAACAGGTGTACATGGGAGGCATTAATGAGAGATAAAGGGGTATATCATCATTAAAAAATAAGGAGGGAAGTATATTGGAGGTTATAAATCATACCCCAACATTTTTAATTGAGAATTAAAGTGCATAACAATATAAGGAAACTTGGATATAAATAAGAAATGAAGGAAAATGAGGATCCCTTACTTGGAAGTGTGATCCCAAAGGCTTGGGAGAGGCTTGAGAGAGGCTTCTTGGGAGCTTATTGATCCTTGGGAGGATTATATAGAGATTAGAGAAGAGGTTGGTCGAGTCCCAAATGGATTTATTGAATAGTAATGGTAGATTTAGTGGTTTTATATAGGAAAGGAGAGGTAATTCTTTATATATTTAAACGTTATTTAATTTTTCCCCAAAAATTTGACTAACTCAGAAAATTATGAAAAAATCACTGTTAGATAATTTCAAAATCATGAATCCAAAAATAATATTAATTTTAACTAAATAGTTTTCTAAATATGTGAATTTTCACTTTCAAAATAAAAACCTACCTTTATCGAAAATTCATGGATTTTGACAAAAATAGCTTTCAAACCTTAAGAAAAATTACAATTGTATTCATAAAAATTATACGATAATTTATATTTAATAAAAATTAATATAGTAATAATATTTTATTAAAATATTAGTTAATTAAAAAAACCATTAATTCATAAATATAGATTTCTTAATTTAATATTAACAAAAAATACTATTTTTGCTTCAAAAACTATTTACAAAGTAACAATAATAAAATGAATGTATATTATTTATTTTACACAAAAATAATGTGCATAACCATAATTATAGGGTCTTATTAAATAAACCCTTATAAAACCAGCATAATACCTAAGGGTATGGTGTGATATGGTGACAGATTCTTGGGGCATCTCAGATAACATCGCTCAGGTGGTAATCTCTATTAACTTCCACTTTTCCCGTAGGCAGTTCTGTTCAAGCTTAACGTGTTGAAACTTAGCTTAGGCTAGGTCAAGAGTGAATCCTAGTTATGATACCTCCTTTTAGTGCTCCAAAAAATGGGCTTCGTATGGACCAATTCTACTGGATGAGGCCATTACTTCCTTTGTCTGAGTAAATTAGATTTTTTAAAGCCATATATATATACTAATCATGTGATCACTGTTTGATGGTTATATTAGCAACGGTAACAATTATTAACAGTGTTTTAAAATCCAAAAACATATAACCAATTAATTCCATGTGTTTTATATAAATATTTTACATAATAATACATTTAATTATATCAAGAGGAATTTTTATTAATAAAAGTTTGAGTCGTTACTGACTTCTTTAATAACATGAAACTAAGTTTAAGATTTTAGTCTAGAACTTTCAATATATTTCTAGATATTCTTATTTTTAAGGGGTAAAATACCCCTAAAACTTTTATTAACAAGTCTCATATGAATATAATTATGTTGTTAGTTGAACCAAAACACCATTTTTGTATTCCAAAAGCCTTCATAATACCACAAAAATCCATAGTAAGTATACTTTCCTTTGTAATATGCGTGCTATCCAGAATTTGTGGGTTATATTCCTTCCTTATGCGAGTCACCAATATATTCTCCTTTTTGAGACAAAAAAATTATTTTGAGCTCCTAAAATATTATTTTTTAAAGTATACTCCTTCTCTTACTTTTTATATTCACTAGTTGTAGTCTTTCTCTAACTTAGAGTTTGTATTTATAGAATTTTCACATTTCTTAGTGTCACTAGATTTAACCACAAATTTGGTCTTCATGAATTTCTTATTATTTTATTACTCAATAAAAAAAATTAATACTATTTTTATCCTTGTAATATTATGTTTTTTGGAACTCACAAACTTCAGGTTTCTTATGACATTCTATGGATTCTGAAATCTAGTTTTGAAAAGTGGATTTGGAACTATTCAATTCATCTTTAGTTTTGAAAAAATTATATTGAATATGGTCAATATCATTATTTTTTGACCTTAAATATATCTTCCATATTGAGGTTAACAATGTTATCACCATAAATAGTCTTCATTAAGTCATAAATCTCATTCTGGAATTTGGATCTTTCTTCAATAAAAGTATATTCCTTACAATTGAATGATTGATTTTCCTTCTTAAATATTATGAATTATTTTTACAATTTATTAAAAATTGAGAGATAATTTTTTGATTTGTTATTTATAAAAAACACTATAAATTTATTATTATTCACTTTATAAATTCTTTGATCACTTGTAACTTTTTTATCATTTACTTTTGCAATGAGCAGTTTGTCACCATCTTTGTCACAAGAAGTCTCAGCTTCCTCTTCATCTTCATTTCCTTAACTTCCTTTATAGATGAATTTTAACTTTTTAAATTTTGATAAATTCTTACCCATTTTAGTAGAAAAAAATTTTGACTTATTTTATTTCTTCTTAGAGAATCTTCTAGGATAAAACTCTTCCTCATCACTATTTTTTCAGTTTTGTATTTTGGGAAATTTATTGAAAAGTGACCAATAACACCACACCTAAGACATTTGAAAGGGTGATTTTCATTATAACTTTATTTCCCCAATATTTTTTTTATTAAGATAAGTTTCATAACTTAATCAAACTTCTCTTTAACATCTTCATTAAAATATGAACAACATGATTATTATTCTTCAGCAACAACTTTATTCTTCAAATTCTTAGGTTTCATGGATTTCAAAGTAATGTAATTTTTATACTTTCCCTTTTTCTTGAAAGAATTATCTTTCCTCATTTTATTATACATAATAGTACCATGAAATTCATCAATAGGGAAAACAATAGGATCTTTCACTTCCAAATTAGATACTTTCATATAAAATTTTTCAAGATACACAAGATATTATATATAGCATTAGACTCTTACATATTCTCACCAAAGACACTAATCATGATTAAAACATCATTAACCTTTGTGAAAAATATTACAATAGCATTATCACCATTATTTTAGAGATATTAAAATTTATGTCTCCAAAACTGCAACTTAGCCTGCTTCACTTTAGTCTTTCCTTCATAGATATTCTCCTATTTTTCCCGAATACCCTTTTTTTAATCCCATTGACATTAAAAAACAAATTTTCTAAAATTAAAGAGAAAATATAATTTTTAGCATCACCATATTTCTTCATATTCCTATTTTATACCACTATAATGGAAACACCTTATATATTTGAGGGAAATCTATCAGTTTTAGCTTCTATAACATCATAACTAATTGAAATAAGGTATGGAAACATTTTATACTTATATATGTGATAATATTTCCAATCGAATTTTCGAATCCATGTGTTTTTAACTAAATTAAAATCATCTATAAAATATAGAAGAAATTAGTGAAAAATTCTTCTTATGAATAGAAACTCAAAAATTCAATCATTAAACAACCAATCACAAACAAGGGTATCCTATCTTTGATACCAATTGTGGAACTACCTATATGATATTTGAAATATTACTAAGAGGGATTGAACTAGTTATTTATTCCCTTTTAAGTCTCTTTAAAAATAAAATTTGAAACCTATTATAGTATAGTGATATATTCTATCTTCAAACCCAAACACACACCAACACAAAGGAACACATTATATTTAAAAGGCTTGCATATCAATATGAGAAGGCTAGTCCTTGGTGTGATATGGATTCATCTAGGATCACACTACCCACTAGAATTATCATGTGATTTTAATGAGTATGCTATAACATTGAAAATAGTTTTTGAATTTATCCCAACTATAATTTTATGCATCCTATATAAAATTTAATCCAGGACATTAAAATGATAAAAATTTTGTGTAAAAACCGATATGTATTCCTCCGGTAGACTATTATAAAGTTATTAAGTGTGCTAAGTACTTCTTCTTCTTCTTTTTTTATTTAATGGTATCAATACACTACTTCAATTTTTATACAGAAAACTACATGAAATGATAACTATCTATAACTTCATCATGAAAATTATTATTTATGATATATACCAGTAACACCTTTCCTTCTCTATATATTGTGAACTTGATAGCCAACTTTTCTAATATTATCTTCATAGTTTTCACAGCACTATCTTTATTCTTACTCAATTAAATATTTACTCATGAAATACCATGTGAATAATATTTTATCATTTCATCTATATTTTCTAATCACCTACCAATAATGATATAGTTAAATATATTTGAATTTGAATTCTCCCTATAAATTAAATCTCTATCTTTAAAACTTCCACTACTCTTATTCATAATTACCCATAACTACATAGAAAAATTTAGCAATGAAATTTTATTTTCATCCTTTAACATTTATATTAATATTAAAATTATTACACTCTTTATCCATAAAATTAGCAGGAATTAAAATGTGTTCATACAATAAATATAGGTGTGGAAACACCATTCATGGTACAAATATCTCATGTGTTCTTCCTTAACTTCTCTAGATAAAAAAACTAGTGAAATTCCTTGATTCTAAACTCCATGGTGTGGTGTAGTGAATCTCTAGTAAAAATTCCATTTTAAACACCCATAACCACAACCACTTTACTATTTTTTATCTTCCCATAAAAACTATGATGCTCACCTTTAAAAATTATACTAAGTCCACCAAATCACTGATTGAGAGATTCTCGTTTCTCATAAGAGGAATATAAATCCACTATGAGAACTAAAACACACAAAATTATTTCACTAGATCATAGTTATCTTTATATTTTGTGGTGTAAATCTCCCTGTAGAATCCTTTTCTTCTTTTATTCATCCTAAATCACAATCTTTTATTGTCATATTTATATCTATGAAGAGAACTTAACTAAGAATCATCTAACATAAATTTTTATGGATCTTCAAATGAGTTTTTATGTCATATATATCATTGAATTCATCTCATAATATCTTTTAACCTTTAATATAAATTTTTTCAAATTCATTCATTTCCCAAAAATTGGTCAACTGTAACTTTGTATGACTTTTGAAGTCATATGAAAATATTAAAGTCATAAAAAATAAATTTATAAGTGATACTGAATCTAGGAAGTTGAAAGAAAAGATCAAATTCATAAAAAATATCTTTGGAATTCATATGAAAACCTTTAGAAGTTATATTAAATGATCAATGTCATATGATCTACCACTTAAAGTCTTGTGAAATTTGGGAAGTCATACAAAATCCTCAAGACTTTTTCAAATTTTATCTTTGTGCACCAAAATTCCAAATAAACTTCAAATGATTCTATGAATATTTTCAAATCCCATAAAACTAATTCCAAACAACTTCAAACACTCTATAATGTTGTAAAATAATTAACCTTAAATGAATTTCTAAACATCACTAGAGTTTGAACATGATTTTTTATTAAAATCAAAGACAACACGAACATCATAACAAATTTAACCTTATCTAACCGTTTTTTATAGATTAATACCACAACCTAGAGAAACTTTTTAAATATTATAAGATGGTCTTAATATAGTTAAGTATAATTCAACCAAGAGGATATATAGGAAAACATCAAATAGATTTTTTTTACATATTAAGTAACTGGTCCAATTTCATCTTGGATTCATAACCAATAAAATAATCACCCTAAAGTTTTGGTCATTATGAAGGTATCTAATTCTTGTATTTAACTAAAATGGGTCACTATAAAACCCTTATTAGAGGGTCTACATATTCATCATCTAGTAGAATCCCTACGTAAAATCTACATGATCTGTTATTAGAGGAAAATATATTGTGGTCCATCCAAGTATAATTTCAACAAAAAATTATATAGGAAAATATCAAATAAGTTGTTGTTGACACTTTAAAAATTTAAACCCTTTGTTGATAGTTAAATTAATTACACATAGGAATTCATATGTTATATGACTTCTGTGTTCCAAGAATTATGCATATAAACAATGTCTTACTAATAGAAAAATATCTAAAAACTCATAAATCATAAATTCACATACCTAAGTGCATCTCACTAGATGAAATCATACAACCATAAAATAATAAAATAACATAAATATCAGGTCCCTAGTAACCAATACTTTCAATCATAAAAATTTGTAACTACACACCAGTATGAGGTCAATCACAATATCTGAAACATTTCTATATATCATATCTACCAAATCCTAAAATAGTAAGAAAAAAATAAATGATATAATACCACTTTTTGAAACCCCACTACCCTAGACCACTAGAATAGTGCTTGGACTAGTGGTTTCCATGTGACCTTAAGCATGCCTCCCTATACGCCAAAGGCTATTGACTAGAAATGGGTGTATAAGGTGATACTATGTGGAGACTACACACCCATATAAGAGTGATAAATAATAGATGAAAAATAAACAAACATCATCCATCAAAAATAATAATAGTATGTATAATAATAAAACATTTCCATCCAAAAAAATTAATACAGAACTACATAGTCTTACAAACTCATGTTCATGCCACCATACAATAATTGGTTTCCCACTGGGCCGATCACATTCATAGAATAAAAAAAGAAAAAACACACAACAGACTCTGCTAGTATCCTTTAGCCTCACCTCATCCCAGTCTCCAATACAATCCTAGTTATCCCACTTGATTATGAAACTCCATGAATATACCATACTTGAATCTAGTATCAGTGAAGTCTACTCAGGTACCCAAGTGGCATGTCCACCCAAGTAGGGTGTGATTATAACTCAGTTGGGTACTGCCAACGGGTTCACAAAAATAACTCGTAAGAACAGTGTATGCACATGTGATATTCTTAGCTGAATAAATAATAAAGTGTAGAAGCATAAATAAATAAACCATCATTGATCCTCATGTTATAACATGGCACCTGATATCAAATATACCTACTTATTCTAGTATTAGAGTGTCTCTGATCATGCATAAAAATCATTCCACCAATATTGGTACACCAGGTGGCTGATTCCCAGGTAACCAACCATGAAATATAAATAGATGTGTAGGTGATTCCTAGGTAACTAATCAAGAAACCCATATAGTAAGATAGTCAGATTCCTAGGTAACCACCTAGGAAATCCATTTATACCCATAGGCTAATTCCTAGTTAACCACCTAGGAAATCTAGATACATGAGGTATACTCACTAAATCAAAGATAATCTCATAAGAATCTTATAGTCATTAGGAATACTCATTTTATTATAGGTATTATTATAGTAATACCATACATATCAGGTGAATCCACATGATCATATGGATTATCCTATTCATATGATCATATAAGTCTTGAAGACTAAATCCTAGGGAAGACCATAGGCATCCCATATAGGCAACTTTTGAATCCTAGGTAGCATGATTTGGGCATTCCATATAGGCCTACAGGACTAATCCTAGGTACAAATACATGAATTCTACATATGATGCATTTCCACTAAATCCTAATAATTTTTATATGCATACCATATATCCATCTTAAATTCTATATCCTATGGGGTATCCAAAGTATCCCAATAGCCATCAGATATATGCGGAATTATATGTGACAAGACCTTAGAATTACATTTATAATACTTGAGGGAAGTGAATCGCTCCCATAATATCTCATAAAATAAATCTCATAAGGTTTGGACCACCACCCAACCACATATTACATAATCTAGGACATCCTCTCAAGAACCTAATCAAAAACTACCACCATAGTCATAATAGGATCACACCATCAATTAAGGTTCTTAAATGACAAGTGGAATCATATATACCCATTACTCACATGCAAAATATCATGGTTCAATATCTCATTGGGGAACCCTCTAAGGTCCCATATTTTACATCATAATACTACTACAAAATCAACCTTTAACAATAATAGAAATGGCCTTTATCAGCACTAGAAAAGCATTGACTACATGAGCGAGGTTAAAAGACATGGACTTTTATCAGTGCTGAAAAAGTGCTGATAAAGGTACCATTTATCAGTGCTTTTTGAGCACTGATAAAATGAACCTTTATCAGCACTTATATGAGTGCTAATAAAGTAGACCTTTATCAACCCTTTAAAAACACTGATAAATGTGGCCTCTATCAGTGCTTTTAAAACAACAGATAAAGGGCCACACTACAGTGTGCTATTTTATCACACCGCATCACCAGAAACAAACTAGATATCAATAGAAAAAATTCACAATATAGGATTTAAATAATATGAAATTTACAACACAAACAAAAGAACAAAACACTATATTATAGGAATTTCAAACATTGGTTCATACAATTACATAAATAAAAATTATTACATACATTCAAAAACATAAATGTTCTTTTATATTTTAATCTTAACCTAACTCATGTTATTTACAAACAAACTACCCCTACTTGAGAAAAATAATGCACCTGTATAAGAAAAAAATCTTAAGTTAGTATTAACATAAAGTGTTAGTTTTACTAAAATTAATCTCAATTTTAAATAAAAATACACACTTATAGTCATATCGGTCACACCATGCATCATATTGAGGTGTGACTGATTCCAACACATCTAAAATGACTTGTTCATCATTATATTAATGTATAAAAACAATCTGAATCTTTTTTCTCAGTTTTGAGTACGTCAATTGTCATTTTTACTAAAATATCATTTTAAACTGGAAACACACACTTTTGAATTATTATGATCACATCATGCATCATTTTTATGTGAAATGGATTCCTATATGTCAAAATTGAATTATGAATCATTATTTTAAATTATCAAGAAAATATAAGCGTGTTTGATCAGTTTTCAGTGAGTGAAACTTTTTGACCTAAAATATTGATTTTAAACTGATAACGAACAAATTGAGTCATAACAGGAACATCATATATCGAATTGAGGTATAGTTTATTTATAAATGTTAAAAATGATATATGGATCATTTTTATAAAGTATCAAACCAATCAGAATGTGTTTTCTTAGTTTTCAGTAGGACAGTTGTCCATTTTACTAAAATTGATGACAATTTTAAATAAAAAGACATACTTTGAGTCATACCGGTCATACCATGCATCGGATCGAGGTGGGGCTGATTCCTATAAATCCCAAATGACTTATGGATTATTTTCCTAAAGTATCAAAATAATATAATGTGTTTGATCATTTATTAGTAAATCACTTGTCTTCTTTACTAAAATTTCATTTTAAAATTAAAAAATGCACATTGACTCATACTAATCACATTGTATACCCGATTGAGGTGAGGTCGATTCCTAAACATCACAAATGACATAGGGATTGTTTTAAAAAATTATTTAAACAATTTTAAAGGGTTTTATCAGTTTTGAGAAGGTTAGTTGTCCTTTTTACTAAAATGGATGGGAATTTTAAATAAAAACATGCACTTGGAGTCATATTGGTCACATTGTGCATCAGATTAAAGTGAGGATGACTGATTCACGTCTCAAATCACTTATAGATCATTTTCTTAAATTATCAAAACAATATAAATGTGTTTGTTTAGTATTTATTAGGTTAGTTTTTTACTAAAATTGATGTCAATTTTAAATAGAGATGAACTTAGAGTTATACCAGTCACACCATGTATCGGATTGAGGTGAGGATAAATCTTACATGTTCAAAATCATATATGAATTGTTTTTCCAAATTATCAGAACAATATGAATGTGTTTTATCAGTTTTGATTATGTCACTTTTCTTTTTTACCTAAATGTTATTTTAACCTTGAAACACGCATTTTGAAACATATGGAGCACATCATGTATCGGTTTGACATGAGACCGATTCCTAAACATCAAAAAAGATTTATGAATTGATGCCCTAAATTATCAAGGAAATCCAAGTGTGTTTTCACTGTTTTCAGTGAGTGAAAATTTTTAAATTCAAATTTCGATTTTAAATAGATAACGGACACATTGATTTAGTGGTATTTTTTACTAAAATTAATGTAAATTTAAAATAGAATAAGTAATTGGATTCATACCAGTCACATCATGTGTCATATTAAGGTGTGGATGAATCCTATATGTCCCAAAATCTTAAAAAAATCCTAATTTTTAGTGTTTCCATGATTTATATTGAATTTCTTTGTCGAACTACCAACAGTGCATGAGCATCTTCGAACAAACCACATCAACTCGCAAAAAATAATCCACTTATATAAGAAAACAAATATTATGAGTAATACTACAAATAAATAAATTAAACATAATTATGAAATAATATATTAATTATATGAACAATGATTTTACTGTGAAAATATCAAGATTACCTCTGTGATTGAGCAGTGGAGGGAACTTGAAGGAAATTGATAAATGTCAACACTATAGGGGTGAAAGGTTTTTAGGGATAAAATTTTTGTGTAAGTTTTGTTGTAGAAAGGGATGAAAGATGGACAGAGCACCCCAAATCAAACAAAATAATACACCTATATAAGCAAACAATTTTTATGTGAGTAATACTAAAAAGAAATAAATTAAAAATAAATATGAAATAAAACATTAATTTTATAGATATTTATTTCACTGTGAAAACATCAAGATTAACTATATAATTGAGCATACGCAATTTCATTTCACTTCCAACAAAGTTAGAGGAGGTAATTTGAAAGAAAGTTATAAATGAACCACTATAGGGGTGAAAAGATTTTAAGGGAGAAGGAACATGAAAGTTAGACAGAGCACCCCAACTCAAATAAAAGACTCCACCTGTATAAGAAAACAATTAATATGTGAGTAATACTAAAAAGAAATAAATTAAACATCAATATGAAACAATACATTAATTATATGGACAATGAATTTACTATGAAAATATAATCCCCAACCTTAAACATTGCATAATCTTGATTTTTGATCACGAATTTATTTTCTTTCAGATTTAGGATCTTTTCAGGTTTATAGTCTTAGAGAATAGGCCATAACTATTACATTAAATCTCAAATATTATAAGGTAGATACTTCTACTCTATCTAATTTTTTCACGATAATAAAACTCCTTAAATAAAGAATTCATTTCTTGATAAAAATATTCTTGGATTATTTATTTCTCTTACCCTTCCTTATACCCTATGAAAAATATTTCTAAAACTTTGGATGAGCATGAAAATCTTATAAAGAGTTATAAAATAAGGAAATAAAGCATTAGTCTATGAATACATACAAATCAATGAAATCATACCTTTCACTCATAAAACATAAACTGGTTAACTTACATTATGTAATCATAATATTCCTACAAAAAATAATAGAAATCATAAAACATAAAAGTAACTTGTGGCATCTATATCATACTTACATTGTATCTTTCATGGCTATATAGGGATTAACCTTCATGGTTACGTTTGGAATACCTATCACAGTATATTCCACAAATCTCTGAGGATAAACCTTAACATTTACCTCTGTCATGTTACCTAATGAATTGGAGAGATATATCAGGCTCACTATCCCTCGGTTTATCACGGAACCACCCATATATGTAAATAATTCCCAAGAACCATAAAAAAATCATAACACATAAAACAAGCATAAAGGAAAGATAATATTTCTACATTGTAATCACAATATATAATTTCAAGATATTGACATAATCAATTCTTTATCAAAACCATTTTCAATACCAAAATATGTAAAAAGTGTATATGGTATTTAATTTCCTTTTAAAAACATTATGGCTTCTTAAGGAATCCAAATATCAAATATTGCTCGTAGTGGCGGAAAGGTCATTGCCATCATGTGTGTTAAAAAGAAACATTCTTTTTTTCATTCACTAAAAATTCATAAAAAAGATTCATTTTGAAAACCATTGAATGAAATTAAAATTAAAAGGGTTTTATTATATACCATATAAATTAAAGTCATGTATAAATAAAAATATGTCTCAATGAAAGGAGATTAAGACGAAGTCCCTTACCTTAAGTCTGACTTATCATGTTCGTTATTTATATTCCTGAATAATAATCTAAGGTTAATTTATACTTTCTTTATAACCTTTTTCAATTTTATTATTCATTTTATATTACATATCACCATGTTATAAAAATTTCATAATTATTTAAGTTCATATCGGTTAGTTTGTTGATATTCGATACTTGAGTGGAAAATGAACTTGTTTGATGTAAATTGTCCATGTGGTAAAAAATCCATCATATCCAAAATATTAGTCATGATTTAAATATCATATATATATAGTATATATGTATTTTTAATTTCCATAATATTTGGAGATAATAAATGAAATGCATCATTCATGGAGATAGTAGGACGTACGTATGCATGAACGCAATTTCATTTCTTTGTCATATTAAAAGAATAATAATAAAATGATATAAATATATATTATAATACCAATATTATATTTATGTCATTTATGTATCTTAGGTTTAATAAAACCATCCTTTATAAGTTTCATGTATATCATGAAAGAGTCATGTCACGTTGAGGGGAAGGTAGTCCACACTTCCTCAAATGAAATTATCATATTTACACATCATGGAAAGCATAGAGGTATATTGTAAATAAAAATTTAAGAAGAATAGATACAATATAAATATAATATATATCATATATAAATACAATTCTATCATAATGGATTTTAGGAGAGGTGGTAGGGTAAAATTTAACAATCATCGTTTCGTGAGGAATTAGTTCGTTGTACACAGAAAAAGTGTGTTATTATCCATTAGATGGAGGTGTGTATAATTGTAGTTAGAATACTTCTCATAAAAAATCCTAGTATATTTAGGATAATTTTTTTTGTGTAATAAAATAATAATAAGATCATATGGAGTGGATAAGGAAAATAAAGTAAAGGAACTTGAGAGAAGATGTTCCCTCTAAATCGGGTAACTTCTTTTGATTTGAGCCAAAAGGATTTCTTGAATTGCTTTATTCCCAAGTTAAGGCTTATAGGAGTAAAGGAGAGATGTTGGGAGATTATTTGAGGATAATTTGTATGAGATAAGGTGATTCAGAGGTGTGAGTAAGAGGGTAGAGGTGGTGGCCTTTTATAAGGGGGAGGAGGGGCACTTTAGGAAAGTCTTGAAATATTAATTTATTATAAATTAAATTTTAATTAAAAATCATCCAAAACTCATTTAATTCTAAGATAAGATGATTTTAGTTCTAATACCCATCATAAAATAATTTTTAGACATGTTTTAAATATTTTTTATCCTTATCATTTTGGTTTAACCCTTATTTTACCCTTTTTAATCTTATAGTGATATCATGTTATTTACATATTGTGGGTTAATGTAATTTCCATATCATGTCAAAATACCCATAAAAAGTCATTTATGATATATTTGGACTTATCTTAACAATTTTTCAAAATATTATATTTTTATGAATTTAATATCATTTAAAAAACTATTTTATATTTTAAGTTATTAATTATGTCAATTTTTGACACTATTCATACATGACTTTTTTACAAATTCATAACTACTTGATTCCTTCAAAAAATCATTGAATCAATCATAACATTTCATATTCACCTAGATAATTTGGGGATTACATTAATTATCTTAAATAATATTTATTTTAATATTTATAATATCATTTATTTGAATACTATATTAAAAAAGAAATCACTGCATCATCATTGTGTCATAAATAAATTTATTTATTTAATGTATAAAAATTATAAATAAAATATAATTACACTGAAACTATATTTATATTTATAATTAATATTTATATTCAAAGAGATCACTTATATAACCCAATATAAAAAAATGTTTAGTAAGAAGATACATGTTTATGTTATTTTTCTCTTTACTTTAAATTAATTATTATAACATGTCATTATCACTCCCAAGTGGATCTCAAATATCCAATTTCGGCCCAAGGATTCTTATGGTCTTACATAACTCATCCAATAGTATTATTACATGTTTTAGGGTGGTTTTATATTATTAAAATATTATTATTTACCCTTATTTACCAGATTTACTCTTTAACCATGGTAAATAAAAATAATAACTAAAATTACTATTCATAATGTGCAGAAATAAAAGGTGCATATTCAAAAAATTTTGACCTTATAATTAAAAATATGGAATCCATTTTTCGAAATTCGAAATAAAAAATTGGCATACATTAAATTAAAATTAATTCCTCTTGTCAAAACCAGAAAGCGGGTTTTTAAGAAATAAAAAACTATCAAAAGATTGAAATGTGTTTATGTCCAATTTCAATGTGAAATCAATTCCAATGAAAAAATTGGATTAAATTATAAAAAAATAATCTAATTACACTTTAAGACCAATTAAAATGACAATATAACTATATAAATAAATTATATGAAAAGATAGTTTAGAATTAAAATGCATTATTTTTCACTATTCATTAAAATATGAATTTCATCTGAAAAATACCAAAAATTCAACCAAGGTAAATTTTTATGTCCCTCTTCTAAATAATAAGTTTATTTTGTAAAATATAACATATAAAATTGAAAAAAACTTGATTTAAAAATGGTTTTCCATCAAAATGTGGTAAAACGAACTTTTAAAAATATAAGACTATTTTATGCTTAAAATTGGATTGATTTTCGTTTTAAGACTATAAAATTTATTGGATAAATGTAAAAAAATAACATTTGTAATCATATTTTAGTTATTTTTTTCATTCCCACTAATACAATGGCTAGGCGTTAACTACCATTTAAAATAATAATATTATTATTATATTATTTTTCGGTATAACTCAATGTTGTGTGCAACATAAGATTTTGGAGAAACCCATTATTACATGTTGAGTAAGCTATCAGAAAAAGTGTCCAATTTAACATAAAATTAATATCTCATTCATAAATATTAATATATATGAAAAAAGTATTATTCTATAAATACATGAGATGTGACAGCAAACATCAAGATTACCTCTGTGATTGAGCAAAAGCGGCATCGTTTCTCTTCATGAAAAGGCAGTGGAGGTAATTTTAGAGAAAGTGATAAATAAACAACTTTAGGGGTGGAAAGGTTTTAAGGGATAAGAAGCATTAAATTAGAGCACCCCAGCTCAAACAAAATAATCCACCTGTATAAGAAAACAATTATTATGTGAGTAATACTAAAAAGAAATAAATTAAACATAAATATAAATTAATAAATTAATTATATGGAAAATAATTTTACTGTGAAAACCTTAATATTACCTCTTTTATTGGATATAGGTGGTTCCTTTGCAATTCCTACAAAGGAAGTGGAGGTAATTTTAAAGAAAGTGATAAATGCACAACTGTAGAGGTGAAAAGGTTTTAAGGGAGAAGAACCATGAAAGATAGATAGAGTAGCCCAACTCAAATAAAATAATCCCCCTATATAAGAAATTAATTATTGTGTGAGTAATACTAAAAATAAATAAATAAAACATAAATATAAAAGAGTTAATTAATTCTAAGGATAATGATTTTATTGTGCAAATATCAAGATCACCTCTGTGATTGAGCATAGATGGCATCATTTATCTTCTTAAAAATGTATGAAACGTAGAAAAAAATATTTTAAAATTAAGAAACTCTTCAAGGAATAATGAAAATTAAATCAAAATTTTGTTATATAAATTTTTAGTAAAATAGATAAAGTATATCATAACATTACCTTTATATCTTTTCAAAAGGTTTCTTTAGTCCAAATATATGCTAATAACAAAACTAAGGATTCCCTATTAACTTCATTACAATTTAGAATACTATATGGATGTTAGGAAACCGTGATAAAAATAATGATATTGATACCTATTTGGCTCCGTTGATTAATGGAGACAAAAAAGGATTGGTTGTGCATCACTCAAAAAGTTAATAACAAAACAAAGGATTCTCTGTGTACTTCACTATTATTGGTTAACTACCACTTAGCATAGCATCTGACCTAAAATTCCTGTCTGGAATCCCTATGATTCTCTCAAAACACACACGCTCATCACCATCTCTATAATGTCACCATTAATCATTCACTTTTCCTTCTCCTATTTTCAATTTTATTCATTATTTAAACAGGTGGGAATATTTTTCATTCATATCATTTTATGATTCTCATGTTTCTTCTTTAATCATATGTGTTTTCTACAAAACCTTTAACCAATGAATTATCTTATTCTATAAAATTTTATCTCTATGTTCAAGAATATAATTATTTTTTTTCTCTCTATGTGTGGGATGATAGCATCAAGGGGATACCAGGTAGGAAGTTCTGGTTAGATGCTATTTTAAGTGGTAGTTAACCAATAATAGTGAAGTGCACATAGAATCCTTTGTCTTTTTATTTGATTTCTGAGTGGTGCAAAACCAATCCATGTTTTTTATAAATTGATCAATGGATCCAAATAGAAATCAATATTATTCCAACTCTTTTGTACTAATTAGTCTTGAATAACAACAACATAAACATGGACAAAGGATTTTAGAAGGGTTGTCTGCATGCTCTCTTTCAAACTTGATGAACTCTTTAACTCCATATTCATATTGGTTTGTCAAATGATAAGAGTGCATCCATTTTTGGTTAATATACATCATATTGGGTTCATAAAAGATTAATTTTATACAAAATATAAATAAATACAAATAATATATTAATTATCAAAAGTGAATTTTATATACAATTATAATAAGGGAAACTTAATATTTGATTATTTTAAATAATTTCAGTATGTTGAAGAAAATGGGTAATTGAATTTAAGAAAAAAATTAATCCACATAAAATCTTTCTTAAATCCCCTAAAAAAATAATATAGGAAATTAGGTAATAATAAAAAACTCAAATATGATAAACAAAAATACTAAACTCTCATTCAATCAACTAGAAGATATAAAAATGTATTGGAACAAGTGATATTGAAACCTAAGGAATTATTAAATTTAAAATTAATAATATATAATACTTGAATACATCTCAATACTCTTAGGATGTCATATCACCACACTGACCCATCCCAAGGAAATTCAAGGTACTCCAACTGATGTAAAATTAGCATTTACTAATAGATTACATGAATAGGAATTACATCAAACAAACATATAGTTTTCTCATTCTTTAATATGAGAGTAATGCTTGTAAATTTACAAAGGTGATGTATAAATTGAAACAATAAATAATATCTTGGTATTGAAGGTTGGATGAATTATTAAAGATACTTTAATTTAAAAAATGAGGAATTGATCATAATCATTACATAAAATATAATTTTTTAAATAGATTGAAAGTGTTTGTCAATGTGAATGAAATAATATTTAGTGGTTCAAAAGATGAACAATGATAATAATTTTATATATTAACAATGACCAGTGTTTAAATGTTGATGATTAGTGAGTTGACATTTTCCTTCATTTATAAGTGACTCATAAAATTCATGGTATATTTATTTACCAATCCATGTATGTGAGGGAAGTGTTTCATATATTTCAAAATAAATAATGAAAAACTATGTAGACACCCATTGAAAAATTAATAAAATTTTCAAATGTTGTGGGTTGAATTTCAATCTATATCATGATAGTGTCCAAGAGACATTCCCAATCCCCCTTAGGCTATAAAAAAGAACTAGGTCATGAAAAACAACACAGTGGGAATAATTTATCCCAAAAAATAAATAAAACTAGTAGAAATAAAAATTAAATAAAAACTATCATGATGCATCCATACATTGGATTATCACACTAACCTATATTAGTAGAAAAAATAATATATAAAGCAGTGTAATATAAGAGAAATTCCTTAACCTAGCTTAAACTCCCTCACACACAAAATCCCCAATTTCAATTTCTAAAATTTCACATGTATGGAATACATTGATAAAATAAAGAATGAAAAATATGCATGATAACTTGGGGTGATCAACTTGGGAAACATAAACAAAATAAAACAACCAATTAAACTCCATGTGTCACCATCGAGCCCTGAAATAATAAACTCCCCATGAGAGATCAAGAGTTGAATCAAAATGGAAAATTGAGAAAATCAGAAAGCATGCCCTACTAGTAAACAATCACCGGACCACAAATAACAACATCATTGAAGAAGAAATCAAAAATGAAACCAAAAATATACAAAATAGTCAGAAGGAATACCTCACTATGTTTAAGAAAATGTGAGATCCTTTTCGGAAACCCTAATTTCAATCGAACACTGGATGTCGGATGAGATGTTCGAGCAACTAGAGGCAGTCGAGTGGTGTGATTCGAGCTTTGATTCACCTAGGAGGAGCACCGACAGTGGGTGAATTCTGCGGAAATATTTTGATATCACGATGGGTTTGCAAATGGTTGAGATTTTTTAATTAGATTAGGAAAATTTTATCAGTTCTTATAAAAAATCCCTGATAAATATTCCTTTTATCAGTGCTTTTTTAGCACTGATAAAGGTATGCCTTTATCAGTTCTAAAACAACGATGATAAAACCAATATTTATAAGCACTAAACTTATAGCACTGATAAATTTTCATTTTATCAGCACTTTTTTTAGTGCTGATAATGCATCATTTTTATCAGTGTGGAAAAAATGATGATAAAGATGTTTTTATCAGTGCTTATTACTTAAGCACTATTAAATGATTTATAATTATAATTATAAATAAAAAAATGTAAATATTTATATATATATAAATAAATATATATATATAAATAAATATAATAAATATATTCCTTTTTAATTATATTTATTATAATTATATAAATATTTATCTATAATTATTTATTTATAATTATTTATTTATAATTATTATTTATAATTATACAAATATTATTAAAAAATAATATTTATATCATTATTTATATTTATATAATTATACATATATGTAATAAATATATATAAATATAAATATAGTAAATATATTCTTTATTTAAGTAGATTTATTATAAGTTTAATAATTATTTAAATATATATAATTATTTATTTATAATTATATAAATAATTTTAAAAAAAATATTTATTTATTTATAATTATAAATATATAATTGTATAAATACAGTAAATGTACATTTATAAATATATTTATTTATAAATATATTTTTGCAAATATATTTTTAACATTATTGATGAATATCTACTTTTAGGTGCATGCATATATGTTAAAAATGAGTGAAATTGAATAAATTAAGAATAAGTACACTTTAACAATATTGAAAAAATGGATAATTTTTATGTGTGTGCATTGCATATAAAAATACATTAATTACATATATGTGAAATCAATGTAACATGGATTTGATCTGTGTTAAATTGAAAAATAAAACGACATTAAATTATATGTTGAGTACTTTGCAATTAGTCAATATTTTTAATTCATATTAATTTTTAATTATAAACCATTATTTAATAAATATATAAAGATTTAATGTAAAGTGCATAAATATTTTTTAATATATAAATCATATTTATATACATTAATATATATATATATATATATATTTAATATATATAATTTAATAACATTAATTATCATAATTATCTAATTAATAAAATGTTTGATATTTAATAATGTATAATAAATTTATTCATTTTTATCAATAGTTATTTAATTGAAAATGGTTGTAATATTTTTTCAATATTATAATTTTTTATTTTTTATTTATTTAATTATTCCATTTTATTTATTCATATTTTTATCAGCTCTAAAAAATCACTATTGAAATAAATATTTATCAACGTTGATAAAGGGTACCCTTTATTAGTGGTCAAAATAAAGCACTAATAAATATTACCCTTTATCAGTGCTAAAAATAAAGTGCTGATAAAGGATACCCATTATCAGGGCTAAAAAAATCACTAATAAAAGGTTAAATTTTTCATTGCTTTCCTTAACACTGATAAATATGCTAATTATAAGAATTTTTTTGTAGCACTGATAAATACCAGCACTATTAAAGTCCATTTTTATAGTAGTGTAACCTGAAATTCTTACATGGTTTCTTCATTCTCAATATCTTATATAGGTCCAAGACCATCACTTGAATGGAATAGTGACCCCCGGCACCATCATGATCAATATTCGGCCTCAGTGGCCTCATAAATCAAGCCATATAGGCTTCACTCTAGGAAAATGGAATAATACCAATCTCATATTTTTTGTTAGTTCAGTCACCCTACCTAGGGAATAACCACCCAGGTGATCAATTATGAGTGGGGGAGTAACAATCTCCCCACTTTCATCTCAACTATCCAAATGGATTTAAAGAACCTCACAATTCATCACAACCCATATGGGCTACTCATTCCAATCCATTTCTCATCCCTACTTAAGAAACTGAGGACACATATCTAGGTATGCTATGATCACTAATCCATTTAATTTACCCCCTGTATGGTCATTATATCTCAAGGAATACATTTATATTCACATCCTCAATCATCGATGAATCGATCATTAATAAATCTCTAAGGGTTCATCATGTCCATTGACACTTTATTTTATCCATAGAAATTTCATTTAAATTAAATAATTAAACTAATTTAAAAAGGTAAATCACATGTAGTAGTAATACCACATATCCTATTCTGAAAAAATAAGATGCACAAACCATAGGAAATGAGTAGGAACCACCTACATTTTTTATGAATTCATTTCCATTAAAGAATCCCAATCATTTGTACCCAAGATCACTCAAGAACAATTGATCACTAATAATCCACACAGGGCCCTAACTCAAGTCCCAACATTTTAAAAATTAATTATAAAAAATTATAATTAATTGATCAATTAAATTTATTAATTTATAACTAATTTATAAATTAATTCAATTAGGCACAGATGCTTAATAGTTTACCAGGTCATCCTGTAGCACTAAAATCAGGACCAAAAACCCACAAAACTTTCATGGCATACTCCCGACACCAACCTAGGGAAAATCATTATCATGTGAAACTTGGTTAACAACCAATTTACTTCAATTTATTAAAACACACTTGAAAAATACACCAAGTTACATACCTTCGTCAAAATAGAAATCAAAGGCATGAAAACCTTATCTTAGGATGTCCTTTAGCTACGCCATATAAAGAACCATGAAGTGGTATGATTTCCACCATACCCTAGTGTAAATCATCAACAAAACATAACTGAAGACAACTGAAACTATATATGAATGAAGGGAAGGAATAATTTAGGTAGTAGGAGGAGAATATTACCTCATATCTATAAGAAATTGAATCCAAAATCACCCCAAACAAAGGGGGAATGAAGGGGGGAGGGAGGGAGGGAGGATAGATCAGGCGTGTATGATATGGAGAAGAAAAAAGGGATGCGGGTTTTAAAATTTTCAGGGGAGTAATAGTCATTTTTTTAAATGTCAAATGGTTTTTACATGATTAACTAAACCATGCACCAACCATGTAGTTAGTTCTGTCTCGATCCATCCCCATGCATGGTTTGGATGCATGGTTTTCTAAACCATATGCCAATCGTGAAAATCCCATCCGCAACTAAACTATAGGTTTATCATGGTTTTTCTATAACCATGTGATAACCATGCACCACACTCCTATACAAAAAAATTATATTGTTTCCATTTATGATTTTCAATAACCATTAAATAACTGGTCACAAGGGTAAAACCATTTTAAAAATTTTGAAATTCAACCCAGAGCTCCTAAGACTTTTTTTAATCACTCGAATAACCTCATGGACCTTAATTTACATCAAAAAACATCCTATAGGGATGTTATAAATCTCATAATTCCAATTCAAATTTCAATTCAAAAAATAACCCAGGTTCCAAAGTTAAAAAATAAAATTCCTTCTAAATTTACAAAACCAAAAGGACATGAGGTTTTATATGTAACACCCCCATCCCAGTTCACTCGGCACATAGGAAAGGATTCCACATAACCCCAATGGTTCCACCCCATATTTCAGAGGCTTTCAACTAGTGTTGAGGGCCTAACATAGTCATGGGGAGATAATTAACTCTAAAACAAAGAATGCAGGTCATGCCTAGATCTACCACAATTTCGTAATAACTTGTTTATATAATAGATATCCTATTTAACTATAAAAATAAAATGGGAATCCAAAAATTCCCTAGTAGTATGGAATATAAATTATTAAATCTATCTACATGATGCAGTAATAAATAATTTATTTCCAATATATAAACATGGAATAACACACATCATATATAACAAATGGAACACTAGCTTGTACATACTGAACAATTAATAAAAAATAAATTGCCCTTTGTCCCAACTCACATCATCTCACCTACCTAATACTTAGCCTCTATAACCTACTAGACCCATACCATGTGTCCAACTCCAAGAAATACCTATATCCTAAGAGAATATGGGAAGATCTATCCATGTACATCAAAAATCATGTTGTGTACACATGTTGGGGGTGAATTCAACAACCCATTAGGTTTCCCCAATGCCTCAATAGTATGAAGTGTTGTTTTGTACCTCACTCTCTTAGATGTGTTTTAATGATCACAAAAACCTTTAGGTGTTCTAAAATTTTCATTTCATGACATTTCAATATTTATGTTTGAGCATGAAGATACATTATCATTGGACCAAATAAAGGAATCAAAATAAGTGCAGATTTATATTTGAGATGGACACACAAGATGTTACTATTATCTTATCATCAGAATACAACCAGTTAATTGTTGGTATTGGATAGGGGAATCTTAGTTTCATGATGTCTAGAAACTACCCTTTGAAGAGTCACTAGCTAGTTGGTGACATTGGATAGGACTGTAGACTTACTGGAATCCCACCAACTACCCTGTAGATCTCATAGGCTACCTGGTGAGGCATGGAGAAACCTATAGACCTACTGGAATCTCACTAGCTACTTGGTAGAAGCCAACAGCTACCAGTTGGCATCAAGATAGTAGGTAAATCCTATATTTATTATGGTCAATCTTTCATTCAATTTATGTAATATGGATTCATTAAACACCATTCAATTCTATAATATTTTCATATCCCTTATATCCTACAAATAGAACCCCCATGAGAATTAGTAACTAACAGATATGTGATCATTCTTCATGCAATCAACTATGATCAATCTCTGGGCTCAATTATATCAAGACTCCATCCTTCTATTAAGATATCTCCTATTATTAATTATAAAAACCTTGTTTTTCAATCATCTATTCATATCATTCTCTCTCTTCTATTATTTTATTCTCCTTTAATAGTGGAGAGTTTATACTTCAATGGGTTTATTCCTAATAAACCTTCTCTACTTCATTTTCTCTTATGGGCTCTTGGTTATTCATTTAAACCAAGGATCTATCGATTTCTTTATGTCTTTTAGTCAAAATAAAGGGTCTCTTAGTTTCTTTATTTCTTCAATAGAAAATTAAGTGTCTAATTTTTTCCATGTTTCTTGGTTACCACTAAATTTAAGGGATTTAATTCATAAATACTCAGGAAATTTAGGTGGGAGATGTAGCTTCTCATAATTGAAAAATATTGAACTTCCTTAAAAAATTGTGTCTTTAATTTTATTTTATTTCAAGATATTTTAATTAATATATATCATTCAATAAATTAATTAATCACTCGTCATATTTATCACTTAATATCTTAATTTTTGTAATTAAATTTCATTCTTAATTTATATTTTTTTAGATATTATTTTTTTTTATATTTCAATATGCCTATCAAATTGATTGTGCTTACTTTGGATATTTTAATTTATTTCTCAACTACAAATTTGAATCACTTATCCTGAATTTTCAATTTTAAAAAAGTAAATTCACCCCCACTGACCCAACTCTTACCATATTATTCTATCCAACAATTATTATCAAGGGAAACCTTGTTTTCAAAATTAATTTAAACCTTGTTTTCAAAAAAAAATTATACCTTGTATTCAAAAAAAATTAAAAACTATTAATAGATTTTAAGAAAATATATTTAAAAGATAAATTCTACCTTTCAAACCCAAGGTGATTCTAAAGGAAACTCAATGTGGTTTTCCCATTTCTTTTATGGAACATACTAGAATTATTGTAAAAATATCATGTATACTTTTCTTAGAAGTATGGGATATCCTATTTTGAAAATTTTCATGCATGGTTATACACCTAATAATGAATCATAAGAAAAATGGACTCCTGGTGATAATGTTATTTTTTAACATGGTGGAAAATACATGAATACTCTTCACTTTGGTTTAACCCAAAATGAATTTAACCATGTTTCTAATTGGAAAACTAACCATTAATTGTGGAAATTATTTAAATTTTCTCATAAAGGAACTGATAATGTTAAAGATACTAGACTTGATATGCATCAATAATATTTTGAAACATTTAGTATGCATCATAATGAATATATTATGTAAATGTTTGATAATTTTACTAAAATTAAATGGAATAAAAACTCTTGGTGATACTCTTACTATAGAAACTCTTGTAAAGAAGATACTTTTGGTATTTCCAATTAATTAATCTCCTAAGGTAATGGAAATCCAAGAATCCAAAGCTATCAAGAACATGGTGGTTGAAGAAAAAATTAGATATATCATGATCTATGATATCACCATGAAGCAACACCAAAATATTCACATATATCCAAAAAATTGAACAGATACATGAAAAGGAATAAATCCGTCCAATATTCCAAAAATAAGTATGATCAAAAGAAACCTGGGATAACATGTTATCATTGCAACATAAAGGGTCACATTAAATCAGAGTTCCCCATATAAAAAATTAATATGAAATAAAAGAATAAATAAACTAAAGTGCTCAAAGTCTCTACTTGGAGTGTAAGTGATTATTCCCTCTCCTATTCTCTCTCTAATGATGATAATTCCAAATTGTCTCATGGATGAAATTTAGGTAAGTGATGAGTTTATTTCTTCCACTTATAATTATTTCACCTTTTTTTTATTCTAAACATTTAAACAATTATGATCTTAATTATGTTATAAATTAACTATCTAATGGTTTTTCTGTACATATAAAAAAATCAAAAAAATAAATATAATCAAAAAAATTAACGAATCAACTTTATAAAGAAAATGAAGAGTTAACATTAAAATTAAAAGATAATACTAATGTAGATAAACTTAAATCAACCATTAGGTATATCATTAATTATATTTATAAATTAACCCAAGGTGAGAAAATTGTGAATAAAAGATTGGGTTCACAATAACATGTAAAAAATTACTTTGGTTTTGTTTTTTAAAATCAATCTAGAACCTCTAAAAATACTACCTATTTTTTCTGAGGATTATCTCAAGATAATTTTTTCAATTATTATAGAAAAACTGAGCATATAATTTATGAATGTGATTATAAAAATGAGTGTTATCATATACCTAAATTTATTCACCACTCTTCTAATGCTTTGTTTAAGAATTATTATAGAAATTTGTTTGCTATATAAGCATGGATTCTGAAATATATTTTGGATAAAAAATTTTAAACCAAATTTTGGGAACCAAAATATTTAGTCTGTGAATTATTTTTTTTGAAAAGTGTCTCAATAGAAAATATCAGAGAGAAACATTGTAATAGTTTAACATGTGATCAAGAAACATGTAAGGTGGTCAATCTATATTTAATTCAATGATTATGATAATAGGAATTGGTACTATTACTTTTTCAAATTCTACCTTTTTTAAGGATTTTCTATTTATTTTTTAAATGTGGTTGGACATCATGCTTGTGTTTCTCTCCTAGAACCCCTATATTTAGAATATATTTTTTTATTAAGCGAAACTAATTTTGGTTGTTTTATGTAACTAATGTTTTGATTAAGGTAAGAATTATCTTCATTTGTTATTTTTGTTTTTAAAATTTTTTATTAATTCAAATTTAACTTTAGATGAATTATAAACTTTGAATTTTAAAGGATTTCAAAATTTAGTTTTATCTATTATTATGCATTAAGTATTTGAATTATTTTAAATATTATAAAAATAATTTTTAAGTTCAATTTGATCATTAAATTGATTTTTGTTTTTATTATTTTTTCTATATAGATACTTTTTATTATTATAAGTATTTGAATCTCAAATTTTAGAATTTATTGAATTGGTATTTTTACAACTTAAATTAAATTTATTTTAGAATATATTGGGATTTATTAGATAAATATTTTTTATATTTATTGATTGATTTCATTAATCCTTTTATCTATATTTTAAACACTTTAAATATTTTATTTCATTATTTATTTTAAAATTTTGTTTTGGCATATCCAAGAGCACACTGTATACCCTATAGATTTAATAGGCTAACTGGTGGAGCTGGGACAGCCTCTCTAATTTCTCTTGTGGGATGAATTATTCCTATCTTAAAAACTATTTTCCCTAGCTATATAATTTTATTCCCATATTATTTATCATGTATCTCTTTATTATATATGTTATATTCCTTATTATGATTACAATCCCTTAAATTGAGTTTATTTCTCAAATTATTTTTATTCTATATGCTTTTTACATCTAACCCTTTTTTCATGAGTTTATTTTTTATAATTAAAAAGGGAAAAATATTTTGGTTTCTCTAAATGGGGGTAATGTAATATAATGAAAGATTTATTTCTCTAAAGGTTTTATTTAACATATTATTTAAATTCCACTCATGGATAAAATTATTTTATAGAATTTCAATGATTTAAGAAAATTTTGTAATTTCATATTGAAATCTTTTTTATAATATATTTGAATTTCATTATGAAATATTAAAATTATATTTGAATTTTTCTTTGGTTTATCATATGTTTTATCCATTTGTTTATAACTATCAATATTGGTAAAGTATAGTAAGTGTGATTGTACTAGAAAAAATTCATGTCTGGATACAAATAAGTGGATGTGGTTTTGGCATAGATGCACCTAGAGGTATTAACCTCAGTTGGGAATTAACCCGATTTTCACCATGGGCATGAGTATTTGGACTTTACTGAACACCTGGTTTTACACTCTTAGGGATTTTATTTGGATATTTCACATAACATTTTTTATCCAATTTTTAATTTATTGAAAAATAACTAAAAGTTTGAATTTATTTAAAAAATTTAATGTATTTCAAAATCTATTAAATTTTGAATTTATATAAAAAAATATTAAATTTTCAATTTATTGAAAAATATATTTTCTATTTAATTTAATCCAAAATATATTATCACTTGAATTTATTTCAAAATTACTTTAATCTGGAATTTATTTCAAAATTTATTATATCACGTATATATTTCAAAATATTTAATCTCTTGAATTTATATCAAGATTTATTAAATATTCCAAAAGGATGTACTCTTATTTATAAAAATTTGAGCTTATTGAAAATATTTTTTATTCTTCAAGTATATGGTTTCTTTTCAAGTTTCAAAAACAACATGGGATATATAATTTTCCATATTTATTTTACCTCTCTTGTACAATAGATCTCTTTATATTAACCTTTATTTTTTAAACTTGTGTATGAGTTATTTTTCATAATCCAAAAGGTGGAGAAATTTATGAGAAATTTATGGTATCATTGTGATATTTAAAATTTTCATTATATTAATCTCTTTTAATTGGGGGATAAATTTTGGGTGAAATACTTTGGTTATGTGTTCTTTGTTTGTTTCACAAAGGGGGGAATTATGGGTTCAAAGGTATATATTATTTGAATATAATTATAAAATATTAAAATTATCTTTGAAAATACCTTGGATGAATTCATTTGAAAATCATTTCAAATCTATTCTTATTTCAAGTGTTTTTTATCATGAAAAATGGGGATATTGGTGTACCTAGATATTATAGATGTGTTTTAAAGATCACAATATCCTTTTGGTGTTATAATAATTTAATTTCATTAGATTTAAGTACTTATGTATGAGAATGAATATAGGTTTTAAATGGACCAAATAAAGGTTTCCAACAAGTATGGAATGCCATTTGAGATGGCCACACAAGTTGTTATCAATGGCTAGATAGAGGAAGTCCACCAGCCATCCAGTGGCATTAGATAAAAAAATCCAAGAAATAGGAGGTCCAATGGCTACCCGATAGTGTGTCATCGGCCATCTAGTTACACTAGATAGAAACAAATAAATACTAGAATCCTAATGATTACCCAATAGAGCTGACCATCTATACAGTGTGGCTTACAAAATCTTAGAGAGAAATAGGTAGACCACTGGTTACCCAGTGGAAGCCAGTGGAAACCCAGTGGCATCAATAAATAGGTAAAATCCTGTATTTATTATGGTAAATATTTTCTTTAATTTTTCAAATATAACTTCATTAACCATCATTTTATTTTAGAATATTTTAGGATCCCTTGTAGCCTATAAATAGACCCCTGGGGGTCTTGGTAACCAATAGTGTTATGACAATTCTCTAGGAAATCAACTACAATCAATCAATGGGATCAATTCTTTCAAGACTCCATCATTCTCTAGATACAAACCTTATGCATAATTTTAAAATCTCATTTTTCTCTCATCTATTCCTATCATTCTCTATCTTCCATTATTTTCTTATATTTCAAGAATTTAGAGTGTGTACTTAAATGAGTTTGTGCCTAACAAACCTTCTCTTCTTCATCTTCTCTTGTGGTTTCTTGGTTAACCATTAAAACCAAGGGTATTTTGGTTTCTTAATTTATTCCAATCAAAATAAAGGGTCTCTCAGTTTCTTATATTCTTTGATCCAAAAGAAAGTTTCTATATTTTTCTAATTTTCTTAGATTCCACTAGTTTCTACAGATTTTATTCATAAAACCTAAATAAATTTAGGTGAGAGAAGTAGGGGAACATAATTGAGCTATTTTCAAACTTCCATAACAAATTGTGTTCCTTGTACTTTATTTAATTCCATATATTTTCATTAATCTATATCATTAAATCATTCAATTAATCAATTTTCATATTAATTTCTTAATATCTTAATGTATATAAATCAATCTCTCGCCTAATTTATATTAATTCTATTACACTAATTTCTTTATATTTCAATATGATTACCAATTCGATCACACTTAATTTGATCATTTTAATTTATTGATAAATTGAGTATTTTCATCAATTATTTTTGTTTTCAATTTTTAAAATGGAAATCACCCCTGCCCCTCTTGTTGTCTTACTATGACCAACATGTTATTGGGGTCTAATTTATGTGCATGAAATACGTATATAAGGTGTGGTCAGGCTCGTGCAACAAACCCCCTAAAAATATAATATAATGGAACAAAAATCATACATGTCAGGTCATCATGTGACAATTGGGATACCTCTATACTCATAGATACTTTCTTTTTATGGTTTTAAAGTGTCTCTAAACATGTCACACTAACCACCCAAGGGAATCAAGCCCTTCACTGAAACCAATACCCAATATTATATATGCTTCTTCTTATACTAGATGATTCTATGAATAATAGTCATAAATAAATATACAAGGATCTAGTCCAAGTCATCCTGTAATCATATACATAAAGTTTATTTCAAAGAGAAACTCTAAGGAAATACCATTTCAAGCATACAGTTGATTCCTGGGTAACCACCTAGGAAATCCATATAGAAAAAAAGGTCAAATCCTAAGTAACCACTTAGGCATTCAATATAGACCCAAATATCCAATCCAAGGGGATTCCCCATGGAATTTTTATAGACTCAAAGGTCAAAATCCCAATATTATAGAAACTATATATAGAACTGATGGCTGAATCCAAGGGGATTGCCCAAGTAATTCATATAGAATCATATATTGAATCCTAGTTTATCATTGAGGTATTTTGTATAGACCTGAATGTTAATTCTTGGGTAACCACTAAGGAAATACACATAGATATACTAAGAGGGTAGTATGACCCTCCCATTCACCTCATCATTATAATAGTCGGTGGGAAATATGTCCCACCTAGGTCATATCACATAACACATCTCTTAAGGGTTGTCTATCTACCCAAACCTATCTCACATAATCAAGATCGATTTCTTAATTTCATGAACTAACCTCATAATTATAGCCATATTAGGCTCACAGAATTATTTGGATTTTAAGGTGACACAAGAAATAATCAGTATTAATATCAAGAACCAACCCTCTATAGAGTAACATGACACTAGGGTATAGCGATGCAAAGTGGGATTGCGGCCCGTGGGCTTTGCGGGTATGGGGTGGATGTGGGGTGGGGAGGGCCTAAAATATTTGACCGTTTAGAGTGAGGGCCAATGCGGGTTGAGCCCACGCGGGTACGGGCCAATGCGGGTTGAGCCCGTGTGGGTGCGGGCTTTCCCGTGGGCCTGATTTAAAAAAAATATATTATTTTTACAATATATGTTTCTTTAAAATTTTAGTTTTTTTAATAAAAAATTCATGGTTAAACGGTGACATATGATTTCTCACTATTATAGTCATACTAATTCACCATTTATTCACATGTGAATTTTAAATAAGCTTATATTTGTTATTTTAATATGATATTATATTATTTATATGGTAATTATTAACCATATTCACATGGTGTGTCAACCCATCTCTCGAAAAATGAAACTCATCGCCCCTGCACATGGTTTCAATTCTATAAGAGTTATTTTAATCATAATATTTTTTAGGTAGATTTAATTTTGTTATTATTTAATTTTATTTTCTTATTAAGAGAATAAGATAGAACCTCATGAAAACACTAATAGTTTCCTCTCAAACTGATCATTACCTGGAGAGACTTCATTCATTCACAGGTTTAGTTGTTCACATCACCACACAATCAACATTATCATTCAACTCCCCTCATCGATCACTCACCTAATTTCTATCGCAACAGTTCTCCACCACATTAGTGTCACTGCATGCCACCATTAATCCACAAAAAATGTTCCATTTCATCCCTTAAAACTCCAATTATTGTCAATTCATACTTCTCCCCACAAATACCTTTAAGAATAATAAAAAATACAGTATTTAAATGATTATAAATAGTATTTTTTGTAAATGTTGGTAAGCCCGTGGGAAACCCGCGGGTAACCCACAGGTTTATGTGGGGCAGGGTGGGCTTGAAATTTTTGGATCACATTATATCTGGGATTTTGCGGACAAACCCGTGTGGGATCAAACCCGTGCGGGTTTGGCTCGCCCCACCCCGCCCCGCCCGTTTCTCATTACTAATAGGGCACCCACCCAGGTCCCCAAGGTCACATCGTAACATAGACACCCTACACAGGTTCCTTGATCATATTTCCATCTCTCATCCAAAACCTATCATTTCAATCATAATATCCCTCAATTTTTATTAATATCCTTCAGGCCCATCTCTTCCCTTAAATGGGTCAAGCACATCACCTCAACCTAAACTAGGATTCATACCAAAATTCAACCTCATAGACTGATGTGCATAGTCATACATTAACATGAAACAATTGGTACACACTGAAATCATATTAATGGGCACATACAAAATCAATAATTCTTTATAGAACCAAGCATCACCCACATGAGGTCAAGCTGACTAAATAAATAAAATTGGTTCATTATAAATTTCCATTAAAATGAATTCAAAATCCTCATTTCAAAATCATTTAAAAAGGTATCCATATTACTCACATAAGAACCTTTTTTTAAAAAAACCACTTCAAATTCTCTTTGGAACACCCCACTATTTTGAAATTCCATTTCAAAACCCATTTTTGAAATCACACAAATTTTCCTTTAAAATTACATTGAATCAAATTGTATTTATAAGATCAAATTTTCAAAGGGAAAACTCTTATTTCTTTAAAATACAACATGCTTCCATACAATCTATAAAGTGAGCCACCAACTCTTCTTCGATCATGGGCACCATCATCGAACCATTTTGTAACCTATAAGGTCCATGTTGATTATTAAGTTGATGTGAGATTGTACTAATTTATGGTGGAATTATACAAGTCATTAAACATGTAGATAGTAATAATAATGATAAAACACAAACATAAAATACAAAATAAACAATAGAATTAGTAATTTCAAGGCTAACTTCCTTGTTTATTAAGTTATTTCATTTAAGAAATACCCAGTTACTCCCACCATATCTTTTCAAAGCTCATCCAACCATCACGCATAATTGTGAATCCCTATATCAAGCTATAAATTTTAAATAAATTAATTATAACGCTTTATAATTAATTTTAAAATTTAATTTAAACAAGAATAATTCTTAAGAACTCATCAAGTGGAATCTATTTTCCAAACCCATGAGCAACAAGGTGTGGTCTATTGTTTATATATCAAGACCTAATCCACAATTTCCAAAAAAAATTAATTATAACCATTTATCATTAATTATAAAATTTATAATTAATTTTCCAAATTACCCCAAATATCCATAATTACCTAAAATCTTACCAACTCATCCCAACACATTGAAATCATGACTAACCACTCATAGAAGTCCCTTAGCATACCCTTGAGTCCATCCTATGAAAAATACCTAACATATGACACCTCGTTAATTTCAAATATAATTTAATTCATTTAAAACCCCTAAATAAATTCACTTGGAGACATATCCTCAAAAAAATGGTGTACTAAGATGTGTGATCATACTTCCAATACATACTTTATCTAATATGAAAAAAATACCCTTGATATTAGGATGATTCCATTATGATTTGGTTGAATCCTCACTAAAAACCTTTTCCCTATAGGAAAAAATTAGATATAGGGAAGAAGGGGAATAAATGAGGAAGAATCAATGCAAAGTGTTAGATTTACCTCAAAAAGTATCTCAAAACAAATAGTGCTTGAATTCACTGAGAATCGATGGAGATATCCCCTTGAGAAAAAAGTGTTCACCCGTTCACTTGATCCCCCCATGTTTATATATAAAAAATCAACTCATCTCCCATTTAAAATCATTTTTTACATTTTTTATTATTTATTTTATTTATTTATCATTTTATATTTATTTATTTTCCTTATTTTTTCATTTATTTCTTTATTATTGTTTATCTTCCACATGTAAGGGTCTCTGTCTCTATAACATACTTCCCTAATTAATTATAAATCAATTATAATTAATTCATGTATTTTTTATTAGTCGTAATATAATTCATATTTAATTTCACAATTTATTCCATAATTAAATTATATGGAAACGATAATAAATTATTCTACAATATGTTACCTTATAGAAATATACCTTATAGTAAGATAACTTGTATAACCTTACCCTATAGTAACTCACCCTATGAAAACTTACCCTTTAGAAAGTTAGTCTACATCAACTTATCATGTCTTAAGTTACACTCTAGTATCTTACTATATAGTAAGTTTCCCTATAATAACTTACCCTATAGGAAGTTTCCCAATATTAAGTTTCCCTATAGTAACTTATCCTATAGTAAAATATCTTATTATAGGTAACCCTATAGTAACTTTACATTTAACAAGTTGCCCTGTAGAAAGTTACCCTATAGTGATTTACCCTATAGTAACTTAACTTACAGTAGGGGTACACTTGCAGCAAGGTAAACACTTTTTCCAAATTCCAAATATCTTGAAAATATATCCATCTTTCAATTAATTGAAATTATATCCCAAGGGTAAATACATCATTATGAAATCAATATAACCCTCAAAAAACTATTTTGGAATCATATGCTATGGTAAATGACCAATTTACCCCCAATAAGCTCTAGAAACCAAAAATTCAAATTCCCCCTCATTTTTATGACCCAAAAATATGTAAGTCTTGACTACTGAGCTTCCACTATGTAACCCCAAAACCAAGGTACACTATTCATCATTAATTGATCCATCACTCTCCACTATCATTGAATTACTAAGATGACACTTACCTAAGCCTATATATCCTAAGACACTATTTTTTTCAATCGGTTTATCATTAGGCTCATGGTGCTCCCCACTATAAGTCTCTGGTCATAAAGGCTGATTCTGATCCACAGTACTCCCCACCATTAGACTTTCCTACTAAAACGCATTCCAAAGAATCCAAAAATATTTTAGGAATGGTTTTCATCTCACCGCATACAATTTCATGAAAAAACATTGGTTGGTCCTCCTATAGATGAACATTCTCAAAATCACTTGGTCACACCTGCTGATGTGTTATCACAACTCCCAATCATGATGCCTTAACTCATTAAAGGCATCACAAGATCATTCAAACACACACACCGAATTATTAAATTTAATTCTAGTGTAATTCCATGATGATATAACCAATCATCTATAATATCCATCATTCTCTCACCCTGATCATCAGTGTATCACCATTCTGGCTCACTCTCGAATCACACTACCACTTTCATGATCTCATTTCCAATACATGAACTATATCCATCATCATTCCCGAATTCAAAACCAAGTCGATCCACTCACTAACACATTGTTATCATCTCAGCCATCCATAAACTGGTTTTACTACACCCATGACTCTTCCGAAATAAGTATAGTACATCCACAATCATTATAATGCTCCTTGACATAAGAATTCAGTTGAAAGGTAGATTCCACCAAATGGTTCTCCCCACCAAAGGAATCACTTATTGAAAACATAATCCAACTGTCCCTATCTACATAACCAATCAAAACACACACACAACTACTCAAGATAAATTCTAATCATCTATCCTGTAATACCACCATAAGAGTATCTATCTCAAAATAGCCTTGGAATATCCCCTAAATACACAAACCAAATACTTTAGTATATCCTAACTAATCACTAAAATCTGAGAAAACCATTCTAAAAAGGCACTGATTACTTTACAAAAACATCTTACTAAAATATTTCCACACCCTCTAATAACATTTAGTTGTTTCCAAATAATATTTCACAGAATCCAAACACAAAATTAATACATCATGGTCACTCCCAGCCAAAGTACCAAAAACCAAGAAGACCATATCATAAGGTTACCAGTAATTTATTTTAAATGAAATTAAAATTTCCTTACACATGCCAAAACTCATCCAAGTTTTAAAACACCCCTTATAATCCAAGTTTTTTTTTTCAAAACCAAAATTACAATGAAAAACCCAATCCCAGCTGTTCTTTTTACTAAAAACTACTCTCATTTTCAACATCGCTTTGAAATCTAGTTTCAAAATCATTTTCCTTGTATTTTATCAAAACCTAAAAATACCAAACCATTTCAAAATCAACTGATCTATAGTCTATTTTAATAAAACCAACATTCAAAACAATTTTATGAATAGCTTATTCCACCCCACAATTTTTCCTTTCAACCCCATGTTTTTCTAAAAAATCAACCATCCCAAAAACCATTTCTCTATGGAGGTCAATAATCACAATAACAAACAATCAAACAAGACCATCATATCCATATTAATTTAATTACCCCTTATAGTATATTCAAGAAAACATCGATTATATTTTAAGTTAATTTAATTAATAATGGATTCCAAAAATAAAATAATGTGAAACATAACCACTCATTGTCATGTGTATCATATCATAATCATGCCAATATCTTGATGCATGAACCACTTACCGGATCTCAGTAGATCCCTTCAACTCATCTTGGGTCTCATCCATCCCACTTGGGATTATAAATCCAACCCAATGCCTCATTCAATAAAGAGTTCCTAGTCCCAACACTAGACATCCCTTAGTGACTTGGGTTTCAACCAATGTCATATTGGCTAGGCATGTGCTTGTTCTACCTCCCAAATCTTGATAATTTTACTCCACCTATAACTACACTATCCCATACCAAAACATTATTTGATACTAATTTATAATGTTTTTGAGTCAGATCACCCAAAAAACACCCGAACGGGGATTCCACATGACCTCATATATGAGCAGTGAGGGCCTAAAATTATCATGGGGAGACTATTCCCTCTAAAAACCCATCTGTTTCATGCTCTGATCTACCAAAGTTTTAGCATAAACCATCTATAAAATGGATATCCCAGAAACCTATAGACATAAAACAAGGATTGAAATGGGTTTGTATTGTCTAAAATAGAAATAAGTTAATCTAATCTACTTTATGAAACAATACATAATAGAGTTGAGGAAGATAGACATGGAATAACTTGCATCATATATAACAAATGAAAAATTGGATAATACATTTTGAACAATAACTAAAAAATAAATTGGCCTCCATACTTACTCACATAATCTAACCTACCAAATCATTGGCCACTATAACCTGCTACAATTTTATCATGTTTATATATCCATGAGATACCAATGTCCTGAGAGAAAATAGGAAGGTCCACCCACTTACATTGAAACCCATATTGGGTATGCAGATAGGGTTGATTCCAACATCTTAGTAGAAATCCTCATTGCCTTGAAAATATTGAGTGTTTTTGTAATCAATTGGATGTACAAGTAATACATACATAAGGTGAAGTCATGGTCATGAAACACCCCCCTAGAAATGTGACATAATAGCACAATAATCATACACATCAGATCATCAAATACTAACTATGCCACCTTGATTCCAAACTATACCTACTTTAGCCAGTGTCAGAGTGTCTCTGAACATGTCACACCAACCACCCAAGGGGACTAGGTCCTTCCCTAGTATTGGTTCCCAATATTATACCTACTTTACACAATGAGAGACGTTTTTGAGTATAATAGGCATAAATAAATATTCAAGGATCTAGTCCAAGGAATTTTATATCCATAGGCATAAATCAAATTCTAATTATCAAATCTAGTTAAATCCAATGTAATGACTACACCTGATTCTTGGGTAACCAGTCAATAAATCCATATAGACCCAAAAGTCTAATCCTAGGTAACCACCTAGACATTCCTTATAGGATCGAAGGTCTAATATGAGGATATTTCCCAAGGAATTTATATAGAATTGAAGGCTGGGTATTAATGTCCTGGGAATTCCATATATATTTGATGTTTGAATCCAAGGGGATTTTCCTAGGAATTTATATAGATTCATAGTCCAAATCCTAGGTAACCACCTAAGCATTCCACATAAACCTGAATGCTAATTCCTTAGTAACCACCCAGGTAATCCACATAGATTTAGTTGGAGGGAAATACATCCCTCCCATTCACCTTGTAAACACAAAACTTGATTGGAAATGTGTTCCACATAGGTCATCTCACATAACATATCTCTCAAGGGTTGACCATCACCGCAAACATGCTGCACATAATCAAGGACATCAGTTTCTCAATAACATGACTTATCCTCTACAATATATCCATATTAGTCTCACTCAATGATTCAGGTTATAAGGGGAAACCAGAAATGACCAATATCCATATATTTCACCAACCCTCTCTGGGGTAACATGATACTAGGGCACTCACATAGGCCCCCTGGGTCACATAGTACTATGAAAACCCTACATATTTTACTCAATCACATTTCTATTTGTTGACCCCAACTTACAATTACAATTATATCATCCCTCAATATCTATTGGGGTCCTTTAAAATAATACCTACCATTTAATTGATCAAGAACATCACATTAATCTAACCTAGTATTGATGCCAAAATTAGGCCTCATAGGCCAACATGCATGGTAATGCATTGACATGAAAAAATAAACACACACAACAATCATAGATAGGTCACGTATGGAATACCTCATGCTTTAGAAAATCTGGCATCTCCCACATGAGTTCAAATGGAAAAAAGAGACACAATTAATCCCTTCTATATTTCCTTTAAAATGAAGTTAATGTCCTCTTTTCAAAACTATTCAAAAAGGCATATGTCTTACTCACACTAGTCCCTTGGATAAAAATACCTTAAAATGATATTTTGAAAACTCCTTTTTTTAATTCTATTTTAAATCCTATTCTCGAAATCACCCAAATTTTCCATTAAAATTCCATTAAATCAAATTCCCTTTTTAGGATCACGTTTTCAAAGGGAAAAATCTTATTGCTTTGAAATCCAACACACACCACCATAAAATCCATAAAGAGGTCCATCTACTCACATTCAATAAAGGTGCCACTATCAAACCATTTAGCAAGCTATGCAGTCCAAGTTGACTTTTAAGATAATGTGATCTTATCCCAATTTAAGGTGAAATTATACAACTCATACAACATGCATATAGAAATAATAATTATTTCACATAAATATAAAATACAAAATAAATAGGAGACTTAGTAAAACAAAGGGACCTTTGGTCCATCCAATTTTGGACCTATGAGCCTTTAATATATGAATAAATGGGATGGATGGATGGGTTATCCATTGGGGGGCTATAACTTGCCTTTACGGCATGTGTTTGTGTGTTGTGTGTGTGTGTTTGAATGTCATTTTACCCCCAATAACCTAATATATATAATTATTTTCCCAATTTAACACAAATATGTATAATTGCCTAAAATATAACTTATTCATCCCAACACACAAAAACCATGACCAACCACTCATGGAAGATCCTTATCATACCTATAACACCATCCCAAGAAAAGTCCCTGACATATTATACTTAATAAATAACCAGCATAATTTATTTCATGAAAAAACTATAAATAAATCCATTAGGTGGCGTACATTCAATAAAACGGAATGAAATGACATGAAATCGTCCTCTCAATAAATCCTTTAGCTAAGCTGAGAAAAATCCACTTAATATCAGGATGATTTCACCATGATCTAGTTGAATCATCACTAAAACCCTTCTCTTAAAAATCATAAATGATAGATAATAAATAAGGGGAAGAAAACATGGAGGAATCAATATAGAGTGTTAGATTTACCTTAATAAGTCTCTCGAACCAAATGTCCCTTGAATACATTGAGAATCTAGGGAGATGATCCCTTGTGAAGGAGAGAGAAATGTGAGATCCCCTTCAATTGAGCCCCCATGTGTACAGGAAAGAAAAACAACTTATTTACCCTTTAAAATTATTTTTTACCTATTATTATTATATATAATTTATTTTATTTATTTTTCACTTTATTTTATTTTAGTTTCCTTCATTTTTATTTCTTTTTTCCCTTCTTCATCATTTCTCCTCTCCATGTAAGGATTCCAAATCCTATAGAAGACTGCCCTAATTAATTATAAATCAATTTTAATTAATAATTTTATTTTTATTATTCCTCATATAATTCATAATTAATTTCATAATTTATTGAATAATTATTTCAACAACTAAATTTTATGGAATAAATAATAAATTATTCTGCAGCAAGCTACCCTATAACAACTTACCCTATAGAAACTCACCCTATAAAAACTTACACTATTGAAAGTTACTCAGTAGAAACTTACCCTATAGAAAGTTACCCTATAAAAACTTACCTAGTAATAAGTTACCCTATAGTAAATTACTCTATAGAAAGTTGTCATGCATGAACTTACCCTGTAATAAGTTACTATACAGTAACTTACTCTATAAAAAGTTACCCTAGAACAACTTACATTGTTTAAAGTTACCCTACAACTATAAAAATTTTTCCAGTGATAACTTACCCTATAGTAAGTTACCCTACAGTAACTTACCCTATAGTAAGTTACCCTATTGTAAGTCACCCTATAGTAACTTACCTTATATTAACTTACCCTATATTAAGTTAGAATATAGTAACTTACCCTATATCATGTTACGCTATAGAATTTTACCCTATAGAAGGTTACTCCAATGAAACTTACCTTATAGTAACTTAGCTTATAGTAGGGGTTACACTTGCAGTAGGGAAACGCTATCAAATTCAAAATATATTAAAAGTTACAATTGGCACAAAATTCATCCAAATTATATCTCAAGGGTAAAAATTAAGTTTTGAGATCAAAAAAACCTTCAAAAAATTATTTTGATATCATATTAAATAACCATTTTTTCCCTCATAGGCTCCGAGAACCAAAAATTAAAATTACCCCTCATTTTCACAACCCAGAAAGACATGGGTCTTTACATTACAATTATACTCAATTAAGACTAGGTTAATTGAATTATTTTCCATGAAGTATTTAGGTGAAATAACCTATATTTTATGTATTAATATCTGTCAAGATATATCCAAGAGGCTACTTGGATAAAGTAAAATTACATATATTTCCAAGGATCTTAAAAGGTACCAGATAGATCAGTCCAATAGATGTTTGTTACTAATGTCACATGGTATAAATCTCTCCAAGAAATATTCCTCAAAACACTAGTAGATTGAGAAAAATGATAATATTTATTTATCCTTTAGTGATTTTATTGATCATGTATACCATGGTAGGTACTAGGCTTGATGTTACATATACACAAAGAATTATATGCTGATATTAGGAAGATCTATGAGAGTCGCATTGGGTAGTAATTAAAACTATCATAATGTATTTAAGAAGTATAAAGGATGTGTTCTCAGTTTATAAAGAAGATTAAAAACTAGTAGTGATGGGATATACTAATGTTAGTTTCTATATAGATCAAATGTTATAAATTCATGTTAAGGATATGTTTCTTGGTTAAATGGTAGTGTGGTAAGCTAGAGAAGTTCAAAGCATTCCATGGTTACTAATTCTACACCAGAATCGGAGCATATCAAGACTTTTTATGTAGTAATAAAAATTGGTTTGATGCCAAGATTTTTCAGAGATCTAGGCATCTTACCTAGTTTTGTAGAGCCTATCACAATATATTATAATAGTACAATAGTGTTTTTACTTTTAAAGGAACCCAGGTCACAACATGGGATGCAACATATACTTTAGAAATATCATCTATTGAGGTATTTTACTCAAATAAATTAAGTCATATTTAAAGAGTATAAATAGGGGATAACGTGGAATTCCCATTGAAAAATAATATATCTCATCATAATAATGATTCTTATGTGAGATATAGTAGGTTGGGAATTTTTATTAGTTTTTTAGTGCAAGTAGGGGGTTTTTTGATTGGGTATCTTAATCCATGATCAGGCTTATTCTTTATATTATTATATCATGTGTCAATTTTGAAATATACATGTTTTTTTCTTATCACAGTTGTTTTATTATATTTACATGAAATATATGGTAATTTCATTGGATTATTTAATGTATAAAAATATTATAGTAGTTCCATATTATCTTGAGAACCTAGAGATAGTATCATAGTAATATTAAAAAATATCATATAGTCTAGATACAATAATCTAATAGGACATGGATTATTTCTTACTATCAGTTTTTGGGGCTTATCAACATTGAGAATTATTTTATTGAATTTCAAACTTAGTGATCTACAAGCATTGAATATCATAAAAATTAATCCTCTAATAGAAACACAACATTTTTAGAGGTTATTATAAATCCTTATCTATGGGCATGTGTATTGGTCTATTGACATTATATCATTATCAATATGTTTCATGAATCATTTATTTTGATACATGATAAAAAACCATAATAGTTTACACTTTTGGAGATAATTTTGTGCAATTTTATTCATAAATTATATGACATTGGTTGGATTACCAATATAGGATTAGTCTATTTCATTTATTAAAAGAAAATATATTTGGCACTTTAACTTAAATGGTTGTGTATTCTTAAAATATATTTCCATGGTAGTTGTGGGAAATCAATTACATGATAGTCAAAATATATATATCAATCATGAAAGGATTATGACCAAAATTATGCATATTTCTTGATGATATATAAGTTATCAAGGAGATTTCATTACACAATATGTGTTTGTAGGAAGGTTATCATTGCTTTGACTTATCCTTAACTCTTTAGAGGTCATGATATATTATAGATGCCACTCATGGTATATGATTTGGACAAAATAATATATATATATGGTCCTAGAGTGTCATATAAAAAAAATTGAAATATTTATAATGATTTATACAAATTAGATCTTAACATAAAGTGGATTACAAGAAGGTGAAATGGTGTGCTTCCAAGTACGAATGATTGGAATTAAAAGAAATAAATAAATTCAAGTATACATTATTAAAGTTTATAATAATGTTAATTGAATTTATGTATCAATGTATTTATAATTAATTTAAATTTAAATAAGTAAATATGATAAGTTGTTTATTAAACATAAATTATACATTAAAGGTTTTTTAAAATTTTATGATAGGACAAGAGTCAAGTTAGTGGATAATATTTCATCACATGAAATTTTGAATTATTAAAAATATATGATGGAATGTTTAAGATGCTTAAGACAAGTTAAATATGTATTGAGTGTATTTTTGGTTTAGTTTTAGAGGATATCTTTCTTAAGGGATAAAATTATAATTAAGAAACTTATAACCTAAGTATAAAAACATATTGTTTTAAAAAATCATATCTCCACTCAAGGGAATGAAATTTAATCCCCTCCCACCATTCTATAAAGGTTTATAGAGAGAAATAATATAAAGTAACAACTATAGATTGATTCCTCCATCTCGAATTAAGTTCACAGTGTTCCTGTGATAATAGAAACATTATAAGTAGAAAAATAGTCTATATATAGGAAATTATCATGTCTATAGTCCATGTTCCAATGGTAATATCCTATATACATGAGAACAATGCTCATAGATCAAATTTTCATGGCTATATCCACAAGAACAGTCCCAATTACCATTTTCAATTCCCATGGTAATAGGATCTTCTTGAGGGAATGATACCTATATCCACTAGCATCACTCATGGATATAGTTTTCTACCATAGGCACCACTCATATCTATATTCCATTACCATAGTCACTTACTATGGATATAGACTATCCAACATGACACAAAGGACCTATAGCCATGAGAAAGTGGCTCATCATTATTGCATATCACAAGTAGTGTTATAGCCACGGGCGTGGCATCTATGGCTATAAAGGGCATGGATATGACCTATAATATATATGTTTATAGGTGTTTCCTTGTGGATAAACTTCTATCCATGAGCATTTAATATGGATATATCTCACCTTTCTTGTGGATATAGGTTTTATAGAAAAAAAATATGTTTCAAGTATGTTTCGATCCCATGCCTTGTGTATGTCAATAAGAGCACTCTATCACTCTACCATAAAACATATATGCTATTTATATAAAAATTTATGTATATATAGATATGTAAATGTTTATAAATATATTTAATTATTCTTATTTAATTAAATTTATTGTATCCTTGATTCAATTCCTATTGCAATGGGAAATGTAAGTAGCTACAACCCATTATGCCTATGGCTATATGGGGGTTATAGCCACAACCATTTACCATGGTTATAGCCTTTACTTATATTGGATATAGTTATCCTATAGCCATGGAGATTTCTTATGAATATATAGCATCCTTATCATGTATATAGTTAGTCTATATACATAACCATTCTTCCCATGGTTATACGCTCTTTCCCATTTTCTTCTAGCATAAAAAAATTACTTGTGTAAATGATCTATGGGCATGAGAAATTAACATGTAAATAACACTCTATGATCATAGTTATAGGTTGGTTATAGATATTGATAGTTCATGTGGCTATATCTCATCCTTATCATGGCCATAGGTAGGCTATATCCACATAAATTTCACATGGATATAGGTAGTCTATATCCATGAACATTTATTTCCATGGATATAGTATATGGCTATATGGGGTTTTCCTAGTAGTGATTATAAAGAATAGGGATGTATCATGTTATAATTAAGTATTCCTAAATAAATGACTAGAATATTATGGAGTACTTGTGGATGTATCTAAATGGATTCTAGGTTGGATGCTTTAATCTATGATGAAATGATAATGAGAGAAATATGTATGGATCATGAATAAATGATCAAAGTATATTTTTTTATTTAATATCATTGTTATCATTTTTATATGAATTAATTGGATGAATTTAGTTGATAGTAGGATAAATCAAATATTAATACATAGATATGGTAAATAAAATAAAATTAATAGATTTGAACACTTTCACTGTGTATGGGTTCATTAAGAATAATAATTATATCAATGATTCCATATCTCCCATAAACCAAACTATGAAAGTTTTATAAAATAAAATATGAAAAAAACAACAACATTTCTAATAGAAATTATACATATAATATGGGAAATTTGAAAAGTAATATGAGGACCTTATGGAGGCTCTAGGGAGCATCCGTGTCACAAAACTATCTCATCCACCCCCACTCACCCAAAGTGAGGGTTATGTGATACTAGGATGGAACACACCCTATTAGAGTCATATAGATTATGATAGGTCTTGAATAATTATTTGAGTTTCATCAATAATGTTGTATGATCACTCAGGATTTGGTAATGGATTCCTTAAATCACTATAAACCCATATAAATCAAAAAAATAAAATTGATATACTGCTCTTTCTTGAAATCGTGAACATCAAATAATTATTATATTGGATCATAGAATTTGAAAAAAAAAATCAAATCGATGGGGCTCTCAAATCACTGTCAAGTCATGTATGTAAATTATAAACTATTAAGAGGAGTTTCAATGTGGATTTCACAATATCAAACCAATAAATGACATTAAAGTAAAATCTTGATTCAAACTTAAAGGTATATATAGGATCTTGGTAGTGTATGAAGGATTCTATAATCCTTTGATTTGTCCAAACTTATTATGATAAAGTGTTATAACATAAATTTTAATATTTTCAACAATTGAATAAGACTATTCAAAATTATACTTGTGAATAACATTAATATCATGGTTTTTATTAGTAAATCAAATAACATGACTTATAAAATGAATTAATAATAATATTAAAGTATAAGGACAATTACATGAATTCATAGATAGTGATATATAATGACATATATAAATATGTATTTCTAGATCATGGGTTATGTTCTCATAATATATCGCTCTAAAAATTACCAAGGGTATACACCCTGAGGAATTATCTCAAAGTACTATGAGTCTCCACCCCTAATAGCCTCTATAATTTGTTTCCCATCAAATGGGGTCATCTGACTATAAAATATATATATATTTAAGAATATTGTCATGGAATTTATAGGTTCTTGTCATATTAGGGAACTTATATAACCTTTTAGTGAAATAATTACCCTTAGTACATTATCACATATAATTTCGTATATAATAATACTCATGATGTGATAATAAATTTATTAATTCTTAAAACACATGAATACAGGTAATCATAAAGTATATAGAAGTTGGTTCTAATGCACTAACTCTAATAATTCTCACTTTCACTAGAGCCAACTACAAACAACCTTCATTTCAATTTCTCTCACATGAAATTTATGCTTCTCTAGAGATAAGTCTTTATTCAAGGGGTCCAACATGTTCTACTCCATAGAAACAATACTCATAGAAAATTCATCCCTTTGGGAAAAATCCCTCAAGGGTTTATACTTTAAGAGTATCTACTTTGTTCATTGGTGTGATCTTGGATACTTTATGAGAGACACCACTATAATATTATTACAATATAATGTGAAAGGGTCTTCACTATTAGGTACCACATCAATCTTTTGGGAAAAAAATCAAATACACAAAAAATCTTTAACTATATCCAAAACTGTTATATAATCAAACTCCACTGTAGAATCAGTGAAAATTGTCTTCTTCGAACTCTTCCATCTCACATCTCCCCCAATGATACTGAAGACATATCCTGATTATGAATTAAAATCATTTTTTATCTATCTAAAATCTAACATATATATAACCTCATATGAATAGTTCTTCATCTCCTCCATATACCAAGAACATATCATTATTATTTTTAGATAGTTAAGGATAACCTTAACAGCAGAACAATTTTATTTAGATATATCATATTGATATTATCCTATTATGATCAAGGTTTAATAAATATTAGTATATAATATGGTTTACATGAATGATCCTATTACAGAAGCATATGGGATCTTACTCATTCTCTCTATCTATCTCTCTCTTATTTTGTGTATGAAGAAACATTTTCTTAGAGAGATGTATACCATATGAAACTGGAACCAATATCCTCTTGTATTATTCTATACTAAATTATTTTAGTGTCTATTTGATGTATGAACCTTGAATTATCCCAATAATCCTCTTATATCTATCCTAAATGATCTTTATACCAAGGATATAGGTTTATTCAGATAATTAATTCATTGATAAGAACTTATTGTAAGACTGGTATTTCATTTATAATAAGTAATATTTCATTGATATATACTACTAGGATAGCAACTACACTATTGATAAACTACTTTTAAACACATTGATCACATTCAATCTTTATAAAACCAAATTATTTTATGGATTTATCAAACTGGATTTTTCATGACTTGGATACTCGATTCAATGCATAAATTGATCTTTGAAAATTCATATTTTATTGAAATTAATTGGATTCATAAACCCCTTTGTTTGTGTCATATAGACATATAATTAAAGTTTCCCATTAAGTAAATCTATTTTGAGATCCATCTGTCAAATATCATAGTCTAAGAAATATGTTATAACAGGTAGAATTATGATTGATTTAGACATGGATACTATAAGAAAGGTTCCATAATATTCTATGACATGATGTTTTTTAAACACTTTATCCACTATCCATGCTTTATAGGTACTCATTTTACCTTCTGTGTCCATTTTTCTCTTGAATACTCATTTTCACCTAATAGGCATTACATCTACTAGAAGATCAAATAGAACCAAAACTTGGTTTTGATATATAAAATCTATCTAAGAGTTCATGGTTTCTTTTTGTATTGTATCTTCTGATCCCCTTACTACCTTTTTGTGGGAAAGAGGATTATTTTTTTCAACTAATAGTGACTCAGCATCTTTGGTTACTATAAAACCACATCTTTCTAGTTCTCTAGAATCTTTGATGATCCTATACAATACTTGGGTTTTAGGAATAACCTATTATATGGGGATCTGTGAAATGTATTCCTATACCAAATATTGTGTAACTATAGCATAAAATTCATCTAATTCAATCTTTCTTCCACTATCATTTTTGATTATGTGCTCCCTCTAAAGAAATATGGCATGCCTTGTGATGGTTACCTTCTTTTTCGATGGGTTTTATAGATAGTATCACCATATTTACTTAGGATATCCTATAAAGATACACTTTTTTCCCATGGGGATAGTTTTTTTCTAGAGGTGGACTTAATAAATTCCTATCATCCTCATACACATAAGTTTTACATCACTAATTTTTATCCATACATTAACTCAATGCTTGACTGGATTCATCAATTTGGACATAACTTTAATGTGTTCCCCATAATAATTTCATACTTGATCTAATTGGGTTGAAATTTTTATATGAGTTATAAGAAACAAAACTAAATAATTAATTCAATTGGATCATTATTTGGTTTTTTAATTTTGATGGTTAAAGGCACGACACAGAAATAGGTATTTTTTTACTCTATATTTTACTTTCCTTTATTAAAAATTTTGAAACTCTAGCCTCTCTTATAATATATAAAAATATATTATTCACCTTTAGAGGAGTGTATTTATGTATTATAGTTTTATTATCTAAGAGAGTGGTTATATTCAACTTTTCTAAACGATTAGGATAATGAATTCATGTGCACAAGGATCTCTTCCAAGAGGCTTTCACTTTCCTCTTCTACATTAAATTATTTTTATTTCATAATTATAATATTTCATTCTTGTAAACAAAATTAGTTTGTTTTTTTCATCTCTTAATACTCATATATTTCACTTATTTGGGATATAATCTGAATGTGGATAAATTAATGGGTTTTACCCTTTCAAACCATTTCTTATGAAAATTTTCTCCATAATAACAACTCCACCAATGGAAGAATAGTTCTTGTTAATTGTTTATCTAATTCCAAATCATATCACTTATTTTTTTTAATTTATGAAAATAATATAACTCATAAATTGTGACAAATTAATTGAGTATTGAAATTATTATTAACTTGATCAATTTTTACTTTCACCATGAGGTTGATCTTGTATGAATCGTGAGATCCTGACTTCAATCATCAAATCTAATCAACTTCGATATCAATTAACAAGGTTTGAATATAATCCCAATACTCGTTAATTATCATTTACATAGCTAATATGATTCCTTAATTATCTATGGACTATAATTTGGATTTTTTACCACAATAAAAGCATGGTGTTGCGATTGGAAGTTATAAAGTTATCCTAGGATTCAATTCTTCCTATCTCTGTAGTCATGTTAATTTTTATAGGGTTTGATGGTTGATAAAATTTATGGATCATGATTAAAGGTATTTAAATAAATTTATAATTATTAATTAATAATGGATGAGTATATTGGATCAATTTTTTTTATTGTTTAATTATTTTTAAAGAAATTGTTTAATTTCTCCCTTTATTTTATCCAAAAATATTTTCCTTTCTTCATTCTTTGTTATATTTTTCTGACTCTCCTTTTTATTCATATTAATATATCTATCACACAAATTTCATACCCTTTTATTTTTATTTAAATAAAATATAAAATACATAAAACATAATAAATTTAATTAGAATATTGAGTAATTGATGGTAAGTATCCTCAAGAGAGAGGACCTATACCAGCCCATGTGTTGTACTTAGTTAAAAAACATAAACAATTTGGGAGCGCACATGAAAATTCTCATCAAATTGAAATAATTTTTAGGGATCCAAATCAATCACTCATTTTTTATTTTCATTTATTACATGTTTTACTACTTTAAAATTTAAAAAAAAATAGATAAAATAAAATTATTGTTTACTTTTCCTCCTTCCATTAGTGAAATTGTTAAGATATTAGAAAATTAGATTCAAGGGTCATGGAACTCTAACTATAGAGAGGGAAAATTCATGGACATAATTAAGGGCTTTAAGAATGAACTTGAACTAACACTTTTATAATCCTTATCCAAATATATTAAAGAATTGTCATAATACTTTTTGTAGTTCCATCAAGAGGTGGATGAGGCACAAAAAGAGCTCATCCTTCCTATTTTTGAAGAAGAGATCATGGAGGTGAAAATTAAATTACCTAACCCTTATCTCCAACAAAATTATATTATTCTCCCAATGACCATACAAGATAAACCAATACTAGAAGTTTATTATTTGAAAGTAGTGGAATTAACATTGGATTCTATTATTTTTTATTTTACATTGTTTTCAAAGACAAATCACTACCCTTAATTATGTTTTAAAAAACCAGCTACTATGATTTTAATGGAGATTGATGATGAATGGGATGATTTTTCCGCCACCAAGGAGAATATGGTGATGGAATTAAATTTTGGAGAAGTTAAAAGGGTTGTGCAAGCTAAAATAGATCCAAAATATAATAAAAATGAGGAGGATCATACATATTTAAATTTTTCACATTTTAATTCTTATCAAATAGAGTTGTTAAATTATTTTCCTATTTATTATCATATATAATTTTAACCTTTGAAACCAAGCCTTGAATATTACCAAAAAACTTCCAAGGAGGTGGTGGTTGAAGAAAAAGAAGAAATCATGGAGCTCAAGGTGATGTGACTGCCTCCTATAAATCTATATGTCCATCTACTGGAGGATGACATTTAAATTTTTGATAGGGGCCACTACTTAATTATTTCACCTCCTTCCAATGATTATGTTTTTCTTTTCTTATTTAGAGAGTGAGTCCATGTTTCTCTTTTCTCAGGGTTCTCCACTCTTTGTATATAATCAAAGGCACTAGAATAAATAAAATTTTTTGGTTCTTATTAAAGAAACTCCTTCCACCTTCATATTGGGGTTAACCACACCACTTACTAAATTTATACATTATAAACACTATATATATTTGGTGATAACCCAAGTTTCTTTTTTCTTTTTTACATTTACTACTTTATCTAATTTTTAGTAATCCAATTTTTTATACCCAAACCATGATTGTTCTTTTAATTTATTCTTTTATTGATGTTGGATCACTTGGTTGAGATCTGAATCGGGTTCTTGGTGAAATTTTTTGATATTTGGAGGTTTTTGATGATTTTTGGCCCTGTGAATGGTTTGTGTGAATGGTTTTGGGGTTAATCGTGTGGCTTGTTAAGCCTAATGGTTTTTTCAGTTCAATTACTTCTTGCATGGTTTTCCTAGAATGTTTTGAGCATGGTTTAGGCCGAACCATGCTATCCAAGGAGAAATTTTTTAGATCCTTTTTTGGTGTCAGGGACAAGGTGCAATATTTGCACACAGTTAGGGGAAAACATGAATTAATCATGTTATGAGAATCATAAATTTGATGGAGCCATATTTTCTGATTGGTGCATGGTTTTCCAAATAATGTGGCCAAATCATTTGGAATTCCCCTCTTCTCTAGTAGCATGCACACAGTTGGTGCATGGCTTGAAAAATCATACAGCCAAACTGTGTGAGTTGATCAAATATTTAAAAAGTTTATTTTAAAATTATAACATGCATCATTTTTACCCTTAATTGATCCCCCATCCCTATTTTCATTTTTTGCATGAGAGGGCTCCCTGACTTTCACCCTTTGGTCCTCCTCCCTTCATAGATGCTTCTCCAAGATTTTGAGGTGAGTTTCTCTTAGTTTTTTGGAGTTTTTCCTTCTTTTCCCCTATTCTTATCCTCCTACCTTGATTTATTGGTTTTACTTTGGTGGGTTCTCTCTTGGATGAACGATAGAAGATAGGGTTGATGTGTTTCTTGTGTTTCTTGGATGTTAGGGTGTGTGGAATGCTCCTTGGGATTCCTTCTTCCTTCTCCCATAGTTTTTTTGCATCTTCACATTGTTGAGCTAGGTTTTTCCATTAATTTCCTTTCCATAACATTCCATTGATGATTGATATTTCCTATATTGTTTCTATGATGTGTTAATCATACTTGATATATGGTTATTTGATTTATTTTGGTGTTCTCATGTTGGTAATTTGGTGAAAATGGGTTTTCAAAATATTTACTAAATTATGCATATATGTATATGTATACAAGGTTTTTGATGAAATTTCAATTGGTATTTTAAAATGAAATTGGAAGTTTTGGATTATGTTTGGCCTTGTTTATGTTTTAGAAAAAAATTGAATTGAGCCTTATAAATGGATTTTGGTGATTTTTGGGGGTTTGGTACTTAAGTATGGATTATTGTGATAGGTTATTGTTCTATTTTTGTTCCTTTGAATAAAATTTTTGGTTATTTATGATTTCAACTTGTGTTCCATTGGATTTGGACCTATCCATGTGTGCACTAAGTGTACACATATAGATCCACACAAATGATAATGGAATTTTAAAATGATGTTCACCTTAAAACCCCAGATTTCAAAGAAACCCCTCCCTTCTCCTCTTCCTTAAACTTTTCATTCTAAATTATTCTTCTAAAACAACTATGTGTTATAAATATTTTATTGGTTTCCAAATGATCTCAAAATGTGGTTTCAAATGTGTTTCCAAAATCTTGGCCCATTTTTCATCTTTAAGTGTGGTTTGTTTTCTAAATGAGATAAAAGCCCCTTTGGAACCCCTCTATAATGTGGTATATTTTCATCTAGGTTTTATGAATGATATTGGAAATGGTTTAGAAATGGATTTGATTTCGAAATTTCAAAGTATTTAATGGTACTTTATGATGTTTTTAGAAAATTGGCTTCAAATTAATGTGATATGTATGCCCAATTGGAACTTTGGATGATGTGTTGTGTGATGGGAACCTCTATGGTGGACCCTATTAGGAGAGGGTCATTACATTGGTGGTGTTAGTTTTTGGTCTAGAATATCAATGTGGCATGTGGGTTTTTGGTTTATTCCATGTGTCTAAGGAACTCCTCATTCACCTTATAATATTTTCATGGGATTATTAGATTTCATATAGACGGTTGAGTGATGGTTGATTATCAACCCCAATTAGATGGGATGGTACCCCCTGGATTTTCTGAGATACCAGGTAGGACATGCCACTAGTGAGGCTAGTTTAGAGCAACCAATTGGATATTGACTATGGAGGTACACTATATTCCAGTAGGTGAGTCTGAACCAAGTACATCCAAGTATTGCTTCTAGATATGTTTAAAAAATTCCCATGATTACTATTTATATGTTATGTTTTACTTTTTTTCACCTTAATTACCTATTTTTTTAGTTTCTTCCTACTCGAATTGTTTCTTGTATTTTAAAAGAAAAATTATCACATGTTTCGGTTCCTTATTTTGGTATTGGTTTTGAAACTAGTTTTTCTTAAAATTGGAACTCTGTTTCAAAAATGGAATGTTGATTTAGTTCTTTAAAATGATAAAACCTTGTTTTATAAATATATTTAAAACTAGTGTTTGTGGAATTTTTTGGGAAAGGAAATTCATGAAATCTATGGTGCTTAGCTACTAAGCTATTTATGATCACAACCTACTTATTCCACTCGACGTTGGTAGACCTGAGATGTTTTTCAATTTTAGGTTTCTAGTTCAATTTTTCTTTGAGAGAAGTTTGGTCTTATGGTTGGTGTTCACCATGAGGTCATGTGGAGATCATGTTAGTTACAGTTTGGTTATAATCTTTTTTAGTTTCCTTTTTATTAATTTTTAGTTGTATATTGATCTTGTTTATATATTTATTAGTGTTTAATGTTTACATATTTCTTTGACTTATGTTTCATTCTCTATTATGGTTATTTGAACATGATTTTTTATTGGTAAAATAATTCATACTGTGATAACTTTGATGCCTAGTGTTTGTATCTAGCCTGCACTACTGTAAAATAATCTTTTACCAATGGTTACAAACTATTGGTAAAAGCCCTAAAACTGTTGGAAAATTCTATCCCAACAGTTCACTAAACCAATGGGCTGTGAGGCGTGGGGATAGCCATATCCCAACGGTTCAGCGTGAACTATTGGGATAAGATGGCTGGATTTTCAAAATATTAACGGTTTAGTGTTAACCATTGGTAAATTTTTATCCCAACGGTTAATAACCATAGGTTTATACAATTAGACCAATGGTTTTTAACCATTGGTATACACCAATTGGAACGGTTCATAGTGAACTGTTTCCATAAGTCGGGTAGTATGGGTATACACCAACGGTTATTAAACCGTTGGTATACCACCCATAGCACACTGCTCCCAATGGTTTTATTGAAACCATTGGGATATAGGTATACCAATGGTTCTCAAACCGTTGGTATATACTATTCAATCTGTATACCAACTGTTCATAAAATCGTTGGTATTTTATTTTCTCCACAAAAAAAATGTTGCGCACCTCTTCCAGCCAACCCCTCTTCCGGCCAAAACCAGCATACAGCGGCCTCCCCTCTGCAGTAAGCAGCATACAGCAGCCTCCCCTCTCCAATTCCAGTACTGCAATTCCAACAAGCAGCATGTCACTACCTCCACTCTGGAATTACAGTACAAACCTATAGAATAATGATGAATACAAAAAAACACTCATGTAGACAATATACAATGATGAATATAACACCTGATAATATAGAATTTAAAAAAACAATCATACAGACAATACAATTTACAGAATTACAAAAAACTCATGAAATGGAGTTTATGGTTGTGTGGTGATTTATAGGCCTTACCATTTCATAAAAAAACACCCCCACCCCCACCCCCACCCCCCCCCCCTAAACACCCCCTACACCCCCATGTCCCCCTGGATAGCCCCCTTTCACCCCCATTCCCCCTGGACATCCCCCTTACACAACCATGCCCCCTATGCAGCCCCCTTTCACCCCCTAGATATCCTCCTTGCACCCCCTTGAACACCCCATGTACCCCCAAGATAGCCCCCCTGCATCGCCCTAGATAGCCCCCTTACACCCCCACTAGACACCCCTCCCCCTAGACACCCACACCCAGAGAAACACCCCCTTGGACACCCTCTCCCCCCTAAAAACCCCCCCTGAACACCCCCACCCCTCATACACCCTCTTCTAGACACCCCACCTGCAGCCTCACCCTGCCCTACAGACCCCCCACCCCCCCCCCCCCCCCCCGCAGACATCCCTTGGAAAGCCCCTCCTAGACAACTGACCTACGCCTTCCCCCTACTCTGAAGACCCCCCTACACCCCCCCCCCCCCCGGACAGCCCCCTTGAACCCCCACTGGAATCCCCCTTGCACCCCCCCCCCCCTCCCCCCTATACACCCCCCTGGTACACCCCCTCCCCCTTCCCTATAGACCCCCTAGAACCCCCCCCCCCCCCTCCTGGACACCCCCCTAGACACCCCACATGCACCTTCCCCCTACCCTACAGACCCCCCAGCACCCCCCCCCCCAGAGAGCCCTTGGACATCCCCTCATAGACACCCCACCTACACCCTCCCCCTACCCTACACACCCCCTTACACCCCCCCATACACCCCATGGATAGCCCTAGGCTTCCAGCTAGTACACAGCAGCCTTCCTGTTTTCCCAATACAACCAAAATTTCATTCTGGATAGTTAAGATATTAACCAATATATCAAAACAAATATGAATCATCTCAATGGATTCAGTATCCCAAAGACTCCATCTGGTAGTCTAAATTGATTCATGTAGCCCAATTTATTCACATTGTTTAGACTCCATCTGGTAGTCTAAAAAATACATCTGGTGATCCTAACAACAAAGATTCTTATGTCCCACTTTTGGCAATGGTATAAAACCAAGTATTTTATTCTAGAAGAAACTAGGGAGAAAAAAAATATAGTTTTTATACCACCGCTTATAGGGTCTGATATAGAACTTCCTTTTTCCCTTATTGAAGATTCCTCTACCACACCCAGGAATAGAAGAAACATGAAATACCTCTGGTACAGTGTTCATTTCTACTATAGTGGTGTTGACACTCCTTTATTTCACAGAGTCCAATGAATGGAAAGGGGGAATACCTTAATCACAAAGAGGGTTTATCCTTTAAAGAACATCAAAAAAAATTGACGAAGGCATGGACTAAGAGCCCATTTGGAGTGAGGCGCGCAAGTTACTTGCGCGCCGTGCAAGTCACTTGCGTGCCACCTATGGGTCGCGTAGCTCACTTGCACACACGATTTTATTTTTCTCCCAAGGTGAAAGGTGGCTTATAAATAGCCCCTCTGGACCCCCCATTTCGAGGAAGGATTTTCCAAAATTCAAATTCAAGCTCTGGTCGCCAAGTCTTCAACTCAACTCTTCCGAAAGCTTTTAAGGTAACTTTTTACCTAGAATGGAATACTTGAAGGATTAGGATAAGGCCTAAGTGTTTAGAATTCATCAACACTTGCATGCCTAAGTATCTAGACCTCCTTAAAAGTAGAAACACTTGCGTGCTGCCCAATAATTTTGATGAAACTTGTGCGCTGCCCTTTTGGAAACATCTTAGGATAATACTAAGGGCTTGAGTTAAGTCTCGCTGAAGTATTACCCTACAGATTCTCCATCACCCAGGTGAACCCATGCCGTACAAGTACACCTTCATGGCCAAGACATTTGCGCCGACTTCATTTGTGTTCCTCTCTCCCGTTCACCTCTCCTCTCCAAGATATTATCCCTCAAAGCCATTTATGGCATGGTTCCTCTGTTGGATTCCTTATCTGAAAGGAATTCTGTGAGAACCTCTCCCAAAACTTCATGACTTACAAGCTTTATGTCCCTACGGTTAGAGTTTTTTCTCCATATAACCTCATCCTTTAAGATGAGAAGATCTTTTGATTTTGGGCATCCTCCTCAGGAGTAATCCCAAGTCCCCTTAACCTAGGCCTCCTTCTCAGGAGTAAGCCCCAAGTCCCCTTAACCTGGGCCTCCTTCTCAGGAGTAAGCCCCAGTCATAATTTCCTTTATCATTGGGCCTCCTTCTCAGGAGTAAGCTCCAAGTTATAAGTTCCCCTTAATTTGGGCATCCTTCTCAAGAGTAAGCCCCAATCTTAATTTCTTTTAATTTGGGCCTCCTTCTAAGGAATAAGCCCCAGTCATAAGTCCCTTTTAATTTGGGCCTCTTTCTCAAGAGTAAGCCTCAGGTTAAAACTCCAAATCTCTATAAAGTACAAATACCTTTATAGACCCTGCTCCTAGGCTTCTTTCCTGAAGTAAGTCGTGGTCTTCATCTACTTGATCAGTCAAACATACGTAAACCCCACATCATTTCTTGTGACTGCATCTTTCATGGCATAATCGTCAGGTTTACTGATACCTCTTGTTTCTCACACCGAGCATGACTCACATGAGATTAGAGTGTAAAAGTAATCATGACAACTCTTTTTGAGCCATTAACCATGCATAAGCCCTGTATTTATTCACCTGAACTATGTGGACTTCGATCTCCACCTTAAAAGTAGAGTACGTAGGAAACCATTCTAAGGTTCAAGCCCATATTCCATTAATTCTTTTCCGTCCCATATGACGTTAAAATATATCCTTATTATTGAACTATGTGGGTTCTAATTCCTTTCTTTTAATGAGGATACATAGGTATCCCATCTGCAGGTACGATCCCAACTCTGAAATAATACATGTCTTTTTGAATGACAATAAACTTCAAGTGCCCCACTGAGTGGATTTAAAACTAGTATGGTCATCATAATGACCAAGATATTTCTATATAATGTATTGAAGGATACCATTGACTAAGAATCTCTAATACATACGGATGATTCTCCATCAATGAAGAACCTCAAATGCATATAAAAGATTATCTAAATCACATACATATCAACCATTGATTTGCAAATCTAAAGGAAAACTCATTTTCATGCTTGGTGAATTAATAATGATTCGTGAACATAACTTAAATCTATAAGAGAGTCCCAGAGTGGGAAATAATTCTCCTAAAAAGGTGTGATGAGCCTGACCTCCCATCCTCTCGACCAATGCAAATTCTTAATCCTCATCGGTCCATAACTAATGAGAACCTACCTTTAGAAAGTATGTCCAAGTGGATATAGAATCATTGGGTGTTTCCAGTTATACGAATAAACCCATTAGAAACTGATTGGAAATTTTGAACCTTAAAAAAATAAGGTCATCCCCATTTCCAGAAGAAATAAAAAATAGTGAACCCGATGTGAATCCTCAACCAAGTTAAATGATGTTTTACTTATTTGTTAGGCCCCTATTAAACTCAATATGTGGTCCAATAAAGAAATCAATAACATATGTGCTCATCCAAAAGATGTAGTTGGGCTAGAATTATCTTGATTATGTCTGCTATATCAAATAGGCATTGTTTTCCAAGATCTCTTTGCAACACAAAATGGATTCTTTAAGGTTCACACCTATGAATGCCTCGGCCGCTACTCCTGCTAGATCCTCGTCCTTTCTGAGGATGACATCACCTACTCAGGGTCTTCAACGCTGGGTCTCAAATGCATTGTTGAGGGAATATCATCAACACGGTACCATCCCGACTTCGGAGGCCGCTCAACAATCCCTCCAAGTTAACAACTTACCCTGGTTGTCCGGACAGCGACGACCAGTGGTCAAGAAGTAGGTGGTGCCAACCACTTTCTCCAACTGTTTTGGGTCTTTATCCTTAGAATGCAACAACCAGTCCCTCTCATATTAAAGGTAGATGGATCAATAGGTCACTCAGGTCCTCAGTTCAAGAAGACAAGAGTCCTTCCTGAGGACTCCCACCAACAATTTCTGCCAGACTCGTGTGGTAGTTCACCCTCAACATGATGGGGGAATCTCCTCTAGGCGTTCGGCTCAGGTTCCTCAAACCTGAGCACACAAGACAAATCGTCAGAGGAAAAATTTGGCTAATAGGGAGCAATTTATTACCTCTGACCCCTCCGGAGAATTCCATCAACCTAACTTGATGGAAAACAGCGAGCGGGCATATACACTCGTCCGTCCTAATTTCACTACCCAGCAGACTCGTCTGGCAGTAACACACCAATCCTGCCAGGCAATTCTAGTAGAGTACTATAGGTAGGAACATACACCTATTTATAAATCATCATCCAGTTAGCAGGCTCGTCTGACTGCATCCAAAGAAGACCACCAACTAAATGTGGTGACCACCTATAAATATGCACATACACCTGCTTACACTCATCAATTCTGCCAGCAGTCTCATCTTCCAGTATTTAAGGAATTTCATCAGTCATATTTAGTGGAGAACAATCAGTGGGAACATACACCTACAATTCATCAAGCTAACCAACAATCTCATTTGGTAGCACCCAGAGATGTCAATTGGAAAGCTCCAATGACAAAAAGGAGGCAGACACAACTTTCTACACCCACACATGAGTACTGTCAGAATTCACTGACAGGAAAAGGAGGACAGGAGTAGGAACACACACCAACTCAAAACACTGAATGGGCATATATTCTCATTTCAGTAGCTGAAGTCACCAAGCACATTCTGACAATGGTGAAAGATCAGAAGCAAATTCCTGCCCATATTCTGGATACTTGTGAGAATATTATAACAACTTCAATGACATCATAAGGAAAGAAACATAAATCTATCCCTATAAGTGGAGTGACTCATCAACATGTCACCCTGGAGTAGATACACACCTCTGTTCCAGTCCAGAAGGGTCGTGGGGCATACTCCCCCATGTCATGCGGACAATCAAGTCGGGGACATACACCCGATTTAAATGGAGATAATCAGCCTAACCTGACCATTTCTCCTGAGAAGGCATATACACCTACCCATAATAACCACTTTTTTCAACAATTGGTTTCCAAAGTTAGTAAGAAGGCATCCAAGAAAAATACCCATCCATCATAGTTAAAAAATTAAGATCCAATCTGCAATAAGGCCTTGCTCAATGATGGAGTTCTTGAATCCCTCAGACAATTATATGTTGCAACTCAAGATTATACTCTCTAATTTCCAAATTCTAGAAGTAACAGCAATAATTCTGAAGGTCTTCATCAGACAGTTCCTCATGAAGGCTTTCTTCATGACAATTCGGTCAATCTCGAAGTATCATCTTCAGATGAAAGCCACGATAACCCTCTGTGTGGCCAGAAGACCAAGGAGAAAAAGGTTTCATATTTTGTTGTAACCCACCATGGTGGTCCTCCCCATGATGATGAATTTAGCTGTGAAATTCCTCTCCACAGTAGTAATTCTCATTTCCTGGAAAATTCTTCAATGGAAAATACAGTAACGAGAAAGACCTCTTATCTTGAGGCACTTTCAAATGTGAATCCAGTCATGTATGATGACTTACCACTAGAAGGTGACATATTTTATCAATCAAAATATATCCCGGGGTGTAGGTAATTCTCTGAACCACCCCTGGGTCACTCATCTTCTAATTTGACAAATGAATTCTCTACCAATCTTGTTGAATCTAATGAAACAACAAAGAAGCACCAACTTTGGTCTAATCAGGTAGAATAATCTTCATCAAATGACAAAGAGGAAGTTCTGAATATGAGAAAACAACTGGAAAAGGTGAAATACCAGTCATATTTTGGCATTTGGATGACTCTTAGTATAATATTCTAGAAACGTTGACAGAAGATTGTATTCAAGATATTCTTCTCAGTATATGAAAAACTCTTTGTCACTTAAAAGATAAAATATTACTTTATGATGAATATCAAAACCATGTTAAGGTAATATAAGGGTTGAAATGCCAAATTGACTTGTCATATCTCTCAGTTTCCCGACATCCAAAGGTTGAAAAGCAGTAGAAATCCCTTCAACGTACAGTCCTTGGCACATTAAAAAGGTTCCACTATTTAATTACCAATGCCCCATCAGGTATTCATATCAGGGGATGGGGTGTTCATGGAGAATTGAATTTCACTATGCTCTCCAGTCAAAAAAGCCTACCAAAAGTGGTCTCATGCAATGTTATTGCCAATGGATGGCCACATCTAACTGGTTTTTTGTGTAATCAAAGGATTGCTCAAGAACATGCCTCAACTAATTCTTCCCAAAGTCAGACATATAAAGAACAAGTTGTCAAATTAATCTTGCATAAATCAAATGAGAATATCAAACAGGCTTTTCGTTTAGAGCATGTGCATCATTTGGTTATAGAGGTGTCAGAAATAATCCAACTGTCATCTGAGACAGGTGATTTGAGTGGATGTCGGATGATGTATCCAGCCAATTTCTGGACTAAAATATACAAAATCAGGAGAGATTTTAAGAAAGTTTCAGATGTAGTAGCTCAAGAGTCATCTCATCTTACCAGGATGGGGACTCTTTTAATCTAACTCTCGGGATCAACAGATAGGATTCGAGGAGTTGAGTAGGAAAAATAGGAATAGCCCCAGTCCACCAAACTGGGGACTTTTTCAAATTCTCAATCTCTTCCTCAGCAAAAGTCAGTCTTCTCTCGATTAGGGAAGAAGCCACAAGAGGAATGCAGAGCCAAATTATTAGGAAATTCCCTCCAAATTACGGTTCATCAAGAAGTTCCTGAGGGATCAACCAAAAAAAGGCAATGTCTCATAAAGGACATGGAAGAAGATAGTATTGCAGAAATGATGACAGAAGGGTTGCAATGCGTTATGCATCGATAAATGTCATCAATGTCATTGTCATTGATCCCCTAGAACATGAGGCTCACTCAGAGGAATTAGATGAAAAAGTTTTTATTCAAGAGGTTGTACACACAGAAACAAATGAAGGAGGTGTGCGTACCAGAAGCCAGAGGGTTTCCCAGAGGCAAGATATTCCTTCGGGTAATTCCCTTCCATACTTCAGAAATGTACATGCCAAGGAAAAGGGTAAAAATCAGGTTACACCCCACCCTACCTCTGGATAAGGCCAATCACTCTCATTAGAGGAAAGGTTCACACAGTAAGAAGAAGAAATGAAGGAGTTAAGGAGGTTAAATATAGAACTACTTCAAGGTAGTCTTCCTCATAATAATGTTGAGTTAATCAATCAAGGGAATTTGTTGCAGCTATTGGGATAGATCAATAATATCCCCCTTTATAAGTACACCCTCATAGGTCCAATCTTATGGGTCGTGCGCGACAGCAACCGGCAATACTACCATCAGTGGAAATATCGGTCACCACACCCGTCCAAACTCCAGTTATTGCAACTGCTCAGGTCCAAGCTCAACCAGATGTTTCTCAAGCATTAATGAATACCATTGATTCATTAACAGCTCAGTTGGAAGCTATGGAAGGACGACGTGCACTAGTTCAACCAGAAAAGAGATCTTACCCTGAATTTTTGGATGCAATTCCTCCCCCATCAAATTTTGAGAATTCCAAATTTTCAATTTTTAATGGTTTGGGAGATCCAGAACAACACTTAACACATTTTGTTTCTCGTTGTGATCCTATGATGGTAACTCCTCAACAACAAGAAGTTGTTAAGATCAGGTGTTTTGTGCAGTCATTACAAGGGCATTCTTTTGTCTGGTATACAAGTTTGTAATCTCGGTCAATTACTAGGTGGGAAGATCTCCATCCAAAATTCCTTCTTCAATTTATCTCAACATTAACAAAGACGACAGTTTTTTATCTTACCAATTTTAAACAAAGGTAAAATGAAAGATTTTCGGATTTCATTGCTCACTGGAAGGGATTAACATATTCCTAAGTTTAGCACTCCCTCAAGAATAATTGTTGTCAATCTATGTGGAAAATCTGCGTGATGAATTACGCACACCATTGATCCTCATGAAATACACAGGAGTGTTTTGAGACCTTACTTCAATCGCTCAGAAGATATAAGACTCTCTTATAGAGACTAGGGATAAAACTCGTGTAATTCCATCAGCTCCAGGAAGGATAATAAGGAAAGCAGAGACTACTATAGTTACACTTAAACAAGCACTTGTACCTACTTCCACTTCAAAAACTTCATCATATTTAAGGGATCCACCTCCTAAGTGTCAAAAACAATTGTTGCCTCGCCAAGATGATCAAAGATATCAAAGGCGGAAACAGTTTGAGGATTTAAAGAACAAATTTTATTCTTTTCGGAATGAACAAGTTCCTGGTTACTTCATCTCAACTCAGGAAAACAATCTGGTTCAGTTGCCAAGGCCCAAAAGGCCGAACAAGGAAGGAGTTGAAGACCTCCCCAACTATTTTCCATTTCATTAGATTTTTGGGCATCCCATTCAGGAGTGTTTTGTCTTCAAAGACCTCCTGCAAAAGATGGTGGACTCTGGACAAGTAAAACTGAAAGGTTCATCAGCCCAGGTAGCATGTGTTACTACTACTGATCCAGAGGAAGAAGGCGAGTGGCACAAATTCAGAAGTAAAAATGCACAGAAATATGATGATTGGATGGTTAGGAAAACGATCAACTGAACTCATTCCATTTTAAAAACACAGTTGAATCAACTAATTGTGTCTTCTTCTATTTCTGCCACAGTAAAACCCCCTTCATCAGAAAGAAAATCTTCAAAGAATCGGTGTAATTTGAAGAAAGAAGAGCAGTCAGAAGAAGACGAGCTCATGTCAAAGCCTAAGTTGTCTTTGACTCAGGCATATTTTATGCTATATACTTCAAAAGCATGGGCACCGCCCCACCAAACAGCACAGCCTGAACTGGTTCATCAGGAAAAATCTTCATCAGATGAAGAATTGACCTTTGGTTCTATTAACATGATTCATTTAATGGATCCCTATACCAATGACAGTTTCAATCATGATGAGCCTAAGTTCCTTGTATCTAACAGAGGAGTTAGAGGAAGAGACAGAGGTCTAGGATACAGAGGAAGACATGGATATTACAGAAGCCACTATTTCAATCCTACCCTTGCTAGAACTGTATATGCGGAAGAAACTCGTGGTAAAGCCCTTCATCGGGCTCAACAAGAACAAGAAAGTTCTTCCACACATGGAAAATTCGGCCCTAACATAGTTATTTTGGAGGACCGGTTAGAGGTTACACCTTCTTCCTCTCAGAAAATAGATATACCTAGTCGGTCTAATCTACCGAATCCAGGAGTGTTTCCAATTCCTGCCCTAATACGGGATGCATCTACTGCCAAAGCATTAACTTCCAAGGCACCTGCAAAACCACATTTTCATGATGGGAAATGCAGACCTTTGGACCAAAAGTATAATGTCTTGAAAAATTTGGCCCAAGTACCGACCAAGTTTTCAATTCTAGATGCCTTGAATCTATCAAAAGATCTTTGGGATGTGCTTATTGAGGATTTTCCAAGTCATAAAGAATTCGAAACTGAAATTTTTGTGGCTGAGGTCTAACATATAGAGAATGATCATGCAGAATTCCATGCAGTGATATCTTTTATAGATGAAGATGAATATGATGTTGTACATGGAAATATCAGACCTTTGTATCTATCTGGAAAAGTCAATGACATAGACATCCAATGAGATTTTTTGGATAATGGCTCAGGAGTCAACCTCATTCCTATTCGTACACTTCGTCGATTGGGCCTCACCGAATCTAATTTATCTCCTTCTACTTTGATGTTGTAAGGATATGATAAGAATGAACAAGAACCTATGGGTGAGATTATACTTAGAATTCAGGTTGGAGACCTTGTGTCTAATTCAGATTTCATGGTTGTTCGTCAGGACACTACCTTCAACATTTTTCTTGTAAGACCTTGGCTACATCAACAGGCAGCTGTACCTTCGTCATACCATCAATGTCTTTGATATTGTTTCAATGGTCAAATTGGGACATTTTATGGTGACAAGGCCCCATTAAAAATGCGTGAATCTCAATACATTGAGGAAGAATTTTATCACATGGAGGGAAAGAAAAAATCCATAGCAAAGAAGGTCACCAAAATTAATGCTCCAAATGGTTTGTAAAAAATTCTAGTAAACCCATTCATACATGTGAGTACAGATTATGTGTTTTCTATTAGTCAAATTGACTGGATAGACCTAAATCCAAACACTCTTATGGAAACTTCCATAATGTCAATTACAACAATCAAGCCGGACAGCATGAGAGAAATTGTTGATTTTCTAAGCAGTAATGAAAGCTTAAATGGAGATGTCTTCATTTCATCCACTGAAATCCATAAATTCTATACTTCATCAACCAGGATAGAAGAAGTTATAGAGATACCAGAGTAAAACAATGATGTTGATTCTCAATCCATCATCTCCACTCTATCACCCCAGGAAGACCCTTCATCATTAATAGGATCAAAAATGGCAGCCTCTTCGTCAAGATGTTCAAATTTTAACTTCTCTCCTGACCATGGAAATTCTGCTTCTTCATCTACTATGCAAGTAGAAATAGAAGAAGTAACACATATTGAGGAAGAAGAGGAAGTTCTTAGGGATTCTTCTCCAGCATTTGAGGAGGGTATCTCTACCAATGTAGATGAAATCAGAGAAATAAATCTGGGTACAAAAGAAGATTCATGCCCCACTTTAATTAGTACAGCCATGACTCTTGAAGAGAAAGAAATGTATACTTCATTTCTAAAGAAAAATCGAGATATATTTTCTTGGAATTATACAGAAATTTCCGGTATTGATCCCGATGTTTCCACTCATCATTTGGGTTTTCTAGAAGAACATCAAGGATTCAAGCAAGCAGTAAGAAGAACACACCCAACTTATGCCTCCAAAATTGAAGTTAAAGTTGATAATGTTATCAAGTATAACTTCATCATAGAAGTTAAATATCCCAAATGGATGGATAATATTGTCTCTGTGAAAAATAATAATGGACAAATTAGAGTTTTCATTGACTTCATAGATCTTAATCGGCATTGTCCCAAGGATGATTTTCCGGTTCCAATCACAAACTCTTAATTGATGCAACAGATGGCTACAAAGCTCTTTCCTTCATGGATGGTTACTCTGGGTACAATCAAATACAAATGGACCCAGAAGATGAGGAGTCTACAGCCTTCAGAGCTCCTCAAGGTGTGTTTTTATATCAGATAATTCCCTTTGGCCTGAAGAATGCAGGTGCAACGTATCAATGTGCCATGCACCATATCTTAAAACCCTTTTAGGGAAATTTTTTGAATGTTATGTGGATGATTTGGTGGTTAAATCCAAACAAAGTTCTGATCACTTGGTCGATCTATAAATCATATTCAACAAACTTCGACAACATAATTTGAAGATGAACCCCTTGAAATGTACTTTCGGGGTAACCTCAGGAAAATTTCTCATCTTTGTTGTATGCCATCGTGGTATCGAAGTTGATCTTGAGAAGACAAAATCAATCCTTGACATGTAACCTCTTATAAATTTGAAGTAATTAAGAGGACTTCAAGGAAAATTGGCCTATATTCGGCGTTTCATTGCCAATTTGTCAGGAAAGTGTTTACCCTTCACCAGATTAATGAAGAAGGGAGTCACCTACCAGTGGACTGAAGAATGTCAAGAGGCATTCAATATCCTTAAGAAATATATCTTGAGTCCACTGGTATTAATTCCACCTGTTGAAGGAAGACCACTTATTCTCTATGTGACAGCTTTAGAGTGATCATTGGGTGCCTTCCTTGCCCAAAAGAATGATTTTGGGAATGAAAATAGCCTTTACTATCTTAGTCAGACTATTCTTGAGGCAGAAACTTGATATTCAAGTATTGAAAAGTGCTTCCTAGAATTAATCTTTGCAGTTCAGAAATTGAGACACTACCTACAACATCATGATGTCCAATTGGTATCTCACAATAACCCACTCAAATTTATCCTTAGTCATCCAATGCTTACAGGACATCTGGCAAGGTGGGCAGTTATTTTGTAGCAGTTTGATATCCAGTATGTGTCTCAAAAGGCAATAAATGGCCATGCTCTGGCCGATTTCCTTGCTCAACACCCATCTGTAGAAGATAAATCTTTAAATATTGAACTTCCTGATGAGGAAGTCTTCTCTATTCAAGATAATCCTCAAACATGGGAAATGTACTTTTATGGTGCCTCTAGAAGTCCAACAGGGAAGAAAATGGAAGATCCTAAATTCAAAAAATTTGGGTTAGGAATCGTGCTTATTTCCCCATAATAGGCAGTACTGTCCTATTATTTCTTATTATTGGAAGGTGGTACAAACATTGAAGCAGAGTATCAAGCTCTCATCACAGGCTTGGAATTGGCACTTCAGGCATAGGTGAATCACTTGAAGGTAAAAGGTGATTCAGATTTGGTAATCAAACAAATAAATGGGGATTATTCCATTAGAAAGGAAGAGTTAATCCCTTTGTGTAATTATGGAAGATATTTAATGGCAGAATTTCCCTCAGAACCGACATTTTCTTATGTCTCGTGGTCACAAAATGCCCAAGCTGATGCATTGGTTAATGTAGCCACAGCCCTGGAAGATCCAAATCAAGACGAAACAATCATCAGTATTGCCCATGGTTGTATAGTTTCACCTTTTGTTCAAATTAGAACATAGGAAATCAATGAAATCAGACCCATTTCTGAACCATATGGTCATACTAAAGGATGGATGACACCTATCAAGGAATACCTTTAAAATGGAACACTCCCACCTGATAGATCCAGGAAAGAACAAGTCTGGTGACATGTGGTCAATTTTACTCTTTATGATATCTCATATCACCAAAAAAATCTCTAAAAGTGAGGTTTTGATAGAATTATCTTCAGATTAATTGACAGTGAAGAGACAATGGTTGTCATGAATGAATTACATGCAGGAGTTTGTGGTGCCCACCAGTCTGGACATAGACTTTCTGGTCAAATTAAAAGACTTGGATACTTCTGGCCTTCAATGATGCAATATTGTATTGATTTCACTGAGAAGTGTCATTATTTCAAAGTATGTGCCAACTTCATTCATCAACCCCCAGAGTTTCTTCATACGGATAAATACTCTTGTTCGTTTGCTACATGGGGAATGGATGTAGTAGGACCTTATCCTCCGGCTACAGCTAAGCAGTTTAAATATATTCTTACTTCTACTGACTTCTTTTCTAAATGGGAAGAGGCAATACCTCTCAAAGAAGTAAGTTCTAAAATCATTGTTAGCTTTGTCAAGTCCAACATCATTACCATATTTGGTGTTCCACATACCATATTGATGGATAATGGCACCAACTTTTGTTCATCTGAGGTAAGAAAATTGTATCAAGAATACAATATCAGATCCAACCATTCATCTCAGTATCATGAAATGGCCAATGGTCAAGTAGAGGATTTCAATAAGAATATTTCAACCATACTTAAAATGATGGTGGATAAAGATAAGAAGTCATGGCCTAATAAAAATTTTCATGATCTATAGGCTTATCGGACTACCACCTACACTGCTACACAATCAACTCCATATTCATTGGTATATGGAATGAAAGCAGTCTTTCCTATTGAAGTCCAATTACCTTATATTAGATTCACCATTTGTGATCAGTTATCTATAGATGAACAATCTCAAAAGCGGTTGGATGAATTGGAACGACTAGATGAAAAAAGATTATGCACACTGCACCATCTAGAGGTTTATCAGAATCGACTAGAACGAGCTTTAAATAAAAAAGTTCGTATTCATTAATTCATTCCATCCAATCCATATTTTTGTATTTTCAAGTGACACTTTTAAAGGCTAAGTGCAAACCCAACACAAACCAAAGAAATCCAACCAGATACAAAATCATAACCAGCCACTATAAAAACCAAAGCTTGAACCCCAATGATATCGAGAAAGAAGCCTCCAAAGCTTGAACCAAAGTGGGAAGGACCTTAATCAATACATAAGGTCTACTATAATAGAGCTTATTATTTAATCTCAATGGATGTAGAACTCATTACAACTCCAACCAATGAAAGATTCTTGAAGAATTATTTTGTGTAACACAAATACACCCATTTACCTTACTGTAGGACATTAAACTGCATAGCCCCCTCTATCGTCCAACATGATGTTGAACTGTGTCCCCTCTATTGTCCAACATGATGTTAAATTGTGCATCGTTCGAGCTACAGGACGTTAAACTGCCAAGCACCTCATGTTTGTAACACATGGCATTAAACTGTGATCACCGCATGCGCAATTGTCTTTTAAACTATGTTGTCATGCGTGCCCTGGGCAGCTAACCATACATAAGCCCCACACCATCCTTCGTGGGCGCATCTTTTGCGACACGATCATCAGGTCTGTTGTTGCCTATTATTTCTCACACTGAGCATGACTCACGTGAGATTAGAGTAAGCTTTGACCATGACATCTTCTATGGGCTGCTAACCACGCTTAAGTCCCAATATCATCTTTGGGTTGTTTTCCTCAAGTACACCCCGATCACCAAATCCCTCTAAATTGAACTACGTGGACTTTGATCCTTGCCTCCTAGGCCGAGTACGTAGGCAACCTCTTGAGGTTCAATCCTGAAACCACTTTCTTCACATCAATTCACCTTCATCCCATACGATGTTGATCCGTGAAGCCCATGTCAACCATCTTATTCATATCGGTTCACTTTCTTCCTACATGACGTTAAACAGTATACGTCCCATCGTTCTATCTATATGACGTTAAACTATATAGTACCCCATTGTCCTTGTTGCAAGACATTAAACTGCATAGCACTAGTCTATACATATAACCTTAAACCATTTCCACTTTTTTCCTATATGATAATAAACTGCAACAATCCCTGATACCCTCACTTGAGAGGAATAATCATTGACATGGTCTCCAACCATGTCATATTTCAAGAACTACGTATGAATTGATTCTCATCCTTATGAGATGCGTAGTGACACCAAAGTCTTTAATCTTGGGTCCAACCATAATTGCAATAAATTCCTCTTTACCCCTCATATGTATGAACCAAATCTGTACAAAGGGTATTTCAAGAACTATGTGCAGCTTGATTCCCATCCTCATGGGATACGTAGGAACGCTTGAGCATTCCTCGATTCCAGCCTCAAGTCTTTGGGCATAACCCCAAACTCCACTTTCGGTCCCTTGGCTGAAAAGTCCCCCCTAGGATCACATGGTGTGATATGGAACACCCTAGTCTTTATTCACATCAGGTTTATAAAAAATGCACGATGTGTCTCCCTCACTATGGTCTGAGCTCTACGACCCTAAACTAAGATCTTCCATGCTCTCATCCTGCATGACGTTAATCTATATTTCAAGAACTATGTGTGGCTTGATTCTCATCCTAATAAGATACATAGTGACATCCAGAATCTCAATTCATGACCCATCCTCAACATTATACAAATAATATTCATGGTCAGCATTGGTTTATGTATTTCCTTTATGCATTGGAAAATTACCATTTTTTTTACTTCCAGGTCTCCATAACCCTTTTCTTGACTTCTGTTCACAAAATGTCTAATACCTGAGAGTTCTTTTTCCTGACTATGAAGCACGTGCCCTTAGGTGGCCTTGCATAAGTTGTCTATATAACATACATTTCATCCAAAAGATGATACTATTTGACAATGCAGCATATGCCCTAGTTGGACCTGCATAATTCAGCCCCTATAACAGTTTTTTCAAGTACTGGTAACTTAATTCTTAGGAGAAGCCTCTTTTATTCCTATTGGTCTTAATGGTGATATGTAGGGATCTGCAAAAAAAACTTTCATCCTTAACATATTTGTTCTATACTCTTTTTCATGATCTAAAATTATTCAAGTCTATGGATTACATTTTCCTCCTTCTCCATATGTTCAAAGAAATATGAAATAACCTTGGACCACTTGACCATATGTCGTCTAATGTTTCTATCCCCGGTTTTAGTCATATGATTTAAAACCATAGATACCTTTTTTTCCCTATGTTTGGGTCAGACCTTCATAGAAGTCACATTCCTCCAATTCTTTGATAATTCTGAATGGAAATATCCTCTCCATATTCAATTACCTTTCTCCATAAATAAGACTCTATGCTTTGGAAAATTTGAATCTCCATAAAACTTTCTTCAGATTTAAGCAATAGAAAGTCAAATTTCTGAGAGTTCTTTTGCCCGACTATACAGCACGTGCTCATAGGTGGCCTTGCATAAGTTGGCTACATAATGGACCTGTCAGCCAAAAGATACTACTATTTTACTATGTAGCATATTCCCTAGTTGGACCTATATAATTCATCCCCCATAACGGGTTGGTCAAGTAGTGGTAACTTCATTCTTAGAAAAGTCTTCCTCTAATGCCTTTTAGCTCTTTTCCCATGTCATTTCTCAGATTCAAAATTTCTCATGTCCCAGTTTACAATTTTCCCCCTCCATACTTGAATATGGTAATATGTTTCCAAACAAATTATCAAGAATTGAGTCAATATCATCCATTCGGTCAAAGATATTAGACCTTAAATATTAGACTTTTTATAGTCCAACATGCATGACTTTAAACTTCCAATAACAAAGGATGTGGTACTCATTAAAATGGGAAGCTATAAAGGGTACTCTGAACAAAAGTCTAGTCTCAGCTCGCTAAACATACATTTTGTATGATTTAGTAAATATTGAGAAATTAAAAGATAAAGTGTGTGGGGTTGTTTATATAACCCTAGTCAAAATCAAACTATGTTTACTAGGCCCATTGGATTAGGTAAAAATAAGATCAATTATTAAGAAAATGAAGATACAGATGATTGAAAATGAACTATTTTTCATTGATGAACAAGATTAGAATAACATCCACATACTGGAGTCTCTTCTCTTTTTTTAGAAATTATAGAATACTTTCAACATGATTTCTCATTTATTTCATAACATCCCGAGCTTCATCAACAGCTACTTGAAGTTTATTTAATCAACCAACTTCACTCTCTTCAGCTCAACGAAGTGCTTCTTTGGCATCTGTGATGGATTTTATACCATCCACTTGGACTTCTTCCAATGAATTATAAAGCTGGTCAAGCTCCCCAATAACAGTATCTAGATTTTTCTGAAGGTGAAACTGCTGGACAATCTTCTCTTTGATCTTTTTCTTCAGATCCTTCATCTTTGCAGCATGATCAGCCTCAGCTCGGGACACTACAGCCTGAAATTCACTGATATTGGTCAGCAATCTAGCTCTGATCAGGTCTTGACAACACCTTTTCTCTTGCTCCCTCCTTTGAATGACTTGTTTCACTGCGACATGGATTTATTGATATCCAAAACCTCCAAGTCCCAGCATGATGAACAGGGATGAAAGTCTTAGAATTTTCTAAGGCAGCTCTTTAAGAGGCACCTCAGATATTATCTTCTATATATTTTTCCATGCCTTATGACGTGAGAATTGGAGTGCCTTTTTCACCTGTGGGTCTGATTCGGCATCACTATCACAGGGAGGAACATAGTCTAGGATTAATTCACTTAAGGAAGTGTCATGTTCTGCTCCTTCCCTGACCCTGGTTGCTTCACCTTCTACTACTGTTTGGGCTGAGGCTGAGGCTTCACCTCCAGATCTAGCCATTGAAGTTGACAACCCTTTTTGGTCAATTAAAAGTATGGTTAGTTTCAAATGATAGTAAAAGTTGATTGATTTTCTTACAGTTTAAGTAAGCCAAAAATATCATAATCTTTTACCTAATAGTAGATCATCAATTTGTGAAGAATCCTCCCCATATTTCCTAGATTCAACGGGATTTTCAGGATGGGTTTCAGGAGGATCTGTCGTGTTAAGTTCCACCTGATCCAAGGTTTCTGCAATAATAGGGTTGACATCAATGTCTACACCCCTTTCAAGAGTTGTTGGTTCAGCAGTTTCTTTAGATGGAACTGTACATTTTTTTAACCAAACATGGTTAGAAGTGTAATCATGAGAAGATTAACAGGACAAATGATGAAAATCATGTCCAGTTGATTCTATAACTAGATCTCCAAAATCTTCTAAATAACATGGTAATTTAACATGTTCTAAAATTTATTCAAATTACATACCAAGATTCATCATTTTATCCAATTATTTCCTAGATCCTAGGTCAGTATCACTAGTGGGAGCACTCGGCATGTCTTCTTCATGACTTTCATCTGGAAATCTCTGACCCCGGATAGCTTCTTCACAGATAGTTGTGGGGTCAGCTACGGTGGTTGCCAAATGTTCTAGTGCATGTGTTGAACCTAAAAAATCATAGAATGGAAGTTAGTTGTTGTCTCATTTGAGGTTATATAACGTATTGTTAATTTAACAAAATTCTTTTCTCTCCTGGCATCAGAAACAGGAGCGGTGTTGGGAACAGACGTCGGCTCATCTGATCTCAGTATTTCTTCAGGAACAGTCGTTTTAGAAGGAACTTGCGGCTGTTCTCCAACACCCTCCTTTGTACTCTGAGGATGGTCAATCCTTTCCCTTAAAGGGAAAACTGAAGAATCCCCTGCAGTCCTAAGAAGTTTGATCACTTTTTCATAAGTTAAGATTCATGACTACCAAAAAGACTTACCACTACTGATAAAGCGTTTGACTGTGGTCTTATTTCTTTGATGCCTTTGATTCTTGGTCTTTTTGGGTGTACTAGCATCATCATCTCTGAAAACAGTTATCGGAGACAATAACGCCCTTTCTAACTTTTCATCCATGACTTGCTGGCCTGGAGATACTTTGCCCGGCTCACAAGGAGATTCAGTGGCTCCAAGAGCGGTGCCAACAGGTTTATACCGTGGCAAAGGGATTTCAGTGGTTCTTTCCTTTACAAGATGCAGGATGAAGAAGATTATTTCCTTAAATAACAAAGCTTTGACTAAATTAAAATTTCAAAGCAAATAGAAATATGATAAAAATGAAAACTTACATCTTCAGGAGCCACGTAATCATGCCACTCTTCATCTAATGAAGGACCAATCCCCTCAGTGGTACCACAGTCCATCATTTCCTTCACCCTCTTGGTGACAGGAACTGACTTATCAATGGAATATATGAGCATTTCCAGCTCTTTGATGTAAGCTATCACTTCATTGGGGTTTTCCTCAAAATGGATGTTAGAGGAAGCCCGGAGATTCCCCACTCCAGGGATATGAATCCCTTCGCATAAGTCCATCCATGTGGTTTCATCATCACAATATAAATTCCGTCATGTCTGGACAGCCTCTGGTCATAAATATTTAGAATGTGCACCAGAAGGCTATGAGGAGGGCCCTATAATATGGGACTTCAACTTATTCCCAGCTTCTGCAATCACAGATAAAAGGATGATAAAATGAAACTTTTTTCTCTTTAAAATAATGGCGACTAAATTTCCTCAATGATGTAACTCACCAGGAGTCGATGGAGTAGGTCTCTTGACTCTGGCAGAAGGATTATATTTGGCACGAGGCCCCTTTGACGCATTTCGAGCCTCATCATCCCCATCCTGGGAATCCGGTGAATCAGATCTGGGTGAGGAATCTGGTGAATCATCTCCAGGTGAGGAAGATTCACCTTCCAAATGAAAAGCTTTTTTCCTAATGTTTCTCTTCTTTATCCCCACCCGAGGGACCTGCTGATTCAGTACCCCTTCAGGGTATGATGCTACCCAGCTTTCGACATATCATGTAATCAATCAACTTGCCACTCCAATATATGGTAGATCAAATACCGCTCTAGTATTCTCCATAGATGTCAGCAACCATAGTTGATGAGCAACCATTGGATGCTGCTCTAACCTGACATGCACCGGAGGGGATATGGTAATTTTCTGCAGACATTTGAATTGACGTATGAATCAGTATGAAGCATAGGACTCGCATATAATTTCTCTTTCAATACTCGTGGACAGTGTACCATCTCTACATGCCAGCATATATGCCCTTAACTTTAGGCTGGCTATTCCATCATCAAAAAATCTCCATGTTGGCAGATTTCCATAAGGAAATAAGTGAAACTCTTTGAACATGATCAGCCTTATTTTGATATCATAATCATTGAGGGATAAGGGAGAAATTCCAGAAAAGTCCTGAATAGATGGACAGAAAGAAATTCTAGGAACTTGTACCCCACTTTGTACATCATATGTCCTAAAGTGGGTGGCGATCCATCCCCATAAAACTTGGAATGGTCCCACTATTCTTAGAGGAGACTTTCCTATATAAACATGAAGTAAGATCCTATGAATCTTTTCCAAAACTGGGGTGGCCAACCCAACCATCTTCCTTTCAGCCAACTTGGATGCAACAACAAAGGTCCCCGGCCTCACACCTCCTTTAAAATCCCAAACTAGTAAAAGGTAAACACTGAGCCACAAGGCCAAAAATCCTGCCAGACGGGTCTTCACTGGAATTTTCTGGTTCACTTCATAACCCCACCTATCAAACTCTCCTGCTTCCAGAATTAGCCAAAATGTGCCCAGAGCACCCCTATTTGCTTCTCTAGGGAAACTAGTAGGATGAGTGCAAGAAGTTCCCTCCTCTCTCTTCTTAATCAGAAACATGTCCATCCACTTCTCTAGATGGATATCTTTTCTGGAGTGGGTTTTTGTGGTGGTGGTATTATTAAGCTTGTAGAAAATTTTCATTAACTCTTGATCCAAAGCTGGAGTCTTGTCCAAATCATTCCAGGTCACTTTGGGGGGGGATGAATTCATCATACATATCTCCCAAAATTGGATCACCAGAAATCTTGTATACATCCCACAAACTGATGTCTACTTCTCCATGAGTCAGATGGAAAGAATTCATTTCCGGGCTCCAATAGATGATTAACTCCGGCACAAAATTTTCATTCCTGTAGACATATGTCTTCCCAGCCCAGACAACTTCATATATTGTATCTCCCTTCAGATCATCAACAAAATCTGCATAGTTTTGTCTCACCCAATATTCCCACATCCAAGTCGGCTTCACACCTCCTCTAGGAAGGAAATTCCAACTCTTCATCCATCTCTTAGATTGGTCCATCTAAGAATTTTGGAAAATAGAGGGATAGAAATGCGGCTGCAGCTCAGGCATGTGAGTCTTCAGATCTAGAGCACATGGGCTATGATGCATTATGTATGCCTTTTCCACTATCCCAGTATTGTCAAATGATCCTGCAACTGAGACATTTGCTGAAGAGAAGTTGGTGTAGGTCTGAAACCCGGAATGAGGGATGTAATTCTTTTCCTCTGGAATGTTGACTCCTTGCAAATGACCATGGCCATACAAAGTCAAGTAAATTCTCTATGGGAAATTGGCATGATATTTCTTCAAGTACTTATCCAAATCCGAGAGAGTGTTGTCGTAGATAACATAATAGTCATGGCCCACGACATTCATCATGTCATCTATTCTCTTTCTGGCCAACTCATCAGCTGATCCAATTCTTCTGGGAGCCATTGAATCTGCACAAATATCAAACAATCAACTTTTAAGTAAGTTTGTTTTGTAAAATTTTGATGAAGTAAATAAAAAAATGGCAAAGTAATTAAGGCGCGCAAGTCCCAAACTTGGCATGAAAGTCAAACTGGTCGCGCAAGTTTTTCTCCCCAATCATGGTGCGGAAGTCAGATACCTTTTACAGAAGTGCTACAAAATCTAGAAGGGTGATTTGCTGAAGAACAGAAGCACCTGCGCACCATACTTGTGCGCCCCAGAATTTTTGCACCGAACTTGCACGCCATAGACCCTTGATTTCTCCGGATTTACCTCAAAGCTAGATCCTCTTTCCTTTTCGGATCCAACTATGAGGGGGGACTTTTCTTGACGCTCCTTTCTGTCACAGAGTCCAATGAATGGCAAAGGGGAATACCTTAAGCACAAAGAGGGTCACCCTTTGAAGAACATCAAAAAAATTGATGAAGGCATGGACTAGAATCCCATTTAGAGTGAGGCACATAAGTCACTTGCGCGCCGCGCAAGACACTTGCGCACCGCCTATAGGCCGCGTAGCTCACTTTCACGCCCGATTTGATTTTTCACCCAAGGTGCAAGGTGGCCTATAAATAGCACCTATGGGCCCCCCATTTCGAGGATGGATTTTCTAGAAGTCAAATTCAAGATCTGGTCACCCAAGTCTTCAACTCAACTCTTCCAAAAGCTTGTAAGGTAACTTTTTACCTAGAATGGAAGACTTGAAGGAGTAGGATAAGGCCTAAGTGTTTAGAATTCATCAACACTTGCGCGCCTAAGTATCCAAACCTCCTTAAAAGTAGAAACACTTGCGCGCCGCCCTACCCTTTCGATGAAACTTGTGCATCACCCTTTTGGAAACATCTTAGGATAATACTAAAGGCTTGAGTTAAGTCTCACCCAAGTATTACCCTACAGATTCTCTATCACCTAGGTGAACCCATGCCACGCAAGTACACTTACGCGGCCAAGAGTTGCGCGCCAACTTCATTTGTGTGACTCTCTCCCGTTCACCTCTCCTCTCCAAGATATTATCCCTCAAAGCTATTTATGGTATGGTTTCTTTGTTGGCTTCCTTATCTGAAAGAAATTCTGTGAGAACCTCTCCCAAAACCTCATGACTTACAAGCATTATGTCACTATGGTTAGAGTTTTATCTCCATATAAGCTCATCCTTTAAGATGAGAAGATATTTTTATTTAGTGAATCCTCCTCAGGAGTAATTCCCAAGTCCCATTAACCTGGGACCCCTTCTCAGGAGTAATCCCCAAGTCCCCTTAACCTAGGCCTCCTTATCAGGAGTAATCCCCAGTCATAATTTCCTTTAACAATGGGATTCTTTATCAGGAGTAAGCCCCAAGTTATAAGTTCCCTTTTATTTGGGCCTCCTTCTCAGGAGTAAACCCCAATATTAATTACTTTTAATTTGGGCCTCCTTCTTAGGAATAAGCCCCAATCATATGTCCCTTTTAATTTGGGCCTCCTTCTTGGGAGTAAGCCCCGGGTTAAAACTCCAAATCTCCATAAAGTACGAAAACCTTTATGGACCCTTCTCCTGGGCTTCTTTACTGAAGTAAGTCCTGGTCTTCATCTACTTGAGCAGTCATACATACGTAAACCCCACATCATTTCTTGTGAATGCATCTTTCGTGGCACAATCATCAGGTTTACTAATACCTCTTATTTCTCACACCGAGCATGACTCATGTGAGCTTAGAGTGTAAAAGTAATCACGACATCTCTTTTTGAGTCATTAACCATGAATAAGCCCCATATTTCTTTACCCGAACTATGTGGACTTTGATATCTGCCTTAAAATTAGAGTACGTAGGAAACCTTTCTAAGGTTCAATCCCATATTTCATTAATTTTTTTCCGTCCCATATGACGTTAAACTATATCCTTCTTATCGAACTACATGGGCTCTGATTACTTTTTTTTAACAAGGATATGTAGGTAGCTCATCTGTGAGTAGGATCCCAACTCTAAAATAATCCTTTTTTTTTGAATGATAATAAACTTCAAGTGTCCCACTGAGTGGCTTTAAAACTAGTATGGTCATAATAATGACCAAGAGATTTCTATATAATGTATTTAAGGATACCATTGACTAAGAATATCTAATACATACAGATGATTCTCCATCGATGAAGAACCTCAAATACATATAAAAGATTCTCTAAATCCCATACATATCAATCATCGATTACCAAATCTAAAGGAAAACTCATTTTCATGCTTGGTGAATTAATAAGGATTCATGAACATAACTTAAATCTATATAAGAGTCCTAGAGTAGGCAATAATTCCCCCCAAAAAGGTGTGATGATCCTGACCTCCCATCCTCTCGACCAATGCAAATTCTTAAGCTTAATCGGTCCACAACTAATGAGCACCTACCTTTGGAAAGTAGGTCCAAATGGATATATAATCATTGGGTGTATCAGGTTCTATGAATAAACCCATTAGAAACCAATTGGAAAGTTTGAACCTTAAACAAACAAGGTCATCCCCATTTCTAGAAGAAACAAGTGGTCATAATCATATATTTTAAAAGTACATTAGGCTTATATCCTTTAAAAGATTCTAATTATGCTTTGTTAATATCACTTTAAAACGTTGAAAATAATTAACACTATCCCTTTTTCGAATAGAATTGACAAAATTTCCAAAAATAAGTTATCATTTTAAATCCAAAACAATTTAGACACTTTTCTAAATAAAAATACTCATTATAAAAGTTTTACCAAGTTTTCAATAAGAATCAATGCATTTTTAAACTTTCCCATTTAAAAATTTCCATTTAAAATTAACCCTAGACAATGAAAACACACACCGTATACCATGATTCATCATAACCAACCCATAAAGAAAATGTAAATAACTCAAAATAAAAAAAAATGAAAAATTAAAAGTCCAGAAAAATGCACAACAATGCAAGAATAGATTGAAGTCAAGATTCAATCAAGAAAGAGGATATCTCAATTCATGAGTGTTCAAGGGGTTGAGAGGGCCGATATAATTGAAGAAATGATGTGGCTATTTGAGACAAGTATATCTAATATTTATTATAAACTACTAAATATCTTGAAGATTATGTTCATGAGTATACTTGGGTTATTCGGTGTGTTCATGAAGGATATCTACATCAAGTGGCGCATACGAAACTTGAAGATTAGGGAGATCTATTTTATTTTAATCATACCTTTTTATTGGTTAGTGGGAAGATGAATTCATTGGTGGGACTCTAGAGGAGGATCATAGTGGGTCCCTAATATATAGGATTGAGATGTCCATAGTGTAACCACTTGGTTTTATAGTGGAGAATCCGCAACTGAGGTGACTAACCAATCATGAAAAGGAGTAGGCATTTGAGTCTGAAACTTTTAAAACCTTGGGACGTGATGGAAACCATAGTGAGTAATTCAAGAAAAAAAAATAACTAGGTATTTTCAAACATTAAAGACTTGATATAGAATGAATAAATTCTTTTAAATGAGGCATCCTCTAGAAATGCATATAGTGTGGAAGGAAGGGGAGAGTTCTACAACACAGAAATGTTAGAGAAAAGGGAAATCAGAACATGTTGGAGTGGAGTATCTCATAGTAAGATTGTCCCATGTGTTGGAATTATGGGAAGAAAGGACACCTGAAAAATGATTTCAATGGATGGAGATTCAATTATGGAAGATACACTTTTTAATGTGGATTCTTAATCTTATTTTAGAAGATAAGAGTGGTGTGTTGCTGAGTATCTCTAATTATCTTGAGTCTTAACTAATAGACTCTTGAGATTAATTTCACATAAAATATAATAGGGAAAGTATGAAGAACTATACTTCGAAAAGATATGGAAAGTTTCATTTTATAGATCATCTTTCTCTAAAAATTATAGAAAAAGGTGACATATCCTTGCAGATGGTAAAAAAAGTATGTTTGAGTTAAGGGGTGTGTGGTGCATACCACGATTAAAGAAGACTTAATTTTCCTTGAAAATAGATGATGTATGTTTTTATACAGCATTCATAGATGTTTCATGGAAAATTTCACACCATTCCATGGTTTTGGCTAAAAACTTTTAAGGGTGGGAAGTGTGAAGGTGGTATATTTAGAAAGCAGTTGAAGGTTTCCACTACAACCCCCCCCCCATCCCCCACTCTAGAACCCCCCCATCCCCACTCTATTAACCTCATCCCCCCACTACACATAACCCCCGCCCCCCACTCCACTGCATCCCCCCCATCCCCTACTCCACTGCCCCCCTGCAGCCCCCACACTCCACTACAGCCCCCCCCCCCCCACTCCACTGTAGCCCCCCCCCCCCACTCCACTGAATCCCATCCCTCCCATCCCCTCCTCCACTGCAGCTCCCCATCCCCTACTCCACTGCAGCCCCCCCCCCTCCACTCCACTGCACCCCCCCCCCACTCCACTGAATCCCCCATCCCCGACTCCACTACAGCCCCCGCCCACTCCATTGCATCCCCACATCCCCTACTCCACTGCACCCCCCCCCCACTCCACACACACACTCCAACTACATCCCCCCTCCCCCACTCCACTGCATCCCCCCTCCCCCACTCCACTGCATCCCCCCTCCCCCACTCCACTGCACCCCCCCACCCCCACTCCACTGCACCCCCCCACCCCCACTCCACTGCACCCCCACCCCCACTCCACACACACACTCTACTGCAGCCCCTCTCCCCCACTCTACTACCCCCCCCCTCCCCCACTCCACACACACACTCCACTGCAGCCCCCCCCCCCCCACGCACTCCACTGCACCCCCCCCCCCCAGCACTCCACTGCACCCCCCCCCCCCCCGCACTCCACTGCACCCCCCCCCCCCACTCCACACACACACTCCACTACACCCCCCCCACTCCACTGCACCCCCCCCCCCCCACTCCACTGCACCCCCAACCCCCTACTCCACTATAGCCCCCCCCCCTCACTCCATTGCATCCCCCCATCCCCTACTCCACTGCACCCCCCCCCCCCCACTCCACACACACACTCCACTGCAGCCCCACTCCCCCACTCCACTACACCCCCCCCCCCACTCCACTGCACCCCCCCCCCCCCCACTCCACTGCACCCCCCATCCCCTACTCTACTACAAGCCCCCCCCCCCCCCCAACCCCACTCCATTGCATCCCCCCATCCCCTACTCCACTGCACCCCCTACATCCCTCCACCCAATCCCCACTCCACTCTAGGTGAATAGGTTCTAAAGACTTGTAAAGATGAGCTGCAAGTGGATACTAAGTTGTATGTATCTTTCTTGAATAACCTACAATATTTGAAGACTCTACTGTGAGTGGATGGAGATAATTTTTTAGATGTTGTGACATCCTAGTGCTAAACATAGATTGAATTTAAGAAGGAATATAGAGGGAGTAATTTTATATATGTGATGTGACTTTTTGGAACCTATTTGACTTAGGGTATATAAGGATAACATAGTGTGAAGCTGTGAGTATAGTGAGAAGTTGTTAAAGAAGTCCAGTGTAATTCTGGAAAGTGGAATTCCTATGAGAGGAAATAAGTTTCTAGTGTGTGAAGAACCCTCTACTTGTAATTGGTGACATTTAATTATATTTGATAACCATTGATTTGGGAGCATAACCAATCAAGGAAAAGAGTAGTTATTAGTACCAAATCATATAAATCATTGTGTTCTTATGCCTTTATTTGATATATTATCTTGGTGTGGATGTGATACATAAGAAGAGTAGATTAATATTGGGTTTAATATAGGTGGTTGAATTATAAAATGGTAATAATTTATAGATGTTCCAGGTGACTATTTATTCACCCATCCCCTCTTAGTGGTCCAACGACCCTATGGGAATTTCAATTATTATTAGAGAAAAACTAGGTTTCCTAAAAAATCCATAGTGAAGTTCATATTTGAAATGTTTTAATAAGATTCACAAATCATGAATTATATCTCTATACCTATTAAAGTAGAAATGGAAACTTCATCTAAGGCAGTGAAAATAGGTAGAAGAAAGAGGAAAATAAGAGGATAAAATTTATGAATAATGAAAGGGATCAACCACTTATAGGAGTTGAATAGAGTGTTAAGTGTTAATCCATTGAATATGTTTACAAAGATACTTTTGATGATTCATGTAGCTATTAAGAGTATAAAGAGATCAAAATAGTTGAATAATTATACTCTCATGTTGGAGTTTATTTGAATAAATTTTTGTAATGTTGTTATTTGATATATACTTAGTATTATTAAGGAAATAGTTGATGAAAAAGAACAACTAGAGGAATAATTTGATGCCATATATATTTCATTGGCTAAATAGGTTAGAAAATGTAACACCATATCAAAATTAGTGAAATTAAAGGGATAAATAGTCTCACTTTTCAATGATAACATGTCTTTGACTGATGAAAAATTTCAAATAACAGTTGTTGACAAGGAAGTGTTTAAGTCTACTACTACTGAGGTATCCCAATAATTGGAAAATCTACAAAAATTTTCTATGAGTGTTAAAGTTGCACAACTGGAAGTGAAAGATAAAAGAGTTAAGGAACTTGATATTTCACTATAATTGAGAAACAAGATCCATAATGAACATGTTCAAAATATAAAGAGCTATGGAGTAGTCGGGTTGAGATCATTATAAGATAAAAATATCACCCTCAACCCGAAGTTTCTAGATTTGGAAGTAAAACCGAAAGACATGGAATCAAAAAAAGATAGAACTTCCCAAATAATTGAGAAGATTACTTCCACCACTCAAGATTTATAAATGATATTTCCATTAAAAGAGACTTGTGATAGTGTTAAAGTGATTTTGTTAATTTTTGTAGAAGGATACACCTCATACTTAGTTAAAAAGGTACCATGAAACTAGGTAAACTCAGCTAACACTGAATCTGGATTATCAGGAAATATAGGACAAAAGGAAAATTATGTACAAATGTGAAACATTTAAAAATATAAGACACATTATGATATTTCAAGAAATGATTTGAGAATTTATAAGAAAATATTCCCCCCAATTAGACCCTAAAATTTTGGGGTTCTAACTCAAGAACAACAGGCATTTATGATTAGACAGACTGCACCTACAAGAAAAAAATCAAGACTAATTGGAAGACATTGGGGATGATAAAGATTTAGGAATATATCTATTGATTATTAGAATAATATATTAGTATGTAAAATTTCAATAAGGAATGAATAAAGGGGTATAAATTTTAAAATAAATGGAGAACTTAATGGAGTGAAATAGTCTATATATAAAAGGAGAATACTAATATATTCATGTAAGGAGCCCATGAGCTAGCGCAAGTGTTCGAGTGTCAAGGAAAACCCACTTGGTAAAAAAATTTCCCAAAAACAAATAATAAAAATAGCAGAATAAAATAAATAAAATTTTGGCATACGTCGGATGTCCATGTCGAAAGAAAAAAAATAAATAGAAGCAACATGGAATAAAGGAAAACAAAAATGAAACACATTAATGAATCTCTCCACTACCCAAATATCCCTCCCCTGTAAAGAAAACTGCATAGCTGCCTCCAGTTCCCTTCTGGAACCCTTCGTAGAATATAACTACCCTTCATCCGTAGAAAGCAGTAAAAGGCCTAAGTGGCTGATGCGATAAAGAAAATAAAATAAAAACTAAAAAACAACATACCTGTCTTCTGTGACTATACATGTCACCGCCCAATATATAAGAACCACAATGCCCCATGGGAAAAATCATGTTCATGAAATCAAGGGGAAACATATCCAAGTTTCAAAATGGTACTATCAAACTATACATTCCTATTAATTAACAATTACTCTTACTATTAATGGTATATAATCATTTTATCTTCAGTTTCAACTTAGTTTGGTTTTATTCGATACAAGTTTGTTTGGGAAATTTTCATTAGATTTAGTTTGTCTTGTTTTTCTTTATATTAGCTTAGACAATTTCATTCATTTGGGTTCTAATTGATTTAGTTTGATTACATTTGAATTCATGTATCCATCCTTGAATTAACTTTAAGTAAAATATGTTTCAATTTATTAGAAAAAGAACCCATGGATTAATTCCACTTCTAGGGATTCTTTTTCTAAGTAAACTTATTACCCTAAGATTAAGGTATTGAGTCAAGATTCCCTTGATATACAGTAAGCAATGTAATAGACCAGGGAGGGGGACACCCCATCTAAGGTGGCTAATGACAGAGCTATGGTGGCTAATGTTATGTATGCATATGTCTCACATTTCTAAGATATGTTTATAATGATGAAAACAATAATGGATCTTAAGATAATGTTAAAAATGGTCTATGTGGTAATATCCCACTAAACCCGGATTATAATTTTATAATCCCTAAGATTCACTTTTATACACATTCAATGACATAAGGATTATAATTTTACCACATAGACCATTTTTTACACCATGAAAAAAGGTATTGATCCCATAAATTAAATTTTAAAGGTATTAAGTCCATTATATATTCTCAGGGTCAGAATGCCTTTGTGCAGCCCCCATATTCTATTGATTACAGGTAGAGGAATATATATCACATTTGAATTCAAAGGTATTGAGTTCATTATATATGTATCTTTGTGTGCCAAACCATCGACCTTGGAACACTAGCTTGCAAGAATAAATTTATCCAATCACTAAACGAATAAGATAATGAGTGTGGAGTCTCACCCCTAACTATGTTTCAATTTTCATAACCACATATAAGGTTTACATAGCCTAACCAATGGAATTGGATAATTTTGAATAAGAAAATAAATGAAACCAACAGTATTAATCAAATTACAAAAATTTTAGATGACACAAAAATTGTAAGTATGATAAAACATTGTGACAACCTCGACTTGAAAGCATAATTTTCTTCTATCTCACTATTAGATGTTCCCCATTACATATATAACCATGAGTAAAATCGCATAAAATAGTAACATCGCCCAACATGTTCATCACCCAAGGTGGAATAACATCAAAACTGTAAAATGAATAACTTGTGAAAAATAATTTCCTCCCTAGAAACTTGGTTTTACCATTCTCATGGGTTAGTTAATCTTATACATGAACTCATTACCAATCCCCAACACATCCTATTCTCCTATCTACCAATCCTAAAACTACTAATTCAATAGAAAAGACTAAAAATGATAAAACATTGTGACAACCTCGACTTGATTCTACCAAATGTGACAAAGATTGGTCGTCACAAGAACTAGGTTGACACTAGGGGTATTCCAAACTTGATTCAATAGGGTTCCATATATTTCTTCCCATGCCTACAATTATCCAGGATAATTTCCTTGACAAGGAACCATGACAAGGTACATTACCCATTCCATGGACCATTAACCTAACACATATTACCAATTCTAGGGATATCTCTCATCTTCCATGGGTTTATGGACTTTCTGTGAATTATCATTATAGAAAAGATTACATTCCCAAGGAGAATAAATAATTCTAAGTATGGAGTAACCATTCCAAGTATTATATAACCATGAGTCAATAACAACCAAGAGAAAAACCCCTAAAACACCAAAACATGAAAATTATTTTGACATATGACACATTTTTTAATTCATTAAAATTACCAATTCTCATTCCTCATATTCCATTATGTAAAATACCAGTTCTTGTTAATATAACATTGTTTCTTTTCCAATTTCCTACCAATTATACATTTACATGATACATTATCAATTCAAGTTTCAATTGTGTTAATTCTAATTCGTATACTGATAATTACAAATTCTAGTTCATATGTCATGAGAAGAACAAATTCAATTCACAATTCTATTCATTCCTTAATCAATTTCTCAATCCAAGTATAAGGCACTAGACTCATACCATAAATGCTCTAACCCAAGGTTATAGATAAGAACACCTCTTTGGTGGCCAAAGGATCATGGTCTTCATCACCAATGGACCCAATAGGATATGTGGAAGGTCTAACAATAATTTAAGAAACTAGATCAACATAACTATCACTGTGAGTTTTTGTAGACAGTGCACCTCCGTTGGAGGGGTTTTATTATAAAACCATGAATTGATTTATCAAACGAAAAAATTATATTAAAGAAAACTTATTCAAGATATACAATTCAATATAATTAAGCAGAATTAAGAAATAATCTAAATTCAATTTAAAGAATTCTTGAATTAAAAAGGTTAGGACATGGACCTACCTCAAGGTGGAACCAAGCCATCCACTTCGGCTCTTGGAGCTTTCTAACTAAAAGCTGATGCTCCCCTACTAGGTATACGCACCTTTACGCACATTCAAGGAAACCTAGCACCTATGCACACACCTGCATGGCCATGATCATGTGCAAGGGTATCCTTGCACATGTGCTTATATGCATATACCAGTATCCCCTCACCTGCATATGCATTTATATATATATATATATATACATGGGCACCCATACGTGAATAATCACTGCCATGGTTGACTACACACGTAACGGGGGAACCCACATACATATACTTACTTACCTATGCACACACAAGTAAGTCTCCCTTGACTTAGCAGCTCTAAACCAACGAACAGGGATCAACAAATTACAGAAAGTATACTAGAAATCTTAAAACACATAAAAAATGCTACATAACCAGTGAGAAACCAACCAACGGCATTAAAGCCTTACCTATGTTGGAAACAGATAACCAAATCCAACAGAACCAACACAAAACGATTTATTTCCCTACCGAAAACATAATATGGAGTCAAAAACACTGAAAGCTCCAAATACATGAGGTGTGAGACAAGTAGTAACCACAGAGTCTTACCTCGGATCAAAGATGGAAGAATGAAACAATCTGAACCCCTTCTATCCCCCTTTTCATAATATAACTATTCTACATCCATAGAAAGCAGTAAAAGACCCAAGTGTCCAATGTTATAAATAAAATAAAATAAAAACTAAACTAAAACATGCATGTCTCTTATGACTATACACATCACCACCCAACATATAAGAACCACAATGCCCCATGGGCCTCCCCTCTATAGCAAGTAGCATACAACAACCTCCCCTCCTATGTAATTCCAGCAGCCTCCCCTCCCCAATTCCAGTATTGCAATTCCAAAAAGAAGAATATAGCTGCCTCCACTCTAGAATTACAGTACAAACCTACAGAATAATGATGAATATAAAAAAACACTCATGAAGACAATATACAATGATGAATACAACACCTGAAAATGTAGAATTTAAAAAAACACTCATGCAGACAATACAATGTATATGATTCAAAAAAACTCATGAAATGGATTCTATGGTTATGTGGTGAATTATTTGGGAAGAAAATAAGACAAAAGAGAATGTATTCCCTTCTTATCCTTCAGGAAACCACTTTTATCTAGGGAATCATGGGAAATATTCAAATATGTGGAGATTCCTTCCTTATTTTGAATTATCAACATAAAAAACATTTGAATTCCATGTGTATAAAGAAATTATTAAGAGCCTTTATAGACCCTTAAACACTAAATCTCCAAGTGGATAAGATATAGATTGAGATATGAGTGGTCTAACATATGTATTATAATTGGGATGGTATATGAATGGACTAGATTAGGGTTTAGATCATGTAAAATATTCCTAAGAGGATTGGTCCTTGTAGTGATAGGTGTGGAAATTGTACGTATAGCGTTTGATGGGGAAATACTTATGAGGATGGATTATAATCTCGGTGGTTTATTAGAGTGAGATAGTCCCTCTTAGTCTATCAAATGTATTATGAAAGGTTTTACTCCATTTAATGATTCAAGAGTTCAACTAAAGTGATGAAGGAGGAGATGCTAGTGTGGGTATTTTGTATTGTCAGATAGATTGGCATTATAATTCCAAGAGGCTTGGTGTGATTTAGCTTAGGATGGAACCTGGTTACTGGGGTTGGGTTATAATACATGATTTTGATGAGGTTCTTGACTGAATTATTGAGAATATAATTAAGGAATGGTTGACATTCTGAGAGAAGACTATAGTGTGTGGGATGAGGATTGTGGTTTGTGAGTAGCGACCAGGATGGGTCCGAGGGACCTTATAGGATTCCCATGTGGATGAGATAAGAATGTAGATGGGTTCAACATAGTGTGCTTTTGTTACTAGGACAATAATGAGGTGAATAATCATTTTTGTCTAGTTGGATGATGAGATGTTCATCGAGGCATGGGATAATCCTCGAGAGATGAATCTAGACTATGTGACTGAGAGGATAAACTAGGATATGTTTGATAGGATTGGGTGACTGGCCAACCCATGTGAGGATGATATGATGTATGTAGACACTTGGATACACTTGGGGTTATTTATGCTATCTCATGGAAACACTTGGGGTTATTTCATGACTCTAACATACTTCAGAAATGTTCCCACACAATGTTTTAGAAAAACAATTCCATCTCATGGAAGACCCCAAGGCTATTGTAGCTTCCAATGTTTCCTCACACTCACACCTTGTGGTATTACAGTATAAAAGTGATATACATCAACTAGTTGGGATAGCATCACTACCCTCCATCTGTATAAAGTAGTAAAAGACCTAATTAGCCAATGTGATAAAGAAAATAAAATAAAAACTAAACAAAAACATACCTATATCCAATGAATATACATGTCAACACCTAATATATAAGAACCACAACGCCCCATAAGTCAAATCATGTTCCTGCAAGCAAGTGGAAAATAGTTCCATTTAATAATATCTTCATTTTTCATTATGTTATTTATATAGCACGTTGTTGGAAACACTGGACTAGTACACTTAGTCGATGAATATGCATCTTTTCTACATTAGTTGAGTTGAATATTGTTCACATAATCTTATTCACTATGGAAAGAACCTCACAGGAACTGTAAAGACCCGTAAAATTCAAGGGAAATTTTTTCTTAATTTTCTTTGGAATTTTAAAAGAGCGCGGTTTCTGACGGCACCTGATTCTGAGGCCCGGTGTGCCCGGAATCAATTTCCAAAGTTTGGCTCGGGTACGTTCAGTGAACGAATGAGAGGGAATTTCTAAATTTTGAACCGGTGCCCAGAATCGAATTCTGAGGGAACCGATGAACTCGCAGCGCCGATATTCGCTTAAGGAGACCTTTTCTGAGGTTGCGTTTTATGCGGGATGAAAGTTAGTTTTGGGGAAAATTTGATGGAGTTGAATAAATTGAGGAAACACAATTTATTTTTTAACCATGTTGGTTATGTCCTCCCAAAGGGAGTTAGGGGTGGGACCCACATCCACTTAACCTCCCTTGAGAGGATTAAGTGTGGTGGGGCCCACACGAACCCTAACTCTTCATCTCCCCTTTAAACTCCCAATAACTCCTCTCTAATTAATCTTGACAACTTGGGTTATTAATTAAGTTGAGTGTCTTAATTTCAAACTTTTGAAATTCAAAGTGGTTTAGTTGTGTAAATAAAATAAGCCTTAGACTTATTTTATTTTGGTTAGTTTTCTCTTGTCACCTTGAGAGGATTTGAGAAGCATTCTTCATCTTCTTCAACCTTGACGAAGAACGCGAAGAACACTTAGGCTCCGACGAAGAACGCCGTCACCTTAAGAAGAGAAAGACGTGTCGTCACTTCTCTTCTTCGCAGCCGGTGTATTTCTGAAGATCGACGACGCCGCTTCTTTCGATCTTCTTCCCGTGTCAAGGAAAGGAGACGCCGCATCCTCTTCGGGCTTTCTCCGTCAGCTTACGAAGCTTCTCCAGCGACGTTACCTCTTCAGACGCACCTCGACGTCAACGGAATCGACGTACGATTTCCACGACGCCCGACCTTCGCGACGCTTGTCTTTCGCGGCTTGTTGACGTGATCCGCACTTGAAACCGATGTAGGGGTTTAATTTTATTTAATTAATTGTTTCCGTTCTTGGTTCTGGCATGTCGAATTTCATGGTTTTCGACTAATTGATATAGATTAATGCGAGGGGGTCGGTCCACACAAACACGGCCGACCCTCCTCTCTTTTTTTTCATAAGTGTTTTCTTTGTGGTTGGTACGAAGGAGCGTGGTGTCGTCGCACCACGTGGTTTCATGCGGAACATATGCGCGGTGCCGTCGCGCCGCGCCATGGAAAGGAATTCAAGGACGCGACGCCGTCGCGCCGCGTCGAAGGAAACCGAGGACGCCGCGGCCGGAGCGGGGCCGCGGCGGAGGGGCGCGGTGCCGTCGCACCACGCTGAACGGAAAAGGCTGCGGCCGGTTCCGGGCCGCGATGGTAGAAGGCGACCGGCGGCCAGCCGGGCCCCCGGTGTCGGAAGCCGGAAGGGGACCGGCCTTTGCCGATCCCGTTGAGAAGGAACCGGCCGGCCAGGTCGGGCCGGCCAGAAGTGGGAAAGCCGGGGGAATTAAATTCCCCCGGCCAGCATAAAAACGGCCCCCCATAATGAGGGGGGCCGAGGTTTCACAAAAGGGGGGCAGGCGCCCCCCGTTTCTCAATCAGCTCGGCCAAAGGCCGAGCCCAGCCGGGCCGCACCATGCCGGACCGCGCCGGGCCGGCCCGACCCTGTCCAGGGCGGGTCGACCCGGTTCGGGCCAGCCGGGGGGGTCTCGGGCCGGGTCGGCCCGGGCCCGAAACCCCCGATACCGAACTGTTTGGGTTCAAATGTCCATAACTCGGGCTACGGACCTCCAAACGACGCGCTGTCAGTGGCGATGCGATCCTTGGATCGAGACAGTCGTTTTGGTATATTGCACTCAAGGTTTCGGATTACTTTGAGTTCGGCCGGGTTGGTTCGTACACGAAACCAACCGGGCCCTCGGAGTGGAAACGCTCATATCTTGAGCTACGGACGTCCGATTGACGTGCCGTCAGCTTTGTTGAGTTCCTCTTAGTGAGACGGATCTTTTGGCATACTCCGCCCGAGGTTTGGACGCAGGTGGAGTATGTTCGGGTTGGTTTTTCCTTAAAAACCAACCGGGCCCCTGGGACGAAAAAGGCAATAACTCTCAGACCGGGCGTCCGATTGACGCGCCGTCTGTTGCGTTGAGTTCCTGTTGACGATACAGAAGTTTTGGATATATCAAATCTGGACTATGTGATAGTTGATGTATCAGCCTCTCGGCTCGCTGCAACGACGACTGTGCAGAGATCCTTAGTGGATTCGACGATGACGACTACAGCACTCAGCGATCATGTGTGGATCAGTGCTACCGATCCTGTGTGGGTCCGATCCTGTGTGGGTCAGCGCTCAGCGGTCCTATGTGAACCAGCGCCTACAGATCCTGTGTGGGTCCGATCCTGTTTGGGTCTTTGCGGGGGTTAGTACCTATCGATCCTTTGTGGGTCCGACGACTTAGATGGATCAGTGATCATCTCTATCGTCTTCGAAGAAGTATACTTGTGTGAGCTGAATCCTGTTTACCTTCCTGTGTGGATTGTGTTGTTTTATCCTGTGTGGATTACGTTTTTCTTTCCTGTGTGGAATACGTATACTTTCCTGTGTGGACTGAGTTGTACTTGGGCTCGGAGGTTGGAGCGTATTGAAATGACGACTTAGGTATATGTATGGGCATATACCTAAGCAGTGTCGGATGTTACTTCGTGATTGTATCTTTCCTTTGTGGTTTATCCTTTGTGGATTTTGGGAGACCTTTGGGGGGTCTCGGGGTCCCTACTGAGTAGCTTATACTCACCCATGCACGGGCTATGCCCGCACTACGTTGTGTTGGTTGCAGACGACGGACAGCGTTGATCGTGGTTGAGGCTTGCAGAGCAGGACGGTACCTGGAGGTGGACCACTGGGCGGGACGTACTCGGAGCGGACGGCGGGACCCGAGGAGCAGTGGAGCTATCTGTACCCACCCTACAGGTGGGATTTCCAGTGGACAGCTCAGCGTAGCGGCTTTTACTTTACAGTTGTTGTTTTCCCTTTCGAGTTGTACTTTACTTTCAGATTGGGTTTGTATACTGGCCCATTTACTTTTCCGCACTTTCAGTTGTACTCTGTTTTTACTTAGTGTTTACTTTTTTGCTTGCTTACTCTGTGGTGCTTGTTTACTTACAAAGGCAATGCCTTCCCTTTTTACCGGGATTTACGCCTTGGTGCTAGTCGCCAGCCTCTGGCCTATGGAAGGCGGGCTTGGGGTAGTCACGGCACGGGCCCCGAGGACGGGTCGTGACAAATTGGTATCAGAGGAGTTCGGTTCTACCGCGAACTCTGATCTTTTCTATGTGAAGCAATAGTTTTTAGCGTATTGAGTATGGTTATCAGTCCAGGGAGTCCAGTGTTGGTGCAGCGGCCGACGTATCCGTACACCAGGACCCTGACTTCTGATTTCCGACTTAATGCACGAAAACATTGATTGCGTGTGTGTTTCAAGTTTTCTTTGTGATTACTTTATATCAGCTCACCAGGTATACTGTTCTGACCGTGGCACACCTGTTTCCTTTTCAGGATGGCCCCACGATGGCAGCCAGCTAGGGTTCCAAGAGTCGAGCGTGATGACAGCCCACCGAGCGACGAGGCCTCGGTGTAGGGCCCTTGTTCAGCAGTGGCACCAGCGGTAGCACTACCCGCCGATCCACCGATACTTCCAGCACCAGCCGCTGACGATGCACGTCGCCTCAGCGCACTGCATGAGTTTCAGCGCCAGCGACCACCCAGGTTTCGTGGGGAGATGGACCCCCAGGCAGCCGAGGACTGGCTGGAGGCAGTCGTACGAGTTTTCAGGCTAGTGAGGACACCAGCAGACCTCATGGTGATCCTCGCTGCAAGCCTACTGCACGCAGTAGCGGGCCGATGGTGGAGCTTGATGCTCCAGGTGCACGATGAGGCATCTCTACTCTAGATATACTTTCAGGGCCTTTTCCGCTCAGAGTTTGTCCCAGCCACCCTCCGTGCGGTGCGCATTCAGGAGCTTCTTCAGCTGTGGCAGGGCAGCATGACGGTCGTTCAGTACTCGGCGAGATTTACTGATCTCTCGCGCTACTCGACCGACATGGTATGGGACCCATTCTTCCGGGCCCAGACCTTTGAGTAGGGTTTGAGACACGATATCAGGGCATCGCTGATCTCCCTCAGCATTCCGACTCAGACAGGAGTACTAGAGCAGGCCCTTTTGATCGAGAGATTTCTTGCTGAGTCTACACCAGCACTGAGACCCACCGCAGGGCGGCACGTGGCAGAGTCTTCTGCAGCTGGCAGTCGACAGATGACTCAGGGGTCCAGGCAGACCAGACCCTCAGGCAGACGAACTCAGGACACTAGCTTAGCAGTGCGGGGCACACAGCGCGGAGCCAGTCTTTCGAGAGGCAGACAGTGCTACTCGTGCGGCGGGTAGGGCCACATGGCTCGTGATTGCCCGACCTGCCGTGACGAGGAGTAGCAGACGGTTGAGGGACCACTGAGGCAGAGGCAGAGGGTCGACCGTGACAGTCCGCAGGGAGGAGACGGATGAGTCAGGGGAGCTGGCCGAGCAGCAGGTGGTGGGCGACGCTTTGAGGCTTTACCACCACCACCACCAGGAGGTCCACCCCGACCACAGAAAGCTGGCGGGCAGAGATAGGCACAGCTCCAGGCAGCATAGGCCTACGACCACGGTGCACCAAATATGATTCGAGGTACCATCTGTTTCTATTCCACCCTTGCTACAGTTCTTATAGACACAGGAGCGAGTCACTCTTTCATAGCCGATGCCCTTGTTCGGAGCTCGGAGATTCCGACAGAGTCGTTGGCTCGATCCTTACGGCTAGAGACTCCTACGGGAGCAGACTCGACGATTACGCACTGGTGCCGGCAGTGTGAGCTTACTCTAGGAGGTGAGAGCTTCGGCTAGGATCTTCTTGTAGCAGCGTCGAGGCCTTACGATGTCATCTTGGGCATGGATTGGTTATCTACGGTCCATGCACAGATTGACTGTTTTAGGCGCAAGGTGCAATGTGTACGCACCGACGGGAGCAGGTTTACCTTCACCGGCGAGAAGGGAGCCTTTGCAGCACAGGATGGACTTCCGCGGAGGAGAGGACAACCCATCACTCATCAGTTGGCTAGCCTCATCCTGGGAGCAGTTGACGTGCGGAGTCCTGGTTTTCCTGTAGTGGTGGATCAGTTTGTGGACGTCTTCCCCGACGACGTTCCAGGGTTACCTCCTCGTAGAGAGGTAGACTTTTATATTGACCTGTACCCCGGGACAGCTCTGATATCAACTCCAGCATATCGGATGGCCCCCACCGAGCTTCGAGAGCTACGGGTACAGTTGGAGGACTTGCAGGGCAAGGGGTTCATCCGACCCAGTGTTTCACACTGGGCTTCCCTGATATTGTTCACCAAGAAGGCGGACGGGAGCTTGCAACTTTTTGTTGACTACCGTCGCCTGAACCAGGTGACAGTGAGGAACAAGTATCCGCTACCGAGGATTGATGACCTCTTTGATCATCTCAAGGGAGCACGGTGGTTCTCGAAGATAGACCTCAGGTCAGGCTATCATCAGCTCAGAGTTAGAGACGATGACATACAGAAGACGGCCTTCAGATGTCGGTATGGCCACTATGAGTTCTTGGTTATGCCCTTCGGCGTAACCAATGCTCCAGAAGTGTTCATGGCCCTCATGAACAGGATCTTTCAGCCATGCCTTGATCGGTTTGTCGTGTTCTTCATCGACGACATTCTAATATACTCGACGACTGAGGAGGAGCACGCCTACCACTTACTGGTTGTACTAGACACACTCCGAGAGCACCAGATTTATGGTAAGCTCTCGAAGTTCCAGTTTTGGATATGTGAGGTCCACTTCTTGGGACACGTCATCTCTGAGGTGGGAGTTGTAGTGGATCCTGCGAAGATCAAGGCAGTGTTAGCTTGGGAGCCACCCAAGAGTGTGACGGAGGTTCGGAGTTTCTTTGGACTAGTCGGATACTACCGGAGATTCATGCCAGACTTCTCTAGAGTTGCGGCACCACTATCAGCTTTGACGAAGAAGGGTAAACACTTCGTGTGGTCAGACATATGTCAGTAGAGCTTCCAAGAGCTGAGACAGAGATTGACCAGCTCACCTATCTTGAGGTTTCCTGAGGAGGGAGTTGGATACGTAGTTTACTGCGATGCATCAGGGACCGGACTTGGATGTTTCCTGGTGTAGGAGCGGGTAGTGATCGCCTATGGATCAGGTCAGTTGAGGCCTCATGAGCAGAACTACGCTACCCATGACCTGGAGTTAGCAGCAGTGGTCTTCGCTCTGAAGACATGGCGACACTATCTGATGGGTGAGCGCTTTACAGTCTTTCTGATCATCAGAGTCTCAGTTATATCTTCTCACAGAAGGACCTGAACCTGAAACAACGGCGATGGCTCGAGTTCCTCTAGGACTATGACTTTGAGATAGTCTATACTCCTGGGAATGGGAACGTAGTAGCCGATGCCCTCAGCAGGAGGACGGGCATTCGGCTACTTGAGGAGGCGACGGAGCAGCTAGCCTCTTTGAAGATATCATTCGTGGATAGAGATGGAGTAGCCTTCCTTCAGTCTCTCACAGTCACTCCTCCACTACTGCAGCGGGTCAGAGAGGCACAGCGAGGGGACACTAATTGTGAGACGCGGCGTGCACAGATATCATCAGGACAGGCACCTGATGGTTTCTCCTTTGGAGTAGAGCACGACATCCTTTTCATAGGACGTACCATGGTACCAGTCGCTTTACGGGAAGAGGTGCTGAGAGAGTTTCACACTTCTCCTTTGGCGGTACATCCTGGAGTGGCGAAGATGTACCAGGATCTCAGATGATAGCACTGGTGGCCGGGCATGAAGAAGGCTGTGGGAGAGTTCATTTCTCGATGCCTCACCTGCCAGCAGGTGAAGGCAGAGCATCAGGTACTAGCGGGCTTGGTACAGCCCTTGGAGGTCCCGGAGTGGAAGTGGGATGGGATATCTATGGACTTCGTGACTGTACTTCCACGCACTTCCAGAGGTCACGACTCCATTTGGGTGATTGTTGATCGACTCACCAAGTCGGCACACTTCTTACCCATCAGAGAGAAGGGTTCAGTGGAGAGCTTGAGACGACTTTACGTTCAGGAGATTGTACGACTTCACGGTGTTCCATATTCTATCGTCTCCGATCGAGATGCTCGCTTTACTTCCCGGCTATGGAAGGGATTGTAGGAGGCGTTCGGGACATAGCTACATTTGAGCACAGCCTTTCATCCTCAGACGGATGCTCAGACGGAGAGGATCATTCAGACTCTCGAGGACATGCTCCGCGCATGTGTCCTCGACTTTGGTTGTAGCTGGGAGGACCACCTACCCTTGGTGGAGTTTGCGTACAATAACAGCTACCACTCCACCATCGGGATGGCACCGTACGAGGCGTTGTACGGCCGACCTTGTAGATCTCCTTTGGGATGGACAGACCCTGGGGAGTCAGCACTTGTGGGACCGGAGATGGTCCATGCCACGACAGAGAAGGTCCAGGTCATCCAGGAGCAGATGAGGACAGCTCAGAGCCAGCAGAAGTCATACGCTTACAGGAGGCGGAGGCCACTGGAGTTCGAGGATGGCGAACACGTCTTCTTGCGGGTCTCACCTCGACCTGGTATACGGAGATTTGGCCTAGGCGGCAAGTTATCTCCGCGCTTCATCGGACCATTCCAGGTCCTCAGCAGGATTGGAGAGGTGGTTTATCGTCAGGCTCTACCACCTCAGTTGCACCGGGTGCATGACGTCTTTCACGTATCTCATCTGAGGAGATACGTGCACGACTCGACGCACATCATTGACCATGGGGAGCTTGACGTTGATGATGGGGTGACTTTTACGGAGGTTCCGGTGGAGATCGAGGATCGACAGGAGCGGGTCCTATGTGGACGGTTGAATCCTCTAGTGCGCATCAGATGGCAGCACGGAAACCTCCAGGAGAGAACTTGGGAGCGGGAGGCTCAGATGCGTGCTCAGTACCCTCATTTGTTTCCCTAGTTCTGATGTATCTTTACGAGGACGTAAAGCCCTGAGGTGGGAGTAATTTAAAGACCCGTAAAATTCAAGGGAAATTTTTTCTTGATTTTCTTTGGAATTTTACAAGAGAGCGGTTTCTGACGGCACCTGATTCCGAGGCCCGGTGTGCCCGGAATCAATTTCCAAAGTTTGGCTCGGGTACGTTCAGTGAACGAACGAGCGGGAATTTCTAACTTTTGAACCGGTTCCCGGAATCGAATTCCGAGGGCACCGATGAACTCGCAGCGCCAATATTCGCTTAAGGAGACCTTTTCCGAGGTTGTGTTTTATGCGGGATGAAAGTTAGTTTTGGGGAAAATTTGATGGAGTTGAATAAATTAAGGAAACACAATTTATTTTTTAACCATGTTGGTTATGTCCTCCCAAAGGGAGTTAGGGGTGGGACCCACATCCACTTAACCTCCCTTAAGAGGATTAAGTGTGGTGGGGCCCACACGAACCCTAACTCTTCATCTCCCCTTTAAACTCCCAATAACTCCTCTCTAATTAATCTTGACAACTTGGGTTATTAATTAAGTTGGGTGTCTTAATTTCAAACTTTTGAAATTCAAAGTGGTTTAGTTGTGTAAATAAAATAAGCCTTAGACTTATTTTATTTTGGTTAGTTTTCTCTTGTCACCTTGAGAGGATTTGAGAAGCGTTCTTCATCTTCTTCAACCTTGATGAAGAACGCGAAGAACACTTAGGCTCCGACGAAGAATGTCGTCACCTTAAGAAGAGAAAGATGTGTCGTCACTTCTCTTCTTCGCAGCCGGTGTATTTCTGAAGATCGATGATGCCTCTTCTTTCGATCTTCTTCCCGTGTCAAGGAAAGGAGACGCCGCATCCTCTTCGGGCTTTCTCCGTCAGCTTATGAAGCTTCTCCAGTGACGTTACCTCTTCGGACGCACCTCGACGTCAACGGAATTGACGTACGATTTCCGCGACGCCCGACCTCCGCGACGCTTGTCTTCTGCGGCTTGTTGACCTGCTCCGCACTTGAAACCGAGGTAGGGGTTTAATGTTATTTAATTAATTTTTTCCATTCTTGGTTCTGGCATGTCGAATTTCGTGGTTTTTGACTAATTGATATCGATTAACGTGAGGGGGTCGGTCCGCACAAACACGGCTGACCCTCCTCTCTTTTTTTCATAAGTGTTTTCTTTGTGGTTGGTACGAAGGAGCGTGGTTCCGTCACACCACGCGGTTTCATGCGGAACATATGCGCGGCGCCGTCGCGCCGCGCCGTGCAAAGGAATTCAAGGATGCAACGCCGTCGCGCCGCGTCGAAGGAAACTGAGGACGCCGCGGCCGGAGTGGGGCCGCGGCGGAGGGGCGCGGTGCCGTCGCACCGTGCCGGATGGCAAAGGCCGTGGCGGTAGAAGGCGACCGGCGGCCAGCCGGGCCGCCAGTGTCGGAAGCCGGAAGGGGGCCGGCCTTTGCCGGTCCCGTTGAGAAGGAACCGGCCGGCAGGGTCGGGCCGGCCGGAAGTGGGAAAGCCGGGGGAATTAAATTCCCCCGGCCAGCATAAAAACGGCCCCCCATAATGAGGGGGGTTGCGGTTTCAAAACCTCATGCCATAAAATAATATTGACCCCATAATTGTATATTGACCCTTAAATAATATAATGACTATTATAAAACCTCATGCCATAAAATAATTATAATATTATTATTATTTTATGGCATGTGAAAACTTGTGTAGTGATGAATATTATTTTCAAACTTGCAAATAAATATTCAATATCAGACATGGTTTTGGTTCATTCAAAATCCTTTATATTTATTGAATACCTGAATAAAATTATTTTATTCACTTAAATAAATACTTTATTCACAAACCAATAATTAAATATTTACTAAATATTCAATAAATAAAATAAATATTTTATTCACAAACCAGCAAATAAATATTTATTATATATATTCATGAAATAAAATAAATTATTTTTTAATAAATACAATTATTTATTATCTTAATAATATTAACGATCAATAAAACCTGAATAAAATTATTCTTCAATCTTTAGAATAATATTTATTCAAATAACTAAATTCAAATATAATTTAATCAAGATCAACGAAAACACTTATTGTATGACCCTCTAGGATTCTTTCTTGTTGGAATTAGTTGATCTTGCCAAAATTCAAAGATTATTGTCTATCAACAGGTTAAGGAACCCAAGGGAAATAAGTTGCAATGATGACAACCACATACGAACATTCATTGTGTAACATAATCCCTTTTTCACAATATCTCATCAAGCAGATTTAATATCTGTGTCACCAACCAATATGATTGATACGTCTTTCTTTGATTATATGAAATAAACATATCATTACACCATGACCATGGAATTTAAGATGAAGGTTATATTCCAATAAAAGGTTTAAGATATTAAATTACATAAATATGGAAGAGACAAATCATTCCTTGACTTATCCATTAATGACATGTTAATCGTGAAGCACCCAACGTACCCTGCCTTATCACGAACATATGGAATCATAGTTTTCATTAGAAAATATAAGTATGTGATTCATGACATACATTAGTGATAATATTAAAGTCTAAGGGCCATTACACACACTCACAAATAAGAATATCTGATGATACTAAAACATGCAGAATTCTTACTGGTGGGTATGTTCTCATAATCGCCTGTATTGGATATTACCAAGTGTGAACTTCATAAGAAGAAGTTTAATCTACTTATGATTACTCACATATGATAGTATATATACTATGTGTCCCATAATAGTATGTTATCCAACCATAAAATTATATTTTAATAATATCATCATGACACTTTAGGGTTCTCATCAAATGAAGGAACTGCTTGACCTTATCAATGCGACAGATACCCTAGGAAATTATCACATCAATGTTATGCTGAAGAATAATCAATATATGATTAGATATTTAAACTAATATTCACTAATTTGAATATAGAATTAATCTAAAGTAAAAATTATTTGGCTTTATGGCATCAACTCCAATGGGGATAACCGTGGAAATTGTATGTTAATGCTTCCCACAAGGTTAGAGAAAATTTTATTGAGTTCATCAAAGTCAATTCAATGTTTTTTATCCCCTATTTGATTAAATATATTATCTTAAATGTTCAAGATGATTTAATCACATATCTTTGTGATATGAAGGTGTTTGAAAAGAGAAAAATTAATTTTGATTGATCACACTGCAATTATGAACTCGAGGGAAAGTCCATTTCAAGTAGGGGTGACTACTCCATAGTGAGTTATTGGGGTCATAAAATATTTCATTTATTTTTTCCATTTTATTATGATTTAATTAACCTAGAAAATCATTAATATATTTTTATTATGATTTTATTCACCAATTACATTAAAGGTTCTTTGAATCCATTTCATTATATATTTTTTTATTTATTTCATTTTGTTTAATTTTTTCTATTTAAATTGATTGTAAGCACTGTGCCGCAAAAAAATTGAAATTATTCTTGAATAATACTTTATTTGAGAAAACATGTCTTAAGAACTTTTCATATAAAAGATCCATTGATTTTTTTTATGTTTCATGAGACATTTATATCTTTGATTGACCAAGATGATAATGATGTATAGTTGATGACATAATATAGAAAACAATATCTATTACTCTTACAATTTTTCATGGATCCTCCTCCATGTGTCCTCCTCAAAACTGACCATTTCCTTAACCTTTTTCCACTCTCACAAAAGACATTTCCCCTCCCATCCTTCTCTTCCCTGTGAAATCTACCCCCATTTGAACCTCTCTTCTTCTCTGTCTCCACCAGTCTAGTTCACCAAGCCTTGCCATCTCACTATCGCATATTCTACTCGGTATCCCTCTACATTTGATTCCTTCCAATCTCAAGAAACTTATTTCCCCTACCTTCCTCTACTTATTTTAAAACACTATACATTTTAGATAATTTATTCTTTATGGATTCCAGTCCAGTTCATTAGGTCCCTCCATCACACCATTATAGCTTTTACTTGACATCCCTCTTCACATGCCTTCTTTTGATCCCTAGAAACCTATTTCCCCTAACTTTCTCCACTTCCCTAAAAAAATATCCCATTTCTATACTTTATTCTATGTTTCCTATGATCCAAATCTATAGTTCTCTCTATATCCTCGATGCAGCACTCGGGGTCCATGTTCTCCCGCCATCCTCATTGCACTGCTCCCTGATTCCATCCCCACGCACACAGTATATTCATTACCCTTGCACACTATTCTCCCTCACACACCATTCTCCCTCATGTCCCCATAGTTTCTTCACATAGACCACAAGAAAAGTTTCATCGATGGCAACTTGACTTTGCACCCATTTTCCCCCTTTCTTATACTAACATTTCTCTATTGAATTTTTTTCCAAGTATTCATTTAGGTTTTCCGCTTCAGGTTTCTATCCCCACTAGGCCTAAAATTTATATACTTAAATAGGTTTTCCAAATTGTGGAGTATTTCTGCTACTGATTTTTAATTTCAAATATATTTTATTTATTTTTCATCAAAATTTGACTGTTTCCTTCATTAGGATTCTTTATTTCCTAGTTTTATGCTACGTATATTTCAATTCATTATCATTGAATTCTACTGGGTTTTAAATTGGCCGATTTAATTTTTTTTATTGATTCTGTATCCATTTTATACTATTTATCCTATATGGAAAGTTTTATATTACTTAAAGGTAATTTATTTATTTCATGCTATTGTTTGTTGCGTTGTTTGGAGACTGTACATTCAGTATCAAATTAATGTTAAAATATACATTAAATAAATCCACCCATAGAATGGAGTCATTATAATTTTAATTATGTAGATAATATGGGGTAAAGGTAAGTTTCCTTAATTGGGTGATCATTAATTTATTAGAACAAAACTGTTTATTGTCCTTATACAATAAGCATAGAACAGATGTCATATATGACTGACAATCACATTGTTATCTGTAAACTGGCTAGACAACATTGAAAGATGATAATGAAATAGAAGAGTGTTATGATCGCAGGTCTGTCTTATCTGATGAATTATTACACCAACCAATCTAAACCCAATATTCAATTCTTAATTTATTGAAACTAAATATATGTTATGTTACAAGTAGCTCGGCTGAATGCAGTTATTCGAAATCAAAATTTATGATTCCTATTCTCGATAAAACAAATTATTCATGTTCAGATAATAACAAGATACAGCTCGCAGACTAAATTCCATTATGAAACATGAAAACAAATGATACCTTTCACTCCCTCTGTGAAGTTACATTTATAATTTATATTTAAAATTCTCATTCAACTACTAATGCAAACTTTTAGAAACATTGTGTGGATGGTAAGATGTTTTCCCTTATTGCAGGAAATATTTTACACTATGGGACCACATGATTCCATAACAATTATGCAAATAAAAAAGAAAAAAGAGCTGGATATCTATCAGATAATGTTATCCCTCTATCTATAATCATGGAGCCACCGTTGTATGATGGATATGATTCCATGAAAATACTTCATGAAGATATATTTTTTTCTTTTATATTTAGGTAACTTCATAATAATAAAATATCACTTTTATGATCCTGATTTTACTACACATTAAGTAATATCATGTTTGCAATATATGAAGAAACTTCCCATATATCATATTGATCAACAATAGTGTGTTAGATATTGTAGTATCCCACAACATACCATGTTCATAACTACTTGTGCCATCCTATAACTTGATCTTATTGTACCATTTATGGTTATGTTATTCTATAAGGTTTTCGATGTATCATTTAAGTGTTTTTTTTCTAGGAAAGGAAAATAGTTCGGATTATTCATACATGAATGTCTCAGTAGTTAATACTTGTAGAAAACATATGAATAATGAAAATATTATAACATTATATACTTGCACACAGCCAACAGTCAACGATATTGGTATTCCATTAACTTTATTAGTGGATTATTCTATTGTAATAATTTTTTTATATATGAAATTCAACTATGGATATCATTAATACTTATTATTGTTAAAGATGTGAATTACTTACTATTATTAACTTGAATTACATTAAAAAATAATATTGAATCACTTCAATGTCATGTTTTAAAAATATGAAATGCACAAAATGTCCTATTATTCTATTCATCTTTATATTATAAACTATTCAATTTATAGGTTTATACTGATTTAATAATACTTCTATGATATGTTTTTTAAGACTAATATTTATTTATATTTCCATATGATATCTAATTTGACATTTAATACATACAGATTACTTGGACTTAGGTGATCCTGAACACTTTTTTAGCTATTATTTTGTAAGTTTTTTGTTCAATGAAAGAGTAAAACGATGTAGCACCCAACAATCATCAAATTTTTCACTGTGTTTCTCATTTGGAAAAATCCAGTTACAAAGATTATGAAATCCACCAAATTACTTGAAGAAACTTATTTTCTAGTATCATTATAAAAATGCTAGAGAATTCCATGATAATATTCACATTTATAACAAGATATTTTCATTTACATCGATGAGTGGGAGAATTGATAACTCCATAAATAGTGGAGGTGATCTATATTTTTATAAGATTAATGGTCAAAATTATCATCGTATTGGTATCTTATTTCCACTTTATGGAAATCCACCAAAATTTTCACAGCTATATATTTTTTACACGTTACACAAAGTAAAAAACAGAATTCAATCAGTGAGGTTCATTAAAATATTTACATGCATTGATATGCTTCTAGTTTGACATAACTAAAGTTTGAATACTTTTTTGGTGTTTTTATTATTTGTAGATCAGATATAAATGAAGATACCATTTTTTCAACCTAGTTATAGTTTAAAATCTTAAATGCATATTTGATGGATGAAATCAATTAATCAGAAATTTCAGAACTATAAGAGATTTTTTGACATCAAAAAAGTAGAAAATTAGACTATTTCCATGAACCTATAGCCACAATTTTAAAATTGTGGCTATAGGTAGGTCATATCCATGGTGATGTGGCCTATAGCCATGATTATCTAGCCTATAGCCATGGTTATGCGGCCTATAGCTAAATTTTTCAAAACTGTGGTTATAGGCCATTTTTTCAAGGGATATCGCCACAGTTTTACTAAAACTATGGATATAGGTCTCCCGCCCTTGCTCAAGAGAAAAATTTTTTCCAAGAAAAATAGAGCAGGAAGCTCTATTTCCATGGTTTTTATGATACCGCTATGGTTTTAATAATATATATAACATATTATATATATATATATATACCTGAAGCTCGGCGTGGTGTAGTAATTATGCAGCAGAATCTTATGGGTGAGGTATAGATATTGTTTCTGGATGGTGAAATATTATTTTTGGGTTATTGCCATGGTTTTTCAAGGTTATAGCCACATTTTTTAACCATGTATTTAGCACCTATGGCCACAATTTTAATTATGGCTATAGGTTAACTACCAAGGTTGACAATGATGAGACCTACAGCCACGATTTTGAAAACTGTGGAAATATCCCACCTATTTCCATGGTTAAAACTATGGAAATAGGTCATACCTTATTGCCATAGTGATAGCACCCACGGTTGGGAAAACTTTGGTTTTAAGCTATGGCCACAGTTTTCAACCGTGACAATAGTCCAATTTTCTAGTTGTGTCAATTAGCACTCCATATTTGAGAATGAATATAATCGGAAAGAGAGATTTTGATCCAAATATTTACAATTTACCAATGAATTCAAAAATCTCTATGCTTATTATTGGTGAAATTGAAGATGCCAAGAACATCATAGGTATTATCTTAAAAGAAAAATAGGTGAACTGTAATGTATAGATGAACTATACCCATTATATCTTCCATTGTAGTACCCTACGATTTATGAAACTGGGGAAGATGGTTATTTTAATGATCTATACCATAGTTTTACCTCCACGGAATCTAAAAAATTATCCAAAGTTACAATGATAGAGTACTTTTCATACCATTTTCAATTTCAACATAATCAGTTTTCTGCACTCTTACCTTCTAAATGATTGTTGAAATAGTTTTTAGTGGATGCATATTCAATGGTTGAATCCCAATGTTTATAATTTATTCAATTTAATAAAAAAAATTGATATTTAAGTTATATAATGTCTTTCATAAAGCTTACTTCATAGGAAAGTGTTATAGCTCGCTTTAGGGAAGAGGTGTCATTCTTATATCATCTTTTACTAGTGGCCCAAGATACATGATTTAGAATTATCAAGATGCAGTGACTATTTTTAATTGGGATAGATATCCATATTTGTTTATAACTTTCACATGAAACCCATTCTGGACAAAGATTCAATGGTTTCTTCGAAATCAGGAGCTTCATTTCGAAGACTATCCACAAATACTCTCAAGATTTTTCAATATGAAGGTGAATAATCTAATTAAAGATCTAAAGGAGGGAATTTTTTTAGAAAGAACATAGTTGTTATGCTTTTAGAAAATTTACTTATTATTTTTTATTGTATTTAAAGTAATATTATTTATTATTAATTTCATAAATTTATTTGTTTTTATGTACTTATGCAATAGTTCATACCACTGAATTTCAAAATCACGGTCTTCCTACCAGTATTCCTTCAATATTCACATAATATTTCAAGTTTTTCTATTGTTAATTGAATTGTTTCAATAGAAATACCATATAGAACAATTCATCCTAGGTTATATAAGGTTGTAAAAAATTAAATTATTCATAGACCTTATGGGGTTAACAACCCAATCTCTCCATGAATGAAAATTAGAAAAATTCAAAATATTTTCCTAAAAAAATTATTGTAAACTATTTTATGGGTGAGGATGGGTATGTTATTTATAGAAGAAGAGATAACAACTAAATAATAGAAAATAATGGGGTTGAACTGCATAATCTTTTTGTTGTCCCTTAAAATCCATCCATACTATTTAAATATCTAGCTTATCTCAATGTTGAGGTCTATAATCAATCATGTTCCATCAAATATTTGTTCAAGTACATAAAAAATGGGCATGACCATGTCACAACAGCTCTCTATGGATCTGAAACTACATAACACAGTCATAATCTGGTTGATGAGATTTAAATATATTATGACTATCGATATATTTCACCATGTGAGGCTGCCTAGAGAATATCTTGTTATAGAATACATTACATGTTCCCTCCTATTAAAAGATTACAATTGCAATTTCTTGGTGATCATATTTTAACTTACAATGATGGATGCAATATTACAGACATTCTATCAAAAACAAAAATATCATAGACTATGTTCACTTCATGGTTTGAATCCAATGCAACTTATCCTAAAGCACGAAATCTAACCTATGCAAAATTCTTGATGAAATTGTTCTTCCACTCATGTGACCATAAGTGTTATCCCAAGAAACAAGTCTTTACTATTAGAAGGTTGCATTATGTTCCTCCCACCATAAGTAAACTATATTATCTTCAAATATTTCTCACTAAAGTTGCAGGACCAACTTCATATATTGACATCTTGATTGTAAATCATACAACTTTTAATAAATTTAAAGATGCATGTTATGACTTGGGTTTACTTATTGATGATTCATAGTTTTTGGATGTTATTACATAGGCTTATTTTTAGGAAACCAAGAAATCCCTACGTATATTATTTTCTCACTTGTTGTTCTCAAACACCGTTTCTCAACATCGTGATTTATAGAGAAAATTTTAAAAACTAATATTAGAAGATATTTTATATTCTTAGAGAAGGATGTTGAAAATTGAATGTATCTAACTTCTAAACTTCTATTTTAATAACTATAAAATTGACATGTCAATAATTCTATATTTATGCATATTTTTATCAACTTTCATATTTTCCACTCCAAAAAAATTTATTGGATGAAAAATAAAAAAATAACACTATAAACTCATGTCCTTTATTTATGTGTAAATTAATTGGATAAATACTATTATGTTATGTCAATGAATATAGGGTTACTTACAATTCATAATAAACACATAAATCTTACTTCAAATTTGTACAGTTCACAATGAAGAAAAATATTTTAAGTCTGTTTGCATAGTTTCTTAAAATATAATGTCATTTATACTTCTAGTTTTCTGTAGGAAAAAATATGTTAGTTGGTTTAAATAAAGTTTTTTCTAAATACATTTGTTACACCATCATTAAAATATTTTTCATTACACTATAATACCATACTATTAACTTACTAGATTTAATTATACCAGATTTACATCTCACTGACAATCAATTGTAATAGCATGCAATGTTAGATATTGATAACATCCTTTGCAACAATGCAAGATCATTGAGAAATTACCCTCTAATGCATGTTCCGTAGTTATCAACTGTGTTTATTGGGAATAAGTTGATTGTAGTTGAAAAAAAATATGATAAGGATCTTCTTCAAGAAGAATTTGAAATTTTGAATAAAAAAATGAATAATGAACAAAATCATATCTTCACCAACATTCTTGAAGCATCTTGTATAGCGAATAGTGGATTATTTTTTGTACATGGGTATGAAAACACTAGAAAAACTTTCTTCTTGTGTGACTTAATGTTGAAACTACATTCTGAAGGGTACATAGTACTTACAGTTTCTTCAAGTGGTATAGAATACCTACTATTACTAGGTGGGAGAACATAACTTTCTCAATTTTGTATACCAATTACTGTTAATGGAGACTCGACATGCAACATTCAGCAATGAAGTGAGTTGTCTGAACTTTTACAACAAACCAAATTAATTATTTGGGATGAAGCATCGATGGTTCACAAATACTTATTTTAGGTTCTTGATCTCACCTTGAGGGATATTTTGTCAGCACATGCTACATATATTTATAAATTTCCTTTATAAGGTAAAATTGTTGTCCTTAGTGGTGATTTTTGACAAATCTTTCCTATAGTACAATATGGTACAAAAGTTGAAATCATATTTTCAAGTATCAAATATTTATATCTTCGGAAGCGTTATCATGTTTTGACATTGAAAAAGAACATGATATTAATGTCTTCATATACAGGTATTGATTCTTTAGAAATAAAAGAATTTTTAAATTGGATTCTTAATATAGGGGATGCGATAGTTGGAAGACCAAATGATGATGAGGATGATATTGAAATTACAAATGAATATTTAATAAACAGTTTTGACAACCCATTGGATTCCATTGTTCGACACACATACCTAAATTTAACATAAAATTACAATACCCCAAATTACTTAAAAGAATGGTATATTTTAACACTGACACGACCGACTGTGCAAGAAGTAAACTACATGATATCTTTGAACGCTGGAGAAGAAAATATTTATTTGAGTTTAGATTCAGTTTATAAAGAATGTTTGGATATTAACAACCCATAAAATATATAAACGCTAAAATTTTTGAATGGAATTAATATCTCTCATCTGTTATATCATAAATCAATCTTAAAAGTGGGGGTTCATGTTATGTTGCTAAGAAATTTTGACCAGTCTTTTGGAATTTTCAATGGGACCTCTTTGGTTGTCACCTTTTTGGGAAATCATTACATTAGAATAGAAATTATAATGTTCACTCATTCAAGACATAAGGATTTATACTAAGGATTAATATGACACACTCAGAATCAAAGTGGTCATTCAATATTCAAAGAAGACAATATCTTAATTATATCATATGCAATTGCTATTAATAAAAGTTAAGACCAATCCCTATAATTTATTAGGATTATACTTCTCCAACCAGTTTTCTGTCATGGTCAACTTTATGTAGCAGTTTCAAAAGTTACAAACAAAAGGGATTAAATTTTTTGAAATATAATAGTGATAACATACCTATGAATTATACTATAACTATTATTTACAAATAAATTTTACAAAACATGTAGTAGGTATAAATACATTTTTATTATGGTTAATTATGTTATCTACACATTTAAATTTCTATTCTATTAAGTTATGTATTCTTTACTAAGATTCAGAATACATCTATGTGTAATTAGATTTTTCTTTGGATTCCTATATAGCACAGTTGAGATGGCACATTATTTTACTGAGTTGTAAAAAAATCTATTGATTGTAACACCCTGAGACTTTAAAATATTTTCATTTCTGAATAAATTTAATTTTTTTTCTTGCATTTTTTTTTATGAAATACCATGTTAATTTTACTCTACACACGACAATGAGTGGGCTTGCGTTACATGTAAGGCCCAATTCTACCGAACAACAATATATTAATAAAATATTATTATATAATATAAGATATAACCTAGACATTGAATTAGCAGTTACGAATAGTATTAACCACATTTTGAATTTTATATATTCCATATAATTTTAATATTCATATTTTGTATTTTCTATAAATGACATAAGAAAAGATTCCATTTTTTAGATAAAAGAAGGATTTTTCAAAAAATACAGTTTTGTCGCCTATTGATGGCATGCCAATTTTAAATATAGTTTTTGAAACTTTTATATATTATTTTTAACAAAATAAATTTTTTCTTTAGAAGTAGTATATAAAAATTTACTTTGGATGAATTTTTGATATTTTCTTGATAAGTTTTAAGTTTTGATGAATAGTAAAAATGTACTAAATTTTAATTGAAAATAACTTTTTTCATCAAAATAATTTATGTTGATAAATTATATTATTGAATGGTTTAAAAGTAAAAATAGAATACATTTTTATCGTTTAATATAATTTTGGTCATGATAATTATTTTTACTATGAATTTTGATGTAAAAACATTTCAATCTTTAGTAATGTTTTAACTTTTAAAAACTCGTTTTTCATTCTGACAATGTGATTAATTTTAAATTGATTACTGAAAATTATATCTTTTTAATTTTAAAAAATTGATTCCATACTTGGAATTATTGTGTCAAATTATGTAAATAGGGTCCTTTTATTTTTTGGCATTATGAATAGTAAATTTATTAAAAACAATATTAGCGTGGTTAAGGGTAAATTGGGTAATTAAAGGTAAAAATAATATTATAATTACCCCAAAACTTGTCCTAATTTAATTGGGTAATATTTTTTCGACCAAAAGCGTTCTTGGGTAAATTTTGGGACCACTTGGATCCACTTGGATGACTTTAATATATTTATAATATTAAATTTAAAGAAAATCAAATTTTGTTATACTTTTGTTCTTAACAAGTAAAGTATTTTTAATATGGGGTTAAACAAGGGATATCTTCAAATATAAATAGTATTTATAAATCTAAAATAATAACCTAAATTATGGTAATTTGTTTATAATTTTATGAAATAAATAATTAAATTAAATGGTGACACAATGATGATGTGGTAATTGCTTCATTAATGGAAGAATCAAATAAATGATATTAAAATATATATAATATAACTTAATAAATGATATCAAAAAAAATTATAGATAATATAGATATGCTAGTGACATATTGGAAGTATGTTTTTGAAGTTATCATGTTTCTTTATATTTTTAAAAATAAAAATATTGAATAGTATCAAAATTGAAATAAATGATACTTTGAAATAAATAACATTTTATTAAATGTTATAAAATTATTAAAAATCTAGAATTAAAACAACTAATTAGGGTAGTTTCAAATATATCATAATGATCGATTTTGAATCATTTAATACATTTGTCTGTGAAAATGATATAGATATTATTAAAATCAAAGAATGTGATAAAATGTCACCATCTTATTTCTTATAAGTAAAATAATTTTAATATATGGATAACCTAGATATCAATTCAATCATGAATAGTATCTGGAAATATAAAATAATTATATATATCATATTAATTTATTTATAATTTTTAGAGACTAAATAATTACCATAAATAATGAAACAATAGTGAAGAAGTAATTATTTTATTAATGGAAATGTAAAATAAATGATTTTAAAAATACTAAAATAAATATAATTTGATATAATTGATGTGACACATGAATTTTCTAGGTGAATATGACATTTTAGGAGTATATTAATTGACTTTTTCTAAGTTATCATTCCTTTTGGATTTTATTTAAAGTCAAAGTTATGAATAGTGTCAAAATTGACACTATTGATATTTTATACAAATAACATTTTATTAAATTATTTAAAAATCATAAAAATATTTGAAAATTGAAAAGTGATAATTATAAGATTTAAAATTTCATAAAGCATCCATTTATAGTCAATTTACTTCATATAAGTAAATATTTATAACTATTTAATAATTAGAATATTATTACCACAATTAAAATTAAATAGATTAAATAAGGATAAATAAAAATGATAAGGTTTAAAATAAAATAAAAAATTGTCTAAATTTTATTGTTTGAGATGATTTTGACCCATTCTCATTTTAGATTTTAAATAATTCACTTTTGAGCCATTTTTAATTAAAAAATAATTTATATTGATTTAATACTTTGAGAGTTTCCTAAAACTCCCCCCACCTCCCTTATAAAAGGGCTCCTCTCCTTCTCTTTTAATCAAACCTCTAAAGCCCTTTGGATTATCTAACCCCTACCCACTTTTCCTCTCAGCTTCCCTCACTTCATCCTAGAGTTCATACTTTGGGTAGAAAGCCAACCGAAGGAGTCATTTTGTGCAAATCAAAAGGAGACATTCAAAGAAGAGGTAATTGTTTTACCAATTCAATTCAATTTATTTTCTTCTTCTACTTCCTATTTCTATGTTGTTTCCATAATAAATTAATAACTACAGTATAATATATATGCTGATATGTTTTTATGATTATGGTACAATCATATTCATCCTTTTATCCATCATATGAATAATAATATCACCATGCGTGTGTATGTACGGCTTACCACTACTGGAAAAAAGGCTATTTGCGATGATACATTTGCGATGGGTTCCCGTCACAAACGGCCCGTTGTGGAAAAGGGTGTTGCAAATATTACTTTTTGTGACGGACCATCATAAAAATCTATCATTTGTGACGGGCAGTAGTGTCTTCGCAAATAGGTTCAACAAGTTTTTGAAAAACCTATTACGACGGATCGGACACCAATCTGAAATAGTTTTCCCAATTTTTAAAAACCTTTTTGTGACAGACCGTCACAATTAGTATTTGTGACAGACCCATCGTAAATAGTGGGTAAATTAAAAAATAATATTAATAAAATAATATTAATGATAATATAAAATTAATAAAAATTAAATAATAATATTAATATTATTATAATAAAATTATTTATAAAATAATAATAATAATATAATATTAATATAAATGAAATAGTATTATTAATATTAGTAAAATAAAATTAATTATAAAATGATTAAATAATATAATGTTATTATTATTATTAATAAAATAATAATATTAATATTAGTAATATAATAAAAACCATAGTATTCACAAAAATATAAAAATATATTAATTAATAAAATAATAAATATAATAAAAAATTAAATAAATAATAAAACTATAATATTTGCAACAATAAAAAACAAACTATTTAAAACTTTAAATAGTTAATATTACAAAAAAAATACATTCAATTGTTTCATTACAAAATAATAATACATCATTGAGGGGGAGGGTCGTCTAGAGGAGCAGGAAGAGATGGTGGAGGAAACTTTATCCTTAAACTACAAGTCATACGTCGCATGTACTTCATCTGCTCTTACTCCTGCTGATGCTACCATTGACACATCCCATCCCACATCTCCTGCTGCTACTGCTGTTGTTGTAGAAACTTTTCCTACTACTACTATTGCCACTAACGCATCTCCTCCTGCTCCCTGTGCATAGTCTCTATAAGCTCACTATAAGCACATAGCTGCTCCTGATATTGTGCATGAGATTATGTTGACTCTCTGTGAGATCCTCTCGAGTTGGATGCTGACATCGCAAAGGTACCATAAAAACCCCCAGAGGTCAATTGTGAGTCAATACCAACAACTCCATATTTCTCGAAGGCATACTGGGTTGCCTACATCCATGTTGCCTCATCAAATCGGGGGGCACCGGTCTGACCATCGGTCTCGGCCTGATTCTCACTATGTGTCTGAGACTTCGAAGCCTCATATGACTACTTCAATTGCAATTTAAAATTAAAATAGTTAAAATATTATTTACAATTAAATTTAAAACTCAAAAAGAAATTATACTGACCACAATATGATGCTGTCGAGCATCTCTAATCTCTCTAGTGGATGGATCGTTGTACATCCTCATATAAACGTCATACTTCGTAATATAGAGATATGTACCTGCCTATATGAATATAAAATAAACCATTTATATTTAAAGTTATATACAATATTTTAAAAAAATACTTACCATACACTCTCTATACATACTGAAAGTATGACTACCAGCTTGATGTGTCACCTCTTGTCTCCCCTGATTTTTCTAACCTACTGATGATCTATTATGAAATAGCCTACTCAACCAGTGTGTACATAATCCATCCCAGACCTGAGATGAAATATAATTAGGTCAGTGGACGGGACATGTCTCATCAAACTTTATCACTCTTGTTTTCTCCATTGCTTTTCTTTTCAAATTGTGAAAAAACTGAGAGTAGCACGAATGCATAGCTCCCTGCCATGCCTTCCAGATATCCTCACACATGCTCTCATCAATGGGATACCATAATTCCTATAAATAATTTATAATATAAATTTATTAATTAAATTAATTTCAAAATAAATATTATTTATTTATGTACCAACTAATGCTCGAATATGCGATGTTGAACATCAATGGGAATTTGATCCCATAAAACTCATACTTCAAAAAAAATTGCACAATATAGTAATCCCTTGTCCAACTGATATATGCATAAAGCTGTGAAAAAATAGAACAATTAATCAAACAATTAGAATATAAATAAATTAATGAAAACTAACTAAAATACACATGTAAACATACATCTATGTGCGTGGATCGAATCCAAGATGTGGATGTTGCTCAGGGATAGGGTCGGGGATCATCATTCGAGAAAGACCATGCCCCCTCTGAGTGCTCCCTGGACTACCAGTAGTCTGAGGGTTAGATAATTCTATATCCTGATTGTCCAAAGGTAGATCACCCTCCTGTAACAGACGATATAAATTCTCATCCATCTGAAAAAATAAATGATTATTGTGTGAAAACAGTTGAAAAAAACTATTATATATATATATATTATATATTATTATAACCAGCATTTAATTGTGTCAATGTCCATATTCATCCTCATATTCATAGCTATCGATGTCAATGTCTTCATCTTCCTCCTCAATATCATCAATTTTCATATTAGTTTTAGTTTCATCATCTCTTGTTATTTTAAATTTAATTGTAAAATCATTAACAACATCATCACCATAGGCCCTTAAATATGGGGTGTCATTAATGATATTTGTGTCTCTTTGTGAAAAAGATAGATTCAGAGCAGTCTCTTGAAAATTTTCAATTCCTTGCACTTCAGCGAAACCACATTCACTTTCATTAAACTGATTCTCTCAAAATTTTATTTTTATTATGCTCCACCAATCACCCAACTCTCTTTAAGTATCATAGTAATTTTCATAATAAATTTTATGTACCTAATAAACCAATAAAAATGGTTCATTTTCATCAAGAAGAATTTTATATTTAATATCAACAATTCCATGGATCAGATAAACATGCAATCCTCTCTCAGTATCCAACCACTGACATTTAAAACATTGTTATGTAATGTTGTCCCAAATAACACAATTCAGTGATTTCTTATAGCATGCCATAAAATTCAACATCAGTTTCACTATAATGAGATCCTCTTAAGAAAACACTACTATTTATTGTTTTTTATTCCCTATATGAACATGTATGAAATTTAAAACCATTCACCATATATGCATTATAAGATTTAACCATTTTGGATGGTGGGTTACTTAATACATACAATTGATTATAAATTTTATCAGTATGTTGAGATACCAGAAAATTTGTAAAACAATTATCATTATAATAAGTATTAAATTTATTTTTTATGTGAAATCAAAAATAATTTATGTTACCAGTTTTTGAAACCAGTAGGAAAAAAAATTGACGACGCTCTTCAAGAGAAGCTTCTATAATTTATGAAAACTGTTTCTTGATATGATTATCATATAACCTACACATAAAATAAGATTAATGTATTGTTACAAAAATTATAGAATAAGTGATAGGAGCACTCACAGTACAAATGGTTTCATTTCTTCACAGTTGATCAGAATATATATATGAGCTCTATTATGTTCACCATCTGAAATCCATCATTCATGAACTCCACTGAAGCCAAGTTCAGGCTGATTGAAATATGATAATTGATTTCTCATATAATCATCAACATTTACCTCATTATGGACCATGTGGTTGTGTTTTGAAGGATATTCATATTGAAAGTAATGAGAGTAGAAAAAAGAAAATTCCTCTTGCAAATAATCTTATGCAATTAAGTCTTCAACCAATAATTTGTTACGTACTTTTTTCTATAATTTCTTTATGAATCTATCAAATGGGTACATCCATCAAAATTGTACCAGACCTCCACATTTTATTTCATGTGGTAAATGTAATATCAAATGTTCCATTGAGTCAAACAAAGTCAGCGGGAATATTTTTTCCAGTTTACATAAAATTAAAATGATACCTTCTTGTTGTTTTCTTACTACATCGTAGTCTTTTCTTGATGCAAAAATTTCTCAAAAAAAATATTACATGTATATTAGGACATCCCAAATCATAGGATTTAACAAACCTCTTAATCCAATCGGAATAAGTATTTCCATTAAAACATGACAGTCAGGACTTTTCAATTCGGTAATATGACCATTTCTAACACATCTACCCAAATTAGAAGCATAACCATCTAGAAGTCTCAAATTTAAAATCCATTGAAAAAATAATAAATGACTCTATTTGGATAGTGTCTAAGATTCTTTTGGCTTCATTAACTTTTATGATCTGACATTTTTAAACAGTTCAAGTTTCGGTCACTTTCAAACTTGGGAAAGATCTAATCGTGCCTTTACATTATCTTTGGTATTACCTGGTGTATCCAAAACTATATGAAATAAATTATCAAAATATTTCTTCTCAATATGCATCACATCTAACATGTGGCATACCAAAAAATTAGATCAATATGGAAAATCCCAAAAAAATATCTATTTTATCCAATTGTGCTCTTTTCCAAACTCAACAATTTTTTGTTGGTTTATTGTTGGTCCAAATTTGATGAGAGGTAATGAAGAGACAATGGATTTTAACTATGTACTTGAGATCATTGTTGGAGACCCATCTTTTTCAACTATTCCTTTTCTGAAATGATATTTGTTTCTTAGAAAAGGATGATCATTTGGAAGAAATATATGATGAGAGTCTAAAAGACAATATTTTTTTTCTATTGAAAAGCATAAACATGTACGAACATGATTTTAGACCATGTGCACTCTAGACAGATAACATGTCATACGTTGGGAAGTCACTAATTGTCCACATCAATGCAGCTTTCAAGTAGGAAGTTTTGTTTCACAACAACATCATATGTATTAACACTGCTACTCCATAGTGAATTTAACTCATCAATCAATAGTTTCAAATAAACACCAATATTGTTTTTGGATGACCTGGAATTAATAATGTCAAAAAGATATATGGATTCTTCACCAACACCCATGGAGGTAAATTGTATGGAGTTATAAAGACATATCAATATGAATACTGACTATCGTAAGTACCAAATGGACAGAAACCATCAATAGAAAGACCCAATCACACATTTCAAGCTTCAAAAGAAAAAGAAGGATGCACTTGGTCAAAATATTTTCATGAATCACCATAAGAGTGATGATTTAAGATTTTACTAGTTGAAATATTGGTTTTGTGTCATGACATCAATGATGTTATGTTTTGATACATAAATAAACACTACAATTTGGGTGTAAGTGGAAAATATCTCAATTGTTTTACAGAAATAAATCCATACTTCCCTGCTTGAGCTTCTTTATACCTGGATTGTCCACATTTAGGACAATTATCCAATGACTCATTTTCACCATATTATAACATGCAGTTATTTTAGAATGCATGAATCTTCTGATAACCAAGACTCAGATTACGAACCAGCCTCTTGCTCTCATATAAATTTGTAGGCAACACATTTCTTTTAGATAGTAGTGTTTTTAACAAAGTGAATATCTGATCAAAACAACTATTTAACATTCCATTATCTGATTTAATAGCCATAAATTTAGCAACTATTTCAAACTTTTTTATCTTACAACCATGATATAAGGCATCCTCAACAGACCTCAACAACTCATATAAATGAGATAGTTCCAACTTAGGAGTTAAATCAATATCATCCTGAGTTTCAGTTTGTTGAAAAGATGGATCTGCCACATCATGTACAAAATTTTGAAATCATGTTGGATCTAGAACCAAATTATTAGTATCTTTTTCAGAACTGCGTTCACCATGTTGATACTAAAAACATAATTTGGTTGAAAAAAAATGTAAAAATTTACCTCCAATGTTGTCAAATGTGTCATACGTCCTCAGAACACATTTTTTACAAGGACACTTAATTGTCCCTTTTGAAACAAATTTTGGTTTTGATGATGTAAATGATAAGAAAGCTTGAACACCCTCAATATATACAGGATTTAAACCAGAACTATTTGGATTCCTGTACTGATTTATCCAAGCATGATCATCTAATAATGATTATTGTTGACTTTCTTGTTCCATATTTTTCTAAAAAATATGAAATAATTATTTATTTTGTATAATTGGATATAAGATAAACACTATCCAAAAAATAGAATAAAATTAAATTCTCTTTTCTAGAAATTTATAATAATTTATATTATTTTATAGTTATTTATACTATTTTTTAATATTTTATACTAATCTACACTCATTTGTGAAAAATTATACTAATTACCACTAATTACTATTAATTAAAGGGATTTTTTACTAATTATTGTTAATTACCAGTGGCATAATTTCTAATGGATTGGAGGTAGCTCTTTTGCCCGATGACTCATCCCCTTGCAACTTTCTATGACTAAAATCATTATGAAAAGTCCTCTCCAACGTACAAATATCCATTTTTTATACATGGTTATGGAGTTAAGGGATACCTCACTACGCTTCTCTCCATGATTGTTCATATGAAAATTGATATTTGTATGTCAGAGCATACTTTTCATAGTGATTTCAGTCGAAGAAGTTCCAAGGAGATGAGTTGTTGGGCAGAAAAGCCTCTTTTGATCGATGCCTCAGCTTCTTGTAACTTTATCCCACTGAAATTAGTATGAAAAATCTTCTCTAATGTGGGACAAATTTTTAAGGAGTTGAGGCATCAATCAAAAGGAATGTCGCCAATTCACTAGAAATTGTACCAATTTTTCACAATATACTCAAATTTATTCCAATTTATTACTAATTAAACTTAGTTAATCCTAATTTATCCTATTTAATCCAAATTATTCCTAATGAATCCTAATTAATCGTAATTAATCCGAATTATTCCGAATTATTCCTAATTATTCCTAATTAATCCAAATTATTCCTAATTATTACTAATTATTACTAATTATTCTAAATTAATCCTAATTAATCCAAATTAATCCTAATGAATTCTAATTAATCCTAATTAATCCTAATTATTACTAATTATTTCTAATTAATCAAATTAATCCTAATTATTACTAATTAATCCTAATTATTACTAATTAATTCTAATTATTACTAATTAATCCTAATTATTTCCAATTAATCCTAATTATTACCAATTAATCCTAATTATTACTAATTAATCCTAATTATTAATAATTAATCCTAATTATTACTAATTAATCATAATTATTCCTAATTAATCCTAACTATTCCTAATTAATCCTAACTATTCCTAATTATTATAATGTATTACTAATCATTACCATTTATTACTAATTATTACTAATTAATCCTAATTAATCCTAATTATTACTAATTATTACTAATTAATCCTAATTATTACTAATTAATCCTTATTATTGCTAATTAATCCTAAATGATCTTAATTATTACATTTTATTACTAATTATTATAATTTATTACTAATTATTACAATTTATTACTAATTACAACAATTTATTACTAATTATAATAATTTATTACTAATTAATCCTAATTATTGATAATTATTACTAATTATTAGAAATTATTTCTAATTATTACAAATTATTATGAATTATTACAATTTATTACTAATTATTATAATTTATGACTAATTATTACAATTTATTACTAATTATTACAATTTATTACTAATTATTACAATTTATTACTAATTATTACAATTTATTACTAATTAATCCTAATTATTACTAATTAATCCTAATTATTACTAATTAATCCTAATTATTACTAATTAATCCTAATTATTAATAATTAATCCTAATTATTACTAATTAATCCTAATTAGACCTAAGTAATCCTAATTAATACAATTTATAACAATTTATTATAATTTATTACAATTTATTACAATTTATTACTAATTTTTACTAATTTTTACTAATTATTACAATTTATTACTAATTATTACAATTTATTACTAATTATTACAATTTATTACTAATTATTACTAATAAATACTAATTAACACTAATTAATACTAATTTTGACTAATTAATACTAATTAATGCTAATTATTACTAATTAATGCTAATTAATACTAATTAATCCTAATTAATACTAATTAATCCTAATTACTACTAATTAATCCTAATTAATACTAATTAATCCTAATTATTACTTATTAATCCTAATTATTACTAATTAATCCTAATTATTACTAATTAATCCTAATTATTTCTAATTGATTTTAATTACTACTAATTAATCCTAATTAATCCTAATTATTACAAATTATTACTGATTATTGAAAATTATTATAATTTATTACTAATTATTATAATTTATTACTAATTATTGCTAATTATTTCTAATTAACACTCACACATAATTATTCATAAAAATAAATACTGAAAAAACAAATATCTAATTCTAATTCTAATTTAATTGCATCTAATTAACAAAAATTATAAATAATTTAAAATAACTAAACAATAAAAAAAGATAAATACCTTGAGACTGAAGCTTTTGGAGTATAAAATCGCGGATTATGCTCTGATTTAAAAGTTTAAACTGTGAAAAATTTTCAGAAGAGATAAATAGAAGTTGAGAAAGGAGTAGAATGAGAGGGAAAACAGATGGGGGTATATATAGGTTAGATTATTTGCGATTGAATTATTTGCGACGGTAATCCCGTCGCAAAAAAAATAGCATTTGCGACGGGTCCCGTCACAAATGTCCACTGCCCGCATTAATTACGAACGGTCGATAAAAAGTTATTTGTGATGGGGCAAGTATCCCGTTACAAATACTTAAAACCGCCGCCATACTTTTTCGACGGAAATAGAAACCTGTCGCAAATACCCCTACCCGCGGTTTGACGCACATTTCACGCCAAACCTTTTGCAACGGGTCCTTACCCATCGTCGCAAATAGCCCCTTCTGACGGGTTATTTGCAACGGGCCCCTGACTTGTCACAAATAACCCATCACAAAAGACCATTTTTCCCGTAGTGTATCGTCTCCACGTCGTGGTGTAATTTTTTATTCAACACTACTTTATTTGGATGGATATAATGATGAGTATAATGGATATAAATAATAAATATAACAAGATAATGATTTTGTACAATTAATATACCATCCAATTTCATACCATTTAATCATTAAGGGAATGATATCGTCGCTCGTGCATGCGTACGGCCTACCGTTGACACGACACGGTGAGATTTATTCTCCATGTTAACCATTCAAGAATAATTATAAAATTTATACAATGAGTAAAAATAATGATTATGCACTTTATATCATTGTGGATATGAATAAAATACATCTTACGCCTAACAAACATGACTTACACAACAAAACTTGCATAGGAAAACGATGCAGTTAACACCCGAAACAATGGCAATACTGAAATATTATTATCAAAATGATATAAAAAGATCATATATGATATCATGATTATGGATATGGTTATGATAAAATTTAATAACATACTTTAACCATTATACAGTAGGTTAACACACCCTCGACTAAAGGAAAGTACAATGTAAGGGTTAATTTCACAATCTCATTATTATCTGATGTTGTTTATATGTAAATATCTACTAGGACATCTTTATCATCTATGTCCATGTTTCATAAAATGTATTTCAAAATATTATCAACTATTGTTTAAATTTATTTTTACCCATGTTTGACTTTTTATAAAATGTTTTAAAAGGGATTTTTTTGTCATTTACCAAACGAGGAACTTTATGACATTTTTGACAAATTAAGGAAAGAATTTTTTAACTTATACGATGCAAGCAACTATTTTCCTCCGTTATGACGCCTTAACATTTTGGAACTTCCCTTATAATCTTACAAGGTTATTTTCAAAAGAAATTTTTTCTTTTATAATTATGTGGCTTTTAAATGATTTCAATGTAAAAAATGGATATTTCTCTTAAAGAGTTTTAATGATTTTATTAGATTATTTTCATCTATGTCAATATCCTTTGTTGAATTTTATGCTTAATTGAGGTTTATTTCTTATGATTCAATCTTCTATATTGTATTGAATGTTTTATGATATGTTTGAATGTGGATGTGCTATTTTTATACCATTTGTGGTTTATAATTAAAGTATTAACATTTCATATACTAGTTTTTATACTAATGTTTATGTTATGTTTTAACCCTTTTATAAGAGGAATGTATTGGACTTAGTAAGTGATGGGTGGGGCCCACTATAACTCCTCGATGCATCGGTAGGTCTCAGGAGACAAACTAGTGTCTTGTCATGAGGCCTTGACGGTATGTTTTTTTATGGTCTTGGCACGAGGACTTGACAATATGGTTATGATGTCCGAAATTATGCATTTTCTCGTTATGAGATTAGTTATTGATATTACATGTGATTGTTCGACTAGTAGAATATCCATGTGAATGTTTAAATGTAATTATTTGATTTATTCTTGTTTTATTATGTTCAAGATTATGCTTAAATGGCTTGTGTTTCAATTTTATACTTTCCTTAAAGTTTATGGTTATTTATGAAAGCTTATGATGTATTGATTAACCTTACTGAGCATCTGAGCTCACCCCTTTCTTATGTTTTATTTTTCCAGGATTTCATGAAGTGTATTATGATTTATATACAAGGTTAAACTAGGAGAATAATGGTGTTCTCGAAGGATTGCCTTTGTTGTATTTTATATTTTGATTTTTTTATAGAGTTCATGTATGTAGTCTATTTTCCAAGACTGTTAAACTGATCAGTCCTTCAGGATTTGATTCCTTATAATCATGCTAATGTATTAAAATAATGCATCAACTCTGGGCTTTTGGGGTCGGGTCATTACGATGATAAGATTTTGGAGATTCAAGTGTGTGTTATACAAGTGTGGCAAACAAAAGCATCAAAATTTACAGATGACTTAGTTTTCATCGATCTACTTCTTGTAGATAGAACTGTAAGTTTACATTCATTAACATTTTATAAAGATTATTCAATATTGTTACATCTAATATAAAACTAATCATTTACTAAACTATGTTGTTAACTACTGATGATATCTAAATATTTCAAAAGTTAGTCTCGAGAGTGTAATTAATTATCAAGTTCTATTTATTTTTTGTTTGTAATGAAATGTTTAACGCAGCAACTTGTAGGAAACAACGATTCAAGCAACAATTATAGGATGATAACTCATTTCAAGGTACAAAATGTTTCTTCATGAAGGTGTCTATTTTATAATACATAATTTTCAAATTAGTGAAAATAATGGAAAATATTTAGAAAGTCATCACAAGTGTAGAATATTATTTAACTGGAGCACCCATATCAGACTTTCTGATGCACCTTTTCAACCTTTTTATTCCATTTTATTCCTTTAAAAGATATCAAAGAGGGAAGGTTCCAAAAGATTACCTTATAAGTATTCCATTATCATTGATAACACATGCTAATAGTAGTACTCTGTGTCATTTCCCTTATATATTTACTATTTCAACTTCATACAGTGTTGTTATTTATTCCTCTTACGCAGTGATATCAATATTCAATAAGACATCATAGTAAAATTGTTGGTATGTTTTGTAATAACCTAAATAACTAAGTTGAAACTTTAAAAAACATTCAGCAGAGTACATGTAACAAAAGAAGATTTGTGCATCCTTTGTTTATAGATAAATTTGACTAATACCTACTATTTTACGATTACTGTTACTTGTTAACAATAGTACTATGTATCATTGTTCTTATATATTTACTATTTTAGGTTTATACAGTGATATTCTTTATTCCTCTTACGCAGTGACATCAATGTTCATTAATACATTACAGTAAACCTAATGGTATGTTCTATAATAACCCAAATAGTTAAGTTTCAACTTAAAAAAACATTTAACAGAGTACATGTAACAAAAACAGATTCATGCATCCTTTGTTTATGGATAAATTTGACGAAGACCTACTTTTTTCAGTTACTGTTACATACTAATAATAATATTTTGTATCATTGTTCTTATATATTTAAAATTTCAAGTTTATAAAGTGATATTCTTTATTCCTCTTACGTGGTGAGATTAATGTTCATTAATACATTAAAGTAAAACTATTGGTATGTTCAGTAATAACCCAAATAATTAAGTTTCACCTTTAAAAAAATAGTCTGCAGAGTACATGTAATGAAAACAGATTTGTGGATCCTTTTTTATGGATAAATTTGATGAAGAATTTCTATTTTATAGTTAATGTTTCTTTTTTTATGCAAAACAGATGTTTCTAGCATGCTTCGTAAATATCAAGCACCATAACTTTGGGAAAACCACAATAAAAGAATGCAGATTACCTTAAGGGATGGTAGGTAATGTTCTATAAATAATTAAAATAACTGAACTATGTTACTCACACAATTTAATAATACACTACACTTTATATGTAATTCTTACAATGGAGAAACCATTATCTATACATTATGGGATGAATATATAGATCATCTCAGTACACTATTATTATATGAAACAACAAAAAATTTAGTCCTTCAACTTGTCCATGAAAAATGGCTCCCCAATACGTTTTCGCATATAACACTTACTATAAAATATTCTATTAATATGTTAATAACACTATGTATTACATTTCTCACTGAAATTGTTATTGAAATTCAAAACTAATTATTATTAGCATGAGTTTCAATACCACCAAGAATCTACTGAATCTAAAATTTCCTATAGTCCACTAGATTGAAAACAGGTTGTCCAGTTATCTACTGTTGAAAAAATATCTCTTATTAATATAAAATTTTGATTTCTAACTTAAGGTGTTCAGTTAACACCTACAATTAGTCCACTAGATTGAAAATAGGTTGTTCAACTATTTTGATTTATAACTTAAGTTCTACTGAATCTCTCTTATTAATATTATTATTTTTAGTCATTTACTTATAATATTTTCATGACATAAAACTACTATTAAAATACTCTACAGTTAGTCATATGTTGTTTACCAGATTCAATATAGATACTTTATAGTATTTTGAAAACTCTGATAAAAGACTACCAATAGAGTAATGTGGTGAGTTTTGGTGTGGGCATCTTGTCTCGAAACAAACCACCTTATTTTAAAAACAAGAGAAAAATTATATAGATTACTACCTATACTGAGGTAACGTATGGTAATTAAAAAAAAGTAAATTATTTTCTCTATACGCATCTATTATAATTTGTGTAATCTTTTAACTCACATTTCATTGTAATTGCATTACAGGTAACAGAATGTACCACGTTAGCTGCTGTTACAAAAATAAAAATTCATTACAACTGGTATTATGAATCATGTCTTTCTTGCAAAAAGAAGGTATAATTTTTCAGTGAAAAATATTATTGTCAAAATTGTGGTGTACTCCCACTGGTAACTATACCAAGGTAATAGTTCGTAGTACACAATTATGATAATAAAATTATGTTATATTTATTTTTTAAACATTTATTTTCTATTTTAGACTAACATTATTCATGTATATATAACATCTTTGGAAAAAAACTCATTCTGATTTTATTGTCACTTTTAAAAACAATTTTCAGAGCAGTGTACTGTATTTCAAGAAGTAAAATTGTCATGCAACCATTAAAAATACATGATATACTTTAGAAATTATACCAACTACATTATATATTGTTGAAGATACCGACTGCAGTTGCTGGTCAGTGACAGTACTGGATATATTTCTATTGTCCTCTTTGAGAAACAAGTGATGCAATTTGTACCGAAATCTGCATCTCAGCTAAGAAAAAAACCTTATTCATGTAACTCATTATTAATTGTGTTTATATTATTCAAACTCTTTGTACATTTCTTAATAACTAATATATTCAATGTAGGGAAATGATGAGTTTGGTTTTCTAGCTGAGTTGAATATATTTAAACACAAAACACTGCTCATGACTATTGAGATTTCATATTACAAAGCCCGCAACCAACATCGACCCTGCGAACAAAATACATTCAACATACTTTTTGTTACATATTTGTCCTATAGAAGAAATTGATGTACAGTTTCCAATTCTATTTATATTGTTACACTTTTTTTCATTTCAAATAACAATGTCAAAATTTTAAAGATTAAAAAGTAATATATAAATAAAAAGTTCATATAATAAATTTTTTACAGTTGTCTTGATACATTATTTAACTGAACTATAAAATTTAATAAGCAGTGAGTATTTTCATTCAATATTATTATGTAGGATGCGGAACACCTTGGATTTTCAAGCATTGACAATCTACAGGCTGAAATTTTTGATATGTCTCCCTCCGGTGTTGTAACTTCGGTACAATATTCTAATATCTTTTCAAATTTGATGTTACTAAAAATTCAATAACTTTGTCATATAGGCTTCCTTTATTTGAAAACTGAAATATATATTATACACACATATTTTTGAGTCATTCCCTAATGCTAATACATAATTTATATGCAGAATAATTTGCTAAAAGAATTTGAACATGTAGAAAACCCCAAAAAAGGAAGCAATGGAACGGATTCAGACTGTCAGATCTCACAAAACATTGATGTTCAATTTCAAATAGCATCTTCCTCCATTTCAAAGAAGATGAAATATGAGAATATTGATTGAATCTACCCTCAAGGTAATGCATCTTTATCAATCTACCATTAATTACACTTTCATATTAAAAGCACATTAGAGATTCCATACTGGGCATTCAAAATATTATTTATTTTCTACTATTCTCTACCAAACAGTGGACTATGTTTTCATTTTGATGTGATGTGATTTTTTAATGGTTGTTTTGATAGAATTTAGAACAACATGTTGGGTAATTAAACTGGAAATAGCTACTTTTGACCCACTAGGAACCATATTTAAATTTAATAAATACATGATGTGTACGTTAGACAACATAGATTATATAATTGACTTCATTTAAGAACATGATTACTTTCCATATAGCAATGGACAGTTATTTTTAGAAATGTATAGATTCATACAAAACATTTAAAGTTGTATAGATTTTATTAATCCACATTTACATAATTATTTTTACAATTCATTAAACATTTGTATAGTTTTAACATAAATATTTATGAATGTACACATTGTTCAAATTGTATATACTACTACCTCTATAAAAATGTAAACTTTTCATATTCTTATGTAATGTTCATTTAAAAAACATACAGATTCATACTATTCATTTATAGTTTGTATAGATTTTATTAATCTTCTTTTAAGTAAAAATTTGAACACTTCATTAAACTATTGTACAGTTTTAATGAATTTCTTAAATGAGTACATCTGTAAAGATTTGATGTACAGAATCATACAATTTGCACAGTTTACTACATCTATAAGGATTTTATGCACATATTCATACATTTTGAATAGATTTGATGTTTAGATTCATACAATTTGCAAATGTACAAGTTTAAAAATATACAGATCCATACATTTCGCATAGATTTTCATTCTACTGTTTGATTTTTTTTAATCCATGTCTATGTGAGATTATTGGTCCTTTGGATTACTGTATTTCAAGTGATTAATATTTTTTCTTCCACATTTACAGTTAGATTAACAGGTTTGATTTGTACTGTAAGCAACTAACTCAACGCGGAACACCCTGGTTTGATTATTTATTTCAAGCTTGTATTTGGTTGCAGTTTGCAATAACTTGCAACAATTAATTACTTCAATGTTTTCATCAGAGTTTTTATTTTATTTTATGTGTTATTATGATGAAATGTGTTATGTGTAACGTCCCGGACCCGGGTGCCACGCAACGGGTGCCCCGAGCCCGGTTCGCCATGTGACCTCAAGCGCATTTCCCCAAATGCCAGAGGCTGCCGACTAGCAGTGAGGGCCCAGGTCTGATAGTGGGGAAACTATGCCCTCATTTGTCAAAGTGTAGCGCAGCGGAATACCAAAATAAACATACACGACAACGGAAGCAGTAAACCATACACAACTGAAATAAACTACAACAGTGGATATAACCAACAGTATATAAGTGATGATGCTACATGTTTCAAGTTCTAAGAAAACAGCCAGAACATGTTATACATCAATATAGTACAACAAAATACGGAGTACAGCAAAACAAGAAAAAGCTGGCAGCGGCATCGCGAGCCTAGGCTCGGTTCCATGCCCTCCTACTCCTCAGCAACATTCAAGTACCTGTATAGGGACTCTTTCCCCTATCTACACCTACAGAAACGTGATCTGTTTGGTCCGAAAAGCATGACCCAAACAGGGTGTGAGAAATATATCTCAGTAGGCACCCACCAAAGGCTCGTTCCCAACTGCGTGTAAGTACGCAACAACAGTGTGCAGTATTAAAATGCAATAAAGTAAGCAGTACTCAAAATTAACTAACTACCAGTTATATTGCCATTTTATTATTCATTTAATCATTTAACTTAGTAATATTCTGTGGTCAACAGCACCAAGCCCTCAGGCCAACCAGAACTGTGCCCTCAGGCTAAAATAGTAAACCACCCCCTCAGGCTATAAAGAATCCAACCCACAGGTATTGCCCTCAGGCGTAACAGAATTCTCACCCTCAGGCATACGAAGTGTCGCCATCAATCACAGAAGTCAAGCCCTCAGGCACGAAAGGTTTCCCTCAGGCAAAATAGGATGTTGCCCTCAGGCTAATACATTCATGCCCTCAGGCTAATACAGTGCAGTGCCCACAGGCTAATCACAATCACGCCCTCAGGCTAAATGAAACAACGCCCTTAGGATAAACAGGTAACCGGGCCATGCCCAATAGGTAAACAAGCAGTAACAAGCAATTCCTCTCAAGACAATTCTACAATTACTACTTTAAAGGCATACCCTCGGGTATCCTGGCCAAACGGCTAAACAGTGAAACACACCCCTGGGGTGGTTCCGAATCCAAACAACGATCCCAACCAGCATTTTATTATCACAATTAAGTACCTAATCAATTCTAGGCATTAAATATAGCAACGGCCTCAGCCACACGATACCCCAACATAGGTTCATGGCACAAAAACACACAAAAACGCATGACAGTTGGAAAATAAACACTAAGCCACCTATCTTATGCGCCAACGAACGTTATACTCGAACGTCGACTCCAGAAACGCCCAAGAACAATGTAGATCTGACGAAGAACAAAACTCATTCAAATGTAAATAACTTACGTTAGGAGAAGAATTGGTAATAACGGTACCAAGAGAGGAGAGGGATTACCCGTGGGGTTTCAACGAGATCGTCCGAAGCCGAATCAGATTCCATACAAACACCCGGCGGATATTCAAAGGGTCGGCTGTCCTCCTTGGCTCCAAATCGGCTCAAGTGTCTCCTCTTCCAAATGAGGAGGCTACTACCTATTTTAAGCCGAAAAAACAAAGTACACGGCGTGTACTTCTGAGTACACGGCGTGTACTTCTTTCATTTAACTGTTCATTTGGTACCACCGCCACACTGTTCATCCGTCGACCTGAGTACACGGCATGTGCTCCCAAGTACACGACGTGTACTGTCGCCCAGCTAGCGGCGACTCCACTGCCTCACTATTCTTGCCTGCCGACTGACTACACGGCGTGTAAGTACCACTGCACGGTGTATAGTCAGTTCCTACACCCTTTGTCATCGGCATGACTACACGCCCCATGTACCCATCCCACACAGCCAAGAGTACACGGCGTGTAGAAAATTACACGGCGTGTAGTTCCAAAAATTTAGGATTTTCCCCATTTTCCATATTTTCTCCAAAAACACTTAAGGAAAAGGAAAACGAAGAAGCATATACCTCTAAATAAGAACTGGGTTATTACAAACTTTCCCCCTTATAGCAATTCGTCCCCGAATTTCCCTTCCAAGGGTGGCGAAGATAAAGCTTAGAACAGCTCTGGCCACTGAGCACGTACGTCGGCCTCCCGCTCCAAGGTCTCGTCCTGCACCCGGCCATGCTGCCATAGCACCCGTACGAGAGAAACTGATCGGCCTCAGAGAACCTTCGTGCTCCTATCAACGATACGGATCGGATGTTCCTCAAAGGACGCATCTGCCTCCAGCTCAACCTCCTCAGGCTGAAAGACTTGAGACGGGTCTGAATGGTAGCGACGCAACTGAGACACGTGGAAGACGTCGTGAATGGCTCAGTACCGTTGCGGTAACTGCAACTGATAGGAAACCAGCCCGACTCTCTCCAGAATCTCAAATGTTCTCACATACCTCGGTGAAAGCTTACCCTGTCTCCTGATCCGTTTGTGTCCCAGTCTTGGTGAAACACGCAAGAAAACCTGGTCCCCGACCACGAACTCCAAAGGTCGTCTACGGCGATCAGCATAGGATTTCTGACGAGACTGCACAGTAGCCATCCGCTTCTGAATCAACTGGACCTACTCAGATGTCTCCTGCACGAGCTGTGGCCCCAGTAAAGCTACCTCACCTGCCTCTAACCAGCACAAAGGTGATAGGCATGGCCTACCATATAAAGCCCCATATGGTTCCATCTCAATAGTTTCCTGAAAACTATTGTTATAGGCAAACTCGACTAAGGGTATATGCTTCTCCCAACGGCCCCCAAAGTCTAGGACGCATGTGCGCAGCATGTCCTCTAGCACCTGTATCGTCCGCTCTAACTGGCCATCTGTCTGAGGGTGGTATGTTGTGCTCAGAAGCACCTGTGTACCCAGCGCCCTCTGAAAATTATTCCAGAAATGAGACGTAAAGCGGGCGTCCCAATCTGAAACGATAGAACGAGGGACCCCATGAAGACGTACGATCTCTCGGATGTATCGCCTTCCAAGCTCATCAATACTGAAGGTCTCCTTGATCAGAAAAAAGTGAGCTACCTTCGTGAGTCTATCCACAACAACCCACACGGCGTCATTGCCTCGAGGTGACCTCGGAAATCCCGTCACGAAATACATCACGACATCATCCCATTTCCACTCTGGAATGGGTAACTGCTGTAACAGCCCAGCTGGCCTCTGGTGCTCTGCCTTCACCTGCTGACAAGTGGAACACCTCGTAACAAAACCAGCTATCTCTCTCTTCATACCCAGCCACCAGTACTGACGCCTCAAGTCATGGTACATCTTGGTAACCCCGGGATGAACTGCCCAAGTTGAATCATGAAACTCCCGCATCAGATCCTCGTGTATATCCCCTGGAACCCATACTCGTCCATGGGAACGCAAAACCTCATCATCTCCTATCGTCCAATCGGGAGGAGGGTCCCCAGTTGCCACCGACTCCCGTAGAACTAGGCCTTCTGAATCAGATAGCTGCCTCATCCTCACTCTGTCCAGGAGGGTAGAATTCACAGCTAAAGAGGAAAGATAAGCCTTCCCCTGACTATCATGCACCTCCGGATGTATCTTAGAGAACAAATCCATAAGCTGCCACTCACCACTGGCCTCCTGCACTGCCTGTATCTAAGTCTTCCTGCTCAGTGCATCAGCTACTGCATTACCCTTACCAAGTGTATAGGAAAGCTCAAAATCGAAGGACTGTAGGTACTCAACCCACCTTCTCTGCCTCAGATTCAAGTCACGCTGTGTAAAGATATACTTGAGGCTTTTGTGGTTAGTGAAAACCACAAAATGCTCTCCCAACAGATAATGTATCCAACAGCGCAACGCATGCACAACTGCAGCCAACTCGAGATCATGCGTCGGGTAATTCCTCTCATGTGGCCTCAACTGCCGAGACCCGTATGCAACAACTCGGTCGCCCTGCATCAAAATGGCTCCCAGCCCAATCCCTGATGCATCACAGTAAACTGTATAGCTCTTCCCCTGCTCGGGGAGTATCAGGATCGGTGTTGATGTCAACCTTCCCTTCAGGTCCAAAAAATCTATCTCGCAAGCTTCTGAACAAACGAACTTCACACCCTTCTTAGTCAGTCCCGTCAACGGTGCTGCTAAGCGGGAGAAGTCATGTATGAAGCGTTTGTACTAACCAGCCAGCCCTAAGAAACTCTGTATCTCAAACACGTTCTTAGGCTGATCCTAGGAAACTACTGCTCTCACCTTCTCTGGGTCTACTACAACTCCTGCCTCTGAGATAATGTGACCCAGGAAGTGAATCTAGTCCATCCAAAAGTGGCACTTTGAGAGCTTAGCATATAGCTGATGCTCTCTCAGTGTACTCAATACGATCTCAAGATGGGTGGCATGGTCGTGTCGAGTGTGAGAGTACACTAAGATTTCGTCCATGAATACTACCACAAATGAATCAAGATACGGATGGAACACACGATTCATCAGAGCCATAAAAACTGTTGGCGCGTTCGTCAGTCCGAACGGCATAACCAAGTACTCGTACAGACCATATCTGCTCCGAAAAGTTGTAAGTGATATATCTGATGGTCTCACGTGCAGCTGATGATAACCGAATCTCAAGTAAATCTTCGAGAACACTCGTGCTCCATGAAGCTGATCAGACAGATCATCTATCCTTGGCAAGGGATATCAGTTCTTAACCGTCAACTGGTTCAGCTTCCGATAATCCATGCAAAGTCTGAGGGTACCATCTGCCTTCTTCGCAAAAAGGACCAGAGAACCCCAAGGAGAAGTATTAGGTCAGATAAAACCCTTCGCCTGTAGCTCCTCTAACTACCTCTTGAGCTCCTGCAACTCAGGCGTGGCCATCCTATAAGGAGGAATGGACACCGGTGCTGCTCCTAGCACAAGCTCGATAGAGAAATCCACCTCACGCATTAGAGGTAGACCTGAAAAGTCGTCCGAGAAGACATCCCTGAAACGATCAACAACCGGAGGGAAATCCGTCTGATAAGTCCCCTGATCATCCAGATATAAGCTCACTATCTGGGTTGTGACTCCACCTCACCCATGATGCTCTGGTCCAGCTCGACTCGCCTAAACATCCCATTCTCCCTTGTATAGAAACTCTCCACCCTCTGGTGACGTGAAACGCACCCTGCGACGATAGCAGTCTACAAAGGCTCGGAAAGGAACCAACCAGTCCATCACGAGAATGATGTCATAGCTCATCATCTCCAAGACATAGAGGTCCCAAAGGAAGTGACACCCACCAACCTCAAGGGGGCACTCCTTGCACTGACGCACACCAGCCGTTCTAGTCCCCAACGGAGTGTCTAGCATCAATATATCAGAAGAATTAGAAGCACCGATCCCAAGGCTCTCCACAATGGGTGCATATATGAAACTAGGTGTAGCACTCATATAAAAAAGCACTGAAGATAAGACAGAAGCTACTAGAATAGTACCTCTGACTGTAGAAGGTCCGGGATCCTGCTCTCGTTGGGTCTGCTGTACTGCATATGCCTACCCAGTGTCGCGGCCCTGCGACACAGCCTGGCTACCCTGAGCTGTCCCGCCCTGCTGCCTCTGTGATCTTGGTGTCTGGCTACCACGGCCATGACCACCATCTCGGCTTGCACGCCCTGATGTATTCCAATTCCCCGACTGGTAAGAAGCCACTGGACCTGCTCCCGCACACGGAGTCTGCCCAGAACCCCTCTCACTAGCCACTGGTGGAACCGCCCTGAAAAAGCGCTGCAGATGACCCATCTTGCCGCATGATCGGCACTCCACTGGGTCTCGTGGACACTGTGGCCTCTTGTGCCCCTCTCTACCACACTGGTAGCACCTGACCGGTCCACCTGAAGAAGTTGCCTGGATGGTACTTCTGCCCTGAGAGAAGTCCATCTGTCTCTTCCTCTTGCCCGCAGAAATAGTATCAGTAACTGGTACTGAAGCACCCTGGCCCACACCACTAGCTTCCCACAGGTTCCTCTCAGAAATCAGTTCCTGGTTTACAATAGCGTGTACTGAAGGCAACCTGAAAACATTCACCAGCGCTCGGATGTCATACCGAAGACCATCCTAAAAACGTCTGGCTCTCAACGTCTCATCACCTACCAGCACGGGTGCAAAATGCTGAAGCTCCGTAAAATGAGCATAATAGTCCATCACTGACATGGCGCCCTGCTGCAGATTCATGAACTCTCGAGCTCTATCTGCCCTCAGCGTCTCGGGAAAGAAGAAGTCATAAAAGACTGCCTAAAAATCTTCCCATGCCATGTCTCTGTGATGCTCTGACTGGGTGGTGACATCCCACCACCTCTTGGAGGAATCACGCAGCATATAAGTCACGAGCTTGACCCTCCTCCCTGGAGGTGTCTCAAGATGCTCGAAAATAGTCTGCATCGATCCTATCCAAGATTCCGCAGCCTCTGGTCCTCCATACCCTGAAAACATGGGCGGCTGCTGCTGCTGGAAGATACGTGTCAGCTCAGCCATAGATGTAGCAGCCTGCGGTGCTCCCTGAAAGGTCTGCATGAACTGCATAAAGCCTTCACAGAACTGCGCCTCCGCGCCTGTGTCCGGTATAGCAGCTGGTGCCGCATCTGGCTCTACTGGAGGATCAACTGGTAGCCCATGGCCCACCATCTCCGGAGTATAATCGTCGCCGCTCTCCTGGCGAACAACTCGCGGTCGTCTAGGCGGCATGACACTACAAGGTCAAAACCACGCCTCAGATTCAATATTATTAAGATCGAAAAGTGAAGGAACCACAAAGTAAACAAGAGGAAGAAGGCATTTCAAAATTTGCAAAACAAGACTACACGGCGTGTACACTGACTACACGGCGTGTACTTGACTTTCGTTCCCCTGCCCGGGTCCTTCTACATGGCTAAGCCACACAACTTTCGTCGAACAAAACTACACGGCGTGTATAATATCTACACGGTGTGTACGGTTTTATTTTCAAACTGCCCGTGTCGTCTGTGACATGGCCGACTACTCGACTTACAACTACACGGCATGTTACACCCATACATGGCGTGTACAGCCCCCATTTCCCAGCCACACGGCTAACTCCACACGGTCTGTCCTCAGACAAGACTACACAGCGTGTACCATAGGTACACGGCGTGTTCAGAGAGAGGTGACACTGGCCTGTGTTGTTAGTTACACGGCCAAGTCCCCAGGTCATACTACACAGCGTGTCCATAATTGACACAGCGTGTTCTGTCAAGGAGTTCACCGACCCATGTTGTTAGTTACACGGCCGGACTCCGGGTCACACTACACGGAGTGTCCATTCGGTACATGGTGTGTTTTACCCAAGCCTTTCCCTACCCCATGTCGCCGCCCACATGGTTTGTGACACGGGAAGAGACTACACGGCGTGTACTCAGGGTACACGACGTGTACTCAAAAAGTTCATTTTTCTTCCTGAACAGAAGAGAATACACGGCGTGTATAAAAATACTACACGGCGTGTATACTGGGTTTCCGGACAGTATGCCTCAGAAACTTCTCTGGAACCCAGAAAATACCGTAAAACAACACCTAAGTGTCAAATTCCGACCTGTGGGGGCCCATACTCCCCACGACCCAAAGTTTGACATCGTATGTGTGTTATAACCAATAAACAGTCAATGATCCACCAATTTCCGATCAATGGGGGACCATACTCCCCAAAAACAAAAGTTTGGCGTCAATTCTATAAACAAACTCAAACAAAAATATCATATCACAAGGCAGGTATTTATCAAGCAGTTATCACAACAGCATGCTTTATTAGCACAACAACTATCACAACAACATGCAAATTCTAATGCACCTACATGGCATGGAAACTATGTCTGGCATGTGATATCTAACATGTGCCTATATGATGCATGACATGGCATACTCTCATCTCATCGGGTTGCAACTAAATAGAACTCATAGATAAAATATAAACTGCACAGTCGCAAAGTGCGTCACCCAATGGTGAAAACATCTCAACCGTAACATTTGCAAAATCAAAAGAATACAAAATACGAGGTAGACTGGCTTTTCCCTGTACACGGGTTAGCTACGCCCGGGCACAGCTTATTACCAACTACCGTTCTGTCCTATCCCTGACCATGTCTCCAAATAGTAAGTCAAAGAAAGGAAACCCTCTGATACCACTTTGTAACGTCCCGGATCCGGGTGCCACGCAACGGGTGCCCCGAGCCCAGTTCGCCACGTGACCTCAAGCGCATTTCCCCAAACGTCAGAGGCTGCCGACTAACAGCGAGGACCCAGGTCTAATAGTGGGGAAACTATGTCCTCATTTGTCAAAGTGTAGCGCAGCGGAATACCAAAATAAACATACACGACAACGGAAGCAGTAAACCATACACAACTGAAATAAACTACAGTAGTGGATATAACCAACAGTATATAAGTGATGATGCTACATGTTTCAAGTTCTAAGAAAACAGCCAGAACATGTTATACATCAATATAGTACAACAAAATACGGAGTACAACAAAACAAGCAAAAGCTGGCAGCGGCATCGCGGGCCTAGGCTCGGTCTCATGCCCTCATACTCCTCAGCAACAGTCAAGCACCTGTATAAGGACTCTTGCCCCTATCTACACCTGTAGAAACGTGATCTATTTGGGCCGAAAAGCATGACCCAAATAGGGTGTGAGAAATATATCTCAGTAGGCACCCACCAAAGGCTCGTGCCCAGCTGCGTGTAAGAATGCAACAACAGTGTGCAGTAGTAAAATGCAATAAAGTAAGCAGTACTCAAAAGTAACTAACTACCAGTTATATTGTCATTTTATTATTCATTTAATCATTTAACTTAGTAACATTCTGTGTTCAACAACACCAAGCCCTCAGGCCAACCAGAACCGTGCCCTCAGGCTAAAATAGTAAACCACGCCCTAAGGCTATACAGAATCCAACCCGTAGGTATTGCCCTCAGGCGTAACAGAATTCTCGCCCTCAGGCATACGAAGTGTCGCCCTCAGGCACAGAAGTCAAGCCCTCAGGCACGAAAGGTTGCCCTCAGGAGAAATAGGATGTTGCCCTCAAGCTAATACATTCACGCCCTCAGGCTAATACAGTGCAGTGCCCACAGGCTAATCACAATCACGCCCTCAGGCTAAACGCAACAACGCCCTCAAGCTAAACAGGTAATCGGGTCATGCCCAACAGGTAAACAAGCAGTAACAAGCAATTCCTCTCAAGGCAATTCTACAATTACTACTTTAAAGGCATACCCTCGGGTATCCTGGCCAAACGGCTAAACAGTGAAACACACCCCTGGGGTGGTTCCGGATCCAAACAACGATCCCAACCAGCATTTTATTATCACAATTAAGTACCTAATCAATTCTAGGCATTAAATATAGCAAAGGACTCAGCCACACGATACCCCCAACATGGGTTCAAGGCACAAAAACATACAAAAACGCACGACAGTTGGAAAATAAACATTAAGCCACCTACCTTATGCGCCAACGAACGTTATACTCGAACACCGACTCCAGAAACACCCAAGAACGACGTAGATCTGACGAAGAACAAAACTCATTCAAACGTAAATAACTTACGTTAGGAGAAGAATTGGTAAGAACGGTACCAGGAGAGGAGAGGGCTTACCCGTGCGGTTCCAACGAGATCGTCCGAAGCCAAATCGGATTCCATACGAACACCCGGCGGATCTTCAAAGGGTCGGTCGTCCTCCTTGGCTCCAAATCGGCTCAAGTGTCTCCTCTGCCAAATGTGGAGGCTACTGCCTGTTTTAAGCCAAAAAAACAAAGTACACGGCGTGTACTTCTGAGTACACGGTGTGTACTTCTTTCATTTAACTAGTCATTTGGCGGCACCGCCACACTGTTCATCTGTCGACCTGAGCACACGGCATGTACTCCCAAGTACACGGCGTGTACTGTCGCCCAGCTGGCGGCGACTCCACCGCCTTACTATTCAAGCCTGCTGACTGACTACATGACGTGTAAGTACCACTACACGACGTGTAGTCGGTTCCTACACCCTTCGTTGCCGGCATGACTACACGCCCCGTGTACCCATCCCACACGGCCAAGAGTACACGGCGTGTGGAAAAGTACACGGCGTGTAGTTCCAAAAATTTAGGATTTTCCCCATTTTCCATATTTTCTCAAAAAACACTTAAGGAAAAGGAAAAAGAAGAAGCCCGTACTTCTAAATAAGAACCGGGTTCTTACATTCTGCACATTAGAAGATACTACTATCTTAATTCTTAATTCATTTTTATTTCTTTATATGATATTTTTATGAATGGTTTTATGTGACTCATGATGCTTTCTTTATGCACTGTTACATTTGTTAATGCCGACCTTTGGACATCAGCTTCTTTCACCATCTTTGGTTATTGCAGTGGGTGTGACTCCAACAATATCAGATATAGTTTTTACAAATGATGTTTAATCCATGATTTGGTTTAAAGGTTCAATCGCTGAAACTATTTTAGTTTAACTCCTATTTTGGGAATTGGGTCACCTCTCAAGCAAGGGACAAACTTCTCTTGATGTTAGGCAATGTAATAATGCGTTAAATTACGCTGTCTTTTGTAATATTGCGATTCAATTTAAAAATCAACCACATTCTTAGCATGGAAAATAATGATAATTGTGCATGAAACAATCACACATGATATTCATATGTGAATAATTTATGGAATGGAATCAACATTTAAATATTAATCACATTATTTATTGTTTCTTATAAACAATTTTTTTATTAGACTTCATTGATGAAAATTCACTGCATGAGACTTAATAGAGTATTTTATTATTAACATGTCAACCATGTTCATATTCTCTTACGTAAACAAATATTAATCATTATTGACCCAATATTAAAATATAAGAACCGTTCAACATCAAATGTTCTTAATAAAATCAATTCTATCAATTCACCAGCTACACCTTTGATACTAATATTTTCACTAACATATTTATAGAATCCTGATATAAAACCCACAATGCACACTAACCATGCTCTAAGTATTCAGATATTTTTTCCCTTCTGACATTATCAGTACATAAGTATTTTCACTATATATATATCACTTATTCCTCACTTATTCAACTAGATAAATCTAATACAGTTTCCAATAAATAATAGATGTGTTATGATTTCATATCTAATAAATAATTCTCATGAAAAATTCCTTGCTACTGCGTCCCAATCAACTGCACGAAGACAAATACTAGTTAGCGATATAAAACCTAGAAATAAATTGCTAAAAGTTCACCGATGTTTTATTATATCGTTTACACCATCATATAGATGACGATACATACATCCATTACAACACACATGAGTTTTTTGGTAAGAGATATAAAAATCATCAAATTGAGAATATGAATAGAGAACAATTTGCTACAAAGAAAATTTATCCACAACCAATCCATTTATTTCATAAATCATCCAACATTAAAGGTGTAATTTTGCAACTAAATTCAATTCTTTAGTCTAATTTGAATCTAGCCGTCCTTTGAGGTAGGAACTGGACACCTTGCTTTACCTGTACTCGAGCCGACGGGATAGGGAGCGGGTAGGCGACGGTGAGAGATCGAGGTCCTTTGGTGTGGATGTTGCAGGACCGAGAGCCGTCGCAGAGGGTATCTTCGCTTCTACTCGTCTCCGGTTTTCAGGTCGGTAAACCCTAATTATCATCCCCCTCTCCGAATCGATGTGACCAGTGACGGCGTCTCATCGTCTGGATTTGATCAAATTTTGTTCGATTTTTGGCTCAAACCCCCTTTTCTCGTTCCTGTTTTTGATCGCTTTTCCTGGCGATCTGATAGATCGCTCCTCGCCCATGAAGGAGCCGAGCCTCACAGAGCCGATCGGGCAGAACCTCATCAAGCTTATCAGCAATGTCTGCTTCTCCCTGTTCGTCATCTCCGTCCTCGTTTTCACCATCATCGCCATCACCTATCAGCCCCCCGATCCTTGGCTCGAATCCTCCCCCGCCCTCACCAAGCTCTTCACGCGAGTCGAGAACGCAACCTTCATACACGACGATTCCGTCCTCAAGACCGGCGAGGACTTCAGCCCTGCCGCCACCCCGGGACAGCCCGTTCCGAACACCGCGCCCCTGATCGAGAGCCCCGAGCAGAAAAACCCCAATTCGTCCTTGAGCACTGGTTGCGGGGAGGACGCGGGATCGGTGAACTGTTCCGACCCTCGAGTGTTGATGGCGATCCAGCGGTTCAATTCGAAGCACTTCAAGTCGATCGCGTTCCTGGATTATCCCACCTCGGCGAACGGGTCGAAACCGGATGAGTGTGACGTTGCTTGGAAGTTTAGAAACAAGAAGGAAAGGTCATGGAGGAAGTACAGAGATTTCCGGAGGTTCAGGCTCGCCGTGGGCAAGAACTGCAGCTACGAAGTGCAGCACGTCGGCAGATGGCATTCGGGAATCAACGCCCGGCGGGCAAGGAGCAGATTCGGCGGTGCTTCCCGGGGGGTTGAGAACGCCACTGCCACCGCCACGCCTGTCCATGACATAGAAATCAATGATACCATCCCCGCCATGGGCTCTGAGAAGGCACTCCGGAACGGAAAATTCCTGTATTATTCTCGGGGTGGAGATTACTGCAAGGGAATGAATCATTATCTCTGGAGCTTCCTGTGTGCGCTCGGGGAGGCTCGGTATTTGAACAGGACTTTCGTGATGGATCTGAGTGTTTGCCTGGCTGCGCCGTACAATCCGAGCAACAAGGATGAGGAAGGGAAGGACTTCCGTTTTTACTTCGATTTCGAGCATCTCAAGGAGCAGGTGTCCGTCGTGGAAGAAGCTGAGTTCCTCAGCGCCTGGAAGCTGATGGACAGGAGCCGTAAGAAGAAGGTCCCGGTGAGGAAGGTGACCAGCTACAAGACCACGCCCATGCAGCTGAAGAGGGACAGGAGCACAATCATCTGGAGACAGTTCGACGGCACGGAGCCGGAGAATTACTGGTACAGGGTCTGTGAGGGGCCGGCAGCTAAGCACGTCCAGCGGCCCTGGCATGCTCTGTGGAAATCGAAGAGGCTGATGAACATAGTGTCAGCGATCAGCGGGGGGATGGACTGGGACTTCGATTCAGTTCATGTGGTTCGTGGGGAAAAGGCGGAGAACAAGAAGCTGTGGCCTCATCTGGATGCGGATACGTCGCCCGAAGCGCTGGTGGGGAAGTTGAGGGGGATGATCCAGCCATGGAGAAACCTGTACATTGCGACCAACGAGGCGTTCTATAGTTACTTTGACAAGCTGAGGTCTCAGTACAAGATTCATTTGCTGGATGATTACAGGGAGCTGTGGGGGAACAAGAGTGAGTGGTACAATGAGACGAGTGTCCTGAACGGTGGCCGGCCGGTGGGTTTTGATGGGTACATGAGGGTGGCGGTGGACACGGAGGTTTTCTACCGGGCAAAGACGCGTGTGGAGACTTTCTATAATCTGACCAGAGATTGCAAGGATGGGGTTAACACATGCTGAACAGGTTAGCATTCTTCTTGAATGAATCGCGCTGCACCTTGATTTTACATGCGTTCCTTGTAGAGGGTTTTAGGATATTGATCCCACTCGAGTTTGACCTGATTCTTGTTGTTCTTGCAATGTTACCTGTCACTAGACGAATCCACTGGTCTTTCAAAAAAAAAAAAAATGAATTCTTTTGAATTGCAAACATGCTGGTTTTGCCTCGTATTTCATTATGATTTTGAATGTCTATTTTGATGGCAATAGGTTGATGGAAACTGATCTAGAAACAGGAAGCTGGTGGTTTCAGAAAACAATATATTTGAAAAATTATTCATTGTATATAGATGTTGTATCCATGATTTCTTATTGGATGTTTGGCTTGTGTTATAGTGGATGGTTGTTGCTTTAGTGGTCCATATAAATTTATGTTGTCACCAACATCGGCATTTGATGCATATGACAACTGCTTCTCATTGCCATATTCAATTGTTGGAGGTAAAAGATACGATGATTCAACATGAATGTTACACTGTGTAAAAGAAACTATAGGTTGTATTCAACTTCTTATTATATCCAACTGACAAAATGCATTTGCATGTGGGGTTAGAACAATATTTGAGGATGATATACATGCATATTGGTATCCTCATGTGAAATAGAGTTTTAGCTTTGAATTTACAAAATTATGTAAGGGAATAGGAACAAAAAAAGGAAGATGTACTAAAATTATTGGATTTCATCACTCATGCCTTTAAACTGTGATTTGGGTCTAGCAATGAATAACATGAAAAGTTTTTTGTCCATAATTGGGAAGATGAGTTAAAAATTATGGTGAAGTTGATTGGTGGACAATGTCATGGTTTTCATTTTGTTGAGACTATGAATTTAGGTGAATCATTCAATGCATGAATTGTCATAGATGAGAGACAATGTGTTAATTAATGTACATTCTGAAAAAAAATAAGAAAATTTTCACTACCATGGAATGCATGAAAAAGTGGTGAAACTGATTTAATCCCATTGAGGCAAAGTTGAAGGATAATGTGTTAATGGTTGAAACTACGATAACACAACAATATGGCCCAATAAGCGCGGGGTCCTTATTATTCAATGAGGGGTAAATTAGTAAATTTAATAAATAAAAACTAAGCATTAAAAAAAGTGAGACAATAAATATAATATTTTAAAGCCACTTTTTATTAAAATACATCCAAGAACCCAAGCCAACCATAAAAAGTACAAGTAGTCAAAGTAGAAAATAGAACTCACAAGGAGGATTAGAACCACAAAAGTCGCAATGGGGTACAACGATGCCGATAGAGACCCATTGATAGTGCTCAAAGACACCCCACCCTAAACCAAAGCAAAAATGGGGACCGACATCCATGCAAGAAGTTTAATGGAAATGGGAGATGATCATCCACGACGCACATGAAGGGCGATGAGAGTTCTTCTAGGAAAACATTAATGAATCAACCAGATCTTTAACAAGAATCATTTACATCAAGATTGACACTTCAACAAAAGGGTGGACACACATCAATGATTGGGGAAACAACCAACTATGATGACACATTTGTACAAAGAACAAGTATAAATAGGAGGCGATCGACTGTGAAGCTGAGGCAGAAGCCAACTCTAACGGAATAAACAACAAACCATGGGAAGAAGAAGCTTACAGGAAATATGCGAAGGGTTTTGTGAGACATCTATATGCCCATAAGAAGCAGAAGAAAACATAAAACACATGTACAAGATTAATCTGAAGAGGAACCAACAAGATGAAATGGAAAACTATAAAAAAGCATACCACATTGTCCATGTTGAATCTTAACCAACAGTGAGTTTGATCGAGTTCCCTCAGTAATAACTAATGGTTTCCAACATCCAAAGGTATCCACAGACCACTAATATTATCAAACACTTTTGTAGGACCCCTTCTCTATAACGACGTGTCAACACCTCCTCCATAAAGGCAAATGAGGATAAGAGGAATAAAGAGAGATTCAACTTCACGAATAATCACCAGTGTATCTAAATGAGGTCCATAAACTCCATTATATATGACTCCTTCATTGAATAAAGGATCCTATTAAAGTCTAACATTTCATACGTTATGAAATGACTAACTCTTGCCTTTCCACCATTATAACTCTTTACAACAAAAAACTCATTAATGATGTGATTATTAAACTCCGTTAACAATCAATAATCTATTTACACATCATCACATTATGTATTGATAAGTTGAATGAGCATGATAATCATCATAAAAATATTGGACTAATGATATCCAATATTATTCAAAATAAACACCATGACATGGAATCAATAACCAGGACCCAACATAAACCATATCTTGGTGGCTCTAACCACGAGATGGTTTATACTTTTGTGCATAAATGTAACAATCTCTCACTTTAACTAAAGACTCACAAACTATAAAAAACTTTACAACTCTGTGAATCCATCCGATATCCATTCAATATGAATATGATATTAACTCTTATATTTTGGATAAACACTTTGTGCCAAAATAAATCCTCATTCTAGGGCCTACTGTGTGACCATATGAGCCTTTATAGCATTGCCAATAATTATGAATTCCCCATTTCATAATTGTAAGCAAAGAGAGACCTGTAACAAAATTTCATTATTACTCAAGCTATAAAGAGGTCTGGTGTTTTCTCAATCAAACACACTCATATCTCCATATGAACATGTCTGCCACTAGATTTATCTTTATAAATAATTTTCATGCTTATTAAATCCATTTTCCCAATACATTGAGTGACCATTATATATAAAACATGTCAATATAGTATAAGAAATCTCAAATATTCATGATTCTCTACAATAGACTGATTAGATTGAACGAATACATCACATTTCATTCATTTAAATAGTCGAGCATATCATATATCACCCAACTAAGAATGGCTATGCATTTCCTCAATTTTATTCTATCAAGGGCTTAGATGTCTCACTTTTCATATAAGAGGACAAATCCCATCTTGGTTAAACTTAGTTGACAACATGATTATCAACATACCCAACCAATCCTTGATTAGCTTAGTCTCAAGGATGGCATAAGAAATGTATCAAAGTGTGAAAGTTCACATGCTAAACATCTTATTTACCTCAAGTAATAAGGATTCATATGAAGAATACATCCCTAAGTATATCAATGACCGTATGACATTCCATGTGATATACTTTCATGGGTCAATTCAAATATTTAGTCTCCACTTATTATCTCATGAGTCTACTTTGTATCATATATAAGATCATACTGACGCTAATCATAACATATCATCACAACCCATAATACTCTACGATGGTCATTAATTAGGGATAACTCAAAGTCATACTTTGAGGGGATTTTATCATTCCTTTGTTTATGTAATATACACAACACACATGAATGAATGATAAATGGGGATTTCCTTTATTATAAAACCATGATACATTTATATTGACAAAAATCATTACATCTAGTCTCTCATGTATCTAATACCTAGATATTTTACATAAGCCTCACACTTCTATTATGTTAATGGGTTTGTCAATGGATTTTCTATATCCTCTTATGTACCCATCCAATAGATCTTTACATCACCTCTCTTAATGATTTCTCGAATGAGATGGTGTTTTCAAAGGATTTATTCGGTCCATTGATGAGATAGTGGTTCCTTATCCTGAGAAATAACTCCTTTGTTGTCATAGCAAAGCTTAATTGCTCTCAAAATGCTAGGAATCACCCCAAGTTCAGTAATAAATTTCTCGATCCAAACAAATTTCTTCAAAGTATCTGATGTAGTGATGTACTATGCCTCTATTATTGAGTCTAGTATAATGGGTTGTTTGGAACTCTTCTTACCGATAGCTCAACCTTTAAGTCAAAATATAAATCCAAATTGGGATCTCATATCATCTTTGTCAGTTTTGAAACTAGTATTAGTGTAACCCCTTATAATGAGCTTATCATCATATCCAATGACCAAGAACATATACTTCTTCTCAAGTACTTAAGGAGGTTTTTCACAACAATCCAGTGAATCTCATCGGGATTATATTGGTATCTACTTGTTATGATTAATGCATAAAATATATCGAGTTAGGTACAAAACACGACATACATGATAGATCCCATGGAAGAAGTATAAGGAGTTTCATTCACATTTATCCTTTCCAACTCCTTTGAAGTACATTGTGCCTTCCTTAGACCCATGCCACACAACATTAGCAAATACCCCTTCTTATAGTCCTCCATGATAAACCTCTTTAAAACATTACCAATATCTGTGTTCCGACTCATTCTTTGAAACCTATTTGATCTACCTCTCTCTATATATATATTCATATAAAGTGTGTAGGTTTCTTCATCTATGTATTTTATTGTGATGCATTTTCCCAACCACACCTTTATAAAATTCAAAGTTGGAACATCATGTTGTGGAAACACCAGGAGTTGCAACAACAGAAAATGTTTGCAAATGACAAAAAGAGGAAAAAACAAAAGAATGAGAAGAAGATCACATGACATAGAGATTTATGCTATTCGGGAAAAATACCTACGTCCACAGAGAGGCATAACCACTTCACTATTTTAGGAACTGAATTATAGGGAGATAATCAGAGTTTCACACACAGAAACCCTAGCTTGAATGATCTAATAAAGAAGATGATGCACTCCATCAACTGCACAGTAAGCCCACTGTGTTATAATACCATAGTTATCCAAGTCCAAGATGCTATAATGAATGGTGGATGAAAGTATGTGGGGCTGTAGTACCACTATCTCCAAAAGTCTGAGATGCTACAATGACTGATGCCAAAGTCCGCACTGCTACGGTGTCCTGCCACATGCTGCTATAGTGAGTCTACACTACTATAGTGCCCTGACGGTGTCACCGTCCATCACTGCTATAGTTAGTCAACATTTATATAGTTCCCCAAAAATTTAGGCTGGGGCCCTTTGGTCCCCTGACCCCTGGAGCAGGGGTGTGTTACCCCCTGTAATCCTCAACAACTCACCGTGGAGGTCATACCGCGAAGTTGTGCTCTGATGTGCAGCCTGTGCCGTTAGCATTTAACCCAACTTCATCAAAACGTATCAGGATACATCATTCCAACACATCATATCTGATGAGTAATATGTCATCCATGTACAACATCAGAAATATCATTTCACTCCCACAAACCAACTTGTATACACAAGAACCATATGTGTTCTTGATGAAACAAAAATATTTAATTACATTATCAAATTGAATATTCCAATTCCGACATGCTTGCTTCAATCCATAAATAGACTATTGCAACTTACATACCTTAGTATCATCATTTGGAGTTTCAAAATGTCCAGGTTGTATCATATAAACATCTCTGACTAAATTCTCATTAAGGAAAGATGTTTTTACATCCATTTTATATATCTCATAATCACAATGAGCTACATGGGAAAGTAATAACTGAATAGACTTTGTCATCATTGCTAGTGAAAAAGTATCTTTATAGTAAATATTATGAATTTGTTTATACCCTTTTACCACAAAAAGATATTTATAGGTAGACGCTCTACCATCTATGTTAGTTTTCTTATAGAAAACCCACTTACACCCTATGGATCTCACCCCCTCAAGTGCATTTTCCAAGTTATAAACATAATCATGTACATGGATTCCATCTCAAATATCACTACCTCTAACCATTTCTTTGAATTGGAACTCTCAATGACCTCTTGGTAGTCCATTAGTTCATCATCTATGAGCATTACTTCACTATCATTTAGCATAAGAAATCCCTATCTCTTGGGATCTTGACTAATACAACTAGAACTTTTTGGTTCTTGTGTAACTCGAGTCGATTCTGCTTCCACAACCCCTTGTGGATCCGACTCACTTTCCATCCTAGATCTCATTATTTTTTTGTTTCATTTGAACTTCTCTAAGTTTAAGTTTCCTCCCATTGGAACCTCAATTTATATGTTCATTTTCAAGTAATATATTAAATCACTCCATAAATACTTTGTGTTCAATAGGATAATAGAAATAATATCCTATAGTTTCCTTTGGATAACAAAAAATAAGCATTTTTTTTATTTATGTTTGAGTTTATTAGAATCCAAACGTTGTGTGTTTACTTTATAAACCTAAATCCTTATAAAAGATAAACTGGGACACCTCTCATTCCATATATCATATGGTGCATTTATGATTGCTTTATATGGAATAAGATAATTTTAAAATAATGTCCCTAGAATGATATAAGAAGGTCACACTGACTCATCATCGATTGAGACATGTTTAATAACTTACAATTTCTCTTCTTAGACACACTATTCCACTGAGTTGTTTTCGAAAGAGTGAGTTGATAAACAATTTCATAATCTTTTAGATGATTAGTAAATTCCTAGATCAAGTTCTCACCAATCCAATCTAATTAAAAAATCTTAATAGTTTTTCTTAGTTGATTTTGTACTTCACTTTTGAACACCTTGAACTTTTCAAAGTTTTTAAACTAGTGACTCATAAGAGACACATAACCATATCGAATGAATTCATTAGTAAAGGTTACGAAGTACCTATAACCACTAATTTCTTGAATACTTATTATTCTACTTACATCACTATGTATACTATCCAATTATCCACTAGAATGGGAACCACTACGCTGTGGTGGTGCATTTGAATATGTGGTCGACAACCACACTAGTTTTAGTATGCATGCTATAATGAACCATACTTTTCATGCATAAATATTATATCTTATCAGATGAATATTCAATATATAATATTACAATTCACACTAGAATTGTATAGGTTTAGTGTCTTTGGAAATATCAATACATAAATAACTTATTCATAAGAGATCTACATCATCTCCCACTAATATATTCATAACCAGAACCATTCTTAGACAAATCATACTTAAAACTTTTCTTCATAACCTAGGGAAAGGAAACATAAGAAATAATGAACTCAGATGCCTGGTAAGGGTAAAAAAGGGGTATATAAATGACCACTTAATCATAACATGAGATTAAAGGTATGAATAAATGAGTTTAACATTTGATAACCACACCCTATATATCATAGATCAAAATCTTGAGTCATGTACTCAAACTTGGCAGTTCATAAGATAGGAATCATAAAGGAATCAAAGAACATGAGCCATGAGAGCATAACATTGGCATAAGACATATGTTTGTGGCATACGTATAAGAATATAAAATAATTTATTTATTCAAGGTTTACTACCAAGACTATCATAGTGTATTGGATTCACTCCCCATTCCATCATATCCTTAGTCAAGGTCCACTCCCAAGACAATCGTAGTGGATAAAGTCCCTTACTAAAATGGGTTCACTCCCCATTCTAGTCCTTATTATCTCATGAGATATCCATATTTACCCAATGAATTAGAGGTCAATATAATTCTAGACCCACCCGTCTCATAATGAAAATCATACATATGTGTTCTACAATATCATAAAGCATTCATCATATCACAACTCATGAAAAGGAAATGATTTTCATAGACATTTCAACATTTCCTCATAGCATGACCCGGGGAAAATAAAATTGTTTCATAAACATCTTTTCATCATAATTATAAAACATACAAAGAAATAATAAGGATGATATCAGTGGGTCCTCCTCTAAGTAAAGTTTAAGTAACATCAAACTATGTCACCTTAGATGAAAAATACATTTAAAAGATCACATGGAAAATTTCTTGAGGAAAATACCCCTTTCACTTTGAAATTACTTATTTAAAATCTAAAAACTTCCCAAATATTAAAGAAAAATTTTTATTTGAAAATAAAATTGGAAATTTATAAAGTAAACTTTAAAGCATTGAGCGGTCATGATAGTGGGAAATTTCATTCATGTCGTGCACGCTAAAACAAAGACTCCTTTCACATTTTTGGTAAAAAGTCAAAAGTATCTCATTTATAAAATGACAAGAAGATTCCTTTTAAACCATTTTTTAAAAAGTAAAACATGTTTATAAATAAATTTAAAAAATCATAGTATAGTATAAAGAAAAATTATTAAAAATATTTTTAGAAAACATGGACATGGAAGAAAAAAGATTTTCGACTGAAGAGAGAAATAAAGTCAATTTTTCTTAAAAACATTCTTTTAGTCTCTTGAGTTCCAAAAGAGAGGAAAATTAAAGGAAAACATGTACTCTCAAGAAATAACTAGATGAGAATTAAATTCATTGGATTCTTGAGAGATATGTTATAAAATTTCATAATCGGAAACTTAATCTTAGGTAATCCCGATAAACAGTGAAATTGTAGCATAAATCCCTTATATCAAGTTTGACTTACTTCAAAAGTGATCTAACATCATGTATAATAAATTTTAATTTATTATAATTATATAACATAATCAGTTACATACTTATAGTGTCATATATGTTCCACTTATAACATTTTAACACCCATTTATTCATAACTCATTAAAATTGCCGCTTCCAGATGTAAACTGTTTCATTTTTCATGGATGCTTCAGTTTGGAAGTTCCTATCCTTATACTTCAATCATGGTTACATAATTTTCATAATATTAATCATGGAATAAATATAATAAATATTCATTCTATATTTATTTATAGTTATCTACAAAATATTGAGATAGAAAAATAAATTACACTGTTCATGGAGAAGGTATGCCGTATGTACGCCTGAACACTGTTTTTACTTTTCGACAGATGTAATGAAAGAAAGATAAATAATAATTCACCTTTATAGAATAATTATTATATCATATATATAATATATATTCATTAAATATATCTTTATCACCATCTATGTAAAATGGAAATGAAAAATGAATCACATCGCTTCATGGAGGTGGTAGTCCACATGCACACACAAGTAACATTATCGTTTTCTAACGGATTGAAAGTTAATAAGTTAGATATGATATTATAATTCCAAAATCATTATAAATTAATAAATATCATGTATAAACACTAAACCCGTCATAATACAATCCATGAAATATGTAAATGAAAAATGAATTGCATCACTAAGCGGAGGTGGTAGTCCACGCGTACGCACGAGCAATACTTTCGCTTCCCATTTGATGGAAAATGGGGTAGATAATGGTGGTAACATAATCATAATGAAATTTTAGTATATTTATTATACTGAATTTATTATTTTATGATTAATACCATTGATTTAGAAGAGGTATAAGAAAAAATAAATTGAAAGAGGTCGAGTAGGATGATTACCTCTTCTTCGGTAGGCCTTCTTTAGATTATTTCTTAAGGACTCTTGGAATGATCTTTAAAAATACCAAAACATAAAATTCATGGATAGGTAAGTTGATAAGATAATTGGTCATGGTTTGATCAAGATAGGTTTCTCAATATGGTGTAAAGAAAATAGAGAAGGGGTGTCTTTTTATAAGTGAGGGGAAGGATACACTTGGAATTACTTAAAATATTTAAATTAATATAAACTATTTTCAGAGAAAAATGGATCAAAATTGATATATTTATAAATTAGGATGATTATGAATCAAAATAATCACATCCAAAAAAATCTATACAAGTTTATTTGATGATTTATCCCTTATCTACTAGTTTTAACCCCCGTTAACTCTTTTGACAATTACAGTAATATCAAAATTTTCTACTCTTTAAGGGTCAAGAATGTTACTATAAAGTAAAAAAAAACTCATAAAAAAAATGGATGATATGTTAAATTATATCCCATTAACTTTTCCAAAAATATATTTTATAATAATTTTAAATCATTTAATAAAATATTTTTTATTATAAAATATCATTAATGCCATTTTTGGAACTATTTATTTACTTTGCTTTTAAAGTCATCAAGATAGTTATGAAATTCTAATATAAACCTTTAAAACATACCGAATATGTTATACTTATATAAAAAATTATTGGAATACAAACACTCTTCCATTTCCTATTACTTTTAATATTTTTAAAATCATTTATTTTATATATTTATTGAGTTAATATTGTGTCAGCATTGCATGAGAATTTAAGGTAATATTAAATCACTAAAATTTAAAAATAAATTACGATGATAAAAAATAATAATTTATATTTCAAATAAACATTTAAAACCAAACATTACCTCTTTTTACCCCTTATTAAAATATATTAAAGATATTAAAGTTAAGAAAGTTACATTTTGTATCTATTATTTTCTTAAAATAATATAAAGGTCATAATAAAAAAAAGCACAAAATGGACATATTATTGAGACTTTTATGATAATGGTCGAACTAAACATATCCAATAGGTCAAATTCAAGCATTAGATAAATTTTAAATCATTATCCAAAAGTTTTAACCCCGTTTTACCCTTACCGAGGTGACACATATTTACCATGGTTATATTCATAATGAAAAAAAAATAAAAGGGACCTATTTTCCAAATTTAATCCTCCTAATTATAAAAATGGAATCCAATTTTAAAAATTAAATTTATAGAAGTGGTATAATTTAATTTAAAATTAAACCCGCAAAATGAGATTAGAAGCAGTTTTCCAAAAAAATGTTTCTGAAAGTATAAAAAGTTTTTATACCAAAATCCAACATAAAATTAATTATAATGACACTAATTGTATTTTTCATAATATAAATGAACTAATGAAACTTTTAAAATTATTTAAAACAAAATGGAACTTTGTAAATGCTTTAAATGAAAAAACAGTTTCAATAAAAATCAGCATTTTTTCACTATTCATCAAAAAATCAATCTTTTCATAAAATTATCAAAAGATCACTTTATGATAATTTTGACATGTTGATTTCAAAAATCAAGTTAATTTTTTCAAATAAATTTTCTAAAAGTTTCATAAATTAATTATATTATTTTCTCATAAAAATAAATAAAAACCATTTTTGAGGAAAAATGTATTTTTAAAGAATATAATGACTTTACTAAAAATATATTTGCTTCATATAAAAACTGTATGCATATTTTTTTCAAAATTTTGTTATTATTATTCATTCCTCTAATTTAATGGATGAGTTATAATGGTATAATATATTATGGTTCATCTAGACTTGGGGTTGTGTGTATCACAAGCTATTAAAGAAATTTTATTTGAAGATAAATATATCATAAAATATCAGGGTGTTACATTATAAATTTATTAAAATGAATTTTCCCCTATGATTATGTTATTATGATACAAAAAATGAGGATATATCTATTTCATCACATCCTCAGGTTCCCCAATAGCCCCTAATTTCTAATTCCTTTAGAGATCTTTAACTAGGTGAGTAGTCTTGTTCCATAACACTTCATCTCTATGAAATAAGATTTAAACTAGTTGTTATTCATATGAAAGATCATGCTTCAATAATAATAACCTCTTAGTTTAGTAGTTAAGTTCCAAATGATCGAATAAAAAAATGGGGGGGGGGGGTTGAATCAGTTTTTCACCTTTTATGAGTTTCAAAACTTTTAGAAACATAACCCCTACAACGTATTAAGAATTATTTTCTTATAAACTTTTAAAAAATAATCATGCATGAAAAAGTTAAAAAATAAGTAAATCACATAAGATTTACAAGGTTTGGCCTCAATGTGAGAACCTATATCCTTGCTATAGCCACTCCTATGGGTCTATGGAAATCCACTATTAGAAAGAAGTGAATACAACTTATGCCAAATCCTGTTAGACACATTCTATCTCTCAATAGGAAAGATTATACTGACTCCTATCAGTTTACAATGTTTTATTATAAAACAATTAATACAAAAAAATAATATATACTTTGTTGAAATTGCTCCATAATTTCTCAATCCGAATCCTCAGTCCGATTTGAATGGATCTGATTCTCTCAATACAATCTGTCTAGATCTGATTCTCTCAATACAATCTATCTAGATCTAATTCTCTCAATATGACGAGTCTAGATCTGATTCTCTCAATATGATAAGCCTGGATCTGATTCTCTAAATACTATGAGTCTGGATCTGATTCTCTCAATATGATGGATTCAATATCGAGAAACTTGAAAACTTTATCCGCTACCTCAACTTTCAAAATATCCAAAGATCTCTCACATTTTAACTTCATCTTTGAATTCTTCAAACCTCCTTAAATTTCTATGAGATTTATGAAAAATTTAATTTCATGTTTGACCTCTTCAACTCTTCACAAAACTTCTAGAATTTTTATTTTGATTCTTTTTTATAATCAACTCATTACAATTTTGTTTCCTTCTCATCTCATTACAATTTGTTTTCTTCTCATCCCATTATGATGGAATTCCCATTATGATGGAAATCCCATTATGACGGAAATCCCATTATGATGGATTTTCCCATTCTGATGGAAATCTCATTATGATGGAAATATCATTACGATGGAAATCCCATTATGATTGAATTCCTATTATGATGGAAATCTCATTATAATGGAAATCCCATTATAATGGGATTTCCCATCCCGATGGGATTTCCTATTCTGATGGAAATCTCATTATGATGGAAATCCCATTATGCGACTCTGAAAAATGTGAAACCTCTCCAACATTTCTTCAAAAGATTTTATAATGAGAGTTTTCATGATTTGTGAGAACTTTATAACCAGAAAATCATCGTATGATTTGTTTATAATGTTTGAAAACGTTCTAACTCATGAATTCACTTTATTAAAAAACCTCTTCAGTAACAATACGACTTTTTCCCTCAACAACTTCTTTCTTTATCTGATTACAAAAAAGAAAAACTTCCAGAAAACAACAATTTCTATCTTTAATTCTTTTGGATCCGATGATCTAAATACAATATAGATGGATCCAATTCTTTCAGAAACTTTTTAATTTATTACAAAAGATCATTACGATGGATTGGATACTATTCTTAGATAAAAAAAACATTCTTATACAAAAATATTAGTTTTCAACAAATACAAAAAACTTTGTTAACACAATTTATCATAAAGGTTCTTCAATATCCCCCTTTGGATTTATTGAAAACCGCTGTTAATAACTTTTTCCAACTCTCAAGATTTTTTTCACAACTCAACTTTTGTAATCAACTCAAGTTTTTAGCTTTTATCAAAATGCATCCTTTTCTCAAAAGAGAGAGTCTTGACACCACACTATTGGATAAAGTAATTTTTTTTGAAGAAATTATATCCCGTAGTGAAAAATAAAATTCTTAGAAATGTAAAGATAAACTCCCCCTCAATTTTATCTTTTCCTCTATCACTTTTATTTTTCTATCACTTTTCCTTTTCTCTCCCCCATTTTATGATAACCACAACTTCTTATTCAAAAAATAAATATAAGTAAAAACTTCTTACAAATTAGAAAGTTATTACTTTCTCTCGCCCTTCGTTAACATAATCCAAATCACGGTAAGGGTTCTTCCTTACGAGGTTTAGGAAGACATGGGAGGAGTCTGAACATGAAGTTGTAGTCTCAATTCCACAAACCTTTCTTTAGGCCTTGATTTTGAAAAGATATTAGTAATCAGATAATTTGTTGAAATGTATTCCATCAAAACATCTCCAATAAAAAATTTCTATTTTATAAAGTGAAACTTTATATCAATTTTATTTGATCTTGAATATTGGTCAGGATTCTTAGAAATATCAATTTCCCTTTGATTATCAAGAAGTATCTTCAATGATTTAGAAACTTTTACTTTCAAATATTCCAACTGAACTTCCATCCACAACATTTGAGTACAAGCTTGAGTAGCTGTAACATATTTGGATCCAACTGTGCTGAAAGTTACTAAACTTTGTTTCTTACTATACCAACTCACACAACATTCACCCAAGAAAAATGTTCCTCCAAAGGTTGATTTTCTATCATTATAATCTCCTGCCCAATCAGCATCAGTATAATCATGAAACTTCATCTCACTATTTATTTTGTATAAAAACCCATATGAAGTTGTTCCTTTGACATATCTCAAAATTATTTTTTCTACAAACATATGTGATTCTTTTGGATTACTTTGATGCCTGGAACACAAAGTCAAAACATAAAAAATGTTTGGCCACGAGGATATGTGGAAAAGAAGACTTCCTATCAGTTTACGAAAGCCTTTATGATTCACACTTATTCTAGATTAATCTTTACTCAACTATGTGCTCACATAAATAGGATTTGAAACTTCTTTGGATTCTATCATCCCAAACTTCTTTAATAATTACCTGGAATACTTTTCTTGAGACAAAAAAATGTATTTTTCATTTTGTTAAACTTGTAAGCCAAGGAATAAGGTCAATTCCCCCAATATTGACATTTAAAAATTCTTCTTCATTTCTTCAGAAAATGTTTTACAACCATATTCTCTATCCCTAGAAAAATTATATCATCCACATAAACAATTACAATTAGAGCTTTTCAAAACCCATTGGGCACATGTTACTATAGCAGTACTGTAGCGGTACTGTAGCAGTGGCGGTACTATAGATCGGTGGGTACTGTAGCGGCAGTAGGGCACTGTAGTAGTGGCGGTACTGTGCAGGTATTGTAGCAGCCGAGTTACTATTCATAGAATGGAAATTGGGTAAAAAAATTGGGCCTATGGGCTATATAATGGGCTACAAGCCCACTGGGCCTTCGGGCTATGTAATGGGTCTCCCTCTACCCAGTTAAAAAGAGATCTTTGATTTTCTTTAACAATAAAATGAGGCTTCAGCTCCAACCTTTAAAAAAAATTACAATTAGAGCTTTGAAGTCAACATCTTTCACATACAAATTGCTATCAACTTTTCCTTTGAAAAAATTCAACATTCTCAAACAATTTTCAAGTTTAGAGTACCATGGTCATGGATATTTTTTCATCCCATACAAATATTTCATCAATTTACAAACTTTTTTTTCATCCTCATCAAGTAAAAACCCACAAGGTTGTTCAATTTAAACTTCTTCCTAAATATCAATAATTAAGAAAGCTAACATTACATCCATTTGATAAAATTTGTAATTTTGGTGTGTTACCACTGAAAGAAAAATTTGAATAGTTTCTAATCTCACAACTTGGTCAAATGTTTCTTTATAATCCACACCTTCCACCTATGAATAGCCTTTAAAAACAAGCTTAGCTTTGTTTCTTGAAACTTTTCCATGTTCATTTAACGTTTTTTGTAAACCCACTTGGTTCTGATAAATTTTTTATACTCTAGATGTGAAACAAATTTTCATGTTTCATTCTTCTCATACTGATCCAACTCTTCATTTATAGAATCCACCAATTCTTTTCATTCAATAGCTTCTGAAACTGATTCTATTTCAACTTCTTAGATAAGTGAAGTCGGATTATCTAATCTCAACTTTCTTCTTATCTAGATTGGAGCCTTCTGATTCCCAATAATGTTTCTGTATTCAATATGTTTTTGTAAGGTATGAAATTTCAAAGTTTCTTTCCCAGCTGAAATTTACAAATCACATGATTCTTCTAAATCTTGATAAGGATTCTTGGAATTACTTTCCCCATTTTTGGAATTCTCCAGTTTATCCTGCTTAGTATTCTCAACAATTTTTGTTAAAGAACTTTGATTTTCATTTAACTTCACATCATACGAGTCCACTAACTTCTATAAAATCTTTTTCCAACATTAGTAACTTCTTCCATTTAGTGAATAACCCATAAAATTTCCTTCCTCATATTTCTTATAAATCATTCCCAGATCCAATTTTTTGTTTTTTAGAAAACATGGACTTCTAAAAACTTTTTAGTATTTCAATGAATGTTTTTTGTTATAACACATTTTATAAGGAGTCATGTTAGTTTTCAGTCTCAATAAGCATCTATTTTAAACATGTACATCAGTACTAATAACTTCTCTCTAATAGAATTTTGAAAGTTTGTATTATGATAACATACTTCTTCTCTTTCCACCAAACTTCTATTCTTTATTTTTGATACTCCATTCTATTATGGAGTATCGAGAGAACTATCCTGATGTTTAATACCATGATTTATCAGATAAGTTTCAAAAGTATTTTTTGTGAATTTGGTACCATTATATGTTCTCATATTCTTTATGAAAACCCCCATTTCTTTCTCAACATCTTTTCTAAAGAATTTGAATATTTCAATAACCTCTGACTTATGATTCATAAACATGATGTTTTTCATTAGAGTGAAATCATCAATGAAAGTGATAAAGTATAAATCTCCTTTTGTTGATTGATGTCTCATCGAGCCACATAAATTATAATTAATAAGCTCAAGTGGTCTATTATATTGAATCTCAATTCTCTTATGACTTTTGTGAGTCATGTTTCCTTTATGGAAAGTAATACAAACATCTTTATCTATTCTTTTCAATTATAGAAAATTTTGGATAACATCAAATTTAGAAAGTTTATTCATGTTTTTCTGCACAAATTGGCCAAGTATTTGGTACCACAATTTTTTTTCATCTTCAACACTCAAGTAGCAGGATTTATTGAATTATCCCATTTGAAATATATTCCCACTGGTTCTTTCTCATTTTGTAATAACTTTTCCATATTTCACACTTTTAATGATGCAAAAATCTTTTTAAAAAAAACTTACTTTACATCATCACAAAGTTAAATTACATCGAGTAAGTTATGTTTTATCCCATCAACAAATAAAAATTCATTATATTTCAACTTTTCAGCTTCAATCTCATCCATTCGGATTCCTATGAATTTTAAGGAACTACCACTACCAAAGGTAACTGATCTTCCATCATGGATTTCAATATGTTCAAATATTTTTTATATCACCAATCATATGTGAAGAAAAATCACCATCAAGTATCAATGGTTTGTTACTTTAACTTTCTTTCAAACCTTTCTCAACAACAAAATCTCTTTCCTAAACTTTCTTATTTTCAGTTTTTTTTATCATATGAAACTTGTTCTACAAGGATTTTTATACATATTTCAGCATGATTAGCATCCTAATAACATCTTCCACAAACTTATTCCACAAATTCAAATTGATTTTTTGTTGGAATGTTTCTAACATCTTGAGAATTCACCTTTTCAACTTTTTGTAAGCTAGGAAAGTTACTCATTATACTTCCACTATTTCTTCAAATTTGATCAAACCTTATTTCAAGTAGAGATAAGTTGTGACAAAAATTACACACTCTATGACCATATATTCCATAACACTAACAATAACCATAAAATATTTATTTTCTATTTAAGAAAGATCTTTCTCTATAGAAACTTTGTTGAGGTTGGTAGATTCTTTGAGTTATAACATACTATAGACATGGACTATCTTTTATTTTGAGTAAGTCTTCTACTTTTATATATTTTATAGGTTTCACACATCCTTTTCCACTAAAGTTTTCCCAATACTTTTTCAGGAACCTGAAATGTTAAAATAATCCGATGAAACATTATTTTTGGTAAGATAAGATTTCACATGATTATTGTATTGATCAATATCATTAAAATTTATAAGTCTCATCTTTTACTTACAAAGATTTGTTGAATTTTTCATTTATCTTACTCAAGGTACTTTCAAACTCAAGAAGTTTTGATTGAAACTTGTTAACCTATTCTTCCTTATCTTCCAGCTTCTTACTAAGATCTTCAATCATCTTTCCCTATTTATAAATTATAAGTTTTTAACTTAAAATCTCATGAATGTATTCATCCACATACTTGATGAAATATTTTATTCCATAAAAAAATTACTCACAATATTCCTTCATTACTCTAATTTCTTTCTTGAGAGTTTTGTTTTGCTCAGGACAAGAAAAAAGTTTTTTTTCTTCTGAGATGATACTCTCTATAAGATTGTTCACCACCTTATTCACTATATGAGGAATATTTTATTTTCTCAATTTTTTCAATGAAGGTTCTTAGTTTTTCTGAACTTTCATCTTCAAAAGAATTTTTGTCAGTTGAGTCTGATTCAACTTTCTTACTCAACATACTTCTTTTGTTTCCATCAAACTTCTTCTTGTATCTATTGGAAGACTTTTATTCTTTATCATTTTAGTTCCACTTCTTCCATTGAGGTTTTTCATCAGAATAATCTCAATATTATCCAACATTCTTCTTGGTAAAATCCATAGCAAAGTGTCTGATTCCACCACACTCAAAACATTTGAGAGGAAGTTTACCTCCATACTTTTATCTTCCTCTTCAATAGTTCTTGGATATAAGAGACACGTTTTTCACCATTCAATTCATCATCCTATTTATCATCAAAGTCACAAGGATTAAAATCTTCAATATATTATATTTTAATCTTTCTCATAGCTTAAAAATATATTTCATTTTTCATTTTTTTTAAATATTAGAGTTTTCCTCATTTCATAAGAAACAATAAATTTATGTAATTCATCAAGAGATAAATCATCCTTATCTTCTAAAGAAGAAATTTTATAATCAAACATGGCTGGAATGTTTCTCATAGGTTTCTTTATAATTGTATAATATTTTCTTCATATCACATTTTGATGTCTTCATACTTACTATGCCATATTTCTATATTTTCTTCCTTAACTTTTGGATTCCCTTTGAAAACACTTTCCATCTGGTCCCACATACTTTTTGAAGTTTTGTGACCCATCACCTTCTGATAAATATTTTCTAATAAGGACATGATAATAAAATTTCTAGTCTTTCAATCAACTTCTATATTTCTCTTATTAGTAAAGGTAATTGGGGGAATATTTCTTAATAGGTGAAAACCAAATAGTAGTAGCATCGAAAACTTCCAGGCCAAGATATAGGAGATAAGGAATCATCTTATTTTTTCATCCATAATAATTTTTGCCTTAAAATGTAGTAATTACTCAAATATTGATAGAATTGATGTTATCCATGATAAGGATTCAACAAGGGAACATCCCTCTAATACCAATTGAAGTTACAAAGGATCAAATAACAACTGAGAAGCATGTGTGTGTGTGTGTGGGGGGGGGGGGGGTTGAATCAATTGTTCACTTTTTATGAGTTTCAAAATTTCTAGAAACTTAACCCTTACAACCTGTTAAGATTTATTTCATTATCAACTTTTAGTAAATACTCATGCATGAAAAATTAGGAAAGCGAGTAAAGATCACAATTTTTACAAGGTTTGACCTCAATGTGAGAACCTACATCCTTAATATAGCCACTCTTGTGGGTCTATGGAAATCCACTATTATAAAGAACTGAATAAAGCTTGTGTCCACTCCCATTAGACACCTTCTATCTCTCGATAAGAAATATTATATTGACTCCTATCAGTTTGCAATGTTTTCTCATAAAATAATTGAGCCAAAAAATAATAATAAAGTATTTGTTGAAACTTCTCCATAATTTATCAATTCAAATACTCAGTCTGATTTGGCTAGATCCGATTTTCTCAATCCAATGAGTCTAGATCCAATTATCTCAATACAATTATTATGGATCCGATTCTCTCAATACAATGAGTCTAGATCTGATTATCTCAATATGATAAGTCTAGATCAAATTATCTCAATATGATGAGTCTGGATATGATTCTCTCAATATGATGGATTCAATAAAATCAACCCATTCACAATCTGAAAAACTCAAACTCAGATCAAATTCTCAATATGATATTTCTGAATCCAATTGACTCAATTCGATTTTCTGAATACTATCTTCTCAATACAATCTTATTCAATTTGGTAAAAAAATATTCTGTTGTCTGATCCTTCTTATGTGATCTTTGACCAATAATGAATCTCAGTTGATTTATTCAGTGCTATGCCTTTTCCTCTTGTGTGAAAAAATCACACCGAGAAAATGATCAAAGCAAGTATTTATAGGTGACATAGAAATAAAAAGTAGGAAACTAGAAAACTTTCCCCGCTTCCTTAAATTTAAAAATCTACAAAGATATCTTTCATTTAAACATCAAATTTTACTTCTTCAAACCTCCTTAAATTTCTTTGAGATTTATGAAAAATTGAATTTTGAGTTTGAACTCTTCAACTCTTTACAAAACTTCTAGAATTTTCCGTTTGAGTCTCTTTTGTAATTAGTTAATTATGATTCTATTTCCTTCACATATAATTATGATATATTTCCTTCTCAACTCATTACAATGGAATTCTCATTACTATGGAAATCCCATTACGATGGATTTTCCCATTCTGATGGAAATCTCATTACGATGGAAATCCCATTATGATGGAATTCCCATTATGATGGAAATATCATTATGATGGAAATACCATTATGATGGGATTTCCCATTCCGATGGAAATCTAATTATGATGTAAATACCATTATGCAACTCTAAAAAACTTTAAACCTATCCACTATTTCTTAAAAATATTTTATCATGACAATTTTCATGATTTTTCAGAACTTTATAACTAGAAAATCATCATATGATTTTGTTTAGAAAGTATAAAAAATTTCTAACTTCTAAATTCACTTTCTTTAACAACCATCTTCAGCAACAATATGACCTCTTCCCTCAGCAACTTCTTTATTTCTATGATCATGAAAAAGGAAAACATCCAGTAAAAAATAATTTCTGCCATCGATTCTTTTGTATCTGATGATAGAAATATGATGAAGATGGATCGGATTATTTCAGCAACTTTTGACTTTCTTACAAAACATCATTATGATGGACTAGATCAGATTCCTAGATAACAAAAACATTCTTATCCCAAAAGTTTAGTTGTCAAAAAATAAAAAACTTTGTTAAAACAATTTTTCACAAAGGTTCTTCAAGTACATGTTATGGATTAGGTGTTTACTTCCTTAGGAGAGATACATGGAACATATCATGAACTTGAGATAGGTATGGTGGAAGCTCCAAGAAATAATATACCATCCCTAGCCGATTAAGAATCTTGAAGGGGCCAATATACCATGGGCTTATCTTTCCCTTATTTTTAAATCTCATAACCTTATTACATGGAGAAATTCATGGAAATATATTCTCACTAACTTAAAATTCCATATTTCACCAACAATTTTAAGGATAAATTTTCTATTGAATATGATTTACATTTATACATTACTGAATGGATCTGACTTTCTCTACCATTTCCTCAGCTAACCCAGGTCCCAATATATTTTTTCTCTAACTTCATCCCATTTTTGGAGTTCAATACTTCATTCCATATAGGGATTCATAATGTTCCATATGAATTCTTGAGTGGAATCTATTGTGGTAAGAAAACTCGACTTGAGGAAGGTGTTTGTAACGACCCAAAGTTTCATTAATTGAAAATCCCTCTTGATCCAGTTAAATGTCTCTTTATAAAAAATGTTTTTATAAGATGTCAAATTCTTTGGTTTTATGTTAAGAATTTTGACCGTTGTTAATATAGCCATTGAACAGTGATCACATGATTAGTATAAATATAGGACCTTAAGAAATCCAATTTACTCAGACAAAAGAAGTGATGGACTCATCTAGTAGAATTGCCCCATACGAAACCCATTTGTCGGAGCTTGGAAAAGAGGTGGAATCCTTGGGCTTCGCCCTTGACCAAGCCCAATCTGAGCTTCACCATGTCAAGCTAGAACGGGACCGTCTACGGGAAAAGTGGAAGTTGACAGAGATTACCACTCGAGCGATGTTATCCGAGCCACCCCAAGAGTCTGTCACCATCGCACACCTTACCCTTAGGTCTTATGTGGCTGTTTTAAGGGGTTATGTAACAAAAAAGCAGTACTATGTTCATGTACATTATTTTTGTATATAATAATGAATATAATTTCTAGTCATTTTTGATACATTGTAAATAGTTTTTAAAGTACAAATGGTGTTTTTTAGTTATTATTTAATTAAGAAATCTATTTTATTAAATTAAGGGATTTTTAATTAAATAATATTTTAATAAAATAATAATAATATTATTAAATTAATTTTTATTAAATATAAATGATCTTATAATTTTATGAATGCAATTAAAATTTTATATTAAGGTTTGAAAGCCATTTCTGTCAAAACCCGTGAATTTTCGATAAATGTTGGTTTTTATTTTAAAAGTGAAAATTAACATATTTAGAAATTTTTTTAGATAAAATAAATGTCATTTCTGGAATCAGGACGTCAAAATTATCCAATAGTGAATTTTTCATAATTTTCTGAGATAGTCAAATTTTTGGGTAAAAATTAAATACCGTTTAAATATATAATGTGTTTTATGACATCATAATGACCCAATGGTGATGTAATAAAATACCATAATCCTTATGTTCGTCCAATATATGTTTTAACATTAAAATAATGTGACTTTGGGTTTGTTTGACTTACTTTTCAAAGCATTAATGGACCCCTCAATACATATTCAACACTTTGCCTTTTTAAATTAATTTCCATGGGAGTGTGACTCACCTCCACATAAGCAACCTTATTATTTTAAGAAGTTCGGAATTGGGCCTTATAAAATATTTTTTTTCATATTCCCTTTTCCAAAAACCATGGGAAAAAACCATGGGATGGTTTGTGGTTTGGATTAATTTAATGTAAGGGGACCCAAACCTAAATAATAAATAATTCCCTCACCTTTCCTATATAAACCCACCCAAGCTCCCACTTCCTCCTCACTAAAATCCCTTGGAGTTCTTCCAAAATATTCCCTACTCTCTCTAGAATCCTCCCAATATGCCCCAATCTCCCAAGAAGCCTCTCACAAGCCTCTCTCTAGCCTTTGGAAGAACACTTCCAAGTAAGGGTTTTTTCTTCCTTTCTCATTTTTGTCCAATTTTCTTTAAGTTGTTTTTCCCTTTTAATTTCAATTATGAATGTTGGGGTATGGTTTCTCACCTCTCTAACACTTCTCTCTTTATGTTTTAATGATGGGAGACCCTTTCTCTCTCATTAAATGCCTCCCATGTACACCCGTTACTATGCCGAAATTCCGAAAGGAACTTCTCTCTCCTCTTTTACATTCAAGCAATACTTTTGTATCATGAATCTAAATTCCATTAAAATTATTGGGACATGTATATATATGACCTCCTTACTGTCCATTACATGTAAATATTACGAGGAACCACTTTCTCTCTCATCAACCATTTTTATGAATTCTTATGTCACGTCGTTACGCTGCCGAAATCACACCGATTTTCTAAGCCAATGTCATTGTGTAGTTAATACCATGCTCATTTCTCCATCAAGGGTATTCAACTTTATGCACATTTACTTATTGATTATAAAGTTTCATGTATTAATTACACATTCCTTTATCGTGGAATAAATTATTATGTTTTATGAATCCATGTTTTATGATCCATGTGGCACACTTATGTATGAAATGAAATGTTTAAGAAGGGTGCGCCCTTATAGCGCTCCAATGCATTGGGTAAAGTATAGTATCATGTTACATCATGTACAATTAGTGTTGACTCATGCTAATTCAAGTTCAACGAGGGTTTACTCGTGCTTTATGTGCAATGAGGATTTACTCATGCTTTATGTGCAATGATCCTTGGCTCATGCAAATTCCATGTTAAGTGTTGTTGCCACATTTCCATGTTATGATTATCATGCTTTATCATGCCTTTATGTTCATGTTTCTTTTATGCTCTATTGATATTCATATTGTCTAACATGTATTGTACTCCTAATTTTATTCCATGTGTACTCCCTTACTGGGCTTTATAGCTCACCCTTTTCTTATGCATGTCCTCAGGTTATCCCATGCAATGCTAAGTACGAGGGAATGTAGTGGTCATGTAAAGGATGTTTTCAATAAAGATGTTTCATTTCATGTTTTATGTTTTTATGTAATGATCCTAAGCCCCAAATACACTAAACCTTTTGATATTCTTTGTTTTATCAAGTGAATTTTTATGTAAAGAATCATGTTTAAGTTGTAATAAAAAGCAGGGTTGTCATAGTGTTGATCCCAAACACCTTAGAAATCCTTAAAAAAAGACCTCAACACAACTAACCATCTATATAAGGATGATAAGAAGTACCAAAACACAACTATAAATCTAGATCTTGCTGAATACCTCACTATAACTTTGTGGTAAACCTCTCATCCCAATCAGATATAATATAATGTGGTATTCCATGCAACCTTACCACTTACTTAATTTATATTATGGAAAGATTATGAAGAGATAAATCTTCTTTAATGGAAATTAAGTGTGATTAATTTTTAAGGAATATGATTATAACCTAAATAATATTATGAAATTTAGATATTTTTTGGATTTTGAAGAAAAAATCTATAGTGATGTTTTTCCATTTCCATTCTGGTATGGGTAATGGTTGTAAGATCCCTTAAAATTATATTTATCATCCTTAACTTTACGACATATAAATCAATAATATACATAATAAAAAATATCTATTTTTATGTTATTCCACTAGAAATACTATTTCAAGTCAATATACATCTTCATACTTTTAGGATGAATATATAATGATGAACTATGATTTTAATCCAAAAACTTTATTCAATTATGGTATGGATGAGACACATACACAGTTTCTGAACCTTATCATTCCATCACAATAAAGGTTGAATTCAGGAAAATTTCTCACCTTCTTTTTTAGCTTTGAATCTTCCTTCTACGCCTTCTTAATCTTTACTTGGATATATAGTTGAACACTCACTTGAGAAAGATAGTATTTCTCCCCTTCCTTTAATATTTTCATATCCATCCTTTGAAAATCTATAAATATTGGATCTTTTTTATCCTCATCATAGATAAATTAGCATGATCCTTTTGACTCAGAGTATCCTCCACCTTGTTCGCTCCCCTAGGGTGGTAATGTATTGAGCAGTTATAATCTTTAACTGAATCCAAACATCTTTTTTGATTCATATTCAAATATTTCTGAGTGAATATATACTTTAAAATTTTATGATCAATATATATATATTACACTTTTATCCGTAAAGAAAATTCCTTCATATCTTTAATGAAAAAAATATTTCAAATAAATCCAAATCATGAGTAGGGTAATTTTTCTCAAGAACCTTCAATTTTCATGATCCATAAGCTATCCATATGTCATTCTACATGAGGAATCATCCCAGTCCTTTCGTTGATCCATTACTATAGATCAAAAAACTTTCTCCACTATAGGGTAGTGTATGCATAGGTGTGTTGACTAACATTCTATTCAGTTCCTTGAAATTTTATTCAGACTCATATATCCAAAGGAATTTGGATCCCTTCCGAGTTTACCTAGTGAGTGAATTAGACAGTTGTAATAAATTCTACATAAATCATTGATAATATCCATCCAAACCAAGAAAACTATGGATCTCAATCATAGTGGCTGGTTAGGGCCAACATTCAATAACTTCCATATTTGATGGATCCAATAATATTTCCTCTCTTGACATTATATGATACAAAAAAATGAAACTTTATGTAACCAAAATTCAACTTGGTAAATTTTTCTTGCAACTTATCTTTTTTATGGTTTTTCAGTATAATTCTAAAATAATATTTATGATATTACTTTCTATTTTAATATATAAGAATATCATCTATAAGAACTACCATAAACTAATCAAGGTAATCTCTAAAGGCTCTATTAATAAATCCATGAAGATAGAAAGGGAATTAGTTAGACCAAATGGAATCACTATAAATTCATAGTGTCTATACCTCATATAGAAGGTTTTCTTGGGTATTTATTTACTTTTAACCCTCAAATGATAGTATCTAGATCAAATATCAATCTTAGAAAAATATTGAGCTCCTCATAATTGATAGAAAAAATCATCAATATAGTGGAGAGGATACTTATTCTTGATTGTGTTCTTTTTAAGTTCTCAATAATCAGTACATTGCTGCATCAATCCATAATTATTCTTAAAAAAATGAACAGGTGCACCCCAAGGTGGTGTAATTGGCCAAATGAATCCCTTAAAAATATTTTCCTGGAGCTGCTTCTTTAATTCCTACAACTCATTAGGGAAATTATATATAGAGTCTTTAGAATATGTGTGGTACTAGGTATGAGTTATTTTGAAAACTCAACTTCACAATTCATTGTAAGACTAGGAAATTATTCTAGAAAAACATCAAAAATATATCATAAAATAGGCATATATTTGATATTGATTTTATCCCCAACCATTTGAGATAAACACCCCTTTTGATATGAATTACGACCCATATAATGCATGCGATTTCCATTAGAAATTAATATTTTTTATCTCTATAATAGATGATTATAGGTTGGTTCAAAATATCAAATTTGAATTACCTTACTCAATTATTGATGTGTTATTTATGTAAATAAAGTAAATATATGCCTAAGATAACATCAAATTAAACTAGAGGGAGAGTAACAAGACTTGTAGGAAGCACATTCCCACACACTTAAATCAGATAAGAATCATAGACTTGAGATATGTTCATTACAAAATTAAGAGTTTTCAATAATTATTCAACATCTAATAATTATGGTGTCATTGTTATACCCTTATAAAATTCTTAAGATATAAAAGAGTGGGTAGATCCAGAATCAAATAAGACATTAAAATTTCTACAGTGGATGATAAGTGTACCTTTAACCACTTCATTGTCATACCCCACATTGACAATAATGATCATGTGAGATTTTAATTTATCTACGAGCTGAAGAGGTTATTGAAATAAATCATCATCATTAACATTCATATTTGATCACTAGTTAGCATAATTTCCATAATCATTTCATTTGAAACTTTGGAGTTTGGTTGGTGTATTCTGTGGCTCTTTCTTTCCATCATTAGATAATTTCTTCTTCCCATCACTTAAATATTTGATTTCTCAATGATCTTATTTTCCACACTTAAAACATTTACCAATACCATTAAGAAAATTTTCTCTATGTTTCCTTTTACACTTTGAGTATAAATGAAAGATCATATTCTTGTCTCCATGGTTTTTAGAATTTCCTTTGATTTCAATATTTCTTTTCTTATCAAAACCATGAGATTTATGGGTAACTACACTATCCATATCCACCTTGATATAAAATAGAATGATTTATTCATAGCTACTAAATTATATTATGGATAATTCCCATCATATAATTTTTTAAGCCACTGAATAATAGATCAATCTTACTTTCAGTTTGGATGATGATACTAGAAGCGTACCTTACAAGTCCTGCAAAATTTTCCTTATATGTAACATCCCGATTCCAGGTGCCACCCAAAGGATCCCCATACCTATTAGGTCACATGGCCTCAAGAACATTTCCCTGAACTCCAGAGGCTACTGACTAGTAGTGAGGGCCTTGGGTGTTATAGTGGGAAAACTATGCACTCATTGGTAGAGTATAAAAAGAAGAATAAAAAATAATAAACAATAGCAGAAGCAATAATACCATAAAACAAAGTAAACAATGGAATAATGATAGAATAAACAACTACAACACATATATAAATAATTATGCATGTCACAAGTATCTAGGAAAGCATCCAAAAAAGTCACAATGCTGGAAATACAATACTGAAACCAAAGTACAGAAAATAGTAAACTCCAACATCATCATAAACCTCAGCTTGGTCCCATGATCTCTTGATCCAACAACAATCAAGTACCTAATTTAAAAGGGCGCTTTCCATTATCTATACCTACAACTATATAATCTGTTTGGATCAAAAAAATGACCCAAACAAGGTGTGAGATGAATCCCAGTAGGTAACCACCAAAAGATCTATGCATAACTATCAGTGAATGTATATAGTAGGAAAATATACAAAAATAAGCAATAAAATAGGAATTAGTCAAAAGTAAAAAATCCTATAGTTTTCAATTACATTCATTTCCATTTATTAATTATTCAAACCATTGAATAATGAATCCTGATATCTAGTCTAATCTCTGTATCCCTCCGGGTAATAGTAACAACAGACGTCTCAGAAGACCATCTAAACAACCAAGTAAGACTGAGTCCAAGCTTATGCTTTGGCTTGGTAGACTCATCACAGTAATTCAATCAAACATTCATAACAAACCTATAGGAATTCTCTCATGGCCGAACCCCTTTGGTTTAACATAGCATTAAATAAATTACACACAACCTTCAGGTAGCTCTCACAGTCAATACCCCCTGGGTCAACATAGTGTAAATAATCATAAATGACCTATGTGTAGCTCTCACAGTCAATACCCCTGGTTCAAAATATATACCAAGTCTCTCATGGTCCTGTGTAAATAATCATGGAAACCCCCATAGTTTTCCTGGTCCAAGGATCTCACGGTCCAAGGAAGATCAACACGCATACAACATTCATTAAAGTCTCTACATGCAATTAAAACTATTACATGGCTCAACTTTAATCAAAGCATAAAAATAGGCATCACATATAACAAATCAACTCCATACTAAACAACTCAAGTCATGGAAAACAATGTATGACTCATAGGCATCCTAGGCCAAATGACCAAAAACAGTCAAACAAGGGAAAGAAACCATGGGTGTCCCAAAAATAAGGGTATGAAATCTTATGCATAGGAAATAACCCTTAATCAAAACAAAAAAACCATAGTAGGTATTAAACAGGGTCAAAATTCAAAACACGCAATACCCCAAACATGGGTATTCATCACTTTAACCATATATAATCCAAAGACTATCAAATAAAGGCATAAACCAACTACCTCAATGTGGTACGGTGAATACTCCTGAACATAGAACCTTGAATCGTCCTAGAATGCCATATATCTATAAAAGGTCAAAATAATTCAACCTTGAATAAATTACTAGAGAGGATAAATTAGAAAGAGATTCTCTAGGGAAATAGATAACTCACTGGTGGGAATCCAACACACCCAATGGCATCTTAATCAGAGCTCAGACGGATGAACGAGAGGATATTAAATATTTTAGGCTATATATTGCTCTCTTGGACGAGACATGGGAAGAAGAAGATGATTATGGAGATAATATGAGACCCCGGTCTGATTAATAAAATAAAAAGAAAAGTACACAGTGTGTTCATTTAATGTACATGGGTGTACTAGCCTCAATTGGACCCCACTTTAGGCGGTCTGCTAGGTCACCCACGCGACCATGTACTCGGCCATTACATAAATAATACACGATTATGCATGGAAACCGGGTATATGGCGTGTACTTAGAAAAACCCTATTTCTTTCTTTTTTCTTAAAAAAATCTGAAATAAAGACCCATACCTGAAATAAAGATTTGGGTTCTTACAAACTTCCCCCCTTAAAGAAATTCATCCCCGAATTTCCCTTCTAAGGGTTGCGATGAATAAAATTTAAAAAACTCTGGCCATTGGGATCAAAAGCCCGCCTCCCCCTCCCAAGTCTTGTCCAGTACTCACTCGCGCTGCCATAACACCCGTACCAGAGGAACATACCGGCCACAGAGAACCTTTGTGATGTGATCCCCAATCTGTTTAGGGTGCTCCTCAAAGGATGCATCCACCTCCAAATCAACCTATTCAGGTTGAAAAATGTGATACAATTATAAAAAGTAACATCATTTCTGAGAAACATGAATGGCATTGTGCATAGCCTGATACCTATGAGTAAGTGAAACCGATAGGAAACCATCCCAACTCTCTCCAAAACCTAAAATGTCCTGATGTATCTCGATGAAAGATTACCCTATCTCTGAATCCTCCTGTGTTCCAACCTTGGTGTGACACGTAAGAAAACCTAATCTCTGACCTCAAACTCCAGAGGTCGTCTCCATCGATCAGTAGAAGATTTGTACTGAGACGGTACATTATCCATCCTCTTCTAAATCAACTCCACCTACTCAGTGGTATCATGGACAAGACGGGGTACCAACATAGCTTCCTCTCCTACCTCTAACCAACATAGGGGTGATTGGCATGGTCTACTATACAAAGCCTCATAAGGTTCCATCTAAATCGTCGCCTAAAAAATGTTATTGTTGTAAAAATTCACTAGGGGTATTTCTCTCTCCCATGAACCCCTAAAATCTAGGACGCATGCTCAAAGAATTTCCTCCAAAACCTAAATAGTGCGTTTGGACTGTCCATCTATCTGGGGATGGTAAGTTTTACTCAGAAGTAATTGTATACCCAAAGCCCTCTATAGTCCCTTCCATACATGATAAGTAAAAAGAGAATCCCTATCTGAAATGATAGAGTGCAGAACCCCATGAAAATGTACAATATCTCAGATGTACAACCATCCAAGCTCATAAACACTGAAGGTATCCTTGATCAGAAAAAAATGTGAAACCTTCATGAGTCTGTGAACAACAACCCAAACTGCATAATTCCCTCAAGGTGACCTTGGTAACCCCATCATGAAATCCATCACAACATCATTCTACTTTCACTCAGGAATGGGTAACTACTGTAAAATTCCTACCGCTTGCTTATGCTCCGCCTTCACTTACTAACAGGTGGAACATCTCATAATTAAATCAGCGACATCCCTCTTCATACCTGGCCACCAATACCGATGACGTAGATCAAAATACAACTTGGTGACACTAGGTTGAACTTCCCAAATAGAGAAATGTAAATCCCACAATATCTCCTCATGTATGTATGCTGACACCCACACACGACCCCAGAAATTCAAGATCTCATCATCATATACAGTCCACCCATGAGTAGGGTCCTCTCCTAAAACACTCTCCCATAAAACTAGGCCTTCAGAATCTAATAGCTACCTCATTTTCACTCGATTTAGTAGATTAGAGGTAAAAACTGTAGAATAAAGAAATTTCTACTCATACCTATCGTGCACCTCCAAATGAATCTCAGAGAACAGATCTATAATATGACACTCACTACTAGCCTCCTAAACTACCTATATCTGAGTCCTCATACTCAATGTATTAGCCACTGCGTTGTCTTTCCTAGGAATGTAGGCATGCTCAAAGTCAAAATACTGAAGGTACTCAACCCAACTTCACTATCTCAAATTCAAATAATACTGAGTAAAGATATACTTGAGACTTTTGTGTTCAGTGTATACCAAAAAATGCTCTCCCAAAAGATAATGTCTCCAATTGCATAAAGCATGAACAACTACAACTAAATCAAGATCGTGCATCAGGTAATTCCTCTCATGTGGCCTCAACTGCCGAAACCTGTATGCAATGAATCCTTCCCCCTACATAAGAACTATTCCTAGCCTGATACCTGATGCATCACAGTAAATGATGTAACTCTTTCTTGACTTTGAAAAAATCAGTATCGATGTTGAAGTCAATCTCCCTTTCATATTCTGAAAAGCTGAATCGTAGGAATCTATCCAAAAGTACTTTGCACCTTTCTTAGTCTGGCCCATCAGTGGTGCTAATAAGCGTGAAAAGTCATGTATAAAGTACCTGTAGTAACCATCCAGCCGCAAAAAACTCTGTAACTCAAATACTTTCTTCAGATTATCTCAGGAAACTACTTCTCTCACTTTTACTAAGTCTACTGATACTATTTTATATGAGATAACATGACCCAATAAGTGAATATGGTCCATCCAAAAGTGGCATTTTGAGATCTTGGCATATAAATGATGCTCTCTCAGTGTGCTCAAAAGGATATCAAGATGTGTGGAATGGTCGTGTTGAGTGTGAGAGTACACCAAGATATCATCCAAAAAGACTACAAAAAAAGAATCCAAGGATGGAACACTTGGTTCATCAGCTCCATGAAGACTGCTTGTGTGTTCGTGAGACTAAATGACATAACCAAATACTCGCATAGACCATACCTTCTCTGAAAGGATGTAAGAGGTATATCTTATGGTCTAATGTGAAACTGATTATAACTGGATCTCAAGTCAATCTTTGAGAACACCCGGGATCCTCAAAGATGATCAAAGAGATCATAAATCCTCAGTAAGGGATATCAGTTCTTGACAGTCAACTAGTTTATATTCTGATAATACACACAAAGTTTGAGGGTATCGTCCACCTTCTTCTTAAAAAGGACAGGATAAACTGAAGGATAAGTACTGGGTCAGATGGAACACTTTTCTTATAACTCCTCTAACCACTTCTTGAGCTCCTGTAACTCTGGTGTAGCCATCCTATAAGGAGGAATAGGCACCAGTGCCGCTCTTAGCACAAGCTAAATAGAGAAATCTACCTCTCGATCCGAAGGTAAACCTGAAAAGTCATCTGGAAAGACATCTCTAAAATGATCCACCACTGGAGGAAAGTCCATCTGTGAAGTCCCCTGGTCATCTAGATATAAACTAGTAATCTGGGTGGTAATTCTTTCCAACCCATGATGCTTGGGTCTGGCTCTACTCGCTTGGACATCCCATTCTCCCTTGTGTAGAAAATACCCACCCTCTAGTGATGTGAAACTCACCTTGCAACTATATTAGTCAATAAAGGTTTAAAATGAGACTAACCAGTCCATTACAAGAATGAAATCAAAGCATGTCATCTCTAAGACAAACATGTACCATAATAAGTGACACCCACCAACCTCAAGAGGGAAATCCTTTCACTAATGTACACTAGATGTCCTAATCCCCAATGGAGTGTCTAGCATCATAACATCATTAGAAGTAAAGATAAAGAACCCAATATTCTTCACAATGGAAACAAATATAAAACTATGGGAATCCCCTGTATCAAAAAGAGCATAAGCTAAAACTGAGGCAACTAGAATCGTACCTCTAACCGTAGAGGGTCTGGGATCCTACTCCTGATGGTTTTGCTCCACTACAAAAGTATGACCTGTACCGCAACCCTAAGACCCTACCTGACCACCTTGAGCTGATCCACCCTGCTGTCGTTGAAAGCTTATCGACCAGATACTCAGAGAAAACCACCTTCTCAGCATGAACAACCTGAAGAACTCTAGTTCCTTGAATGAGGACAAACTGGTGGTCCTAATCCTAAACGTGGATTTATAACTGATCCCCTTTCACTAGCTACTGGTGGGAAAAACCGGTAGAAGCTCTGAAGATGACCCATCTTACCACAAGCTCGACACTCAAATGGGTCTCATGGGCACTGAGGTATCACATGTCCATTTTTCCACACTGATAGCACCTCACCTGGATACTTGTAGATACATCCTTGCTACTGGAATCACCATGCGAAGGCTCCCTACGGTGCTTCCTACTATAAAAAGAATGAGTACCAGCCCTAGATGCTAAACTTCCCTAGCTCACCGCTCCCAAATACCTCATATTGCACTCAGTAATCAGCACCCAATTTAATATATCTGTCACTGAAGTCAGCCTGAAGACATTCAACTACGATCAAATGTTATACCTGAGACCATCCTCAAACCTCCTAACAAGTGATAACTCATCACCTCCCAAAGCAGGTGCGAAGTGATGAAGCTCTGTAAAATGGGATGTGTAATCCATCGCTAAAAGAGTGCCTTGCTCTAGATGGATAAACTCTCAGGCTCAATCAGACCTCAACATCTTGGGGTAGATTAATCATATAAGGTCCTCTGAAACTCTTCCCAAACCATCATTTGATGACGTCCCACCTATGTGATAACATCCTACCATCTCTTGAAATAATCACACAACATGTAAGTCATAAGATTCACCCTCCTCTCTGGTGGTGTCTCCAAATGCTCGAAGATAGAAAGCATGGCCTCAAACCATGACTCTACATCCTGTGGTCCTCCATCCCCTAAAAAAGTGGAAGGATGTTACTATTGGAACACCCTTTTCAAATCCTCTATAGCTGGGGAAGGATGCAGTTCTCCCTAAAAAGTCTATATCATCCTCATAACGCCTTCACAGAACCATTCATCAACACCTGCATCCAGTATAATAGCTGGTACCAAGATAGGAACAACAGGAGGATTTACTGGTATTCCCTGATCTAACATTTTTGGTGTCTGATCATCGCCTTGTACCTGGTGTACAACAAGAGGAATTCTCAGTGGAATGACTCTGAAAGGTCAAGCACACACCTCAGTTCAATATTATCAAGGGCTGAAACTTGGAAGTGAAAAAATAGATTAGGATAAGGAAAGCATTCAAGTTTTTTTTTCAAAACAGGATTACACGGTGTGTATAACATCTACACAGCATGTTACCTTAATCTTTTAACATGGTGTGTACCTCTTCCAAACCTTGTCATGTAACACCCCTACACATGGAATTTTTCTCCTATGACATGGTGTGTACTTGAATTTTCCCTCCTAACCAAGTTCTTCTACATGGATAGAACTACACAGTTCTCTCCTGGGTAACACTACACAATATGTTCACCCTAAATACGATGTTTAATACTTTATTTCTAACCACCAGTGTTGTTAGTCACATGGTCGGTGACACAATTGACTCTATAAAACATGCATGAATGAGATACAACATGTACAATCTATGTTCCATCCACTCATGTCATTGGTCACACAGCTGGATACATGGTTCTTTAAAACACGACATGTACAATCTAGACATGTCGTGTTCTACCAAAAGTTTCCCAAACTCGTGTCTCTGCCCACATAGTCAGTCACATGGTTAAAGACTACATGGCGTGTATATATAGTACACAATGTGTACTTAAGAAAAGTTATTTCTTCTAGAATAGAAGAACACATGGGGTGTGTTCATAACATCACATGCCGTGTTGTCTGGGTTTCCAGATAGCAAGCCTCTGAAACTTCTCCAGAACCCCTAAAAACTTAAAATTTTGTCAAAGGCATGAAAAATTCTGACCCATGAGAGCCCATACTCCCACAAATAATTTGTTTTCATCCTTATTCACATTAAAACTTGAAAAAAATTCAATTAAAGTTCAACATGATCCACAAAATTCTGATCCAAGAGGGCCCATAACACCTCACGGACCAAAGTTTGGCGTCCATCCTAATGAAACTTTATAATTTACAATACCCTATCAAAATAGTAGGTATTCTATCATGTCATATATCACAAAATCATGCATATCTAGAACAACATCTATCACAACAACATGCAATCAGTAATGCACCCTAAATGGCATGATAAGAATGCATGGCATGTGATCTCTATCAAGTGCCTATATGATGCATGAGATGGAATACCCTCATCTCATTGGGTTGACATAAAAATAGATCCCCAATAATATCAACGATAACAAAAAAAGACAAGCTAATCACCCAATGGTGAAATCAAATCAACTATAACAATTGCAAAACTAGAAAATTGCAATATTCGAGGTAAATTGGATTTTCCCTATACACGGGTTAGCTACTCCTGGGCACAACTTATTACCAACTAACTTTTCCTTCCTATCCCTATCTATAGGCTCCAAATAGTTGGACAAATTAGAAAAGAACAACCCTTTGATACCACTTTTTAATGTCCCAATTTCGTGTGCCGCCCAAAGGTGCCCCGTACTTGGTTGGTCACATGGCCTCAAGCACATTTCCCCGAATGCCAGAGGCTGCCGACTAGTATCAAGGGCCTTGGGTGTGATAGTGGGGAAACTATGCCCTATTTGGAAGAGTATACACAATGTAATAACAAATAATAAACAATAGCAGAAGTAGTAATACCATAAAACAAAGTAAATAGATGAAGATTGATAGAATAAAAAACTGCAACACATATATAAATAACGATGCATGTCACAAGTATCTAGGAAAGAAGTCAAAAAGTCATAATTCTAGAAATACAATTCTGAAACCAAATTATAGAAAAAAATAAACTCCAACAGCATCACAAGCCTCAGCTTGGTCCCATGCTCTCCAGCTCCAACAACAATCAAGTACCTGATGTAGAAGGGCACTTTACCTTATCTATACCTACAACCATATAATCTGTTTGGGTAGAAAAACATGACCCAAAAAGGGTGTGAGATGAATCCCAATAGGAAACCACCAAAATATTTGTGCCTAACTGTCAGTGAATGTATATAGCAATAAAATATGAAAAAAGAAGCAATAATCTTGGAAGTACACGAAAGTAAACAGTCCTACAGTTTATAATTACATTCATTTCCATTTATTAATTATTATAACCATCGAATAATGAATATCAGGATCTAGTCTAAGCTCTGTATCCCTCCAGGTAATAGTAACAATAGACGTCTCAGAAGACCATCCAAAGAACTAAGGAAGACTGAGTCTAAGCTTGTGCTTTGGCTTGGCAGACTCGTCAAAGTCATTCAATCAAACATTCATAACAAACCTATAGGAAAGCTCTCTTTTTATAACCCCTTTTATTCAACACAACATTAAATAAATTACACATGACCTCCAGGTAGCTCTCACAGTCAATACCCCCTGGGTCAACGTAGTGTAGATTATCATAAATGACCACCGGGTAGCTCTCACAGTTAATACCCCCTGGGTCAAAATCTACACAAAGTCTCTCATGGTACTGTGTAAATAATCATGGAAAGCCCCACAATTTTCCTAGTTCAAGGCTCTCACAATCCAAGGAAGATCAGTGCACATACAACATTCATTAAAGGCTCTACATCAAATTCAAACTATTATATGGCTCGACTTTAATCAAAGCATAAAAACAGGCATCACATATAACCAATAAAATTCATCCTAAACATCTCAAGGCATGGAAAAAAGGTATGCCTCATAGTCATCCTAGTCTAAATTGTAACACCCCAATCTTCCAAAACACGTTTCCCTTTGAATAATGCAATAGCTTGAACTGTACGCAACTTCGAGATTCTAACACTCCGCGACCAATCAAACTAGCCATTATGAATAGTAATACCCACATTTTGAAAATTTATAAATTTTATTTTTCAAAATGGACTTCATTTTTGAATTTTTAATATCTAAATTATCTTAGGGTGAATTTTTAGTATTTTTTTGAAAACTTTCAATTTTTGATGAATAGTGAAAAACACAACGTTATAGGTTAAAACCAAATTTTTATTTAAATAATTATTTATTTTATTTAAATTTATTTTAGGTAAAACTAGATACATAATACCTATATAAGTTCAATGTAATTCATTGGAGTCATTTTATAATAAGATTAGATATATAAAAATTTTATTGAACTTTTTATCGTCTTTTACCCACCTCTGAGGAGCATTTGAAAATTTGCATAAAACTTAATTTTACCACTTTAGTGAGTTGAATTTAAAAAATCCAAGAGACATGGTTGATATCAGTATGTAAAATGTGGTTCAATAAGATGAAAATAATTTTTTGTGAATAGTAACTTTTGACTTTTATTGACCACGGTTAAAAGTAAATAGGGTAATTAAGGGTAAAAATGATATCATAATTACCCAAAAACATGTCCTAATTCTATTGGATAAGTGTAATTATACAAAAAACAACCTTATGAATAAAATATTACCCCTTTGGTCCAATTGGATTAGATTAAGGCATTTATTATTATTTTATTTAAAGAAGATTTAAAAGAGTTAAATTCAAAGTTTAATAACTAAACCATTTTTAATATAGAGTTACACATAAGATAGATTAGACTATAAATATTCATTAGAAATATAAAAATATTTAATACATAATTTTATTTTATTTATAATTTTTAGACATTAAATAATTTAATTTATTTATAACATAATGATGATGCAGTAATTACCTTATTAATGAAAGATTAAAATAATTGATATTATAAATATCCAAATAAATGTAATTTGAGACTTTTGATGAATTAAACTAATTTTATAGGTTAATATGAAATTTTAGGGTTGATTAAATAATTTTTTTTCGAAGTAATCATGCTGTTATGATTTTCACAAAAACCAAATACTAAATAGTGTCAAAATTGACATAATTGAGTTTTTAAAACAAATACTATATTATTAATTGATATAATATTCCTAGAAAATCTAAGGTTCAGCCAAAGGACTTAGATAAGGTTATATATATTTATAATGAACCACTTGGGGTTCACTTGTCTTGTTATAGTAAGTTTATTAACCATATAATATAAAATATACAAAGAGACATGGTAAATGATAAACTATTTAACTAAGAGTTAAATCTATAAGATAAGGTTAATATGGTGACCTAAACCTATCTAAAATAGATTGGTTGAGAGTTTTTCTACCCATACCCAACTTATCCTCTAAATAAATCATTTTGGATATATTATAAACCAAAAATTATTTTATTATAAAATAATATTTCAAACTTTTCTTAAAGTGACCCTCACCTCTCTTATAAAAGGGCACTTCCCCTTCTCTCAAAATAACACCTCCAAAGCCATTTTGATAGGGAAAAATCTTCCCAAATACCCTCACAACTTTCCTCCCTTCTTCATAGAGGCCTTCCTTTGGTAATAAATCCAACCTAAGGTTCCCTTTTGATCAAATCAAAAGGAAGAACCCGAAGAAGAGGTAAATATTTCATCACCTCTTTCAAGTTTTTTTCTTCTTACACTTTATATTTCTTTGTGGTTTCAATTATAAAATAATAAATCTAGTATGTTATATATAATTTTATGTTATTATAAAAATGGTACAACTATATTCATTATTTTATCCATCATATGAATGACAAAGTCACCATACGTGCATATATACAACTTACCGTCTCCATGTTGTGGTGTAGTTTGTTATTCAAACACTTCATTATTTGGATGGGTATAATAATGAGTATAACTAATATAAATAATAAATATAACATGTTAATTATTATGTATATATGATATACCATCCTATTACATATGACTTCAACATCAACATAATGATATTGTCGCTCGTTCATACGTACGGATTGCTGTCTCCATGAACATAATGAGATTCATTCCCCATCATAATCATTCAAGAATTATTTTCATTTTAAGATTAAAAATAATGTTTATGAACATAATATAATTATGTATATGAATCAAATACATCCTATTCACAACAAAAATGTCTTACATAACCAAGCATATAAAGGAAAACGAATCAGTTAACACCCGAAATGATGATACTACTAAAATATTATTAACAAAGTAATATTATAGGATCATATATGATATCATATTTATGTATATAGTTCTTTTATAATTTAATAAAAATGATTTAAATATTATACATGAGGTTAACATACCCTCAACCAAGGAAAAGTACAACGTAAGGGTTAATTTCACAATCTCTTTATTATCTGAGGTTGTTTTTACCTAAGTATCTAATGAGACATATTTATCATCCACATCCATGTTTTCCTAAAAATGTATTTTAAATTTTTTTTACTATTTAATAGACTATGGGTTAAATTAATTTATACCATTATTTGACCTTATATGTTTTGAAAGGAATCTTTTCTTCGTTTTCCAAACAAGGTACTTTATGACCTTTTCAAAAAAATTAAGGTAAGAATGTTTTTTAACTTATATAGTGGGTGCGGCTATTTTCCTCCATTATAACATCATCAAAGATTCCATTACAAGCTTATAATAATATTTTAAAAATAAATGGTTTCTTTTATAATTATGCGACTCTTTAATGATTTCAAAATATAAAGAGATATTTCTCTCAAATAGTTTTGATTTCATCTATGTCAACATCCATTGATAAATTTTACACTTGTTTGAAGTTGATTTATTATGATACAAATATTCCATATTGTATTTAAGGTTTTGTGATATGTTTGACTATGGATGTGTTATTTTTATACCATTCATGGTTTATGGTTAAAGTATTGACATTTCCTATGCTAGTTTTAATATGAATGTTTATGTTATGTTTCAACCTTTTCATATGAGGAGTGTATTGGACTTAGTATGTGATGGGTGGAGCCCGCTATATCTCCTCAATGCATCAGTAGGTCTCATGATACAATTAGACATGAAATTGGTCGAGGCCTTCCCCATTTTGATATATGGTTTTGGCCAAGGCCTAAATCATTTTTAGACGTCTTGGCTGTGGCCTTGACAAGATGTTTCAGAATGTCCAGTTTATACATTCCCTCATTATGAAAATAATAATGATGGTTCATGTGGCTATTCAATTAGTAGAATACCCATGGCTATGTTTTATTATGGCATTATTTACTCAGCTAATATTACTTCCATAAAGTGTTCATGTTTATTATTTGTAAAGGCATGTATTTTTAATTATTCACCATGCCTAATGTTTATGTTATCTTCCACTATATTTCTTACCCTTACTGAGCATTTGAGCTCACCCCTTTCTTATGTTTCATTTTCCTAGGAAATTAAGAAGTTATTTATGAGTGACTCGCAGTCATAATCTAGGAGGCTTGGATGTTTCTAATGGAATAAATTAGTGTTGTATTTCTTTTCAAGCTGTAATGTAGAACTTATGTATGTATCTTGTTTCTAATAATACTAAACTAATCATTATTTTGGGACATGATTCATTGTATCATGCTAATGTTATGTAATAAATCACTAACTCTGGGTAACTGGGGTCAGGGTGTTACACAAACGACCAAAAATAGTCAAACAAGGGAAAACACCCATGGGTGTTCCAAAAATAAGGGTATACAATATTATGCATAGGAAATAATCCTTTATCAAACAAAAAAACCATAGAAGGTATTAAATAGGATCAAAATCCAAAACATGTAATACCCCAAACATGGGTATTTAGACTTTAACCATATATAATCCAAAGACTATAAAAGAAAGTCACAAATCTCCTACCTTGATGTGGTACGATGAACACTCCCGAACATTGACCCTTGAATCGACATAGAATGTTGTAGATCTAAAAAAAGGTAAAAATTGTTCAAAATTGAATAACTTACAAGAGAGGAAAAATCTGAAATAGAGGCTTTAGTGAAAGAGATAACTCACCAGTAGAATTCCAACACACCCAGAAGTGTCTTAATCGAAGCTCGGATGGAGGAATGGGAGGAGGTCAAAGATTTTTGGCCATACATCACTCTCCAGGATGATAAAAGAGAATAAGAATATGATTATGGAGATAATATGTGCCCCTAGTCCGATTAATAAAATAAAAAGAAAAGTACATGGCATGTCTATTTAATGTACATGCCATGTACTAGCCTCAACATGCCCCCTCTTTAGGTGGTCTTCTGGGTCACCCACAAAACCATGTAGTCGGAAGTTACATGGCCAGTAAACGGTTATGCATGGAAACCGAGTACATTACATGTATATAGAAAAACCTCATTTCTTCCCTTTTCCTCAAAAACAACCTGAAATAAAGATCCATACCTAAAATGAAGATCTGGGTTCCTACATCATAGGTACTAATGGATTCATTATCCTTCTTTTTTATCTCAAGAAATTACTTCTCCATTTTTTTATGATGAATAAATGGAATTTACTTATTGAAAAATAATATCATAAACTCATCTCATTCTATGGAGTCAATTTATTACCATTGCCTCATGTTTTTGATAAGAGTCCACCATTGATCTGCTTCACATTCCAAATTATTAACATCCAAAATAATGTTTTCATTTTCTAAAAATCGGAGAATGGAAAATATATTTTCAGTGATACTGATCCATATCTCAACAATTAGTGGTTTAGAAAACCCACTAAAAGAAGGTGGATGTTGCCTCAGAAAGGAACCAGTAGAATCTTGTTCCCTCCATTGCTTGTTTGAAATATCAATATGATTCATAGCTTGAGAAATTTTTGTGAGTATAAAAATGATATTTTTCATTCCATATCACATAAAATTTGGTTACTCAATAGGATAATCATTACATTTTCCATCACATTCATCATAACACATTTCCTTTAGGTTCTATCTATTTAATAAAACCAAAATTCTTAGCATGAGTAACAAAATTCATAGTGAGAAAATCACATAATATCTACCTTACCAAAAATTTAGGATGAATTCTTATACTCAATCTTGTCCCCAAGGTTATCACTATTTTTTTCATCCTAGTTTCTAAAGGTAGAAAAACATTTCTCTAATACCAACTATAAAAACCCGTAATTTATATACATAAATATTACATCTTATTAGATGAATATTCAATAAAAATTATTTTGATCCACACCACAATTGTACAATTTTAGTGTATTTGGAAACTTGGATACATAAAAACTTATTCATAAGAGATCTAAATCATTCCACACTAAGATATCTATAAATATCACCCTTGTTTTACATATCATACTTAAAAATTTTCTTCATAACCTGGGGAAAGAAACATAAGAAAGGGTGAGCTATAATTCCCAATAAAGGTAAATAATGGGGATATAAATGATCAATTAATCATAACATGATCATAAAGGTATGAGAACATGAGTATAATATTTGAAAACTATACCATTAATATCATAAATTAAAATCATTAGTCATGACATAAATCTTATAAGTTTATTATATAGGAATCATAAATGAATTAAAGAACATGAGCCATGAGAGAATAATTTTATCATAAGACATAATTTTTTGGCATACACATAAGCATATAAAATAATTTATTTAGTCAAAAATCAATGAAAATACTATCATAGTGGGTTGGTTTCACTCCCCATTACATAATATCCTTAGTCAAAGTTCACTCCTAAGACTATAATATTGGACATAGGCCCTTACTGAACTAGGTTCACTCCCCATTCTAGTTCTTTTTATCTCATGTGATATCCATATTTACCCAATGAATTAGAGGGATATATAATTCCAGGTCCACCATTCACATAATGAAAATAATATATATTACTTCCAAAATATCATAAAATATTCACCACATCACAACCCATGAAAAGTAAATGAGTTTCATAAACACTTCAATAATTTATCACAACATAACCCGTAGAAAATAAATAGGTTTCATAAACATTTTTTAATCATAATAATAAACCATCTAGAGAAATACTAAACATTATATCATTATATCTCATCCCCAGTAATGATTAAGTAATATAAAATATATTATATAAAAAATTCCTCTAAAATATCACTTAGAACGTTTCTTGAGAAAATACCATTTTAACTATTAAATCACTTATTTAAAATATAAAATTTTCCTAAATATTAAAGAATTTTTTTTATTTTAAAAAAACCTTGGAAAAATTTAAAGTAATATTCGAAGAATTTAGTTTTTATAATGATCTGAAATTTCATTCATGCCATGTACGTTAAAACAAACATTCCTTTGACATTTTCTCTAAAAAGTCAAAAATACCTCATTCGTAAAATCATTGAAAGATTAATTTCTATTTATTAACAATTAAATAATGGGTAAAAATGAATTAAAAAAATAATAGGATGATATAAAAAACCATTCTTGATTTTTTTTAGAAATCATGAACTTGGAAGAAAAAATATTTTTGATCAAAGTGAGAAATGAAGTCAGTTTTACTTAAAAAATTCTTTCATTATATTGAGTCATTAAATAGAAAAAAATGAAAGGAAAACATGTAATTTAAAGAAATAAAGAGATAAGAATAAAATTAAAGGTATTATTTATATATTGGTTATAAAATGTCATCATATTAAACTTAATTATAAATAATCCCGATAAATAATGAGATTATAACATGAATCCCTTACCTCAGGTTCAATTTGATTAAAAAATGATCTAAAATACTATATAATAATTTTAAATTTATTATAATTATATAAAATAATAATTTAAATACTTATATTTTTATATATTTTCCACTTATAACTTTTTAACACCCATTTATTAATAACTCTTTATTGAAATCATTGTTTCCAGGTGTTAATTGTTTCATTTTTCATAGAAGTTTCGATTTGGTGGTTCTGGTATTTATAAATCGATCATGTTTATATCATATATATAAGGTTAATAATGATATTAATATCATATATATTCATTATATATATATATATATCAATTAATCTAGAAAATATTTAGATAGAAGAATGAATTATAACATTCAGGGAGATGGTAGGCCGTACGTACACATGAATACTATTTTCACTTTTCGATGGATGGAATGAAAAAAGTTAAATATTAATTCACTTTTATAGAATCATTATTATATAATATATATAATATATATTCATTAAACATATCCTTTATATTATCTAAGTAAAATTGAAATGAAAAACTAATCACATTGCTTTATGGAGGTGGTAGTCCACACATATGCACGAACGAAATTATAATTTTCCAACAGATTGGAAGGTAAGAAGGTAGATATTATGTTATAATTATAGAATAATTATATTTTTATTAATATCATGTATATAAATTAAACTTGTTATAATAACCATCCATGAAATATGGTTATGAAAAATGAATTGTATTGCTATATGGAGGTGGTAGTCCACAGAAAGGCACAACCGATACTTTCACTTCCCATTTGATGGGAAATGGGGTGAATAATGATGGTTCCATAATAATATTAAAATTTCAGAACATTTAGGATAATAAAATTATTTATTTATGATGAATACAATATATTTATAAGAGGTAGAAGAAGAAATAAATTGAAAGAGGTCAGGTGAGATGATCACATCTTCTTCGATAAGCCTCCTTTAGATCCTTTCTTGAGGACACTTAGAATGGTATTTTAAGAATAAAAACACATATGATTCATGGATAGGGAATTTTATAAGATAATTGAATATCTGTTGGTTGATCTAGGTTTATAAATAATGCATAAAAAAGATAGAGAAGGGATGTCCTTTTATAAGTGAGGGGAATGATACACTTGGAATTACTTAAAATATTTAAATTAATATAAATTAATTTTATTATAAAAATTGATCCAAATTTATATATTCAGAATAAAGGATAATTATGAGTCAAAATAATCTCATATAATAAAATTTTGAAAATTTTAGGTGATATTTTAACCCTTATCTCTTAGTTTTAACCCACTATTAACCCTTTTGACAATTACTGCAATATCAAATTTTTCTACACTTTAAGGGTTAATAATAATACCATAAATAGAAAATTAAAAAATTAATGGACCATGGTTTATATTTTTAACAATGTACCATAAAATTGGATAAATATAGGATTTTTATTAATTTCAAATAATTTTATAAAATATTTGTTATTATAAAATATAATTAATGTCTTTTTTGGAACTATTCATTTATATTGACAATAAATCCATCATGATAGTTATGGAATTAAAATATAAACCTTTAAAACATCCCTAATATGTTATCACTATCTATTTGTTTTTTAGCACAATGATTCATCAAAATTTTATTACTTTTAATATTTTTAAAATTACTAATTTTATATTACTATTAATAGAACAAATATTGTATTGGTGTGGCGTAATAATTAAAGGTAAATATTCAATCAATAATAATTATAAATAAATTAATATGATAAAAAGATTAATTTATCTTTAAAATAAAAATTTATAACTGAACCTAACCTCCTTTTACCCTTATAATTTTTTATAGATTTTAAATCAAGAGTGTGACATTTTATATTTATCCTTTTCTTAAAATAATATAAAGGTCATAATAAAAGAAAAAATAGCTCTAATTGGTTATATTTTTTATAATTGGATGATAATGGTCTATCTGTACTCATCCAATAGGATCAATGACAGTTTTAGAGAAATTTCAATGCCTTATCTCAAAGTTGTAACCCATTTTTACCTGTTTTAGCCTTATCAGTGAAAAATATTTACCATGATTACTATTCATAATGATAAAAAATAAAAGGGGAATATTTAAAAAAATATATCCTCATGATTTCAAAAATGAAATAAAGTTTTCAAAATTCAATTCAAAAAAGTTGTGGAATTTAATTTGAAATTAAACCCGCAAAAAGTGAATAAAAGCATTTTTCTAGCAAAAAAGTGTTTTGAAGTATAAAGAGTTTTTTTTTCCAAAATCCAATATAAGATTAATTAAAATGAAATTAATTATATTATTAATAATATAAATTAACTAAATATAAATTTAAAATCATTTTAAAACAAAATCAAATGTTTTAAATTCTTTAAACGAAAATAATGTTTTCAATAAAAATTAGTATTTTTCACTGTTCATCAAAAAATAAATATATTTAGAAAATTATAAAAAATTAACTATAAGATAATTTTAATTTGATGATTTAAAAAATTAAGTTCATTTTTTAAAATATTTTTCATAAAAGTGGAAAAAAATAATTATACTATTTTCTCACAAAAATCAATAAAAACCATTTTTGAGGAAAAAACAATTTTTAAAGCATATAATGACTTTAATAAAAATATATTTTCTTCATCTAAAAATTTATTCATATTTTTTTAATTTTTTTACTAATACTCATTCCTCTAATTTAATTTCTAGGTTATAACTATATATTATATTATGGTTCATTTAGATTCGGGGTTGCGTTTATTGCAAGCTATCAAATAAATTTTATTTAAAGAGAAATATATCATAAAATCTCAGAGTGTTATACATGCTATGCATGAAGGTACCACGTACTCCTCCAGAACAGTTTTCCAACCATTATCAACCAATAATTTGGTTCATTTATAGTATGTTATGTTCATTCATTCAATTGTTCAATGATTTAACACTAATAGGTTGAAATGAAAAAATGTTATGAGATAGCATTTGGGCCTTCAGATATAGTTGATTCTCTTCAGTTAGTGAAGATAATTATGTTTAGATATATAATTGAATGTGGTAATCATCCATTTGATGTGGTTTTTTTCCATTATTATTGTATTCTAGCTGAATCTCTCTTCCATTCCCAAAGTTCGTTCGTCGCTCGACGAAGGTGATAACACCCCTTCGAGTGTTTGGGCATCCTCATGAAGCATATATGGATCCATTGGATGATTTATTCCCCTATAAAGTTGAAGTAATTAATTTTCTGATCCTATTGATCTTCATCAATCTAAATCTATTTAATATAAATATATATGCTCTTGATATTTGGGTATTTATGGTATGATATTTTAATTCTCTAGCTTTCAAATACCTTTTACGTTTGATTTCCTGGAGATTGATTTGTCTATGTTTTGAGTTTTCTTATGCCAATAATGATTATTTATGATAAAATGAAACCAATAAATGGTATTAGATCTAGGTTATTCAATATTTAAATGTTTTTTATTCTATTTTTTGAAAATATGTAATTTCACCATAACTTCTAAGTTCCCATGGTGTAGCTGTGGTGATGACTTCAAAAAATCCATATCAATGATACCCTGATGTAGTGATTGATGTGGTAGTTATTTAAAATATTCTCTAGGAACCAAAACTAGTTCTAGGAAACCATGGTGTGGTGAAAAGAATGGTGGTTCTTTGGAGGCTAAATTATCCGAGTTTGATCACCACAACATTTTTCAAGTTGTGGAGAATCTTAAAATGATTAATAATTATTTTTAACATTTTGATTTAAATGGTTTATAAATAATTATAAAAGGTATCTCAGGATATTTTTAATTTATAAAAGGTTTAAAAATAAATTAACTATAAATATTTATAATTAATTAAATATTTTGAAACATTTAGAATATTCCCAAAATATTGAATTTTAATATTTAAAATACCTTTTTCAAATTATATAGAATATCTTAAGATCTAGAAATAAATTGTTTATTTAAAAATCATTAGAAATAATTTATAAATGTTATAAATTATAAGGATAAAATATAAAAGTTTTTATATTTATAATTATGAATTATTCATAATTTATTAATATAAAATTGTTCAAATTAAAAGTTAAGACTTGTTTAAATATACTATTTAGACCACATAAAAGTGTTTTTAATGATTAATATGATTAAGGGTTTAAATATTATTTGAAATTACATATAATGATAATATGAATGAGTTCATATTGTTTTTAATGTAAAATTTTTATATTTATGTTTTAACTAATTTATAAAATATATATAATTAGCTTGTTTTTATGAATAGTTTATAAATGTCTCATGTTTTGGAAAATAATTAAAACTCTATTTTTTTATTAAATTCCTTTAATATTAATGTTTAGTGAATTGTTTATTAAATTTTAATATTTTTTAAGCTACATTTTAATTTCTAAACTACTTTTAAGATAGAGGATTTAATTTCATGTAAGGTTCGATATAATACAATTTAGTTTTCATCTACCTTGACCTTGGTTTGATATTATAGTTATGATATTGAGAATAGTTGTTGAATATAGTTTTTTCATATTAGGTGTTAGAGATATTATGAACTTAATTATATATTTAGTAAAGTCTCTTTGGGCAGAGGGACTTGGGTTCAGACCACCTACTGACTAGGAGGCTTAGGCCTTATCAGAAAAGTGAATGGGGTTGGCTCTCTGTCACTCCTAGTTTACTGATGTAGAGTTTGTTAATCTCATATAAATCTATTCATTTACATGAAGAGTTCATGTAACTTATACATGCTATGAATTTAAATATTTATGAATATACTTGGATTTTATTTTTGGGTGAGTAACACAAACTTGTGGGTTGTATAAAGGGTTACATATTAATATGGTGCAAGCATATTAATTTGATGGTTAGAATAGAGATACCAAAAAAAATCATTTAAAAAATAAATATAAAAAAAGGAATAAAACATTAAAATATAAATATTACATATGATATAATAGTAATGAATTTAATATGCATATTGTGTATATTAAATTGGTGAGACTTGAAAACCCCTAAAATATCATGTGTGAGATTCCATCCAAAGTAACACTTGTCAATACCAAAATAATTTTATTGGGTAGGTCCTTCCAAATTAGGGTTCACATATATTATATTGTTTTAAGTAAGAAATTAATATATAACACCAGATCATCCTTGGGTAGAAAAATCCAAATCAAGGTGCCTCTGGATTGTCTTTTGTTAGTATTTTTATGGTGTTTTTTTGGGAAGCACTTAGCTGGGAAACCCTTAGGAAGTATAGAGTTGAGTGATTCCATATAAATAATTTTGATAAAGAGTTATCCACTTAGATATACAATAATCATAAATATTATGATTGATATGATTCCCTACCTAGATAGATAAGTGATAAGATAAATGATAAGGCGAACCATAACTTAGTGAAATATAGATCCTAGACCACTAAAATAATATGGTAGTTCGGTTTATCATTTTTAGGGGCACAATTTTTATTTTAATTCATTAATGAAAAAATATAATAAATTATACCCACCCATTGAAATGTCTTTGTATTTGACTATGTAATACTTAATCACAATCATTTTGAGATCATTAATAGGTATGACCTATCAAATAGTTAATGATTGGTATATAGGATAGAGAATATTTATAAAGGAGAAACATTCAAATTACCTGAATGTGAATGTTGTTGAGATCAATTCAACCAACTCTAAATCAAGGGTATTAGATACCTAGAGTTCATCACACATTTGAAATGACAAACATAGACTCAGAGATAGAAAGGAATTGATGAAGAGTAAAGTATATATTTATATTAATAATGGAGGAATAGTTGATACATTAGATTTAAACACCTAGGATATGATTTCACAAAATTGAAAAATTATTATTATATTCACACCATAAATATGAATTTTATTTCTATATATTATTGGAAAAGATTGATTTTTCATTCATTATTAGGAACAAGAGTTGTTCTGGATATAAGGATGAAATATTTTATGGTGTTGGGAGTATAATGAATGTTTTATAAATTATTTATATGGATAATCCTATTTATAAAATTTAGAATTATAAGGTTAGGGTTTATTGTAACTCACCTACCTTAGTCATTTTTTCCTCATACATATAAATGAGAAAATCATTTGAAGACGATATAGATATGGATTCTGGGACACATTTTATTACAAATCATTTGAGAAATTTGAATCTTATTTATTGGAAAAATATAAATGTAAAATTTTGGGAGAAATAGCGAGAGAGGTAGTGGGTTATTAGATATCATACATAGTGATGTATATGGACCAATGATAACACAATAAAAAATAGTTTTATGTACTTCGTTACTTTTACTGATGACTATAGTCAGTATGATAATGTGTTTTTGATGAAAAAAAGTATGAAACTTTTGAAAATTTCAAAGAGTTTCAAAATGAAGTATATAATCAAATGTGAGTGAGTATTAAGATCCTTTGATTAGATTAGTATGGTGAATACTTAATTGATTAATTCATAGCTCATCTATGAGATTGTGGAATTGTTTCAAAACTCACTATTTTTAGAACACCATAATGGAATGGTGTGTCTAAAAGGAAAAATACTACATTGTTAGACATGGTTTAATAAATGATGAGTATATGTGACATTTCTATTACATTTTTAGGTTATGATCTGGAGACCTCTACATTTATACTAATCCGCTTTCCTTCTAAAGTAGTCATGAAGACACCATATGTGATATAGACCCAAACACATCCCAATATGTATTTCATGAAGATTTTGTGTTTTTAAGAATTCAAATGATTATTGGATTCTGAAAAAATTGATCCCAAGTTGTATGAATGCTTATTTTTTGGTTATCCCTCAGAAACCAAGGGATATTAATTTTATAATATTATCAAGAATAAAGTTTTTTTGGCCCAATTTTCTAAATTCAAGGAGAAGGAATTCATGGATCGAGGTGTCAGTGGGAGTAAAGTTGAACTTGGAAAAGTTAAAGACCAAAAAATAGTAATTTTTTATGAAATAGAAGTTGAGTCAATTCCCCAAAGTGCTATAAAATAAGAATCAACTAAAGATACACAAGAAACTCAAAAGTTTGGTAGGATTTGTAAAAATTTAGTGAGATATTGAATTCATGTAGAAAATGATGATGAAGTAGTGTTCATAAGTGGTGAACCTACCAACTACCAGGAAACCATTGATAGTTATGATTCACAAAAATAGTTAAAAGCCATGGAATTTGAGATGGATTCCATGTACACTGACCAAGTTTGGAACTTGGTAGATGAATATGAAGGGGAAATGCCTATAGGGTGAAAGTGGTATTTTATAAGAAAATTTACATAGATGGTAGAGTTTCTACATACAAATAATACTTTGGGGAAATGGGTTACAAAAAAATCATGGTATTAACTATTAAGAGTCCTTTTAATCTATTTTGATGATTAATTCCATTAGGTTTTTTCTAGACATAAAAAATCATTATAATTATGGAATATATCAAATGGGTTTCAAAACTATATTCCTTAATGGGAATTTATCCAAGGATGTGTATATGATACAACATGAGTGTTTTTAAGTTACAAATGAGTCTGATAAGGTTTCTAAGTTACAACATCCATTTATGGACTGAAGAAATCTTCTCAAAGTTGGAATATCCAGTTTGATTATGAAATAAAAGTGTTTAGTTACATGAAAAGAACAGAGATTATTCCTATATGTATAATAGGATGAGTGATATTTTCTTAGAATTTCTTATATTGTATATATTTTACATAATTTTTATTTTAAATTATGTCCCAAAACTTCATTTTATAATTTTTTTTCTAGGTAAATGTTTCTCAATGAAATACATGGGTGAATATGCCTACATAATTTGTATTAATATCTATATATATAGATCTAAATGGTTATTTAGAATGAGTTAGAAGACATATATTGGTAATGTATTATAGCAGTTTAGCATAGAGAACTCCAAAAAGAGATATTTACCAATATTTTATAGCACAAATCTTAGGAATATTTAGTATACTTATAAGGATTTAGAAAGGATGAATATGATTCCTTATGCATACACTATAGGATCTATCATGTATGTCATTTTGTATACTAAACTTGTTGTATCTTAATCTTTGAGTATAAAAAGTATATACCAATCCAATAATGGTGAGAGTAACTGGATTTCTATGAAGACCATTATGCAGTACTTAATAAGGACTAAGGATATGTTCTTGGTCTTTGAAGGAGAGTAAAATCTTTGTGTAAAGGGTTACACGGATTCTAGATTATAATTTAACAAATATTATATGAAATCTCAATCAGTATTCATTTTTTTATTGAATGGTAGGGATATCATTTGGAAGAGTTCCAAATAGGCCATCATATAAGGTTTGATAATAGAGGAAAATTATATCACTGAATCATATATTATGAAGGAATTTGTTTGGATTAAGAAGTTCATTTTTGAACTTGGGGTGGTTTCTATTATCAAGGGATTAATTGATCTATATTGTGACAACAACAGAGATATTTCTTAGTAAAAGGATCCTCAGTCTCACCAAAGGACCAAACACATCCTTCTTAAATTCCATCTCATAAGATATATCATTAAGAGGGGTGATGAAAATATCAGGTTGGTTTCTATTGAGGATAACATAGAAAAACCATTAAAAAACCTTTATCATAGTAAAAGTATTAGGATCATATTGATTTTTCTAGATTATGTTACTTGAGTGATTAATTTGATGGTTGTAAATGTATCATGTTATTATAAAAAAGGGAAATCTAAAAATATCATTCATCCATTTATTCTACAATTTATTTTACACAAGAATGGTTGAATGATAACATCACCTCAAACTATTATTTCAACTTGTCCCTAATCTATGTTCATCACAGGGTATTGTGGGTTGTGATGAAATGAAAATATTAGCATGAATATAATCTTATACTCAATATAAGTTGTTTTATGTGATGTATGAAGACTAGATTTTTGAGGTAATAGGTATAGACTTATTACTTGGATTGATCTTCTAAATTATATCTCATGGAATTTCATACAATCATTGATATACTTAGGGGTGTATGATTATTATCAATCCTTCATACCAAAGGTTGGAAAGATATCTAGAATGGAAACCTTCATAATTTGATACTCAATTTATACAAGTCATTATATTAACTTATCTAATTAGAGGGTGTTTGGGTATATTGATTCACATGTCATTGTTTGGAGCATAACCATGATGGGATTTTTTCACTTGTATGACAAGAAAATACATATAAACCATGATTAAATTAGACTAATGAAATGCATGACCATTCTTATTAGCTTTACATATAATGTGATATAATACTTATATTAGTGAAATGTGATGTGCTTATCAGATAGATGAATAACATGTGATATATTCATCGACTTGGTTAGTATTTTGAGAGAATAAATAAATGAGGATAATACTATACTAGATTGACATGTTCCATGTTTAGTGGTCACTTGATGTTAAGGTAAAATGGAATATATAGGTATGAATAAAATATATACGACACATCTTATGATGGAAATGTTGATATAGAGACAAAATTATGTTTGATGGAGATCACACCAGACCCCTTAGTAGCTTCAGTAACACTGGTGATTTACTATAGTTTGTTATTTTATTATATCTATGAAATAGATATTTTTTTCAATGCTACTGAGTCCTTTAGGGTCACACACTTAGGCCATTAGATAAGGATTAAGTTTTAGATAATGTTCTTGTCCCAAAATATAAAGAGTTTTGATGAACCCATATTTAAAAGAAGTTTTGGATGGATTCATAAGTACTTGTGATGTTTTGAATAAAGTAATTATGGGATTTTAGTGAAAGTGGAATATTGTTGGATATAAACTAAAACGGGAACCACCATGCTGTAGTGGTGTATTTAAATTTGTGGCCGACAACCATAGTGGTTTTAGTATGCAAGTGATGAATGCAGGTTCCATTTCATCCTACACTATGATTTCTCATCCGATACAAACCAAGGAGTTGGTTCATTCATAGCATGTTCATCCATTCATTAAAGTCTTCAATGAATAAACACCAGCAGGTTGAAATGAATGGATTCCATGTGAAGGAATTTGGGTTTCCACATATAGTTGGTGCTATTTATTTAATGAAGATAGTCACGGTTTGATATATAATAGTATATGATCCTCTCCTATTGTATGTGGTTTATTTTGGTTATTATTTTATGCTAGTTGAATCCATTTTCCATTCTCAAAGATTTTTCATTACTCAGTAAAGTTATTATCACCCCTTAAAGTGTTTGGGAGTCCCAAAATATTGTTTTTGGATTCATTGGTTGATGTATTACCCTCATAGATAAGAAAAATTCATATGTTAATCTTAGTCATATTCATAAATCTAACTCCATAAACGATGGAGAGGGATGCTGTGATATTCAGGAGTTTTAGGTATGCCATTTTTAGCACCGTTTTTTGAATATATTTCAATATTGATTACTTGGAGATAGATTATTATTTATTTTGGGTTTTATTACACTTCCAATTATCATTACATGATCAATGGAAACCCATCAAGAATATATCAACAATTCTATAATTCAAGAACTAATCCTCTAAGTATATTTGAATAACAAGTTCCAACTTCTAACATATCAAATCTTTCCCTATTTCAAACAAATAGATCTACTTATCCTTTCATCAGTTATATATTTTTTCTAAAATTATATACATTATCATAAATGTGTGATGCATGTTTGATATCCAATAATTATGATTTATAATTAGATAAACTAATTTATATAACATTCACATCTATATACTTACAATAATTCTCCTCAAGAACAATTATCAATCTTAGATACCAATCTATTATGCTATTATTCAAACCTATAAGTGATCTCAAAATGATGTTCATGATGCATGTAATTATCTATAATAGAACATAACTTTGGATGAGTATCTAGTTTTAGATAATTTCAATAAGGAATTTTATTTAATGTAATCCCACTAAAAATTATGACCACATACATCATATCCATTTAGTGGGACAAGACCCATATTTCACTAATGATCCCAATTTTGAATTCCTCTCATAACTTAGCTATTTAAGAAGATCGTCATATTAATAACATCACATATAAATATTGTATGGTTGAGTAGAGAATCCTTTTACCAAATATATCATATGGATAAACTAAACTCTATTCCTATGATATCTTAACTCTTTTGTGTTTATTAGCTAAGTATAACCAAAATCTCACAATGAGACATGATTACCTAAATCTTAAGGGTCAGCCACATCCACCATGCCTTTCATTCTATAATCCATGAGAACCCAACATCGGTAGAATCTATCCATTTAGATGATTGATGTCTTGAAAAGTGTTTTCTTCAAAAGGAATATCACACTTTTATTTTATAGGGTTTTCTTTATCTTTCCATTTCCATATTCATTATATTCAGATTATAAAAAACCATATAATGAAACAAAATATTGAAATATTTGATTTTTTTCAATGGAAAGTCAATTGGAAGTCACATGAAGTGATTTGAAGTTCATGAATATGGATTATGAGATATTTAATAGATATTCTATAGGTTCTAGAAATAATAGAGTCATGCTGCAACTACAAGTGTCACTCTATGACTGAAAGATATTAAAAAAAGGAAAACCATACATAATATGATGGCCATCATATAATATCATATCCAATATATAAGATGATAGAAGTAAGCTTATACGAAAAAACTAATTGGCACACCATGTCAGTTATAACAATTAGAAAATTAGAAAAGTCCATTATATTAAATATGGATGAATCACAATATTTCTTAATTGAAACCCAATATGTTTTAATTTTCTATATTTTGTGGTTTTTAGTACAAACTGTGACACAGATATCACACCAAAAATGATTTTTGGAAGAATTTAAATGGTTTTGGAGTTTCATGTTACACATTGTGACGCAAAATTCCATGTTATGAAGGATTTTTGGGAGGGTTGTACTAATTCTAGAAATGCAGCACTCACTCCATGGAAGAAATACCACATCCCGACCAGTTCATTCGAAAAATTCAATATACAAGTTCATGACATGAAAAAATATCAGGGAAATATACAAGGCTATGATTTTGGAATCTTGAGGATGATCAAAATTGGAAAAAATTACTCATGATGAATTATCATGCCATATTTTTATTCCTTTAACAGTTTAAGTAAGTTGAAAAATAAACCGACCCTCCATGCCATGAAGGAGGATTTCAAACTATAATTTATAGAATCTAGAGAGTTATAATATAAATGGTTATATGGGTATATCATGATAATGTGATGTTTGTTTGAGAAACCAATATCAATATATTATAATTTATATGTTTTAAATATACTTAGAGTTAATCCAATGGAAATATTTAAATTAATGAAATCTGGAAGTTCGTTATTATTTGAATTTTAAATTTTAAATTCAACCATTATATGGATATAGAGGATCTTTCTATGTATAATAATAAGTATCACTCATGTAATACATGGAAATAAAGGATATCATAAGTTTAATTTTAATGAATATATGAGATTGTGAAGAGAAGTGTGAGTGGGATAAATTATGTTAAAGATTAAGATTGGAAGACATAATTTTTGTGCATATCACTGAAGATTAATTTAAGAACATATCATCATGTAAAATAACCATTGCTATTTGGTTTTGAATATTGATTAAAAAAATATTTTGTGAGTTTGACCTATATATTGATTATATCTTTGTAACCCTCTTCAAATTAGTGACTAAAAGAGTTGAAGAAGTCATTGACCTTGGATGAGCAGTGATATTATCCCATTTCTTGAAATCACTTACTAGTTAATTATTGGTTAATTATAATATAAACACATCATTGATATTTGATCATTGGATTTATCTTTTTATGGGTGAGTCAAGTAAAATTCATGTGTTCATGATCTTTTCTATTTTTTCATTTAGTTATTCTTACAAGACAAATTCAAGATTTATTTTCAAAAGTGATGTTAAGATCCAATTTTGTTTAATGATAAGAAGAATTTTCAAGTCACCCTAATTTCCCCCTCATAGGGTGAACAATGGGACCATAGGGTATAATAAATGGTATTATAGCTACAGGTTATTCCTTGAATCTATTAAAGGAAATTTAATACCATGGAGAATATTCTAAATGAAAATGGAGTACAATTATTTGATGGTTTTAATGATCAAATATGGAATAATATAATGATATTATACCTATAATATATTATATTTGATGTTTACATGATAGAATTATATATAATTTAGGTAAGTGATTCCATCAGATGACCAATAATTGAAGCTGATAACAAGTTATTGAATGTTGATGTTAAGGTTTGGAATACCATGTTAGAAGAATTATATAATTATATTTATATAAAAGATATGTATATTTATATAATAAAAAGAGTTTTGGATAAAAATTATAAAATTTATAAAGGTGATATCAAAGTGAAAGAAGAAAAATTATAGGTTTGGAAAAATAGGTTTAATGATATTAATATGAGTTCCAATGAAAATGTGGATGGATTTTTTCACCATATTACTGAAGTTTCTATAAATATTCATGGAATTTTTCACAAGATCAAGGATCCTTATATTTCAAAGAAAATTATTAGAAGGTTAAAACCAATGTACAACCCAAAGGTATCAAAATGTGAAGAAATGAGCCTTATAGAATTATCCCCTAATAAATTATGTAGTAAAATATTCATATACGAAATAAAGGTGAAGTTAGAGAGATGTTTAGAACATTAATCTAAATAGATAACATTCAAATTAGGAGAGAAGAAATAGGTCAAGGTGCTTAAAAATGAATATGATGTTTGTGATGAGTTCTTTTCACTCATGTAAAGGAAATTTAAAATAAGGAAAATAATATTTGAGGGTAAATTACCCCTAAAATGTTTTAATTTAGGAAATATTGTCTATATCACTGATTAATTCCTGATGAAGTTTGAAGAATATTATGGCGAGTCTAAATAATAAACCCCCATGAAAAAAAAGTTTAATTATATAAATTCAAGACGCAAATTTTTTTAGAGGAAGTTTATGGTAAGTAGAGAGGAAGAAGATACTAAGGAATATCCATTGGCAGACATTATGACTAAATTTATCTCATATATAAAATAAGAAATAATGGTTTTAGCATAAAAGTCTGACATTGAAGTTGAAGGGAATAATCAACCAGAGGTTTCTATATATCTTCATGTAGAATTGGAAGGATTACTTGAGGATATCGATCTAAAAATTAATAATAATAAAAAATTGGAGGTTTTTCAATGGGGTTTTCAAGTTAAATCGATCAAATTAAAGAATAATTTGATCATATAGAAAATATAGTATAAGAATGATAGAATAATCAAGTGAAATACAAAGAAGATATGAATTACATATCGATGATTTAGGAACACATCAAACTTATTGGTGATATAAATGTGTAATTGAATAAATTTATGAGGAAGTAATATTATTGATAAAAATATTTAATCATAAATTAAAATTTATGGTTGAAATAAAATCTTCATTTTTAGACATTATCAGATGTATTCTTGAAAGAAAGGGAAAATCAAGGTATAATAACTTATAAGGAAATTATTAGTGATCAAAGTCTAAATACTATAGATAAATTTGGTCTTGGTTGTAAGGATGGTACATCAAAAATTGGATCAAATAATTTGAAGTGAAAAAAATTAAGGTTAAAGGAAAAAGGTCTCCACTATCAAGAATTTTTCAAAAACCTAGGGGTTATACAAAAGTTGAATATATACATAGAGTTGATGTAACGACCCGACCCACTAAGGCCTACATAGGTGGAGGAAGGTTGAGCTGCCACAATACCAAGACCGCCTCTAATAGACTAGGGGATAGAGATAAGTTCTAAGAAGGAATAACATAAAATGGGAGGCCTTATCCTAACATACCTATACGCATGCACCCAATGGTCTACAAGAAATAACATCAAGGAATATAAAAGAAATTAACAACTAGAGAAAAATATACATGTAATAAACTATAGGGAATATAAAATAGTACCATAGTATAAACCAAAGTATAAAAGAAATAGAAAAAATACACACATAACTAGAAATGAAGTCCCATCTTAACTAAAACTAGAAAAAATGTAAACTAAGAGAGACAAACTCTTGATCTACAAGTCCCAACCACCATATGCAGTTAATTCTCCCAAGTATACCTGAGCACTAACAAAGTCACCACTGATATTTCCTTCATTGGTATAAGACAAAACATGAGAAGACAAATCCCATGTTGGGGTGAGTATATACATACCCATTAGAATGACTTGAAAATTAAAGAGGGAGTGATAGAGATATACAATAAAAGTTTAGATAAACCAAAAGGAAAAGGGAAATAAAACCCAATATATACACATATATATTCTCATAAATAAACCCAAACAAGAGAGAAATGGTATCCCCATATTATAGCCTATCAAAAGTTGATGAGCCTATATGAAGCTCCAAAAGTCCATCAATGACTCCCAACATCAAATGAAACTTTACTAGAATATGTGTAGATGGGCCCACTCCTTTCTACTATGCTCCATAAACAAGGGATACCCAACTCTTTTGGAGGAATTGAAACATACCAGGGCTTAAAGACAAGGGAGTAATGCTCCACAGATATAGGACCTATTCCTAGTGTATTAGAGTGATGTCTCTATCTATATAAAGTGTTTGGAGAACCTAAGCACTGGTATGACATGGGAGTACTGACCCCAGAAACTCTCTGATGATATTTCCCTAACCACTACTATCATTAACCATCTCTTAACGAAGCATAAAACTCGAAACATCCCACATAATATCTCACATTACACAATTAAGTCCACCATCATGTTATATGTGTAAAACTACTAAGGATAGACTACTCATGAGCCAAACTTCAAGTCCAATAAAGGAGATATGAGATGAAGAATTCAAAGGAAGGAATACATGGAGTGTATGGGGGTCCACATGACATGTGATCCTACCTCATTTCGTGGATGTGTTCTCCTCTGTACCAGCCCATGCCCATGTACTCCCAGAGTACATGACATGTTCAACTACACTTAGTCTTAGGCATGTACCGTCTTGCACAAATATTGGCCTCTTGGAGATTCATAGGGAGTCTGGGCCTGACCACATGGTGTGTGATTCTAAACACATCCCAAAAATCTAGAACTGCATAGAGGATTATACATAGCATGTGTTCTTCCAAACTTAACACCATGTAGTCTGGTTTTTTATAGGCCGAACAAAATTATTTTCACATGTATCCAGATCCACTGCTATCACCATAATTTCCACCATTTGAACATGTGGGATTGATTGAAAACACCTTTGATAGTTTATTCACAAACTTTGATAGCTAGAAATTGGATTATGGAAATATGCACAAATCCCGCATTTCCACACATCACTCTGAATCCCATACCCATGAAGAATAACCATAAAATCTTAATGGATCTACAAAACACCAATACGTTTTTCTTTCACACAAAAACTATGAATTTAGAGGTTCGATACCACTCGAACCCGCCTTGATAATGTCGAATTGTGACCCTGTGGTCCAATGATGAAGAACGTAGAGAATGGGTGGAGGAAAAGAATAAGAATGAAGGTGTAAATACTGTTGGACAAGAATTATTAGTAAATTATAACATAAATGAGGAAAATAGGATGATAACATTTTATAATCAATAATACATTGAATTAAAATTTTAATTCATATACTAGGCTCATGTGAAGGATCAGATAATCATCGATCAAAAGTAGATCATTAATCAATGCTCAATATTTTAATCAAGTGGGAGAAATCCACAATTGAAAATCCCTACATTGATTTGTATTGATCATTTGTAAAGAGAACATTCACCAATGATGAAGATTATTCACTATATTCACTTCCTCTCAATCCACCTCGATTTGGTATCCCATCATCGTCTGATGTGATCCACCAATGAAGAACAAAATTTATCATCATCTCTAATATCATAAGGTTATACATCTAACCCTAGATACTTTACATAAGAGGGTATTTATAGAGGTTTTATATTAGTTTATTTAAATAAAATAAATAAATTTAACTACTTATTTTAATTAAACACACTACCAACAAATGCCACAATTGGATGTCCAATGCCGACCAACCTTATGTTATGCCTAGGGTAAACCCCAAATTATAGGTTCAACCGTAGTATCAGATTTATTATATGAGAATCCATTAAATATTTATTAAATTTTTTCATTAAAACTACATGATCATGATAATAATATATTTAATAGTTTTATAATATTAATTTTGGGCTCATCGGGCCTCAAAATATCACGCTGAATCAGTGCCTGACTTCAAAAATATTTTTTAATATATTAAAAAGTTTTAAAAGGAAAAACTAGAGTCACTATATTCTCATATAATTCAAGTATTTGTGCCTAAAAAACAAAAGATAAACAAAAATGTGGGGACATAAAGCCTGCATCTGACCCTCTCACTCATATGAGCTCTTCTACATGCTTCTATGCTACCATAGCACATGAACCAAGAGAATATTCCATCCTCATAGGATACTATCCTTCTAATACATGATTTCTACTGGGTAATACATTAAGGTGGCTCCATCCTTGACTTCCAACACACCCCATTCAATCACATGTGTTGGATTTTGCATGTATATCCTCAACTGAAACACATGGAAGATGGAATGCATCAGGTAAAACTATGGTGGTAGCACTAGGTGATAAGAAACCTCACCAATACTATATAAGATATCGAATAAGACAATGATTATCAAGGATAACTTTCCTCCCTGACCAAAACTCTTTAATCCTCTTCATGGGGATACTCTTAGAAAAACATGGTCTCCCTTCTCAAACTCCAAGGGTCTATAACATCGATATGTGTAATATTTATATATACTCTATGGTTTCCTCATCCACTCATAGATCACATGGACCTTATGTTTCATTGACCGAACCATATATATCCCAAAAAGAGACGTATCACTAATCTCATTCTAGGATAAGGGTGACCTGAAGGGTCTCCCATATAGGCCCCCAAAAGGTGAAATGCTGATATTAGTGTGGTAGATGTTATTATAAGTAAACTATACTAATTTAAAGTGATACTAACAACTCCAGAAAAATTAAAACACATAGGCCCTCATCATATCCTCCAAAAACTGGATAGTTCAATCAGTCTAACCATTTTTCTAGGGGTGAAATGCCGTACTGATCCTCAACAAAGTCTAGAAATCCTCCTACATTCCTCTACACATTTTTGATGTAAACTGTGCATCACAATCAAAGAAAATAATCAAGGTTACCCTATGGAGTAAAAAAATATCCCACACATATGACTACCCCAAACTCTCCACTAAACTCTACTCCCTAATATCAAGGAAGTTTGATGACTTCATAAGTCGTTCAACTATCACCTAGATGGAATCGTGTCCTTATGTTGTATATGGAAGCCCTATCAAAAAGTCCATGGATACGCTATCTCATTTCTACTCTAGGATCTCAAGAGGTCATCCCAAAACTGCCAAAACTTGGTTCTCATCCTTCACCTGATGACATGTGAGACATTGAGAGACAAACTCAGCTACGACCCACCTCATGTCATCCCACCAAAATTTCTAATGTAGGTCCTTGTACATATTTTCTACTCTAGGATGTAAAACTAAGGGGGAAGTTTGAAACTTCCTCAAAACATCCTCTTGAATTATGACCAAGACCACCATCTATACCTAAAAAATGGATGATGTCCTCCCCTCCTTTAGAGAATTTATTTGGTGTATCCCCTAAGGATATCTGGTAATGAAGAACCTCATAGTCAATTTCTCCCAACTGAGCCTCTATCACACACTAAAGGAGTGGAGGAGTCAACAACATTGACTAAATAAAATCCAAAACCCTATCCTTTACCAAGGAAAACATAAAAGAATCCAACTACCCAGATGAATCCTCTACCAAGAGAGAATGAGACTTCTTACTAAGGTAATCTTCCACCACATTTCCCTTCCCAAGAGTATAAACTATCTCGAAGTCATAGTCCCATAGGAACTCCAACCAACACCTCTATATCATGTTAAGATCTATTTATGTGAATATATACTTAAGACTCTAATGTTCATAGTAAAAAAATAAAGAAATATCCTAGAATATAGTGCCTCCACATCTTCAGAGAGAGTATTACAACTACCAAATCATATCCATGAGTTTTGTAGTTATGATCACTGGTTCTCATATTTCTCTACCCATATGAAATAACTACCAACCTCTTCATTAATTCAAAACTAAGCCCAGATCTAGATTCATCATAAAAAACTATATACTTTATTCCCTCCTTTGGTAGTCTCAACATAGGATCACTGGTCAACCTCAACCTCAACTGCTTGAAGGCTCCATGAAACTACTCAGTCTAGATAAATGAATTCCCTTTCTATGACAAGGTGGTCAAAGGTTATAATACTCTAAAAAATTCATTCACAAACCTCCTATGGTACCCCACAAAGGTAAAAAAACTCCACACATTTTACATGCTCTTCGGTGGATCCTAATCAAGCACTACATCAATCTTTACCAATAACACAACTAAACCACGAAAAAAATGACATTACCTAGAAATTAAACTTCGTAGATCCAAAACTAGCACTTTGAGAGCTTACCATAAATCTAGTTCTCTCAGAGTAATTATAGGACCATCCTCAGGTGCTCTACATGCTCCTCCTCTAACATAGAGTAAATGAGTATATCATCAAGGAAGAAAAAAAACAAATCAGTCCAAGAATGAATGGAATATATATTTCCTCAAATACATAAATAAATTTTGTAATTCATTTCACAAAAACTAATCACTTTAAACTCAAAGTATCCTTGGCAGCATCATAATTCCATATTCAGAATATCATCCTCACGAACCCTCAATTGGTGGTATTTGGGCAAGAGATCAATCTTTGAGAACTAACTCATACCTCACAACTGGTCAAATTGATTGTCGATCCTTAGAAAGTGGTAATTTTCCTTTATCATTACCTGGTTCAGGTGATGATCATTGATGAAAAGCCTCAATCTACCATTTTCCTTTTTCATGAAAAAAACTTGATCTACCCAGGAGACACATTGGGTTTCATAAATCCATTCTCTCAATGATCCTCCAACTGCACCCTCAACTCTCAAAGATCTATAGGATCAATATGATATTACATTGAAGATATAATGGTAGTATTAGGGTGTAAGTAAATGCATAATTCCATCTCCTACCTCAATGGTAGTTTCAAAACATCCTTAGGTAATATTCCCATAAATTCCCCACTACTTAAGGAACCCAAATTCCTAAAGTGCCTACTACACCAAGGGTTAACTCAACAACTGATGGTTTGTATCTTCCTGATCAAAAATCCCACTTTATCATCCATGATATATCTCTCACACACAAAGGATAATATCATCCCATCTATCCAAAGGCATCTAACTCATTTGTGATGATAATCAATCTAGTCTCGAACTATGGAAAACTAATCTATACCCAAGATGACATTATAAAGTATCATTTTTATGACAAATAGGTCCCATGAGAAACTCTATACACCAAGAAATATATTTAAATACTAGAGGATATGTGATTTCAAAAAATATCTCCTTGAAGGAACCTCTAGTTGTATCTTTTGGGGGTAAAGTCTCAACTAGAATCTCCAGCTCTATCACTAGGAATAATAAGATGAATGAATGACTTGAACCCATGTCTACTAGTACCAGAAAAGAGTATAATAAAAAAATATTACACCTCATATAATCTCATGTGTAGCCTAGTCATATCCCTCCATGACCTACAGCTATCCACATTCCTGATCGCCAACTCCCCGAGCTCGACATGGGCCAACTTGTTGTGGTGGTGGTACCATCTTGTAGCATCATCCACCACCAATTTCTTCTCCCGATAAATTTTACTTAATCCTCTTCAAACATAGACTCCTTGAGGGACACCCTATCCATGTATGAGAGATCCTTGATCATAATGTTTCCTCTTCTATGGAGGTCCATCTACTTCCTTCCTATCCTACTTAGTACGAAAGGTCAGAAAATCATGATTCAATGACCTCTCTCATAATAAGCATAAAATTTTACCTATCAAGGGTGAATAGATCCTCTATGAGATCCCTAATATACAGATCAAAATATATAAGTTTGAGAATGAGAGCGAATCCCATACCTGCTAAAGACAACTCAACCACATAATTCCCACCGCTAACTCCAACCACACAATGTCCATTTTCTAGGAATCTCTCAATCCTCAGATCCCACTCTAGCTCTCTAATATAAGTGGGTTGATATAAGGATACTACAATGGTATAAATGTCTACGAGTCAACCCTATTCAAAATTCCTTGTGATGAAGAATTTTTCTCATACAATATCAAGGTAGTACTATGTAAGGTTAGAAAACCTAGTGGGATACTCAGCAACAATCCTACTACCCTACTACAGCTCAAGAATCTCCTAGATCCAAACTGAGTGCAAGAAAGAGGGTTAATACTTCTCATAAAACAAATAATAGAAGTCAGACCATGAGAGTTTCGTCTCATCATTAGTCTGCATTACTAAAATCTACTAGCTCCCTACTAATCCATAGAAAATATGGGATTCTAGCACAACCATCAGATTATTCAGGGCCCACACAAGATGGAAGACTCAGATCATTGACTCAAGCCAATCCTCCATCGCCTAGTGATATGTATCACCAGGGAACTTAAATGGTATCTAATGCTATAACTTGCGAAGTGTACTAAGACTATATGCATCATCATCCTAAAATTCTAGTACTATCTGCTGCTCAATAGGTGGGGGTTCTACTCCTTATATTCATAGAGGAAAAAAATCATGAGATGGTCCCTGAACCAAGGCCTCATCACTCATTGGATTTTCATCATATCCTGAATTAATAAACTAACTGTCTGTCTTGATCGAGGCATCCTGAAATTAATCAAGATGTACCATGGTCAAATGAAAATATATATGTGGGGATTTGACTGAAGAAGGATAGTCAAAGGACTCAATCCTATATAATGCATGTACCATTGTTCCCTTCAACCAATGTCTAAGTATGCTAAGTTGAAAAGTGGGTAATCAGGGTCTTGGTGTATGGATATGTTAGCCGCTATACCAACATTGGGTTACCTAGCCTAAAATCCATACTCAAGACACTTCAAAAACATTTCCCCAAGTCCCAATCAATCCTCATAAAGGAAAAAATATAAAATCCATCCCAATAAGAGAATTTATTTGATACCACTGTGTAATAGTATGACCCACCAGGGCCTATCTGACTAGTGGAAGGTTGATCCACCATAACCCCAAACCCACCTCTAATAGGCCATGGGCTAACAACAAGTGCTTAGAAGGCATAAGATAAAATGGATGGACTTAGCCTAATGTACCTGTATGTATGCACCCAACCATCTCCCTAAAATAGTGTTGAGGAATATAAAAGACAAAAACCACTAGAGAAAACCATGCATGCAATAAACTCGAGGGAATACAATAGTGTACCACAGTATAAACCAAAGTAGAAAAGAAAGTGGTAAAATACACGCCCAACCAGAAATGAAGTTCCAACCTAACTAAAACTAGAATAATTGATAACTAAGAGAGCCTGAATCTTGATATACAAATCTTGACCATTGTACATGATTAATGCACCCTAATTTTTCCATCATCCACATAAGACATGAAACATACAGGTAAATCCCATGTAGGGGTGAGTATATACATACCCAGTAGGACACCCTGAAAATTAAATAGGGAGTGATAAAGAGATAAAAAATGTTAGCTCATCCCAAAGAAAGATGGAAATGAAAACCAACTGATACACATATATATGTTAATAAAGAAACCTAGATGAGAGATAAAGAGGATCTCTATCTCACAATCCAACCAAAGTTGAGGTGTTTTATTTTAGATCCAAAAGTCCATCACCGATGTCCAACATCAAATGAAACCTCAACATAATATGTGTGGAGGGGACCACTCCTCACTATTTTTCTCTACAGTTGAGGTTGACACAACTCCCATGTAGGACACACACCCTGTTAGATCTTAAAGATAGGGGAGTAACACTCTATATACAGAGGACCCATTCCCATTTTAGGGGAGTACCATATCTATCTATATCGAGTATGGGGAACCTGCGCCCTAGTGTGACATGGGCGTATTGACCCTAAAAACTCTTTGATGATTCTTCTCTAACCACTTCCATCATGAAACACCACCTAAATAAGTTTCATGATCCGAACATCATACGTCATATATAATATACCACAATAAATGCCACCATCACATTCTATGTGAAAAAATACTCAGCATAGGATACTCATGAGATAAAATTTGAGTCCAAATGATGAAGTATGAGAGGAATAAGTTGGAGGTGGGAATACACGGTGTGTATGGGGGTCCATACAATGTGTGATTCTACATTGTTACTTAACCATGTTATCCCATGGACACAACTTGGAATCCATGTTATCATACATGACATGTATAGGGGGTAAATGTCAAGTCTCATATGCTTGAGGACTACCCCTATGCTCTTGGCCATGATAGTGTACTTTGGGACATACTTGTGTACTTGGCCATATACTTGGCCAAGCCCAGGTACTAGCCCATTTCCAGGTACTCTTAGAGTACACGGTGTGTCCAACCTTATTGGTTCATGGGCATGTGCCAACTGGAACATGGATTGGCTACCCATGGATGGTTACACAGTATGTGATAATGGACACATGATGTTCAATCCTTAACTATACCCATAACTCTAGCACCAAATAGGGTATTCTACACAATGGGTGTTATTCGAGATTTTACACCATGTAGTCAGGTTTTACACAGTCTGAACAAAATGGTTTTCATGTGTCTCTAGATGCACCACCACTAATACAATTTCCACTATTTGACTACCCGATATCAATGTAAATCACCTCCTTCCATTGATTCACAATCTCCAACAACTAGAAATTGGAATATGGAAATATTCATGAATCCCTCATCACCACGTGTCACAAATACCACCACCTTACGCCCTATCCTATTTCCAATTAAGATCTCAAATAAATGAAGAATCATACACAACTCACAATACAACCTAATCTATCCTCAAAACACCAATCTGTTCATCACGTACAAAACCACTGTGAATCTGGGGGATCAATCGTGTTTAAACCCACCTCACAATTATTGAATTATGACCCTATAGTATAATAATGAATAACATAAATAAGGGTTTTAGGAAAAGCACAAGAGTGAGTGTGTAACCATTTTTGGCCATGAATTCTCGGCCAATGATGATTTAAATGGGGAAATTGGGGTAAAGACATGAAATAATCAAGAATAAATTGAATTAAAAAATTTAATTTATATACTAGGCTCATGAAAAGGATTAGATAATAACAGATCAAAAGAAGATAAATAATTAATGATCAATATTTCAAAAATGAGTGTGATATACACAATTTATGACCCCTCCGTTAATTTGGATCAATCATTAGTGAGGAGTATGTTCACAAAATATGAATATTATTCAGTACATTCACTTCCACTTGATACACATCTATCCGATCTCCCTTCGTCCTCTGATGTGACCTGCAAATGAATAAAAGTGTTTTAAATCCCCTATAATTTCATAGGGTTATGTGGATAACTATGGATAATTTCAATTAAAGGGTATTTATAGAGGTTTCAGATTAGGTCATATAAATAAAATAAATAAATTTAATTAATTATTTTAATTAAATGCACCACCAGAATCTGTCTCAACCAAACATCCTATGCCAACCAACCCTAGGCTGTAAATATAGTAAACCCCATGTTCTCGATTCAATTGTAGTCTTATATTTCTGATACAATACATTTTTCATTATTTATTCCACTTTTTATGCAAAACTATAGACATGTTATATTAACATATTTAATATTTTTATATTATCAATTATAGGATCCCTAGGCCTTAGAATCCCACACCGACTTAACACCTGGATCTGAAAATATTCCTTAATATATTAGAAATACTTACAAGGAAATTTTTTTACTATAGTTGAAAACAATGAGATATTTCTATTAATTAAGTTTTAGTTTTTTGGTTTTATTGGCCACACTATGACCTATTGTTGTGAAGGAGAAAGTTATCTAAGAGGATAAGTTATTGGATGTTAGAAAATGAGAGTTATAAAGTACTATAATTATTAGAATAGAAATGATTTCAAAGTTAAATTTTTTAATTTCTCAAACTTTGGGGATAATGTAGAATTTTATAGGAAGATAATTTTTAAAAATTATTATGGAAGTCAAATAAAAATGGTTGCAAGAGAATCCAATTTAATTCCTTTGTGAAAAAATTTTCATTCAGTTAAAGTAGAATAATTTGATATGATTTATTTTATTGAATAAATTGAGATGAGATCAACACATTTCTCAAATAAATTTGGAATTTCTCGTAAGTAAAGAAAGAAACTTGAGAAGGTAAATTTTAATTAAATTCCATTTAAATTATAAAAGAACTGTACTAGCTGGAATTTGGATATCTGGTGTTCATCTCACATGATAGATAATATTAATTTATTGAAGAATGTAAATGGTGGAATTGATGAAATAATATGTTTCAGAAATGATAGAGAATTAAATATTAAAGTAAGGGGCAAGACCCAACTGGCTGGTGATGAATTAAATAATTCTAATCTACTTTATATTGATGGACTTCATTAAAATTTATTGAACATAAGTTAGCATTATTACCCAGGTTTGGAATTCATATTCAATCAGAAAGGTTATAGTATAAAAGGAAATTCTAGGAATTATATTATGAAAGGGTGGAGGGATAATGAAGATATAAATCAAGTAGATAACAAAGAAAATAAATGTCTTCTAATAGGATAAGAAGAATATAATTAGTGGCATGAGAGGCTAGATCACATTAATCAACAAATATTGGAGGACTTGTCTAAGTTCAGAAATGTATTGTATATTCCTAATATAAAAGAAGATTGAGAAAATATTTTTGATGATTATATGTTATGAAATAAGGTTCAAAACCCATATCCACAGAAGAAGATAAGAGAATTGGGTTTTCTAAACCTGTTCCACACTAATGTACGTGGTCTAATCAGTTAGGATGGTATATATGGCGATAAGTACATTATATTGTTTATTGATGGCTATATTAGGGTGGGATGTGCCATGGTTATTAATTCAAATATATAAGTGATAGATTGTGTAAATATGTTCTGAATAATAATAGAAAAATAATATTAAAGAACTATGAAAATTTTAAGATCAAATAATGTAACTAAGAACACATCACATGACATTGAAAATTACATTGAAAAACATGGTATTAAACATGATGTATCATCAATTATAACCCTACAATATAATGGGGTTATGGAATGAAGAAACCATATAGTGACCAACATGGAAAAGACATTATTGATAGAGAGTGGTATCTCACATCACTATTGAAATGAAGTAGTGAAAGTTGTTGTGTATAATTAGAATAGAACATTACTCAAATTGGGATTATAGAATAAACTTTGTAAAATGTGGTGTGGATGGAAACCCTATTTAAAGAAACTTAGAGTATTTGAAATAAAATGCTTTGTATAAAATAAAGAAGAAAATTTGGGAAAATACAATGATTTGCTGGATGAAGGTGTATTATTAGGCCACTCATCAAAGAGTAATAATTAAAAGTGTTTTAATAAGAGGATCAACAATATTATTAATAGAATTGATGTGAAGGTGGTTAAATATGAATCCAAATAATGTTTTGTAAATAGTGTTCCCATAGAAGTATTCGAATAAGATAGAGAGATATATATAGATTTAGAAGAATCTAAAAATATCCAAAATTATGATGATTATAAAATTAAATTTTTAGAAGAAAAAATTAAATAAGTGAGTTAACCTATGAATGAATAAAGAAATAAAAGAGTTCAAGTTGATTCTAAAAATATTATTAGAGACAAATATGCTCCAACACTAGATTACATAATTATGAGAACTGAGAACACAACCCTATTATTTTTGATAGAACCCAATTCATTTAAAGAATAACCAAAGGAAGAATCATGGGTAAAATCCATGAATCAATAATTAGATCAGACCGATAAAAAAATGAAATATTGTGGAAATACTAAACTATCATAATGTGATTAGTATTGAGTGGGTATTCAAGAACAACCAACATGAAAATGTAAGAGTGGTTCAAAATAAATCAAGTCCAGTAAAAAAAGGTTATGTATAGGTTAAAGGCATTGATGTTGAAAAAACATTCAAATTGGTGGAAAGAATGGAGTCTATTAAACTATTTCTAGTAGTGATTGTCCAATTAATGTTTAGAGTATTCTGAATGGATGTAAAGACAACATTCTTAAATGGATTCTTGAATAAAGAAGTTTATATAGAGTATTTAGTTGATTTTTTAGTGATGAAAACTTAAAGGTGTGAAATATGAGAAATGATTTATATATACTAACGAAAGAACCCCTTGATTATTATAAATGACTGGATTATTTTCTAAAAAAGTTAGAGTTCAAGAGGGTAGGAGTTGACCATAATTTCTATATGAAAACTTAAGAAGATGAATAGTTCATGGTCATAGCGTATATAGATAAAATCATATTTAGAGACATCAAGTATAATTATGTTGATATGTTTGCTCAATTTTTGAGTTCAAAATTTTAGATGTCATTGATTGGAGAATAAAACTACTATATATAGATATAAATAACTAAAACATAAGGTAGTATATTTATCTCAAAGGTAAAATATGCAATATAAGTTCTAAAAAAATTCAGAATGGAAGAGTGAAATACCATTTCAACTTTGATAGAAATTGGAACTAAATTAGGAAAACATAAAGAAAATGAGAGAGTAGACTTAACTTTTTATAGAAGAATCATTGGGAGTTTAATTTATCTAACTGAAACCATGAGGGACATTTTCAATACTACATGATTAGAAACATGATTCTAGAGATGTATTAAGAAGGAACACATCCTTACAGTGAAGAGAATAATGATGTATATTGTTAGAACACTAAATTATGGTTTTGTGTTAAAATCAAGAAAATATTTTGATTTTTTGGTTTATCTATATATTTATTAGGTTAGTGACACTATGTATAGAAAATCCAAAAGTTGGAGATATTTCTACATTGGAATAGATTTTGTTGGTTGGATAAGAAAGAAACATGATTACATTTATTTAAGTATAATAGAACTAGAGTATATTTCAATCACTATGGACTTTATGTAGTTATATGGATGAATAAATAATTAAAATATATTGATGAAATAATGTAATAACCAATTTTGATTTAGCGCACCAATAAGAGTTACATAAAATTAATGAAGAATCCATTTCAACACCCTCACACAAAGAATATAGAGATTTGGTGTCATTTATTAAAAAAAAGGTGAAGAAAAAAAGTATGAAACCAAATTTTTTTGGAACATAATAGTAATTGGAAGATATCTTTACAAAACCATTATCTACACATGTATTTGAGAAACACCAGTTGAAATTTAGAGTTTAACCAATTCCTTCAAATTAAAGAGGCACAAAATCCCCCACTCACCATTGTATTTAGTGTTATATTTGGGTATTGTTTGTGTTTTTAGAGATTTATCTTATATTGGGTGTGATATATAAGGGTATATACTATCCATATTTATTTATAAGTAGTTAAAAGGCTTGATCAGATGATTTCTTATTGGACAACATAGAAGTAGTTAACTTCTTCTCTTGTTTCCTACAATGAGATTCAACTCACATATTCTTAGAGAATTTATTGACTTATATTTTATTACTATGGTAAAATTAATGTTTGAACTTATTATATTTAGTGTATAAAAACCATTTGAATTTTATTTCCAAAGGGGGAGAAAATTTAAGAGAATTGTTTGGATAAAACCCCAAAGAAAATTCATACGGGTAAGAGAAAAGTTTGGAATGGAGGGGAAAAGTCTGGAATGAATCCTAATATTTAAAGAGTGTATGACTATAGGGGTATAATAATATTCTTTAGGGAATCATATTTACATATAATAAATATGGAGAGTTAATGAAAAACCAAAAGGGGGATATTGTTACAAGCACAATTTGAAATATTGGATTTTTTGTTAATTATAATTTATTTGGAAGTCACAATAAGCATTTTTAAGTTCATGAATATGGTTGGTGATATATTATATATATATTATATAGGTTTTTGAAATAATAGATTAATTCTATGACTAAAAGTTCCACACCATGATTGGAGTAGAATTCAGAAAAATGAAAAAGAAAAGGCATCCTTAAGATGATGGATGATATATAAGATGATGGATAGTAAATTAGATGATAATAGGAAGATTGTGTCACAAAAATAATTATCCCACCATGATAGGTATAGATATTATAAAATTAGTAAATCCCATTAAAATATATATGTATAAATCAAAAGACATCTTAATTCAAATGTAATATGTTTTACTTTTCTAGATTTAGTAGTTTTTAGAACATGCCGCAACCCATATATTACACCATGAAGGATGCTTGGAAGGATTTCAATGGTTCATGAGTTTAATGTTACATACTACAACACAAAAATCTATGATGAAAAAGATGTTTGGGTATATTTTATTGATTCTGGAAATGTTATTCTCACACTGTGAAAGAAATACCATGAAACAATCAGTTCATTCAAAAAATTTGATTGAAGAGTTTTTATTGTGATAGGATACCATTAAAAAGATTTAGTGTTATAATTTTTGAAGCCTCAAGATGGATTAAACTAAAATAGAGTATGAACTTTGAAGGTAAATTCTGTGCAACATATCATTTAGAAGTTTAAGTAAGGTGAAAAAGAAACTGACATGTCATGCCATGAAGGAGGACGTTGCATCAGGATTTATGAAATCTAGATATTTTGAATAGAAATTATGATGTGGATATATTATGATGGTGTGATGATTATTTGAAAAAAATAACTTATTCTAATTTATATGGTAGATATCTATTGGGATTTAACATAATGGATATATTTTAATTAAATAAAGTTGGAAGTTAGTTATTTTTTGAATTTAAAATTTAAAATTCAAATATTCTCTGAATATAGAGTATCTTGTTGCGTATAAGAAGAAGTATCACTCACAGAATGAAAAAAGTAATCTTTAAGACTTGGAAATAGAGATATCATAAGTGTAATTTCATTTAATATTTTTTATTGTGAAGTTAAGTGTGGGTGGGATGAATTATATTAAAGATCAGGATTGGAAGATATAATTTCTATGTATATCATTAAAGACCAAGAATTAAAGAAGAGACCATCATGAAAAAAACCAATTATATTTGGTGTTCATGTTCTTTAATGTTTTTTGACATTTGGTTGTGCTTATAAGATATATTCATGTTGTCTTTTCCAACACAAATAAAATATAAAATATGGTTTAAATATAAGAAGAAATTTCAAGTTACCCTAATTCATCTCCTTTTAGGGTGAAAAGTGAGACCACAAGGTACAATACCATTAAATCCCATGAAATCTTTACATCTCATGTAATACCTCTATTAATGCGTGATTATAGTGATTTCATTATTGAATATTTCTTCTTTAAAAAAATAATATTTTCCTAATATATTAAATTATAACAACTTATACAATGATTTTTTTATTACTTACCCAACAATAAAATTTAATTATAACCATACATTTTTAAATTCATCCCATGTATAATGTATATGTATCCTTTTCATGTAAAGGATTATAATCATACAAAAAAATCCCCTCAAGTGTAGGAATGGTGTGACATGTAGCTAACCCCTACTTTTTTAAGATAGAGCCTAACCCCCCTAGATAGTGAAAAGTCAAACCCAAAGTCCCACTATCCATGGATTAATAGTGAAGAGAGACGTAAATTAAAATAACACTCTAACACCTAATGTATATATATATAATAACTATCCATTATTATTGAATTTATAACTAATATAATAAATCATAGTCTTGGTTGAACAAAAACTAAATATTTTATGTCATACCTGCCATGTAACACTTATATACATGGAATGAAAATTATAAGAAGTTGTTTAAACAATTTGAATTAATGAATATGAAATTTATAATATAAATAACTTATATACATGAATAATTATTTCATAAATAAATTAATAATTAATATATTTAACATGAGATATAAAAAGTTTAGATATATCTAAATTTTATCAAAACCACTTTTGACACGGTTTAAAGTCACTTGGTTTCGATGTGAACACTTTGATCCCAAACCCGTGAATGTTTTTAAGAAAAATATTTTTTCTCAATTCTCTAAAAATCACAGCCAATAACCCAGATCTGGTTTATCTACCCAAGCCTTGGATAATGATTTGCTCGAAGGTCCTGGTGGTTTTTTTTACAATTATCATATGATCTTACTAGTAAAAGAAACACATTATAGTCCCTAATTTATCATCAACAAAATCAACATGTAAATGAAGAACACAAACAAATAGACACACCTTGATCACAATAAGCTCCATCACTGTCAAACATGATGAAGCATGCTTGATAGGGATAATTGACTAACAACAAATTGTTTTCACATCTATAGGTAGTACATCAATCACTAGAACCCTTGTATGCTATGAGAGGACGCTTGAACACCAAAGGAGTTCTAGCATCATATCACAAAGACAAATGGAAAACATAGAGTAATAGAGCTTTAACTATGGCTTGTAAGTATCATTTTACTACCAACAATGGGGTTTCATCCCATAAATAGGTTATCTTTAATAAATGATGAGAGATGAGCTTCAGCTTCCATCGCATGGAAGTCATTATGCCTTATAATAATGCATGATTGTTGAAAATTTCAACTATTATATCATGTATGCATAATTATAAATAAATCAATCATATTGGTTCATAACTTAAGGAAACTATGTGGGAAGATGTGGAAGAATGTTTGTACATAATATCACATATCACATTTCTACCATACACTATGCTAGATACTAAAATCATTTTCCATGATAGAGACTTTCACATTCCATATAACACTACATGGAAAATAGTGTTTAGTAGTGGTTTCAGTGGTTTTCAAAATGCATTTTGAAATGATTTAGTGAAGGTTTTTAAAACCGCTATAAAATGTTTAGCGGAAGTTGTTTAATTTTTTTTAAATATATTCATATTATTTATTTATTACCTATATTTTATTTATTTATTATTTATCCTCCCATGCATGCATATGACATGCATGCCATGCAAAAATTTAGTGCGCGCACACACACACACACACATCTGTGTGTGTGTGAGTGTGTGTGTGTGTTTGTGTGTGTGTGTGTGTTGGGTGAGATTTGAACCCCTTACCTCTTGGTTATTCTGTAAAGACTTTACCACCCCAGCAGTCTCTTCATGTAGTGAGTAAACAAAATTTAATATACTTTTATATATATAGATAAATACATATAAATACATAAACATAAATAATAATATTAAAGAATAATAATAATAGATAATAAAAAACAAAAAATAAATAATACATAACAAATAAATATAAAATAAATAATTAATAATTAAAAAATAATGAATAAAAAAATTGATTAATAAATAATAAATAATAAATAAATAATATTCTAACAAATGATAACAAATAAATAAATAAATATTAAATAATAAATAAATAAGGAAAAAATAATCAATAATAAGTATATAAATAAATAAAGAAATAATAAATAACAAATAAAAAAATAATAAATAAAAAATAATAAATAATATCTAATAACATATAATAAATATTAAATAAGTAATAAATAAATAAATAAATAAATAAATAAATAATAATTTAATAATAAATAATAAGTCAATATATAATAAATAAGTAATAAATAAGTAATTAAATAAATAAATAATAAATAATAAATAATAAATAATAAATAATAAATAACAAATAATAAATAATAAATAACAAATAATATATATATATATATGATTACATATAAATTTATTTGAATATAGTTATATATATATTTTAAAAATATAAAAATATAAATAAATTTACATAAATGTATATAATTTTCATAACCCAACCTTGATTTTCCTTTTTATTTTATTTATTTCATGGTTCTTGATCTCATTATTGGTTTTCAGGTTGAATCCTGAGTGAAATTATTGAGTTTTGGAGATTTTTGTTGGTTTTTGGCTCTTTGAACTGTTAGTGTGTATGGTTGGGAGGGAAACTGTGCGACCTCACAGTCAGAGGGGAATTTCAAGTTCATTTTGATCTTACACCTTTTGTATTTCATGGGAAACACATAGTTTGGACTAAACCACGTGAGACAAAGGAGGATCCGTGTAGCCTTCTTCGGGTGTTTGAGGGCTGACACACAACTTGATCATGGTTAGGGAAAACCATGCGAGAAGCGTGTATGGGTGTCTGTAATATTGCAGAGGTGTTTTCACGATTGACGCACAATTTATAGAGTGTGAAACCAAATCGTGTGAGGGTGGTCTATCTTTCCAGAAGGGTTCGCATGGTTTGGTAAACCATGCTACTTTCCCAGAATCCCTAAAACTTGAAATTCCAAGTTTTACCATCTTAAGTTAAAACCCCAAATTGACTCCCATAACTACAAAACAGGCCTTTAACAATGTTAAAATTGGCCTTTATCAGGTCTAGAAAAGCAAAAACTGATGGAGTATGACTAAAATCCCTAATATTTTATCAATTCTTTTAGAAGTACTGAAAAAATGTTCCTTTATCAGTACATTTAGTAGCGCTGATAAAGGGGAATACTGTAGTGTGCTATAACAGCACACTATAGCACCAGAAAGAGAACCAGAAAGAAGAAAAATTAGGTACAAATACAAATTTTAAATAAAATAAAATTTACAACACAAATACTAGAAAAATACACTATATTATAAAAATTTCAATAATTGGTTTATACAATTACACGAGTAAGTACAAATTATCACATACATTCAAAAACAAAAATGTACCTTTGTCTTTTTCTACTGACCATGACTCATGATATTGCTGAAAAAACCACCCTTACTCAAGTAAAATAAAAAACTTATGTAAGAAAAAAATTGTTATGTTAGTAATAATAAAAAAGATAAATTAAGTATAAAGTGTTAATTTTAAACTAAACTTTCCTACATACCAGGAACACTATATATCAAATTGAGTTGCGGTTGATTCCTGCAAGTCACACCATTTCTTGTTCATCTTTAAGCATCATCTCTATGAAAATTAACTAAATAATTATTAGATAAAAATGGTAAGGAGATTAATTAAGTAATATCATATAGAATGATGAGAAAACAATCTATGCTTCTTTACTCTATTTTCGAGATGTGATGTGTATTTTAATCTAAAATGACACTTATATATTGAAAACATGAACTTGGTGTCATACCAGTCACACCATGCGTCATATTGAGGTGAAGATGATTCCAACACATCCCAAATGACTTACAGATTTTTTCCCTAAAGTATCAATAAAATCTGAATACTTTTTCTTGGTTTTGAGTATGTCACTTGACATTTTTACTAAAATGTCATTTTAAACCAGAAAAACGCACTTTAAGACATACTGGTCATATAGTGTATTAGTTTGACATTAGAACAATTCCTAGAAGTCAAAAATGGATTATAAATCATTTCCAAAAATTATTAGGAAAATATGAGTGCGTTTTCTCAGTTCTTAGTGAGTGAAACCTTTTGAACTAAAATGTCAATTTTAAACTGATAATGGACACTTTGAGTTATACTGGGCATATCATGTATCGTATTGAGGTGTTTTTAATTCCTACACATCAAAAATTAATTATGAATCATTTTCATAAAGTATAAAAATAATATGAATGTGTTTTATTAGCTTTGAGTATGTTAGTTGTCTTTTTTACTAAAATTAATGTATATTTTAAATTAAAAGACACACTTAGAGTCATACCAGACACACTTTACATCAGATTGAGGTTATAATAATTCCTAAACATCCCAAATTACTTATGGATTGTTTTTTTAATGTTTCAAAACAAGTTGAATGCGTTTTATCAATTTTCAGTACATCACTTGTGTTTTTTACTAAAATACTATTTTAAACTGGAAACACACACTTTGAGCCATACCAGTCACATTATGTGTTAGTTTGATGTGATATTGAGTCCTACACATCAAAATGAATTATAAACAATTTTCCTAAATTATAAAGACTTTCTGAGTGTGTTTTCTTATTTTTCAGTGAGTGACACCTTTTGAACTAAAGTGTCAATTTTAAACTAATAACAAAAACATTGAGTCATACCGGGTTCATCATGTATCATATTGATGTGAGGATGATTCATACACATAAAAAATGACCTATGGATCATTTTACTAAAGTATAAAAATAATAAAAATGAGTTTTCTTAGTTTTGAGTATGTCAATTTTCTTTTTTTCTAAAATCAATGTCAATTTTAATAAAAAGACACACTTGGAGTGAAACCGGTCACACCATTCATTGGATTGAGGTGAATATGATTCCTAAATGTCCCAAATTACTTATATATTTTTCTTATAAAGTATAAAAATAATCTGAATGTGTTTTATAAGTTTTTAGTATGTCACTTGTGTTTTTTACTAAAATGTATTTTTAAACTGAAAACACACACTTTGAGTCATAACGGTCACATCATGTGTTAGTTTGACATGAGGATTATTCTTGTACATCAAAAATGAATTATAAATCGTTTTTATAAATTATCAAGACAATCCAAGAACATTTTCTCATTTTTCAGTGAGTGACACTTTTTAAACTAAAATGTTAATTTTAAACTGATAATAGACACTTTGAGTCATACCAAGCACATCGTGTATTAAATTTATGTATGGATGATTAAAACATGTCAAAAATGGCTTATATATCATTTTACTAAAGTATAAAAATAATTCCAATGAGTTTGGTCAGTTTTGAGTTTGTTAGTTGTCCTTTTTACTAAAATTAATGTCAATTTTAAATAAAAAGACACACTTGGAGTCATACCAATCACATGGTATGTCGGATTGAGGTTAGGATAATTAATATACATCCAATATATATATATATATATATCTTAAATTATCCAAACAATACAAATGAATTTTCTCAATTTTTGAGTTCTTCACTTATTTTTTTACTAAAATGTCATTTTAAAATGGAAATACATACTTTGATTCATACTGGTCACATCATGTGTTTTTTTCCATGAGATTAAATAATAAATTTCAAAAATTACTTATGAATAATTTTACTAAATTATCAATAAAACATAAGTACATTTTTTTAGTTTTCAATGAGTGACATTGTTTGAACTAAAATGTCAATTTTAAACAGATAACAGACACTTTGAGTCATACCAGGAACATCGCGTATATGAATAAGGTGATAATAATTCATACACATAAAAAATGACTTATGGATAATTTTCTTAAAGTATGGAAACAATCCTAATGCATTTTATCAGCTTTGAGTATGTGAGTTGTCTTTTTACTAAAATTAATGTCAATTTTAATTAAAAAGACACTCTTAGAGTCGTACCAGCCACACCGTATGTTGGATTGAGGTGAGGATAATTCCTAAAAGTTAAAAATGACTTATTAATAGTTTTAATAAAGTATAAAAATAAAATGAACATGGTTTTTCAGTTTTTGAGTACGTTAGTTATCTTTTTTACTGAAATGTCATTTTAAACTAAAAACACACACATTGAGTCATAATGACCACATTGTGTGTCAGTTTAATGTGAGACTAATTAATACCCATGAAAAATGACTTATTATTCAATTTTATAAATTATAAATATAATTTGATTGTGTTTTCTTAGTTTACAATGAGTGACACTTTTTGAACTAAAATGTTAATTTTAAATTAATAATGAATACTTTGAATCATACTGGGCACATAATGTATCATATTAAGGTGAGGGTGATTAATAATTTTCAAAAATGAATTATGGATCATTTTTTATAAAGTATAAATATAATCTGAATTCTTTTTCTCAGTTTTGAGTATGTCAGTTGTCTTTTTTACTAAAATTAATATCAATTTTAAATAAAAGAAACACTTGGAGTCATACCAGTCACAATGTGTGTAAAAATGAGGGTAATATGATTAATACACATAAAAAATGACTTAATGATAGTTTTCTTAAAGTATCAAAATAATTTGAATGTGTTTTCTTGGTTTTGAGTAAACCACTTGTGTTTTTTTACTAAAATATCATTTTAAACTGGAAACATGCACTTTGAGCTATAACAGTCGTATTGTGTGTTAGTTTAATATAAGAATTATTCCTACATGTCAAAAATTACTTATGAATCATTTTAATAAATTATTAATATAATCCAAGTGAATTTACTTAGTTTTTAGTGAGTGAAACTTTTTGAACTAAAATGTTAATTTTAAACTGATAACAGACACTTTGACTCATAATGGGAACATCATGTATCGAATTGAGGTGTGACTGATTCATAAACATAAAAAATAAATTATATATAATTTTAAAAAATCACAAATACAATACAAATGCATTTTCTCAGTTTTGAGTACGTCAGTCATCTTTTTTAATAAAATTATAGTCATTTTTAACTAAAGAGACACACTTGGTGTTAGAACGGTCACACCATGTCTAATATTAAGGTGAGGATTATTCATATACATATAAAATTACTTATGGATCATTTTAATAAATTATAAAAACAATTAGAATGAATTTTCTTGATTTTTAGTATTTTTAATAAAATGTCATTTTAAACTGGAAACACGTACTTTGAGTCATACCCATCACATCATGTTTCAGTATGTTATAAGATTGATTCCTACACATAAAAAATGAATTATGAATAATTTTTCATAAATTATAAAGATATTATGATAACATTTTCTTGGTTTTCAGTGAGTGTCACTTTTTAAACTAAAATATCAACTTTAAATTGATAGCGAACACTTTGAGCCATACGGATCACATAGTGTATCATATTGAGGTGGGTATAATTCCTACAAATCTCAAATGAATTATGGATTTTTTTACTGAAGTATAAAAACAATCTGAAAGTGTTTTCATTTTTTTGAGTGTATAACTTGTCTTTTTTACTAAAATTAATGTCAATTTTAAATAAGTTGACACACTTGGAGTCATACCGGTCACAAAGTACATCATATTGAGGTGAGGATGATTCCTATATGTCCCAAATTACTTATTGATTATTTTTTTTAATAATCAAAATAATACTAATGTGTTTTATCAGTTTTGAGTATGTCACTTGTCTTTTTTACTAAAATGTTAATTTAAATTGGAAACACACACTTTGATTCATACTAGTCACATCGTGTTTTGATTTTATATTATAATGATTCCTACACATAAAAAATTAATTATAGATATTTTTCATAAATTATCAATAAAATATGATCACATTTTATTGGTTTTTAGTGAGTGATAATTTTTTAACTAAAATGTCAGCTTTAAACTCATAACGGACACTTTGAGTAATATCGGGCACATCATGTATTAGATTGAGGTGATTATAATTCCTACACATCCCAAATTACTTAAGGATAATTTTCTAAAGTATTAAACAAATTGGAATGTGTTTGCTCATTTTTGAGTACATCACTTGTCTTTTTTAATAAAGTTAATGTCAATTTATATAAAAAAGGACACTTATAGTCATACTAGTCACACCATGCATTAGATTGAGGTGAGGATGATTCTTAAACATCCAAAATGAATTATGGATCATTTTTCTAAATTATAATAACCATAAAAATGTGTTTTCTCAGTTTTCTGTACGTCACTTGTGTTTTTGTACTAAAATGTCATTTTAAACTAAAAACATGTAATTTTATTCATAAAAATTATATCATGTATTAGTTTTATATGATAATGATTTAGGCATGTCAAAAATTAATTATGAATCATTTTCATAAATTATCAAGTCAATGCGAGCATATTTTATCAGCTTTCAGTGAGTGATACTTTTTGAACTAAAATTTCAATTTTAAACTGATGACGAACACTTGGAGTCATAATGGGAACATAATGTATCATATTGAGGTGAAGATGATTCCTACTTATCACAAATGAATTATGGATCATTTTAATAAAGTATATAAATAATATTGATGTATTTTATTGGTTTTGAGTATGTCAATTGTCTTTTTTACTAAAATTAATGTCAATTTTAAATGAAGAGACACTCGGAGTCATATGGGTCACACTGTGTGTTAGATTGAGGTGAAACTGATTCCTAAACTTCCTAAATGACTTATGGATAATTATATATAAGTATCAAAATAATATGAATGTGGTTTATTGGTTTTAAATACATCACTTGTGTTTCTTACTAAAATGTATTTTAATATGGAAACACACAATTTGAGTCATAATGGTCACATCGTGAGTTGGTTTGATGTGATACTGATTCCTACATGTTAAAAATGACTTATGGATCATTTTATTAAATTATCAAGAAAATACAAGTTTGTTTTTTCAATTTTTAGTTAGTGACACTTTTTGAACTAAAATGTCAATTTTAAAATGATAATGGACACTTTGAGTCATACTAGGAACATCATGTATCATATTGAGGTACAGATGATTCCTACACATAAAAAATGTCTTAACGATCATTTTTATAAAGTATCAAAACAATATGAACATGTTAGTGTAGACAATGTTGTACCTTGTTTGGTATGCCCATCGAATGTTGTCAGGTAAAAATTTACGATGTCCTAAAAAAACATTATTTGAGGAATGTTTCAAAAAAATCAATTGTGTAAATTATTCAAAAATGGGAAACCCCAAAATAAATTTAATTATATATATTTAAAAATTTCCATAAGTAGGAAATTCATTTGTCATCCCAAAAAACATGGCCCTCAATGTGAATTATTCACTTCTATGAGAATGATACATCGTAACACCTATATACCACTTCAATTTCAAATCTTCAATCAGTCAGTCCAAATAGAAATCAATATCATTACTGAGTTTATTTATTCCAAATATAAGTAGAGACAACATAATTTATTTACATTCATAAATAACCATGACAAGAAGTTATAATTTACCAACATGATGGGCCATGTACTATGAGCACTAATATTTATACCAAAAGGATTTATTCTATCTATTGATAATGAAAAAATAATGTTTCTCATCTCATTTATAAATTTATGATACTTGTAATCAATTTTTATCCACTTAGGAGAATTTTATGGATGATGTAGGTTCCCATGTTTAATTATTGTCTATGTATGCCTTGTAAATTGTCACGTAGTTTCCTAACAACCATATAGTCTCCTAAACCATGGAATGATATGTAAGTACCATAAATATTTTGAAGGACTTGATTAATTTTTCTTATATCGATCCATTCCACACTTAGGGCATTTTATGAGTGATTCATGGTCCTTTAAAAACAATATAAAATCATTTGTACAAGAAAGTATTTTTTAGAGACCATAACCATTGAAAATAACATTAATTTAGCATCATATGTTCGATATGGAAGTTTATTTTATTATGGTTTAATATCATTTAGGATACCAAGTAGTTATGTAAATATGGTTTCACTCCATACAATTCTAGATTTCAAATTATATAACTTTAATACAATTGAAAATGTTATTTATTTAGCACAACCAGTATACAATAGTCTCTTATAAAAACTATTTATATTCTTAAACAACTTTGTACAATCACAAAGGTCATCATTAATTACTATTGTCATTTCTTTAATGCGATCTCCATCATAATTTAAACTATTATTCATATAAAATGATCCATAAACTGTAGTATCATCCTGATCAGTGTACATGCTCAATTTTTTCCTATGTTTATTCCAACATTTTTAGATATGATATATTCCATTAAAAATAAAATATTATTCAAACTATTCCAACTAATTTTTCTTGAATCAAAAAAATTTAAACATGGACAAAATATTTGATAAGGGTCATATTCATGCTCTATTGAAAACTTGATGAACCCTTTAACTCCATAATCATTATCTTTTTTCAAATGATTAGCGTGAATCCATTTTTGATTCATATCCCTCCTATTATGTTCATAAAATATTTATTTTTTATAAAAAATAAATAAATACACATAAGATATTCATTATCAAAGGTGAAAGTTATAGATAATTTTAATAAGGGGAACCCAAAATTTGATTGTTTCAAATAACTTCAATATGCTTTGAAGAAAATATGTAATTGAATTGAAGAAAACAATTACTTCACTAAGGTAGGTATTATCTTCTGAATTCATCTAAAATTATCAACGATACCCAATATGGGATGAATACTGCTTATATTAGTTCTACCAACATAGGTGCATGTATAGCAGATATTGGGTATGAGTTTCAAGCAACAAAATGAAATTATAACTATCGAGAGATAAAGTTAATGAGGATGAAATTTTTTCCCTTTAAACATTTAAAATCACCACATATTAATTTAAAATTTAAAATATCATCTCAAATCCACTTTCAAAATTCAAAAGGACGCTTTTAAAAAATTTAAAACCCTATTTAAGTTTTTTTATTCTACATGAAAATTGACCAATTTCTTTCAAAACACATAATGGGATACAAACCCTCTTTTCTATAAAAATTGTTAGCATCAAGTAAAAAAATTTAAAATCATATTAAAAAACCATTAAAAATAAATTAAAAATTTAAAACCATTTCCATGGAAATATTTACACTTTTGAAATGTTCAAAACTTTATAGGTTTACTTTTAAATCACTTCATGAGTTTCAAAATATAGAATCCATTTTATTTTATTTTAATGTAAAACTTTATTTTTTTTATTTCAAAACCCACTTTAACATTTAAAACCATGTTCTAAATTTCAAAACTAAAATTTAAAATAGGAATGACCATAAAAAGTCTAAGTAGGCGACCACCCAGTGTAAATAAAATCATTATTATTAAACATTTTATAAAAATTTTATAAAACTGACATGAATAATTTTTTTTTCAGAAGGAAATAGTAAATTAACAATTTAAATCCTAACATTATTATCCCAGAATACCCAGCTAAATATAGAGGTTCCCATGGTCTTATTTCAAAATTCAATCAAGGGTCTATTAATTTATCAAAAACCAGTTTCACTAAATATCACATAAGAATACACAAATTTAATCTATCACTTTCCATACAATTTATTCAAGTATCAAAATCAAGAAGGTTTTGAAAAATATTCATGAAATTGAAAAATATTTTCCAAAAGGTCATGAGGTGTTAGATATATTTCGTGTGTGATATTAGGATTAGGTTTGATTTGAATTTTTCTGAGTGTTAGTAGAATTAGAGGTTCTCTAATACTGGGGGTGAGATAATGATAACAAATTTGGTTTTTGTTTGGTAAGTAACCAACTATGAAGTTACACCAAGTTTCAAGTTTGTACATTATTGTGGGTGATTAAAAGATCATGGAATGATTTTGGTTGCTTAGGAATTGTGACAGAGTGACGAGATAGAGAATCAACAGGTAAAACCGATCATTTCTAGTGAAACATTAGCTATGGGAGGAACAAATAATGTTTTCCCATGATATTGGGTGGGGTGAGATAGAAACCACATTTCATGTGTTTTTAAAATTATATATTTTTTCTTGATTTATTGTGTACAGTATATTAAAAATGTTTACTTGTTTTAAATCACGAGTTTAAATGGTATAAATATAATTAGTTAAGTATTACCTTTTATAACTTGACATCATAACCTCATATGGGTGTAAATATTGTTACAAAACCATCCTTGTTATAAACTAAGGATAGTATTTATCAATTATAAAGAAATATAGTTTGAAATACATATGGAGAATATGTTTTTATTCTTGTAAGAAAATACATCCATGATTTTTTCCAAAAATCAATCTTAAAAAATGAATAATATTTTAATAATTCATTTAAAAACCTTTATTTAACTATTTATTTTTTTCTTTTAAATGAAAAAATCACTTGAAAATCATTTCCCCTAGCCCAGTCCTTATTTATTAAAAAAACACATTTAGAAATCCCTTTTAGATTTGTTTTTAAATAAATAAAACTAAAAAGGAAAACCCAATATAAAAAATGCTACTAAAATGAAATAAATAAATAAAACAAATCCAAATAAAAGCTAAAGTGTATAAGATGTAAGGAATAAAATCAAATAAGGGTGACGATGACAACCTTCCATAAAAGTGAACGTGGGTACCAAACAATATATATAGTAGCATAAGAATATGACACAACACATGGGGAGGAGATCTGAACTATAGGTTCTAATAGTAATTGACTCGATCATAGAATACTAGTAAGCTATGTGACCAAAACAAGTAATGTAACCCATACCTCTCAATGAAATTGAAAATGAAACCCAGCTAATACCTCAATTAAGCTAGAGCAACACCACCTGTTTACCATTATATCTATGGTATCCCATGTGAAAACCATAAATAAATCCATATAGAAATCATCTATTACATTAACAATAAATACCCACAATTTAGAACATAATTGAAACCATGCCTCCTTTCAAAAATACATTTGAAATCTCACTAGAAAAGTAATCATTTTTCTTGAGGCTATTTTTTAAAAAAATTGTAAGATCAAAACTATTTAAAAAAATTTAAACCCCCCTATTTAAAAACCTATATAAGAAACCAAATTTAATTAACATGTTTAAATTTTAAAACTTCTATTTAAATGTTATAAACATATGAAATTATGCACATACATATCTAAACATATCTCAATACAAATATTCTCATATTTCCATGTGAATACGTGCATGTGTCTAATATATATATATCCACACACTAATATGTATGTGTATAAGCACAAAACATGGAAAGAGGAATCCATAACATTGGGAATAAATAAATAACACAAGAACAAAATACAATATAAGAAAACTTCTCAAACGAACACACCAATTGATCAATGTCATGAACTCATGCATTACCTAAATAGATTTCATAAACAAACTCAAATAATTTTAAAATGACAAATTTATTTATGAAAACCATTATAAAAATATTATTAGCCAAAAATATAATTTATCCTTTGAATACAGATAAAAAACAATGCCAAATCCACAAGAAACTAATTAGAAATCAATTATAATCTTGTAAAAACCTTGAGCAACAAGCACATTTAAATTCAATTAAACCCAAATAAAAATTATAATTTTAAATAAACCAATTTGAAACACCAAATAACATGAAACAAATTAGGAAATAAATAAAGCATTAATACACCTACCTAATTATATTATAGAAAATGGATAACCTTCAACAACAATGAGTGAAAGGCTTGAAGAAGAAGGGAAAGTAGCGATGGAAAATATTTAGTCAAAATCATCTTACACCAAACCCAAACAAACAAGCAACGAGTGAGGAGGTGAAGAAAATAACATAACTTAGATTCTAGTTTCGATTAATCCAATAGAAAGTAGAGATATCACAAAATCTTGGATTTTTCGATCCTTGGATTCATTCAAGATTTGATTCGTTCGAGCCTTGGAATCATTTGACTCTTGATTCGAGCCTTGGATTCGAGGAGAATAACTCCTATAACAAGGGAGTTTTGCGGAATCTTGAGATATTGCAACTAATTTAGTTATGGTTAGGGTTATTTAAATAGACTAGTGAGACTTTTATCTGCACTTCCAGAAAAGCGCTGATAAAGATATTGTTTATTAGTGATAAATTAATAAGCACTGATAAAAGATATATTTATCAGTGCTAAAGAGTCCTTGATAAAGGCCCCCTTTATCAGTGCTAAAACTTTAGTGCTGATAAAGGATTTATAATTAAAATTATAAATAAAAAATTTGGTAAGTATATTTATATAATTATATATATATATATATATTTATTAAAATATTATAATTATTTAAATATATAATCATTATTTTTATAATTACATATATTATTTAAAAAAAATATTTTTATGTATAATTATAAATATATAATTTTATAAATATAGTAAATATACATTTACAAATATATTTGTAAATATATTTATAATTATTTATCTATAATTATAAATATATTTATATCATTATATATATTTATATATTTATATATATATTTAATAAATATATATAAATATTAATATAGTAAAATATTTTCATTTTTTATATATATTTATTATAATTTCATAATTATAAAAATATTTATATCATTATATATATATTTATATAATAATATATATTTATATAATTATGTATATATATATATAAATATAGAAAATATATTCATTATTTAAATATATTTATTAAAAGTTTATAATTATTTAAATATATAATTATTTATTTATAATTATATAAATATTGAAATAATATTTATATATTTATATCATTATATATATTTATTTTATTATATATATTTATATAATTATATATATATAATAAATATATATAAGTATAAATATAAATATAAAAAGTAAATATAAATATAAAAAATATATTCATTATTTAAATACATTTATTAAAATTTTATAATTATTTAAATATATATAATTATTTAATTATAATTACATAAATAATTTTTTAAAAAAATATTTATTTATTTATAATTATAAATATATAAATTTATAAATATAATAAATATACTTTTAGAAATATATATATTTTAAAATATTTATTTATAAATATATTTTTAACATTATTAATGAATATATAATCTTAAATGCATGTATTTTATAAATGAGTAAAATTGAATAATTAAAAATGAGTACACTTTAAAAATATTAAAAAATGGATAAGTTTTATTAATTAAATATAAATTATTAAAAAAATATGGATATATATTGAAATAAAGATGAATACATATTTAAAATAATAATAAATTAGTAGATAAATATATATAAACAAATAATAGAAACTGATTAAATTCCCAAAAAAATATTAAAATTGAATTAATACCTAAATTTAATAATATTAACAATAAATAAATAAAATTTATTGATTAAAAACATAATATATTAGATTTATCATGTTATAAAGAAATTATAAAATGAATACTAAAAGAATAAATTACATAAATATTAGTTGTATGCATTTTTATATAAGATTTCATTAATTATGTAAATATTTGTGTATGAGAGTTGTATATAAAAGTTAATTAATTACATATATGTCTATGAAATCAATGTAACACATGTTTTATTTATGTAAAATTGAAAAATCAAATAACATTCAATTATATCCATTACTCGATGCAATTAGTTAGTATTGTTAATTAATATTAATTTTTGATTGTAAACAATTCTCCACTAAATATATGAATTATTTAATATAAAGCATAAATATTATATATTATATAAATTATATTTTAGGAAATATTATATACAGTTATATATACACATATATAAATATATATGAATATATTTCAATATGAAATGTATTAATGAATAATTATATATAAAAACCATTAAAAATGAATAAGACTTTAACATGTTTTTAATTATTAAATTTTATTAATTTTATATATTTATATTTAATATATAAATATATTTTTTAAAAGGTAGGAATAAATCGCCCTTATTAAAATTAAAAATAAGAAAAAAGAGAAAGGATAGGATGGGGTCGAACATGACATAGCTTCCCTCATCAAAAATAGTGAAAGACCAAGTTTTTTTTCTAATCTTTATCCTTATCCTGTGTTCCTCATCCCGCAAGGCGTTCCAATCAATTCTTCCATGACCATGCCTGTGGCTAGGACCTCTAGAATAATGCTCTCTCAAGCTTTCCACTTAATGGAGGAGGCTTTCAATGTCATTTCTCTCAGAGTCAGAATCAATATCTTATTGAATTTCATCCTTAGTGGCCTAATCAGTGTGATCACGCCCTCAACCATGACCTTTTGGATGACAAACCCATTTCTAAGATGTAACTTGTTTCCAAGTCTCTTCTAGTTATTACCTATAAAATTTAGAATTTTCCTTATCCATTATATGTCTTATCCATATCATTAATATCCTCAATGCCCACAGTAGAGTCACCCTCAATGTTTATTTTTTTATGTAGGAGAAACCGATTTAGAAATCATCATCTGGTTAGTCACCCCATCAGCTATCTCATCCTGAGTGAAAAAATCCATCAAAGTTTTCATCTTCTTTGCTACCTAGACATCCTCCATAAGGTCTTTCAATGGTAGCATGTTTGGAAAAACATCAACTTGCGAAAATTCTTTAGGATTAGACACTCGAGGTGGAGTAACATCATTACAATCTTCATCTTCTTTCCCTGCATCCTCATTGTGTGATTTAAGAACTCCAACAATGTTTGAAGTTTTCACCTATGCCCCATTTATTTGATTTAGATCATCCAAACTTGTCTTATAGAGAAAACATGTCTTCTTATAAGAGACCACTTTAAATCCTTCATCATCCATTAAATTCTTTCCTTTAGTATTCTTCTAGATTAAATTAACACAATTGGGTAATTGATCATCTTTGTTGACCAAAACCACTTGATCATGAGTTGAGGCATCAACAACTTGCATAGATTCCTACATTAGAGTCTCAGAGAGGTCCAGAGCATCGCAAGATAAAGAAAAATTTATAGTATTCTAGACAAATTTTCTATCAGTATGAACTATGAACTTTCCCCTGGGAGGAATTCCTTTGTTGACTGAACTGCTGCCAGTATGATGATCATGTTCCTCTTCCTTGTTGAGTAATCTCAAACATCAAATTCCACACATTGTATTTCCAAAGAGACCTTTGGAGAAACAATACAATAAGTAGGACTAACAACTAGAATCACATTAGAAACACCCATATTTGAGGGTGTGGTTGAACTGTAAGCTTCCTTAACCTGGCCACTGGATATCATAACAATAGAGACACTATTGATTTCCACATATTTTTTCCTTTTCCAATACATGAATGATTACATCTATAAAGTAATGATGATCCTTCACATTTTCATCAGGCTGAGACTCAAACTGATGAGATTGACCCAAGTTTTTGATCTATCCCTTCTCTAGGAGAGTCTAAGCCTCATTGGAAAGATCTGAACAAGTTCTGGAAGGCCCACAACAATGATGATTCTTAGAGTAATCCATACCTTATTTGACACCCAAAGACCAATCACTGTGCATCATCCCCTTATCCCCAAACCATAATTAAAAGTGTTAGCATTAGCAAGGATCTTCAATGCAATACCATTAGACATCATAGTATTTCCAATATCTTTACAGGTTGAGTGATTGTTCATTTTTGAAGCCTTCTCCATGAACATTTGCAACGGTCCTTAGAAATATGACCTGTTATACCACATTCATAATAAGACATATTCTTCCTATATAACTCCAAATAAAGTATAACATCTATACATTCCATACAAAAATATAGACACTTATCATATTTGTCATCAATATAAATGTCATTAGAAGGAGAGGAGAGTGTAACCTTGTCTATTAGAGTATTTTTGAGATCAATTTCAATCGAAAATTTTGGCATAATGATTGAAACGAACTTGCTCATTTTTTTATCATAGATAAAAGGTACCCTTTATTAGTTATTTTTTAGAAATGATAAAAGATCACACTATTAAAGGTATATTTTTAGTAGTTTTCACTCCTACCCCATCTTATATTAGTGCAAAAAGGGGCTCCCATACCCTTCCCCCTTGGATCCTCTTCTTGGGTTGAAGCTCATCCTTTGATCCTGGGAGTGTTTTCTTTTGATTTTGGTTTATTTTACTCCTCTTACCTTCTTTACCTCTTAGTTATTTGGTCTTATTATCTTGATATCTCTCTTTAAAAAACCCTATAGGATATAGGGTGCTGATATATTATGTATTTTTTTAATATAGCATGTATGATTTTGTTCTTGGGCTCTTCTTATCTCATGCTTGTAGTTTATTTATGTTCAAACGCCACTGAGGTAGGTGTTTACATCCATTTCATTTCTAAAACATGCCATGTGATGCTTGATCTTTATTAAATGAATTTTAATTGTGTTATTCATTCTTCTGGTGTGTTCATGTGAATTTTTATGGCTTTTTATGTTGGTGGTTTGATGGAAAATGGGGTTTTAATGGTTTTCCATGAATATACCTATATATGTTCACTGTACATGTATGCAAGATGTTTTTTAAAATGATAATTATCTATTTAAATATATTTGGGTGTTTTAAAATGGTGTTTTTCATTTTTTTAGTTTTATGAAAATGGATTACAAGTGGAATTTCTGGTTTAAATGGGTTTTTGGCCTCTTTATGGATTTTGGTGCTCATGTGATACCGCTTATGTTTCATTTTGATGTTTCTTGTATTATTTGATTAAACCTTTGGTATTAATATATATATATATATATATTCTAGTGTGATATGTGCATTTCTATATGTGTACAGGGTGCGCATATAGAGGTGCACATGCATATAAATGGAAAATTCCATTGAATGACCATTTTATAAAACCTTTATTTTATTAAATGATTTACACATTCATAAATGTTTTCCAAATAGTTTCTTGGTCTCTAAATTATTTCTAATGGTGATTAAAGGTTGTGATTCTAGAAACCCTTGCTTTAAAGGCCAGTTTGGTCATTTGAATATGTACTTGGGTGATTACCTTGGTTTCAGAAATGGTTTTGGAAAGAAAGGTCTTTCCCTCAGAAATGGATTTGGATTTCAAACATTAAGGACCATTTGGTACATCAAAATGTTTCTTGGAAAATGGGTTTTAACTCAAAAGATGTGTAGGCTCAGTTGTAACATGTGAAATTTTTTCTGTATGATGTGTACCTCTATGGAAGTCCTTTATTTTGAGAGGATCTTTGCATGGATAGTTTTAGGGAATGGGTAAGTCATGCATGTTGTCATATATGGGTTATAAATAATTCCAAGAATGTGATGGCCTCCTCAATATCCCCCGTTTTACTATTTTATGGGATCCTATATGTCATATAGTTGGTAAAATGGTGGATTCTTTTTAGTCCATATTAGATGGACTAGAACCCATAGTAGATAAATGGCCAGAGTGGGTTGTGCAACTATTATGTCTTGTGAGAATATCCAGGTTGGTTATAGACTATAGATCACATCATTATTCTAGATAGATGGTTCCAAAATGAGTATGTCTAGGGTATCCTATCAAGACATTTAGGACATTACCATTGTAAGAGTTGGTGTACTAGAACCAACTATTTGTAATTTGATTTCATAGATATTTAATGTAATTAAATATTAAACATCTTATTACATATTTTTCATTATTCTGCATGAATATTATTTAATAATGTCCTAGAGTATTTGTTTCATTGATAAGGTCATGGAAGTTACCCACTATGATGAGAACCATGAAATGATATAACAATATTCTTAAACATAGTTATGTGGTTGGATGACATAATATGATGGGATACATAGTATACAGACCATTAGGTGTGAGTACTCGTAAGAAGACGAGACTTCTGCTCATGAAGTTCTCACTTGGTAATCTCCAAGACGAGAGATTATCAGAATAGACCAGCCAGTAGGAATTATGCATGTTTAGTGTCATCAGATATTCCTATCTGCGAGCGTGTGTAATGTTCCCTAGAATTTAATATTATCATTAATACATGTCAAAACTCACTCACTTTGATTTACTGACAAAAACCATCACACCATATGATGGCGGGAAGTAGGGTATATTGGGTGCATCACAAGTGACATGTTATTAATGGATAAGTCGAGGAAGGATTTATCCATTCCATTTATGAAAGTTGATATCTCGGGCCTTTGATTGAAATAGAACCATTGTGCGAAATTTTATGGCTATGGTTTAATGAAAAGTTTATTTCGGATAGTCAAAGAACGATGTATCAGGCATAAAGGTTGATGAAACAATCATGAAACCTACTTGATGAGATATTGAGACAAATGGATTATATTTCACAGTGAGTGTTCATATGTGGATGTCATGGTTTCCAATTTACGTTCTTTCTCTTGGGTGCCTTGAACCATTGTTAGATGATACTCTTGGACTTTAGGCAAGCCCGCCTAATGCCAATGAGAAAGAATCCAAGAGGGTCACACACTAAGTGTTTTTGGTGGTCTTGGTTAAATTCTATTTGAATTTAAGCAATGAAATAAATATTATTCACTAGACCGTGGAATAATTTTATTCAAGTTAAAATAATATCATAAATTAAATAAAAAATATATATTTATTTTATTGAACATTTAACAAATATTTATTTAATAGTTTGTAAATAAAATATTTATTTAAGAGAATAAATTATTTATTTATTTATTCAGGTGTTCAATAAATAGAAGTGGATTTCGAGCGGACCAAGGCTGGTCTAGTAGTAAAATTATTATTTGCAAGATGATAAATAATTATTTAACTAGTTGGCACAAGTTAAAATAATAATGATGATGCTATTTTTTTGTGATGCATAATTTTATTTATAATTCTGTTTTGCGCAAGTTGGTGCACCATAAATAATGACGTCGTATTATTATTATGAGCATGAGTTTTCTCTAAGTTCATGAATGTATTTAATTTCTGTTATGAAATTAAATATTGTAACCGAAGTTCCATGCATATAAATGGACAAGTACATCTATTGTTCCATAGAGAACACACTTCACACTTGGTGAATTGAGAATTGTTGATACAAACAATTTCTCTCTTAAATATTCTTCTTCCTCCTCTCAAGAATGAGAGACGTTCTTCAAGACCGAAGAACAAGCGATCAAGAATGATCGATGCATGACACTCACTTATTCGCACTAGCACCCAGAGAATGAGTGAGGTTGATCGGAGGCCATCAAAGCACGTGTGGATCACCGCTAGAGGGATTCTAGTTTGGATCCTCACAAGCATAATGAGACAGTCTGAAAGGGTCATTCCAAACGATCAACATCATCAATAAAGAAAGTACCAAAGAACAAGGTATAATTTTCTTTATGAAATTAATTAAATTAATTATAACCATGATGTGTAAGATCCTCTCTAAAGTTTTTGGTCCTATTCCCTCTTTATCTAAATCTTTGATTCTATTCTGTGGAGACTAGAATTTATCATCGTATTGATCTCAGAATAATCATTGATCATGGTAAAATTTAATTTTGGGTGCCAGCCCAACCATGCTTCTAATGTTCCTGGAACCTACAAGTGGTATCAGAGTGAGGTTAATCATCATTTATAATTATTTATTTATCATTGATTATTTACGATTTAATAATTTAGTTTGTCAGTTCAAGGTTTAATCGCTCTTATAATATGAGATTTTGAGATATGTTATTTATTTTTTTTGTTTCTCACAAATTTCACAGAAGCATATAATTTTTGGATTAAAATTAAAATGAGGAACTCATCAGGGGGCCCCGATGATTCTATCCAGGTAACACAAAAGTACACACCATGTAATCTGGACTACACACCATGTATTCATGTACAATGAATCGTGAATAATTTGGAAATTACTCAAGCTGTGTTCATTTATTACACACAGTGTAATTAATTTTACACCATGTGTTGATTGGTACAGATAGGCACATGCTTACTGGATTACACATCATGTGGCCCACTGGACACGGTGTGTAGTCCCTTCGGGTCAGGGGAATATCCATGTATCCCATACACAGATTAAGCCGACTGATAACCGTGTAATGAAGAGATGCCACGACATGTAGCCCACTGTACGTGTTGTGTACTATGAAGTTTAAAAATTATGCCTCACATGCCAAGTCCCTAGGTGTGTAATTTGGGAAATACAGTGAAGGTAGTACACACCATGTAGTCAGAACTACACATCATGTACTTTAACCAATTATGCAGAATTAAAACATTAATTTATGCATAATTTTCGATTTGTATATCATGTATAAATCATTATATAGGTTGTTACTATATGAATTGAAGCATCTTGTATGCTATATTCCATAAGATTAATATAGTATGTGAATATAATACATGTTGGGTAGGTTTGAATGGGTATTCACCAGGTTACCTCCAAGGTGAATTTATGTATAAGGATGAGAATCTCAAGGAAATTCAGAAAAGGATAAAGATAAAAGGATTTATTAATTAAATATAATAACTAATAGATTCGAGAACGATTTATCTTAATAAGAACAATTAAATAATTGAATGCTACTTTTATTAAATGCATAACTCGTTGTATGTATGTGGATGATCATGAGATGGACCAAACCTTGTATGTGATTGGTTTCCCTTATAATTTATTTGTTAAATTAATTGTTGGTGTGCATGCCATCTCTACTCATTAATATGTAGAGCCTATATCCCCATGGTTTCTTTTATGTAAACCCCATTTTACCCCTCACTTGCGTGTAAGTTAAAAGAATACATAATGTATGGAGCTCCCAAGATAGTGGAGGCGGTTCAAGATGGAGCCAATATGAGACCAATCCTAGGTGATACAAAGGTGGAAAGCTAGAAAGTTGTAAACATGAACACAAAAGGTTCAAGGTGTTTCTCCCCTAAGTCAGGGTTAGTTTATCAACTTCTAGATAAACTAATCATTAGAAAATATCATGATCATGCCCTTTATTTTATTTCTATTAGTTTCATGGTTTATCATTATGGACGTATTGTCGCAATCACATAATTAATGAATTAAACAATCATGAAAGATGGAACTAAAATAAAACAGGATTATGCGTAAATATTATCAAGACATGGTTAATCTATTAAGTAAGTTCCACATAATATTAACAAGAATGTGATAAAGATAATAATAAATTTACGCATAAGAGATAAAAACCACTCAAATAAAATATGAAGTTAGACCAAGACTTCCGTTACTTAATTAAGGGAAAGACTCAATAAAACTATATGTTTGACCAACCCTTGTTGGGACACTTAATTTCATATATGAATCCCTTATGAAAGGTTTTGGGTTTACTTAACCATATTGCATCATGAGAAGTAGCCCTTGCTAGACTTGGTGTAATACCAGAGGTAAGAGTTGAGGAAATCCAAGTCAGGATTTTAGGATTGGGGTGTCCACTCAAAAAATCAAGGAGCTACAAGCCCACGGTTATAAAATACCTACACACCTAAATACCTTCAAATAGATTGACCAACCCTTATAGGGGTTATGTGAAGGGGAATATGGATCCTTGCCACTAGAATGTCATAAAAATTGGACATTCTGAGTTAAATGGTGTGGGCCATTGGGACTTGATAAAATAGTGGGAGACTTAATAAAATTAATTTATCATTTATCATAAAATGTAATCATGAAAGTACTAATGATTTTATCTTTTAATTGTAGAATAAAATGAAAATCTCATCAACCACACTATCCCTACAATCAATTCTGGATAAAGACAACATCCTCACTTATAGTAACTTCTAGTAATGGTTTAGATACCTTCAGGTTATTATATGTCATGAATGGAAGTCTTACATGTTGTATTCAGCATTATCTAATCCACCTACAAAAGAAGAAAGTGATCAAGATTTACTTGTCTATGATCAATATATGAATGATGCAGTCAGTGTTCAATGTTTGATGTTATCATCTATGTTTAGTGAGCTCATTAAGTCTCATGAAAATATGGATGCCTATAGCATGCTCGATAACCTCCATGGTCTTTACAAGGAGAGAGAAAGACATGAAAGGTTTGAGATGTCCAAGGCACTTGTTGACGCTCCTTTCCATCACAGAGTCCAATGAATGGCAAAGGGGAATACCTTAAGAACAAAGAGGGTCACCCTTTGAAGAACATCAAAAAATTGACAAAGTCATGGACTAGGAACCCATTTAGATGGAGTCGTGCAAGTTTCCTACGCGCCACGCAAGTCACTTGTGCACCACCTATGGGTCGCGCAAGTCACTTGTGCGCCCTATTATTTTTTTCACCCAAGGTGCCCGGTGGGCTATAAATAGCCCCTGTGGGCCCCCCATTTCATGGACAAATTTTCCTAAACTCAGATTCAAGCTATGGTCACCCAAGTATTTAACTCAAATCTTCCAAAAGCTTATAAGGTAACTTTTTTACCTAGAATAGAAGACTTGAAGGAGTAGGATAAGGCCTACGTGTTTAGGATTCATCAACACTTGCGCGCCTAAGTGTCCAGACCTCCTTAAAAGTGGAAACACTTGCGCTCCGCCCTACCCTTTCAATGAAACTTGCACGCCTCCCTTTTGGAAACATCTTAGGAAATACTAAAGGCTTGAGTTAAGTCTCGACCAAGTATTACCCTATAGATTCTTTGTCTCCCAGGTGAACCCATGCCGTGAAAGTAAACTTGTGTGGACAAGACTTCCGTGCCGAATGATTTGCGTGACCATACTTGGGTGAAAAATTTATTTTTGTGCCTCTCTCCCTTTCACCCCTCCTCTTCAAGATATTATCCCTTGAACACCTTTTCAAATCCATTTATGGCATGCTTCCTTTGTTGGATTCCTTATCTGAAAGGAATTTTGTGAGAACCTCTCCCAAAACATCATGAATTACAAGATTTATGTCACCACAGTTAGAGGTTTCCTATATAACCTCATCCTTTAATATGAGAAGATATTTTGAGTTTGGGCCTCCTTCTCATGAGTAATACCTAAGTTAAAAGTCCCCTTAACCTAGGCCTCCTTCTCAAGAGTAATCCCCAGTCATAGTTTCCTTAAACATTGGGCATCCTCCTCAGGAGTAAGCCCAAATCTTAATTTCTTTTGATTTGGGCTTCCTTCTTAGGAATAAACCCCAATCATAATCCCCTATTAATTTGGGCTTCCTTTTCAGGAGTAAGCCCTAGGTTAAAACTCCAAATATCCATAAAGTAAAAATACCTTTATAGACCCTGCTCCTGGGCTTCTTTCCTAAGTCCTGGTCTTCATCTACTTGGGCCGTCATACATACATAAGCCCCAAATCATTTCTCATAACTGCATATTTTGTGGAACCATCATCAAGTTTACTGATACCTCTTGTTTTTCACACTGAGCATGACTCACGTGATCTTAGAGTGTAAAAATAATCATGAAATCACTTTTTGGGCCATTAACCATGCATAAAACCCATATTTCTTTACCCGAACTACGTGGACTTTGATCTCTGCCTTAAAATTAGAGTATGTAGGAAGCCTTTATAAGGTTCAAGCCCATATTTTATTAATTCTTTTCTATCCCATATAACATTAAACTATATCCTTTTTATCGAACTATGTGGTTTCTGATTCCTTTTTAACAAGGATACGTAGGTAGCCCATCTGTGGGTACGATCCCAACTCTGTAATAATCCCTATCTTTCTGAATGACAATAAACTTCAAGTGCCCCACTGAGTGGCATTAAAACTAGTATGGTTATCATAATGACCAAGATATTTATATATAATGTAATGAAGGATACCATTGAATAAGAATATCTAATACATACGGATGATTCTCTATTGATGAAGAACCTCAAATACATATAAAATATTCTCTAAATCCCATACATATCAATCATTGATTAATAAATATAAAGGAAATCTCATTTTCATACTTGGTGAATTAATAAGGATTCATGAATATAAGTTAAATCTATAAGAGAGTCTCAGATTAGGTAATAATTCCCCCCAAATAGGTGTGATGAGCCTAACCTCCCATCTTCTCGACCAATGAAAATTCTTAAGACTCATCGGCCCACAACTAATGAGCACATAACTTTGGAAAGTAGGTCCAAATGGATATAGAATCATTTTATGTTTCCGGTTCTATGAATAAACCCGTTAGAACCCGATTGGAAAGTTTGAACCATAAACAAACAAGGTCATCCCCATTTCCAGAAGAAAAAAAATGGTGAACCCGATGTGAATCCTTAATCAAGTTAAATGATGTTTTAATTATTTTTTAGGCCCCTATTAAACTCAATATGAGGGACAAAAAATCAATCAATAACATATGAGATTATCCAAAAGATATAGTCTGGCCAAATTTATCTTGATTATGTCTGATATATTAAACATGCACTCTTTTCCAAGATCTCTCTACAACACAAAATGGATTCTTTAAAGTTCACACCTATGAATGCCTCGGCCGCTACTCCTGCTAGATCCTCATCCTCTCTGAGGAAAACATCACCTACTCAGCATCTTCTACACTGGATATCAAATGAATTGGTGAGAGAATACCGTCAACATGGTACCATCCTGACTTTAGAGGCTGCTCAACAAGCCCTCCATGTTAACAACTCACCCTGGTTGTCCGGACAGCGATGACCAGTGGTCAAGAAGCAGGTGGTGCCAACCATTGTCTCCAACCATTTCGGGTCATTATCCCTGGAACACAACAACCAATCCCTCCCATATTACAGGGAGGTGAATGAAGAGGTCACTCAAGGCCTAAGTTCAAGAAGACAGTAGTACTTTCTGAGGAATCCCACCAATAATCACCACCAGACTCGTGTGGTAGTGCACCCTCAACATGATGAGGGTATCACCTCGAGGTGTTCAGCTCAGGTTCCTCAGACCCAAGCACGCAATACGAACTTTCAGTGGTGAAATTTGGCCAATAGGGAGTAGTTTATTACCTCTTCCCCATCAAGAGAAGTCCATAAATCTAACTTGATGGAAAACCACGAGCGGGCATATACACCCGTCCCTCCTAATTTCACTGCCTAGCAGACTCGTCTGGCAGTAACACACCAATCCCTCCAGGAAATTCCAATGAAGTACTATAGGCAGGCAAATATACCTGTTTATAATTCATCATCCAGTCAATAGGCTTGTCTGACTGCATCCAAAGAAGATCACCAACCAAATGTTGTGACCACCTATAAACAGGCACATACACCTACCTATACTCATCAATTCTTTCAGTAGTCTCATCTTCCAGTATTGAAGGAAGTTAATCAATAATATTTGGTGGAGAACAATCAGAAGGCACATACACCTGCAATTCATCAAGCTAACCAACAGTCTCATTTGGTAGCACCCAGAGATGTCAATTGGAAATCCCCAATGACAAACAGAAGGCAGACAAAACTTTCTGCCCCCACACATGAGTACTGTCAGAATTCACTGATAGGAAAAGGAGGATAGGAGTAGGAACACACACCTACTCCAAACACAAAATGGAAATATATTCCCATTTTGGAAGTTGAAGTCACCAAGCACATTCTGACAATGGTGAAATAGAAGAAGCAAATCCCTGCCTGTATTCTGGATACCTATCAGAATATTATAACAACTTCAGCGAAATCATAGGGAAAGAAACATAAATCTATCCTTATCAGTGGACTGACTCATTAACATGCCACTCTAGAGTAGATACACACCTCTGTTTCAGTCCAGGAGGGTCGTGGGGCATACTCCCCCATGTCATACGGACAATCAAGTCGGGTACATACACCCGATTTAAATGGAGATAATCCGCCTAACCTAACCATTTCTCCTGAGCAGGCACATACACCTACCCATAATGACCACTTTCATTAAAAAGTGGTTTCCAAAGTGAGTAATAAGGCATCCAAGAAAAAGACCCATCCATCACAGTTGAAAAATCAATAGCCAATCTGTAATAAAGCCTTTCTCAATGCTGGAGTTCTTGAAGCCCTCAGACAATTGTATGTTGCAACACAAGATTCTAATCTCTCATTTATAGATTCCAGAAGTAACAAAAACAATTCCTAAGGTATTCATCATAAACTTCCTCATGAAGGCTTGCTTCATGAAAATTCGATCAATCTTGAAGTATCATCTTCAGATGAGATCCACGATAACCCTCTGTGTGATCAGAAGACCAAGGAGCAAGAGGTTTCATCTTTTGCTGTAACCCATCATGGTGGTCCTCCCCATGATGTTGAATTTAGCTGAAAAAGTCCTCTCCACAGTAGTAATTTTTATTTCCTGGAAAATTCGTCAATGGAAAATGCAGTAATGAGAAAGCCCTCTTATCTTGAGTCACTTGAAAATGAAAATCCAGTCATGTCTGATGCCTTACCTCTATCAGCAACAAAGAAGCACCAGATTTGGTCCAATCAGGTAGAATAATCTTCATCAAATGACAAAGAGGAAGTGCTAAATATGAGAAAACAACTGGCGAAAGGTGAAATACCAGTCATGTTTTGGCCTTTGGCTGACTCTTAGTATGATATTCCAGAAATATTGGCCGAAGATTATATTCATGATATTCATCTCAATATATGGAAAAATCTTTGTCACTTAAAATAGAAAATATTATCTTATAATGAATATAAAAACCATTTCAAGGTAATAGAAGGTTTGCAACTCCAAATTGACTTGGCATCTCTCTCAGTTTCCCAACACCCAAAGGTTGAAAAGAAACAAATAGCCCTTTAGTATACATGCCTTGGAACATTAAAAAGGTTGCTCCAGTTAATTACCAATGCCCCATCTGGTATTCATATCAAGGGATGGGGTGTTCATGGAGCATTTCATTTCAATGTTCTTTCCAGTCAACAGAGATCACCAAAAGTGGTCTCATGAAATGTTATTTACCATGGATAGACACATCTAACTGATTTTGTGTGTAATCAAAGGCTTTCTCAAGAACATGCCTCAACTAGTTCTTCCCAAAGTCAGGCATATAAAGAACAAGTTGTTGAATTACTCTTGAATCAAGAAAATAAGAATATTAAACAAGCTTCTATTTTAGAGCATGTGCATCATTAGGTGACAGAGGTGTCATAAATAATCCAACGGTCATCTAAGCCAGCTGATTTTAATGGATGTAGGATGATGCATCTGACCAATTTCTGGACTAAAGTCCGCAAAATCAGGAGAGCTTTTAAGAAAGTTTTAGATATATCATCTCAAGAGACACCTCATCTTTCCAGACTAGGGACTCTTTTAATCCAACCCTCAGGATGAACAGACAGGATTCAAGGAGTTGAGCAGGAAAAACAGGAACAGCCCCAGTCCATCGGACTGGGGACTTTTTCAAATTCTCAATATCTTCCTCAGCAAAAGTCAGTCTTCTATTGATTAGGGAAGAAGCCACAAGAGGAATGCAGAACCAAATTATCAGGAGATTTCCTTCAAATTACGATTCATCAAGAAGTTCTTGAGGGATCAACCAAAAAAAAGGAAATGTCTTATAAATGACATGAAAGAAGACAGTATCGCAGAAGCACTGACAGAAGGGCTTCAATGTGTTATGCATCGATAAATGTCATTAATTCCATTGTTACGGATCCCCCAGAACTTGAGGCTCACTCAAAAAAATAGATGAAGAAGTTACTGTTCAATAGGCTGTACACACAGAAACGAATGAAGGAGGTGTGCGTACCATAAGACATAGGGTTGCCAAGGGTAAAGACATTCTTTTAGGTAATTCCCTTCTATACTCCATAAAGGCACATTCAAAGGAAAAGGGTAAAAGTCAGGTTAAATCCCACCCTACCTCTAGATAAGTCCAATCATTATCATTAGAGGAAAGTTTTTCACAACAAGAAGAAGAAATGAAAGAGTTAAGGAAGTTAAATGCAGAACTACTTTAAGGTAGTCTTCCTCCTAAGCATGCTGAAGTTAATCAATCAAGGGAATTTGTTTCAGCCACTGGGATGGATCAAGAATATCCCCATTTAAAAGCACACCCTCAAAGATCCAATCCTATGAGTAATACACGACAGAAACCGGAAATACTACCATCAGTGGTAGTACCAGTCGCCACACCCGTCCAAACTCCAGTTATTGCACCTGCTCAGGTCCAAGATCAACCAGATGTTTCTCAAAAATTTATTACTACCATTGAGTTATTAAAAGCTCATTTGGAAGATATAGAAGGAAAGCATGCACAAGTTCAACCAGAAAAGAGAGCTTACCCTGAATGGGTGGATGCAATTCCTCCCCCATTAAATTTTGCAAATACCACATTCATAATTTTTAATGGTTTGGGAGATCCAGAATAACACTTAACACATGTTGTTTCTCGTTGTGATCCTATGATAGGAACTCATCAATAACAAGAAGCAGTTAAACTTAGGTGTTTTGTATAGTCTTTACAAGGACCTGCTTTTGTCTGGTATACAAGTTTGCAATCTTAGTCAATTACTGGGTGGGAAGATCTCTGTCAAAGATTTCTTCTTCAATTTAGCTCAACATTACCAAAGATGACAATTTTTGATCTTACTAATTTTAAGCAAAGGAAAATTAAAGAGTTTCAAATTTCATTTCTTGCTATAAGGGAATAACATATTCCTTAAGTTTATCACTCCCTTAAGAAGAGTTTCTACCAATCTGTGTGGAAAATATGCGTGATGAATTATTCACACCATTGATCCTTGTGAAATACACAGGAGGGTTTTGAGACCTTACCTAAATCGCTTAACAGATAGAAGACTAGCTTATAAAGACTAAGGCTAAAACTTGTGTAATTCCATCAGTTTCAAGAAGGAGAATAGGGAAAGCAGAGACTGCTACAGTTACACTTAAACAACCAATTGTACCTGCTTCCACTTCAAAACCTTAATCATATCAAAGGGCTCCACCTCCTGAGCGTCAAAAACAATGACTGACTCGTCAAGATGATAAAAGAGATCAAAGGAGGAAATAGTTTGAGGATTTAATGAACAATGTTTATTCTTTATGGAATGAACAAGTTCCTGGTTAGTTCATCTCAGCTCTGGAAAACAATCTGGTTCAGTTTCCAATGCCCAAAAGGCTGAACAAAGAAGGAGATGAAGAACTCCCTAACTATTTCCCGTTTCATCAGATGTTGGGGAATCCCATTCAAGAGTGTTTTTTCTTCAAATACCTCTTGCAAAAGATGGTGGACTTTGGACAAGTAAAACTGAAAGGTTTTTCAGCCTCAGTAGCATGTGTTACTGCTACTGATCCAGAAGAAAAAGGCGAGTGGCATGAAGTCAAAAGTAAAAATGCACAGAAATATGATGATTGGATGATCAGGAAAATGATCAATCAAACTCATGTCATTTTACAAACATAATTGAATCAACCAATTGTGTCTTCTTCTATGTATGCCATAGCAAAACCCCATTCATCTGAAGGAAAATCCTTAAAGAAGCAGCGTAATTTGAAGAAAGAAGAGTAGTCAGAAGAAGACGAGCTCATGTCAAAGCCTAAGTTGTCTTTAACTCTGGCAGATTTTATGCCATCTGCTTCAAAATCACGAGCACTGCCCCACCAAACAGCACAGCCTAAACTGGTTCATCAAGAAGAATCTTCATCAGATGAAGAATTGATATTTGGTTCTGTTAACATGATTCATTTAACGGATCCTTATGATAATGATAGTTTTTATTATGATGAGGCTGAGTTCCCTATATCTAATAGAGGAATTAGAGGAAGAGACAGAGGTCTAGGATACAGGGAAAGATGTGTATATTACAGAAGACACTATTTCAATCCTACCCCTGCTAGAACTGCATATGCTGTAGAAACTCATGGCAAATCCCTTCAGCGGGCTCAACAGGAACAAGAAAGTTCTTCTACACATGGAAGATTTGTTCCTAACATAGTTATTTTTGAAGACTGGTTAGAGGTCACACCTTTTTCCTCTCAGCAAATAGATAGACCTAGTCGGTCTAATCTACTGAAGCCACGAGTTTTTCTAATTCCTGCTCCAATACAGGATGAATCTACTACCAAATCATCAACTTCCAAGGCACTCGCAAAACCACATTTTCATGATGGGAAATGCAAAACTTTGGACCAAAATTATGATTTATTGAAACATTTGGCCCAGGTACTAGCCAAGTTATCAATTCTGGATGCCTTAAATCTATCAAAAGAACTTTGGGAGGCGCTTATTGAGGCTTTGTCAAGTCCTCAAAAATTCTAAAATGAAATTTCTATGGCTGAAGTATAACATATAGAGAATGATCCTGAAGAATTACATACAGTGATATCTTTTACAGATGAAGAAGAAGATGATGTTATACATGGACATATCAGAACTTTGTATCTATCTGGAAAAGTCAATGACAAAGACATCTGATGGGATTTTATTGATAATGGATCAGGAGTCAACCTTATTCCTATTCGTACACTTCTTTGATTGGGACTAACTGAATCTGATTTATCTCCTTCTACTTTTATGTTGCAAGGATATGATAAGAATGAACAAGAACCTATGGGCGAGATTACACTCAGAATTCAGTTTGGAGACCTTGTGTCTAATTCAGATTTCATGGTTGTTCATCAAGAAACAGCCTTCAACATTTTTCTTGGAAGACCTTGGATACATCAACATGTGGACATACCTTCATCGTACCATAAATGTCTTAAATATTGTTTCAATGGTCAAATTGGGACATTTTATGGTGACAAGGCCCCATTCAAAACATGTGAATCTCATTACATTGAGGCAGAATTTTATCACATGGAGGGAAAGGAAAAATTCATGACAAAGAAGGTCAACAAAATCAATGCTCCAAATGGTTTGGAAAAGATTCCAGTAAACCCATTCATAAATGTGAGTACAGGTTATGTGTTTCCTATCAGTCAAATTGATAGGATAGACCTAAATCCAAACACTCTTATGGAAACTTCCATAATTTTAATTACAACAATCAAGCCAGAAAGCATGGGAGAAATTGTTGATTCACCAAGGAATGATGAAATCTTAGATGAAGATGTCTTCATTTCATCCGCTGAAATCCAGAAATTCTATACTTCATCAACCAGGTCAGAAGAAGTTATAGCGATACCAGAGGAAAACAATGATGTCGATTCTCAATCCATCATCTCCTATCTATTACCCCAGGAAGACCCTTCATCATCAATAGGGCCAGAAATGGTGGCCTCTTCTCCAAGATGTTCAAATTTTAACTTCTCCCATGACCATGTAAATTATGCTTACTCCTCTACTATGCAGGTAGAAACAGAATAAGTAACACATATTGAAGAAGAAGAGGTATATCTCAGGGATTCTACTCCATCATTTAAATAGGGTATCTCTACTACTGTGGATGAACTCAGAGAAATAAATCTGGGTACAAAAGAAGATCCACTCCCCACTTTAATTAGTACAGCCATGAATCTTGAAGAGCAAGAAATGTATACTTAATTTATAAAGAAAAATCGAGATGTATTTACTTGGAAATATACAAAAATTCTAGGTCTTGATCCCGATGTTTCCACTCATCATTTGGGTTTACCAGAAGAACATTAAGGATTCAAGCAAGCAGCAAGAAGAACACACCCAACTTATGCCTCCAAAATTGAAGCTGAAGTTGATAAGATTATCAAGGATAACTTCATTAGAGAAGTTCAATATCCCAAATGGATGACCAATATTTTCCCTGTGAAAAAGAATAAGTGACAAATTAGAGTTTTCATCGACTTCAGAGATCTTAATCGGCATTGTCCCAATGATGATTTTCCAGTTCCGATCACAAAACTCTTAATTTATTCAACAACTGGCTACGAATCTCTTTCCTTCATGGATAGTTAATCTGGGTACAATCAAATATGAATTGCCCCAGAAGATGAATATTCTATAGCCTTTAGAGCTCCTCAAGGTGTGTTTTGCTATCTGGTAATGCCCTTTGTCCTGAAGAATGCAGGTGCAACGTATCAACGTGCCATGTACCATATATTCAAACCCTTTTAGGGATATTTGTTGAATGTTATGTGGATGATTTGGTGGTTAAATCCAAAAAAAATTCTGATCACTTGGCCGATCTAGAAATTATATTCAACAAACTTCGATAACACAATTTGTAGATGAACCCCTTGAAATGTGCTTTCGGGGTAACCTTCGGAAAATTTATCGGCTTTGTTGTACACCATAGTGGTATCAAAGTTGATCCTGAAAAGACAAAATCAATCCTTGACATGTCACCTCCTAGAAATTTGAAGGAATTAAGAGGACTTCAAGGAAACATGACCTATATTTGGCGTTTCATTGCCAATTTGGAAGGAAACTGTTTACCCTTATCCAGATTAATGAAGAAGGGAGTCACAAACCAGTGGACTGAATAATGTCAAGAAGAATTCGATATCCTCAAGAAATATCTCTTGATTCCACCGGTATTAATTTCACCTATTGAAGGAAGAACACTTATTCTCTATGTGACAGCTTTAGAGCGATCATTGGGTGCCTTCCTTTCCCAAAAGAATGATGCTAGGAAGGAAAACAACCTTTACTATCTCAGTCAGACTATGCTTGAGGTAGAAACTCAATATTCAAGTATTGAAAATTGTTTCCTAGCATTAATATTTGCAGTTCAGAAATTGAGACACTACCTAAAACATCATGAGGTCCAATTTTTATCTTGTAATAACCCTCTCAAATTTATCCTTTGTCGTCCAATGATTACAGGACATCTGGCAAGGTGGGAAGTTATTTTGCAGCAGTTTGATATCCAGTATGTGTCTCAAAAGGAAATAAAGGTCCAAGATCGGGCCGATTTCCTTGCTGAACACCCATTTGTAGAAGATACATATTTAAATGTTGAACTTCTTGATGAGGAAGTATTCTTTATTCAAGATACTTTTCAAACATGGGAAATGTACTTTGATGGTGCCTCCAGAAGTCCAACAGGGAAGAAAATGGAAGATCCTAAATTCAACAAAGTTGGGTTAGGAATCATTCTTATTTCCCCAGAAAAGGTAGTGTTACCCTACTCCTTATTGTTGGAAGGTGGTACAAACAATGAAGTAGAATATCAATCTCTCATCGCAGGCTTGGAATTGACGCTTCAGGCACAGGTGAATCACTTGAAGGTAAAAGGTGATTCAAATTTGGTAATTAAACAAATCAATGGGGATTATTCCATCAAAAAGGAAGTGTTAATACCTTTGTGTGATTACATTAGATATTTAATGGAGGAATTTCCCTCGGAACCGACATTTTCTTATGTCTTGCGATCAAAAAATGCCCAATCTGATGCACTGGCTAATGTAGCCACAGCCCTGAAAGATCAAAATTGGCATGAAACAATCATTAGTATTTCCCACCATCATGTAGTTTCACCTTTTTTTCAAATCAGAATATAGAAAATCAATTAAATTAATCCCATTTCTGAACTAAATGGTCATACTACAGGATGGATGACACCTATCAGGGAATACATTCAAAATGGAACACTCTCACCTGATAGAGCTGGGAAAGAACAAGTTTGGTGATGTGTGGTCAATTTTACTCTTTATGATAGCCCATATCACCAAAAAATTCTCTAAAAGCGAGGTTTTGATGGAATTATATTCAGATGTATTGATGGTGAAGAGACAATGGCTGTCATGAATAAAGTACATGCATGAGTTTGTGGTGCCCACCAGTCTGGACATATATTTTCTGGTCAAATTAGAAGGCTTGGACACTTCTGGCCTTCAATTATGCAAGATTGTGTTGATTTCACTAAGAAGTGTCTTTCTTTCCAAGTATGTGCCAACTTCATTCATCAACCCTCAGAGTTTCTTCATATGGCTAAATACTCCTAGCAATTTGCTACATGGGGAATAGATGTAGTAGGACCTTATCCTCCAGCTACAGCTAAGCAGTTTAAGTATATTCTTACTGCTACTGACTTATTTTCCAAATGGGAAGAGGTAATACCTCTCAAATAAGTCGGTGCTAAAAGCATTGTTATCTTTTTCAAGTTTAACATCATTACCAGATTTGGTGTTCCTCATGCCATATTGATGGATAATGGAACCAAATTTTTTTCATCTGAAGTAAGAAAATTGTATCAAGAATACAATATTAGATCCAACCATTCATCTCAGTATCATTCAGCAGCCAATGGTCAAGTAGAGGATTTCAATAAGACTCTTTCAAACATACTTCAAAATATGGTGGATAATGATAAGAAGTCATGGCCTGATAAAATTTTTCATGCTCTATGGGCTTATCGGACTACCACCCACACTACTACACAATCAACTCCATATTCATTGGTATATGGAACGAAAGCAGTATTTCCTATTGAAGTCCAATTACCTTTGATTAGAGTCTCCATTTTTGATCAGTTATCTACAGATGAACAATCTCAAAAGTGATTGGATGAATTGGAATGACTAGATAAAAAAAGATTGTGCACACTGAACCATTTAGAAGTTTATCAGAATCGAATAGCACAAGATTTCAATAAAAAATTTCTTCTTCATTCATTCATTCAAGGAGAATTGGTATTGGTCCTCAGAACCCCAATGATAATAGGAAAGAAGCCTCCAAATCTTGAGCCAAAGTGGGAAGGACCTTACTCAATACATAGGGTTTACTCCAATGGAGATTATTCTTTAACCTAAATGGATGGAGAACTTACTACAACTACAACCAATGAAATATTCTTGAAGAAGTATTTTGTGTAACAAAAATACACCTATTTTCCTTGATGCAGGACATTAAACTGCATAGTACCCTCTATCGTCCAACATGACATTAAACTGTGCATCATTCGAGCTGCAAGATGCTAAACTGCCAATCACCCCATGTCTGTGACACATGACATTAAACTATGATCTCTGCATGCACAATTGTCTTTTAAACACTATTTCCATGTGTGCCCTAAAAAGATAACCATGCATAAGCCCCACATCATCCTTTTTGGTTGTATCTTTCATGACACAATCATCAGGTCTGTTGCTGCTTCTTGTTTCTCACACCAAGCATGACTCACGTGATCCCAAAATAAGCTTCGACCATGAAATTTTCGTTGGGCTGCTAACCATTCTTAAGTCCCAACATCATCTCCGGGTCACTGTCCTCAAGTACTCCCTGATCATCAAATCCCTCTCAATTAAACTACACGGACTTTGATCCTTGCCTCCTAGGCCAGGTACATAGGCAACCTCCTGAGGTTCAAGCCCAAAACCAATTTCTTCACATTGATTCACCTTCATCCCATATGATGTTGATCCATGAATCCCCTATCAACTGTCTTATTCATATCGGTTCAATTTCATCGTACATGATGTTAAACCATGTATGTCCCATAATCCTAGCTATATGACATTAAAATATACAGTCCCCCATTGTCCTTGCTATAGGAAATTAAAATTCATAGCACTGGTCCATGCATATGACCTTAAACTATTTTTTCACCTTTTGTCCTATATGAAAATAAACTACAACCATAGTTTATACCCTCACTCAAGAGGAATCATTATTGACATGGTCTTTAAACATGTCATGTTTCAAGAACTACATGCGGCTTGATTCTCATCCTGATGAGATACATAGTGACACACAAGTCTTTAATCGTGGGTCTAGCCATAATTGAAATAAAGTATTCTTTACCCCTCATATGTATGAACCAAATCTATAAAAAGGGTATTTCAATAACTACATGCAGATTGATTAACATCCTCATGGGATATGTAGGAACGCTCGAGCATTCCTCGAGTCCAGCCCTGAGCCTTTGGGCCTAACCCCAAACTCCACTTTTGGTCCCTTGATTGAAAAGTCCCCTTGGGAGTAGATGGTATGATATGGAACACCCTGGTATTTATTCACATCATGTTTATAATAAATGCACGATGTGTCTCCGTCACTATCGTCCGAGCTCTATGACCCAAAACTAAGATCTTCCATGCTCTCATCCTGCATGTCGTTAAACTTTATTTCAAGAACTAGGTGTGAATTGATTCTCATCCTAATGAGATACGTAGGGACATATAGAATTTCAATTCCGGACCCAACCACAACATTATAAAAATAATATTCATGATCTCCATAGCCCTTTTCTTGACTTCTGGTAGCAAAATGTCTGATACTTGAGAGTTCTTTTACCTAACGATGTAGCACATGCCCTTAGGTGGCCTTGAATAAGTTGTCTACATAACAGACCTGTCAGCCAAAAGATGCTACTATTTGACTATGAAACTCATGCCCTAGTTGGACCTGCATAATTCAACCTCCATAACAGGTTTTTCAAGTAATGGTAACTTCATTCTTAGGAGAAGCCTCTTTTTTCCCTATTAGTCTTAACGAAGATATGTAGGGATCTGAAAAAAAAAACTGCCATATTTAACATATTTGTTCAATATTCTTTCTCATGATCTAAAAGTATTATGTCGTATAAATGTTTCTATCTCCGGTTTTAGTCATATGATTTGAAAACACATATACCTTTTTTCCTACATTTGGGTAAGACCTTCGTAGAAGTTATATTCCTCCAATTTTTTGACAATTATGATTGAAAATATCCTCTCCATATTCCAGTACCTTTTTCCATAAAGCAGACTCTATGCTTTGGAAAATTTGAATCCCCATAAAACTTTCTTCATCTTTTAGCAATAGAAAGTAAAATTCCTGAGAGTTATTTTTCCTGACTATGCAGCACGTGCCCTTAGGTGGCCTTGCATATGTTGTCTACATAACAGACCTGTCAGCCAAAAAATAATACTATTTGACTATGCAACTTATGCCCTAGTTGGCCCTACATAATTCAACCCCCATAATGGGTTTTTCATGTAGTGGTAACTTCATTCTTAGTAAATACTTCCTCTAATTCCTTTTATCACTTTTCCCATGTCATTCCTCATATTCAAAATTTCTCAAGTCACAATTTACAATTTCCCCCCTCCATACTTGAATATAGTAATATGTTTCCAAACAAATTATCAAGAATTGAGTCAATATCATCCATTCTGTCAAAGCTATTCGACCTTAAATATTAGCCTTTTTATAGTCTAATATGAATGAATTTAAACTTCCAATAACAAAAGACATGGTACTCATTAAATTGGGAACCTATAAAGGGTACTCTGAACAAAAGTTGAGTCCCAGCTCGCTAGACATACATTTTGTATGATTTAGAAAATATTGAGCAATTAAAAGATAAAGTTTGTGGGGTTGTTCATATAACCCTAGTAAAAATAAAACTATGTTTATCAGACCCATTGTCTTAGGTAAAAATAAAGAGCAATTATCATGATTGAAGATGAAATATTTTTCATTGATGAATAAGATTAGAATAACATCCACAGACTGGAGTCACTTCTCTTTTCTTTCATAAATTACAAAAGACTTTAAACATGACTTCTCATCTATTTCACAGCATCCTGAGCTCATCTACTCGACATGCTTCAATATATTTAGTTTGATGAAGTGATTCTTTGGAATATTTGATAGATTTTATACCATCTTCTTGGACTTATTCCAATGAATTATGAAGCTGGTAAAGCTCCCCAGTAATAGCATCTAGCTCTTGCTGAAGGTTCAACTGCTAGACAATCTTCTCCTTGATATTTTGCTTCAGCTCCTTTAGCTTTTTAGCATGATCAGCCTCAGATCGAGATACTGCAACCTGAAATTCATTGATATTGATAAACAATCTAGCTCTGATTAGGTCTTGATAGAACCTTTTCTCTTTCACCCTCCTTTGAATGACTTGTTTCACTATGACATGGATTTATTGATATCCAAAACCACCAAGTCCCATCATGATGAACATGGATGAAAGTCTTGGAATTTTCGAAGGTAGCTCTTCAAGAGGAACCTCAGATATTATCTTCCATATATTTTTCTATGCCTTGTGACGTGATAATTGAAGCGCCTTTTTCACCTCTGGGTGTGATTCATAATCGCTATCACAGGGAGGAACATAGTCTGGGATTAATGCACTTAAGGAAGTGACCTATTCTGCTCCATCCATGACCCTAGTTTCTTTACCTTCTACTACTATTTGGGATGAGGCTGAGGCTTCACCTCCATATCTAGATATTGAAGTTGACAGCCCTGTTTGGTCAATTGAAAGTATGGTTAGTTTCAAAGGATAGTAAAAGTTTATTGATTGTCTTTCAAGTTATGTAAGCCACAAATATCATCATCTTTTACCTAAAAGTAGATCAGAAACTTATGAAGACTCCTTACCATCTTTCCTAGTATCAATAGTATTTTCAGTATGGGTTTCAGGAGTGTATTCCATGTTAAGTTCCACCTGAGCCAGTGTTTCTACAAAAATAGGGTTGACATTAATGTCTACACCCCTTTCAAGCATTTTTGGCTCAGCAGTCTCTTTATATGGAACTGTACATTTTTAACCAAACAGGTTTAGAAGTGTAATCATGATAAGATTAAAAGGAAAAATGATGAAACTCACGTCTAGTTGATTCTATATCTAGATCTACAAAATCTTCTAAATCACATGGTAATTTAACATGATCTAAAATTTATTCAAAGGACATGCCAAGTTTCATCATTTTATCCAATGATGTCCCAGATCCTAGGTTAGTCTCACCAGTAGGAGCACTTGGCATGTATTCTTCATGACTTTCAACTGGCAATCTCTGACCCTGGATAGCTTATTCACATATAGTTGTGGGGTCAGTTGCAGTGGTTTCCAAATGTTCTGGTGCATGTGTTGAACCTAAAATATCACAGAATGGAAGTCAGTTGTTGTATCATTTGAAGTTCTATAAAGTATTTTTAATTTATTAGAAGTCTTTTCTCTCCTCGAATCATAAATAGGAGCAGTGTTGGAAATATACGCTGGCTCATCTGCACTCAGTATTTCTTCAGGAATAAATGTTTGAGTAGGAACTTGTGGATGTTCTCCAACACCCTCAGTTGTACTCTAAGGATGGTCAGTCCTTTCCCTTAAAGGGGAAATTGAAGAATCCGATGTAATACTGAGAAGTTTGTTCACTTTTTCATAAGTTAAGATTCATGACTACCAGAAAGACTTACCACTACTGATAAAGCATTTAACTGTGGTATTATTTCTTCGATGCTTTTGCTTATTGGACTTTTTGGGTGGACTAGATTCATCATCTCCGAAAATAGGTATCAGAGACAACAATTCCCTTTCTAAATCTTGATCCATGGATTGCTGGCCTGGAGATACTTTTCCCAGCTCACGAGGAGATTCAGTGGCTCCAAGAGCAGTGCCACCAAGGCTATACTGTAGAGAAGGGATTTTAGTGGTTCTTTCCTTTACAATCTACAGGATGAAGAAGATTATTTCCTTAAATAACAAATCTTTGATTAAATTCAAATTGAAAAGAAAATAGAAATATGAGAAAAAGGAAAACTTACATCTTCAGGAGCCACATAATTACGACACTCTTTATCTAATGAAGGACCAATCCCCTCAGTGGTACCATGGTCCATCATTTCCTTCACCCATTTAGTGATAGGAACTGACTTATCAGTGGCATATATGAGAATTTCCAGCTCTTTGATGTAAAACCACACTTCATTGGGGTTGTCCTCAAAATGGATGTCAGTAGAAGCCCAGAGATTCCCCACTCTAGGGATATAAAACCGTTCAAATAAGTCCATCCATGAAGTTTTAGCATCACAATATAAACTCCTCCATGTTCGGACAACCTCTGGTCATAAATATTCAAAATTTTCACCAGAAGGCTGTGAGGAGGGTCCTACAATCTGGGACTTCAACTTCTTCCCAGCTCCTACAATCATAGATAAAGGATAATAAAATGAAACTATTTTATCTATAAAATAATGGAGACTAAATTGACTCAATGGTATAACTCTCCATGAGTTGATGGAGTAGGTCTCTTGACTATGGAAGGTGGATTATATCTGGCATGATGCCTCTTTGACGAATTTCGTGCCTCATCATCCCCATCCTGGGAATCCGGTGAATTAGCCCCGGGTGAGGAACCTAGTGAATCAGCTCCGGGTGAGGAAGAATCACCTTCCAAATGAAACGATTCTTTCCTAATAGTTCTCTTCTTTGTCCACACCTGAGGGACTAGATGATTCAGTACCACTTTAGGGTATGATGCTACCTAGCTCTCGGCATACCATGTAGCCAACTTGCCACTCCAAAAACTGGTAGATTAAATACTGCCCCAGTCTTCTCCATAGATTTCAGCTGATGAGCAACCATCGGATGCTTCTCTAACCTGACATGAACCAGAGGGGATACGGTAATTTTCTATAGACATTTTAATTAACTTGATAATCTATATGGAGCATAGGCCTCACATATAATTTCTACGTCAATCCTTGTGGCCAATGTACCATCTCTACATGCCAGCATGTATGCCCTTAACTCCAGGATGGCCATTCCATCATCAACAAATAGACCTATTGGAGGATTTTCATAAGGAAATAAGTTAAAATCCTTGAACATTCTCAGCCTTATTTTGATATCATAAGCGTTGAGGGATAATGGAGAAATTCTAGAAAAGTCTTGAACAGACGGGTTTAAAGAACTTCCAGGAACCCGCACCCCACTTTGTAAAACATATGTCCTGAAGTGAGTGGCGATCCATCCCCATAAAACTTGGAATATTCCCACTATTCTTAGAAAAGACTTACCCATATAAGCATGAAGTAAGCTCCTATGAATCTTTTCAAAAACTGGGGTGGCCAACCCAACCATCTTCCTTTTAGCCAGCTTGGATGCAATAAAAAAGGTCCCCGACCTCACACCTCCTTTAGAATCCCAAATTGGTAAAAGGTAAACACTGAGCCACAAATCCAAAAAGCCTACCAGACAAGTCTTCGTTGTAATTTTCTGGTTCACTTCATACCCCCACCTATCAAACTCTCCTGCTTCCAAAATTGGCTAAAATGTGCCTAGAGCACCCCTATTTTCTGCTCTAGGGAAAACATCAGGATGAGTTCAGTAAGGTCCCTCTTATTTCTTCTTAATAAAAAATATGTCCATACTCTCCTCTGGATGGAAATCTTTTCTGGAGTGGGTTTTCGTGGTGTTTGTATTCTTAAGCTTGTGGAAAATTTTCATTAACTCTCAAGCCAAAGCCAAAGTATTCTCTGAATCATTCTAGGTCACCTTGGGGGGATGAATTCATCATACATATCTCCCAAAATTGGAGCCCCTAAAATCTTGTAGACATCCCACAAACTAATTCCTACTTCTCCATGATTCAGATGGAAAGAATTCGTTTCCGGGCTCCAACGACTGATTAACTCAGACACAAAATTGTCATTCCTATAGACATATGTCTGCCCAGCCTAGAAAGATTCATATATTGTAGCTCCCTTCAGATCATCGAAAAAATCTACACAGGTTTGTTGCACCCAATATACCCACATCCAAGTCGACTTCACACCTCATCCAAGACAGAAATCCCAACTCTTTTTCAATCCCTTAGATTGGTCCATCTGAGAATTTTGGAAAATAGAGGGATAACAATGCGGCTGCAGCTCAGGCTTGTGAGGCTTCCGATATGGAGCACATGGGCTATGATGCATTATGAATTCCTTATCTACTATTCCAGCATTGGAAAATAATCCTACAATTGAGACATTTGCCGAAGAGAAATTGGTGTCAGTCTGAAACCAGGAATAAGGAATATAAATCTTTGCCTATGTAGCGTTGACTCCTTGCAGATGACCATGGCCATATAAAGGAAATTAGATTCTCTATGGGAAATTGGCATGATATTTCTTCAACTAATTATCCAAATCTAGGATAGTTCTATCACATATAACATAATAATCATGGTCGAAAACGTTTATCATGTCATCTATTCTCTTGCTGGCCAACTCATCAGCTGATCCAATTCTTCTGGGAGCCATTGAATCTGCACAAAGATGAAATAGAAGAACCTCAAGTATGTTTTTTTTTGTGAAATATTGTTGAAGTAAATCAAAAAAATGGCAAAGGAAATAAGACACACAAGTCCCAACGTGGTGTGCAAGTAATTGGGCCGCGCAAGTTTTGCCGCCCTAGTCATGATGCGCAAGTCAAATACCTTCTGCAGAAGCAAGGAAAAAATCCAGAAGACTGAAGACTGAAAACTAAAGCACATGCGTGATGAGAGATTGAGTTGCCATAAGTTTAATGAGTTCACGTGGGAGTGAGCCTGTATATATAGGCGATAAGGACCACCTGTGCACCATACTTGCATGCCCTAGCATCTGTGTGCTGAACTTACGCGCCACAGACCCTTGGTTCTCTGGATTTACCTCAGAGCCAGATCCTCTTTCCTTTTTGGATCCAACTCTGAGTGGAGAATTTTGTTGACGCTTCTTTCCATCACAGAGTCCAACTAATGGAAAATGGAAATACATTAAGCACAAAGAGTGTCACCCTTTGAAGAACATCAAAAAATTGACAAAGGCATGGAATTCAAACCCATTTAGAGAGAGTCGCACAAGTTTCCTGTGCGCCGCACAAGTCACTTGCATGCCTTATTAATTTTTTCACCCAAGGTGACCGACAGCCTATAAATAGCCCCTGTGGGCCCCCCATTTCAGGGATGAATTTTCCAAAACTCAGATTCAACCTCTGGTCACCCAAGTCTTGAACTCAACTCTTTTGAAAGCTTCTAATGTAACTTTTTACCTAGAATGTAAGACTTAAAGGAGTAGGATAAGGCCTAAGTGTTTAGGATTCGTCAAAACTTGTGTGCTTAAGTGTCCAGACCTCCTTAAAAGTGGAAACACTTGCACACCACCCTACCCTTTCAATGAAACTTGCGCGCATCCCTTTTAGAAACATCTTAGGATAATAATAAAGGCTTGAGTTAAGTCTCTCCCAAGTATTACCCTATAGATTCATTGTCACCCAGGTGAACCCATGCCATGAAAGTACACTTACACGACTAAGACTTGCACACCAAATGATTTTCACAACCATACTTGCGTGCCAACTTTATTTGTGTGCCTCTTTCCCGTTCACCTCTCCTCTTCAAGATATTAGCCCTCGAACACCTTTTCAAAGCCATTTATGGCATGGTTCCTTTGTTGGATTCCTTATATAAAAGGAATTTTGTGAGAACCACACCCAAAACCTCGTGTCTTACAAGCTTTATGTCACTATGGTTAGAGGTTTCATTTATAACCTCATCCTTTAACATGAGAATATCTTTTGATTTTGGGCCTCCTTCTCAGGAGTAAGCCCCAAGTTACAAGTCCCCTTAACCTAGGCCTCCTTATTAGGAGTAAAACCCAGTCATATTTTTCTTAAACATTAGACATCCTCCTCAGGAGTTAGCCCCAATCTTAATTTCTTTTGATTTGGGATTCCTTCTCAGGAATAAACCCCAATCATAAGTCCCTCTTAATTTGGGCTTACTTTTCAGGAGTAAGCCCTGGGTTAAAACTCCAAATCTCCATAAAGTACAAATAACTTTATGGACCCTACTCCTGGTCTTCTTTCCTAAGTCCTAGTCTTCATCTACTTGGGCCATCATACATACGTAATCCCCACATCATTTCACATAACTGCATCTTTCGTGGCACCATTGTCAAGTTTATTAATACCTCTTGTTTCTCACAAAGAGCATGAATCACGTGAGTTTAGATTGTAAAAATAATCATGACATCTATTTTTGGGCCATTAACCACGCATAAACCCCATATTTCTTTACCTGAACTATGTGGACTTTGATATCTTCCTTAAAAGTAGAGTACGTAGGAAGAATTTATAAGGATCAAGCCTATCTTTCATTAATTATTTTCCATCCCATATGACATTAAACTATATCCTTCTTATTGAACTACGTGGGTTCTAATTACTTTTTAACAAGGATATATAGGTATCCCATCTATAGGTACGATCCCAACTCTGAAATAATACCTATCTTTCTGAATGAAAATAAACTTCAAGTGCCCCACTGAGTGGCTTTAAAACCAATATGGTTATCATAATGACCAAGAGATTTCTATATAATGTATTAAAGGATACCATTGACTAAGAATCTCTAATACATACTGATGATTCTCCATCAATGAAGAACCTCAAATACATATAAAAGATTCTCTAAATCCCACACATATCAATCATTGATTGCTAAATCTAAAGGAAAACTCATTTTCATACTTGGTGAAATAATAAGGATTCGTGAACATAACTTAAATCTATAAGAGAATCCCGAAGTAGGTAATAATTCCCCCCAAAAAATGTGTGATGAGCCTGACCTCTCATCCTCTTGACCAATGCAAATTATTAAGCCTCATCGGTCCATAACTAATGAGTACCTTCCTTTGGAAAGTAGGTCCAAATGGATATAGAATCATTGGATGTTTCTAGTTCTACGAATAAAGCCGTTAGAAACTCGTTGGAAAGTTTGAACCTTAAGCAAACAAGGTCATCACCATTTTCCGAAGAAACAACACTCTTTCAGAGTAATATTGGAGAGGGTTCCCCAGCTGGGACTCATGTAGTCAAGCTCATTGGATATATTGAGCGCCTGGAGGTTCTAGGGTTTAAACTCCCCAAAGAACTGGGCACTGATCTCATTGTCGCATCACTCCCTCAAAGATTCTCCATCTTTTTTGTTAATTTCAATATTAATAACATTGAGAAGCCTTAATATGATATTCTTATCCTCATTATCCAAGTGGAAAAAGATATGAAGTATGAAAAGCCTTATGTATTTATGGTGAATAATAGGAAAGGGAAGGAAAAGAGCTTTAATCCTAAAGCTTCTTCACAACCTTCCAAGAAAAATAAGATCAAAGGGGTGGCAAGGGGACATGAGGCTATTTGTTTTGTATTGGTAAGAAGGACCACTGGAAGAAAAATTGAACCCAACCTAAGAATCATGGGGAAGCTTTAGGTTCATTTGTTATCTAATGAAATCTATCCGTTTCTACAAATTGGGTATTAGATATAGCTTTTGGTGCTCAAATATGTATCCAAATACAGGAACCAAGTAGATTCAAGAATATTGACCTAAGGGAGGTAGATATATGGGTAGCCAACAAATTCATAATTTCTAATGTAGCTATCAAGGACTACCACCTCACATTTCCAACTAGGATGATCTTGGTCTTAAAGGGTTGTTATTATGTGTCGTCTATTACTAAAAAAATTATTTCTATATCCATATTAGATACAGATGGATTTTTTTTTTCAAGTTTAGAAATTGATTTTTCTTCTTTTAGAAAGATATATTTTTTTTGTTAAGGAACATTTATACAATGGTCTTTACGTGTTAGATTACACAAACCAAGTAATGGAAATCGATAACAAAGATACTTCACATGACTCACACCACACCCAACTTTGGCATCACTGACCAGTTCATGTAAAAAAGAAACGCTTGAAAAAGTTATATCAAGATGTATATTTAGATTCTTTTGAACTAAAACCACTTTCCATATGTCATGCATGTTTATAAGGAAAAATAACCAAATCCACATTTAGTGGGAAAGGTGAAAGGGATAAAGAGATTCTTGAATTGGTTCATACTGATGTGTGTGGACCATTTATAGTTGAAGCAAGGGGAGGGTACTCATACTTCATAACTTTTACTAATGGTTTTAGTAGATATGGATATATCTAATTAATGATGTATAAGTTGAATTATTTTGATGAGTTCAAAGAATACAAGAATGAAGTTGAGAACCATCTTGGTAAGAAGATTAAGAAACTCCGCTCAGATAGAGGTGGAGAATATCTTAATCAAGACTTCATTAATTACTTACAAGAGTTTGGAATGTTATCTCAAATAACTCCTCATTACATGCCCTAGTGGAATGGTGTGACCAAAATGAGGAACCACACCTTGTTGTACATGGAAAGATCAATGATGATTCATATGAGTCTTCTATTATCCTTTTAGGGATATGAGTTACAAACAGTAGCACACATACTAAACCAAGTACCAAATAAATCGATAAATGTTATTCCATATGAGTTTTGGAGTAGAAACAAAGCCATGTTATTGAATTTACATGTGTGGGGAAGCAATGTGTTTGTTAAGTCCTCTTCAGGTAACAAACTTTGACCATGAGGCACAAAGTGTAACTTTATATTATACCTCAATGAAACAAAGAGATATTACCTATACAACCCATCATAAAAATGGTTATTGTGGAAAGACACACCATATTTCTTGAGAGGGATCACGTCTCCAAAAGAGATAGTTAGAGAGAGAGATAGAATTCGATGAAGTCAAGGCTCAATGTACACAAGAGTTGGTATAGGAACAAATTCCACAAAGTCCTATGGAAGAAAGAACTATTTCAGAGACACAAGAACTGCGTAGGAGTACAAGATAGGTTAGAGAATAGGAATGATACAATTTTATAGTTATCTAAGAAGGTGACTCATTATTAGTTGATAATAATTACCATATAACATACAAGGAAGTGGTAAGTGGCATAGATTTTTCCAAGTGGCAAGAATCCATGAATTCTAAAATAGATTCCATGTACCAAAAACAAGACTGGATTTTGGTAGATCCTCCAGTTTATGTAAATCCTGTTAGTTACAAATAGGTATTTAAGAAGAAACTGAACATGGAAGGACAAGTTAGTACCTATAAGGCACGACTGGTTTCAAAAGGGTTCAAACAAAAACAAGGCATTGACTACGACTAAAACTTTTCACTAGTTTCAATTCTGAAATACATCAGAATTCTATTGTCCATTTCCGCTTACCATGACTCTGGGATTTGGAAAATGGATGTCAAAACATCCTTCCTTAATAGGAACCTTTAGGAAGATGTCTACATGACACAACCTGAAGGGTTTATGACTCCAAAGGATTCCAATAGGGTATGCAAGTTACAGAAATCAATTTATGAATTAAATCAAGAATCTAGGTCATAGAACATTCATTTTTATTAAGCCATAACATAATTTGGTTTTATCAAGAACGAATATGAGCCTTGTGTATACAAATGGTTTAGTAGGAGTACAATCATTTTACTAATAGTATATGTTAATGACATATTGCTTATTGGAAACGAGATACCAGTCTTACAGTCTGTTATGGAATGGTTGAATTAATGATTCTCCTTGAAGGACTTGGTAGAGGCAATATATATTCTTGGGATCAAGATCCATCATGATAGATCCAAGAGATTGTTGGGCCAAAGTCAAAGTATATACATTGATAAGATAATGAAGAGATTCAGTATGGAACAATCCAAGAGTGGATTTTTTCCACCATCACATGACATTCATCTTTCAAAGAAAATGTTTCCTTAGACACATGAAGAAAGAGAGAGAATATAAAGGAATCTATATGATTCAACGATTGGTTTAGTCATGTATGTCATGATTTGTACTAGGATAGATGTTTCCTATGCATTGAGTGCAGTAGGCATATATCAAGCTAACCCAAGTGATCTCTATTGGATGGCAGTCAAGATTATCCTTAAGTATCTGAGGTGTACTAAGGATATGTTTCTGGTTTATTGAGGAGTTAAAGAACTAGTCATCATAGGATATGAAGATTCTAGTTTCTAGACTGATCGGGATGACATGAAGTCACAAACAAGATACATCTTCACTTTGAATAGAGGTGTTGTGAGCTGGAAGAGCTCAAAGAAGAGAGTGGTAGCAGATTCTATAGTGGAGTCCAAGTATATCCCAGCTTCTAAGGTAGCTAAAGAAGAAGTCTGGATGTGAAGCTTCATCCAAGAGCTGGATGTGATACCTAGTAGTAAATATCCCATCACACTCTATTGTTATAATACCACAGCAGTGGCTCTTGCAAAACAGAGAAGGTCACATCAACAGATAAAGCACATACTTTGGAAGTATCATCTCTTAAGGGATTTTTCTCAGAGAGGTGAAGTTTTAGTGGGCATTATTTCTACGAAAGATAACATGGAATACCCAATAACTAAAGCCTTGACCCAGTATAAACATGATCATTATATGAGGTCTAGTGAACTAAAAGTCATAGGTAGTTGGCTATATTCCAAGTATAAGCTTGTAAGAGTTGGTGTCCTAGAACCAAATATTTTTACTTTGATTAAATGGATATTTAATGTATTTAAATATTAAACATCTTATTACATATTTTTCATTGTTCTTCATGAATATGATGTGACAATGTCCTAGATTATTTGTTACATTGATAAGGTCTTGGAATTTACCCTCTATGATGAGAAATTTGAAATGATATAACAATATTATTAAACATTGTTCTGTGGTTGGATGAAATAATATAATGGAACACATAATATATAGACCATTAGGTGCGAGTATTTGTAAGCAGACGAGACTACCTATCATGAAGTTCGCACTTGGTAATCTACAAGATGAGAGATTATGAGAATAGACCTTCCATCAAGAATTCCACATGTTTGGTGTCATCGAATATTACTATCTGTGAGCATGTGTAACTGTCCTTAGACTTTAAGATTATCATTAATACATGTCATGAATCGCACACATTGATTTACTAACAAAAACCATCACACCATATGATGTTGGGAAGTAGGGTACGTTGGGTGCGTCACAAGTGACATGTTATTAATGGATAAGTCAAGGAAAGAGTTATACCTTCCATTTATGAAAGTTGATATATTATCCCTTTGATTGAAATAGAACCGTCGTGCGAAATTACATGGCCATGGTGTAACGACGAGTTTATTTCAGATAGTCAAAGAACGAAGTATCAAGCATAAAGTTTGATGACACTATCATGAAACCTGCTTGATGAGATATTGAGACAAAGGGATTATATTACACAGTGAAAATTCATATGTCAATGTCATTGTTGTTACTTTACATTCTTTCTCTTAGGTGCATTGAACCATTTCGAGACAGTACTCTTGTACTTTAGGAAAGCCCTCTTAATTCCAGTAAGAAAGAATCCTAGAGGGTCAAACACTAAGTGTTTTTGGTGGTCTCGGTTAAATTCTATTTTAATTTAATTAATGAAATAAATTTTATTATCAAGACCATGGAATAATTTTATTCAAGTTAAAATGATCTCATAAATTAAATTAAATATATTTATTTATTTTATTGAAAATTTAATAAATATTTATTTACTTGTTTTCAAATAAAATATTTATTTAAGATAATAAATTATTAATTTATTTATTCAGGTCTTCAATAAATGGAAGTGGAGTTCAAGCAGACCAAGGCCAGTCCAATAGTAAAATAATTATTTGAAAGATGGTAAAAAATTATTTAACTAGTTGTCACAAGTTAAAATAATATTTATGCTGCTATTATTTTGTGACATAGAATTTTATTTATAATTCTGTTTTTCACAAGTTGGTGCACCATAAATAATGATGCGGTATTATTATTATGAGAATAGGTTTTCTCTAAGTTCATGAATTTATTTAATTGCTATTATGCAATTAAATATTGAAACTAAAGTTCCATGTATATAAATGGACAAGTATGTCTATTGTTCCATTGAGAACACACCACACACTTGGTGAATTGAGAATTGGTGATCCAAACAATTTATCTCTTGAATCCTCTTCTTCCCCCTCTCAATAACGAGAGACGTTTTTAAGACTGAAGAATTAGCGATCAAGAACGACTAACACATGACACTCACTTCACCGTGCTAGCACCCAGAGAATGAGTGGTGTTGATCAAAAGCCATCAAATCACATGTGGATCAGTGTTAGAGGGATTCTGGTTTGGATCCTCGCAAGCACAATGAGAAAATCCGTAAGGGTCATTCCAAACGATCAACATCATCAACGAAGAAGTACCGAAGTACCGAAGAACCATGTATCCTTTTATTTATGAAATCAATTAAATTAATTATAAACATGATGTGAAAGATCCTCTCTAAAGGTTTTAGTCCTCTTCCCTCTTCATCTAAATATTTTATTCTATTCTATGGAGATTGGTGTTCATCATCGTATTGATCTCAGAATAATCATTGATGATGGTAGAAATTATAGTTGGGTGCTGGCCCAACCGTACTTTCACTATGCCCAGAACCTATACCCATGACTTTGTACACTGTATGTTTTGATGTTGTTTTTTGAAAATTTTATTTTTTACCTTGTTTACATGTAACTACTTATACTTATGTTTCTTCTATATTCATCTAGAGTTTCTATTTTGATATAACTTTCTAATTGTTCTTAGTTTAAATTTCCCTTGATTATGGAATTAATTGGGCTGTGGTTTTCCTATTCAATTTGGTTTCAGAAATCTAGGTTTTGATATGAAAATACGCATTTAAAGTAAAGCTATAAATGTATTTTTTATAAATTGATTTTGAGAGATCTATGTTTGGTTGTTTAAATTATAAAAACCTATTCTGAAGTTTATTTTCAAACTAGTGTTCATGGACTATTTTAGAAAATAAAATTTGTGGATTCTATAATGCTTACTAACTAATCTATTGTATGACCACAACCTAATTTTTCCACTCAAGGTCGGTATACCCAAGTTGTTTTGTAGGTTTATGTTATTGTCTTGGTTTCCTTGAAGATTGGTTTGGATTTATGTATGGTGGTGACCAATAGGTCACACAGATATTGTTTCTATTTACAGTTTGATTGTAGTTTGTTTTTGGTATCTTTATGTAGATCTTGTTTTAGTTTCAGAGGTACTGTTTTATTTAGGATTAGTGATTTATGTATTCTACTAGTTGTGTTGTGTTCCCAGTTTTTTTACATTTTGGATATTAGGTGAAATTGTCCCCAATGATTTATCTTGTGATACCCTTCGCCAGCCTGTGGGGACAGGGACACCCTTCAAGCCTTGCCATGAATCGATTTGGGTATCAGATTTGAGGATGACCCAGGCTGGTTTGTGAGAGTAAATATAAATATGGACACACACACACAAACTAACCAATATAATACATATAAATATATATAAAAACATCAAATATATAATTATACATCAATGAATATAAATTTAAATAAATGGATATAAATATCTATAAATATATACACATTTAATTTTTTTATATAAATATATATAAATACACATTTATATTACATAAATATATATAAATGCACAAGCATATATATTTTTATATTAATATATATATATATATATATATTAATGCAATTAAATATAATTATCTATATATACACACACACACACATATAAATATACCCTTATAATATAAAAACATATAAACATAAATATGTATAAATTTTTAAAAATGTATATAAATATAGAAAAATATGCATAAATACATATAAATATAAATACATAGATACATTTATATATAATTTTAAATAAATATTGAAAAATATAAATAAATTATAAATAAATATATATAAATGTATAAAAATACATATATATATATATATATAATAGATGATAAATCACAAAAGTAGGGAAAACCATAATAGTTTCCACACTTTTAAATCAATAGGAATTTAAATCCATGGAATAAAATCCTAGACAACCTAAAAAGTATATGAATAACCTCTTAAAAAAAGCTGAAATCACATCAAATGTAAAAAAAATCATGGTATTCGAAGAAAAAACCAGTTTAGAGGTCTTTTGGAACCTTTTTGACCAAAAAATAATTATCAGGGTATCCTTAATTTATATGGGATTTTTCTCTTCACATGAATCTATTTGACATCTCACAAAGCCCAAACAGACACTCGAATCAAAAGTTAAGACCATTTGAAGCTGAAATTTAATTTTTAACTTTTCCTAAAATAGTAATAAATTATATTGTATTAATTATTACCAAATTAATATATAATTTAATTATATTTAATTTCATAAGATTTGATTTGAATGATTGTGGAGTTAAAACAGACACCCAGATAAAAAATTATGGTCGTTTGATATTGAATTATGATTTTCAACTTATCCTAGAATTAATTTAAGCTTTAAATAATTACTTACTAATAGTTATAAAAAAATTAATTATTAACACCTAATAATTAATAAAATTTAAAAATAATAAATAATAAATGATTATAAATATTAAATAATAATTAATAATAATAAATAATAATTAATTGTAAAATATTTAATTTTTTCATTAACTTAGTGTTGGTTTTTAATAAACCACTTCTAATTCACAAAATTTTGTTTAAAAAGTGCCACTAAAAAAATAGATTTAGCAATGTTTAAAAAAAATCCAATAAAAATTAATAATAAAACTAATTTAGAAATGATTTTTAAAGAAACACCACTATTTTTTTTCATGAATTATTCAGGATTGGTTTTTAAAACCTTCGCTAAAAACCATTTGGAAATTAAAATTTTCCTATAGTGCCATAGGCTATGAATCTAAAGATATCATAAAATATGATATCACTATTTTAGGTAATTTCTGATAATCTCTCACTTGTGCTAAAATTCCTTGAGGACTTTATGAATAACTACACAACTCTTTTTGAATCCATACAAACACATTTGGATACAATTTATCAACACTCTATTTATTTTAAAATAAACACTTTGTTAAAAATATATTCCTTATCCTAAGGTCCAAATACTTAGGTTTTACTTGATCAATTCATAGATCAATTTCATGTTTTAAATGTCTCAAGACCTCCCTAGTTGTAAAAAAATAAATTTACCTTGGAAGTTGAACTCAATTTTTTTTTCTGATTGTTCTGTTGATCTTAGAATGAGGTGTTTACTCCTATGATGAGTTTTTGTAAATTTTTGAGCATGTTAGTTTTATGGTATTTTAATATTTACTATTTAAATAAATATCTCTTCTATGATATGTATGACAATGTTGTGGATTTGGTTTTCAATATTTAAAACATGGGGATATTTATAAGTTTAATTTTGAGATAAAATGTTGAGTCGATGTGAAAATGAGAATGATTTATAACCTTGATAATGATGTAATAAAAATATAATATTATTTTTGTTAGATTTTATGTGTGTTTGATAAAAATTTCCATTATCTTATAAATAAATCATAAGATAAGAAAACTAATACAAAAGATGAATCTAGAATGCATGTTTTACCCTAGGTGTGATGCATGTTTCACTGGCATTAGGACCCATGGTAGTTCCCATCTGTGGGTGGATTTGGAGAAATAAACTAAATGATTAATTGATTTATTTTATTAGTCATTTGACATAATATTTACTCTATTTAAACCCCAGTTACAAAAATCCCTAGGGTTACCTGCATAACCCTGGGATTTAGGATCTTCCTTGGCAGTGGTCTTGGTGAGTGATCGAGGATGATTTAGGGAGATCTCCAATGAAACTCTATGAGAATAAACAATGACACCGACATAAATTTATTATTAACCAGTGATAAAACCATTCATCAGTTAGGGATTTGTTATTATTGTAATTACCCCATTTGAAATTTTTTTGATAATGGATTTATTATTCTTTGTTTAATTTCATAAACTACTACAAAATAGGATCTAACATCACTAAAATTGGCCTTTATTAGTTCTATAAAAACACTGACTACCAGAGCCTGATTGAAATCCCTAGGATTTTATCAACATGAGAAAATTATTGATATTGGTTTCCTTTATCAATACTAAAAAAGCACTAATAAAGGGTCCCTTTATCAGTACATTTAAAAATATTGATAAAGGATCCCATTTATCAGTGATTTTATTTAGTGCTAATAGAGGATCCTTTTATCAGCGCTCTTAAAAGCACTCATAAATGAGACCTTTATCAATTATTTTATAAGAACTAATAAATATTTCCTTTATCAATGCATTTAATAGTGCTAATAGAGGGAAATACTATAGTGTGATATAACAAAACACTGCTCCACCAGAAATAGAACCAGAAAGCAGTAAAATTAGGTACAAATAAATATTTTAAATAAAAAACATACAAAAAAATACAAAAAAAACTGTATTATAGACATTTCAAACACTGGTTTATACAATTACTTGAGTAAGTACAATTTATCACATACATTAAAAAACATCAATGTTTCTTTATCTTTTTTCCCTGACCCCAACTCATTCTATTTCCAAACAAACCACTCCTTAAGGAAAAGAACACACCTGTATATGATTTTTTTATATTAGTAATAATATAAATAAATAAATTAAATATAAAGTTTTAATTCTAAACTAAACTTTGAGCTAAAATAGGAACACTATGTATTAGATTGAGTTATAGTTGATTCTTTCACATCACACCATTTCTTATTCCTCTTCAAGAATTATCTCTATGAAAATTAACTAAATAAGTATAAGCTAAAAATTATAATTAAATTAATTAAATAATAATTTATAGAATTATTAGAAGGAAATATAGGCTTGTTTTTATAGTTTTGGCGATGTGATGTGTGTTTTAAACTAAAATGATACTTATATATTGAAAACACATACTTGGAGTCATATTGGTTAGATCGTGTATAAGATTAAGGTGAAGATGATTCATACATGTCCCAAATGACTTATGAATCATTTTCCTAAAGTTTCAAAACAATCTAAATGTGTTTTCTGGGTTTTTAGTACGTCACTTGATGTTTTTACTAAAATGTGATTTTAAACTGGAAACACACACTTTGATTTATACCAGTCACATAATGTATATATTTTATGTGAGAATGATTCCTAAAAATAAAAAATGAATTTTTAATTGTTTTCCTAAATTATCAAGAAAATATGATTGTGTTTTCTCAGTTTTTTAGTGAGTGACACTTTTTAAACTAAAATGTCAATTTTAAACTAATAACAGACACTTTGAGTCATACTAGGAACATAGTGTATCATATTGAGGTTAAAATGATTTCTATATGTCAAAAAATGACTTATACATCATTTTAAAAAGTATCAGAACAATCTGAGTGTGTTTGATCAGTTTTGAGTATGTAAGTTGTCTTCTTTTACTAAAATTAATGTCAATTTTATATATAAAGACACACTTGGAGTCATACCGGTCACACTATGAATTAGATTCAGGTGAGTCTTATTCATACATTTCACAAATGATTATGGATAATTTTCATAAATTATAAAAATAGTCAGAATATTTTTTCTTAGTTTTGAGTATGTCACTTGTATTTTTTACTAAAATGTCATTTTAAACTGGAAGCGCACACTTTGAATCATATCTATCACATAATGTGTCAGTTTTAAATGATAATAATTCCTACACATAAAAAATTACCTATTAATAATTTTCCTAAATTTTCAAGAAAATTTGATCATGTTTACTCAATTTTCAGCAAGTGACACTTTTTGAACTAAAATGTCAATTTTAAACTGATAACAGACACTTTGAGTCATATCGGGAACATCATATATCAGATTGAGGTACGTATGATTACTAAACATAAAAAATTAGTTATATATTTTTTTAATAATGTATTGAAATAATATGAATGTGTTTTATTGGTTTTGAGTATGTCAGTTGTCTTTTTTACTAAAATTAATATCAATTTTAAATAAAAAGAAATACTTGGAGTCATAACGGTCAAAAAATTCATATAATTGAGGTGTGAATGATTCCTAAACATTACAAATGACTTATTAATTGTTTTAATAAATTATAAAAACAATCCAAATTCATTTTTTAGTTTTGATCACATCACATTTGTTTTTTACTAAAATGTCATTTCAAACCGGAAACATGCACTTTGAGTCATACCAATCACATCCTATGTCATTTAGATGCGATACTAATTCTTACATGTAAAAAATTAATTATGAATAATTTTACAAAATTATCAAGACAATCCAAGTGGGTTTCCTTAGTTTTATTGAGTCACACTTTTTGAACTAAAATATCAAATTTAAACTGAAAATAGTCACTTTGAGTCACACCGGGAACATCATGTATCATATTGAGGTGAATATGATTCATAGATATCAAAAATAAATTATGGATCATTTTATTAAAGTATAAAAATAATATTTATGTGTTTTATTGGTTTTGAGCATGTCAGTTTTCGTTTTTACTAAAATTAATGTCAATTTTAAATAAAAAGATACACTTGGAGTTATACCTTTCAAAACGTGCATCATATTGAGGTGAGGATTATTCCTACATGAACCAAATGACATATTTATTATTTTAATAAATAATTAAAACAATAATAATGTGTTTTATTAGTTTTGAGTATGACATTTTTTTATTAAAGTGTTATTTTAAACTGAAAACACACACTTTGAGTCATACTAGTCACATCATGAGTCATATTGGTGTGATACTGATTCCCACACATCCAAAATGACTTATGAATCATTTTACTAAATTATCAAGATAATATGAGTGTGTTTTTTAGTTTACAGTTAGTGATTTGTTTTGAACTAAAATGTCAATTTTAAACTGATAATGGATACTTTGAGTCATACTGATCACATCGTGTATTATATTGAGGTGAAGATGATTCATACACATCAAAAAATTACTTATAGACCAATTTTATAAAGTATAAAAATAATACAAATGTTTGTTTTGGTTTTGAGTATGTGAACTTTTTTTTACTAAAATTAATGTGAATTTTAAATAAAAAGGCACACTTGGAGTCATACCAGTCACACCGTGCATCAGATTGAGGTGAGAATGATATCAACATGTCCCAAATAACTTATGGATCACTTTAATAAACCATCAAGAAAATATGAATGTGTTTTCTTAGTTTTGAGCACATCAATTTTATTTTTTTTCTAAAATGTTATTTTAAACTAAAAACATGAACTTTGGGTCATACTAGTCACATCATGTGTGTTTTTTATTAGTAGGAGTGAGTATCTAAATAGGGGGTTGGGGTGAATTGAGTTCCCAATATTTTTTTAAAAAGTAGTTTAAATAAAATAACACAAGTAAAAAAAATCATCTAGATCAAAAGAGTAGTTTAATATAATTTTGATCTTTTAAAATATTTATCAAAATTTGATTAGTTCTCAAAAAAAATAATATGAAAATTACTTTAAATTTTGAAATAAATTTTCTCAATCAAATAATTATATAAATTATGGTTAAGATTAACTATCAAAGTATAGGGTTTTTATAGTTTAAAATAAATATAGTTTAAACATTTGTAAAGAATGAAAAAAAACAAAATCACACAATGATATAAAACAAGGGGTTCAGTCTCAAGCTGAGACCTAATATCATCCACTTGAAAATCATCAACTACCAAGAATATTATATAAATACAATCTGATCCAAAAATTGGATCAGGTATACAAAAAACAACTTACAAGATGTCTAGGATACACAAGGACCTCTTCCAAAATCACCGTGGGAAGAAAAACTAAACAGATCACATATGGACAACTTCCACAATAAAAATGGGTATAAAAATAAAATGAGAGTGAATATATTATCATATATTATCATATATTATCTAGTTCTAGAATAGGAGTTAGTTTTTGTTGATAAATAATAAAAACAACACACTTCTCAAAATTAAAATAAAAAAACAGAAAGATAGAATAGTAAATGTAGAAAAATATAGAGTTTCTCAGCCTGAAGTGATCCAAATGATTGAGTATCCTCAGACTTGTCTTGGAGAGGATTTTGGGCCATTTCTCTGAAAGTAATAGTAAAACAAAGCATCAAAAATATATCTTTTTTATGACTATAGGAAAGGATATTAAGGTTCTATTTACTCCACTCATACACAACCGAAATATAGGTAAGAATGCAACATATAAGATATCATGGGAGTATTAAGCTAGTAGCACACTTGATTAGATATTTTATCTCATCCAACACATACACATGAAGCAGAATTCTTTGAATATAATGTATTACATGATGGAGAGTCTGTTTGAGTAAAAATCATCATGATATTCTTCATCCTAATACTAAGATCTAACAAAACATTTAATGATTCCCTAAAATTGTTAAGAATATAATTATAAAATAAATATTTTCATTAATTGAATTAATATATACATTAAGTGAATTTAATTCAAATGTCTCAGAATATCAATGGTGGCACATGCTGTCAGTGACTCATATCTGGCGTTGAGTCACGATGGTAGTAGATCATCTAATGGTAGGTCAGGCCTGGTGGTGAATCATGTTTAACAGTGACTCATCTGAAGGTAGATCATCTATAGGTATGTCATATAACATTGAATCCTATAATGGTGAATCATATTTAATGGTGACTCATCTTCAGTGGTAGGTTATGTTTGGTGGTGAGTCAAGTCTAGCGGTAGGTAAAGTCTGGTAGTGGGTAAAGTTTGACGGTGACTCTTTTCTTCCAATGTCTCTTTTAAACGCTTATCTAGATTTCTTAAAATTATAATTTAAAAAATAATATGATATCATACAACATAAAACTCATTTTAAACATAAGAATCATGATCCATGAGATTTTAAACAAGGATGTACTAATAATATCTCATGTTTTGATGATAAAAAATGATTAAATTTTAGAAACCATGTCTAAAATAATATTTGACATAAAATAAATGTATTTTAAAAATTAATTAAATATTATTAACACTCTAAAATCTAATGTGAGAGTTTGAACATAAATTTTAAATTTAAAAACATAAAATTTGAAATTTAAAAAAAGGAGATAAATAATAATTATTCTCCCTATAAAATAAATTTCATAAATATTCTACCCCTTTTGGGATTATCAAAAAGTGATAATAAGAAATAGTAAGGTCAAATACTAAAAAGAGAAATAATAAAAGATATTCTATTAAGGACAAAAGAGAGTACATTTCATCCCAAAAGAAAGATACAATAAAGGCCCTATTAAAGACAATGTCTAATCTCAATCAATTATCAGTCTGGGTATTAGGTACATAAGGTTATTATCCCTTGTTAGAGATAGGGGGAATGGATGTAGAGGCTGAGGGAATAGATGTAGTGGGAATAGGGACCGAGGTATAATTGGGTAGGTCCCTTATAATCCTTGGCCGAAGATGCGATACTACTTCTATTGGAGACAAAATGAGAGGCTCAAACTGAGTAGGTAAAGGATCATTTGGATTTCTAAAAATAGTTGGTCTGAAATACTATGGGGTAGTGGATGGACAAGATAAATAGAAAGTAATTGGAATGGATTCATGATCTACTACGGTAGTACTAGAAAAATGAAATAAAGGATTCACCAGGTTGATAAAATCCATGATAATAGTGCCTCCACACTCTATGGAACTGAAGAAGTATTTATTTTCCTCCATAAAAAAATAAAAGGTGTCATATACTTCAACTGAATGACCCGTTCTTTCAAATATCTAGTAACTAGTGGCATCCAAAGATTCTTAGATAGAAATTTTAAGTGAGAGTTCAATTAATTATTGGTTTAAATCTTGGGAAGATAATATTTAATATCTTTGGTAATTATTTCCTGATCAACTATGGATTCATTTAAAAATTACCTTACTATCTTATAAACATGATTACCATACTGCATAATCTACCTTAGATCCTTCTAAGGAGTAGCAGTAACATACCCCAAAATAGCATGAAGTTTCTCCCTAACAACTGATCAAATCAACTTTATATCAAAGGAAATATAGGGATATAGATCACTATAAGTAGAGGATACTAAAAGTAAAGACTAAAATCTCTCCAACAAAGTTGATAGAATGGAATAAAAAGAAGCCCCCAAATCCTCCACAATATACCTCAAGGTCTCTAACTCAATAGATATTTTCTTGTTCCCTATCTCAACCTCTTTAATATTATGAATCATATTCACTTATATTTGGCTTACCACAATCTAAAAAAGTTTATAGAATCAAACTCACTCAACTGAGTTACTGGAGGTGCTTAATACCTCAAGAGACTACCAAAATATAAAGTAATACCCTCTATTAAAGTCTCTAGATCTTATATGTAAACAGCACCTGAAGGAATATATCTTGTAGCAGGAATATGTGCAACATATCTCTCATCATTAGGCACAATATCCTATTCTATCTTATTACTTGAAAGAACATATGAAGCAAATATCTAACTCTGTCCTTCAACATTAATCTACTCAACTATTGATACCATAGGATCTATCTTCATTCAAATTGGGGAAGTAAGTCTATCATCATCTGATTCAGAACAGTCTAATACAAGCCTCACATACCCTATAAATATTTCCCAATCATCAAAAGCTAAGATATCCACCCTAGTAGAAGACGAAATAGAGGACTCAACATCTATAGGGTCAACTTGGTGGATAAAAAAACTAGGGGTTTTCTCCCCCTCAAAAAATTCCCTCATCTCATATATTTCAAAAGTAGTTTCATCAACATCTTGAAAAAACGTGGTCTTTCATCAGACCTAGTAGAAATAGATACAACTAGAGAAGAAGTATGATTTTGATTCCTCTCATGATCATTAAGAGCACGAGGATCAGTACTATCTACATCATAATCTCCCTTATCTTTATCATCTTTATCACTTCTATCAATTCCATTTTCATATTTATCACCATTAATTTCATCATTTCTAATTTTACCACTATTACTTACATTATACAATATATCCACAATTTCCATTGAAGACTTATATAAATAACTATTAAATTTTTCTTATCTAAAAATTATGTTTCCTCATCTTCATAAAGTTCACTTAAAAGGATTTCTCTAGCAATAAGTTATCTTAGAGGACTATCTAGACCAAAAGAAACCATTGGGATCTTAGGTATGTCAGGGTTATTGCTATCCTCAACTGAGAACTCCTCTTCAATAGTGAATCTTCCATGTTAGCTTCATGATCTTCATTTAAGTACTATACAACCTCATATGGATCAAGGATAGGATCAAAAATATTCTTTAGTCAGGTAGGGTGATCCTTAAGATTAAAATTCTCATAGATCTTATAGTTATCATCAACCCACTTCCTTATCGAGGGATTTCAATTTACCTTTATTCTTTTACAAATGACTTTATTCATGAAAAGTCCACCAAATTTCACTTGGGATTACTTATCTTCATCAAATAATCCCTTGGACATAGGCATGGATGAAATAAACTTATGATAGATAATATAATTAGACTTGGATTATGTCTTGAACTTTTCCATCATATGAACTATTAAATACATGAAAAAATTGATTTTGTCTTCTCTTTTCATAATGTATTGGAAATATAAATCTTGATTTCTCATAGTGAAAAATTCTCCTTTTCTAGGGCATAACATGTGATGTATAAACTTAAAAAAAATCTTCACCCACCATCTAATTCAGTTGTAGTAGGTCTACTTAGAGTCCCATCTCCTGTCAGTTCAATTAAGGAATTATCATTCATAAAAGAATCATTGTCACTAGGAATCGACCCTTGATAGTCATTCAAAATTCCTTCATGAGGTAATTAATGAATTTATACAATTATATAAAAGAGAAAAATATTTCCTATCCATCTATCATGATCCTTATCCAATCTTTATTTTTACCAAATCTAAACTCATAATATTGATAAAATTGGTGAACAAAACAAGGATAGAATTACCTCTCATTATTAAAGAACCAGTATATCCATCCCTAGTCCTATATCACTTTGAGAACCAATTATTTTATTGACAACAACCATTTGACATTTACATCCTTCTCCGAAACTACTATACAATTCATAAGTTGTGGGTTCTATGGCTCAACTACCAGACTGATCAAATCTATTCTTGGATTCTTCAATGGCCATAACTCATCAGTAGATGACTTAACATGATGTTTTACTTAAACCATTTCAATAGAGTAAAGGTTTAGGTGAGGATGAGAGAAGGCTAAAGGTTGAGAGATAAAAGGTTGTGGAGAAGTTCGAAGGGAAACATGCATGAGGGAGAGATTGATTTGAAATTAGATTTATTCCCAAATATATATCATTTACGGATATGAAAAAATGGAAATATAAATAAAACATTTAAATAAATAAAAATATTAACCATAAAATAAAAAATTAGCAATGGTGGATTGTTACCAACAGCTGGTCATTTTCAACGGTGGGTCATCCAACAATGGGTTGTCCAATAGTGGGTAACTTCCAATGGTGGGTAATTTCCAATGTGGTTAATTTCAAAAATATTTTAACCAAAATTTATCATCCCTAATTCACATTTTATGTAGTTAAATCTCTCATAATTCAATGTCATTGTAAAAATATTTGAAAGTTGATGTTTAGTTCTAATGAATTTAAGAGTTATATCACCTTTTTAAAATTATCTCTCAAACATTTATGTGTAATATAAATGTTTTTTGTTATAGAGTGAGATACAAGATTCTTAGATATATTTATCACAGTTGTGTTGTCACAATTTATAGGGACATGTTTGAATTGATATGCATAGTATAGTATAGTGAGTTTCATCCACAAACTGTGAACACAAAAACTACCTGTAGCTATGTATTTAGCTTCAGTATTAGACAATGTAACATAATTTGGTTTCTTACTACACCAAGATACCTGAGACTTTCCAAAAATTTGAAATTATCCAGAGGTGAATTTTCTATCTAACTTAAAACCAACAAAATCTGTATCTAAATAACCCACCAAGTCAAATGCTTATTCTCTAGGGTAGAAAATGCTAAATTATTTGTATATTTGAGGTATTTAAAAATATATTTAACTATAATTAAATGCGACACTTTAGGGTTTTCTTGAAAAAAAGAACACATACACACACTAAACATAATATCAGGCTGGATAATAGTTAAGTAGATAAGACTTCTATTTATACCTCTATAACTAGTTTTATCCACTAAGTTTCTAGATTCATAAAGATATAACTTACAAGTGGTACTCATGAGATTGTCCCTAATTTTAGTGACATATAAACCAAAACATTTTAAAATATCTTTGGTGTACTTAATTTGATTGAAAATAATTCTTTCTTTATTTTGAAAAATCTAAAAACCAATAAAGAATTTCAGTTCACCCATTAAAATCATTTCAAATTCATTTTTCATAATTTTTGACAAATTAATACACAAATAATTTTTATAATATCCAAATATAATATCATTTACATAGATATGAAAAACTAAAACTTCTTTTGACATTATTTTTATAAAAAGTGTAGGATCAACCGTACCTTTTGAAAAACCATTAGAAATTAGAATGAAGATGATCCTATAATACCAAGTTCTAGGATACTTTTTCAAACCATATAAATCTCTTTTTAATTTAAATTCATGATTTGGAAAATGAGGGTTTTGGAAACTAGGGGGTTGTTTAACAAAAACATCCACAACTATATATCCATTTATGAATGAACTTTTGACACCCATTTGATATAGTTTGAAATCCAAATGTTTTGTATAGGAAAGTAGTATTCTAATGAATTCAATTCTAGATACAGGTGAAAAGGTTTTCTCATAGTCTATTCCCTCTTCTTGACTATATCCTTTTTTAACCAGTCTAGCCTTATTTCTTACTACTGTGCAAGATTCATCTACCTTGTTTCAAAATACCCATTTAGTGCTAATAGTCAAAGTGTATTTAGGTCTATCATTAAGTTACCAAACTTTATTTATTTCAAATTGGTTAAGTTTTTAATTCATGTACATCACACATAATTTATCATTAATTACATCAATTATGTTTTTAGGTTTAAGATGTAACATGAGTGCTTGATGTTCAACCCGATTTCTAAGAGAATCTATAGTATGTGTACCTATATCTAGGTATACAACTATAAAATCTAGAGGATGGTATCTATGAGTTATAAAATCTATTTGAAAAGAAGGGATTTTCATCTCATGATAATCTATAGGTTCAAGTTCGATTTGAGAAAGTTCCTCTTGACTGGATGATTTTTCAGCTTGTTTTTAAAAAGTGTTAGAAGACTTGTCATTTATGTTCATATTTGATAAATCATACTCAAGGTTTTCTAAAGGAGTATTAGGTTCAAGTGGATATATCTCATCCAATATGAAATTAATAGAATATTCCATAGTCTTGGTTATTTTATTAAACACCCTATATGATTTACTAGATGTTGAATAACCAAGGAATATTACTTCATAACTATTGGAAGAAAAATTTTCAAGATTATTCTTAGTATTAAGAATAAATAATTTACAACCAAAATATATAAAGTAATTATCCTTATGATTTATATTATTTCATAATTGATAACAGGTTTTCTTTAAGAGAGGTCTAATCAAAACTATTTTAATTATATAGGAGGGGTTATTCATAGCCTCTACCCAAAAGTAAATAGGAAGGTCATATTCATTAAGAATATTCTGAGAAATATCTTAAAGTGTCCTAGTTCGTTTCTCTAAAACACCATTCTTCTATGGGGTCCTAGGAGAAAAACATTTGTGATTATTGATATTTTGTGAGAAAAATGATTTAAAGTATTGATTTTCAAACCCACAACCAAAATCACTTCTTATGGTGTTAATCCTATGTCCACTAAGATTATCTTAAAATCTAGCATACTTGGTAAATTAAGAGAATACCCAAGTATACATTGAAAATTCATCTATAAGTACATATAAATAGTGATTAAAATTTATATTAGATACTCTATATGGTCCAAATAAGTCCTTGTGAACCAACTCTAGGGGTTGAGAAGTTGAAACTTGTTTCTTTGATTTTAAAGATATCTTATTCAATTTCCCTTTTTAAAAACGGATACAAAATTTATCATTTTAGAATTCAATTTCAGGTATATATTTGAACAAACCTTTCCTAGTTATCTTTATAAGTGAGTAAATATTATAGTGGTCTAATATCCTATTCCAGATCCATGATTCCTTATGAAAGGCACTTAAATAGGATTTTTTTGACAAAATAAATAGTCTAAATTAAAAGAATAAACATTTTCATTACCTAAAGAATTAAACACTAAATCATTTTTAGAGTAAAAAATTTCAATATTTTTTTTAAAATTTTATATAAAAACCATCATCACATATCTATGAGATTCTAATTAGATTGTATTTTAAACCATCAAAAAATAATACTTTAGAAATTAAAACTGAGTTAGAATTACTGATTTGGACAAGGCCAATTATTTTTTCCTTTAGCATTGTCAAAAAATGTGACATTTACACCATAAAACATTGTTAAATTTTTGATGCTTGAGTAATCTACAGTTATGTGTTTGGAACAAACACAATCCAGGTATCATAGATGTTTATTAGAGATCTTCAAGCATGTTCCCTACAAAACAAGTTTTACACCAAAAAATGATTTTGGTACCTAAATATTCTTGGGTATAGAAATATCAGTAATTAAGAATTTTGGAACCCATATTTGTTTAATGGGTTTACTATAAGTATATTTTAAACTTTTGGAAATAAAAAATTTATTTGGTCCAGTTTATTAAAAATTAGTAGTATATTTTCTAGAACTAGATTTAAGAATAAAACTGGTCTTGATAATTCTCATCTATCTAGGCTGATGACCTAAACTAGTGATGTAATTTTGTGCTATTTGTTTTCCTCGTATTTTAGTGAGAGTATTTATACTATTAGTGAATATTTATAAGTCCTTTTTTAGTTTCTCATTAGATAATTTCAAATCAGTATTTTACTTTAATAGTTGAGGATTTTTCTCCATTTCTATAGTAAGATCACATCTAATATTAACAATTAAAGCATGATATCTATTTATAATTTTATACATATCTTTAAGATCATTTAAATTATCTTCCATCATGTTACAATATTAAAAAATCTCCACATTTAAAATAATTTTATCATTATTTTCCTCTGTAGAATGATTAGAAATATTTGATGGAGAAGAAGGAAAGATATTTGATACCTCAAATGTGTTTTTCAGAGAACACATGTTTAATCTATCCTATTTTTACAATTGATTCAAGTATTAATAACTAGAGATAGATTTATATTCACTCCACGTTTCTTTCATCACTTTATTGTATTTTATATTCTTGACATCATATTTATTTTCATATTTCATCTTAGGACAGTCAGGTTTTACATTCCATTTCCTCTTCAATTCATAGCTGATGACCTCATATGAAGTATCATATTTCTTCCAATTTACAATATTTTTATATTTTCCTTTGTAACTTTGTTTCCTAAATAATTTATTTTTCTTGTAAAACCTTTTAAATCTTCTGTCTAGATGGGCCATCTTTTCATTACTATCAACTAGTGATTCCTCATCACTTGAACTTTCAATATGAACTTTCTAAATCTATTTTTAAGAAATAAAATTGAATACTATAGACTTAATTTTATGTTTGTATTCCTCTACATAGTTCATATTATGTTATTCCTTATTCATACTTAAATTTATAATCAACTCCTTGAAAGGTAGTTTAATAATATCAAAATATCAACCAATTGAGATTGTGGTTCCTCTCCATCTTTATAGAGGACGCCTCAGTAGTCACATGACTTGGTATTTTTCAAAAACTAGATTCCCCAATGAATGAATTATATTCACTATCTCATTGAAATTTAGATACATGTTCAAAATAATATCCTTAAGTTTCATCTTAAATGTATCCTATTTAAATGTATATGTATTTAATTATATTTCATTCACATTAATTATTCTTTCATGAAAAACAACTAAATTATCCCAAATTTTATATGAAGTGTTAAAAGAAGATATTCCATTGAACTATTCATCTTTTAAAGAATAATACAAGGAATTAATAGATTTATGGTTATTTATATAAGTATTTTTAGTAGAATCATCCCATGAATTTATATCTTTATTAAGTAATTCATATTTATCTTCAAAATCAGACCATATTTAAAAACCCCTGATTTTAATGTTTCTTTTCATCTTAATTTTCCATTGAGAATCATTTGTGAAATTAAAGAAGGGAGGTATATTGGTAGTAGAACCTTATTGTCTATTATCCATTTCAAGATATAAATTTTAAACTAACCAAAATTTTGGATCTTTTAAACAAAATTAAAATCATAGTTTAATAGATTTTAAACAAACTATGATACTAAATGTTAGTGGGAGTAAGTAACTCAAGAGGGGGTGAATTGAGTTTCCAATAGTTTTTTTGTTAAAAATGAGTTTCAATAAAATACCCCAAATTAAAAAAATTTGACCAGTTAATCAAAAGAGTATTTTAATATAATTTTGATATTTTAAAATATTTCTCAAAGACCGATTAATGCACAGTTAAAACAATATTAAAATTAATTTAACTTTTGAAATAAATTTACTCAATCAAGTATATATAAATATTGGTTAAGATTAACTATCAAAGTATAGTTTTTGTTTATAGTTTAAAACAAATATAATTTAAAGCTTTGTATATGATGAAACCCAAAAAATCACACAATGGAATAAAACAAGGGGTTCTGTATCAAGTAGATAACTAATCTCCTCCACTTGGAAATTTCCCATTGCCAGGTATATTATATAAATATAATCTGATCCGCAACTTGGATCAGGTCTACATAAAATATCTTACAATCTATCTAGGATGTGCATAGACCTATTCCATAATAACTATGGGATAAAAAACTAAACAGGTTAAAAAGGTACCTCTTCCACAATAAATTTGGTTATAAAGATAAAAAACGTAAATATAATATCCTATATTATATAGTTGAAGTGTAGGAATCAGTGTTTGTTGATAAACAAGACAAACAACACACTATTCAAAATTAAAAGCAATAAATAAAAATATCAAATTATAGATTTAAAAAATATAGTATTTCTTATTATAAAGTGATATAGATGCTTGAGTCTCCTCATATGTGGCTTGGAGAGGATCTCAAGATGTTTCTATAAAAGTAGTAGTAAAATAGATCATCACACAACTCTATTTTTTTGATTTTAGGAAAGTATTTAGATGTTAGATGTACCCCACTATTCCACAGTCAAAATATAGGTAAAAATTTAGTGTGTAAGATCTTGTGGGAGTATTCATCAATTATCACACTTGATCACATATTTTCTCTCAGAGAACATGTATACATGAGGGATACATATTTTAATATAAAGTATTGCATGATAGAGAGTCTGTTTGAAGAATAATCATCATGATCTTCTACAACCTCATACTGATAACTAGAATGGACTTTAATGTTTCCTTGTAATAGTTAAGAATATAATTATAAAATAACTCTTTGCATTAATTGCATTAATACATCCTTTGATAGAATTTAATTTAAATGTCTTATAATAGCGATGGTGGAACATGCTAATGACAACTCGTGTCTGGTGTTGATTCAGACTAGAGGTAGATCATCTAATGGTAGGTTAGGCCTAGTAGTGACTCATTTTCAATGATGAATCTTCTGATAGTAGGTAATCTGGTGGTGAATCATATTCTACAGTGACTCATCTTCAGTGGTAGGTCATGTCTGGAAGTGAGTCAAGTATGAAGATAGGTAAAGTCTGGTAGAAGGTAAAGTCTAGTGGTAGGTAAAGTCTAGTGGCAACTCTTTTCTAGTGGTGACCCTTTTCAACACTTAGCCAGATTTATTCAAATTATGATTTATAAAATAATATTAAACCATATAACATAAAAAGCATTAAAAGTATAAGAGTCGTGATTTATGATAATTAAAACAAGGTGGTTCCAAAAGGTTTGACATGAGATTGATTCCTACATGTCACAATTGAATTATGAATCATTTTACTAAATTATAAAGACAATATGATCACATTTTCTTGGTTTTCATTGAGTTAACCTTTTTGAACTAAAATGTTAATTTTAAACTGATAACAAACACTTTGATTTATATTGGTCACATTGTGTATCTGATTAATGTGAGTAAAATTTCTATATGTCAAAAATGACTTATAGATCATTTTCATAAAGTATCAAAACAATAAGAATGCTTTTGCTTGGTTTTGAGTATGTTAGTTGTCTTTTTTACTAAAATTAATGTCAATTTTAAATAAAATACGCACATAAATTCATACCAGTCACACTATGTGTTATATTTAGGTGTAGATGATTTCTAAACATTCCAAATTACTTATGGATTATTTTTCTAAAGTATAAAAACAATCTGAATGTGTTTTATCAATTTTGAGTATGTCACTCGTATTTTTTACTAAAATGTCATTTTCAATTGAAAATAATAATTTTGATTCATACCAGTGACATCATGTGTTTCCTTTATGTGATACTAATTCCTAAATGTCACAAATGAATTATTAATTGTTTTCATAAATTATCAAGTTAATCTAAGCATGTTTGCTTAATTTTTAGTGAGTGACACTTTTTGAACTAAAATGGAAATTTTAAATTGATAACAAACACATTGAGTCATATCAGGCACATCGTGTATCAGATTGAGGTGAGGATTATTCCTACACATCAAAAATGTCTTATGGATTATTTTACTAAAGTATGAAAACAATATGAATGATCTTTTTTTATTCTGAGTATGTTAGTTGTCTTTTTTTACTAAAATTAATGTTAATTTTAAATAAAAAGACACACTTAGAGTCATACCGGTAATTTTTTTTTTCAGATTGAGGTTAGGATAAATTATACCCATCCCAAATAACTTATGAATCATTTTTTCAAAGTATTAAAACAATAAAAATGTGTTTTATTAGTTTTGAGTACGTTATTTATCTTTTTTACTAAAATGTCATTTTAAACTTGAAACATGCACTTTGAGTTATAATGGTCATATCATGTGTTTTTTTGACATGATACTGATTAATACATTTCAAGAATTAATTATGAATCATTTATATAAATTATCAAGATAATTTGATCGCATTTTATTGGTTTTTAGTGAGTGAAACTTTTGAACAAAAATGTTAATTTTAAACTAATAATGGACACTTTGAGTCATACCAGGAACATCATGTATCAGATTGAGGTGTGGATAATTCCAAAACTTCCTAAATTAATTATAGGTTATCTATATAAATTATAAAAATAATACGAATGCATTTTCTGGATTTTGAGTATGTCACTTGTCTTATTTACTAAAATTAATGTTAATTTTAAATAAAAAACACACTTGGAGTTATACGAATCACAACATGAATTAGATTGAGGTGTGGTTTATTATTAACATCAAAAATGACTTATGGATAATTTTACTAAAGTATCAAAAAAATAACAATGCATTTTCTTTATTTTGAGTATTTGACTTGTCTTTCGTACTAAAATGTCATTTTAAACTAAAAACATGCACTTTAATTCATACCAGTTACATAATTTATTATTTGGATATGAGAATGATTCCTACTAATCAAAAATGACTTAATAATAATTTTCATAAATTATCAAGAAAATATGATCATATTTTCTCAGTTTTTAGTGAGTGACACTTTTTAAACTAAAATGTCAATTTTAAACTAATAACAGACACTTTTAGTCATATCAGGCACATTGTGTATCATATTGAGTTATGGATGATTAATACACATTAAAAATTACTTATGAATCATTTTTATAAATTAAAAAAATAATTCAAATGTGTTTTATTATTTTAGAGTATGTCACTTGCCTTTTTTTACTAAAATTAAAGTAAATTTTATATAAAAAGACACACATGGAGTTATACCAGTCACACCGTGTGTCGAATTGAGGTGAAGATGATTCCTACATGTCCCAAATTAATTATGGATCATTTTACTAAATTATAAAAATAATAAAAATGTGTTTTCATGTTTTTGAGTATATCACCTATGTTTTTACCAAAATATCATTTTAAACTGGAAACACGTACTTTGAGTCATACCGATCACATTATGTGTCATTTTGATGCGAGAATAATTCATACACATAAAAAATGACTTATAATTTATTTTTATAAATTATCAAGACTATTTGAGTGGATTTTCTCAGTTTTCTATGAGTGGTACGTTTTGAACTAAAATGTCAATTTTAAACTGATAATGGAAACTTTGAGTCATACCAGGAACATCGGGTATCAGATTGATGTAAGGATGATTTATTCACATAAAAATTGAATTATGAATCATTTTTATAAAGTATAAAAACTATTAAAATGCGTTTTATTAGTTTTTAGTATGTATGTTTTCCTTTTTACTAAAATTAATTCAAATTTTAAATAAAAAGACAGACTTGGAGTCATGCTGGTCACACTGTGTGTCATATTGAGGTGATTCTAAGTCATAAACATCCCAAATGAAATATGGATAATTTTACCAAAGTATTAAAATAATACGAATGCATTTTATCATTTTCGAGTACGTCACTTGTGTTTTTTACTAAGATGACATTTCAAATTGGAAACACGCACCTTGAGTTATACCGATCACATCGTGTGCCAGTTTGAAATATGATTGGTTCCTACACATAAAAAATGACTTATGAATCATTTTACTAAATTATCATGATAATATGAGCACTTTTTTTTTATTTTTTATGGAGTGTCAATTTTTTTAACTAAAATGTCAATTTTAAACTAATAATAGACACTTAGAGTCATACCAGAAACATCATGTATAAGATCAACGTACATATGATTTATGTACATCAAAAATTACATATAGATAATTTTACAGAGGTATAAAAATAATAAGAATGCATTAGTAGAGATTATGTTGTACCTTGTTCGGTATTCCCATCAAATGTTATAGTTCAGGATTGGTATTTATGTTGATGAGGTAAAAATTTATAATGTCCTAAAAACACAGTCTTTTAGGAATGTTTCAACTAAACTAAGTGTGTGAATTCTTCAAAAATTGGACAACCCAACATTCCTTTAACTCTATAGCCTAAAAAATTTCCATAAGTAGGAAAATCATCTATCTTCTCATAAAACATGGAACTCAATGTGAATTCTTTACTTTTGTGAGTATCATAAATTATAACACCTATATCACACAAAAATTTCATATCTTAGATCAATGAAGCCAAATAGATATCAATATCACTACTGAGTTTCTTTGGTATAAATATAAGTATAGAAAACATAATATATTTGCGCTTCATGAATAACCATTGTGGAAATTTATAATTTACCAACATGATAGGATATGTACTGTGAGTACTACTATGTACACCAAAAGGATTTATTCCATATCTAGATAATGAAATATGAAAGTTTATTTTGGCTCATTTCTAAATTTAGGATACTCATAATCAATTTTCTTCCACAGAGGATAATCTTATCGATGATGTAGGTTACTATATTTAATTATCATATTTTCATGTCATATAAATTGCTCTCAGATTACTAACATCCATATAGTCTTCTAAATCTTAGATTTTTTGGAAAGTACCATAAAACTTTCTAAGGACTTTTTTTTATTTTTATTATATTGATTCGTGCCAGCCTTAGGGAATTTTATGAGTGATTCATTCTCCTTGAGAAATAATATGTAATAATTTGGACAAGAATTTATTTTTTATAGATCATTCCTATTGAACGTATCATTTTTTAGCACCATATGTTAAAGATATAAGTTCATTTGTTTTTGTAGAATATCATTCAGGAGAATAAGTAGTTTTATAAAGCTAGTTTCACTCTATCCACTACCATATTTCAAATTATATAACTTTAATACAACTGATAATGTTTTGTATTTAGTATAAATGATCTAAAATGGTCTCTTACCACATCTATTTAACTTCTCAAACAACTTCAGACCACCATGAGGGTCATCTTAAATTTCCATTTTCATTTCTTCCATGCAATCTCCATTATCATTTACACTGGTATTCATATAAGATGATCCATGAAACACAATATCTTACAAATTAGTGTTCACATTTTGTTTTTCCCATGTTTAATCCAACATTTATAGCTCTGATATAATCTGTGAAAAATCAAATGGTCTTCCAACTATTCTAAACTAGTTTTTTTGGAATAAAAACAATGTAAAAACAGACAAAGGATTTGAGAAGGGTTGTATTCATGGTTTAATAAAAACTTGATAATATCTTTAACTCCATATTCATACTCTTTTGTCAAATAAATACACATAAGATATTTATTATTAAAGGTTAAAGTTATTGAGAATTCTAATAAGAGAAATCTGATATTTGATTTTTTTAAATAATTTTATTATACTTTGAATGAAATGGGTAATTGAATTTAAGAAAATAATTACTCCACTATGGTAGGTGTTAGCCAATGAATTCATCCAAAATGATCATTGGTACTCAATATGGGATGATTACTACTCAGAGTAGTTTAATAATCATAGGTGTGTGTCTAAAAGAGATGGGGGATGCATCTAAAGCAACAAAATGTAATAATAAATTTTCAAGAGATGAAGTTGATGAGGATGATAGTTGTCTCCTTAAAAAATTATTAAATCACCACATATAAATTTAAAATTTTAAGTCTCATCTCAAAACCACTTTAAAAATTCAAATGGATGTTTTTTTTAATTTTTAAAACCCTGATTAAAATATGTTTTTTTAAATCCCATATGAAAATCAATAATTTTATTTCAAAACACTCAATAGGATACGAACCCCCTTTTCTATAAAAATTGTTAGCATCAAGTGAAGAATTTTAAAATCATATTCAAAAAACATTACAAATAAATTAAAATTTTAAAACCATTTCCATGGAAATATGTACCCTTTTTAAATGTTTAAATATTTATAGGTTTACTTTTAAATCATTTCAAGAGTTTCAAAACATCGAATCCATTTTAGTTTATTTGAAGGGAAAACCTCATTTTTTCATTTCAAAACCCACTTTAACATTTACAACCGAGTTTCCTATTTCAAAACTAAAATTTAAAATATGGATGACCATACAAATGTTAAGTATTCCTCCTTCCTATCTAAATTAAAGCATTATTATTAAACATTTCATAAAATTTTTATAAATTTGACATGAATAAAACATTTTTCAGAAGATAGTAGTAAATTAACAGTTTTAATCCTAATATTATTTTCCTAGAATACCTGCCCAAGGGTTACCATGGGCTTATTTCAAAATTCAATCAAGGGAATAGTCATTTATCACATACCTATTTCATAAAATATCACACAAGAAGCCATAAATACAAGAATTCAAATTCCATATAATTTATTCAAGAATAAACATGAAGAATGTTTTATAAATATTCATAACATTGAAAAATATTTTCCAAAAGATCATGAGGTGTTAGATGAAGTCTGTGTGTGATATCGGGCTTAGGTATGATTTGAATTTATCAGTGTGTGATTTAAATTGGAGGTTCTCTAGTACACTGGGTGAGAGAATGATCATGAATTTTATTTTTATTTAGAAAGGAACTAACCATGAAGTTACACCAAGTTTCGAGATTTTACATTGATTAGGGTGTTTAGAAGATCATGGGATGATTTTAGTTGTTTATGAATTGTGATAGAGTGATGAGATAGAACATCAATGGGTGAAACTGAGAATTTTCAATGAAAATATTTCTAGAGGAGGACCAAATAATGTTTTTTCATGAGATTGGGTGGTGTGAGATAGAAAACTCATTTTCCATGTTGTTCACATTATATATTTTTGCTTGGTTTATTGTGTAAAGTCTACTAAAAATGTTTACTTGTTTAAAATCATGATTTTAAATAGTATAAATATACTTATTTAAGTATTATCTTTTATATCATAATATCATAACCACATATGGGTGAAAATCTTATTAAAAAACCATCCTTGTTATAAAATAAGAACACTATTTATCAATTACCAAGAAAGATAGTTTGAAATACATATGGAGAATATGTTTTTACTTTTTTAAGAAAATAAAACCATGAATTTTTCCCAAAATAGAACTTTAAAAATGAATAATATTTTAAACAAGCATTTAGAAACCTTTATAAACTATCTATTTTTTCATTTTAAATGAAAAAAATCACTTGAAAATCATTTTCCCTAGACCATTCCTTATTTATTAAAAACACACATTTATAAATACCTTTTGGATTTGTTTTTAAATAAATGGAACTAAAAACGAAAACCTAGTATAAAAAAATGTAACTAAAATGAAAGAAATAAACAAAAAAAATCCAAATAAGAAACTAAAGTGTAGAAGATGTAAGAAATAAAATTAAATAAGGGAGATGAAAACAACCTTCCATAAAAGTGAATGTGGGTAAAAAAAAAATATATAATAGCACAAGTATAATACACAACACATGGGGTGGAGAGACAAACTATAGGTTCTAAAGGTAACGAATGTGCTCATAGAATACTAGTTAGCTATGTGCCCAAAACAAGTAATGAAACCTAGGCCTCTCGAGGAAACCTAAAATGACCCCTAGCTAATACCTCACTTAAGTTGGAGTAACACCCATCAATTAACCATATTATCTACAATATACCATGTGAAAACCAAAAAATAATCTACATAAAAATCATCCCTTACATTAATAACAACAACCCACAATTAAAAACAAAATTTAAACCATGCCTCCTTTCAAAAACCATTTGAAATCCCATGAGAAAGGCAATCATTTTTCTTGAGTCTATTTTAATTTTGTTTTGTAATCTCAAAAATGTTTTTAAATGAAAATGCATTTAAAATCACTTATTTAAAAACCTATATAAGAAAATAAAATTTAATCAACACATTTAAATTTGAAAACCTATATTTAAATGTTATAAACATATATAATCACACACATACATGTCTAAACAACTCTCAATACAAATATTCACATATTTTTATGAGAATACATACATGTGTCTAATATATATATATATATATATATATATATATATATATATATATATATATATATATAAACAATAATATTAATGTGTATAAGCATGAAACCTAAAAATATGAATCCATAACATTGGATATAATTAAATAACACAAGAAAAAAAATAAAACATAAGAAAACTTCTCAAACAAAACCCCCAATTAATCAATTTCATTAACTCATGAATTCCACAAATATATTTAAAAAACAACCCCAAATAATTATAAAACACCAAATTACTTTATGAAAACCATTATTAATATTTTATTCGAAAAAAATATAATTTATCCTTTGAATGCAGATAAAAAACAAGGCCAAATCCATAAGAACCCAATTTGAAATTAGTTATAATACCTTAAAAACCTTAAGCAACACGAATATTTAAATTTAATTAAACCCAAATAATAATTATAATTTCATAGAAACCAATTTTAAACACCAAAGAACATAAAAAAAAATTTGGGAATAAATAAATCATAAATACACTTACCTAAGGATATCATAGATAATGAAAAACCTTCAATAATAATGAGTGGAAGGCTTAAAGAAGAAGGGAAAGAAGTGATGAAAATATATAGTCAAAATCACCTTATGAGGAACCCAAATAAGAAAACAATGAGTGATGAAGAGGAGAAAATAACATACCTCAGATTCAAGATTTTATTCATCCAATAGAAAGTAGAGATATTGTGAAATGTTGGATTCGTTCGTGTAACGGCCCGGGTTTTGTGGGAATCCTTTACTTTGTGAAAATGTCGAGTTAGGTTTTCTGGTCTAGGAATCACGGCGGTGTAGGCCTAGCGGTAGCCTGGGCCTACCGGTGGCCTGGGCCTACCGGTGGCCTTGGCGTACCGGTGGCCTTGGCGTACCGGTGGCCTTGGCGTACCGGTGGCCTTGGCGTACCGGTAGCCTTGGCGTACCGGTAGCCTTGCATAAGAGTTTTATTTAAATACTTAATGAATTAATGAGTCAATTTAAACCACCCGACCCCCTTTAATAACAAGTGGGGCTGCGTGGCCAACCCACGACCCCGCGCCTTACGCGGTTTCGCGTTCTCACCACAACCATCCACAGCTCTTATAAAATAAGGGTTATCCGTGGTTTCTTCTTTCCTCGATCGCGGCTTTTCACGAAAAGCTTCTACTGCATCGGGCCAGCCGCATCGTTATCCGTAAAGTTCCGCGCCCGACCTAAACGTCGATCATCTATCAACAAGTAGGGAATTTCTCCTTTTCCTCTCTCTTTTGTGTATCAAGCGGGGTGGGCGTGTTTTTGTTTTGGTAGAATTCGATAAACCAGACCTAATTAAAGATAATGAACGAATCCTGTAAAGAATGAAAGGGGGGGGGGGCTGTGATCGTTGATGTTGTTTATATTAAAATCATCTTTTTTGAGTTGTGCTGGCTTACGCCTTCTAAAAATCGAGGCCATTGGTGGTCGTTGTCTCTGCACTAATGAACCCCTCGTGATGTTTTAAATGGATTGTTTTGTAATTATAAACTCCTACTGTGAAAAGTAAAAATTGTTTAATCATGTATACCAGGCTGAATAAATTGAAAGCACCAGGATCAACCCTTCTGTGATAACCCCCGGTTAAGATACATGGAATTGAAATCATGGAGTGTGTTAAATCTTTTAAATCTGAAAATACCCGGCGGGCCGGTTGCTGGAGATGTGGGAGGGGACGGGATCCCCTGTTTTATACTCTTAGTGTTTGTGAAATTGGGGATGGGATCCCCTGTTGTTATGGATTCGGTGGTTGTGAGTTTTAAGACCGGGTGGGTACTTGTTTATATCAAAAATTGGGGTGGGATCCTCTGTTGATGGGAAACCATTCCAGGGGACACGGGGCAGTGTCTTGGGGTTGTCTGGTTCCAGTGCTTCGAGGGTTCTCACTTTTACTTTCTTGTTGTGACTTTTCTAGAGGACCGGGTGTGAGTGTCAAAATTGATGATTGGCTGGATTCTTTTCCTTGGTTATGCTTACGGTGTTAGTTTCCCAGTAGTGCATAAACTTATTTGAACATTATTACTGAACATGAAAACAAGAATGGGACAAATGGGTTTTGTTGGCGAGAGTTACGACTCGGACTTGAGTGATGTTGTGATCTCTAGACTGTCTGAAGAAAAACCTAGTTTGGGGTGAGTGCTTGTTACCTATATATATACCTGTAGCTTTGTGTTTCTTATTCGCACCCCACCCTAGTTGAGAACTTAGTGCCGAACACCCCCATTTCACGGGGGAGGGTGTTTTTCCCAACACTATTATTAGTGGCTGGTTATTAGATCCTTTTCTGCTCCCTTTCCCGGATAGCCCAAGTATCTTCGGGTAGGCTGTGATGGCCTGAGGTCCATTATTAGCCCAAGAACCTTCGGGAGGGGTAGCGTGATGGTTGGCCTAGGTGTGTGCGGGCAGGTAGTTTCCCAAGTCTCTTCGGGATGAGGCCCAGCTGTCTTCGGGCGTGGCAGTGGATCTTCTAGCCTAAGTGTCTTCAGGCGTGGTGGTGGTTGTTCTGGCCTAGGTGTTTTCAGGCATGGTTACGTGTGACAGTTGTGGCCCAGGTGTTTACAGGTGGGATTCGGCAGTGGGACTGCGTGTGGTTGTGGCCCAGGTGTGTATGGGCGGGTGTGGCAGTGGGACTGCAGTGAGAATCGCGGGATTGGTCCGATGCGTAGGAAGTCTAAATAACCAGTGGGAAAGTGGCGCGGGGTACCCAAACATCGATGTTCTCTTATTATATATATTACTTGACTTGCGCTATTTGGGGAGTGTGCCTTGGTGAGGCTTGGGTGGATAGTTTACCTTGATAGGTTTTTGGTTTACTCCTTTTCTCACGGGACTTTAGTACGTTCCCCCACTTGTGCACGAGAGTCTTTGGTTTTTCCTACTGAGTGTACTTGTATGCTCACCTTACGTATATAAAACTTCTTTCAGGTTTCTAGGAGGACTTCGGGGATCGCGCGGGACCATACTAGCTTGGACCTTTGAGGCAGTTGCAGTTGCTGTTTTTCTTTCTTTGGTACTTACCTTTGTAGTCACCTTTTGTACTTTGTGGCTTTTACTTTTGGAACATGCATGTGGGAATGGTCTACTTTTGGATTTACTTTTCTTTTATCTTGGTGTTATTGAGTTTCATCATCTTATCTCCCGATCCTATAAAACAAAAAGGGGTAATACCTTCCATTTGTGAGAAATTTCTATACCCTTGGTGCTAGTTTCCACTCCGGGACCTATTAAAGGCGGGTCTCGGGGGGTCATTATCTCTCCTTCAACTTAAATAAGGAAGGGCCTAGCAATCTGCTGACCCTTCCCTCCTTTTGGTGAAGGAGGGTCGCGACAGTTCGAACCTTATATTCGTTCGATCCTTGATACATTTGATCCTTGGATTCAAGCCTTGGATTATTTTGACACTTGATTTGAGCCTTGGATTTGAGGAGTGGAGCACCGACAACATATGAGTTATATGGAAGCTTGAGATATCATGACTGATTCAGTTGCGACTAGGGTTCATTAAATATATTAGGGATACTTTTATCATCACATCCAAAAAGGCACCATAAATACACCTTTTATTAGTGCTAAATTAATAAGTGCTAATAAAGGTGTCTTTTACTAGTGCTTCTTTAGTGATGATGAAAGGAATCTTTATCAGATCTAAAACTTTAGCGCCGATAAAGTATTTATAATTACAATTATAAATATTTTTTTTAAATACATTTATATAATTATATATTTATTTATTATAATTTTATAATTATTTAACAATATAATTATTTTTTATAATTATATTTACAATTTTTTTAAAAAAATTATATTTTTATTTATAATTTTTAATATATAATTTTATAAATATATAATTTTATAAATATAGTAAATTTAAATTTATAAATATTTTTGTAAATATATTTATAATTATTTATATATAATTATAAACATATTTATACCATTATATATATTTATATATTTATATATATTTAATTATTTATTACATCTGTTCAGGGAGGAGAAGAAACAAAAATAATCTACATTAAATGCACACAGAGAGACTCGAAACCAAGACGTCACAAATATTACCACAAGGACGCAACCACTAGGGTGTACCCCATGGGGATTAAATAAATAAATAAATATATATATATATCTAATAAATATATATAAATATAAATATAGTAAATAGATTCATTATTTAAATATATTTATTATATTTTTATAATTATAAATATATTTATATCATAATATATATTTATATAATTATATATATATATTTAATAAATAAATATAAATATAAATATAAATATAAATATAGTAAATATATTCATTATTTAAATATATTTATTATAATTTTATAATTATTTAAATATATAATTATTTATTTATAATTATATAAATACTTTTAAAAAAAATTATATTTATATATTTATATCATTATATATATTTATATAATTATACACACACATATATATTTAATAAATAAATATAAATATAAATATAAATATAAATATAAATATAAATATAAATATAAATATAAATATAGTAAATATATTCATTATTTAAATAAATTCATTATAAATTTATAATTATTTAAATATATATAATTAATTATTTATAATTATATAAATACTTTAAAAAAAATAATATTTATTTATTTATAATTATAAATATATAAATTTATAAATATAGTAAATATACATTTAAAAATATATATATTTATAAATACTTATTTACAAATACATTTTTAACATTATTATTGAATATATAATCTTAAATGCATGCATGTTAAAAACAAGTGAAACTGAATAATTAAAAATGAGTACACATTAAAAATATTGAAAAAATACATAATTTTTATTAATTAAATATAAATTATTAAAAGAATATAGATATATATTGAAATAAATATGAACACATATTGAAAATATTAAAACATAGTAAATAAATATATATAAACAATTAATAGAAAATGATTAAATTCCCAAAAAAATAAAAATAAAAAATAAAAAAATAAAAAAATGTAATACCCAAATGTAATAATATTAATAATAAATAAATAAAATTTACTAATTAAATACATAATATATTAAATGTATCATGCTATAATAAAATTCTAAAATAAATACTAAAAAATAAATTACATAAATATTAGGAGTATGTGTTTCTATATAAAATTTCATTAAATACGTAAATTTTTGTGTGTGTGTATTATATAAAAAAATACATTAATTACACACATATATATACATACATACATATATATATATATATGTGTGTGTGTGTGTGTGAAATCAATGTAACACACATTTGATATATGTTAAATTGAAAAATATAATGAAATTCATTTATTTTAATTACTCGATGCAATTAGTTAGTATTTCTAATCAATATTAATTTTTAATTATAAACCCTTGTTCATTAAATATATGACTTATTTAATGTAAAGCATAAATATTTTGTATTATAAAAATCATATTTTAAGAAATATTATATACATTCATATATATATATATGAATAAATTTATTTATTAAATGTATTATTGAACAATTATGTATAAAAACCATTAAAAATGAATAAGACATTAATATGTTTTTAATTATTACATTTTATTCATATTCTATATTTATATTTAATATATATTATTTGTTACTACTTATAATTAATATATATATATATGTTAAACTTATTCATTTTGTTTAATAATTATTTCATTAATAATTATTTTAATATTTTTATAATTTACTCATTTTTAATTTTTTGGTTTAATTATTACAATTTATTCGTTTTTATTTTTTTAATTATTACAATTTATTCATTATAAATATATATATATTTAATTTATAATATTTATAATCTATATATATGTATATTAAATTTATTTATTTTTATCAATAATTATTTAGTTGATAAATTGTTTAATATTTTTCTTAATTAACTTATTTTAATTTTTATTTGTTTAATTATTTTATTTTATTCATTTTACACACACATATATCTAATATATACTATTTAGGTATATTTATAATTTTTGTATATGTATATTAAATTTATTCATTTTTATCAATGAATATTTAATTAATAAATTTTTTATTTTTTTTAATTTACTCTTTTTTATTTTTTATTTTTTTAATTATTTCATTTTATTTAGGACCTTTATTAGTTCTAAAAAAGTGCTAATAAAAGATACCCTTTATTAATGCTAAAAATAAAGCGCTAATAAAGAGTACGCTTTATCAGTGCTAAAATTATATCACTGATAAAGGGGACCTTTTATTGGCACCCAAGAAAAGAACTGATAAAGGTTACCCTATATCAGTGCTTTTTTTAGTGCTGATAAAAGTTCCCTTTATCAGTTCTGTTTTCTAGTTCTCATAAAGGTCAGCACTGTCAAAGGCCTGTTTTGTAGTAGTGATATTCGATATTGCATAGACCTGAAATTTTCTAGATTTTCCATTTTGAATGGATTATTTGGTTTTCACTTTCCCTTGATTGTTCAATGGTTATTCAAAATCATGATCAATGGTCAGGTTCACTATTTCTAAAATGGTTATTCACATTTGTGGTTTTATTGTTCCCTCCCATCATTCTTCATGTATTCATCATTAGACTGTGTTAGGTTGGCGATTTGATTTTGTCAGCCCAATTTGAATCTTGATTGAAACCTGGATATATGCTAGGGTGTTTTCATTAAATATTAGTGACAATGTCATGTTGGAGCATCACCAAATAATGAAATATCAAGGATGAAGAGTGATGTAGGTTGGCTTCTGAGTAGCAGCATACATGGTGATGGGGATTTAACAAAAGATCCTCTTTCTAGTGAGTTGAGGCTGAAAATTCACTTCCATCAAGGTATCTTACATGATTGACACATTAGACAGTGGTATTGGGTGATATTAGAGGTTTATTTGAAGGTAGTGGTGAAAAATCTGAAGAAACCATGGGTTTCTAGAAAATTATTATATACATGGCATGTAGTTCAGAAGAAGACACACAATGTACTACTGGATCTATGATGGATTTTGTTTTGTGCGAGTTAAATATCACATGAAATGTACAGTGATTACATTCCTATGAGGATTATTGGACCTACATCTTTTGTATTCTAGGAACACATGTCATGTAATTTAGTTTATAGGACATTGGAAGATGGGGGTATACACTGAGTACCGTAGATGCTTCACACACCATGTATTATGATGGGATATGTTGTTTAGTTCTAATTTACATGCCATGTTCTAAGGAAGTATAAAAATATATGATGGTTTATAGTTTTCATGTAGTGTACCCCTATAGATCACACCATATAATTTTCTAACATTTTTTTATATTTGAAAATTCATTCGTGGGAATCAGTTTTAGGAACACGAATAGTGCATCTCATGTGTTTTTTCTACATGGATAATGACTTACGTTGATATCCAAGATGAGATGCTAGACAATTTAAGAAAGTTTCTTTCTCTTCATCTTCAAATAGTCGATTATGATTGGTGTGGATGTAATGATGGGATTGTTCTTATCCTCTAAATAGGGTTAGGTATCCCCCTAACAGCCAAGGTGAGAGATGCTCTATCTCATCCCATGGGTAGAGTCTAGTACCCCCCATTACCTAAGGTGTAAAATCCACTACCTACAGGTCAATATAGATATGGTTAGGTATCCCCTATGTGGCCCGAGGCACAAGATCATGTATATGTGGGTCGAACTCTCTCACTTGAGGTGTCTTACAGTGAGGCATGGTTTTCCTATATTTTTTATTCGAGATAGGTTATTTGTATTTTTATATATAGTTGTCAATGATTCAAATTTATGGTTTCATGTGGGGATTTTTACCTATGTTTGGGTGTGTAGATCAAAACCCATTCCCTTGTTTTAGGTTCTTAATTGAGGATATTTGGATTATTCTTTATTCTCTATCTCCCAGAGACTCTTAGTACCAGGATATATATACTAAATTGGTGTTATGATTTTCCTCTTTGTACTTATTTTTGGAAACCTATCTTACTTTTAGTTGAGATGACTTATTACTTTATGTTTTATTTATTTGTTTTAAGGAATCCTACTGCATATGTTTATACTCACCCTTGCACGAGCCTTGCTCCCACAAATATTGTATTTGTGCAGGTGACATACAAGTTCATAGATAGTTTGGGTAGATGTGGATCTAACATTAATTGATTTGTATTAGGTTTCTAGTGATACTTGGAGAATTATTATGGGGTATGAGGGTTCAAGGTGGTAACAATGACCATTGTGGTTGACAAGTGATCTAGGAGTGCATAGATCATAGAGGAATTTAGCAGTTCCTTATAGTATGGATACATGTATGATTTATTATTTTCCTTATAATTATCATATGGGATGTATTTATATTTATTATATCATACATGCATTGAATACTATTCAGTTGATTATATTTATTCATCATGATGGTCTTTATATCTATTTATGAATTAGATATAGGTATCTGTTATAGATTTATATATTCTACAACCTTCCATATTGTGATATATGCTTACTTGGTGCTAGTCACTAGTCCATGACCTATTGGTTGTAGGCTTGGGGTGGCTCTCTCGGCTTACAACAAGCCTAGGTGGGTCCTCGGTGGATCGATTCATGTTATAGTGGTATCAAAGAAGGTCTATCATAGGGAAAATGTTTTGAGTTAGTATTCATTTAAGAATTTTTATTGTGAACTTAGGGAAATGATGTTGAGGTGGGATGTGGTTGGTTATCAAACTAAAGAGACTAGTGTAAATGTGGAAACTGACGTATCCTTTCACCAAGAATTTGATAACTTAATTGTCTACCCAAATAAATAATACATTGTTGTGGGTTACAAGTAAGTTTTTACATGTATTATATAGTGTCCAGTTAAAATTTTTCCATGTCCTCCTTGAGTCATATTGTTAAGATATTCTCTAATACTTGTGGGTTCATTAAAATAAAGAGTGATACATGCTAATAGTTATAATTTGTGAATCAGAAGGGTTGTGAAATTCAAATTCTTATATCAATAATTTTCACTACCATGTAGCGAGTGATGAGGCATTGTTTCAAGAAATCAGCTAAGAGATGTACATAACCCATGATCTTAGGAAAATTTTCTCTACCTCATGCTCAGTATATGATTTTTAAAGAGGATGATAATTTCTATTGATTGGGATGAAACTACCCATGAATGTATACAATGATATCATTATGATGATTAAGGAAAATATTGTCCCCAGGTAATAAAGGATCAACTAGAGTATGTGACTCAAATTTCCAATTAGTTCTAGCAAGCAATGAAAAAAATTAAAATTCTTTATTTTATCTCCTTACATGGAACCATGAAACTTCAAATAGTGATGTTTCTTTTTATAAATCTCACTACTGGACTGATCTACTATGGATTTAGTTTGAACATTATTCTGAGATAGATTTTTATCAAAGGGTGTTGAACTTTCCATAGGGAATCGTGACTGTATTGGAGTGCGAGTTGAAGACCATGAATTTTGTAAAGTGTTTTTTTGGTCATGTTTTTTGGTTAAATAATTTTCCTTAGTGAATCAAGTGGGGAGTCTATAGGAAGTGACTAAAAACCATGATCATTATTTCATAATACACCACCCATTCCATATTCACCTAAGTGAGCAGTAGAAGACTGTGGATCCTTGGAGGAGATGCACACCAACTGTGGGTGCTGGTTAGCCTTTCACTTGAAGGAAACTAGATTGGTGCTATATATGGACCTCCACATTATAGTTTTTGATGGTACCAAACCCATCCTTATGTTATATCCTACTAACAATTGAGGAATTATTTTGTGATGATTGGGAGGTTCAAGAGTAGTTGGAGTTGGAAGACACATCAATCCTCTTCCTCAAATGTCATATTGTGTTCATTTTTATTTATCATGGAGTGATGATAGTATGAGTTGTGGTATGAAACATGTATAGGATACATATGATCAAATAATAATGGGTGTAAATCATAGTATGATTTGTGTCTTTTCTTCAGATAACCTCATACTGGTCAAAACATACATGATCTATTCATCATTCACTATATGTTTAGGAGTTAGAGATTCTAGTGGGACCCCTATCCAAAACATTATCATTTAGATAGATTTCACTAATGGTGACCAAATCAATTATTCATTATCTGTAGGAGTGTCTTCATTCTTGGTGGAGAAATAATTATTTTTAGATATTCTTCATGGAAAAGAAGAGGTGTGATGGTAACCACCTCGATATGAATTTTTTACCCCTTATAAGTTTATGACATGTTAGTGATCCAATAAAAGAGGAGGATTATATTAAAAAACCATGAGACCCTATATAGTATAGTGTGAAAAGTTAACCCATTGGTAGTTATGGTCGGCTACCTGGATGTTGGTCAGAGTGGATATGAATTTTTGTTGAATGCTTCTAATGGGTAACCATTGTTCAACTTTTAACCAAAGGATGGAATATACACCAATTTTTCATTCTAAGATGATGATTTAGTGTTACCAAGTGATTTGATAAGATCTATTATATTGTTGGAGTATTGAACTGAATATATATTTTATGTGATTCATGGTGGATCCTATTAGGTTTTATGGGTCTCATTGTATGACACACAATTTAATGGAATAGATTTGGCCTTCATGAGGTTAAACTATGGTGGTTGATGAGATCATAGTGGCACAATAATGGAATAGTGGTTGGCATTTTTTAGTTGAATAACCTATGTCAGGATGATGATGTTGGTGTTTAAGTAGTTATCTTTAGAAAAGTAGTTATTATTTAGAAGATAGATATTCCCCACCACCGATCAATAATGGTGGCCCCATAATTTTTTATTATGCTGTAGAGGACCACTGTAGTAATGATGTCGAATCAGTGATTATGTGTTTTTGTATGATCTTAGGAATAAGATCTAAATGGTTTTATTGAAGGTGGGGAGCACACCAATCACTTCCCCAAGATGTGAGTGTTTTCCTCCAGATGCTTATATTGGATATAGTTATGAGAAATATAAGTGAATAATGTTCTAGTAGAGCATGGTACTTTGAATGGTTTTCTCATTATATCATTATGGATGTACCCACCACATGAAATCACTTATTATTTGGTATAGGATGAGGTATTTTTTAGAGTTTAATGTTATTGTGGTTTCTCGGATAGGTTTATCTTGGGTTCTACAGCTGATAGAGTAGGGTTATCTTAAGGGCCATCACCATCTGCTTTAGATTATGGTAGATTGGTTTACCAGATATGAAGTGATGTGATGTTGAGTAGTTGATGAGGTTAGTGTTGTATATGATGTGCTCATTGATATATTTTTTCATATGAGTGTTGAAAGTGATACTAGGTTATCTTTAGAAGTAGGAGAGATTCTATTGGAGATTGAGATACAAATAAGGAATTTCACCAGATTTTTGTGTATAGGGTTGAGAAGAAGTCCATGTTACTCTTATGAATCTAACTAATGGAGAAGGTGGCTATTATTTGTTTTTAGGTGATGAAAAAGGGATAATATGGATCCAAAACATTGTGTGTTCTTGGATATTTAGCAGTGATTACCTTGGATCTATTAAGTTCTCAATTTTGGTGTGTGGCATAGATGGATTAACCTAATATGGAAACCATCTAGAGTTATATTTAAAGGTGGTGAGAAAAAAATCCAACCAAATATGATCTTGATGGTGAAACCTTCTGAAATTAATTTCATAAGATTATAGATGTAGATAGATTTAGGTGGAGAGGATTTGAAATTCTTTTCTGGGGGCAGATACATGTTTTAATTTCATTCTTATTTCGAGATGGTTTGGAGCTAGTATCTTCATAAATAAAGGTGATTTTTCCTTCCTTAATAGGTGTCTATCTTGTTCTATTATTTACCTAACCCTCTCAGATGAAGAAAATTTATGTGATTGTGGGTCACCCATAAGTTAGACTCAATTGATTCATTGGATAATAACTCCAGATGTTTCCTTTTTGATAATCAAATAGTTTTAGTGTGGGGATAATGTAAATACCCAGGTTTTAACAGATCGAGACTTAGCTAAATTTCAATTTTTTAAAATCTCAAGAACTCACCAGATAAAAAAAAGTAAATTTACCTCAACATATGACCTCAATTTTTTCCTATGGCTCCATTGATCTCAAAATGATGTGTTTACCCCCAAACTGAGTTTCGGTAAATTTAAAATTATTTTGGTTTTATAGAATTTTTAATACTTATTATTTTAATAAATATATATTTTGTGAGATTGATAATAATGTTTTGGCCTCTATTTTTTGTATTTTAAACTTAGAGATACTTTTAGGTTTCATTACAATAAGAAATGATGAGTCAGTGTAGAAATTATCTTATAGTGGAGAATTGAAAATGGTGTAAAAAAATATTTTATCATTTTTATCAGCCATAAAATGTGTTTGAGATAAATTAAATTTATCTCTTTAATAGAGCATTGAATAGGAAAAATAAGGCCGAAGTTGAATTCCAAACATGGGTTTTACCCTAAGAACAATGTATATTCCATTCACATCTGTTCCCATAAAATTTTGTAGTAATGGGATGATTTGTCGAAACACAAAAAATGATTAATTAATTAATTTAATTAGTATTCAGCCAAAAATTTAATCTAATTAAACTCCACTTAAAAAAATCCATAGGTTTATCCAAATAACCCTGGGATTTAGAAGGATTCAGAATAGGTGAGGCCTTGGAGAGTGATCAAGGAGGATTTGGGGGGAGGGATAATTAATGAAACTCGATGAGAATAACTAATGACACTAACACAAATATGTTATTATCTAGTGATTGAACCATTCATGTGGTAAGGATTTTTTATATTTGGGATTACCTTGTCTTCTATGTTTTTCAAGCATAGATTAATTATTCTTTAATTAATTCAATATTTAATATTATATGGCCTTATCAATTTCTGGATTTCCTATTTGGCATGGATTATTTGGTTTCCACCTACCTTTTATCATTAAAAAGTTATTCACAACCATGATCAATGTATGGGTTTTCTCTATCCTTCATGGTTATTGAATTTTGTGATTTTTTTATTTCCTCCCACTGTTCTTCACATATTCATAATTCACCCATATTAGGATGATTATTTGATTATTTCAGGTCATTTATGAATCTCAATCAAAACATGAATCCATGATTGGGTGTTTGTGTATTAAAATGGAGTCTATGGATTATAGTAGAATATTTGGATGATGTAAGATCAAGGATAAAGGGTGATGTGGGTTGGATTATGGGTAGCGATATACGGGGAAATGGGTATTCAATGTAATATCCAATTTTTAGTGATCAGTGGTTTAAAATCAACTTCTAGAGGCATTACATTTATGACTGACACATTTGGCGGAGGTCTTTAGAAATATTGGAGGTGGATTTTGTGGAAGTAGTGAGAAACTCAGAGAAACTATAGATTTTTGAAAAATCACCTTCTATAACATGTGTAGTTTAAAAGAACAAACACAATGCACTACTAATGATATGATGGATATGGTTTTAGGTGAGTTAAATATCACATGGAATGTAATTTAATATCACACACCATGTGTCCATTTATTAATCCATGTCATGTATAGGTAATACATGACTATGATGTTTATTGGACCTATAGACTATGTATTATAGGAATACATGCTATGTAATTCAGTTTACATGACATTAAAAGATGGAGGTACATGCAAAGTACCCTAGATTCTTCACATGATGTGTAATATTATTGGAAACACCATGTAGTTCTAATTTGTATTCCATGTTCTGAGGAAGTACATGACTAGATGGATGTTTAGGAATTATATGTTGTGTTCCCTTATAGGTCATGCCATGTACTTTTCCACCCTTTTTGTCTCTTCATACCTCCTTTATTATTACATAGATTTGGGAATGAGAATAGTCCATTCTAGGTGTTTCTTCTATATATAGAAAAATGGTGTCCTTTACATTGGTATAATAGAAAACATGTGAGCTTATGTGAGTATATTTCTCTCTTCCAAGATTTATATATCTAGTGAAGACTAGTTTGGGTACATAGGTGAGAGTGTTCATATCCCCTAGATAGGTTCAAGTATCCCCCTGCTACACAGGGTGTAAGATCCTCTATCTGTGGGTTAGTTATAGATAGAGTTTGGTACCCCCTTGTTGTCTCAGGTGTAGATTATCTATCTCATACCATGGGTAGAGTTAGGTATCACCCCCATTACCTCGGGCCCATGATCCCAAACCTATGAATAAATATAGATAGGGTTAGGTATCAGTATGAGGCATGGGATTCTCTATCTATGGGTCAAAATCCCTCGACTGAGGTGTCTTCCAGTGAAGTGTAGATTCCCCCTTTTGTAATTCTTGAGTGGTTACATGGATTGACATCTTATGTTATGGAAGATTAATATTTATGGAGTTTCATGCATATTTTCACCTATGGATATCAATTTAGATCAAGAAACCTTCCCCTATGTCAGGTTCTTCTTTAAGATCATCTGAATTATTCTTTCATCTCTATCCCCCAGATTATATTTAGTACTAGGATATCTAATCCGACTGGGTATTAAAGTTTTACTCTTTATTCTCCTCTTAGGAACCCTCACATACCAGGAGTTTAGATGTATTATTTATATTTTCATCATGGTTTTTAGGGTATCCTACTAGGTATTTTTATACTCACCCCTACCAGGACTTGGGCCCACACATGTTGTGTCTATGTAGGTGATTTATGGGTTCAAATATTGTCTAGGTAGATTTGAATAAAGTCTTACTTTATTTAGAGTTGATGTTTGGTGATACATAAAGATATATTATAGAGTATGAGTGTTTGAGGTGGTGGAAATTAATGTTGTGACTAGAGAGTGATCCAAGAGTGCATAAATAAGAGAATATTCTTAGTGCCTTATGGTATAGAGACATGTTAGACTCATTGTTTCCCTTGTACTTACCATGTGGGATGTATTACTATTTTTTGTCTCATGCATGAATTGTATACTGTTCTATTGATTATATTTATTCATCCTTGTTGTGTTTCTTTCCATTCATGCACTAGTGATTTTTATCCATTTCAGGTTGATATAGGATGGGGACTACCATATTATGAGATATTCCTACTCAGTGTTAGTCAATAGCCCTTGGCCTATTGGAGTAAGACATGGGTCAGCAATATCACCTTACCACTAACCCAAATGGGGCCCAGTTAGGATGAGTCATGTCAAAAGGACTAACTATGTAATCCTATATGCTTTTGAATCATTGAAAACAAATATGAAATTCATTTTTCATAGAGATAAGAAAATAAATCCCTATAGTAAATCCTCAATGTTACTCATTCTAATAAGGGGTGTGGTGTGATCTCAATCAAACATACTCATATTTATATATGACCATGGACACCATAGTCCATCTCTTATATTCAAAATTATATGAAAAATAATGACTAGGTCAATGAATATATCAAATTTCATTCATATAGTTGAAGAGAAAATCACATATCCCTCCTCCAAATATCTAAGAAGATCATATATCTCCCAACTAAGCATGTACATGCATTTCCTCAGTCTAATTCAATCAATTTTCATAGGAATTTTCTCACCATATGAGTGAAAAAATCAATTCTTGATCATGCTATGATCAATGACATGATCAAAAACATTCCTAACCACCCCTTTATTAGATAAGCCTCAAGTACTACATAATAAAGGTGCCAAATTTGTAACAAATGGGTCTCGCTTACATCATAAACACTATTCTTTAACATGGTCAATGGGTCCTGGCCCACTAGGTACAACCACTTTCCTCCAGACACATGGTCACATCCAGGTGGACCACCCATGTTTTTAATTAGGTCATAAAACTAATGACTGTCCCCACTACCCAATAATTTTTCTTTCAGTGTTATTTTTTCTCACTCGCACACACCCTAAGAAACTTCCTAGAAGGTCACCCATCTTGATCACTATTCCAAGACAAGAATGATTAACTGTGGATTTATAATCAGGTAGAATCCAAAAAATAATGGTGAAAATAATTTAGATGAGTCATATCATTTATTAATTTAACCCTTTATCTTTTTGGAGTGTTACATTCACCCCCCTTTAGTGAACAACATCCTTGTTGTAGACTCTACATCTCAACCCATGCAGTGCCATTGAACTTAATGTTGGGTTCTTGGTCTGATACCAAATAAAAAACTAGGCCCTATTGAAATCACAGATAAACCACCTTAACATGTCAATTTGGTCCTAGACCAATATGTACTAACAATTTTACCCATAGATGTGTTACCCTCCATGGGGCCCACCTATATTCCCAAACGTGTCATCAGAATATTGACTGTCACCATAATCCAAAACTTGTTCCTTTAGTGTGCTTTGTCCTCACTCATACACACCCTAGGAAAGTTCCCACTAGGTCACCCATACCGATCACTAATCTCGGACAATAATTCTTAACTCTGGAGTTAATCTAGTTTCCCTATCCAATTTTCTATTAAAGTACATTTTATGAATTTAGTAAATTTTAAGGTGGGGGATCTTCTTTGTGACTTTATATACCATGTTAGGATAATTTGGATGGAGAAAAATAAAAGGATAGGGAAAAAATTGTTTTTATTTAAAGCTGTATCATTTTGTATCTTTCAAGGAAAATAAATATACGACTTTCTAGAGTTTTGAAAGAAAAAAATCATTGAATTTCTGGAGCTAAAAAAACAACTATGTTGAAAGCGGTTGAGAAAAACCATTTTTTCTAAATTAGAGAAAATGTGGGCTATCCATGAAATAAAACTTGAAGTTATTTTGGAGTTTATTTTATTCCAAGAAGATATAGTAGAAGACCATACTTGAGTAGAAACTAGAATCATGCAATCTTGATTCAATAAAGAGGTAATCCATCTCCTTCTACCTCAAATTTTTTGACATTTGAAACCCATAAAATTTCAAAACACTAGATAACCCTTTAAAATTCCTTATAATGGATAAAAATATTAAACTAAATTTGGTGGATATTTAAAATTTTTTCAAGCCTATGGTGACCCTTGTATTTATTTGAACGAGGAAAACTTTGTTCAAAATTAAAATGATGTGTTGAGAGAAAAATAGGTGAGGTAAGCATCATTGTGCATGGAAGAATGAATGAAATTAAAATATAATGAATGAACATAATGAATAATTTTTAATTTAAGTGTCAATGAGTCATAATAAGTTGGGTGGCATAATTTTATGCTTCGTAAATTTCATATACATGTGTTTGAATTTTTCAATAGAATTTTTTTTGACTGCCCACTTGTCCAGGAGTCCAAGTGTCATGTTTGGGGAAATTTACAGAGTTAATATTTTAAATAATTTTTATGTTTATTTAAATGATTTAATCCCCACTAATTTGTCTTTTTATATGAAATTGAATATTTTTTGGAATTTTGATGTGTTTTGAGATTAATTGTGAAAATGCTCTAATTATGTAGTTTTAACTGTTTTTTATCACTTTGGATTTTTTGAGATATTTTTTTCTAAACTAATCCAATTATCAAAATTCCTTTTTTAGATTACTTTTATCATCAGATAAATTTCATCAAACTAATCCAAGTACTGAATCAATCATTTTTAGGCCCAAACAAATTATTCAATTTTGGAAGATGAATGGACATAAAAAATTGAATTACCTTTAATAAATAAGGAATACCCTGAGATAAAGACCACAAAATGAGGTTATTCCAATTATAAAATAAAGAGAAATAAAAGAAGTGCATGTTAATAAAATATCATGGATAAATTCACTCATTAACTAGTTTTAATGCTCAAAATTAAAGGAATAAGAAGTGACATTTTAGCAAAAAAAGTTAGCTTCATTAATTCAGGAATATATTTATCACTATGTGTGCAAAGGATCTCAAATTGTGTGGTAGAAAATTTAAGATTATTTCAAACAACATTGGATAAGGGACCAAAATAATATTTGGATTCTTCCCTAGACTAAATTGATCAATCGTTTGTTGTATATAAATAAAAAATAGATTTTATACACCACTTAACTATATATTTTCATCTATAATTCATTTAAATGGATAGTGAGAGTGAGGTAATGGGATATGTGTCACAAGCCCCTCCCCACAAGGTGTACCCCTCCTGGGCAGGAAATGTGATAAGGGATATAATGACCCTCGATTCCCGCCTCTAGTAGGCCCCAGGTTGGCTACTAGCATTGAGGGTATAGTAAACACACAAATGGGAGGCATTACCCTCTAAGAGAACACATGTGAAAAAGAGAGATAATATAAACACCAACCAAATCTAACTCAGAAAACAAAATAAACGAAATCCCAAGTACACAGATGTAATGTCATGAAAAGCTACTACAAATGAAATGGGAAAACTGCAATTACCTAAAAGAAAGTAAAAACACCAGTGACCACAAACCCGAATAGCTCCTGCAACCCCAAGCTAGTAGAAACCATCTTAATCTCCAACCTACTCCAAGTGACCTAAAAAGTAGTTTATATATACGTTGGGTGAGTATAACAGTATACTCAGTAGGATCCTCCCCAGAGCCTCTCGTTCAAAATTAAATAAATCATGCTAAAGCATAGTGAACAAAAAGTGAAACTAACTTGTCACCTAAACAGGTATACTATGTTCCCAGCCTCACCTTGGATACTCTCATCAAGTAACACATACAAGAGTATTAATATAATAATGAATATCAAGGGTACCCCACTACCACTTCCCCACTGGTTTGATGCTTTTCCCTAACGTCGCACATCCTAAGCATATCTCTCTAAAAATGATTGCCCGCAGACACCTGGGAGAAGCACGAAAACATGCACCTTGTGCAAAAAACCCACCACGTCCACACAAGAAAGTAACCAGGTAGTTTTCTGGAGCCACCGCAACTTGCATAACGTGTATCATATGTCATGCATTATACCTCAAGCCATTACAGCCCACACACTGAGTAAGAATCCTCAAGCCATCACAACCTATATATGTTGTGCCTATAGTAGTCCATATGATACTATATCCAGAATATATGTGTGTGAATAACCACAATCCATTACATCCCCCTACACACATATATGAGAAAAACTAACCGCTGTGCCTACCAGCACAAGTAACTACCAAGAGAAGAGAGTGGGGCCAAAGGGGGTAGTCAACCATCCATCCTACCACTAGAATGTTGGAGAAAACACCCCCAGGGCTCAGAATCCATGGGTTGTCAGTTGCTCTAACTGATAGGGTGGAGTATCATATAGAAACAAAAAAAGTACATAATATACTATAGCTCACAACCACACTATGGGAATAACCTAGTCATAGACTCAACTGCAACCAACGTCTCTCGAACTCCCTGGTACCACTTCTAATACTAGGTATCCTATAATCACAAAACCATTTAAAGAGATTTATTACATTACTTCATTCCCTTTTTATCAGTTTCACTTTTTGTTAATTAATTCTTTAAACACTTATTAACCATCATCAATTTCCACATTATATTTCATTAGAATCACACCCAAAGTCCAATGTACCTTTAAATCATAACCTCAACATTGCGTCCCGGCAAGCTCTAACCCCATGGGTTAACATAATTTCTTCAATTATTTATTTACAGCATTACTTTCCCATATTACCAGGAATTCTAGAAAAAAATTCTATGCTACTAAACACACGAGGGCTCAGCACTGTGAGTAGATGAACTACCCGTCGAGTCTTTGCCACCTATAGTAAGAGAGTAGACCCATCCTCCCTTGAGAAGCTAAACACGGAAAGCATGTGTCATAACCCACATGTCTTTTCCCCTTTTGGAAGAAGGGTAAGAAAGACCAACTACCTTGAGAAATGGAGAAAGTAAACCAGATAAACAAACCAAGAATCTGCAAGCATCCAAACATTCACATCCAACCCGTTTCATCATCCATAGTGTCCTCCCTGACACCCACATGCATAAAATGATGCATCTTGCCACTCTAGGCATCAACTTCTTCCACAACCAGTAGGCCTCCGTGCCCTCACATATCACAATAGCCATCCAGGCTCACATCACAACAAAAGCAGTAGGAAAAAAACACCATATCAATTGGGATCTTATCCCCTAAACAAGTAAGAGTGTAATTCCAAACCCAATAATGAATTATCTTTTATCAAACAAACAGTTCTTTAATCCACCTAGGATTAACCGATTTATTATTTGTAGGTTACAAATTTGGGAAACCTAACCAATAAGTTATCACAAATAATTAAACATGCTTACTACACCAATTTGATTAACATCAAATTGTAACAAGAAGAACCAAATTCATTTTCATGCCTCTTTATATTTATCCAAACAACTATCAATTGATTCCAGCTTTATTTTCTTTAGCAATTTCCATCATGAAAAAAAATCTAAACAAATGAAGCATAGATATCACACTATCTAGAAAAACAAGAGGCAATAACATACAATCGATATCAATTTATTTATCTGGTTCAAATATTTATTAATTCAATTCCATTGTGATCTAGTGGGATAAAACATGCTAACTATATAGTTTCATATAAAAGAAAATAGATGTAATGAATCCCATACCTCAAATGATTCTTGACATTCTTTATATGAGAACGATCCACACAACGGGTTATGATCTCCCCCCCCTGAAAATTGTATCCACCCGAGAATGCTGAGACACCACCACACCAATCAAAACCCAAGAAAAGTCAATTAGGAACACGAAGATAGAATTCCATAAAAGGGAAAGGAGAAACAGAAGGAGATGATCCCAAAATAATGACGATAGAACATACCTTATATCAGAGATCGATCGATACTACTTGGTTGCACAAAAAATAGAGGGAAACCAATCTAAGGAGGAATGTTTGATTATACAACTCCTACAATATGGAATGAAAGGTTTGAGCTTCTCACACCCAAGAACAAGGAATAAGAATTAGGGAGAAAGATATCTCGTCCCTTTAGAAGATTTAATAGAGGAGCAGTTTAAGATACACTAAATTTTCTATTAAAAGCAGATCACATTAAACCATGCAGTTTGACCAAGTAAAAGCATACCAAGCCTTAGGAAAATTAATATAGAAGTTATGGCCTTTTAATCGGCCTTAGAGTCCTTAAAACAAGGATTTAAATTCATATTACATCAAAGGAAACGTCAAAGTGGCAAAAATTTAGGAATATGGATACACTGTTCATGAACATTAAATTTGGAAAAGAAAATAGAGGCTATAGTTGGAACCTCACCTTTTTGGAAACACTGTACATAAACCTCACTGTTCTGGAAACACTATTCATAAACCTCATTGTTCTAGAAACACTAGTCATAAACCTCACCTTTCTGGAAACACTATTCATAAACTGAAAACTTGGAAAAGAAAATATAGGCTACTGTTGAAACCTCACCGTTCTAGAAACACTATCCATGAACTCAAAATTTGGCAAAGGAAATAGAGGCTACCATTGGACCTCACCATTCTGGAAACACTATTAATGAACTCAAAATTTGGTAAAGGAAATATAGGCTACCATTAGAACCTCACTGTTCTAGAAACACTATTCATGAACTCAAAATTAGGCCAAGGAAATAGGTCACCATTGGAACCTCACCGTTAGAACCTCACCGTTGCAATGTTCACATAAGGCTACCGATGACACAGTTCACATAAGGTCACCATTGCCCTGTTCACCTAAGGCTATCGATGACACTGTTCACATAAGTTTATCATTGTAATATTCACCTAAGGTTACCGTTGCATTGTTCACCTTAGGCTACCGATGACACTGTTCACCTAAGGATACCGATGACACAGTTCACCTAAGGCTACCGATGACACTGTTCACCTAAGGCTACTGATGACACTGTTCACCTAAGGCTACTGATGCACTGTTCGCCTAAGTCTACCAATGTACTGTTCACCTAAGGCTACCAATGCATTGTTCACCTAAGGCTACTGTTGACACTGTTCACCTAAGGCTACTGATGACACTATTCACCTAAGGCTATCGATGAACTATTCACCTAAGGCTACTGATGCACTATTCAGAGAACTAGAAATTTGGCAAAGTGTTGGGAATAAGTCACCTTGACCTCCCAGAACACCTTGAACACCAGATTTTCACAAAGGAATGGACCAGAGAGGTCTGGGCAATTACAATATGATTGAATAGATTGAATGGAGAAGATTATTTTTACATTAAGTAATCATGATATAAATGGAAAACCAAAAGTGATCGTGGATGGAGGAATCTTGAGGATACTCTTCCTTTTTGAGTTTGTTCTTTTCATTATTATCTTTTTCATTTATCTGGAAACTGTTTTTCCTGAATGAAGAGGTTTATTTTATTTAATGAATTCACTTTTTTATAAATTTTTCTATATTTATATTCAACTTCTTAATGAAAATTGGCCATTCTTATTATTTAATTATTTTGGCCAGATCTTTCATTTTATCATAGGGAGTTTAATCTATTTTGGTTTCTCAGAGGTCTTAGGGTAATCGTATCACTTTCATAAAGGGATAAACACCCATATTATAGGTCTTTATATGGTTTCTAGTTTATTTAAGTGTATTATTTGAGGTATCTAAGTATACATTGATAAATATAATCAGAAAATTCATTTGTAGATAATGATAAAGGGATTGTTATATGGATGGAACTTGTCTACTAATTCCATCTCTAGTCTATATTTTTTCAATCAGTGTTAATTTTAACTTCTTATCACTAATTTCAAATATTAATATGATTGATTTGAATTTAAATTTGTTTAACTTGTTTTAAATCACTATATTTAGTTTTAATTTAACAAAAATAAATTAACCAAAGTGAAAGTTTGAACTTAGCTTGTAACCTTCTTGTGAGACAACCCTATAGTCACCAATATTCTATATTTTAAAGGGGAAATTTTTGACTAAGGTAACATGAATGAATCGTCATTTTCATATGGAACCATTTATGGTGAGGTTTCCTAAGTTTTTTTTTGAATTTATAGGATTATAACCACTAATCCAGAGTCTTTTAAAAAATAAATTTTACAATGACTATTCCTTTGCTTCCCTTGATCACCAAAAATTTTAGGAGTTTAACAAGAAAGATATTTTGAAAAAATATATTGAAAAAAATTATATTAGGATTGAATATCTTAGTAAAAAAATATCAATTATTTCCAATTCTATGAAATAATTAAAATAAATAAAAGTTAAAACAATCTAAATAAATAGGAAAATAATGCTCCTCCTACTTCTGATATTGAAGAACCTTTTTATAATGACTTGAAAAATGAATTTTAATTTTCCTTTTCAAATTAAAATGAAGAAAACAACACTAATTTACCAATTAATATGTTTTTATGAAGTAAAACGTTTTTAGAAAATTATTATACTGACTTTTTTCTAGAAATAAAATTCCATGTGATGCCCCAATTTTTAAAATTAAAAATTCAAAAACTCTATATCAAACATTAGCCAAATAATAAAAACAATCAAGAAATTCCTATTTGAAGATCACTTAGAGGAACCTAAGTAGTTTGGAACTTTAAATACAACTATTTCCACTCCCAAATATAGATGAATCCATATAATTCACAAGGATAAGTCTCAAATTTTGATCCAGCTTTTAAAAATTATTTTGTTAATAAATTTTTAACTATTTCTCCTTGTGAATATTTTGTTCCAATTGCTTTTAAGTGGACAAATATTTACTATAAAGAAGAAGTGAAGGATAAAATTAAAGAAAAAATGGAATGCCTGATTGAAGTGTACACTAGAACACATGGGGATGGTTGTACTAAGCTATTTTTCAAAGAAGAAATCTTTTTTAAATATTAAATTTAAGATGAAACATATCTTTGAATTAATTTTAAACAACCCATTGAAGTATTTTTCAAGTATAAAGTGTTGATAATTTTTTCTTTTATTTTGTTCCTATTACACTACATCATTGGAAAAACAATTTCATGGAAGGTAACCTAAAAAAATATGAATTTTGAAGCTTCTACAACCATTGAGAGGTAATAAATAGTAGATAAATTTTATTTTGGTGGTTCATGAGAAGAAAAATAGACCCACCTTTGGATTGTGGATGACTGGTTTGCACTACCTAACTAGGGAAGTGAAATACTAGCACCTTATTGGAGGTTCAAACCAAGACTCTTTCCTCTTATAATTATTTTTTATTTTTTATTATTTACTTTCAAATTTTTTTGATGTTTTTTCTTGTAGTTTTGAATTTAAAGCAGTTGAGAGACTTGCTCAAGGATGCTTCTACTTAAAAAATTAGGCTTTGACTTTCCTTCATACTTTTTTTTCATGTATTATATTATTTATTTTCATATCTCATATAAACTATTCACAATGATTAAATTTTAAAAAATAGGTGTGGGGGTAAAAACATTCTTGGAATATTATTATTTTGTGTTTTTTCTTTTTAAATTATTGTTTTCAATTTTTTTATAATTTTGTGTGCTTCATTTAAATTTTTTTCATTTTTTTTGAATATTGTGTGCTTTAAATTAATTAAAATGGTTAACTTAAAATAGTTATAAATGAAAAAAACAATCTTGATTCATGAAATTTAACTTAAATGAATACTGAATTGTGATGTGTTCCAGATTAAAATTTTAGAAATTAATTAAATGACTATAAAATTTTGAATTCTATGCCATGAATACTATCAAAATTTTAAAACCAATTTACCATGAGAACTCTAAACCATTTTGAAATATTCTTCAAAATAACCCAACTTCATTAGTGAACTAAATTATGCTTATTCTAACTATAAATTTTCATGTTTTTGTCAAAACCTATGAGATTTATTGAACATGTGTTAAAAATTAATGATGAAATTATTTTATGATTAGAAACACCATTTTTAAAAATTTAATTCTAACTATTTGTCCTACCTTTTACATTTTATCTTTGGGAGAACTTAGTATCCATGAAATTCCTTTTAGATAATCTCATTAGAAGCTAGTTTACCTATCCAACCTACTCTTGAAGTAAATTACATGATTTAATTAAAGTTTAAGCATGGGGGAGATGATTTGTGAGATTATATATGATGTTGGGATACTTTTGGTGGAGAAAAATCAAATTATGGAGGTAAAATTACTTTTATTTAAAATTTTAACTTTTTAGATCTTTCAAAGAAAATAAAGCTATACCTTTATAAGGTTTTCAATGAAAAAATTATGACTTTATGGAGCTTTAAAAAAATGATATATTGAAGGTGGTTGAGAGAAAGCATTGATACTAAATTGGATAAGATATGGGATTTCCATTAAAAAAATTTGAATTTATTTTTGTGTTTATTTTATTCTAACAAGAAATTGTAGAAGAAAATTCCTAATTGGAATCTAGAATCATTCAATATGGTTTTAACAAAGAGGAAATATGTCTCCTTTTACCTTAATTTTTTTTTAAAATTTAAAACCCACTAACCTTCAAAACTCAAAACAACCATTTCTAATTCATCATTAAGGGTAAAAGTATTAAACTCAATTGGGTGGATATTTATAAACTTTTTAATACCATGTTGACCATTGTATTTATTTGGATGAGGAAAACATTATTCAAAATCAAAATCATTTGTTGAGAGGAAAATAGGTGAGGTAGGTATCCTTGTGCATTGAATAAAAAATTAAAGGAAAATATAATGAATTAAAATTATTAATAATTTTGAATTCATGTTTTTGAATATGAATGATAAGTTGGGTGCCTTGATTTTAATCTTTGTGAATTTCATTCAAATGTGTTTGAAATTTTCAATGGTAATTTATTTTGAGTGCTCACTTATCTAGGAGTCCAAGTGTCAAGTGAGGGGAATTGATAGATTTAATATTTTCAATAATTTTTATATGTTTTATAACGATTTAATCCCCACAAATTTTTCTTTTTATATGAAATTTTATCTTTTTTTTAAATTTTGACGATTTTTGATATTAATTGTTAAAATACCATAATTCTAAAATCTTAATAGTTTTTTTTATCACTTTAGAACTTCAAGAATAATTTTTTTAAACAAATATAGTTATCAAAATTATTTTTTGATATTATTCCTTGAATCTCTAGATACATTTTTTCAAACTTGGTCATGTAATAAATCAATCATTTTGAGGCCCAAACAAATCATTTAATTTTGGAAGATGAATGGTCAGATAGAATTGAACTAATTAATTTAAATAATTAATTACCTAAGATAAATACTTCCAAATGAATAGATTATAGATTTAAAATAAATATGAATCCAAGGAGATCATGTTCATTTAATATCATTTAGAAATTCACTCAAAAAATTGTTTTTGAATGTACCTAATTGAAGGAAGATGAAGATAAATTTCAACTAGAATAAGTTAACTTTAGTAATTCGGGCATAAGGTTATCACCAGATCTAAAAAATATATAAAATATTTTTCTTGAAAAGATAATATGTGTGTAAAAATCATATAATAATGGATTTGAGTGAGATTTATCCTCTAAACTAGACTAAATAATGAAATATTTTGGTGGATAGAGACAGAACAACCAATTTTCTACCCATTTTCACTATATATTTTCATATCTATTTCATTTAAATAGTTGGTGATATTTAGGTAGTTGTATATGATATATAATATTGGATGGATTATAAATTTTTTATATGAAGTAATTAACTGATAGAGGGATAAACCAAAAGTAGTTATGGGTAGTAGAAGCCCAAGGATACTCTTTCTTTTTGAGTTTGTGATTTTCATTGTTATCTTTTTATTCTTATGGATTATTTTTCAGGAATGAAGAGGGTACTGTTATTTCTTGAATCAAATTTATTCAATTTTTTTGTATTCCTATTTAATTTATGAATGTAAAGTGGGTTTTCTTATTGCTTAAATTTCTTTGGAGAGGTATCTCATTTGAGCTCAATGAGTTTAATCTTTTTTGGTTTCTAAAAGGTCTTTGAGTAATCATGTAGTAACACTAGTTTGAAGTATGTGACCCTTATTTTTTTTATGTTGGTAAAGTGGTTGGGTAGTGTTTAGGAGAGTTTGGAAAGGTTTTGGAATGGTTTTGGGGAATTTCTAAGGGAACATAGTGTAAACATGGTTAGGGTAAACATGAATCAAACCAAGATAACCATAAAACTTGGGATAGTGGGATTCACATGGTTTTCACACAGTTTGTCTAACCATGTAGGGATAATATGCGGGGTTCCCTTCAAGATAGTATCAGTATCATGGTTAGTGCATGCTTTGCATAACTTTGCATGATAACCGTGTGAGCTAACTGTGCACGACATTAAAAATTATATTTTTAAATTTGGGACTACTTGATATTTTCCCTAAAATACTATTCTCTTCTCCCATATAAATCCTACCCATGATTTTTGGTTCTCAAGGGTTGGAGGGGCTGTCCTACTCATTTTGTAAGATAATTGAAGGGTTTTCAAGGTGAAATGAAGGCGATTCTTTTTTGATAAGCCTTCTCACTTGGTTATTTATTGTTTTTCCTTATATCTATATATCTCTCTCTTTCTTTCTCTCTCTCTCAGTTTTCTAGATCTACTTCTGTCACATGTAGATATAAAGTTTTTTTTCCTAAAATGATGATATTGGGGATTTTTGAAGTATTGAAAAGGTATTTAAGAAGGGTTTTGGTGGAGATTTCACCTGAATTTGTGGTGTGGTTGTGAGTTGGTTGATTTCACTAAAACCCAAAGATACATGGCTTCTCTCTCAACTCATTGTTTCTATAATAATTAGTATTGATTTAAATTAATTTATTTTTCTTGATATTTATTGGGAATATGATGTGAAATACTTGATTAACACTTATTTTGTAATTATTTGTGGGTTTTGGGAAAAATGGGGTGTTGCGGTGAAATGTTCTTTGTTTTTGGATTTTAAGATGTTGATTTTAAAATAAATTTCTTGTTTTGATTTATGTAAATGGTTTGTAAAAATGGGTTTTAATAAAAAAGGTGTTTTATTGATATATTAATTGGAATGATTAATAGATTAAGGGGTTGTTGGTTGTTTAATAGATGTTTTCATATTATTATGGCTTTAGTGGGTGTATATACTTATTTAATGGCTTAGTAATTTTATGCATGAGTTGGAATGATGAGAAGTGGGCGGGAAGTACCAATTTAAAAATGGTATGGATATTGGACAGAAGGGCCACCATAAAGGATAAGTGGGTGTGTAATACCACTAGATTAGGAAAGGAGTAAACATGCTTGGATGGGAAGTGCCACCGTGACTGGTTACCAGGTAGGGTATGTGAGACTCTATAGTTATGATTTGTTTGTGTGTGGTTATGTAAGGTGGAAATTATTATTCTAATATGTGAGGGTAAACTGATTATGGAATTGTTGTTTGGATTTCCCTTGTATTATGTGGATTTGGGTGGAAAATGGCTTGGTAAGGGTATATTTGGCTTTTTGGAAATTTATTGCACTATTTGATATTTTATATAAAATTCATTATATGATTTATCTAATGGTTTTATCATAGTGGAATGTGTAAGGAAGTCATTTGGGGAAAACCTACTAAGTATTTTTACTCACCCCCTACTTTGGAAATTTGGTACTTTTATAGATTCCATTTTACGATACACAGGTAAGGGTAAAGCATCTCATTTTGAAAGAGGTTCATCATGATGCTTGGGAGGTATTATGGTGATTAGAGCATAGAGCTTGGTGTGGATCCATGGACTGTGTCATGGTTTCCTTTGGTTTTTTTGTTAATTCTTCCGCTTTGTACTCTGATATTGGGATTTTTTTGGGTTGTTGTATTGCTTTATGGGAATTTTTATGGAATATTTTGGTTATTTCTTAGTAAGATATTGTTTGGGGTGTAATTTTTTGACATGCATCATGTAGTTATAGTTGTTTAAAACCTTTTTTTGGTTGGTTTATTATAAGGGAAAATCATTCCCCAATTTTTCTTAAATCCCTCAGCATTTATTTTCCAGCCTTTGGTGCCTTGGGAATGTCACCTAAGGCCATGTATCCTCTCACCACCTTCTCAAGACAATGAGTAAGGGGTGTGAATTTACAAGTGGTATCAGTTTTTTCAATCCTTGACTTTCTAGTTTTTTATTCTTGACACTAGTTGTCAGTCTTGGTGTTGGAATTCATTTTTGATTTATTCCTTGAGTTGGGATGGTAGTAAGGAGTATGATTTTTAGAACTTTAAATGTATAACATAAAATTACATAGCTAAACCTTTTATGTTGAACTTCAAGTTACAGTGGAGTTGGGTATATAAGTATTTTTGAAACACTTATAGGAGCGTGATATCATTGTTGTGGGTGTAGCCAATGAGATGAGCATGACATGTATGGTATAAATGACTTCCCACTAGGATTTCATATTTGATTGGTCCTAATGATTTATCTTGTGATATGAATATATGTACTAGAGAAAAATATGGAAATTATTTTCAAATGTGTGGATTTGAGATGTGAATGCTTGTGGTATTTCAAAAATGGGTTGATTTTCAAAACATGGTGGATTTTTAAAAAATGGCGCAACATGGGAAATGTAAAATTTTGGAAAGCCTGGATATGATAGTTGTAATGTAATTGAATTTGAAATTGTAAGCCTCTTCTTAATAAGGGAGTGAGACTTATGGTTGTTTTTTTATTGATATAAATGTAACCATGTAGGAATCCTAGAGACCAACCAGATGAAACTACTAAAAATGTGGTTTCACTTAAGCCCCAGGTGAACCAACAACTAGTGAATAGTATAGTGAATCTTTCCAAGCTATGGGAAGTAGTAATAAAGAGGATGATAAAAATCATGTGGATCACGCATTTTAGTTTCAAAAGAATAATCCCCCCAAATTTAGGGTTGATTCTGAACCAGAAAAGGTAGAGTCATGGTTGAACATAATGAATATGATATTTGAATTCCTAGGAACACTAGTGGAGTTAAAAGTGAAGCTGGTAACTTACATGTTGGAATATTTTTTTCTTCAATGGTGGGAGTTAGCAGTCCAAGATAGAATGGACCAAGGGATGTCTGAATAGAGAAATAGTAGATGAATGATATATCTTTAGGGCTACAGGTGGGGGAAGTATGTTGGTACTCATAGGGTATAGTGGGAACTCTAATGCGGGGATCAAGTGGAAGAGGTACACTTATTTATAGGGTGGAAGTATGGATCAGAACCCGATGGTAGGATCAATGAATCTTCCTTAAAAGCCTCAAAGTAAAATGGTATGTTTTCAGTGTGGTTCTATGGACCACATCAAGCGAGATTGTATGACACAAACTTGATCATGTCATAACTGTAAGAAAATGTGGAATATTCAATGTTACTATCATAATGCTCTGAGGTCAGGAGTTCATGAAACTCCTCAGGGGTCATAGGTGTCTTATGACTCGATAGGATGGGGGTAGCAGTATACCCCTTGTCAACAGAGTAAAGTTATTCATGGTGATTCAAGTAATTTTAATACTCCTCAGTATAACAATAAAGAGAAGACTGTGGCAGGCAAGAAATTGTTTAGAGATGAGAAGGTTGTGATGAATGATCAGTCGGGACCATCCACGGTGCGAGGTACGATTATTTTAAATTATACCTTGATGCAAGCATTGTTTGATATGGGTGCTTCACATTATTTTATTACTTATCGTGCCATTATTTTTATGGGTTTATCTATGAAAATGATGCCTTTATTTTTAAAACATTAAACTCATCTGGGTCAAAGAGAGTGTCAGGCCTTACTATATAGAGAATACTATATAGTTATGGATGAGATTGATTTGATGTAAGATTTATCAGTGAATGAGATGTATGATTATGATATAATAATGGGAATGGATTAGTTGGAAATGTTTAAGGCTCATATCGACTATTATTCATGAACAATTAGTTTCATGATAGATTATGGCGTCAAACATCTCTTTAGAGGAGAGAAGAGTGAAATACTGGGTGCAACATGTTTGTTGGAACCTTATGTTGGCATGATCTTATATCAGTTAGTAGAATTTTCATTAGAATCAATGGTAGGAGTTAATAATATAATCTTCTCAGCAATTGTTGATCAGTTTTTAGATGTATTTATTAAATATTTCTCAGGGTTTCCACCCATGAGAGTAGTAGAGTTTACAATTGATCTCTTTCCAAGTAATATTCCTATATCAATTCCATCTTAATATATGGTACCAACAGAATTGATGGAATTAAAAGTGCAGCTATAGGAGATAAAAAACAACGGGTTCACATAGCATAACATGTCTCTGTGGGAAGCCCCAATTCAATTTGTTAAAAAGGCGGATGGAACTTTGTGGATGTGTATTGATTATTGTAGGATTAATCAGGTTAATATAAATAACTGATATCCATTTCCTCATATTGATGATTTGTTCGATTAGTCGAGTGGAGCTCAGTGGTTCACTAAGATTATCTTGAGATCAGGATATAATCAATTGCTAGTGTGGAGTGAAAATATTTTTAAAACACCCTTCAAAAGTAGATATGGGCATTATGAATTTGTAGTTATGCCCTTTGGTCCGACAAATACACCAAAATGTTTTATATTATTGATGAATAAGATATTTCAAGGACATCTAAATTCTTTAGTGGTGGTATTTTTTGATGATATATTAGTGTATTTTTGGAAAAGGATGGATCATGAGAAACACTTGGCAATAGTGTTGTGGATCTTTATAGATCATCAGTTATATTCCCAATTGTTTAAGTGTGATTTTTTGATATAGGAGGTTTGTTTCCTTGGCCATGTTATTTCTGAGAAGGGAATTTCAGTTGATCTAGAAAAAATAGAGGCTATTATTTCATGGAAACCTCCAAAGAATGTCATTAAAATACATAAATCCCTTGGTTTAACTCGATATTATCAATGTTTTTTTTGGATTTCTCATGATTGTCCTCACCAATGATAGATTTGAAAAGAGAGAATGTTCTATTTAAATGGAATGAGTAGTGTCAAATATCTTCTGAACAACATAAGAGTTTCCTTATATTATCACCAATCTTTGTTTTGAAAGAACTATGAAAAGGGTAAATGGTGTATTGAGATGCATTGAGATCAGGGATAGGGTGTGTTCTCATGGTAGAAGATCATGTGGTTGTGTATGGATCCATAAAGTTGATGGTTAATGAGAAGAACTACCCAACACATGATTTAGAGTTAGTGACAGTAGTTCACACTTTGAAAATGTGGCATCATTATCTCTTTAGTGAGAAATTCACAGTCTTTATGGATCATAAAAAATTGAAGAATATTTTGTCCCAAAGATATTTTTACTTGATGAAAATAAGATGGATGAAGTATATTCATATGTTCAATTTTGACTTGATGTATGCATTGGGTAAGGGAAATTTGGTGGTAGATGCATTATATAGTAATTCGTATGCTCAGGTGGTGAAACAAGAATCATATCATTGAAATTTTATGTTATTCATAGCCAACATGAGGTTGGAATGTGATAACTGGGGTGAAAGAGTATTTTTTTATAGTCTCATTGCTTTAGGACATGGTTGGGTTGGTTAAAGAGTCATAGATGTCTGATTCGAAGTGTATGGTGATGAGGTCGAAACTCAGTGGCGGGGAGACCATTGAGTCCTGGAAACTGAATAGGAATTTCATTTTGTGTTTTCATAATCGAATGGTTGTACCAATGGATTTTCTAGAGGAAATTTTTAGGGATTATCATCATTCCAGATGGGATGTCCATTTGAGAATTTAGAAAATGTATAAGGCATTGAAAGCAATGTTTTGGTGGGCCGGTATGAAGAGGAAAGTGGTGGAGTTTGTTTTGAGATGCTTGAATTGTCATAATGTCAAGGCAGAGAATCTGCAACCAGTAGGTATGTTGAAATATTTACCCATACCTATCAGGAAGTGGAAGTATATAATGATGGATTTTGTTACAGGACTCCCAAGAATGGTCAGAAAGCATGATTCCATATGGGTGATAATGAATCAGCTCACAAAGTTGGCCCATTTCATCCCTATTTGTGAATCTTATACGATGAAGGATATGTCCAAAATCTATATCCATGAAGTTGTAAAGAGGCATGATGTTCCAGTTTCGATTATATCAGATAGATATTCGAGTTTCAAATCTCATTTTTGTAAATCCTTACATCAAGCCCTTATGACTCATTTCACAATGAGTACGACGTACCATACTCAGAAAAATGGGAAATCAGATAGAATGATACAAACTTTGGAAGATATGATTCAAGATTGTGTGAAGGACATTGGTGGCTCATGGGGGGAGCATTTTTTGTTTGTGTAATTCTCGTATAATAACAATTAACATGACTCAATACATATGGATTTTTTTGAAACATTATATGGGAACCCGTGTTGTTCTCCACTTTATTGGGTGGAAATACGAGAGACTTCGATAGAGGGACCGAGCCTTGTCTAAGAGACTACATAGAAGATCAAGTTGACCAGGAAGAGAATGGAGACTACTCAAAGTCATCAGAAATCATATGCAGACAATCGTCGATGACCATTGTCATTTGAGGTGGGTAATCATGTGTTTTTGAGAATCTCTCCTAGGATTGGACTTCGTTGGTTTGGATAGCATGTAAAGTTATCTATAACATATATTAGGCCTTTTGAGATACTTCAACAGTTTAGAGAGGTGGATTATAGATTGGATTTACCACCACATTTTAGTGTGGTGCATAATGTATTCCATGTTTCTCAGTTGAAGAAGTATCATCCAGATCCTGACCATGTGATTCAATGGGATCATGTTGAGCTAAAGTCAGATGCTTCTTTGGTGCATGTGCCAGTTCAAATTATGTATAGGAAAGAGATTTATCAAATGGTAAAATCATTGGTCTAGTTCAAGTTTTGGGGTATCATGGTCAGATTTAGATGGAGACTTGGGAGTAGGAGAAAGATATGTTTGATCAATGGCCCGAGCTCTTTTAGCAAAGCGATGGTTCTATACTTTTTAAGGATGGAAAGTCCAATGGTGGGGAGAATGTAGGTTCTTATATTTGAGGTATGTGACACTTATTGATGTTTTTTATGTTTTTAAAGAGGTTGGGTAATGTTTTGGAGAGTTTGGGAAGGTTTTTTGGCTTTTCTAAGGGAGAAAAAATTAAGCACGGTTATGGTAAACCGTACAACAAACCTAAGAAAAATTGAAACTTGGGATAGTGGGATTCACATGGTTTGTGCATAATTTCTCTAACCATGCAAGGATACCATGCAGGTTTACCTTCTAAATAGTATCAGGATCATAGTTAGTGCACAATTTTTCTAACCGTGTGAGCTAACCATGTATGACATTAAACATTGAATTTTAAAATCCTAGACCACTTAAGATTTTCCCTAAAATCCTTATATATTATCCAATATGATCGCTACCTAATATTTTTATTTCTCATGTTTAGGAGGGGATCTACCACCCATTTTCCAAGTTAATCAAAGGGTTTTAGGGTGTAGTAAAGGCGATTCTCTTCTGGTAATCCATCTCTGTTGGTTCTTTCTTAGTTTTCCTTAGACACACACACACACACACACACATCTCCCAGTTTTAAAAATATAATTATGTAACATATATATCTAGGTTTTTTGTTTCCTAAAATGATTATATTGGGGTTTTTTATGTTAGAAAAATGGATATAAGGCAGGTTTGGTGGAAATTTCACCTGGATTTGTGGTGTGATTGCGAGTTGGTCGATTTCCCCAAAACCCTAAGGAAGGTGGCTTCTCTCTCAACTCCATTTTAGTATAACTAGAATTATTGATTTAAATTAACTGAATTTTCTTAATATTTATTGGGAATATGATGTGAAATTCTTTATTTACATTCATTTTGTGATGTTTTGTGGGTTTTGGGGAAAATGGGTTATTGCTGTGAAATGTTCTTAATTATTGGATTTTAAAATGTTGATTTTAAAATTAGTTTATTGGTTTGGTTTATGAAAATGGTTTGTAAAAATGGATTTTAATATAAATGGTATTTAGTGAAATATGAATTGGCATAGTTAATGTATTAATGGATTGTTGGTTGTGAAATAGTTGTTTGCATATTGTTTAGATTTAGTGGGTGTATATGCTTGTTTATTGGCATAGGCATTTTATGCATGTGTTGGAATGATGAGAAGTGGGTGGGATGTACCACTATAAAAAGGGTATGGACAATTTATTAAAGTTCCACCATCAAGGATATGTGGGTGGGAAAGGAGTAAACGAGCTTGGATGGGAAGTGCCACTGTGATTGGTTACCAGGTTGGGTATGTGAGACTCTATAGTTATGATTTGTTTGTGTGTGGTTATGAAAGGTGGAAATTATTATGCTAATACGTGAGTTTAAATAGATTATGGAATGTTTTTTTGTATTTTCCTCATATTGTGTGGATTTGGGTGGAAAATGGATTGAAAAGTGTATGTTTGGCTTGTTGGAAATCTGTTTCACTATTTGATGATTTATATAAATTGATTTATATAATTATGATAGTAGTTATATACTAGTAGAGTGTGTAAGGAATTCATTTGGGAAAAACCAATTTAGTATTTGTACTCACCCCCTACTTTGGCACTTTGGTGCATTTTTATATTTCATTTTTCGGGACATAGGTAAGGGTAAAGCATCTCATTTTCAAGAAGTTAATCGTGATGCTTGGGCGGTATTGTGGTTCTTGGAGCATGGATCATGGTGTGGATCCATATATAATTTCATGGTTTCCTTTGGGTTTTGTCATTGAGCCTTATGATTTCTACTCTGATATTGGGATTTTTGTGGGTTGTTGTATTAGCTTATGGGAATTTTTATATAATAGTTTGGTTGTTTCTTGGTAAGATATTGTTTGTAGTGTACTTTGTTAACATGAATCATGTAGTTATGGTTGTTTATACCTTGTTTGGTTGGTTGTTTTTTTCTAGAGGAAAAACATTCCCCAATTTTTTTAAATCCCTCAGAATTTATTGCTAGCCTTTGGCACCTTGGTAATGTTGCATAAGGACAAGTAGTATCTCACTGCATTCTCAAGTGAATGAGGAAGGGGAGAGATGTTAAAAATCATACCATTTTCATAAGGGGGATGAAACCCATATTTGAGGTCTCAGTATGGTTTATATATAATTTAGGTGTATACTTTGAGGTCTGGAATTATAAATTGAGAAATATAACTGATAAATTCATTTGGAGATAATTATAAAGGGAGTTTCTGAAGTACGAAACTTGTCCACTCCTGCTATATCTAGTCAATATTTTTCTATCAATATTTATTCAAACTTCTTATCTCTAATTTATAATATCAATATTATTTATAATAATTTAAAATTTTTTAACTCCATTTAAATATCCACTATTAGTTTAATTTAACAAAAATAAAGTAACCAAAGTGACAGTTTGATCATATCCTATAACCTCCTTATGAGACAACCTTATGGTCACCACTATGATACATTTTAAAGGGGAATTTTTTGACCAAGGTAACATGAATAAATCCTCATTTTCAATAGAATCTGTTTCTGAAGAGGTTTCATGAGTTGTTTTTTATTTTAAAGTAGTATAACAACTAATATGAAATCATTAAAAAAATGGTTTTTCACAGTGACTAATCCCATGATTTTTTTGATTACTAAAAATTTGAGGAGTATAATAAGGAAGAGATTTAAAAAAACATATAGATAAAATGATATCAATTTTGAATTTCTTATTAAATAAATACCCACTCTTTCTAATTACATGAAATAATTAAAATATAAAAAATAATCTCAAGAAAATAAAAATCTTGTTTCTCCCACTTTTGATATTGATGAAACTTTTTAGGATTAGTTGAAAAATTAATTTTATTTTTTTAAATTAAAAGGAAGAAACCATAAATAATTTACCAATTTATGTATCTTTATGAAATTACAAAAATATTAGAAAATTATTGTGATTAATGTTTTAGGAATGAAATTCCTTGTGAAGCCCAAATTTTTAAATTGAAAATTTATAACCTATGTATTAAACTTTTTACAAAGAGAAATAAACACTCAACCTATTCAAATTTGAAGAGAATTTTAGAGGAACCTAAGATACTTCCCAATTTCAATAAAACTATTGTCCACTACCAAATATAGTTAGTTCCTGCGAATTCATAGGTAAAAGTCTAAAATTTTGATCTATGTTTTCTAGATTATTTTGATAATAAATTGTTAACTATTTTTCCCTATGTAGATTTAGTGAAAATTGATTTTGAGTGGATTGATTTTTCACATGTATAAGAATTGAAGGATAAAATTGATGAAAGAATGGTGTGCCCAATCTAATAGTACACTAGTAAAAATGAGGATGGTGGTACCAAGCTATTGTTCAAAGAAAAAAACATTTTTCAAGATGAAAATGAAAATGAACCATATTTTGGAATTAAATTTCAATAACCAATAGAGGTATTTTTCCAGGATAAAGTGTTGGGAAGTTTATCTTATATTACCACCCTCTTACACTACATTATTGTAACAAAAATTTCATGGAAGTGAACTTGAATAAATATGAATTATGGATATTATAACAACATTGGGATCTCAAAAAGTCTAGATAAATTCCATTTTGGTGGTTCATGAGAAAGAAAATAAGACCACCTTTAGATTAAGGATGATTGTATAGAACTGTCTGACTGGTGAAAGTGAAATCCTAGTAACTTTTTAGGGGGTTAAAACTAAGGATATTTTCCCTTATATTTCTATTTTTTTCTCTATTTACTTAAAATAAATTTTTGATGTTTTTTTCTTGTTTTACTTATAGGTTTGAATTTGATATAGTTGAGAGATGTTCTCAAGGATGCTTATTCTAAAATAAACCAGGTTGTGTCTTTCTATCTCACTTTTTTTGCATATATTATATTCTTGATTTTAAATTCTCATATAAAATATATATAATTAGGAAATTTTATAGAATATGTGTGGTTTGAGGAACATACCTAGTATATTATTATTTTATGTGTTTTCTTTTCAAATTATTTTTTTTAGTTTTTTTTGTGAATTTTATGTGATTCATTTAATTATTTTTCTTTTTTTAAAACTTATGAAATTCATAGTAATTACCATGGTGAATTTAAAAGTGGTTTTAATGAAAATAAATAACTATATTTATGGAACTTAACAAAAATGAATACTGAAATTTGATGTTTTCTAGATTCAGATTGTCAAAATTCATGAAAATACTATCAACTTTTGAATTTCCTGACATGAATACTATCCAAAGTTGAAAATCACTTGCCCATGATGACTTCAAACCATTTTTAAATCTTATTCACAATAACCGCACTTATTGAGTGAACCAAATAATTATTTTTTTAACTAGAACTTAACATGTTTCTATCAAAACATATGAGATTTAAGGAACTTGGGTTTAAAATTATTGAGTTAATTTGTTCATAATTGAAATCCAATTTTTTAAAAATTAAAATTTATTTACTCAACCAAAATTTTAAATTTGATATTTATGATCCCTTAGTATCCATGAAATATCTTTTATATAGCCTAATTACAATCCAATTTCTCTAGACCACCATCTCTTGAACTACATTGCATGATTATAGTATGGATTAAGTGTGGGGAAAATACTTCGTGACTTTCTATACCATGTTGGGAAACATTGGGGGAAGAAAAATAAAAGGCTAAATATACAATTATTATTGAAACCTGTAACTTTTTGGATATTTCAAGGAAAATAAATCTTTTCATTTCTTGATATTTCAAATTAAAAAAGTTGTGATTTTCTAGAGCTTAAAAAAATAAAATATGTTGAAGGCTATTGTGGGAAACCATTACTGCTAGATTGGATAAGGTGTGGGCTATACATGAATGAAAATTTGAATTTATTTTAGAGTTTATTTTATTCCAAGAAAAAATAGTATAATACTATTCACGAGTGAAAAGTAAAATCATTCAATCTTACTTCAACAAAGAGCCAATCCATCTCTTTCTGCCTCATAATTTCTTATATTTGAAACCCACCAAACTTTAAACCTTAGAACAAAACTTTCAAATTTTTAATGAGAGATACATGTCTTAAACTTAATTGGGTGGATATTTATAAAATTTGAAATCCTATGGTGACCCTTTTATTTATTTGGATGAGGAAAAATTTGTTCAAAATCAAAATCATGTGTTTAGAGGAAAATAGGTTAGGTAGGAATCCTTGTACATGAGAAAATGAATGAAGTGTAAATAGAATGAAAAAAAATAATGATTAATTTGTAATTGAATCTATTTAATAGTTTCTATGAGTTGGGTTCCTTTATTTTAATATTTGTAAATTTCATTGACATGTTTTTTAAATTTTCAATGACAATTTATTTTGAGGGTTCACTGGTCGAGGAGTCCATATGTAAAGTGTGTGAGAATTGATAGAGCTAATATTTTCAATATTTTTTATATTTATTTCATTGATTTAATCCCCAAAAATTTATCTTTTTATATAAAATATCATATTTTTTGAAAATTTGATGAGTTTTTTGATTAATTGTAAAAATAGCCTAATTATGCAATCTTAACAGTTTTATCTCTTTCTATTTTTAAGTATAAATTTTTAATAACTAATCAAATTAATGAAATAGTTTTTTTATGATTACTTTTCTCATTGGATAAATTTCCTCAAATTGGTACAAGTTCTGAGTTGATCATTTTGAGGCCCAAACAAATCATTCAATTTTGGAAGATGAATAGTTGGATAGAATTGAACTACATTTAGTAAATAAGGAATGATATGAGAAATAGAACTAAAAATGAGATGATTATAGCTGTAAAATAAAGAAAACTCCATGTCTCACATGGTAATTAAATATCATAGAGGAATTATCTCATTAAGATAGTTTTTGAATGTAACAAAGTATTGGATGATTTAGAGACACTTTTAATAGAAAATGTTAACTTCGGTAATTTAGGTATAAATTTCCCAAAACATATCCAAAAGAGTAAAAATTTTGTGGGTAACAATATAAGACACATTTGAGAAACATTTATTAAGTTAACCTAGTGATATTTGACCTAAAATATAGATTATATCAAGAAGTATTTTGGTGGATAAAAATATAACAACATATTTTATACCCCAATCCACTATATATTTTTATCTCTACTTTATTTAAATGGATGATGAGAGTGAGAAAGCGGGATATGATAGAGAATATTACCTATATAAGATGAGTTTTACATGATGTAATCAATCTATGAAGGGATAAACCCCAAGTGTTCATGGATGGTAGAAGCCTGAGGATATTATTCCATTTTGAGTTTGTGATTTTCATTGTAATCTCTTATATTTCTGTAGAAAATATTTTTCATGAATGAAGAGGGTCCTTTTATTTCTTGAGTACACTATATTATAAATTATTCTAAATTTATATTCATCTTATGAATATAAATTTATTACTCTCATTTTTTAAATTTATTTAGATAGGTCTCACCTTTGCACACATTGAGTTTAATCTGTTTTGGTTCCTTGGTGATCTTTGGGTAATTAGATCACTTTAATAAGGGGATAAACACCCATATTTTAGGTAACAATGTGGTTTATAGGTAATTTAGGTGTATTATTTGAGGTCTTTAAGTATACATTGGGAAATATAACTAGTAAATTAATTTGTATAAAATGGTAAAAGGGAGTTTCTAAAGGTCAAAACTTGTCCACTAGTACTATCTCTAGTCTATCTTTTTTTATGAGTCTTTCCTCTAACAAGTTATCTCTAATTTTTTATTTTAATATAGTTTATTTTAATTTAATTTTGAACTCCTTTCAATTCCACACTTATAATTTTAATTTAACAAAAACAAATTAACAAATGTGATAGTTTTAACATAGCCTGTAACCTCCTCATGAGAAAACCATGTGGTCACCACTATGATACATTTTAAAAAGTATTTTTTACTAAAGTAACTTGAATGAATTATCATCTTCAGGAATGTATATATGTAAATTAATCAATTTCATTAATTCATAATTAAATGAAACCATGTGGGAATACATGGTAGAATACGTGCATACGATTTCACATATCACATGTTTATCATATGCTATGGTAGATATAGATATCATAGAATATGATAGAGGATTAAACATTCCATATCATATGATATGAATTAGTGGATATCATAAAATATGACATCTCTATTTTAGAACATTTCCATCAGGTCTCACCTTAAACCACAATGTAGTATCCAAGCATAAACTATTTTTGTTTTATGGTTATACCAAAAACCATAACCAATTTAAATTTACCATGAAATGGGTTTTACTTATAAAAATACCATCTTTATAAACCATGACTATTTTATTTGGAAACCATGATGAAATAATTTTTAAAATCAATGCTCTATTTTTTTATAATAAATCCATAACATTTTTCTAGATACATGTCTTTTTTTATTAAGGTTTCTATATACCATGATGTGTTTTTATGAACAAATAAATTTTTTTGAAAAATATTATAGACCATGATATGGTTTTATAACTATAGTATTGGTTTTAGAAAAACAGAAATCCATTTTTATTTTTTATTTTCATCTTATTGATTCTTCACATATAATGGATCAGATACCATTAAAGTGATCTATTGAACATATCTATTCCCTTAAGAAGTGGAAGAAAAAACTATATACATTATTGGATGGGATAGGAATTAACAAAATAAAATAAAAAATGATAGAAAAAAATCATACCTCACATTCCATTTCGAATCTTCACAAATAGTGAGTTTGATCGAGTTTGCTCAAAAATAACCAATGCATTTCTACCATCAATAGTATCCACCAATTTTTATAATCCTCAATTACTTTGGTTGGACCAATTATTCAAAATTTATGCTAGTACCTTCTATAAAAAGGAAAATTAAGAGAAGAGTAATAGAGAAATATTCAACTTCATTAATAATCACTAGTGTATCTAAATGAGGCCCATAAACTCTACTATATAAGAATAATTTATTAAATGAAGGATCCCATTGAAGTATACCATTTTATACATTATGAAAAGGTTAAATCTTGGTCTTGCAATATTTTATATCTTTATAAAAAAACCTCATTAATGATGTGATTGTTAAACTCTTTTAACAATAAATATTCTATCTATACATCCTTATATGATGTATCATTGAATTAAATGAGCATGATAATCGTTGTATAAATTTTAGTAGAATGGTTTTCTATACCATTATGAAGTTCCTCGGATTGGGTTTCTCCACTGAGAAAGGGGGATGAATAAGTGGAGATAAATTCTTATAATTCTTTCCAACTTAAATAAGTATCTATGAACTGTTAAGATTTGATCCAATCAAATATAAATTCTTAGCCTCACTCAATCATGCATAAGATGAAAGCGTAATGAACCCAAGGATTTATACAAGGGTTGTAACCCTCATGGGAAACCTAATCCTTATTATGGATTTTTATTCTTCAAAATCATGTATTATTCACTAAAAACACAACTATTTTAAAGATTAATGCAAGAGTATAGTTTTATAATATTCCAATCCAAATTCCCACAAGACTGAGAAACTTCACACTGAAAACACACAAATATTTAAAGTAGAATGAGAAACATCTCTTTAATGTTTAGTTTTATTCAACAAATAAGAATCATGATATTACTCCATGAGACTTATTAGTATTTAAAAATAGATTTATCACTTTACATAGAATGAAATATTGACATGAATCTCAATTCTACAACTCAGATGAAATTCAATGAATGGCTGTGTTCAAATAAATGTGGAAGATTACTTTTGAAATTAGAGCACTAAAATCTCCTTCTCTTATAGGTTATTAGATATAAAAATCAATACAAGAAATTCATACTCTCTCCAGGACTGATCCCCATATTTTTGAAACTATTAGAATCCTAGAATATAAATAACTCAATAAATATAATTTCCAACTCATCATGTTCTAGCCATATCTTAATAAAATTTCACACCAAAATCTTTTTATTTCTTTATTCGGTTAGACTCATAGGTATGAACCCTGATCTTGAGATATTCTCACATTTAATTAATTGCATATATCTAATAAAATTACACTTCTATTATTCTTCTCATTCTATTTCTCAGAAAATCCCCTCAGAGAGTCATCTCCAACTTTTATCACCATAAAAGAATAATTCCCAAATACATGAATTTGTGAATTTTATATAACACCCACATAAATATTCTCACTAACTATCTTAAACTAATCATATTTACATTATAGAATCACTTAATATCTCAGATATACAAACTTGAAAAACCCATAAGGAGTCACTTCATTAACTATTGTAGTATGAACTACAAACCAGAAAAGTATCATCACATTAAAATATAAGAATGATTTTCTAGTGAACCTTTTTAACAAACTCAGATTCAAACTACACATCTATTATTAAAATAAAACATCTAAACAATTCATAAATATATTCATAGATACCACTCCATCTTAATTATCACATGAATATTAATTTTAAATGTGGTGTCTTTATATTTGATGATTATAATTTCCATTTTCATATTTTGGTTATTCAAAAAATTGTAATTCTAAAACTCAGAATTCTAATAAGGATAAAATAACCATTATGGATTCATCCTTATATGAATCCAATAATATGAAATTTATTCTTATATTGATAGAAAAATATTTCTTATAGAGTCTATCTATGTTTATTTGTAAGGTAGAATGATGTTTATGGATAGATTATGCTTACATAGGTCTTTATTCTTATGAATCCTCCATCCCTATAGGTTAGGAATCCTTACAAGAAATTATTCTTATATAAAAATTAATTCTTATAGACTGGACATCCATATAAAAACCATCCTTATAAGGAAATGATATTTATGATAGTTATACTTATAAGAAATAAATTAAACAAAAATAAAACTTCTAATATAATTCTAGATTAATTTTAAACAACCACTCAATCACTTTAAAACACTTGAAGAACAATTCAATAAATCCCAAACATATTTTTAATAGATTCAACTAATACCTCCATAACCTCCAATGATTCTCAATAAATATTGTTAATAAATAAAAACCCAAAAACTCCAAGAGCACTTAAATCTCCCCCTTTTCAATTTTTTGGTAGGATCAATCAACACATCCAAAATATATAAGATATATTTCAAAACTCATTAAATCTCATGAGAATTATCAAATTACAAAAAAAATTCTAATGATAAGTTTTTGAACCACAATAACATATAAGGTAATATTTTTGAATTAATTTCTTCCCTAAATGTCAAGAAATTGCATCCAGGTGACCTAAATTAACTACCCCTCAATTCACAAATCCTTTTCTTAAATCCACACATCTCACCCATATTGAAATATCCACCACTTCTTATGAACATGTAGTGAACAATCCCCCTCTTGACAAGGATTCTCTCCCACCTTGATAAAGCGTTGTGTTATTAATTTATTTCCCCTTTTAAATAGCATCAAAATCCCATATGGGGGTGATTTTACACACTTCTTCAAGTAAGAGGAGAGGGTTGAACACAAGGTTTCATCCTCAATTCGAAGAACCAATATCTTGGCATAGGTTGTGTGAATATATCTATAATTTAATTTTGGGTATAAATATTTTCATTATTGATATCCCATTTTCCCACTCATTCCTAAATGAAATTATAACTGATGTATATGTTCTTGGATATTATTACTGCATAGGGTTATTTGAAAGATTTATTATACTATGATTTTCACACAATAACATCAATGTAAACTTAGTTTCAACCTTAAAATTTTCTAAAAACACTTATATCTATAAAATATGTGTTAATGCATGAGAAACATCCATATACTCTGCTTCATCCGTGCTAAGTATCACTAAAATTTTCTTATTACTGTACCAGATCACACAACCCTCACCAAATAATAAATTCCCACTTGAAGCGGATCTTCTGTCTGTAGAATCAGCTACCCAATATATATCCATGAATCCAAGTAAGTTCAAATATATACTACATCTATATAATAAACCATAGTATTGTGTTCCCTTTATGTATATTAGATTTTATTTTTCTACATGCTTGTGTGACTCCCTTGGGTAACTATAAAATCTTTCACATAGAATCACTACATAGGTTATGACAGGTTTCGAAGTTTCCAAATAAAAAAAGCTTCTAATGATTATTATAAACTCTTTTGGATCAACCATTATACCATTATCTCCTTACATAGTTTTATTCCAACTCAAATTAGAGTGAAACGTCTCTTGACTCTTTCATTCCATCTCTTTAAATAACTATATTGTATATTTTTCTTTGGATAAAAATATTTAATAATATTTCTGCTTTACTTGTAATCCTAAAAAGTATATCAACTCTCCCAACATAGATATATCAAACTAATTTTTCATATACTCTTAGAACTCCTCAAAATGATATAAATTTTCACTCAAAAAAATTATATTATCAACAAACACTATGACAATTAATGTACCCATGGACAATTCCTTTTCATACAGATTGCTATCAACTTTCCCTTTTGAAAATTTCATTTATTTTAGGTGGCTGTAAATTTTTAAATACTAGGATCTAGGAGATTGTTTGAAGCCATAAAATTATTTTATCAATCTAAACACCATGATTCCATTAACATATATGATGAAATGCTTCAGTTTCACAATAAACACTTTTTTTTTTCAAGTTACAATTAAAATTGGAAGATTTAACACCCATTTGATAAAATTTATAATGATTGTGTACAACCATTTCAAATAAAATTATTATGATTTCCAACATTTATAATAGTGAAAAAATTTCTTCAAAATATATGCCTTCAAATTGAGATTATCCCTTGCACACTAATCTTGATTTATTACATATCACCTAACATTTCACATTCATTTTGTTTCTAAACACCCACTTGGTGAAATTTTTATATCTTGTTCTGGATACAATATTCCAAGTGTATTTTTTATATATTTGATTCATATCATCATTAATTTCTTGTACTCAATCTTTAAGATCAAATAAATTCAGTCATTTTTCTTATTTCTACCTGTGAAATAAGGTACGTTTGATTTTCAATTCTCAGTATTCTTCTGGTTTTCACAAGAGATGATTGACATAAAATGATATTTTATATTTTAAAATGTTTCTTAAAAATTTAATTTATTTTATATCACTTATAATAGCCCCATTTACATTACTATTATGTCTAGAATCAATATAAATATTATTTAGTTCAATTTTAACAACTTTTTTTAACATATTGGTTAAAAATATGCATTTTTTTATCTAGAAAATTCCAAATTTATTGTAACTATTTGACCTATTTTTCTCTAATTTTAATTAATTTTAACATAATAACAACCCAATAACTTGTGAAACCTCTTATTCTTACATATTTACCCACTAGCATTAGATAAATACCCCATAAAGACCCCTTCATCTATTTTATCTTCTATATTTCTTTTATTATAGCCTCTAATCATCATGAAGCATGAACTAAAAAATACTTTAAAGTAATTTAAAATCGAATTATTATTATACCACATATCATAAGTATTAAAATTTATATTATGTATCAAAATAAATCTATTTAGTATGTGTATAATAGTACACACAACTTCACTCCAAAAAAATATATTTAAGATTTTTCATTTAGCTAGAATTGTCCTTCCCATCACAATAATACTTTTATACTTTCCTTAAGTAACACCGTTATTTTGGGGAGTATATGGTGTGTTGAATTTATTCTTTATTCCATGTTTATAAAGGTAATATTAAAATGCATCACATATATCTTTATTTATATTATCATATATATATATATATATATATTTCTTGATATAGAGTCCCAACTATTTTTTTCTTGTGTCCTGAAAACACTAAACAACTGAATAGTTTCTAACGTATGATTAATGAACATAACATTTATCATTGAAATAAAGTAATAAATGAATGTGATGATGTAAAAATCACCATATATTGATTTTTTCATCACAATACCAAATAAATAAGTCTGAATGAGTTCTAGTGGTCTGGAAGAACGAATTTTTACCTTCTTTAGATATTTCTATAACATCTTTTATTTTTTAAAGGTTCTAAAAACATTCTCATTTTCTCTTTTCAGATTGGTAATATCGCTCACATCCTCATAATTTTGAATTTTATCTTCATTATTTGGGTAATATGAAAAATACTTTTATACCATAGCATACACTTATCATTTGCATCCAAAAATCAAGAATTTACAGGATCATCAATTAAAAAAAGATTATCATTTGATTTCTTTACTTAAGATATAATCCTTATGTCTATTAATATCTTAATGATACATGATTAATTATTTAAAATAACATCATTACCATCTTCAAAAATCTTAGTAATGCTAAAAGTGTTTTTCTTCAATCCTTCTACACACAAAACATCATTTAATTTAAGATGTTTAGATTCAATTACAGTCAAGCCAATCATCTTTATTTTTATAGAAAAATTATTAACAAAGGTTGATACTCTTCCTTTATGTTTCTAAATATTTTTTAGAATATTTATATCATATATATGGTTGGAATATAACCCACTATTAAGAACCCATGAATCGGTTCTTTTACTAGCCTTAAATGCAACTTTTTTAAGCCATGATTTTTCTTACTTGGGATTTTGAATTACCTTCCCTTTCTCAATATATGGAGTTTATGCTAGAAATATTTTCATGACATTATCTAAAAAATTTACCATTCATTTACACCTACCTAAAATTTCTTAAATATACTAAAATCTCTTTTGATTTAGTAAATAAGAAATATTTCTGTTTATTACTTTCTATATTTGAGAATTTTATTTCATATCTTTTGAATAAATCCATATTTATTTATGTATTTTACTAGGTAGTGAAATATTTTACCAATATGTGTAATCATTGTATCCAAACAATCCAAAACACCAAAAATATTCTTAGGACATAAATATTCTCTTTTTAAAGTAATTATGTTTGAAATGTTGTCCACATTTTTGTTTATAATCCACAAGTTGGGTATGAATTTGCTTTAATTTGGGAATCAAAAGGATTCCTAATATCCTTATTTCTCATACTGATGCGGTTGCATGTTTCTACTTATTTTCGTGGTCCTTAATCAAATAGATTATATATTTTAAATTAAAATATTAGAAAAAATAATTTCACAAGAAGATATATCAAGATAAAATCTAACCAGATTACTTATAAAAGTTCCCTTATCCACTTTAGAGGATTCACCCTTGACTTCAGAAATAAATTATGAATTCCTCTTTTATATTATTCACCTAATTCTAAATAACAAGATATTTTGATTATTACTTATATAAATCTTCTTATTTTGGAGAAAGTAGGGAGTCAAGATCCTTAACTATCATTTCATGTCCAACTGCTTTCAATATAAAATTATTGATTTCATTAGTGTATGTTGTCTCTTTTTTGACAAAATAAATATTCTATTCCTTCAAATTATTATTTTATTTCACCAAATATTTATTCATTTTCTTAATCACGTTATTATACTCAAGAAAAGATTCAATATCATATTTAAAAAAGTTTTCCTACTCATTTGGTTCTAAAACATTTTCCCCATAACTAGAAGTGTTAATTGTTTTCAGCATGATCCATAAAATTAAAAAATTTGTCACCATATTTACTTTCAAATTGTATAATACATGTGGGATTATATTCTTTTTTCATTACACAAAATATTTATTCTTTTTCTTCTATAAAATCTATTTTTTATTACACAAGATTTGGATGAATCATTTAATATTTTACCCCACTTATTTTATTGATATTTATTTTCATTTTCAAATTTAAAACCTACTTACCTATTCTTTGGGAATTCCATAGAAAAATGTAAAATTCCATTACATAAATAGAATATAGGTTGAAAATTTCCTTTTATCTTGATATTTTACTTCTTGAACTTATTTTAAATTAGACCAATGATTATTTCATAGTCTTCATACTCTTCTTCATCCTCAAATTCACTTGGGGTTTCAACATCATCATCTTCTTTGATATTCATCATTCTCAAAGTCTTTAAATGATATTTAATCTTTAATATTTTTCATGAATGATGGAATTATTATAATATTATAGGATATGATAATATCATATAATTCACCCAGTGATACGTATTATATATCTTTAATATCTTAATTTTAGTGAAATAACCTGTTCAAAATGTTTCTCATAAGTTTTTTTAACAATGATAAAATATTCAATATTTTCACCAAACCCTAAAATATTGATAAAAATTTCATTAAAACTTGTAAAATAATCATTATTTATCTCTTACATAGACATATTAATGCATTCAAATTTTCTTCTCCAAATTTGTAATTTAGTCTCCTTAACTTTCACATTTCCTTTTTAGTTTCTTTCTAGCTTATCATAGATTTCTTTAGCTGATTGAAGTTCCAACACTTTTGTGTAGTTTTTATCTGAAAAGTAAATTCAAATGGAATTTTTTTCCGTACCATAAAACTCCATATTTATTTTCAAAAATCAACCCAATTAAACACCAACCCAATCACTCAATCCAAACCATGATAAGTCCCAATAGGCATTCACGATCCTCCCGGGATGAAAACTAATTCCGAGAATCCAATACAAACTATTAAGAACAATTTATTACATAAATAAAAGATAATTAAGTAAATAATAATATAAAAAATAAGACTAAACTATCATCAGAAAAGAAATAAAATTGGACATACCTTAATCTGACCCTATGGTTCACCACCAACCATTGAACCATCATCGCTCAATAATGATTAAGATCATGTTGGTAGAAACAACAAAAGCTAAAAACAAAGGTAGAGCTCTAGGTATGAGTATTAAAACTCATTAGGAATACTTGAATAAACTACTCCTTATATGTTAACTTTAAATATAAAACCTATACATTCTAGTATAGAAATATAAATAAATAAAATAATGTTTTCAATCCATTCCAAAACAAATAACAGGCTACAGCTTCTAAAAACCATTTTTTCTCTTTTATCTTGAAAACGTTTTTAAGAGAGGGATGGATTTTTCTAAAAACCCATTTACATAAAATATCCCACAGTAAAGGAATAATTTCCATAGGTTATAATGGAAAGTAAAACATGTTTTTCAATATTATTTAAAATGAAAGGAAAATTGATCCGAAAGAATTTAATGAAGAAGTACCATAGAAAAATAGGGGTAAATGATAGTAAACACCATGGTAGAATCCATAAGTATCTAGGTTGTTAGGGACCTAGGATTATTGTACTTTTATAATAAATATATATAAAATTTTATCATGAATGATCCACTAGAGAGGTCACAATAAAAGTTTTAGCGATCCCCAAGTAATCATCATCCATTTAGTTAGTGTTGTAGTGCGAAATTTCTGAAGATCCCAAGTCATTTACCAACTGACCCAAATGGAATAATTTCCCATAAAAACCCACATATATACCCAGTATTAACATGTGATCTATTTGTTTTGTCAAAATATAGAAATTATTCCTTTTAAACCACATACAAATTTACTATCATTCATAGAAAATCCACACATGTCTTGCACCATCTTTCAATAAAACCATAGGGGAAAATCTATTTCACAAACATCTGACACACAACAAAGAATATTTTAAAACACCCATGAACCATTCTAAATAATTTTTGAAACAACCTTTGAGATCTTTATAAATCATTTTTACCATTAATACTTTATGGAAAACTGGTTAGTAGACCAAAACGTATTTGGATTTTCTAATACACGTGTTAAAAATCATTTGAAACACAATTGAGGATTTAAAATATTTAATGTCTTGAGAAAATCTTGAAAACATAATTTATTAAAGGGTTTACTTGTAAAATCTTAGAGGAAAACATGAAAAACTTGGGAAAATCCAATAATGATCATTAAAACCATTTTTCATAGCATAATATATTATTTAATAATAGAAACACCCTTTATAAACACACAAGAAATCAAAGAACTCAATTTTAAGGCTCGTACATAGAGAAATGACTTAAAAAAAACTACTTTTGAAGATATAAATCCAAATACACTCTTTTATACTTACACACACATGAATTTAGACAAACATACACACACACACATATATATATCCTTACCTGTAATATAGATATTCTCCTCTTTATGAGGGAATATATATAAAAGGGTATATATATATATATATATTCCATACCCATGCATATATGTGTATGTCACCCACATGAATGGTGGTCCATAATACACTAGGTAAACATAAAAGAAACTAAAAAATCACAAAAACCATAAATTTAAGTTGTGGAAAATTTTAATAATTAAAGAAACCTTACCCAAATCTAATGGAAAAACAACTTCCTTCAAAGAAAATGGATAGAACCACATTAACCGATACCTATGAGCCCTAAGAACCAAGAATCAACAAATTAAATACCCAAAAATAAAAAGGATGATAATGGGAAAACCTTCCTAAAAAATTAGAAATCAAATTGAAAGGTTATAGGGATTCAATCTCGGGTTGAACAAGACCCGAAGATGACATGGAATACACTAGAAAATGAAATTCATAAGAAAACAAGATCAAAAAACCCTCTAGGGTTCATCCATAAGTGACACACAGTGAGAGAGGGAAGAAAAAGGAAAGAATAGCAGAAATATTGGGATAAAGAGATCATATCTTAAGAATTTAAACCAAAATCATAAAGAAATAGGGATAAAATGAAAAAGATTGTAGGTATAGTGAGGGGGGAGAATGTGATTACAAGGGAGAGGGGAGGGGGGTTTGGGTCACATGATAAGGTGAGGAGAAGGGGGATGCAAGATTTTATTATTATTATTAATATTATTATTTTTGTTATTATTTACTTTAAAAAAAATGGGGGCATGCACGGTTTTGGTGTACAGTTTACCAAAACATGCACCAACCATGCACCCTTTACTAGGAACACCGAGAACCCACACCATTTGGTGGCATAGTTTGATAAAACATGCATCAACCATGCGAAACCATTCTGTCAAAATGATATATTCATCTACATAGATTTTGTACAGTTTGAAAAACTATACCACCAAATCTTGTGACAAACAAAAATTCCAAAAAATATTTAAAATTTCTAATTAAAATAAGAAATTCACTAAAATAATAATTAATTAAATAAAATAAATAATTTTGGGTTATGGTGTGACAATTATACCCACCATTGACACTTTTGTAACCTAAAAATTTACCCAAAAACCGAGGAGCAAAATACAGACTCAAAAATCATCAAGACAAAAAAAAAACATGAAACACAATGTGACCTTTCAAATCTACAAGTAGCACCTAAAAAACTCAAAATAAGACATCAAAAAGGCCCATAGCGGGTCTCCACACCATTAATTAACTTATTATCAATGAAGTTTCACTAAGTAGAATTCTCAATGAAACCATCCACCAAAACAAAAAGGGTTTAACCACAGAGACTTGAACATGAAAATTTATCAAGACAAAATTTAAAATTTCTCAAGAAACATACAACTCTAAATGAGTACCACATAAAAACAAAAACAGATCCAAAAGAAGACTAACTATTTAAGAGTTTATATTCCATAAGTCACAACAATATAAATTTTTGGAAATAGGCCACCAAGATATTCAAAATGAAAGTTCTCAAGAATAGAAAACTACAAAGGGGAAAAATTTAATAATCACCACTCTAAAGTTGGAGACACATGTCGGATGTACATACCCACTCATATGGAAACTTCTATACTATATGAAAAGATTCACTTTGAGACCTATGTATATATCCTCGATGTCTTGAAGCATATACTAAACCATAGTTAGGAATTGATAATCCAAGACCAAAACTCCTTCTTTCTATAATTCAACTTATGAAACTTCTTCATTTATCATAAGTGACCACACAAATGACAATATTTTATAGGATCATTGAAATATGGATTAGAGTTACCAAACTATTCACACTAGAGAAAAACAAGTGTGTGTTCTTATGAATGATTGGTAGAAACTTAGATGTAAACATGTCTGGAATAGGTTCCTCTCGTTCAAAATCCACACTGGATGGGGAACCTCCATAAGTACAAAAAAAACTGGAGTATAAACTGCCACATGATTCCCTTTGATACTTTCCCAGATGAAAGAATGTGATCCTTGAACCCTATATGAAGACCTCACATGAAAATAGGATCTTCCAACTAGTAAATCAAAACTATTTCTAAGGAAACCAGTTCATTGAAATGGTCAACATTCCCCCCCATCGTTAGTTAACCTTATCGAGCATCCATGAGATTTGTAACATTCTTCTCCTCCACTTACTTAAGAATAAACCATTGGATAAAAGTGGTCTTGAAGATCCCCTAACACATCCTAACTCGCAACGAGGGTGGAATGATCACCTTCCACTGGTCCAGTCCCAGTCCTTCAAACATACCCAAGATAACTCATACTCTCACAACATATAAAGTTCCTAAAAACCTAAAGACACTCTAAATTTCTTTAAGAAATGCTATATAATATAACATACCATTGTAACTTTATAAAAATGGTAAAAATTAAGAATTCCCTAGCTCCACCACTCCACTGGAGTCTAGGAAAGGCCAACAAATAGAATATTCTCCTTAAAAACCTTCCAAGTCTCTCTTGGAAAAATACTCTAAACAAAGTAAAGCACAAAACCAAATCAACATCAAACTAAAACGTGACCAATTAAAATTTTAAACAAAATACCTATCTCATAAACCAAAACATCACAAAATAAAATAAAAAAATAAATCATCGCTCAACGAAAATAAAGCCATGATAATATCAAAAAACAAACCAAGAACCTTCCTTAAAAATAACCATTTATAAATTTGCCCATTTTGAAATTAAAATATTTTTCTACTTTCAAAACCATTCTAAACATCAAATCCCATTTCCAATTAATTTTTCCATTTTATGTTCTCTTGGATAAAATCAATTCCGATATATCCACTTCTAAATCTAGAGTACCACGTACACTTCCCCTTTGAAACAAAAAAAAACATATTAAAAAAAGAATCATTTTCCCTTTTAAAACCCATTTTTTTCACTCCAAAATCCATTTTTAAAAATAATTTTTCTTTCAAAATACACTTACACAACTGAAATCAAACCAAAGAATGAACCATATATAAAAAATTAAAATAAGTAACTAATGATCATGCATAACCCGACCAGATTATTTAGTAGACCATACACTAAGCATGCACTGAACACTATAAGCATATTTAACTATTCACTTAGGAAATACATGTGTTTCTATACCATGTAAAATCATCGTGAAACACCATATCACTTTCACATTCACCCCTAACATACACAAGCTCATTTTACTAAAAAACACTGATAACATAAACACAAAACCAAAAATAAAGTATCAAAACCCAACTACTTAGTGAATCAAGTATCATCATGAGTGGTGGTGGTTAGGAACTGACCCATGAACTACCTTATAAGCCCCAATAATCATATATATAATATAGCTAACATCACATATAACAAAGGGATCCTGTGATACCATTTTGTCATGAACCAACTTGGGTAAACCCCAAACCAGTCACCTGGTCATGCCCACAATAAGGATTGAGAGGCATTCCTGATCACCCTAAGGATGACAAAAAGTGTTAGACATTAAATATACACAATTAGGAATAGTTTATCTCATAAAAAATGCAATTAAGTAAATAAAAATAGAATAAATAATATTTAACTGAAGGAAGAAAAAAAATAAAACTAGACATACCTCGATGTGACCATACAGGTCACCACCAACCATTGAACCAACATTTCTCCATAGAAACTAAGAACGAGTTGGAAGTAGCACCAGAAGGTAAACAAATATAAAGATATAGGCATGGGTATTAAAACGTAGTAGGAATGACTGGATAAAATTTTCCCATGCCTTAAATATAAGAAGAAAACAAAGTCATGATATTTTGTAAATATTAATAAATAAAATAAGGTTTTATATCCATTCCAAATCAAGTAACATGTTTGAGATTATGAAAATAATTTTTCTCCTTTACCTTGAAAACTTTTTAAAGAGGTAGATGTATTTATTTTTTAAAAAAGCCTATTTACACGAAGGATCACATGGTAAAGGAATCATTTCATTAGGTTCTACACAATGTTGGAATGTAAAAAATATTAATCATTATTTTTTAAATGAAAGGAAAGCTGAGAATAAAACATTTAATGAAGAAGTAAAATAGAAAAATAGGGGTAAATAATATAAAGCACCATGGGCGAATCCCTAAGCTGCTAGGTTGTTAGTGCCCTAGGATCCCTATAACTTAGTGATCAATATATATTGAATGTTATCATATATGATACACTAGATAGGTCGCAAAAAAAGTTTTATTGGCCCCTAAGTCATCATCATTCATTTAATTAGTGTTTTAACATGAACTTGGTGAAGATCCTAAGTCATTTCCCTATCAACCAAAATGTATTAATAGTACATAACAACCCACTTAGATACTCAGGATTCCCATGTGCTCTATTTTATTTACATATAAATTCCCCTTTTTAAAACCACACACAAATTAACTATAGTTAAAAAATAATCCCCACGTGTCTAGAACCATATTTAAACAAAACCACAGGGGAAAAATCAATTTCACAACCATATCACACACCAAAGAATATTTTAAAACACCCATGAACCATTATAAATCATTTAGGAAACAACTATGAGATCTTTATAAATCATTAATACCAATAATCCTTTATGGAAAACTAGTTAGGGGACTAAAACATCTGTAGAATTTCCAATACATATGTTGAAGATCATTTGAAACACATTTGAGTATTTAAAATATTTAACATATTGAGACAAGCTTGAAAACATATTTTAGTAAGGGGTGTACATATCAAATATTAGAGGAAAACATGAAAAACTAAAGAAAATCTAATACAAATCATCACAACCATTTTATAGCATAAACATATTATATAATAATGAAAACAACATTTAGAAACACACAAGAAATCAAAGAATTCAATTTAAAGGATCAAACATAGGGGACTGACCTCAAAATACACAACTTTTAACTGTGGAAATCCAAATCCACTCTTTTACGATTACCCTCACATGAATTTACACACACACACACACACACACATATATATATATAAATACACACTGCTATAATGTAGATACTCCCCTCACAATGAGGAAATATCTAAAAATAGGGAATATAAATATATGCCTTACCCATGCATATGTGTGTATGTCACCCTCACAAATAGAGGTCCAAATCACACTAGGGAAAAATACCAGAAACTCAAAAATTACAAAACCTGTAAATCAAAATTGATAAAAAGATTAATCATGGAAGAAACCTTGCCAAAAACCAATAGTGAAACCACTTCCTTCAATGACAATGGCCAGACTTGACCTAGAATAAGACCCATGAACCCTAAGAACCCAGAATAAAGAAAAAAATACATAGAAATTAAAATTCATAGCATGGTCAAACCTACCTCAAAAAATAAAATAAAATTTCAAATGTTCAAAATCTTTAATCATGGGTTGAAGAAGACTGAAAGAGGATATCACATACCCTATACAAGAAAATTCCCAAGAAATTGTAATGAAAACCTTTATATGGTTCAGCCACGAGTGACACGTAGTGAGGTAGGGGAGAAGATTTAAAGAAAAGATGAAATAGAGGGAGAAAGAGATCATAACTTAAGGACTCAGACTAGAATCATGAAGAAATAGCAAAAAATAGATAGATAATATAGATCTAGAGAGGGGGGATGGCATGCATGTGAGGGAGAGAGAGGGGTTTTGGGATCAAGAGATTAGGAGAGGGAAATGGGGAAAGTAAGGGTTTTATTATTATTATTATTATTATTATTATTTCTTAAATAACACATGTGGGACATACAAGATTTTGGCGCCTGGTTTACCAAACCATGCACCAACTGTGCACCCTTTACTGGGAACATTGGGAACCCACATGGTTTGGTCACACAGTTGGATAAACCATGTTCCAACCATGTGAAACAACTCTTTCAAAATGACAGATTCACCCGTACAGCTTCCACATGGTTTGGCCAACCATGCAACCAAATCATGCGAGAAGAAAAAATTCTAAAAAATTTGATAATTTCTAAATTAAAACTTGTGTTCAAAACGAATATAATTAATTAAATAAAATAAATAATTTCAAGTCAGAGTGTGACATTTATTTTCTCTGAAAAATACATTGGACCATTCCCCTTAATGGGTAGAAAGTCAACAACTATAACATCTCTAACCTCCAATTGAAGATCTATAAAACATGGAAACAAATTGTTATTATAGCCATGATAATTTTCCAATAAAATTTAGGCATACCCCTACTATTGAAAGATTTCATTTTTTCCATCATCAGTTCTTGAATGGATTAAAAAGATGGAACCATGCTTTGTTAATAGTTAAAGTGCCTAGAATCTGGTTTCTCTATAGATAAGGGATGGTGAATCAATGGAGAACAATATTATAATTTATTATAACTTAAATAACCATATATAAAATCTTAAATTTCGATTCAATTACATATAAATTATGAGACTCACTTGATCATTTATAAAATAAAAGATCAATGAACACAAATATTTTTATAAGGTTTGGATCCATTATGGGAAACCTACTCCTTGTCGTGGTTGGTTAGTCTCTCCAATTATATATTGTTCACTATAAAAACAACTATTTATAATATTAAAAAATGATAATAGATTCAAACTATTCCAGTTTGTATTCACACTAGATTTAAAATATTCACATTGTAAACACATATATATTTGAAAGTAGAGTGAGAAAGATCTCTTTAAATCTTGGGTTCAACAACAACATATCATGATCTTACTTTTATGAACCTCATCAATATTCAATAATATATTCCCAAATTTATAGAGAATTATATGTTGATATTATTCTCAATTATAAAACATAGATTTGATATACCAAATCCTTGAGATCAAACAGATGCGGATGATTACTATTTAACTTTGGACATAATACTCTCATACACTCACATCTTCTTAGATACACAAATAAATACCTAACACTTAGCCTCTCTCTCAAAATAATATCCATATTTTTGAAACATAGAAACTAATATAATTAAAATAATTCAATAAATATAGTATCTATCTTAAAACCCTTGAACCATCTTACAAAAGAATCATACGCCACAATATTTTTCTTTCCTTATTTAGTTAGACTCAAAAAATTTCTCCACTATCTCAAAATATCATCACCTTAAATTAACTGAATTATATAGCATAATTCCACTCATAACATTTTAATAATTTTTTTTCTTAGTAAATTCCCATTGGGAGTCTTCTATAGCTTTGATCACTATCAAATAACAATTCACAAATAAATGAATTTTTTATTTTTATATAATACCCAAGTATTTATTCTCAATGAACCAGTAAAAAATCATTTTCTTCATATATTAGAATCACTTAGAACCTTAAATATAAAAAATAAAAAAACCCATCAAGAATCACTATATTAATAGCTTCAAGTGATTATATAAACTATAAACCATCAAAGAATCATAAAATTAAAATCCCAAAATGAATTTTTAGCGATCCTTCTTCAGTAAAGTAACATTAAAAAACACAAATATTATTCAAATAAACAAGGTCAAAATATCCAATAAATATTAACATAGATCAATACTTTTGAATTATTATATTAATCAGGTCGAATCAAATTTTAAATGTGATGTTTTAATCATTAATGATCAGTTTTAGCATAATTGGATTTTGATTGTTTAGAAAATTGAAATTATAGAAACTCAAAAAATTTATATGGATAAAATGAACCTTTTAAACTCATTATTATGGGCCTCCATGATTAGATATTTCATTATTATAAATATATAATAATCATGCTTATGAATTCTAGATATCTCTATACATAAGGATAAATGATGTTTACATGGATAGATGATTCTCATACGAGTCTTTATACGTATTTAGACTCCATTATTATGGATCATTTATCCTTACATGAACTGATTCTTACCCATACCTTCTTGATAACATAATATTTTTTCATATAAATATCATCCTTATGGGTGAATGATCCTTATTAATGACATGATTATGAGAAATTACTTATAAAAAAATATAACTCCCAACATAATTATAGATTCTTTTTAAACATCCACTGAATCAATTCAAAACAACTTAAGAATAATTAAAATCATCTCAAAAACATTATTCATATCTTAAACTAATACATTGGAAGCCTCTGATGATTCTCAATTAAGATTGAAAAAAAATTAAACCCAAAATCTCCAAGATCACTTCAATTTTTGGTATAGGTCCTCTAGTCATCCACAAATTCTCACAAACTGGCATGATAATATAGCCTTTAAAAAACCCAACATCATGGTTTTTCCCTTGTATTCATAGCATATTTCAATGGGAAAAGGTCTCATGTCAGGGATAGAGTTACACCTATATTTTTAGGTACACAATAACTTTACCATTCCCAAATGTGGGGATCATAACTTTCTAATAGTCACACCCTAAGCAATATTCTAGTTATAGCTAGGTCACACACACCTAAGGGGAGTACTGGAAACCCTGGGTCCAACAATCTCCCCCTCATAATTACCTAATGGGAACTTAAAACTTCATTACCATTGATACTAAGTATAGGTCCTATGACCATACACCCATGTTCATAGGACTATATGATACAATTCATATTGGGTTTCCCACCCTCATGGTTTTATCCCCAGGTGTAACACTATATTTCTATAGGAAAAGGAGTCATATCCTAGAGAAGGTTGCAGCATTATTATTAGGTAAAACATACTTTCCCATGACCGAATCTGGGACTCAAAACTTTCTAACAACTTCATCCCAACCAGTAAGAATCTTACAACCAGGTTACACACACTCAAGGGGAGCATCAGACAAGCCTGGTTTCAACACATTAAAAATAAGTACCATTATACTAAATCAAGAACCATAAAATAAATAAAAAACAACATGTTGTCTCTCACTACATAATGGTTTATTATTTTGTGTATAAATTCAAAAAGTGAAAAATGTTAGATTTTTGTTAGGCATTTTTAGGATGGTAAACATTGTATTTAGGGTGAAATAGTGTAAGATATTTATTTGTGTTAAAATATTTGTAGAAAAGAAAATAAAAAATCATTTTTACAGAATAAAATAAAATACAGAGAAGATCCATAAATATGATAGAACCCTAGGGAGTAATAAGGTGATGAATAATTGGTTTATTGTCCTGGAATGAGCGCCATTATTTGTATGGATTTAATGAACATCACATATACAAAATAATTAGGTCCCCTTCAACTAATTTGGTAATGAGTTTGAGAATATGATGGGAATATATATTAAATTAATTAATTATAATTTTTAGTCCTAAAAAAGTGGCTAACTAATAAAGAAAATATAAAATATATTGATATTGGTAGGTGTGCATAATTGGTGGACATCCTCCACAAGATGCATAACATTCGAGAAAAATTTTATGATATTATGTTTATTCTCAGCTTTTAGGATAAGTAAATATTGAGGCCTTTAATTTTTTTTATTTTATTTTATAAAAATAAAAATTTAAAAAATGGGTTGGTCCATGGCTCACATGGGATATCCCATATAGGCTATGAAATGAAAGAACCAAATTTAAATGAGTTAATTTTATACATAACAATAAATTTAAAATCCCAACTTATGATTTTTTATGGGAAAAAAATTTAAGACCATCATGACTATCATATATACACAACTTTTATCTCATCGATTCTCTCATCATGGTATCCTCAATATCCTTATTGGATTTTATTAGTAACATAATTTGATGAATATATTACAACTTTTTTTCATATTTATTATTCTTCCTACATAACCAATTTATTTTCTTTCACTGATACCAATTGAAGAAACTTTAAAAATTAGTTAATAGTTCTTTAAAACCAATTGAAAATAATATGAAGAAAAATGATTTCGATATTTTTTTGAAACCAAGTAATTTATTCTTCCATAACTTAATATTTTATTTTATTATAAACTTAAAAAAACACAAATAAATGAAATGTTTCTTTTAATATAAAATTATTCTTCTTAAAAAAACCCTTTATTTAAATATTATAATATATCTTTAATTTTTATTCTTGATAAGTTAACCACTTTCCCCTTAAATGTTTATTGAAAAACCCCGTCGCTTTAGTTATAATAATTTTTTATCTATGAACCATATCCAACATTGATATCATAATATAATGAATTAAATAGAAGAGGATAAGAACTAAGTACCACATCTATGAAGTGGTGACACTTGAAATCCTTTATTCAATATAAAATTCTGAAATGTACTCTCCCCCTTTGATTCAAGTCCCACTTTATTGATTTTAATCATAATTTTCTCATTAAAATTGTGTTGAAACATCAATTTATTAAATATATCTCCCGAATGTGATTTTATGAAATCAATCGCCACTAGTTTCTTGATAGAAAAAAAATATATATTTAATAATCCCTACTCAATTTGACCAAATTTATTGAAATCAATTATATTTTCATATACCTTGATTATGGTTTAGAGATCAATGGTTATTAAACTATTTTCCTAATAAATAACATATTTTGAATAAGTGATTCACAAATTCTAATGATATTATGAGATTAAACACTATTTTTAATTATTATATTTTGTTTTATAAAGGGTCTTATATATTTTTTATCACCTCTATAATCTAAATAAATATTATTTTAACTAATTTGATCACCAACTTCTGAATTATATTTAACTTCACATTTCAATGTAATGATTTTTGAATTTCTAGCAACTTCAACACACTTTCTCAATCATCAAAATGACAGTGGGTTATATTTGATAATCCACTTTATTATAAATTTTTTGTATGATTTCATCATCATTATCATATGATGAGACCATTGAGAGTGATAATTAAATTATTCCATTTGTGAAATAGTTCTTTCAACCAAGAGTTAAAGTTATCTTAAAAACACCACTATACCATATGATGTGGTGCTAGGATTGTAATGCCTAGATATTTTAGTACTAATTTAAATAAAATGTTGAATAACATGTTTCACATAAAACAAAAAACTAAAATGAAACCATGATACTTTTATTAAGATAAAATTACAAGTATTATAATGAGACCATTATAATATAACCATTAAATCAACAGGAATAAATAGAAGTGATCATGTTATGAGATATTTATAAACATTTGATGAAATGGAATCATGTAGTATAAGATTCATTATGAGGATCATTTATCTAAGCTTGGAAAATAAGTGGATTCCATAAGATTTGATCTTTACAAAGCCCAATTTGAGTTCTAAAAATTAACATATAAGTGAAACCCTATTGAGGAAATGTTCAAGCCCATGAAATTTTCCATGCGATCCATGCTAGTGGAATAACCTCCCATGATGACCACTATAACTTATCTCATGCTTAGGTATTATATAGATATATTAAGATATTTTTTAAGTAGAAATTAAGATGTTATAAACTTGTAATTATCAAGTTAATACATTATTTATATATAACATTTATTTTATACATTTAACATTTTTAATTTTAAATAATTTTTTTATTTATAATACAAATTCTTTGATGAAACTCAATTAATGTAGTTAAATAACTAATAATATCATTTTATGCTAAAAATGTATTTAAAATAAAATTGTATTTTTATCCAATATAATATATGAAACTAATTATATATTATTTATTTGAATAATATATTAATACCAATTTAATTAATAACTAATAGGATGTAATAATAAGAATAATTAATATTTTAAAATTTATTTTCATATGAAAATAGTTTTCATTATATTTTTAATTAAAAATTAAATTATAATATTTTATATTTGAAGTTTATAAAATTATCTTCATTATTTAATTCAGGATTCAAAAATTATACTAGGGTGATTTTTTGAGATTTTTATGAAATATATGATTTTTAGGTGAATAGTGAAAAATACATTTTTTATTAATATCACAAAGTTTATGACTTTATCATGATATAATCATGAATAAAAAATTATATAGAACATTTTTCACGAACATGATTATTTTAATGAGTAAAATTATTTATTCAAAAATACTATGTTGAATTTAGTAAACCCATGTGTAACATTTTGAATCTTGAGTTATCTTTTATTGTAATCAAAATGAGTTTTCGTATTTTTCTTTTAATTATGGTTGGACAAGGTATGATTATATTTTTGGCATATTTTTAAATCCAATTAACTCTTATTTAAAAAATATCAGGACAATTAATTTCATATATATCAATAGTATTTAAAATTTTATATTAATTATAATTATTTTAAGCATAAAAATATACTTTTTCTAGATATATTTTTACGCATTATGCATGCTAATATTAATATTAATTTTCATCACCCTTAGAGATTATATTTAGAAAAATGGATTTAATATTTGGAATAATTATATATAATTTATATAATAAGGACCATTTTATTTTTATTCATTAAAATTAAATTACTTAGATAAAAATTAGTTACCACGATAAAAAAAATGTTCAAAGTGAAATATCTAAGAGTAAAATACATAAATATAGGTTTGAAAAATGTGTTAAAACGTGTGGTTGATTCTTAATAAACCTTAAATATTCCCTAATCCATTATTATTCAATGTTTGATCCACTTGACCTTTAAATAGTGACTTTACCTTATATTATTATGAAAATGTCACTCCTCTCCATTATAAAAGGAGTCCTCACCACCCCAATTTCCATATCCTTCCATGCCACTTATATTTATCCCAAATCTGGTGAAATAACTCCCTAAAATTTATATACACTTCTTATAGTTTATTCTCCTCTAAAAAGACAAAATCTTAAATCCTTAATCCATTTTTTATAGAAGATCTTCCAAGAAGTAAGATAACATTTTCAATTACTCATTTTTCTTTCATTTTCATTTATTTATTCTTCCACTTCCCTTGAATATAATATACCCAGGTTAAAATAATTTTATAAATTTTATAAGTATAATTAAATGTTATTATTTTTATGGGATAACTATTTTCTACCCTCCTCCCAACCATAAATAAATAAAAATGTCACTTTTATCATATACGAACTACCACCTCTATAAATGATGTAATAAGTTATTTTTAACCTCCATAAAGGGATGGTTGAAAGGAGTAATATAGTGAATAAATATGTTATTTAAAAAATTATCAATATTTTGACAACATAAAACAATTCCTACCTTCTTTATGTTCTATGGAAAACGAGAATAACTTCTATGTGTATTTGCAGACTACCACCTTTATAAAGAAACCTATGTCATTTTTCATATAGACATTTCTTATTTATATTAATATTTTATAACATGATTCATCATCATAAAAAATATAAATTATATCATTATTTTTTTTAATAATTATGTTATTTCAAAATGACACCTTTCATAACTATAAACCTCCATATATTATAGTTTGTTATGTGTTGGGTCAGTTTAACCACCAACTTGAACAATGATGTAAATTTATATCATGGAAAAAGATAGAAAATTAACTACTGGTGTTATTATAAATTAATGAAAAAAATAATTTTTTTATTATGGTTCTTGAAATATCATATTAATATTTAACTTATTATTATTATACCACCCTTTTGTTTGTTAAAAATTACCGAAACAAGATCATCATTAACTTTTTCATCATGAATCAAAACTAAAATAATTATGGAATGAAATTAGAACATTATAAATCCTTATAATACCTATATTATATTACCTATAATGATACCATAACTATTAAATTTTAATCGATTAAAAATAATTAACCTCTCCATGATGAAACTAGAACTAAATAAATAATATAAATTAATAAAATCCAATAATAAAAATTATATTTAACTAATATATTTGTAATAAATGATTACAAATAAAGTGTTTGGTTTTGTGGAACATTATTTAGAGTTTCATTAGATATAGTTTTATATAGACATGAACAAATATTGATCTTTTATAGACCAATTATATGTTTCTTTTCCAACTGTGATGTTTCATAGAATTTTGGGTAGAAAGTTTGCTATCAGATTTAACTTCGAGTGAAAAGTTAGAATCATACATAGTTTGAGTGGTTGTAACTTCATTAGACTAAAGAATTATACAATAAGGATTTTAGGATCTAATAAATATCATCAGAAACAACTCTCAAATTTTTTATTCTTAGGATACACTTTCTTAGTTACTGGATGTTGCGTTTGACTATTGGTGGCTTCATGGAGTGTCGCTATAGTGTATTACCCATTGATCAAGCCAATGGGTGGTTGATTATGAAACATGAAGTTCAATGAAAACTATTTTCATGAATATATACCTTTTTAAAGATGTGGTTATCCCAACTTTGATGTTGGAATAACATCTATATGAATAGTGTGAGTTTATAACTTAATTTTACAAGTCTCTACTTTGGAAAAGAAGTGAGGGAGTGTTTTATAATCACTTATATCTTTTGAAATGAAAAATGTTTGCAGTGTTCTCCTATGGATATATGAATTTTTTAGAACTAGGTTTAAACTTATTTTCCATAATGTAAGTGTTATATGAAGTACAATCTTGGAGTTTTATGTGGTGATTAGGTTGGAACTATCTTCTAAGTTAAAATTTACATTACTCTGGAATTGGAGGAGGTTATAAAATAATCACATAGTCTGATAACATTATGAATCTTTTCCTCCACATAGGATAAAGTGATTGGATTAACATACATCATTAGCCAGTAAAATTTATCTCACCAGTTCCATTCACTAGGCTGGATGGGTGATGATTACTTTTCATGGGGTTCATTAGATTTCCAATAAGTATTATCAAAGAGAATATAGTTTGGTTGTACTTCCTTCAAAGTATTTAGGTAATTTCTCCCATTGTCTTGAAAGTTCTTTTATTTTAATTGTTTTAATACTATTAGAAGAATGATTTCAAAGGATAGAAATTTTTATATTAAAAAATTGTATGGAATAGGATTTTCATTTTGAAGAATTAATCTAGAAGATCTTTTTATACAAAAAATATTTTGATGCACCTTTTTTCAAAAGGTTTCTTGAAATAACATACAATGAAACTTAGGAGTGGTTGGATAAGAAGGATTTATCCTTAATCAGGATGTATCCTATGATAAATGTTGCATTCAATATTAGGGATAAGAAAACTACAATGTAGGTTATAAAGTCATTGGCTAAAATGTATGAGAAGCCAATGACTCTTTGCATAATTTTCATGTTGTGAAGAGTTTTCAACTTGACAAAGTCAGATGGAAGGATTTATACCAATAATGTGAATGGAATTAATATAATCTGAGGGAATATTGAATATGTGATGGTGATATTTAGAGATGATGTTTGAGGTTTAATTATTTATAACTCACTTCTATAAATATGGGATTTCATAGTGACAGTGGTGAAAAAATCCAGTGGAAAGGAAGATATAATATTTGATGATATTTAAAAATTGATCTTTAATGAGGAATAATATAGTTAAATCTCTGTATAGAAATTATCTCAATACTATTGGGCAAGGATAATCAGTTCATTGAACATACCATTAGAATAAGAAATCTTTAGTAGATAAATCCATGTGAATAAGTCAATTTAAATTGATAGGTTCAAGTCCTATATGATATCTCTGTGGAAAAAAATACATATAAATAAAGATTATAGAAATTGAATAGATGCTTCCACTAATGTACATAAAAACTCATTCAGTACAACAGATAGAGCGTCAAACTTGATACTAAGTATGATCATTATAGAATAGTTATGGGTTATTACTCAGGGGAATCATTCCATTTAAATTGTGAGAGAGGGTGCATAGTTAATTTTGAATTAGGAATATTAGGAATAGTACATCCAGATGAATATTAATCTCTATAAATAGTTTTGAAAGTTAATGTGAACATTTTTTTTAAAAATTAGAGGTATCAGGATACTATAAGGCATTAGATAAATTATAGGCCTCTATAAGAACATCATATCGGTGGGAAAACTTTATGATGTGGGTTTCGAAACAAATTTATAAAATGGATTTTATAAGATTAGTAAAGGTTCTATTGTGATTGATTATAGAGTAAACAATTACACCCTATATCTTACCAAATTAAGTGATAATTTTGAAACAATAAGAATGAATTCATTGGATGGTCTAAAAAAGTGGCATTGTAAGTTTGGTCACCTCAATGAGAAAAATATTAATTTTTCAGTCGAAGGGAATACTCGAACATGAATAGAAGGACCTTGGAATATATGATAGTTGTATGTTAGGAAATAATGAAATATTTTCCTCCTACTTGGATAGAATACATATGTGGAATCAAAAGTTAGAACTTTTACATTCTGATGTTTGGGGTCCAACCCGTGTTCACTCATATAGAGGGCTACTTTTATTTGTGAGCTTGAATAATGATGATACTTGTAAGTTCTGTATATACTTATTTAATAATAAATCTGATGGGTTTTAAGAATTTTTTATTGGAAATATATGGATGATAAAGAGTGTGAAATAATGTTGAAAATTATCTAGATATATGGTGGGTAATTTACCCGACACAACTTTGATAAATTTTATATGAAGAAGTGGATCAGGAATGAGAATACTATTCCAAGGATTAAAAAAAATGGAATTATTTAAAAAATTAATCATACATTTATAGATAAATATCAAAGTATGAGGCTTCAATTGGTAATATTTAGGGGAATTTGGGTAGAATACTTGAATATAATGACTTAATTAGTGTACATAAGTTTAGATTCACCTATAAGCTAGGAACATCTTAAGGAAAATTAGTTTTGATAAATATCATAGTAAAACTATCTTATGATATTTAAAAGTGTCACATATGTTCATAATGATTCTATTTATAGAGATAATATGGAAGAAAAATCCATTTTTTTCTTTTCAGATATGGGGATGAAAACTTTGGTTATTTCTTATGGGATGATAAAAATAAAAAATTCATCCAATGTTAAGATTTTATATTTGATGATGATATTATATGGAAATATCATAACCTATATGATAATAATGTTAAGGATAGTTCAATAATCAATGTTCAAGAAGATTAAACAGAGGTTACTAAAGAAACATCAATTCCAGAAAAATTAGAGGTTAGTGCTATGATAGTCATGGTATCTGATTGAGGCAGATCAAAAAAATCATTTATATATGGTGAATGATTAGACAGAAAAGTACCAAACATATAATGATCAAACATAAAATTACCACATTTAAGACTACTATATAGAGATGTCTAAATAAAGTAACCCGAGGTTATGCTGAGAAGATCCACTCGCATCAGGAAACGTGTTAATAGGTTTGGGGATGATATGAAATTATTAATTATAATACACGTAGGGGAACCATATTTTCTATAAGAATCAAATACTCTTAGAGAATCTAAATAGTGATAGTCAACCATTGATTATGGAATTATAAGGACTCTTCCTTAAACATTACATAATCTTGTAAATTATTTTAGAATTCAATTCTTTACATTCCCAAATATCTTTTTGGTTTATTGTTTTAGAAAATTAGGAACTAATTCATACATATAATCCCACAATAATACCAAGTGATTACTACAAAAACAATATCTATTTTTTTTCATAATACAAATGTTTTTAATAAAAACATGAAATCTTTCATGAAAAGTCTTCACAACATTCATCTTGGAATCTCCTTTTCTCTTACCCATCCTTAAACCCAGTGATTTTTTTAAAACATGGGATGAGAAAAAAAATATTAGTAAGGGATATAAAAAAGGTATATAAACCATTAGTATATGAATACTTATAAAAATAGTAAATCACTTTTAATAAAGATGTAATTCTCATTAAATAAGTATCATATAGTTACTTTGTGAAAACATGAGATTTTCATAAAACATAGAAAAAATAAAGAATACCATAAATGTAAATTAGGTAATAAATTAATTAATATTGTAACCATAAAAACTACCATATGATTTTTAACCCTCATTACTACATTAAAATGTAATCCTCATGACTACCTTATGACATAATCCTCTCAGCTACCATATGGCATAACAATCGTAGTTACACTTGGAGTAACCATACGATCAACCTCTAACATAAATGTACCCAATGAATTAGAGGGAGATATAGGTACCACCACCCATAATAAAAAATTCCAAAGAACTTGAACATAATCATAAAACAAGAATAATTTCATAAAAACATTGCTGTTGAATTTTTTAAAATAGAAATTTAAAAGAGGATTTTAATGAAAATACCCTTATAAAAATCATATATTTGAAGTGAGAATTGATAAAAATAATGGAATATGTGTATACAATATAAATAAACATAATAAAACATAATATAATCAAAATTTAATTTCAAAAATAATATTATTACCACATAATCTATAAATTAGAAGGTCAACCCAAAGAATGAAAATTGGGTTAAGAATTCCCTTACCTCGGGATCGTCTTACTTCAAACATGTTCAAAACTCATATATAATTGTTTAAATAGTGTTATTAATATATCAAACAACAAAATTAATATTTATAATTACTTATATCATATCTTTATAACATATTTATACCCATTTACTAATAATATTTTATCATTTTCATTGTTCCAGGATCATTTATTTCGTGGTTTCCATGGTTAGTTTATTATGAATTTTCTTGTAAGAAGGGAGAAAAGCTCCAGAATTGAAATTAAATGATATTAATGAACTTAAATAATACTAAATGGTCTTATATATCATTTTGGTAATATTATATTAGGATTAATCATTATATGAAACATTAGTGATGAGCGTTAGTTTATTTTAGTGAATTATGATCATTACAAACCACTTTTGTTTTATTAATTAATATAATATATAAAAACTTGTTACAGAAAATAATATAACTTATAAAATTTAAAATAAAATCTTATTTTACCATAATAATGATTTTATGACTAGACTTTAAGGAGGTAAAGGAAAATGAAAACATGTCGTCCACAATGTGGGTAAATCGATGCATCAGAGATGATATCTGTATTTTTAGAATTAAATGGAGATGACAAGATATTTGATGATGGATTTCCATAAAAATGATAAAATTATAGTATATATAATATAATGGTGTTTTTAATTCAACTTGGATAAGGGTAGGTGAGGAGAGAATAAGAAAATAATAAGAATTGAAAAGAAAATAAAAGAAAAAGAAAGAGGATTTTACCTCTTGAATTGTCCCCCCTCAGAACCTCCTTAAGGAAATTGGTTTTAGAATTTTGGTGAGAACCGTAGGTCTTTAATGTGTAAAATATTAATGGTATATGAATTTTCTAGAAAATAAAAAAGCTATAAGACATCGAGGTGTGCATAGAAGAGGTTGTGAGGGGTGGTATTTATAATGGAGGGGAGGGGTGTTTTCTCAGTATTACATTCATTAGTTTAATATTTTGGCTTGAGACTATAAATAATATTATAAATAAAACTAAATATATTAAAATAATGAAGGACAGTTAGAGATTTTGAGCTTACATCATCCTTACATCATCTATGACTCAATAATTCATGTATTTAGCTAATACAGTAAATTACCATATTTCACTATTCAAGTGTTTCAAAAAAATCCCAAAAAATAAACCGAACAATTTTTCAATATTTATAATTCAAAAATGAACTCAATTTTATTAATATAATTTCATAAATATGAGAAATTTAATATTTAATTAAAATAATCATTTATTCAAAATAGACCAATTTTTAAAATTATAACTGATTTTATGACACTTTGAAAAATTAATTAAGGTCTCATAAAATTATCTTATAATAATAATACAAAAAAATATTTATTCATGAATATATTTTATAAAAATACATTTTAGTTTAAATCATTATTTTAATTATAAAATTTTAATTAAATATTAATGACTCACAAAAATAATAACACTTAATTTATAATTTTCAAAAATAATTATTTACTTATTAAATGATATAAAATACCATATTTTCACTTATAGTATGGATAAGTTTTACTTATAATTTATTAGGTGAGGTTATTAATCTACTGGACAAACTACTCTTCGTAATGGCATGTTACTATTACTAATGTTAAGTTGATATTACAAAAGTTTAAATTCCATAATTTCTATTAATTCCAATTAATTCATTATACATTTATAATTATTTTGACTATTTATTTCCAGAATGAAAAAAACTAGTTTATACATACCTAGGTTGTTACATTCTCCCCACCTTATGGAAATTATATCCTCACAATTTTTATTTACTCATTAAACACGTGAGACTACCTTTCCCTCATAGCATTTTCAGATTCCCATGTTTCTTATTTTACCATGTGGTTTATTCACAAAACCATAACCTATAAAATTAACTTATTTCTCAATAATTTCTCTCTTTGACCAAAAATATAAATAGGTTTCTATTCATAATAAATATTCTCTTCTTGCTAAACTACTTATGGGATCAAAACATGAGATGAATCTGGAAAATAATTTCTAAACATTAAAACATGAAAAACATTACGTACCTGTGATAAACTCATAGATAAAGCTACTCAGTAGGTGAATAGTCTAACTTTATCCAATATTTTATAAGTTCTAATTAACAATGAAATTATCTTTCCTTTCTTACCAAAATGCATGTCACTTTTCCATGATGAGGTTTTAAGAAAAAAATTATCACCTACCTTGAAAGAAAATTATTTCTACCCATTATCTACATAACTTTTCTGCTTGGTCTGAGATGTCCTCATGTGTTGCTATATCATCTTCACTTTCTTAGTCACTTCCACTACTAATTCTGGTCCCATCAACTTCCTTTCACTGAATTTATCCCAAAAATATAGAGTTTGAAACTGCTTTCCATATAATGCCTCAAAAGGTAACATATGTATATTGGAATGAAAGATACTATTATAATAAACCTCAACTAAAGACATATTCTTCTCCCAACATCCCTGGTAGTCCATTGAATAAGATCAAAGCATATCCTCTAATGTCTGAATTGTTCACTTGGTCTATCCATCAGATTCAGGACAAAAAGAAGTGATGAAATTTAATTCTATTTACAATAACTTATGAAGGGCTTTTCAAAAGTTAGAAGTTAACTTGAGATCAGGGTCAGATTCAATGGAAAGTGAAACTCCATGTAACCTTGTCACGAACTAGACCACCCCAAGGATCGAGTTGCAAATACCATAAGCCCACCTCCATAGTACAGGGGGTGGTGACTAACACCAAAGGCACAACAGACACGGGGATGCCTTTTCCTAAGAACTTGTACACACGCAACCAACTCAATTAAAATAGTGTAGAGGAAAAAAAATAAAGATAAATCACTGATATATAAAAACCCTAAACATGCATCGGCCTCTAATTAGTACAAGCACATAAAGTAAACTGAATGGTAAAGGGGAAAAGTACTTGCCCAACCAAAAAAGTACCACAACCAAGAAATAGGTGGAAAAGTAAAATAGATGGGAGATCCCCACTCCTAAATCCTAAGTCACAAACACCACATGAGATCCAAGCACCCCGCATCCCTAGCTCCTCTGAAGTCACAATCAACCTGTCCATCATCATTAAGGGAACACCAAGTGTGGGAAAAGACAAAGCATGGGGAGAATAAAGATACTCAATAGGATTCCTTGAAGGCTTAGGGGAGAAATAGAGAGAACAAGGTACAATAAAGGAATATAGTAAATGAGTGTAGCTCAACCCAAATAAGGAGTGAATTAAGCTCATCCAAACACAAGGAGCTATAAATAGGGAGAATATGAACTTCTCGTAGAGTCTTCACTACCTATAGCAGGAGAGTAGATTCATCCAACCTAGAAAATATAGACACATAAAGAACATGGAATACCCTATAAATCTTCGCCTCTCTTAGAAGGAGAGTTACCAAAACCCAAGGAGTAGAAACTAGAAACATGATATATATATGCTCAGTCAAGAAACCCAAATTGGAGAGTAAGGGGATCTCCATATCACTATATTTTCCTAGGAAAATATAATACCAACAAATCCTAGAAGTAACCACCATTGATTTCCAATACCCCACATGTCTGCCCTGAACTGAAAGTCAAGGAGACTCAATCACTGCACCTTGATTCTATTCTCTTTAGGCAGGTTTTTATTGCCACATGGTTTTAGGTCACATTACAAGGATGCATCTTGGTGGGGAAAGTTCCTCTATTCCTTGAGTGTCTAAAGTCATGTCAAAGAACATCTTGTCACTATGCCTTATAGTTGATAGATTGTGTCTCAAGGTTGAGGACCCATGCCCACCCTGGCTAGAGGGTTACACTCTAGTGTCATCAATGAACCTTCCCTAGCCCGGTTCGAGGGTTCCACTCTAGTTTCATTGGGGACCCTTACCTAGCCAGACTAGAGGGTTCTACTAAGAAATGATCGGGGACACATGCCTAGCCTAGATGGAGGGTCCCACTCTAGTGTCATCGAGGAACCATCCCTAGCTCGGTTGGAGGGTTCCACTCTAGTCTCATTGAGGACCCATCTTCAGCCCGACTGGAGGGTTCTACTCAGAACTTCAATCAAGGATCACAACCCAGCCTAACTAGAGGTAAGCCCGAAAGGGATTTGGCCATCCCTACTGGATGGTACCTCTTGGAGAAGCACCACTATAGTCCTCAGGTGCTGTCCCAAATAAGAATCACCCCAGAACATCTCGCATCGTAACTCATAAGAGACTACGGAGGGAACCATTTCATTATACATGAAAAAAACTCAGAATAGTCTACACAGATACAAAAATTTTAGTCCAGAATAAAGAGACGTGAGAGGAGATTCGTAAAGTGGTTCACAACACGTGTGGGCCCCACACATCGTGTGGCCCCTCCTCATCGCCTGGTTGTGTACCTAACCATTCTTAGGTACTAAACTGTGAACAAGTACTCCTAGGGGTTCAGGCTTACTTATAGAGTACATGAAACACATATTCAAAAGGACGATGAGCGCATGATGCTCGTCATTGATCCAAAGGGCCAAAATCAGAATTACAATGAAACACCTTCTCAAATGGCTCAAGAAAATTTGACCACATATCTTCATACATACTCTCCACTCTCACAAGATTCGAGTTTGACCCAAGTGGTGGGTTCTCTTCAAACACATAAAAATGATCTTCCACCAATATTAATTTCAAGTTTCCACATTTAAAGATATCGCAAGGCTTCACACATCCAAACAGATCATGCCATTGTGATCCTTGCATAAAAACATATATTATCGACTATTTATTCATCCCAAATAGACATATGACAGAAAATTCATAAGTCGCTGCACTACAATCGAAGGAAATCCTATGGGGCCCATGCCTTGGTCCTGAAAAAAATTATACAGATCACACCATTGCGATCCTCTTGGAATAAACACAAAAAATTGACTACTCATTCATCCAAAACAGATAACTAGTGCAAAAAATACATTTCACTACAACACGTGAAAACCGGGAATCGTGGGGCCCACACATCAACTTTAGTTAAACACCCAAAAGTAATCTTAAAAATTTCACCTAAACACTAGTGTAATAGAACCTCTGACATTGCATAAATTAGCCTTTGGATGTTGGTGCTATGTCCGAAAGAAGAAACCGTGAATAATAATAATTAAAAATTATTATTGATAAAGAAAGAGTTTTTCACCACCCACCTTCGAGCTTGAAAATTTAAAATTCCCAAAACTAGATTAATTAGTTTAGCTCAACTCAAGGATCACATTTCTGCAAACAACACACGAATTCGATGCGTACATCAAAATATATAGGCATTTAAAGGGTTTTGGCCCAAACTGGCCGGACCCCCTCTTCTTGGGTTGGACCGCCCTGGACGGCCTCATCTAGATCACTAGATCGTGGTACAGTTGTGGGTATAGTCTATTCTATAATCACTTGACTTGCATGAAAACATCGGCTGGTCCTCATGGCCGATCCTCTCCTACTCTCGCGTCAACACGGAAGACCCACGTCGCGCGGGTCCTCGTGCACCATGTCGGCTTCCCCATTGACCCTACTGTCGAGTTCTTTCCAAATGCATGCCTCCATCCAACCTAACCAGCCTATGGACTTTACATTATCTACCTTCACAACAACGATCGATGACCCCCGATCGGCCCCTCTCACCACACCAGCCTGCTCTGTGGTCTGCAACCGCCTTGGGCCATCGACGACCATCACCAGTAGTTCTTCTTCGGTGGCCCATTACATAGGCCACCATGACTACACCAAGGGTCCAAAAATTATTTCAAACCTTCTTTTGGGAATCTTTTGATGATAAATTCACATCTATAGGCTTTTCTGAACAATCCGTTTGAGTTTTGATGTGCCCAAAATTATACTTCAATAAACCTGAAGAATGGGAAAAGAACACAATGAAAAAGTTATTTTCAGTGAGGATTGATGGCCGTGTTAGTAATACCATCAATAGTGATATTCAAAATGATGAAAAAAAAGATCTACCAAGTATTTTAAATTAAAATCTTGAATTGGAACTTAAAAGTAGAGGAAATTATACCTCGATTGATCCGTTTATCACTGTCGACGCGTTCGCTGTGATTTCGCATCAATCCGCTAAGGTTTCGACGGAGGTAACTCCTCAATATGATGAAGAATAGATGAATAATGGTTGGGAGGGAAAGGGAGAGAGATATATAGGAGAGATAAAGGATTAGGGAAAAACCTAATCCTTAACTCTGAAAACATATATTTATAGAATCCCCACTTGGTGTGGAAATCCAAAATTCACGTGCACCCTCTTTTATGTCGCACCTAGGAAAACATGCCATTATGAACTCAACAATGATCTCAAATTTACAATCCGAGTCCCCATTTAAAATTTATTTTATTCAGTATTCAATATAAAATAATTATATTTAATTATTATATTTACGATTTTTCTTCTGGGTGACTTTTCTCACAGAAGTCCTCTGCCGATAAGGGTTATACCCCACCTACTATAGACGACATGTTCTAGATTCAACCATGACCTCATATTCTTAATCCAATCTACCGTTTAAGAGATATCCCATTTTTGACATGTGAATAGTGAAAAAACACTTAATATTTGTCTTATAATTTATTTTGGGGACACCGGGTCTCAGAATTGCACAACATCTCAACTCCTATCTTTGGAAATATATATAGGAATATTATAAAGTCTTACAAGGAAAAAAATATATCTCTAAATCATTCCCTACATCATGATTTTCATCCCATAAAAGAAAAAATAGGGAAAAAAACTCAGGGTACTAAGCTCGCACCTGGATCTCCCGCTCCAGGGAGACTCTTTGATGTTACCTTATTGGCGCAACACACAAAATAAAGGAATGGTTTGTCCAGATAATGTCTTCTCAGGATGATGATGTGCATTATAACATGCACTCACCTCCTCAACTATGATATGTGGGAGACATCCTGCACTCACTCTAGCTATTTTTGGTAGGGAAATGGGGTAGGCAACCTCACCATCGCTTTGAAAGGTCTTGAAATCCCCTAAGAAACTTGAGGAATATTTTAATTTCCTGGTAGAACCTCTACATACCACATCACGACAATAAACACTATTTTTACTTGGAATAGGGTCACATGATTCCCTACATCAGAATATCCATCTGTTGAAATACCTAAGGATATCTGGTCACACAAGGTTTCACAGTCGATGCCTCAAAATCAAAACTCTATTATAGACTCAAGAAGCAAAGGAGTCAAAACCATCAATTTAAGAAAACTATACCCTCCACTCCACCAGGGTCAGCTGCATGGAAGATAACTGCTCAGAAAATTCCCGCACTTGGAAAACCTAGGACTTCTTGTTAAGGTCATATACTACAACGTTTCCCATTACTCGAGTATAGACTATCTCAAAGTCATAGTCCAATAGAAAGTTCAAACAGCTTCACCACATCAAGTTCAAGTCTCGATGGGTGAAGACGTACCCGAGACTATAGTGGTTTGAACAAACCAAAAAAGCACTCTCCAAAAAGATAGAATTTCCACATTCTTAGGGAGAAGACTACTGCTTCCATCTCCAGATAGTGAGTCGTGTAATTCTATTCATGGGGTCTTCATCACCTCGATATGTACTTGATTATTGTAGTATCAAGATTGATATTGATCACACAATGTACCAATGAATAGGGTATGTGATTAAACTCATCGAATGACAAGAGTTTAGACACAAAAATAATTTGGCATAACCCACACATATTTTCCACTCTTAGAAGGAGAGTAATCCTAAAACATGCACTCTTCCGAACCCACTAGTGATATCCTGAGAAAAAATTTTCGAGCAGGAAAAAATAAACTAGAAATTCCAGGACCTTATCATACAATTCATTGCAAAACTTTGACCTAAATTCACAAGACAGAGGGACTCATCCACTACACCTCAATACTATCCTCTTTGGGTGGCACTAACTTGCCCTCATAGTTTTTCTCTTATCACAAAAACATGTCTCAATGGAGGAAGGAACCCTCTTCCTCATGCATTCGTAGCTACGTCTAACAACACTGACACATGGTTACACCGATGCCGCATACCACCCTAGTAAAACCTCAATAAAGGTTTTGGAAAAAAAGAGTACTTCATACAACACCTAAAAACTTCTACTGCAAAAAGTAGAAAAGACACAGGGAATACCTATTATCCTCTCATGCTCTATAGGATTGTAGAAATCTAAATCTTGTGATTGTTCATGGACATAGCTAGCACATTCCCAAGCTTGAAATGGGACACCTAGATTTGGAGGGAATATCTCATAATGTTGTTAACCAACTCAAGATTCTATTTCTCCTCTGCTATCACCATATCCTTGGGGACCACCCTGAACATGACACTATCTCTACAGTGGTGGTCCACCTATTGTCTACCTGGGATTCTCACCACGTCTCGTCGGGTAGTCTTGTGCCATGTGACATTTCCCATCACAAGTATAACATCATCCCTCCCCAGGACATTCCCACACCCTATGATACCTCATCCCCATACAACTGCATGCCTGAGACCGATTATGGGGAGGCCTCCTCTATCGAGATATTGAAGACTGATGTTTTCTAGCTATAACATATGTCTCAGCTATGTTTTTCTCACTACCACAACCATCTGTATGAGCTCTAGCACCCCAAAATATGTGGGGATTAACAAGGGTATTATGATAGAATGGATATCTCTACAGAGTCTCTACTCAAACCTATGTTCTCAGTAGTAGCCATCATAGATCATGCCTAGGGAGTAGTGTGCAAGGCCTGTGACCCTTGTCGAGTATTCAGTCATAGTCATCCCTCCCTATTGAAACTGGAGGAGCTATTTAAGTTGAATGGAGCACAAGAAGGTTGGGTAGAACTCCTCATGAAATAGTTGCTGGAAGTCTTCCCATGAGTGTATTGAATCATTGTGTATCTACGTAACCAAACTCCACCAACTCCCGACTTCTCCATGGAAAAGGATTACTACGAAAGTAACCATATGATCTGTCAGTGTTCGTACAAGCTCGAAGAGGTAGACCACTGACCCTAACCAAACATTTTTTGTCTGAGGATCTGGATCACCATAGAACATCAACGGTCTCTATCAATGGAACTTGTGAAGTGCACTCAACCTTCACACATCCTCAACTGGATCTGCTGGGGATATATGCTGCTCAATAGGTGGGAGTGATGCTACCTACCCACATGGAGGAAGGGGATTATATGATGGGTCCTGAATTGAGTCCTCATTTCTCACAAGTTCTTCAACACAAACCAGAGCTAGTATCCTAACTTACTATCATCACATAGACATCCTGAATGTTATGAAGGATCATCGTAGTTAGATGTGAATATATATATATATATATATCAATAATTATGGGGAGCTAACTCAAGAACGACAATCAAAGACTCGATCCTAGATGATGCATGTACCATTGTTCCCTGCAATAGGTGTCTCAGGGTGATGAGTTGACAAGCAGGTAGTAAGGGTCCTAGTGAATGGATATGCTGGCCTCCCATGCCATCACATGACTCCCTGGCCTGGGAGCCACTCTGAAGACACTTAAAAATTGTTTCCCTAAACCCAAAAAAGACCTTTTTAAGGGAATGTATGAACAACATCCCAAGGGTTGAACCACCTCTGACACTACATTGTCATGACCCGACTCACGTCAGGGCTTGAGTCGCAACTACCCCAAGCATGCCTCCACTAGCCAGGGGGTGTTGACTATCATAAAGGCATAACAAACATGGGGATTCCTTTTCCTAAGAACCTACACACACACATCCAACTCAAGGGAAAAAGTGAAAAGGGAAAAGAAAGCATGATACAACACAACTATATAAAAACCCCAAACATGCATCAACCTATAATCGATACAAGTACACAAAGTAAAATGAAAGGTAAAGGGGAAACATACATTACCAACTAAAAAAGGGAAATAACTAGGAAATAGGTGGAAAAGTAAGACAATTGGGAGAGGACTACCCTTGAATCCCAATTCATGACCACCACACACGGTATAAGCACCCCATATCCCTAGATCCTCTAAAGTCATGATCAACCTATCCATCATCTCTAAGGGCACACCAAGTGTGGGAAAATACCAAGTAGGGGTGAGTATAAAGATAATCAATAGGATTTCTTGAAGGCTCAGGGGAGTAACAAGAGAAGTAATAAATAGGGGATCAGTAGAGAGAACATGGTACAATAAAATAATCTAGTAAAGGGGTTCATATCAACCCAAAAAAAGAGTGAAGTAAGCTCTTCCAAACACAAGGATATAGAATAAGTGATAATGTTAACTTCTAGTTGATTATTCTCTACTTATATTAGGAGATCAGACTCATCCAACCATGAGAAGATAGACACGAAAAGCATGTGGAATACTCTGTGCGTCTTTGTCTTTCCTAGAAGGAGTGTTTATTAGAAATAGGATGTATACATATATATATATATATATATGAGTGTGTGTGTGTGTGTGTATACTCATTCAAGAAACCCAAATGAGAGAGTAAGGGGATATCCATCTCACTAGATCATCCTAGGAAAGTGAGTATCCAATAGTCCCAGAAGTAACCACCATCGATGCCCAACATTCCACACATCTGCCCTGAACTGCAATTCAAAGGGAATCCATCACCACACCTTGATACTATCTTATTTAGGCAGGTATGTCTCACCTGCACTATTTAGGGTCACTTTATAAGGACACATCTTGGTGGAAAAAACACCCCTCTTCCTTGAGAGTCCAATGTCACATCAATTCAGATCTCTTTACACTGTCATACAATAGAGGGATTGTCTCTCAAGGTCAAGAAAACATGCCCAAATTGACTGGACGGTTCCAATATAGTGTCATAGAGGACCCATCCCTAGCATGACTGGAAGGTTCTACTCATAAAAAATCGAGGACCCACACCTAGCTCAGTTGGAGGGTTCCAGTATAGTGTTCATCGAGGACCCATCCTCAACCCAGTTGGAAGGTTCCACTCTAGTGTTATCGAGGACCCATCCACAACCTAGCTGGAGGGTTATACTCATAAAAGATCGAGGACGCATGCCCAACCTAGCAGGGGGGTTCCACTCTAGTGTCATTGAGGACCCATCTCCAGCTCAGCTAGAGGGTTCCAATCTAGTATCATTGAGGACCCATCCTCAGCCTAACTGGTGGGTTCTACTCTGAACTTCCATCAGGGATTACTTCCCATCGCAGATAGAGGTATGTCTATAACTAATTTGGCTATCCCTGCTAGATGGTACCTCTCGAAGAAGCACCGATGCTTTCATCAGGTGCCTCCCTATATAGGTATCACACCTAGAAAAACACTCGGGATAGGCTACAGAGGGAACCATTGCATTCTACACAGAAAACACTCAGGATAGGATACATGCATGCCAAAATATGAGTCCAAAAGAAATATATAATATATATAGAAGTTTTGAATAAGTATTTGCACATCCAAACAAATCATGCCATTATTATTCTTGTAGAAAAACATGCAAGATCAACTATTTATTCACCCAAAATGGACATCCGATAGAAAAGTCATAAGTCACCACATGCACTCAAAGGATGTTCTGTAGGGCCCATGACTCAGTATAGAAACAAATTATACAGATCAAACCACTTCTATCCTATCATAAAAAATAAAAAAATGGACTACTCATTTGTCCAAAAGGTAAAACTGGTGAAAAAGATGTATTTCACCACAACACGTGCAAACCAGGCCTTATGGGGGCTGAAACTCAACTTGAGTTAAGCACTTAAAAGTAGTATTAAAAATTCTTCCTAACATCCAAGGTCACAGTACCTCTGACAACTCATCAATCAGACATTGGATATAGGCACTACGTTTGAAATAAGGAACCCTAAATAATAGTAATTAAAAATTATTATTGATAAAGTGAGAATTTTTCACCACCCACCTTTAGGTTGGAAAATTTAAAATTCCCATAACCACATAAAATTTACCAACTCAAATAAAGGATCACATTTCCATAGAAAACACATGAATCAGAGGTCTTCATCAAAAGATACAGGCATTTAAAGGGTTTTGGCCCAAATTGGGTCGGTCCGACCCAAACTGGTCAGACCCCTCCTCCTGGGCCAACCTAGTCCAAATCAGTGGCCTATTTTTCTACAACCCAGACCACCCTCATGGACTACAGGACACATTATGGCATTGAATAGCCCTTATGTCCAGTCCTCCCCTACTCCCATGTCAACACGGAAGACCCGCGTCAAGCTGGTCCTCTTGCCCCATGCCAGTCGCCCCAGATACCCTACCACCGTGTTCCCACCTACCACACATTTCTAGCTACCCTGAACAGACTCCAAACTATTCCTTATCTACCCTCATGACATATGACATTGAACCCCATTAGTCCCTGCTCACCACAACGTTCTACTCCACGTCCTACCACAACCTTGAGTCACCACTGGCTGTTCTTCTCTTGTGACCCGTTTTGCAGGCCACTGGGATAACACCAGGGGTACTAAAATTATTTTAGACCCGATTTCAAGAATCTAAGGATGATATCTTCATATCCATGTGATTCTCTCAACAATCTGGTGGAATTTTTATAGGCCCAAAATTAAACGTCGATAAACATGAAGAACAGGTAAAGAACATGACGAACAAAAGTTATTTTCAGCGAGGATTGATGGCCATATTAGTGCGGCCATCAACGATGATATTAAAAATTAATAAAAAATGTAGAAATTAATAATTTTCAATTAAAAAAATAAATTTGAACTTAAAATTAGAAGAAATATTACCTCGATCAATCCATTTATCACTGACGACATGTTCACTGTGATTCCACTTCGATCTGCCAAGGTTTCGGCAGAGATTGCTCCTCGATCCGATGAAGAAAATACGAAGAATGGTTGGGAGAGAGAGATAGAGAGAGTATAGAGATAATAATAGGGATAAACCTAATCCTTAACCCTTAAACTTCTATTTATAGGAGCCCCGCTCGGCGCAGAAATCCAAAATTACGAACCCCCCACTTTTATGTTGCGCATCGACAAAAAATGCGATTATAAAATCAATGGTGGTATCATATTTGAAATAAAAGTTCCCATTAGAAAGTTGTTTGATTCAGAATTTGAGATAAAATAATGAAATTTAATTATTTTATTTACGATTTTTCCCTTGGGTGACTTTTATCACAGAATTCCCGCACTGACAAAGGTTATACTCCACCTAGGGTAAACCACACATTCCGAACTCATCTGTGGCCTAGTATTTATGATCCCAGATACCATTTAAGAGATATACCATTTGTGACATGTTCATAGTACAAATACAATTAATATTTTTTGTATGATTTATTCTAGGCACACCATGTTATCAGAATTGAATGTCGTCTCAGCACCTATCCCTGGATATATATGTAGGAATATTAAAAAGTATTACAGAAAAAAAAAACAGGTCTCTACAAACCTATAAATCTCTTTAATGTAAAATCAAGAAAGATGATCCATAGCCATAGTATCTATAATTGAAAGGAAATATAAATATTTAGTCAGTTGGACAATAATAACCCAAATCAGATTATTACCTCGAGAATGCTTTGGTAGTCCCACCACAAAGTCCATAGATTTATTTTCCCATTTTCACTATGGAATTGGAAAAGGCTAAAGAAACCCCTTAGTAACTATCACTCCGTTTTAACCTATTTACAATTCAGAACGTCCATGCTAAAATATACAATATCTATTTTCATTTTTTCCTACCGGTAACACTCATGATGGTCTCTGTACATATTTGTTCTATCGTGATAAAATAAAAACAAAGAACTATAAAATTCACTAAACAACTCTTTCTTAAACTGTGAATCACGAGGCACAAATAATCACTTCCTATATCTAAAAACATAATATTTATTAATATTAAACTATGGATGCTTACTATTTTTCACCAATTAAACATTTTTTTGTTACTTTTTGTCTTTATTATGTTCTTGATTTATTCTATATGATAGGTAAAATTGCACTAAAACCTAAAACAAAATAGATGAATTTCCTACACCAATAAATTCCAAGCCAAAATTCATTAACTTATTAATCAACAGGTCTTGTTCCAAAAGTAACATGGTTAATGATGCATAAATTTTTTTGACTCAAGGAATACACCACTTTGTTTTGCTTTCCAGGATGGTAATTGATTATGAAATCATAACCATTTATCAGTTAAATTCATCTTCTCTAACTCATGTTTAATTTATTCTGAGTGAATATAGACTTTAGAATTTTATCTTCAGTATATATTTCACGTTTTTATCCATATAAATTATTCCTCTAAATTTTCAAAGTGAAAAGCACTACTGCTAATTCCAAATCATATGTGATATAATTTAACTCATGTTTTTTCAGTTTTCATGAAGCATATATAGTTACCTAATCATTTTTCATCATAACACAACCATGCCCCATCAATGAAGCATCATAGTAGATGAAAAATTAACCATTTCTAGAAGTCCAGGCCAAAATTGGATCTCTCGTCAATATCTTATTTAGTTCCTAAAAATAAACATCATAGTATTTTTTCTAAATAAATTTAACCACTTTTTATGTTAAATTGGTTAGCGAGCTAGATAATCATGAACTTTTTTTAAAAAACCATCAGTAATAACATACTAATGAAAGAAAACTACAAATATCTATAAAATTTTTAGGACTTTTCCATTCATCAACCACTTTTATTTTTATGGGACCAACTATTATTCCGTCATTATTTAAAATGTTCCCAATAAAATAAATTTGTTGCAACCAAAATGAAATTTTCTAAATTTTCCTTATAATTTATTTTCTTTGATAGTTTGCAAGAAAATCCTTAAATGTTTTTCATGATCCTCATCTTTTTTTGAAAAGACCAAAATATCATCATTAAAAAAACAATGAACTTATCTAAATATTTATGAAATATTCTATTCATAATATTCATGAATACATAAAGGGAATTTTTCAAACCAAATAGAATAAAAAAACTCATAATTCCGATATCTAGTTTGAAAATCTATTTTGGGATGCCATCCTCTTTCACCTTCAACTGATGGTACCCAGATCTCAAGTCAATCTTGGAAAAATACAAAGCTCCCTAAATCCGATCAAAAAAGTCATTGATATGAGGAAAATGATACTTATTATTAATAGTATTGTTATTCAAAGCCCTATAATCAATGAAAAGTATCATTGAAGCATATTTGTTTTTAAGGAAAAAATAAGATCACCCCATGGTGAAGTGCTATCATGAATGAAACCTTTATCAAGAAACTCCTACAACTGATTTTTCATTTCAAGAAGTTCCACTTGATCCATTTGATAAGAGGGTTTTGGAATTGGATAAGCATTATGAACTAAGTAAATAGTATATTTAGCATCCCGATTAGGAAAAACATCTAGGTATTCATTTACCACTAAAAAATAATTAATCTGAACAGTTCCCTTATTTTTAAGGATATGAGCAAGATAACTTTCATTTCCATATTTTAAGAGTTTATTAGCTTCCTAACATGTTATCATTTGTATGGGTTTATTATAGTAAAAAAACTGAAACTCTTTATAAAAACAAATTCTTTAGGTCTATAATCAATCTTATCATGATAAAAAGAAATCCAATCCATCCCCAGAATAACATCAAACTCTACTAAGAGGAAAACAACAAGGAATATAGGTAATGTATTTCCAATGGAAATGACATGAATATTATTATAATTCACTTTTGATATAATATTTCCCCATAGTGTTTTAACCATAAGTTTAAGTCTCATTTCATGAGGTAAAATTTATAATTTACTAGAAAATTTATCTTAAATAAAGGAATGTGTAGACCTTGTATCAAAAAAGGCATTAGAAAAATATAAGTAAAAAACAAAGTACCTAATAAAACTTCCTTAGATGGACCAAAATTTACTAACGTAGTATCAAGGTATCTGACTACACCCTTCTACACATAATTTTTCTACTTTCTATAATTTAGATCTTTCTTTGGGAATGAATTTTCATAATGACCCATTTCACCACATTTATAACACTTTATAGTTTTCTTATCGTAATTAATATTGTGATCATTTTCATTAAAATCTTGGGGCATATTTACAAACTCATCACATTGAAAACAATTACCAGATTTGTTAAGGAATTTCCCAGGTTCTTTTTACCACACTTTTCACAAACTAGAAATTGGACTTTGTTACCTTAATATTTCTGTGATTTATTCTTACCCATTTCTTTCCATCTAGAACTCTTCTTCTAATTGTTTTCAAAGTACACATGATCATAAAAAAACTCCATTTCTATGCTTTCATAACATCAGATAATTTTCTCATAACTTTTGAATTCAAAGGAGGCCAATGAACTTTGATATCGTAGATTCAATTCTGAGTACAAATGATTGATTTTTATATCAAAATCCCAAATAATATTTGGAGCACAACTTGGAAATTGGGAGAAGTTTTCTTCGTAAATGACCACTAAATATTCCTAATTTTTTTTTCAATTCAATGAATTTATTTTCTATCCTATGTCAAACCACCTTAGGAAAATATATCTAAATTCATCCCATTCCAAGGCATCAATCTCCTCATTATCCCTGACATTCTTGACTATTGACCACCACTGGTTAACTTCAATTTCAAAACGATAAATGGAAAGAATAACCTTTTTGGTTATCTGAACACCCTATAAAATTGAATATCTTTTCAAGGGATTTAATCCATCTTTCAACCACCATAGGGTTAGAAAACCCACTGAAAGAAGGAGGGTTTTGCCTCATAAAATGTTCTAAAATCGTTATGTTTATTTGTGATCACTCTAGTTATTCTATTGTATGGATTCCACCACTATTTTCACCCAACATAAACTAATACATTACTATTTAAAACTAATTAGCTCTAATTCCCACTATTCTAGCTTGCACATTCTTAATGATATCATCCTCTCAGTGCCTACTTACTTCAAATTCCCGATTTCTTTAATGGAAAACAATTCTGAACATACATATATTAGATTAATAAATATTGTAATCTTAAAATCCTATATCATTTCAACATAAAAATAAGGTAAAAAACATTTATAGTATTCTATTAACATCCTACTAACCCCTAAAGTTATCTAAACCTTGATCTGATGCCAACTATAAGGACCATTCCTTAAACATTACTTAATCTTGTATAATTCCTTTAGGATTCCCTTATTTACATTCCCAATGATATTTTCGATTGGATTTTTAAAAAATAAGTAAATAATTCATAAATATCAACCCATAAGAATAAAAAGTGATTAATACTAAAACAATATCCATTTTTTTTCATAAAACAATAGTTTTTAATAAAAACATGGAATCTTTTCATGAAAAGTATAAACAACATTCATCTTGGGTTATCCTTTTCTCTTACCCATCCTTAAACCCTACTAAAATATTTTAAAACTTGGGATGAGAACAAAAAGCTCAGTAATGGATTTAAAAAGAAGGAGAGAAACTATTAGTACATGAATAATTATAAACATATGAAATCATTTTCACAAATACATACTTCTCACCCAATAAGTATCATATAGTTACATTGTGAAAACATGAGATTTACATAAAACATAGAAAACATAAATAATACCATAAAGGTAAATTAGGGAATTAATTACTTAATATTATAATACTCATGGATACCATATTATTTTTAAGCCTCACAATTACCTTACAATGTAACTCTCATGACTATCTAATTATGTAACCCTCACGACTACCTTATGGTGTAACCATTGCAGTTACACTTGGAGTAACCATACTGTTGAACTCCAGCATAAACATAACCAATGCATTGGAGGGATATATAGGTCCCACCATTCATAATAAAAAATTACCAATAACTAGAACATAATCATAAAAAAATAATAATTTCATAAAACACTTCTTTTGAAGTTTGTAAAATTAAAATTTAAAAGAAGTTTTTAAATAAAATTCCCTTACGAATATCATTTATTTGAAGTGGGAATTGATAAAAATAATGGAATATGTGTATAAAATATAAATAAACCTAAAAAATTAAATATAATCAAATTTTAATTTCCCAAATAATCTTAGTACCACATAATCTATAAAGTATAAGGGTAACCCAAAGAATGAAAATTGTGTTAAGAATTCCCTTAGCTTGAGTTCTTATTACTTCAAACGTGTTAAAAACTAATGTATAATTGTTTAAAGAGTGTTATTAATATATTAAATAACAATATTAATATTTATAATTACTTATATGATATCCTTATAAAATATTTCTACCCATTTATTAAAAACATTTTGTTATTTTCATTGTTTTGGGCACATTTATTTCACGGTTTCCATGGTTGTTTTGTTATAGATGTTCCCAAAATAAGGGAGAAAAAATATATAATTAAAATTACATGTTATAAAAAAAATAAAAAAAATATTAAATGGTTATATATATAATTTTGGTTATATTTTATGAGGATAAATCATTAAATAAAAAATTAGTGATGAACATTAGTTTATTTTTGGTGAATTTTGATCATTACAAACCACTTTGGTTTTATTAAATAATATTATGTATAAAAACTAGTTCCAGAACATAATATAACATATAATATGTATAATAATGTATTATTTAACCATAATAATGATTTTATGACCATACTTGAAGGTAGTAAAGGAAAATGAAAACCCATTCTCCACGATGTTGGAAAATCGACACATCACGAACAATGTTTGTATTTTTAGAATAGAAGGGAGATAAGAAGAAATTTGATGATTAATTTTTCCATAATCATGATAAAATTAACTTATATATAATATAATTTAGTTTTCAGACCACTTGGATAAGGGTAGTTGAGGATAGAATAAGAAAATAAGAAAAATTGAAAAGGAAATAAAAGAAAAAGAAAGAGGGTTTTACCTCTTGAATTATCCTCCTTCAGAACCTCCTTAAGGACCTTGGTTTTGGCATTTTGGTGAGAAAAATAGTTCTTAGATATGGGGAATAGGCTTGGGAAGGTAATTGGATATAACTTAAATAAGATAAAAGTATTTGGTGTGTGAGGAGAAAAGGTGGTGAGGGGTGATATTAATAGGGAAGGAGAGAGGTGTTTTCTCATTATTATATTCATTAGTTTATTAATTTGGCTCAAGAATATGAATATTTTGAGAATTATCAATAAATATATTAAATTAATGAAGTATATTTTGATATTTTGGGCTTACATTAGCATTACATTATCTATGAATCAATAATTCATTTATTTAGCTTATACCTTAAATTACCATATTTCACTATTCATGTATTTTAGAAAAATAATGAAAATTCACCGTAACCATTTTTTGAAATGAAGAATTATAAAATGAAACCCATTTTATGAAAATAATTTTTTAAATATGAGAAATTTAATTTTTAATTAAAATCAGCATTTATTCGAAAAATACCATTTTTTAAAGTTATAACTGATTTTATGGCACTTTGAAAAATTAATTAAAGCCTCATAAAATTAACATATAATAATAATATAACAAAATATTTACTTATGAATATATTTTATGGAAATATATTTTATTATAAGTCTGTATTTTAATTATAAAATTGTAATTATATATTTTTGACTCACAAAAATACCAATACTTAATTTATAACTTTATAAAAAAATTATTTACTTATTCAATGATATCAATGTATCATATTTTCACTTATGAGATGGATAATTATTTTTATACTTTATTAGGTGAGGTTACTATTCTATTTGTTAGATTACTATTCCTAATGGCCATGTTACTATTCCTATGGTCAAGTTACTGTTACATGAGTTTAAATTCCACAATTTCTATAAATACCACTCACTTAATTATACATTTATAATGAATTTGATTATTTAATTTCATAATGAAGAGAAATTATTTTATAAGTATCGGGGTTGTTACATAAATTAATACCTTAAATCTCAACAGTACATAGTAATTAGCTAATCTACTAGAAGCAAAGAAGGATATATAAAATAAACGGTTTTTTTCATTTGAAAGAGGAAGATAATGGAAGTAAGAGGCACCAAGCTAGGTTGATGGTGAATGTTTATAGTAAAAAATAAGTAATTTAATTTTATGAAATTTCATCACTAGTGGTTAAACACACAACCATTCATAAAATTCATAGAATTGTTTTATTTGATGATATACTCTTAGAAAAGATATCTTTAAAGACAAATTTTCTTCGTGGATATTTGAAGGAGGAAATTTACATGGTTCAGTAAAAATAATTTGATGTTCTTGAGAATAAGTATTTGGTTTTTAATTTTAACAAAATACTTTATGTCTTGAAGAAATATCCAAGATAATGGAATATGAAGCCTGAAACGTTCATGTTTAAGGAAAGTTTCAATCTATGTGAGTCGAATCACTATTGCTATAAAAAAATAAATGGGGATATGAACATATATCATAATTCTCTTATATGTGGATGATATATTTATTTCTAGTGTAGTTTGAAATAAAAATTAATGTATGAAGAAGGTTATAGATAAATAACCTTAGGTAAGATAAGAAAATATTTGGGATAATAATGGAGAGGGATATTAAAGACAACTCATTAGTTATATCCTAGAAGGAATACATAAGGAAACTCATTGAATGATTCATAATGAATATTCATAAAACTTTATCAGCCCCACTAACTAGGCACTCCAAAATTTCCAAAAATCAGGCACTATCAATGGAAAAATAATTTCATGACATGGAGAATGTTCTTATTCTTTGTCTATAGGAAGTTTGACATATACAGGGGTTTGTACTAGACCAGATATTAATTTTTTAGTGAGGGTTTTTAGTCATTTCATAAAATATTATATGAGTAAACATTAGGAAGATTTGAAATGGATTTTATGATACTTAAAAGGGTTATATGATCCAACTTTATGTTTTGAGGGTGAGGAAGAGTTAAAAGGTTTTATATATGAAAATATTATGGGAGACATAGAATCATAGAAAGGTACTATAGGTTTTTCTTTTACATTCAGTGGAACAATGGTAAGTTGGATGTATTGTTTAGAACCACTGGTTACTTTATCTAAATCATAAGTAGATTAATTTTATACTAATAGAGTAGGGAAGTATCTAATTTGTTTGATGTTCTTGATGAAGGAACTCAAAAAGGAATAAAATAGAGAGATATTATCCTGTGATAGTAATACTACAATTCATATTACTTGCAATCCAGTGTATCATGAAATAATGAAACAAATTATTCTAAAGTGTCACTACGTATGAAGTTTTATAGTGGATAAAGTGTTATAACTTCAGAATGTTTTTGGGAAGAAAAATACCATAGATATTTTTACAAAGGTTATTGTTCAAGAAAGTTTGAGGCAACATTATGACTCAGTGTGACTTGGTTGATCAAATAGAAAACATATCACTACTTACATCAGATATAGTAAGAACTCAGGTGAATGAAAAAAGGAGTTGGTTGAAATCCTAAAGTAATTTTCAAGTGGGAGATTATTGGGTTTTTTGTAGGTTTCTCCACAATTACATTAGATAGATTTTCTGAATAGAGATGATTAGATATATATCATCGATATATTAGTAGAATGTTTTTTTCCTACTCTGATATTTTCGTGGGTTTTGGGAATAAGGTTTATTACTAGATAGAATATAAAATATAAAGGTATCATTTAACAGAGTTTGAGTAGATGAAAATTAATTGGATCTTGGAATTATATAATTAGGTTTTGATGATCTATCAGATATCATTTGATATATATCTCATAGTTTAAATTCATAAGAAAATCATTCTTAGTTACTTATAGTTTCATGGTGACTTACTATTAGTGGTTTCATTGGGTGTTACTGAAATGAATCATAAGTTTCTATAGTCAATGAGAGGTTGACTAAAAAATTCAAATTTCTATTAAATCTTATTGATGAGACATAGTTCTATATAAGGATGGTTGTGGTCGATCTTTGAATTATGACTCACATATAAATGAATAATGCGAGTTTCTGACTTTATTTTCCAAGTCACTAAATTGTAGAGGAAGAGAGAGTGTGTTTCATAATCACTTGTATCTCTTGAAATTAATTTTTTTATTGTGTCCTACCATGGGTTTCCCTAGATCCATTTAAAATTACTCTATAGGAGGAGGAGGTTATTATAAAATAACTCAATTAGATAAAATTGTGAATATTTTCTGTTATGCAGGATGAAGTGATCAAACATATAGACATCTTCATCCAAAAAATGTTGTTTCAATAGTCCTATCTGTTGGATAAAACAGATAGAGGTTTCCTCTCAAGGGGTTATTAATTTTCTTATAATTAAGTTTATAAAAAGGTTATAGGTATGAATAAGGTTATAAAATAGGTGATAAAGATAGTTATTTTTGTTATATAGGAGGTTAGAGAATGTTCAGCTAAGCGGGATTTAAAGTAAGAGGTGTCTCTTGATTGAATTTTTTTCTTGAGTCATCATTATTGATTTTTGACTATTTTTATTATAATATGACTTTATTCATTTCTATTATGATATAATAATGTATTTATTCATTTCATCGTGAATTATATTAATGAACTTCTTTCTTCATAATAATTTATGACGTTAAAAATAATTCTCATTCTTTCCAAATGATCTATTTTCTTCCATATCCATATTCAATGTTCAAGTTATTTTTCTCCTTCCTTATTTTAAAATCCAAATATGTTTTGTTTATAGTAATCGTAAAATTTCTCTTTATCTATTTTTTAATGAATTATTTATTACTCTCTTTATGATTTGTGTTTTAGTAAAGGAATTTTTAAAATATTAAAAAGGATTTTCCTTTCATGTATGTATTTTTTTATTCCACTCAACTTTTCATATGGAAAAAGATTTAATTTTTCAAGGATACATTATTTGGATTTGTTTTAAGTTTTTTTAAATGTTTTAATGCAAACCTAATAATTTTGTTTAAAATTAATTCACAATTTTCTTTCTTTACAATAATGATAATAAATGTTTTCGAAAATATCGTTAATGGTTCCACTTATATTTTACTCTTTTTAAGATCTAACTCATATGGAGTTATGTTTTGTGAATCACCCTACAAATTCCTTTATGAAATACAATATTTGGGTTTTTGAATGTTGGTATAAATTGAACAAATTTATAATGTAATTTTATATGATAATATTTATAAATGAAATGAGGGCCATTTTATTTTTATGAGTTTTTTACGATGTGATTAATGAAACAAATTTTCATTCCATGTGTTGTTTATGATATGAGTAATGATAGATTTAAAGTGTAAAAAATGTATGAATGATCGATGGGTGGGGTGTTATATATCCCTCTAATTCAATGGTTTGATGTTTATTTCTCTTGAGTCATGTATATATGGGTGCAATTGATTTTTCCAACTATGCTTGAGTGTGAGTAGTGACTCATGATGGTGTGGGTGAGAGTAATTTCTCAGTAAGGGAATGATAACCTATTATTATGTATGTGATAAATTTATTCATTATTATATTTTTCATTTCCATGTTTCATTTCCATACCATAGACCTATGATTATGATCCATGGATCTTGTTTATTATCATTTGATTCCATGAACTTTTTGTAATTTATACATTTGTTTATTTGAGATTACATGTCCTTATACCATGAATTATGGAAAAATATTAATCTTACAGGTTATTTATAATAATTCATTTCTACCTTACTCATGTTTTATCATATGCTTATGATCTTACCCTTGATGACATGTTGATTAGTTTTCCCTTACTAGGAATTTGAGCGCATCTATTTCACATGTTTCTATTCCCTTGGTTATAAATATGAGTATAACATATGAAAATTATAAAAGGTATTATATTGTGGGTCAATTATAGTGAAATTTTGACAAGTGTTTTAAAATAAGTTTCTTATTCAATACCCAAGATCATTCTATAATAGGTAAACACTATATCCCTAGACTATTTCTCAATGCACATCCTATTATTTTATCATTATAATATAAATTTTTCATGGTTATATAAAATTTATAAATTTTATAATTTCATAAAATGGAAATCATTTGCAGTTTATAAGTTAACATTTATCTAAGGTTGAATTTTCTGTATTTTTTAGAAATAACTGATTTTTGGGTGAATAGTGAAAAATACTGATTTTATAAGTAATATAAATTTTACAACATTATCAGTATATAAGAATTTATTGAATGTTTATGAAACATTTTTTATATACTAAATATATATTTAATAAGTTTTATTATGATTTTAATAATATAATTTTGAACTTAGAAATCTATGTTTGACATTTTGAAAATTAAAGTAATGTTTCTATTAAAATAAAAATATATTTTGTTATTTTTTTAATTAAGTAATTTTAGGGTAAAATTAAATTTTAGTTTTTCATTAAAGTCAAAAAAATTTCATTTAATTTAATCTAATATAATTATTTCCCTAGAAATATACATTATACTTGATTTTGTTGTAAAATCATTTGAGCTTTAAAACCGATAGTTTTTTAAAAATAGTTTCTCATTATGTTTTATGAACTAACATTACAAGAAATTTTTATTAATTATATAAATTGAATCATATAAAACGGATTCTATATTTAGGATCATAATATTAGAATTTATTAATGATATTAATTTCATTTTTGGTCATAAATAAAAGTAACCATGGTAAAAATTCATCACTACGGTAAAGGTTAAAAATGGTTAATGAGGGGGTCAAACTAAGAGGTAAGATTTAAATTATCAAAAAACTTTATTAAAAAAATTTACTAGTTTATTGTTTGTACCTTATCCATATTATATTTAGTAAGAAACATATTATATAATAATTTTTCATATATTTACATGTTTTCCACCCACCACACTTATAACAGGGAACCTCATCTTCTATTTTATTCACACTTATTTAGAACCATATCTTGAAAAAATATAACCAAATCCATTAAAACTATTAATTTATCTAAATATATGTCTTGGTCTCACAAAAATTCCATTCCTAGAGGGATTAAGGTGTAAGATAAAAGTGGTATTCCAAGGAAGAGGTATATGTTCTTATAAATGTTTTTAAAGTTTCTTTCTTCTTAAAACTTTTTAAAATTATACAATAACCATATTAAAATAATTATATTTTATATACCATGATGTTTTTATGTTATTTTTACAACCATTTTCAATCTCCTTTCCATTCCATGGATAATAAAAACAACTCTTGTGCATACGTACAAACAACTTTCTCCACGCTGTAGTGGAATTTATTTTTCATCACCTCCTCACATTGATGGATATAAAATAATAAATTAATGAAATTATATTATATTTATTAAATAATTATGATTATATATATATAATATCATCTACATTCTTACTCATCCATTTATTATAAAATGATAATGTCACTCATGCGTACATGTGGATAACTACATTCATGAGGTGATGTGATTTGTTTCTCATTTACGAATTACATGGATGGTAATAAAGATGAATTTAATTAATAAATATGACATTTATATTTTTATTATTGTGATTTTATAAAATTAAATAATTTTAAAATTTGTTTACTTTACATCCATTTGATAAATAAAAATTTCACTCATGCTTACGTATAGACCACCATCACCATGAAACAATGTATTCCATTTTTAATAAACATTTTTAATGGATGGTTATAAGATTATATTATATATAAAAAACTATAATTACAGAGTAGTATTTCATAAAATTTACAGGCATTCTTCCTGGTTGGTCAATAGGGATTCCTCTCTTTGTTTCTGTCATGCCAATTGGATTGGGACACCTCTGATTGACAAGATGGATTCTTCTAATCACTATATTGATCATAGTATTTTTTTTATCAAAGATCAAATGAAAAACATGGATTACATACCTAATTATATTTCATCCATTGTATCTGACCATGATTTCATTATACAGGAAGACATTCTAATTTGGGAACCTACCCCCAGTGGTTTGCTTGATTCAAAGAGCTTTTATAAACATTTGTTACAAGGGGATATACATAAGATTGTTTATTTCAATAAAATGTGGATTCTTCCCAACATGTTTAATATCATTTGTCTACTACCTCTAAATAAGATTCCTGTTGATGGAAATCTACAACGTATTGGAATTTCCCTATGCTCTCAATGTGTTCTCTGTCATAAACATCGTGAAGATATTGAACATTTGTTTATTTTCTGTCATAATGATTCCTCTTTTTGGGCTAATGTTTTTGAGATTTTTGAACTTCCACTCTTGAATGATGTCTCCCTGAAACATTTTCTATATGCATTTCTTGATGTCCATCTCTCCAACCAGCTTGAAGCGCTATTCAAGGTTGCCTGGATGGAGTTATTTCATACTATTTGGAATAGCAGTAACAAAGCACTGTATAAGGCAGACCCTTCATCTTCTAATCTTCTATGAACAACATTCTTCTTATTGTTCCATTGGATAGTGTGAATCAGACTGGTTGTTGTAGAAACCATGTGGCAGACCATTGCATCCTCAGGCGACTTTGTGTTCCAGGTAGCTTCCCTAATCCTCTTGTAACAATGAAGGTTATTTGGTTTCCTCTTTTCTTCTTCTAGTTTAAATGTAATATCGATGGAGTATCTAGGGGAATTTACAGACGATTAGGTTATGGGGTGGTTTTCGGGACCACATCGGTGATGTTATTAAATACATGTCTGGTCATTGGGGGAACACCACTGCCCTAGAAGCAGAAATAATGGGATTTATTCAAGCAGTTGATATTGAAAGCTAGAGAAATTAGAGAAACATCTGGTTTGAGTGTGACTGGACGCTCCTTGTTTAAGTGATAAGGATGGGAAAGACCCACCTAGCAGGAAGCTGACTACGAAGTGGGTGAACTATCTTGAAAAACTAACCTCAATGAACTATATTATCATGCACGTCTATCTAGAATCCAATCAACTTGCTGATGACCTTGCTAATAAAGATTTTGTTAAAATGGTGTGAACAAGATCTTGAAACCATACTTGTGGAATGGTCCCCATATTCTAATAGGACAAATGTAAAATTACATTCTTCAGACTTGTGTAGCTTTTATTTTTATTTAATATAGATCCTTGTGCTCATCATTCAAAAAAAGGAATAGTTAACACTAAAATATTGATTTTAACAACAAATTATTAATAAATGGGTAGAAAAATACAAATGAATAGTATCTAGTAATATAAATCTAAATATGAGTTTGATATATGTTTTTATATGTCTAAATTTATTACAAAGTATATTAGAGTATTTCAGATCAAGTGAAAGTATGAGGAAAGAGTTTATTTCACAATATCATTCTTATTTGGGATTGTTAATGATTATGTTTTTATGGGGGGAATTATATGATATTTATATCTTAAAACCCATCCATTGTATTCTCCCTAGGTTATTTATAGGGTTTTCAAGTATTATTTATATTTCCCCCTCTTTGGTATTCCAAAATACCAATAGAATGTTTTTAAGAAAAACCAACCTTATTTATATTATTTTAGCTATGAATATTTGTCCTACATGTCCATATTATTAAATTTTTTATAGAATTTATTATAAAACTTTAAATTATTGATATATTATTTGTATAATATTTTTGATTTTATTTAATTTTTTTTGAGTAATCTTCTTTTCCTTTTCTATATAATTAATTTTTGTTGACTTTTTATGAAAGAGGGGAAATAATGTTTTGTAAAATTTACTACATAAATATATTTTGTTTCCATCATATCTATTATTTATTTTCAATATTCTAATATTAGTTTCTATAGTTTTTAAAGAAAATTATTTTCTCATTTTTCTTGTAATTTTTATTTTTAAAATGTTTTCAAACGAAAAGGATATTTCTTATTGTTTTGAAACTCACTTTCTATTTTAATTATAAAGGTTTTTTTATTTAGGTAAATATTATTTAATGACTATTATACTTCACTAGGGATATAATAATAGTATACCATACACCATATTTATTTGGATTTACTATGGTCATGTTGTGCTATATATTGACTCGGAAAAAATATTATCATTTCGTTTGCTAGTTTTATAATATGAATTTTTATGTTTATTATATATTGTATTGTTATTTATTTATTTCATTAGATAAATGTATTGAAATTAGTAATTAAACTGGTGGGTCCCTCTATTTTATATCTCCTCTATTCATTGGTAGGTCTCATTAGATAAACAAGCTTGGGTATTTGGCATATGCCTTACCTGTTTATGTATGATATCTTAGAATGAGGCCTTAATGATAAAATTATGATGTTAGATATTATCGATTATTTCATTATGATACCAGATATTATTATCCATGTGATTATTTATGTTTATATCTCATCCATGGATATATTTTCCTTTCATGATTTTAATTATATGACATATTTTATTTTTTTATTTCTTCCATATTATTCTTTTTTATATTTATTCTATGATATATTTCTCTGTATGATTTCCCTTAAATAGTATATGAGCTCACCCATTATTATATCTTCCTTTCCCCAGGGTAATAATAAGTTAAATTTTAATAAATTCAGGGATATAATAGAAGAAATAATAAAGTTTTCATTGGAATTTTATGTTTTATTTTATGTTTTTGAATTCAATGTGAGAATCATACATGTATCTAGTCTCTAAAGACTATAAAATTGGTCAATAATTTTAGATGAAAACTCTTATAATATGTAATGATGTAATAAGGTAACCATTAGCTCTGGGTTACTAGAGTTGGGGTGTTACAACCTATGTAGCTAGATCAAAAATAAACTAAACCTTTAGTTCTTGGGATTATGTGTTTATTGTGAAATTAATGTTTAAAATATGAAAATGATATAAAATAAAGATATATTTATCTTGTGTCATCACAATTTATATGAAATACAATGTTTAAATAATGTTGTTTTATCATAAGGCTTGGGATTTTAGGTTTAGGGTTCCTCAGTTGGTATTAGAGTAAGGTTTAGTTATTTTTTAGGATTAGTGTAGTTATTTTGGGAATTAGGATGACATAACTCTAGTGAATACCATAGGGATGATTCTAAGAGTAGGATAAAATCCTGAATTTTTGGTAAATTTGATATTATGTGTTTTACTATAAATCACATACTTATATGGATATTGAAAAGTCGATGTGGTTTTGGAAAAAATTCTCATAGGGGTAATCAATATAAAAAAGACTGGTTGAGTATCAACTCAGTCTTCACTCTATGAATGATGAATTAACTTAAGACTGCACACCGGGCTAGAAACTCCCATGGGATATTCTTTGGTCAGTCAAATTTTCTTTATGATAAATTATAAAGGATATATTATGTTAAGAAATTAGTTTAATGAGTATGATAAAAACCAACCTAAATAAACCTATCTTAAATTGAGAGTGATTTAGGTTAACTAAAATCTAATGTTATGGTTTCAAAGAGTAAGAAATTTCAAGGTTGAGTTTTTTGGAATTAATTTATGATAATTATCTTATGATTTTAATTATTCATAACTTACATTAACGATTTTTGTTTTATTGATGGATTAAGCATGAAGGAACAAATTTAACAATGGATTCTATGGACAATGTGGATATAACTACCCTTCTCTTTATTTTACACTTAAACTTAACTTATTACATAAAATATTAACTTGTTAAAACATAGAATATCGATAGGTCTAGTGTCTTTGTGACTTATAAACATTACATAACAACATAAAACATTAAATACACATATTTATTGAAAACATATTTTACATGACCACACACATTCTTTCGTATTAATGGGATAACCTGAGGAAATTCATAAGAAAAGGGTGAGATATAAATCCCAGTAATGGATTAAAAAAGGTATAACATGAAGAATACAATAAATTTTAGAGAATAGAACATCAATTGATCATAAGAGAAACATGAACATAAATACATGATAGAGAATGATTATCATAACATGGAAATATAGCATCGACATTTAAAATGATATTAGCATGAACCAAAGCTCATTGTAAATGGGGCATGAGTAAACCCTCATTTCACTTTAATTATAATGATTAAACCCTAATTTCACTTGATGTATCATGATAATAAACTTTACCCAATGCATTGGAGCGCTATCTGGGCACACCCTTCTTAATCATTTCATTTCATGCATAAGTGTTCCACATGGATCATATAACACAAATTCATTAAACACAATCATTTATGACACGATAAATGAATTTATAATTAATACATGAAACTATATAATCAAGAAGTAAATTTTCATAAATTTGAATACCCTTTATATAGAAATGGGCATGGTATTCACTACACAATGACTTTGGCTTGGAAAATCGCGGTGCCATTTTGACAGCATAACGACGTGACATAAGAATTCATAAAAATGGTTGATGAGAGAGAAAGGGGTGTCTCAAAATATTTACATGAAATTTACAATAAAGGGGTCATATATATTCATGTACCAACATATTTAATGGAATTTACAGTCATAATACAAAATAATTTCTTAAATGTAAATGAGAAGAGAGAAATTACTTAAAGAATTTCAGCATGGTAACAGGTGTACTTGGGAGGAATTAATGAGAGAGAAAGGTATATCTCATCATTAAAACATAAGTAGGGAAGTATGGGTGAGGTTTAAAATCATACCCCAACATTTTTAATTGAAAATTAAAGGGAATGAAAACATGAATAAAGTTAGATAAAAATGAGAAAGGAAGAAATCCCTTACATAAAAGTGTGATCCAAAAGATTGGGAGAGGCTTGAGAGAGGATTCTTGGTAGATTGTGGCACCTTGGGAGGACACTAGATAAAGGAGGGTAGAGTTGGTATTTTATACAAGTGTTATGAGTGAAGAGAATTGGATGCTTGGGTGTGTTTATATATGAAAAGAGAGGAAATTCTTTATTATTTAGGTTTTGGACACCACACATTAATCAAATCAAAACCACAGACCAACCCATGGATTTTGAACATGTTTTTTTATAAAGGGTAGTGGGAAAAAATTATTTTATAAGGAAAATTTCTGAACTTCTTAAAATAATAGGCTCGATTATGTGGAGGTGAGTCACACTCTCAAGAAAATCATTTTAAAAAGTTAAAATGTTTTATAAGTTTTTGAGGGTCTACTATGGCTTTGTAAAATAAATAAATCAAAACTAAAATCACATTATTTTAAAGGTAAAACATATATTGGCCTAAAATCCCATTTAAAGTATTTTATTACATCAATATTGGGTCATTATGATTTCATAAAACACATTATATATTTAAAATGTATTTAATTTTTACCCAAAAATTCGACTCCCAGAAAATTATGAAAAATTCATCATTATAAAATTTTGACATCCTGATTCAAAAAATAATATTTATTTTATCTAAATAATTTTCTATATATGCACATTTTATCTTTTAAAATAAAAACTAATATTTATTGAAAATTCATGGATTTTGAGAAAAATAGTTTTCAAACCTTAATAAAAATTACAATTGCAATCATAAAAATTGTATGATCATTTATATTTAAAAATTAATTTAGTAATAATAATATTTTATTAAAATATTATTTAATTCCAAAAATCCATTAATTCATCAAAATAGATTTATTAATTGAATATTAACTAAAAAAACTATTTGTTCTCTAAAAACCATTTCCAAAGTAACAATAATGAAATGAATGTATATTCTATATACAAAAAATAAATCACATAATCATAGTGCTAGGGTCTTGTTACATAACCCATTATAACACCCGCATAAGACCTAAGGGTAAGTTGTGTGATGTTGAAAGACTCTTGGGGTGGCTCGGATAAAATTTCTCAGGTGGTAATCTCTATCAACTTCCACTTCTCCCGTAGGAGGTTCCATTAAAGCTTAACGTATTGAAGCTCGACTTGGACTTGGTCAAGAATGAAGCTTAGTGATGATACCTCCTTTATGAGATCCAACAAATGGGCTTAGTATGGATAAATTCTTATGGACAAGCCCATCGCTTCCTTTGTTTAAGTAAATTAGTTTTTTTGAAGCCCTATATTTATACCAATCATGCCATCACTATTGAATGACTATATTAGCAATGATAATAATTCTTAATGGTATTTTAAAATCAAAAAACATAAAACCAATGAGTTTAATATTTTATATAACCATTTTACATAATAATACATTAAATTATATCAAGAGGAAATTTCATTAATAAAATTTTGGCTCATTACAATCTTCCCCCTTTAAGAATTTTCACCCTCAAAATTTCCTTTTACCACACTAAAACAGATGAGGGAAACTATACTTCTCACCTACTCCAACTCCCACATTGATTATTAAAACTTGTGGTTTCACCACAACACCTTGATGAGGGGCATTGTTTTATTTCGTAGAATTTTCCCCTACAATCTAAGATCTTCTCCATCTTCTCTTCCTAGGAGAGGTCATTCTCCAATGGTACAACCTCTATATTGAGTACATGCGATGGGTAAGGTATGTACTTCCTGAATAGTGATACATGGAATACATCCTATACTTGAGATAGGTTTGGTGGGAGTGCTAGTCGATAGGACACTACTCTGATGCGATCAAGGATATGAAAATGGATGATGTACCTTAGACTAAGATTTTCCTTCTTCCCAAATCTCATAAATCCCTTCTATGGTGATATGTGGACAAATACCATGTCTCAGACATCAAAATCTAGGTATTGTCAGTAATTATCAGTATAGCTTTTTTTCGACTCTGAGCAGCTTTAATGTGATACTGGATGGACCTAACCTTCTCCACCATTTCTTCAACCATTTCTGAACCTAAGAGTTTTTTCTCCCCAAATTCATCCCAACATGTCGGTGTTCGGCACCTATTCCCATAAAGGGCTTCATAAGGATCTATTTGGGTGCTTGAGTGGAAACTGTTATTGTAAGAGAACTAAACCAGAAGAAGATGTTGATCCCATCCTCATTTTAATTCCACTGACCATGCTCTCAACATGACCTCAATTGTTTGGATAGTCTTCTCAGATTGTCCAATGGTTTGTGCTTGATAAGTCGTACTGATGTTCAGCTCAATTATCAGAGCGTGTTGAAGACTCTTCCAGAACATAGAGGTGAATCTTGGAACTTGATCAGATAAAATAGATATTGGTAATCCATGCAACCTTAACACTTTTTGGATATATATCCATGATATTTGGTCCAATGAGAAATCCCCTCGAATTGAAATCAAGTGTGCGGTCTTTGCAAGACAATCCATAACAACCCAAATAGAAATGTATCCTTTGGATGTCTTCAGATTTCAGGTGAAAATTCATGTAGTGATGTTCTCCCATTTCCATGCTGGTTTGGGTAATGGTTGAATCACCCCTTTAGACTTCTACCTCTCATCGTTCACTTGCTGACATGCTAGGAACTTTGATGTATACTCAACGATATCCTTCTTCATGTTATCCCACCAATAATTCTCTCAAAGATTTTGATACATCTTTGTGTTTCCTGGGTTAATTGATAAATTCGAATTATGTTCATCATCCAAAAGTTCAATCTTTATCTATGGATTTTACAGAACACATAATCTTGTCCCAAATCTAACAATTCTTTCTTCATTAACATTGAACTCTGAGGATTTCCCTTTTCTGATAGTTTCTACTTTCTTCAAAATTTCCACACCATCCTTTTGATTATAATTAATCATTTCCAAAAGATACTATTGAGCAATCATTAGTGAAAGTATTTATGATGTTCACTTCTTTATGATTCCCATGTATATATTCATAAAATCTAAGAATATTAGATCATTTTAATTCTCATTAATGATAGAATCACTGGGTCCATTCTACTTAGAGCATCCACCACCTTGTTCTCTTTCCCAAGGTGGTAATTTATTAAGCAGTTATTGTCTTTGATCAGATCTAACCATATTCATTGGTGCATGTTCAACTCTTTATGTGTGAATATATACTTTAGGATTTGGTGATATATATACATTTGACACTTCTCCTCAAAGAGGTAATGTTGCCAAATTTTTAAAGCAAAGATTAATATATCCAAATTCAAATCATGCGTTGGATAAATTTTCTCATGAACTTTCAATTGCATTAAAGAATAAGCAATGCCTTTGTCATTTTTCATTAACACACATCCTAGGCCCTTCTTTGAAACATCATTGAATACCAAAAAAATTTATCCACTTGTGGGTAGTGTGATCACGAGTGCAGTGATAAGCCTCCTTTTTAACTCCTTGAATATATATTCATATTAATCACTCGAAGAAATCCTTACTCCCTTTTGAGTTAGCTTGGTAAGTGGTCTGGAAAATCGTGAGAAATTTCTCACAAATAGGCGATAATATCCAGCTAACCCTAGGAAGCTACGGATATCCATTACCGATGTTGGCCTCATCTATCCCTGAATTACAGCTATCTTGGAGGGATCCTCATATGCCCAATTTCTTGTGATTATATGACCCAAGAATGATAATTACTTCAAATAGAACTCACACTTGTTGTACTTTTCATAGACCTTATCCTTTCAAATGGTCTCTAGTATGTTTCTTAGATGATCCTCATGCTCCTCCTTGGTTTTGGAGATTATTAGAATATCTTCTATAAAGTAAACCACAAAATGTTCAAGGAAATCTCTAAATACTCTTTTCATCCATTCCATAAATATTTATGAAGCATTAGTGAGTTCTGAAGTCATTACTATGAATTCATAGTTCCCATACCTTGTACGAAAAGCAGTCTTGGGGATATCCTCCTACTTTACCGTTACTTGGTAATATCCCGACTGCAAATCCATCTTGGATAATTATTATTATCTATGTAGCTAAAAAACTAGTCAACAATTTGGGGTAGAGTATACTTGTTCTTTATCATGATTTTTTTGATATCATGATAATAAATGTAAAGATGAATTGATCCATTCTTCTTCTCGATGAAGAGGACTGGTGCGACCCATGGTGAAGCACTTGGGTGTATAAACCCTTTATCCATATTCTCCTATAGTTGTTTCTTAATCTCTTTAAGCTCCCCAAAAACCATTCTATACGGAGTATTGGATATTGTAAATTCCCCAGGTATAAGATCAATTAAGAATTAAACATCTATTTTAGGAGAATGACCAGGGAATATCTTGGGAAATACTCCAACAAATTACCTCACAATAGGATTTTTATAAAGGATGGTTGCTCCCTTAGACTAAATCATCTAATAAATATAAAAATGCTCATAGGGAATTAATATCCATTATTGAGATGATGGCGCTAAAGAAGATTCATCCTTCTCCTTGCATTTGTACAAAATTGGTGGTTGATTCTCTATATGGAGAGTGATTTCTCTATCACAAAAATTTATGTTGGCTCTATATAAGGAAAGACAATCCATTCCAATAATTGCATCAAATTCCACCAGAGGGAGTATGACGAGGTTTTCAGGGAAGTTAAATCCACAAATTATGACAGGGGAGGAATTATATTCATGGGATGCATGATTGCCACATTTTCTATTTTCACTAACATATTTACATTCATTATTTGTGGTGGTGTTGGGATTGTTCTACTTAACTTTTGGGATATAAAATAATGTGTAGAACTAGAATAAAAAAATATGTTTTCTATTCTTAAATAAATAACTAGCATACCTATCCCCACATCATTGTTGGGGTTCACTTCGGTAGTAGTGATGGAAAAATATCATCCTTGCTACCTTAGAGGTTGTTGGTTTCCTCTAAAAACCCTTGGCTTAGGGAATTGGTTTGTAAAGTTCCATGGTTATTTGTAGTTGAAGTAACAAACAACGCGTTGAGGGTTGAATGGATAATTCCTATCCTCTATCACAATGGCGGGTTTTTCTTGTCTGTAGTTAATGTCTAGGTGCCCTTCTCTTTCACACCTAAAAAATTTCCTCATACCATTCAGGTAATTTCTAGGGTGCTTCTTTCCACACATTTGGCAAGTGGGGATCTGGACTTTCTTAGTACCATAAGATTTATCTATTGGACCACCATAATTAAAATTCAACCTTATACTTCTTATCCTCATGATACCCTTAGGATTCGCTGATCTCCATTTCGACTTTGGGGGAACATCAGACAATTTCCTCATAGCTCTCAAAGTCATGGATCACTAAGTATTTCCATAGTCAAGGTTTTAGCCCACCAAAGAAGCAATAAACCTTTCATTTAGGGGTAATGACAAAGCCAAAGGCATATCGTGCAAGGATTGTGAAGTTTTCCTCATACACTTTAATGGATTTGTTGTCTTTTTTCTTTAGATAAAGGAAGTCCCTTTCCATATTAAGTTGGATGGTGTGATGAAAATATTTATCAAATTTTTCTTCCAGAAATACTTCTATTCCAACACCTTGATATCCTCCTTAGGATTTTTATTTTTGAACAATGTCCACCATTGAGCTGCTTCACCATCCATACTATAAGCTTCCAGAAGAACCTTCTCTTGTTTTTAACATTTAAGGATGAAGAATATCTTTTCAATGGAGTTGATCGATTGTTCAAAAATTGAGGGATTGGATGGTCCATCAAAAATAGGAGGCCTTTGTCTCATGAAGATCTCGATTGCGAATTGTTCTTTCTTTAGGGGGGGGGTGAACATTCCTCTTGACCCATGATTCTATTCAAAACTTGATTTAACTGAGAGAGTATCGTGACAAATTTTTTGATTCCCACTCCTATTGGATTGGGAATGTCATTAGAATATTCATAGCATTGATCTTCACATCGGTTCTTAGCTAGATTCCTCCTATTACTGACAATTGGATGGAATAAAAGGAAAGTTAGGGGTAACAAATAAAGGGTAATGCAAAGACAAAAACAGATGACTTTAAAATTACTTTTATTTCCTTAACTTATGAATTTATAGGCTTCAATCAATGTTATCCATGATCTACTTCCCAACATATATTCTTAGGGGCATTTTTTATTCCCTTAATAATGGTTCATACTAATCTTATGAATTTACCAAAGCATATACCCTAAGTGATTCTTAACGAAAATTTTAGTAAGGCCCATTTTTGTGCACTTGTTCTCGTTTGAGTCTATCTCAAAGTGGTGTTATTGGGTTTCACCCCTAGACACATCTATTCCAGAGTCACCTCTACCTACTTATATCCAGATAGGGATGTATTTTATTAATAAACCACTTAATCAATACTCAAAAAAATTTAGGGATGTTTTTATTTAATTAGTTATATCCCTAAGACATTCACTTGGGTTTTCTAATCCTAATACCAAAAATAACTAAACCTATCCTCTGATACCAACTATAACAACCCTGCTCTTTATTTCACACTTAAACATAACTTATTACATAAAATATTCACCTTTTACAACATATAATATTGAGAGGTCTAGTGTATTTGGGGCTTAAGAACATTACTTAAAAAATTAAAACATGAAATACACATCTTTATTGAAAGATTCTTTTACATGACCACACACATTCCTTCGTACTTAGAATTGCATGGGATAACCTGAGAACATACATAATAAAAGGGTGAGGTATAAATCCCAGTAAGGGAGAAAATAAGGTATAAAATAAATAATATAGTACATGTTAGGAAATAGGCATATCAATGAAGCATAATAGAAACATAAACATAAAGACATGATATAACAGGATTATCATAACATGGAAATGTGGCATTAACATTTAACATGATATTAGCTTGAGAAAATAATCATTTCATAATGAGAATTATTAATAACTCATTGAACTTGAATTATCAAGAGTAAATAATCATTTCACGTGATGTATCATGATACTAATCTTTACCCAATGCATTGGAGTGCTATCAGGGCACAATGTTCTTAATCATTTCATTTCAGGCATAAGTGTGTCACATGGATCATATAACATAGATTCATTAAACATCATAATTTATTAAATGATAAAGGAATGTGGAATTCATAAATTAAAATCTATAATAAATATTTAAATTTACATAAATGTGAATACCTTGGATAGTTAAATGGGCATGGTATTCACTACACAATGACTTTGTCTTGGAAAATCGAGGTTCAATTTCAGCAACATAATGAAGTGACATAAGAATTCATAAAAATGGTTTATGAGAGGGAAAGAGGTGTCTCATCATATATAAAATTAAAACTAAGGGGTTCATATAGATACATGTACCAACATATTTAATGTAATTTAGACTCATAATACAAAATAATCTATTGAATGGAAATGATAAGAGATAAATTCCTTACAGAATTTCGGCATGGTAATGGGTGTACATGAGAGGAATTAATGAGAGAGAAATCAGCCTCTAATAATTCAAACATAAGATGGTATGTATGGGGGAGGTGAAAATTCATACCCTATCATATTTAATTTATAATAAAATGGAATAACAACATAAAGAAACTTGGATAAAAATGAGAAAGGAAGAAATCCCGTACTTGGAAGTGTGATCCAAAGGCTTTGGAGAGGATTGTGAGAGGATTATTGGGAGATTATGGAGACTTGGGAGGATAATATAGAGATTATGGAAGATTAGGGATGTGATCCAAGTGTTTTAGTGAAGATAAGGGGGATCGTGGGTGGGTTGTTGTAGGAAAAGAGATGGAATATTTTATTATTTAGGTTTTGGACACCAAACATTAAACTAACCAAAACCAAAAACCAAAACATTGTTTTTACCAATGGTTTTTTCCAATGGGGAGTGGAAAAAACTATTTTATATGGCCAATGGCCTAAATTTTTAAAATATTAGGCTTGATTATGTGGAGGTGAGTCACACTCTCAACGAAATCATTTTAAAAAGTTAAAATGTTTTATAAGTCTTGGAGGGTCCACTAAGGCTTTGTAAAATAAATCAAACAAACCTAAAATCATATTATTTTAAAGTGAAAACATATATTATACGAAAAAACCATTTATTTTATTTTATTACATCACTATTGGGTCATTATGACGTCATAAAACACATTATATATTTAAACGATATTTAATTTATACTGAAAAATTTGATTGTCTCAAAAATTTATGAAAATTTTATCGTTGGAAAATTTCGACATCCTGATTCCTAAATTAATATTCATTTTATCTAAATAATTTTCTAAATATGTGAATTTTTACTTTTAAAATAAATTCTGATATTTATTTAAAATTCATGGGTTTTGACAAAAACATTTTTCAAACCTTAAAAAATTACTATTATATTCATAAAAATTATATGCTCATTTATATTTAAAAATTAATATAGTAATAATAATATTTTATTAAAATATTATTGAATTATAAAAATCCATTAAATCATCAAAATATATTTCTTAATTTAATATTAACTAAAAATATCATTTGTTCTTTAAAACCCATTTTCAAAGTAACAACGATGAAATGAATGTAGATTATTTATACAAAAAATAAATCACATAATCATAGTGCTAGGGTCTTGTTACATAACCCCTTATAACACCTACATAATACCCAAGGTTAAGGTCTACGATGGTGAAAGACTCTTGGGGTGGCTTGGATAACATCGCTTGGGTGGTAATCTCTATCAACTTCCTCTTATCCCGTAGCGAGTTCTGTTAAATCTTAACGTATCGAAGCTCAGCTTGGGCTTGGTCAAGAGAGAAGCCCAATGATGCTACCTCCTTTTAGAGCTCCAAAAAATGGGCTTCGTATGGAGAAATTATACTAGATGAGGCTATTGCTTTCTTTTTCTAAGTTAATTGGTTTTGTTAAAGCCCTATATTTATAATAATAATGTGGTCACTGTTCAATGACTATATTAGCAACGGTAACAATTCTTAACAGTATTTTAAAATATAAAAACATTAAACCAAGTAAGTTCATATTTTATATAACCATTTACATAATAATTCATTTAATTAGATGAAGATAAATTTTCATTTATTAAAGTTTGGGTCATTATAGTGGATATTGTCCTAATGAGAAAACTACCAGGAAATGATTCAGAGGGGGAATTATTATGGTTATGCGTAACTAAAAATAATGATTTATGATTAAAAACTTGGACTATTTGAACTTATGAACTCACTAAATAAGGTAATGATGGATTCTCATAGAAGTCCATGTGACAATGATGATGTTGGGAAGAACATTCAATTTCCCATGTTTCAAGGATGAGGTAATAATAACCACATGGAATGTATTAATTGGATTATAATTTGTTTGATGTATGGGAAAGGAGGTCATAAAGTAGTTAATTTATAATGAAAAACAAATATTCTATTTGATGTGATGAAGAGAAATATAGGCCATCTTAAGGCAGCACTAATAGTTCAATGTCATAAATATTGTGTACTTAGGAATTAATCAAGTCAATAACCTAATCGAAGGCCTAAAAAGGATAATATACCTCTTTAACCTTATAGACCATGGGAAAAAGGTGGATCCTATTAAATAAATACCATTTAATTAGATCATGATAATTAAGGTGAACCTATCCTTCAATTCAGAGTTTTGTATTACTTATTGTAATTTGATTCTAGACTCCCTAGTATATCTATGAAGTCTTATATGAGTATTAAATCACCAACAATGTGATTTTATTTTAAATTAAAAATTATAGTTATATGTTTATTATATCCCAATATTAAATTTGTGTAAATTCTTTCTTGAAAATATTATTTAGATGAATTTTATCAATTTTTATTTACAAAAAATCCTTATTAACAACCAAAACAAGGAAATAAAATTTGTTATTACAAAACAACATATAACTATCTATTAGTGCAAGGTTGACTATTAATTTAATGAGAAAACTCATCATATTATATTAGTTATTATTAAAAATCATTAGGGATTATTTATTTAAAAAATTAGAGAAATACCCAATATTAAGGATAAGTCTATTACGAGGAGAAATATATTCTTCATAAGTTTGAAAGAGTGATATATCTCTAAAAATTACATCTTGAGTGGTGTATATTTTTTTTATATCATCAATTATTTTCACTAGTATGTGGTAATAAAAATTTTAAGGATGTAGTTTATTTAAGAGGAGATTTTAATTCCTTGAGATTTTAGTATTACATTAAATAATATTATGAATAGCATGTTTCACATGAAACACAAAAGTAACACAGAATACATGATAATTTTATTAAGATAAAATTATTAGTATTATAATTTGGATCTTCTAATATAGCCATTAATTTTTTGGGTATAAATATATGTAACCTCATTATTAAATAAATGGATAAAATGAAAAAAATGGAATTAAGTAGTAGAAGTCTTCCTTATGAGTCTCATTTATCCAAGATTGTAAAAGTGGTACAATCACTAGGGTTTTTACAAAACTGAGGAAAATAAAAACACTAACAATTATGGTATGAGTGAAATCATTTTCAAGATAAGTTCATGATCCTAGAAATTTCCATGAGATATATTATAGTGGAATCACCACCCATGATGGCCACTAGAACTTATCTTATGCTTAAGTCTTACATGAAGATCTTGAGAGGTTATATAATAAGCAATTAATATGATATAAAAAAATAATATCAATGTAATAAATTATTTTTATATCACATTTATTTTATATATTCCACATTTTTACTTTTAAAGGAAAATAAAGTTCATTTTTAATACAAATTTATCAATAAAACTCAATTAATGCAGTTAAATAACTAATAACATCATTTTATACTAAAAATTTATTTTTATCTAAAATTTTACATTATGTAATTTATTTTAAGAAAATATATATTTTTTTATATGAATAATATATTGACACCAATTTAATTAATAATTGATAGAAAATACGAATATACACAATTAGTGTTTTAATAATTTATTTTCCAATGAAAACAAGTTTCAATATATTTTTGTTTAAAAATTAAATTCTAAAATTTTATAATTTTAATTGGATAAAAATAACATCATTTTAGAATTAATTATTTCAAAATTATCTTAGGGTGATTTTTTTTGGATTTTTTCTAAAATAGTTTATTTTTAAGTGAATAGTGAAAATAAAGTTTTTATTAATATCATAATGTTTTCACTTTATCCTCATCTAAGAATGAATTAAAACTTATATAATTTTTTTTATTACCATGATTTTTTAATGATTAAAATAATTCATTCTAAAAATACTATGTTGAATTTAGAAAAACCATGTGTAACATTTTGAAACGTAAGTTATCTTTTATTCTAATATTTTGTTTCATCATTTATTTTTATTTTTTTCACAAGGTATAATTTTATTTTAGCCTATTTTTTTAAAAAATAACTTATATTTTTTAATAATATACTAATTAATTATATATAAATCAATAATAATGATAATTGTATCTTAATCATAATTCGTAAGCATAAAAATATACTTTTCCAAAAAATGGGTTTTACACGTTATGTTAGTTAATATTAAAATGAAAAATAAAAATAATATTTGAAAAAATTTATTTCATATTTTTAATGATTATTTACAATTTTTTTTAATATTTACCATTTTATTTTTAGGCATTAAAACTATTTTACTTTGATAAAAATTAGTTACCACATTAAACACCAAAAATGGTAAAAGTGAAAAATATATGAGTAAAAGACTTAAAAACATTTTAAAGACATCTGTGGACATTTATTTTTGTGGATTTATTAACATTATATCCTCCTATAATCCATTATTATCCATTATTGTATTCACTTTACATTTGAATTGTAACTTTAGCTTTTATATTTTTACAAAAATAAAAATCCTCTCCCTTATAAAAGGGACAATCACCACCCCACTTATCTCCACACCCCAATCCACATATTTTCATAAAAAACCTTTCTAAATAACTCCCTAGAACTTCTATCTACTATTTTTTTTTTTATTCATAGAAGACCACCTATGAAATCCTTACTCTATTTTTAAAGAAGCTCTCCCAAGGAGTATGGGAACATTCTTAAATACTAATTTTATTTCCTTTTCCTTTATTTTTAATCCAAATCCTATAAATATAATATAACCATGTTGAAATAATTAAATAATTATCAAAATCACACTGACGGTTTATATGGTTTATGGGACAACCATTTTCTACCGTACTCCCAACAACTTGTAAAATTAAAATCTTGCTTATGTTATGTAAAGACTACCGTATCCATAAGAGATGGAATCAATTTTTGATAACCTACTTACATGTATAGTTAAAAGGAGGAATATAATAAATAAATATTATATTTAAAAAATTATCAATATCATGAAAATATAAACCAATTAAAACCTTTTTTACATTTTATTGTAAACAAGAATGACACCTGTGTGTACGTACGGGCCACCACCTCTATGAAGCAACCAATTTAATTTTTTATATTGAATTTTATAAGTTATAAAAATATATTATAACCTAATTCAAAAATATGAAAACATATAAATAATATTATTCTGATTCTTTAATATTGATATTATTCCAAAAGAATCACATTCTTAACCATACACACCCATAGATTATAGCCTGTTCTTGTTTGGTTCGGTTTAACCACCTACATGAAAATGATGTAAATTTATATCATGGATTATTGGAGAAACAAAAATAATGTTTTTTTTCTAAATTAATTATAAAATTTGGTTTTTATTATGATTCTAGAGAGGTTATATTAATATTTAACTTATTATTACCATACAATGCTTTTGTTTGATAAAAATTAATAAAACAACCTCATCACCATCTTAATCATCCTGAATCATAACTAAAATAATGATGGAATGATATTAAAAAATTATTATTTATTATATAATATCTATTATAATACCTATAATTTTTTCAAAATTATTGACTTTGAATCTATAGAAAAGGGTCGAGACGACTATTATGAAACTAGTACTAAACAAATAATCAAAGATAATAACAACTGATGATGAAAATAAAACTAAACAAACTAATATATTTTCAATAAATGATTATATATTATGTTTATAAAAGGTTATAGGTATAAATAAAGTTTTTAAATAGGTGATAATGATAATATTTTTTTACTAAACAGGAGGTTAGAGAATATTCAGCTAATAAGGATTTTGGGTATGGGATTTTTCTTGAATCAACTTATTTTCTTGAGTAATAATGATTCCTTTCTGGATATCAATATTACAAGATGATTTTATTCCATTTTATGTTGATATTATAAGTACTTTAATTATTATTTTCAAGAGAATTAAATTGATGAACTTATTTCTTTATAAAAGTTAAAGACGTTAAGAATAATTCCCATTTTTCCAAATAATCCCCTTTTCTTCCATATCCATGTTCAATTGTCCCACTAATGTTATCCTTTATTGTTTAAATTTGTTTTTTGAAATTTTAAAATTTCTATTGACCTATTTTCAAAATAATTATTTATTAACCTCTTTACTTTGTGGATTTCAATAAAGGTATTTTTAAAATATTAAAAAATATTTCCCTTTCAACTTCATATATTTATCATTCACTGCACATTTCCTATTAAATACCTTTATGTTTTTCAAGGCTCTGCTATTTGGATTTATACTAAAGTTATTTTTTTAAGTTTTTTTTCATATTACACTCTTTAAATGGTTCTTTTGGAAGTGATTCCTAATTTTATAACAATATGAAAATTTTATGAAGAATTTTCTAAAATACATTTCATGGTTCCGCTTTTATTTTAATATTTAATTGATTTAACTCCTATAAAGCTATGTTTTTCGAATCACCATATAAATTCCTATATGAAATACTAATTTTGGGTGATTGAATATTGGTATCAATCGATATAATCCTAGAATTATTTTTTTGTGGAACCATTTAGAAATGACATGAAGACCTTTTTATTTCCATTGGTTATTTATGATGTGATTAATAAAACCCAATTTCATTCCATTGGTTATTTATGATATGAATAATGATTGATTTCTAGTAGAACACATATGTATTTATGATTTACATGTGGGGGGGGGGGGGAGTATATCACCCTCTAATGAATTTATTAGAAGTTAATATCTCATGATACATGTATACAAAAGATTAATTAAGTTTTATAGATAAGTGTGAGTGTGAGTGGTGACTCATGAAGGATTGGGTTAGTTTGGTGGCCCCTAAAGATTGTGATAACCTATTATTATATGTATTCCAATATTATTTTTTATGCTATGTTTTAATTACATGTAAAATTTCCATGATATATTCCCATTATTATGATCCACGACTCATGATTATTATCTCATTACTATTTATTCTTTTTCCATGGTATATTTTTTATCTTTTGAGATTACATGTCCTTATATCTTGACTTATAGTCAACTCTTACTATCCCAATATTTTTTTTAATAAGATATTTCATCCATGATCATGTTTTATCATATTATTATGATATAACCCTTAATGAAATGTTGATATGTTTTCCATTACTTAGTTTTTGATCTCACCCCATTTTTATTCTTATATTCCCTATGTTATAAAGATGAGTATAAATTCTGATAAGTCATGAAGGGATTATAATGTGGCTTAATTATATAGATCTTTTAAAAATATTCAAACATATTCATTTCTAATGTTTCTAGTTCTCAAAGATATTAAACCTTTTGTTCTTGGGATTGTTTGTTTATTGTTATATGTATTGTTCAACTTATGTAAATGATGTAAAATAAAAATATCTTTATCTTGGTGCATTTGAATTTGTATCAAATCCAGTATTTAAAGAAAGTGTTTTTACAACTAGACCCGTGAGTGTGGGTCTGCGGAACCTTAAAACTCCTCACCTTTAAGAGTGAACCACAAGATTTCTCTATTTATATGATCTATCATTGTAATTAAATACTAATTGTTTTCATATGGGACTTTGTCTAAATTTTTTAATGTATTAATTGACAACTTATCTCTTTATTATTCCAAATAACTATTTAGAGGGTGTTCTTGATATTTTAAAATGGTTGGAGAACTTATAGTGGTTATTAGAGTATACTAAATATGAAAATGGGATGAGTAAATCAATTAGGACTTGGTAAGAAACACTAGAAATGTGGTGCCTTAAATAAATAACTTGTTATTTATTTTTTCCATGACTTTGAGAAATAGGTGATTCATAAAAAGTTTCCAATGGACTTCACAGTTTCCTAATAAACATACTAAGTATAAATTATGTGTTCATTATCTATGCACTAGCTTCAAGTGACCTCATAATTTACATATTTATCATTATTTTAATCATGATGGATTATTTTATTGTTCACCTGATTTATGTTATCCCAATATGTACCTATAGGTCATTTTTTAATAAAAAACATCTAAACACATTAAAAAAAATAGAGAAGGTCAACCATGGTCTTTGAATAGTGTATCTCATGATATTATTTAATTTAAGGTGGTTCATGAATGTCTCTAGTGTAGGATTTCCCTCCTTGTATGAATTTTTGATGATTTATGAAAATAATTTTCTTAAAAAAAGGAGTGACTACTGCTAATGCTTGAGGGAGTATCTTATTAATTATTGATAATATTTTATGCACTCATATTGAAGGGAGTGTTCCAAAATTTTTATGACCTATTGTACATTATTATTTTACTAATATTATTTTCATCTCTAAAGATATAATATTTTATCAATGTTGATACATTTAAAATAAGAATCAGTGATATTGTTTTTGAGTTTATCGAGTTTAAATTATCTCTTATATAATTCATCTAAATTACTATTATGAAGGTTCTTATAAAAACAATAATTTACAGTTGTTATAATTAAAATAATCATTTCATTGTAATTATATTTGATAAAAAACCATTTTTTGATATAAAAATTTACACTTAAAATCAAATGTTCTCCCTTAACTTTGAGTCTTGGTTGTACTTGATAAAAAGTAATTAACTCATTTGAATTAGGATATCATTCACTCCACACCATGTAATATCCACTCAAAATGATGTTCGTGATATTATCATTTTGATAACATTTTATTTTAGTTGACTATTTGAGGAAAAAAATGAGCAAATTAACTTGTACTATTCGACACTAAGGGAAATGTCTTTACTGTGTTCTTTTAAAATGTCTAAGAATAATAATTCACCTCTTATTTTTATTTTATGATCACTAAAGGATATTCAATTAATAATAGAGAATAGTTCACCTTTTAGGATCATTCATTTACTATTTTATAATTTATTGTGATTTTTATTCTTTGTAAATATATATAATTTAGTGAATAATAAGGAGATTCCAACATTCAATGATAAGAGTTTTAATATATATAATGGGAACATGGTTCCTTATATTTTATCACCCAACCTAAATTTTTTAGACTTTACCATTACCAAATTTACATTATTTGTAAAGCGATGAATCTTACAATATAGTTTATGATAATAATATTGAGGTGGATGGAATGACTCATAACATATTATTATCTTCTCTATCTGAGAAGGAGTTGACACAAACTATGATATGAAAACCAATTTAAGAAATAAGATACAGATTATATAATATCTATAAAAGATAAAATATAATAAAGGAATCTGAGTTACAATAAATGGAATAACAATAAGAGTATATGTTATTGGAAAAGGATGCTTGATATATTTATTTCTATAAATTTAATTTTGTTATTGTTATCACTATATAAGGTTAAGGTGAAAACCAAAATAACTAAATAGTTCTAAAGAAGTTTTTGCGAGTTATTATAGAAAAATTTGATTTTAAAATTTCAACCTTAAAATATTGAGTTTCAGAAAAAGTTTTATATTTACTAACATCATATTATTTTTATTGGTTATTAAATTAGAATTGAATCCATGCTGAAGAAAAAATAATAAGCATGGGATGGATTTTATATGTAAAGACTTCAATGGACTTATAATTAATGAGAAGAAAAAATATCCCCAAGGAGAGTTGAAATAATATAAGTAAGAAGTGAAATATAAGTAATTTATGTCACAATTTTAAAATAATTTTGAAACCCTTAATGGAAATTATAATGAAAATTTTTCTTTCAAGTGTTTTAATTTTTCCAAATTCTGTCGTTTTTTTATAAATTATCTAAATAAAATAATGAGATAAATAAGTATGAAGAAAAATAAATGTGATTCTTCAAAAATAGGAAAGAATATATTATTCAAAATGGGGAAAATTATATAAATAAAATAAAAAAATAGCCCCAAAATGAAGTGAAGAATATTCTCATAAAAAGAGAGTAACTCCTAAATAATTTTGTAGTTGAATGTTATCACATATTTTTAATTTAGAAAAATGATGAGAAATATTTACCTTGTGAAGAGGAGGAAGTTTATAATGATAAGGAGTAAAAAATTAATAAGGTGTTGGTTATTACAATGAATCATTAGATGTATAATTATAGGATTTATAAATTAGAAAATGAACATAAATCTCTAAAGAAATATTATATTTTAAATAGAAATAAGCATACATTTAATTAGAGTAAAGAGTAACTCTCAATGAAGTTTGATAGTTTCAATATATATTTTATTGATAAAAAATGTTATTAACTAATATCCTTATAAGATTTCTTCAATGTATGTTGAATTTTTAAAACATCAATCAATGTTTCTTGAGTATGATAGATACTTAAAAATATTTAAATTAAAATTTGAGAGGTTTTTGAAAGTTTTTTGTGAAACTTCTAAATCAAAAAAGAAGAAAAATATGACTTTAGATAAGTTAAAATAATGTATAGAAAATGAAAGGACTTTGTTATGTTGAAATAATTGTATCTAAATAAATAAAAAAAGAAATGATTTATTTATAGAAAAAAATTAAAATGTAACACCTAAGCCTCAATTATAGTAAGTGAACATTCTATCTCACTAAAAATATAATAAAATGAACATTTTAATATTTCATGATGTAAAGTCCTAAAATTCACAACTAGTAAGGATAATATAATTCTTTTTTCAAACCACTTGTTGTATACTTGAAATGTGTTTAAGAGGTCAATGAGTATTTTAGAAGTATTTGGGGATCAGATTGAGCATGAAGCTCCAGATTTTGGAAGGGTAGATTGAGCCGCATGATTAAAGAATAGTTAGTTCTAACCATGCGTGTCATGACCCGACCCTACCAGTCTTGGGATGAAACTACCCCAAACCCACCTCAATAGGCCAGGGGATGGAGACAAGTACTGAAGGCATAACAATCTCAGGGATGCCTTTGCCTAAGAACCTGTACACACACACAACCCACTAAATGCAGAAGTGCAGAGTAAAAAAGGAAACCAAAGTACAAACAACTGTAACCCAACCCCAGTAATGCATCAACTTCTAAAACAAAACAAGTAAAGTGCTGAAAAGTGGTCTGACAATTAAAATGAACAAAATAGGGCAAAACATGCACCCAACTATAAAGGTGCCACAACCCGGCAACATGTAAACAGTAGTAAACAGATGGTGAGTCTCACATCTGAAAATCCTACCATGTCCACTGAACGCAGCCCAAGCTCTTGTGTCCTCTACACTCCTCTACTGTCTTGATCGACCTATCTGTTATCTGCAAGGGAACACCAAGTGCTGTCAAAGCCCAATTAGAGATGAGTATAAAGATACTCAGTAGGATGCCCCGAAATCTCGAGGGAGAAACAAAGGAGATACTAAAATGGTGACCAGTAGAAAGATCGAGAACAGTGTAAGAGTACAATAGAGAGAGTGAAGCTTAACCCAACAAAAGGAAGGAAGTAGACTCGTCCAATCTAAGAGGAGCTAGACAGAGAAAGCACGTGGCATACCCCACCCGTATTCATCCTTCATAGAAGGAGAGTAACCAAACCCAAGGAGTGAGAACAAAATTAGGGTGTATATATATATATACTCCACAAGAAACCCAAACGAGTGTGTAAGGGGATCTATATCTCCAATCTCAAACCTAGAAAAGTCACCAACAGTTTTAAGGGTAGCCATCAATGATGCCCAACAATCCCGCACGTCAAGTGGCCTCATCACTAAACTGTACAACCAAGGGTCCCACTCTAGTAATCATGGAGAAAAGTCACTGACTAGCCACATAAAAAGGGTTGAGTTTGAAAGAAGTCGTTAGGTAACCCACTGCCTAGCCCAGCAGGAGGGTAAACTCCAAGAGGTTGTCGGGTAACCCACTACCCAGACCCACTGGTGGGTAAACCCCAAGAGGTCGTCGGATAACCCACATGCCCAGCCCCACGAGAGGGTAAACCCTAAGGTGAATGGGTAACCCACTGCCCAGCCCCACTGGAGGGTAAACCCTAAGGTCAACGGGTAACCCACTACCCGGCCCCGCTGGAGGGTAAACCCTATGTTCAACGAGTAACCCACTGCCCAGCCCCATGGGTGGGTAAACCCTAAGGTCAACGGGTAACCCACTACCCAGCCCCGCTGGAGGGTAAAACCTAAGGTCAATGGGTAACCCATTGCCCAACCCCACTGGAGGGTAAACCCTAAGTTCAATGGGTAACCCACTGCCCAGCCTCGCTGGAGGGTAAACCCTAAGGTCAACGGGTAACCCACTGCCCAGCCCCGTTGGAGGGTAAACCCAGAACTGGTTCGATAACTCTACACTACTCATGCCATCACTGGGTGTCACTAACATCGCTAACATGCATTAGTTCGGAGTGCATCAAAGGAACCACCAAACAACACCCTTTCATGTTTCCACATTTAATGATATCTCTAAAGAGGCTCTGCCCGCCCAAAAATATTACACCATTACAATCCTCATGGAAAAACACGTGAGATAGACTACTTACTCACTGGAAATAGACTCCCGACAAAAAAGTTATTCAACATCGCTTTATGTCAACACGACATCTTGTGGGGCTCACACCTTGGTCCTAGAAAAGGTCAGGCGAAGTGCGCCATCGTGATGCTCTTGGAAAAACATAGAAAATCGACTATTCATACACCCAAACAGAAGTCTGATGAAAAAGTCACAGTATGCTCCACACAGCCTAAAAGACGGCCCATGGTGCCCATGCCTCAACTCTAGATTCTATTCCTGAAACCACCCTGGTCAATTTCATCTTAATTCCAGGGTCACAATTCCACTGACAATGCCTAAAACGGACTCCGGATGCAGAAGTTGCAACTCCCCACGTTATGCAAACGGGGCCCTGTGGAGTCCAGACCTCGGCCCTGAAACACGTCACACAGATCATACCCTTGGGCTCCATGCAGATAACCACGAGGCGTAGATGATTCATTTTCCCGGAATGGACTTATGAAACATAAGTAGTAAAAATGCAGCATACGTCCGAAAGACACCTCGTGGGTCCCACACCACATGCATGAATTTGGGTGGGTGGATTGCTCTATCACAATCCCCTCAGAAGAACATTCAGAAAAGAGTACTCAAACACCCCAAAAAGATGTCAGGTGAAAAAGTGGCGTTTCACCATAAAACATGTGAACCCAACTTTGTGGGGCCCACACCGTGTCTTTAACCCGAACACTTTGGAAAGCATCTCAAAAAGTCCGCATGAGGACTGGGATCACGCTGCCACTGACAGCGCGTCAATCGGACATCCCAAACAAGAGTTAAGTTCAACGAAAGATTAGTTAATTAATTAAATAATTAATTAATTATTCGCATCAAGAATTTCATGCCACCGAGCAATGAAACCAAAACCAAAAAGGTTCCAAACCAACTTTGGAAGGACCGTCTCAACTCCAGGGCCGCAGTGCCTCTGACGGCGTGTCAAACGGACATCCGTCTCGCGAATACGTCCGTTGTGAGCTTTAATAATAATTTAATATTATTAAATTAAAGAGTTTCGGGTCACCCTTCTTTGGTCACAAAACCCAAAAACCACGAAAACCAATTCAAAAAGTCCATCTCACTGACACGAACCCGTAGCCGCTAACGGCGCGCCAAACAGACACGCCGTTTAGGAGATATTCCCTCTTTAACAAAAGGGGGCCCAAAATGGGCCGGTCCAGACTGGCCGGCCTGGTCTGGACCATCAGCCCACGGCCCAGCCGTAGGTCAGGCCTGACTCACCACGGCCCGCTGGTCGTGGCCCGCCCCAGCAACACCGGACCCCTCGAGTCCGGTTCTTCAAAAAGACCGGGAAAAGGGCCAGTCTTTGTCCGCGTCGCACCAGAAGGAATCATAGTTTATGGGTCCTTGTCCACACCGCACCCAACCTGAGGTCAGCACCTCGGGTGCTCCACCCCGACCTTGACTAGACGAGGCTGCCACCTCAACCCGCCGACCGAGCGCACCGCTGCACGCCTGCCGCCCAGGCTCCCCGCTCTGCCGCCGGCTCCGCTGGTTTCCGCTATGCCACGCCGGTAGCCACCTAGTCACTCGACTCCCTGTTCTGCCGGAGCTACCCTGTCCACGCCGACCACACCCGACGCCACACCAACCGCACCCAATGCCGAACCCTCTGGCCTCCACTCGTCCGCTGACCGCCGTGCTCCGCCACGCCTCCGGTTCGACCTCCGGCCGTCGCCCCTTGCCGGGGCCGGACCTTCCGCCGGTCCCCCCGACCACTCCGATGGTAGAAAAAAAATATCTGAAACCGGTTTTGGAATCCTCTAGGACGAATCTTCCTAGCTCCTCCCCTCGTTCGTCGATTCGTCCTGGTTTTGGCACGTCCAAAATTTTGGACGAAGAACGCTCAAGAACGAGATTTAGAACGGGGCTCGGACGATGGCCGTGTTCGTTTGGCCATCATCCTAATTCTAAAATTTTAGAACGCAAAATAACAATTTGATGAAAAGACAAGAAATCGACGATGGTGTGAAAATTAACCAAAAATACTACCTCGAATTAGTCGTGCGTTGTTGGCGGCATGTCCATGACGCTCCTACTTCGATCTGACAAGGTTCCGGTGGAGGTCGCTCCACGATTCGGTGAAGAAAGACGAATAACGCCAAAGAACAGTTGAGAGAGAGAGGAAGAGAGAGAGAGAGAGGGAGAGAGAAGAGAAGAGAAGGGAAAACCCCAACTCCAAACTTTTATTTTTCTATTTATAGAAAAAATCTGATTAGCGCGGAATCTGAAACTGTCATTCCCTCTCATTTTATATCGCGCCTAGGAAAAATGACCCATTTCAAATTCAATAGAAGTCTCATATTTTCATTCCGAGACGTTGTTAGAAAGTTATTTGAAAATAACTCCAGTTATAAAAATCACTAAGTTATTATTTCAAAATGATAATTTTGCCCTTGGGTGACATCTCTCACAATGGGCCCACGCCCACAACTTTTACACCCCACCTAGGGTAAACGACATGCTCCAGATGCAACCGTGCCCTCAGATTTCCGATCTGATATACTGTTTAGGAGAAAACAGAACCCCGCCACGTGCATAGTATAAAAACACTTAATATTTTTATAAAATTTATTCCATGCACATCTAGGCTCAGACTCACATGCCGTCTCATCTCCTAGCTCTGAAAATATATGTAGAAATATTCCAAAGTCTTATAGAAAAAAACTGGGTCTCTATATCATTCCCTCCTTCAAGATTTTCATCCCCAAAAAGCAAAACTAGGAAAAACAACTCAGGATACAGAGCTCACACCTAACTCTCCCACTCCCAAGAAAACTTTCACAACACCATGCTAGCACAACATGCAAACCAAAGGGATGGTTCATACACATAAGGTCTATTACTTTTGATGACATGCATAGGAACACGCACGCACCTCATCAACTGCGACACATGGAAAACATCGTGCGCCCAGTCCTACTATTTGGAGGGTGGGGAAAGACGGTAGGCAACCTCTCAATTTCTTGCACGATTCCCGAATGGCCCAAAGAAACTTGGGGGTCTTCCTCGGCCGAACCTCTACTTTCCACATCGTGACCTAAATCACGATTTGTTCATGGAACATGGTCTCATGATTCCCTCCTTCAGAATACCCATCTGGTGAAAAACCCAAGGATATCCGGTCACACATGTTTTCACAGTCGGTGCATCATAACCAAGACTCTCTTACACGCTCAAAAGGTGGATGAGTCAACACCATCGAATATAGAAAAGTTGCATCCTCCGGGTCCAACGGGGTCAACTGTAGGGAAGCTAACTACTACAAAACTTCCTGCACCTGACGAGTCTTGGACTCTCTTCTAAGGGAACCTGCTACAACACTGCCATTTTTCCAGAAAATAGACTACCTAGACATCATAGTCCGGTAGAAATTTCAACCACCACCATCGTCTAAGGTTCAAGTCTCTCTGGATGAGGGTGCACTTGAGACACTGGTGGTCTGAGAAAACCACAAAGTGCTCTCCCAGAAGATAGCGTCTCCACATTCTCAGCGCAAGGACCACCACCACTAGCACCACATAGTGAAGAACGTTGTTCTGTTTATGGGATTTCCATCACCTCAACCTGTACTTGATAACGATATCAAGATTTACGTTGATCACGCAAGGTACCAATGAACAGGGAAGGTGAGAAAACTCATCCAACCGCCAAAGGCTAGACACAGAAAGCATGTGGCATACCCCACGTGTCTTTTCCCATATTGGAAAGAGAGTAATCCCTGAAACAGGCACTCTTCCAAACCCACTAGTGGAACCTCAATCAAGGTGGGGGGGCAAGAAGAAAAGCCCCTCTGGAAAATCCAGAACCTACTCTGACACTCTACCGCACAACCCCGCAATGAATGCACATGTCAAAGGGACTCATCCACCACAATTCAATACTATCCACTTTGGGTGGTACTAAATCTCCCTCAAAATTTTGATCGCATCACAAAAACACATCTCAGTGGGGGAAGAAACCCTTTTTCCCATGCATTAAAAGCTATGTCGAACAACACCAACATAGGGTTACACCGACGTCCTGCATCACCCTCGATAACCCCTCGAACAAGGAGTTAGACGAAAAGAGTACGTCATGTAGCATATAAAAAGTTATACTAATAAAATTAGAAAAAGACATAGAGAGTACCTATTATCATCTCATGCAATGCAGGATTGTAGAAATCCATAGCACACAGCCACCTGCGGCCCCGTCCGTCAGCTCCCTGATCCTGACATGGGTCGCCTAGTGGTGGTGGAAGGACCTCAAAACATCGTACGCCAACCATAGTTCTTTCTGATCTTCTACCAACATTGCCTACCTGGGGACCACCCTATCCTCACCTGGGAGTTCTCTAATCACGACACTGCCTCTGTTGTGGCGGTGCATCTACCAACTATCTAGAAAACTCCGCACATTTGGTCAGGTAGTCTCACGCCACGTGACCTCTCACATAAAAATAATAGTACTAGTCCTACCTTGGCTATCTTGGTGCTCTATGTTGTCCCTAAACATGTGCCTATGTCTCATCAAGGGGAGATCGCTGACGCCGAGGCCCTGCCAATTGACATCCCTCTAATAGAAATTTCTCTATCACTAGTGCCTACTTCAGCACCCTAAGATGGGTGAGGATGCACAAGGGAACTACGATGGCCCAAATCTCCTCTACAGAGACCTTGCTCAAACTTTGGTGCTCGGAAGATGTCATCATGGACCACATCCAAAGGGTACCGAGTAAGGTATGTGAACCTAGTAGCATACTCAGCCACTACCATCACTACCCGCTGAAGCTCCAGTAGCTCCTAAAATCGTATAAAGCGTAAGTTGGAGGGGTAGTACTCCTCACAAAACAGCTACTAGAAGTCATCCCATGAGAGTACTGACTTATCGTGCATCTGATTAACGTTGTCTCTACTAACGCCAAACTACTTGGTTGAAAGACTGGGTGTCAAAGACACCATAAACCTGTCAGTTTCCGAACAAGCCTGAAGAGACAAACCACTGACTCTAGCCAACCCTTTACTGTCTGAGGGTATGGCTTACCGTGGAACCTCAGCGGTCTCTGATGCTGAAAATCACGTAGCGCACCCAACCTTCGCTCATCATCAGCCTTCGCTACTAGTACTATCTGCTACTCCACAGGTGAAGGTGCTGCTACCTGTCCTCCTAAGGAAATGGTAATCGTATGATGGATCTTGAACTGAGGCCTCGTCACTCATGGAGTCATCGTCACGAACCAAAGCTAGTATCCTAGCTGGCTATCATCGTAGAGACATCCTGAATCTGATCAAGGAGTACCGCAGTCAAATGAGCATATATATATCAACAATGATGGGGAGATGACTCAAGAAGGATAGTCAAAGACTAAATCCTATATGATGCATGAACCAAATTCCCTGCAACAAGTGTCTTAGTGTGCCGAGTCGGGAGGCGAGTTATCAGGGTTCTGGTGAATGGATATATCAGCTGCCACACCATCACTAGACTCCCTGGCCAGAGATCCACTCTCGAGACACATTGACACTATTGCCCCAAAAATAAACCAATTCCTTTTTAGGGACGTCCAAACAACGGCCCAAGGAATGAACCACCTCTGATACCACTTTGTCACAACCCGACCCTGCCGGTCTCGAGCCATAACCACCCCAAGCCTACCTCTATAGGCCAGGGGCTGTCGACAAGCACCGAAGGCATAACAATATTGAGGAGGCCTTTTCCTAAGCACCTGTACACACACAAAACCCACTAAATGAAGAATTGCAGAGTAAAAAGGAAACCAAAGTACAGAAAACTATAACCCAACCTCAGCCATGCATCAAATTCTAAAACAGAACAAGTAATGTGTTGAAAAGTGGAATGAAAAGTAAACTAAAAAGAAAAGGAAAAAACACACGCCCAACTAGAAAGGTGCCACAACCCGACAACAGGTAAACGAATGTAAATAGCTGGTGAGTCTCACATATGAAAATCCAACTACGTCCACTGAATGCAACCCAAGATCCGGTGTCCCCTACGCTCCTCTGTAGTCTCGATTGACCTGTCTGTAGTCTCCAAGGTCACACCAAGTGTGGGAAAAGCCCAAGAAGGGGTGAGTATAAAGATACTCAGTAGGATGCCCCGAAAGCTCAAGGGAACAACAAAGGAGATACTAAAACGGTGAGCAGTAGACAGATCAAGAACAATGTAAGAGCACAATAGAGAGAGTGAAGCTCAACCCAACAAAAGTAAGGAAGTAGACTCATCCAATCCAAGAGGAGATAGACACGGAAAGTAGGTGGAATACACTTTGCGTCTTCGTCCCTCCTAGAAGTAGAGTAACCAAACCCAAGGAGTGGGAACAAAAGAAGGGTGTATATATATATGCTCAACAAGAAACCCGAATGAGTGTGTAAGGGGATCTCTATCTCCAAGATCAGCCCAAGAAAATTTTCCAACAGTTCTTAGGGTATCCGTCACTGATGACCAACAATCCCTTATGTCAAGAGGCCTCATTAATAAACCGTACAACCAAGGGTCCTGCTTCGGTAATCATGGAGAAAAGTCACTGACTAGCCTCATAGAAAGGGATGAGTCTGAAAGAAGTCGTCGGGTAACCCACTACCCAGCCCAGCTGGAGGGTAAACCCCAAGAGTTAATCGAGTAACCCACTGCCCAGCCCCGCTGGTGGTTAAACCCCAAGTGGTCGTCGGGTAACCCACTGCCCAGCCCTGCGGGAGGGTAAAACCTAAGGTGAATGGGTAACCCAATGCCTAGCCCCACTGGAGGGTAAACCTTAAGGTCAATGGGTAACCCACTGCGCAGCCCTGCTAGAGGGTAAACCCTAAGGTCAATGGGTAACCCACTGCCCAGCCCCACCGGAGGGTAAACCCAAAGGTCAATGGGTAACCCACTGCCCAACCCCACTTGAGGGTAAACCTTAAGGTCAATGGGTAACCCACTACCCAGCCCCGCTGGAGGGTAAAACCTAAGGTCAAAAGGTAACCCACTTCCCAGCCCCGCTTAAGGGTAAACCCTAAGGTCAACACATAAACCACTGCCTAGCCCCGCTAGAGGGTAAACCCGGAATGGGTCTGATAACTCCGCACTGCCCGTGCCATCACTGGGTGTCACTAACATCACTACCATGCATTGGTTCAGAGTGCGTCAAAGGATCCTCCGACCAACACCCTTTAATGTTTCCACATTTAATGAGATCTCTAAAGAGGCTCCACATTCCCAAACAGATTACACCATTGCAATCCTTGCATAAAAACACGAGAGATAGACTAATTACTCGCTGGAAATGGACTCCTGATGAAAATGTTATTCAACATCACTTTATGTCCACACGACGTCTCCTGGGGCCCATACCTCAGTCTAGAAAAAGGTCGGGCGAACTGCGCCATCATGATGCTCTAAAAAAAACATGACAAATCAACTATTCATATGCCCCAAACAGACATCTGATGAAAAAGTCACAGTACGCTACATACAGCTTAGAAGATGGACCATGGGGCCGCCACCTCAACTCCAGCTTCAACGCCTGAAACTACCCTAGTTAACTTCATCTCGATGCCCGGGTCACAACGTTGCCGATGATGCCTAAAACGGACTCCGGATGCAGAAGTTGCAACTCCCCGCATTATGCAAACAGAGCCCTGTGGGGCCCACACATCTGCCCTGAAACACGTCACGCAGATCGTACAATTTCATTCCTTGCAGATAACCAAGAGGCGTATGCTATTCATTTGCCCTAAACGGACTTATGAAACATAAGTCATAAAAACGCAACATACGTCCGAAAGCTGTCTCATGGGGCCCACGCCTCGGGCCTGAATTTGGGTGGGCGGATTGCACCATCACAATACCCTCGGAAGAACACTCAGAAACAAGTACTCAAACATCCCAAATAGATGTCAGGGGAAAAAGTGGCGTTTCACCGTAAAATGTGTGAACCCGACTCTGTGGGGCCCACACCTTTTCTACAACCCAAATGCTTCAAAAAGCATCTCAAAAAGTCCGCAGAAGGACTGGGGTCACACTGCCATTGACGATGTGTCAATCGGACAACCCAAACAGGAGTTAGGTCCGACGCAAGATTAATTAAATAATTAAATAATTAAATAATTATTCGAATCAAGCATTTTGTGCCACCGAGCAACAGTACCGAAACCGTATAGGTTCTGAACCAAAATTGGAAGGACCGTCTCAACTCCAGGGCCACAATGCCTCTTACGGAACATCAAACGGACATCCGGATCGCAAATACGTCAGTTGTGAGCTTTAATAATAATTTAATATTATTAAATTAAAGCGTTTCAAGTCACCCGTCTTCGGGTGCAGAACCCAAAAACCACAAAACCCAATTCCAAAAGTATGTCTCGCTAACACGAACCCATATCTGCTGACGGTGCGTCAAATATACACACCGTTTAGGAGATATTCCCCCTTGAACAAAAGGGGGCCCAAAATGGGCCGGTCCAGACCGGCCGGCCCTGTCCAGACTGCTGGCCTGCGGCCCAGCCGTGGGTTTGACCTGACTCGCCGCGACCTGCTGGACCTGGCCCGCCCCAGCAACACTGGACCCCTCTAGTTCGATTCTTCAAAGAAGACCGACCAAAGGGCCGGTCTTCATCCACGTCGCACCAGAAGGACCTACGGTTTGCATGTTCTTGTCCACGCCGCACCCCACCTAACGTCAGTGCCTCGGGTGCTCCGCCCCAACCATGACCGGCCGAGGCCGCTGCCTCCCCCCACCGACCGAGCACACTACCGCACACTGGCCGCCCACGCCGTGGCCGCCCGGTTTCCCCGCTCCGCCGGAGCTACCCCACCTGCGCCGACCACACCTGAAACTGCACCGACTGTACCTGACGCCGAACCCTCCGGCCTTTGATCATCTGCCAGCCACCACGCTCCACTACGCCTCTGGATTGACCTCCGACCATCGCCCCTTGCCAGAGCCAGACCATCCGCCAGTCCTCCCCGACCACTACGGTGGTCAAAAAAAATTATCTGAAACCGATTTCAGAATCCTCGGGGCCAAATCTTCACAACACTGCCCCTCACTCATCGATCCGTCACAGTTTTAGCGCATCTGAAATTTTGGACGAAGAATGCTCAAGAACAAGATTTAGAAAGGATCTCGGACGATGGCCATGTTCATTTGACCATCATCCAATTTCTAAAATTTTAGAACACAAAAGACCAATTTGATGAAAAGACAAGAAATCGACGAAGGTGCAAAAATTAACCAAAAATTCTACCTCGAATTGGTCGTGTTTCATTGGCGGCTTGTCCATGATGCTCCTGCTTCGATCCACCAAGGATCTGGTGGAGGTCGCTCCTCGATTCGGTGAAGAACAACATTGAATGCTGAAGAACAGTTGAGAGGGAGAGGAAGAGAGAGAGAGATAGAGGGAGAGAGAGAAGAGAGGAGAAGGGAAAAACCCCAACTCCAAACTTATATTTTTCTATTTATAGAAAAAATCCGCTTAGCTCAGAATCTGAAACTATCGTTCCCTCTCATTTTATATCGCGCCTAGGCAAAGAGTTCCATTTCAAATTCAACTGAAGTCTCAGATTTCCATTCTGAGACTTCGTTCGAAAGTTATTTGAGAAGAACTATAGTGATAAAAATCACTAAGTCATTATTTAAAAATGATGATTTCCCCTGGGTGACATCTCTCACAGCAGACCCATAACTTTTACACCCCTCATAGTGTAAACAGAATGCTCCGGACGCAACTGTGCCCTCTTATTTCTAATCTGAGCAACCTTTTAGAAGAAAATACATCCCCTCCACGCGCATAGTATAAAAAAACTTAATATTTTTATAAATTTATTCTGGACACACTGGGGCTCGAAATCGCATGTCATCTCATCTCCTAGATCTGGAAATATATGTAGAAATATTCCAAAGTCTTAAAAGGAAAAACTGGGTCTCTAAAATGTGACTCTACCATGAGGTGTGATATAGAAAAATATAGAGGGGAAACTGGATTTTTTATAATGTACACCTTAGACCATAAGTCGTTCGATATGATCTCGTGGGCTTAAGGGGGTTTCACAATTTTTCCAAATCATGCACCCAACCCACTCACTTAGTGCCATATAATCAGTGGTTCCACATAGTTTAGTTGAATAGTTTGGAAAACATGTGTGGATAAACTATGAACTTAGTAAAAGTGTGTGAATTCCCATTTCTCCCCTACCTACTTACAAGTTTTAACACTCATTTTCCTTTTACCTCACACACAAATAACTCCTCTACTTCATGGAATATCTCTCATGGTTCACTACTAGGATTTGATCCATCCCTCTCATACAGACTACAATTCTTCTGCTATTGGATTTTTTGGTTAGATAATTTTGAGCTCTCTAATCCTATTCCTTCATTCCTTCATTTATCTCTCCATATGAAATGCTAAATCTATGTGAGCTAATATGCCCCATTTTCATGGATTTTTTATATTTTTCCAATTTATCCCATTCTAACCCAAAATAAGGGAAAAAAGATGAGAAGAGTACTATTAGGATAATATTGGTGGTTTATATCATTTCCCCTAAAGTATATATGCTTTTATCATAAACTATTGTTTGGTGTGCTTTACCTTCCTTAAGACACCAAAAAAATATCAAATTTATTAAACAAATTGATATTTTTGTCATTAGAGTAGTCCTAGAAACCTAAAATTAATGATGTAGGATGTCCACCTTGACATAATAAAACCTTGAGTGTGTTACCTTTTCAAAGGATAAAAGCCTTTTTCTGTGAAATTATGTTGAACCACCAAATGAGGTATGTTGAGATTGGACTTTATAAATTAAATGAAATTGAATTAAGCCAATGAAAAATGGTAAGTCATGTGATTGATCCCTTGTCTTATCATTTATAGCTTGAGTATCCATATGTAATGAATTAACCAAGTTGAATAAAATGAGTTGGTTTTATGGTATGAGATTAATTCTATCCATGACCATCCATTACATCACATTGGGGGTGATACGTGGGTTTGAATTCATATTGACTTGGATAGGCTCATCATGCATAACTATTAGAATATTTTAAATTCATTATAAAAAACCATGTGATATACATGAGTTTCTCATTGAACAACTAGTATGGGACCACTAGGAAGATTCCTTTATTCTAGCCATGAGAGATACTTAGATCCTCAGTGGATTACCTTGGATGGGATTGGTGGGTACTGCTACTATACCATGCCACAAGTGATACCTGGATATATTTTTGTTATACTAGGGATGAGATCATAGGTTTATGCAATTATACCATGTCTTTAGTGATACTTGGGTTTGTTATATATAATGACTTGGGTGGACTCCTATGGTGATGGGTCTTGATAGTGCCCATGGAGCAATACCTGGGTTCCTTTTATAGAACACCTTGGATGACCTTTGGACGCCTCTTAGTTAAATAAATTGACATATATAAAAATTAAAATAATATAATTGGATTCAGTCTATACTTGAAATATATGACTTCCTAGGTACACATTCTTTTTAAGACTATATACCATGAGAATTATGGATCCCATTATGATTATACATGGACACCTTGGGAATACACCTCAGGTCCTGGATATAATTACGTATACACACAAATCTGTTCATTGGTATATGAGGTATACATATACATACCTAATTATAAATATGTATATCTATATGCAAGGTGACATCTATTTAGAGATTTTACGACTTAGTCCAAAGAAGCTATTATCTGTCAAATGTCCCACGATGAACCTGAGCCGATGTGATTTATTTTATTTATTGTTATGAATCAATTATACTTGCACACTTATTATTTTATATTCAAAGACTGAATAGTTATAAGTACCTTTGGTGGTTTTCTATTCAGTATATATCACATGATGTTTGAGCCGCTAATTGGTACCCGAATAAACTTTATGGATGAATGTTGGGATAAAGGGAAACACCTAGATTTGGATGCCTAATCTCTATACATAGATGGAGTATGGGAGAAAAGGAAAAATATTATGCTCTTTATTCTAGTGGAGATTAACTTTTTTCTTTTTTTCATTTTTTGTATATCATGTTGTGATTCCCTACTACTCTACTTCCTTGAATTCCCTTTTTTTCATAGCATACAAACATAACATCATTTTGTATATGACAATGATTCAACTTCCTCTTATTAATTATATCTATATGACTTGTTCTTTTGATGTTTATTTATTATACTATTTATGTTTTTTATTATTATTTTACCCCAGTTTTCCAGACTCTGATTATGAGGGTATAATCTTCCTACCATAACATCATAGACCCTTGCTTCTAGTCACAACCTCTAGCGTACGGGGAGGCACGTTTAATGCTATTGTAAAGACCCGTAAATTTCAAGGAAGTTTTTTTCTTATTTTTCTTTGGAATTTTTCAAGAATGCAGTTTCTGACGGCACCTGATTCCGAGGCCCGGTGTGCCCGAAATCAATTTCCGAAGTTTAGCTTGGGTACGTTCAGTGAACGAACGAGCGGGTTTTTCTAACCTTTGAACCGGTGCTCGGAATCGAATTCCGAGGGCACCGTTGAAATTGCAGCGCCAGTAATTGCTTAGGAACACCTATTTCGGAGTTGCGTTTTCTCGGGTGTGGTTTTTATTTTTTGGGGTTAAGTTAAGAAATAAAATAAAAGTGGTGCGAAACTTGATTTTATTTCACTTAAAGCGGCTTAACCTAAGTTAAGAAGATAAGGTAGGACCCAAAATATCCTACCCACTTGGTAGGATATTTGTGAGGTGGGGCCCGCACGAGACCCGCCGTTTCTTCCCTTCTAAGTAACGCACCCGCAACCCCCCTTTTAATGAAAGTCAAACCTTACGTTTATTCTGGTTAAGAAACACCCCATTAAATTGGGCAGTTAAATCGTTACAATTAATTCATCGAATTAATTGTTCGTTTCTTATCTTTTGAATTTCAAAAGCTTAGGTCAATAATAAAATAAGTGTTGAACTTATTTTATTTAGTTGGTTGGGTTGTGTTGTGTTAACCTTTTGTAGAAAAAGAGAGGATTCTTTGTTCTTCGGTGAAGAACGTGAAGAACGCTCTACTGCCAACGAAGAACGCCAACCTCCGTCAGCGAGAGACGCCTTCATCAGAGATCACCTAACGCCAACGACGATCCTCTTCTTTCATGGCGATCCTCTTCTTCCGCGGCGACCCTCTTCTTCCACGACGGTTAATTCCACGACGAACGCTTATTCGACGACAGCGTTGAGGTAGGGGTTTTATGCATTTCTATTTTGTGTTTTCTTCTGTCGTTATCTTCCCTTACTGGAACCTCCTGTTATCGTGATAACAGGAGGAGGTCGGACCGCACGAACATGGCTGACACTCCTCCCCTTTTTTGGTTGTTTATTTTTGATGCGGCGAGCAAGAAAACGCAGTGCCAAAGCACCGTGCAGACATTGTAAAAAGGGAGATCAGAGGAGCGCGGTGCCGCCGCACCGTGCTGTTGGAAGCAATAAATCCGCGGAGCCGTTGCACCGCGCCGTAGAAGATGAACAAGGACAGGACACCGTCGCGCCGCACCAGAGGACCTCAGAAGCACCGCGGACGGAGCGGGGCCACGGCGGAAGGGCGTGGTGCTGTCGGCCGCACTGGACAAACCAAGTCCGCGGCCAGTTCTGGGCCGCGGTGATGCAGGGGAACCGGCGGCCGGTACCGGGCCGCCGGCGTCGGAGCAAGGGGAACGGCCTGGCCGGTCCCGTGGCGGCAGAAGCCGGCCGGCCGAACCATGGAGGAACCGGGGGTTCGAAAACCCCCGGCTGCACCAGACGGAGCGACCCCATAATGGGGCCGCGGTTGCTGCACACGGGGACATTGCCCCCCACTCCCGAAACGGCTTGGCCGTTCGGCCGAGCCCCTGGCCTGCGCGCCCAGCGTGCTGCGCGCCAGGCCGTCTGCCTGGCCGGTCTGCCAGACCGGGCCGCGCCCAGGCCGGGCCACGCCCAGGCCGGGCCAGGCCGCGCCAGCTGGGCCGGGCCACGCCCATGTGGGCCGGACTGAGACCCAGTTCGAGTCGACCCGGTTCGGGCCGACCCTGGTTGTATGGGACCGGGTCGGACCGGGCCCGAAACCCTTTTTACCGAACCTTTTTCAGTCCGTTTCCCATAACATGAGCTACGGGCCTCCGATCGATGTACCGTCAGTTGCAATGCGATCCTTGGATCGAGACAGTCATTTTGGTATATCGCACTTAAGGTTTCAGAGCACCTTGGGTTCGGCCGGGTTGGTTCGTACACTAAACTAACCAGGCCCTCGGAGCGGAAACACTTATAACTTGAGCTCTGGACATCTGATCGACATGTCGTCGACTTTGTTGGTTTACTCTAAGTGAGAGGGACCTTTTGGATTACTCCACTAGAGGTTTGGACGCAGTTGTATTAAGGTCGAGTTGGTTTTGACTTAAAAACCAACCGGGCTCCTAGGACGAAAAAGCCAATAACTTCCAGACCGGGCGTCCGATTGACGCGCCGTCTATGACGTTGAGTTCCTGTTGGAAATATGGAACTTTTGGATACATAAATTCCAGAATTTGTGTCAGTTGATGTATCAGCCCTCGGCTCGTGGAGCGGACCCTCCCGAACGAGCTTGCTGTGTGCGAGAACCCTAGAGCTGGCTGCGACTGCGACGACGACGACGACGACTGTACAGAGATCCTCAGTGGATTCGACGGCAATGACTACAGCACTCAGTGATCCTACATGGATCAGTGCTACAGATCCTGCATGGGTCCGATCCTATGTGGGTCAGCGCTCAGCGGTCCTGTGTGGGCCAGTGCCTACAGATCCTATGTGGGTCCAATCCTGTGTGGGTCATTACGGGGGTTAGTTACCTATCGATCATGTGTGGGTCAGATCCTTTGTGGGTCATTGAGGGGGTTAATTACCTATCGATCCTGTGTGGGTCTGATCTTTTGTGGGTCATTACAGGGGTTTGTACCTATCGATCCTTTGTGGGTCCAACAGCTTAGATGAATTAGTGGCTATATCTGATCATCTCTATCGTCCTATGAAGAAGTATACCTGTGTGAGCTGAATCCTGTTTGCCTTCCTATGTGGATTGAGTTGTGCTATCCTGTGTGGATTACGTTTCTCTTTCCTGTGTGGACTGGGTTGTGCTTGGGCTCAGAGGTTAGAGCGAACTGGAATTGATGACTTAGGTATATGTATGGGCATATACCTAAGTAGTGTCGGATGTTACTTCGTGATTGTATCTTTCATTTTTGGATTATCCTTTGTGGATTTTGGGAGTCCTTCGGGGGTCTCAGGGTCCCTACTGAGTAGCTTATACTCACCCCTTCACGGGGTATTCCAACACTACGTTGTGTTGGCTGTAGACGACGGACAACGCTGATCGTGGTTGAGGCTTGCAGAGAAGGATGGTACCTTGAGGTGGACCACTGGGTGGGACGTACTCGGAGCGAATGGCTGGACCCGAGAGTTGTGGGGGCTATATGTACCCAACCTTCAGGTGGGACTTCCAGTGGACGACTCGACATTGAGGATTTACTTTTCAGTTGCTGTTTTCCCTTTCTATATGTACTTTACTTTCAGTTTGGGTTTGTATTCTGGCCCACTTACTTTTCTGCACTTACTCTTGTACCCAGTTTTACTTAGTGTTTACTTCTTCTACTTGCCTGCTCTGTGGTGTTTGTTTACTTTACAAAGGAAATTCCTTCCCTTCTTACCGGGAATTACGCCTTGGTGCTAGTCGCCAGCCCCGGGCCTATGGAAGGCGGGTTGGGGTAGTCACGGCACGGGCCTCGAGGATGGGTCGTGACAGCCATGTGGCCAGAGGAGTTTGGTTCTACCGCAGAGGCTTGGACTCTAATATTTATTCTATGTGAAGCAATAATGTTAAGTGTATTGGGTGTTGTTATTAGTCCAGGGAGTCTAGTGTTGGTGAGGCGGCCGGCGTATCCGTACACTAGGACCCTGACTCCTGATTTCCGACTTAATGCACGAAAACATTGATTGTACGTGTGTTTCAAGTTTTCTTTTTGATTACTTTTATTAGCTCACCAGGTATACTGTTCTGACCGTGGCTCACCTTTTACTTTTCAGGATGGACCCACGATGGCAGCCAGATAGGGTTCCGAGAGTCGTGCGTGACGATAGCCTATCGAGCGATGAGGCCTCGGTATAGGGCCCTTTGATAGCAGAGGCACCAGTGGTACCACTACCCGCCGAGCCACCGATGCTACCAGCCCCGACCGCTGACGATGCACGTCTCCTTAGTGCACTGGACGAGTTTCAGTGCCTGCGACCGCCCAGGTTCCATAGGGAGACGGACCCCCAGGCAGCCGATGACTGGCTGGAGGCAGTCGTTCGGGTTTTCAGGTTAGTGAGGACACCAGCAGACCTCATGGTGATCCTCACTGTGAGCCTCCTGCACGCGACAGTAGGCAGGTGGTGGAGCTTGATGATCCAGGTACACGATGAGGCATCTCTTCTCTGGTCGGACTTTGAGAGCCTCTTCCGCTCGGAGTTCGTCCCATCCACCCTCCGTGCGGTGCACATCTAGGAGATTTTACAGCTACGACAGGGCATCTTGACGGTCGCCCAGTACTTGGTGAGATTTACCGATCTCTCATGCTACTCGACAGACATGGTACGTGACCCATTCTTTCAGGCCCGGAACTTTGAGCAGGGATTGAGGCATGAGATCAGGGCATCACTGATCTCCCTCAGCATTCCGACTTAGGAAGGAGCACTGGAGAGATCCCTTCTGATCAAGAGCTTCCTTGTTGAGTCTACATCAGCAGCGAGACCCACCGTAGGGCGGCATGTAGCAGAGTCTTCTTCAGCAGGCAGTCGACGGATGACTCATGGCTCCAGGCAGACCAAACCCTCAGGCAGACGACCTCAGGACACTGGCTTAGCAGTGTGGGGCACACAGCGTGGAGCCAGTATTTCAAGAGGCAGACAGTGCTACGCATGCGGCGGGCAAGGCCACCTGGCTCGTGACTACCCAACCCGCTGTACCGAGGAGCAGCAGACGGTTGAGGGACCACCCAGGCAGAGGAAGAGGGTCGACTGTGGCGGTCTGTAGGGAGTAAGCAGACGAGGAAGAGGAGATGGCCGAGCAGCAGGTGGTGGGTGACGCTTTGAGGCTCTACCACCACCACCACCAGGAGGTCCACCCCGACCATAGGGAGCTGGTGGGCAGAGAAAGGCACATCTCCAGGCAGCGGAGGCCTACGACCACGGTGTGCCCGAGATGATTCGAGGTACTATCTGTGTCTATTCCACCCTTGCTGCGTTCTTATAGACACATGAGCAAGTCATTCTTTCATATCCGCTGCCCTTGTTCGGAGCTCAGAGATTCTGACAGAGCCGTTGGCTCAATCCTTACGGCAGAGACTCTTACGGGATCAGACTCGACGATTACACACTGGTGCCGGTAGTGTGAGATTACTCTAGGAGACGAGAGCTTCGGCTGGGATCTTCTTGTAGCGGCGTCAAGGCCTTACGACATCATCTTGGGAATGGATTGGTTATCTATAGTCCGTGCTAAGATTGACTGTATTAGGCGCAAAGTGCGATGTATACGCACCGATGGGAGAAGGTTCACCTTCACCGGCGAGAAGGGAACCTTCGTAGCATAGGATGGACTCTTGAAGAGGAGAGGACATCCCATCACTCATTAGTTTGCTAGCCTCATCCTAGAAGCAGTTGACGTACAGAGTCATAGTTTTCCTACAGTGGTGGATCAGTATGCAGAATTTTTTCCCAAAGACATTCCAGGACTACCTCCTCACAAAGAGGTAGAATTTTATATTGACATGTACCCCGGGATAGATTTGATATCGACTCCAGTGTATCGGATGGCCCCCGCTGAGCTTCGAGAGCTACGAATATAGTTGGAGGACCTGCAGGGCAAGGGATTCATCCAACCCAGTGTTTCACCCTGAGATTCCCCGATATTGTTCGCCAAGAAGACGGATGGGAGCTTGCGACTTTGTGTCGACTATCCTAGCCTGAACCAAGTGACAGTGAAGAACAAGTATTTTCTACCAAGGATTGATGACCTCTTTGATCAGCTCAAGGGAGCACGATGGTTCTCAAAGATAGACCTCAGGTCAGGCTATCATCAACTCAGAGTTCGGGACAAGGACGTGCAGAAGACGTCCTTTAGATGTCAGTATGGACACTATGAGTTCTTGGTTATTCCCTTTGGTGTAGCCAATGCTCCCGAAGTGTTCATAGGCCTCATGAACAGGATCTTTCAGCCATACCTCGATTGATTTGTCGTGGTCTTCATCGACGACATTTTGATTTACTCGACGACTGAGGAGGAGCACGCCTACCACTTGCGGGTTGTACTGGACACACTCCGAGAGCACCAGATTTATAGTAATCTCTCGAAGTGTCAGTTCTGGATATGCGAGGTCCACTTCTTGGGACAAGTCATCTCTGAGGCGGGAGTTGCGGTGGATCCCGTGAAGATCGAGGCAGTGCTAGCTTGGGAGCCACCCAGGAGCGTGCCGGAGGTGCGAAGTTTCTTGGGACTAGCTGGATAATACCAGAGATTTGTGCCAGAATTCTTCAGAGTTGCGGCACACTCTAAGCTCTTACGAAGAAGGGGAAAACCTTTGTGTGGTCAGACAAATGTTAGAAGAGATTCCATGAGCTGAGACAGAGATTGACCAGCGCACCTATCATGAGGTTGCCGGAGGAGGGAGTAGTGTACGTAGTCTACTGCGATGCATCAGGGACCGGACTCAGATGTGTCCTGACGTAGGAGCGGGTAGTGATCGCCTATGGATCATGTCAGTTGAGGCCACATGAGAAGAACTACGCTACCCATGACCTAGAGTTAGCAACAGTTGTCTTCACTCTAAAGACATGGAGACACTATCTGATGGGAGAGCGATTTACAGTCTTTTCTGACCATCAGAGTATCAGGTACATCTTCTCTCAAAAGGACCTGAACCTGAGACAGCGGCGATGGCTCGAGTTCCTCCAGAACTATGACTTTGAGATATTCTATACTCCTGGGAAGGGGAACGTAGTAGCCGATGCTCTCAGCAGGAGGACGAGCATTCATCTACTTGGGGAGGCGACAAAACATCTAGCCGCATTGAAGATATCCTTCGTGGATAGAGACGGAGCAGCCTTCCTTCAGTCTCTCACAGTCACTCCTCTACTACTGCAGTGGGTCAGAGAGGCACATCGTGAGGACGCCGACTGTGAGACGCGGCGTGCATAGACATCCATAGGACAAGCACCTGATGGTTTCTCCTTAGGAGGAGAGCACGACGTCCTTTTCAGAGGACGTACCTTGGTTCCAGTTGGTTTTCGGGAGGAGGTGCTGAGAGAGTTTCACACTTCCCCTTTGGCGGTACATCATGGAGTGGAGAAGATGTACCAGGATCTCAGATGACAGCACTGGTGGCCGGGCATGAAGAAGGTTGTGGCAGAGTTCATTTCTCGATGCCTCACCTGCCAGCAGGTGAAGGTAGAGCACAAGGTACCAGCAGGCTTGGTACAACCCTTGGAGGTCCCGGAGTGGAAGTGGGATGACATATCTATGGACTTCGTGACTGGACTTCCACGTACTTCCAGACGTCACAACTCCATTTGGGTGATTGTCGACCAACTCACCAAGTCGGCACACTTCTTACCCATCAGAGAGCAGGGCTCATTAGATATCTTGGGACGTCTCTATGTTCAGGAGATTGTACGGCTTCACGGTGTGTTATCATCTATCATCTCCTATTGAGATGCTCGCTTTACTTCTCGGCTTTGGAAGGGGTTGCAGGAGGCGTTCTGGATGCAGCTACGTCTGAGCACCACCTTTCACCCTCAGACGGATGGTCAGACGGGGAGGACCAATCAAACTCTCGAGGACATGCTCCATGCATGTGTCCTCGACTTTGGTCACACTTGGGAGGACCACCTACCCTTGGTGGAGTTTGAATACAAAAACATCTACCACTCCACCATCGGGATGGCACCATACGAGGCGTTGTACGGCCGACCTTGTAGATCTCCTCTGTGCTGGAAAGACCCTGTGGAGTCAGCACTTGTGGGACCAGAGATGGTCTAGGCCACGAAAGAGAAGGTCCAGGTCATCCAAGAGCAGATGAGGACAGCTCAGAGCCAGCATAAGTCTTATGTTTACACGAGGTGGAGGCCACTGGAGTTCGAGGATGGCGACCACGTCTTCTTGCGGGTCTCACCTCGACATGGATTATGGAGATTTGGCCGAGGTGGCAAGTTGTCTCCACGCTTCAACAGACCATTCCAGGTCCTCAGAAGGATTGGCGAGGTGGCTTATCATCTGTCTCTACCACCTCAGTTGCACTGGGTGCACGACCTCTTCCACGTATCTCAGCTGAGGAGATACGTGCATGACCTGATGCATATCTTTGACCACGGGGAGCTAGACATTGATGATGGGGCGACTTTTGCGGAGGTCCCGGTGGAGATCGAGGATCGACCGGAGTGGGTCCTACGTGGACGGTCGATTCCTCTCGTGCGCATCAGATGGCAGTACGGGAACCTCCAGGAGAGCACTTGGGAGCGGGAGGCTCAGATGCATGCACAGTACCCACATTTGTTTCCCTAGTTTATAATATGTATTTACGGGGATGTAAAGCCCTGAGGTGGGAGTGATGTAAAGACCCGTAAATTTCAAGGGAATTTTTTTCTTAATTTTCTTTGGAATTTTGAAAGAATGCAGTTTCTGACGGCACCTGATTTCGAGGCCCGGTATGCCCGGAGTCAATTTCCGAAGTTTAGCTCGGGTACGTTCAGTGAACAAACGAGCGGGTTTTTCTAACCTTTGAACTGGTGCTCAGAATCGAATTCTGAGGGCACCGTTGAAATCGCAGCGCCGATAATTTCTTAGAAACACCTAATCCGGAGTTGCGTTTGCTCGGGTGTGGTTTTTATTTTTTGGGGTTAAGTTAAGAAATAAATTAAAAGTGGTGCGACACTTTATTTTATTTCACTTAAAGCGGCTTAACCTAAGTTAGTAAGATAAGGTATGACCCACAATATCCTACCCAATTGGTAGGATATTTGTGAGGTGGGGCCCGCAAGAGCCCCTCCTTTTCTTCCCTTCTAAGTAACGCACTCGCAACCCCCCTTTTAATGAAAGTCAAACCTTATGTTTATTCTGGTTAAGAAACGCCCCATTAAATAGGGTAGTTAAATCGTTACAATTAATTCATCGAATTAATTGTTCATTTATTATCTTTTTAATTTCAAAAGCTTAGGTCGATAATAAAATAAGCATCGAACTTATTTTATTTAGTTGGTTGGGTTGTGTTGTGTTAACCTTTGGGAGAAAAAGAGAGGATTCTTCGTTCTTCGGCGAAGAACGCGAAGAAAGATCTACCACCAACGAAGAACGCCAACCTCTGTCGGAGAGAGACGCCTTCCTTGGAGATCACCTAATGCCAATGATGATCCTCTTCTTCCGCAGTGATCCTCTTATTCTGCGGAGACCCTATTCTTCCACGACGGTTAATTCCGCGACGAAAGCTTGTTCGACGACAGCGTTGAGGTAGGGGTTTTATGCATTTCTCTTTTGTGTTTTCTTCCATTGTTATCTTCCCTTCCTTGAACCGCCTATTATCGTGATAACGAGAGGAGGTCAGACCACACGAACACGGCCGACACTCCTACCCTTTTTTGGTTGTTGATTTTTTATGCGGAGAGCAAGGAAACGCGGTGCCGAAGCACAGCGCAGACATTGTAAAAAGGGAGAGCAGAAGAGCGCGGCGCCGCCGCACCGCGCTGTTGGAAGCAATAAATCCGCAGCGCCGTTGCACCGCGCCGTAGAATATGAACAAGGACGCGGTGCCGTCATGCCACACTGGAGGACCTCATATGCACCACGGAGGAAGGGCACGGCGCCGTCGGCCGCGCCAGACAAACCAAGACCGTAGCCGGTTCCGGGCCGCGGCGATGCAGGGGAACCGGCAGCCGGTACTGGGCCGCCGGCATCAGAGCGAGGGGACTGGCCTTGCTGGTCCCGTGGCGGCAGAAGCCGGCCGACCGGAGGGGGCCGACTGGACCATGGAGGAACCAGGGGTTCGAAAACCCCTGGCCGCGTCAGACGGAGAGGCCCCGTAATGGGGCCGCGGTTGCGGCACGCGGGGGCAGTGCCCCCCATTCCCGAAACGGCTCGGCCATTCGGCCGAGCCCCTGGCCAGCGCACCGAGCGCGCCGCGCGCCGGGCCGGGCCGCGCCCAAGCGGGCCGGACCCGGACCCGGTTCGGGTCGACCCAGTTCGGGCAGACCCTGGGGGTATCAGGTCGGGTCGGACCGGGCCCGAACTCCTTATTACTGAACCGTTTTCGGTCCGTTGCCCATAACATGAGCTAAGGGCCTCTGATCGACGCACCGTCAGTTGCGATGAGATACTTGGATTGAGACGGCCATTTCGATATATTTCACTCAAGGTTTCGGAGCACCTTGGGTTCGGCCGGGTTGGTTCATATACGAAACCAACCAGGCCCTCGGAGCAGAAACACTTATAACTTGAGCTCCGGACGTCTGATCGACGTGCCGTCAACTTTGTTGGTTTCCTCTAAGTGAGACGAACCTTTTGGAATACTACTCTCAAGGTTTGGACGTAGTTGGAGTATGTTCAGGTTGGTTTTGACTTAAAAACCAACCGGGCCCCTGGGACAAAAAAGCCAATAACTTCTAGACCGGGCGTCCGATTGATGTGTCGTCTGTGACGTTGAGTTCCTGTTGGCGATACAGAACTTTTGGATACATCAACTCCGGACTTTGTGTCAGTTGATGTATCAGCCCTCGGCTCGTGGAGCGGACCCTTCCGAACGACCTTGCTGTGTACGGGAACCCTAGAGATGGCTGCGACTGCGACGATGACGACAACTGTACAGAGATCCTCAGTGGATTCGACGGCAACGACTACAACACTCAGCGATCCTACGTGGATCAGTGCTACAAATCATGAGTGGGCCTGATCTTGTGTGCGTCAGCGCTCAGCAGTCCTATGTGGCCCAGCACCTACAGATCCTGTGTGGGTCATTGTGGGGGTTAGTTACCTATCGATCCTGTGTGGGTCAGATCCTTTGTGGGTCATTACGGGGGTTAGTTACGTATCGATCCTGTGTGGGTCAGATCCTTTGTGGGTCATTGCGGGGGTTAGTACCTATCGATCATTTGTGGGTCCGACGACTTAGATGAATCAATGGCTACATCTGATCATCTCTATCATCCTATGAAGAAGTATACCTGTGTGAGATGAATCCTGTTTATTTTCTTATGTGGATTGAGTTGTGCTATCCTGTGTGGATTACGTTTTGCTTTCTTGTGTGGACTGGGTTGTGCTTGGGCTCGGAGGTTGGAGAGAACTGGAATTGATGACTTAGGTATATGCATGGGAATATACCTAAGTAATGTCAGATGTTACTTCGTGATTGTATCTTTCCTTTATGGATTATCCTTTGTGGATTCTGGGAGACATTCGGGGGTCTCGGGGTCCCTACTGAGTAGCTTATACTCACCCCTACACGGGCTATGACCACACTACGTTCTATTGGTTGTAGACGACGGACAACGCTGATCGTGGTTGAGGCTTGCGGAGTAGGACAGTACCTGGAGGTGGACCACTGGGCGGGACGTACTCGGAGCGGACGGTTGGACCCGAGGAGCTGTGGGGGCTATCTGTACCCACCCTTCAGGTGGGACTTCCAGTGGATGGCTCGACATTGCGGCTTTACTTTTCAGTTGCTGTTTTCCCTTTCCAGTTGTACTTTACTTTCAGTTTGGGTTTGTATTCTGGCCCACTTACTTTTCTACACTTACTGTTGTACCTAGTTTTACTTAGTGTTTACATCTTCTTCTTGCCTTCTCTATGGTGTTTGTTTACTTTACAAAGGAAATGCCTTCCCTTATTACTGGGATTTACACCTTGGTGCTAGTTGCCAGCCCCTAGCCTATGGAAGGCGGGCTTTGGGTAGTCACGACATGAGCCCTAAGGACGGGTCGTGACAGCCATGTGGCCAACCGAGTTCAGTTAATTATTAGTGAATCAGTTACGAGATTATAAAAATGATAGAAGATCCCTATTTCCATTTATTATACTTTTGGGTTGTTATACAGGAGAATAAGAATGTGTTGGTATTTGTAAATGAGCCTGTTCTTTGGAGTAGCTGACCCAGATATAGGTAAAAATACAAAACTTCCTAGGATGGGATATTTTTGTTCTGTTTTGTGCATGTTACTATTGTATTAATTTTACATTGGGAGATTCACATGTTTTGTGTCTTTATCATTGTTATTATCATTATGCATTTATTTATTTTTACCTAGGATTGTTAAGGAAAATAGGTATTGACCATGCATCGTATTAGGCACCTAAGGATTCAAATGTCATGCATATTCCATCACATATATATTTCCATATACATTTTCGGGGGAATATTATTGGTTCATATATTTTTATATTCAAATTTCATTAACGTTTCTTATAGGGAGATAAAAAAAATTGGTTATTAAAGTGTCTTCATTAACCTGTGTTTTATTTTCCCACCTAGCTTGATGGTGGAACCCTAATTAACTAATTATTCCATATTTAATCCATGGACCCCTGACCACATGTTCTAAAACATTTTATGATTTTGATTTCATTAATTCAAATTAAAATTTAAGAATAATATAGTTATATAAATTGGGAATGGTGATTAATCTAATAAAATAATTTTTAATGGCCCATTACATACTGAGACTAGATGTGAGGGTTAGGTTTCAACTACATGACATGACAATTGAAACTTATAAAGATTATGAATTTATAACATGGATATATTGGATTATATATATATATACAAATGAATACAAACTTGAATAAATTTAAATTCATGAATAAAATGGTTACCATTAAATGGGGATACCAATTAAAACATAAAGGCAAGTTTTCCTCTATAACATGTAGTTGAAACTCCATATACCATGACATTTTCTATGTGATGTGGGACCTTTACCATAAACTAGCCATAGAATTTGGTATCAGGAAGCATCTTTCAGGATTTTTATTATGGTCTTATAAGTCACCCAAGAATGAATTTTGGATAAGTTAAAGGGGTGAGATTCTTATATTGGAAGGATATGTACCTTTTTTTCATATATTAAGATATATTCTATTATAAATATTTTATTTGAGATGAATGTTTCGAAATTATAGTGCCATTTTACTATAATGTCTTTGAGTCACACACCAAGATGGTGGTGATGATCATGATCTAGAGGTGGTGGGCCCTGATCCACCAGTATTTCTTCCTATGGTTCCACCTGATGAAACCTCTTTCTATTCCTAATATGGGAGTAATACTCATTTTTGATATAGCTTCATACAATTTATACAGTCTATTCATAGAGCTCCATGAAATTCCCCTACTATGAAAGAGTAAATACGATAAATCTAGAAGCACCATCCACCTACTTCCTCAGAGGATGGAGGCCCCCCAAGATACTCAATCATGGATAGATTCTATTTTATCTATATTAGAGCACCTGAAGACACCTATGGACAGGAGGGTCAATCTTTCAACCTATATGATTCATGATATTTCTAAGCGATGGTGGGATGTTATCACCCTGGATAAATGGAATTTGGTTATTGTCTGGGAAGAATTTATAACATCCTTATATGAAAACATATTTTTCTAAACACTGAGAGAAGACTACACTTGGTAATTTTTCAACCTATAGTAGGGTTCTATATCTATGATGGATTATTAAACTTGATTCACCAAGATTCATCAATTTACACTAATACTTGATGATTATGAGATGAAGACAATGAGGTGGTTTGAGGATGGGCTTACATATTCTATATGATCATTGGTAAATATTTCATTTGACAAATATTTCAAAGGTAGTGATCCTAGACCTCATCACCCAGAATAACCTGATATAAGTTGGCGGTGGTTCAACATCAAAATAGTGAGGTAGTTCATATAGTAGTAAGAAACATCACTTTGAGTTGCATTATGGGAGAAATTCTAGTTAGATAAGAATCAATGATAGTTGTGTGGTGTGTCACCAGTGTGTTTTGCTAGGCGATAAGAATCCACAGTGTACTAAGGACCTTATTGAGTGCCAAAATTACAACCTAATGGGATATTGATATCATTTTTGAAGAACTTTTCCTCTAGTGTCTGGTGATAAGGTATCTTCACCGACTTCTCGTTTTGGTGTAGGATCAACAAATTCATGTTTAGTAGGGAGTTGGAATAATACTTTCTGACTAGGACAAGGATGTGGACATGGTTGAGGTAACTAGGATTCAGATATACAATTATTATTGCGAAATCCTTCCCAGGGAAGTTCAGTTGTATCTTAGGCCCGCAGATATGACCATATCTATGCATTGAAACATACTATTGAGGAGAAGAGTGTATAGACTTATAAAATTCAAGGTAATATTATAGTATTTTCTACTTTAGTAACTGCCTTATTTGATATAGTTACTTTATATTATTTTATATCTATGGTTATTATGGAATGTCTGGGACTAGATATAGAAAATGTATTTGGTGTCTTGAATCTCTACACACAATTGGGGATTTGATCTAAGAGAATAAAAAGATGTATGGAATGAACCTTGTGATATGTGGTTATATGTTTTACATGTAACCTTATTGTCCTTGAGACAATGATATTCGACACCATACTCAATACGGGATGGTTAATATCTTTACAGGATCATGTTGATTGTTATCATTGGAGGGTTCTTTTCACCTTTCCCTTGGGAAGTACATATATGCATTAGGGAGAATGGGATGTTTATGTGATTCTAGCTGGACCAAGGCATCATAGTTAGGGTAGGGTTATAGAATAAATTTCTATTATTTTTATGAGTGATTAGGGAATGTGAAATATAGATTTCCCTCTAGTAGTGGATCAGGTTAGGTATGTCTCCCCTAAATATTTTTTTGGAATAACTATAGAGAGAGAGGTAGAGTTCAAAATGGATCTAGTGTCTAAAGTAACACCAATTTCTATTCCTACACATGGGATGAAACTTATTTTGATTTATAAACTTTATAAGAAACTTGAGTATTTGAATGGTAAGGGTTTTATATGACCTAGTACTTCTCCATGGGGTTCACCTATCCTCTTCACCAAAAAGGCGAACACTACCCTTAGGATTTACATGGATTACCAAAGGTTTAATAAAATTATGGTGAAGAATCAGTATCATTTTCAATGTATAGATGACCTCTTCATCTTGCTATGAAGATCTTAGGTTTTCTCAAATATTTATTTGAGTTTGGTCTATTACCAAGTGAATGTGCAACCATAAAACATACCACACACAATGTTCTATAATTGATATGTCTTGTATGAGTATTTGGTCATGTATTTTTGTCTCATGAATGCACCCAAAGTTTTCATGACTCTAATAAACTAGGTTTTCACTAGTATCTAGATTATTTGTTTTAGTCTTCATGGAAAACATATTGTGTATTAAATTACTTGAAAAAACCCTAGAAACATATTGAGATCATCCTAAACACACTAAGAGTGAACCAGTTGTATACTAAGATCACTCAATTAAACTTTTGGATTGACTAGGTCCAATTTATGGGTCACATCATCTCAGAAATAAGAGTATCTATTAACCTAGAGAAGGTGAGAGCTATAGTTTCATAGGAAAAACCCAAAAGAATATTTTTCATATAGATTTTTTGGGATAACTGGATATTACAGGTATTTAATTCATAAATTTTCACTAAAAATCCATATTATTGGCTTGAAGAATAAAGGGGTAAAGTTTTATTAGTATTCAGATTACAAAAGGACCTTATAAAATATTAAAGGAATATTTAATTTTGCACCGATACAGATTCTGTCAGAGCCAAGAAGAAGTTATACACTTTTTTTGTGATGCATCAAGTATCGATATAGGAAAGGATTTGATATAGGGTGGTTGATTTTTGGATTATGAGTCATGGAAGTTAAGGCCTAATGAGAATAATTATTCCATGCACGGACTTGAGTTGGATGCAGTGGTACAAAACTTTTGATCATGGAGGAACTATCTACCTGGAAAGTGGTTTCTGGTGTATACCGACCATAAAAGCCTCAAATACATCTTTATATAGTGTGACTTAAATATCAGATAGTGAATATGGATTGAATACTTATAGTTTTTAAACATAAATCTTAACTATATGTCTACTAAATGAAATTCCATTGCTAATTTCAAAACTCATACCCCCGGGGGCCATACCTTGACTACCCCAAGCCTGCCTTCCATAGGCCAGTGGCTGGTGACAAGCATCGAAAGGCGTATTCCATAAAACCGGGAAGACATTGCCTTTATATCCTATATACACACTCAACCAAGAACACATCAAGATACGAACAAAAGTAAACAGTATAGTAAAAAGAGTGTGTATAGTATATAAAAGGGGATAGAATACAAGCCCAACTAGAAAGTATAAGAAAACTGGAATGCTCCTATGAACACCCGCCAAGGATCCTACCTGAATGGTATGTACAACTCTCGAACAATCATCTCTGCGGTACGCCTCGTCCATGTTACACCTCCGAGCTACCTCTAGTCCTGGTAACCTTGTCCTCAGTCCGTGTTGTCCATCATCTACACCAAACATATCATGGTGCAGGCATAGCCCGTGCAGGGGTTAGTATAACAATACTTAGTAGGGACCCCGAGGCCCTCAAAGGTCTCACAAAATACACAAAGGATAAATCACAATGCCTAAAAACAACTGACAACCCTACTTAGGTATATGCCCATACATATACCTAAGTTATCAAGTATACCCATCTCATTCAGGAGGAAACTCAAGGCCAAAATCCTTAGCCAAAGTACAATTGTTCCACGAAGGAAAGAATAACACGAAGGTAAAACCACAAAGGTAAGTACCAAAAAGGTAACACCACACAGAAGAATACCACAAAGGTATCACCATCAAGGTATGTATCATGAAGGTAACACCACAAAGGTAAGTACCACATAGGTAACACCACACAGAAGAATACCAAAAAGGTATCACCAAGAAGGTAAGTACCACAAAGGTACGCCACATAGAAGATTACCACAAAGATAAAGACTCAGCTCACACCAGGTATAACATACATACGGTAGTAAAGATGATTATAAGTAACTATTGAATCATCTGACTCTATTAAGAGGAAGACCCACGTAGGATCCTAAATCATTAGACCCAAGTAGGATCATAGATCATCAGACCCACAAAGGATCCTATTACAACAGACCCACATAGGATCCTAGAGTATTCCCACGTGGATTCCTAGATCGGATCCAAGAGGGATATTGAAACACAGACCCACATAGGACCCCACAACAAAGACCCACATAGGATCCCTTTCTCATGTTACAGTCAGCTACAGGGTTCCATCACTAAGCTCGCTTAATTATAGGATGGTTCTCTCCTCTAGCCACAGTTCGATACTCCAAATTCCATGAATTCATATTAAGAATCATCCTAAAGGAACACCACATAATAGGGTTATCAACGCAACAGACGACGTGTCAATCAGACACTCGATCTGTAAGTTATTGGCCTTTTAATCCTGAGGCCCCAGTTGGATTCGTGTTCGATCCAAACCATCCGTACCCCAACTTTATCCAAATATCAAGTGGGTTATATCAAAAGGTATATCTCGATCCAAGGTTTATGGCCCCATAGGCGGTTCTTCAAATGTATGCTCGTAGCTCAAGATATGACCGAAAGAGCGAAAAGGGTCAAAACTGGTTCGGGTCCAGTCCGACCTGGTCGGCCTGACCCGGCCTGGGCCGACCCGACCCGGTTCAGGTCTACCCGACCCAACCCGAGTCCAGCCTTGGGTCTGACCCGACCCTTAGTGCGGCCCACGATGGCGGCCCGTGCTGGGCGGCCCGCTGGGCAGCCCACTGGCCCGCTGCAGGGTGGCCCCATGGTGGGGTCTGCCATAGCCTCCACCCAAGGGGGAGGTGCACCTTGGGTACCCGAATTGCTGAGCCATTTGTGTTGGGTGGCCGACCGGTCGGTTCCATGTGGGGCCAACAGTTGGCACGCAGGACCCTCAGTCTCACTCAGCTCCTCGACTGGCCAAATGACCAGCCCACCCGTGGGGCGCAGTGATGTGCCGCACCACCACTGGTGGTCGACAATGAGCCTGTCACCCTCCTTCACCGTCGTGGCCTTGTACCATGGCCCCTGCACGCCGGGCAACGCGGACGCACGCCGCCACCTACCTTCACGCGGCCGACTGTGCGCCGACTGCTGCCCCTGCTCCACCGCGTTCCTCCTCCAGCGGCGCGGATGTGCCGCCACTATCTTCTCGGCCTACCGGAGTGCCGACTACCACTCCCGAGCCCTACCAGTTCCAGTCACCGGCATCAGTTTCCATCCTCCTCCATCGCGAAGAACACGTCAACAAGGATGATGCGGAGGGATCATGCCATGTTTGTTTGGCCTGTACCCTCTACGTTAGATTGGTATCACTCAACTCATGGGAAAAGATTCAACATAAAAGATTTTTTCGAACAATAATAAAAAACACACCCCTACCTTATCATTCATTGGAGGTGTCGAGAGGTAGAAGATGAAGTCGATGATGGGGGATCCAACGTTTGTCATTCCTCTAGACTCTTCCAAAGTCGGGTTCGGGGTCGGTTCCTTGTTCTTCGTTGGGGATCCTTCGACAGAGTTCTTCATTGGAGAAAATGTTATTTGTTGGAGAGAATGTTCCTCCAAAATTCTCCCAAGATCCTTTTCCAACAAAATCCTCCAACCCAATAAAAAAGTAAGAGCCAACATATTAAAAATAAGTCTAACAATTAATTAAAGTTGACACATTTAATTAATTGTAGATGGATCAATTTATTAATTGGAGAGTTGAGAAGTTTTCCCCCATTAAGAGGGGTTTGGGTGGTCCCCACCTCCAAGAATTTAAATTGTAGGGTTTCTAGATCGGGTGGTCCCCACCTTCATAATTTAAAAAGGGAGGTTATGAAAATAAAATAAAATATATTCTTTATTTTTTTTATTTCCACAAAAACAAAAACGAAAAAAAATTGCATCCTTGACTTACTGCAGTCGAGGTGAATGTCTCTCTAAGTGAATAACAGCGCTGCGAGTTCAATAGTGTCCTCATATTTCAATTCCAAGCACCGGTTCAAAAGTTAAAAAAACCCATTCACACATTTACTGAACATACTTAAAAAAAGTTCAGGAATTCATTCCAAGTACACCGGGCCTCGGAATCACACACCGTCAATTTTTGCAGACACATAAATTTCCCATATAATTAAAAAAAATTACATGGAATTTCTGGGTCTTTACATTCTCCCCACCTTAGGACTTTTCATCCCCGAAATCCACGTCACAAAAACTAGGAAAACAAGTGGGGGTACTGAGCATGAATCTGAGCCTCCCGCTCCCATGTGATATCCTAGAGGTTCCTATGTTGCCAACGTACATGAACCAAAGGTATCAATCTCCCATGAAGGAATCTCTCTTATCAATCCTCAATATCCACTGGAACCTCCGTAAACGTCGCCCCATCATTGATGTCAAGCACACCCCAGTCAATGATGCGTGAAGGGTCGTGCACGTATCTCCTTAGCTGTGATACATGGAAGATACCATGCACCTGGTGCAACTGAGGTGTAAGAGCTAAGTGGTAAGCCACCTCACCCACTCTACTGAGGACCTAAAAAGGTATGATGAACCTCAGAGATAACTTGTTGCCTCGAACAAATATCCTCAGCTGTGATATGTGGAAGACTTCTTGCTCACGCAAATCAAATTTTTACGCTTCACACAACCCCCAAGTCCTGAAGTTACATGAAATTACCTAGTCTGAGTCCCTCAAGTATGTCCTTCTTCTAAGATGATTTCATGCAACTATTTCATTGGGAACAAAATTTCATTTAAATTACAATATTTCACACAACTCTATTTGCATGAAACATCAAATTTGTGTGACATAGTGTTTTCGAAATTGTTCTTATAATACACGACTCATGGAAAATAATTTTTTTCATTCAAATACATAGTTTCACAACCATGTTCCATAGTTGTGCGGTATAGTCTATAGTTGCGTGCAACATTGCATAGTTTCATGACCAAGTGCCATGGTTGCGTGAAACATCATTTAGAGAAGAGGTCTCTAGTCCGTACCATGGGGATATTACCCCACACCCCCACTTGGGATCATTGATAAGATACAATACTGGGCATTTGGGATAGTCCCTTCACTACCACCACTAACGACTTTGAAAAATGTAGAGTCACACTATGAACATTTTGTGCTGGTCTAAGGACATTTTTCTTTTCACCCTATATGGATCTAAAATCCACCCCCTTTAATACCATGACTTGAGATACTTATCTACACTCTATGAAATAACATTATTCAACCAAATCCTCTTAGTCTCTTTCCCTCATCATGAGTTGAGATTCTCCTCTTGGATTCCCAGAGTAACTTGAGTTGAATAACTCCTCAGGAAACCCCAAAAACCCCATCACCTGACTGCCATTCTAGGTTGAACCAGAGGGGATCAAAATTGATTATGTCCCAGGCCATCCATGAGTAGGTATATTATACAAAATAAGTCTCACTACATGGCTTTAAGCTATATTATACCCTAAGTAATTAGAATAGTACACCTCTTGTGAAAATCACGAGATAACTTATGTGTCAATAGTAATATGACTTATGTCTTGAAATACTTCATTCACTACCGTTATACCTACTTATGATTTGGTGGAGTTCCAACACCCTTGGTGTTTCCCCTCCATGCATCTTCATGTTTTGATTAAGAAGGCTAGTATCACTGGGTAATTATCTACTAGGAATCTACTTACCCATACCGTTCACTTCCATGTGTCATGTAAATCCCCTCACAACTCCTTATTTCTTACACCGAGCATGACTCACCTAAACATAGGAGTTTTGGTAGGATGTTCACTAACATTACCAAATTTCTAAATTCTATGGTATGAAATCTATGACCTTATACTATGATTTAGTTTGAGAATCATGACTTTAAAATGTGTGGAATTCATCCTTAGAATGTGTTGTGTGGATTTGAACCTCCATAGACTCAATTAATGTTCGATTTTTCACTCTTCCACACTACATATTTATATCTCAGGTCCATAAAGTACGAACCTAAACTATTTATAATTGGTCTAAGCATTAATAAATTAAACTGATAAGATCCCCATTATCCATGAAACATGACCTTAAACTATTTAAATGGGTCTAAGAATTATGACTGTAAAATATTTATATCCCATATAGTCTGAGTCTCATGAATTTGAACTACAAAGAATAACATCCTCAGTGCACGATGTTATACTATGATTTTACCCCATATAAAATTGGTTATCCTATATAAAACCAAGTTACCTAAAATGATGAGTATGGAATTGTTAAAATTCTAACCCTTTATGAAATCGGGATGTATCATATAATATGAGATAAAAAATGAAATGTACTCATCACACAATATTAAAATATAGCCTTACCCTATGCCATAAGAATGTGATTCTCCATGATAACCTTGGAATACCTCAATCACCTTAGAAGAGAGGATTTCTCCCAACTCTAGCATTAGTATCCTACCACACCATGTTCAAGAACTACATGTTTTTTGATTCCCATCCTCATGGGATACATAGTGATGCTCTGACATTTTTTTTGGGCCCAACCCCAAATTTATCAACCCTTTGGACCTTTGGACCCATTCACAATCCCAATGTTATGGCCTCAAACTAAGTTATGTTCATCTCAAGGCGTGTCTGTGGTATGAAATCCTACTTGGATCCATTCACATCATGTGTTACCTATTCTGCACTACATAAACACCCTTAAGGAAAAAATCCTCCTATTCTAAGAATCACGACTTTAAACTATTTGCTGATAGTATAAGAACTATTAATTTAAACTATTTTCTGATAGTCCAAGAATATTTAATTTAATCGATTTTATTAGATTCCAAGCATCATGGATTTAAACTATTTTCCACCTCCACCCTGGTCTCAACATTACACCCTTAAACTATGTGTTGTTTGTTTCATGCTGCTTTTTTGGTATGTGGTCCTCCATTCCCCCTTTCATGTTGGGTTATACCTATTCCATGCCACAAAAATATCCTCGAAACACACACTTCACCAATAGTCCATGAATCATGATTTTAATTTTTTTTCCATGGATCAGTCTGAATAAGTTTAAACTTTGTGTAAATATCTTCATAATTTATTCATGTGGTGCATAGAATCCTTGGCTCCCTTCACACCGGGTTTTAACTCCTTCACACTACACGATCATCCTTGAATCCCCCATCCATGTTCCAAGTATTATGACATTAAAATATTTTCAATTGGTCCAATAATTATGACCCTAAACTATGTTTATCTTCCCCTATTCCATGAAATACGTGTGGATTAATTATCATCCTCATGTGACAGGTAGTGATGAATGTGATTCTTATCTCTGGTCTAAGATAAAGATTCACTATAAAATCTTCTATTACCTATGATGTAATCACCCTGAAATTATCCCATGGGAATCCTTTCAAAGAATAAGCCCCATTCATTTACCTTGACCCAATAGAAGGCTGATATGCCCTCATATCTTGATATGAGGAAAAAAAGAACTGGTTGCTCGATACACGATCCCTGCCAACATCCTCAGTGCACGATGTTAAACTGTTATTTTACCCGTTATTTAATCGGGATGCTTCTTAATGAGAGGTGATATTACCCCATATAAAATCAGGATTCCTCATACCCTAATACGGTAAGCTTCAATATTCTCATTCAAGATGGTATCCCCTTCTAATATTGGTATCCTACTATGCCATGTTTTAGAACTATGTGTGGATTGATTCACATTTTTATGGGATAAATAGTGATCCTCAAAAATCACATTTTGGCCTAGACCCTTTTAGTGACCTACTATAAGACCTTCCCTTCCCCAATGTCACGATGTTGACCCGTGTTATGGTTTCCATAATTTTTTATAGCAGAGATTCCATTTGACCCCATATTAATGCATTTTTATCACTATTTTATGCCACACAAACTTCTTTTTAGACACTCATACCCCCTTTGTTCAATAATTTATGAACATAAACCAGAAACATCCCTTATAGTTGGATCTATATGAATTTAAACTAACAAAATCCCTAGTATAAGTTATATGACTTTAAACTGCTAATCCCAACATCCTCAGTGCAAGACGTTAAACTACAACCTTACCCTATACAAGAAATATATGATGCATTATATGGTAAGTATGAGATGTCAGAGAGTACCCCATATAAAATTGGGATGCCTCATATTATAATATGGGATAATTCTATGCCCTCACTAGAGATGAAGTCACTCCACTGACATTATATTCCTACCATGCCACTATTCTGAACTATGTGTAGATTGATTCACATACTTAAGGGATATATAGTGATTCCCAAATATTTCATCTAGGGTTTAGACCTAACATCAATTTATTTTTGGGAAAAGCCCTATTTCCACCTCTGTACTTCACGCTTTCTTTGATTTAGATAATCTTCATCCTCCCAATCTAGACAAGCTTCTTAATGGAATGGTCTCATGCCACACTGGTCCACCTACTATGCTAGGATCTTTACATGAATGGTTTCTAGTAGAAAATAATGGATCCCATGTTTCTAACCCAGTAAAAAATTGATCCTACGTTTGTTCATCCCATATCAAGATAATTTTTGTATAAAACATATGTTTAAAACATGTAAAACAATTGTTCCCCACCCGTTAGTTAGTACCTTATCTCATTATCTTGGCCTTGAAAGTCACAATTTTCCCCATGAGATTGGTCGGTCACTTACACCCCTCATTTTATTCCCCCTTAAAGAAATAAGAACTACTTACCACTCATTATTTCTCCTAATGAGAATGAACCACACAATATTAGGATTCGGAATGAGGTTTTCATCATGCAAGTTTCAGATGTGCGAGTTAATCTGTTGGTCCAAACATTGTGACCTTAAACAACTAGTTTGAGTCTAAGCATCGTGACTCTAAACCATTTTTGAGTCATCCCATAAATGTGTTGTGTGGTTTAAGTTCCTCATAGACCCATTATTCATGTAAAATTTTCATTATTACATGATAAACATGTACTTTTAGGGTATTTAAGCCCATTGGTCCAAGATTTTTGACCGTAAATTGGAATCCATGGTTAAAGTATAACGACCTTAAACTGTGTGTCAGTTATCTTAGAGATGTTTTGTAAGGAATAGGGTGGCATCATATGATTATCCTTTCAAATAGGGTAACATTTATTTGATGTCACACATGATCCTCTAAGACACTCTCCCTCTATAGTCTAAGTATTATAGCCTTAAACTCTTTTCTATGGTCAAAATTTATGACCGTAAACCAAGAGCATGGGTCCTAGCATCATGACCTTAAACTATTTGCAACCTGACCCTTATGTTTTGTGTGTCATGGGGATACCCTTGGAACTCCTTTAATATAGGGTTACAACTCCTTTGTTCCACAAAAAACACTATAGGGTTCAAATTGACCCAAACACTATGATCAAAAAATAGGATCCGAGATCCTATGGTCTGAAATCTGTGACCCTAAACTAGGAGAAGAAGTCTAATCCTCATGAATTTAAACAATATTAGTTTCCTCTTTGGGAATGTGTTGTGGGGTCTAAGTTTCTCATTGGACTCATTCATATGACATTTTTACTCTAACATGCTACGTGTATCCCCTTATCACACTCACCCAATGGTCTATGCATCGTGACCTTAAACTATATGTGACTCACCCTAGGTCCCTTATCATGGTGTGGATTCCTCCAATATCCATTTAACTTATAGAAACCTCTAGGGAGTTCCCCCATTGTGATACCCTCAAACACCCTCCACCACTATGGATGGTTGGAATTTATTCACATCGGTAGAAACATGTCCTTTCAGATGAAATTTAACTGTAATCTTACCCCATGAAATAGACATGGGATACCCTATTGATCCAACATGATAATGAAAAGATGGGAAGTTCTATGCATAATTGCAATACACATTGTCCTAATTACATAATGTTAAAAAATGTGATAAATTATCTTCATCATATGATGTTAAAATGTGTGTTCAATTTCCTCACTATATGACATTAAATTTCATATCTATCATCCCCATCCGACGACATTAAACTACAACGCACATTAGGTCCTTACTCAAGAATCCCTTTCCTCTAGTTCTAGTCACATACCAAATCATTCATATCCTTCAACCATCGCTCGACATTAGAGATGGAGCACCCCCTGGAAGAAAATTTTGACATTTTTCTAAACTATACGCCTAAAAAATGTGCTATAAGTCATAGTGTCATAATTTCAAGAGTGTTAGAATCCATTCAAAAATTTTATCACTTCATCTCCATGATTCGTGCATCACATTATTTGGATCCTAATCCTCTTACACATATGAATAACCCCCCTAATGGAACGATTCCATGCTACAATGGCTCACCTACCATCCTGATCCAACTCCCTGTAAGACTTTGGATGAAATTTTGAGAAAAGTACCATGTTTTGAACAAAGTAAGCGGTCAAACCTCACTTTTTTGTCCCCATCCTCAGAAAAACCAAAATGGATGTTGTGTTTCATACATGGTTAGTAGTTATCCTCCATTGTTATGCCACCCCTTTGTGTTCCATATATTGGGAGTCATGATTCACATTATGGATTCCACTTTGTATGGGTACAAATAAATTCTTTCAGAGTTACCCAATTCATCCACTAGTGTATATTGGGAAAACAGTTAGTTTTGAAGAGTTACACTCTCCATCTAGGGAATTTATGGTTAAGATATTCGAATTGTGATCGATGTCCCATTCTGATCCCAACCCATTTACTATTGTTTAACACTCTCATACATGTGAATGATATATTATTGTCTCTTGTTTCCCACACTGAGTAAGAATCATGTGGGATTATTGATTTATATAGATTCTTACTCAATGATATCGAGATAGAGTGGGCCTTGAAGTTGGTGATTTCCTCCATTCTTTCCTCAGAACATGGTTCACCTCAAAATCCTTATCCTTGTTAGAACCCATTCTATGGTGTGGGTGGATTTTTTTGTGATTGAAAAAAATTCATCCAAGAAAGAACCAAATTCCAAGTAACATGATTATGAAGTTTATCTTTCTTTATAGGCTTAGAATTGAGTATTAATAGAGACCAATCAGATTTATAGATATGATGTTATGGTTATTTAAAGATAGACATTTGAGAATGGATATCCAGGTAAATTATGGAGCAAAGTATGGAAGTGAGTGTAACCTTCCCAAAAGTGTAAAAAATACAATATGGTCATGAAACAATGTTTTTTGAGGAAGGATCTATCAAACATGAGTGAATTATGGAAGTTTGTGAAACTTTCCAAAATTGAAATCAACTCCTTCTCATTTTCACAACTATGTTGTGCATGAAATGCTATATAAAATGAAGAAGCTCCACACATATGTGAGACGAACTCCAGAGAAAATTATTTTTCAGACAACTAAATAAAGTGGAAAGGCACTGTTTCCCTCAGAATTCGGGGATGACCTCCTGGATGGGAGATTCAAATGTTTCGATCGGTTTCTAGCAGGTTTGTTCATAGAACCGGAAACATCCAATGATTCCACATCCATTTGGACCTACTTTCCAAAGGTAGGCGCTCATTAGCTTGTGGACTGATGAGGCTTAGGAATTTGCATTGGTCGAGAGGATGGGAGGTCGGACTCATCACACCTTTTTGAGGGGAATTATTGTCTATTCCGGGACTCTCTTTATAGATTTAAGTTATGTTCGTGAATCCTTATTACATTACCAAGTATAAAATGAGCTTTCCTTCAGTTTAACAATCAATGATTAAATATGTAAGAAATTTAGAGAATCTTTTATATGTATTCGAGGTTATTCATCAATAGAGAATCATCTATATTTATTTAGAGATTCTTGGTCAATGGTATCCTTCAAAACATTTAAATAAAAGTCTCTTGGTCATTATGATGACTAGGATGGTTTTAAAGCCACTCAGTGGGGCACTTGAAGTTTATTGTCATTCAGAAGGACATGAATTATTTCAGAGTTGGGATCAAACCCATAAATGGGCTACCTATGTATCCTTTGTTTTGGAAAAGGAATCAGAACCCACGTAGTTCGAGTAAAGGAGTATATGTTTATGATTGATGGCTCAGAGAAGGATGTCACAATTACTTTTACACTCTAAGCTCACGTGAGTCATGCTCGGTGTGAGAAACAAGAGGTATTGGTAAAAAATTAGACAATTGTGCCATGAAAGATGCAATCATAAGAAATGGTTTGGGGCTTATGTATATATGACTGCCCAGATAAATGAAGGTTAGGATTTACTTTAGGGAGAAAATCCAGGAACAGGGTCCATAAAGGTATATGTGCTTCATGGAGATTTGAATACTCTAACTTGGGACTTATTCATGAAAATGAAACCCAAATCAGGAGAGGATTGATAATGGGGTTTTACTCCTGATAAATAATCCCAGATCAAACGAAAATTAGGACTGGTTAAAGAGAATTTAAGGGACTTGGGGCTTATTCTTGAAAAGGAAACCCAAGATTATGACTGGGACTTACTCTTAAAAAGGAGGCCCAGGTTAAAGGATTTATGACTGGGACTTATTCCTGAAAGGGAAGCCCAGGTTAAGGATTAAAGTTTGGGGCTTACTCCTGAAAAGGAAGCCCAAATTAGAGGATATGAGGCTTACTCCTAAGAAGGATGCCCAAGATTAGGACTGGGACTTATTCCTGAAAAGGAGACCCAGGTTATTGGACTTGGGGCTTACTCCTGAGAAGGAAGCCCAAAATTATGACTGGGACTTATTCCTAAAAAGGAGACCCAGGTTAAGGATTAAGCTTTGGGGCTTACTCCTGAAAAGGATGCCTAAATTAGAGAACTTATGACTGGGGATTATTCCAGAAAAGGAGACCCAGGTTAAGAATTCTCTCATCTTAAAGGATGAGGTTGAATGAATGAACTCTCCATATTTAGTGACATAAGGATATTTAAATCACTAGATTTTGAGAGATATTCCACAAAATTCCTTTCAGATAAGGAAGTCAAATCAAGAAATCATGCCATAAATTGCTTTGAAGAGTGTCTTGAAGACTGAATCTTGAAAAGTAAGTATAATGGCTTAAGAGGGGTGAAATGGGCAAGAAAGGCACCCAAAAAGGAAGGGGTGCGCAAGTCTTGAAAGACACGCAAGTACTGTGTGGGCATGCAAGTATTGGTCGCGCATGTATACCTACGCGACACGTGGTGTACTTGCGCGATGGTCAATCAGCATTGAAATAATTGAGCGACTCTTTATTAAAGCCTTTAGAATCCTCTTGAGGTTCTTCCAAAAAAGGGACGCGCAAGTTCTATCGAAGGAGTAAGGCAGCGCGCAAGTGTGACCACTTCCCTTAAGGGATGGCCACTCAAGCGCGCAAGTGTTGATGAGTTTCAACACTTAGGCCTTCCTCCCTCTCTTTAGATCTTCCGTTCTTGGTAAGAAATTACCTTAGAAGTGTTCCAGAAGCTTTGAGAAGAGACTTGAGCATCAGGAGCTTCAATCCGAGTTTTTGGAAAAAGATCCTCCCCTGAATGGGGGGCCCACAGGGTCTATTTATAGGCAGAAGAAGACCCCGAGCGGTTATCAGGTGGTTATCACTTAGGTCGCGCAAGTCACTTGCACGACCATAAGGCGTCACGCAAGTAGACTTGCACGACCACTAGGCGGCGCGCAAGTGTACTTGCACGACCATGAGGGAACTTGCGCGACCTATGGGCAATGTTCTTCTTGTTCATCCCTTTGTCGATTTTTGATGCTTCTTCAAAGGATGAATCACTTTGGACTAAGGTATTTCCCTTTTTTCAGTTGTTAGACTCTGTGACCGAAATTAGCATCAACAAAAGTCCCCCCTCAGAGTTGGATCCGGAGAGAAAAGAGGATTTGACTCTGAGGTGAAAAGAAAAAACAAGAAATCTGATAGTTTAAACTCATGCATGTCGGACATACAAAGGCTAATGTTTAAGGTCAAAATACCTTTGACCGAAATGGATTAGAATTGACTCAATTCCTTGAAAACTTATCTGAAAACATAGTACCATACTCAAGTATGAGGGAAAATATGTAATCAATGACTTAAGAATATTTGAATCTGAGGAATGATATCAAAGAGAGCTAAAAGGCATTAGAAGAAGTAGTTTCCAAGAATGAAGTTACTATTATTTAACAAAACCCGTTAGGGGGTTGAATTATGCAGGGACACCTAAGGGCATTGGCTACATGGTCAAATAAGTAGCATCTTTCGGCTGACAAGTCTGTTATGTGGACTGTTTATGCAAGGCCACCTATGGGAACGTGCTTCATATTCAGGCAAAAGAACTCTCATAAATTTATTTTCCTAGTGCTAAAAGCTAGTGAAAGTTTATGGAGATTCAAATTTTCTAAAGTATAGTGTTTTTTGTATGGAAAAAGGTACTTGAATATGGAGAAGATATTTCCGAACAAGACTATCAAAGAATTGAATAAATATCACTCCTACGAAGGTCTGACCCAAACGTAGGGAAAGAGAATATGGAGAGTATAAACCATAGACTTGAATACTTTCAGATCATGAAAAAGGATATGGGATAAATATGTTAAGGATGGCTATTTTTTTGCAGATCCCTACATACTGTCGTTTAAGACAAATAAGGACAAAAGAGGCATTCTTCCCAAGAATGAAATTACCACTATCTGACAAACCCGTTAGGGGGTTGAATTATGCAGGGCCACCTAAGGGAATTGGCATCATAGTCAAATAAATAGTATTCTTCGGCTGACAAGTCTGTAATGTGGACTGTTTATGCAAGGCTGCCTATGGGCACGTGCTGCATAGTCAGGCAAAAGACTTCTCAGAAGTTTGACATTTTTGTGACCTAAAGTCATGAAAAGGGTTATGAAGATCTGAAAATATTTAAGGTTAGGTTTATAACACATAAAGATGGGTATCGTCCAATGTATATAGATATACATAGGTCAATGATAACCATAATCATGTTGTGGATGGGTCCTAAATTGAAATTTTGGACTTCACTACGTATCTCATAAGAATGAGAAACAATCCATACGTAGTTCTTGAAATGCAGTTTAACGTCGTGCAGGAAGAAAGTATGAGAGATCTTAGTTTAGGGTCATAGAGTTCAGACTATAATAATTAATACAAAGTGTGTGTTTTCATGAGGACTTTTCAGCCAAGGGACTGAAAGTGAAATTTGGGGTTAGGCCCAAAAAGACTTGGGGCTGGATTCGAGGGATACTCGAATGTTCTTACGTATCCCATAAGGATGGGAATCAAGCCCACGTAGTTCTAGAACTACCCTTTGTACAAATTTGGTTTGTACATGTGAAGGGTGAAAGGGGACTTTAGTGCAATGATGGTTTAACCCGAGATAAAAAGTTTAGGCATTACCATGTATGCACGTAGTCTATTGAAATGAAACATGATTGAAAAAATCAATGTCAATAATAGTTCTCTCTCAAATGAGGAAATCAAAGAGTATTGTAGTTTATTGTCGTACTGGACAAAAGTGTTGCATATTTTAACGTCATATAACAAGGACGAAAGTGAATCAATGTAAAGATATTGATTCTAGGGGCGGTTTCACGAATCAACATCATATGAGATGGTGGTGAACCGATGTGAAGAGATTGTTTTTGGGCTTGAACCCTGGGTGGCTGCCTACATACCCAGCCTAGAGGGCAAGGATCAAAGTCCGTGTAGTTCAATTAAAGAATGAATTAATGATAAAGTTGTTCTTGGGGACAACGATGTAAATAAAATAAAAAAAATGTTATTGGGACTTATACATGGTTAGTTGCCCAAAGAGAATGTTACGGTTGAGGTTTTCTCTAAGCTCATGTGAGTCATACTCGGTGTGAGAAGCAAGAGGTAACAACAACCTTAACGATGCATAGTTTAATGTCATGTAGGAAATATAAAGGGACTATGCAGTTTAAAGTCTTGCAGTTAGGACTATTGGTGCTGCGCAGTTTAGTGTCATGTAGCAGGGAAAAAATAAAGTTTAATGTCATGTAGGACATATCATGAATTTTCTGTACAGTTTAGCGTCATGTAGTTAGGACGATGGGGACAATAGAGTTTAACGTCATGTTGGACGAAATGGGGACTGCAAAGTTTAATGTCATGCAGTAAGGACAAAATAACACACCATTTACGTCATGTTGGACGCATTGGGGATTTTTTTTCCACAGTTTAACATCATTTTGGATGAAAGTGTGAATAGTTTAAGGTCATATGCATGGACCGTGGATGGTGCAGTTTAATGTCATGCTGGACGGTGGTGTAGTTTATGGTCATACAGGACCTTTGATGATTATATAGTTTAACGTCTTTACGGACGTAAGGGACTTTTATACAATTTAGCATCATGTAGTTAGAACGTCACAGTTTAACATCTTGCTGGATGTAAGGGACTTGCAAATAGTTTAGGGCCATATTAATGGACCGTTGATGATGCAGTTTAAGGTTATACAAGACCTGGTTGCAGTCTAAGGTCATACTGGACTATTTAGGGAACTTTTTCACAGTTTAACGTCGTGTGGGACGAAGTTGCAGTTTAAGGTCATACAGGACCATTGCTGTATAGTTTAACATCATATAGCAAGGACGAACTAGTGCTGCACAGTTTAGTGTCATATTGCGGGGACATCTTGTGAATACTTTTTATTTTATACAAAATATTTCTTCAAAAATCTGGCATTAGTTGGAGTAGTACTGAGTTCTCCATCCATCGAGATTAATGAATAAGCTCTATTGGAGTAGACCCTATGTATTGAATAAGGTCCTTCCCATTTTAGCTCAAGCTTGGGAGGTTTCTTTCCTAGTATCATTGGAGTTTTGAGAACTAATACCAATTCTCCCTGAATGAATGAACGAAGACGAACTTTTTTGTTAAAAGCTCATGCTATTCGATTCTGATAGATTTCCAAGTGGTGCAAAGTGCACAATATTTTCTCATCTAACCATTCCAATTCATTCAATCGCTTTTGGGATTGCTCATCTGTAGATAACTGATCACAAATGGCTACTCTGAGTGAGGGCAATTGAACTTCAATTGGAAAGACTTCTTCTATTCCATATACCAACGAATATGGAGTTGACCGCGTTGTATTGCGGGTGGTAGTCCGATAAGCCCATAAAGCATGAAAGAGTTTATCAGGCCATGACCTATTATCTTTATCCACCATCTTTTGCAGTATATTTGAAAGAGTCTTGTTAAAGGCTTCTATTTGGCCATTGGCTGCCGCATGATACCGAGATGAATGGTTGGATTTAATGTTGTATTCTTGATACAATTTCTTCACCTTAGAAGAACAGAAGTTGGTGCCGTTGTCCGTCATTATGGTATGAGGGACACCAAATCTAGTAATGATGTTAGACTTGATGAAGCTAACAATACATTTAGAACTGACTTCTTTGAGAGGTACTACCTCTGCCCATTTGGAAAAGAAATCAGTAGCAGTAAGAATGTACTTAAACTGCTTGGCCGTAGCTGAAGGGTAAGGTCCCACCACATCCATTCCCCATGTGGCAAATGGCCATGAGTATTTAGCTGTATGAAGAAACTATGGAGGTTGATGAATGAAGTTGGCATGTACTTGACATGAATGACACTTCTTTGTGAAATCAACACAATCTTGTATCATTGAAGGCCAAAAGTATCCAAGCCTTCGAATTTGATCAGACAATCTATGTCCAGACTGGTGGGCACCACAGACTCCTGCATGCACTTCTTTCATGACAGCCGTTGTCTCTTCACCATCAATGCATCTGAAGAGAACTCCATCAAAACTACGTTTTTAGAGAATTTTCTCTAGGTGGTTTGAACCATCATAAAGAGTAAAATTGACCACACGTCGCCGGATTTGTTCTTTCTTGGTTCTATCAGGTGGAAGTGTTCCATTTTGAAGGTATTACCTGATAGGTGACATCCATCCTGTAGTATGACCATACGGTTTAGGAATGGGACTAATTTCATTAATTTCATCTGTTCTGGCTTGAACATAAGGTGAAATTGCACGACGGTGGGCAATACTGATGGTTGTCTCGTCCCGATTTGGATCTGATTGAGCTGTGGCTATATTAGCCAGTGAATCAGCTTGAGCATTTTGTGATCTTGGGACATAAGAAAATGTCGGTTCTGAAGGGAATTCCGCCATTAACTTTCTGACGTAATCATACAAAGGAATTAACTCTTCTTTTCTGATGGCATAATCCCCATTGACTTGTTTGATTACCAGGTCTGAATCACCTTTCACCTTTAAGTGATTCACTTGTGTTTGAAGTGATAACTCCAAGCCTGTGATAAGAGCTTGGTATTCGGCTTCATTATTGGTACCACCTTCCCACAATAAAAAGGAATAAGGTAAAAATGCTTTATCTGGAGAAATGAGTACAATTCCTAAACCAACTTTGTTGAATTTAGGATTTTCCATTTTCTTCCCTGTTGGACTTCTGGAAGCACCATCAAAATACATTTCCCATGTTTGAGGACACTCTTGAATAGAAAAAACTTCCTCATCAGGGAGTTCAATATCTGAATACGTGTCTTCCACTGAAGGATGTTCAGCCAGGAAATCAGCCAGAGCTTGGCCCTTTATTGCCTTTTGAGATACATACTGAATGTCGAACTGCTGCAAAATAACTGCCCACCATTCTAAACGTCCTGTAAGCATTAGACGACTAAGGATGAATTTGAGCAGATTATTGCGAGATACCAATTGGACCTCATGATGTTGCAGGTAGTGTCTCAGTTTCTGAACTGCAAATATTAAGGCCAGACAGCACTCCTCAATACTTGAATACCGGGTTTCTGCTTCAAGAATAGTTCTAATGAGATAGTAGAGGCTATTTTCATTCCCAGCATCATTCTTTTGAGCGAGAAAGGCACCCAATGATCGCTCTAGAGCTGTCACATAGAGGATAAGTGGTCTACCTTCAACAGGTGGAATGAGTACTGGTGGACTCAAGAGGTATTTCTTGAGAACATCAAATGCTTCTTGACATTCTTCAGTCCACTGGTAAGCGACTCCTTTTTTCAATAATTTGGTAAAGGGTAAACTTTTTCCTGCCAAATTGGCGATGAAACGCCGAATATAGGCTAAGTGTCCTTGAAGTCCTCTTAATTCTTTCAAATTATGAGGAGGTGACGTACCAAGGATTGATTTGGTCTTCTCAGTATTGACTTCAATACCACGATGACATACAACAAAGCCGAGGAATTTTCCTGAGGTTACCCCAAAAGCACATTTTAAGGGGTTCATCTTCAAATTATGCCATCGAAGCTTGTAGAATATGACTTCCAAATCAGCCAAGTGATTAGAATGTTGTTTGGATTTAACCACCAAATCGTCTACATAGCATTCAACAAACTTCCCTAAGAAAGGTTTGAAGATACGATGCATGGCGCGTTGATATGTTGCACCTGAATTCTTTAAACCAAAGGGTATCACCCGGTAACAAAACACACCTTGAGGGGCTTTGAAGGCTGTAGATTCCTCATATTTTGGGGCCATTTGGATCTGATTATATCCGGAATATCCATCCATGAAGGAAAGTACTTCATAGCCAGCGGTTGCATCAATTAAGAGTTCTGTAATCGGAAATGGGAAATCATCTTTAGGACAATACCGATTAAGATCTCTGAAATCAATGCAAACCCTAATTTGTATGTTCTTCTTCTTTACAGGGACAATATTAGCCAACCAATTGGGATACTGAACTTCTCTGATGAAGTTAGCTTTGATCAGCTTATCCACTTCAGCTTCAATTTTGGAAGCATAAGTTGGGTGTGTTCTTCTCGCGGCTTGCTTAAATCCTCAATGTTCTTTTGGTAAACCCAAATGATGAGTAGCAATATTAGGATCAAGCCCAGGCATTTCTGTATAGTTCCAAGCGAATATATCTTTATTTTTCTTTAGAAAAGAAATATACATCTCTTTCTCTTCAAGGGTCATGTCCACACTAATTAAAGTGGGGCATGGATCTTTCTCTGTACCCAGATTTATTTCTCTGAGTTCATCCACAGTGGTAGAGATACCTTCTTCAAATGCCAGAGGAGCATCTCTAAGATCTTCCTCTTCCTCTTCATCATGTGCTATTTCTTCCGTTTATACTTGCATAGTATATGACAAAACGAAATTTTCATGATCAGAAGAGATGTCAAAATTTGCACATTTTGAAGAAGAAGCTTCCATTTCCGACCCTATTGATGATAAAGGGCCTTCTTTGGGAAATAAAGAGGAGATGATGGATTGAGAATTGACATCATTATTCACCACTGATGTTGCTATAACTTCTTCTGGCCTGATTGGCGAAGTATAGACCTATTGGATTTCAGCAGATGAAATGAAGACATCACCACTTGTGCTTTCATCACTATTTGGTAGGTTACCAATTTCTCCCATGTTGTCAGGCTCAATTGCTGTAATTGACATTATGGATCTTTCCATAAGAGTATTTTGATTTGGTCCTATTTTGTCAATTTGACTGATAGGTAACACATAATCTGTACTCACATGTGTAAATGGATTTATTGGAATTTTCTCCAAACCATATGGAGCATTAACTTTGGTAATTTCCTTCATTGTAGATTTTTCTCTTCCCTTCATGTGATAAAATTCTGCCTCAATGTATTGAGACTCACATGTCTTTAACGGGATCTTATCACCATACAATGTTCGAACATGACCATTGAAACATTATTTGAGACATTGATGGTATGCTGAAGGAATAAATGCATGCTGATGTAGCCAGGGTCTTCCAAGCAAGACGTTGAAAGCTGAGTCTTGATCAACAATCATGAAATCCGAATTGGATACAAGATATCCAAACTGAGTTCTGAGTGTAACTTTGCCCAGTGGTTCTTGTTCATTTTTATCATATCCTTGTAACATCATGGTAGAAGGAGATAAATCAGATTCCGTGAGGCCCAATCGATGAAGTGTATGAATGGGCATGAGGTTTACTCCTGAACCATTGTCAATGAAAGCTCTTCAGATATCTACACCATTGACTTTGCCAGATAAGTACAGAGATTTTATGTGCCCATGCACAACATCATCTTCATATTTATCAGAAAAAGATATCACTGCATGACATTCTGCAGGATTATTCTCTATGTGATAGACTTCAGCTGCAGCAATTTCAGCTTCAAACTCCTAAGGACTTGACAAAGCTTCGATGAGTTATTCTCTAAGATCTTTTGACAGATTCAAAGCATCCAAAATTGATAACTTGGCTGGTACTTGGGCCAAGTGTTTCAATATATCATACTTTTGATCTAAAGGTCTGCGTTTCCCAACAGGAATATGCAGTTTAGCAGGTACCTTGGAAGCAGATGCTTTGGAAGCTGATGCATCTTGTATTGGGATAGAAGTTGGCAATATCCTTGGTTTTGGAATATTAGACCGATTAGATCCATTTACTTGCTGAGATAAAGAATATGGAACATTCAATCGGTCTTCTAAAATAACTATTCCAAGACTGAGTTGGCTATTAGTAGAAGAACCTGCTTGTTCTTTTTGAGCTCGCTGAAGGGCTCTACCACGAGTTTCTGTTGCATACACAATGCTAGCAGGGGTAGAATTGGAGTAGTGGCTTTGGAAAGATCCACGTCTTCCCCTGTATCCTGAACCTCAGGAACTTCCTCAGATTCCCTTATTTGATACAGGGAATTCAGGCTCATCAAAATTGAAATTACGACTGGAATACGGACCTGTTAATTGAATCATATTAACAAAACCGAAGATTAACTCTTCGTCTAATGAAGACTCTGCCTGACTAGCCTGTTTAGGCTCTGCTGTTTGAAGGGGCGGTGCCCGTTGTTTTGAAGTAGATGGCATAAAGTCTGCCAGAGTCAAAGAAAATTTAGGCTTTGACACATACTCATCTTCTTCTGATTATTTTTCCTTCTTTGAATCAAACCGTTTCTTTGAGGACTTTTCCTCTGACAAAGAGAGTTTTACCGCAATATTCATGGCAGAAGACACAATTGGTTTTTTTTAATTGTGTTCGCAAAATGGCATGAGTCCGATTGATTGTCTTTCTGACCATCAAATCATCATATTTCTGTGCATTTCTGCTTTTGACTTCTTGCCATTCACCTTCATCCTCTGGAATTGTAGCAGTAACACATGCTATCTGAGTCGAAGAACCTTTTATCTTGACTTGTCCCAAGTCGACCATCTTTTGCAGGAGGTCTTTAAAGACAAAACACTCCTGGATGGGATGCCCCAACATTTGATGAAAGGGACAATAATTGGGACGATCTTCATCTCCTTCCTTGTTTGGCCTCTTGGGCACTGGTAATTGAACCAAATTATTTTCCAGAGTTGAAATAAAGTAACCAGGAACTTGCTCACTTCGGAAAGAGTATGTTTTACTCTTCAAATCCTCAAATTGTTTTCGTCGTTGATATCTTTGATCATTTGGACGAAACGACCTTTGTTGTTGGAGTTCAGGAGGTGGAGCCCTTAGAGAAGATAAAGGTTTTGAAGTAGAAATAGGTACAGGTGCTTGTTTAAGCATAACTATAGCAGTTTCTGCTTTACCCATTCTCCTTCCTGGAGCTGATGGAATTACACGAGATTTAACCTTAGCCTGTATAAGGGAATATTCAATCTGCTGAGCGATTGAAGTAAGGTCTCGAAACCCTCCTGTGTATTTCACAGGGATCAATGGTGTGTGTAATTCGTCACGCAAATTTTCCACACAGATTGGCAACAGCTCTTCCTGAGGGAGTGCTAAACTCAGGGAATACGTTAATACCTTCCAGCGAGCAATGAAATCAGAGACTCTTTCATTCTCCCTTTGCTTGCAGTTTGTAAGATCGAAAACTGTCATTTTTGGAAAAGTTGAGCTGAACTGAAGAAGGAATTTTTGACGAAGATCCTCCCATCCGATGATTGACTGGGATTGCAAGCTTGTATACCAGACAAAAGCTGGTCCTTACAAGGTTCGCACGAAGCATCAGAGTTTCACTGCTTCTTGCTTCTCTGGAGTTCCCATCATAGGATCACAACAAGACATGTAATGCGTCAAATGTTGTTCAGGGTCACTTGATCCATTGAAAGTAGGGAAAAAGGGTTTCCAAAACTAGATGGAGGAGAAATTGAATCTACCCATTCAGGGTAAACTTTTTTTTCTGGTTGAACTTGCACCCGTTTCCCTTCCATAGTTTCTAACCGAGCTGTTAATGACTCAATAGTAGTTATTAACTTTTGAGAAACATCAGGTTGAATTTGGTCTTGGGTAGGTGCAATGAATGGAGCTTGGACAGACATGGTGATTGGTGCTGCAACTGATGGTAGCACTGCCAACCGTTGTTGCGTTTGACCCATAGGATTAGACCTCTGAGGGTGTACTGATAAAGGAGGATATTCCTGATCCATCTCAGTAGTTACAACAAATTCCTTCGGCTGTCGGACTTCAGCATTCTTAAGAAGAAGACTACTCTGAAGTAGTTCTGCATTCAACCTTCTTAATTCTTTTATTTCTTCCTCTTGTTGTGCAAGCCTTTGCTCTAACGAGAGCGATTGACCTTCTCCAGAGGAAGGATATGTAACCTGATTCTTTACCCTCCCTTTGTTGGATACTTTTTGGAGAGAAGGAAGTGGATTATCTAGGTTCTGAGTAATCCTTTGACTTCATGTATGCACACCTTCTTCATTTGTATCGGCGCACACATTTTCTTGAGTAGGACGCTCTTCATCTGAGTCCCCTGAGTGAGTCTCCTCTGGTGGATTAGCAAAAATGGCATTGATGACATTGATTGATGTATAATGCATAGCATCCCTTCTATCAACATTTCTGTGATATTGTCTTCTTTCATGTCTTTTATGAGACATTGCCTTTTGTTGATTTAATCTTTTAGGAACTTCTTGACGATCTATAACTTGGAAGGAATCTCCTGATAATTTGTCTCTTCATTCCTCTTGGGGCTTCTTCCCCAATCGAGAAAAGACGGATATTCTCTGAGAAGGGGATTGATGATTTGAAATAGTCCCCAGTCTCGAGAACTGGGGATGTTCCTGCTACTTCCACTCAACTCCTCAAATCCCATTTGTTGACTCTGAGGGTTGGGTTAAAGGAGTCCCCAGTCTGATAAGCTGGGGTGGCTCTTGACATGCTATGTCTGAGACCTTCTTAAAATCTCTCTTGATCTTGAAAATCTTAGTTCGGAAATTAGCTGGATGCATTAACCTGTATCCACTTTTATCACCTGGTTCAACATACCGTTGGATGATTTCCGAGACTTCTGTCATTTGATGATGTGTTTGCTCCATACGAGAGGCTTGTGCAATATTCTCGCCTACTTTATGTAGGAGAAATTCAACAACTTGTTCTCTATATGATTGATTTTGAGAGGAACTAGTTGAAGCCTATTCTTGAGAAAGCTTTTGATTATGAACAAAGCCCATTGACTGTGGCCGGCCATGGGCAATAACATTACATGAGACCATTTTCGGCAGGCTTTGATGACTGGAAAACACTGTGAAATGTAGTGCTCTGTGAACACCCCATCCTCTGATATGAACATCAGATGGAGCATTGGAAATTAACTGACGCAATTTTCTTAGTGCGCCAAGGCATGAACGTTGAAGGTTTCTCTGTTGCATTTCAGCCTTCGGATACCAAGAGATTGATAGAGATGCCAAATCAATCTGACGTTGTAGCCCTTCTATTATCTTAAGATGATTTTCATATTCATCATAAGATAATACCTTCTTCTTAAATTGACAAAGAGTTTTCCATATGTTGAGACAAATATCATGGACTCCATCTTCCGTCAACATCTTTGGAATGTCATACTGGGAGTTAGCCAAAGGCCAAAACATGACTGGTACCTCACTTTTCGCCAGTTTTTTCCTCATGTTCAGCATTTCTTCTTTATCATTAAATGAAGATTCTTCTACCTTTTTTGACCAGAGTTGGTGTTTCCTTGTTGCGTCATCGGATTCAACAAGATTGGTAGAGAGATCATTGATCAAAATAGAAGATGCATGACTTAGGGGTGGTTCGGAGAATGACCTACACCCTGGGCTATCTTCTGATTGAGAAAGTATTTCACTTACTAGCGATAAAGCATCAGACATGAATGGTTTCACATTTTCAAGTGCATCAAGATAAGAGGGCTTTCTTGGCACTACATTGTCCACTGGAGTATTTTCCAGGCAATGTGAATCACTACTGTGGAGAGGACTTTCGCAGCAAAATTCATCATCATGGGGAGGACCAACATAATGGGTTACAGCAAAAGATGAGATCTCTTGCTCCTTGGTCTTCTGACCAAACAGAGGGTTCCTGTGGCTCTCATCTGAAGAAGAAACTTCAAGATTGACCGAATTTTCATGAAGCAAGCCTTCATGAGGAAGTGTTTGTTGAAGACTTTCGGAATTAATGTTCCCGTTATTGGGAACTGAGGGAGTAGAATCTTGAATTCCAACAGATAAATGTCTGAGGGATTCAAGAACTCCAGCATCGAGCAAAGCCTTGTTTCAGATTGGCCTTTGATCTCCTGACTGTGCTGGGTGGATCTTTTTCTTAGATGCCTTATTACTCGCTTTGGAAACCACTTGTTGACGAAAGTGGTTACTCTGAGCAGGTGTATGTGCCTGATTAGGAAAGATGGTCAGGTTAGGCTGACGATCTCCACTCAAATCAGGTGTATGTGCCTGACTTGGTTGTCCGTATGATATGGGGGAGTATGCCCCATAACCCTCTTGGACTGGAACAGATGTGTGTGTCTGTTCCGGAGTGAATCGTTGACATGTCACTCCACTGCTAGGGATAGATTTATGTGTCTTTCCCTGAGATGATGCTGAAGCTGTTATGATATCCTGGCAAGCATCTAGAATATGACCACGAATTTTCTTCTGCTCTTTCACCATTGACAATATATGTTTGGTGACTTCAGCTGCCGGAACGAGGATATACGTCCATTCTGGGCTTGGAGTAGGTGTATGTGCATGCTCCTGTCCTCCTTTTCTTGTCAGTGAATCCTGATAGTACTCAAGTGTGGAGGCAGAGAGTTGAGTCTGCCTCCTGTTTGTCGTTGGAGCTTTCTGACTGACTTCTCCATGCGCTACCAAGCGAGACTGTTGGTAGTCTTGATTAGTACTAGCAGGTGTATGTGCTTGCTGATTACACTTCGCCAAACGTGGTTGACGAGATCCATCATATGTAGTCAGGAGAGCCTGCTGACTAACTGATGATGTATAAGCAGGTGTATGTTCCTGCCTATAGTACTCCGCCGGAATTGCCTGGCGGGATTGGCGTGATGCTTCCAGACGAGTCTGCTGGACAACGGAATTAAAACAGACAGGTGTGTGTGCCTGCTTGTTGTTCGCCACCAAGTTAGGTTGGTGGACTTCTCCGGAGATGGCAGGGATGAAAACCTGCCCATTGTTAACCGGATTCCGTCTCTGGTGGTTCGTCTTGCCTGCTTGGGTTCGAGGAACCTGAGCTGAATGCCTGGAGTAAGTACCCTCATCATGTTGAGGGTGCACTGCCGCACGAGTCTGGCGGCGATTGTTGATGGTATTTCTCAGGAAGGACTCTTGTATTTTTGAATTAAGGCCCTGAGGGACCTGCTCATTCACTTCCTCAGAGTAATGGAGTGAATGGAAATTGCATTTCGGGGATAACGACCCAAAACGGTTGGAGACGGTAGTCAGCACCGCCTGTCTCTTGATCACTGGTCTTCGTTGTCCGAACGACCTGTGTGAGTTGTTCACTTGGAGGGCCTGTCGGGCAGCCTCCAAAGTTGGGATGGTACCGTGTTGACGGTACTCCTTAACCAGCGCATTTGATACCCAGCGTTGAAGACGCTGAGTAGGTGATGTCATCCTCAGAGCGGATGACGATCCATTAGGAATAGCAACAATGGTATTTGCAGCAGCAGTATTCACAGATGTGAATTTGAGAGTAGCCATTATGGAAATACAGAAGATCTTGGAAAAGATTGCCTGTTTGATATAACAGACGTAATCAAGATAAAATTCAGCCACTTCATCCTTTGGATGAGTACACATGTCAATGATTGTTTTTGTTAGCCCTCTTATTGAGTTTTAAATAGGGGCTTAACAAATAGGTAAAACATCATTTTAACTTGGTTAAGGATTCACGTCAGGTTCACCATTTTTTGTTTCCCTCGGAATTCGGGGATGACCTCCTGGATGGGAGATTCAAACGTTCCGATCGGTTTCTAGCGGGTTTGTTCATAGAACCAGAAACATCCAATGATTCCACATCCATTTAGACCTACTTTCCAAAGGTAGGCGCTCATTATCTTGTGGACTGATGAGGCTTAGGAATTTTCATTGGTCGAGAGGATGGGAGGTCGGACTCATAACACCTTTTTTAGGGGAATTATTGTCTATTCTGGGACTCTCTTTATAGATTTAAGTTATGTTCGTGAATCCTTATTACATTACCAAGTATAAAATGAGCTTTCCTTCAGTTTAACAATCAATGATTAAATATGTAAGAAATTTAGAGAATCTTTTATATGTATTCGAGGTTCCTCATCAATAGAAAATCATCTATATTTATTTAGAGATTCTTGGTCAATGGTATCCTTCAAAACATTTATATAAAAGTATCTTGGTCATTATGATGACTAGGATGGTTTTAAAGCCACTCAGTGGGGCACTTGAAGTTTACTGTCATTCAAAAGGACATGAATTATTTTAGAGTTGGGATCGAACCCATAAATGGGCTACCTACATATCCTTTGTTTTGGAAAAGGAATCAGAACCCACGTAGTTCGAGTAAAGGAGTATGATGTTTATGATTGATGGCTCAAAGAAGGATGTCACAATTACTTTTATACTCTAAGCTCACGTGAGTCATGCTGGGTGTGAGAAACAAGAGGTATTGGTAAAAAATTATACAATTGTTCCATGAAAGATGTAATCATAAGAAATGGTTTGGGGCTTATGTATATATGACTACCCAGATAAATGAAGGTTAGGATTTACTTTAGGTAGAAAATCCAGAAACAGGGTCCATAAAGGTATATGTGCTTCATGGAGATTTGAATACTCTAACTTGGGACTTATTCCTGAAAAGGAAACCCAAATCAGGAGAGGATTGATAATGGGGTTTTACTCCTGAGAAGGAATCCCAGATCAAACAAAAATTAGGACTGGTTAAAGAGAATTTAAGGGACTTGGGGCTTATTCCTAAAAAGGAAACCCAAGATTATGGCTGGGACTTACTCTTAAAAAGGAGGCCCAGGTTAAAGGATTTATGAATGGGACTTATTCCTTAAAGGGAATCCCAGGTTAAGGATTAAGGTTTGGGGCTTACTCCAGAAAAGGAATACCAAATTAAAGGATATGAGGCTTACTCCTAAGAAGGATTCCCAAGATTAGGGATGGGACTTATTCCTGAAAAGGAGACCCATGTTAGGGGACTTGGGGCTTACTCCTAAGAAGGAAGCCCAAAATTATGACAGGGACTTATTCCTAAAAAGTAGACCTAGGTTAAGGATTAAGGTTTGGGGATTACTCCTGAAAAGGATGCCTAAATTAGAGGACTTATGACTGGGGATTATTCCAGAAAAGGAGACCCAGGTTAAGGATTCTCTCATCTTAAAGGATGAGGTTGAATGAATGGACTCTCCATATTTAGTGACATACATATATTTAAATCACTAGGTTTTGAGAGATATTCCACAGAATTCCTTTCAGATAAGGAAGTCAAATCAAGAAATCATGCCATAAATGGATTTGAAGAGTGTCTTGAAGACTGAATCTTGAAAAGGAATTATAATGGCTTAAGAGGGGTGAAATGGGAAAGAAAGGTACCCAAAAAGGAAGGGGCGCGCAAGTCTTGAAAGACGCGCAAGTACTGCGTGGGCGCGCAAGTATTGGTCGTACAGGTATACCTGCGCGACACATGGTGTACTTGCACGATGGTCAATTAGCATTTAAATACTTGAGCGACTCTTTATTAAAGCCTTTAGAATCCTCTTGAGGTTATTCCAGAAAAGGGACGCACAAGTTCTATCGAAGGAGTAAGGCGGCGCGCAAGTGTGACCACTTCCCTTAAGGGCTGGCCACTCAGGCGCGCAAGTGTTGATGAGTTTCAAAACTTAGGCCTTCCTCCCTCTCTTTAGATCTTCCGTTCTAGGTAAGAAATTACCTTAGAAGTGTTCTAGAAGCTTTGAGAAGAGACTTGGGCATCGGGAGCTTTAATCCGAGTTTTTGGAAAAAGATCCTCCCCTGAATGGGGGGGCCCACAGGGTCTATTTATAGGCAGAAGAAGACCCCGAGCGGTTATCAGGTGGTTATCACATAGGTCGCGCAAGTCACTTGCACGACCATAAGGCGTCACACAAGTAAAATTGCATGACCACTAGGCGGCGCGCAAGTGTACTTGCGCGACCATGGGGGAACTTGCGCGACCTATGGGCAATGTTCTTCTTGTTCATCCCTTTGTCGATTTTTGATGCTTCTTCAAAGGATGAATCACTTTGGACTAAGGTATTTCCCTTTTTTCAGTCGTTAGACTCTGTGACGGAAAGGAGCATCAACAGACACATTTAAAAATTTATCTTCCAAAGTATGAGTTTTAAAACACAGTATAAATCCTTATAAATATGACATTAAACCCTTCATTTACAAGAGGGCCTCTGGGCGCAACTATCACTCCCATAACTCCAAGTTTCATGCTTTGTGCAACCTCAAAGTCATAAAGTTGTTTGAAATTAACTAAAAAAAGTACCTCAATTATGATCTTCTTCTAAGACATATTCATTAAACTACTTCCATTGGGAACACAATTCCACGCAAATTCAAATGTTTCACACAAACCTATTTGGATGAAAATTCAATGTTTCGTGAAATAATGGTTTTTAAATCATGCTTACAGGCCATGCCTCATGAAAAATCTTTTTTTATGAAACTACATAGTCACATGACCAGGTTTCATAGTTTCACCAAAGAGTGCTTATTTGTTAGAAATAGTTCATAGTTGAGTGATAAAGTTCCATATTTTTGAAAAAAACATTCAAATATGTGCCCGTTGGTCCATTCTATGGGGGATGCACCCCCACAACCCTACTTGAGATCGGTGTCGGGAAGCAGAACCATGCCTCCATCCTGGTCCCTTTGCTACCATCACCGACCCCCATGAGAAATGGAGAGTCACACTATGAAAGTTTTGGTATGGGGTAAGGGAATTTTGCGTTGCACCTTATATGTCCCCAATGTCCACCCCAGTTAATACCATGAGTCTAGATACTTCTCTACACTACCAAAAAGAAATTGAGTCCACCTAATTCTCTTGGTATATTTCCCATGTCATGAGTAGAGATTATCCTCTTGGATTCCTTGAGTACCTTGATTTTTAACACTCCTGATGAAACTCCTAAAACCACATCATTAGAATCTTATTCCAGGTTGAAACAGAGAGGTCCACTCTTATGTAAGTCCAAAAATATTCATTTCTAGGTATCTTCTACCTAATAGTCCCCACTATATGACTTCAAAATTTTGTATACCCTATTTAATAAGAATAGGATTCCTCAGGTGAGGATCACGAGATGCCTTATGTGTCAAGTGTAAGATGCCTCATGTAATAATCATGAGAAAACTACCAAACATCAACCATGGGAATCCTGCTAGGTTTATGCCCCAACCAAACCTTCAATTACCCATGAGTTGAGATATTTATCATGGTTCCACAAACATGGTCCACCCCTAATCTATAATCATTAATAATATCCCTTGACCCATAAACAATTCGAGAAGACCTCATGACCTAACATGTCAATGAAAGGATGGAAATATAAATGCATAATCCCTACACACCACATCCTTCCAGATGATGTTAAACTATCATACTACTCTATGAAATGGACATGGGATTCCATCATGACTTTACATGAGGATTAACTGATAGGTATCTCAATGTATACTTCCCAAATTCCATATCCTTCTACATGAAATTAAACCATAATCATACTCTATGTAATGTACATGGGATACCCTCATGACCTAACTTGAATAAGAAATGTAGGGAATTTCAAAACATAAAACTTATTTACCACGTCCTTACACATAATATTAAATTGTAATCTTACTCCATGCAATTAACATAGAATTACATCATGACCTGATATAAGGAAGAAAGGATGGGAATCTCAATTCATAAGCCCCGTATATAACATCATTTCAAAAGATGTTAAAATTTAATCTTACTCCATGAAATGAACATGGGATCCCCTCATTTCCTGACATAAGGAAGATGAAATAGGAATATTTAACCCATAATCTCCAACTAAATCATCACTACTCATATCACTCATAGAGGGAAGATTCTATGTGTAATCCCCATACCATTGATCATCTATGATCCTTTAATGACACGATCATCCTTACCACATGTCATTAAACTACATGGATTAGTTCCGTGAAATGAACTTAAACCACTATAAGGCCTTGACCTTAAACATTACATAATCTTTAATTAAGTTAATAATTCACATTGAGGATATTTTTCAGGTTTAGAGATTTAGATAATTATGTCATAAAATATACATAACAACTAGAATATTACATGTAGACACTTCTACCCAATATCCATTTGTTTCATAAAATAAAAACTCTTAAAAGAAAAGAAACATTTTTAGTTCCATGTTCTAATCATCATAAATTTTTTCTTGATCCCATCCTTGACCCTATTACACTTTAAGTCTTGTGATAAACATTTTAAAAACTTGGGATGAGCATAAAAAGCTCAGTAGGTGATACACAATGTATGAAAACTATTAGAAGTTAAAAAGAAGCAATAAACCATGAATAATTTATCATAAGTAATAAATTTTACCTTTATAAAGTTGTAAATACTCTTTACTATATAAAATATCATTTTATACCCTTTGATAATCAAAATATTACCATCAAAACCATATAAATCACACATAACAAATAAAGGTATCTTAGGACATGAATATACTTAAATAGAATAAGCATATTGTGGACTTCCACACATATCACTAAATGGAATAGACATATGGGAAACTTCCATACCCAATGAATTGGTGGTTATAACATAAACACCCATCCGAGTTTCTCCTGACACCACCCGTCATATGGTTTATCACGTAACCACCCATCAAATGTCCAAGTACCATTATAAAATCATAACACATAAAATATTTCAAATATAAATATTTCCCTAATAACATTTCATTTTCAATCACAAAAAATAATTTCAAGATATTGAAATAATCAATAAATTTAAAAAAACATTATAAATAGAAAAACACCCAAAAAAATAATAAGGGTTTTATTTTTTATTTTTTAAAAACATTAAGTCTTATAGTGGATGCCAAATAACGATTACTGCGACAGAGAGGTCATTATCACCGCAAACGTTAAAAAAAAATCCTTTTGTTGTTTAGTAAAGCACTCCATTGAAAAAATATTACCTTTGAATGAAATTAATATTAAAAGGGGTTTATTATAAGCTGTATTAAATAAGGATTTGTATATTATCAAAACATGCCTCAATGAAAGGAGATTGAGACAATGTCCCTTATATCGGGTCTGACATGACTCGTTCGTTCTTTAATTTCCTGAATAATAAAACTAAGTTAATTTCAAATTTATTAAGAACCTTTTTCAAGTTTCTTATTCTTTTTATGTCACTTATTAACTTTCTATAACAATTAGTTAATTATTTGACTTCATATTGGATATTTTGTCGATGATCGGAACTTGAGTAAAAAATGAACTTGTTATAATTACAAATTGTCCATGTTGTCAAAATTCCATTATCTATAGAATGATATTAATGATTTAGATAAAATATATATAATATATATCATATATATCCAATATATACTTATTTATAATAGTTCATATAATTTTTATTTATGAAAATAAAATGCACCGTTCAGGGAGACGGTAAGTCGTACGTACGCATGAAAGACAATTTCATTTCATTTTTTTCATTTTTAAAGGAATTAAAAAAATGATACATAGTTATATTATTATTACAGTATAATATATTATTTTATATACATTACATAAGTTCATTAACACCATCCTTTATATGTTCCATGTATGGTATGAACAAGTCATATCACTTTGAGGGGGAAGTAGTCCGCACTTCCTAAAATGAAATTATCATATTTACCCATTATAAAAACCATAAAGGTATGATATAAATAAAAAATAAAGAATAATAGACACAAAATAAATATAATATATATCACATATAAATACAGTTCCATCTTAATGTCCACCATAAGAGACGGTATGAGACTATTGAATAATTATCGTTTCATGAGGCAGTAGTTTGTCATCCACAGAAATAGTATGTTCGTAACCATTAGATAGAGGTATGTGGAAGTGTAGTTATAATAATTATCATAAAAAAACCTAATATACTTAGGATACTGGGGTTTTTATGTAAAAAATGAATTATAAGATCATAGGGAGTGCATAAGTAAAATAAAAGAAAATAACTTGATGGAATATATTACCTTTAAGTAGGGTAACTCCCTTTGGTTTGAACCAAAAGGATTTCTTGAAGTGACTTATGACTAAGTTAAGGCTTATAGGTGGAATATATAAATTTTGGGAGCTTATTTTGGAATATTTTGGGCAATCCAAGGTGTATTTAGATGTGTGATTAATGGTTAGAGGTGATGGATTCTTATAAGGGGGATGATGGGCTCTTTCTGAAAGTTTGAAAATATTATTTTATTATAAACTGAATTTCAATTTAAAAAGGTCACCAACTCATTTAATTCTAATATAAGGTGATTATGGTTAGAAATAAGCTCAGAAAATGTGTTTTAGACAAGTTTAGGGCATAAAATTATCCTTATCATTTAGCTTTAACTTTTAGTTAACTAATTTAACATTTATTATGTCCACTTGTATATTCATACTATATGGTTAATATATTTAGTATAAAATTACCAGAGACCCAAAATGGATCATTAATGACATTTTTAACATTATATATTTCTTTTTTCTAAAACATAGATTTTTAAGACTATTTTATCATTTATTAAAATAGTATTCATTTTAAAACCTCATTTATGTCAATTAATAAACTATTCATATCAAGTCTTTTAAAAAACCTATAACAACTTGATTATTTCTCAAAAGCTACATTAATACAAATATAACAAGTTATAATCATCCATAAAATTCGTGTATGGCATAAAAAGTTTCAAAATAAATTTATTTTTATATTTATAATATCATTTATTTAAAACATTCATTAATGAGGTAATCATTACATCATCATTGTGTCATAAATAATTTTATTTATTTGATGTATAAAAATTATAAAAAAAATACCATGATTTGTAAAATCTTTTTATATTTATAAATAATATTTATAGTAAAAAATATCACTTATATAACCCATTATAAAAATTATTTTACAATGAGATATATGTTCATGTTACATTTTCCTTAACATTAAATTACTTTTTATATTGTCATTTTCACTTAAAAGTGGCTCCATGGGATCCCAAAATCAACCCAAGGATGAAACTGTTCAGACATGTATGATCCAATAGTATTAGGACATAAGTTAGAGTAATTTAAAATTATTATTATATTATTTTTTTACCCTTATTTACCAGATTTACAGTTTAATCACAGTAAATAAAATATTTACTAAAGTTACAATTCATAATGTATAAAAATAAAAGTTACCTATTTAAAAAATTTTGACATCATGATTACAAATATGGAATCAATTTTTCCAAATTTAAAACACATAAGTTGAAAAAATTTATTTAAAATTAATTCCCGTTGTCAAAACCAAAAAGTTGGTTTTTCGGAAAAAATAACTATCAAAAGATTGGCATTTGTTTATGTCCAATTTGAAAGTGAAATTACTTAAAATGACCAAAATTGGATTAAATGGTAAAAATATAATCTAATTAAAATTTAAAACTAATTAAAAATATAATATAACCATATAAATAAATTAGATTAAATGTTAGTTTTGAATTAAAATTCAGTATTTTTCACTATTCATTAAAAAATGAACATTATCAGAAAAATACCAAAAATTTACCCAAAGTAAATTTTTATGTCCCTATTATAAAGAAGAAGTTTATTTTTTCAAATTAAATATATTAAAGTGACAAAAACTAGATTTAAAAAGGGTTCTCCATCAAAAGGAGGTAAATCAACCTTTTAATGAATATTAGAGTATTTATGCTTTAAATTGGATTCATTCACATTTTAAGCCTCTAAAATTTATTGGATAAAGGTATAAGTATTTAAAAACATGTATAATAATATTGTAGTTAGTTATTTTCATTATCTCCAATACAACGGCTAGGCGTTATATACAACTTAAAATAATATTATATTATTATTTTCTCAGTATGACTCAACATTGTGTGCAACATAAGACTTTGGAGAAACCCATTGTTGCGTGTCAGGTACACCATCAAAAATAGAAGCCCATTTAATTTAAAATTAATATTTAATTCACAAATATTAATAAATATGAAAATATCATATCCTTTATTTACCTGGTTGTTACAACCACAACATCAAACTACATGGGTTTTGATCCCTATTTCTTAAAAGGGTTTATAAGACACCTTCTTGAGGTTCAATAACAACATTGGTAAACTCAGGTGTGACATATTTCCTCCTAAAGAAACACCTTCTCAAATCTATCTCAAGAGGAATTTTGATTCATCCCCCCAGGTGTGAAATCTTCCCTCTTAGGGACACACCTCCCTAATCCTTCAGATCAAACTTCATAATCTTTCTCCAAAGGAATTATTATTAACCTTATAGATATTCCCCAAGGGGAATTCTGATCCATCAACCTAGGTGCGAAATCTTCCCTCATAGGGAGGCACATCCCAAATTTTCCTCCATGAGGAGTTCTAGTCCATAAACCTCAATCTTCCTCCACGGTTCATTCTTATCCATAGACCAGGTGTGACACCTTCCCTCTAAGGAACACACTTATATAGTCCGACTCAATAGGGCATCCTGATCTCCCAACCTATCCCCACAAGTCATTAACCTAATGCCCATCTTAAAAAGATGCCATAATTGAGTCATGGTAAATAATACCTACCCCATGCATAATTTTGGGGTGCATGGGGTAAAAATACTTGGAAGACACTTGCCACTGGCATCAACTACCTCATGACCGACATCAGTTTCCTTGGGTTCCATGCCCAAGAGGCCTCACACATGAGACACCTTCTATAAGAGGAATAACATATAGGTTCCCAATACACTCAATGTTTACTGATGACAAGACATGCACAAATTTACTATATACTCTGAAAAAAGGTTACAGTCTTATTGAGTTATAAGAAGTGTAATTATCCAGCATCCACATAGAAATGAAACAAAGAATGAGTTCCAAGAAGATGAGTCAAATCTTTGAGGGAGACCCAAACTAGGAAAAGAACTCCAAGGAGGAAATATCATACCATCATCCCATTTTTATCAAGGATCCAACATCACCATCCACAATGGTAGATGCCACATGCCTTTGTAAAGTGGGAATGTGGGGAAATAGAAGCCAACACACATTGATGCATAGGAGGACGAGACGTGCGACCTCGATGAAAGCAAAGAAAACAATATCATTACACTATTCATGGGTAAAAAACACTAAAAGTTATATATAATGGAGTTTGGGGTGAGATCAGGTATATTAAGCCCCAAATTTGTTTTCCACACATTTTTTAAACATTTTAGAAGTCAAATTTTCTTTTATTTTTTACTTTTTACTTTTTTTATTTTTAGTAGGGTAACTAGTTTCTACCCCCATAAATTTTGTTTTAATAAACATATAAAATAAATTATCTTACCAAAAATGGGTTTTGAACCTACATTTTATTTACATTTAATCAAATTCAATTTTTTTTTAAAATAACATTTAATTTTAAATTAAAACATATTATTTATAAAAAAACTTATTTTTGAAGAAAAATAACATTTTGAATATTATATGATATTAATATTGTTTAGAATTTATTATCAATTAGATTTATGTAAATATAAATATATATGTGTTTAAAAATAATATTAGAGTCATTATTTGAAATATATTAATTTAATTTATTAAAAACATTACACACATTAATAAAATAAATCTTTGAAAATGATAGTTTTACCATTTTTAGGGTCATTAAATTTAATCTTAGTAATCATAATTACATGCCAAAAAAATAAAATTGAACTTATTATAGAATATGATAATTTTTATCGAAAATATGAAATCAATTTTATTGGTTTTAATTTCTAAAAATTATGAAATCTAATTTTTTAATGTAAGTGAATAAATCCATTTTTAGAGTAAAATAATCCTTATGTTTCCAAATTGATATAAATGGGTTTTATAAATAAAAAATTACTAATTTTAAATGATGTTTTACTTATAAATATAAATATTTTATAGAAAGAGTACTCAAACACATTTATTTCACGATAGTTTCATAAAAGTGATATTATTAGTAAAATCAATATTTTTTAGTATTCCCCTAAAAATAAATTATTTTTAAAAAATATAAAAAATTCAATTTAAGATATTTTTTATTATAATTATAAAAATAAATTTCAATTTTTAAATTGAAATTATAAAATATATAAACTTATCTTTTAAAAAAATATAAGAAAAACCATTTTTATTCAAAAAATAAACTTTTATTTTATTTTGAAGGCCAAAATGCGAAATGGGTAAAATAATTGTGATAAATAGATTATTACATATATCATATTAATTTCTATTTACATATCCCCTCAATATCTCCACTTAATATATAATATAAGGTAATCTATAGTGGTTGTCTAGGGTGGTGATTATACTAGAATAGATCTCATAGAAATCTTTATGAGCATTAATTTATCTCACATACAATTTATCTCATACCATAGTTGTTTTAGTTTAGATTGGTATTGGTATCAGGAAAACCCTTATAAAGATACTTCCTTTCCAAGATCAATTTAATAAGCCTCATAATGTAGACTTTCTCTAACTAATTCCATTTCGTTCCTTTCTCTTTATAGAATTCATAATATAGTTACATCCTTTTATACCCTATAATTTAATTGATATATTATAATCATCAAATTTTATTTTAACATATATTAGTTTGGTTTTGTTTTGGGGTTGTATTTAGAACAATATATTAACAAAATATTTATTTAAGGATAATGCATAGTGAAATTTTGGGTTATTACTCGGAAAAAGGTGGATTGTAGATGAATGTTTGTAGACTAGACACAGTTGGGATAAGAAAAAAATATGTTATATTTATTTGTGATTTTATTTGAATGTCTAACATAGACTTGGGATTATTTTAATTTTGAAATCAATTCTCTATTTAAAAATTTTCCTATATCTCCAAAGGGGTATAATTTCTCTATGTGAAATATTCTATATAATAAAAATGGCAAGTCAAATTCCCTAAGAAGATTAAATTAAAAATTTATATATACTTGATATCATATAGTCAAATATTTGTATCATGATGATTAAGGAGTCCATTATTTATCAGGAAGTGTTTGATAGATTAAGTAAATAATTAATTTATGGTTGCATTTGCAAGTTATAAGATTTAATACTTGTTTATCAACTCATTGAAAGATATTAATCACATTTGATAGTAGTTTCTAGTAGTTATTTTAAATTTATCATTTAATCACTCAATGTTTGTTGAATTTTTAAAGATAGTTAACTTATAAAATATTGTGCTTAGTTTCATCAGATGAGTAATTTCATAGGTATGTATTTGTTTTAGTATTTTTTTTCTTTTTTTTGAGTTTTTAGAGTTGGGATCATGAAAAGAGTAAATTTTAGGAGATTTATCATCCTACATAGTTTTTTAACAGTCCAAGTGACCATGTAACATAGCTGTTTAATGGAAAAAATTCATATTTAGGGTTTGTTTCTCAGTGACTACATGGTCTTAGAGATTTTGTAGTTGTGACATATAAATTCCTAAAATTTATATATATGGAAAACTTTTATTTTTTATATCCTCTCTTGGAACTCAAATGTTTTGGTCTCTTTTAAGGGATTATCCTTACCTAAATATTCCACTCTCCTCCCTAATCCATTAACTTCCATTATTGATTTCATCTTGTTCTACTAATTAATCCCTTCATCTCTCTTCCATTCATATTCTCTACATCCTCTATTATCTTTTACTCTCTCTCCATTTACACAACCCAACCTTGTGAGGCCAAACCTATAGTAATGGTTTTCATAAATCATGTGGGTTTTGATGTATAGTGTTCTTGTAGATCCATTCATGATATAAGCTTTCATTATTCAAATAATCAAATTTATTTAATTGATTTAAGGTAGGTCTATCCATGTTTTTTTTATATTCTTTTCCCTTGAGGTTTATAAGTGCTTTCTTTATCAAATTAGTACCTATACAAGTAATATAACATATAATTATAAATGGTTTATAATGTATTAACAAATTTTATGTTTGACATAATGGAGATTTTAGTGATATTTAGGGATTTCACTTTTAATTTTATCTTTTATGAACAAAAGGTGTTTTTAAAAGATATTTGAGAGTATTTTTTATTTAAATAGATTTATAAAATTTGTTTTAAATGATGTTTCATTTTCTAAATTAAAATTAACAATTTTGATTTAAGTTATAATTTTAAAATGAAAGTTTAGAATTTTTTTATTATTTTTGAATATTGATACTTTTGTTTATTTATGCCAATATATGTTATTTTCATAATTTTAGGATTGGTTATATTGATTATTTTGGTTTGGAATGAATAAATAGGTTGTTTCTTGGAAGGTGTTTGGGATGTGACATGAGATCTTACTTCAATGTGTTTATTTTTTTTCTTTATGTTTGATATTGATTAGGGTTACATGGGAGCCTTAGGTAGCTCGGTAGGTAATCAATGATGAGTGGTTCAATTATTTTGATTACAATATAGCCAGCCTCCCCTAATTACGGAACAAAACCTAACAAAATAATTGATACTTGATGAGGCCAATAAAGGTAATTCTGAATTTATGTCTATAAGTTCACATCATAAGATCATAAAAACGACTCATTGGAATGGTCCTAAAATTTCACCACTTAATCAAGGTTATTATATTGTTATATTAATTACTATATTTTTTGATTTATATTATACAATATGCTTATGTGTCAATAAGGTGGAATGGTTTTTAGAGGATGATGTATAATGTGTTTTAATTCCTTTACAATGGAAAATAATGGTGTTTTCTAATTTTTATATTAAAAATCAAATTTTGAATTGGTCAAAAAAAAATATAATTATATAGGTTCACGGTGGTATCCTACTGGACATTAGATTTCACCCAACATACACACACTCATGTTAATATAGACCTAGTTTTATCTAATATAGGTATAGGGGAGGGATTATCCTCCTTTTATGGTGTTCCTTAGACACCTTATTTATGTTTTGGTGATAGAGATTCTTGGTTGTTGAGGTTGGTTCAAATGCTGATGATTAATATAGTTCTTTGGGACATGGTATTTTTTTGGGATATGCCATGTATTGGAAATAATAACCATCTCCTAATATATTTTTTCTCTTTATTTCTTTTGACATATTATGCATCAATTTATTATATTTTGTGGGAAATAAATATATTGGAGGTTTTCATCCTCTATATTAATTTTTCCATTTTTGGTTGGATTTTTTATTTGAAAAATATTTACGTCATAGAATAAATACAAAAATATAGACACTTCATATTGAATCCCTGGTAAGAGTGTGATTTTTAATTTATTTTGATAAAGAGTGAGAAATCATTACCAACAAGCATGTTTTATGCCTTTAGCACTTGTCAAAAGCATATGGTGATCGAGAAAATTATTAAGGACTTTTTATAGGTCATATTTATTGTCAAGTAAGGATAACATAGGTTAATTTATTACAAAATGGTATCAAATCTTTCTATATAAATTGCTAGTAAAGGTATATTAGAGGCGGGATCTGAGGAACTTTGGGGTTTGGTTTGAGAGAGTTAGTAACCAACAATTTCTTATGAAAAGCATTGAGTTACCATGAGTAGTAGGGTTTTTTATCCTTTATCTGATATATTTTTTCAATTATTTTAATATATATTTATTTAATATGTTTTATATTGAATCCTTATTATTTTTTGAGAAATTCTAGGTTTTTGGTGTAAAATTTGCGAAAAATGAGGATCTAAGGTTGTTGTGCATGAGTTGAAAATTTTATTAAGGGAACATAAAACATGATTTAAAGTATCCAGTGGGGGTTTCATTACCAAATAATAGTCTCATGAATGTATAAACTACACCATTAATTTTTTCAAATCCCTTATATTTTTTTCTATTTGTTTTCTTGGTGAATTCAAATTGCCTCAATTACTTTTTATTGCTTATTTAATATAAATTTAAGGGAATTTTTGTGATGTATTAGTGTTATTAAACTGAGTGATATTTTATTTTATTAAATATTTGTTCTTTAGAGTTATGTTTTTATTGAGTTTTATACTATTTTTTGTTATAGATAACTCCTCCCAAAAGGACATAAACAAACTGTAGATGGAGATGTTGATAATTTCTCATTGGAAAATCCACCCATTGAACTAAATTTGGTTGACTTATTTATTGAAAACATAAAAAATTAGGATGGGGAGGAGAGAGGTATATAGGTAGAATAATGGATTATGATAAGGAATTCACCAAATACAACTCACCTTTCTTTCATGGTAACCAGGTGTCTTAAGAGCATAAGGATTGGATGGAGAAAATTTAACACATTATTTATTTTCTTCAGATACCAGATACTTCCAAAGTAAAGTTCACCACATATATATTATATAGTCCAATCTATAAATGGTGACATAAAATTTTGTAGATTTAACTATATAGATACCTCACTTGGAAAGGATTCAAAATATGTTTAATAAACAATTCTGTCTGAAAACTTTTAAGATGGAAAAGACTAGGGAATTTGTGACTCATTAGTTAAGGGATCATTTAGTGATAGAATATGGTACCTATTTTACCAAAATATTTTATTTAATTCTATAGTTTAACATCAAATGATACTCCCATGAACATGAAAATTAAAAATATTTATTTCAAAGATAAATTTTATTGATAACATGGGAAGCCTAAAAAATTTCAGGTCAAAATAGAACATCAAAAAATGTAAGATATTATAAAATACTTCTAAAATAATTTAGAGAATTGGAATAATTCACCCTATATAATCTCTATTTAACTAATGATACCTTTCTGTTCAGATCATCCTTGATGATATTCTCAATGTAATAGGAACCATTTTACCATGTCTGAATATACCCCTGTAGAATTATTTTCCATTTATTTAATCATAATTTCAAAATCTAGTCATGTTTATTGATCCAATATAAATTATTTTCATTAAGGATATCTGGATGTGTTCTCTAAAACATTCTATTGGAATCCTCCTATGTAGCATAAATTTGGAAAGCATCCTCCAACATATCTTCCTTATAGTGAAGAATTATCTCTAGGGAATTTAATTTATCATCTGATTTATTTTTTGATTCCTTCATTACACCATAAAAAAATTATAATTCCTCAAAAAATAATCCATAATACAAGTTAACCGTAGGCTGATCTACTTTAGAGATTCTATTAGACTCTCCCATAACTGAGGTTCCTTCATAAAATGGACATGAGTCTTATTTTTTCTTATGTATCTTTATGTTACAGGAAAACCCCATTATAAGTGGATACTCTAGGGGTCTTGTCTTCAATATCCTTCCTCACCAATCTAGTAAGAATCATATTTAAAAAAATGAATAATCCTTTTGAGGTTTAGATTTATTCAATAGATATATTGGAAAATACCCTAAAGTAGGGAGTTATTTATTTCTTTTACCCAAACACCCTATATATCACATGTTAGATACATTGGACTCATCATAATATGAAGTATACTAGGTATATTCCTCCTCATCACTATCATATTTAGAATGACTTATCGAAACCTCAATTATTGAGATAACCATACTTTCTTATTGAGGAGAGGATAATGGAACTTTATTCTTTTTTCCTTAACTATTTTTCCCTGAAATCCTTCCTATTTACCTTTATTTAAACTATTAATCAAGAAAAAAAAAATCATTTCTGCATCAATAAGACCACCCGTGCTCCCAAACTGAAGAAACCTTGTTTAGAATCAATATGGACGTACTGGGAACTAATCCTAGCTTTATTTTTATCTCTTGATGATACATTCAAGGATATTCCCAAGGTTTACACTATTATTCAAAACTAATTCTTATATCAAAAAGAAGAAGTTACTTCTTCCAAGATGGGATGAATAAATACCATGAAGGACATAAATCCAACATCACCATGTTGATCTATTGAATCATAAGGAGCGTAGGAAGGGATTTTACTATTTGAGAAAATGAATTCCAGATTCCATCAATACTAGAATGAATAAATCCATAGACATAATCTTAAAATTTTTCATTTTTATCTAGAACGTGACAACATATATTTTTGAGATGACTTAAATGATTACATGAAGATAAAAATTCACAATAAGAATCAAAATGAAACATCATAAAACAATGATAGAACTACCTAATTTTAATCCATAATGATTCAAATGGGGGTTTAGAGACATCCAATTCTACTCAAATATACAAATCTTTGGAGTTCCATAGTGATTTTGATATACTATTTAACCATAATAACCATCCCACCAAATTAGTAAACATTTAAAGGATAGAGGGATTTTGAAAAGGTAGAGGTAGACCCCAAAATATTACCCAAATCAACATGTAATAAGGGTATTGATTCATATGAAATATAAAGGAACATTAAATCATATAGACACATATTATATTGATACAACATAGAGACCTGGACCTAGAAGTGACAAGGTTATATTCAAACATAAAACATATAATCATATATTAAGGATCTAGTAAACCAACAGTTGTGTACTCCCCCATGACCTAGGAAACATTATATAATTTTTCAAATGCATCACCAAATCTTCCTGTCCAAAAAAATCTAGAAACTAGTGTAATATCATTAAGTAACAAAGCCTCAGTGAACTTACATATTGAAAGAGAAAGTACCATATACCCTAAATAGAATGAAGAAACTTTTAGATATAGGTAAATGAGGGAAAAAAGTGGCAGAGAATCGTGTTTTGTGGAATGGGATAATGTTTAATGATTAGAAACATTAAATCCTCCCACCCTATGGATGAGAAAGGTTAGTTAGGGTGGAAATATCCAACCCTTAGGGTTCTAATGTCTAATAGAACTCTAAGAAATCATCAGTTTAAGGTGGGGTTATGAATTGATATCAATTCTAAGGTAATACTTTTTGGCATACCCACATATACTGAAGTGTTCAATAAGGTTGTTTGAACTAAGACTGATATGGTAGGAATGATTAATATAGTAAGTGTTTTAGTTGTAGCTAGTGGAAGTCACAATTATTCATTTGGTTAGAAAAGGAAGTGGGAATAGTCTGAATAGGGAAGGAGTGGGTGTGTTCCAAAACTCTCTAACCACATTCCTTTAATTTTTTAGGGTTCTAGACCTTTGAAACACTTCCAACATGGTAATCATGGTCATTATAAGCTATATTTCATAAGGACTCTAAAAAATTGACATAAATGTGGGCGATTAGGCCACCTATATTGATTTTGTAAGCATATTTATCCTTAGGTAAGTAATCATGGTTTTTTCCTTTACCGTGGATCTCAGATACAATTTGATACATATATGGGTGAAAGGACCCATCCTTATATATATGAATAATAAATTCATATGAATATTTAATCTAATACTAATAGCGAGGATCGATGTATGCCTAAATCTAGGTGTCTATATGTAGTTGGTCATATACCTTGTGAATCAGAATCCAATACAACATCAATCAATGGTATCATTTTTATTGATTCCTCTATGTCTCTAGATTTATTTGAAACATGAGCCCCATATTTTATTATATCATATAAAGTGATTAATTCATCATGTTTGTGATTAAATATTATTCATTACGTAATGGAGATTACTACTCCCATAGTAAAGTAAGAGGCAAGTTTTAAATTCCATTTCATGTCATGTTGTGACCATTTACATTGAGATAATATGGGATTTCCTAGTTCATGATATAGATGAATTTCACCTCATATTTTATATAGAATAAATGATTGAACCAAGTGTTTATATTTATTATTATCATAAAAATTTATATTTGTTTCTCCAAATGGTAACACTCAAATATATTAAGGCAAGTGAGATCCAAGATCAAGTAATCATGAAAAAATTATTGAATATTTTGAAATCGTCTCATACCAGTTGTTGAGATACCATATGGTTGCCATCAAAGGTTGTCCTGATGATTTAATTCCTATGATTGTGGATTGATATGCTATTTTTTAATATGATTTATCCATACTTTCTCTAGATAGGGAGGCTGAATTTTATGTTGTTTTACTTCAAGGGACAAGTCCTATTTATTTTCTTTTATATGCACAATAATAAATAGATTATTTTGAAAAAAGTTCAAAACCACTAAAAAAATTTATGTCTTATTTTTATTAATGACAGTTTTAGAAAAACACATCCAATTCATGATGGTTTTTTAAAAACTTCTTCCATTTATCTATGGTTAAGAAAATCACTAAATACAAAATTTACTTTTATTTTTTTAACATTAGTGGAAGTTTTAAAAAAAACACCTCTAAATAAATTTTAAGTAATAATTAATACTTCCATGGTGGTTCCTAGGTTGTTTGGTTTCACAATTAGCCTCCTTATATTGGGGATTCAATTCTCACTTATTGGTTGATCAGTTCATAATGATGCATCCATGACTTACCACTCTTCCCTATTGGGGCCTTAGGTTGAAGGAAGTTTTACTCAATTCCACCGCACTTCTGACAATGACATTGATGGATTCCAAATATAATGTCCCCCTTCTAAATTTGAAACTAGATTTGTTCCTTTGGGGGTTGCGATTTATGTGTAAAAAAAATAGTAATTTATATTTGAAATATAAATAAATAATTATTAATAATAAATAAATATTTTTTAATATTTAACAAAAAAATGTATAATCTATAAAATCAATATTTTTAATTTTTAATTAATAATTAGTCACTATTAACTATAAAATAGATCTTGTTTATTAACAATTACATGGGATTAAAAATTATTTTTAATTAGTAATTAAAAATATAATAATCACTATTTAATAATTAATAAAAATAATATATATTTTTAATTAATATATAGTAGTAATTAAATAATTATTAATAATATATATAATATAAATATTTAATAATTGTTAATAAATAATTTTTATTTAACATTTAATGAAAAATAAAAAATAAAAAATTATAGAATTAATATTATAAAATTTTCCTTAATAATTAATTACTATTAAATATTAAATATCTATCATTAATTAATAATTACATATGTTTCAAAATATTTTGTAATTATTAATAAAAAATATAATGATCACTATTTAACAATTAATAATAATAATATGTTATAGGTAAAAAATATAAAAATATAAAAATATAAATAAATAAATCTATATAAACAAATAAATAGATGGTAATATATAAATAGATATAAATATTAGAAATGATCCATGAAAGTGGCCAAAAGGGGAAGACAGAGAGACATGATCCCATCTAAAAAGAAGGACATTGAGAAAATTAGTGATCATAATATAGTAAATCATTTTCATAATCGTACTCATCAGTCGTATCTCAGTTAGATTGCGAGTTACCCTGGCGAATGATCCTTCAAAACTAAATGTTATCCCTATACCCATAGAGTAATATTAGATTTTGTAGTTTTCATGGATGGTTTTGTAGACACATTCTTTAGGATATTGGAGTAATCTTTGTTTTGTATCCTTTTTGGTGTTACTGAAGTAAAGTTTTCTTTGTTAACCACATTTTTCTTGCCTTTATCTATAACATCCTTGAAAGAGTTGGGACCACCATTTCTTGTGACATTTGGATTTAGATTTTCTTTCCCCAATATATATATAAATGTATATATATATATAAATAGATACAAATAAATATAATTATATACTTATGAAATAAAATACAATTATATATATATTTATGCATATTTATATGTATTTGCAGTTATATGTATTTATATATGTGTGTGTCTTTATATGTATATATATATATATATGTGTGTGTGTGTGTATATTTATATGTATTCAAATATATATAAATATATATATATATTAACAGATACTTCTATATATATATATTCGTATATATAAAAATATATATATAATGAATATTTTATATGTACGTATGTATTTATATGTATATATATATATTTATATATATGTATAATCTTGTTTATTAATACATAATTATAATGGTAATTATATATATACTATATTAATTATTAATTAATATTTATAAAATAAAAATAAATTAATTTGAAAACATAATTATAAATATGTAAAAATATATATTAATGCATGTATATTAATTTATATTGAAATATTTATATGTATTTATTACAAGTATTTATATATTTTTAATATATCAATTGACATTTTTATATGTGGTTTTTCATTTATTTATAAATTGATATATAACTATATTTATATAAATTTATATGCAATTATATTTTTATATGTATTTATTTATAAATTTTAAATAAATATATACACACTCATATATATATATACATGTATTTATCTGTATATATAAAAGTATATTAAAGTCTATTTAATGGGTGGTAATTTTTTTATAGAATAACCAAGTGGTAAGATGTTCAAATCTCACCCAACACATATATATGAATAATGTTTCATGGAGAATGTAGGTCCATACTAGGCATAGTGGCTGGGTTTGGACTCATATTTGTGGGTCAAGGCTAGGTAGGCTAGTGCTTGGCTAGGGCTTGGGATGGGGTGGGCCTGGGTTGGGTGGGCCTGAGGTAATAAAATAATAAATAAATGAATGCATTATTAAATAAATATATATTTTAAATAATTAAATAATGTCACTAAACATTTAGGGGTTCTATAAACCACCCCAAAATAAATAACCACTATCAAAAAATAGTCATGAAATGACTCTAAACACCACAATCCATGTCCCTTTCTAGAATGTGTATCGAATATTTTCAGTTGTTTAAAGCACAACTAAATCTAAAAAATCAATTGCGAAATCCTAATTTTCTTGTAGTGATAGAATAACCCTGGATAAAATTAAATATTTTAAATTATATCTTGAAGTTCTACTCAGAAAGGGTTTTATTCACTTGAGTGTCTCACTAAGGGTAGCTATAGTTTTATTTATAAATAGGGTTCATGAAATCCCATGACTTTGTGTTAATTCTCAAAACCACAATATTGTTATTGTAAAAATTTAATATCTATTACCTTGATTAGATGATTTTTTTAAATGTTCATAAAATAAGTATGCTTTTATAAGATTGATCTTAGGCTAGGATATCTCCAATGGTTGAAAAAAGAGGATGATATTCCCAACACCACCTTCATAAGTATATATTGGAATTTCTAATGTCTTGTGATTCCTTTAGAGCTCCTTAATTCTCTTGTTGTCTTTATGGACCTTATGAATCGTGTCTTCTATAAGAACCATACCAATTTTGTTATAATATTATATGAATTTGTCTTATTTTATTCGAATATGAAGTATTATCATGGGGAACTTATTGATATTGTTTTGATGTCTTTAGAATACCATATTATATATAAAAATATATTTTAATTATAGTTCTATATTTAGTATGTAATATTCATTGGTTATTTTTTTGAAAGATACATTTCTATTGACACTAATAAGATTTAAGCCTTTGTGTCTTGGAAAAAATCCAAAGAATTATTTTGAAACTATATGTTTCTTTAGGTCTCCTAATATATTCCATTCAATTTGTTTAGTATTTATATAAGGTTAAATCACCCTTGAAATATTTGAATAAAAGTGAGTCAAATTTGAATGAAATGGAGAATTTGAGAGATCATTTGATGGGTTGAATAAAAAATTTACATATGATCTTATCTTGATCCTTCTTGGGCCCTGTGAGTGTTACATAGTGTAGTATGATACCTTAGGTATTGGTTTGATGTGTTTTTAAATCTACCATAATCATGTAGTAGAATATTTATCTCATTCATTTTCCCTTATGAGGGTAACTATTCCAAAATTAACCTTAGCTCATTTACTTTGATTCATGCATTAAAGACCCAACCACACGATATATTTGGGGAAACATTTATAGTGTATATATATCACAATATTATGATGTATATGTTTTAAGAAAGATCTAAACCCCAGGTATAGATTTTATGTATTTTATCTTTAAAACTTGAAATTAGATCTATCTTATAACCAATGAAAGGGGAATTTATTCTCTTATGCTTTTAGTATTCATTTTTATGTAGGTAGTAATATATTCTGATGGAAAGTGGAAATTGATAATAATTCTTTTCCAAATATTACATAGATGTGAGAGATGAGGAGGATCATTTATTATTTCTTAGCATAATAATCACACCTACCTTGTATAATGGAATTATATAGAGGAAATAATTTGATTTAGAGTGCCATTATATTAAATAAATTATAAATGGTAGGGAGGACACGGGTGGTTAGTCTTGGTCTTCTGATGGAGGTCTTTTTAGTAAAATATTGATATTCCCTCAATCTTAGGTGGAGGAAGTTATGAATTTTATTCATCATTTTTCTTAATATTCTCATCCATGTTTGTATTAATATGTATAGTGATGTAATTCATTGATATTATTGTCTAGGTATAAGGCATAATATTACAAAATTCGTGTATCATTTCCTCATTTTCCAAAACGTGATGATTTGGAATCAAAATCCCACTAGTTTTTTTACAAAACACTCCATTCATGTTTGGAAGTGAGATGATATTTCCATGGATTTTTTACTTATTTTACCTCAATCACCCTAGGGAAATAATAAAACCTAAGGTTAATTATTTATTGTTTGACTAATTCAGTTGAAATTACCCTAATAAAGAAGAATAATAAAGGGGATGATTTTGTAAATATTTATATCTAGGTAAATCTTTATAAAGTACAAGTTGTTATTATTTCAAATTAATACCCTTAATTTACTTCATAGTTTTGAATGGGTCTCTTAGAAGCATTAGGATTTCATTTGAAATTGAGAATGATATCCCATCTGAAGTCTAATGGTTAAATAGTGTGATCCATTAAGATTCTCAAAGATATGATTTTTCCTATGTTCAAGAATTCGGAGGGTAATTTCATGAATGGCCTAAAGGCCTTCTTTTTTATTGATTTTTGATAACCCCCCTTTCAAGGGATGAGGGGGAACCCTTAAAAGGCCCGTAGGATTAGGAGATTACATGACCCGATGGTCTTAGGGAATTAAAATAGACAATCTACAAGGAAGTGCCCCTCCCCAGTATCTGCATCGTGATTGTAGCTATCCACCTTTGTATGGCTGTCTAGCTAGGCTTCCCGTGCAAGCACAGGCTGGTCCCGATGACATAACCATACCCTCTCATTCTAAAAATCCATTTGGCTCTACTCTGATGAGTAAACCAGTTCGGAATCATCTTCTAGGGCTAATCCTTTTTTGTAGAGTCTGTCTTGGGAAACTGCATGTGGCCTGAAGGCCTTGAGGTGGCCCAAATGCCTTAAAGGTGGCCCAAAAGCCCTACTAACCAGAAGGCCTTGTTGGTCCGAAAGCCTTAAGGGCTCCAATACCAAACTGATGGCCCAAGGTGAATAGTTCCAAATGCTACTGTACCGAACAATTTTGCTATAGTAACTACTACAGTGCCTGCTACAATGTACAATTCTGCTACAGTGCTGCACAGTATACAGTTCTTCTATAGTGCTGCTACAGTACTAGAAATATGCCTCTACCTGGTTTTGTACCTGGGTCTCATGGATGCACTTAAGGATACCTCACAAACTGGTCTAAGGATCATGTGCATTTGGAGGGTAATTGGAAAACCATTTTTCATTGATTGAGTTTTTACATAAAAATAATTATTCATCATCATTCAAAAGGGATCGATTCAGGGATATTCAAGGTTAGCCATGTTGGTCCCCTATTTATTTGGTTGAAATTGGTGAAATTCCATTATTAGGATCAAGCATCATTATGGAGATGAAGAGTGTTGAGACCAAGAATTTTTGTAAAATATTTTTAGACTTAAGGGAGACTATTGAGACCCAAGGTGAGTTTGCTAATTTTGGAATTGATAAATTTTCCTCTATAATTTGGTATCATATATAGGGAATATGAATTGAATATGATAGAGTTGATAAGTTTATTGTGTTAGATTTTTTTCAACATATAAATCACATTCAAACTCACATTATATAATATTAATTATGTGGGATAAAGATTTTTAGATGCTTATAAGAGTTTAAATATATTCTGGTGATGTATGAAAGTAATTTATTAATAAATTTTTAAGTTGTGTGGTTTTTTGTAGAAAAATGAATAAGTATATAAAATTTCATAAGTTTCATTTCATCTTTGGAGTGGACAATTGAAAAATGGATAACTAGTCAAAAAGTGTAATTTTAAACTTTTTAAGAGTTATACTAATACTCAGAGTGATAATTTAAAAAGTTAGGGACCCTATAAGATCTATTTAATGATTCCATAAGAGCCATAAAGGATCCATAAGGTTCATTTGATAACACTATAAATGTCATTTCCACTTATTAAGAGTCATTTCATATTTCTATAAGAGACATTTACCATATCATTAAGAATCATTTACCCTATACATAAGATTCATTTATGATATTATAAGATTAATTACCAATATTGTAAGATTTATTTACCAAACATCATAAGATTTATTTTTGAGACAATGTGTGTTATATACATAGGAATATTTTCAAGTTTGATATAAATTTAAGAGGTTTTAAAAACCACTATTAAAAATTACTACTGTGTGATATGGATAACCCAATATAGATGATGGTCTTTCTATGTTTCCTAATAAATTAATATATGGTGATTTAAAAGGTTGAAATGATCTGAGCGATAATATGTTAATGAGAATAAGTTGGGAAAAATTTAAGATAATTTATATGTCTGAAATTAAAATATATATTTAAATTTTATACCACTAAAAATGAAATTTTATGATTTTAAAGAAAATATATCATCTTTTAAATATAAAAAATGAAGTTTTTGATTTAAGGTTTTTTAGAAGATTTTTTGTTTTATAAAGATGCTACTCCACTTTGAATTGAAGAATAAGAAACAACCCATAATAAAAAGAGAAGAAGTTAAAATCAGTTGATGTAATTTATTTTTCTAGAATTTGAATTTGAAATTAAAATTAGAAAATAATGCTTTTGTCATCTATTAGATAATGAAAAAAAATATGTTTCATACAATCTAAAAATATACATGATCAAATAAGAGTTTTTTTCATATAAAAATAAAAAAAATATTTTTATGTGCATCACTATAATGCCCCGACCCCAGCTACCCAGAGTCGGTGCATTACTTCGTAACATTGGCATGATCACAAAAGATCAAGTCTCGAAAGACCGATTAGTTTAGTAGCCTTGTAAACACTAGATACATTCATAAACATTACATTACAACATAAAGTGAAAAACTACAATAACAAAGTCTCCATAGTCCACAATCATATCCTCTTCTGACTATCCCTGCAGGTCATTCATAAAATACTTCTTCACATCCTGGAAAATATTAAAACATTGAAAGGGGTGAGCTCAGATGCTCAGTAAGGATAACAATATAGAGGACTCTTTCATCAATAAACATAAACATTTAAGGCAATGTATAACTAAAACAAAAGCCTTTTAAACTTGAACATCAACATAATATGGCAAAAGTAAAATTAAATAATGCAATTTACTTATTCACATGGATATTCTACTGGTCGAATAATCACATACAATATCAATAACCAATTTCATAATGATGGAATGCATAATTCCAGACTATCATAACCACGTAGTCAAGGCCTCGTGCCAAGACCACAAATAATATTTTTTCAAGGCCTCGTGCCAAGACACTAGTTTGTCTCATGAGACCTGCCGATGCATCGAGGAGCTATAGCGGGCTCCACCTGTCACTTATTAAGTCCAATTCATTCCTCATATGAACAGGTTTAAACATATCATAAACCATAACATAATCGTATCACATAAAACATGGATAAAGGAAACATAACATTTCCACATTTCAATCACAAGATATCAATACAACATATTGATATAATAAAAACACTTTCAAAACTATTTTCAATACCAAAATAAAAGAAAAGTAAAACATGGTATTTATTTTTCTTTTTTAAAAAAGGTATGGATTGTAGAGGAAGCTGAAACTCAAATAATGGTCACGACAGTGGAGAAGTCGTTGTCACCGCATACATACAACAAAAACATTCCCTTTTTTCGTTTAGTAAACACTTCGTATAAAAAATATTCCTTTTTAATAAATGTAAAAGTCAAAGGGGTTTATACACCGTATAAAAGAAGGTTCTGTATAAAACCAAATATGCCTCAATGAAAGGAGATTGAGATGAAGTCCCTCACAAAGATAATTTTTTTTAAATAAAATAGATATATTATGTGTATTCACTATAATTACACATAAAGAAAGTAAAAATACAATATAGGACATAATAATATCATGACATAATTTGAAAGTAGGAGATTAACCCAAAGAATGGAAATTGGGTTAAGAAGTTCCCTTACCTTGCGTCCTGTCTTAACTCGACCGTTCTTTAACCTCCTGAATAATAAACTAGAGTTAATTTATAATTGCTTAAGAACCTTTTTCATGTTTTTTATTCCTTTTATATCAATTATTACCATGTTATGAACATTATGTAATTATTTAAGTTAATAACGGTCGTTTTGTCGATCTTTGGTACTTGAGTCAAAAATAAACTTCTTATAATTACAATTTGTTCATGTGATAAAATATCCATTATATCCAGAATTATATTAATGATGTAGATATCATAAATATCATATATATCTAGTATATACATTCATTTATAATATTACATAACATTTAGAGGTAAGAAATGAAATGCACCATTCATGGAGACGGTAAGCCGTACGTACGCATGAACGCTACTTTCATTTCTATTTTGTATTTAATGGAATGAAGTTATAATTATATAAAGGTATAATATAATTCCAGTATAATATAATATATAATACCATTTACTCCATCCTTTTTACATCCCACATATGGCATTAATGATTCAAATCACTTTGAGGGGGCGGTAGTCCGTACTTCCTAAAATGAAATTATCGCGTTTACCCATAATGGAAATCATAAAGTATGCCAAAAATGAGAAATAAAGAAGCATAAGGAAAACATTAACATAATATATATATAATATATGAAAATAGTGTCATCAAAATGGCCACCATTAGAGGTGTTAAAAGAATATTGAACAATCATCGTTTCATGAGGCAATATTTCGCCACCCACAGAAACAGTATGTTCTTTAACCATTAGACGAAGGTGTGTGAAAGTGTAAACCAAATACATATCATAAAAACATCCTAGTATATTTTAGATACTGGTTTTGTTACAAAATAAAGGAATAAAAAGAGTTTAAGGGGTTGGAGAAGCAAAATAAAACAAAACTACATTAGAGAATACATTACCTTTAAATCGGGTAACTCTTTTTGATTTGAGCCAAAGGCTTCCTTGGGAAGACTTCTGCCCAAAGTGAGGCTTCTAGGAGTAATAGAGGGAATTTGGGAGAGTATTTGGGCAGGGGTTGGCCGAGCCAAATGTCTTTAAAGTGTGAATAAGGTGGTGGAGGTGGGGGCCTTTTATAAGAGGAGAGGTGGGGCACTCTTGGAATGTCATGAAATGTTACTTTATTAAGAAATGATTTTCGGATTCTAAAGGTCCCAAAATGATATATGTCGAGTATAAGGTGACAAGGGTTATAAATCTCCTCATCCAATATGTTTTTGACAAGTTTAAGACTTAGAGTTTACATTATCCTTTCATTTTATTTAAATCGTTAATTAATGAGGTAATCGCTACATCATCATGATGTCATAAATAATATAATTTATTTAATGTCTAAAAATTATAAAACAATTATCATGATGTAGGAAATATTTTTATATTTCTAATCAATATTTATAGTCAAAAATATGACTTGTATAACCTCATTTAAATTTTTTTTAGTAAAACAACTTATGTTTGTGACATTTTTATTTTAACTTTAAATAAAGGTTATTTATGTCATTTTCCTACCAAAGTGGATCCATGGGGTCCCCAAGATCACCCATGGATTTTCTTGGTCGGAAATGAAATATCCAATATGGGTAGGACAAGTGTAATGGTATTTAAATATTTTTATAATATCATTTTTACCTTAAATTTCACTAATTAGCTTTAATCGCGATTAATTAAACTTAAAAGTTACTATCCACCAAAAAATTATTTTAATCCCATTGAACCACTTTTTACTTCCTAATAAAAACCATGTATGTATTATTTTTTAAAATCAAATCACAGAAGTGGTAATATTTCATTTAAACGAAAAATCAGTTATTTAACTACCACTTAGTGGTTTCACTATTCATCAAAAATTGATGTTTTTCAGAACAATGCCAAAATTTCACCCTAAGCTATAATTGATATTAAAAATTCAAAAATTATGTCTATTTTATGAAATTCCAAAAATATAAGTTTCATTAATTAATTTTATAATTAATTCCCGCTGTCACAACAAATAGCGTGTTTTTAAGAAACAATATATATCAAAAGATTGACAATTGTTTATGTCCAATTTCAATGTGAAATTAATTATAATGAACACCATTGGATAAAATGGTAAAAATAAATTCTAATTATACTTTAAAACCACTCAATAGTATAATTTATCACTATAAATTATTTTGATTAAAAAGTTGTTTTATGTATTTTTCACTATTCATAAAAATTTGGAAGTTCTCAGAAAATTACAAAAAATCAACATAGGCTAATTTCGACATTCTGAATCCAAAAATGAAGTCCATTTTGAAATATAAAATATATATAATTTTAAAAAGTGGGTATTACTATTCATAACGGCTACTTTGATTAGTCGCGGTGTGTTAGAACTCGAAGTTGCGTACAATGCAAGCTATTGCATTATTGAAAGAGAGGCGTATCGTGAAATCTTGGGGTGTTACATTCTCCCATCCTTCAATAAATTACATCCTCGCAATTTGAAATTTTTCATTGAAAATAAATGGTTGAAAATAGAAAATACCTTTATGGAAAACCCACATTGGAAATAGGGTTAATAAGAATATAACATTAAAAGAAAGAAAGATAAGTACAAAGGTCACTCGAGATAGCCCATACTAGGATTCTATGAAAATATGGATATGGAAGAAAAAAAACCATTAAGGTCTGATGGAGAGTTGTAGAAAACTGGATTAGGAGAAAGTTAACCATAAGAAAATCAAAAACTTATGATTGGTTAAACGGTCATTGAATCCCCAGTTGGAAAAGTTAACCGACAACATTTTTGTTTTAAGTTACCTTTTATAAAGTTGAGGAATTTATTTAGGAGATTTACTAAGAACGTAAGGGAAAATACATACTTGTCATGTAGACTTTCATTCTTTAATAAATTTTTACCACAAACCCATCTTTCACTCTAAAAGGTAATAGAACTCAAAAATATTCTATTTATCCTAATTGTATATGGTTCCAAATATTAACACATACCATTTAGATTAGTAAAACTATTTTTTAATAACCAGGGAATTCCTGTAGGCTAGTGGTAGGTAGTAAAGGCCTGTCGCACTATGGTTGTGGGTTCGATTCCTGCAGCTTTGTCCGATGCGACGGGTTATGCCCCACCCTGCAGGTTGTCCTTTTCCTAAAACTATAGTATTATAATATTCCAAAAACAATCTTTAGAAATGTTTTAACCTTAAACAATACTACTAAAAGTTCAACATAATCCATCCCAACCTTTATAGTTATCCAAAATACCTCTATCCAAACTTTCTCTAAAAGGTCTCTTAATTCCAAAATCAATTTATCAGATTCCCCAAACAAAGTAATATTTCTCTTATTTTCACATAATAAAAATATGATTATCTTCATCATATTAAAACCGTACTGAAACAACAAGTACTACAGTACAATCCTTATATATATATATCACATTATTCTAATAACCAGAATATAATCCATGAGTCCAAAAGCACCAATACATTAATTATTCCGCTTCAACTATAGTAACAACATAAGATTGGCCTTGATCCCTTGGCCTTTTCTGAGGTAAGTTTCCCTGACTCTTAGGAAATTCATTTGCATAATGACCCATTTACCTACAATTGTAGCATTCAATATTGATAGCCTCTTTCTTTCCCTTACAATCACGAGCCTGGTGACCTTTTTCTCCACATCTGTAACAAAATCCCATTCCTTTTAGGCAAGTACCAGGGTGATTCTTCCCACAATTATCATATATTGGAAAATTCTTCTTTTCCCTCGTCCCTTTATCCATCATTCTCTCTTCCATCCTTTTCTCCTCTTTTATCCCTTCAAATCCATAAGACTCATAGAATTATCTACTTATCTTATTAACAGATGATACTATTTCTTCATATGTTGAGAACACATGGGAGACTATTTCCCTTCTAAATGTTGGCTTAATACCATGAAAGATATGATCCTTCTTACTCTTTGGATCATACCTATTGATGGAGTTCACATTACTTCTACTGGGCTCCATTTCTATACAATGGCATAAACTAGGTTAGTTTATGAATCAAAATACATAATAACAAACTTGCAAAACACTTAACATAAATTGAACTATTTATGGATATAATCCATAATCATAAAAATGTTTTCTTTGAGGAAGTATATATATTCATAATCCATTCATAATGGTTTGTAAATAAAATGATAATTATCCTAAGCATACCCCCCAGGAGTGTCGTAACCAAGAGTGCAGCAAGGCCCGTTGTCGTGCACCAGTTCCTGTTTGAGTCTAGCTCAAAGCGGTGTTTTTGGGTTTTACCCCTAGGTACATCTGTGCCAGAGCTGCCTCTACCTGCTCGTATCCAGACATGGATGTATTGCTCAGAAAACTCACAACATCTCTATAATACCAAAATTCTAGGAAGTTATTCTATACTAATCCTCAAAGTCTATCTTAGGGCTATGTGCTCTAATCAGAGTTTATCTAAATCTAGATTCCAAGGTTAGTACAAACCTCCCTCTGATACCAACTGTAACGCCCCGACCCCAGCTACCCAGAGTCGGTGCATTACTTCGTAACATTTGGATTATCACAAAAGATCAAGTCTCGAAAGACCGATTAGATTAGTAGCCTTGGAAACACTAGATACATTCATAAATGTTACATTACATCATAAAGTAAAAATCTACAATAACAAAGTCTCCATAGTCCACACTCATATCCTCTTCTGACTATCCCTGCAGGTCATTCATAAAATAACTCTTCACATCCTGGAAAATATTAAAACATTGAAAGGGGTGAGCTCAGATGCTCAGTAAGGATAACAATATAGCAGAAGCTTTCATCAATAAACATAAAAATTTAAGGCAATGTATAACTAAAAAAAATCCTTTTAAACTTTAACTTCAACATAATACGGAAAAAGTAAAATGAAATAATTCCATTTACTTATTCACATGGATATTCTACTGGTCGAATAATCACATGCAATATCAATAACCACTTTCATAATGATGGAATGCATAATGCCAGACTATCATAACCATGTAGTCAAGGCCTCGTGCCAAGACCACAAATAAGATTTTGTCAAGGCCTTTTGCCAAGACACTAGTTTGTCTCATGAGACCTGCCGATGCATCGAGGAGCTATATCAGGCTCCACCCTTCACTTATTAAGTCCAATGCATTCCTTATATGAACAGGTTTAAACATATCATAAACCATAACATAATCGTATCACATAAAACATGCATAAAAGAAACATAACATTTCCACATTTCAATCACAAGATATCAATACAACACATTGATATAATAAAAACACATTCAAAACTATTTTCAATACCAAAATAAATGAAAAGTAAAACATGGTATTTATTTTTCTTTTAAAAAAAGGTATGGCTTGTAGAGGAAGCCGAAACTCAAATAATGGTCACGGTGGCAGAGAAGTCGTTATCGCCGCATACATACGACAAAAACATTCCCTTTTTTCGTTTAGTAAACGCTTCGTATAAAAAATATTCCTTTTGAATAAATGTAAAAGTCAAAGGGGTTTATACACCTTATAAAAGAAGGTTGTGTATAAAACCAAATATGCCTCAATGAAAGGAGATTGAGACTAAGTCCCTCACAAAGATCATTTTTTTAAATAAAATAGATCTATTATGTGTATTAACTATAATTACACATAAATAAAGTACAAATACAAGATATGACATAATAATATCATGACATAATTTGAAATTAGGAGATTAACCCAAAGAATGGAAATTGGGTTAAGAAGTTCCCTTACCTTGCGTCTTGTCTTGACTCGAACATTATTTAACCTCCTAAATAATAAACTAGAGTTAATATATAATTGCTTAAGAACCTTTTCAAGTTTTTTATTCCTTTTATATCACTTATTACCATGTTATAAACATTATGTAATTATTTAAGTTAATAACGCTCGTTTTGTCGATCTTTGGTACTTGAGTCAAAAATAAACTTCTTATAATTACACTTTGTTCATGTGGTAAAATATCCATTATATCCAGAATTATATTAATGATTTAGATATCATATATATCATATATATCCAGTATATACATTCATTTATAATATTACATAACATTTAGAGGTAAGAAATGAAATGCACCGTTCATGGAGACGGTAAGCCGTACGTACACATGAACGCTACTTTCATTTCTATTTTGTATTTAATGGAATGAAGTTATAATTATATAAAGGTATAAGATAATTCTAGTATAATATAATGTATAATACCATTTACTCCATCCTTTATATATCCCACATATGGCATTAACGATTCAAATCACTTTGAGGGGGCGGTAGTCCGCACTTCCTAAAATTAAATTATCGCGTTTACCCATAATGGAAATCATAAAGTATGCCAAAAATGAGAAATAAATAAGCATAAGGAAAACATAAACATAATATATATATCATATATGAAAATAGTTTCATCAAAATGGCCACCATTAGAGGTGTTAAAAGAATATTGAACAATCATCGTTTTGTGAGGCAATATTTCGCCACCCACAGATACAGTATGTTCATTAACCATTAGACGAAGGTGTGTGTAAGTTAAAACCAAATAATTATCATAACAACATCCTAGTATATTTTAGATACTGGTGTTGTTACAAAATAAAGGAATAAAAAGAGTTTAAGGGGTTGGAGAAGCAAAATAAAACAAAACAACATTAGAGAAGACATTACCTTAAAATCGGGTAACTCTTATTGATTTGATCCAAAGGCTACCTTGGGAAGACTTCTGCCCAAAGTGAGGCTTTTAAGAGTAAAATAGGGAAGTTGGGAGAGTATTTGGGCCGGGGTTGGCCGAGCCAAATGTCTTGAAAGTGTGAATAAGGTGGTAGAGGTGGGGGCCTTTTATAAGAGGAGAGGAGGGGCACTCTTGGAATGTCAGGAAATGTTACTTTATTAAGAAATGATTTTCGGATTATAATGGTCCCAAAATGATATATGTCAAGTATAAGGTGATAAGGGTTCTAAATCTCCTCATCAAATCGGTTTTTGAGAAGTGTAAGACTTAGATTTTACATTATACTTTCATTTTATTTAAATCGTTAATTAATGAGATAATTGCGGCATCATCATGATGTCATAAATAATTTAATTTATTTAATGTCTAAAAATTATAAAAAATTATCATGATGTTGGAAATATTTTTTGATTTATAATCAATATTTATAGTCAAAAATATGATTTGTATAACCTCATTTAAAAATTGATTTAGTAAAACAACTTATGTTTGTGACATTTTTATTTTAACTTTAAATAAAAGTTATTTATGTCATTTTCCTACCAAAGTGGCTCCATGGGGTCCCCAAGTTGACCCATGGATTGTATTGGTCGGCCATGACATATCTAATATGGGTAGGACAAGTGTAAAGGTATTTAAATATTTTTATAATATCATTTTTACCTTAAATTTCACTAGTTAGCTTTAATCGCGATTAATTAAACTTAAAAGTTACTATTCACCAAAAAATTATTTTAATCCCATTGAACCACATTTTACTTCCTAATGACGACCATGTATTTTTGATTTTTGAAAATCAAATCACAGAATTGGTAAAATTTCATTTAAACGAAAAATCAGTTATTTAACTACCACTTAGTGGTTTCACTATTCATCAAAAATTGAAGTTTTTCAGAACAATGCCAAAATTTCACCCTAAGCTATAATTGATATTCCGAATTCAAAAATGATGTTTATATTATTAAATTACAAACATATAAGTTTCATTAATTAATTTTATAATTAATTCCCACTATCACAACAAATAGCGTGTTTTTAAGAAACAATATATATCAAAAGATTGATAATTGTTTATGTCCAATTTCAAAGTGAAATTAATTCTAAGGAACAACATTGGATAAAATTGTAAAAATATATTCTAATTATACTTTAAAACCACTCAATAGTATAATTTATCACTATAAATTATTTTGATTTAAAAAGTTGTTTTATGTATTTTTCACTATTCATAAAAATTTGGAAGTTCTCAGAAAATTACAAAAATTCAACATAGGCTAATTTTGACATTCCGAATCCAAAAATGAAGTCCATTTTGAAATATAAAATATATATAATTTTAAAAATTGGGTATTACTATTCATAACGAATACTTTGATTAGTCGCGGTGTGTTAGAACTCGAAGTTGCGTACAATGCAAGCTATTGCATTATTGAAAGAGAGGCGTATCGTGAAAGCTTTGGGTTTTACAATCACATAGTATGGTATAATAACAACGATTATTCCAAAAAAAAAGAAGATAATAATAATAAGAATAATAATAAGTGACACAATTGAAACTAGATAGAAGAATTATTTGGATTAAGGCTTTCCTACTGTTTAAAACCATTTATATATCATTTTATCTACATGATATCACTTTACATAGTAGTGAGAATATTGTGTATTGTGAGTTCAAGGATGAACCCAACACTCTTTTAATCCATATGATAAAACTAGTGGACTATATGATCTTAGGTGAATATATATCTATCCAATGATTATCCTCCTTGTTTTTAGAGTTGAACATAGGAAAATATACTATTCCTAATGTGACTGTGTATTTTTGTGTGTTGGAAAATCATATAAATACTATCTTTAATATGTAGTGGAGGTTGTTTTGAAAGTAACTTAAAAATTAATTTTAAAAACTAATTCACCCCACACTCAGTGACTTTCAATAATCATGAGGTTTTATTCTAGTGTTATCAGATCCCACGGTCTAATGTTCAGAATGAAATAGTTTCTCTTTATTTTTAAATATTGACACAAAATTTATATTATTAATATGGTATTTCTCAATTTAGTTAACAATAGGGGGATTCCAACTTTTTATGGGAAAAATTAATACACATAGGGAGATTATAAATTTCATTATCTTTTATCAATATATTTGGATATTATAGAGGCTATTACTATTATATTTTTTCATTCTATTGAAGGTGTTTCTATAAAAACAATAGATAAAAAGAACTTAGAGAATGAAGTCCATGCTTGGAATACTATTCCATAAATTCCTTCAAAGAATGATTTTCTAAAGGTAAAAGGTATTAAGGAAACTAAGAGTATATGGGACAAACTATAAAACAACTATAAAGACAATTAAAATGTAAATAAATCTAAACTATAGGTTTGTAGGTTGAATCATAAGGACCCCGAAATTATGAAAGATAAATTATTAGATAAATTTTCTACTAGGGTAAATGATATTGTGAGAAATGGTAAGGTTTTTGTTCAAAATTAATAGCATACAATGGTTTTTGATAAGACTATGTGCATTATTCATAAAAATATTTAATTCTAAATGAAGTTCCTAGTGAATTTCATTTGTTTTAAATAATTTATTTAAAGAAAATATCAATATTTGGTAAGGTTTTTAAATGTGATGATTTTAGAACTATTCAGTAGTTCATAAAATATGTGTATTTCATTTGTTTTAAATATGTGTATTCGGTTCTTCAATATGTGTATTTGGTTCTTCATGAGTGTTTTATGTTTCCTTACTTGAAATATTTGAGTATGGTTGGATTTGATATCCTTGAATAGTATTTTTGTTGAAATTTGATACAGAATTGGGCCTATACATGCCATCCAGTGTGGGAAGACCACATCCACTACATAGGTGGGAATTTGACTCCCTATCCAGCTACCATGGGCAGCATGGGTGTATAAGTGTGCATGAAAAACCCATAGTGGCACATGAGAGAAGTGATCAATCATGAAGGGTAGAACAATGGTTTAAGAGAGCAATGAAATAGAGCAATTCTAGAAGGGGTGTATAGTTTATAGAATTGCCCATTTCTAATAGTGTATTGACACACCTTGTTATAAAAGGGAGTATGGAACCACTTGAAGTTGTAATGTGGCATTTGAGTTTCATGTAACTATTCCTATTCCATTTAAAGATAATAATAGATCTAGAACCATCCATTCTAATCACTTTGATATGTAAGAGAGCTACCAAGTGTCGAGAGTTCTTAATGCAGTGACGACTGATCGATTGAAATGAATCATCAAAGAACCTATTGAATGTACTGATGATTATTAGATGATTGATATAACATGATACTTTGTTTTCATATTTAAATTATGATAAAATATAAGGAAAATAGAAATGAATTTAAACTATTTTGATGAATACAATGATATATTTCAAAGATAAACTTGAGGTAGTGAGATTTTGTAATGGATGGTTATCTATGTCTTTTAGAGAACTCATTTCGTAGATAGTTTTCTATAAATCTGTAACATTTAGATCAATTAATTGAGTTTTTTTTCACTCAACCAGGAGTGTTTCTTGAGAGAGAAATATATTCGAGGGAGAAATCTAATTTTTCAAGTGTGAGTTTCCATGAACCAGTGTAAAAATCAAAACTATGTAATATGGTGTAGATATTAGAACCCATGTATACATTTAAATATATAATTAAGTAGTACAATTTTTTCTGGTTATGGGAATATTATTAAAATAAATCATTAAACATTATTCATGCATTAAGGGAGTATCACATGAAGGTTGTCTCAAGTACACGTTTTTAGTTGAGAAGACCATGTGTATTATTTGAGGAATAGAATCATCACACGAGTGAAGTTATTGAGTTCCTGTGAAGGAATGTTACATGAAGATAATGTGTGATACAATTTCACATAATATTCTTGAAAAAAGAGAAGAAATGGCACATAAGGATTGAATAGTGTGTGTGCATTATTTTTTGCATGAAGACAGATTGAGAGGGAAATGTACACATGTGATGTTAACTATAAAATATGGGCATAAATTTGAGTATGCTCATGTAGGCATGAATAATTCAACACTTGAGGAAAAAAATAAGGTAGTAAATTTTATATGTTCTTGGGTAGTAAACATTTTTCAAGTCAGTGTAGAATTAAATTTTAGGCTGTGTATATGTTGTTGCATAATTCGAAATTTTCATGCACATAATATAACACATGATAATTAAAGTGAAGATATTGTGCATTAGAATTATTGAAATAAATAAATAATTCCATGACTTTTTATACATGCATAAAGATTTAGAATGCACATGAAATATAAATTTCCTGAATTGTGTGTAGTGTTTCAAGACTAAATACAGGGAATAATCTCAGTTAGTATTTTATAAGAAATACATATCTAAATTCTTTCAGTATTTAGTGAGGTTATGTATTTAGTAGAAGGAATAATTATTTCCCATGTAGTGTGAGACTAAGTATACTGACTATATAACATTTGAGCAAGAAAGACATCAGTTAAATGGTACTTAAATATGAATACAATCCTATGTAATCAAAAAATATTTTATAGGAGGATATTCAATTGATATATATATAGTAGATCAAGACATTTTAAGTAGAAGGCTATAACTAGGGGTTCTAAGTAGTTGCTGTAATATTATGATTGTGGGGTGGGGTGGGGGGGGGGGGGGTATAACCAATCATTATAAAAAAGGTGAAGTTGGGGGGGGGGGGATATAACCAACCATTGAATTCTGATCCGAACTAGGGGGTATAAATAGTTTTTAATGGGGTGTGTCTAACTTGTTACTATTGTAATCACCTTCTGTTATAGTGGAGAATCCATGTTGGAGTGTCTAACCAATATAGAATAGAGAAAGTATTTACATTTAACATTGTAAATCCCTATGTGTTGTGATTTCTTTTTTAATATTTCTTATAGAGTGAAGTTTAGTATTAAAGATGATGGATTGATACTTTAATTAGTCATAGAAGTTGATTCAAAAGTAAAATATTTTTTTTAAAAATACATCACTCATTTACCCCCTAACCGATCCTTGGAAACTATAATTGGTATGATATTTTAAGTTTCCATATATAGATCCAAAAAAACATTATGAGAAATAAATAATTTTAATTTAGTGAACATATGAGTAATTCATACATTTGAGGGTATGAACTATCATATCAGGAGGAATATGATGCTTCCTTACCTTCTATCTCTTTTTCTAGAAGCGAGAGATATAGAAATAATGGGTTTCCCACCAATTAATGAGGATGTTTTATGAATCATGCTAACGAAATAAATATTTATGTTGATGGAATAGATCATAATTAAATCTTTATGGATTTATTAGAAAAATTATACACTAAAGTGTTGGGTCTCCAAATTGCTAAGGAGATATAGGATAATCTGAGAAATAGTTTTGAAGGAAATCATAAAGTCAAAGAAGCCAAGTTATAAATCTAGAGAAGAAAGTTTTAATATATCAAAATTTATAATGGTGAAATTATTGATAACTACTTTATAAGAGTAAATGAGATTGTTACCAATATCAAAGGTTTTGGTGAGAAACTTGATGATTCTACTATTTTGAGTAAGTTTATGAGAAATTTTCAAAATATATTCAACTCAAAGATATAATCTATAGAAAAGAGATACATTCTATCATTTGATGAGCTTAATAATACTCTCATATAATAAAAAGTGTGAAAAGTTCCAACATTTAAGAAAAAGGGAAGAAATGATATAGAATTTGAATCCATGATAAATGGTAAAACAAGAATCATAGAAGAACTAAAATCCCATGATTCTTAGGATGAAGAAGCTAAACATGAATTCAAGAAAATTTTAGCCTTGTTTAAAAGAATTTTTAAAAGGGTAATATAGAAAGGAAATAGAAAACAAACACCAAAGTTCTATAATTTCCACAATAGTGGTTATTTTTTCTTAATAACTATCCAAAGAAGAAGAATAGTGACACTGACTCAAATGAAGAGGATAATAAGTACCAGAAAAGGAATTTAAAGGAACATAATAAGAGGTTTACTTCCAAGAATATAAATATTGTGAGTAGATAAATGGATGAATTTTCATTATCAAATAGTGATTCAAAAGAAGGAAGATATTCTAAGAATCACATGTGATTAATGGGAAAATCCAAAAAATCTAGTAACTCTATAGAAGTTGATAAAGGTGATAAGATAATTGATTTATAATTTATGTTACAGGAAAATATGGAATCAAATCTTACAGAAAATATAAAACTCGTGAATTAAAAGAAAAAACTAAAGAAATAAATTGACAAGATCTCCATTGAAAATATGGAATGTGTCAAGAAAGAGGAGAATCATATTAATAAAATAAGATAAAATAAGATGAAGAAAGATGTGCTAGAAGGAATGTTGAAAAATATTGGAAGGCAAGATCTTGTTAAGTAAATATTATCATTTGTTGATGAGAATATATAAAACCGATCTAAATTTTCTGAATTTGAGAAGATGGTGAATGATTTGGGAAAAAGATTTTTTGAGAAAGAGGATGAATTATCTGAGACAAAATATATGTTACTTATAGCTAAAAGTGAGTTTAAGAAGATGAAATAAGACTTTAAAAAGTTGTTTAGATTTAGGTTGAATCTTATAAAGCTTCTGGGAATATGGGTTCAAAAAAAGGGTGATTCTATAACAAATTTTTTTAAATGTATATTTTGTATTTCTAAAAATGGTGGTCTAATTGAAAAGAATTGATCCAACTGGAATGAAAGAACCAATTAGAAAATATCTTCCATAATGGAAGAGTTGAATAACTCAACCGTATGATTTCTTCCTAAGCATATACATCTATAATTTATGAAAAGGGAATAACTACAATCTTCAGAGAAGAACTAATATCAGTTTGGAAGATCAAGATTCATAGGCTACTGTTGGTGTTATGGAGTGTTTGGTAATAAATATTATTTATGATGGTATAATGTTTCACTAATAAGAAAAAATGATTAATCAAGTGGGAAAAAATATGAAAAGATGAGATCATATTATCATAAATAAAATATTATCCTCAATAAATCATCTACATTTTCATTAGAGAACTTATATGAATAAATTAATCAAATTCATGGTAGATGTGGTCAAAAAGGTCACAAAGCTGGGAAATGCAGAGTTTTTTTATCAAGTGAGATTCCTAAAAATGTAAATGAGAAGAGAAGTCAGATAGAAAAGAAATCTATAGTCACCAGTGAATTATTTGAGAGACTCGAACAATATGAAAAATATTATAATCCCATCAAAGAAAAATAAAAGAAAGTAGTTGTAGTTGAAGAATTTAAAGATGATGAGGAGTTATATATAAATAATGACTTGAAAATTTTAACGTGTGAAATGTGTGAAAAAGTTGAGAATGGCACAAAACATTGCATGACACTCCAAAAAACCCATAAGATGAAGGATAGATCTTCCAAATATGATTTTTAATGGAGTATTGGAAATAAGTGTTTGGAGGAAATTTTTATCCTGAGTGCTAATTCTTAGGAATAAACAGGTTCCTACCTTTTCCCTTATATGAATTATTTTTTCACTAACATTTAAGGAATTCAAGGAGATTGATGAATCCCATGAGTGGGAGCATAGATCATTTGAAGTTGTCAAGTATTCAAAATTTTGTGAAAATGATGATCACTCTAAAATTCATAATATGAATATTTTTGAAAAACTAATATCATAAGGGAGGTAATATTCATCTAAAAAATTATATATATATATATATATCACTTGAAATTTATTATGTTTTTGTTAAGATGTTTGCATGTTATATCTTAATAATCATTATCAAATATATCCTATAATAAAGTTAATGAAACATGTTTTAGAATATAATCACATTATATAATCTAAAAAGCCTTGATGATTAGGTGACATCAATATTATTTTATACACTAGGACTTCCCACATAGACGTAGAGTTGATTAACTAAAATATCATTTCTCTTTTTTTTTGTTTCATTATTTGAAAAGAAATTGAAGTGGAGGATAATTTCGTTTTATTAAGAACTCTAAAATACACCACTGTATTCATTTTTAATAAGGGGGAGAAAGAAAAGCAAGAATACTGACATATAATTGTTGACAAAAAATAAAAAGGAAGATATTGGAGTTTCTAGTGAATTTCATTTGTTTTCAATATGTTCTTGGGAGAAAATATCAATATGTGGTAAGGTTATTAAATTTAAAGATTTTAAAACTGATCAGTATTTCAAAAAACTTGTGTTTTTGGTTCTTTGATGTGACACAATGATTACAACAGTTTAAAAAGAGGCCATGCAAAATGATGTTTAATTTTCACGAGGATTTTATGTTTTTTTCATTGAAATATTTGAGAATGGTTGGATTTGGAATATTGAATAATATTTTTTTGAACATCGATAAAAAATTGGTCTTACACATGCTAGCCATCCAAGGATGACCAGAACCTCTGATTAGGTTGTTAGTCGACTCCCTAGATATCTATATTGGATGAAATGGGTGTACAAGAGTACATAGAATGACTATAAAGGAATATAGAAGCAGAGAACCACCATACAGAGAAATATGATTGTGGAAGAGAGTGTTGACATGGAGTGGTTCCAACAAGAGTACAAAGTCTAGAGAGGTAACTAATTCTGGCAGTGTATTGGCATTCCTTGTTATAAAAGGAAGCATGAAAGTGCTTGAATTTTAGATATGGGATTTGTGTTTTGGGACACTATTAATCCTATATTTAAATATACATATAGATATAGCACCGTCAGATCAAATCTATATAGGCTTTCTGTTCTTTATTGAGTGTTGTCTTCTTCATTAAGCTGTCATAGGGCTACTGTGCATTGAGAGTTCTTCATCAATTGACAACTGATTTATTGAATCTATGCTTTAGAGAACCTTTTGAATTTTATGATGAATGTTAAATGATCAATATAACAAGAAACTTTATTTTATTATTTAAACTATGATCAAATCAATGGAAAACAAAAAGGAATCTAACCTATTTTTATGAAGATGGTGATATCTTGCAAATATTAACCTGATGTAGTGAGTTGTTGCAATGGATGGTTATCCATGTTTTTAGAGAAATAATTAGGTGGATAGTTTTATATAAATACACAAGGTCGAGCTCATTTAATTGAGAAGTTTACCATACATCCAAGAGTGTTTTCTGAGAGAGAAATAGATCATAGGGATATCTCTGATTTCACAAGTTTGAGTTTATGTAAACCTATATAAACATCAACACTAGGTTACATGATAGAGATATAGGAACCTGCATATACATTTACATGAAGAAGGAATCAGTCCCATGTGTTTTTTATGCAAGGAGTATTATAATAATCCCTAAAAATATATTCATGCATAAAGGAAATGTCTAATAAAGGGTGTTTCACATACATGTTTCGAGTTGAGTAGATTGTGTGTATGATTTAATGAATATAATCATCACACAAGTGAATGACTTTAGTTCCTGTGAATGAGTGTGGTGAAAATAGACAGTGTAGAACACTATCACATGATATTATTTCATGAATAGAAGAAGTGACACACAAGTATTGAACCATGAGTGTGCATTCTTTTTGTGCGAAGAAAAGTTGAGAAGGAAGTTTACTCACATGATGCAGAATCCATACTGTGTGCATAATTTTGAGAAAGTTCATGTGCACATGATCACTTCGTCACTTTAAGAAAAAAATAAGGCATTCATTTTATATGTACTTTGGAAGTATAAATTTTTTGAGGTAGTGTAGATGTATATTTGAGGTAGGGTATATTTGGATTCATAATTCTAAATTTGCATGCACATAATATTACACATGCGATGTAAAAAGAGGAGGTTGTGCATTAAAATTATTTCACAAAATAAATAAGTCCATGAATTAGTATACATGCATAATGATTGATAATGCACATGAAATTTACATTTCTTGAATTGTGTGCATTGTTTTTGTGACTGAAGAAAGGAAATAATTTCAAATAGTATTTCTAATGAAATTTATATCCATGTTTTTTAGTATTCAGTGATTCCAAGTCTTTAATAAAGTTAATATTTTTTTTACCAAGCAATATGATACTAAGGAAGCTTATTATATACACTTTAAGAAAGACTAACATTAGTGAAAAGGTACTTGAAGTTGTATATGATTCAGTGTAATCAAACAAGCTTATGGAGGAGGATCTTTAATGGATATTTCTACCTTGGATCAAACTATCTAAATTTAAAGTCTACAACTAGGGGGTATAACTGTTTTTTGGAATAATGTTATTGGGGGGGGGGGGGGTCTAACCAATTATTATAAAGAAGGTGGGGTTGGGGGGGGGGGTATAACCAATTATTTAAGTATGATTGTAATTTTGGGCTATAAATGATTTTTAATGGGGGGGGGGGTCTAACCATTTACTATTGTAATAACCATCTATTATAATGGAGAATTCTTGTAGGGGGTCTAACAAACACATAAGGGAGTTGGTCTTTAAAACGAACCTTTTAAATCCATATGTGTTGTGATTTATTTATTATTATTTCTTTTAGGGTGAGGTTGAGTATTAAAAATGAGGTATGAAGACTTTAATTAGTCATAGAGGATGAATCAAAAGTAAAATAATATGCAAAAATAGTGTACCACCAATTCACCCCCTCTCAGTGGTACATAACCGATCCTTGGACACAACACTAAAGTCTCATAATTTTAATACCTTGATATAGGTACACTTCCTTTGGATGGCTTATACAATATCCTTATTACATATAAAATGTGTGAAAAAGTGTTTTTGAGAATAATTCCATGGATAAAGAGTAAATTTCCTCTAAATCATCAATTCAAGGGAAATATATGAAGTAATTTTATGAAGATGATGGAATTTAATATGGTTTATAAAAAGATTGTGAATAAAATATTGAAAAACTCATTTAAAAAATCTCTAAAAGTGTAAGAAGATAAAAAGTAAATTTTAAGGGAAAGACTCCACTAATGATTTTCAATTGTGGATCCATTGATAATTTTGTATCAAACTATCCAAAATTTAAAAGAATAAGAAGCTAGTGAAGATGCAGACGAGATGCCAAATAGATCCTTTAAGAAGAAAGATACTAAATATGATAAATCATTTTTTCATTCAAAAGTTAAATGAATGAATTTATCTAAATAAAAAATAATTTTTTTATCAAAGTTATCTAATAATGATAACAATTATAATGATATAGAAATTAAGACTTCTATTTAAGTTGATAAAAAAATATAGGTTATTAAAGTGAATGATAAAGAGTTCACTAGTGATGAGTATAGAGATTATTTGAGTAAGGAAGAAATGTAAATGGAGTTTATAATGAAATGGTAACTTATGAAATGTATTTAAAAGATCTAAATGTTGGGGAATGTGATATTTTTTACAAAAATACAATCAAAATTCAAGAAACAGATAATCTATTCATGTTGAAGTAGAATCAATATTTCTGAATGTGATTGATGGTTTTAAGAAGTTTATTTCCGATGAGAAGACTAAAAAGTTTAAATTGAATAAATATTTAGTACAAAGGAGAATGAGTTTATATTTATTGAATTGAAATTGAATTTTACTAAGAAGGAATTGGAAAAATAAAAATACAATTTTTATAATTATATGCATGAAATTGTTTTAAAATTAAAGAAAAGGGCTTTGAAAGATATTGAACACTCATAGAATGTTGAGCCTCAATTAAAATAAAAATATCAAACTCAAAGAGTGAAAAATATATATTATTTTTTGGTGGAATGTAAAATTTGAAGACACATGTGAATAATAATGTTTTTGAAAAAACAATGTGATTCTCTAAAATTTGAAAATTATGGGACCATAGACATGAAAGGAATAAATATTAAAAATGACGAGTCAGAAAATAATGTAAATAATAAAAGTCCGACAAAGAACATTTTACAAATTTTCCAAGATATTGGTTTAGAAAAATGATCCATTATTGATGTTCAAAATAAGTAAGATGTGTATGTGTTAACATCTAAAAAATATGTTGTTTACAGAGGTAAGTATACCATTTATGGATACTTCTAGAATGATGGAGGATTTAGGAACATGGAAAATATATTTTTCTATAATTAAAAATAATATTATGATCTTATAATGTATGGGGGTAATGTTTCTTCATGGATTCAATCCAATAAAAGAATAAAATTTAGAAGAAACCTAAAAAATCTAGACTAATGGTTGAGAATAAATTTCAACAATTGGAAGAAGTTTTTGGAAGATTTGACAAGTTGGGTCACTATTCTTAAAATAGTATCACCATCATACCGACCTACTTGAGTATTAATTTCAATAATTTTAAGTCTTAATAAAATAATCAAAAATTAATGTAATTTTTTTTTGAATTTACAATTAAATATTAAGAAATGTGAATGTCGTTGGACTACGGATAATGGATGTTCTTAAAAAATTACATGAGATTTAAAGGTCTTAAAATATGTCAAAAAGTTCAAGGAAGGTTTATAGACCTTCTTAATTGACAATTTACTCAAAATAAGAGTATTTAGTCTAATGATTATTGTAAAATAGAAGATAAAGACTAGGAATTATTTGTATATTGATGGGTGGAAACACAATATATTAAGTATTTTAAAACTATATAATGAAGTTTTATTCAATAAATATGAGTATTTGTTTAAGTGGATAAATTATATATGCGTATTTATAAGAATAAAATTAATTTACGTATTATTTACATGCCATGTAATACTTTGGAATATTTTATAGAATATTTTCAATGATAAATGTTGAGTTCACACAAGATTCTAGAGATGAGAGATCCTTAGTGTGGTGATATTAAAAATAATAAATTTATTATATCACACACATGATTTTTTGAAATGATAGGATATCTCTCTAATTGTGTTCTGTATGGGAAATTCAAGACCACCATTAAATCTGGAATCTGAGTTTTACCCTAGGTATGAAATAAACATTGTTCTCATTGAGTGTTTGGTTTAAGAGAAATCGTTGTTGGGTTTGTAAATAAATAAATAAATAAATAAATTTATTTATTTATTTGAAATCCTGACTTAATTATCTCTTATAAAATCCCAATTATGGTGAATTCCCTATGGGTATACATATAATTCTAAAGAGTGAGATGATGGAGAGATCCAGAGGTGAGTTCAATGGAGGATCATTGTGGGATCATTGATCAATGGTAAATGTACCATGAGGATCATCATCATTAAAGGGGTTTTTTATCTCACTATCAATAGTGACATAGAATCATTTTTTATTATAAATATATCCAAAATTGAGGTAGGAAATTTTATTTTTTTGGTTTTGTCCCCAATTATGGATGGAGACGAACACATATTAATCATTTCCCAAATTATTTTAGAGATCAATCTTCATTGGTTGATCCAATGACTATTATCTATTACTTGTTCTAGGAATTTGAGTTTTATTAAAATTTATGTTTTCTTATTTTATAACCCATTTCATTCTTAGATTATGTTAATAGTGGAAAAAATAACACAACAATCGGTTGAGACTTGGTGTTTATATGCCTTTATCACTCCATTATTGGCATTTATAATCAGAATTTCATTGGCTGGTGATTCTAAGATATCTGATTGGATTGATCATTATTAATTTTTTCTTTGAAATAATGGATCAAGACCATGGTTTTAGATTTTAGTTTTTAGAGATCCGACCGAGGCCTGGTGATGAAATGATAATCTGGTGTTGGTTTAGTTATTGATGTATTTTGCATGTCGGATATAGGAGATCACTCTAGATGTGAAACGATGGGTGGTCCCAAGCTAAGGGTGTCCTAAATCTGGCCATTAGTAATGATGGTGAACCAATCAAGGTTTGAATGATAGAAGATCCACAAGTTGGGCTACGTGGAGATTTGGGATATGACAATGATCATATTTACAATGAAGAACAATCAAAATTTGAATTTCTATTAGCCAATGTCGGTGGTTGACCCTAATCCAGGCGTTAAGGCAATTTTATTTCTATCTCGATGGTGGAAGTGACATGTAGGTGAAGACGTGTGAACTGAATAATTTTTTTGGGAAATCCTAACATATATATAATGTATTTCCCTGGCTATGGTGGAAATGATTTCTAGTGAATATAAGTGTCCCAAACAATGTATATCCCATACACATTCCCTAACCTCATACTAGATTTTCAACATGTATTATGGGAGTACACATTCATGGAAACAACTAGACACATATTTATAACCAAAGTATATGAGAACAACCATGGACTCAATGATGGACAAGGTACCCAAACACGACCAATGTACATGGGAATGTCTAGTATACACGAGAATCGGTCGAAGTACACGAGCATGGGCCGGAAGGACACGATCGGTCCCTAAGTGAGTAAGAAACTCCTCTCATAACCTTTATATATCATGTATTCACATATTAACAACTAATATTTGTGTAGTTAGGGACATATATAGATGTCTAGGAAAGGTCACATGCCATGTGACCCTAGGTACATGTCTTGTTCCTTCCTCTAGAACTTTCACCATACATATCCTCTTCTTTTAGGCTAGGATTTAGGACTTCAAGTAGGATATACTGAGTAGTTTTCCACATAGAACATGATGGTAGGATTTGTTTTGGTATTTTTGATAAGGCATGAGGTGATGCAAGTGAGATTATTTTTTCAGCAATGCTTGGCCAAGGGAAGTGATATTATCATGTAATCAGGATGATATCAGGGTTGAAAACTACTCTATAGCACTAGGGTGTGGGCACCCATATTCTTTACACAAGTTGAGTTGATACTCCCAATACTATAGTAGGGTTTAGGTACTCTATCTACAAAGTGGTACTCTCCCATCTTCTAGATCTGGTAGGGAGAAGGTCCCCCAGTAATGTTTTTTCTCCCTCATCTATGGAGTTTAGTGGCAAGGTACTGGATCTTCACACTGATTCTATTAAGGTTTATCATGATTCATGTCAAGGAGATTATGATTCCTTAACTATTGAGAATAGTATAGATAATAATACCCCTCCACCTAGATTATTGTGAGGTTGTTCATGATAATTTACATCAAAGATGGACCATTGGATCTACAATATTACTTATTATTCTTCACCTAGCTATGGAGATGGAGATGCCCTTTTTCTCTTAATTCGGTATTCCTATTAAGTATATCTTGGTGATTATGGTTGTTGAATCATACTCTAATTCATATTCCTTAGTAGTGATGATCTGAATACACTATCTTTTGATTATTTGTGTTTAGGGATTTCGAGGTGTTTTACTAGGTATGTATATACTAACCTGAACATTGATTTTTCCCACATGTGTTCTATCATATGTATTATACATAAATATTAGTAGTGATTAGGGTGGACTTGGTATTAATATATCTTAGAAGTATTTGGCAGTGCTGACCATGTTCGGTGGCCAGACATTGTGATATGGAGTCGGGATGTCCCCAACACAACCATTTATAGTTGTTGTCAGTTTAGGATTCCCCTTGTATTTATAGTTGGGAATGTATTTTTCCTATTTATATCATTTATTTTACACTATTTTACTATAATATTAATTTTAGAGAGGTTATTTAACTCATTTTTTAGAACATAGATGTTTATTTTTTCATTATAACGTTTCACTATTTCATGGAGTTGGTTGTGTGTGTGTGTGTGTATAGGTACATTAGGCTAAGTCCTACCATTTCATTATTATTACTACATGGTGGTTTCTATAATCCTATTACCTATTGTAGGAAGGTTTGGGTTTTTAAAACCCATCTTACCACCATACAGGAGGGCCCTAGAGGGTTTGGTCATGAGAGTGTGGTATTCAAGTGGGTCTTCCCCCTCAGCTAGTGTATAGAGTTTTGAACTAGATATGAGGACTGTTTTGGGAACATAGGTAAATGGTGTTATAGTTAATTGAGTGCGACTCTCAGGCTAGGCAAACCATTATTAGTGTGTAAGTAGATGTATCCATTCAACATGATTCTAACTACCTGCTTATCGACTTGGCATACAAAGGCATCAGTTTCATGGAAACAACTGGTACATGAATCATATAGAATTTAGTCTTTTTAATTTCATTTCCTTATTAAGTCATCTCCCTATATATTATTTTTTATTACAGTACACATTGATAGATCTTAAGATTTATTAGTGATGAAATCTTACTAGGATTTCAAGACAATGTGTTGATGATGACCAGTAGTGTGATTAAGCCTTAGTTAATGGCTTTGTTTCTTCTTACCACATGTGTGTTCCTTCCTCATTCAATATGGTCTCCATGGTTCTTCCATCTGTGACCCTCAGGGGTTTTTATCATCGTGGCCATTTCACCACATCATGATACTCTAGATGGGTTCCTTTATTAATGTAAGGGGACTCTTCCTGTGACCTTGTTGGCGGCATGGTGGAGTTGGATCTGATTGATGAATCGCTGGATTCCTCTCCCATGGTTCCTTTCCAGGAATCTCAGACAAATTGAACCTCATGTGGGCGGTGTGACAATGATCAGTTTTGGGTGATGATCATTCTCTAGGGCTTTTTTTTTCTGGTGACTCCCTCTAGTGATGGTTATGGTCTGTTATTGGCAGATGGATCCTTCTAACGATGGTGGCTCTGGATCATGCAGTTGATTATCGAATGCACTGATGGTCATGGTTACCTTAGAAGTTTGATTTGCGACTGATCTTGGTTGGTCCTCTTGTCATGTGTTGATGAAAATTATAATGGTTTGATGAACTCTTATGTGAGGTATGATTTACATTTTTACATATATTTTTATGGTTCTTTTTGTTGTGTTTTTCATGGTTGATGAATTTTTGTTGGCCTTAAGGGTTGGGAATTCCGTTTCATCACATTTGGTTTTAGTGCTTTTGTACTCTTGGGTGTGCAGCCTCGAAAGAGGGATTGGTGTGTTGACACCCATGAACTGGCCATGTATCCTTGTTTGATAGATGGGTACCTTTATTTAATTTGTGTTATGTTGTTTTTCTTGAGATTTGTTACGTTAGGTTGACTTACGATTATTTTTTCACTATCATTTTTCTGGTGGGCGACTCGAAAAAGAGATCGATGTGTTGGAAACTATCCTCCGGTTCTCCCTCCAAATTTTATCTGTGTGGTAGGAATTACCTTCCCTTTTGTGCCACCAGAATGGTACAAACTCTTGGAAGGGTGGGGGGGGGGGGGTCAACACTCCTCTTTGACCAATCACATTGGCACAATTTCTTTCAAGGGGGATGAAACTCTTACCTTCCTTTTCTGCCATCTTCTCTTCGTTAATCATTTTTCCCATCCTTTGGGTTTGATTTTTTTTTCATTTTTATTCCTTTTTGTTATGGTTAACCTCTTAAAATATTTTTCAAAATAGGATTTCATGATTTATGATCAACTTCAGGGGATATCCCCCCACATATTCTTAAAAAAATTGACCAATTTTTGAGGTTTTTTCTTCAAGAGGGCCTAAAGTAGTGCTACCACCTATCAAGAAGTTCATGGACCCACCTCTACTAGTCTAGGTGGATTATTATATACATGTTATGTTATTGATGGATCCATAAAGATAAGATGAAGGTGAACACATTCTTAGAAAATTTCATGAGTCTTTGTAGCAGAGTCTGATCGGGTGTCAAGGTGAGTCGAACCCTCAGGTAGTGGAGGATTGGCTCAAATAAGTGGTTCATGTTTTTTTGATTATGAGGAACTAAACTATTAATATTACTATTCTCACATCCAATTATCATCATGGAGAATAATTTGTTTCTAGTGGTACTGGTAGATGACATATCTATGTTGTGTGTTCTTCACAATTTGTAATGTCAGAGATCACCCAATATTTTTGGTGATATAGAATCCCTTATTAGGTGTTAGAGGACTATAGTGATCTTAAGGTATAGATGCTCTTCTCAAGTAAGACCCCTCTTGATGGTTTTCATGTTATTGAGACTACTCTATACAAATACAAGGTTTTAATAGATCCTTATTTTAGAGATGTTTGATATAGCTTAAGACATTAAAGGAAGAGGGAAACATCCCTGATCTAAAGACATTCCAACAACATGATGTAAAACCATGGGGAGAGTTAGTGATGCCCAAAGAATATGGTGTTGAGGTGTGGTTGATGAGATCCTTTGACTTATATGTTTGAATTTTTTTATGTGCTAAGGAGTTAGAGTGTGCCTTGTTTATGCTGAATTGGTGGGAAAAGGGAAATGATATCTTTATGTGGTAATAGATTTTGGTCTGGGGATTTCGAGTGTTGTTAGAGGTATGAAATGCGTTTTTTGAACCAACTATAGTTTTTTCATAATGACAAAAGACAAATTTCCCTAAACATATCCCTTGTTTGAGACCAAATGATATCAATGGATCCTTTTTTCTTAACCCTTATCTTAGAGACCCATGTATAGAGGATCAATGATTAAATTCTTTTATAGATAGTGTGACCTAACTCTAGAAAAAGGGAGACCGTCGTGTGGAATCTATGAATAGTGGTAGTGAGAACCTATGATGTTTTTATAGATGTGGACTAGTTTCCTACATTCCATGCGTAGATGAATATTACCAATTACAATTTCAGTGATTTCAAGTTAGTGTAATAGAATTTTCCTTCATTGGTGAGAAAGAATCCCATAAAGGGATGGAAGATCTCATGCATAGGAAGATACAACCAATTTTCTATTATTTATATTGTATGAACCTTGGATCAGTAAATTTTAGGATCATTTAGTTCTCAGAAATGTTAGAGAATCATTTTGATGTCCTCTCTAAGGATATAACTTTAAAAACAACCTAATGGATGTTTCTATTCTACATATACAAGTACCCGAGGATGAATCGATGTTTGCACTAGAATATTGTTTGAGTCTATTTTTCTATGAGATATCAAGGTGAGTTTGGAGAAATATGAAAAGAATAGTCTCTATTAATACCTAGTGTGTTTCCCTTGGTATCCTAGTGTTTTTTTCGAGGAGGTAGATGAGATCCTAAAGTTAGGTGTAGACTGACATCACCAGAACTTGGTGACTGTCAGGGAGGAGTATCCACCCCTGAGTGTCGATGACTTCTTTGAATAGTAGTTAGGGGAAAAGTGGCTCACATAGTTTGACCTCAAGATTGGTTATCACTAGACCCATGTTTTAGGGGAGGATTCACTAAATATAGATTTGTAAATACAATATGATTTCTTTTAGTTCTTGGTGATTCCATATGGCATGTTGGACACCCCAGTAGTTCTTGAGGGACATATGTACATGATCCTTAACCATTTTTGTATAAGTTTGTGGTAGTATTATTTAATGAAATACTAATGTTCTCAGTACTAGAGGTATATAATGTGATACACTTTAGGAGGGTTCTATACATGCTATGTGAGTACCATATATACAAGTATCTATTAATGTGTTGATTCTGGATTCAGGAGGTCCACTGTTTGGGGTATTTATCCTTAGTCATGGGAGTGATAGTGGATCTAGTAATGGTTTATATAGTTCTATCTTGAGATCCATCAAAGAGATTTTCCATGATAAAAGATTCTCAAAATTAATGTTTTATATTCATTATTATTGAGAGAGGTGGTGGAGTAGTTGAACTCTTTTTAGTTACACATAATGACAAGGATAATGTATCATACACCAAGTCCATGGTTATTACCCCACCGATTCTTTATAGAGTCTAAGAGGCACACCTTTTGGATATCAATTGTGAGATATATCTTGACCAGATATCCACTAGACATGTACTTGATGGATTTTATGAATATGGGGAGCACATCATCCTAGTTTAAGTATTGATTATGACACCTATAATGCTACGAGAGGAGGTTTCTTTCCCTTAGTAGTACATCCAGGAGAGGTGAGGTTGTATTGATATCCATTAGAATCAGTTTGGAAACAGAGTAATTTTTAGCATTTTTTCAATGTAAACTTTTTATGTATCACTTATCAGTAGGTGAATACCGAAATAGATTAGTGGGGAGTTTTGGATGCTTGTACATATTGGAGGGAGTTTAGTTTCATGGATGTCTAATGATGATCATTTCAGACTGTGATTTCCACATCACATCACAATTATAGAGAGGATTCATGAGGCCTTTTGGATTCTTTTTTTATTAAGAAATGTCTTTGTACACTAGATATATGGCTTGGTAAAGTGGGTTGTCCATGTTTTTGTGAACAATATTCAAATTTTCATGTGAGTTAGGGGTCATAGCTAATAGGATCATCTACCATTGGTGTAGTTTTTTATCAAAAAATTTTAAAATCCCCTAACGATGTTGCACCATTTCTGGCTATGGATAGGATACCCAGTAGATCTCCAATATACTAGTCACATCCATTGGTAGACAATGGCAGGGTGAATAGAGTGGGTTCTAGGGATTATTTTGAAAGGTGAAGTTCATCCATGTTTGGATGGAAATTTCCCAGATACATTAGAAGTTTTTTTGGACCATGATGGTGGCATTTGGAGTTCAATGAGGAGATCATTCATTCATATAGATCTTAACTTATTGAGGGTTACAAAGATTTGGATGAGGTAATAGGTTATATATAAGGTTCTTAGACCCCTTTTCTAGATACTATGTTGGGTTATCCAGGTTTCATAGCACTTAAACCTATGAATTTAGTTATATACGGCCCTCAATGTATTCCATGTGTCCCATGTTATGAGATATATACATGAATAATTTATTGATTTTGACCAGGGGTGCTAGAAATTGAGGGAAAAATTACATTTTTGTGGAATTTTAGGAGACTGGTATAGTTTGAGAGATGATTGAAGAAGAACCTTTAGAGAATTTTTTTCCCTTGAGTGAGTTTTTGTTGATAGCATGAGAACCTTTAGGATATATCCTAGGAGAAGAAACCCATTTTAGAACTCAATATCCTCTATTTTGAGTATATTTTTGCTTCTCAGGATGTAAATATTTTAATTTGGTGAGAGTTTAACAACTCTTATCATTACATGTAATACTCTAGAATATTTTAAGGAACATTTTTGAAGTTAGACATGTAGGATCGAAATAACAATGTAGATGCTCAATATTCAAGAGGGGGGGGGGGGGTGAATTGTATACTTTAAAAATTACTTTGGAACCTTTAAAGTTTGATATGGATAACTATGTTTTCCTTATTCAAGGAAAGAAGTTTAACAAAGTTAAAATAAGAAAATTCACAACACCTCTAACACCAACTTGAGAATTGGAACAAGGTTTACAAAATAAGATTCTACCTTAAAGCGTATAAAATCTAAACTTATCAAAGTACAAGTGTAAGGAAATATAAGAAGGTTATACTTTCCTTACAATACAATATGCAGTGGAAACAATCAAGTAGTAAAACTACAAGTAACAAGATATAAGTCTTTTAACCCAAAGATAAGGGCATCCAACAACCTTTGATAAAGGTTCCTTGATTTATACTCTCAAGCAAGTCTGTCTTACCCACACCAGGGTAAGCCCTCGATACGAAGATCAGAATATCTGTCTTGCTATCCCCGCTATCCCTCAACCTCAAGGTAGTTGGAACATCTGTCTTCCTCAGCAAGGAAGCCCTTGAACTTCAAGGTAGTCGACACCTCTGTCTTCCTATCCCCGGAAGTCCTTGATTGTAATCACCCACATTCGGAGTCGCACAAAGCAATCTGAATGAGAAGTTCAGTATGCACAAGGCATGAAAAGCTTATCTCTCTAGAAATATCCTTAACAACATGTGGTCTCTAGATCGATCAACCTCTTTCATCTATTACACATATGTTGTGAGATCTTTCAAATGATCTCCTATTTATAGGCAAATCTCCAACAGTCGGCTCCCTCCTCCAACGGTCATATTTTCCATGAAATTCGGAGGGACCTGTACACGTGTAACTCAGCCAACAATTTAATTAGAAATATAATAGACGAAATCGTTTTATAACAAACCATGTATAACTAAATGCACGAAATAATTTTGAAATGAAGCATATGTAAGTTAAAGAATATCATATTTCTGAGTTTAAGCAAGTTTAAAATTTTGGAGTCTAACCAAAATGAAATTTGGAATGACAAAATTAAGAAAAGCTCGTATTCTTTTTTTATAGGAATTCAGAGTCTGGTTTTACTAGAGATTTGAATTTGAATTTGGAGAGTTCAGATTTGAACCAGTAAAAGTTCGGAGTCAAGCTTCTTAAGAGTTCAGAGTTGATATTCTTAAGAGTTCGGAGTCGAACTACTTAAAAGTTCAGAGTCTAACTACTTAAGTGTTCAGAATCGAACTACTTAAGAGTTCTAAGTCGAACTACTTAAGAGTTCGGAGTCGAACTACTTAAAAGTTCGGAGTCGAACTACTTAAGAGTTCAGAGTCGAACTACTTAAGAGTTCAGAATCGAACTTATTAAGAGTTCGGAGTCGAACTACTTAAGACTTCGGGACCACTTAAGATTTTGGAGTCAAACTACTTAAGAGTTCAGAATCGAACTACTTAAGAGTTCGGAGTCCAGAATCCAGATCCTTAAAATAGAATACTCCAAAACTTATCATTATATGATACCAGGATTTTGGTTAAGAATCCGAGTTTTTAAATTAAGAAAAATATTGTTAAGTATAAGAAACTATGGGTTAAGATAAATTTACTTATAGAGGTAAAACATAAATTTTCTTAAGTATAAGGTGTTTGTGATTTTCAAAACAAGAAGGAATGGAAAAGTCATAAGGAAAACCTTATTGACTCAACAATCTCTCCCTTTTTGGAAAGCACAAACATCCTTACAAAAAATAGAAAAAATTTCATTAGGCTTTAAAATTAAAACTTATCTCCCATTGTTCATTAATGAAAGTGAATACAACTAACTCCCCCTTAGGCATTGAAACTCTAAGGATTGTATTCTAAATTTCCAGAGTGGGGTTTTAATTATTGTGAGAATGAAATGAAGGTCTCCCCCTTAGATAAACTCACCCTTACTTCGGGATGGTTCTTTGAATTAGAAATTTTCTCACTCTTTTGAGTAGTTCTTATCCCTCTCCCCTTTGTGATTTTCAAAAAGAATTAAAGTGAATGAAAAGAATTAAAGTACCTAAAACATTAGTTCATAGAAGAAAAAGATACAAACAACCAAACTCTCATTAGAGTTAAAAACATTTTTACAAGGAAAGACAAAAGCAACAAAAGATCAGAGTGGAGTCATTTGTCTTCCTTTTCCTTTGGTATCATCTTTTTTAACAAGGCTTTGAGATTCTTTAGATCTCTTTTATCTTCCTCATCTTGCTTCTCCAATGCTGAGATCCTTTCCCCTTGAACTTTTAATGCTTCTGCCTGAGCTTTCAAAGCTTCTTCTTGAATCTTGACCAACTCATCTTGTTGAATGGATCTCTTCTCAAGCTTAATCTGGAGATTTCTATCATTTATAAGACTTTGAGCCAAAGAATTTCCCTTTTCATTTAGTTCCTTCATTTCTTGATTCCAGGAACTCTGCTCAATAATCAAATCATCTTGAAGATTCTTAATCTTTTTATCTATTGTGTCAAAGGATTCTTTCACATCATTCTGGAAATTATCAAACACAACCAAAGCTTCTTCAACTCTCTTAGACCACTTGGTTACCTTTCTGAAAGACTTTCTATGTACATCATAATCGATAAGAAAAATTTTCTGTTCCGCTTCTATCTTCACACACTTTTCAATTAACATGGATAGTGTCTCTGACTTTTGATTTTGGGTTTGCTGAAGCATTTGACATCTGGAGTCAATGGTGGGAAAGATCAGAATGACGTCCACCAACTTCTTCAAAGACTCAACAATAAAATCATGTCTTTGAGATGATGATTCTGAATCAGATACTTCTCTTTGAGATTTCTCCTCTTCAACTTGCACTAACTTTTTTTATAGGTACCACCAACCTCTTTCTTCTTGATAAAATCTTTAATAAGAGTCTACATCAAGACTTCCTTCCCTTTATCAGATTTCAGAATTGGTTCCTCATGAAGAGATACTTCCTCAGATTCAGAAACTCGAATAATCTGGTCTTCATCTGGTTTCTGTTTTACTTGACCTTCATCTTGAAAATTCTTCTCATAGGATTTTTCCTCATCAAACAAAACATTTTCTTCTTCTTCCTGCTGTTGCTTACTTGCTTCTTCATCTCCCTTCCCTGGAGATACTATCTTTGCTGATTCAGCCTTTTTTTTATATTCCTCTACCTTCTTTATTAAGGCATCCAAATCTTCTCTATCCTCTTCTTCCTCTTCCTAAACTTCTTCCTCTACTTCTACTTCTTTAGAGACTTATTTTTCAGCCTCTTCAACTTCTTCTTTACCCAAGTTCTTATCTGAAGTGACACAACTCTTTTCTTGAATTTCTGATAACGAAGGTTCAATACCAAAGGTTTCTGGAATGAGAAGCATTTCAGAAGCTATCTCTATATATTTCAACAAAGATTTCACCACTTCAGCTTCAAAAATCTTATTTTTCATTTTCTTTTCCTTCGATTGCTTCTCTAACTCTTCAGAAGTTCTTTCTTTCAAGGCCTTAGCCTCTGCAGGGTCCAATCCAAATTGTGGATCCCCTTCCTTTCTTTTTTATTTGTCTTCCCTCCACTTAGCTACTACTTCATCTGTATAAGTTTTTTGCTTCTTCAACTTGGGGAAAGCAGACTAAGTTTCCTTACCCTTAGGATTTTCTTCATCAGGAACCACTTCCTTAACTTTTCTCTTCCTCCTTTGTTTCTTGGATGGTTCCAGATTCTATGATTCTTTTTGAGCTGCTTCAACCTCTTCCACAGACAGAGGGAAAAAACTCTGGATTCACTAGAAAACCCCATCTTCATCCTTTTCAGAGTATCATCACTGACTAGCATAATCTTTCAATTATGAATTTTCGATTTTCAAGTAACTTTGAAGGATTCTAAGCAACGAACTATCAACCTTGATAGTAAAGCAGGGTACATAATAATCTGAGCTCTCAAATTTCCTTTCTTGATGTTCTTGATCGTAATCAAGAAATGCCTTATTAAATAAAATTTCCTTAGATTCAACAAGAAATCTAAAAAATAGATATCACTCTTCTTCAGATTATCCTTGTATCCTCTTCTCAGAATGAGAAAAACTTGCACCCAAAGTTGAAGAATCTTGTTGTTCAGAGTGAGATGAGCAATCTTGGCTGTTGTTGCATCCTTAAGTCCAAGACACTTTAAGGATTTCACCTTATTGAAACTTCCTTGATCATCTGGAAGCTTATGAGAACAAAACTCAGCTTCCCCCTCATAGGACAACCCAACCAAGCTCGCAGCCTTGGTGTAGGAAAGTTTATAAGTCTTGCCGTAAGACTTAAAGGAAAAACTTTCTCTGCCATCTTCTATCTATAAGGAAACAGACTCATAGAATTCTACCAATAAATCTGTATACACGAGATCCTACTTTTCTGACTTGAACAAGCAAATATCTTCCCATCCATTCAGTCTGATATTCTTGGTTACTATAGATTTAAGCTTGTAGAAATCTGGATGCACTAATCTTTCCCTGAAGACTATCCACTCAGAGATTGGTTTTTTGGTTGACATATCTTGAGATGTAGCTTCTACAGACATTCGGAGTGGAGAAATATGAAAGATTTGGAATGACTTTGCACAGTTCGGAACCAGCCTTAAGAAATACAACAGGGCTTTGAGATGCAAAAGCTTGAAAAACCGATGTGGGACGAGAAATAGGGTCCCCTTTATATAGGCGATGAATGTGACTGTTGGTCTTTCAAAATCCATCTAACAGTTGAAGAACTTCTTGATCTGATTTGACGATTGAGAATATTCCCGCAAGAAAAACATGACTCCGATCTTTTGAGGTTTTAGGGAAAACATTCGGGTTTGAGGAAAGAACGAGAATCTGATTTTTTTTAAAAAAAACCAGCAAGAAAAATAGAACTATGAAACTATAAGTAAGGAAATTATAGCTTTCGGATTGGCTAGAAAAATTGTTCGTAACTGGTAATATTCTTCTTAAAAAAATTCAGTACGAAACTCTCCATTCCGGAAGTTCTTATTCCGAGAATTTCAATCTTGAAAACTTCAGTTCTGGAAATTCCCATTCCAGAAATTTTAGTTTTAGAAATTTCCATTCTGAAAACGTTAGTTTCAGAAATTTCCATTCCAAAAACTTTAGTTTCTGAAATTTCCATTTCGGAAACTTCCATTCTGGAAATTATAGCTCCGAAAAAATTTTTTTAGTTAAAACAAAACATATGGAAAACAAATTATGAAAAGAAAAATTTAGTAACACTAACAAACAAATGTAATCCCCCTATAAAGATGGAGTTTATTATTGTTAATAGAATTTTTCAACAAGAAGTTATTAAAGAATTATTACCTCACGGTTATCATTCCTAACTTTTGTATAATGCATTCATATCTATAGTAGGGTAAAGATTTTGTGAAAATATCTACAAGTTGATCTTGTGTTCCGATAAACTGAATAATGATATCTCCTTTAAGTGTGTGATCCCTAAGAAAGTGATGCCTAATATCTATGTGTTTTGGACGAGAGTGATGTGCAGGGTTCTTACTTAGGGCAATGACACTTGTGTTATCACAAAAAATTTGAGTCTTAGTAAAACTCAGTCCATTGTATGTGAGTGTGTGTTGCATCCATAACACTTGAGCACAACAACTTCCAGATGCTACATATTCAGCTTCAGCAATGGAAAGTGCTACTGAATGTTGCTTCTTGCATGACCAAGAGACTAATGAATCTCCTAAGAAATGACATGTTCCAGATGTACTTTTTCTATCCATTCTACATCCACCAAACTCAGCATCCGAAAAACTTTTTAAAACAAAATCATTCCAAGAAGTATAAAATAATCCTAGATCCATGGTTCACTTTAGGGAGCGAAAAATTCTTTTCACCGCCTTTAAGTGAGATTCCTTAGGATTGGATTAGTATCTTGCACATAAGCATAATGAGAACATTAAGTCTGGTGGACTAGCTGTTAAGTAAAGCAAACTTCCTATCATACCTCTAAAAGATGTTTGATCAACTGATTTCCCAGCTTCATCAAGATCTAAAGAGTTTGAGGTACCAATGGGAGTACTTATACTATTAGTGTTGTCATAACCATACTTTTTAAGAAGATCTTTAATATACTTATGTTGAGATATATAGGTTCCTTCTGGTGTTTGAGAAATTTGAAAACCAAGGAAAAAAGTTAACTCACCCATCATACTCATTTCAAACTCAGATTTCATTAGACTTGCAAAAGAAATAGTTAAAGATTGCTGAGTTGAACCAAATATGATGTCATCAACATAAATTTGAATGATCAAAACAGTTTTCTTATCTTTCTTTATAAATAGGGTTGTATCTGCATTTCCCTTAACATAGTTATTTTGAAGTAAAAATCCTGTGAGTTTATCATACCAAGCTCGTGGGGCTTGTTTAAGACCATACAAAGCTTTGGTAAGTCTAAAAACATGATCAAGATGTTTTTTATCTTCAAAGACAGGAGTTTTTTCAACAAAAACTTCCTTATGAACATAACCATTAATAAAAGCACATTTCATATACATTTGAAAAAGTTTGAAATTAAAGAATGTTGCAAAGGCAAGTGAAATACGAATAGATTCAAGTCTATATACTGGAGAATAGGTTTCTTCATAGTCTATTCCCTCTTGCTGATTATAGCCTTTAGCAACATGTTTAGATTTATTTCTTACTATGAATCCATTTTCATCACATTTTTTTCATAAAGACCCATTTTACTCTAATGACAGAAGTTTCCTTAGGCCTTTCAACTAAGGTCCAGACTTTATTCCTTTCAAATTCATTTAGTTCATCTTACATGTCTTTGATCCAGTCATCATCACCTAAAGCTTCATCAGTGATTTCTGGTTCTAATGGGGAAATAAATTTTAGATGTTATAATTTATTTCTCAAGGAACTTCTAGTCCTTATAGGTTGATTTACATCACCAATGATGCTATCACTGGGATGATTCCTAAGGAACACCTGATTTGGATTTTGTAAAGCATGTTCATCAACATAGGGTAGAAAGTCTTCTGGGGTAAATGTTTCAGAAGTATCTTCTTGAGCATTTTCCTTATCAGAAGGATCTTATATCAAAGGTTGACAATCTGTTTTTTAAAACACATCCGTGGATGTAGGTTGAGATAGTTTACAAACAAAAGGATCAGATTCATCAAATCTTAGATGCACTGTTTCTTCAACAGTACAAGTATTTTTATTGAAAACTCTATAAGTCTTAGAAGTTGTGGAGTAGCCTAAGAAAATTACTTCATCAGATTTTGGTGCGAATTTATGTAGATTATATTTAGTATTCAGAATGAACACTTTACAACCAAAAAACTTGAAGTAGGAAAGTCTTGGTATTCTACCATTCCATAACTCATAAGGAGTTTTATTAAGAAAAGGTCTAATGAAAACTCGATTTATAGTATAACAAGCAGTACTAACAGCTTCAGCCCAGAAATGTCTAGCTACAGAATATTCACTCAACATGGTTCTAGTTATTTCTTGAAGAATTCTATTTCTTCTTTCAACTACACCATTTTTTTGAGGAGTTCTAGGTGCTGAAAAGTTCTGAGTAATACCTTTTCTACTACAAAATGTTTCAAAATCAGAATTTTTAAATTCTCCTCCATGATCACTATGAATAGTTTTTAGTGGAATATTTTTCTCATTTTTAACTTGGTCTCTAAAACTTTTGAAATAAGAAAAAGTTTCAGACTTTTTTGGTAGAAAATAGACCCATGTAAATCTAATGTAATCATCAACTAGAAAAAATACATAGTATTTTCCTCCAATGATTCCGGTTTGTGTTGGACCAAAAAGATCCATGTGCACTAACTGTAATTCCTCTGTTTTTGAGACTTCACCGATTGATTTAAAACTAGATTTATGTTTCTTTTCGTATTGACAAGGATCAAAAACTTTAGAAGAATCAAACCTAAGCTCTGGTAGATCCTTAACTAGTTTCTTCTTAGAGAGTTTACATAAGTTTCTAAGGTTACAGTGACCTAATATTCTATGCTATAACCAGGAATGATCTTCCATTGCACTAAGTCAAGGTAAATCATGGCTTCTAAGGTCTTCTAGGTTCAAAGTGTAAACATTCTCTTGCCTATTGGATGAGAGAATAAATTCTTACTTAGAATTGTGAAGTAAGCACTTATCATTCCTAAAATTCACAAGGTATCCTTCATCACATAACTGACTTATGCTAATGAGGTTGTTCTTAAGACCCTTAACAAAAAGAACATTTGAAATCAACATTTTTCCAAGAAGAACAATATTACCTATACCAAAAATTTCTCCCTTAGCATTATCTCTGAAAGTTACCTTTCCTCCTTTCATTTTGATAATATTTTCAAAATAGCTTTTGTTACCAGTCATGTGACGGTAACATCCACTATCCATGTACCATGTGATGTTGTTGGTACTCCCTTTATTTTCCTGAAATCAAGAAAAGAATTAGACTTTCGGAATCCAAACTTGTTTGGATCCGAGATTTCCAGATAACAAAATTTTAGGCACCCACATCTTCTTCGAGGAATATGCCTTATGAAAACCTAAAGATTGGGTTTTGTTTAAAGAACAATTCTTTGACCAGTGACCACCACATTGACACTTGGTACAAAATGGGCACTTTGTGGAACAAATTAATTATTACTAAAAGTTGGTTTTTCATGGGTATAACCAAATCCGGATTTGTTTCTTAAAGGTCGTATTTGGGAATACATCCTATCAAAATTTTCCTTACCATGGGTAAAGTTTGATAAACACTTATTTAAGGAGAAGACTTCAGACTTGAGTTTTATAACCACATTTTTGTCTTCAAAATCATTATATTTAGAACTAGAGCTATGCTCGAAGATACTTTTCTTAGAAATTACTTTTTCTTACTCTTTAGAAAGTTTGTTCTTCTCAAAACTTACTTCCTCAAGATTTTTTGAAATACTTATAAAATATGCATTTTTCCTATCAAGATCTTTAGAAATATCTGATATTTCTTTCTTAAGAATAGAATTTCTAGAGTTTTACTTATCAAGTTTTTTATTGAGTTTAGAATTCTCAATTCCAAGAATTTCAACAAACCTAGAAACTTCTTCATAAGTAGGTAAAGAATTTTCTTCATCAGAAGAGTTATAATACTCTTTATCATTAGAATTTAAAGAAACATTGGTCAATGATCCAGCATTTCGTACCTTAGCCATAAAACAATGATTGTTAATAGGTAGTCTAGCTATAAGACCAAGATTCTTCTGTCCTGAAGATTCACAATTAGAAGATTAATCTGAAGAGTCACCACCACTGGCACTCTAGGTGTCATTTACTTTCAAGAATTTCTTAGCTTTGGTTTTGTAGTACTTCTTTCTTCTCCTTTTAGAATGCCTTTCTTTACTTTATTTCTTTTTGAGAAAAGGACAATCTAGTCTAATATGTCCAGCTCTCTTTCATTAATAACAAGTGACTTCTCCATATTTCCTATCTTTCCTTTCCTTTTTCTTAAACTTGGACTGGAAATTTATCTGGCCAGCTATCTTGTTCATCCTTTGAGCAAGATTTTCTAACTCATTTTATGAGATTTCACTTTCACTAGAATCTGATTGGAAAATGACTTTCTTAGACTTGGATCTGGTTACTCTCTCAGGAGTCTTAGCTTTCATTTGATTTGATGTTGTTGTAAAAGAAACAGTACCATTCCCATTCTTCTTTTTGATGTTGTCAGCATCTCTCTTCATTCTTGTTTCATGTTGAAGAAGAGTTCCGAATAGCTCATCAAGAGAAATTTGAGTTACCTTCCTATTCTCATCAATAACTATTCTTTTGGATTCCCACTCATTGGGCATAATATCAATTATCTTATCCAAAAGAGCTTCATCATCTAACTCTTTCTCTCCCATAGACTGTAAACTGTTCACTATAGTCATAAATCTCTGTTGAACTTTTCAAATTGGTTCACCATAAGGAAAATTGAAGCCATGATATTTAGCTCTAAGCATAGCTCTTCTAGTCTCAATCACTTTAGAAGTTCCAAAGTGTGTAACCTCTAACTTCTTCCAGATACAATTAGCTGCTTCACAAGAAGAAATTTGGCTATATATATTTCTAGTCATTGAACAAAGTTAGGTATTGAGTACCTTATAATTGAGTTGATACTCTTTCTTTTCATGGTTAGTGAAAGTTCTAACTTCCTTATCAGGAATTTTATAATCACCAGTAAGAATTACGAAATTATCCACTCCAGTATTGATAATAAAAGTATTCATTCGATCTCTCCCGTACTCATAGTCATTACTATCAATGATTGGTGGTCTTGTAGGATTTAGATTATCAATAGAGCCAACATTGATTCCTGCCTTACTTATAAAAACTTTCCAACCAAACTAGTTAGTAGAAAAAGTTCGTAACCACAAAGTTTGGAATGATATTTCAGAATATAAATGTTCGGAATGAAGAGGAAAGAATAATGAAAAAGTGAGAAAAGAAGAACCTATAAGTGAGTATAAGTATCTCAGAGACCTCCTCTGATACCAATTGTAGGATTGAAATAACAATGTAGACGCTCAATATATAAGATGTGGGGGGGGGGGGGGGGTTGAATTGTATACTTTAAAATTTCATTTGGAACCTTTAAGGTTTGATACGTATAACTATGCTTTCCTTATACAAGGAAAGAAGTTTAAAAAAGTTAAACTAAGCAAATTCACAACACCTCTAACACCAACTTGAGAATTGGAACAAGGTTTACAAAATGAGATTCTACCTTAAAGCATATAGAATCTAAACTTATCAAAGTACAAGTGTAAGGAAATATAAGAAGGTTATACTTTCCTTACAATACAATATGCAGCAGAAACAATCAAGTAATAAAACTACAAGTAACAAGATATAAGTCTTTTAACCCAAAGAGAAGGGTATGCAACAACCTTGGATAAAGGTTCCATGATTTATACTCTCAAGAAAGTCTGTCTTACCCACACCAGGGTAATCCCTTGATACAAAGATCGGAATCTCTGTCTTGCTATCCCCGCAAGCCCTCAACTTCAAGGTAGTTGGAACCTATGTCTTCCTCAGCAAGGAAGCCCTCGAACTTCAAGGTAGTAGGCACCTCTATCTTCCTATCCCCGGAAGTCCTCGAATGTAATCACCCACATTCAGAGTCGCACAAAGCAATCTAAACGAGCGGTTCAGTACGCACAAGGCATGAAAAGCTTCTCTCTCTAGAAATCACCTTAACAGCGTGTGGTCTCTAGATCGATCAACCTATTTCATCTATCACACGTATGTTGTGAGCTATTTCAAATGAGCTCCTATTTATAGGAAAATTTCCAACGGTCGGCTCCCTCCTCCAATGGTCATATTTTCCATGAAATTTGGAGGGACCTGTACACATGTAACTCAGCCAACGGTTTAATTAAAACAGAATAGATTCCATTGTTTTATAACAAACCATGTATAACTAAATGCACGACATCGTTTTGAAATGAAGCATATGTAATTTAAAGCTTATCAATATTTCATAGTGTAAGCAAGTTTAAAATTTTGGAGTCTAACAAAAATGAAATTCGGAATGACAAAATTAAGAAAAGTTGGGATTCTGTTTTTATAGGAATTCGGAGTTTGGTTTTACTAGAGATTGGAATTTGAATTTGCAGAGTTCAGATTTGAACCAATAAATGTTTGGAGTCGAGATTTTTAAGAGTTCAGATTTGAACTTATTAAGATTTCGGAGTCGAACTACTTAAAAGTTCAGAGTCGAACTACTTAAGAGTTCGGAATCGAACTACTTAAGAGTTTGAAGTCGAACTAGTTAAGAGTTCGGAGTCGAACTACTTAAAAGTTTGGAGTCGAACTACTTAAGAGTTAAAAGTCGAACTACTTAAGAGTTGGGAATCGAACTTCTTAAGCGTTCGGAGTCGAACTACTTAAGAGTTCGGAGTCGAACCACTTAAGAGTTGGGAGTCGAACTACTTAAGAGTTCGGAATCAAACTACTTAAGAGTTCGGAGTCCAGAATTCAGATCCTTAAAACAGAATACTCCAAAACTTATCATTATATGATACCAGGATTTTCGTTAACAATCCGGGTTTTTCAATTAAGAAAAATATTACTAAGTATAAGAAACTATGGGTTAGTATAAATTTACTTATGGATGTAAAACATACATTTTCTTAAGTATAAGGTGTTTGTGATTTTCAAAACAAGAAGGAATGGAAAAGTCATAAGGAAAACATTATTGACTCAACAAGATGCTACATTTTTATAGGATTATATATCCTAGAGATCCTTAGTGTGGCGATGTTAAAAATATTGAATATATTATATCATGCATGTGTAAATTTTTTAAAATTACAGGATTTCTCCCAAACAGTGTCTTAGATTTGAAATATAAGACCTCCAATAAATCATGAATGTGTGTTTTTCCCTAGGAACAACATAAACTTTGTGTGCGTCATGTGTTTGGATTAAGTTAAATCATGAATTGGATAAAAAATAAATAATAAAATAAATAAATAATTTGTTTATTTGAATGCCTAACATAATTAACTATTATTATATCCTTATTATGGTGAATTTACTAGGGTTATCCATATAACCCTAGACAAAGAGAACATGAATATCATTGGAGTCGAGTATGATGGTGGATGACTGAAGTATCATGGATCTATGACCAGAGTACCATGAGATTTGTTTCCATTAAAGGAGTTCATGGATTTCCCTGATGATGGTGACATATAATAATTCTTTATTGGTGATTAATATAAAATCATGTTATGGAATTTCATTTTTTTGTTTTATCTTAGTTTGTAGATAGATATGAAAACAGATTAATACCATTCCAAATTAATTCATGGATCAATAACTATTGGTTGGTCCAACATATGTTTTCTCTTCCTTATTCTAGGAATTATATTTTTATTCAATGTTGGATTAATTGTTTTGATAAACCATATCATTATAGGATTCCATTGAAAATGGAATAATGCACATGACCATCGATCAAGACATAATTGATTTTTTAGGTTCCTTTATCCCTCTATTCTTTAATTTTGTCCTTGATATTTCATTTTCTAGTGGTTTGATGATACCCGAGAGGGATGATAATTGTGTGATTATATTTGAAAAAAATAGAGTGAGTTTAGGGTTTCCATTTTGGGTTTTGGGAGAGCTGATTAAAAAATAGTGATGAAACATGAATCCTTTGATAGTTTTAGTTTCTATGGTTTATCATTTTGGATTGAGCAGATCTCTCCAAGGGGGATTCTATGGGTTAACTCAAGTGAAGGGTAGATGGAACCTTGGCACTATCAATGATGTTGATTAATGGGATTTGGGTGGTAGAAAGTCTATTAGAAAAGCTGTGATGTGATTTTTGATGTCATGATGATCATTTTTCCAACAAAGAATGGAAAAAATCCGACTTTCGTCTAGGTGTGGTGGTTAGTTGACCAATATATGCGCGTTGTATTGTGTTTATGGTGGTCTTGAAGGTGGAACTGGAACAGGGGAGAAGATGTGTATAAATACTTGGATATCATGAAAATATCAACATACATGGTGTTTAGTCTTTAAGTACACACTGTGTAGTCTCTTAGCCTCAACAACTAGGGTTTTAGTTTAAGAAAAGTATCACTCTATGTGTATATCCCATACACATTGAGTGACCTAGTATAAGTAGATCTGTGTGTACTCTAGGACGACACAAGTATTGTCATGGCCAGAAAAATGAGAATGAAATAATCAAATAGACACATCCATGTACTAATACACTGTTAGGGTCCCTGGATACTACTAGTGTACACATGAAACACTACTGTACATGGGCACAAGTTGAAGTACATGGGCATGGATAGAAGGACACAGGAAGGCCCTAGGTGAGTGAGATGAAACATGCATGACCTGTACATTCCATGTAGCTTGACATAGATAGATACTCATTGTGTATAAAGGGATACAACTAGGTTTCCAAGCAAGGTCACACACTATGTGACCCTAGGTACATGTTGTGTGCCTTTCTCAAGAACATTCACCTGGCATATCTCCTCCTTCTAGACTCAGATTTCAGACTAAATGTTTCATATCCTGAGTAATTTTCCACATAGAACACAATGGAATGATATTTTTGGCATCAAAGATACAATATTAGGTCATGTGATAATGATACTGCTTCTTCTATGACGCTTGGCTGAGGAAAGTGTTCATTCTGGGTTATCAAAGAGACTTCGGGGATGGATACTCCCTTATCAAACTAGGGAATAGTATTCCCCCAGACTCTTTACAATGGTATAGTTAGTTCTTCCCCATACTATATAAGGGAACGTGTCTTCTACCTAAGTAGTGCTACACACCCATCTTTGAGATCAAGTGGGGAGAAGGTCCTCCACTAGAGTTAGTGCTCCCTCGTTTGTCGAGTGCAATGGAGAGGTGTATAATCTCTACACTTATTATATAGAAGTTACACATTATACATGTCGATGAGATCATTCTCCACCAGCTGTGGAGTGATGTTTCAAGAATAAATCCCCATGTAATCATATTCTTATGAGGTTTCACATGATGATAGGAATCACAGATGGACCTTTGGAGTTGTAGGCTAACTTATCATTCTTAACTGGGCTATGGATATGGATATTTTCTTTTCCCTATTTATTTGGGTTTATTTTTTATCATATCTGGGTGATTATGTTTATTGTATAATATTATGATTGAAATTCCTTAGTGGTGATGAGCTGACTACTCTCTCTTTTTATGCATTGTGTTTTTTGATTTCGAGGTGTCCTACTAGGTATGTAAACATTCATCCCTGCATGGGATTTTACTACACATGTTGTTTCTTATGTAGTCAAACTATATATTAGAAGTGACTATAGTGGACCTAGTATCAGTGGATATTAGAAACACATGGTGGTACTTACCGTGTTTAGTGGTTGAACTCTAGATTCTAGATCCAAGATCTCCCCCAATCTATTATTTATAGTTTTTTTTCAGTTTGGGACCCCCTTGTATTTATGGGTAGGTGTGTAATTCTCCCCTTTATATAATTTTTATTTCACTATTGTACTTTGATATGTATTTAATAGAGGTTATTTCATTAATTTTTACACCATAGATGTTTAGTATTTCATTATACCTCTACACTATTTCATAGTGTTGGTAGTGTGTGGGTGTGTATATGTACTTTAGGATAAAGTCTATCATTTAGTATTCTAATTACTTGTAACTTTTCACCTGCCTCTGGACTATTAAAAGAGGTATTGGGGTTTTCATACCATACTTACATCCAGCCAGGTAGGACCTAGGTGGTTAGGTTGTGATAATGAAAAAGGGGAAACTTATTTTAGGTTTTCAACACTGAAAATTCATGCTACTGAATCTTGAAAAAATAAAATCAATTATGGAATTGGAGAATTTTTCATCTTAAAAAAATGAGTAAGTTGAATTGAGTATAGAATGATTTTAATGTGCCTATTCTAAAAAGAGATAAAGAGAGAGAGAGAGAGATAAGTTGGATGTTATCTACATTAAAAAGGGGAATATTATTAATTATAAACAAAAGAAAGTTAAGATTCAAGCATCTTCTCCATTGGAGCTTATTCACTATGAAATTTATGGTCTGATGAGAAAGAAATAAAATATTTTAGATAAGAGTTTTATTTAATTTATTATTGAATTTACTTATACAACATTCTTTGTATACATAAATCACAATTCAAAATACTATAAAAATGTTCCAATGTTTTAGGAGTCCTATAATGGGGTGTGGTTTCTCCTTGATGAAAATTTGGACAAACATCGGTTAAGAATATACCAGTGGAATTTTTCATACTTATATTGAGAATAATATTATTCACTATGTACTCAATGCACTATAAACACCATAAAAATGGGTTTTTTGAATAGAATAACTAGATTCTGGTAGAGATGGTGTGTATCATGTTGATAAACTATGATACTTCTCGGTATTTCAAGAGATAATATATTGGTGTAGCAGTTCACATTTCTTAACATACCAATGTCCATTATATATTTTTATTAATTTTTTGATAATATCATTTTTAATTAGGTTGATGGGGAACATTACATAGACTTTTGGCCAAAGGCACAAGGCCCAGTACATAGATGAAGACATACATGTGACTAGAAACTCAACATAAAACCCTACCCGAGATAATAAAATTCTGTTGCTCCGTAATGGCCAACCTACAATGCTAATCAACAAGAAATACCCCTATAGTACTGCATGGGTCTCAATACTGATGGTAAATCCATACCTTCTTATTCATCCAATCTAAGTTTACTGATAGTGGTTACTTCATGCACTGAACTCATTTGGGACTGTTTGGGAATCTACCTCCCATTTTTCCAATTTTCTCTTCCATAAAAGATACCACCTAAAGACCATTACCCATTTCCATTGTGAATACCATCCTCTACTGCCCAAGTATAATTCCTCACTTCTAGGGTCACTATAGGGTAGTCCCTTCATCGTTTCTAGAGATCCCTCACTGCCTGAAATTATGTCCATTAATTCCCATATGAGAGTCCTATGCTGAAATCATTTGATACCCCCTTAAGTTTTTCTTGGAAAACTCCGGTCTTTCTTGCCTTCTTTTCCTACTGGTGCATGATGAACACACCTCTAACACGTCACCGATTCACCACCAGAATGTCCCACCATAGATCATGACCGCCTTCCTCATTTAAGATCCAAGAGCCCCTCTTCCACATCCATCACTCTCCGTCACCAAGAATCCCAAAAGCCATTTTCCTCCTGACCCAATAAATTTGGGTCACCATCTACTAACCATAGAATTATTCTACTTCTAAGACTCCTACCCAAACTTTTATGTAGGATTAAGAGGTTTGATAAGAGAGGTATTCAAGGGATTTATCTTAGGTATCATCAAAATAGGATAGGAAACCACTATTTTAGCTTCTAAACAATTAGTATTGTGGATACTATTGATGTAAAGGTGTAAGAGAACAAAATTAATGATATTTAACATAAATAAGAAAGTTTCATATGTGATTATGATGAACTAGTTTTTTTGATAAGTAGAAATAAGTTTCTAAAAATAATGTAAGTTGAAAAGAAGTGTAGGATAAATATGGTTATTCAACCATTTACTGTGATGGATAGAAACCTTTATCATCATATCTAATGAGGATAAAGTAAGGTTTAGTCCAAAATATCATTAGAGAATAAGGATAGCCAGTTTAGACTAGAGAAAATTTGAGAAAAATAACACATAACTCACTATTTTTTCATGTTTATACAAGATATGTGAATAAGGAATTAGAGTATCAAGAGTGGGTTGATTCTAGGAATGAATAATTTTATTAAATTGAGAAAAATAAATATTTTTATTTGGTACCATAGATTAAAAAATCATTTTTATTAAAACAAAGTAGGTGTTTCGAAACAAGGTGAATAAAATAGAAGAAGTTATAAGAAAAAGGTAATTATTTTATGAAAAGGTACTCATGGGATGAATGAATTGATTTTTAAGAGTCCATCACCCTATTTTATTGACTATAGACCATAGGTTTTTTTCTTACTCATTCAAAAAAATTCAAAAAAATATTTTTCAAATGTATTTAAGACTTCCTTCCTCAATGGAGAATTGAAAGAGGAAGTAAATAATTATAAATGTGATGGATTGTCTCTTAAAAAATTTAATGATGTGTTTTTAGGTTAAAGAATAACTATAAGGGTTAAATAAATTCCGAAGATAATAATATTCATTATTAGATACTTTCTTAATGATATTTATGTTCACAAAATGAAAAGTGGAAAAAATATATACACTAAAGATTACAAAGTGGAATCACTCATTTTTATTATTTATATAGATGATATAATTTTATTCTAAAAATGAGTAAATAGATAATGGATAGTTTTATTTAGAAATGAAGATGTTTTTTAAAATGTTTATTCTTATATAAATGAGATAATATCTAGTTTAAAAAAATTTCAAGCATAAGATCACCTCATTCATTTTGAAGAGAATTATTCTCAGATACTTCTAAATAAGTTTTTTCATGGAGGGTTCAAAACCAATTTCTACACCTATACCAGTTGGAAATAAACTTTTAGAGGATTCAAAATAGAAATAAATGATAACAAATAATTTTAGAATCCTATATGAGGTTTAATTTATACAAAAACATAAAATATAGATATTGTATTTACTGTTACATTATGATAGGTATCAAATTGAACCAAAGGAGTCTCATTTATTTACTGAAAAAAGATTCTTAGGTCTGTTATGTAATGACCCAATATTTTTCTGATGAAAATTATTCTTGATCTGATCTCTAATGGTTATATAAAAATATGCACCTCTTTGGTTTTATGTTTTTGTATTTTAAAATACCATTAATAATTTTTACTGTTTCTAATATAGCCATTGAATAGTGACCACATAATTAGTATAAATATAAGGCTTTAACAAATCCAATTTACTTAAACAGTGGAAGTGGTGGCCTCATCCAGTAGAATTTATCCATAAAATGCCCATTTTTGGTGCTTAAAAAGGAGGTGGTTTCACTAGGATTCTCTCTTTACGAAGCCCAAGCTAAGCTTCAACATGTTATGTATGAATGAAACCACCTATGGGAGAAGTGGATGTTGATAGAGATTACCACCCAAGCGATGTTATCCAAGCCACCCCAAGAGTCTGTCACCATCACACACCTTACCCTTAGGTCATATGCATGTGTTATACGGTTTTATGTAATAAGACCCTAGCACTATGATTATGTGCATTATTTTTGTATTGAGTAAATAAAATACATTTATTTTATTATTGTTACTTTGTAAATAGTTTTTGAAGAATAAATAGTATTTTTTTGTTAATATTAAATTAAGAGATATGTTTTTGATGAATTAATGAATTTTTAAATTAAATATTATTTTAATAAAATATTATTAATAAATTAATTTTTATCAAATATACATGATCATAAAATTCTTATGAATACAATTGTAATTTTTATTAAGGTTTGAAAGATGTTTTTGTCAAAAACCATGAATTTTTGTCAAATGTCATGTTTTATTTTAAAATAAAAAATTCACATATTTAGAAAATTATTTATATAAAATGAATATTTTTTTTTGGAATTAGCATATCAAAATTATTCAACAATTAATTTTTTATAATTTTTGGAGGTAGTCATTTTTTGGGTAAAAATTAAATACCATTTAAATATATAATATGTTTTATGACATCATAATGATCCAATAGTGATGTAATAAATTACTATAAATGAGATTTTTGGCCAAAATATGTTTTAAATTTAAAATAATTAAATTTTAGGTTTGTTTGATTTATTTTACAAAGCCTTAGTTGACCCTCCAAGACTTATAAAACATTTTAACATTTTAAAATGATTTCCTTGAGAGTGTGAATCACCTCCACATAAGCAAGCCTTATATTTTAATAAGTTCGGCCATTGGACTTATAAAATAATGTTTTCCAATCCACTTTGGAAACAACATGGCCAAAGATCATGGGATGGTTTTTTGTTTTGATTAGTTTAATGTGTGGTGTCCAAAACCTAAATAATAAAGAATTCCCTCTCATTTCTTATATAAACCCACTAAATATCCCATTCCACTTCACTAAAAAAATTTGGAGCTTGAACAACCCTTAGAATCCTCTCTCTATAATCCAACCAAGGATCCCCAAGCTACCAATAAGCCCCTCTCAAGTCTCTCCCATGCCTTTGGCATCACACTTCCAAGTAAGGGATTTATTCCTTTCTCATTTTTGTCTAAATTTTTTATATCGTTATGACCTTTTATTATCAATTAAAAATGTAGGGGTATGATTTATAACCTCCCCTATACTTTCCTACTTATATTTTAATTATTATAGGCCCCTTAATCTCTCATTAATTCCTCCCACGTATTCCTGTTATGATGCCAAAATTCCGTAAGAGATTTCTCTCTCCTCATTTATATTGAATAAATTCTTTTATATTATGCATATAAAATCCATTTCATATATTGGGAAATGTATATATATTACCCCCTTATTTTAAATTCCATTTACATATGATGAGATATAGATTTCTCTCTCATAAACCATTTTTATAAATTCTTCTGTCACGTCGTTACGCTACCAAATTTGCATCGGGATTTTCCAAGCCAAAGTGATTGTGTAGTGAATACCATGCCCATTTCTCTATCAAGGGTATTCACCATTACGCACATTTACTTATTGATTATACAGTCTCATGCATGTATTCCACATTTTTTTATCAAGGAATAAAGGATGATTTTGAATGATTCCATGTTTTATGATCCATATGACACACTTATTCATGAAATGAAATGATTAAGAAGGATGCGCCCTGATAGCACTCCAATGCACTGGGTAAAGATTAGTATCACGATAATTCAAGTAAAATGAGGGTTTAATCATGATAATTCAAGTGAAATGAGGGTTGAATTATTATCTATGTCCAATTATCCTTAACTCATCCTAATATCATGTTAAATGTTGTTTCCACATTTCCATGTAACGATAATCATGCTATATCATTCCTTTATGTTCATGTTTATCTTGGGATACATTGATATTACAATTGCCTAAAATGTACAATATTTTTCATGTTATGCCATGTTTACTCCCTTAATGATATTTATAGCTCACCATTTTTTTATGCATGTTCTCATGTTATCCCATGCAATGCTAAGTATGAGGAAATGTTGTGGTCATTTAAATGAAGTTTTGAATAAAGATACTGGGTTTTATATTCTATGTTGTTTTATAATGTTCCTAATTTCCCAATACACTAGAACTATCGATCCTTAGAGTTTTATTAAGTAAAAATTTATGTAATAAATCATGTTTAAGTGTGTAATAAAGAGAATGATTTTATATAGTTGGTATCAGAGGATAAGTTTTGTTATTTTTGGAATTAGTATTTGAAAACCCTAGTAAAGGCCTCAGGGATAAGACTAAGTATAATAAAAGCATCCCAAAATTTTGGTGATTATTGAATAAGTGATTTATTAAGAAAATACATCCTTGTCTAGATACATGAAGGTAGAGATGGCTTTGGTACAAATGTATCTAGGGGTAAAAACCGAAAGCACCGCTTTGAGATAGACTCGAACCAAAACTAATGCATGACAATGAGCCTTGATACACTCTTGGTTATGACACTCCCGAGGGATATTATTTGGTAAATTCATAATCTTAGTATGAACCATTATTATGGTAATTAAAAAAAATCCCCTAAGAATATATGTTAGGAAGTAGATCATGGATAAAATAGATAAGTTAAAGAAATAAATGTAATTTATACGTTATCACTTTTTGTCATAAGAATCCACTTTATGTGTTACCCCTAACTTTCCTTTTATTCCAGACAATGGCTAGTAATAGGAGGACCTCGGCTAAAAACTAATGCAAAGAACAATGAAATGACTCTTCATATGAGATACCCAATTCTATGATAGTGGAAATCACAAACTATGTCATGATAATCTCTTAGTTAACTCACATTTTGAATAGAAACATAGGTCCAGAAGAATGTTCAACCCCCCCCCCCACCCCCAAGAAATAACTAGATGAAATCGAGAGATTCCTTAGACAAATGTCTCTTAATTTTAATGGATAATCTGATCCCTCAATCGTCGAACAATGGATCAACTCCATTGATAATATATTCTCCATCCATCAATGTTCTGAACAAGAGAAGGTACTTCTAGATACATATCGTATGGAGGGTGAATTAGATCAATGGGGGAAATTGATAAACAAAATATGGAGCCATAGGAGGAGATCGAGGCATTAAAATGGAAGGACTTCTAGAAATTATTTTTCAATAAATATATTCCTTTCACCCTATGACTTAAGATAGAAAGGGACATCCTTTACTTCATGAAAAAATATGACGAATCTATCAGAGCATACGAGGAAAACATTGCAAGGCCTACAAGATATGACTTCGGCTTTATCGTTACCCCTGAATGAAAGGTTGACCGCTTTTTTGGTTGGTTAAAACCTGGACTACGAAAATCCCCAATAATATGTGACTTCGAGGTCTATGAGGAAATTGTAGGATGTGCCCTAAAATTTGAAATGGAGATCAGAGAATCTCAAGGGTACTATGGGGATAAGAAGAATAAGTTAGACTTTAATTCTAGAGGTCCATGGATAAATCTAGTGGTCCTAAGAAATTCCATCACCCTACATTTTGAAGGTGCGCAAAGAATCACCCTGGAAATTTCTTGAAGGGGATGAGGAAATGCTTTAGGTTTGGAAAAGAAGGGAACCTAACTATTAAATGTTGACAAGAAATAGACATTACTGCAATAGAAGAGAGTAATGATCCATTTTCACCTAAAAACATTGTTCATTACTTCAACTACAAATAACCAGAGCACTTTTTAAACCAATGCCCTATGTCAAGGGTTGTCGGAGGCAACGAAACACCTCCAAGGTAGCAAGGGTGATATTTTTCCATCACTACCATCGAAGAAAACCCCAACAATGAAGTGGTGATAGGCATGCTAGTTATTCATTCAAGAATAGATAACATAATTTTTTATTATGGCTCTATAGATTATTTTATAACCCAAAAGTTTAGTAGAACAATCCCAACACCCCCAAAAATCATGGAAGTAAAGATGTCAGTGAGAATAATAAATGGGGATATCATTGCATCCCATTAATTTAACTTATCCTCTGTCAGAATTTTTGGTTTTAACTTCCCACTGAACCTCATAATACTCCATTTGGTATAATTTTATGCAATTCTTGGAATGGATTGGCTTTCCCTATATAGAGACAACATTAATTTCCTTAATAGCGAAATCACTCTCCATATGGAGAATTGACCGCTGATTCTATACAAGTGCAAGGAGGAGGATGAATCTAACTTAGCACCATCATCTCAAGAGTATATATTACTACCCTATGAGAATTTATATCTTGATCAGATGATTGAGTCTAAGGAATCAACCATCCTTGTATACAAGCATATTGTGAAGAAATTCACTGAAGTGTTTCTTAAGGAATTGTTTGCTCTTCCTCCTAGAAGATATGTTTAATTATCAATTGATCTTATAAATGGGGCGTTTTTAATATCCAAGAATATGTATAGAATGGTTGTTGTGAAGACTGAGAATCTAAAGAAACAATTATAGGATAATCTTGATAAAGGGTTTATATGCTTAAATGCTTCACCATGGGGTGCACTAGTCCTCTTCGTCAAGAAAAAGGATGGATTAATGAGCCTTTTCATTGATTATTGCGAGCTCAACAAAATCACGATAAAGAAAAAGTATCCTCCTCCCTGAATTGATGAATTGTTCAATCAACCATAGAAAGCACAATACTTCTCCAAGGTGGATTTTTAGTTGTGATATTACTAAGTAAGGGTGAAGAAGGAGGACATCCCCAGGATTTGTTTTGTACAAGGTATGGGAAATACGAATTCATAGTAATGCCTTTCGGGACCACTAATTTTCCATCAATATTCATGGACTTGATGAATATAGTCTTCAGATATTACCTTAACAAATTTGTGCTAGTATTATAGTATATATTCTAATATACTCCAAAACCAAGGAGGAGAATGAGGTGCATCTAAGCAATATACTAGAGACCTTTCAAAAAGAGAAGATCTATGCAAAGTACAACAAGTGTGAGTTCTAGTTGAAGGAAGTCTCATTCTTGGGTCATATCATCACAAGCCATGGGATATATATGGATCCCTCCATGAAATTTGCAAAATAGGGATGGATGAATCCAACATTGGTGACATATATCTATAGCTTCTTAGGGTTAGCTGGATATTATCGCCAATTTTTAAGAAATTTATCACAATTTTCAAACCCTCTTAACAAGCTAACTAGGAAGGGATTTAAGTTTTCTTGGAGTGATGAATGTGAAGAGAGTTTCAAGGAGTTGAAAAAGAGGTTTATCACTATGCATGTACTCACACTACCCATAAGCGGAGAACCTTTTATGGTATTTAGTGATGCTTCGAAGAAGCTCTTGGGCTATGTGTTGATGAAAAATGAAAAAGTCATTGCTTATTATTTAAGGAAATTAAAAGTTCATGAGAAAAAACTATCCAAAACATGATCTAGAATCATCTACAGTAATATTCTCTTTGAAAATTTGGCAACATTACCTATTTGGGGAGAAGTGTGAAATATACATAGATCATAAAAGCCTATACTATATATTCACCCAAAAAGAGTTGAACGTGTGCCAATGAAGATGGTTAGGGTTGATCAAAGACTATGACTTGTCAATCCATTACCACCCCTAAGAAAGTGAACATGATGGAAGATTCTTTAAGTAGAAAGGACCCATCGATTCTATAATTTATGATAATTAAAAGGGATCCAATCTTAATAGATTTAATGAATATGAACATGAGAATCATAAATAATAGAGAATCATAAATGCTTTCATAAATGATATCTCCACCATTTCTTATGTCATGGTTAAAGGATGTTTAAAAGTATGATGTGGGAATTCAGAAGAAAGTGGAAATTATCGAAAAAAGGAAATCCTCAGAGTTTAATGTTAATAAAGATGGAATTGTGAGATTTGATTTACAACTATGCGTTCCATCAAATTTTGAGTTAAAGAAAGAAATTTTGGATGATGCATATAGTTCGAGTTTCACCATTATCCCAGGAAACACAAAGATGTATCGAGATCTCTAAGAGCATTATTGGTACGATATCATAAAGAAGAAGATTGTTGAGTATACAGAAATTTTCCTAGTTTGTCAGCACGTGAAGGATGAGAGGAAGAAGTATAAGGAGATGATGCAACCATTACCCATACCCACATGGAAATTAGAGAACAAAACTATAGATTTTTTCACTGGACTTCTGAAGAAATCCAAAGGAAACAATTCTACCTAGTTTTTTTGTGGATTTTCTTATAAAGACTACAAAATTCATTGCAATTCAAGAGGATTTATCATTGGATCAACTGGCACAGATATATATCAGGAAAGTGTTAAGGATGCATGTAGTACCACTATCTACTACATCAGATCGAGATCCAATATTCACCTCTATATTCAGGAAGTGTCTTTAAAATGCTCTGAATATTGAGATTAAATTCAGTATGACTTATCATCCTCAAACTAATTTCCAATCTGAGAGGACTATCCAAACACTTGAGTACATGTTGAGAGCATGCTCAATGGACTTCTAAGGAGGATGGGGTCAACATCTTCCTCTGGTTGAGTTCTTTTACAATAACAGTTTACACTCAAGCATCCAAATGGATCCTTATGAATACCTTTATATGAAGAGGTGTAGAACACCGAACATGTTGGGTAGCAAAAATTCCTAGATCTAGAAATTACAGAAGAAATGATGGAGAAGGTTAAGACCATCCATCATCACATTAATGCTGCTCAGAGTCGACTACGAAGCTATGCTGATAATCTTCTACAAGACTTAGAATTTTATGTTAGAGACATGGTATTCCTCTGCATGTCACCATGGAAGAGATTTATGATATTTGGGAAGAATGGAAAACTTAGTCTAAGGTACATCAGTACTTTTGAGATCCTTGATCGCATTGGAGAAATGGACCATCGACTAGCACTCCCACCAAACCTATCTGAAGTACATGATGTATTCCATGTATCACTCATGGAGAAGTATATACCTGACCCATCACATGTACTCAATCTAGAGGTGGTACCATTGGAGAATTTCCTCTCCTATGAAGAGAAGCCGATGAAGATCTTATATTGTAGTGAAAAAGGTATACGAAATTAGACAATGACCCTAGTCAAGGTGTTGTAGAAAAACCACAAGTTTGAAGAAGAAACATGGGAATTATAGGAAGTGATGAAACAGAGTTACTCTCATCTACTTTAGTTGGGAAAAATAAATCTTGACGGAAAAATTTCTTAAGGGGGGGAAATTGTAATGACCCAAACTTTTACTAATGAAAACTCCTGTTGATATGATTTGAAATTGTTATATAAAACATATAAACTTATTTGGTTATAGGTTTTTGGATTTTAAAATACCATTAATAATTTTTACTATTTATCATATAGTCATTGAATAGTGATCACACGATTAGTATAAATATATGGATTTAATGAATCCATTTTACCTAGACAAAGGAAGCGATGACCTCATCTAGTAGAATTGCTCCTTATGAATACAATTTGTCAGAGCTTGGAAAGGATGTGGTGTCACTGGGATTCACACTTGACCAATCCCAAGACAAGCTTTAACATGTTAAGCTTGAATGGAACTACCTATGGGAGAAGTGGAAGTTGATAGAGATTACCACCCGAGTGATGTTATCCGAGCCACCCCGAGAGTCTCCCACCATCGTATACCTTACCCTTAGGTCATATGTGGGTGTTATAAGGGGTTATGAAACATGACTCTATATATAGGATTATTTCAATTATTATTTTATAGATTAAATAATATAGATTCATTTTATTATTGTTACTTTGTAAATAGTTTTTATGTCACAAATAGTATTTTTAGTTAATATTCAATTGAGATAAATACTTTGATTAATTAATTTATTTTTGAATTAAATAATATTTTAATGAAATATTATTAATAAATTACTTTTTCTTAAATATAAATGATCTTATAATTTTTATGAATAAATTTTTAATTTTTAATAAGGTTTGAAAGCTGTTTTTTCCGAAAACCCTTGAATTTTCAATACATGTAAATTTTTATTTTAAAATTAAAAATTCAAATATATAGAAAATTATTTAGATAAAATGAATATTTTTTTTGGAATCAGAACATCAATTTTATGCAATGGTGAATTTTTCATAATTTTGCGAGATAGTCGAATTTTTGGGTAAAAATTAAATACCATTTAAATATATAATGTGTTTTATGACATCATAATGACCCAATAGTGATGTAACAAAATACTATAAATGGATTTTTTTGGAAAATATATGTTTTAAATTTAAGATAATGTGATTTTAGGTTTGCTTGATTTATTTTAAAAATATTTAGTGGACCATTCAATATTTATAAAACATTTTAACATTTTAAAATGATTTCCTTGAGAGTGTGACTCACCTCCACATAAGAAAGCATAATATTTTAATAATTTAGTTTATTGGGCTTATAAAATAATTTATTCCACTCCAATTTTATAAAAAATATGGGAAAACACCATGGTATTAATTGTGGTTTTGATTAGTTTAATGTGTGGTGTCCAAAACATAAAAAATAAAGAATTCCCTCTCATTTCCTATATAAAATCACTCAATCTCTCATTCCTCTTCACTCAAACCATTTTTATCTCGACCAAAACCTTCTATACTCTCTCTATAATCCTCTCTAGGAACCACAAGCTCCTAATAATCCCCTCTCAATCCTCTCTCAAGACTTTGGGATCACACTTCCAAGTAAGGTATTTTTTCCTTTCTCATTTTTTTCCAAATTTCTTTATATAGTTATTCACTTTTATTTTCAATTAAAAATGTTGGGGTATGATTTAAAACCTCCACTATACTTTCCTACTTACTTTTAAATGATTATATACTCCATTCTCTCTCATTAATTCCACCCATGTACACCCGTTACCATGCCAAAATTCCGTAAGGGATTTCTCTATCCTCATTTACATTTAAGAAATTATTTTATATTATGCATCTAAATTACATTAAATATATTGTGAAATGTGTCTATATAAACCCCTTATTTTCCAATTCATGTAAATATGATGAGATTCCACTTTATATCTCATCAACCATTTTTATGAATTCTTATGTCATTTTGTTATGCTTCCTAATTTACAGTGTGATTTTCCAAGACGAAGTCATTGTGTAGTAAATACCAATACCCATTTCTCTATCAAGGGTATTCCCCTTTGCAAAAATTTACTTATAGATTATATTTTTTCATGCATTTATTCCAAATTTCTTTATCGTTAAATAAATGATGATGTTGAATGATTTCATGTTGTATGATCCATGTGGAACACAGTTCTGCATGAAATGAAATGATTAAGAATGGTGCACCCTAATAGCACTCCAATGCATTGGGTAAAGATTAGTATCATGATACATCAAGTGAAATTAGGGTTTAATCATGATAATTCAAGTGAAATTAGGGTTTAATCATGATCTATGTGCAATGAACCTTGGATCAAGCTAATATTATGTTAAATGTTGTTTCCTCATTTCCATGTTGTGATAATCATGCTATATCATGACATTATGTTCATGTTTCTATAGTTCTCCATTTATATTCTTGTTTCCTAACATGTACTATATTCTTCATGTTATGCCTTGTTTACTCCCTTACTGAGATTTATAGCTCACCCTTTTCTTGTGCATGTCCTCAGGTTATCCCATACACTGCTATGTACGAAGGAATGTTGTGGTCTTGTAAAAGAAGTTTTCAATAAAGATGTTGGGTTTTATGTTCTATGTTGTTATGTAATATTCATAATTTTCCAATACACTAGAACTATTGATAATCAGAGTTGTATTAAGTGAAATTTTATTTAATAAATCATGTTAAGTGTGTAATAAAGAGCATGGTTGTTATATGTTAAAGGCATAATAACTATGAAATGATATATAATAGTGGTAACAAGATTAATCTATTTAGATATTCATATATATATTGTACTATAAATTCTAATTATAGAAGGCCTACATATGGTAGAGTTTTATTTTTTAGTGAAAGGAGTGTATGCTAGAACGTAACTAAAAAAGGCTATATGACCTTTCATACTACTACATAAGAGTATGTGGATGTAAATTAATCAAAAAACATAATTAATATATATGAGAACTCAATTGGAAGATCTCAAGGTGGAAATAAAGTTGCTACTACTTATGGGATACGATAATCAATGTCTTATCAATTTATCAATAAATCATGTTCAACATTAAACATCAAATAATATTGATATAAAATATCACTTCATTAAAGATATTTTAGAGGAAAATATATGAAATATTTAACTTCTTCAAATAAATTGGAAAAAGTAGATATATTCACTAAGCCACTTCGAAATGAATCATTTCAAATATTAAGGTTATTGACAAGAGTTTAACCTTATTAATATAATGGTTAGGGTATGGTGAATCTATCCCCTCTCCCAACTTTTAATTGTCTGTTGTTTTAAAAGGTTGAGAAAGAAAAAATAAATCTATTTATGATTTTTAACTTATGTATTTCTAAATTATATATTCAAAGGGGATGAAAAATATTTTAGATAAAATACCTTTATATGTGTTATACATATTGGGTAGAGATATCTTAATTAGGGGGAGAATTTATTTAGATAGTGTTATTTAAATGGGTAATATTTGAGGAAAAAATGTTGGTTTACAAATTTTTTTTTTATGGATTGTTCTAATTTTTTTTTCGAGTAAGGATAAATTACCTTGTATTCATAGGTTCTATGAACAATTTTGGGAAGTATAACAAGATTTTTTTTCTGGGAGTCCCACAAGTGTTATTTAGGGGTGTGAATAAGTAGATATAGGTCACTTTTATGGAAACAATTGTTTCATTATTACATATTCATTTTTTGTACACCAATTTTACTCAATTTAGCTTAAAATTATTGAATTATGATTCAATTATAAGTAAAATAATTTTGAAGGTGATTCATGATAATATGTGGAAAAAAAACCAAAGGGGGAGATTATTTAGACCAACAGTTGTTTTAAAATATGTTGAGACTTTGGGTAGATCATTGAGACCCAAGATGAGTTTTATAAGATTAAGAATTTATAAATCTTATATCATTTAATATCTTTTTTAGAGAATATTAATTGAATAAGATATATTGGATATTATAATTTTGTTTTATTTTATCTCCAATACATAAATAATATTCAAACTCACATTATATAATATTAATTATAAATAATGAAGGTTTTTGGATGTTTGAAGAAGTTTTATCTTATTATAGATAAGTTTGGAAGTAATTTGGAAATGTATATTTAAGTATATTAGTTTTGGAATAAAAATGTCTAAATCTGAAATTCTATAAGGGAAATATCATCGATGGAGTAGATAATCATAAAAAGGGAGACTACTCTACAATATTCATTTTCAACTTATTAAGAGAAATCATAATAACAATAGAGTAAATTTGAAAAAGGAAGGGAATCTATTATAGTTATTTTATGATTCATTATAAGTTATTAAAACTACATAAAAGTCACTTGATAACTCTATAAGAATCATTGTCACTCATTAATATTCATTTAATATTTTTATAAGAGTCATATCACATTGCCATAAAAATTATTTACTATATCTTTAAGAGTCATTTTCAACATCATAAGTGTAATTTCCTTGACCATATAAGAGAGATTTCTATGAAACAAGGTTTTCCATACTTAGGAATATTTTGAGGCTCGATATAAATTTAAGTAGTTTTAAAAATAACTATTAGAAGCTACTATTGCGAAATTAGAATGGATAGAAATTGATGAATTCCTACAAAAGGTTTCATCTAAATTAATCCAATTTTACTAAATTTATTTAAATGTTACAAGGGATAATATATGAATGGTATGAAGCTACTAAATATTTCAAATTAGATATCTATTTGAAATTAAAATTTATATTCTAATATTATTCTAATGAAAATTAAATTAAATAATGTTTAAAAGGATATTTCGTGGTTTAAAAATTTTAAAGAGAAATTTTAATTCAAGAAATTGCAGAAGATGGTTCACTCTATGAAGCTTCCACTACATTACGAATCAAAGAAGGTAAAAGTAGTAGGAAGATGAATATAACAATTTAATAGTAGTTGAATGAAGTTATTTTTTTTAATTTAAATTTAAAATTCAAACTCAGACATTCAATGACTGATTTTTAAGGACAATAAAAATTGTGATCCAGTATATATGATTAAAATAGATTAGAAGAGAGAAGAGTTATGTCTGTTTAAAAGAATGTTTTAAACACCCATATACAAGAGTGGATAATCATAGATATTATTCAGATGATATAAGAATGAGAATCACAATGGAAAAATGATAGAAGTCTTATCGAGTTATAGAGTATCATATTTTTAAAAATAATGTTTATATCATTGTATCATTGTGGGATAACTTTATATAGTCATGGGACTTATGTGTAGTGAAATATCTGGGATAAACCATTTTATTTTTTAATTTCCATGATAAAAATAGTAGACTTCATGGTCTTAAGGGGATCTATATCATACTTAGGATAAAACTTCTCATTTTGGTAGCTGAACCATGTAAAATATGTTTTTCCAACTATGATTTTTCTATGGTGTGTGTTAGAAAGTGATCTAAATAATCACATTAATTTGTAGTGGTGTTTGTTTATAAAAGAAACTTAAAAATAAATTGTGGTAACAACTTTAATCACTCTCTATTTTATTTACATTTATCTTTAGAATAAATTCAAAGAAAAATATTTACATAATTCATAAAATATTGGTCATGATTTAGAGTCTTCCAAAATAAAATATAGACCAATTTCAAAATCGAATCAAGTTTATAATTTTTGATTAGTTATTTCTAAAAGTCTATATATTAATGGGACATTGAATGATGGTAAAATATAAAAAACACATTCTATGGTATGTTAATCCATTGTAAATTGTGAAATAACATAGAAAGGTAAAATACTTGCAAGGTCTACCTTCTAAGATAACATAAATTCATGATGTATTTCAAATATCATAGTTGAATATGTATAACCTTGATCTATATTTTTTATGGAATTGTAGGACTTGTATTTTGAACTAGATTCAATATTGGTTGAGTAACCAATTTGAATTGTGGATTATAAAAATGTGGAATTATAGGGAAAATCTATTCCTATGTTAGTGTTCTATGTCAACATAGTAGGTATAACATAGTGTTTTAGGAGTATGATGATTTTATGAGGGAGAAATGAACTCATATATTTTTTGACCAAGAAAAATAATGAATTTATAAGGATAGAATGTGGCATGGTGGGGAGAATTGTAACACCTATGATGTCACAAGTACATATTTACTATTGTTTTTTTATTTATATTTTTTTAGTTTGTGTTAATCAAAGATGGAATTAGGAATATTTAGCAAGATATATAGTCAGTGCATCATACAGAAGACTATGTAGCATAACTATTCATAGGGAGAAATTCTAATCTAGGGAGTGTTGTTGTATCGCTCCATGGTCCTAGATAGAATTCTGTTAGGTTTTAGATATTCCCAAATTTTTTATATTTATATTTATATTTTATATCTCCTCCCTCATCCTTAATATGTTTTGGAATCCTGTAGGGGAGTCGCTAATACAATATCCTCCCCTCTCCTTTTTTCCCTATCTAATTACTCCATTTACTTTAAGTGGTTACACCATGAAAATCCATTTATTTGTCTTCTATTACAATTCTTCACCTACAATATTATGTTCTTCTAAATTTTCATATCCCACATTGGTTATGGAGGTCTAAACATACGGTTATGGGTTTTCTAAATCACGAGGGTTTTGATGTTAAGGGATCATATATATCCTTTATTATTTTAATTCTTTTATTACAAGAAATATAACCAATTCCATTGATTTAAGGTAAGTTTCTCTATGTAATTTTTTTTATGTATTCTCAATTTTGAGGTTTCAATATTTCTTCTTTATTAAAGTAGAGTTTATAAAAGTGATATTTCATAGAATTATAAAGTGTTTACAATTTTTAGAATAATAATTATTTGACATAAAGGTGATTTCAATGGTATTAAGTGGTTTTATTTATATATATATATCCTTTATGAACAAAAGTTATTTATTAAAAGGTATTTGTGGATTTATTTTATTTATATTCAATTATAAAAGATTTTATGAATGATGTTTGATTTTTAAAGGTAATTTAATAATTCTTATTTATCTAATAATTCATAATTTCAGCTTTAGATTTTATTGATATTCTTATTTATTATTAATATCCTCATTTATTTTTTACCCTTGATATTATTGTTATAATTTTTTGATCAGTGATAATGATCATTGTGGAATGGTATAAATAAAGTGTCTTTTTCCTGGAGGTTTTTTGGTATATAGCTTGTGAGTTTTCTTTAAAAGATTTTATTTTTATATTATATTGGATATTTATTGGTTTTATATGGGAACCTTGGGTTTGTACATTAGAAATAAAGGATGTGTGTTCCATTAGTTATTATTACACTCTAAGTAGTTCCTCCATGTTTAGTTCATGATTTTCCGAGAGGATTACTACCCAACAATTCCAATGAGGGTAAGTTTGGGTATATTTCAATAAGATCGCATCATTGGCCAGTAGATGGATCTATTTAGTGTGGTCTTAGATTGACTCTATAAGTTCAAGGATGTTATCCCATTATGTGATTTACATTATGTTGTGATTTATTTTTTGTATCATTTTTATGTTTCAATAAAGTTTAATGGGTTTTAAATGATAATGTATAATGTGATTTTTCATTATAAATAAATTGTAACAAAGATATTTTCTATTTTTTATTTTCAGACAAGTAATTTGAGTTTGTTTCATAAAATAAATTACATTGATTCATGACAGTATAAAACTAGGAATTTTCTTACACCTTATACACACACCATCTTGTGAATTTTGACTTGGTTTTATTTCATAGTTAAATAGATAGGATCATACTTCTCTGATGGGATTTTTTAGATTACGTATTCATGTTTTAGTGACTGAGATGCTTAGGTTGTGACCTCAGGTCACATGGAGGTTGTTTTAATAGTGTTTTGGGACTTGTTTATTATCTTGGGAGATATCATTTATTGGCCACAATAGTCATTTCCATATATACCGATTTCTTTTTTATATTTCAAATACTATGTATCACTATATTAATTTTTGTTGGTAATTCTTATATTGTCTGTTTACATAGTTTATATTGATTATTTCTTGTTTTATTGTATTTTTTATTTATAAAATTGTTTATTTATTTCCATGGGTATCCAACTTATAAATAATCCAAGATTAATTATTTATTGGATTTTGACATTTCATTTATTTCACTTTAAAGGGTGAAATAATTCCGAACATGTTTTTTTAATAAACTTATTTTTTTGTCCTATAGTTATTGAGAATGCACTTTAGGCCTTGTAATGGATTAGTTCATGTGTTAAATTAAATTACTTATACTAGGCCATTGTGGTTCACTCAATGATCATAGTATTCTTAAACCCAAAATTGAGAGAAGAAAGAGGTGGATGGAAAAATTATATTGAGTTTAACTAATATGGAAGAATAAAACAAGAATAATTATAAGCGAAAGAAGAAGGAACAAAACTAGGAAATATTATTCGGTTTAACCACTATTCTTCTCATTAACATTTTTTTCTTTTTGTATTATTTTAATTTTTGTTTCTTCTACTTTATCAAATAAAATCCATCATCACTATTTTTATTCAAAATATTTTAAATCATAAAAAATAATAAGTGACATAAATGATAAATGAGTATTTACATTCCTCTTTGAGGGTCAACATGGGGTTTTCACTATATTTCATTCCTTAGTTTTATAAAATACTATTGGTTACTAACTTGACATAGTTGGAAACTAAACAATGATTCACCAATACTTTACCATTTTTTTCTTATTAGACTGTCTAATCTATATTGGTGGGAGAACATAGTAAAAATCTTTATGTCCATTCATTTTATTTTTCATTATTTAGTTTCAATGATTTCTAGATTTATGTGAAGAAGTAATTATTTATTTTAAAAATAGAACTAGATATCAAAATGATATTCATTGAAGATAAATTGTATACCTTGATTTATCCCCTACTCAAGGTACTTAGTAAGTTGGTTGTATCAAGTGGTATCATAGATAAAAGATTCAATCTTGGGGAATCTATTACATGAAGAGATCCAAATATGAAGTTTTCTTAACATGGTGAATATTGTGAATTAAAAGGGTTTATGAATATTTTAATGTATGAAATAATCATATTAAATCAAAACTACGATTTGTTGGTATGGATATTTTCACAGCAAAAATGACTGGAAGTCATGTAAGTGAATAGATAAATATATATTCAACAGAGTTAAATAAGAAATTTTTAAATGATAATGATAATGATCAAAATTATTTATCCATATATCTATCTAAAATGGGATATATAAATATTATAAGATTTTTTATATCCAAGGTTTTATGAAAAAATCTTTAAAATATATATAAATACAATTCCAAGGTGAAATATCCTAATATTCCTGACTTATAATTTTTCTAAATAATTTGAAATTGTACCTAAATAAAAGAATTGATGAATTCTTTAATATAGTCCTTGACATTATTGGATCAGTGAGAGAAATCAATGATAGGAAATAGGATTTAGAAATTATAAAAGAAACATTTATAATACTCACACCATTAAATAATTAAGAGGTTTCAGAAATTGGAAAAAATTTATCTACATCAATTTAAACTTGATGATATGCAGAGTAGCTTGGTTTCTTATCAGATGAGATTCTACTTATAAGTGATTTCTATTAATTCATCTAAATATATTATATTAAAGAAAATATATAATTTAAAATTAAATAATAAATATTTTATCTATTAAAATGTGGCCAATGATTTTATATCACTAATATAAAACATGTTAAAGTGAGGAAAATATATGTTTTAAGGTAAAATACTATTGAAAATTTTAAAATGTGAAAAATATTGTCACATCATTACAAGATGTCCATGGGTAAAATTATAAGAAGTTTATGAGGTTAATTTTGAAATGAATAATTAATTGAAGTTCCATATAAAGAAAAAATATAATTATATATTTGATAGGAAATAGAGAAGAAAATTTCATAGGAGAACTTATGTTTGAAAATAGGGTGGTGAGGATGAATACTAAGTGCCAATTTTTTGGATCAAGTAATATTTTTTAGGTGTAAATATGTGTTAAATATACTTTTAGAATGGATTTTATTTATCATAAAACAAAACATAAGTATATTTATCACTCATACTAAAAAATGAATAATATTAAAAAACACATATCAACACCAAGAGTTTTAATATGTTTCCCTATTTAGTATGAGTGGTTTTTCCTTGGTGTGTTATACGTGATATCCCATTAAAAAAATAATATTATTATTATCAAGTTAAAATAAATGAGTTAAGGGTATTTACTAGAGTCCTTTTACAAATATATATTCAAATAGTGTACAAGCCCCCACTCATTATATCAAAACAAGAATTTAAATATTATATCAAATCACATAAAAGATAATAAATTAATTAAAAATATTCATGAATGAATTATATATATTCTTTATCAACAATTTCTGTCCTAAAAGTCTTCTATTATTTTGAATATCATTCATTAATCACCTGTTTCAGTTTTTATCGTCAAAATAATCATATCCAATAGGTCCTCATAGAACCCCCCCTCTCTTTTGATTGGTTATTTTTCTTCAATTTTTTTTAAATTTTATCATTATCATGAATCTTATGTAATATATTTTTTCAAATTCATCGTATTCTTCTAATACATCTCTTCTATTCCATGAACTAGAATACAATAGTTATTTTGTATTAAACTATGAACAAAAATTGTTAATAAAGGATAGAAATCACTCCTCCTTCGACATCTAATGATTTATAACAATTATTTTGTTTATTTATCACATGAAAAAAATTATTATAAATCATTGATATTTAAATAAATATATATATCATTTAATTTTTTTTTTATAAAAATGTCCATTTTTTAATAAAAAAACTAGTAATATAATGCCTTTAGAAAATATTATTCAATCTTGAAAACCCTTCAGATTAAAATCATCTAAAATTTTAATTTTCTATGCCAATTTTATACAATGTGTTTAATTTATAAATAAATTTTATGTCCCACTATCAAAAATATTTCAATATCATGAAACCTTCATAAATTCTAATTTAATATTGCATGGCTACAAATCATATATATTTAGGATTTATAGTTCTTCCATGAGTTGTATATTACACCAATCCACTATGGAAAAACCATTGAAACTTATTATTTTAGTCTCACGTAGATACATATAAATATCCTATAGCCTTTTCAAATTAAATTTAAATCTTATAAAACTCATTTAATAAATTTTTCATTATCACTTATGATTTTTTTTCATTTATTCTTTTCATAACACCTATTGAACTTATTTTGAGTGATCATATTAAGTATAATTTGTTATATAATTCTCTAAGTCATTTATAAATATCATGAAAATTTATTTCAAATATTTAATATTTTAATAAGATTCAATAAGGTTGAAAAAAATAAAAACACATGTGGATACTATGTACTCACCAATCTTCTCAAAAATATCCCCCAAACTTATAAGGATTCTCGAAATCAACATTTTTTCAACAATATCCCCATTTGGAATTTATTTTCCACCAAAATAATAAATCTTGATTAAATCATATAGAAAAATTATTAATTTGTTTCCTGTATTTATACCAATTGAAATATAGTAAATAAGTTATTACCACTCGTAAAAATTTATGAAATTATCTCTATATGAGAAAAAAATTTATAGAAATTTTTTTGGTATATTAGTAATTAAAATGTTATCCATAAGTATCAATAAATTCTATTTTTGATTTTTTCAAATCATCATCATTATTGGACTTGTTTAGAAATAGAAACAAACTTCCCTAATATTTATGCCCAATAGATACACTAAAATAATATAAATAAAAATTTATTTAATCTAATTTATAATTTTAAGAAATTTATCTTTACTTTTGTTTTTTGCTATAAATAAATTCTCATTTATTTGATTTTTTTTATTTTTTTATATTTACATTGAAATACTCAGTAGGATGTTGTAGTCACTTTGAGAGGGGGTGAATCAGTGTGACCCTATTTTACCTAATTATTTTCCCTTTAATTTACCCCTCATAATATTTAACCCTCAATATAAATAAAGTTGAATGGATTAGATTATGATATCAAAATACACAATACAATTTAAAAAGAATTAAATAAACAAGACCAAAGATATGGTATTTTTACATGTTTTGACCCATATATGGGAATACACTCCTTATTTTGTTTAGGGTGAGTCTAAGACCCAAATATACACTATATAAATCAAGTAAATACAAATGGATATCTCCTTAAAATAATTAACTATATCCTGAAAGTTTTACAGTATCCCAACTAATTTAAAATATCTTAATTGTGTTATTTATACTAGATCCTACAATTTTAGAAAGGTTTATCCCAACTCACTCTTAAACAATATGTTCCATTTTCACTAGGTTGTCATTAAATCAAAATAATAATATATTATTTATTAATGTGAGTCTTTGATAGACAATAGATTATTAGTTACAGTAGTATACATGCTTGTATCTATATCTTAATGAAACTCAATATTCAGGGACCATGGATTCCAATGATTATCAATAGCACTGCATGAATGTCAGGTTTCTTCTCAAACTAATTTCTTCACCTTACTATGTAATGAAATCTTGGGGAAGTACTCTACTCCAATTTATCCTTCTTCTATTTTCATCTATTTTGAATTCGATAAAAATAGGATATATAGTAGTATCACCTTTTCATACTACATATACTTCTCTATTTCTCCCTATTATACTTTTTTGATACATAAGATATTTAATAGTTAAAAATTATCATTTATTTTAATATTTTCACTCTTCGATATAGAAAATATTGATTAAAATATAATAAAATATTATTCACCTTATCTCAATCATTATACTTCATATTCTAGACTATCTTAATATCAAAATCATTTGAATATTTATTATATAATTTGAATTTAGAAATTCCATGATATCCAACACAATGATCTTATCATATATCATCCTAAATTAAAAAACACCCATATTTTGATTTAGTCACCATTAATAATTTTTAAATATTTGTATTTGAAAATTATAGAATTTTAGAGAAATGATGTTCTCAATTTCAACTCAATTAATAATAATTTGGGCTCATCTTGAATCAAATATTTTCAACTGAAATCAAGATATTTAAAACTACAATAGATTGTCATTATCTGAGTTGTATTTTCTAAAATCTAACATTTTATCAAACTGATAAACCTTACTTAATAAATAGAGTGTATTATATATCACCTCTATGAGATTAGTAAATTATATGTATTGCCTCAAAGTTCATTATGTGCCCTCCTGTAAAATCTTACATGTTATATTATAGCTTTGGTACTTTTTAAAATCAATATCCCTTTGAGTACATTGACATATCCACTATGATAGACAATACATATCAATGAAATTATTTTAACAAATTATATTGTGACTTGGTACATTTCAAAATTATAGTAATGAAGGTTTTTGAAAACCTTTTATATTCTTATAAAAAAAATTTATATCACAATGATTATGATAACTTTTCAATTTTACATTAAGTATTATCTTATATAAAAGTGGTGTTTTATTACATATTCTCCAAATATATTAGCAATCATAGTACAAATTTTTTCCATTATGTATTTTTGAAGGATTTTTGAAATACTGAACGTATGAAAATAATGATTCTACCTTTTTTATGTATTTTTGTGTACATTGTTTGAAGTGTTTTACACATGATCTAAACATATTATCTATCAATGTAAGATCTTTGATTTTTTATATTTCATTATTCTTATTCATATATATTCTATATGCCTCAAATATCTAATATACCATAGTAAGATATTTTGTTTCAAAATTTTAGAATACTTTTCAACATATATCTTCCATATGAATTGAAACATATCATGTATCATTAGGAAATCATTATGCACTATATGAAATATGTTATGTACCATAATGTTAACTCTTAGAGAATTTAACAATTAATCATCTCTAGATCAGAGTTATTATTCTGTATCATCCAGAGAATGATATTTTTTTATATTGTAATATACTGTTTTTACAATATTTTAATTCTATGAAAACCTTAAATATTGCATACCATTTCTAATATTCTACTTAAATTCATAGTTCCATTAGTTATTAAAATCAGTTTTCAACATATTGAAAAATCATTAGGGAATCTCCAATAACTCTAATATTAATAAAAAATATTAAATGACATTAGTAATATATATAAAATTCTCAAAACTCATCATTACAATTTCCAAGGCATATTGTAGCATATTTAAAATCCATTTAGGTAATTTGATAACACATTTTGTCCATATCAGTTACAAATTTAATTTCAGCTTCCATAGCCATTATCCATGTGATATTATCTGATTAATACAATGACATTAATTCTTGTTAATATTGTAGTGGTTACTCACACTTCCATTTAACTTTATTTTTCATCAATCAGAGTATGTATATCAAACTCATCAAGATCACATGGAAGACAATTCTCTTTTCATCCAATAGCACTTTTCATTTTTTTCACATGAAATTAAATTCAACAATATTAAGATACAAAGGTTAATTCCCAAAACACTAATTAATATATCAAATATTTTCCCAATTTATTAATGGATATAAATTGGTATGTAAAATGGTAGGGAGATTCAATACTTGTTTTCTATATGAACTTCAATGTTTCATATCATAGTTTTTTTGGATCTTCATCATCACCCAACTTCAATATATACGAAATTATCCCCTTTTTGAAATATTAATGAAATATAAAGCCAATAATAGTAATATGACCTATACCAATAGTTTGAGATTAAAATTAGTATTGGTATGGGGTTTGACTACCTATATAAAATATTTGGTAAAACTGATGGTATAGGTACGTTATATGGACACATATAACAATATTTTGACTAAATAATTTGTATATGTATGGGTTTATTCCAAATATATCAATGGGTTGTTCAATTTTCTTATAGAATTTTCTTTTGTTCAACTATATGAATGGTAGAAAAAGCTATTGGTATGGGCCACCTATTCCAATAGTTTGACCAAACTATTGGTATAAGTGACACCATTATTTATGTGTATTTTTTTATATATACTTACATATAGTTATGTATATGTACCCAAAAATTTATTTTTTAGAGTGTTAATGTCTTTGTAAAATAACTATGAGGTTTTTGAATCAATAATTGATGCTTATTTTTTAGAGTACCTATTCTAAAATTTTGATGAAACCATTAAAATATGTATTTCCCATTAAATTACCCATTCTAATGGTTTGAGAGCTATTGTTATAGGACAAATATACTAATAGTGTGACCAAATTGTTTTTATATGTTTTTATTAATGGTATTTCACCAAAATTATCAACAAACCATTGGTATAGGCTATACCAATTATTCCAAACCACTAGTACAAAATTATTTCCAATGTTACACCAACACAACTCTCTTTATCACTATCCAATAACGCACTTAAATCTTAACATTTTTATTTGTTTTCAATATCATTTTATAATAATTTAAATTCTAAATTTAATATCATTCTCCCACTTATTGGAAATAATTGAAAATGATAATCTGAAAGTGAAAATCTCACTAATCTTATTCTTTTTACTGATATAAAATTTTAAAGCCCCTTTGTAAATATCGAATCTTTTTAGAGAATGGTGGAATAAAATTTCTCTAAGAAATTACATCTAAATTATTGAACTTTGATTCCACATGAGATAATCTAGTGTAAAAAATAGTGGCTATTAATTTAGACACCAAGCATGTCTATTTAATTTTCTAGTATGTGATATCAATTAAGAAATATCCTCATAAGAAATATTCAAGAAGTTTTATAAATAAACATCCATAATAATCTATAAAAACAGATTAAAAAAATTTAATTTCAAGAAATTATCTACCCATTCCAGCTACGTTACACTTAAATAAACCCACACAATAATTAGATTTGATATAATCAAATAAAGCGTGGGAATTTTATTGTTCATAACTCATCTTAAGTTTTTTGTATAAATTTTAGTTTCACTTGAAATAATTATATTTTGGTAGTTTCTTTTCTCAAACCCCCATAAATGGGTAAACTCAATCAATTATCATCATGGCTTGTCTTATTTAAAATAAAATTTATGAATTTTTTTTTGATATAACTTGAAATTTTTCATGGGGGAATCATGTTACTCTTTAAAGCATTCCATGATGGATTTATCTTCGAGTTTAAAGGTGGTAAAAATGTTCACCATGTTGTACCTTTATATTATTTACCATTAATTACATATGTGGAAAAACAAAAACTAAAAATATGGAAATAAGGTGGGCCTTTATATCTCTTTAATAATAGAAAAAAGGATAAAAATTTCTTCAAATTATAGATACTCTTTTATTTTCAGATCCATATTGGTGAGAAAACTTCATGATTTCTCCTTGTTTGACTTTTTAAACTAGAGTGGTTATGATAAAATGGTATTCATTCCTTTCACTGACTTCTTATCATATGGAATTGTATTTTTTACATTAGCTTGAATAGAAAATTCAATCTTTTCTACTTTATCCATCTTCTTTTCCATTAATATTAATCAAGAAATAAAAACCATGCATTATTTAGAGTCAGGATTAATTTTTTTGGATTTTACACATTTATTATTAAGAATTCTTGGATAACCATTTATTAAAAACATCTAATAAAATATAGATTCTTTATCTTGGATGTCTTACACCAAACCTAACCTTATGATTTTTCTTGGATTAATTAAACTCTTTGTTTAATCTCTCTTCCTCTGTAATTAATATTCATAGATTGATTACAATGATTTATGATGTGGAATTTTCTACCACTATTGAATAATCACTTCCTTATTGTAACATACTTTTATGACTTCTTATTGGGTGTGTTTTATTTTTGAATTTTCTTTACTTTCTTAAACACCATGAAAATATAATATTTTGTTATTATTTGTTTCTTGGTTATATTTTTTCATCATCTTACTCTTGGAATAAGAGAGTTAGGCTTAGTAGATTTAAACTAGTCTTTTTCACCATAGTGACCAATCTTATTACATTTTAGATAGAAATTATCTAATATTTCATATCCATTTAAAGTATAAAAAATCACATTATTTTGTTTACCTTGTCTCAAATTTTTATTTCCACATTGATGTACACATTTTTCTAATATCTATAAGATGAAATAATATCCCAAAAATAAATTTCCATGTGTCAAAATATCTCATAGCACTACCAATGTCCAAAAATAACATTCTTTTATATTTAACTAAAGTATGGAAAAACAATACAACATTATTTTTTAGTACAACCAACTCTTTTTTTGATCTTGGTTTGGGGATAAACTTTTTTGATTTTTCTTACATTCACCCACTATTTTTTGGGCTTTTATAACATTTATCACAACTTTTTCATGTTAATAATTAAATTTGTAACATGTACTAGTATACAAAAAAATTAGAAAAAACATAATTTTTTTGAGTATGGGTCACTTATTTATTTGAGCATGATCTAGGTGTTTCAAGAGACAATTTCAGGATCTTGTTCCCAGTAGAGTCATTTTTTTGAAAAAAGAAGAATATTAGAAGAATCATTCATGTAAAATCTTCTTTTATAATTATATTTGAGATATTATAGTATGTTTTACTTCCATATTTATCAATTGGACTTCTAGTTTAATAAATTTCAAATTAAGGATATTTTTGTCATCCTATATATATTTTAATATTTCTTACCAATTTCTATTTATCATTTCAGTATAGTACTAATAGTTTTTCTATTTTCTTGAATATATTTATAAATATCCTTAGTTATATTTTCTTTGATCCCTAATTGTTAATACTTGACATCAATGATATCTTTATGAGTTTATTCCAAATAAGGGAACCATTCTCTACATAATTAGATTATTTTAGTTTTCTAATAATTTAATTTCTGTAATTTTTCTTCAGCCAAGGTGTATTTTTCATTAATGAACAACTGAAGTGGTTTCTTAGCTTCAAAATTTTTTAATGATAGTTTTTCAAACTTATGGATTCCTAATTATATATATATATATAATATATTCGTAAATTTCTTCCTATAATTTTTAATCATGTATAACCTTGATATATTAAAAAATATATATGTGAAGACTTCAGTATGGATATTTTTCAGATAGGTTCTTATTTTAAATTAAAGACCATAAAGTGATTCACTGTGTTCATAGTCTTTATAGTTTGAATAAGATTCTGAAAGTTGAAACTTTTAAATAGATATGATAAATAAACTACCACTTTAAATACCTTAAATTAGTTGTATATTCTTTTTGTCCATTAGGGTTTTTCTTAACTAATTAAACTATATTTTATTCTCATTATTCAATGTTTTAATGAAAACCTTCACATATAATTTGAAAGGTATGAAATATATATTCTATATTTAATTAAAATCAGAACCTTATTCAAATATACACTTCATATATATAATTTTAAAAAAATGGAATGAAAATAGATCCAATCAGTGGAAATTGGATCAGATCTGATGTCACATAAAATGACAAACATGATCTTTCAGTCACTGAGAGGTGGGGGCATGAACTAGTGTGACTATATTTTACTGAATTCTTTTCAAATTAATTTTTCAAAATTAACATTTAAAAATATTCTTCAATTACTATTAATGGATTTTATTATGATATACCAACAAAAAATACCACATTAAAAGATTTAAATAAAAGAGACAATCATAAGATCTATTTTTATGAGGTTAGGCCTCGATGTGGGAATAACTATCTTACCATGTTTTGGTCGAGTCCAAGACACAAATTTATACTACAAAACTCTTGTGAATTTATAAGACTCAATTTTCTACATAATCTAAATTTGACTAGAAATTTAGTTTTTTTTCTTTTAGGTGACTCTAATTTTTTTTTCATTTTACCCTTGCGGACAATCTCATATAATTTTCTTGACCAACATGTTGGTCCCAAAATAAATGTTTACCCTAGGATAGAATTTTAGTGGAATTCTGAGTCGTTTATGTTTTTGGGAAAAAATTATTAGTTAATTAATTTTATATTAAATTTTATGTGTAGGTTTGGGTGGATGTATATTATGAAAGGACAATAAGATTGAGATTCTGATTATATGAATGAGTTCGGAATAAGGATTTTTTCATAGGAATGGTACAATACTAAAATTATTTTTTGTACTCAAGACTGATGTTAATGGGTAATTAATTAATTAATTAATTAATTAAATTAGATAAAACCATAACACCCTTAGATTTTAAAAGAATAATATTATGATTCATAATGTAAATGAAATGAAAAAATATGATTATAAAAGAATAAAACACCCCAAAAAATTATGATATTATTCTTTTTCAATAAATTTAATCACATCGATAGCTTACAATGCATGAAAAACCGAGTTTGAAGAAAATATGATACTCTATTAAAATATTATTATGTAAATATTACCATTATAACTTAGATATTAATTTGGTGAGTATGAATATTAAAAACTAAATTTAAAAAATATTTGGTTTACACATAAATAAAATGGATGTCTATTTACTATAGATAAAATTAAAACCATTTTGAAGGAAAAAAGAAATGTTTTCTGAAAAACTGTATATTTTTCTCTAAAAAACTACTAACTCAAGCTTTTTTAACATTATTTAAAAATAATTTTTAACAATTTTATAAATTTTATTTGATTAACTAAAATGAATTTTTGAAATCAAAATATAAAAAATTTCCTATGGTGATTTTTTCGGGAAAATTTCACTTTTTTTAATGAATAGTAAAAAATAATGAATTTTAATTGAGAGATTTCATTTTGTTTAAATTATTTAAAGTCTTATATTATATTTTTAATATGTTTTAAACTAAAATTATTTCAAATTTATATAAATTAATTAAATTTATGTGAATGAGATCATTTTTATATTTAATTTTTATATAAAAACTTTGTAAACTTTTGAAAATTTTGTCTTTAAAACCCCATTTTATCATCATGTATTTATGATTAGTTTGAAATTAAAAAATTACACTTAAGTGAATTTAATTTGGAAAAATGGATTCCATGTTTTTAGTCATATCAATTTATAATTTCAAATATCTTTAACTCAATTTTTGACCAAAATGAATAGTGAATGAAATAAAAATTAATTACAATGGTTATGGTAAAAATTTGTTTATCGGAGGTTAAAATAAATAATATAGAAAAAAGTGATCTATAAAATTGTATAAAAACAATTTGGTAGGAAATATTTTGGCCATTAAACATCTAATTTTTTAAAATAGACCATATTATAAACTTGTAACATATGAAAATTGTGGGTACACTCAATTCTTTTCAAAAATACTATATGTGTCGTCTCCCCCAATTATAAATGTGACCCCTTCTCCTCCTCTCTTCACACTATTAATACCCATTAGTTGGAAAAATAAATTCCTGAATATCTTTCTATATCCCATACCCTAATCCCTTAATCCATATTTTTTTGAAAAAATCCATCCTTGGAAGGCTTTTGGGGTAAACCTAAGGAGGATACCCAAAGAATATGTAACCCTCTTCAATGATCATTTTTATTTTATTTTTTATTAACCTCAATAAATTATTATTATATCATGATCATATAAAACATTATTATATTAAATATACTAGGATATTTTTTACAATAAGGTTGTGACCTAAAACAGTCTCCACTTTCATCAAATGGGTTACGAAATCATTATTCTTGTGTACAACGGACTACCACCTTACAAGCTGATGTCATTTTTTTTTCCATTAATATGTATCATGGTTCAAAATTATGATGGATTAAAAGTATCAATATTATATTTATAACATAATTATACCTCTGGTGTAATTATATCTTATATATATTTTTTACATAACATTATATTAAGGATATGGCAATGCCGCTCGTGTGTACGTAGGACTACCACCTCACAAAGATATATGATTCTTTTTTCACTAATGTGTAACATGGATGGTAATAAGGGAAAATATAATGATTATATGTGATATAAATAAAATTATTATGATATTAATGAAATATTTATCAGTCTGTAAATACAATTTATCATTTTCTTTCTTCCCTATTCAATCACTGAAAAAAGTGATTACATCACTCATGTATGTGTGGACTGCCACCTTCTTAAAGCAATGTGACTCTCTTTTCATCACCACACCACATATATGGTACACATATAATTATATATGAAGAACTATTTTGGTATATATTACATGATTACAATTCTATAATGATAAAATATTACTTATATTTTCTCCATAATGATTGTTAAGAAATTGAAACATTACTCAGGAGTATATACGACCTACCGTCTCCAGGATTGTAACATACATCATTTATTAATACCAAATTTCATTATTTTTCTAAAAAATTATAATTTATATATAAATATAGTAATTATTTTTTGATTATTATTTTGTAGATGTTTAAATAATGACCTTTTGACCATAGTAAGTCCACCGAAGTCGGTCTTGAAACATAATACAAATATCATCCAAATATCCAATTTAAACTTAATTGATTAAGTAATCATATATAACATGGTAATAACTGATATAATAGTAATAATAAACCTGAATTTTTTCCCAATAAATTAAATAATTAACATAATTTTATTATTCATGAAGATAATGACACACATGATGAATCAAACTCAATATAAGTGACATCATCTCAATTTTCATTAATCAAGGCCTATTTTGATATTACGAACCTATATTATTTTACAATGCATATATACAACTCCTTTTAAATTTTATATTAGTAATTTATCTATTATAATGGTATTTAATTTTTTTAATGTTATTTTTTCATGGGGATTGTGATTTAAATATTTATAAAGTGATAAGGGACGTTTCTTTAATAAAATCATCTTTTAAAATTTTCCTTTAAACTCTCTTTAATAAAAAATTTATAAGGTAAATTTTATGTCACTTTTACATTATTTAAATGTTTTTCAAAAGGATTATTTTTAGGTGTTTTATATGGAACATTTTGACAAATGATAAAAGGAATGTTCTATTTTTAACGTACACAATGACAAAGGCTTTTCCACTTCCATGAACATTATCTGATTTCAAGATTAATTTGAAATATTTCATGTATTCTTCAAATAAATACCCTTATCCATTTTTTGGAATTTTAGTATTGAATATTGGTTTTCAAAATAAAAGGGTATAATTATATTGAAAATAGTTTTTTAAAAGTAAAGGCTATTTTCATATCCAAAACTTTTTTAATCATGAGTTTACAAGAGTTTGTCAAAAATTTTATGTTTTAATAGTTAAATAATAATTTTTTTTATTAATTATATGTTAATTGATCATTATATGAAAAGGGTGATATTGATACAGCTTATTTGAAGGGTTTATCCCCATTATAGCTCATAGGCGAGCCCGATATAGCCGATGTGAAGGATTGAGCCCCATTATAGCTCATAAAAAATAAGTGAGCCCAATATTTATTATGTCACGAACCAGATCTGGTTTCCACTTATAAAGGCATGAACTCCAGACCTTGAAAAGTCCCAAAGGGAATTACCTATCCCCATGGGCTGGCACAAGTGCCCGAGTATCAATAAATTAGGTTTGGGAATGATTTACCCGAGTATGAAAGCATAAAACATTAAAAACAATCAATAACAAGAATCTGAAATTTTCATGCCAAACATGTCTTAACAAAACCAGAAATGAATAAATAAATTTAAATACTGTACATGTGGTCCAAATTCAAATAAAGAAAAAAGAAAGACATCCACAGGGACTCCACATGACAAAGGGGTCATCACCCCCGAGCCGTCTCCACAACACCGCACCGCAGGAGGGGTCTAACAACCTGCGCCGCCTTCACCCGAGGATTTACCATTACCTAAGTCAAACATAACCAATTATATTTACACCAAAGGGGTGTAAGTATGCTGTGATACTAATCCCAATAGTATACCGACCAATCATTCCAAATATTATTCAATACAAGGTGATTAAACAAGTAGTTTTAATATGTAAAGGAAAGGAGTGATAAATTCCAAGAAACATAACATTCAATTGAAAATAGCTTTCAAACTAAAACTTTCAGAATGTTAAAAAATTTAAATAAAAAATGATATCTAATGTAATTCATAGACAAATACACCCTATGATAATGGAAAATACCACAACTCCAATGAGAACCAAAACTGGGAACACCCCTAGGAAACTAGTTAGTCTCAGGACCTAAGTACCTCGTACCTCGGTGTAAAGTTTCCAATTCACAATTAATTACCATGAAAGAGAAACTATTAGGGAACACAACCATAAAAAATTAATCCCCAAACATCATATACATAGTTTAGTATGAGTTTTTATTATCCATTTTCTCAGGGACACAACCCATCCGGTTCATTAGCCGTACTAGTACATATCCGCCTACCTAGGTACCCAGACTTCCCCCTTTGTGATCAAACATTTTCATCAAGAAAAAAACATACCTTTGCATATAAAAACCACACTTCTAGTAATATAAAAAAATTAAAGTATCTTTTCAAAATTTATTCCACTTAAATCACACAAATACTTTTTTATTTTTAACAAAATAACTTCACAAAAAACTAACAATGTTTTGCACAAAAAATCCCTCTAAACCCTAATTTGAACACCATGTGCATACTCATATCTTCTAAAACAGAATTTTAAATACTAATAAAATTTCTATAAACCCATTACATGATTTATAAAACAACCCCAATAAGAATCACATAGAATATCCATGTAAAACACCCAATTTAACACCAAATTGGTTATCAAAAATCTTTTACTTAACAAACGTCACCCAAAACCAATTTTACAGAAAAAAAAGGATAATAAAATTTAAAACATTATTTTAAGCCCTAATATAGCTAAATAAAATCAACTAAATAATTATAGGGCTGCCCTTAATGAACTAATAAATTATTTATATGAAAAACCCCCAATTTCACCTAAAATTGGAACATAAAATTAATTTGATTTTTAAATACCAATAAAACCAAATTTTTCACCAATTATAAAATTTAATAAACAATAATATATCAAAAATACAGAAGATAGGTCAAAAATTGTTCATAAAATATGTAATCACCGACCAAATTGATGTAAACCCTTGAATAATTTTTCGAAAATCAAATTGCACTACCACCGCACCAAGAGAGACATAGATGAAGCCTAAAACCACAATAATAGACCAAGAAAACCCAAGGTTAAGCCCTTGGTTTGAAAAACTACCCTATGTTACTTTGGTACTTCAAAGAAATGGCAATAAACTTTATAAAAAGGGGATGAAATAATAGGGAGAAACACTTGAGATTGTGTGAAGTTCGTCCACCAAATCCTCCTTCAAAATGGAATTCCAAAGAGGTTTTGAGAAGCTTTGGGGGCTTTCGGGGATATTAGGTTTGAATAAAAGTAGAAATTTCTAGATTTGGATAAATTTCAGGAGGGAAAATTGGCCATTTAATTTTTTTTAATTACTTGGACATTGGTGCACGGTTTGTGTGCACGATTTGGAACCGTGCACCTAAAACTTGCACCCTCCTTACTCCCCTCAAAACATGTCCAAAAGCCTCAAAATTTGGTAGGGTATTGGGGGGGACATGGGGGGGGGGATTTTAGGATAATAGTATAAGAAAAATAAGTACCTTTAATGAAGATCTGGGGTGTGAAAATTCTCCCCACCATAAAAACATTCTTTCTAGGAAAGTAGACTAGACGTTTGATTGGAAAAAAAGAATGGGTACTCATCCTCAACACATGAATTCCTCTCCCATCTTTCATGGGTATCACTACCATTATTCTAAACAACTCAAACCACCAAAATAGAATTCTATAGAAGAACCATCCCTGGGGATTCCACTATTTTCATTGGGAGCTAAAAAACCGACAAGTCAGGCTCTATATCTAGTTCTTCTCAACTCAGCACATTAGAGAGATTTGGGTTGTATTTATTCAACATGGAGACATTGAAGATGTAATGTATTGACATCAAATGAGAAGGTAAGGCCATATTATAATCCACCTTTCCAATATGCCTGGTGATCTCAAAAGGGCCAACATATCACGATGTCATCTTCCCTTGCTTACCCAATCGACGATGGCCCAGATGAGGGGCCACTTTCAAGACACCTTGTCACCAATAGAAAACTCCAGGTCTCAACGCCTCTAATAAGAATAAGATTTATGATGACTCTGATCTTCCAACAAGCACTTCCTGATCAATTTTACCTTCTCAGAAGTCTCCTACACAAGGCTCGACCCCAACAGTGAAGTCTCACCTACATCGGACCGATATGGCCGACCATAGAGCACCTCAAAAGGGGCCATTAAAATCTAGGATTGGTAAATTTTATTATAAGAAAACTCAACCATTCCCAAATGGTTATCCCATGAACCTCTAATGTCTGAAATACATGCACATAGCATGTCCTCCAAAATCTGATTCGCCCGCTCTGTTTGACCATCCGTCTGACGATGGTATGACATGCTCATCTTAATCTGGGACCCCAAGGCCTTCTAAAGGCCATACCAAAATTGATAAGTGTTGTGGGGGTCTCTATATGAGACATCTACTGATGGCACACCATGGAGTCTCACCACCACTTGAAGATACAAATGGCCCAACTCATCCACATTACCTATATCATTAATCAGAATGAAGTGGGATGATTTGGTAAGATGATTAATCAACACACAAATTTAATTCTTACCTTGAGGTGTATAAGGAAATACAAAAATGAAGTACATGGTGACATCATCCCACTTCTAGGTAGGAATTGGAAATGTATTGAGCAAACCATAAGGCCTCTGATGCTCTGCTTTCACCTGCTGGGATGTAGAACATCTCAACAAAAAGTCCACTATGTCATGTCGCATACCTGGCCACCAGAACTATCAATGGAAATCATAATACATCTTGGTTTAACCTAGATGGACTAGCACATTGATACTTGTGGATATCTTTCATCACCACCTTCCACAGAGATAAAAACACTACTACGTGGACCTAGAAGCACATGATGCCCTCGACAGACGATGACCAATCATAGGATGTCTCCCAGCATGAATAAACTGCGTCAACCACTAAAAAATCTCATTAATAGGATGTTCCTTCTGAATCAACTCCAATAGATAAGGATTCAACTGGATGCTCTCTAAGAATGCACCTCCACTGTGCTCTTTGATCTCTACATGCATCTAAGCAAAGAGTCCCATCAAAGCCCACACATCACTAGACTTCCTCAAAGTCGGCACTAGAACTCTTATTCTCAAGGCGTCATCCACCACATTACCCTTTCATTGGGTATATAAAATTTCAAAGTCGAACCCCAGTGAGTACTCGATCCAATAATGCAACCTCAATTTGAGGTCCTTCTCTAAGAAGATATAGGACAAGATTTTGTTATCATAGTAGACCAAAAAATTCTCCCCAAAGAGAAAATGATTCAAAGTCTACAAAGCATAAATCACCAATGCCAACTCTAAGCCATGGGTTAGGTAATTCTTTTTGCGTGGTTAGATATGACAAGATCCATATGCCACCACATGATTATCCTGTATAAGAACACACCCAAGACCCATACATGAAGCATCACAATAGAATACAAACCCTTTTCCAACCATTGTAAAAATAAGAATTAAGGAGGTAGTCAAACACCAATTTATCTCCACGAATGATTCCTGACATTATAGTTCCCATAAAAACTTCATGCCTTTTTTGGTTGCGCTCGGTCATCGGTGAAGAAAGTTGAGATAAATCCCAAAAAAACTGTCTGTAATAACCAAAAGGCCAAGGAAACTCCTAATCTCGAACATATTATTCAGTTTCTCCCATAACTTGACCGCACTAATCTTCTATGGGTCCACAAAACCCCCTGATTTGAGATCAAATACTCTATAAATTTCCCCTCCCCAATCCAAAAAGTGATTTTGGACAACTTTGAAAAAGTTGATGCTCTCACAAGGTGCCCAGATCGATCCACAAGTGACATTAATGTTCCTTCTTAGAGCCAGAGCAAACTATGATGTCATCCAAAAACACCACAAAGAAGGAATCAAGATACTGATGGAACACCCTGTTCATGAGTGCCCTAAAGACCACTGGAGAATTGGTCAATATAAAAGGCATGAACAAATACTTAAAGTGGTTGTACATGCTTCAAAAGGCCGTGTTCGGGATATTTTCCTCCTTCACCCTGAGTTGATGGTATGTTGAATGATAGTCTATTTTTGAGAACCAATTTTCCCCCATTAAACTGATCGAACCAATAAGATATCTTGGGAAAAGGGTATTTGTTCTCAACTGTTACCTTATTCAGCTTCTAGTAGTCAATTCACAACCAGATGGATCGATCAGCCTTTTTCATGAACAACAAAGGAGCAGCCCAAGAAGTAATGATCAGGAGAATGAATCCTTTGGATTATAAGTCATATAGCTATATCATTAATTCCCTCAGCTTGGTAGAGGCCATGTGATATGAGGGAAGAGATGTCGGTAGTGTTCCCGGTGCCAGATCAATCGATAACTCCACATCCTGATCCAAAGAAAAACCTAGAAAATAATCTCGGAATACCTATGGAAACTGATTAACTACATGAGGAAGTGAACCTTTTGGTGAAAGACCATCGTAATCTAGTGAAATTGAATAATAAATATAATATAAGACTTCAAATATTTGAGAGTGATGGTCCTACGTGACCTTACTGAAGATCCCATTATCCATGAAAAACCTGGAAACTCCCATAAAGTGCTGTGAAACTCACTCACTGCTTATAGAAATAAATGTGTGCCTGGAAGTATACTATCCAATCCATTCCAAGTATTATGTCAAAAAGTTCCATATCTATGACCAAGAGGTCCTAATCTATCTCAACCCTTGACACAAAAAGCACACACAATGGGCACCGGATGTTAGGAGCCCATTGTATGGAGAAGGAAGTACAAAATGTTTGTTGTTATAAAGTGTTGTCTTTTTTTTTTGTAAAATAAGATATACCAATTCAATTTGTAAAAGACATGAAAATTAGATTATGATTTTCTAATTTGTGTTTCATAAATATAATAAGTTAGGAGAACTTATGATGCAAGCTTTATAATGGAAAGTGAGAGTAAAGTTGATATCAGTCATATATAGTTTTGATTGGAAGGAAAGATTCTAGTGAAAGACAGGGAAGTTATAATACTTTCCATGGAATATCTGATGATACAAAAGCTGTTTGATCAAAGGTTACATATCATGATATTGGATTTTATGATGAAATTTTAAGATTGGTTATAGAATTTAGTGAAGAGAATCATGAAAAAGGAATGAATGATCTGTAGGCGGTATAAAAGAACGTTTTAAGGTGGTGTTATTTTCCATTGTTTTCCAAATTTTTAGGCATGAAAATCAGGAGATGGATAAATGTGTTTTTTTTCAAATGATGTTTTTCACAAGTTTGAAGATGGATTATAATTTTGTGCACAAGTCATGATTCAAGGTCATAACATCAAAAACTGACAAAGTCATGGAGTGTGTAGAAAACTGGGCAAAGTGCGCAAAAAATAAAAATGTGCAAAAGATTCGTTTTGCACGCAATATAGAATGCGGTTTGGAATTTTCTGCACAAGTGGTGCTCTGTTATCAAAACAAAGAAAAATGGTAAAGGCATGAAGCAATCGAAAAACTCAAGATAGTGCATGAAATATGATGTTGCATGAGAGAGTTTTTATGTGCATGAAGATGGTTTTACGTGCAGATTAGTGTTTTTCATGCAGGTTTAAAAATTCCTATAAATAGGAGGTCACCCCCTCTTATTTTTTAAGGTTTGACACTTAGATAAATCCCTATCTATGAAGTGTGTAAAATTTTACGCAAGAGAGTTGCGTGAAAAGAAAGAGGTCCGTGTGGAAAAAGGGAAGTTGCACAAAAAAGTGAAAAGTTGCACAAAAAGGAATGTTGCGTAAAATAGTTTTCCATTCCAAAAGTAGATTTTTTCACGCAAGTCATTTGAATTGCGCAAAAGGTACCTTAAAGGATGCATGAAAAAGTAATGGTCTTTGCATGTATTTTGTTGTATTCATGGGAGTTTTTACCAGCTTCTAGGTAGGAAAGTGAAGATTTGTACTTTAGATAATACATCTATTCAGTTTTAAAGAAGCACTGAAATACTATGATTCCCTATTTGTGCTAATAGGGTGCCCACACACTTTCAGATTGTGTTCTGAGTGCTACACAAGTGAAAGGGAATATCCTACTCATTTTATTCCAAATAAAAGGATTTTTTTTCAAGTGGATTGTGTGGTACTAGATTATTTTTGTACCATACCAAGGACGTAGCTACTCTTGTTGAGTAGTGAACCTTGTGAATCTTGTGTTCCTGTGGTAGTGTGTGTTCAGTGGGGAATGAAATATTTAATAGGAGGTGAAGGTTGTTTCAAAAAGTAGAAACATAATAGAAAAATATATAAATGATTCAACCCCTCCCCCTATTAGTGGTACTTGGATCCTAACTGGGTAAATTCAATTCGTATCAAAGTGACAGGTTCCCTTCGTTTGTTCTTTTCTGAAGTTTTGAAGAGAGGATTTGATGTAGAATCTGAATTGTGGGAACCGTAAGGGGATTCTAATATTTTATGGGATGAGTTATCATATCTATAAATATATAATGATGCCTTATCTTATGTCTCATGGATATGAAGTTCTTGAAACTACAAAAAATGGATTTCCTACTATTGATGATAAGGTTCCTCTTACTCCAGTCGATAAGAATAATCTTGAGAATGATGGAGGAGATAAAAATGCGTTACTATCATCACTTTATAAGAGTGAATTTTAAAGAGTGAATGGTGCTGCCACATCCAAATGAATCTAGGAAAAATAAAAAATCATCAATGAAGGAAATACAAAAGTGAAAAAGGATAAACTTCAAATCTGGTTCCTGAAGTATGAAGACTTGAAGATGGTTGATCATTGTATAATTGGGGGCTTCGTTACCAGTGTAAATGACATTGTCAGTACAATTAGATGTCTTGGTGAAAAGTTGGAAGATTCTACATTTTTTTGAAAAGATCCTGATAATTCTTCGCGAAAAAATTGATGCTAAAGTTTCATCACTGGAAGACAGATATCTTGAAACATTATCACTGGATGATTTTCATAGCACTATCATCACTTATAAAATGATAAGGGAGAAAACTATGCGGAGAATAGGAAAAAATGATAGAGAAATGACTTTTAGAAGCATTTAAAAATCTTGAGTCAAGAAAGATGTCTACCACTTCTGGTTCTAGTAAGACTGGATGTAAATCTGAGCTGAAGAAGAAAGTCACAATTGAAAATATGAAAGTTGGCAGACAACACAATTCTAGTAAGAAGACTGTTGAGAATCATGTTCAAAAATCCAGTCAGTATGGATGTTTCTGAGGAAAATATTCATTTTATGGCTATTTTTGGTATTGTGGTGGATTTGGACACATAGAAAATATTTGTTGGTTTAACCAAAAACATTTACAACTATTCCAAAAGTTTTGAAATATAAGGATTAAGGGGGAGTAATTCCTTTAAAAATAGAAAAATTCTAAATAAATTTTAGATGATATCTGATAAGGTTGGTGTGAATGTTGATAAAAGGTTCCAACCACTAGAAACTATTTGTGAAAGATCTGATTGACCTAGACATCTTTATAAGGGCTTCCTTATTATGGTACTAGAGAAAAAAAGTTTCTTAATAATCCTCCTAAGCCAGAGTTTTTAATATCTAAAAGGGATAGGTCTTCTAAGTCAAAAAAGAAAGAGTGAAAGGTTGTCTGGCCAGAACACATTGACTTGGCTAGGAAACTGGTGGTAGCACAACAGGAAGTGGATGAAAATGAAAAACAAAATTCTCTCATTGTTGAAACTACTTTAAAATCTACCAAATTATAACATCCATGGATTATTGATAGTGAGTGTTCCTCTCATATAATAGGAGACTTAAATCTGCTGAAAAATTTGAAAGACTTCAAAAAAGGAAGAATGAAATTTGGAAAAGTTGAATTTCTAAGGATCAAAGGTGTTGGATCATCCATAATTGGAAAAGAAAAGATGAAATCTAGGAAACCACTATATGTTGATGGGATGAAACATAACTTACTTAGTGTGTCACAACTTTGTGATGAGGGAAACAAATTAATCTTTAAAAAAGTTGCATTTGTTGTGAAAAATAAAAATTATGGAAATATAGTTACAAGAGGCCAACATACAAGAGGGAATTTGTTCCAAGTTGGTGAAGTGATGAACTCTTGTTACATGGGTGTGGTTGATGAAAATCAGTTATGGAATAAAAGGCTAGAATATTTGTTTTAGAAAAACATGTTCAACTTATCAAAGAGAGATAGTGTCTGACATATACTTGATTTATCCAGAAGAAGATATTGGTGTTACAATATTTGTTAGAAAGGGAAGATTACAAAATCTATGCATAGAGAGTTGAAATTCACTCAAAAAGACACTTAAAACTCATACACTTTGATATTTGTGGACCAATGAGAAAGTAATCAAAAACTAGAGATATGTAATTTAGCAATTTGATTGACGATTTTACTTACATTACTTGTGTTATGTACGTGAGACATATGTAAGATTCTCTGACACTGTTTATGAGTTTCAGGAGGAAATAATAGAAGGAATGTGAGTATTTAGTGAAAAAGTTGATAACTTATAATGGTGGTGAGTATAAGAATGAAGAGTTTGAAAGTTATCTTGAGAATCATGGAATTTGGCATGAATTCAATTCAACATACACACCTCAACAAAATGGGGTTGCTGAAAGAAAGAATTGATTTCTAGTGGAAATGGGTAGAAATATGTTACCTAAACATAGTATTTCACATTATTATTGGATGCAAGCCATGACCACTGAAGTGTAGATTCAGAAATAATGTTTCTATAGGCCAAACTCAAATATGACTCCATACAAAATGTTCTATATAAAAGCTACAAGTCTAAAATAGTTTATATTTTTTGGAAGTCCATGCATTATAAAGAAGAAAGGTGGAAACCTTGGAATGTTTGAGAAAAGAGGAGATGATATAATTTTCCTTGGATACGCTCTAGAAGGAATAGGATATATATGTCTCAAAAATGAATCAAGAATAATTATTGATTCCTTATATGAAAAAGATGCTGAAAATGTTGTGAAAAAAAAATAATTCATATGCTGATGTGGATGTTGAGCAGGATAATGAATATTTTGTTAACGATTCTGATAATTCTATAGATTGTCTTAATTTTACTCAAGAAGAGGAATCCAACTCAGAAATCTCGAGTGATGAAGATGAAGTTCAAAAAACTCATGCTAGGCTGAGGAAACAAGTGGAGGCTTATATCATTATTGGAGATCAACATCCGAGGATTCAAACAAGAAGAACAACGAATACTGTAACTCATACTTCTCTTTATTCGAAAATTGAACTGATAGGTGTAAATAAAGAATTTGAGTAACCAGAATGTGTTCAATTTATGAATGAAGAGATTGATTAGATAAATAAGAATGATACTTGGGAACTTGTACCCAAGCTGGACAATAAGAATATTATTGGTACAAACTGGGTTTTCTGGAACAAGCTGAATGAAAAAGGTAAAGTAATAAGAAACAAAGAAAGATTCGTTTGCAAAGGTTATTAAAAAATTGAAGGCATTGATTTTGATGAAACCCTTACTACAATGGAAATATTATAAATAATCAGAATATTTCATGCTATTTTTGCACAACGAGGTTACATAATATTTTAAATGGATGTAAAATCCGCATTCTTGAATGGTGACCTCAATGAGGATGTTTACATTAATCAACCATGTGGATTTGTTAATGGGAAGGATGAAAGTTATGTGTGCTGGTTGAATAACGATTTGTATGGGTTAAAATAGGCTCCGAGGGCATGGTATTCTAAATTATATACTTTCTTGAGAAAGAAGAATTTTAAGAAAGGTATAGCTGACATGAATCTTTACATCAAGGTGTGTCTAGAGTTTCCACTGATCATAATTGTTTATGTCGATGAAATTATCTTTGCTGGGAATGATGAAATATCATGTGATAGATTTAATTAGGATTTGAAGAAATTATTTGATATGTCGATGCTTGGAGAAATTAAATACTTTATTGGGCTACAAATTTTATAGAATTCTATCTCAATAAAAGTATGCTAAGGAACTTTTGAAGAAGTTTGGAATGAAAAATTCAAAACCAGTGTCCACACAAATTTCAGTTGGAACCAAGTTTTCTAAAGATGTAGAATACATGGATGTTGATTAGAAAGAGTTTCAAAAGGTTATTGGAAGTCTATTATATTTTACTGCCTCCAGACCTGACACCGTCTATGATGTCACTTTATGTGCAAGAATTCAGAGCACTAATAAAGAATCACATTTGATTGACAAAACAATAATTATCAGATATATCCAAGGCATGATAAATTTTGGAATCAGGTGTGATGGATTAGGAAATGTTGATCTATTCAGGTATTCAAATGATGATTGGGTAGGTAATGTTGATGATCAAAGATCCACATCTGGTGGAGTTTTCCTTCTGAGGAAAAGTTGTGTTAGTTATCATACCAAGAAACTAAATTCAGTGACTCTTAGCATATCTAAATCTGAGTATGTTTCTTCTACTCAAGCTTCAACTCAACTAATGTTGATGAAGGGTGAGTTGGAAGATCTACTTGTTGAAGTAAAGCTACCCATTCTCTTGGGTTGTGATAATCAGAGTGCAATCAATATTACAAGGAATCTGGTACACCATTCTCATTCAAAACAAAATGACATAAAGTACCACTTCATCAAATAGAATGTGCAGAAGAATGAATTAAAGCTGGAGTATATTCCTACATCAGAACAAGTTTCTGACATTTTCACAAAACCTTTACTGAATGAACCATTCGCTAAATTGAGGTTGTGTATGGGTGTCCCACCTCCTTCTCATCAAGGTAGAGATAAATGTATCTGTACCCACTCTAATATTACCTTTGGATAGTGTTTTCAAGAGGGATAACTATTTCATAAATCTATCCTTATAAAATCATGCATAAAGGGGGAGTTGTGGGTAAGCTGTGAATTCAGCATGTATGTGTGAGAACTATTCTAATTGTTTGTTGGAGTGGTTGTAGGAATTTTTTTTCTATTCTAGGAATTATGAAGAAGTGAAGAATGCTGAGGTAGATTATAAAAAAATGTTGTGAAGAAGGCTGGCTAAGGAAATCTGATAATGAACTTTCATAGTCACTATTTTTGGACATCATGGTTTTGGCTATCAATAATTCGTGTTTCCTACAATTAGTTAGCTCACATAGGTTTAGAATTTATGATATGTAATCCATTTCTCAAGGTTTAAATTTTAATGATTTATGAATCTTGGTTGAAAAAAAAATCCTAATGGGGAGATTGTTGGGACCACCTTGGATGGAGAAGGAAGTAAGAACAACTTTCTGTTACAGAGTTTGGTCTTTTGTTGTCAAAGAATATAAATCAATTCACTTTATAAAGGACATGAAAATCTGATGATGATTTAATGATTTTTATTTGATAAATATCATAAGTTAGGAGAACTTATGATGCAAGCCTTATGAAAGAAAGGGGGAGTAAAGGTGATTCCGGTTGTATAATGTTTTTATTGGAAGGAAAGATGTTGGTGGAAGACAGGGATGTTATAATACTTTCCATGGAATATATGATGATGCTAAACTTGTTCAATCAAAGGATTCATATCACGATAGTGGAGTTCATAACGAAAAATAGAGAATGGTTATGGAATTATGTGAAGACAATCATGAAAAAGTAATGAATGATCTAGAGGCGGCATAAACGAATGTGGTAAGGTGGCTCTATTTTTCAGTGTTTGCCAAATTTTTAGCTTGAAAATCGGGAGAGGGAGAAATGTGTTTTTGGAAAAGGATGTTGCACACGAGTTTAAATATGGCTTATAAATTTTCACACAAGTCATGATTCAAGGTCAAAACATCGAGAAATGGGAAAGGTATGGAGTACATGGAAATTAGGCAAAGTGCGAGAAAAATAAGGTTGCACGAAAGATTGGTTTTGTGGGCAATATGGAACGCGGTTCAGAATTTTGCGCAGAAGTGGTCTTCTGAGATCAAAAGGAAGAAAACATTTTAAGGGATGAAGCGTGTGAAAAAATCAAGATAGTGCATGAAATATAATGTTTCATGAGATAGGTTTCACATATATGAAGAGGGTTTTACACGAGAATTAGTGTTTTTCGCGTAGGGTTAAAAATGCCTACAAATATGAGGTGACCCCGTATCACTCATTAAGGCTAAACACTTAGAGAAATACCGAGCTCCAAATAGCATAAAATTTTACACAAGATAGTTTCATGAAAAGAAATATGTCTGCACAGAAAAAGGGAAGTTTCACAAAAAAGTGAAATGTTGCGTGAAAAAGGAAAGTCTCACGAAATAGTTTTCCACACCCAAAGTGGATTTTCCACACAAGTAATTTGAATTGAGTTAAGGGTACCCTAAAGGTTGTGAAAAAAAGGTATGGTCTTTGCACGTATTTACTTGTGTGCATGAAAGTTCTTACTATCTTCTGGGTAGGAAAGTGAAGATTTGTACTTCAAAGAATACACTTAATCAATTATAAAGAAGCACTGAAATACTATGATTCCCTATTTGTGCTAATAGGGTGAACACACACTTGTAGATTTTTTTCCAAGTGCTACATGAGAGAAAGAGAATATCCTACTCATTGTATTCCATATCAAAGGATTGTTTTCTAGTGGATTGTGTGGTACTGGATTATTTACATACCATACCAAAGACGTAGCTACGCTTGTTGAGTAGTGAACATTATAAATCTTATGTTCATTTTTGTGTGTGTGTTAAGTAGGGAAATAACTCTTTAACAAGAGGTGAAGGTTGTTTCAAAAAAGGGAAACATAAAAGAAAAAGACATCACTGATTCACCCCTCCCTCTCTAAGTGATACTTGGATCATGACTGTGTAACATCACCTGAGACCCTTCTCCTTTTGATTTCCCAGCGGCGTCACCAAATCCATCACGAAAGACAACAACTCAGTTGAAAAATTCAGAATTTACACAAAAAAGGAAGAAAGTAATGAAATAGAGGCACCAGTCTCAAAAAGAGTGGCAGTTATGGAAGATACGATCAGAATGGTACCTTAAACTGTTGACGGTCCCACGTATGATCCTGCTGGATCCTGATCCACTGCATGAAGATGTCTGTTCTATGCCTGAGGATGACTACTAGTCTATGGATGTTCCCTAAACTGGATCTGCCTAGAAGATGAACCAACCCTACTACTATGGTCACTAAAATGAGATCCCCTATTCCTCGACAACTCAGACGTACTGGCACTCCACTTGAAGCCATTGACTCTGCCTCACTCAGAATTGGACGCACCACCACGAAGAAGCACTACAAATTCCCCATACCTCCACACTAGTATAAAGGCTTCATAGGAAGTAGGAATACTATTAATATGTGCCCCTACTTCCCACACTGGTGGCACATGATCGATCTCACATCAGAAACCACAGAAAAAAACTGCCTGGAAGAGTGGCCTGAACCGCCACCTCCTTTTTTCACATGATCCTCCCGCTTCCTTTTTATATCGGTGGAGATTCCACTTCCCCTTACTAATACTGATCCAGGGAAACTAGCTACACCCTTCCAGTCAATATCTACCATGCATTCTCGATCAATGACCTTAGCATAAGTCCCCAGCTTAAATAAGAACACCTAAGAGTATATCTCAGGTCACAAGCCTTTCTGAAACATCTTGTCCATCGCTTGCTCATGGGATATGATTATAGGGGAATAATAAACCAAATAAATAAAATGTTTGGCATAATCCATGATAGAAAGATCCCCCAGAACAAGATCTATTAACTCTCAGGATGTGACATATGCCAAGACCTTGGGGCAGTATTGCTCATTGAAGATAGCCTTGAAATCCCTCAGTGCATCTGCTCATTCTACCCTGTCTAAAGATCCAATTACCACCACCTGTGACTGGGAACCTCTAAAAAAAAGTTGTCAAACTTCACCCTAGGATCTTCATGTGTATCCAACAACTTTAACATGCAATCAATCTTCTCAAGCCTTTCCTCTGCTTCCTGGGGTTCTATGCTGCCTTAAAAGGTGGAAAACTTAATTTTCAGGAACTCATGGGCATTGTCCTTTATAGGACCAGTATAATCCTCTATAATAGGATCTAGAATAGGAGTTGGTCCCTATCATAGATCCTAGACATCCTGAATCATTACCTAAACTCACCTCTGATCAATTGGTGTGGGAGAACTCTATTTGGATTCCTCCCGTGGGCGAATGAGAGCTATTTGGGGAGGCATGTTGCTACAAAATGCAACAGTTAAAAAAAAGATAATAACACAATTATGAAATTTTTAATCAAATACATAAAATAAAAACAATAAAAACTCATTACAGTAATAAAAGAAACAACTACTCCACCCCTACCTGATGTCCACATGTGGTTTGCAGCCCACATGTCTCACCAGGAAGTGAAGTCAATAAAACAATTCCAACATCACCTAGTGACTCAAGGTATTTTATCGGAGGTGCGGTCCAGGCACCCTAATCACGACCAAAACCCTAAACCCCCATATTACTAGCTTCTATCTATCCCGACTCATCCCAAAATAGCAATATAACTCGAAAACATATGCCTCCTCTAATACAATTTTTTCACTATTTTGATCTGGTCACCACTAATACCAGCACCAAATCCACCCCATGACAAGGCCCAATGGGATTTAACTATTCCAAAAGGATGGAACAAGTGGCTGAGTATCAATAAATCATGTTTTGGAATGATTTACCCAAGTATGAAATCATAAAAAACTGAAAACAATCAATAACAATAATCTGAAATTTATATACCAAACAAGCATTAAAAAACTGGAACTGAATAAATGGCTTTAAATACATTACAAGTGGTCCAAATACTAATAAAGATATAAAAAATACATCCTTAAGGACTCCACATGACAAGGGGGTCATCACCCTTGAGCCGTCTCCACAACACCGCACTGCAGGAGGGGTCAAACAACCCGAGTCGCCTTCACCCGAGGCTTTACCATTACCTGAGACAAACATAACCAAGTCTACATACACACAAGGGGTGTAAGTAGGGTGTGATCCTAATCCTAATATAATAACACCGACATATTCCAAAGAGTATTCAATACAAAGTGATTAAGAAAACAATTTTAATATGTAAAGGAAAGCAGCGATAAATTCTAAGAAATATAACATACAATTGAAAACAGTTTTCAAACAAAAACTTTCATAATGTTAAAACATTTAAATAATACATGACAGATACTATAATTCACATCCAAACACACTCTATGATAAGTTAAAATACCACAACTCCAATGAGCACCAAAACCAGAAACACCTATAGGCAACTAGATAGTCTCGAGCCCTATATACCTCGAACATCTATGTAATGTATCCAAGTCACAATCAATTCCCATGAACAATCCACTAGTAGCTAACATAACCATAAATCATTTTTCCACAGACATCATACAGATAGTTTATGTTGAATTTTTTTATCCATTTTTTTAGTGAAACATGGACCCAACCCTGCCGGTTCACTAGCCGTATTAATACATATCTGCACACTGAGGTACCTGGGCATCCCCCTTTGAGCTCAAAAAGTTTACGCAAGAAACACACAACCATTTTCACATGAAAATACCACTAATAGTAATATAAAAACAATAAAATATTTTTTCACCTTTAACTTCTCTCAAATCACACAACAAAACTATTTTATTTTTAACAAAATCCTTCACAAAAACTAACAATGATTTCCACACAAAAATCCCTTTAAAACCCCACTTTTAACACCATGTAAACACTAATATTTTCCAAAACAGAATGTGAAACACCCAAAAAATTTCTATAAACCCATTACATGAGTTATAAAACAACCCCAATAAGCATCACATAGAATATCCTTATAAAACACCCAATTTAAAACCAAATTGGTACTCAAAAATCATTTACTTAACAAACATCACCCAAAAACAATTTTGTAGCCACAAACATTGAAGAAGACATGGAATAAATTATTTTCAGCCATAATATAGTTTATTAAATCCAACTAAATAATTATAGGGCAACATTTAATGAACCAATAAAAGATTTATATGAAAACCCCCAATTTCACCTAAAATTGGAACTTAAAATTCATTTGCTTTATAAATAGCACTAAAACCAAATTTCACATTAAAAATAAATTTTAATAAACTTGAAAATATCAAAAACACATATGATATGTCAAAAATATTTCATGAAAAATGGAATCACCTACCAAATTGATGGAAACCCTTGAATCTTTGTGCGAAAATCAAATCGCACCACCGCCACACCAATAGAGACCAAGTTGAAGTATAAAACCACAAAAATAGACCAAAAAACCCCAGGATAAACCCTAGGTTTTAAATCCTACAAATTTTCATATGTGACTTCAAATAAATGGGATGAAACTTCATAAAAAGGGGAGGAACTAAGAGGTATAGACACTTACTTGAGATTGTGTGAAGTTCCTCCACCAAATCCTCTTTCAAAATGGAGTTCCAAAGAGGTTTTGAGAAGATTTGGTGGATGACATTTCTATTAGGTTCGAAGAGGAGGAGGAAGGTCCGAATTAGGACAAATCATGGGAGGGAAAATAGGTTATTTAAAACATTTTTAATGACTTGGACATTGGTGCACGGTTTGGAACCATGCACCTAAACCATGCACCCTCATTCCTCCCCTCAAAACATGTCCTAAAGCCACCAATTTTTTTTTGGGATTAGGGGGAACTTAGTGGGGTTGTTATGATAAAAATATAAGAAAAATAAGTACATTTAATTAAGATCTTAGGTGTGAAATATTAAACAAAATTTCGATTCTAAATTTTTATCATTAAAAATATTTGATCTCGATATAGATTATATGAAGGTTTGATCCCCATTATAGCTCACAAGTGAGACTGATATAGATTATACAAAGGGTGAGCCACAATATATCACTCTAATTAATTGGGTAATGATTATATTGGATGTCGGACATATAATTATTCTAACAAAAGGGCTTTGAAATGGTTTTATGAATATGATTCTCTATGTCACCAATAAGTGGTTTTTAATTTCTTGCAATGGGTTTTAAAAGATTAATTTGAGAATAAAATTTATATATTTTTAATGTGAAATGTTTTTATACAATTTAATAATATTTAAGGTATAGGTAAATATTATATTATTTTTATTATTTTTCACTAGATTATTGGTTTTCTTTATTTTTATGTCCCCTATTGAGATTTTTGTACTCGTCCCATGTTTTTAAAATGTTTTTCATAGGATTTAAGGATGGGTAAGGTAAAGGAAGAAGTAAAGTTTAATTTCCTGGATATTTTCTATTAAAATAAATCTTGATTTATTTTAAAAGTTTTATATTATGAAAAAATGGATACAAATCATGTTTTTGAACTTTTTATTTTATGGTTTTGTTATGTATGATTTATGTATTAATTATCTAAAACTATAAACCTGAAAATATCCTCAAATTTAAGAGGATGGATTACTAAAATAAAATCAAGATTATGTATTATTTAAGGTTATGTAAATATAGTTGGTATCATAGGTGAGTTTAGATAACTTTAGAGTTTAGGATAATGATAAATGTTTACCTTAGAAATATTTTACTTTATGTCTTATTTGAAATGATATATCATTTTAAAATTAATCTAATGATTCATCTAAACTAAGTTTGTTCAGAATGGTTTTCCAAATAGAAAACATAGATGTTGTAGTGGGATGAAATCAATAGTAAAATATCCTTCCAAAGTATCATCTTTAGATGGTTATAATTTTAACATATTAGTTTCTTTTTAGTGGTGGATCAATTAAAAGAAGATATAAATGGTGGTGGTATCCATGATAGGGAGGAACCCAATCAACCACAAAGGAACATGTCTATAATGGATAATTTCATAAGGAAACACCCCCAAAATTCACTAGATAACCTGATCCTATGGTATCCAAATGGTGTATCAATTCTCTTGAGAATATAATTGATATCATGGTATATTCATAATGTCAAAAGTTATCTCTTTACATTTATCATTTTGAAGGTGAAAATGATTGATGGTGGTCTTTGGTTAAGAATACTAAAGGAAAGTATGTTCTTGATTCTTTGAAATGGGATATATTTAATAATATTTTCCACGATAATTATTTCCATATGTTTTTAATATTAGGATGGAGAAACAATACAAGGAAATGGGGAAAATGTATGAATATTCAATGTCTTCATGTGATGAAAATTTTACTAGGTAGGCTAGATACCTACTAGATTTTGTTTGGGAAATTTATAGTAAAATTAATTAATTTTAGTCGAGATTAAATCCAAGATAGGGAAGATCTTTAGCTTCATGATAATTTAAAATTTATGATAATGTTCTTCATTTTGATGAGATAGTTGAGATTGAGTTTTCAATAACTTATGGTTTATGAGTTGAAAAGTGTAAGAAATGATCCAAGTGGTAGGAAGTGGAAATGAAACCAACTAAGAAGCCTAAAGGTAACTTAAAAAATTATCCAATTGTGTAAAAATACATTTCGGGGAATGTATGTTAGGATCTGGAAAGTGTTATCAGTTTGTTATGTTTGGTTACAAAGTCTATGACCAAAAAAAGAGTCATGAAAAATCTAAGAATTAGATAATAGATAGCCATCCAAAATTGATATTTTTTAACTACAATGGGTCAGGAAATTATGCTAATTTTTGTCTTAAGTTACTTACTTAGGGTGGAAATCGGAATGATAAAAAGAAAAAAGGGATGTAATAATCATTTTTTACTTCTACAATTGATGTTGGGACATCTGGTAATGTGGTGATAACTCCATGGATAATATTATTATTCCAATTATTATCATAAGGTTATTAACCCCTAATGTTATGTTTAATGTAATGGTAATACCTTGGGATATATTTATTGATTTTTTATAGATATCGAAACTATATTTTTAGTGGAAAATATATTCGAGGAATATTTTCATTACATTTTATAGAGATGAGTTTAAAGGTATTCCAAAAATTTATGCTTAATATAATCATTAATGTAATTTTAGTAATAGTAAAATAATATTATTAGACTTTGTGAAAAAAATGAATTATTGAAAACCTTAGTAAAAATGTTATTAAATGATTTATTTTATTTCAAGGATGTCCACATTTTTTGGGAATGTTATTGAAATAATATGAACATAGTTTAGAAAAAGAACAACTTGTATTCTTTGTGACAACCCATCGCATCCTGCAATACCTTAAACCCATGACATAAGGCAAATAAGGGCTCATTGCCAACCACTGGCCTACTTGATGTATTGGTTAGTATGAAATTATTTTTAGTTAAATGATTTGAAAAAATAAATATTAATGATGAAATTGGGGTGTTACCTTTGAATATAGTAGAATAATGTATTTTATTAGTAACTTATGATATCTATAATTGTTATTGAAAATGGTTTGATATAGATGCAAAGACTTGTCACTCTTTTCTTGTCTTATAATCCGATAAATGTGAGTTTTAGTTCTTTAGGCCTAAAAAATTAATATTTGGATATTCATTTATTGGAGTGAGGGATGAATTAGAAATTGATTAAATAATAAAAAAAGGATTATATTGTGATTATGAAAAAGAAATGTATCAATTAGCTATATTTCCTTATATTATTAGATAGTAAAATAATTCCTTAACTTTAAGAAAATTTTATTAAAACAAAAAATTTATTATATTATATTAATATATGATGAATCATATAGTATTTTATATCATTAAAAATATATGGTTTTGAGTTCCTTAAATTTCCATTGATCATTAAATTTATTTTAACCAATAACCTCAATCAATATCTATAATTATTTAACCTTTTTTCCATGTACATATATTCACTTTCCACCAATTTTCTTCTAAAGAGAAGCCTAGTTATGGGTTATTATATATAACCCTTATACTAAACTCTCTATTATTAATAGGATGTTTTATTAACCATTTTTACATTGTCGGTTTATAACCAAATTACTTTCTAATGTCAATCCATTTAATATTGAGATAAATTTCAAATTGTGAGGACACAATTTATTAACCGGGGAGGAATCTAACCCCCCGTGATTTTAAAAGATGAAAATTATGTTTGATAGTGTAAATGACATGAAACAATGAGGTTATATAAGAATAAAATACCCTAATACTTTACGATATATTTCCTTTTAAATAAATTTAAGCTCTTTAATATCATGCAATGCACACAACATCGAGTTTGAATGAAACGAGATACTCAATTAAAATATTATTATTTAAACATTACCATTAAAACCTAGAGGTTAAATTGTATAGAACATATAGTGATATTTTTTTAAAATTATATGGTTTAAAAGTAAATTAAATGGATATATATTGATTAGAGATAAAATTAAAACGATTTAAATATAAAAAATAAACACTTTCTTAAAAAATTATTTTTTTCTAAAGAATGGTTTAATCATGCATTGATCACAAGATTTAATTTTTTTTTATTAATTTTAGAAATTTTATTTGAAAAAATAAAATTAATTTTTGAAATCATAATATCAAAATTATCCAAGGATGATTTTTTTAGTTCTTCTAAAAAGTTTAATTTTTTATGAATATTGAAAAATACTGACTTTTAATTGAAATTTGTGTTTTTTATTTTAAGTATTTACAATGATAAATTATATTTTTAATTGGTTTTAAAGTAAAAATAGTTCAATTTTATATTAATTAACCAAATTTTGGTCATTGGTATCACTTTCATATTGAAATATGATATACAAACTTGGTAAACTTTTGAGTATTATTTTCTTTAAAAATCCACATTATAGTCAGGTCTACATGATTAATAAAAAATTAGATTTTTTCACTTATGTGAATTTAATTTTGAAAAATTGATGAAATATTTGTAATAATAATAATTTATAATTTATAATAAGGTCAAATTTATTTTTTACCAAAATTAATAGCGAATTATGTAAAATTCAGTTACCGTGATTAAGATAAAAATGAGTTTACCATGGGGTTAAATTAAAACAATAAGGGTAAAAATAACCAATGAAATAGTAAAAAACTATTGTAATCCCATATTTATTCCATTATACTTATAAGGTTCGTGAATGGCCCATTTGGGACAACTTTTACTTATAAAAAACTTCGCAGAACTCAATTATTTTCAACAAATATCATATATGTCCTCTCCCCCACTTATAAAAGGACACCCCCTCTCCTCCTCACTTCACACCATAAAACCCCATTTTAAGAAAATATATTCCAAAAAAACTTACCAAATACCCTATCCTAATCCTATAATCCTATGGTTTGGCACAAATTCAACCTAAGAATGCTTCTAGTGAAAACCTAAGGAATATACCTCGAGAAGAGGTAATGTTTTTTAATGAGACTTTTTATTTTATTTTAATTATCCAACTCTATAAATAATTATTAAACCAATAATATATAGAAAATTAAGTATATACATTATAATTTTATGTTTTTATAATGATTTCATGACCAAAAACCATATACATTTCTATCAAATTGGTTACAAAATCATCATTCATGTGTACGGTAGACTACCGCCTCGTGAACCGATGTCATTAATTTTACATTACCACCTCTAATTATTGGGAATAATTATGGATTTAAAGTATATATATTATATTTATAACTTAATTATACCTATATATTAATTATATCAAATATACCAATTTATATTCCATTTTGTAAGGGATTCGATAACACTGCTCGTGTGTATGCCCGATTACCGCCTCACGAAGCGATGCGATTTGTTTTTGAATAACGCTTTACATGGAATCTAATAAGGGTAAATATAAAAAATATATGTGATATAAATGAAATAAATATTCTATTCATGACATATTTATCATTTTAAAAATATTATATATCACATTATTTCTTACCCCTTCACTCATAAGAAAAAGTGATAACATTGTTCGTATATGTGTGGACTACTAACCACAAGAAGCGACGTGACCATCTTTTCATCACCACACAACATGAATGTTATATATAATTATATTTAAAGAATTATTATTGTATATATGAAATTATATCATTCTGTAAATATATAATAGGACTTATCTTTATTCTATAATTATTGTCAAGAAATGGAAACGTTACTTATGTGTACATACAACCTACTATCTCCATGATCGCAACATACTTAATTTATCAACAAAATCATTAATTATTTGTAATATAAATATAATTTATGGATAAATATAATTATTATGTCAGTATTATTATTCCAATTATGTTTAAATAATGAAATCATTGACCATAGTCAACCCACCCAAGTTGTTTTTGACACATATGCCAAATATCGCTGAAACATCCGATATAAACTTAATTGATTAAGTAATAATTTATAACTTTTTAATAATTTAAATAAAATAATAAACTTTAAAAATGTTCTCAGTCATTTAAATAATTAACATATGTATATTATTCAAGAATATAAATACACACATGATGTATCACATTCAATACATGGGATTTTGTCTCAATTTCCTTTCATTAAGGAATATTTTGATGTTATGCACCTATATTATTTTAGGAGGTGTATATAAAACCCCATAGACTTTTTATATCATTAATTTATATATTCTCATAATATTTAATTTTATTTATCATATTATTTCAATGGGCTTATGATTCTAATATTTCTAAAGTGATAAGAGACTTTTCATCTATAAAATCTTGTTTTAAAGTTTTCTTTAAAACTCTCTTTCTCTTCCTTGTCCATTTCTTAAAATTATTTTATGAAAAATCGTATATGGAAATAAAATATTTATATAAAACGTTTTTTGTAACCTTTATATTATTTAAAATTTTTAGAAAATAAATCTTTTAAGGTGTTTTATATGAAAATTTTGATGAATGAAAAAATAAATGTTATATTTTTGACGTGCACAATGACAAAGACTTTTCCTCCCCTAAAATAGTTATTTGAATTATATATTACATTTAAATATTTTATTCATTATTTAAAGAAATAACATATTACCTTTGTTGGTATTTTTTTATTGAAAATGGGTTTTCAAAAGAAAAAGCTATTTTTATATTAGAAAAGGGTTTTTAAAAGTATAGTGTTTTTTTATATTGGAAAATTATTTTATTACAAGTTTAATGGTGTATTTCAAAATTTTTATGATGTAAAACTGAAAGAATAAAAAAGTTTTTTTAGGGTATGGTACTTGAGAATTATATGAAATAGGTGACCCCAATACAACTTATATGAAGGATTGGGTCCCATTATATCTCATGGGTATGTTTGATATAGCTTATACGAATGATTGAGTGACATTATTGGTCATGAAAAATGTTTGTTCCTGATATAGAATTTTTTAAGTTTTAGTCCCCATTATAGATCATGAAAAATGTGTCAGTTCGATATAGCTTATATGAAGGGTTTATCCCCAATATAACTCATGGGTGAGCCTGATATATCTTATACGAAGGTTTATCACCACTATAGCTCTCCAATTCATTGGGTAATGATTATATCAATAGTTAGAAATATGGTTATTCCAATTAAAATGATTTTGAATGAGTTTTATGAATATTATTCTTTAAGTATCCAATAAAGGAATTTTATTTTCTTGCTATGGGTTTTAAAATATTTCTTTGAAAAAAATGTTTGCGTGTTTTTTATGTGAAATGTTTTATTTCATACACTTAATGAATATTATTTGTAAAGGTAAATGTTATATGAGTTTCATTATTTGTCACTAGGATATTTCTTTTCTATCTTTTTTATGACTCTTATGAATATTTTGGTGTGCATAGCACAATTTTTTAGAAAATTAAAATTATTTATGTATGGGTAAGGGAAATGAATATGTCATGTTAAAAGTCATGGAAGATTTCCATGAAAAAAATCGTGGTTTATTTTAAATGTTTTATATTATGGAAAAAATGGATACTAATCTAAAGTTACCACATTGTATTTATATGGTTTTTTATGTATGAGTTATGAAATAATTCTCAAAAACTATAAACTTTTAAATATCCTCAGATGTAAGAGAATTAATTATTGACTTAAAACTCTAGATTGTGTAACATTTAAGGCTGATTCCTTATAAAAACACCACATATTTGGGGTTTCCTAAACATGAAAGGAAAGGGGGATAGGGATCCTACCTTGAGAAAAATATGAAATGACAGGGAAGGGGGGTAGATACAACTTTAATTCACTAGTGGCAATGGTTGAGAACATATTTAGGTATGGTAGCATCAGGGTGAAGATTTGGACCCTAAGACTCAGCGTTTGTGGCACAAGGTAGGTGATTTTTCTGTTCCCCAATCTTTATAAAATATTTGTTTCATGTTTTAATGATCTTTTTGACTAAATACAACCCCATTAGTGGTTGATTTTTTCCTAATCTAGGTTGTGGTTTCAAGAGGTTAGAGGGTGTTTCCCATTTGAAAATCCTAATTACGCAATGTGTGGTTTAGGAACACAGAATGTTCATTATTTATATTTAGAAAAGATGTATTTTTGGAACTGAATGCCTTTTACTGGAAGTATGCACTATATAGCGGTCCATGATCATGTGGCAAAGTACTCGGGAAGATGGAATTTTGGTACTACATGCCATGTAGTTGAGGAACATGACATATAATGGGACATGCTCATGTAAATAGGTACATGGGTAGAAATAAATAGGTAAGGGGGACATGGCTATATGGAATTACATGACTATATCCCATGCATGCCCTAATTGTGTGGTAATACATAGCCAAACACCAGGTTTACCTAGGTTTCATGGAAGTATATGTCACATGGTATGGTTTAAAAGAACAAGTCGTCTAATCAAGGTAGAAATTGTGCACTCAAGGCACACTCTATATACTAACCCTTTACTACCCTTTATAAGATTTCAAGTGATTTTATGATTTGATGTTAGAATGAGATACAAGAGGAGTACTTTATTAGTCTTTTTATTCATAGAAGACAATAGTGTAACCATTTATGATTTTAAGGGATTCTAAGAGGTGTTTTTGGGGAGAGTGAGTTATGATAGAGATCTTTTCCTATTGTAAGTGAGTTTAGCTATCTTTTAGGAGTAAAACAATATAGGATATATGAGAGAGGGTAATGAGAATTATTATAGTACATAACATGAGTTCATCAAAGACCTTGATTATTATTGGAATAGGTTTTCCCTTGGATAGTGGGTCTAAGTTATGGTTCGAGGTAGTTGATAGGTAGGTGTACGGTCTAACCTAGGGTTACTATGGAATGAGATGGGCTTGAGGCCATATCAATTATAGGTTTTACTACATTTAAGGATTTTGAGGTGACGATATTTGAGAGAATGGGTTCTAGGAGGTGTTATCCCAAGTGATATAAATTTACTAAGAGTTTAGTTTTGATTGAGGTTTCTAAGAGGGTTGTTTTATCTTGTGTACAAGTTTTTAGGATTCCAATAGGGATTACTCAATTTGTTTATTTTCCTTGCTTTTCATGTTGGTTCCTAATAGATAGAAAGGAATTGATTGGGTTCTTGTGTTTGGGAGGTAATTATTATCTATGTTCCATTGGGACCCGAAATTATGTATTAGTTGATGGGTATGAGATATTGATGATATGCGTGTGTGTTCATCCAAACATTATTATGTTTTCCATTATTTTTAAGTTTTAAACCTGGTTTATGCCTCTAGTGATGTTTTGATATGATATCGTATTCTATTGTTGAGTATAGAGTATGTGATGTTCCATGTATGTGGATGAGATGTCAAACTGGGGCTCTAGGTATGGGTATTATACTATATGGTTGAGGTGTTATAATGAGGATATGACAAATTATAATATCCTTTATCAATTAAGTTCTCAAATGAATATCTAGTAAATATGTATTGTATAGTTTTGGGATGACATAATGATGCTCTATATTCATGGTTTATTTTCTAGATTGACGGTCTAGGACATGATAGTATACCGGTTGTAATAGATGGTGGATTGAATCTCTACATCAATGGTTTAGATTCCGACATAATTTCTAGAAACTTTTAGTTTAGATTTCATAACGATTATCCCTACACTGTTTCTTTAGATACTAAACTAATTATCCAACCACTGTTGGTTTAGATGTTGGACTGATTCTTGATGATCTTTTTTTTAGATGAAGGACTGATTCTCCAGGAATAGTTGGTTTAGATTCATTATTGATTCTACAAGAACAATTGGATTAGAAGCTGGACTAATCCTCCAAGAACTATTGTTTTATATGCTAGAATAATACCCAGGGCACGATTATAATGATATATGGGATGGATGTTGGACTCGCACTTTAGGTTCTAGTAGTACCTAGACTAGTTATGATTACATGAGTGTGATGCATCTAGATACCAATAATGATATAGAAAATTGAGCCATGAGAACATGTTAAAGGATTACTTAGATTAGAATCCCTAAGGATAGAGTTGTCATGGGAATGGTCCACAAGTCAAAACGATTAATTGGGGCTATAATGGATGTAGACCCCATAGGTTAATTGATATGTACATTCTTCAAGGCATTATCAGAGTCACTCTAGTATTGACTAAATAAGGTATGGTTGATCGAGGCCTTGTACATAATGATTTATTCTTGTTTTGTTTTTTTTATTTTAGTTATATTTTTGATAGTGTGAGGAAATTTCATGAGCATTCACTTATGGTAGGAGGTTATATGTTCACTATTGGAGGGGTCTTATTGAGATTTATTTCTCACCCCTTTTACATAAACCTCGATGTGGGTATAAACATTAGTTTTTCTTTTATGTTAATAATTAATGAATGATGGCTGGGGTGAAGGCCCAAGATTTCATGATTGAGAAGGTTTCTTGTGTGGAGTATGATGATCATCTCAAAGCAGCTCGATAGGGTATTGGATACTGGGTATGTGATATACAGTAGAGTTGGTCTTAGTTCTGGATGTATTTATATTTTAGTTATTTATTTTTTATATGTGATCGACCTAGTGGGAGACAAATATTGTGTGTATGGAATGAATATTTAGGGATTTACTTCATTTTATTTTATCAAAAAATGCTTTGGTTTAGGATTATTTATTATTTCTACGTATTCTGATGTGTATAATGTTGTTTATTTACTTATGGTTGTAAAATCTGATATGGTGGTATTTTCTCCTCATAGTTCTACCTTATACCCCAACTACATGTTAATATCCTCTATAATATGAAGTGGAATACCTGAGTTCATGTTCTAAAATGGATCAGGGAACCAGTTTAGTAGAATCTGGTCCAGGATTTTACATGAATTAAAAGGATATATCTTGAAAATAATTAGTTATATTTATAGAGTCTTATAGTATCTATAGTTATTTAAAATATCTATATTATGTTCCTTATACTGCGTGACAATATTATAAAGGTTCCTCCCAACACACTCTTAAAAAAAATATTACTTACGCTCTATAATGGAGATGCATTATAATAGCAAGATATTCTCCTTTAATCTAAATCATTGATATCCAATAAATAACCAGTTACACAAGTATGTATGTAGGGCTCTATATCTGAACAGAAAATCAATATTCAAGGACATTTTATATCTACGAATGAGTAGTATCCCTAAATTCTCATTGGACTTATTCTCAAACACCCTTATTCTATTAATTATATAGAGATATCATAGTGAAGTAATTTTATCTCACTTCTGTTATTATTATTTTATATCTTCTTCCTTCAATTAGAATAGTGTATGTAGTAGAAAAACATCATCATAATTCTTATCTTTATAATATTATTATTTTTATTATTCTTTTTCTTCTTATTCTTGTTCAACATAGAGGATATTCTTACAAAAATTAGTATCTACTATTTCAATATTATCTCTCTTAGATACCCATTATATTATGTATAATACAATACCAAATTATTCAAATTCTTTAAACCACTATACTCCTTCTTACTCACTGTGTTATTCTTAAAGTCACATCAATATTATTTCTATATTATGATAATATTATTAAATTTGAACTTGTAGTTCCCAAACTCTAGTAATCCCGAATCTAGTGTCTACCACCATTATATTGACATAAGATACAAGAAAATACTATCCCAAGGGACTAAAGAGTTCAGCTGTCTTTGTAAACAAGATATATACATGAGTCTTATATTGAAATTGAATAAAAAAATTACATTTTGTTATTTAAAGGATAAATTTATTCCATCTAGTATAACCTTACATATCTTTCTTAGTATACTTCATGAAATCATGGGAAAAGAAACAAAATAAGTGTGAGATCAAATACCCAGTAAGGGCCATGTATAATGGAAGAAATAATGAATTGATGGACATAATCAAAATGGTAAGTGAAATAAATGAGCAAACATTCCATTAAATAAATTTATTAATCATAATCATTACTGAATTAATAAAATATGATCAAATAATACCATATAAGTAATCACATGGAATAATAATAATGATAGAATGAATAATGTTTGAAATATGAACTATCAATATATATCTTAAAGACAGTTATTATCAAGATCTATCCTTAAGAACAATTATGTATGTGGGTGAAAACCCATCTGATTTCTATCAAGACCTTCCAAAAGATAGTTCTATCAAGATCAGACCTCCAGACCATTTACAAGTTCTCAGAAACAAATGTGAAGGGTTTATCGCAACTGATTTAATCTCATGAGACTATGAATGAATCAATGGTCTTGAATTAACTAGTACCCTAACCATAAAATTTATACCCAAAACATTCCTTATATATTGTAAAATCAATTAAACTCATAAACAACGGGTCTTATTAAATATTTGTATTGAGTAAATAATATAGATTTATTAATATTTCCCGAATAAATTATATAACTTCAAAGTAAACACCATATGAAAAAATGGTAAACATTTTATAAAATCACCATATAAATCCTTAAATAATATGTATATTAAAATAAATATAGTTTACAATGAAAAATTATTTGAACAAAGTGATTGTTTCAAGAGAAACTTAACAATCAAAAAAGTAATTGAGATTCTATGATAAATTTTACGACTTGGTAATTTTATGTCAAATACCATTGGATGATATAATTAAAATTGAAACTAAAAATACTATGAATTAGGAAGTAATAATGATATTTCATATAAAAGGGGTAATATATACACCATATTAAAGTGAAATGGTGGAAAATAAAAAATAAATCTCAATAAAATGTAAATTGAGATGAAATCCCCTACCTTATGCACTATTTTGGTTAAAATATCTTTAACCCTATGGATAATTATTTTAATAATGTTATTAACTTACAAAAGAACCATATTAATATTTATGATATCATATGTTGTTCTTTTATAACATATTATAACCCATTCATTAATAATATATCATCATTTTCATCGTTTCGGGTGTTAATTGCCATATTTTTTGAGTATGTTTTGACTGGTTATTTTTGTTCCCATTATATAGATAAAAATTCAATCATCTACAGAAATTAAAAAATATTTAAATATTATATATTTATTAATTATATATGTATCTAGAGTAATCCATAAATATTTCATATTGGAAATAAAATACACCGTTTATGGAGATGGTAGGTTGTATGTACACATGAACAATCTTTCCATTTTCTTATCATATTAAAAGAGTAAAAAGTAAAAGATATATATTTATATTATAATTAAAATATAATATTTATTTTATATATGTCACCTATTTTATTAAACCCATCCTTAATATATTTAATTTAAAGTGTGTATAAATCATATATTTTTGAGGAGGCGGTATTCCACACGTCCACATACGATGTTATCGTATTCCCAGAAAATGGAAAGCATGAAGGTATGTGTTATATAAGAATTGAAGAAGATTAAATAAATTTTAAATATCATATATATATATATATTACATAAAAAATAAATCCATCATTATTTCCAAACTTGAATGGTGATAATGGAAGAACGAACGACATCAGTTCGTGAGGTGGTAGTCTGCCATATACATGAAAGATGATTTCATATCCCATGTGATAGGATTGTGTGTAAGTGTATTTCATAACCTTAAGAAAAAAAATATCAGTATGTTTATTAATATGATGTTATTATATAATAATTATATAAAAAAATTATGGGTGAATAAAGAAATAAAACAAAATTGGTCATTGAACAATGTTACCTATTTTTCAGATAACTACTTTTGATTTATACCAAAAGACTATGTTTTTTGGATTTATGAAAAAATTTATTATTCTAGGATGAGGTTAGGGATGAATTTATCTTAGTTTTTTATGTTTTTTCATGATATAAAATTCTTTAAATTTATCATCAAGTGAGGGGGTGAGTTATTTTTTATAGTGGAGGAGCGACATTCATGTAAATATAAAAAGGTAAACACTATTTGGGAGTGTAAATTACATAATGTGCCTAAAATAATTAAAATAATTACATAACATAGAGGATATGTTCGATATATTTCCATCCAATAGATTTTGGACACATTTCTAGGTCATTTTTACCTTATGAGTAAAGTTTAAACACTAAGTAAACTCATTTCCACATTAATCATTGTAATTAATTTTAATCATTTCCACTAATATTTATAGTAAAAAACAATGTTTACCTAACTAAAAATTACAAATTATTATTATCCAAAATATTCAGTCCATTTTTATCAATTCCAATCACATAACTTTTAGAAATAAATTTAATATTAATCCTACAAACAGGACATGAAAGTAGGGTTTTAAATTGAAAATGTTCCAAAGATCACTATGTTTTTATATATAAATTCAGTATAGAAATAATTAAAATGACATAAATTGTGTTAATATAAGTAAAATTTATATAATAATATTTTAAAACATATAGAAAATATAATTTATCATTATAAATTTTTTATATGAAAATTCAGTTTTCAATTAAAATCCAATATTTTCACTATTCATCAAAAAATTAATCTTATCATAAAGATACCAAAAATTAAAATTAGGATAATTATTAAATTATTATTTTAAAAATGAAGTATATTTTTTATATAGTTGTTATAAATGTTTCAAAGTTTAGTTTTACAACATGTTCTTCATTAAAAGGTATAAAAACTATATTTAGAAAAGTGTAGCTTTTTATGCATAAAATTAGATGTTTTATATCATATGCCTAGAAAATATATTGGATGAATATAATTTTTTTATTGTTGCATAATGAATAAAATATTTAATTAATCTCACTTATAAGTTTAAATTAATTTAATATGTTACGACAAAAATAATTTGGGTATATAAAATAGTTTTTTATAAAAACATTTCTTTTAGAATAAAATGGCTTTTGTTTTCATTTATAATTAATTGATAGAAAATGAATAAATTTTATATTTTTGTAAACCATATATTTTAATAATTTATTTAATAATATTTATAACTAAAATGTTAACGAATATGATGTAATTTTCATTTTAAATAATAATATTGAAACTATCCAGTAAAAGTATGTCTTACATGTAATACAAGCCTTAAAAGAAATTCATTGTATCCTGATCAATGATAAAATAAATGTTTCATGTTACATAATGTTAAATTAGTGTTTCATATAAATTAATAAAGTAAAAAAATTATTCTAAAAGGAAAATATTGTAATGTATTTGGGTGTTACCTTCCCCACCTTAAATAAATTGTATCTTCACAATTGAAACATGATCTCGGTAACCAAGGAATTGATATTTAAAGAAACTATTGTCAGAAAAAACACGCCAAAAATATTTATTGAAATATAACATTAATAATAGAAAATGATAAGTACAAAGGTAACATGTAATGGAATATAACTACATTTCAAAGTAGGATATCAATGGTGGGAAGTGAAGAAATGGTTATGAATGAAAGGAATAAATATTTATAGAGAGATATTACAGTCATTTATAAAAAACAAGTTAATTATGAATTAAATTTGAGGACCTAAATTCCAAAAATCTATGATTATTTAAAATACCAGTGATTCATAAAAAATTAAGGTATTATGATAAGAAAAACTAATACCATTTTCATAATGGTGAGTAATTGTTTTACTACCAATGAATATATGGAAATATACTTATTTAATGTGTTTATGTAAATAATCTTTCATACTTTGGTTGTTCTTTGATCACTTATTTCATGAAATAAATATCCAAAAATTTACTTTTATTATTAGAGAACTAAAATATACATTTAATGGATCATAAGATCCATTAAATATTGAAATTTATTTTTTTGGTCTCTAACTATTTTCCAAAACCAATATGGTTATTACATTAATGTATAAACCTAAAAAGTAATAATATTGGTTCATAATTAATATTTACTCATCGAATTTTTCAACTAAAAATAATGACATGTTAACTAGGATAACACATAGGCTAATGTTAGGCATGAAACCCTTATCATCCTCTGGTCATGGGTTCATGCCCACTACCTTGAAACATGCAACGAGTTGTCACGTTGCTTGTGGATTTTCCTTTTTTCTAAAAAATATTAATATAATTCCAATTAAGTTCCCAAAAAATATTATGTAAATCCTTGAAATGAGATTAATTATTAAATAACCTTTTCTATAAGGTTTTTAATATAACATTTCTTTCTTTTTTCCCAAAAAGTCTAATAATCTTGTTTGAATATAATCCATAATGTTTATCAATACCTTTAAAATTAATTATATAAAATGGAAAGGAATTATTACTCAAATGAATTATACACTAAAAATGTACTAAATTAATGGTTTTTATTTCCATAAATTACATCTAAAATATACTTAATCAAGGAAGACGCCAAATAAATATGTTTAAGACTTAGAACTTATAATCAAAATCAACATTATAATACTATTATGGTAACCATAACTCTTATGTTAATGAATATATATGCGATTATATGCTAATATTCAAAGTATATCATAGGGTTATGTTCCCTAAACTATGTTTTCCTAAATCTTGTTCCTAAGGTTTCTACTGAAATTTCTATGATACTTACTATATCACCCCAACCCCAGTAATACCAGAGACGGTTCCTACAACCAATACATTGGTATAAGATAAATGGAAAATTATTCCTAAGGGACTGAATAGTTTTGTAGTATTGGTAAACTAAATACATACATTAGTCTTGTATTAAAATTGAATACTAAAATTACATCATATTTTTTCCTTTTAGGACAACTTTATTTAATATATTATATCTTTTCATATCTTTCTTAGTAAACTTTATGAAATCCAAGGTAAATATAATAAAATAAGGGTGAGATCAAATTCTCAGAAAGGGTTATATAAAGTGTAAGAAATAATGAATCATTGAGTATAATCAAAATAGAAAAGTAAATAAATGACCACACATTCCATTAAATAATTGGATAGATCATTATCAATATGAAAAAAATAAAAGATGGTCAAATAATGACATATAAATAATCACATGGAATAAAAATAATAAAGGAATGCATAATGTTGGATGTCTAAACTATCAATATATATCCTCAATATAGTTACTATCATGATCTATCCTAATGACTATTAAGGTATATGGGTATAAAAACATATGTTTTGTGTCAAGACATTTTAAAATAAAATACTATCAAGACTTAACCTCTATATTGTTTAAAATTACTTGGAAATAAACGTGAAGGGTCTTCCACCAATGGATTTCATCCCATGAGACTAATGATACATCTAGGTGCTTGCATTAACTAGTCTACAACTTGTATAATGTATGGAAAAAAATTCCTCATTCACAAAATAATCAATTTAAATCATAAACAATGAAACTTATCAACTATCTGTATTGACTAAAGGATATGAATTTATCAACATTTCCCCAATAAATTACATAACTTTCAAAGTAAACACCATATGAAAAAATGATATAAAATTTGGGCGATTACCATATAAATAAAAAAAATAATATGGATACTAAAATAAATATATTTTCCAATTAGAATTTATTAAAATAAAGTGACTATTTTAAGAGAAAGTTAACAATCAAAAAAGGAATTGAGATTCTTCAATAACTTTTACCACCTGGCAATTTTAAGTATAAACTCCTTTGATGAGATAAATCAGAGTGAAACTTAAAATACCCTGGATTAGTAATGAATAATGATATTTAATATGAAATGGTAAATATATACACCATATAAATTTTAATTGGTTCATAATAATAAATAATTCTCAATGGAATGTAAATTGAGATGAAATCCCTTACCTTACACTCTATTTTTGTTGAACACAATTTAACCTACTATATAATGTTTTCAAACTTATTATTAAGTTATAAAAAATAAATATTAATATTTTTTATATCACATATATTCCTGTTATAACATATTATAAACCTTTCATTAATAATATTTCAGCATTTTCATTGTTTCAGGTGATAATTTCCTTGTATTTTGAGTATGTTTTGACTTGTTATTTTTTTCCTATAACATAGATCATGATTTTATAATATATAAAAAGATAAAATGGATTAAATATTATATTATATATATATATTTATCTATAGTAATCCATATTTTTTTGAGATAGGAAATGAAATACACCATTCTGGAGATGATAGGCTATATGGACGCATAAATGTTGTTTCCATTTTCTTATCATATTAATAGAATAATAAGTAAATGAAAATCATGTATATTATAGTTCAAGTATTATAATTTTTTCATATAATTCATATATTTTTATTAAAACTATCATTAATACATTAGTTTTATTGTTTGAACAAATCACATCGCTTTGAAGAGGAGGTAGTCCACACATCCACAAATGATGTTATCATATTACCCCAGAATAGAAAGCATGAAGTTATGTATTATATAAGAATTAATGAATCATAAATACATTATACATATCAAATATATAATATATAATCTATAATTAAATTATTATTACCAACCTTGAATCATGGTAATAGAATAAAGAATGATATCAGTTCACAAGGAGGTAGTTTGTCATACACTTGAATGATGATCGTGTATCCCATTTTATGGATATGTGTGTAGGTGTTGGTAGTAACCTTAATATGAAAACATATTCTTATATTAATGTTTCTTATGTTATTAAATAATAAATATACAAGAATAATTTATGGGGTGGATAAAGAAATAAAACAAAAGTTTATTTTGAAGAAAATTACCTCTTTTTTAGTTAACTCCTTTTGGTTTATAACAAAAGGAATCCTTGGTTAAATATATGCCATAATTGAGAATTTAGGATGAGTATAGGTATTTTAGGATTTCATTTTGTTAGGTTTTTTAAGATCCAAAATTCTTGAGACGTGTGGATAAATGAGGGGGTGAGTTTCATTTTATAGTGGAGGAGGAGTGGCATTCTTTTAAAAATAAAATGGTAGACACTATTGGGAGGAATACCTTCTATAATATGATTAAAATAATGAAAAATTATATAAATAGAGGATATGGAATAAATACTGCAACAAAGATAATTTTGGACAAGTTTCTAGGTCATTTTCATATTCATATTAATGGATAACCACTAAGTAAACTCTTTGTAACCTTAATCGCGGTAATTAATTTAAATTATTGTCACTAATATTTTGGTGAAAATCTATATTAAACTTAATATAAATTTTAAATTACTATTATTCCAAATACGGAACCCATTTTTTCAAATTTTAATCATAGAGATGGATGAAATTAGTTTAAAATTATTACCGTAGATGAGATATGAAAGTGGGTTTTTTAAAGTGAAAATATTCAAAAGGTCACTATGTTTTTATATCTAAATTCAATATATAAATGAATAAAATAAAATAAATTGTATTAATAGAAGTAAAATTTATATAATATATCATTAAAACCAATTAAAAATATAATTTAACATTATAAATTATTTAGATGAAATGTCAGTTTTCAAGTAAATTATACTATTTTCACTATTCATCAAAAAATAAAACTTCTCATAAAAATACAAAACAATAAATGTAATATAATTTTGACACTAATATTTTAAAAATAAATATTATTTGGTAAAATATAATTAATAAAAACTTCAATTTTTTTTAAAAAGTTCTCCATTAAAAGGTGGCAAAACTACCTTTAGAAAAATATAGCTTTTTATACATAAAATTGGATTTGTTCTTATCATATGCCTATAAAATCTATTGGATGAATGTAAAAATATTTTATTGAATATATAATTTAAAAAATTAATTAATATCTTTCAATAATAGCAATTAATTTAATTTATTAAGAAAAAATAATTTTGGGTGCCTAAAAATAGTTTTTTTATAAAAACATTTCCTTTGCATTCAATTTGTTTTTATTTTAATTTACAATTAATTGATAACCAATGAAATAGGTTTATATTTGTGTAAAAAAAATATTTTAATAAGTTAGTTAATACGATTTATAACTACTAATTGAATGACTCTAAGGTAGTTTTAATTATAAATAATAATATTAATAGTATCGAGTAAAATTCGGTCTTGAGTGGGACACAAACCAGCAAAGAAAGTAATTGTTACATGTAATGAATACTAAACTCAATTTATAATGTAATTTAAGAATAACTTTGTTTTTTATCTAATTAAATATAGGGAAAAAATAAAATTTATTCTGAAATGAAAATATTTTATAAAGCCTTGGGGTTTTAAACAATTGGTATTCCAAAAATACATATCTTTTCTTTAAATCCCCATTATTGATTTTCAAATCTTTCCATTTTAAAGTACAAGAATAATAGATTAGGGATATTCTCAATTTACTCACACTTAATCCTAACCTGTAATTAGAATGAATCATGACATAGTCACCATTACAGTGAAATTTAATTTTAGAAAAAATCTCAGCATATTTCAACTTATATATGTTTTCTAAAAATCTATTAATTTCTCAAATAAATAAATAATATGTAATAAATTGAGTTTCTAAAATATCTCTTCTGTGATATTAGTAAATCTTAAATATTTTTTTAAATACCATTACATAAACTTCTCTGAACTCTTATGTATCATAGTGTAGCTTCAGTATATTGTCAAATCTTCATCCCTCCAAGTACAATTATCCATCCAATGAGACAACCATTATTTATCAATTAACATACTTTGATGCATCAAAATTTTACTCATTAATTAATCAAATTCCAGTGTTAAAGGTATACGAAACCTTTATGTATTCTTAAAAAATAATATGTATCACATTTCTTATGATACATTGTCATTTTTTCCTCAACAATCTCTTACATACAAACTATAATATATTTTGTGTGCTCCAACTATCATATATATCACATTATGGTTGTTTTCCTTTATTATATTTCATATGGTATTATAAAATATGTTAGGTATCATTTATGTTTCCACCCTTTCTTTATTACAATATGAACAATGATAAGTATCTAATGTATGCTCAAAATATCTTAGATATCAACATAAGATCATACCTTTTCTATATTTTAGAACACTTCAACTTGTATATTTCTATACCCAAAATATCTTACATATCATCATAAGATATTTTCTTTGAAAATTTAGGCATACAATTATATATATTTCTTATGTATACATTGATATATATATATCATAGCATTAGGATAACCTTATATACCATATGAAATATGTTATGTACCATACTGTGAACTCTCATGTAATTTTCCAATTCTTCATATTCATATTAGAGTGTTTCTAAAATATAATCCCAAAAATATTACATATTATAGTGTACTATAACCCTTTTCAATATTCCTATAAAACGCCAACACTCTGGGAAAAGGGCTTTTTGTGATGAGAATAAATACCGCCGCAAAAGGTCCGTCCAAGAGGTTATTTGCGACGGGGATAACGACCCGTCACAAATAACCAACTATTTGCGACAGGATTTCGTCTCTCATTGCAAATAGTTTGGCGCTGATAGCCCGCCAAACTGCGCGAAGGTTATTTTCAATGGTGGGATCCCACCATCAAAAATAGTTAAGTATTTGCGACGGGCCCTATCGCAAATAACTGGCGGCAATTTATAGTTTTTTTTGCGACGAGATGTCGTCCCGTCACAAAAGGTGTGTCGGCAGGGACTATTTGTGATGGGACCCATCCCAAATAACTTTTTAACCACCGACAATAATTAATGAGGGCGTAGGTATTTGTGACGGGTCCCGTCGCAAAATATACTATTTACGATGGGTATCCCGTCGCAAATAATCCCGTCACAAATAATCGAAATTATATATACCCCATCCCTTTTTCCTCTCATTCATCTCAAATTTTAGATCATGTTTCCCTCTGAACTCGGATTTTAGAGAGAGAATTTTTTAAGTTAATTTTTTTTTGTTCATTAAGAAGTTGTGAAGGAGTCTGCATCAATAGAAAATCAGTCTTAATGGTATTTATGTTTTTTTAATTTATTATTTATTTCATTTTTTATGTTAATTTTTTTATTGTTGATTAGTTGTAATTAAATTAGTAATAATTAGATATAATTAGATATAATTAGATATAATTAGACATAATTAGATATAATTAGTAATAATTAGTAAAAATTCGTAATTATTAGATATAATTAGATATAATTATAAATAATTAGTAATAATTAGATATAATTAGTAATAATTAGTAATAATTAGTAATAATTAGTAATAATTAGATATAATTAGTAATAATTAGATATAATTTATATAATTAGATATAATTAATAATAATTAGATATAATTAGTAATAATTAGTAATAATTAGATATAATTAGTAAAAATTAGTAATAATTAGTAATAATTAGTAATAATTAGTAACAATTAGATAGAATTAGTAATAATTAATAATAATTAGAAATAATTAGTAATAATTAGTAATAATTAGTAATAATCAGATATAATTGGATATAATTAGTAATAATTAGTAATAGTGAGTAATAATTAGTAATAATTAGGTATAATTAGTAATAATTAGTAATAATTAGTAACAATTAGTAATAATTAGATATAATTAGATATAATTAGATATAATTAGATATAATTAGATATTATTAGTAATAATTAGTAATAATTAGATATAATTAGATATAATTAGATATAATTAGTAATAATTAGTAATAATTTGATATAATTAGTAATAAGTAGATATAATTAGTAATAATTAGATATAATTAGTAATAGTTAGATATAATTAGTAATAATTAGATATAATTAGTAATAATTAGATATAATCAGTAATAACTAGTAATAATTAGTAATAATTAGTAATAATTAGTAATAATTATAATACAGAGTAATGATTAGATATAATTAGATATAATTAGTAATAATTAGATATAATTAGAAATAATTAGTAATAATTAGTAATAATTAGTAATAATTAGTAATAATTAGTAATAATTATATATAATTATATACAATAAGATATAATTAGTAATAATTTGTAATAATTAGTAATAATTTGTAATAATTAGATATAATTTGATATAATTAGTAATAATTATTATTAATTACTAATAATTAGTAACAATTAGTAATAATTAGTAATAATTAGTAATAATTAGTAATAATTAGTAATAATTAGTAATAATTACATATAATAAGTAATAATTAGATATAATTAGATATAATTAGTAATAATTAGTAATAATTAGATATAATTAGAAATAATTTGTAATAATTAGTAATAATTAGATATAATTAGTAATAATAAGTAATAATTATTAATAATTAGATATATTTAGTAATAATTAGATATAATTAGTAATAATTACTAATAACTAGTAATAATTAGTAATAATTAGTAATAATTAGTAATAATTAGTAATAATTATCTATAATTAGCTATAATTAGCTATAATCACCTATAATTATCTATAATTTTCTACAATTAGGAATAATTAGCTATAATTAGGAAAATAAGGAATAATCAGATATAATTAAGAATAATAAAGAATAATGAGATATTATTAAGAATAATTAGATATAATTAGACATAATTAGTAATAATTATTAATAATTAGTAATAATTAGTAATAATTAGTAATAATTAGATATAATTGTCCTTGCTTGGTTGATCACCCTCAAGTAGCATTGCAACAGGACAACCCAAGTCATGCCCTTGTCGTCTATAAGAATTATCGCACATGACCATTTATATAGACCATTCTACCTTGAAAATTTAATGGAAAGATACTGATGTCCCATCAAAATTTTAAGTATGAATGATCTATTTAAAGAGAGAAAGATGATTCTTAGAGGCGAGAAGGACATTAGTTTGGTCATCCTATTGAAACACTATTTGTGAGGTGATCAACCATGCGAGGACAATTATAGAGTTTACATTAGACATGGCTGACACATACTTTTTATTGTGTAATTATTTTTCTCTGCCATGGTCCACATGGGAACAGATTCCCGTTGATGTGTAGCTCAGCATGTACAATCATTAGCTGGTATGTAAATAAATAATACTTATTTTGAAATTTATTTCACTAATAACTTGATATTATAAATTATTTGTAGGGTTTATGGTATCCCATCGATTATAGCATGCATGACGATATACATGAAGCATGGGAGGTGCCTATGTGTGAGCGTTTGTGTCAGGTTTTACACAATTTATGAAAGAATCCATTAAGAAAGAAGGATCGATAGTATATGATTAGTCGTGTAGAGCCCACCGACCAGAGTACATTTCATCTCAAGTTTGGGATGGATTATGTGCACACTGGTTGAGTGGTGGATTTCAGAGGAGTTATTCATTAGGTTAGAAGAACTGGGGGACACAGGAGGTGACACATTGAGCTAGTAGCCATACATTCATTACGTATAGAGAGCATCTGGTAACTATTTTTAAAAAAATTCATATAACTTTAAATATAAATAGTTTATTTTATATTTATATAGGCAGTCGAGCATCCCGATATTACAGAGTATGATGTTTATCAGAGGATGTACAGTGATCTAGATACCAGAGAGATTATAGGTGATCTCCAGTGTCAGATTGTGGTTAGTCTTATTTTTTTCAGTTTGATAATTAACTGCATAAAATATTTTCACAATTTTAATTTCAAATTGGAATTGAAGGAGTCATATGAGGCTGTGACTTCTCAGAAACAGACTAAGGGTCAGGACGAGGTGACTGATCAGACCAATGCTCACCATTTTGACGAGGTGGCATGGATGCAGGCGACTTAGTATGGCTTTGAGAAGGGCTGAGTAGTTGGTATCAGCTCTCACGTAACTCATGGTACTTATTATGGTACTGCTGCGATGTTGGCGTCCAGCTCCAGAGGAGCTTGTAGAGAGGAATCATCTTATGACTCACAGTATCAGGAGCAGTTCCGAGCTCAGAATGAACTTATAGAGAGTTTGTAGAAGCAACAAGAAGAGATGCATCTATAGCAGCAACAACAGTAGCCGCATCATCACGAGGAGGAGATGCATCGATGGCAGCAGCAACAACAACATGAGGAAGAGATGCATCGATGGCAGCAGCAGCATCATGAGCAGATGGAGTACACATGTCGTTTGACTCATAGTTTAGGGATGGACATTCCTCCACTAGCTCCTTCAGCTCCTCCACCTCCTCTAGAAGACGATCCCCAATGATTTTTTTATGTAAAAACATTTGAATTTAAATTTTTTGTAATATGAACTATTTACAGTTTATATCTTTTATATTAGTGTGATTATTACATAATTTAATTTTTAATATTTTATGATTTGTTTTTGTGAATACTGATAATTTTAATCATTTTTTTTTATTTTAATAATATTAATATTATTGGTTCATTAATTATAATTTCATTAAATATATTATTTCAGTATTATATTTTTCAATATTTATTTATTTTACTAATAATAATAATAATAATAATAATTTATGACTTTTTTATATTTTTTTATGAATATTGAGAATTTTAATATTTTTTATTTTTTTATTATTTTAATAATATGAAAATTAATTTTTCAATAATCATAATAATTTATTATTATTATTTTTATATTTTTTTTGTGAATATTGAGAATTTTAATATTTTTTATTTTTTTATTATTTTAATAATATTAAATTTTTTTTTTCAATAATCATAATTTTATTAGATTTATTTTTTGAAAAAAATTATTTATTATTTGCGACGAGATCTGTTACGATGGGATCCCGTCGCAAATAGTCTAAATAATTTTTTATTAAAAAAGGTATTTGTGATGGGATTACAGACCCATTGCAAATAGTCTTTCAAAAAGCATTTGTGATGGGATTACGAGCTCATCCCAAAAAATTATTTACGACGGGCCCATCGCAAAAGAGCATATATATATATAAAGTATATAATTGGATATTTATTTGCGATGAAATTTTCTACAATGATCTATTTGTGACGGGGCCTCATCGCTAATGCTTATTTGCGATGGGATCCCATCACAAATAACCGGTCGCAAATACCTTCAATTCTTGTAGTGTAAATGTTCTATGGGTTTTCAAATTTTAAGATTTAACTTATGATTACATAACTTCCTCAAATAATCTTAGAACCACTTGAAATTGTTTTAGGGATTCTGCAATCACTCCAATACAACAAAAAATAAATTTCTTGAATTTTGGAATATATTAAAACTTCTCCAAAATATTTATATTAATTCCAAATTAATATTATGGCATATGTAAACCCAATGTGAGTATTTCTATAACACTCCACTACCACATTATTTACAAATTTAATATCATCTTCCTCAGATATAATCGTAGTGGTATGCTCTATTTTAAAAAAAAATTCATGGTTATAGAAACAAGGAGAGTTAATCACTCTTCCATCTATATTTATTCTTCCTCAATCACAAAAAACAAATAAAACTCATCAAAATCATGTGGTAGAAAGATATATATTCATAAAATAACACCTGCCATTACTTCATATAAATTATAACTTAATAATCATCATTTTTTATTGTTTATTCTCCAAATAAAAATAAACATACCAAGTAAACTTATTTTCTAACATATAAATAGATCTCTATTGATATGTACAATTCTAGAGAGATTTAATACATGTGATCCATAAGAAATTACAAGCCACACATCGTAGTTATTAGGATCCTCATCTTCAACCAACTTCATCATATACTTATTTTACTTATTATAGATATATTGTGGAAAAATAAAACCAATTTAGAAATATTCATCATAATCAAATTTGGAACACCATAGCCCTTCAGGATCTCCCCTTTTTTAAAATAGATGCACCCATTGAATTAATCTTGTTTCTATACCTTTGAAAATAATAATATAAATAAAAATGGAGGGATTATGATCAAACATACCCAATCAATGAATTAATATGGGATGAACAACAATAAATAACCTCAATTTCTAAAATTCATATTTTGTGAGTGATTTTGAATATATATCTACTAGTTTCTCCTTCATTATAATACATTACAACTTTAACAAAACTTATTTAAAATTTTAATTTATAAAACTATATTTTATGTCAACATGATTATATCGTGAGTATTGTTCCAAATTTATTGATAATAAAATTACTATTTGATTTTGATATCCAACAACCAATATAACGTAAATATAAACTCTCATGTCTCCATGTTGAGACTTCATTGAAATTGTTGGTGCTACTAGATAAATAAGATATTATACCAATACTAGACCAAAATGATACGTTAGCTAGGTTAATTACCCAAATTCCAATGGTCAATGGATGTCTTCAAATGTATATGGAAATACATAAGAAATTATTGACCCCTTTTTAGAAACATGTTTCAATAATAGACTCTATAAAAAAATATAGCATGAACCATCCATAAATTGGGTATACCCAAAACCTAAAACATGTGAAAATAAAATTGGGATCTATAATTGGTATCATATAGTCATGCATATAAAAATAAATCAACTATCTATTTGATTACACAATGATACAAAAGAGCAATCCTAAAAACCAAACTAGAAGAAAATTACAAATTAGAAAGAAGTCCTAAATATAAATCTAGATAAATTCCTACAAACATATCCTACGATTTATATCAACCATTTATCCATATTTTAGTAGAGTCCTATTCATCGACACTTAAACCCTTCCAGTATAGAGACTATCCATCAGAATATTGAAAGAGATATCCCTTAAATAACTGATATCATATTTTATGATGTGTACATTCCATATAGTATAACTTGAATGTTTATATGACATATCATATACCTTTTTAAAGGGATATAATATAGAATAATATAAGATATCATGTCACTTCCCTTTGTAACCAAATAATAAACATTATTAATAAGGAAACTCCTTTGTATCTATTATAAATAATAATAATTTCCATAGTTAAAGAAAAAGGGAGATTATCAATGGAAAATGGTTACAAAGGATATAGCTAAAAAGTATTTACTCATTAATTATAAAACATGATAAAATAAATGGGATTAGCTGTGTATTTATGGGATCTAATAAAGTAGGATAAAATCCATATTATGTGTAAAATCCATGTTAATATCCTTTCCAAAACCCTCTCTCCATTAATTCATAGTTCATTTATCACCTATTGTTGGAGTGAGATACTAGAATATCATGGTTGTAAGGAGAATCCCATCCAAGAATTGGGTGATTCCATTTAATTCAATATATGTTCCATGGTATTGGTATTTTTTCATCTTCCTATAATAGATCTTTTTTAATCTTATTGGTTGATGTTTTTATGGTTATAAATATTTAGTAAAAAGTACACAAAATTTTCATCATTTACTTATATCATGATTTCAGTTTTATTCATGATTGATATAGAAAATTTGTTTTCTTATTATTTTAATTACATTGATTATGTTCTATTCAATCATGAAAAATCTAGTAGTTTTATTGGAGAAGTTCCATGTGATTTGATTCATGAAATCATGATGGAAATTAATAAATTCATGTTGTTTTGTATGTATTGTTTTTAATCATAACACATGATTCATATTTTGTTCAATGGATTGGTTTAAGATATTGGATATCATAATCTATGTTTGTGTTCTTCTATATGATTTAGGATATCTTAGGCACTGTCGTGGGAAAATCCACCATTGTTTCAATATATCATAGAAGATGATATAGGCTTTAATAGTGTATAAAGGTGAAAAAGAAGTGATAAAAACAAAGTATCAAATAAAAAATGAGATATAACATATATATAAAAAATAATTTCTAGGTGGTTATTAATTTTAAATTGTTATTTCGGGAGCCATGATTTATGTACACGCCAATTTATTATTACATATACCATCTTTATATAGGATTAATGCTATATAGGTCACTATCAAAAGTTGTAATAGTAGAGCGCATTTACTTAATACCATGAAAGGTTGTTGTGTGGCATGTCAAAATTATAAGTGTTACATATAATAGGATGTAATTGATAATTTATGTGAATTATTAATACATGGGACATAAACCAATTATCCATTTCATTTCATGATAGATCATGATTGGATGTTCCATAACTTATATAATTAAATATGTTATATTCTTAAAAATAAGAAAAATATATTTTACTAAAAATTGGAAAAGTGATTTTTGTGATATTAATTTAGTTTATAAAATTTTTACAAATAAATTAATTATTAATTATTAATTAATTAAATATTTATCAAACATTTATTAAATAAATATTCCATTAGTTTATTCATTAATATTAAGATATATTTTTCAAATTATAGGGAATAAATTATTGTTTAGATATAATATTTTTATATATAGATTATGAGTGTATTTTATAAAGTGTTTATAAATTAGAAAATAAGGCTAAATATAAGAGGGTTTATATTTAATATTTTGATTTATTCATAAATATAAATTTAAATTCATCTAATTAAAGTCCATATTTATGGAATTATTTAAATCATTTCAAAATTATTTTTGACTGTTGATTTAATAAATTATTTAAATAATAATAAATATGAGTAATATAGATTATTTAAATTATTTACATGTTAGAATGGAATATAAATATACTATATTTCAGATAGTGACATATATTTAATTGAAATTGTCACTTCGACGGTGGCATAGTGGTGATGGAGAGGGGTACAACAACGCCGTTCTTTGGGAGGTACAAGGTTTGAATCTTGGGAGTCCTCTTTTGGGGAGAACATCTCCCCCAAGATCCACTCACCTTGTCGGGTCACCAGGTTTCTGAAAGGGTGGAAAAAATGAGGTGCAACCCACCCGTGCTGACGGATTGCTTGATGAACCATCACCACCCGGGTTGTCACCCTCTGGGACGCTCTGCCATCTCATATGAAAACGACTCCTTCTCAGCTGGGACTCTCTCTGGAGTAATCTCTTCATGGGGGGGGGGGGGGGTTCCTTGTGTGGAGGGTTCGAAAAGGCCACACATGGGAATTCCCTTTTTTGAGGAAAAATATATTTAATTGAAATTGTATATAATAAATTACATGAAAGTGTCCATATTGGAAATAAATACAAAATTTTATATTTATTATTATGGAATTTACATAATTCATGGATGAATCATGAAATTATTATATATTATTTTATTTATGAATTGCACATCAATTAATTTATTCCATTATTTTTATTCATAAATTCATTTTTTTATATTTTGAATAATAGTATTATTTTGTATAAATAGTTAAAATACTTCTCTAAATTGTTATACATGAATCTAATGAGTTATATTCTAGTTATCATAATTAATTTACTTTTATTTTACCTTTATATTGGTTTATATTGGGTTATGAGATTGAATAAACTAAAAAATATATAATTTTTACATATTTGGTGTTAGAATTATAATGGAATAAAAATATTTGTTGAGTAACATATCCCTAGGTAGAGAGAACTTGGGCTAGAATGATCATTATCCCGGTGGCTAATGCCTTAAATAGAAAAGTGGGGGTTGGTTGCCAATCAAACTAGGCTTACTCTTATTAGGATTAATAATTTCATATGATTATAACACTTTCCATGGATGTTTTTATATAAATTATGCATAAGATGAATTTTGATACGTATAAATAGAGTTGTTTTTTAATTTGGGTTAATAACACTCAAAATGGGTTGTGTAAAGAGTTACATATCAATATGGTTCTAATATATTGATTTGGTTTAGGAATAATATTGAAAATAATATATTTTCTAACAAGCATACATAAATGGGATAAATTGAGGGAATATGATGAGATTAAATACCCTTTAAAAATACTAAGTATAAGATCCATTCTAAATAGAAGTTTTTTTAAGATCTCGATTATTCAGTATAGGTGAACATAACCATTAGGTTCGCATGGATTATATTCTATAAGTAAGAAAAGTATTGAGGTTAACCTGATCATTTAGTTCCTTATTCTTGTAATATTATTTTGGTTTCACTTAATTGTGAAACCCTAAGTTCTAGGAAAATAGATGAATCAAGTTAAGATAATCTATTTAATTGATTGGGAAAAGAGTGGTCCACCATACTATCCATGATTCATGTATGATATAATTGACTTGATTTAATATCAGATATAGTTATGGTTTATTTACATTATTAAATGGGGTAATTCATGGTGAAATATATATATTCTCAACCACTAATGGATATGGTGGATCTTTATAGAGGTCATCATTTTAGTGGGACCATATTTAATAAAATTCATTATTAAATAGTTTTTATACATGATAAAAATCTTATTATATATATATATAATGTAAGCATCATCCTTAAATATAACTTTGTTATCAAACCAGCTTAATGTATGAAAATTTATATATTGGTGTAAAAAATGAGGATAGTTCTTAAGAAAGGAAAAAATTATGTTCGACTACAACCCCTTTCTAAGAAACTAATTGTTTAATTTATTAAATAATTGATTCTAGATGTTTATGAGAAGCATATAATTGATCATTTATGGGTTAAAATGAATATTATACAATAAAACCAAATAAACTATAGTATTTAATCTTATAATTATTGTGATTGATTGTTCCAATAACCTATAGAGACCAGAGGTTATATTTAATCCTTATTCAGGTTATGGAATTCATTTGGTAGTCATCGTTGGAAATGTTAAGAAATTTTTAATGAGTATCAAGAAATTTTTACACTCTTTTAATAAAAGTGATAAGGAAAGATGAACTAGCGTATGAAATATCTAGGTTTTGGTGCAGTGAAGAATGTAAATGTGGGGAAAATGTCAAACAAGATGAAAATATATATTTAAAAAATATGAATATGTTTACTCAAATATCCAATCACATTCATTAAAACCTTGAGTTTTCATGAAGGAGTAATAATTTCATACAATGGAATTATCTTGTATAGTTGAAGGGGTTTAATAATCTTCATGAAATATCTATGTTAGGTTCTGGAGTTCTATATTATATTATTTTATTTTTTTGAATCATATGTGATATTAAATAAATGATTTACAAAATTTTTAAGTGTATAAGTGTTAAAAATAATGTCAATAATTAAAGGAGATTTTTTTTCTATAATGATGATGAAATAAGGGGTTGATGATTCTTAATGATGATAAAATGAAATTTATTAAGATTAGATGAATCTAAGTAATATATGTGAATAATTATATAATTTCTCTTATGTGATATGATAAGTTGTTTACTGAAAAAAAAATGTTATGAGAAAATATTAAATGTTAAATTTTATACATATTGTTTAGGATTCACCATGTTCTATAAGAAAATTGAGATGAAAATAAAGGATAAATTATTTTATCTTGGATAAAAGGGTTAAAACAAGATATTCATTAAAATGTAGGGAAATGTGTTCCCACCATCCATCAGTGGAATATTTAAAATAGTAAAATATTATTTCATTATTATTTTTCCAAACACATAGAATACCATATATGACATGGATACAATAGTTTATTTGTTAAAAGTTTATTTTAAGAGAAAATAAGTGTTATTTTCTATACACAATGGAGTTTTTATATCTTATAATTATATTATAAAGAAAATATAATTTCCATGGGATTAGTGAGAGTATGTTTTGGACTTAGATAAGTTAAAATTAGAAAAAGGATTATGATAGTGAAAACCCATAGTGTATCTAACTATATATTTTAAAGGATTAAGTTATGATAATAAATGTTTAATGTAAAGAGTTGCATTAGTCACCAGATGATATAAAGTAAAATTATTGACTGAATGGTTCCAATAATGATGAAATTAGAAGTGTTCTAAATAAAAAATAGAAGGTAGTAACATCATACCATTTTATTTTTTAAATAATTGGGGTTTGGGTAACATTTTGTATGATTTTAACATTGAAAATATGATTCCTATGTATCACCATTATTAAAACTAGATTCCTTTATAAATTTTACCAACCAAATGAATTAGTGGGAGGTTTTCTATTAGATGGTCACATATATATTTGGAATAAATTTCATATATATGTAATGAGTTTAAAAAAATAAAAAAAATGTAGAAAACATAAGGCTAATATAGTATTCTATCATATATGATATAATTAGATATGTTATTATGTATAGTTTTGTTAAATTTATTAATAAATTTCAATAATATAATATTTATCATGTTATATGAAAAGGAAATCTTCACTTTATCATTCTTTTATGTTGTCTTCTTATATACCCATGAAGTGAATAATTTACCACTAAAATTATAAATTTGAGGCATCCCTAATTGATATTCATCATGGAGTATTTTAGTTTATCAGTAAATATAACAGTTAACATGATTATGACTATTTTTATCAAAATACAAATTTTTTATATGAGGTAAAAAATATGTTTTGGGTTCTGGATGACCACCTCCAAGTATATACCACATGGAGTATCATGAACTGTGAATTTTATTTACTAGGGATGTACGTTAGTGTTTTGAAATTATCTATACATGAGGTTATATAGATACCTATAATGAGAAAAACCATTCTTTGATAACTTTCTTACACAATCCTCGAAGCTTAGTTAATCAATGGTGGCCAGGTATGTTGTTTTTCAGGATTTTATTTGAATATTAACCAAGATGGGATTTTTCCTGTCATATAAAGATTATGAAATATGGGACCTCTTTTGAGATAGAATTAATAATTGTATGATCATACCTAGATAATACATATGAAGTACTTTTTAATTGGATGTGTGGAGTGTGATGTTCTCATCCATAATGGTGAATGTCATGTGATGATTTCATCGACTTGGTCAATCTATACTCAGAGAATTGGGAACATATGAGATGACTATATGAAATTGATATAATTTATATCCCACAATCACTTGATATTCTGGAAATAGGGATCATATGAAAATTTATTCTTGTATATGATTTCATTTGTGGAAAAAATGAATAAAGATACACGAGTTTAATGAATACCACACTAAATCAATTTGAATCTTGATTAGCACTAATAATTTTATAGATTTTACACATTTTTTATATTTATGGATTTGGTAATTCATATTTTTCTCAAATATAAAAAGGCCCATATGGTCACATTTTCGATTGACTGAATGTGTATTGAGGTTTACTGACTTTCACTAGAAGTGTTTCAGAGTTTATCCAAATGAGTTTTGGATGTGTATTCACAAGACATTTAATATTATGCGATGCATGGTAAATTTTATGACATATTTCCATAATATTAGAAAAATATATCAAAAATGAGTTTTGGATATTGTTTCATAAGTTATTTTATATGATACAATATAATTTGAAATGGAACTAAGACTATGATGATTTAGTAAAAGTGGTATATTGATGTATATTTTTCATAAAGACCTCATATCATATTATATGATGAGTGAATTTCATAGATTATGAATTTCTTGTTTATAATGATGGATTTTGTATGATCATACAATGATCTTAGCCACATAAGAAACCCATAAAAATGAACGACATATCATAAACATGATCAAAATATAAATGAAGGACATAAAAAAATAAAACATCGGTTTATAATAATAAGGTCTATATCAGTTAAATATAATGAAGTATGATTTATTGGGATCAATTATGGAGAACTAAGTGGTTCTCAACTTTATGGGTTGTACACTAGCCACCAGAGTCCCCATAACCTATGAGGGGACACAAAAAAACCAAAGGATTGATATATAATTATACATGAATAAAAATAGTTAAAAGGGAGTAATATAACATTTAACATGGATAAAATTATATCTTTTCTACCAATAGGGGGATTACAACCCTTTATATAGACTCTTTTCATTCAATAAAGGGTGTCGAGCATCAGCTACCCATGCATGAAAACTGTCATGCATTTAGAAAACCCATTCCCATTGACATATAAATTATCTTTGAAAATTTATATAATTATTTCATTCATATATATCCATAAATGAATAAATCCCATCGATACATAACCAAAATAAATAATACAGGATGAGATGTCAGAATCCATGCTTATGATACCATATATTTCATGTTTGTTATACATTATGATAAATACTAACATCATACACTATGATAGAGGCATCAAGAAGCCAGGGTATAGGCTATGAATAAAGGAAAAATGTATTATATGATATCCTTATTTTAGTTTATTACCAATAATCTATCATTAGCACTAAAATCTCATAAGGAATTAATGAAAAACATTATAAATCTTTATGAACCCATCCAAAGTCTTTTAGATTTTGTTTATAAAAACTAACTTAATTTTTGAAAAAACAAATTTATCTAAAATTTTATCCTCATCAGCCTAATTACAAGACACTATAGAACTTTAAATCATTGAAAAAAAACATGATATCTATATTTTTGAGATTCAAGAAAAGGGAATCCTCTAGAGAAGAATTAGGGCCACTCAAGTTACAAAGGGGTTTGATGTTATGTCAATCGTACACACTCATATCTTCACATGACCATTTACATCATGAGATATATCATATACATTATATATATATATCTATATAATCTATTTTTATAGGAAACCAAGTTGCCAATAAAAATTAAATAAGTCAATACAGGATAGTTCATATCATAATTTCATTATTCATAAAAAAACATAAAATATTGATGAATACATTAAATTATATTCATCCGGATAATTGTAATATAAGATATCTTTCATATAGGTAGTTGAGAACATCACACTTTAATCAATTAAGCATGTAAATTTCTTTCAATGGCCTATTTCATTAATGGGACTGATGTCTTTTCCCTTCACACATGTGGAAAAAAAATCCAATATTACCTTTTCTCCAACTAAATACTTGATCAATAACATAGACAACCACCCCATGACTATTAAAGCCTAAATTCATGCATAAGAAAGTCATAAATTTTTTATGGTTCTAATGAAAGGTATCTCACCAAACTAGGGTAAATAGAATTTATAATAAGCATTCACCCTTATGTATATTACTAACTATATAAAATTCAATGACATATAATTTGGTGGGTAGGACCAATTAATATATCATCACTTATTACCTAATGGGTCCCCTACTCATTATAATATTAACATATTAAGATAACCCACAATAATTTTTGATGTTCATCAATTAAGGACAAACCGAATTCATAATTTTAATAGATTTTATCATTCCACTGTTCATGTAATAAAAATACATATCATCACACATGAATGGATGATAACTTAAGACCCCCTTTAATGATACATTTTACAATGACTAGATTCAATGTATTATGTATATTATACTAAAATAATTCAACATGACCCTTATTATTTTTCTACAATAATGGTTTTTCCAGTGGATTCACTACATTATCCTCTTTACCCAACTAACAGATATTTACATAAACCCTCTTAATGATCTAATTAATTTGATAATACATTATAAAAATATGTTTCATCCTTTGGTTGGAGTAGGGTTCTATAGATTGAGAAAAATATATAGTGTTTTCACAATAAATATCAATTTATACCTCAATGTTATGAACCAAACCAAGTTTATTAATTAATTTCTTACTCCAAAAACATCCCTTCACAATATATAATGCATCAATACAGTCTTCCTAAATTTTCAAGTTTGTAATGGAATGTTTTTTAATTCTTTCAACTAATATCTCCACCATTTAGGAATAACATTAAACCAAATTAACATATAATTTATTATTTATCATATAAGAAAATTTCATCTATGTAACCCCTTATATAGAGATCATCCTCCCTTATAAACACTAAGAGAAAATACTTATCTATTCTCAAGTACATAAGGAAATTCCTATTAATAATACAATGAATCTCACTAGGATTTTATTATTATTTATATGTAATTATAAAATAATAAGATACATTGGGTCTATTACAAAACATGGAATATGTGATAGATCCTATAGTTAACTAATAAGGAATTATATCAATAATTTCTAACTATTTTCATGATTCAGGAATATTCCTAAGATTCATGCCATATAACACTAGTAAAGACACTTTTAGAGTTCTTTATGATAAATTTATTGATTGAGATCAAAATTTCACATATATTCTTATATAATTCAATTTATTCATCTAACTAATTTCATATTTTAAGGGAAATATTTCCAATTTTAGTTTTTGTTAATAATTTGATCTTAATTGTGGAAATCGGAAAATTTTAGAATTTAAATATTTTTATATCATCTTTTCTTTTTGACCATAAGTTTATCTACACTAATAAAAATTGAGAAATTCCATTTTTTATTCTTCCAAAATTTATGGGATAAATTTTACCTAACTAAAAACCAATATTGAATCCAACATTATGATGCCTAAATGAATAATGAAATCCCCGACTTTAAATCTCTCCCCATATTAGACTAATTTTAAAAATGGACCCCTATCTCACAAATGGGAAGCTCAAATGAGCTGATACTTTTCAAGGAGATAAAGAGTTTTTTGTGAAAATTTTATTTTTCTTCATAATCCTAATATTCATAATTTTTTATTGTTATATATTAAGGGTAAGTTTACACATTTTAATTCAAATAGGCTTCAAGTCAAAAATGTTTTCTTCAGAAAATAAGTCATAAGTTTTAAAATATTTTTTCAATTGAGTTTAAATATTTTGGGCGGAGATAAGAGAAATAGATTAATCAATTCAATGAAAACACTATTCAAGTATTTTTTCATTAACTAGGGTGATAAGAATAAAACTTTCAATGGATGGTTTTTGATAGAAACATGGCCACAAATTTTCCAATAAGTTTTCACATTCATTTTCATATCAAGGGTTTAGCCATTTTTTATAACTAAAAAGGGGTTATACTGATACTATTCTATATAATAAATATATATTAGATTAGTTTTCATCAAATATTTCACTTCTATTTTAATTTTATTTAGTTTTTACCCACTATGTGCCTCAATTCCATCAAAGTAGTGAACTAACCATCGATTATTATTTAAGTGGGGAGTGGTGGTGTTTGAGTTTTTTATGCTTAATTGATTTCTATTATTTATTATGATAATTATAATATTAAGGAAATAATTTATTTTTAATGGGTCAACCAACTTTTACTACTATTTTATTTTTTAACCAATTCATTTTTATTCATCTCCATTTCCTTCATAATACAACAAACATGGTGATGTAAAATTTTGGTAAGGATGTGAGGGAGTATTGTCCAGTGTATGGAGTGTCAGCGTGGGATACTAAATATTAAATAGAAGACTAAAAATTGATAGGGTAGATATCTATATTAAATGGTGTAATGAAATTATATTTTTTAATAACAATAATAACCTCATCGTTATAATGTAATAACAAAAACACTTCTTTACTAACATCTTTAGGACTTCCCTTCTTCTTTGGGTTTGGATTTAATATTTATATATATATATATTTTAAATTAAAACCCCATTTATCCTCAATATTAGTTTTTAAATTTACTAATATATTAGGTAGTTAATAAATAATGACAATATATGGAAAAAAATTGTGAGTGGCCAGATTGTGAGATCGACCTTAGTATTACACTATTCTACATTCATAGGTATTAAAAAAATTTATGGTGAAAGATCAACAAAAAATACCTATAACAAATTTGGAACTATTTTATTGGAATCTAAGTGATATCTCACAATATTTAAAATATCCTAAAAATCATATATTCCAAAATATAAAAAAATAGAATTTCTTTCACATCCTTATTTTAAAAAGGAATTTTAAAATTATTTTTCATATGATTATCATTTATATTATTTTGATGATTCTAGTAGGGAATAATCATTGATTATTCAATTTTAAAAAAATTAAAAAATGACTAAAGTGTTTAAAAATAAAATAAAAAATCATTTCATTTTCCCTGAAGAAGTTGGAAGATAAAAGAAAGGTTCCTAAAAAGGAGGAATCAAAGAATGTTTTCTTATTATTTTTTAATTTAAGAACCATGTAAGGAATAAAGTGTGGAGGAACTAGTCTTAAAAAAATATGTAAAATTTCCTATGTATTTTTAAGAATAATAGTTTCTAATTGAAGCAAATATAGGAGATAAATGTTCCAATGAGCATGTACCCTAGTGGTACAGGCTCCTACTTGGCATCCAAAAGACCCAAGATAAAATCTTGGCAGAGGCAAATTTCCGGGTACTGTAGTAGGGTACTATAGCAGCGGCGAGGCTGTAGCAGTGGTGACACTATAGCAGTGGAGGGACTGTAGCAGGAACTGTAGCGGCGGTTGTACTATAGTAGGTACTGTAGCAGCGCGGTACTGCAGCAGTACTATTCATTGAGGGGTCCTTTGGGCCAAAAAAATGAGCTTTCAAGCCTTGTATTCAGGCCACTTGGCCTTGGGCATTTAGGCTATGTAATGGGTCTCCCTCTACCATGTCTAAAGAGGTCTTTGCTTTAAATAATAAATTGAGGCTTCGACCCCAAACTTTAATAAAAATATATAGAAGATAAAGGTGATTTGGATGAATATTGGGTAGACTTTTTAGAAGCTAAAAAGGTTCGTGATCATTCCATATTTTAAAATGAAAAATATTTACCACTCTAATTTTATTTTTATTTCTAATATGGAACCACCTATGTTCAATAATTTGAAGAAAAATTAGAGGAGATTTGCAACATTATTCTATCCATTAAAATTCTACACCAAGAGATTCTAAGCAATTATGAAGAATTAAAATCCTAGCTTACTCAGGGATATATTATATTCGTGAACTCATTTTATTATAATTTAAAAGAAAAATAATTGATAATTATATGTTAATAATTTAAATTTTCAGATCCTTCAAACACTTGGGGGTCCTTAGAGGAGGGTGATGAAGAAGTTGATACACCATTTTAAACTATGATACCATTATTTTTTCCATAAGATATCATGTTTCAAGATGACATATGTAAAGATAAATATTTATTTATTGATTTTTCATGTTTTAATCACATTAAAGTTGAATTTTTTTCCAAAATCATCTATGATTCATTTAATGAAACATCATTACATTATAAAGCCCTGTATATTGATATTGAAGAGGCTACACAAGTATTGTCATTAAAAAAAGTGGACTCATTATTTATCTTCCCCCCACCATGCATGTTATACTACACTAAAAATAGGATGAAATTAATTTAATATATTCATGGATTTACCTATGGCCTGTATTAATGAGTTTAGTTTGGAAGGAAATAGATGTGGGGGTTCCAATCACATAATCCCTATTAACTATTAGAATTTGGGTTACCATTGGAGCTGCCATCTGGAGGCAGTCAGAAACTTGTACACACTTTGGGGTCAAAACCTTATTTTATCCCTCCATTTCTGAATTCTAATTCCTTTTAAATATTTTTCATTAGGTTTTTAATTATTTCTGTGTCCATGTGATAGTAACTATGAACTTAACTCAATTCTTATATTAGAAAAAAATTCATTTGGTATATTTTCCTCTCTTAAGTATTTTCCCTTAATGTTTTATTTTGTTGAGATTAAATAAAGGGAATGAAGATTTTAGTGTTTGGTGAGCGTCAACCTTTTTAGAGACATTGGGTGTATTACTTTTCATTTTCCATTTTTTATGAACTATAGGATTTAATGAATTTCTTCCATTTTTTAAAATTGAATTCATTTTGAGTATGTTTTCTTTATTTTGGATAAAATGGATATCTAATGATTGTTTATATAGAAAATTTTCATTGAATTTTATTTAGCTGAATTATTATGAGTCTGATTTTTTAAAATATATAACATTAAAATAGTGTCATAAAATATTTTTCTCATCATGTGATTTATTTTAAACCCTTTTGACATATTCTTCCAAAAACACACACCTTTTTTGATATGAACATAGATTTCATGTGAAAATAAAACTTATTATTATTGTATTTCAATTATTTAGGGTCCATAAAATAATTTTGATGTAATTGAATAATTTCTTAGCACACCATATTATAACTTGATACCCACATTTATAAGTACCCTTTTTATCCCTTATAATCCATGAATTAACTTAAAGGTTCATGCAACATTACAAGATGACTTTTTTTCTTTACCTAACTCTACTCTTAATAATTTTTAATGGATATTTCATGTTCGAGTGTGGTGGAAAGGTATTTTATGAATTTTATATGGGATATATCTCTTTTTTATTAGTTTGAGTTGTGTTTCATTATTTTAGGAATTTTAAGAATTGGAATGAGTAAATTTAATTCATCGTACTTTATTTTTATCATCTGGTTCTTTATAAAATGGAAAAAATTAAAAAATGAAAAAATTGAAAAAGTAAAAAATGGAAAAGATATTGAATTATTCATTGTTATTAAATTTATAACTCATGTAGCAATATAATAATTGAGGCCAATATTTTCATATATTCATTTTATTTGATTTCTATCTCATCATCCATGAAAAAAATGAAAAAAAAGAATAAAAAATAGAAAAAGAAATAAAATAAAGAAAGAAAATTTGGATGAAATAATTCATTGTATTCATTTTTTGACTCTTGTATCATGTAATTAGAAAAGGGGATGTTAGTTTCACATCTTATAAGGAAAATTAAATGAGATATTTACTATATTTTCACTTTAATGTTCTTGCATTGGTATTTAAGAGTTCAACATCCTCTTTCAACCATAACCTTTTAAATATTTCATGCACCAATCCATAGCCATAGAATCCACCAAAAAAAAGTTATCAAGATTGAAATTTTTTTATGTCATGCGTTATGGAGATATGAGAATTTACATAAGCCTATGGTTAAATATGAACTTTCCAAATTTGGGAATAACTCCGGGTTTATTTTTTCTTGAGTGATGAGTGATATGAAATTCAGTGTGAGGTAAGTGTGATTGGGCCTTTGATGGGGTTTTGAATATGAATGAATTTAAATGTTAGAGAAGAAAATTCAATTATTTTTTTCATATATGATACCTGATGGAATTTTATTTTGGAAAAGATCCAGGAATTTTCTCACTTTTGATTTTAGTGTGGATTTTAATTTGGATATTTGATGATTTTTGAAGAGTAAAAAGTTTAATTATGGAGGATTTATTAAGATATAAATTTAAATTATATTATTCTATAATTTATTATTTTAATCCCACTAATTTCATATATTAAGGGAAATTTTCAAAATTTTATTTTTTATTAATAATTTGAGATTAATCTTAAAAATGACCTAATTTTTGAATTTAATTTTTTTATATAATCATGGTATTTCACCAATAATACATTCTAAAGTAACAAAAAAATATAATTTTTCTTAATTCAAAAAAATATGCGTAGCATTTCATCCAAATGGACCGAAATATAAAACATTAGGAAGCCCAAATGGAGTATTCAATTTAGGCCTTTGAATATGTGTTCATATTGAATAAAATTTTAAAATAGGCCAATATATCAGAAATGGGAAGCCCAAATGATCTGATATTTTACATGTATATAAAGAGGATTCTAAGTAAAATTTTATTGAACTGTTAAATACTGACATTTATCCTTCTTTGGGGTCATAAATGCATTGGAATTTGGCATATTAGAATGAGGATAGTCTTCACCCTAAAATTTTTTTCTTGAGAAAATAAGTCATAACATTTTTAAAAATTATCAAAATGGGACTAAATATTTTAGGATGAGGGAAAATATGTATCCTAACAACCACAATGAATAATGTTTTTCATGATTCACCCATTAATTTTTTTTGAAAAAAAATAAAACTTCTATAGGATAGTTTTAGAGGGAAATTTGGCCACAAATTTTCTTATAAATTCACATATTCGCAACATGTAAATATGTCATAAATTTTTGGTTTGTTTGTAGAAGAAATATTAATATAATATTGTCCTACTTTATCAACAAATATTAGTTTTTATTTATTCCTCTCTTCCTCTTATCTTTACATTTTTTTGTATTTCCCCCACCATGCTCGTTATCAACTCTACGAAAATAGAGAACTAACCCACAATTGTTGATCGGGGGGGAGTTATGGTGCTTGAATTTTCTGTGATTAAATATTATTTTAATTATTTAATTATAAGAATTAAAATTTTAGTGAAACTATTTGTAGTGAAGAGATCACCTTGATTTTACTACTATTATATTCACAATCCAAATAAATTTTATTCCTATCCTTCACCATCATAATGTTTCATACAAGGAGGAGAATAATTATAGTGATGATGCGATTGAGTATTATACTACATGTGGAGGATTGAAAAGAGATAATAAAAATTCAATGAGAGGGATTCGATTGATATGGTTGATCTCTATATTTAATGGAATAATTAGATTATAATTTTTAATAACAATAACAACATCACTATGATCCCCTAAGAACAAAAACGATCCATCCATAATATATTTGTGTATCATCTTTCCCTTTTTGTTTGGTTTAAATATTTAAATATTTTATAAATTTCCAACCACCTTCATCTTATATATTAGTATTTAAGTTTATTATTTTATTATTTAGTTTTAAACAATGACAATAAAAAATGAAGTTATGTGAGTGGGCCCCTTGTTATATCGACCCTGGGATTTCACTATGCTGTATTACTAGGTAATAAAAGTTTATTGGATAGGGATACATGAAAAATACCTCTTATCACGCATTGATAACATTAAAAATATATGTTTTATAAATCAGTCAAAAAAACCAATTAGATTTACCTATATATATCTTGCTACTGAGTATGTCAGTTTCTTCACCCATATATTTCGTTGAGTAATATTGTCCAATCCACATATTTATACGGTGTAAAGTTGGGTTATTATTTCCAATAAAGTGTATTTCAACTAAATAAAATATTTGAAATACCACTACACGCCCATTAATACTCTTTTGAAAACAATAATCATCCTTTTTTATGAAACCAAACTCTATGATTATATCATCAAATGATATATTTGAACTATAAGAAGATTTCTTCAATTAATAAACATATTTTTAAAACTATAAAACCATAAAAAACTCATTTATAACTTCTAAAACTTATTCATATATCATATAAACTCTATTGACTAAATTTATATTAACAAAACCTATTTTGAAATCAATTTGATATAACTCATAATCAAAATGAACTATAATGGTAGAGAATATCTGAATGTAATTTATCCTTTAAAATAGGGAAAATGTATCTTTACAGTCAATACCATGAATTTATTTGTAAACATTCCCCATAAATAAATATTTATAGGTATTAATTTTAACCCATTTTAGTATTCATACAGAAACCCACTTATAACCCCATGAATATAAAATCTTCAGGTGAATCTATATAGTTCTAAAATTGGTTAGTGTACATGGTTTCCATTAAAGATTTCATGGATTTTAACCATTTTTGGAATTATAAATCTTAATGGTATCTCAATTGGAGGTAGGTTTATCTCTTATAAATATTACTTCATCATATTTTTTCAAAAGAAATCCATATATCCGGAGATCCTAAAAAATCATACCAAGCCATCATGGATATTATGTAACCTAAGTCAGATAATCTTCTATAACTCATTCTGGAACTAAATCAGCTTTCATATAAAAAAGACACATATATTTTAGTCATTAAATTGTCTAATTTAATGTTTCTTCCAACTAATAGATCAAATTATGTAATACCTATCACAAAATATGGTAAATCTACCCACTAGTACATTGTGATTAAAACTATTATAGAAATAATATCCCTTAGTTTCATTGGGTAAATAAGAACTTATTAGAATTATGGTCATGTTTATCAGTAGAAAATTATTATATAGATTATTTATAACCCCAAAAATTTATTAGAAACATATTTGGAAGTTTATTATTACATATCTCAGGTGGTAAATTTAAGAATTCTTTAGATGGAACACAATTAAGTAGAAATGAAACAGTTTCCAAATCATATCCCCATAATGAAATAGGAAGCTCGCATTAAATCATCATCAATAAATCTATGCCAAAAATGGTGTGATTACTCTTTTAATACACACCATATTAATATGTTACTCTTTACACAAAAAATATTTTTTGTAACTCAACTAAAAATAGAATACATAAGTATTTACACATATCTGAATTCATATTATTCATAAGGGACATGAACATTTCATGTAATGGTTTAAAATCCCATGATATTTATAATATCCACAAGAGTAAGACTAAAGTCACAAATAGCCAACCCCATCCTTTATATTATAACTAATCAGACTATAGGCATGTTGTAAGTTCAAACCAAAGTCCCTCTACCCAATGATACTTTACTCAAGAGGGAATCCAATTCATCAAAACTCTAACATATAATATTTTTAAACTATATTTAATAACTACATTTAATAGAATAGCTTCAACTACAAAACAATTTTTAGGTATATGAAAGTTGAATCATATGTTTTTAAACCTAACACGTAATTTCTATCATGTTAATTTTTTGGAATAAGTTTATCAAAAAAATTAAATCATATATAATATCCATATTTCATATAAAATTTATAAATATAAATATTCTAAAATAATAAAAAATAAAAAAATACTTAATTTCCAAAAAATAGATAAAAATACAAATCTTTAATATTTTATTTATGTATGAAAGTCCTGTATTTACAAATATTAACACTTTTTTACTAATAAATAACCTATAAACTACATGAAATACATGAAAAAATATTAAAATTTTAACATTTTCAATATATCGTATTTTATTGTTGATAGGAGGTACTATCTGTCATAATTTAAGATTCTTATGATATGTTCTATCATGCATTGGATTTTACTTACAGATTGAGAAATAATTTTTTAAATGTATATTTTTTCATATATAATTTTTTTCCTGTAAAGTGAAAAAACATACACTTGGGATAAAAGATATGTAATAAAAAAATACCTTTTGTATCCAAACAAATCCGAATTTTCAAAAAAGGGAAATTTCTTATTCATTGTTAAATATAATTCATATCATTGGAAACCATACATATCACTATCTATTTACTTTAGAGTCAAATAAAATAAATTATGTATCATGTCATGTTAGAGGGAATTGAATATATCATTTCTACAATATGGAACTTTGTTTTAATATGACCCTAGTTTCAATCAAAGCCTATGATATCACATGTAGTATCTTATGGTACCCTACATAAGCATGATTTCTAGTGTGACATACCATAAAATATACACCATTAGTATCCTATTATAAATTAAAAGTAGAATTATTATATCATATATCAAAAATCCATGTGATCCAATAGCTCACATTCATAAATGAAAATTATATGATATTACTGAAATAGATAATGATATATAAGTTATCCCTAAAATTTATTAAATAAAGTATTTATTTGTTAAAGAAAATGGATCTTACACCACTAATTAGTTTCATAGAATCGTTTAATGATCTTAGTAGTGGAATAAATCCCTAAAAAATCTCAATCTATCATCAATAAAATCATGAAATTATTCTTCATTGTATAATAAAAAGAGGGGGATAAACTGAATTAAAAAATGAAACAATAAAAGTGTGATGAAAATAAAATTGTGACAATAATAAAAAATTGAAACAAGTAAGTATAGTTGAAATATAAAATAAAATATAGATAAAACAATGATATAATTTGATTGGTGAATGCACTCAATAATTAAATTAAGATATGATAATTGTGAGTGCATATTTATTAAAGAGATACAATCACAATAAATAAGAACATAATAATTTTTATATGATTTACTAAATATAATATTAATCATAATTATAAAATTAAGTGAAATAAATTTAAGGATTATCAAAATTATGCGATTATACTAATTTATATGATATGTATGATGTAATGTGTTAATGAAAAGTGATATAAACCATGATTTAATAAAGAAGTTTAATAATATCTTGGTCTAAGTCCCTATGTGTCCTCCCCTTTGTTTGAGAGGTTTTTCTTATTTCTCCAGTGATTTTAATGGAATGAATGAAACCACATCCACTATTTATTTTGGATAGAAGTAGAAAAAACTCTACCTCTATTTCTTTTCACCTGTTATAGAATGAAAACCATTTTAGAATGAAGGATGAAAGGAGAATGATTTTATTAGAAAAAAAACATTACAATGTTAGTGTCATATATCTCAAAATATAGAACAATATTTGAGATAGATATGTAAAGATAACATTTGACTATGATAACCCAATAGAATTATAATTGAAATGGTCTCTAGAGAAGATATTGAGATTAGAGATAATTTTATGAGATTTTTCATTGACACGTCACTTGATTTTATTATTCAATGTGTCACCATTATTTGATGAGATCACAGTCTCCCAGGGACTCTATTTATAATATTAAAAGGATCTATGAATTTTTTTGAATTCATCTGGATCCGTAAGCATTTTCAACATCCAATTAAGAGCAATAAGGCCCATAGAATTGATAATAATTGACTAGATGGATCAACCCCACCAGCTACCTAGATGATACCACCGATTATCTAGTTAGGCACTTGGTAATATCCTTGTTATTTATTCTTCCAATGAATATCTAGTGATAAACTTGAGAATCTATTGGTTATATAATCTTCCACTAGCTAGCTAGTTGAATATTGATATAACAATGCTTTTATCCACACTGTACCATATCACCGATTCCTTGCACTGGAGATCCCATTTTTAGTGTTGATATCAAAACAATACTATGGAATATCATCTTCCTTCTATTCCATATTTCTTCCAATGAGTCTTCCTTCCATGTTTCCAACACATTACATAAGACTTGAGTATGATCATTAAAGCCTCTTCCAAGTATTCAGCTGATACTTCAATATTTAACAAGATTATTTCATTTGATACATTCATATTAACACATATAGCTTTATAAATAAAACTTACATATACTAAAATAAAATCATTATATATATAATGAGTGTTTATGGTCATTAAATAACATATATATATATATATATATAGGTTCAACAATATCCCTATTTTTTATGATGAAAAAGACTTAACATTAAAAGATATATGAAGTGTAAATCAAGAGTGAAACATGTAACAAAATAATTCAATATATTTTAAACAATATATTCAATATGATAAATATATCAAAATAACACAAATAAACTATAATTAAATAAACATTTTTGAAAGAAAGAAAGAGTTTCTCCCCCAAGACAAGATATAACAAACACTTCATAATTTGATAAACTTATCCCCTTTAACAAAAAACTTCTCCCATTTATACAATAAAAGATTATCTCTAATGAACAAAAAAATTATCCCCATAATAACCAAAAAATAACTCCCACTTTGTGATTATCAATAAAATGAAGATGAAATATTAATTAGAAAATTAGACATAAGGTAAAACACTAATGTCAAGCAACACTATCCCACTTTAATAATTATTATAAGATTAAAATAAAAATATATATGTAAAAGAGTCAATTATTAAAATAGAAATATGTAAAGAGAATGAAATGGATGAGATATTTATCGTTTTATCTTAAACACATATCATATTAAGTTATAAGGATATTTAAGGAAACATTTAAAAAAAATTTAAAATTAAAAAGAAAAGAATAATAATGATTCTAACAATTTTAAAATGAAAACATATAAGATCTAAAAAAGAAATTTGAAAAAAATATTCAAAAAAAATATTCAAAAAATAAATGAAAATGGAAAACGAGATTTATTTGGGAATCAAGAAAAAGAGGAAAAATAAGGATAAGAATTTTAAAAAACTAACTTCTCCTCTTTGATAAACACGTGAAAAATAATACCTTTCTTTTCCTTATATCCAACTCAATATAATGATCCCTTCGACTAAATGTACTTCTCTTGGCCTGATAATGGAGAAAGATAGATAATAAAACATGAAGCATGCCTCTAATAGGCCATAGGTTAAGAAAAATCACTAAGGGTATATAATCACACAAAAGGGATACATTACCTATATAAATTCTTTAGAACAATGAGATAAGACAAGAAAAATAGCTAAACAGCTTCAGCTTATCCTAAAAGAGGAAGAAATACCAATACATGAGTATAAAGACATACTACTAAAATAATTAAAAATAATAAAATAGATCCTCAATAGTGACCATGTAGATTTAATAGATCTTGAAAAACTCCTTGGACTAGTAAGGTATGGATTGATCAACAAAAAACTCCCATTGAACTTAAAAATAGTTTAAATATATTTAAGGTGGATATAAAATGTACAATTAGTAGGATCGTCTGTAAAAACTCTCATGAAAATTATAGAAGAATCATACTAAAGCCTAGTGAGTAAGAAAATGAAACTAACTCATCACCTAAACCTGGTTTACTATTAATTTCACATCCTCCCCCTGACTTAATCACTAAATAATTCATAGGAGTAAAGAGAAAATATTGAAACATATATACTTACCTAAAAACATACATAAATACACACATACATAAATATATAAATATATATCTAGAAATGGGTACCCTGAAACCAATTTCCCATTGGTTTGCCTCTCCCATGTCGTGACAACACACATCATGTGCACTCATCACTTCAATAAATCAATTCATCCCTGATACGAGTTAGTCCTAAAATATACCTAGAACAGTCCCAGATCGGGCCTAACATCTTGTGTCGGCATAAGCCCACATATCCCTCTCAGCATCATCATCATCCATTCAATATCCATGTGTGAGTTCAAAATCCACTATAGCCTGTTTACATGCATTTTACCACAAGACATCATGACCCATGAACTTACAACCATGGAATGACAAAGCCACCATGACCAGATCCATGTATAAACAATTACCTCAAGACATCATTTCTGGAATCAAAATTTTATGGTAAATCACCCTTGTACATACCATTATAAAATATTAAAATTGAAGACAGTGCATGGGAGTGGGGGTAGTCAACCATCCATTTTCCTCACCAAAATAAATGTTGGGGAAAACACCAATAAAAAATCTACTCCTCAGTTCTCTTCCAAAATCAGTGGGGTGCATATGAAATAAAAAAAAATAGATATAAAAGTTATATCTCAAACCACACTAAGGAAAACTAACCATCCTTAAATTAATCATCTGTTATGGTCTAATAGGACACTTTACTTCCATTTCTAAGTTTTAAACATCAAACATGCATATATCACATCGTTTTATATTAATTAATTTGCTAGAAATTAATTAATATTATTCCATTTTCATATACAGGATTAAAATATTAATCTTCCAAGACATGTAACAGTGAAACTATTTTTTTTCTCAAGTATGTAGTCATCATGAGTGGCATCAAGAACCATCCTCGTTATTTCATTAATTAATTTATCATTACATAAAAATCTATGTACTCTAGGATATATCCTAATATACTAAAAAAGACACACTAATATTATATAGCTTAAAACTGTGTACTATAGTTGGAAATTGGTCAAAAATGACATCTAACCCTCTTGACAACAAACAAGAATCAATATAGAAGTAAAAAATGATGAGAAATCCCCTCTATAAACTCGTCTCGACCACCCCAGTGTCCCACACACATGTGAAAAATATAATATCTATCATCCTAGGATAACATCATCATCATAATTGATACCTCATACCATCATCACCATCATAACCAACACTCTATTCCACCATTATCATTGTAACATGCACCCTATTCCACCATCACATTATAATCAACACCCCATACCATCATCATAGTCTTGGGAATCCCAACCCATTAGTTATCAAACATTCTAACCAAACATGGTTATCAATCAATCATATCAAGTATCTAAATCCATAGAAAATTAATACATATTAAATATATTATTTTATGTATAATTTTAAAGGAAAAAATGAAAAAAACAAGGTACTCTAGAATTTATCAAACAATGATGGGCTCTCCCATTCTAAAAGAAATGATTAAAAAATCATTAAATTTTATTTACTATATTTAACTAACTGATTAGTAATGAATCAATCCTAGTAGATTTAGAAATAAAAATTACCATGGTTAAATATTATTATTTTTAATATGGAACTCAAACTTATCTTGTGTTTCATATGTCAACAAACATGATGATAATTATTTCAATATTCCTCTTCTATAATAATCAAAGAATTACAAACACCATGCTTTATTTTATTTTCAACTATATCAACCATGACTAAAAATTATAACAATAGAAAACATATTTTCTAGTAAATATGAAGAGGCAACCAATATATATCAAAAGCAAGCAATTATACATCCAATTATTCCAATATTGAATATCAAATATCAAATTGTGATAAAATATATATTTTCATGAATTTTATTGAAACATGTAACCATCATCTCAAATCATGAATAAAGTTCCACACATGAAATATTATTATTTATAAAATAATAAAAAAACTATACATGTGATAAATAATTTCATTTTCCCAGATGAACATTCAAATTATCAAATTAAGCCATAACATGGGGTAACAATTATTTTATAATGAAAAATTATAATTTCAATATGAAATTATATTTTTCATCTAAATTATTTAATATCCATAATTATAAAATAATTATCATCAATATTAATTAAGAAGTTTTACACTGAGGCATGAAATAATTATTATTTTATTTGATAAAAATTAAAACATGGAATTTTAATATCCATTTATCTATGGTATAAAAATTTCTATAATAATTGTCATTACTCAACAACATGAAATTATTTATTTTATTTTTCCTTGGATTATATTGTTTATTATAAAATATTATTTCCAATATCATGTGATAAATAATTAATTATATTATTTGAATTATTATCAACAATTGTAAACATTCAAAATGTGATTTTACTGATACCAAGATAAACATAATTTTCTATAAAATGAAATACTATTTAAAAATATATTCTGGAGTAACAACAATAACATGTTCAACATAATCCACATGATAGCAATTTTTTTTTTATTTCATGATATAGTAGTATGACATAATTAATATTTTTTGTATAAAACTCTAGATTCATAAGGATAATTACATATGGAAATACACTAACACATTTTTTTATATTTGTAGGTCATAAAAGTAATATTTCAACATGTGATACTATTTTCTATATCTCAATTCATTAATTATCATAGTAAATTAATTTAAAATATAATTAAACATGTAATTTAAAATTTATCATTAAATGTAAATATTTTTGAATAAATTTATCTTCCATTTAAATTATAAAAATTATAATATTAATTTATTATCAATAAAAAATGTATGATATTTATCTTCATCATTTTAAATTTCAAGATTATAATTTCATTCTTCATGTTATTAACTCTATATTTTTATTTTATTATGGTCCATCACATCCATTTAAACATATAATATGAAACATTATTGATTCAAATTTTCACATAAATAAAAGATAAGTATCAAATCACCTACCTCATAGAAGTCACCAATAATAGGAGAGAGAGATAGGTGATTCACACAAGTCTTGAAGTAGGATAATCCTTAGATGATATATAAAAGGCTCACATAATTCTCTATGAATGTGAATGGAGAAGTTTTAGTCACCCAAGTATTCCCAAAAAAATCAAAGGGGGTAACAAATATGATTTTTAGAATAATAGATTCATGTCCCAAAAATATATGTTTATAAACCCCTATTAAATATCATTTAATTAGTTCATATTTAATTCCCCAAATAACCCATTCATAACTTCAAAAAATTGTGGAAAGTAAGAAGACCACATTAAAAAATATTAAATGGTGAAAAACCAAATTGTTTTTACATTAAATCCTATTAGTTATGTGAATTTTTTCTATATAAGGTTTTGGGAAGGAAAAATGGGATTTTAACGAAATTTGGATACCTATGCACATGGGATTCCTTGTTTTTAAGGGTAACCTAGTTTTACCCTTATGTTGTTAGCCACCCTTACACAAGTAAAGGTCAATTCACTATATTCATTATCTGAGAAGGTAAACCACATGTTTAATCTTATATAGACATAATAAAATCACAACTAGCTTTACACAGTTTGATTTTTACACTTGAATAGAAAGGTGTTAACTTTATAGAACTAAAGTAAAAAAAGGTTTACCCTGACACAACTAGATGAATACAATTATGTATAGAAGTAAAATTATATGTTAAATTTATAATATACAAAGATTACCTTACCCCGAATACCACTTAAGAACACCTGAATGACCATTACACACATAAATGAAAAAGGTAATTACCCTTACATAACTCATAAAAATGTAGGCATACACCTATAGAAACTTTAAAAAAAATAATTAACCTTGTTTATAATCATGTAATTTCATGAGGGTAAATGTAAATTTTAGAATATTAGATTTTAATATATAAAAACTCATAAATAATTATGGTAAGGATTTATTATCACTTACCATATCCCAAAAAATAGTTCTAAAATGAATTAAATTACATTTCAAATCTCACGAGGGAATTTAAAAATATTGGAATTAATTCTATAATATTTGAAATCATTTTTTTAAATCAATTTATATTTTTTAAAGAACATTAAAACTAATTTTAATTTTATAAAACCACTCCAAAACCATAAAAAACCTCATAATGGAAAATGATGGAACAAGAATATTATAGAACTTTTGTAGATGCTGAAAAACACTCAAGGGATGGAGAAGGTTTTGGCGCGACAAACCGAAGCCATATTTGGAACCGGCGATCCATTCTGGGGGGGCCCGGAGGGGCAGCGTGAAAAAAATTTAGCGGTACGTGAAAAAACAGTTTCGCGTGGAAAACTCCGGGATTCGTGAGAGTTTTCCATGAAGGCATGTAAATTTACATGCCATCACCCCGCACAGTTTATTTTTTGTGCTGCCGACACCAGAACACAATATTTCGCACAGGCCAGTTTTTTGCATGGATTTGTGTCCCCGAGTGCCTATAAATAGAAGGTCACCCCCTTTGACTTCGAGGCTGAAGAATCTGAACTATCTCCTAGCACAAAATTCACCTCTCATGCGTGCAAAAGATGGCTCTTATGTACTAAATTTTTCGCACCAAGTCGCCCAGGGGTCCGCCTTTGCGTGAGACCACTCATGCTTGATCCTCATCCAAATCCCATAGAGCCCCTTCCCCTGCATGCAATTCCTTCCAATTGTGCACAATCAATTATTAAACACACAATTTTTTTTGCGTCCCGCGCAGCCGTTTTTGCACGCACAATTCCTTTTGCACGCCTCCATGACCTTTTGCGTGTGCGCCACTTCATTGCGCACCACCATGGCCTTTTGGGCGCAAACGCCACCCATTTACGTGCCTGCCCAACATTTTTCATGCACGCAGCTCATTTGCGCGCCGACCCAGATTTTTTTTCACATGCAGCTCATTTGTGCACTGAACCAGCTTATTTCACACACACCGCTCAATTGTGTGCTGACACGGCCCTTTTCGCACAGTGGTTAGTTTTGCACACAAAACTCCCTCCTTTTGTTCCTGTAATGTCCCTCATCCGGGCATCATTTTCAGGCACCTCCTACATCCAAAACACCTTCACCATACACTCTTTTATCATACGAACCTCTTGGTTCATGCGAAGTAACTTCAAAGTCCCTTGGACGATACTGCCTGTTTTGTTGCTTCGCCTCATTCTTCTTCGCATAGTAACACTAATGGCTACCTCTTATTCACATAGCCATGCTAATGTGGACCACCCAATGGTTCACTCCATGAAACCCCCTCACCATGGTTTTTCCTATCCCTTCTCATCACCAAGGTGTAGAGGGTACTCGTTATTTAAGCCCTAGGGGTGCATAGCAAACCCACCTCGTCCGAGCTGTTGGACATTAAACTACCAATCACCATCGTCCTCAGCACATGACGTTAAACTGTGATCTCACCTCGTGCATCATACGTGGAGTTCCCCCACCTTGGACATTCTTCATTCCCACAGGTATCCATAGGAGTGAGATCATTCCTCACATGGAATGATGTCCCCTTTATTGGAGCGGCGTCTGTTTGTGGGTAAAGGGAAACCATCTTGGTGTAAGCCCCTATCTTTTCTTGCATGGGGTAACACTACTACCCCTCCTTTATTCTTCGTTCCAAAGGACCAGAGAGGGGGGGGGGCATGGATGTTGGGCCCCTCCCCTCTTCGTTACCAAATCCCTCTCCTGACGGGCTTTGTCACCACTGGGCCTCCATCCTAGAGTAAGTCCCAACCTCATTGGGATGTGAACCATGTGTAACCCCATATTTCCTCTTTGGGCTACGAACCATGTGTAAGACCCTATTACCCCATTGGGTTGTGAACCACACATAAGCACCTATTTCCTCTTTGGGCTATGAACCATGTGTAAGCCCCTATTTCCTCTTTGGGTTGCGATCACATGTAATCCCCACTCCACTTCCCACGAACGCACCTTTCACGACGTGATCATCAGGCCATGGATGCCTCTTGTTTCTCACACTGAGCATGACTCTCATGGTCTTAGAGTAAGCATCGACCATGAAATCCTATATGGGTAGCCTAGAGTTTAATCACCAACCAATCCTGAACTACGAGGTATTTTATCATTGCCAAGGAAAGGTATGTAGGAAGCCTCCATGTGGTTCAAGCCCAACAGTCCTTGGTTCCCACCACCCTGGTTATTCTGACCATCTTTACGTCGGTTCACCAACACTTTGGGATACGTCAGAGTGTAAGGCCCAAATGACCCCTTTAAAACTATGAGGAATTTGATCCTTGCCAAGGTAGCGTATGTAGGAAGCCTCCACTAGGTTCAGGCCCAACACTCGGTTTATCTGACCACCATCACATCGGTTCTCCCTCGTCCTGCATAACGTTAAACTGTGGACCCCAATCAACGGTAATTCGTTGTTCCCCAGTCAACGGTAAGTCGTTGCACACAAATCTTACCCTGAAATATGTGGTATTTTATCTTTTCCAAGGAAAGGTACGTAGAAAGACTCCCTGAGGTTCAATCCCACCATCCACCTGGACCCTAGGCCCATATTCACGTCGTTTCACCGACTTCCGCATACCCAAACTACGTTGTCTTTGATCCTTGCTAAGGAAGGGTATGTAGGTAGCCTCCCTGAGGTTCAAGCCCAACAACCAATGGTTCTGGATACTTCACGTCTGTCCACCCCGTCCTACATGATGTTAAATTGTATTCCGCTTTGGCATTAAGCTGTTATCACTCCATTCAGTGGTAATCCATTTTAAGCCTCTTTTAGCGGTAAGTTGTTGTCACTCCATTCAGCGGTAAGCCATTTTCATGATGAACTACATTCAACGATCTATGTGGAATTTGATTCTCATCCATGGGGATACATATGAAGTCTCTTTGAGGCTCAAGACCAACTTCACTGTTGCCCTTGGGATGGTCCTATTTCATTCCCCCTCCACTTCTTTCATCCTCCCATCATCCATCCTAATTGTTATCCAAGATACCATATCCCAGTGAAATCATGCCATCTCATTCCCCATTCCCCTCAATAGTGATCAGAAAGTAAACCATACGTTGGCCCTAACATCAGTGTTCCCTCTAGGGATTACACCCATCTGATCCACTCTAGTCAGTGTTCTAATCAGTACAATCTGTCTCCAATTGACTTTAATCTTATGACATACCCTGTGTTAAATATGGGAAGCTAAGAAAAACCTCAGATAGAAGCCCTTGGCATATGATTTCCCGCATTGGATGTGGGATTCCTCGGGCTTCCACGCCCTTGAAAATCCCTATAATGTGAGAGAGAAGATAGACGCGCCAGTGTCACAGTGTCTAGACACGCCAGTGATGACCAACGTGACTACTCCCCTAACCGAAGGTTTCTACCTTGACCGGACCTATTGGAATGTCCTGACAGAAGTTGTGTAATTATCTGGCATCCATGAAGATATGGAACCAGGAATAGTTTCACGAAAAACGAATTAAATCTATAAGGGAGACTCAAACTAGGTGATGAGTTTCGAGGAGGAATCCACAGAAGGAAGAACTGATATCCCATAATCCCATTTCAATCAAGGAGAAAACATCCCGGAATAAGGAATGGATGCTTCCCGCCTTTGGAAAGTGGGAATGCAGGGAAACAGACAGTGTTGTCATCCCCCCAAAAGTGACGAACGTGCGCGTCCCTATGAAAGCATCGAAAACAGAAATGGTGAACCTGACATGAAATTATTCTCATAAATATGGAGATTAGTACTGATCGAGGCATCAATGGGATGACGTTTCACCATATCCAGTTATCTGGCACTGGGTCCCATTAAGAAAATAGCTGGCATGGCATGAAAATAACCAAAAGTTGTGGTAGTAGAATGTTGGACATCCCGTTTTGCAATTCTGTCAGCATGGATCCCTCTTACCGGCCATAGAAGATGGTATGGCATTGGGGAATTGGTCGTCAATTCCTTTTTCTTTCAGCACCGATGAGTTAATCTCCCTGCTTCTCAAGAATCAAGTTGTTGCACTCGAAATGTAATCACCACCTGCATACTAATGCAGGGTCAGGGGAAGTCCCAATGCGACAATCCCACGTGTCTTCACCTCTTCCACAACAGCCTCTGTATCTACGAACATGGGGTGCCCATGCCCCCTCTTTCCATCTGAGGTCATCGAAAGAAGGGTGATCAACAACCTCATGCGCCGTTATGAGTAGGAGGGAATAATCCAAACCTAGGAAATGACCCACCTAGATCTGGAGGTGTCTGCACCTTGCCATCAACACCGCCCCTGAGGGCCGCACATGGAGCCATTTCTCCCCACCCTGACATACAGTTGTTTCAAGAGCCTATCCCCGGAATGCTTCGATTATTCCCTGCCCTACGCAAATGAGGTAGGTGAGGTCCGGGCCAGCCCAGTCAGAGTCCCATTCTAGGGGCTCTCAGAAAGGACTCCCACCCGGCCGCGTCAGAACTGCCACCTGGTCTTTCTGGATGAGGAGTAGGTAAGCCACGTACCTGCACCACTAGCTCCAGTTCGTCTGACCTGATGCCATCGTCAGGTGCAAGCTGAGGATTCCCGCTAAGGGGCGTCAATGTCGTCATTTACTATGGCTCGACCCACAACCGATGCATATCATCAGTTACCTGCATACACTAAGTAGGGGTACTTATACGCCCAACCAAGATCGTGACCTCAACCGCCCAACGAGTAGGAGGGGTTGACTCTCTTGGTCGCCGACACGAGCAGTGGCCGCTGCGAGCTAACCCACAGTGATGCCACCCAGTACAGAGGTTCTCCCTGTACCACTAACATAGATGGCACGGGCCTTCCCAGCTTCGAGGCTTGTCATGGAGGTATGCCCCATTCCACCCTCAATCAGAATGAGGGTCTTCCCCGCAGCATTGATACTCAGTACAGAAGCCTCTCTCGTGCCCATTACACTGGGTATGGAGTCATTTCTCCTGCCCCCGACTGGCAGTGTAAGGACATTGATCGTCTGGTATCTCTTCAATGTGGGGATCCTCCCCGCATCCTTTTAGAAACCAGTGATGGTCCTCCTTGCCTCAGAAACCAGAGGGGTGAAGGCAAGCCTCTATCCACCCACACCTAGCACGGATGTCCTACCCATGTACAACTAGACTGGTACAAGGACACTCCTTATACTAAAGTTGCCTGGTAAAAAAAGCATGGAGGTCTTACCCATGCTTCTACTAGTTCTAGAGGAGGTCCTGTCCACTCCAGAACTACCCATAGAGGTCCTCCCCATGTCCCCATTGACATTTGTCATGGTGCTCCTCGCACCCCGACTTTCTCAGGTGGAAACCCTCTTCGCCCCAACACCAGTGCAGCTAAAGGACCTCATGTCAGGAATCTGACCTGTCCCAAAGAGCCATACAGGGGAAGAAAGGAGGGTCTTAATCACCATAAGAAGAATTTGGGAGGGACCAGATAGAGATCAAACTGGTCCAGTTCTCAGACACTGAAGCGGAGTACGACTCAGCATGGAAACCGTCCTCTCACTAATCTGTGTCAATGGATAGGACAGGAATGAGGAGCATCATCCTAGTAATACTAGAATGAAAGGTCTATAGGATTCTTTCCTCCCTCCGTAGGTATATCTAGGAGGATGAAAATCTGGTGACCCAATAGGTTATGGTCGTGCAATCACCACCATCGTCGCCAGGAGTACTCTCTACCTCGATAAGAGATCACAGAAAACTATTATAGGGACCAATGGTGGGGGAAAAGAATCATTTCCTATCACCAGTAGCCCAAGACCGTAAGACAAGAAGTGTGGCCATCAACCTGTCTTATCACGACATAACCTCAAGGTCGCTACACTCTTCGGAGGACAACCTGAGATTCGGCGGCCAGTCTGTCCGCTCGTCGTACTCTCCACTGGCAAGCATTCCGTCCCAATGGTCTGCCTCAGTACTGCTTCCAGTTAATCAACCACCCCCAGTGGAGGAATAAGGAAATAAAGGGATATACCCTGAATCCAAGATGAGGAGCTTATGGAAGATCCTCACAGTGGATCACTTCCCTGAGATGTTCTAGCTCGTGGCAGCACTGAATTTACGCATGTCGGAATCCATCACCCCAGAGGAGGTTTAATGTTTCCACCAAACCATCTGGGTGATGCACTTTCACCTTCTTCCTTAGTGAGTGGTTTATACCAAGAGCCAAGTTCATTTTTAATAAATTGGCGAGCAATGTCGTCTAGTCGATCTAGCTTCACTCCATGTGGGTTAGAGCCATGAGTCACTAGGGCACTGTAATGCCATCCAACAACAATGCATTAAGAGTATCAAGGTACTCTGGAAGATCATCAAGGAGGCCTCCCCCCACATGCAGATTCATAGTTGGGGGCAGTATGCTACCCTCCTCTTTAGTCCTATCCAGCGGCGGCCCGACTTGCTAGGCAATATCGAGGACATGCCCCTGGGAAGGGTCACATTCAACATGGTCATGATAGTGGATGAGGAGGATGTGTTGGAGCTTCATGATGGGGACTTGCCCATAGATGGCGTGCCACACTTATTGGACCCATCGGGAAGGGTTACGTTCCAGTAGAAGAACATACTAGGTCTCCCTGCTCCCACCAAAGCATTGGTACTCAACCAGAATTCTGGTAAGGGAAAAGAGCACGTCGGAGCTACCAAGCAATCTGAACCATCCGCCTCAGAGCAGAAAATGGAGGAGGACCTTGAGAAGGCCGCGTTGTGCCAACAACTTTCCAAGTAGAAGAAGTTGGATGATGACCTCCTGGATGAATGTGTTGTAGAGTGACAACCCGACTACGGAAATCCTAGGCCAGTATAATAGGGGCAGGAACAATTTCCCCTCGATGAGCTACCTCTTGGAAACCCTGATCACGCTGCTCCCGCAGACAGGTTCAAAGCCGGAGCTTATGGAAAGATGTTGTGGTATGTCTCTCCAAACCCTCCTGAATGGCACAAAAATCCAAGGAATCTATCTCGTGTTCCCCCAACTGCCCCGCAAGTCACTCCACCAGCCGCTCCACGAGCCACTGAGCCTATTTACCATGTTGAAGAACCCACCATTGCGCTTGTGGTTCGGGATCCCCATCAAGACAGGGAACCCCAACCAAATGATCCTATGGTGGAACTCATTGATTGTCTTTAGGTGTTGGAAACATGATAGGTGGAAATCCCACCTTATGGTAAGCCATACATGGAATGGGTGGATGATATACTGGCACCTCCATGTTTCGAGAATCCCACCTTTTCCCCCTTTAACGGGATGGGGGACCCACCATAGCACCTGGACCACTTCTACTCAAAGAGTGGGCTCATGTAAGGGACTCTAGTGTAGCAGGAGGCTGCCAAGATCCACTATTTTGTTCAAATATTGGAGGAGCCAACATTCGTCTGGTACAACCCGCTCCCCATCGGATCCGTAACTAGCTGAGAGGACCTTCATAGGCATTTCCTCTACCATTTCAGATCCACCATGTGAAAATAAGTATCGCATACCTTTTCAAGTGCAAAAAAGGCCTGATGAGCATGTCATAGAATTTATCACCCAGTGGAAAGGGATCACATACTCCCTTGACAAGCCACTGAATCAGGATCAATTATTGATGATGTGTGTAGGAAATGTCAGGACAAAACTGGTTCCCTCTCTGATAACCCAGAACTATCTTGGGGGATTTTGAGACTTTTCCGAAATGGACTAGAACTTGGAAGAATCCTTGAAATAGGACGTCCAGGCACGACCGTTTCCTCCCGCAATTCATGTGAGAAGAGCTATCAGAGATGATCCCACCGTGGTGGCCAAAATAGATTCCTCTAGAAATATGGAATTATTACCAGTGGAGCCACCTCCTCAACCTCATAGTGGCCCTCCACCATAGGAGCAACCACCAGCCCAGCAATGTCCTCTTCATAATAGGCAGGTGCCCCCGAAAAATGCGCTGCCACAGCCCAGGTTGGACAATCATGGTCCGCCTCCTCAACAGGCTCCTCTAGCCCCTTGTCAGGGCCAGGCTCCAAGGCCCCCCTTCCCGGATAGAAGAAACCAGACCTACTCGTTCAATGAGAATAAGGTTCCTCTCTATTTCATATGTGCCATGGAACAAGGGATCATGTGTTTTCCTGATTGTAGAATGCCAGAAGAGGTGAACCTCACTGATCGCCCCGACTACTGCCCCTATCATCAGATCCTGGGGCACACCTTCAAGTAGTGATATGTGTTCAAATACTAGCTTCTAGACCAGGTCTATAAAAACATAGTCAAGCTGGGCCCGGCCCCAACACAAGTGTTATGTGTCTTCGTAAGGCCAGACAACATCAACAACGATGGAGGTGAGTGGCATCAGGTTTCTAACTACGGGTCCCAAAAGTATGATGACTGGATGGCTCCCAAAAAGGTCTCCCATGCCCAGGGCATCATTTGAGCATGCCTAAATCATCCAGATCCTTTAGAAGCTGCAGCCACAACTTCTGCATCATCATCTAAACCAGCCTCTTCCCAGAAGAGCAAGCATCAGCGACACAAGGGAAAGCAACGCACCCCACCATTACCATCGTCGTCCCACACTCTCAGTGACTTCATGCCCCATAATATGGATATTCCTCCAAGAATACACCCAATGATGTATGAATATTCAAGTGATAGTCAAGGGTATGCTTCAGTTAATACCATGGAGTTGGTAAACCCTATATGACTCCCGACAACGGGGAGCGCCAGACGAACCTCCTCAACGTCCCCAGCCAACGCCAACGTCGGTGGAGATGCATCTATATGGGTCATCGATGAACATCTGTTGGAACCTCCAGCTAGGCCGTGCATGCCACTGAGACCATATAGTAGGCTCAGCGTAGAGCTTAGCATGCACAGCCTCTTCATCCAGTGTCATCAGGCCCACCTCCACCCCCGTTTGTACTACCGGCTCAGGTAGAGCCACTTCAACCATGCCACGACCAGCCTCTCCCTGCTATAGGCCGATCTCAGTCATTCAAACATCATCTGTTAGCTACTCTGTGGGCTTCCACTAGTGGATGGTAGAATATTCCCAGCAGCAGTCAGCCGTTGGCCCAGCCGACAGGGCCCTCAATGCCTCCTATCATAGAGCAGCCTCTTGCAAGAAGAATTATATGCCTGTTGTGGAAATATGATGTCCTTAAGTACCTTTATTGCATCCCAGCGAGGCTTTCTGTCATTGAAGCCTTTAGTTTGTCCTTAGATATTAGTGAGGTGGACACTGAGGCTTTAAGAATCCCCCTCCAGCTTGAGCCGGAGGTAGCAGCTGTAGAAGCCTTTCATGTTGAAGCGATCGAGAATGCTGAATGTGAAGCCATCATTTTGTTCTTTGGAGAAGATAAAGGCTCTCCCATATAGGGGCACATCCACCCATTGTACATCAATGGGAAATTTAACAGCTTGGGGGTTCGCCGCTGTCTTGTTGACACGGGCTCTGGGATTAACCTTATCCCGCTGTAGAAAATGTGGAAGCTGGGGTTATCCGAAGATGACCTGACTCCCTCCAATTTAGGAATCCAGGGATACAACAGGACGGAGTAATCCCTAGTCAGTAAGATCCATTTGAAGACCTAGTTTGGTGGCCTATATTTCAGCACCAAGTTAATGGTTGTCTCCTAGGACACCACGTACAATACATTGATGGGCAGACCATGGCTCCACTTGCACGCGGATGTCACTTCATCGTATCACCAATGTCTCAAGTACTCCCTCAATGGTTAAGTAGGCATACTCCAAGGTGACACATCTCCTTTCATCTATTGTATGTTCCACTACCTAGATGCTGACTATTTCAAGAGCAAGGATAAGTAGATTTAGGCCAGTGAGGTCGAACCCGTCACGGTTGCAACTGATCACTGGGCAGGTCTGGATGATGTCTACGTCTTCCTGATCCATCGATTGGAGGCCAGAACCCCCTAACATGGGGAAATGTTTTGTTGTCATTGGTACAGGTGAGGGGCATATTCCCAAGTCCATGATAAGACGGAAAATCACCTCATACTACTACACAAATCAGGCTAAGGTGATCCTAGAGCCTCTTACCCCCATACGGTATCGGGATGTCCAACTCATGGAAACAACATTACATCATACTTGCCTATTTCGCTGGGTTGGAATTAACTCGATCAAGATAACGCGCCACTACTACTTTGATATCATCAATAATGGATCCATGGTCTAAAGACCAGATGGGATCAGGTCAACAACCATCATTGCTATGGCTTCAGCAGAACTGAAATTTACCGATGTAGTGACCACTGCCGCTCAGGCTGGTACCAGCCTCTCGTCAGAATCTGCTAACCCAGAGGAAGCTTCTACCATAGGGGGTCTCTCTGCCATTAAATAAGAGGATCTGGAGGATTCCCCACCTACTTTGAAGAGGGTATCTCCGCTATGATTTATGAACTAGTAAAGGTGAACCTCAGTAGCGAGGTGGACCCGAGACCCACATTGATTAGTGTCGTCATGCCTCTTGAGGTGCAGTAGTGATATGTGGGCTTCCTAAAAAAATATTGTGATGTGTTTTCCTAGAGTTATGACAAGATTACAAGACTATATCCTTAGGTAGTCACCCACCACCTCAGCCTCCTGACAAATCATCGTGGGTTTAAGCAACCTCCTAGGATGATGCACCCTTCTCATGGTGCCATGGTCAAGGCCAAAGTTGACAAGATCATCAAATCCATCCTTGTCAAGGAGGTCTAGTACTCTAGGTGGATATCCAACATTATGCTAGTTAGGAAGAATAATGGACAGATCAGAGTATGCATCAACATCCACAATCTCAACTGTCACTGTCCGAAGGATGATTTTACCCTTCTAGTGATAGGATTGTTGATTGATTCTACAGAAGGGTTCCAAGCCCTTTCCTTCATGTATGGGTACTCCGAATATAATCAAATCCAGATGGACCCTGAGGATGAGTATTCCACAACTTTTAGGATTCCATAAGGTATGTTTTGTTACAAGGTCATGCCCTTCAGCTGAAAGAATCTAGGTTCCACCTATCAGTGAGTCATGCATCGCATATTCATGCCAATCCTTGGGACATTGGTGGAATGCTATGTGGACGATCTGTTGGTCAAATATCACCAGAGCTAGGACCATCTCAAGGAACTTGAGAAGGTGTTTGGATTCCTCTGTTCCTGCCACCTGAAGATGAACCCGCTGAAATGTGCCTTCAAGGTTACCTCTGGGAAGTTTCTTGACATTTTTGTTAGGTACCAGGGCATCGAAATTGACCCAGAGAAGATCAAGTTCATCAGCCAGATTACTCCCCTGTGCAATATCCAAGAGCTTTGAGGTTTCCAAGGCCACTTAGTCTATATACGACGATTCATTGCGAATCTGGATGGAAAGTTTAAGCCCTTTTCTCGGCTCATGTAGAAAGGATCCACCTACAAGTGTGAAAAAGAGTGCCAGATTGTGTTTGAGGAAATCAAGCAGTATCTACTTGAGCCTCCAATGTTGATGCTGCCCATCTCCGAAAAACCACTGATCATGTACGTGAATACCCTGGAATGATCTCTTGGCACCCTTCTCACCCAGAATAATAATGAGGGAATTGAAAAGATCCTATACTACATCTATCGTATTCTCTTCAATACAGAGACTAGATACCCGCATCGAAAAGAGATGACCTGCGTTGGTATTCATAGTACATAAATTATGACACTACTTGCAGCACCATGAGGTATAGATGGTGTCTCGGGTAGACCTGCTAAAGTAAATTCTGAACCGCCCCATGTTGACAAGATGAATAGCATGGTGGGTAGTAATCCTCCAGCAGTTTGACATCAGGTTCATGCCTAAGAAGGAAATCAACGGTCAAGCCTTGGTATATTTTCTTGTTGCCCATATAACCCCCGTGGACCAGTCCCTGGACATGGATCTTCCCGATGAGGTAATCCTCTCGATAGATCATGTCATCCTGTGTTGGCAGATGCACTTTGATGGTGCTTCCCGGAGACCCAACGACAGGAGGCTCAATGATCCCATACTAAATAGAGTAGGTCTGGGTATTGTCTTTATTAACCTAGCGTAAGCTATTCTTCCATACTCATTCTGTTTGTCAGAAGGCTGCACCAACAATAAGAAAGAGTATCAGGCTCTTATCACTGGCCTCGAGCTGGCCCTCAAGATGGATGTGCCTCATTTTCATGTGAAAGGGGATTCTGAAATTGTCATCAAGCAAATCGACGGTGACTATGTTGTTAGAAATTCGGAGCTTGTTCCATTGTTGAAGTGCACCCTCCAGCTAATGGCGTAGTTCCCATCTCTACCAGAAGTTACTCATGTCCCTTGATCTCAGAAAAGTCAAGCGGACACCCTAGCTAGCCTGACTGCATCACTTGAAAACTTCGAGCAGGATGATCTGATTATACCTGTGGAACATCAGAGATTCATTGCTCCCGTCACCCCATATAATGATGGCAGCCTGCGATTAAGCCATCTTACAGTAGGAGCCTCTACGTCAGGGCCCACGGGTTCCTTAGATGCAGTGGTTGAAGTTACTCCTAACTGGAGAGCCCCCTTTATGAGGTATCTCCAAAATGGTTACCTCTCGGTTGATCGGGCTGAGCGCGATCGAATCCGATGTCGCACGCTGTGGTTTACCCTCCAGAGTGGTCCCAATCTTGAGTAGATCCTCTAAAAGCGCAGGTTCAATGGTGTTCTCCTCCATTGCGTCCAAGGAGTCGTGATTTCTTAGGTCATGCAAGACGTTCATTCCGGTTCCTGTGGGGATCACCAAACTAGGTTGAAGCTGTCCCATCAGATCCGGAGACTGGGGTACTTTTGGCCCTCCATGATCCATGATTTCATCGAGTTCTCTAAGATATGTAAAGCATTCCAAATTCATACTAATTTCCTGCATAAGATGCCAGAACCTCACCACTCCACCAAGTACTATTGGCTATTTGCGGTGCGGGGACTCAATGTTGTGGGACTATATCCACCGGCAATAGCACTCTTGTGCAGGTTCACCCTGACTACTAAGGGGTTCTTTTCCAAGTGGGCAGAGTCAGTTCCACTCAGAGATTTCAAGGCCCATTCGATCATCGACTTCATGAGCCCCAATATCATATACCAGTTTGGATTCCCTCACGCCGTCCTCACCGATAACAGTACCATCTTCCGAGCAGTCGAGCTCAAGAAATTTTATGCCAAGTAAAAAATTCGTTCTAACCATACCTCCCGCTACCACACATAGACAAATGGATAGATCGAGGTGATAAAGAAAACCCTCTCTAAATTTTTGTAGAAAATGGTTGGTCAGAACAATAAGAGTTGGTCGGGCATGCTCCCCAACATTCTCTGGGCTTACTGGATCGCGAATCGTAATTCCACCAAGGTGACTCCATACTCCCTAATGTATGGAACTAAGGCCATCCTACCCATCGAGATCCAGATACCTTCATTACGCATATTAGTCTATGACTAGAAGGCGCCAAATAAGGTAGCCGAAAATAGTTTGGCTGAATTGGAAGCACTTGATGAGAATAGGCTTCGTGCCTTGCACAATCTGGAAAGGCATAAGAATAAGATAGCTAGAGCCTTAAACAAAAAGAATTGCCTCAACACATTCTTGCAAGGTGGCTTGGTATTGGTCCTCCGTACACCAATGATCCCTGGTAGGAAACCACCCAAGTTGGAGCCCAAATGGGAAGGACCTTACATAATCCACAAGGTTTACCCCAATGGATCGTACTACCTGGTGACCAAGAATGGTGAGCGTATAACTCCTCCCACCAATGCCATGTTTCTCAAGAAATACTTAGCCTGAACCAGTTGCTCCTACATGACCCTAAACTGCATGATGGCCCATCATGACCTTAAATTGTTCAGTACTAAATGACCTTAAACTTTTCATTATCTTTCATGATGTTATAATACATCTTAATAACTACATACTTCTTGATTCCCATCCTCACTGGATACGTAGGAATGCTCGTACTCCCCATATTGAGTCCAGTCCAGCTCCCTCTTTGACTATCCCCTCCCAGGAATAGTTATTTTGGAGAATCTCACATGGAAATGTGTTGGCTTATTTGACCCCACCCATGTCAAGGTTACGATGATTTCACCATGTTCCCACCTTCGTTCTTCTAATCCTCCCACTTCGTCCATCATGACGTTAAACTACACCCATTAAACTATGTGTGGCTTGATTCCTATCCCCATGGGATACATATTTATAGACGTAGAAAAGTGCGTAACTATCAGAGAAAGTTTTCGAATGGAAAAGCGAGGTCATATTCGGACCCGGAGGATCAGTCTGGAGGGCCCAGAAGTGGTGCACAAAAAATTGGGTAAAGTGCGCGGAAAAAATTTCCCACGGAAAAGGAAACCCAGGATTCGTGAAAAGTCCTAGCGCTGATGCAAAATAATTTCATGCCCACGTCCCGTATAGTTGATATTTAGTACCACCACCTCTGTCATGCAAATTTTTGCACGCAACCCTGGATTCTGTGCCATCGGGTGCCTATAAATAGAAGGCGACCCCCTTCCTTTTTGGGGCCGAAAAATTCGAACCACCTCTCGTGCGCAGAATTGCGCCTGCAATAAGGCCTTCAGTTATGGTTCTTTTTTGTGCCAAGTCGCCCCGGGATCCGCCTTTGCACAAGATCCCCTTTGGATTAGACTGAACTTTAATCCCTTTGGGGTCTGCCCCTTGTGCGCAATTCCTTCTTTTGCTCGGAGGCCAACCAAGTTGCGCACAATCCTTCCTTTGCACGCACACCCCTTCTATTGCATGCAATTCTTTCTTTTACGCGCAATCCCTTCCTTTTCACACAGTCCCTTCGAGTCACGCACAAAACCTTAGACCCCCTATTTCGTGCCAAATCTCCCCGATTTCACACCGACCCAGTTTTTTCTGCACAACAGCCTCAATTGCGCGCACACCTTCCCTATTGCGTGTAGGCCTCCCTTATTGAGTGCATCCTATCCTGCATGTCGCTCGTATTACGTGCAACAGTATATAGGCTCATGCCCACTGGTCCATACCGCGGGGGCTGCACCCCCGCCCCCTCACTCGAGGTCAGTGCTGGGCTATGGTCCCAGCCTTCCCGGGCCGGTCCCTTTTCTACCGTCACTAACCCCCATGAAAAATGGAGAGTCACACCACGAACATTTCGAGCCGGGATGTCGGGATTTTCCATTACACCATTATGCGCAGCCTCTTTCCACCTATGGAATAACATGATTTGAGATACCCCTCTGAACACCATGAAATACCTTGAGTCGACATATTCCTCTTGGTCCCTTTCACGTGTCGTGGGTTGAGATTCTCATTATCAATTTCCCGAGTACCTAGAGTCGAACCGTTCCTCAGGAAGCTCCTCCAAACCCTATCGCTTGGCTCCTATGCCAGGTTGAACTAGAAATGGATGCTTCCACGTGTAAGCCTCGTCCATCGTTGCCACTCCTTAGTGGCACTTGGGAAGCTTCCATGCATAAGCCCCATCCACTATAGCCACACTAACGTGGACCCCTCGATGGTTCGCCCTGTTGCCCCCCTTTACTACGGCCTTACTGATGCCTTTACTCCCACAAGGGGTAGAGGGTGTTGGGCATGTAAGCCCTAGGGGTGTGGAGTGAACCCACCTCATCCGAGTAGCAGGATGTTAAACTACCGAGCACCTCATCCTCAACACATGACGTTAAACTGTGATCTGACCTCGTGCCTCGCACGCTGGGTCCCCCCGGCTCGGAAATTCTTTACATCGCTCGTCTCCATGGGAATGGAATCTTCCTCACATGGAATGATATCCTCCTTTTGGAGCGGAGTTTGTCCACAGGGGAAGGGCTGCCTCCGAGCGTAAGCCCCTAGTCACTCTTGCGGAAGGTTGCACCCATGCACCTCTGTACTTCCCCACTGCCAAGGCCAGTGGAGGGCGTGATAGGGAATGAGTAATCTCCTTTGTTTGGCCCCAAATCCATCTCCCTATGTGATTTGTCGCACCACGGGACTCCATCATTGAGTAAGTCTTGACACTAAGGGAAGATAACCATGCGTAAGCCCCTGTTTCCTCTTTGGGCCACTCAACGCGTAAGCCCATCTCTACTTCTCACAGATACACCCTTCACAACATGATCGTCTGGTCCCTGCGGTCTCTTGTTTCTCACACTGAGCATGAATCACATGGGATTAGAGCGAGCATCGACCGAGACATCCTCCATGGGCCACCTCAGATCGTAATCCCTATCCCAGTGAACTACGGGGACTTTGATTTGTGCTAAATCATGGTACACCAGTTTCCTCCACAAGGTTCAAGCCCACCACCCGGTCGTTCCGACTTCTTCACGTCGGTTCGCCAAAACTTTGGGCCGGCTCAGAGAACAAGCCCCAAATTATCCCATCTATCCTGACATTAAACTGTATGACCGTCCATCATGACGTTAAACTGTACGCCTCATCCCGCAGGACGTTAAACTGTATCCCATCCCGCACGACGTTAAAATGTATGCCCCGCACTACGTGGACGTTGATCCGTGCTAATGCATGGTACATAGGAAGCCTCCACGAGGTTGAAGCCCATCACTCAATTGTTCCAACCCCTCTGTGTCGGTTCATATCCCCCATTATGGGCCGCCTCAGAGCGTAAGCCCCATATCCAACATTATGGGCCGCTTCAGAGCGTAAGCCCCATATCCACCATTATGGGCTGCCTCAGAGCGTAAGCCCTATATCCACTATTATGGTCCCCCTCAGAGCGTAATACCCATATCAACCATTGTGGTCCCCCTCAGAGCGTAATCCCCATATCAACCATTGTGGGCCGCCTCAAAGCGTAATCCCCACATCTACCATTATGGGCCACCTCAGAGTGTAAGCCCCATATCAACCATTGTGGGCCGCTTCAGTGCGTAAGCCCCACATCCACCATTATGGGCCGCCTAAGAGTGTAAGCCCCATATTCTCTTGTCCCGCATGATGTTAAACTGTATACCCAAACTATGGGGACTTTGATTCATGTCAAGGCATGGTACATAGGAAGCCTCCACGAGGTTCAAACCCTCTTTACTCCATCACCCATCCTGATCCTTACCCGAGACGCCACATCCCAGTGGGATCATGCCACCACATTCCACTCCATAGTATCTGGGAAGCCACCCATGTTCTGGCCCCAACATCAGTGTTCCCCCCATGGGGTTCTTCAATCTGATCCACTCTCAGTGTTCCGATCAGTCCGATCCGTCTCCGCAAGACGTTAAACTCACGACATACCCTATGTTAAACATGGGAATCAGAGGAAAACCTTAGATGGCATACAATTACCTGTGTTCGATGTGGGATACCTCGGGATTCCCCACCCTTAAGAAGCCCTATAATAAGGGACAGAAGATAAACATGCCAATCCCCCAGCGTCAAGGTGCACCGACGACACCCCATCTTGACCGTTCTCCTCACCGAAGTTTGCTGCCCCAACCATATCCCTTGGAGAGTCCCGAAGGAAGCAACGTAATTAACTGGTGTCTATGAAAATATGGCACCCGGAGTGAGGTTCAAGAATATGTCTTAAATCTTTGAGGGAGACCCGAACTAGGTGACGAGCTCTGAGGAGGAATCCACGGAAGGAAAAACTGACATCCCATCATCCCAGTTTCGATAAAGGAGCAGACGTCCCTAAATAAGGAACGAATGATGCCCACCTTTGGAAAGTAGGAATTCGGGGCCACAATCAGCGCGTCCTCCCCCTGCGTGACGGACGTGCACGCACCCCGGCGGAAAGCATCAGAAACAATAGGAACGCCCAGAAAATTCATCTGTTGGCCTAGCCCAGACACCAGAATGTCCTCTCGGGTCAAGAAATATGTTGTGGTGTAGGATTTTACCCCAATCCATGTTGATCTCCTCTCGTTCCCTCCATACATCCCTCTACCCGGAGGTTTTTTCCCCTTTCAGAGATGGGCACAACTATGCTTCACCAACTCCTCTGATTGGGACTCTATCATCTTTCCCATACAGAAGAGCCCTCGAATGGTAGGGATGATAGGCCCAAGGGCTCTCCTACCACTCCAAGACAATTCCCTCTAGGATGTTGAGCAAAAAATTGATATAATTCCCACATTGCGAATATGGTCAGTGGTTGATGCTCATTTTTTGTTCCCATTCTGGGTCACTACGAGGACACAATGTTTTGAATATGGTCAACATCTATCCTTTGTCATTAGGGTTACCCCAAGATGTCCCAAACGCTGAGTGCAGTGGTTCATTATGCCCTGTTGTATCCCCAAGCGACGAACTCCCATCGAGCGATGCCAGCTATCTGACCCTTATATGAAAGGTAAAGCAAAATACGACTCTTTGTTTCCCACACTGAGCATTTCTCACGTGGGCTTAGGATTTGGGTTGAGGCGGTAACCACATAAGAGGTAATATGGATATAATGAGTTGGGATGCCCAGCCTCAGGCCCCTTGACCTTTTCTGGCACCTGACCCAAGTTCCTATTTAGGGATGTATAGTGTCATATGGGATTATGTCCTCATTCAAGTCGAGTTACTCACAGTTTCATACACCCCCCTCATTGGGGTATCTTACCACTATGTGTGTCATTCCCAGAACTATGTGTGGATTGATTACCATCCTTATGGGATACGTTGGACTGCACGAGCATATCTACTTCGAGTCCAGCCCCATATTGGCCCCTTTGCCCACATTCCCCCAGATAGAGGAATATATTGTGTAGTATAGGGATTATGTTCTCACCCACATCGGGTGTTGTAGCAACCACTCCCTGTACCTCCTTATCCTGAGAGTCCTCTATCCCCTTGTTCCATAATCATTCATTTACAATTGGGTATCCTCTAGTTGGAACCCCACACCCTCTTCAGTGATTTACCAATGTGACCAAGAGTATTATGTTTCAACAACCAAAGTGTCAGATTCTGCCTGGACATGCTTTCACCCATTTCTCAGGCTTTGTGTTCCCCTTCACTAGGGAATCCATCACCTTTCACACCCAAAGGGACCCCTGAAAGAAATGGATTTATCCCCAAGGTCCCTCCTATCATTATGGACCAACTTCCTCAAGGGTTTCGAGAAACAAATTGATACAAGTCCCATGTTGCGAATTTGGTCAATGGTTGATGTTTGTTTGTTGTTCCCAGCTCAGGTCACACAATATGGATACTATGTTTTGAACACAGTCAATAGTTATCCTCCATCTTCACACTGACCCCATTAAGCCCAATGTTTCGGTTACATGATTCACACCCTTTTCCACTTCATTATGTCAATGTAGAATTTTGAAACTCTTGGTACTATTCCTCAGTGTGCATCATCATGTTAGGAAGAGAAATCCATGATAAGGAAATCATTTGGGGCTCCACACCAATTTTCCCTTTCCATGTATCCCATGTATTAAAAATACCTTACCCACCCTTGTATCCTACACTGATTTTGACTCACGTAGGCTTAGAGATTAGGGTAAGGTATGCACATACTTGGAATAGTCTCGCTTCTCCATGGTCCAAGTTCTAAGACCATAAACTAAGATCTTTTTATATTGCCACTTTTCTTAAGAACTACGTATAGCTTGATTCCCATCCTTATGGGACACGCAGGAACACCTAGGAATCTCATCTTTGGGTTCAACTTAACTGAGAGTCAGCCTCTCATACTTTCTACCCTCTTACCTCTTTTGGTCCCCTTGGCCTGATGTCTATTTCTTGAAATTGCACATGGTGTGGTATGAGATTATGTCCTCATTCATGTCGGGTATGGTTTATTGCACCACACCCTATATCCTCATTTCTACTACATATGTGTCACACGACATTAAAATGCATGGATGGTACCATAACATGACCTTAAATTGGGACTGTATATTCCTGGCCGCATGATGAAGAACAGCGCTGCATTGTGGTGCCCTTGCTCATGGGACATCGTGTTTGGTATCGATCAAACACCATATCATTTTTCAATGCCTTCATTTGTCTTCATTCTTGTGGTGATGCCGGGACTTTCTATCCCAGGCCTATCGCTTCACAAAAAAAAAACACATTCACCCTAAAGGACAAACAAGATGCTTCAAATACCGCTTCTTTTGGTGCAACGACCAGACCCACACACCCCTTTTATCCCCGACACTAGTACCTTACTGTGCCACCACTTAGAACTACATATGGCTCGATTCTCATTCTCATGAGATATGTTGGAATGCCCGAGAACTTCCCCATGGGCCCAGCATAACTCTCATTTCCGGTCCCTCAACCTAAAACCTTACCAAGGAACATGTGGTGGTCGGAACCCCAGGTTCCCATTCACGTCGGGTTTTATAATTACCCCACCAGGTGTCTCCAGCATTTCCTACCATCCATTGTCTGAGCCCTATGACCATAAACTAAGACCACTCTATGTCCCTTACACAAGATGTTAAACTGCATGAAATCTTCCAGAACTACGTATGGCTTGATTCCCATCCTCATGGGATAGGTAGGAATAACCAAGCATCTTGCCTTTGGGTCCAGCCCCAGGAATCACAAATCCGGTTCTTGGACCGAGTTCTTTCGGGGAACCCTGCACCTTTTCCCTGAAAAAGTTTAGGATTCCCCATGATGACATTGTAAAGTGACGAATACCTCACCAGAGAGGTCCTGTCTAAAAGTAGTAATGATCCATGATCAGACTGATGCACCCATCTAATGTGCTTTCATCACAGTGGCATAATTTCAAGAGTGTTGAATTTTGTTCGAACAAAACATCACTCAACATTCCATGCTTTGTGTGCCCCTTATTTAGACATTCATCCTCTTTCATGTCTAAAGGAACCCATGTCAGTATGGATACTCGGCCAATAACTTGACTACTATCTTGGGCCAATGTTCTGGAAGACTAATGGATGACATTCTGAGTTAGGCCCCATGTTTCGAACATAGTGAGTGGTCATTCCTCATTTTTAATCCCCATCTCAAGATAATACAATATGGATACTACGTTTCGAACATGTTCTGCAGTTATTATTTATTGTCATGCCACCCATATAGTGTTCCGAATATGGGCTATCGTGATTAACATTTCCCATTCCCCTATATTCGGATTGAGTCTAATGCCCTTGGCGCTACCCCGCTCATGCACTAGAGAACATTTGGAAGACGATATGTCGATTGTTTTGAGGCCTTCTTCCTTTAATAGGTCCTCCATCTTCTCTTCTTGGAAATCCATATTGGCTATTAAAATATCGAATGCCCGAAGCTTGATTGACGCTCCCACTATCAAACAAGGTAATAGTACGAACATCCCATGTTTCTCACATTGGGTGAGACCCACGTGAGCTTAGGAATGGATTGATATTTATTTCATGATTGTGGTGAAATGTGTTGAACCAAACAAACATGTAAATAAATTTATCCACACATGAAAATCAGAAAAAGAAGCAATAATGAGAAATGAGTTTATATGTTTGGCCAAAACATGGCCCTTAAGGGTCAGCTTCTTGGATAGATAATTCTAGTGCCACTACCTTTTGGTTGGTGGCCTCCAGGATTGCCTCCTGCCCCCTGAGCACTCTCTCTTTATTAGTGGACAAGTGTGTTGTCCACTGACCCTAGCCTGTGCTTGTTCTTATTCAGTTAGAAGTTCCGTCATTTGGTGAACCGCTTCCACTAGTTTCTCTTGGGTTTCTATGGTTGCGCCCAAATTTACCCTACAGGTATGCGGTCGTGGTAGTACAGGTAGGGGTCGAATCCACAGGGACAGAAGAAGAAACCTTGAGACACTTTGATTAGATGCGGGATTGGCTATGAAGTGGCCAACTATAGTGTTGATTGATTTGAAGAAATATTGATTTAATTTAAAAAAACAAATAAAATTACATTAATTAAAACAACTAAATAAGGTGAGTTGATCCTAGGTTGTCTCTTGGGCTTTATTGGATGTATTTGTTTTTCATTTGATTTTATGTTCATCGGTTCAAGAGGTATCCATTAAATGAAATAACCCCTCAATATCATTCTACGATTTAATCCATACAAAATTTCAAGGCTAATCACCAATTCACTTAGAGGATCAATTAAATGAGCACTCTAAGGAATTCGATCATAGTAGCACTCAAAATGTGTCATCGTTAAAGTTGGTGAAGACAAATAAGAAGATAAATCAAAGAAAGGAACTCTTAAAATAAAGAACAAATTTAAGAATTTAAGAACATAAAATAACATTCAATCCATCTCATGCAACTCCCTATGATCAACCCATAAAAGGTTAGCCCTCAATTGATGCTATTATATCAATAGAAGCTGGTAATTGACTTAAAGAAGCAGGATTGAAGAAGAAAAAAAACATTAATCAAAGTGAACACTCCACAGTTGTGTGATGAATTCAAAAGTGTTGGTGTGAATAAATTCACACCTAGATTCAACGGTATCAATGTGTTAATAAAATAAAAAGAAAAAATAAAGAATAAGAACAACTTTTATTAAGATACTCAACGTGAAAGAAAAACATACATGGGAAAAATTGACGATACGATTACAAAATGAAATCCAAAAATTACAATTGAAAGGAAAATATAAGATTCAAAGAAAAATTTTAGATGATTATTCCCTTCACCACCAGCTCCTTATATAGGCATATTATGAGCCTTATGTCCACCCCCAACAATAAATTCACCCCCCAACAATTAAGAGAGTCAAAAGGAGGGTGAAGAATCAAAAGGAAATTAATGTTACAAAGTTGACCACAAAACCAGCCAGATTCATCCTCCATTTTGACGTGTGCGTTTGAAACTTCATAAGGCCGAATATGAAGGTGTCATAAATAGAACATATCTTTTTAAATGTGTATTATGGATTCCCTAAAAATTTCAGGAAATTTGGTTGAGCCGTTTGGACGTTATGGTCGAAATGGTGGGACGGATTTCTGTGCATTAATGTCGGGTCCACCATTTAAATCTCAACTTCATATCCCCTTATCATCATGAAAAAATAAGAATTAGCTCCATCAACAGTTGAATAAAATGATCCTAATATTTTTATCTTTCTACTGTATAAAGTTTAGCTTCATTGAGCTTGGTTTCTGGGCCCCACATTTGTTTAATTGGCCTTAGGCCCATTATGCTTTTTCCATCAAGTTTCTGCCTTCAGTTGCAAAATTCTCCATCTTCATTTGGGATTCATCCATCAGACCTAAAAGATAAAAAGTTCCAAAAAAAGTGATAAATCATATCCCAAAATTTCAAATTCAAAAAATGAATATAATGTTGTCCGCAAACAAATGAATGATTGGGCCCAAATTTGCATTTTAAACATGAATTGCATTTAATATGAGAAATGAAGTTCTATTTATGTAATGCACTAAAAACAATGTTTATGGACTTTAGAACAATGGATATAAAGATATTAACAATTAATATTATCCACTTTCAGTGACTAATCACACCCCCCAATTTGAGTTTTTCTAGTCCCGAGCAAAATAAATTACAAATATGAAATTCAAATCCCCTTTTCCAAAAACATTTTAATACACATTGCTCACCCAAAGACCTCATACCAAAAAAATTATGAAACCCATCAAAATCATTTAAAACAAGCTATGTCCATAAGCATATCCCAAGTCCAAGCCCATTCCTTTGTTCAAATTCATCGCCACATTTCATCCAATTTCAATTAAGCATGATAAAGTGTTGTACATCACAAAAGATATGGGGCCCATTTTATTGTTCAAGGGGAAAAAATGGAAGCTCTAGGTGGGAATCACATTAAACCTTAAGATGAGTATCCTTTTTTTTATTTTTTATTTTTTGATTTTATTTATCCACAATAGAAATGAAAAGACTAACTCTGGGCAAGACAACTATGGAGTCAAGATCCCCAAGTGTCGGACGCCACACATTTGGACAAAACATTGCTCAATGTGGTCTTTTTTTGGGTACTCAAATTAAACTAAAAGTGGCCCCATAACCCTATTCTATAATTAAAGGGACCCAAGAACTCAAATTTACACCCACTATCCAGTAGACATGCATTGTTACATTTTTATTTAGAGGATGAAAATGTAAACTTTGAAAAATCACATCAGACAACCGCACTTTCCAAAAACTATGCTCATGAACTTAAACTTGCATTAAAATCAAAATAAAGGCATGCAAAATTTATTTGATATCCAATTTTAGAGTTTGCAATGTGTGTTATCATGTTTATGGTTAATGGAATTTTTCTTTTCAGGCATGTTTTTATTCACAAAAGATAAAAAGTCATTTTTTATCTCCCCCTAACTTAGAATAACACTGTCCCCAGTGGTTAAAGAAAAGAAAAGTTAGAAGTGGGTAGGAGAGGAGTTCAAAGATGAAATTGAGAATGATAAACATGGAACAAATTCACCTGGTTTTTAAATTTGAAGTTCATGATGCTCCAGATTACTCATTTGATCACTTGGGGGATGTAGGCACCTCCTTGATTGAACATGTATCACCCAAAATAGTTTCTGAACCATAAAAAGAAGAACAAAGCAGACAAAACAAACAACACAACAATTTATTTAAAACCAAGTACATCTTTTTATTTTTTTCCCTATTTTTTTGAAAATTAAATTGATGATACATTGTCTTCTTTATATTTTCTTGTTAAGGTATTACTCAGGAATCACACCGCGTGACACAGATGAATACGGTGCTCCCCTTTCATACCCACCCTTACTCATAAAAGAAGAACATGTCAACATTATATTTTTTTATTTTTATATTTTTAAAATATCAAAATTATTTATTAATCCTATTTGAAAAATAAATATGATTCCAAAATTATTTGAAACATGAAAACCATGGGTTGCCTCCCATGCAGCGCTTTTTTTTAACGTCGTTAGCTCGACTTGAACCCCCCAACTTATCCAATTACAACTTTCAAAATTTTAATTAACCCATCTTTCTCCACTTCAACAAGATTGAGATTGATTGTTTTTTTGAAATTTGTTTCGTATGAAATCATATTTTCTACAATTATTGGTAAAATCCAAGGAATATCTAAAATGGTTGATCGAGTTGTTTTTATAGTCTTTCCTAAGACACCAAGGATCATTCCTACATAATTTATTTTATGATATGGATGAATGACAACTGAAAAGTCTTGTTTGTACCCTATAAAGGGATAATTTATTGGGGAAGAGAGGTTCATAATTTTGAGGTTGGTTTGATTGAATTTTCCTAAAAAAGATTGGAAATTTGAAAAATAAATTTCTTCTTCAAAAAATTTAGAAATAATCGGTTCATTTTGAAATTGTGATTCCTCCTGAAAATTGTCTATTTGAATGTCAGGAATGGTTATAGACTCAATTTTTGTGATTTATCCATGTGGTTCAATTATTGGTGCTTCTTACAATTTATTAACAGAGTTATATTCAGGAAACTCAATCCATGATGTCAAATTTTCCTCTTTTGAATCCAAAAAAATCAATTTCATCCTGATTTAAACACCGTTTAAAAACTCCATGATCCTCTCCAATTATCCCAAATTCAATGGTTGGTTCTTCAATAAATTCATGTGAGGTTTTTGGGAGACAAGATTCTTGTATTAGTAATGAGGAAGTGACAACCTGAGTGGGAATGGGTTCTACAACCATTTCAATGCTTTGTAGTTCTACTCTTAAAGATGAAACCTCTGAATTCATTTTATCCATTTTTTCACACAAATTTTCAAGAATTGTTTTTCAGAATTAGGATTTATAGATGTTTGGACATCATGAACTTCATTATGTTTGATCTCTTCAATCATCCTCGAGAGGTATGGAAGTTGATCCTTTAAACAATCAGCATCCCATTGATTGTACATCTCATCTGGTGTGGTGTATTCAATCCTGGTTTGGTCAATGAAATTTTCTATGTGAGGTGATACAAAATATTGATTTTCCAGTTGATTATAGCCTTGGTATATTAATGGGTATTTTTGAAGACAATCCATTGGAGTTGATTGAAAGTTATTTTTGGGATTCATTGGACACACAGAAACAGAAAGGGGAAAAGAGAAGAGAAATTAGGGTGAGAATAGAGAATTTGGGGTGAGAAAAGAAGATGAGTGTCTAAGAAAACTTACTTGGGTCCCCGGAAACGGCGCCAACATTTGGTTGTGCCCAAATTTACCCTACAGGTATGCGGTCGTGGTAGTACAGTTAGGGATCGAATCCACAGGGATAGAAGAAGAAACCTTGAGACACTTTGATTAGATGCGAGATTTGCTATGAAGTGGCCAACTATAGTGTTGATTGATATGAAGAAATATTGATTTAATTTAAAAAAAACAAATAAAATTACTTGAATTAAAACAACTAATTAAGGTGAGTTGATCCTAGGTTTTCTCTTGGGCTTTATTGGATGTATTTGTTTTTCATTTGATTTTCTGTTCATCGGTTCAAGAGGTATCAATTAAATGAAATAACCCCTCAATATCATTCTACGATTTAATCCATAAACAATTTCAAGGCTAATCAACAATTCACTTAGAGGATCAATTAAATGAGGACTCTAAGGAATTGGATCGTACTAGCACTCAAAAATGTGTCATCGTTAAAGTCGGTGAAGACAAAGAAGAAGATAAATCAAAGAAAGGAACTCTTAAAATAAAGAAAAAATTTAAGAATTTAAGAACATAAAATAACATTCAATCTAACTAATTAAACTCCCTAGGATCAAACCATAAAAGTTTATCCCTCAATTGATTCTATTCTATCAATAGAAGCAGGTAATTGACATAAAGAGGCGGGATTGAAGAAGAAAAAAACATTAATCAAAATGAACACTCCTCCGTTGTGTGATGAATTCACAAGTGTTGGTGTGAATAAATTCACACCTAGATTCAATGGTATCAATGTGTTAATAAAATAAAATGAAAAAAATAAAGAAGAAGAACAACTTTTATTAAGATACTCAATGTGAAAGAAAAACATACATGGGAAAAATTGACGATACGATTACAAAATGAAATCCGAAAATTACAATTGAAAGGAAAATATAAGATTCAAAGAAAAATGTTTGATGATTATTCCTTTCACCACCATCTCCTTATATAGGCATATTAGGAGCCTTATGTCCACCCCCAACAATTAATTCACCCCCCAACAATTAAGAGAGTCAAAAGGAGGGTGAAGAATCAAAAGGAAATTAACGTTACAAAGTTGACCACAAAACCAGCCAGATTCATCCTCCATTTTGACATGTGTGTTTGACACTTCATACGGTGGAATCCGAAGGTTTCATAAATAGAACATATATTCTTCCATGTGTCTTATAGATGATCTCAAAATTTCATGAAATTTGGATGATCCGTTTGGACGTTATGGTCGAAATGGTGGGACAGATTTCTGTGCATTAATGTCGGGTCCACCATTTAAATCTCAACTTCAGATCCCTTTATCATCATGAAAACATCAGAATTAGCTCTTGCCACAGTTGAATAAAATGATCCTCATATTTTTATATTTCTACTGTATAAATTTGAGCTTCATTGGGCTTGGTTCTGGGCCCCACATTTGTTTGATGGGCCTTAGGCCCATTATGCTTTTTCCAGCAAGTTTCTCAATTCAGGCGCAAAATTCTCCATCTTCCTTTGGGATTCATCCATCGGACCTAAAAGATAAAATGTTCCAAAAAAAGTGATCAATCATATCCCAAAATTTAAAATTCATAAAATGAATATAATGTTGTCCACAAACAAATTAATGATTGGGCCCAAATTTTCATTTTAAACATAAATTGCATTTAAGATGAGAAATGAAGTTCTATTTATGTAATGCACTAAAAACAATGTTTATGGACTATGGAACAATGGATATAAATATATTAACAATTAATATTATCCACCTTCAGTGACTAATCAGTCTACCAGCTGGGCCCTCAACTAATCCATAGGATCAGAATAGTTTGTGATGAATATCACCTTTTCTATCACCTATTCTTCAAGGTGTTGGGCCTCTTTTTCTGCCTTTATAAATGCTTGGGTATTCCTTAACTCCTCCCGACATTGGGCATCGTCGGAGCTTCGGCTACTCTCACGCAGCTTCTCAACCATATTATCACGGACCGTCGAATTAAGGCATTGAGTATCCACCCCTCTAGCACAGAGAAAGCACAACCATGTGTGTAGTGATACCTTCTATTTTAGCCATTCCATCTAAGGCTGACCGAGAAAGATCTTGATACACTTCCACCCTTTACGTCGGGTCATGCGGCTCTCCACGGCTGCCTTTGATTCTGAATCATCTATCTCCTCGGGGTCTATGGGCTGATATTCGGGGAAAGAAACCAATAAGCTAGTAGTTGAGTCCGCTTAGAGTGTTCCTCCCATGATGTTAGGCTACTCCATGCATGGGAGACCTTCCTCTCATACCTCGGTCCCAGTAGTTTCTTCATCAACATCCAGCCCCACCCTGATGTTGGTACCACTGATGTCCAAATCCAATTGCTCACCGAGCATTGGGGCCGACTCAGTTTGAGAAGTGTGTCCTGAATTGGAAAACACATTTTCAGTTGAATCAATTGTAGATGACCCAGGTTCGGCAACCTGATGAGCCTCCAAGGATGTGATTACTGCCCAAACAATAAACACCCTGATCAGTTGAGCTCTCCGATGGTAAATACTAGTGTTGAAGTAATAAACTTATAGGATCCCAAAGCATCAACCTCTAGTGTTCTAGATGCTACAGGATCTGCCATTATAGGGGATCCCTCAGCGCTCATCAGCTCAATAATGGGTGTCGGCTCCCCGCTGTGTTCTATCAGCCCCTACTTCCGTTCGAATGGAGACCCTTGGTTGGCACCAAATATTTTCCCGAATAGGATAATGAGATCTGATTAAGGGCTACAAATAATTATGTGGGGACAGGATAGACAAGGGCTCAGATGTACCTCATGAAACTCAGTTATATCTACATCAGAGACAATGATCTCACCACTCTCCCAGAGGCTCCCTTGGTGGGACACCCCCTGAGACCCTCCAACTTCAGGCTCCTCTTCGTCTTCACCTCTACTTCACCTTCTCCTTCTTCCTCCTCTTCCTTCTCTGCACCCTATGGCTCATCGTCACTGTCATCATCCTCTCATGGAATATTTTTTGGATCATGATCTTGGTCGAGCATTACTTTCACCAAGAAAGATGGCTCCTCACGTCAACCCTGTTGGCATGGATACAGGTCCATGGCTGTCAGATATGCATTTCGACAATGAAAGTTCATTCTGTCGACAACCCAAATGAGTCCAACCTCTGACAGCTGGATTCCGTCTCACACTATCTTTTTCAAAAGAGCTTCAGTACCCATCAGCTATCACAGGGTCATCCAGGCTGACCAAAGAGCTGGGAAGATTGCGTCATTGGTAGGATGAAGCAAATACCTTATCCACTTCCCAGGAATCTCCCTGACCGCTCTGTAAGCCCCTCTCCCCCAAGGTGATTATTGCACTACCATGCCGCGCGACATCCCATCTACTGAAGTGCCAGCCTGTACGGGCCCAATTTCCTGACAAGCTTCCGACCATCCCCCCCCCCCAAAGCACCATGTCTGCTCTCTCGCCTCCTAGGTTCTACACTGACTACCTTGAGTTTCCGAACTCGCTTTCGCAAATTCCCCTTAGGGTATTCTACGGCCCAATGTTTGGCATATTTGGTTGAGAGGCCAACATCAACTATGGTGGGAGGAAATGTTATAACATCACCAGAACCTTGGGTCGTGAACATTAGCCACATTTGGAAAAAAATGAAGGGATTCCTTTCCTCCCAAACATATGTGTTCACTTTCTTCGGCATCCGCTGAAGGCATCCAAACTGCTCGGAAAATCTGGACGGCATGTAGGGCTCACAAAAGATCTTCCCATCAATCCGGGCCAGAAGAAACCCACCTCTAATGCTCTAGAAGTATTCCCTTTTCTCCAGTGATCCTTTCCCATTATCTATCATCTAGCCAATCGGGGTGGGGAATGGGATAAAAGTGAAGTGGGCATGATTGATGATTCTAATCCTTACTCCCTCCTCATTAAGTGTCAACGACATGACCCCGACGATGTTTAGCAAGGAAGGTCGCAAGCCATTACCTGGAGGAAGAATAGAATTCAAAAAGGTATACCCGCTGCAATGAGTCGTGACCCAGCCATAAAAGATCTGGAAGGGACCATAGATCCACCTCGGTGATCCTTCTCTCAAAATGCATCCCAAAATGGCATACAGACGAGCCAACATGGGGACTCTCAGGTTGAATCTTTGATTGGCGGCTATGATGTCAACCATCACCAGGGTCACTGGGTAAACTCCCATCCTTGTGTCCCTCAACAGTAGAAGCCACCCACTCAGAAATGTGGCAAGAGATCTAACATACCAAACATTCAGGTCTCGACTCTCATTTATGCTAAAGCCCCATGACTGATAATCCCCAGTCTCCAGGATCCTCCAGTACGATCTGCTTTTGCTCCTCTATGTCGCGGTCGGACACCATCTCCCTCACCTCGACATTTTGACCTCTATATCTATTTGAAGGAACAAGATAAACCATTTCTTGTAATCTATGTCCTTAAAAAAATCCTTGACCCCCAGAATCTCCTTAGCCAGATCCAACATCTGCCATGTTAGCATAGGGGTTTGTGATCCGTCTCCCCATACGTTCCTTGGAGGGAGGAATTCATCGTATTGGTGCCCATCCAAAGGGATACCCCTGATGCAATGAATGTCCCAAAGGGTGATACAAAATTCCCCATGATGATGATGGAATGTATTGGTATCTGGGGACCATCGAGTAAATAGATCTGGCCTAAGATCATTCTGGCGATAGAAATGAAACTGCAACGTCCACGCTGCCACGAACAAACCGATGTGCAATAGTTGGGCCCCAAAATGGTCACACGTCTGTCATACCTAATATACCCAGGATCATTCACTGGTGAAATTTCCTCCAGACCATAGATCCCAATCCTACAACCATCCTTTGGTCTCATCAGTAACACTCTGAGGAAGGTTCTTGCATAAAGTGTCAGATAATTCTACGCGACAAGGTCACCCCCTAAAATGGTCTGAGTCTTGGGATTCAGGATTAAAACATCCATATTTCTAGTTTCTCTAGTAGTATGGCCATTTTAAGTGATATTATACTAAGGTAGGTCATCCTCTCGGGTCACCCAAGACCATGGTTTGTTGACTTTAAATCTTGGCATGAGTACCTCCTCCATGATACCAAAGTCTTAAATCAGCAGGTTGGAAGACAGTTCATACACCATCTGGGCGAGGGAAATATGTTGAAAAAATTATGGTTGCTAGATACGATCCTTCCAGCACCATAAAACTCAGGGTTGGAAACCATCTCAGCCATCTGAGCAGTGATCACAGCTTCTCCCTCAACGTCAGACCGATTTTCAACCATCTTATGATGGGACGGTCTTAAGAGGTCAGTGTAAAAAATCAGATGGTAGGACAAAAAATCAGAGGCCGGTGTGAAATATTTGAAGCTGGCACAGAAAATCCTGGGTTTGGGTGTATAACCAAGGCTGACCTTGGTGAATTTCACACAACCGAAGAGTTTTTCGCGCAGGGCAAAAGAAATTTTTTGCGCGCGAGATCTCCTGGATTATCGTGCCGGAAAATCTGTATGGAATGAGGGACCTGTGGGGCTTTTATAGGCCCAGAGATGGGTTTCCGCACGTGTGTGAAAAGCATATTGCGCGCAATGGATTTGTTTTTCACGCCGCTCTAGTTTTGAGTGCACACAGGTTCCAGGGAGTCTTGTATCTCGACGTTTCCCTCTAAATATGACCTTTGTGGCCCCTTTCCAATCTTGTTCCAAGGGGGGAATTTGTAGATGCTGAAAAACACTCAAGGGATGGAGAGGATTGTGCGTGATAAAGCAAAGCCATATTTGGAACTGGCGATCCATTCCAGGGGGCCCAGAGGGGCCGCGTGAAAAAAATTCAGCAGCGCACGAAAAATCATACCAACACCGGGATTCATGAGAGTTTTACACGCGGGTGTGGAAATTTATGCACCATCAACTTGTGCGGTTGAATTTTTCCACATCCGACACTGGCGTACAATATTTCATGTAGGTCAGTTTTTCGTGTGGATTTGTGTCCCTGAGCGCCTATAAATAAAAGGTCACCCTCTTCAACTTCCAGGCTGAAGAATCTGAACCATCTCTCTGGCACGAAATTAACCTCTCATGTATGCAAAAGATAGCTCTCAGGTATTTAATTTATCATGCCAAGTCACCCGAGGGTATGCCATTGCACGAGACCACTCAGGCTTGATCCTCGTCCAAATCCCATTGAGCCCCTTCCCCGATGCACAATTCCTTCCAATTGCACATAATCAATTCTTCGGCGTGTGATTCTTTTTGCGCGCCACCCCAACCATTTTCACACACACAATTCCTTTTGTGTGCATGCTGATTCATTACGCGTTGTCGTGGCCTTTTTTTCACGCACGCCGCCCATTTACGTGCCGGGTAGACCTTTTTTCATGCACGTAGCTCATTTGCGCACTGGACCAGACTTTTTCATGCATGCAGCTCATTTGCATGCCACTGCGGCCTTTTTGGAGTGCACGCTGCCCATTTATTCATCAACCCGGCCTTTTTCTCGCACGCATATGATTTGCATGCCGGACAGCCTTTTTCGCGCATGCGGCTCATTTGTGCATTGACCCGGCCTTTTTCGCGCACGCTGCTCATTTGTGCATTGGCCCGACTGTTTTCACGCAACAATTCGTTTTGCGCACAAAACTCCCTCCTTGTGCACCCGTAATGTCCCTCTTACGGGCATCATTTTTGGGCACCTCACGCATCCAAAACACCTTCTCTGTACAATTTTTTCTTGTACGACCCTCTAGGTTTATGCAAGGTAACTTCAATGTCTCTTGGATGACACTGCCTATTGTGTTTCTTTGCCTCATGCTTCTTCGCATAGGCATGCTAATGCCTATTTATTTTTCGCATAGCCATGCTAATGTGGACCCCCCAATGGTTTGATCCATGAAAACCCCTCACCAGGGTGTTTCCTGTCCCTTCTCTTAACCAAGGTTTAGAGGGTACCATTTATATAAGCCCTAGGGGTGCGGAGAAAACCCACCTCGGCCGAGCTGCATGACGTTAAACTTCCAATCACTATCGTCCTCAGCACATGATGTTAAACTGTGACCTCACCCCGTGCATCATACGTGGGGTTCCCCCACCTTGAACATTCTGCACACCCACTATCTCCACAAGAGTGAGATAATTCCTCAGATGGAATGAGATCCTCTTTACCGGAGTGACGTTTGTCTGTGGGGAAAGGGAAACCATCTCAGTGTAAGCCCCTATATTTTCTTGCAGGGTGTAGCACCACTGCTCCTCCTTTATTCTTTGGCCCCAAGGACCCGAGAGGGGGGGGGGGTGGATGTCGGACCACTCCTTTCTTCGGTACCAAATCCCTCTCCCACTGGGCTTTATATCCACTGGGCCTCCATCCTGGAGTAAGTCCCAACCTCATTGGGATACGAACCACGCATAAGCCCCTGTTTCCTCTTTGGCCTACAAACCACGCGTAAGCCCCTGTTAACTCATTGTGATGTGAACCATGCATAAGATACTATTTCCTCTCTGGTATGTGAACCACACGTAAGCCCCTATTTCCTCTTTGGGATACGATCACGTGTAAGCCCAACAACACTTCCCACAGACGCACCTTTCGCAACATGATCGTCAGGACTTTGTTGCCTCTTGTTTCTCACACTGAGCATGACTCACGTGGGCTTGGAGTAAGCATCGACCAGGAAATCCTATCTAGGTATCCTAGAGTTTAAGCCCTAAAAATACCAGAACTATGAGGTCTTTGATCCTTTCCAAGGCATGGTACGCAAGAATCCTCCCTAAGTTTCAAGCCCAACAGCCATTGGTTCCCACCACCCTGGTCGTTCCAACCATCTTTACGTGAGTTCACCAACACTTTGGGATGCCTCAAAGAGTAATCCCCAAATTCCTCCTTTCGAACTACATGTAAATTTTTCTTGGAAAAGGTAGTGTACATTGGAAGCCTCCACAAGGTTCAATCCCAACACTCAGTTGCTTCGACCACCATCACGTTGGTTTGCCCTCGTCATGCATGATGTTAAACTGTGGACCCCAATCAGTGGTAAGTCATTGTTTCCCCAGTTAGCGGTAAGCCGTTGCACACAAATACTACCCTGAACTATGTGGTGTTTGATCTTTTCCATGGAAAGGTACATAGGAAGCTTCAATAAGGTTCAATCCCACCATCCACCTGGACCCCAGGTTCATATTCACGTCGGTTCACCGACTCCTAGCCCATACCCGAACTATGTGGTCTTTGATCCATACCAAGGCAAGGTACATAGGAAGCCTCGCAGAGATTCAAGACCAACAACCAATGGTCTCATCCACTTCACGTCGGTCCACCCCATCCTGAATGATGTTAAATTGTATTACACTTTTACAGTAAGCTGTTGTCACTCCATTCGGCGGTAATCTGTTGTCATCCTCTTTCATTGGTTAGCCATTGTCACTCCATTCAGTGGTAAGCCATTATCAAGATGAACTAAGTTCACCAAACTATGAATACTGTGATTACCTGCCACATGGATACATAGTAAGTCTCTTCAAGTCTCAATACCAACTTTAGTATCGCCCTTGCGATGGTCCTATTTCATTCCCCCTGCACTTCTTCCAGCCACCCATTATCCATCCTGATTCTTATCCACGCTACCACATCCCGATGAAATCATTCCATCTAATTCCTCATTCCCCTCAACAGTGACCGGGAAGTCAACCATTCATTGTCCCCAACATCAGTGTTTCCTCCAGAGGTTGCACCCATATGATCCACTCTAGTCAGTGCTCTGATCAGTCCGATCTGTCTCCGTTGGATGTTAAACTTGCGGCATACCCTGTGTTAAACATGGTAAGATGAGGATAACCTCAGATACATGCCCATGTCATATGATTCCCCACATTCCACGTGGGATTCCTCAGGCTTCCACACCCTTTAGAATCCCTATAATAAGGGATAGAAGACAGACGCGCCAGTGTCCCAGCATCCAGACATGCCAGTGATGCCCAACCTGACTACTCCCCTGACCGAAGGTTTGTTCCCTGACAATACCCCTTGGAATGTCATGACAGAAGTAGTGTAATTAACTGGTATCCAGGAAGATATGGCACTAGTAAGAGTTTCACGAACAACGTATTAAATCTATAAGGGAGACCCAGACTTGGTGAAGAGTTCCGAGGAGGAATCCACAGAAGGAAGAACCAACATCCCATCATCCCATTTCGATCAAGGAGAAAACATCCCTAAATAAGGAATGGATGCCGCCCACCTTTACAAAGATGGAATATAGGGAAATAGACAGCGCCACCGTCCCCCAAAAAGATATGGATGTGCTCACCCCGACGAATGCGTCAGAAACACATTTACATTAGATACCTCTCAAACAATTCACATATTTAGGAAATAAAATAAAATTAATAAGGTGAGAAAAAATTTGGGGAAATAAATAATTCACCTCACGAGAAAACTATAAAGGATCTATCTATATTTGGAACATAAAAACTACACTAGAGGAGAAAAGTGAATCACTACACAAAATCATTAAAATAGCCTCAAAATAATCAACCAGGGGAGATACCTCTCAATCAAGAACAAGTAAATTAACAAAAAATTTCAATAAGGTATAGAATCAATCTAATATATCATCATGCGATCAAATAATTCATCTAAAAAATCAATCATTAATCAACATGGAATATTGGGGATGATTTTATGATTCTCATTCTCAAGTAAGATCATATAATCACAACAAAGATCACACATATATTTATAAAATTAAAAAAAATACATATCCAATCAAAAAATAAATGAACACTATAGAATATAACAAATTCATAAATAACCACTTCATATTAAGTTAATAATAATAATAATAAAGATTCATATAGAAGAAAAAATTATTATATCTTGAAATTAGAAAAACTACTTATGCATATAAAAATATGAAAATATAGACAGGTTTTTTTTATTTTATAATGGTTGAAAATTTAATTCATAAAAACTTATCATACATAAAATGTTTTGAAAAATGTATATTAGAATTCCTATATAAAAATTTATTAACAAATTTATATGTCATAATAAAAATAATTTATTAAATCCTTCTAGTAAAGAAGTTAAAAACATAAAATTATTTTCCAAATAATTTCATCTTTGTTTGAAATGATTCATAACAATTAATATTAAAACAACTTAAATCCCAAAGCATGATGTTAAAAAATTTCAATTAGTTTTTTGGTTTTAAAATTCTAGAAGTTTGAAAATATCATAATGAAAAACCTAATTAATAATTTATTATAAAAATTTATTTTTAAAAATAATATTTATGGAAACAATTTCAATAAATTTGTAAAATATAAATATTAAAAAAATTAAATTTTTATGGAAGGATAAGAAATATTTATTTCAAAAAACATGTTTTTAAAAAAATCTATTTTTTAGGTTTGTCTCGTTAACTATTTTTAAAAACCCGGATGAAAAAATCCATGGCTGAAATAGTAAAATTAACTTTTACTTTTACAAATACATTTTATAATTAATTAAACAAATAAAACTATTTAATACATTTATGAAATTAATTTTTCATTCCCCACAAAATATAATTCATCAACCCAATACTAGAGTTTAAAAATTAATCATGCTTCATATCAAACCAATTTTTATAATTATATGAACTTTACAACATCCCAATCATGATTTTTGTCATATCATGTCATATTTAACATTATTCTCATGATAACATAAATTTATAGATAAATTGAATGTTTTTTCAAATTATTTTTATTTTACTAACACAACACTACCCTATATTTTTGAAGTTAATATAAATGAATGTAAAATAAAAATTTGAGAATAAAATTTTATACATTTACATGATTTGTAAAAAAACATGATTCTGGAACATTCCACCATCCAATTATAAAATTTTCCATGTATACTATAAAATATGTATTTACTATGAATACACTCATGAAAAAACTAAAAATTATTTATTTCCCTAACTACCATTTATTTAAAGCGAATTTAATTAATTTCAAGATGTTCAAATTATCTCCAATAAGCATTCTATAACTAAAACAATCACAGATATCAACATACAAATATTTTCAACAAGCAGAAAAATCAAAGGAACAAATCCACTATACCATGATATTCACTAAACTAGGAAATAATGACTCCACACATGGTTTTTAAACCCATATCAAAAAATAAATCACCATGATTGGTTAAGGTCCCCCACTTCATATACTTGAGAAAAAATAACACATTATCAGCACAAGATAAATCCATTATAATGGTGTAAGCACACAAATCCATGGTTTCGTCATAAATAAATTCATATGAACAATCCACATCATACATGAGTTTAATTGACAAAAAAAAGAGAAATTAATCTAACATGAGGTAAAAAATGATTTAAGACAATCATAAAATAATATATTTCACTAAACTAAGGTCTATATAACTGAAAATGAGTGAAGAATATATTGACTAAAACAAAAGAAAAAATACAAGAACCCAATCCCTCAGACCAAATATACACTGCAATAGGTTTTTGAGAAGAGTATTGGATGTATAGAATGATAAAAAAAATTCCCATAGACCATATATTTACATTAATTATCCTGAGGAGAGAGTTATAGAATGATATGAACAAAGGCAGATAAACCCTTTTAATAGACAATGTCTCTATCTAGGCACATGACATAAGGATAGATTTATAATTACCATATCTGAAGCAACATTGGAATGGTTCGGAAACTAAACGGTTTAAGTGGTACTATCAATATTTTCTTAAATATTTAATAGGTTTATCTCAATCAAGTGAATGTAGAGGTTTCCTTACACTCATTCTGAATTCTAGGAACCTAATAATGAAAATATCATAGTCATTCACTTCAAGGGAAAAATAATCTAACAGTTTTATGCTCATTAATATGATTCAAATGTCTCATAAAAAATAAATAAAAGAGTTTAGAAATATAATAATGTAGGGAAAAATACAATGGATAAAAAGAGTCCTTATTGGTCATAGAAAGAAACTCAAATTAAAAACTAATCTAAGAACTTCAGCCACAAAAAATAAAACTCCTCACAAACCGTGATGAGTAAGAACCGCCGTTGTTGAGTTATCCCACAAAATATCATCATATGAAATGAAACCTATAAATATATATAATAATGATTCAAACCAAGGCTATCATAACCTCCCTTAACCAAACCTCTATAGAATATGTCAATAAAACTCTCAGAGTGTCCTTCTTCAAGTGTTTTCATCATTGTCCTCCATGATTACATTAATTTTTTGACACATATTATTGAAAGTAATGGAATTAAACTTATGGGAACGTTCATCAGGATCTATTCCTATAAAATAAAAAATGTTAGGGACACTTAACCTGGGCGACACATCATTGTTTTAATATTAAATAATTCATTTTTAACCAAGTTCCCATTTTCTGCCCAATTATAACATATTAAAAGACAATAATGACACAATATTATTTAATAGGTCTCTAACCTAAAAGTAACATCACTTTTCTTAACATATCCAATAATCATAAATGTCTTTATATCAGATCACATGGGAGACTGAATCCCATGTCATTTCTAGTCTCCCATGTTTACAGAACATGCTAATCCTAGTTGATTCTATTTGTCTACCCAACCATGAATCCTCTCTAGTTTTTAACTCTAAACTTAATCCTATATCTAAAATACCTCCCTTTCATACCACTCTATTTTGTCCCCTTCCTTCATCGGTATTCCTTCTAGGTAGACAAAGGATAAAGAGAGATAATGACACCCGAATCCCGCCTCCAATAGGCCACAGATTTGCAACAAGAACCAAGGGTATATAATCTCACACATGGGAGGTATTGAAGCTATAATGATTTGGGAAGAAATATATAAGATGATAATAACCATAAAATAAATCATGGTTATAATAAAATAATAATAGATTCAAATACTTAATTATATTGACATAAAACTGATACAGTTGAAAATACAAAAGCAGATCGTTAATAGTTACCACAAAGCTCCAATAGCTCATGAATAATTCCTAGAACAATTAATTACTAGCTAAATAAAAAAAACTCCTTATAACTTAGAAAATAGTTTATATATAAATTAGGTGAGAAAAACATATATACTTAATAGGATCATCCCTAAATCCACTAGTTATAAAATGTTACTCGAGAATTATAAAGCCCAATGAGTAAACAAATGAAACAAAATCATAAACTAAAATTAGTTTAGTATTATTTTACCATACTCACCATGGATTAATCACAAAATAACACATGTATATAATGAAAAACTATTTAAAGACACACACACACACATAGAAATGGGAACCCCACAACAACTTATGTATTGGTTTTCCACACTCATGCCCTAATATCACACATCATGTGATACCATACCTTTCATAACTTATGTAATCACTTGTGTGAGTAAATAATTGGACCAAACTACCTTATTAACATATAGGTAAAAACATATCATGTTGTCATGAGTCCATATATACATCTCATCATCATCAACCAATCTATGAACATGTGTAAGTACCTAAGTTATTACAACCCTTGAATGAGTATTATACCTAAAAATATCACAACCTATTCATGTATACCCATGGGAATCTAGGTCCATGATGCACAAACACAAGTATGCAAGAAAATCATAATACATAACATCATAGAACACACATATATGATAAATAACCAATGTGCATACCCACCTTTAACACTTAAATGAAAGAGAGAGTAGGGGATAGTGGGTAGTCATCCATCTATATCCTCACCAACCAATATGTTGGGCGAAACCATCCATATATCCCCTAGTTATTGGTTCCCATTATGATTTTATTGGGGTTTGTATGAAATAATAAAACATACGAAAATGATATAGCTCACAACGACATTATGGGAAACCACCTAGCCATAGACTCATCTACCCCAATCATCTCACAAGACACCTGACTTCCATCACTAAGGTCTAGATTTATAAAACATCATAAAACATCGTGTTCCATATGAATTAATTCATTATAAATTTATTAATATTATTCTATTTTCATTTTCGAAGTTAATATTTTAGTAATCTATTATTTGTATTTATGAAAATATTTATTCATTTCCTCTATTCTCAATTATGTTGTCAGCATTAGTGGGAATCAAAAAGCAACCCAACTATTTTACCAAATAATTTATCATTCCAAAAATATCTATTTACTCTAGGAATCAGCCTAGGATAACACTTAAAGGATTCTATAATGGTACATAACATTATATTACTTCAAATATTTTGAAAAAAGTTATAAAAATGATATCTTTCCATCATTACATTAAATAAGAATCAATTTAGAAGTATTTAATGATGATAAATACCCACTATAAACACATAATGATCCAAAAAAACTATTCATAATATCACATATAGTATCCCATTCCAACATCATCATCACAAACAACACTCCATGCCTTAATCATCAGTGTAACCAGTGCCTTCTGCTACAATCATTAACATAACTAATATGGAATTACTCTATCATATCATAAGCAATAACCCCTTCTATTATCACTTCCTTAGGAAGCCTCTTCCATTAGTCATTAAATATTATAATGACAAAATATTATGAATCAATCACATCAATTATTTAAATACATAGAGAATTAATTGATATTAAATTAATTATTTCACATATAATTTTAAGATAAAATATATCCAAAATAAACAAGGCACCTCGACCTTTATTAAAAAATGAATATATAATGCATCCTAAAAGAAATTATTTAAGTAACAATTAATTTTTTACCATATTTTATTAATCAATTGATAATACATAAATCTTTGAAGCATCAACCATATAAATTACCAAGGATAAAAATTATTTGTTTAATTTGGTGATACTACTTAATATTCTCTTTAATATTTTTAAAAAGTATACAATAGTTATTTTAATAATACTCTTATATTATAATAATTTAATTACAAAATTTATGTTATAATTTAATTTATAATCATACCAACCATTATTTACAACTTTAAAATTAAATATCACACTATCTAGTAAATATCAAGAGGTAGAAAATATATATCAAAATCATGTTATTATATATCTCAATTATTCCAATCTTGAATACCAAATATCAACATGTGATAAAATATATATTTTTATGAATTTAATTAAAACATGTGACTATATTCTTAAAAAATGAACAATGTTCCACAATGGAAATATTATTCATTATTAGAGACTAAAAACAATAGTACATCTGATAAAAAATTCTTATTTCATAGATGAACATTTAAATTACTAAATTAAGGTATAGTATGAACTAATAATTATTTAATGAATAAAAATTATAATTTCATCATGAAATGAAAAATTTTAATTCAATTATCTAATATCCATAATTATAAAATTATTCTCATCAATATTATTTTTTAATTTTAACATTGAGACTTGATATAATTGTCATTTTATTGAATAGTAATTAAACCACTACATGAAAATATCAGTTTCAATCTCTTGGATTAATATGTAGAATACTTGTTCGTATCCTACAACATGAATTTATTTATTTTCACTTTCTTATGATAATATTATAGATTGTAAAATATTATTTTCATTTATATGTGATAATTCATTAATTCCATTATATAAATTATTATCAACAATATTAAACTTTCAAACCATGATTTATAAATTTCAAGATAATCATAATTGTAACTTCCCAACCTAGGATCCACTAAAAGGTTCTTCTAACTGGTGTGTCACATATCCTAAGGCATGACTCCCCATATCTCAGATGATGAAGAAAAGTAACAAGGTCTTAAAGTGTGTCTATGGGGAGACTCTTCCCTTATGTCATAGTGTAACACAACAACAATAATCATATCAAACAAGTAGAAGAAGAAAAATAAATAACTTAACTGCAGAAAGAAGATAATTATCTGAAAGATAGTTGTAATAGATATCCAAAAGAATTCATATACAATATACTGATCATTACTTGTATCTATATGAAAATGATAGAAAAAACAGGATAGTAGGGATCCAGTACAATACATGTAACAAAATACAAAAAGACCAAATAATGAACTATCTCTCATAGACCTATGAAATTATCAAGTTAAACATCATATAATGGGTGCTTTCTTGAGTCCCTACCTGCATCCATGATGTTTTATCAGCAACCCAATGATGGTCTGAATAGTGTGTGAGACAACATTGAAAATGTGATCCTGTCTAACCACACATGGCTTTCTATGATCAATAATCAATCTCACATAAACATGAGAAGATGTAAAGAATAAATAAATTAGGTGTGATGTTGTCTAGTCTAACAACTGTAATCAAATACCAATACCTTTACAATCTATAAAACATAGAAGAATATTCACAATTTCTAGGTTTTTTAATCAATTGTATAATATCCACAACGGCCTATGTTGTTTCATCTAGTGTCAGACCATGAAGGGTCAGATCAAAGGTATAGAATTCCAAGTGTAACACTCGAGATTTTTTATGAGAAATATTTTGTTTTTATGTTATATACATCATCAAAGGAATCTTTCACTACACAAAACACTAGCTTGGATTTCTTTATATGCAACTGCGGCCTTCCTCGATAGCATGCGTTGTACGCAATACTGAGTTTCACTAAACAACGATATGCTATTAAAATATTATTAAAACTAGCCGTTATGAATAGTAATACCCACTTTTTGAAATTTTGTAAATTTTATATTTCAAAATGGACTTCATTTTTGGATTTGGAGTATCTAAATTAGCCTAGGGTGAAATTTTGGTATTTTTCTGAAAACTTTTAATTTTTGATGAATAGTGAAAACACTGGGTTACTATTTAAAAACAGACTTTTTATTTATTTAATTATTTATTTTATTTAAATTTATTTTAGGTAAAAATTGATACATAACACCTATATATGTTCAATGTAATTCATTGGAGTCATTTTATAATAATTTTAGATATATAAAAATTTTATTGAACTTTTCATCGTCTTTTACCCACCTCCTAGGAGAATTTGAAAATTTACATAAAACTTAATTTTACCGCTTCTGTGAGTATAATTTAAAAAATACGAGAGACACAGTTAATATCAAGGACTAAAATTTGGTTCAATGAGATTAAAATAATATTTGGTGAATAGTAACTTTTTACTTTTTTTAACCACGGTTAAAAGTAAATAGGGTAATTAAGGGTAAAAATGATATTATTATTACCCTAACACAGGTCCTAATTCTATTTAATAAGTTTAATTTGACCAAAAACAACATTATGAATAAATTATGACCATTTAGGCCCACTTGGATTAGATTAGGACATTTAATATTATTTTATTTAAAAAATAGTTAAAATAGTTAAAATCAATGTTTAATAACTAAAACATTTTTAATATAGGGTTATACAAAAGATAATTTCGGATATAAATATTCATTAGAAAGCTAAAAATATTTAATACATAATGGTATTTTATTTATAATTTTTAGACATTAGATAATTTAATTTATTTATGACACAATGATGATGCAGTAATTATCTTATTAATGAAATATTGAAATAATTGATGTTATAAATACCCAAATAAATGTAATTTGAGACTTTTTATGAATTACACTAATTTATTAGGTTAATATGACATGTTATTATTTATTTAATTATCTTTTTTCGAACTAATCATTCTGTTATAATTTTCACAAAAATCAATTACCAAATTGTGTCAAAATTGACATAAAATAGTTTTTTAAAAAAATATTATATTATTAATTATTATTTTCTTCCTAAAAATATAAGGTTTGGAAAAATGACTTAGATAAGGTTATATATATTAATAATAAACAACTTGGGGTTCTTTTGGATTGTTATTGTTAGTTTATTAACCTTATAGTGTAAGAAAACAAGAAGACACAGTAAAAGTAAAATTATTTAACCTAAAGTTAAATCTAAATGATAAGGTTAAAATAGAAACCTAAACATGTATAAATTATATTGGATGAGAGGATTTATACCCATCCACACCTTATATTCTAAATAAATCAATTTAGATCTATTAAAAACCGAATATGAATTTATAAAAAATATAATATTTTTAGTTTTTCCTAAGGTGCCCCTCTCCTCCCTTATAAAAGGGCACCTCCTCCCTCTCTTCCTCACACCACTTTGTGCCTTCAAGCTCGGCCAAAACCTGAAAATTTCCCTTCTACACTTCCCTAGAAACATACTAGAGGTCCTGTTCTTCTTCAAAGACCATTGTTAGTGCCCTAAGAGGAGGTTAAGAAGAGGCACTTCAAAGAAGAGGTAATGTCCGTTACCGATTCTTTCAACTTTATTTCTTCTTCTACTTATTCTTATTTAGTAGTTTCATTATGAAGTAATAACATCAGTATAACTTATTTAATGATATATTATTATAATTATGAAACAACCCTATTTCAACATTTATCCATCCTACGGAAAATTAAATCACCGCGCGTGCGTACGTATGGAATACCATCTCCACGCCCTGGTGTAATCTATTTTCCACCACCACCTTACATCGATGGGTATAATGGTCTAAATAATAACTATATATAATTATTGTAAAGTGATATTGATTCTGAAATAGTATACATACACTCCAACACAATTCCACGATCATGGGAACAATATCATCGCTCGTGCGTACGTACGGAATACCGTCTCCACGAAGTAATGTGACTCATTCTACATGATCTTCATTGCATAATTGTTATATAAATGGATTTAATGAATAAATATGATATATATTACACTAATAATATTCTGGAAATTAGGTATCTATAACCTAAAAAGAAGAATAAGAACTTATTCGAGAAAACACGCATAAGAACAAAAAGTAATAAACACCCGAATAACAAGTAGCAATGAAATATTACTAATAAGAAGCTAAGAATATGACCATATATGATATCATAACAATGAGTATGATTTTGTAATGAGTCAATGACATTATTTAAATCATTATACAGGAGGTTCAGACACTTACGAAGCAAATCGGACTTAAGGTAAGGGAAATCTCGCAATCTCATTTTTATCCGAGATTGTTTATACTTCAGAATTTACTAGGGAATATTTATCATCCAAATCCATATTTCGTCAATATGTAATATTATTTCTATCCTACTACAATTTTCAAAATTAAATTTTACCCATTGGTGAGTTTTTAGTAAAAGATATGAAAGGAATCTTTTGTCGTTTTTAGTACGAGTTACATTTTGACTTTTCCATCCAAAGTACGAGAGAAATGTTTTTTAACTTATACGGACTGAATGGATTTTTAGAAAATTATTTCCATGAATATTACTTTACAATTTTTCAAGTTTATTTTTAATCAACTTCTTTTTGTTTAAAATTTTATGACATTTTAAGAAATGAAAAGAAATTTTGAAGTAGAAAGGATATTTTCCTCAAGAATGAAGTTCAAGTGTCTTATCAAAATTATTTTCCATCTAAGATAATATAGTGTTCTGTTACTATCTCTATTTTTACATTGATTTGATTATGTTATGATGGAATTATTTTTATAATGTCTTTTTATGTTATATGGATTATGTAATGATGGAATGATGTTTATGAATCCCATTTTTATTACATGGGTTATGCTATGATGTATGATTTATTATCTTGTGGCACACATAAGAATGGTATCATTATGAGATGGGTGGGACCTATATCTACCTAAAATACATTTGGTAAATATTTATATCTCATGAGATAGACATGGATGGAATGGAAGGTTAATCCGGTTCAGTGAAACAAGACTGAAACAAGGAGTGAACTCGGTTCAGAAATGGACTTTGTCCGCTAAGATAGTCTTGGAAATGAGTCTGGACTACTAAGAAATGATTCTCTATGATTATGTGTGTATGCAAAAAAGTTTCATGTTTTAAGTTATGATTATTGGGATTACATTTCACTACTATGATTTATCCCATGTTATGAAATTATGATCTCTTTTACAGGATAAGATTTCCAAAATGTTATGTTCTTATGAATATGATGTGATTGATATTTCTTTTGATTACCCTTACTAAGAATTTGAGCTCACCCTTTTGTATGTTTTTTTCCCCAGGTCAGGAATAAGGTTATTAAGTAGGATATGCCAAAAGGGACTCTAGATATGATGAAATAAATCGGGGGCAATGTAGATGATTTATGAACCAGTTGTCTATGTTTCCCAGTTTATAAAGACACTATACCTATACGGTCCTTTCATGGTTTTGTTATATGTTATAATAAGTGTGATTAAATTTTGATGAAATAAAAATGTAATGTGTGGGTTGTTATAACAAGGCATCCTCTTCAGTTACTAGGATCATTTTGATGAAAACTGATAAAAGACTTGGGTGCATTCCAAGGATCATTTCCACCTAGAATACCCATGGTGAATCCAAGAACGCTAGATCCAAGGGGTAGAAACTCCCCAAACATCCTACAGAATCTATATCTAAGGTGAACTTCCAAGGAATACACTATAATAATCAACACCCTTGAGTAGAAAGGTCCATTTCATGCTATGTAATCAGAATCCAAGGAGATATTCCAAGGAATCCACTACAATTATTATCACCCACTACCATTATCAATTCATTATATCATAACCAAAAGCATTTCATGAGTTCATGCACATCAGTTCCACAATTTCTATAAAATCTATTTAATAAATAGAATCATTCCATATGATTTATTGAGATTTGAAAGGATGAATTACCTTCTCTAAATATTTCATTCAAATTTCATTCAATTAATTATGGCTCCCAAAACCAGTGGTGAGCTCACACACACCCGACATGGTGGTATAAAATAGGGTAGATACAAAGGAACACCCCATGGGTGGCCATGGTTGGGGATAAAAACCTCCAGAAATCACAAAGGTACTACTGGGAAACCTAAACAGACCCCAAAAAAGTATATCAATACATTGAACTATTTTTGGGTGGAATTCCATAACGTCCAATGTGTGATAAAATTGTGAAAAGATATATAACAACCAAACCATAAGGTAAAAGGTATAAACAACCTATCATATACCCATGAAAAAACAATTTTCCATTATCAACCTCTAATTTGGTCCAGTTTAGAAGAAAAACGAAAAATGGATTAAAACCTGGAAAATAGGGAAAATTAGATTTCACAAAAATCACTATATCGATAATAAAACAAATGAATAATGACATAATATGAATGAAAAACTTACCAGTGTAGATTCAACAAGATGATCAATGCTTGAATTAGAGTCTGAATGTTGAAATGGGGGAAATCATAAGTTGTGATCTCTTATTTTAGAAAATGGGAGATCTATATACATATGAAATGAAAATAGAGAGGTGGTTTTAATTATAATGGAAATATGAGGAAAATAATAAATTCCCCAAAAATTTATGGGTCTCATAGTTTTTATGCATGCTAGAAAAACTGTTTGCCAACCGAGTTCCCTTCTCTGTCCAAGAACAACCGTCACATGGTAATGGAACACGATTAGATACACAATAATCCAATAGTGTGTTAATCCTTTGATACAAAATACTAGTGGATTTCATAGTAATGGACTCATAACTGCACGGTTTCACTAAATCATGCGACCTATTTTCTCCCTCTATATTTCCCGCACATAGTTACTCCTAACAGTGTGGATCGGGTAGCACAATTTTTACTAACTGTGCAACCCATCTCTTTTTCTGCAAAAGTTGGAATCCATGCTATGAACAATCCCAAAAACCACGAAAACTCTTGTGACCTCATCAAAAATTTTCAATATGTAATAACCAAGTAATTAAACTAAAAAAAAGTTCCACACCTCATAGGAAAACTCAATATCTTACAATCCCCCTTAAAGTAATTCTTCCCTGAATTTCCCTTCCAAGGGTGGTTATAAATTTCTTGAGAATAACTTTTTCCACTAAGAACATACATTGACCTCATGATCCCAATCCTCATCCTATAAATTATTATGCTATGATAACACCCATAAAAGAGAAAAAAAACCTACCCAGAGAACCTTCATGCTCATTTTAATGATACAAATTGGATTCTCTTGAATAGACACGTCTACCTATAACTCATACTCATCCAACTTCAAAGTATGAGATGATATTGAGTGATAATCATGTAGTTGAGATAAATGGAATATGTCATGCATGAATTTATACCTTTGAGGTATATGAAAACAATAGGCTAATCACCTGACTCTCTCCAGATTATCAAACAGTCTGATATATCACATTGAAAGATTACCCTATATCCTAATACATATGTTTCTGTGCCTCAGTGAGATATGTTAAAAAAACCAATCCATTTCCTCTAACTACATAGGGTTTAAATGAAGATCAACATAGGATTCCTATTTAAACTATATAGTATCCATCTAATTTTTTGATCAAATAGTCCTTCTCTAAAGTATCCTTCCCGAGACATGGTTTGAGATCCACTGGCTATCCTACCTTGAACCGGTGCATGGGCGATCATTATTTCCAACTATAAAAAGCCTCACAAGGTTTCATTTGTATAGTATCCTAATAGAAATTATTGTTGTAGAACTCAACTAAGGGTATATGACTCTTTAAATAACCCCCAAAATCAAGGTCCAATTCCCAAACCATAACCTTGATCACCTAAATTGTGTGCTATGATGGGACACTAGTCTGGGGGTGGTAATCTATGTTTATAAGAACTTTTTTACCTTACTTCCTCATAAAACTCTTACATAATCGATACCTAAACTGAGTATCCATATTTGATACAATGGTATGATAAATACTATGAAGGTGAAAATTTTCATAGATATAAATATTCGCAAGATCTTCTACGGAGAATGCCACACTAAACTATAATAAATGATATAACATTATGATCCTATCCACAAAAACCCATAAAACATCACTACCTTGAGCAGACCCCATAAATCCAATCGTGAAATCCATTACAACATATTCCCATTTCTACTTAGGATGTTTCACTACTATAAAATACTCTGTGGTCACTCATATTCCACCTTCACCTTTGGATAGGTGAAACGCCTATGGAAAATCCAACTACCTCTTGTTGCATCTCCAACCACAAGTACTAATGATGAAAGTCCCAATACATCTTGGTGATGTTAGGATGAATTTCAAATGTTGAGTAATGAGACTCTCTTCTCATCTCCTCAAAATATTGTCTGGTACCCCAAATCGACCATGACTACACGAAATTTCATCCCCTCTCATTATCTAACCAGGAGGCAAGTCCCCACCTCCCACACTCCCCCTTTGGACTAGGACCTCAACATTATATAATTTCCTCATCCTCACTCTATTAAGAAGAGTGGAATTCACTAATATGGATGAGATAAAAGTTTGTTCAAGACTATCCTATACCTCTAAGTGAATATCCAAAAACAACTCTATGATCTTCCGTTATCTATTTTCCTCATAAACTACCTGTATCCTATTTTTCCTACTTAGTGGATCAACAACTAAATTTCCCATTATAGGTGTATAGGAAATATCAAAGTCAAAATGCTTTTGTTATTAAACCCATATTCCCTACCTCAAATTCAAATCATTCTATGAAAATATATACTTTAGGCTTTTGTGGTCTGTCTGCACCACAAAACACTCTCCTAGTAAGTAGTGCTTCCAACAGCATGAGGAATGTACAAAAATAGCTAATTCAAGATGTTGTGTTGGGTAATTTCTCTCCTTTGGCCCCAACTGATGAGATCCATACACGTTGAATCACTCCTCTTATATAATAACTACTCCTAGAAAAATTCCTGATGCATCACATTAAAATATATTTATTCTTCTTGGATTTGGATGAATCAAGACTAGTCATGAAGTAAATCTTCCTTTCATCTCCTAAATGTATGTCTCATAAACATTTGACCATAAAAACTTCACACCCATATTATTCGATCCCATAAGATGTGTTCCTACATGTGATAAGTCCTGTATAAAATTCATGTAATATCCATATATACCCATGAAATTTTTTATGTCAATAATGTTCTAGGATTTGTCCAAGGAATCTACAACTCTAAACATCTTTGAGTCAACTGATACTTATTTCTAGGAGATAATATGACACAATAAGGGAATATTATCCATAAAAGCCACACTTTGTGATCATAACATTTAAATTATTCTCTCTCAGTGTATCCAAAATGATTTCAAGGTGTCTGAAATGGTCACTTATATTGTGATAATACAAAAAGATATCATCCATGAATGCGACCAAAACATAATCCAAATAAGAATGGAAAACCCAGTCTATAAACTCCATGAAAACTATTGGTGCATTCATGAGACCAAATGATATAACTAGATTCAAATATAAACTGTAATTACTATAAAAATATGTTCGAGGTAGGTCTATTGGTTGAACCCATACCTAATGGTAAACAGATATCAGATGAATCTTTGATAAAACCTGATATCCTCATAGTTGGTTGAAGAAATCATATATCTATGATGAGGGATATAGATTCATAACCATCAACATGTTCAATTTCTGGTAATGCACACATAGCAAGAGGTTTTGTCTACTTTTTTTTTTCAAAAAGTACCAATGAACCCCATAGATATGTATTAGGTTACATAAAATAATTTTCCATTAATTCCATTAGCTATCTCTTGAGATCATATAACTTAATAGTATCCATCTTTTAAGTAGAAATGGATACCTGTGAATATCCTCAAACTAGCTCGATAGAGAACTCCACTAGTCTCTCAGATGGTAAACCAGAAAAGTGATCCTGGGAAACATCCCTAAAAATATCAACCAATGGAGGGAAATTTTCCTGATGTTATCCACGATCATCCAGATAAAACTATTAGTCCGAGATATCATCCATCCACGATAATTATGTTATAGTCCATCTCGGCTGTCCAGGACATCCCATTCAACCTTGTGAATAAAAACTCCACCCTCTGGTGAGGTAAAATTCACCCTTTGGTGATATAAATTGACATGGGATATAAAAGAAACTAAATAATCCACAATGTGTATGACGTAAAAAAATTTTATCTTGAGGAAAAAATATACCATATTTAGTGGAGAAAACTAATATCAAGGGGCATTCCCTGCTCTAGTTTACACCCTCCATTCTGATCCCAAACAGAGTATCCAAAGTTATAATGTGGTCAGAAAACTAGACAATGAGACCAATGATATCCTCAACAGGTACATATTTGAATATATAATATGCACCTATATCAAAAAGAGAATATATTAGATTATAGGCTACTATGATTATACCTCTCTCCATAGATGGCATGACACTCTACTACTTTGGTGTAGGTTCTACCAAATATATTTGAGCAAAACCACAACCCTGTGAAAAAACTCACTACCCAGAGTAGGCCCACTTTTCTCTCTAGGTAAAAATGATGCTTAGATTCCTTATCCATGAACACCACCTCATCATAAATGGTTATAACAACTCTTGTTCCCATTCTGACATGCATCTTTGAATCCCACTCCTAAACCTAGAGTCGGAGTCAATACTGTTCGACAGACTATTATTGGGATGGTCCTATATAATATATATACACGGACTATCATACCACATTATCTACACTCAAGTTAGTATCTATCACATTGGTTCCTCATATTTCCTTCTCTTCCACACAGATTATTGAATACAAAACTATTATCACTCACATATTGACTGATATTTACCTCACGATAAGCCTTAAGACTATGCTTCATTCCACCTAATATTACTCCACTGGGTTGAGAGGCAGAACCACCCTTATCTGCACCCCCCAAAATCCCTTAGGATCCATTCAATAATAATTTCCTAATTAACTAACTCCATAATAGTTTTCAACTAAAACACATTGAAATCTGGTCAAATGACATGCTTGAAACCTTAATCAAATCATCCCACCCACAATGCCGAATCAGCATGAAAAATAAACTAAAAACAATAAAAATATATAAATAAATCTAAACACTCCATGAAACTCTACACACCGTAATCCAGACACATAAAATCATTGGACCTATCATATCTCAGGGTCTTAGGAAAAAGTAATCATAAAACCTAGATTGTAAATCCATATAATCCATATACCAAAGCACATCATCCTAGTTAAAAACATCCCACCTGTGCTTATATTCTCCTCGATGAATATATGTTATGAGATTCACTCTCCTATTAGGTGGTTTCTATATATGCTTGAAGATTTAAAATATAGCCTCAATAAAAAAACTCCACATCCAGTGGACCGCCATACCCCCAAAAAATTGAAGGATGATACAAATGGAACACATACATCCACTCTTCAATAGATGAGGAAAACTATCGGTTTCCCTAAACAGTATGAAAAAATCACATAATTTTCTCACATAAAAATTAATCAACACCCATATCTTCTACTACTACTATTAAAACAAAAAGAACTATAAGAGGATCTACGGGTACCCATGGCCCACCACCTCTGGAAATTGGTCTTTACTATCCTGTTGGAGCACCACTGGAGGTCCTAGTGGTGGCATGTCCCTACATTTCCTAACACGTGCCTCAAAAAAGATCGATAAAGGTACTATCATAGATAAAAGTATATGACAAGCTAAAAACTTCTTATAAACAAGTTACACATATCTCCCTGCTCAAAATGCCTGGAATGATTAATAGTAACAACCATATAAAGTACCATATACAATACCTATTACCCAATATAAATATGGATCAAGGTTCAGTTCTATATTTAACATTTTTTTAGTATTATTTAAATTACAATTTATTCATAGTTCTATTTGAATGGTTGAACCGAATGGATAACCACTTTTGATCCATAAGGGCCCATACAACTCTAGAATCAAAGTGTGGCATCCAATTAATCCAAACCAAAACACATTCTAGTCCATGTGATAAATGGTCTATGATGCAACATGACATAATTGATGTATTATGGTGTATGATATATCATAAGTAGGAAAACACTATTTAAGATATGATAGGAAATGTATGTACTAACTATGTTTCACAATTTCATACACAAATCATTTATTAAACAACAGGAATATCACACAAGGCACATATAATAAATGTCATTCACTCAAGAAATGCATAATATATGGAATGGAAGATGAATAATGGAAGGTTCCTAAAATGATTCATGAGATGGGATACCCTTTTATTATTGGAAAAAATATAAAAATATGAAATCATTATAAACATAAAACCTCAAGTGCATAACCCAACCATAGAATCAAATCAACTGTAATAGGATAAATCTTGAAAACAACAATTTCCTTTCTAGGAAATTTTGATTTTTCCAATACGTGGGATAGCTAATCCATAAAACGACACATTAAAACATTCAAATACATTCCCAATATTCTGAATATTTTCTCAAAATAATAAATCTAGAAAATAAAATGCTCTGATACCACTTTGTAATGTCCCAACCTAGTAGCCACTAATCGATGCCCCGAGCTAGTGGGTCACATGGCCTCACATGGCCCTCCCCATATGCCTGAGGTAGGAAACTAGTAGCAAGATACTAGGGTGTGTAGATGGGGAGACAATAACCTCATTATATACTTTATAAGATTAGTAATAATAATACCAAACTATTAATAAAATCATACTAAATAATATAACAATATATAGAAGATAAAAATCTAAAAGGCAATGGTAATTGATACTCAGAAGTAGTCATATACAATATTATGACCATTTCACAACTCTATAAAAAATGATAGGCAACACATGGTAACAAGGATCTAGTAGAATATATGTATGAAAATACAAAAGGAACAAAAATTAACATTCTCTAACTATCATTACGAGAATAGATCAGTCATCTACTCCCCTACTCCAAACCTTTGAAAAAGTAAAGCATCATATAGTGGGTGCTTGACGAGTTCCATACCTACATCTATGAAGTCTATTTGGGTAACTAGAAGATATAAATACCCTTGTTTACCAAATATAGGCATTCATCATCTTTTCAGAATACTTAATACATTACACAATACATTCCAAAAGACCATATCATTTAGTTCCTTTGGAATCATGAGAATATAAATGCTGGTACTTGAGTGAGAAACATTACAACTCACTATGTTCTATAAGAATAAAAAACCTCCTAGAAATATCATACATGAAATATATATACACAAATTGGTTAAGGAAACAATAAAACGGGTGAGATTAGAAACTCAGTAAGGTTAAAAAGGGAGATATGGAAGCATAAACATGAGCATAAAGGTATGAGAATGTGATCATAACATTATAATATCATACCCTATATATCAACAATCATAAACATCAATTGTGGAATAAATAATAGTTTTTAATAAGACATTAATCATAAGTGAAAAAATATCATAAGCTATAAAATCATAACATAGGAATAAGATATAGAAGTTTGGGATACACATAAACATGTAATATCATTCCCTATAAGTCAATACACATTGATATAACTTATTTGGGATCATGATAGGGACTACACCTACTGGGCGGAACACACCAACATCCCCAATTTTAGTCCCCTGCTTTAAGTTATCGGGTTTACCCATCTTCCCATAGTCGATTGGGTTTCCCCATATTACCATAGTGGATCGGGTTTCCCCACATTCCCATAGAGGTTTAGGTTTCCCTATCTTCCTATAGTGGATTGGGTTTCCCCATCATACTACAGTGCATTAATCACATTGACATGTTTCCTTATCATGAGGATGGTCAAGTTAACATTTACCAAGACCCAAGATATAGAACAATGGATATCCTCGGGGTCGCTCTCAAGGAAGCAGTGTCGAATGACTAAGTGGTCTGTTCCAAAAATATTTTTTTGGTTTTTAAATATTTTGAAAATAGAAAAATGAAACCACTAAGAGATCATTAATCAATTCTGAAGATCACAATTGAGAGAGGAAAAATTATGGAAATGTTCAAAAACATATAGAAATAGGAACAACTATGAAAATAAAGTATACACAGACACAACAAAAGGAACCTAACAAAAAAATGAAACCAAGACATAGAAAAATTTAATAAGACAAAGGCCAGACCCTGGTTAATTCACCATCTACTCCCTATCCTAGATCTACTTAAAATTAAACCAATAAATATCGACTTCACTCAGTGCATGACCGATGACTAGGATCATACAACAATATCACATAAATATTAAACACTCAAACATATAATTTCTTCACTTCTCAAGAATTCCTCTTAACTACAAGTGATTCACTCAATATAGTTATCCTAGCCTAGGATTATCACTAGGTAGAATGGTCCTGCTGATATCGTCAAATTCTATGACCAATCATGATTCTCAGTTCAAGAAATCAAGACAGAAATGGGAGAATAAATGAGACAGGAGATTATTAACCCAATCTGCCACTAGGATGCGCTTGCACACACTCCAATTAAATTTCACTATTTAATAAGGCTAAGAAGAAAATAGTGATTGCATTGATGCTCGGATCACCAGATTGCATTGGGTTTCGTAACCTGAATCGGGCCCCGAAAATTAGATCCCTATCACTAGAGATATGAGATCACAGAAAAAAACAGAGAGAAGAAAAATGAACAAAACATCACAAATGAAAAAAACATCACAATTATAATTAAAAAACATGCAACACAAGTATTTATAGAAAAAATTTAAATCAGGAAAAACATAGCATGGATAAGAGGAAGAGAATAGAGGAGCAGGGTCTCATGTCTATGTTGAAGATGGTCCCCAATCTGTGAGACGTGGATGGAGTGTATTTGAGTGCCCCTCCTACTTCCTAGAATGATGTTTCCCCCTGTGGGAGTCGAATCAGGGGTTCTCTTATTCCAAAAACCAAACAAAAGTCCTATAATTTCTAACAGGTAGTAGGTTCGACATGAATCAATTTTATGATAACATCATGAAATTTTAAGTGAACTCTCAGTGAGTGTACCATGACTTTTGAAATGAACTCCATATTCCCTATATTTTTTCCATGAACAACTTCCTTTATCACCTATTCTATGAGTATCTCCCCCCTGCACGAAAAAATATAAAAACTAAAACAAGTTAAATAAATAAAATGAAACTAAAATAACTATATATTAATATTATTAAATAAATTAGTTAATAAAAATATTTATTAATATATATAACCTAATATTATTATTGCTAATTTTTGTTAATAATTATTATGTATATTTAATAACATATATTATTATGATATATTAAAGCATATGTACTATTATTATTAAACCTATTGTAAATATTGTATAGTAATTGATAAATATATTATATAATATATATACTATATTATATGTTATAATAAAATAAAATAAAAACTCAAAAAATGAAAGAAAAGATGAATTGTGGTGGGGGTGGGGGGTTGGGTCTAGCATTCAGTCGGAGATGGCAGGTGAGGCTGAGGGAGTGGGTAGGGAAGGGGATCGACGTCGCGTGGGATGGTCGGGGACTAGGGTGGTTTGAGGAGGCATGGAGGAGGGATGTCGTGGTGAGTTTCTACATGCAGCAGTAGAGAGTGAGATTTTAGGGGCTCCACATGGTGGTGAGGGCTTATGGCGGTGAGGGGATTAGGGTGAAAAACAGGCGGCATGAAGTAAGGGGGAGCAGTAAAGAGGGTTGCCAGCTTGGGTGATGCGGGTTTGAGCTCTGTCTGTGGTCACAACAATGGGGTTCTTCAGCTGACATGGTGAAGGTAGCATTGATAAGGCTTGTAACAGAAAGGAGGTGGCTTTAGCACACATCTGATCCAATGGTTGAGTTCTAGAACTATCAGATCTAGTGAGGATTTGTGGTGATTTGCAATGCTAGTAATTTTGAGTTTCTTTTCTACTCAAATTCTATTGTTGTTGTAATGTATGATTTGTGATGATAATTGATTTTTGATGCATTCCATTTGTTCTAGGATATTGAGTTCTTGTGCTACTATTGTGGTGGATGTGTTGGGAGGATATGAGAGGAAATGGTGAGTGTGGGACGTGTAGCAATGGTGGCTGTGGGTGGTGGTGATGGTGGCACTGTGTTAGAACGATGGCATGAAGAATGGTGGATGAAGGATGGATAAAACTATGAGACAGGTTGGATAAGGTATGGTGGTACCGTGAGTAATGCTCACGGTGTTGGGGGTGTTGGTAAAGGGAGACCATGGCATTGTGAGGATGGGTGATAAAACAAGGAGATGAAGACGGTGGCACCGTGAGAGAGTACTACTGAAACACCTTAAAAAAAACTAAAAATAGATTAATCAATTAAATTAAATAGAATAGAATTAAAAACAAAATAAATAAATAAAAATTAAATAAAAAATTAATTATTATTTATTTAAAAGAATAAAGTTATTTGTATTAAAAATTATAAACAAATTATTTTAAGAACCAATCAATGTAATTACATTTACTTTCTTAAATTAATTAACCAATTAAGTAATTAAAAACATCAATTAAATTAAAGAATAAAATTACCCATTGAATAAAATTTAAATATTAAAACTAATAAAGTTATTAAAAGAATTAAAAACTAAAAAGAGTAATTTATTTACAAATTACAAAGAAAGAATTAATTAATTATATTTATGAATTAATAAAATAATAAGAATAAAAAATTGTAAAAAATAAAAGAATAAAAAATAAGAGTCAAATTCATAAGAATAATTTAATTTAAGAATAATTTTAAATGATAATAATGCACATTAAAACACATGTTTTAAACTAGAATTGATTATTTTACACAGTAAGGCACAAAAACATAACGATTATCAATTATTTAATTAAAAACCACATTTTGGTATTAAAAATTCAATAAAAAAATAAACAGAATCTGGAAAAGAGTGTGAAAACGCTGCCACATCAAACTCTCCCACACTTAAAACATTGTTTGCCCTCAAACAAGTACATGCCTTTGACTTTAAAAATGAAAGATGATTTGTGAGTCTCAGTTGAAAAAGTACATGATTTAACATTATTACCAAGAGGAGGAAGGCCAAACAATGGTTTAGGCTATCTAACATTGTTCAAAAATGATTTCCTGTATAGCTTCAAATACTCACTGGAAGTCAAAAACCACAAAAATTCATACATTTTAATGTATTTCATGCCTCCTATATGCACTCATTAACTGTCCTACTTCAATTTCCAATTTATTTTCTAATTCAAGGAGTGTTCATAGGTTAAATGAGTGAAATTAAAAACATAACCAAATGCACATTCCATTCTTACCTTCTCCCATTGTCTATAAATTAAAGTCCATTAATTTCATCACTTTATTGATTCAACACAAATGAATGTTAACGAAATCAATTTCTCCCATCTTCATATGGGTTCAAAATTTCCCACACCTTATTGAGTTCATTTTTGACAAGGGCCCTTTATTTTAATTTTTCCAAGCCATATTCCTTGTGCAGAGCACTATGTGTGACACTTATTAATATTTAAATTGGCTTTATTTATTAACAAAAATGTACTCAGTCCACCTTGAATCAGATACTCATTGGGAGATCCCATTTTCCCATTTTACTCTAGTTATAAAAGACTTAATTAATAATAAATCATTTTGAACTCCTAAAGTGATTGAATATTTTTATTTTTTAAAAAAGTGTGTGTCCCATGGGTTCTTGTAAGAAATTCTAGTTACCCTAATTCATGATCCTCATTCCACAACAATGAACAATTCCAATCAACAATCACTCAACCATAATAGTTTCTGACTATGTGCCACTCTTGTCAACCAACAAGTAATTATCTACTAAAGAGGACAGTATTGGTGTACCACTAAAGCCCTAATAACCATAATGTGATGAAACAATTGGAAACTTGTAACATATTTTGAATTTTTTTTGAAAAAATATGACCATTTTTTAAACAAACTGACATTCAATAAGGAGGATTTTGAAATGACACTACAATGAACCCTCTCCCCCACACTAACCAACATTGTCCCTAATGTTGACACTCAAGTAGGAAAATTGTTTAGTCCAATATGGATTGACAAATCAGAACTTAAAAGTATATTTAGGGGTAATAAGATGTTTCAAAATGAACTTTTCTACATAAAAAAGAAAAAACAAACAAGAAAAAACATTAGAACCCAACCCCACCAACCATCACCGACAACAAGTTCAATTATATCCCTAAAATGTTCTTGATTTTAACTATTATAACCAGTCAAAATATTTTTCAATGATTTAAAACAGTAGCATGTTAAGTAGTGATGTTCAACAACAGTAGTTGAATAAATGTGTAAACAAAGGGTGTCATTAGGGTTTACAAAGAAGTTCAATTCAATTTTAAACTCACAATATTTCAGCATGCTAAAACCTAGTAGGGAAATATATTCACTTTTCACAAGTCAGAGGGAAGTTCCCCACACTTAATTCGCAACATCATGCAACAAAAATATGAAGATTAAAACATGGAATCATAAAACAACACTCCCCTGAATGTGAGGATTCTAAAATTTGAAAATTTCTCCCTTTTATTGCTTTTTGTATGAACTCTGGATGCACCAGGTTGGAACTATTACTCTGGGACATGAATTATAGCCATGTAGAATCTACAGCATGTTTATTATCCTAAGATATCAACACTAAAATTTAATACAACATGAAAAAGGAACTAAATTAGGAAATGAAAAGGGGCAATCCTGGCATAACACCCTAGGGGATATTGTAGCTTGACTGTCCATAGCTAGAAAATCCTTGGATCAATCTCAGTCTAACAATGGATTTAGCTTCTTTCTTAGGAACTACTGTGTGTGACCCCTTCCAAATTTAGTGATTTTTCATCATTAGAGTACCCCAGGTAGAGCTTCAACCAAATTTCTCTCTTGGGAAGTGAAGTTCCTCATGTTGAGTGATGGATGGGAATACAAAAAGAAGGTTTACTTCCCCTCTTATATGTCTTGAGGTTGAGGGTGTAAAATCATTAATGTTGGAAAACATGGATGTGACTTGTATTCTTGTTGAATCCAATAAAGCATTTCCTCTTGGAAAACAAGGACTTTTTCATCATGCACTTGTAAACTTATGAAAATCTCCAGACATTCCTCATAAAGAATAAATCCCAAATTGAAAGTGTTATCTAGAGTTGGGAGTTCCATATGTTATTCATCATGTATAGCTTCAATATATTATCTCTCCAAAAAATCAAAAAAGTGAGATTCATCTTCAATACCTGAACAGGGAGAAACACAATTAAAATCATCTTCAATGTAATTCAATTTTTATTAAAAATACAGATTCATATATAAAATTTTCATCTCCCTTTAGCAGTGTTGTTTTTTTCCTCCTCATGATCAAATAGTGATCCAGGGAGAGAGCCTGAGGAAAGAAAGAGGTAGTAAACCTCCTCCAACTTCTCTTCCAAACACACCACCTCACTTGTTTAATATTTTTAGGAGAGTGATATAATTATCTATGTTGGCTCTACTGGTTGATGAATTGAAAAATCATTAAAATATTTATTACAAGAAAAATCATTAGAAAGGAAATTAGGGAAAAATGATCCTCAAAGAAATTCCCAGCATCATGAATCTTTTCACGTTCCATCTTCATGTAGCCCTTGAGAACATCCTTGGAATTTTTTTTGGGAATATTCAGCCTTGACTCCATGGGAAAATCCATATTATATTTGGGAAACTCCTACTTTTTCTTTCTTTTGTTTCTTTTATCTTACCTTCTCAATTTATTTTCAAAATATTGGGCTTCAGTTGAAAGTGGTGGTACTACACTATACTCTTGGAAGCCCTATGACCTTATCCATGGCTTGTTGCATCAACCAAATGAAATTGTGAGAATAAATTGCCTCATCATCAGTAAGATCTCGATACTGACTTTCATGATTCTAACATTGAAATTTAGAAACAACCTCCCCAAACACTTGAACTGAGTCAAATAGTGATAATATATCAGATTTGTTATAATTCATCAACATGTGTGTGTTTTCTTATGTTTATGTTTTTTTTTGAAAAAAAAGATGAATTGCGAAAACCACTCAGATACTCATTGCTTCCCTGAAAATGATGCCAAAATTTGATGTGTGCCCTTATCACGAGGATGATCAAATTTACATTTATAAAGTTCTAAGATATAGAATAGTGGCTATCCTCGTGGTCTATCTCAAGGAAGCAGTGTTGAATGACTAAGTGGTCTGTTTTGAAAATCTTTTTGTGTTTTAAAAAATTTCAAAAACAAAAAAACACAACTCCTATGAAATCACTAATCAGTGTTGAAGAGCACATTGTAGAGAGTAACAGTGATAGAAAAGTACAAAAACCTAAAGACACAGGATAAAACCAAGAAAAGAAAGCAGTCGCCGACACAACACAAGGTATAAAAAAACAAATGGCACTAAGAAACAGAAAATGTTATTTAGAAAAAGGCCAGACCTAGGTTAATTCACCTACTACTCCCTGTCCTAGATCTACTTAAAATTAATCCAACAACTCTAAATTTCACTCAATGCATGACTGACGACTCAGATCATACACCAATCTCACCTAAAAAATAAACAATAAAACATATAATTTCTTCACTCCTCAAGCATTCCTACTAACTACAAGTGATTCAATCAATATAGTCATCCCAGCCAGGAATGGTAACTAGGAAGAATGGTCATTATGAGATCATCAAACTGCACAACCAATCTTGATTCTCAGTTAGAGAAATCAGGACAGTAAGGGAATAAGAAATGATATGGGAGACTAGCATCCCGATCCAGCACAAGGATATTCTTGTGTGCACTCCAATTCACATTCATGGTTTACTAAGGATAAGAAGAAAATAGTGATCACGTTGATGCTCAGATATCCAGATTGAATCAGGTTTCCTTACCTGAATTAGTCTCCACAAATTAGTTCTCCATCACTAGAGATATGAAATCACAGATACAAAAAGAAGAGAAGAAAAATTAACAACACTTCACAAATGAAATAACCACAAAAATTATAATTACAAAAAATGATAGATAAGTATTTATAGACACAATTTAAAGTATAAAAAATATAGCATGGAGAGGATGTGGAGAATGGAAGAGTAGGGTTTTGTCTCCATGTCGAAGATGGTCCCTATTCTATGTGATGTGGATGGAGTGTGGCTGAGTTCTCCTTCTCCTTCCTTGAATGATTTCCCCCTGTGTGAGAGGAGTTAGGGGTTCTCTTATTCCAAAAACGAAACAACTGTCCAAAAATTCCTAACAGGTATCAGGTTCCTAACAGAAATACCAAAAACATGTAAAAAAATAAAATGAAACTAAAATAACTATATATTAATATTATTACATAAATTAGTTAATAAAAATAGTTATTAATATATATATCCTAATATTATTATTTCTAGTAGATGTTAATAACTATTATGTTTATTTAATAACATATATTATTATGATATATTAAATAATATATATGATTGTTATAGAACCTATTATTAATATTGTACAGTAAATGATAAATATATTATATAATATATATACTATATTATATGTTATAATAAAATTAAATAAAAACTAAAAAAGAAAGAAAAGAAGAATTGGGGGGGTCAGGTCTAGCGTTCAGCTGGAGAGGGAAGGTAAGGCCAAGGGAGAGGGAAGGTGAGGGGCTCAACATCACGTGGGAAGGCTCAGGAATGGGGTGGTTCGAGGTGACATAGAGGAGGGAAGTCGCGGTGAGTTTTATCATGCAGCGGTGGATAGTGAGATTTTAGGGGCTCCACGCAGTGGTGCGGGCATGCAGCGGTGAGGAGATTTGGGTGAGGCACTGGTGACAAGAATCAGTGAGGAGCATTGGAGAGGGGCACCGACTCGAGTGGTGCGAGTTCAAGTTATGGCTATGGTTGTGGTGAGGGGGTGCTTCATCTGATAGGGTATAGGTGGCATTGATAAGGCTTGCGACGAACAGGCAGTGGCTTCAGCGCACAACAGATCCAAGGGTTTAGTTCTAGATATGTCAGATCTAGTGAGGAAAGGTAGTGATTTTCTATGATACTAATTTATGGTTCCTATTATATTCAAAATATATTGTTGTTGTGATATGTGATTTTACATGCTAATTTCTGGTTGTTTCTTTGAATTTGTTCTGGGCTGTTTAGTTCTTATGCTGCTGTTGTGTAGGACACATTGGGAGGATAGGAAAGGAAACTATGAGTGAAGGAGGTGTTCCAATAGTGACCATGGGTGGTGGTGATGGTGGCACTATGAGAGAATAGTGTCATGAAGAATGGTGGGTGAAGGATGGATGAAACTGTGAGATAGGTTGGAGAAGGGATGGTGGCACCGTGAGAAATGCTCACGGTGCTGGGTGTGTTGGTAATGGGAGATAGAGGCACCATGAGGAGGGGTGAGACAACAAGAAGATGAAGACGGTGACACCATGAGAGAGTGCTACCAGAACACCTTCAAAATAAACAAAATATAAATTAAATATATAAAACTAAAAATAGATTAATCAATTAATCAATTAATCAATTAAATTAAATATAATAGAATTTAAAAATAAATAAATAAAAAAAGAAAAATAATAAAATTAATTATGTTTTATTTAAAAGAATATTTTTTTATTAAAAATTATATGAAAATTAATTTAAAAACAAATAAACGTAATTATATTTACTTGCTTAAATTAATTAACCAATTAAATAATAAAATATATAAGTAAATTGAAGAATAAAATTTTTAATTGAATAAAATTAAAATGATAAAAATAATTAATTTATTAAGATAATTAAAAACTAAAATGAGTTATTTATTTACAAATTACCAATAATTAAATAATTAATTAAATTAATTAATTAATAAACAACAAGAATAAAAAATTGTAAAAAAATAAAAGAATAAAAAATAAGAGTCAAATTCATAAGAATAATTTAATTTAAGAATTATTCTAAAAGATTATAATGAACATTAAAACACATGATTTAAAATAAAACTGATTATTTTACACTGTACGGTATAAAAGAACAGAAATTACCAATTATTTAATAAAAACAACATTTTGGTATAACAAAGCCAACAAAAAATATAAAAAGGATGTGGAAAACAGTGTGAAAACACTGCCACATCACCCATCAACTTGAATCTATTCATTATATCAAGTGATATAAGTCATTACCAAATTCATTGGAGGGAGATATAGGTCTCACCCATCTCATAATGAAATCATACATACATGTGACCCAATATCATAATTCATCATATCATAACCCCAGATATAAAATGGGTATCATAAACATGTAATCATATCATAAAATGTGGAATATAGAAAGGTTTCAAATTAATTTCATCATGTCATTACCCATGAAAATAATCATGTTTCATAAACATATAACCTATGAAATAGATTTTTTTTCATGCACATCATTCCATAAAAAAACATTTAGAGAGAGAATATGAATGGAATAACTGGATCATCTACCTAGAAACACATGATTAACACAGATTGATGTCATTTTGAAAGAAAATAATTTTGATGTAAATTTGAAAAACATTTATTGAGGAAAATATATTTTAAAAATTAAAAACAACATTCTTTAAAACATTAAACATTTTGAAGAAATATTTACCTGAAAATAAACTAGAAAACTTATAAACAACCATGAAAAAGACATGAAATTATTTTACTTGAAAAATTATAAAATAAGATTGAAAACATTTTTAGAACCATTTTATTAGAATATACATTGATAAAATATAAAATAAACATTGAGATAATTTAAATCATTTTCTTTTAAAAAATTCTTTTGAAACCATTCAAAGGGATATTTGAAAATAATTTAAAACACTTTTTACACTTTTTTTGAAATAATTTTTTCTTTAAAAACAATTTTAAAATCAACAAATTTTCATAAAATTAAATTCACTAAAAATTACCTTATAAACTTAAAATTGAAGAATCATGGAAATTATGATCATGAAAATGGGTAAGTCCATAAATACCGAACATTCCTTTTTCACTTTCAACGTTTAGAAAAATGTCTTGATAAAAAAAATAAAAAAAAAATTCAACTTCAAAACCTTTTTTAAAATGGTAAAAGACATGTAAAAAATTTATTTTAACATCATAGTATATTATTAAAATAATTGTCAAAACCTTTTTATAAAATATGGTCTTAAATGAATTCATAATTCTGACCGAATGGAGAAATAATGTTATATTTTCATGAAAATATTTTATTAATTATATTAAGTATCAGATAGTTGTAAAATGTTAGTAATACATTATGAAACCAATAACATACATAGGGAAAGAAAATTCATGAAGCTTCTAGATATAGGCCATAATATTTCGTCAATGGAAGCATAATCATAAAAAATTTCGATAAATGATGAGATATTTTCAATAAAATCTTCCCAATTTTTAACTTTGAATTATAATACCAGTGTAAGAAAAGGAAATTAAATAATTATTAAAATACCATTAAAATGATTTTAATGGTACAACATGTCATATCTAAGTATATAAACCTTTTAAAAGAATATAGATTAATAACATTCCATATGTCTCAAAAAATAAAAATTGAGACAAAATTACTTTACCTATTTGGTAACTTTTGTAACATAAACCACTTGAAATAAAAACCATCAAATGAATATTTAAATATCAATAAATTTATGTATAATATTCATATAAAATATAAATGGTTAGTAAAAACACCACTTATAAGAAATATGTGGTGAAAATGTCTTGTGTTTCATGAAAAATAGAAGTGAGATGAGAAAACCCTTACTACTTGAGTAACTTTAGAATCATGATCCTTATGAGATAATAACATAATTTAATGATTTTAATATCATTTAATAAATTTAATTAATGATATAAAATTTAATAGTATATTATATACACCACATAAAACAAGATATTGGTCAATATGGCCTGCATCTCCCGAAAAGAAAAATTGAGATGAAATCCCCTTACCTTAAGTCTTAACTCTCTTCATACTCATTCAAAACACCTGTATAATAAATATAAGTTTATTATAAATATACCATATAAAAATATTTTTATATCTAATACCATATATTATTTTATTATGGATTTATATTACCCTTTTATCATTAACTCAATGTTAATGTTACGTTTCAGGTAATAATCGCTTTGTTGTTCTCTTCTGTTATGATTTATTTTATATTTGGAGTGCATAGTTTTATCATGATCTCCCAAATTTATATGGTTCTCTTAGTTATATCATGATCTCCCAAAATTATACCATGATATAAATATCATAAATATTTATTATATAATTATTTATAATAATATATAGATCATACAAATATTAAACGAAATACACCATTCATGGAGATGGAAGGTCGTACGTATGCATGAATGCTGTTTCCATTTTATTATTATATTCAAAGAAAGAAAATGACACACACACACACACACACACACATATATATATATATTATAAATTAAGTAGAATTATTATGTAATTTATATCATATAATTTTACTAAATTAATCTTTAATAAATTCCATGTAAAGTGTGAATGATCACATCACTTTGAGTAGGCGGTAATCCACATTTCCACAATCGAAGTTATCATATTTACAGAAATGTAAATAATGATGGTATATTTTATATAATAATTAAAAAATCCTAAAGACATCATAAATATCATATATATCATTTAAAAATATAATTTACATCATAATTCCCAACCATGAGGGGTGGTTAAAGAAAAAATAAACCAAATTGTTTTGTGAGGTGGTAGTTCGTTGTACACAAGAACGATAAGTTCATTTTCCATTAGATAGATGTATTTGTAATTAAAGGATTAAATTTATTAATAAAAACATATTAGTATATTTATTATACTTATTTTATCATATAAGTATCTAATAATAATATTTTATGTGGCCGATAATGAGAATAAAACAAAGGATCTTGAGGAAGGATATTACCTCTTCTTTGGGTAACTCCTCTTGGTTTGCATAAAAGGGATTCATTGGATGGATTTATACCCAAAATGATCCTTTTATGATCAAGGTATGTACATTGGGATCTTATTTTAGTAGAGTTTTGGAATGATAACTATCTTAATAGGTGTGAATAAGTCAGAGGGGTAAGTAACTTTTTATAGTGGAGGTGGAGTGGCGTTCTTGTAAATATTTTCTACGAGAATTACACCAATGTTTTTCTCATGTAAATTGGTTACAAAAATAGATAATATTGGATAAAAAATTATATAGGGTATAAATATTAATAGCCAATGTATTTTGAAAAATTATCTATATTTTTTGGGCATTAAGTTTAAGGTTAAGTCCTTTATTAAGATTAATTTCACCTTAATATTGATAATTAATTGTAATTAAATTCATTAATATTTTTGGTAAAAAAATTAGTTTACATCATAAAAAATTATAAATTATGGTTATTCACAATAAATAATCCTTTTTACAAATTCCATTAACCTATGTGGAGGAAATTAATTTAAATTTAATCCTGGAAACAAGATAACAATGCAGGTTATTATGTAAGAAGGTTCAAAAGTTTACTTAATTTTTATAACCAATTTCAAACTGAAATTGATTAAAATGACCTAAAATGGATTAATTTTTTTATATAATAGACATAAATAAACATTAAAAAAATTAAAAAATATAGTTTAACCTTATAAATAAATTAGTTGAAAATGTAGTTTGATATTAAAATTCAGTGTTCATCAGTATTCATCAAAAATTAAAAAAATTATAATTAAAATGGGGTTTCCATTAAAATATAGTAAAATTACCTTTAAAAAAAATATTTTTATTCATTAAATTTGAATTATTCTTATCTTATGAATATAAAACATTTTGTATAAGTTTAAAAATATTTTATTGAATATATAATACATTAACAAAATTCATAAATAGTGTTGTATTTAATTTATTAAGATAAAATTGGTTTTTACATAGAAAATTTGTTTTTTAAGGGAATTTTTTATTTTCAAATAGTTCTTACTTCCATTTATAGCTAAAAGGATTTATTTTATTCTCATTTTTAAATAATATTTTATTCATAAATTCCATCATAATTTCTAGGTGAAAAAAATAATATTTTAATAATATTATTAATTATGTGTTTTAGTTCCCTAAAACTAGGTCACACATGTTATTGAAGGAAATGAGTATTGCGTGTAATGTAAGAAAAACATTGTGTTGTTTGTACCAAAAACTTGTCTAAGTGTTATGCATACTAAAATATTAAATTGGTTTTGAGTAAAATACAATAAAACACAGTTATTTCATATAACAAAAGATATATATATAGTTTTAGGAAATAAAAAATATCAAAAAGATAAAATTAATTTGAAAAAAATATGTCAAAAAATATATGGGTGTCATAATGGAAGCCTGAAAAGGGTGTGATATAACACTAAATCTGACACCACTAACGGTTTCTATAATAAGTCTGGTATGCTTAATATATATAGATACATAGTAAAATATATCACATGTTCAATAGTAATTAAATTAATGTGTCCAGATGAAAATGTGATCATATCCATCCAAACATGGATCTATGAAATCCAAAATAAACCTCCCTTAAACATGAGAAACTGAAAAGAATAAATAAAGAAGGTTTGATTCTATCCTGTCTAAAAACAATAATAAAATACCCATAATGGGGCTATCTGTAAAGTATAAAAAAATATCCACAATGGACACACTGTGTAATCAAGTGTACAATATTCACATCACCATATACCATGTAATCTAGTATTAGACTATAATTGTTGAATCCATGGTATTGAAGATAAATGAGTCATCATTGAGTTCCAAGATCATCTCGATGGAAACTTTGTAAGGACTTTTATCGAGTCTAAGGAGAATTTCCACATATCATGCCTAATGTGATTCCAAGAAAGCAATATCAAAAAGGTAGAAAAGCCCTTGGCATCCAATGGAAGCATGATCCAAGGAGCACGTCCAAGGCATCCACAAGAATAATTAAGAGCAATGTAGTAGATATTTTCATGTCGTCCTATGTAATCAGGATCCAAGGAGCTCATCAAAGGCATCCAATACCATTATCAATTCATCTTTTCATAACCAAACACATTTCATGAGTTCATATCACTCAGTTACACAATTTTTATAAATCCATTTATTCATTATCAGAATTTCCTATCATATCAATGCATTTGAAAGAAGGAATAAACTTATCATAATCCAACATTCAAATTTCATTCAACTTATTATGCCTCCCAAAACATGTGGTGATCTCACACACACCTAGAGTGGTGGTACAAAATAGGATAGATACAAAGGCACAACCCATGGGTGGCCAAGGTTGGGGATAAAAAAATTCCAATGGTCACTATTGTACCAGTGGGAATCTTAAATAAGTCTAAAAACATTACATCAACACATTCATTTAATTTTAAGGGAATCACTAGAAATTAATGAGTGTGGAAAAACGATGAAAATCTATAAAACAACTGAACTGTAAATGAAACGGTATATACCACCTACAATATACCCATGATAGAACACTTATCATGTATCAACCACTTATTTGGTCCCTTTTAGAATAAAAATTAATATCATATAAAACCATAATAATAGAGAAAATTATCTTACAAAAAAATAACTCTATCAATATTAATTAAAACTAAGAACGACATAAGATGAATTAACAAATTACTGGTGTAGATCCAACAAGACTATCGACACTTGAATCTGAGTCTAGGCGATGAAATGGTAGAAAATCCTATATTGTAATATCTTCTTTGGAGAAACTGGGAGCTCCATGTATTCTAAAAAATAAAATATAGAGATGGGTTAAATTATAATATAAATAAAGAAAAAAATGCTACATTCCCATCAAATTTCCTGGTCACATGGTTTGGCCGCAAGGTTGGATAAACTGGTCACCAACTATGTTCCCTTCTTTGCCCAATAACTACCCTTTTTTGGTCATGGTTAATGGTTAGATAAACCATGAAACATCCTTGTCTTATTCCTCTGTTAAAAATTGTAGGTTTCTCATACAAGTGTGCACCGCTATTTACATAGTTTCAATAATAATTTACAGCATCCTGCATCCCTTTATCCATTCGCAACATAGTTACTTATTTCATGGGTTTCACAGTTTATACTAACTTTGAGGCCTAGTTGTTTTCACAAAATGATAGGGGTCAATCTCTAAGAAATCTACAGACACCCTTGAAACTCCCATGATATAATTAGGAATTTAAAATTGGTCATAACTAAGCAATGAAATTGAATAAATCCCATACCTCATAGGAAAACCCTATATCTTAAAATAATAGAGCACAATATGAAATATTTTTTCTAAATGAATTATAGAGTAAAAAAAACCATTTTAACCATAATATGCATGAAATAATATCGTATTTCACTTCTTGAAATATTAAAAAAACATTATTGATATTTTTCTATGTGAATCTCAATATTATTAAGGATAACTACATCTGTTACATCACAAACATATTCCATTAAATTTATATATCTAGGACATAATATTTCAATGTATGATAAAAATTTTTCCATATAAATTCACTAATTCTCATATTATATTAATTAAAAAAAATTAATCAATTTATTTCAAATTTATTATCAAAATAAAATAGTTATACAGAAATTAATCTTCCATTTAAATTCAAAAGGTAATAATAATAATTTTTTATCTATATAAAACTAAACATAATCCACCTTCATCCTTTTAAATTTATAGACTATCATATAATTAATCACCAGGTGATTTATTTCCAGTGTTTATATGGCTATGGTTAATATCATCCATTTAAAAAGTGAATCTAAATCATTTTTTATTAAATTTTTCTCATAAAATAAAGGATACATATCATATCCCCTCTTTATTTGAGGACAAAAAGTACAAGATAGAGGTAGAGATGATGGATTCCAGTCTAGAAGAAGTAGAAGCCTCAAATGATTTGTAGAAGGATCAAAGAAGACCCTCACAATTAGAATAGATAAGTTGTAGTCACCCAAAGGAAACAAAAAAAATCGAAGGATGGAACAAATCTAATTTTATGAATAATATATACATGTCCCATTAATATCTCTGATAGAATAAAATATTCTATATCATTTAATTTATTCCAATGTAATTCTCAAAAATACTATTTTATAACTCAAAAAATTTAAGGGAAGATAAACAATCACATTAATAGCCTTAAACTAGTTAAAAACCAATTGATTTCTGTATTAAATACCATTATTTACATTAAAAACGATTTATATAAGTTTCTAGTGAAGAAAACATGGATTTTTAGGAAACCTTTCTACCAATACACAGAAGATAGATAATTTGCAAGTGTAATATGTTTTTACACTTAAATGGTTGGATACTCTTACACGGGTAAATTAAATTCAATATTACCCTTTTGTGAGAAAGTAATCCATGTGTTGGACCATATATAGTCCTAAGAAACTATAATCTACCCTTATATAGGTCGAGTGTTTCCGATACATAGAAAAGGGATACCTGTACATAACTAAAGGAATTTAAGGCTTACCCTTACACATTTATAACATTACCCATGCATAAATAATAAAAATTCAACTTTAACTTTATGTAGTTGAAAAATTACACTTACACTATTGAAGCTAACCTTGCATACACTTAACAAAAACTGAACTACATTTACAAAAATAAATGAAAAAGTGAAATAATCTTATAAAACTCATGAAAAATTAATCTTACCCTTACGTATTTAAAAAACTAGCACGACACATACACATAATCATAGACTTTCATAAGGGTAAATTTAACTTTTAAAAAAATTTAATTTACACATATTAAAACTCGTAAATAATTAATATAATGATTTATTAAAACGTAAAATTTCCCAAAAACACTTCTATAAAAAATTACAGTACTTTCAAAAACTCCTAAATAAATTTCAATGTAATCTTTAGAAACATTGAAATTACTTCCATAATATTAAAACCCACTTACTAATATAAAAACTAAATTTAAAATGTTTTATTATTTTTATGAAATTACTCCCAAAACACAGGACACCTCATAATGGAAAATAAAGACTAATGAATATTCCATAACATTATAATATAGTAAGTAATTACAAGAGAGATAGATATATTTGATATGCCAAAATGAATTTCAAGATGGGAAAATTTGTATAAAATAATCATTATACCCCCCATGAATATTTAGATCTATCCAAAACATCACTAGATAAGCCCCCCCCCCCCAAACTAGAGAAACTAATCAGGAAAAGGAAACATCACCATAAGGGAGTATAAGTGAATAATATTATTATCAATGATTTCAAGAGAAAATTGAAAATGTATCAATGATATCATGAGAAAAATTAATAATATATCAATTATTTAAAGAGAATAATTAAATATATATCAATGATTTTAAGATAATAATTAATGATATATCCATTATTTTATGAGGAAAATTAAAGATATTCTAATGATCTCAGGAGTTAAATATAAAATAATATCCTCAATATTATTAAAAAATTTCAAGATATAATAATTTTAAATATTTTTGATAGGAAAATTAAATATTCCAATGAAAACCACATTCCAATTTAAAATAAACATAATGGAAATATGTTTAAAATGGTGAATTCCCCCTAGAAACTTATTTAGATAAATGAATCAAAAAACATTTCAAAAATATGTCAAATGATTTTATATTAATGTACATTCTATTTTTATAGATTATATATTACAAAAAAGTGATAAATAGGTATGAAACTGTTTTTATTAAACTCGCCTTACATTATAATTGTTTGTAATTAAAAAGAAATAGAAATGAAACATATTTAATCATTATTGAATCATCCCCATAATACTAAAGATTTGATTGATATATTTTATTATAATCCACCATTTGATATGATAAAAAATATTGGGGATGTAATCCTAGAAAATATAAATTGTGAGAACCATTTGGTACCCATGTAAACATGGGTCCATCAATGTAATCTAAAAAAAATTTAGGGACCCAATATTATTTATAATAATATTTTCTATTATAGATATGGGATGATACATGAAAAAATTTAGGGCTTCTATATCTATCATTATTTCAATCACACTCATAATTAAGATTCCCAAATTTCAGAGAATATTTCCATTTTTTTGAAAAAAACCCTATACAAAATATATTTTTTAGAAATATTATTCAAATTGGAAATGTAATCATAAATAAACTTTGGTAAAATTTTGGGAACCCTAAATCATATCTCCATATTGATCACCATGAGAAAACTTGTAGATTATTTTATTGTAATTTGTTTTGTGATTATAAAAACCCAATATTAGGTTTAACTTAATGTTTTAAGGATAATAAATCCTTTTATTTGTAAAGGTTATCTTTTTCATTAATAACTATTCTATATTTCATTATAATTTTTTTTTATAAATTATTCATTCCTAAAATTAATATGTTTAATTTTTTCATTAGAATATCAATAAGAAGGGGGTGGATGAGAAGAATATGTGGAATGAGAAGGAGAGTGAGAAATAAGAGAACTGAACTCATCACCTACATCAAGATGTATCATGAGGAATTTATGACATGACAATTGAGGTGGTTGATTCTATTTAGTAATCACATAAAATCCATGTTTAGACATTAAGAGAATTCATAAATTTATTCTTTTCTATAAAAATATTTTTATTGATGGGGCATTCTAGTATAGTATGAACATTCTTGTTGTTTTCATAACATGTCACATCTAGTTATTTATTTTTTTGAACCTTAGGATGTTTTCTTATTTGTATAATTTTTTTAATTCTCTGATTCAATATTTCAATCTCAAATTCATTATTAGATGAATCATAATCATCATTATATTTAATTAAATTTCTATTTTTGAATATTTGAAATACTTTTCTTCTTTAGGTTATATATCAAATTGGTACTTCATCATTATTTCAGATGTTATAAGGAATCCAATTAGTTCCTTGATTGACATATATTTTACATATTAATATTATTGTATAGTTTTTATTTTAGAATCTAATGTGCTAGGTAAAACCCATATAATATTTTTAACAAATGTTTTTGTGGAAAAAGATTCACCAAGAAACTTTCAACCATTTAAATTTTAGAAAATCATGTAAACATCTCAGTAATAGATTCATTATCATGTATAGAAAATCTTTCAAATTAATTTCTACATAGATCATATTTAGTATCCTTAACATTGTTTATTTCTTCATGAGTAACTTCTTGGTATTTTCAGATTTCTGGATCTATTTTACACAGAGATATTTGATTAAATTTTTGTTGGTCTAATCCAAAATACAATTCATTCATTGATTTATAATCTTATTGAAAATTAGAAATATTAGAGGGAGTCCATTTCTGTTCTTTTTCATTAGTAAGAATACAACCTTGAATTACAATATTCCCTAAAAGATAACAAATATATCAATGAAATATGGATATACATGGCTTACAATAATTATACTAAGAACTATAAAAATTAGTGAATCACCCATACAGTTTCCATTGTGAGAACCATAGATATTTTTGAAGGATTTCATATAAAATTTTAGAACCCTAAAATTTATTATGATTTTTAAAACTAAAATCATTTTTTGAAAATAAGGTTTTTTGGTTGAAAACCAAAAGACCCCCTTTGATATCTAGTATTGGATAATATATAATAGGAAGATGGTGAGGGAGTAGGGTTAATTACTTTAAAAAAAATAAAACAATCAATGTGCAATGGTAATCCCAAATTTAAATAAGTAATAACAAAAAAAATATAAAATAATGTAAAGTTAAATTGATGATATCATTTGACTAATGAATTCACTCAATAATTAAATTGAGATACAATAAGAGTGATATAAGAATTATAAAAGTGACATGGTTATAATAAATAAGGTCAAAATAAAATTGATATAATTTATAGAATATAATGTTAAAGAAAATTAAGAATGTAAGAAAAATTGATTTAAAGATTATTGAAATTATGTGATAATGTGATTCAAAATGATACTAATGATGTAATTATTCAATTAAATGTGAGAAAAACAATGTATAATAAAATATTCTAATAATATCTCAGTGTGAGACATTACATATACTCCACTCTAGTTGAGTGGTTTTTCTAATATATCCCCTGATCATATTAGAGATCAAGAAATCACATCCACCGTTTATTTTTAGAGGAATTAATAGTAACCAAAAATCCCTTTATTTTCACTGATTAAATAATGAAACCCATTGTAGAAGGTAAAAAGATAATTGAACTATATTTTGGTGAAAATTCACTATAATGATGGTCTTTTATATTTAAAATGAAAAAATAATATGAGAGATAAATTTAGAGACAAATGTAGATGGGGAGATCCCATGATAATTAGAATTGAAAATGGATCTAGAAGTGATCTTAAGATTGGAGATAATTTTTTATAGATATATAATTTCCACATCACTTGATTTGATTGTTCAATCCACCATTATTTTTTATGACACCCAAGACTCACAATGACTATATTTATACACTTCAAAAAATATTGGAATCTTCTAGGATTCGTTGTGATCATCAAGCATCATCAATTACGAATTATGAACTGTGTGTCCAACTAAATTAAAGAAATTTGACTTGTTGGATCAGACCTACTATATTGAAAAATGATCCCACTAACAGGATAGTGAGACACCTAAGACTGTCCATGTAATTTTTTTATTTCCACTGGTTGGTTCTCCTCCATAGGAAGACTGGTGGAATCTTATTGTAATAATGTTTATTTCCTCATCACATCGGCTTGACGATTCACTGTACTAGTGATCTGGTGTTGATTTCTCCTATCCAAACACCATAATTGACTATGAACTTCTTTCCATGCCATTATTTGACCAATTAATATTCTTCCAATGATTCAAACACATTAATTTTTTCTTCAAAGACACCATTAAAAACTATTTAAAGTCTTTAATTTTAAATTCAATGTTTAACAATGTTTCTTGATTTGATATGTTAAGATAAACACATGTAACTTTATAAATGTAACTTCCATCCCCTAAAATAAAATAATTTGATTCATAATTGAGTGCTTGTGATCATATAAACACAATGAGGGAGATAGATAGGTACGATGCATGTTAATAGTGAATATAAAAAATAGGGATACCTTGATCAAAATATGATCAAAATTTATGGAATAATATTGATTATACTTTCTTAGGATCCCTATGTTATAATCAAATGGTTTTTTCCATGAGTTTTATATTGGATTCTAGGATATTCATACACTACAAGAAGTCCCCTGAGAACCAATCAGGTGATATGACCTACTCTATAAAGACAAATGGTCAAGAACGAGGATGATATCTTTGAATGTGGTACTAGATTATTATTTTTTACTAATTAGGGTATCAAATTGATTTATAAGACTCAAAATTTTATAAAGGGTTTCCAGAATCTATTACCATTTTATGGAAGAAGTGATACATTACAATAAGACATGCCTATTGGGGTGTAAATAATTATTGAATGTTTCAATAATTATATCATCCATGTATATCTATAAATGAATGAGAACAATTAATTCACAACTGAAGAAAATAATGTAGGAAGAAATTGCAGAATCCATGCATGAAATATCATATATATCATGTCTATCATACACTATTATATATAAGAATATCATACACTATGGTAGAGGCATCAACTTCCCATACCATAGGTAATGACTTAAGGGATATTTTACAATATAATATGCTTATTTTAGTGAATATATAATATATCAGTAAAATCATATTCCATTTTCAATATATATTATTATTAATTGTATATAATATAATGCTATGTTCGCTGGAAACCAATTAATAAATTTAATTATTCAAGATACTTATAAATTTTATTTTATAAATATTAAAAATTTCCTATGATAAAATGAATGGTATAATAGAAAAAATTGATGGCTACAAAGGTGGTAACTGAAAATTAATTTCTTAGGTGTTGTAACATAAAAGTAAATAGATGGACTTGGGAATTTTTTTGAAGGAACATATAATGAAGTCTATAGGAGATTATTTTAGTATGATTTTTACTACATTCCAAGTTCAATATATCTATCACTATATTATCCTCTTCTACCACACCCATTCCCTGAGTGAGATAACATAATATCATGGGTGTGAGGACAATCCCACCTAAGTGTAGGGAAATTTAGTTTTGACATGTGTATACACCATGGAGGAGGGATTAATTGTATAACCTACAATGGTAGTGGTAGTGATCTCTAATATAAGGTACACATAGTTTTATTCACTTTATTATTCCATGGTTTCAGTTTCATCTATGTTAGATCATGGAAATTTGGGTTTCTTTTTCTTTTTAAGTATTTATTATGTGTTAATAAATGCAATGAAATAAAAAATCAACTCTCACATACCAACATACACATATAATTCCACATGTAAAACTACATGCACACAAAGGTGCACTTATAGGATATGATTATAAAAACCTTGTAATCACCACAATGATATCATAATTACTATAAATTAATATTAATGTGATGTGTATATAGAATTTTTAATTATAATATTTTATTAGGAAATAATAATCAAATAATAATAATATGTTTTAGATCCCCCATTATAAATCATAAAACAAAGATCTGCTCCTCTCATACCCCTAAATAGGGTTGATCCAAAAGTTATTACAAAATCCACCTACAATAGTATGAGGTTTTTAAAAAAGTGTGAATTCATAACTACCACACCAGAGAGAGGATTCATACAAGAATTGAGTTCAAGCTTAGAATACCACCAAGATAAGGTAAATATCATAAAGTAAATATCATAAAAGAAATAAATATTTTAACGTCCTCAATATGAGGGAAAATAACACATGGACATCTTTACATGGATAAAAAATAAATAGGGAATTCATATAATTATATATATATATATATTATTACAATAGTAAAAAATAAATATCTTTCCAAACAATAACCCATAATAAATATCATGACACATCATAATGAGTCATATCTAAAATATCTATAACAATTAATTATTAGGTTCCTCCTAACAACCAATCACTTTATACTGTGATCAATTTTCGAAACCAAATTCAACATAATCAGTTTACCTAAATCCAAAAGTACCCTAGGTATCTTTTCATTAATAAGGATTCATTCATATAATTCATCTTATTATATTTATAATTCAATCATTTTATTCCCTCAAACATTTTTCTTAAAGCCCATTTTAATGTTTTCAGTGAAACACCTCATTTTATTAAATATTATAAGCATTTCCTAAATCAAACAATTTATGAATATTATTAATCAATCATGTTTTTGAGGTGATATTAATGTTGGGATATTCATAATAATTTTTTTATTCAAGGAATAATTTTTATAATTGGAAGCAACGAAAGATGATGAAAGTTATAAATCTAATGAGAATTTTGAAAATGTTCTGACCAATGAAAGAAATTTTATAAGAAAAATGATGGTTGTATAAAGGAACAATAATAAATTAAGAGATATTATAAATTCATGGAAACACCCCTGAATCTTTGTAAACTTCTAAACATAATTTAACCTCTTTGCCAAAAAATATGTCTAACAGCTAATGCATTCTTGAATCAATGTTTCTATAAATTCAATTGATAGTAGTGATCTACATATTTTTCGGAGAATACATTGGAACCCTAACATAATCCCATGTTTATCCTTAAGAGAAATTGACCAATCCTAAATGGATTATGCCTCAAATTATCATAACTAAAGTAACTTCAATAATAAATAAGAGAAACACCAAAGATTCCATTGTAAAGACTTGGATTTTCCATGTAATTTTTTATAATTATATGAAATTATAATGTGTGAGTGAAAATTCATGGCATATGATTCTGAGCCCTGGAGTGCCCAGAATAAATTTTTGAACTTTTTTAAGGTTCGTTTAGTAAACACGTGAGTAGTGTTTTCTGACATTTGAACCAGTGCTTGGATTAAAAATCTGAGGGCACCGTTGAATATGCAGCGCCAGGATTCGTTTATGGTGGGATTCATATTGACCATAGTAGGTCTGGAGAAAAAGTTATGTTTTATGACTTATAAAATAATAATAAAAATAACTTTGTTAATTTTTATTTTCTCTTTTATCTTTTCCTCTAACGGACTTGCAGAGTGTGGGACCAGCGACATTTCAATCCAATAAATGGGTTGACCTTCCATTTCTATGTAACTACACCATTGGGTAATTAGGAAGGTTCCTAATAAAGGGGCCTCTATTAATTCCATGATCATTGCACACCCTCTCCAACTCTTATTTTTATGGAGGTTGGGGAGATGTGTCAGCACTGCTTTTCCAAGTAATGAAGTGCTGAAAAAAAATGCCAAGTTGCCAAACCCTTGGAGGATAGAGCCAGTTCCAACGGGAGGTGAAGAGCGACACTAAAACCCTAAACCATAGATCGAAGAATGAGCGATGTCGTTGGAGGCTAGTTACTAGGGATGGTTAACACTAACCCAATTCCTCAACCACTGATGTTTCTCCATCGTTCTTGTGGTAGGGGTTTGATTCTTGCTTAAATTCAAGTAAATTTCCTAAACCCTTTAATCATGTCTCATGATTATGAGATAACATGGAGGGTGCATGCCTTGTAAACATAGACCGAATGCTTCGCTACATTGCTACCCTTTCTCCCTCCATGGAAGACTGCTGGCGTGGTGGCACCGACCGATTATGGAGGAGACGGAATGACGACATGCGCTGCAAGAGGATGTTGTGGCACAAATCCACGATGGTCATCAGAGTGGCCGAAACCGGCCGACCGCAGATGAGGTACGACACGTCGTCACGCATCTCCTGTGAGCAAGGGGTTGCAGCTCATCAGTCGTAGTGGTCAGAGGAGGCAGTTGGAACATCGGCCGACCACAGAATAAGAGGCGGCATGACTAGTATGCCACATGCAAGTGGGGAGGTGGCACGACTAGCCTGCTACTGGCAAGTAAATGGCCGCAACCAAAGTTGTGGCAGAGGTAAAACCCGTGCCTCCGGTGGGTTCCACAGCCACCAGACAGTGCCCACATGGCACTTCCATTCCACAAAGCTGAACAGCCTTCGGGCCGTTTGAGATATCGGGGGAAAATGCCCCCTTACCATCTTGGGAAGACCACAGGCCGCACCCCCTTGTGGGTTGCACCTCATGCGGCCAGGCTTCCCCCTTGTAGGTTGTGCCTCACGCGGCTAGGCCACCCCCTTGCAGGCGGCGCCTCACATGGCCGAGCTGCCCCCTTACGGTTGTGCCTCACATGGCTGGGCCGCCCACCCATGCGTGTCGGGCCGCCATTGCTAGACTCGCCCTTGCAGGTTGGGCCAGACCTTATCCCAACAGGCCTAGCCCACTGTAGACTGGACCTAGGCCCAACCGGACCCAGAAACAGTTAAAGGGCCATATCATTGGAACCGAACGTTTGTTTGACGACCCGTCTACAGTGTTGAGATCCTTGGATTGAGACCGTCCTTTTGGTATACTCCAATTGTGTTATGGAGATAGTTAGAGTATGGCCAGGTTCGGTCGAACCCAAATCCAACTGGGCCCTCAGAACTAAAATGCTTATAACTCTCAGACCGATCGTCTGATTAATGCATCATCTATCGCATTGGAACCCTTACGACATGGAAGCCCTTTGTGTTACTGAATTTTGGAGCTTAGTGGTGGACGAGTCATGAATTCTATCTCAAGGGGTAGATTCTATGGAACTTGAGCGCACCAAGTGTGAGGAATGTTGTGGTAGGATGTAACATGAAGAAATAACAACGATACTATGTGGGTGAACATCTATCGATCCAGTGTGGGTTAGATTATATCAGATATTGTGTGGGTCAGTGCTCAACAATACTTTTTTGGTCAGCGCATACCGATACTATGTGGGTCAAATCCTGTGTGGGTTAGTGGGGGTTAGTACCTATCGATCCTGTGTGGTTTAGTAGCAGTTCTATTTAACAGAATAAGATGATCTAGCCTACAACTATTCATCTGTACTTCTATACTTAATTAATACCTGGTTTTGAGTTGGGCCTTGTTATCTTTGTGGCATTATATATGTGGTACTTCTATATTCGTGGTGTTACCTATATGGTACTCTTACCTTCAGGGTGTTATCTCCATAGTTTTACCCACGTGGTACTTCTATCTTCACAGTGTTACCTATGTGGCACTTCTACCTTCATGGTGTTACTTGTGTGGTACTTCAATTTCGTGGGGTTACATATGTGGTATTTATAACTTCGTGGAGTTACCTTTGTGGTATTCTTCCCTCTTGTATGAGATGATTATATCTTGATATGTTAGATCCATTTATGTGAATATACCTAAGTAGAGTTGATATCTTTCTTTATGGTTTTACCTTTTTATAATTCTAGGAGGCCTATGGGGGTCTCGGGGTCTATACTGTGTATTTCTATTCTCACCCCCGCACGGGCTATGCCCACACCTTGTTGTGTCTGGTGTTGATGACATATAACATTGATTGAGGCTGAGGGAGCTAAGACTGGATGATACTCAGAGGTGGAGCATTTGGCATGAAGTGACACATGGACTACTGATCCTGAGTTGCACCTACCCTTCTTGTAGGATCCTCGGTGGATGATCCATGTGATGTTTTTCATTTTTCAGTTGTATTTTTAATTTTTAGTTGTACTTATACTTTTCAGTTGGGCTTGTATTCTGACCCCTTTACATTCAGCAAACTTTTACTACTGTGGTTTACATCATGTTGCTTCTTTTTGGGTACTTTGACTGTGTGTCTATACAGGTTAAAAAGGAAATGCCTTCCTGTTTAGAGATATACCTTTCTGGTACATGTCACTATCCCCTGGCCTATGGAAGGTGGGAATGGCATAGTCATGGCACGGGTCTCGGGGGATGGGTCATGACATCCATAGATTCCAATTTTGTCTCATGAAATTTAACATGACCCATGTTCCTCTTTGAAGGTATGATCATTATCCAATGCATATTAGGAAGTTAATATAGCTATATATATCTTACGACCCTATATTTTGTGTTATAAATAATTTCATATGAATGAGATTATATACACAACTCAACATGACTTATGAAACATGTTATGGAAATATTTATGCCAATGTAACATGTGTTACTCCCTCAGAATGTGCTCCCCCTCCAACAAAACATCACCCCACAATGCATTTTCCATCAACACTTTTATATAACCTAGAGAAAATCAGCCTAAGATTAGATTTCCCAACCAATGAAATGTCAAAATAGAAAACATTCCTTGTTTGATCCAACCAACAATTATAGATAAAAAACAATGTAGTTGTTATAGTTAACTAATGAGGTACCATATTATCTACAAGATTTTCATTGTGACCCCAAATCACTCTAAAGGATCCCAAATGATCAAAATAATATTGATCAGGCACTTATAGCTATTTAATAGAGTTTATTCCAAGTATAGAATACATAATAATTGTAGTTACTAAAAGAATATTCCATTAATTATGTCTAACTTAATTCGGTAATGATGACATATGCCATAAAATATTTGGGAGAGAGAAAAATTACTTTGATCATGGGAGTTCAACCATCACTCATGCATCAAGGAAAGCTCTTAAATTCCACATGAATATAATATGGTGAATCTTGTTGAAATTTGTAATGATCTAGGAAGGAGGAGGGGCTTTTAAATTTTAAATAAACATCTTCATTAAATGGATTTTTTCTAGTTTAATTATATTTTAATTTACTATACATTATGAAAGCTTGATATCCATGGTTGTGATCATTCACATAGTAGGTTAAAAAATTCATCTATTATGGGTCAAATGAGGGATATCGTTTTATTTTATTGAGTTCCAATAAAAATTATAGTTCTTATTTTTCTATAAATATCAATTTCAATTGTGTTATACTTGGTTATTTAGGATTGTGATCAATCTATAGTTCTTATTTTATTATATGGTTATTTATTTATGATCATACAATATTTAATTTATTTTATTCTATGGTTTTTTATTATATTTATCTCTCTACTCAAGTAAGCTTGTATATGATGAAAACATCATGGAGTTTTTTATAGTATGTTTCACATTGAAACTAAGAGAAGTTTCATTGGATCATAAAATTTGGAGATAATTAAACTTCTCTTTAAAGGTGTGTCTAAGTAGTGTTTGTATAATATTTATCATGAGAAATTAACAAGATTATATGAGCTTCAAAAGAATTTAATTTAGATATTCTTCCTACATTTAAGGAGGATAACTTTAAAAAATAATGCCTATTTGGTTAGAAAAGCGATATGAGATACACTATTTGAATACGGGGAATGATTAAATAAAATATCTGCATGTTTTTCACACCAAGCCATATAAAAACATCACCTCCTAGAGGTTTTATATAAAGGATAATTATATAATGATCGAAACCTACTTAATTCATCATTCAGGTTGAATTGATTAAAATATAACTTGTATAATACATGGGATTTATAGAAATTATTTCATAAAACTCAAAATGATTATGAAGAAAATTTATTTACACCATAAGTGTTCAAGAGGTAAAATCAACTAAAATACAACTATTTGAATCTAAAATAGAATATTTTAAAACTATGGTACCGATAATGGATCTTAAATAATCTAACACAAACCATAACCTTTTATATAATATGTTCATTATTATTCACCTAATAGTCTCACTATCCACTGCATTGGAGTGAAATAAAATAAAATATATAATTTTTTCTATCAATAAATACCTTTCTCATATCCCAATCAATGTGGTAGAGAAAACTCCAAACATGTTATTAAATTTTAAATCCATAGGCCCAAGATAGAACATCTTTCAATAACTATTTCATCATTCTCCACCACTCTAATAGAATTTCAAGAAATAATTCCAATAGATTTAATAAAATCATCTATTTCAACAAATAAAATCCATTGATCAAACATTCTTTATTAATTAACTGTGAATTTAAAACTAACTATACCCAAACCTCTAGTAATTAAAAAATGAAATATAATAATTGAAAAACAATCTCGAGATATTAGTTGGAATGAAGACTAGGAACCCAAGTAAACTACCAGCTGAAACACTACCAAATCAAAAAAGGAAATGTGATCTTGGTAACCACTAGGAATGTCCAGGAAATTCATCCTGACCTGTAACACCAATTGGATTTCTCTAAAGAATTAAATGAAAATGGGAACGAAATTTTAAAAATAATAGAAGGAATCCATAACTCAACCTGAGAAGCCATCAAAATAGAAAGAAAACATTCTTCTTACCATCCTAAGAAGGATTACCCAAGATGAGAATATTAATGAATAATAAATTCAAAAAGAAACCCTTGATATATTTAAAAAATTTAAAATCAACATACCACTACTAAAATTCATTAAATAAATTACCAAATATGATAAGTTTATTATGGAACTATAAATCAAGAATAGAATGCTATATTGAAATTAATGAATTATTTTGAAAAGTAATATGATTCCTTAATATCACCCCAACTACCTATAAAATGAAAGAATCAGGGGACATTATTCATTCCCTATACCACCAGATCCATTGCATTTACATGTTTTTTATATTGGATGTTCTATTAATATTATTACTCATTAAATATGTTGGTCCTTATTTGTAAGAAAAACTAATCCAACTAGAGTTGTAGTTCAAAATTTCTAACTATGCCACTATCATTATAATAGAATTACCAGAATATGTTCTTATAAATGTTAATAATTTGAAATTTATAGATAACTTCTACACCCTCACCATGAAAGGTGAATGATCAACCAACTAATCTCAAAAAATCATAGGTTTCCACTTTTTGAATACTTCTTATACAATCATCAATGTTTATAAAGGAACACTGTAAATGTAATTTTAGAGAACATAGTACATTTCAATATTTTTTATTCTAATTTTTTTTGAATTTGGAGCTTTCCATTTTCACACTCTCATATACAATAAAACCATGTTATTATGGGACATCTAATATTTTAAATGAAATTTTAAATCTTTGTAAATAATTTTTTTTGAAAAAATTATAAAAAATATCAATGAGAAAACTATACTCACCACACTAAAATACAATGATGATATATGTTCTGAATTATAGGATTGATTAACTCCTTATTATCTAATTATGAAACTAACAATGTGACTTCAAAAAAAGTGCATATGGCTGAGGTAAGTTAACCCAAATAGATTCTTTCATTATTTCATCCACCCAAACATGAATTGAAACTAGAAACACTAGAATTGAAATATGCCTAGTTAGTGGGTGAAGATAAGTTTCTAGTTTTCATTGCTACTAACTCACCCTATGAATAATAATTAAATATCATTGATATTTTGTGATATAATGAGAAATATATTAGATGGTGTCTAGGATAATTACTAGGACTAAGTCCTAGAATATACATGTATAGAATATTCCATTAAGATGATGATAATACCATCAGTCAAATGAAAAGGTTACTAAACCCAAAAACGATAGTAATAATTAAAAATGAAATTGAAAAACATCTAGATGAAGACACCATCTACCGCCTTTTTTTGAATAAAATTGTGTAAGCCCCTTTTATGTTGTTCTAATAACTTCATGTCTCAGCGCTATTAAAAATTAAATAAATGAACTCATACACATGAGAGTTCAAAATAGTTTTAGAGTGTTCATTAATTTTAAAAAACAGAACCAAGAAAATAGGAAAGTCAATTTACCAATACTATTTATTAACAAAATGATAGAAATACCATTAAAAAAGATCCATAATTACTTTATATATTATTTATAGATCATTTGCATGTTTTCATTACCCCTAATGACTAATATAAATCTAATTTAATCTTCCATTAGGAGAAATTTATTAATAATAGGATTCCATTTAAATTGTGTAATTATCTTTGTAAATTCCAATGATATATGGTAAGAATTTTTTCCAATTTTTTTTGAATACGTTCTTGAAGTTTTCTTAGATGACATCATTTTTTTTGGGAATTCAGTTGATCATTTCTTATCAAACATGGGAAATTTCTTGAAAACATGCATTGAAAAGAAATCGGTGATATATTTTTAAAAAATGATATTTCATGGTTGAAAATTGAATTGTTCTAGGACACATGACTTCAAATAATGGAATTTATGTTAAGAAATAAATTATTAAAATTATACCTTCCTTTTTATTATTTCACAAATTTTAAACATATAATTTCCTTTTTAGATTATCTAGGTTTCTACATGTGGTTCAATAAAAATATCAATAATATAGCCACACCACTATCCAATTTAATTTAAAAGAAACTGAATTAATTTTTAGTGATTCATCCATGAACAATTATGATAATATGAATAGAAATATAAGCTTACCACTTATGATACTATAACTAAATAGGGATAAATCTTTTGAAATTTAATGGGATGATTTAAAAACTATTGTAGGGATAGTCATTACACTGATAATTGAAGGGATAACCCCTTAAATATCTTATGATTCCTTGATATTTGACTCTTCCAAAAAAACTACACTATTATTGAGAATGTGTTTATTTCGGTTGTTTATGATTTAGAGATGATTAGATAATATTTTCATTGAACCAAAGTAACTATTTTATATGATCATACCACTATTAGGAATCTATTGATTAAATAAGAAGATATTACAAGGCTTGTTAGATGGATTATTTTGTTAAAATAATTTAATGGAGAGATCAAGAATAAGATTGGATTTTTGAACCAAGTTACTGATCACATGAGTATAAATACACCTCACAACTTGGAATTTAAAACAAAGAACCTATCTATGATAACATGCCAATTTAGTAACTATTTTTATTGATGGTAAAGTAACAATTTATGCATGCATGGTAAACTTTATTATAATTTCCCCAATCTAATTAAACCAAAATTCACATTGAATTGAAAAATATAGGATGGATCAAATTTCTCTGTATTGGATGATCCATACCTTCAGAGAATCTTTAGAGACAAAATGATTAGAGGGTGAATTCAAGGAAGAAAAGAACCTTATATACTAAACTATGGTCACACTATATATAGGTAGGGTCACTATATACACTAAATAATTTATGAAAAAAAATTAAAATCCTGATTTTAATTCCAAACTCTTTTCAATGATATACATAACTTTTTTAAAAAGTGGAAATGATGTTAATTTATAAAAGATACTACAAAAAATTAATAAAAGACCAAGAGGAAAATTAATTGTTGTGAAATATTTTATATATAATTTATGAACTACATACGAACCATCCCTTAGTGGTGAAATGCATAATTTTAGATAGTTAATTCCATACCATAAGCTAAGACATTCTGATATTAGACATCATGATATTTCCATAAAGGAAATACATTATTCTATATGGGAATAAACCAAAATAACCAAACATTTTTCCCTCATAAAACCAAACAAAGTATCAATGGGAGATATAATTCAATCACCACACATACCATTTTTATGTTTAATGTGTTCATCATGTGAGAAAATGAATAAATAATTCATAATAAACTTTTCTAATAATCATGCATATTAGTATATAAATATACCAAACACAAATAATTTTCCTTATTTAAATAAAATAGATAACCTATTCATAACCCATATGGATGATAAGGTGTATGGTTAGACAATACACTATTAACTTGCCGATAATCATCCATGTTGGAATAAAGAACATATTGAATGATTATAATTTTCCCCACTTAAATAAAAGGAATATCATGAACATAACCCATATGGAGGATGAAGGTATGTTTTTACACAATACATATCCAATTTTACAATAATCATCCATATTGGAGTAAGAATATACAAAATTATAATACATCTTCTGATGTCAATAAAATACATAACCCGATGATAAATTATTTTAAGAAGGAAGGTGGATGGTTGCAATAGAACATAAACCAAGAAGTGATAAATATTTTTAAAAGGGTTTATGTGTTAGGAGTGTATATCCCTAAAAAAAGAGAAAATAAAAAAAAATTTAAAGGGGAATAATGTATATAAATTATTTAAAATGTGTTCATTATAATGATTTAAACTCAATTAATAAATTTTGAATTTCAAAAAAATCATTACTATGGGAGAAATAACTAAATAAATAGACCCTTAAATAAGTAAACATGATTTGGATAGTAAATAAATTTAAATATAATGAAATAAAGTTTATATAATTCATTGGATAATTAATTAATAATAAACAATACAAATTTAACATGGTGCATAACATGTGTCATGTCTCAAAGAATCAGAATCAAGACTAAAAAATCCATACAACTTGAGTAAAATTTTAATCAAAACCCCTTGAAAGAGAGAGATTTAATTGATCTTAAGTGACCATGATTAAAATATACATTGTGGTAAAATATATCAAATAGGTAGTGTATTCACCACATTAACGAAATTAGCTACATAATACCAACACTAATGGAAAAATTACCTATACCATTGGTTTGCAACCGTTGGTATAGGTCCCCAAACTATTGTTATATCCTTTACCAATAGTTTGGACAACCATTGGGTGATTTGGAATGGGGCTAGACCTATCCCAATGTTTTGGGGGAAAACTGTAGGGAAAGACCTATCCCAACGCTTTGCAAATAATTGGGAAAGACCTATACCAACAGTTTTCAAACTGTTGGGATAAGTCCTTCCCAACAGTTTTCCGCAAACCCAGAAAAATGTTACAGTGGAGTTTTGAGCCCAAAACCTTTGGGTTATATATTTAAGACTATAACACTATCCTAAAATTACATTGGTGAATATATTTTGATATATATATATATATATATATATTATATATTGATTTATTTGACAATATTTGATAAAAGAATTAATAAAAAATAAGTGTACCAATCCCAACGGTTCTGAAAATCATTGGGATAGGTACCCACCCTTTCCTAATGGTTTTTCCAAACTGTTGGAAAAAGAGGTATCAAAGTCTACCATTTCCCAACGGTTTGGCCAAACCGTTGGGAAAATAGGTCTAAAAGTGGTCTTTTCCCAATGGTTTGGAAAACCGCTGGGAAAGGGTGTCGATTTTCCAATGGTTTTTCAAAACCATTGGGAAAAGTGGTGTAAAATTTTGATTTTACCAATGGTTTGGAAAAACCATTGGAAATTCCATACCCTTTCCCAATGGTCTGGACAAACCGTTGGAAAAATTGGTATAATAGTGGGATTTTCCCAATGGTTTGGAAAAACCATTGGGAAAGCCATACCCTTTCCCAAAAGTTTGGTCAAATCATTGGGAAAAGGGTCTAAAAGTTGTATTTTCTTAATGGTGGGAAAAACGTTGGGAAAGCCATACCCTTTCCCAATGGTTTCGCAAACCTGTTGGGAAAAGTGGTCTAAAAGTTGGGTTTTTCCAATGGTTTGGCTAAACCATTGGGAAATGTTGTCTCAAAGTAGGATTTTCCCTAATGGTTTGGAAACAAAGTTGGGAAAGGGGACCTATAGCCTTGTTTTTTACAATCCTTTGGTATAGAAGTGTTGTTATCAGTAGAATTTAGTATAATGATAACATGTCTCAAAGAGAGGGATTAGAGAAGAAATATATTACCTTATATTCTTTCTTACTTGAACATTATCTAACTCTTGAATAATGAAAATGAAAATATTAATAACCCATATAATATAAAATATATAAAAAATTGCAATTTTTATAATCATTGTATAATAATATATTTCAAATATATTTACTGATTATAGATTATTTTCATTATCGGGAGTTATAACATTCAGTTCCTTATTTTGAAAAAAACAACATGAACCTGGGATCAATTTTTAATAAGTGTAATGAAGTTAATAATTACTATTTAATTCAAGATATGAAAAAATAACAATGATTAATCAGGTCACATTTTTATTTGGTGAAATACATGAAAACCACTTGTGAAAATGGAGAACATGATAAACAAGTTTTACTGTGTTTTAAGATCAAAAGGTGATATATTAAAAAATATTTAAAATATTTAATAAAAAATTAAAATAGAAATATTTAATTCACTAATATTACATTATGTTATAATTTTTTAAAAATCCATAATTATTCACAATATAAACATTATAACATCACTCAAATAGGTTGTAAAAGAAATATAAACGTTAATGTTATTTAATGTTTTCATAATTAAGTGAATGTATATAGATAAATATAGAATTAAAATGTTAAAAAGTAAAAATTTAATGATTTTAATATAACATATGTAATTCCATTATTATAACCATCAATAATGGGTGGTGATGGAAAACACAAATCATCTATGTTGGAAGAGGTATTCTACCGTAGGCACGATTAATGATCACATTCCTCAATGAAAGGAATACTGTTGATACATGTAAAATAATAAATTCATAACTTTATTTGTTATATATAAATTATATTTATTTTGAAAATCCATCATTATACTATCCTTGTGATGCGGTGTTGAAAAAAATATATATAGCTTCGTAGAGGGGGTAATTCACAAGTACATATGATAGATCTTTTAGTTTTTCTTAGTAGATGTAATGGAATCAATAAATATTATTTAATTAATATAAGTACATTTAATTATAATAATGATATTTAATCTATTATATTCCTATGTTTATATACATTTAGGATAGTAAAAATTTATAAGTAACACTAAGAATAAGTGGATATTCACCTTAGAGACTAGAGTTTTCAAATTGATTTATCCTATGAGAAGAATGCCTTATTCTTACTAATAGTGACCAGAAGATTTTGAAAGTTGGGGAGAAATCTAGGAGTAATTTGTAGTATTTTCAAGGAAAAATATGAAGTTAATGATTGTATTGAAGTAGAGGAAGTGTGACCTTTTTATAATTGAATACATGGATACTTTTTAAAGCACCCTAACATTTTCAATAATGCGATGTTACTATTCCATGTACAATAAATTAAAAATAAAAATGGGTAGGGAAAAGTGAGTGTGGGTTGAAACTCACCTCATAAAATAATTTGGGATAAAAATTTGAGTGTTTTAATGCTTTTAATTTTTCTTTTATACATTTACTGAAATTTAGTTTTTTATTTGTAATTAATTTTTAACCATAGTAAATAATTTTATTTTACAAAATAATATTGAAAAATCTAACTTTATTGATCATGAATATTTTATGTTTAGAAATAATTTTATCAAATAAATTTATAAGGGATTTAGAATTTAATTTTATGAATAACACACATAGCGCCTAAAAATAGTTCTTATAAAAAGTAAATTTTTAAGATTAAAATTTATATGTTAGTCATAGCTATTACAATTATAATTTCAAATGACATGAATTTTTTTATTTTAAAATAATAAATGGTATGAGGATTTCATGCCAGGTGAAAAAAATACCACATTGAAAACACTTGATTTAATGAAAACATCAAAAATCATTTTAATTAAACTAACATATTGATTATGTTTAAAAAAAATACTATAATTAATATAATCTCAAAGAATATATAAAAAATCTATAATGATATTTCCAAAATAAAAATTCTATTACGTAATAGTTTTTTAGACTCATAGGATACACCTACATAATGATTTAATAAAGAAATTATAATTTTCATAAAAACTTTATTTCTTGACTGAAAATCAATATTTTGTAAAAAAATCAAAAATTCCATCTGAAGATAAAATTGTTATTATAAATAAAAAAATAATTTTAATATCAAATAATTAAATTTATAAAATTTATAAATTCTATTTTTGAATAAAATTATCCATATAATGAAAAATAATTTTTATTGGAAATGAAATTTTCAAATATTAACTCTTTTTATTATTCTTTAATGTCTCATTCTAACTAAATTTCTATTAACCAATTATTAATATCGAACAAAATTTATCATCATTAATCATATGTTTCTTCAAATATGAATTCATAATGCATAAAAAAGAAAATTTTAATAAATATTTTTCCAAACAAAAAATTATCTTGTTATTCATTTCAAGTAAACTAATTGAATTTCATTTATATTAAAATTTAATTTATTTTCTCTATATTTATAATTCATAATGTGGTTACTATTATTCATTCATTCTAATTCAATGAATATTTATTTATTGACCATACTTAAATATTCATATTTTATATAAATGTACCCATGTTTCATTTATGTTTTGTATTGCGTATGGAGTAAGCTATTGAACACATTCGCTTCACTTAAAGGAAGTAATATATTAAAATCATGGGGCATTAAATTATCCTCCATTAAATAATTTACATCCTATAAGTTATAATTATCACATACTAATGAAATTATTTGAGATTACTGATAACATATTTTTCATTTGGGATATAACTTCTAATATGAAATCTATATTACCCTCTTAGGGTATATCAAGTTACCTATATTTCTTGAAAATAAAAAAAATTATCCATTCATGCATTCATATAACAATTTTTTAATATAAACTAATCATATATTATCTATAACATATATTTCCCAAAACCAATTGAATATACTAGTTAATAAACTAAAATGAAGTTATATATTTCTAAAAAATTAACTCTATCATTAGCTTTGAAATGGTATTAACCACTAGTTAATTAGGTATCACACTATTCCTTATATCACATAATCCTAAAATGAGATGAAATTTTATAAAAATATCATATATCAATTATCAATACCAAATTTATCAATACTATTTAACTTAATTCTTCAAAAATCAAACCACCATTTATTATCACAACACCATGTGTAACAAATAGTTATCAACACCTCAATAATTTGTTCTCCAGTATTTATACCAAATAATATAATCTTATCATAAAAACATATTAAGGGTGTTAATAAAATTTAATTTATGTTTCAAAATGTTTAAATTAAAATTCTTGAAGGAAAATCCTAAGATATTTCACATAATCCTCATAACATATAGAATATTATAGAATATCATTGATAAATATCACTAAATAATGAAAATAGAGGAGTATAAATATTTAATTTCTATTTAGATATCAACCTCACTACCTTAGGTTAAACAAAACAACTCACCTTTTCCCATCACAACGAGCAAATAATAAAATTTTCAACCATTTAAACCTTATCCATTATCTAGTTATAAGACATAGTGGTTTCAAGATACATTACTTTCATAGATTTATTTTTTTAATCCCTTTTTATCTTTAAAAAAACTAAATTGTTATGATAAAATCCTAAATATGAATTTTAAAACATCAATTTAAATATATATTCTCTTTGGACACCTTCATTTTTAACGTATAATAATTCGTTTCAAACTATGACTCTCTTTTTCCAATCCTTGGTTTTTCATGGTAAGTTTCATATTTGGTTATCTAAATTTATTAGTAGAAATCATAAAAAAATCCGTCATAATGGTTCATTAGATATAATGTAAATAAACCATAGAATATCAACCAGGAGTTTCAAACCATGTGTGTAGTTAGGTCTCTTTGTTGAGCACCAGTTGACGATTGAGTTAATACACAACCGCCATTTTCAAGGTTTTTACCCATAGGTACATCTTGTCCAGATCTAGAATCCACATGTATTATATATAAGTTGATGTAAATTCTTATATAACCACACAATAATAACATTACCAAACCTTTAGGATATTATCCCATACTTGGAATTCCTACTTATACTTATCCTTTAGGTTTTCTCTAAATTTTTATTATCTTAATCCTCAAATATATTATGCATTATCATTTTGAAATTTAATAATATACTATCCGAAAGGGTAATATATTATTTATAAATAATTATCAAAATCAATATATAAAACCTTAAATTATCCTCAACAAACATTTTAATCTTTAGAGTTATCTATATCATACTCTGATACTAACTATGACTTCCTGAACCAATTCTTTGGTGCCCGGTGCTCACAAACACATACTTTACATACTGGTCTCGATACCAACTATATATTTTTGGAAATAACATTCCCATAATTATATAAGTTTAAGTGAATATTACATTAAATAAATTCCCACTAACTTTTAGTTTTATAGATTTAGAGAATTATGAAATAACATAAAATTACAAAACGAAATGTTTTTATCAACTAATTGATATTTTTTCACTAAAAAAGAAAATAATGAATCGATAATATATATTAAAAATCTACTTAAAATTCTAAACACATTTTATCATATGATAAATTTAATGTTTAATACATTTCTTCATAACCCGGGGAAATGGAAACAAAATAAAGGCTGAGTTCAAAAGTTTAGTAAAGAAAAATATATAACTAAAGAAATCATTTAAAATATATAATGTATGAAATACAAAATCACCATATTACCATAAAAAGACTTGTATCATTATATATAAATTTAGTGAAAAGAAAATAAATATTTGACATAAATAACTATAACTTGTTTCTTGGAGATGAAATTATTAATTCTAAGAAGTTAATTCCATACTCCTAGCCAAGACATCATAATCATGGACATCATGATATTACTATCAAGGAAATATATTATTCTCTAGAGGTTTATAGAAAAATAGCCAAATATTTTTTTATCATGAGAACTACTGATGAATTGAGAGGCTAATAAATATGGGCCTCAACCATCACTTTTTTTATCTTTAATGGATTCATCATGTGAGAAAATGAAAAAAAAATTAATAATCAACTTTTAAATAATCGTCTATATTTTTATAGAAACATAAAGAACACCAATACTTTTCCCCAAGTAAATAAAAAGGATAATAATATCATAATACATCTTGAATAATATGGTGGGTGGTTAAATAATATACTATCAACTTTTTAATAATCATCTGTATCAGAATAACAACATATAGAATGACAATACTTTTCCCCATGTCTATAAAATACATAACATGATCATAACCCATACAGAGAAAGAAATTTTATGGGTAAAAAATATATATTAAACTTATAAATAGTCATCAGTACAGAAATAAATATATAAATAATTGGAATTGTTTTCTTATGTTAATAAAATGGAAAACATGATCATAACCCGTCTAGAGAAAGAAGGTGGATAGTTGAAATAGAACATAACCTAATAATTGGGAAATATTTAAGATATGGTTTATGTGGTATGGATTTATATCCCGATAAGAAAATATAAAATACCACATGAGACATTCAAAAAGATATTTTATACCCAAATTATATGAAATAAGTTCAAGAGAATGTTCACAACTTAATGAATGAAATCTGAGTTACAAAAAATCATAACTATTGGGGGGAAAACTAAATCTATAGCCACTTGAATAAGGTAAAATTATTTGGATAGTAAATCCCATTAAATAAAAATAAATAACGAATAAAACATTCATGGTATTTTAAATTAATTGAACACTATAAAAAGGAACATGGTGCATAACATGCAACATATCTCAATGAATCAGAATTGAGACCAAGAAAACTCAAAGGAATTGAGTAAAATTTTAATCAAAACCACATAAAATAAAGGGATTTTAATTTATATTTAAATATAAAAAATAAAATACAACTCATTATATTAAATAACAAATAGGTAGCATATACATCATGTAAATTATTATAGGTTCATAATACCAAACATGTCTCAAAAATAGTAATTTGAGATGAAAACCCTTACCCTGAATTCATTTTTCCTCTACCGTGATCTCACATCCTATTTAATGAAAATTAATATATTAATAAATTATCTCAAAACCATAATCTAAACATATAAACCTTTCTATAATTATTTTAAGACTATATATTATAGACATATTAACTAATTTAAATTTATATTGAATATCATGAGTAAGATATTTTTGTTCCTTATTTGGTATAAACTTCATAAAGATGGGATCCATTATCACTAAAGGGTTTCAATTTCATCATTACTATATCATTAAATATATAATAATAATTTTTTATTATGATTACATGGGTCCCATTTTCATTAGGACAAATATAGGAATAATACTTGTGAAATTGGAAAAGGTGATGAACTAGTTTGTGCATGTTTAATGATAGAAAAGTTACATATAAATAAATATTTAAAATATTAATAAATAATTAGTAAATAATAAAAATATTATTATTAAATAATTTCATCAATATATAAAAATCATTAATCATTAATGAAATAAACATTATAATATAACTCATGTAGGTAGTAATACCAACCCAAATAGCAACATTTATAATGCTTTCATGAGTACATGAATATATTTGTATAAAGATAATTTGAAATATTCATAATATTAAACATGTAATAATAATAATATATCCTCAGTTATTCTATTATTAGAACCATGAATTTATTGGGGTGTTGAAGAAATAAATTCATCATTCATGGAGGCGTTAGTTCACCATACACACGATTAAACTTCCAATTTCTCAATGAATAAAAAGAATGATGGTATATGAAAAATTATTGTTTTATAATTTTATTTGTGAGATAAAAATAATATTTATTCAATAAAACCCATCCATTATACTATAATTGTGAGTTGGTGTTGAAATAAGAAAAACATCACTTCGTGAAGGTTGTAGTCTGCACATATGTACAATCGATGTTTTGGATTTTATCAGTGGATGAAATGGAATAAATAATTTTTTTGACAAATATAATGAATTTTTAGTATAATAATTATATTGAAATCATTATTTTTAAAAGGTAGTTGAATTTTAGGATAATTAAAATTAATAAGGAACACTAAGAAGAAGTGGATACTCACGCCTGGAAGATGAATTTTGTCTTGCACTTCTCCTTCGAGATGAATCCTTATAATAAATAATAGTTTCTAGAATATTTTGGAATATAGTGGTGGTTTATATGATGATCAATTTTGTTGTTTTTATTGGATAAATGTTATTTTAAGATAAGTATTCAAGTATAGTAAGTGTTTCCCTTTTATAAGTGAAAATAAGGGCACATTTGGAAGTACCATTAGAATTTTCAATAATGTTATGTTAGTATTCCATGATAAATGGATCAAAAAGGAATAATGTGGATGTTAATGTGTGAATTAATGTGGATGTGTATCTAAAATCACCTCAAAAATACATTTGGGAGTCAACTTTTATTGTTTTAAGCTTTTATTTTTTACTTTTATCCTTTTAGACAAATTTACTTTTACCATGGGATTTAATTTTTAAATATTTTAATTAATTTTAATCAAAAAAATTAATACTTACCCTTTTACTTAATTTAATCAATATGATTTAAAACCTTGTAAATTTTTTATCAAATTAAATTTCTATGATTTTGAAAAGTTAATTTTAAGATTGGAACAGATATTTATAAATAGTTTTTCAGCACTCTCTATGTTACAATACCCTTTTTGGTGGAATGTAAAAATTTTGAGGAATGAGACTACATCCACATGATTACTTAATCCATGTCAGCTACTGAGGATATATACATGATAATGTGACCCATTTCAATCACCAATAATAAGTTATCACTATTACATAACATTATGCCCTAATACGTGTTCCATTATCCCTCAAGTGTATCATATACAACATAATCCTAAGATTATGTATTCTTCCCAGTCATGACCCAACCCATTGGGGTTGACATGTGACTACCCCAAGTCCACCTCTAATAGGATAAGGGTAGGTGACAATCACTGAGAAGTCAAATCACACAAATATGAGGCATTATACTTATTACCTGTAAAAATGAACACATGTGGAAGACCGCAAAATTTTGAAATTTAATACAACTGAAAAATTCAAGAATACATTTGAGATCTGACAATAGAGTATAATAAAAAAATTAATGCAAGTGGAAAAATGGTCCAAATATAAGACTAACCAAAAACTATAAAGAGTCCAACCTACTCCAAGGGTGAGGACTAAAAGTCAAAAGTGTGATCCTAGTAAAACAATTCAATCTAACAGCTCCGTATATCTTCCACCTGCTCTTTATCCTCATAGGAAATAGTCAAAAGAGACATTTTTTATATAATACATGAAACATGAGGGAAAATCCCATGCCAGGGTGAGTATAAAAATACTCATTAGGACACTCTGAAAACACTAAACATAAAGCACCAAGTATAGGGTACACAGTTTCCTGGGTTGTCCGCACAGTCTGAAAAACCCCACACTTCCCGTGTAGAGCCCACTGTCAAGGGTGCACGGTTTCCTAGGCTGGATGGATAGTTTGTTCAAATAGTACGCCAATCGTGCGCCCCTGCACAACCTCAAAAACTTTAAAATATTTTCCCAAACTTGTCCAAACATCACCCAACCACTTCAAAAAGCACAAAAAATGAAAAAGGGGTCATATACCTCAAGACCGGGGTACTACATTGTCCCCACCATTGGACTTTCCGTCCTAAAAAAGTAGTGAACCCACCATTTTCCGAAAGAGCTCAATCCAATGATCGACCATCTCTTTCTCCCGATCCCAAGTCTCCTCTTGGATCTAGAAATGCTGCCATAAAACATGAACTAGACTGATGCTTTTACCCCAAAATACTTTCTCTATCTTATCAAAAACCTGCACTGGCATGTGCACCAACAAAGCATCTGACTCTAGCTCAACATGATCCCATTGAATACCATGGCCCAGATCCAAGTGATACTTTTTCAACTACGACACATGAAACACATTGTGCACCGCATTGAACCTAAGTGGAAAATCCAAACAATAATCCACCTCACCAACCTGATCAAGAATCTCAAAAGGTCCAATACACCTTGGCGATAAATTTCCCTACTTCCCAAACCGATGATGTCCCAACCTAGGAGAGATCCTCAAGAAAACATGATCACTCACCTAGAACAACAACGGTCGTTGATGATGATCCACATATGATTTCTGATGACTCTGAGCTATCTCCATTCTCTTCCTGATTAAGTTGATCTTCTCCATAGTCTCCTGTATAAGGTTCAATCCAACCATCAACGACACACCTATTTCCACACATCATAGTGGAGAATGACACAGCTGCCCATACAATTCTTCAAATAAAGCCATATGTATGGATGCCTGATAACTGTTATTTTACGAGAACTCAACCAACGACAAGTGCTCCTCCCATGAGCCAAAAAAACCCCTGAAACAAGCCTACAACATATCCTCCAAATTTTTTATCATCCTCTTAGATTGACCATCCGTCCGAGGGTGATACTCTATACTCATGGTCAACATAGTTCCAAGAGTTTGTTATAAGGATTTCCAGAAACGAGATGTAAACCTCAGATCCCTATTGAATACAATAAAAGCTCTAACACAATGCCTCTTTACAAACTCCCGGATATAGATTTTGGACAGATCCTCCACCATATGAGATTCAGGAATTGGAACTAAATGGTCCAACTTCATTAGCCAATCCACTATCTCACAAATGGCATCATGATTTCTGACCGTTCTTGGGAGACCTGTGACAAAATCCATCTATATTTTCTCCCACTTCCATATAGGGATTGGAATATAATGCAACATTACCATTGGCCTCTGATGCTCTTCCTTGACTTTCTGGCAAGTCAAGCATCTCGAAATAAACTTAGCCACTCTTCTTTTCATACCAGCCCAACAGAAATGCACATTAAATGCTTAATAAAGTTTCTAAAATCCAGGATGAACAACACACCTGGAATGATGATACACCCTGAGAAGATCCACCTAACAAGATACTGTCACAACCATTTGATTCTAAAAACACAAAAATGAATCTTCATTCAGTTTCTAACCCTCAATGGTCTCCCCACCATTGAGTTTTTACCTCATGGTTTTACTATCAGAATCAGATATATATGACTCTTTTACCAGGACAACCAAGTCAAGAATCGAAAAAACTAGAAAGAAGACCACTCTATCTCCCTGGTACTCACATTCCAACCACATGTCAACTATAACCGACATCAACTTCCACTGGTCTGATGCTTGTTTCACCACCTGAGCATATGATTTTATACTCAATGCCTCCATTTCCAAATTTTCCTTACCTGGTGTGTACATCAAGAGAAAATCAGACATTTGGAGATATTCCATCCATCTTATTTTCCTCAAGTTAAAATCCCTTTGTGAGAAAATGTGCATCAAGATCTTATGATCTGTATATACCGTGAATGTCTCACCAAAGAGATAATGAAACCACACTTTCAAAGCATGGACCACTACTTCAAATTCCTAATCAAGAGTTGGGTAGTTCTTCTCATGCACTCTCAACTTCCATGAGCCATAAAAAACACATGATTACCTTATATGAGAACGCACCCCAACCCTGATCCCGATGCATCACAATACACCATGTATCATTTTCTTAATTCTGGAAAAACGAAGATTGGTGCTGATGTAAGGTGACCCTTTAGCTCTTCAAAACACTGCTGACGCTATTCATTCCACTAGAAAGGAGCATTATTTATTGTCAAAGCTATCATTAGTGAAGCCAAACCTGAAAAATCACGAGCAAAACTCCGATAATAACCACCCAGACCGAGGAAACACCATACCTCATACACATTCTTTGGAAGTTTCCACAAGATAACATCCTCTATCTTTTTTGGATCCACTGAAACACCCCTTTCAGAAATCAAATGGCCAAGAAAACAGACTTCTTGTATCCAGAAGTCACACTTTGAAAATTTGGCATAGAACTAATGATCCCTCAAGATCCCCAACACTATTGCCAATTGCTTCTCATGCTCCACCCTTGTCTTTGAATACACCAGAATATCGTCTACAAACACCACCAAAAATGAATCCAGAAATCTCAAAAATATCTGATTCATCGATGTCATGAACACCGCTAGCGCATTCATTAGACCAAAGGGCATAAACACATATTCATAACGGACATATCTACTTATGATAGTTGTTTTAGTAATATCATCCTTCCTCACCCACACTTGATGATATCACGACCTCAGGTCGATCTGGGAGAACCACTGGGCTCCCCTTAATATGTTGAACAAATCATCAATTCGTGGAAGTGGATATCTATTCTGTATCGTAACATGGTTATGTCTTCAATAATCAACACAGAGCCTCAAAGTTCCATTCACCTTTTTCACAAACAACACTAGTGCTGCCCATGGAGATGTGATAGGCTGGATAAACACTTTTTTTTCTAATTCTTCTAACTAGAATTTAAAATCCCTCAATTCAGTAGATTACATTAGGTAAGACGGAAGTGAGATAGGACTGGTCCCCGGAAGAAGATCAATCGTAAACTCCACTTCTATTATGGGAGGTAACCCAGAGAATTCTTCGAGAAAAACATCCATGAACTGATCCACCACTGCTGGAAGAACACTCTGCTAAACACCCTCTACCGATTCCAACAACAACACCGCCAACTGATATAATAACAGGCCCACTGTAGGTTCCAACAAACCCATTGCACCATGCCTTTCACACCTCTCTCCTCTAAAGAGATGTCTAATGCCATCATATTTCATAAAATCCACTGTTTGCACATTATAGTTGATGTGGCCCTTAAAATCTACCAGCCAATCCATTCCTAGTATTACATCATACCCATCCATCTAATGCACTGAGAAATTCCACATTAGCTCATCCTCACCCACAATGATACAACATGCTCTACAAAAGAAGGCTTTACACTCTCTTAGACCCAGAGGAGATTGAAGTTTCAAAATTGAAGGCATCATTTATACCCTTAAACCTAGTAACTCAACCACATGTGCACCAATAAAAGAGTGTGAATCATCTGTATCAAACAAAAATTTCATTAAGGATGAATTTAAAAGAATATTACCTCGCTCTGTGGATGGTCTTGAATGAGCATCCACCATAACCTGCTCGGCTCCGAACAAAAACTTGGTTTCCATAGTCTACTCTTTATTTCCCTGCTAAGTAGTTGTGGTGTTCAGAGAATCACTATAACTAACATTTCTCTACTGACGAGGGGTATGCTTCGGTCCCCATCTTGTAGAAGCATACGATGTATACAATCCCTGAGGAGTTTCATGCGCACCCAACCTCGAAGAATTCCTACAATAGCACTGAAGATTCCCCATCTGCTTGAAATTATGACATGCTTGGGGTTGTGTCATATAATCCCGCTTGATGTGTGCCGTAGAGCCACACTGAAAACATCTTGGCTTGCTCTCAGGATTCGAACGAATATTTACCAATCCTACCATCGGATTATGTTCCATACTCCCACACTAGGAATAATTTCCCTCCTCCACTTGAACCCAGTATTAGAGTTCCCACTATTCCCTATGGGTACTACCATGCTTTCTCCGCTCGGAGCTCCCAACATATCCCACTCAGCCACCGATGCTCGATTCACCATCACTATGTAATCACATATACACAACACTACTATTTTTGAACGAATCTCTTACCTTAACCTTAATTCGAAGATCCTTTCCTTCAACGACATGATACCCACCACGTCAGGTGAAAAACAGACTAAGGTCATAAACTTAGTTACATTCTCCGTCAGAGGCATATGCTCTTGCTTCAGTCTGATGAAATGAGTTGTGTGGAGAATTACGAATGGATGTGGGTAGAATTGTTTATTAAACAACTCTTAAAAGCCTTATCTCGTCATACCCTCATCTTTCCCCTCTTGGAATACCAAATCCCACCACTAAAGAGCAAGATCCTATAGATTATACATTGGTAGCTTTACCTTCAGCTCTACTGGCATCCCCAAGAATTCGTAAATTCTGTTCATTCTGGATAGCCATGCCTCTGCCCTTTCCAAGTCTGAATAACCCCTAAAGATTGGTGGATCCAAATTTTGAAACTAAGCTACATAATCAACATGATTTGTCTCTTCCAATCTATTCACACATCCCACAGCTTGGAAAGCTTGCACTATGCTCTGGACTAACTACTGGTTCACCTGGGGCTCAGGTGCAACCACGTTCTCATCGTCCACTTCTGGTTGGTTTCTATGATGCCTACCTGGTTCCATTTTAATAAATAGAAAACAAACAACCATGAGTTTCACTTCCATAGACATCATGAATTATCATTTCAAATCTCATTATACAACACTATCACAACGAGGCTTTCCACCTTTCCACATTTTCCACATTTCACCATTTTTGAAAACCAAACCATTTTCTAAATACCAAATTTATTCATATTAAAATTTAACACATTTGATAAACAATTTCTCAATTCATCCCATAAATCATTAAGCCTAATGAAATATGCATCCTAGAGGGAATTAAATTCTACCATATATGCCATGCACATCCCATTGGATACACTCATGACAATGAGATTCCCAAGGCCTATAAGTGTCTCCAAAACACTTATGTACCCCACTCCCTGGTAACTTGAAGTTCAACATTAAATGGATATCTACATCCTTTTATGCTATAAATTCCATGTTCTGATATTCTTACACCTTGCTACCATCCCAACTCAAAGAATATACCACAATGAATGTCAAATCCAAATCTTAGAATCAACTCCAAAGGACCGAAAAAGCTGATACCACTTATAACACCCCACCCTAACTCATTGGATTGAGGAGGCAATGAGGGTTATTTGGCCTTAAGCGATGTTCCCAAGGATCCAAAGGCTAGCTATAAATGCCGAGGGCTTCGAAAAAAAATGGGGACTGATTTTCCCTTATGAAAAAACCAACCAAACCATCCACTAACAACTACTATATGATGCCTATCAATAAAACATACATGCATGTATTCCCAAAAGACAACCAATTTAATCCACAATACAACCCTAAACCAATATAATCCAACACAATATCAGAGTACTATGAAAAAAACCAAACAAGAGACCCAAAATAAAACAAGACACACTCTATGACTCCACCCTAAGCTCCGTGCTCCGAGCACCACCACATCTCCCAAGAATCACCACTAACCACTAGAAATGAGATTACTTTCCTCTACCCATGTCTCGTAATACGACATCTGCAAAAGCACCAATGTTCCAAAGTAGGGGGTGAGTACTAATACTCTTTAGGTTTTCCCCAAATGACATCCCTACACATGCCACTAGGATAAAACCATTAGCACATTTATATAAAGTAATTTATATAAAATAATCACAAGTGAGACCATTAATATAAGACAAACATTCCCTTACCAAGCCAAGAAAACCAAGAGAAATCCAAACAATCATGCCACAAGACATTTCATCATTTCAAATTAGCACAACAATTTCTATCCAGCAAAGAAATGCACCACACAAGGTTCCACAACCCAATACTGGTATAACAATCACGACGAAACTTTCATTAAACCCATTTATTTTTTCCAAAATTTAGTGGCATTTCTCGTCCACTTACCATTGACGGTGGCCCTTCCGTACACTACCCATCCCCTTATTATAGTTTTACTTCATGCCCACTTCCACAAAACATTCAAACAATCCATAACCAAGCATATAACCCACCAAGGACACCTAAATATGAAATCAACCATTTCAATTACATGTCTAACCACTTCAATTAATCAAATTTTTTTTAAAACACCCTTACAACCTTTTTAGATTCCAATTCCCATTCCAATTAAACAAACCCTTTATTGAGAATCTATTTCACATGCCATCTTACTTAATTAAACAAAACAACCCATTTTAAAATCTCCATTTTGAAATTACAACAAGAGAATTTTACCCCAAAACCCCTTTCTTCCCATAAATTTCCAAAACACCACCAAAGGGATTTACAATCCATTTCACACATCAAAAACACAATTAATTTTAAGAAACACAAATTAATTGTAACCAAGCGTCAATTTCTAGCAAAGTTGATTCGAGAGAGATGCCTCCTACCTTTAGGGTTCCGACGAAATCAACCCACAAGCTACCACACCTCCTCAAATCTGATGAACGCACAATAGAAATCGATATATATTCCTTTCCCTAACATCCACAAGTGTTAAAATAAACTCCCAAAGAAACCCCATCCCTAGATCTACATGTAACACTTTTATATCAAGGAAACTAAGAGAGGGAGAGGGATAAACCTAACCAAAACCTCAAAGAACCAAAAGAGTGACTTAATCAATGAGAAATGCCTTCGATCCACCAAGAAACCCCTTCTATTTGCCTCCAAAAAGGGATAAGAATCTCCCCCAACATTGGAAAACTAGAACTCCCGTGTGAGCCATGAGTGGGAGGAAGAATGAGGTAAAAAATGGGAAATCCCGAGTTGTCCGGGACTTAAAAACCCAATCTTTAAGTGGTTGCACGGTTACCTTGCACGGTTTGGAAAACCATGCACCAACCATTTGGTTTCCAATGTCTCACATAGGGACTTCGCATGGCTTTCTCGCATGGTCGGACAAACTGTGCGCCACCCATATGGAGCCCACTGTCAAGGGTGCATGGTTTTCTAGGCTGGCCGCATGGTTTGTTTAGACCGCATGCCAACCATGCACCCTTGCCTAACCTGCACAACATTAAAAGTTTTTCCCACAATTTTCCAAACTTCAATCAACCACTTAAAAAATCACAAAAATCCAAAACAGGGGTCACATACCTCAAACTGTTGGTACTACAATTGCGATGGTGCAAATAAAATTTATAGAATGCTCCGCTGTGGATATTTTCAATTTTCAAAAATCTCCATGGTGCTTTGAGAAACACAGTGAATTACGGATAATATTTATGACTATTGTGGTTTGGGATGACTTGGAACTGAATTTTCACCGAAGGCTCTATGTTTGGTAGAATCTCATTTTAATTGACCTTGACCCCCTCAAGAAAAGTAGAGTGATCAAACTAAAATCCTTAAGCCACAGAATTTCGAAGGATATTCACAGACCAAAATGCTTCAGTATAGAAAAGGGAAATCCCATTGGTAGTTGAGCTTTGTGAAAGAAAGATGTGTCGTGAAGGCTAGTTCAGATTTTTAGAGGATATGTGCTTCACAAAGGATTTTTTATCTTTGTGAAATCACAAAGACTATTGTGTGCTTTATGAAGAAGTGATCTCAAAGATGTAGTGATATTTGCAAACCAGTGAGATTTGAGAACCTATGAGATCATGAAGAGGTTGGATAATTGATAAGGCTTGTTTGATCTTATAAAAATGGGTGCTTTGCAAAGGCAATGTGCTTTGAGAAAAATTTACAAAATAGATTGACCAGTGTTTAGTGGAAATAGAGTATTCATCTATTGATGAAAGTGTAACCTCAATAGGATATCTATCTATAGTTGAGGATTCATGTATTCCTGAAAATGAAGGGACCAGAAAGTCCATAAAATGTGAGTGGATCCCTTTCTGATAAGTTAGAAAAGGAAGAGGAAGAAGGTTATTCTCTCCCCTGGTGTGATGTACAGAGAGAGAAATAGGGATTTACCCTTAAGAAAGTAGTGAAATGACCCTAAAACTTGTAAAGGAAGGGAGCCTGGGCATACAAGTTATTTAACCAAAATATAATAATTCACCTTGTGGTTTAGTAGATATGGTACATCGATACATCTCCATTGTATGCTTGTTATATGTAGCCCAGTTAGGGTGAATCATGTAAAAATATGTGTGTTAGTATTCTTGATTTATTACATTGTGTTAAAAGCATCATTATCAGATAAAGACAAGAATATTAAGATCAGTATTAACAGATATGTTCAAAAAAAATTGATCCTTATAATAAAGAGAACAATATCCAGTGGGGTAGGAATAATTTTGGAAATAATATTTATACCTTGATCCACCCCCCTCTGAGGGTATCTTGGACCCCTTTGGTCATAAAAATTGGTATCAGAGTGAAGGTTTCTTATATCAGATTTGTTTGATCCGACATGGTTATGTCGATAATTGAATTTAAATATTCATTCTTCTATTATCTTGGTGTCATGAAAAATTGAATAACATCAATGAAGAACCAAAATTTTGGTGGTATTTCTTAGAGTAAAAGTGTTTATGAAAGGTGTGTGATTGATTTTAAGGAATAATGTAGTGAACATAAATATGATTTGGATAAATCATATAATGAAAATACTTAATCATTCAATGATGTTGTAGGAATGGTGATGAGCCTGATATTCCATGTAATACTGGAACTACTGATGACAAAGAAACTCCTAGAAAGAAAGAAGTGGAATATATCCATGAAACAAATAAATTGGATGAAGAGATTAAATCTAAAGACATCTAGATCCTAGCACTGGAAATTTAGGTTAATAAGATAAGAGGTTTAAATCAAAGGCTAATTAATGTGGCTACTGATCTGAGGGAGAATAATGATTCTCATGGTGAATATATACAAAATATGTCTAGAATTAAATGGAAAAATGTTAATGAAAATGAAGAGAATCAGAAGTCAGTTTATGATTATAATCTGAAGGCTAGAAATGATGTTCTTGATACCTAGTTTTCTGAACAAGTTATGAAGAATTGAAGGCTTGAACAAGAGAATGATTTTTTTTTCTAATTCTGGTGCTCAAGAAAAAATTAAAATAAATGAGAAAAGTGACATGGTGGATAATATCACACGTGAATTTGAAGATGAGATGTGTAGAGGGAATAATCACAAGAGAGAACTTAATTGTCAACACGATTCAAGGGATATGAAGAATCAGGAGTTGGAAAAAAATATAGAATTATTAAAGAAAGAAGTGGAGAAATCCAATGCTGGAGGAAATTATAAAATGAAGGATGCCTTGAACTTACTATTAGATTTTCCTTCAGTAGGTGATGATGAAATGATAATTAAATATGATATTTCTAAAGAGAAACAAGAAAGTATTTTCTCATCTTAAAGGCCATAAATAATAGAAAAAAACGACATTTGATTTGATTAATCATCTTCCATGCATGATAAGAAGAGAGCTGTGAATAGTTCCACGAATAGAAAAAGACTTGCAGTTTCCAAAGGCAGAACTAAAAAATATATTATAGGAAGTAGTGATATGATGTTCTATTTATATGGGATTCATGATTATACATCAAGTTTTCTTAGAGGATAAGGCGTGCATATCTTTATGTGAAGATATAAAAATTTCAAAATCTAAGAATAAGAATAAGGGTCATGAGAAATATGAATGTAGAGTCTCTCAGAAGAAAGTATCCATGATTTTCTTTTGTTATGGAAGAATAGGACACACCATGAGTACGTGTCCCGAATCCCAGGAGATTAATTTTAGAAGAAGAAAAAAACTGAATCAACATCTCATCTAAGAAATGATGATATGATGTATGTCTTTGATGGAAGATGTTTTATTTGTTCTGATCATGGTAATTTAGAAATACATTGTTTCTAGAAGAAAATAGGGAAGGAAAAGGAACTCAGAAGGAGATCCCCAACATGAGAAATGTACAATGAAGAAGACTATATTGGAATACAATGTGGTAAGATGAAAAATAAGTTTACAATCCTAGGGGAATCACAAGGTGCTAAACAAAAGGTGTATTAATCAATCCCTCTACTACACTCTTAAAAACTCCCCTGGAATGGATTCAGAAAATCCTAGAAGAAAAAGTTATAATATTCCCCAAGTGTAATTATGAATAATTTAAAGTCATTGGAGGATTCAACCCAAAAAATAAAAGGTGGCGTGACTCGAACAATTGATAAAATAAATGCGACTATATAATGTCCGAGAAAATTTGCATGTCATGCCACACATCGGGAAGTGAAAGAAACAAAAAAAGCTCACCAATAGAGGAAGAAGCAAGAGAAGATGATCAATGGAGAGATTCCTGCTCTAATTAGGAGTCATGAATAATGGGATATTGGTGAAGCATTAAAGATGGAAATTTCTTCTAATGGGATTAATTCCAAAATAGTGAAAAGGCTAAGAAAATAGAATCTAAATATCAGAATGAGAATCATAATGTAGGTACAGAATGCCTAGAAATATTTCCAGAATAGTTGAAGTTGTCTTGGTAGTTTGAATAAGAATGGAAAGAGTGTGATGCATTGCATGAATGAATCAAATGGTTCAACCATCAGGATCAACCACAATCCTCCTATTGAAGATTCTAGAAGATCCCCTATCCCTATGTGTATAAATTCTATTAACTGATGTTCAAGTGTTTTTGGTTCAATGAGAGATACGATCCAAGTGGAAGTGGCATCAAAAGATGAAAAGTAGTGATGTTATGCGATCTAGAATGTCAAATGATTCAAATAAATTAGCAAAGACGAAGAAGGAATCTGTAATAATTCCATGAATGAAGTTAATGTTTTATGGCTGCATGAGATAAGTGGATTTAATTGAGCACAATATATAGTGATTGTGTTATTAACATTCTTTCTTCTTTCCTACACTAATTTTGACTCAGTAGGCTTAGAGGTTTTGTTGATGTCTCATTGTAAAGTACCACAAAGTAATAAATGATGTAGGAGAAGGAGAATGATTTTGGGTCAAAAAACAATGGTCTCAACAATAGGAAGAGTTTCATATCATAGGGAGAGATATCTATCTACTATATAGATGAAGGATCTCAATGGGATATAAAGGATGAATTTTTATGTTCAATAAGAATTATTAGGGGAAAAGAAGCAACACTCAGGTTTTTAATGATTATCAATTTTGTTCTAATAATATGGTATCAGTTGACTATTTTCAGGATGCCAAAAAGATATGAGAGAATATAAACAATGTTTCAACAAGAATCTAAGAAAAGTAGTTTAAAGAAATGATGTCCCTTAATAATGACATAGTGACATGTTGTATATGGGTTTAAGTAAGCACTAAGATCAGGGTATTCAAGGCTGGACCAGTTTCTGAGGAAGCATGATTTTCAGCATGGTGGAGTTGATTACAATTTATTTGTGAAAAATGATAGTAATCAATGTATACTAGGGATGGTGACACAAGGGTGGAATGAAACATTCATTTCCCAATATAAACATGCCCATGAGTAGTTGAGAAGGTTTGGAATGGAAATTACAAGGATATGAAGACTCTATTTGCTACCTAGATAAAGCTGTCATGGGTTGATGAAGAAAAGGTAGCTTATATCACAAAGTATAAAAAAATCATTGGAATATTATTGGACTTGATAGCAACATGGTCTAATAATGCATTTACCACATGAGAAGCAACACGAAATCAATGAAATCCCAAGGAAATCCAAAAGCCTATAGTGAAAAGGATAATTTGGTATATTAGAGAAATTGTGGATTTAGGTTTGGTGTAAAATGAAAAATAATATCCAGAGTTATTGGGATATATAGATACAGATTGGGTCGGATAAGTAGATGAAATGAAATCTATATCAGGAGGTGCCTTTTATCTTGTTGGTTTGTGTATTTCTTGGATAATAAAGATTCAGGGTTTCGTTTCATTGAGCACTAAAGAAGATGAGTATATTTTCGCCACTCTAACATGAACACGATAATTGTGGATAAATAAACATCTTAATTATAGGTTCATTGAAGTGAAATCTCCAATATAAATCTAATGTGATAATTTGAGTGCAATAAATCATAGAAAAAATATAGTTCATCTCTTGAGGAAAATGAATATTGAGATCAAATATCACTTTATCAAGAAGAAGGTGGAGCAAGGGATTATGTAGTTAGAGTATGTGCCTATAGAGAAATAGGTTGCATACATTCAGACAAAGGGAATACCCAATGAATCTTTTGAGAGGTATCGAATAGATCAGGGAGTCTATTCAACTCCCTGCACTTGAAAAAGTTTGGATGTGGGACACCCCCTCTCCCTGAGGTATCATGTGTTTTTTCTGTAATGTATTGATCTATGTTATATACTCCATTTCATACCAAAAAGGAGTGACCTTTGGGTTCCTTGAGAAAGGGGGAGAAAGAGTGAAACATAAAGGGGATAAACAATGGCTAAAAAAGGCAGAAAATGTCTTTCTCAAAGATGTGGGGAGAAGCTGTCAAGTGGAGCATCGAGATAGGGGGAGAACAATAAGATAACAAGATATTGTTATAGCAGTGAGGTAGGGGGAGATTATTAAATTGTAATATGCATGAATTGATAGATCAAACAATATATATCATGATAGTTTAGTATTGTAATGAATGCAGAAGAGTGGTATTGGAATGGTATCAGGTAGATTCCAACATTTGGTGTCAGAAAAGAAGTGATTCATTGATGAAATTTTTATTTACTCTTATTTCTCATGCTGAGAATTCCTTAGGTGAGCTTAGAGTATGTGTTGAGTATATCCTTGATCTCTATTTTAATCTCAAGAGGATACTTATGGGAGATTATGTCCAAAGCTTTAATATGGCATCTCACCTTTTTATTACATAACTTTTCATTACATTTTACAAACAGAGGATCTTTAAAGTCTAGTGTCTTGGGAATCAGTACAATATACATAAAAAATAAAACATTATTATAATAAAATTTTAAGGCTTTATCATAATTCAATCCTAAGTATAAATATTTCATCTCATAACTTGGAGGCATACATCAAAGGAAAGGGTGAGCAGAAGGCCCATTAAGAAAAACAAGTGAAATAGTTTACATGTGATCTTAAGCGATATCAATAAGAACATGAGGGATATCATAAAGTAATGATGAAGAGGCATATATTAGAAATAATAACTTGAATCATAACTTGAAAATGTGGCTAAAAAATTTAATTTATACATTCATGAACATATCACCAAGGTCCAACCCCAAGGTGTCATAAACTTTACCAAAGTTATTCACCAAGGTGTCATAAAAATTGTCATCTCTAGAGATTAAATACTTTACCCAATGCATTGGAGAGTGATCAATGAACACCGTTAATATGTAATTCTTTTCATGTTATCCACATAGATCATAATCATATATTTTATAAATAACCAATATAGAATAAAAGAAATGGGTTTCATATCAAAATCGCGACGTTTTAAAAAAGTTCTTAAAAACAAGATCATTTTGTCATTTATAACCCATGGAAAGTGAATAAGGGTTTTATGTATGTAAATTATAGAATTAAATATATAATTTTTATTTCTTCATGAATACCTAGATAAATGAAATAGGTTTTGGTATTCTCATAAATAAAATAAGAAAATTTATTGAGAAAAAGAGAGAGATTTTGAGACGAAAATTCTATAGCATAACAACTAAATAACATGGTTTTAGAAAAAATTAAAAAGAGAGGAGAAAAGGGTCACCCACTCATATATAACTAATAATATATTATAGAGATAGGATAAAATATAAATAAGATCATGGTATGGATATTTTAATGACATACCACATGAGAAGAAAACTTCAAAGAAAAGAGAAGATGATATTTCTTTTTCAAAAATTCAGCAGCCTAACGACATCACATAAAAATTCAATAAATTAGTTGACAATAGTATAAAGGATATATATTCATTTGGACATAAAATGGATAGCAATAAGGATATATATGAACATACCCCAAAATAATAAAATTGAAACTTGGAGACATATCATAATGGAAGTCATGACAAAAAGAGAAGGGTGATAGGTTTCCTTACCTTGAAGAGTAACTTCCAATGCTCAAAGTTTGGGACCTTGGGAGGATTCAATGAACCTTGGAAGAACTTCTTGGGAGGTAAAATTACTAGATATATATTGAAGAGAAACTTTGAATGAAATGAATGAAGGAATGGGTTGGTATTTATTACAAAAGTGACGTAATATTTTATTAATTTTGAAGGGTCACCTCGTTAGTGGTATTTGCAAAACCATGGGCTTTCCCATGGTATTTTCCCATATTATTTGCCACTTGGGACACCTCATAACATTTCTTACTATACACATGTTTACCAGACTTATTACATAATTATTACAACATTAATAATATCATTAAACACACTAAAACTCCAAACTCTATTTTTTACTTTTCACCATAAAACAAATTTTTTTATTAAAATATCATAAATTCAACCTAAACTAAAATTTATTCTCTGAATTAAAAAATGAACTCCATTTTATAATTTTTTTTCTAGTTATGAGATATATATATTTTAATTAAAAATACTATTAACCTAAAAAAACTAATACTTAACTAATAATTTATGAAACAGTTATTTACTGATGCTATTATATCACATTATCATTAACGGAGCCTAAATTATATTTCTACTTTCTTATGTGAGGTTACTATTCCACTTGTCATATTACTATTCATAATGGTAATATTACTATTGTTAATTTATAGTTCACTAAAAATTATGTTGATCTTATTAGAATCTAAATTTCATACTTATCACAACTAAAGAAGACTATTTTTTGAAAATCATTTTAAATTATTAATCATTTAATATATAAAAGAATATTTTAAAATTACCTTTTACAAAAATTCAAAAATAATATGGAACTTCTATAAATTAATCCTATATTTATCTTAAAATTTAAAATTCACAAATTTTACCATAATAAGAAATTACAATTTAATTTATACAAACAGATTACACAAAGTCACTAAGGCCTTGTTACATAGACCCTTATAAGACCTTCATAGAATATAAGAGTAAGGTGTACAAGGGTGATTGAATTTTGGGGAAGCTCACACAGCACTTCCCGAGTGGTGCTTTCTATCAGCTTGAACTTCTCCCTTAAGCGATTCTATCCAAGATTAATGTGTTGGAGTTCGGATTTGGATTGGTTGAGAGAAAATCCTAGGGATGCTACCTCCTTCCCAAGCTCTAATAGATGGGCTTCGTATGTTATGAGTTTACTGGAATACACCATCGACTATTATTTCTTTAATAATTAACCATGATCATTTGTATTTATAAACAATAATCATAATTTTTAGAGTATAATTTCTAATGGTCACATTGACCAACTCTCATGTAAGAGTCAAAACCCAACAGTCTCATTTTAATTATACTCACTTCATTAATTAAAGGAAATAGTTTTGTTGAGTATAAAATAAAATAACACAAAAAATTAGAAAACAAATATTATTCCAAAGTTCAGGTTGTTACATTCTTCCTCCCTTAAGAAATTTCATCCCTGAAATTTTAACTCGTACCCTCAGAAGAGAAAAGGTGTGGGTACTTCTGTTACATAGACTCCACTGGTTCCCCTGTGGCTTATTCACATTTGTGGTTCCTCCACAACACCTTAACATGGTGGGTAGTCTTGTGGAATAGAACCTTATCCTTACGATCCAAGATCTCCACTAGATTATCCTCTTAAGAGTGGTCATGTTTCATTTGTACCACCTCTGGGTTTAGTACATGGTAAGGGTTAGGTATGTACTTCCTCAAGAGGGATACATAAAAGACATCATGAACTTGTGATAAATTTGGGGGATGTGCAAGCCGATAAGACACTGCTCCTACACGATCAAGGATTTCATAGGGGCCATTGTACCTAGGAATGAGATTCCCTTTCCCCACAATCCACATGAATCTCTTCCATGAGGAAATTTTAAGAAATACTTTTTCAACAACATAAAACTTCATATCCCTTCGTTAGTTGTCAGCACAACTCTTTTTCTGAATCTAAGAAACCTTAATGTGCTACTGGATGACATAGACCATTCCTATCATCTCTTGCACAAGATTAGGCCCAAGAAGCTTTCTTTTACATGCTTCATCCTAACAAGTAGGAGTTATACATCACTTCCCTTATAGAGCTTCATAGGGTTCCTGTCACGAACCGAATCTGGTTTCCACCAATACCAGCCCCAAACCCAGCCCGTGATAAGGCCCAAAAGGCGTTACATATCCCCACGGGCTAGCACAAGTGCCCGTGTATTGTTAATTTAGGTTTGGGAACGATTTAATAGAGTATTAAAGCAAAACACATTAAAACAATCCATAGTATAAATCGGAAATTTTCAAGCCAAACAAGTCTTAACCAAAAACCAGAACTGAATACATTGGTTTAAAGACAATAAAAGAGTTTCAAATACAAATAAAGACATTAGCAAGACATACCCAATGAATCCTCATGACAAGGGGTAATCAACCACAAGCCATCTGCACAACTCCGCACCAAGGATGGAAACTAACACCCTGAACAGCCATCACCCTTAGCCTTTACTTTACCTGAGTCAATCATAACCAAGTCCACTTACACCCAAGGGTTGTAAGTAGGGTGTGAGACTAAGCCCAATAGGATACCTCTCAATGATTCCAAATATCATGCAATATAATGTGAAAAAGCAATCAATTTTAATAGGCAGGAAGCGCAATGTAAAAATTCGAAGAATTGTAACTTTCATTTGAAAAGAGTTTTCAATCAAAAAATTTCAGAATGTTCACGCCTTTAAATAGAATGGTTATATACTATAATTTTCTACCATACACACCCTAATACATGGGTAAATACTACAAATCCAATGAGAAACAACATTGGGAACACCCCTCGACACTAGGTTGTCTTGGACCCTATGTACCTCATACCTCGATGTAAAGTAATCATAGAAAAATCTGTTCTTATGCATGATCCACTAGTATGGTACATACCCATAATCTAGTGGTCCCCAATAATAATCCAAATAATTTAGTTAGAGTTGTATTTATCCAAATTCTAAGTGAAACAGGGACAAAACCCATCCGGTCCACTAGCCGTACTAGTACAAATCCACCCCACCTAGGTACCCAGGCTGCCCCTTTTGTGATCAATAAATTTCAGCATGAAAAATAAATCAATTTTCATATAAAACACCATTACTGGTCAAAAACAACCAATACTGTAGCTATCACATTTTATACCACTTAAAACAGGAAAAAAACACTTAGTTTTTTAATAAATCAACTTCTAAAAATCTCACATTATTTTGCAAACAAAATTCTTTGAAATATCCACTTTGCACACTATGTGCACACTTGTAAGTCACAAAAACAAAATTTCAGTTCAATAACTTTTAATGAAACCAAAAATTCCGTTATGGGGAAACCCCATGTGAACCAAGAAGTTATATCCTTTAAAAACCCCCATTTTCACACACACATGACACTTTAAGCCCATTTGCTTCCCAAACACTATTTAAAAAAACTTTCATAGAAAAAACCAAAAAAAATAAAAATTAAAACATGATTTATAGTCCTAATAAAATTCAATAAAATCAACTATGTAATTATAGGACAGCCCCAAATGAACTAATAAAATATTTGAATGAAAAACCCCCAATTTCACCAAAAATTGGCACTTAAAATTCATTTGCTTTATAAATGCCACTAAAAACAAATTTTTTAGAAACATTAAAATTAAATAAACATGAAAATAGCATGAACACATCAATATAAGTCACAAAAATTTCATGCACAATGGAATCACCTACCAAATTAGTTAAAACCTTGTATCCTTTGTGCGAAAATAAAATCGCACCACCACCGCACCAAGATGGACCTAGATCAAACATAAAATCACAATAAAAGACCAAGAAAACACAAGGTTAAACCCTAGGTTAGAAACCCTACCCTCTGGAAATTTGTTACTTCAAGAAAAATGGAATAATCCCTAGTCAAATTGAATGAAACCCTAATCCATTTGAAAGAGGAAATAAATTGACTAACTTACTTGAAGTATCTTGAAGTAATGACTCCAAAACAACAATATATGAAATTTAAAATATCCTCAATTCAGGATTCGTTCGAACAAGAATCCATAGGCCATTTAGGAATTGGAATGGAGGGAAAATATTAATAATTGAGAGAGTTATGAATGAAAGAATTTACCTCTACAAATCTGGATGATTTAAGGCACCCTATAGAGTTCTTCACCAATTCGCAACGAACCAGAGCTCCAAAGAGGGGGGAGAGAGTTTAGACACTTTTCGAGTTTCAAATGACTTGGGTGAGACTTATAATCACCAAAAAATCCCAAAAATTGAATAAGTTATAAAACAAACAAAATTTAATTTTAAAACTGGAATTGGGCTTTCGGGCAGGCCCAACCCCTTAAATAAAAACCCCAATAAACATTGGTTATGGATTTATAAAGGCCCCAAATTGATTTGGTGGTTTTAATACATCAGGGGTCGACATTTAGGAGTTGTAATGAGTGAAAAATATTAAAAAATGAAATAGTTATAAAAGAAACAATATTTATTTTTAAATCTGGAATTAGGCTCACGATTTGGCGCAATTCATGAAAACTCACCTATTCCTCCATAAAACCTTTGGAAACCCCCAAAACAATGAATTAATGGAAATTAAATGAAAAAAAATATTAAAATATTTCATGTATATGACAATTCTCCCCACCATGAAAACATTCTGTCCTGGAAATTCAATCTGAAGCTTGATCATAAAACAAGAATGTATACTCTTCCTCAACCCATGACTTCCACTCCCAAGTCTCATGTGTATCATTAACATGATGCCAATGAACCCGGACCAACAGAATGGAATTCCCTTGAAGCACCTTCATTTGGTAGTCCACTATTTTCACTGGCCGCTCAATAATAGAAAAGTCAGGATCTAGCTCCAGTTCTTCCCAACTCAGCATATGGGATAGATCTGGGTTGTATTACTTTAACTGGGAGACATGGAAGACAACATGGATGGATGTCAAATGAGAAGGTAAGGCCAACCTATAAGACACTTTTCCAATATGATCAACAATCTCAAATGGCCCAACATACTGTGACGTCAGCTTACATTGCTTCCCCAATCGACGATGGCCCAGATGAGGGACCACTTTCAAGAATACCCTATCAACCATAAAAAACTATAGGTCACGATGCCTCCAGTCGGCATATGATTTATGGAGACTCTGAGCTATCAATAAATGCTGTATAATCAACTTTTACCCTCTCATACGTCTCCTGCACTAGACTCGGCCCCATTAGGGAGGTCTCACCTACTTCACCCCAACACAGGGGGGACCGACACGACTGACCATAGAGTGCCTCAAAAGGAGCCATTCAAATTGAGGATTGGTAACTGTTATTATAAGAAAACTCAACCAACCCCAAATGGTTATCCCAGGAACCTCCAAATTCCAATACACATGCACTGAGCATGTCCTCAAAAATCTGATTTGCTCGCTCTGTCTGACCATCCATCTGCGGATGGTATGCCGTTCTCATCTTAATCTGAGACCCTAAGGCCTTATGAAGGCCTTCCTAGAACCGAGAAGTAAAACTAGGGTCTCTATCTGAGACAACTACTGATGGCACACTATGGATTCTCACCACCTCCTGAAGATACAAACGGCCCAACTCATCCACTTTAGATGTATCTCTGATCGGAATGAAGTGGGCTGATTTGGTCAAACGATCAATCACCACCCAAATGGCATTCTTACCCCTAGGTGTACGTGGTAAGCCAACAAAGAAGTCCATGTATACCTCGTCCCACTTCCAAGTAGAAATGGGTAATGGTTGGAGCAAACCAGAGGGGCTTTTTTGCTCTTCTTTCACCTGTTAGCATGTGTAGCATCTCGAAACAAAGTCCGCGTTGTCCCTTCATATAACAGGCCACCAAAACTGCCGAAAGACATCATAATACATCTTAGTGGAACCCGGATGGACATCCCACTGAGACTGGTGGCTATCCTACATCACCACGTTCCGTAGAGATAACGACACTACTGAACGGCCCTTGAAGCATAAGATGCCCTTGGGAGATGAAGACCAATTAGAGGATGTCTTCCCACAATGAAGAAACTGCTTCGACTGTTGACAAAGTTCATCATTGGGTTGTTCCCGCTGAATCAACTCCAATAGAGAAGGATTCAACTGGATTCTTTCCAAGAATGACCCTCCACTATGTTCCCTGGTCTCCACATGCATGTGAGAAAAGAGCCCCATCAATTCCCACTCATCACTGGACTTACCCAAAGCCTGCACTGGAACCCTTCTGCTCAAGGCGTCGGCCACTACATTAACCTTTTATAGGGTATGGACAATGTCAAAGTCAAACCCCTACAAGTACTCGATCCAGCGACACTGCCTCAAGTTGAGGTCCTTCTGTGAGAAGATATAAGCCAAGCTTTTGTGATCAGAGTAGACCAAAAACATCTCCCTAGAGAGGTAGTGACGCCATGTCTTTAAAGCATGAATCACCACTGTCAACTGCAAATCAAGGGTCATGTAGTTATATTTGTGTGGTCAATTTTGGCGAGATCCATATGCGACCACGTGATCATCCAGCATAGGAACACACCCAAAACCCATACCTAAAGCATCATAATAGACCACATATCCCTTTCCAGCCTCTGGAAAAATCATCACGAGGTCGGTAGTCAGCTACCTCTTCAGCTCCTCGAATGATTCCTGGCTTTCTAGACCCCATAAAAACTTCAACCCTTTCTGGGTGAGGGCGGTCATCAGTGAATCAAGCCGAGAGAAATCCCGAACGAATCGCCTATAATAAACAGCAAAGACAAGAAATCTCCATATCTCAAAAGCATTCTTTGGTTGCTCCCATTACATGACCACACTAATTTTCAAAGGGTCCACGGAAACTCCTTTCTCTGAGATCACATGCCCCAGAAATCTCACCTCCCTGATCCAGAAAGTGGACTTTAAAAACTTCGCATAGAGTCGGTGATCCCGTAATGTACCCAAAACGATCTTCAAGTGATGTTCGTATTCCTCCTCAGAGCTAGAGTTTACCAGAATGTCATCCATGAAAACCACAACAAAGGAATTGAGATACTGATGAAACACCTTATTCATGAGTGCCATAAAGACCTCTGGATCATTGGTCAATCTAAAGGGCATGACCAAATACTCAAAGTGGCCGTACCTACTTTGAAAGGCTGTCTTTGGGATATCTGACTCCTTCACCCTGAGCTGATGATACCCTGAATGTAGGTATATCATTGAGAACCACTTTTACCCCTTCAACTGATCAAACAAATCATCTATTCTTGGCAAAGGGTATTTGTTTTTAATTTTTACCTTATTCAGCTTTCAGTAGTCAATGCACAACCAGAGGGATCCGTTATCCTTTTTCGTGAACAACTTAGGAGAGGCCGAGGAGAGACGCTCGAGTGAATTAATCCTTTGTATTCTAAGTCGTCCAGCTGTATCTTTAATTCCCTCTACTTGGTGGGGGCCATACGGTGTGAGGGAAGAGATATCAGCTATGTTCCCGGTGCCAGATCAATCAAAAACTCCACATCCTGCTCCGGGGGAAAACCTGAAAAATCATCCGGGAATACCTCCAGAAACTCATTCAGTACATGAGGTAGTGCACCTTCAGGGGAAAGACCATCCTCTAGCATGAGCGAAGACAACTGGAATATAACACTTCCCAACTCTGGGAGTGGAGGCCCTGTGCAACCTGAATGAGGATCCCAATCTCCATGAAAAACCTGACGACTCCCATCAGGTGCTGTGAAACTCACACATCGTCTATAGAAATCTATGTGTGCTTAGAAGTGAAATTTCCAATACATCCAGAGTATGAGATAAAAGTGGTCCATATCTAAGACTATGAGGTCCCACTTCATCTCGACCCCTCACATAGAAAGCGCACACGACGAGCACCTCGGACCCTGCTCCTTCTTTCCCAGCGGTGTCACCAACTCCATTTTGAAAGACATGAAATCAGTTGGCAAATTCAGCATGTCCAAAAAACATGCAGAAATGAATGAAACAGAGGCAACCGTATCAAAAAGAGCAGAATATATAGAAGATGCGATCAAAACCGAACCTCGAACTGTCGACGGTCCCGCCTCTGATCCTGCTGGTGCCCGATCCACTGCATGGAGATGTCCAGTATCTGCCTGAGGACGACAGCTAGTCTTTGGATGTGCCCTGAACTGGATCTACCAAAAAGATGATCCAGCCCTTCCACCACAACCAGCAAATCGAGATCCCCTCGTCCTCGACGGCTCGGACTATGCGGGCACTCCTCTTGAAGCCACTGACCCTGCCCCACTTAGAAGTGGACATGCCACTCTGCAGAAACGTTGTAAATTCCCTATACCTCCACCCTGGTAACAAGGTTTTGGAAGAATTCAACATGCTATTCGGATGTTCCCAGGATTCCTACACTGGTGTCACACAACCAATCTCACATCCGAAGCAGCAGAAGAAAACTATCTGGAAGAGTGGCCTGAACTGCCACCTCCTTTCATCACATGATCATCCCACTTCATTTTCTTCTCTGAGGAGTTGCCACTTCCCACTGATGATACTGAACCATAGAAACCAGCCCTACCTTTACTATCAATCTACACCATTCACGCCCGGTAAACAACCTCATCATAGTTCCTCACCTTAAACAAGAACTCCTGGGAGTATATCTCTGGTCGCAAGCCTTTCTAAAACCTCTGGGACTTTGCTTTCTCATTAGAGAGAATTTCCGGAGCGTATCGAACCAACTCAGTGAAATGGTTCGAATAATCCACCACAGATAGATTCCCCTAAAAAAGATCCACGAACTCTCTAGACCTAGCATAATCCAACACCACAGGTCAGTACTGTTCATTGAAGAAAGCCTTGAAATCTCCCCAACACATCTTCTCATTCTTCCCAGCCTGAAGCACTGACTCCCACCACTTACAGCTGGGACCCTCCAATAGAAAGGAGGCACACTTCACCCGGATCTCCTTGGGTGTTTCCAGGAACTCAAACATATACTCGATCTTCTCGATCCATTCTTATGCTTCCTGGGGTTCTGAGATACCTCGGAAGGTAAGAGTCTTGTTTTTCGAAAACTCTTGTGCTTTATCATTTCTAGGACATGTCTCTTTATCCCAAACATGAATAGATGTAGGAGCTAGTCCCTATCCTAAATATTGGATATCCCAAACCATAGCCTCCACGAGCCTCTAATCAAACGGTGTGGGAGAACTCTCTCCAGCTTCCTCCTATGGGCGCGTGGGAGCTTTCCGGGGAGGCAGTTGCTACAAAATGCAACAGTCACAAAAAAATAGTAAATACCATAATTCTGAAAATTGTAATCAAATACATAAAATATAAATAAACTACCCACATGTCAGTAAATAAATAAACAACTACTCCACATCCGCCTGATGTCCACATGTGGTCTGCAGCCCACACGTCTCACCTGGAAGTGAAGTCAATATGTAAATTCCAATATCCCCTGATGACTCAAGGTCTTCCATGAAAGGTGTGGGCCAGGAACCCTACTCACAACCAAAACCCCGATCTCCGACAGTCCTAGCTCCTTTATATCCCGACTCATCCCAAAATAGCAATATCACCCAAAAATGTTTACCTCCTCTGATACAATTTTATCACGAACCAAATCTGGTTTCCACCAAAACTGGCACCAAACCTAGCCCGTGACAAGGCCCTAAGGGTTTTCCCTATCCCCACGAGTTGGCACAAGTTCCTGGGTTTCATTAATTTAGGTTTGGGAATGATTTACCAGAGTATGAAAGCATAACACATTAAAACAATCCATAGTATAAATCTAAAATTTTCGAGCCAAAGAAGTCTTAATCAAAAACTAGAACTGAATACATTGGTTTAAAGACAATAAAAGAGGTCCAAATTCAAATAAATACAGTATCAAGACAACCCCATAGAGTACACATGACAAGGGGTAATCACCCACAAGCCGTCTCCACAACTCCACACCAAGGATGTGAACTAACACCCTGAACTGCCTTCACCCTTAGCCTTTCCTTTACCTGAGTCATACATAACCAAGTCTACTTACACCCAAGGAATGTAAGTAGGGTGTGAGCCTAATACCAATAGGATACCACCCAATTATTCCAAATATCATGCAATATAATGTGAAAATGCAATCAGTTTTAATAGGAAAGGAAGAGCAGTGTTAAAATTCCAAGAATTGTAACTTTCATTTGAAAATAGTTTTCAATAAAAAAAATTCACAATGTTCACACATTTAAATATAAAGATAATCTACGGTAATTTACTTCCAAATACACCCTAATACATGGGTAAATACTTCAAATCCAATGATCAAAAACATTGGGAACACCCCTCGGCACTAGGTTGTCTTGGGCCCTATATACTTCGTACCTCGGTGTAAAGTAACCATAGTAAAATCTATTCTCATGCACGATCCACTAGTAGGGAACATACCAATAACATATTTTTCCCCAATAATAATACACATTGTTTAGTTAGAGTTGTCGTTATCGAAATGCTATGTGAAACAGGGACAAAACCCATCCGGTCCACTAGACGTACGTATACAAATCCGCCCCACCTAGGTACCGAGGCTTCCGCTTTTGTTCTCAATCAATTTCAGCATGCAACATAAATCCATTTTCATATAAAACACCATTACTATTCAAACACAACCAATACAGTAGCTATCACATTTTATACCACTTAAAACATGCAACAAAACACTTAGATTTTTAATAAAACAACCTCTCAAAATCTCACATTATTTTACACAAAAAATTCTTTGAAATATCCACTTTACACACTATGTGCACACTTTGAAGACACAGAAACAAAATTTCAATTCAATACCCTTTAATGAAACTAAAAATTCATTTATGGGGCATCCCCATGTGATCCAAGAAGTTATATCCTTTAAAACCCCCATTTTCACACAAACCTGACACTTTAAGCCCATTTGCTTCCCAAACAACATTTAAACAAACTTTAACCGCAACAACCAAAAAGAATAAAAATTAAAACATGAATTCGAGTCCTAATAAAATTCAATAAAATAAACTATGTAATTATAGGACATCCCCAAATGAACCAATAAAATATTTGTTTGAAAAAACCGCCAATTTCACCAAAAATTGGAACTTAAAATTCATATGCTTTATAAATACCACTAAAACCAATTTTTTAAGAAACATTAAATTTTAATTAAAATGAAAATACCATAAAAACATTATGATAAGTCACAAAAATTTCATTCACAATGGAATCACCTACCAAATTAGATAAAACCTTGAATCCTTTGTGCGAAAATCAATTCGCACCACCACCGCACCAAGAGGGACCTAGATCAATACTAAAACCACAATAAAAAACCAATAAAACCCAAGGTTAAACCCTAGGTTCAAAACCCTACCCTATGTACATTTTTTACTTCAACTAAAAGGGAAGAAACCCTAGTTAAATTGAATGAAACCCAAATCCATTTAAAAGAGGAAAGAAATGGACTCACTTACTTGAAGTATCTTGAATTAGTCACTCCAAAACAATACTATCTGAAATTTAAAACAACAAAAATTTAGGTTTTTTTCTAAAAAGAATCAGTAGGCCATTTAGGAACTAGAATAGAGGAAAAGTATGAAGAATTGAGAGAGTTATTAAAGAAATAAGTTACCTCTTCAAATATGGATGATTTGAGGAGCCCTATGGCGTTCTATATCAATTCGCGATGAACCAGATCTCCAAATATGGAGGATAGAGTTTAGACGCGTGTCAGGGTTCAATGTTCTTGGGTGAGACTTAGAATTGCTGAAAAATACCAAATATTGAATAAGTTATAAAACAAAGAAAATTTAATTTTAAAAATGGAATTGGGATTTCGGGCAGGCCCAACCCCTTAAATAAAACCCCAATAAACATTCGTTATGGATTTCTAAAGGCCCCAAATTGACTTTGTGGTGTTAATATATCAGGTGATGAAATTTAGGAGTTTGAATGAGTGAAAAATATTAAAAAATGAAAATTTATAAAAGAAAAAAAATTTATTTTTAAATTTGGAATTGGGCTCACGGTTTGGCCCAATTCATGAAAACTCACCTATTCCTCCATAAAACCATTGGAAATCCCCAAAAAATGCATTAATAGAAATGAAATGAAAAATACCATTAAAATATTTCATGTATATGACAGTTCCATTTGAATGGTCGAGTAGAAGCTGTTGTTGAAGGAGAACTCAACTAATGGGAGATGTTGATCCCTTCAACCTTTAAATTCTAATGAGCATGTTCTCAGTATGTCCTAGAGTGTTTGAATAGTCCTTTCAGATTAGAAATCAGTTTGGGGTTATAGTCCAAACCAAAATTCATCTCGGTACTCAGAGCCCGAATAATACTTCTCTAGAATTTTGATGTTAACCTTTTATCACGATCATATATGATAGAAAGTCGACCACCATGTAACCTTACCACTTTCTTCATGTAAATCCTAGAAAGTTGATGAAGAAATAAATCTTCCCAAATTGAGATAAAGTGGGAAGTCTTGGTGAGAAGGTCCCCAATAACACATATAAAATAGTTTCCTTTAGATGTTCTTGGGAAACTAGTGGAAAATTCTATAGTGAAATTACGCCACCTTCATGCCAGTATGGGTAGTGGTTGAAATACCCCTTTAGGAAGTTGTTGTTTTGACTTAACCTGATGACATACCAGGAACCTTAAAGTGTAGTCAACAATCTCCCTTTTTATATTATCCCACCAATACTAACCATGAAGGTCACTATACATTTTTTTACTCCCTGGATGTATAGAGAATGTAGAGCTGTGAGCTTCATCCATCAGCTCCTTCTTTATTTCTAGAATAGATGGAACACATAGTCTTGAAGGAAATTTCAAAGCACCTTCTTGATCAATATTGAACACAATAAACTTACAATCATTCATATCCTAAAACTTCTTCTATAACAAAGGATCTTATATATGACATTTCTTGATATTATCTTGTAATGAAGGTTGAGAAATCATTTGGGTTAGGGTTGATGATGTCCCTTAACTTATAATTCCAATGTCCAGCTGTACTAGGTCACTAATCAAAGGATTTCTTTGAATCCTCATCATATATGGAACAATTGGGTCTTTCCTTCTTCATAAATCAATGAACTTGTATGCTCATCCAAGAAGAAAATGAATTGAACAATCACAGTCTTTAAGAAGTTCCAACCATCCTATTTGTCTCATGTTCAATTCCTTTTGTGTGAAAATATAATTCAATATTTGGTGGTTTGTGTATATATCACATTTCTTCCCCTAAAGATAGTGCCTACATATATTCAAAGCAAAAAAATCCACTTCCAACCACATATATTGCGTAGGATAGTTCTGATCATGAGTCTTTAACAGTCGAGAAGCATAAGCAAAAAAAATTCATTTTTCATGTGAACACACCCAATCCCTTTCAGAGATGCATCACTAAAAATAACGTATCTTTCTCCCCTTGAGGGAAGAGTTAACCTGCATGAGGTAACCAATCTCTTCTTCAACTCTTGGTAACATTCCTTAAACAACTTTGTCCAAATGAACTTGACCCCTTTTCGAGTTATCTTGTCTAATGGATTGGAATGTTGTGAAATTTTTTTCACAAACCTCCTTTAATATCCCACTAATCCAAAGAAACTATGAATCATAGTTATTATTGAAGGGTGAGGACACTTCTCTATAACCTTAGTCTTTGTAGGGTAAACTATTATTCTTTCATTTGTTACAATGTTCCCCAAGAAAGAAACATGTTGTAACCAAAATTCAAATTTGCCGAACTTTCCAAAAATCCACTCCTTCCGTAGAGTTTGAAAAATAACCCGTATATGATCCTAATGATCCTCATAAATTTTAGAATATAACCAAATATCATCAATAAAAACTAACCCTACGTAACAACCCAATATTTAATTGTACGTTATCTCACTAAAGTAATTTAATAGCTTGCGCTACACGCAACACCGAATTCGAGCGCACCACAACTTACCAAACTAGCCGTTAAAAAAGAGGTTATGAATAGTATTAACTGTATTTTGAATCTTATATACTATATATAATTCTACCATCCATATTATTTGTTTCATAAGCATAATATAATAGAAAAAAATCATTTTTTTCAGATAAAAGATGAATTTTTAAAAAAATGTAATTTTACCGCATTATAATGGCGAACCATTTTTTTTAAAAGAATATTTTCCACTTTTATTTATTCAATTTAATGAAATTCATTTCTTCTTTAGAATCGGGATATAAAAATTTAGTTTGGATAAATTTATGGTACTTTTCTGATAACTTTCATATTTTGATGAATAGTGAAAAATACTATGTTTTAATTGAAAATGAGTTTTTAATCCAAATAATTTATAGTGTTAAATTATGTATTTGAATGGTTTTGAAGTATAATTAGATTATATTTTTATCATTTAATAAAATATAAGTCATTATAACTAATTTCACATTTATATTTGACGTAAACACATGTCAATATTTTTATAGTTTTTACTTTTAAAAAACCCCGCTTTTTGGTTTTGACAATAGGAATTAATTTTAAATTAATAAATTAAACTTCTATATTTTTAATTTGGTAAAATAGACTTTATTTTTTAATTCATAATATCAAAATTATCTTAGGGTTAATTTTTGGTATTTTTCTGAAAACATTCAATTTTTGATGAATAGTTAAAAACACTGTGTTGTTATTCAAAACATACTTTTTATTTAAATAATTATTTATTTTAGTTAAATTTATTTTAAGTAAAAACAGATATATAATACCTATATAAGTTAATTTTAATTCATTGGAGTCATTTTATATTAAAATTAGATGAATAAAATTTTATTGAACCTTTTAACCTCATTTACCCACCTTTTTGGCGCGTTAGCAAATTTTCAAAAAACATAATTTTACCGCTTATGTGAGTTGAATTTAAAAAATCATAGATACATAGTTGAAATTATTAAGAAAAATTTGATTCAATAAGATGAAAATAAGTTTTGTTGAATTGTAACTTTTGACTTTTATTTACCACAGTTAAAAGTAAATAGGGTAATTAAAGGTAAAAATGATATTATAATTATCCTAACACATCTCCTAATTCTATTGGATAAGTTTAATTCAACCAAAAACAAAAATAGGAATAAAATATGATCCTTTAGATCCTATTGGATTATATTAGGACATTTATTATTATTTTATTTAAAGAAGAGTTAAATGTGTTAAATTCAAAGTTTATTAACTAAAACCCTTTTAATATAGGGTTATACATAAGATAAATTAGACTATAAATATTCATTATAAAGATAAAAAGATTTCATAAATAATGGTATTTTATTAATAATTTTTAGATATTATATAATTAAATTTATTGATAACTCAATGATGATGCAGTAATTACCTTCATAATGAAATATTTAAATAGTGTATATCATAAATATTAAAATAAATAGAATTTAAAAGTTTTTATGCCATCCACTAATTTTCTGGTTTAATATGACATGTTAGGGATGATTATATTATTTTTTCAAAGTGATAAGGTTGTTATTACTTTCACACACAAAAATACCAAATAGCGTCAAAATTGACATAAATTAGTTTTTGAAACAAATACTATATTATTGGTTGATATAATGTTCCTAAAAATTTAAGGTTCTGCCAAAGTGTTTAAATAATATCATATATGTCATTAATTAACCACTTGGGGTTGTCTTTTAATTTTATATTAGGTTTATTGACCATATAGCATAAGAATACAAGAAGACGCGATAAAAGTTAAACTATTTAACTAAGAGTTAAATCTAAAAGATAAGGTTAAAATGGTAAACTAAACTTGTCTAAAACCTATTGGTTGAGAGGATTTAGACCAATAACCTTCTAAGTCTCGAAATAAATTCATTTTAAGCCATTACAAACCTAATATGATTGTATAATGAATTAGTATTTTAGTCTTTTCCTATAGTGACCCTCACCCCTCATATAAAAGGGAACTTCCCCTTATCTAAAAATCGCACCTCCAAACCCATTTGGCTCGGCCAAACCCTACCCAAATATCCTCAAAAAATCCCTCAAAGAAACCTATAGTCCTTATTTTTATTATAAAGCCAACCTAAGGATCCCTTTTGATCAACTCAAAAGGAAACACCTGAAGAAGAGATAATAATTTCACCACCCTCTTTCAAGTTTTTTTTCTTCTTCCACTTCGAATTTCATTGTTGATTCCATACCAAAATAATAAATCTAGTACCTACTATATACTGTGATGTTATTATAAATATGGGACAACCATTTTTTATATTTTATCCATCCAATAAATGAAAAATTCACCATACGTGCATAGGTACGGCATACCCTCTCCATGTCATGGTGTAGTTTGTTATTCAAACACTTCATTATTTGGATGAGTATAATAATGAGTATAACTGATGTAAATAATATATATAAAATTTTAATGAATCTTTATATATGATATACCATCCAATTATATACAATTTCATCATCAAAAAATGATATTATCTCTTGTGCGTACGTACGGCTTACCGTCTCCATGACGTGATGAGAAGTCGTTCCCCATCGTAACCATTCAAGACTAATTATCATATGATTATTAAAATAATGTTTAAAGACTTGATATAATTCTGGATTTGTGTAAGACACATCCTATCCATAACAAACATGACTTTTGGAACAAATCTTATAAAGGAAAACAAATCAGTTAACACCCAAAATGATGATACTACTGAAATATCATTAACAAAGCAAAATTAAAAGATTATATATGATATCATATTAATGTATATGGTTCTGGTATAATTTAATAACAATGATTTCACCATTATACAGGAGGTTAACCTAACATCGACTAAGGAATAGTACAATGTAAGGTTTAATTTCAAAATCTCATTATTATCTGAGGTTGTATTTACGTAAGTATCAAATGGGACAAATTTATTATCCATGTCCATGTTTCAAAATAGAGTTTTTAAAGGGATTTATTTTAAGTGACTCTTTTAATAAAACATCATTTTAAATGTTTTAAAGATTTATTCTTCTAAACCTTTCTCATAAATGTTCATGTTTTTAAAATGGTTTTATAGATTTATTTATATGGACATGAATGTTTTAAATTGTTAATTCCATTCAAAAGTTTCAAAGTGGAATGTGATACATTGATTGAGAACTATATTTTAACTGAATTCCTTTATAAATTATGTGAATTTTAAATTAGTTCATGAAAAATGGATATTTATCTGAAATATTTTTACTGATCATTTTCAACTATGTCAACATCCTTTATAGCCTATTATTATTGATGAAGGTTGATTTATTATACATGTCTTCCATATTGTATTGATTTTTTTGTGATATGTTTGACTATGGATGTGTTATTATTATACCATTCATGGTTTATGGATAAAGTATTGAAATTTCATAATCTAGTTTTAATATTAATGTTTTTGTTATGTTTAAACCTTTTTATATGAGGAATGCATTGAACTTAGTAAGTGACGGGTGGAGCCCACTATAGCTCCTCGATGCATCAGTAGGTTTCAAGAGAAAAACTAGTGTCTTGGCACAAGGCCTTGAAAAAAATATTATATGTAGTCTTGGCATAAGGCCTTGACTACATGGTTATGAATTCTGGCATTATGCATTCAATCATTATGAAATTGGCTATTGACATTATATGTTTTTTAATGGTTGGGGCTGAAGCCTCATTTTTATTAATAAAGCAAAGCAAAGACCTCTTTTAACTGGGTAGAGGGAGATCCATTAAATATCCTGAAGGCCCAATGGGCTTGTCTCCCATTACATAGCTCGTAGGCCCAATTTTTTTCCCAATTCCCATTCTGTGAATAGTAACCCGGCTGCTACAGTACCCGCACAGTACCGCCACCGCTATTATGCAGAAGTTTATGTTTGAAAGGCTTATATTTTAGAATTATAAATTGCCTTAAAATTTTATGCTTATTGATGAATGTTTCCGCTATATTGTTATACTTACTGAGCATCTGAGATCACCCCTTTCTATGTTTTATTTTCCCAGGATGAGAAGAACTATATTATGACTTACCTATAGGGATAGTATAAGGGATATGAATGTGGTAAATGGAGACAATTTTGTTGTTGTTTTTCTTTTTATAATGTAATTTAATGTTCATGTATGTAATCTATTTTCGAAGACTCCTAAACTGATCGGTCCTTCGAGACTTGATTCCTTGTAATCATTCCAATGTTATGTAATAATACAGTGACTCTTGGTAACTAGGGTTGGGGTGTTATAGTTGGTATCAGAGGAAGAATAGTACATACCTTTGAAACTAGATTTTGAAAAACTCTGATTATAGAACATTGCCCTATGATAGAATTTGAGGATTAGTATAGAAGAACTTCCTAGAATTTTGGTAATGTAGAGATTTTGTATATTTTCCAAGAAATAAATCCCTGTCTGGATAGAAGCAGGTAGAGGCGGCTCTGGCACAGATGTACCTAGGAGTGAAAACTTCGACAAGGAGTTTCAGGTTTGACTCAGGGTATCCTGGTACACGACAACGGGCCTTGTGACACTCTTAGTTATAACACTCCCTGGATATATTCTTATGATAATTGAAATATTCATTTCAAGCCATTATGAAGGATTTAAGAGTAAATACTTCCTCAAAGAAAACATTTTATGATTATAGATTATATACATAATCTTTTCAATTTACGTTAGGTATTTTACAAGTTTGGAATTCTGTATTGTGATTCATAAACTAACTTATCGTATGCCATTGTTTAGAAATGGCGTCTAGTAGAAGGAATGGGAATTACGACAATATGCATGATCGAAAGATTAAGTAGGATCATATCATTCATGGTATTGAGCCAAAATTTAAAAGGTAAATAGTCTCCCATGTATTCTCATCATATGAAGAAATAATATCTTGTGTTAATAAGATATGTAATGAATTCTATGAGTCCTATGGGTTTGAAGGGATGTAAGAGAAGAAAAGGATGGAAGAGAGAAAGATGGATAAAGGGAAGAGGGGAAAGACGGATTTTCCCATATGTGATAACTGTGGAAAGAATCGCCTTGGTAAATGTTTGGAGGGAATGGTAGTTTGTTATATGAATTGAGAAAAATGAAACCAAGTACGTGATTGAAAGGTTAAGAAAAAGGTTTCAAATGTACAATTCTTCATCTGCAAGGAGTTGGGACACTACATGAAGCAATGTCCAAATCATCAGAGTATACACCAAATGCTGTAATTGGATAATAATAAAGTTATGATACAACTAAAGATGAAAAAGAATGATTAGATTTCTTATGTTTTTATTAAAGTATTGTGTCATTTTATTATTGTTTAAAAGTTGTACATGTTATAAGAATTATATAGTATAAAAGTATTGTACTACAATACTATTTCATTAAGGACTTGAGATTGTGTAGAACCAGGAAAAGTGACTCAATAGTAGTTTAAATGTTTTGGAAAATATACGGTTGAGAGAAATATATACCTTAATATTATTCTAATAATGAGGTAGTAATTTTGGAATAAGATATGATTGATTTGGATAAATTATATTCGATATTCTTGGCAACATTGAAACTGATTAATGATTTGTATATTCCATCATTGTTGGAGTTTACAACATTTTTGGATATAAGAAGTATATTAAATATTCTACAAGGAATAAGGGATCATGATTGAAATAAATATGGTTTTATGGTAATTTAAGGTTTTATCGTGTTTTAAAAGAATACTTTATGAACTTATTCACATGTTATTACGTGGAAAAAATATCATCATTGTTTTTACCTTCCTTATAAATTTTTGACTGTGAGTTTGGATAGAAGTATTTTGGATAAGGCCAAAGGTTGGAATGGATTAAGTTAAACATGGGATACTATTTTGAAAGGTTAAAAAAACTTCTTAATATTATTTCTTGGATTTCCATGAAAAGGAAAACCCAAAGGTCAGGCAACAACTGTCGTGTTTGGAAAGGTCGTGAGACATGAACCCGCAACCGAAGGGAGACAAGGGTGGATCACCTACCACTGTCATACGTGATGTCCTGGTTTGTATAATATAGTTTTTTTAAATAGTCTGAAAAATGAATTATAAATTCATTATTTTTATAACCCTATACGATTATGATAGATAGAATATTTTTGAATACTATTATTTTTTGGAGTGAAAAAAGAGTTTGTGGTAGGAATTAGTTGAAGAATGAAACTCTACTTGTCAAATATATTTTTTTCCTCTTATTATATGAATAAATAAATTATTAAACTTTATTGAATGGATATTAAAACCAAAAATGTGTTATCATAATACCTTATATTTTTTTTGAACTAATGATATTTTAAATCATTATAGACTGATGGCTTTGAGGCCCTCAATTTTACACATGTTTGGGATTGATGACCTAAATCGCTCCCTATAAATATTTATGTTTTTCCTCCAATTATGTGTCTAAAATTTCCACCAATGTTATCCTAATCGAGATCATAATTTGGTGGGGAATTTTTCATTTACCTTTCCTTCTTATTAAGAGTAAATATTTTGAAACCAATTTCTGATGTGGGTTTTCACAAAGGTATTTTTCTATTTTTAACCTTTTATTTTCAAAGAACAATTTCAAATTGCAAGGATGCAATTTATTGAAGGAGGGTAGAATGTAACACCCAAAGATTTCATAGTATCCAGCGTTAATTTTTTTGATTTTCAAAACACTTTTAATGGGGGAAGTGAGAACCCTCAGAGGATTAAACATCAAAAGAGATTATAGCTTTGTTGAAAAAAAGTTTGAGCCGATTGGAATCCCTCTCCCTAAACAAAATCCCTGGGATTGAATTTACCTGTGAGTCTGGGTAGCCCTAAAGGATTCCTTCATACTGATTCTCCATGTTTTTCTAAGCTTTTGCAAATTCCACCTTGTTGATATTCCCCATATTGAAGCATCTCAACAGAATGCAGGCCAACTTATCAATCCACACACCAACCTCCTTAGTGGAGGTCACACGAATCATTCTTCTCATCTTATTCAGAGCTTTCAAGTCCTTTTATTCTTCTTCCATTTCTTTATCTGAGTGCATAAGTAGGTCTATGTGATCCAACACTAAGCATATTTTTCAATGCGGGTATCCAGTGAAGTTTGACTCACATTGCTGTCCAAGATCCCTTGTCTCTGTTCCACTCGGGTGGTTGGCTGGGACAAAAGCCTCACCACCTTCACCCACCATGTCATATGATGTGTTGGGATCTGTATACAGGTTTCTCATAGATATGGGAGCTTTTGAGGGAAACTTTCCCTTACTCACAGGTTGTATATAGTACATTATCTCATTAATGTAATTCAATAGCTTGCGCTACACGTAACACGGAGTTCGAGCGCACCACAACTTACCAAACTAGCCGTTCAAAAAGTGGGTATGAATACTATTAAATTAATTTTTAATATTATATACTCTATATAATTTGAAAATCTATATTCTGTATTTCTTAGACATAATATAAGAAAAAAAAATTAGATAAAAGAAATATTTTAAAAAAAATACAGTTTTACTGCCTTTTAATGGAGAACCTTTTTTTAAAACCAATATTTGACACTTTTACATATTCAATTAAATGAAATTAAATTCCTCTTTATAAGAGGGACATAAAAATTTATTTTGGATAAATTTTTGGTACTTTTCTGATAACTTTCATATTTTGACAAATAGTGAAGAATACTATATATTAATTGAAAACAACTTTTTTAATCGAAATAATTTATGGTGTTAAATTATGAATTTGAATGGTTTTGAAGTATGATGAGCTTATATTTTTATTATTTAAGACAATTTAGGTCATTATAAATAATTTCACATTTATATTTTACATAAACATATATCAATCTTTTGATATTTTATACTTTTAAAAAACCCACTTTTTGGTTTTTTACAACACGAATTAATTTTAAATTAATAAATGAAACTTATTTGATTGGAATTTGGTATATTAGATTCGTTTTTGAGTTTATAATATCAAAATTATCTTAGAGTGAATTTTTGGTATTTTTCTGAAAACTTTCAATTTTTGACAAATAGTGAAAAACACTGCATTATTATTTAAAATCGACATATTATTTAAATAGTAATATTTTTTATTTAATTTTTTTTAAGTCAAAAAATATATATAATACCCATATAAGTTCAGTTTAATTAATTGGAGTCATTTTATAATTAAATAGATGTTTAAATTTTATTGATCCTTTTAACCTCATTTACCCACATTCTAGGCACATTAGCAAATTTGCATAAAACCAAATTTTACCACTTCTGTGAGTTGAATTTAAAAAATATAAGAGACACAATTGACATCATTAAGTAAAATTTGATTAAATAAGATGAAAATAATTTTTGGTGAATTGTAACTTTTCACTTTTTTTTACCATAATTAAATGTAAATAGGGTTACTAAAGGTAATAATGATATTATAATTACCCTAAAACATGTAATAATTCTATTGTATAAGTTTAATTAGACCAAAAACAATCTTAGTAATAAAAGATAATCCTCTAGATCTAATTGGATTATATTAGGACATTTATTATTATTTTATTTATAGAAGAGTTAAAAGTATTAAATTCAATGTTTATTAACAAAACCATTTTCAATATAGAGTTATACATAAGATAAATTAGACTATATATATTTATTAGAAAGATAAAAATATTTCCTACATAATTTTTTTTAATAATTTTTAATGATTAAAAAATTTAATTTATTTATGACATAATGATGACGTAGTAATTAAATTCTTAATAAAATATTAAAATAGTTTATATTATAAATATTAAAGTAAATAAAATTTGAATGTTTTGATTCCATAAAAGAATTTTCTAGGTTAATATGATATGTTAGGGTTGATTATATAAATTTCTTTCTAAGGGATAATTTCATTATTAATTTCACAAAAACAAAATACTAAATAGTGTCAAAATTGTCAAAAATTAGTTTTTAAAACAAATACTATATTATTGGTGGATATAATATTCCTAAAAATCTAAGGTTCATACAAAGGGATTAAATAATATTATATATGTCATTAATTAATCACTTTAGGTTCTCATGGATGTCTAGAGAATGTTTATTAATCATGTAGTGTAATAACAGGAGAGGACACGGTAAAAGTTAAACTATTTAACTAAGAGTTAAATCTAAAAGATAAAGTTAAAATGGTGACCTAAACCTGTCTAAATCCTATTAGTTGATAGTATTTCGACCCATAACCACCTAAGGATTGAAATAAATTTATTTAGATCCATTAAAAACAAATATTATTGTATACTAAATTAATATTTTATTCTTTTCCGAAAGGGGCCATCACCCCTTCTATAAAAGGGAACTTCCCCTTCTCCCAAAATCACACCTCCAAAGACATTTGGATCGGACAAACCCTACCCAAATATCCACCCAACTTTCCTCACATCAACCAAGAGTTATAACATTGATCAGAAAAACAACCTAATTTCCCCTTTTGATCAACTCAAAAGGAATCACCCGAAGAAGAGGTAATAATTTCCGCACCCACATTCAAGTTCCTTTCTTCTCCCACTTCTGATTTATTTGTTGTTTCCATAAAAAAATAATAACTCCAGTAACTCTTTCATACTTTAATGTTATTATAAATATGGTACTACCATATTTGTTATTCTATCCATCATATAAATGTCAAAGTCACGATACGTGCGTACGTACAGGTTACCATCTCCATGCCGTGGTGTAGTTTGTTATTCAAACACTTTATTATTTGTATGGGTATAATAATGTGTATAACTTCTAGAAATAATAAATATAACCTTTTAACGATTATTTATATATGATATAACATCCAATTATATACTATTTCACCATCAAAATAATGATATTGTCGCTTGTGTTTACGTACAACTTACCGTCTCCATGACGCATTGAGATGTCATTCCCCATTATAAACATTCAAGAATAATTTTCATTTGATGATTAAAAATAATGTTTAAAGACTTGATATCATTATGGTTATGAATAAGGTATATCCTATCCATGAAAAACTTGACTTTCGTATCAAAGTATATAAAGGAAAATGAATCAGTTAACAGTGGAAGTGATGATACTACTGAAATAACATTAACAAAGAAATATTAAAAGATCATATATGATGTCATATTAATGTATATGGTTCTTGTATAATTTAATAACAATTATTCCACCATTATATAGGAGGTTAACCTACCATCGACTAAATAAAAGTACATGGTAAGAGTTAATTTCACAATCTCATTATTATCTGAGTTTGTATTTACGAAACTATCTACTGGGACATATTTATTATCAATTTCCATGTTTCATAAAATAGTTTTCAAAGGGATAAATTTTAAGGGGATCTTTTAATAAAACATCATTTTAAATGTTTTAATGATTTATTCTTTTAATCCTTTCTCATTACTTTCCATGTTTTTAAAATGGTTTTAAGGATTTATTTATATGGACATGAATGTTTTAAAATGATAATTATATTCAAAATTTTCAAACTGGTATGGGATACTTTGATTAAAAAATATCTTTTAAATGACTTCAGTTATAAATTATTTGTCTTTTAAATGATTTCATGAGAAAGGGATATTTCTATCAAATATTTTTACTAATTATTTTTAAGTATGTCAGCTTCATTTACATGATATTATTCTTGATCAAGGTTGATTTATTATACAAATCTTCCATATTTTATTGATGTTTTTGAAATATGTTTGACTGTGGATGTGTTCTTTCTATACCATTCATGGTTAATGGATAAAGTATTGAAATTTCATATGCTAGTTTTAATATGAATGTTTATGTTATGTCCATATTTTTCGTATGAGGAATGCATTGGACTTAGTAAGTGTTGGGTGGAGCCCGCTATAGCTCCTCGATGCATTGGTAGGTCTGATGAGACAAACTAATATCTTGACACAAAGACTTGACAAAATATTATTTTTAGTCTTGTCACAAGGCCTTGAAAATGTGGTTATGAAGTATGGAATTATTCATTCCATCATTATGAAATTGGCTATTGATATTGCATGTGATTATTTGACTAATAGAATATCCATTTGAATAAGTAAATAGAATTATTTGATTTATATTGTCCATATTATGCATAAATTTATGATAAAAAGCGGTATGTTTTAGTCTAATAAATTTCCTTAAATTTTTATGTATATTTATGAAAGTTTCTTCTATATTATTTTCCTTACTAAGCATCCAAGCTCACTGCCTTCTATGTTTTATTTTTTCCAGGATGCGAAGAATTATATTATGACATACCTGTAGGGATAGTCTAAGGGATATGAACGTGGTCAATTGAGATAATGTTTTTTTTTTCAGTTTAAAATGTAATGTAATGTTCATGCATGTAATCTATTTTCTAACACTGCTAAACTGATCAGTCCTTCGAGAATTGATTTATTGTAATCATGCCAATGTATTAAAATAATGCACCGAATCTGGGTAACTACGGTCAGGGCATTACACACAAAGTTATCAAGGTAGTCCTTAAATACTATATTCATCAAATATATTAAAATAGTAGGTGAATTTGTCATTTCTAAGGGTATAACAACAAACTCAGAATGCCCATATCTTGATCGGAAGGAATTTTTTTGGAATATCTTCTTTCTTCACCCTCAATTTATAATAACCACATCAAAGATCAATCTTAGAGAATAATTGAGCCCCATGAAGTTTGTCTAATAAGTCATCAATTCTTGGAAGAGTTTATTTGTTCTTCACTGCGATCTCATTTAGTTCTCTATAATCAATGCATATATGCATTGATCAATCGTTCTTCTTCACAAAGAGAACATGTTCTCCCCAAGGAGACACACTCAGTTAGATAAAACCCTTCTCCAAAAGAACTTTGAGATGGTTATTTTATTCCTCCAACTCCACATTTTCCATCCTATATGGGGTCTTTGATATTAAATTAGATCCAGGTATAAGTTCAATGGAGAACTCTACCTCTCTTTCTAGGGGAGGTCTGGGTACCTCTTTAGGAAATACATCAATGTATTCCAGGATGATGGGGAAATTTTGTATCCTTATACTCTCATTTACTTCTTCTTCTTCACCAATAAAATCCATAAAAGAAGGATATTATAGGTTCTTCTGGACATATATCAGGTTGATATATCTCTCATCGGAAGATAACTATAGGTTTTCCATTAAAGACTATTGAGATATCCTTACTTCTACATTTGATCTAAGCATTATACTTTGAGATCCATTCCTTCCCAAGTATAATGCTAAATTCCAGCATGGGAATGAAAACTATATTTTCAATTAGATTGTGCTCACTAAAGTAAATACTATAGTTTCTAAACACTATGGTACATGGATGATCCCACAAGGGGTCATGACTGAAAACTCCACTTTTAGAAATTTAGGGGTTGATTTTAAATTCTTTGCAAACATGGTGGAAATAAAAGAATTCATAGAACTAAAATCAAACAAAGTACTTAGTAACTTTGAGACCACAACACAAGTATCTGCCACCATATCATTCGAAGCTCCAAAATCAGCAGTCGTGATTGTAAAATCATGTCCCTGCTCCCTTGGCCTTTGTTGAGGTTGATGGTGGTTCCCCTCCACTTCCCTAGAATTTTGATAGTGACTAGAAAAGTTCCCAAGTTTTCCACACTTATAGAATTGGAAATCATGTAGGGTATGTAGTATATTCCCTTTTTTGTTTGTGTTTCAGTGTTGAGGTTTCACCTCACTATGACAATTCTGCATGATATGGACATCTCTTGCACACTTGTAGCACTTCCCTCTCCTGAGTAGGTAGTTCCCAGAATCCTTCTTCACAGATTTATTACACATGGTAAGTTTCACTTTCTTGCCCCCTCATCCCTGGTCAAAGGTACTCTCCAAGATTGGATCCATTAGTCACTTCTTTTCATTGGATTTATGAGACCACTATGTCTCAACAAACACTAGTTCGACATTCATTGCACTTTGTATGATCTCCTCATAGTTTCCACAGCCTCAGTTGGCTATATTTTTCCATAGATGAGGTCTTAGTCTACCAAAGAATATATCAACCTTCCCATTGGGATCCGTGATAAAGATTTTAGTGTAATGGGAAAGTATTTTGAAGTTAATCTTGTAGATTTCAACAGATTCATTATCTTTCTAATTCAGATCAAGAAACTCCTCTATTTTTTTCTCATAGAACAAGGAAAATACTTTTTGAAGAAGATACCTAAGAACTCTTCCCACTTAATAGATTCAAACTCAACTCTTAGACTCATGTTTTTAATTAGTTCCCACCACTGATCAGCTTCTCCCTCTAAGTGGTAAATAGATATGGTGACCTTCTCTTGTTCTGAATAGTGGAGCACAGAAAAGGTCTTCTGTATAGAGTGGATCCACTATTCAGAAATCAATGGGTCGGTCGATCAACTGAAGGTTGGTGGTCTTTGATTCATAAAGGACTCAATAGAATGTTGTTCCTTTCATGATGAGATTGTTCACTCTACTTGATTCAAGTTTTTTCCCATAACTTGAGTTAGTTGGTTCATCATTCACTTGAAAGTTTCCATTATGCCTTCCATCAGAGGGCCGTCAGCGCATGGTCTATTGTAGTAACCATTTGCAAGGTTCCTCCTATTTCCCGCCATTTTCGAAAATAATAAAACCTTACTTATAATATTATTTCACTTACAAATCATTTTACTATAATGTTTTTTTATTTCTTAAAACTTTATTCTTAAACATATCATTCTTTAACAACAATTACATTTCTCTATAAATCTATCACAACGATTCATAAAAATCTTATGATTAATCAAACATATCCCCTAGGAATGTCAAAATAGGAGTGAAGAAAGGCCCATTTTCATGTACTAGGATACCTTGGGTCATGCCTGAAACTCCTTGTCGGATTTTTTACTCCTAGTAACATCTGTTCCGTAGCCACATCCACTTGTTCATATCCAGATAGGGATTTATTTCTTCTGAAACCACTTAACATTTCACTAAAATACCAAGAATTTTCTTATATTTAGACTTCTATATAGGGTTCATACTAAATTTTTAATCCCCTAATTTCCAAAAACAACTAAATTATCCTTTGATACCAACTGTGGAATCCCACCTTTTTATTACATAACTTTTCATTACATTTTACAAACAGAATATCTTTATAGTCTAGTGTCTTGGAAATCAGTACAATATACATGAAAACACAAAACATTATTATAATACACTGGTAAGGATTTTTCATAGGTTCATCCTAAGTAAAATTACTACATCTCATAACTTGGATACATATATCAAAAGAAAGGGTGAGCAAAAGGCCCAGTAAGAAAAATAAGTGAAACAGTTTACATGTGATCTTTAGCGATATCAATAAGAACATGAAGGACATCATAAAGGAATGATAAAGAGGCATATAAGAAATAATAACTTGAATAATAACATGAAAATGTGGCTAAAACATTTAATTTAGACATTCATGAACATATCACAAAGTTATAACCCCGTGGTATCATAAACATTACTAAAGTAATTCACCAAGGTATTGTAAAACGTATCATCCCTAGAGATTAATTTTTTTACCCAATGAATTGGAGAGATATTAGGGAGATACATAAATATTTATTTATTTTAATGTGATCAACATAGATCATAATCCTACATTTCATAAATAACCCAAAGAGAATAAAAGAAATGGGTTTATATCAAAATCGCGATGTTTTAAAAAGTTCTTAAAAACAATATCATTATGTCATTTATAACCCATGGAAAAGGGAATAAGGGTTTTATTTATTTCAATTACAGAATAAAATATATCATTTTTATTTCTTGATAAATACAACTTTAAATGAAATAGTTTTGGGTATTCACATAAACAAATTAAGAAAATTTCTTGAAAATAAGAGACATTTTGTGAAGAAAATTCTTCAACATAACAACTATATAACATGGTTTCAGATAATTTTAAAAAGAGAGTGGAAGAGGGTAAAACACTCCTAAATAAATCATAATACAGTATATGGATAAAATAAAATAAAAATAAGATCATGGTATGGATATTTTAATGACATACCACATGAAAGGAAAACATGAAATAAAAGAGAAGATACAATTTATTTTACGAAAATTCGGCAACATAATGGTGTCAATTAAAAATTCAGAAAATCAGTTGATGAGATAGGAAATAGTCTCTAGTAATTCAGACATAAAATGGATAGAAATAATTACATAGTGGAACATACCCCCGCATAATAAAATGAAAACTAGAAGACATATCATAAAATAAGTCATGAATGAAATTGGATGGTGAAAGGTTCCCTTACCTTGAAGATTAACTTCAAAAGCTCAGTGGTTGGGACCTTGAGGGGATTGAGGGAACCCTGTAAGGAATAATTGGGAGGCAAAAAGTCCAGATAAATGTTGAGAAGGGATTTTTAATGAAATTAATGAAGTAATGGGTTGGTATTTATAGAAAAAGTGAGAGAATATTTAATTAATTTCCAAGGGACACCTCATTAGTAGTATTTAAAAAACCTTGGGCTTACCCATGGTATATTACCATTGTATTAGCCACTTGGGACAAATCATGAAATATATTACTATACACAATTCTACCAGAATTATTAAACCATTATTACATCATTAATGATACCATTAATCACACTGAAACTCTAAATTTTATTTGTATAATTCATCAAAAAAACATTTTATTAAAATCTCATAAATTCACCCTAACCTAATATTGATGATCTAAAGTAAAAAAATTAACTAAATATTATGAAAATAATTTTATAAGTATGATATAATTAATTTTTAGGTAAGAACACTATTTACCTGAAAAAATACTAAAACATAACTAATAATTTCGAAAACAGTTATTTACTTATGTTGTTATATCACATTACCATTCAAGATTCCTAAATTATATTAATATTTTCTTAAGTGAGTTTACTATTCTATTGGTCACATTATTATTCATAACGGTAATATTACTTTTCATAATTTTTGATTCACTAAAAATTAAGTTGATCTTATAGGAATCTAAATTTTTTACTGATCACAACTGTAGATGTAGCATCCCAAGTAAGTAATGAATAATAGATATTTTTATCTATGTCTATTAATGAATTATATAGTGTTTTAGAGGCTTAAAATGTGAATAAATCCAATCTTAAACATGGAATACACTAATATTTTTAAAAGATTGTTCTACTGCCTTTTGATGGGAAACCATTTTTAAATCAAAATTTTGACAATTTTATAAGCACTATTTGTCTAAATATACTTATTATTTATGATTGGGACATTGAAATTTACTTTGGTTAAATTTTTGGTATTTTTCCGATAAAGATCATTTTTAATGAATAGTGAAAAATGTTGTATTTTAATTCAAAACCTCTTTTTAATCTAATTTATTTATATGATTAGATTATCTTTTGAATTGGTTTTAAAGTTAAATTAGTATATATTTTTACCATTTAATCCAATAGTGGTTGTTGGAATTAATTTCACTTTGAAATTGGACTTAAACTAGTGTCAATCTTTTGATACTTATTGTTTCATAAAAACATGTTATTTGCTCTGACAATGGGAATTAATTATTAAATTAATTAATGTAACTTATATGTTTTGAATTTTGTAAAATATACATCATTTTTGAATTTGTAATATCAAATAAATCTTAGGGTGAAGTTTTGGTATTTTTCTGAAAAACTTCAATTTTTGATGAATAGTGAAACCACTAAGTGGTACTTAAAAAACTAATTTTTCATTTAAATGAAATTTTACCACCTCTGTGTTTTGAATTTAAAAAATAAGATATACATGGTTGTCATTAGTAAGTAAAATGTTGTTCAATGGGATTAAAATAATTTTTTTGGTGAATAATAACTTTTATGTTTTTATTCGCGATTAGAGGTAATTAGTGCAATTTAAGGAAAAAATGATATTATAATAAAACGAAAATAACTAGAAACATGTCCTACCCTTATTGGATGTGTCATGGCTGACCAATAAATTCCATGGGTCGACTTTGGGACCCCATGGATCCACCTTGGTAGGAAAATGACATTAATAACTTTTTATTTAAAGTTAAAATGAAAATGTCACAAACATGAGTTGTTTTACTAAAACAATTTTTAAATGGGGTTATACAAGTTATATTTTTTACTATAAATATTCATTAGAAATCTAAAAGGATTTAATACATCATGATATTTTGTTTATAATTTTTAGACATTAAAGAAATTAAATTATTTATGACATCATGATGATGCAGCAATTACCTCATTATTTAACGATTTAAATAAAATGAAAAGATAATGTAAAATCTAAGACATAAACATGTCAAAAACATATTAGATGAGTATATTTAGAACCCTTATAACCATATCCTAGAAATAAATCAATGTGGTACCTTTAAAACCCTAAACTCATTTGAAAATTATGTAACCTTTTATAACTTTCCAAGAGTGCGCCTCCTCTCCTCTTATAAAAGGCCCCCAACTCTACCTCCTTACCGAAACCTCTAAAGCATTTGTCTTGGACAAACCCTGCCCATTTTGTCTCTCCACATCCCTCTATTACTCCTCTAAGCCTAACATTGGGCAGAAGGCTTCCCAAGTAAGCCTTTGAGCTCAAATCAAAAAGAGTTACCCGATTTTAAGGCAATGTCTTCTCTTGTGTTCTTAGGTTTTATTTTGCTTCTCCAACCCAATAAACTCTTTTTATTCATTTCTTTTCTAACAAAACCAATATCTTCCATGTACTAGGATGTTTTTATAAGAATTATTCTAGCTACAATTACACACACCTACATCTAATTGTTAAAGAACAGACTGTTTCCGTGGATGGTGAATTTCTGCCTCACAAAACGATGATTGTTCAATATTCTTTTAACACCTTAAAAGGTAGCCATTAAGATGAAAATATATTTATATATGATATATAATATGTTTATGTTTTACTTAAGCTTCTGTATTTTTAATTTATGGCATACCTTTATGATTTCCATTATGGGTAAATGTGATATCTTCATTTTAGGAAGTGCGGACTACTGCCCCCTAAAAGTGATTTGATTCGTTAATGCCATATGTGGGACGTATAAAGGATGTAATCAATGAAATTATATATGATATTATACTGGAATTATAATATACCTTTATATCATTATGATTCCATTCCATAAAATATGAAATAGAAATGAAATAAGCGTTCATGCGTACGTACAGCTTACCGTCTCCATGAACGGTGCATTTCATTTCTTACCTCTAAACATTATGTAATATTATAAATGCATGTATATACTAGATATATATGATATATGTGATATATAAATCATTATTATAGCTCGGGATATAATAGATACATGAACAACTTGTGATTATAAAGAGTTTATTTTTGACTCAAGTACCAATGATCGTTTAGACGACCGTTATTAACTTAAATAATTACATAGTGTTCATGACATGGTAATAAGTGATATAAAAGGAATAATGAACTTGGAAAATGTTCTTAAGCAAGTTGAAATTAACTCAAGTTTATTATTCAGGAGGTTAAAGAACGATCGAGTCAAGTCGGACCCGAGGTATGGGACTTCGTCTCAATCTCCATTCGTTGAGGCATATTTTGTTTTATACACAACCTTCTTTTATATAGTGTATAAAACCATTTTACTTTTACATTTATCCAAAAGGAATATTTTTTATACTAACCATTTTACTAAATGACAAAAGGGAATGTTTTTGTCGTACGTATGCGGCGACAACGACTTCTCCTTCGCCGTGACCATTATTTGAGTTTCGGCTTCCTCTATAAGCCATACCTTTTTTTAAAAGAAAAATAAATACCATGTTTTACTTTTCTTTTATTTTGATATTGAAAATGGTTTTCATAATGTTTTTATATCAATGTTTTATATTGATATCTTATGATTGAAAAGTGGAAATGTTATGTTTCCTTTATGCATGTTTTTTGTGATACGATTATGTTATGGTTTTTGGGCATTATTATGAAGACGTGTGGTTCTGTGATAAACTAAGGGCGGGTGAGCCCGATATAGATCTCCAATGCATTGGGTAACGTGAAGTAGTTAAACATTATGGTTTCTCCGAATAGATTTAGGGAATATACTGTGATGGGTATTCCAAACCTAACCAAGAGGGTTACTCCCTACGTAAGAATGTTATGAATGCCTCAAGATACCTTTATGTCATATGATTTCTATGATTTATTCATGATTTTATGAGGTATGTTAAAGTGCTTATGTTTTATGAGTAAAGTATGATTTCATTGATTCTTATGTATACATGTACTCATGTTTCCTTTCAATATTTTTATATCCCTTACTGAGATTTTTATGCTCATCCCAAGTTTTTGAAATGTTTTTCATAGGCCAAGGTAAAGGTACATGATATGATGATAGTGACAAGGAAGTGTCAAGAAAGAATCCATGTTTTATTTTAAATATGTTTCCATTGATGGACAAAATGAATACTATCTTTTATTGTAACCACTTTGTTTAAGTGTGGGATGTAATGCATGATTTATGATATAATTCTCTAAAACTCTAATCCTAAAATGATCCTCAACGTGTATTCTTGAAGTAACTCAATATTAAGTAATGTTTAAGGTTGGGGCCATATAGTTGGTATCAGAGGTCGGTTTAAATAACTTTAGGAGTTAGAATTCTATTAAATGATTATCCAAAAATATTTTTTTATGGTCACATTGGAAATGATATAGAATTTACAGATTACCGTGTTGCTTAGTCTATGATATGTATGTGTTAAGAATGATTTTTTGTAAAGGAAATAGAGCAGATTTTTTGGGAAGGCATATAGTGGAAAATGACCTTCTGAATCAGCAACCAGAGATGGTCAAAATCTGAATTGAGCAGTTTACTGGAGTGATGGCTCAGTTGAATCTGGTGATAAATGGTGGTTGTGTTATTGATGATATTTTTGTGTTTTCTAAAAGTAAAGAGGAGCATGAAAGTTATTTAAGGGTTATTTTGCAAACCTTAAAAGAAAAGAAATTGTATGGGAAATTCAGCAAGTGTGAGTTTTGGTTGCAACAAATTTCTTTCCTTGGTCACATTTTTTCTAAAGATGGGATAACTGTTGATCTTTCAAAAACAAAGGTTGTTGAAGAATGTACAATACCCACAAATGTAACTGAGATTTGTAGTTTCCTTGGTTTCGCATGCTATTACCGAAGTTTTGTTAGAAATTTTTCACGGTTATCTAGTCCAATGACTAAGCTAACTCGGAAGGGTATTAAGTTTATCTGGACAAAAGAATGTGATGATTGTTTTCAAGAACTAAAAATAAGATTGGCGAATGCTCCAGTTTTGGAACTACCTTCTAGGAATGGGGAGTTTGTTATCTACAGTGATGCTTCATTGAAAGGACTTGGTTGCGTCCTAATGCAGAATGATTAGGTAATTTCTTATGCTACACGTCAGTTGAAAACTCATGAGGTAAATTACCATACACATGATTTGGAATTAGCTGCTGTTGTTTTCACTTTGAAAATTTGAAGGCATCATTTTTATGGAGTAAAGTGTGAAATATATACCGATCACAAAAGTTTAAAGTATATATTCACTCAGAAAGAATTGAACGTGAGATATAGGAGATGGCTAGAATTAATCAAGGATTATTATTTTACAATTGATTACCACCCAGGAAAAGAAAATAAAGTGGTTGATGCTTTGAGTCAAAAAAGTAATACTTCATTTACAATGTTGTGTTTGGAACGTGATCATTTGGTTAAGGATTTGATGATATTTGGCATAGAAGTTGTTACTACAAGATGTTATTCAGTTTTGTTTGAGGTATCAATGAAATCTTCTCCATCAGACAGAATCAAGAAAGCACAGAAGCAAGACAGTGAGTTGCAGAAAAAGGTAGAGCTGGTTCAGAAGGGTAAGTTTCCTGAATTCAACATTGATAATGATTGTGTTTTGAGATTTGGAAAGAGATTGTGTGTGTTGTGTGATTCACATTTGAAGAGATATTTGTTATGTAAAGATCATAGTTCTCCGTTTTCATTTCATCCTAGCAGTACAACGATGTATAGAGATCTTCAGGAGTATTACTGGTGGGATGGAATGAAAATAGATATTGCTGATTTTACAGTGATGTTTTTGACTTGTCAATAGGTTAAAGTAGAGTGGCAGTTACCGAAAGGGATGCTTCAGCCTTTACCAGTGCCAGAGTAGAAATGGGAAAATATATCCATGGACTTTGTTGTGGGATTGCTGAAGACACCTCGAGGTACTAATGCAATCTGGGTTACTATTGATCGCTTGACTAAATCTGCTCATTTCCTTGCTATATGAGATACTATTTCCCTAGATCAACTTTCCCATTTGTATCTTAAAGAGATAGCCAGGTTACATGGAGTTCCTCTCTCCATTGTATCTGATCGTGATACCAGGTTTACTTCTAACTTTTGGAAAGACCTTCAGAAGTCATTGGGTACTGAATTAAATTTTAATACAGCATTTCATCCTCAATCAGATGGCCAGTCAGAACGAACAATTTAGACTTTGGAAGATATGCTACGTTTTTGTTCGATGGATTATCAGGGAAGTTGGGACCAACATATTTCTTTGGTTTAATTTTCAAATAATAACAGTTTTCATTGCGGTATACAGATAGCACCATTTGAGGCGTTATATGGGAAGCGGTGTCGAACTCTAGCTTTTTGGGATGAAGTGGGTGAAAGGAAGCTGATGGGACCAGAATTGGTAGAAGAGTTGGCAGAAAAAGTTTAGCTGATACAGAAACACATGAGAACAGCTCAGAGCAGGTAGACGTGTTATGCGGACAACATGAGGAAGGATCTCTCTTTTGAGGTAGGTGATCATGTTTTTCTCAAAGTCTCACCATGGAAAAGTGTGATGTGATTTGGTAAGAAAGGAAAGCTGAATCCAAGGTTCATTGGACCATATGAAATTCTGGAGAGAGTTGGATCAGTTGCTTACCGAGTGGTTTTACCTATGAGTTTATCTTAGGTACACAATGTTTTTCATGTTTCAATGTTAAGGAAGTACATGCCAGATCCATCTCATGTTTGAGTCCAGATGTAGTTCAGCTGGAAGAGAACCTATCTTATGAGGAACAACCAGTCCAGATTCTTGACCACAGGGAGCAAGTGTTACAGAATAAGGTGATTCATTAGGTAAATGTTTTGTGGAAAACCACATGATTGAAGAGGCAACATGGGAATCTGAAAATTCAATGAGGGCTAAATACCCCCACTTATTCGATAAGTAAATAAATTGTGGGGATGCAATTTCTAAAGGGGGTAAGGATGTAACATCCCAAGTAAGTAATGAATAATAGATATTTTTATCTATGTCTATTAATGAATTAGATAGTGTTTTAGAGGCTTAAAATGAGAATAAATCCAATCTTAAGCATGGAATACACTAATATTTTTAAAAGATTGTTTTACTACCTTTTGATGGAAAACCATTTTTAAATCAATCTTTTGACAATTTTATAATATCTATTTGTATAAATAAACTTATTCTTTATGATTGGGACATTGAAATTTACTTTGGGTAATTTTTTGGTATTTTTCCGATAAAGTTTATTTTTTTAATGAATAGTGAAAAATGTTGTATTTTAATTCAAAACCTCTTTTTAATGTAATTTATTTATATAATTAGATTATCTTTTGAATTGTTTTTAAAGTTAAATTATAATATATTTTTTACCATTTAATCCAATAGTGGTCGTTGGAATTAATTTCACTTTGAAATTGGACTTAAACTAGTGTCAATCTTTTGATACTTATTGTATCATAAAAACACGCTATTTGCTCTGACAGCAGGAATTAATTATTAAATTAATTAATGTAAGTTATATGTTTTGAATTTTGTAAAATAGACATCATTTTTGAATGTGGAATATCAAATATATATTAGGGTGATGTTTTGGTATTTTTCTAAAAAACTTCAATTTTTGATGAATAGTGAAACCACTAAGTGATACTTAAAAAACTGATTTTTCGTTTAAATGAAATTTTACCACCTCTGTGTTTTGAATTTCAAGAATCCTACATACATGGTTGTCATTAGGAAGTAAAATTTGGTTCAATGGGATTAAAATAATTTTTTGGTGAATAGTATCTTTTAAGTTTTTAATCACGATTAGAGGTAATTAGTGCAATTTAAGGAAAAATGAAATTATAATAAAAATAAAATACCTAGACACATTTCCTAACCTTATTGGATGTGTCATTGCCGACCATGAAAATCCATGGGTCTACATGGGGACTCCATGGAGCCACTTTGGTAGGAAAATGACATTAATAACATCTTATTTAAAGTTAAAATGAAAATGTCACAAACATGAGTTGTTTTACTAAAACAATTTTTAAATGGGGTTATAAAAGTCATATTTTTTACTTTAAATATTCATTATAGAGATAAAAAGATTTACTACATCATGATATTTTTTTTTAATTTTTAGACATTAAATAAATTAAAATATTTATGACATCATGATGATGCAACGATTACCTCATTATTTAACGATTTAAATAAAATGAAAATATAATGTAAAATCTAAGACCTACACATGTAAATAACCCATTGGATGAGTATATTTAGAACCCTTATCACCTTATCCTATAAATACATCAATGTGGTACCTTTAAAATCAGAAACTCATTTGAAAATTAAGTAACCTTTTATAAATTTCCGAGAGTGCCCCTCCTCTCCTCTTATAAAAGTCCCCCACCTCTACCTCCTTAACCACACCTCTCAAGCCTTTGGATCGGCCAAACCCTGCCCATTTTGTCTCTACACATCCCTATATTACTCCTAGATGCCTCAATTTGGGCATAAGTCTTCCCAAGGAAGCCTTTGAGCTCAAATCAAAAAGAGTTAGCCGATTTTAAGGTAATGTCTTCTCTTGTGTTCTTATGTTTTATTTTGCTTCTCCAACCCCCTAAACTATTTTTATAAATTTATTTTGTAACAAAACCAGTATCTTAAATATAATAGGATGTTGTTATAATAATTATTTGAGATAAACTTACACACACCCACATCTAATTGTTAATGAAGATACTGTTTCCGTGGATGGAAAATTTCTGCCTCACGAAACGATGATTGTTCAATATTCTTTTAACACCTTAAAAGGTAGACATTAAGATGAAAATATATTTATATATGATATATAATATTTTTATGTTTTACTTAAGCTTATGCATTTTTCATTTATGGCATACCTTTATGGTTTCCATTATGGGTAAATGCGATATCTTCATTTTAGGAAGTGCGGACTACTACCCCCCCAACGTGATTTGATTCGTTAATGCCATATGTGGGATGTATAAAGGATGTAATTAATTATATTATATATGATATTATACTGGAATTATAATATTCTTTTATATCATTATGATTCCATTCCATAAAATATGAAATAGAATTGAAAGTAGCGTTAATGCGTACGTACGGCTTACCATCTCCATGAACGGTGCATTTCATTTCTTACCTCTAAACATTATGTAATATTATAAATTCATGTATATACTGGATATATATGATATATATGATATCTACATAATTATTATAACTCTGGATATAATGGATACATGAACAACTTGTAATTATAAAGAGTTTATTTTTGACTCAAGTACAAATGATCGTTAAAAAGACTGTTATTAACTTAAATAATTACATAGTGTTCATGAAATGGTAATAAATGATATAAAAGGAATAATGAAATTAAAAAAGGTTCTTAAGCAAGTAGAAATTAACTCAATTTTATTATTCATGAGGTTAAAGAATGATCGAGTCAAGTCAGACCCGAGGTATGTGACTTCATCTCAATCTCCTTTCATTGAGGCATATTTTGTTTTATACACAACCTTATTTTATATGGTGTATAAACCCCTTTGAATTTTACGTTTATCCAAAAGGAATCTTTTTTATACGAATCATTTTACTAAATGACAAAAGGGAATGTTTTTGTCATACATATGCAGCGACAAAAACTTCTCCGCCACCGTGACCATTATTTGAGTTTCGGCTTCCTCTACAAGCCATACCTTTAAAAAAAAGAAAACTAAATACCATGTTTTACTTTTATTTTATTTTGGTATTGAAAATGGTTTTCATAATTTTTTTATCAATGTGTTTTATTGATATCTTATGATTGAAAAGTGGAAATGTTATGTTTCCTTTATGCATGTTTTTTGTGATACGATTATGTTATGGTTCTTGAGAATTATTATGAAGACGGGTAGTTCCATGATAAACTAAGGGTGGGTGAGCCTGATGTAGCTCTCCAATACATTGGGTAATGCAAAGGAGTTAAATGTTAAGGTTTCTCCTAAGAGATTTAGGGAATATACTGTGATGGGTATTCCAAACGTAACCAAGAGGGTTACTCCCTACGTAAGAATGTTATGAATGCCTCAAGTTACCTTTATGTCATATGATTTCTATGATTTATTCATGATTTGATGAGGTATGTTAAAGTGCTTATGTTTTATGAGTAAAGTATGATTTCATTTATTCTTGTGTATACATGTACTCATGTTTCCTTTCAATATATTTATATCCCTTACTGAGATTTTTATGCTCATCCCAAGTTTTTGAAATGTTTTTCACAGGTAAAGGGAAAGGTACATGATATGATGATAGTATCAAGGAAGTGTCAAGAAAGAATCCATGTTTTATTTTAAATATGTTTCTGTTGATGGGAAAAATGAATACTATCATTTATTGTAACCACTTTGTTTAAGCGTGAGATGTAATGCATGATTTATGATCTAATTCTCTAAAACTCTAAACCTAAAAAGATCCTCAACGTGTATGCTTCATGTAACTCAAGATTAAGTAATGTTTAAGGCTGGGTCCTTATAGTAGAAGACTATTTTTTGAAAAAAAATTCACATTATTAATTATTTTATATATAAAAAATATTTTTAAATAATATTTTTCTAAAATTCTCCAATAATATAGATCTTCTATTTATTCATCATATATTTATCTTGAAATTTGAATTTCAAAACTTTTACCGTAATAAGAAATGAAAAATTTATTCATACAAAAGGATTACACAAGTTAACTTAGGCCTCATTATATATCCCCTTATAACACATGAATATTACCTAAGAGTAATGTGTGCAAGGGTGATAGAATTTTGGGCCGGCTCAGACAACATTTCCTGAGTGGTGATTTTTATCAGCTTGAAATTCTCTATTAAGTGATTTTGTTCATGCTTAACATGTTGGAGTTAATCTTGGGCTTGGTCCAAAGAAAATACCAATGATGCTACCTCCTTCCCAAACTCCGATAGATGGGCCTCATACGTTCAATGTCTACTAGATGAGGCCATTGACCATTCATTCTGTATTAATTAATCATGATCATTTGTATTTATAAACAATAATCATAACATTTAGTGTATAGTTTCTAGTGGTCATATTGACCAACAGTCATATAACAGTTGAAACCCAACAATATCATTTTAATTATACTCACTTCATTAATTAAAGGATACCATTGGGTTGAGTATAAAAAAATAACACACAAAATCAAGAAACAAATATTATTAAAAAGTTTAGGTCATTACATTTATCAAGGAATCAGATTATAAAAGAGTTTTCAATAAAAAAAAGGGGGATTTTGATGGGAAAAAGTCCCTCGAAATCACTAAATCATTTTTAAGGTTATTTTGTTTGTTTAAAAAGAAGGATCTCAAGGTATAGAAGATCGAGAGGTGTTAAAAAAGAACAGATGCAAGGTGGCATTGGTTTCATGTGTTTTTCAAATTTATGGCATCCTAAATTTGGAGGTTTTTGAGCTTCACAAAAAGTGTATTTCCTTGAATTTCTCATAAAAACATGGAAAAGACTTGAATTTTACAAATATGGGATTCAAGGAGAGTGAATCATAGAGATCACAATGTTTCTAACAGTGAGGTATACGATTATGATGAGTTTTGTAAAATTGTAGAGGTGAAAAGTAGTACATGTGATCTCTATGGTGGTTCAAAGGAAATGATATTTGCTGAAAATAATTGTGGATGAGGAAGTGAATCATGGTGTTAAAAATCAATTGATAGAATGATCTACAATAGAGGTTTTCAATTAATAAAAATTTTCATGGTGCATTATGAAGCCGAGTTAATTACGACTAAAATTTTGGAGCTCTCCGGTTTGGGCGAACTTGATGATGACTTTTCATAGAACGCTTGAGGGTCGGTGGAATCACCAATAAATAAACCTTGAACAACTCAAGAAAAATAGAGATATCCAACAAAAAAACCTTAATATATTGAATTGTGAAGGAGGTTTTCATATTAGGGAGCATCGCGAATGAAAAGAGAATTCATAGAGGTAGTTTATCTCTGTGAACAGAAGCCATGCCATTGAGGCTAGTTCATCTTTGTGGAGGACATATGATTTTAAAAGGCATATTTATCATTGAAAAATCGCAAAGACCAGTGTGAGACTTGTAATTTAGTGAGCTCTGCGATCTAGTGAGCTTTGTGAACCTGTGAACTCTGTGAACATGTGGGCTTCATGAATATTTTGGAGAATTACGATGGATTGTTTGAACTTTTAAAAAGTGGGAGCTTCTCCAAGGCACTGTGCTTTGAGAAAGTGTTTCAAAATGGATTTTCCAATGTATAGTGGAAAAGTTGTATTCATGTAGGGATGAAAGTGGAACTTCAACAAACCATATATCCACAGTTTAGGATATATGTATTCATGCAAATAAAATGACCTATAAGTCCATAAACTATGATTGGATCCATTCTAGAGAAGTGAGAAAATGAAGAGGAAGAAGGTTATCCTCTCCACTGACAGTGATCCAGAGTTAGATAAATAGGGAGTGACCATTGGGAAAGCAATGAGCTTACCCTAAACAATGTAAACATAGTGATCTTGGGCCTAATAGTGATCTATCTCAAATCTCGTAATTTCTAGTGAGCTTTAATGGATTTGGTACATCCACACATCACCATTGTATGATCCTTTTATGTATCCCAATGAGAATTAGCCAAGAAAAATTATCATTGTTAGTATTTTTTTCTTTTCATCATTGCATTGAAAGAATCATCATCAGATAAATAAGAGAATAATAAGATTAGTATTAAATCATAAGTGCAAATAAGGAGATCCTTATAATAAAGAGGTAAAGATCTAATGGGGCCTAAATAATTTTTGAAAGAATATCCATACCCTGATTCACCCCCTCTCAGGGTATCTAGTCCCTAATTATTCCAAATAGTATGGGATCATAGGTCAATGAATCCACAAACCCTATCCGTATGTCCTGCTAGATGTAGGATCAAAATCCTGCTCAGGGAGGTCACATTAATTAAAAAATTTCCAACTAGGGAACAAATTATGATAGGGAATCACACTATAATATCATGGAGGGACACCACAACTATATCTGAAACTCAACCTCTAGAAGAGATTACAATCCAGCAATATGAATTTAATGGAACACTGAACTCTCAAGAGAAAGGACCAAGGTAACACACTGAACCTATATTGGTCCAAACAAATAAAATAAAGATTCACAAGAACTCTTGAAGGAGGTAAATAGTGTGTAATAGAGGGAATATGACATGTCCAACTATCCCTTTGCCTGCCTATATGGAAGATCCTCACACAACATGTAGCCTCCAAATATATTACATGTAAAAGTAGTACACAATATGTAGGGAAACACAGTCGGCTGCCTGTGTTTCTTGGTCTTTCCCATTTTTGGGTGGAATATCCATGTAGTTGTACATGACATGTGGCTGATTGTTTACTCTACCCATGTGACATTACACAAGTAATCCCATGTACACCTTTCTAATATGTGTCTATGTGGGACTAAACAATTTTCCATCTGGTCGTGCATCCAAACCATGTTTTTTTTCTTGTCAGAGTACTTGCCGAATCAACCAAGGAGAGACTCATGTTGTGGTGATACTTAATTTCATCTCAAACCCTAGTGTCGTAGCCAGGGGTCACACATGGTATGTAACTCTGGATTTCATGTCTTTTTATTCATGATTTTCTAGTGGCACTATATTCTATCATTCACATATACAGATTCTATGATCTTGTAGGAATCTTCAGATTGTGGTTCTTTTGGACCATGACAACACTAATCTATAGAAAACCATGCTTGAATCTGATCTAAAAATGGATCTACAAATTTTTATTCATTGTATGCTGAAGGATGTCAATGAACACAAAATCATGTTTCTAAAACCATACAAATTTTCATTACTTAAACTATCCCACCACCATCTTTCCATGATATTCCCAAATCTATGATATCAGACCATTACTGTACGAAATGGGTGTGAAATTGATCAGGATATTGTCAAACCCTTGGACAAATAGGGAATTCCCATGGTGAACGAAGAATTAAGGGAGAAAAGAACAATAACAAATCAAAGGAAATGACCATGATCGATGTTCATTTTGATATCAATTAATATTTGTGAGAAACAATGATTAAGGGATAAAAGAAAAAGAACAAATGAGAGGAATAAAAATTGATCGATGTTCATTTTAATATCAATTAATTTCTGTGAGAAACAATGATTAAAATAAATAATCCAAATCAATTATCCTAAAATCACCCTACAATAAACCCATATCATATATATGCATAATCAAAAGATCAATCCATCATTCTATTGTTCCATGTTTTCAATGAAATCAACAATAGGGAAAGGAAAAAATTCAAACAAATTACCTACCTCTATTTGGATCAATCACTGGTGAAGAATGATACGACGTCATTTCCTTTTGCAAGATCCTTTGAATCTGTGGGGTGTTGATCGTAGATTCATGACCTGGTTGTACTTTACCTTAGATAATTCCTCCAATGTTCACACTTGTGGATTTATAATGATTCTAGGGTTTCCATATAATTGTGTTTTTAAAGAAACATCAATCAGCACATTAGAGAAATGAAAATAAAATAATTAAAAAAATTACTTTCTTCATATCCACACCCATAATTACTTTCCCCCAAATGAACCATGATGACTAAGGTTAATTTGTTCCTAGGGTAAAAACTAAATTCTGAACTCCACAGTGCCCTCAGATTTATGATATGGGCCTCCATTCATGAGTTATTCAACTTTTTGGGGAAAAATACATGTCTGTTCTATTGAATATATTTAATATATTTCAATGATTTATTTCAGGATCAATAGGCTCAGAATCGCTTGTCATCTAATTGAATGGTCTCAAAAATATTTTACAAAATATTGAAAAAAATACATAGAAGATCTGAGATGTTAATTTCTCCCCACCTTGGGGCTATATGCCCTTAAACGTTAAAACAATGGTTACCCAAAGAGAGGTGGGTACTGAGCCTGAATATGATCCTCCGGCTCCCATGTGATCTCTTAATGATTCTTGTGGTACCAACAGAAATGCACAAGAGGAATTAATCACCCATGAAGGATCCACGATTTCTGATCCTTGATCTCTATCAGGAACTCTACAAAGCTATCTCCATCCTCGATTTCCAAATCACCCTAGTTGATGAAGTGACATGGGTCTTCCATGTACCTTCTCAACTATAGAATTTAGAAGATGATACATACTTGTTATAACTACGGTGGTAGAGCTAAAAGGTATGACACCTTAGAAAATATACACACAGTCTAAAATGTACTAAGGAATCATTGAGATAACTTGCTTCCATGAACAAATATCCTCAATAAAAGTGAATATGAGACCCTTAATAACACATGGTATCTTTCCTCAAACTCCGGAGGTCTTCCTTTGCAGTTTTAATAAGACATATGATAGTTATGTGAATTATTCATCTACTTCTGGATGATTGGATTCGTCCCTATAGTTGCTCACACAAACTCTAGGTCCATGATTGCTTACTCTCCTGGTCTATTCCCACAAAGTTGTGACATTCTAGGTCACTCATAAGAATCCTAAAATGGTGTTATGACAATGGTTTGATGATACATTGTTTTGTACACATACTCCACCAAGGGTAGTTGATCCTCCCAACTGTGGCCAAAGTCCAACATGCAAGCTATTATAATGTCTTCCGTGACCTGGATGTTCTACTCTATCTGGTCGTCAGTATGGGGATGAAATTCCCTGCTCAAGTGTAACTTAGTGTCAAATGATTATTGTAAACCACTCCATAAATGATACATGACATGAGAATTATGTTCAGAGATGATCATCATTATAACCCCATGGATTCAGACTATCTCCTTCACATAGAGGCATCTGAAGCTCCCCATTGTACTCTTCACTCAAATAACTAAGATGTGAGCTGACTTGGTGATTCATTATACAATGAACCATATGGAATCATGTCACCTATATGTACATGGTATGTCTATAAAAAAAATCCATGGATAACCCATCCCAGTTCCACTCTGTAACCTCAAGGGGTTAAGCGAAAATTGATGGAACTTGGTACTCATCTTTCACCTAATGACAAGTGAGGCCTTGAGAGAAAAACTCCGAAACTCCATTCATTATACTTGGAAACTAAAATTGAAATATTAAGTATTATAATAACTTTACCATGCCTAGATTTACCACCAAATGGGATGTATGAAACCCCTGCAACACCACCTCCCACAACACCCCCTCCCGCAACGTCATAGGTATCATAACCCATACTAAGAAAAGGATAACATGATCCCCACATTTAAAATATCCATCAAGATAATTTACATTGGATATCTATGTATTACTGGTCTTATACTCAGTATCTCCATGATAAAAATCCCTATAATTCTATAAATTTACTGGGTTAACAACCATCAATTGATGATATGAAGCACTATCCTTGTCCATGATGGAGAACTTCTCTGACCCCAACCAAAAACTAAGAATAAGATATCCTATATAGAGTGGCATACACAATATTCCCCTTTAAAATATTATAGAAAACCATGAAGTCATAGTCTTTGAGAAACTCTAGCCATTTCCTTTATCTAATGTTTAGATATTTTTTAGATGACATATACTTGCGACTCTCGTGGTCAGAGTAAATGATAAATTACTCACCCAAAAAGTGTTGTGTCCACATATTTAAATATAAGTCTTTCACTTCTTACTAAATATCAGGGGTTGTATTGTTCTTCATAGTTGGTCTCAACTGGCGTGAACTATAAGTAATAATTGCATGCCTCTTTATCAGCACACAACCAAGTCCGGTCCCTGATGCGTCATAGAATACTACATACTCGACACCCTCATATGAAAATATAAAGATGGGAACAATCATAAATCTCTATATCAGCTCATAAAAGCACTTATAGAACCTTTCCATCGACACAAAAGGATTCCACTTCTAAGTCATGTCTCACAAGGTTGATTCAACTCTGGACAAGTCGGGTACAAACCTTTAATAGTTCCCTACCAAAACAATAAAACTCCATAACCTGACAACACTCTTGGGTGGATCCCATGAAATAAATACCTCAACCTTCATTGGATCCACTGTTATTCTAGTCTATGATATGATGTTTCTTAGAAAGCTGAAATCTCAAATCCAAAACTAACACTTTGAGATCTTCCTCAAAATATGCTTCACTTGGTATGTGTCTAGGACCATCCTCATGTGTTTCACATGCTCCTCCTTGGATTCCAAATACACTAGTATTTCATAGATGAATAAAAACATGAACTAGTCTAATAAAGGAAGAAATATATGGTTCATGAGTCCCATGAACACTACTGTGGAATTCATCATATCAAACAACATCACCAAGTACTCATAGTCACCATAACGACATCTGAATGTTGTCTTTAGTATATCCTCATCCTATACTCATATTTGGTGATTGATTGACCCAAGGACAATCTTTGATAACCATCCATCCCCTATAAATATATCAAACCATTCATTGATCCTTGATATACGATACTAATTTATTAGGGAATCCTGATTCAATCACTGGTAATCAACCCATAACCTCAATCTACAATATTTATTCTTGAAAAAAACACTGGGGATTTATAAAGGGGAACACCATGTATCACAATTACATTCTCCTACAAGCCCTCCAATTTCACCCTCATCTATCAAAACACCATGGGAGCCATCTGATATGCTGGTATGAATATAAGTGTCGTCTTGGGATACAAGTCGATGCATAATTCTAACTGTCGATTGCGAGGTAAATCTGCTATGTTATCTGGAAAGAAGTCGTCATACTTCACCACCGCTATAGGGAACCAATATCCTAAAGCATCCACTACTCTAGGTGTCAAGATATCCAAATGATGAGTAATTGACTGCACTCTCTTATCCTTGATCTCTTCCTGTACTACCAAGGTTTCAATTTCACCAACAAAAGAAAACATCATTCTATTGTTGTGGATACACCGCATCCATCGCCTAAAATAGTCAACCTAGGAATTAACTATAGATAGCCAGTGTATAACCAAGATGACTTTATAAGGGAAAATTGCTACAATGAAGTGATCACATACAAAACTCTCGCCTCTAAGAATCATATCACATTGTTGACACAAGTGTTCAATCCTTAAGTCACTGCCTATCATATTCTCTGACTGCAATGGTTGAGCCAAAGGCACAATCAGATTATATATGTCTCAACACCAAGATGTTTAAAGGAAGGAATTGATAACACTTGTGAATATAAATAATAATGATAAAGCAGAAGACACACATATCATACCATGTATCATCCCTAGATCCTTCGGGTCCTAAGCCTCCTAGCATGCAGCTATCCTCATCCCTTCCCATTATCTCTTTAAGACCTGCATGGACCACCTGGGGGTAGGGGTGGTAAAAGTAAAAACCTTTGACCACCTCTTTCCACCCTTCCCCCCACTATTCTGTGTCCTCTTCCCTATCTACCACCATATTCCTACCTCTACCTCTACCTCGGTGTTCCCTCGACCATCCCATGATTATCTATAAGACGTGTTGGGGAATATTGGGCCATATGACCCCAAACCATGTAGAAGAAACATAACCTATCCCTCGACTAATTTGAACCAACCCCTGAGATCCCTAAACTACTAGACCTAAGTCCTGGGATGACCTCATAAAGTTATTTAAACACTTGGATCCCTATGAATACTATTGGAAACTTACTAACAAGGTCTCATCTACTAGGTGGCCACTTCTAGATCTCACTACTAGGGTCTGATCTTTTAGAAATGTATCCATTAGAAAATCCCACTCAAGCACTCTAGCATAAGTGGGAATTTAAAGAGATATCATTGATGCCCTGATATCCTCACATCATCTCTGTTTAAAGGTCTGAGCTCTAAAGAACTGGCCCCACACTACATACAAGGAGTAACACACGAAACCAGTAAACCTCCCTGAGTAATTTACCTTGGTCATACTTCCCCTATGAAGATGAAAAATCTCTGGTATAAGTACTGATTGAAACATGGTAGAACTGAACTCCTCTCTAAAGAGACACTAAAAGTCTATCTAAAGTAGAGATATATCATTGTGCGACTAAGTTACCAAGATCAAACATCACTTAGAAGGTCCCTTAAGAATACTCTCCCTGAGAAATTACATATGGTCAATAGGGGTCCTCACTAAGAAAAACATGTGACTGACTACCGCTAGACAGTCCTCATCCACTTGGGGGTCTAGCTCACCCCAATAATAGTGATGTTTCTTCCTCTAAAACTTGTGAAATTCATGAACCAAGATGCATCCTCAGCTTGTACTGCTAGCTCTAGATACTACTCAACATTTGGTGGTGTAGTTGGTAAACCATCCGGAGGTGATCACTCTGGTAAATGACCTTATTCCGATGACTCATCACTATAAATACTATAATTGGTGGTTTTCCCAATCGATATATACCAACGGTTTGATGAAACCATTGGTATACTGTAAAAAAAGAAACATTGGAAAACAGTTTCTTGAAAATGTTGGCAAATGTGTAAATATAGTAAAGATTTCACAACGGTTTGAAAGAATCATTGGGAAATCAGTAGTTACTATAACATATACCAACAAATTTACTAAACCATTTTTAAAGAGAGGATTTCCCAATGGTTTTTAAAAACAATTGGGAAAGTTTTCCCCAAATACCCAGCACCCCTCGGTCTGATTTCTGACCATGAAGACCCAAATCCAATGCTCCTACAAAAGTTTTATCTGCCTCGAAACTCCTTCTAGTCATAGATCCATCATCAATCAATCAATTTTATATTTATACACTTCAAATTAGTAAGTGTTACCTTAGTTTTAATGTTCTCCCTTTATTTTATCTATTTTCTATTTTGATTTGGGCTAAATTTGAGTTCCTGCAGTCTGTGGCATACTGAACCCTTTGATTTGTTTTCTGTTTTTTGTTATTCACTTCAAACTTGGTAAATGGTTTTTTAGTGGTGTGATATGGTATTTTATAAGGGATTTAGTTTAGTTGAAAATTGGATTTGGATTTTGTATTTATAGTTTTTTTTCAAGGAATAATGGGGATGATATTTATATTGAGGATGAATTGGATGCTGGTTGAGTGATGGATTGGAATTGTGATGTTGGGTGGAATGGTTATAGGTAATTTGTAAGGTATTATATGGCTATTTCTACCCCTGAACAACCCCACCCCACCCCCATGTTCAGCCTCCCCACCACCCCCTGGAAACCCTCCCCCATTGGACAACCCCCCACCCCCCTGTACCCCCACCCCTTGGACAACCCCCTCCACCCACCCCTGGAAACCCCCACCCCGACCCTCCCTATACACCATCACCCACCCTCCCTGGACACCCTAACCCCCCATGGACAGCCCCCTCCCCCACCAATCGGGACACCCCCACCCCTGGGCACCCCTCCCCTTGGACACCCCCACATTTGGACACCCCCACACTTTTGACAACCCCTCCCCCACCCCACTGGACACCCCTAACCCCTGGACACCCCACCCCACCCTCCCTAGACACCCCTCATCCCCCATGTATAGCCCCTCCTAGACACCCCCACCCCCTTGGACAGCCCCTCCACCCACCCACCTAGACACTCTGCCCCCCTGGACACCCTCCAACACCTTAGACAACCCCCCTCCCTTAGATAGCCCCCCCTAGACACCACCAAACCTGTTAAACACCAACGCAGATCCTAAGTGCATGGTCCCATTTTAAAATTGGAATTAACAATGTAGTTGATTTCCCCTTTCCCCAATGAAATTTCTTAATCGACCCATAGAGCCTTATAAATTAAATTTTTTATTTTTTGATAAATTGAATTTTCATGTTTTGATAATTTGAATGGGGTGTTTGGAATGAAACGGATAATGCATGATGGTTTTCCTTTCATAATGAATAAAATGATTTTAAATAAAAATACCTTAAGGGGGATACAATAGAGTTAGGGGGCTTTCCAAGTGTGGGGGGCTATCCAGGTGGGGGTGGGGTGTCTAGGGGGTAGGGGGCTACAGGGGTGTGGGGGAGGGGGTATGATCTGCACAAGGAGGGGTGTGGACTGTCCAGGGGGTTAGGGTGGGGTGTCTATGTGGGAGAGGGGTGTGGGCTATCCAGGGGGTGGGCTATCCAGGGGGTGTGGGGTTGGGCTGTCCAGGTGGGGGAGGGGGGGTTGGCTGTCTAGGGGGTGGGGGTGGGATGTCCAAGTGGGGGAGGGGGTGTGGGCAATCTAGGGGTGGACTTTCCAGGGGGTGGGGATGAGTTGTCCAGGTGGGGGAGGGAGGTGTGGGTGGTCGATAGAGGGGAGGGGGTAGGCTTTCCAAGTGGGGGTGGTGGGAGGATATCCATGTGGGGGGTGGAAGGATATTTAGGTGGGGGTGGGGGTGGGGGGCTGTCCAGGTGTGGGGGGTGTCCATGGGGGTTAGGGGGTGGGGGGGAGGGCTGTAGGGGAGGGGGGCTATCTAGGGAGGGGGGTGGGTTGTGAAGGACCCCAGGACACCCTGAGAGGGGAGGGGTGGATAAGGGTGTCAAATTTTTCTTTTAAACTGACAGATCTTGTTGAAACTGATTTAACCTCTATGATGGATTTGAGGATAAATAAAACATCCACATGCAAAGAGATGACACATCACTTTTTACTTGGTTCTCCACTAAGGGCTAAGTAAAAGGAGCATACACCGACAAGTTTTTGGTCGTTCCAAATTCTATTATTCTTCACTCGTTGTGGATTACAACGGGTTCAGGCACAATCACTCTGTCCCAAGCACACTGCCTTTAAAAAAAATTCATGGACAGATCACTAAGTCCCTTGGACCACTCCCATTGACTCCACCTAGCTCACATCCTTTGGTGAAGTCCTACTCTGTTTATAGACATGAATGTCTCTTCATTATTGCTAATGAATGCATCCTTTGTTTTATGTAGATGCTATGTTACAGTCTAACTTTCACCTGTAGATGAATCATACTTAGTACTGAAAGTATCAGGCAATATTCCAGCTTTCGTGCAGCTCTAAAAAGATAGGAGTTCTTCAAGCACACCTAGAACGCTTCTCCAAGACGACGTGTAAGTTTCAAGATGGCGCGCAAGTTCACCTCTGCCACTTGCACGACACTCACTTATTCAACTTCAAAAATGCGTGACTCACACCCTTTTATTCCCAAATGGATTTTAGTGCACAACCATCAACTACCGCGCTTCTTCAAATCCTGGAACACAAGTGTCACCAAATCCCCTGGGAGACCCCTCCATCACCAACTCCAAAGATGGGCGACTCACACCCTTTCTCTCCCAAAACACCTTGGATTCATAGCAAACAACTAGAGCACAACTTCTACTTGGGTGAACCAACACCACTTGCGCGACCACAACACCTGCATGACGGGAGCTCCAATTTTCTCTAAGTCTAAACTTTGTATAGAATGGGAAAGGTTGTCCCTCTATTTAAAGGAATTTGGACACCCTGTGCAATGGCTTGAAAGTATCCCCTTGGCATGCAACTTTCAGCACGTAAGTCTCTACCGCACAAGTCACTTGCACGACCAACCCTAAAACTTGGGTGCCCCTACATCCTTTGCCATATTTTTATGATTTGATCCTGAAAAACATATGTCACGCAAGTTTCCAAGCCTCCAATTCATCGGTGCACAAGTCTCTTTTCCAACAACACTTTTCTTCATTTGTCAATTTTGAGATCCAGAAATTTGGAAAACACTGGAAAACGATGTCACTTTCAATAATGTTGTCTTCTTGAACTGTATGATCACTTTACTGCCACACGTTATGAACTTCCACTGAGGATTAAAAGAAAACAAAAACCATACTCCAATTCATACACATAAAGACCGTGGTTCCAACAATATTCCCTTTTGGGTTTGTTGGAAATCAGTAAATAAATTCAATAGAACACCAGCCATATGCAAACCAAAAAATGAAAGAATCAACTCAGGAAACACTCTAAGTCTACGTGAGCAATGCTCGGTGCAGAAAACAAGAGGGGAAGCATGAATTTGGTTCCTGTTTTTTGGAATTCTCAATGACACCTAAGAAATTATCTTACAGTGTCACAGAAGAATTATATACCTGAATTTATTACTTTCTCCCCCATTGAAAATAATCCAAAAGACCAGCAATTTATTCATTTTTCAGCTCAAACCACACCCCCCCTTGATAGTATCTCCTCCACAAACCTACATCACATCCATAAATAGATTAAAAAAAATTAACAAAACTGGGGAGAGTTGAATTTCATAACCTCTGTACACACTGGCAGGTGGATGAACACCGAGGTTCAACTGATGCTTCACAAACATAGCCACTAACAGTGGTTTCGTCAGGACATCAACCACTTTCTCATTAGTTCCGACATGATCCATTCTAATCACACCCTATTCATATTTCTCTTTGATAAAGTGATACCTAATTTCAATATGTTTTGTACGAGAATGAGGAACCATATTCTTTGTAAGATCCATTGATCTCTTATTATCACAGTAAATCACCATTGGTTTCTTCACCTCATCACCAATATCTATTAGTTGTTTCTTCATCCATAGAAATTGAGTGAATGCCTTTGTGGCAGATATATAATCAGCTTCAGTAGTACTAAGAGAAGTACTCTCTTGTTTCTTTCTCAACCATCCAACACATTTATTCCCAATATAGAATTCTCCACCATTGTTGAACATTTTTTCCACTACATCGCCAGCCCAATCAACATCATAAAATGTTTATAATTCACTATTCTTTCCTACAGAAAATTATAACCCAATGTTATGAGTACCTCGAATGTACCTCGTGATTCTTTTTACTACCACCATATTTTAGTCTTTTGGATTACTCTGAATGCGGGCCACTAGACATGTTGCAAAGACAATATCCGGTCATGTCGTTGTCAGTTACAGTAGGCTCCCAATGATTCTCCTACATGTGGTGGGATCTATAAAGATCCCATCCTCATGCTTTCCTTGTTTTTTTTCAACTACAATCAGAGTTGACATTGGTTTGGATTCATGCATATTAGACTTCATCAACATCTCTCTTGCATACTTTTCCTGATAAATGAAAGTGTAATACTTCTTTTGAATCACCTACAACCCCATGAAATATGTGACATCCCCAATCATAGACATTTCAAATTCTGATTTTATGTGATTGGTAAGTTTATCCACTAATTTTTTCTTATTGCCACCAAATATAATGTCTTCAACATAGACTAGAACCATGAAATGATATTTTGGATAATTATTCACATAAAGAATGTGATCTACTCATCCTATTTTGAATTCCAGCTTTTTGAGATAAGTGTCCAACTGGGAATACCATGCTCGTGGTGCCTGCTTCAACCCATATAGAGCATTCTTCATTTTTCAGAACATTGTTTCATCAGTACCATGAACAAAACCAACTGGTTGTTTAATGTATAGATCTTCGAGTACACCATTCAAGAATTATATCTTAACATCCATTTGATATACTTTATATACTCTTTGGAGTGCCATGGCAAGGAAAATCCAGATTGACTCTAATCTAGCCATTGGAGAAAATGTTTCTTCAACATCAACACCTTCAATATGGTAGTATCAGTTGCATACCAGTCGTGCCTTGTTTCTAATAACATTTCCATGATCATAAAAATTGTTGTTGAATATTAATTTTTTACCAATCACATTTTGAACTTTGGGTCTCTGTACAAGATCCCATGTCTGATTCTTTTCAATATGATCTAACTATTCATTCATTCTTTCACCCATGATTCATCCTTTCCAGCTTCTTCAAATGAGGATGAATCCATAACTGACGGAAATTCAGATTGCGTGTTATTACTCGTCCACCTTTTTTTGTGGGTGCACTAATTTACCCAATTATGATAGATGGATCAATATCAGCTCTTTGATTTCTCCTGTTATGTTCAGTTGCTTTCTCTCTAGGCAAGGTTTCCTCTTCAGATTCTTCTTATGAGTCAACATCATGATGCGACTGCTCATTATTTTGTCCACCTTTCTCTATTCTTGTATTAATAGTTACTCCGTGTTAATTTTCTTCCACACTTTCTATCACATCATCATATGAAATCCGTGAAGAATTTGTGGTTTTCTCTTCAATGATCTTAACATCACCGCATACCATGATCCTTTATAATTGCTTGTTGAAACACTTATAGGCTTTACTATTCATTGAGTATCCATGGAAAATTCATTCATTTACATTGTCACCATAATTCCCTTGATTTCCTTCTTTGTTTCTGATGAAGCATTTACTTCAAAAAACATGAAAGTATTTCAAAGAGGGCTTCCTTCCATGCCACAATTCATATGGTGTATTCGTCTCACCCATATAAAGTTCTGTTTGATTTTGAATATACACTACAACATGAACAACCTATTTCCAGTAATGTCATGGAATACGACTCTCAATCAGCATAGTTCATTCCATGTTGTAAACCTATTGATTCCTACGTTCAACAACTCCATTTTGTTGTAGAGTTCTCACAGCAGCTACCTGATGTTGTATCCCATGCTTCTCCAGGAAATTTTCAAAATCAATGGACGTGTATTCCCCTCCATTGTCAGATCTAAACACTTTGATTGTTTATCCAGTATCATTCTCGACAATTCACCAATAAGTTTTCATGGAGTCAAGCACTTGTCGTTTGATGTGAATGATCATTATACATGTCATTCTACTGTAATCATCTATGAAAAGAAAAAAGTACCTTTCTCCATGAGTTCGACAATATTAATCGGCCTACATACATCTGTATGAATTATATCAAGAAGATGAGATGCCCTGTAAAGACCTGTAAATTTCAAGAAATTTTTTTTCTTAAATTCTTTGGGATTTTACGAGTACGCAGTTTTTTACGGAACCTGATTCTGACACCCGGTGACCCCGGAATAAATTTCCGGAGTTTAGCTCGGGTACGTTCAGTGAATGAACGAGCGATTTTTTCCATCTTTTGAACTGGTACTCGGAATTGAAATCTGAGGGAATCAATGAAACCGCAACGCCAGTAATTTCTTATGAGGACTTTTACTGTAGATGCGTTTTCACGGGAGAAGGAGTTACATTTTGCGGTTTAAATAAGAAGAGAATAAAAATGTGGAACAATTTTTATTCTTTGACTAAGGCAGTTTTATCCTACATGGGGGAGTTAGGGTGGGACCCACTGGCATCCTAACTACCCATGTGAAGGTAAATTTGAGGTGGGTCTCGCACAAGCCCCAACCCTTCACATTCCCTAAAACTGCATTAAACCCTTGTATTTAATTGGGTAACTCCTCCTCTCCCCACTCTTCCAATTTAATTCATTCCAAAACACATTAAATTAATTAATTGAACCTCATAAATTAATTTAACCTCATCAATTAATTGAATTAAGTATTTGAATTTGTAATTTTGAATGCATGGCAAAGTAAAATAAAATAAGGAGAAGCCTTATTTTATTTTTGGTTGGTGGTTTGTGTTGAGAATTGGTGGAGAAAGAGCTCTAGTTTCTTTTGAAGAATTTCATCTTCAATGAAGAACGACAATTCTCTGATGAAGAACATCAACTCAGTGGTCCTGGTTTTCTCCATCCTCTTCTTCCTCCTCAACAAGGGAGGAGACACTGACGACGACGGAAACGATGCCATCGTCCGCGGCGCTTGACAACCGTGAACTTCCTTCGAGGTAGGGGTTAATTATTTTGTTCAATATTTATCATCGAACTTTGTGGATTAAAATCTGGCCACTTGTCATCATTATAACGGGAGGAGATCGGACTACACAAACATGACCGATCCTCCTCCCCCTTTTCTTGTTGATCACCGTTGACGTTTGAGGCGAAGACGGCATGGTGCGGTTGCACCCCAGGTGGATGAAGAGGATTGCAGCCAGAGCGGGCCTCGACGGTGGTGCGCGGCACCGTCACACCGCGCCAGAGAAGCTGAGGGAGGCCCTGGCCGGAGTGGGCCATAGCGCCATCACACCGCATTGGTTGAGCAAGAGCTTCGGCCTTAGGCCGCGACAGTCCAGCAGGGGTAGCCGGTTGTGCCGGCCGCCGGCGTCTCCAAGAGGCGGGACCCTTAAGTGTGCCGCGGTTGCTCAACCGACCGAAAATTAAGGCCAACCATTTTCTAGAAAACCGGGGGGTCGTAACCCCCAGACATAATTTTAGGGAGGACCCTACAAGGTCCGTCGTTTCCGCAAACAGGGGCGGTGCCCCGTTTGCACCCCGCTCGGCCAGCACTGAGTCGCGGCCGGCTTCCGAGCCGGGCCGCAGGCCGCACGGGCTGGGCCGGCCGTGCCTAGCTATGCCGGGCCACGCCCAATCGGGCCAGACCTGGAACCGGTTTGGGTCGACCCAGTTCGGGCCGACCTATGGGGTATTGGGCCGGGTCGGACCGGGCCCATACCCCCTATTTTCGGACCAGGTTCGTTCAAATGCCAATATCTTGGGCTACGGACCTCCGATCGATGCACCGTCAGTTGCGTAGGTATCCTTGGATTGATATGATAGTTTCAATATATTACACTTGAGGTTTTGACTAAGTTTGTGTATGACCGGGCTGGTTCGAACCCGAAACCAACCGGGCCCTTGGAGTGGAAACACTTATAACTTATGGACCAGACGTACGATTGACGTGCCGTAAAATACGTTGAATTAATCTTTGTAAGATGCTTTTTTTTAATTAATACACTTGATTTTTGTACATAGCTGGAGTATGGTCGGTTTAGTTTTAGCTTAAAAACCAACCGGGCCCCTGGAGCAGAAAATCCAATATCTCTCAGACCGGGCGTTCGATTGACACGACGTCTGTCACGTTGAGTTCCTTTTTATGAGACGAAACTTTGTGATACATAAACTCTAATCCTCATGATCGATGATGTACCGACCCTCTTGTATCGTGTATTAGACCTTCCTTGAATCGAGCGTGCTGTGTGCGGGAACACTAGAGCTGGCTGCGACTGCCACTGTACTTGGATCCTACGTGGGTTCGGCAGTGAGGACGACTGGACTTGGATCCTCTGTGGATTTGGAAGCGATGAAGACTGTTCTTGGATCCTATGTGGGTTCGATAGTGATCGTTACTGTACTTGGATCCTACATGGGTTCGGCAATGACGACTTCTGTACTTGGATCCTACATGGGTTCGAAAGAGGAGATGATTCAAAGGCTACATCTAATCACCTCCACCCCTCTTCATGAGTAGTATACCTGTGTGAGATGATTCTTGATTTTCAAAAATTATCATTGATATGATTGACTTGCTTTCCTATGTTGACTGGGTTGTACATGGGCTCGAGAGTTGGAGTCGAACTGGAATTGATGAATTAGGTATATGTATGGGCATATACCTAAGTAGAGTAGATTTATACTTCATGTTTGTATCTTTCCTTTGTGGTTTATCCTTTGTGGATTCTGAGAGGCCTTAGAGGGTCTCAGGATCCCTACTGAGTATCGTATACTCACCCCTACACAAGCTATTCCCGCACTACATTGTGTTGGTTGCAGATGACGGACAATGATGGTCGTGGTTGAGGCTTGTGGTATGGGACGGTATCCAGAAGTGGACTAATAGGCGGGACTTATACAGAGCAGACAGATGGATTCGTGGAGCTGAGGAGACCATTTGTACCCACCCTTCAGGTGGAATTCCTGGAGAACGTCTCAGTGGATGTTGCTTTACTTTTCAGCTGTTGTACTTCACTTTTCTCAGTTGTCCTTAACTTTCAGTTGGGTTTGTATACTGGCCCATTTACTTTTAAACACTTTCTTTTGTACTAAGTTTACATAGTGTTTACTTCATCTTGCATACTCTATTGGGTTTGTTTTCTTATATAAAGGAAATGCATTCCCTTTTATTTGGATTTACTCCTTTGGTGCTAGTCTCCAGCCCCTGGCCTATGGAAGGCGGGCTTGGGGTAGTCACGGCATGTGCCCCAAGGATAGGTCATTACAAATTGGTATCAGAGGAGTCAGTTATACTACAAAACTCAGGACCTTGATAATTTCTTCTATGTGAAGCAATAGTGTTAAGGGTATTGAGTGTGGTTATCAGTCCAGGGAGTCCAATGTTGGTGTTGCGGCCGACTTATCCATACACTAGGACCCTGACTTCTGATTTCTAACTTAGTGCACGAAAACATTGGTTACATGTGTGTTATTAATTTTTTCTTTCTGATTACTTTGTGTCAGCTCACCAAGTATACTGTATTAACCATGGCGCACCTATTTCTTTCAAGATGTCCCCACGATGGCAGCCAACTAGGGTTCTGAGATTTGTGTGAGATGACAGCCCACCGAGCGATGAGGCCTCGGTGTAGGGCCCATTACAGTGGAGCCACCAGCTGTACCTCTACCCGTCAAGCCACAGATTCCACTAGCCCCAGTAGTTGAGAGTGCACATCTCCTGAGTGCACTGCATGAGTTTCAGCATCAGAGGCCACCCAAGTTTTGTAGAGAGACGAACCCTCGGGCAGCTGAGGATTGGCTGGAGGCTGTTGTCCGAGTCTTCAGATTAGTAGGGACATCAGCTGACCTTATGGTGATCCTTGCAGTGAGTCTCCTGCATGCAGCAGTAGGTAGATGGTGGAGCTTGATACTCTAGGTGCACGATGATGCATCTCTACTTTGGACAGACTTCGAGAGACTCTTCATCTCGGAGTTCATTCCAGCCACCCTCTGTGCGGTGCACATCCAAGAGTTACTATAGCTGTGGCAGGGCATCATGACAGTAGCCCAGTACTCGGTGAGATTTACCGACCTCTTGCGCTACTCCAAAGACATGGTATGAGACCCATTCTTCTAGGCCCAAACCTTTGAGTAGGGACTGAGTCATGATATCAGGGCTTCGATGATCTCCCTCAGCATTCCGATGCAGGAAGGAGTACTGGAGCGAGCCTTACTTGTAGAGAGCTTCCTTGATGAGCCTACACCCGCAGCGAGGCCCACCATAGGGCAACACGTATCAGAGTCTTCTGGAGCTAGTAGTAGACAGAGGTCCAAGTGGACCAGTCCATCAGGTGGGCAACCTCACGATACTTGTTCAGATGTGCGGGGCACACGCAGCAGAGCCAGCCATATGAGAGGCAGACTGTGCTATGCATGCGGCGGGCAGGGCCACATGGCTCGTGACTACCTGACCCGTCATGTAGAGGAAAAGCAGACAGTTGAGGGACCACCCAGGAAGAGGTAGAGGTTCGACCATGGTGGTCTGCAAGGATCATGAAGATGAGGTAGAGGAGTTGGCCAAGCAGCGAATGGTGGGCGACGCTTTGAGGCTCTACCACCACCACCACCACCAGGAGGTCCATCCCGACCACAGGGAGCGGGTGGATAGAGGCAGGCTCAGCTTCAGGTAGTGGAGTATTATGACCATGGTGCACCTAATATGATTCGAGGTACTATCTGTGTCTAATAAACCCTTTCTGTAGTTCTTATAGACATAGAAGCGAGTCATTATTTCATTGTCGTTGCCCTTGTTTGGAGCTTGAAGATTCCGACAGAGCCGTTGGCTCGATCCTTACGGCTAGGGACTCCTACGGGAGCAGACTCGACGATTACGCACTGGTTCCGGCAGTGTGAACATACTCTAGGAGGCGAGAGCTTCAGCTGAGATCCACTTATAGTGGCGTCGAGGCCTTACGATGTCATCTTGGGCATTGATTGGTTATCTACAGTGCATGCTCATAGCGACTGTATTAGGCGCAAGGTGTGGTGTGTCCAAACAGATGGGAGTAGGTTCACCTTCACTGGTGAGAAGCGAGCCTTTGCACCACAGGATGGACTTACACAGACGAGAGGTCAGCCGTTCACACATCAGCTGGCTAGTCTCATCATCGGAGCGGTTGATGTGTGGAGTCTGAGTTTTGCTGTTGTGGTGGATCAGTATGCAGAGGTTTTTCCTGACGATGTTCCAAGACTACCTCCTCGTAGAGAGGTAGAATTCTACATTGAAATGTACCCCGAGGCAGCCTCGATATCTACTCCAGCATATCGGATGACACCTGCTGAACTTCGTGAGCTATGGGTACAACTGGAGGACTTTCAGGGCAAGGGATTTATCTGACCCAGTGTTTCACCCTGGGCTTCTTCGATTTTATTCTCCAAGAAGGCAGATGGGAGCTTAAGACTATGTGTCGACTACAGTCGCCTGAATCAGGTGACTGTAAAGAACAAGTATCCACTATTGAGGATTAAAGACCTCTTTTATCATCTCAAAGGATCATGATGGTTCTTGAAGATAGACCACAGGTCAGCCTATCATCAGCTTGGAGTTAGAGACGAGGATGTGCAGAAGATGGCCTTCAGGTGTCGGTATGGCCAATTTGAGTTCTTGGTTATTCCTTTAGGTGTAACCAACTCTCTAGAAGTGTTCATGAGTCTCATGAACATGATATTCCAGCCTTACCTCGATCAATTTGTCGTAGTCTTCATCGACTACATACTGATTGACTCGACTACGGAGGAGGAGCACGCCTACCACTTACGTGTTGTACTAGAAACACTATGAGTGCACCAGCTTTATGGTAAGCTCTCTAAGTGTTATTTTTAGATTTGAGAGGTCCACTTCTTGGGGAACGTTATCTCTAAGGTGGGAGTTGCGGTGGATCCTACGAAGTTCGAGGCAGTGCTTTCTTGGGAGCCACCCAGGAGTGTGACTGAGGTGCGGAGTTTTCTAGGTTTGGTTGGGTACTATAGGAGATATCTTCCATACTTCTCCAGAGTTGCAGCACCACTTTCAACTTTGACGAAGAAGGGGAAACCATTCGTGTGGTCATATAGATGTCAGCAGAGCTTCCAGGAGCTGAGATAGATATTGACTAGTGCACCCATCTTGAGGCTACTGGAGTAGAGAGTAGGGTACGTAGTTTACTGCGATGCATCAGGGATGGGACTCAGGTGTGTCCTGATGCAATAGCGGGCAGTGATCAATTATGGTTCACGACAGTTAAGGCATCATGAGAAAAACAACACTACCCATGACCTGGAGTTAGCAGCAGTGGTCTTCCCCTTGAAGATGTGGCGGCACTATCTGATGGGCAAGTTCTTTACAGTCTACTCAGACCACCAGAGTCTCAGCTACATCTTCTCACAGAAGGACCTGAACCGGTGACAATGGAGATGGATATAGTTTCTCCAGGACTAAGAGTTTTATATAGTCTATACTCATGGGAAGGGGAATTTAGTAGTTGATTCTCTCAGTAGGAGATCGGGCATTCAACTACTTAGAGAGGCGATGGAGCAGCTATCCACATTGCATATATCTTTCATGGATAGAGATGGAGTAGCCTTTCTACAGTCACTCATAGTCACTCCTCCAATACTTCAGCGGGTTAGAGAGGCACATCGTGGGGATGTTGACTGTGAGACATGACGTGCACAAAAATCCACAGGACAGGCACCTGATGGATTTTTTGTAGGAGGAGAGCACGTCATACTTTTCAGGGGACGTACCATGGTACCAGTTTCATTACAGGAGGAGGTTCGAAGGGATTTTCACACTTCTCCATTAGTGGTACATCTAGGAGTAGCAAATAAGTACCAGGATCTCAGGCGATAGCACTGGTGGCCGGGTATGAAGAAGGTTGTGGTAGAGTTCGTTTCATGATGCCTCACCTTCCAGCAGGTGAAGGCAGAGCAATAGGTACCAGAAGGCTTGGTGCAACCCTTAGAGGTCCTAGAGTAAAAGTGGGATGTGATATCCATGGATTTCATGATGGGGCTCCCTCATATTTCCAGAGGACATGACCTCATTTGGGTGATTGTCGACCGACTCACAAAGTCAGCCCACTTTCTACCTATCAGAGAACAGGGATCAGTGGAGAGCTTGTGATGCCTCTACATTCAGGTGATCGTAAAGCTTCATGGTGTGCCATCGTCTATCATCTCTGATCGAGACGCTCGTTTTACTTCCCATCTTTGGAAGTGGTTGCAGGAGGCATTTGGGACGCAGCTACGCCTGAGCACCGCCTTTCATCCACAGACGGATGGCCAGATGGAGAGGACCATTCAGAATCTCGAGGACATTCTCCGTACATGTGTCCACAACTTTAGTCACAGTTGGGAGGATCACATACCTTTGGTGGAGTTTTCATACAACAACAGTTACCAATCCACCATCGGGATGACACCATATGAGGCATTGGATGACCGAACTTGCAGTTCACCTATGTGCTGGACAGACCCTGGGGAGTCAGCACTTGTAGGACCACAGATGGTCCAGGCTACGATAGAGAAGGTACAGATCATCCAAGAGCAGATGAGGACTGCTCAGAGCTGACAGAAGTCTTATGCTGATAGGAGGCGGAGACCACTGGAGTTCAAGGATGGCGACCACATTTTCTTACGGGTCTCACCTCAAAATGGACTACGGAGATTTGGCTGGGGTGGAAAGTTATCTCCACGCTTCATCAGACCAATCTAGGTTCTTAGTAGGATAGGCAAGGTGGCTTATCACCTGGCTCTTCCACCTCAATTGCAACAGGTGCATGATGTCTTCCACGTATCTCAGCTGAGGAGATACGTGCATGACCCGATGCATATCATTGATCATGGGGAGCTGGACATCGATGACGGGGAGACATTTGCGGAGGTCCCGGTGGAGATCGTCGATCGATAGGAGTGGGTTTTACATGGATGGTCAATTTATCTGGTTCACATCAGGTGGCAGCATGGGAACTTCCAGGAGAGCACATGGGAGTGGGAGGTTTAGATGCATGCAAAATACCCTTATTTGTTTCCCCAGTCTATGATGTAGTTTTACGAGGATGTAAAGCCCTGAGGTGGGAGTAATGTAAAGTCCTGTAAATTTCAAGGAAATTTTTTTCTTAAATTCGTTGGGATTTTACGAGTACGCAGTTTCTAACGGAACCTAATTCCAAGGCCCGGTGTGCCCGGAATCAATTTCCAAAGTTTAGCTCGGGTACGTTCAGTGAACAAATGAGCAGGTTTTTATATTGTTTGAACCGGTACTCGGAATTGAAATCCTAGGGCACCGATGAAATTACAACGCCGATAATGGTTTTTGAGGACTTTTACTGTAGATGCGTTTTCACGGGAGAAGGAGTTAAATTTTGTGGTTTAAATAAGAAGAGAATAAAAATATGGAAATTGTTTTATTCTTTGACTAAGGAGGTTTTATCCTACATGGGGGAGTTAGGGTGGGACCCACTAGAATCCTAACTACCCATGTGAGGATAAATGAAAGGTGGGGCCCGAACTAGCCCCAACCCTTCACATTCCCTAAAACCCCATTAAACACTTGTATTTAATTGGGAAACTCCTCCTCTCCCCACTCTTCCAATTTAATTCATGCCAGACCAAAATAAGTTAATTAATTGAAACTCATAAATTAATTGAATTAAGTATTTGGATTTTTAATTTTGAATTCATGGAAAAGTAAAATAAAATAAGGAGAAGCCTTATTTTATTTTTGGTTGGCTGGTTGTGTTGAGAATTAGATGAGAAAGAGCTCTAGTTTCTTTTGAAGAAATTCATCTTCAAAGAAGAACGCCAATTCTCCAAAGAAGAACGTCAAATCAGTGGTCCTGGTTTTCTCCATCCTCTTCTTCCTCTGCGACAAGGGAGGAGACACTGACGACGATGGAAACAACACCATCATCTGCAGCGCTTGACAACCACGAACTTCCTTTGAGGAAGGGGTTAATTATTTTGTTCAATTTTTATCATCGACCTTTGTTGATTAAAATTTTTCCGCTTGTTATCATTATAACGGGAGGAGATCGGACCGCAAAAACATGGCCGATCCTCTTCCCCTTTTTCTTGTTGATCACCATTGACGTTTGAGGAGAACGTGGAGCACTGTCGTTGCACCGTGCTGGGACGAAGAGGATCGCCGCCGGAGCAGGCCACGACGGTGGTGCGTGGCACCGTCGCGCCACGCCGGAAAGACGAGGGAGGTCATGGCCCGAGCGGGCTGCGACCGAGGAGCGTGGCACTGTCACGCCGCGTTGTTCGAGCAAGAGCTGTGTCCTTGGGTTGTGGTGGTCTAGCAGGGGTGGCCGGCTGTGCCGGCCGTCGGCGTCTCCAGGAGGTGGGACCCTGAAGGGTCTCACTGTGGTTCAACCGGTCGACCATTAAGTCCTGACATTTTCCAGAAAACCAGGGGGTCGTAACCCCCCAACATAATTTTAGGGCAGACCCCACAGGGTCCACCGTTTTCGCAAACAGGGGCGGCGCCCCCTCTGCGCCCCGCTCCGCCAGCGCCGAGCCGCAGCCGGCTTCCGAGCTGGGCCGCAGGATGCACATGCTGGTCCGACTGCGCCATCCGATCCGGGCCGCGCCCAATCAATCCGGACCCGGAGTGGGTCGGGTCGGCCCGGTTCAGGCCGACCCAGGGGGTATTGGGTCGGGTCGGACCAGGCCAAGACCCCCTATTTTTGGACCAGGTTCGTTCAAATGCACATATCGTGGGCTATGGACATCTGATCGATGCACCATCAGTTGCGTAGGTAACCTTGGATCGAGATGGTCATTTCATTATATTAAACTCGAGGTTTTAGCGATGTTTGGGTATGGCCGGGTTGGTTCAAACCTGAAACCAACCGGGCCCTTGGAGTGGAAACACTTATAACTTAAGGACCGGACGTCCGATTGACATGCCGTCAAATAAGTTGAATTCCTATTAGTGAGATGGTTCTTCTGGATTACTCCAATTGAGGTTTGGACGCAGCTAGGGTATGGTTAGGTTGGTTTTAGCTTAAAAACCAACCAAGCCCCTGGAACAGAAAAGCCAATATCTCTCAGACCGGGTGTCCGATTGACGCACTGTCTGTCGCATTGAGTTCCTTTTGATGAGATGGAACTTTGTGATACATAAAATCTGGACTTTGTTATAGTTGATGTACTGACCCTCTTGGCTCATGGAGTGGACCCTCCGGGAATCGAGCGTGCTGTGTGCAGGAACCCTAGAGCTGGCTGCGACTGCGACGACGATAGTGACTGTACTTGGATACTACATGGGTTCGGAAGTGAGGATGAATGTACTTGGATCCTCTGTGGGTTTGGAAGTGATGACGACTGTACTTGTATCCTACCTGGGTTCGGCAGCGATTGTTACTATACTTGGATCCTACGTGGGTTCGACAGCAACGATTTCTGTACTTGGATCCCACGTGGGTTCGGTAGAGGAGATGATTCAGAGGCTACATCTAATCATCTCCACCCCTCTTCATGAGTAGTATACCTGTGTGAGATGAGTCTTGATTTTCAAACATTATCATTGATATGATTGACTTTCTTTCCTGTGTGGACTGGGTTGTACTTGGGCTCTGGAGTTGGAGCCCAACTGGAATTGATGACTTAGGTATATGTATGGGCATATACCTAAGTAGAGTTGATTGATACTTCGTGTTTGTATCTTTCCTTTGGTTTATCCTATGTGGATTCTGGGAGGCCTTAGGGGGTCTCGGGGTCCCTACTGAGTATCGTATACCCACCCCTGCATGGGCTATGCCCGCACTACATTGTGTTGGTTGTAGATGACGGACAACGCTGATAGTGGTTGAGGCTTCTGGAGCGGGATGGTATCTAGAGGTAGAGTAACAGGCGGGACGTATACGTAGCGGACAGATGGATTTGAGGAGCTGAGGAAACCATATGTACCCACCCTTCAGGTGGGATTCCCGGAGGACGTCTATGTAGATGCTGCTTTACTTTTCAGCTATTTTACTTTACTTTTCTCAGTTGTACTGTACTTTCAGTTGGGTTTGTATACTGGCCCGTTTACTTTTTAGCACTTACTTTTGTACTCAGTTTACATAGTGTTTACTTCAGCTTGCGTACTCTATTTTGTTTTTTTCTTATATAAAGGCAATGCCTTCCCTTTTTTTTGGGATTTATACTTTTGGTGGTAGTCTCCATCCCCTGGCCTATGGAAGGCGGGCTTACGGTAGTCACGGCATGGGCCCTAAGGATGGGTCGTGACATGCCCTTTTCTTCTTTGGCCGATATGAACTGCAGACTACCTTCCCACGAATGCAATCATCACAAGACTTTTCACGCTCACGCTTCATATTGGGAATGTACATGACAATCCTAAATTTTGATAGTTTCTCCATGTATTGTTGATTGATGTGTCCCAGTCTCTGATGCCACAGATTGTTTTCTTCTTCAATAGTCATGTAACAAACATTTTTTTTTCTATCAACCTGATATAAGTTGCCTTCTGTTCTGCATCCCTTGATAAATGAATTGTCTGTCTTTCCCTTGATAGTGCAACCTTTCTGATTAAAAGTAACTATATGTCCCACGTCATAGAGTTGACTCACATTGAGTAGATTATGACGTAGGCCATCTACATTAAGAACATCAGTCTTCTTTAGCTCTCCATTAACTAATTCAGTAATTCCACTGCCTTTTATTTTTAGAGCTCCATCGTTACCAAATCGCATTGTACCATCAACCTTCCTTTTGATATCTGTTAATAGGACACCATTACCTGTCATATGAGATGAACAACTGCTATCCAAAATCTAGGGACTGTAGCTTTTTTTTATCTTTGATGGCCACCTCTTCAAGGTTAGATTTCTCAATTTTCTTCCTTTCCTTCCATGAGACATTAGATTGAGTATAGGGCACTGATGGCCTTTCAATTATCTCATCTTTGTATATTGGTTCTTCATAGTTTAAGTCTTCTTTGAGAGGAGAAAAATTGTTTATAAGAGAAACACTATCTTGTTGATGAGATTTGACTTGTCTCTGAGAGTTGTATGAATCTCTCCTATCGAATATCTACCTAAAATACAATGCTTTATGGCCAAAGTTAGAACAATGAAAATAGTATCCAAAGAAACCATTTCTTCTATAAGATTGAGGATATGATGTCAATATCCTTTGTTTATGTCCTAGATCTTCCCCATTCAATTATCTCCTTGCCTCTTCACAATATGACATGGTATGGAATTGAGAGCCACAGAACTAACACTTCATGAGAGGAAATGTCTTCTCACTTATGTTTCTCCTCATTCCTTTTTCGGTGGGAAAATAGTATGGGGGATCCATTTTCAAGGAGGCTCAAGGACAATCTTCTTTTCTTCGTTCAGATTGAATTGGGGGTTTCTGTTTCAGCACTTCAGATGACTTTTCCACATCACCCACTTTCCACTTGGCTTTATGTTGGCTACCTTTATTTGTAGCATATAATGACTCTTCCTCAAAACCAATTCCACTATTTCCCATGCAGGGAGGTCTTTGATCATTTAAAACCTTTTCAACACCATTAGAGCCACGTTTTTCTCTCTCCAACAGCTCAACATCTGAGAACCTTTCAAACTGTATTTTCTTCCTTGATTCTTTTGAAATTTAATCTTTTTCATGTTTACTCCTAATAGTAACAACTTACTCCTCAAGACGCTCAACAGTCTTGGACTATTCCTCTAGTCTGGAGGTGAGGTCATTTATGACCTTTGTCTGCTCTTTAATTATCAGCTTCAAATCCACTACATCATTATTTATTTCAAGTATTTTAGACTGTACTTTCACAAATTCTTCCATTCGTTCAATTTTAGCTTCAAGTTGATCAACATATTGAGTTGATTGTTCTATAATTGATTTCCACTTATTATAACGTTTACATTTAATCTTAATCTTACTAACAACATCCTTAAGTTGAAACTCAGGATCTTCACCAGTTTTCAACTAATTTTCTCCACTAGTATCTTCTGATTTTTCAATAGTGGTTATCATGGAAGCATGGTTCCAATTTTTAAATTTTGGTTCTTCTTCATCACAAAATTCATTATCATCTTCTTCATCTTCACAGACAAAACTCTTCATTGGTACTTTCTTTCTTGATTTGAAGTCCCCCCTATTGAAAATCCTTTTCCAAGGATTCTCAATGGTTTTAGAATCACTATTCTCGTTATCGATCATTCTTGAACACTTAGAGGCAATGTGACCAACTTTGCCACAATGAAATAAATCTAGAGGTATATTCCATTTGAATTTACCTTTTCCCTTGTGGAACTTCTTTGCAATGAGAGAAATAATTTCTTTTTTATCATCATCTTCACCACTACTATCTTTTGAGATTTTTAGTTTGTCAATGGATTTGAATGCCATTTCCTTGGTCACTCGAGTCGTAGCATCTTCTGGTTTGACTCTCATTTCTTATGCAACCATGCTGCTATGTAGATCCTCTAGAGAATGTTTGGAAAGTTCTCTTTCCTAAATAGCTGAAAAAATTTCATTTTAAAGGGGTGTAAGTAATCTTAATATTTTCTTCACAATGTCTACATCTTGGATTTCATCACCTAGAACCCAAATATCTACAACCACTTCAGTAATTCGATTAAAGAAGGTGTCAGCATTCTCATCAGGATGCATCTTCAGATCATCTAAACTATTGTGCAGGACGTGTAGTTTCACCTCCTTCACTTTTCTATATCCTTCATAAATATTTTCAAGTTTATCCCACATGTACTTTTCTAAGGTGAAACTCATCACTTTTAGATAAATTTGATCAGAAAGTGCTGTAGTGAGATCATTTTGTGCTTTAGCATCTACATCAAGAATTTTCCTATCTACATCAGTCATAGCTATCCTTGTTGGATCAGTAACATGTATACATTGCATAGTTGAAAAAAGAACATCCATTCCAAGGGATCTTTGATGATATCTCATTCTATTCTTCCAAATTTGAAAACTACTTACATCAAATAGGGGATCTCCCCTAACACTGGCTGAATTTTCCATGGCGGTAAAAGATAGATCAAACACCAGCAACTTCCCTCTAATACCACTTGAAGGACCTCGGGACACCCTAAAAGGGGAGGGGTGAATCAGGGTGTCAAATTTTCCTTTTAAACTGATAGATCTTGTTCCCACATTGGTAGAAATTGGTTTAACCTGTATGATGGATTTGAGGATAAATAAAACATTCACATGCAAAGAGATGAAACATCTCTTTTTACATGGTTCATCACTAAGGGATACGTCCAAGGAGCATACACCGACATGTTGTCGGTCATAACAAATTACACTATTTTTCATTCGTTGTGGATTACAAAGGGTTCAGGCACAATAACTCTGTCCCAAGATCATTGCCTTTACAAAGATTCATGGACAGCTCACTGAGTCCCTTGGATCAATTTCGTTGACTCCCATGGATCACTGCCTTTGGTGAAGTCCCACTCAGTTTATAGACGTGAAGCTATCTTCATTATTTCTAATGAATGAATCCTCTGTTGTATGTAGATGCTATGTTGAATTCAAACTTTCACCTATCGATGAATCATGCTTTGTACCGAAAGTATCTGGAAATCTTCCAGCTTTCGCGAAGCATCAAAAAGACTGGCATGCTTAAACCACACCTGGCACACTTCTCCAAGCTGATGTGAAAGTTTCAATATGGCATGCAAGTTCACATCTTCCACTTGCACGACACTCACTTCTTCAACTTAAAACTTGCACGACGCACACTCTTTTATGCCCAAACAGATTTGGGCAAGCAACCATCAACTACCACGCTTCTTTAAATCCTGGAACTCAAGTGTCACCAAACCACAGGTTCAACCCCTCCTTCTCCAACTCCATACTTGGGAGACTCACACCCTTTCTCACCGAAAACACATTGGACACACAACAAACAAATGGCCTGCAACTTCTACTTGCACGACCCACCACAACTTGCATGACCCCAACACCTGCACGACTGGAGCTCTGATTTTCTCTAAGTCTGTACTTCATACCAAATTAGGAGGGGTCTACCTCTATTTATAGGCATTTGGACACCACGCGCGACGACGCACAAGTCTCCCCTCAGTGCACAACTTTCAGCGTGCAAGTCTCTACCGCGCAAGTCACTTGCGCAACCAACCCTAAAATCTGGGTGCCCCTACTTACTTTTCCATGTTTTTATTATCTAATCTTGAAAAACATATGTCATGCAAGTTTCCAAGCCTCCAAGTCATCAACGTGCAAGTATCTTTTCTAACAAAATTTTTCTTCGTTTTTCAATTTTGAGATCTAGAAATTTGTAAAAAACTAGAAAACGATGCCACCTTCAATACTGTTGTTCTCTTGAACTGTGTGATCACTTTAGTGGCACACATTCTGAACTTCCACTGAGGATTGACAACAAACAAAAACCATAGAAAAATTCATACAAAGAGCGACCATGGTTCCAATAGGTTTGTGGGTGGGATATCTAGGTGGGGGAGGGGGTATGGGCTATCCAAGGAGTGGTGGGGGTTTGAGATGTCCAGTGGGGGTGAGAGGGGGCGTGGGCTATCCAGCTGAGGGGGGGGGGTGGGCTTTCTAGGGGTGTTGTAAGGGGGTAGGGGGCTGTGGTGGAGGGGATTTGGGCTGTCTAGGGAAGGGGTGGGATGTCTAGTTGGGGGGGGGGGGTTACAGGGGGGGTTGGACTGTCCAGGGAGCGGGGTGGGCTGTCCAGGGTGTGGGTGGGAGGGGTTTCCATGGGGAGGGTGGGGTGGGCTACCCCCTTGGACATCCCCCAACCCCATGGATAACCCGCCCACCCCTAGACACCCCACCCTCGTGGACAGTCCACCCACTACCATGGACATCCTTCCCATCTCCCTGGACACCGCCTACAGCCTTGGAAAGCCCCCCAACCCAGTGCATAACCCGCCCACCCCCTGGACCACCCCACCCACACTCATGGACACCCTGTACCGCCTGGATAGCCCATCCCACCCCCGTGAACAGCCCACCACCCCCTGTACAGCCCCACCACCCCTGTTGACAGCCCGCCCACCCCCTGGACAGCCCCTCCCCCCATTGAAAACCCCATCCCCACCTTCGTAGACTGCCCGCCCACCCCTTGGATACCCCTACCCCTGTGGACAGCCCCCTGGATAGCCCCACCCACCCCCTGGACACCCCGTACCCACATGAAAATCCCCTGCTCCCCCGTAGACAACCAACACACCATTGGAAAGCCCCGCACCCATGTGGACAGCCTTCCCACCCCTTGGAAAAGTCCTCCCCCAATGGACAGCCCCTCCACCCCCCGTGGACAGCCCGCCCACCCCTAGAAACCCCATACCTTATGGAAAGCCCCCACCCCTGTGGACAACCCACCCACAGCCTGAACACCCCCTAGCCCCATGGATAGCCCCGCCAACCCCGTGGACAACCGACCCCCCCCCCCCATGGATACCCCCTACCCCTGTGGACAACCCACCACCCCCCAGCATAGCCTGACCACCCCCATGGACAGCCCGCCCACCCCCGGGATAGCCCCCACCCCCATGGACAGCCCCCACCCCCCACTACTGTGGACCACCTTCCCACCCCCCCCCCCACTGAACACACCTACCCTCATGGATAGCCCGCCCAACCCCTCTAGGCACCCCTACCCATTTCACATCACTGCCACCCCCGTGGGTAGCCCTCCCCCCCAGGACACTCCTTCCCCCCTCGACAGCCCCTACCCCCATGGACAACCCGCCCAACCCCTGGACACCCCTCCCCCCTGTGGAAAACCCCCACTCCTGTGGATAGCCTGCCCACCCCGCTAGACACCCCAACCCCTAGACCGCCCTAGCACCCTTGTGGATAGATCGCCCAACCCCGTGGACACCCCGTATCCCCCTGGACAACCCTGCCCAACCCCGTGGACACCCCGTACCCCCCTGGATAGCCTTACCCACCCCCTGGACACCCAGTACCACCTAGACATCCCCCACCCACATGGACAGCCCGCCCACCCCACGTGGAAAGCCTTCCCACCGCCCCTAAACACCCAATATCCCCCTAGATAGCCCCGCCACCCTTGTGCACAACTGACCCACCCCCTGGACACCCCTACCCCCCGTGGACAGCCCCACCACCCCCGTGGACAGCCCTCCCACCCTCGAACAACACCTACCTCTGTGGACATCCCCCCACCCTACATAGCCCCACCACCCCTGTGGACAGCCTGCCCACCCCCGTGGACAGCCCCCATCCCCATGGATAGCACACCCACCCACTTGGACACCCCTACCCCCATGGAAAGCTCGTCCATTCCCCTACATACCCCCACTACCTAAACAACCCTTCCACTCTCGTGGATAGCCCAAAAACCAATTGGACACACCCTACCCCCTCGATAGCCCTTCCACCCCCATCGATAGCCCGCCCACCCCCTAAATACGCCCTCACCCCGTGGACATCCCACACCCCTATGGATAGCCCGCCCAACCCCCCTGGACACCCCGTACCCCCTCGATATCCCCGCCACCCCTATGGATAGCCCACCCTCCCCTGGACACCTCGTACCCCCTTGGACACCCCCACCCTGTGGACAGCCCACCCACACCCTCGACACCCCAACCCCTTGGATAACCCCACCCCCATGGACAGCCTGCCCACCCCCTAGTCACCCCCTACCCCCTGGATAGCCCTTCCACCCCCATTCACTATTTTTCCACCCCATGGAAACCCCCGTACACGCCTGTATAACCCTTCCATCCCCATGGACATCCCAACCACCCCCTGGACACACGATACCCCTAGAAAGCCCCACCCCTGTGGACTGCCCGCCCACCACCTGGACACCCCCTAACTTGTGGAAATCCCCACCACCCACATGGACAGCCTGCCCACCCCCATGGATACCCCTACACCCTAGACAGGGCCCACTCCCATGGATAGACTACCCACCCCCTCGACACCCCTACCCCTCAGAGAGCCCCACCCCCACTGTGGATAGCCCGCCCAACCCCTAAATACCACTACCCCTTTGGAGACCCCCACCCCCGTGGATAGCTGACCCACCCCCTAGATATCCCTGCCCCCTAGAAACTCCCTACCCACCTGGAGAGCCCAGCCACCCCCATGGATTTCTCTCCCACCCCTAGACACCCCATACCCCCCTGGACAGCCCCGCCACCTATGTGGACAACCCGCCCAACCCCCTAGACACCCCGTACCCCCTGGAAAACCCCCACCCTCATAGATAGCCCGTGCACCCACCCTAGACACCTCTACCCCCTGGACAGCCCTACGATACCTGTGGATATCCCTCCCACCCCCTGAACACCCCAAACCTCCTAGACAACCCCTCACCCCTGTGGATAGCCCCCACACTCGTGGACTTCCTGTCCACCCCCCTGGGATGCCCCCTACCCATGAGATAGCCCCGCCACCCATGTGGATTTCCCACCCACCCCTATAGACACCCCTACCCCCTGGATATTCCCCCACCCCCGTGGATAGCCCGCCCACGCCCCTCGACACCCCTACCCCCAGGAGTGCTCTTCCACCCCCGTGGACTACCCACCAACCTCCTGGACACCCCTACCCCTCTGGACACCCCCATCCCCATGGACAACTTGCTCACCCCCTAGAAACCCCCACCCTCTAGACATCCCCTACCCCCCTAGATAGGCCCACCACCCCAATGGAAAGCTCTCCCACCCCCCAAGACACCCCCTACCCCCTGGCTAGCCCCAACACCCGCGTAGACAGCTCGTCCACCCCCCTGGACACCCCGTACCCCTTGGATAGCCCCCCATCCCCATAAATAGCCCACCCACCCCCATAAACACCCCTACCCCCTGGATAGGCCCCCACCCCAATGGACAACCCGCCCACCCCCTGGACACATCATACCCTCCTAGACAACCCCCACCATGTGGACAACCCACCCACCCCTAGACACCCCTATACCTCTGAACACCCCCACCCCTGTGGACAGCCCACCCACCACCTAGACACCCCTACCACCCTGAACAGCCCCTCCAAACACATGGATAGCTCTCCCACCCCCATAAAAACCTCATACCCCCTAGATAGCCCCGCCACCCGCGTGGACAGCCTTCCCACCCCCAGGATTCCTCGTACCCCCTAGATAGCCCCCACCCCTGTAGACAGCCATCCCACCCACCCTGGACACCCCCTAGCCCCCTGGACAGCCCTACGACCCCCATGGACAGCCCACCCACCTCTTGGACGCACCTGCCCCCCTAGACAGCCCCCTACATCCATGGATAGCCCGCCCACCCCCTGAAAACCACTACCCCTAGATATCCCCACCACCCCCATGGACATCACACCCACCCCCTTGGACACCCCACACCCCTCGACATCCCCCACCCCCGTGGACAACCCACTGACCCCCTGGACACACCGTACCCCCTAGAGATCCGTCCACCCCCATTGACTACCCACCCACCCCCCTAGACAGCACCACCACCCCCATGGACAACCCAACGACCCCCATGGACACCCCTACCCCCCCTGGACAGCCCCCACCCTCATGGACACCCCTTCCACCCCCTAGACACCCCCTGGACAGCCCCACCACCCTTGTGGACATCCTACCCACCCCCTGGACACCCCATACCCCCTAGACAGCCCCGCCACCCTGTAGACAAACCGTCTAACTCCTGGACACCCCGTACCCCCTGGAAAACCTCACCACCACCATGGACAGCCTGCCCACCCCCTAGACACCCCATACCCCCTGGATATCCCCCACCCCCATGGATAGCCCACCCACCCTTTAGAAACTCACCCACCACCCCCTGGAGACCCCCATCCCCTGGGCACCCGACCCCCATGGATAGCCCCCCACCACTCTGGACAACCCGCCAACCCCCTAGACACCCCTACCCCCAGGGGCAGTCCCCTACCCACTGGATGTCCCTCAACCCTCTGGACGATCCCCACCCCCTGGACACCACCACACGACATGGAAACCCCCACCCCCATAGACATCCCCCACCCCCTTGGATATCCCCCACCCCCTGACAACATCCCACCACCTAGAAACCCCCAACCCCCGGAACGCCCCCACCAAAACCCCCTTGGACACCTACCCCAACCCCCTTGATAGCACCCACCCCCTGGACATCCCCCACCCCTGGAAATTCAGTACCCCCTTGGACAGCACCCACAACTCCCTGTACAACCCCTCCAAAATCAGTATCTTATTTCACTCCTTAACACTATATCATGCCAAAACAATTGATAAAAAATAAAATCCAATCCATAATAACATCAATGTCCCCCTTTTTATTTGTTTTACAATACCAACAAACAAATATTATACCAATATGTTTGTATCTTTTTAGACATTATTGATAATAAATACAAAGGAAATCTTGAGATCTTCCCATTTTATTTAGCTTCTCTAAAAGATACCATCTTATCAATATTTTACCCAGAATTACATACTACATCACCTTTTGAAATAATGAAAGATTCACTGACAACTGACCTAAGAGACTATGGTTAATCTACCTTATATCTATGTGGGATAAAGTAGAAAATAAGAGAGAATTAAACAAGACATAAAGGCTACCCATTAATAAAATCAACCTATGATACCATTTTGAAATAACTCAAATTAGGGGTTGTATAATATATCCCTCATAAAGATATAGTCTACAGTCAACTAAACATACAGATTATAAAATTCTAGAAAAATACATAATATTATATTTTATGATTTTGAATGGGGGGGATCATTATAAACCTGATGTGCATTTATAGACCATAGTTATAGAATGATAGGTATTCTGTATTGTGAACTCTGTGTTATTCTATAGGTAAATGCATAGAGAAGCTTCTTGCTTCTATACAAATAGTAGGCATAGAGAAGCTGCTTGCTTCTGAAAAAATTGCAGGCTCTATAAAATCAGTTTCTAAAACCGTTGGTATAGAATTTAATAACCCACTCTTTACCAACGGTTTAGAACTGTTGGTTAATGTATTAGTTTATACTTTACAAATGGTTTCTGAAACAATTTTTAAAGGCCTATTATTATCAATATTTACCAATGGTTTTCATAAACTATTGGTAAAGATCTATTGAAACAGTTTTGAAATCATTGGGAAAGATAATAAGATTTATGGTGGATTTTCCCAATGGCTATTTGATAACCTGTTGGTATAAGACTATCCCCACAGATTCATTTCCAATGGTTGGCTAAACCGTTGGTATATGTGTTTCCAACAGTTATATAGGCTTTACCAATGATTTAAAACCATTGGTATATACTAAATTTCCAGTAGTGTAGGTTAATCATCCTTGTGATCATGTAGAGGAATCCTAACTTGCTATATCTATGGAGGCATCCTGAAATTAAAACAAGATTTACCATGTTCAAAAGAGTATATATGAGGAGTGGAATCATTAAGGACATGGAAAAACAACCATTACTATATGATTCATGAACCAAAAAGTTTCCCCAACAAATTTTTATATTTATCTTGTCAAAAGGTAGGTGATCAGAGTCCTGGTGTATGGATACATCGGTTGTCACACCAACACTGGAGCCCCTATCATGAATGCCAAAAAGACACTAAAAATTGTTTAACCAAAATAATATCACCAACACCAATCTTAAGGTAGAAATAACTCCTCTAATACCACTCCACCTTCTCCCATTCCTTTGAGGAAACCATCAATATAACTGTTGTCTACATAAGACACGACACATGTGGGAAAAGCCCATGTATGGGTGAGTGTAACAATACTTATTAGGACACCCCAAAAACACTAAAAAATAAGCACTAAGTTTAGTCAGATCAATAAAATATATAAAAATCAATACATAATAGAAACACCTAGACAAACTCAAGAAAGATACCACACCACCATGCAGTCATAACAAATAGCTATCTACTAGATTCTACTCGAACCCACACTCTTCCGAGGATAAATCAATCCATGAGACATTATATCATAGGGTACACCATAAAAAGAGATCTAGATCATTGGTACCCACAAATAAACTCTCACTAATCTAAGAAGTCTCTGATACACAACTAGGGGGTCACACCAAGAACCGCTGGGGGACACCACAAACCCAAATCTAGATCAACCTGCTATATAGGAGGTCATATGTCAAAAATTACACAAACACTATCGATGTAGACCTCTAGATGAAGGATCACCATAATTATCCTCTACTTTATGATGATTAAAAAAAATCAAACAATGTAACATTGAATGATAGAGGATCACACTCTAGTTTCACATAGGGACACCAAATCTCTATCTGAGACTCATCCTTTATTGGGGATCACAATCTAGTGATATTAATGTAATTTCTCACTTTAACTTAAAGATAAAAGTACAAGGAAACATACTCTACCAATAATGGTCCAAACTATGAAAATGAAGAGCCACAAGAACTCTTGAGGGGGGTATACAACTTGTACCTTGGGGTACACAACATTTCTAGCTATCCCCTTAACTTACCATATGGAAGAACTTCACAAGACACATTGTCTCCAAATATACATTGTATAGAAGTTGTACATAATATCTAGAGTTAAAAGGTCTCCTAACTATTTCTCTTAGTCATGTCCATTTCTAGGTTGTAGCATAATTGTAGTTGTACACAACACGCATCCACCTGTGTACTCTACCTATGTGATGTTACATGGGTATGTCCATGTACACCTGGTCATTCCATGTCTTTTTGGTAGTACATGATGTGCCATACAGTTATGTACTCTAACCCATGTTTTTGTACTCTCTATAGTACTTGGTGAGTTAACTATGGAGGTCCACACACCGTGTGATAGGGGTCTCACACCATGTGATCCTTAATTTTGGTATGAACTCTAGTGATGCATCCAAGGGGTCCCACATAGCATGTAACATTGGATTACACACCATATTTCTCATGAACTCCATGATTCACTCCACATCATCTCGTGCCTCAATGGAGACTCCAACTTTTACAGAACCTATAGATTGCGGTTCTTTCATACCATTCTAACTCTGACCTACAAAATACTAGTCTTGAATCTACTCTAAAAACGAATCTGCACATTTTAATTCATAGCATGCTGAAGAACATCAAAGAATGTGAAATCAGGCATCCAAAACCATCTAATTCACTACCACTTCCATCGTCACACCACATACATGTTTTGCTACTCTAAAATATAATATATTAGATCATTTGTCCCATGAAATGGATGAGAAAAAATTTATTGACATTGATAATATCCAACCACAGGAAAAACATAGAACACTTGTGGTGAATTAATAACTGGGGTAGAAAAGCACAATAACAAATGAGAGGAACAGACCTTGATTGATGTTCGTGTCTATCTTAATTTTCTTCCATGAGAAAAAATGAATAAAATAAATAATCCAATGAAATTCCCCCAAAATCAACTTTCAATAAACCCATTATTCAAATATGTATGATCCATAGATTGATCCATTGGTCGGATGATCCATGTTCATCATAGAAGTCAAAAATGGGGAAGGTAAACAATTAAAACTACCACCATAACTCAATTTGGATAAATTACTAACAAAGAATAATGTGGTGTTAATATCATTAGTAATATCCTTAAAATCATTGGTGTGTTGATCATCGACCCTTGATCCATTTTTTGTTCACCTGAGATAATTCTTGCAATTTTCTATCAAGTGGCTCTCAAATGATCCTTGGGTTATGAGAAAAAACATGGTGTTTTTCCATAATAGTCTTTTTAAAGACACATTAATTGTTTCGTTGGAAAAATTTCAATAGAATAAGTTAATTAATTATTTTATTTGATTCCGCACCCGTGATGATTTTTTCACAAATTAACAACACCAAATAAGGATAATTCATTCCTAGGGTAAAACATGCACTCCGAACTCAATAGTGACCTTAGATTTATAATCCAGGAATCTGTTCAAGATTTATTAAAATTTTCCGGGAAAACAATCTGAATTTGTGATTTAATATATTTATATATTTCCATAATTTATTCTGGGAACATCGGGCCTTATAATTACACGCCTTATCAGTGTTTTGTATAAAAAATATTCCATATAATATTCAAAAATAGTGCATGGAAATATGAGATGTTACATACCCAATGATATGTGAAGGTTAAAAATAAGAAACATCCCAACAAAAATTTGATTGGTCATCAAAAATAAAAAACTATTTCATTTCAATTTTGAAACAATATATTTTATATGGGAAGATCTATGTGACATGAAAATACTCTAAATGGTTCCTAATTGATTAAAATAATAGGTATAAATAACTTAAAGAAATTTAATTGAGTGGGTAAAAATGTTGTTCACTAGAATTAATTGTGGGAACCAAAATAATATTCCTTTTATTTTTTCTAACTAAGTTAGGAAAGGAGGTTAAATGTCACAAAATCTTTGGGAGATAGAAAATTTATTCAGATCATGGGACTATGGCCTTCACATATGTAATCAAATAAATAATATATGTGATACATAGAGGTACTTTCTGGAATCATGATGAAATTTTTATAAAATTCGTAAGGAGAAGGATAATATTAATTTAGTGCTAAAAACATCATTTTTGGACCTTCTTTAGTTCAATTATGATTTATTTTACTTTAATTTATGTAATAATGATGACAAATGTTACGATTGTTCACAAAGAGGGATAAAACTCTTATTAGTGGTTGGCCTAGTGGGGAGTGACTTGTTTATTTTTTGAGTTCTAATTATATTTATAATTTATGTTTTATTGTTAATATCTATTTCAACTATATTATACATGGTTTTTATGGTGAAATTATATTTCATATATTGATTTTACATTAGTTGGTAACTATTTCTCTGCCCATATTCCATTAAACCTATATACAATAGAATACGGGTTTTTGATTGGTTAGGTGTTTTAAATTGATGGAACATGCTTAGAAAATATGTTATCTTCTTTAGTTACTTTAGATCAACATATCTTAATTTTGAGAATACTTAATAGTTTAATTTGGCTTATTTTTTATAGGTTTATATATTTTTCTCTTCTCACCCATGAAAATAATAGAAATGATCAAACTAAATTGAAAATTTTAGTGATTAAACTTAAAAAAATGAACCACTGAAGGTGAGAAATTAATGATTGTGGATATATCATTTGGAAACAATAATAGAGAGACTCATAATTATGGGAATTTTGATAGCATTACATAGGATCTCCTACACTGGGATAAATTACAATCAATACAATCTAAAAAAGCCGATTAATTATTAATATTTTTACACTAAAATTAAACCCTTACAAGGAGACAATATGATTTTCCACTAAACTATATTTAATTTGATTAATGTTTTGTTCTATAACCATGAGATAAGGTGAAGAGTGAAGTCAACATCGAATCACCTAACCCATAAAATAGAATTAAAAATCCTAAAAGTGACCCCACACTTGAATAAATCCACTACATAACTAAGATCAATATTTATAAAATCCTTTACAATCATAACATCACATTAAAAATATATTTTCATTATAAATCACCCCACTAAAAAAACATTCACAAAATTATATCCCATATTAATTAAAAATAATGGAACTGATCGGATAGAAAAATACCAAAATGGGAACAAAGGAAATAATAAGAAATAAGTCTCAAATTAAACAAAAATATAATAATAAGGAAAAAAAATAATAGCTATTAATAATTACCAAAAGTATGATCAACATGATAAGTAATAATGGGAGGAAGAAGGGGAAAAAGACGAATAAAATAAAAATAAAAATAAACAACCTTAATTCCATCTATCAGAAATCACATTGTAATAATTATTCGATAATTATTTATACCAAGTCACCCCATTGGATAACATTATAAAGTACTCATTCCCTTATAGACTATTAATCTAGCTTACTATAGTTAACAGAGAAATATAGCATATTAAATAGTTATAAGAAAATAATGGATTCCTTTTATAGTGGGTTTATCAATATTAATGACTTATCTATCATATTACATATCTCACAACCCAATTATTACATCACTACTAATTCACCCTCTTAATAAAATGTAAATTATAATTTATTATCTTATATAATTTATTAATGTTAATTAGAATAAATGTTTTAGCCATTAAATAATAAAATAAAATCTAAATAACATGTCAAATCATGGATTGTAAAATACACCAGATGATATAATCATAAAAATAATTTGATAAACCATAAATCATAAAGAAAATATAGAACTAAGTATCATAATTAAATATTTAGATATGAATAACAGAAACATAGGATTTATAAAAACATTAACAATTCATATAGAAACAAAATTATAGATAATAAATGAAATATCCCATCTTGTAATAGTGATAATTAATCATTTAATTGAAAAATAGTAAAAATTTCATTGTAACATAGATACTCATTCATGAAAAACAACCATTTATATTTTTAAAATTAATGACTAAAATTTATTAAATTTTAAAAATAAATCAGAATCATTGTTATAAAAACTTTTCAATTGAACATCAATGTTGTTATAACAACATGCCAAAATACATGATGGTGAACATATTACATTCCAAAACCACCTATGTAGATCAAAGAAAATAATAGATCAATTAAAATAATAAATGAAATGAAATTTAAAAAATTCTAAAATAATAAACCCAAACACTTATAGAAGACGCCTAATATATTCCTAACACTTCAAAAACAAAAATAATCAAATATTATCTCCAAAAAACTAATAATCCAAGCTATAACCAATGAAATAAGTATATTAATTTACTTTAAATATCACATGCCATGAGAATGATTATTCAGGGAATGTGTTTTCTATCACACCTCCTCTATCTATGAGAAATTGATATCCCATTTATTTTATGTAATATAAACTTGATATAGTTGAATAACTGTCCAAATCCCTAGATCTATTGAACCAAATAAATTTAATAACTATAATAATAGAATAAAAGAAGTAAAGGTGAGATATTTCCTCTAATTATTGACTGAAATTTAAATGAACCACTAAGTATAATTCGAGTAGATGGGTAGGAGAAAGAATATTCCATCCTTTTATTTATTTAAATTGTATAAGATATATATAGATGGGTGTTTAAAATGTAAAAATATAAAAAAACTAAAACTATATTGAGAACCACTAGGTTCTAGTCATCTCTAAATTAGAAAACCTAGTAGAAGTGTGGTAGAATTTCTTCCTAGGGTTATCTTACCATGTATATTGTGTCACTATACTATATATCTTGTTCCATACTCCAAAAACATACTTAAAATAAAAAATCTAATAAATAATAAAAAAATATTTGTATTCCATTCTCTATTTTGTTAATATTGTCATAAACTAACATTAAACTTCTTCAAATGCTAAAAATTATCACTCATGTAAATAAAATCAATAAATCCAAAAATAATATATTTTCATAAAATTTTCACAATCTAAAACACAAATAATATATTTATTTATTAAATAGTACAATGGGTTGTTATAAACTTTCCGCTGTAGTTCATTTCATATATGATAATCCAAACTGACCACTCACTCAATAATATAAACCCATCCCAATGAAAAAATGAATATAGACATGTTGAATACCATATACAAATATTTTTTACATTATCACTACAAAAATATAAACCCAAAATAATATATATAAATATATAAAATCCAAAAATTGAAAAGATACACTAAAATACGAATTGTTTCCAATTTCACAAAAATCGATCTAATATTAACATTATGGTTCTAACAACCATAGTAATAAACTAATATTTATAATTTCCCATCACTCCATTATATTCCAAAACATTACAGGAGATTATACATGAATTTAAACTAATTACATGAAATAAATAAAAATATATAAACATAAATTAATAAAATCAATTTCACTAATGTTTAATCATTGTTTTAAAAATCCATGTCTGAACTCACTTTTAAAACTCTTAGTTTTTATGAAATAAATCACATATGTAAATAAATTTTTGAAATTAACTTCTATTTGAGTTAAAAAAAGAAGTATATTTACAAAAAAATTAATCACAATTAAATATTATTTTATTTTAGAACCCTGTTACAAAAATTATTTCTTCACTTTTGAAATAGAAAAAAAATCTGATTTTAAAAATATCAATTTAAAACCATATTATCAACATAAAACTAATAATAGAACAACCAAAAATAGTATTAAAACATATATGTGAATAAAATTAATTAATTAGGTCACCTCTAATAAGGATCTAGGTAAAAAGTAAATACATTATAAATAAATTATAAGTAAACAAAAGTTTATGTATAATAATCATAATACATGATATAAACATATCTTATTTTCTAAGAATGAATCTTACACATTTTTTACTTTAAATTCCCAAACCAAATGTCACACCCATACCCTATGGAAGAAACTAAAAACCAGGTCATCCTTGGTTACTTAGGGTTCCATTATATTCATATTTAATTTATATGTACAATATACCCCCTATGTCATGAGATCCTTAATCCACCCCGTAGTAAATATATCTAATAACTAATATTTATCTGATACCATTTTATAGTCAACCAACATAAAACTAAACCTCCACATACCCTGGGTAAATTCCCTAATTACCTAGGGTTAGTTATTATCATATAGGGATCATATAAATCAATGAGGAAAAATTCAATCTCTTTTGAAATAACATGAGACATTACCAGATTCTATAAAAAATACACCTTAAACCATATGTACATCGAATATACTAAAAAACTATAACATAAGGAAAAAAATAGGAGGCATAAGTGTTATTTAGTGGTATGGTTAATGAAAATAAATCAATTATCTATTTAATTAAATATAAATACAAATATGCAATTCATGAACAATATAAAAACTAAAAACTAACTCGAAATAACAAAAAATAGACAAAACAACGTTTTGTAAATTCAAATGATATATGCTTTTAAAGGACTCCTTTACTCAAAGACTTTCTGGTTTCCAATTATACTACAGTAAAAACATTCTAATCCATAAACCATGCATGCATTTATACTCATGTACCTTCTTGAACATGAAATTACACATTTGAAATTGCTTGTGTTCCATAGTGAACGTGATATATGTTAGTACTAAGACTGGATAGAAGACCCCAAAATATCTCAACTCCCATAAGTGAATAATTATGTGAATTAATGTGAATATTTATATGAAATTTATAATAATAAAAATAAATTATTATAAAAATAATTAAAAATGAATTAAAATCCATGTATTACTCATTATAAATCATGGAAATACAACAAGATCCCCCCCTAAAACATTAATAGTAGTGATATAGAATGTAATAAAATCTCCTCCCATAACCCCCAGAATAATTATATTGAAAATAAAAATTCATAACTCTATAACCACTAGGAGGACCCATACCAACATTTTGTCTATGATTGTAATCCAATGAAAATAAGTTAAACACCATCAAGGGAATTAAAGGATGGAAGTAAACTTTTATACACCCTCAATATTAGGGATAATAACATTTGGACATCCCATATGGATGGAAATAGTCCAAGGTACACATATAACCATATTTATATTTACCACTATTAAATCCAATAGAAATATACTATGAACTAACCAAAATAAAAAAAATAATAAATATATAAATAAATAAAATATAATAAAAATTTCAAGAAGAAAAAAATATGATACTTATAGTCAACCAAATATATAAATTAGATTCTAAAATTGGGAAATAGTAGAAGCAACATCTAATTAAACAAGAAATTCCATATCATGTTATAACCCACATCTCCCCAAAACCCATAACACATCATAATAATCTATATCTAGAAGATTAATAAATATTTATAAATAGGATCATCCCCATAACGCATCACTTTATACTATAATAAATATCCTAAAACAAATCTGTCATAATCAGTTTACCCCACTTCTAAATTTCAACAATACTCTATTATTTATTATCCAATTCAATGCTAATTAAAGATACCAAAAAAACACTCACACATTAAAAAATACAATATATAAAAATGACCACTCCCTCTATATCTTGTTACCTTGATTACATCACATCCACATGATAGTTCAATGGCCCATTACCTTAACACCCAAATCACAATGATATTCACAACATTATATTGTATTATAATAAATAATAATGAAACCAATAGTATATACAAATAAAATAAAATAAAATTTAATAAAAGAAATTGAATTAATTATCTCAATGATATAAAACTCTCATACATAGGATATATTAAAATAAACACTATAATTTCCACAAAGCATGATAGAAAGGATAATAAATAAAGTAAGGAAGGGAAGAATATAAATGAACCAAAATAAATAACCACTCCTCCATCCATCTAATCTCACATCATAAGAATTATTATATAACAAGTTATAAAAATTAATATAATAGGAAAATATTGTTTACAAATCATTTCCCTGTAGAACATTACTCTGACTACCTATTTTAAAATGAAATATGTTTAATGTATCAAACAGTAAAAAGTAAAAACTAGGTTTAATTTTTGAATTATAATTCATTAAGGATATTTATATAAATTAATGAATTATCATCTAAATCATAACATTAAATAATGAGAATGTGGCTAACTATGGATTAAAAAAATACACCAGATGATATTATCATACATATAATTAAATACACATTACTATTAAAAAACGTTTAAAACATATTTTTTTGAAGATTTAATAAGGAAAAATGATAATTGAGGTTTTATAAATTATTTAATAATTCGTTTAGAAACATAAAATTTGATAATAAATTCAATAATTACCCCTATATTAGTTAATAATATTCAAGAAAAAAATGAAATAGATAAAAAGTTAATTTAACATAGAAATTTATTTATGAAAATATTCTATTTTTATTTAAAAAATACATTTTTAAAATTTATAATTTTTTTATAAATCAATTGGTAGGAAAATAATTTTTAATTCCCAATTAAACCATAAGGTGCTTGATACCATATTCCAAAATAATATAATAGTGGGAATATCCCAATCTTAATGTTCTGAAGAGGCTCTTGAAAAATAATAAGTTAAGTTATATGTACAAATAAATTAAAATTATAAACCCTAACATATATAGATAAATCTAAAAAGAATTATAAAATATCTATAAATGTGAAATCTAAATTTTTTATCCCTAATAATTACTAATCCAAACTAAAATCAATGAAATCCATCAAGTAATTGAATGATCTTGATAAATATACAAGGGGAATGAATTTGAAGAGACTACCTCTAATAAATTGTACAATCTTTCCCAAATCACGAAGAATCAATGGAGAAATGGGATGGAATAAGAATAAGTATAGGAGAATCCATTAATTTGATTCAATAAAATTGGAAAAAATTTAAAAAGGGTGTTTAAAATTTAAATTATAAAAATACCAAACATACATCTAAAATTCAAATGTACTCCGATGAGTACCCAATGGATCTCCACTCACCACCAAATAGAAATCCAGTGAGAAGTTCCACTCCAGATAACTCCCAAGTTGCATAATATAATTATACCAGCTTCGTGGTGGATTATAGTATCCACCACCTTAAAAATAAAATTTGAATAACACCACCGCCAATAAAATTTCCTAGACCCTTACACCGAGATCTGGTGTTAAAAACATAATCTGTATAAGTTGGATTGAAAAAAAACTAACAAATAATAATTTTAATCATCTATAATTACAATTTAAAAATTAATATTTATCTCAATTACATAATTGATACATTTTTTATTTTTAAAAATTTATAAAATTAGGAAAACCATTACAAAACAAAATGAATATGTTTCTCACCCAATGGAAATTTTTTTCACTATACCTAGTTATTCATATATCACAATATGTATTCAATATTACCCATAAAAATCTATAAACATGAAACCCTTAAAGATATATAATACATATTACACTTTTTCATAAAAAATGTAAATAAAAATATAAGAATCGCGAGCTTAAACACTTAGTAAGGGTAGCATTCAACAGAAGCTATCATAGAGAAACAAATATGAGTGACACGGAAGAGTTAATGATCAATAAATGTTTCCTATAATCAATAAAATGAACAAAAAATATATCCATTGTGTACCTAAAAATCTAAATAACCACAAGGATATCAATACGAGTCATTATAGTGATTAAATTCATAGTGATGGACATGTTAATATTACGTGCAAGGACTCATTCTAAGACACATTACATAGCATCAAGGCCTCATTCCAAGACTTATTATATACCTTAAATGACTAATTCCAGCACATTATCATATTATTGGATGGAATACACTAATAGATACCCATTATGGATTGTCTCATGAAACATACTCGATGCATCAAGGGGGTATATACTTTCGGGCCCCAACTATCAATTGAATAAGGATAATCGATTCATCATCTAAAAAATAATAGATGAAAAATAAAATATATTATCAATATGTAAAGATAATGAATAATATTCTATATAGAGAAAATATAGTTTTAATTTTTCTAAGTATATAATTTATATTCATTTACCATTAAATACTCATCGACATGAAACAAAAAAGTTTATGAATTATCAATATTTTCCTAGTAAATAACTAAACTATCATTCTTAATGAACACCCTCCAATATGAATTTTTTATAGTAGGGTATTCTAATAATATAGATAAATGAGTGTATATATAATATAATATAATAAATTATATAGAATAAATCCATTATCAAAAATAACATGTAAATAAAAGAGACCCTCAATTCATCAGAAATGAAGGTGTTTCATTAAAGACAATTATTTTGAAAATATAGTGGAAAATAGAATCAAATATTTTAGAAAGTATATTCCTAAAATATTTTATACCATTGTATGAAAAATGAATTAAATTATAATTTTGAATTTTTTTCATGATATGTATTGAATAATTTGAATAATTTTTTTTTAAAATAAATTAATATAATTGAATATTTGAAGTAAACTATACTTAAGTAAGAAGAAATTTAGTGAAAGATAAAAATACACATAAGTGGAATGAAATACATTTTCAAAAATTTTAATAAAATATTATTTTTATTTTTAGAAATTAATAAAAAAAATATAATAGAAATAAATTTGGAAAATAATCAAAAATTGTAAATGAATATTAATGTTAAAGAATGGCCATGGCGATGGGAGAAGTTGTTCATTAAGAAAACATTAAAAATAGATTCTTTTTTTCGACTTTTTTACAGTAATTAAATAATGACTGGTATCGAAAAAATTAAAAAAAATATCCTTTAAATTTTCTGAAAAGAATATAAAACATAATATTAATTAAAATTATGAAATCATTTACGTATATAAAACAACATTCTTGTGATAAAATAATGAATATTGATACGGAAGAGAAAGATTTACTACCGAAAAATAGATATAATGTTGGCTTTTCTTAAAAGCATTATTTCATTCATTCTGAGTACCATAGAGTAAAAGAATGGAAATAATACTTAAAAATAGATTAAATATATATATATATATAAAGATAATATATGAGTTTTATAAGAGAAATAATTTAAAATTTCCCCAATAAAATTGAAAAATTAACAATCCCGATTAAGGTGAGACTGTAAAATCAAGTAGTACTACTTTAGTAACTTTGGAATCAAGAGTAATAAACAATTATGAAATTATATTATTATCTAAATAAAAATAAGAATATGTAAGGATATATTCATGGTGATGTAATTACACCATATAAAATAGATCCTCACGTACAACATAAAATATGTATCAAGAAATTTAAATTGACACAAAGAAACCTTATGGGTCATATAACACTTGAATCAAAACCTATTGAATGAGAGAACAAGAAATGAAAATTTAATTAACATAATTAAATAGTTGATTATGATATAATATCTTAAATTGGTGAAATATACAATATATAATGGAGATATGTTCATAATTGAAAACATGAATAAAATAAGAAAGTTTGAGACAACCCTTAACTCGGATTTCCTCTTGGTTAGACACACTCAAACATAATTATAAGGAAAATTTATATTTATTATAAATATATATATATATATGAAAAATATTTATATTTATCTCACTTTATTCCTTCCACTTATAATTTATTACTACCCATTTAGTATTAATTTTATTTTTAAAATCAATATTTTTGTTTTAACAATTCAGTTTTTTATACATGTTCTGATTAATAGGTTCTAGTACTTATTCACTAATATTTTTTTCATCATATTCAGAATGTTCCTGAATATTCATTTTATGTTTATGATATATCTTGCTAGATTCATGTTAATTTTGAGAAACATATTATATTTATTCACATGGATGTTATATAACTCTCATTTTTTTTTTATAAATTTCAATTTCCAAAATGGAATTGATTCTATTCATGAGTAGAAATATGCATATAACAAATTCAGAACATTAATAATGTTATAAATATCATATTTTCACATTAAATTAATTTATAGAATAATAAATATCAAAATGGGGTGGAAAATGAAATATCTAATTTTTAGAGTAGGCTGTCCACACATACACATGGGGGCATTTTAATTTTTTAATGAATAGAAGTTAGATAATGGATTATTTTTAAAAAGTAATAACTATTTCATATTTTAAATATTTTTTTATTAAATAAATCTTTTTTACTTGTAACATCATGAAATTATAAATGAATAAAATTTTATTAGATAGCATATGTGTTAGGCATCACCAATATTAGTCAACCCAAAAAATATATTATTTCAAATTTAATATTTTTTATAGCATGCAGAACACACAACCACGAGTCTAAATGAATCACAATATATTATACTTTATATCCTAGCTTTTTAAATTGACAGGTATGAATTCTATTTTATAAAATATAAAAATTAAATGGTTTACACATCTATAAATTAATTAAATGGATTTTTTTTATTAGAAATAAAATAATAATCGTTTGAGAGAAAATTCCAATTTTTTTTGAAAAAATTATTTTTTCTAAAAGACGGTTTAGTCACATTTTGTGAAAATAATTTCGAATTAATTTTTTTAAAATTATATAAAACTAATTTTTTAAATAAAATACATCTTTTAAATCATAATATGAAAATTATCTTAAGGATTTTTTTATAATTTTTATGAAAAGTTTAATTTATTGATCAATAATGGAAAATTCGAATTTTTGTTGAAAATTGTATTTTCATTTAAATTATTTAGAAATTTAAAATAAATAAGAATTTTTTTAAAGTAATAATAGAATAATTATATAAAACTTTTACTAAATTAAGTCATTTTAATAATTTTCATATTGAATTTTGATACTAAAACCATCTATACTTATGAGAAATTTCTGCTTGAAAACATGCTTGTTCCACGCTTTTCTTGGTTTTTCTATAAAATTTAATTTTCCCACTTATGTGAATTGAGTTTGTAAAAAATTATTAAATATTTTTAATCATAGTATATTATATTTTCTAACAAATTCAATTTAATTGTTTACCATAATGAATAATGATAAGAGTCAAAAATATATACCACGATTAAGGGAAAAATGTAGTTACCATGGGATGGGGGTTATAATAAATAGATAAGGGTTAAAATGACATAAAACATGTCTAATATATATTTTATGTCTATATTTAGACCTTATAAGGTATAATTATTGAGGAAAATATATTTTGGAACCTTAAGGAATGTGAATAACATTGATACATATTTTTTTAGAACTTATTAGAGTGACACCCACTACACTTATTAAAGGAAACCCATATCCTCAATTATTTTCCCCATAAAAATATATTGGTTTAAAAATTTCCTTCAAAAATTACTTCCCAACTTTAATAACCTTATCATATAATAATTTTTTGGTTATAAATCCATTATAATAATACATTCGGTATAATCATAAAGTGGTGGTCCAAGAAGTTGTAAAATTTGTAACTATGCATTATTTTATTTTTTACTTGACTTACTTCAAATAATATTTATTTATTATTATATAATAAAAAAAATAACTCACGTACTGATATTTTATTATGTTAACGTAATTACAAATTCTTGAAAACCTACTTTTTCATTGTGCTTTAGGGGTTTTTTGTTGAATTTAATTTCCCCACTTACATGAATTGAGTTTGGAAAAAAGGATTTATTATTTGAAATGATAATAATTTATATTTTATAATAACGTAAAATAAATTTTTTACCATAATTAATGGTGAAAATGGTAAACAATTATTTACCACGGTTAAGGTAAAAATGAATTTACCGTGGGATGTGGGTTAAAATAAATAGATAAGGGTTAAAATAACTTAAAAACTTGTCTAAAATATATTTTAAATCTATATTTAAAGATTATAATGCCTAATTATTGTGAAAAATAAATTTTGGACCCTGATTTAATGTGAAAGATATTGATACATCTTTATTTTCTCTATATAGAAGTGTGCCACTAACCTCACTTATTAAAGGAAACCCCCTCTCATATATTATTACCACCACAAAAATATTTTGGTTTAAAACTTCCCTTCAAAAATTACATCCCACCTTCAATACCTTTATCCTATAAAAATTTTTTGGGTATAAATCCATTATAATAATACATTAGGTATAATCCTAAAGAGGTGGTCCAGGAAGTCATAAAATTTATAACTTTGAATTTTTGTTTTATTTATTATTTTAATTACTTCAAACCATACTCATTTATGATTATATAATGACAATAATATCACTCAAGAAATGAGATGTTATTATGTTAATGTAATTACCTATATCATTATACTCTCATCTCAAATGAGAAACAATAACATCAATCTTGTTTATAGAAGAATACAACCTCGTGGACCAGTGTGATATGTCTGTTAGGTAAGAATATAAAGTGTAAAATAGGGGGGGTAAATTGTCTCTTGTTAAAAATTTTCCTTAATTGTCTCTTTTGACACCCACTATGATTTATACTAATATAAATTGTTTAATTTTGTAAAAAAATATGCATCAAATATACAGAAATAAATAACAAATGTTTTTATAGTTTTTTGGGGCAGAAAGATCCACTAGTCCACTCTACCAAACTCTCTCTCTACAAGCTTGGTAAATTTCACCTGAATGGTCAACTTATCACTTGACCATGCAATCAAAAATGAGTATAGGTAGTTGAAACCTTTAAAATTAGACTAAAATATCCTTATAGTTTTTTAACAGGTAACCAATTATCAACAACTTAAATCAAGAACCTAATACTCCACCACAACTGATACATACAGTAGAAGCATCAATAAATCAAAAGAGTTTGATTTCAATGTTTTGTGTAAATATTCATAGTTTTAGAAAAACACAATGTATAATTGATGGATATTCATCATTTGAAAATAATATATTCATGAATGAAATAGTCTGAGGTGATCCTTATTGCAAAATGATCTTAAATAATGTAGCAACTAAACAACAGTAGTAACTCGAGGGTGAAATACGTAGATCATTCGAAACGTACCATGTTTTGAGAATAATAGTGATTTGATCATTTCTTGTAGTAATACTATAAATGATACTTTCAAAAATGCAGTCACATATATGAATCTCTTATCACACACATATTTAAGAGATACTCTGAAATAATACATAGAACAAATAGATTTTCTTTGGTATTCTAAATTCAAAATAATTGCTTGATTGATCACTAAAATTAAAATTCCAATTAGCCATGGGATTCATAAATTCCCTTAAGAACAAGTTATATTTTATCATATCAATATGGTTCTTTGAAACAATCATAATAATATTTGAATCTGTATTTAACTTTGACTCGACCATTGCAACATTCTCAGATTGAAAAAGAGTTTTAGAAAAAGTAATCGTGGTAAATAAAATATAGGGTTGAACTGCATAGCGTAGGGTTACTTCATATTGTGTAGGTTTTCTAAAGTCTTATGGTCCCTTAACCATATTTTCATCATCATGTAACATAGGGAACACAAGAAGCATATGTATGATAATTCATACATTCACCTTTTTAGCGTAATATCATGAATATAGCATTGATTAATCATAAATTCAAATTGGCAAATGTAGGGTTAATGAATATTAATACCAACTTCTAATGTGGGGTTTCTGATCTATATTCTTGTTTATTATCCAAATGTAAGGAAACTGAACAAAAATAAAATTCTTTATCCTAATGTAGTTTTGATAGCATATGCAAGTGATATGCTTCCAGTGTAATATATGAATAATGAACCATACGATCATTTACCAAATGTATGTTTTGAAATAGTGTTTCTATTATAATTATTATAATGTTAAATTCATTAAAAATGGATTTAAATTATGAAAAACTCACTCAATAAAAATTCATCAGAAGACAAACAAGTATATTTGTGAGCATCAAAATCATCCAAAATTTTAGATTTGTTGAGAAAGTACATAAAAAAAATCTCCCCCTTTTTTATGATCACAAAACCCACAACATAATCCATAACAATATATAAAAACAATCAAGGATTTGTAAACATACAAAAATAGACATTGAAAATATTTTGATATTTAGATTTCATAGTATTATTTTTATAAATGAAAATAGATACTCATAAATTGGAGTGAAAGAAGAAAGATGATAATATATTTTTTCAAATTAAATGTTTTGGTTTTCAAATATTCTCCCTCATCTCCCCATAGTATTCATAGATATTCCCCATAGATATTCTTCCAAAAAAATATTCTCCCTAGTTTTTTGATATCAAAAAGGAAATTTGAAAGAATAAATGGTATAAACCATAGTTAATGTAGCACTGAACTATAAATGAATAGTTTACAAAAACTAATAAGAGACTTAAATTTAGGATTGTAAGTTAAGTATCAAACATTAATAAAATAAATATAAATATCAATAAGAATATTGAATTTAAAAGAAAATTCAAATGTTTTGATAAATAGAATATATTCCTTAGTCAATATAGGTTCTTCAAAAGGAAGGGATAGGTTCAAAATCAGCAAAGCCAAAGGGTTCATCAAGATGTGGAATGGATTAGAAAACACTATTAATATCAATGAGATTTAGAAACAAGCTCTAAAATTGATTGTTGAATACTTATGACCATTGTTGAAGAATCCTCTTCAAACCATAACCAATCTTTAGATTTTTCAACTAGATTGATCTTTATAAACTCATTCATAGCTTTTTATAAATGAATGATTGAAGTCAACTTTTCCATAAGATGATTGAGCACTAATCCCAACCAAGATTCATTATAAGTTTGCTAACTAACCAGATACATTTGATTTTCTAATAGAACACTTAAAAGAGAATTGTCACACAAAATATTATGCATTCAATCATTGAAATCTTGTAGCACTAAAGTAATAGATTTGAATCTTATGACTAGGTCTAGATATGTATTCTAAGAGGAGGATGATTGTTTATTGCTTTCCCTAAGCTCCAATGGCCTGAAGGCCTTAATTTTTATTGATTTTGATAATCCATCATTGAAGAGGTGAGGTTGAACCCTTAAAAGTACCGTAGGCATATATATTACATGGACAATAGGAATTAGAATAATTCGTAGCCTTTAGGCTTCAAACATTACATAAAACCCAGACTAACTACTTGGAACTGGTCCTCCCCAGCATCTTCTCGTGAAATCAGCTATCCACCTTTGCATGGCTATTTGAAAAGGCTTTTCTGTGCATATATAGGCTTGTCCCGATTGTAGGTGCCATACCTTCTCATTCTTGTAATCAGTTTAGCTTCTACACTGGTGAAAGCTCCTTTCTCTTCCTCCTTCTGAAGCTTGTTCCTCATAGGTTGTCTAGTTTTCATATGCTCTTAAGGTGGCCCAAAGGCCCTGAGGTGGCCTGAAGGCCTTACTGACCTGAAGGCATGGGTGCCCTAAAGGCCTTAAAGGACTCAGGGAAAAAATCGGTGGCCTAATGTTCCAAATTGGGGAATATTCCTAGCAGCTATAGTACCAAACAATGCCCTCTATAGTACTTCTATATTACTACATCAGAAATGAAAATTAGCCTCTTCCTGGATTTGATCCCGAGTTTTTTGGATGCACTTAAGGAGTCCTCACCTACTGGGATGAGGCTTCTGTGCTCGATTTCTTTCCCTAAAAGACTGTAATTATCTCCCTATCATTATTTATATCCCAAAAAATATGAGTTCTTAGTAGATTAAACTTTCGACAAATTAAACTCTCTAGACAATTTTCTGATAAAATCCTAAAGTTATTCAAGAAAAATTATATTTTCTTTGAATTTACATAGATGGAGCTTCTAATCCTCAATATTAAATCTGGGCACTGCATAACTATTTAACTCTTCAACCATATTTTTTATTATATACCAATTGTAGTCTAACAAACATGTTCTGATCCTCAGAAAGATTTAACTTTATAATGAATTCTTCAACATGAGAATCCAAAGATTCAAGAGAATGAGTGTTAGGGTTGGGGATAAATTCACTATTATGAACATCTAAAAATTCCAAAATTGAATATTCATTTTGAACAGATATATATGATAAGTTATATCTTCTAACAACTTCATAATTAGGATCATAAAGATATTGATATTTACAATCAGGAACATCTTCCATGATATGTTTTTTACTGAGAGCCTCTTTCTCAAAATGGTTAACCACTGGAGCCACATGCACAACTGATCTTATTGTTTCATCCATAGTCAATGAAATGTAAAATATCATTCTTATTCTCTATAAAATATTTTCTTCTTGACAAGAATCAAACTCTTCATCGGGTCTCAATCTGAAATAACCAACCAAAGAAATCATTGTTTTATCTCCCCGAGCACCTGTTATAAGCCTTTTTTGTTGTTCTGCACCAACAGGCAAGATACAATTGCTATAATTGCTTCAAAAAAAATCCTAACTTATTAACAGTCACATCATTTAAGACTTTTTTCTGATGAAATGTTTTCAAAAAGAAAATATTGATAATTTTTACTTTTCTTCAACATAAAAAGGTAATAATCATTTATAGGGATAATATCCCATCTTGGAATCCCTATGGAAGTAGTGTCTTAGATACTTTATCATCAGACAATATAAATTTAACTTGACATGGTTCATAAACAAAAATAGTTTATACATGTCAGGATATAAAACTTTCAAAATATCCACAGTCCTTGAAAAAATTCCATATTGAATTAATTTAATCATTACTCGGTGATCATGAGTAAACTCTTTCTTCATTACATTATTGATAGGTCTCATGCTCTAAAAAATGTATTTCATTAAATAAAGTCCATATATAAAAATAAAACGCCCCTTCATGGGGATAATGTAACAACTTATCTATTTCCATAGAAGAAATAGAAAATTCGGTATCGTTAATCTTAGAGACAATAGTATCTTCATAAAATTTAGACAAAATGAAGTATTTATACAAAATTATTTACATCAATGTCATATACTACATGTGTGTAATAATTTTAAAAATCCTAATCCAGACCACAAAATCATATTACTTCCTTGTGTGTAAGGTTTTTATAATCTAATAATCTAAATTGATTACCTTTCATTGGAGAACTTTGTGAGATTTCCCAAATTCATAAACAGATGTGTCCAACTCACCGTCCTTAGATCTTCAAGAGGTTTCCATCCCTAATGGTTTTTATATTGAAGGTATTGAAGGTTTAGGGTGTTTAAAAATGGGAATCTAAATAAGATGAATAAAAAAATTATGTTTCTGCGAGGAGAAAGAGAGCAGAAGAAGGAAAATAGTTTTATCATGCCGATTGAGAATGTACTCAATAATTTTTAATTTTGAAAATGAAAATGAAAATATATATAAATAAAATTATTTCCAAAAAAATTAAAACATTATTGAATAGAAATTAATTCAAATAATTTAAACATATTAATTAAAATTTAATAAAATAAAAATAGAGAGGCTGGAAATAAATTAATAAACATTTACATGAAATTAAATATCCACAACTCCCCCTTAATAAAATAAAAACATGCATTGGGAAGTGGTTTTGTAAAAATATCAGCTAATTGATATTCGGTATTAAAAAATTATAAAGATATACATTTTTAGGGACATGATATCTTAGAAAATGTTGTTTTATATCAATGTTCTTAGTCCTAGAATGAATTATTGGATTTTTTGAAATATTTACACCACTAGTATTGTCATATAAAATATGTATACTATTAAAATTTAGTTTATTGTGAATTAGGGTGTTTTTTATACTCAATACTTGAGCACAACAACTACGATTAGACTCATATTCTACCTCAACAGTTGATATGGAAACTGAGTGTTGTTTCTCAGTAATCCATGAATGTAAATATTTTCCAATAAAGTCAATGGTAAATGAGATAATTTTTCTATATAATATAAATCCTCCAATGTTAGAATCTAAATATGAAATTAAATTCAAATAATAAGTTTGGGGGTAAATAAGAGATCAAAAACCAATTCCTTATAAATATCTAAAAATAAATCTAACAATAATAATATGGGACTCTTTTATATTTGATTGAAATATAGCACAAGGACATATAAAAAACATATTGTCTGGTCTTCTAGCAGTATGATGTAACAAATTTCTAATCATTCCTCTATATAACTAATTATCAACTAGTTTTCTAGCTTCATCTAAATGAATTTTTATATTGGTACACATCAGAGTTGTATATGTCTTGTGGTTGTGAATTCTAAAGATTTTCAATAAATCAATGATATATTTAATTTTATGTAAAGCATTTCGATAATATTTTTGATAAATTTTAAACACTAAGATAAATTTTTTACACCCCTCATACTCATTTCAAATTATTTTTTTATTAATTTTGAATAATAATTACAAATATTTTTATTATTTGAACCCAAAATAACATCAAAATAAATTCTAACTAATAATATATTAGAAAAAATAGTTTTCTGAAATTTTTTTGGATCTTCCAATCCAATAGAAAATCCATTGTTAAAAATAAAATACCTCAATATTTCAAACCAAGCTGTAGGTTCTTTTTTAAGGCTATATAATGATATAGTATATTTTAAAAAAAAAGAGTTTGGTTTTTTGAGGATTTTAAAAACTAGGGGTTATTCAATATAAATTTCTCTATTAAATAAACATTTTAAAAGATATATTTTACATCTATATGATACAATTTAAGATTAATCTGATATGAATCACCTACGAGTATTATTATGTATTCTATTCTTGCTACATTGGAAAAGGTCTCATAATAATCTATACCTTTTTCCTAATTATATCATTCAGCTACAAATATATCTCTATTTTTGGTTATGATCCCTTGATCATCCTGTTTATTTCTAAAGACCCACTTAGTTACTATAACTAGATAATTGGTTGGTCTCTCTACTAGTTCCTCAACTTCATTAATCTTGATTTGGTTTAACTCTTCCTGTATTTCTAGAATCATAATCTCATCTTCTAAGGCTTCTTCAATAGTCTTTGGTTTTAACAGAGATAGAAATGTGAAAAATTCTTCTAAGTTTCCTATATTTATTCTAGTTCTAATTTCTATGTCTATGTATCCTATAATAGTTTCAATTGGATGATTCCTTAATGTTCAAGAATATCTAGGAAAGTCACTTTTAGGATATTCAATATCATTTTCTTCTAATGTGGATTAAATTTTATTAATATTATTTTCAAAATAATTTTAGGAGTTTCACATCTCATGTTTTCCAATGAGTCAGTGACTTCATCTACTTGGTATTTCTCTTTAATAAAAGTATCAATTTTATCAAAATTCACATGAAATGATTATTCAAAAATCATTGTCTTTTTTTAAATAGTCTATAAGATCTAGAGGTAGCTGAATATCCCAAAAATATTCATTCATCTTCTTTTAGATCAATCATACCAAGGTTTTCATTACTATTCAGGATATAAACCTTTCATTAAAAAACCTTAAAGTACTTTAACTTAGTTTTTATATTACTCCAATTTTCATAGGGTGTCCTTTTGAAAGAATTCCTTATTAAAACATTATTCCTGATATATTAGGCTATTCTTATAGATTCTACACAAATATGGGTAGTAAGACTGTATTCATTAATCATATTTCTTTCCATTTCTTGAATAGTTCTTTTTCTACTTTCAACAATTCCATTTTCTTAAGGTGTTATTAGTGAAAATAAGGTGGGTTTAATTCATAGATTTCAAGAAAAAATTGAATTCTTGATTCTCAAGTTCTCCACTGTGATCAATTCTCAATTAAATTATTTTAAAACCTTTTTCATTTTGAACAATTTTACAAAAACTCTCAAAACAATTGAATACTTCACTTTTGAGTTTAAGAAAATAAACCCTAGTAAATCTTGAATAATCATCTACTAAAACATAAAAAATAATTTACCTACCAAACAAGGAACTTTGGATAGTCCTAAAACATCCATATGGATATGTTCTAATGGATTAGATACAAGAATATTTTAATAGAGTTGAATGAAGATTTGTGTTGCTTTCCAATTTTCTATGCATCATAGAATCAATTATTTTTAAACTTTACACTTGGAAAATAAAAAACTAAAATTTCATTAGATAAGTTATGTACTGAATATATATTTAAGGGTCCATAACAACTTTTCCAAATCAATGTTTCATTAATCTTAGTAGTCAAATAATTTAGTTCTTTTTTACACAAGTAATTTAAATCCAATGTAAAAACATTATCAGTTATTGGTTCCATAAATTTAAGAATCTTATCTTTAAAAAAAGTGCTGATATTTTTAGAAAAATCAACACAAAATACATCATCATTGAGTTAAGATATACTTACTAGATTTTTCTTTAACCCATGAATATATTTTACTTTTTTATTGATGCAGCCTTTTGATCTCCAATGTTTCCAACTCTAACTATTTTTCCTTTCACATTGTCACCAAAAGTTACAAGTCCTCCATCCATTTGAGTTAGTGTATACAATTTTATGGAGTCTCCACTCATATGCATCGAACAACAACTATCCAAATACCATATGGATTTTATTTTTTTGCGACATGCCTCCTACAAGAATTAATTAAAAAAAATGTTTTTTTGTTACCCATATCTTCTTGGGTCCAACAGTGTTGGTGAGCAACGATCTAGGACTCCAGATCTTATTTATTTTTGCCTAATTTATTTCAATAGCTTTAGAAAAACTATTATACACAAAATATCTGTTATTTACACTAATTTTAGGATTTTTAAAATAACCCTTACTATTGATATGAACTTTTATTCTACAACAATAATGGTTAGATGTTTTATAATTGGGCACAAAATCATTTTTATACAATTTTGATATTTCACCTTTACTTACAATTCCAAATATTTACGTTGTAATGAAATTATTTCAAATTATATCATTTAATATATTTTATCCTTTTGTAACAACAGGAGAAATAATATTATTAGATTCTACTTTATCTTATAGTTCTTTAATTTTTTTTTCATGATTGATACTTGTAGATATAGAGGAATTACTCTTTTCAAGTATCTCCCAATGTTATTTTAGCATAGTATCTCTCTCACCTAAAAAAATGATGAATGTTTTTCAAATATTTATGATTCTTTATATGTGAATCATATTTTTATTTATGCATTGAGTATTTGGTAGATAATTTAACATTTGAGCAACAAATTGAAACAGAATCATAAGAGTAATTAGTTTGTACCTTTCTTTTTTCATCCATAAATCACATATTGGATTTTAGATTTGATTTACCCTTTTATAAATCAGAATTTGAATAACTACTTTAGTATTCATATACATTCCTTTTTTCTTTCATTTCTCTTTTTCATTTATGCTCAAAATAAATATTTGTATGATACTTCTTTTCTAGCCTTTCCTTTCATCCTCTAGCTAAGGGAAACTTGGTCTGATATGATTTTTTTTGTATTTAGAGCATTGAAATTATATTGGTTCATTGTAATCCTTCTTAAAGTATTTTTAATCCTATTTTCTTCTTGTAAAATTTTCTGAACTTTCTGGCCAATTGAGCCAGTTCCATTTTAGAATCAGAGGAATATGAATTTTTCCCTATTTTTTCTTCTTGTTTTGTTTTTCTACTATGCTTATAAGATGTCACGTTTAGAGAAGTATTTTATTTATTCATTATAATCATATGTCCTTCATATTAATCCAATATTTATACTTCATACATCATCATTGTACCAATTAGTTCTTTCACTTTCAGATATTTGATCGGTGATGATGGGTGAATAACAACAAATATTCCATTCAATTTTTAAGGTAGGACTCTGAGTACTTTCAAAATATGATATGATTGTTTGATGGGTTTTACTAAGGATTTAATATTGTTGAAAAATGTTTTAATCCTCCCATTCATATGTGTGATGATTTCACCACAAATCATTCTAAAAGTTTCAAAATTTAAATTAACAATAGCATATCTCAACTGTCTTACATTTTCTATTCCTTCAAAAGAAACTGTAATAGTTTTCTATATCTCATAGGTAGTTGGACATTTTAATACATGATTAAATTCATATAGTCTAAGACTAAAAATAATTACATTCATAGCCTTATATTTGATATAATATTTATCTTTTATTGAAGTATCCCTTGTTTTTGGTTTCTCCAAAATTACATATGGAGTAATGATATTTCAGTAGACTGTAAATCCAAGATTCTTCAGATAGATAATCATTATTGATTTCCAATATCCATAATTTCCACCATTAAGTTATGGAGCACGTACCATTGACATTCCCAATTTAGGATAAGCCATTTAAATATTTTTATAGACCATACACTTTTATCTTTCTATAGATTTATAAAATAGACAACCTCTAATACTAATTGTTAGGTCAGAATATACAAAGTTACATAATAGGGGGGGGGGGGGTTGAATTGTTTCTTATAAAAAATATTCCACAATTTTGGATTTTGACACCCATTGGGATTCATAAGGATATGTAGTGTTTAATTCTATAAACAATATATGCCACATATAAACATAAATAATTAACACAACTTTTTTATAGTGCTTCAGAAAACAATGATCCAATAGTCCACTTAACCAATCACTCCGTCAAGGAGTTTGGTAAATTTAACTAGAATTGACTTCTTATCACAAGACCATGAAACTAAAACTAAGTATAGGAAGTTTAAACCTTCACAATAATACTAAAACTACATTCTGGTTCATTAACAAGGAACCAATTATCCATAACATATATCGAGAAGCTGATACTCCAACACAATTGAGTATGTGGAGTTGAAATTCCATTAAATCAACAGATATTGTTTTCAATGGTTCAGGAAAATCTTTAATGTTTAATTAGAACCAAAATAGAAATTTATGGATCTTATTATTTAGAAAATAATATCTTCAAGGATGAAATAGTCTGAAGAAATTATTATTGAAAAATGATCTTCAATAACATAACATCTAAACAACAGTAATAACTCAAGGTTAAAATGTGTAGAACTTTAAAATCATAACCACTTTTTTAAATAACAGAGATTTGATCATTGGATGTAGTAACACTGTAAAAGAATATTTAAATAATGTCGTTGCATATGTGAATTTCTTATCACACACATATTGAAGATATAATTTGAAATAATATATAGAACATATATTTTTCTATGGTATTCCATATCCAAAAGAACAGTTTGATTGATCACGAATATTCAAAATCCAATTTACCAAAGGAGTCATAACTTCCCTTAAGAACATGAGAGATTTTATTTGATGAATACGGTTCTTTGAAACAATTTAATAATCCCCAAAGTGGACTTTAAATCTGACTTGACCATTACATCAATCTTAGATTGAAGATGTGGCCGAAAAAAAATCGCTATTGAAAACACAATACAGGGTTGGACAGCGTAGCATAGGGGTTTTCACGTAGTTTAGGGTTCCTTTGCATATAATAAGGATCATGCCAATATAAGGTTCCTTAACCATACACTCGCATTCTCATAAAATAAGGAAAAATTATCATAGGGATGATAATCCATACATTCACCTTTTTAGCATAACATCCAAAACATAGCAATGATTAACCATACTTTCAAATTCCTAAACCTAGGGTTGATTAATAGTAATAACAACTTCCAACAAAGGGTTCCTAATTCATACACTTTTCTATTCTCAAAATTTAAGGATGATGATCTAAATGAATACTATTTAGAATAATATAGGTGTAACGCCCCGACCCCAGAAGCCTAGAGTCGGTGCATTATTACGTAACATTAGCATGATATAAGGAAATCATGTCCCAAAAAACCGATCAATTTAGTATCCTTAGAAATACTAGATAAATTCATAATTTTTACATTACATTATAAAATGAAAACAAATACAAAATTGTCTCCATTGACCACATTCATATCGCATAGAATATCCCTGTAGTTCAGTCATAAAATACTTTTTTTCATCCTGGGAAAGATAAAACATAGAAAGGGGTGAGCACATATGCTCAGTAAGGATAACAATATAGCAGAAACTTTCATAAAGAAGCATAAACATTTAAGGAAATGTATAAGAGTAAAAGAAAAGCCTTTTAAACTTGAACTTCATCATAATATGGAAAAGATAAAATCAAATAATTCTATTAACATATTAAAATGAATATTCTACTAGTTTAACAATCACATGTAATATCAATAGCCACTTTCATAACGATGGGATGCATAATTTCAGACTTTTATAACCACATAGTCAAGGCCTTGTTCCAAGACTACAAATAAGTCTTTGTAAAGGCCTTGTGCCAAGACACTATTATGTCTCATGATACCTACCGATGCATTGAGGAGCTATAGTGGGCTCCACCCATCACTTAGTAAGTCCAATTCATTTCTCATATGAAAAGGTTTAGACATAACATAAACATTTGTATTAAAACTGGCATACGAAATATCAATAATTTATCCATAAACCATGAATGGTATGAAATAACACATCCAAATTAAAACATATAACAAAACCTTAAATACAATATGGTTGATTTGTATCATAATAAATCTACATCAAACAAACTTAGAATCCATCAATGGATGTTGACATAGATGGAGTCAAAAAATTTTTAGAGAAACAACTCTTTCTATTTTGAAACAATTTAAAAGTCATGTAATTTTAAAATAAAACATTTATTTTTAAAAATATTCATAGAAGTTTGTAGGGTAATCTTCGACGTTGTCATAACAACAGAAAAATAGCCGCACCCACCATATAAGTTAAAAAAACATTCTTACCTTAATTATGTCAAAAAGGTCATAAAGTACCTTGTTTGGAAAAAGACAAAAAGATTCCATTCAAAAAATTTAATAAAAAGTCAAAAAAGGGTATAAATTACTTTAACCCATAGTCTAGTAAATAGTAAAAATGTTTTGGAATAAATTTTTAAGAATCATGGATGTAGATGATAAAGAGTTCCTAGTAAATACTTACGTAAAAACAATCTCGGATAATAAAGAGATTGTGAAATTAACACTTAACTTGTACTTTTTCTTGGTATAGGGTATGTTAACCTCTTGTAAAATGGTGAAATAATTGTTATTAAATTATACAATAAAAATATACATTAATATGATATCATATAGGATCTTCTAATATTGATATTTTAGTATTATCATCATTCTGGGTGTTAACTGACTCGTTTTCCTTTATATGCTTTGATACATAAGTAGTGTTTGTTTTGGATAGGATGTATCTTATTCATATTAAAAATTATATTAAGTCTTTAAACATTATTTTTAATCATATAGTGAAAATTATTCTTGAATGGATAAAACAAGGAATGAATCTCAACGCGTTCATGGAGACGGTAATCCGTACGTACGCACGAGTGACAATATCATTATTTTGATAAAATAATATATAACTGGATGGTATAACATATATACATAAACATTATCATGTTATATTTATTATTTAAATAAATTATAAATCATTATTATACCCATCCAAATAATAATGTATTGAATAACAATTATACCACGACGTGCAGATGATAAGTCGCACGTACACACATATGGTGACATGTAATTCAAAGGATGAATAGAATAATGAATTTGGTTATACCATATTGATAATAAGATCATAGTGTGTATATGATACTAGATTTATTATTTTATAATGGAAACAACAATTAAAGAGGAAGTGGAAGAAGAAAGGAACTTGAAAGTGGTGATGAAATATTTACCTCTTCTTCAGGTTCTTCCTTTTGATTTGATCAAAAGGGCCCCATTGGTTGGACTTCTGGTGAAAGGAATGACTATAGGATGAATGGAGGACATTTGAGAGGGTATTTGGTCAGGGTTTGGCTGATCCAAATGACATTTAAGGTGTTAATTAGAGAGAAGGGGAAGTTCCCTTTTATAAGAGGGGTGATGGGCACCTTAGGAAAAGCTAGAAATATTATTTTATAATAAAATCATTTTCAGTTTCTAATGGCTCCAAAATGAATTATTTATTATCTAATGTGAGGATGGGTCGAAAAAAACTCAAGAAATAGGTTTTATACAGGTTTGGGTCACTATATTAACTTTATCATTTAGATTTAACTTTTAGTTTAATAGTTTGACATTTACTATGTCTCCTTGTATTTTTATATTATATGGTTAACAAAATTACTATAAACTTCAAATAAAACCTTGAGTGGTTCATTAATGACATATATAAAATTATTTAAGACATTTTTCTAAACCTTATAATTTTAGGAATAGAATATCAATTAATAATATAATATTTTTTTTAAAAACTCTTTTATGTCAATTTGACACTATTTGATATTTTGTTCTTTCTAAATTCATAACAGCATTATTAATTCGAAAACAAATCATCTAACCGACCCTAACATGTCATATTATCCTATAAAATTAGTGAAATTGATAAAAAAGTATCTAATTTAATTTATTTGTATATTTATAATATCAATTATTTTTAATATTTCATTAATTAGATAATTACTGCATCATCATTGTTTCATAAATAAATTAAATTATTTAATATCTAAAAAATATAAATAAACTACCATTATGTATGAAATCGTTTTATCTTTCTAATGACTATTTATAGATGAAATGTATCTTACGTATAACCCTATATTAAAAAATGGTTTAGTTATTAAACTTTTAATTTAACACTTTTAACTCTTCTTTGAATTAAATAATAATAAATGTCCTAATCTAATCCATGTGGACCAAAGAGGATCATATTTTATTCCTATGTTTTTTTGGTCGAATTATACTTATCCAATATAATTAGTACATGTAATCATTTTTACCCTTAGTTACCCTATTTACTTTTAACCGTGGTAAATAAAAGTAAAAAGTTATTAATCACCAAAAATTATTTTCATCTTATTGAACTAAATTTTACTTACTGATATCAACTGTGTCTCTTGGATTTTTTAAAATTTAACTCACAGAGGCGATAAAATTATGTTTATGTAAATTTGTAAATGCTCCTAGGAGGTGGGTAAAAGACGGTAAAAAGTTCAATAAAAATTTTATATATCTAAAATTATTATAAACTAACTAGAATGAATTAAATTTAACATATATATAGGTATTTTGTATCTATTTTGACCTAAAATAAATTTAAATAAGATAAATAATTAAAAAAATTTGGTTTTAAACTATAACTCATTGTTTTTCACTATTCATAAAAAATTGAAAGTTTTCTGAAAAATACTAAAAATTCACCCTAAGATAATTTCGATATTCTGAATCCAAAAATGAATTCAAATTTGAAAGATAAAATTTATAAAATTTTAAAAAGTGGGTATTACTATTCATAATGACTAGTTTGATTGGTTGTGGTGTGTTAGAACTCGAAGTTGCGTACAACAAACGCTATTGTATTATTCGAAGAGAAACGTACTATGGTAGTTTGGGGTGTTACAGTAGGGTTGATACCATATGAAAGTGTTACCTTTACTACATAACGTTGGAATAATGAACAATATGCTCATTTATAGAGCATAGGGTTTGAAATAGTGTTTTCAGAGTAATTCTCATAACATCAAATTCCATTAACTTGAATATAAATTCCTCAAGACTCACTCAAGGAAACTTCATCATAAAACACAAAAAGGGTATTTGTGAATACCAAAAACATCTTAAATTATAGAGTATTGTTGAGAGAATACAAGCCCAATATCATTTTCCAAAAACACCTCTCACAGTTCAGTATGATGATTGATCTAATAAATATAATGATATTTATTAAATAATTGTACATTTATATTTTTTATATCACATATTTTTGATATTTTTTTTTCATTTCACAAGGGATACGATAATGTATCTCATGTGTGTGGTGGACTACTGCATTGTGAAGAGACATGACTTGTTTTTCAATAACTCTTTAAATGGATGCTATAAAGATAAAGTGAATGAAAATTTGTGATATAAATGAAATAATTATGATATTCATTAAATATTTATCCTTATTAAAATCTTATATATTATTATATTTCCCACCATATCACTCATTGAAAAGTGACTACATCGTTCTTGTATTTGTGGACTACCACCTTCACAAAGCGGTGTGCCTCTCTTTTCATAACCACACAACAATGATGATATTTCATAGTATATTAAAAGAAATAAAATTATATTTATGATATTATGATAATTGTTTAATGAAAAAAATATTACTTACCTCATTTCCCTAAACTATTTGAAAAGGCCTCTATACCCATATTTTTGGAAAAACTAGGAGAATACGACCCCCTATACCCAGGATTTTCTAAAAAATTTGTGTATAGAGGTATCTCTGAACATATACCTACGGTTCTCCCAAAAACATGGTTATTGGGGTGCATTCCAAACTTATACCCTTAGTTTTAAAAAAAGTGTGGGTATAGTTCTCAGTTCATGACTTATACCGATGGTTCTCTATGAGAACCGTGGGGTATAGGTTTGGGTGAAAAACCTATCCCACAGATTGAGAGAACCGTGGGTATAAGTTTCCAGTGTAAACACAGGAAAAATAGGGTTGGAAAGCCCAATACCGATGGTTCTCTCTCTTATACCCATAGTTTAGATTAATATATTTAGGTAGATACATATTTATGTAAAAGTAATTTAGGTTTGTTGGTTGGTGAGGTACTGTGCATTTTTATCAGAGGTTTTGAGATCGAAACTCACCACCAATTTTTTTAATACTGTTGATTTAAATTAATATATATAAATAAACATAGATATATATATTATCTTAATTTCCATGGCTCTAGTGGTGAAGTGCTAGATATTTTAAGTGGAGGTATCAGGGTTGAAATCCATTATTTGATTCTTTTCTAATAGGTATGGTGAGATTAATAATATTATCTCAATATACACACACACACACACACACACACACACACACACACTTGTATGTGATTCATCTAGAGTGGTGGGGTGCCTCAAGTTTGAAGTATAGGTCCTGAGTTCGGCATCTACTACCCATATATTTTCAATTAAGGATTCTAAAATTAATGTAAATAGATCTCTCTCTCTCTCTCTATATATATATATGTAAGTGACATAACTGGAGTGGTGGGGTGCCTCTGGTTAGAAGCCTAGTTCACGGGTTCAAAACCTTCTACCTAAATTTTTTCAAATATTTATACCTGTGGTTTTAAAACCGTGGGTATAAGGCTATGATAGGGTGGGAAGTTCATATAAGTCTATGAAACAGTGGAAGAAAGCTATACCGATGGTTTGGAAAATTGTTTGTATAGGCTATGGATCTATACCGACACCTCAGTTTCCCATAGTTCCCAAAACCATGGGTACATGTCATTTTTTCAATAGTCATAATGATAATTGAAATATGGAAATGTTACACATTGGTATAGATGAACTACTATCTCCATGATCATAATATATATCATTGTAGAAAAAAAATATTTAATGTTTGGTCTTAAAATTATAGTTGATGTGTAAACATGATAAATATTTAGTGATTATTATTCTTGAAATGTTGAAATAATAAACTCTAATACCAATAGTCATCCTACAAAAGTCACTTTGGAACATAAGTTAAATTTCATCAAAACACATGATGCAAAATTAATTTATTAATTAATTGTACATATAATTTTAATAAGTGAAATAAATTTAATAATAAAATTTAAATGTTTCTTAATAATTTAAATAATTAACATAATTATAGAAACTTATATTTTCCATGTATTATTTTTGGATATTTTATGGATTATTTTTGAGACCAGGTGCATAGATGACATGTGATCCAAAGGCCTAGTGTGCCGAGAATAATTTTCTGAAACATATTAAATATATTAAATTAATATATTCACTATTTTTCAAAAAAGTGTAATATCTTCTAAACTAATGCCAATATAATAATATTATGGGAACCTTTGAGTTTATAATTCAGGTTCTATTCTAGGTGAGACATAAAATTTGTAGTTGTAGGGTGTTGGTGAAAAAGTCACCGTGAGTGTTTAATTAAAAAAATAAGTATTATTTAATGTAATTTTTTTTACTTACAAAATAATTTTTATATTATAATAATTCAATTATTCCAATTTCATAGGGTTATCTGCATAACCCAGGATCCATTGGAGAACCATTGGAGAGAGCACTAGAGGGTCTCTCTTAGATGAAAAAAAACTGGGTCGTAGTTCTATGGTTGGTGAATAACAAAATTAGAGGACCTCACAAATGAAAATAACACTAGTTTTTCAATTCATTAATAAATGATCGAAATCAAGGTATGATCTTTTTTATTTGGAATTTTTCCCCATTATCGATTTCTATAATTAACATGAATCAATCAACTAAAGGTTTGATTCATGGATCAATCATATTTGCGGGATGGGATTGCCTGATGGGATTTACTAGGATATTTATTTTATTATTATTGTTTCTTCATTTTTTAGTCTAATGGAAATAGATCGGGGCCAAAAGAACATGACAGGGGTTCATTCCTCATTAGTATTATTCTTGGGTTTCTCTCATTATTCTATGTGTTTTAATCACTAGTTTTTCGTTTTTCTAGTGGTTCCATCCAAATACACTAGAATAGATCATTTCAAAATAGGTTCTTGGATCAATGATTCAATATTCTAGGTTTCAAATCGGTATGGAACATAGATCATGCGGTAGTGGTAACAACAAGTGGATCAGAATAAATTGGATACCCTCGATTCTTCTTAGGCATGTGGCAGTGGAAAGAACTAATAGATGGAATTTACCAAATGGGTTAGAAGGATAAATTAGGGAAATAAGACAAGATTATTCTTATAAGGAATATATTGTTGTTTCCCACTAAGATTCATGGATGGAATGTGGGTCATAGGATCGGGAGACCATGTATAATTTTTTTTATCTCTAGAAAATCATGATGCACAAAGATTGTATATTAATAACGCATGATGTGTTGTAACCTCATATTGGAAACTGGGGTTTTGTATGATGTTATGTATCACATGTCATGTGACACTTTCACATAGAATGCGACCACTCCTTGATGGCTCAGTGTGTACCCGGGGTGGTACATAAACACGACCATGAGTACACAGGAATGGGAATGCCATGTAATTCCACAAAAATATGTCCAATAAAAGTTCACATAGGCATAGTCGAATACTAGGAAAAGGGATGAAGTATAAGGTCATGGGAATATTGTATACTTTGACACTTAAATAGACACAAACTGTTTATACATGCACAACCAAGTGAGAATTGTATATGTTTTGTACTACAAGTATATGTATTATACTCCTATAGAGAAGGCTTGGAAAAATTTTCCTCCATATCTTGAAATTTTATCAATAGGTTTCAATCCCTATATCCATTTTACGAGGGTTATTATGGAACCAGATCCTACACATAGGATGGGGATACACTCAGTAGGACTACTTGGAAGGAATTTTTGAAATCATTCCATGATGTCCGAACTGATATCCTCTATCATCATCTTTCCCTATGTGTCTTTCTTATTAACTTCATAACCAACACTACATGTCCACAATCCTCTACTTAGTGGTTTATTCCATATTAGGTTGTTGCATTACCCCATGACCATGGGCGTGATTCCCTTTCTATGGTTCATATGTCTTCATACATCCATCATATACTTCTAATGGAGATAACCAATGAGAACCATCTCTTAGACGAATTTCATCCATGATACTAGACTCGTGCCATGTATTCTACCAGATTAGTACTATGTGGAACCTTTGAGCTGGAATCATAGGCTAGCATTATAGTTGTGCCTTTACCTTGAGATTGTGTGTCTTTGTTGATTTTGTCTATATACTATTTTTATATGAGTTGTAGTTATATAGTTCTATAGAGAGGACTATTATTCTTGTTTTTTTGATGATTTGTACTTATAGGGAGTCGTAATATGTATTATTATACAGACCCATGCACTGGATTTTCCCCCACATGTCATGTATTTTGTAGGAGATCATCCTTTTGATAGTGTCCTAGAGGGATTGAAACCAAGCAGTGAATTTTGAGATGGATAGACTAAGGTGTGTTCCCATTGTATCTTGACAGTAGTCCCAATCTCTTATTTCAAGGTAAACTTGTTTTAAGACTCTTTGTGTGGTGATTTTATTTATCCCTTTTGTATATTCCATTATTTGTCATTATACTATTATTGTGTCATTTAGATGTATGCATTAATAGTTTCTTTTAGTTGTTTTAAATTTCAGAATTGTACGATCTTAGAGACCAATGTATATGTATAAGAATACTTATTCTAAAGCCTATCATGTTATTGATATGCCTACTCAGCGCTAGTCTCTATCCCCTGGCATATTTGAGGAGGGTTTGGGTAGTCATGGAATGGTCCCCAAGGGATGAGTCTTGAAAGAGTGGTGTCAAAGGGGGACAGAACCACATTAGGACTATAAAGTGTGATATTGGTTTGGGGATTAATTTTAAGTGGTTTGAGTTCATATTTTTGGCCAGTGACTCTAGTGTTGGTGTAGAAGATGACATGTCCATACACCATAACATTGATCACCTGCCTCTCAACTTAGTTCATGAAAACCCTGGTTGTAGGGAATACGATGGAAAATGAATCATATAAGAATTGGTTATGTTTTACATTTCCTTATTGAGTTATATCTCTAGATATACTCATTTACCTTGGTACATCTTATTCCTTTTAGGATGGATATATGATGTATTCCATCTAGGATTCAACATCCAGATCATGAGGATGATCCCCTTAAGATGAGAAATTGCTACAAGGGAAAATTCCAATGATGTTAACTCCAAGTTGTGTACCAACTATACTAACCCATTTTGAGAAGTAGATGGTACCTTCAGTACCAGTAAATGGGTTGTGTATGCTGAGCGCCCTTCATACGGTTCAGTGATAGTGGTCCCCCAGGTTCTGAGGCGAGTTTGAAACATAGTTAGATTAGAATTGTCCTGAGTTGGTTATGAAAGTGTTTCATTTATTCGGGACACTAATATATCAAATATTGGTTTTGGTAGAGAGCCTTCTCTATGGGTAAGTATAACGATGGTGTGGTTTAGTGACCTTGTATCCTGATGATGAAACTCTACCTTGGTCAGAGTTTGACCACCTATTCAGTGAGGATTTCTATCAAACTACACTAAGGGATTTTCACATCCATGAGCCTTTAAAACATCAGTAGGGAAATAAAAAGTAGTAGGGTATTCATTGAGGCTTACCAAAATCAATAGCTACTTGTGGGAAATAGTTCATGATATGTTCTTATGGGATTGATCAATAGAGTGGGGAATGTATAAGGACATCAAAGTCAGTGTTATACCTTTGTTAATGCCTATTTATAATTTGGTTGTGGAGAGAGATATGGTGGATGCGAGTTTTCTTGATGATTCGACGTAGACAGTTGTTTTCAGTAGTGGGAACACATGAGTAGAGACTTCAAATGCTGGGAGACGACATTGGTCTTAGAGACCTGTAAAAACGATGTGTTTTAGGAGGAGGTCCCATGATATAGGGACATGGTTTATGGATCATAGGATTGGTCTAGTAGTCCTGGGGAGTTATAATGATACTCATCATTTTCCATAGTGATAAGACAATGTTTTCCATTCTGGGGAAGAGGAAGCCAATGAAGTGTAGGATGGACTCATGTATAGGAGGGTGTAGACAGTTACTCATCAGTTGGCTAGCCTGACCCTTGGTGTAGTGGATGTTATGAGTTTCTAGTTCCCTATAATGGTGGCGGAGTATGAAGAAATATTTCCTAAGGAAGTTCTAGGATTACATCCCCTTTGAGAGATGGACATATGATTTAATCTACACAAAAAAATGAACCTGATATAAACAACAAGATATTGGCTGGATCTCGTAGATCCTTGTGATATAAGGATGTAGTCGAAGGACTTGTAGAGAAAGGTATTTGTGAGACCCAATGTTTCACCTTTGGCATCCCCCGTGTTGGTCTCCACATTGGAAAATTGGATCATGAGGTTATTTGTGGACTACCAGTTCTTAAACCAGGTGACCATGAAGAACATGTATCCAATAATGAGGATCGATAAACTATTTGGTTAGTTTATTGTAGAATCATGGGTCTTAAAGGATAACCTCATATTAGGATATCACCAGTTGCGAGTATGGAATGAGGATATATCGAAAATGACATTCAGATGTCACTATAGTCACTATAAGTATGTGGTGATAACCTTTAGCGCAAAAAACAAACTAGTAGTGTTTGTAATGTCTTAGATTTTCCATGTATTATTTTTAAATATTATATTGAATTATTTCGAGAACAGACATTATGAAAGAGTGTGATTCCAAGTCTCAGAGTTCCCGAAATAAATTATTGAAATAAATTAATCTTTTAAATGCCACACATAAGAAGTTTTCCTAAAAAAGAGGAAAATTTTTTAATAGGTGCCCATATAATAAATCTAAGCGAATCATTGAATTATGAGCAACAAAATTACCTTAGGCGAGCCCTAACATTGACCAATGCTAGCTGGCTGCAGAAGTTAATTTTGGGATTTTCTAAAGGAAAATAAGTAAAATAATAATTTATTGTATTTTAAACTTGTTAACAGTTCAGAAATGTGTTTTATGGTTTTAAATAACAAAGAGACCATGGTTAGGATCATAGCCCCGAAACCTTACATGGAAATAATTTGGAGCTTTGGATAGGAGCCATCCCCCGTGGTGAATTACTGATGAATTGTGATAATCATCAATTCTTGCATATTTGCGCTATATGGTCATAGGATCTCATCGATGATAGAAACAGATCCACTATTTGTTGATGATTGATGCAGGGGTTGTTATTTCAATTCACTTTTCCTCATTCTTTGATTTGACAACAAATGTGGATCAACCCATGAATAGGATGACTCGTGGTTTAGTCATTCTTGTGGGAGGGTTTAATTTTTTGGAATATTTGGATGATTATGACTGTAATTATACTTGTTTGTTAACTTGATCCTTCTGACAAGAGGTGATCAAGGTCATAATGAATAATGATTGAGGTTCATTCCATGATTTTCTATTTTGTGTTTTCCCCCAATTAGGTTTTTCTTTCTTTGCAGGTATATGAAAGAAAGATCATTTCACCTTCATTTACATCAAAATGATATGAAATCAAAGATCATGTATTGTGGCGACCCAGTAGTGGTGCAATGATGATTACAACATATGAATCAATATTATTTAGGAGAAATCATTCTTTAACCATTATTTGTGCGGATTATGAAAATGTGTTTTTGAAGCCAATCGAAGTCCCGAAACCAACCGTTTCAGTGTTTCTATGAAAATGAGACATTGAATATTCATTTTCTAGTGAACAGATCACCAGAATGAACACCAGATGATTGGAGGAGGCACATGGAGGAAGAACGTTGTTTCTAGAAAATTGTGAAGAACACGACATGTATCCCGTGATACATAGTGTGTGGGACCCATTGAGCAGCAACTTGGGTTTTGGAAAAAATAAATAGATCACAAAGCGTGCGAAACTTGTCGCACGACATGTGGGTACTTACATGGGATTCAATGCGTATCTCAGATGAAATATGGACACATGGTGGAGTACATGGAATGTACTTCACAACATGGCCAGACCAGGTTGGTTATACAAGTTACCCCATGTAAGTGTACATTGGTTGGTCGAAACATGTCAAATACATGTACAGGAACATGGACATTGTGCATGGAGCAGACCTCAGATAGTAGGACATGGTGTGTTACTCTTCTACATGTTGTGTATAGCTTTTCTACATAAAATACTATTTTTGAAACAGGTCATTATACATGGGCAGTACCGAAGGTCATAGGACACAACATGTGACCCTTCTACACATTGTGAAATTTTTTTATAAATGGTGTGATTTCCTTGTCTCACATATCCTGGACTAGTTTTTCTTGGGTTACCGCCCCTTTACGCGTTCCCCAAAAGGCCTGGTATCATTTCCATCTACAGAAGTATGATCCCTTCAGCAGGACTTTCTGGATAGAGGTGGAGTCCCTACATGGGTCTCGGAGTGAGATACCCCACCCATTCTTGAACCTAAGTAGAGTTAGGTATTGGTGTGACCAATCCCACATCACATCAATCCTCTACTTAGCAGGTGATTCCAAATTAGTTGTGGTATATTCCAAGGCTATGGTAGCAATCCTCATCTATGTACTGTGATATTTTCCCACTCAGAAGTGTGTTCCCATAAAATGAGTGTATATATTATCTATTTAGATCAATTACTGCTTCTATCTCTCTAATGACACTTCCGGATGAATTGTACTTCTTGGATGAATTTCATCAGAGCTATCAGACTCAGGGAGAGAGTTCTTCTGGATGAGTGCTTCATGAAATCTTTAGAATGAATCCTTTGCCTGGGTTTGAGGGTCATTGTGACTTACCTATAAACTACAGGTCTGGATTTCAAGTATATTTGGATGTTTCTATTGTTATATGTTCTAGTGACATATACTTTTTATAGATTATTATACCTTTACTTGTGTATTGGTTTGTGGTTTTTGGAGTCTCCATCTGAGTATTTCTATACTCACCCTTGCACAATATTTATCATCACTTGTTGTATCTTGTAAAGATGAGCATCCTTTTGACGGAGTCCAAGGCAGACTGGGACCAGAATGAGCATTGTGAGCTTACCTATATGTCATGGTGTTCCTTTGGTGTCAAGAAGTAGTATCAATACCTTTCTTGTTTATAGGATGGACTTTTTAGATGCAGACCCTTTCATTTGGTGGGCTTGTATTCTATCCTAGTTACTTTTCAAGACATTTCTTTTTGTTGTACTCTATTAATTTCATTTATTATATGCATGAATTTTTGTTCCTTAGTTTTTTTTACATTTCATGATTTGTGGGGTTGGATATGTCTGTGTGCACAAGTACCTAGGAAATGCCTCCAATGTTAGTGATATGCCTACTCAGTGTTGGTCACCTGCATCTAGCCTATTGGAGGCAGGCATGGGGAGTCACTGTGAAGGCCCCATTGGGATGAGTCCTGATAGAGTGGTATCATAGGTGGTTATTTATACCCTAGAGACCATGAGTTTCTGATTTTTGGTTTAGGGAAACATTTTTTAATGTTTCAAGTTCACATTTTTGGCTAGGGACTCCAGTGTTGGTGTGGAAGAACGATGATTCCATACACTAGGACTTTGATAACAAGATTTTCTACTCAGTACATTAGAACACTAGTTATAGGGAAACAAATAGAATGGTACATGCATCATATAGGGATGTGTTGTGGTTTTGATTTCCTTTCGTGTTAGCTATCATGATATATTCATTGATCATAGTACATCTTGATTCCTTACAGGATGACTCTATGATGCATATGTAGTAGGATTCAGAAGCTCAATCATGTGGATGACCGCCATAGTAATGAGGCTTCAATTCAGGGACTAGTTCCCTAGGATTTACCACAAGGTGGTGCACCTGCTATACCACCACTAGTGGAAAAGCATGTGGTACCAGCTGTACCAACAGACAAGGAGCAGAGGATGAGGGCACTCCCTGAGTTTCAGAGATAGAGACCCCTGAGGTTCCAAGGAAAGCCAAACCCTCAGGCGGTTGAGGACTGGATTGAGGCTGTGACCAGAGTCTTACATCTAGTGAGGACACCAGTGGACCAGATAGTGATATCTAGGAGTAATCCTTCCTTAGAGTTTTGGAGGGAGATGGTGGAGTTTGACCACAAAGACTCACAATGAGATTACTCTTTTGTGGATGAATTTCTAGTGACTCTTTATGGAGGAGTTCTCTCCGATTATGTTGAGAGAAGTACGTATTTAAGAGATTCTTCAGATCCATCAGGGAGGTTTGATGGTGTAAGACTATTCATCAAGGTTTGACAACCTCCCTAGGTACTCGATGGATATGATTAGGGATTAGTACAACAAAGTTCTAAACTTCGAGAGAGGTTTAGGATGGGATATCTGAGCTAGCATCGTGACTCTATGCATTCTGACTTATGATGGAGTTCTTGAGAAAGCCTTTCTGGCTAAGATCTTCTTGAATGAGTAGAGATAGCCAGTGGTAGTCAGCTATAGTCCCACAGTTGCAGAGGCCTCAGAAGTAGGGATCCAACATTAGGTACATGGATCGGGATGTGGGACATGTCACAGGAGAACCCATGATAGGGGATCTATAGTCCTGGGCTCTCAGGATGGATCCATTCAGCCCAGGGAAAGGTGATTCAATACATATGATAGTATAAAAAATATCACTATAGTCTATACAACTCATTGAGCCGATGATAGGGACATGATGGATGGACCACTAAGGTAGAGGCAGAGAGTGGATCAGGAAGACCAGGTGGGAAGAAGATGTTCCAGAGGATCACAGAGAGTTGCGGGTGATGGAAAACATTTTATAATAATTCTACCACCACCCTCGGAGGTCCGCACCCAGCTCAAGGAGCTGAGGTATAGAGGCATGAGTATCTACATGTGGTGGAGGCATATGACCCAGAAACTCCATGGATGATCCAAGGTACCATCTATGTCTTTTATACCATAGCTTTTGTACTTATAGACATAGGTTGCAGTCGTTATTTCCTCTCTATATGTCTTGTCCAAAACCTTCCAATTTTGGTAGAGTTGTTGACTTGACCCTTATGATTGGAGACACATATGGGAGGATACTTGATGTTAAAAAATCATTAGAAATAGTGTTATCTTACCTCCAAAGTGGAGAGTTTTGGTTTGAATCTCTCAGTGGAAACGTCAAGGAATTACAACGCCATTATCAATACAGATAAGTTATCTTCAGTCTATGGATATATTGAACGCTTTAGGTGAATAATGCGGCATTTCTATTATTATGGGATGACGATTTACTTTGTTGGTGAAAAGAAAACCCAGACAGCACAGAATAGACTCATGCATAGGAGGGTACATCCGATCACTCTCAAGTTGTCTAGAATTACCCTTGGAGTATTAGATGATGTGATCTTTCAGTTCCCATCATTAGTGGCGATGTACTAGGGTGTTACCCATAAGATGATCTAGGGTTACCTAACTATTGAGTGTTAAACTTCTGAATCAAATTACACCTCGAAAAAGGAACTGATATCATCAAGAGCATATCAGATGGCACCAGTAGAGCTATGCAAGCTGAGGGTGTAGTTGGAGGATTTTCAAAGGAAGGGTTGCGTAAGACCTGGTGTTTCACCCTGGACATACCTAGTTTTGTTTTCCAAAAGTGTATACGTGATTGTGATGTTGTCTGTGGATTACCGGTTCCTGAACTAGGTGATGGTAAATAAAATGTATTCACTACTGAGGATAGATGACCTCCTTGATCAACTAAGATGAGCACAGTGGTTCTCAAACACTAACAGTCAATTGGGTAATCAATAGCTTCAAGTATGAGATGGGGATGTGCTGAAGATAGCTTTCAGATTCCTCTATGATCAGTACGAGTACTCGGTGATTCCTTTGGGAATTATGAAAACCCCCATAGTGTTCACGGAACTCATGTACCTGATCTTACCTCTGTACTCATACCGGTTTGTAGTAGTCTTCATCGAAGAAATATTTGTGTACTCAACATCAGAGGAGGAACATGAGAGACACCTACAGATGGTCTGGGATGTACTCTGAGAGCACCATCTTTATGGTAAACTCTCAAAGTTCTAGTTCTGGATTCAAGAGTTCCACATTATGGGATATGTTATATTAGTATATTGGGTAGCGTTGGGCCCAACAATGGTCAAGGATGTGTTAGCATGGGAGCCACCTAGGAGTGTGATGGAGGTGCGGAGCTTCTTTGGAAAGGAAGGATATTACCATATATTTATTCTTAAATTATATCAGATATAATCCCTAATAAAATATTTGACTCAAATAGGGTAGCCTTTTTTATGAATGGAAAATTTTCTGCCAGCTTTCCAGCAGTTGAGGCAGAGTTTGACAAGCACAACTATCTTGAGATTTCCAGAAGAGGGTGTCGAGTATGTAGTTTTTTTCAATGAATCTGGGACGGGACTTGGATATGATCTATTGTAGAGGCAAGTAGTGATTGATTATGGTTCGTGCCATATGAGGAAAAATGAGTACAACTACAACACCCATGATCTTTAGTTGGAAACATTAGTCTTTTCATTAAATATGTAGCCACACTACAAGATGGGAGAGTAGTTTATCATCTACTATGTCTACATGATCCTTAATTTAATCATCTAGAAGAAGGATATTAATCCAAGTTAGAGGTGATGGTTGGAGTTACTCCAATATTATGACTTTGAGAATGTATATACTCTTTTGAAGGGGAACATAGTAGCTGATGAAATCATCTGTAGATTGAGTTCGTAGCTACTAAGAAATGCGTCAAAGTTGTTGGCCTCGCTATAGTTATCCTTCATGGATGAAGACAATTTGTCTTACCTTTATTCTATAGTTTTTACCTATCCACTCATAAAACGAGTTAGGGAGGCACAACTAGAAGACGCCAAATCAAAGATTTATGTCCTTAGTTATCCATATGATAAGCTCCTAATTAATATTCGCATTGTGGGGAGCACGTAGTCCTTTTTATAGGATGCACATTTTTTCTAGTGGCATTGTAGGAGGAAGTTATGAGGGAGTTACATATGTCCCCCATAGTGGTATATCTTGGATTGGAGAAAATGTACTAGGACCTTCAACGTTAGTTATAGTGGATAGGGATTTAGAAGTAAATAGTAGAGTTTGTTCCTCGTTGCCTTACACTCCAACAGGTGAAAGCCAAGCACCAGGTTCCAACGAGATTAGCTCATCTTGGAAGTGCAGGAATAGAGGTGTGATGGAATATCGATGGACTTCGTGACGGACTTACCACAAACATATAGGGGACACGATTCCATATGGGTGATCATTGACCAACTCACCATGTCCACTGACTTCTTAGATATTAAGGAGTAGATTTCAGTAGAGATATTAGGATTCCTCTAGGTGTAAGATATAGTTTGGATTCATTGAATACCCTTGATGATAGTCTAATATTTTAATGCTTGTTTGAAATCCCAATTGTGGAAGAGATTTCTGGAGACGTTTGGGACATGGAAAAACATGAGCACAACATTCCATCGCCAGAAAGATGGTCATATGGGTAGAACCATTCAGGTTCTAGAGGATATGTTACCTGCCTATATCTTGTAGATTGGTCATAACTGGTAAGACTACATACCACTCGTGGAGTATTCCTAAGAAAATAGCTACCACTCCACCATTGATATGGACCCATTTGGAGCTTTATTGGAGTGACCCTATCGGTCTCCACATTACATGACTAACCCAAGAGAGTTAGAAATCATGGGCCTAGAGTTGGTACGAGCTACCAATGAGAAGGTTTAGATCATCTAGGAGAAGATGAATACTACATAGATATTGTAGAAATATTATGATGAAAGACGATGGAGACCAATAGAGTTTGAGTGGGGATAACATGTCACCCTTCATGTCTCACCTTGATGAGGGTTGAGAATAATTTTTAGAGGAAGAAAGTTGTCTATGAGGTCCATCAACCCTTTTTAGATATTTCATAGATTTGGAAAGGTGGCATACTACCGAACTCTACTTCTGCAATTGCACTGAGTACATGTTGTCTTCCACATGTAGTTGTGGAGGAGGCACGTACATGAACCATTGTATGTCATTGATTGGGGAGATTTGGACATCGAGGATGGAGCGACCTTCATAGAGTACCTAATGAATATCAAGGATCATTAGGAGAGGATACTCTGTGGGTGAGTGATCCCTTGGTGTGTGTTCTGTTACTGTATTGTAATCTTCTGAAAAGCACATGGGAGTGGGAGATTTAGATTCATGTTTAGTACCCAAAACATCTTGAGTAGACTTATGTTTTGGATTTTCGAGGATTTAAATCCCTATGGAATGGAGAATTTAATGTCCCAAATTTTCAGTGTATTATTTTTAAATATTATATGGAAATAATTTCACCCCAGGCTTTATAACATCATGTGATTCAGATGTTCAAATTTCATGAAATAAATGATTTAAATAAATTAAATATTTAAAAAGTGTGTGTGATCTGTTTTTCTGAAAAAAGTAGAATAACTTTTAAATGGGTGCCTAGATTAAAAATTTAAGGGAATTTTTGTGTTCAAAGAATCAATTTTACCTTAGGAGATCCCTAACATTGAATGATTTGGGTCAAATGTAGAAGTTAATTTTAGAAAATTTAAAGGGAAATAAAATAAATTAATAATTTATTTTATTTTAAATGGTTTAACGATGAAATGACATGATTTATGGTTTTAAATTACCAGGAGCCCGGGGTTCAGCTCATAACCCTAAAAAACTCTAAGGAAATCCTCTTGTGCTATGGAGAGGATCCAACCCTTGGATAATTCTCGATGAACAATGACAAACAATCAATTCGTGCATTGATGCACTGTATGGTTAGAGGATCTCATCAATGATGATAGTGGATCCACTCTTCATCATTGATTTATGTAGCGGTTTTTTATTTCAACTGTTTTTCCCTATTCTTTTATTTAACGATGAATGTGAATCAACCCATGAACATGTTGACTCGTGGTTCAGTTGTTCTTATATGAGGGTTTAATTTGTGGGAAATTGCGGATGAATATGATTGTAATTATTCTAGTTTCTTGGATTGATCCTTCTAACAATATAGGATAAAGGATGTAACGAATAATGGATGAGGTTCATTCCTCAGTGTACTCTTTTTTGTTTTTCCCCAATTGCATTCTTAGTTTTTCAATGGAATATGAAAGAAGGACTGTTGTGCATTCATTTAGATTCTCAACAATCTAAAATCATATATTTGACATTGTGGGGACCCATCAGAGGTGCGATAAAGATGAAAACAAATAAATTGACATGGTTTGAGAGAAAAGTTTCTTCAACCATTCTTCATACAGATGATTAATTCTAAATTTTGGAGATGATTAATGGCCCAAAACCTACCATTTTAGTGTTTCCATGATGGGATAACCTTTGATCTTAATTTTTGAGTTGAATGGATCACCGGAACGAACAACAGACAATTGATGGAGGTGTCTAGAAGAAGAAAAACATTTTTAGAAAATTCCAAATAACATGATGTGTATCCCACGACACAAGGTGTGTGGGCCCCGTCGAGTGGCTTCTAGGGTTCAGGAGACAGAAAGCAATCACATGATGTGTGAACCCTATCAAATGACATGTGGGTATTTATTTTGTACTAGACATGTATCCTGGATGATACAGACTCAGATGGTGGGGTATACAACAAGTACCCCACTACTCAGCCAGATCAGGGTGGTTGCACAGGTTTCCTCGTATATGGGTACACGGGTTGGAAGACATGGGTTGAATTCATGTACGGGAACATAGAAAAAATACCTAGAGAAACCCCTAGATAGTATTACATGGCATGTTACTATTCTACAAATTGTGTGCATATTTTCTATATGATACGCTCTCTTTGACATGGACTGTTATACACAAGAAATACTCAAGTTCAGAGGACATGGTATGTGACCCTTCTATACACCGTGTACTTCCTTGTACATGGATTGATCTCCTTGTACACTTTATCTGGGAAAAGTTTCATTTGGGTTATTTTTCCTTTTCCCGTTCCCATGATGGATAGGTGTCATTTCCCTCATCATGAGTATGATCCCTTAAACAAGAAATTCTAGAGAGAGCCAAAGCCCCTTTTAATGGCCTGGAGCAATATCCTCTTTCTATTCTTGACCCTAATTAGAGTCAGGTATCAGCATAAACAATCCTACATGATATCAATCATCTAATTAGCAGGTGAATTATGATGAGTCATGGTAAATTCCAACACCCTAACAGTGATCATCATATGTGCGTCATGATATTTTTCCACTTAAGAGTGTGTTCTTCTGTAATGAGGGTATATTTTCTCTGTTCAGATCTATCAGTGTAACTATCTCTCTCATGACACTTACCAATGAACAATACTTCTCAGAAATATTCCATTAGAGATATCATACTCATGGACTGTGTTCTCCCGTACAAGTGCTTCGTGAAATTTTCATAATGAATCCATAAAGTGGGAAAGTGGGTCGTTGTGACTTACCTCTAAAAGACTGGTATGTGAGTCGAGTATATCTGGATGTTTCTATTGTTATATGTTCTATAAACATCTACTGGGTATATGTGACTGTTCCTTTACTTTTTTATTAATTTATGGTTTTTGGGGTCTTTTACTGAGTATTTTTATACTCACCCCTTCACAGGCTTTTCCACACGTGTCATGTCTTGTAAAGATGAGTGACCTTTTGAGGGAGTCCACGATGGACAAGGACATGACCGAGCTTTTGGAGCTTTCCTATAGGGAAAGGTGTTCCTTTCCCTTCAAGACACAGTCCCAGTACCTTTCTTGTATATAGGTTGGACTTTCTTAATATAAAATCTTTATTTTATTGGGCTTGTACTCTATCCCAGTTACTTTTCTACACTTTACATTCTGTTGTACTCCACTAGTTGGGTTTAGTGGTATGCATGCATTTAGTTTCCTTAGTAGGTTATTTACATTTCAACAAATATGGGATTAGAGATTTGTGCATGTGTACAGGTTATTAAAAAATGCCTCCCATGTTAGTTATATTCATACTTGGTGATAGTCACTAGCCCTTGGCCAATTGGAGGTTGGCTTGGGGAGTCGCGGTATGAGCCCCACTAGGATGGGTTGTGACAGAATTCATGGGACTCATAAACCAGATCAGCTAGCCTTTTTTATATTAGTTTGTTATTGGTTTCATCAACTACAACCTTGGGTACTCAACATTTGAGGTGGAGCACAAAAGACACATGTGGATGGTTCTTAACATAAAAAGAGTGAATTAATTTTATGGGAATATATTGAAGTGATAGTTCTGGATTTAGGAGGTCCAATTTATAAGACATAACATCCCAATAGATGGTGTTGTACTGGGCCCAATGAATTTCAATGTAGTGATTTCTAAGGATCCACCCAAGAGTGTGAAGGAGGTACATAACTTCCTTGTGATGGAAGGGTACTATCAAAGATTCATACCAAACATATCCATTATATAATCTCAATTAATATATTTTACATGAAAGGGGAAACCTTTTATGTTGCCATAGTGGTTCCACCTATATTTTCAAGAGTTGGGAAACATATTAATTAGATCCCCGATCATGATATTTCTTGAGGTGGGGGTCAAGTATTTAGTGTTCTACAATGAATTAGGAACTAGTATTGGTTGTGTTCAAATGTAGTAGAAGGTTGTGGTTTATTATAGATCATGTCATTTTAATAGAATGAACATTACTATATGTCCAATGATATTGAGTTATCATCGAGTGTATTCGAACTAAATATGTGGTGACACTATCTGATGGGCAAGTGGTTTATCATCTATTTTGACGACAAGAGTCTCAAGTAGAAATTATATCAAAATGATCTTAACATAATATTAATAAGATGGATATAGTTCATCTTGTATTAGGACATTCAGATTGTCTATAATCATTGTAAGGTTAAAGTGGTGGAAAATACTCTCAGTAGGATATTTTTTTTGCCGTTACTGAGTGAGGTGTTGAAGAAGCTGTACTTATTGTAGTTATCAATTTTGGTTTGAGATAGATAGGCTTAATTCTAGTCAATGGTTGTTACCACTCATCCTTTGCAGTGATTTAGGGTGTCATGGATCAGGGATGATGAATATGTGGCCTTTATAATCATATATTGACTACAAAATCTCTATATGTATTTTATTAAGTTGGGTGAATAAAATTATTTTCAAATGATGTATGATGATACTTGTGACATTACTAGATTAGGTTCTAATAAAGTTTCATACGTCTCTTATAGTGGTACCATCGGGTATGGAAAAGATATAGTAGGACATCCAACATCTTTTTTGGTGGATATGGATGAACAAGGGATTAATAGAGTTTGATGCCTTACTTGTCAAAAACTGAATCCCGTGCTCCAAGATCTAGTGATTTTTTCTCATCCCCTTTAGGTTCCAATGTGGAACTGGGATGGTATATCCATGGGCTTTGTAAAGGGATTAACACGTTTGAACAGGGGACATGATTCTATCTAGGTGATCCTATAGATACTTAACATGTTGTCCCACTACCGAACTATTCGAGATCAGAGTTTAGTAGAGAGATTGGTATGCCTATACATTCAAGAGATAGTCGAACTCCATGGATTTCCCTCAATGATCATTTTTGACCATGATAATTGATTCACATATCAATTATGGAAGGGATTGTAGGAGGATTTTGGATGTAAAATGAGTTGTAGAATATATTTTCACCCAATAATAATGGCCAGAATGTGAAGACCATTCAGGTCATGGAAGACATGCAGTGGGCTTGCATATTGGTATTTGGCTCTAGTTAGGAGGATTACTTACCATTGGCAACCATTCCACTATAGGTATGGCACCACTCAAGGACTTGCATCAGTAACCCTATAGGTCAATACATTGATGTAATGACCAAAGAGAGTCATCACTTATTATCTTATAGTATGTGTGAGCTCTTAAAGGCATGGTGAAGATAATCAAAGTAAATATGAGGACTATACAGAGTCGTCAGAAGCCCTATACAGGTAGATGGTGAACGACTTTAGAGTTAGAGGAGGAAAACCATGTGTTCATATGAGTGTCACCTTGACATGGATTACAAACATTTTGATGGGATGGAATGATATCAAGAATATTTATTATTAATTTACAGATACTACATAGAGTTGGTGAGGTGGAAAACCACTTAGATCTACCAGTGCAGTTATAAAGAGTACACGACATGTTCCTCGTGTCACAATTGGGGAGGTATGTTAATTATATACCACCCATTATTGACTTTGGTGAGATGGACATTAAGGTTGATGCTAACTTTATTGATTACCTAGTGAATATCGAGGATTGGTAGGAGAGATTCCTTCATGGGAATGTGATTCCATTAGTTTATGTCCGCCAGTTTCATGATAATCTTTAGGATATATCCTATGAGTTGGATATTCAGATTATTTCTTAGTACCAGAATGTCTTTTTACAATATTTTGTTTTGAATTTTCACATTGTAAAGCCCCAAGGAGGAGAGAATGTAGTTAATTGGATTTTCTAGGTAATATTTTTGTATATTGTATGGATTATTCTCTAAACCACGCACTAAGACTATATGTGATTATGAGGCTGAGTATCCCAAGAATAAATGTTTGAAATATATTAAATATATTACATATGAACAAATACATGTTTTTTTGAAGAAATAGAATAGGTTCTAAATGGTGCAATGTAATAGAAATATGAGGGAACCATTGAGTTTAGAATGTTTTGTTTACCATTAGAGTGATATAACCTTTGTCTGTACATGGTGTATGTGAAAAAGTCATTGCGGGTGCAGAATTAAATTAAATAAATTTTTTAATTAAATTAAATTATTTTATTTGACACAGTGACTAAATTTTCCCACAAGTATATTGTTATCCCAAAATCTTAGTTTTAGAAGCATCACCCATGAGCAATTGAATAACCATTAGATCTAGTGTATGAGGGTCTCTTTTAGTCCATTGACAACCAGATCGTAGTTATACAATCGATGCACCATAGAATTAGAGAATCTCACCAAAAAAACCATACAACTTGGTTTATTCATCCCAAGTCGATTCAATTTTAGGTAGGATGAATGTTTACTTGGATTTCTTCCTCATTACATATCTCTATAATGAATGTGAATTAATATAATAATAGGTTGATTCATGGATAGATTATATTATATGAAGGCTTTACCTATGGGGATTTAATGGGAGATTTTTTTTATTATTGGTTCTTTGTTTTCCATTATAATGAAAAATGATTAAAGCCAACTAAATATGGATGACGTTACTTGTTCATTTTCATGGTTACTGGTTTTATCTCATTTTTACATGTTTTTTACTAAGTAATTGATCATTGCGCACCCATGTGAAGGTTTAATAATTCAATATCTCAAATATGAACTCAATATGGCATACGGATCATGTGATGATAGTAGAGTAAAATAGATCAGAGTTGATTGGAGACCCACAATTTGAGTAGGGTATGCGACGATGACAAGAACCAATAGTGTCTATTTCATGAATGGTTTCTAAGGTCAGATTCTGAAAATCAACCATAAATAGATTTTAATAGTGTTCATCCATGTATCATGGAAGGATTCACAGCTAGAATGTGGATTAAAGGGTAAGAATTAATGAGGAGGAAGGCTCTGGATTTCTAAAAAATCATGATCCATGAAGTTTGTATTTGATGAACACACATGGTGTGGGAACCTCACAGTGATCAATACAGTTTTTAATGAAGTTAAGTATCACACAGTTTGTGGATCATCCTTAATGGATCGATGTGTACCAGGGGCGGTACACAATGACATACATGAGTAAATGGGAATGAAAATGTCATGTACTCCCACATGAACATGGCCATGCTAGTTGTATAAGACCATATTCTTGTACTGGGGATTTCATAGAAGTACCTGGGAATCGGCTCTCCATGTACATTATGGATAGGGACATGGGTCTTTTACATGATCTGAACTCGACATCAAAGTGACACATTGTGTATTACTAGTAAATGCAGTGTACTTCTTAGAACACTTGGATCCCCTAGCCTATATATCTTGAATAGTTTCATTTGGGTGAGTTCAATATTAAACATCCCTAAGGTTTATTATAGAATGAGATCCTAAACATAGGGTAAAAATGCCTTCAATAGTAATTCTAGGATATAAGTGCTTGAAATTCGAAAATGAGTCTCGGAGTGAGATCCTCTATCATCTTCTTACCCTAAGTGGTGTTCTTGGTAATGTTATGACTAATACTACATGGCTGAGGATCATCTACTCAGCATGTTATTCCAAATTGGGTTATTGGTACACCCCACAGCCTTGGGCATTATCCTTTTTTCCATATCAAATCTCTTCATACATTCAACATATACTTCTAATGGAAAGGCCTGGCCAATGTTATCTCTTGGATAGACGTCATCTGTTCTACCAGGTTCCTAGATTCCATTCTCCTATATGAGTTCTATGTGGATCCTTCGAGTAGGAATCATAGGGTGGAATTATGGTTCTGACTTTACATTGATAGTACATGTCTTTGTGGAGTTTATTTGGATTTTATTATTATATGTGCAGAAGTCATATACTTGTGTAGATCAAACTATTATTCTTATTGTTATAGGCTTCATAGTATTGGGGTGTCTTACTGGGTTTTCTTATACTCACCCATGAATAATATTTTCCCACATGTGTCATGTCTTTTGTAGGTGATCATCCTTTTGACATATTATTAGAGGGACCAGAACCAAGTTGTGATTGTTGAGCCAGATAGATTGAGGTGTGTTCATGTAGTATATTGACAGCAGTCCCCATATTTACTTTTAGGTTTGACTTGTTTTCAGACTCTTTATGGTGGGATTTTATTTGGACCTATTTACATTCTATTTTTTTGTTTTCATAATCTAGTTACTAGATTTATATGAATCCATGAACGGTTTCTTTCAGTTGTTATAAATTTGATCATTATATGGTCTCAAATATGTTTGTGTGTTTATATGTAATTAGGCTATGGGATCCCATGTTTGTGGTATGCCTACATGACACCAATCACCAGGCCCTGGACTATTAGAGGCTGTATTGGGGAGTTACATAATGGGTCACACTTGGATGGGTTATGAAAATAATTTTATTAGTTAATAATTTAAAGAACATACATGATGAGTCGGTCTCAAGGTATGAGACTTTGTCCCAATTTATTTTCGCTGAGGCATATTTTTATTTTATGAAACTAATTTATTTTATATGTTTTATATACTTCCTTTCTTTTCATATAATATCAAGAATAATTTATAATTCCTGTTTTCTTATCATTCAATTTTAATTATGTTTTTTTTTGGTATTTAAATGAAAATTACCATGTGGTAAAGAATTTCATAACTCAATTTCTTTTCTATGGGTTATATTAGTTCTTTATTGTATTTGGTATTCTAAGAGAATGTGTGAAACTAATTTGGAATATATTATGCCATATTTCTACTTGATTTTGTGAATTTAAATTTTACACACACATTTGATTCATTTATTATTTTTCACACTACCTTAATAATATTTTAAAGGATTTATTACACAATCTCATTTTATTTTGGGATTTCTTATACTTTAGTTTACATTGAAAAACTTATTTCATCATTTTATAACAAAATAATTTAATTTACTTATCATATGGGTATTCTTGTTGTTTTTATGTAATATAACCATTTTTACATTATTTGTTACTTAATATAATTGATAAACTATTTTTAAGACAATTAGACTTCATTTATTTCTTTAGATTGAAATTTGATTTCATATTAAAACATGTTTTATAATAATGTTTCAAATCATTTAATCATAATTTATTAAATAAAATTTTACCCATTATTTAATTTTTATTTTTTTTAATGAAATCATCATTTACTTTTCAAAACAAGTCCTATTTGGATTTCACTTAAAATGTTAAATGAATATTTGTTTTTATGTACTTGGAATGCATGTAATTTCCCACTACCATGAACAATCAATGTTATAAAAAATTATTTATAATTTTCAAAGGTTATTTTCCAAAAAATATATTTTCAAATTTTTTTTCAAACTTTTAGTTTTCAAATGATTTTTAATGTAAATTTTTATTTTCCACTTGAAAATTTTAATTCCATTTTTATAATATCCCAATTAATTATCTACAGAAACCCTTATTATATTTATGATCCACTGTGGTTATGTTATGTTAATCCCATTATTATTCATTATATGGATGTTTTTTGATCATTTTGATGACAAAATATATTGAAGTTTACATTCTGGAATCATTTTTGTTGGCATTAACATTCACTGAATATATTAACTTTCCTATTATCATTGGAGATTAAATTTCACCTAAATATATATATTATTTATCATGGATATGAATATTTATTAATTTTTTTATCATTTAAACATAAAATGTATTATATTGAATGTTATTTGATTGAATGGGGAAATATTGATAAATTTTGTATGATTTACTCAATATGGATATTTGATGAAAAGACACATTTTTCATGAATTAAATCGATTATTTAATATATAAGGAACGATTTGGACATTTAGGGATGGGTGGAACCCAAAATTATATATTTTTTAATGCTTTAGTGTTATTATGAGGATAATCAGTAAGTTTGAATTAAATGGTTTTCTTCCAATAGTTATAAATTGTCTTTATAATGGTCATGAAAATAGAGGTATCATGTGCTTGATAACATAAAAATCAAATAATTAATAATTTCATTCATTAAGAATCAACTAATTATCATCCTTTATTTTTTTGGATGATATTCCTTAGGATTCATTTAATTCTCATTTTATTGAATAAATTAATTTTCTTTTCAATTATTTACCTTGCCATATTTATTATATCTAATCTTAATATACTTGAGATTTTTGAAATGATATTGTCTTTATATGCATTTATTTTTCATTTTATTGATTAAATGGAATGAGTTTTGAATTATATACCTTTATATATTGATTATTTATTATCTTATCATGACAATAATCTTATTTAAATGAAATTTATGTTCATTTATCTACATTGACATGTTGATTATTCATATTCATTCATGATATCTTCTTCTATACTTATCCATTACTTATAATTTTATTCACCATTGTTTTCTTTTATAGGGAATCCATAATGTTAATTGTGATTAATATGCTAGGATATGTTAAAGGGAATAGAATTATTATTGAAAAAAATATATTTTAATTTGTTTTTTCAAATATAATATGGGAATCATGAATGAGTATAGTTTACCAATACTACTAAACTATTTGGAAATTTATGATGTGAATTCTTATACATTATGATAACATAATAAAGAAACTGACTCCAGACTACTGGGGTCGAGGTCAATATAGTATGTATTAGAAAAATTTTAATAGAATACTTAGGAACTATATTTTGGAAAACATAGATTAGGGATCATAAAATTATAATAATCATTGAGGATAAGTAAATAAGAACATATTAATGTTTTGTTAAGGTAGAAATTATGTGATTTTTTTCATGGAAATACATCTATATCAGGATACTAAAAGTGGAGATGGATATGAAATAGTTTTACACAGGGGTAATCACTTTTAAAAGTGTGCATTGTGATCAGCTAATCGTCACCTAATTCATGAATACAAGCCTTATTATGCACTGGTTTTGAAACTCATGGGGGCTAGGATTTAGATAATTCATATTATCTTTACAGATCATTATGTAGGATTTGAATAGGCTATGATAATAAATGAAATAGGTTAATCCAAAGGTTTCATAGATTTAAAATATTGAGTTAAGATATAAGCATCCTATAAATGATTATATGGTTCTCTAAATATGATTATTACTTCTCACACTATGATATTTTATTTTAGTCAATAGATGAAACCCAAAACAATCATGTTGACATTGATAATGGTGGAAAATTTGGTGATTATGATAAACTAATGGGGATTACGACATGAGTTAATAATATCACTATTATGCCTAATAATTTATCATGGAATATGATTAACAACCTATACCACAACCAACTCTCAAACTCGCCAAATAAAAGATGGATGGAGTTTTATAAGAGCTCAATAAGTGGAGAGTATATAAGAAAGAAGGATCAATCTCCGTCATTTGGGAAATGTGGAAAGAGACACCCAAGAAAGTTCCATAATGGAATGGGGAAATTTTTTATGTGTGGAGAAAAGGGTATAAAAAAATGAATTTCTAAGGAAGAATAAATATTTTGATGGAAGAAAATAAGTCTCATCCTAGAGATCCATTTATAGTTTGTTGTTTTAAATGTAGAGAACATGGTAATTAAATTTTGTCATTTCTTCTTCTAATGGTTAACCCCTAGACCAAGGAAGGACCAATGATGAAATTAAATTGAAAAATAATCTATGTATCTAGAATGAAGAATTAAATTGTAGAATATTTTTTACCAATGGTATTTTGGTTATAAGAATCATGAAACATTTTAATATTGTGTTAATATTTAAAATCATATATCTCTTCATTAATTTAGTAGTTACATATACCCTAATGGGTTTATGAGTTTATAGTTTATCATTAGTTCAATTTGTTGAGCATACATTTTATTTTTTATATGATCGGTATTTACAAAGATTAATGAATTTTTTGGAAAACATTTATGAGAAAAATACTTATTTGTTTACTATATGTTTTAGTAAAACAATTATTTAAGGAAGAACAGCTTTACATTTCTTTGGACAAATGACTAAAGGTATTGGAAAAAACTACATTTTATCATGTCTTAGATGTATTATTAATCATGGGTTATTAATATTTGGGAACATTATAAGAATTATATTAACATAGTTTCAGAAAAAGTAAAATGCGTTGCATCTGGAAAAGGTTGTGGGTATTGAACTTACAACTATAGGACGATAAGTGTTTAGTACCTACAACATGGCTATATTATTTTCTAGTAAAAATTCATTGGGTTTATTCAATCAATCAAAAAAATATTAATGAATAACCAGTGGTGTTAGTATTGAGGTTTAAATATTAATGTATTATATTTTATATCTTAACTATATTGGTTTTGGAGAATAGTTAGAGATATATGTAATGAATTGCCACTATTTTTTATACACCTTCTGGTTAGTGAAAAGTGAATTTTAGTGATTTAGGCACAAAATATTCATTTATTGGAGTATGTGTTGTATATGAAATTAATCAAAGAAAAAAGAAAGGATGAAGTTTTTCTTATGAAATAGAAATTTTTCAATTAAATATATTTTGTTATATTATTATATGGTCAAAAAATTCTTCAATATTAAGAAATAGATATTGAAACAAAACATTTACCATATTAACTTCGTTTCTGATGAATGAAATGGTATTTCAAATCATCAATGATTTATGGTTATTAGGTTCATAGATTTCTTTTGATCATTCAATTTATTGTGATTAATTCCCTCTACCACTCTATGAAATTATATAAAACTTTATTCCATTTACATATCATTAATTTCAACTAATGTTATCATATATTTAATCCTAGGTATGTTTTATTATATTTGAACTTTTTTACTTCCCTTTATCTCTTATTAATATGATATTTTATTAACCATTTTAAAATCTTATTTTTTAACAAATGAATTTTCAAATAACAAACCCCTAATTTCTATGTGTAAGATCAAATTATGAGTAAGCAGTTTATTTAAAGTGGGGAGAATGTAAAACAACAAAACTATAAAATAATAAAATTTTATTTGATATCATATGAAACTTGAAATACAAAGCTAAAATAACCCACAAAATATATTTAATTAAATTTATTACCTTCAATAACTTTTGGAACATAAAACTTCTATTCTAAAGGAACAATAATATAATATACCATTATATCATAGACCTTAAATTAGTGGATATAAATAGTAATTACTATATTATGAAAATTATATGGTTTATTCATGTATAAAATAAAATAAATTTATAGATATTTATTATAAATTAAATAATAAACATTTTATAGAAAAAATGTTTTGTGAAACAATATATTTTCTAAAATACCGTTTAATCAAGCTTTGTGATTTTTTTTTTCAATTTGAGAAAATTTATTTTTGAAAATAAATATAATTTTTGAAATATTCATATAAAAATTATCTTATGGATAATTTTTAGTATTATTCTGAAAATTTAATTTTTTCGATGACTAGTAAAAAATAACGATTTTTACTGAAAACTTCCATTTCATTTAATTTATTAAAAAATTTAAAATAAATTTAAAATCTCCATAAAAAATAAACAAAAATATTATATTATAATTTAAATAATTTTTCTAATTTTAATCAATTTCACATTGAATTTCAATTTTAAAAAAAGTCGATAATTTTGATAATTTTCTTCTTCAAACCCAACTTTTTCATCTCATCTGTAGGTTTTATATTAAATTATATTTTTCCAATTACATGAATTTAATTATTTAAAAAGGAATAAATAATTTTAATAAAAATAATTTATATTTTATAATATGGTAAAAATAGTTTCTGACCACAATTTATAATGAAAATAGTAAAAAATAATTATCATAGTTAATGTAGAAAATGGTTTTTTTGGGGGTTAAACTAAAAAAATAAGGGTTAAAATGACAAATAAGTTGTCAAAAATATATTTTATGGAAATATTGTGACTTTATCATGTATAATTATCTATAATAATCAATATTACCTAGTTAGAAAGTGAAAAACATTGTTCTTCCTTTTTATTTTAACCAATTACATGTGTGCAACTCACCTCACTTATAAAAGGTTTCCCGATATCATTTATACTTCAAAAATTATGAATCTTTTGTTTCAGAAAATACTTACCAAAGTTACTACTTAACTTATATTCCCTCATCATAGAATCCTAGATTTCTTCAAAATAGTATTCTAGGAAAACTGAAGATATAATCCTAAACAGGTGGTCTGAAAAGTGGTAATGTTTATAACTATGCATTTTTGTATTAATTCTCCCACCTACTTGAAATATTATTCACTTATTATCATATAATAAAAATTATACACCATATAAATAAATTTTATTATGTTACAATAATGAACAATAACCATCTCCTTTCCAATCAAATATGAAATGATAACAACGCTCGTGTGTATGAGGGACTATCACCTCACAAATCAATCCGACACAGTTTCCATCAATACATATCACTATTAGGTATGATGATGGATATAAATTATATATATAATATTTGAAACATAATTATACCACTAGAGGAATTATATCATATATAAAATTTTATATTCCATTACGTAGGGGATAAGATAATGTCGATCGTCTGTATGACAGACTACCACATTGTGAAGCGATGTGATTCATTTTTCAGTAACTCTTTACATGGAAGGTAATAAGGACAAATTAAATAAATAATTTTTTTATAAGTGAAATAATTATTATATTCATGAAATATTTATCATTTTTAAAAGATAAAATATAATTTTTTTCTTACCCATTCACCAAATGAAAGATGATAACGTCGTTCATGTACATGTGGACTATCGCCTTAACAAATTAATGTGAATATATTTTCATCACCACACCACATGAAGGATATATATTAGTATATTTAAATAAATTATAGGTTATTCATGATATTATTACGAGTCTCTAAATTAGAAATATTACTTCCCGCATATCAACAATGATTATTGAAATAAGGAAATGTTATTCATGTGTATACATGGATAACCATATCCATAATCTTAACATACTTGGTTACTCAAAACCATATTTGAATATTTGTCTTAAAATTATAATTTATGTATAAATATGAAAATAATTTCATTATTATTATTCTGTAGGTGTTGAAATAATTAACTGTTAGACCAATAGTCAACCCACTAAAGTCATTTTTGACATATAAGTCAAATATAATCAAAACATCCAACATAAAAATAATCGATTATGTTATTATATATGACTGGGAAATAAGTTAAATAAAATGAATAAGAAAATTTAAAAAGGGTTTTAATCCCAAAAATAATTAATATATGTTTGTTTTTTAGTAACATATAGTGTATACATGATGAATTAGACTCAAGGTAAGGGAGTTCATCTCAATTTTTCTTCATTGAGTCATATTGTAATTTTATGAACCCAATATAATTTATATGGGGCATATACTACCCCATTGTGGATGTAATATACTAAAAAAAGAAAACTTTATGGTATTTTAGGATTTAATTTTAATTATTTCTACTATATTGATTTGACTTGAAAATTACTAAGTGGTAAATATTTTCATAAATAAATTTCTTTTCTTTGGGTTATATAATTTATTCATTTTATTTTATATAATAAGAATATGGGTTAATTTATTTTCTAATTATTTATTATGTATTTATACTTTTTAATTGGATTTAAATTTGACTCACAGAACTTATTCATTTAATAATTATCACTTAGTTGTTATGATCATTGTAATGTTTTATTTCACAATCTCGTTTTAATCAAGATTATTTATAGTTGAGTTTCCATTAAAGGAAATTATTTTATAATTTTTTAATAAAATAATTTAATATAATTAAAATATGGTTATTTGTTAATTTTTAATGTAATTGTTCCATTTTTTCCATTCTTCATTACTTAAAATAATTGAGAAAATGTTTTTACGAAAATGTGACTTTATTTTTCTCTTCGGTTGGAAATATGTTTTCTTCTAAAATCTTTTTTTCTAAACAAAGTTTCCAAAATATTGTTATCCTTTTCCAAATGATTTATTAAGTAAAATATGAGGCATTTTCATTTTTAAAAAATATTTTTAAAGGAATCATCATGTGGTTTTCAAAACAATTCACGTTTGGATTTAACTGAAAATGTGAAAGAAATAATTGTTATAAAAAAATTACATGTAGGGAATTACCTACCATAATGAACAATTATTTTTAAAAAAAATTACATTATAAGCCATAATTTTTTTTCAAATAAAATTATCTGAAAAATAATTTTTCAACATTTTGTTTTTAAAATTATTTTCAAAACAAAAATGTTATTTTCCTCAAAAAAGGTTTTAATGTAAATTTTATAGTTTTTATATTTATAAAATACAAGAAATATTTTTATACTTATTCTATACTGGTTATATGTTTCATTTATTCCATCCGTATTCATTATATGGATGAGTTAGGATCATTTTTACCAAGGATGGTATTGAAATTTACTTTCTTGATTCATTTTTGTGGTCATTAACATTCCCTTGAAATATTTTCATTCCTATGAAAATTACACATTAAATTTCCCATAAATATTCATATTATTTATCATTTATATGTTTATTTATTAAACCATATATAATTTATACATAAGACATATTATTTTGAAGATTATTGTATTGACTAGGGATGTATTGCTAAATTTATATAATTTACACAATTATGATATTTGATGATATGGTTTTTATGATACCAACCCCAATACTATATATTTGATACCTTAAATTATTAAATTTTAAAATATACAAGATTCAAATCCCAAAAGACTGATATTTTTTTTTGGAAAATAATATTATAAACAAGATACCTATATTACATTGGTAAATTAAAATAATTCATAACAAAAGTAATTTCTCATAATCCTTGAAATGCATTAAATGAATTCAAATTTATATCATGGTGAAAGGGGAAAGAGAAAGTTGATATCAAACCCTCAGTAGGGTTTATGTACATCAGAAGAAATAATAAATAAATTCTCATAATCAATATAGGAAGGTAAATAACCTAACTCAAATGTCATTTAATCAATAAAATTATAAAAAATGAATCCATAAGAATTTTTATAATTATAATATCATAGAAAATAATACCATAATTATGAATGAAAAAATATAAATTAATGTATTCCATATTTCCCAGGTACATTGAGCCTTTACCGTTAAGATATATTCTCAAGATAGTTTAAAACTACTTTGTTTTGGCAAACTGATTCATCTCATGAGACAAATGACCCATCGAGGGGACTTATTTAATCAGTCCCCATCCTATTTCATGGATGTATAAATAATAACTCCAATATAATATAATAAATTAAATTCATAAACTATGTGCCTTATCAAATTTCCATATTGTGTAAAATATATAGAGTTTTCAACATTTCCCCAACCAATAGAATAAAATTGTAAGTAAACAACCCATGTAAAAATGGTATATGGGTTAGGATATAATCATATCCACTATACTAGAATATGGTTATTTAGAATAAATTTAATTTACAATATAAATGTGTATAGGGAAGTGATTGTTTTAAGATAAATTTAACAATCGCAGACGAAAGTAAGATTTGAACAATAACTTTTACCACTTGGTAATTTTCAAGTCAAACCCTCTTGGATGGGATAATTGAAGGTCAATCCTAAAATAACATGAATTATGAGATAATAATGATATTAAATTAAAATAGAAAGTAAATACACCACATCAATTTTTATTTGTGTATAATAACAGATAAGTCTCAATGGAATGTAAATTCAGATGAAATCCCTTACCTTGAATCTGACTTGCTACATACATCTCTTTCTTCCTAAATAATAAACATATATTAATTATTTATTTTATTGAGAACATTTTTATATTATAATATTACTTTTATTTAATCTATTAAAATGTTATATAAAACTACTTACCCAATTATGTTTCTTTTAGATGTTTTAATGATATTCAATTTATGTGTCAAAAACAACATTGGTAGCTAAAATATAGAAAAATATGTCATTATATAAACAAATACAATATAATTATTATGATATAATTATAATTTTAAAACCAATAATGGAATATGGTAATGAAAAATGAACTAACATTACGATAAAGGAGACGGTAGGCCATACGTACGCATGAGTGACGTTTCTATTTTCCAATTATCATTTTTGAATGATGTGAAGTAACATTTATCTTTATATAATGATAAATATATCTCAAATAAAATATTATTGATCATATATGATTTTATATATAATTATTTTTATTCAAAATTAATCACATCTTTTTGAGGAGGTTGTAGTCCACACGTCTACGAATGACGTTATCACTTTTTCAGTGTGTGAAAGGGTAATATAGAAAATGATATATTATACTAATAGAAAGGTAATTTTTCCATTAATATTATAGTTATTTAAATTATATCATATATTTTTATTATATTAGTATTTATATTAATCCATAATATTTTTTGATAGGAAATGGAATAGACTATTCATGGAGACAGCAGATCATACATACACATGTACCCTATTTCTATTTCAATATTGTATGTAAAAAAATAAAACAAAGAAAATAAATGTTTATTATAATTCCAATATAATTTTATTTCATATATATCAAATTTTATTATTAAAATCATTCTTTATACCTTCCATGTAAAGACTGAATCAATCACATCAATTTGAGGAGGTGGTAGTCCACACATCCAAAAACGATGTTATCATATTCACTCAAAATGGAAACTATGATGTTATATGTTATAAAATAATTAACAAAGTGTTAATAGATTATAAATATCATTTATAACATATATAAAATATAAATATAAAATTATTTATAACCCTTAAATGTGGTAATGGATGAATGAATTTCATCAACTCGCGAGGCCGTAGTCCTCCGTACACATGAATGATGATTTTATATTCCAATTGTTGGAAGTATGTAAAGGTTTAGGTCATACATTTAAGATAAAAAAATTTCCATATATTTAGGATTATGATTTTATTATATAATCAATATATAATAAAAATCAAGTGGTTGATAAAGAAATAAAACAAAAATGATCATTGACGAACGTTACCTCTTTTTCAGGTAACCCTTTTTGTTTTATAAAAAAATACATCCTTGGTTGGATTTATGTACAAATTGGGGTTTCTAGGATGAGGGTAAGGATGTTGGTAGCTTATTTAGGCATGAATTTGAAGAGAAAAAAATTATTTGGAGGTGTGAGGAATTTAGGTGGGGGGGGGGGTGCCTTTTTATATTTGAGGAGTGACATTCTATGAAATATAAATAGTTAAAAACTATTAGGAGGTATCCCTTACATAATGTAATTAAAAAATAGAAAAATAATGGAGTTGAGGGAAATTAAGGTTTATTAATATATAAAACACAAAAAAAAAAAAAAAAGAATTATTTTATCATGTTTTTCCTTAGTCTTTAAGTTTACATAATTTAATATTCATTGTTTTTCCAAAGGTAACTTGTATCATTTTATTTACCGAGGAAATTTAACCTTTAATAATATAATTAAAAACATATTTATTATATAATATAAACCCGATCATTCAAAATCTTATGTCTAATTCATTAAATAAAAATCATAAGTGTCTGTGAAATTAATTTTAATACAAACACCTATTATTGGGAAAACTCAATTTTAACATTAATCACTTTATTTAATATAAATTTCTTTTACAAATATATTTGGTAAAACAATTATGTTGAAATTTGTATACTATAAATAATATTAATTTTCTAAATAACTATAAATTTTTTTAAAAATTCAATTCATAGATGTTTTTTAATTAAATGTAAAGAAAATCCCATAAATGTGGGGAGAGAGCCAGTATCTAAAGTGAAAATAATCATAAGATTAGTATGTTTTAATATCTAAATCAATATAAAATTGATTAATATTGAAAAAATATATATTAATAAACTATTAAATGTTATAATATTACCATAAAAAAATTTAAAATATAAATTAACATTGTACATTATTTAGGGGAAAAGTCAATTTTCAATTAAAATTCTGTATTCTTAACTATTCATCAAAAAATAAAAATTCTCAGAAAAATATGAAAAATTCACCATAAGATAATTTTGGCATTACAATTTCAAGAATGAAGTTTATTTTTTCAAATAAAATTCATAAATATGTAAAATTGTATTTTTAAAATAAGTTCTCCAGTAAAAGGTGGCAAAAACTACCTTTACAAACATATAGATTTCTAGGCATTAAATTGAATTTTTTTCTTATAATATACCTATAAATATTAATGTATTAAATAAAAAATTATTTAATATATGAATTTTTAATATAATTAAAATCAATCACTAATAGTAATTAATTTAATATATTAGGATAAAATTCCATTTGCACATAAAAATAGTTTTTTTATAGAAACGATTCATTTATTTTAAATTTGATTCTATATTCATTTCAAATTAATTTGTCAACAAATAATTATTTAATCAATTTTAATCAATTTTTCACAAATTTATTTTCTCATTTTCATACATTTCTATACAATTTCTCGATGATTACTATCAATTTGAAAAATAATATAAATTTTTTATTATAGTTTGGTAAAAATCAGTCATGCATGTGACACAAGCTATTAAGGGAACTTAGGACTGTGTGTAACATAAGACAACATATTGTTTCATGGTATAAAAGAAAATATCTATGTTTTTATAGTGTAATATTTACTTGGTGTTTTTTATTAATCATCATAACAACAAAATAAATTTATTCTAAAAGGAAATTATTATAATGTTTTCGGGGGTTACCTTATCCCCAACTTAAATAAATCACATCATCACAATTAAAACATGGTATCAGTTTTCAATGAATTTATATTTTAAAATAATATTTTTGAACACCCATATAAAAATAGGGTTAATAACATATCTTAGTAATATGAGGGAAAATCAAATGAGACAGTCACCAAAAAATATTTCTTCTAAATAAGGGAACATTAATTAAAACAGAGAAATGGACAAGAAAACTATCTATAAAGTTATGATGGAGAGTGATAGAGTACATGTTCATGATAATTTTTTTTACCACAAATCCATAAACTAGAGGTGTGAAAAAGGAAATTGACATCATAAAAAAAGGATGATAATAGGAATTTTTTCAAGACGATTTTCATAGAGTTTTATAATTATTTCAATATCTAAGAATATAAGAAATATAATTAATTGATATGTTTATATTTCATAAGAACAATATTATCCTTTTCTTTTGAGTTGAACTATTTCTAATTTATCTTTTATCAATGGTTTTATCATATGGTGAATTAATTCAAAAATTTCTAAAACATCATCTAATATTAAATTTAAACCATTTCATAAATGTTTAACCTTATTAAACTTCCATGTAAAGTGATTAAAGACATTAGAATTATTTATAAGGTAGTTATTAGTATCAAATTTACTTTATCCATGTCAATCATCTCTAATTCCAAACAAAATTGTCTCGTCATCACGATTATATTAAGGATTATCTTTCCTTCAACCATGTGTTTTCCAAAAACGTTTTACATTCCACTAAATCAATTTTCCTAAAATCATTCAATATATGATCTAAAATTTTTAATAAAAAAGTTATATAGTAAAATAATTATAAATATCATAACACATATAACCAGGAAGTCATTGATAAAAAAAATCCAATGACACAATTATTTAATCCAAATACAGTCACATTAATCATTATTATTCGACTATGGTAATTGCATAATATTGATCTTGACCTATTTTATTATTTTAAGGTATATTATCTTGGTTATTAGGGAATTAATTTTCAAATTTCCCCATATTTTTTTAGTCAAAACATTAAATAAAATCCTTTTTATTCTTCTCATTTCATTCGTTTTCATGGTTAAATTTATCTCTACACTTATGAAAACTCTCATTAACTTCAAGAAAGTACCATGGTGTTTATTTCCACAGTTATCAGATGTGGGAAAATTCTTCCTTCCCTTATTCCTTTTCCCCATATTTTTCCCATATTTCCTCCTTTTTAATGTTCTCCCCTACAAATACATAATATATATATAACTATTTTAATATCTTGTTAGCACATGATACTATATTCTCATATAATGAAAATATTTTTCATACTAGTTCCCTTTGTAAAATTAGATTAATCCCATAAAATACATGACGATTATTATTCCTTTGATCACATTCATTGTGGATGATCATAGTCATTATACTAGGAACCATTTATAAATGAGAAAATATAATATATTAGAACATATTATTATTAAAAATAATGTATAATCCCAAAACAAGTGAAATACTTATCATAAATTGGAAACTTTTTTCATGGATAGTCTCATGATCATAAACATGGTATTGTTGGTATATTCTTCTATACATATTGACAAAGTTTACCAAAGGGATATGTTTTCTAATCTATATTTACAAATATTTTTTTTAATAATAATACTAAAATTTCTTTTATATGAACATTAATGAACTAGACTATAGTATCCTAGATTTGGTTCCTTACTTTATTAAATTCAGATATATTCAAGATTCAAATCCGAAAGGACTGAATATTTTAGCAGTTTTGGAAAACCGTATTACATACATGATAAACATATTATATATGTTAAATAAAATAATGAAAAATAAAGTTAAAAAACCAAATCCTTGAAACTAATTCCATAAATTCATCATCATATATCATGGGAAGAATACAAAAAAAGGCAAGCTCAAATCCTCAGTATGGGTTTTATATAGTAAAAGCAATAACAAATAAATCAGCATAATAAATATGGAAATAAAAAAAATTGAACAATCATTCCATTTAATCAATAAAATGAGAATAAAAAGAATCCATATATTTTTTAGAATTATAGCATCATGGATAAAGAGAACTGAATTCTAATTGCAGGAAATGCTTAATTATTTCACACTATGTTTCCTAGGACATAGAACCCTAACTATGAAGATCTATCCTGAAGACATTTTAAAACCACTCTGATTTGGCCAATTGATTCATCTCATGAGACTAGTTATTCCATGAGGGGATTTACATTACTAGTATCTAACCAGTTTCATGCTTTTCCAATGCATTCCTCATATATCAAATAGAGGATTTAATTCATAAATAATCTGGCATATTAAATATTCTTATTCATTAAAATATACATATTTATCTATATTTGTTGAATTAATTGACAAGATTCAATGTAAAAATTGTATAAAAAATGGTAAATTGTTTAGTCCATAACAATATCCACTATAAAAGAATATCGGTTTATAGGATAAATGTAATCTGTAACAATAATGTTCAAAAGGAAGTTATTTTTTTGAGATAAAGTTAACTATCATGGAAGAAAGTGAGATTGCGTAGATAAATTTTACCACTTAGTAATTTTCAATTTAAAACCCCATGGATTAAATAATTCAATGCGTAACATAAAATACCATGAAGTATGATATAATAATAGTATTAAATGAAAAAGGGGCAGAATATACACCACATCAAAGTGAATTGTTGCATAATAATAAATAAATCTCAATGGAATGTAAATTGAGATAAAATCTATTACATTGAGTCAGAATTGTCACTTGTGTCTCTATATTTATGAATAATAAACTAATCATAATTAATTAAATGATTTATAACCTTATTCATGATTATTATTAAATTTGTTCACCTATTAACATGTTATATACAACTATTTTTCCAATTATGTTTATGTTGGATGTTTTGATCATATTCGGTTTATGTATCAAAAACGACTTTGGTTGCTTGATTATGGTCAAATGAGTCATTATTTAAACATATATAGAATAAGAAAAGGAATAATTATAATATTTTTATATAAATTAAACTTTTATAACAAATCATGTAATATGGTTCTGAATAATTAACTATGGATATGATCATGGAAATGGTAGGTCGTTCGTACACTTGGGAATCGTTTAAATTTTTCATTGAACATTATGGAAAGAATAGAAGTAAAATTTATATTTCAATAATTATAATTATATCTAGAATATTATATTATTTAATCATATATACATTTATATATAATTATTGTGATTAAAAACAAATCACATCACCTCGAGGAGGTGGTAGTCCACAAGTCCACAAATGACATTATTACTTTTTTAGTGCATGAAAGGGTAACAAAGAAAATGATATATTATATTAATAGAGAAGTAATTATGTCAATATTGTTAAAATTATTTCATTTATGTCATATATTTTATGTATATATGTGTTTAGAGTATTCCATAATATTTAGTTATAGGAAATGGAATACACTGTTAATGGAGACGGAAGGTTGTAAGTACCCATGAACGCTATTTCCATTTTACTATCGTATTGAAAGAAGAAAACATAATATAAATATATTATAATTAAAATATAATTTTATGTATTATATATCAAATATTTTTATTAAAACCATCATTAATAAATTCCATGTAAAGTATGAATGAATCCAATCATTTTGAGGAAGCGGTAGTCCACACGTCCAAAAAAGATGTTATTATATTTTCGAGAAATAGAAATATGGAAGGTATGTCTTATAATATAATTACATAAGAATTCAGACATTATAAATATCATTTATAGAATATATAAACTATAAATTTATCATTATTTCCAATATTAAAATTTCGTAATGTATGAATGAATGCCATCAGTTCGTGAGGCGTAGTCCGCCATACACATGAATGAGGATTTTGTATCCTATTTGTTGATAGTGTGAAGGTAGAGGTTGTAAAACCCCGAGCTTCCACAGTACGCTTCTCATTCAGTAATGCAATAGCTTGCATTGTACGCAACTTCGAGTTCTAAAACACCGCGACTAATCAAATTAGCCGTTATGAATAGTAATAACCACTTTTTAAAATTATAGAAATTTTATATTTCAAAATGGACTTCATTTTTGGATTCGGAATATCGAAATTATCCTATGTTGAATTTTTGGTATTTTTCTGAGAACTTCTAATTTTTTATGAATAGTGAAAAATACTTAAAAACAACTTTTTTAATCAAAATAATTTATAGTGATAAATTATACTATTTAGTGGTTTTAAAGTATAATTAGAATATATTTTTACCATTTTATCCAATTGTGGTCATTAGAATTAATTTAACATTGAAATTGGACATAAACAATTGCCAATCTTTTGATATAAATTGTTTCTTAAAAACACGCTATTTGTTGTGACAGCGGGAATTAATTATAAAATTAATTAATGCAACTTATATGTTTTGAATTTTTTAAAACAGATATCATTTTTGAATTCGGAATATCAATTATAGCTTAGGATGAAATTTTGGCATTGTTCCGAAAAACTTCAATTTTTGATGAATAGTGAAACCACAAAGTGGTAGTCAAATAACTGATTTTTTGTTTAAATGAAATATTACCACTTCTGTGATTTGATTTTCAAAAATCCTACATACATGGTTGTCATTAAGAAGTAAAATTTGGTTCAATGAGATTAAAATAATTTTTGTTGAATAGTAACTTTTAAGTTCTTAATCGCGATTAGAGGTAATTAGTGTAGTTTAAGGTAAAAATAATGTATTAATAATATGAGATGAGCTTGACACATGTCCTACCCTCATTGGATGTGCCATGGCCGACCAATACAATCCATGAGTCAACTTGGGGACCCCATGGAGCCAATTTGGTTATAAAATGACATAAATACCTTTTATTTAATGTTAAAGTAAAAAATGACACAAACATGAAATGTTTTACTAAAACAATTTTTACATGGGGTTATAAAAGTCATATTTTTGACTATAAATAGTCATTAGAAAGATAAAACGATTTCCTACATCATAGTATTTTTATTATAATTTTTAGACATTAAATAAATTAAATTATTTATGACATCATTATGATGCAGCGATGACCTCATTATTTAACAATTTTAATAAAATGAAAAGATAATGTACAATACAAGGCTTACACTTGTCCAAAGACTATTGGATGGGTATATTTCGAACCCGTATCACCTTAGCCTCAAATTATATAAGTTTGGGACCTTTATAATCCGAAAATCATTGTATAATAATGTAAAATTTCCTTACCTTCCAAGAGTTCCCCTCCTCTTCTCTTATAAAAGGCCCCCACCTCTACCACCTCATTCACACTTTCAAACCATTTGACTCGGCCAAACTCTGCCCAAATACTCTCCCAACTTCCCCCTATTACTCCTAGAAGCGTCACTTTGGGCAGAACTCTTTCCAAGGATGCTTTTCCCTCAAATCAAAAAGAGTTACCCGATTTTGAGGTAATGTCTTCTCGAATGTTGTTTTGTTTTATTTTTCTTCTCCAACCCCCTAAAATCTTTTTATTCATTTCCTTTGTAACAAAAAAAGTATCCTAAATATACTAGGATGTTGTTATAATAAGTATTCGAGATAAACTTACACACACCTACATCTAATGGTTAAAGAACATACGGTTTCTGTGGATGGCGAATTTCTGCCTCACGAAACGATGATTGTTCAACACTCATATAACACATTAAAAGGTGGCCATTAAGATGTCACTATATTTATATAGGACATATAATATGTTTATGTTTTACTTATGCTTCGGTATTTCTCATTTATGGCATACTTTATGATTTCCATTATGGGTAAATGCGATAATTTCATTTTAGGAAGTGCGGACTACCGCCCCCTCAAAGTGATGTGAATAGTTAATGCCATATGTGGGATGTATAAAGGATGGAGTAATGATATTATATATGATATTATACTTTAACTATATTATAACTTTATATAATTATTATTTCATTCCATTAAATATGAAATAGAAATGAAAGTAGCGTTCATGCGTACGTACGGCTTACCGTCTCCATAAATGGTGAATTTCATTTCTTACCTCTAAATGTTATGTAATATTATAAATTCATGTATATACTGGATATATATGATATATATGATATCTACATCATGAACATAATTCTGGATATAATGCATATATCACCACATGAACAACTTGTAATTATAAAAATTTTATTTTTGACTCATGTACCTATGATCGACAAAATGACCATTATAAACTTAAATAATTACATAATGTTAATAACATGGTAATAAGGGATATAAAAGGAATAATGAACATGAAAAAGGTTCTTAAGTAAATAGGAATTAACTCTAGTTTATTATTCAGGAGGTTAAAGCACGGTCGAATCAGGACAAGACGCAAGGTAAGGGAATTTCTTAACCCAACTTCCATTCTTTGGGTTAATCTCCTACTTTCAAATTATGTAATGATATTATTATGTCTTATTTTGTATTTTTACTTTTTTTATGTGTACCTATAGTGAATACACATAATAGATCTATTTTATTTTAAAAATGATATTTTTAAGGACTTCGTCTCAATCTCCTTTCAGTGAGGCATATTTGGTTTTATACACAACTTTCTTTTATATGGTGTATAAACCCCTTTGACTTTTATGTTTATTCAAACGGAATCTTTTTTATACGAATCGTTTTACTAAATGACAAAAAGGGAATGTTTTTCTTTCCGTACATATGTGGCGACAACGACTTCGCCTCCACCGTGACCATTAATTGAGTTTCGGCTTCCTCTACAAGCCATCACTTTTTTTAATGAAAAATAAATACAATGTTTTAACTTTATTTTATTTTGGTATTGAAAATGGTTTTGAAAGCTTTTTTATTGTATCAATGTGTTGTATTTTTATCTTGTGATTGAAATTTGGAAATGTTATGTTTCCTTTATGCATGTTTTATGTGATACGATTATGTTATGGTTTATGAAATGTTTAAACCTATTCATATGAGGAATGCATTGGACTTAATAAGTGACGGGTGGAGCCCGCTATAGCTCCTCGATGCATCGGCAGGTCTCATGAGACAAACTAGTGTCTTGGAACGAGGCCTTGACAAAATCTTATTTGTGGTCTTGGCACGAGGCCTTGGCTACGTGGTTATGATAGTCTGGCATTATGCATTCCATCATTATGAAAGTGGTTAATGATATTTCATGTGATTATTCGACCAGTAGAATATCCATGTGAAGAAGTAAATGGCATTATCTCTTTTTTACTTTTTCCATATTATGTTGATGTTCAAGTCTAAAAGGCTTTTGTTTTACTTATACATTGCCTTAAATGTTTATGTTTATTTATGAAAGCTTCCGCAATATTGTTATCCTTACTGAGCATCTGTTCTCACCCCTTTCAATGTTTTAATATTTTCCAGGATGTGAAGAAGTATTTTAGGAATGACCTGTAGAGATAGTCAGAAGAGGATATGAGTGTGGACTATGAAGACTTTGTTATTGTAGTTTTTCACCTTATGTTGTAATGTAACATTTATGAATGTATCTAGTGTTTCCAAGGCTACTAAACTAATCGGTCTTTCGATACTTGATCTTTTGTGATCATGCCAATATTACGAAGTAATGCACTGACTCTGGGTAGCTGGGGTCGGGGTGTTATAGTTGGTATCAGAGGCAGTTTAGTACTAACCTTGGAAGCTAGATTTAGATAAACTCTGATTAGAGCACATAGCCCGAAGATAGACTTTAAGGATTAGTATAGAAGAACTTCCTAGAATTTTGGTATTATAGAGATTTTGTGAGTTTTCCGAGCAATACATCCCTGTCTGGATATGAGCAGGTAGAGGCGGCTCTGGCATAGATGTACCTAGGGGTAAAACCCAAAAACACCGCTTTGAGCTAGACTCGAACGGGAACTGGTGCACGACAACGGGCCTTGCTGCACTCTTGGTTACGACACTCCCGGGGGATATGCTTAGGATAATTCTCATTTTCTTTACAAACCACTATGAAGGGTTATGATTATATACTTCTTCAAAGAAAACATTCCTTTTTATGATTATGGATTATATCCATAAATAGTTCAATTTATGTTAAGTATTTTATAAGTATGGAATTATGTATTTTGATTCATAAACTAATATAGTTTATGCCATTGTATAGAAATGGTGCCTAGTGGAAGGAATGGAAACCGTATCAATGCACGCACTCTGTGTAGGGATTTCCCTTCTGCTCAAGATAATTATTGTGGATCTGGAGATACAACTGGTGCTGATCAACTTATTACCATACTGGGACAACTCACTCAAGTTATGAATAATAACCTTACTCGTATGGATCACCCTGGTCCACAATGTGGAGGATCAATGTTAGACCGCTTCATGAGGAAACAACCGCCAACATTTAATGGGGGTACAAATCCATTAGTAGCTGAGCAATGGATAAACACCTTAGAGAAAATATTCAACGCATTGGGGAGTAGCGAAAGGGATAAGGTTATCATGGCAGTTTACCGCCTCACTAGAGATGCCGATCAGTGGTGGTCGCTGATTCAAAACACAAAGAAAGATGATGACGTATCGAATATGGAATGGAGGGAGTTCAAAGAGCTTTTCTTAGAAAAATACTTTCCTCATGACCATCGAGTAGATATGGAAAGGAAATTTCTGAGTTTGAGACAAAAGGAGGATGAGAATGTCGCAAAGTATGAGACCAACTTTACAAGGTTGGCGAGGTATGCTGCAGATTATATACATAACCCTAGAAGTAAGATTGATAGTTTCTTTGATGGGTTAAAACCATTTCTCCATAGAGCTTTATTATCACAATCTTTCTCAACATACGAAGATAGTGTCTCATGTGTTATCAAGACAGAAAAGAAATTCTCTATGTCTTATGAAAACAAAGTAAAGAAAGAGAAGAAGAGAACGGTGGAACAAGAGACAGATAAAGGGAAAAAGGGAAAGAAGGATTTTCCATTATGTGATAATTGTGGGAAGAATCACCCTGGTACTTGCCTAAAAGTAATGAGAGTTTGTTATAAATGTGGAGAAAAAGGTCACCAGGTGCGTGATTGCAAGGGAAAGAAAGAGGCTATCAATGATGAATGCTACAATTGTAGGTAAATGGGGCATTATGCAAATGAATGTCCTAAGAATCAGGGAAAATTACCTCAGAAAAGGCCAAGGGATCAAGGACAATTTTATGCTGTTACTACAGTTGAAGCGGAATAATTAATGTATTGGTGCTTTTGGACTCATGGATTATATTCTGGTTATTAGAATAATGTGATATATATATAAGGATTGTACTGCAGTACTTGTTGTTTCAGTAAGGTTTTAATATGATGAAGGTAATCATATTTTTAGTATGTGACAATAAGAGAAACATTACTTTGTTTGGGGAATCTGATAAATTGATTTTGGAATTAAGAGACCTTTTAGAGAAAGTCTGGACAGAGGTATTTTGGACAACTATAAATGTTAGAGTGGATTAAGTTGATCTTTGGATAGTATTGTTTAAGGTTAAAAAATTTATGAAGATTATTTTTGAAATATTATAATACTATAGTTTTAGGAAAAGGACAACTTGCAGGGTGGGGCATAACCTGTCACGTCGGACAAAGCTGCAGGAATCGAACCCACAACCATAGTGCGACAGGCCTTTATTTCCTACCACTAGCCTACAGGAAGTCCCTAGTTATTACAAAATAATTTTACTAATCTAAATGTTATGTGTTAACATTTGTAACCTTATAAAATTAGGATAAGTATAATATTTTTGAGTTCTATTATCTTTTTGAGTGAAAGATGAGTTGAAGGTTAAAACTCTAATTATCAAGCATAAATATATATATACCTATCTCTTATTCAATTAATAAATTAATTCTTAAACTTTAGTAAAGGGATATTAAAACAAGAAAATGTGTTATCCTAATACCTTATGTCTTGTTGAACTGATGATATTTTAAATCAACATAGATTGAAGGCTTTGAGGCCCTCAATTTGATAGTTGATTGTGATTGATGAACTCAATCACTCCCTACAAATATTTATGTTTTTCCTCCAATTATATGTCTCTAATTTCCACCAATTTTCTCCTAATCGAGATCATAATTGGGTGGTGACTTTTTCATTTCCCTTTCCCTCTTATTAAGGATAAATTTTATTAATCTTATTTCTGATGTGGGTTTTCCACAAAGGTATTTTATATTTTCAACCTTTTATTTTCCAAAAAAAATTTCAAATTGCAAGGACGCAATTTATTGAAGGAGGGGAGAATGTAACACCCTGAGCTTCCACAATACGCTTCTCATTCAATAATGCAATAGCTTGCATTGTACTCAACTTCGAGTTCTAAAACACCGCGACTAATCAAAGTAGCCGTTATGAATAGTAATAACCACTTTTTAAAATTATAGAAATTTTATATTTCAAAATGGACTTCATTTTTGGATTCGGAATATCGAAATTAGCCTATGTTGAATTTTTGGTATTTTTCTGAGAACTTCTAATTTTTTATGAATAGTGAAAAATACTTAAAAACAACTTTTTTAATAAAAATAATTTATAGTGATAAATTATACTATTTAGTGGTTTTAAAGTATAATTAGAATATATTTTACCATTTTATCCAATGGTGGTCATTAGAATTAATTTAACATTGAAATTGGACATAAACAATTGCCAATCTTTTGATATAAATTGTTTCTTAAAAACACGCTATTTGTTGTGACAGCGGGAATTAATTATAAAATTAATTAATGAAACTTATATGTTTGTAATTTTTTAAAATAGACATAATTTTTGAATTCGGAATATCAATTATAGATTAGGGTGAAATTTTGGCATTGTTCTGAAAAACTTCAATTTTTGATGAATAGTGAAACCACTAAGTGGTAGTTAAATAACTGATTTTTCGTTTAAATGAAATATTACCACTTCTGTGATTTGATTTTCAAAAATCCGACATACATGGTTGTCATTAAGAAGTAAAATGTGGTTCAATGAGATTAAATTTTTTTTGGTGAATAGTAACTTTTAAGTTCTTAATCACGATTAGAGGTAATTAGTGTAGTTTAAGGTAAAAATAATGTTTTAATAATATGAGATGAGCTTGAAACATGTACTACCCTCATTGGATGTGCCATGGCCGACCAAGACAATCCATGGGTCAACTTGGGGACCCCATGGAGCCACTTTAGTTAGAAAATGACATAAATACCTTTTATTTAATGTTAAAGTAAAAAATGACACAAACATGAAATGTTTTACTAAAACAATTTTTACATGGGGTTATAGAAGTAATATTTTTGATTATAAATAGTAATTGGAAAGATAAAAAGATTTCCTATATCATAGTATTTTTTTTATAATTTTTAGACATTAAATAAATTAAATTATTTATGACATCATTATGATGCAGCGATGACCTCATTATTTAACAATTTTAATAAAATGAAATGATAATTTACAATACAAGGCTTACAATTGTCCAAAGACTATTGGATGGGTATATTTATAACCCTTATCACCTTAGACACGAATTATATAAGTGTGGGACCTTTAGAATCTGAAAAGCATTGTATAATAATGTAAACTTTCCTTACTTTCCAAGAGTGCCCCTCCTCTCCTCTTATAAAAGGCCCCCACCTCTACCACCTCATTCACAAATTCAAACCATTTGGCTCAGCCAACCTCTGCCCAAATACTCTCACAACTTCCCCATATTACTCCTAGAAGCCTCACGTTGGGAAGAACTCTTCCCAAGGAAGCCTTTGGCTCAAATCAAAAAGAGTTACCCGATTTTGAGGTAATGTCTTCTCTAATGTTGTTTTGTTTTATTTTTATTCTCCAACCCCATAAAATCTTTTTATTCATTTATTTTGTAACAACACCAGTATCCTCAATATACTAGGATGTTGTTATAAGAAGTATTCGAGCTACACTTACACACACCTACATCTAATGGTTAAAGAACATACGGTTTCTGTGGATGGTGAATTTCTGCCTCACGAAACGATGATTGTTCAACACTCATATAACACCTTCAAAGTTGGCCATTAAGATGTAACTATATTTATATAGGATATATAATATTTTTATGTTTTACTTATTCTTCTGTATTTCTCATTTATGGCATACTTTATTATTTCCATTATGGGTAAACGTGATAATTTCATTTTAGGAAGTGCGGACTACCGCCCCCTCAAAGTGATGTGAATCGTTAATGCCATATGTGGGATGTATAAAGGATGGAGTAAATGATATTATATATGATATTATACTGGAAATATATTATACCTTAATATAATTATGATTTCATTCCATTAAATACGAAATAGAAATGAAAGTAGCGTTCATATGTACGTACGGCTTACCGTCTCCATGAACGGTGAATTTCATTTCTTATCTCTAAATGTTATGTAATATTATAAATGCATGTATATACTGGATATATATGATATATATGATATCTACATAATGAACATAATTCTGGACATAATGGATATATCACCACAAGAACAACTTGTAATTATAAGAATTTTATTTTTGACTCAAGTACCTAGGATCGAAAAAATGACCTTTATAAACATAAATAATTACATAATGTTCATAACATGGTAATAAGGGATATAAAAGGAATAATTAACATGAAAAATGTTCTTATGTAAATAGGAATTAACTCTAGTTTATTATTCAGGAGGTTAAATAACGGTCGAGTCAGGACAGGACGCAAGGTAAGGGAATTTCTTAACCCAACTTCCTTTCTTTGGGTTAATCTCTTACTTTCAAATTATGTGATGATATTATTATGTCTTATTTTGTATTTTTACTTTTTTTATGTGTACCTATAGTGAATACACATAATAGATCTATTTTATTTTAAAAATGATATTTTTAAGGACTTCGTCTCAATCGCCTTTCATTGAGGCATATTTGGTTTTATACACAACATTCTTTTATATGGTGTATAAACCCCTTTGACTTTTATGTTTATTCAAAAGGAATCTTTTTTCTATGAAGCATTTTACTAAACGACAAAAAGGGAATGTTTTTCTTTCCATACATATGCGGCGACAACGACTTCTCCGCTGCCGTGACCATTATTTGAGTTTCGGCTTCCTCTACAAGCCATCACTTTTTTTAATGAAAAATAAATACAATGTTTTAACTTTCTTTTATTTTGGTATTGAAAATGGTTTTGAAACTTTTTTTATTATATCAATGTGTTGTATTGTTATCTTGTGGTTGAAATTTGGAAATTTTATGTTTCCTTTATGCATGTTTTACGTGATACGATTATGTTATGGTTTATGAAATGTTTATACCTATTCATATGAGGAATGCATTGGACTTAATAAGTAACGGGTGGAGGCCGCTATAGCTCCTCGATGCATCAGCAGGTCTCATGAGACAAACTAGTGTCTTGGCACGAGGCCTTGACAAAATCTTATTTGTGGTCTTGGCACGAGGCCTTGGCTACGTGGTTATGATAGTCTGGCATTATGCATTCCATCATTATGAATGTTGTTAATGATATTTCATGTGATTATTCGACCAGTAGAATATCCATGTGAAGAAGTAAATGGCATTATCTCATTTTACTTTTGCCATATTATGTTGATGTTCAAGTCTAAAAGGCTTTTGTTTTAGTTATACATTGCCTTAAATGTTTATGTTTATTTATGAAAGCTTCCGCAATATTCTTATCCTTACTGAGCATCCGAGCTCACCCCTTTCAATGTTTTAATATTTTCCAGGATATGAAGAAGTATTTTAGGAATGACCTACAGGGATAGTCAGAAGAGGATATGAGTGTGGACTATGAATACTTTGTTATTGTAGTTTTTCACCTTAGGTTGTAATGTAACATTTATGAATGTATCTAGTGTTTCTAAGGCTACTAAACTAATCGGTCTTTCGAGACATGATCTTTTGTGATCATGCCAATGTTACGAAGTAATGCACCGACTCTGGGTAGCTGGGGTCGGGGCGTTACAGAGGTCATAACCATAAGATAAAAAAATAATTATATTTATTATTTGGATGTTATTATATAATAATTATATAATAATAACTCAAGTGGTGGATAAAGAAATAAAACAAAAGTGTTCATTGAAGAATGTTACCAATTTTTCAAGTATCTCTTTCTGGTTTGTACCAAAAGAATTCCTAGGATGGATTTGTTCCAAAAGTTAGCCTACTAGGATAAGGGGAGGTATTCTGAATGATTATTTGGGTATGTTTTGGATGATACAAACTAATTTATATTTTTGAGTAAGTGGGGGGTGTTGATTACCTTGTTATAGTAGAGGAGTGCCATTCTTGTAAATATAAAAAGGTAAATACTATTGGGAAGTTTCCCTTATGTCGTGTACTTAAAAAATTGTAAAATAATTTATTTTTGGGGAAAAACAATCAATCCAAATTTACACCACACCAAAATAAAATCATTTTTACCATTTTGATCATTAGTTATTATGTTTACTCAATTTTATCATTAGATTTTTTTTCTAATGTAACTTGAATATTTTTATTTACCTAGGTAAATAATCAGTTCTAAATATAGTTGAAAAGTTATTTATTCATTAAATATAAATCCTATATGTGAGTTAAAATAATTTTAATTCACACTCTTGTAATCTCACAAAACACTATTTTAACCTAAATCTCATTAATTAATTTTAATAGATTTTACTAATATTTTTGGTAAAAAATTAAGTTGACCTTATTTGAATATAAATATGATTATTATTAAAATAATTATACCTATATTTCCAAATTGAATTCACCTAAGTGTTAAAATTAAATTTAAACCTAATACCACAGATGTGCCAAGAAAACCATTTTTTATAGTGAAAATGTTTAAAAGTTGATTATGTTTTTATATCAAAATTCAATATAAAAATGTTTTAAATGGTATAAATTTGGTTAATAGAGGTATAATTGATATAATTTTACCTTAACACCAATTTAAATTATAACTAAACATTATAAATTATTTATATGAAATGTTAATTTTCAATTAAAATTTAGTATTTTCACTATTCACCAAAAAATGAAACTTTTTCAAAAGTTATAAAAAATTCACCCTTAGATAGTTTTTACCTTAAAAATTAAAATATTAGGTTTATTTTTTGATATATTATATATAAATGTTTAAAAATTTAGGTTTAAAAGAGGTGTACCACTAAAAGGTAGTAAAACTACCTTTAGAAAATATTACTTTTTTGTAAAATGGATTTGTTCTTATATTATGTATATCAAAGCTATTAGATTAATGTAAAAATATTTGATTGAATATATAAAATATAAATTTAATTAAAATAATCCAATAATATTAATTAACATTGGTTTGTGTATAAATCATGATAGTAACAAAATTAAATTTATTCTAAAAGGAAAATTTTATAAAGTCCTCAGGTGTTACAAAGGCCCATTATTTATGAATTAATTTGATTATTCGATATACGAGGATTGATTTGGAAATACAGTAACAAGTGGTGAAAATAATTATGTATACCCTATATATATTTTTATTCTCATGAGGAAAATCATTGAGCTATTATTTAATGGATTTTTACTTATATTTTTAAACCGTATTGTGAAAATTATAAACTGTAGAGGTATAATGTACCTGAGAGCCTAACATCCACTAATTAATCATTTATTTCATTAAGAGTTAAGTTATTATAATATATGGGATATGTTTAATGAAATTATCCCTATATTCTTTTCATTCTCATCTTATTGATAAAATTATATGTGTTCTCATTTATTTATCGTGCCATATTGAGTATGCCTTATCTTATTTTCTAGGAGATTTTCACAATGATATTTTATCTAGATAAATTTAATTCTTAGTTTATTGAATAAATGGAATTTGTTTTATATTATTTTTCTATACTTACTAATTATTCCTAATATTATTAGGATATTTTAGTTATTTAAATTGAATATGTGTTAAATTATTTAACATTCCATGTTGATTATGCCAATTGATTAATGATAGATTCTATTGTACTTAAACCTTGATGGGAAATTTTGATCACCATTAATTTGTTTCATTTTATAAGAATATGTGGAGTTTAATATGATTAATATTGTAGAATACTCTATAAGAAATGATTTTATTCTCAAATAAATGTTTTACTTTTTTCAAATGTAATATAGGAAGCATGAATATATCTAGTTTACTGAGACCATTGAACTATTAGATCATTCAAGATGAAATTACATTTATATTAAGTCATTTTAATAAAGAAATACACTAGATGTGGAATAATATATTTTGTGTCATTATAATAACTAGTCTTGTAAGGAACTGATGAAAAAAGAATCATGTAATTCATGGGGGTAGTAGTCTACACATTGGAAGAATAATGTTTCTACTTTTTGAATTATTTTGAGGAAGGTGGAAAATGGTTATTGAATAAACATAATAATATTTCAGTATTTTAATGATACTTATGTACTTATATTTTTTTGGATAAAGTATATTTGGTGGAGTTAAAAGAATAATGAATATAATAGAAATAAAAATAGTGTGATTAAAAGATCTCACGTTACTCCTCAAGAAAAATCATTGAGTCGTCATAGAATGGTATTTTGGTGAGAATAAAATTTATAGAACATGTATAGGATTGTTGAGGGATATATTTGGGAACATATTTTTCAACAGAAAAGGATTTATATTTGAGGATAAGGGGATGGTGAGGTGTTTTTCTAAAAGTGGGAGGGGTGGATTTTTTTAAGAACATTACTTTATATTAAAGACATGTCAATTTCAAATGCATGTAGATCAAATAGAAAAAATAATAATTGAAATGTTGTAATATATAGTCAAATAAATATCTCATATATATATATATATATTAGGGTTAAGGATCTAAATATGTATTCCTTCCCTCATAATTTATGTTTTTACTATAATTTATATTTACCCGAGTTACACATTTCTTAACCCGGTCACTTATTTTTATGACCAAAAAATTAATGGTCGCTTATTTATATTTTGAATATTGTAAATAAAAATATGATAACTTATTTTATTATATTAAGTTTATATATATGGAGAAAATTAATTTTAATAAAATTATGTTTATTGGAATAAATTATTTTATTATAAAAATATTACTTTTTAAGCTTAAAAATGAATCTACTCAAAAATCATGTTTAATATTAATCCCCAAGATATTTATTGGTCTATTCATAAAAAAATAAGAGTTATTTGGATTTAAAAGGGTATAAAAACAAAATGGATTTTTGTGAATAATAAATTAAATGAGGAATATAAAAATAGTTTTTTTATTAGAATAAAACATAGCATAGGTTCCAAAAAATCAAGTATAAAGTTCCAAATTCAAGAATGTAACATTAAAATTAAATAGGATCCAATAGTGTAATGGAAAATTAATTAGATTTAAAAAATTATTTTACCAATCATTACTAGTGGATCTATCTTTGATACACTAAATTATCATTCCTTATAGTTTCTTACTTATTTCATTGATATTATGATTTTAATTTAGGAATAATTAATGTAATTTTTTTAATACATTTAATTAGTATTATTCCCTCAAATGTATTAACTCTATCAATAATATTTAATTCATAAAATCGGTTTCTTTAGAGTTAATGTTACGTTCTTAATTAAAATAAAATGCTTTTAATTTTACAAAATAATTTATTTTTTCAATTAGGCTTCATCCAACTATCTTGAAGTGAATTTAATTTTTGTATTTTAGTAAATAAATAATCAATTTTATTGGTTTTTCATGTATCTAAAGATATTGTACCAGATAGATTCATTTACAAAAGAATAAATACAAAAAACTCATTATGATAAACTCTGAGATTTTATAATTATCTCACTATCTCCGAACACATTATTTAGACTTTTTAAAATTTAAAAAAATCACTATCTTAAATAAAATTTTAAAATTAAAATGTTTCTCAATTATCACAATGCAATTTACCAATTTATGTAGAAAATAACTTCTTTATTATTTTAATAGTTCCATGGGTTGTTCTAATTTTTTGGTATCTTTTGTTGCATCCACATACCAATCCTAAATTTTTCTCATGGTAATTGAATATTATTTATTATTATTCTTTGAAATTATTATTACACTTATAAAGCAATTTCCTCCATAAGAGTACATACGATTGTCCACATTTCCATCCCAATTTGTGTATATTTATATCAAAATGGTTAAATATATTTATTTATCTCATGAACAAGGAAATTTCAAAGTATTTTTTTTAAAATATATAAATATTGGATACTATAAAATTCTAGTTATTAATAATATATTAGAGTCTTTAATAAAGTGTAACTATATATACAATATCAGGCTATAAATATATCAATTATATGAAGCTTACCATGAAAATTTTGAATTTCATTTTTTTATACATTACCATAATCATATAGAAAAAATTTATAACCAATGGAGAGAGGTTCAGATATATTATTTGAATATTTATGCTAAAATATTCAAACAACAAAAGGTGAAATTTTAATTATGAGATAAATAAATTCATAAATTCTTAAGTAATATATAAATCTAAGTGAAAAATCATCTCATAAGAATCAATTCCTCAAATAACACAATCATTTGTATATAATTTCACGAAAAGAGTGAGCTTAATTTATATAAACAAATATTTCACCAACATATAATATAACAATGAGTGGTTTTATGTTATATTATTTGACATTCATGCCATTTTCCTCAATACCTTTCTTGAAATTCATATTATCAAACATAATCTCATCTTTTAATACCATGTTTTGGGTCTTTATTTAATCAATAATGATATTTATTTAACTTACATTTTTCTAATACATTATTATAATGAAGAAACCCTTATATTTTTTTAGTGTACACTTCTTATTCTAGGTTACCATTTGGAAATAAAAAAATTTCAACCATAAAGAAAAATCTATAACTTATCCTTGTTGTAATTATAAGAAATATTATAATATTTTTTATCAATATAATGGGCAAATTTTTTGTACCAATATCTTTCCATTAAACTTGTGAATAATCCTTTTTAGAAATTGATTTGAAATTTTATAGATCTTATCCATTCACATTTAGTTTTTTTATAGAAGACTGAAATTGTGAAGGTTTTATTTTTTTTATTTATCTATGAAAAATGATCTCATATCCCATTCTTCTCAATTTTATTAAGCTTGTAATTTATTAAATCAATTAATTACTTATGTTCAAGATTATTTTAAACAAAATTATGCTAAATTTTTGAAATAAATAATGTGTGTATTTATTACCTATAATTTTTCATAGTTATCACTCATTAAATTTCATTTATAAATATATTCAAATTTTACACAAGAGTAATAATCCATATTTTTTTATGAACTCATTAATATGATTCATGTCCCTAAAATAATATAAATTGATATCATCAATGTGAATTTACATATTTTTAATATCCTGTAAAACATTTCTATAAATTATTTATTTTTTATCATTAATATAAATATAATATTAATTAAATGAATTATATTCAATCCCCTTGATATTAATAGTATCAATGATCTCCCCCAATTTATTTGAATTTAAAATAAAATTCATCTAGATTATTAAGAGGGAATATTCAACAGTCTTCTCATTTATCAAACTGCTCATTTCTCTTTAATTTTACACTGATCACACATGGGATTCTAGATGCATGAAAATAATGTTTTATTCATTTCAAAATAAATTTTATATGGTTCTATTTTTGAATTTGGACTCAAAATATAATGATTTTGCACATGTAATAGTGTTAATATTTCATTTCTCTAAAAATAAATTAATGTTTCTTCATTATATAATATAGTTCTTTCTTTGTTTACTAAGATCTAATTATTTCATTCAGATGCTATATTTTAATATGGATTAAATGTTGAAATAAATTCAAAACACATTCCATGATTTCGAATATATTCTGAAAGAACTCAATGGTGTCTATTATAAATTTTTTAGATCTAAATATTTTGATAAGATAATCCATTTACATTTTAGTATATATCCTATAATTATTTAATGTAGTTGAGGCTTAATATTTAATTTTCATATACATAACATGTGTAATTCTAGTGAATTCATTAACACATGTAATTAAATACTTATATTTATTGGGAAAATTCTCACTCATTAGGCTAGAAAATATCATAGTGAATCAATTTAATTAGCCTTAAGGATTGGATTTCATTCTATTTAGGACATCAATTCACTATCATGAATTTTTTAGAGGTCTCAAATGTTTTGATTTTGTCTCTTTATAGATTTATAAAAACTTGAAAAACATTTGGAAATAATATTCTTATATTTAATCACTCTAAACATAAGTCTATTTAGTGGTGGTTTTTGAAAATCATCGCTAATTACCAGTGTGTTGAAAACCGTATACCATATAACGGTTGTTTAATATGTCACTAAATATTAACTTTAAATTTTTTTAAATTGTTATCGTGAATTTTTAAATAACAACCCCCATTTAGTGGAGGTCTATAGTGAATATTAAAGTCATTATAATTGTTTGAATTTAATATAAATTATGAGTAATTATTTTGTAATTAATTAAAGGACACTTATTTATAAATAAATAAAATAGGTATTTTTATTTTTATTTTAAAAGATAAATAATAAATATTTAATAATTAATAGAAAAATTATAAATTACATAAGAAATAGTGTGTGGGATACCCTATTTTTGTTAAGAAATAAGAAATCATATCTTTTTTATGGGAAGAGTGATCCCATTACTAGTGCATGATGGACCAAACATTACCCAAATTTCCAAACAAGACCTAAATAACCTATTGGAAATAAACCCCAGAAAAACCCATAGGCCCACACTACATATATTTTAATTCCATGCCACCTTGATTGCATCAACTACCCCAACTGGAGAAATACACACGCCTCCACCATCAAACCTCATACACCAAATTTGTTCACCAACCGCATCACCACCACCATATACTATCATCAGTCACTGACATGAAGAAGAATCCTGAAGTCCATAACCATCGAGAATATCCTGTCACTGTGACGCCGACCCCCCATGCGTCACATATGGGGATGAAACCCTGTTTCCCAAAGTAATGGGGTGAATTAGTTGACAGAGGGAGGGAATCAAACCCAACTTTATGGGATAGAATTAAAGATCCCCAAACTGACTAATTTCTGGTCCATGTGAAATTTAATATATATTATTAATTAATAGTTACATATTATTACAAAAAGTAGTAATCTGAAATTATAAATAACTAGATTACTGAAATTATATATATGAATATATATTTATACGTACATCGATTCATAGATACACATATACATGTATATATACATACATATATAGATATAGATATATATATATATATCTTTTATGGTAATTATTACTTATTAACTAATATATTTTTTATAAATATGAAAATAATAATTAATAATTATTACTTTTTTATAATATATTGTCAATAATATATCATATATTATTAGTTACTTATAATTAAAATTATTTGATAATAAGTAATTAGTATATATTTAATTTTAATTGTTAGTTATTAATTACTCATTAGTAACAATTAAGTGGATATATGTATATGTATGTGTTTGTGTGTATAAACATGTATGTAATTATATAAACCAAATATATATATATTTAAGAAATCATATAAAAATAGTTATAAATAAATAGACACATATAAATAAATAAATAATTAATTATAAATAAATTTATATAAATATATATGTGTGTGGGGGGGGGGGTGCTCATGTTTTAAGAAGTGTATAATACATAATAATATATAATTAATAAGTATAAATTAATTTTTTAATCATTATAAATTATTAATGTATATTTTATAGTCAATTTTAATTATTTCATAATTTATAAATATTAATTAACAATTAGTACTTACTATTTTCAAATATTTATATATATACACATTTATAAATGTAAAAAAGTAAATATATATTAATATAAGTAATATATAATTATTAGTTAATGTTATTAAATTTTTAATAAATATAAATTATTTAATTGTTATTAAATAATACAAACTAATTTCAAATATATAAAAATTTACTTATATTTGTTTATGTATATTTTCTTATAACTATGAGTATTTCTATATATTTATATATGTTTATATTTACTTAGATATAATTATATATATACATATGAAATTATATTTTCTTATATATATTTGTATATATTAATATTCATTTATAATTATATGTATTTATATATATTAATGTGTGTGTCTATATATATATATTTATGTGTGTGTATATATAATTTTTAAGTATAAAATTTTAATTAATATTTATAAACTAAAAGTAAATTATTATATATATATATATATATGTTTGTATATGTATATGGACACATATATTGAAACAATCTAGGGTCAAAGCCTCTTTATCAAAGAGATTCTAAAACATGAAATCTGAATGGGATGGGGCTAGACAAGAAAAATATTCTATCATTTCAGAAGAAAGAATAAAAAACTAATTATAAACTTTAATGTTGTAAATTATCTAAATTGTCAGTCCAAGAATGAAGAACCAGGTTCGGATAGGCTCCCTATCCTCCTTAACAATATATGCATTGTCTTTATCTCCATGTTTTATCCCTCTACCAAGGACTCTCATGATTACTAGTCTCTGACTCTTTGAAGGATGATACATCAATCATATCTTCTGAACTCTATGTGTTCTCAACAACACTCATAGGTTGGGATTCCTATCTTTTACAATCAAGAATTTCAAAGGAGTTTAAATTCACAACACCAAATACTAACATCCATGAATTATTCATCCTAACAACAACATGTGAATCACCATCCAAATAAATTTTAGCATAGACATTGTGCTTCTAAACACTTCAAGACACAATTGATGCCACATCCCCCCTGAAAATGTTATTCATAGTGTAAATACTCCCTTATTTTGTGCCTCAGTACTGAGAAATATCTCTTGAATGGGAAGAAGGATACTTACCCAACACTAAAATATTTTTAGTAGATACATCTATACTAACTTTTGAGGAGCTGTTACTTATAAAAACAATATGTATTACAAGAGTGGAATCATCTCCCACTACCAAATAACCCTTGTCCTACACCTACATCCCAGTAATTAATCGCTCATGTGATTCATCCAAGGTTACCCTGTTTTATCACAACCTTTTGGGGATTTTGGTTTCATAATGGAATCATCATCATTATTTTTTCATCCCCTTACAATCATACTAATAAAGTAAAATCCTCTCCTATAACAACTACATAATTACCTTAGTCTATGTAGTTATTTCATCATCATACTCATAATGATCAGAATCAACCATCTTCTTAATTCTCTTAATAAGATAATCCTTAAATGAAAATCCTTCATAATCTACACTAGGACATTCCCCTTCTATCCTATTATTCTCCATATGTGAACAAAATTAATTCTAAAACTGAGGAACAATGGGAAGATCTAAATCATTGATATTATTACCCAACTCTACGGAAGAAATATTATTACAATTATGAGAGTTAGTAGGTTCCTAAAAAAGATGATAATATTTATCTAGTGAAACTACACATGGAAACCCAACTCTTTATTAAAAAAATACTCTGGTAGAAGAAGCAATTTATTTTCAATAACATCATTATCCAAATGCTATATATCCTTACTATCCATATTTGTATGTTCAATATGATCATTTTTCACATGCATATACATATTAATAATAACCTGATGAGTTTATACATTATTTGAGTTATTCTTCAAATAACTTTCTAATGAGTTACACGTAATGTATAAAAAGGAGGTGTCAATTCATTTCAAATTTTTCTTGTTAAGACACCATATAATTTGGAATTTAAAACATAATTATGTTAATATTTTATAAAATATATAAAATATAAAATCATCATATTGGAGGGAAAAAACCTTCTCTATAAAAGTTCAATATAAATAAACTTAAAAAACCTATAAAAGAATCCATAATTTTTCCTTTTAGTGTCCTCATTGAGATTAATTGAAAATCGAATAGCCAAGGCTATATAAATGTTGCAAAATATCTCATATTGTTTTGTGCATGTGCATTTACATGTATTTCTGTATCTTTTTATAAGTATGTAAATTAATGTTTCTTTATTTAATAGAAAAACGACTTAGTGTCAAGGTAAGGGATTTAAAGAATAACTAAAATGTTAAGGGTCCTAATCCTAACAAACACATCTATATGATAAATTGTTTTAGGTTATGTCGATTGGTACATGGTTTTACGATGTAAGAAAATAATATAAATTATAAATTTATTAAAAAATGTTTCAATTTTTTTGAAAAGAAAATAAAAAAACATAATAATATAACTAAAAACCATTAAAGGATTATTGGAAGATAAATCGCTGTTAAAAAGATACTATAGAATAAAAAACTTTATGAAAAACATCTGCAGATTAATCTTCACACAGAAATCAATGAACATTTATTGAAATAAATGGAGATAATTTTCAGTTAGTTCGATCCATTTATAAAATAAAATAAAATATATATAAATTCACTTTTTATTATATTTTATGAGAAAATTAATTTTAATATTTGATTCCAAATTAACATGTGTTCATATCAGTTCTAACATGATAAAAATTATGTTTTGAATTTGGCCAATGGAAAATATTACCCAATCTCTTACCCTCTTTATTATAATGAAATTATTTCAAAATATCACATCACTCTAATTTTGAAAACGTTTAGAGAGATGTAATATATTGTGTTTTATCACATCATTTGGGAATATTTTTACAAACCATTTTTGGTAATTTGAAACTGAAATCGTAATTCCATGGTTTCTTATTCTTAATGGTTTTGTATTCCACTTCAACAAAAATCTCTTATTGTATCTCTTTATTATTCTTCCAAAGTTTGTAGAGCTAAAAATTTTATTTAATTGGGAAATAAGAATCATGATACGCTATTTATTGTGTGTCCTTTATGATCATTCCTTCCCAAAATCGATTAAAGACACTAAAATTTATTTTCCACAATGAATTCCCCCTAAAACATTAATGAGGATACAAGAAAAAAATTATTTCTTTTGTCACTAAAGTGACTAAAAAAAATTATTTGGAATGGTATACACATATATTTATAGAACATAAAATCTTTTATCCCAAAAAATCCATGACACCAACAATATACTTGAATGTTTCTCACAAAATGAGTATTTTATTTAAATGTATGTAGCACATGGTTTGTAAAATTTCTTGGTTTCTACTGCTCTTATTTTGAGGTTTTTGGTGGATTTTTCCTATAATTCCTATTGGATAAAACTAATTTATTTTATATCCAATAATTCTATATTACATGTTATTTTAATATCTTCTTATACATTTTTATAAAAAATGACAATAATTTTATTATCTTTTTATGAAACAAACATGATATTCTACAAGTTAGATGAACAGAAAAGATTTTATAACTCATAACTAATGACTTTTGTGCTCATGAGATAAATAATTTTTTGTATAAGACACTGATTTAATTTTTTTCAAATACATAACATTGTTCTTAAATGTATTTGAATTGTAATTAATCTCATTTAAAACATTATCAAAAATTAAATTTCAATTCATTCAAATAATTATTAGACTTACGAGTTTTTTATTATAGATATTAACATACTCACACATGTATATCTGCATTGAATTTATTTCATTAATCATTTTCTTAATTTTTGAATTAAGAATATTATTAATATCAAGATCTTTTATAATTTTCTATTAATTTTTATTTTTTAAATATTTTCTGAAATAAGTTTTTTATTTAGATAATATTATATTCCCTTAATATGGATTTATCTATGATATAAAGTTTTTTATCTTTATTATTAATATAAATTATTTTTTGATTTATCATGCTTTAGTAAAAATATATTTTTTATTACTAATATAATTTTTAATTTTTTTACCATAATAGTTTATTTATTTAATCTATTAAGAAAAAAAACACATCAATTTATATATTATAAATCATCATAATAATTTCTTGTCTTCATGTTAATGAAAATATATTCCTTTTAATTGATGTTTGGTTTTTCATACTTTATGATATCTAGTATTTTTTCCCATGAATTTCTTTTCATTGTTAAAACCACCACCATTGAATTTTTATTGAAATATATTTTATAATTTTCTTCATCTGTTTCACAACCAATAATTTTCATTAAAAATTTAATATAAATGACTAATCTAAGAGAAATTGAATAACTAAAAGAATATTTTACATTATACTTTCCTTTTCCCCTATAAACATTCTGTGATAATATGGATAGAAATTCAAGATAAACAATAGTATATTATTAATATCCAGACTCATACTTAGTATATATTTTATTCCATTGATCTAAATAAAATTTTTATAATTAAATGGTAGCAAATTTAGACACTAGAATTTATTCAAAAATATTGGACCTCTTTTTATCTCATATGAAATCAAGATACTACTAAGATAATAAAATAGTATTTATTCACATCTCAATCATCAAAGGTTAATTTTTTTTATTATTTTGTCATTGATAATTTTCTTTATCATTTTGGAAAGAGTTATACTCGCAATACTATTATTATACCAATCTTGGATACCCATAATATTGTTTATACGAGTAAACAAATAATCAATGTATTTATCATTCATTATTAATACATCATTAAATTATTATTAAAAATTTTCAAATTTTACTTCTTTAACCATCTTATCCCTTTCATAAATACTATGTATTTTTACCAATATATATTTCATTTTTTTACACTCCATGAACATTATCGATTATTTCTCGGAAAATATAGATAATAATTCAATCCTTATGTATGAGTTAAATTCTATATTTTTCAAGGGAATTTAGGATTAGATTATATACTTATTTAATAGAGTATTATTAGTGTAAACAATATCCAATACATGATTACCAATAATTATGTTTTAAGGAATAAAATATTCCTCCTACATATAATTTTTATTTCTATTGAATAATGGGATTCCATTTCTATTAACTAAATTATTGTAGTTAATAATATATATCTCTTGAAGATGATTTTAAATAAGATCAAATTAATCACCTTGAACCATATACCCAAATAATGATTAAATTGGTTCACTAAAAGACATTAGGAACACCTCTCTAATATCATAGGTTGTCATAAAAATTCAGTGTTAGTTAAATTACTATATGTTTTGTAGATGGATAATTTTAGAAAAAATAAATGGCCATTTTAGAAATAGGCCCAATAGAAAATTATAAACATGTACATCATGTAAGGTAACCTATATACTAAGAATATATGCCATACATGTATATATATAATGAAATCTATATTAAAATGAAAGTACATACAAATATAATCTATTATACCCCATTTAAAACATATATCTTTTAAAACTAGATATAATGGCATATAAAATAACCATGTGAAAGTAAAATAAATTAAAGGGTGTAATGGGGAGTCCAAATTGTGAGTTATCACATAAAAAATACTGTTGCATATCCTATAATGTCCCAAAAAATCATTTATCAAAAGATTCTAAAAAATACAATATGAATCTATGATCCAACACATATAAACACTCACTCTCTAGTGCCTTACTATTACATAGATTATGTATAACAAGATATATGAACATTCATAAAGGAAAAAATGCAGGGGGTTAGTACGTTGTACATAGTAGGTTGTAAAAACCCAACCCCTACAAAAATGTGATAAATCCATGTGCATTAAATAAAAACAAATGGATGGTTAATAAATAAACATGACAAGAAATATTATTCTTACATAAATTCTAAAAAAAAGTAATAATAACTTAACATGGTGTCAGTTTACTCACACCTTATCATTTTCATTGGAATTAATTGGAATATAAGTAATATGATTCAAAACATTAATGCCATTAAATACCAATCACATGGGAAAGAGAATGCTGTCTGTGTTTGGTTACCCTTATGCCCATATCTTCTTTAATGAGGAAAGGGGTACAAAAAGTTAGAGCACCGTGAGTCTTCCCCACCTTTTACAATCTATACATTAATATGTGGTATACCTATATATATATTTGGAATTAAAAGATATCATCATCTACATTTTTAAAAATGATAAAACTGTTGGCATGAATATTTAAAAACCCAATGTATGAATCTATATAACATAATTTAATATCCAATTCATATTGGACATATTTAATAAGATAATATATTCAAAAAACAATATGGAATATAAGAAAACCTAAAAATAAAATAAATCATATTTAACTTATAATCCAAAAAAATAAATGAGGAATTCATAACATGGTAATTTCGTTTACAGTATAGAATATAATAAAACCATGGAATGATGATGTCAAAAAATACATCTCTTAACCAATGAATCATTTTGTTAAATTTTTTTTAAAGAAAATATTCTTTAGGGAAAAAATATTTTAAATTAAATTCACTCATCCCCATACCTTTAACATCCCAATCATTATAATGATATTAAATAGAGAAGGGTAATCTTACTAAAAGCTCTATTGGATGACTATATCAGAGAAAATTGAATCTAATACGCCACTAAAATGGTATTTTAACCAATCTTTGATAAGGTATTTGACAGATTTATCCACATAATTATATAAAAGAGAAAGTTTATAATTTTAAATCTGGGTTATGGAATTGACTGAACAATGGTTAAATTTTATGGAATAATTAGGGATGAAATCCAAAACGATGTATATAGAATTAAAAAAACCTATATATGATTATTTTTTGATTAAAGATGCTACCTCGAAGAATATAGATAAAATAATGTTTGAGAATAATCCTGACCAATATTTTCAAAATATGAGCTCCCATGTCAAATTTTAAGTGATTCAAACAAGATCCATGGAGGGTTATATCATGGATAGGGATAGGATAAGAGAAACCATGAAATAAGTGTTATGGTGTCCAAAATGAATGAAAATTAATATTATAATGGTTTCTGGGGTTTATATTTTACATGTAAAAACAAATTTAGCCTCTAATTTTTAAATAACTACCTAGAAGTCTACTGGGTACTTGATTCAAGGAACCTGAGTACCCTGTATAATGAGATCATGTACCAATGTATACACCAGAGGCACGTGCAATACACTAATTTCCACTAGTTACCTTGTTCCCCTCTATCAAGAACTTGTTGTTGCTCTTTCACCTATTAAATTCTTTATTTACTACCCTTACTTTTATTATTCCCGTATATTTCTTTGATCGAGAATATGAATTTTTGATTCATTGAGTAGTAGTAAATACTTTTTAAATCAAAATTAACTACCATGTCTTCTCATGAAATACATTATCCCCAATCAAAGATGAAACACCAATTTCCACATAACACATATGATAACTACAAGGTGTAACACCCTAGGTAAATAAAGAATATCACATTTTCATATTTATACATACTTTTTAATAAAATATTAATATTACTTTAAAGGGAATGATATGCTCGAGGGCGTACCCAATAAGCAACAATGAGTTTCTTTGAAATCTTACGTTGCACTCTAATAATAAAATAATATTATTTTAAAAGGTAGTTAACGCCTAGCCGTTATAATGGAGGGAATAAACGAAACTAACTAAAAAATGATTATATATGTTTTTCAAATATTTTTACTTTTATCCAATAAATGTTGGAGGCTAAAAATGCAAAGTGAATCCAATTTTAAGCATAAATCTTCTAATATTCTTTAAATGGTCGATTAACCGCCTTTTGATGGAGAGCCATTTTTTAAAATACTTTTGAAAATTTTATATGTTTTATTTGACAAAATTAAATCCTTCTTTAGAATCTGGACATCAAAATTTACTTTGTGTAAAATTTTGTTATTTCCCGATAAAGATCATTTTTATTGAAAATGTTGCATTTTAATTCAAAACCTCCTTTAAATATGATTTATTTATATGGATAGATTATATTTTTAATTTAGATTAGAGTGTATTTAGAATATATTTTTACCATTTTATATAATGGTGGTCATTGGAATTAATTTCACTTTGAAATTGGACTGAAACTAGTGTCAATCTTTTAGTAGATATTGTTTCTTAAAAACACATTATTTGTTTTGATAGCGGGAATTAATTATTAAATTAATTAATGAAAAATATATATTTTGAATTTTTCTAAATAGACATCATTTTTGAATTCAGAATATCAAATATATCTTAGGGTGAATTTTTGGCATTTTTCTGAAAAACTTTAATTTTTGATGAATAGTGAAACCACTAAGTGGTAGTTTAAAAACTGATTTTTTGTTTAAATGAAACATTACCACTTCTGTGATTTGAATATAAAAAATCCAACATTCATTGTTTTCATGAGGATGTGAAATGTTTTTCAATGGGATTAAAATAATTTTTTGGTGAATAGTAACTTTTATGTTTTTAATCGCGATTAGAGGTAAGTAGTGTAATTTAAGGTAAAAATAATGTTTTAATATTATGAAATGACCTAGAAACATGTCCTACCCTCATTGGATGTGTCATGGCCAACCAAGAAAATCCATGGGTCAACTTGGGAACCCCATGGAGCCACTTTGGTTGGAAAATGACATAAATAAATTTTTATTTAAAGTTAAAATAAAAATGTCACAAGCATGAGTTGTTTTACTAAAACTATTTTTAAATGGGGTTATACAAGTCATATTTTTTACAATAAATATTAATTAGAAAGATAAAAGGATTTACTAAATCAAGATATATATTTTTATAATTTTTAGACATTAAATAAATTAAATTATTTACAAAATCATGATGATGCAGTGATTACCTCATTAATAAAGGATTTAAATAAAATGAAAAGATAATGTTAAAAATATAACTTACCCTTTTCAAAGACCTATTTGATGAGTATATTTAGAACCCTTACCACCTTATCCTCTAAATAAATCAGTGTGGGACCTTTAAAATCTGAAACTCATTTGAAAATAAAGTAACATTTTGTAACTTTCCAAGAGTGCCCCTCCTCTCCTGTTATAAAAGGCCCCCACCTATACCACCTTACCAACACCTGTCAAGCCTTTGGTTCGGCAAAACCTTGATCATTTTGTCTCTACACATCCCTCTTTTACTCCTAGAAGCCTCACTTTGGGCAGAAGTCTTCCCAAGGAATCCTTTGAGCTCAAATCAAAGAGAGGTACCCGATTTTAAGGTAATGTCTTCACTTGTATTCTTTTGTTTTATTTTGCTTTTCCAACCCCCTAAACGCTTTTTATTAATTTATTTTGTAACAAATCCAGTATCTTAAATATACTAGGATTTTTTTATAAGAAGGTTTCGAGCTACACTTACACACACCTACATCTAATGGTTAAAGAACATACTGTTTCTGTGGATGGTGAATTTCTGCCTCACGAAACGATGATTGTTCAATATTCTTCTAACACCCTCAAAAGTGGACATTAAGATGTCACTATATTTATATATGATATATAATATGTTTATGTTTTACTTAAGCTTATTTATTTTTCATTTATGTAATACCTTTATGGTTTCCATTATGGTTAAATGTGATAACTTCATTTTAGGAAGTGCGGACTACCGCCCCTCAAAGTGATTTGATTCGTTAATACCATATATGGTACGTATAAAGGATAGATTTAATGATATTATATATTATACCATACTGGAATTTTAATACTATTATGTATCAGTATGTTTTAATTCCATTAAATAAGAAATAGAAATGGAAGTAGCGTTTATGCGTACGTACGGCTTACCGTCTCCATGAACGTTGCATTTCATTTCTAACCTCTAAATGTTATGTAATATTATTAATCCATGTATATAATGGATATATATGATATATATTACATCTACATAATGAATATAATTCTGGATATAATATATATTTTACCACATGAACAACTTGTAATTATAAAGTGATTATTTTTTACTCAAGAAGCAATGATCTACAAAATGACCATTATTAACTTAAATAATTACATAGTGTTCATAGCATGGTAGTAAGTGATATAAAATGAATAATTAACTTGAAAAAGGTTCTTATGAAAGTATAAATTAACTCAAGTTTATTATTAAAGAGGTTAAAGAACAATTGAGTCAAGTGAAACCCGATGTAAGGGATCCTACCCCTTTCTTTCTTTTTAAGTACACTCTTTTATGTCATTACTTTTAAGCTCATATTTCTTATGATTGGGATGTTATTTTATATTAATATTATTTTGATTTTTATGTTCGTATTATGAGATACCCTATTTCCTCTCACCAATCCATTTCGGACGTTTTAATTGGCGCCGTTAGGCTGCCGAAATTTCATAAGGGGATTTTTATCTCACTTTGTGTTTTCGTGAGATTCATGCTACAATTGCCAATATTTCATTTTGAGTGGTGTATGTACTGTCCATTATTCTACTATTTGTGTAACATAAATTCGTTTATGAGTATTTACATCAATTTTTTATAGTCCTTCTTTCATGGGGTTTACGTTTTGAAAGTTACCCAAATCGGTAAGGGAACCTTCCACCCTTCACTTTTTAAAAGACTTCTTTTGTTATGTCTTTTAATTTTCATCTTATTATGTGGGGATATGTTCTTATATATCCTTATTGCTGTAAATTTTATATCCAATTGATGAGATACCCTTTATCTCTCTCATCAACTCTTTTTCTAAAATTTGATGTGGCGCTGTTAGGCTGTCAGGGGAACTTCTTAACCCAATTTCGATTTCTTTGGGTTCAACATGTAGTTATTTAATATGTCATCCTTTGAATATGTGTGAATGACCTTTGATTATTTTACACTTAATATCCACTTATATTGGGTGTATTTATATTTTTCTCACATAATTATGTGATTGATTTATCCTTAATTTGAGGATACCATCTTTATAATGGATTTCATCTCAATTTACATTTCCATTGAGACTTCATTGTTGTTATGCATAAATTCACTCTTATATGGTGTATATACTATCCTTTAGAATATTATATCATCAATCCCTTTATTCTCATGATATTATATCGTTTTGATTAAATGTTATTCCTCAATTATTGTATTCAAGTGTCTCTTATTTTTTTAAAAACCCTTTAACTAAAATATCATTTTAAATGTTTTAATGATTTAATCTTATCAATATTTATCATTATTATCCATTTTTTCAAAATGGTTTTAAGGATTTATTTATATGGATATTAATGGTTTAAAATGTTAAAAGCATCAATGTGGTATGGGACACTTTGATTTAAAAATCTCTTTATTAAATGTTTTAAATGGTTTTGAAAATGGTTTTAAGAATGGATTCATTATTTCAATATCTTAAAATGTTATATTGTTGTTGCAATGCGGGAATGTTATCATTCCTTTATGCTTATGTTATGTTCTATGATTATGTTATGGTTCTTGGGAATTATTATGAAGATGGTTGGTTCCGTGATAAACTAACGGTGGGTGAGCCCGATATAGCTTTCCAATGCATTGGGTAACGCGAAGGAGTTAAACGTTAAGGTTTCTCCGAAGAGATTTAGGGAATATACTTTTATGGGTATTCCAAACGTAACCCAGAGGGTTACTCCCTACATAAGAATGTTATGAATGCCTCAAGTTACCTTTATGTCTTATGATTTCTATGATTTATTCATGATTTTATGAGGTATGTTAAAGTGATTATGTTTTATGGGTAAAGTATGATTTCATTCTTATGTATATATGTACTCATGTTTCATTTCCATATTTTTTATAACCCTTGCTGAGCTTTTTATGCTCATCCCAAGTTTTTGAAATGTTTTTCACAGGTCAAGGGAATGGTACATGATATTATGATAATGTCAAGGAAGTGTCAAGAAAGAATCCATGATTTATTTTAAATATGTTTCCGTTGATGAGAAAAATGAATACTATATTTTATGTAACCACTTTGTTTAAATGTGGAATGTAATGCAAGTTTTATGATCTAATTCTCTAAAACTCTAAACCTGAAAAGATCCTCAATGTGTAATATTGTAATAACTCAAGATTAAGTAATGTTTAAGGTTGGGGCCTTATAGTTGGTATCAGAGGGAGGTTTAGATAACTTTAGAGGTTAGAGTGTTCTTTAAGAAAAAGTGACAAGTTGTGTATTACCACAATGGTTAGTATATTAGATGGAGTCATTGTTTTTTGAAAGTTAGAATGAGTTTGAGGTAACTTGGATAAGTATATATTGTTGTTTATCTTCCTCTTTTCTTATTTGATGATTTTACTGATATACTCACACTATCCTTTTTGGTTTTAGTAAATGGATGGATCTAGAAGGCACCAAAGTAACAGTGGATTTGAAGAAAATTGTGATGGTTTTATGAAAGAACAACTGAATGATATGGGAGCTGCAATAAGACCTCTTGTGGTTATCCTCAACCAACTATCTGGAGTCATGATTGACCACCTGGACCATAGTGATTTTTATAAGGCATCGTGTATGTGAGAAAAAAATACCTACGGAAGTTTAGGTAATAATCATAAAGGTAAGTATGTTCAAAAACCTATGTGTCAAATATGTGGAAGTAAACACATAGGAAAATGTTTCAAAGGGATAGAAAGATGCTATATATGTGGAAATGAAGGTCATAAAGCAAGAACCTACCATGGAAAAAGGAAGCATCTAGTTGACTCTAGGAAAGGGAAAGAAGTTTTTTCTTGATGGATCAATTGAATGTCTTAAATGTTGTGTGCATGGTCATTATGCAAACACATGTCCTACGAAGAATTTTCGGGAATGGGGTAACCAGGATCGTACAAATATTCATTTACCAATACCTAATGCCATTCCAATTGAGGATGAAGAAACTGACAATGAAGAATGAAAGGTATGGATTATTTCTTAACACATGTTTTCCTATTATTGGAATCTTAGGATATGATTCATGATTATTTTTTGTAGGAAAGAAGTATTTCAGAATAAGTTGAAAATGAATGGCTAATGGATCATGAATAATTTCGAATGAGTAAAAATTCATCATATAATGGATTCAAGGGTTATGGTAGATTTTAGGATGGTGAAATTCATAGATGTATTAAGTCTCTTTTGATGATGGGGTTACATTAAAAGACTTTTTATAGTAACCCTGATGTTTGATATACAAAAATTATATTCAAGGAATAATTATCCTTCCTTTTGTGGATATAGTTATAAATAACCATTTGGGTTTATATGATCCTTGAATTTGAGGCAATTACTAGTTAATACATTTAGGGTTGCAAAATGGAAGTTATAAGATAACCTTTGTGGTTAAAATAGGTTATGGTTAATTTTGATGAATTTATCTCTTTTTGAGGAATGTTATAAAATTATATAGTTTTTGAAAAGGGACAACACGCAGACTGTGTGACAACCCATCGCGTCGGAAGAAGCTGCGAGAATCGAACCCACAACCAAAGTGCAACTGGTATTTATCGCCTACCACTGGACTACGTGAAGTCCCTGGTTAGCTTGAATGATTCTTTTTAGTTAGATGATTTTATGAATTAAGAGTAAGTTTTTTTTGTTATCAATGGAAATGATTAGCCTATCATGGAGGATATGTGATTAGGATAATTACATTTCAGTATGAGACTGTAAGAGTAACTGATGTTATTTTGGAGAAAAATGTTAAAATTTATCTTAGGAGACTATGTGATTAAATCCTTCAGGGAATTGGGTTTCAATCTTAGTTTGGTTTACATTGTAGAATATTATGGATAGGTTTTTATGAAGTGGTCTTTGTTGAACTTTGGGTTTTATTTTTGGTTAAGGTCTAAAGACATGGGAAGTATATAGTTCTATTTTGTGGATTAGGTGATTCTCTAGAAGTTGATTATAGCTCTCTTAATGTGAACAAGTCATCCTAAATACTCGTCTTTTGGAGAAAATATGAGTTTGTGTAAGAAATATAGTAAAAGTTGAAAGTCAACATGACATTTAAGTATGATTCCTTATGTTTTAGTTAATCTCATAAATAAATTCCTCAATGAAAAGTAACTTAAAACAAAAATGTTGTCTGTTAATTTTTCCTACTGGGAATCAAATACCGTTTAACCCATCACAAGTTTGTGATTTTCTTGTTGTTAACTTTCTCCTAGACATGTTTACTATCACTCTCCATCAGAACATGAAAATTTGTTTTTTTCCTCTATATCCATATTTTTATACTTGGAATCCTAGTATGGGTCAACTCGGGTGACATTTGTACTTCTCTCCCATTCTTTTAAAGTGATAGTTTTACTGACTCTTGTTCCGATGTGGGATTTTCAATGAAGCTTCGAAGCCCAATTTTAAAATTGCGAGGATGCAATTCCCAAAAGGGGGGAAGGATGTAACACCCCAGGTAAAGAAAGAATACGACATTTTCATATTTATCCATATTTTCGAATAAAATATTAATATTACTTTAAAGGGAATGCTATGCTCGAGGGCGTACACAATACGCAACAATGAGTTTCTTTGAAATCTTATGTTGCACTCTAATAATAAAATAATATTATTTTAAAAGGTAGTTAATGCCTAGTCGTTGTAATGGAAGGAATAAATGGAACTAACTAAAAAATTATTATATATGGTTGTCAAATATTTTTACTTTTATCCAATAAATGTTGGAGGCTTAAAATGCAAAATGAATCCAATTTTAAGCATAAATCTTCTAATATTCTTTAAATGGTCGATTAACCGCCTTTTGATGGAGAACCCTTTTTAAATATACTTTTGACAATTTTATATGTTGTATTTGACAAAATAAAATCCTTCTTTAGAATCTGGACATCAAAATTTACTTTGTGTAATATTTTTTTATTTCCCGATAAAGATCATATTTATTGAAAATGGTGCATTTTAATTCAAAACCTCCTTTTAATCTGATTTATTTATATGGATAGATTATATTTTTAATTTATATTAGAGTTTATTTAGAATATATTTTTACCATTTAATCTAATGGTGGTTATTGTAATTAATTTCACTTTGAAATTGGACTTAAACTAGTGTTAATCTTTTAATAGATATTGTTTCTTAAAAACACGCTATTTGTTTTGACAGCGGGAATTAATTATTAAATTAATTAGTGCAACATATATGTTTTGAATTTTGTAAAATAGACATCATTTTTGAATTCAGAATATCAAATATATCTTAGGGTGAATTTTTGGTATTTTTCTGAAAAACATCATTTTTTGATGAATAGTGAAACCACTAAGTGGTAGTTTAAAAACTGATTTTTTGTTTAAATGAAACTTTACCACTTCTGTGATTTGAATTTCAAAAAACCGACATACATAGTTGTCATTAGGATATAAAATTTGGTTCAATGAGATTAAAATAATTTTTTGGTGAATAGTAACTTTTAAGTTTTTAATCGTGATTAGAGGTAATTATTGTAATTTAAGGTAAAAATAATGTTTTAATATTATAAAATGACCTAGACACATGTCCTACACTCATTGGATGTGTCATGGACGACCCATACAATCCATGGGTCAACTTGGGGACCCCATGGAGCCACTTTGGTTGGAAAATGACATAAATAACATTTTATTTAAAGTTAAAATAAAAATGTCACAAGCATGAGTTGTTTTACTAAAACAATTTTTAAATGGGGTTATACAAGTCATATTTTTTACAATAAATATTCATTAGATATATAAAAATATTTCCTACATCATTATACTTTTTATATAATTTTTAGACATTATATAAATTAAATTATTTATGACATCATGATGATGCAGTGATTACCTCATTAATAAAGGATTTAAATAAAATGAAAATATAATGTTAAAACTATAACTTACACTTGTAAAAGACATATTTTATGAGTATATTTCGAACCCTTACCACCTTATCCTAGAAATAAATCATTGTGGGACCTTTAAAATCCGAAACACATTTGAAAATAAAGTAACATTTTGTAACTTTCCAAGAGTGACCCTCCTCTCCTCTTATAAAAGGCCCCCACCTCTACCAACTTACCCACACCTCTCAAGACTTTGTCTCGGCCAACACCTGCTCATTTTGTCTCTACAAATCCCTCTATTACTCTTAGAAGCCTCACTTTGGGAATAAGTCTTCCCAAGGAAGCCTTTGAGCTAAAATCAAAGAGAGGTACCTGATTTTAAGGTAATGTCTTCACTTGTGTTCTTTTGTTTTATTTTGCTTCTCCAACCCCCTAAACTATTTTTATTAATTTCCTTTGTAACAAATACATTATCTTCAATATACTATTATGTTTTTATAAGAAGGTTTCTAGCTACACTTACAAACACCTACATCTAATGGTTAAATAACATACTGTTTTTGTGGATGATGAATTTCTGCCTCATGAAACGATGATTGTTCAATATTATTCTAACACCCTCAAAGGTGGACATTAAGATGTAACTATATTTATATATGATATATATTATGTTTATGTTTTACTTAATCATCTGTATTTTTCATTTATGGCATACCTTTATGGTTTCCATTATGGTTAAACACGATATCTTTATTTTAGAAAGTGCGGACTACTGCCCCCTCAAAGTGATTTGATTCGTTAATAACATATGTAGTACTTATAAAGGATATATTTAATGATATTATATATTATACCATACTGGAATTATAATACTATTATGTATCATTATGTTTTAATTACATTAAATAAGAAATAGAAATGGAATTAGCGTTCATGCGTACGTACGGCTTACCGTCTCCATGAACGGTGCATTTCATTTCTTACCTCTAAATGTTATGTAATATTATAAATGCATGTATATAATGGATATATATGATATATATTATATCTACATAATGAATATAATTCTGGATATAATATATATTTTACCACATGAACAACTTGTAATTATAAAGAGTTTATTTTTTACTCAAGAAGCAATGATCTACAAAACGACCATTATTAAGTTAAATAATTACATCGTGTTCATAGCATGGTAGTAAGTGATATAAAAGGAATAATGTGCTTGAAAAAGGTTCTTAAGCAAGTATAAATTAACTCAAGTTTATTATTCATGAGGTTAAAGAATGATCAAGTCAAGTCAGGCCCGAGGTAAGGGATCCTACCCCTTTCTTTCTTTTTAAGTACACTCTTTTATGTCATTCATTTTATGCTCATCTTTCTTATGATTGGGATGTTCTTTTATATTACTCTTACTGTGATTTTTATTTTCCTATTATTAAATACCCTATTTTCTCTCATCAATCCATTTTGGAAGTTTTAATTGGCGTCGTTAGGCTGCTGAAATTTCGTAAGGGGCTTTTTATCTCACTTTGTGTTTTCGTGAGATTCTTGCTACATTTGACAATATTTTCTTTTGAGTGGTGTATGTACTGTCCATTATTCTACTCTCTGTGTAACATAATTTTGTTTATGAGTATTTACATCAATGTTGTATAGTCCTTCATTCATGGGGTGTACATTTCGAAAGTTACCCAAATCGGTAAGGGAACCTTTCACCCTCCTCTTTTTAAAAGAATTATTTTGTTATGTCTTTTAATTTTCATCCTATTATATGGGGATATGTTCTTATATATCCTTATTTCCATAAATTTTATATCTGAGAGATGAGATACCCTTTATCTCTCTCATCAACTCTTTTTCTAAAATTTGATGTGACGCCGTTAGGCTGTCAAGGGAACTTCTTAACCCAATTTCTATTTCTTTGGGTTCAACATTTTTAATTGAATATGTCATCCTTTGAATATGTGTGAGTGAACTTTGATTATTTCACACTTAATATTCACTTATATTGGGTGTACTTATATTTGTCGCACCTAATTATGAGATTGATTTATCCTTAATTTAAGGATACCATCTTTATAATGGATTTCATCTCAATTTACATTTCCATTGAGACTTCATTGTTATTATGGACCAATTCACTCTTATATGGTGTATATAATCTCCTTTGGAATATTATATCATGAATCCATTTATTCTCATGATATTATAATGTTTTGATTAAATGTTATTCCTCAATTATTGTATTCAAGTGTCTCTCATTTTGTTAAAAACCCTTTAACTAAAATATAGTTTTAAATGTTTTAATGATTTAATATTATAAATATTTCTCATTAATATACATGTTTTAAAATTGATTTTAAGGATTTATTTATTTGGATATCAATGGTTTAAAATTTTAAAATCTTCAATGTGGTATGAGACACCTTGATTTAAAAATCTCTTTATTAAATGGTTTTGAAAATGGTTTTTAGATTGGATTAATTATTTCCATATCTTAAAATGTTATATTGTTATTGCAATGTGGGAATGTTATCTTTCCTTTATGCTTAAGTTATGTGCTATGATTATGTTATGGTTCTTGGGAGTTGTTATGAAGATGGGTGGTTCCATGATAAACTAAGGGCGGGTGATCCCGATATAGCTCTCTAATGCATTAGGTAACACGAAGGAGTTAAACGTTAAGGTTTCTTCGAAGAGATTTAGGGAATATACTGTGATGTGTATTCCAAACGTAACCAGGAGGGTAAATCCCTACGTAAGAATGTTATGAATGCCTCAAGTTACCTTTATGTCTTATGATTTCTATGATTTATTCATGATTTTATGAGGTATGTTAAAGTTCTCATGTTTTATGGGTAAAGTATGATTTAATTCTTATGTATATATGTACTCATGTTTCCTTTATATACTTTTTATAACCCTTACTGAGCTTTTTATGATCATCCCAAGTTTTTGAAATGTTTTTCACAGGTCAAGGGAATGGTACATGATATGATGATAATGTTAAGGAAGTGTCAAGAAAGAATCCATGTTTTATTTTAAATATGTTTCCCTTGATGGGAAAAATGAATACTATATTTTATGTATCCAATTTGTTTAAAGGTGGAATGTAATGCATGTTTTATGATCTAATTCTCTAAAACTTTAAACCTGAAAAGATCCTCAATGTGTAATCTTATAATAACTCAAGATTAAGTAAGGTTTAAGGCTAGGGCCTTATACAAGGCCTATAATAAATAATCTTTTAATGACCCATCTAAATAGATGAATGATAACTATTGTTGGTAGGGAGCTCTATATGTGATAGATATTCTTCCAATAATCCAATAAATCTATGAATGTTATTCAGTAAATTATATTTATGAAATATTAATAGATTACTTTGACTAAACATTATTATAAGAGAGATATTCTATACTATGTTTTAGATAATTAATTAGATCCCATTGAAACCTTTTATGAAATGAAGATGTTAATCTTTGGTCACAATTAAATATAATACTAGCTGGTACAAAATGAATATTTACAATTAATTTGACATTCTAGTTCTTTATATCATCCGTTCAATAAGATTCCCATATAGATAAAAAGTGACATATCTTGCTCAGGTTGTAGAAATGAAGTAAATAGTATCTCAACCTATCATAGTTTAGGGATATATAGTAACCATATTCATTATAATATTATCTGAATATAATATTAGAAGAGGGAGTGACTTCAGTTGGGTTTCAATAATTTTTCTTTCACCTACTAAAAAGGGAAAAACTGAAAAATAAACTAATTATCAACCATTTTATTGAACACCACTATAATTGAAAATTAATATAGTGATTTATATTCATAACATAGATATACAAGTACCACATCAATGTGTGAAATTCTTTCAAAATTTATAACCATATACATTTAGGTTCTATAATCCTTTCATGTGAATAAATAATTGTTTTGTAAACTTGAGACCAACCGTCAATGATATTTATACAACATATATTTCTCGAATAATGACACAATCATGGTAAGACATATAATATTTTTTTACTCAATCCATTATAGGTGATGTTATATTGATATGGAATAAACATATACCATATTCATCATTAAGAACAACGCAAATAATCGCATCCATTAATGATATTAATCTCTTGAAAAAAAATTCATGCACTTATGAGTTTTTTTTTATATTAAGTACATTAATAATGATATTTCACATTCTAAGTGATTATAAGAGTTAAAAATAAAATTATTGACATTATTTAACTTAGAAATGATACCGTATATTTAAATTTCACTAATACTAGATATACATGAGGATTTGTGGTTAGTTTGTACCAAGTATCTCTTACCTAATAGACAATACCTATAAAATATTATGGCATGAATTACTAAAGAAAAATATAGATCATTTTAAAAATATTTTTATTCACAAGGTTAGAGATTATATTAAATATAAAAAATCACCTAATTATATTGTATATGAACAAAGATAATGATTATATAAAAATAATCATAATATAAATCAAACCAAATATATTTATGATTTGAAATAAACTTATGATTCAGAATAATTATTCTTATAATGTCTATAAATATTTCTTCGCAATATCAAACAAATAAACATTAAGACCATATCTATGTTTAAGGAAATTTTAGTAGAATTTATCTTGAAAACCCCGAAGATAAAATTATAATAATTTCTTGTAATACCTATAAATTCCACGATCTCAAATAAATTGCATCGGAATTTTCTTTTTATTACATATTTTTTCTTATTAAGATATACATTAATAATAAAATTAGAAACTTTTTTCCCAAGAAACATAATTTCTTTAATACATAAATTTGATATAGAGATTTTACCCTAAAACATTTTCTAATCTAAATCATCCAATACAATCGAAATATATTAACTATGGTTATATAAATATTTTGAATATATAGGATTATTACCCACAAAGACTATCATAAATGATTCTAAGAATATGTAAAATATCTATTCCACTATAAAAATAAATAATATTAGTGTATTGGTTAAACCCAAAATAATTTATAAGTACTAAATTGAACTATATCAGCTTTGAAAGTCCTACATTGGAATTTCATGTAGTCTCACTCAAAGATGATGATATTTAGAGCACTGATCGATATTTGAAAAATACATTCACCCTTTAGTTGATTGAAAATATTATAAATTATTTGAAAAATTAAATATTTCATAATTTTTACATGGTTTAACCTTCAATATTTTATAATTATACATACACTTTTCTTACCTTTCTTAGTGAAAAGTACATAATCACCCTAGGGAAAGGTGTTCAGTCTTATAAACCAATTAACATTTAGTTACCTTAACTAAATCATTATTTCTCTTAGATCTATTTTTTCTACACCATATAGAGGAATAAATACTTTCTATGTTCTATGAAATATGTTGATAGAAAACTACACTTCCCAATTAAGAGAATAACATTAGAATTTTTTAAGAAAACACTAAGATCATTGTTCACCATATAAGGTAATACCTTCCATTCATCAAAATTAAGTAATAATAGAAATACTATACATATAATTGGAAATAAGTATCACTTTCTATTCATATTGTCTATGTGTAAATCACTATAATTGTAAAGACCCGTAAAATTCAAGGGAATTTTTTTTCTTAATCTTCTTTGGAATTTTACAAGAACGCGGTTTCTGATGGCAATTGATTCTGAGGCCCGGTGTGCCTGGAATTTTTATCTGAAGTTTAGCTCAGGTACGCTCAGTGAACAAACGAGCAGGTTTTCCTAACATTTGAACCGGTGCTCAGAATCGAATTCTGAGGGCACTGATGAATTCACAGCACCAGTAATTACTTAGGAACACCTTTTCCAGAGTTGCGTTTACATGGGAGGAATTGTTAAAAATTATGGAAGGTAAAATAAAATTGAGCTTCAATTTTATTTTGTCTTCACTAAGTGGTTATCCGTTATATGGAAGTTGGGAAACTATCCTAGATAGGTTATGAGGGTGGTGGGGCCCACACGAACCCCACCCCTTCATATTCCCTAACTCCTTCAACTCACCATTTAATTAGATAACTTATGTTAATTAAATAAGTGATTTTAATTTGAATTTTTGAAATTAAAATACTTAAGGCTTAGGTAATAAAATAAGACTAAACACTTATTTTATTATTGTTGGAACTTGTTGTGTTGAGAGTAGATTGGGGAAAGAAACCCTAAAGTTCTTCTCCATCATCGAAGAATGCGAAGAACGCGAGGAACGCACCGATCTCCGATGAAGAACACCTAATCCCCGGAGATCGACTATGCGACACCGTATACCGCGACTCCAACGACGTTCCTTCCGCGACGCCTTCTTCCGCGATGATCAATTCTGTGATGTTCCTTTCCGCGACGAGCCTTTGTTCAACAACGCTCGAGGTAGGGGATTTTATTGTTGTTTTTATTTGTGAATTCTTCCTTTATCATTCTTATTTTCATTTGGATCGCTTGCTATCTATTAATGGGAGGGGTCCGGACCGCACAAACACGACCGACCCTCCTCCCTTGTATGTTGTGTTGTTCCGGTTCGAAGGAAAGCGGCACGGTGCAACGACACCACGCGGGGCCAGGCGGAAGGAATGCGTGGTGCCGCCGCGCCGCGCCGTCGAATCGAACAAGGTCACGACACCATCGCGCCGTGCCGGAGAACCCCAAAGGCACCGCGGCCGGAGCGGGGCCGTGGCAGAGGGGCGCGACACCATCGCACCGCACCGGGCGGACCAAGGCCACGACCATAGGCCGTGGCGGAGCAGGGAGCGGCGACTGGGATTTCGGCCGCCGGCGTCGGAGCAGGGGGACCGGCCAGCGCCGGACCCTTGGCGGAAACAGCCGGTCGGCCGGAGCGGGCCGGCCGGTCAGAGGAGGAGTCGGGGGGTTACGACCCCCGGCTGGCCGCACAAGAGCGGCCCCCCCACATGGGGGTCGTGGTTACCAAACAGGGGGGCAGCGCCCCCTCCCCCCATCCGCTCGGCCGAAACTGCCTAGCCATCTGGCCACCGGACCGCGCCAACCGGGCCGGGCCATGCCCATGTGGGCTAGACCCAGACCCGGGTCGGGTCGACCCGGTTCGGGCCGACCCAGGGGGTCTTAGGCCGGACCCGAAACCCCCACTTCTGGACCCCTTTCGGTCTTTTGCCCATAACTTGGGTTACAGACCTCCGATCGACACGACGTCAGTTGCGATGTGATCTTTGGATCGAGACGGTAGTTTTGATATATCACACTAAAGATTTTGGAGTACTTTGGGTTTGACCGGGTTGGTTCGAACAAGAAACCAACCGGGCCCTCGGAGCGGAAATGCTTATAACTTGAGCCCCGGACATCCAAATGACGTGTCGTCGACTTTGTTGGATTCATCTTAGTGAGACAGACCATTTGGCTTCCTCCACTCGACGGTTGGACATAGTAGGATTATGGTCAGGTTGGTTTTGATTTAAAACCCAACCGAGCCCCTGGATGAAAAAGCCAATAACTCTCAGACCGGGCGTCTGATCGACGCGTCGTCTGTTGCGTTGAGTTCCTATTGACGATACAGAACTTCTGGATACATCAACTCGAGAATATGTGTCAGTTGATGTATCAGCCCCTTGGCTCGTGGAGCGGACCCTCCCGAATGATCTTGCTATGTGCGTGAACCCTAGAGCTGGCTGCTACTGCGACGACGATGACGACTGTACAGAAATCCTTTTTGGATTCGACGACGATGACTACAACACTCAGCGATCCTATGTGGATCAGTTCTACCGATCCTATGTGGGTCAGATCTTGTCCTATGTGGGCCAGTGCCTACAGATCCTATGTGGGTCCAATCCTCTGTGGTTCATTGCGGGTGTTAGTTACCTATCGATCCGTTGTGGGTCATTACGGGGGTTAGTACCTATCGATCCTGTGTGGGTCCGACGACTTAGATTAATCAGTGGCTAAATCTGATCATCTCTATCGTCTTACAAAGAAGTATACCTATGTGAGCTGAATCTTGACTTTCAATCCATATCTTCAATAAGATTGACTTGATATCCTGTGTGGATTACGTTATGCTTTCCTGTGTGGAATGGGTTGTACTTGGGCTCGGATGTTGGATCCGAACTGGAATTGATGACTTAGGGATATGTATGGGAATATACCTAATTAGTGTCGGATGTTACTTCGTGATAGCATCTTTCCTTGTGGATTATCATTTGTGGATTCTGGGAGACCTTCGGGGGTCTCGGGGTCCCCACTGAGTAGCTTATACTCAACCCTGCATGGGCTATGCCCGCACTACGTTGTGTTGGTTATAGATGACAGACAACATTGATCGTGGTTGGGGCTTGTGGAGCAGGTCGGTACCTGGTGGAGGACCACTGGGCGGGACGTACTCGGAGCGGACGGCTAGACCCGAGGAGCTGTGGAGGCTATTTGTACCCACCCTTTAGTTGGGACATCCAGTGGATGGATCGAGGCTGCGGTTTTACTTTTCAGTTGTTGTACTCCCTTTTTCAGTTGTACTTTACTTTCAGTTTGGGTTTCTATTCTGACCCACTTACTTTTCCTCACTTACTATTGTACACAGTTTTTACTTAGTGTTTACTTCTGCTTGTTTTCTCTGTGATGTTTTTTTACTTTACAAAGGCAATGACTTCCCTTTTACCGAGAATTACTCCTTGGTGCTAGACTCCAGCCCCTGGCCTATGGAAGGAGGGCTTGGGGTAGTCACGACACGGGCCCCGAGGACGGGTCGTGAAAAATTGGTATCAGAGGAGTTCGGTTCTACCACAGAACTCAGGACTCTGATCTTTTCCTATGTGAAGCAATAGTGTTAAGATTATTGAGTGTGGTTATCAGTCCAGGGAGTCCAGTGTTGGTGCGGCGACCAAAGTATTCATACACCAGGACCTTGACTTCTGATTTCTGACTTAATGCATGAAAACATTGATTGCATGTGTGTTTCAATTTTTCTTTGTGATTACATTATGTAAGCTCACCAGGTATACTGTTTGACCATGGCGCACCTATTTATTTTTAGGATGGCCCCACGACTGTATCCATCTAGGGTTCCAAGCGTTGTGTGTGGCGATAGCCCACCGAGCAATGAGGCCTCGGTGTAGGGCCCTTTGACAACAGAGGCACTGGCGGTACCTCTACCCACCGAGCCACCAATGCTATCATCCCAAGCCACTAACGATGCACGTTGCCTTAGTTTACTGCATGAGTTTCAACATCAGCAACCACCCAAGTTCTATGGGGAGACAGACCCTCAGGAAGCTGAGGATTGGCTGGAGGCAGTTGTAAGAGTTTTCAGGTTTGTGAGGACACCAGTTGACCTCATAGTGATCCTTGCAGCGAGCCTCCTGCACGCAGAAGCAGGCAGATGGTGGAGCTTGATGCTCGTGGTGCACGACGAGGCATCTATCCTCTAGACGGACCATGAGAGCCTCTTCCGCTCGGAGTTCATCCCATCCACCCTCTGTGTGGTGCACATCAAGGAGATTCTACAGCTGTAGTAGGGCAGCTTGACGGTCACCCAGTACTTGGCAAGATTTACATATCTCTCGCGCTATTCAACGGACATGGTATGGGACCCATTCTTCTAGGCCTGGACCGTTGAGCAGGGATTGAGGCAGGAGATCAGGGCATCGCTGATCTGCCTCAGAATTCCGACACAGGCACGGGTACTGGAGCGAGACCTTCTCATCGAGAACTTCCTTGCTGAGCCTACATCAGCAGTGAGACCTACCGTAGGGCGGCACATACAGAGTCTTCTACAGAAGGCAGTCAATGGATGACTCATGGGTCCAGGCAGACCAGAACCTCAGGCATACGACCTCAGGACACTGGCTCAGTGGTGTGGGTCACACAGCACAGAGTCAGTCTTTCAAGAGGCAGACAGTGCTACGCATGCAGTGGGCAGGGCCACATGGCTCGTGACTGCCCGACCTGCCGTGCCGAGGAGAAGCAGAAGGTTGGGGGACCACCCATGCAGAGGCCGAGGGTCGACCGTGGCGGTCCGCAGGGAGCAGGCGGATGAGGCAGAGGAGCTGGCTGAGTAGAAGGTGGTGGGAGATGCTTTGAGGCTCTACCACCACCACCACCAGGAGGCCCACCCTGACCATAGGGAGCTGGCGGGCTGATACAACCATAGCTTCAGGCAGCGGAGGCTTACGACCGCAGCACGCCCGAGTTGATTCGGGGTACTATATTTGTCTATTCCACCCTCTCTGCAGTTCTTATATACACAAGAGCGAGTCATTCTTTCATAGCTACTGCCCTTGTTCGGAACTCGGAGATTCCGACAGAGTTGTTGGCTCGATCCTTATGGCGAGAGACTCATACGGGAGCATACTCGACGATTACTCACTGGTGCCGGCAGTGCGAGCTTACTCTAAGAGGCGAGAGCTTCGGCTGGGATATTCTTATAGAAGCGTCGAGGCCTTATGACGTCAACTTGGGCATGGATTGGTTATCTACAGTCCATGCTCAGATCGACTGTATTAGGCACAAGGTGCAGTGTTTACGCACTGATGGGAGCAGGTTCACCTTCACCGGTGAGAAGGGAGCCTTCGCAGCAGAGGATGGACTCTCATAGAGGAGAGGACAGACCATCACTCATTAGTTGGCTAGCCTCATCCTAGGAGCAGTTGACATGCAGAGTCCTGGATTTCCTGTAGTGGTGGATCAGTATGCAGACGTTTTCCCCGACGACGTTCCAGGACTACCTCCTCGCAGAGAGGTAGACTTTTATATTGATCTATACCCTGAGACAACCCCGATATCCACCCCAGCATATCGGATGGCTCCCGTCGAGCTTTGAGAGCTACGAGTATAGTTGGAGGACTTGCAGGGAAAGGGATTCATCTGACCTAGTGTTTCACCATGGGCTTCCTCGATATTGTTCGCCAAGAAGTCGGACGGGAGCTTGCGACTATGTGTCACCTATCGTTTCCTGAACCAGGTGATAGTGAGGAACAAGTATCCTCTACCGAGGATTATGACCTCTTTGATCAGCTCAAGGGAGCATAGTGGTTCTCGAAGATAGAACTCAGGTCAGGCTATCATCAGCTCAGAGTTTGGGCTGAGGACGTGCAGAAGACGACCTTCAGATATTGGTATGGCCACTATGAGTTCTTGGTTATCCAATTCAGCGTAACCAATTCTCCAGCAGTGTTCATGGCCCTCATGAACAGGATCTTTCCGCCATAACTCGATCGATTTTTCATGGTCTTCATCGAAGATATTTTGATTTACTCGACTACTGAGGAGGAGAACGCCTACTACTTACAGGATATACTGGACATAGTCTGAGAGCACTAGATTTATGGCAAGCTCTCGAAGTGTCAGTTCTGAATACGTGAGGTTCAATTCTTGGGACACATCATCTCTGAGGTGGGAGTTGCGATGGATCCTGCGATGATCGAGGCAGTGCTAGCTTGGGAGCCACCTATATGCTTGAGGGAGGTGAGAAGTATCTTGGGACTAGCTGGATACTACCAGAGATTTGTGTCAGACTTCTCCAGAGTTGCGGCACCACTCTCAGCTTTGACGAAGAAGGAGAAACCATTTGTGTGGTCATACAGATGTCAACAGAGCTTCCAAGAGCTGAGACAGAGATTGACCAGCACGCCTATCTTGAGGCTTCTGGAGGAGGGAGTTGGGTACGTGGTTTACCGCGATGCATCAGGGACCAGAATCAGATGTTTTTTGATGCAGGAGCAGGCTGTGATTGCCTATGGATCATGTCAGTTGAGGAAGAATGACCAGAACAATGCTACCCATGACTTGGAGTTAGCAACAGTGGTCTTCGCTCTGAAGATGTGGGGACATTATCTGATGGGCGAGCACTTTACAGTTTATTCTAACCACTAGAGTCTTAGGTATATATTTTCATAGAAGGAACTGAACCTGAGATAGTGGCGATGGCTCAAGTTCTTCCAGGATGATGACTTTGAGATAGTCTATACTCTTGGAAAGTGAAATGTAGTAGATGATGCCCTCAGCAGGAGGACGGGCATTCAGCTACATGGGGAGGAGACAGATCAGCTAGCCGCTTTGCAGATATCCTTCGTGGATAGAGATGGAGCAGCCTTTCTTCAGTCACTCATAGTCACTCCTCCACTACTGTAGCGGTTCAGAGAGGCACAGCCTGGGGATGCCGACTGTGAGACGCGGCATGCGCAGATATCCTCAAGATAGGCACCTGATGGTTTCTATTTAGTAAGAGAGCATGATTTCCTTTTTAGAGGACGAACCTTGGTACCAGTTACTTTACGAGAGGAGGTGCTGAGAGAGTTTCACACTTCCCCTTTGGCGGTACATCCTAGAGTGGCGAAGATGTACCAGAATTTTAGACGACAACACTGGTGGCCGAGCATGAAGAATGATGTGGCATAGTTTGTTTCTCGATGCCTCACCTGCCAATAGGTGAAGGCAGAGCACCAGGTACCAGCAGGCTTGGTGCAGCCCTTGGAGGTCCCGGAGTGGAAGTGGGACTGGATATCTATGGACGTCGTGACTGGACTTCCACGCACTTCAGAGGTCACGACTCCATTTGGGTGATTGTCGACTGAATCACCAAGTCGGCTCACTTCTTACCCATCCGAGAGCTGGGCTTAGTGAAGAGCTTGGGAAGTCTCTACATTCATGAGATTTTATGGCTTCATGGTGTGACATCATCTATAGTCTCCGATCAAGATGCTCGCTTAACTTCCCGGCTTTGGAAGGGGTTTCAGGAGGCATTTGGGATGCAACTACGTCTAAGTACCGCCTTCCACCCTCAGACAGATGGTCAGATGAAGAGGACCATTCAGGCTCTCGAGGACATGCTCCGCGCATGTTTCCTTGACTTTGGTCACAGTTGGTAGGACCACCTACCCTTGGTGGAGTTCGCGTACAACAACAGCTACCACTCCACCATCGGGATGGCACCATATGAGGTGGTGTATGGACGACCTTGCAGATCTCCAATGTGCTGGAAAGACCTTGGGGAGTCAGCACTTGTGGGACCGGATATGGTCTAGGCCACATCAGATAAGGGCCATGTCATCCAGGAGAGGATGGGGATAGCTCAGAGCCGGTAGAAGTCTTATGCTAACAGGAGGCGGAGGCCACTAGAGTTCGAGGATGGCGACCACGTCTTCTTGTGGGTCTCACCTTGATGGGGATTACAGAGATTTGGCCGAGGCGGAAGTTGTCTCCACACTTTATTGGACCATTCCAGGTCCTCAGCAGTATTAGCGAGGTGGATTATCACTTGGCTCTACCACCTCAGTTGCACCGGGTGCACGATGTTTTCCACGTATCCTAGATGAGGAGATACGTGCATGACTCGACGCATATCATTGACCATGGGGAGCTGGACATTGATTATGGGGCAACTTTTTCGGAGGTCCCAGTGGAGATCGAGGATCAACAGGAGTGGGTCCTATGTGGATGGTCGATTCCTCTAGTGCGCATCAGATGGCAGCACGGGAACCTCCAGGAGAGCACTTGGGAGCGGGAGGCTCATATACATGCAAAGTACCCACATTTGTATCCCTAGTTTATGATGTATCTTTACGGAGACGTAAAGCTATGAGGTGGGAGTAATGTAAAGACCCGTAAAATTCAATGAAAATTTTTTTCTTAATTTTATTTGTAATTTTACAAGAATTCGGTTTCTGACGGCACTTGATTCCGAGGCCCGGTGTGCCCGGAATTTTTATCCGAAGTTTAGCTCAGGTACGTTCAGTGAACGAACGAGCGGGTTTTTATAAATTTTAAACCGATGCTCGGAATCGAATTCTGAGGGAACCAATGAATTCGCAGCACCGGTAATTGCTTAGTAACAGCTTTTCCAGAGTTGCGTTTACACTGGAGGAATTGTTAATAATTGTGGAAGGTAAAATAAAATTGAGCTTCAATTTTATTTTATTTTCACTAAGTGGTTATCCGTTATGTGGAAGTTGGGAAACTATCCTAGATAGGTTATGAGGGTAGTGGGGCCCACATGAAACCCACCCCTTCATATTCCCTAACTCCTTAAACTCACAATTTAATTAGATAACTTATGTTAATTAAATAAGCGAGTTTAATTTGAATGTTTGAAATTCAAATACTTAAGGTATAGGTAATAAAATAAGAATAAACACTTATTTTATTCTTGTTGGAACTTGTTGTGTTGAGAGTGGATTGGGGGAAGAAACTCTAAAGTTCTTCTCCATCGTCAAAGAACGCGAAGAATGCGAGGAACGCACCGATCTCTGACGAAGAAAACCGAATCCTCTGAGATCGACTACGCAACAATGTATACCGCGACGCCAACGACGTTCCTTCCACGACGCCTTCTTCCGCGACGATCAATTCCGCGACGTTCCTTTATGCAACGCTCCTTCGTTCAACAACGCTCGAGTTAAGGGATTTTATTGTTTTTGTTATTCATGAATTCTTCCGTCTTCATTCATCTTTTCATTTGGACCGCTTGCTATCGATTAACGACAGGGGGTCGGACCGTACAAACATGGCCGAACCTCCTCCCTTGTATGTTGTGTTTTTGCAGTTCAAAGGAAAGCGGCTCGGTGCAATGGCACCGCATGGGGTCATGCGGAAAGGAATGTGTGGCGCTGTCGGGCCACGCCGTCGAATCGAACAAGGCCGTGGCACCGTCGCGCCGCGCTGGAGAACCCTGAAGGCACCGCGGCTGGAGCGGGGCCGCGACGCAGCAGGGAGCGGCACCGGGATTCCGACAGCCGGCGTCGGAGTAGGGGGACCGGCCAGTGCCGGTCCCGTGGTGGAAACAGCTAGCCGGCCGGAGTGGGCCGGCCGGTCAGAGGAGGAGCAGGGGGTTACGACCCCCAGCTGGCCGGACAAGAGCCATCCCCCACATGGGGGCCGCGGTTATGAAACAGCCCCCCCCCCCCCCCATCCGCTCAGCCAAAACGGCCGAGCCACCTGGCCACTGGGCCGTGCGCAGCCGGGCTGGGCCGGACCTAGACCCGTGTCGGGTCAACCCAGTTCGGGCCGACCAAGGGGGTCTCGGGCCAGGTCGGTCTGGGCCCGAATCCCCCACTTCTGGACCGCTTTTAGTATTTTCCAATAACTTGGGCTACATAACTCCGATCGATGCGTCGTCAGTTGCAATACGATCTTTGGATCCATACGTTCGTTTTGATATATCACACTCAAGGTTTTGTAGTACTTTGGGTTCAGCCGGGTTAGTTCGAACACAAAACCAACCGGGCCCTCGGAGCGGAAACGCTTATAACATGAGCTCCGGACGTCCGAATGACATGCCGTCGACTTTGTTGGATTCCTCTTAGTGAGACGGACCTTTTGGATTACTACTCTTGGGGTTTGGATGTAGTTGGAGTACGGTCGGGTTGGTTTTGATTTAAAATCCAACCGGGCCCCTGGGACGAAAAGGCTAATAACTCTCAAACCTGGCTCCGATCGACGCTCCGTCTATCACGTTGAGTTCCTATTGATGATACGAAAATTCTGGATACATCAACTTTGGACTATGTCTCAGTTCATGTATCAGCCCCTTGGCTCGTGGAGCGGAACCTCTCGAATGAGCTTGCAATGTGCGGTAACCCTAGATCTAGTTGCGACTTCGACGACGATGACGACTGTACATAAATCCTCCGTGGATTCGACGACGACGACGACTACAACACTCAGCGATCCTACATGGATCAGTGCTACTGATCCTGTGTGGGTAAGATCCTATGTGGGTCAGTGCTCAGCAGACCTATGTGGGCTAGCGCCTATAGATTCTGTGTGGGACCGGTCATGTGTGGGTCATTGCGGGGGTTAGTTATCTATCGATTATTTGTGGGTCATTGCGGGGGTTAGTACCTATAGATTCTGTGTGGGGCTAATGGCTTAGATGAATCAGTGGCTACATGTGATCATCTCTATCGTCTTATGAAGAATTATACCTGTGTGAGCTCAATCTAGACTTTCAATCCATATCTTCAATAAGATTGACTTGATATCCTGTGTGGATTATGTTATGCTTTCCTGTGTGGATTGGGTTGTACTTGGGCTCGGATGTTGGAGCCGAACTGGAATTGATGACTTAGGTATTTGTATGGGAATATCCCTAAGTAGTGTCGGATGTTACTTCGTGATTTCATATTTCCTTGTGGATTATCTTTGGTGGATTCTGGGAGACATTCGGGGGTCTCGGGGTCCCTACTGAGTAGCTTATACTCACCCCTACATGGGCTATGCCCACACTAAGTTGTTTTGGTTGGGGAAGATGGACAACGTTGATCGTGGTTGGGGCTTGCGGAGCAGGTTGGTACCTGGAGGAGGACCACTGGGTGGGATGTACTCGGAGCGGACGGCTGGACCCGAGTAGCTGTGGAGGCTATTTGTACCCACCCTTCAGGTGGGACTTTCAGTGGACGGCTCGAGGCTGTGGTTTTACTTTTCAACTATTGTACTCCCTTTTTCAGTTGTACTTTACTTTCAGTTTGGGTTTGTATTCTGGCCCACTTACTTTTCCTCACTTACTGTTGTACCCAGTTTTTACTTAGTGTTTACTTCTTCTTGCCTGCTCTGTGGTGTTTGTTTACTTTATAAAAGAAATTCCTTCCCTTTTACCGGGAATTACACCTTGGTGCTAGATGCCAGCCCCTGGCCTATGGAAGGCAGGTTTGGGGTAGTCACGGCACGGGCCCCGAGGACGGGTCATGACAATAATTCCCAATATTCTACAAGGGTATAATGAATTACAACTAAATATGAGAAAGATATAACCCTTATATTATTGTTGATGTAGACTCAAAGTATGATTAATAGACACATTATTAAAATAAAAAAAAGAAATAATATTAAGAACCCATAAATCATAGATATTCACACAATTATCCACCAATAATTCACAAGATGGAACTGTATATGTCTTCTTTACTATATTCCCTAAAGTGTTACTATGGATCCTAAGTATAAAAAATTATTTCACTTCTAATTTTGTAATGTATTCCAAATTATCAAAGATAAAAAAAAATTAAAATATAATGTATTAAATATGACAAAATCTAAAGAAGGACATAAAAAATAGGACCTATCAATATATTAGAACCCTATCAAGAATCAGTGGTATACTTATCCACTACCTAATTCCAACAAAAAAACCTTTAGATAAACCTATGAAAAAAACCTGAACATGATAAAGGTAAAACTACCTGATATCCTAGAATACCACACAAAACTTCTAAAATTGGTATCCTAGTAGAGGGTCTGAAACCCCCAGTCATCGACCACCAAATTTAATATGATATTTCTTGGTTTGATGGTATCTCCGTATAAAACTCTCCAATGCATTTCTATAAAATAATTTCTTTTTATGACCATACAAGACACAAAATTATTATTATGATGATGAATATTTTGGAGGATTAATGTTTCTATAGATGATAGTTATTTTATAAATTAGAAGATTATTTATAGAGATATGAATTGGATTAAATGTTTTATTTGGGTGTTATACTTTTTTCCCACCCATAGACAAAATTTTCAATACATAAATCAGATTCACAATAAGATGAATTTTAGATGAGGTGATGGTTGTCTAGAATATTAAAATAAAATTTGAGTTTTAAAGTGATATTTGAATGGAATTTTGGAGAATGAATTATTTATCCTTTTGTAATGAAATAAATTATTCCACAATGGATCTCCATAATTTTAACTTTTTGTGGATATATAATAGATTATAGTATAAGGAGGGTGATCACAACAGGGTTTGGTTCTAAAATGTTAACATGTTGGAGCTAATATATCATGAAATGATGATCACAATGTAATGGAGAAATAATGAAATTTATTATTCAATTTGTTTTTAATGTTTAACAGTGTTATGGAAATATGGGATGATATTGTGACATGGATTCACAATACATGTCACAATTCCTGTCACTCTGAAAACATGAAATTCTTTTTTAAATTTGTGTAATTCAACATTATTGAGGGTTTCACTTTAATTTCACTTGATTAAGAGAGTTTTTTATCCTATAAAAAGGATTTATTCATGAGGGGTTTTGGATTCATCATGGAGTCCCAGAACAGTCTATAATTTTGTTTCTCTGAGTTGTTGGTATTTTTCTAGATTGTGAGGATTTTAAATTAACACACCATAATTAGATAGGTTAACCTGAAAGGCCCATATAATTTGATCAGTTTAAAAGATATATATTTTTCTAGCTATAATGAATGAAATGTGAATCTAACCATAATACAACAATAAGCTTGATCATGCTTAAAATTGAATGGTTGTGTGATGATTCTCATTTAAATATATTCTCAAGTGTTTTGCTGATGTGGATTCTATAATGAATTAGATGTTATTATAACTCAAATCCTTAATCACTTAAAAATATATCCACTATAAATAGAGTGTTTAGGTAGATCCAATTTATTATATTTAAATGGTTTAAGTTTTTCAAATTTTTATATTCAATTAAAAAATTTATATTTTAATGAAGTGGGTTATCGCTACTATGCAAGATAAGTAGAAGAGTGAGTGTAATGGTGTGTATGAATTACAGAAATAAAAGTGAGATATAAAAATTATAGGCTGCCAAGAAAAATTATATTAACTAATTATCACATGTATTTGTATATAAATCTTTTTGAAGTGAATATCCTTGACATGATTTGGGATAAGATACACTAAAAAGGTTTTATGATGGTCTCTGTAGATTTTTCAGAGAGTTTTGTGATCAGATGTTTATCATAAACACTGATAGTTGTATTTGATGTTGGAAAAATATATTTAGTGGTCTGGAAGAGGTTTCATATTGACCAATTTTATATTTTTATTGATAGAAGAAAATAATATGATGAGATATTATACTGATAGTGAATTTGGATAATATTGATTTTTTTTTGATTTTTTTGTTTTTTGAATAGATATCATAAATTTTGTGGTATTTTTTTATATTTTTTATGGGATAACATTATACATATTATGATAAATTTTTAAGAATATGAGTTTAAGGAGAGGTCATTTATATATTAATCCCTTTAGTAATTATAATTTATTATATGATGATAAAAAATCCAACATCATACAAAGATTGTAGTTATTTGTTTTTAAAGGTTAAAATTGTACTTTTTTGAGTTTATATTTGTTTGTGTGGATGTTTAAATGAAATAAATAAACTATTAAAATTAATATCATAAATTTTCAATGGTTAGTAAATAATATTTTTTATGTCTTTATTATTTAATCCTATCCATCAATGAAGGTTGATAGGTCAGGAAATCATTAAATATATATATTTTATAATTCATCCCACTATTAGTGAATACTATCTATTAGACTATACTATTTTTTTGGTATTTTACTCTTTAAGTGTTATCAAATCTATGATATCTGTTTAAAATTAACAATTCTATTTGATGTTTTTGTGAGAATTTCTCTCTACTTATTATTTCTAATTTTTTCTCCACATAGATAACAGAAATTGAAATAATGGAAAATTGTTTCCAACATTTTATAAAAGGAATTAATTTTTTTTAAGGAAATAATGATTTTTTATATTTTTTTTATTGTTATGGTAGTTATTTAAATTATAGTAGAAGGTTTAATCTCGTCATAGAAGGTGTAGTGAAGAATATAACTAATAAAAATAGGATTTAGATTACTGGGAATGAAAGGAATGTTATAATATCCTCACAATTATAAAAAGTGTTTATAAAGGTCATGTGTTCTATGATAGAAAAAAATCTATGAGAAACTATGAAATATCTGTGAAGTTAATGTTATAGTAAACGAAGAAAATTTTTAAATTTGGAATACTCAATTTGAAGACATACATAATATTTTAAAAAATTCTGTAGGTGTTTTCGTAAATTTAGTTAATAAGATAATTTCCACATTAACATATTTTAGATAAACTCTATAGGATTCTATGTTATTCATGATGTCTCATCATGCCTTTCTTTATAGGTTTATTTCCATGGTTTTTTCCCTTAATAATTGTGACTTTAATATATTTTCAGATGACGAACATCAAAATTATTTAGTTCAATATAAAATTAGGAAAGGTACTTATTCTCTGAAAATAAGTATAGGAAATACGGAAATATATTTTGATTTCATAAAGAATTGGAATACTTATAAGGAGGTCAAGGAATAATATTCAGAGTTAGTATCGAATGAATATGTTGATAGGAAGTTTGAAAATATTATATTTCTCATATAAACCAATCTATATAAAGGAAATGGAATAAATAGTGATAAATATCCATTTAAGCATTTCAACTCTAGAGAAAGTTGATATTGAGCTGTGAATTGAAAAAAATTTAATGAAGAAGAAGGTGAAGTTGAATTGATTTTATCAATGATATTATCTAATAAGAGGACCCCAAAAATTAGTAATATGAAGTCACCTCATAAGGGAAAAGATAATAAATTTTCTAAATCAAAAATTATGATGTACTTATAAAAGATAAAGGAATATGAATGAGATGAATGTTAAAATTAAAGTGATTAATCATTTGGAAATATTGATTATAATTTGTTGACATCCAAGGTATTTAAAGAAGAAATATCAATAAATGGGGATAAAGTTGATACCAAAATGAAATTTAATATAAATATAGAGATAAATGGGTTAATTATTAAATTCATTAATCTATATAAGTATAAAAATTTGTTGGTAAAATTCCCACAAATTTCAAATGAGGATGGTAAATCCCATGGAAGATTAGTGTCATAATTGGTGAAATAATAGGATTAAATGGGTGTCTCACTTTCTAGGTAGAAGAAATTGAATAATGGATTACAAAAGGAGACATAATAATTGTTATAATAATTTTTTTTAATTATCATAATTTTTTTGAGGATATATATCAATTTATAAATATCAAATTAGTTGCTAAAAAATCTGAGCATAATGTTGGAGAAAGATTTAAGTGTATTGAGAAGGCCAATAAAACAACCAATCATTTTAGTTATCCCCCAGATTATAAAAAAATACACCTTTTTTATATAAATATTCACAAAGTTCAGGATAATAAAAATTTTAAGAGAAATAGAAAGAGGAGGATGAATAAATTTATCCTATAGGGGAAACCCCATAATTCAAAAAAATCATTGAGCAGTGACTTAAAGCTTAATATTGTTACAAATGGAAAGGTAAAAGCTCAAATAATAAGTAAATAATAGAGATAAATTTTAATTAAACTCCCCAGTATTTTGGGTGACTAAAAGAATCTAAAATCTAGGTTTTGAGAGTTATGAAAATAGAAGTGTCCCCATTTAGACATTGAGCAGTTTATATAAGAATTTTATTTTTTGGTCATTTTTTCTGAAATAGAGGATATAGACATTTGTAAGAGGATTATTAGTTTAAGGGAATATATTTTTATATTTTTATATTTTTTCGAATAAAAAATCTTGATCGGTAGTCAAAATAATAAAATAATAGAATAATGGATACATCCTAAGAATCCATATATTCAAATAAAGAATCAATTTCAATTATGTATGATGTTTTTTCCTGATGTGATAATAACATTATTTTGAATTAATAATAAAAAAATATTTTTATATTTATTTTTAATATGAATATTCTTTAAATATTTTATATGAATAAAGAGAAATAAGTTAAGAAACATTTCATGATGAATATTTCATTGAGATATTCATTCAAGCGTAATATATGATTACTTGAAGATGGGTGTACATCAAACAAGATTGTTAATAAGATATTTTTTAAAGGATTAAATAAGTGTGGATAATTTTTAGTAATATTTTGAAATGGAGGAACAATTAAAATCAAATGATTTGGATTAATGGATACTTATGAGGTGAAGATAAAGTTTATGTGTTCTCTCATTGTAAATGGTTACAAATATAACATAAAAAATATACATAAGTTATGTAATGAAGGATAAGAATTGATATTTGTAAAATATGTATTTGCAGTAAAGATATTGAAAGAGGAATGTGTTTTAACTTTAATAAGGTTGACAAAGAGAAACTTATTTAAAGTAGGATATGTCAAAAATTCATATCAGTAGAGCATAAAAGATATAATGTGTGTTTTGAATAAAGTGAGACATTTATATTTTTTTAAAATAAATACAGATTATAACCAATGAAAAAAAAAATATCTATAAATTGTTTTAAAAAATAATGTGCCCAATCAATTGAAGAAGATAATGAAATTGTACACACAGAAGGATAAAATTCATAATTTTGTTTCTTTTGAAACATATAACATGAATGAAAAAATTTATATTATGTATAGAGATAAATATTTGGAAAAAATATCTAATATAATAAGGTATATTTGAATATTTTCCATGATTTATAATTCAAAAAATGAAACTAATAAGTATATTGAAAAATATGAATTTTAGGGAATTATTTTTGATGGATACATTGGATATTGATAAAGAAGTTTGGAATTTTATAGAAATTTTTGGATTTTTGGAAGAAAAAGAAATATAAATTGTTTTTTTGGTTTATATTAAGTATTTTTAAATCCATGAAATGTGATAAAATACAAAAATAAAATTGGGATATGACTCTTATAAAAGAGTAAATTCAAGAAAAATTTAATCTAATAGAGGGCCTTATGTTGAAAAATATTTATAATACCTTTAATTATATGTTTAGAAGATATGAAAAATATTTTTATATTATTATGGTGTGTATCGTGTTATTTACTTCACATAATTATCAATAAGATGATCTTATTATATTTTAATTAATAGAAAATAGAAGAAATTTAGTGAAGGAAGAGTTTCCTCACAAAAATACCAAGGTAGTGAAGGTAAATCCATTATATATTATTGAATCAAAAATGGATAGTAAGAAATAGAATATTTAGGAATTAATTTAATAGATAACTCTTAAGAAGAAGATAATAAAAAAATTTGTTGAAGGAAGAGCTGAAGAAGGTGTTATAGTTTTAGGAGAATAATGTAAAATTTATTAAAAAGAATATGAAATGTATTATTGTAAGAATAAGTCTCCTTAAAAAGTTATAATTATATATTTAAAGATTATATGTGTTTTATTAGTTTTAATAAGGAGTTAAGGAGGTAACATTATGATAAATATATTTCCATTCAGATTATAAGTTGTCTACCAATCCATGGAGGTTGATAGAGATTCATCTTTCACTATTTAATTGATATGGTATGCTGATAACTACCCCCAATTTATTTTCATTATTTTTTTTTGTGAAATGGGGAAATAGAGACATAAATTTAAAGAATATGTTATTCTTAAGGGATATAATATATTTAAGGGGTGTTTTTAAAAATTATAATGTTTTTAATTACGATTTTTTTGCATTGATGTTAAATGTGAATTGTTGTGAAGTGTTTATTGAGTATATATATATAAAAAATTATATGGATAATGTAAAAGAACAATTTTAGGAATTTTCAACGTGAATTGAAATGTAAATAGTCATTTTGATGTGGATATGAGTAACAATAATTAAATTTTTTGATGTTTTTGTTCACTTTTTTCTTTCACCAATTTTTATCACATAGTCTCAGAATGATTGAATGAAAATTAATTGAACTTATATAAGTTTAATTTATGATATGTGGTTGATAAATTCCAAAAGGGTATATTTTTGTGATCAAAATACTATTTTAGGTTGAAGGCAACCCGAAGCGGTCATTGTTGTACAATGGGGTGATTATTTATGGAATAGTGATGTTGTTGGGATGTTTGATGCTATTTATTTGTCTTTTATTATTAACATATAAAAAATTTTATTAAAAAAATATGAATTAAAATAATTTATGAATAGGTGAAGGTTTTTTCATCTTCTAATAGGATTGGAGTAGTAATTCAAAGTCTAAAAAAAATTTAGTGTAGGAAGAATATATAACATTACAAAGATAATAATCACACTAAAATGTTTCTACATAAAATTAAATTTTGGAGAAGGAAAAATATATCACACCAAAAATAGGTTGAGCATTCCCTTATTTAGTTCTATAATATAATGATTATTTATTTAGTAAAACATGACATGTAGATCACTACATGATAGATTTGTTGTGAAATGTTATGCTCTTGATACTTTTTGTGGGAAATGGGGTTATGCCATGTGACTCCTCAAAGAAGTAGTTATATCATAATTACATGAATTAAAACAATATTTCACTATAATACATCACGATGATCATTTATTTTATGAGTTTTTTGGAATTAGAAAAAATATTTTCTAATAAAACCCACACCTTTTATAACTAATTGAAATTTTCCCACTATATGATGAAAATTTTAATAAATTAAAATTCATGAAAAATTTCCACAAATTTCCCATACATTATTCCCTAAATGAAATGTATTATATAATACATTTCTTAATAACCTAGGGAAATTGAAACATAAAAAATGGTATAGTTCAGATGCCCGGTAAAGGTAAACATAAGTGATAATAATAAATGATCAAAAGTGAGAATAGAAGGACAATATGTGTTTAGTCAGTGTATATAATAATATTATAAACAAATACTAAATAATTAATCATATAATAATGATTTATATTACATGAAGGTGTATAAAATATTATTAAAGTGGAATAAATATGGGATATAACATAGCCTAAAAAAGAAAAGAAACATTAAAATGAGACATAACATGGAGAAAAATCATGATATATAACCACCATAATGACATGAAAATATTTTGAGAAAAATAATTATTCCAAATAATATATAGAAAAAAATCACTACATTCACACATTAAAACATGAACAAACTTATTATGCCCACACCTATGTGAACAAAATCATTATGTCTACTCCAAAATATCTCATGAGAAATACATTTAACCAAATGAATTATATGGTTATATAGGACCCCACCCTTCATCATCCTTACCTATATGTTCCATAAGAAATTTATTATTCATTATAAGAACTGATGGTAAGAAAATGGATTTCATATCCCATTCAAATGGAATTATTTAAGGAAAACATTCATAATTACATCAATAAACATAATAAACCCATTGAATATAAATGGATATATAAGGACATTATGTATGTATCTTTTTGAATACCCTTTATATAGGATAAAACATGGTATCTAAACTATATAGATAAAGTTTATATTTTTTAGTCAAAATATCCCCAATCAATCGAGGTATAAGTAAATAGGTGAACAATTTCAATAAGAGGAATAAAAAATATGGTATTCCTAGAGGAATGTCATTTGATGAAATATTATGGTCATATAATGAATATGATTAAGAAAACAAATAATTAATTAATTTTTCCCTTTTATTTTTTTTATATTCCTTATTTTTGAAAAAACGTTAAGAATCAACTAGTAGTTGATGAATAATTTTAGAACTCTTGAATTTTACTTTGAAAAGAATGATGAAAATAAGACTTTTCCCAAGAAAAAAAATTTTAATAGAGATCATACAATAAGTTAAAATTAATATATTTAGAGAAAAATGAAAGATGTTAATAATGACTAAATACCATGAGAAACATATTCTTGTAAAAATGTTTTCAAAACAATTTTATTTTAATATTTTTAAAAAGAAAGTCTAAATAAAAATTCATGAGATTTTTTTGAAAATTCAATTTCAAAAAGGTTGGAAATAATTTTTTTGATATATTTAAAAATTACCTTTCAATAAATATTCAATAATGGAGTTATGAAAAATACATCAAAAGTTTTATTAATGAAATTTGGAGTGAAAGATAATAAATATACCCATGAAATGTAAAACTATGCAGTAATTTGAATTTGTTTAGTAAAAATAAATATAATAATTATAGAAATTAAATTTAATTTTGAAAAGTAATGATGAGAAGTAATTAGATCCCATGAACGAACCCATATTTGAGTTCCCAAATAGAGAGGGAAATGATCTTGCTATAGAAAATGTGTACATAGAAGAGAAATATCCAGTAGAAAGAATGTGAGTTATTTATATCATCATAAAATTTTTATTTGATAATTTATTTCATCAGAGAAGATGATAAAAATGAAATGAAGTAACTTATTATGAGAATAAGAAATATTAATATTTTAAAAAGAAAATGGAAGGTTAAAATAGATAATAGTATATTATAATAAAGTATAGAATTTATGACTCAAATATAAATTATTTCAGTTGGAAAATGTATTAAATATCGGATAAAATATAAATTGAAAGCCTATGATGAGTTTGATTAAAAATTAAATATTAAATACATGAAAAATGAATGGATCCATGTAGAAAATATTAATGGGTTTGTATATACAACACTATAATAACAACATGGTGTACAATAAAAAGATGTATCAAATTGAGAAAATTGAGACTAGAAATCATCACATTGTTTCCAATTCATTCTGTACACGCATCTAAATACGTGAATAATGAAAGTATGATTATTAAAAAAATATCTTAGAAACCTTATTCAACAATATTTAAATTACATAGCACCATTTAGTGTTATATTATATTTATTTAATGTACATATTTTTCTTATGTTGGTAATTTTATGTGGTTAAGTCAATTTCTATATACCTTTATTGGTATGTTGACAACAGTTAAAGTTGTTTAATTATAACTTAAAAATATCAATAATTATTGAGGTTTATTTCCTTTGTAAATTTTTTTCATAAAATTTATACAGTTATAATTGTTTTTATAAAATGAACTCATATTAGGAAAGGTACTTTGATATGGTTATTTTGGGTCATTAATATTAATATGAACTTATACAATTAATATCAATTATAAAATTTACAATTCTATATTTATAGAATATTACTATTACCATAGAAATCATATTTTTTTATCTAAATAAAATTTCATTTTCAGTCAAATTTTGTGGCAAGGGAAAACAAAAGAGAGCTCTTGATGGAGGCAGTATTCCACAAAAAGGCATGGTCAATGTTCTTTTATTTTTCTAAGTGGAAATAGTGGACATAATAATGGTTATTCTATTAACATAATAACAAAAAAATATAATAATAATATTATGTTTAGTATATTAATTTTTCTTATTGTAGGGTTTAAAGAGAATGGTTAACAAGAAAAGGGTAAGAATTAAATAATATCGACATTGGTAATATGAAATTTCTCTCAACAGTGTCCTTGAAATGAAGGGACTATGATAAACTATGTAAAAAGGGTCTTTATTTAATATCATTATTAAACTTATTTGTTATTATATTAATAAGTTTTATTTTGTTAATATAAAAACAAATAAGTATAATAATGATATCATGTTCATTATATTAATTTTTTTTATTTTAGGTTAGGAATATAAAGGTTAACAAGAAAAAAATTAGGATTAAATAATATTGATATTGGGAATATGAAATTTCTCTCAAGTGTGTCCTGGAAATGGAGATATTAAGATAAAATATGAAAAAGGGTTTTATTTAAATTATATGAATTAAATAAGAGTATAATAGGTTAATTTTTTCTTGTAAATTCATATTGGTATGTGTAAATTCGAGTTGGTGGAAGTGATATCCTTTTATAAGTGAAGAAAAAAGAACTTTTATGAAAACTTGGTATTTTTTTAATAATGGAATGACCCTATTAAATGGTGAAGGGTTCTAAATCTGACAAATAATTGAGTTTTGGGTAAGATACGATAGATAAATAAATATCTACCCATTTTACCACATGTGTTAATCTTACTAAAAGCATATTACTACATGAATTTCTATATTTTACCATTATTGTTTTTATCATGGAAACTAGTTTTTTCCTGAATAGTTTATATTTAGTTAAAATTATAATATAACACTTCTAAAATATTTCAATTTTATAAACCAAAATTTTGGGTTTATATATCCTAATTAAATTTATTATTATCCAAAAATTAAATTTTATATTTAAAAAGTTAATATAAAAAAAATATGTTTTTATAAAAATGTTGTTTTGACATTAAGTGTTTATTATATTGTTGTGTATTGATTACTAATTGAATGAGTGTTAATATATTTTCATATATGATTACAATTAATACTATATTCACTATTAATGATATATTAACCTAATTTCATAGATTAAAAAATAAACCAATGTTACTAAAACAATAGTTTCACCATTATCAGGGTAATTAATTTTAATCCTAGTAATATAGAAATTATTCCAAAAAATCAATGAGAAATAATTAATTAATAAGAAAAATATGATATAAAATATTAAATACTTTTTTATACTTAATTTTTACATGTAAGGAAATGTAATTTCAAATATAAGTAAATATAATCACTTTTTTAGAGTAAAATATAACTCAAGTGTCGAAAATTTTTAAAATGTAATTTATAATTCAAAATGGAATATTTTAAATAATTATTTTAAATAATAAAATATATATTTTATAAAAAAAATCATAAAATGATAAATCATTCAGGTGTGAAGATAACATCATAAAAGATATTGTTTATAGAAAAATAAGAATTGTCACCAACCCTTTAAAAATAAATTATATTATGAACAAATAAATATCTTATCCTAAAAAAATATTGATATAATTAATCCAAGATTTATAATAAATTTTTCATATTAACATTACAAATTTTATAATTCCATTTTTTCCATGAAAATATAACATATAAAAAATATCTTTATAAAAAAAATAACCATTAGAAACATTAAGTGTATTTAATCTTATTTCATATAAATTTTCAATAATAAACTTTTGACATATTTTTTTTATAAATTTTAATATTAATTACTTTTAGAAACCTTTATCTATGATAAATTAATTTAGTAAGGTAAAAATGATTTTTTAATAGTTTTTAGAAGGAATACATTTTAAAATATTAATAAAAGAAAAATAATAACATGTAATTATTTTAATTGATCATTAACTTTTTATATGTTAATTATTATGTTATTCATGAAATGGTAATATTTCATGGTTATTTTTAAAATAGTATTTCATTAGTTCAGTTTTATTTGTGGAACAAGCTATTGAAAATAGTATTAATTTAAAATGTACATAATCACAGTTCGTTACATTCTAACCCTTTAAATAAATTCATTCCTTTAAATTATAATTGTTCTAAATATTTAAAATCTCTTAATAGTGTTTATAATATTTACAAGAAACCATTATTAATTTATAATGCTGGTATATCCTCATTATCCTAGGTATGACAAGGAAGATATCTCTCCCAAACATGATTCTTTAAGGGGTTTTAGAGACATAAATTGTATTGATTCATTTTCTTAGTCCTATTTCCAACCAAATAATAAAAACAAAAAGTTTATGACAATGTCCTATAAAATTATATTAAATTATTATATGAATATGAAATATCCTTCATTTTTTTCCTTCTCCAATGAAACATTAATTTAAACCAATTATATATTCAGTTCAACTGTGATATAATTAGACAAAGCTATCACTCCCTGAATTTAACATAGGTTATATATGGTCATTTTCCTATTTGGTTCCCAAACCTAACACAACATGAAATACCAATATTTCATATGAGTTTTTATTGATAATGTGATTATCCAAAGAATATCCCACAAGATTTTCTAGTAAGGTGTACATCCATAGTCACACACATCATGCACCTGAATGATGAACGAGTAAATTTTGAACCATACTTTTTTATTGTCATTATATTTAGGGGTTAATATTCCACAACTTCATCCACTTTCTAGAATCTTTACAGGTATATTATATCTATGAAAACCACACAAATTACACTTGTAAAAAAATTGGGGTGTTTTCATATAATTAGACTTATCGGTTATACTTATCTATATATTTTTAGAAAATGTTCCCATACACCAATCCATAAAATTTCTTATATTACCTAAAATAAAAAAATTGAAAAACAATACATTTTGAAATTTTGATAAATATTTACTTATCAACCCTGAAATTATTATAAATTAATATCCTAACCTCTAAAGTTATATAAAACATTACCTCCAACCAAATGTGATGTCCCATGGACTTAAAAGTCTCATAATTACATGAAATAAAGAAACATTTACAATATAACACATTACCAAGATCATTTAAGTTTAGAGTTTTAGAAAATAAATAATGAATATTAACCCAAAATCACATTTATTTTTCAACTAATGGATATTTTTTTCACCACATGATCAACCACATAATCTAGAATATTTTATAATATTTATCTCAAATTTTCCATACAAGATACTATTTTAGATATATATTATTTATTACATTCTTTTATAACCATAAAAAATGGAAACATAAGAAAGGGGTGACCTCATATTCCATTTATGGGTAAACATACGTGATAAAATAAATAATAATAAGTGAGCCTAACATTATCATATAAGTATAGTCATTATATATAAAAAAGTTATACCTGAAGAAGCATCTATAATAAACTGTCTAATTTTGCCCCTTTCCCACTTCATAAAAATTGAAATGACTCATTGTTAAAAAGTGGAATATGTATTGGGATAACCTAAAAGTATGGAATATCTTATAAAAGAGGCAGAAACATGAAATATAACATAACATGAAATGAAAACAATCATTGAAAGGTAGGATAATATGAACAAAAATATATATATATACAGAACAACTATATTTATTAGAAAATATTCTGAGGAAAATCATTATCCCCATTCCTATGTGGAAAAAAATCATCATTTCCCTCACTAATAATTTGAGAAAACTCATTATGTCCACACCTATGTGAAAAATTTCATTATATCTATTCGTGACTATCTCATGAGATATAAAATTTAACCAATAAATTTTTGGGATATATAGGACCCAACCTGTCATTATCATTATATTTGTTCCAAAATAAATCAAGCATTCATTATAAAGAAACCTTGGAAAGAAAATGGGTTTCATATCCAATTAAAATGGAATCATGTAATGAAAATATTTTCAATACCATCAATAAACATGATAAACCCATGGAATATAATTGGGTATTTAATTATATTAATTAAACCTCGTTATAAATACCCTTAAAATACTAAAACACATAATATTTACATTGTATAGATAAAAGGTAAATTGTTTAGTTAATACATCTCTGATCAATCGATTAATGGATAACTTGGAGAACACCCTTGAGGAAAAGGAATAAAAAATAAGATATTAAAAGAGGCAATGAATTGAAAAAAAAAATTAGTATGATACAACGAATATTATTAAGAAATAAAAATGTACTGATGGATCATTTTTCTTATATAGTTTTATCATTTCTCATTTTTTTTTAAAAATGGTAATAAATTAATAATTTTATAAAAAATAACTTAGAAGAGTTGAATAATTCAATTTGGAAAATCATATTGAAAATTATAATTTTTCATGAAAACGATTTTAAATAAAACTCATATAATAAGTGAAAAATAATTTACCTTTAACAATATTCAAATATTAGATATAAGATTCAAAATAATGGGAAATTTGTTCTTCTGAAAGAATATTAAAAATAATTAACTTTTTTATTTTTATAATGAAAGCCTATGAGAAAAAATAAAACGTTTCTTTGGAAATACATTTAAAAAATTGATGGAATGAAAAATTTTCTGATATTTTTAAATATTATTTTTTATGACACAAAAAATAAGAGATTATTGGAAAATAAATAATAATTTAATAAATAAAATTTAGATCACGAGATAATTAATATATCCTTGATATAAAAGAAAATTTCATATTTCAAAACTTGTTTACTAAAAACCAACATCCTAAATAGGGGGAAATGTTTCCATGTTAAATGTGGTGTTGGGAAGTAAAAGTAATACATGATTTAATCTATATTTTAGTTTCATAAAAAATAGTAACTCGTTGGAGGGATGGAGAATATAGACCTAAAAGAGAATGACCTATTACGAAGAATTGGAGATATTCTTAAAAATGTATAATTTTTATTTGATAAGGTATTTCATTACATTATATGATATTAATGAAACCATGTAAGTTTAGGTGAAATTAAGAGAAATTAACTTTTTAATAATGAAGGGGAATAATAAATAGTGGCTTACGAGACCATAATATAGTAGATAATATATGATTGAAGGAGGAATAATTTGTGTCGTGAAATTAGTTATGGCTAGAGTAACAATTAAATTGAAATCCCTTTAGTGATTTGATGTAAAATGAAAAATTAAACACCATGAGTAATTATAGAATAATGATACTAAATATTAATTGGTAATTATATACACAACTCTAAATAAAACTTTTTTTATAATAAGAAATATGTCTCAAGGGGTTAAAATTGACAAAAGAGACTCTTACCAAGTTCCTAATTCTCTACACACATGTGTCTAAATTTCAGAATAATCATATTAATATTATCATATAACATAATATAAACCATTTTCATTTATATTTATATTACTAAGGACCATTATGTTTAATATTAATTTTATTTATTATATAGTTTTTTCTTTTGTTTGTTATTTAAGGAGGTTTGTTCAAATTATACGCAACTCTTTTTCAATGTTTTACATGATTTCATATGTTATAGTATAATTTTATAATATATACAACTATAAGGGTTTTTGTAATTTATTATAATATTAATCATAAATTTATACATTTATATTGGTTTTTATAAAATAAACTCTAATTAGGAAAGGCACTTCAATATGTTCATTTTAAGAGGTTAAGTTTAATATGATTGTTTCTTATTATTAAAATTTATAGAAAATACTATTTTATTTAAATATAATATTAATAGTTTCAAAAATATCATTTTTACCATAAATAAAATTTTAATTTCATCGATGTAAGGTGGATATGGAAAATAAATCATTACTCTTTATAGATGTTGTAGTGTACAAAAACTCATGATCAATGTTCATTTGTTTTTGAATTTAGTAGGAAGGGCAAAAATAAATGTTATTATATTAATATAAGAACACTCAAATATAATAATAATATTTAGTTAATTATATTACTATGGTTAGGGTAGGTTTAGAATAGAAAGATTAATAATTAAAGGATAAATATTAAGTAAAGACTTTAAATATTCTCTTGGAAGTCTCCTAGGAAATTAAGGGAAGAAGATAAGCTATGGTGACTAGGGGATTAATGTAGGGAAAAAATTCAAGTACTATAAATTTTTTTAGGGTTATGTAAATTTATCAGTGGATGTGTAACTATGAAAGGGTATAAGATATCCCCTTTTACAATTGATGAAAAGTGACTTTTTTAAGGCCCGTTATTTTTCAATAATGGATTAACATTTTTAATAGGTAAATGGTTAAAAAAGTGATAAATAATATAATTTTTAGTGATATAAGTTCTGTAGTTATTCCTCTAACCATTTTACTAATTGATTTATACATTTTTAAATCCATTTTTCAAGTTTTTTTACCTTTTACCATCTTGTTTTTTTCCTTGAAAATAGTATCTATACCAAGTAGTTTATATTTAAATAAAAATATAAGGGAACACATAAAATAAAATTCTGATATTGTAATCCAATGGTTAATCTAAATATATTTCAGTTAAATTTTAAAATAATATAATATTAACTCTTAAATTAAAACATTTAATATACACAAAAACTATTATGTAGAATAATGTTTTTTTATATTATGTGTCGTTAATATTATTTATTATTGATTTATAATTTAATGAGTGTAAATATATTTATATATCAGTTTAAAAATAATATTAGACTCATTATTAAGGATATATTAATTAAATTTATTAAGAAAAATTTCACAATTTTACTGAAACAATATTTTCATAATTATCTTGATAAAGAAATTTACTCATAGTAAAAAATATATTATGAATAAAAATGAAACTGAAATTAATAAATAATATGAAAATTATAATCTAAAATATGAAATATATATTTTTATATTTTTATATTTTTAAATATTACAAGTTATTCAAATTATTTTTAAATATAAATAAACAAAATAATTTTAAGAATAAAATATTACCAATGTTTTGTATAAATTAAATATAGATTTTATAAAATCTACCTAGTGTTTTTCAATTATTTTCATTAACTATTAAATTTATTTAATTTATATAAAATGTTCTTTTATAATTTTAAGTCATTATTTTGATAATATAATGTCATATAAGTGATGGGTTTTAAAAAAATTAATATATTGACTAATCAACATAATATAAAATATTTTTAAAATATATCCAAAATTATTCCTAAGGTAATATTAAAAATATAAATTGTAATATAATGATAATTTGGTCAAATTAAAATTATTAAATTCATAAATTTATATATTAAATTAAAATAAAATATATAAAGAAAAACTAGCTTTCTTTTTTAGATAAAAACCATTTTAAATATCAAATATATTTAATCATATTTCATATAAATTTCTACATAATTTAATGTTTACATTTTAGTTTATAAATCTAAATATTAGCTATTATAATAAACTTTTAACTTTGATCAATTTCATTTTATCAAGGTAAAATGAAATACCTTTTTATAAGGATATTTTAAAGGCATCAATTTTAAAATGTAAATAAAAAATAATTATAAATATCAAATTATTTTAATTAAATATCACCATTATATATATTAATGATCATATTATTAATGTAATATTACTTTTCATAATTTTCTAGTTGCATGTTGCATTAGCTCGGTGCTGCATGTGTCATAATTTGTTGATTGTAGTATTAATCTAAAGGGTCCAAAATCGTAAGTCATTACATTCCATGGGGGAGGGAGATATTGTGACTTAGAGCCAATCGTATCCAAAAATAGTATGGCAACTTCATGTTCTCGGGAGTACTCACCGCACACGACAGGGGATTTTCAAATTTTTTCGACCATTGCCTTCCATCCGTCTCTTTCGGCGACGTCGGCTCCGGCTACGGCTGATCCTGGGACGGCTCCCTCGGTCACGGGGTATCCATGGGAGTGTCATCCGGGGTGTACTTTCCAGGATGTTGTTAGAGGCTCTGGCACTGGTGGTTCGGGCCCCTGTTTCCCGGCAGTGGCTCCATTCTCTCACTCGGTCATGAGGGATGGGTCTTCTGATTCACTGGTCGCGCCAGTGTAGGCATACAACGAGGGTGTGGTGGGTCTGAAATGGACTCTGGTGGTGAGGTTCAGTTCACTGAAACCCTCTCTTCTGGTCTTCATCCGCTTAGTGGATTCCTTGGGTTTACAGGGGCGGGCATGGGTGTCGGTTCTTCATCATAGCTTCATTTGTTTGGTTTTCACTTTGGAAGAGGATTTTGTTCATGCGTGGTGTAAGGTTACAAGGGAGTTTGGGAACTGGAATTTCAGATTTTCCCGCTAGTCGATGGAGGCTCATAAGCGGAGGGAGGGTCCCTGCGCTGTGGTCTGGGTGAGTCTACCCAGGCTTCCACTGCCCTTTCAGAATGGGGCATTCCTGAAGGTCATTTTTGATGCTTCGGGAGGTTTTCTGTGTGCGGCTGATAGCACGACGTGTGGTACCGAGACGTTGGTGGCCAGAGTTCATGTGGAAATGGATCTTTCCCTGTCGGTTCCAGAATAGGTCAACCTCTCTGTGCCTGGGGAGGTAGAGTGGTCGCCATCTATTGTGTTCCCAGTCTTCCCATAGTTCTGCTCATCCTTCTCTTTACAGGGTTACTCTTCGCAGTCTTGCCGCAAGTATCTTGGTATCCGTGTTTCAGCTTCCAGTTCCAGGTGATCTGGCCAGCTTGCAAAGTCTCGGGAGGTGCATTCCTTGTTTGATGTGGCTCTCCCGGTGCTGGTTTATTCTGGTTGCGGTCATGTCCCCCGCATAGCGAAGGACCTGGGGAGCCTATATGTAGCCCTATCATATCGAGCTGTCGAGATGTGGTGCCTCTTTCGCAAGTGCCCCTGAAGGGGTTCGAGGATCCCGTCCTGCATCCGCTTTTTGGGGACTTGATAGGGTACTTTTTGAGGAGTTTCAGGGAGTTCTTGATCCCCTCCTTCGTTCTTCTACCTGGGAGGGGGGGTGGTGTTCTGGTGGCAGGTCGGCTTGCGGGGGAGTCTTCTTCAGGTTTCTCTCTTCTTGTCAGTAGAGAGTCATGCAAGGTTCATGGCCTAGGAGGGCGGTATAAAGGTAGGTCTGCCAGCCTGTTGGGTTGCGATTCTCTGATCTCCCCAAGGTCTGTGGTTGGTTGGGGGCCTGAGGGGGACAACTTACCGGGCAGTTCGGGGCGCAGAAGGGCAAGTGAGGATGTCTCATCTCCTGGTCCCTTATTTTATCATTTAGGCAAGCCAGTAGACAATCTTGGGGTGTGAACCAGGGCTATAAAGAAGATGAGAGAAGTTAGAGGGACGTCTCTCTCGTTGGTGTGGATGTCCATGTTGCATGGGGGAAATACCAGGATGCATTTAGTTTAATGTCACCATTCTTACTGTGTAACTCTTGAGGAATCAGATCAAGGGTGAAAACTGATTTCATTGCCTCAGAGTCTCAGAAAAAGAATGTTAAAGTGGTGGTGGTTTTCGAGCACAAGCAGAAAGTATCCAAGATTCATGAGTTCACCCGTAATATTAAGATGCATGCGGCCATGCATGGGGACCCGGTTAACAACCACACTTGGATTTTCTGGAAGAGAGGGGTTACGGTCAACCTCGTTCAGGTTGGGGACCAACATTTGACTTCGAAGGTCACTTGTGATCAATATGAGTGTTTCTTGTCATTTTTTCATGGAATTTTTGATGCCCGTCGTAGGGAGGTGTTGTGGTCGGAGCTCTCAGTGTTCGATCTAGGAGATATGTCGTGGCTTGTGGGAGGAGATTTCAACATGGTCTTGAGGCCTAAAGAGAAGAAGGGGCGAGGAGCTTTCCAGCGTCGGGCGAGCCTCTCTTTTGCTCAGGGCATGGCAAGGAAGGGGATCTTGGACGTGGGTTTCTCAAGAGACCCCTTCACTAGGTGCAACAATCACTGTGGGGAGAGTCGGTGCTGGAGTAGGCTGGACAGGTGCTTTGAAAACATGCGGGCCATTGAGAGTTTCAATGAGTTGAAGGTCCTTCATCTTACCCGGAGTATCTCAGACCACTCTCCCCTCATTCTTTCTTTGGGTGGTTCAAAGGAACCCCAAAAATGTTTCAGGTTTTCCAACCAGTGGGTGAGAAACCCAGAGTTCCACCGGGTGGTGCTACAGCTTTGGAGTGCTCCATCGAGTGGGTACTCTTGGGTGGCCTTCCACTCTATGTTGAGGTGGTTGAAATAGGAACTGGCGATGTGGGAGAACTCTCTACCTACATGTGATCGGGATATGGATTCTATCAAACAAGACATAGAGTTCATGGAAGATATTTTAGAGGGTCACTGGGATGCTGAGGTGTTCGACGAACTTTCAGTGAAGAAGGAGATTTTGGAAGTGCAGCTGCTTTCCCAAGAGTGCAGAGTGAGGGACCGGTCCAGAGTGAGGTGGCTTAGGGAAGGGGATAATAACTCAACGTACTTTCATGCTTGCATTAGAGAGAGGTGGCGTGTGGTAAATCCTAACTTGGCATTGGAGGACAGTTCTTTCTCAGACGACAGGGATGTGGTTGGGGGATTAGCCCGGTCTTTTTTGAAATATCTCTTGGCAGGCCCGACCAAGGGGTTTTCAAGGGGGTTCCCTTCCGGAGAGGCTTTTCATTGGGAGGCGATTTTGAAAATTGTGTCTGTGTAGGATAATTCTCTGATTGAAGGTGTTTTGGAGGAGGAGGAGGTTCTGGCATCCGTGTAGCACCTGAATCTGGACAGCGCTGCTAGGACGGATGGTTTCCCTGAGGCTTGTTACATAGGTTGCTGGTAAATTGTTAAAGGGGACTTGGTTCTTGAAATACAGAATTTTTTCCATGGAGGTGTCCTCTCCCGGATTGCGGATGCTCCATCGGTGGTTCTCCTTCAGAACTCCAAAGATCCTTCTTCCCTCAATCACTATAGGCCAGTCAGTTTATGTAACTTTCCCTACAAAGTTTTTGATTCTTTGATTAATAGAACGGTGGCCAGTTTTCTGCATCGGTCGGTGTCTCCGGAGAAACACGGGTTTGTGCACGGGAGGTTGATTCAGGGGGCCTTGGTGCTGGATCTGGAGCTGATGGGGGACCTAAACCTGAAGTCTAGGGGATCTAATGTGGCGGTGAAGCTCGATATGAGTAAGGCTTACGACCATATGAAATAGGGGTTCATTAACAGGGTGCTCGGGAGGATGGGGTTCTCTGACTGGGCTTGTGATATAATTTTCAGGTGTGTTAGCTCGCCATGGCTGGGGGTGCCTTTCATGGGGAGGACACCTGGGTTTTTCAAGTTGGTTTGTTTTTTGAGGCAAGGTGACCCGTTATCACCAAGCATCTTCATTCTGATGCAGGATACTCTCATCCAGCTGCTGAACAGAGGAGTGAGTGAGGGGGATATCTTACCTTTCTGTAGGAGACATGGCAGCCAACCCATATCCCACTTAATGTATGCGGATGATACCATCATTTTTATGAATGCCAGGGAATATCCATTCGTGTGGTTAATAACATTTTAAAGGAGTATAAGCAATGGAGTGGACAGCTCGTGAGTAGAGAAAAGAGTTATTTTTTCATTGCAAACTCTTGCTGAGAGGGAAGGGTGGAACGGGTGAGCTCCAAGCTGGGCGTGGGGAAAGGGTCTCTTCCAATTGAGTACTTGGGAACTCCGGTTTCTTCTAGAAGGCTACTTAACAGACACTTTGATAAGGTGGTGAACAAGATTATGGGCCGCATTCTGGACCAGAAAAACCACTTCCTTTCCTTTGGGGGCCGGATCGCGCTTGTAAATAGTGTGCTTTCTATGGTTCTAGTGCATGTGATGGCATCTACTAGCGTCGCCAAGGGGGTCATTCGGCACATTGACAGGGTGATGGCCCATTTTATTTGGGACGTTTCACTGGAGGGGAATCAGCAATGGGTGTTTTGGGGGAAGATGGATCGGCCGATCAGCGAAGGGGGGATTGGTGTCAGGAGTATAGCGGACACGCTGCATGGTTTACGTGCGAAGAATGCATGGGAGATAATCGGGGGCGATACGCTATGCGAGAGGAGCATGATGCTGAAGTATAAATCTTCCACCGACTCCCTACTAATCATGGGTTCGTCACTGTGGGCCGTGGCCTGCAACATTGTCCCGCAGTTGCTTCCTTTCACTCAGTGGATTATAGGGGAGGGGAAGATCCATTTCTGGGAACATAACTGGGCAGGATCAGTGTTGGGTTACCCTGGGTGCCTAACACCTTTGATTTATTTCAGTGATTCAAGCTCGTATCCCCTGTTTTTCTGATAATTTCTGGATGATGCACAACAGAGGTTTTTCGATTAGGTTGTGCTTACACCCGATAAGGATAGGTGCGTGTATACCCCTTCGAAATCAGGTAAGTTCAACCTTAAAGACTTCCGTAGGAGTGTCATGGATTAGGGCCACCAGGAGCAGGGACACAGGGGGGTGTGGAGGAAGAGTATCCCTACCAAACTGAACTTCCTGACGTGGCAAATCCAGAACAATGCTATCCCCGCAAATGTGAGCGTCAAAAGGCTGGGCATCAGCTTGGCATCCTGCTGCCAGTGTTGTCCGAGCAGGAGGGAGGAGAGTTCGAATCATTTTTTCTTTAAGGAGGCTTTGGCACGTATGGTGTGGAGGTTCTTTCGAATGAATACAGGGTATTCGCCAAATATAGATAACCTAGAGAGTCTTTTGGAGCAGTGGTTTCAGGGGTGGGAAGATAACCCGAAGGAGGTTGAGGCCCGTGCCATTATTTTTAATGCAGGCTGCTGGGTGCTATGGCAGGAAAGGAACAACGCAAGGTTCAAGGGAACCAGGTCTACAGGGAGGGAGGTGGTGGCAAGGATCAGGTGATGCTAATTGAGCGGGTGGATCTTGAGGATATTGAAACTGAAGTGCCCTCGCTTCGGTTTTTACAGTCCCTCAGGACGATGGAGAGACAGAAGGTCTCCAAGGGGCATGGGAATTGGATTCGCTGGATCCCTCCCAAAGATGGTTATAAGCTGAATATTGATGGATCTTGTGCAATGGATATTATGGGTGGAGGGGGGTTGTGCGGGATCACAGAGGGAGTGTGGTTTTGGCCTTCTCAACTTTCTATGGGAGGGGGAGCTCAGTCCGGGCAGAGGCCTTGGCAGCCCTCTTCAGGCTATACTTTTGTAGTGAGAGGGGCCTGGACATTGTCCAACTGGAAACTGACTCAAAAATTGTGTATGAGGCCTTGGAGGGGTGCGAAAGTATTCCATGGACGATCAATTACATTATTATACAATGCAAGGTTCTCATGAACAATAATGTTCAGGGCACACACACTTGGCAGGAAGGGAATAAAGTGGCGGACTACATGGAATCTATTGCGGTTCCTGGGGAACCGGTGGGTTGGTGTGACAATGTTACCCCTTTCAAACCAAAGGGGGTGATCTTGATTAGGGGTGATGCCTTTGGATTCACTATTTTATACCCCCATAGGTGGGGGTATTTGTCTTTGTCTTTGTGTTGTTTCTGCATCTTTATTTTTGAATAAAAATCATAGTGATTGGATGGAGCCACTCGACACACCAAAATGTATAGGTCCTGTAAGAATTAGTTTATCTCCCAAAAGATGTTTCATGACACATTATTGTGGGTCACATTAAAATTCCAAGGGTAAAGAGAGTTATTGGTGTGGGGAAAAAGGTTTCTATCTGGACAAACACTAGCTATATCATAGAGTCCCAGATCACACCATAGTGGTGTTCCCATATATTTTTCATGCATCTCAAAATTGTGTGTATTTTTATGCACCACTCTAAAATTGGATGGTTCATAACAAAATTCCCCAAGAATATGATCAGTTGAAACATAAATATTTTCAAAATTATATAGACTAAACCATGGTGTAATCTCTCTTGACACAATGAGAATGATTACAAAGAAATTTTAATGGTCACACCACAAATCTTTATTATGTATGGTTTCATGTGTTTTAATGATTTTTATTATTTTTTGATAGATAGGGAACTATAAATTGAATATCTATGTCCCTAAAATATATCAAGGGTGACTAAAAGGTATAAATTGATTTAATTATTTAATTAAAAGTAGGAGAAGTTCTAGGAAGTTGTATTTTGAATTTCAAAAATTCAGATTTCAATGAATAAGGTTTTTGTTTTGATGGAAGAAAAATAAATGAGTGGGTGAAATGATTTTCATGAATTAAAGAAAGGGAAGTGGGAGATAAAAAAGAGAGTCACACAAGAGAAGTAATATCCATTGATTATCATAAGTCATTAAAGCCGAATCATTATATGTTGAATATATATGAAAATTATTTTTAAATAATATATACTATATACATTTTTAGTGATTTTATGTGTTTTTTATTTGAAGCTTAATGTTCATAGGATTTTTTACTCTTTGATACATCTTAGTTAAAGTAGGAAGAACAATTTTGGTATTATAGATCAAGGGTTAGCTTGAACTATTTTAGAGTTTTATTGATCAAAAATGAGAATAAAATGAGATAGTATATTTGTAGAATATTATCAGACTATCAGTGATTTGAGAATAGTATTTATTATGTTTCATTAAAGATATATCACAAATTGTGACAAATAGCATTGTATTTATATATGAGAACATCGTACTTGTTAGGAGAAATTTTTACACATGTGTGTTCAAGGGTATTACATAATGATTTTAATCTATTCAGTGATTCTATTAGATCATATAATGATGGATAATCCCATATAATTCCAAGGACGTATCCATTTTATAGTCTATAAACCTTGTACATCACTATGTTTATTATTGTTTTTTTTGTGAAATCATAATATTTTAAATAACTAGAATTACATATCAAATGTTCAATGGTGGACATATAATATTGGTGGAATCTTGTTTCATCCATAACTATGGTGAAGGTTGATTGTTGGATGAATCCAAAAAGTTTTATATCCACTGATTCACACACATCTTAGTTGATAAATGATATGGTTCCATTAAATATGGGTTTTTGTGTCCTCCAATATTGATTTTTTTTAAAGGAATTGTTTCGTTTAGTAGGGACCTGATATCTACATTGATAATTATACATTAAATCTCTTGAAAAGATATAAAAATAAGTAACAAAACCAACATAAATTACCTATAATGAACCAACACTACTCATTTCATCTCCACATCACCTCTAAAAATTGGAATAACTATGAAAAACACAAACTAACTCTCCCAGATCCAGTGTTAAAAACATAATATTTAAATTTATAGATTTTATACCAGAAACATTATCCAATTTTAGTAATAAAAAACTGAAAACATAATTACAAAATATTATATCACTTATACACCCAATGAAATTTTAGGGTTAGAGTTTTAGATAATTAGGAAAAACTTATACATTATGATACACATGTCTTCATGTCATAATTTTTATACTATACCCAACTATTCTTGATATAATTCATTTAACATCATTATTCATAACCTAAGGAAATAGAAAACATAAAAAGGGTGTACAGAAATAGTCAATAAAGGTAAAAATATGATTTAAAAATTGAATTTCAATAGTGAGAAAATGTAAAATAGTATAGTTAAATAATCAAAGTACCTGAGAATAACATAATATAATTCACACACATTAGAATGTTGATAAAAAATCATAGGGAATGGCATAAATATTTAATTTAAGAAACTATTAATATAATTTAATAATCATGATCCATGTGAAATTAATACTGGATAAAAGTATTAATTATAATTCATAGTAAGTATTAGTAATATATATAGTTATATTGTAACACCATAAATTCAACAGGGAATCACATAACATATAACTTCAATATCTCATTGGGGTAACCCATAACTGGGAACTCCATCCTATCATGGGAGAAACTTATAATTAATTAACCATATATTCTATGAGGAGTAATATAAATCCATCATTTATTAATAGTAACATCCATCTAGTTAACTCCATCTCAATACCCAATGCACTGGATGGCTATAAGGGACACACCCATCACATATCAGAAAACGTACCAAAAGGATTTGGGTTCAATCTCTAATAATTCTAACATAAATACGGTGTAAGTACCATATCATCAAACAAATCACATGGATATAGTATTTCCTCAAAATAATAATAACCTGATTTAATCATAAAAATAAATGAGTTTCATAAAAGTATATTTAATAAATCATCATAAACCATTTAGATAAATGTTTTAAATTTAATAATAATATTATATCCCTAGTGAAAAAATTAATTATGAAATAATGTTTTCCTAAATGAAAATAATTTTTAAATATCACTGAGAATTTTTTTAAAAAAATTGGGATAATACCACTTTCAATTTGTGTAATTTTAATAAAACATAACTTAATATTGAAAAAATGAATCAATTTTAAAAAAAATATTTTCACATGTAAATTATTATTTAATGAAAATAAAGATAATAATTGATTTAAATCCAATTCAAGTCATGAAAATTTAAAATAGAAATTGTTTTATAGATTTTATAAAGAGATTAATAAGTGAACCATGTTGTAAACATTAAGAAATTTACATTTAAAACCATTTTAAATAAGGTAAAAGGTCATGGGAAACTTTTTTACAAACAAATTTATGTTTAAAAAGGACCATTCTTGATGTAATATAAATAACGTGGAGGAATATTTTATTTTAATGTCATTAAAATAATTAAATTAATGTTTTTAATAAAACCCGATTTATAACCTTAAAAAACCAAAACAAACATTGATGAAAAGAACATAAAAAGGAAATTAAAATACCTACAATATAAAAATATTAGTAAAATTATAGTCAAATATCCAGTATATGAACCATATAAATTAATAAATGTTTTTCAACCAAAACATTCCTCAAAGAAGGAAGTATGAGATGAGATACATGTATAACTATTGTAATGCTTCAATCAAAATTACTTTTAATTAAGGAACATTACATGATTCTCTACAACCCAAAATTAGTATGAAGTAATATTTAAAAACACATACATAGTGTATTATTTACCCTATGTATAATAAAATGTAGTTCCTAACATGAATAATGCCTTAAACAATTGAAATTAGACCATGAAATCCCCTGAAAATTAATTTAATTTTGAAAAAATATCTCATGAAAGTGATAAATTAAAAGGATATTAAAATATTATGATCAAATATTAATTAATGATATAATATCTCAAACTTAATCATATAAACATTAAAAATGAAATATTTGCATATTTTAAGTCAAGTCTCTAAGAATTTTTTTTGAGATGAATAATCATTACAAAGACCAAGTCATTGATGTTAAAATTAATTAATGAAGTGATTATTTCTAGAAATTGTAAAAAAACTAAAAAAATAGAAATAAAACATAATAAAATTAGATTTCATTTTACACATATTATTAGAAAAACATAGTCAATGAATTATATGTATAAACTACTGAATGAAAGTTGAGTTAAGAAACCCCTTACATTAAACATAAACATTCCTTATGTGAATTTTAACTCACCTATAAATAAATTATATAATTTTTTTACTTATTTAATAATATTTTATCGTTTTTATTACTTTATCATTAAATAATTTATTTTAATGACATATATTATTTCTTAATCAATTATGTCCATGTTGGGTGTTTGAAGGTGTTTGATTCATAATTAGAAAATGAATTTGGTTAGTTGATCGTGGTTAAAAGTGTCATTTTTGTGTTATCATGAGAAAAATAACAGTGAAATAATTGATATTTTTTTACATAAAATTAATTATTATAATCACACAATAAATTAATATTTTAATAATGAATCACATCACTTCACGGAGGTGATATTCCACACGTACACAAGCGTGATGATATCATTTTTTAATGGGTGGAAGGGTATGATTATAGGTAATATATTATATTTAAATAATCATAATTAGTTTAGTAATATCTTATTTATTTATTAAATACATCATAATAACCATCCATTTATGGTGGTAATAAAAAATGAAACACCTAAATTCAAGGAGGTGGTAGTCCATACATTCGCACACACAATAATTTCTTTACCCGTATGATAAAAAAGTAGATGAATAACATTATGGAATTAACATAATTGAATATTTCTATATGTGAGATACTAATTCTATTATATTTAAATGTTTAGGATATAATTTATGGAGTTAAATTTATATGTCCAACGAAAGAGATTAGTTAAAACTATTAACACCTTTTGTCAGAGACCCCCTTTGGAATTATTATTAAAAACCACATATATGGTCTTTTAAACATTAAAGAACTGATAAAAATTCCACTAGGATGTTTATAAGATCTTTTTTAAGTGGATTGTGTTACAATTTGTCTTAATATTGTGGTTTTAAAAATGCATATGTGGGATCCTTTTATATTAAAGTAAAGGAAATACATTGAATAAGTAAAAATATTTTAATATAATAAAAAAAATTCATGTGAAAGTCACTAAATGATAGAAAATATTGAATATAAGGAATGTTAATGCCTATATACCATTCAATAATAAATTTTTGACATGTTTTTGGGTTATTTTAAACATTATAATTTTTAACCCCTTCATTAATAAATTTTACCCTTAACATTAGTAACAAATATTTCAATAATAATGGGTTAAAGATTTTTCTTCTAGGGAAACAATTAGTTTCAAAAAGGTAAATGGATAATATATTAGACCATATAAAATCTAAATTTCCATATTTCAATTTTTTTATGTTTTTCAAATCATTTAATAATACATTATTTCATATAAAATACAATTAATGTCATTTTATGAACTATTGACATATATTGAATGTAATGAAATAAATATAAGAAAATAATTAGAATATAAAATCTTGAAGAATAAATTATAAATTATTATTAACCATATAATTCTTGTGACACCAAAATTAATCCAAAAATTATTACGTATTATTTTTTTAAATCATTTACTTTTATTTTTCTTCTACTGGCACAAACACAGTGTCAGTGTTCTGTAAGCATTTATGGTAATTATTACAAAACTAAAAATTTAAAATAAATTACCAACATAATAATAAATAAATTATGTTCGAAATAAAATTTTATATTAATTATTGAATTCTTATTATCCCTATTGGAATATATAGTAGAAATTCAAAGAAAGAGATTGAATGTTTGAAATTTTCCTTCACATAGAATAAAATAAATGTATTTATCATAGAAAAATGAAGCCAAAATTCTATATTTTAAAATATATGAAGTTTATTATTTAACTAAAATTATCCAATAGAAATATTACGTTTCTTAGACATATTTATAAAGACTTATCAAAAAAAATTTAACCTTAATTACTTGATCTACCCTAATAATGGAGAAATATATTCACTACGGTTACAAATATTTATGATTAAAAATAATATATATATATATATATATTAATAAAATAAGAACCCAATGAGTAAAAATATTAAATCCATTTTTCATGATTAAATTTATATAATTAGAAGAAATCAATTTTAATATAAATTTGTAAAATGCAATAAAAGATTATTTTTATAAAATGTATTTTTTAAGCACAAAAATGTACTTATTGTGAAAATCAATTATAATGATGAATCCTAGTAAAATAATTATACTATTACTATCTGAATTATTATTATTTTAATATATTATAAAAATAAAATAATAATGATACTTTTCAATGAGATGAAATGAATGTTTCACAGAACAAATATTTTTACTATTCTCTGAAAAATCATTATTTTTAGAGAAATCCGAAAATGTAATGCAAAGATAACTTTTATATGATTATTTCAAAAATGAAATATTTTTATAAGATATTCTTTTAATGTGGAAGAAATTATTTAAAATATTTTGTCAATAATTTTTTTTATAAAAATGTATTTTTGAAACATAAAATTAATTTACTGAAAAATGAGTACTAAAATATTATAAAAAAATAAATAGATATTAATTATATAAAACCTATTTTTTCATAATGTGGTTATTTTAATTCATATTATTAATTTAACGGTTAGGTTATAATGGATAACTTTAATTTTTTTAACATTTATAGTATATTGCTTAAAGGTAGGTGTTGCATGTTAAGTAAGCTATCAATAATTATGTTATAAACTTTTATGGTGTCACATTCTACCACAATTTATTTAATTTCATACCATAAATTTTATTTTGTTCTCATAAATCATGGGTTTAACATTTATGAATACCTTTTTTTTTCTGAAAACCCATATAGTTAAAAGGTTTAAAAAAAGTTCTTTTTGAAATGATGGAAAGGGAGAAGTGAAGTTCATCTATAATAACACAAAAATTTGTTCCCAAATAGGATAATATTAGTGGGAAGTCATAATATATAAATGGAGGAGAAATTTTTTTTCCAAATAACGATGGGGAGTGATAGATTAAATTAATCCAAAGAAATTGAATGATCGTGAAAAAGTAAATGACCAAAAAACCATAAAGATATGAGGTGTGAAAAACACTATCAATTAATCAATAATGATTGTTTGGAATAAAAAAAATTCACTTTCATTATTTTTTATTTAAAGTTTAGGTATCTTTTTTCATCAAAATAGAGAATAATATAAATTATACTTAATTGATTTTTTCAAATCCATCAATGTAATATCATCTTTTGGTTGCATGTTTTAATCTGTTTCCACATCTATCTAACCTCATATTCTAAATAATGAAAATCGAAGATGGATGTTACTTATGTATAAGGAATTATAATCACTAATATATCATGAGATATATAATAGAATTAATTTTTATTCCTTCACTCTGTAGTAAAAAAAATTCTAGCAGAAGGTTATATTATACCCACATTCAATAAACCTTCTTATGAAGAAATAGTACATTAAACTCAAAAACATACACAATAACACCAAAGGATCAACATACACCATTCCATAAAAACCCTATATTAAAAATAACCTCAAAAACCTAAACATTAAATAACTTTTTATCCTCAAAGGTTGTCTTAAACCTTTCAGCATACATCCAAAAAATGTGATATTATTAAAATGAAATACCCCATAATGTTAAACCTATGGTTTTTGTATATCTCAACCCAATAAAAACTATCCCAAAATATTATCTTAAAAATAAAAACAATTAATTCCTAAAAAGTTTCATCTATACCAATAAGCTTATGGTCAACATTAAACATATAAACCCAAGATGATATCCATAACTATTATGAGGAACAAGGAGGGATATGTTGGATACTTGGGGGTGAATCAGTGTAGGTCCAATTAATTTATTTTATCACTCTTCTCTTAAACTACATTCAATAGTTAAGTTAAATTGATTATTTTATTATATTACCTCACTATATTTAATTATTTCACGAATATCTTAACACAAACACACACACAGAAAACCCCCTAAAGGGATATAATGATTTACAAGGTCCCCCTATTAGTATGAGAAGGTAATCCTTGGTGTTCTTCTGTAAAAATTATGGTCATATAACCCACTAGTGGAACTTTAAAAAATTACACTACAATCTCTTATAAATTTATATTGTTAATCCCACACACGTTTTCGGTGAATCCATCACTAAGGAACATCCGATAAATTTATAATTTATCACAGTATTTACAAAAAGATATTTTATCTCCACTGTATATTGTTGTGTTGTTGTTGATGTGACACTTCTTAATCTTGTTCCCTTGTAAAAATAAAGTCACATTTTATATTTATATGCATAGAACATCACATAAATTATTTTTCTTATCTATAATGCATAAATCTAATATTATACTCTTTTCTTGTTCATCTTCTTTAGTTCACACCAGAACAAATTGGATCTCATTATTATTATTTAACTATTTAGGACCTTTTTGAATGATTAGAGTCAGATCACACTTTTCTTCTTTGATACTATAAAAAATTTCCTTGAGAATATGTATTTGATTGTAAATAATAGTGAAGTACACAATTCATCAAAAACCTATAATATTTACATGCATACGATAATAATGATAATACCTATAACATCAATTTCTCTTTAACAGTATTTTCCCTCCCATATTTTCCTCCATGAACACATCTTCAGAACTGCACAAATTTAAAAAAAGTTATTATTTCATTAAATGTTTTCAGATGGAAACCTTAATTATATTATAATTTATTAAAATATTACTTAGTAAGTAATTTATTATCATTAATATTCAAAAAATATGGTAGGAATCATGATCTAAATAACTGGAAATTTTTATAATTAAATCTTGGATTAAAGTTGAATTAACATATTTTTTCTTCATTTAAATACACTAATGGATCGAGTATCATTCAACATGTTACTTCGCACAATTTTTAATAACCAAGACATTTATACTCTATTGTCTTTTATGAATATATTTTTCCCACAATGGCATGTATATAGTCATGGAACATCAGATACATTAAATCACATGCATAGTGGAAATCTCTTATGGAGTCGAATCATGTACATATATATCATCTCACTATATAGAAATATTCTATACATTTTCTTATCAGATCTCTTATTTATAAATAAACTGGGATGTTCCATATAAAAATATCTATATAGAAATCAGCTACATGGTTCCTCCAAAAAATTCATACATAGAACAATAACTACATTATTTCTTCTGATATTTATTATGTAATAATAAACCATGTGGTCCCTAGATACCAAATCTTCTATAAATATTAATTTTAATATATAAAAAACTCATTGTTAATGACATAACCCGTGGTTGAATAAACCTCTAGAACATGGTCACTTCAATTTTTTCTTATAGTGGATTATTCTTCCCATGGTCACTTATTCTTCTTCGTGTGACCGATTATATTTCAAAGGGTCACATCCTTATGTTCATGTAGTCACTTATACATGACATATACAATATAGTTTGTTCAAGTAGGAACTTATTCTTCATATGGTCACTTCACATAGTTAATGTTGTAGCTTATGCTATAATTGGATACTTCACTCTTTTCATGTACTCCATCATCACATGACCACTTTATTTAATATGGTAGCTTATAATTTTGGTTATTACATTATATTATTAGCACAATCACTTATTCATTTTGTATTGTATAAATTGTCACTTTACTTATTTTTTATATACACATTTCATTGTTCAGTCACATTCTCATAGTCACATTACCTACCATGCATGCCCACATATGGTCAGTTCATCATGGTCCCTAGTCCCAACATATATTTGCACATTCCACCATGAGATCACTTGTTTATGAATACATCAAAATAAATATTTTATTTAACATAATAATATTTTAATCTTTCATCCAACACTTGGATGGATCTCTAGAAAATCATTAAATGTTCATATACTAATAATAGTAAGTGTATCCAATGTTCAAAATGTGCGAGTATCATATGTTCATAACTTAAGGATTATTTATCATCCATGATTATATGTTTATGTCTCCTAAAGAAATATTTATGGTACCTTTTTTGTGAACTTAATCTTCCAAGATCCTATAATATGAATGACCAAAATTCTTTTCATATTGAAATTCCTTGACAATGTTCCTTTGAAAACAATAATTACTTAACAAAAAATATAACATCCATAATGAAAACTAAAAAAATATTTTGTCAATGTAAAATTAAAACAATATAGTATCGAAATTTTTATAAACCATTATCTGATACCAACTATAACAACCAGAATCATAGACCTCCTTATCCGGTGACAAAAATATAATCCTTATATTTATTGGATTTGATACAAAAAAAAATCACCTTCTTTTATTCATTCAAAACTTATAAAATCAATATAAAATAATTGATCAGTCACATACCCAAAGACCTTTTAGGTTTATAAATTTAGATAACTAGTATAAACTTTTACATAATAATAGACATGTATTCAAGTGATCATTTTTCATACTATACATAGTCTTAATTATTTAACAACATTATTTATCATATCACATAAAATTCCTCACAAATAAAAAATTTCTTTAAATAATTCATTTAAAATAATTATCCACGTCATATAAAAATTGAAAACATAATAATTGTGAGGTGAAATGATCAGAAAAGGTAAACATAAGAATTTATAATTTAATTTGATCAATGAGAATAAGAAAATCATACATGTATAATGATATAATTGAAATTCATGAGAATAAAAATAAGATAATTAATTTTGATCAAAAAATTGATCATAAATCCTGAGATGTGGAATAAATATTTATCATAATAAAAGATTCATAAAATTAAATAATCATGATCCTGTTGGAGAAAATCCATTAGAAAATGATTACTTATATTTCATAGGAATTAATAGAAAAAACATATTTATCATGGGAAATTTAATATTCAGCATGGAAGAGCATAACAAAATAATTTATATATCACCGGGGAGTAACCTATAACATAGATAATATTTAATATATAGAATGTAACTTACAATCAGTTCACTTATTCAACTCTTAAGAGAAATATAACATCGGGATCCCTTATTTATGACTTTGATACAACTAACTCAGTCTCCTTTCCCAATACAATGGTGTGATATAACAAAACCAACCATCAGATATAGGAATTAATTTCACAATGATTTTGGTTTACTCCAAAATAATAGTAACATCAATAATTTCAAAGTATAATACGATGAAAAAAGAACTTGGATTCTTATATTTCATCAAAATTGTCATAGCTTGATCTATTCATCAAAAAGAAAAGTGATTCCTCACAATCTATTTGAAACATCATCATAAACCATTCAGAGAATTGATGTGAATGGAATCATAATATTATATCACTAGTAAACAATATGAATCATTAACCAATGTTTTGGTAGATAAAATTACTTTCAAAATAATATTAAAAGCATTTCATTAAAAACCAGTAAAACACCCTTTTATTTCTGAATCATTTTTAATAAATATTACCATAATATTGAGAAAATATTTTTCATGAAAATGAAAATTTTACATTGAAAAGGAATATTCAAATAAAATAAATAACATGATGGAATAATTTGTTTTCATGTAAAATTGTTAAAAAAGTGTCTTTTAAAAAAAATAATGAGAACAAAATGTGACTGGTGTGGAAAATGTTATGAAATTTCCTTTTAATTTATTTTTAATATCATAACAACAATAATGAAAATTAAATTTGGGAAATAATTTATATTTATAAAATAAAATAATTTAAATAATGTAAAAAAAGGATGAAGAGTTTTACTAAAAGTCTTATAATCCATTAAATCAATTTTTTAAGGAAAAGAAATTACAAGCTTTTAAAACCGCACACCCTTTAAAAGGATGAGAAAATATGGAATAAAAAATACAATGTGTATAAAATTAATAATTATATTATATTTAATGTGTCAGTATATAACTATATAAATAAAGATAGGTGCCTCAATCAATACATTCTTAAGGAAGGAAGTTTGCAAGGATAAACCCATGCAATGTAAGTAATATTTGAATCAAAAATACAATGAATGAAGGATCATTAAATGATTATAAAAAAACACAAAATTTCAAGTAAATAGTTTGTGAATAATTATTCATGGGTTTTTAAGTGCACCATATAAATTAAAACAAGGTGCACTACATGAATTATGTAATAATGAATTTCAATTGGTACAATGGAATCTTTTGTAAGTTTTGTAAAATTTGAATCAATGTATCCTGAGAAATTGAACTCAAATAAACTTCAAATATCATTATGAAAGAATCATTGCTGATATTATATATCATTAGTTAGCAAATACACATTATAAGTAGAGTTATGCTGATATTTGATGACATGTGTCAAAGAAACAATATTTAGACAATTTTTTTTAGAAAGACCATATCATTGATGTTAGAATTAATAGATGAAGTGACTCTGTATAACTATTTTAAAACCACAAAAAATATGGAAATACAACATAATAAATACTCTATTTCACAAAAAATTGTGGAATAAAAAATTAAATTAAGTAGAAGTATATCTTACTGAATGAAAATTAAGTTAAGAAAACCCATACCTCGTGTCCCAACATGCTATGTATGTCATTTAAATACACTATAAAAAATATACATTAATAATTTAATTGTGTAATAATATTTTCCTCGTTTTTGGACCATTTATATCATTTATTTAACTGAAATGTTTTATTAATTAATTGGTTAAGTCCATATCTGTTGTTTTGATGACCTTTTGTTAATAATTGAAAAATAAATCATGTAGGATGATGGTGGTAAATGTTTTCATTATTTCATCATATAGAGAATAATAATAATAATGATGTAAATTTAACTTTTATATAAAAAATTCAACTTAATAATTAATAATGAACTATAAATGTGAAAAATGAATCACATATATTCGTAAAGGTGGGATTTCCAAAACTACACACAAGATATGTTTCAATTTTTTTAATTAGTGGAAGGTTTAGAAGGCAGGTAATATATTTTACATACATAATAATAATTATTTAATTAATATCATATATATTTATTAAATCCTTTATAATAAATATAACTATGTGGTGGTGCTAAAAAATGAAGCACATCACTCCGTGGATGTGGTAGTCCACACATATAAAAAATAAAGATTTACTTCTCCATAGAATGGAAAAAGAGACAACAAGGTTTTAATATTTACATAATAACATCTAAATATGCGGGATATATTAATTTTACATATTATAATTTTTATGATAAAATTTAATGGGGTAAATGAAGAATTAAAATGAAATTGATAAGTTAAAATATTTACCTCCTCTTTTGGATACATCATTTGGATATCTTATTTAGGACCCTAGGGGTGATTTTCTAATGAATATAGAAACTATAGGATTTTTTATGGTTGTTTATAATATTTTATTATAGTTTAGTTGAGATAAGTGGGTCATTGTGGTGTAAATAATAAAATACTCATGGTGTCCTTCTATAGTTAAAAATTGACACACTATAATAGCTTAAAATATTTAAATATTATAAATTAGTTTTGATATAAAGGTGTCAAAAAGAGGAAACAATTTAAAATCATTGATAGTGTAATTTTTAAATCCCTTTTTCAAAAAAAATTATATAGGTTTCTTTTGAATTTTAAACATTATATTTTTGTTCAAACACTTCATGATCCAATTTTATCTATTATTATGGTACCAAATTTTAAATTAATATAGGGTAATAAATGTACTTATAAAGTAAAAAATGTTACAAAATTGATAAATATATGAAATTTTATAACATATACCATATTCCTTGTAGAAATTAGATTATTATTATTATTTTTGAATCATCTAATAATATATTATTTAATGTAAAATACCATTAAATAATTTTTACGAACTATTCAGATAGTTTTACTTAAAGACATGAAATATGGTATTTAATTTGAATATTAAATATTTAACCACAAATTATAGATTATTATTAACAATAATTTTAAATTTAAACCAAATTTTTCCTATAAAAAATTTCTTTATATGATTTCAAAATCATTTCCTTTAATTTTTCAATGGTTCTCAGAAGCACTCTGTCAATATTGTGTAAGAAATTAATATAATTATAACATCACTAAACATTGAAAATAAATTCAAATAATTAAAATCATCTAATTATGTTAAAAATAAAATTTTATATTCATTCATAACATTTTCTTATCCCTATGTGAATATTTTAGAAAAATTAAATGAAATAGAGTGAAAATCTAGAATTTTCTATTATTTAATATAATATAAAGTTATTTATAAAAGAAAAAGGGAAAAGTACTATATTTCATCACATATAAATGTTTTTTTCAATCTAAAATCATCCAATATAAATAATTCATGGTCTTCTATATTTTTAAAGTAGAATCACATTATTTTTATCCTTAATTAGTAGATTTATCCTTACTGAGGTAAAAAATATTTACAATAGTTACTATTCATTATGACCAATAATAAAGTTTGAATTTTTATCAAATTTGAACCCCCTAATTCCAAATGAAGAATAAATTTTTTATGTTTCAATTTCTAAAACTGAAAGAAATCAATTTTAACATAAATGAATAAAATGCAATGGAAAATATTTTATTAAAAAATGTGTTTTCATGCCCGAAAATGAACATATAAAATTAAATATATAATTTTTTGCAATGAATCATTTATTAATTTAAGATAAAATTTATAGATCAATGTGAAATTTCAATAACAATAAAATAATTTTTTACAATAATATTTATTTTTTCTTATTTAATGAAAAATAAGTCTTTTTGTAAAAATAAAAAATTTCACCCAAAGTTAATTTTGATATTATGATTTAAAAAATTATACACTATTTATAAAATAAAATTTAAAAAAGATGGAAAAATTAATTATAATATTTTCCCAATAAAAACCATTTTCGAATAAAATGTACTTTTTAAGTGTAAAATGACTACATTGAGTGTTTATTACATATTTATTATGCATTATTCCATTAATTTTAATTATATAAAACCTTTATATATATTTTTGATAATTTGGATATTCCTATTCATTCTTCCAATTTAATGGCTAGGTTGTAACCATAACATTTAAAATATTTAATATTTTTTTAAATCACAATTCATTTAAAGATAAGAGATGCATGTTCAGAAAGATGTGGAGCATAGTATTTTATATTTTTACGTTGTCACACAAACAATTACTTATTTTTTAACCCGGTGTTGAGACACTATCTCTTTAACCTCCTCTGATCCAATCTTAGCTAGAAGAACATTATTTACGACTTCAAATAATGTGGATGGGATAAAATATATTACAAGAGTTTATAACAGTTCAATCAATACCATTTCAAAATCTATATCTTTAGATTCTTCATGTCCAATTAATTATGAAATAATGTAAATTAACGTAGTTAATTTAACCATATATTCCATCACATTCATTAATCTGTTTTAAGGCTCCATAAACTCTTAATCCTTTGCATGATATAATTTCTCAAGGTAAAAGTTCTTGAATTGTAACTCCAAAATGCTCATCCAAACAATATATTTGTAATTATTATCCAATTTTATGAAATCCCACTAAATACAAGATTCTATTTGAACATAAAATTTTACAATAAAACCTATTATTTATTTTGAGTCACAATACTCTTGATATTTGATAAAAGTAGTCAATCCACTCCTCATCTTCTTAAGGAGATTAGTCTCCCTATAAAGTAATAGGATGATGGAATTTAAAATTCCTTATTACTCATGAGTCATGTGATCCCACTAAGGTTCTCACTACCAAAAATTAGAGTAGTGGAACAATTGATTCTAGCACCTTTGGATCAGAAATAGGTTTAATATGTGTCCTATACACATCTAGTCATTCTTTCATAGAATATGGTTTTCATTTAGGTAGATTAATATCATTTATGTATAGAATCATATTATTCTCCTCTTTTAAGAATAAAGAGTAGAATATTTATAATTAAATAAAAGTAATAAATTTATAACCCACTATCCTATCTCGTCATCTTTTTTTAGATAAAGTTTATTCTTTAAAAACCCAATTGTAATAATACTTTATATATAAGTATGAAAAATATTTACAACAATAGTAATAGAAATATTTATAAATCCAATGAATCAGTTTTTGAATAATATAAACCTAGTCGTAATAGTAAATAAATTTTAAAACAATATTTTTTATTTATTGTTAACCTTATAAAAATTGGTAAATTACTCAATAATAAAATAATAAATAATAGGTAAGTATAAAATATTTCACACTACTTTCCAATGTTTATATATAGATTACTACACATGATGCTTGTGGATCAAAGAACATAAACTTCCCTTGGGAGAAAATAAATTTAGAAACTGAACTACCCCATGTAAATAATGATTCAATTTTAATATTTTTCACACACATAAATATGGGGTACATCTTGATTCCCAACGATTCTATTTCTTAGAAAAAATTATACCAATTTTAATTAATTTGAATTTGATACCTTTTAATAATAACTATAACAGTGATACCTGAGTATTAGTCGAGTTGGGTTTCTAAAAAAATGATATCATACCCCATGATCATTATAGGATATCAAGAATACTGAGGTATGGTTAATGTGAATTCGAGATATAATTTTAACTCTTTGAATCTAAACAATTTCATCGCAGTGTACTACTAAAAAATCTGACATGACCATTGTAGATTTAAAAAAAATGGGAAAATGAAAACCTATTTATTATAAAAGGAAACTTATTTTTCAAGGGATACTTACCATACATATATTTTAATAAACATGCAGAAATATGTATATATATAAATAAAAGTCTATAAAAATAGTTAGAAAACACCCACACATACCATTTATCAAACAAAAAATGGTATAATGGATATATAAATGAACGAAGTGAAGAAACAATAAAATTTACAAAGGGATGTCGCATATATAAGATATCCAAATTATACTAGTGGGCATATCATGAAATCGCCACATATATCCCCCATTAAAAGATCTAAATATGTCCAACATGATTTCACACTAAAATTATTAGTAACATCTATACTCCCATTACAAATTCTTACTTAGATCATATAAAAAAAGTGTTCATGTACCTCAAGGGGACATATTTATGGTTTTAGACCATCATAATTAGTTGGTGGTCACTACACAAACCCTAACAATCATCTATAAATATATGTGTATGTAGTAACTATATGAGGATTGTAAATAAATAAACAAACAAGAAAGATTCTTTTTACATAATGGATACCCACCAAAAATAACTTATTACCATGGTCTCATATGCTAAAATCCCTCTAATTTTCAATGGAAACAATCTAACACACATCTAACATACCTCAAAATTTAAGGAAAGGTGATGTAACCTAGTACACCATGAGCAAGGGATGAATCAATGTGTTTTCTAATTTCAATATTTTTCGTAGTCATAAATACATATACACTTAGATCATGTTAAATTTTTGAATAAATTTTTTTCAACACATATCACTATTAAATAGACCCACATAAAATATGATTCACATGTGTTGAATATAAAACATGTTGGGTCGCATGGATTTTACTTAGCTTTCTCACACTAGACTAAATCAAAGGATCATATATTAAACATTGTGCTACTGTACAAAAAACCATGTATAACTCCTACTTTTTATGGATATATATTTAGGTGTATCCACTCCTAAGGCTCTCTACCTATATATGATTTAGATAATTCACTAATCATTGAGGCTCACTACCTATTGAATGATATAGATAATGGATCACTACCACACAGGGGTCACCCCCTTTTTTAAAATTTCGCACTACTCTAGAAGTTACTAGTTTATAGAATTTTAGTCTACTCCTTGATATCTATATAGTATTATGTGAAAATACATCATAATTACATATATGATTCCTGGAAGTATAAAATGTGTTGATTTCGAATTCCAAATCTATATATAATCATCTCCCGGTGAGAAGAGTTGAATATTTGAAATTCAAATAAAATTCATAGCAGAAAATTATATTCTAATTATTGAATAATTATAGCATAAGAATTATTATATATGTTTTATCACTTCATAAATATAGAAATAAATATTTATCCATGATTTTAATAAAAAAAGATATTAATGAAACAATGAACAATAATTATATAGTCCTCTTAATTTGGATATTCAATGATGAACAAGTTGTAGATTACCTTCATTCATTTTCCATTTTCATTGTCAGAATAATTTGTTCCAATCTTATTTGTTCTTAATTTTTTATCACATATTCATTTAGAACATTTTTCTTCTTTTATTCTATCAATATGAATCCAATTTATATAAGGATATTTGAATTTAATATTAAAATCAAATAAAATAATACCCTTGAACATCCTCTCATTCAAACTCATCTATTTTATTATATTCAATTAAATATTTACCATAGAAATGTATCTGGATTGTTAATGGAAACTCTAAAACATTGAAATGGTTAAAGGGGTGAAAAATAATCATATCTGGTCATATCATCTAGTTTATCAATCTCCATGGAATTTCTTATACTCATAATGCATGTAGTAGGTTTCTTAGTGGAATTTCAATGGTATAGTAATCAAATTATCATGCCATAACACCTATTTCAGAATAATTTAGATTAAAATAACATTCTTCATGATTTTTTCACATTTTTATTCAATAAAAATTGATACTCCAAATATATAATTGATACTATGAATTTATTCTCCAAGCACCAGTTTTTACAAATATTATTAAATTTTAGCACAGATTTAATGACCCTAACATAGGGACTTATATATTTTGCTGTGATTCATAAAATAAATTTCAATACACATGTTGTAGGCCTCCCTATTTTTTTACCTAAATTTTTTTATCCCAATATTGCCTCCATTGTGGGATAGCTCTCCTCACATTCACATTTAAATGTAGTAGTCATTCACTATTATCTTTAAAGTGACTAGTGAAAGAACATGGATGACAATTAAAAATATATAGGTCTTCCATGAAACATACTATTTCATCTTCCCTAAAATATCATCTACCATGGTGTTTATGACATGTCCATTTAATGCAATAGGTTTCCATGTTTAAATGAATTCCAAAAGTTTAAAATATTTTCCTTATATAATGTTTCAAGAACCATCACCATGTAACCTATTTCACGGTGACATGACTAAAATGCTATCCTAAAAATAAAAAATTATTAATACTTATATATAGTCCACAAATATTAGAAATAAAGGGAGATACATTTTATTTTTCTGCATTTCACATTGTATATAGTTTAATGTGTGGATAGTTTCACTACAGCATCGTTAATTATTCCATTTACAATCTTCATCCATTCATCTCTAGATAATTACCTGTAAGAATAAAATATTTCCAAATCTTAAATATTATTTAATTGTAAAATTGTGAATATTCAAACATTAATTTGTGTTAGGATTCACATTGAACATCCAACTTGACCTTCCAATTCCATATTGTTGATATTTAAAGCTTTGTAGGTTTTTTTGCATCTCTACACCGGTTATTCCTTATGAACAAATTCTCCAGATCAATATTAACTATTATTAATTCACCATTACCATCTATGAGTATATTATATGTAAAAAATATAATTATCATATTTTCTTCAACAATTTTAAATTCTAGTGATTGTGATAAAATCTTCATAAAAACTCTTTAATACACATAACCATCACATCCATCTATAATTACTCATGGATTCTAGTTTTTAACCATATATTATTTTAAAACCCATCAATTATTCATTATTTAAAGAATAATTAGATTCAAATGGACAATAATATGCATTGGAAAACCAATAATATATATATTTTATCCACTTACTTTATGTTTAAAAAAATAATAGCATTTTTCAACCACTTGTTGAGTACTGTAAGAACCAATGATCTTCGGTCAACCAACCTTAATTCTATCTTCAATTTCAAATGACATTAACATTCTGTTATATTCCACATATTGAAAAAATATTATGTGAATTTTAAAAAAGGAAATGAGTCATAAAAAATCCTATAATTCTAATAAGTCAAAACTCATAGTAGGAAACATGAACCATAATTAATATCTCTAATGTTGTCCATGTTACTCACTTAGTTTTACAATATTATGAAACTGGATCAATAAATATCCTTCAAAAACATACTTCCTATGGACTAAATCACACTTACATAAGTCTAACGATTTTTAAAAAATAAAGAAAAAATACGTGAATAATAATACCAGTACATATTGAATCAATTTATAGAACATGTTTAAGTGAAACTTTTGATACCATTGAATATTTAGGATCTTCTTTTCTTCGCTTAACTTATCCATTCTTAAATAAGGATACTTAGTTTTTTAATTTTACTCACTAACTCCCCTTAATTTATTCATTTATGATAACCAAATATTATGTAATCTACAACATGGGGGAAACACTAACTGGTTAAAATATTTCCTTCTACACGTATTTTAGTGTCCTAAAAGGTTACATGACTATACCAAATTGTTTGTTCATACAAATAAATAACATGTATTAATATATGAATATAGGTGATACACCATAAATAATTCCATAATAATTTTTAAGGGTTTTCAACACTACATAAAGTCATGACCTAAAATTTTAAATAAAAAATTGGCGTGATACCATAAATAAAACATTGAAATTTAATACACACGTTTTTTCCAAAATCAGCCATCATACTACTTGTAATTTATATTCTCATAAATTATATAGATATTATTATTTTACATTTTATTGATGGTTACTTAATAAAAAAATTAATTATTTTTTCGTTAACAAATAATGAAATTATTAATCAATACATATATCTCTATATTTAGTAATATTATCTTTACAAACTATCTTATGCAACTTTTTTATTAGATATTTTTTCTGACTTATATAGTTCTTAATTTCAACACTACTTGTTTCATTTTATCCAATCAATGAATTAATTTTATTTTAATGAATATAAAACCCATGAATCATATCTACCACTTATTCATACACCAATATAATCATTAGATAAAACATTTATGTTGATGGGGATAGGGGTCACATTGATATCCTCAATTAGAGGAGATTGGTTAGTTATTAAGAAACACCAATATAATTTTGATATAATAAAAGTTCTTTCTATAGATAATAATACTAGTGAAAACTTCTCTTTAAATTTTTGGACATGTATTATTATTCTTACATGGATTGAGATTTATATCTACAATGAAAATCATCTCACAATTTATAGTTTCATCATTTGATTCCCAATCAATGAATACATTTTGATTTTTAAATATCTATATAAGGAATACTATAGCAGTATTCCAATAATAATTTTTAGATGTATAGGTGAAAATACAGAATTATATATCATGGTTTTCCACTATGATTACTATGAGATAAACCCATTCATTATTTTTCTCCCTATTCTTGCTTCATATCTATCTATAAAGGTTGGGGAATGTAAAAAACCTTAGGTAAATAAAAAACATACTTATTTTATCTCTATGATGGCTATTTAGAATAAGGAATTAATGATACATGAGGTATCCTTCATTTATTTACCTCTTCATGATTATATAACACTGTGAATCCATTTTTTAGAGGTAAAATATTCTCATTGTTTCATTCATGTATCATTCTTTTCATAAGTGTAGGAGATCTCATTTTTCACCATAGTTAAATTTGATACTATAATACCTCAAAATGTGACAAACTTTAGAAAAAAATATAACATATTTCAATGAAATATTAATACATTGGAATAACCTTACACAAACAAATATGTATGAAGAGGTCTCCAATGATTTTACGTACCTAATTTCTCTATGAACACATCCATTGTGTGTCCAATGATAAATAAAAAATAAAACATTTTTAACAATATCCCATTAGAGTTTTTAATACCAAATCATGCATTCAGTTTTAATTTTTTTTACCAATTCCTTATATTTATTCTTCTTTCTACCAAATAATGTTTCTATGCGATAATCTTTAGTGTCTGACTAATTATGCAATGTATGGAAAAGATTCTTATGATTATTAATCCTAAAATCCTTAACCTTTAATTATTATTATATATTCTAAATGTGATATGTAATGACCGGGAATTTACATGGAATTTTTTTTTAAATACATGGGAATTTTACGAGTACACAAAAATTTACAGCGCGTGATTCCGAGGTCCGGTGTGCCCGAAATCATTTTTTGAAGTTTTGTTTTGGTACCTTCAGTAAATGTACGAGCAATTTTTTATATCTTTTGAACTGGTGCTCAGAACTAAAATCGGAGGGCACCGTTGAACTCACAGTGCTAGTATTCACTTAAGAATACTTTCACCTAGAAGGTAATATGTTGAGAATGAAAGTTGGTTTTTGAGTTTTTAAGATTAATTTAAATAAAATTAATGTGTGACTTTTTTTATTCTTGGTGGTTAAAACATCCAAGAGGAGGTTAGAGGTGGGGGCCACCACGCCATAACCTCCCATGAGAGGTTATGGTGGTGGGGCCCACCCAAACATAACCTCAATTGGGAGGATAATTTTGGTGGGGACCACTCAGGCTTGTAACCCCTTGGAACCCCCCATTTAAGGGGGAGAAACTTTTCAACTCCCCTTTATTTAATTTTTTTTCCAACCCTATTCACTTAATTGAGCCAACTCCACCCATTAATTAAATGAGTTGTCTCATTTTATTAAACACCAAAATTTTAATTGTTGTGCCAACAATTAATATATAACGATTTCATATATTTTATCCCTTGGCATTTTGGTGGATCTTGGGAGAAGAGATTACTCTCTCCAACGAAGACTGCTCTTCAATGAAGAATTCTCTTTCGATAAAGAACACTCTCCCGATAAAGAAAATTGATGAGGGTTTCCTTCGACTATGAAGAACAACCCCCTCCGACCTTCTTTCTTGGACTCCTTCAACGTGGGACGTGTTCGTCTACCATGGATCGACGACCATCTTTTCGTGACATCAACGAACGATGAATAAAGAAATAAAGGATAGAGCTTTACTTCGAGAAATATACTTTTTATTTTACTCACCTTCAATTAGAATGGAAATGTTGCAATGATTGAAATTAACAATTGAAAATCATCTTCTTACTTCTTGAGGAGCCAGTTGTTACCAACCTAAACATGGAGGGTGTGGGCCAAACCAACATGGCTTGACCCCTCTGACGATCTTGTTTATGATGAACCTCGTCATGCGATGAGGCGATGGAATGAAGAAGGTCGTGCTACCCGCGGCCTCCGTGAATCGCAACGCCCCCTACGGTGCACCGATGCTTCCGGCCGAACACCGCTGGCCCGAGCAGCGCCCGACCCGCCTCCACGTGGCCTCCTGGTGCCCTGCCCGGCACGCAGCCCGCCTACTCGCGGCCTCACGACGCCCTACATGGCACATGACCCGCCTGCCTGTGGCCTCCCCGCGCCCAGTCCGGCGCACGACCTGCCCGCCCGCAGCCACCCGGCACCCTACCCGACGCGCAGCCTGCCTGCATGCGACCTCCCAGCACCCTGCCCCACCGCTGCCGCACCCTGACCGATGCCTTGTCGGCGCCCCCGCGGCCAGCCCGGCGCCCCTGCGGCCGGCCCGGCCCCTGCTGCGCCCTACCTGACACACCCGTGGCCTGTCCAGCATCCATTCGGCCTACCTGTGCTCTGCGCAGCCTGCCTTCTGGATTCCCGACTGGCCCGACCTCCCGATCTGATTCGCCCGAGCCACGCCCCTCGCGACACTAGACGAACCGGCCCCGGCCTTTGGTCCGAGTCTCCTATATGGCGACCTCTGGGCTGAAATTCCCTCATAGTCCACTGGGTTGGGCCGAACATAACGAGCAGACCGGGTTGACCCAGACTGGGTTGGCCCGGTCTGGGTTGAGCCGAGATGGTCTGACCAGGTCAGATCGGGACGAGGCCCATTACTGACCCCATTACCATCTTGGGTCATATCTTTGGCACCGAACATCCATTTAATGAACCGTCAGCGGAAACCGTATTCTTGGAGCGAATACATACCTTTGAGAATACCCCACTAAAGTTCAAGGTATAATTGAGATACGGTCAGGTTGGATCGTACACGAATCATATCGGGCCCCTGGGATATAAAGACTAATAACTAACAGACCGGGAGTCCGATTGAGGTTTCGTCTATTGCGTTGAGACCCCTATGACGTGTCGGACCTTTGAGATACTTCTTCATGGAACTTAGTGATAGTTGGAGTATCGACTAGTAGATTTTAGAGTGGATCATTCCAGAGGCATGAAGACCGAGTAAAGAGACCTAGTAGTTGACTGAGACCTGACAACTACATGACCGATTCAACTCAGAGTGACTCGACTTTCCCAGTGGGGAGAGCCTCTGTGTGATGTGGCATACCTACAGTGGGGAGCGCCACTATGTGAGCACATAAGACCAACGGTACTCTACAGGAGGAGTACCTCAGTAGGCTATGAGGGGGAGCACCTCTGTGTTAGTGCGGTAAACCCGTGGTGGGGAGTGCCTCTGTGTGACATGGCAGACCCATGGTACTTGACAAGAGGAGTACCTCAGCAGTCCAAGGATAGTGGGAAGTGCCTCTGTGTGATGCAGTAGGACCACTATACACATTAGAGGAGGAGTACGTCGTGAGTCGTGGTTTCGATAATAAAAATCCTGGTTTGAGCAGAGTCAATGACTTTTGTGTTTTCCTCATGATTGATATGGGTTACTAGATAACATAGGAATATGTATGGGCATATACCTAAGTATTGGTTATCTGTTGATTTCATACTTTGGGGTTTATCCTTGTTGGATTTTGTGAGACCTCGAGGGTCTTGGGGTCCCTACTGAGTATCGTTATACTCACCCATTCATGAACTATGCCCGCATCTCGTTGTGTTGGTTGCAGATGATGGGAAACACTGACTGAGGTATAGTGTAGCAGAACCGCACGGTACTCGGAGGTGGACCACTCGGTGTGACGGTACACGGAGGAGAAGGATGGATGTGGAGAGCTGAAGAGGAGGACATCTGTACCTACCCTTTAGGTAGGAAACCCGAAGGAAGACCCAGTAGCTGCTTTAATTTTCTTCAGTTGTACTTTCTTTTAAGTTGTACTTGTACATTCCTGTTGGGCTTGTATTTCCGGACCCTTTTACTTTCATGCACTTCTTTTTTATACAGTTTTACTTAGTGTTTTGGTTCTAGTTGTGTACTCTAATATGTTTGTTTATAGTTATAAAGGAAATTCCTTCCTAGTTTTGGGATTTACGCCTTTGGTGCTAGTCACTAGCCCCAGGCCTATGGAAGGTGGGCTTGGGGTTGTTACGATACAGGCCCCGGAGGATGGGTCGTGAAAAATTGGTATCAGAGGAGTTGGTTCTACCGTAGAACTTAGAAGTATGATCTTTATTTTCTATGAAGAAATAGTTTTAAGGGTACTAAGTGTGGTTTTTAGTTCAGGGAGTCCAGTGTTGGTGTGGGAAGCCGACGTATCAATACACCAGGACCCTGACATATGATTTATGACTCAGTGCACGAAATCACTGATTGTGTGCGTATTTCCAAAAGTTTTCTTTAAGTCATCTCAACTAGGTCAGCTCAACAGGTATAATATTTTAACCGTGTCACTGCAGTTTCTTTCAGGATGCCTCCACTTGGACGACTAGTTAGAGCCCCAAAATTCATACACATTGATAGCCCACCGATTGATGGGGCCTCGTTGCATGGCCCCTTACCAGCGGAGGCACCAGCAGTACTACTTTCCGTTGCGAAACTAATGCCACCAGCCCTAGTAGAAAACGATGGACACCACTTGATCATGTTGCACAAGTTCCAGTAGTAGAGGACACCTAGGTTCAGGGGATATACGGACCCGCAGGCAGCTAAGGATTGGTTGTAGTCTACGGTGAGAGTCTTCGGGATAGTAGGGACACTAGAAGACTTCATTGTGATCCTTTTCTTGAGTCTATTTCAGGAATAAGTAGGCAGATGTTGGATCCTGATACTTCAGGTTCATGACAAGGTGACCCTACTCTGGGCGGACATCGAGAGCCTGTTCCGAGTGGAGTTTTTACCTTCCACCCTTTGTGCAGTATGGATACAGGAGCTACTTCATCGACAGTAGGGAAGCATGACAGTAGAACAGTAGTCAGTGTGGTTCACCGATCTCTCGTGCTAATCCAATGATATGGTACAAGACCCATTCTTTAGGGCCTGGACCTTCGTGCAAGGGCTCAAGTGAGATATCATAGCTCTGATGATCTCACTTACTATTCCAACACATATGGGGTGCTAGAGAGATCCCTCTTAGTGGATATTTTCCTTTCTGAGCAGTCACCAGCAGCGAGACCCACTACTAGCCAACAGGCAGTGGAGTTTTCTGAAGCTCGTAGTAGACAGATGTCGTAGAGGTCCAAGAGGACCAGACCTATAGGTGGTTGACTGCATGACTCAGGATCGGTTGTGTGGGGTACACAGAGAAGAGACTCACATATCAGTGGCAGACAGTATTACTCATGCGGCGGGCAGGATAACATGTCTTGTGACTGTCCGACCCACCGTTCAGATGATCAGCAGACAGTTGAGGGACCTCCTAGGTAGAGATAGAGGTTCGATCGAGGTGGTCCACAGGGAGCATGTGGATGTGACAGAGGAGCTGGACGTGCAGCCGGCGGTGGATGACGTTACAAGGTGTTACCACCACCACCACCAGGAGGCCCACCCCGACCACAGGGAGCAGGTGGACAGGGGAAAGCTCAGACTCATGTAGCTAAGGTCTGTGATCACGATACTCCATTGATGATTCAAGGTATGATCTGTTTCTAATCCACCTTAGCTGCACTTCTTATGGACAGAGGTGACAGTCACTCTTTCATTGCCACTAGGCTTATTCGGATCTCGGAGATTCCGACATAGCTGTTGGCACGATCCTTATGGATAGAGACTCATATGGGAGTAGACTCGATGATTATGCACTGGTGATAGCAGTGCAAGCTTACTCTATGAGGCGAGAACTTTGGCTGGGATCTCCTAGTAGCAGCTTTGAGGCCTTACAATGTCATCTTCGGTATGGACTGGTTATCTACAGTCCATGCTCAGATTGACTGTATTAGGGGAAAAGTGCGGTGTGTCCGCACAGATGGGACCAGGTTTACCTTCACTGGCGAGAATGGAACCTTTTCAGCACATGACAGACATACTCGGAGGAGGGTGCAGCTGATCACACACTAGTTGGCATTGCTTAACCTCGGAGTAGTTTATGTGGAGAGTCCGACTCATCCTGTAGTAATGGACCAGTACGTGGATTTTTTTCCCTAACGATGTTCTAGGACTACCTCATCCCAGAGAGGTGGACTTATACATTGACCTATACCCTTAGAAGACACAGATATCTAATCAATCATATCATATGGCTCAAATAGAGCTTCTTGAGCTATGGGTACAACTAGAGGACTTTCAGGGGAAAGGATTCATATGACCTAGTGTTTCTCCCTATGCAGCCCCGATTCTGTTTTCCAAGAAGGCAGATGGGAGGTTGAGGTTTTGTGGTGACTACTGTCTCGTGCACCTTGTGACCATGAAGAAAAATTACCCACTCACTAGGATTGAAGATCTCTTCGATCAACTGAAGGGAGCATAGTGGTTCTCGAAGATAGACCTCAGATGAGGCTATCACCATCTCAGAGTTAGAGACGAGGATGTGCAGAAGACAGCCTTCCGGTGTCGTTACAGCCACTACATGTTCTTGGTTATGCCCTCTGGCGTAACCAAATCTCCAGCAGGGTTAATGGGACTCATGAATAGGATCTTCTGGCCTTACCTCGATCGCTTTGTCGTAGTCTACATCGACGACATTCTGATCTACTTGACTACTGAGGGGGATCATGCCTACCATTTGTAGTTTGTATTGGACACAATCTGAGAGAACCATCTTTATGGTAAGTACTTGAAATCCCAGTTCTAGATTCTAGAGGTTACCTTTGTGGGACACGTCATCTTAGAGGCTGGAGTTACAGTGGATCCAATGAATATTGAGAGGGTATTTCCATGGGAGCCACCCTGGAGTATGACGGAGCTACAGATTTTCCTCAGATTGGTTGGATACTACTAGAGGTTTATTCCAGACTTCTCTAGAGTTGCAACACCAATATCAGCCTTGATAAAGAAGGGGAAACCCATTATGTGGTCGGAGAAATGCCAACAGAGCTTTCAAGAGCTAAGGTAGAGGCTGACACATGCCCCCATCTTGAGGCTTCCAGAGGAAGGCGTAGGGTACGTAGTTTACTGAGATGCATCAGGGTCCAGACTTGGGTGTGTCCTACTGAAGGAGAGAGCAGTGATCACATATGGTTCTCAGAAGCTAAGAAAACATGTGAAGAACTATTCTACCCATGACCTGGAGTTAGCAGCAGTGGTCTTCACCTTGAAGATGTGGAGACACTATCTGGTGGGAGAACAATTTACCGTGTACTCTAATCAAAAGACTCTCAGGTATATCTTCTATTTAGAGGATCTGAACCTAAGATATCAGTGATGGCTTGAGATTCTCTAGGAATATAACTTTGAGATAGTCTATACTAATGGAATGGAGAACATTGTTGTTGATGCACTCAGTAAGAGATCTGGTATACAACTGCTAGGAGAGGTGAGAGAGCAGCTGGCTCCTTTATGGATATCCTTTGTGGATAGAGATGGGGTAGCCTTTTTACAGTCTCAAGCAGTCACTCCCCCACTTCTTCAGTTAGTCAGGGAAGCGTAGCATGGGGACGCTGACTGTGAGACATGATGTGCTCAGATATCCACAGGGTGGGCACCTGATGGATTTTATGAAGGTGGGGAGCACATAATCCTTTTTAGGGGATGTAACTTGGTACCAGTGGCACATTAGGAGGAAGTGTTGAGGTATTTCCACATATCCCCTCTATCAGTACATCCAAGAGTGGTGAATATGTACTAGGACCATTGATGACAGCACTGGTAGCCAGGTATGAAGAAGGCAGTAGCAAAGTTTGTCTCACGGTGCCTTACTTGTCAGCAAGTGAAGGAAGAGCACTAGGTACCATAAGGCTTGGTTCAGCCTTTAGAGGTCCCATAGTGGAATTGGGATGGTATATCCATGGACATCATGATGGGTCTTCCATGTACATCCAGGGGACATGACTCGATTTGGGTGATCATAGACCGACTCACCAAGTCAGCCCACTTCCTCCTGATCAGAGAGTAGGGTTCAGTAGAATGCTAGGGATGCCTCTATATGCATGAGATTGTGCTTTTACATGGTATAACTTCAAAAATTGTCTCCAATAATGACAAAAAATTTACTTCCTAGCTATGGAAGGGGTTTTAGGAAGCTATCGGGACACAGCTTCGCTTGAGCACCACCTTCCATCCTTAGACAGATGGTCAGACTGAGCAGACCATTCAGACCCTTGAGGACATGCTACGTGCATGTGTCCTCGACTTTGGTAATAGATGGGAGGATCACTTACCTTTTGTGGAGTTTTCCTAAAACAATAGTTATCACTCCAACATAGTGATGACACCTTTTTAGGCCTTGTACGAGTGACCTTGCAGATCACCCTTGAGCTGGACTGACCTAGGGGAGTCCCAACTAGTGGGACTAGAGATGGTTAAATCTACCACTGAGAAGGTGCAAATCATTCAGTAGAAGATGAATTCTGCACAGGGCTGGCTTAAATTGAATACTGACAAGTGATGGAGACCTCTGGAGTTTGTGGATTGCGACCACATCTTTCTATGGGTCTCACCTCGATGTGATCTATAGAGATTTGGCCGAGGCGGCAAGTTATATCTGAGATTCATCGGTCCTTTACAACTCCTCAGAAGATTATCCAAGGTGGCTTACCACTTAGCTCTTCCACCTTAGTTGCACTAGGTGCACAACTTCTTCCACATATCTCATCTTAGGAGATATGTGCATGACCCTTCCCACATCATTGACCATGGAGAGATAGACATCGATGATGGGGCGAATTTTACAAAGGTTCCAGTGGAGATTAAGGATCAACATGAGCGTGTCCTACATGGATGGTCGATACCTATGGTATGCGTACACTGGCCGCACGAGGACCTCCAGCAGAGAAAATGGGAGTAGGAGGCTCAGATGCATGTTCAGTACCCCCATTTGTTCCCATAGTTCGAGTTGTAGATTACAGGGATGTAAAGACCTGAGGTAGGGAGAATGTAATAACCCATGATTTTTGTGGAATTGTTTTAAATACATGGGAGTTTTATGAGTCCGGGAAAATTTACGGTGCAAGATTCCAAGGCCCGGTGTGTCTGGATTCATTTTCTAAAGTTTTGTTCAGGTTTGTTCAGTAAACGTACAAGCGAGTTTATATAACTTTTGAACCAGTGCTTGGAACTGAAATCTGAGGGCAGCGTTGAACTCTCAGCACCGATATTTTCTTAAGAATACATTCACCTTGATGAAAGTTGGTTGATAATGAATGTTAGTTTTTGAGTTTTTAAGATTTATTTAAATAAAAATAAATTGTGACTTTATTTTTATTCTTGGTGGTTAAAACCTCCAAGAGGAGGTTAGAGGTGGGGCCCACCACACCATAACTTCCACTGGGATGATAATTTTGGTGTGGACGACCCGGGCTTGTAAACCCTTGGAACCCCCCATTTAAGGTGGAGAAACTCTTCAACTCCCCTTTATTTAATTTTTTTTTCAACCCTCTTTATGTAATTCAGCCAACTCCACCCCATTAATTAAATGAGTTGTCTCATTTAATTATACACCACAATTTGAATTTTTTTGCTAACAATTAATAGACAACGCTTTCTTATATTTTTTTCCCTTGGAATTTTGGTGGATCATGGGAGAAGAGAGAACTCTCTCCAATGAAAACTGCTCTTCAATGAAGAATGCTCTTCCAGTGAAGAACGCTCTCAAAACGAAGAATGCCGGCAAGGGACGCCTTCGATTACGAAGAATGACCCCCTCCGGCCTTCTTCCTCAGACTCCTTCGATGTGGGACGTGTTCGCCTACCATGGATCGACGACTATCTTTCGGCGACGTTAACGAATGATGAATGAAGAAACTAAGGTAGGGGGTTTACTTTGAGTAATATCCTATTTCTTTTTCTCACCTTCGGTTGGAATGGAAACATTCCGGAGATTGAAATTAACAATTGAAAATAATCTTCTTACTTTTTGATGAGCCGATTGTTACCAACCTAAATGCGGAGGATGCAGGACAAACCAATATGGTCAGACCCCTCCAACGATATTGTTTATGATGAACCTCGGCATGGCGATGATGTGAGAGAACGACGAAGGCAGCGATGAAGGCCGCACTACCGTGGCCTTTGCGAATCGCACCGCTTCCTGCGGTGCACCAATGCTTCCAACCGAACCCCGTCGGCCCGAGCGGCACCCAGCACACCTACACACGGCCTCCCGGTGCCTAGGCTAATGCGCGGCCCGCCTACCTGTGGCCTCCCGGCGCCCTGCCCGGCTTGTGGCCCACCTGCCCGCGGCCTCCCCATGCCCTGTCCGGCGTGCGTACCGGCTTCCCGCAACCTCCCGATGCTCGGCCTGCCTGCCTGTGGGCTCCCGGCGCCCTGCCCGGCCGCTGCCTCACCCTGGCCGGTGCCCTGCCGGTACCCCCAGGGCCTACCCAGACCCTGTCGTACCCTACCCAGTACACCTGCGGCCTGCCCAGCATCCAACCAGCCTTCCCACACTCCGCACGGCCGGCCAGTTGGACTCCTGACTAGCCCGAACTATCGGGATGAGTCGCCTGAGCCACGCCCCTCATGGCGAGGGCCGAACCGGCCCTGGCTTTCGGGCAGAGTTTCCTACGAGGTGACCACCGGGCTGAACCCCCCATGTAGTCCATTGGGCCAGGCCCAACGGATGGGGCCGAACATAACGGGCTGACCGAGTCCACCCAGACCGGGTTGGCCCAGTCTGGGTTTGGCCGAGACGGTCCGACCGGGTCGAATCGGGCCCATGCCCATTACTGACCCCATTACCTTCTTTGGTCATATCTTTGGCACCAGACATCCATTTGACGAACCATCAGTAGTGTCAGTATTCTTGGAGCGAAGACACCCATTTTAGAATACCCCACTAGAGTTCGGGGTATAGTTGAGATATGATCATGTTGGATCATACACAAATCCAAACGGGACCCCGGGATAAGAAAGATAATAACTAACAGACTAGGCATCTGATTGACGCATCGTCTGTTGTGTTGAGACCCCTATGACGTGGAGGAACATTGAGATACTTCTTTGAGGCACTTCATGATAGTTGGAGTATCAACCAGTAGCTCATGGAGGGGATCCTTCTAGAGGCGATCGGACAATGTATGGAGACCTTGTAGCTGACTAAGACCTGACGACTTCTTGACCGATTCGACTTGGAGTGGCTCGACTAGCCCAGTGGGGACTGCCTCTGTGTGATGCGGAAAACCCACTGTGGGGAACTCCTCTGTGTGAGGGTGGCAGACCCATGGTACTTGACAGGAGGAGTACCTTAGCAGGCTATGAGGGGGAGCACCTTTGTGTAGGCGTGGCAGACCCATGGTGGGAAGCGCCTATGTGTGACGCGGCAAACCCACGATACTCGATAGAAGGAGTACCTCAGTAGTCCATGGATAGTGGGAAGTACCTCTGTGTGACGCGACAGGAACACTGTATAATAATTTAAAATTATGATCCTCAAACATTTTATTAGTAAATTATTTTCTAGAGGGATACTTCACACACTCTTTTAAAATTATTTAACTAAGATTTATCTCAGACTCCTTAATCTTTTATTTCATTTCCTTTATCCGGGTATCCCTTTTATTCAAATTATAGCCAGATTCATTTATTGATGTTCATCTCTATTAATGATGTGACTTATTAGGGATGAGAAAAAAATTCAAATCTATTTCTAAGACCACTCACTTTCCAATCTCATTCGACATTTTTTATGTAGTCCACTTTATTCTTTAATTTTAGAAGCCATCTTATTTATGTCAAAATTTAGGGCCCCCAATTCACTTTTGAGCCTCTTGATTTCTATTCACAGATATACAATGGATTCATAGTCCGATTTTTGTATAATCACTCTTGGAGCTAGCTTCTCATGTAGTTATTGGATTTTTTTCAATAGGCTATCACTTAATTGAATCCTATACATTTTTTTCATTTCATACCTATATGAGTTTTTAATGTATAGATGTGTTTCAGTTTCACTACTAATACCTAACAGAACAAATTTATTCACAAACTCATTATCTTAAAATGGATCCATAATACTTTTCATTTACATAATTTCATCCTATAGAGAATAAACTACTTTATTTAATTCTTTAGAAGAAGCATTCAGGTTTTCAATCACCTTGTCTTTATCATAAATTCTTATTTGAAGTCCATCTCTTATTTCAAGTTCATTTTACTAGATAATTTATTGAACATATTATTCTCAAGTTAGTTAATATTTCTATCCAAATCATCTACATATTCATTATATTCGTTCAATAAACCACTAATATATCAATATTTTCTCAGTAAATATCTTATTCCTCAATTAAAAATTGGTGATATTCCTGATGTTCACTATTTTCATCTTTTTATTTCATTTCATGAATTTATATCACGTCAATTAGAAATATAAATTTATATACTTAAAGGAGACTTTAATAATACTATTAAAATCAAATAATATTTAATAATTAGAATCATTATGTAACACCCCAGGTAAATAAGGAATATGAAATTTTCATATTTATACATATTTGTGAATAAAATATTAATATGACTTTAAAGGGGACGCTATGCTCGATGGCGTACCCAACACGCAACAATGAGTTTCTTGGGAATCTTACATTGCACTCTAATAATAAAATAATATTATTTTAAATGGTAGTTAACATGTAGCCGTTGTAATGGTGGGAAAGGATAGAAATAACTAAAATATGATTATATATGTTCTTAAATATTTTTACATTTTTACCATAAAAGATAAAGGCTTAAAATATGGAAAGAATTCAATTTTAGGCGTATATGCCCTAGTTTTCACTAAAGGTTCACTTATCACCTTTTGATGGAGAACCGTCATTAAATTTAGTTTTGTTCAATCTTAAACATTCTATTGGACCAAATAATGCTCTTCTTAAGAATCGGGACATCAAAATTTACTTTGTGTAAATTTTTGGTATCTTTCCGATAAAGTTCATTTTTTTAATGAATAGTGTAAAATGTTGTATTTTAATTCAAAACCACTTTTTAATCTAATTTATTTATATGATTAGATTATATTTTGAATTGGTTTTAAAGTGAAATTAGAAAATATTTTTACCATTAAATCCAATAGTGGTCGTTGGAATCAATTTCACTTTGAAATCAGACTTAAACTAGTGTCAATCTTTTGATACTTATTGTTTCATAAAACACGCTATTTGTCATGACAGCGGGAATTAATTATTAAATTAATTAATGTGACTTATATGTTTTGAATTTTGTAAAACGGACTTCATTTTTGAATTCAGAATATCAAATATAGCTTTGGGTGAATTTTTGGGATTTTTCTGAAAAACTTCAATTTTTGATGAATAGTGAAACCACTAAGTGGTACTTATAAAAACTGATTTTCCGTTTACATGAAATTTTGCCATAATTGTGTTTTGATTTTCAAAAATCCGACATACATGGTTGTCATTAAGAAGTAAAATGTGGTTCAATGAGATTAAAATAATTTTTTGGTGAATAGTAACTTATTAAGTTTTTATTCGCGATTAGTGGTAATTAGTGTAGTTTAAGGTACAAATAATGCTTTAATAAAATTAGATGAGCTTGACACATGTCTTACCCTAATTTGTTGTATCATGGCCGACCAAGACAAGCCATGGGTCAACTTGGGGACCCCATGGATCCACTTTGGTTGGGGAATGACATAAATAACATTTTATTTAATGTAAAAGTAAAATTGACACAAACACGATATGTTTTACTAAAACAATTTTTAAGTGGGGTTATACAAGTAATATTTTTTATTATAAATATTCATTGGAAATCTAAAAAGATTTCCTACATCATAGTATTTTTTTATAATTTTTAGACATTAAATATATTAAATTATTTATGACATAATAATGATGCAGCGATGACATCATTATTTGACGATTTAAATAAAATGGAAAGATAATGTAAAATCTATGAACTACACATGTCCAAAACTTATTGGATGAGTGGATTTAGAAGCCTTATCACCTTATCCACGAATTATATCAATGTGGGACCTTTTTAAACCGAAACACATTTTCAAATAAAGTAATATTTCTTTACTTTCCAAAAGTGCCCCTCCTCTCCTCTTATAAAAGGCCCCCACCTCTACCTCATTTAACACACTCCTAAAGCCTTTGGCTCGGCCAACCCCTGCCCATTGTTTCTCTCCACATCCCTATCCTCATCTTAGAGGATTCCCTTTGGGAAGAATCCTTTAAAAGGAAGCCTTTAGGCTCAAATCAAAAGGAGTTACACTTTTAAAGGTAATTCACTCTCTCATGTTCATTTGTTTTATTTTTCTTCTCCAACCCCCTAAACTCTTTTTATTTACTTCTTTTGTAACAACACCAGTATCGTAAATATACTAGGATGTTGTTATAAGATTTATTCGAGCTACACTCTCACACAACTACATCAAATGGTTAAAGAACATATGGTTTCTGTGGATGGTGAAATTCTGCCTCCCGAAACGATGATTGTTCAATACTCATTTAACACCTTCAAAGGTGGCCATTATGATGTCAATATTTTTATATATGATATATAATATGTTTATGTTTTATTTATGCTTCTGTATTTTTCATTTTTGTCTTACCTTTATGGCTTCCATTATGGGTATACGCGATATCTTCATTTAAGGAAGTGCGGACTACCGCCCCCTCAAAGTGATTTGATTCGTTAAATACCATATGTGGGATGTATAAAGGATGGAAATATGATATTATATATGATATTATACTGGAATTATAATATACCTTTATATAATTATTATTCCATTCTATAAAATACGAAATATAAATGAAAGTAGCGTTCATGCGTACGTACGGCTTACCGTCTCCATGAACGGTGCATTTCATTTCTTACCTCTAAATGATTATGTAATGTTATAAATGCATGAATGTACTGGATATATATGAAATATATGATATCTACATAATGAATACAATTCTGGATATAATAAACATTTGGCCACACGAACAACATGTAATTGTAAGAAGTCCACTTTCGACTTAAGAACCAAATATCGGCAAAACAAATATTATTAACTTAAATGATTACATAATGTTTATGACATGGTAAGAAGTGGTATAAAAGTAATAATGAACTTGAAAAAGGTTCTTAAGGAATTAGAAATTAACTCAAGTTTATTATTCAGGAGATTAAAGAACGATCGAGTCAAGTCGGACCCGAGGTAAGGGATCTTACTCCTCTCTTTCTTTTTAAGTACACTCTTTTATGTCATTCCTTTTAAAGCTCATCTTTCTTGTTATTGGGATGATATTTTATATTAAACTTACTGTAATTTTTATTTTCATGTGATGAGAGACCCTATTCTCTCTCATCAATCCATTTTGGAAGTTTTGAGTGGCGCCGTTAGGCTGCCGAACTTTCGTAAGAGATCTAACTTCTCTCTTTCTTTTTAAGTACTCTCCTTTAAGTCACTTCTTTTAAGATCCTCTTTGTAATGTTGGGGGATGTTCTTTTATATTACTATTTCTGTACATTTTATTTTAATGTGATTAGATACCCTATTTGATCTCATCAATCCATATTCGGAAGTTTTATGTGGCGTCGTTAGGCTGCCGAGTTTTCGTAAGGGATTTTTCATCTCACTTTTATTCCTGTGAGATTTATGCTACATTTGCCACAAATTCCATTGAGTGGTGTATGTACTGCCCATTATTCTACTAATTTTGTAATATAATTTCGTTTATGAGTATTTATATCAATGATCTATTGTCCTTCTTTCATGGGTTGTATGTTTTGAAAGATACCCATGTCGGTAAGGGAACCTTTCACCCTCCTCTTTTTTTAAAAGACTTCTTTTGTTGGGTCTTTTAATTTACATATTGTTATGATGGGAGATGTTCTAATATATCCTTATTGATGTAAATTTTATGTCCAAGTGATGAGATACACTTTTTATCTCTCATCAACTCATTTTGATGTGATGTCGGTAGGCTGTCAAGGGAACTTTTTAACCCAATTTCGATTTCTTTGGGTTCAACATGTAGTCATTGAATATGTCATCCATTGAATATGTGTGAATGACCTTTTATTGTTTTACACTTAATATCAACTTATATTGGGTGTATTTATATTTTTCACACATATTTTTGAGATTGATTTGTCCTTAATTTAAGGATACCTTCTTTATAAGGGATTTCATCACATTTGACATTTCTATTGAGGGTTCATTGTTGTTATGCACCAATTCACTCTTATATGGTGTATATACTGTCCTTTGGAGTATTATATCATGAATCCATTTATTCTCATGATATTATATAGTTCTGACTAAATGTTATTCCTCAATTGTTGTATTCAAGTGTCTCTAATTTTGGTAAAACCACTTTAACCAAAATATCGTTTTAAATGTTTTAATTATTTGTTCTTATTAATATCCATGTTTTCAAAATGTTTTTAAGGATTTATTTATATGGATATTAATGGTTTAAAATGTTAAAAGCTTCAAGGTGGTATGGGACACTTTGATTCAAAAATCTCTTTATTAAATGTTTTAAATGGTTTTGGAAATGGTTTCTTTTTGAATGGATTCATTATTTCAATATACTAAAATGTTATATTGGGATGTGGAAATGCTATGTTTCATTTATGCATGTTTTATGTGATACGATTATGTTATGGTCCTTGGGCATTGTTATGAAGAACGGGTGGTTCCGTGATAAACTAAGGGCGGGTGAGCCCGTTATAGCTCTCCAATGCATTGGGTAACGCGAAGGAGTGAAACGTTAAGGTTTCTCCGAAGTGATTTAGCGAATATACTGTGATGGGTATTCCAAACGTAACAAAGAGGGTTACTCCCTATGTAAGAATGTTATGAATACCTCAAGTTACCTTTATGTCTTATGTTTTCTATGATTTATTCATGATTTGATATGCCTATGTTTTATGGGTAAAGTATGATTTCATTCTTGTGTATATATGAACTCATCTTTCCTTTCCATTTTTTTATAACCCTTACTGAGCTTTTTATGCTCATCCCAAGTTTTTGAAATGCTTTTCACAGGTCAAGGGAAGGTACATGATGTGACGATAGTGTCAAGGATGTGTCAAGAAAGAATCTGTGTTTTATTTTAAATAGGTTTCCATTGATGGGAAGAATTAATATTGTCTTTTATGTAACCACCTTGTTTAAATGTGGAATGTAATGCAAGTTTCATGATCTAATTCTCTAAAAATCTAAACCTGAAAAGATCCTCAAGGTCTAATCTTGTAATAACTCAAGTTTAAGTAAGGTTTAAGGCTGGGGCCTTATAGTTGGTATCAAAGGTCGGTTTAGATAACTTTAGAGGTTAGGGTATTCTTTAAGCATAATTGACAATTACCATAATGGTTAGGATTTCATAAAGAGTCTTAGTTTTAGATAAAGTGAATGAGTAAGTATATCTTATTTTCTATCTTACTCATTAGTACATGATGGTTTTGTTGATATACTCACACTGACCTTTTTGGTTTTAGTAAATGGTTGGATCTAGCAGGCACCATAGTAACAGTGGATGTGAAGGAAACTGTGACAGTTTTTTGAGCAAGCAACTGAATTATATGGGAGCTGCAATGAGAACTCTTTTTATTATCCTCAACCAACTATCTGGAGTCATGATTTACCACCTAAACCTTGGAGATTTCTCTAAGGCATCATATATGCAAGAAAAAAATCCCTACGGAAGTACAGGTAATAATAATAAAGGTAAGTGTGTTCAAAAACCTATGTGTCAAAGATGTGGAAAGAAACACCTAGGAAAATGTTTCAAAGGGACAGAAATATGCTATATATGTGGAAATTAAGGTCATAAAGCAAGAACCTGCCATGGAAAAAGGAAGCATCCAGTTGACTCGAGGAAAGGGAAAGAAGTTCTTTCTGAGGGATCAATTGAATGTTTTAAATGTGGTGTGCATGGTCATTATGCAAACACATGTCCTATGAAGAAGTTTCGTGAATGGGGTCAACAAGAGTGTACCAATATTCGTTTACCAATACCTAATGCCATTCCGATTTAGGATGAAGAAACTGACAATGACCAATCAAAGGTATGTACTATTTCATGACTATTGTTTTCTTATTTTGAAATCTTAGGATATGATTCATGATTTTGTTTGTAGGAAAGAGGTATTTCAGAATAAGTTGGAAAGGAATGGATAATGGATCATGAAGAATGTTGAATGAGTAAGATGTCAACATATAAGGGCTTCAAGAGTTAGGGTGAAATTTTTAAGATTATTAAGTCTCTTTTGATGATGGGGTTACATTAGAAGACTTTTTATATTATGTGTAACCCTGATGTTTAATATAGGCAAATTTTATTCAAGTAATAGTTATCTTTTATTTTGTGGACATAGTTATAAAGAACCATTTGGGTTTATATGATCCTTACTTTTGAGGTAATTATGGGTTACCATATGTTATGATTGAAGTGAAATGCATGAGATAAAATTGAGGTTAAATTATGTTATGGTTATTTTTGATGATTTTATCCCTTTTTGGGTAATGATTTGAGAATTATATAGTTTTGGAAAAAGGACAACACGCAGACCGTGTGACAACCCGTCGTGTTGGACAATGCTGCGGGAATCGAACCCACAACCAAAGTGTGACTGGTATTTATCGCCTACCACTGGACTACGTGAAGTCCCTGGTTAGTTTGACTGATTATTTTTAGTTATATGATTTTATTAATTAAGAGTAAGTTGATTTTGGAGGATATGTGATTGGGATAATTACTTTTCAATGTGAGACTTTAGGAGCAACTGATGTTGTTTGGAGATAAATGTTACAATTTAACTTGGAAGACTATGTGACTAAATCCTTCAAATATTTGGGTTTCAATCTTATATTGGTTTACTTTGAAGAATTTTATGGACAAATTGTTTATCGGATGGTCCTCGTTGAACTTTGGGTTTTGTTGGACAAATTTTGGAGATTAAGAATAGATTTTCTTTTTATAAGGGGTTATCCTTTTCTGGATTATCTGATCTTGTACTAACCTTTTTGGTTTTGGTTTTGTTTAAAGCCTAAATACATGGGATGTATATAGTTCTCTTTTGGGGATTAGGTGATTCTCTAGAAGTTGATTATAGTACTCTTAATGCGAACAAGTCTCCCTAAATACTCGTCTTTTGGAAAAAATATGAGTTTGACTAAGGAATCTAGTAAAAGTTGAAAGTCAACATGATAAGTGATTATGCTTCCTTATGAATAAATTCCTCAATAAAAAGTAACTTAAAACAAAAATGTTGTCTATTAACTTTTCCTACTGGGGAACCCAACACCGTTTAACCCATCACAAGTTTGTGATTTTCTTATTGTTAACTTTCTCCTAAACATGTTTTCTATCACTCTCCATCGGAACATGACCCTATGTTTTCTCCTCCATGTCCATATTTTCATACTTAGAATCCAAGTATGGGTTAACTTGGGTGACCTCTGTGCTTATCTTTCTTTATTTTAAAGTGATTGTTTTACCGACTCTTGTTTCGATGTGGGACGTTCAAGGATGTTTCCAAGCGCAATTTTAAAATTGCGAGGACGCAATTCCCAAAAGGGGGGAAGGATGTAACACCCCAGGTAAATAAGGAATATGACATTTTCATATTTATACATATTTGTGAATAAAATATTAATATGACTTTAAAGGGGACGCTATGCTCGATGGCGTACCCAACACGCAACAATGAGTTTCTTGGGAATCTTACGTTGCACTCTAATAATAAAATAATATTATTTTAAATGGTAGTTAACATGTAGCCGTTGTAATGGCGGGAATGGATAGAAATAAATAAAATATGATTATATATGTTCTTAAATATTTTTACATTTATACAATAAAAGATAAAGGCTTAAAATACGGAAACAATTCAATTTTAGGCGTATATGCCCTAGTTTTCACTAAAGGTTCACTTATCACCTTTTGATGGAGAACCGTCATTAAATATAGTTTTGTTAAATCTTAAACAATATATTGGACCAAATAAAGCTCTTCTTAAGAATCGGGACATCAAAATTTACTTTGTGTAAATTTTTGGTATCTTTCCGATAAAGTTCATTTTTTTAATGAATAGTGTAAAATGTTGTATTTTAATTCAAAACCACTTTTTAATCTAATTTATTTATATGATTAGATTATATTTTGAATTGGTTTTAAAGTGAAATTAGAAAATATTTTTACCATTAAATCCAATAGTGGTCGTTGGAATCAATTTCACTTTGAAATCAGACTTAAACTAGTGTCAATCTTTTGATACTTATTGTTTCATAAAACACGCTATTTGTCATGACAGCGGGAATTAATTATTAAATTAATTAATGTGACTTATATGTTTTGAATATTGTAAAACGGACTTCATTTTTGAATTCAGAATATCAAATATAGCTTTGGGTGAATTTTTGGGATTTTTCTGAAAAACTTCAATTTTTGATGAATAGTGAAACCACTAAGTGGTACTTATAAAAACTGATTTTCCGTTTAAATGAAATTTTTCCATCATTGTGTTTTGATTTTCAAAAATCCGACATACATGGTTTTCATTAAGAATTAAAATGTGGTTCAATGAGATTAAAATAATTTTTTGGTGAATAGTAACTTATTAAGTTTTTAATCGCGATTAGTGGTAATTAGTGTTGTTTAAGGTAAAAATAATGCTTTAATAAAATGAGATGAGCTTGAAATATGTCTTACCCTCATTGGTTATATCATGGCCGACCAAGACAAGCCATGGGTCAACTTGGGGACCCCATGGATCCACTTTGGTTGGGAAATGACATAAATAACATTTTATTTAATGTAAAAGTAAAATTGACACAAACATGATATGTTTTACTAAAACAATTTTTAAGTGGGGTTATACAAGTCATCTTTTTGATTATAAATATTCATTGTAAAGCTAAAAAGATTTCCTACATCATAGTATTTTTTTTATAATTTTTAGACATTAAATATATTAAATTATTTATGACATAATAATGATGCAGCGATGACATCATTATTTGACGATTTAAATAAAATGGAAAGATAATGTAAAATCTATGAACTACACATGTCCAAAACTTATTGGATGAGTGGATTTAGAAGCCTTATCACCTTATCCACGAATTATATCAATGTGGGACCTTTTGAAACCGAAACACATTTTCAAATAAAGTAATATTTCTTTACTTTCCAAAAGTGCCCCTCCTCTCCTCTTATAAAAGGCCCCCACCTCTACCTCATTTAACACACTCCTCAAGCCTGGCTCGGCCAACCCCTACCCATTTTTTCTCTCCACATCCCTCTCCTCATCCTAGAGGATTCCCTTTGGGCAGAATCCTTTCAAAGGAAGCCTTTAGGCTCAAATCAAAAGTAGTTACACTTTTAAAGGTAATTCACTCTCTCATGTTCATTTGTTTTATTTTGCTTATCCAACCCCCTAAACTCTTTTTATTTACTTCTTTTGTAACAAAACCAGTATCTTAAATATACTAGGATGTTGTTATAAGATTTAATCTAGCTACACTCTCACACAACTACATCAAATGGTTAAAGAACATATGGTTTCCGTGGATGGTGAAATTCTACCTCCCGAAACGATGATTGTTCAATACTCATTTAAAACCTTCAAAGGTGGCCATTATGATGTCAATATTTTTATATATGATATATAATATGTTTATGTTTTATTTATGCTTCTGTATTTTTCATTTTTGTCTTACCTTTATGGCTTCCATTATGGGTATACACGATATCTTCATTTAAGGAAGTGCGGACTACCGCCCCCTCAAAGTGATTTGATTCGTTAAATAACATATGTGGGATGTATAAAGGATGGAAATATGATATTATATATGATATTATACTGGAATTATAATATACCTTTATATAATTATTATTCCATTCTATAAAATACGAAATAGAAATGAAAGTAGCGTTCATGCGTACGTACGGCTTACCGTCTCCATGAATGGTGCATTTCATTTCTTACCTCTAAATGATTATGTAATGTTATAAATTCATGCATGTACTGGATATATATGAAATATATGATATCTACATAATGAATACAATTCTGGATATAATAAACATTTGGCCACACGAACAACATGTAATTGTAAGAAGTCCACTTTCGACTTAAGAACCAAATATCGGCAAAACAAATATTATTAACTTAAATGATTACATAATGTTTATGACATGGTAATAAGTGGTATAAAATTAATAATGAACTTGAAAAAGTTTCTTAAGGAATTAGAAATTAACTCAAGTTTATTATTCAGGAGATTAAAGAACGATCGAGTCAAGTCGGACCCGAGGTAAGGGATCTTACTCATCTCTTTCTTTTTAAGTACACTCTTTTATGTCATTCCTTTTAAAGCTCATCTTTCTTGTTATTGGGATGATCTTTTATATTAAACTTACTGTAATTTTTATGTTCATGTGATGAGAGACCCTATTCTCTCTCATCAGTCCATTTTGGATGTTTTGAGTGGCGCCGTTAGGCTGCCGAACTTTCGTAAGAGATCTAACTTCTCTCTTTCTTTTTAAGTACTCTCCTTTAAGTCACTTCTTTTAAGCTTCTCTTTGTAATGTTGGGGGATGTTCTTTTATATTCCTATTTCTGTACATTTTATTTTAATGTGATTAGATACCCTATTTGATCTCATCAATCCATATTCGGAAGTTTTATGTGGCGTCGTTAGGCAGCCGAGTTTTCGTAAGGCATTTTTCATCTCACTTTTATTCCTGTGAGATTTATGCTACATTTGCCACAAATTCCATTGAGTGGTGTATGTACTGCCCATTATTCTACTCATTGTGTAATATAATTTCATTTATGAGTATTTATATCAATGATCTATTGTCCTTATTTCATGGGTTGTATGTTTTGAAAGATACCCAAGTCGGTAAGGGAACCTTTCACCCTCCTCTTTTTTTAAAAGACTTATTTTGTTGGGTCTTTTAATTTACATATTGTTATGATGGGATATGTTCTAATATATCCTTATTGATGTAAATTGTATGTCCAAGTGATTAGATACACTTTTTATCTCTCATCAACTCATTTTGATGTGATGCCGTTAGGCTGTCAAGGGAACTTTTTAACCCAATTTCGATTTCTTTGGGTTCAACATGTAGTCATTGAATATGTCATCCATTGAATATGTGTGAATGACCTTTTATTGTTTTACACTTAATATCAACTTATATTGGGTGTATTTATATTTGTAACACATATTTTTGAGATTGATTTGTCCTTAATTTAAGGATACATTCTTTATAAGGGATTTCATCACATTTGACATTTCTATTGAGGGTTCATTGTTGTTATGCACCAATTCACTCTTATATGGTGTATATACTGTCCTTTGGAGTATTATATCATGAATACATTTATTCTCATGATATTATATATTTCTGACTAAATGTTATTCCTCAATTTTTGTATTCAAGTGTCTCTAATTTTGGTAAAACCACTTTAACCAAAATATCGTTTTAAATGTTTTAATTATTTGTTCTTATTAATATCCATGTTTTCAAAATGGTTTTAAGGATTTATTTATATGGATATTAATGGTTTAAAATGTTAAAAGCTTCAAGTTGTTATGGGACACTTTGATTCAAAAATCTCTTTATTAAATGTTTTAAATGGTTTTGGAAATGGTTTCTTTTTGAATGGATTCATTATTTCAATATACTAAAATGTTATATTGTGATGTGGAAATGTTATGTTTCCTTTATGCATGTTTTATGTGATACGATTATGTTATGGTCCTTGGGCATTGTTATGAAGAACGGGTGGTTCCGTGATAAACTAAGGGCGGGTGAGCCCGTTATAGCTCTCCAATGCATTGGGTAACACGAAGGAGTGAAACGTTAAGGTTTCTCCGAAGAGATTTAGCGAATATACTGTGATGGGTATTCCAAACGTAACAAAGAGGGTTACTCCCTACGTAAGAATGTTATGAATGCCTCAAGTTACCTTTATGTCTTATGTTTTCTATGATTTATTCATGATTTGATATGCCTATGTTTTATGGGGTAAAGTATGATTTCATTATTATGTATATATGAACTCATGTTTCCTTTCCATATTTTTATAACCCTTACTGAGCTTTTTATGCTCATCCCAAGTTTTTGAAATGCTTTTCACAGGTCAGGGGAAGGTACATGATGTGACGATAGTTTCAAGGATGTGTCAAGAAAGAATCCGTGTTTTATTTTAAATAGGTTTCCATTGATGGGAAGAATGAATATTGTCTTTTATGTAACCACCATGTTTAAATGTGGAATGTAATGCAAGTTTCATGATCTAATTCTCTAAAACTCTAAACCTGAAAAGATCCTCAATGTGTAATCTTGTAATAACTCAAGTTTAAGTAAGGTTTAAGGCTGGGGCCTTATACATTCACCTCAACTTTAGTATGAAATCCCATAGGATAATTACTCTTATTATTTTTCACCATCTTGAATTTGTTTATAAAGAAAAAATAACCAATAAAATTCTTTATCTTATCATATTTTTTTACTTTTGAAACCTTATATTAAGGTTTACATAAATTTATTTTCAAATATTTCTTTTATTTAAAATGAATCAAGATTATCATATATTTAAAAATTAGGTTCAAAAGAAATAATTTTCTTATTAATATCATAAAAAATAAATTTTAGAAAATTCTCTATTCCTAAATTACCCATTCATCCACTATTCTTGGATAGATTGATATCTTTTTTGATGTACTCCATAACATCCTTGACATAATATTGTATAAAAATAATAGGTTTTTATCCAAAAAAATATGTTTATTTGAAAAATAGTGTCTTCATGATATAATCCATGAGAAAAAAATCCAATATAGATTATGTGGCATACCACTATGACTAAACCAACCAATGATAATACTTGCTGCAACGAAAGGCACACAGATGGGTATATTAGGGTGATAATCAAATTAAAATTTTCTATTTAACATTTTTAATATTTATTTTTGGTATTTTCCCACATTCATTGTGAATGTGTTCAAACTATTACTCTTGTATATGAAATCACCAAAAAATATGTTGGAAACAAAGGAATGAGATAAACAAAATTATTTAGCGTGTTTCACCTTAATGGTTTATTATAAAGGATTAAACAAAAATGTTGTATCAAAAATCCAAAAAATACAATAAAATTTAACAGTTATGTGGATGAAAAGCTTCAGTGATGGTCACTCATTATTAGGCTCATTGTTATTACAATTTTCATGGCTTAATCACTCTTCACACATGAGGTACTCCCTCTTCTTAATCCCTATATACTGATTTTGAAACACCCCACGATGTAAACATAGAAATGTAATGGCCTGAACAAAGAATCTAGAAGACATTCCAGTACTTAATTACATAGGAATTATTACAAGGAATCAAATCTTGATGGACCAAAAAATTTACCTATTTCAGAAAACTAGATTACATTCATGATACCCATAAAACCTTGGGAAAATAATACAAATCAAAACATAAGTAAAATATCCCCATCCTTGAAACATATTCAAAGGATCACTATTAATAATTTGGGGAAATAAAATATAATAAGGGTGAGCTTGAATTCTTCCAAAAGGTTAAGTAAGGAAGAATAAATAATTATAAATAATTATAAATAAACATGACAATGTAATAACTACGATAACATTCCATTTAAATTAATCGAATGAGAATGAAATGGATCCATATACTTTATCGTATGAAAATATCAAGGATAATAACAATAATAACTAAAATATCAATGATGTAAATGACTTTTTATTTTACATCTTTTCTAAGGCACATGAAATCATATACCATCAAAACCATTCACAAGATGGTTTAAAACTATAGGTAGAAACCCACGTAATTGGGCCAACATATTGGTCTCATGAGAACCCATCGACAGATCAAGGGTCTATATAAAGCCTGATACCTACCAGTCACTATAATCCCAAATGATTCATCATATCTATTAATTGAATAATAAAAAACATGCCTTATTAAATATTGATATTGAATAAAGAATACATATTTATAAATGTCCCCCCTAGATAGTCAAATAAATTTTTAAATAAGAACTGAATAAAAAACTGTTATATAGTTTAGGAAATAATGACATCTATCACCAAAGAATGTTGGTTTAAGTAAAAATTAAATGAAAATTTATTCTAATAAAATGATTATTTCCAGATAATGTAAACAATCATAATGTAATGAGATATTGTAAAGAAAACTTTTACCACTTGGTAATTTTCAATATAATCCCCTTATGTGAGATATTTCAACATGAAACATAAAATACCATGAATTATGAGTGAATCATAATATTTAAATAAAATGAAGAAGTATATATACCACATTAATGTGAATTGATGCATAACAACAAATAAGTCTGAATGGAATATAAATTGAGAAGAAACCTCTAACCATGTATTTCCTCTTGGGTGAAAATCTATTATCATCCTATATAATAATTTTAATCATTATATTTAATTATAAAATTTCTATATTCATCTTTATAATATCATATATTAACTTATTATAATATATCATTACTCTTTTGTAATCATCCATTCATTATTATCACTATTATTGGTGTTAATTGATTACCTTTTCAAGTATACTTTGACTTGTTACTTGTTGATCCTATTATTAGATCACTATTTCATCATATAAATAATTTAAAACAATATTTAAATATCATATATATTCATTACATATGAATTTTAAATAATCTATAAAATTTGTTGATAGGAAATCAAATTCATCATTCATCGATATGGTAGGTCGTACGTGCCCATGAACTCTACTTGCATTTCATTTTCGTATTAAAAATATTAAAATGGAAAGATATATTTTTGTATTATAATTTTGGTATCATATTTATGTTATATATTTCAAATATTTTTATTAAAATCATCCTTAATACATTCCATGTATAGCATGAATGAATCTCATCGCTTTAACCAAGCATTAGTCCACACATCCACAAATGATGTTATCATATTCCCAGAAATATAAAGGTTTATGTTATATAAAGATTCATGAATCAAAATACATAATAAATAACATATATATCATATATAAATTATAAATCAATAATTATTCCAACCTTTCAAGGTTGTAATGGAAGAACAAATGACATCGGTTCACGAGGTGGTAGTCTGTCGTACACACAAATGATGATTATGTATCCCATTTGATGGATGTGTGGGTAAGTGTAAGTAGAAATATTATAATATTAACATTAATTTTTAATGAGGATACAAAAATTATTATATAATAATGATATAAAAATAATTGAAGGTGTGGAGAAGTAAATAAAACAGATTCGATCATTGAAGAACAATACCTCTTATTTGGGTAACTCATTTTGGTTTATACAAAAGTCATACATAGATGAATTTATTAAAAAAATAGAGGCTTCTAGGTTGAGGGTAGATATATTGGGAGATTATTTGGGGAGATTTTTTATGAGATAAAGTGATCTATGTGGTTTGAAAAAAGTGAGGGAGGAGGTGCCCTTTTATAATTGAGGTGAATGACACTTTTGAAAACTCAAAAAATATTAAATTAATAATCATTTTAAATTGGCTAATTTTTTTTTATTTCGAAGATAAGATGAGGTTACATCGAAATAATCTATGAAAATAATTTTTAGACATGTTTAGATCTCATTCGTACCCTTATGTTTTCGCATTAACCCTTATTAATCCTCCTTAACTCTTATTGGGACAACATATTTTTACACTTTGAAGGTCAATATAGTTAATATAAAAAGGGAAAAATCTCAAACGAGTCATGAAAGATAGTTTCAACTTTATAAAAATAATTTAGCATAATTTTATAATTTTTTCAATTTTATTTCATTTAAGAAAATCTTATTTCTTTGAAAGTATAATTAATGTCAATTTAAAAACTATTCATTACCTAGCTTCTTGAAAATATCATTAGAAGAAGATATATTCAAACAAACTATTCTAAAATATCCTAAATATGTTACAGTTTTCTGTAAAATTCTTTTTTGACACGAATTATCTCAAATAATATTTATTTTAATATTTTTATTATCATTAATTTAATATTTCCATTAATTAAACAATTACGACATTAACACTGTGTAGGCTTCGAGTTAATTATTTATTTACAAAAATTTTAAAATAAATTTTCATGATGAATATAAAAGTCATATATTTCCAATTAATATTTATATTTGAAGATATCTTCAAAATAACCATGTATAAAAAATGTAATATTTATTTAAAAAGTGAAAATGGCATATTTGATATTCTGGAGAATAAAAAAATATAAAATAATTAAAGTCATCAAAGTAAATCAAAGTGGAACTAAAATAGTCCCAAGTATTATCTTTCCTTACAAACACTCATCCAATAAAATTAGGACTAGTTTTAGGGTAATTTTCTAATTTTTTTAATGTTATATTTACCCCAAAATACTTGATTTACCCATAACCGTGGTAATTAAAATTAATAAAGTTACTATTCATATTTTCCAAAAATAAAATAGAAATATTTAATAAATTAGTTCTATAATTATAAAAATATAGATTCCATTTTTCAAAATTTAAAAACAAATAATTGGATAAAATTAATTTAAAATTAATCTCATTGGCTGGACAAGAAAAAATGTTTTAAAAGTGAAAATGTTCAAATGATTGAAATGTTGTTATATATAAATTTATTTTGATATTTATGAAAATGATGTAAATTGTATTAAATTATATAATATTTATAAAATTATAATTCAAAACTGATCAAAAATAAAATTTTACAGTATAAAATATTTTGATAAAAAGCTCTTTTTAATTAATATTCTGTATTTTTTACTATTCACTAAAACATGAATCTAATCAGAAAAATACCTAAATTTTAATAATAGTAAATTTTTATAAGAATAATTTTAATAAATAGAATCTTTTTTCAAATATAATTTATTAAATTTCCATTATTTACTTTTAAAAAAAGTGCTTCATTAAAATGCAAGAAAAATGATTTTAGAAAAATATGGTTTTTTATGCTCAAAATTGAATTTACGATTATCATAATCCTATCACACTTATTGTATTAATTTATAAACATCATATTGAATATATAACCAATAAATTACATTAATATATTTCTTTAATATTGATTAATTTAATTTATTAACATAAAATTCTATTATGTGAATACAAATCATTTTTTTATAATAACAGATCCTTTATGTTTAATTGGTCCATATTTTTATTTTAATTATTTTTCAACCAATTAATTAATTTTATAAACAGGTGTAAACTATATTTTCCTAATTTATTTATTACCAATAATTCAATCCATTCCAACGGCTCAGTGATAACTATGATAATTAAATAATAATATTTAATTGTTTTTTAAGCTGAGAGTTCTATGTAACATACTCTTTCAAAGAAATTGAATTTATTTAAAAATATACAAAATTAAAAATATTTTGGTGTTACATTCACCCCACCTTCAATAAATTGAATCATCAAATTCTAAATTTCATTTTAAAAAAATGTTTTATAATTGAAATTATATCATGGGAAACCCACACTAAAAATGGGGTTAATAAAATATTATCTTAATAACAGGGAAAGAGAACTATGGTGGTCACCAAATAATTAGAATTTCAAAAAGTATACCATTAATGGGATGTTTCTTTAGCTCGAGGGTGCACGTTCAGGTGATGATGAAATATTCTGATTAGAATCATCAACCGTCTCTTTTCCCAGAGACAGTTTCGTGTCAAATTCACCATTTATTTTGATTTAACCCATTCTACACCATTATCCTTTAAAGGAATGTTGGATTAACCCCACGAGGACTAGGTTATTTACCCCTTATTTATTTAAAAGGATATGCCACAACCAGATGGTCCCAGCGGGAAATTGCATGGGGTCAAGTACTGGTGCAATCAGTCCTCCTCGGATATAACATCGTCAGATGGTCTCGAACAGGTTTATTCATGGATCCTGAAACACCCAACGACCTTGGTATCCATGAATAATGAACCTGATTTATAATATAAGGTGTTCTCTGGGCAAGGATTTGGCCAACTACACTTAAGGACCCAATTGTTCAAGAGGATGGTATGTTGGGCTCACTACACCACTTTGGGGCGGGGGATTATTGCCTATTCTGGGAATCTATTATTGATTCAAGTCATGTTCATATGTTCTTGAATCCTTAGTTCATTTGTGTAGAGTGTTTCCATGGGCTACCACTAGCTTGAAGGATCTTCATAGGCATACATGGATTTTAAGATACAGAGGTAATGCTGGCTTGAGCCATAAAATAAGGCACTCTGTACTTTATATTCATACAAAGAGGATGGAAGGTGACCTGATGTCGGTATTGGACCCACCAGATTGGTTTCTAATGTATCTTCGACAGATGAATCAAAACCCACGTAGATCGGAATTTTTAGGGCTTATGCGTGGAATCTTCCCATTTGAGAGTGTAATGGTCTAGTGAACCCTTTTGAAAAGGCCCCCTTTTGAGCTTGGGCCTTCAAGTAGGTATCCTACATTTCCTGGTTTGATTAGGAATAAGAGGACTTGTAGTTCAGAATTTTTGGGGATTATGCATGTAAGCTGCCCATTTGAGAGGGTCATTGTTTGGTGAACCCTTTTGTAAGGGCACCCTATTGAGCTCGAGCCATCGAGTTGGCATCCTATATATCCTAGTTTGATCATGAATCAGAGTTCTCAGAGTTTATAATTGAGTGGATGTTGCAATCATCACAAACTACTAAGACCACATGAGTCATGATTAGTGTGAGAAACAAGAGGATGTGAGAGATCCAACCAACCACAGGTCTTCTCTCATACTAATGGGAGAGGGTGGGACTATGGAAGATGAGGTAGGGGTGACCATGGGTGAGGGCATTGAGCAATGAACCTTTTTATGTGAAATGACATTAATGGTCATGAGGATTGTCCTTTAGAATATTGTTGGATTTCCTCAATGGGAGTGCCCTGGAACACGTTTTGGGAAGGGGAGGATGGTCTTCCTCCTCAAAAGGGAAGCAAACATAACTTCTTTGAATGATCACCATTCTTAATTGAATGGAAAACAAAGTTATTGACCTTAATCTCTAGAATGGGGAAGTTCAAATTAGTGTCATGAGATTGAACTCTAGGTTACCAAGGGAATTTAGACCCAAATACATCCCCAAAGCCCAAAAAATTATAGGGAGAGCCTTCGTGACTCCGCTTACCATGGGTATGTAGACTCAAAGGGTGTACTGATGCACCCAATGGTTAGATCATACGAGTCAGGTGGATTTTGAAGAAGTTGTGGCTTAATTTAGAGGGATAGGTTCATGGAGGTATTATGAATGAATGGACAGTAACGAAAGGGAAAGATTGTAACTGGAGAAAATAATCCATGAAAACACCCCATTCCACATTTTTTTTTCTTAAATGGGAAAGGGTAAGTTCTGCATATCGTAGTGGTATACGGTTAGAGGAGTGTCTGCATACTGAAGTAGTACACGGGCATTGGTATATACCACCTCACAACACAATGGTATGCAGTCCTAGATGTGGTCCATCACGCTGCTTTGGGTTCCATCTATGTACTGATGCAGTACACAACACTGAGTTGAATCCATGTATCTATACACTATGCTAATGACCATATCAAAGAGGGGTCTTGGGATCTATCGTTCATGGGAAGTTCATCCATGAGGAATATGTGGTTCACGATTCCACCAATTAGGTTTGTAGTTTTATTATTATTATATAATTTCTTTGTTTTATGGTTTGTGAATGCTTATACCTGTGGAAAACAGGGTTCACAATTCAGGTATCACTGATGATTCCAAACTGAAGCGGTAATCTTCACTAAATTCTTTATTCCAACCTTTGGGGTCCCCTTCAAGCTTTCTTCATTCATCCATTCTCAATTCCTTATGTTCTCTTTTTATAGAGTACTGGGGAAATCATATCTATGGGAATGTGGAATCATTTTCGAAGGCCCATGAAGATATAACCTGGCCTATGGAAGACTCAGTCAACTAAGGTTTGCAGAGGCAGCGGTTCACGATCATGGTTTGAGGAACACTACAAGTTTTCTTTGTCCGTGAACAGCTATGTTCGTGAGATGGTATGCAGATGGCTTTAGAAGCCACGATTCCTTCAGTGATGTAGTTCACAGTCCACTAGGCTCATTTTCCATCGCTCCACCAGCCAATTCCTCACGGTTCATTTCATGTCAGGGTGGTTTGAGGTCCAGGTAGTCCACAATCCCTTTCCATTTATGGTATGCGGGGCACATAAAATATTTTGAAAACAAGAATACCTTCATGTTTTATTCGAAATTTGTAGCTCCATTTGAGTACATTCACCTTTTTAGACTTGTAGGAATACTTTCCTCCTTCAAAAAAGTGATTTTGGGAGTATTTGCTTGCCTTGGAAAAAAATTTGGACACTAAAAATTCTCACCATCGGAATGGGGTATTTTTGGAAAGAAAAGGTTACTATACCAATGTAGAAGTGGTCCTGAACTGAAATGGATTGTGGTAGAATAGATGGGCCCTTTTGGAGGGGAACATACCTATATATAGGGGGCCATGTGATTTTTCTTTTACCATATCTCATAGAGAAAAGTTCTCTCAAATCCCCCAACTTCGTCTACATTTATTTACCATTCCTATTTCAAAAATTCTATTTTCGAACTACATCCAATGTGCCACAAACCAGACTTTTCCCCAATTTTCTTCCCACAAACCAAATTTTCAATTTCGCAAATAGAATTTTTGGAATTTTAGAACTAAAATCTAGGTTCCTTGTAGGAGAACACAACACTAATTGTGAATTCACATATCGAGCATGAACTGGCATACCGAACTATAAAAATTAATATTCCAAAATTATATTATTTATCTAAAGTCCTTGAAAATTAACTTAACGAGGCCCTGGTTTGTGGTATCCACCTTCCAAAAACCCTTATGTTCACTAGCCAATGCTCAGTGGGCCAACTCCTCATATTTTCTTCACATAACATGGAAGTGCGCAGTTTAACGCTTCCAAATATCATAGTGGAATGCGGTGGTTGCTTCCACACATCAAGAAGTACATGGGATATGCCCACCCCTTACCATTTTCGGGAACAATATGTGGATCCCTACACGTACATATTTTTTTATCCTTTAAAATTTATTCTTTATCCATTATCCAAAAAAATTTATTGGACTTACTTTTTATCGGCTTTTGGATCTCCTTGTGCAGGTTATAATGGATCTTTCACAGGCTGTTGTTGATGTCTTCGCTTCTTCTGAGGCTACTGCTAATTCCCCTCTTCCAACTGCTAATGAAAGATTGAAGAACCTGGAGGATTTGTTTATGATAAGATTCTGATCATTCCTTAAATCCTATATCTAGAGAAACTACTTACAGTGAGTCAAAGGGAGTACCTAGTTTCATATAGGCTTCATTTTTATGGGTACGGTCTATTGTCTAATAAAGCGATCCAAGTGCCAAATCTGACTGAACTTCCTACTACTTGGATAATTAACTACAATATCTTGAAGGTATTAATTTATTCTAAGGGTTTGTACCTTTAGAGTGATATTGCATCTGGGTCCTTGGTGAACTACACACCACGAACATTAGATAAAGTGCAGCAGAAGTCCATCTAGATGGCCCACTGATACTAGAGCATTACATGGAAAGATAAAAAGAATGAGCAGCATGGTTGGTCCCCCCAGTTGCATCTCTTCCCAAGAGGCTCGATTGGCATAGAATGGGGGTGTCCCTTTTTGGTTCATCAGAGCTACAAAGAATTTCAAATTGAGCTACAGACTGTGAGAATATATGAGGCTGATTTATTTTATCATACATACACTCACCATCCCACTGCCATTATATCAATTCTGCTAAGTAGGTGGATCCCAGGCACGAGTACACTCCATTTAACCCACGGGGTGGTCAGTATTAGTCGTTGGGACCTCCGTCTAATCTCAGGTGTCCCTATCATTGGAGAAATGTAAAATGATTTTTTTACGGCCCTCTTATGTTTGGGATGACAAGGAAATATCCCCTCATTTTTCCAGGAAACTCATCTTTCAAGACAAGACACTTTTGAAGGAAATAAATCTTTTTCCAAATTAGGATGTTCCTTTTGATGAGTGTTTTGGCACTTTTGATTAGCATACTTGTCTATAACCCAATCCGTGGAGACCCAAGGCCTTTCATACCAAAAACACCCAGAGGCAAGTGGGTATTTACTATCCCACCCTAGAAGAGAGGAATTTTTATAAGTGGGGATGGGGGCTCATCCCTGACGTTAATCGATTATTTCAACTAGAGGATTTCTTGTACATGTTTCTTAGTGGGCGGTTCTTATCCGTGTGAGAATTTGGTGAAGTAAGAGCATCAACTTTTATCATGGTTTCTCAGTTGGCTACTAGAAGATGTATCAATTTTGCGATCCAAGTGTTAGAAAAGATTTACTAACTACTCCATCGAATCAATGAGGGTGGGGGGGGGGAACCTTACAAGATGATTGGAACCTTCAAAATTATTTGGGGCTAGATGGGAGTGTACATATGAGTTTATTCTGTCATTAATTCCTTACCAATTCCTCATTCCAGCATCCAATCGTATCTTTAGAACACCAATGGGGTCATGATAGTGTTTTGGGCTACACAGGATTAGCAGATAGAACAAACCGAGAAGAACATGAAAGACTTAATGGATTATCTCAATGTTTACGAACACTTCTATTATCACCCTTATGATTCCCCTACTGGTACTATTACAAATAATGCATCTGAAGACTTTGTTAATATGGGATACTTATTTTCTTCTGGAGAAGGTGTCCTAGTTTCCTGTATTAGAGGGGAGCATATTTGTGAGTGGTATGTGCCCTGCATATTTAGTCATTAATTTTACTATTTCCATAATTTGTGTCTTCCTTATCTCAATAGTTCTCATCAAGAGAAGCATCTAATGATATCCCGTCAACTATGGATAATTTTCACGTGGGGGGACACCCAATGTCAGGATAGACATCCAGATCTTGGAGATTTTGTGCCCGTACTCACCAAAAACTATGATCAGGCATGGGTTTAATCATATCCCAACATCAAACTAGCTGACCCAGTTCCTATCATGACAACTTACAAGGAATTTAGGGAAAAGGTAAAATTGAAACATAAGGGAGTTTTTGAACACTCTCGACCAGGAATTTTCCTCCAAAGGCCTCTTGGATCCCCCTACCCCCAAGGTAAATTGTGAAAATGGGGTTGTTAACTAAAGGGCAGTAGAATGAGATGTTTATGCTACTACCAAGAGTCCACCATCCATTACCCCAAGGCTGATTTTCCAATGTATTGGTTGCAATGGGACCTTTTCAAGGCCATACATCTACTCATGACCGGTCCCCTCGTGATTTATGAAAACTTCTATGAACTCGAGAAGTTGCTCTTACTGGCATTGGATATGTGTCAGCACCCACTAAAGTTTCTTTTGATGAGTAACTAGAGAGGGTAAGTCATTACCTTGAGTACCTCAAAACCCTTATCCAGTCTCAATGTGGTCACCACAAATACTCACGTCATGTAATTCCCATGATGAGATTAGAGACCGTTGATGAGGATGATGATGTTGTTGGCGTACCTATTGCACATGCCATAATAAATTTTTATTACTTGCTCCAAACACCTAATAAATGTTCATATTATTGAGTTATGAAGTTTACAGGGATAGTAGGGAAATTTTTCTGAATGTAAAATCATGCTTTGCTCCCCTACACAAGCCTTCTAGCACTGGCCATCCTAGCTACAACTGCATTTTCAGATGCCTGGAGAGTCTTGGATGAACTGAGGGGGAATTCTTCAAGTAAAGACAAATAAAGGATTCCTCAGGGGGGGGGGGGATTTCTACTTTCTGGGTTTTGGGGGAGCTATTTCTGCTACAGGTATTTTGGCCGATGAAGAGATTATGGGGGTGGCATCCTACTTGAATGAAAAGTACAGGTGTCTCCACACTCTTACTGAGAGGCATTACTTGTCTTACTACGTGGTGTTGAAGGTAGTACTCTCATGGTTAACAAGAAAGGTTTAATCTACATTCTCTAAACATAAATTCTTTTGATTTGAATATGATAAAGGTTCCCCCAATCCCTTTTATGTTTTAGTGTCATCCAGGGTGTCAAGAAACTGCTCTATCCCCTATTTATTCTCTTAGTGGAACTGCAGTTGGGAAGTGCACCCTATCAATGGTAAAGGTACTGCGGATGGATCCCCTGAATCCCAAGAAAGCATGGATGTAGTCATTGCAGAAACTTCTAGGGAATTTCCCACTCCATCTCCTATTTTTTCTATTATTTAGGATTTATCCCCTGACAATCAAAGAAATGCAAGCAAGCCTCTCAACTATCAAAGTGTATTCGAAGGGGAATAACAAGTAATTGTCTATTCACCTCAGGATTGAACCATGTACCCTTATATTTTTGAATCACTGGTACATGTATGAATTTTTACATAGGGCCTATTAGTGACTAGATGAGTACTACTCATGAATTTATAGCTCATGTCCCCTTTAGGGTAGAGGAAGGGTCTCTATAATTTTTGGATGATCAAAACAGGAAAATAGGGCCATCTAAAGAGACCAAGGTTACTGTTGACCCGTCAGGTGTGCCTGCTCCTGCTCGAAAAATATATACCCCAATAAGTGGAGGAAATCCATAAGTTGAGGGCTCAATTGACTGTGTTAATCCGACAATCATAGAGAGAGACATGGCAGTCTTTATAGTAGGGGCCGAGTCCTATGGAGAGCCCGAAGACCTGCTAGATTTTGGAGGGGATTCAAATATCAAAGACCCAATCAATGATAATCGAATGACCTTTTCACCTATAGAGGGAGTCACTTTAGAGATTGATATTCCACTTGCTAAGGGTGGCTCTAGATAAGTTACCATTCGAGAGGCTGATGTTTTGACCCCTAAAATTTTTGAGCAGGCTATCATGCCCTTTTCGCTAGTTATGAGATAATTTGGGTTTTAAACACCTATGATCTTGAGTCAAGCACACTTATCTAGAATTAATATCCCTACAAGACATATATTAATCAACTGCCTTTTGAGGGCCGCCTTGAGGGATACAGTTTCAGCCTAGCATGGACCTAGGTCTTCTGTATTTCTGAGTAACCACAGAGTGCTACCAATGATTTATTATGTAGCAATACCTATTTTAGATAGTGGTATTACTATAGGGAAAAGAGGTACTGAAGTTGTCTACTCCCTAATCTCAAAATGACAACCACAAGCCATAGCAATTGTGTCGGATTCCCCTATTCAGTCTTCCATTGGAATTACTAGAGATGATGTCGTTGCAGGGTCAAGGTGTGTTGTAGCTACTAAATAAAGTCCCTATCTTGTGGCATTCATTCCTAACAATATCTCATAATTAAGGAGTGAATCTGAGACCGAACAAGAAGGCATGGTTGATCTTCATCCCATTCCAAAAAAGGCATGGAGGAACATTTAGAGATTAATTCCTCAAACCCTATTCGTTGAGATGCCAATGAAATTTCCATAGTTACACCACTAGTTAGTGGTCCTGGATTTTGGTGGAATTTAATATCATGGTATTCATAATATAGTAAGGTAGGTTGTCACTGCTCAGGAAGCAACTGGTATTCTTGAATCTCAACTTTCCACGGAAGAGTCGACAACTTATCATTGTACTACACGGTAAATTATCATTGATGAAGCTACCAATAATGGTGGAGCGGTTTAAAGGTTCGTAAATGAACTCATAAAATAAGAGTCCTTGATAGAACAACTCGACCAAGAAGTAGAGAAACAGAGCTAGAAACTGGAGTAGCATAAACTAGAGCGAGCTCAGGCCATAGTCACCGTTGGGGAGGGGTGATGGAAAATGAGAGAAGGATAATGGACCTGCCTCCAAACCAAGATGGATGCAGAGGAACTGTAGAAAATTGCAGAGGCTGAAAATACAAATTTATTAATTCTTTGTCAACCAATTGAAGAGTCACATCAATCATTGAAGCATCTCTTCAATTATCTCGAATGTCTCCTGTAATGATCATGTATTTTCAACAAGGAGAGGCTCTAGGCTGTGGATTCCCACCATATATTTTCATGCAATATGATGGAAAAGAATTTCCTTAAAATTATTCTTCTATGATTTTTCTTGTCATGTCAATTGATCATAAACAATTATATAAACATTATTTAGATCAAGTATTAATATTAAACCATCCCCTCTAAATTGAAATAATCAACTCTGGCCTTAAATTTTGCCTGAGCCGTGGGTCTCAATGATCATAATTTGACTATTGTTGATTTTGTATGGAACACCTCTCGAATTTTTGTGTCTTCTTCATTATTACCCTAATTTTTTCCTCATCCTACTCAACATGGGCTTTGCGGGTATAACGTGAATTATTTATTTGGCTACCCTTTACGAGTTTTCAGACCAAAAAGATTTACCTCTCTTTTGATGTCTTAGAATATTTTTTATTACTAAAAAATACATGGTGTTGGTTAAAAAAAATTGGTATTCGACATTTTTCTAGAGGTTTACTCTGTGTAGTTTCACTCTGGAAAGTATGTCATCTTTTTTACTGGATGTTCATAGTCCTTACAATCAAACTTATTACTAATGTTTTAGTTCAAACATCATTGACCAAACATAACGGGGCATGGGCCCCAATTTGGGATTGGCCAGCTGGGAAAGATCTAATATCCTTCATACATGGATTATGAATTTTTTCAGACCCTATGTTTGTGAATTTGGGACATGCATGAGGCGTGGGATTCACTTTTTGGAATATGTGGGTAGGAGAGGGCTCGTAAAAGGATGAATTTTCCATTCATTGATGGCCATTTTGTAGGCGATGTATGTTGAGCCACTGTGGAATGATGTGCATAATCAAAAAAAGGAATTTTAGGACCTTTTCCTTCTATCATCGATGCCTTGGTATCATTTGTAACATTTTTTTATTTTTATTGATGTTGGGAGTCATAGTGTTTGGCTAGTCTAAGTGATGGTGTTTGAAAATATTAGGGACATTCATATTAGCTTTGTGCGGGAAACTATTCCTTCATGGTTCTTTATTGCGTAAGGGAGAGATATTGAATGGTCATTTCATTTTGAAATATATTTTTAAGTCTGAGTAATTTGGAAAGAGGATGGTATGTAAGCCATTATTCAGGGGTTTTCTAATTCTAGGGGTGTGACAGGACATGAATGTCGTCTGAGTGTATGGAAACTTGAATGTGCTCTCATAAGAATGAATTTTCCTTTGATTGACAGTCATTTTGTAAGTAGTATATGAAGAGACTCCAAGGCATGATTTTCATAGTAAGACAATGGTGTCCATAGGACACTGGCCTTCCACTTCAGATGCCTATGAAGGATTATAGATATGGGACCTTTCTGAGCATGGTATATGATATTTGATAAGGGGTTCACCTGAACAAGAAAAGGGACATTTATTTTAATTGTACTTCTCTGGGAAATCCAAAAATGAGTTGTGAAATTCTTCTATTGTATGTAGATCAACCTCACGCATATGGATGGGGTATCTTTACTTTATAGAAACCTTAGAAGAGGCCAGGGATGAATCGGGCCTACATGTTCTGATATATCCTGGACGTGTGTAGGAATGAGAGTTTAAACCATGAATTTGGGGGCCCTTGAATCAAGAGGGATGTTACGGGGCTTGGAATCCATTGGGCATGCTGACATAGGAGAGGAATCTACTGGGGAAGAATTTTCATTTGATTAACGGTTGTTTTGTAGGTAACATATGCATAGCCTCTGGGGAATTATGTGAAAACCCATGTAAAGGTTTCTGCAAGATAGAATACTTCCATATTAGTTGGACATGAATGATTATGTGGATTCAATATTTCTTAGAACATGGAGTTTGAGGTATGGTGGGATTATATCTAGATACATTAGAGACATTCGGGCTGCAATTTACTCATAGAATCTGGTGTCCACATGAATGGTGAGGGATTCATACCATCTATGGAGAACCCTATCATTTAATTTCATATGGATAAGACATGTGGATCCTTACAAGGACGGGAACTATGACATGCCTTTTAGGTTTGTGCTATTATGAACAACTTTCTGGATTATTTTTTCATAATGACATAGTGGATCTCTTTCTATGATCCCTAAGATCACGTGATTTATGTTTGGTCTTCGAAACATGGGATTATGGGGAATCTAGGTCACCACCTAAGAATATAATAATCAATATTAGGGAGCACATTAGGCTTAAACCAATTCTACTCAGTTTAACATCAAACAACAAGGGCAATTTTGGACTTGTTATTTATTGTCGTATTGTAAATACATTATACTTGTGATTTTTAGAGTCATGCATTGAAGAAATTATATCATCATAATGATAATTAATAGTTTAAGTTAATCACAATCCAGATATTCTGGTGCTCCATGAACATGATTGATGATAGAAGGTGTGGACCAACATTTTGGGGGGCAACATTAATCAGGATGGATGAAATGGGGCTTGGGAGCCATTGGGAGTACTGATATAGGAGAGGAATATCCTGGGGATGATTTTCTTTTTATTAATGGCTATTTTTAGGTGAAATATGGAGAGCCACTAAGGCATGATGTGCATTACCAGACAAAGGTGTCAACATGACCCTGGCCTTTCACCTCATATGTCCTTGAATATTTATGAAGATCCCAGTTTTCCTAGAGTATGGAGTTTGAAAAATTGGAAATATCTATCTCGGAATGTAAGAAACCCCCATATCATGATTAATAGTGATCTACTAGTGTTTCCACATAGATATGACTCATATGTATAGGGGGAAGTATGATCTTTTGACTTCTTATAAGTGGGGGGAATGTGCGAGATCTGGTAATATTGAGAATCAGTACATGTGTGACTCTTAAATAATATCATAGTTAACTATCATGTGGCAAGGACATTTCATGGACTCCCCACACAGGTACAGCTTATTCTCAGGGGAAGGGGAATGTTTTTAATAGTGGATGGGATGAGATGCTAGATCCCAGCATCACAATGTATCTCACAAGGGTAGGAATCATGCCATATGTAATTCTTAATGTTCCCTGAAAATAGTTGGTTCTAGTGTAGGGACATGTGAGGGAATTTTTTTTCAATTTCTGGGATGGAATTCCAAATCTGGGTGATACTATGCATCTTTCAAGAGCAGGAATCAAGCCACACGTAGTTTTGAACATTCCCTATGCTGATCTAGCTCGGACATAGGTGTAGGAACATTTTTGTTTCATTCTCTATGGGTTCCGGGTATACCATATTTCTCTATAATTATATTTCTCAAGAGAATCCTTACCACTGCTTCTAATCTCATGTGTGTTATACTCGATCAGAGAAAAAATGAGTGATAAGGGTTCCCCACACCAGTGTGGGGGGAATTGAGGATATGATTGAGGATTTTTTTGTTGGGGGCAACACTAAGATCGATGATCGAGGCATCACTATGTATCCTTCAAGGGTAGCAATCAATCTATACATAGTTCTCTAATAGATCGTGTTCTTTATTTTCATGTTATTAGAATGCTTTCCGCTATGCAGTTTATTGATTTGCAGCAATGATATAAGTCACCGTTTAATGTCATATTTCTGGGAGGAGTTCCATATAGTTTAAAATTATGTGGATAGGACTATTATTCGTAGTTTACGGTCATAGAGTTTGGACCATGAATTACATTGATATTATGTAAAATACTTCTTCAGAACCTTTGCATTTTTTGGACCAGTGATGAGTTGTCTATCCATTGATATCATGGAATATGCTCCATTGTAATAGACCTTATGTACGAAATATGGTCTTTCCCACTTTGGTTCATGCATTGGGGGATTCATTCCATGTTTCATCATGGTTCTGGGGACTAGCACCACTTCTCATTTGAGGAAATATCGAAGCAAAACCTTTTTTTTAAAGTCTTTTGTGATCTGATTTTGATAGATTTAAAAATTGTGTAAAGTGTAAAACCATTTCTCATCATTTTGATCCAACTCATAAAACCTTCTATAGTATTTCATGTTCATGGAAATTTGATCTCAAATGGACACATGAAGTGATGGCACTTTGATTTTAATAGGCCAAACCACCTCTGCTTCATATACTTGTGAGTACGTGGTTGCCTAGGTGATAGTGCATGTTGTGGTCTAGTAATCCCACAAAGTAGGAAGGTGCTGGTATGGACACTATTTCTTATCCTTATCTACTATATTTTTGAGTATGTTGCAATGAGTCTTATTGAATGCCTATATCTTCCCATTGGCCACTGTGTGGTGGCGGGACGAATGGTTGTCTTTGATTTCATTATCCTGGTATAATTTGTCCAAATCAATAGAGAAGATGTTGGTGTCATTGTATTCCAATATAGTATGAGGGACCCCATGTATTTTAATGATGTGGTCATTCACAATTAAAACAATGATTTTCTCTCGGACATCTTTAATGGGTATGGATTCAACTCATTTGGAAAAGAAGTCAGTAAATGTGATTATGTATTTGAATTTTCTAGTAGTGGCAGGGGGATATGGTCTCACAACATCTATCCCCCTGGCAGAAAATGGCTATGAGTACTTAGCTATATAATGTAAATTCGGGTTTTAGTGTATAAAATTGGAAATAATGGCACTTCTTGGTGAATATGGTGGAATCCTATTTCATTGTGGGCTAGTAATACCCAAGCCATCAGATTTAATGAGATAACTTGGTTGTTGATTGGTGTTTTCCACAAGCTTCGTCATGCACTTATTTCAGGACAACAATAGTCTCTTCTCCATCAATGCACTTGAGAAGGGCTTCGTCAAGGCCTCATTTGTAGATAACCTTTTAATAGTTTACTTCATTGTATAAGGAAATGTTGACTGCCCTTCTTCAGACTTGTTCCCTTACAGCCTTATCTAGTGGGATTTCCCCCTTCTAAAGGTAATTTTCAAAGGGAATCATCTAGTTGGTGGTGTGATCATAAGGCTTATAAATTGGGATTATTTCTTCAATATTCTCCTTATTGTTCTTAATAATTGGAAAGACTATCCAGTGGTGGTAAATTCTAATAATTGATTCATCCCTGTCTGGATCAGGCAAGGTTGTGGCTGCATTTTCCAAATCATTGGCTTGTGCATTTTGAGACTGGGGAACATAGGTCCACTTTTGTTATCATGGTAATTTTACCATAAATTCTCAAACATGGTTTATCAAGGGGGATTATACTTCTTTCTCAATGGAATAGTGACTATTGACCTATTTCATGACTAGATATGAATCAAATTTTATCTTTAGGTGTTTGGATTGTGCGTGGAGTGCTAATTCTAGGCCCACAATGAGGGCCTGATATTCATCTTCATTATTCATATACCCTTCTAAAAGTATTAAACAGTAAGACTACATTTCTTTTTCGAGGGATACGAGTATAACTCCAAATCCTACTTTTTTGATCTAGAGATCCTCCATTATTTTCCCTATCAGGCATCTAGAAGCACCATCAAAGTACATTTCACATATCTGGGAGTCCTCCTAGATGGAGAACAGTTGTTCATCTAGATATTCGGCATCCAACGGTGTTGTTTCATTCGAGGGGGTCTCTTCCAGGAAGTTTTTTAACACCTGGCCTTTGATGGCCTTATATGGTGTGTACCATATGTCAAACTGCTATAGGATGACCTCCCAATGTGATAGGCATCCAATTAGAATTGGACTATTAAGGATATATTTGAGTGGGTTTCATCGGGAGACCAGGTAGACCTTAGGGTGTTGTAGGTAACACCAGAGTTTTTGAACTCCAAATATTTGGGCTATGTAGATTTTTTCAATTTTTGAATACCGAGTTTTAGCATCAATGATTTTTCAAATGTGGTAATATATGATGTTCTCACTGATGAAATCATTCTTCTAGTTGAGGAAGGTACCTAATGACCATTTTAGGGTGCTTACAAAAAAAATGAGTGTGCTCCTCTCCCCTGGAGTTATCAACACTGATGGGATCAAAAGATATCTTTTTAGATTGTCATATGCTTCATGGAAATAATTGTCCCACACATACATAACCCCTTTCTTCATTAACATGTTGGAAGGTAAACATTTATCTGCTTGGTTGGCTATGAAGCACCAGATGTATTCCAGGTGACCCTGGAGACCTCTCAACATGGTGAGGTTGCGAGGTGGGGACATTACAAGGATGTTCTTTGTCTTATCATTGTTGACTTTGGAGCAACAATGATGTAAGATGCAACTAACGAAATTTCCTACATGTAACCTTCATGGTGTACTTTAGGTGATTCATCTATAAAATGAATTATCACAGTTTCCTAAAGACAGTTTCAAGATTGGACATGTGGTTTGAGCACTATCATGATTTAACAACCATATCACTGACATAACACTCGACTAGGTTTCCCAGGATGGTCGTAAAGATGTGGTGCATGGCACAATGATATGTGGCACCTGTATTTTTTATGCCAATGGGCATCACGTTATATCAAAACCATCACTGAGGGGCCCTAAATGCAGTATCTTATTCGTCTCCTTAAGACATTTGGATCTAGTTGTATCTAGAATAGTCATCCATGAAACAAAGGGCCTCATATCCAGTGGTTGCATCGATCAAAAAGTCAAGGATTGGGACCGAGAAATCTTTATTTAGTAAATACCATATTGATGTCCCTGAAGTAAATCTAGATTATAATCTATCTATTTTTCTTTTCGAAAAGGACTGTGATTTCAATCCAGATTAGATATTGGACTTTTAATATTAAGTTGACTCTAATCAGCTTGTCTTCTTCAGCCTCTATCTTTCCAACATGCGTCGGGTGGGTTCTTCCGACTGCCCACTTATATCCCCGGTGATATTTCGAAAATCCCAAATGATGAGTGGTGACATTAGGATCAGGGTATGAAATTTCCATTTTGTATACATCATTATTTTTCTTTAGGAAGGAGGTATATGACTACTTCTCCATGACAGGAATTTCTACACTTACCATAGTGGTTCGTGGGTTGTCTTCGTTGCCCAAGTTTATCTCCCTTAGTTCACTGTGGAGGAGAAACCTTCTTGGAATGCAGGAGGTGGATCATTGGGGTCTTCTTCTTCTTATTCTTCATCCTATTCTGATGGAGAGAGGATTCTCAGAACAAACTCTGTAATTTTGTGATAGAAATAACATTTTTCCTTGGAGAGTAAGGCTAGGGCGGTTTGGGGTCCCATTAACAGATTAGGAGCATATCTGTTATGGGTTTTCCGAACATCAAGGGGTTCAGCCCGCTCTTCCCTTGTCTTTGGACATGGCGACCATAATAAAGATCATGCAGAACATTGAGTCAGTATCCAGACCTGCACTATAACATTCAACCTATTTTATTGGTAATACATTCTATTCCCCAAGCTTCTGGAAGAGATTTTTTGGAGCCATTTCCAATCCATTCAGGGAAGTAATCCAATCAATGTCGTTGGCTAGAGACTGCTTATATTCCAGTTCATAGAACAATGTATCGATATAATGAGACTCACGTGAATAAAATGGGGATTTATCGACATGCATTGTACCATTTGTTCCATTAGTAAAATACATGATACACTGATGGTATGATGGTGAAATTGCAGCATGCTGATGCAGCCAATGACTCTTTAATAGAATGTTGAAGGCCGTACTTTTCTACACTACAAGGAACTCATAATCTGACATGAGGTCTCCAAGACAAGTCTTAATCACGATTCATCCCAAAATATTATGTTTGGTTTTTTCCATATACTTTCAAAGTTGTGGTGCATCATGTCATGACGTCTTCATCATAGCCCAACCGATGAAGCGTTCACAAAAGGAGGTGTTTGAATCCAAAGCTATTTTCAATGAAAATCTTCATGATATCAAATCCATTTATCTTTATTGACACATAAAAGGGTTTCATGTTCCCTTTCATGACAATTTATTCATCCCTATTTGTGATTGAGATGACAACATAACATTATTTAGGATTGGATTCGGTCTGATAGAATTGGACTACTACTACTTCAGCCTTGAATTATTGGGGACTTAGTAAGGTGACAATGATTGTCTCCCTATTATATGAAGACATAATTAATAAATCTATGGTTTATATCTTTTCTTTTACTTAATCCAATTGATTTTGTATATCACACTTCTGTACTAATGGTTGGTGCTTCCTGGCATGGGGTTTCTCTTTCATAGACACTTTAAGGGTTTAAGATTTTGATGTCGATGGTTTATCCTCTGTGATAGGAGTTAGTGGCACTGCGGTTCCTCCTAGGTTTGGCGGAACTGGTTTACCTGTATGCTTTGGGTGATCTGGTATTTGTTCTTTCTCCAATGGATACTCCAAGATAACTAGGCTAGGATTCCTTCTGGTGGGGAAAAATGAGAATTCCAATTCCCACGATGTATATAGAATATTCCTTTCATGATTTTATGTGATTTTAAAAGTTGTAGTTATGGTGTGGCCATGAATTTGACTCCTACCATGCTCATGACTTCTAAGAAACCTTCGACCTCTATGGATCTTCCTTTGGCTCTCTAGTTGGGCATGGGGAATTTAGGTTCATGGACACAGTCTCCATTTGATAAGGGGTCCATAAAGTGAATGACATTAGAGGAATGAAAGATCATTTCTTAATCAGATAATGTTTCTGTCTGATTGTATCCTTCGGATGGTGTTGTTTGGCAGGGCGAGGCCCATTGTGCCATTTTGTGGGGTGGTGCCTATTGTAACAATTAGCGTGGTGGTTCTTGTTGTACCTAGTCTGTTGTTATGAAATATAAAAGTGTCAACACTGGATCCGGCTTCAGTGACAACCCATCTTCTTGCTTTTTATTTCTACCCTTCTGGCCATTAGAGGATTGTGGGGCTGAGGAGGATGAATATATTGTGTTAGGAGATTTTGGCAGCACTTTTGGTTGTTTCAACTGCACCAAAAGGATTCCATTAACTTGGTTGACTATCTTCTAGGTAATACAATTATCAAAAAGTTTCTCCTTCTTACTGGTGAGTTTTTTCCATTCCTCTTCCTCTATTGAGTCTATGGTGGAAACTTACACCACTTAGTCTGGTAGCAGCCCCAACTTGACTTACCCAGAATCCACCATCTTTTGTAAGATATCCATGAAAATGAAGCATTCATGGATGGTGTGTCCCAGTATTCAGTGATAGGGAAAATAATTTGGTTGGTTTTCGAGACCCACTTCATTGAATCTATTTGGCTCCTGTAGCCGGAGCAAGTTGAAATTCATGGAGGCTATGAAATAGCCACGAACTTGGTAATCTCAGAACAAGTAGACTTTATTTCATTGTTCTTCAAACTAATTTCTTTTATCACCTCGTCTCTTGTCTTGCCAAGGTGGGGTGGAAATTATCATCAAGGGGGACCTGCACAGTTTGGTGGGGGCATCACAACTAGAGCTAGTTCTGGGGGGATTTAGCGTGATAGAAGCCACTTCAGATCTTCCAACCCTTTTCCCTAGGGCTGATGGGGCCACATGTGAATAGAGATTGTTCTGTTTCATGGAGTATTCTATCTATTTAGAAATAAAAGAGAAATCTTAGCACCCACTTGTGTATTTCACCAGGATGGGAAGTGTTTGCAATTCATCATGAAGGTTATCAATGGACATGGAGAGCATTTCCTGGGGGAGCAGCTAATTCAGGGAATAAGTCTAGCCTTTTATCTAGAAATGAAGTCAGATAATCATTCATTATCTTTCTTCTTTCAATTCATGAGATCACCGACCATTTTCTTAAGAAGTGTTGAACTGAATTGGAAGGGAAGCTTTCACTGGAGGTCCTCACAGCCTGTGATTGTGTTGGCTGGCATGCTATTATACCATACGATGGTTGAGCCCTGTAGGGTTCGAAAGAACCACCTATGTTTTACTGCTTATTTATTCTTTGGTGTTCCCATCATGGGGTCATAGTAAGAGGATTAGTGCATTATATGTTTTTATGGTTCCTTGAGACATTGAACACTACGAATATGGGGTTTCAAATGTTTAGTGGTGGTGGAAAATTTCTCATTCAATTGGGGTAGGGTTTGTGCTCTGGTTGTATTAGAGTGTGCTTCCCCACCATGGCTTCTATTGTATCTATTAGTTTCTTGATAGTGTTCAAGACCCCTTGATTCATATCCTTCTTGTCTTGAGCTTGGACTGGTGCGGTAGTGGCCAAATCTGGGTGTGTTGGAACTGTTGGAATTTAGGGTGGATACCTAACTAAGGGTATGCTTTGTGGGTTTATGTGAATATATTATGGAAGCCTTTCTAGTGGGAGGGAAGTCCTGATGTCCTTTCGGGGCTGAGTTTAAGTAGGTTGTCGGTCCTGATGACAGATTTGATGGGTCGTAGTACTTCTACTCATTCACCGGTATGAGTTCCTGTGGCAAGGGAACTTCTTCTTGAAGCACCTACTGATATTCTATAGGGGGAACACATCCAAAGATGTATCTCCCTAGATGCATCTCAACATTAATTCTCCTAAGCTCTTTATGTTTTTACCTCCTACATAGTGAACCTTTCCTCAAGTGTGAGGATAAAATTTTTAGGGGGAGGAGAAGGTGGGCCATTGATGACCTTGATTTATTCTTCTCATTTTTGAGGTTTCAGGAGGGCGGCAGTGATAGATTAGTTGAGGGTGTTCCCAAATTTAAGACCGATCTCTAGTTCTGGGTATTCACCCCATTCGGCTCAGTGTGGGATGCTTCTGTGAGGGAACCGTATTCCCTTGCATTCTCTCCCTCTATGTCATTTACTTTGAGATCCATGGGGTTCAAGTTTATCACAATAACTTATTTATAATGAATTGGGGTTGATGTACCCAGTGCCGAATGATAGGAAGGAATTTGGCATCCTTTTTTGGATTTTCCCCTTCCATTCTACAGTATTCTTCAGGTTTCTTGGTGGAGACTGACCCGAAGGGAGACCTGATCTGACCTCACAATGTGCCTTTGTCTCGGAAGATGTAAACCATGATAAGGGTTGGAACGTGTGACTACTCTACCCGTCATTATTCCAAGAAGGGGGAAGATAGACGTCCATTATGCATGGAATTGAGGTAAAAAAGCCCACATCCTTATGGTCCGGGGGTGTTTCTTTTCTTTTTTTTGATGTTCTATGGATTGGAATTTTTGGTCTTATGAAAGAATTTTGATTTCAAAATTCCCCCAGCCATATGGGATAGGGTTTTTCACCCCATCACGGGAGTATCCACTACTATTTCTACCTTTTTTATTTCACACACTCCCATGTGGGTGTGATGTGATTATTAGCATTGTTCATGCATGAAGTCTATGGTCTTTTGAATACATGAGCATTTTTTTCTAATTGCATTCCCTTAACTGAGAATCCTACTACATGTTCTTGGTTTCTTGACTCACAAGATTTTCAATGGATTGGCCTCTTCGGTCCTGATGCCATTGAGACTTACTCTTGGCTAGTTTTTGCTGATTATCCCTTGTCTCATGATCTTGAACTTCATTTTATTGTTTCCTTTGGGTAATTTCACTGTTGGATTTCATATCCAATGAGGTTTTCTGGAAGGGATGTGAGGTAAATTGAAAAGCTCAATGTTCTCCTCATCCCTGAATATGAACTCCAGTCGAGGCATTTCTAATCAGGTGATGCAACTTGTTGAAATCATGAAGGTAGGACAGATCATGGTTTTTATATCACCTTTCTGATCATGGAGGTTGTGTGGATGATAGGGCTTCCATTTTGGTTTTATGGAGAAGCTCCCTTAACATGTTGACATTGTCTGTATACCCTTCGTAGGGCAGATATGTTTCCTTAAAATGATGAAGATCCATCCATATATTGAGGGAAATTTCATGCATACAATACCTATACAACTCTCCTGGTATGTCAAAGTGAGAAGTTGTTGTAGGCCAATACATCCGGGGTATATTACCCTTTTCTAGTTCTCTTCTCAAAAGCAACATATCATGATGTTGTTCTTTTGGGGTATCCTCAACATGATATGAACATCTAGAATTCCCCTTAATAATTTCATTCCAAGAAATCGGGCTGGTGGGAGCCTTAATGATATGAGAATGGTGAGGGGGTGACTCAGAAGATGAGTGTGGCCCTGTATCATCCTCTGGTTGAGAAATGTTTTCACTATGGCATCCCGCCTTTTTATTACATTACTTTTCATTACATTTTACAAACATATGATCTTTAAAGTCAGGTGTCTTGGAAATCAGAAACATAATACATGAAAACAACATAAAAAAATTCTCTTAAACCACTCATAAGGCTTCATCATAGGTTCATCCTATGTACAATTACTGCATCTCATACCCTGGAGACATACATCAAAGAAAAGGGTGAGTAGAAGGCTCAGTAAGGAAAACAAGGGAAATAGTTGACATGTACTCTTGAGAAATATTAATAAGAACATGATTAAAATCATGAAGACACAAGAAATGGAAGAATAGTAATATCATGATAAAAATAACTTGAGTCATAACTTGAATATGTGGCTAAAACATTTCATTTAGACATAATGAACAAATCACCAAGGTTTATTCCCGAGGTGTCATAAAAATTACTAATGTTATTCACCAAGGTATCGTGAAAATTGTCATCTCTAGATATTAATTCATTACCCAATACATTAGAGCGCTATCAAGGTTCACCCTAATATGGATCTACTTTAATTCGAGCCACATTTATCATAATAAAAATTTTCAAAAATAACCCAAACAGAATCAACGAAATGTGTTTCATGTCAAAATCACAACGTTTAGAAAAAGTACTTGAAAATAAGATCATTATTTCATTTCTAACCAATGGAAAGGGAGTGAGGGTTATATGTGTGTAAATTATGTAATCAAATAGATCAGTTTTATCTATTGATGAATACCCCTTTAAATGAAAATATATTTGGGTATCCACATAAATAATACAATTTTATTTTCTAAGAAAAAGAGAGAGATTTTGAGACAAAAATTTAGCAGCATAACGACTACATATCATCATTTTAGAAAACATTAAAAAGAGAGGGGATGGGGGTCACCCACTCATAAATAACTCATAATACAGTATGGGTATATAATATAAAGAAATAATATCATGGTATAGATATTTAAAGGAAATATCATATGAAAATTAAACATGAAGGAAAAGAGAAGTTGTGATTTCTGTTACAAAAATTTCGGCAGCCTAACGACATCACTTAAAAATACATAAAATAAATTGATTATAGAAAAAAGGGTCTCTCATAATTTGGACATGAAATGGACATTAGTAAATATATATAATAAAAAAACCCCTCATAACAAAATAGAACAATGATACATAACATAAATGAAGTCAAGACTTAAAAGAGGAGGGTGAAAGGTTCCCTAACCTTGAAGAGTAACTTCGAAAGCTAGAAGGTCAAGACATTGGGAGGCCTGGGGGAAACTTGGGAGAAATCCTTGGCAGGTAAGGAGACTAGAACATCATATAATAGGACTTTTTAATGAAATAAATGAGGGAAATGGCTTTATATTTATAGGAAAAGTGATGGAATAAATTATTAATTTTCAAGGGACACCTCATCCGTCGTATTTGCAAAACCATGGGCTTGACCATCATATTTTCCAATGGTATTGGCCACTTGGTACACCTCATATCATATATCACTATTCATAAGTCTACCATAAAGCTTACATCATTATTACATCATTAAATATGTCATTAAACTCTCAAAACTCAAAAGTGTTTTTTACTATTCATCAAAAATTCAACTATTTCAGAAAAAATCCAAAAAAATAACCCTATCCTAATATCGATGCTCTAAATTCAAAAATAAACTCCATTTTATGAAAATAGTTTTTCAAATATTTTTAATTTAATTTCTAAATAAAATGATTATTTATTCTAAAAATACAACTTTAAAACTATAATTCATTTTGTAACACCTTAAAAAGTAATCAAGGTCCTATAAAATTATTGTATAACCTTAATACAATAAAGTAATAATTTATGATTACATTTTATGAAAATATATTTCTATTTTAAATTATTATATGAATTATAAATTGTAAATAAAATATTTATGAGATACCAAAATAAGAAAACTTATACTATGATCGTTTTTTCACATTTAAGATTTTTAAATTGTATTTATACATTCATGGGTGAAGTTTATATTTTTTTGGCCAATTTACTATTCATTACTGTTCATTAGTATTCATACGGGTATGTTACTATTCATACTTTACTATTCACTAAAAATCAAGTTGATCTTATTAGTCTATAAATTTCTCACTGATCACAATTGTAGAAGTCCATTTTTTGAAAATCATTTCACATTTTCAATTATTTAATGAATTAAAAAATACTTTAAAATACCCATTTCCGCCCTAAATTCATCAATAATACACATCCTATATTTATCTGGATATTTGAAATTCACAAACTTTTCTATAATAATAAATAACAATTTAATTTATATAAAAGGATTACCCAAAGAAGCTAAGGTCTTGTTACATTGCCCCTCATAACACCACCAAAGGACCTAAGAGTAAGGTATGATATGGTGATAGAATCTTGGGGAGGCTCAGACAACATTGCCTGAGTGGTGATTTCTATCAGCTTGAACTTCTCCCTTAGGCGATTCTGTTCAAATATATTGAATTTCGGCTTGGGTTTAGTCCAGAGAAAACACAGTGATGCTACCTCCTTACCAAGCTCTTAAAAATGGGATTCATATGACCCGAGTCTACCAGATGAGGCCATTGAATCATTTTTCTGTATTAATTAACCAAGACAACTGTATTTATAAAAAAAATGTTAAGATTATAGTTTCCAACGGTCATATTGACCAACTATCATACAACAATCTAAACCCAATGGTCTCATTTTAACTATACCATCTTTACTAATTAAAAGATATTGTTTTGTTGAGAATAATATAAAATAACACACAAAATTTGTAAAAAAATATAATTAAAAAGTTCTGGTCATTACATTCTTCCCCCCTTAAGAAATTTTGTCCCCGAAATTTTATCTCGTACCCTATGATGAAAAAAGGTGTGGGTTCTTCTATCTCATAGACTCCTCTGGTTCTCACGTGGCTTCTTAACATTTGTGGTTCCTCTACAACACCTTCACAAGGTGGGTATTCTTGTTGCGTAAAACCTTGTCTCTACGATCCAAGATCTCCACTGGTTTCTCCTCATAAGAGAGGTCATGTTCCAGTTGTACCACCTATGGATTTATTACATGTGAAGGGTCATGTATGTACTTCCATAAGAGAAATACATGGAAGACATCATGAACTGCATCTAGATTTGGAGGAAGTGTAAGCCGATAGGCCACTTCTCCCACGCGATCAAGGATTTTATAGGGGTCAATGTGCCTAGGGGTAAGCTTCCATTTCTTCCCAAATCTCATGACTCTGTTACAAGGTTAAATCTGAAGAAAGACTTTATCACCGACATCAAACTCCATTTCCCTTCGATGGTTACCAGCATAGCTCTTTTGCAAAATTTTAGTAGCCTTAATGTGTTGCTGGATGGCATGGAATTTTTCTATCATCTCATGCACAAGATCAAGCCCAAGAAGATTTATTTCACTAGATTCAAATAACAAGTAGGAGTTCTATATCTTTACCCATATATAGCTTCATAGGGTGCCATTTGAATGCTCGAGTGTAAGTTGTTGTTTTAAAAGAACTAAACTAAAGAGATATGTTGATCCCATCCAACTTTAAATTCCATTGAGCATGTTCTCAGAATTTCCTTGAGTGTTTGAATAGTTCTTTCAGATTGGCGATCTGTTTAGGGGTGATAGGCCATACTAAAATTCAATTCAGTGCTCAAAACTTGTTGAAGACTTATCCAGAATTTTGACGTGAACCTTGGATCTTGACCAGATATGATAGAAAGTGGATCTCCATGCATCCTTACCACTTCCTTCACATAAATCCTAGCAAGTTTATCAATATAGAAATCTTCTCTAATTGATATAAAATGGGAATTCTTGGAGAGATAGACCACAATAACCCATATTTCATTGATTCTTTTGGAAGTTCTCGGGAGACCAGTGACAAAGTCCATAGTGATATTGTCCAACTTCCATGCTGGTATGGGTAGTGGTTGCAATACCCCTTTAAAAAGTTGTTGCTCTACCTTAACTTGTGGACATACTAGGCTCCTTTAATTGTATTTAGAAATATCCCTTTCCATATTATCCCACCAATAATGATCCCGAAGTTCTCTATACATTTTAATTCTACCAGGATGTATAGAGAAAGTTGAGATATGAACTTCATCCATCAGCTCCCTTTTTATTTCAAAAATATATAGAACACATAGTCTTGTATGAAATTTCAGTACACCTTATTGATCTTTATTGAACTTTGGAAACTTCCCATCCTTTATAGCCTCAAACTTATTCTATAACAAAGGATTTTATTTCTGATCTTTCTTGATCTTCTCTAGTAATTACGGTTGAGAAATCATTTGGGTTAGGGTTGATGATTTCCCTTCCTTTATAATTCCCAAGTCCAGTTTTAGTAGTTAATTGATCTAAGGATCTCTTTGAATCCTCATAACGAATAGAACAAATGGGTCTTTCTTTCTTAACGCATCAGTGACTTTGTTTTCTCTTCTAGGATTATAATTAATTGAACAACCATAGTCGTTAAGTAGTTTTAGCCTTCTCTTTTATCCCATGTTCAATTCATTTTGTGTACTTAAATTTTTGATGGTCTGTGCATATACCACATTTCTCCCCATAAAGATAGTTCATTCATATCTTCAGAGCAAAAAATACCGCATCCATATCGAGATCATTCATAGGATAGTTCTTCTCATGAGTCTTCAACTGTTGATATGCATAAGAAATGACCTAGTCATTTTTCATGAGGATTCACCCAAGACCTTTCAGATATTAATCGCTAAAAATAACGAATCCTTCTTTACTTGAGGGAAGAGTTAACATGGGTGCAGTAAACAATCTCTTCTTCAGGTCATGGAACCTTCCCTCACACTCCTTTTTCCTAAGGAACTTGACCGGTTTTCGAGTTAACTTTGTTTATGGATTAATAATTTGTGAAAAGTTTTTCACAAACCTCTTATAATATCCCACTAATCCAAGGAAACTAAGAATCTCAGTTATTATTGTTGGCCGAGTCCACTACTATATAAATTCTTTCTTTGTAGGGTCAACTATGATTCCTTCATTGGTAACAATGATCCCAAAGAAAGAAACATTTTGTAACTAGAATTCAAATTTACTGAACTTAAAAAAAAAGACTCTCATACTTTAGAGTTTTGAAAATAACCCTTTGATGATCCTCATGATGCTCACGACATTTGGAATATATCATAATATCATCAATAAAAACTACCACAATGTTATCAATGTAGTCTTTAAAGACTCTATTCATCAAATCCATAAAAATAGTAGGTGCATTAGTCTGTCTAAAAGACATAAAAACATACTCATTATGGCTATATCTTGATCGGAAAGTAGTTTTTGGAATATCTTCTTTCTTCACACTCAATTGATGATAACCAGATCAAAGATCAATCTTAGAAAATAATTGAGGCCCATGATGTTCGTCAAATAATTCGCCAATTTTTGAAAGAGGGTATTTGTTATTTAGTATGATCTCATTCAGTTATCTATAATCAATGCATAGCCACATCGATCCATCATTCTAATTCAGAATGAGTATAGGTGCTCCCCAAGGAGACACACTCTATCCGATAAACCCCTTCTCCAAAAGATCTTGGAGTTGTTTATTTAATTCTTCCATCTAGAATTTTTTTATCCTATATGGGGTCTTTGATATTGGATGAGATCTAGGTATGAGTTCAATAGATAACTCTACCTCTCTTTCTGGGGGAGGTCCAGGAAACTCCTCAGAAAATATGCCAACATATTCCTGGACTATGGGGATATTTTCTATCCTCAAACTCTTATTTCTTTCTTCTTATTCACCAATCAATTCCCTAAAGAAGGATATAGATGGTTCTTCTAGAAAAAGATCATGTTGAGATATCTCTCCTTGGAAGATAACTATAGGTTTTCCATTCCAGACTACTGAGATATCCATACTTTTGCATTTGATCTTAGCAATATACTTTGAGAGCCAGTCCATCCACAGTATAATGTTGAATTCCACCATGAGAATGACTACTAGATTTTCAATAAGATTGTGCTCACTAATCTAAATATGGGAGTTTCTAAACACTGATGATCCTTTGATAATCCCACCAAGAGTCTTGACTGATAACTTTACTTTTATAAAGTCGGGGTTGATTCCATATTCTATGAAAACATAGAGGAAATAAAAGAACACATAGAACCAGAATCAAATAAAGTACTTTCTCACTTTGAGAGAAAAACTTGAGTACCTGCTACCACATTATTTTGAGATTAAACTTCAGCTATCATGATATCAAAAGCACGACCTTGCTCCCTTTCCCTTTTCTGAGGCTGGTGGTGGTTCCCCTCCACTTCCCTTGGATTTGGAAAGTGATTGTCAAAGTTCCCAAGTTTTCCACACCTAAAGAACTGGACATTGGGTAGGGCCAGTACCATCTTCCCCTTGACTTTAGTGTTTTAAGTTGAGTTTTCACCTCACTACGAAAAATCCTCACAATATGTCCATCTCTTCCACACTTGTAGCATTTCCCACTCTTGAGCAGGAAGTTCCTCGAATGCTTCTTCCCATATTTATTACACGTGGTATGTTGCACAGGCTTGGCTCATATTCCATGATCAAGGATCCTCCCTAAGTATGGTTCCATCAATCTCTTTTTAACATTTTATTTATGAGAACACTGCATCTCACCAAACTCCAGTTAGACTTTCATCACACTCCGCATAATCCCCTCATAACTATCATTATCTCAGTTGGAAAGATTCTTCTAAAAATGAGGTCTCAGTCTACTGAAGAATATATCAACCTTACCATTGGGATCCATGATAAATCTAGAGGTGTAAGGTGAAATCCGTTTTAAGTTCATCTCGTAGCCTTCCATAAATTCATTCTCCTTCTGCATCAGCTCGAGAAACTCATTCCAAATTCTTGTTCTCATGGAACGAGGGAATATAATTACTGAAGAAGATCCCTCTGAATAGTTCCTACTCCATAGATTCAACTTACACTCTTTGACTCGTGTTTTTAATCATCTCCCACCACAGATCAGCTTCTCCTTCTAAGCAATAGATAGCCAGGGTGACCTTCTCTTGCACTGAACAATAGAGCATAGGAAATATCTTCTCGATATAGCTGATCCACTGCTCAGCAATCAAGGGGTCAGTCGATCCACTGATGGTTGGTGGTCATTGTCACATAAAGGACTCGACAGAATGTTGTTCCCTTCACGGTGATATTGATCTCTCAGCTTGATTCTAGTTATTTTCCATAACTTGAGTCAGTTGGATAATCATTCGCATGAATGTTTCCATTCTGGATTCTATCAGAGGGTTGTCAGCGCGTGGTCCATTACGATCACTATTTGCACATTTCCTCCTATTGTCTTCCATTTTCTAAAGGAATAAAACCATATTGAGAAACTTATTTAATTTAAAAATCATTTAACTATAAATTATTATATGTCGTATAACTTCATGCTTAAACAATTACATTTCCCAATAATTCCATCATAATGATTCATAAAAAGTTTGCGATTATCCAAACATATCCCCTGTGAGTGTCGTAAACCAGAGTGCATAAAGGTCCGTTTTCGTGTACCAGTTCCCATTCAAGTCTAGCTCAAAGTGGTTTTTTCAGGTTTAAACCCTATATATATTTGTTCCAGAGCCACCACTACCTGCTCATATCTAGACAGGGATGTATTTTCTTGATAAAACACTTACTCAATACTCACCAAAATACTTAGAAGCTTTCCTATATTTAAGATTTTCTATAGAATTATTACTAATGTTTTCATATCCTAATTTCCATAAATTGAAAAACTATACTTTGATACCAAATATGGAATCCTTCCTTTTTTTACATAACGTTTCATTACATTTTACAAACAAAGGATCTTTAAGGTCAAGTGTCTTGGAAATCAGAAACATAATACATGAAAACAACATAAAAAATTCTTCTAAACCACTCGTAAGGCATCATCATAGGTTCATACTATGTATAATTACTACATCCCATACCTTGGAGAAATACATCAAAGAAAAGGGTGAGCATAAGGCTCAATAAGAGAAACAAGTGAAACAGATGACATGTGATCTTGAGCAATATTAATAAAAACATGATAAAAATAATAAATACTTATGAAATGAAAGAATATGAATATAATGATAAAAATAACATGAATAATAACTTTAATATGTTGATACAACATTTCATTTAGACATTCATGAACATATGACCAAGGTTTTTCCCCGAGGTGTCATAAATATTAGAAAGGTTATTCCCCAAGGTATCGTGAAACTTGTCATCTATAGAGATTAATTCTTTACCCAATTCATTGGAGCGCTATCAGGTCACACCATAAATATGTATTTATTTTAATGTGATACACATATATCATAATCAAACATTTCAAAAATAACCCAAATAGAATCAATGAAATGGGTTTCATGTCAAAATCATGACTTGTAAAAAAAATTACTCAAAAATAAGATTATTATGTAATTTATATCCCATGTAAAGGGAGTGAATGTTATATGTATGTCAATTGAAGAATAAAATAGATCAATTTTATGTATTGATGAAAAACCCTAGAAATGAAAATATATTTGGGTATCTAGATAAATAATACAATAAAATTTCATGAGAAAAAGAGAGAGACTTTGAGAGGAAAATTCTGCAGCATAACAGCTACATATCATCATTTTTGAAAACATTAAAAAGAGAGGGGACATGGGTCACACACAAATAAATAACTCATAATAAAGTAAGGGAATAGAATATAAATAAATAATATCATGGTATGGATATTTAAAGGAAATACCATACAAAAATGAAACTCAAAGAAAAAGGGAAGATGCGATTTCTATTACAAAAATTTTGGCAGCTTAATGACATCACTTAAAAATTCCGAAAATAAATTGATGAGAGATGAATGGGTCTATCATCATTTTTAAATGAAATTTAAAGTGTTAATGATATTGAATAAAAAACCCCCTCATTAAAAAATTGAATTATAAGACATAATATAAAGTAAGTAATGACTTAAAAGAGGAGGGTGAAAGGTTCCCTTACCTTGAAGAATAACTTCAAAAGCTTGAATGTCGGGTCCTTGGGAGGCTTGAGGGAACCTTGGGAGGAATACTTGGGAGGTTAGGTAACCTGAAATTAGTTGAGGATAATTTTTGAATTAAATTAATGAGGTAAATGTCTTGGTATTTATAGGAAATATGAGGGAATAAATTATTAATTTCCAAATAACACCACATCGGTGGTATTTGCAAAACCATTAGCTTGTCAATGGTATTTTCTAATGGTGTGGGTCACTTGGGACAACACATTACATATCACACTATTCATAAGTCGACCAAAAATCCTACATCATTATTACATCATTAATGATTTCATTAAACACCTGAAACTCAAAATTGTATTTTTACTATTTACCGAATACTCAACTGTTTCAATAAAATTCCAAAAATTCACCCTTACCTAATATCAAAGCTTTGAATTCAAAAATGAACTCCATTTTATGAAAATAGTTTTCTAAATATTTGTAATTTAATTTTTAAATAAAATCATAATTTATTCCAAAAATATGACATTAAAACTATAATTCATTTGGTAACACCTTAAAAAAGTAATCAAGGTCTCATAAAATTATTGTATAACCATAATACAATAAAGTAACAATTTATGATTAAATTATATGAAAATATATTTCCATTTTAAATTACTAAACTAATTATAAAATTGTAAATAAAATATTTATTACATACAAAAATACCAAAACTTATACTATGATAATTTATTCAATTTTGAGATGTTTAAATTGTATTTATACATTCATGGGTGAAGTTCCGATTTTTTTGGAAAAGTTACTATTCATTACTATTCATAAGGGTATGTTAATATTCATACTTTACTATTCACTAAAAATCATGTTGATCTTATTAGACTCTTATTTTCTCACTAATCATAACTGTAGCAGACCATTTTTTTAAAATCATTTCACATTATTAATTATTTAAAGAATAATAAAATATCTTAAAATACCCCCTTTTTTCTAAATTCATCAATAATACACATCCTGTATTTATCCAGATATTTGAAATTTACCAAAATTTCCATAATAAGAAATAATAATTTTATTTATATAAAAGGATTACATAAAGCAGCTAAGGTCTCATTATATATCCCCTTATAACACCATTATAGGACCTAAGTGTAAGGTGTGCTATGGTGATAGAATCTTGGGGTGGCTTGGACAACATTTCCCAAGTGGTGATTTCTATCATCTTGAACTTCTCCCTTATGCGATTCTATTCAAGCTTCAGATGATGAAGTTTGGCTTGGGCTTGGTCCAGAGCCAAACCCAGTGATGCTACCTCCTTCCCAAGCTCTGACAGATGGGAATCATATGGCCCGAGTCTACTAGATGAGGCCATTAATCTTATTTTTGTATTAATTAACCAAGAATACTATATTTATAAAAACACAATGTTAAGATTATAGTTTCCAACGGTCATATTAACCAATAGTCATATTGACCAACGGTCATATAATAATCGAAACCGAATGGTATCATTTTAATTATACCCACTTTATTAATTAAAGGATATAGTTTTGTTGACTATAATATAAAATAACACCCAAAATTTGGAAACAAATACAATTAAAGCATTCTGGTCGTTACAATCACTCATCATACACAGAGTGCCGGATATGTATGACTCATTCATTATGATTGCCATAGCCTAGGTGGGATTTTTCATATTTCTTTCGGCAAGTGACAGACCTTGTTGATAGTATGAATTTTTATTGTGGGGACGACCTCCATAATCGGCACTGCAATGGCAAGGGATACCATTGAAACTTGATTCCCAACCATGTGGAGTGTCCCTATGTTGTATACCCTAGGAAGGACCTTCAGGGAGGGCTGTAGTGATGGGGGGGGGGACCTTATTGCGGCTTAATGTCACTAAGGGTTGGACCTTCTCGATGATGGCTATGATGGTGAGGACTACTATCACAGCTTGATACCTGGCTCTATGAAGAATTTATGTAGTGCACATCTTGGGGAGGGCCTTCAAGATGTACTACAATGAGGGGATAACCTTCTTGTTGCCTGATGTTACTATGGAAAGGACCTTCATATCAACATCTATTGTGGGGAGGGCCTTCACAATGACTCCTCATGGAGAGTACTACAATCATGACATGATGTTTGACTGTGGGGAGAATCATATCTATATTGTATACCATGGGGAAGACCATTAGGGTGGTTGAAAGAAAGGGGAGGACCTTCTTACTATCTGATATTCAGGTCCAGGAAGGGCTACCCCGATGTGCATCAGGATATAGGATATCATGATGGACTATTCTAGGCCGATGGAGTGAGCCCCTGTGGGTGCTCTAGGGAGGACCTTCAAAGATACTGGTAGTGACATTGCATGGAGGGACTTCACAACAACAACTACCACTTCCATAATTTGGTAATGGACAGAGAGGGTCTTGAGCCTTTATTGATATATTTTTGAGGGTGTCAAGAACCCCATATTCCATAAGAGTATTATTATGTATGCACTCATCATTTTTCAATTTCCTTTTGGTGCATGTTATTTATGAGTGCTCTAATGCGGGTAACCGGGGCCGCCTACTATTGGTAACAACCTTAATATACGGGTCCATGTATTGTTGGGTTCAGCAATTTTTTTGGGATATGCTGAATGACATCTCGAGTTTTGGAAGGTATATATGTCTGCCCTGGAGCGGACACCATGTTGGAACAACATCCCCTTATTGGAACAAGTGTTTTTTTCCAAATTTGGTTGTCCATGTATCACGGGATACTGTTTTCGACCCTCCTTGATTGGAGAAGGGATGCATAATTGCTCCAGAGTGAGTAACCCAATTTGTGAGTACGTCATTCCGTTCGAGGAAACCGGGCCGTGGGCCCAATTTCTCTTCATTTCCACCGATGCATTAATATTTTTTGCATGTTTAGATGATATGGAATGGGATCGAATTCTGATTATCCATCATTTTTAGGACATGTAGAGAAACATATTTGGCTGTAACGGGTATGAAGGCCCATTATAATATCAGATAAGGTGTTTGTGCCTTCTCCAGTCCTTAATGAGTTTCCAATATAAACTGGTAGTTCTCCTGTATAAGGATAGAGGAACGAGTTTGCCACCAATTTCCTTCTATAGTTGCCACTGTATTATAGTGACAGTCATCATATTCATGAGGGGGATTTTTATCTGTTCTCTTGCCATGGTATTTGTCTCATGGGAATTGTATACATCCATAGGAATTTTACTCTTATAATATTTCTTCCACCCTATTTGGATGATGGGATTCCTAAGAATCAGTAGATACCTGTATCTTCCTTGAGTTTTCTGCTCCATCTACATGGCGGGACTAGCGATAACTTGCAGGAACGTGCACTTTTTAATATTGTGCCACCCTATTTCAGTGGTGTGATTGAGCAGAGGGGGACGAGTTGTATGTCTATCCATTTAATGCTGCACTGTTTTTAAGGTGGAGTTTATTCTTTCGAACCTGGGTGATAGCATGTTTATAGTTATATATTTTCCACCCTTGGTGGGAAGAATGAGGGCCCTAGGTCACTTTGAATTCAACAAGTGCCCTTGGAATAAGGTCCTATTCTGCATGAGGAGTCCTAGTAATATGGTTTTGGCGATGACTCTCTATGGAGGGGGACCATGAGTAGGACCCCTATGCGGTTGAGAAAATGTCTTTTGTATTGAATTCATCAACCCCTAAGATAATGGAGGTAATCGTTGTCATGTTCTGGGGATAGGCTCCTGAAACGGTTTGAGACAACCACTAGGGTCTCCTTGTAATGAGGCACCTTCCGAAACTAAGATGGCCACAGGAAAGCCTTCATTGGCTGGAGGGATTTTCTTCCGACCTTCATAATGGGGAGAGTATAGTTTTGGTGGTACTCTTTGATCAATGTATTGAATACCCAACGTTGAAGGTGCTGGGTAGACGAGGGGGTCCCAATATTTGTTGGGGGCCCTATGCCTAAGAGATCACTAATTCACATGTCTTAATTAGTCTTTGGGATGTCATTTGGACCAAAGATTTTTCTTTGGTAACCTTTAATACACATAAACGACATACATACCACAAAACTCTATCAAAGTATAATTCTTTGGAACATATGCATATTTGACTATTCATTTTGGCTCCCCCCTTTTTGTTTTTATTGTGTGGTAAACCGGATTGAGTGGGGGTAAAAATGCCACCTTTTTTAACGATTCACGTTGTGTTCACCATATTTGTTTTGTCCTGATGTGGTGCCTTCGGGTGATGATGAAATGGTCTAACGAGAGGCAACACCCATCACTTTTCCTAGAGACAGTTTCTTGTCAAATTCACTATTTATTTTGTTTTGACACATTCTATGTCATTATCCTTTATAAGAATCTTTGATTAACTATGTAAAGATGGGGTAATTTACCCCTTCCATATTGCGAAGGAGATTCCATAACCTAATGGACCCAGCAGGTGATTTCATGGGGTTAAGTACTTTTGCAATCTGTCCTCCTTGGATATACTTTCCTTAGATGGTCTCCAATGGGTTTATTCGTGGATCCAAAAACAACCAAAGGCCCTAGAATCCATGATTCATGGACCTGCTATTCAAAGGACGGTGGTCGTTGGAAAATGATTTTTCCAATGACACTTAAGGACTCCAATGGTCGAGAGGATGGGATGTCAGGCTCCCCACACCCCTTGGGGGGGGATTATTTTCTATTCAAGGACTATATAATATATTAAAGTCGTTTTCATATGTTTGTAAATCCTTGTTTCATTCCAAAAGAGTGTGTCCATGGGATACCCCTAGTTTTTAGGGTCGTTATAGGCATACAAGGATTTGATTCTACAGAGGTAAAGATAACATGATCCATACAATTAAGCACTCTATAGTTTATCATAATCTATGGGGGAGGATGGGGACTTGATGTTTCGATTGGACCCACAAGATGGGTTTCCTATGTATCCTCGAGAGATGAATCAAAACCCAAGTAGTTTAGAATTGCTAGATCTTATGCATGGAATATTTGCATTTTAGAGGGTTATGGTATGGTGAACCATTTTGTAAGGGCACCATTTTGATCTTGGGAATTCATGTATACATCCAATGTATCCTGGTTCGATCAAGAATTAGAGTTCTCATAGTTCATAATTGTTGGTGCTTACACATGGAAGCTACCCATTTTGAGAGTGTCATGATTGGGTGAACCCTTTTGGAAAGGAACCCTTTTGATCTTAGGACTTCAAGTTGGCATCCTATGTATCCTTCTTTGATCAGAAATCAGAGTTCTCATAGTTCAAAATTGCATGTATGCTGCAATCATCAAAAACCTCTATGCCCCTGTGAGTCATGATCGGTGTGAGAGACAAAATAATGTGAGAGATCTATCCAACCACATGTATTCTCTCCTACTGATGGGAGAGGGTGGGCCAATGATAGGTGAGGCATGGGCGACCATGGGCTAGGGATCCTAGAGATTAGCCTTTTAATGTAAATTTACTTTATAAGTCATGTTGCTCTACCTTTCGATGATTGGGGGCTTACCTTAGTGGGAGTGCCCCAGAACACATTCTGGGAAGGGGAGCAGTGTCATCCTGATCAAAAGGGGAAAAACCCAACCCATTTGACTGATCATCATTCCTCATTGAATGGAATATTATGTGATCACCCTTAGTCCCTAGAACATGGAATTTCACGTTATCATCCCAAGGTTGGAATATGGGTTACCATGGGAATGTAGACCCACATAAATCCCAGGAGCCCAAAGAGTTGTGGGGAGAGCCTTCATGATTCCACTAACCATGGATATGTAGACGCAAAGGGGCATGTTGATGCACCCAATGTCTTAATGATACAAGTCCAGTGGCTTTGGTGGATGATTTGGTATGATTTTGGGTGAATGGTTCATGGAGGGATTATGGAAGACTGGATGGTAATGAAGGGGAGAGATTGGATCCACAGGAAATAATACCCGAAAACACTCCATTTCACGTACCATTTTCTTATGTAGGATGGGGGAAGATTCGCATACAGTAGTGGTGTGTAGGAAGATGAGTCATCCACATACCAAATTGGTACGTAGGCATGGGTATGGACCACCACGCACCATAGTGGTACGTGGACCTAGAGAAGGTTTTTCATTCCCATTTGGGTTCCATCCGCGTATTGATGTAGTACGCAACACCAAGTTGATTCCGCATAGAAATACACTACGTGGAACACCATGTTGAAGGATGGTCCTGGGATCTATCATTCATGTGAAGTTCATCCATGAGGAATATATGGTTTTTAATTCCACTAATTAGGTTCATGAATCTCTTATTATTATGGAATTCCTTCATTTTATGGTTCGGGGCTGGTTGTACCTGAGGAAGACTGGGATCACAATTCAGGATTCACCGATGATTCAAAATTGATGTTGGAATCACCTCCAAATTCTTTCTTCTAACATCTTGGTTCCCCTTAGAGCTTTCTTCATCAATCAATTATAAATTCATAATGTGCTCTACTTATATAGTATTGGGGAAATCTAATCTATGGGAATGTGGCACCATTTATAGAGGCCCGTGAAGAGATATCTTGACCCACAGTAGACTCAGTCAACCAAGGTTTGTGGAGGTTGTGGTTCGCGATCATGGTTCTTAAAACCCTGCAAGTTTGCTTCCTCTATTAAATGATACGTTCAGAAGATTGTATGGAGATGGAATTTGTGCGCATGATTCTTTAAAAGATATGGTTTGTAGTCCACTAGGTTTTTTGGCCATCGCTCTGTAGGCTAGTGCCTCATGGGTGGTTTCATGTACCGATAGTTCATGATCCCAGCTGTCTATGAACCCTTATCGGTGATGGTACATGAGCCACATAAAATATTTTGAAAACAAGAATTCTTTCATGTTTCATCCAATGTTTTTATCTCAATTTGAGTCTATTAACCTTGTTAGAATTATATGAATACTTTCATCCTTCTTCAAAGTGATTGTATGAATATTTTCATCCCTTGGATAAATTTTTAGGACCCTACAGAAGTGAAAATTGGAAAACAGATGATAAATCTAATCATAAAGTTATAATGGATAATGGTTTAGCACATAGTCATTAAATGGTTAATAACATCAAAACCATTGAACAAATAGGTTATAAAAAGGTCATTTATATCATCAAAAAGGATTATCATAGGATAAAATTTTATGTTAAAATCATTTTGAAAAGATAAACTTTATTAATTTCATCTCATAATTAAAATCTATCTCTTTGGGTTTTCATCGATCTATCTCAACTTCATTTCTTACACCAATATATGGATTTTAAAGATAAATTTTTAAGCCTATAGAACTTTTATCAAAATATCCATAACTGAATCTATTTGCATCAAAATAATTTTCCAAATAGGATAAAGGATGGAAAAATCATTTCAGAGAGAATTCCCTTCACATAAAACAAAAAAAAATCACCAATGGACCTACCTCATGAAGCCATATCGTGGAGCCCTTAATCATTGTGAACGGTGTGAAGCTGGAAGAGAGACTACTCTATTACTGCTGTGAAATAGGGAATGTCACCTCTGTGAGCCGATGAGCACCACAACCACCATAGAGTGGTTACATAATCCTCTGAAAGTCCGATAGAGCTACCTTTAATCATGAAGAACCATCTCCTTCATGGTGTGACTTTAAGCATCGCAATCCCATGTGCCTATAAATAGGCGACTCAACCCACCCCAAAGGATCACTACTCTAACCTTTCACCGTCTGAACTCTCATTTCATGAAGCATTGATTTCTTTGAAAACCCGTGAGAATGTTCATCATCAAAGGTATTTGAACATCACCAAATAGCGTTCACATTGTTCTGATTTACCTCCTCCTCAAGTGAGGATGCCCTTCATGAAGCCCAATGGGAACCACAAAGGCAGGGGTCCCTTTTCCTCACATTAGGCTTCATATAGAATTCATCCTTCATGAATCACCCTTCAAGAACATGTATACACCATGCTTTTCATAAGTATCCATTCTTATTAAAGATCCTCCCTTTAAAGAGAACCCTTTCACCATGCTTCATGAAGCACCCTACTTCTCAAAGCTCCATCTATTCCTAAAGCACCAGAGCTTCTTTAATCCCTTCTTAGAGGGGCCTTTTTCTTCACAAACCCCTCTCCCATATGCTCCTCTGGGCTCATATGAACTGACTTAATTATCCATTGAGTGGTGTTTCATGTTGCCTCTCTATTCCATATTATTATTAACAAAGGAACACTAATGGGAATTGTTTATTCACATAGCCACACAAAAAAGAACCCCTCAATTGGCCACTACTCCACCTCACTCCCATTAAGCATTGTTTGCTCTATCCCTTCACCATGTTTAGGTTCGTATAAGTTATGTAAGTCCAAGGGATGAGGAGTGTTCCCTCATCATCTGAGATAAAAGAAATTAAACTCCCAACACCTTATCCCACAAAAGACAATGTTAAATAATGAGTTTCCACAAGTGTGGAAGGACTAGGAACACTTAAAGGGGATGAGAATTGGAGATATCCCTATATCTCACCCATTGGGATTTTTCACCATGAACACCTCACGCAGTCTCCATATATGCCCCGAAACACCTTGATATGTTTTTTCCTATTTGATGTCTATATCCTCCTTGTACATCAAGAAATCCTCCTCAGGATTCCCTCATAGAGTAAGTCCTAATCACCATTTCCATAGGTCGGTAGCCATGTGTAGTCCCCACACCATCCTTCATGGTCAAACCTTCTGTAACACGTCTATCTAGTCTACTGCAATCTCTTGATTATCACAATGATCATGGCCCATGCGAGCTTAGATTTTAACAATGGAAATGACATCCTCAATAGGCCACTTACCCTACATAAATCACATGCCACTCATCTCACATAACGTTAAATTGTATCCTCCTAAACTACATGGACATTGATCCATGTCTTATAAACTTGTTATGTAGGAATCCTCTACAAGGTTCAAGCTCTCACTCCCCACAATAAAACCATTCGATGTGTTTCATGTTAGATCACCTTTTCCCCACATGACGTTAAATAGTGTTCCCCTCCAAAATATGCAATTTTTGATTCCCAGCCACCTGGATATGTAGGAACCCTCTTTTAGGTCCAACACCAGTCAATGGTAAACTTTGGTACTCCCTTAGATGGATGTACCATTCTAATATGATACTCACTCTATTTGAGAAACATCTCTTGGATCCTCCTTTCTATGGTGTTCAGATTCCAATGGGAATCAAACCATGTATAATCTACACATGAGCCATACTCCTCAAATGAAGAGCGCCCCTATCGCAATGGGATACTAACCATGAGTAAGTCCAATCATGTTACCTGGTTATTGTCCTTTGTGTACTCTCTGATTCTATTCCCAATCCTGAACTATATGGACCTTGATTCCCCACCATTGGTATTTGTAGGAAGCCTCCCTGAGGTTCAATCCCATCATACATGTCCCATCTTGGTCTCTCCCTCGAGTCTTTGCGTCTTGGGAAGATCATTCTCTATATCAGAGGTTCTACATCCTCTGACCCCATATCCATGAACTCCATTCTCATGATCCACCTCCTATGGTGTATCATCACCCCACCAGAACTACATGGACTTTGATCCTTACCTTTGACCAGGGTATGTAGGAATCCTCTCCGAGGCTCAATTCCAACACTATAATCTTCACATAGATAACATCTCATTTAGGTTCCTAATTCGACACTTCCCCGATATCCATCCTTACCCAGGCCACCACATCTAGGTGAACATATTCAATTCATACAGGTAGCTAACCATGCATTAACCCCGGCCATCTACTCGAGTACCTTACCCTAAACATGGTAAGGTCACATATTCTCAACATTTTGTAGAGCCTAAGGCACTAGCCACGTGTAATACCCAAATCACCCATGAACTATGGAGGTTTTATCCCTATTTTCTACATATGGTACTTAGGAAACCTCCATCAGGTTCATTATAGTCCAATGATAATACTTGTTGTCCCCTTTGTTGGGACCTGCCTTCTCTAATCGCCCCTTTGTGTTGTTCAAATCATCCTTCATGGTGTGAAACCTTCCCATTTATGGGACACGCCATTCACTATCTGCCCTCATTGGGCATTCTGACCCATCCATCCAGTAAACCTTCCATGAGTTCCCTACTAGGGACAGAACCATCTAATCCACTACTATTAGTGTTTTGATTGGTTTGAATCATCTCTAAAAGATGTTAAACTCCTGGAATACCCCATTATAAACCTAGGAAGCTGATGAAAACCCTAGAGAAATTCCTCTGGAATAAGTTTCACTCATTCTTCATGGGATGCATCAGTAAAATGTGCCCTTAATAATCAATATAATAAAAGATTATTTTGGTGTTCCAAGGTTCTAGAGTCTATACATGCCAGAGATGCCCAATGTCACTACTTCCCTGATTGAAGGTTTATGTCCTATCATGATCCTTAGGAATGTCTTGATAGAAGTTGTGCAATTGACCAGCATATAGAATGAGATGGATCTGAGAAGGGTTTCATGAAAAACAACTTAATCTTTAAGGGATACCTAGACTATGTGAAAAATTATGAGGAGGAATCCATGGAAGGTGAGACCAACATCCCATCATCCCATTTTTGTTCAAGGAGTAAACATCACCGAATAGGTGATGAATGTTTCTCATCTTTGGAAATTGGGAATGCGGTGTTCAACGCATAGCCATGTGACCTTCAAACATGATCAGAAGGTTTTACCCTACAAAATAATTAGAACAAGAAAAGGTGAACCCGACGTTAATATTTTCTCCTTCAACCATTAGGATTTGTAGTGTTCGAGACATCAAAAAATAAGAGTGACATAAGATCCAACAATATGATTCTGGGATCAGCCAAGAAAATAGTGGGGCCAGCATAGAACTCACCAAAATTTTGGGCAACTGATAATTTGGAATTCTGATCTGTGACATCATTATCGTTGATCTTTCTATCAAGCAGTGGTAGAATGGAAGACACTAGGGAACTGGCCACTGCTTTCCTACTACCTGTTCTAATAGCTGAATCATTATGCTTTGTAGGACACAAGATATAGAAACCCAGTCACCTCCCACCCACATACACATGGGAAGCGGAAATGCTGACAGAGAATACCACACAATTCCACCTCTGTCATGATGACATCCATGACCATGGATATTGGGAACCCATTCCCCATGTCACTGTTAGAGTATATCTATGTGAGGGTGATTGATACTCTTATTCGATGATACAAATAGAAAGGGGACATCCCATTGAAGGATATGGAAAGACAATATCTATAGGTTTTTATGCCTCACTGTCCCCGCCACCCCCAAGGGATGAACTTGGATACTTTGATCCCCACTATATCATTCAATCGTTTCAGGATCCTCTCCCCATTACACTCTCATGATTCATTCCCTTAAAACGATGAGGTAAGGGACATATGATTTTTCCCATCTTTGATTATAACTCGAGATATGCCAAGGAAGGATCCCACAAGACCGTGTCAATGATGCCATCAACTCCAGCAGGCCATGTGACAGGTGGTATCTACCCTTGCATCACTTTCCCTAGTTTGGTTGACATGATGTCAACATCGGTCATAGGCTCAAGAAGTCTCCCATTATGGGGTGCCAAATTCTATAGATTTAGTTCTCCATGCCTCCACCTATGCATACAATCAACTCCCTATTTTTATAAATTAGATGAACCACTATTTTAGGTTGGTGTTGACACTCCATCCACCATATGGAATGGATAGGCTGACTATTTCGGTCACCGACATGAGCAACAGCCATCGCGGGTCAACCCGTGATGTCAAGATCCAATGTAGAGGTCATACCCATTCCATCAAAAGTCATTTAAGATGTCCTACCTATCATGTTGATGTCCAGAACAAAGTTCATCCCCATGCCCATGATCCCAATTATGTATTTTTTCTCCATATTTTAGCTTATCAACATAAAAGTCCTCCATGCCCCATCACCCATCAGTACCGAGGTCCTCTATATGTCTAGTTTGATCAATACGATGGACCTCCTCATACCGGAATTTCTAACTGACATGTAGGTTCTTACCATGCCGTAGGTGGCTAATATGGAGGCCCTAGACATGTCATTACTAGTTCTAAAGAAGGACCTCCCACTCCATCACTACCAACTGTGGAGGTCCTCCCCATGTATTTAACACATAGCATGGAGGTCCTTCCCTTGTTCCCTTCAACATCTTCTCTGGTTCTCCTCACAGCCCAAAACACCAAAGCAATGGTCCTCCATGTTATCTCACCCAAAATAGAGGCCATACCTATGTATTATCAATGATCAGAGTGGAGGTCCTCCCAACTCTAATGACAGTCCCAGTGGAGGTCCTCTCCGATCCAATGATGTCATGCACAGTGGTCCTTCCCATGTTTCTACCAGATCCAGCAGAGGCCCTCCCCACACCAGTACCATCCTGAAAAAAGGTCCTACCAGTGTATAAGATTTACCCTATCATGAGGATCATTCTTATGGTAGAAGGTATAAATTTTACCTCTAATGGAAGAATCCTATGCAATGACAGATTTTTGTCAATCCGGTCAACTTTTCAGATTCTAAAGCAGAGTGTGATTGATTATGGAGCCTTCACTCCAAACCTCTACTTCAGTTTCTAGGGTAGGAACCAGTAATATCATCTTCGTCCTTTGGAAAAGTGAAATGGACTGTATTCTCAAGGCCCTTTATAGATACATACAAGAGGAGGAATATATGGATCTTTTTCATGGTCTTGTCATGAAATCCACTATATCATCCCCAGGATCATTCCCTACCTCGATGCGATATTATATAGTGTTGTTATGGGGCCAATAGATGATGAGAACCACTATGATTAATCACAAATATCCACCACATTTTCACATGAATAAATGGACATCACTCTGTCCTATAAGGATGTGATGATGTAGTAATTACCACCTTTGGGAGATGAACCAATATGTATCGGCTTCTCATCCCAAACCACATTTTCTCCGGCAACCAGTACTCCACAACAACAGTCCATAACAGTACTATTATTGGTTCCTTAGCCTCCCCAAGTATAATAAATGGTCAATCAAGGGATGGATTATGATTTCAAACAAAGGAGTTTGTGGGACATCCTCGCAGTGGGCCATGATCTTGAGATGCTTTGGTTGATCACTACTTTAGACATCCTCATTCTAGGGCCACTCACCCATGATGAAGTCATGTGCTTTCACCAAACCCTAGGGACAAATAACTTCTTTATCTATCATCATCCATTTTCATATCCAAAAAATCCATGAACATTATGATTACATCGGAAATCAATGTGCCCTGGTTGAGTTAGTCATACATGCCTTGGATCAACGCCCTGCATTGCATGATTATCATTAGAATCTTCACTAATGTTTTGTTCAGAGCTTCACTGTGCTCCACCGAGTTATTTAAGACATGTATCCACATGACCATATCATTGGATGGGGGCAGTATGATACTATCCACTTTAGTCCCATCCTAGGCCAACCATGCCAATTGGATGATATCAAGGATATTACTATAAGAACATTCAAAGTAAGTTTTCCTAACCTCATAGAGAAGGACACCAAGGCTAAAATCATTTATGAGAACCTACCCCATGGAGCAGTTCTACATCTTTTGGATCCCCCAGGAATTATCACTCACCATAAAAGACCCTTGCATAGCCTAGAAGACCCTGCCGGGTCATTACCCCTCAAAAGGGACCCCAACAAGGGTAAAGGACACACTAGGACTATAAATCCCTCAGACCCATAAGGATCAATATAGAAGGTAGAAGAAGATTATGAGAAGACCACATTTCTTAAAAATCTTGCAAAAGAGAATAAAATTATTGATGATCTCCTTTTCAAGCGCCATATATAATGTTGACTAGACTATGGTGATCCCTGGTTTGATCCTAACTATCCTCCATCAGGGTATCATGAGAATTGATAGGTTCCCCCAACATGTTTCCACCCTTTGACCTCAACAAGTCTACATATCATGATACGATAAAGGCTAAAGGTTATGCAAAGCAGCCTCGTTAGGTATCACTAAATCTTACCGAGTTGCTTGAGAATATTCTTTGAGACCCAGCTCTATAGGATGTTTCTCCTGGGGCCCCTTATGTTGCTCCACATTTAATCCATCCAACAAATCCTCTGGTTATTCCACTAGCTGCTCCATGAGCCACTAGGCCTGCCATTCAAGTTGAAGAACCCACCAACACACTGATGTTTAGGGATCTTCACCATGATAGGAAACCTTTCCAGGATGATCTGATGATCATCTCATCATTTTCCTCGAGGCCCTTGAAACCCAAAAGGGGGTGATCCCACCTGATGGAAAGCTATATTTGTCTTGGTTGGATAATATGTAGTCACCCCCGAGCATTGAAAATAATACAATTCCCCCTTCTATGGGATTAGTGACCCCCTGTAGAATTTGGACCACTTTATCTAAAGGTGTGGATCCATGATGGGAACTCCAGCATAGCTAGAGGCCACCATGCTTCGACACATCACACAAATACTGGAAGGGATTGTGTTTGTCTGGTACAACATGATATCCTATGGGTCTATAGATTTTTGGGAGGATATTTGTCAGAAGTTTTAGTATTAGTTCATATACACCACACAGAATACAAGTACCTTTAAACATCTTCCAGTGCAAGAAAAGGCTAGATGAGAACATCATAGACATTCTCACTAGGTGGAAGGGTCTCAAGTATTCACCCGATATACCGCTGACATAAGAGAAGTTGCATACGATGTGCGGGGGGGGGGGGGGAATGTGGATAATGAATTGGTCCACTCTCTTATCACACAAAACATTATATGTGGACTCCAGGATATTTCTAACAAGTCTCAGCTCCTTAAGGAATCCTTGAATCAAAACAAGAAGTCACACTCATTACCTCCCACATCTTTTAAAAGTAGAGAATCCAAGGCCAAGACCACTATCGCTGCATAGGTAGAGGCCCCTAGGCCACAAGAATTATTTCTGTAGGAGCCTCTTCTATAGTCTCATTGATGGCCTTAGCCTGAGGTGCAAGCTTATAGGTTTAGTATCTCCCAACATTGAAATGGAATGAAAAACTACGTAATGCACCACCACAACCCAGGATAGATAAGTAGGTTCTAACTCATCATCAGATTCATCTCCTCATCACGACCAAACTCCCAAAGTCCCTTTTATGGATAGGAGAAACCAAACCAACTCATTTTATGAATCTTCAATTCCTTGTTAAATATGAATTCCCCTGGTTGTAGGAATCCATCAATTTCTAGAATGCAGGAGGCCTCAAGAGGATGATATTACAAATTTTCCTAATTACTACCCCTACCACTAGTTCCTTGGACAAACTCTAAAGTAATGATATTTGTTGAAGGAATGGTTCTAGGACTAGGTTGAAAATATTTTAGTAAGGTTGAGTCCTACCCTATCATAGGTGGCATGTGTCTACATGAGGCCTGACATGGACAATGAGGGTGAATAAAAACAGATCTCCAATCATGGGTCTTAGAAATATGATTATTGGATAGCTCACAAGGTAGTCACCCAAGATCATGGTATCATCTATGCCCATTTGCATCATCTTGAGTTTGTTTAATCTTCTGCACCTCCTCTTACTATCACTTCTACATCCATTTCAAATCCTTATACATCCTGAAAGGGTAGTTTTTGACATCTCATGGGGAATAAAATCCCACTATCGGTGTTGAAACAATCTCGTATTCTTGGTGACTTCATGACCCCAGAGATGGAAATCGCCGCTAGGATCCACCTAACATTGGAATATTCTTCATGTGATGATCATGAGTATGCCTCAGTGAATACTGTTGAGGTGGTAGACCCTTACATGTTTCATGATGATGAGGAGTGCAAGGAAGATCCTCATAATGTTCCCAGTAGATGCCATTTTTGACGATGACATGGATACATGAATCTTCCAAATGCACCACCTAGTGTTTTCATCTAAGACATACATTCCATTGAGACCATAAAAAAAACTCAGAATGGAGCTCATCATGCACATTCCTCTCATCCTGTCTCATCAGATTCATGGTCTCTACCATTTTTACTCCTTAATTAGGCGGAGCCGTATTGAAGACGCTATCATTAGCCACATCCTACTATTGCCGCACCTTTTATATCTATTAATTGTAATATAGTCATTTTTTTGGGTTTAGTAGTGATCAGTAAGATATTCCCTTTATTAGCAAAAAACCACTGGTTATACTAGAAGTATCTATCATAAAATCTAACACATAGAAACCTCATATCAGCAAAAATGTGTGCCTACCACAGAAGTATGATGTTCTCATGCACCTTGACAAAATTCCTAAAAATATCTCACTCTTCAAGGATATCTTATTTTCAGAAGATATGCTTGAATCCCTTATAGATTATTTTAGATTCACCTTCTATTTTTAAATAGATAAATTTCCCATAGATGCCATCCATGTTGAGGAAGATGATCATGTAGAATGTTAGGCCATCAATCTCATTCTTGGGAGAAGATGATGGTTCTCCAATACAAGGGAACATTCACCCATTATACATCCCTGGAAAATTTAATAGTGTGTAAGTCCATAATTTTTTTGAGTACACATGTTCTAGGATCAATCTCATCCTTACTCGGATACTCCACAAACTGGGGTAGTTTGAAGCAAATCTAGACCCATCTAACCTGAAAATTTAGGGATATAACTGGATCGAGCATAGTAAATGTGGAAAGATTCATTTGGAAACCCAAATCAGTGGCCTAATTACTAAAAATGAATTAATGGTCATCTTGCAGGACACCAACTATAACAAACTGATCAGTAGGCCTTGGCTGAATCTGCATTCTGCAGTTCCCTCCTTCTATCACCAATGTCTCAAGTACTACATTAATGGTCAAGTGGGTGTGCCCAAAGGGGATGTGCCCCCTTTTCTCTTGTGAATACCTCTTCCTGGATTCTGAAAACTACATGTGAAAGGACATGTAGGTTCAGGCCCACAAGGTCGAACACACTATTGTTTTCACTGACCTATGGATAGATCTGGATGATGCCTTCATCTTTCAGTTCACTGATTAGAGGCCACGACCCCGAACATGGGACACTGCTTTATTGTATTAGAATGTAGTGAGATGCACATTCCCAGGTATAAGGATTGCCATAAGGTAACTTCATACTCTTACATGGACCAAGGTCTTGTCATACTAGATCCCCTTAACCTTGTAAGGTATCAAGATGTTTCCCCATAGAAATAGAATTACGCCATAATTTTATTTTTCACAGTGCTGGGATAAACTGATTCAAGGTAGTGTGTCACTAGTGCTGTGATATTATCATGCATGGCCACCTATGTCAAAGGCCTGATGGAATTAGATATACATCTCTGGTCTCCATGGTTTCTATAGTGAAATTTTCTCTTGATGAAGATTCCATTATCGCTCAGGCCGACACCAACATTCCATTAGGATCATCCGATTTATAATAGTTTCTTCACATAGACAATCCTCTTTTCAAGGATGATGAAGAGGATTTGGGGGGCACTCCTACCACATTTTAAGAATGGTTCTCCACTACATTCAATGAGTTGGTAAAGGGTAATCACATTGCTGAGGTAGATCTAAGACCAACACTGATCAGTGTAGCTATTCCCGCAGAAGAGAAACAATAGTATGTGGATTTCATAAAGAAGCATCAGGATGTATTTTAATGATTCTAGGAATAAATTCTAGGTATTGGTATAGAGGTATTGTTCCACCACATTTTTCTCCCAACAATTTATTTAGGGTTCAATCATCCTCCTAGAAAGATGCACCTCACTCAAAATTCCACAGTCGAGGCCTAAGTAGATTAGCTTATCAAATCAAACATCGTCAAAGAAGACCAGCACATGAGATGGTTATCTAAATTCATACCTTTAAGAAGAATAAAATATATATTATGGTCTATATTTACTTTTAGGATATTAACCACAACATTTAGAAGGAATATTTTCCCCTTCCCATAACAGAGCAGCTAATCGACGCTACCACTAGATTCCAAGACCAATACTTAATGGATGGGTATTCTGGATATAATCAGATCTGAATGGAAAGAGAGGATGAAGAATCCACCACCTTTAGAGGAATTCAAGGTAAATTTTTTATCAGTTGATTCCTTTCATCCTACGAAATTCATGATATATCATTCTGCATTCCATTCACCGCATATTCAAACTAATCCTTCCGACATTGGTGGAATGATATGTGAAAGATTTTGTGGTCTAATACCATAAGAATTAGCACCATCTTAGTGATCTTGAGAGTGTTATCATCTTACTCCACTCATTCCATCAAAATATGAACCCCTTCATGTGCGCCACTAGGGATACCTATGAAATGTTCATCATCTTTATCATTAGATATTTATGTATAAAGATCGATCCAGAAAATATCAAGGCCATATGTCAAATTCCTCCTCTGAGAAACCTTCAAGAGCTCTGAGGCTTCCATGTCCATAGAGCCTGCATGCATCGATTCATTGTGAATATGGATGGAAAGTTTAATACTTTCTACTAAAACCTAAATAAAGGTTTTTTATACCAATGGGATGAAGACTGTCAATCCTCTTTTGAGGTGATCATGCAATAATAGCTACATCTTCCCATTTTGATGATAGCCATCTCCTGCAAGTTGTTGAGCCTTTATTTAAAAACCGTGGAATGATCCCTTAGCACTATTCTCACCCATAAGAACAATGAAGGGACTAATAACAATTTATAATATCTCTGTATCATGCTTCTTGACACAGAATTCATAAATTATTCTATCAAGAAGAGCTGTCTCATGCTGGTTTTTACAGTGCAGAAGTTACACAACTACCTCCAACATCACAAGATATAGCTGGTGTCCCATGTGGAACCGCTAATGTATATTCTAAACCACCCTTTTTTATAGGCCTTATGGATTATTGGGAATTGATCCTTTATTATTTATACATCAAGTCCATCCCACCGAAATCTATTAAGGTTCATGCACTAATAGACTTACTTACTACCCATCCATCTCACATAGAGAAGTCTCTGGATCTTGAAATTCTAGATGAAACCATTCTATTAGTGGAACTAAAGATGCTATATTGGTAGATGCACTTCGATGGTGATTTCTGAAGTCCCACCAGAAGATGGCTCAATGATCCTAGAATAAACATAGTAGGCCTACAAATCATCATCATCATCCCTACATAGGCTATTTTCCATACTCGTTCTTTTTTTCTAAATGATACACCAATAATGAGGTAGAGTACCAGGCTCTAATCACTAGTCTAGTGTTGGACCTCGAGATTGATGATCCCCACCTACATGTGTAGGGGGACTCTGAGATGGTTATCAAGAAGATCAATGGTGGCGACATTATCATGAAGTCAGAGCTCGTGACCTTATTAAAGCACACTCTCCTACCGATGGCCAAGTTACCTTATCTACGATAGGTAAGTAAATTTTCCTGGTTTCATAATGGTCAATCCAATGCCTTGGATATCCTTTTCATGTATCTCACAGAGCCTAACTAGGATGATCTAATTACCAATTTGACACAACGAAGGGTCATCACTCATGTCAGTTCGGATGATGATGATATCAATCAGGTAAGTCATATTACCACTCATTCTTCCATACTAGGATCTCTATTTTCCCATTTAAAAATAGAATAGACACCTAATTGGACAAATCCTTTTATTATTACCGCTAACACAGAAATCTCCCAAAAAATAGAGTCAAATGTGAGTGAATCTATCAGTGTGAAGTGAAGTCTACCAGATAGAGTGGTCCCATCCTTGTGTAGATACTCTAAAAATGTGGGTTTGATGAAGTTATCTTCCATTAAATTTATGGAGATGATATTTACCATGTCATGCAAGAAGTCCATAATGACTCATGCAGATCTCATCAGGAAGGTTTGAAACTCTCCCACCAGATTAGAATATTGGGCTACTTCTATCCCACAATGTTTAATGACTATATTGAGTTCACCAAGAGTTGTCACACGTTCAAGATCCATGCCATCATTTTGAATCATCCACTGAAACCCTTATATACTACCAATCACTCATGGGCCTTTAAGGTATGGGGGCTCAATGTCATGGGACGATATCCACTAGAAACAGCTTGCTAGTGTAGGTTTATCTTGACTGCCAATGATTTCTCTTCCATGTGGGCAGAGGAAATACTACTCAATGAAGTCATGTCCCATTCTATCTTCGAGTTCTTGATCTCCAAAATCATCCAAAAACTCTAGGTCCCTAATACCATTATCACTAATAATATAACCATCTTTCGAGTAGAAAAGATGAAGAATCTCTATGCCAAGTAAAACATTCAGTCTTACCACACTTCTTGCTAGAATGCGCAAGAAAATGGTCAGATTGATATGTTCAAAAAGACACATTATAACATTTTGCAGATGATGGTTGGTCAGAATAAGAATTTTTTGTTGAAAATCAACCCAAAGATCTATAATCATACAATACGATGACTTGCATTTCCACCCAGGTGTCCTCATATTAATTGGGGTATGGGAAAGAAGCATTTCTGCACATAGTGATTCTGTTTTGGTCCCCCCATATAGTTGTTTATGATCAAAAGACTTCAGAAAAGATAGCAGAAGTTTGTCTATATGATTTGGAAGCCCTTGATGGAAATATGCTCTGGTCCTTTCATAATATAGAGAAGCACCTGAACGAAATAGCAAGAGCTTTTAACAAAAAAAATTCATCAGTTCCTTCCTCCATGGTGACATGGTATTGGATATGAGGGTACCAATGATAACCAGTAGGAATCCACCAATTTTGGGCCCCAAATGGGAGGGACCTTATATCATCCCCAAGGTTTACCTCAACAGTATATAATCTTTGGCCACCATGGATGGTTAGAATATTACTCCTCAAATCAATTCCAAATTCCTCAAGAATTACATTACAAAAGGACCTCTCTTTTCTTCGTTTGGGCTGTAATACATAAAACTTCCTAGCATCACCGTCCCACATGATGTTATATTACACCAATGTCCATACCGCAATATATTAAACTACAAAACATTAAAGAACTACATCTGTCTTGATTCTTGCCTAGACATGATACATAGTGACACCTAAAATTTTTTCCTTTGGATCCAGAACCTGGTCCATTGACCTCCATTTTCTTCATCCCAACTAGAAGAGGTAAAACTACCCAGCATCACCACCCCACATGATGTTAAACCATACTGACATCCTTACTGCATGACATTAAACTACATAAAATTCAAGAAATACATGTGTCTTGATTTTTTACTCTAACAGGATATGTATTGACATCCATACTTTTTTCTTCGGGTCCAGCCCCAGGTCAATTGAACTATCTTTTCTTTGTCTGAGTTGCAAGATGTTAAACTACATATAATCCACATCCCACATGATTTTAAATAGTATTAATGTCTTTACCACATTATGTTAAGCTACAAAACAATCAAAAAATACATGTGGATTGATTCCTGCATTACTAGGATATGTAATGACACTTGAACATTTTGTATTTAGGTCTATCCCCTAGTCCTTTGACCTATATTTTCTTCATTTGGTCAGTAAGATGTAAGAATCCTAGGCATAACCATCCCAAATAAAGATAAATTGTACCAACAACCTTACCACATGATTTTAAACTACACTATATTCTATAACTATGTGTGTCTTGATTCCTACCCTAGAAGGATATGTAGTGACACGAAACATTTTGTCTTCAGGTCCAGCCCTAGGTCAATCTAACACTCTTTTCTTCTTTTGGACAGCAAGATGTAAAACAACCCAACATCTTCATTCCACATTACCTCAATCAATACTTATTTCCATACGTTATAACATTAAACTACACAACATTTGATAAATATTTATGGATTGATTCCTACTCCCACCAGATATGTAGGAATTCCTGGACATGTTGTCATAGGGATCAGTCCATTTACAATACCTCAACTATTCTAGAGGGATACATGGTGTGGTATGATACATCTTCATCTCGCATTCACTCTATGTTTTTTACCTATCCATGCTATGTATACCAATTATAAACGCCCCATTTTCATTTGGTAATGTCAAGTATGATGTTAAACTGTGAGTCCCTCTTGTCATACATGATGTTAAAAAACTACTACGTCCTGGCTACACGATGTTAGATAGCATGAAACTCAATAACTATGCTTGTCTTGATTCCCGTACATATGGGATATATAGGAACACCAAGAAATTTTTTCTTCAAGTCCAACCATAGGTTCAATAATTCATCTTTTGTCCCCTTGGCCCAAGTTCTCTCCTTGGATTATGAATGGTGTGGTATGAGCTTCTTCGGTCCCGATTCATGTAGGGTTATATCTCCACACTGTAAAGATCCCCCCAATGGGATACCTTACCCCTTCAACCAATACCAAATTATGTTAAACTGAATAACATTCAAGAATTATTTGTGTCTTGATTCCCATACTAATGGGATACATAAAAACATCTAGAAAATTTTCCTTCAAGTCCATCCCCACAAACTGTAAATCCTGTTATCTCTCAAGTGTATTGGACAAAGTGTTGTATCTCTGGACCATGTAGTGTTGTGTTGACTTCTGTTGTCCTCATCCAAGATGTGTTTTCAATTATCGAATCACATATCCCCTTTAGGGGACTAACCATTACACTACATCCTTACCACTTGATGTTAAACTACACAACATTATAGAACTTCATATGGATTAATTCCGACCCTAATGGGATACGTAGGAACACCCAGAAATTTCACCTTCAGGTTCATTCCCAGGTTCCTTGAACTTTTTGACCCTTTTGGGCCTTACATGGTATGAGTTCTGTGAAGTTAAATTAAGATCCCTTCCATCTCACATGATGTTAAACAACTGTGTATGACTTGCATGACATAAAACTACACAAAATTTATGGTCATCTATACATGACCATATATGAAAACTATCCCCTTTGTCTTGCATGATGTTAAACTACTAATATGTCTTTTCCACATGATGTCAAACTATACAACATTCAAGAACTATATATAGATTAATTCTCATTCTTGTAGGATATGTAGGAACATCTGATCATTTTGTCTTCAGGTCTAGCCCCATGTTCTTCCCTTTATCCTCTTCAGCCATTGGTTCCCTCTTAGAGCATGTGGTGTTTCATGGGATTCTATTTCCCACATTCACATTGGGTTTATAATAACTGCACCATGTTCTTCCATTAAGAACACTTCTCCATTAACTACATCCTTACATCATGATGTTAAACTACATGGGTTCTTAAGAACTATGTATGGATTGATTCACATATTTATGGTATACATAGGAATGCCCCAAAAGTTCACTTTTTTGGTCTATCCCTAGGTTCATCAACCCATTTTTTCCTTTTCCCCACGCCTATTCTTGATTCATTTTACCCTAGTTGAATCCCCCAACCTATGTATTTCCTCATTAACAAATGCATATCTGACTTAGTATGGGACTGAGAGTGTTCCATTCTAAATGGACATTTTCTCATTCCACAAACACGCTTTGTGTACTCATTATTTGGGTATCCATAAACATTCAAATCCAAAATGTCCCCCAAATGATATGGATTCTAATCCTTAAGTCTCACCAACCATTCCGGGGAAACATCCCAGAGGATCTTGAATGACATCATGAAGAAGGTTCCACCCATCTTTCAAATGTGGTCAGTGGTCGAACCTGAGCAGTTTTTCCCATTCTGGGTTATACGATATGGATGTTGTGTATCAAATGCAGTCAGCAGTTACCCTACATTGTTACCCCAATCCCATTGCATCCCAAATGGTAGTATTTTGATTCACATACATTCTCATATCCTTTTGTCTAGATGGAATTGAAAAACTCTTAGTTCCATCCCTCTATGTACCCTTACAAGATGAGTGGAAAGACTAGCGTCGTGGGGTTGTCCTTGAATCAACGCCTCTTTTCCCCTATTTTCTGCTTTTGTATGATGTAAATACCTTATCTTCTCGTTGTTTCCCACACTGATCATGGATCACATAGGATTAGGAGTTCAAGATAAGTATTACTATTTCATGGAAGATTCATACACCCTATGGTCTGAACACTATGACCATAAACATAAAGTTCCAGTCCCAAAGACTAGATATCATAACATTAAACTGTGTACGTGTTATCTTAGGAATTTTTGATGGGGTGTATAAATCTTTGGCCCTCATTCATTTCTGTGTTTTTTAGAACCATGTTTCATGTTTCCATATCAGAAATCTCATCCTCATTGTCCTAGTCTTATGACATTGAACTATGTGTGGGGTTTCTCCCAGGAATTTGTGATACAGTACGAACCTATTTGGTCCTAATTCACATTGGATTACTTTATTGAACAACCACTACACATTTCCTCATTGGAACAGTTTGAAATCTATGACCATAAACTAAGATCTTTATTATCCAAGTCCACATGATAGTAAAATACTTTAAAATTTCAATTTTCCTCAATTTTGAGGATATCTCACCCCTTTGGTGTTGGCCATTTTCTACACCTTCCTTAAATAAATATGTATGGCCTGATTCTCATGCTTATGAGATTTATAGGAATTCCAGAAACATTCTTTTTCATTCTAGCTGTCATCCCTTTGATATGTTTGGCATCTTGATATAGGTTATTTTTGGAGTACGTGGGTGTGATCGATCCTCTTTGGTTCTCATTCACATTGGGTTTACAATAGACATGTCATGTAATTCCATTAAGAGTACTACTCTAGGAATTTTTCCCAACCACATGAGGTTAAACTACATGGGTACCATCCACACATCACACGTCCCCTTTATTTTGGTCATCATCACCTTTAACATCTGAAAGGACCAAAAATGGTGTGGATTATCATCCTTAAGGCTCACTTACCGTTCTATTCCAACATCCATAAGGATCTTAAACAACTTCTTGAGATAGTTTTTTCATGCATTTTGATATAGTCAGCGTCTCACCCCTAGTTGTTTGTTCCAATCCCAGATCACACAATATGGATACTATGTTTCAAATATAGTCAACAGTTATCCTCCATTTTTACACCACATATATTGTGTCCCAAATATTGGGTTTAGTAATTCATATTTTCTTACTCCTCTTTTCTCAAACCCCCTAGTGTTATCCTTCTATACATCCATGTACGTCTATTAGGAATGATGGAATGGACATGATTTTTTCCAACCCAAAATTTCTCTTTCATTTTTATGAACATTGATGTGATGTGTAAATCCTAACATCACCTCTTGTTTCCCACACCAATCATGGATCACATGAGATTTGGGGTTCTTCCTAATGTTTATTCTTGCATGGAAGAGTAGCACTCTGTATGGTCTAATCTCTCTAACCAGAAACTAAGATCTATTTGTTCCAAGTCATATAATTTGAAACTATTCCAAAATTCCCCACATGACTTTACACTATATCATACTTAGCATATGATTTTAAAATAAATGGTATGGTCCAGTCATATGACCATAAAATATGACACTATCATCTTGGATTCATGAAAAAAACGGGGCGCCATTGCTGTGTTATCACTTGAGAGGGCATTGCCTTTGAAACTGGTCATCCACCATTCCACATTTCAATCCATCATATGACCTGGTTCCTATAATAGCAGCTGATCTTTTCATCCAGGGATTTTTACTAAAAAATACACATTATACAACAAAAGGATAATCATGAAATATCTAATTCCTCTTTTCTTTGTGTATCAATTAGACCTGCTCACCATTCATGAACTATGTGTGGCTGGATTCCCATCTTTATGGGATACAGAGTGATGCCCAGATCATTGATATTGAGCCCATCCTCACCATTATATCCCCTTTTTGTCCATTTTGGAATTCGTTCCCTTTTGATAATGTGTGATGTGTTGTGGAATTCTTCTGCCCTCATTCACTTTGGGTTATGTATCACACCACACATTTATCCTTTGGGGTGTGCATGTCCAAGCCATATAACAATAAACTATGTCACAACCCTCATTCTAACTAGATGAAGTTAAACTAAATGGAATTTTCAAACTCATCATGGCTTGATTACCTTCCTTAAAAGATAGGTAGTGATGCTTAGACACATTGTCTTTGGACCTGGACACGCAGTCTATAGTTCAAAATCTATGACCTTAAAATAAGAGTTGATGTCCTCAACACAAGAAATTAAACCATGACCCTTCCCTGAACAAGTTTAGGATGCCCCATGATAATTAGATGATGCTTCATCTTCCTCACTAGAGAGGAGTATCCCTACCAGTGTTAGTCTCTAGCCATGCCTTTATTCAAGAACATCACGTGGCATAATTCCCAATATTATGGGATACGTAGAGACACCCAAAAATTTAGTTTTTTAGTCTATCCCCATGTCTTTGTCCTCCCATACCCTTTGGCCGAAATTATGGTTGAACTATATGAACATAAATTATTATACCCTAGTATATGTAACACAAATTTAAACTGTTATCCAGGGTCTAGGAAGCATGACTATAAACAACGTATGGAATCCTAGTCATATGATGTTAAACTATCCTATGAATCTTCCTATTTACCGTACGATGCTAAAATACATTCTTACGATCTTTATTTTCATGATGTAAAATTGCAAGTCATTATAGTCCCTCACTATGGTGGTTCCTCATGGAAGTAGGTTTGATCTTGATTCTGACCAATACGCCCACCCAATGTGCCTTCGAGGCAGTGGCGTAATTTCAAGAGTGTTGGAGTCCATTTGAATATAGCATCACTCCATCCCATGTTTTGTATTCCCATTATTTGGATCCTCATCCAATTTCACATCCAAATAAACCCCCCAATAGCCTGATCCTACGACATATTGAATCATCTACCATCATGGGACAACGTTTTAGAATACATCATAAGACATTTCAAGTTAGACCCCAGGTTTTTGACCATTGTTAGTAGTTGGACCTCATTTGTTTATCCCCATTTTAGGAAAATAAAATACAGATATTGTGTTTCAAACACGGTCAATATTTATCCTTTATCTTCATTCCACAATCACTATGCTCCAAATTTTTGTGTGTCATGATTCTCACTACTCATTCTACATTGTTCGAATTAGTTATAACTCAACAGGAATTATCCCACTCCTGTACTCGAAACAAATTGGGAAAGGAATGTTAGATGGTTAGATAAACCAATTATCTAGTCACATTATCCACCCTCTCATCACTAATATGTCTGGTGGTAACTTGTAAAATTTTATACCCTGATAATTCGATGATTGTCTAGAACTCTCGTATCCAAAGTGAATGATTATATAGTCATCCCTTGTTTCTCACACCAGGGATAACCCACATGGGCTTAGGGATTGACTATTAGTAGTTTCATGAATATAATGCAGGTTAAAAAATCAACAGAATTAATAATATTTCCATGCACTCAGTTGAAATAAACAAGCATCCAAGAAATATGTTCAAGATTTCATCAAAACACAATCCCTATCAATTAGACCCTTTGATGGTGCATCTCAGTTCCTCCACACGTTGTTATGTGGAATATAGGATTTTTTCATCATCTGAGATCTATTCCTTCCTCATAAGTAGTGTGGAGAAGTACATTAGCATTAATCAGTAATCAATCCTACTCATCCCAGATGTTGGACACTTTGCGAGATGCTCGCCTCAGCTGCTCTTAAGATTCTTCCAACATGACCTGTAGTCAGGATACGAGTTCAGATTTGGTGTTCTTAAAAGAGGAGATCCATTTGATCTGTTTTTCTATGATTTAGATCTCTTGTTCTACCTCTTGAATCTTCTGTATGTTGATAGACTTCTTCCGCACCTAGGAAACAATGAAATTATAGTCTCTCTACCATACCTTCTTAGTAAGGTAATCCCGATTGAGCATATGTAAAACTCATGAATCTACCCCTCTATCTCATAGTTCTCACAGCAAGAGATAAGGGGATCCAATTTGGATTTACACTCTAATTTTAGGATGTTATTGATGAAGCACATTATTAGTTTCCATGGATGATGAAGGACAACTCAAATGTCCTCCATGTTAGAGTCGGACTCAGCCCTCTCCCCTGGATCAGCAGGTTCATACACTAGGAAGGAATTTTAGAGTTCAGAAGTAGGATCCTTCTCTGTAATTATATTAGATGGGATGGGTTCCACATCATTTGGTTGATCTTAATATATGGATTACACCCTTAAAAGGTCAGGTTCCTCCCCCCAGTGGTCTTACCCATGGTTGTGATTGATGTTGTTTTGTTAGCTCCAGAATCTGAATACATGTCGATCATAATTTCCCTCAAGAAAGGAGCTTTGGGGTACCCGACCATCCTCACTAAAAATTATCCCACTAATTGAAGGACAGTTCAGACAAGTAAAATGTAATTTGACCTGGTTGGGTGGACCATAGTAATGACCCTATGAGGAAGGTGACTTATAATGAACCAATAGTTGCTCTCAGCGTTTGTTGTTGTTGTTAGGACAACATGACCTGGCCCACTATATATGGTTGTGATCTACGAATATTTGGGAGGATCCACTCTGTTTTCATAGCCCTGTAAGACACTGTACCAGCCATTGTTTCAGATGAAGGTTCTAAAGCTTGGCCCTCTACATCCATTGTTGCATGGTAAGGGGTATTTTGTGTGAGGATATCCTATATAAATAATATGTTATTTTAAAAACTAGGATAAATAAATTAATATCGTATCATGAAGTAAAGTATTAGAGATTACCTCAAGAGTTTCGAAAATTTCTCTCGGCTCTGAGGCCACAACATTGCCTTCCTTTATGGGGATCCCTCTATGAGAATATTCTCTCTAGGACACTTTTGATTCTATAGACAGAGGAAAGATCACTTCCATCTAAGTAGAAAATAATTTTGGGGAAGATTTTAGGTCAATAAATTCCTTCAATTTATCAGTCATTAGATGCGAGGTGTGCTAGGAGTGTACTGAGTCCTCCAGCTCAGCCACATACCACTCTCCCTCTACCAAGGATACCAGTAAGATGACCCGATCCTAACCAATATCCTAGATATCCACCCCAAATTGGTTGAGTTGGTCCCAAATTTTAGATAAATTTTAGAATCATTTTTTTCCACAAAATCGTCCCATTCATTCAAGTAAAAAATTACTTCGGGGAATGTCCTCACAGTGTAGCAGCTTCCTAGTAGCTTGGGTAGATATCCTTGGAATCCCCCCTAATGGCCCCCTTCCTCCTGGTTCTACCTAGTTGGAGACACTGGTTCTGCTACTACTGGTCCTATTTTGTTTCTGGATGGATCAACCTTGGAATTACTAGACCTACTATCAATGTATCCCTACCACCATGAAATGATCTTGTCATCGTACAACCACAACCTTGGGGTTTAGGAGGCACCCATCATCAAATCGGGTGGTCATTTGCTTTATCATATCTCCCAGTTAGGATACCTCTACGATTTTTGCATATTCCTAAATAATACCAAAAGTGGAGGTAGGCTAAGGAAACTCATTATGCATCTTCCCATTTTCCCATGTGTAAAAGATCCTGAGTTGCATCATTACACATGGGTGATCCTCAGGACATACCCCCAGGTAAATTTTTTGGAGTTTGCCTCTACAGACACCAGAATTTCCTTGCAAAGTGATGCGGGGTACATGGCTCATAGATAGGCTCTCAATCTACCTAATACACTATAAAATCAACCATTATAGTACAGGATATACGGTCTATGCTCTCCAATCCTTATTCCATTATCGATGAATTCTCCCATTGTAAGTGGGAGCATATGGCGATCAAATTCATCTACTCTCTAGACATTGTTCAGCATCGTCTATGAGGTATGATTCATTAAGAAACTACCCGACACCTTTATAATGGTTGATCAAAATCCTAGCTCAAGAGGGGAAATGGGTTTCAGATATTTTTATTCCCTCACATGTATTATTATCCATCCATACAAAAAGTGCAATAGTTCATATAAATGGTGTGGCTTCTTTCCGTCAATGATCTTCCAAAGAACATTGTACAGATTTAAAAACACTACGACCCCAATATTGACACACTGCCCCATCTCTAGCATGGAATCTGTAATTAATGTGCTAATCCATGCACACTTGTGCACATTACTATCTAGAAATATCCTTCTATAAATGAGTGTGGATATGAACCTAGCCAACATAACCATTTATTGCTACTCAGTGTTAACATTATAGACCCATAGTTTCCATTGGATATCCTTCAGTATTGTCTAGTAAGAACCTTACATGCTGTTCTAAGCCACTTTTGGGGTAGTTATGTGGCCTCACTAGAAGCTTATTGGGTTCCTCCTACCCCTCAGCAGTATACTGTGATAGGAAATTTAGGAAACATCTAAACCACCTCTTGATGTGGATGTCCCTAAATGACTACATATATTCACCTGACACTATGTCCATAATTGCCTTTTATAGCCATGGAATTTGGAAATGATCCTACCATGTATTCTCATTGGGGAGAAACTCATCATATTACTCCCTAAATTGGAATATTTGAAATATTGTGGAGATCTCTAAGGCTGATGTCCCCCTACCTGTGATAAAGATGCAAAGTTTTAGTCCTCGACATCAACCTACTCAGCAGTTTTGAAACAATGTATTTTGGTTGGTAGATATGGAATTGAGAAGCCCAGGTAGCCTCATATAGACCAATCTTCCTCTCCTCTACTCCAAATTCATCAAAAGATGCACATACCCTGAAGGCCTAAGCCTATTCATTAGTGAAATTACCACCTTGGCACATGTACCAATTATCAGTCCACCATTTCTATGGTTTCTTAAATCCTTCCTTGAGAATAGTGTGATATTGTGGTGGATATACCATTTGTTGAAAGGCATTCCCATCAATATTGATGACATGGTTGTAAAGGGAGTCGACAGTGACATGCATATGATTGTTCTCGGTATGGGCATCAGATGCTCTGAACCAATAATATTGACATGGTGTGACCCTAAACCAATAAGCCCAATCATCCCTACAATCTTGAGGTATATAAACGTCATCCCATAGACCAAATCTATATAATGGAAATCTCTTGTAATGGGGATAGTCTTTTTTCCCATCCATCAACAACATCCACAAAGACCTTCTAAGAAGCTTCTTGGTTGGCCATGTGTTCCGACAGATTTTCATTTTCTTTGCTCTGTTTGTAGACCATGTTTGTGTAGGACATGATCGAAGAGCCTCAAAGGAATTGACACAATTTTTATAGAAACAAGGTATCATGGTACAATGGTTCACTCAATAGCATTCACAAAGCCCTGATGTGAGGAACTCGGGTTGTATAGGGAATTCCTGGTGGTGTTGGAGCTTATAGATTTGAGATATCAAGCTCAAGGTTCACAAAGATAGGGTGAGGAAAAAATATGGTCCCCCATGATGAATATATAGGAAGAGGCCTTGTGAGCTCGTGTAACATTTGGCTTCCCCATGCTTCATGACGCCCTCATATCATTCTCCCCACACACTCATCGTGAACCTACTTTGCGATCCACATTTTTTAGAGATCTACCCACAGAATCTGACCCTCATTTTTCTTTTAGTCACCATTATGAGGGGGCATTAGATGGAACCAAAAATCATTCCCAAAATTGATCGAGGACAGAAAAATCATTTCGGAAAAAATTATCTCCACATAAAACCAAAAAATCACCAAAGGGCCTACCTCACGAAGCCCCATCGTGATGCACTTCATCACCACACGAAGAGGACAAAATATTTGCTTCATGACTAATGTGAAGCAGTGACGATCACCTCCTCAAGTGCGACAAGTATTGTGAGCCCCACAAAGTAATGATGATATCCTTTATGAGGCTGATGTAGCTGCCTCCAATCAAAAAGTGATATATCCTTTATGACACACATTCAAGCATCATGATCCCCTATGCCTCAAAAAAGGAATTTCAACCCCACCCCAAAGGATCACTACCCTGACCATTCACCTTAGGAGCTCCCACTTCACAAAGAACCCCTTTCTCCATGAAATAGTAATAAAATGAATCAACCAAGGTATTTGGGAATCATGTGAAGGATTTACCATTGATTCGATTTACCTCTAATTCTTGTGGGGATGCCCTTCACAAATCCCCTTGGGCATGACAAAGGTAGGAGTCCCTTTTGGGAACTCAGAACTTCAAGAAGCATTTAACCTTCAAGAAGAACCCTCCAAGAACATGTACACTCCATGCCTCAGATAATTATCCATGGTTCATGAAGCTACTCCATTCATGGAGACCCCCTTTACCATGCTTAACGAAGAACCCTCCTTCATGAAGTTCCTTCTCTTTGCAATGAACCTGAGCTTCACGAAGCCCTTGTTAGCAAGGCATTCTGCTTCATGAACCCCTCTCCCATGTGGCCCTCTAGGCTTGTATGAAGTGATTTAATGGTACCTCGAGTGGTGTATTATATATCATTTCCCTTACCTATTCTTATTCATATACACACACTAAAGACTATTTATTGTATGCATATCCATGCTAACGGGGACCCCTCAATTGACCATTCATCCACCTCACTCCCATCGGGCATTTCTTGTGCCTTCCCATATACAGGTAAATGTTGGAAAAATTTATGTAAGTCCATGGGATGAGGAGTGATTCCTCATTTTCTGAGCTGATGGAAGTGAAACTAAAAATCACCCTCATCCCCAACAAACGATGTTAAACTCTGAGTTTTCACACGCATGGCACACCCAGGAAGATCCAATGGGGGATGAGAATCATCTCCATCCATCTCTATTAAAAGTGACAAACCCTTATAAATAGTAACCACTCCTATGATTGTATATATAAAAGATTTAGGTGAATGTTTGATATACCTTTGTTTTGGTATAAGTAAATAAATGTTTTAAAAACTATATTTTTCACGTAAATTATTATTTTAATTAAAAAATAAATTAATCATATTTAGAAAATTATATTTGAAAAATGAAATTAATTTTTGGATTCTACACATTGAAAAATGGTTTGGGTGAATTTTTTGTATTTTTCTTGAAATACATGATTTTTTTATGAATAGTAAAATACAGTAATTTACTATATATATAAATTTTCATTAAAATATAGTATTACTAGTATATTGGTTGATGTAAGAACACTTCATTCAAACTCACATGAACATATTATTATTCTTTATCACAAGAATCAATACTAAAGTTTTTCTTTGGAAAAATAATAAAATAATGTGTAAAATATTGGGAAAACCGTCCAATACCCCATTATAAACGCCCGACCCCTCACTCCATTTTCTCTTCACTACTCTCAAACCCCATGATCTTTCTAAATTATGACCAATTATACTCCCAATATCCTCACCCATGAACAGAATCCCTTGGACTCATAAAAAAACCAAATCCTCTTCCCATAATATTCTTTCAAGGAAGGTTAATTCAAGAGGTAAAATTCCACTTTTCTTTTCTTTCATTTTCATGTTCCTTTTTTATCTTTTCATTTCTTGCATACCCTCATATAAATAGAATGAAAAAATTAGTAAAATACATGTAATATATTTTTTTTGAAAATTTTATAATTCGTTTTTGTTTCTCCTTTCCCCTATATTTATGTTAAATAAAAGAAACATCGCCCGAGATGTGTTGACTTATGCATTCAAGGATGAATATGCATTCAATTTGATTTACCTTCATCAAATCTGGTCCAAAAAACATTTTTATGGTTGAAATAGACTATAATATAGGCATTTTATCTTTTTTAATATACTATAATCCTTATGCAATCATGATATACTAAAATAATACAAAACAAGGTAATTGTGTGCAAAATCGTCAAATTAATACAAGTATTTATCATTAATGTTTTATAAAATGATTCACCTTCACTCCAAATAACCAAATGAATTTTATAACCATGTAATACATTGAATGATCATTAATAACTTATAAAATTAATTCTAGACTTCAACTCTCATCTTACATGAACAACCACACTCTTTTATAAGTGAGTTGATCATTAATATTATGAAAACAAGCACTCACGAACAATAAAATTGAAACTATTAAACCATATAAAAGGCCATTAATGAATTTAATACAGTAATAATAAACCAAATAAATTTATAAAGGGTTATGTAATTGTTAATTAATGAACCTAATATGGTTATTCAGGTCATTAAGATCAAGTAAAGATAATCCTCATATTTAAGTTAAGGGATCCTCTCTCTCACTTTTATTCAAGAATCCCCTACAGTTATGTCTTTTTATGTTTAATTTTTAATGATGGGGTATGTTTTAAAACCTCCAAAATACTGACCTTATGATATATAAATGATGGGATACCCATTTATCTCACATTAATCCATCACAAGAACACTTGTTACAATGAAGAATGGTTGGTATGGGTTTTTTCATCTCCCTTCCATTATTATGAGATATTTTTAATCCACTACTATTAAATGTGTATGGTGTATGCATACTTCCCATTGATATTTCATGTCATGGATATATTTATTCAGGTTATATTAAATTTATCATTTGAGGATTATTAATTTTGGGGCATACGATTAAATTGATTACAAAATTGTATGTATTTTCTACTTAAACCTTCTTTTTCATTCGGGGTTATCTTATTCTATAATAACCATAATAAAAATATTATTTATTCTAATTTTGTCCTTAAAATTTATGTGTGAATATTATATATATTTTTACAAATCACAATCCTTCTTTAATTTATAGGATGTTCAATGTTTTAAAAGAATTTTTAAATTTTTTTTCAGAAATACAATCCCAATTCAAGAAACTTCATGAATTATTACCTATTTTCATGTTCACTCTATAATTTGTTTAAAGTAAGATTTATCTTTCTAAAATCACAAATTTTAACATAAAAATATATTTTGGTTCATTTATGGTTTTATTAAAGCAACCATAACTTTGAGCTTTAAAATATCTTTAATGAATTCCTTAAACCGCACTAAAATGTTTTAATTCTAATGAATCTTTCGAAACACTTTTTAAATGATTTAACTTATTTTGGAAAACATTTATGACTCAAATGTAATATCAATGTACTTAACGTGTGTTTTTTGGGATATATATTTTTATAAACTAATTTATAAAAAATAAAAATGATTTTCCAAAAAAACTCTTCTTTCAAAATTAAAATAGATTTTTCTCTCATGAAATTACCTTTTTTGAGATATATGACCTGTTTACCACATATTCCTTGAATCCAGAGTAAGTACTTCCCATTGTTATATCATATAAAGAGCCTCCTTATTCTCATGATATTCTAAGTGATTATTATTTGAAATTTTCAATGTTTTATTGGACACATTGAAATGTTGAAGGATTATTTCCTCATAATATCTCAATGGTATTATTTAAAATTATCGTTATGTACGTCAACATACTTTGATGAATAATTTATTTCCTAGAGTTTTATATCATATGATATAATATTCAATATTTTGTTGAAGGGTTTCTGATTAGTTTGAATGTGGATATTATATCTTGATATCGTTCACCAATTCACTTCGAATGGTTATTGTTTATGTTTAATGTATGTGGAATGTTATTTACATTTCATATGTTAGTTTCAGTATGAATATATATGTTGTTTATATTCAACCCCATTCATAATAGTAATTAATTGACCTTAGTATGCATTGGTTGGGTCCCACTATATCCCCCGGGTGAAACGTTAGGTCTCATGAGACAACAATGGTTTTGGAACGAGGCCTTCACAAAATAGTTATTTATGGTCATAACCCAAGTCCATGAAGGTGTTGTAATTATGTATCAATTTATATATTTCGTCATTATGAATCTTCTAATTGAATCTTTATGTGTTAATTTGACTAGTATAATACCCATTATTTTGTTTTTTGTGGAAATTTTTACTCATACCATATTCCTTCCATATTATGTTACAATTTATTTTTAAATTCATATATTTTTAAGTAATTAACCATGAATATTATTTATGTTTATGATATCTCATGTTGTATTGCGTACCCTTACCATGCATCTGAGCTCACCCATTTCTTATGGTTCATTTTCTCAGGACATGAAGATGTTTATTATGAATGAACTATAGGCATAAAATTAGAGTTGTGGGAATTCCTAATAAATGATATATGATGAATTTAATTTCAAGTTTTAATGTTGATATTATGTATGTATATTTTTTCAAATACTACTAAACTACTCAGTCCATCAGGATACATATTTCATGTTTATATTTTAATGTAAGAAAAAATGGAACTCGCTCCAGGAAATTGGGTTCCCAACCTTATAGTTTGTATCAGAGGAGGTTTAGTGGAAAATTTAAAAATTAGATATAGAAAATGTATATTACTCATCAAGACCCTAAGAGAGACTTTGGGGATAGAATACAATGATATCCTATAATTTTGGAAAGGAATATATTATGTGTTTCATCGAGGAAATACATCCTTGTTTGGAAATGAACTATCAGCGGTGGATTTGGAATAGATGTATCTATGGGTAAAGCCCGAAAACACCGATTTGATCAAGACTCGAATGGGAACAGGTTTTTAAAAATGGGAATTGTTGCATTATTGGTTCCACACTACTAGGGGATGTGCTTTGGTAAATTAATAATCTTATTAAAAACCATTATAAAGGATTTATGACCCCAAAATAACCAATGTATATAGTTCTAGGATTTACGATGCATAAATTTATTTTATGTGTTATACCATTTTTAGAGATAAAGAGTGTTCATAATTATATAAGCTAAAATATTATATGATTTCGATTTGAAATAGAACCTTTTAGAAGGAATGAGAACCTCACTAATACACATGATGCAAAGAGTAAAAAATATCATATCTCTTATGGTCTTAAACCATCATTTCAAAGAAGTATAGTCTCCCATGTGACCTCATTATATGAGGAAATTATATCATGTGTTCATAGGTTATGTAAAAAATTCATTGAGTCTTATGGATTTTATGGGAAGAAAAATAGGAAGAGTAATGTTGAAAGAAAATATGGATAAAGGGAATACGAAAAAGAAGGGTTTTCCCATATGTGATAAATGTGGAAAAATCATAATGGTAAATGATATTAGGGAATGAGAGTTTGTTATAAGTTTGGAGAAAAGGGACACCAATTTCGTGATTTCTAGGGTAATACAAATGTTTCTGATGTGAAATTCTTCATCTATAAGGAGATGGGACACTCTGTGAATCAATGTCCCAATAGTCAAAGGAATATGCCTTAAATTATGCTACTAGATAATGATCATGTTATGATATTGCGGCAGATGAAGTGGAAGGAGTAATATTCCTCATTAAGAATAATGTCATTAGAATATTTTTTCTGCAATGCACTGGTTATAAGATTAATACAACGTATGAGGATTGTACTACACTAATATTTCATTATGTATTTAAGGTTATATAATGAATTGTACCAAGGAGAAGTGACTTAGTAGAATGTTGATATCTTGGGAAAGAATGTGGTTGAGGGAAAGATAACCCTAAACATATTTTTTATGATTAAGATAATAATGAAGAAATGATTGATTTGGATAAGTACTAACCACCTTAAAGATGATTATTGACTTTTTGAAAAGTTTATTTTCTATCATTGATGGATTTTATAACACTTATGTATATAAGGAATATATTCAATGGAATGTGTAAGGATTAATTCATTTTTTGAATAAGTATTTATTGTAATTTGAGTTATTACCATATTTCAAAAGGACACATGATTATAACATTCACATGTTTGGAATGTGAAAATTTAGGGCTGATTCATTTTGATTAAAGGAAAATAAGGTAAAAAATGCCTTGAGTAGAATAGATCTTGTAGTCCTAAAAATAATAGGATTTCCAAGGACCATGTGTACATGGATCTGGCAAGGAGGGTTTTGGGAATGATTCTTATAAGTTGTATAATGATCTTTTGGAAGTTAAACTATTTATGAAATGGTTTATGTTGATCATTTCATGAGGATTTAGTTTTTAATTTTACCACAAGATTCAACTTATGCAAAGAGATTATGTATAAGTATTTCATGAAAAATAAAACGATAAGATCATGTTTATGAAATATAAATGTATATTTATAAACTTATAGAGTGGAATAATCACTCAACTCTACAAAAAGAGACTTAAATGTTGTTAAGTTATTATAATCATTGATAATGTTAATGAAATTTTTCATAACTATAGTTTATTGCTTGGTGGTAACCTATATCTATCTAAACCTACGTTCTATCATTATAATTTCATAGTTTCATTTTTATTCTTTTCCCAGGTTTTTAATTCCAATAAATGTGACCATATTCGAAAGGATAATTTATTTATTTATTTGTTATTGTTATTATTTTGAAAATCTCTTTTCCCTTAACCTTTTTATGGAGGGTATTCTATTAAAACAATTTCTGATTTGGGGTTTTTTTACAATGACACTTTCAAGTAAAAACCAATAAATTTCAAATTAAAATATCAAATTTCAATGTTGAATGTTTTTTAATGAAGGGATAATGTAACACCCCAAGATTTTGCAAATAAATTTAATAATGAATGCATGAAACACAGAGTCTCTACAAAACACCACTTTGTTATAACTTATCCATTTAACATAATTTTAAAAAACCTATGATTTTAATTTCGAGAAACATACATACATGATTGAGATCAGTATGTTATTTAGTGTTTGATATGACCATCTTAATTTGTAGTGAATAGTAACATACCCTTATGAATAGTAAATCTACCCTTAGAAATATTGAGAAAACCTTATGAATAGTAACTTAACCTTTGAGTATATATATATATATATAGGATTTATGTGAATGTATGATGTAACTATGTTTTGTAATATGTAAATAAATATTTTATAAATTTTATTTTATAAGTAAATTATGATTTTAATTAAAATTTTAACTAATCATATTTATAATTTATTTTGAAAAATGGACTTTTTTTTGGATTCTAAATGTATAAAAATGGTTAGGATTTATTTTTGGTATTTTTTGAAATAGTTGATTTTTTTTATGAATTATAAAATATAGGAATTTACCTTATATATACATTATCTGTTAAATTCATTATTCCTAGAATAATTGCTGATATAAGCAAACTTATTTCGAACACTCATGAACATATTACTATTATTGGTCACAAAATTCAATAATATAGGTTTTCCTTAGAAAAATATTAAATTAATTAAAAAGGAGGGAAAACCCTCCTCTCCTACAATATAACCCCCCCCCCCCCCCCACATCCTCTTCTCTTCACTCCAATAAAGCCATGTGATTTGTCTACAGTATTATCAAATATCCTCCCAATATCATACCCTATGACCATCAACCCTTGGTCTCGTTAAAAGGCCAAATCATATTCCCTTAAGAGTCTCTTAATGAAGGTTGATTCAAGAGGTAAAATTCCTCTTTTCATTTGACTCATTTTCATGTTCCTTTATTCTCTTTTCATTATTAAACACTCCTCAAACAAATGGTATGACAAGTACAGAAACATACATGTAATATAATTTTGTTATTATATGGGGATATTCATCTTTATCTATCATTTCCTCATCATTTATGCAAAAAAATGAATCATCATTCAAGATGTGTTGATTTATTGCATTCAAGGATGATGATGCTTTGAATTTGATTTACCATCATCCAATATTGTCATGAAACCATTTTTTTGGTTGAAAAAAACTAATAATTTTTTATTTAATATAATTTTATTATCTATAATACTTATGAACTCATGATGTAAAATAATAATACAAAATAATGTAATTGTGAGAAAAATCGCCAAATTTATCCAAGTGTTTATCATTAATGTTTTATATACCGATTCACCTTCACTAAAAATAACCAAATGAATTTTATAATAATATAATATTCTGAATGGTAATTAATTTAATATAAAATAAATTCTGGAATTCAACTCTCATCTAACATGAGCTATCATACTCATTTATATGTGCGTTGATCATGAATATTATGAAAACGCGCACTCATGAACATAAAAATTGAATCCCTTAACCCATATAAAATACCGTGAATGTACTTAATAAGGTAATAATAAACAAAATAATTTTATAAAGTGTTCTTTGATTTTTAATTAATGAACCTAATTTGAATATTCAGGTTATTAAGATCAAGGTAAGAACACTCTTAGATTTAAGGTAAGGGATCCTCTCTCTCTCATTTATTCAAGAATCTTCCCTTTGATGTGTACTTTTATTTTTAATTCATAATGATTGTGAATTTATTTATAACTTCTCCATACTTCCCTTATGATATATAAATGATGGGAAACCCCTTTACCCCTCATTAATTCCTCACAAGAACACATGTTACCATACTGAAATGTTTGTAAGGGTTTCATTAACTCACTTCCATTCTTGTTAGATATTCCGTATTTACAACTATTAATTTGTTTATGGTGTATGAATATTGACCATTTATATTTAATATCATTAATTTATTTATTTCAATGATATTCAATATATCATTTGAGGATTATGAATTATAAGGTATATGATTCAATTGACTTCAAAGTTGTAAGTATTTTCTACCTGAACCTCTATTTTCATTCGGGTTGCACTTAATATCTACTAACTTCAATGAAATTATATTTTATTCTTATGTAATCATCATAAATTATTCATTAATGGTCTATATATGTTTACCATTCAGAATACTTATTTATTTTATGGGTAGTTAAATATTTCAAATGAATATTTAAGAAATTATTCGGAAATGCATGCTCTATTCAATGGAACATCTCAAATTCATACATATTTTACAGTTCACGGTATAATATGTTTTATGAAATATTTAACTTTATAAAATAAAAAAAATTAAAATGAAAATATATTTCTTTCATTTCTATTTTTGTGAAAGCAAACATGCCTTTGCGGTTTAAAATCACATTAATGAATTCCTTAAACCACACTAAATGTTTTTAATTCTAATGTTTCTTTATAAATACTTTTTACATGATTTCAATTATGTAGGACATCATATATTAATCCATGGTAATATAAATGTTCATACATTTTCATTTCAGGGATATAGTATATTAAAACCATATTTATGAAAAAAAATTATTTTTCAGAAAGAACTCTTCTTTCCAATATAAAATATATTTTTCTCACCTCACATTAACTTTTATGAGATATATTCCTTGGTCACCACTAATTCCATGAATGTGGTGTATGTACATACCCTTGGTATATAACATAAAGATTCTCCTTATTCTTGGGATATTCTATGGGATTATGATTTCATTTTATCAAGGTGGTATGGGATACTTTGGAATGATTAAGGATTATTTCCTCAAAAATTTACCAATGATATCATTTAAAATTATATTTATTTATGATAGCACACTTTTATGAATCTTGAATTATATATATGTTTATATATTATAATATCAGCTAAAATATGTAGTTTAAGGGTTTCTAATTAGTATGAATGTGGGTGTTCTATCTTCATATCACTCACTAATTTTCTTTGAATGGTTAGTGTTTTTATTTAATGTACAAGGAAATTAATTTACATTTCATATGTTAGTTTGAATATTAATGTATATTTTGTTTATGTTTATCCATGTTCTTAAGTGGAATGTATTGAACTTAGTTTTTTTAGGTGGGGCTTGTTATAACCACTCATTACATCGGTAGGTATCATGTGGAAAACTATGGCCTTGTAACGAGACCTTCACAAAATGGATATTTATGGTCTCAGCATATGTTCTTGGTGGTATAGTTATGATTTTCATCATTATGAATTACCTCCTTACAAAACTAGAAATTGATAGTTAATGTGGTTATTAGACTAGTAGAATAAAAATTATTAAGTTTTATTATGGAAATATTTACTCATCTCATATTCCTTCCACATTATGTTCAAGTTTATTTTGGGAGGGATGTCTTTTTAAGTTATTCACCATGCATATTGTTTATATTTATGTTATATTCCACTATATTTTTTACCCTTACAAAGTGTCTCAGATTACCCATTTCTTATTATTCACTTTCTTAGGAGATAAAGAAGTTTATTATGGATGACCTACAGTGATATAGTTTGAGTTGTGGATGTTCCCAATAAAATATATATATTGTATTTAATTGCAAGTTATAATGTTGAAAATATGCATGTATCTTGTTTTCAAATCAACTAAAATACTCTGTCTTTTAGGAATAATATTCCCTGGTTATATTCCAATGTAATAAAATAAGGCACCGGATTCAGGCAACTCAGGTCATTTCCTTAATATGAAATATAAATATATCAAGAAAATATATTTCATTTTATTTATAGGAAATAAAATAATTAAAAAACAATAGGAAAAGGATCATGAAATGAAAATATTATCATATTACATTCATATCTTAAAAATAAAATGTTCAATTAAATCATTTCATATTTTTTGTTTTTGAGGTCCTTAACATTCTATTTATCATTCTCTTTATTATGATCAAGGACTTATATAACTCTCTATAATTAATCACTGATTTATTTTTTGACTATATCTTCACATGAAACAAATTGATTCCTACATGGAAAGATATTTATGTCTTATTCTGGATGACCTTTTTATTTCCCTTTATCTTTTAACATGAGTAATTTTTTCAATTTTTTACGATATGGGTTTCTCATCAATGGTATTTCTCAAATGTAAAATCCTTCATTACCATGAAAATGTTGAAATTGTGTGTAATTTTTTTGATGTTTTGGAGAATTTAACACACTTATATTTTAATATATTAAAATTTTATTCAATGGTGTTTAAAACATGCAACATATTGACTAAAAACCCTATAAATATATTTCTTTAAACATAATCTCAATGACCGATTATATAACATAAAACTATAATTGTAAATTAACAACAATTTAGTAAATCATAATATCATATCCATTAAATTTATGGGTTTGAATAGAAATTAATAAATTAAAAAAATTTATGGTTATTTTGTTATTATAAATAAAATGCGAATCATTTACAATAATGATAAACGTTTTCTAAAAGACTATATTTTTGTAAAACAAATTTCATTGTTCTTTGTAAACGTAATTAGTAAATTAGTTGTACAAATTTTAGAAAATTTATTTTAAAAAATTAAATCCATTTTTTAAATAAACATTGAAAAATTAACCTATGCAACTTTTTTTGATATTTTTCTGAAATGTTTCATTTTTCAAGGAATAATGAAAATAATGATTTTTTATTGAAAATAAATTTTTTATTAAAAAAATTTAAGAAGGATAAATTATATTTTAAATTTGTTTTAATGTAAAATTATATCAATTATATTTTTATTTAGAAAAATTAGGTCATTGGAATAAATTTATTTTTTTATTTTTATATTAAAACCTTTTATACATATGATTATTTTCACTTTGAAACCCATATTTTTCATCGCATCAGTGGATTATTTTCAAGATAAAAATTGATTTACCTCGGTGTTAAACTAAAAAAAATAAGTTCTAAAATAACATAAAACCTCTTCAAAACCACATTTAATGTAAATATTTGGACTTTATCACCTACATGGTTATATAATGATCATTTTTGTAGCTTGTGTCATGATTAAAAGGTTGTTCTAATTGATTCTTTTCAAAAATTCCATGTTTTTCCTCTCCAACAATTATCAAAGGGAACCCCTCTCCTCTACCATAATTATATATTTATTCAATGAAATATGAGAAATAAACATAGATAAAAACCCATAACATGGGATAAAGGAGGCCTAAAATAATGGAGTTTGAGAAAATATCCTCTTAACTGATTCTCACCCACGTGAATCAAGAATTTTATTCTTTGGAAATTGGTTACACAAGATACATGGTCTGCCATATATGCAAGATGTTCTGCAATTTGTTTCCCCTTGTTCTAGGTGTGACACACATGAATAATCTTCTATAATTTATGGAAATATAGGAGATAGATAATGGGCTGGTTTTTGTGCCATGAAGAGAGTTATGTAAAATGATAGAGTATGTATCAACTTATGTGAGATCAATATTTCTTTGATAACATAAGCTTAAACAAATGGGAATATCATTGGATTCATCCTTTAGGGTGTGTTCCAAACTGAAATTAGTTGTAAAATCAATATTAAAAGATCTCATACATTCTATTAAAACCCCCTTTAATGTCTCCAATGTATCCAAAGTCATCCATGTTAATCATGAGACCCCTGTATGGTGGACAGTAGTAAACCCATTGGATCATGGGATAATTTCTAGTGGAATAATCAGTATTATTAGTCACATTAAATACCATATGAGTGGGATAATCACGAATCTTCTTAAATATTATTACCTTGTCGATGAGAATGATCTTTGATCTGATTATAAGAGACTTCCCCATTTCAAGAACCTTCTCATTTTTAGCCCTATATATTTCTTAATTGATGAATTGTGATTTAAAGAACACAGATACAGTCTTCCTTAGAAATCACCCAAGGCGAAACTATATTATTTGAAAACCAAAAACCACTTATGTCACCGAGGTTTAAAGAGAAACCCATTTTTCAAGTTCCCTCTTCATTTGAAAACATATACCATGGTACAAAAAACACCTAAGAGAATATATGAAAATTATATCCCAAAATTCATCGCTTGATTAAAAAATCAAACAAAACCATCCAAAAAATTTGAAAAAAAATTCATAATAAGCCCAACGAGACCATAAAACCCCCTCTATGTATTTTAACTCACACATTGTTTTGGAATAACAACTCATTACATAAAAAGAAGAAAAAATTTCCGTATAATCAAAAAACATTTTGAAAACAATTTAACAAAATCTATAAGATCTAACATTACCCAAACAAAATCTACTGATCATCAAATACCAACATTACTTAAAAAGGTTTTAAACATTCCATCAAGGTGGAATTTCCAATATTAATGAGAGAAAGAACTTTATAAAATAATTTTGGTTCATAAACACATAAAAATATGTGTTCAAACAATTATTATCAATAATTCAAACCACATAAAAACAATTTTTTTATACAAAAATGGTTGTTAAACAAACTTGTTTTTCATTGGTGTGGATAAGCATACATAAAGATAAGTGTTAAAACATTTAATTTAAAAACATCTAACAATTTAAAAAAACATCACAGCAGACCATTTAATAGAAAAATAAAGATGTGATTCCAGTAAAATAAATAATTAGAACAATGTAAATGTGAAAGGAAACCATCTGATACGGACAAACAATGATTCGCCTACCTCAAATCAAGTACTGACACGACAAGACCCCTATGAAAGCATGAAAAATCCCTCATAGATCACCCACTCTTACTAAACTATAATAGAAAAAGATAATCAACATGAAGTATTAGTATTTAGCCAAACCATGTAAAACTAAAAATATGGAATGAAAAACAAAAACTGTAGAATGGGGGTTCAGCGCGCTGCTGGCCGGAGTAAAAGGGCGAGAAAGAGGGTATGCTGGTGTGGAGAAGCTAGTATGAGGAGGACGAAAATGCCCCAAGAAAGAATAGTTGGATGGTCAGATGGGAGAGGATGGTTGGTGTTCCATTTGAAGGAGAAAATGAGGGTTGGGGAGGTTGTTGTTCGGCTAGAGTGGATGGGGAAAGGTGTGGGTGGTTGTCGGGAGTGTTGGCTGCACAGGAGCATGAGACGGTGAGAGAGTGTTGGCTATGGTGTGGGAGGCCAGAGTCAAGAATTAATAAAATAAATAGTAATTCAAAAAGTCGAGTGTGACAATTCTCCCCACCACAATCACTTTCTTCACCCTAAATGTCACCCATCTAAACAATAAAAAACTAGAATCCATGCCTGATCAAAACTGAAATAAACCATAATACAAGAGATTGGGAGGAAACAATAGGGTTCTCCCCCCCACATGAACTCAACTAGTTCTGAAATATAAAAACCAAAAACACCCCCATTAAGTGGGGGAGATACAGGAACTCCCAACCGATCTAAACTAACATCCATAGAACGAGAGAAACAACACCTTAGCTGAAACAAGGAACTCTCGAACCATGCCAAAAAAACCCCAACACTAGTGAAACCCCCTTGAGAAAAACATAACACAAATAGTGAACCTGAGAATAACCACAATCATTGATCATTCTATAGGATCTTACATCTCTAAAAGAACATAGCTAAACCGAGATCAACCTAGGAAATGGTAAAACAAATTTTTATGAACAATTCATGATTCAGAAAACCATATCCACACAAACCGAACTTCTTGGATTATAATAGAACGATCCCATCATAACTTCCCGAAAAAAATGAACTTACAACAACTTTGGAAATTTAAATGCATCAAAACAAGAACATAATGGCATTAAATGTTCTACTAACAATAAGGAACACCTAACCAGAAACAAGGCTTCAAATCCCCATCAACTCCTGACTGCGAGCGTACATCACCCCAACACCTATGGCTGGGGATCTAATTGCCAAACAATCTTCTTCCTCATAGTTAGGAACTGGAATCCTCTAGTCACAACGTCTTCTTTAGGAGAAGCTTCCTACTTAACTTTTCTATATTACCAAACACCCACAATGAAGGAACATCTTCAGAGGGATACAACATGAAGAATTCGGGTGCCCTATGGGTCCACACTGATGGCACACCGTTGAATTGTCCAACGAACTAGAATATAGAGCAACTACGAAGTACTCTTTAGAAATAGGTCTCTTTGGCACACCCGACTCTCCATATGGGGAACCATCAGGAGCAACTAGATACACTATATTTCCAACCATCCACTCTCCAAAGTCCAACTCATCTAAGAATGCCTCATCCACCAAATTATCAAAAAGATGGTATGTAGAAGGGAGGAATCACTCCTTGATCTATTGGGGAAGACCCCTGATAATGATAGTTGTCTTCATCAAATCCTACGAGGCTACCCCCCTGAGAAAATGACTTGTGTTCCTTGAACTAGTCAACATATGCTTTCATCGTTCATTGGCCTTGATGAATAAGCGTGAGGTATTACCTTTTCTTCATTATCACCTTTTTCTGTATGAATCATCAGAAGAAGATGGATTTAAAGACATCCCACATAATCCCAAATTGTTGTGCCGGTGGGGAGAAAAACTCCCATTCGTCTAGAGATTTAGAATGAAACAGACTTAAAAAGGCACTCACTCTAACAATTTTAGGAGTTCCCAATACCCTAAAGATGTGAACAACCTCTTGAAGCCACTCTACGACCTCAAAAAGACCTAGATCACCATGAAGGATAGAAAATTTCTAAGGAGGACCAAAAAAAGGCATGACTTATCAGAAACCATGGGGACCTTTTGCGTGACACTTTATTAACAACATATACAACACAGAGCCAAAACTGATATCAAGCCAAACAAATTGTAATGAAAGAGCCTTCATAAAAAAACTGGCACCAAAACCAAACGAATATAAACACAACAAAAAATTACCTTTTTAAATCCCCTTTTAATTTTAGATTTAGAAATCTCCTTCTTTTAAGGCCACTTTACGAATTCCCAAACCACATTTCAAAACAAATTCAATCCCCAAAAACATCTCCCATTTTTAAAATAACTATATAAAATAATGTTTAAGACATTAATTCTAAGTACACACCCTAGTAATCCCATGAACCGTTGCACATGTCTTGATATGCTGTCAACCATACGCACTGACATTCACTTCCCATGCATTCTGTCACATGAAAAAATGTTCATAAAGAGTAGTCAAGGTTTCAACCAAACCATTTATCAACCAATTCCAAGAAAACACTAGATTTTCTGGAAAAAATATTTCAGTTTTGAAATCCATTTCACGAATTTAAATCCATTTAAATGAAATAATTATCTTTTCAAAACCACTTTTTTTTATTTTCAAAAGTTCACTCACACCAACCAGAACCAAGATGACACTCAACTAGCATGAAACTATCATAGTGAGGGACTTGTCATCATGCTTAACCTGGCGACATTGTAGAGAGAAATTCCCCATGTAAGCTTCAACAACTAGGAGGATCATAAACGGGTTACTCAGACTCCACAATGGTACCTACTCCATGTGAAATCATGAAGCAACATTGTCTTGCCTTTGTTGTCATCCGTCAATCTAAAATATACAATAACAATACAAGGAACCAATTCATAGATTGCCTCTGGTGACTCGAGGTTAAGAATGAGCGAGGGTTCATGACATCCCTCCTATACCAACCTATCGTGTATCGACTATCCTAATATTCATTTAACAAAAACCACAAAAAATAATGGCCTTCTCTAATACCATTCTGCCATGAACAAACCCTTGTCAACCCTGAACTGGTCACTTGATCCGGTCCGCAACATGTCTTGAAGGGCATTCCCGATCACCACGGGATGTAAGTAGTGATGATCATAAATATTTAACCATTTGGAATGATTAGACCCATGGAGACAAGTTAAAGACATAAACACACATTGAAAATAAAAAAAAACTAGCAACGAAATGAAGGTAAAACCACACATACCTCTACGTGACCCTCCAGGTAAGCAGCCAACCAATGGACGACTTGCTCTAATAATGAGCATACTGGCCAGATAATATGAGAAAAGGGAACCTGTAACTAAAATGCTAGAATAGGCCTAAGCATTAAAATGATCAGTATGGATGCCAAGATAAAACATAAAATTCAATGTATACTTTCCCAAAACAAACCCTTAATTCCAGTATTAAATACACATATAAAAGTATGGTATTCACTTTTTAAAATAATCAACATGTTTTTAACATTTAAAAAAATCCCACCCATACAATATACCAATTCAAAAACAATTTTTCATTTTATATACAAAACCCAAAACAATATATACCAAAGATGGGATAAAGTAAAACATGTATACAGTTGATGCTGGAAAAAACTAGTATAACAGAATGTGAACTAAAAATGAGAAATAATCAATTAACTATGGGTGATCCTAAATGTCCCTAGGAGACCCCTGGACATACTTGGTTTAGAACCACCTTCCATCATATGGTGAAGCTCATAAGTCTATAACCAACTTGTGGCCCTTATAGAAAAAGAAACCAATGGAACTCACTATCTAGACTCTATACCTACCAGTGGGTACCAACCTGTGTAATCATGGATGATAAGAAACCATCACTTTATCAAATAAAAGTTACTCAGAAACCCATTGTGGTTATTATAATATTGTGGAATCAAGAGGACCTTGCACATGTGACTCATCTCAATACACTTGCCAAACCCAAACACGAATGATTTCTATACATTCCCCCCATAAAGGGTTAACCTAGAGTGGAGCTCCCCCAATTACACATTCAATCATTTCACATTAAATATTGTTATAACTAGGCCGTCAGATAACATCCATGTTGAAACCATTTTTCAAAAAAAAAGTTACATCTTTTTATAAAACATTAATGTTTCCAAACAGACACAAAGTTATCCAACACAATCCTTTCAAGGAATCAACACAAAAGTTACAATAAAGCAAAAGGTGCCAACATACCATTAACATGATATGTCCAAAAGTATTACCCAGAACATCACACAAACACTATTTCAAATTTACAAAGCCAGACGGGCCCTTAATTTCCAAAACTCACAAGAAATCATTTCATATCTACCTAACAAACCTGTATCATTTTCACACTCATTTCAAAACACATTTCAATGGAAAATGACGATGCATTAATGAAAACATTTAATGTCTTCTTAGAAATCACCCTAGGGGAACCAAATTTATTTGAAAACCAAAAACCAATTAAATCCCCATGGTTTAAAGAGAAAACCATTTTTCAAGTTCCACTATTATTTGAAAACACATCCAATGGTACACCAAACACCCAAGATAATATTTGGAAACCCTTTCAATAAATTTATCTATTGATTTAAAAAACAAAAAAAACCAGGCAAAACATTTAAAAAAAATACAAAACAACCCCAACGAGACCATGAAACCCCCTCCAAGATTTTTAAAACACGCATTGTTTAGTAAGCACAACTCATTAATTTAAAACAACACAACCATTTCCTTATAATCATAAAACCTTTCCAAAACAACTTAACACATACTATGTGATCTAATGTTACCCAAACCAAATTTATTGATCAACGAATACCATCGTAACTTCAAAAAGGTGTAAAAAATTAATTAATGATGAATTTTCAATTTTAAAGAGAATAAGAAGTTGATAAAATAATTTGGGATCATAAAATCATAATAATATTTTTTGAAATTGTTCTTATCAAGATTTAGAAAATCATAAAACAATATCTAGAGGCAAAAATGGGTATTAATCAGACAATTTTCTCATTTGTGTGGATAAGCGTACTTAAATACACGCACTGAAATATTTATTTTAACAACTTCTAACAATATAAAAAAACATCATAGAAATCAATTTAAGAAAAAAATAAAGCTACAATTCATGTTAAATAAATAATTGGAACAATGTAAATTTAAAATGAATGCATCAAAAAGGGAGAAACCTAGATTTTCCTAGAAAAAAAATCACACAAAGATGTGAAAAAAAACCCGACAGAAGGAATATCAATCCTGCGCGGACCAACTGTGCATGCTGAAGAGTGAGAAAAGCACATGAAACACAACTGGTGGTATTATGATTTACCCCAAAAAAATAAAACGCCGATGATGCAATAAATAATCATACCTTATCATGGGGCTCGACGTGCTACTATCCGGAGTAAGAGGGAGAGAAAGGGGGTATGTTGGTGTGGCGAAGCTAGTGCGGTGAGGCCAACATAGTCAAGAGCAAGGAGGGTTGGCTGGTCAGAGGGGAGAGGCTGGTAGGTGTGACACTGGCTGGAGATAAGGAGGGAAGGGGTAGTCAGATGGTCGGAGCGACTGGGGCTAGGAGAGGGAGATGGTCAAGAATGTTGGCCACACTAGAGCATGGGATAATGATGAGGGGTCCAGCAGAGGTGCGACAGACCAGAGCGTCAGGAGGCCGGAGGAGGTGGTCTGGTCATGTGTGACGATGCTGGTGTGTGATGTCAAAGGAGGAGGGCCGTAGTGAGGTGGTTGCTGGGTTGCTATGAAGGTGGACTAAGGCAAAGGTTGTGTCCTGGTCGGCCTCATGAGAAGAGGGATATGGGGTCGACTGTAGGTGGAGAGAGGCGGAGGCCCGAATATGGGGTTGAAGTCTGGCATTGGGGGATGAGGGTGGTGGGCGAGCGGAGGCCAGACTCAGGAGGGATGTTGGCTATACAAGCCAAGAAATATGAGAGGAAGAATTAAAGAGGTAGAATATTGGCACACAGCACAAAGAAGCTTTCAAGCTTTTTACAATTTCACACAAATTCACAATTTTTCACGATTTAAATTTCAGGCTACAATTACATTAATTTATAGACCCACAACATTAAATGCCTAGCATTTATGTTGGTAAAAAGAAAGACCAAAACATAAAATACAGAGAATATATGACGGTACAAGAAAGACCAAAATATTAAATGCTAAGCATTTATGACAGTACAACGATATACCAAATATTTAAATGCAGAGCATTTAAATTCATTCAAAGAAAATAAATGGAGGTTGACCCATGGAAAAAAAATGCAAGTAATAAATGACGTCGCAGGTAGCTTTGACTCATATTTTTGGTTTTCAATTCCAACACTCCCATTCAAACCAAAACCGGCTTCATTCCGAGCATCGTTCTAAGTCTTTTGAATGCATCTGACGGTAATGCCTTTGTGAAAATATCAGCCACATGCTCCGTAGTATGACAATATTCCAATTTTATCATTTTCTGCTTCACATGATCTCGCAAAAAATGGAATTGGGTATCAATATGTTTGCTTCTTCCATGATGCACCGGATTTTTGGCAAGTTCAATTGCCGACTTGTTATCCACATATATCACTGTGGATCCATCCTGCGGATGCTTCAGCTCCTTCAACAGATTTCTCAACCAGATTCCTTCACAAACAGTGGATGATGCCTCCACGTACTCTGCTTTACATGTAGACAAGGCGACCACACATTTCTTCCTTGAATTCCATGTAAAATCCGTCGATCCATGAAAAAATACATACCCAGTGGTGCTTTTTCTTTCATCTTGGTCACCTCCCCAGTAACTGTCTGAGTATCCATGCAGATTTGCTTCTTTATTGTATGGATAAAAAAGACCAAAATCCATTGTTCCTTTAACGTACCTGAGGATACGTTTCGCCGCTAACCAGTGTGACTCTTTTGGTGCTTCCATGTACCTGCTTAGAAGCCCAACACTATAGAAAATATTAGGCCTTGTGATTGTGAGATACCTCGGGCTTCCAATTAGACTCTTGAAGAGAGTCGAGTCAACACTTCTTCCTTCTCCATCTTTTATCAGTTTTAAGCTCATTTCCACAGGTGTGTTTACAGCATTGCAATTAGCCATCTTGAATTTTTCAAGAAACTCCTTAGCATACCTCTTCTGAGAAATATAGATGCCTCCATGTTGTTGCTTTACTTCCATGCCCTGAAAAAAGGACATGAGACCTTCGTCGGTCATCTCGAACTCCTTGAACATAACCTTCTTGAAATCATCGAACATCTGTCGACTATTCCCTGTAAACAAAAAATCATCAAAATACAAGAATGCAATGATTATATCACAATGATCATTCTTCTTGATGTAAACTGCATGCTCATATGGACATTTGGTGAAGCCGTTCTCTCGAAGATAGCTGTCAATGCGTGCATTCCAAGCATGAGGAGCCTGCTTCAACCCATAAAGAGCTTTCTTCAGTCGATACAATTTGTCATCCTCCCCTTGCATAACAAAGTCTTTAGGCTGGTCTACATAGACCTCTTCCTCTAGAATTCCATTCAGGAATGTAGACTTCACATCCAATTGGTAGATCATCCAACTGTGATGAACAGTAAGAGAGATAATCATTCTCACAGTGTCAAGGCGAGCAAAAGGAGCGAATACTTCTTCATAGTCCACCCCATACTTCTGTTTGTACCCCTTTGCTACAAGCCATGCCTTGTAGCGATCGATTTCACCATCATCATTTCGCTTGATCTTGTACACCCATTTGATACCAATGGATTTCTGTCTATTAGGAAGTGTGGTCAGCTCCCATGTGTCATTTTTCTCTATGGAGAGAATTTATTCTCCCATAGCCATTCTCCAACATTCTTCCCTTGTGGCTTCCTGAAACGTCAGAGGCTCATGATCTGCATACAGGCAAAAAAGACTTACCTCTTCAGTTTGTTCATAAATGTCGCTTAATCTTTTCATTTTTATGGGTGACAAGGGTGAGGAAGAGCTCTCCCAATTTTGACTTGGTGGAGTCCTTTCTGGAGTGATGGAATGTCCTCCTGGACTCCTGTGTACTGATGATGTGCCCTGGGAAAGTGTTGCTGGCGTTTGCTCCTGATGATTACACCTTTGTTCAGGATCTTCTGTTTCGACTGGAATCTCTTTGTTTGGTTCTTCATCATTCCACTTCCAAGATTCTTCCTCACTAAAGACCACATCTCTACTCACCACTAATTTATTGGTTAGTGTATTAGAGAGCTTATAGGCTTTAGACTCTTCACTATAGCCAATGAAGATGCACTTTTCACCACGACCATCAAGCTTCTTTCTTCTCGCTTCTGGAACTTGAGCGTAGGAAACACACCGGAAGATTATTAGGTGTTCTACGCTCGGTTTTTAGCCACTCCATGCCTCTTGTGGTGTCATGTTTCTGACGCTCTTCGTTGGGCATCGATTGAGAAGATAGGCAGTACATGCCACTGCTTCTGCCCAGAAGTTCTTTGGCAAGCCATTCTCCTTCAGCATGGTCCTCGTCATGTCGAGGATGGTGCGGTTCTTCCTTTCTGCGATTCCATTCTGCTGTGGCATGTAGGCTGCAGTGTATTGCTGTTTGAGTCCATGTTCCCTAAAGAAATCTTGAAATGAATTTGAGGTGTATTCTCCACCTCTGTCAGATCTGAGTACTTTGATTCTGTGGCCACTTTCAGTTTCAACATGAGCTTTAAAAGTTTTAAAGACAGTGAAACCGGAAGATTTTTCTTTGATGCAATACACCCACAACTTTCTGCTGAAATCATCAATAAGGGTAATAAAATATCTATTACCTCCAAGTGACGATGTTTCAAGTGGTCCGCAGATATCTGTGTGAACCAACTGAAGTGGTTTCATTGCTCTTCTAGACACTCCACATGGAAATGAGTTCCTTTGTTGCTTGCCGAGTGTACACGCCTCACACACATGATCTAGAGCTTCAATAATTGGCAAGCCACGCACCATGTTTGATGAGGATAGAAGTTTAAGCCCACCAAAATGCATATGTCCAAATCGCAGATGCCATCTCCATGAGTCATTCTTCATGAGTCCCAAGAGACACTCCTTGGCCTTTGTGTTGATATGCAGCGAAAACATGCGATTCTTCGCCATTTGGACTTGAGCGACAAGTCTCCTGTGAGCATCTCTTATAGACAAAAGTGAATTTTCCAAGTGTATGACATACCCCTTCTCAAGAATTTGGCCGAGACTGATGATATTATTTTTCATACTTGGTACGTAATATACATTAGAAATTTAATTCGACTCTCCATTCTTCAGATAGATTTTGATTTTACCTTTGCCTCTCACGGGTACCTTGGATGAGTCGCCAAAACTCACGTCGCCACAAACTTCTTCGGCGAGTTCCTCGAATAGTTGTTTATTACCACTCATGTGGTTGCTTGCACCCGTGTCGAGATACCAAACATCGGGGAGTTCACATGCCTTTTCTTGTGCGAGGAGGAGTGTGGTACCTTCTTCTTCATGATGAGATGCTTCAGCATAGTTGGATCGTTCATCATGATCCACTTTTCTCCAACAATCAGACGCATAATCGCCAAATTTCCTACAGTTATGGCATTGAATGTTCTTTGGGTTTCCATGACCACGCGTGAATCATCCTCCACCATTCCCTCTTCCATGAAAGATGGTAGGATTTTGGTCCCTTTGTTGATGGCCTGGATAATATTCACGCCCTCTTCCTCTTCCACGATGACCACCACGTTGCGTGTGGCCATTCGTTTGTTCTTGTAGAGTCAAATTGGACTCCAGGGCATGCTCTATTGTTGAACCGGTATTCTTTTGCATTCGTTGCTCATGCACTTGCAACGACCCCATCAGTTCTTCAATGGACAGTTTCTCCAAATCTATTGATTCTTCGATTTCCAAAACCACATGCTCAAACTTAGTTGTGAGAGATCGAAGTGATTTTTTGATAACTCGAATGTCCTCCACTTTTTCACCATTCCTTTTCAAATTGTTAAAAATAACAATTAATCTTGAGAAATAATCGGAGATGCTCTCACCTTCTTTCATGTGCGTCGCTTAAAATTCTGCTCTTAATGTCTGAAGACGTATCCGCTTCACTCGATCAACACCTTTGAAGACGGTGGCAAGGATATCCCAAGCTTGCTTGCTTGATGTTGCTTCGGCAATCTTTTCGAACGTTGATTCATCCAACCCTTGATTGAGGAGGAACAACGCCTTGTTGTCTTTCTTTCTTTGATTTTTGAGGGTTGCCTTTTCTTCATTCGTGAAGGCAGCTTCTTCCGCCGTAGTGGGTACAACATACCCATCGGTAAAGATCTCCCATAATTCTTGTGACCCGAATAACGCCTTCATTTGGATGCACCACCTTTCGTAGTTGTCCTTAGACAGCTTCAGAACTTGTGGCTCGATTGCGGCTATCTTAAAAAAAAATTGGAGGATCTTGGTAACTTGGCTCTGATACAAGTTTTTTGGCTATACAAGCAGAGAAATATGAGAGGAATATTGAAAGAGGTAGAATATTGGCACACATCACAAAGAAGCTTTCAAGATTTTTACAATTTCACACAACTTCACAATTTTTCACGATTGAAATTTCAGGATACAATTACATCAATTTATAGACCCACAACATTAAATGCCTAGCATTTATGTTGGTACACAGAAAGACCAAAACATAAAATACAGAGAATCTATGACGGTACAAGAAAGACCAAAATATTAAATGCTGAGCATTTATGACAGTACAAAGATATACCAAATCTTTAAATGCAGAGCATTTAAATTCATTCAAAGAAAATAAATGGTGGTTGACCCATGGAAAAAAAATGTAAGTAATAAATGACGCCGCATGCAGCTTTGACTCATATTTTTGGTTTGCAATTCCAACAAGGGAAAGGTGGAGATGGTGATGTAGGGAGGGGCGCCGCTGCATGAGAGGGTTATAGGATTGGGGGTGCCTGGTAGAACTAGGTATCATTTTTTTTCATTTCATTTTATTATAAAAATAATAGAAATAATATAATAAAACAAATATTAATAATAATTAAATAACAGTGACAAGAATGACGGAATAATAATAAAATTAATACAATAAAAAGAATAGTAAATATAATAACCATAAAAGATATAATAATAATAATAATAATAATAATTATTATTATTATTATTAATATAATTATTAAAATAATAAAAACAAAATCCATAACAACGCCTTATTGATTATATTATTATTAATTAATTAATTTCATTATAATTATTACAATTTAACAATTTAACAAAATTTATTTATATTAATCATTATATATTTTAAACATTAGACATTTGTACGGGCACCCGAGTTGACCTCGCAGCTACTACCCACAATGCGGCGACTGTGTATGGGGCCAAAACCCACTAAAATTGATAAACAACACAAATTTTAATTCGGAACCCAGTCCATTCCTTGGTGTGAGAACATGAATCCAAGAAATAATGACATAAAAATTTATTCAAAAAGTTGGGTCTCACAATCTCTTAGTGAGTGTATGGCTTCAATTTTCATTTGTAACAGTTTCATGGTTCATCGGGTCAAGAGAGCGATGCATTGGAATCCCCCATAAATGATAATAGTGTAGTAATTGTTGGGTATTTAACATCATCCTCAGTGGCGTCATGCATTATGCTCCATAGATGGCTCGCTCATCCTTAGACATCTTTAAATCCAAATCATTAGGTTGAAAATACTCTTCAAATATGGGGTCCTTCGATATAATATGGGGGATTCAATTAGCAATAGTGGCTATAAATGGCTACAAGGTAGCGATGTTAAGGTCAACCCAGTTCAATGGTTGATGGATTCCGTATGATCTGCATGGTTTTGGTCTGTGGTGATAGAAGCAAAATACTGGGTTTGGAGATTATTGGAGTCACTATTTTTTTATTGTCTTTTCCAGTGGCTCATGAACTCTAGTGGATGGTCACTTGAGTGTAGAGTTTTTTTATGGTGGTTAGTTAGAGTCACTAATGGGTTCTACCAAAATGTGGGTTGTGTGATAGTGGGAGATCACCCTAGTAGTGGTCAGTGGTTTTCTAGAGGAAGGTGTCGCAACTTGTGGAGGCATCATTGGACTAGGAAACAGTGACTCATGAGAGTCCCCATTAGGTTGGGAAATGGTGACTTATGTCTGGTTGTAGGAGGATTGGGAGTCACCATTGGAAATTTACAATAGTAGGAGGAATTTTGGTTGTGTTGTTTAATTGTGATGATGGATGAGGGAAATAGGGGATTCTAAACAAATTCAAAAAAACAATAAAATTAACATTATTAAATCACGTAAACACTATAATGGAATGTATAAAATAAAAATTTAATTAAAATCTAATAATTTTATTAAAGAATGAAAATTTAGAATTTAAATAAATAAATATTTTATAACTAAATAGATATTAGTTAAATTCATGTAGAGAACATTGAAAATTCAAATTTAGTCAAGCATGAAAACTAATATTTCAATGAAAAATAATTTAATACTATATTACATGAATATTAAATTAAATTAAATAATTAAATTAAAAAAATTATAAATTCAAAATTGAGATTATATGAAATATGAAATTGTAATTTAATGTTAAATTATATAAAGAATACAATAATAAAAGCTTAAGAATTAAATTGATGTTTCATTAAAATAAATATATAAAAATGATATAGTATTTAATCACAAATATTAGACATTAAGAAAATAATATAAAATATTAAAAAAAGAAATAAAAATAACTATTTAATAATATAGAAATTATCACAAAAAATTATAAATTATTAAATTCAACCATCGAAAAATAGATGTTTAATTATTAAATCATAAAGTCATATTTAATTAATTAAATTATGAATAAATAGTTAAAAAAATTCAAATAAATTCATTTGGGGTATATGTCCTATTACTCCATCCTCCATTTCTCTCTGCTTTCCTGATGATGATAGTGCATTGTCCTGCCACACTATTCTCTCACCAATTGGATGACTACATCTGATTAAGAACTACTATGGAGGGGGTTTGTGTATTACTTATTTTTATTTCACCATTTATAGGGAAATGAAGAATGTGGAAATTAAATTCAACTTCCCACTCAATAGAAATGACAAAGGAATTGAAGTATGAAATTTGAAGACGAGGTGAAATCGTGTAATTTCATACTCTTAAAAAAATATTTTATCCTAATTTTTAAATTATTCTAAAAAGAATATAATTTCATCTCATATATAAGATGATGGTATTAAACAATAAATATGATAGTGAAACATTGGGAAAGGTTTTTGAGAATCATATCCATGAATGATGCTTAGGGAATTTCTATGCTACTAGTCTAAAAAGGATAACATCATCTTTTAAATGTAATTGTAAATGATCACGAGAAAATTATTGATTTATCAATCTATGTATGTGATTAATCACCAATAAAAATTATTTATGAACTTCTCCACTCCAAGAATGATCAACATATGATGTAAATTAATGTAAATTAAACGAAATATAAGTCACTATAACATTCCAATGTTTCTAAAATTAATTCACTGTTTTATGAATTCAATTTCAATATCTCTAGTAGATCATGAAGTCAATTAGTATAATCAAGTGGTGATAAAAAAATTAAATAAAATCAGAGTTGACCTATGTGATCAATTTTCTGCCATTTAAAAAATTATGAGAAGAAATGAAATAATTGATCTACTGAATAAAAATCACCATGAACAAAATTATTGTCTTAGAATTACATTGAATTTCTAATAATTAAATTACAATTACAAACAGAGTGGAAATAAAAAAAACAAAATACAAATAATGGATCTCCCCTTTTAATAATGGAAATGTTATTTTTCTACCCTTTCCTCTATCGCCTAATCTTCAGATATTTATCCCTACTCCCATTATCATGAACCTAGAATGTGTATTAATTATTGTCTCCAATAAATTTTAATGCTCCTTCATACTCTTGTTTCATGACCAACTTCATGCACCGAAAAAGTTCATCCAGTTATCTCCAAGTCACATCAACAACCCCCATCAATCATCCTTAACTAATATGTTTTTTAATGAACTGGGACATGACTCATGGACTAGTTCCTAATAACATAATAATAATATAAAATAACAATAAAATTGAAATTATTGTTTTTAAGAGAATATAATATTTTAATTATTTAAATTTAATAAATAGAACATACAAATTAAAAAATATATATAATTAAATAAATAAACTAATATATTAATTATATATTTATGTTATTAAATATATTGACATAAATGTTAAAATTAATTGTTTTCAAAATTAATATGATTATATTATTATAAATTCATTAATATAAGTTATATTTATTTACAAAATCATTAAATTGGAAAAAGAAGTTTATAATTGGGTTTAATGAATTACATTAATTTATTTCGAATTATAATTATTTTAGTTATTTTAATATTTTATTAAATATTATTATTATTATTATTTATTTATTTTTTAAAAATATTATTTTTTTATTTCCACTTTCTTATATAGTCATGTGCCTCTAGGGCCATCTATAGGGGGCGGCTTTACATCGTCTACAAGACTCAACTCTCTACACCAGTAGTGCCACAAGTTGTGTCATATCCATATCAAGAGTCTAAAAATCATATCTCATAGTGGTGGTTCAACTATATATCTATTCTATGATGGTTTTTGTTTTCATCAGATAAGCAGAGGGATTCATTGGAATCCCCTTCCATGGATTCTATGTGACGATTTTGGGGTTTTCATCATCCTTATTTTTCTCAGCATTCACCAAGCTTTAGAGATGGTCTTACTAGCCTCATATGGAATCATACCCATATATTTAGGTTTAAAAAATAAGGATCAAATAAATATTTGGCTAGAATCATAAGGGGGAATGAAGTAGTGGCAGTGGCTTTGAACTGTTGTTGGATGGAGATGTTAAGGTTAGTTTAGTTCGGTGGTGGATCGATTCATTAGTGTCACCATTTCTTTTGTTTTTATGTTTTTGGTTTTTGATGATCTATCGGATACAGTTATAAGATAAGTGAGTTTTTTTTATGATGGGTGGTTGGATTCACCATTGGGTTCTGGCTAACCGTGGTTTTGTGACTGTGGAAACTCTTCCTGATGGTGGGTTTGTGATTTTCTAGCAGATGATGCAACTGATTTTGATTCTTCATTGGATTGTGAAATGGTGACTCATGAGAGTCAAATTTATGATGGAAAATGGTTACATAAGTGTGTCTTTAGGAGTATTGGGTGATACCATTTACAGTAACAAATAACAGTTGAAAATTTGGTGGTGGTGGGTAATTGTGACAGTGGATGGGGGAAATAGGGGGCGCTGCACAGATTTCTAAAATACCATAAATCATTATTATTTAAAGAACTAATGCATTAGATTTTAAAGTATTCAATTATAAATTAAAAACACATTCATTTTATTAATTTAATGAAAAAAAATTTAAAATTTAAAATATTAATAGGTTTTAAACTACACAAACATTAAATAATTTAAAAAACACAACATTTTAAATTAAAACTAAAACATTAATTATAAAAAATATTTATATGAAAAATAATTTAAGACTATGATACTAGATTATTAAATTTAAATAAAACATTGAATTAATAATTTTTAAATTAGAAATTAATATTACATTAAATATTTATATTTTAAATTAATGTTAAATAAAATTAACAACAGAAAAATAAAACATTAAAACTGATGTTGATGTTACAAAAAATTAAATATAAAAAAAAATTAAAAAATATTTAATTAAAAATAAGAAAATACAATAACAAAAACATGAAATTATTATTTTAAAATATATTTAGAAATAAAATTAATTGAGAAACTAAAAAAACTGAAATAAATATTTAAATGTCATAATAATAAAATAACACACATTTGTGGTAAATTCATTAATTGAACTATATATATACAAAAAATCAATTGTTAAAAATATATGAAATAATTAATTAATTAAAAGATCAAAGGAATAATCATATGATTTGGAAAATCATTAAATTTGAAGGCCACCGAAAATTTCCCCATACTGAATTAGTGATTTTACACAAGCAATTAATAATTAAATTTAAGGGGACATAATAAAACTCTAAATAAAAAATTTGTAATTCCCACTAAGTTGTTGATAATGAAAAATAATTTTACCCATAAACTCTGTTGAGTACAATTTATTAATTCCCTCTTAAAAGTTATATATTTTATAGAAAAATTAGTTACTATATTAATAACATTATTTCTTGTAAATTATTTAAAATTGAATTAAAAAACATAGTCATTAATTTAAATGAGATACCAAAATATCACTTTACCTCTTACTGAAAAGTCACACTTAAGTAACACTAAAATAAATTAGACTTAACTGAATGGATGGACAGGTTCAATAAATAAAAAGTGGAATAATAAACTCAACCAATAATTATATATAAAAAAAATAAAAAAAATAAAGAGGAATTCCCATTACAAATTATGATTTCATTACATAGATGAAATAAATTCATGTGTTATATGTGTGATTAAATCCAAAAAGCTTCCATTAAATAACCATTTTAATAAATTATCAAAAAAATATAACCATAAACATAAGATATCATGATGAAGATAAAATTTATTTCATAAATTAAATTCAAGGGGCATTAAATGTTTATCCTTTTCAAATCATCTTTACAGTTTTCAAAATTAAAAAAAATGGGACCAAATAAAATTGAATCTAAAATCTTCAAAAACTCACAATTTTGAAAAAAATAAAGGGATTGGGATTAATTATTTAAATAATAGTTAATCCCAAATAATAACCCCTACCCTATTCATAAAACCAAACATTATCCACAATGTTAAATTCAATGGTAGAGAAACCAATGTGACTTTGAATGTTCAAAATAGGGTTTAAATTTAGTAGATTGCTGACATGTTCGTGGGTGAAAGTGAAGATAAAACAATTTTTTGTTCTCTATAATAAATATTTTAAAATAGATTAACATAAAATAATTCATTATCATTAAATATTATTATAAGAATTATTTAATTATTTCCAAACACTATCATAGGAAATGATTAACAAAAAAAGGAAGGGAGTGTCCACAATTTAATAGAATATATTCAATAAAATTTTTAAACATCACAATAACATTCATTGATAAGCCCAGTTTACAGAGAATGAAAAACATATAAATGAAAATAGCGATCATTGTTGGTATTAACCCCCCCCCCCCCACATAATTACAAATAGTGAACATACTTAAAAAATACTTTTGTTAAATTTGAAATTTCCAATAGCATTGTGGATGAAAAAACAAAAAACAATGAATAAGTGAACACATGGAATGTAGAAAATTAAAAAAAAATCACATCATTGATTAGTAATTCCTTCACATTGTGTTAATCCAAAAAAATCTATTCTCCCTCATATTCGAATGAAATCCTCTTTTCAATATTGCTACAATTAATATAAAATGAAAAATATTAGAATAATATATTAATATATGAAACTCAGTTGAAATGAAAAACCAAATGTATGAGTATAGGTAATTTTATCCAGTGATGATACATCAATAAAAAACTAGTGAATTTAAAACCAATAGATATAATTAAATTTTTATATACCTTAATAAGAAACATGTTTATGATATTTTATTAAAAATAGTTCCATGATCTAAATCCAAAATATATTGAGAAAAAAGATAAAGCCTCAAAAACCCATTATTCATAACAAAAATAAAATAAAAGAAATAGTACATATATTATTTTTAAGATAGAATGGGTTAAATCTCACGAATCATTGAATTTTAATTGAACAATTACATTTTTTTGGATACTAACAATGGTCACTAGGTAGGTGTCATTTACTATGTATAAAACACCACATGCTTTATTCTAATCCAATTACAAGAAAAGAATAAAATTTTTTGTGATCATAGGAAACAATTGAAGCACATGACTCCCTTCATATATTTAAAGATCCTTTTGAAACACAAATTTCCATTGAATGAATGGTTGCTACCAATTTCTTAAATTATTCCAGAATTGTAATTTTTTAGTAATCAAAGAATGGAATATATTAATTTTACTATTATAGGGGTTGTGGACATGTATTCAAAACTCTATAACTCATTAAAAATCACATCAATACAAAAAATATGGTTTCTAGGGTATGGTTTCACAATAACAGGTTTAAGAAGTACTTTTTTAGAAGGTATATGTGTAGTTCCAAAATTATAAATCAATATGGGTTCCTCATCCACTTCAATCATAACCCCAAAAAAAAGTTCAACACTCAACTCATTTGAGTAATACATACAAGATCTGTGGGGAGTAAATTTTTGTTTATCTAAGAAAATCAATTCTCACTTTGATATAAATCTATTAAAAAATATAGTCACTATAAAGAAAATATAATTATCAACTGCCTATGAAAAATTATCCATTATTAAATCATCTAATTTATTTTAAATCACTTATTTTAGTTCACTTTTAGAAATTTCAGTCTCTAAATAAGGTAGTTGAGTTTTGAAGTTTAGTTTTAGGGAAGTAATTTTTCATTTCAGCTTCAATGAATTCAACTTACATATTTTTTAAATTTTTGAAAAATTCCCCAAATTGGTTAATAGAATTTTACAATGTATTAAAACCAATATTCATTTAAATGTTTAAAGTTAAAGTAATGAAGCAATTTCTTATCAGTAAATCTTTCTTTAAAGTACATTCCCTCATCCTCTTCACTATATAACATTTCATTAATTTTTGGGGTTATAATATTAAAACCGAGAAGAGTATATTTCTCAATAATATCAAATTTATAGAAATGATCTTTTTTGAATTTATTTTTATCTTTTAAATTATCCTCAATTTCATGTTCAGGTTCATTATTCAAAATTTTAAAAATATTGGTGAATTGATTTTAACATTCATGATTTAATTATTAAGATTTTTACTCATCCAAATTAATGACATTTTATAAATCCCTGAGAAAATGAATTTTTTCAATGATTGGGATCATGTAAATAATATGTCATTACTTTTTTATTTTTAGTTCATTCATTAAATTTTATAAATCAACTCCATTTATGCTTTGAAAAAGGATCATCTGAATTTATTTCTTCATTTAGAAAGTTATTTATTTTATTTTATTTTTTATTTTTTCATAATCAGATACTATGCATATTGTGGATTTGTCTTTCATAATTTAAGTCTCACAATACACATTATTTTCTATCTTAATTTCATCTAAATCAAATTTTTCTTTAATTGGATCAAATTATTATTACATGATTAAATTTTTAAACATTAAGAGCATGATCTATAATTTTTGATGTTGCTGTATTTGTTCCTTCAAATTTCAAATTTGAACTTCATTATTTTGATCAAGCTAATTATTATATTTTGTTAAAAACTAATCAATTTTTTCAAGGAACTCCGGTTCATGCTCATATTTTTTTTGGATTTATTCTATGTAATAACTCTATTGGGTTTGGTTTTAGACACTCTACTAGGAATTTTGAACATGATAACAATAAAATACATAGAAAGGATTAGTAGCAAGATTCCAGACCTCATGTTTAACCATGTTATTTGACCTGTCACCAAATGTTCAACGCAGCAATAAGGAAGAACAACACTAATATAACTAAAATGTAGTGAATTTGGTCAAAAAACACATACATTATGAACAAGAGGATGTTTTACATTTTTCATAAGTTAGTATGAAATATTTTGTTATAACTCAGAATGATAATAATTTTAACAAAGAAAAACTAAATCAAAATTTTTAGATCAAAATTTATTACGATGATTTTTTCTTGAAAATGGTCCAATGTTTCCTTCTGGAAAATGGCATTGATAACATGATATACACTTTGTTAATGAATGCCGATGTTGAGTAATTTTTATAATCGTACTATAACTATAATAAAGTAGTTTTTTGGGTCAAACCCAAGGGTATAAAATAAAATTTAATGTGTAACAAAATTTAAAAAACTAGGCCACTATGAAAATTAGTCAAATTATTTTTTAACAATTTATATAATGAAAAATTTGAAGAATATTATAAAAAAATTATCTTTTTTATAGAACTAAAAGTAATAGAATATATGACAACGTGGCACTAAAAATGAGTTTTAAAAACAAAATCAAGATTGATGGACAAGGAATGCCAATGACAGTTGTCTTAAAAGGAGAACATATTCAACGAAATTTAATTTTAAATTAACATAATATGAAAATTGATTAATCTCCTCTATTTATAGATTAATCATATAGGATAAAGAATCTTAGTGTTCTCTTGTCCATGTTTCATCATACTTAAATGAAAATTAATGATAATTATAGGGAATAAAATTTAATAACATTCTAATTTTCTTAAAATTATTACTTGAAATATTTAATTCAAGATCATTCTAATCAATTGAACATGATGTTTCGATGTAAAAATGAGAGGCATGAAACAATATTTAATAAATTAGAGACAAATTCATCAATGAATTTTGATTCATTATAATAATTATTTGAATAAATAAATGAATCGACCAGATGATTAAAAATACATGTGAACAAATTTTTATCTATAATTCATAATAAATTCAATAAATTTAAGTTATAATTAAAAACATAATTAAAATGACAAAATAAAAATGAGAGAATATATCTCCCCTTTGGTTAAATAATAAATGTCTTGTTCTACTATTTCTCCAATCATCTCATTCCCAAATTTCTAGTCCTTCTCACCTTTATCAAGAGTCTATAATGAGTAATAACGAGTGCTTCCATGAAAATTTAATCATCTATCATACTGCTAGCTGGTAAAAAAATTCTCACACTAACTTAGGTTTTCCATTGATGAAGAAGTTACTTCATTAACCCCTATCAGAAAACCTCAGCTTATGAGTTTTTTATGAACATGGAGCTGAAATAGTTTCTAGATAAAAACTATTAGAAAATAATAAAAATAATAATTAAATTGAAATTAATGTGGTTATGAGAATATAAATTTTATAATTATATTAATTATTTTAAAAAATAATAATTAAAAAATTCATAAATAAATAAATTATCTATTATTTTAATTAGCTATTTGAATTATCAAATTTATTTACATAAAAATTAATAATTATTGTCAAATATACTAATATGATTATAGATATATAAAAAATTATTATAAATTATGATATTTGGTAAATTAATATATTATAAATTAATTTATATAATTATGTTTAACAAATTACAATGATTTATTTGATTTTTTAATTAATAATAGTATTTTATTTATTAATTAAATATTAAATATTTAATTTTATTTCTTTTTATTATATTTTTTTTTCATTTTTCTTATATAGTAGTGCGTCGTGGGGTCATATCCTCTTAGAGGATGTTCAAAATCTTCACCAAGAGAGTTTTTTTAATAATTTTTTTAATTTTTTTTAAAACACCCAGGTTAAAAATACATTTCAAAATACTCACTAAATATGGCATCACTAATGCTGCCTTTCTACTAAAAATAGAAAAATAACTATATTTAAAATATATTTTTTTAATTTTTTTTGATTATAGATATATATATAAATAGAAAAACAAATTTAAAAAATCAATAGAATTTATCTACTTTTTAAAATCTTACAGTACTTCCATTACAAAAATATATATTCTGACAGGAGCTCTCGCCCTGGGAACCTTTTTATAAGAGATTTTACCCTAAAAATCATTTTGTATTTTTGATATGGGAATCTGGTTTAATTTTTCCCACCCAGAATATTCTACATTTCTGATTGGAGATTCTATTTCAAATGTGTGGATTTGAAAGTCTATAAAATATAAAAATTAACACCAATATAAGTAAAACATAAAACACTGATTCAACATATAATAAATAGTTGAAAACAAAAATAATTTAATAAAAAATGTTAATGTAAAAAAAATTTATACTGTTTGAAAGTCCCATACTAGAAACAGAAAAATGATTCAAGTATGTTACTTTAAAAGCATATAAAATATAAACGATAAGACCAAAGTAATTGAAACATAAAAAATCGATTAAACATATAACAAATAGTTGAAATTAAAATAATTTGGTAAAAAATGTTGATGGAAAATAATTTATAAGTTTTCAACGACACCTACATGATTCATAAAAATGTTTCAAGACCGTGACATTGAAAGTCTATAATTTATAAACTATATGACCTAAATTATTGAAACATAAAACATGGATTGAACAAATAACAAATAGTTGAAACTAAAAATTATTTCAAAAAAAGTATTGATGAAAATTAATTTATAAGCTTTTAAATAAACCTACAAGAAACTTAAAAATGTTTCAAGTATGTGTCTTTGAATGCCTATAAATTATAAACTATAAGACCAATGAAAACGAAACATATAACATAGATAAAACATATAATAAATTATTTAATTAGTTAATTACTATTATTAATAATTAATTATATAATTATTAAATAGTTAATTAGTATTTATTAATAATTAATTATATAATAATTATAAAAATAATTATAATATAATAAATTTTAATAATTTTATTTAATAATTATTATGAAAAATTAAAATTTATAATATATTACAAATTAATCATTATATAATGAATGAATATATTACAAATTAAGTAATTAATTATTATATAATAATTTTCAATAATTAATAATAAATAATTATAAGGCATAATTATAATTTATTAATATATTACTAATTAACTAATTATAAAAAGGGCGTCATAACTATATTTCTCAAAAAAATAACTAATTAAATATTAACTAATTATTAATAATATTACTAATTTACTAATTAATTAATATATAATAAATGATTAATAATTATTAATTAATTAATTATCATGTATATAATTAATAATTATATTACTAATTATCTTATTAATTATTATAAAATGAATAATTATATTACTATGTAACAAATTAATTATTAAATAATTATTAATTATATTATTAATTAAAAATATAATTATTTTATAATTCATTATTAATAACTACAAACTAACTAACTAATTATTAAATAATTAATAATTATATAATCATTAATTACTAATTATTATGAATAACTATAATGGAAAATTATATTAAATAATTATAATGAATAATTATAACGAATAATTTTAATGAGTAATTACATTACTAATTAATTAATTCATTTTTATATAATAATTTTTAACAATTAATAATTAATAATTATATTGAATAATTATATAACTTATTATCTAATTATCTATTATTTAATTAGTAATTTTATTACAAATTTAAAAATTAAATTATATATAATAATTTTTAATAAATACTAATTAATAATTATAACGAATAATTATACTATATATTTATATTAGTAATTAACTGTTTATAAAGAGGACCTAGCCTCTATCTTTCTAAAAAAATAACTTATTAACTATTATATAACTCGTAATTATATTACTAATTAAATAAATAATTATTATATAAGTAATGATTAAAAATTACTACTTAACTAATTACTAATTATATAATGAATAATTATATTAATATTTTACTAAGTAATTGTTATATAATTAAGAATTATATTACTAAGGAAATAGTTATTTATTAAATAATTAAAATTTAAATTATTAACTATCTAACTAATTAGTATATAATTAATTATTGTTAATTTTTAATTAACAAACTAATTATTATAAATTTAATAATTATTTAAGTAATAATTATATTACTAATTAACTAATTAGACTTTAATCATTAATAATTAATAATTAATATCTAATAAAAAATAATTGTTATTAATAATTATAATGAATAATTATAATGAATAATTATAATGAATAATTATAATGAATAATTATAAAGAATAATTATATTAATAATAAACTAATTAATTATTATATAATATTTTTTATAATTTAAAGTTAATAATTATAATGAATAATTATAATTTATAATTATATTACTAATTAACTAATTAACTATTATGTAATTAATAGTTACATTAACTAATAACAAATTAATTATTATGTAATAAATTTTTATGATTACGTTTTTTAATTATAATGAATAAACATTATTTGTAATTATTTTACTTTTTTACTAATTAACTATTATATTTTTAGTAATTATATTATTCATTATCTAATTAATTATTATATGAATAGTTTTTAAAAATTAATTAATTATTAATTATTTATTATATAATTAATTATTAATAATATAAAATAAGTAATTAAATAATTTATTATATGTTCAATCATTTTGTAAGTTTAATATATATTGGTCATATAGTTTATATTTTATAGGCTTTCAAAGGCACATCCTTGAATCATTTTTGTGTTTCTAGTAGGAGTATTGGAAGGCTTATAAATTATTTTTCATCAACATTTTTTTTGATTTTTCTATTTTCAAATATTTTTATATATTAAATCCAATTTTTTTAATTTATTTCTATTGGTATTAACGTTAATATTTTATAGACCATCATAATCATGTACTTGAAACATTTTTATGTTTCAGGTATGTGTCTTTGAAGTCTTATAAATTAATTTCCATCCACTTTTTTATGAATTTTTTTTATTTTCACCGTTTTTTTTATATGTTGAATCCATGTTTTATATTTAATTTATGTTGGTATTATAGTTTATATTTTATATGCTTTCAATGTCACGTACTTGAAGCATTTTTATGTTTCATGTAACTATCTTTGAAATCTTATAAATTATTTTCCATCATCATTTTTTATGAAATTGTTTTTATTTTCAACTATTTCATATATGATTAATTCATGTTATGAATTAATTTATATTGGTCTTATAGTTTATTTTTTATAGTCTTTCAAATATGAATTAATAAAATCATGAGAACTATATAAGAAAATTTTAATTCAAAAAAAAAATTAAATTTTAAACATTAATAAAAACTAATATTGTAACGTCCAGGTTCTGAAAGCCACCCAAAGGCACCCCGTACCCATTTGGTCACATGGCGTCAAGAGAATTTCCCTTAATGCCAGAGGCTTCCAACTAGCAGTGAGGACCTTGGGTGTGATAGTGGGTAAACGATTCCCTCAATGACAGAGTAACGCAGCAGAAGAGGAACAAATATACGATATCGGAAGAAATAAATATCCAACAATAGTAAACAGCAAGAGAATGAGATGGTAAAAAACTTGAATACACACATATATAAAATGATGAATGGTACATACGTCTATGAATCCAGAAAAACAAGTCACAATGTTGAATACAACCAGAACTAAACCAATGAACAAAAGAAATAGATAAACATCTCCTCAGCATCGCAAGCCTAAGCTTTGTCCCATGCTCTCCAGTTCCACAACAAGTCATATACCTAATGTTGAAGGGCATTTAACCTTGCCTATACCTACAGGAATATAATATGTTTGGGCCCAAAAGTATGACCCAAATAGAGCGTGAGACTAAATACCAGTAGGCTACCACCCGAAGATCTGTTCCTAACTTTTAGTGTGTATATGGTCGTCTAAAAGTATAGAAAGAAGAAAATAGGAAATACTCAGAAAAAAAATACATTCCACAGTTTCAAAATCAAGCAGTAGCTAAGCATGTTGAAAAAAACTACAGGTAACCCTCTGGGAAGTACTCACAGCCTAACCCCAATGGTTCAACCCAACAAGTACAAGCAACCCTCTAGGAAGAACACATAGTCTCTCCCCTGTGGTTTAGTTAATGTATATAATAAGGCTCTCTAAGGAAGCGCTCACAGTCAATCCCCTTATAGTCAAAGGTATAGTAAGAATCTATGAGGAAGCCCACACAGTCCATTCCCCGTATAGACTAGTATAGTCAATGACTCTCTGAGGAAGCTCACACAGTCAATTCCCCTTATATCCCCAAAGTCTAGGACTCTTTGAGGAAGCTCACTCTGTCAATTCCCCTAACAGCCCAGTTCATACAATTCAAACAAATACTCTATAAAGAAGCTCACGTGTTCAATACCTTGATAGTCTAAAGAAAACAAGGAATCTCTGAGGAAGCTCACTCAGTCAATTCCCCTTATAGCCCCAAGTGGTTCTAGGATCTCTGAGGACGCTCACTCAGTCAATCCCCCTTATAGCCTAAGTGCTCAAAAACTCTCTGAGGAAGCTCACCTGGTCAATTCCCCTTATAGTCTAATACAATAGGTTCTCACGGCCCTGTGTAGGTCAACGAGCATAGTAGTGTAATATGACCAAAGTAAACCTACATTACAACTTGTCTAAATATTCCACAACATATCAAGAATGTTAGAAAACAAACTCTACATCCTACAACAATAGGAATGGAAAAAAGGTAAGGAAACCAAACTCTCTAAACAGGACCAAACACTCATAAAGAGAACATGAATGGGAAAAACATCCAAGAATAACAACTATCCATATTCAACCAATTACCTCTACATAGGCATACAAGCATTAGAGACAATCATCATGGGAAAATGGTAATCACGCAATAACCCTTTCAAGGGTTTTCGTGGAGTTACACATAATACTCAATGACTTCGAAAGGAAACGCAGAAACCACCTACCTCTACGTTGTAGGGATGATATATGTGAACCTTGAGCTTGAATCTCTTTAGAATTCCATCGTTCTAAGGAATATCCTAAAACATTCAACCCCTGATATCTTGGAAAAGAAGAGAAATTATGAAATAAGGATCCAATAGAAGAGAGAAATCCCTAATGCGATTGCAATGCAATCGACAGTGTTCGATTCGGAGGAAGGATAGAGGCTGAGGGGATCGTCGAAGATCTGTGACGGTACATACTCTCTCAGACGGACACGATCTAGAAGATGTGTTTTTTGTCCGTCAGACGCGACCCTAGTGTGTTAAATGAAAAAAACAAAGTACAAAGCATTTACTTTTGGAGTACACTACGTGTACTTGCTGTTTCTGTACTCTGCATTAGACGGTCTCCAAGTAACTTCCACACGGTCGTGTGTGTGGCTACTACATGAACAGCACACGACCTTCTTCAGCAAGGAAGTACACGTTGTGTACTCATAATGTTAATGGTGTGTACATAGAAATTTTCCAGATTATTTTATTTTCACCAAAAACAACTAGAAAAGGAAAAACCTACCTGAAAATAAGATCTGGGTTCTTACAAACTTCCCCCCTTAATGAAATTTGTCCCCAAATTTCCCTAGCACGGCATAGAAGAAGAAACCCGGAAAAATTATGGCCACTGTGCTCATACCTCGGCCTCCCTCTCCCATGTCTTGTCCTACAACCACTCGTGCTAACACAACACTCATGACAAAGGAACAGATAGGCCACAGAGAACTTGTGTACTATGATCCACAATCTAGATAGGATGATCTTCAAATGAGGAAACCACTTCGAGCACAACCTCCTCAGGTTAAAAGACATGAGACGAGTCTGAGAAGTAATGTTGAAGCTGAGAAATGTGAAAGACGTCGTGCAATTAATGGTACATCTGAGGTAACTGCAACCGAAAGGCAACCGTCCCAACTCTCTCCAACACCTCAAATGGACCGACGTACCTCAATGAAAGCTTACAAAGTCTCTTAATAATCTTGTGTCTCGTCCTCAGTGTGACACGTAGGAAAACCTGATCCCCAACCTCGAACTCCAGAGGTCATCCCTGCTAATCATCTTAAGACTTCTATCGAGACTGTGCAGTAGCCATCCTCTTCTGAATCAACTCTATCTTCTCTACGGTCTCTAGAAAAAGACGACGTCCCAGCAAGGCTGCTTCTCCTACCTCCATCCAATATAAAGGTGATCGGCATGACCTATCGTACAATGAATCGTAAGGTTCCATCTTAATAGTTTCATGAGAACTATTGTTGTAGGGAAACTCCACAAGAAGTATATGCTTCTCCCATGAACCTCAAAAATCCAAAATGCTTTCCCGAAGCATGTCATCAAGCACCTGAATTGTATGCTCAGACTAGACATCTGTCTTGGGGTTGAAAGTTGTACTCAAAAGTAACTATGTACCCAAAGCCTTCTGATGCCTCTACCAGACCCAAGAAGTAAAATGTGCATCCCTGTCTAAAATGATGGAGTGTGGAACTCCATGAAGACGTACAATCTCTCGGATGTACAACCATCCCAACTCATTAACACTGAAAGTCTCCTTGATCGGGAAAAAGTGAGTAACCATAGTGATTCTGTCAATGACAACACAAACTGCTTCATTCCCTTGAGACGACCTTGGAAAACCAGCCACAAAGTCCATCACCACATCATTCCACTTCCGCTCGGGAATGGGTAACTTATGTAAGATCCCTTCTAGCCACTGATGCTTCGCCTTCACCTGCTGACAAGTGGAACACCTCATGATGAAACCAGTAACATCCCTCTTCATACATGGCCACCAATACTAACAATGTAGATCACAATACATATTTGTGACACCTGGATGAACTTTAAAAATAGGGGAATGAAAGTCCCTCATAATCTCCTCATATATATCTTTTGGCACCCATACGCGCCCCTGGAAATGCAATATCTCATCCTTGCCTATGGTCCATCCTGGAATATGGTCCTTTCCTGACACACTTTCCTGCAGGACTAGGCATTTAGAGTCTGATAGCTACCTTATTCGCACTCGATCAAGAAGAGTAGAGGTATCAACTAAAGAAGAAAGAAAAGTTTTCCCCTGACTATCATCCACCTCCAAATGAATATCAGAGAACATATCTATAATCTGCCACTCACTGCTGGCCTCTTAAACTGCCTGTATCTTAGACCTGCTGCTCTATGAATCAGCCACTGTGTTTCCTTTCCCAGCCGTATAGGCAAGCTTAATGTCAAAGGACTACAACTACTCAACCCACCCGCGCTGACTCAAATTAAGATCACACTGAGTGAAGATGTACTTGATACTTTTTTGTTTGGTTAAAACCACAAAATGCTCTCCCAAAAGATAATGTATCCAGCAGAATAGGGCATGAACAACAGCTACCAACTCCAGATCATGCATCAGGTAATTCCTCTCATGTGGCTTCAACTGCCAAGACCCTTACGTAATGAATCCATGTCCCCACATCAGCACAGATCCTCAAATCACACATAACGCACCACGATTAACATTATTTCTCTTTACTAGCTTTGTAAAAAATAGTATCGGTGTTCAAGTCAACCTCCCCTTCTGCTCAAGGAAGCATGACACACAAGAATCTGACCATAAGAACATTGACCCCTTTTTGGTCAGACTTGTCAGTGGTGCTACTAAGAGTGAAACGTATTGTATGAATCATTTGTAGTATCCAACCATCCCTAGAAAGAAATGTACCTCAAAGATGTTATTTGGCTTCTCCCAGGAGACTACAACTCCCACTTTCTCTGGGTCCACTGATACTCATTCTTATGAGATAACATGACCCAAGAAGTGAATCTGACCCATCCAGAAGTGGAACTTTGAGAGCATAACATAAAACAGATGCTCTCTCAATGTACTCAAAATGATATAAAGATGTGTAGCACTGTCATGTCGAGTGTGATAGTAAACCAAGATATTTTCCATGAAAACCACCATGAAGGAATCCAAGTATGGATGAAACACTCAGTTCATCAGTTCAATGAAAACTGCAGGCGCCTTCATGATACTGAACAACATAACCATATACATTTCTAGACCATACTTTCTCTGGAACACTATAAGAGGTATATCAGATGGTCTAACGCGCAACTGATATTAACCGGGCTTCAATTCAATCTTCTAGAAAACCTGGGCTGCTCAATGATGATCAAAGAGATCATAAATCCTAGGCAAGGGATATCAGTTCTTGACCATCAACTGGTTAATCTTTCGATAATCCATACAAAGCCTGAGGGTGTCGTCTTCCTTCTTCGCAAACAGGACATGCAAACTCCAAGGATAAGTACTAGATCTGATGAAACACTTTGCATGCAACTCCACCAAAAACTTCTTGAGCTCCAGCAACTCTGGTGTATCCATCCTATAAGGAGGAATGGACACCGGTGCCTCCCTTGGCACAAGCTCAATCGAGAATTCTACCTCATGCTCCTGAAAAAAAAAAAAAATTCCTCAGGAAAGACATCTCTGAAATGATCCACCACTGGAGGAAAGTCTAACTGTAAAGTCCCCTTGTTATCCAGATATAGACTAGAAATCGAGGTTTTAACTCCTCCCAACCCATAATGCTCTGCACTCGCTCTGCTTTCCTAGACATCCCATTCGCCCTTGTGAAGGAAAGATCCACCCTGTAGTGATACGAAACTCACCCTATCGGGATAAAAATCAACGACTACTTGGAATGGAAATAGACAGTCCATTTAGAGAATGACCTCATTGCCTATCATCTCTAGGACATAGGGGTCTCATAGAAAGTGAAATCCACCAACCTCTATTGGGAGCTCCTTGAACTAACATACACTAGCTGTTCTAGTCCCCAACGGAGTTTCTAGAGTCAAGATATCAGTATAAGAAAATATATAGAGCCCAAGGCTCTCCACGACAGCAACAAATATAAAGCTACGGGGAGCCCCTATATTAAAAATAGATGAAGATAAAACTGAGTCTACTATGATCGTACGTCGAACGGTAGAAGGTCCGGGATCATACTCTTGCTAAGTCTGCTTGATTAACAAAGTTTGTCCTATACCACGACCCTGTGACCCTGCCTGAGCAGTCTGAGCTGATCCACACTGATGTCGCATAAAACTGAGTGGCTGGATACCACGACCATGACCTCCACCTTAGCCCGAACGACATGAAAAACTCCAGTTCCCAGACTGGTGAGAAACTGATGGTGCTTCTTATGAATGAGGAGTCATAGAAGAACCCTTATCACCAACTGTGGGTGAGACGAACTGAAAATAGCGCTGAAGATGACCCATCTTGCCACAAGATCGGCACTCTACTAGGTCTCTCAGGAAACGTGGCCTCGTTTGCCTGCTTCTTCCACACTGATAGAACACCACCTTGCTATCGAAAGTTGCATCCCACATGCTCTGATCTCCTTGTGCATCCTCCCTACCACACTTACTGCTATGAGCTAGCGGAGCACTTACTTTGGATACTGAACCTCCCTGGATCATAGCTCCAGAATCCATCAAATTATGCTCTGTAATCAGCGTCTGGTTGATGATAGAAGATGTCAATGTCAACCTGAAGATGTTCACCTACGACCAGATGTTGTTCTTTAGACCATCCTCAAAATTCCGTGTAAGGAACAAGTCATCACCTCCTGGGATAGGTGTTAAATGTTGATGCTCTATGAAGTGAGAGGAATATTCCATAATAGTTAGAGTACCCTGCTCAAGACTCATGAAATCATGGGCTCGATCGACACTCATGGTCTCCGGATAGAGGATATCAAAGTCAACCTGAAGATGTTCTCCTAACACAAGAAGTGTACCTGAATCATCTTTCCATGCCCGAGTCTTTATACATAGTTAAGACACAGAAATATCCTAAGGAAAGACAACATGGCATGTATAATTACTACACGGTGTGTAATAGACAAGCTTCACTTGGCCCGTGTTGTTAGTGACATGGCCTAACACACAGCTCAAATTACACAGTATGTTCCTGGCGGGCACGAAGTGTTGGAGAAGGGTGAACGATGACCCAAGTTGTTCTTGACATGGCTGGGTACCTAGTTCACACTACATGGTGTGTTTAGATAGAACACGGTGTGTATTAGACACAAATCAGCCAACCTGTGTTATTAGTGACACAGGTGGGCACGAGGTCGACACTACATGGCGTGTATGGAAGCTACACAACATGTTCACTATGGGTTATCCCTATCCAATGTCTCTTCCCACATGGCCTATGACACGGTTAGAGACCACACTGCATGTACATCAAGTACCCAACATGTACTTAAGAAAAACAGTTTCTTCCAGAAAAGAAGAACACATGGCGTGTACTTAACATTACATGGCATGTATTCTAGGTTTTCCCGGACAGTAATCCTCAGAAACTACTCTGGAACCCATAAAACACTGAAATTATTGATAGTGAAAAATTCTGAACTGTGGGGGCCCATACTCCCCACAGATCAATGTTTGGAATCTTATACACATTATAACATGTCTAACAAGGAAATGATCTAACAAATTACGGTCCATGATGGCCCATAAAACCTCAAGGACCAATGTTTGGCATTCATTCAAGCAAAACCCTATACAAACCATACCATATCAAATAGTAGGTATTTCTATCAAGGAAACTATCAAAACAACATGTGTATTTTATGCATCATCTATCATAACAACATTCAATCACTAATGCATCCTAGATGGTATGGAAAAATGCATGACATGTGATTTCTAGAAAGTTTATATATGATGTATGAGATAGAATACCATCATCTCATCAGATTGAAATAGAAATAGAACCTCAATAATATCAACCTCAATAGCACAAATCATGTGAATCACTCAAGGTGAAATCAGATACATAGTAATAATTGCAAAACCATAAAAATTGTAATTAATGAGGTAGATTGGTTTTTACCTATACACGAGTTAGCTACTCCTGAGCATAGCTTATTACAATGTACCTATTCCATCATATCCCTGATTAAGGCTCCAAATAGTAAGCCAAGAGAAAAGAATCCTCTGATACAACATTGTAATGTCATGGTTCCAGAAGCCACCCAGAGGCGCCCCATACCCGGTTGGTCACATGGCCTGATGCACATTTCCCCGAACTGCAGAGGCTTCCGACTAGTAGCGAGGGCCTTGGGTGTGATAGTGGGGAAACTATTCTCTCATTGGCAGAGTTACACAACAGAATAGAAACTAATATATGATAGTGGAAGAAATAAATATCCAACAGTAGTAAACAACAGAAGACTGAGATGATAAATAACAGGAACATACACACATATATAAAATGATTCATGGTACATATGTCTAAGAAAACATACAAACAAGTTATAATTCTGAATACAATCTGAACTGAAAAAAAAAAGAAAAAAAGAACCATATAAACATCTCCTCAGCATCGCAATCCTAAACATGGTCCCATGCTCTCCATCTCCATAGAAAGTCAAGTACCTGATGTCGAAGGGCGCTTTCCCTTGTCTATACCTATAGGAATATAATCTGTTTGGGACTAAAAGCATGACCCAAAAATAGTGTGAGACTAAATACAAGTAGGAAACCATCTAAAGATTTGTGCCTTAGAGTCAGTGTGTATATGGTAGGGTAAAATTATAGAAATCATTAAAAAATAAGTACTCTGCAGAAAAAAAATACAATCCACAGTTTCAAAACCAACCAGCAGCTAAGAAAGTAGCAAAACACAACAGTAAACCCTCTGGGAAGTACTCACAGCCAAAGCCCTATGGTTCAACCCAACATGTGCAAGAAACCCTCAGGGAAGCACACACAGTCTCTCCCCTCTGGTTTAGTTAAAGTATATAATAAGACTCTATGAGGAAGTTCTCATAGTCAATCCACTTATAGACAATGTTAAGGAAAGAATCTCTGAGGACGCTCACATAGTCCATTCCCCGTATAGTCTTGTGTAGTCAAGGGATCTCTGAGGAAGCTCACACGGTCAATTCCCCTTATAGCCCAAAATTCTAGGACTCTCTAAGGAAGCTTACTTGGCCAATTCCCTTTATAGCCCAGGTCGTACAATTCAAAAAAAGACTCTCTGAGGAAGCTCACACGGTCAATCTACTTATATTATAAAGCTAATAAGGACTCTCTGAGGAAGCTCACTCGTTCAATTCCCCTTATATCCCCAATTTGTTTGAGGCTCTCTGAGGATGCTCACTCGGCCAATCCCCCTTATAGCCTAAGTGCTCAAAGACACTCTGAGAAAGATCACCCAGACAATTCCACTTACAGTCTACTACACCAGGTTCTCATGACCTTGTGTAGGTCAACGAGCATAGTAGTGTAATATGGAAAAAGTAAACCTACAGAACTACATGGATAAATAGTATACAGCATATCAAGCATGTCATAAAACAAACTCTCCATCCTATAGAAATATGCAAGGAAAACAGGCAAGGTAGCCAAACTGGCTAAACATGACCCAACAGTCGTAAACAAAACATGCAAGGGAAAAACATCCAAGCATAAAAATTATCCCTATTCACCCCATTACCTCCACATAGGCATAAAACATGGAATACAATCAACATGGGGAAAACGGTAAACACACAATACCTCGTTCCATGGTGTTGGTGGAATTAATCATAATACTCAAAGACATAGAAGGAAAAGGCACAAACCACCTACCTCGGTGTTGTAGGGATGATATATGTGAACCTAGAAGCTTGGATCTCCTTAAAACACCATAGATCTAAGAAAACTTCTAAAGAATTCAACCCATGATATCTTGGAAAAGAAGAGAAATCATGGAATGAGGTTCCAGCAGAAGAGAGAACTCACAAATGCGATTCCAATGCAATCGATGGTGTTCTATTCAGAGGACAGATAGAGGCTCAGGGGTTCATAAAAGACTGATAGCCATATGAACTCTCTCGAACGAATGAGACCTAGAGGATGTGTGTTCTGTCCATCAGACGCGACCCCGATGCGGTTAATGAAAAAAAGTACACTGTGTGTACTTTTGGAGTACACGACGTGTACTTAATGTTTTCGTACTCCACATTAGGAGTTCTCCAAGTCACTCCCACATGGCCATGTGTGTAGCTACTACACGGCCATCACACAACCTTCTTCGTCAAGGAAGTACATGGTGTGTACTCATAAAGTACATGACGTATACTTAAAGAATTTCCATAGTTTCCACTTTTCACAAAAAATGACCAGAAAAGGAAAAACATACCTAAAAAAGAGATCCAGGTTCTTAAAAATATTAATATGAAATATAATTAAAAACATTGAAAATTGATTATAAATGTTAAATAAAACATAAAATTGAAAAGTGTTAAATTAAAAATTTATATTACATTAAATATTAAAATTGTTAATTGAAGTGAAATCATATGATAAATACAAATTAAATGATTAAAAATTAAATTGTTGTTTCAAAAAACATAAATATAATAAATTGATAAAAATATTTTTTACAAATATGGGAAAATAAAAGCTTAAAAAAATTAATATTTCAAAATATATTTAGAAATAAAATAAAATGAGAAAATTAAGAAATAAAAATAAAAATTTAAATGTTACAATATTGAAATTCACAAATAAATGAGGAATTAGTAAACTCAACTATATAAATAAAAATATTTAATAATTAAATAATAATTTCACTACTAATTAGCTAAAATTTCAAAAACATAATTAAAATTTGCTGGAAATAAATACATTTAAATGCCATCATTTTTTTCCAATAGAATATTTCTAATGATTTTTTATTTTGAATTTATATTCCACTATTAGAGAAACACATTATTTTACATAAAATTCACTAGGGATATGTTGTATTGATAACATCCTTATTCATTCAATGTATAGTTTATGAATATTTTTAAACAGAATCTATTGAATGTCACTTTCTTGACTAATTTTTGTAGTCATTATCTAGCACTTGAAATATTCAAATTTTGTGATCACTAGAAATTATATTTCCCATAAATAACTATATTATTTATCATGGATATTTTTATTAATTAGACCTTTTATAATTTCAAAATATAGAGTTATAGAATTAAAGTTAATTTTTTATCATGGCAAATATATATATTTTATTATTATTTTGTCAATACAAATATTTGACAATCAGGTACACTATTTATAAATTAAATTGATTATTCAATAGAAGATAATTTTTTTCTACATATAGTGAAGGTTTTGGTCTAGAATTATATACCCCCATGATTCATTGGTAGTCTAATGAGTAGAATAATATGCAATAATTAAATCGGATTGCTATATGTTTTAAACAGTTTTGTTAAATTTCATGATAGTAGAGATATCATGATTCCTAAGATCTTAACATATTATAATTTATAATTTCCATCATTAAAAATTTATTTATCATTATCTATGTTATTTTCACAATGATATTATCTCTAGATAAACTTCACTCTCAGTTATTTATTAAATGTCATGAGATTTCTGTTATTTTCCATTCCATATTGATTATTATTTATCTATTCATGATTGTAATGGTATTAAAATAGAATGGGGATTAATTTATTTATCATTACATATTGATTATTTCATATCTATTCATGATAGTTACATTTTTTAAATGAGATGGGCGTTCAACTATTTATCATTCCACAATGATCATTCCTTATCCAATCATAAGAATCATGTTATTGATTAAATTTAGTGTGTGTTAATATATTTATGTTTCTATATTTATTATAGAATATTAATTATTATTCATTTACTTAGGATAACTTCCACATTAAGTATGTATAACATTGATTTTTTGACCACCATCATTTTTGTCATATCCTTGGAATTCCTGAATTGTACTAAAAATGATATATAAGGATATAGTAGATCAAAAAATTATATTATCAAAAGAAAATTATTTTTTAATTTTTATATTTACATATTATATGTGAATAATTTATGTCTCTAGTATACCATGATTACTAAAATGTTCAGTCCATAAAGATTTATTGCATGTATCATAAGGAAATTTAAAAATATAGACATTGTCCCTAGTCTTTTGTATATGTTGAATTTATATAAATCATTTCCATTGAATTAAATTTATTTGGGTCATTATGGACATCTTATTTTATTCTTAAAACACATTAATACATATCCAAATCATTAAGACATATTAATGATTTAAAATTTGGGAAAATGTAATTTTCAAAAATATAACAATTGATTTTATTAGAAGACAGACCAGATTTTAATGGATTCCACTAAAAATTGTCTAAAAAGAAGGATAATTAAAAACAAGTCTTATAAAAAAAAATTTGTATATTCATAGGTATTTTTTCCATTTATATATTATTTAATTTTTATCATTAATATATCTTTACTATGATAACATATTTTTAACTCAGTATCTTATTTATGTGAAACAAATGTTCTCCTTATAAAGAAATATGAAAATAATTATTAAAAAATTACTCTGTTTATTAATTTTTTAGTGGGATAAAAAATATTCAATATATCTGTGAAAAAGACATTGAAAAATAGTATTTATAAAATCGTTTTTTAATCATAAAAATTAACATAATCTAAAATAAAACACAATTTTTATTAATATGTAATTAATTAGAATATATTTAGAAGGGGGTTACTTTTAAAAAATAAAATTATAATGTGGATTTTATATTAATAGATTTAAAAGAAATGATAGTTTTCTAAAAATAATAATTTTTTCTTATTCACTATAATAATCATTTTTTAAAATACTAATAATAAATCATCTAATTACAATCATAAAATGATTATTTTAAAAATTATATAAATTTTTGGAACACAATTTCTAAAATTTGAATATACGTATAATAGAATTCCTAGTAGAAATAATATAAAAAATTATATTTTAGAAAATGTATTTTTAAAGAATAAAAGTAAATTAATCTCTTTCATTTAATAATAACCATAATTAAATGAATGTAAATTAATTAAAATGGGAAAATAATCTAACAATTTAATTAGAGTAAATTAACAACGTCGATTTATTATAAATGTTATCATAAAAACAAACTCCACACATAAACACAATTTGATGAAAAATTGATCTTTAACATTCAAAATATTTTGTCTTCATTTCCAGTTAATTTATAGTCAATATATAAATACTTATTTATTTTTTTGAGGAATAAATATATATATATATATGATTAAATGTTTTTTCCTATTCATACCCACAATCTGAATAGTTAGATCATGAAATCATATTTAAATAATAACAATTAAATAGTATACCATGGTTAATTCTAATCTCGGAAATGAGTGTCCTTAACACAATCAAAATTTTTATTTATTTAAGATAAAACAAATGAAATATCTTTGTGTTATATAATAAAAAAATAGTAAAATTACACCCTTTATGATATTTTATGATTCTACTAAAAGAAATTTATCATAATATTATTATAAATTCCTCTATATATTTTATATTACCATCGACGTAGATATTTTATGCAAATATAAACAATTTATTTCTCCCCACATACAATATTTAATTTCACTAGTTTTTTCATTGATCATTTACCACTTGTATCTCATTATGTAATCCTATATATGAATAATAGACATGGATTTTTTTAACCTAGAACCACTAAAATTAAAATTCCTTGGATATAAATCTCCATAATAGGATGAAATGTTGTTATTCATATTTCTGAATTTATCAAAAATAAAAAAAAATTCATAACACAAGTAATGAAATTATCCAACTAAAATAAACATGAAATTTTTTAAAAACATAATAGGCCAATAAATCCCTAATAAAACACCCAACTTTCAAATTTTATCTTTTGTTAAAATTATGACCTTAAAACTCTTTGAAATATTATTAACCATGTTGAAAACCAAAAAATCAACAATTTTTTTCACATATCATTTAATGATAAATTAGGAATTAATATCCAATAAATATTAGTCACTAGAAAATTCATCTAAATATAATTTATATACCCTAAAAATATAATATAAAAAATATCCTAATATTTTCAATAAATAATTAAATAAATTTTAAATCAACAATAAATTTAAAATAATTTTTCCAAAGACATACTAAACATTATTTCTCAAATAAAAACCCATCATAGAAAAAACATATTCCATTTACCATTATATTAAAATATTCCCAAAATACCAATGTTCTATAAAAATATCTTTATCAACTTGTAACTAACTCACTATTCAATCCCTTGGTTATCTATATGATAAAACATATTTTACCACAATGTAGTAACCTATTTATTCCAAATAATTATAATTACATAAAAATAATAGATACTATTATCAATTCTATTTAAAAATAAATTTCAACGTTTTTCCAAAAAAATATAAAATTATACCACCTCAAAGAGTCATTTTACTATAACAGAACATTATCTTATAGATTACTTATTCCTTAAACATGTATTAAAAAAAATAACGGTCTACCAAATTACTTATATAACATCAAACCTATGTAGGGTATACATGCGTTCAATACTATGATCAACATTAGTCTTATTAACCCATAATGGTATATAAAACTCATAAAATATCTATATTTGAATCATCCTAAAATCTAATGTTATGTATAAAATAATTATTACTAAAATTATAACACTAAGTATTTAAATCATCCAATAATTATATCATTAATAAAAATGACATTACATTTTATAATCATAATGTTTTTTTTACTTTTTACATAATTAGGAAAAAGTTACAAAACAATGTGGAAAAATCAAAACACTCTCCATGTTTTCACACAAAATGATGCTTCATAAATAAACAAATGTTTCCTTTAAGATAAATTTACATCACATAGGATGGGTCACAATAGTAGAGGTCATTTACTTTCTAAAATTTCTAATCACCCTTATATCAAGTGAAAATTATTTCAAAATGTGGGAGTGTAAAAGAAATGATTGGCAATAGATATAAAAAATGAAATTATGTCATTCCATTGAATAATATAAAAACTGACGAAGGAATTTACCTATACAAAATATAAAATTGGGAACATAAATAAAAAAATAACTTATAAAAATAAAACATTACTAAAGTAAACCTATTTAAAAATGGTTTAATAAGAATAGAAAAACAATGAAGATGAATTAAGTCATGTGGGAACACTTTTAATCATTTTACTAAAAAAAATCACCATTAAATGATCATTAATAGAAATTACCTCTTGAAGTAAAATTAATTCTATAAAAACACAACTTATAGTAATAATATAGGAATTATAGAGCATCATTTTTATATCCTCTGTAATTTAATATTTTACATGAGGTAATTTTGTCTTAGTGAATTCCATGTGAATAACCTACATATGTATCAACCTTATTTTTTATTCTAAATATTAAATCATTGCAAGTATATTGATGATCCATATTATACTCACCCATTATCATTAACCATATTCGTCTCACATGACAACTTATATAATTATCACATACCATATCATAAATAAAATATATTTCTTATTTCACTTATTTATCTTTAAAAATGGAAATATAATTTAAAACCTTATGTATGGTAAAACCATGAGAGTAGTTGATATATTTATATTATGATAAATCAAATATCATCGATAGCTTATGATACAAGAAACCCAAATAATATATGAAATGTAATATAATATACAATTATAAAATATCCCAATAATTTATGGTATAAATATTAATGACCAAATACTATATATTATATATAAAAATTATATATAATTAGAATGTATAGATAAATATACACATAAATTTCAGAAAAGATATTTCATACATAAAAAATATAGTTTTTTAAAAAATAGTTTATATATATATTTTGTATATATTAAAATTAAAATTAAAATTTTGATATTTTATTTGAAAAAATTGGTTTTAGATTTATAATAATAATTTAAAAAATATAATTGAGTTATTTTTTGAGTATTTTTTACAATGAGCTATTTTCAATTGAATAATTAAAAAATGGTTTTTTATTAAAAAAAATCAATATGTTCCATGAGTTTAGAAATTTAAATTTATTATGAAATGATTTTAATGCAATTTTTTCTCATTAATATAATGAATAAAAAAATAAATGTAATTAGAAATATGTTTCATATATATTTTGGAAAAAAAATTATAATTAAAAACCATTTTTTTCTTAAAAAACTCATTCCATCATGTTTTGTGGGATTATTTTTAAATTAAAATTATCTAATTATATGAATATATTTTGATAAAATATATTCAAAATTTGGAATCAAAATTATTCATATTTTTAAATAAGTTCATTTTATTTTTTTCATAAAAAATGCTTAAAAAATAATAAAGGATTATATTACGATGCTTCTGTTTAAAATAACATTACCAAGAGTTAAAATGAAATTATTAGTGTTATAATGTCCAAAAAATTGTAGAAATAATATTTTATGAAGGTATTTTATCCCTAATCACCATTTAATTGGAAATTAATTTTTTTTAGAAATTTGCAGTGAATTTTACTTAATAATATTTTAATCATTACAAATATTATAGGTGTGTCCCTCCACGAACATATAAAATGAAACTCCCCCAGTATATTATTTAAACTATATTTAACTATATATATTAAATAAAATAAATTATAATATATATTCCCATATAAATTATGTATAATTATAGTTATTCTCGAAAGACCAATACAATGGTCTATAAGAAAGGGTCTACATTTGATCCACCAAATATGAGGAAATATTTTTACCCAACCTATTTCTATATATTTCCACATCTTCCCAAAATTAATATATTGTATCCATAATATAATAAATAATTTAGTATATAAATTATATGAAATTGTGATTATGATTATGTGACAAAAATTTTCCATTATATTTTAATCAAATGGAAAATTAAATTTATCACTCGTCTATATAGGTGGATTACTAACTCAATTTAAAGATATGATTCATTTTCCAATACCATAATTCATATTGGGATATCTTGATAGTTTTAATATTTATATATGACATATATTAAATAATTATAATACTATAATATATTGATTAATCTACATTATTACCATTCCGTTAGTTGAAAAATAATAATTTCACTTGTGTTTATATGTGGATTCGCACCTATTGGAACCAATGAAATTTTTTCCATTTAAGAAAGTTATAGATTGTAATAATGATAAAACTAATTAATATAATATATATATATATATTATATAATAATGATTCTATAAAGGTTAATTATTATTTTTGACTCTTTTATTCCAATCATAAAAATGATGAAACAACCCTCATAAAAATGTTCAAAGTATCATCTCAATAAAGTGAGGTAATTCATTTTCCATCACCAATTTATATGAAAAAAATATAAATGTGTATAAAATTATTAAATATGATACATATTTCTTAATTTATATTATATATATTATGAACCCATGAAAATTTACATGTAGTAGAAGCATCAAACGAAAACATACGTAGAAAACAAATTTGTTTTCACAAAAAATCCCATTTCAAGGAAGAATTGACTAATATTTGATATTTGAAAACTAAAAAATGAATTCAAAATAATAATTGATACATGATTATGGTTATTTAATATATATATATTAATAATATATTTATTATATATTATATCCATACATACATGATGAAAAATTAAACATGAGGTAAATGATTTATGTTTAAATCCATTTTTATGGATGATTTGACATAGCATTTATATTAAGGAAATTATATGATCCTTTTATAATAAAACCTTTTATTGTTATTCGAACATGATTAACTATGAAATTTTTATATTCCAGTACCATTTTTCCCCTTTGATAAACATAATTATTCTCAAATTAATTTTTATAAATGACAATTATTTTTCACCTTTCCAAGTTATAAATCATTTTACTATATTTCATTGTTTTATAAAATATTTTCATCAATATTTTATAAAATTATTAAATGGATTTTTAAATTCAATTTTACTAATGATTTAATTTGAAGATAAAGGTTTTAAAATTATCATCTTTACATATTCAGAATGATATACATTTTATTGAATGCGTGAGCATTATTATTATTTTAGCAATTATAATAAGATTTTAATTCAAACCATAAAAGTACTAAATTTTAGGACAATTACCAAACATTGTTCTATGGATTTCTAAAAAAAATCCCTTAATATTTTTTATTTTTTTAAATAAAAAATTTCTAAATAAAAAGTTTATATTACCAATAAATATTAAAATGAACTTTTGAAGAAACCATTCATCTCTATTAATAACACATGATGTTAATTATTATTTAATGGTGATATGATCCACTGATATAATACTTAATCTATCCCTCGATGGTTTATTTTTGTGTTAAAGAGATGTTTAGAAAACTCATTTATTTTACATGGTTTATTCTATGATGAAATGGTTAAAATTTTATAAATCCCATTTATATTCCATGTGATATGATATTATGAATGTTTTATGATCATATTACTCACATATTAATGGTTTTACATATTTTATGGGTGTGCTAGAAATTATATAACCCTCAAATTGATTACAATATGATAGAATTATGTGTGAAACTAAAATTGTATTATACATATAGAAGTGAGACATAACCATTAAAATTATTTTATATTATTATATGTATATAGAAGACTTTTCTCATATGTTTATTATGTGTTATCATTTTTTATGATTTATTATTGATGATCCTATACTCTTATAAATTATGTATTTTGATTTTAAAATTTTTTATTCCATGAATTCGTATTAATGACCTTAGAATTATTGTGTATAGTTATTCTAAGTTAGGAATTTTTTTTCATATACATATTATAATAATATTCTCACATTTAATCCTTAATTTATATGACATGTGTTTACCCTTACTAGGATTCTATTATCAATATTTCAAATGGTTTCATTCAATGAGTATGGAAGAAAGGATTTATGTAGGGTATTTCAATGAAGGGATCCATGTTAGAATATATTTTTAAAGAAATTGAATACCTTTACTAAAATAAGAGAAGTATGCATCTATTATTCAAAAGACACTAAAACACTATGGTTCTATTATGTATTATCATGTTATTAAATTTTTATGAATCAAATAATATATAATAAAAAGATTATAAAATGTCTGTGTTTCAACTATTAGTAGACAATTATTATTTATTTAATATTTAGATATTAGGACTAGAGATAATTACAAAAAACACTAATGGTATCCTATGTATATGATTACATCATGAAGTTGTGTTAAATTATATATTATATGGTTTTCCTACTGTTACATCCCTTAATGGATACTAATAGTGGACGAAGACTTTGAAATGATGAATCCATAGGTAATAACCATAAAATTATTTTGTAAATTATATATCATCCATAATTATGTTACATGTTTAATTGGAAATTATTGTGCACGTAGTTTTACAATCTTAAGGGATATGCACGGTTTAACTAACATTTTCCTTATAACCCATTATGGTGGATTCAAATATACGATAGCCAAGGATGGAATATGTAAAACCATATTTTTAAAAAATATAATTTTTTTTATCATGAATAAGATATATTATAAGTAATTTTTCATGATTATCAAGATTCTAAATATGACTTTTTTTTTCTCACACATAACATTGTGGTATTAGTAATTCAATGATGATAAAATTATTTTGATTTTATGGTGATTATAAAGATAAAAAATTTAATTATGTTATTTTATTATTATCATGTGATTTTTTTAATATCTATAAATTAATATAGGATTGTAAATTTATATCCTCAATAATTTGATGTTGAGTTTTCTATATAATAAAATAATGGAATTATTGTCACATATAATGTTTATAAATGATATACGATATAATTTTATGGGAATTTTATTCATGTAAATCATCTGATTATATCTATTTATGACTTTAATGTAAATTTTGGATTATATTATCCCTCACCATATGGGTCCCAAATCAATTTTTTCTATTGTAATTCCTATTTTATATTCCAAACCAATCCAAGATCATATTTCAGTGTAAGGGTGAAAATGAACATCAAATGGAAGTTAGTTCAATTTTTTGGATCATATTACCAATTAATAATGGTTATGTTTCTCAAATTCATTAGGTGGTAAAATGAATGATATTAATATTGTTTAGAACTATACTAATTCATTTACTCAATACATTCCAAGTATCCCCCGAAATCAAGAAGTTGAGTTTTAAATAAAACTCATACCTTGTGCTAAACCTATTTTTACCACCCCATACATAGTGGAAAAAATTGAATTACATGAATTAAAAAAGAAACTTAAAGAGAATATAGATAATGGATTCATATTTCCTTGTTCATATCAATGGTGTTAAACTATTTTTTTTATTAAATTGAATGATTGTTAAATATGTCCTTTTATTTATAATCATGAACATAACTTTATCACTATTATGAATAAGCATCATATACCCCATATCAACAATCTTTATGGTGAATTATGAGGATATATATATTTTTATTTGATTTATATATAATATGGATATAATAAATTGATGGTAAATATGAATGATATATCCAAAACATCATTTTTTACAATGTATAGACATTATGAATTTATAGCAATGAAATTTTTACAGACCAATAGTCTAACTATGTTCATTAATTTAATCAATATATTAATTATATATAACCATGATTAATATGTGTATGTTGTTATAAATGACATTCATATATAATAAAATAGCAAGGAAGAACATATAGGTCATAGAAGGATTGTACATAAGATCCTATAGAATGTGTGGTTGTATAAATAACATAACATGGGTGAATTTTTAAAATAATGAATAATTATCGGGACATATTATAAAAAAAAGTTCTTATATTAGGGGATAAATAAAATTAAAAAGTCAAGAATCATATCCACCCTAACTAGACATAATGAAATAGATCTGTAGTTTTTTTATTTTTTATGATATTCTTAATCCCTTGTAAATAATTTATCATGGTTATGTTTTCTACTAACCAAGTTAACCAGAAATGGATTCATGTTCCAATTGATAGATTAATGTGAATAAAATTTTATATATGTAAACTAGAGGTTGGTTAGAGAATTTTTCCACACACAACCCTAAAGTGAAGAAGTATTTGTGGTATTTAGTGACAAATTGAATATTAAACAGGGATAAATCATTAATGAAAATGATATAGTGAAATCATATTCCTTGTTTTTATTGAAAATTTAGGAGAAAAGTTTCCCAAATCATGATTTGTATTTGGAAATAGTAATAATTTTTAATTGATAATATAGATTTAGAGACATTATATTGAAGTAATTGATATAAATAATAGTTCATAAAATCTGGGGTATATATTCATGATGATAATTTTGAATATGAACCTGTAGGGTAGGATATATATAAATAAATGTTATTAATTCCCCATACATTACCACCATGAGAAACAAAACAATTTGGTTGTTTCTCTAATTTGGAAGTACCATGATACTTTTTTCATAATGATGATTGAATGAGATCAACTATTTATTGATTTACTGAAGATGGATATTAAAATAATCATGAAATGGGATAGATCGTATATTTGTAATATTAGTTTTCAAAAATCTATATATACGGGGATTAGAGCGACACATACAGAGGATGTTGAATTATAGATGAAGATGAGTGATGTTAATTAAATCAACCATGATTGCGATAGAATGATAATGCATAGAAACTGAGTGTGTGTCACATAAATACCATCTCTGAAAAGGGGATCTATTTGAGTAATATCATATACAATCGTTCATTATTCATCATATATGTACATTGATATTTATATATATAAAATAATAGTATGTTTGGATGTAAAGCATGAACAGAGATATTATACAGTGAGTATCTTAGTGTATAAAATGTAAACAAGTCGAGGATGTGAGACATATGTGTTAGGGTATGACAAAAACATTTCCAATAAATGAATGGAAATGAAAAAAACCAAAAAGGTTTATTTTCCAGATCCCAAAAAAATATAATGGATATATTTAAATTTGAGTTGTATTCGATCACATTATAACGGAAAAATACATAATTACCATCATATGATATCTTCCTCTGGATGAACATACTAATATACCCAATATGAAATTTTTTAATGATAAATGTAGTATAACATTCGGTAATTTCATATCAAGAATCTTGGTTTACCTTATTGTCTCATAGAAGACTCCAACAATCTTTGGATACAAATATCTGTTTCATTACTACATATCATCCATAAATAAAAAATCAATAATAGAGATCCATTCAAACTCTAAATGAAATGATAAAGGTATTATCAATTTATTTATATGGTTTTTATGATCAACATAATATTTTTTGTTGATTTTTATACAAAAAAACATCACTAAATAATTTAGATGGATCTTTATGAAACACAATTTAGAAGGAAGTGACGAACTCCATCATGTTGGTATGATGTTCAGAAAAAAATCTATTGTAGCTTCCACCAAAACAATATCAACATCATGATGTGTTCCACGTATCTCTCATAAGGACATACTTACCAGATCCTTCACATTTACTGGTCTTAGGGGACATACTACTCGAGAAATATCATCCATATGATGAAAATGATAAGATATTCTAGATCATAGATTGAAAAAATCAATGAAATAATACCTCTCATAGAATCAATTTTTTTATGGTGAAAAAATAATTAAATGAATTTATATAACCACCTAATCATGTGATCATGTAGAATTTCCCTCTTTTTTTGTATTAGAGTGATAAAATTTCAAGGAAAAAATACTATTATTTTTGTAGAATGTACAACCCTAATATTTTAAGATATATTTGACATCTCATAAATAATATTTCATAAACCACTAGTTATAAACAAACCCCAATGTCTAAATAAATTTTAATTAAATATTCCATTATAATATAGTTGTTAAATTATTGTTATTAATAGTAGGTTTTTTGGAGTATATATATAAAATATATCCATAATTTTAACGATCATAAACCCAAAAACCCTAATAGAATTTATTATATTCATACATTAGAAAATGATAAAATGAATATTATCCCGAAGTACTAAATATATTATTAGTTGTGTAAACAAGATAAATACATGATCCCCATATTACATTAAAAAAATTTAAAAAATTAATAGAATAGTTCCCACCCCACAAATATAACATTTCATTTTAAATATAATACATTTCAGGGATTCTTGGTAACATAAGAAAATTAAGGGTGATCTCAAATGAACAGTAATGGTTAAGAATAAAAGAGTTTTTCATGAATCTATAAGAATAATAATCGGGTAAATGTAAATTTCTTTACACTTATTCCATTTAAATAATTTATCATTCATTATAAGAAATAGAATAATCAACACATAATGGTAAATAACTAAACATGAATTCCATTTAAATAAGAATACTATCATTAATAAATATGGAATAATTTACATGGAAAGGTAAATAACTAAATAGAAAAACTTTTTAAATAAGTTTACTATCCATAATATATAAGTAATAACCAATCTATAAAGGTAAATAGAATAACAAATATTACCTTTATATATCATGAATATAATTAATATATAAATAATAATCAATATGAAAATATAAAAATATTAATACACATTCCATATAATAAATATGGCGAAAATTAATTTATATATATTATCATTTCAAAAATATCATGGATAATAATAATTGAATTCTAAATAAATGAAATAATAAATCCTTATATTTAATTTTATTATGAACATGATATGTCTTCCCTTAAGACATTTCAAAAGATAGTTTTAAACTATATTGAGAAAACTATTTAATAACAGCTTACTAATTCTCCTCATGAGACTATTGATTCATAGAGGAACTATAGAATTCATATCCAAATCCATCACTACTTTTAAAAAACAATTCTTTTATATGGTTTAATCAATTTAATTCATGAACAATGTTCCTTGTCATAAAATATCAGTATTTATTAAAAAAATATAAACTTTCAATATTTTCCTAGATAAAAAAATAAATTTCAATATAGAACACCATGTGTAAAAGTGACATATGGTTTATGTAATAAAAATATCTATGATAAATATCCAATAATTTTAATTGGAATTTAATGTCTAATGATAATCGGAAACAAAATGTTTAAAGGGAATGTAAATGACTACAAAAATGAATCATGAATGTTAATATAAATACATTAATTAGTAAAAATTATCTAGAAAAGAACCATATAAATAATAATAATCATACAAATAAATCATATACCTGGTAGAATATATGTAAAATATAGGAGTTTTTTCATTGAGGAATAAAAATACAACAAAATCATCTTTAAATTTTTATATAAAAATATTTTTTCCAATTTTAAAAAAATAGTTTTTTAAAACTGTAATTAAAAAAATATTTTTGTTATATTATTTATTTGAAATAACTTTTGAAAATTATAATTTACAATATTATAACATTTTTTGATCTTTGGGTCAAAAAATTCATTTCATGTCATACATGTTAAAAGATGTATTCCTTCTATTTTTCGGTAAAATCCAATTTCTATTATTTTTAAATGGTCATGATGGTTACATATGAAGAAAATGTAAAATTAAAAATTTGTAAACATTTTAATTACTAAAAAATAAATAAAATGTTCAAAAAAATTTATTTGATTATAAAAACCATCGATTTTGAAGAAAACACATTTTTGACCAAAGAAGGAAATGTAATAAAATATTTTTTATAACGTTTTATCAATAAATTTTTTTGCAATAGTTTGAATAAATGGTACAATTATCTGAATAATTTATATAAAAACTTTAGTAGAATAAAACTATTTTTTTCAAATAATTCTTAACTAATTTCATTTAATTAAAATGCATGTATAAGCAATCTCAATTAAAATGAGATTATGAAATAAATCTTGAAAAAATCAAAATGATAAAGTGATAATTAACCAATAAACATGTTGTGTGTATAAAATTTAAATCCATAAAAAAATTTCATATAAAAAAATTTATAAAAAATTCAATACACACTAATTTAGATAATATCAAAGATAATGAAGAAGTTATATAACCCAATGGAAGAAATTATGTCATTAGATAAATTACCACATGTTAGTATTAATGTAAAATCCTCATGGATGAAATATTTAAAATTAACAATTAAAATAATGTAAATAAATACATATTGTTGATATTAATATAAATTTTAAATCATATACACCATATAATATAGATTAGTTTCAAAATATTAGAATATGTATCAATGAATGAAAATTGAGATGATGTCCATTACCACAAAAATGATTTTAGATGAATGTGCTTAAACCTCTTGTATATTGGGTTTAAACATGTTTTTAACTTATAACATATCCATATTAAAATTTATAATATCATATATGATCCTTTTATAACTTCTTATCACCTGTTCGTTAATAACATTTCAGTATTTTCATTATTTCGGCTGTGAGTTGCCTTATTTTCTCATTCATAATTTGTGAGGAAATTTGTAATTATTATTCATATCATATAGTTAAATTAACACCATAATAATAATCATAAAATAATTATAATATATTTCCCCAATTATAATTTTAACACAAATCATGAGTGATTTTGGGAGAAATTTAATATGTTATGATCATTGAGATGGTATGCCACGCGTACAAATGATTAACATTTCAATCTTTTCATCATAATTGTGGAAAGTATGTATGGTATATATTATAATTTCATATGATAATATTATAATAAATAATAAATTATTAATGTAATAAATATTATAGGTATAATCCATGTTGTATGGTAATGAAAATAATGTCATGTTTCTTTATAAAGTTAGCAGTCCATACGTATACAAACAACACTATCCTAATTTATGTTATGAAAAGGTAAGAAAGAGAACGAATTATTATCATTTAATAATGATTACTATTCCATAAATATTATTATAATGCAATTTATATCACAAAAATTCTTTTACATTATCCTTATTACCATACACGTAAAGTGTTACTGAAAAATGAATCTCATTTCTTCATGTGGTGGAAGTTGGTCATGAGCACGAGAGAAATTATTGAATCCTCGGGAGAATGGAATGTTAAAAGGTATATATGTTATAATAACTCCATAGGTTTAATTATATTAAAAATCTAGTATATATATATATATATTATCTATCATCATACCCAACTGTGAAAGGTGTTTATGGAAAACATTCCACATCATTTCATGAAGTGTTTTTCCACTGTAAACATGAGTAATATTATCATTTTCAATTTTATTTAAGACTCATTAGGAATATGTTATTCCATAAAAATATTAACATCTCCATAAGTGGTATATAATTGTGTAATTATTTATGAATAAATGAATAAAATTTTAAGGATGTGGAAGAAGAAATAAAATAAAAATGTATTATTAGAATTTATACCTTTTCTCAGACAACATTTTTTGAAATATACCAAAAGTATTATTAGAATAAATTTATGACCAAGAGAGGCATCTACAATGATGTTATAGATGTTGGGATGTAATTTGGGTAGGTATTGGATTAACCAAAAGGGTTTGATTGTGTGAAGAATAAAGCATAAGTTTTGGCCTTTTATAAGTCTATTGAGGGTTATACATAAAATTTTAGGAAAGAAAAAGGAGTTTCTAGATTTTTTTACATTAAAATAGAAAAAATTAGTTAAATTAAAAATTAAAAATTAAATTTTCTAAATATTGTATTATGATTGTTTTTATACAAATTTATAGATATTTTTTAGCCTTTTATTTTAAGTTTAACACATGGTAAAATGATTCTTACTATAACTATGGTAATTCAATTTTACATTTTTTACTATTTGTTATGTTAACATATTATGTTGAAATAATTATAAAATAATAACTACTCTAATTCCTAATATTAAATAATTTAATCGAATTTATAGTCATAAAAGTAAAAGAAATTAAATTTAAAACAAAACCCACAGGCATGAAGCAAATGTGGGTTTCCAAAGAGAAAATTATATTTAAGTATAATGGTTTTTATTTAAACAACATTATAAAGTATATTAAAATTACATAAAGTAGTTAAATTTTAATATCACTTAACTAATTTTACTTTTAAACATATATAAGATATAGTGTTACCTTATATCTTACTTATTTGAAAAACAATTATTCAAATAAAAAAATATAATTTTTCACTCTTGATCAGAAAATAAACATTTCAAAAAAAATATTAAAAAAATCACAACAATATAATTTTCATATGAGTATATATATAATGAATATAATGCTATCATAGAAATTATAAATAATTTCTAAAAGTTAATTTCAATTTAGGTACCCAAATCATAACTAAATCACATTTTTAAAAAAAATATTTGTTTTTAGAAAACATTTATTATAATATTAAATGATTCTTATTTTATTTATAATAAATAAATAACTAATGAATATAATTTTATTTGTTTAAAACTTATACATGTCACAATTCTGAATATACCATTCATACATGGAAATTTAATGGCTATGTTGTAATCAAATACTATATTACAGTTCAGTTAAACATGGGGTTACTTGTTTCGAAAGATTTCCAAGATATTAAATTTCACTACTAGAAACTGGACATTTCTAATGGTTTGGAACTATTAGTATATGACCCAAAACCGTTGGTACAGGATATACAAAGAGTTTGAGTTATCATAAGATACAGTGGCATCAGTATAGGTTGCTATACCGAAAGTTTTCAAAACATTGGTATATGTGATATGCATTAATTATAGTGCAGTGTCATTGAACTGTACCCTCACTTTGTAAAAATGTGGGTATAGATTTGAAAACATAGGCAGTCGTGTGATTTGATCCCTGTACCACCACTTTATTTATCTCATTCATAATCAATACACCATTTATCCAATTGGAAAATAAAAATATATTTACATATATATGTTGATTTAAACCATTTATATAGGTAGAAAACTGTCATAATAGGTGTTCTAATGAAAATAATTTTGTGTCCCACAATTGTTTTTACCACCATAAGGCGAGAACGTTATACCCATTATTTTTCAAAACCGTGGGTATAGGACTTAAAAAAAACAACCCTATAGAAAAAGTTTTTATAGAACCTATGGGTATAAGTATTGAAAAATAACCCTTTTCCAATGGTTTCTTTAAAATAACTGGTATTTTTTTTAAAAATAGACTAAACCCACGATTCTACAAGAACTGCAGGTATATTCACCTCAATACCCAAAGATTTCCAAAACCATGGGTATTGTGTCTCATACTATACATATACCCACATTTTATTGGAAAACTACGGGTATAAGTCCATTTTCTATTAGTGTTTAATGTAATATATTTCATTGGATTTAAAAATATTGGTGTTGTATGTTGCATAATATCTCAAAAATAACATAATTAAATTATAATTTCTTGGTGTTACAATCTATCAGTCTTAAACAAAATTGATTCCATGAAATTTAATCTTGTGCTAAACAATTACTGGTTTTATATTTTAAAATTAAATTGTTGAAAACTAACATCCTAAAAATTGTTAATAGAAAATTAATATAATAAGAGGGAAAAGAAAGTATTAATTTAATATGTAATAATGCATATCAATTTTTCTATGTAGGAGAACATTTTTTTGTAATTGACTAAATGTACATGGAAGAAAATATTAAATAATTATTGATAATGATAAAGGTCATTAATCATAAGAAAGTGAATGAAAAATAGAATGTTAAAGTCCAAAATCCCATTAATTTGTTATTATTTCAAATGCCAATGGTTTCAATAGATATGGCGGTAGTGGGTTAACATTTATATTTCATGATCCATTTCAAGATTTTGTGGAAGTATTTTACTATATAAGAATACAAGGAAATATATTTACATTATATTTTTCTATTTACAAAGCACAATTTCATCTTTTTTTTATATTTAATTTATTTACAATTCATTTCTTACTCAATGAAATGAATATTCAAAATCAAATGATTTATTCATAAAGAAATAAGATTCAATTTTTGTGGATCTTATTATCAATTAATGATCTAAATGTCTTCTAGTCTCTCACTAACAATTTTCCAAATCCAATATGGGTAGTAAAAGTTATTTGATACATTATATTTATATTTAAATCTAACCCATAACACTAATGGTTCATTAGTAATATATATTCACCAAATATCTATAAAAAAAACTAAATTTTAGTCATAAATAATTTATGATATTTGTTGGAAGTACACCCTTATCTTCCTCCGGTTATGGGTTTATGTCCCATGACCTTCACCTAATGAAATGAGATATCCAATTTCAAAAAAAATATTACTATAATTCCTATAATGTTCCAAAATTTTGATGACCCATAATTACTACAACATAAAATATAATATAATCTCTAAGGTTCACCAATACCATTCATATTAATTACAAAATTTTAATGCATTCGTACTCAAATTACTTTTCAAAATACAATGTTAATGGGTTTAATCCCTATAAAAGATTTCCAAAAATATCCCAAATAATGTTTATTACTAACACCGAAAATTTAAAAATTGGTTTTTAGGAATTATAACTTATGATATAGTAGACACTCAAAAAAATAGTGATGGTATCCATAACTATTTTATTAATGAAGACATATATGATTTGAAATTTTAATAAAATCCTATGATATTTCATAAATAATATAATCAAATTAATATTGGTAAATATTATTCTACAATTTAACTCTTGATTCAGAATATATAATTACTTTAATAGTGTTATTTCAACACAGGTTCATCCTTTGACTATGGAGTAACCATTATACTATGGAATTGACATGGAAAATTTCCACATTCCCCAAATTTATAAAATATTTACATAAATGGTTACCTATGATGAAATTTATTTCCCTCCATGATACTCTTCATTTTTATTGGTAATTCATTGATTTATTCCCTTATTTTCCACAAATAAATAATTTTACCATTTTATATAGATGAATTCATGAGTTTTACATACCAATTTTTTCACAAGTTTGAAATTAATCCATCATTCCTCCTTGGTTTTGACAAAATGATCTCATAGAAACCTCCCTCTTATTATTTGGCGGGTTTGATACCTAGTAAAGGTGAAAAAAATTTATGATATTTTTGGATAACTATTAATTTATAATCATAATATCTAACTCTATAATGATCATCCAATTTAGTAGATCAAAATCACCACATTTTTCATCATGTTAAATAATTATACGGTTCCTTGTGGTTCCATCCAATTATTAGAATTTTTTTGAGAAACAATATTCTTATCCGGAAAACCATAAAAAATATATAAGATGTTTAAATATTTTTAATCTATTATAAATTTGGTTTAACCCTGTTTGTTCAATGTCATCATCAATTCAAATCCATTATAATTTTCTATAAATAAATTTGGAATTACACAATTCATATCCCCCATTAGTGTCGAATCAGGTTCACAGTAAGGCATGTTTTCATTCAATAGGTGATGATTAAGTCATGCACATTGCACACTTTCTTGAGAAACTATCCCTAGGTACAATTTTTATAGAACAAAACCCACTTTTTATTTATAGAATAAGATACAATAGAAGTGAATACCACATAATCTCTACCATTACAAAACATTGATGTTATTTTATACTAATTATCAAATTCCATAAAAGTGTAATAATAGATAATCTATATTTTATGATATCTAGTTCTCAAGTTTTATTTTAAAATTACTACAATACCAATTTTATCAACGCTAACACGAGAAACACAAATCTTATGTATTACTTTAGGATATTTTTAGGATATACACAGAATCTTATCCTAAGGGTCCAAATAAAATTGTAGTCTTTATAAACTAGATACATACATGGTTCCCATATTACATATAGAATAAAAATTAAAAACAAATTTTTATAATTCCATTATTCGCTATATCATATCCTTTTATATCAATAATAGTGCACTTTATGGAATCCTGTTAAATGAAAAATAATAAATGTGATTCCCAATGCTTAGTGAGGGTTATGTATAATAGATGATATCAATTATTAATAATTATATTCAGTATGGAAAGGTAAATAAGAAAACACAAAATACATTTACAATAATTTTATATAATGATAATATATATAATAATCAATATATAAAAGAGAATAATTGAACACATGTTCTATTTAAATTACATGACTATCATGAATATATAAATAATAATTATTATCTAAGGTTAAAAATATAAAACATATTCCATTTAAATATCATCTCTATCAAGATTAGATAAGGAATAATCAATATAGGCAGGTGAATTATATAATAGATATGATATTTAAAGAACATTAATATAAATAATAGATAAAGAATAATAAATTTTCTTGGTAAATATATGAATACTCTTGAAATTTAATCGATAGATGAGTTTGAAATTTTATCATGAGATAATATCATTTAGAAAATAACATGGATAATAATAACTAATGTCTTAATGAAGGAATGTTTTAGTCATTGGATTTAAAACACGATACCTCTACCATCAAGACCAATCATAATATAGATTAAAACTACATTTAGAAAACTGATTACTAATAGATTACTGATTTACACCATGAGACTTCTAATGAATTAATGGGTTATATAAATTTATCCCCAAACCCCTCAACAATTCATTTCATAATAAATTTTCAAATACCTAATAATTAATTTTATTCATGAAGAATGTGCATTATCATCAAGGATACTTATTCATTAAACAATACATATTAATCAATATTTCCCCATATAAACAAGTAACATTCAATGTAGAAAAATAATATGTAGAAACTATATATGTTTTGAAAAATAAAAATATACATGATAAATAATATTAATATTTAGATGAAATTTAATCTCTAATGAAAATATAAAACTGAATATTTCATGTGATATCTAATGTCTACAAAAAAATCAATAAATTGAATTTTAATACCTTCCTTTGTAAAAATGATCATAAAATATCAATAGAAATAATAATTATTATATTAACATAACATATCCCTATTATAGTACATGTAAAATATAAGTTTTTATCATTGATGAGAAAAATTCAATAATAAAATCATTAAAAAAATTTATTAGGAAGTAAATATTTTTTCATTGAAAATATACATTTTAAATAATAATAGTTCATAAAATATTTTAGAATAATTTTTTATTAAATTGAAAGTTTTAACTTATAAGTGATTATTTTAAAACATTTAGTGTTCATGGTGACTATAATTTATTTACATGTCATACACATTTAAAATCATACTTTTATTTTTTACATAAAAGCCAATTTGTCCTTGTTTTTAAAATGGCATGAAGATCCCTTAAAAAAATTTAAAAAACTAACATTACGTAATTTTTGTATAAATAACATGATGATGGGTTTAAAACCCTTTTTAATAAATATTTATAAAACATGGATTTTGATGAAATCATACTTTCTACTGATGAGTGATATAATGTTAGAATGCCTTAAAAAAATTTATCTGTATTTTTAAGTAAAAATATTCCAAAAAAGCTACTATTAAATGAAAATGTTCATCGATAACCAATGGAGAATAAAATTAAATTGTTCATTAAATAATGATATAATAATTTTGAGCAATAAAAATTCATGTATAAAATACATCTATTAAAATAAAATTTTAAAATATACAATTTCCAATATCATAACATTAAATTGTAAATTAACCAACAAATCCATTATTTATATCATATTAAAATCCACATAAAACAATTGAAAAAAATTACGGTATAAAAAATTCAATACACACATAATCTAATAATATTAAATATGACAAATATGTTATATAATCCACTGAAAATAAATTGAGTAATGAAATTCATTATCACTTGATAATTTTCATGTCAAATCACATAGAATGAAATAATTAAAATTGAAACTGTAATACCTTGAAGAATAATGTATTCATGATATTAAATTTAAATTTAGAATAATATAGAAAATATAAAATAAATTAGGTGTATAACCATATAATACACCTCAACTAAGGGATATTGAGACAAAGTCCCTTAGTTTATGATTCTTTTGGGTTGTACGTGATTAAAACTCAGTTACAGTGAATTTTTAAATGTTATTAACTTGTAAAAATAACCCTATTAATATTTATAATATCATATATGATATTATATAACATCTTACCAACCATTTGATAATAATAATTCATTATTTTAATTGATTTTTGTATTAATTTTATTGTTATCTAATCCCTAAATTGTCATGAATGTTCATGTTCTTGTGTATATTATAAAAGTACATCATCACCATATTAATAATCAGGAAGTAATTATAATATTTATACATAAATTATTATTTTATTACCAATTATGAATGTTGGTTTTTAGAAATGATGTACTTATGATAATTCAAACGGTACGTCGTACAAGCACATTAGTAACATTTCCATTTTTCAATGATCAATATGAAAAGGATCTTGTTAATATTTTTTATTTTTTTAATGAATGTAATAATATAAATATTATATTATTTATTTAAATATACTTATTTATATAATAATTTTTTTTTCGTGATGAAAATGGTTTCACATCACTTCGTGTATGAGGTAGTCATAAGAACACGAACGACACAATCATCTTTTAGTGTGTGAAAAGATAAGAAATAACATGATAAATTATCTTTTAATAATTAAAATTAAGTAAATAACATAATAAATATTTAATTTAAATATAATATATATATTATAATTATAATTATTAACTTCTATGAAATGAGTTAGTGAAATATAATTCAAATCAATTTGTGAGGTTGTAGTCAATTGTACATCTGAGTGACATTATTGTATCCCCAGTAGAATGAAAATTAGAAATGAATATATGTTAAAATTACTAAAGTGGTATTGTTTTGATATAAATATCATATTCATATATATACTTTATATCCATCATCATACCTAAAAATGATATATGTTGAAGGTAAAATGTGTTGCATCTATCAGCAACACGGTAGACCGTCGTACATAGGAGGGATGTTATTGATGGAAATTTAATGAAAATTGATATGTATAAATACTATTCCATAAAAATAATAACATATAATTTTATAAATGATAATTTTCATATCATATATTAAAAAATGATGTTGTTATGAAGGAGGTGTGTGAATAAAGAATCAATATAGGCATCATTGATAATTTTAACCCCTCTCGAACCACCTCTTTATGATGATACATAAAGTATTATTATAAAGGAATTTTTACCTAAAAAAAATTCTATATTGATGGTATGGAATTTGGGATTTTATTTTTTTTGGGAATGGCTGAACAAAAAGCGTTACAAGGTGGTATGACAAAAAAATAGTGGGAGCCCATTTATAAGGGAGGTGAATGACACACATATAATTTTTGAAATGAAAAAAAGTACCTACATTTTTCTTGTTACAAAAGGGTCCAAAATACTGTATTATTTATAAGTTGACATGATAAGGTCTATATAAGTATATAAAATTGATTTTATAAAAACTATTGTCCATTTCAACAATTATTTTTTTATACCCCCCTAATAAACCAATTTTTATATGAATTGTGTAAAATAAATTTCTATGATTCTATTATTCGTTATGGTAAAAAATTATGTTCAAATTATTAGAAAATGCAGACTAATATGTTTATATATATGTAATTAATTTTTACTAATTGATGTATTAAATGTGTAAAACATATATTTATATCATAACGTGGAAACACAATTGTTGAAGCTCCTTTTTGTCACAGAGTCTAATGAATGAAAAAGATGAATACCTTAAGCACAAACATATTCAACCTTTGATGAACATCAAAAATTGAAAAAGGCATGAACAAGGAACTCTTTAAACATGGGTCACGCATGTTTCATTATGGTCGCACAAGTATACTTGCACGCCAAATATGGGTCGCGCAAGTCACTTGCGCACCCTATTCTTTTTTCGCCCATGGACCTCAAATGGCCTATAAATACCCCCTCTGGGCCCCCTATTTCGAGGACAAAAAATCCAATCCTCAGATTCAAGATATGGTCGCCCAAGTCTCTCTCTGAAGTCTTCCGAACACTTCTAAGGTAATTCATTACCTATAATGGAAGAAATAAAGAGGAAGAATAAGGACTAAGTATTAAAACTCATCAGTACTTGCGTGCCTAAGTGTCCAGCCCTTAAGGGAAATGAAGACACTAGCGTGCCGCCTTGTCCTCTCATGGAAATTTCCGTGCTACCCTTATGAGAGAATATAGGGATAATAGTATGGTCTTGAGCCATGAATCGCCCAAGTATTACCCTATAGGTTCTCCGTCTCCATTGTGAACTCATGTCGCACATGTATGCGTGCGTGACCATGACTTGCGCGCCATATTAGGACTTGCACGCCTCCTTCCAATTAAATTTCTTTCATCAAATTCATCTCTCCTCTTCAAGATATAGCCTTAAAAACCCTCTTCAAATCCATTTGTGGCATGGATTCTTTGTTGGATACTTTATCAGAAAATAATTCTGAGAAGTTCTTTTTATTTGGGCCTCCTTTTTAGGAGTAAGACCCAAGTCTCATGTCCCCTTAACCTGGGACTCCTTCTCAGGAGTAAGCCCCAAGTCTCAATTTCCCTTAGCCTGGGCCTCCATTTCATAAGTAATTCCATGTTATAATTTCTCTTAACCTAGTACTCCTTTTCAAGAGTAAGCCCCAAATTAAAAATCCCCTTATTATGGGCGTCCTCCATAGGTGTAAATCCTAGTCTTAATATATTTTGATTTGGGATTCCTTTTCAGGAATAAAACCCAATAATAAGTCCCCTCTAATTTGGGAATCCTTTTCAAGAGTAATTCCTAAGTTAAGTATACAAATCTCCATAAATCACATATAACTTTATGGACCTTATTCCTGGGATTCTTCCCTAAAGTATGTCCTTATATTCATCTATTTGGGCAGTCATACATACGTAATCCCCACATCATTTCTTATGATTGGATCTTTCATGGAACAATCATCAGGTTTTACGGATACCTCTTGTTTCTCACACCGAGCATGACTCACATGAGCTTAGAGCGTAAAATTAATTATGACATCTCTCTTTGTGCCATCAATCATGAATAAATCTCATAATTCTTCAATCGAACTACATGGGTTCTTATTCCTTTTCTAACAAGGATACGTAGGTATCCCATCTGTGAGTACGATCACAACTCTAAAATAATCTTGTCTTTCTGAATGAAATTAAAATTCAAGTACCCCACTGAGTGGCTTTAAAGCTAGTATGGCCATCATACTGACCAATGGAATTCTATATAATGTATGTAAGGATACCATTGACCCAAAATCACTAATTCATATAAGATGATTCTATATTGATGAAGAAACTCAAATACATATAAAAGATTCTCTAAATATCCTACATATTAATCATTGAATGCAATATTTATAGGAAAAATCATTTTCATGCTTGTTAAATTAATAAGGATTCACGAACATAACTCAAATCTATAAGAGAGTCCCGGAGTAGACAATAATTCCTCCCAAAAAGGTGTGATGAGTTTGACCTCCCATCCACTCAACCAATGAAAATTCTTAAACCTCATCAGTCTATAACTAATGGGAACCTCCCTTTGGAATGTATGTCCAAATGGATATAGAATCATTGGATGTTTCTGATTCTACGAATAAACCTGTTATGAACCAATTGGAAAGTTTGAACCTTAAACAAACATGTTCATCCCCATTTCTAGAGGAAAAAAAATTGTGAACCCGACCTAAATCCTTGACCAACTTAAATGATGTTTTACTTATTTGTTAAGCCCATATTTAACTTAATGTGAGGGCCAAAAAAACAATCAATAACATATTTTCTCATCCAAATGTTGTAGTCTGGGAAACCTTATCTTGATTATGTCTATTATATCAAACATGAACTCATTTCCAAGATCTCTCTGCAATATAGAAATGGATTCTATAAAATTCACACCTGTGAATTCCTCGACCACTACTCATGTTGGATCCTTGTCCCCTCTGAGGAAGACATCACCTACTCAGTGTTTTAAATGCTGGGTTTCAAATGCATTGGTTATGAAATATCATAATCAGGGTACCATTCCAACTCTAGAGGCCGTTCGACAGGCCCTCCAAGTTAACAATTTACCCTGGTTGTTCGGACAGTGATGACCAGTGATCAAGAAATAGGTGGTTCCAACCACCGTCTCCAACCGTTTCAAGTCGTTATCCTCGGAACACAATCACCAACCTATCCCATATTATGGGGAGGTGAATGAGAATGTCACTCAAGGCATTAACTAAAGAATACAAGTGTCCTTCCTGAGGGATCCCTTCAATAATCACCACCAGACTCGTGCGATATTGCACCCTCAACATGATGAGGGTATCACCTTTAGGGGTTCGGTTCAAGTTCCTCATACCTGAGCACGCAAGATGAACCGTCAGAGGTGAAATTCGGGCAACAGGGAGCATGTTCTTACTTTTGTCCCCTCCGGAGAAGTACATCAAGCCTACATGATGGAAAATAACGAGCGGGCTTATAAACCCATTCATCCTGATGTCACTGCCCAGCAGACTCGTCTGGCAGTAACACCCCAATCCCGCCAGGAAATTCCGACAGAGTATTATAGGAAGGCATATACACCAGTTTATAATTCCTCAGCTAGTCAGTAGGCTTGTCTGACTATAGCCAAAGAAAATAGCCAATCATATGTGGTGGGGAACAATCAGTAGGCACATACACCTGCAACTCATCAGGATAACCAAAAGTCTTGTTTGGTAGCACCAGAGATGTCAATTGGAAAGCTCCAATGACAAGAAGAAGGAAGACACAATTTTCTACCCCCACACATGAGTATTGTCAGGATTCACTGACAGGAAAAGGAGGACAGAAGCAGTAATACACACCTACTCCAAGTACATAATGGATGTATATTCCCATTCCGGTAGCTGAGGTCACCAAGCACATTCTAAAAATGGTGAATGAGCAGAAGAAAATCCATGTCCATATTCTGGAGGCTTGTTAGAATATTATAAAAACTTCGACAACATCACAGGGAAGGAAATACAAATCTTTCCCTACTAGTGGAGTGACACATCAACATATCACTCTGGAATAGATACACACCTATGTCCCAGTCCAAGAGGGTTGTGGGGCATACTCCCCCATGTCACACGGACCATCAAGTCAGGCACAAACACCCGATTTGAATGGAGATAGTCAGCCTAACCTGACCATTTCTCCTAAGAGGGCACATACACCTGCCCATAATAACCACTTTATTCAACAAGTGGTTCCTCAAGTGAGTAAGAAGGCTTCTAAGAAAAAGTCTCATTCAACACAATCGAGAAATCAAGAGGCAATCTGCAATAAGGCCTTTATTGATGTTGGAGTTCTTGAAGCCCTCATACAATTGTCTGTTGCATCTCATTATTCTACTATCTCATTTACAGATTCCAGAAGTAATAAAAAAAGTTCCGAAGGTCTTCATCAGAGATTTCCTTATGAAGGATTGCTTCATGATAGTTCTATCGATCTTGAAGTTTCATCTTCATATGAGAACCACGATAACCCTTTGCGTGGCCAGAAGATCAAGGATGAAAGGGTTTCGTATTTTTCTGTAACCCACCATGGTGGTACTCCCCATGATGATGAATTTAGTTGCAAAAGTCCTCTACGAAGTATTAATTCGCATTTCCTTGAAAATTATTCAAAGGAAAATGCAGTAATGAGAAAGCCCTCTTATCTTGAGGCACTTGCAAATGTGAATCCATTCATGTCTGATGCTTTACCTCTAGCAGGTGAAATAATTTTCAATCAAAATATTTCCCAGGGTGCAGGTCATTCAATGAACCACCCCTAGGTCATTAATTTTCTTGTTTGATAAATGAATTATCTACCAATCTTGTTGAATTTGATGAAGCAACAAAGATGCACCATCTTTGGTCTAATCAGGTAGAATAATCTTCATCGAATGATAAGGAGGAAGTCTTGAATATGAGAAAACAACTAGAGAAAGGTGAAATAACAGTCATGTTTTGGCCTTTAGTTGACTCTTCGTATTATATTCTTGAAATGTTGAAGAAATATTTTATTCATGATATTTATCTCAACATGTGGGAAACACTTTTTCACATAAAAGAGAAAATATTATCTTGTGATGAATATGAAAATAATGTCAAGATAATAGATGGGTTACAAAGCCAAATTGATTTGGCATCTCTCTCGGTTTTGCGATATCCAATGGTTGAAAAGAAGCAGAGAGCCCTTTAGCATGCATGCTTTGGAGCATTAAAAAATATGCACCAATTAATTTCCAATTCCCCATCTGGTATTCATATCAAGGGATGGGGTTTTCATGGAGCACTGCATTTCACTGTACTCTCTGGTCAACACAGCCCGCCAAAAGTGGTCTCATGCAACGTTATTTTTCATGTCTTGCCACAACCCATTGGTTTTGAGTGTAATCAAAGGCTTTCTCAGGAACAGGCCTCAATTAGTTATTACCAAAGTGAGACATACAAAGAACAAGTTGTCGAATTACTCTTGCATTAAGAAAATGAGAATATCAAACATCCATCTCATTTAGAGGATGCACATCATCAGGTGATAGAAGTTATAGAAATCATTCAACGATCATTTCAGCCAGGTAATTTGAGTGGATGTAGGTTGATGAATCCGGCTAATATCTGGACTAAAGTCTGCAAGATCAGGAGGGATTTTAAGAATGTTTCAGATGTAGTAGCTCAAAAACCACCTCATCTTGCCAGACTAGGGACTCTTTTAATCCAACCCTTGGAATCAACAAATAGGATTCGAGGAGTTGAGGAGGAATAGTAGAAACAGCACCAGTCCACCGAACTGGGGACTTTTTCAAATCCTCAATCTCTTCCCAAGAGAAATTTAGTCTTCTCTCAATTAGGGAAGAATCCACAAGAGGAACGCAGAGCTGAATTATTAAGAGATTCCCTCCAAATTATGGTTCATCAAGAAGTTTCTGAGGGATCATCTCAACAGAAGGTAATGTCTCATAAAGGACATGAAAGAAGACAATATCGCAAAAATGATGATAGAAGGGATGCAATGCATTATGCATCAATAAATTTCATCAATTCTATTTTTTTATTATATAGAACATGAGGTTCACTCAGAGTGTTTAGATGAAGATGTTCCTATTCAAGAAGTTGTACACATAGAAATAAATGATGAATCCGTGTGTACTAGAGGCCAGAGGGCTGCCCAAAGGAATGATATTCCTTTAGGCAATTCCCTTCCATACTCCAAAAAGGCACATGCCAAGGAAAAAGGTAAAAGTCAAGTTACGTCCCACCCTACCTATGGAGAAGGCCAATCACTCTCATTAGAGAAATGGTTCACATAACAAGAGGAATAAATGAAGGAGTTAAAGAGGTTGAATGCATAACTACTTCAAGGTAGTATTCATCCAAAGCATGCTGGAGTCAGTCAGTCAAAGGAAGTCATTCCAGTTACTAGGGTGGATCAGGAGTATCATCCTTTACATGTACACCTTTAAAGGTTCAATCCTATGGGTCATGCGCAACAACAACCGGTGGTGCTACCATAAGTTGCAGTACCAGTCACCACACCGGTCCAAACTCCAGTTACTTCACCTAATTAGGTCCAATCTCAACCATATATTTCTCAAAAGTTAATAACTACCATTGAGTCATTAACAGCTTGGTTGGAAGCTATGGAAGGAAAGTGTGCACAAATTCAAACAGAAAAGAGAGCTTACCCTGAATGGGTGGAGGCAATTCCCCCCCCCCATTAAATTTTTCTTATACCACATTTCCAACTTTTAATGGTTCGGGAGATCCAGAACAACCCTTAACACACTTTGTTTCTCATTGTGATCCTAGGATGGGAACTCCTCATTAATAAGAAGAAGTTAAGCACAGGTGTTTTGTACAGTCATTACAAGGGCTTTCTTTTGTTTGGTATACAATATTTCAATCCCAGTCAATTACTACATGGGAAGATATTCATCAAATATTTCTCCTTAAATTTAGATCAACATTTCCAAAGATGAAAGTTTTTGATCTTACCAACTGTAAGAAAAGGGAAAATGAAAGAGTTTCATATTTCATTTCTTGCTGGAAGGGATTAACATATCCCTTAAGATTAGAACTCCCTCAAGAAGAGTTTTTGCCAATATGTGTGTAAAATTTGTGTGATGAATTACGCACACCGTTGATCCCTGTGAAATACACAGGAGGGTTTCGAGACCTTACTTCAATCGCTCAACAGGTCTAAGACTCTCTTAGAAAGACTAAGGATATAACTTGTGTAATTCTATCAGCTCCAGGAAAGAGAATGGGTAGAGCAGATACTGCTATAGTTACACTTAAAAAATCACATGTACATGCTTTTACTTTAACACCTTCCTCTTATCGAAGTGATCCACCTCCTAAGTGTCAACAAAAGAGGCTGCCTCATCAAGATGATCAAAGAGATCAACGACAGAAACAATTTGAGAAGTTAAAGAAAATTTTTTATTCTTTCCGAAATGAACAAGTTCCTGGTTACTTCATTTTGGCTCTGGAAAATAATTTGGTTCCATTTCCAAGGCCAAAAAGGGAAAACAAGGAAGGAGATGAAGAACTTCTCAACTATTTCCCATTTCCTCAGATGTTGGGACACCCAATTCAGGAGTGTTTTGTCTTCAAATACATCCTACAAAAGATTATAGAGTTGGGAAAAGTAAAACTTAATGGTTCTTCAGCCCAGGTAGCATGTGTTACTGCTACAGATCCAGTGGAAGAAGGTGAGTGGGACAAAGTCAAAAAGTAAAAATGTGCAGAAATATGATGATTAGATGGTCAGGAAAACTATCAACCGAACTCACACCATTTTACGAACACAATTGAAGAAACCAATTGTGTCTTCTACTATGAATTCTACAACAAAACCCTATTCATTAGAAGGAAAATCCTCAAAGAGGTGGCATAATTCAAAGAAAGAAGAGATGTTAGAAGAAGATGAGCTCATTTCAAAGCCTAAGTTGTCTTTAACTCCAGAAGATTTTATGCCATCTAATTCAAAAGCACAGGCACCACCCCACAAAACGGCACAACCTGAACTGGCTAATCAAGCAGAATCTTCATCAAATGAAGAGTTGATCTTTGGTTTTGTTAACATGATTCACTTAACAGATTTATATTCCAATCATAGTTTTGATCATTATGAGTCTGAGTTACCTATATCAAACAGAGGATTTAGAGAGAGTTTCAGAGGTCTAGGATACAGGGGAAGACATGGATATTTCAGAAGCCACTATTCCAATCCTACCCTTCCTAGAACTCTATATGTAGTAGAAACTCGTGGCAGATCCTTTCAACGGTATCAACAAGAACAAGAATGTTTTTCCACACATGGAAGATTCAGTCCTTCAACAATTATTTGAAGGATCGTTTAGAGGTTACACCTTCTTCCTCTCAGGAAGTAAATAGACCTAGTTGGTCTAATCTTCCAAATCCAGGAGTACTTCCAACTCTTACCCCGATACAAGATGCATCTACTTCCAAAGCATCAACTTCTAAGGCACTTGTGAAACCACATGTTCCTATTGGTAAATGTAGAAATTTAGACTAAAAGTATGATGTCTTAAAACATATGGCCCAAGTACCGGCTACGTTATCAATTCTAGATTCCTTGAATCTATCAAAGGATCTTCGGGAGGCACTCATTGAGGCTTTGTTAAGTCCTCAAGAATTTGAAACTGAAATTATTGCGGTTGAAGTTTACCATATATAGAATTATCCTGCAGAATGTAATGCAGTGATATCTATTACAGATGAAGATGAAGATGATGTTGTGCATGGACATATTAGACCTATGTATTTATCTGGCAGGGTCAATGATGTAGAAATTCAATGATCTTTCATTGATAATCTTTCAGGAGTCAACCTCGTCCATATTTGTACAATTTTTCAATTGGGCCTCACCAAATCTGATTTATCACCTTCTACTTTGATGTTGCAAGGATATGATAAAAATGAACAAGAACCTCTGGGTGAGATTACACTCAGAACTCATTTTGGTGACCTTGTATCCAATTCATATTTCATGGTTGTTTGTCATGACACAACCTTCAGCATTTTTCTTGGAAGACCTTGGCGACATCAACATGCGGCTATCCCTTCATCATATCATCAATGTCTCAAATATTGTTTCAATGGTCAAATTGGGGCACTGTATGGTGATAAAGACCCATTCAAAACATGTGAATCTCAATACATTGAGGCATAATTCTATCACATGGAGGGAAAGAAGATATCCATGATAAAGGAGGTTAAAAAAATTAATGCTTCATATGGTTTGGAAAAGATTCCAATAAACCCATTCATACATGTGAGTACAGATTATGTGTTGCCTATCAGTCAAATTGACAGGATTGACCCAAATCCAAATACTCTTATGGAAACTTCCATTATATCAATTACGAAAACCTAGCTAGACAACATGGGAGAAATTGGTGATTCACCAAGAAATTATGAAAGCATAAATGGAGATGTCTTCATTTCATCCACTGAAATCTTGAAATTCTATACTTCGTCAACCAGGCCAGAAGAAGTTATAGAAATGTTAGATATGAATGATGATGTTGATTCTAAATCCATCACCTCCTATTTATTACCCATGGAAGACCCTTTATCATCAACAGAGTCAGAAATGGTAGCCTCTTATTCAAGATGTTCAAATTTTAACTTTTCTACTGATCATGGAAATTATGCTTCATCATCTACAATACAAGTAGAAACAAAATAAGTAACACATATTGAAGAAGAAGATAATGATTTCAGGGATGCTCCTCCAGCATTTGAAGAAGGTATCTCTACCACTATGGATGAACTTAGAGAAATAAATATAGGTACCGAAGAAGATCCATACCCCAATTTAATTAGTGCAGCCATGACTCTTGAAGTGCAAGAAATGTGTATTTAGTTTTTAATTCAAAATCAAGATATATTTTATTGGAATTATACAGAAATTCCTGGGCTTGATCCTGATGTTGTTACTCATAATTTGGGTTTTCCAGAAGAACATCGAGGATTCAAGCAAGCTGCAAGAAGAATACAACCATCTTATGCCTCCAAAATTGAAGCTGATGTGGATAAGATTATCAATGATAACTCCGTCAGAGAAGTTAAATATCCCAAATGTTTTTCTAATATTTTCCCTGTGAAAAAGAAGAATAGAAAAATTAGATTTTTCATTGATTTCAGAGATCTTAATCGGCATTTTCCCAAGGATGATTTTCCAGTTCCGATCACAGAACTCTTAATTGATGCAATAGCTAGATACGAAGAACTTTCCATCATGGATGGATATTCTACGTATAATAAAATCTGAATTTCTCCAGAAGATGAAGAATCTACAGCCTTCAGAGCCCCTCAAGGTGTGTTTTTCTATCGGGTAATTCCCTTTAGCCTGAAGGATACAGGTGCTACATATCAACGTGTCATGCACCGTATCTTCAAACCCTTTAAAGGGAAATTTGTTAAATGTTATGTGGATGATTTGGGGTTAAATCCAAGCAACATTCTAATCACATGGATATTTTGGAAATCATATTCCATAAACTTTGACAACACAATTTGAAGATGAACCTCTTGAAATATGCTTTTGGGGTAACCTTAGGAAAATTTCTCGGCTTTTTTGTACACCATCATGGTATAGATGTTTATCCTGAGAAGACAAATTCAATCCTTGGTATGTCACCCCCTCAAAATTTGAAGGATTTGAGAGGAATTCAAGGACACTTGGCCTATATTTTTCATTTCATCACCAATCTGGCAGGAAAATGTTTACCCTTAATCAAATTAATGAAGAAGGGAGTCACCTACCAGTGGAATGAAGAATGTCAAGAAACATTCAATATTATCAATAAATATCTCTTGAGTCCACCAGTATTAATGACACCTGTTAAAGGAAGACCACTTATTCTTTATGTGACAGCTTTAGAGTGATCATTGGGTGCCTTCATTTTCCAAAAGCATGATGTTGGGAATGAAAATGGCCTTTATTATCTCAGTTGTACTATGCTTCAAGAAGAAACTCGATATTCAGGTATTGAAAAGTGCTGCTTGGTGATAATATCTACAGTTCTGAAATTGAGACACTACCTGCAACATCATGAGGTCCAATTGGTATCTCAAAATAACCCTATCAAATTTATCCTTAGTCGTCCAATGCTTATAGGACGTCTGGAAAGGTGGGAAGTTATTTTTCACAAGTTTGATATCCAGTATGTGTCTTAAAAGGCATTAAAGGGCTATGTTGTGGTTGATTTCCATGCTGAAATCCCTTCAGTAAAAGATACATCTTTAGATATTGAACTTCCTGATGAGGAAGTCTTCTCTATTCAATATAATCCTCAAACATGAGAAATTTATTTTGATGGTGCTTCTAGAAGTCCAACAGGGAAGAAAATGGAAGATCATAAATTCAACAAAGTTGGGTTAGGAAATGTGATTATTTTCCCAGAAAAGGCAGTTCTACCATATTAATTCTTATTGTTGGAAGTCGGTACAAAAAATGAAGGAGAATATCAATCTCTCATCATAGGATTAGATTTGGCGCTTCAAGAAGAGGTGAATTACATAAAGGTTAAAGGTGATTCAGACTTGGTAATCAAACAAGTCAATGGGGACTATGACATCAGAAAAGAAGAGTTAATGCATTTGTATGATTACGTCAGAGACTTAATGGAAGAATTTCCTTATTAACTGACATTTTCTTATGTATTACTATCACAAAATGCTGAATCTGATGCATTGGCTAATGTAGCCACAGCTCTGGTAGATCCAAATCTGGATGAAACAATCATTAGTATTGCCCACCGTCATACAGTTTCACCTTATGTTCAAATCAGAACAGAGGAAATCAATGAAATTAGCCCCATTTCTGAACCATATGGTCATACTATAGGATGCATGTCACATATCAGGGAATACCTTCAAAATAGAACACTCCCACCTGATAGAGCCAGGAAAGAACAAGTCCGAAGATGTGTGGCCAATTTTACTCTTTATGATATCCCAGATCACATAGAAATTAATTTCTACAAGAGAGGTTTTGATGGAATTATCATCAGATGTATTGATGGTGAAGAGACAATGGCTGTCATGAAAGAAGTACATGCAGGAGTCTGTGGTGCCAACCAGTCTGGACATAGACTGTTTGATCAAATTCGAAGGCTTGGATACTTTTGGCCTTCAATGATACAAGATTATGTTGATTTCACTAATAAGTGTCATTCTTTCCATATATATGCCAATTTCATCCATCAACCCCCAGAGTTACTTCATACAGCTAAATACTGATGGCCATTTTCCACATGGGGAATGGATGTGGTAGGACCTTACCCTTCAGCTACATCCATGCAGTTTAAGTATATTCTTACTGCTACTGACTTCTTTTCCAAATGCGCAGAGGCAATACCTCTCAAAGAAGTTAGTTCTAAAAGCATTTTTAGCTTCATCAAGTCTAACATCATTGCCATATTTTGTGTCTCTCATACCATATTGATGGACAATGGCACCAACTTCTGTTCACCTGAGGTAAGGAAGTTGTATCAAGAATACAACATCAAATCCAACCATTCGTCTCGGTATCATGCAGTGGCTAATGGTCAAATAGAATCCTTCAATAATACTCTTTCAAACATACTAAAAAAGATGGTGGATAAAGATAATAAATCATGTCCTGATAAAATTCTTCATGCTTTATGGGCTTATCGGACCACCACCCGCACTACTACCCAGTCAACTCCATATTCATTGGTATATGGAACAGAAGCAGTTTTCCGATTGAGGTTCAATTACCCTCGCTTAGATTAGCCATTTTTGATCAGTCATCTACGGATGAACAATCTCAAAAGTGATTGGATGAAATGGAACAATTAGATGAAAAAAATATTTTTCACCCTTCACCACTAATAAGTTTATCAGAATCGAATAACACGAGATTTAAACAAAAAATTTCATCTTCGTTCATTCATTCAAAGAGAATTGGTATTGGACCTCAGAACTCCAATGATACTAGGAACGAAACCTCAAAATCATGTGTCAATGTGGGAAGGACCTTACTCAATACATAAGGTCTACTTTAAAAGAGCTTATTCTTTAATCTCAATGGATGGAGAACTCAGTACGAGTCCAACCAATTCTAGATTATTGAAGAAGTATTTTGGGTAACACAAATATATTCCCATTTTCCTAGATAAATGACGCTAAACTGTGCAACATTGGACCATACATATGAACTTAAAATTATTTTAGTCCTTAATGCAAGACTTTAAACTGCATAGTCCCTTTAATCCTTACTGCAAGACTTTAAACTGCATTGTCCCTTTATTCCTTACTGCAAGACATTAAACTGCATAGTCCCTTTAGTCCTTACTAAAAGACTTTAAACTGTACAGTCCCTATAATCCTTACTGCAAGACTTTAAACTACACAGTCCCCATAGTCATTACTGCAAGACTTTAAACTACATAGTCCCTTTAGTCCTTACTGCAATACCTTAAACTGCAGAGTCCCTTTAGTCCTTACAACAAGACATTAAACTGCATAGTCTCTCTAGTACTTACTGCAAGACTTTAAACTGCATAGTCCCCAAAGTCCTTACTGTAAGACATTAAACTCTACAGTCCCCATAGTCCTTACAACACAACTTTAAACAGCACAGTCTCTTTATCATCCCAAATGATGTTAAATTGTTTCCCTTTTGTCCTACATGACGTTAAACTATGCACATGTCCTACAAGACATTAAACTACAATATGTCCTAGCTATATGACACTAAACTATACAACACCCTATTGTCTGACATGGCGTTAAACTATGAATCGTTAGGGTTGTTGTTACCTCTTGTTTCTCACACCGAGTATGACTCAAGTGAGCTTAGAGTATGATTCAACCATAAAACCCTCTCTAGGCCGCTAACCACATGTAAGTCGCAACATCATCTTTGGTTTGTCCTCATGTACAACTTGATCACCAATTCATTCTTAATCAAACTATGCAGTCTTTGATCCTTGCCTTCTAGGCTGAGTACATAGGCAACCTCCTGAGGTTCAATCCCAAAATAAATATATTCACATCGGTTCACCTCCATCTCTTATGATGTTGATTCATGAAGCTATGCCCAAAACCAATATCTTCACATCGGATCACCTCCATCTCATACGATGTTGATTCGTGATGCCGCCCCCAAAACCAATATCTTTACATAGGTTCACCTCCATATCATATGATGATGATTTGTGAAGACACCCCCAAAACAAATATCTTTACATTGGTTCACCATCGTCCTTTCTATATAAAGTTAAACTCAACTGTCCCCCATTGTCCTCACTGCAATACATTAAACTGTATAGCAATACGTCTTAGCTACATGACGCTAAATTGTGCACCACCAGTCCATGCATATGACCCTAAACTATTGATACTTTTGTCCTATATGAAAATAGACTATCACAGTCTTTGACACCCTCACTTGAGAGGGAATCACTATTTACATTGATCTCTAACCATGTCTTATTCCAAGGACTACATGCATACATGGAAATTCTTGAACCTTTAATCTTGGATCAAACCATCATTGCACTAAAGTCCCATTTCACCATTCACTTGTATGAACAAAATCTATAAAGATGGTATTTCAAGAACTACATATGGATTGATTCCCATCCTTATGGGATACGTAGGAATGTTTGACGTTCCCTTGAATATGGCCCCAAGTCTTTGGGCCTAACCCCAAAATCCACTTTCAGTCCCTTGGCTGAAAAGTCCCCCTATGAAAACATGAATGTGGTATGAAAACCCTGTTTTTCATTCACCTCAGGTTTATATGTGTATTCCTAATTATAGTCTGAGCTCTATGACCCTAAACTAAGATATCATACACTATCATCCCACATGACATTAAAAAGTATTTCAAGAACTACATATGGCTTGATTCCCATCCTTATGGGATATGTATTGAATTCCAGCATCCCAATTCAGGACCCAACCACAACATGATTATGGTTAGTATTGGTCTATGTATCTCCTTCATGCATTGAACAATACCCATATTCACGTGTCATACTCCTAACCTTAAATACATCCAGATTTGCATAACCTTTTTCTTGACTTCTGGTCACAAAATGTCTGATACCTGAGAATTATTTTTCCTAACTATGTAGCACATGCCCTTAAGCGGCCTTGTATAAGTAGTCTACATAACGGACCTGTCAGCCAAAAGATACTATTATTTGACTATGCAACCAATTCCCATAAGTGGCCCTAGATAATTCAACCCCCTAACGGGTTTGTCAAATTTTTGTAACTTCATTCATGGGAGAAAACCTCTTTTGTCCTTATTGGTATTAACGATGATATGTAGGGATCCACAAAAAAACAGCCATCCTTAACATATTTTCCCCATACGCTTTTTCATGATCTGAAAGTATTCAAGTCTATGGTTTGTATTTATCTTCCCTAAGTTTGGGTAAGACCTTAACTGGAGTGACATTGATCCAATTCTTTGACAATCATGATTGGGAATATCCTCTCCATATTCAAGTACCTATCTCCACACAAAAGACTCTATGCTTTGGAAAATTTGAATCTCCATAAACTTCCACCGGCTTTTAGTAATAGAAAACTAAAATTTCTAAGAGTTATTTGGTCTGACTATGCATCACGTGCCCCTAGGTGGCCTTGCATAAGAGGTCTACAGAACAGACCTGTCAGCCAAAAGATGCTATTATTTTACTATTTATCCAATGCCCTTAAGTGGCCCTGCATAATTCAACCCCCTAATGGGTTTGTTAAATAGTGGGAACTTCACTCGTAGGAAATACTTCCTCTAATGCCCCTTATCCATTTTTTCATATCTTCCCTCAGATTCAAATTTCTTAAGTCTTAGTTTACATGTTCTCCCCCATACTTGAATGTGGTAATATGTTTTCAGATAAATTATCAAGTAATTGAGTCAATTTTAATCTATTCAGTCAAAGATATTCGACCTTAAACATTAGCCTTTTATGACCAGCATGCAAGACTTCAAATGTCCCACAAAAGACAAGGGAACTCTGAAGAAAGGTCAAGTCCCAGCTCACTAAATGTACATTTTGTATGATTTTGGAAATATTGAGCAACAAAAAGATTCAATGTTTGTTGGGTTATTTTTATAATCCTAGCAAAAAAATCAAACTATGCTTACTATGCCCATTGTCTTAGGTAAAAATTTAAAGCAGGTAGAAAGAGAATGTAGGAAAAAATAATTGAAGATAAAAGTGTTTTTCATTGATGCACAAAAGTTAGAAGGACATCCACATACTAGAGTCTCTTTTATTTTCCATGAATTACAAGAGGATTTCAATATAACTCTTCACTTGATTTACGTCATCCTGAGCTTCATCAGCAGCCACTTGAAGTTCATGAACTCGACCAACATCACTCTTTTTTAGCTTGATGTAGTGATTTCTTGGCATCTACGATGGTTTTCATACAATTTGTTTGAAATCCTTCCAGTGAATTGTTAAGCTGGTCAAGTTCCCCAGTAACAGCATCTAACTGTTGCTAAAGTTGTATCTGCTGGACAATGTTCTCATTGATCCTATGCTTCAGCTCCTTTAACTTTGCAGCGTGATCAGCCTTAGCTCGGGACACCGCAGCCTCAAATTCGCTGATATTGGTCAACAAACCTCACTCTGGCCAGATCTTGACGATAAATTTTCTCCTTCTCCCTACTTAAGATGACTTGTTTCACCACAGCATGGATCTCTTGATATCCAAAACTGCCATGTCCCAGCATGAAGAACAGGGATGACATTTGCAGGATCTTTGAATACAGCTCTTCAAGAGGAACTTCAGATATGATTTTCCATATATTCTTCAATGCCTTCAGATGTGAGAATTGGAGCATCTTTTTCACCTCTGAGTCTGATTCAAAATCACTATCACAGGGGGGAATATAGTCCAGATGTAACGCACTTAAAGAAGTTCCATGTGCTGCTCCTTCCCCACTGACCCATGTTACTTCACTTTCTACTATAGTTGGGGAAAAGGCGGAGGCTTCACCTCCAGATTTAGCCACTGAAATGTATGGCCCTACATAGTCAATTGAAAGTTTTGGTTAGTTCCAAAGGATAAAAAATGTTGATTAAGCTGTCTTACAAATTAAGTGCAGCCACAAATATTATTATCTCTTACCCAACGGTAGATCAACAGCATGAGAAGTCTCCTCCCCATCTTTCCCAGCTTCAACAGGATTTTCAGGATGAGTTTCAAGAAGTTCTACCGGGTTAAGCTCCACTTGAGCTAGCGTCTCTACAATAATAGGGTTGTCTCTACCCCCTTCAGGCATTGGCAGTTCAGCAACTTTCACAGATGGAACTTCACATTTCAACCAATCATGTTCAGATATGTAATAAGAAATTTTTAATAGGATGAAGGATAAAACTCACATCCAAAATCTTATAAATCACATGGTAATTTAACATGATCTAAAATTTCTTCAAAAGATGTGCCAAGTTTCATCATTTCATCCAGTGATATATCAAATTCCTGGTTAGTCTCACCATTGGGAGCATTCGATATGTCTTCTTGGTGACCCCCATTCTGTGGCCTCTAACCCTGGAAATCTTCTTCAGAAAAAATTGTGGAGTTTGTTGCAGTGGCCGCCAAATGTTCTGGTGCAGGTCTTGAACCTAAAGTATCATAGAATGGAAATCAGTTGATGTTTTCATTCAACATTTTATGATGTATTTCTAATTTACCAGAAGAAGGCTCCTCTCTCATTGCAGTAGCAACATGATCAGTACTGGGAAAAGACGTTGGCTCTTCTTCAGAAGCAGCCAAGTCAGCATGAATTTGTGATTATTCACCAGCACCCTCCGTCGTCCTCAAAGGAGGTTTAGTCTTCTCCCTCAAAGGGGAAATTTAATAAGCCCCTACAATCCCAAGAAGTATGAGAAATCTTTTTCATGAGTTAGGATTCATGACTATCTGAAGGACTTACCACTAATGACTAAGTGTTTAGTTGTGGACTTCTTTCTTCGATGTCTTTGCTTCTCTGACTTTTTGGATTTATTGACATCATCACCTCCAAATACATGAATTGGAGAATGAAAAGCCCTATCTAACTTCTCGTCCATGGATTTATTGCTTGGAGACACCTCGTCCAGATCATGAGGAGATTCAGTAGCTCTGGTGGAAGTGCCACCAAGGCTATACTGTGGTGAAGAAACCTGAATAGTTCCTTTATTTACAAGCTGCAGGATGAAGAAAGTAATTTCCTTGAGTTACAAAGATTTAACTGGAGTCAAGTTGCAAAGAAAATAAGGAAAGAGACTTACATCTTCAGGAGCCACGTAACCATGCCACTTCTCATCTACGGAAGCACCAGTCCCCTCAGTGGTGCCATTATACATCATTTCCTTCACCCACTTGGTGATAGGAATGGAATCATCAGTGGAATATATGAGCATATCCAGCTCTCTAATGTAAGCCTACACTTCTTCGGGGTTATCCTAAAAACATATATCTGTAGAATCCTGTATATTCCCTACTCCAAGGATTTGTAGCCCTTCGCATAGGTCTAAACATGCGGTTTCAGCATCGCAATATAAACTCCTCTATGTCTGGACACCCTATGGTCGTAGATATTCATCATGTGCACCAGAAGGCTACGAGGAGGGTCCTACAATCTTGGACTTCAACTTCTTCCTAGCTCCTGCAAGCCCAGATAAAGGATAAGATAATGAAACTTGTTGCTCTATAAAATAATGGCAATTAAATTTCCTTAATGAAGTAACTCACCAGGAGTTGATGGAGTGGGTCTCTTGACTCAAGTAGAAGGATTACATATGAAATGAGGCTGCTTTAATGAATGTCATAACTCATCATCCCCATCCTGAGAATCTGGCAAGTCATTCCTGGGAAATGTACCCAGTAAATTAGCTTCGGGTGAAGAAGAGTCACCTTCCAGATGAAGGTTTTTTTTCCTGACAGTTCTCTTTTTTTCCCCACTCGAGGAACCGAATGATTCAGTACCCATTAAGGGTTTGATGCTAACTAGTTCTCGGCATAACATGTAGTCAAGTGACTCACCACTCTAGAAATGGGTAGATCAAACACTGACCCAATCTTATCTATAGCTGTCAGCATCCAAAGTTGTCGGGCAACCATTGGATGATGTTCTAACCTGACATGCACAAGAGGAGATATAATAATCTGTTTCAGACATTTTAATTGGCATGAAAATATATATGGATCATAGGCCTCACATATAATATCTCCGTCAATTCTAGTGGACAATACACCATATCTGCAAGCCAGCATGTAAGACCTCAATTCTAGGCTAGCAATTCCATCATCAAAAAACTGCCCAGTTGGTGGGTTTCCAAAAGGAATGAAATGGAATTTCATGAACATGCTCAGCCTCACCTTCATATCATAGGGGTTGAGGGACAAAGAAAAAATTTTAGAATATACCTGTAATGATGGCTTGAAGGAACTTCCAGGAACCTATACTCCGCACTGTACAACATAAGTCTTGAAGTGAGTGGTGATCCATCCCCACAAAACTTGGAATAGTACCACTATTCTCAAAGGAGACTTACCCATAAAGACATGGAGAATGCTCCTGTGAATCGTTGCCAAAATTGGGGTGGCAAACCCAACCATTTTCCTCTCAGCCAATTTAGCTACAACAACGATGGTCCCTGGCCTGACGTCTCCCTTCGAATCCCTAACTGGCAGAATATAAACATCGAACCACAAGGTTAAGAAGCCCGAAATATGGGTCTTTTCTAGTATTCTTTGATCCACTTTGTATCCCCACTTTTCAAAGTCTCCTACATCTAGGGTTGTCCAGAATGTGCAAAGAGAACCCCTCTTCTCTATTTTGGGGCCGTTGGTAAGATGAGTATAGGTGGGCCCCTTATACTTCTTCTTGGTAAGAAACATATCCATCCACTCATCTGGATGAATATCCTTTCTAGAATGATTATTGGAGGACTTTCAATTCTTGAGCTTGTGGTAAATTTTAAATAATTTCAAGCCAAAGTCTGAGTTTTCTCCGAATCATTCCAAATCGCCTTTGGGGGGGGGGATGAATTCATCATACATATCACCTAAAATTGGAGCCCCCAAGATCTTGTAGACATCCCACAAATTGATGACTAATTTTCCATGAGTTATATGGAAAGAATTGTTTTTTAGGCTCTAGCGGCTGATTAGCTTTGGCACAAAGTCATCATTCCTATAGAAATATGTATACCCAGCCCAGACGACTTCATATATTGCGACTCCTTTCAAATCCTAGACAACCTATGCACAGTTTTGTCACACCCAATATGCCCACTTCCTAGTCGGCTTCACACCTCCCCCAGGATGAAAGTCCCAACTCTTCTTCCAGCCTTTGGATTGATCCATCTGAGAATTTCCGAAAATGGAGGGATAGAAATGCAGCTGCAGCTCAGGCTTGTGAGGTTTCAGATTTGGAGCACATGGGCTATGATGCATTATAAATGCCTTCTCCACTATTCCCACATTTAAAAATGATCCTCCAACTGAGAAATTTTTTGAAGAAAAGTTGGTGTAAGTTTGAAACAAAGAATGAGGGAGATAGTTCTTTGTCTCTAGAATGTTGACTCCTTGCAGATGACCATGTCCATATAAAGGAAAATAAATGCTCTGTGGGAAATTAAGATGATACTTCTTCAAGTACTTGGCCAAATCTGTGAGAGAACTATCGCAGATATCATAGTAATCGTGACCAACGATGTTCATCATGTCATTAATCCTCTTACTAGAAAACTCATCAGCTTATCCAATTATTTTGGGAGCCATTGAATCTGCACAAAGATCATATAATTGACTTTTATGTAAGTTGGTTTTTCATAAAATTTGTGAATAAATTGGGAAAAAATGTCTAAGGAATTAAGGTGCTCTAGTATAATGTTGGTGCACAAGTCCATGTCGGTCACGCAAGTTTTACCGCACTAGTATTGGCACGCAAGTTAGAAAAGTCACTACAGAAGCGTGACATGAACAGAAGTGTGGACGATCGGAATGCTGAGTCAATTGAATGAACGAGAGCCCAATTGCACGACGAGAGTGAGGTTATTTGAAATCTAGGTGCTTTGCGTGAGAGTGGCACCCATATTTTAGGCGAGGTCTTACCCCTGCGCACAGAAACCTGTGCGCCGATAACTGCGCGCTCAAAAACTGCGCACCCAAAATCCTTGGTTTTCTCCATTACCTCAGAGTGAAATCCTCTTTCATTTTTCGGATCCATCTCTGAGGGGGGACTTTTGTTGATTCTTCTTTCCGTCACAAAGTATAAAAAATGAAAAAGGGGAATACCTTAAGCACAAAGAGATTCATCCTTTGAAGAACATCAAAAATTGAAAAAGGAAAGAACAAGGAACTCTTTAAATATGGGTCGTTCATGAATCATTATGGTTTCACAAGTATAAATGTGCATCAAATATTTTCCGCAAAAGTCACATGCGCACCCAAGGACCTCAGATGGCCTATAAATACCCCCTGTGGGCCCCCAATTTTGAGGATAAAAAATACAAGCCTCAGATTCATGCTCTGGTCACCCAAGTCTCTCTCTGAAGTCTTCCGAACACTTCTAAGGTAATTCTTTACATATAATGGAAGTGATCAAGAGGTAGAATACGACCTATGTATTAGAACTAATCAATACTTACACGCCTAAGTGTCCAGACCTTAAGGGAAATGAAGACACTTGCACGCCACCATGTCCTCTCATGGAAACTAGCGCTCTGCCCTTCTGAGAGCATCTAGGGATAATACTAAAGTCTTAAGCCAAGGCTTGCCCATGTATTACCCTACAGGTTCTCTGTCGCCCAAGTGAACTCCTGTCGTGCAAGTATACTTGCGGAACCAAGACTTGCGTTCCAGACAAGGACTTGTGCGCCTCCTTACAATTCACCTGATTTCTTCAAATTAATCTCTCCTCTTCAAGATATATCCTTCAAAACCCTCTTCAAATCCATTTGTGGCATGGTTCCTTTGTTGGATTCCTTATCTTAAAGGAATTCTGAGAAGTTATTTTGATTGGGCATCCTTCTCAGGAATAAGCCCCAATTCTCCAGTCCCCTTAACCTGGGCCTCCTTCTCAGGAGTAAACCCTAAGTCTCAATTTACTTTATCTTGGGCCTCATTTTCAGATGTAATCCCTAGTTATAATTTCTCTTAACCTGGGCCTCCTTTTCAGGAGTAATCCCCAAATTACAAATCCCCTTAATATGGGCATCCTATGTAACACCCCGAGATTTTATGAGATATATTATTTTTAATTTATTTGATGTTTTATATTATACACTACACAAAGATTAGCTTGTACTATACACAACACCGTATTATCTTGCAGTATACGCAACACTATTCCTAGCTCGTGTTATACACAATTTCAAGTTCGTTTTGTGGAAATTATTCTACACAACATTAAGTATAGATTTTGTTTAATGTATAAATGAAAAATGTTTTTATTATGTTATACGCAACACTAAACAGAGCTTTGACTACATGCAACCCTGACTTGGATTGCATTACATGCAATCAAGACTTTCTTCGATAGCGTGTGTACTATGAAATACCAAGTTTCACTAAACAAGATATTATTATAATATTATTATAAACTAGCCGTTATGAATAGTAATAACCACTTTTCGAAATTTTATAAATTTTTTCTTTCAAAATGGACTTCATTTTTGGATTCAAAACATCGAAATTAGCCAACGGTGAATTTTTTGGTATTTTTCTGAAAACTTTCAATTTTTGACGAATAGTGAAAACACTGGATTACTATTTAAAAACCGACTTTTTATTTAAATAATTATTTATTTTATTTAAATTTATTTTAGGTCAAAATTGATTCATAATTCCAATATATGTTCAATTTAATTCATTTGAGTCATTTTATAATAATTTTAGAGTTATAAAAATTTTATTGAACTTTTCATCGTCTTTTACCCACCTCCTAGGATAATTTGAAAATTTTCATAAAACATAATTTTACTGATTCTGTGAGTGGAATTTTGAAAATATGAGAGAAATTTTTAATATCAATGATTAAAATGTGGTTCAATAAGATAAAAATAATTTTTGGTGAATAGTATCTTTTTACTTTTATTTACCAGGGTTAAAAGTAAATAGGGTAATTAAGGGTAAAAAAGATATTATTATTACCCTAACACATGTTATAATTATATTGGATAAGTATAATTTGACCAAAAATAACTTTAGGACTATAATATTATCATTTAGGTCCACTTGGATTAGATTAGGACATTTATTATTATTTTATTTAAAAAAAGAGTTAAAATAGTTAAAATCAAAGTTTAATAACTAAATTTTTTTAATATAGGGATATACATAACATAAATTCTCTTATAAATTTTCATTATAAATATAAAAATATTTCCTATCTTATGGTATTTTATTTATAATTTTTAGACATTAAATAATATAATTTATTTATGACACAATGGTGATACAGTGATTGCCTAAATAATAAAATGTTAAAATAATTGATATTATAAATACCCAAATAAATGTAATTTCAGACTTTTTATGAATTAAACTAATTTTATAGGTTAATATGACATGTTATTATTTATTTAATTAACTTTTTTAGAACTAATCATGCTATTATGATTTTTAAAAAAAATCCATTACCAAATGGTGTCAAAATTGACATAAAATAGTTTTTTAAACAAATATTATATTATTAATTGTTATAATATTTATTAAAATATAAGGATCAACAAAATTACATATATAAAGTTATATATATTAATAATGAACCACTTTGGGTTCGTTTTTCTTATTATAGTATGTTTATTAACCATATAGTGTAAGAAAACAAGAAGACACAGAAAAAGTTAAATTATTTAACTTAGAGTTAAATCTAAATGATAAGGTTAAAATACTAACCTAAACTTGTATAAAACCTATTCGGTGAGATGAGTTAGACCCATACCCACATTATCTTCGAAATAAAACAATTTTTAGTTATTATAAACCCAATATGACTTTATTATAAAATAATATTTTATGTTTTTTCCAAGGTGCCCCTCTCTTCCCTTATAAAAAGGGCACCGCTTCCCTCTTCTCTTCGCACACTTTTGAGCCTTGAATCTCGGACAAACCCTAAAAATTCCTCTTCTAAAACTATCTATTTATATAATAAAGGTTATTTTCTTCTCAAAGACCAACTCTAGTGCCCTAAGAAGAAGTTTAAAGGAGGTGCGTTGAAGATGAGGTAATCTCTTCTACCGATTCTTTCAAGTTTCTTTAATCTTCAACTTCTTCTTCTTTAGTTGTTTCTTTATAATGTAATAACATCAGTATTAATTATATACGGATATGTTATTATAAATATCAAACAACCCTATTTCACCTTCTATCCATCCTATGGAAAATTAAATCACCACACATGCGTACGTACGAAATACCGTCTCCACGCCATGGTGTAATATGTTTTCCACCACCACCTTACTTGGATGGGTATAATGGTGTAAATAATAACTATATATTGTTATTATAACATCATACTGATTCTGAGATATTATATCATCCAGTTCAACTCAATTCAATAATTATGGGAATGATATCATCGCTTGTCTGTACGTACGGATTACCATCTCCACGACGTGATGAGATTCATTCTCCATGTTAACCATTCAAGAAAGATTATAAAGTATATATAATGAATAAAAATTAAATATATGACATGATAAAACTACTGAATTTATGTATATATATATATATTTCATCTACTTACTTCCATTCAAGTCAATAAGGAAAGGAAAACAGCATTCATGCGTACGTACGGCCTCTCGTCTCCATGAAGGGTGTATTTCACTTCATTTATCTATATATTATATATATATATATATATACTGAACATATATGATATGTAAATCATTATTTACATTCTGGAATTAAGTAAATCATGATATAATTAATAATAATATCAAGAACAACAAGTCCAAACACATATGATAAATAAATCGATTTTACCCAAAATGTTGCTTTAGAATGGAATTTACAAAAGAACGGGTAATATAAAGTCATAAGTGAACCATATATGATATCATAACAATGAATATGATTTTATAATAAGTCAATGACATTATTTAAATCATTATATAGGAGGTTCGGATACATACGAAGCATATCAGACCTAAGGTAAGGGATAATTATTCCAATCCCATTCTAATCCGAGATTGTTTATTCGTAAGTATTTACGAGGGTTATTGTTATCATCAATGTCCATGTTTTCTGAAATTTTTGTTATGTATTCTTAAATTCATTTTTACTAATTTTTGACTTTTACCACTTGTTATGAAAGGAATATTTTTTTTACCAAACAAGGAACTTTTTGACTTTTTGGACAAAAGTACGAGGAGAATATTTTTTTAACTTATACGGAATGAATGAATATTTATAGTTTTATTACGCCTTATTTTCATGAAGATTACCCTACAAGATTTCATAACTATTTTCAACAAAGTCATATTCTTTTAAAATTTTATGGCATTTTGTGAAAAGAATGTGATTTTTTAAAAGAAAGGATATTTTCCTCAAAAATTCATTTCTAGTGTTTTATCAAAACTATTTTCCATATAAGATGACATTATTTCATATGTGTATTTTTCAAGTATAATTTCTCTAAGATTTAAATGGTTTCACTTTTCTTATGATGAAATTATATCCATTTGTTTTATATGGATTATGTTATGATGGGATGATGTTTATAAAACCCATTTTATTCTTTGGGTTATGATGAATGATTTATGTTTATGTTGTGGCACACGTAAGAATGATTTCATTATGAGATGGGTGAGAACTATATCTACCTCTAATGAATTGGGTAAAGATTTATATCTCATGAGATAGACAATTTTAGAATGGTAAGTTAATCCGGATCAGTGTTACAGGACTGAAACGAGGAGTGAACTCGATTCAGAAAGGGACTTTGTCCTCTAAGATTGTCTTGGCAGCATTGCCTTGGATACTATGGAAATCATATCATCTGCTTAATGGTTTTCCACAATTAAATGTTTTATTCCCACACTATTTTATCATGATTAATGTTCCTTTATGACCTATTCCTTACATACTGCCATGATTTATTTCACAACTCATGATTTTGATGTGTAAACTTTATGTTCATTTATTGAATTTCAAATGTATATGGTTTGTTTTATTTTCTCCATGGTTACCCTTACTGAGAATTTGAGCTCACCCTTTATATGTATTATGTTTCTCCAGGATATAAAGAGAGGTTTTAGGTAAGAAAAAAAGGGGAAGATCTTTATGGGAGATGTTGAAGATCTTTCACCACGATTAGATGATTATGTTTCGAGTTTCCAAAGACACTAAACTATTACGATCCATGTGTGTTTGTTTTTTTTTATGTATTATGTTTTCCAAAAAAGTAATATAATTTCCATGTATGTCAAGATTTGGGCCTCTATAGTTGGTATCATAGGAAAGGTTTAGTTAACATTTGGAAACTAGGATGTGAAAACTTTAGTGAGATCCCTAGAGATATTTCTAAGGTATGTCTAGGGATGTCCCTAAGCATAAGTATACGTATAGGTTATAGTCCTAGAATTACGACAATGATCATTGAATTTAACCTAAGCTGTTAGATATTGAAGGTACTCCCCCTTTATTATGTTGTTTTCCCTAACATGATTTTTTCCTCTCAGACTATTCTTTTTGGGTTTTAGAAAATGGCTGTAAATAGGAAGATTCATGATAATGGAGGATATGATGGACAATGGAATGATATTATTCATGAGAAACCAAATGAAACGATATTTGGAAGTCCAAACATCGTTATTATGCCTAATATGAAATCTCATAATATGATCAATAATCTCAACTTTGGTAAGTTTCCCGAATAAGATAATAAGAGAAAGATGGAGTTTCATGATGATCATAGAGGAAAGAAAGTTCAATTTCTCTCAAGTAAATCATGTGGGAAGAGGAATCAAGGAAAATGTTTCAAAAGAATTGGAAGATGATTTGGGTGCAGAAAAGAAGGATACAAATCCAGTAAGTGCAAAGGAAAAGGTTCAGTTGACACCATGAAGAAGGATAATGGTATTGCTACGACATCAACAATGATTTGATGTTATAAATGTGGAATGTATGGGCATTATGAAAACCAATTCCCTAAGGGAAATCTCATGAAGAGAATCAGCATGGTCATATGGGTAGTATTTATGTGAATGATGATGAGGAGACTACAAATGATATATAATATGAAATAAGTGTTGAATCTTGGTTAATGGTTTAAGAAGGTAGTGGAATGATTTATGTTTATCAAGAGTTATGTTGTATAGGTAATGGTACTATGGAATAAAGACACATCTAAGGATTGTTACACTATTGTTTTTCCTAAAGTATTTGAAAGTATATGTTGAATGGTACCGGTAACCATGAAAGGTTAATTCATATATTTTTGGAAAGTAGATGATGTGCACATAATTAAGGGATAAGGAGATAATGAGATATTTTATAGTATTGATTAGCTCATGGATGATATAATGACAATGTGATATCATGGTTGGAGTATATAGAAATTTTGGGATTTTGGTATGTGGAAAGAGTTAACTTTTGATAGCATTCATGTTTTCACTAAGGTTCAATGGGTATTCATTTTTCAAGAGAATACATGATTAAGGTATTCACATGTTTGGAATGTGACCTATAATATATATCTTATATGGGGGATAAATGATGGTATTCACTTGTTTGGTTGATGACATTTCTAGTAATTTGTTTTCTTTATACTATAATATTGGACAGAAGTATTTTCATTTAGCTTAAATATAACACCCCGACCCTAGTTACCCATATTCGGTGCATTATTACATAACATTGGCATGATCACAAGAAAGATCAAAATTCGAAAGACCGATTGGTTTAGTAGCCCTGTAAATACTAGATATATTCATAAAGTTTTACATTACATCATAAGGTGAAAAACTAATACAACAATATATTGTCTCCATAGTCCACACTATTATCCCCTCGTAATATCCCTACAGGACGTTCATAATTTACTTCTTCACATCCTGAGAAAAATAAAACATAGAAAAGGGGTGAGCTAAAATGCCCAGTAAGGATAACAATATAGCGGAAACATTTACAAATAAGAATAAACATTTAAGGCAATGTATAACTAAAACAAAAGCCTTTTAAACTTGAACTTCAGCATAGTATGGAAAAAATAAAATGAAATAATGCCATTTACTTATTCACATGGATATTCTACTAATCGAATAATCACATGCAATATCAATAACCACTTTCATAATGATGTAATGCATAATGCCAGACTATCATAAACACATAGCCAAGGCCTCGTGCCAAGACTACAAATAATATTTTTCCAAGACCTTGTTCCAAGATACTAGTTTGTCTCATGAGACCTACCGATGCATCGAGGAGCTATAGCGGGCTCCACCCATCACATATTAGGTCCAATGCATTCCCATATGAAAAGGTTTAAACATAACATAAACATTCGTATTAAAACCATCATATGAAATGTAAATACTTCATCCATAAACCATGAATGGTATAAAAATAACACATCCATAGTCAAACATATCACAAAACCTTCAATACAATATAGAAGTTTTTTATCATAATAAATGAACTTCAAATAAGAGTAAAATCCATCAAAAGATGATGACATAGATGAAATAAAAACTCTTTTTAGGGAAATATCTCTTTCTATTTTGAAATAATTTAAGAGTCATATATTTATAAAATAAAACATTTTCTTTGAAAATATTCTGATAAGATTGTAATGGAAGCTTCAACAATTTTATAACGGCGTAAAATATCCGCACCCGTCGTATAAGTTAAAAAAAACATTCTTACCTTAATTCTGTCGAAAAGGTTAAAAAGAACCTTGTTTGGAAAACGATGGAAATATTCCTTTATAAACCTCTTATAAAAAAGTCAAACAAGGGTATAAATGACTTTAACCCATATTATAGTAAATAGTAAAAATGTTTTGAAATACATTTTTAAGAAACATGGATGTGGCTGATAAAGAAGTCCTAGTAGATTATTACATATAAACAACCTCAGATAATAAAGAGATTGAAAAATAAACCCTTACCTTGATATTTTCCTTGGTTGGGGGTAGGTTAACCTCATTTATAATAGTGAAATAATTGTTATTAAATTATACAAGAATCATATATATTAATATGATATCATATATGATCTTTTAACATTGATTTGTTAATAATATCTTAGTATTATCGTTGTTTTGGGTGTTAACTTACTCATTTTATTTTATATGTTTTGTTAAATAAGTCGTGTTTGTCCTGGATAGTTTGTATCTTAATAATATCCAGAATGATATCAAGTTCTTAGATACTATTATCAATCATCAAATGAGATTTATACTTGAATGGATACGATGGAGAATGAATCTCATCGCGTTCGTGGAGATGGTAGTACGTATGTATGCACGAGAGACAATATCATTCTTTTGATATTAAAATAATATATAATTGGATTGTATATCATATATAAAAAATCATTATCATGTTACCTTTATTATTTACATGAATTAAACATCATTATTATACCCATCCAAATAATAATTTATTGAATAACAATTACACCACGATGTGGAGACGGTAAGTCGTACGTACGCACATATGGTGAAATGTTATTCAAATGATGGATAGAATACTGAATATTATTGTACCATATTTATAATAACATCACAGTATATATAAGATACTGGAGTAATTATTTTATAATGGTAATAACAAAGAAAGAAGAAGTGGAAGAAGAAAGGAACTTGAAAAAGGGTGGTGAAATCATTACCTCTTCTTCGAGTTCTTCCTTTTTATTTGATCAAAAGGGCTCTTAGGTTGGCTTTCTAACTAAAGTAAGGCCTCTAGGATGAAGTTAGGGAAGTTGAGAGAGTATTTGGGTAGATTTCTTCCGAACCAAAAGGCTTTCAAGGTGTGAGTTAATGAGAAGGGAGAGTGCCCTTTTATAAGAGGGGTGAGGGGCACCTTTGGAAAAGATAGAAATATTATTTCATAATAAATTCATATTCGGTTTCTAATGGATCCAAAGTGGATTATTTAAATTTTAAGGTGGGGGTAGGTCTAATACCACTCAACCAATATAATTTAGACAGGTTTGGGTCATTATACTAACCTTATATTTAAGTATTAACTCTTAGTTAATTAGTTTCACTTTTACAATGTCTCTTTGTATTTTTATATTATATGGTCAATAAACTTACTATATACATCCAAGAGACCCCCAGTGGTCCATTAATGATACACCTATCATGATATAAGTCTCTTGGGCAAACCTTATATTTTTAAGAATTTAATATCAATTAATAATATAATATTTGTTAAAAACTCTTTTATGTCAATTTTGACACTATTCAATAATTGATTTTTGTAAAAATAATAACCGAATGATTACTTCTAAAAAAGTTAATTAAATTATTCCTAACATGTCATATTAACCTAGGAAATTAGTGTAATTCCTAAAAAGTCTCAAATTATATTTATTTGGGTATCTACAATATCAATCATTTTAATTTTTCACTATTATGGTAATTAATCCATCACCATTGTTTCATATATAAATTAAATTATATAATGTTTAAAAATTATAAATAAAATACCATTATGTAGGAAATAATTTTATCTTTCTAATTAATATTGATAGTCGAAAATTAAACATATATAACCTTATGTAAAAATTGGTTTTCTAAAAGATATATGCTTGTGTCATTTTTGTATTCATTTTAACTTAATTAAAATAAAGTGTCCATATCACTTAAAAGTGGCACCATGGGGTCCCAAAATCGACCCAAAGATGCCCAAGGTATAACATGTATCAACCAATAAGTTTAGGACACGATTTAGGGTAATTAGTTTTTATTATAATATTATTTTTAACCCTTATTTAACGGATTTACCCTTTAACCATGGTAAATAAAATATTTACCGAAATAATTATTAAAAATGTCTAAAAATAAAAGTTACCTATTTACACAATTTGAACATCCTGATTCCAAATATGGAATCCATTTTTCCAAATTCAAAACACATAAATTTCAGAAATTAATTTAAAATTAATTCCGGCTGTCATAACAAAAAAGCGTGTTTTTAAGATATAATAACTTTCAAAAGATTGATACTTGTTTATGTTCGGTTTAATTGTGAAATTATGTCCAATGACCAAAATTGTATTAAATGGTAAAAATATATTCTAAATATACTTTAAAACCACTCAAATTCATAATTTATCACTATTAATTTTTTTGATTAAAAAAGTTGTTTTTAATTAAAATTTAGTAATTTTCACTATTCATCAAAATATTAAAGTTATCCAAAAAGTACCAAAATTTCACCTTAGGCTAAATTCGATACTCCAAATCCAAAAATGAAGTCCATTTTGAGATATAAAATTTCAAAAAGTAGGTATTCCTATTCATAACGGCTAGTTTGATTGGTTGTGGTGTGTGTTAGAACTCGATGTTGCGTACAACACACGCTATTGCATTATTCCAAGAGAAGCATACCGTAGAAGCTTGGGGTGTCACATTAAAGGTTGGAATGGATTAAGTTGGACATCAGAAACAATTGTTTAAGGCTAGAACATTTTTCACCACTATTTCTGGAATGTTATAATAGTGTAGTTTTAGAAAAAGGACAACCCATACGATGAGCGACAACCCATCGCGTCGGACAAGGTTGTGGGAATCGAACCCACAATCGAAGTGCGACAGGCCTTTATTGCCTACCACTGGCCTACAGAAAGTCCCTGGTTAGTAGAAAATAGTTTTATTTTATTAAGCATGATGATAGATGAAGTATAAGTCCATTTTGGAACCATATCCGATTAATCTCACCATAGATGGACTTATGTATATAACTTTTGCTAACCATATGTTTGAGAGAGATGGAATGACATATCATTATATCGCATGATCTGCTAACACTTCGCGAAAGACAAATTCAACTTCATTTCTTTAAGAGATGAAGTGGAAATTGTTTGAGGCACGAGCAACGTTGAGATTGTACCAAAACCATGTAAGCATTTCTTTTAATTCAAAAAATTTTCGACTTTAGGGAAATGATCTTGAAAACCAAAAATGTTGTCCTAGTGCTCTCATATCTGATAAATCAGATGGTACCTTAGATCATCACAATTTTATGTCTTTGTCAATGTTGGATTTTTTGTAGCCCTATTCTCTACCACTCTCCATCACAACTTGACGGTTAGATTTCTCTTCCATATCCATATTTTCACCTATGAACTCTTATGTGGGAACCCAAGTGATGAGTTACGTTGGGTATCTATTTTGTTTCTAATGTTCATTTTTAAAAGCAAGTTTAGTATTCCTTTTTACAATGTGGGTTTCTATGAAAGAAACTCTCAAGTAATAAACCATTTATAACCCCGATGAATTTCGAGGGTGAAATTCATTTAAAGGGGGGTAGAATGTAACACCCAGAGATTTTATGAGATATATTATTTTTAATTTCTTTGATGTATTCTATTATACAATACACCATGATTATCTTGTAATATAAAAAACATCGTATTAGATTGCAGTATACGCAACACTATTCTTGGCTCGTGTTATACACAATCTCAAGTTTGTTTTGTGGAAATTATTCTACACAACATTTAGTATAGATTTTGTTTAATGTATATATGAAAAAAGTTTTGATTATGTTATACGAAACACTATACAGAGCTTTCACTACACGTATACTTGACTTGGCTTGCATTACACTTAATCAAGACCTTCTTCTATAGCGTGTGTATTACGCAATACTGAGTTTCACTAAACGAGATATTATTATAATAATATTATGAACTAGCCGTTATGAATAGTAATAACCACTTTTTAAATTTTTTTTAAATTTTATCATTCAAAATGGACTTCATTTTTGGATTTGGAATATCAAAATTATCCACGGGTGAATTTTTGGTATTTTTCTGAAAACTTTCAATTTTTGATGAATAGTGAAAACACCGGGTTACTATTTAAAAACCGACTTTTTATTTAAATCATTATTTATTTTATTTAAATTTATTTTAGGTAAAAATTGATACATAATACATATATAAGTTCAATGTAATTAATTTGAGTCATTTTATAATAATTTTAGATATATAAAAATTTAATTGAACTTTTCACCGTCTTTTACCCACCTCCTAGGAGAATTTGAAAATTTACATAAAACATAATTTTACCGCTTCTGTGAGTGAATTTTGAAAATCTTAGAGACACGGTTAATATCAAGGAGTAAAATGTGGTTCAATAAGAAAAAAATAATTTTTGGTGAATAGTAACTTTTTACTTTTATTTACCATGGTTAAAAGTAAATAGGGTAATTAAGTGTAAAAAAGATATTATTGTTACCCTAACACATGTTCTAATTATATTGGATAAGTATAATTCGACCAAAAACCACCTTAGTAATATAATATTATCATTTAGTTCCACTTGCATTAGATTAGGACATTTATTATTATTTTCTTTAAAAAAGAGTTAAAATAGTTAAAATCAATGTTTAATAACGAAACATTTTTTAATATAGGGTTTTACATAAGATAAATTCGAATATAAATATTCATTAGAAAGATAAAAATATTTCCTATCTGATGGTTTTTTATTTAAAATTTTTATACATTAAATAATTTAATTTATTTATGAAACAATGGTGATGTAGTAATTACCTAAATAATGAAATATTAAAATAATTGATATTATAAATACACAAACAAATGTAATTTGAGACTTTTTATGAATTAAACTAATTTTATAGGTTAATATGACATGTGTTTATTCACTTAATTAACCTTTTTAGAACTAATAATGCTATTATGAGTTTCAAAAAAATCAATTAACAAATAGTGTCAAAATTGACATAAAATTGTTTTTAAAACAAATATTATATTATTAGTTGTTATAATACTTTTAAAACTATAAGGTTCTCACAAATAACTTAGATAAAGTTATATATATTAATTATTAACCACTTGGGGTTCATTTGTTTTGTTATAGTATGTTCATTAACCATATATTTTAAGAAAACGAGAAGACACGGTAAAAGTTAAATTATTTAACTTAGAGTTAAATATAAAAGATAAGGTTAAAATAGTAACCTAAACTTCACTAAAACCTATGTTTTGAGAGGATTTCGACCCATCCACACTTTTTCTTCTAAATAAATAAATTTGGAGCTATTATAAACTGAATATGAGTTTATTATAAAATAATATTTTATGTTTTTCCAAGTGTTCTCCTCTCCTCCCTTATAAAAAGGGCACCCCTTCCCTCATCTCTTCACACACGTTGGAGCCTTGAAGCTCGGAAAAACCCTGACAATTAATCTTCTAGAACTATATATTTATATCATAGAGGTTCTGGTCTTCTCAAAATACCAACTCTAGTGCCCTAACAAGAAGTTTAAAGGAGGTGCGTCGAAGAAGAGGTAATCATTTCTACCGATTCTTTCAAGTTTCTTTCTTCTTAAAATTATTCTTCTTTAGTTGTTTCATTATAAATTAAAAACATAAGTATTTATTATATACTGATATGTTATTATAAATATTAAACAAACCTATTTCACCATATATCCATCCTATGGAAAACTAAATCACCGCGCGTGCGTACGTATGGAATACCGTCTCCACGCCGTGGTGTAATATTTTTTCCACCACCACCTTACTAGGATGGGTATAATGGAGTAAAGAATGACTATATATGGTTATTATAACATCATACTAATTCTGAGATATTATATCACCTACTCCAATTCAATTCAATAATTATGTGATAGATATCAACCCTCGTGCGTACGTACAGATTACCATCTCCACGATGCGATGAGATTCATTGTCCATGTTAACCATTCAAGAATGATTTTAAATTATATATAATGAATAAAAATGAAATATATGACATTATAAATATACTGTATATATATATATATATCATCTACTTACTTCCATTCAAGTCAATAAGGAAAGGAAAAAAATGTTCATTCGTACGTACGGCCTACCGTCTCCATGAACGGTGTATTTCACTTCATTTATCTATCTATTATATATATATATATATATTTAATATATATTATATATAAATCATGATTTACATTCTGGAAGTAAGTAAATCAAGATATAAGTAATAATAATATCAAGAATAACAAGTCCAAACACGTACGATAAATAAAATGATTTTACCCCAAACGGTGCTTTAGCATGGAATTTACAAAAGAACGGGTAATATAAAGTCATAAGTGAACCATATATGATATCATAACAATGAATATGATTCTGTAATAAGTCAATGACATTATTTAAATTATTATACATGAGGTTTGGATACGTACGAAGGATATCGGACCTAAGGTAAGGGATAATTATTCCAATCTCATTCTAATCTGAGATTATTTATTCGTAAGTATTTACTGGGGTTATTATTAATATCCACTTCCATGTTTTCTAAAATTGTTTTTATGTATTATTAAATTAATTTTACACATTTTTTACTTTTACAACATGTTATGAAAGAAATATTTTTTTTACCATACGAGTAACTTTTTTACTTTTCCGACAAAAGTACAAGGAGAATATACTTTTTACTTATATGACATGAATAGATTTTTATGGTTTTATAACGCCTTATTTTCCTGAATATTACTCTATAAGATTTCATAACTATTTTCAACAAATAAATATTCTTTTACAATTGTGTGTCATTTTGTGAAAAGAAAATGATTTTGAAAAAGAAAGGATATTTTCCTCAAGAATTCATTTCAAGTGTTTTATCAAAACTACTTTCCATCTAAGATGACATTATTTAATATGTGTATGTTTCAAGTATAATGTCTCTATGATTTAAATGGTTTCACTTTTCTTATGATGAAATGATATCCATTTTTTATATGTATTATGTTATTATGGGATGATGTTTATGAAACCCATTTTATTCTTTGGGTTATGATGAATGATTTATGTTTATGTTGTGGCACACGTAAGAATGATTTCATTATTAGATTGGTTGGACCTATATATCCCTCCAATGCATTGGGTAAAGATTTATATCTCATGAGATAGACAAGGCTAGAACAGTAAGATAATCCAGTTCAGTGTTACAGAACTGAAACGAGGAGTGAACTCGATTCATAAAGGGACTTTGTACACTAATATGGTCTTGGCAGCAATGCCATGGCTACTATGGAAATAATATCATGTGATTAATGGTTTTCCACAATTAAATGTTTTATTCCCAAACTATTTCATCATGATTAATGTTCCTTTATGACCTATTCCTTACATACTTCCATGATTTATTTCACAACTCATGAATTTGATGTGTAAACATTATGTTCATGTATTGAATTTCAAATGTATATGGTTTGTTTTATTTTCTCCATGCATACCCTTACTGAGCATTTGAGATCACCCTTTATATGTATTATGTTTCTCCAAGATATAAAGAGAGGTTTTAGGTAAGAAAAAAAGGGGAATATCTTTATGGGAGATGTTGAAGATCTTTCACCACTATTAGAAGATTATGTTCCGAGTTTCGAAAGACACTAAACTATTACTGTCCTTATGTGTTTGTTTTTGTTATTTATTAAGTATTCTATAAAAGTAATGTAATGTCCATGTACTTCATGTTTCGGGTATCTACATCCTACTTAGGAGTAAACCATAGTATTAATTTCTTTTGATTTGGGCTTCCTTTTTAGAAATAAAACCCAATCTTAAGTCCCCTATAATTTGGTAATCCTTATTAGGGGTAAGTCCTACGTTAAGTATCCAAATCTCTATAAAGAACATATATGTTTATGGACCTTGTTCCCGGGATTCTTCCTTGAAGTAAGTCCAGATCTTTATATATTTGGACAGTCATCAATATGTAAGCCCCACATCATTTCTTATGATTGCATCATTCATTGCACAATCAACAGGTTTTACTGATACATCTTGTTTCTCACACCGAGTATGAATCACGTGATATTAGAGCGTAAAAGTAATTATGAAATTTCTCTTTGGGCCATAAATCATGCATAAATATCATACTTATTCACTCAAACTACGTGGGTTCTGATTCCTTTTCAAACAAAGATACGTAGGTAGCCCATCTGTGGGTACGATCCAAACTCTAAAATAATCCAATCTTTCTGAATGACATTAAACTTCAAGTGCCGCATTGAGTGGCTTTAAAACCATTATGGTCATCCAAATGACCAAGGTAATTAAATATAATGTATGGAAGGATACCATTGGCTAAGAATCAATAATTCATATAGATGATTCTCTATTGATGAAGAACCTCAAATACATATAAAAGATTATCTAAATCTCCTACATATCAATCATTGATTGCAAGATTTAAAGGAAAAACTCATTTTCATGCTTGGTAAATTAATAAGGATTCATGAACAAAACTCAAATCTATAAGAGAGTCCCAGAGTAGACAATAATTCCCCCCAAAAGGTGTAATGAGTCTGACCTCCCATCCTCTCGACCAATGCAAATTATTAAGCCTCATTAGTCCAAAACTAATGGGAACCTACATTTGGAAAGTAGGTCCAAATGGATATATAATCATTTGATGTTTCAAGTTCTATGAATAAACCCATTAGAAACTGATTGGAATGTTTTAACCTTAAACATACTAGGTCCTCTGCATTTCCAGAAGAAACAACAATGAAAATGAATCTACCAAAAGATAAAATTATCCTATGTATAGATATTTTTAATATCAAAATTAAATATTTAATAGATTAAAATGAACTAAATTAGTTAATTTATAATATAATTGAAGTTTTTAACATTTAAAAAAATTAAAATTAAAATTTATCCATATATATTATTTAAATGGAAGGAAATTGATTTAATAAAAAATCAGTATATTTCAGTATTCATTGAAACATGAAAATTTTAAGAAAAATCCCAAATAAATCACCTTATGAAAATAGTGATATGATTATTTAAAGATTTATTTTAATTTTATCGAAAATAAATTAAAAAATGTGTAAATTTTTTTTAAAATTATGTTTTCAATGCATGAGAAACCTTACTTTTATAAAAAAAATTCTTTTTCAGAAAACATTTCATTTTTATATAAATGATTCTTAATTTGTTTATAATAAAAAAATTGATAAATTTATTTTTACCCGTGTAAACTAAATAATTTTCATAATTTAATTGGAACTATTCTTAATATTAAATTTCATGTCTATGTTATAATGTTATATTAAATTATAGTTCATTTAGACTTAGGGTTGTTTGTTCTACAGACTATCAAAGATATTTTATTTAAAGAAATATTTTGAAGGGGTTATTTATGATCAATGTTTCTTATTTCATATTATTTTAATTACAATTTTATTACTTTAGAATTTAATGGTTTTAAAATAATTCATATATATAGTGATATATGTTCTCAATTATTTGTGATAATGTAATTTGATGCACAAATATGTTTTCTTAAAAAATGTTTTTATTGTAATTTATTTAATGAAATAAGAATTAGTGTTTAGAAATTTTAATTTTTTTGGACAAAATTTACTCCATATATGTGATAATATCTTCAATGAAGTTTTGAATTAATGTTTTATGAATAATTAAAAATGATTTATTTATGAATGAAAAATTATAGCATAAATTTTTTTTTTGGAAAACTATCTACCCACTTTAGTTGTCTGAAAAGATAATTTTTTTAAACTGTTTAAAATAAAAATTAGTTACTTTATAGTTATAAAAATACAATTAAGATCATTTGAATTAATTGTATGCATGATTATGGAATAATAATAGTTTTATTCTAAAGGTTAGATTAGAAAAATGTTTTGTCTCACATTTTTTATAATTATTTTTAAATTTAAACCAGTCGCATATAAAAATTGAATTTCATAAAGTGAATTAAATATTTTGAATCAGAATAATTTAAATAATTTAATATGGTTAAAATAATTTCTTTACATAATGAATAGTAAAAAGATTAAAATATTTTCTTTCAGAGTTAAGGTTAAATAACGTATATAATATGGTCAAAATAATGTTCTAGGAGATAAAATGAGATAAAAGATATAAAAATACTATTTCATGAAATAATTTATTAAAATATCATTTTATATTATAAATGAAATTATTTAATAGACACTTTTACACGAATGTAAAATAATAATATTTTTATCCATTAAAAAATCATAGTGTGCACATCTTCCTTCTAATAAAATGATACACCAACACATTCTAATTTACAAAACAATAAAAAAATAAAATCCCACAAATCCAATTAATATATTTTTTTAAATTTTATATCCAAGAGGTAGAGGTGATTTTGTTCTAGTAATTCCATTACAATGGTCCTTAAGATACGATCTAATGGAGGCCAAATGGAAAATAATTATTTATCTTACACGACCTCTTTCAATTTATTTCGTCTTTTACCCCTCCAAATATATTGTATCCTTAATAAAATAATAAATTATGTATTTTAAATATTGAAAATTGTTATTAATGTGATGGATCAACCATTTTCCATATTTTAACCATCAAATTTGAAATGAAAAATATCACCTATACTTAGATGTGGATTTTTCTCTTCACATGGCTATATGATTCATTTTCATCGCTATAGATAATGGGTCATTATCATGATTAAATTAATAATTATATATAATATTTATTATATAATTATACCTCAATAATTATATGTCCTTATCAACCTTATTACCCTTTAATTCGTTTAAAAACAAAAATGTCAGTCAAGCATACATGTGGAATTCAACCATAGTGATGAAATGTGATTAATTTTTTAATTTTTTTTACAAGGAATGTAATGAGGGTATATTTAATGAATATATTTTATAAAAATTATAGAAATTTATTTCTTAAAATTTAACTATTATTTATCTTTCCTTCGTTCAAACATTTAGAAATTTGAAGCATCATTGATGTGTACATATAAACTATATTCTCCATGAAGTGGTCTATATTATTTTAAAGTACTTCATTAATATAATTATGTTAAAATTCATTATAATGAATAAATATTATCATGATTTTATGATATATATTTTTATGCAATTATTCTGTGAAAAAGTTGCATGAACCAAAACCCACGTATCAAAACATGCATGTGAAAAAATATCAGTTTTTACCCAAATTTCATTAAAAGGGTTATTTTTAATAAAATTATAATTTTAAATTAAAATATTTTTATTAGATATTAATTTATAAATGAAAATTTTTCTATAATAACTGTATAATAAATTTATATTCAATGAAAATGAGAATCAAACATATACGATGTAAGATAACAATTATGATAAGATATTTATGTTTCAACCCAATTTTATTTGTAATTATTTATCATTAAATATATATTGAGGAAATTAGATGATAATTATCATATAAAAAATATAATTTTTATAATTTGGATCATTATTGACTAACCTTGACATAGTTACTTATCTAGTTGTAACACCAACATAGGGTTGTATTGTCAAATTTTTAATTTTGATATTGAGACAAAATGAATACCCTAGTATAAAAAGGGTGATTTATGTGCCATAATAGATTCACTGATTCATTTAATATATTTGGTTTGATCAACTGAATATCTAATGGGTCTATTGATCATTAAGAAACTATGAATTTGATGGAAGGATTATAAATATTGGAAAAAATAGTAAATGTTTCAAAATAAATTTTGAAGGTGTATCAATTGATTGATATTGGGAAACTAGTTTTAATTACCTCACCAATTGAAATTGGAACCCACAAATGAATAAAATAAATTATATTACAGAAACACTGATATTCAGAATTTTATTTTTTTCCTCATAATATTTATTTTTTGTATATTTAAGATAAATTTTATGAAAATTTTATCTTTATATAACATAATGTGCATAACAAATAATGGACCATATAAATTCTTGGAAGGACTTATAAACAATAAATATAATGTTTTATATTTGGCCAGATGATAATGGAATGAATGATCCTATATTTCATTAATGAATAAACATAGATAAAAATATATTCAATCTAATTTTAGAACATGTGAAATTATATTATTTGTACTAAAAGAACCTCTGAAGGAGTGGTTACATAAAGCATCATAGATTAAATGAATTTAAAAGTCAGGAGTTAAATATTCTGTTATAATAGTTGTATGATTTGGAATTACATGCATTATGAACTACAAAGGATAATGTGGTTTTACTCCAACATTGAAAAATTTTCAGATAACTATTTGAGAAAACTATACTACCTTTTACGATTGAAATTTTTTACGATAGATCAATATTAATACTTTTTAAAATGTGGATTACCATTAATATATTATTTTTTCTATCATGAAGAATTTAAAATTATATTTTTTCAATGAAAATGAATTATGTGGTCACATATTTTATCAATTGATGTATCCAATTGTGAGGTATTTTATTTTCATTTTTTATCTTATGTAAACCATTATTAACACTTCATGAAATATGTAACTATGTTTTTTTTAATTTATTTCACTGTTACCTTGGTAATATTATGTTTTTTGTAAGGGATTTATTTTTTGATGCTATTTAGTGGATGAATCTCATAACTATTATTCCCAAATTTTATATGATATTGAGACTTCATATAGCCATGTTAAATGTTTTGAATACATATTGACTCAATGTCAACTACAATGGAATTAAAAAATACCTTCTACTATGGATGAAATGTTTGGTGTATTTAAAATATTATTATTAAATAAATTATATTACTAAAATCAAATTGATTTTTGATAATAAATAATGAAATTTTAGTTTCATGTATGGATGAAATTACGATACTAACACATTGAAATCTACGAAGTCTGGCATGAAATGGGAATGATAAAAAAAAGTGGTTAATAATGATATTTATAAATGGTATAAAAATATTGTAATTTAAAAATATTGAATTCAATAAGGTTTTTAAGTTGAAATAATTTTTTTAAATGTAAAAATATATATTATTTTTTACCACATGAATAATGATACTCGGGATTAGATTATGGAATCTTTGATATATATGGCCTGAGGTCCCATAAAATACTATAAAAAGATCAACACTTATAATTTGAATGGATTTAAATTTCAATAATTCAATTCCGAAGAGGTTTTAAAAACATTATTGTGTTATATATATATTTTATGAATTGTGACTCTATATATACTTGTATGATATTATTGAATTAATTTACCATTAAAACATTTAGTTGTTCTATTCAAATTAATATGGGTAAATATTAAGATGTTTGTTAAAAGAGATACATTCCAATTTACTTCTATGATTCCATATTTATTCATGGATGTTCATGATTATGAGTTTTATGATTTGTATATCATCTCCTCAAAAGAAAAAATTGTATAATATGTATAAGAATTAATAGATGACAGTTTGAGTGATGTTTTTCATATAAAAATAATACTTTTATGATATGGGAGATGATGTTGAATGTTTGGACTCTTACATGAAATCCATTCAAATATAAGAAATTGTTTTATTATAAAATCTGATATTGAAAATATTTGTTTATTTGCAGTGTATGAATAAGAATAAGTATTGATAGAGTGGGATAATGACATGATTAGAGGAAAATGTGATTGTATTCACACTCATCAGTTAACATACCAACCATCTATGATATATTTCATATAAATCATGTAATTTATATATTTTTTCATATTTAAAATCTTTTGTATGCATGAGTTGATTAATTTTGAAAATAATTCCATATTTTACATATGTGTAGTTACTCATTAACATGGTTATATATATTATGTTTTTATATACATTGTATATGTTATAATTTATATATTTTTTTCATAATGAATTAGTGAAAATATATGTCATAATGTTGTTTTTATTTATATAAATGAAAAGAATATCAATGAATTTGTGATACATATTGAAATAAACTATATGATTACATTCCCATGACAATATGTGAATCTACAATGATTCCTGATACCCCTCTTTCTCCCTTCCAATTAAATATGGGACTCCTTTCATATCCCTCTCAATTGAATCTTACACACAACATATCTCCTTTAAATCAGGTTATGACACACTACCTTCTAATTTAGAGGGTTCAGTACATGATGAATGTATTGTGAGGGGACATGTAGTAACTCTTTTATGTTTATAAGTATATTGGGGGATGAAAAATATATTTAAAAACTATAAAGTGAATATAGTGATTGAATTTTTAAATTCTAATAGATAATTTTTTCAAAAAATACGGAAACAATTTTACTATTGAGAAAATTATTAATAGGCCAAATGTGTGTAATATATATTCAATTAAGATAGATTTATTCTTTCACTATTATGATATCCACAACATTCAGTAATAGGGTAGAAAATCCATAATCACTGTACTCAAAAAATGCTATAGGGTGTGATGGTTTGTTCACTGAAAAATAAATTGGGTGAATTGTAACAGAAGATGACTAGATGTGTCTCCAATTATATTGCAATGATTTATACAATTTTTCAATAGGAAAAATAGAAAATTTAATAATCATCTAATAAATAAATATTAGTTCAACATTGATATATATATATATATATACACGACATTGTTTAATTTTCAATCAAATTCCCATACATGCACATGGATATGGGAGTGGGGATGAAGAAGTAGATGGAAATAGTGATGATCCTACTTCCTATGGTAGTGATGACTATTTATTATAGATTTAGAGGTGGTTTGTCTTATCTAAACTCATGAAAAAATAACATAATGGTATGATAATTGAGAAATAATGTTGTGGTTTTAATGGACTATTGTGTTTTGATAAAAACATTAATTAATTTATATTAGATCATTCATATAGTTATTTCAAATCCATTGTTTTAAGATATTATTACTTTTTATTTATTAATTTATTTAAAATCTGTTCTCGATTAATAATTATATTTTAGTTTATACTCTTTCATGTATTTTTTATGTTTCTAATTAATTGGAAATGGTTTCATTGATGGTGATGTTGTTAATAGATGACATTTATCCTATTTTCATTTTATTTTGTATTTTTGGGGTGTTTATATTTTATATATTTTTTATAAAATAGTTAAAATTTTATGTTCAAAGTATTCTCTACATATGTTAAATAATCCATTGATGGTATTAACGGACTTTAAAGAATAAGTAATTTTGGAAGAAAAACTATCTGAATAAAATTGAAAAAACCACTACAAAATAATGTTTCACGACACTTCCTCTGAACTAAAAAAATGGTGAATGTGACACAGTTGGATTACTAATTAAAAATTTATATGAGGTCAAATAAACTACCATAGAAACATAATCAAATGATCTGAACTACCACCAAACCAAATTAAACCAAACATGTCCCCTAAATTTTTTATATTGTACCTAAAGTCTTATATAGAATTTATCATTATATTAATCACAAATAATTATGTTAAATTAGTTTTTTTACATTATTAATATATTATTTAATTTTAATTTCAGTATCATTATTCCCTTCATTCAATTTATTACAATGTTTTATTTAGTTACTATAATAGTGATGTTCACAATGAATGTTTTGGGGTCATCAGAATTATGTCCTTGAGACAACATATATTCAATGATAGTGATAAAATGGGTTATAGTTCAATTACCACTACATATTTGAACATTTAATACATATCATATTTACATAATAAATACACTTTTTGAAAATCTATATTATAAATTAATGAAATGTTAATCACATCACTTCATAGAAAAGTTAGTCTATATATATGTATGAATAATGTTTGTAACTACATACATTGTTGAATGGAAATAACATAAAAAATAGTTTTATTTTTTAGGATCCTATATATTTCCTAAATGGAATGAATATTTATTAAATTTATCATTATTTACATTTGTATGGTTAAAATGAATAACAAATAAAATTCCATCATTTAAGTGGTAGTTAACATATAATAATGAGTGATGGTGTTATTTTCCATCGAATGATAGATTTAGAGGGTAAGTAATATATTATATTTACATAATAATAAGAAATTATAAAATATCATTTATACTATTTTTATTCATATTTTTAACTATGAATATTATCCCATGTTGAACAATAAAAACATCGTTCTGTCAATATGGCAGTCGATACATACTCACGAGTGATGTTTTTATTTCCTATATGATAGAAACATATTTGAAAATTGGTTATTAAATCATCATAATAATTTTTTTTCATATGTTATATAAAAATTTTATTATGTCATCATGGTAAAATAAAATATCATTAGGGTATACATGGAAAAAAACTTTAAACCTCTCTTAATAATTATAAATATTTTTTAAAAAACATCTACTAGATTACACCATAAGAAATATTATGATTATATGATTGTGAGAAAATAAACTTCATAAGTGGTGAGGTTGGATTATATGTTATTTGGGGGGAAATTTCATTAGATAAATGGATCTAATTTTTTTGGAAGAGAGGAGTGGAGATGCCCTATTATAAGTGAGGTAGATAGAAATATTATAAATACCAAAAATATTAACATATAATGAGTGTATAACTAATTCAAAAAGAAATCAAAGATTAATATAATTTAATATAATTATTATAAATTAAAAATATAACAAATAAATGGTAATTAAATAGTTTTCTCTTTAATGTTTAGTTATATTTTTTTATAACCCCATTATTAACACTATTCAATTATAAGAGATGCAACAAATATTTAATTATATATTGTACCTATAAGTAATATTAAAAACTCAAGATGGAACAATCATGCACCAATAATGATATCCTCATTAAATTATTATTAAATTAAGTTATTATTTTATTTTTAAGATTCTTTGGTGATTAAAAAATTAAACATTAAATAATGAATTATGTGAATTTATGGACAACCCCAAAATATTTGACTTTAAAGGAAATAAAGAAATAATTTAATCCAAATTAATAAACTAACATAATAACTAATACATCCTGATTATCGATATTTTTCTTATAATATTTTAAATAATATAAATATTATCACAGCTAATATTATTAAAACTAGTTATTTTTTTCTATTCTTCCTCAATCATTACATCAACGATTCCTATGAATTTTAAATAATTATAATATATTTCAAAAATTAAAAATAAATATACATGAAATAAAATTATTATTAATCATAATTTTATTGTTTGTTTATTTATAATGTGTATTTACTCTAATAAAAATCATAAGATGAAGTTTAAGATATAATATGACACAAAAGGATGTTTCATTAAATAAAACATTTTTTATGTTGTAAACCAAATGATATTTCAAAATAATACACCAAAAATATTCCATTGAAGAGTATTGGTATAAATAATTCTCATAACAATAAATAATTCATCTATTTTTTGGTATGCTTCTCATTTTGTACTTAATTTCAATTTTTAGCTTAATTAACCTATTCATCAGTACTAATTTTTTTATCTCAAAAAATTCTATATGTTTCCAAACATTAATTATCCATATAAAAAGTATAGAAATTATTTCTATAATTTTTATACAAATTTTAAAATATTCATTTTCTATAAGGGTATGAAATAAATTTTTTATATAAGTTTGTAATGTTCAATGAAAAACAATTTTCTAAATAATTCGTTTTTATGCATTAGAATAAACTTATGAAAAATTCAAATATACCAGAAATTACTATATAATTAAATATATATATATATTTACTCTATGGATTATATGTTACAATAAAACGAAGTACAAAATATGACTTTAATTAGTACCTTTTTATTAATGAAATGACCCATTTTTTTAAAAAGCACAATTATAACTATTCAAAAAAAACATTATTTTTCAATAAATATATACCAAATTAATTCTATAAAAATTTATAATTATTAAATTTAAAAACGTTGTTAATTTTTTTTAATATTTTTAATTTCTATAAATTAATTAAAATAACGTACCAAAAAAATTCAATAAAAACTTTTTTTGAAGAAAATGTATTTTGGAAGCATAAAATAACATTATGGGAATTAGTTTATAAAATAACGTAGTTAAATGACCATTAATTCATTATCTTGGATATATAATATACATATTTCATTGAAATAATTTATCAATAGTGGTAAATTTAATATATTATGTTAAAAAATTGTTCAGAAAATTTGATAGCTTTTTTAAAAATATCTTTTTTTCCTTTAAAATATTTTTTCTTCACATCCTAATAATTAATAATCATTAGGTAATTGGTTTTTAATTTAACTAATTAATACATTTCTACATATATTTTATAATGTTATTTTTATTATTCATTACCACTTAGAAAATGTAATGATGTGGTAAAACATATTTAAATAGTAATATTTTATAATATATCATTGTTTTTATGCTCGGTGTTTTGTGTACAATATTAAATCTTATATAATATGCATTTAAAATATTATACATAAAATATAATGATGTTAAAGAAATTTGTTGATTAAATAAAAGTTTATTATATTTAATTAATTTATTTATTTGGATGTCTTTTAGTGCCTTATGTGGATGAAATATATCTGAATGGACTTTGGAGGTCTAATATGAGAGTTGTTGGGTTACAATCATAGTGTTCTGGCATCTATGTAAGGTAGGTGGTACCTATAAATTATCATATTTTATTATAAATCACATTTATACATCATGTGTCATATAGTCTAACCATTATGTGATATTGACAAGTTTTAATTTTATAGAATGTTAATTACTATTAAATGCATGTGTATGGATTAGACAAGGTTTCATGTCAATCATGAGCTGTAATGCATTGACATGATTGTCATGGATATTGATGGCCAAGGCCATCAACATAATTATTGTTGGTCGGAGTAGATTACTCAAGATGGGCGTGAATTAAGTAACTATAAAATTTTATGATTAAAAATTATTTCTAGAAGGTTTCTCCAAAAAGTTAAATATAGCCCAATTAATCAAGGTTATATTGTTAAAATGGTTTGACTGTTTAAATAAATTCTTTGAATATTGATTAGTTCTTAGTAATCTTAATGTTAGTTATTAAGATTCCCTTTGTATATATTCTATTAAGACAAGACAATTATAACTTCTTTCCAAGATTAACTATCAATGTGAATTTAGTGATATCAGAATTATACAGTAAAGCAGTAAAATAGAGAAGACTAAATTAACCAGTGCAATGGATATGAAACAAGTGGTTTAGTCTCAAGCCGAGACCAAATCCACTATATATGGTGATCACCTTACACCATGGAATTTATATAAATAAAAATGATCCACACCCTGGATCGAGGTTAATAATAGTAAACAAGACTGTCTCACACAACACAAGGACCTATTACATAGTTATTCTTGGGTATAATCATCCAGGCCACACAGGGACCTCTTCCACACTTATAGTGGGTATACACAAGAGTAATGGAATGTTTGGGTAATGATATCTTATATACTTTAGTTTAATTAAAGAGACATAGTGTGTTGTAATACAGATACACGATCTGCTCGAATCTTAATAAAATGATACAAAACAGAGCAGAAATATAGAGATAGGTTTAGAAGTGCTCTGAGTGTTAGTCTTTGCAACTTTGGACTTCTGAGATGATGGAGATGCAGAACTCAAGTCCTCATATGGAAAACAGAGTGTCGCAAGTCAGACAGATCCAGGTTGTGTTCTTTGCGGTGTTTTATAGTGCGGTGATGTTCTCAGGATTCTAGGAATCTAGTATGCTTCATGTGTTCTTCAGCATAGTCGAGTTGCATGAGACAATTCTCTAAATGTATTCTGTTGTCATGCTCATGCCCACCAACTTATTTTTTTCAGTATCATGAAACTGCTCTCGCATATATGCTATTTTTTAATGGGCCTCATTACTATTTTATCATGGAGTTCATGTGTTTGAGCTGACTGGGTGCATGTATTCTGCACCTCATACCTTGTAATGTCAAGTATATGTCTACAAATGAATCATTATTTATGTCAGTTCATTAAAATAATCAAATATGACTCTTACATATCAAATCAAAAGGTGAAAAAACATATTAGAAATGGTTTCACAATATGTCATGGAAAATATGTCTTCTTCATACGATGTCTGGATTGGTCATGGTGTCTTCTAGTCACGGTGTCTGAATGTCATGGTGTTTGGATGTCACGGTGTTTGGATGTCAAGGTGTCTGGATGTCACTATGTCTAGATGTCATGGTGTATGGATGTTCGTGTGTCTGGATGTCATGCTGTTTGGATGTCACAGTGTCTGGATGTCACGATGTCTTGATGTCATGGTGTCTGGATTTCACCGCGTCTAGATATCACGGTTTCTGGATGTGACGGTGTCTGAATGTCAGGGTGTCTTGTTCATGGTGACTGCTTCATGTTGTATGCTTCAGGGGTCTGCTTCACGGTGTCTACTTCATGGTGTCTTGTTCATGGTGTCTGCTTCATAGTGTATCAGACTTAGGAAAATATCTATATTCTGACATAAGTAGTAATATTCATGAAATTAATTAAACATTACCATTTTTCAGAGAAATCAATATAACTATGATCAAACAATAGTATATAGTATCCAAACTGGGTGTATAACCCTTAATAACATTGGATATATTTTGCTAAGGTACTGTACATTTGATGTGAGATATAATACATAGAGTTAAAATGGTTTATAGAATAAATTGGATTTGAAATCATTATAAAATGATTAAAACATGATATGTACAACAATATCTCCCTTTTGAATATCACAGAACATGTAGATTTACAGTGTATATCCTAACAACATAGATCGAATACATATAACATATATAGAGTGAGTGTTCTCTTGTCCAATATTTTTCTTAATATTTCTCCAATATTTTTTTCCTATAATTCACCCATATTTTTTCATATATTTCTCATATATGCATGTCACATATAATTCTCCCACTTTTGGGATTATCTAAAAATAGGATGGAAAATAAAGAAAAAAGAGACAAGAAAAGTGCATAATTTATTAGATAAAAAGAGTGGCATTACAAAAAGTAAAACAAATGAAACAAGATTCCCATAAAAATAGAGTAAGCAATATCCTTCATCACTTACTAGTCTTCTCATTGCCTTTAGCAGCAGTATCTGAAGAGGAATCCATAGGAGAATATGTTGAGGTAGAATAAGGGAGTTAGCTAGTTGATAGAGAAGGTAATGGAAGGACTTGAAAGACAGAGGGATCCAGAGTAGGTGGAGTAAAAGACCATTGTAGTTGATGATCATGGATTGTAGGCCTAATATGACTCAGTTCCTGACTGAAAGACATAGAATTGGAGGCTACGGAAGAGGTGGATGTTGGAAGACCAGGTCTTAGAGGTGCAGCCGCAGGAGAAACAATGTATGTACTCTGGACATGAATATGGGGCCTCAAAAGTTTGATAAAATTCACATTGATCTATCCATCATACTACATAGCCTTCTCAATGCCATCCTTGCTTTTCATAAACATATCCATAAGATGAGTGAACTCTATGAGCATTTGAACGTGGGTCTTGAAATCTTGAGTAACAGGAGGAATCTTCAGATTTTGTACAAGATATTTAAATTGATTCATCATGTCAGTGTTTGAGAAGATTCTATTGGATTAGAAATCCACATTCTTGGAAATTTATTATAGAGCATCATTAGAAATTTTTGACTAGATTTGTACCAGGTCAAGAACTCTGTTAGTGTTCTTGACAACTTCATATAGAGAATCATTATTGAAAGTACTAAGCATAGTCTGAAGTTATTTTTTTCCACTGTTTTGAGTATGTCACTGCCTATAGAAGGTTGAGATGATTGCCCTGATGCTTTAGAAGCATTGCAGCTATGGTTAGAGATTTCAGTTTGTGTAGTTCTTTTTAAATACACCCCATATATTCATCACTGAGCTTTTTATGATAAAAAACAATCTCTCTTGTATCCTTCACAATCTGTTTGTTCCTTTCAGCAAACTTTTCAGATAAGGAACTAAACGAGTTAAAAGTTGGGGCACAAAATTTTGTGGGATTTGAGGAACAACATGTTCTACAGGATGAGAAGCAAGCACTGATCTTGAATGCATCTATTTCTGCATTTCTTCAATCATACTTCTTAGAGTCTTCACTTCATTACTAAGTAGTCTATTTTCAACACTAGATTCCTGAATCTCATGAAGAATTTTGGGTTGAATATTCTAAATAACTTTTTACAACAACAGTGAGGCCTCTTTATCATATGGATGAGTTACAAGAGAAGGTTGGGAATTCGTGACTTTTTCAACACAAGACAAAAGGGTTGCTCCAAATTCTTTCAGATCATTTTTACTCACAAAGGATGGTTTTTTTATGAAGGTTCTGAAATAGGGACTGATACAAGATCATGTTACTTCTCAAGGTCAATATTAGAGACATATTTCAGTTGGAACACTTTATAAAGGTGAAATCCTTTTATTGAAATTTTTTGAGAGGCATCCACATATTAAAAACTAGGGAATTTATATCGAGTGTCTACAGGGCTTGAAATTATTGGGTTTGGTACTTTAATAGATTCCAGATTTGGGGGTTGATCCACCTCAATAGTTGTATCTTTCTCAGGACTGAGAAGCTTAAGGTATTTCTCTAATTCCACAAATTCATCTCTTAGTTCCTCACCCATTTCTGACCTAGCCAGTTGAATATCCATCTCTAGCCTTTCTTTATCCAATGGATGACTTCATGAACTAATTGTTCCACTATGAGTTTTTGAAGGTCAGCTTCTTCCATAACAGGTAATTCCTATTTTATAGGTTCCTCCGTGGAATTCTTTTCGGTTTCTTTGTTAATAAGTTTTGTTTCAACCTCAGGTTGATCTTCCATATTAACAACATCTTCAGATTTAGGGACTTCTTATTCACTTACTACATTAGAGACAAAATTAATGTCTTATATATCAGAAACAGTTTCCCAATGAGGCACAACCGCCTCTTCCTATTCTTCTTCAAAATACTCAACATCCTCATCTAGTTCCAATCTATGATAAAAAATATCTCTTGGTCTTGAAAAATGTTCTATTGGATTTAATTTTTTCCAAAATTCAATCATTGGTTACCACCCATTCCTTTTTCCAAGGATTCCAATTGATTTTAATCCTCTTGATAAAGACTTTATAAAGGAAGATCTCACAATCCATGATAACTTCCTCATTAGGTCCAACCTTACCTTTGGCATGAAGCATGGATGAGATAAGCCTAGAGTAAAATAGGGAGGTTGACTTGGATTTGGCTTTGATCAGTTCATAGATATGGTGTATAATATAATTTCAATGGTTGATCTTATGCCCATTTTTCATAAGATGAATTAGAAACACATCCTGATATTTTAGAACAACAAATCACCTTTTCTCAGGCTAATCAGGTTCTGTATAAACTTAAACAATAGTGTTTATTCTCCATCTAGTTCGATACCAATGGCACTTCTCTGGGTGCCATTTCTAGTTATCTTTTCAGAGAATCGTCCAACACAAAGAACTCACTAAAAGGTAGAGGTCCTCTATGATCGTCATCACATATTCCTTCATGAGGAATACTAAGGCACGAATCCTATAACCTTGATGAAAATTTGTATTTCCAGCCATTTATCGAGCTTTTCACAACATACCCATCTTGAAAATAAAAGGAGAACTGAACATGTTGATAAAACTGTGCCACTAACATTGGATTTATTGGTATATCTTCCTTCTAAAACTACTCTAACCAGGCTTTCCCTTTTAAAAAATTCAGAACTAGAGACTTACTTGATAGAATCCGTTTGGCGAAAACCTATTTCTTAGGTACTACAACTCGGTTTACCGGATATGGGTTTAGAGGACCATTGTGTGCTAGCTTGGGTGCGATTTTCTTCTCCTTTGAGCTACATTTCTATGGAGTCGATGATGAAGGGAATCTTATCCTAGGTATTCACCGATTGTTCGAGGGAGAGGGGTTGATGAGTTGAATAAGGGTTACAAATTGAGTGATTAGAAGAGATATTGAGTGAAGGACAAGTGATACTTCGTTAATTTTATCATTTAGGAATACCAAACAACGCAAATTTAAAAATAAGGGAAAATAAAGAGGTGAAATAAATATTTATTACGATACTGTTTTTTAATTCATAAATAAAAATCATAAAGAATCATTATGGTGAGACTATATCGAGTTTTTAAGGTGAGACAGTGAATGAATGCTATGGTGAGATAGTGAAATAACTTCTCATTGAGACAGTAAACATATTCATTATGGTGTGACAGTAAACATAATCTTTACAGTGAGACAATAAACAAACATCATGGTGAGACATTAAAAATGATCATTATGGTGAGATAATAAACATGAACCTTACGGTGAGATATTAAACATGAACCAATAAATGATACAACAGAAGGACCTAAAAGAGAAAAATATAAAATAGTAAGATATAAACTAGTAAGACATTTACATAATATTTATCATTCCTAATTCCTAAGTGATGTAGCCTAATCTTTCATAATTTAGTGGTTTTGTGAATATATCAACAAGCTGATACTCTGTACCAATGAATTAAAAAGTTATATAACCTTTTTGATAATGATCTCTCAAAAAGTGATGTCTTACATAAAAATGCTTAGTCCTAGAATGTGAAATAGGATTTTCAGAAAAGTTAATAGAACTTGTGTTGTCATAATTTATAGGTACATGCCTAAATTTATATCCATAATCTAGTTATGTGTGTTTCATCCACAATATTTGTGCAGAACAGCTGCCATTAGCTATGTATTCAGATATTATAGTAGATAATTCAACAAAATTTTGAATCTTACTACACCATAATACTAGTGACTTTCCTAAAATGTGACATGTTCTAGAGGTGATTTTTCCATCAATCTTATAGCCACCAAAGTCATCATCACAATAAATAAAAAATTCAAAAGATTTTCCTCTAAGATTGAACAGTCCTAGATTGTGTGTATTATTGAGGTATTTGAAAATTCTCTTTATATAATTTAAATTATATCCTTTAGCATTTGTTTGAAAACGAGAACACATACACACACTAAAACTGATGGCAGGTCGACAAGTAGTTAAGTAGATTAAACATCCAATCATTCCTTTATAAGTGGTTTGACCAACAGATTTTCCATCTTCATCATGATCAAAATTACACGTGGTACTCATGGGAGTTTCACTAATTTTAGTGCTATACAATCCAAAAACATTTATAAGATATCTAGTATATTTACTTTGAGTTAACATAATACCATCATTATTTTGAATGATTTGAAATCTGAGAAAGAATTTTAGTTCACCCATTAAACTCATTTTAAATTCATTTTGGATCATTTTAGAAAAATAAACATGTAAATAATCTCATGAATATTGAAAGATAATGTCATCTACATATATTTTAACAACTAAAACACCATTTGAAATTAGTTTTTTAAAATGAATAGGATCATCTATTCCTTTAGAAAAACATTTGGAAATAATAAAATTACTCAACTGATCATACCAAGATCTTGGAACTTGTTTCAAACCATATAAATCTTTTTATAATTTATAAACATTATTTGGAAAATGTGGGTTTGTAAAACCAGTGGGTTGTTTAACCAATAAATCCTCATCTATATACCCATTTAAGAATTCACTATTAATATCCATTTGATATAGTATGAAATTCAGATGTGCAGCATAAGTAATAAGGATTATTATGTCTCCAAGACTTCCTACAGGTGCAAAGGTCTCCACATAGTCAATTACTTCTTCTTGACTATATCCTTGTGCCAATAATATAGCCCTGATTCTAACTTTATTACCAGCCTCATCTACCTGGTTTCTAAACACCCATTTTTTTCCTATGGTGAATGTGTCCTTATGTCATTCAACAGGTTTCCAAACATTGTTCCTTTCAAACTTATTAAGTTATTCTTTCATATATATCACCCAAAATTCGTCATTGATAGCATCATTAATGTTTTTGGGTTCATGTTGTGGCTAGAAGACTTGATGTTCCACCTAATTTTAATGAGAAGATATAGTTTGTGTACCTTTGTCTAGGTCACCTAAAACAACATCTAAAAGATGGTTCTTAAGAGTCTTAATAGCTCTTCAAAAGTAGGGACTTTTGATTTTAGGTTCATCAACAGGTTCAGGTTCATTATGGCTTAAGACTAAGAAATTTATAGAACTGGATGTTTTCACAGATTCTATCACAAAATGGTTTGAGGATTTTGGATTAATGTTCATATTTGAAACATCATCTTCTAGGTTCTCTAGAATGGTTTTAGGCTCATGTGAATCTGTTTCTTCAAATTTGACATGGACAGATTCTTCCACACATTTAGTTCTTTTATTGAACACAATATAGGCTTTACTGGATATAGAATATCCTAAAAAGATACCTTCATCACTATTAGATGAAAATTTGTCAAGATTGTCTTCAGTATTAAGAATATAGATTTTGCATCCAAAAACATTGAAGTAGTTAACCTAGGGTTTTATATTGTTTCATAACTAATAAGATGTCTCCATAAAAATTGGTTTGATTAACACTCTATTGATTATGCAGCATGCTGCATTGGTATCTTCAGCCCAAAAACAAATAGGTAGGTCATATTCACTAAGAATTGTTATAGAAATCTCTTACAGGGTTCAATTTCTTATTTTTTACAACTCCATTGTGTTGAGGTGTCCTAGGGGCAGTGAAATTGTGACTATAACCATTTTGCGAGCAAAAGGATTCGAACTCTTTATTTTTAAACACACGGCCATGATCACTTATTAACGATTTAATTCCTAGTCCACTATGATTTTTCCAAAACATGGTATATTTAGTAAAATAAGAGAAGGCTTCATTTTTGTGATCCAGAAAGATGGTCCTAGTATATCTAGAAAATTCATCTACATGAACATAAACATAGTGCTTCCCATATAAACTAGAAACTCTAGATGGTCCAAGTAAATCCATGTGAACCAGTTTGGGAGGTTGAGAAGTTGACAATTCATTCTTTGGTTTAAAGGAAATTTTGTGTTGTTTTCCCTTTTGATAGGGATTACACAGTTTCTCATTTGGAAACTCAAGTTTGGGTAAGTCTTTAACTATGATTTTTCTAGTTACCTTTTTAAGGTTGTGAATATTACAGTGCCCTACTATCCTATGCAATATCCAAGAATCTTTATTAAATACTCTAAAATATGAAGCATTTTGAGAAGCTAAAGTATCTATGTTAATAGAGTAAACATTTTCATTTCTTAATTCCAAAACACTAATTCATCTATAGAATTAAAAAAATTTCGAGCATCATCTTCAAATAAAACTTGAAATCCATTATCACATAATTGTGAGATACTAAGCATATTATATTTTTAATCCATAAACAAACAATACTTTTAAAATTAAAACTAAGTTAGTGTTACCGATTTTGTTGAGGCCAATGATCGTTCCTTTGGAATTATTATCGAATGTGACTTGTCCTCCATTTATATTTATTAGATTACTGGATCACGAGTCATCCCCTATCATGTATCTTAAACATCCACTGTCCAAGTATCATACACTTTTACGGGAACACTTTATGCAGCTTTCCTACCAAATTTTTAAGAAATTTTTTTTTGTACCCATACTTTTTTGGGTCGATTAATATTAGTAATAAGTTCTTTAGGAACCCATATCTACCTCATAGGTTTCCTATAAGAATTATGTAAATTATTTGAACAATATACTATATTTGGTACAAAAACGTGAAATAGTAGAAGATGAATCATAAATAGTATTATTTCATTTGTTTCTAGATCTAGGAGTAAAACTATATGTCCTATATTTTGAAACAAATTTTATTCTACCAAGATTTCTTTTTCCATGTTGATAACCAATGATAGTGTTGTATTTAGGGGAAATATTTTTTCTTAGAATTTGAGTAAGGGTATTCTTCCCACTAGTAAACTTCTCTATGTCATTATTTAATTTCTCATTAGACATTCTTAATTAGTTGTTCTCTTTGAGCAGTTGAGAATTTTTCTCTTTTTTAGTTGTGAGATCAGGTTTAATAGTCACAGTAAGAGAATATTGTTTCTTCAATGATTTATATTGGTCTCTTAGTTCATTGCACGTTTCTTCAATCATGTTACTGTATTCAAACATTTCATCATTAGTAATATTTTCAGAGACACTCCCATTTTCAAAATATTATGAATTTTGTACAATAGAGTATAGTGTTACCTCATATGTGTTTGTCATAAAACACATATTGGATTTGATTACATGTTCATCATGAGATGTTTTTGAGACAATTGAACTATCTTTAGAAGCACTCAATGTTGCTATCATGGACTTTTTTTGATTCTTGTCCTTGAACTCGTGTCTTTTTTTTGTACGTGATCTTTGGACAGTCAACTTTGATATGCCCTTCATGCTTGCATTTATAATATACAATCTCACCTGTCTTGTCACTTATTTTCCATTCCCTCATCCAATTTCATTTTTGGTCATATTTTATCTTGAAGTTAGGCTTTCGAAAAAAAGTTATTCTTCTTGTAAAATTTCTTAAATCATCTAGCTAATTTAGCCATTTCTTCATCAATGTTAGGTGATGATTGTTCACTACTAGAACCTTCTACAAAAGATTCCAATTTCCCATTGTCTTTGTGTTTAGAGTTGGTGGTCCTGAATGCAATAGATGTCCTCTTCAGTTTATCATCCTCTTTCTTTTTGAATTTTAGTTCCTCTTCATACATCATCTATTTCTCAATGAGTTATTTTACATGTAGTTTGCTGATGTCACCTGATTCTGTAAGAGTGGCAGAGGTTCCACACCATCTATCTGGCAGACATCTGAGAATTACCATGATTTGTTCCTTTGTAGTGACTTATCTTCCAAGAGAAATCGCTTTATTTACATTCTCATTGAACCTAAGATACATGTCTGGGATAGGCTCATCAGGTAACATTTTAAAGTTGTCATAATTAATAGTATAAGTATTAAGTCTCATTTATTTTACACTATATGTTCCTTCATGTGATACATACAGAGTATCCCAAATTTCATGGGTAGTTTTATAAGTAAAAATTCAATTTAATTCTTCATCTCTTAATGAGAAGTATAAAGCATTCATAGAATTGTAATTATTATTGTAGGAAGTTTTGATAGTTTCATCCCATGTGATTCTATCAGTAGTAGAAATCTTATATTCATTTATATTGGAAGACAAAATTTCAGAACCCATACTCTTTAAGTACATTTGCATTTTAATTTTCCGTTGAGCATAGTTGGTTACATTAAAGAATGGTGGTCTGTTGGTTGCATCACCTTCCAATCTATTATCCATAATACAAAAATATATTGAAAGAGGTAGAAATTTAGAATTAATAGATATTTACTGATCTTCAAAGTACAACTACAAACACAGTTGAATAGGGTTAAACAAAGTCCTAATAAACATCCTCTAATACCAAATGTTGGTTAGAGTAGATTACTCAAGTGGGGGGGGGGGGTGAATTGAGTAACTATAAAAATTTCTAATTAAAATGTATTTCTAAAAGGTTTACTCAAAAGGTTAAATACAACCCATTTAATCAAGGATATACTATTATAAAGGTTTGACCATTCAAATAAATTCTTATAAGATTGATTAGTTCTCAACAATCTTAATATTAGTTATTGAGATTGCTTTTTAAGCTATTCTTTTAAGACAAGACAATTATAACTTAATTCCAAGAGTAACTATCAAAGTGATTATAATGATATTTGAATTATACAATAAAGTAGTAAAATAGAGAATACTAAATCAATAATCATAGTGGATATGAAACAAGTGGTTCAGTCTCATACTGAGACCCAATCCACTCCACTTGGTGATCACCTGCCACCAAGCAGTTTATTTAAATAAACTTGATACAAACCATCGATCGGGGTTACAAACAGTACAAATGATTGTCCAGGCCACACATGGTCCTCTTCCACTATTCATTGTGGGTATAAACAACCAGTCCACAAAAGGACCTCTTATACATTTATCGTGGGTTTACACAAGAGTAAATTAATGTTTGAGAAAGTATATCATGTACCCTTCTGTTTAATGCAGGAGACAGAGTGTGTCGTAATATAGATACACACTCTACACGAAAGTTAATAAAATGATACACAATAGAGCAGAAATATTTAGATAGGTTTAGAAGTTCTCTAAGTGTTAGTCATGGTTTCTCTAGACCTCTAATATGAGACGAATTCAAAACTCAAGTCCATGAATAGAAAATAGAGTGTCACAAGTCAGACATATCCATATTGTGTTCTTCATGGTATTTTACAATGCGATGATGTTCTCATGATTCCAAGATTCCAGTATGCTTCGTGTGTTATTCAGTAGAGCTGAGTTGCATGAGACAATTCTCCAAGTATATTATTTTGTCTCCATCACGCCCAGCACCTTGTTTTCTTTTTCATTATCATAAAACTTCTCTCACGTATAAGCTATTTTTGTTTCTGGGCCTCATTACAGTTTTTTATTGGAGTGCATGTGTTTGAACTAATAGGTTACTTGTATTCTGCACCTTGTACCTCTTACTGGAAAGGACATGTCTACAAAAGAAACAATAATTATTTTATTTCATTAAAATCTTTAAATATGATCATTAGATATCAAATAAAAAGACAAAAAAATAAATTAGGAAATTGTGTCACAGTATGTCATGGAAATGGTGTCTCCTTCACACGGTGTCTGGATTGGTCAGGGTGTCTTGTGGTCATGGTGTCTGGATGTCATAAGGTCTAGATTTCACAGCATTTGGAAGTCATGGTGTCTAGATATCACATTGTCTGGATGTCATAGTGTTTGGATGTCATGGTGTCTGGATGTCATGTTGTATCGATGTCACAGTGTCCGGATGTCATGGTGTCTGGATGTCACGGTGTCTGGTTGTCATAGTGTATTGTTCATGGTGACTTCTTTACAGTGTATGCTTCATGGTGTCTATTTCACAGTGTCTAGTTCATAGTGTCTAGTTTATGGTCTCTACTTCATGGTCTCTTAGACTTAGACAAATATCAGTATTCAGACTTAAGCAGTGATATTCATGAAATGAGTTAATCTTAATCATTTTTCAGAGAAATCATTCTAAAGTGAATCAAAAGATAGTATATAGTTTCCAAACTGAGTGTATATCACTTAAGAGATCTGGATTGCTTTTACTAAGTTATTGTACATTTGATGTGAGATAGATTACATAGAGTTAGAATGGTTTAGAGACTTAATAGGATTTTTGATCATTAAAACATAATTAAAACATGAGGAGTCCAACAATTATTATTCATAAGACTCTTGTATCCCATGTTTGGTCAAATAAATTAAATGAACAAAATATAGTGGTCATAGATATAGGTGACCTTAATGAAATATTGGTATAGGTAATAGATTAATTTATATGAATATCCCATGGATTAGTCATGTATAAACATTAAGATTCTTGAGAACTATCTTGACTGATGAGAAAACAATGGGGAGAGTGTTCCTGCCTCACTCAAACATGTATACTTGGGTTGGTTTACCATGAGAATAATTATGAATAGGTTTGATATTTAGAGAAACCTTGGGTGAAATGGAAATTAATTGGGTTGGATACCACCTCCATTGTGAGGCTTTCTTAGAAATAAATTGAGGCATCAATATGACATTGATGGTGCTAAGGTATTTTATTTTATCTGAGTGATAGGTTTTTCCATGAGATATGTGGTTTAGATCAAGGTATCCATTTGAAGAATCATTTTTGTGATATGAGTAAAACCATAAGATTGTAAAAGAAGAAATATTACGTTAAATAGTATATGTCATGAAAACAATGGATTTAAAATAACCACAAAATATTATTATTTAAATATGAAAATTATAACCCTGATTCTGATTTTTCATTTAGAAATAGGAAAAAATATAAAAAAAATATAATGATCTTAATCAATTACGATTTATTGATTAATAGACATGATATAAGAACTTGGTTTTTAGTATTGTTTTATTATTATTAATAAAAATCATTATTTCAAAATTTATTTTTTATTTATTTTTTAAAAAAATATTATATTTAAATTTTAATAAATTTAGAAAAAATTCCTTGTAAAATGAATATAATTTTTAAATTCATCATATCTAAATTATTTTTAGGAAACTATTTGATTTTTCTAAAAGGATTCAATATCCTGAGAAAAGAGAAGAGTAATGATATTTTTTGATACCTATACTTTGGATTGAAGATTTAAAAAATGCACTCGTTATTTAAAAAATGTTTAAAATTATAATTATTTATATTGAATTAGTATTAACCCAATAATATTAATTGGAATCATGTTTATGGTTAAATATGGTATAAAAATATTTATAAATAAAAGGAATTTTTCTAAAGAAAAAAACATCATTGTGTCTTATGGTTTTAGCTTATGTTTGTCTCATATAATTATAAATTTTAAATAATTAAATTTTGATGCCACATTTTCAACAAGGATGTCCAATATTTTAATATATACCCCTTCAATTTTTTTCATTATGAATTGTAAAATTGGTGAAACAATTACCAATGTATCTTTAATATGGGTTATAAATTGTTAAAATGTTAGGATAAAGAAGTAAATTTTTATAGAACATTAATTTATCAATTTATATGACTACATTTTGAAAAGATTTACCAAAATAACTCAAAATTAACTATTTATATACATTTTTATTTTACATTGTCCAATATATTATTTTATTTAAAGAAAACTACAAAATTTCATTTTTTGGAATTTATAGTTCTCTTTTATTATCATATAAGAATCAAATTAATATTTAATAATTATTAGATGAAATATTCTGTATAACAAAATTATTTTTTTGATGGTAATTTATTTCTAATTATACCTAATTATGAAATAAACATAAAATCTTACAGAATTCGAGCATAGTATTTATTCAATTAGTGGATAAATAAAATGAGTGAATATAATTATATTATAAGTGATCAAATTTGGAATAATTATTGTGTTTTCAGAATTTTATAGTTAAATATATAATATTAATCCAGATTTAAATGATTTTATTCAACACAAAATCATTTCATTATGTCATTATGGTAAAATTAAATGATTTGGTGGAAAGAAATGATATATTAATAAATCAATATTTTATTAAATTACTTAAATATAATAAAAATATTTATATAGGAAAATGGGATAATATATAGTCTATATTTTATTTCATAGATCATTAATGATATCATTTTTTCATTATAAGAAAAATTATAACCCTTTATGTTAGAAAATTATATTACCGAGGTAAACATTAAAAGAGTTTGACCAACAGGTTAATAAAAAATATAAGGTTTAAAATGATTGAACATGATTATAAATTTAATTTTATGATGATATTTATAAATTAGTTTCTTTTTATTTTAATATATATATCAATTTGGATGATTTTTTTAATAATTTTTAAATTGTATTTTATCTTTTTTTGTATATCCAACCATATCATTTTATCCATTATAAATAGAGACACCTTACCACTATTCTTTACACCCCATTGAAAAAACCAGATAGACTAGTCCCTAAAAATTCATCTTTTATAAATATTTTTCTATGTTCTAGAGGTATTTTAATTCCCAAAATAACTTCTCAAGGTTACTAACTAAATGATATAATGTAAGTCTCCTAGTGAAGAATAAATAATATTTCCTAAACTCTTTCATTATACTTATTCTTATACATCATAAAATATATGAAATCAATAATAATATAATAAATTTTCATTACAAATTATAATTAAATATTTTTATTATTATGAAACCACCATTATCCACACACTTTTCTATAAAATGAGAAGATAAATTAACATCCATGTGTATGCATGCCTTATCATTTCCACAAAGTTATATAATACATTTTTCATCACCTGCATTCAAGGATGGTTATTATAATGGGATTAATATTAGACCATTATATTTATGAAATAATTATTCTTATGTAATTATAATATTATATCCTCATTCATACCTTCTAATACATTGGTAAACAACATCATCATGTTTTCATACATGTGAACTAACTCCTCCATGAAGCAGTGCAATTCATTTTTCTTTTATTATTAACATTGAATATAATAATGATAGATTTATTGATTATATATGACATATATGAAATAATTTTGATTCATTAATGTTTAATTATTATTTATCCATGTTTCATTTCATATATTAAAAAATGAAAACTATGTTCATGTGTATGTACGACTTAACATCTTGATAAATTGTATATTTATTTTTTCTATCACAAAAATTAATAGACATATCTATTTATATATTCAATATATATTATATTTATATCATGATTAAAATTATATATTTTATGAATAGATGATCAATTTATAAGGAAAAAAATAAAAAAAAAATTCACAAAAAATGTAGAATATATTATATAGATAATTTTTTTAATTAAAGAATTATTTATAAATTGGTGAAAAATGGTTATAAATAATTCATATATCAAATGATATAGGATTCATATATATTAATTATAAATTATTTTTAACAGATACAAAGGATGTGAGGCATGTGGTAAGGGTTCTTTTTAACACTCCCATCATTATTCAAGATTTATTATGTTTGAGTATAACCATGGAAAATTATTTTATATTTATATATTAAAACTAAAATATTTTATAATCAAGTAATTAAATTTTTAAATAATAATTTTAATATTAATTTTCATCATTTCATATAATCAATTGTGGAAATGAATATTTTCATTGAAAATCCACCTAGTTTTTCTAATTAGTTTGGTATAATTTTCATCCATGACAATATTTTCATTAAAATGAGAACACTAATGATGAAAATATTCAATAAATATTTATTAGTGTATTTTTAACAAATATTTAAATTTTTAATAAAATTTATTTAAGTAAAATTTCCATATAGTTTACAAATGATGTAGTTTTGAATTTTCACCAAAAATGTCAAAAGAATAATTATTTAAATAGACATGGAATAACTATAATTTCCCATTATCATAAAGATCCAAAGATTGGAAGCTTCTATTAAATGTTTCAAATTTTTCATTAATGAAAAACTCCTTCCTTAATATTTGATTGAAACTGAGATTTTAAATAAGTTATTTAAATGTGAAATGACTATTATACACAAAAAATTCTAGTGATATATCTAAAGTATTTTCATTTATTTTAACATCCTTAACTGAATCTTAGAATTCACTAAAAATACAATCTAATGGTACAATTAAAAATATTTATTTTTATGGTGTAGTATTAGCTTTACTAGGGAATTTATTTGTATACTATATGTCAGTGCCATGACCCACTCCCTCCAAGGATACCCTGATCGGGTTGGAAGTGAATAAATGGAGACAATTAGCTATGGATACCACCTCTTGCAGGCCCAGGATGGCGACTAGAACAATGGGTGAACAAATCTCACAATATGAGAGGAATTTCCCTTTATAAGGAAAAATATATAGAGATATAATGAATCAACCACGTGAAACTCCATTACATAATAAAAATAACCCAAATTCATCTCACAATGCATGTGTGAATAGATCAAATAAAGTAAATTATATCCAAGATAAATATAAAAAACAATTAGTGAATAAACAAAAAAACTATCCCAATATATAAGTTACCAATTCTCATTATGCTCCTCAAAATCCTCATAGAAAAATAAAAATAGTATATAGGGTGATAATATAAGTATAATTAGTAGGAAAAATCAATTCTCTCATTCACATATGAAAAAAGAATACTAATTCACCTATGATAGAATAGTAGAACCAAACATCACCTATACTGGTATACTAACCATCCCAACTTCTTCAAGGAACTATCACGAAATAATACAATCCAATCAATATAATATAATATAAATAACATTGATAATAGTGTACCCTGAACCACTTTACCATGAATTAGCTACTCTCTCACCACAATGACACATTTCTTTTCACTCCAACCACTTCTGAATATTCAAATCACATCTGACCCACACACACCTACGACACATACCACAAAAAACATTGACCATACACACAATGTCCACATACCACAACTCATCCCTCCCCTGTACACACATGGACCACATACCATAACAAATACTAACCACACACTGGAAAGAAACATACCAAAACACAATACATCACATCAATTCCCATCTCATCCCAATGAAACCTAAGATGAATCATTACAAATCATTCCAAAGAATCTTGGGAAACATATCAAAAATCACCCTGAAGAATCATGGGAAACCAAACCACAAATGGTCATATGAAAATTGATCCATCATCTTTTATAAGATGGAGGTTATAAGGGAGGGAGGATAACCATCCATCATCTCACTATGATTTTGGTAAAGACATCATATGTGATTATGTGGGTGTTTAGAAAAGTGCACAAAGTGGATGGGGTACATATCAAAATCCAAATGAAAATACAAATATATTTGTATGTAATATCAAACACTCCATCCCAAACTATTAGTTCTCAAACTAACCACCATCTCAAAAAACCATCATCTTCCCCCCCCCCCTTAAATTCATTTATTAGTATTTTTAATAGTCATTGAAATTGGTGACGAGCCCTAAGAATATAATGAGACATCAAATTTAGTACAAGATTAAACCCATTAATTTTAATAATTAGCATAAACCAAATTTAACCACAAAACCCCTCTTTAAATTTTCCATGGGAAATTTTTTACCCCATTAACCAATGAAACCATTTCCATTTAATGCATTTAGAAATATTAATTTATTTCATCACTACTCTCGCATCTAGAATAATGAAACCATATATCACAAGAAACTAGTCAAACCAAAAATATCACTTCGCCACCCCACAATCATGCATGGGCAACAACATTTTACCCCACACACCATTACAATCACACATCACCATCCCACAAGCAAAAATAAATAAACACAACACATTGAAATTTCCATATATATTTGCAAATGATATTTTATCACATTCCTTTATATATTCGGGATGTTATCACCAAAAAAATATCAAAGCCCCTATTTCATTATCAAATCATATGTCGTTAATTAATTTCCATTTTAGGGTGATGTCACAATAATCACAATATGGCCATCAGTCACAAAACATATCTTCAAGCAGAAACAAAGGCCCCCAAACCACAATATTCAGTGGGAAATCTAGACAATACAATCCACAGTATCACAATAACATCCGAGTCATAAAAGAATGTAAAATAAACCTATTTAACATTAAATATCATATTAACAAATTCTTTATATTTAACTGACTCAATAAATCCATAACCTATAGGTAAACAAAAACAAACCCCTCCTATAAGATACACAATAATAGATATGTGGGAAACACAAACTCAAAAAATCATTCCAACATGTTGTGCATGATAGGGTGATGAAGAATTCCCAAGAACCACAAACTCACCATGATAACTCACAATCACCCTATAATGTACCTAGAATTAAACAATTAGAAACTGAAAATCATAACCAAAACTAAACCGCACCACGACAACCAAACTCTAATGAAGAACGTAAGGAAATGAGTGAGAAGGATATGATAACTCACCAAATATAAAATATGGAAGCCTAATGATTGATCACCATCGAATAAAATCTAAAAAACCTAATGGATAAGGTATCCAAATGCACAAAATGATATAAGAGCAACTAGTTTTAGGGTTGGTAGAAAAAACATGTAACATAAACATTTAAATCTGTAAATCATTGGAGAATTACAAGACGTGTAATCCCATTTCATGTCATGTAACATTGGGATTCCATGTTCTGCAAGAAAATATGTATTGTTTTTATTATTTGAAACTAAAGAACTATATATCACGAAAATTCCATGGATAATCCATTATACCATCCTTCATGTCTTGTAATACACTTACAAAAAGTGTATTTCATATAGAAGTTCTTCTATACCTCTAGCTTTGACCAAAAACTCCTTGAACCTCCTTCAAACACGTCCCAAAAAAATTTAAATTAGTTACCTACAAGGGAATGAAACATTACATCAAATATATTTTAAATAATTATTTTCCCCAAAAATATCAAACCCAAGACCAAAACAAAAAAGTGGTTCGAACAACCACTCAATGATATACCTCCCAAGGATCTCGTCAAACATCAAACACTACCACTAGCCAAACATGAAAACCAACATGAAGAAAAAAATATAAAAAAAACTCTTCAAAATGAAACCAAAACTACAAACTGTCTCTCCTTACATAACCATGGTGCTCCAAAACGACCATATAAACAATAAACCACATTTCCATGAACACATGAATAAGGTATTTTCGTCTTCTATGTCAACATATTTTATCCTCTAGGTGGAAGTGACTTACCTTCTTGGGTTTAATATAATCACAGTTAATTATTATCAATTAAAAATCACTTCCTTCCATATTAAAATGATAGTAATTTATCAAAACTCACACCACATTCATTACAAACCTAGTAAATAGCTCATCTCATTAAATAAATGGATTCAAACATCACATCCAAAAGTAAAAAATTACAATGAAAAGATAACAAAATTTGTACTTGGAATATGTTTGAATCTTTAACTCCCAAATACACTTCTCTAAGACACTATTCCTCTATAACACATGAAACAAAGAAACAATTCATCCACAAATTTCTTTCTCTTAGAAATCATGGAATTCTATTGGCCACTCTAAAAATTCCGTGTCATCCTCGACATCCAAATCTTCCTAGACATGGACATTGGAGTCATCATGACGATACTGTTGAAGCTAAGAGACATGGAAGACATCATGGATCCCCTCCAACGATAATGAAAATGCCAAACGTTACACCACTTTTCCAAATTTTCCCAACACATCAGTTTGGCCAACAATTAATGAGAATGATTACTCGATCTGTAAAACCTCTAATGCCCACATTATGGGAAATATTTCAAGAAAACATAGTCCCAAACATTGAACTCTATGAACATATTTCTCTGATTAGCATGTGACATTTACTAGTCCTATGGTGTTTTTATCCTCTCATAAATTATTTGAACATTTCATGTCATGATTTGCACCACATAGGGACCCAGAATGACTATCTCCCTAGACATAGTCAACAAATAAAAATTTTTACATGGACTTCTGTAAAAAGATCTAAATAGGATCATGCAATTGGAATAGTGACAATTATTTTTGTAAGCATGCTTGACCAAGGAATGGTGTAGCACCCAAGATCCAGTATAGTCTATGTCATGCACCCACAAGATATTCTCTAGTTTTGGGATTGTATTCTATTTATGTGCATCTTCCTGAGGATGGGAATTAGTTTTGAGGCATAACTATGTGAGAAAAGAATTCTTCAATCACCTCAATAATTTTGAGGGAAAAACTGTGTCCTAATTAAAGATAATAGAACACACAACTCTATGAAAACACACCACTTAATCAATATAACTCTTATCCAAGGAATCAAATGTCCATGGATCCTTGGTTGCTAAAAAGTGGGATGATTTCATCAACGGATCCACTATTACCCAGATAAAATCACAACTTCCCTGAGCTCTGGGGAACCATAAGAAATAATCCATTGATATGTCACCCTATTTAAATTCATGAACATATAAGGTATGCAACAAACCATCAGGTACATGATGATCAACCATTACATGCCAAAAAACCAAGAACTATTCTATAAACTCTTCCAATGCCCATTTCAACCTGGGCCACCAAACATGCACCCTCAATCCATGGTACATCTAAGTGATTCCAAGGTGTACTGTGAAAGGTTATTTATGAAAATAAAAAATATCACTATTTTTCATTGATACTAGAAAAAATTATTTCATTTAAATAACATATAGTTATGAAAATCTTCATACCATCCCCCTAGAGCATCACCATGTTCAACATAATCCTGCAACACCTCTGCCTCTGAGTCTCCCCATTGAGACTCCCCCACCTACTACATCAGAGAAGACTTCACCGTCATAAAAAAAAGAAGCCTCTAAAATCATCTACCATTTAATTTAATTGCAAGGATAAAAACTCCCCCATCAATTGCTAAAAATATGAAGACACCCAAGAAACAACCTTCCATGGATTCTTTCTAAATGTGGTGGCCACGAAATTCCCATTTCCCGAGGTATAAGTGTTCTTAAAATCATATTTCTGATGGAACTCCTTCCAACTCCACTGATGATTGTTTTTATCATGCTGAGAGAATGTATACCTCAAAATATTATGATATTTAAAAACAACAATGTGATCCCCAATGAGGTAATTATTCCACATCATTAGGGAAAACATAACTACCACTAGATCTAGATCATGTGTGGCATTGTTATGATCATGTGGACCTAACTTTATTCACCAATAATAGATCAATTCCATCTATTGCATCTAGATTAATTATAATCGAAGATGGGAAGCATCACAAAACACATCAAACAACACTTTTTCTTTAGGAAACTTGATCACCAGAGCACTAACCAACATCCCCATCCGATAACTGAATGATTTATGGAACTAGTCACTCCACACATAGACATGGTACTTCCTAGTAAATGATATCAATGGGGATAAAAATCAATAGAAATCGGGTAAAAACCATAGATAATATCCTATTATACCAAGGAAACTACAAACCTATACCAGATTCATGGGTGATCCCCAATAAACAACTACATAAAACATCATTGGGTCTACTACCACACCATGCTAACACACCACATTTCGGTGAAAATGGACCTATAGTATCCAAAACATACACATAGAAATCTTTCTATATTGCAGGTGGAATTGAATAATATTCCAGATATCTTGTAGATTCCTAAATATCTCATATTTTTAATTTTACCAGATTAAGATATCATTAATGAATATGATGAAGAAAAAATATGTTAACTCAAGGAACACAGAGTTAATAACCTCCATGAAAATGGTTGGTTTGTTAAAAAAATGAATATAATGACTAAAATCTAAAATTGACCATTACTGCATTTAAAGGCAATCTTCAGGATATAACACTCCTTCACACTCATCTAGTGATATTCAGAGCTCATATTTATCCTAGAAACCCAACTCACCCATCTCATCTAGTCAAAAATATAATCTCTCCTTGAAATAAGGTAACGAATCATAACCATCAACTAATTCAGTATCAAGTATTTTATATATAACCTCATACCACCATCCAAATTCTTGTAGAACAACATTGGAGCCCCCCATGATTACACATAGCCGGATAAATCCATTCTACATTATATCAGCAATATGTATATTCATCTCCTTCAACATGGAAGGTTCCATCTAATAAAGATCCATCAAAATCGAAGAAGCACCAACTTGTAGGTTTATCCTAAACCAAACACCAAATCAATGAGGCAACATCAATGCCTCATTTAAGGAAACATATAAGAACTTATCAATTACCCTAGAAATATCTACCATCCAAGCATACAATGATTCCATAGAAAAGATAACCAATATATAATTGAAGGGATACACACGCCTACTTCCCACCAATTAAATCTAATCACCTTTGAAAACCCCACACTGACCATCCACATCCAACAACACAACTCTTATACATAAGCGGTTGATAATGTCACCTATAGAATACTCCTGGTAAATTATGAGGATGAAAACTTAGGGAATAATATATATAATGAAAATATCACCAAAGGACTAATCCATACATATCATCACTCTACACCCCCATCACACATCAATAAAAATGGGATGGCCAATGACTGGTGCAGTAAACACTAGGGGTACGAGAAGACCTTATAGGTCTTATCCTATAAAATAGGCCATATCAGGTGAAAAAACAGAGTGTGATGATCTAAAATCAAATGATGCATGAACAAGAGTAATAAACAAACTGAAAGTAACTCTAACGATCTCTAGAGTATTTGGAACTACTGCTCCCACTACATGCAACTTACCATACCCAGCCCCCAACCACTTTTTATATGACCACCTACATGTCCATGCTTGGGTTATGGTGCATTAACATGAGGAACATCTTTAATTAATCCTATACTAGCTGAATATCCCCTAAGAAGTGAAAAATCCGGCTACCCTGACTGCTGATACGGCCTCACATGCAATTTCTATTGTGGCTGGTTTCGTACCTATCCATCTCAACTAAACTACTCTCCTGTAGACATTGTGAACATATCCTAAAGATGACCACAATCCCTATTGAAGAATCACATCATCACCAACCCCACATAAAATGTACATAAAAAATAATTTTGAAATAGAAGCGATCGAGGTCATATCTTGGATGGTCAAAACCAAGACAGTCCATACACCTATGACTGTCCACGTAATAATATTCCCCTCGATGAACCCTATGGGTTCCCTTCTCGTTGAAAATCTCTCGGTGAGTGTATTCTATCATTCACCACATCCTTCTTCAGAACCTATAGGAACTTTTTAATGTAATATAAGTAAATGTACAGTGGATAGAAGGATGGAGTGACTCCCCATGACTCCACACACAAGACTCCATATCTAAAGAAATTTCTTATAAAAAGCATAGTTGGTCATTGAATTTGATACCCAAATCCCGCACAGACATCATCCCCTACTAAAGAGAAATAATTTCATGCCTCTTGGTTGCCTTCATGGTCTAAAAAGGAACTCTTCAAAAAAATACTTATGAATGTTCACCCCCAAAACATATGCCTCTTTTCCCTATCCCACATATAGCATCCACCACAGACAAAAAACTCATCATACATGAATGACTGCCAAAAGGACTAAGTACTTCATCAGGGATCAGATCAAACTAAAAGTAATATCAAGCTCTACCATCCATATCTTTGTATCAACATCTGAAAAACAACCCTCGTACTTCCCTAAAGTTATCCATAGGAATGAATGAAACATCCTCTACCACTGATCAACATCCTAAATCAGATCAATCCTTCGTCGATATCATCTTGGTCATCCTACCAAACTACTCATACTTCAGTGAAAAGTGAATGGATACCATGATCCATGGATGAAGGTAAAAAATGAACTTCATATACTTAGTAGTATTTATTATCATTATAAGATATTTATTATCATTGTGAGATATTTTAATTAACATTACTATATTTAATTAATCTTATCCATTTTTACTTCCCCAAAAAACACAATTTAATCATCAAAACAAGTCATCATGATACATCTACCACTCATAGGTATATACCCTACAAGCAGTGTAGCCTCACATAGAAATTTTTTAGGCTGAGATTTATTTCATCGGATGAGGGGGGCTAAAATCCAGTGCCTTACCTGGTATTCCCTAGCCTATGTCACACCCCAACATCATATGACACATTTTCCCAAGCAACCTATTTAATCCAAATCGTTGTCAACTCCATACTCTATACAACCTCTCAACCATAAACTGTGATACAACTCTGTAATGACTCCCTCACTTTGAGGATACCCCTCCTGGGATGGTAGGGAATAAAGGAATAAAATGACCGCTAATTTCCTCCTTCATAAATCCCCATGATAGATACTAACAAAAAGAGTGTAGAAATCACACCATATATGGGAAATTTAAATTTATAAAGAAAAAATATCATGAGATAGAATGAATTAACTTCAAGAAACTATATTACACAAAAAAACAACCCAATAAATTCCACAATTCATGTCTAAATCTAACAAATATAGTAAAAATTATCCATGTTAAATACCCAAAAATAAATCTAGAGTATAAAGATAGAAACTATACCATGGAATGGGATATAAATTCTTATAATGGTTCCCAAAATCCACTTGGTATCCTAAAAATGGTTTTATATATGTAGGGTGAGAAAAAATTATAATTAGTAGAAAAACCAAAGTCTCTCTTGAAAATGTGAACAAAACATACTAATGCCCTTATGGGAAAAAATATAATAAAAAAAACCTATACAAGTATACTATCCAATCGAAACTCACATAGGAATTCTCACCAAATAAATAAATGAATGAAATTTAATGTAATATAATAAAAATTGATGATAGGGTACACCACAACAATTTACAATTGATTATTCTCTTTCACTACCCAACGGTAGACATCATGGAACTTTAAACTCTTCTGAGTATACCACGTCACATCCCACCCACACACACCTAAGACACATGCCACATCAAATCCAACCCACAAACACTTGGGCCACAAACCACCCAAACACAACTTTTCCACATACCACCCACACACACCTGTCCCACAAACCAAATCACATCACATTAATACACATCTCATCTCGTCGCAAAGACAACTGGAAAATCATATCACAATTTATCCCAATTATAGATGGTAAGGAACATCACAACTCATCATAAAGACACATAGGACACCACATCACAACTCACCCAAAGAATATTGGGTGACCATCGCCTGGTGGAGGGATCATACAAGGGCTGGTGTCCATCCATCTATACCCCCACTAGGATGTTCTAAAAAATACCCCAAAAGTGTATGATAGTGTTTGGAACATAATACTCAACATGGGTAAGGTAAGAATATAAATAATAAGGGAAATACAATTATATATATAGTATGAACCACTCATGCGCAACCTATGGTTTTTCAGACAAAAAATCCAACTCAAAACATTTTCATCATATCTTCCACCACTAAATGCATTTATTAGCATCAATAAGAATCATTTTAGAATGTGAAGAGACCTTATAATATAATGTGGCTTTACATTTCAACCATTTTAAAACGAATTCTATTTATTATTATACATTTACCAAATTTAATCACCAAACCCATCATTAAATTTTCTATTAGAATATTTCCATACTATTAACCAATCGAACCCATTTTATATCAGACATTATTAAATATTCATTTATACCATTAATGATCAGGTTTCTAGTAGAAATAAATCATATATCACCACCAACCAGTCATCCTAAACAGTGTCAAATAGACTCTCCAAAAGTTTTAATGGACAAACACATTTCACCCCACACCCTATTACAATTGTACATCACCATCACACAAGAAAACTAGAACAACCACAACACAATTAAATTTCATTAAAAATTTACAAAGTGGAATTTTATCACATCCCACAAAATATTAGGGATTTTATCACACAAACCAAAATCCTAGTAAAATGATTTCATTATCCATGAATAAGTGGATAATAAATTTCAATTTTATGGTGATATCAAAATAATCATAACATGACCAATAGTCACAACACATCTCATCAATCACATAAAAATCCCCCAATAACCATATTTTTTAGTGGGGCATCAGGCCCATACAATCCAAAATATCACAATAATATCAATGATATAAAATTATTCAAAACAAACACATTTACACTTAAATTTAAAATAAATAAAAATTGTTATTGTTAATTAATTCATCTCATCTATAACCCCTATTTAATAAAAAGAAAACCCCTCCTACATGATACAAAATAATGAGAAATTAGAGAAACCATATCTCAAAGAATCTTTCAAAAACCCTATGCCCCACATCATGAAGAAGATCACCTACAAACCACTAATGTACCACGATAAATGTAGATAAACCTATAATTAACCAAGGATAAATCAAAACAAAACCCAAACATATAACTGAAACTAAATCGTACCACCGCAACAAAACACCAAAGAAGAACAAAAGGAAATGATTGATAACGAGTTGATAAATCATAACATATCAATGATATGATCCCATTGATTGATACCTGTTAATGGAAATCTCAAAATGATTATGGAAAGGTCTCTATATTCGTAAAATGATAGAATACCTGTAGGTCATATGGTTTGGGAAAAGGTGAAAGGATAAAACTATTAAAATTATAAAACAAATTACTAGATGTGTAATCCTCTTTCACATCATAAAACTCCAGTATTCCAAGTTCATCCAATAAACGTCCACATTTTAATTAATTAACCCCAAAAAAACACGTCATGAACCAACCATGTTCATTCCATGAAACTAGCTTCCACATCCTGTAACACACATACGGGATGTGTGTTTCTTATAAAATTTCTACTGCACCTCCGTCTTCCACCAAAAACTCCAAGAACCTCCCTTGAGCCCCTCCAACACTCAAAACCATAAAATTAACATATAGGGTTCTAATGTACCATTATAGAAATTTATTTTAATATATAAATTTATGTAATATTATGGAATGTTGAATAAAATGTATTATTTATTACTATGATGAATGCATTGGGATTATAAGTGATAGATGGGGCCCAGAATTACACAGATTCACAATTATATGTATGAATCTTGAGATCACATAGATTATGTATTTTTTGAGGTGTTACTTATTTATGTATTTGTATTAACATGGGACATTGACTATTTTTTATATGTATTAGAAAATGGCCTGATGGAAATTTTTACATGCATGAAAATTTGAATTTTATGATTAAAAATTCATATATTGATGTTCATTTGAGTATTTGAAAAGTTATAATATATATGGATTTTTTATGTGATTATTTTATATTTCATTAGTTTTTAATATTTATTCATGGAATTTTATTAATTATTTTCATGTTATTTTTTAAATGGCCAGTGGGGAATGAAAGATGTATATGATAATACTTTTTGGATCATGTGGATGATCACTACATAATGGGAGTCAATGGTCAATGTAGATCTAGAATAAGATTAATTATTGAATCATTGATAGTGTTGATTAAAAAATTTGAGGGTGTTGTTCATGAACCCTCAGATCATTATACATCATATGGATCTTGATTACTTAATTCTATTATAGAATGGGGTGACACCACATGATATAATGGGTCAAACTATGATATGACAGAGGGTTGGTGGTCTCATGTTATTTCCTAATATGGAATTTTACATCATTAAACTCACATTCATTCCATAATAATTTGTTGAGGGTTTTTATGGTTGCATGTGATGGGGTGTTGTGTTGTGATTTATTTAGTCATGCTATAATATTCCCCTATGCAGTTTCCATGATTATCATTATAGTGTAATTTTACTAGGATACATAGAGTCACACTATAATGATCAATTATAATATATTTTACTATAATATTGTGATTTAATAATTGGAAAAACTTATCATATTTATGGGGTCTTGTCTCCCAAAAAGATATGTGATTCAGCCTCAATAATCCTATCATTACCTATACCTTTATCGATAGATCATGGAGGCTTCATTTATGTCTTCTATGGTGATTGAGGAAAGAATATATATTTTTCATCCAAATTTTTAATTATATTCCCAACTCATATAATATTTTTTAGTTATATATTTGTGTATAAGGTAAATTATATAAGATCATTGTGTAACATGCTTATAATGAAGGGGATTATTCTCAAGGTGGATAAGCGTGGTAAAGGGAGGATGATCCCATGTGGGATGATCGTTGTTATGTTTTTATAAGAAAATAAATTGATTTATTTTTGGTTTTATTAATAATTGAAAATTATTACATTAAAATATTGATATTGTATGTTTGTGACTTAGTGGGAAATGAACTCGAAGTTACTCAATGAGTGACATGCATCAATTTTTCAGAGTAATTGATTTTGATTTTGGATTTGGTGTGTTATCATACATTTATTAATGATTAATAATTATATATTAATTGGCAATATTTATTATATTTAGTTTTTAATTAATTTTAAATCCTCTTGGTAGACATGTGGGCTTGTGAATGACGAAATATGACAGATTATGGCTCTAATAAGGATATAGTTATCTAAGAAATGGAATAATATAGCTTGATTAAGGTGTTTTCTAATATTATCTTTAATTATTTTTCTAATATAATTTAGTAAATCATTATTTGTGTTTTTTATTTTCAGTCAACCATTTGGTATCCATTGTTATATTCCCTTATTTTGAGATGATATTAGATAGTATAGATAGACTATTTACTAGTATTTAATGGTATTTATTGATGATTTACCATTTCATGTCTAATTATCCTATTTGAGATGATTGTTGATAAATAAATGGAACCATGATGGGTGTATTTTCATGTGTTATGTCTCGTAAGGCCTAGGAGGGTCTATAGTGTTAAGTGGTTCTCAACATGAGAAGTTGCAAGGGGGTCTATTTTTTTATAATTGGAAATATGAGATATGATATTAAGATGGATTATGTAAATGATATAGATTTGAATGAAATATGTTTCCAATATATATTCAGTGTTTAGTTTCCTTAACAATTCCTTTTTATTTCCCTTAATGCTTTTATGTTATGAATGTTTTATTGATGACCATCACGACTTTAATATTGGTTAGATACTTCATGAATGGAACCATGAGAGGTGTCCAAATCCCTATCATATTCTATGATCCTTGTATAAAATAATTGATTATTCCAGGTAACTAGAATCTCATGTGATAAATAGGTTAATTGGTGTGGTATTAAATATGAAAACACATTAGAATAATAAGTGTTGCAATGACATAACTTTATTGATTTTTGGATTTTTATGAGTTTTTAATCAATCTGGTAGATTTTTGACCTTGATGTTTGTATAATAAATGTATTATATCACAAAAATGAGTATCATGGGGAGGATTATAATTATTATGATCAATTCCATGAGTGATTACAAGTTCATCAATGCTATGAGAATTTTTATTTTTCACATTGTTATGAATAATTATCTCCATAAATTTAGTATTTATTGTGATTGAACATTCACATTTTGTTATGTAAATGTGTTAGATAATCCACCTAAATATTTAATAATTGTCGATATATAATTTTCCCTAATGTTTTATTATAAAAAACCATTCACCTTTTTCTGTATATAATTTTTTTATTTTAAAATATTGATTCAATTCTTACCTTATAATTTATTATTATCACTTTATATTATATAGTGATAACTCATTCACTGAGTTATACCTAACTGAATAGAGTTTTTCATAAGCGATAATTTATTCACATAAAAATTCTAAAATATCCTTATCATTTATGGGTTATTCTTCATCCACTAAAAAATAATTTCCATTTCTATTGTGTGATGGAATATCATCCACCATTTTTTCTTTGGTAATCATTCAGTCACATTAATGAATATTGTTGTTGTAGAACATTCCCATGAGGAAAAAATGCATTGTCTTGTTTCATGAATCTTTAAATAATTTTTTTTGGAAAATGTTTCTAATAATTTTAAACTAATCCATTTACCATGAGGATATTATGATTTAATTTTATTGGAAATATAGGTAGTTTTTATTCAATAATGAGATGATGTTTTATTATGAATCCTAATATCATAATATAATATATGGTTCATGATTACATGGTTCTTCTCTAGAAGGTGGTGTTTTACTATGATTGATGGTTTCCCATAACAACAAGAAACTAGGATTGTGGTGTTTGGTTCTACCCCAATATGATGTTTCAGGCCATGAAACTCATGGTAACATCATAATGGGTGGCTCTGGATTTTAGGAAGATGCAACATTGAAAATATTTTTATAAGGCATGGATACATTTTAATTTTGTATAATGTTATTTTTAATTAATATTTTTCTAAGATATTGAGGAATGATTCATCAGAGGCCAAGGAATGTTTACATCCCATATCCTTGTATTTTTGAGAAACCATGTCCTCAGCATGATTTTTTTTTCAACTATGCACATGTGGCTGCATGGTTTGAACAACTTATGTGGGGTGCTGTATACTGGTGCATGGGTTGCACAATGTTTTTCCAAACCATTCCCCTTTTATTTATGATTATTACATAATAGTTAGTGGTTTTATATTGATGTTTCATTGTTTATGAAACTAGGATCCTCTTTAAAATAGTGTGAAATTACAATTTCTCACGTGCCTTGATAAATATTTTAACCATTTGTTGTCCTTATTTTCATTCATAGGTGTCTCCATCATCAAACTAATCTATTCCTTGGAATCCAATCATGGATTTTATCTAGTAACCTCACATAGTATCTGATTCCACTAACGTTAGTTTAATTTCATAAATATAGTTATTATAATTAATCATCTTATTTTCATCATCAATTTTTCCCATATAAATTATATTTATAGGAGAGATAGAATTTACTATTTTAAAGAAATTTTTATTCAAATTCTATTTCATTCATTGTAGACCATGTTAATGCTGAAAATTGATGAGGATAGTACTACCCATCAATGGTTGGTGGTCTAGAACATTTTACCAAGAGTTTCGTTATTTATATTATGTAGTGTTTTTCGTGTAACAGATCATACAAAAGATGCTTTAAAAATGAAATATTTATGATCTAAAGTTATAATTAACATTTTTGGGTACATATAACATCCTAATATAAACCAAAATGATGTACACCTAGATTTGATCTAGCGTTTAGAGTGGTACATCTTGGATGACATATGAGACTAATAACATAAAAGATATCAAACCACTAATTATGGGGTTTTGAGTTCCCCCCATGTAAATGAATTGTAATTTTAACCAAACTATAGGGAAGTGGTTGGAAATAGGAATATTCCAATTTTTTCTTATGGAATGATTTATCCTTCAAAACATTGTTGTTCAATTGGATATAAATTATATTTTTTGTGGTGTGAGATAAATTCAACCCAAAACAATCCTGTATGTTATCTCGAGGGTGATACGCGGCTTCTGAATTGGAATTATATGGGTGATATTTTATATCATATTAATTAAATAAATTATATCATGATAAGAGTGGTATATGTGTCCTTTTACAGAATCGATTCAGTGGGACCATTGGAAATATGCTTGTATTTTTACCCCAAGAGTATTGGCTTCTTCCCTAGTGGGCTACCATGGAGAGGATTTGAAAGTTATTCTATTTTACCACACTATACGTGATACTTGGATCCCATTAGAATATACAATTGATGGGTTCAAATGGATAATATTTTAAAAAAATTCCTGAGAGATACTAGGGTTACTTTTTATAATTCAATGGACAACCTCCTATAGTGATGGGTTTTATAGTTCTCCAAGAGCGATACCTAGTATCTATATCTAAAAAATGCCATGAATGGGTATAAGATGATAATTAATATAAAGAATTGGAACATATATCATTTCAATGAACATAACTACAATAATTCAATGGTTTAATTATATTTAGACCTACTAATACATTATGCATATGTTCATATTCATTGAGAGTTAAAGAACCCCATCTGATTATGAATAAATGCCTTATGTATACAACTATGGTCATGGATAATGTTTTGTTACGACACTCATACATTAACATAAGTATATGATATATATATATATATATATTCATATTTTAACTTATTCATATATGTATATATATGGTGATATCAATTTAGAGATATATATCTAGGTCGTAGAAGGTAGTACTAGTAAGGTGTCCAATGAGGAACCTGTAATGATATGAGATATTTTATATACTATTATACAATTATTATTTCATAAAAATGATCATTTTATGTTCATGGGATGGATATATATACATAAAATTGTTGTTGGCCTACTGATTATAACTCAGACCCTATTTTATCATCCTATTATTAATAAAAAAGGCATCATAGATGCCAGCAAGGACAAAGGAATGCATCCAGATTTGGGTTCATGATTTATTATGCTTAGATGAAGTATATGAGAAGATGATCGAGATCATGACCATGAAACTAGTGTATATTTTCCTTCATTTATATTTTTATTTTTTATATAATATTATACATTACTATTTCCTTAATTCATTATATTCTATGATTGTATAGCATAAAGACATGACATAATTTTTTATATGACACTGTATCATTTAAATGTTTTATATTTTTTGATGAATTATGCATCAACACATCCTTTATTGTTATCATTCCATATTCTTACTAATATTAATATCACTATGCTAGTCCCTATCCATGAGGGTATAGTATTTCTATAGTACCATTATATACCATATATGCTATTCATAAGCATCATTCATATTGGGAGATGAGCGTGAGGCTAAAAAGAAATTATCATGGATAACATGTTTAGTGGATACCTATTTAAGAAATTTAAAATATATATCAGTGTTTATTTTATTTTTCTCTTATTACGAGGGATACCTTAATGGGGGATAATAATGATTTGGAATTTTGAAGTCAGCCTATGCCTTAGTGTACCTAAACCACATAGAGGGAAACTCAACATTTCCCAGGATCGGAAACTGTTGTTATGGTTTTTGCCTATTGCATTTCTTTTGTTGATTTCACCATAGGCCTACACACTTGATTTATTATGTTATTAATTTTGTTATAATTTTTTATTTTATGTTTATCTTATCTTTGTATTGAAAGGGTGTATTGATCATGCATCATTATAGGATTCTAATGAGTCAAATGTCATATATATTCCATTCCATATTCATATTACTACATGTATTTTATGTTGCATATTATTAGTTCCATGAATATTGAATTTAGAAATATAAAAATGTTTCTTATAGTGATAGAATAAAAATATTAATTAGTGTTATTAAAAAAATACTAAATGTAGTTTCACTTTTAAATTGATATTAGAACATAAATTGACAAATAATAACATGTTTGAGCTAGGGAAAACTGGTTGAATGGACTAAAATATTAGATAATATCAATTACAAGAAATCCAATTGTAATTTATGAAGAATATAATTCTAAAAATATGATATGGGGATCAATAAAATCAAATAATTTTATATGATACCTCATATACTCATACCAGAAGTAAGGGTCGAGTAATAGTTACATGTGAATCCAGTTGAAACATATTAATCATATTCATTTATAACATTGCAAGGTTGACTCAAATAACTAGACTATTATACATATATGCATATGAATGAGTATAAAGTTAAATAAAATTTATTTCTTAAGTGAAATGATTATAATTAATTGAAATTTACAATTGAAACGGAAATGGTGTTTTTCTTTCTGCCATTTATTTGACACTATATACACCAGGACACCTTCTATATGATTTCAGACCTTGACTCTCACTTGACCTGATACAACCTAATACCAGATATATGGGCTATGTGAGAGTTACATTACATTGCAATTGAAAATTATAAATCTTATTCATTTATAACTTGGTAATGGTGACTCACAAAATGTCTATCACATACACACACACACACACTCATATATATATATATATCAATGATATTGGAATTAAATGAAAATAATTTCATAAATAAATTTTTTATTATTAAATATGGGTACCAATGGAAATATATATGGTGTCTTCCTCTATAAAATTAAATGCACACTCCATATATTGGGACCCCTTCTATATTATGTGATACCATGACCCTCACCCATCCATTATACTGGGATGTATGCAGTGTCACTTTTGATACCTTATGGTCCTTATACCTCTAAGACAATGGTTTTGAAGTAGGAAGAGTTGGTGTGTCTATTTTATATGATGGATATTTACCTTCCCTTTTCTTCATCTTGAGATTTTATCTACTATAAATTATTTTATTGAGGCATGTGTTTGGAACAATATATATATAACACTGAATGTATCAAATAATGTTCTAGCATGGTGGTTATTACTATGCTCTAGAAGAGATCTGCCCTAAGATGCGGATATTACATATTGTGGTTCATATTTTGATACATTATCCAATTCCTCACAATAAAACATATAATCGTTTACTAGTAGATTTTATGAAGCTAGTAGTGTATATAAATGGAAATCCATGACCTTACCTTACAATGGTAAAACTAAAAACAGAATTATAAGATAACCACCTTACTATATTTTTCGGATAAGGTGGACCTCATGATATTGAGTCATGGATAGAGGTTATGTCAACCATCTTCAAGAATCTAGATGTGCCTCTAAATAGGATGTTAATGGTCACAAAATTTTTTATATGTCATTCTTCAAATATATGATGGGGAATGATCACCTAAGATGAACATTATATGGGTATGGTCTGGGAGGTTTTTTGGACATCCTTTTATCATTTCTTATTATTATTGACACTAAGAGAGAACCATTCAAGGAACACATTAAACATAAATAATGGTGTTGTGTGTGTGATATGGGTTTTCCGTTTGATTGAATGATCTTCAATGCTTTACAAAAACTGTTTCAAAAGACAATTTGGCCAAAAAGTATTTTTTGATGATCGGAATGTCTATACCATTTTATTAGAAGTTAGTGTCATTTACTTGACCTCATTTTTGAAATAGTGAACTAGAAACATTCAATGATGATAACTGGAGGGAAGGTATCATTTTCTGCTAGGGAGGATCAAAACCAAGAAGCACAATATCAAATAAATATCTATATGAATAATAGATGATTTGGATGATTAGGTGGATGTGGTCATGGATTAAATTGGTATGGGATAAGGAATTAGTATAGAGGGTCTATATATCATAGAATGGATGTTGATTAGTTGAGAGAATTAGTCCATTTCCATGAAATATACCTTGTACTATAAATGAATAGTGTATGTAAAATTACAATTAATTGTTCTGTTATAGTGGCCTTTAAATAGAATCCACTTTAATTGACATTGAAGATTCACATTATTTTATATATACATAAATTATGAAATTTATCATCCAAGAGATATAATAATTTTGTGGTGTAATAGATCTTACCACACTTTTAGGGATCTGATCTCTAAGTATACACTGAAGTAAGAAGTTAACACATATTATCGGTTGTTATGTTTTGTTATGGAAATTATTTTTCCTAAAGATGAAAGGTATTGAAATAAATGTGATGGTGGAATGGTTAGACTCTTATGATTCTAACATTTAATTTTATCATAGGAGGGTATATATTACATTACCTAAGGGTTGTACATAAATTAATAATGTAGAATAGTATTCCATAGGGAGTTAAGAAAGATAAGTAAAATATGGTATGGGATGAGTGGAATCCCAAATTTTTACTCATTTTATAAGAAATTGGGAAACTGAAAAATATATCTCCCATTTACTGTGGGTTGTTTTAGTGTCGTCTTCCATAATGAATTTTCAATATTACCACTATAGATTGAGGTATTGTTTATTATTGAGGTAGAACATGGTGCAACACCATTATAAAATAACCATTAAAGGATCTACCCTACTATGATTTAGGAAATCGTCAGCAATATGGAACTCATAGATTGAAATACATGTATATCACCATGGGTAGACATGTAATTTTAGTTAATAATTAATATTGTACCTGCATGCATTGTGTGGTGTCCTTTATATTGAATAATCTTAAAATTAAAAACCCATATCCACTTCCCCGTATAGATATTATCTTTGACCAGATCTAGGTTGAGAGTCTCCTCTCAATGATTTATCTACTATCAAGCATTCAGTAGGTGTAGGTCATGACTATGGATATGTCACTATGCCTATAATATTCAATTTTTCCTTTTTGAGTATTTGGTAATTTAATTTATTCTTATGAAAATTCCTACAAGATTCATGTATCTGATTAATTTGGTGTTCCACCCATATTTGTATTCATTTTTTGTCATCTTCATGGATGACATATTGGTTTATTCTCAAACATGACACCACCATTACAAACATCTTTTGAATATATTGACTACAATGGGAGAGAACCAATTTGTATGTTAAGATGTCCAAATTATTCTTTTGGTTAGGCATTTTTTACTTCCTATGACACATAAACTTATATATGGTAGTGTCTGTTGACACAGAGAAGGTGATAGTCATGGAATCATTGGATAATACCAAAAATTTCATTAACATTTGGATTTTATTGGGGATAGGTAGTTATTATATGAACTTTATAATGTATTTACCATGCCTTGTATAATTTATTATTGGATATATCAAGAAGGGTTTCATTGGTACATGGGCTAGAGAATATGATAGATAATTTTATGGGTTCAAATGAAATATCACTTCAGCACCAATCCTTATTCTTCTAGTGCTAGGTATAATATACATTGTTTATTATGATTCATCAGGCATCAGTTTGGGAGATTTTATTATCTATGGAGACCATCTCATTGCATACAGATCATTCCTGTTGATCCATCATATGTATTATTTTTTGCTCCATGATCCCATTCTAGATGTAGTGGTTGATGCCTTTCTTTTTTATATTCATTACATATATGAGATAATTTTCTATTGCACACATTCCAAAATAGCATCAATTATATATATAGATTATGACTTATATCTCAAATAGAGAAGGTGGGTAGAATACCTATAGTCCTTTTATTTTATTCAAAATTATTTTCTTGGAATTTCAAATGTGGTGACTATCAAACTAGGATGGAAGACTTGCAAACATGCTATTATAGTGTACGGTACTGAGGAGAATTTAGAGGGATTATTTTCTGAGGTGTATATTGATGACCAAGAGGATCAATGTTATCCTACCTTAACTACCATGGAATTATCATATAACATTTTTTAGAGATTGAATATGAGAAATCATTATGATTCTAATGGATTTTTCCTAATGGAGTTTTATTCACGTAAAGAACAACTTCATGGCAAGGTTATTAATATGGATGAGAGTTTAAACAGTCATGGGAATGTATGGGTACCTAGGGAGATATGTGAAGAAATTATTTGGATCCTCATGCATCTATTTTTAATTTGAACCATATAATGACCCTGATATACCAAGATACATTCCTATATTTTTTATGACTATGTATGAAGAGAAATATTGTTGGTTTGTCACATAATGTTCTAATTTTCGGTATGTAAAGACAGAGAACCATTATCCTGTGAGGAAATTACATCCACTGCCTATTCTTAAATGAAAATGGGATGATGTTGTTATACATTTTTTAATGGGTTTACCAAGATCCTAATGAAAATATTCAGTGTGGGTGATCTTCAAGAGTTTCAACAATTTTTCTCACATTCTACCTATCTAATAGACATTTTCAGTTGATGAGCGTGGGTGGATAAACATTATTAAGATTATATGAATTTATAGTGATCCACATACTATAATATTACATTGGGTTTATCGATATAAATAATGGATATGATATGGGTCTCATATGGAACAGGTTTTATAGGTATTATTGACTTTAAGCTACCATCCTTAGACTAATGTATAGTTTTAATGTATAATACTATTGGTAAAGGTCATACTTTGAGCTTACATCATTGATTTTATATATTTTTGGGAGAAACACCAACCACACCTAGAATTTTATTATAATAATACCTTTCAAGAATTGTACATATGTATCCATACGTGGCCCATTATGGAAGGCAGGTTCAATCACCCCTATGTTGGTTAGAGGATGGTGAGGTAGCACTATTGGGACCCCAACTCATTTTGGTTATTTTAATAAAAGTAAATAAAATCGAAAGAGTTTGGTTACAAATCAGTATAACAAGAATCCGTATATGTATAATCACCAATGGCCTCTAGAGTTTATTGATGGACATCATTTCATTCTATGAGTTTCACCTAGGTTAGGGAATATATAGATTAATAGGCATGGAAAGTTATCTCCTTACTTTATAGACCATTAAAGGACATTAATGGTCATAACTTATTTATACCGATAGCCTATTAATTATCTATGAAACATATGTACAATGAAATTCATGATTAATTTCATGTATCACATCTTCACCATTATTATTCTATTCCATATCATTATTTTTCAATTGGATATATTATGATAGAGAAATATGCATCTTTTGTTGAGAATTCTATTTATATAATCGATCTACTCATGAAGGATCTTAGTGGTTGGTAATTTTTGAAAATTTACGTACAATGGTTTTATGCATGGGAATTGTATAAGACATTGGAGGGATGGGATGAAGTACATGAGAAATATTCTTAACATATCATAGGTTATGATTTACCATTATTGAAAGGGAATGTCATGGGTTAGTTTTTTTAATGTTGGGAGGACATAATGTCTCATATTTTCTTATGAGATATTGATTATTTATATTTTGGTTTAAACATTAGTTTTTATCCCAAAGAATTTGAAATGGTATTGAATATTATATTAGGAACTATTATATCCCATTCAAATCTTAGATTCATGTATTGTGGATAAAATAGGTGGGCGACAAAGTTTTTTTAAACCATATACCTATAGCTAGATATTGTAGAAAAACATTGTCTTGTTCTACATCGGTCCATAGAGGGGTGCACGAGATACACATGGATTATAAGAACCATTCCCTTAGATCACATACATATACACTTTGGTTTTAGGTGTGCTCATTGGGAACACAATTTTAACTATCCATGTGGTCATACCATGGACCCCATTAAAAGTGTGTTTAATTTTTAATTTTCCAAGTTATATTTAAAATTTTTACCATACATTTTCATAAAAATAACACAAAACAATATCTCTTATACACGAAATAGTTCCTTGGAATCTATTAATGAATATGAGATGAATCCCTTATATGGTGTCTAATTCCTTTATTCTCAGTTCCATGGGATAACTAGAGGTAATCTATTTAATACTCATCCATAATTAATTAATTTATTCTTAGATCATGAATTTTATTTCTATATGAGCTAATATTTTCTATATTCATATAATTTTTCTATTTTTTATATTCCCCCCCTTTAGGCTATGTTTTAGGTTGAGAATATATTCCAAGAGTATTAACTATATAATATTGGAATTTTGTTTCTTTTTCAGCAATGTCTTGATATGTTTATTATGTTTCATTGTTCCTCATTCTATCCCTTAAATAAGAAATCACTTACATGTAAAATTAATCCATTAAAATGATAACTCCTTATTTTGGGAAGTCCTAGAAAACCAAATTCAACATTGGAAAATTTCCACCTTGACTGGAGGCCCCAAATGTGTGTTCCTTACTTAGATTTCTATGAGACTTATATATTGAATGAAGTCAATCCAATAATTAATTTGTATTGAGTTTCTAAATATAAATTAATTTTAATTTTAACCAAATCAATGAAAAATTATAGGCCATGTGCAAGGACCCATTATTGTTCTTTTAATGTGTATGATATCCTTATGAACTAAGTTATACAATTTGAAATAAATGATTTTATTAGAGAAATACGTTAAATAGTTCAAAACACTATACTTTATGTCATGTTCAATGTGATATAAGGGTTCTGATTTGGAGTCCATTTAAGGAGTGTTTATGAAATGTAATTGAATGGGTAATAAAATGATAAAAGTGATACAGGGGTTTCTATATAAATTAACATGGTTGAGGTCACCCGGTGGAAACGGTTATTTTCACCAAATGAGGGATAAATGGTTCCCTAATGTACTACCTTGGATGGGATCATATGGCTATGGTACCATATCATTAAATTAGTGATAATTTTATCTATATGTGGTATAACATGTATGGGATCAGATTGTTATTCCATTATACCATGTTGTTAGTGATTACTAAGTTTCTTATATGGAACCCCATGGATGACCTCCCATAGTGATTGATTTTATAGTACTGCTGAAGTGAGTCAAGGGTTCCCTTTTAATGGAGTTACTGGGATAGTCTTATAATTCCAATTAAGATAATGAATTGATGTTCCAAACATGTAAATGAATATACACATAGTCATTATAAAATTCACTTATATGTTGAACTATTTATAATTTCCTATTATGTTAATATTTCATGAGAATTAAATAAACCATTACGATTATTCAAGAAAAATTTGGTTATACACCTCGCATCTTATATATTGTTACGTAAATATATATACACCCAATTATGTTTGTAAATTTATGATGTATAAATAAACAAACATATTTTAACATATTCATATGAACAAATAGTTACAACGATTCATAGATATGTGGATTAGGAAAAAGAATGTTGTAGTGGTTGGGTATCCAATGAGGAACCTAGAAAGGTATGATTTGTGTTATTTACTATTATACATTGATTATCACTATCACACTAATCAAATTACATGTACACAGTTTATTATTCCAAAAACTATTTTTGGTGGCCTACTAAGTATATCATACACATTATTGAGTCTATCAATTGTTACCTGAATTGACTTCATGGATGAATGTAGGGATAAATGGAAGTATCTAGTTTTAGATGCCTGATATACTAATCTAAGATGGAATACAAAATTAGAGGAATGATCTTGTCCCAGTGATGCAATTGGTGATAAAACTTTTCCATTTTATCAACTTGTAGATAATATTTTATATTCATGATTCCCTCCATCCTTTTATTTTATTTACCAATAGAATACCAACATGGAAAAAAATTATATATGATATTTGTTCTCCTATTGATTGAATATATTTGGCTGACTTATTCTTTTTTAGTTAACTTATTATTAATTTTTTATCTTAATTATATTACTTATATCGATTTTCTATACCCTATACATGTGATTATACTCTCCCCACTATTCCATCAGAGACCCTCACTAGTAGTCATCAACCACAAGTATATGGGGAGGTGATCTTGAGGCCATATAGAGCGCATAATTTGGGTTTTAGTTTAGTGGATCTTTGGTTGTGATGTCACATATAAGTGCATTGATTTTTTTTATCATAGTGATCATATTCATGCCAAAATGAACACTTATGAACATTACATGATTCCATATGAAGTGGAATTATTAAATAAATATGGGGGGTCACAATAGAACAATCAAACACTATACATTTTATTTTAGTATTCAAAATGGCTATGATCCCTTTGGTTTTATAGTATATTACCAATCAAGAGGATATGTGATCAAATCTATCTTTACATTTTATTCCCATTCCCATTATCCTTTCATCTATAAGGATTTAGTGATGTATTCCATTTAGATTAATGATTTTGTATCTAAAATTATTTCCCCTAACTCTTTTATATTTATACCCATATGATTTTTATCGTTTGAAGTTACTAATTGAAATCAATTTCATTAAATACATTTTTGGATATTATTGAATGAAAGGGAATTATATCAATGATTCTAGAGGAATATATTAGAGGATAATCACAAGGAATGTCCAATTATTAAAATTTTGATAATAAATTTCATATATTTTAGTCTAATTTTACATAAAACTTGCGTGGAATTAATTAAAGGATTGATGTTGGATATTGGGAAGTTGGCATATAGTAAACTCGAGGGGTGCATAAGGGTGATCTATACCCTGTTACAAAAGATTTCAATGATGATATTACATCAGAATATCTATATATATTTTATTACTAATATAAAAATGTTGGATTAAGATAGTAAATTAGTTATAACATTTTTTCATTAATTTTGAATCTAAACAGGTGAGATGGTGGATCATGATTGGAGATTTAATTTTTTTTAGTGATTGGTAATTGATAGAGTGAGAATTAATAAGGGGGTTACTCCAATATAATGTAGTTGGTGCATAAATTTATCTATAATATGGTTATACACAAATAGTATAAAATTTAATAACGATTCATTGGTTTTCATTGGATTTAGTGGGTAATCTATGTGGTTTACAGCTATGGAAGGTGAAGTTGTGGAGGTCAGTTTTTCTCTTAGTAAACCATAAAGATAGAGGATTTTTTTTATCCATTTATTATCACTTATCTCGTGTCTAGGTGTGTAATATAATGATATGGACTGATGATTGGTGTCCATTTATATGATATGGATTCATTAACAAAGAGGTGCATTTAGTGGTTTATGGTGCTCAAGCAAAGTGGTGAATAAGAGTTGATATAGTTGGTTTTTAAATAATTACATGTATGAGATGAGAGCATGAGATTGTTTATGAAAATTATTAAAGTTTCAACCAAATGATGTGCCATTATCTCTTGAGTTATGATTTGGATTTCCTGGATCATGATACAACCCCAAACCATATGTATATTGTATGTGTCCACTAATTCTCTTCGTGCCTTTCAATGTGGTGAGATACAAATAACATGGAACCTTGAGGGTTTTAATAATAATTATCTTATTTTTTGATCCTTTAACTATATTATCTAGTGTTTATTATTACTGAAAACTCACATATTAGGTAGACTATGTAGTGATATTTCCATTGTTCAAAGACAATAGATTTAACAGTTCAATTATAACACAATCCATGCTACATGGGTAGTTGTTTGAGATCATAATAAATATCATAGGATTTTGGGATTGATGTTTGTGTACTAGGTGTACCACATACTAGGAATGGGTGGAATATCCGAAAATCATGTAATTGTTACTCATTAATTGTTTCTATGAGATGTTGTATATTACATGTAATATTGATTATTCATTGACATAAATTATGGGTTAAGGGTGAGACTTTTTACCATATATTTTGTATCATTAGTTGATAATCAAACTTATTATTATTGTATTACTGATTAATTATTATCCAAGATTTTTTGACATAAATTATTCACATGATAATATAATTTCTCATTAATTATTTAATGGTGGAATATCACTCACATAGAAAATCATTAGCATCCCTCACTTTTTGGTGCTAATAACCAATTCATCAAGAATGTAAGAATTCACCACAATTGCTTTCTGGGTAATTTATCATTATCATAGTTTTGAATTATTCATCTATTCCTTGATGGGTGACACATAATTCACCATTTATAGAGGGTTTTAAATTTTTATAGTATGGCGATGGATCATCCACAAGTGGTTTGTCTTGAAAATTGATCATTAATGTTAATGAATTTAGTTCTGGTAGAACATCCTTGAATATATTAACTAGATGATCATATATCATATACTATAGATATTATATCCAAAAAAACATACATGAACACAATTCAGAATGCAATAAATTAATTTTTCATATTTCCTTATGGTTATATATCAATCTCTTAGAGATTCATCTTTTACCCTCACAATCGTGTTGTTATAATTCATTCACCAGGAGGAACCTTGTTCATTGTGTGGTTTTTGGATCTCTATTGACCATTAGTAATTCATGGGGATATATAATATGTGCCAAGATGCTGTATAAAATCATATAACTTATAGGATTTTGGAATATTCTCATGATTTAATTTTACACCACACATATGTTTGTTTTATATAACATGTGATGAGATGCTGCATTTTCCTTATGTGATGTTATATACGTGTATTTTTTAGAGGTAAAAGTATATTTTCTATGGAATATTTTTTCACTTCAAGGGGTATTAGTGTATTTGGTGATTGAAAATATTTGTTCTTTGGTGTCTCCCATGATCATTTTAGAGGTTTGTAGCTTCCTAAGTCTTTATTTTTATTATAGGAGTCTATATATACTTTAAATTATCATGTTGATCAATTAGTGAAATTGATTACAAAAGATCAATCCTTTATACTGGTTGGTTACAGTCAGGTGTAATTTTAGTTCCCAAATTATATTATGTTTAAATATTTCATTCATTACACTGAAAAGGAATTTGTCATTTCTTGAGTATTATATGATTTTTTTTCATCATTTTTTGGGTTGCGTCTTTAAATAGAGAATTGATGTGATATCATGTGGATCTTTGAATAATAATTCTCCTTAGTGCAACTATTTTCCCCATGATCTTGACTTTGTGGTAGTGGTTCTCTATATAAATATTTTTTGGATTATCCTTATCAAAAAACACTATGTATTATATATAGAGGTTGATGGAGATATTATAATATCATGACATTGATATCTCTTATACATTGAGAAAAGTTTTTTTTATAATTTAGGTATTGATTCTCATAGAGGTGTTTTATGGGTCTTGAAATTCTTATATTTTAATGTTGGAAGTTTCAAACATGTATATTGATATCAGAGAAGTCAGTGGTAGAGGTATTCTATGTTATATGACTATGTGGTCGTTTTTATAGATGTAAAAAAGGATGTGGTGGAGTGATTTTGAGTTATAGTTATTTTATGATCATTTAATCTCTATAGAATCCATTGTGGGATGGTTGTAGTATGATAATAATCATGTTTAGATTTAGTGGGGCCATTTTATTGTTATTAAAATGTGAGATCTGATCCTATATACATTTTTTCCCAAATCAGGTATTATATATTGGTATATATATGAAATTTTATGCTTTGAGAAATCATATTTTGTGTCTAGGGATGAAGAGGACAGTGGTGATGGTTTTTTCATTATGTTTAATCATCTAGTAGTCGAGTCAAGAGAATATTTTTCCTTGTTTATAATATAAGACATTAGATGTACCAAAGTTGTAGGGGGAGGATCTATTAGTGGATTTCATCACTATATTTCTAAAAAATTGTGGAATTTGAAATAATATATGTTATTTATTCCCAATTGAAAAATGGATTAATGCATTGTGGTTTTGGTGTCTAGTGTGGTGAATTCGTTATATAGTTTCATATGGAAGACATTATACGATTTCATAGGGTTCTGAGGATGATAGTCCCTTATCAGGCTACTAATTTTTCCTTATTTGTTAAAGTGCTACATGAAAATAAATTGTGATCTAGAATATTCCTTACCATTACCTTTCATGCACATATATGGTTACATGGGTAATAAGATCCATATACAGTGGTATCTTTTTTTGGATGTGTTACTGACTTTGGAGGTTCATGGGTGAAGCACTAACCCTTGAATGTGTATTATTATAAAAATATTTATCACACTTCTACATACATTGCTCAGTGTTATGAATTACATGGGGTTCCTCTTAGATATATAATGTACTAGACCAATTTCAGAGAGTATGTAATTCATTTTCCATATTTTCTTTATAACATAGTTTATAAGGATAATTTTATTTATGAAGGAATTAGGGACACTAATGATCATCAGTTGAATTATTATGTCAATAGTAGATGTTATTTATAGTTTTAGTTAAGTATAAATCTAATCTTGAAGGATCTTCCATGTCGTGGGTACAACATGTTCAGTCAAGGTAGTGATATTTCTTTTGGTGCATCAAATATTGGAGGTATTTGAGAATATCACCGAGGGAGTATATTATTTTGATATTCCTCCATATAAGAATTATTTTGGTATTTTCATCAACATGTTTTACCATCCAGGTTTATGATGTTATAAATCACATAACACTGATTAGGGTGAGTAGATATTTTGGATGATATGAAATTTGGGGAGAAAATTTTTAAAATTTAAGTTTTCTATGAGAAGATGTTTCATGGTCACAAAACTCCATTTGTTTGTGTCACATTGTGGGAAACGTTTGTGGAATTGTGTATATGGTACCATGATTTATAGAGACACCCACAATTTTATATTCTTTAATGTATAAGGAATTTAATTTGTTATAATGAGTTATTTTTTATGAAAATATAGAATTTATTTTATACATCCATTGAATTGGGATTTTCATGATTATGAAAAAACGATTTTTATGGTATATTACTAATGGTTTTGTTTTGCAGTTATTTTATGTGTTTATCAAGGTTTGTTTAAATTATAAAGGATGATAATCAATATATGGATATCTTATATAAGGTCGTAAGAATTATTATAAATTTATATCGTGGTATATTTATGTTTAAGGGTTTGAGGGGATGTTTGGAGGCATGTTAAGGAGGATAAGTAATGTTATTATGTATGATTCTAGATGATAGTATAGATAAAACTATATCCATGATCATTTTTTAATTATGGGTTTCACGTAGAATAAGAGTTTATATAGTAAGGTGTGTGGCACTATGGTTAGTAATGTGATATAATAAGTCATAGGTTTATGTTTTGGGGATTAGGATATATTATTTTATTCGATCTGGATTGGGGAACCATTTAATGCATGAGGAGTTCTAGAATAATTCTTTGGAAAATCAATTATATTTTTTCCATTGTAATACACTATAGAGGTCATGGATATATGATTATTGGTTTTACTAGTTTTGATGTTTTATTATCTGATGTTTATAAGGACAATATTTTATGATCCTTGGTAATAGAAACCAACCATACAAAACTAAATATACTCTTGATGGAATTGAAATTTCAATGAAACAAAGATGGGCGAAAAAGTAGATCATGCCAAAAAATAGATTTGTATTCTATATGTCCTTTTTTAATATATTATAATCATATGACGAACATTGGAGTAAAAAAATACTGCCATCAACTATATTTTATCCAATGTACATTAGAACATAGTTCACAACATGTGGATTTTAAAATATATGATATGGTTTTTGTACCTTAATTACAAAAAAAAGTAGTATTTTTTTATCATTGCATAAAACTAATGGCTATTAGAAGAAATGAAAACTGCATAAAACACACATTTCTCATACCAATGGGACAATTCACTTTATATAATAAATGTCTATAACTCCTTTATAAACTAATAACATTTCAGGTGGGTCATGTTTCATCAAATTCAACCCTAGAATTATGCCTCTTTATTATGTGAATTTAACTCAATCTATAAATATATGAAATTGATTAATAAATTCATTATGGATTGATGAAAACAACAAGGGATATTATATTGATTATTCTTATACCCTATGGTTTCATTCCATACCACGAGGCTACGTGAATAGAAATATAGTATTAGGATTTTGGATAATGATCTATTAACCCCCAAAATTTTGATATGTCATATAAATAATATACATATACTTTATGTTAATATTTGAAAATCTACCACTTTAAAATATAAATTATAATTAAATAATTAAACACAATTTCAATCATGTTAAAACTATCCAAAATTAATTTTGGATACATTTTTATCAAACTATCATAATTTTAGTGGAATCAATTTGTAAAATAAATCATTATCAGAATTCATAACTATGTGGCCCTTCAGGCCATATTTGAGATGAATGAAAATATTAAAAACTTATGTCATACATATATTAAATGATTGACCACAAAAATGATTCTGTTTTGATCAATCTAATAACTTGTTAGTAACGATCTCTATCAAACAAAATCAAGTCTTTATATGAACATGTGTACCAAAATATATCACATATGAATTATTTATTAATATATGTAATCCTAATTTTCATAATAGTGTCTGACCTTTTTATGAATATCATTTTTAATATAGTTTAGGATATCTTATTATTTTTTCATTTAATAAAAATTAATAATCATGTGGATCAATATATCATGTGTCATCCATCAAGAAGGATGAGTTCATAACATATACCTCAACTAAATACTGAAAAAATATGTTATATGTGACTATACCATTATAGTAAATTAATCTCTCTAATAATATTAAATCTAGGTAAAAATAAAGGTTCTGTTCCTAAAATTGTAAAAATACGATCTTAGTTATACTCCAACTGAAAAAATGATTATCAAAATACACAATTACCTCATGATTATCTATGTCTTAAGGACTTTTGTAAAAAAAGATATCAATGTATAATGTTTCTCACTCTACTTATAATTGTATTAATGGGTATGAATTGTTGATAATAAGTATACCCCCATAAGTATAATGATAACGATATGAAATTCCATGTGATATTATTTAGCAGGTCAGTCTATGAAATTAATCAGTACGTATTTCAAAATGAATTTACACAAATAATATCATATATATAACCCTTTATAATTATTATAATAATTTACTCCTTATAATTATATCATATCATCAAAACCCATAATAATCTATGATTATTGTCAATTTAGGAAAACTCAATGTCAAAAATTGTGGGGATTTTATTATCATAGTATTTTAAAATATAAATTGATGTACACATGAATGAATTATTTATTGATATTTTATTTTTATAATAGCATCATATATTAATGATTGATCAATCTGTTATGTATCATATCTGAAGATACATTACATGAACCAAATGATTCGTTTTTAATGACTTATTTATCAAATGATCTTATACATTTTCATATGTATACACCCAACATATATTTATGACAACATTCTTGATGATATATCATATGATATGTTATTTTTTATGGATGCATTTGGTGATTTATGGTGATAGAGGTTCCTTCACTAGAGAAATATCTATATATTATTAAATTTTACAATTTATTTCCCAATTGTTTCTAGTAACCAATCGAAATTAAATAATTATCTTATTTCTAAAAACTAGTTCCATTCAAGGATTGTATGCTATGATGTACTTTGGATCTTATTTCAATTACACTATTATAGATCTATTAGAACTCCTCAAAGAGATAGCTCAAATATTTAGGAAAATTGTGAATATATATTTGTATATCATATCATATATTTTATATTACTATCTCAGATCTATGTATCCTTTTAAAAAAATACCATCCTTTCCTCTAAGGATACAGATCATATACTATGTATTTAACTAGTATATAAGTATTTTATTTCAATTAATCATGATAATATAATAAAAATTGTATTAGTAGTTACTAGTTATTCTTAGAGTACTTGAGACATCATGTGGATTATATGATAATTAATATATTATTGATCCTATGGTAGAATCATATTTAATTATATCCATATGTTTTTATTCACTTGAGGGATCCTAAATCATTCTAATATTCATTTCATGTATCATTACAGAAGAACACTTCTGGGAGTTCTCCATGCTAAAACTATTTAGTACATTACCAATTTATGTGTTTCCATTTATCATAATTATCCTTTTATATGTATTTATATTTATATTCATTCCAATTATATTGGTTTTATTACTTTTTCCATTCATTGATAAGGTTTTCCGAAAACATATCATTATAGAGTGTAGTGATAGGATGACAATTCTGATATGGACATTATCATTTTTGTAAAATATTAGGACTACAATACTTCCATTGATAGGTTTGTATAGACATGAATTAAAGGAATTTTTTTTAACCTAAATCATTGATTGTATCATAAAAACTAATATTCAAACAATTATAAGACTACTCTAATCCAGAAATGGAAAATTGAATATTACATACCATAGAAGTATCATTTCGATGTTCTAAACAATCTTGTTATATTACATACACATCATAAACTAAATTCTATTTATGGATATAATTTTGGAATCCACTAGATATATCTAATAATAAATTAAAGGTTTTATTTCAAGAAATTTATTAATGGAATTTATCACCATAATTATTGAAATAGTTTCTTCACAGTTAACACCAAAAATTTATATATCATTATTTTCAACAAAAAATGTTTTATATGTAGACAAAATAAAATATAGGTTGCTTTTATTTTGAAAAATCCAATTACACAAAATGAATCATGCCCCTATATTTTCATTCACCATGTTCCAGATGTTGTTAATTTAAATTTACAACATTTTATATTATAGTTATATTATTAGTTTCTTAAAATATAAACTTGGGATAGCTTCCAATATGTGGTAGGTTTTTCCCCTATAATAACATATTCTTTCATTTTCATTGATTAATCCATCTATAATTATATCATCATGAATTATATTTCACATTAGAGTTTAAATTTAATATTGAGACTGGTCTTTTTCAAAAAATATTTATATAAATAACTCATACTCTGCCTTTGGAAACAATTAGTTTTTATCCTGAAATTTCCTATATCTAATAATCCTCCAACTAAATCATTGAATGACTAATTCAATATCATGTAATATGGAAAATTAGGATGAAAATACCTTATATTTATTATTATTATAGATATTATGTCTCATAGTTTATAAACAAATAAACATGTATCATTTTTTATGTTAATATTATCAGAATTAAATTATTTTATTAATGTTTTTCATTCTAAATTTTTAATAAAAGTCTAAACAGAATGTTTTCCAGTATATTTCTCTTATGGATTCATTATAATTACATTATAAAGAACCCAAAATATTTTAAATATTGAAATATATTGTAAAAAATCATAAACATTAATATGAAGGTTATGTTAAATCATCATCGAACAAAAAAATTCAAACATAGTATGATTCCTTGTCTGAAATAAAATATCCCACTATGGTGTTCTAGAATGAGTGAGTTTTAAAAATATTCCACAATCCATTACATTAATTATTTATTCTTCACTAAAGTATTCCCACCTTAATCTGATATAGTAACCAAAATATTTTTTCCCAGTGAATACTTTACATCCTACAAAGACCCTTTTACATTTCAAATTTCTCTTAGTTTTTAATTATAAATAGCATATATTCATATAGAATATGGTCCTTTGTAATTTAAATAAATTAAATAAACCCACCACATTCATCAATGATCATTAGTCTATATATTGTTATTTTTATGATATCTAATTGTCCACTATCCCCTTCAATATTTTTTTCATAAGGTAATTTTAAAAAAAATTCGAGAAAACAATAATTAAAATTTTCAAATAATTTATAATAAATATTTACAAATTATACATCTTTATAGTGTAAAAGAATGTATTTATAATTTAAATATCAATATATGTATTGTAAAATGTAGGTGTGATTATAATTAACCAAAACCATCTTATTCAAATTGTTGTAAAATCTATTATCCTTATCTATAATGTATAAACCATTCATTATATTCATGATACCATAAAAAATTTAATTATTTTAGATATAAAAAATAATTCCCTTAATATGGAATGAAAATCTCGTATTTTCCATAAATGATAAAAAATATATTTCATATTTATTGAAGGAAAATAATAATATTTTTTTCATCATGGACTAATCAACGATGTAGAATGAAATTATAATTTTCACATTATTATGTAGCATCCCTTTCCCTATTGCCAACAAAATGATATAATTTTCTAATTCCCACATTCCTACTATCTCTATGTTTGTCTTAATCATAAAAAATTTCTTACACACACCTCATATATAATATCCAAAATTTAGAAATTGTGATATAGATTTTAATAAAATTAACATTCAAATTCTCAAAAAAATTATCCATTTGGACATTCTTCAGTCCAAAATACTAAAAAGTAATAGTTCTATATTCTATAACTATGTGGGATATCAATATTAAATTCATGAAGAAATATATAACATATAATAGATACATATCTATGGGTGAATATCATATAATATATCATTTCATCGAGGATCATTATTATATTTACTCTAACAAAAAAAGATGATATAATAAATCTCCACTATTTAGGGTACTGATATAATTATTTCACTATGTAATGTGTCTATATTGGTGTTCCACTAAAATATATATATATTTAGGCATAGAAAAATCTTAATCCTAAGAGTACCAATTCATCAAATTTTGAACGTTTAATTTTTAACCAATCCATCATTTTAGATAAATCAAACTATATTCCCCAACTATCCTTCCTAAGGATTTTCCACCTAACTGTAATCCAATGTAATGGCAAAGGAAATAATATGGAAACAAAATATTGGGGAATCCTTGTTTAGATGAACATATGAATTGGTGATCTAGTGTCACCAATTCAATACTTTCAATATATATGATAATTCTTGGGCTCCCTGATTTCTGATATCAGAACTTATTAAATAACTGATATTTTTATATATTCTAAATCTAATAGAATTTTATAATTATTATTTGAGAGAATAATTTCATTTAAAATATTCACCAACATCTTATAAATCATAATTATAATTCATTTTCATCTCTTTTCATATTTATATTCTCAAATTTTATCATCTTTTTCATGATTCTAATTATATAGTATTATATCCACTATTCCATCCACCAAACTAACATGTTAATACTAAATTAATGTGAAACTATTTTCAAAAAAGGCAAGATAGTGTCACAAACCCCAAAATAAAAGCCATGTATATTCATAAATATTAAAATTCATATCATATGTGGTATATGATATTTTTATATAAAATTATATATGTAAATGATATTGAAAAACTCAACATGAGTTATGTAATAGTGAATCATAACCATCCCCTCACATTTAAATAATAGGGAAAATGCCTCTCGGCCGGTTGGTAGTCTAACTGAAAGACCCTCAACCTAATGAAATAAAACTACTAAAAGAAATCAATCAATTATAACTCTAATAGATAATATGAGAAAACTATTTTCAATAGTTTTATTTAAGATCATAACTCAAATAACAAATGATACGGTTGATGAAAAATGATATCTAATGAAGTTTCATATCGCATGAAAGGAAATTATCTATTTCATATAATATCTTTATCTTATAAATATGATATAAAAATCATTCACAATATATAAATTTTATTTAAAATAGAATAATATAATGGGATAATGTTTTTCATAAACACATTATTTAATATGAGAAGAAAATATGTTTTTTGTATTTAACATAAGATAATATAATAAATTTTGTTAAACCTATATTTATCATTAAAAACTAATTTATTAACTATTAAATTTTTTTGAGGAAATACAATAATTCATTAGATAATTATAAAATAAAGAAACTAATTGGATTTCACTCCCAAGTTCGCAGCTATCGACAAGAGATATTGAAAGTGAAAAATGTTATAACAATCAAGAGAATTAGAGGAGGTGTGCCTTACTGTGAGTCTATGAAAGAGTTAGTGAGCTTCGGGATGTAAAAGAAGGAATCTATCGTAATATCTTGGCCTGGGTTCCACAAAATAGTTCCCCGATTTGGTTTGAGACATGACCTCAAGCATGCCTCTTCTTATGCAAAATGATGTCGACAATTAGCGGGGGTTTAATAAAAGTTAGGGGAGATTATACCATATTTTCATTCTTTTATAAGAGTAACCCACCAGTGGAAATTAATACACAATAGAAGAAAAATTTATCACCATAAACAATACCAGTATATCATGGAAACCCCAGTATGGTGTACAATGTCAAAACGAAACCATAAATATGTCATGCTAATATAAATGAAAAGAGCCTCAAATGAAATCATAATTATAATGAAACTAATAACACCCATGATGGTCTCAAACCACATTTGGTTCCCTAATCCATGATTTACCCCAAATATCCATCTATCATAGTTCTTTTTCCCTTTTCATGTCCCGAAAACACAAAGTCAAATAAGGTATTTATCAGGAAGCCTAAGTAGGGTGTGAGTAAAGCTCAGTAGTTAACCAAAAACAGTGACTAAAAAAATATCTTGTCAAACAATGCATGTGGTTGTATAAATAAATGGATATAGTTTATATATAAATAGTAATAAAATTATTAATTATTATTTATTTAACCATATTAACTCTAGGGTTTCATAGGACACCCATACCACATGGAAACTTCATCTCACATTGGTGCCTGAATTTTTCCAGGTAATTAGATATCTTAATTATGGATTCGACTCATAGTAGAGCCCAAATTATTCCATGGTGATATCATACCGGAATATATTATTTGTCTCATGTTTTATTTAAATGTTTTTATTGGTAATATAATTTCTTCATACCTAGTTCGTCTCATGTACAAGACCAATGTATTCAAAGGTGATATTGTATCCCAATACTTACATTAACTATTGTTAAAACTCGATATATTCTCATGTATGACCATATCTCAGAGAGGTATTATCACCATCCAATAGTTAATATACTACTTCTCATGTTTTGAATATTAATTCATACTTCAATGACCAAGTTACCACTAAAACAACAAATAGAACAATGACCATGTTCCCACTCTTTTACTCATAAGTATAATGATCATCTTACCATGTATACTTATCAATTGAATTGCCACGTTACCATTACATTACTCAGATGTATAATATACATGTTACCATGTATACTTCTTTATTAAATGACTACATTCCCATTCCATTACTCACATGTGAAAAAACCATGTTTACATTCTTTCTTGTCATGTTAGAATGAACAAAATCCCATTATTTTGAACATAATTAATTCAAAAATTAATTATGAATTTATTTTTGATTACTAATTCAACAATTAGTATAACTCAAAAATTTCATTAATTAATTTTATAATTAACTAATCAGACAAATAAAATTAATTAATTGAAAAATTAATTAAATACTCCAATTCTATACATTTTTCATCAATTATTTTATCACATAATATTCTTTAATTTATTTACTAATTAATTAAGTATGTCGAACCCATTAATTATTTAATTATATAAATAATCTATATTGAAAAAAGTCAAAATCTCATAATTAATTCCCCAATTAGTTATCACATATAAAATCAGAATAATTAATAATTTAATAAACAATTTTTTATTCAATTCATAAATCAAAATGTCACATAATTGATATAAAAATTTAATTATTAATGATTTACGATCTAAATACCATATATTTAATTCAATGATTAATTATCTCAGATGAACTATATGTTAAATAATTCAACAATTAATTAATCCTGTAAAACTCGTCAGTTAATTTAATATGTAATTAATCGTAGTAATTCAATTAATTTATTTGATAATTAACTGGTCTCATTCAATTCCCACAATTTAGTCAGAAATTAATCAATCCCATCATCCCTATTATTTAATTCGTTAATTAAATAATAAAATTTTTCATCTTTAATAAATTAATTGATTAATTAATCACTTTATTAAATTCATCAATTAAATATTAAAATATTTCTTATTCGTTGTTTTCTAATTAATTATTCTTTTTATTTATTTCCGCAATCAAATAATCACATAAATCTCATTATTTAATTCATTAATTATTTAAACTCTCTATTTAATACATCAAAAAAATAATCATACAACTCAGATTAATTAATTAATTGATTATTTAAACCATTTATTTAATTCAACAATTAAATAGTCATGTGAATACCATTAATTAATTCTTTAATAAATTAATCACTTAATTTAATTCAACAATTAAATAATCACATAACTCCCATTAATTAATTCACACATTAATTAATACCATTATTTTATTCAAAAATTAAATAATATCATAACTCCCATCAATTAATTTCTCTATTAACTAATATTTTTATTTAATTAAACAATTAAATAATCAAATAAATCCCATTAATTAATTAATCAAATATTTAATCACTTTTATTAATTAAATAGTTAAATATTTTCATTACTCCCATTAGAATATTTATCAATAAATTAATCCCAAATCAAAAATAACATAATCCCAATTACATTAAAAATTAATTTTCCCTTCTTAATAATTTCAATATCCCCATAATTAGTTCCAAAAATAATTAATCCAACTCAAACAAATCAATAACCCCATAATTAATTCCTCAAATAATTATTTCAATTTCTTGAATTCAATAAACCCATAAATTATTACTCCATTAATTATTTTAAATAACACAATTATTAAAGCTTCATTAATTATTCAATCTCACTCAACATAATAACCCCATAATTTTTTCCACAATTAATTATTTCCACTCACTCTATTCATTATATCTATAATGAATTCGACAATTAACTATCTTTATTCCAAAAATTCTAAATTTCAATACTTAATTAAAAAATTAATTATTCAACATTAAAATTCAAAATCATATAAATAATTAAAAATTAGATATTCATCTTCACAACACATTATTCAATAATTAGAACAATTATTAATTAATTATGAAATCCCACATTTTCAACATTTCAATAATTCATTCAATAATTAATTTTTTAGTCCACATTTTCATAATCTCAACACCTCTCATAAATTAATCCAAAATTAATTTTATACAATTCATTACCTCTTAAATAAACTTTTCACCAAATTAGTTAATTTAATTCAGAAATTCATTTGCAAAAATAACTCTTGAAATACTAAAATTACATACATGTATTTAAAACCATGGCTATGTAATTTAAATTTTAGACCACCTATCTCAAGAATGGTGACAAAGAATGCTCAACAATAAGTACTCCAATTTTAATGGAATAATGATTCAGAAATAGATAATGATTCAATTACCAAATTTTATGATGAACAATCTTCCAAAAAATCCCCAATTTCAGATAGAATAATCAAGAAAATGATGATGAATGCGATCTTGATTCAATACCTAGATGCATGATTTAAACAATATAATATCACCTAATTCTAGATCTATATGCAAAAATCCTTGATCAATATTCAACAAATATAGATATATATCCAAAAAAATAGAGTATAAAAATACACCAAAATACTAGGAGAATAATGGGAGAGATTTTAGAAATCAATCGAGAATAAACCACATACCGAGAGAGATAAAAATTTGAAAAATGAGGTTTGAATCGTCTATAATGGAGGGTGAAGCCTAATGAAACCATTTGGGGCCTCCAAAAAATTGAGAGAATTTGATTTGTGCCAATATAGAATAAATTTGGAGTTAATATTCTTGTTTGGAATATTTTAAAACCAATTATCATAACATTTATTTTCACATTCATGGTTTATTGGGTGGAGTCACATGGTCAGTACCAACCTTCTGTAATCTAAGAAGCCCATGAATTCTTAAGCTACACCAATTTATTAACCAATACCAAACCATGAAAATTCTCTCCTCCACAAAACAATTCTCCATATTTTACCCAAATTAATTCATGTTAAGACCCAAATAAGCTACTCCAAAAAAAGGCAGAAGAATACCTTTGAACGAGGTAGAGGCACCTCTAGAAAATGTTGGGATCTAACAATATACCAACCATATAACAACTCATCCTCTAGCTATATTCACAAGAATATCTTAATATTCCAAGCCAATAATTTTGGTCCAATGATCCCTCACATGAATTTCTCCACCATTATTCTTCCGACCCATGTCCATGTTGCCACAATACTTGAACTAAAAACAAAATTTTCCCTACAACACATTCTAACATCAATCTAACACACATATTAGATGATCCTAAAGGAACACATTAGTATAAACCTAAACATAAATAAAATATCTAATATTTTTCCTTCATCAATGTTCCCAATAACCACATAAGACACCATCCAATTAGAACTCAGAATTGAAATCTAAATTTTTTGTAGAATGGACTTACATTCACCAAATCCATGGCCCACATAGTCTTTCCCTGAGGAATTTAAATATTCACCATATAGGTTCCACATTGACATTCCAATACCACCATTTCATCCTAGTTTTCTTTATATATACACCTTCTATTGAAAAATTTCATCCCACCTTTGGAGCATAATTAACCCTAATTTTTCAAAAAACTCATCCACCATGGTTATTATTTACCTCAAGTCCATCCTGAGAACCTCATATATAAACTATCTGTAACACCCCAAGCTTCCATTTTATGCTTCTATTTGAATAATACAGTAGCGTGTGTTGTACGCAACTTCCAGTTCTAACACACACCACAACCAATCAAACTAGCCGTTATGAATATTAATACCCACTTTTTAAAATATTATACATTTTATCTATAAAAATGGACTTCATTTTTGGATTCAGAATATCAAAGATACCTTAGGGTGATTTTTTGGTATTTTTCTGAAAACATTCATTTTTTGATGATTAGTGAAAATTACTAAATTTTAATTAAAAACAACTTTTTAAATAGAAATAATTAATAGTGATAAATTATGAATTTGAGTGTTTTTAAACTATATTTAGAATATATTTTTACCATTTAATACAATTCTGGTCATTGGATGTAATTTCACTTTTAAACTGGGCATAAGCAATTGTCGATCTTTTGGTAGTTAGTATTTCTTAAAAACACGCTTTTTGTTTTGACAGCGGGAATTAATTTTAAATTAATTTATGCCAATTTTGTGTTTTGAATTTAGAAAAATGGATTCCATATTTAGAATAAGGAGTTCTAAATTGTGTATATAGGTAACTTTTATTTTTAGGCATTTTGAATAATTACTTCGGTAAATATTTTATTTACCTTGGTTAAAGGGTAAATCCGGTAAATAAGGGTAAAACAAATAATATTATAATAATTATAAATTACCATAAAATGTGTCCTAAACATATTGGTTGATACATGTACGACCATGTTCATCCTTGGGTCGATTTAGGGACCCCATTTATCCACTTGTAAGTGATAATGACACTTTATATTAATTAAGTTAATGTAAATACAAAAATGACAAAAGCATATATCTTTTAGAAAAACAATTTTTACATAGGTTTATATGTGTTATATTTTTGACCAGAAATATTAATTATAAATAGAAGAATATTTCCTACATAATGGTATTTTATTTATAATTTATATACATTGAATAATTAAATTTATTTATGACACTATAATGATGCAATATTTTCCTCAATAATAAAAGAATCAAATAATTGGTATTATAAAAGTTAAAATAAATATAATTTAAAAGTTTTGTTGACATCCACGAATTTTATTGGTTAATATTATATTTTAGGATTTCTCATATGATATTTATTCTAATTAATAAAGTTATTAAGACTTTAACAAAAATCAATTATTGAATAGTGTCAAAATTGACATAAAATAGTTTTTTTTAAAAATATTATATTAATAATTGATATTCTATTCCTAACAAAATAAGGATCGGCCAAATGACTCATATAATGGTATTTGTATTATTAATGGACCACTTGGGGGTCTCTTGGTTGTATATAGTATGTTTATTAACTATATAATATAAAATAAAAAGTGGCATGGTAAATGTCAAACTAATTAACTAAGACTTAAAATTAAAAGATAAGGTTAATATAGTTACTCTAACCTGTCTAAAATCTATTGGTTGAAATGATTCCGACCCATACCCACCATATACTTTGAATAATCCACATTTGAGCCATTATAATCCGAATATGAATTTATTATAAAATAATATTTCTTCCTTTACCTAAGGTTCCCCTCCTCCCCCTTATTAAGGGACACCACTTCTAACCAATTATTCACACCATTAAGCCTTTTGGTTCATCCAAAATCTATCAAAATATCCTCCAAAAATCCATCAATTAATCCTAGAGGCCTTAGTTTGATCATAAAGACAACCTAAGGAGCCCTTTTGATCAAATGAAAAGGAAGAACCCGAAGAAGAGGTAATGATTTCACCACCCTCTTTCAAATTCCTTTCTTCTTCCACTTCTTATTTATTTGTTATTTCCATTCTAAAATAATAAATTCAGTATCTTCTATATACATAGATGTTATTATAAATATGTTACAACCATATTCAGCATTCTATCCATCCTTTGAATGACATGTCACTATACGTGCGTACGTTTGGCTTACCGTCTCCATGTCGTGGGGTAAATGTTATTCAAAACATTATTTTTTGGATGGGTGTGATAATGATGTGTAATTTATGTAAATAATAAATATAACATGATAATTATTATGTATATATTATATAACATCCAATTATATATTATTTTAATATCAAAAGAATGATATTGTCGCTCGTGCGTACGTACGGACTACCGTCTCCACCAACAATGATTAGATTCATTCCCCATCGTATCCATTCAAGTCTTATTCTCATTTAATGATGAAAAAAAAATGGTTAAGGACTTGATATAACTCTAAATTTTAATAATATTCAACCTATGAATAACAAACACGGCTTATGTAATAGAACATATAAAATAAAATGAGTAAGTGAACAACCGAAACGGTGATAATACTAAAATATTATTAAAAAAGAAATATTAAAAGATATTATATGATATCATATTTATGTATATGATTCTTTTATAATTTAATAACAATGATATAACTATTTTACAGTAGGTTAACCTACCCTCAACAAAGGAAAAGTACAAGGTAAGAGTTTATTTCACAATCTCTTCATTATCTGAGGTTGTTTATACGTAATTATCTACTGAGACCTCTTTATCATCCACATCCATTTTCTTAAAAATGTATTTCAAACCATTATTACTATTTTATAGACTATGGGATAAAGTCATTTATACCCTTATTTGACTTTTTATTTTATGTTTATAAAGGAATATTTTTGTTGTTTTCCCAACAAGGTCCTTTTTAACCTTTTCGATAAAATTAAGGTAAGAATGTCTTTTTTTAACTTATACTGCGGGTGTGTCTATTTTCCACCGCTGTAAAATCTTCTAAGATTCCCATACAAGCTTATAAGGATATTTTCATTGTAAACGTTTTATTTTTTAATTATATGACTTTTAAATGATTTCAAAAAAGAGATGTTTCTCTCAAATAGTTTTGATTTCATCTATGTCAACATCCTCTGATGGATTTTAATCTTATTTGAAGTTGATTTATTATGATAAAAAACATCCATATTGTATTAAAGGGTTTCTGATATATTTCCTATGGATGTGTTATTTTTTTACACCATTCATGGTTTATGGAAAAAGTATTAACATTTCATATGCTAGTTTTAATACGAATGTTTATGTTATGTTTAAACCTGTTAATATAAGGAATGCACTGGACTTAATAAGTGACGGGTGGAGCCCGCTATAGATTTTTGATGCATCGTTAGGTCTCATGAGACAAACTACTATCTTGGAACAAGGTCTTGACAAAATATTATTTTTAGTCTTGGCACAAGGCCTTGACTATGTGGTTAGGATAGTCTGGCATTATGCATTCCATCATTATGAAGGTGGTTATTGATATTTCATGTGATTATTCGACTAGAAGAATATCCATGTGAATAATTAAATGGACTTATTTCATTTTATTCCATGTTATGCTGAAGTTCATGTTTAAAAGTCTTCTGTATTAGTTATACATTTCCTTAAATGCTTATGCTTATTTATGAAAGTTTCCTCTATATTGTTTTCCTTACTAGGCATTTGATCTCACCCCTTTCTATGATTTATTTTTCCCAGGATGTGAAGAAGTATTTTATGAATGACCTGCATGGATAGTATAAGGGGATATGAGTGTGGACTATGAATACTATGTTGTTGTAGTTTTCACATTATTATATAATGTAAACTTTATGAATGTATCTAGTGATTCCAAGGCTACTAAACTAATCGGTCTTTCGAGACATGATCTTTTGTGATCATTCCAATGTTATGTAATAATGCACCGACTCTGGGTAACTGGGGTCAGGGGGTTATATTTGGTATCAGATTAAGTTTAGTACAAACCCTGGGAGCTATATTTATAAAAACTCTGATTAGAGCATATAGACCAAAGATGGACTTTGAGGATTAGTATATAATTACTTCCTAGAATTTTGGTATTGTAGATATTTTGTGAGTTTTCTAAGCAATGAATCCCTGTCTGGATATGAGCAGGTATAGGTGGATCTAGCACAGATGTACCTAAGGGTAAAACTCGAAAACACCACTTTGAGCTAGACTCGAACGAGAAAGGGTGCACGACAACGGGCCTTACTGAACTCTTGGTTACGACACTCTGGAGGGATATTCTTAAGATAATTATCATTTTATTTACAAACCATTATGAAGGGTTTATGAGTATATACTTCCTTAAAGAAAACATTTTTATGATTATGTATTATATCTATAAACTGTTCAATTCATGTTAACTATTTTACAAGTTTAGAATTATGTATTTTGATTCATAGACTAATCTAGTCTATGACATTGTTTAGAAATGGAGCCTAGTGGATGGAATGTAAACCTTATCAATGCACGCACTCCATGTAGGGGTTTCCCTCCTGCTCAAGATAATTATAGTGGAGTTGGTGATGAAACTGGTGCTGATCAGCTAATCACTATACTGGGATAACTCACTCAGGTTATGAATAGTGACCTTACCGGTATAGATCACCCTGATCCAAAACATGGAGGTTCAATGTTAGATCGCTTCATGAGGCAACAGCCACCAACATTCAATGGGATTACAAATACCTTAGTAGATGAGCAATGTATAAATTCCTTAGAGAAAATATTTCATGCCTTGGGGAGTAGTGAAAGGGAAAACGTTATCATGGCAGTTTACCACCTCACTAGAGATACTGATCAATGATGGTAATTGATTGAAAATATGAGGGAAGATGATGAAGTATGAAATATGGAATGGAGGGAGATTGATGATTTTATGTCAAGATGTATGGTTTGTCAAAAAGTGAATGATGGAAGGAAACATCCTTGTGGAGTATTGAAACCTCTTCCCATACCTGAGTTGAAATGGGATAATATCACGATGGAATTTGTCATGGGACTACCAAATACTCCTAGAAGGAATGATACAATATGGGAAATTGTTGATCGTCTTACCAAGTCAGCATATTTTCATGTTATAAGGGAAGATTTACCATTTTAACGTCTATCAAGGCAATATATTAATGATGTTGTGAGACTTCATGGAGTACCCCTATCAATTGTTTCTGATCGTGATCCATGTTTTACTTCAAGATTCTGGAAGATTCTTCTGAAGAACTTGGATACTGAACATTGTTTGAGCTCTGCCTACCACCCTGAAATAGATGGACAATTAGAATGTACTATTCAAACCTTAGAAGACATGTTGATATCTTTCTCACTTGACTTTCCGGGTATGTGGGATCAATATTTACCTCTAGTATAATTTTCCTATAACAATAGCTTCCATTCAAGTATTCAGATGGCAACATATGAAGCATTATATGGAAAGAGATGTCGCACTCCAACCTGTTGAGATGACGTTGGTGAAAGAAAAATTATAGGCCCAGAACTGGTGGAGGAAATGATAGAAAAGGTAACGGTAATCCAAAACCACATCAAAGCAGCTCAAAGTAGGCAGAAGAGCTACGATGACAACTGAAGGAAGGATTTGGAATTTCAGGTAGGAGATCATGTTTTCTTGAAGGTATCTCCATGGAAGAGTGTTATACATTTCGGTAAGAAGGGTAAATTGAGTCCTAGGTACATCGGATCTTTCAAAATTCTATAATAAATTGGGGCTATATCTTACCATTTGGCAATGCCTCCAAGTCTCTTCAAAGTTCATGATGTGTTCCACGTATCACTGTTGAGAAAATACATGCCTGAACCGACACATGTACTCACTTACGAGGAATTAGAACTATAACCTGATCTGTCTTATTGAGAAGAGCCCATCAGGATTCTTGATACGAGATAACAAGTACTGATAAACCAGATGACTCTTCTGGTAATTGTTTTATGGAGAAACCATAAGATGGAAGAGGTAATGTGGGAAACTGATGAACTTATGATGAAGAACCACCCGAGTCTTTTCATGCGGTAGTATTATAGAAATTTTAAGGATGAATTACTTTGAAGGAGGGTAGAATGTAACACCCCAAACTTCCACGGTACGTTTCTCTTTGAATAATATTGTAGCATGTGTTGTACGCAACTTCGAGTTCTAACACACACCACAACCAATCAAACTAGCCGTTATGAATAGTAATAATCACTTTTTAAAATATTATTCATTTTATCATTCAAAATGGTCTTAATTATTGGATTTGGAATATCGAAATTAGCTTAGGGTGAATTTTTGGTATTTTTCTGAAAACATTCAATTTTTGATGAATATTGAAAATTACAAAATTTTAATTAAAAACAACTTTTTTAATCGAAATAATTAATATTGATAAATTATGAATTTGAGTGGTTTTAATGTATATTTAGAATATATTTTTACCATTTAATACAATGTTGGTCATTGGATATAATTTCACATTTAAACTGGATATAAGCAAGTGTCAATCTTTTGATAGTTATTATTTCTTAAAAACACGTTTTTTATTTTGACAACGGGAAATAATTTTAAATTCATTTCTTCCACTTTTGTGTTTTGAATTCAGGAAAATAGTTTCTATATTTAGAATCAGGAGGTCCAAATTGTGAAAATAGATAACTTTTCTTTTTATTCATTTTGAATAATTACTTCGGTAAATATTTTATTTACCTTGGTTAAAGGGTAAATCCGGTAAATAAGGGTAAAATAATAATATAATAATAATAACAATAAATAACCCTAAAATGTGTTTTAACCCTATTGGTTAAACATTCCCGACCATGGGCATATTTTGGTCAATTTTTGGGACCCCATTGATCCACTTTTAAGTGATAATGACACTTTATATTAATTAAGTTAAAGTAAATACAAAAATGAAAAAAGCATATATCTTTTAGCAAAACAATTTTTACATAAGTTTATATATGTTATGTTTTTTATCATAAATATTCATTATAAATCTCAAAATATTTCCTACATAAAGTTATTTTATTTATAATTTTTAGACATTTAATAATTAAATTTATTTTTGACATAATAATGATGCATTATTTTCCTTAATAATAAAAGAATCAAATAATTGGTAATATAAAAGTTAAAATAAATATAATTTGAAAGTTTTGATGAAATAAAATAATTTTATTGGTTAATATTACATTTTAGGATTTTTTAAATGAATTTTATTACATCTAATAAAGTTTTTATGACTTTAAAAAAAATCAATTATTGAATAGTGTCAAAATTGACAAAAAAGAGTTTTTAAAACAAATATTATATTAATAATTAATATTCCATTCCTAAAATTCTAAGGTTCGGCCAAAGTACTTATATAATGGTAGGTGTATTATTAATGGACCACTTTGGGGTCTCTTGGATGTATATAGTAAGTTTATTAACTATATAATATAAAATACAAAGCAACATGGTAAATGTCAAACTAATTAACTAAGAGTTAAATTAAAAGATAAGGTTAATATAGCGACTCAAACATGTATAAAATATATTGGTTGAAAGGATTTCTACCCATACCCACATTATACTTTGAATAATTCACTTTTTAGGCATTAGAAACTGAATATCAATTTATTAAAAAATAATATTTCTAGCTTTTCTTAAGGCGCCCTTCCTCCGCATTATAAAAGGACACCACTTATAACCAATTATTCACACCTTCAATGCCTTTTGGTTCGGCCAAAATCTATCCAAATATCCTCCCAACTTCCCTAAATTCGTCATAGAGGCCTTAGTTTGATTAGAAATCCATCTTAAGGATCCCTTTTGATCAAATCAAAAGGAAGAACCCGAAGAAGATGTAATGATATCACCACCCTCTTCCTTGTTCTTTTCTTCTTCCACTTCTTCTTTATTTGTTATTTCCATTAGAAAATAATAACTTCAGTATCTTCTATATACTGAGATGTTATTATAAATATTTTACAACCATATTCATTATTCTATCCATCCTTTGAATGAAATGTCACCATACGTGCATACGTACGACTTACCGTCTCCACGTCGTGGTGTAATTGTTATTCAAAACATTATTATTTGGATGGTTATGATAATTATGTGTAATTAATTTAAATAATAAATATAACATGATAATTATTCTGTATATATGATATAACATACAATTATATATTATTTTACTATCAAAAGAATGATATTGTCGCTCGTGCGTACGTACGGACTACCGTCTCCACGAACGCGATGATATTCATTCCCCATCGTATCCATTCAAGACTAAATATCATTTAACGATTACAAATAATTTTTAAGTACTTGATATCATTCTGGATATGAATAAGATACAACTTATGGATAACAAACATGGATTATGTAACAAAACATATAAAAGAAAACGAGTAAGTGAACACCTGAAATGACGATAATACTAAAATATTATCAATAAAGCAATATTAAAAGATATTATATAATATCATATTTATGTATATGATTCTTGTATAATTTATTAACAATGATTTAACTATTATTCAGGGGAGGTTAAACTCCCCTCAACCAAGGAAAAGTACAAGGTAAGGGTTTATTTCACAATCTCTTCATTTTATGAGGTTGTTTATATGTAATTATCTACTGGGACCTCTTTATCATCCACATCCATGTTTCTTTAAAATGTATTTCAAATCATTCATACTATTTTACAGACTATGGGTTAAAGTCATTTATACCCTTGTTTTACTTTTTATAATATGTTTATAAAGGAATCTTTCTGTCATTTTCCAAACAAGGTCATTTTTAACCTTTTCAACAGAATTAAGGTAAGAATGTATTTTTTTAACTTATACGGCGGGTGCGGCTATTTTCCACCGTTGTAAAATCATTGAAGCTTCACTTACAAGATTATAAGGATATTTTCAAATTAAATGATTTATTTTATAGTTATGTGACTTTTAAATTATTTAAAAAAAAGAGATATTTTTCTCAAATAGTTTTGATTTCATCTATTTCAATATCCTTTGATGGATTTTTAGCTTATTTGAAGTTGATTTATTGTGATACAAGACATCCATATTGTATTGAAAGTTTTGTGATATGTTTTTCTGTGTATGTGTAATTTTTTTTATACCATTCATGGTTTATGGAGAATGTATTGACATTTTGTATGCTAGTTTTAATACGAATGTTTATGTTATGTTTAAAACTATTCATATGAGGAATGCATTGGACTTAATAAGTGATGGGTGGAGCCTGATATAGCTCCTCTATGAATCGGTAGGACTCATGAGAAAAACTAGTGTCTTGGCACAAGGCCTTGACAAAATATTATTTGTAGTCTTAGCACAAGGCCTTGAATATGTGGTTATGATAGTCTATCATTATGAATTCCATCATTATGAAAGTGGTTGTTGATATTGAATGTTATTATTAGACTAGTAGAATATCCATGTGAACAAGTAAATGGAATTATTTCATTTTATTTTTTCCATGTTATTCTGAAGTTTAAGTTTAAAGGGATTTTGTTTTAGTTAGACGTTGTATTAAATGTTTATGCTTATTTATGAATGTTTCTGCTATATTGTTATCCTTACTTGACATTTGAGCTCACCCCTTTCTATGTTTTATTTTTCCTAGGATGTGAAGAAGTATTTTATGAATGACATGCGGGTATAGTATAAGGGGATATGAGTGTGGACTATGGAGACTATGTTGTTGTATTTTTCACTTTATTATTTAATGTAAACTTTATGAATGTATCTAGTGATTCCAATGCTACTAAACTAATTGGTCTTTCGAGACTTGATCATTTTTGATCATGCCAATGTTATGTAATAATGCACCGACTCTGGGTAACTAGGGTCGGGGCGTTACACTATTGATGGTGTACATTACACCATCCAACTCCATATAAAACTCAACACAAGTGAAACATATATGGAGACTCATATCAAAACAAAAAACATTTTGATATCTAGGTGTAAAGAGATATATTTCCTATATTACCTCAGACGATGTCAATGTAAGGGGCATGATCGTCACAAATTAGAAGTATATTAAAACTGTATTCATGAATACCAACAAATATCAATGCTACCTTCCATTTCAGAAGCACCATAACCTTTGTATGGACTTGGGATTATTTTCCCTCCATTAATAACACCATATTAATCCAAAACATGATGTACCCTCACACCACTGAAAACCAAGTCCTCAAACAAGGGAATTATCACTAAAAAAACTACCCAAATCAAAGGACAAATAAAAAAATATTTATAATTCATAATTATAATATTATTAACAATAGGGATTTACATAAAATCATATCAATTCAGACCCCCCCATTTCACATCATATGATCAAAACCAAGGCATTATAGCTACCCCTAACCATCTTATACATATGTGTTAGTTAATAAGGGTATACTCATTATCATTATTCAATTTTATCATTTATAGCCCCAATTATTCTCATCTTCCAAAATTTAATGAATTTAAAATTTTCATGTTAGGAACCATTTCTTATTTAATTTCCACAACATGTAAAATTAGTTCTATTTAGAAAACTTACCCAAAAACCATTTTCTCCTATGTGGCTACAATAACGCATATCCCAAAAAAATCATCAGTGTCTAGAATGATACATGAAGACTCAATACTAATTCCATCCAAGAACAAAATTTAATCTATAAAATTTGTAATAACATTAATCATGTCACAGAACAAGTGTGTCACCGAAGGTGAAATAAAAATCCACAGTAATAGAAAATAATAATAACAACAGCCCCACATTATTAACTTTGGTTCTCCCCCTTAAATAGGGTAGCTTCTCCCATTCAAAATATCATAACCAATCCCCAAACCTTCCCATTTTCGGGTCTACCTTTCACAAATAGTAAGACAAAAGAAGAAGAAATGGAACCTACCACTAATACCAAATTGTAACGTCCAGATCTAGTGTCACACAATGGTGCCCCAAAATGGTTCACCAAATGACCTCTGGCATGACACCCCATATAACAGAGGTTACTGACTAGTATTGAGGATCTATTTTTGATCATAGGGAGACTATATCCTATTTGTTTCTTTTAATCAATTAAAAAACAAGTATAAATAAATATAAATTTGTTGAAAACTTATGTCCATAAACAACACCAATATCTAATGATAACCCTGCATGGTGAACAATGTGAAAAATGAAAAATAAATATTTCATGATAATGTACATGCCAGTTTTCTAAAATTAAAACCCAAAAGTAATGTCATAGATAACACTTATGCTTGTCCCGAACCACATCATGATCCTGTTACAACCCAATGTTATATCAATTGAAATTCATTTATTTTAATTATTTCTTATAATCACATTAAATAACAACATAATGAACTACTATATTATATGTGACCTCTATACATATGTTTGACACTTCTATATTTTGAATTTCGAAAATCAGACATACATGTTTGCGACTATTAAGTAATTTGTAGTCTAAAAAAACATAATTTATAGTGAATTGTAACCTACCATTATGAATAGTAACATACTCTTATAAGTATTTATATAAACTAATGAATATTGAACTAAAATATGATAGTATATAAATAATATTCAAGTTAAAGTATGATATACCTATATCTGGGAATAAGAAAATAAATGTTTTTAAATATGTATTCTTTCATCTAAAATATATTTTTAATTAAATATTAAATTACTAAAATTAGATTTTTTTTTTGAAAAATAAACTTAATTTTGGGATTCTACATGTCGAAAATTATTAGGATGAATTTTTGGAATTTTTCTGAAATAATTGAATTTTTGTTGAATAGTAAAATATCGTAATTTACTGTATAAATAAATTATAATTTAAATACACTATTCCTGACATCACAAGTAATGTAAGAACCAAAATCATGAACCCAAATGAATATATGACTATTATTGGACTTGAATTATCTCTATTGCTTGCCTTGAGGGAAAATAATAAAATAATGACTAAAAAATTATGAAAACACTCCTCTCATCCACTATAAACACCCCCCTCAATCCCTCTTGTCTTCACTCCTGTAAATCATTGTTCATTTCAATTATTATTCCAAATCTTTCCACATGCTCCACCACATCCAAAGGCCTTCAGCCTCTTAAAAATACAAAAACTCCTCCCTTTAAGAGGTTCTCTAAGGAGATTTACTCAAGAGGTAGACTCATCATTCCTATTCTTCCATTTCATTTAACATATATTATTTTCTTATTTTGTTCCTCACATACCTTCATCAAAATGGTAAGATAACTCCAGTATCATACATGTATATAATTATGTTACTCTAATGGGATACTTCATTATCATCTCTCATTTCCCCACCTTTTATTTGAAATAAATAAAAATACTGTTTGAGAGGTGTTTGTAAAGACCCGTAAAATTCAAGGGAAATTTTTTTCTTAATTTCCTTTAGAATTTTACAAGAGCGCGGTTTCAGACGGCACCTGATTCCGAGGCCCGGAGTGCCCGGAATTAATTTCCGAAGTTTGGATCGGGTACGTTCAGTGAACGAACGAGCGGGATTTCCTAACTTTTGATCCGGTGCTCGGAATTGAAATCTGAGGGCACCGATGAACTCGCAGCGCCGATTTTCGCTTAAAGAGTCCTTTTCGGGAGTTGCGTTTGTTGCGGGTTGAGAGTTTCGTTTTGGGGTTTTTAGTTTGAGTTAAATAAAATTGTGTAGAACAATTTTATTTTTAACTTGTTAAAACCTATCTAAGGAGGTTGGGAGTGGGACCCACACCCACTTAACCTCCCTTGGGAGGATTAAGTGTGGTGGGGCCCACACGAACCCCCCACCTTTTCAACTCCCCACTCTCCCTCTTAATGGCTTGACAAGTTAACTTATTTTTAATTATACAACTCTTGTATATTAAATAAGTGAGTTAATTTTGGGGTTAGCCATTTTGAATTTCAAACTTTTGAAATTCTTTTATGTTTTGTAATAATAAAATAAGATGTTATCTTATTTTATTTTGGGTTGATCGTTTGTCTTCTTGAGAGGTGGAGAGCTCCTCTTCTTCTTCTTCAACCTCAACGAAGAACGCGAAGAACGTCGTTCTTCAACGAAGAACTTCTCCGCCGAAGAACACGATCCATCCGCGACGCCGTATCCGTGACGCGACGTTCTTCTTCCGCGTCATCCCTTCCGCGACGGTTTTCCGCGACGAACGCCTTCGACAACGACTCTTCCTCCGACGTCAAGGGAATCGACACCGATATTCCACGACTCCGTCACGTGCGACTATCGAGGTAGGGGTCCTTGAGTTCGTTGTTCTTTTTATAATTTGACTTTCCTCAAGACTTGACGAGGAACGCTCTCTTTTCCGACGAAGAACGCCGCAACTCCTTTCTTCGTTCACCGTGACAACGAAGGGGACGCCATCTCTTCTTCGGACAACCTTCGTCGGCAAACGAAGATCCGCCAACGTCGTGTCTCTTCGGGCATAGCACTTCGTCAACGGATTTGACGAACGACGACCGCGACACCCGACCTCCGCGACGCCGTCTTCCGCGGAGTGTAGCAGAACCTTTGAGTCCTAAACCCGAGGTAGGGGTTGTTGTTTCATTCTTTATTATTCCTTTTCTTGATCGTGAATAGCAAGTATAACGTGTGGCTTAATTTATTTAAGTTGCGTTATTAATTTAACGTGAGGGGGGCCGGACCGCACGAACACGGCCGAATCCCCCCTCCATCGTTCTTGTTTTATTCATGCGGGTGGAAGCAAGTGGCGTGGTGCCGTCGCACCACGCGGATGACCGTGCGTTTAATTTACGCAACGCCGTCGCGCTTCGCCGAGGAGAGTCTTCAAGAACGCGACGCCGTCGCGCCGCGTTGGAAGGATTCATGGCACGGCGAATGGGGCGCGGTGCCGTCGCACCGCGCCGGACGACGAACACCGCGGCCGGTTCCGGGCCGCGGCGGGACGAGGAGACCGCGGCCGGTTCCGGGCCGCGGCGGAAGGAAAGACCGGCGGCCGGGCCGCCGACGTCGGAAGTCGAGGGCGGGACCGGAATTTCCGGTCCCGTTGGTAAAAACCGGCCGGCCAGCGGGCCGGCCGGATGTCATAAAACCGGGGGATTAAACCCCCGGCCGGATCTCCAAACCCCCCTCTTAATGAGGGGGGCGGTTTAATTAAAGGTGGGGGGGGCAAAGCCCCCCCGGTTTGTTCCAGCCGGCCCCCACTAGCGGGGGCCGTTTTTTGGCAAAGGCACGGCTCAAAGCCGTGCCGCCTTCATCAATCACGCGGGGGGCTTGATTGCCCCCGCTGATCCTCGTGCGGCACCCCGCCGCCGGCGCGGCCCGCCGCCGCCGCCGCCAGCGCGGCCCGCCGCCGCCGCCACGCGGCCCGCCGCCGCCGCCTCACGGCCCGCCGCCGCCGTCGTCCGCCGCCGCCGTCTGCCGCCGCCGCGCCGCCGCGCCGCCGCCCGGCGCCGCCGTCCGCCGCCGCCGTCTGCCGCCGCCGGCCGCCGCGCCGTCCAGAGGGGGGGGGGGGGGTCGGGCCGGGTCGGCCCGGACCCGGACCCCCCGTTTCGGACCAGTTTCGGTTCTTGGCTCATAACTTGAGCCTCGGATCTCCGAATGACGAACCGTCTGCGGCAACACGATCCTTGGACCGAGACGGTCGTTTCGGTATATCGCACTCAAGGTTTAGGTTAACTTTGAGTCTGTCCGGGTTGGTTCGTTCACGAAACCAACCGGGCCTTCGGAGCGGAAACGCTCATAACTTGAGCTACGGACGTCCGATTGACGTGCCGTCAGTCGCGTTGTGTTCCTTTTAGTGAATCGGATCTTTTGGCATACTCCGCCCGAGGTTTGGACGCAGGTGGAGTACGGTCGGGTTGGTTTTTCCTTAAAAACCAACCGGGCCCCGGAGACGAAAATGCCAATAACTCACAGACCGGGCGTCCGATTGACGCGCCGTCTGTTTCGTTGACTTCCTCTTGATGAGACGGAACTTTTGACATACTCCGCCCGAGTTTTGGATGCAGTGGGAGTATGGTCGGGTTGGATTGTTCCCGAAATCCAACCGGGCCCCTGGAACGGGAATGCTGATATCTTTCAGACAGGACGTCCGCTTGACGAGCCGTCAGCGGCGTTGGTGGTTACGTTGAGTAACGGTCCCTTTGAGTATACCCTATGGGAGTTCGGGGTGCAGTTGAGATACGGCCGGGATTGGTTTCGCTCACGAAACCAACCGGGCCCCTGGGATGAAAAGGTTAATAACTCACAGACCGGGCGTCCGATCGACGCGCCGTCTGTTGCGTTGAGACCCCTGTGACGAGACGGACTTTTGAGACACTTCTTCGTGGGACTTTGAGATACTTGGAGTATCGACCAGTAGCTCGTGGAGCGGACCCTCCCGAAGACGAGCGTGCAGAGTACGGAGACCCTGTAACTAGCTGAGACCTGACGACTGCTTGACCGACTCGACTTGGAGTGAGTCGACTAGGCCAGTGGACGGAGCACTACTTTCTGAGGTGCAGACCCATGGCGGACGGAGTACGTGTGTGACAGTGCAGACCCGCGGTACTCGTCCGGAGAGTACCTCAGCAGGCTAACTGGGTAGCGCCCGGTATTTGGAGACAGACCCTCAGCGGACGGAGCGCCAGGTAGTTGGCCGCAAACCCGCAGTACTCGACAGAAGGAGTACCTCAGCAGTCTTAGGTTAGTGAGCAGTACCTCGGAGTCGTGACAGGACTACTGCACACTTCAGAGACGGGGCTCTTCAGCAGTTACGGTTTCGTTAATGAAAATCCTGGTTTGAGCTGAGACTTTTGACCTTGTGTTTACTTCATGATTGAGATGGGTCACTTGCTAACTTTGGTATATGTATGGGCATATACCCGGGTAGTGGTTATCCGTCGATTTCACAATTCTTGTGTTTCCTCATGATTGAGATGGGTTACTTGATAACTTAGGTATATGTATGGGCATATACCTAAGTAGAGTTTATCTGTTGAGATCTTCTTGTGTTTATCCTTGTTGGTTTTTGTGAGACCTTGAGGGTCTCGGGGTCCCTACTGAGTATCGTTATACTCACCCCTGCACGGGCTATGCCCGCACCTCGTTGTGTTGGTTGCAGACGACGGCCAGTACTGGCAGAGGCCGAGTGTTCGAGGACTGGACGGTACCTGGAGGTGGACTATACGACGAGGCGGTACCCAGAGGCAGACCACTGGGCGGGTCATACTTGGAGCAGACGGTGGGACCCGAGGAGCAGAAGAGCTATCTGTACCCACCCTTCAGGTGGGATTTCCAGTGGACATCTCAGCGTAGCAGCTTTACTTTTCAGTCGCTGTTTTCCCTTTCGAGTTGTACTTTACAGTTGGGCTTGTATTTCCGGCCCCTTTTACTTTTCAGCTCTTCTTTTTGTACTTAGTGTTTTACTTCCGCTTGTACTCTGTGGTGCTTGTTTTCTTTATAAAGGCAATGCCTTCCCAGTTATCGGGATTTTACGCCTTTGGTGCTAGTCGCCAACCCCTGGCCTATGGAAGGCGGGCTTGGGGTAGTCACGGCACGGGCCCCGAGGACGGGTCGTGACAAATTGGTATCAGAGGAGTTCGGTTCTACCGCAGAACTTATAACTCTGATGTCTCTTTCTGTGAAGCAATAGTGTTGAGAGTACCGAGTGTGGTTTTCAGTTCAGGGAGTCCAGTGTTGGTGCGGGCGGCCGACGTATCCATACACCAGGACCCTGACAACTGATTTCCAACTTTGTGCACGAAAACACTGATTGCGTGTGTGTTTTCAAAGGTTTTTCCCCTTAAAACAGCTCAAACCAGGTCAGCTCACCAGGTATAATCGTTTGATCGTGTTACGTTGTTTCTTTCATGATGGCCCACCGAGCAGCGAGACTCCAGTGCAGGGCCCTTTTTCAGTGTTGGCACCTTCGGGTGGTGTACCAGCAGCACCACCACCCGTTAGGCAGCAGATGCCACTAGCTGACGGTGCACGCTAGCAGAGCGCGATGCACGAGTTCCAGTAGTAGAGGCCTCTGAGGATACGAGGCGAGACAGATTTCCCAGGCAGCAGTGGACTGGATGGAGACGAATGCTAGAGTTCTACGCCTAGCTTGGATACTAGTAGAGCGGATGATGATCTTAGCTCCAGGTGTTTCCAGAGAGTGACCATGAGGTTGGTCCTTATAGTAACGAGGCTTCGGTACGCGAACCGATACCTGGATTAGTACCTACGGGTAGAGCGCCAGCTATGTCACTACCTGTTGGTCAGCAGACACTACCGGCGGTACCGGTAGCAGAGACTCACAGGCTTAGTGCCTTACTTATGTTTTAACATCAGATATCCCTCAAGTTTCGAAGTGAGCCTGACTCGTAGGCGGCTGAGGACTGGCTTGAGGAGGTGGATGTGAGTTTTCTGGAGCTAATACAGCTTCGACAGTACGACATGTCGGAAGCAGAGCACTCAACGTGGCTTACCAATCAATCTTGGTACTCGTTGGTTACGTTGTGATCAGTTCTTTAGACTCGAACTTCTGAGCGAAGTGTGTCTAAAGGACATCCGAACCATTTCTTTTCCTCTATGCATTCCTACCTATGCTAGGATGCTAGAGAGAACCTTTGTGGTTGTGAACGTTAGCAGTGAAAGGCAGGAGACTAGCGCCAGTCTCAGAGACTCGGGCGTGTAAAATGTTTCAGGAGGAGGAAGTGCTAAGGACAGATGAATCTGCAGGGTAGCAGACGTGGAAGCAGAGCTTGGAGAGCAGCATGTGGTGGTGTACATTTCGACATGTTACGACCACCCGACTTAGTAGTCCCCGCCAGGCTCAGGGAGCAGGAAGGCTGGGAAGGAGAATAGCTGCATTGCGGTCAAGGAGTGTGACCCAGGAGCTCTAAGAATGATTCGGGGTACGAATTATGTCTACTACGAGCTGCCATATCTATAGACATAGGAACCAATCATTCTACCCTTCCACGAATCATGTCCCAGACCTAGAGGTTCCGGGTAAGCCGTAGACTTGACCCTCACGTCTGGAGATACCTTTGGGAGGAGACTCGATAATCACGCTTACGCCGACGGTGTGATTTGACCTCGAGGCGAGAGTTTCGGTTGGAATCTCTTGGTGGCAGCGTAGAGGCCTTACGACGTTGATCTGGGTATGGTTTTGATTCACAAATCATACCCCGGTTGACTGTTTTAGGCAAACGTCGGAATGGGTTTTCCTTGGTCGGCGAAAAGGAAACCCTGGGCAGCTCTTGTTAAACTCAGACATAAGAGGGTGTGACCGATCACTCTTGAGTTGGTCAACCCTACCCCTGTGGCAACAGGAGTTTGAGTTCAGTTCTAACCTAAAAAGGGAAACCTCTTGAGTTCGAGGGTGACGAACACGTTCTTATACGGTCTCAACCCGATGAGGTTTCGGAGATGTGGCCGAGGCGGCATGTTATCTCCGAAGTTCAATGGACCCTTTTGATCTTCATCAGGGTAGGCGAGGAGGTTTACCGCTTAACCCTACCACCTCAGTCGCACCGGGTGCATAGTGTCCACCACGTGTCTCAGCTGTGGAGATACGTGTATGTTTCTTCACACGTCATCGACCCCGGAGTTGGACGTCGATGACAGGGCGATAAGCACAGAGATTCTAGTAGAGATTGAGGATCGGCAGGAGTAGGTTCTACGTGAACGGCTGCTTCCTCTGGGGTGCTTCTCGGGTAGCACGAGATCTTCAGGTGAGCATATGGGAGCGTAAAGCTCAGTTGCGTGCTCAGTGCTACTTTGTTTCCCTTAAGTGTGAGTTGAAGCTTTACGGGGACGTAAAGCCCTGAGGTGGGAGTAATGTAAAGACCCGTAAAATTCAAGGGAAATTTTTTTCTTAATTTCCTTTAGAATTTTACAAGAGCGCGGTTTCAGACGGCACCTGATTCCGAGGCCCGGAGTGCCCGGAATTAATTTCCGAAGTTTGGCTCGGGTACGTTCAGTGAACGAACGAGCGGGATTTCCTAACTTTTGATCCGGTGCTCGGAATTGAAATCCGAGGGCACCGATGAACTCGCAGCGCCGATTTTCGCTTAAAGAGTCCTTTTCGGGAGTTGCGTTTGTTGCGGGTTGAGAGTTTCATTTTGGGGTTTTTAGTTTGAGTTAAATAAAATTGTGTAGAACAATTTTATTTTTAACTTGTTAAAACCTATCTAAGGAGGTTGGGAGTGGGACCCACACCCACTTAACCTCCCTTGGGAGGATTAAGTGTGGTGGGGCCCACACGAACCCCCCACCTTTTCAACTCCCCACTCTCCCTCTTAATGGCTTGACAAGTTAACTTATTTTTAATTATACAACTCTTGTATATTAAATAAGTGAGTTAATTTTGGGGTTAGCCATTTTGAATTTCAAACTTTTGAAATTCTTTTATGTTTTGTAATAATAAAATAAGATGTTATCTTATTTTATTTTGGGTTGATCGTTTGTCTTCTTGAGAGGTGGAGAGCTCCTCTTCTTCTTCTTCAACCTCAACGAAGAACGCGAAGAACGTCGTTCTTCAACGAAGAACTTCTCCGCCGAAGAACACGATCCATCCGCGACGCCGTATCCGCGACGCGACGTTCTTCTTCCGCGTCATCCCTTCCGCGACGGTTTTCCGCGACGAACGCCTTCGACAACGACTCTTCCTCCGACGTCAAGGGAATCGACACCGATATTCCACGACTCCGTCACGTGCGACTATCGAGGTAGGGGTCCTTGAGTTCGTTGTTCTTTTTATAATTTGACTTTCCTCAAGACTTGACGAGGAACGCTCTCTTTTCTGACGAAGAACGCCGCAACTCCTTTCTTCGTTCACCGTGACAACGAAGGGGACGCCATCTCTTCTTCGGACAACCTTCGTCGGCAAACGAAGATCCGCCAACGTCGTGTCTCTTCGGGCATAGCACTTCGTCAACGGATTTGACGAACGACGACCGCGACACCCGACCTCCGCGACGCCGTCTTCCGCGGAGCGTAGCAGAACCTTTGAGTCCTAAACCCGAGGTAGGGGTTGTTGTTTCATTCTTTATTATTCCTTTTCTTGATCGTGAATAGCAAGTATAACGTGTGGCTTAATTTATTTAAGTTGCGTTATTAATTTAACGTGAGGGGGGCCGGACCGCACGAACACGGCCGAATCCCCCCTCCATCGTTCTTGTTTTATTCATGCGGGTGGAAGCAAGTGGCGTGGTGCCGTCGCACCACGCGGATGACCGTGCGTTTAATTTACGCAACGCCGTCGCGCTTCGCCGAGGAGAGTCTTCAAGAACGCGACGCCGTCGCGCCGCGTTGGAAGGATTCATGGCACGGCGAATGGGGCGCGGTGCCGTCGCACCGCGCCGGACGACGAACACCGCGGCCGGTTCCGGGCCGCGGCGGGACGAGGAGACCGCGGCCGGTTCCGGGCCGCGGTGGAAGGAAAGACCGGCGGCCGGGCCGCCGACGTCGGAAGTCGAGGGCGGGACCGGAATTTCCAGTCCCGTTGGTAAAAACCGGCCGGCCAGCGGGCCGGCCGGATGTCATAAAACCGGGGGATTAAACCCTCGGCCGGATCTCCAAACCCCCCTCTTAATGAGGGGGGCGGTTTAATTAAAGGAGGGGGGGGCAAAGCCCCCCCGGTTTGTTCCAGCCGGCCCCCACTAGCGGGGGCCGTTTTTTGGCAAAGGCACGGCTCAAAGCTGTGCCGCCTTCATCAATCACGCGGGGGGCTTGATTGCCCCCGCTGATCCTCGTGCGGCACCCCGCCGCCAGCGCGGCCCGCCGCCGCCGCCGCCGGCGCGGCCCGCCGCCGCCGCCACGCGGCCCGCCGCCGCCGCCCCGCGGCCAGCCGCCGCCGCCGTCCGCCGCCGCCGTCTGCCGCCGCCGCGCCGCCGCGCCGTCCTGAGGGGGGGGGGGGGGGGGGGGGTCGGGCCGGGTCGGCCCGGACCCGGACCCCCCGTTTCGGACCAGTTTCGGTTCTTGGCTCATAACTTGAGCCTCGGATCTCCGAATGACGAACCGTCTGCGGCAACGCGATCCTTGGACCGAGACGGTCGTTTCGGTATATCGCACTCAAGGTTTCGGTTAACTTTGAGTCTGGCCGGGTTGGTTCGTTCACGAAACCAACCGGGCCTTCGGAGCGGAAACGCTCATAACTTGAGCTACGGACGTCCGATTGACGTGCCGTCAGTCGCGTTGTGTTCCTTTTAGTGAATCGGATCTTTTGGCATACTCCGCCCGAGGTTTGGACGCAGGTGGAGTACGGTCGGGTTGGTTTTTCCTTAAAAACCAACCGGGCCCCGGAGACGAAAATGCCAATAACTCACAGACCGGGCGTCCGATTGACGCGCCGTCTGTTTCGTTGACTTCCTCTTGATGAGACGGAACTTTTGACATACTCCGCCCGAGTTTTGGATGCAGTGGGAGTATGGCCGGGTTGGATTGTTCCCGAAATCCAACCGGGCCCCTGGAACGGGAATGCTGATATCTTTCAGACAGGACGTCCGCTTGACGAGCCGTCAGCGGCGTTGGTGGTTACGTTGAGTAACGGTCCCTTTGAGTATACCCTATGGGAGTTCGGGGTGCAGTTGAGATACGGCCGGGATTGGTTTCGCTCACGAAACCAACCGGGCCCTTGGGACGAAAAGGTTAATAACTCACAGACCGGGCGTCCGATCGACGCGCCGTCTGTTGCGTTGAGACCCCTGTGACGAGACGGACTTTTGAGAAACTTCTTCGTGGGACTTTGAGATACTTGGAGTATCGACCAGTAGCTCGTGGAGCGGACCCTCCCGAAGACGAGCGTGCAGAGTACGGAGACCGTGTAACTAGCTGAGACCTGACGACTGCTTGACCGACTCGACTTGGAGTGAGTCGACTAGCCCAGTGGACGGAGCACTACTTTCTGAGGTGCAGACCCATGGCGGACGGAGTACGTGTGTGACAGTGTAGACCCGCGGTACTCGTCCGGAGAGTACCTCAGCAGGCTAACTGGGTAGCGCCCGGTATTTGGCCACAGACCCTCAGCGGACGGAGCGCCAGGTAGTTGGCCGCAAACCCGCAGTACTCGACAGAAGGAGTACCTCAGCAGTCTTAGGTTAGTGAGCAGTACCTCGGAGTCGTGACAGGACTACTGCACACTTCAGAGACGGGGCTCTTCAGCAGTTACGGTTTCGTTAATGAAAATCCTGGTTTGAGCTGAGACTTTTGACCTTGTGTTTACTTCATGATTGAGATGGGTCACTTGCTAACTTTGGTATATGTATGGGCATATACCCGGGTAGTGGTTATCCGTCGATTTCACAATTCTTGTGTTTCCTCATGATTGAGATGGGTTACTTGATAACTTAGGTATATGTATGGGCATATACCTAAGTAGAGTTTATCTGTTGAGATCTTCTTGTGTTTATCCTTGTTGGTTTTTGTGAGACCTTGAGGGTCTCGGGGTCCCTACTGAGTATCGTTATACTCACCCCTGCACGGGCTATGCCCGCACCTCGTTGTGTTGGTTGCAGACGACGGCCAGTACTGGCAGAGGCCGAGTGTTCGAGGACTGGACGGTACCTGGAGGTGGACTATACGACGAGGCGGTACCCAGAGGCAGACCACTGGGCGGGTCATACTTGGAGCAGACGGTGGGACCCGAGGAGCAGAAGAGCTATCTGTACCCACCCTTCAGGTGGGATTTCCAGTGGACATCTCAGCGTAGCAGCTTTACTTTTCAGTCGCTGTTTTCCCTTTCGAGTTGTACTTTACAGTTGGGCTTGTATTTCCGGCCCCTTTTACTTTTCAGCTCTTCTTTTTGTACTTAGTGTTTTACTTCCGCTTGTACTCTGTGGTGCTTGTTTTCTTTATAAAGGCAATGCCTTCCCAGTTATCGGGATTTTACGCCTTTGGTGCTAGTCGCCAACCCCTGGCCTATGGAAGGCGGGCTTGGGGTAGTCACGGCACGGGCCCCGAGGACGGGTCGTGACAATGTTAATTTAGCACATTCATGGACAACAGTTTATCAAACCTGTTATCATCATTAATTCTGACCATAAAACCATTTTTGTTATAGTTGAACTAGATTATTATATAATTATTATATCTTTGTTATGGTTCTGTAATCCTTTTGTACTAATAGTATTAAGTTATAAAGAAAAACATATTCATTGAAATAAAACCCACTATTTTACCAAAATGGTTATCACTAAGGTTTTATATAATAATTCATATCCAGTCCCAATAACCAATTGGATTATTTATGATCATATAATCTTATGGTTTTTCAATAATAACCAATGAATTCAATTCTTTACAAAAATTATCATCTTACAATATTTTTTGTTCATAAGTAAAATAGTAATGAATGATAAGGAAAAAATGGACCCAAACAATACAATTGAACATATTAACCATCAAAAAGTAAAAAAGTGAACATAAAAAGGTTATAATAAGTTGATGAGATATATACGAGGTTATGGAATTATTAATTAATAAAACTAATTTTTTTATTCAGGTCATCAAGATCACGAAACGATCACCATCAGACTTATGGTAAGGGATCCTCTCCATTTAACTCTCAATCATTATGTCCTCTATGAAATTCCATTTTATGTGTATTACCTAATAATGGGGTATGACTTTTCACCTCCCCCATATTTCCCTCAAGATGTATTAGTAATGATAATCCCATTTCCTCTCTCATTAATCCCTCTTAGGAACAATTGAAAAAATGCCGATAAACTATAACGAATTCTACCCGAACATCCTTTGTTCATTCGGATTTCATTTTTTATCTTTTTATCAAAAGGGAATTTTGTTATCTATTTATTTGAATTTTCTAAATTAAGTTTATTTTTCAAAAATTATATTATGAAGAGCCTCTCATTAATCTCTTTTGGGGATATACATGTTTTAGAATATTTCCTCCTCAGAACAGTTCGATAAGAAAACCTGTTTAAGGAAACATCTCAAATTTTTAATGCTAATGTTTCTAAAATACATTTCATATATGTTGCCAAATATTTTTGACGTCACATACCATTTTTATATCTATTATACCTTTTTAACATCCATGTATGTTCTAATCCCTTTCTTTTATGGACACATTCATGATACACCCATTTTTTATGCTTTATGTATTGATTGTGGTACCCAATTATTTCAATGGGTACCCTTATTATTATGAATGGTTGATTATGTATGAATATTTCAATATAAAAAATATTCATGAATATGTTGAGATAGGTGCAACCGGGTATCACTCGAATGAATTGGGTAAATTAAAGTCTCATGAGATTCGATGTGAAACAAGATTAGAAGTTAGCCTTGACTCATACTAAAATGTGAAATATGATTGGTAGTTAGCCTTCCCGTACATGGATGGGAAACTAGATTGGTGTTCATCCTTAACCATTACTAAATACATGTTATATTATTCTTCCATGTTTATATGATTCCATGTTTATATGATCCCATACATAAGTGATATGATTTCATATGTTCTATGATTTTGATATCATTATGTAATGCCTTCTAACCCTTGTTCTTAATTTTTATTGTAATTTTATTTCCCTTACTATGATTTTTAGCTCAACCCTTTGTTCATGTATTCCCTAGGGTACCCTATATAGATGTAAGGGATTAAAGGAAGTTAAGAGCTCTTTATGGAGATTAAATAAAGATGTTTTTAAGCCCCATTATTTTATGTTATATGTACCTAGTCTTCCATAAAACTAGACATTACAATCCTCAGATTGTATTTTGATGTATTTCAATGATTTAAAACAAGTAATGTTTAGTGAAAATGCGTAGGGATTCTACAGTTGGGATCAGAGGATGGTCTAGTTATTTTTTGAGATTAGGATTAGAGAACTATAGTGAGAACTATTTGTATGAGACTAAGTATAAGATAACATAACTAAATTAGGGTAAAGTATAGAGTGAATGGTTTGTCATGAAAATATATCCATGTCTAAATAGAAACCGGTTGAGGTGGCTCTGGAACAAATGTACCTAGGAGTGAAAATTCTAACAAGGTGTTTCGGGCTAGACCTAGGGTACCTTGGTACACAACAATGGACCTTGCTGCACTCTTGGTATTGACACTCCCTGGGGATATACTTTGGTAAATTCACGAGCATAGTACAAACCATTTTTAAGGGTAAAATTTCCCAAATGAATATAAGTTAGGAAATAGATCAAAGATATCCTATATTGAATCATAGGTAATCACAAGTTAGGGTATACATATTCTTTACATGTTTCTTGATTTATGATTATGGTTTCCATTTTATGCTCAATAGATAAGTATTCAAGACTTCTAATTATATGATGATATTCATAGTTAATGGTGAGAAATAGAATAACACCTTCCAACAATCAATGTGACATGCAATGTGAAGATTTCCTTAAGGATATGCCGGATATGACGGGAACAGGTGCTCAAAACTTCATGACAGTACTTGCTAAGCTGGTTTATGTTATGAATAATAACATGAATCATGTGTAATACCCTAATAATATAAGGAAAGAGCTTGTTTCCATAGAATCATTCATGCGAAAAAGGCCTCCCATATATATCATATCATCTGATCCCCTCCTCCCATAACAATGGATAAACTCCATCGAAAAGATATTCCCCATCCTCTAGTGGACTTAAGAAGATAATGTTGTTATGGTTGTCTATCGTTTTGATGGGGAAGTTGTTCAGTGGTTAAAATTGATCAAGAATACAAATTACCATGATGAAATTGATTCTATAGATTAGGAGGAATTGAAGGGGATGTTTTTTAATTAATAATCTCCTCAAACCCTCTGTATCATGATGGAATGGGAGTTCCTCAGACTTAAGAAGAAGGAAGATGAGTCCATCAAGGCATATGAAGAAATAATTACAAGGCTTTCTAGGTACACCTTTAGCTTTATCATGAATGTTTTTAGTAAGGTGGATCACTTTTTTATCATACTAAAGATGTGTCTATGAAAATAATTGGTGATTCTAGAATTCGAATATTATGAATATATTTTCAATTGTATCCTCAAGGTAGAAATGGAGATTGGAGACTCTTAGTGGTCTCGTGGGCACAATGACAAGAAGTGGAAAATTGAGAACAACATGGGTGGTTCAAAAAACAAATCCAATGATCGAATGATGCCTGAAATTTACCCATGTAAATATTTTCGGATGAAGAATCTTGGGAAATGTCTAATGAGAACAAATAATTGCTTCAAATGTGGAACATTGTGTCATTTGGTAAAAAACTTCCAACGGGATAGGAAGAATCCTCCAAATTCTAAAAAAGAAATTATGGTTCAGATCAACACTTAGCTGGTAGTGTAGTGTTACAATTTAAAGGATCTTGTGCATTATGCATGAAATTTCCCTAAGCCAAGGCTTGTCAGAAGAAAATCAACAACAACCACCTAGGCAACAAGGAAGGGATTATGCCATAAGTACTACTAAGGTGGAGCTGGACAAAGATGTAGTGATAGGTACATTAGTTATTTATTCAAGAATAGAGAACGTACTATTTGATTCTTGATTTATTCATTCTTTCACATCATGCATGTTTAGTATAAATATTTAAACACAACTTCAAAATTTTAAAGAGAAGTTATCTGTGAGAATAGAAAATGGGGAAATTATTGTGTCCATGGTTTATAACTCCTACCTGATTAACATTTTTGGATTGAACATCCATGGAAATATCGTCATACTTACATTAGTAGAGTTTGACTCTATATTGGGCACGTATTGGCTATCATTATACAAGGAAAACATCGACTATTGGGAAAGGGAGATCACTATTCACATTCCAAAGCATCCTTTGATTCTTTACAAGTGCAAAGCGGAAGATGAATATCCTCTATAATCATCATCTCGAGTGTGGGTATTCTTGCCCTATGATCAAGTATACCCATCTTAAATGGTTGATATAAAGGTGAGAATCACGCTTGAAGACATTACCATCATGAGGGATTACACTAATGTATTCCATGATGAGTTGCATGGTATTACTCTTGAATGAGAGGTTGAGTTCTCAATTGAACATATCCTTGGATCTCTACCTATATAATAGACACCATATAGAATAGCCACCATTGAGCTAGGGGAGCTGATGAAGTAGTTGCAAGAGAATCAAGAGAAGGGTTTTATATGCCCTAGGGCATCACCATGGGGTGCGATAGTCATATTAATCAATAATAAGGATTGATCAATGTGCCTCTATATTTATTATCGTGAGATCAATAAAATCACAATAATGAACAAGGATCCCCTTATTTGACTAGATGACTTGTTCGATTAGAACTCCATGTCATACTAACCACAACCATGATATACAACACCGTATACATACCATAAGAGTAAAGAGAATTAGTACATCCTATGAAACAATGGATAGGATAACCTAGAGCATCATGCTGGCCTGCCCAAGGGAAAGGATTATCAATCAAACATCACACCAACCATTACTCAAATTTTAAAAGGTAATTTTTTTTAAAATCTTGTCAACTAATAAAAATAAGGGTGATTTTTTACTATTATTACATTTTCATGGTTCATTAAATTCCACATATTTTCAATTCCAATAACTATCCCATTTCACCATTTAATCATAAATTCAACCATTGAACATCCATTTCACACCATTTATCCTCAAAGAAATTCCTTTTCTACCATTCATCACATTTATACATTCAAAATATATTTTTAGTTATCTTATTAATGTTAATCTAATCACCACTTTATTCCATGTTTACAAGATAAAAATGTCTCCCAATTGTTTAATCTCAAAAAACATTCAATTATTAAATTAAATATGGATTACTCTTGTTTAAGAGAGTGTCACACCCCAAGGGAGGCCATAGACATAATCTACAAATACACGATGAATCCAAAATGGTTCCTGGGGGTTCCAACACATCATTCAGACACATAATTTATTACTTCCTATAAATTAATCTACATACCAATTCAATGAAACTATAATAAAAACCACAGAAACATGAATAGATTTCAAAACTGTTGGATATAACTTGTACAAAACCTACCTAATATTTGTACAAAACCACTAACAGAAACATGGCCCTTGATTCATGATGAATTACCCTAAATGATGAAATCTATAAATCATATAGAAAAGTAATCTTTTCGGGATTCATAATTAGATAATAAGTTATACCATGATTCTCCCATAAAGTAGGAAAAAGAGGAGTAGACTCGCCAAGATCTTTGATTCCCAACGAAAAATGTTATAAATGACTCGTATTTGAAAGATAATGTTCCATGGGAAGATTCTGAGTACATAGATTTCATCCATTGATGAAGGAAGATGAAATGTTAGGAAATTTATATATGTTTTCTAAAATACCATGGGGTAAATTGGAATTCCACATCATTTACTGAGGTTCATAGATTGGATACATTGTTGGAAAAACCATGCACAAACTGTGGTCAACCCTCTATCCAAGAGGGTTCCTTGGTCTCATCTTCACATGGTTTTCAACCAAGGAATACATTAGTGTACCACCATTAAAACCAATGTTACATCATCCAATTTATATTCTTGATTGTGAAATTAGTGTAAAATCATAATAGGTCATTGATGTTCAAAATTCACCCGCTGACTATTGAATCATAGTTTCATAAAATATGCATCCACATTTTTCATTCCCAAGAACCAAAAATGTCTTTGATGGTCATGATATATTTCGTTCTAACTAGACTATTTTCATGATCTATCCCAATGGGTCCATGTAGCAACTCCACGTTCCCATGTCTAATAGGACAGGGGCTACCAACTAGCATAGAGTAAGCATATCACTATCACGAGAGGAATTATCCTAAAGTAAATGTACACAATCTCATGTCTCTGAGCCCACATTGTTATGAACTACAAAAAAACTATACAACCATGCGTGAATACATCTATATTACACAATCAGAGTATAATATAAAGTATATGTAAGGTAACAAGGCCTAATACATGACAAAAAAATGTATCTGAAAACATGTGTTGCTTAATATTAATTATTGGAAATTCTATAGAAATACCATAAAAACAACCCTCATTCTGTCTGGCCTCACAATGAAACATCTATTTCAGGTCCATCTATGAATCGGTTAAATGTTCAACCATTTACAAAATACATGACATGTTCCAAACAAATCCCATACATGGGTGATTATAAAAATACCCAACAAGAAACTGTGAAACCAAAAATCATACATTAAAAATATAATAGTAATCTCTATAGATGTATATGTCTACAACACATATACAATGAAAATATAGATACACTAAAAAGGCACATAGTCTCAATATATATTCAACCACAATTCTAGCTAAAGATTTCATCTCAAAAGTTCTATAGTGAACTTTTAAAAAATTATATAGTCCTTGAGTCAAATAACACTGATGACATCCAAAGAGATAACATAGATATATGAGCGACACACAAAAGGCCATGGGGGATACCAATAACTCTTTCTACAAAAACACTCTCAATAGAGGATTAGTTCCCATGGAGTGTTGGTCACAACAATATCGAGAACTGTAGCTTGGTAAAGAAGATGATTGGTGATATCACACCAGGCATTATAGATGTATTAGAAAACTCTATCTCGAAGTCCTACTAAATGGATCATTGTCCTATATATAGGAGGTGATTTCACACTATCCCAAGAAAAATTAATATTGGAAATTTAAACCTTAAATAAACATGTCCAATGTAAAGAGGAAATGGGATCCAATAGATCATTTATAGAGCACACAAAGTGTAATTGGAGTACATGTTATTTCTCTTTAACACCATGTATTTACCATATAAATTGGCACATTCCCATGTTTGGTAAAAGGTACATGATGTGATACTTCTTCTATACATATTCATATGTACTATGATATTTCGTACCTTTTGTATTCATGGATTAAGAATTTCCATGTAGGAGTACACTATATTCATGTGGCAGTGTATTTCAAAATGTGTCTCTAAATCCTCTAAGATACATGTCGATCCATTATTACGGGGTCACAAGTCATGTGACAGGGTCACATGCTAATTGATCCTTAAATTTCTCCTAAAGCATTCACTTCTATGATAAGGGACCTACACACTATGTATGGTCAGATTAAAATCTATTTGGATAGTGATTTTCATGAAATCCAGGTTCTTCCTCCTATGTATTCTCATACTGCAACCACCTCAAATTCCTGCATCCATCAATCTAGAAAATGTATATCTACTCAAGATGCGGCTCTATATCCACTGACCTAAATCATACATTCAAACCCATTTGTTAAACACCAAATTTAGGTTCTTATCAGGGTTCTCACTCCCTTATCAAATCAAGGTCTCCATTCTAGTCTAATATGTGCTCCACTACTTCTATCACATGATCCTCATTCCATAATGGGTCTGGATCTATGATATCATTTCATTGAGCCATTAAAAAGGTTTGGAATGATCAATTCATAATTGTTGGATGAAACATGGGCCAAATGATGAATAGACATGATGAATACAGAATTTGGATATAGAAACACAAAGAAAAATCAGGAGTAATGCACATTTATCGATGTTCATGTCCACCTAGACTCTTTTTCACTATAATTAAGAATGAACTGATAACAATCAATTACATATAATTTCTCCCAAATCCCTAATAAAAATATCCAAACCTACAGTATGCGTGATCCGTGGAACAATTTGTTTCTTTATTGATCATGAGTCATCATATTAATAGTAAATAGGGTAATAATATAAATAAAAAACCATTGTACATACATAAATAGCTATCATTTATGAAGATATATAATGTGTCATTGGTGATATCTCATAATCCATTTTTAAAATAATTATAGATCAGTGATTCAGTCGGTGTTCACCAGAGAGGGTTCCTCCAATTCTCTCTCCAATGGTTCTCAAAAGGATCTAGGGTTATGTATATAATCTTGAAGAATTAGTATAAACATATACTTATACATTTATTTAGTTCATTTCATTGATTAGATGAAAAAAATTAATTTAATTAATTTATTTAATTTATAATCATGATGGATTTTCAACAAATTCCCAACACCGATAAAATTTATGTCATTTCATAGGAAAAACCCATATTCTAAACACAAATGATACCTTGGATTTATAATTATGGAATCATTTTAGAAGTTTTATGACTTATTTTTGGAAAACTATACATGCATGCCATTTAATATGATAAATATATTTAAAACATTTATTGTGGACACATCAGTCCACATAATCACATTCCATAACTATGAATGGTTTTGAAAATAATCCATACAATATTAATAAATAATAAATAGAAAGTATGAGTAATTAAATTATTCCCACCTTGGGGATTTATGTCCCCAAAAGACAGATCCAGTGGTATAAAATTGGGATGTGGGAAAATATTGTGAATATGGGACTCCCACTCCCAGGTGCTCTCAAGAATATTCCAATTCTTCCACCAGACATAAAATAATGGAATCATAAACCCATGAAGGATCACATCCTGATGATCCTTTATAAATATTGCATATTGAGTAATGATGGATCCATCATCGATGTCCAAATGGACCTAGAGGACTATGTGTGATTGGCCATGCACATACCTCCTCAACTACGACATACAGAAGATATTGTGTTACTGGAAAATCTGCAACAGAAGAGATAAGTGATACACCACCTCTCCAACACTGCAAAAAAACTGTAAGGGGCCAATGAATATCAGAGATAGCATATGAACCTTATAAAATATCTATAATCCGTTTCAAGGTGAAATAAGTAAAAATAGAAAAATTTCTATCCCCAAACTCCAAATGAATCCACCGTCTATCAAGAAAAGACTTATGGTAGCTCTGTGTAGTCATGATATGCTCCCGTGTGATCTAAAAATTCTCTATTGTTTTTCACACCAACTATGGGTCCAGGAGTGTCGACTCTCCTGAGTTAGTGTAGTAATGTTGTGACCTGAGTTTTCACCTCCACTATTCCTTGAATATTCTCATACCAATGGTGTAATGATTGATGTTTTTTGTACACAAACTCTCACAGTGGTTGGTGATCCTACAAAAAACAACCATAATATAACATGAAAGATAACTACATGTCCTTTAGAACCTAAATGGACTACTGAGTCTGGTAATCGATCTATAAGGGAAATAATATTCTCAAGCATAAAAAATTCACAAATGCCATATTCAATCCCTTCTATAAATAAATGTGAAATTTGAATCAATGACATTAATGGTCATCAAATGGACTTCTTGGAGTCATGATATCTTCTTTATGTATATTCATCAAAAACTCTCTACTGAGATCTACTCTTTTATATCTTGGAATTGGAATGAATTGGTGATTTGGTCTACAATAATCCAAATAGAAGCATTCCACCTAGATTTATCTGGTATTCTCATTAAAAATTCAACGTAAATTTTATCCCACTTCCAATCAAGAACCAAAAATATTTGAGTAAAGCCCTTTGGAGCATGGTTCTCAATCTTGACATTGTAACTAGTAATTCAAAGAGATACAATATCTAAAACTACCTTCTTTATCATTGTCTATAAAAATAGATGTCAAAGTTCATTTTAAATTTTTACAAGTCCATGATTTACAACCAAATGTGATGTATGAAACCCTCATTGAAACCCATCCAAAAATGTCACTGGTACAATCAATAATGTTTGGAAAAGAACAAAATTCTACCCACGTTTACAAACTTCATTAGAAGAATATGCAGTTTATATATTAGTTTCAAGGGTATCAAATTCATTATTCTCAATATATTCCTCCATCAATCATTATAGAAGTGGATGTGTAACAACCATCAATTCGAGGTAAGTTTCTATGTTTCCATCCAAGAATTAAAACATCAGTGAGGCCAAATACTTTGATTACTCATTCTAAAACTATGAAAAATATCTCATGCTGAGAGAAACTGTTTCTATTTTCCCCTTCCTAAGAGTATAGACAATCTCAAAGTTAATCCCAAAAGAACTATATCCATTTCAGATATCTAATGTTATGATTCATCAAATAGAAGATATGAACGATACTCTTATGGTCAGAATAGATGACAAACACTCACTAATCAGGTAGTATTAGCATATCCCAAGAATTAGGACTACTGTTACAAACTAGAAATCATGGTTCATATAGTACTACTTGTTTGGTATAAACAATGGAGGACCATATTCAATCACCTATTTATTTTATAATAGAACACAACCATGTCTAGTCATTGATTCATCATAGAACATTGCATACTCAACAACCTCCTCAAACAATCTATATTTCAGAGCACTTGTTAATCTCTACCTCAACTCCCAAAAAGACTAATGTAACATTTTTGACTACATGAATATCATTCTCTATGAGGTAAAATAAATCTTGGGGGTTGATATCCGGTAGAAATTAGGTATGAGTGTCAGATAAGAATCCTATGACCTAAAGAAGCTTTGTACCTCTGTCACACTCTTGGGTGGATCCGACGATAACACTTCCTTGATCATTATTAGGTCTACTTCCACACCATCTATTGAGATAACATGTCTAATAAAGTGGAACTCATATATATATTAATTTTAATTCAAGAGATTCATGTAAATATGGTGATCTCATAGTATGTTGAATCCCATCCTCATGTATCTCATCTGATCCCCCTAAGACGTCATGTGCAGATGGATATTTTTAATGAAGATTAATATGAATTTTTCTATGAAGGGATGCATGATATAGTTTGGGAGTCCCACGAACCATGAATACTTATTGGATGTTCATCATTCTGAAACGCAACACAAATACTCTTAGTGTCCCCAGTGATATTTTATTTCCATATTCTGTCCATCGTCATCATATACTCGCAACTACTGATATCTTGGCATGAGGCCAAAAATCTAGAATAATATTTAACCTCTCAACTAAAAATATTGATCATAGAGACTGAATATTGTGTACTTGTACATCATGTTCAACTATATCAAGAGACGGTAGTCCACACACAACCTCAATCTCCCCTTTACCTATTTAGAGAACAAAAGTGTAGCTTCTCAGGGTGAAACATTGGGTATAATATTGAAATTAAAATTGATGTCCACTGGCTACATCCTCATCTTGAGAATATATATAGGATCCATCTGATATGTTGGGATAGATATCGATGATATCCCATGGTTTAGATAAATCTGGAATCCCTTCTCTTTGTGGGGTGGTATTCTAGGAATGCCCATATGAAAGGCCTTCTCATAATTATATATCACTACGTCGAACCAAAATATCGTAACATACATTGGCCCAAGGTCATTATTTCAAAATGTTTGGTGATCGGTTGCACCCTACTATGAATGATTCCATCATCCACTTCTTGGGTTTCATTTTCATCTACAAAGGAAAACCTGGTCCCATCACTATGGACACACCACATCATCCTGATGAAATAGTTAATTTAAGAATAAGATATGGATAACCATTACATACCTATGATGACATCATAAGGCCTCATCAATGGTAGAGATAGATCCCAATATAAACTCCCACATAAAAGAGTCTTATCATACTATCAGAAAAAGTGTGTGACAGCTCAGTCATCTCCTGTAGAGTCCTTAAGGGAAGGTTTCAACCCAATGGCTCAACAAGAATATTTGTGAATTGAACTAAATAGGTGTAAATAATGGAAATATTATCACATATGTTTATTAGTACTACAAAAATGGTTGAAAAGACATATATCATACATTTAATAATTCCCAGAGACTTTGGGTTATATGCCTTGGCCACATACTGCATCCCCTATCCTCTAGCTCCCTAAACCTGGTGTTGACCACATGGGGATAGTGGGAGTGGAATTTCAAAGAATCTACCATTTCTATATTCTCTCCCAAATCCTCTGCATGTCTAAAACCATGCAATATTGTCTTCTCAAACCATTACATCTCCTTTACTGGACCATCTACCATGCCTATGCCAGTCCAAAAGTGTGGCAAACAACCTTTTCCATGATATCCTCTATGGTCACGTGAGTAGAGACACGCCTCCATGAGATAACTGGACACATACCTTGATACATTAACCACAAATAAACTTTATTGTGACCTCCTCATGAAACATCTCGCATGTCTTCGTCCCTGGGACTGAAGTCTTCTCTATGGTACTGGTGTCTCTTCCTGTTCTTACCCAATGTCATAAAAAACTATTGGCTCTTGATTAGGCATGAAATATTCAACAACCAAAACACTTTGAGGTACCCCATCATAGGTAGGAATTCACGGAGGTATAAAAATTTCATGGATATCTCTACATAGTCGTCACAGGAAGTTGTGATCCCAAAATAACTAATCGGGATCTATATCAATCATGTAACTAGAGAGGGACGTGAATCTTGAAGAAGACTCAGCTACAATCAAGATACCCAAGAGGATTTGAAGATTCTCTTGGATACATACATTCATAATTTTATTAGGAGATAAATACTCAATGAAAATACACTCAAACTCTAACCATGATATAATCACCTCATCCTAATACTGGGATAGTAACTTTAACACACCATGATTTTGGGAAATATTTTTTATTTTTAATTTAATATTCTTGATATGTTTTCCCTTTACAAAAAATAATAAATTTAGTTTTTCATTATTTAATATAATTCTCCAAGAAACAATTATATTAGATTATGGTACGCACTACACTATGTTAGCATGGATTACAAGAAATATAGATTTTTACCACATTTTAATAGTGTACCTATTTTTAAAACTAAATTTTCACAGTTCAATGATTATATTGAAAAAATAAACAAAATTTTATAATTTATAATGTTGAAATAATATTTGAGTTAATTTCTTGGATTTCTTTTGAGAAACGACATTTACTGTGAAAAGTGATAAAAATATTATTTTAGTTAAAACCCACCTATTCGTTTAAATAATTATAAATGTTAAATTAAATTTAAAATTTATTTATAAATCCAAAATAGTTTAATTATTAAAATATTAATCCAATTTAGGTCATTGGAATATTTTTCTTCATGAAATTATATATAATTACTTATGATCTTTTAAAATTGTTTACATTAAAAAACACTCTTTCTTGCAACGTCTACGGGATTAGCGTTAAATTTGATTTTTCATCTTAAATTTTTTTAAATGGTCATTCACGTTTTGAAATAGTATAATATTTTTTCTCTAATAAGATCAATTAAATATTTTTAAAAAATATTTGTGATAGTGATTAAAATTATATCATTTGATTAAGGTAAAATTAAGTTTAATAGGTGACTAAAATGTAATTTAAATGACCAAAATGACCTTGACACTTTTTAGAAGGACATTATATGCCAATAATTTGACAATATCTCATATTTTTCATGTTTTATTGGCTATTGTGATATTATAAAATGTAATTTATTTATATAAAATATTAAGTAAGGAATAGAAAAAACAAAACATTCCTTCCTTGTAACATTTATAAAATATTAGAATATGGAAAAAATAACAATTTTTCAGTCACAAAAATAATTTTGAAAAATAAATGAGTTATTTTTATCATAATGAATTATCAATAAAATTTAAATATTATTATTCTAATTATAATCCTAAAGAAACTCCAAATAGTGTTTAATTAGTTAATAATCAAAAAAATGATGATATAAATATGTAATGTGAATAAAATGAGTTGAATTGTTGTTATGGATTATTTATTAGATGAATATATCATAAACAAATCTGTTAACATTATTCATTTTAATTCAAATATTTTTATTTGAATTTTAAAACAATAATTAAATAAATAATGTCAAAATTTTCAGTGGTGTTATTTTACAATAAATGATATTTTATTAAAAAAATTAAAATACATAAAAATACTATATTTTTCATGTGATTTGTAAGTTTTAATAAATATTAAACATTTTTTATTGATTCCCAAGTTTTTTTAATTGACATAGGGACCCATAGTATAACGACCCATACTTTACATACATTGTTAATAATTCAAAATTGAAGCATACTTATTACAACATATAACAAAACCATGGAATGGACCGTATAGGTATAGTGTCTTTAGAAACTGGGAAACATAAACAACTGGTTCATAAAGAGTCTACACTGTCTCCCATTTATTTCATAACATCTATTGTCCCTTTTGGAATATCTTACTTAATAACATTATTCCTGACCTGGGGAAAGAAAACATACAAAAGGGTGAGCTCAAATGCTCAGTAAGGGTAAACAAAAGAAATATCAATCACATTATATTCATAATAACGTAACTTTTGGAAATCTTAACCTGTAAAAGAGATCATAATTTCATAATATGGGATAAATCATAGTAGTGAAATGTAATCACCATAATCATAACTTAAAACATGAATATTTGTGTCATACACACATAATCATATATAATCATTTCTTATTAGTCAAGACTCATGGACAAGACTATCTTAGTGGACAAAGTCCATTTCTGAACCGAGTTCACTCCTCATTTCAGTCCTGTTTCACTGAACCGGTTTAACCTGCCGTTCCAGCCATGTCTATCTCATGAGATATAAAATCTTTACCCAATGCATTGTAGGGAGATATATGTCCCACCCATCTCATAATTATACCATTCTTATGTGTGCCACAGAATCATAAACCATACATCATAGCATAACCCATGTAATAAAAATGGGATTCTTAAACAACATGACATCATAAAACAATTCATATAAGATAAAGGAATTCATAAAAATAATTCCATCACAACATAATCAAATCAATGTAATAATAGGTATAGAAACAAGACCCTATATTATCTTAGATGAAAAATAATTTCGAAAAAACAGTTGAATTCCATTCTTGAGGAAAATATCCTTTCTACTTCAAAAACATTTTTCTTTCTTACCATGCCATATAATTTTGAACTAAAATAAGTTGATTAAAAATAAACATGAAAACTTTTAAAGGAAGATTCATAGAAATAATTTTCTAAAAATCCATTCATGCCGTATAAGTTAAAAAAACATTCTTCTCGTACTTTTGTCAGAAAAGTCAAAAAGTACCTCGTATGAAAAATGACAAAAGATTCCTTTCATATATTTTACTAAAAACTCACCGAAGGGTAAAATTGGATTTAAACAATTTTAGGTGGATGGAAATAATACTTAATATTGAGGAAACATGGATGTGGATGATAAAATACACACCAGTAAATACCAAAGTATAAAAAATCTCGGATAAAAATGAGATTATGATATTTCCCTTACCTTAGGTTTGATATGCTTTGTACGTGTCCGAACCTCCTATATAATGATTTAAATAATGTTATTCACTTATTACAGAATCATAATTATTTTCATGATATCATATATGGTCATATTCTTAGCTTCTTTTTAGTAATATTTCATTACTACTTGTTATTCGGGTGTTTATTATTTTTTGTTCTTATGCGTGTCTTGTTAAATAAATTATTATTTTTCTTTTTAGTTAATAAATACCTCATTTCCATAATGGTATTAGTTTAATATATATCATATTTATTCACTCAATTCATTTATGTAATCATTATGCAATGAAAATCATGTAGAACGAGTCACATCACATCGTGGAGACGGTATTCCGTATGTACGCATGAGCGATGATATCATTTCCATGATCGTGGAATTGTATTGGAGTGTATGTATACTACTTAATAGTCAATATCACATTAAAATAGTTATATATAGTCATTATTTACACCATTATACCCATCCAAGTAAGGTGGTGGTGGAAAATAGATTACACCACGGCGTGGAGACGGTATTTCGTACGTACGCACGCGCGGTGATTTCATTTTCCATAGGATAGATAGATGGTGAAATAGGGTTGTTTCATACTTATAATAACATATCAGTATATGAGTGATACTGATGTTATTACTTCATAATGAAACAACTAAAGAAGAAGAAGTGGAAGAATAAATAAAGTTGAAATAATTGGTAACAGACATTACCTCTTCTTTGAAACGCCTCTTTGAGACCTCCTTTTAGGGAAATAAATTGGTCTTTGAAGAAGACCATGACCTCTATGATGTCTCTAGGGAAGTGGAGAGGAGAAAGTTTCAGGGTTTGGCCGAGCTTGAAGGCTCAATGTGGTGTGAGGAAGAGGGGGAGGAGGTGCCCTTTTATAAGGGAGGAGAGGGGCTCCTTTGGAAAAACTAAAAATATTTTTTTATTATAAAGTCAAGTTCGGTTTTAAATAGATCCAAATTGATTTATTTATAATATAAGGTGGGTATGGGTCCAAATCCTCTCATAAAATATAATTTAGACAAGTTTAGATTCATATTTTAACCTTATCATTTAGATTTGTCATTAAGTTAAATAATTTTACTTTTACCGTGTCTTCTTGTGTTCTTATACTATAAGGTTAATAAACTCACTATAACAAGCCAAAAGAACCACAAGTTGTTTATTATTAATATATATAACCTTATATAAGTCATTTTGCCGAACCATATATTTTTAGGAATAAAATAACAATTAATAATATAATATTTGTTTTAAAAACTATTTTATGTCAATTTTGACACTTTTTAGTAATCGATTTTTTTGAAAATAATAACATAATTATTAGTTCTAAAAAAGTTAATTAAATCAATACTAACATGTCATATTAACCTAGAAAATTATTGTAATTCATAAAAAGTCTCAAATTACATTTATTTTTGTATTTATAACATCAATTATGTCAATATTTCATTAATAAGATAATTACTGGATCATCTTTGTGTCATTAATAAATTAAACTTTTAAAGTCTAAAAATTACAAATAAAATATCATTATGTAGGAAATATTTTTATCTTTCTAATTTATATTTATAGTCTAATTTATATTATGTATAACCCTATATTAAAAATTATATACTTATTAAACTTTGATTTTAACTATTTTAACACTTCTTTAAATAAATTAATAATAAATGTCCTAATCTAATCCAAGTGGGCCTAAATGGTCATATTTTATTCCTAAGGTTGTTTTTGTTCGAATTACACTTGTCCAATAGAATTAGGACATGTGTTAGGGTAATAATAATATCATTTTTACCCTTAATTACCCTATTTACTTGTAACCGTGGTAAATAAAAGTAAAAAGTTACTATTCACCAAAAATTATTTTCATCTCAATGAACCACATTTTACTTACTGACATCAACCGTGTCTCTCAGATTTTTGAGATTCCACTCACAGAAGCGGTAAAATTATGTTTTATGAAACATTCAGTTTTTTTTAACTACCACTTAGTGGTTTCACTATTCATTAAAAATTGAAAGTTTTCAGAAAAATACCAAAATTTCACCCTAGGCTAATTTCGATATTCCGAATCCAAAAATGAAATCCATTTTGAAAAACAAATTTATAAAATTTCAAAAAGTGGTTATTACTATTCATATCGGCTAGTTTTAATAATATTTTAATAGTATATCATTATTTAGTGAAACTCGGTATTGCGTACGACACAAGCTATCGAGGAAGGTCGTGATTTCGTGTAAATCAAGCCAAGCAAGTGTTGTGTGTAGAAAAATATTCCTTTGATGATTTATATAACATAAAAGTCTCGGGTGTTACATTCTACCCCCCTTAAAATGAATTTTGTCCTCGAAATTTGTCACTTTGTAACAAATCGATGAGGATACCTCTCCCTCATCATATCCTCAAGCTCCCATGTAGCTTCTTCTAATTGGTGGTTCCTCCATTAAACATTCACCAATTGAGTGGTCTTGTTTCGTAGGACTTTTTTGCTATGATCCAGAATCTCTATCGGTTGTTCTTCATAAGAAAGATCTTGCTCCAGCGGTACAACTTCTGAGCTGAGTACATGTGAAGGATCAGGTATATACTTTCTCAGGAGAGATACATGGAACACATCGTGAACATGAGAGATATTTGGTGGATGCGCCAATCGGTAAGCTACCTTCCCGACACAATCCAGTATTTCGAAAGGACCGATATATCTAGGGCTCAACTTCCCCTTCTTTCCAAATATCATGACCCTTTTCCAGGGAGATATTCATAAGAACACTTTATCACCCACTTCAAACTCTAGGTCTTTTCTTCGATTGTCGGAATAACTTTTCTGTCGACTCTGAGCTGCTCTTATGTGTTGTTGAATAGATCTAACCTTTTCTTCCATTTCATCAATGAGATCAGGTCCTAATAGCTTTCTTTCCCCAACTTCATCTTGGAAAGTTGGAGTCCTGCATTTCATTCCATAGAGAGCTTTATAAGGAGCCATCTGAATACTGGAGTGAAAGCTATTATTATAAGAAAATTCCACCAAAGGTAGGTGTTGATCCCAACCACATTTGAAATCCATAGAGAAATATCTCAACATATCTTCTAGAGTTTGAATTGTTCTCTCAAACTGATTGTCTGTTTGAGGATGATAAGCAGTGCTGAAACTCAACTCTATATCCAGAGTATGATTAAGACTTTTCCAGAACTTCGAGGTAAATCTCGGATCCCAATCAGATATAATAGAAAGTGGTACTCCATGCAATCTTACCACTTCCTTTACATATATCCTGGAAAGCTGATCTAGAGAGAAATCCTCTCTAATAGCAATGAAGTGTGCAGACTTTGTAAGACGATCAACTATGACCCAGATAACATTATTGCCTTTGGATGTTTTAGGAAGTCCGGTGACAAAGTCCATAGTAATGTTTTACCATTTCCATTCGAGTATGGGTAATGGTTGTAACATACCCTTAGACTTCTGTCTCTCAGCTTTAACTTGCTGAAAAACCAAGCATCGAGAGACATATTAAGCAACATCTCTTTTCATGCCATCCCACCATAAGTACCCTTTCAGGTCCCTATACATATTCGTGCTTCTAGGATGAATAGAGAATGAAGAACTATGAGCCTCATCCAGCAGCTCCTTCTTTAATTCCGGGATGGGAGGAACACAAACCTGATTCTTGAACTTTATTATCCCATCACAATCAAGGTTGAATTCTGGAACATTTCTCACCTTCTTTTGTAACTCGACATCTTCTTTCTGTGCCTCTTTAATCTTCACATGTATAGATGGTTGAACATTAATTTGAGAAAGATAAGCTTTTTCCCCATCCATTATAATTCCAAGATCCATCCTTTGTAAATCCATAAATATTGGATCTTTTGTGATCCTCATCATGGATAAGCTAGCATGGTCTTGTCGACTTAATGCATCTTCCACCTTGTTTGCTTTCCCAGGGTGGTAATGGATTGAGCAGTCGTAATCCATAATCAGCTCCAACCATCTTCTTTGGCACATATTCGGCTCCTTTTGTGTGAAAATATACTTTAAACATTTATGATCAGTATAAATGTCACACCTTTATCCATAAAGATAATGCCTTCAAATCTTTAATGAAAAGATTACCGCATCTAACTCCAAATCATTAGTTGGGTAATTTTTCTCATGTATTTTCAACTGTCGTGAGGCATAAGCTATCACCATATCATTTTGCATAAGAACACACCCCAAACCCTTCTTGGATGCATCATTGTAGATCAAAAACCTTTCTCCACTACAAGGCAGTGTGAGCACAGGTGCACTGGATGACCTTCTTTTCAACTCCTTGACATTCTCTTCACATTCCCCCGTCCAAACAAACTTAACTCCTTTCCGAGTCAACTTGGTAAGTGGATTAGATAATCATGAAAAATCTTTCACAAAACGTCGATAATATCCAGCCAAACCAAGAAAACTTCGGATCTCAGTCACTGTTGTTGGTATCGACCATCTTTCGATAACCTCTGTTTTTGCTGGATCCACAGATATCCCCTCTTTTGAGATTATGTGACCCAAAAATGAAGCTTTTTGAAGCCAAAATTCACACTTGGTAAATTTGGCATAAAGCTTCTCTTTTCTCAGGGTCTTCAATATAATTCTCAAGTGATCTTCATGTTCTTCCTTGCTCTTTGAATAGAAAAGAATATCATCTATGAAGACTACCACAAACTGATTAAGATATTCTCTAAAGACGTTATTCATCAGATCCATGAAGATAGCAGGGGCATTAGTAAGACCAAATGACATCACTATAAATACATAGTGTCCATACCTTGTACAGAAATCCCTCTTTTGTATATCCTCCCTTTTGACCCTTAATTGATGATACCTTGAATGAAGATCAATCTTGGAAAAGTATTGAGCTCCACGTAGTTGGTCAAATAAGTCATCAATGCGTGGGAGAGGATATTTGTTCTTGATAGTGATCTTGTTATGTTCTCGATAATCAATGCAGTGTCCCATTGATCCATATTTCTTCTTAACAAACAGAACAGGTGCTCCCCAAGGTGACGCATTAGGGTGTATGAACCCCTTATCAAGATTCTCTTGGAGTTTCTTCTTCAATTCCTGCAACTCAATTGGGGTCATTCTATAAGGTGTCTTTGAAATAGGCAAAGCTCCTGGTACAAGTTCTATTGAAAAATCTACTTCACGATTTGGTGGAAGACCCGGTAATTCCTCCGGAAAGACATCATCAAACTCCTGTACAATGGGCATATTCTTAATCGGGAGTTTCTCACTAACCATTTGAAATAAATAAACATCATTTAGTGGAATCAATACCCATAAAATGGAAGAAATTTACAATGGAATGTTATGTTCATCCTTGAATCGATAGACGATCATAGATTGATCTGGAATATGAAATGTGACTTCTCTTATTTGGAAATTGATATGAGCTCCATATAAAGAAAGCCAATCCATGCCAAGAATCACATCAAATTCCACTATAGGAAGGATCACAAGATTTACAGGAAGCACATTCCCACAAACATCGATCGGAGAAGAATTATAAACTTTTGATGCGAATGTTGTGCCATTAGGGGTTGTCACAGCTAACTCAACGTCTAATTGTTGAGGTAATACGGTGGTATCCTTAGAAAATTCTTCAGAAATAAAGGAGTGGGTGGATCTAGAATCAAATAAAACATTTGCTACTTTAGAGTGGATGGTAAGTGTACCTTTCACCACATCGTTATCGTAATCCACATCGCTGATAGAAATTGCATGTGACTTTCCTTTTTCTTTAGCCTTAAGAGTTTGTTGACGTCGACCATCATCATAAACCCTTGGATTTGGGCATTGATTGGCATAAGGCCCCATCTCTTTACACTTGAAACATTGAAGTGTTGTAGGTTCATTCTATGTATCCCTTCCTTTGTTTGCATCATTATATATCTTCTTCCCATCATTAAGGCATTCAAATGCCCGATGACCTTCCTTTCCACATTCGAAACATTTACTTGTCCCTTTAAGAAAACTCCCTCCATGTTTCTTTCCACACATTGACCATAAGGGAAAACTCATATTCTTTTCAATGTGTTCTTTAGATTTTCCTTTGAATTCCATTTTCCTCTTCTTATCAAACCCATATGACTGATGGGTTACTCCAATCTCCATCTCAACTTTGAGAGCACATCGTACAATTTCCTCATAGCTATTGAAGTCCCTTATGGCTAAGGCCCTTCGAAGACTTGGTTTTAAGCCACTAAAGAATCGATCGATCATACTCTTAGGTTGGATAATAATACCAGAAGCGTACCTTGCAAGTCTTGTAAAATTTGCTTCATAGGTACCAACAGATTCATCATCCTTTTGCTTTAGTTCAAGAAACTCTTTCTCCATCTTTGTTCAGAGAATACGAGGGAAGTACTTATTGAAAAATAAGTTCTTGAACTCATCCCATTCCATGGACTCAATTTCATCTCCTTGCCTCGTATTCTTGATAAGATTCCACCATTGATCAGCATCACCTTCCAAATGATACACTGCTAAGATGACTTTATCATGTTCAAAACATTGAAGAACTGAAAATATCTTTTCAGTAGTACTAATCCATTGTTCATCAACTAATGGATCAGTAGACCCGCTGAATAAAGGTGGATGATGCCTCATGAAGGATTCAACAGAATGTTTCTCCTTACTTTGCTCGTTTGGAAGTCCTTCATGATTCATAGCTTGAGAAAGTTGTGTGAGAATGGCTACAAGATTTTTCATTCCATCTCCCTTAACTTTTGGTTGCTCAGGGGTACAATCATTGCATTGCCCGTCACATTCCGCATTAGCACGGTTCCTTCAGGTTCCATCCATTTACTAAAACCAAGAAGAATAGTGTGAGCAACACTAATTATAATAGGAAAACCACATAATCAAGAATAAAATTTCACACTTAAGGTCTTATCCTAGGTTATTCATGTCCATTTCTGAAACACTAAGATTGTGTTCTATGCTTAGACTTATCCTTAGGGTTCTTACTAAGGCTTTCACATCCTAGTTTCCAAAGGTTGACTATACCTTTCATCTGATACCAACTATAATAACTCATACTTTACATACATTGTTAATAATTCAAAATAGAAGCATACCTATTACAACATATAACAAAACCATGGAAAAGACCATATAGGTATAGTGTCTTTAGAAACTGGGAAAACATAAAAAACTGGTTCATAAAGCGTCTACATTGTCTCCCATTTATTTCATCATATCTATAGTCCCTTTTGGCATATCTTACTTAATAACATTATTCCTGACCTAGGGAAAGAAAACATACAGAAGGGTGAGCTCAAATGCTCAGTAAGGGTAAACAAAAGAAATATCAATCACATCATATTCATAAGAACATAACTTTTGGAAATCTTAACCTGCAAAAGAGATCATAATTTCATAATATGGGATAAATCATAGTAGTGAAATGTAATCACAATAATCATAACATAAAACATTAAGATTTTTGGAATACACAAATAATCATAGCGAATCATTTCTTATTAGTCAAGACTCATGGCCAAGGCTCTCTTAGTGGACAAAGTCCATTTTTGAACTGAGTTCACTCCTCATTTCAGTCCTGTTTCACTAAACCGGATTAACCTGCCATTCTAGCCATGTATATCTCATGAGATATAAAATTTTTACCCAATGCATTGGAGGGAGATATAGGTCCCACCCATCTCTTAATGATACCATTTTTATGTGTGTCACAATATCATAAACAATACATCATAGCATAACCCATGTAATAAAAATGAGATTCTTAAACAACATGACATCATAAAACAATTCATATAAGATAAAGGAATTCATAAAAATAATTCAATCACAACATAATCAAATCAATTTAATAATAGGGATAGAAACAGGACCCTATATTATCTTAGATGGAAAATAATTTTGAAAAAACAGTTGAATTCCATTTTTGAGGAAAATATCCTTTCTACTTCAAAAACATTTTTCTTTCTTAACATGTAATATAATTTTGAACTAAAAGAAGTTGATTAAAAATAAACTTGAAAACTTTTAAAGGAAGATTCATAGAAATAATGTTCTAAAAATCCATTCATGTCGTATAAGTTAAAAAAACATTCTTCTCGTACTTTTGTCGGAAAAGTCAAAAAGTACCTCGTACGAAAAAAGAAATAAGATTCCTTTCATTTCATTTACTAAAAACTCACCGAAGGGTAAAATTGGATTTAAAAAATTTTAGGTGGATGGAAATAATATTACATATTGAGGAAACATGGATTTGGATGATAAAATACACCCCAGTAAATACCAAAGTATAAACAATCTCGGATAAAAATGAGATTGTGATATTTCCCTTACCTTAGGTCTGATATGCTTTGTACGTGTCCGAACCTCCAGTATAATGATTTAAATAAAGTTATTGACTTATTACAGAATCATAATTATTTTTATGATATCGTATATGGTCATATTCTTAGCTTCTTATTAGTAATATTTCATTACTAATTGTTATTCGGGTGTTTATTACTTTTTGTTCTTATGCGTGTCTTGTCAAATAAATTCTTATTTTTCTTTTTAGTTAATAAATACCTCATTTACAGAATGGTATTAGTGTAATATATATCATATTTATTCACTCAATTCATTTATGTAGTCATTATTCAATGAAAATTATGTAGAACGAGTCGCATCACATCGTGGAGACGGTATTGCGTACGTACGCACGAGTGATGAAATCGTTCTCATGATCGTGGAATTGTATTGGAGTGTATGTATACTATTTAAGAATCAATATCAAATTACAATAGTCATATATAGTCATTATTTACACCATTATAAACATCCAAGTAAGGTGGTGTTGGAAAATAGATTACACCACGGCTTGGAGACGGTATTCCGTACGTACGCATCCGCAGTGATTTCGTTTTCCGTAGGATGGATAGATGGTGAAATAGGTTTGTTTCATACTTATAATAACATATTAGTATATGAGTGATACAGATGTTACTACTTCATAATGAAACAAATAAAGAAGAATAAGTGGAAGAAGAAATAAAGTTGAAAGAATTGGTAACGGACATTACCTCTTCTTTGAAACACCTCTTTGAGACCTCCTTTTAGGGCACTAAAATTGGTCTTTGAAGAAGACCAGGACCTCTAGGATGTCTCTAGGGAAGTGGATAGGAGAAATGGTCAGGGTTTTGCCGAGCTTGAATGCTCAATGTGGTGTGAGGAAGAGGGGGAGGAGGTGCCCTTTTATAAGGGAGGAGAGGGGCTCTTTTAGAATAACTAAAAATATTATTTTATTATAAAGTCAAGTTCGTTTTTATATAGCTCCAAATTGATTTATTTCGAAGCTAAGGTGGGGATTGGTCGAAATCCTCTCATCAAATAGAATTTAGACAAGTTTAGATTCATATTTTAACCTTATCATTTAGATTTATCATTAAGTTAAATAATTTTACTTTTACCGTGTCTTCTTGTGTTCTTATACTATAAGGTTAATAAACTCACTATAAAAAGACAAAAGAACCCCAATTTGTTTATTATTAATATATATAATCTTATCTAAGTCCTTTATCCGATCCTTAAATTTTTAGGAATAAAATAACAATTAATAATATAATATTTGTTTTAAAAACTATTTTATGTCAATTTTGACACTATTTAGTAATTGATTTCTGTGAAAATCATAATAGAATGACTAGTTCGAACCAAGTTAATTAAATCAATACTAACATTACATATTAACATAGAAAATTCTTGGAATTCATAAAAAGCCTCAAATTACATTTATTTGGGTATTTATAACATCAATTATGGCAATATTTCATTAATAAGATAATTACTGCATCATCATTGTGTCATAAATAAATTAAATTATTTAATGTCTAAAAATTAGAAATAAAATATCATTATGTAGGAAATATTTTTATATTTCTAATTTATATTTATAGTCGAATTTATATTATGTATAAACCTATATTAAAAATGATATACTTATTAAACTTTGATTTTAACTATTTTAACCCTTCTTTAAATAAATTAATAATAGATGTTCTAATCTAATCCATGTGGGCCTAAATAGAAATATTTTATTCCTAAGGTTGTTTTTGTTCTAATTAAACTTGTCCAATAGAATTAGGACATGTGTTAGGGTAATAATAATATCATTTTTACCCTTAATTACCCTATTTACTTTTAACTGTGGTAAATAAAAGTAAAAAGTTACTATTCACCAAAAATTATTTTCATCTCATTGAACCACATTTTACTTACTGACATCAACCGTGTCTCTCGGATTTTTGAGATTCCACTCACAGAAGCGTTAAAATTATGTTTTATGAAAAATTCAGTTTTTTTTAACTACCACTTAGTGGTTTCACTATTCATCAAAAATTGAAAGTTTTCAGAAAAATAACAAAATTTCACCCTAGGATAATTTCGATATTCCGAATCCAAAAATGAAGTCCATTTTGAAAAATAAAATTTATAAAATTTCAAAAAGTGGTTATTACTATTCATAATGGCTAGTTTTAATAATATTTTAATAGAATATCGTTGTTTAGTGAAACTCGATATTGCGTACGACGCAAGCTATCGAGGAAGGTCACAATTTAATGTAAAGAAATCCAAGCAAGTGTTGTGTGTAGAAAAAGATTCCTTTGATGATTTATATAACATAAAAGTCTCGGGTGTTACACATAGAATGTAAAAACTTTTATCCATAGTCCAGGTTTATGTTGTGTTTTTCTGAGTCACATGTAATTGTTCTAAAATTATACTAAAAAACACATGATATTTTAATTTTTGAAATTTGGTATCATTTTAATAACTAAATTAATTTATATATTCAAAAAAATATCTCATTTTAATTTATTCTTAATTACTAAACTACATAGGTTGGAAAACTAGTGTCTGTAATAAAAATCAAAATGATAAAATTGGAGAAAACATAAAAGTTAAGGAACCAAATTATTAAAATTCACAGATTTTTTTGTGGAGGAAGTATTAATAAAACATTTTTACCATTTAATAAATTATGTATTCAATTTTGTGGTGCACATTTGGTATGGTTTACCACCTATTAATGAATATCTCTTTCTATTTATATGAGTGCCACAACCCTTCCACTATAAAAATGAATGCTCTATACCACTTCCTCAAAAATATCAAAACATGTGGGATAAAAAATATATGAAAAACTGTCAAAACATACAGTACATCCTTCTTGAATCTTCCCTTTGGATAGAAATCATTCCAAGAAATCCCTTCGGTTGAAACCAAAAAAATCTAACCAAATAATAGGTCACATTCTTCCTCAACTTATTTTTTTTATTTCCATTCTCCACCAACTAAACACATATCATTCCATGATTGAATTAAAAAACCAGTATCCCCAATAAAATAATATGTTTTTTTTATGTTTTAGACCTACAGATATACACACATCCATATAATGGGTAAAAACATATTTTTTTCCGTGTACGATGAACTACAACCTCACAAAATGATGATTTTTCATTTTTCCTTCACTACCCCTCATAGTGGAAATTATTATGGAAATTATGTTTATATATTTAAATATTATATTTATTATGTCTTTAATCATATATAATCCTTTTAAAACACATATCATTATACTCATCATTTTGTGTAAATACAATAATTTCATTTGAGCAAGTGTGGACTACCACCCCTCAAAGTAATGTGGTATTCTTATAGACTACATGAAATGTATTAAGTATAGGTTTTGTGAAATTATATTGTATATATAATAATAAGGATACATTAATTACATTATATATATATATATATATCATTTTATTTTTTTCTTTCAATACGATAGTAAAACGGAACTAGTGTTCATGTGTACATACGTCCCACTATCTTCGTGAAGGTTTATTCCATTTTATACATACATATTATAAATATTATTATAATATATATATACATAATATAAATTATATCCTTATAATTATTTAAATTATATAATTCCTTATATAACTATATGGACCAATGATATAATAAATTAGGAAACATGCGAAGAAAAAATCAGATATTAATCGATGTGTAACACTAATACAGAAATGTTAACATGAGGGTTCTATAAAGACATAAAAATACGTATTTGGGTTTATATAATAGAATGTGATTTTTTATGGATTTATAGTAAATTTATATTTATTATACATTTTTTTTACGACTATGGAGAGAGTCAAGGAAAAAGGTAAGGTAATTTCATCTCTCATTTCATTTTATGAGATACATGCTTTATTCACCACTCATATATTTTGTGTAGTGTGTATAATGACCATGGATATATTATATGATTAATATAATTAAATTTATGGGTATTTAAATATATATTTTATGGTTTTCTCTCTTGGGATTTATGTTTCAAAACATACCAAATCGTGAATGTAATTTTGTGTCAATTTTCCTTCTATAAGACACATTCCATGTTATAACCTATATTTTTTCATGGGGAGAATGTAATACCTTTTAAATGCTATATCATGAACCTCTTTATTTTCATGATATTTTATTCTTCAGTTAATTTCATTTTTTAATAGGGTAATATAATTTAGAGTTACCAATGGGTAAGTGTTTATTGAAACAATATCATCACCTTTTGTGATTGTTTATGATTTTTATTCCATTGATGAAATATTATGATCCATATCCCAATAACTCTAATAAATTTTATTCCATCCTGGTTATTAATAATATATTCATGAATTGTTTCCATTTTACAACACTTTGGTACATAAGATAGTTATGGAGGATTTTTAGATATACCGACCTTTCCTTATCTTTGGTTGAGAATATCTATTTTTTTTAAACCATATTTAATAAAAAGGATGGAAAATATAAAATAATATTCTCCTATGATCTTTAAAAGAAATTTTTACCAATGTTTTAATTATTTAAAAATATTGTTCGTAAAATGGAATCTTCTTCTCATTTTTAGGTTGAAGCAGTTTTCTAATCATTTACATTGGAAAAGGAATGTTTGGCATGTACATATTTACACCTCTTCATGATGGTCATTCCATTAGAGAATCCATTACATGATTAAAATGAGATTTTCTAAAAATAATTTTTTTTCTTAATATTTTATTAAATTATTTTTTAATGTCTCTTTCAATAAAAATAATATTTAATTATGTTTTATAATTTTAAATGATTTTATATATTTATTTTAAAAGTTTTCAATGTATTTCTAAAGAAACGGCCAATATAAAATTTTCAAGGCCCTTGTTTATGTTTTCAATGTATTTCCAAATAAACGATTTCCAAAACATTTTCATCCTTTATTTATAAGCCTGGAACATGTTACCAATGAAAAATGTATTTAACATGTTTGTACTCTTATTTATAAGTTTTCAAAGAAAAAGTATTTTCAAAATGAATTCAGTCCTTATTTATTGGATTTCAATTATTTTTAATAAAAATGGTTGTCAAAAGGATTTATGTTTGAAAAATAATTTTAAAAGATGAAAAAATATTTCTGATACAATTTTTTTCAAATTATAATTCATATATATTTTCCATATAAGATGGTATTCAATTATTTCACTGATTTCCTTATAATAAATTATCCAAAGCTTCCATTCATATTATTTCTTTAATGGTTTATGTCTTTATAGAATAATTCTTAGGGCACTTTCTCCCCTTCAAATGTTACATTGTTTTGAATCTTACATCCTTTTACATGTTATTCTATGATGAAATAAATTTTAAGGATACATATTTTCCATAGTTTATGATATGATTAATTGTTTGTGATACCCATTTAATTTCATGGGTTATGATATGATCTCATTTTATGGGTCTTGATTTTATATAGGTTTTATTATATTGTGGAATATATATTTGTGATTTCAATTATTTGAAGGGTGGGAGATATATCTTTCAAAAAATCATTGGGTAAATATTGAGGACTCATGAGTATGAATGTTATTGGTGAACCAGAAAAAATGTTCACAACGTTAGGAATACAATCAGTATGATGTCAGTAAGTTAATACGTGAACCTGATTACATGTTAAAAATTTTATAAGTGAACCTCATTATGAGTTCATAATGTTTTCTGTGAACCTGATTACAAGTTCAAAATCTTATAAAAGCATGAGTTTTAATGTTCATAAGTTTATACATGAAACTGATTATATGTTCACAATGATATTAGTAATCCTTATATTTTGTTCATAATGATACCTGTGAACATGATTACATGTTCATAATGCTATGAATGAACTTAATAGAATATTCCAAACATTATGATGGGATCTGGTTTCCTAACAATATTTTTATGAGAGGGCCTAATTTTATGTCCTTAACCTAATGTGTGAACCTATTTCTATTTATAAATGTTAATGATGTTATAAGATGATGTGTATGAAACAATTCCATTTCATATTCCTATTTCATGATATCATGGATTATAATATTAATTTTCTTATGATTCATGGACTATGAACAATAGATTATTATTCTATGATTCATGTTAATGATTGTTGATAAGTAGGGAATGAATTTCTAATGAACTTGATCATGTTATCGTACACTTATGTTCTTGATGTGCTTTTTTTATTTACCCTTACTGAGCATTTTATCTAATCTCACTCTAATTTTTTCCTTCACGAGGAATAAATGGATAGTTTTTAAGTAGAATTACTAAGGTGAAGATCATTCTGGGAAACATTGATAATAATTAAATAGTTATAATATTATATTCCATGATTTCTAAGGAACTAAATGAATACTGTATTTGGGAATCCTTTTTTGAAATTTATTAATTCTTTCTCAAATTTATTGTTTTAATGAGTGATATTTTCTCTAGTTTTATTTTTATAAATTAATTTTGATTGTTCTGAGAGTAGGTGCTGAGACGTTGTGATCTTATGAGACCTAGGGTTCCCTCAATTATTTTTTAAAATATGATATTTTTTTAATAACAATACCACAAGACATTTCTAAAAAAATTAAGTTTTTACTAAATGGGTGCTCAAATGATGAATCTGAGGGCACTGTTGAGCTCAGATTAGTGTCTTTACCCAAGGTGTGACCTAACATTGGTTGGCACAAGTAATCTGTAGAATGGTTTAATAGGGGAATAATATGAAATCAAATAATTTAATAATTTTTTTATTTTGAAATCATAATAACTATAAAATGGAAACATAGATTATAAATATAAGACATCCATTTAGATCATAAGTTTTTGTTTTCCTTACGTAATTCCAAACATCAACGGGCACAGGTCGGTGGAAAAAGTCAATTATTGGGTGTAGATTTCATTTATATGTACAAATAAAATATTATATTGAATGTTCTGTGTTGATGTAGAAATAGATTTCATTTTTTATAATCCATTCCATATGAATTATGTTTATCACCATAACCCTAGAATTCCTTTAAGGAATGTTAAAGGAATATCTCTATTGATGAACATTGGCAGATCGATGCTTGACGATGACAAGGAACCCCTTTTGTTTTCAACGACAGGTCCATCCTTGAGATAGGGTGTCTATATCATTGTGATTTAATTTCCCATTTATAGAATAAAATGATTAATGTAGACCAACCCATTGAAAGGATGATCTATAGTTCAATAGTCCATTCATCTTTGATAATTAATTCGGGATTAAATGGAATAGTTCATTGTGATTATTCTTATGTTGGTTTCCTCAAGATCCCACTAACATGAACAGACCAATGCTAAACAACCACTGCCAAAATATGTTCTTTGGGTGTTCATGAGCATAATCACTCCTGCCTAAATATACATTGTTTTTCACAAATTTTTTTTCCTTTCAAACCCAATAGTAACGATTAATCGTTATTCCCTCGATCCATGTCTCGACGATCTAAGATAGATTGTTGTGATCTGCATAGAAATTACTGAGGTGTGGGGGAGAAAAAAGGAAATGTATAAGAACATTGTAGAGTGTACGATGAACAGTGGGCCTCCGGGACAGTGGTCGTCGCCGATGGTAGTGCACTCCCCAGTGGGAGGCCGAGTTCCTACTGGGCGCACAACCACGGTCCAATGTGATCGCTCTAGAGGAGGTGGCCATGGTAGTTTTGACTATGGGCGTCATACATGAGGTATGGTAGGAGTCTCTGTCTCGAAGGCTTGTCAATTGGATCCTGCGGTGGCATGGAGGCCACAAGACAAGGAAGGGAATGCAGAACGACCATGTGATACACATTCCGTCAGCGTTGATCTGGGGAGGCGGTTGGCTACATGGTTAGGCGATCATGTGGACTTGGGGGTTGTGACTAGGGCGGGCTAGAGAATCAGGATACATCAGTGCACCACCAGCCCAATTTTCAGGAATATATTGACCGAGTCGGGTTGGTTCAGATAAAATGGGTCGGGTCAGGTAATCCAGACCATGTTGGTTCGAGACCGGACCAGACCATTCCCTTTTTATTAAATTGTCCTATCATTCAATATATGTGTTTTTTTTTGACGATCCATTTTCAATAGTGATTCCCTTGTGAAAAGATAATCATTTTGAGATACTCTAAGTGAGTTTTCATGGAATTCTTAATACAAACTAATGGCTTGATGAATAGGTTCACCCAGAACAATAATGATATAAGTGGAATCATGCGGCTAGCTATAACTACGTAATCTTTATAAATATGTTACATGAGGGTATAATTTACCCATTGACTTCTTATTCGATATAGATTCACTGTATTCCATTGACACTTTATACACCATTGTCTCTCTCTATGCCATCTATGTCTCAGTCACCATCACTGCTCCAAGTGACACTGATGCTCCATGAACAACTAACGCTCTATGCACCATCAATAATCTATGAACCATCAACACACCATGATCCATATACAATCTTTGATCCATAGATGGTCCATGTGCCACTAACACTACTAATGTAATAGAGACTCAGAGATATGTAGAAAAAAACTGAAATTCCTTGTCTTCGGGTTATTGACTTGTACCTATGTGTTCTGACGATATTGAATATACGTCATGTGTTTCTGTTTTCGTGTTCTTAATGTGTTTATTTATGATGTATTTATTTTGTTTCCTTTCTGGTATACGTCGTTTATTTTTTAGTGGTATTTAGTTTTTGGTTTTGGGGTCCCTACTGGGTATTGTTTTTCTCACCCATGCATGGGATTTTCCTACTTGTGTCATCTCTTTTGAAGATGATTGTTTCTTTGATGGATTCCTATATGGACCACGAACATGTAGTCCTTAAAGGTTTTTATGATATATGAGGTGTTCTTAAACAATTTCATATAGATTTTTATGTACATACACTTTAGGTATGGTTTTATGTGGATGGGTTTCAAGAGATTATACTTTTCCTTTTGGTTGGTATTTTTATTCTTTCCATGTTTACATTACAGTTTTGTATTGTTACTCTATGGTAGGTATCATAGGTGTATTCATACAATTTTACAATGTATTTCAGTTTATAATTTATTTCTAGTGATGTGTGAAGCTGTAAAGGTTCTTAGAAAGATTCCTCACAATTGTGGGATATTCTTACTCGGTGCTAGTCACTATGCCCTATCCTATTGGAGGAAAGCATGGGGTAGTCACAGCACCAACCCTAAGGAATAGGTCATTACATAGTGTTATTAGATATGGTTGGTTCTACCAAACTAACCATGATTTATTGAGATTTGTTTAAATAATCAATGTTATGTTTTTAGAGTTCGAAAATCAGACCAGGGACTCTTGTGTTGGTGCGACATCTGACGTATCGATACACCATGACTCTGAATTATTATTTACAACTTAGTACATGAAAACACAAGTTGTTGGATAAAAAAAATGGTACACACATCGTATTGGATTGAGTGTTTTCTCATTCCCTTCAGGGGTAAGTTTCATCTCCCCCGGTATACTCTATTCACTATGGTGTGGATTGATCTATATCAAGATGCATCTATGCAGACAGTCATCCAGGATTCTGATTCATGATCATGAGAATATTACTCATAGTTATAATTCATTGGTATATGGAAAAGTACCTAAGATAGAACCCTCATGAGCTGTAATAGTGATTCCATCACTAGAATATTAGTAGTTACTACTAGCATTATAGGTAGAGGATGCACATAGGTGAGTGCGTTACAAGTGTTCCAGAGGTAGTGACCTCCTAGGTTCAGGGCTAAGACAGACCCCCATGTTCTGTTGATGATTGGCTGGAAGATGTTATGAATCTCTTCTTCCTAGTGATGAAACCTCTCGACATGATGGAAGTCATAGCCATGAGTCTTCTACATGGCTCAACAGGTAGATGGGGGCATAGTAATCTAGACGCAGGAGAATAGATCCCTCATGTGGATATAATTCACGCCTCTCTTCAAGGATGAGTTATTTCCAGTGACATTATTCTTTGTGTGCATACATGAGCTACTAAATCTGTAGTAGGGAAACTAAAATGTTGCAGAGTAGTCAATGACGTTTAAGGATATTTCTTGATACACCGTGGATATGGTGCGTGATGCATTCCACATAGACTAGAATTTTATGAAGGAACTATATTGAGAGATCATACCATCCACGACATCCCTTAGAATCAATATATATGATGGGGTAATAGAGAAATCTCTAATACTAAAGTTCTTTTTGGAAGACCGGACACCAGTAGTGGGTGCTACAATCAGGTGTCAAGTAGCTATGTCTTTGGAATTAGGAAGCTGAAAACTACTACTAGGATCTAGGTGGATCAAACAGTTGAGGGGATGACCCAAGGACACGAGGTTAGCAGTGAGTGGATCCCAGGGAAAAGTGATTCATTCAAAAGATATGTTGTGCTACTCGTTCAGTGGTTGGGTACAAATGTCTCGAGATTGCATGGCTCGTCGTACTGATGATTAACAGAGGGTTAAGTAACCTCTGAGGAATAAATTAAGGTTAGAATATTGTGGTACTGAATGAAGAATATGTGGAAGAGGACTTGGATGGGTAATAGTAGATGGGTAGAGGTTGGGGGTACTTCCACCGCCACCCCCAGGTTGTCTACCATGGGCTTAGTGAGTTGTTGAACAAGGAAGAGGCCAACATCAGGCAGTGGAGGCTTACAAACACAGTGATCCAATGATGATTATAGGTATGATCTATGTCTTTTCAACCTTATCTATAGTTTTGATAGGCATTGGTTTTAGTCAATCTTTTCTCACCAAGACCCTTGTTCGAGACATGAAGATTCATATGGAACCATTGACATGATCCTTGTGCTTAGAGACTCATACCGAAGGATATTTGGATATCAAAAACTAGTATTGATAGTAGTATATTATTCTTGGGGGTGAGAGTTTCGGTTAGGATCTCTTGGGGGTTGGTTTGAGGTCTTACAACTTCATCCTTGGTACGGGCAGTTTATCCATTGTCTATGCCCATATTGATTGTTTTGGATGCATTGTGCGGTGTTTATGTAGTTAAGGGACCGGGTTTTCCAGATTCGTTGAAAATTAAACCCCAATAACTTAGGATGTATTGGAATGTAGGATTTTTAAACTGATCACACATAAGTTGGTTAAAATTACCCCTCACTATTGTGGATGATACAAGCCCTCAGTTTCCTGCAGTGGTGGATGAGTATGAGGATGTCTTTCACGAAGATGTTCCAGGATTACCTCCTCATTGGGAGGTGGATTTTTTCATTGATCTGCTACCTAAGACAAAAATGATTTCAACACCTAAATATCATATGGCTCCTATGGAGCTTAATGAGTTATGTGTACATCAGTAGGACTTGTAGAGGAAGGTCATTATGAGACCCACAATTTTACCCACAGAAGCCCCAATTTTGTTTTCCATGAAGGAATGTGGGATATTGAGATTATGTGAGGACTTTCAAAACCTAATCTAGGTGACCATGAAGAATAAATTTCCTCTACTAAGGATTTATGACCTCTTTGATCAGCTGAAGGGAGTGACATGGTTCTCAAAGATAGACATCAGATATGGCTATCATCAACTTCTTATACGGGATGAGCATGTACCGAAGTCAACACTCAAATATATGTACGAACACTAAGAGTAAATAGTGATTTCATTTGGGGTGGATAATTCCCCAAAAGTGATCATGAGACTCATGAACTGAATCATCTAGCCTTACATAAACCAGTCTATTGTGGTCTTCATTGATGAAATCATAGTGTACTCGGCATCCGAGGAGGGGCATGCAATACACTTGAGGATGGTATAATACACACTCCAAGAGAACCAGCTATATAGAAATCTTTCAAAGTTTCTATTATTGATTTTGGAGGTCTGCTTTCTAGGGAACATCATTTTAGATGTTGGATTTGTAGTTGATCTAGTGAATATTGATGTGGTTCTTCCTTGGGAGACACCCAAGAGTGTGACCAAGGTGAAGAGTTTATTCTCTTATTCTTGGTACTATCTAATGTTTGTACACGAATTTTATAGGGTTGAAGCGCCCTTGATGGCCTTGACATGGAAAGGGAATCCTTTCATGGGGGTGTAGAAGTGAGAACAGTTATATAATGAGCTAATGCAGAGACTGATGAGCACTCCCTTCTAGATATTTTTAGAGGAGGATGTCTAGTATGTTTTGTACTATAATTAATCATAGACCCATTATGGTTTTCTTCTCATATAGGGGAAAGTAATTAATGTATATGGTTCATGCCAATTGATATAGCATGAGAAAAACTACGTGACCCTAGATCACAAGCTAGTAATGGTTTTATTCGCATTGAATACGTGTAGACACTACCTGATGGGCGACCATATTACCATATACACTAACCACAATATTCACTATTATATCTTCTCCTATAAGGACCATATATTGAGGTAGAGATGATGGATACTGTTCTTCCATGACTATGACATTGATATTTTCTATACTCCTTAGAAGTATAATGTGGTGTCAGATGATCTCAAAAGGATATTTATCTTGCAGTTACTAATTGAGGTTTTAGAGTAGTTGTCCTTGTTATAGATTTACTTTTGTGGATAGAGATGAATAATCTTACCTCATGTCGATGGTTTTCACCCTCATTATCATATTGTTATTCAGGGTGGCACATCTTGGGGATATCAACTAGAATACCTTACCTTCTCATTTGTCTACAACGCATGCCTCTGATGGATATTCAATAGGTGGGGAGCATGTTGTTATATTAATAGGGTGCATGGTAATACTCATGGCGTTGCGGGATGAGGCAATGGGGGAGTTTCGCACTTCTCCTCTTGTAGTAAATATTATGGTGACATATATCTATCATGACCTCTAATGTTAGTTATGGTGTCCAGTTATGAAGAAGGTGGGGGAAGAGTTCATTTCTTGATTCCCAACATGTGAGAAAGTGAAGGTTGAGCACCATATTCTAGTGAGTTTGAATCAACACCTTGAGGAGCCAGAGTGGAAGTGGGATGTGATGTCAATGTATTCATGATGGGTTTACCACTCATGTATTGGGCACATGATACCATATGGGTGATCATTGACCAACTAACCATGTCAGCCCACTTATTACTAATATGTAGGTAGATATCAGTAGAGATCTTGGGATGCCATTATGTATATGAGATAGTTCATCTTCACGGAGTTCCATCAATGATAGTCTCAGATAGTGATTCCCTCATAAATCCTGGTAGTGGAAGGTATTAAAAAAGGTGTTGGAAAATTATGTTAACTTGATTACGATGTGCTATCCCTAGATATATGGCCAGATAGAGAGGACCATCCATGTTCTGGAGGACATTTTCTGTGCTTACATCATAGATTTTGGCCAATGGTCGGAGGGCCACCTACATCTAGTCGAGTTTGTGTATAACAATATCTGCCACTACACGATTATAATGGAACTATTCAAGGCCTTGTATAGGTGACCATGCAGGTCTCCACTATACTAGACAGACCCAAGAGAGTCAGCAATTAGGTGTTAAGAGTTGGTATGTGCTACCACCGAGAAAGAGAAAATCATCCAGGAGCAGATAAGGACTGCATAGAGCCGACATATTTCATATGCTGATAGGAGGCAGAGGCCTATAGAATTTTATGAGGGATACTATTTGTCACTTTGGATATCACCTTGATTTGGATAATGGATATTTGGATGGGGTTCCATGTTATCTCCAAGATACATCAACCCTTTTCTGATTTTGGGTAGTGTTGACAAGGTGCATGCCACCTATCTCTACCCTAACAGTTTCACTATGTGAAGGATGTATTCTATGTGTTGAGATGAGGAGGTACATGCATGATCCATCACACATCATTGATTGGGGTTATCTGGACATTGACGATGGGGATAATTTTTTGTAATACCTGGTGGAGATCGGGGATCGATATGAAAAAATCATTAGAGTGCAGTCTATTCCTTTAGTGTGAATTCAGTGGTAGCACAAGAATCTATATGTGAGAACATGGGAGTTGTCATCTCAGATTCATGATTAGTATCCTCATTTTTTTTATAGTAGCCCTTTTATTGTCTTTTAGGGACATAAAGCCCCATGTTTTTGAGAATGTAATGACTCATATTTTCTCCAAATTTATTTTTTTAAATTAATTAGAAATATTTTGAGCCAGGACTTGAGATGATGTGAGATTTCAAGGAATGAGGTTTCTAGAATGATTTTTTGAAATATTTTAAGTTTTAAATAAAACATGCATATGAATTTTCTAGAAAACTGAATTATCTATTTAACGGATTCCTAGATCAAGAATCTAAGGAAATCGATGAGCTCAAAGTAGTGGATTTACCCAAGGAATGACATAAAATAGGACGGTGTGGGTCATCTAAAAAAAATCACAAGTGAATTTACAGTAATGAAAAAAAATATTATACTAAAATCCAAATAACTCCAAATCGATAAGTCAGATTGTAAATTTGGGTCCATATTTTAGTTTGTAAGTGGGATTCTTACTTAGGTATGTCCTAACACCGACCGAAACAGGTCAACTACAGAGGATTACTTTTGGATGTAGATGTCATTAAAATATTTAAAATAAGATTTTATTGAACATTACATGTTGAAATAGTGGCAGCTTTCCATCTTGATAAGACTTGTCATATAATTTCAAGGTTACCTCAATAAAACTAGAATTTCCATAAGGAAATGAAAAGGATTCTCTCTCCCTATGATGAACAATGATGGATCAAGGATCAAAAATGACACAAAACCCTATTATTTGTCACCAAATCATTCATCCTCGATGTATGGTAATTATCTATTTTTGAATTTTTTTCCCCTAATTAGAATGAAACTATGAATGTAGAAGAACCCATGAGAAGTTTGATATGTGGCTTGATCATTCTTGTCAGATGGATAATTATTAAGGAATTAAATGGAATAGATCTTGGGGATTATTTTGAGGTTGGTTTCTTCATGATCCCACTAACAAGAATGGATCAAGGATGAATGAATAAGGCCAAAATCAATTCTTTGCGTGTTATTGTGCATAATACCCCCATAAAAAAATCAAGTTCGTCGCATGTTATATACCCTATGAATATCAAGGAAAACGATGGATTGTTACACCGACAATATATGGTGGAACGATCCAAGACTGAAGGTTGTGATCTAAGACGGTTTTGTGGAGGTTTTATAGGAGCACATAAGGAAGTCTATTGCTTATGGTGGAGGGCACAATGAATAGTGGGACATTGGAATGGTGGTCGGTGGTGATGGCTATGCATGGCCCGATGGGAGGTCGGGTTCTGGTGGGGTGCATAATCAAGGTTTAGTGGGACCTCTATAGAGGAGGAGCCTGCGAAGGCGTAGGCTGGGGGAGGTGGACAGGATCCACAACGACAGTTTCATTGGGACACATCTCATAGGCTGCGGTGACATGGGGGCCACCAGACCATTCGAGGAATGAAAACTATCCATAAGAAATGTTGATCGGCCGTGTTAACATAGAGAGCTGGCCATCCACATGGTCGGGTTACCACGTAGACTAGGGGGATCTGGCTAGGGTGGGCAGCATCTATAAAAGCAATGTCGGACAGCATGGCATGGGCTAGGACGGTGAACCGGGCCAGTCAATTGTACCAATGGTATGGTATGGTTTGGGTCGGCCTAGAATAACCAGGTTGGGTCGGTTCGGGTTATCCAGACCACGACAGGTTAGACCTAGATCAGACCATCCCATTTTTACTAAAATAGCTATATCATTGAAACCATATGATCATTTGTTGACCAGTTTTATGAGTTGGGACCTTTGTGATGAGATGGTCCTTTTGATATACTATATGTGAGTTTTTGGGGAAATTGGAATATGACCTAATGGGTCGAGGAGTAGGTCCTCCGAGAACAAGAGCGTGAGGAGTGGAATCCTACGAATCAATTTGACTATGTAATTTTGGTGATTACATGACTTGGTGGACTACTTGAATAAATGAAGCTCTGTTACCCATCGATTATCCATACTCCATCGATGCTATGTGCATCGTAGATGTCCAATAAATTATCACCGCTCCAGGTGCCACCAATTCTGTGTGAACCATTAACACTCTGTGTTCCATCGATTCTCCATGCACCATTGATGTTCCAGGTGCCTTCGACACATATAGTGTCATAGAGACTTCAATATCTATGCAATACAACTAAAAATCCTACCCATTTTTCTTTATACTTGTACTAGTGTGAGCTAACTTTATTAAATATAATTCATGTGATTCCTTTGTGGTGAACATCATGTGTTTCCTTTGTAGTGCATGTCATGTGTTTCTCTTGTTGTTTACTTCATGTATTTCTTAGTGGTATTTACTTTTTGATTTTTAGGTCCCTAAATTGTATTTTTTTTAATCACCCAGTATGGGATTTTACAACACATGTCATGTCTTGTGAAGATGATTTATGCGTTGACGGAGTATTAGGTGGACCAGGACCAAGTTGTTCTTATAGAGAGGTCCAAAAGATGAGTTGTGGTTTAGTGACTTTAGATAGATGTTTCTGTACCTACCCTCTAGGTAGGGTTTTATATAGACAGTTTTAAGAGCATGTACTTTTCCTTTTTGTTGGGATTGTATTCTATCCCCATCTACATTATTGTTTTCGATTGTTACTCAGTGGTGGGTATCTTAGTGGTATGCATTCATGTTTACTTAGTGTTTTCTGCTCAATAATTTATCTGGGAGAGGTGTGTGTAAATGTTCTTATTAATATGCCTCCCATTAGTGGGACATGTCTACTCTGAGCTAGTCACTATATCCTAACATATTAGAGGTGGTCTTGGTGTAATCATGACTCGAGACCTTGGGGATGTGTCATGACATATGTAATGTATATTTATGTTAAGACTGGGTTGTTATAGATGTTAATAAAGAAAATGATTTTGTCAAAATTTGAAAAATAGGATGATAAAAAATTAGTGTGACCCCTAAGAATACAATAATGGATATGCCAAGGAATTTCATAAGGATGTGTATAAGGATGAGTTAATGATTAAAAAAATGTTCTTAAATTTTGGTAAAATATATATTGAGTGGATTCCTAGAAACACATCCCCATATAGATAATACAAGTGGGCGTGTCTTTGGATCATATTTACCAAGGATTAATAACTCCGAGAAGGTGTGTTAGGCCTGACTTGGTGTAACTCAGTACACAACAACATCTAATGATGCACCCCTGGTTTGACACAGTAACGGGATATGCTTTGGAAATTCACAAACTCATTATGAACAATCATGAAGGAATTGAAAATAATTTTATTATAAATAGACTATGATAATCCAAAGGTATTATAGATCAAATAAATATGTATCTTTATTTACTAATCCTATAATTTATATTTTAGGATTATGTAGTTTTCTACTATTATATATGTTTATCGCCATATTCTTTCTGGTTTTAATATATGGGGAGAACATGATGAAACATGGTTAACACTAAATGTTTCATATGTAAAATTAATATGAATTATGAAAATATATTTCCAATGTGGGAAAATCAGAATGAGAATCATGAAGGTTGTATGATCACTGGTTATACAAATACAGATAAAGAGACCTTAAATGACAGGTCAGAGATCTTTGATTTTATTCAATTATTTGTTACATTTAACATATAAAGAATTATTAGATTTAGGTTCAGGATCCTCAAGACAAGATTCATATTTCATATTCTATTAATGTTGTATTGGGGAATAAGTTTATGTAGCATGAGTAATGGTTTAAGAATAATGTTGGATGACTAAAGTATATATGTTTTGAAATTCAATGTTTATGTAATAAAAATCATTACATATATAATTATTTAATTCTATGTTTTAATTAGGGATTTAAAATGATATAATTAAAAGAGATAAAGACATATAAAATTAACTTAATAGAATTATGATAATGGTATTTAGGGAAAAAACCCTTATATGGATCAAGTTGTTGATAAAATTGTTTTTATCTTGGTTTAAGAGATTATTCCATTGGATAGAATATATTGGGCAGAACTAATTAAACTGGATCAGATTATTTCTTTACTAGAAAATTGGTATATGTCATAATGGATAAATTTTACAAATTCATGGATTTCAAAATCATATCTTGTAGTAATTGAAAAAAATGAGGCATTCATTTTTTCTAAAATTATTTATTGATATTCATGTCATTAACATTTTTCAAGGGAATATAAAATCATGGTATTGAAATGTTTGGACTATGATAAAAAAGTGTAACTTTTTTGGGAGTCAATGTTAATATGATTTAGTAACCATCTTCACATTTTTTTTGGAATTTCATCTTTTGGATGGGTTATAATGTCATCGATTTATGGAAAGACTAATTTACACTATGGAATAATTAGTGAGATTAATTTATTATCTCACCAAAAGAGGATTTATGCATATTGGATAACCTATTTTAACAACATTTTGTTGGTTATAACTGATGACAGATGCGATGGATTATTTAAGATCTCATGATCTGTTAGTGTTTTAGTAATAAAAAATCACTATAATTTTTTGAGAAAGATGTGAAATATATCAAGGTACAATAAAGGTTGAGTTTTTCCAGAAATCATGTAAGAATATCATTTCTTGAAAATTATTCAACATCATGAAAACGGTCTTGATATAATATTTTTTCATAATAACTTAATTATTTATGGAACCTAACTCCTTTTAAAAAATAATAGATTTATGAATTTGAGGATTTCAACATTTAGATTATTATTCATTTGTTTCGGATTTATAAACTCAATAATTCCATAAGAATATTTACGCTTTTCTTCAAGGTCCATGTTTTCACTTTCTATATATGTTCTCCTACATGGAAACATAGTTACTTTTTACTTTGGATTAACATTATGTTTTCAACTTTTTATTTTTAAATTGTGTTTCAAGATTAATTTTCATCATGTGGTTTTATATTAAAGGAACATTATAAAACCATTAATAACCGAGATGAATTTCATCTTACAAATTCATTTCAAGTGCGATATAATGTAACACACCAAGAGTTGTGAAATATTTTTTCCTAAATTAATTTCACAAATATATGTGTATATATATATATATTCATAATTATAAACTATATATAATTTGTCTTTCATTATGAATTTGATACATTTACCACTTATATTAGCTTACAGTACATGCAACACTGAGTTATCTTGCGCTACATGCAAGACCTAGTTTTACCACCCTTTAATGGTGCATCTATTTTTAAAACCAAATTTAGAAAATATTATAAATTATATTTGTAAATATAAATTTAATTTTTGAATTAAAAATTTTTAAATTTTGTTTTTGTGAATATTTGGGATTTTTCTGAGAAACTTCATTTTTTTGATAAATAGTGAAAAATACTATATTTTAGTTAAATATTTCCTCTTCATTTAAATAAATTTTAATGTTATATTATAATTTAGATTATATTTTAAATAAAAAAATTGTTCAATTATACATATATAATTCAAATTTTGTTCATTTTAATTAGTATTATATTTAAATTAGATATAATCACTTGTTTAACTAATGAATGTTATTACTTTATAAACCGGATTTCTCATCACGTCTCAGGGAGTAGCAATAGAATTAATTTTACCAGTTCTATGATATGAATTTTGAAAAATAGACACACATGGTTGTAATAATTATATATTTTTTATAATATTATTAAATTTATTTTTTCCAAAAAACTTTAGTAAAATTGATTTATATTAATTACACTTATTAAGTAAAAATTAAACATAATAAGGGAATAAAAAAAATCTGAACGACCAAAATGACATGTACACTTGTACAACTAAAATTGGATGCCAATAATTTTACTATATACCCTATTAGTTATAATTTGATGGCTTATTATGAAATTATTAAATAAATGTTTCCTATATAAATGATTTTTAAGGAAAAATAAAAAATATGAATATTTCCTTACCTTCAAAATTTATCAAACATTGTGATATGGGAAAAAACATATATTTTTTATAGATATAATTTTGAAAAATAAATGATTTTTTTCATTATAATGACTTATGGATAATTTTAAGAGGGGATTTAGCTACATACAATTCTTATGAAACTCCAACATAGTGATTATTTAGTTATTAATTAACTAAAATAAATTTTACTACAAATATTTAACGTAAATCAAATTGGTTGAATTATTGACATTGATTATTATTTTTTAGATTTTTATATAATACTAAAAATTGTTGAACATGATATATTTTAATTCCAATATTATTTTAAGAGTTTAATATTAAGAGTAAAAAATAATTTCATAATTTTCATTAATGTAATTTTAAAATACAAGATATTTTCTAATTATTTTTCAAAATTATAAAAAAATGGTATATTATACCATGTGATTTTAAAATTTTATCATCTATTAAATATATTACATTAATTTATCAATTGATAGTTTATAATTAACATAACGATCTATATATTGTAAATATATTTTTTGCATTGTTTGGGTTTATGTAGTGTGTTTTCATGAAACTTGAGATTGTTTTAAAATTAATTTCCAAAACAAATTATATTTTAATTTTGTAGATTAGTTATCATATTTATAATTAATTGGATATATATTTTTATAAAATATATATAACTTTAATTTATTCTTACTGGTAACACTAAATATGTTACAAAAATAGTGTTTTTAATAAAAAGCTAAATGATAAAATTGGGCAAAACATATACGTTAAGGAACCAAATTATTATAATTCACTTTTTTGGGGTGGTGGAGGTTTTCTAGACTATTATTACCATTTAATATATTTTATCATTTTTGAAGTATGTTAAGTAATGTATACCTCTCATTAATGAATACCTTTTTGTATTTACAAGAGTGACACACCCCTTCCACTATAAAAAAGATAGCACTCTCCCGCTGCCTCACACCAATCAAAAAACACAATTTCAGCCAATATCATACCAAGAAACTTTCCAAAATCCCAAAAATTATCTTTTCATCCTACGTCTGCATAGAAATAAATCCAAGGAATCCCTTTTTTACAAACAAAAAAGTTTTATTCGAATAAGTGTTTACATTCTTCCTCAAGTTTATTTATTTAATTTCCATTATCCACCCCATAATTTCTTCATATTACATAATTTTAAAATAAAACCAGTATCATAAATATAATGATATTTTTTTATGATATGGTTTATACCTACACATACCCAAACATCCATTTGATGGGTAATGAACAAACTATTTACATTTACAACGAACAACCTTGTCACACAATGATGATAGTTCATTTTTCCTTTACTACTAATTATGGTGGATATTATGTTAGAAAATGTGTTTATATATGTTATATACTATATTAATTATGTCTTTAATATTATGTAATTCTTTTACAACACATATCATTTTTTATTTGACATACTATTACAATTTCTTTTGGTGATTTGTGGACTTATTCCCCCTCAAAGTAATGTGATTCTTTAACACACGACATTACTGGTATTAAATATGTATTTAGTAAAATTATATTATATTTCTGACATAATAATTCAATTTAATTTTATTATATACATATATAAATATATTCCATTTTCATTCTTCTTTGAATATGAAGATAAACCAGAAATAACATTCATATGCACATATGACCTACCATGTCCAAGAATGGTGTATTCCATTTCACACTTCATTATTATATCGATAATGATAATATAAATATAAAAATTTTAAATTATATTAGTATAATTATTTACAATTTGGAAATAATGATATAAGTATAATGATAAAATGTACAAAAAATTAAGAAACATGTGATGAACAATGATGATATTACCCAAAGTGAAACATTATCATAGAAATGTTAAAAACAGTTAATATAATTTCATAATAATTCCATATATTTTGTAGTATATAATAATATGGTTTTATGATGTGTTTAAAATAATCTTATTTGTATAATACGGTATGATTGTACGAGCACGACGAGAGTCAAGACACATGGTAAGGGGATTCCATCCCACTTTTCATTCCTGTGAGATACACACCTTGTTCACAAATTATTAATTTTGTGTCATGTGTGTACTGAACATGGATGTATTCCATGATTCTTAAAATTAATTTTTTTAAACTAATGATTTTATAATATATTTTTAATGGGGTTAATAGTTCCAAAATTAAAAAAATTAGTAAAGTAATTTTATCATAATTTGTCATCTTGGAGACACATGCCATGTTATGAACCTTTATTTTTACATTAGTTGTATATAATAACATTGAAATGATATATCATTAATCTCATTATACTACCGATATTTTAATATTCATGTATTTTCATTTTCATAAATGTAGAGTTTGGATCAATGTTAACAAGGGTTAAGTGTTTATTGAAGAAATATCATCACTTTTCATGATTATTTATGATTATGATTTCTGTGATGAAATCATATAACTAGTCTCTCAATAACAATCATGAAATTATCCCTACCATAGTTATTCAAGATATATTCTTGTATTGGTAAACTGTTTCCACTCATTGGTATATAAAATAGTTAAGAAATTGTTTTTATGAAATTCTACCATTACCCATTCTTTATTTGGATAACTTTGTTCATTAAAACAATTTATAAAAAACATTGAAGGTATACTATACTAATACCCCATTATCATTGAAGTAAATTTTTTAAATTTTTTAAACATTTAAATAAAAGGTCACCTAAAAATGAATCTTCTTGACATTTTCTAATCAAGGCACTATTAACACCTTTTTTGGTGAAAACGTAATGATCAAAATGTGTGGATCTACCCTTCACCCTGAACATAATTCCCTTGAAGAATCCATTACATAATTAAAAAATTATTTTTTTAAAGTATAATTTTTATTAATATTCAAGACATTATTTAAAATTTATTTTAAAGGAAATATTTTTTTGAATTTTATTTATTGTTTTATATGATTTTTCATGATTCATATAAAATTCATTGAAGTATTTTCAATGAAATAATTTTAAAAAAAAAATTCAAGACATTCTTATAAGATCTCAACTTATTATCAAATCATGGTTTTTTAAACGATTTTCAAGAATTATTTACTGGATTTAAGAGTTTTTTCAAGGTAAATGGTTTTTAATATTTCTGAATCTTATATTATATGTTTTGAAGGAAAATTATTTTGAAAATTACATCAATACAACATTATATTTTTTCAATGATATTCAATAAAAATTATTTCTTAATGGTTTATGGTTTAAATATTATTTTCAAAGAAGAAGTGATATTTTCTTAAAGAATGCTTTTCAAAAAATCATTACAAGTTATTTTCTATCAAAGATGGCATCTATTGATGTTACTCATGACCTTTTAGGAAATGAAGCTATGGTTCCACCAATAATATTTCTTTAATATTTAATGTTTTGAGAGAATAATCCTAATAACACATGTTCCTCTTCCATGGGTTATATAAAATTTCATCACTCATCCATTCACAAGTTATACTAGGATGAAACGAGTATAAAACCTATATATTTTATATAGTTTATTATGTGATTAATTGTTTATGAAACCAATTTCATTTAATGGGTTATGATGTGATCTATTTTTATGGGTATTGAAATTATACTGGTTTTTTATATCTTGGGGGTCATGTATTTGTGAGTTTAATTATGTGATGATAGGGAAATATATCTTCATCCAATGATTTGGGTAATGATGGATGCATCATAAGTATATATTTTATGTGAGAACCTAATTACATGTTCCTAATTTTATGCATGGAACTGGTTTCATGTGTATAGGATTATGCCTGAACATGATTTCATGTTCATAAAAGTACGAGTTATCCTTATTATGTGTTCATACTTTTATGATTGAACATGATTTCATGTTCAAAGTGTTATGTATGGAACTAGTATCACTTCCACATATTTATTATAGAACCTAATTACATGTTCACAATGTTATGAGTTAACCTCGTTATCTATTCATATTGTAATGGGGGACCTTGATTTCATGTTCACAATGTTATGCATGGACCTGGATTCATGTAGAAATTTTTTTGTGTGAAACTGATTAAATGTTCACAATGCTAGGTGTGAACCTAATTAGATGTTCAAAACATTATTCATGGACCCAGTTGTATGTTAATAAGTCTATGATAGGGCCTGATTTCATTTCCTTATCCAAAAGTGTGGACATGTTTCTACTTTTATATAATGACAATGTTATACATTGATGTCTATACCACAATTCCATATCTTATTCCTATGTTATGATTTTAGGACTTACAATATTTATTTTCTTATGATCACGACTTATGAATGTAAAATTGTTAAGCCATGATTCCTGGTTATGATCATTGATATGCATTAAATGAACTTCCAATTACCATGATCACATTCTGATACACTTATTTCAAATATATGCTTATGCATTTTCAATATTTACCCTTAATGAGATTTTATATCACCCATTTATAATGGTTCCCTTCCCCTGGTAGTGAAGTATGGTTTTTATATGTAATTAAAAAGGGGGATAACATTTTTTGAAACATCAATGTTTTTTCACTGAATTAGAATATTGTCTTATTCATCTCTAAAGGGACTAAACTAATATTATATACAGATTTATATTTTTTTTAATTTTTTGAGTATTTCAAAAAAGTGATGAAATTTCAATGTACTTTAAGAATGGATCATTATACTAACACCCAAATACATGTTGATGAACCCGGATGAAGGTTCGCCACCAGGACCACCATCTGATCTATTGTAGTCCAGATTAGATGAAAAAACTAATGTCACCTTATTATGACAATCCTTAAACACCTATTGATTGGGGTCAACATGTAACCTGATGGGTCTCTATCACTGAATCTCATGAACTATTCCCATAATTCACTCCTCATCCCCTAGTTCTAGGGGTACCATCTGTTGTTCTATAGGTTTTGGAACAACTGGTGCACCATCAATAGGTAGAACATCTAGAACATGTCCTTGTATTGATGAATCATCACTGATCGGATCATCCTCGTGATCTAGATCCTAAATCCTATCTGAAATACATCATGGAGGAATCCTAAAAGTATACAATATGTACCAATATATATGAGTATATCTAGATAGAGGACTCAATAATTACATGGAAACCACAAACCATTCTAATATGATTTTTGTTAAATTATTTTACCAATAACCAATTTTCTCTTGTACCAAGTCAAATGTATGGTTATCAGAGTATAGGTGTGTGGATATTTCGGTTGGAATACCATGACTAGAGTCCCTATCATGAAATCCAAACATGAAAAAAAATAAAACTATTTACCGATAAAAATATCATAGACTCAATTCATAATATAGAAAAAATATATTATGATACCACTCTGTCACAATTTGTACAAATAGTGAAATAAATAACTCCCCATGTCCACCATGAAGAGGCCAACGGATATCAAATAATGACGAGTGGGAATATCACTAATATGGGAGTCCTAAGCATAATGTAGATGTAAAAACACACATATCTGGATTCCAAAAAATTATAATGTGGAAAAAAATAGTCAACTATGGTAGAATATATATATATATATATATATATATATTCCACTACTAGAGAATGACATGAAGAAATGGAATGTGAATCTGTACAAATATCATCCCGCCAATATGATTCTAAAAAAAATTCCAACCTGAAAGTAAATATATAGTATACTATCAATATACTATATGAACACACCTCAGTATGTCCGGTCTCTCTATGAATATTCTGGTCTAGGTCTGTCTATGACTCTATAAAAATGTATGATCATCTTCCCAACACACGACACATGTGGGAAAATATTGTGTAGGGGAGAGTATAAAAATACCCTATAGGATAACCTGAAAACATGAAGAATACAACAAAATTATTACAGGTAGATCTACACACATATATATGGACAGCACATATAACGAGATTATAAATATAGACTCAACAAGGGCACATATCCTCAATGTAAAGTCACAGAAATAATTCCATCCACACATTCTAGCTTAAATTATCCACAAACAACTAATCTAATATAACATAATGCATAAGTCTGATAACACTAATGAAATCTTAAGAGATATGATAAATAGAAAAGGATATAACATAGGGTCATGGAGGTTTCCAATAAATAAATCTAGAATATCTTTCTTTGTAGAGGATCGGGGCCCATTTAGTGTTGGTCAGGATGATACAAGATCTCAACACTGAAAAATAAGTGGACATGGGATCTCACTATGGGCCTAATGTATGAATTCCAATTAAAATATCCACAAAGTGATGATTAATTTATTGTTTTTATATCTATTATAGCAGATTCTTTACTAACTCTCGGGGAAATGATAAAAGGAACAATACCTTAAAAATATTTCACAAAGATATACCAAACAAGGTCTACATGCCAATATTGATTGAGTACATGGTGTGATGTAAGAGTATACATCATGTTCCATAGTCACCAGGCCCTACCCATGTAAAATGTTACATGCCCATGTCCATGTAAATGTATATGGAATGATGTTTCTCTTTTACTTATTCTAGTTTATTAGTTCATGACAAATCCCATGTATGCCCAACCAATAAATGTCTACTTCGGTGTATACATCATGATTTTGGCTTTGTATTTCAACACATTTCAGTGTACCCACTCAAGTACATGATGATCCATCAGAGAGGGGTCACACATCAGATAAAGGGTCACATATTGTGTGATCTATAATGTCTCCCTAAAATAAAAGATTTTGTTTTAAGGTACTCACACATCATGTAATCATGTATAACAAGCCATGTAATCATGAATAACAAGCCATGTTGATATTGAATTTTATGAAATCCAGGTTCTTCTATCCGCATATGCTCATGCTACCATCACCATTTATTCAGGCCTTCTTTTTAAAAGAAAATACAGATATCCTTCAGATGATCCTCACCATGATTGATCTCTAGAATTCGACATTCAAAATCATTTTTCAAATATCGGCCCTAGGTTCCCGTCACTATTTTCATTCCCCTCCCAAATCATGGGTCTCTAGTATAGTCTAATCTACATGCTACTACCATCATCTCATGATTATTATTCAATACCAAGTAAATATCAATGATATTTATTTTTTCCATGAAATGGGAGCTCAATGATAGATTCCTCATTGTATTTTAACCTATAAGAAAATTGAAGAATTATCATGATGAACAAAGAATAAGGATATAAAATAACCAATAACATTCCTTATGGACATACCATAAGGTATTATTTTTCTGACCTTGTTCAGTTTCTGTTAGAATGATGTTCAAAGATATTAAAAATAATCATAAATAATTTCCACATGTTCCTGAATAAATATTATCCATCCAACAATACATATAATCCCATGATCAATCTGTTGGCCTATATTTCCATTTTAATCAAATAAATTTAAAATTGTGTATAGAAACAAATAAATAATCACCATACCACAGGATAGATCATTCATGGATGAAGAATGATCCTATTTCATTTTCATTTCAGTGATCCTAGAATCCAATTTTAACAACGGTCATTGATCTATGTTTTGGTTTTCATTCATCTAAGATAGATTTTCCAATTCTCTCTCCAACTGTTCTCTAAGGGATCCAAGGTAATGTGGATAAACCTTAGAAATTGGAATAAATGTATACTTATTGAAAAATTTATTTCACTATGTTAAGGGATAAAATAAGAAAATATAATTAAATTATTTAATTTATTTAAACTGTATGATGAATTTTCCACAAACACCCCACACTAAAAAATTATATGTCACACCTATCGTAAAACACGTGTTCATCACTAAAAGGATTCCTAATATTTTTGATTTGGGCCTCCAATCAGAAAATATTCCACATTTTCCTGAAAATCATTTTTTAATTCCATTTAATATATTTAATATATTTCAGAAATTTATTCTGGGTACACCGAACCTCAAAATTGCATATCTTCTTAGCTCCTTGTCTCAATAATAATTCATACAATATTCCAAATTAATATATAGAAAATATGATTCATTAATGGTGTTCCAACCAATTGGTGGGAAAAAACACATGAATAAACCTTTCTCGTATACATGTAGGTAGAAAAACACGACCATAAACATGAATAATCTCATACTCATCAATAGATAAATTATAAGGAATATCCCCATATTTGAAAATATCATTGATTTTATGAAATTATTTTTTCTCATAAAACCTCCTTTTAATATGATATATACCAAATGGATAAACCACCAAATACACGACTTTCATCAACCCTTGTTCCTCTTGAAAATATATATTCATTTAAGTGTGTAAATACATCATAATAAACTCATACCTAGACTATATATCCACATAAGTCTATTTGTTAAAACTTAACGTAGCTGCGAAACTTCTTACATTTATCAATTTATAAGCAGACACATAGTTAATAGATTTATTTTACTCACCTATATACTCTTCTATAAAATTAAATCACATATGGAAAATATGAAATTAATGATTTATTTATTAGTTTAAACAAAAAATATTTTAACATAAATTAAAATAACACTAATATTACATGGAATAAACCAATTTGTCCAAATTGAGATTGTTCATAAGATAGTTCAGTTTATGTGGCCAGAACTAACATGATCTATACAACATAAATCGATATCCTTACATCAAAACTACTCTAATTGTAGTCCTTGACACATCAAAAAATATATAATACACCTTAAATAGGATGGAAAAGAATAGAATTGGTATTATGTTTAAACATTTTTTTGAGTACTAATAAATAATCCCCACATTTTTAAAACTATTAAAATATTTTACCCCTTCTAAAAAGTGGTATTACCAAGAGATAAATGTATTTTATGAAAATTTGATAAATCCTGATAATCCCAAATATCATTTTATATAAAAACATTCGTGGGTTTCTCCTAAAATACTGTTGATCCTTATTTGGGTCTACTAAAACTTCTTTTTATATGATGACATAGCCCAAAATGGAACCTTTTCTATACCTAAATGACACTTTAAAAGCATTTTGTATAGAAAATTCTCTTGTATTGTACTCAAGATTATGTCAAATTTTTTGTATGATCAACATGATCTTTGAAGTCTTTACTATACTATCTATATAACCCATAATCTAGAAAGATCCAAATTCCATTGCATTTTTGGAAACTGATCACGCATGCAACCCAGTTTTCCACAATTGTAATGAATAAATCTAGCACACCCTTATAAGGATGATCGTATCCCTTGGATACTTTTTCCATAAACACCTAGGGTAATGATCTCTAAAATATTTTTCATACATTCAAAATGCCTACCACCATAACATATCGATTAACCTATATTTTAACCATTGGATGCCTCTTTAGGTTTCCCATTACAAATACAAAACTATTTTACTACATCATAAATCCTATTTTAAATTTATATGTTTATATGGGACCATATATCATATCTATATCCTTCCAAAAAAAACTTTTTAAAACATCCTATTGTACTGTCAATATTGGAGAAAATTTCTACAAAGAGGTCAACATATTCCATCACTATCGTATATTAAATGTACAATGAATAATATATCCTTATTTTATCTATGGAATTTTATATGGGTAAAATTTCTCAAAGAACATTTCTTTTAAGTCTTTTGAAAACAAACATTCATATATGCCATCTTGAGTATGATTATCCCACCAAAACATCAATGGTCTTTTTTACATATAATATTTAATCATGACTGAGTTGTCAATATGAGTCTCCAAAATATCTATAATAATCTATATAGAAAAAACCATATCATAAATATCATATTTCCACCCTATCAATAAAATTTATAGGATGTTGTTGCTAAAACACTCATACCAGATCGAACATGATCAGCTTTCCCTTTCCAAGGCCTCATTTTCTAAATTGAATAAAATTATCTATGTTATCAATGAAATTATCTCCCCCATATTTACCAAATAAAATTTGGGTTCTTATCCCTTTAATATATGATCATTATTTTTCAAATGCTCTTATCTTTCTACACTCAAAAATCTGCATGCTGGTAACTCACTACTATTATAAAAATTCATATCAAACCAGAACATCTAGCTAACTATTTTTATTAAATTGAAGGATAAAAAATGGACATAGACATCCCATACAACATGAACTATCAGAACTATTATAATTTCAACTATACCACTACCCTCACCATCCTTACAATGGTCCATGGCTATCATTGGGTAATCCAAACATCAAAATTTGAATAATTATATGGACAATTTTTTCTAAAAAAAATTATTTATTTTTATTTAACTCTTGTAAAAATTATATTATATTTATTAAGAAATATTTATTTTCCCATATCAATTTATCCGTATTTAACATAAAATTTTTTCACATCTTTATTTACAACAATTTTCATAAAACTAGAATAATTTTATAATTTTCATTCATTCCCCACAATCAATCATGCGCTACTTATTTGTAAGCTCTTAAAGTAAATAATTCTATGTAATTCATTATGTTCCAAGAATGATGAATACATATTCAATCCCTGAACAATGATGGTCCCTGAATAAAACATTATAAATCATTAAAAACACCCAACAAGTGTACAACCCTTGATGAAATAACATCTAGATGTAAGAACTAATCAACAGAAACAACCATCCACAATGTTATCTTTTATTATCCCTTACACATGGATTAACTAATTATGTGCATAAAATCCTTTCCAGGGACTGACACATTTTATACTACTATCTACCTTTCCCAAATAGTAAGACAATAAACCATGATACTACTTAGTAACATATGTGCTCGGGTTCCACTAAATATGTTCCCCACACTGGGGTACCACATACCAAAAATGAACTTCCTCATATTCCATAGGATGATAAATATCGTTGATGTTCTAATAAATCATGTGGTAATACTATATCAACATTACTAGAACGAAACATATATAGAAATCATAATAAACAAATCATGGAATAATAATTAATAGTGAAAAATCACACAACACATTCCAAGACCATGGAACTACGGTCTATATAACTATTAAAACATGCCACAATATGATAGTCTTAAAAGTCAAAAGAAAAAAAATTAATACAAAAATGAAAATCCCAAAATGGTCCATGATTTCAGTAATTATCACCTAATATATAATCCATACCAAATCCCATATTATCCATCCGATGTATGGCCTTTTACAATGTCCTGACATGAAACCATGAAGTATTTTATGGTAACCAATAATGGAATGTGTAAGCTGTTATTACAAATCAGTATACCAATACATATAGTGTAAATAAAAATATATAGTCTTTTAAAAATGAATGAATAGGTACAATTAACAATACCCACATTGTAAATTGAACATGTTTTATTTTTACCATTATTTAATTTATTTACATTTTTTTATTGTTCAAAGTGATTCCCATACCCATTAACCATATTGTGGACATTATTTATAATGGGAACAATATGTTGTATGGGTTTTATATCAACATACAATGATAACCCATAAATATATCCAACCAGGATTCATTACTCAATATTTGTCCATCCGAAACTATGATATAGAACTCTATGGACATAACCTTTCAGTCAAGTGTATATTTGCATAATCCGAAAAAATACTATGAAAAGGGGTGATTGAATTATCATTTTGGAATAGTGAAGAGATAGAATAATTATTCCAACTTCCTACCATCAATTATTATTATTTCCAAAGGATAACATCATGGAATTTTTATTACTTATTAATAAAATGTTTTCAGATATTTATTTTATCACTTTTCCATGGGTCATTACATTCAACATCCTCTTAATTACTATAACTATCCAATTTCACCATTTATGAATCATTTAATCTAATTCACCACCACATAAATCCATTCATCGACATATACATGCCCCTTCAGCCATATATCATATTTATTGATTCACAAGACACACACATTTTACATTTTCAACTTAATCCATGCAACCCTTTATTATTTGTTAGGATGCCAAAAAAAATTCCATTTTTTTAATCTCATAAAATATTTAATTTTTCAGTTATGGTCTCCATTTATATGTTCAATAAAGTTGAACAACCCAATGTTGTCCATAATCAGAGCCTACTAATATTCCAAAAATCAAATGGAATTTGTTTGGGGTCTAACACAACAATTAAAAAATCATTTATAATTTCCTACAGTGTAATTAAATTCCAAGAATAATGGAACTCTATTAAAAACAACATAAACATTAATAAACATCATTATTATGGGAAATAACTTATAGAAAATCTACCTCATGTTCATATAAACAAGTCACTGAAATAGAACCTCATATTCAACTTCAAAAACCCTCAATAGCCAAATAAAAATAATTTTCTAAAAAATTGTTTATGGAATTGGGTGGAGATAAAAAGTATTTATCCTTAATTATATTAAAAATATATGAATGTAGATTTTAAGACTCAATCAGAGGACCGATTCACAACCAACGATGAAAAAAATAATTTTAAATTAATAGAGAATGATTATTGGGAAGCGTAGGATATATAATTTTTTAATCCATCATGTTTTCGGATGAAATGGGAGAAAAATATATTATTTTCTCTTAAAAATTGGAGGTGAAAATTTTGAATTTCCCATTTTTTAATGTGTCACATAGTTTCACTAAATGGTTGGACACACCTAGTACCCATTATGAAAAACACATAATCTAACAGAAGACCTTGGCCGTGTGGATATCAGGGAGCCTGCATATTATGACTAAATATGCAGAGGTAATTATTTAGTTTCTATATAGGGTTAAAAGGTTTCTAGACTCCCTGATCCATAGTTATTCAATAATACACCCTCCCCATACCAACTACATTTCTAAGGCATACTGTTTGTATTAACCTTGAACCAACAGTGTTTCATTCATAGTGTGGCCCCATCTATTCCCCTTTCATGATCTAAACCCTCCAGAAACCCCCAAATCTCATCGATCATTTGGGAGGCCATTTATTATCCATTTAAAAAGGAAATCAACAAAACATTAAATGTGAAATACCATATATGAAGGTTATGATCTCACAATGATCTTATTTTCTTTATCTTGTATAAAATAATTCTACTATAACCATAAACATCATTTACCTTGTTTCTTCATGAAAGAGTAATTTTATTTTTTCTATATTATTAAAAAAATAATTCACTCATGTTTCTTTTTAAAAAAAAATCATGCAGAAAATATTTATAGAAGTTACATCAAATTAATATATCATATAATTCCTATAATATTAAATTTCTACATATTTTGAAGCTTAAACATTTGGATAATAAAACAGTGGTTTCTCTAATATATATATATATATATATATATATTTTCATCTTTGATAACAAAAAATTACTACTTTCAATACTAGTCCAATATGTTTTTTATATTTACATTCTCCATTTACATGAATTTTCAAAATATTACATTTGATGATGATTTCATTATTATCAACAACATAATATGTTAATCTATGTGTATCAATATTTAAAATAATAATGTAAATATTATTTTTAATGTTATACAATAAAATTGATGGAACTATTTTCTATTCATCATAAATATTAGTGCTCCAATTTCCATTTTTCATTTACCATTGATTGAAAATATAATTTACTAAAAAAAGATTCAATATAACGGATCAATTATTCTAGTCATGTCACATATGACTCTTAGATAGTTGTTTTGCCAAAAAATTTCTCAAATTCATCATATATTTTATCCAAAAAGTATTCTATTTCAATGAAATATTTTTTGTTTTTCAAGATAAGAGTAACTCAAATATCAAAATAGGACCTGGAAACCTAATATTTTACTTCCATATATCCACTATGCCTTACACATGGTAATATATTGGCACAAGTATGTCAGGAACCATCCTATTTTGGGATCAAGATAAGACTACCCCATGCCCGCCTCCATAATATAGGGTGTGAAAAAATGTCCTACGTCACAAAAAATAGGGGATTCCTTTTCCTATGTACTTGTACACACAAATAGCCACTCTATGAAAAAGTGCAGATGGAAACTAATAAAAGATTAAACAAAATGAAAATAAACCAAATCATGCATGGAAAACTAAAATATTATGAGTATGGGAATGTAAAATAAATGGAAAAATGGGAATAATACACACCCAACAAAAAAATTTACTAAACTGCTAAAAAACTAAGAAAATTATGTTACTGAGAAATCCCTACTTTGGGAACCCGAACTGCAACCACCTCATGCATTCTATGAACCTGTATCCCTAGGAACCCTCAAGTCATGATAATACATTTCCCCCATCTTAAAAAATAAAAATACGTGTGAGAAGAGCCCATATAGTAGTGAGTATAAGAATAATCAGTAGGACACCTCAAAAAGAAGGGGGGAGTAGTGATAGATACAATAGGAATGGAAAAATGTAGATGGAATTGAGTATATTAAAATAGTACATCTCAACCCAGCATATAAGTGATGTAGGTTATTCTAAACATAAGTATCTATAAATTTTATGAACATGGACTTCTTATCGAGTCTTCACTACTTATAATAGGATAATAGACTCATCCTACAACAAGAATGTAGACATAGATAACATGTGGAATACCCTACGTGTCTTTGCCTCTCCTTGATGGAGAGTAACCAATACCCAAGGAGTGGGTTTTCTATATGATATATATATATATATATATATATAATCCTAGTCAATGAAACCCAAATGAGAAAGTAAGGGGAAATCCATATTATAAACCAGTTAAAGAAAATAGTTGCCAACAGTTCCAAAAGTTACAACCATTGATGAACAACATCCCACACATCTTCTCTGAACTATATGTTAATGGGGATCAAACACCACACCTCGATACTATATGATTTATGTGGGTTAGTCTCTCCAACATGGTTTTATTTTTAATCACAAGGACATGTCTCAGTGGATAAAGGATCTGTCTCACTCATGAGACCAAATCATAGTTAATATACATATTTTTATTGATCTAAAGAGTCTAGAGGTCCTCTCAAAGTTGAGGACCTGTGCTCAGCTTGGTTGGAGGGTTCCAATCAAAATAATTTGATTACCAAAGCCTATCATGGCTGGAGGATGCCACCTAGTGTTGGTTTAGGAACTATGTTAAGCCATGTTGGTTGGTTCCACTCTGATTTCATTGTGGACCCATGTCTAGACAAGCTGGAGTGTTCCACTCTAATATCATTGATTACCCTTTCCATGCATGGATGGAGGGTGCCACTCAAAGGTCCCAAATTTCATTGCCTAATCACTACTATCAACAAACACTTCCTAAAGATGTTTCATAATTTAAAAAAAATGCATCCTGACGTTAAATTCAGAACTGAGGTCTCCATCATATTCTACATGATAAAACAATTAGGATAGGCAATTTACATTTCCTAAAAGGATGACTGGATAAGAAGAACCTTTTCATTGTAATAGGCTTGAACGATTCTCGATCACTTCTTTATCACAACCATGGATTCTTTTCAAACACATAAAAATGATATTCCATTGATATTAATTTCATGTTTCAAAATTTAATTTGATAAAAAATAAGGCTCATAAAATCCAAATGGATCATCCCACTGTTACCCTTATATAAAAACAATCAATATAGAATATCCAGTCACTCTAATTAGACAACTGATGAAAATGTTTTATAACGCAGCATTGTTTTCAAATTTTTTATCATGGTGTACACACTACTGTCCAAAAATTAGTTACATGGATCAAATCATCATGAGACTCTCGAAAACACATAGTTGATCGACTACTCATTCATCCAAAACAGATTCCCTGTGAGAATGAAACATTTCACCTCTATGTTCATGAAATGGGTATCATGGGGATTGCATAATAAATTTTGTTAAAATAGATGAAAGTTGTTTTGAAAATTTCTCTCATGTTCAAGGGTCACACCACCACTGATGGTGCACTAATCAGACGTTTCATGTTGGTTCTATGTCTGATGAAAAACCCCCAAATAATATGAATTTTTTTATCATTATTAAATTCCTGCATTTCTGGAACATATCCAAGAATACTAATAAGTTAAAATTTGTAAAATAGTATAAAAATATTCCACTCAATGAGGGGAACACATGGTGTTATAGGAAGCATCAATCAAACTATTGAATTAAGAGACATGGCCATTTGAAGCATCCATACTTAATTGGAAGCGGTCTTGCCCACTATAGTCGGACACCACTGCCTTGGATGACCTGCTCCGTCTAGCCTGACCCATTTCTCCAACCTAACTACAACCTAAGATACCCTCTCCATCCCATGTCAATAACTGTTCATGTGAAAACCATGGGTTGGAATCTCCACCTAGGTCTCCCCACCTGACCGCTACATTGTTATGCCATCCTGACTCTGTCGTCTCCCGCAGCTTCACATGTCGTGTTATCCCGACAACCAGACACATCTTCTCATGACCCCTAGAACCTCTCATTATGGCTTTGATCCACTTTCTAAATTCAAAAATGTCATTCCACCATCCACACTCCCATCTTCACTCTACCCAGTGGCATCCGCATGGCCGCTATGGACCACCATCATCTGAAGTTACAACCATATACGCACACTGTTGTTCTCAAGTGCCACCGCTGATAGCTCTATAGTGGTCCTTCCCGTAGACCACCAAAACTACTTTGGTTACCAAATAGTGAATCCTTCATTGGATTATAATATTTTAGGATGAGGTATTTACAGCATCAGCCTCTGCTCGACGATCCGTCAGTGTTTTGATGAATCCAAAAGTGGTGATGAATATTTATGAACAAGAGTCAAATTTCAGATACAATTACAGGCCATAAAACATAGATCTGTGGTTGTGTTACAGAGTCCATAAATGATTGATAATGGAAATGATGGAAAATATGATTAAAGAATGAATATCTATAGGAAAATAGTAATTAGAATAATAATTAGAATAAATCTTACCTCAATTCAATTGTCTGTCATTAAAGATTCTACCTTTTCATTGCTTCATAAATCATAGGAGGTTCCATAAAATGAATCTCATAGATTAGACTATAAATGTTCAAATAATGGTTGATATAGAAGGATAGAGTACTCAGGAATAACCCTAATCCCAATTTGTTTTGATTTAATTTATATAAAACACCAGAAATCCGACCAATGGTTGTGAATTTTGAATCCTTTCCACCCTTTAATTTCATGTCACTTCTAGGTAAAATACCCCATTATGAACCCAATGTAAAAAATGTATTTCCAATCCAATACACCAATAAATTTTTATCTGATATGATGTCATGGAAAAATGAAATAATTTTAATTATTTTTTTATCATTTTCCCATCGTTGAAATTTCATGCTGAAGTCCTGCATTGACAAAAGTTATTCCCCACCTCGGGTAAACACTGCATTATATACTCAATGGTGACCTCAGTCTTCTAATATGAGATTTTGATTCTAATTTATCCCATTTTCATCATATGAATAGTATAAAATATACCTAATATTTTTATAAAATTTATTCTGGGCACACCGAGCCTCGGAATTACATTCCATCTTAGCACGTAACTCTAAAAATGTATATATAAATACTTTAATGTTTTGAAAAGAAAAAACTAGGTCTATTAATCATTCCCTCTATGATTTTTATATCCAAAAAGAAGTACATTTAAAAAACTCAAGATACTTTACTCGCATCAGGATCTCCCATTCCCAAGAACTTTCATCCATCTTTCTGTGTTTCCAGAGCACATGAAACCATGGGATAGCCCATCCTCATAATGTTCACTCCTATAAATCCTCAATCACCAACCGGTACTATGTAATTATGGTTCTATATTCAATGTAAATATTTACCTAGTTGATGATGATCATAGGATCATGCACGTTTCTCCTCAGATGTGACATGTGGAAGATGTGATGCACATGCTCTAGCTATGTGTAAAGTTCAAGGTGGTAGATACTTCTCAAAATTTACGCATGCTCTTTAATGGTCCGATGAATCTCTGGGATACCTATCTTACCTATTTGAACCTCTAAATTTCATGTCATGGGTAGACTCTCAAGAAGAAATGGTCTCCCTTATTGAAATCCAAGGCCTATGACTACAGTCTTTGTTTGATTTTTATCTTCTCTCGGATGTCTTCATCCATTCATTGATGACCTTTACTTTCTCCTTTATAGATTAAACCATCTCTGAGCCCACAAGGGATGATTCAAAAACCTCTATGTAGTATAAAGGCGACCTGTATGGTCCCCCATATAGGTCCCTGAATGAATCCATGATGATTGTAGAGTGGTAGCATTATTTTGTACCTAAAATCTACTAAATATAGGTAATCCTCCCATTTCCGCCCGATATCTAACATGAAAGACCTCAGCATATCCTCCCACACCAGGATTTTTCACCTAGTCTTCCCATTAATAAGGCTGAGGAAAAAGTTACTCATCTTTAATTGTGTCATGAATTCCACTGACAAGCCTATCCATTACCATTACATAAACCACACATCACGATTTGGGACAATCGTTGAGGGTATCCCCTCATGGCAGATGATCTTTTGCACATAAAACTTCCCCAAGAACTCCATCGAATTCTACTACCTAATAGCAGGGAAGTTACTAATCATGGTGAGTCAGTCCACTATCTCCCAGATGGAGTCCCGACCCTTCACTATGTTCGGAATCCCCATAATTAAGTCCATTGATATTTCGTACCACTTCCATTATTGGATCTCTAGAGGCCGCCAAAAACATTCATGAACCTAGTGTTTAGCTTTGAATTGTTGGCATGTGAGGCATTGTGAGATGAACTAAGCTACAATTCATCTCAATACAAACAACAAAAACTACCACATAGTATCCTTTTACATCTTCATTACACCAATATGTACAACTATGGTAGATATATGGACCCCTGCATCACCTCCTCTCGCATTATGACTGGAACCAATCATCAAACTTGGAATAATATATCTTGTTTCCCTTCTTTAAAATATCTATCATGTGAATCTCCTATAGATATATAATCAAGAATAACATCATAGATGATTTCTTTTAAGCGGGACTCACTCACACACTCATGGAGCGAAGGATTCATCATCATCGACTGTAGAAAAGTTTTACCCCCATGGTCTACCAAGGTCATTTGTCGGGAAGATAGCTATTTAGATGCTTCCTACACTAGGAATGAAAAAGACTTACTAATAATAGAATATGCTATAATGGTTCCCTTCACCAAAGTATAGACTATCATAAAGTCATAGTCCTACAAGAACCCCATCCAGTGTTGCATCCACAGATTTAGATCTCTCTGTGTAAAGATGTTCTTGAGGATCTGGTTGTCTAATTAAACCAAAAAGAACTCTCCAAAGAGGTAGAGTCTCCAGATACTCAGGGAGAAGGCTACCAATATGAGATCTAATTCATTAGTATCAACTTTTTCTCATGGATTATTAACTTCCTTGACCAATATGTGATGATTGGGTAATGTAGCATCAAAACGTAACCAAGACCAACTCTCTAGTCATAATACACTATGAACTCCACGCCCCTTAGTAGTATTATAACTGGATTTCACATTAGCCTCTACCACAAATACTCAAAGGATATCTCTCACTACCCATAGCATGTAAAAAAATCTCCCTCCCAGGGAAGAGCAATCAAAGGGGTTGCGATCCTACAGAAAACCACAAAAAATATTCTACAGTAACCCATTAAAACAAGAAATATTTGTTCCTATGTTGAACTCTTAGGTGTACCGCAAGAATAAACATCATTTATCTTCATTTAATCCAAAACTAAGCCATCTTTAGGGATGACATGCCCCAAAATTTGAACCTCAGGTACCTATAACTGGCACTATGAGAGCTATATGTAATGCAGATTCTCTTGATGAAAATCAAGGACCATCCACAGGGCATCTGCATGATCTTCCTCTATCCCAAAGTAAAAGAGTATGTTGTCAATAAAGAAAAAACCCATTCTACATGTGGATAGAAGGCCAAGTTCATCAAATCCATTAAGATGGTCGGGGAATCTGTCACACCGAAGAGAATCACTAGGATCTTGTAATGCTTGTAGTGACATCAGAAGGCCCTCTTCCGAATATCAACCTCACAAACCCGTATCTTGTGGTAGTCATATCTGAGATGAATATTAAAGAACTATATATCCCCTCACAACTTGTTAAAGAGGTCATAAATCCTCAGTAATGGGTACTTGTTTTTTATCATTGTCTGGTTTAGGTGGCAATAATTCCCAGAAAGGCATAAGCACCCACAACCCTTCATCATGAAGGGAACTGGAGATTCCCAGGTCAAAAAACTGGGCATGATGAATTTTTTTTCAATAAGGTCATGTAACTAAAAATTTATCTACTCGAGCTCAAGAGGATCAATCTGATATGTCGTAGAATATATCAAGATGGTCCCCAGTTTTTAATTAATGAAAACAATCCAACTCTCACCTTAGATGTAGTCACATAATATCTTTAGGAAAGACATCCTTGTAATCCAACACAATTGAAGGAACATAGGTGCCTAAGGAGTCTACCTCACCAAGAGTAATATATTATAATTTATGGGTAAAAGGATGTATCCTTCTGATCGCAACACATGTTTTCCCTGCTATGAGGTCTTGTTCACTGAGAAAATAGAACCTCATCCAATCAGTGTGAAAGCATCTGAGCATCATCTAGTTACAGTCAATATAATATGGAACCATGAAAATTCAATATAATCCTAAAATGACATATTATGGTTCAATTTTAATTACCAATAGGTCCCACATGAACTTTTCTACTCCAAATGATAGCTCGCACTACTTTTAGATAAAATACTTAGTAAAAGAGGTCACCGTTGGGACCTCGAGACAAATCCACTATGTTAGCGCCTCTACTGTGAGATCCAACTCTCATACCAGATATAATGATATAAAGGAGTGACTGTAATAGATGCCTACTAGTACTGATGCTAGAGTAGAATAAAAAATGAGTGTACCTAATATCATCTTGTGTGCTGGAGGATCATGAACATCCATAGCCTGTAGATGTCTGTGGCCCCAACCCCCAACTCTCGAAGCCAGATGCGGGCTTCCCTATGGTGGTGGTGAGAGGATCTCATAGATTCATTCTCCACATATATCTCCTCCTTCTCCTCTTCCAAAACCACCTCCCTAGGGACCACCATGTCCTCGCCTGGGGATCCCTTCTCACGGCGCTGCCTCAGCACTGGTGGACCACCTACTACCTGATAAGGAAGATCAACATGCCTGGTCAATAACTCTCAGGCCATGTGACCTCACCCTTCAAACATAATGAACCATCCCAATTTTGGATGAATTAGTGGTTTGTGTGGCCCTGGTGTTGCCTGACAACATAGTTGAGTCTAATCCTAGGAAGGTCTCCTACATCATGACCTTCCCAAATACTATCTTCCAACTATCATAGACATCTCCACTCTGATGTGACCACTTATAGTACTATCCAAATAGTGTTTTTATGATATGAAACTCTCCATAAAATGTGCCTACTTTAGCACCCTAGAACACACAGAGATTCATAGGGGTATTATTTTAGAACTAATCCCTTTTTGGAGTCCCCACTCAAGATTTTGTTCCCAAAATTTGCAGGCACCGTTCATGTCCCTATAGCAGCGAGTCAGTTCTGTGAACCTGGCGATGTATTTTTCCAATTTCATCCCTCATTGTTTATGATCTATATGCTCATGAATCCTCATAGAGTGAATGCGTTAGCGGATTCACTCCTCAAGAAACATCCCGTTGGAACTCGTCCAACAAGAGTGATGATGCATCATTCATATGGGTAACTAGAATCCACCAATTCCCATAAGTCATATGATAAAGGCTAGATACCAAGGCCACCATATGATCTTCTAGTGTCCACATAAGTTAAATTTGGCCGAATAATGACTCCAACAAGTCCTATAATACCTGAGGTACTGGATAACGGGGAATCATCAGCGACCTCTTGTGTTTCAAGTCACAAGGCGCACTCATACTATGCTTGTCCTTATCCTGTGTTGTTTGTACAATCTGATACTCAAATGTGGAGACCCTTATATTGTTCCACCTGGAGTAAGGGGAAAACATTATAGGACCTTAACTGAGACCTCATATCTCATGGTGTCGTTGTCATGAACAAGAGCTGGTATCCTGGTTAGAAGTGTTCATAGAGGAATCTTGAAAATTTATCTAGGAGTATTGTAGTTCAATGAGAATATTTATATATATATACAACAACAAAAAAAATGGGAATTTAATCAACAAGGATAGTCAATGATTCAATCCTATATTATTCTTGTACCAATGTTCCCTAAAATAAATGTATTATCATGTATAGTTGACAAGAATGTAATCAGGGTCCTCTGGAATGGCTATATCGGTGGATGCACCATCACTGGACTCCCTGGCCTACGAGACACCCTCGAGACATGTTGAAAATGTTTCATTAAACCCTACCTAAACCTTTTTAGTGAAATATTTAAACAACATCCCAAGGGTCGAACAACCTGTGAAACCACTTTTTCAGGACCCAACATATGTCGGGGATCTATATGTAACTACCCCAAACTCGTCTCTATATGACATTGGGAGGTGACAATCACTGAAGGAAGAACAAATCGGGGAGGCCTTTTATTAGGTAACTTTACACACGAACTCATCAATGCTATTCAAATGTTTAGAGGGAATGAAGTAAAATATGAACCCAACTAAAAATAAAGAAAACAATTCATGGAACAGTAAACAGTAGAAGTAGATTAATGTAAATAGAAATGAAAACCAAGAAAACATTCCATCTAGAAATATTCCTAAACATTACATAAAATTGGGAAAGTAATGTAACTAAGAAATTCATTCTCCACGAACCAAAACCGTGACCCCCCACAAATTTTCCTTCAAACTATATACCTAGGATTCATTGAGTCATAATCCAATATTTCTATAATCTACATAAACCATGAGATGTGTGGGAAAAACCCATGATTTGGTGATTATAAAGTTACTCAATAGAATAACCTAAAAAGTAGGGGCATGAGTACATGATACAATAAGAAAGGATAAAATTAGATAGAACAATTTACAATATAAGAGTATAACTCAACAAAATAATGGAGTGAAGTAGTCTCTTATAAAAGTAATGAGATAAAAATGGTGAGATGATGATCATCGTATTGGGTCTTCACTACCTATAGTATGAGAGTTGACTTGTCCAACCACAATAAGCTAGACATGGGGAAAAAATGTGGAATACCCTATGTGGAATTTCCTCTCAAAGAATGAGAGTAACCAAACAACATGGAGCGGGTTTGTAATAGGATATATATATATATATCTATATATATATATATATCTGTGTGTGTGTGTGTGTTAACTACGTCAATGAAACACAAATGAGAGGGTATGGGTATCTCTATCTCAAAGTTTATTGATATAAAAGAGCCACTAATAGTTCCAGAAGATACCACCATAAATGATCAAAATCCCTCACATATACCCAGAACTGAAATTTAATGGGGAGCAAACACTAAAACCCAATACAATCCGCTTTCGACGATACTATATTTCCCCCAAGGTTTTTGGTCATGTCACTTGGATGCGTCTTAGAGGAGAAATCACCCCTCTCACCTATGAGTCCAAAGTAATTATAATGTGAATATATTCCCTGATCTGTGTGTTCTAGAGGTGATCTCAATGTTATGGACCCTAGCTCAACCATTTTAGAGGGTGCCACTCAGAATAGGTTGGGGACCCATGCCCAGCCTAACCGAAAGGTTCCACTAAGAGTAGGATAAAAACCATTTCCCAGACCGACTGGAGTGACACTCTAGGGTCATGGAGGACCCATACACATCGAGGAAGGATGGTGAAACTCAGTATTGGTTGAGGACCCATGCCCACACTAAATTGAGGGAACCTCTCTAACAACATCAAGGACCAATGTCCAGCCCAGATGGAGGGTGCCACTCAAATGTCCCTGATGTCATTTGCTGATCAATACTACCATAAAACACTTCATAAAGATGTTTCATGCTTGTAAACCCTCAATTAATAAATAAAATGTCATAACTAATGTAACCATCACATTATAGCTAAAAAACACAAGATGGAATATTTACCTCCTAGTAACAGATGACTGGTGAAAAGGATTCTTTTCAGAGCAACGAGCCCGAATGGTGCTTGATTGATTCAATGGATTATTTTCAAACACGTCAAATAGATCATCGACCAATATTCCTTTCTTGTTTCCACATTTCTGTATACCATTAAAAAAACTCCTCACATCAAAATATACCACCCTTTTGTGATCCTTGTAAGAAATAACACAAGGTAGACTATCCAAAAACTCTAATCGTTCATCCGATGTAAAATTTTTATAACACCACATTTTTCTCTAAGGGTAAATCCTAGGTAAAATGAATGAATATCTAAATTAATTTTATAGATCACATCATTGTTATCCCCTCATAAAAAAAGAGACCAAATTCTCTTTTTTCAAAATGAATTGTCATTGAAAAGGATTCATTTCACCACTACACACGCGAACCAGGCCCCATGGGGCCTATACCTTGACATTATTAGAAACAAAAAAAATTAGTTTTGACAATTATACAGATGGACCAAGGCCATGCTATAGCTGATGATACAGTAATCATACATTTCATGTTTCCACTATCACTTCCACAATAAACCCTAAATAATAATAATTATATGATTATTATTATACGAGGGATTTTTGCGGAAATAATACACACAAAAAAAAATTTCCCTTAATAGTCTACAAATTTCATCCTTAAGGAACTCGTTTCTATAGACAACAATTCAATCGGATGCCCGGATCATGAGATACAACAATTTGAATTGCCCAAGCCCGATTCAAACCAGTCTGACCCACTCATGATGTACCACCCGACTTGGATTATTACAAATCTTCCTACCAAACAATTTTTTTTCCTGAATAACACCTCAGATCCGCTTTCTTCCCCAGATCAATGAGTGACCACCCACAAACCAATTGCTAGTTTCTCAGCTTTGGTCACTCTACCTGACTGTCGCGCTGCTGCACCATCTCATCACCATCATCTCTTACCACTCCACCCATCACGTTGTCCCACATCCTAGATTCCTCCATTAAAGAGCCCTCCATAGTCGCCTTATTACTCTGCTCCACCATCCTGATGCATTCCCACCATGCCTCTAGTCACACTCCCTGTCTCATTCCTCAGTGTGAACCACTACCTCTGCCCAACCACTACGACCCGCCCCGGCCTGATTCTATTACCATCCACGACCACTGCCACCGATATCTCTCTAGTGGTCCCTTTTTGGACAACTAGAACTCATATGGTAAATCTATCATGAATCAATTAGTAGTTAGGGGTCCCTTAAAATGAGTTATTTAAAATTATTTTATATGCTCAATGATTTGTCAGTATTTTGATGTGTCCAAAAGTAAATACCAATATCCACAAAGAACGGATGGATTTTGGAGAAACTTATAGGCCTTAAAATTGTAATTATAGTCCTATTAGTGCATCATTAAATGTTTTAAAATGGAAATAAAGAAACAGACAAAAAAATAATTTTTTTTATGAAACCATCAATCAGAACCAAAAGTAGAAGAAACCCAAACTCGATTAGATCACCTGTCATTTACGATGCGTCTGTTGTGCTCCTGCTTCGATCATTCGAGGTAGTGTCAAATAATTATTCTTGATTCAATGAAGAACAATCAAAGAACAATTGAGATAGAGGTATATAGAATTAGGAGCTAAACTAAACCCTAATTCTTTAAGTTTTTTTATAGAAAAAATTTGAAATCTCACCAACGGTCGTGAAATTTAAATCCTTTATGTCCTCACATTTTATGTTGCACCTAGGTTAAACACCCCCTTAAGAACTCCACTATGGTCTCAAATTTATAATCTGAGACTCCGATAAATGGTTCTTCAATACAAATTCTCAGGTAAAATTATTAAGTGTAAATATTGTATTTACGATTTTCTCTTAGGTTACTTTTCTCACAGAAGTCCCACACAGACAAAAGTTATCCCCATTAAATGTAAACACCACATTCCAGACTCAACTGTGGCCTCAAATTTCTAATAAATGTTTCCTTTTAAGAGTGATTGAATTTTTATATTGAACATAATTCCATATAATTGTGATAATACAATCGAAATTTTATACTGTTCATATGTCAACAATATATATATATAATAACTCCGATACAATCCAAACACCTATTATGTAAAAATCACAATCAACATTAATAATGAGCTCATAACTGATATTTTTTTTATGTTTCTATGTAATATAGTAAAATTATAATATATCTTCCCTTATAAATGGTATGGGATTTATATGAATTATTTTAAAAAGCTAAAAATTTAGTAAATTCATAATACTGTAAATAATTCTATATTCGTGAATAAAAAAAGATATGGGATTGAAAAATAAATTATTATTTTAGGTGATTAAAAATGAGATAAATATTTATAGAAATTAAAAAAATTAAGATGTTTTAATAATATTTTAATGTCCACATTCTAATATGGACATTAAATAAATAAATAAACATAAAAACCCATCATTTTCAATGTAATTAAAAACCCATTCATAGAATAATTTTTCATATTATTCAATATTGCCTTATTAAAATAGGAAATATATGATATCAATAAAATATATGAATTTTATATTTCATTTGAACATTTCGTATTTTTTGTAAAATAATTATATATATTAAATATAAATAATAAAATTTATCAAAACCATGGTTAAATATAGTAAAATTATTTTTCGAATGGTTAGAATAAATATCTATATAATCCATCAAATATGAAAACAAAAATACTACTATTTATGGATATTTCGTAAAAAATATAAAATAATTAACATATGACTTTATTTTTTATGAAAAAAATATAAATTTATAAATTTATAAAATTCAATTCTATAAACATATGTCACATATATTAAAATATTTCTTGCAAGTTAAAAAACCCCTTGGGATTTTGTGTGAGGCATACGAGCCCACATCAATAGTTTTTTTTAATATTTTAGAACAAATCATTCTTAATAAATATAAAAATTGCCTTATTTTGTAATAAACCACATCATGGCTCATCCCAAGTGAAAAATGTAACACCTCAAATTCAATAACATAGTGTTATTGGTTATCTTACTACAACGATACTATATTCAAGATATCATATCTCAATGGATCAAAATCATTTAGCTAACTTTAGAGACTAGATATATACAAGATTCTAACATTAAATTTGATAATGTGAAATGATACATTAAATCATGGATATAAATTTGTTATTTATTATATTATATCTGTTAAATCATTCATATATTCCTTCCTAGAATTATGGGGATAAGAAAACACAATAATGGGAGGGATTTTTTTCTTTTGTGGAAAAGTGCCCCAAAGTTACTATCATATCATAAATAAATCATAAATAATATGGTAGAGATAAGTATTAATAAAGAATTAAATAAAAATAGTATCATAAAATGGTAATATATTAATGGATTATTTAACAATATAAATAATCAAAATGATAAGAATAACTAGTTTCGTAATTATAGAATTCAAAATGATGGAAATCCTTATAATACCTCAAAGGACTCATGCAAATACACCCTAGAAATAATGGTTATCCATTTGAAGTATAACCCAAATTTTATATATCATAATTCCCATTAATGAATCTAAGGGCTATAAAATAACCTTTTCATTACTTACATATTCTAATACATTCATTATATGAGTAAAATAAATAATAATTTAACAAATTGTAAGCATACAAAATAAAAATTGAAAAAATAAAAAATTAAATGTAAAAAATTACCCATTCAATAAATAGAAAAACATATTCATAATCCATTGAGAGAAATATGTTGGATGGTATCATTGGAGAATATTTCTAATGAATCATAAAAATCGTAATTTTATATTTTCAATGATGAAAATATATCGAAAATGTAATTCAATAATTTCTATAAAAACATGATAGAAATATCTATTCATTTTGATAAATTTAAGGAATAATGAGTAAAATTCATTAATTGGTAATAAACATTTAATCAAGTATTTGATGCTTTAAAGAAATTTCTAATTTATATTGAAGTAAACTCCTTTCATTTGGAAAACATTTAAATAATGAATCCCTTTTCATTGTTGGTAAACTTTCAATAATTTATTATTTTGAAAACTAAAAGAATTACCCTTTTTAAATTTTCTAAATAATTTCAAATATATTTGAAAATAATTTTAATGAAATATCAGATGATACAAAACAATATTTTTTAATAAAATATATATAACATGTATAAAGAGAAAAATGGTTCTTATAAATAATAATAAATAAGGTATCCTTTCTATAATAACATTTTCATCAATTGTTAAAGTACCAAAGAGGGGAAAATGAAAAGAAAACATAAAAAATCCATAGGGAACAATATAAAACTATATATGTTATTTAACAGGTAAGGATCTTTTAATTTACTTCAATCTAATTAAAAATCTAAATAATCATTATTCAAAATCAAATTGTAGAATAAAATATTACTATAGGATTAAACTTAAGAAGATTTATTATATCCTCATGATTAATTAATTTTAATTTATTATGTACTTTATAAAGAATATTTTACATTAATATTTAATAATTTATCATATTTTTAAAATCATTTGGGATTCATTCATTGAATAGTTCTTTTATTTGTTGACCAATTCATTTTGTTTGAAAAAATTTCTTTAACTAAATTGGTATATTGACTAAGGATAAATATATTTTGAAATGGTTCCCTAATATCTATAATGATGATTATCATGAACCAATCCAGGGATCCATCGGACCCAACACCCAACATGATTTCTACATTTGACCGAATGAATTTCATGATCTATATGACCTAGAAACAAGTTCTTGGGTATTATGGACACTCTGTTCTATCATAGAATCTAAAAAAATGAAAAATAGAAATACCAAAGAAGAAAGAGGAGAAAACACAAGAAGAAAATAAATATTTTTAATGTCTTGAACATTGTATCGAATAAGTCTACCCAAAATATTGTTTACGAGCAAGGTACTTGCGTGCAACAATTTTCCACACAAGGCACTTGTGTTTCCAATATCTTTTTCGAACCGGTTACTATTTTTCCTATCAATAGACCCTTGGAGAATTCATTTGTATGGAGGAATTTCCATGAATTCTAATTTCTTTAGTAGTCATGGTATTGCATCTCCAAAGTCTTCCAAAACATTAAAGGAATTTCTTTAACCCATAGAAAAGAGGATTAGAAAGAGGATCATTGTACTTAAGTCCTTTTAGTGTTTTAAATCAATAGCACTTGCGCGACTAAAGCACCCAACCTCCCTAAATCAAAAACACATGCGCGCTGCATATTACTCTCATAGGAATAAGAGCACCCGCTTCTTGGATTACCTGTGAATACTCTTGAAGGCTTGAGCCATGTCTCGCTCAAGTATTAACATCCATTTTGTTCATAACTTAGGTGAACATCAGGTCAGCTGATCCTACTAGCGCCTTGTACTTGCATGCAATTACCTACATTGGAACCTTTATTTTATTCACCTACTATATTCTGTCTACAGGGCATTAATCCCCCTTCAAATCTATTAATGGAAATTATTATTCTTCATTGGCACCCTTGTCTGAAAGGGATTCTATTAAGATCTCCACAAAAACCTCATGACATATCAATCCTTCCAAAAAAGACACATCAGTGTGTCTCTTATTTAGGTTTTTATATCCATAGTCATAGGGTTACCACATTAGATTCAAAATGGGGTTAGGATTCATTGAGAGTATGTGGGTTTGTATATCTGTATTCACATGGAATATTCTCCCAAGAAAAGTGTGGGAAGTTTTTAGATTGGAGGATTTGTGTTTGGGTTATATACACCACTTTTCTTCACTAAGACCTAGAACCTCAGTTCTCTTTTAGGGAAGTTATGGTTTTCACACGATTTTCCATACAATAAAATGAGAAGTGTCTCTCCCATACCGAGACCCACTAGGGAATACATCCTAGTGTAAGCCCCTAATATTTCGATTAAGAGGTTGTAGTCTTTCTTCCATCTACATCCTTCACCATCAATCCTATCTTAAAATGGAACCTTGTCCAATGTAAACTAAATATAGGGATGGCTCATCACCTCTCTCACTTCATCAATTGCCTCAACCTCATCAACTATAACCACTGTTGGAGTGCCCTCTTCCACCAACAGAGGATAAAAAATGTCAGTGTGTTGGTTGATTATTTAACATACTCTTGTTTCTCACACAGAGCATGAATCTTGTTGTCTTTGAGATTAATTATGATTACAACATTTTCACAAACACCCACTGTGAATGAAGTATAATAAATCTGATTCCCATCATAATTAGTATATGTTGGAATCCTTTTCAGGGCCAGATATCACTGGATATCCTCTTCCATAATTCAACTATAGTTCCCTTAATCTGTGCATCCTCCTTAAGAATGAACCCCAAATTAAACCACCAAATCACTAAGGAATTATTTTCAATATATATTCTCTAAATCATTTTTCTTAAAGGACTATAATCTCTTATTATACTAATCTAACTATGTGGGATTTTATTCTCATAGACATGGGATATGTAGGAAGCCTCCTTGATGTTCAAACCCAAAAATTCAAATAAACTCTGTTCTTCCTTGGACATATTCCAAATAGTGTTTAATATTACTTGGATTTCCATATTATTTACTAGTTCATTGAGATGATATGGCATAATTCCAACACCAAACCTTGACTAAGAACCCTTTTTCATAGATGTCCTTAACACATGAAATTAAAATGTATGTTTATGTCCATATCCCACAAACATAAAAAGTATAATGTGTTCCATTAAAAGGCATCAAACTACTGGGGCTCTGATTTCTTTCACTAGGATACGTAGGTAGCCAATTTAAGGGGTATGATCCCAATATCAAAACAAACCTTCATCTCCTTAAATGACAACAAATTCCAGAGTTCCCCAAAAAGTGTCTTAAAAAATATTATCATGAGATCAATGATTAAAAGAATCTCTAAATAGTATATGAGAGGATACCATATACGGAGAACATATTATACATATAGATGTCTCCAATGGTGATGAAACTCAAATACCCACAGATGATTATAAATTTCACCCATGTTGAGAAGTGATTTCAAATTCCAAGGGAAACCGATGATATACTTGGTGAATTAATAAGGATTAATGAAAATAACATTAATTTATAAATAGGGTCCTAGGGTAGAAATTAATTCCCCCTAAAAAGGGTGTGATAACTCCAACCTCCCATCCTCTCAGCCAATACACGCTCTTCAGTATCATAATGTTCAAATTTAACGAATACCTGCATTTGGAAAGTAAGTCACTTTTTGGATAAAGAACTATTTAATGTTTTCTATTCCGTACAAAAATACAATGGAAACCACTGAGAAGAAGTTATTCCTAAACTAGAACACATGTTCAAGGGGACTATGAATCAAAAATGGTGAACCCTAAGTAAATCCATAACCTAGTAAATATTGTTACCACATTCTAGGACCTTATCAATTGATAAAGAAATTTTGAAAAAGGAATTAATAACCCATGTATCCATCCAAATGATAGCGACATAATTGAGTTTATTTTTATTTTAATGTTTTCTCCAAAATCCCTTCACTCTAAATGAATTTCTTCATGTTTCACCTGTGAATGCTTCGTCCTCTGCTAAAGATGGATCCTCATCCTATGGAAGGATGTCATAACAAACTCATCATCTTCAAAATTGGGTTTCCAATGTACTGGTAAGTAACTGAAATCATCATGGTACTATCTAAACCTTGGAGGCTGCTCAAAAGGCTCTCCTATTTAATAATAACCCTTGATTGTCTGGTCAATGATGACCGATGATCAAGAAGAAGACAGTTCCAACCACCATATTCCACTATTTTGGGTCCATACCCGTGAAATATAACACCTAGCCCATCACATACTATAGGTATTTGTATCAAAAGGTAACTCATTGCCTCAATTAAAGGATGAAGGGGTAATTTCAGAGGACTCCCACCAATAATCACTACCAGTGTAATCTTGCGACAGTTAAACCCCTTCATGATGGGGATTTTTTCCACTGGACGTTCAGCCCAGGTCCCTTAGACCTGGCTGTGTAAGTCGAACCACCAGGGACAATGTCAAGACAATAGGGATAAGATTATTACCATTTCCTAATCCAGAAAAGTCCATTAACCTAACTTGATGGAAAAAAATGAGAAGGAACATACACCAATCCATCCTAATTCTATTGCCCAACAGATTAGTCTAGAAGAGATGAGTATTGAAAGATGTATGCCAACCATGCTTGACATAAAATAGCCAACAGATAGATACACCTACCAGCATTTGTCATACCTGTCAATAGTAAAATTTGGTAGCACCAAAAGAAGTCAATTTGAAAGCTCTAACTACAAATCTATGGTATACTCAACTCTCTATCCCCATACTTGAGTACATTCTATTCCCATTGAAAAGAAAAGGAGGACAAAAATAGGCACATACACCTACTCCAAATATGGAATGGAAATATATTCCCATTTTGGCTGCTAAAGTCACCAAACACATTTTAGGAATGGTGAAAGGGCCAACAAAAATTCCTCCCCGTATTCTAAAAGTATGCCATAATATCATAAAAACAACTTCAGTAGTTCCAGGGGAAAAGACACATGAATCAATCCCCACACCTGAGATGACACGTTGGCATGCCATCCTAGAAAAGATACATACCACTATTCTAGTCTTGGAGTTTTATGGGGAACACTCACCCATATCATATGGACAAATGAATCGGTTACATAGACCATTTATAATTAAAATTTATCATCCATTTATGATGACCACTCCATGCTAGGAACATACACCTACCCATGATAACCACTTCTCCCCACATGTGGAGCCAACTAATTGTAAGAGGCCATCCAAGAATGATCTTTTCCAAAAATAGTTGGAAATTGATGTTCTAATATATAATCTAGCTCCTCTAAATGTTGGAGTTCTTGAAAGACCTCATAAAATTTTCTATTTCAACTCTTGATCACACCATCTCATTACAAAATTATTGGAGTAGTAATTGTTATTTTGAAGTTCCCAATCGGACACTTCTCCATGAAGGATTGGTTCATGATAATTCGGTCAATCCTGAGAGCCTGTCATCATATGAGATCCACAGAATCCTTCTGTGTGTCCAGAAGAGAAAGTAAAAATTGGAGTTATCATTTAATGTATCACACCATGCTGGTCCTCCTCATGATAATATTTTATACAAATGTTCTATCCACGGTAGTATTTCACATTTTTTTGATAATTATACAATTGACTATGTAGTAATGAGAAATCACTATTATCTTGAGTAACATTCCAACACAAGACCAATAATGTCTAATTCCTTCACTTTAATGGGTGAAATACATTCTCAACCAAAAAACATCATAATAGAGTGTTAATTATCCAAACCTCCCTTGGTTCATTTATCTTCTAATACAGTAGAGGAAAAATATATGAATTCCACTATTTTTAATAAAATAGACTAAAAGAATCCACTTTTTTCAGACCAAGTGGAGAAACATCTAGTTAATTACGATGAAGATATGTTAAACATGAGAAAACAATTTTATAAAGGAGATTTAACAGTCATGTTCTTACCTTTGTAAAACTCTTAATAAAACTTTCTATAATTGATGGAAGATAATTGCATTCATGATGTCCGTCTCAACATGTGGAAGACTCTTAAACATTTAAAACGAATGTATTTCCATATAATGAATATCAAAATCATGTAAAGTTAATATAAGGGTCGGAATGACAAATTTATTTGTCATCACTCTCAGTTTCTTGACATCAAAATGTCGAAGAGAAGTAGAGAAATCGTCTGTGTCCATGCCTCAATTCCCAAATGAGGATAATCCAGTTAATTTCTAAAACCTCATCTGGTATTCGTATAGTGGATGGAGTGAACACAGTGCATTTCATTTTTCTACACTCTAGTATCCTATAATCCCACCAAATGTAGCCTCATTCAAAGTTATTTCCCATGACAAGATACATTCAAAAGATTATGTATGTAATCAAAGGTATGATCAAGAACATGACATAACTAGCTCTCATCAGAGTCAGAACCAATGAAATAAATTTGTTGATATACTTTTGAATCAAGCATTTGAGAATCTTAAGCAGACATATCACATAGAGGATGACAGTCATCAAATGACACTAATGTATGAAATAGAACAACAATATTCCAAAACAAGTGATTTGAGTGGTTGTCAGATTATTCCCCCAATTAATATCCGAACAAAAATTCGAAAATCAGATGATATGCTTAATGAATCTCAGTTATAACAGTTCAGGAGACACCTTAGCCTATAGATATGGGGGATTGTTTAATTTAACTTTTGGATACAATAAAAAAGGTTTGAAGGATTGAAGAATAAGAACAGGAACATCCCTAGACTGCAGGGCTGTGTTATTTTTCAATCTAAAATACCCTCCTCAAAGAAAGTCATTTTTCTCCTAATTAGGGAAGAATCCACAATGAGATTGTGAAGCTAAACTGTCCAAGTATTACCTTTAGGTAACGATCAATCAAAAAATTATCAAGAATTAAGCATATAAGAGAACATATTCTCATGAATTATAGATAAGGTGATGAGCTTACAAAGATACTGATTTAATTAAATCAATGATTTATGAGTCAGTAAATTTCATTAAAACCCTTACAAAAAAATCATCCATAATAGGTGTCTATTTTAGGGGAATTTGAATATTATGTTCTTATTCACAATACAGTACACAATAAAGAAAACAAAGGAGTTTATTGTACATGAAATCAGAGGCTTACCCAGAATCTACGTATTACCTCAAATATCAATCTCACATCCCATCAAAAGGTGTCTTACAAGGGGAAATGTAAAATTCAAATCATGTCTCACTTATCCACTGGAGAAGGTTAATATCTTTCAGTTAAAAAATATATCATTGCAATATAAGGATATTAAAGAGTTAAAAAAACTAAAATATAGAGTTACATCCAAACCACATTTCTTCTAGACATGCTCCTCAAATAGATCCTCAACCAACACATCTGGTAGGAGCTCCTCAATAAAGAATTATTTTGGTAAATACATATAAGGATAAAAAATTCCTTTTGTTGGTTACACATACAATGTAGGATTGAACACATCCTTATAAGAATGTATCCATGGGTTATGCAAGACAAATACAAGCAACACAACCAGTGGTTTTCTGGTTGGTTCACCAGTTCAATCTCTATCTACCATACCTGTATAGGTCCTACCACATTTGGATATTCCCCAAATGCATATGAACACAATTGAGGCATCAACTACTCTATTGGAATCTATTGAAGAATGAAGTTCCTCTATTCTGTTGAAAAAGAGAGCTTACCCTAAATGGGTGGATCTAATCCCCCCACCACCATATTTTGTGAATACTACATTTCCAAACATTACTTTTTCAAGAGATCTGGAAAAAAAATTTCACATTTTATTTCATGTTGTGATCCCATGATGGGAGATCCTCAACCAGAAATAAGTAGTAAAACATAGGTGAAATATGTAGTCATTAAAGGGACCATCTTTTTTCTAGTATAAAAATTTGAAATCTTGATCAATTACTGATCAATGTCAGAAATTTATTCTTCAATTCAGCTCAACGTTGCCAAAGACAACATTTTTTATCATACAAATTGCTAATAATAGGAAAATGAATGATGTTCAGATTTAATTTCTTGTTGGAAATTATTGACATAATCATTAAATATGGAACTCCCACATTAAGAGTTGCTTCCAATTTGTGTGGAAATCTGTGTGATGAGTTATGCACACCATTGATCCCTGTGAAATATTCAAGAGGGTTTTGACCCCTACATTCTATTTCCTAATAGGTGGAGGATTTAATTGTAAAAAATAAAGATAAATCTCATGTAATTCAATTAGTTATGGGAAGGATAATTGGGATAGCAGAGGACACTACAGTCACACTCATGCAAGCACACATACCTACTTCCATTTTATAACCTTCATCATATCGAAGGGCTCCACATCTCAAGCTTTAGAAGCAATCACCACCTTGTCAAGATGATCAAATAGATCAAAGAAATAAATACTTTGAGGTGTTAAAAAATAATGTTTATTATTTTTGTAATGAATAGGTTCCTGATTACTTCATATTATCTTTTGAAAAAAAAAATTGTTCAGTTTCCATGGTTGAAGAAACAAAAAAAAGAAGGAGATGAAGATCTTCCAAATAATTTTCCCATTCACCAGATGTTGGGACATCTCATTCAGAATAATTTTGTTTTTAACTACCTCCTTCAATAAATGGTAGTGTATGGAAAAGTGAAACTGAAAAGTTTGATAGCCCAAGTAGCATGTGTTAGTGTTATAGATCTAGATGAAGAATGAGACTTGAAAGAATTAAAAAGTACAAATGTTCCAAAATAGGGTGATTGGATGATCAGAAAAACAATAAACTAAAGTCAATCTATTCTACAATCATATGTGTAACAATTGATTGTGTCTTCTACCACTCCCTCCTCATTAAAACTACCTTCATTAAAAGATCATTCATCTAAAGGTCAATACTCAAATAAGTGACGTGATCAAAAGGAAAAAGAGAAGCCAAAAGAAGATGAGATCATGTCAAGGAAAAATTTGTCCTTGAATCTATAATATTTCATGCTATCTATATTAAAAAAATGGGCACTTCCCTAGAAAATGTCACAACTAGAAATAACATATCAAGGGGAATCATCACAAGATGAAGAATTGATCTTTGGTTCCATAAACGTTATCCACTTAATGGAACCCAATGCCGATGGTGATTCTTGTTATAATGAGTATGAGTTCCCTATACCTAACTAGGAAACTAGAGGATGATGATAAGGTCAATGATTCAAGGGAAGATGTGGGTATTCTAGAATCCACTATTTTTACTCTACCCCTGCACGAACTTCATATGAGGAAAAAACTCGTGGGGGATCCCTTCAGCGGGATCAACATGAACAAAGAGTTTATTCCACACATGATAGGTTTGGTCTAGACATGATTATTTTGATGGACTAATTATAGGTTACAACATCTTTATCTCAACAAGTAGATATAACTAGTCAGCCTAATCTACCAAATCCAAGAGTATTTATAGTTTCTACCCTGACACTTGGTACATCCACATCATGAGCATCAACATCCAAGGAACCTGCAAAACCACATCACTATAATGGGTAAAAAAGGATTTTGGACCAAATGCATGATGTTTTGAAACATCTAACCCATGTAAATTCCTAGTTGTAAATTTTGGATACCATGAATCGGTAAAACTATCATCGAGATGCACTTATTGAGGCTTTGTCTTGTCCTCATGAGTTTGAAACTGAACATATTGCTGCTTTGCTATACCATATAGGGAATGATCCTATAGAATGTCATGAAGTTATATACTTTATAAATTATGATGAAGATGATGTTGTACATGGACATATCAGGCCCTTGAATCTATCTGGAAAGGTCAATGAACTAGATATTAGATGAGCCTTCATTGCTAATGGCTCAGGATTCAACCTCATTCCTATTCGCATACTTCGTTGATTAGGCATCATTAAAAAAAATTTATCTCCTTCCACTATAATGTGGAATGATTTTGACATGAATGGGAAAGATCCTCTATGTGAGATTATATGCAGATCTCTTTTTGGGGATCTTGTGTCTAATTCATATTTTATGGTAGTCTGTCAGGACACATCATTTAACATTTTTCTTGGAAGGCCTTGGATAAATCAACCTACAACCATTCCTTCACCATTCCACCAATGTATCAAGAACTATTTGAATGGTAAAATCTGAACATTGTATGGTGACAAGGATCCATTCCAAATGATTGATTCTTATTACATTGAGGCATAATTTTATCACACGAATGTAACAATGTCCATGGGAATAGATGTAAACATCATATATGCTCCAAATGCCCTAGAATAGATCCCATAAAACCCATTCAAACATTTCAGTATAGATTATCTGATTCTGATCAATCAGATTGAAAGGATAAAACCAAATCAAATCACTCATCTGGAAACCTCCATAATGTCAACTGTGGCAATAAAGCCAGAAATCATGGGTGAAATTGTTGATTTACTAAAGAGTGATGAAAGCATAAATCGAGATGTCTTTATTTTAACCAGAGAAATTCATAATGTCTCTGATTCATCAATCATAATAGAAGAAGTTGTATCAATACTATAAGAAGTCATTGATAATGATTCCCAACAAATCATATACTATTCGATTCTCTTAGAATACCCTTCATCATCAGTAGTGTCAGAAATGGTGGCCTCGTTTTAAGGATTTTCAAATACTGACCCCCCTTGAATTAATAATTATTCATCATAATGTACTATAAATGGTGAAACAGAAGATGCGACATATAATTATGATGGAGAGGATGATCTCAGGGAATCTCCTACATCATTTGAGGAAGGCGTCTCTTCCTCTGTAGATGATCTCACATAAATATATTTGGGTACAAAGGAAGATCCACGCCCCACTCTAATTAGTGAGGCCATGAATTCTAAAGTGAAAGAGATGCATTATTCATTTGTAAAAAACCATCGAGATATATTTTCTTCGAACTGTATAGAAATTAGAGGTCTTAATACTGATGTATCCTCTCATCATTTGGGTTTTCCATAATAATATTAAAAATTCAAGCAAACAACAAGAAAAACACACCCATCTAATGCCTCTAAAATTAAAGCTGGTGTTGATAAGAATATTAAGGATAGTTTTTTAAGGAATTTCAATATACAAAATTCTTTATCAATATTATCCAAAAAAATTGAAAAATCAAAGTTTCCATTGATTTCAGATATCATAACCAAAATTGTCCAAATGATGACTTTCCAGTCCCGATCAGAGTGCTTTTAATTGATGTAATAGCTGGTTGTGAAGATCTTTACTTCATAAATGGATACTCTAGGTACAATATATTCCACATGGCCCTAGTGGATGAAGAGTCTACATATTTTAGATCCCTTAATGGTGAGTTCTTTTATCAGGTAATTCCCTTTATTTTAATGAATGTAGATGCAATGTATTAACGTGCTATGCACAATATCATCAATCCCTTCTTAGGAAAAATTGTTGAAAATTATGTGTGTGATCTTGTGGTTAAATCCAAAAAAATTTCTGATCAACTGGATGATCTGGTGATCATATTAAATAATCTTTGGAATCATATTTTGATGATAAACCCCTTGAAATGTTCTTTTAGGGTAACCTTAGAAATATTCCACAAATTCATTGAATTCCATTGTGACAGTGAAGTTGATCCTGAGAAGACAAAATAAATCCTTGGTATGCTACCTCTTTGAAATTTGAATGAATTAAGAGGAGTGCAAGGACACCTGGTCTATATTCATAACATTATCAACTGTTTGACAGGAAAGTGTTTACCCTTCACCAAATTAATGAAGAAGGGATTCACCTATCAGTGGGATGAAGATTCCCAAGAGGCATTTGATACCCTCAAGAGACATCACTTGAGTCCACCAGTTTAAATGACACACATTGAAGGAAGACCACTTATTCTTTGTATTAAATCATTAGATTCATCACTAGGTTCTATCCTTGTCCAAAAGAATGATGCTGAGAATGAAAATAGTGTTGATTATCTCAGTTGAACTATGATGGATATAGGGCATTGATATTCCAATATCGAGAAATCATACCCAAAAGTAATCATTATAGGTCATAAATTGTGGAAATACATAAAACATCATGACTTCAAATTTTCATATCTCAATAACCAGATTAAATTTATACAAAATCATTCTATGATTATAGGGAGTTTGGTAGGGTTGTTAGTTATTTTGCAGTAGTTTGATATCTATTTACTACATCAGAAGGAAATAAAAGGCCATGGTCTAGATGAATTCTTTACTGGAAAACCATCTAGAGAAGATACATCATTGAATATTGAATTTCATGTTGAAGAGGTCTTATCTATTCCATATAATCCCCAAAAATGGGAAATGCACTTTGATGGTGCCTCTAGAAGTTAAATATAGAAGATAATTGAAAACCCTAAACTAAAAAATATTGGGTTAGGAATAGTACTTATCTCCCTAGAAATGGCAATGCTTCCATATTAATTCTTTTTTAGAATGTGGTTCCAATTGTTAGGAAAAATATCAAGCTCTCATCTCAGGACTGGAATTGGCACTTCTGGTACAATTGAATCACCTGAAAGCGAATGGTTATTAATCATTGGTAATCAAACAATTTAATGGGGATTATGTTATTATAAAATAAGAGTAAATCCCTTTGGGATTCTAGATCACAAGGTTAATGGATGAATTTCCCTCATATCCAAAATTTCCTTATGTCATATGATCAAAAATTCCCATGATGATGCACTTTATAATGTATAAACAACCCTATAAGATCTAAATCAGGATGCGACAATCATCAGTATAGCTCATCGTCATGTGGCCTCATCTTTCATTCAAACTATAATGGAGGAAATTAATGAACTTTTACCTCTTTCTGAGCCTTATGGTCATACCACGGGATGGATAACACCCATTACGGAATACCCTCATAATGGAGAACTTCCACCAATTAGAGGTCAAAAAGAAAAGTTCTAACAACATGTGGAAAATTTTATAGTTTATGATAGTCCAGACCACTAGAAGATCCTCTACAAATGAGGATTTTATGGAATATTTTTCAGGTGTATTGATGGGGAAAAAATATCAAATGTCCTAAAAAAAGTTTATTCAGGAGCTCATAGTGCTCACCAGTCTGGACATAAGATTTATGATCAAATCCTAAGGCATGGTTACTTTGAACTTCAATGATGTAGGATTGCACAGATTTCACCAATAAATGTCATTCCCCCCAAGAGCATGCCAACTTCATTCATTAACCCAGGAAGTTGTTACATAATACTAAATACTCCAAAAAAATTTCCACATGGGGAATGGATGTTGCAGGACCTCAATCACCTGCTACTGCTAATCAATACAAGTTTATTTGTAATACAACTAAATTCAAGTCCAAATGGGCTGAAGTAATACCGCTCAATTAAATTAGAGATAAAATAATTTTTAGATTTTTTAAAACTAACATCATCACAAGAATTGGTGTCCGTTATACTATATTGATAGACAATGGTACCAATTTCTATTTTTTTGAGGTAATGATGTTATATCAGGAGAACAATATAAAATCTAACCATTCAACTCACAATCATGCTATGGCCAATGGGAAGATAGAGGAATTCAATAAGACGCTATAAAATATACTTATGAAGATGGTGGATGAAGATAAGAAATCATGTCTTGAGAAACTATTCCATACTTTATGGGATTATCCGAATTCTATTCGTACATCCACTCAGAAAACCCCATATTCATTGGTGTTTGACACCGGTGCAATTTTGATAATTGAAATTCGATTTCCTACACTCATAGTTTCAATATGTGATCGGTTTTCTATAGATGAAACATCTCATAAATTATATGATGAGATGGAATGATTAGACAAAAAAATATTGCATACATTTCATCTTTTAGAAGTCTATCAAAATAGAGTAGCATGAGCCTTTAATAAGAAATATCACATTTGTTCATTTTTTCTAGGAGAATTGCTATTAGTCCTCAGGACTCCAATGATAATTGGAAAGAAACCTACAATGCTTGAACCAAGGTGGGAAGGACCTTATTCCATCCATAAGGTCTACTTAAATGGATCTTATTCCATAATCTCAATGGATGGATTGATTATTAAAACTTTTTACAATGCAAGATTCTTGAAAAATACTTTGTTTAACAGCACATAATTTCCTTGCTGCATAACTCTAAATAACACCACACAATGTCTAAGTTTCAAGACATTAAACTACATAACAACCATAAGCGTCCATGCTGCACTAAAATAAAATGTGTAGTATCTTTGTCCTTGTCATGCGATATTAAACTACCTGACATCAGTAGTCATCATTACACAATAATAAACTATACGGTAAACAACTTCTCTATTTTGACATTAAGAGATTCCATGAACAAGATTTATTAACATTATTACTACCCCTTTGTTGTACATGAGTTCTATTTCCCCCTATGTTTGAATCAAATATGTATAGGGTCCTTGTTTTAGAAACTACATGTAGGTTGATTCAATTTTTTCAATAAGATACTTAGAGATTCCCAGATCAATAATCTTAGTCCTAGGCACAACCACAAAAACAATTATTTCCCTTTTCCTCCTCCTGTATAATAACTAGATCTATACTGAGTTCCCTTTTAAGATACATGGTTTTATCTTCATACCATTTTGTGTCTTATATTTAACTATTCTTCTAGGATTATTTAAAACCCCACGTATCTCACATTAATATCAATTAGTGTGGGAATTAATTGTTCAAGAACTACGTTTGTCTTGATTCTCATCCATGTGAGATGCATAGAGACACCAAGATATCCAATATATGACCCTACCATAATAAAAAAATCCCTTTACTCCCAATTTAAGAATAAAACATGAGGAAGGAATGTTCAAAGAACAATGTATGGATTTATTCTCATAAATATGAAATATTTAGTGACACCTAGGTTTAATTCCTTAGTGTAGCCATAATATTACTTTTATTACATTGGAAACAGTTTATGTCCTCACTGGATGACTCTGAACTACACATCACAATGTCCTTACTGCACGACATTAAAATGAAATGCACCCAATGAACTACATATATCTTGATTCACATCCAATTGAAATTCATGGTAAAATCTAGGATATAACTCCTAGTTTCAGTCATGGGATACATTTTTATTTGTCTTCAACATATAACAAATAATCTATGTGGGAGTCATCATTTTTAATTTATCTCAATAGACATCCCACAAAAGAAATAATAATGTCCCCATTTTACATATGAGTCATATCTATGAAATGGATTCCAAAATCATTTCCATTATTTATTCAAATATTTATCTTGTGCATTGAGCATTACCCCCATTCATATTTCACATGCTTAATCTCAAATATTTTCAGATCTTCATAATATTTCTTCTTGGTTTTTTGGGGACTGAGTCTCTCATATCTGAGAACTCTTTTGCTTGACAATGCAGTACATGACTTTAGGTGGCCTTTCATATGTTTCCAACATAATGGTATTTTCATTTTAAAGATACAACTATTAGTCTATATAGAATTTTCCCTTGTTGGACCTCCATAATATAGAACCCACAACAAGCTTGTCAAATGATGGTAATTTCATTATTGGTTAATGTTTCTTTCATCACTATACAACATTGATAATAATATACAAGAATCTGTATTTCAAAGCAGTTGTTCATTTATATTTGTCCAATTACCATTATCTCAATATAAAGTCTTCAATACCCTGGTTTACACATTTTCCTCTTGATATGTTCAATGTAATATGAAAAAACCTTTGATCACATGACCACATGTCATATACTATTCCCATTTTTTTGTCCATGTCATATGACTTAAAATCTAAATACAACATAATTCTTATATTCCATTATGACTTTTATAGAAATCCCATTACTCTGAAATTTTGGAAATCAGGATTGGAAATATTCTCTCCAAAATCATGTATCATTCTTCATAATCTGAATTATGTGCTTTGGAAAATACAAATCTCCATAAACATCCTTCAGATATTAGCTACATAATGTTGCACTTCTAAGAGGAATTTTTTTGACTATGTTGTATGCACCCCTAGAAGCCTTGCATAAACGTTTCCTACATAACATGCATTTCAGTCAAAAGATGACACTATTTGGATGTGAAGAATATGCCCCAATTGGCTCTACATATTATAGCACCCCATAACAGGTTTGTCAAATAATGATAATTTTGTTCTTAAGAAATACATCTTCTAATAATTTTTTCCCTTTTCCCATATAATTATTCAGATCCAAAAATTCACAATTTCTTTTTCAATTCTTACCTTCCATACATGACCATGGTAGCATGTTTCCAAAAACATTACCAAGAAATTGGGAGAGTCGCAAATCTTTGGTCAAAGATAACGACCTCAAATTTAGAGCAACACAATGTCTGCATTGTATTTCATAAAACCGCATAGTATAATGTCCCCACTACATGACATAAAACAATACATTACAATTTCCTCACTACCTGACATAAAACTACACAATACAATTTCCTCACTACATGACTTAAAACTATGTAGCCTGGTTTTAGAAATTTTCCTTTCTAACAAATCTTATCCATTCCTCATAGACAAAATTTGTTTAGAAGTGGTTTTACTATTCATGACATATGTATTTATAGATAACCATTTATTCTAAAAATCATTACCCCTAAAAAAACCACCCACTATGGTCTTCAGTCACCTAAATTGTATTTTCCCTTGTCTATCAATTGTAAAATGTTCAATTCCTAAGAGATATTTTGCTTGACTATGTAGTACATTACTCCAGAGGCCTTGCGTAAAGTTCTCCAACATAAAAGGCCTTTCAGTTAAAAGATTCCACTAATTGGTTATCCAACATATTCCCTAGTAGACCATGATTAACACAACCCCCATAACGGGTTTATCAAATAATGGTAACCTCATTCATAGAAGATAAGTATATTCTGTTTATAAAAGTTTTAGATTGGGTGACCAAAAAAATCTTGACTCATTATTTCACTTGGTAATATTTAAAGTATATGGGAGAAATTCTTAGCCACTATGTCTTGTATTGAATACAATTTTAAACTTTATGGTCAATGATGTTCAACCGTAAACACTAGCCCTTTATAGTATAATAAGAATGACTATAAAATACTAACAATAAGAGACGTGGTATTCACCATATTGGGAACCCGCAATGGGAAATCTAAACACATGTCTAGTCCCAGCTTACTAAACATACATTTTGTTGGGTTTAGGTGTTATTGAGTAATAGAAAGTCAAAAGATACAATGATTTTTGTGTTGTATGTTTAAACCTAGTAAAAACCAAACTACTTTTACTAGGCCCATTGGTATGGTAAAAAAGAATCTTGAAATAATGAAAACACAGATGATTGAAGATAAGGGGATTTTCATTTATGAGTAAAAATTTCACAAAGGAGAATCCCCAAACTAGAGTATCTGTTCTGTCAGAATTCACAAATGGATTTCTACGTAACATCACATTAGGTTAATAACATCTTTGACACCCATCATCAACCTGTTGATGTTCTTTTAGATTACCTGATCTATTCTCTTTAGCATGATGAAGTGCTTCATTAGCATCTACAGTGGATTTTCCACCATCCTTCAGAACATATTCTATTGAGTTATGAAGTTGTTCCAGCTCCCATGTGATAATATCTAATTCTTTTTTAAGATGCATTCATTGAACAATTTTTTCTTTAATCCTATGCTTCAGTTCATTCTATATTTCATTATGATTGGCCTCATCTCAGGATAGTGTCATTTGAAATTATTCAATATTGATCAACAATTTTGTCTTTATTAGATCTTAGGAAAGATTTTTCTCTTTCTCCCCCTTTTGGATAATCTGTTTCACTACGGTATGAACTTCATTTTACTGAAAACTGCCTAATCTCATCATGATAAAAAGTGATTAAGGTTGTGGAATTCATGAAAGGATTTCCTCAAGGGTCATTTCAGATATTGTCTTGCATATGTTTTTCCATACCATGCAACGTCATTGATGAAGGACCTTTTTTGGTTATGGGTCTGATTCAAATTCGTTGTCATTAGGAGGGATATATTCTAGGATTAAGGAACTTAATAAAGTGCCTTGATCATCTTCTTCATTGATAGAGGTTACTTCACCTCCATTAATTGTTGGAGCCAATATAGAGGCTTCACCTCTGAGACTATCCATTGAAGTTGATAGCCATATATGGTGAATTATATTAGGGTTAGGGTTAGTTTCACAGGATAAAAAAAAGTGAGTAAAATCACATTATAATTATCTCTTACCTAACAATTGGTCAACAACTTAAGAATACTGCTCCCCAATACTCCCCATTTCCATTATTTTATTTTATGTATCTGGGTGGGGAATGCCCTATTTAATTTAATATGGATCATCACAATGAATCATAGGAAGATATTCTATCTCAAGATTCATATAAGCTAATATATCTGTAATGGCAGGGCTGGTATTATTATCTATGCTTATTTCAGGCATCTTCGCGGTAGTATTTTCTTTATATGGAACATCATATTTTTATCTAATCATGGTTAGAAATTTATTCATAAGTAGATTAATAAGAAGAATAATTAAAACTCGCATCTATTTGATTCTATACAAGGAAATTTATAATATTATCAATAATTTGGTATATTAACATGTTCTTATACTTCTTCAAAAGCCCTGTCGAGGATCATTATAGAATCCAATGATATCCCAGATCCCAGGTTAGTATCACCGTTGAGAGAACTCTATGTGCTTTCTTCACAACCTTCCTCTGAAAACATTTGACATCGAATAACTTCCTTAGGAATAGTTATGGGGTCACCATCAGTTGTCACATGATTTTCTAGTGCATGTGACGAACCATAAGTATGACAGGATAAAATTCAGTTGTTGTTACATTTAACATATTTTAAAGAACTATTGATTTCCAAGAGGTTTCCTCATAAGAACATGAGAAGGGCTCAGAAAGTACATTGGATAATTTGGCCTTAGTGCCTCTTCAAGAACCACCAGGATTTTAGGAATTTGTTTATTTTCAGAATCACCCTTCATAGTTCCTCAAATATTATCATTATTTTCTTTTAAATAATAATTAGATGAAGGTCTGTAAAATCTAGGAAGTTTGAACATTTTTTCATGAATAAGCCTAAAATTCAAGTTATTAGGAAGGTTTACCACTACATAGAAATAATTTAACCATGGTATTTATTCTTCAATGATTCTATTTCTTCACCTTCTTAGGAGGACATGTATCATCATTTACAAAAAAAATGTATTAGAGAATTCAATAATCTTTATATCTCATCCTCCATGGACTGTTGGCATAGAGATATTTCCCCTAATTCCCAGGGTGATCCAATATATCCAAGAGCACTAAGAGCTGGGATATATCTTGGAAATGAAACTTCATTAAATTTTTCATTAGACAAATGGAAGTTAAAATGATATTTCCCCTAAGTAACAATGCTTTGACTACATTCAAATTGCAAAGGTGAAGGGAATTTTGAGAAAAAGGAAATGTACATCTTCAAGATCCACAAAGTCATAATATTCTTAATCAAATGAAAGATCAATCCCTTCATTGGTACAACAATCTATCATTTCTTTCACACGCTTCATGGTTGGAATTGATTATCCAGTTTTATATATGAGCATTTACAGCTATTAGATGTATGTTCTCACTTCATTATGATTGTTCTTAAATAGAATATTAGAAGAGACCCATATATACTCTATTCCTAGAATATGAAATCCTTCAAATAGATCTATCCACATGGTTTCAGAAAAAAAAAATGAAAACTTTTCCATGTTTGAATATCCTCTGGTCATATATATTCAGAGTACTCCAAGAGGGTTGTGAAGAGGAACATGAAGTTTTGGATTTAAGATTCATCCTAATTCTAGTATCCCCATATCAGGGATGAGAAAATGGGACATGTCGCCCTTAAAACTAATAGACACTAGATCGCCTCGTTACAGCCTCTGTAGGGATTGTTGGGGAGGTTCTCTTAACTCTGACAGGTGCATTATATCTGGAATGAGGTTTCTTTTGTGAATTTGGATCCTCATCACCTCCACCATTTAATTCTAGTGAGTCGTACCCTGATGATGAAGAATTACCATCCAAAACAAAGGGGTTCCACCCTACTACCTATATTAATACCCAATCGAAGGATATAAAGATTTAATACCCCTTCAGGTTAAGATGCAGCCCTATTTTCATCTTACTAAATAGTCAATCTGGTTATTGCATCAACGAAAGGTAAATAAATATTACAGTAGTCTTCTCAATATATGTCAACAACCATAGTGGTCTGGTAACCATATTATGTTGATCTAATATAACATGCACAGGGGGGATACATTAATGTTTTACAAAATTTTATTTGATGTGAAAATATATAAGGAGTATTTACCTCACATATGATTTATCCATCAATCCGGGTGACCAATACACCATCTTTGCAAGCTAACGTGTATTCCCTTAGCTCTAAACCATCCATCCCATTGTCAATAAATCACCCTGTTGGTAGATTCCCAAAATGGGAAAATATGAAATTCCTTATACGTAATCAAAATTTCATTGATATCATAAGTGTTCAGAGACAAAGGTGAAATACCAAAGAAATCTTGAACAGATGACAAGAAAGAACTTACGAAGACATGCACACCAATTTTCCCACCATATGTTCTGAAATGAGTGTCGATCTACCCTCATAACTCCTGGAATGGTCCCAATATTCTAAAATGAGTCTTTCTTATATAATTATGTAGTAAACTCTTATAAATCTTCTCTGAAATAGGAGTGGCCAGCCCTACCATCCTTTTCCCAGCAATCATCGCTATGACAAAAAAATTTCCCACCTTCACACCTCCATCAAAAACTGAAACTGGTAATAAATACACAATGATCCACATGGAAAAATAAACCAAATAGATGTATATTCATTTGAATTTTAAATTAGGAATTATGTCCCCACATGTCAAACTCTCCTTTCTCTAATGATGACCAAAAAGTATCATGTGAACCTCTCTTCTTTACCTTTGGATTGCTGGTCGGTCGAGTGATGGTGGGACCTTTTTCCATCTTCTTTACAATAAATATTTCTATCCTCTCTTCTAGATAAATATCCCTTCTTTTGTGGGACATCATGGCGGTATTATTATAGGGTTTATAAAAAAATTTCATCAACTGATGAACTAAGGACCGTGTCTTCTCTGAGTCATTCTAGGTCACCATGAGGGGAATAAACTCATTATAAATATCTCCTAGGATTGGAGGTCCAATGATGTTGTATACATCCAAAAAACTGATTCCAACATCTCTATGTGTAAAATTGAAGGTGTTACTTTCTGTAATCCTTCATCTTAGTAACTCCCACCCAAAATCATCACATAGTATTTTCCAACCCATACACCCTCAGAGAAACTAACACATTTTATGTAATATGTATATTCCTAACTTATCTTTTTCACCTAGTATTCCCACACCCATTTAAGTTTTACACCCATACAGGGCAGAAATCATGGCATTTCTTCCTACCACAAGATTGATCAGTCATAGAAACTCTAAATATGGGTTAATAATAGTGTGACTTTAGCTCAGGTGTGTGTGCTTTCAAATATAGAGCACACGGGTAGTGATGCACGATATGAGACTTATCTGCTATCCCAACATTATCATATGATCCCGCAATAGAAACATTAGTAGATGCGAATGTGGTTTAATCTTGGAACCAAGAAAGTCGGATACAGTTCATCATGTTCAGAATATTGACTTCCTATAGATGGCCATAACTATAGAGAGGGAAAAAAGTGCTTAGTGGAAAATTGAAATGATATTTCTTCAGATATTTTCTATTACTGGGAGTGTAGTATCACAGAATTCAAATTAGTCCTGACTAAAAACCTTCATCATGTAATCAATTCTATTACTCACCAATTCATTAGTGGTTTCAATTGTTTTGGGAGCCATTTTACCTGCAAAAGGGATAAAAAAAACTCATAATTAATAAAGTTCATTTTTTGATTTTTTGACAACGGAATTGATAAAACTGAGAAAGGTGTTATGGTGAAGAAGTATGAACATGGCGTGCAAGTATAAAACTGAACCACATGTATTGTACCCCAATTCTAGCATAAAAATAAAAAACATATAGCAGAATCGTGACTAAACAAGAAGTATCCAAGTGAAAGAAACATGTACACTGAGAGCTAGATTTCCAGTAGTTGGAAGAATTTTTGCTAAAGTGTAGACAATATATATAAGCAATGCAAGTTACATTGCATGCCAAAAGCTTTCGCAGTAGATATTATGTGTGTAAGAACCTGGTTCTTGTTTTTGAGGTACAAGTTTCTTCTTTACCTTTTTCCTTAAGTGTTTTTGTAGAAATAAGGAAAATGGGGAAAAATCCCAAATTTTGTGGGTACACACTGTGTACTTTTCCCAACATTGTGTACTTTTCCCAACATTGTGTACTTTGGCCATGTGGGATGGGTACACAGGGTGTGTAGGCCTGTCGACAGTGAAGGGTGTAAAAACTAACTACACGCCATGAAATTTTATTTACACGCCGTGTAATCAGTCGGTAGGTGAACAGTTTGGCGGTGGGTGTAACCATCTACCAAGAAACAATACACGTAGTGTATTCAGAAATACACACCGTGTAATAATTTTGATAGATGAATAGTGTGGCGGTGAAAAGTAGAAGCCAGAAGAATAGTTAAATGATGAAAATTACATGTTGTGTACTTGAGAGTACACACTGTGTAGTTTATTTTTTCACTTAAAATGGGCAGAATATTCCTCTTCTGATAGATGAATCTTAGAACACTGGAGGAGCTCGGGAGAGGTGGTTGGACCGTGGAGGAGCTCCCGATCGCATTCCGGAACTTAGATTCTTCCATCATTAATCTTGTTGGAACCACATGGGTAAGATATTCCTTCTCCTTGAGTGCTTCTTACCAATACTTTCTTGAGGGGATGTTATTTGGGTTTGAATGAGATATCATTTTTCACAGATCTACGTTGTTCTCGAACATTTTGGAAGGCATAATTCTCGTATATCGATCAGAGAAGATCAAGGTAGGTGGTCTTTTGTTTAATTCCAATTGTCATGTTGTTTTTGGGTACTTTTGTGCTATGCACCCATGTTTGGGGTGTCATATGGCTGTGTCCTTGACCAATTAAATGCCTAGAATTTCATAGGTAATTTAATGAATATTTATAAACTGTTATCTGGGATCATTGCTTGGATCTTGGGCCACCCTGTGGGTGTGTTCCCTTGTTTAGCTATTTGGTCAGGATACCTGAGGGTATGTCGTTATTATCGAATTCTTGAGTTTTCTTGAGTGGAAAAGTATATAAATTATTTTCTTATGTGTTCGGATCATCCCAATTACTTTCTTAGCATGAGGGAAATGTTTTTTTAGCCTGCGGGAAAGTTTCTATTCAGCCTAAGGGCACATGTTTCATTTAGCATGAGATAAATGTTGCATACTCCTGAGGGAAGTTTCTTCCATACCTAAAGGCATTACCTTGTATGCCTGAGGGAAATATTTGTTATGCTTGGGGGAAATCACTTGAGGGTTTTGATTCAGATGAGCCTGAGGGCACGGTTCTGAATAGCCTGACGATGTGGTTCTGATTACCAGAGGGTATGGTTTTTCAGGTCTGAGGACTCTATTTACTTTGCATATTTCATATGTTATACCTACCAAGCTAAAGCACAGTCTTGGTATTGTTTTACTATGTACTTGTTAGATAACTTGTTGTAGTTATGCTACTACACTGTATAAGAGATTGTCGGCTGAGGATAGGTCTCGAAAACTTACAATTAAATTATATTGAATTGTTAAATAATAATTAAATATAAATGGAACTGGTAGGAATGTTTATTGTTAGTAATTCCTGGTTTACTACATTTCATTACTGCACACTTTTGTTGCAAAAACTCTCTGACAGTTGCACATGGGCCTTTGGTGGTTGCCTTCTAGGATTTATTCCTCAAGCCCTATTTGGGTCATGTCATGGGCCCAAAAATATTATATTGCTGAAGGTTTTGATAGTGGAAAGGGACCCTACACAGGTACTTTATTTTTGTAGAGAAGTAAGAGAGAATGAGACCGATCTTAGGATTGCGATTTTTTCAAGTTCCTACTGTACTATTTTGTTTTGCTTTTCTATACTTTTATTATATTGTATTTGATAGTAGTGTACTCAGCATGAATAATTTTGTAGATATATGAAAAATTGCATCATTATATATGTATGAGTGTCATTTATATTTCCTTCTATTGTCCATTTTTACATTATATTTTTTACTGCTTCCGCTGTTGTATGTTTATATTTATTTCCACTTCATTACACTTTAACAAATGAGGGCATAGTATCCTCACTATCAGACCTAGGCCCTCGCTACAAGTCGACAGCCTTTGGAATTTGGGGAAATGCACTTACGGTCATGTGACCAACCGGGGTTGGGGCACCCATTTTGTGGCACCCAGATCCGGGACGTTACAAAGTGGTATCAGAACAGTTTTCTGTTCTTTGAGTTATTTTATAATTTTCCGATGATGGAAAGAGATAGATTGTTAAGGGTTTCGGTAATAACTAGGCCCGAGAGTCATTACCATTTTTACAGGTTAAGACTAGACTTCCTCGAATTAAATTGTGGTTTTCTATTTATGATTATTAGAGTTGATTTGATTTTCACCATTCGGTGACACACTTGTGGTGTGTTGTTTATATTTTTATACTGGGTTCTATTTTAGTCACAACCCGATGAGATGAGGGTATTCAATCTCAAGCATCATTTGGGAACATGTTAGAATCACATTCCATGTAGAGTTTCCATGCCATATAGGAGAATTAGAAATTGCATATTGTTGTGATAGATGTTGTGCTAGAAAAGGTATGTTGTTGTGATATATTCCTTGATAAAATACATTCAATTTAATATGGTATTGTTATGTAAAGTTCTAGGAATGAATTCCAAAATATGGTTTTTGAGGACTATGGGCCCTCATCAACAGGAATTTGGTGGATCATCATCTTTTTTACTTTGGTTATAACATGCATAAGATGCAAAGATATGATTTGCAGTGAGTATGGACCATAAAAAATTGGAATTTGGAACTTATGTGTTGGTTTTAGAGTTGTTCTGGGATCCTGAGTAGTTTCTAAGGATTACTGTTTGGAAAACCCAGAATACATGTTGTGTAGTTTTGATTACACATAGTCTAATCTTCTGTCCGAGATAAAATGGATATAAAATTAAGTACACACCATGTACCATAAGTACACAACATGTAGTTTCTAACCGTGTCATAGGCCGTGTAGGCAGAAACATAAGTTGGGAAAACTATAAGGGTACACGTCGTGTACCGGTTGTACACATTGTGTCCTGTGGACCCTGTGTCCACTCATGTAACTAACAACCCAGATGGAGGAAATCATCGTTTACACAAATCGTTTCAATGACGAAAACACTAGGTAGTTTGACCTGGGGATTCAGTCATGTAACTAACAAACACGGGTCGGTGTTACCTATTCTAAAACAAGCCACATACCCGAGGGACCCGCCGTGTAGTCTTGACCGGTGAGAGGCCATGTGGACTTGGCCATGTGGCTGGGAAAATTGGATGGTGTACACACCATGTGCATGAGTAAAATGACATGTATAGGTAGCTGAGTAGCCGACCGTGTCACTAACAAAATTGGTAGTTTAAATCTAAGCAGTACATGTCGTGTCTATCTGGAACACGCCATGTAGTCTGAGATTTGTAACCGGTCGTGTGTGTAAATAACAGGGGTCGGTGAAGCTCATTTAGTACATGCTGTGTAGATCTTTTACACACAATGTAGTCTCATTCAAAGGAGAGCTATGTGGATATGTCCTATAGAAGGACTCAGGAAGGGGAAGAAAATTCAATTCCATGCCATGTGTTTGGGGTGTTACATGACTAGTTTGGGTAGAGAGCATGCCCATGTGGAAGACTTGAGGTAACATGTCGTGTAATTATTATACACGGCATTTAGTCTTGTTTAGTGAATATTGAATGTTTTATTTCACTTGTTGCTTCTTACACACATTGTTTCAGTCCTTGATGATCTTAATTTGAGGTGTGTTTGACCATGTAGAGTCATTCCATCAAGATGACCACAAGTTGTTTTCCAGGAGAGCAGCAACGAGTATACTCCAAGGATGGTAGGCCATGGGCTACCAATGGATCCTCTAGCAGAGCCAGATGTGGTGCCAGACATTATACAAGAAAAATGAGTGGAGGTGCAGTTCCGTGAAGGATTCATGAGGTTTATGCAGATCTTCCTGGGAGCACTGCCTGCTACCACATCTATGGTAGACCTGACATGTATATTCTAGCAGCAGCATCCACCTATGTTCTTAGGGTATGGTGGACCACAGGAAACAAAGTCTTGGATAAGTTCTTTGCCGAAAATTTTCAAGCATCTGGAGATGCCTCTTTGGCGGAGGTCCAAGCTCGCTACATACATGCTATGTGATTCTGCTATGAGATGGTGGGATGTTACCACCCAGATCGATAATCATAGAGACATGGCATGTGAAGATTTTCAGGAAGTCTTCTATGACTTTTTCTTCTCGAAGACGCTGAGGGAAGATAGAGCTATAGAGTTCATGAATCAATAGTTGGGTGATATGTCAGTAATTGGCTACTCTTCCCACTTCACTGAGCTACTACACATCACACCTGTTCCGGTGGGAGATGAGGCCTTGAGGGCTTGACACATTGAGGATGGTCTTCAGTATGATATCTAAGCACTGGTGAATGTTTTTAGGCTACCTACAGTACATGTTGTTGTGATCCAGGCACTGATTACTGTGAGGAACCTGTGAGAAGGTAGTGGTGTAGGCTAGGGTGGTTCGACACCAGTTTATAGTACTATTCATACCATTACGAGGAAGAGGTAGATAAATTTCTCTCAAGGTGGCAGTACTAGTTAGAGGAATTCTCCAGGTGGCCCATTGATGTGCTAATAGTGTGGTAAAGAGGGGAACAAGAGACCTTAGTGTCCACGTGACCCATTGGAGTGCCGCACTTGCATCAAGATGGGTTATATGTAGCGAGTTTGTAGGGAGTTTCCACCAGTGGCTAGTGAGTGTTGTTCTATGCAGACCCTGCATGTTGGAGCAAGGCCAGCAGCTTCTTACTAGTCAGGGAATTGGGATATGTCGAGGCGCTCAGGCCGAGGTGGTGGTCGTGGCTGTGGTATCCAGACACAAGGATCTTAGAGGCAGCAGGGTGGGTCTGCTTAGGGTAGCCAGACTATGTCGCAGGGCCACGACACTGGGCAGGCATATGTAGTGCAACAAACCCAACAAGAGCAGGACCCCATACCATTTACTATCAGAGGTACTATTATAGTGGCTTCTATTTTGACTTCTATACTTTTCGAAACAGGTTCTACACATAGATGTATATATGTTCCCCTTGTGAAGAGACTTGGGATATGTGTTTCTTCTTCTTCTAATATGATGATGCTAGACACTCTGATGGAGATTAGAACAACAAGTGTGTGTTAGTCCAAGGAGTGACCCATAGAGGTTAGTGTGTTCCACTTTCTCTGGGACCTCAATGTCTTAGAGATAACAAGATATGACAACATTCTCAATATGGACTGGTTGGTACCCTTTCAAGTAATTGTGGATTGAAATAATTGCAGGGTGAGTTTCAGGTCACCCGAGGGTAGAGAGTTTCTATATAAGGGAGAATGGGATGTCCAGGTGAGCCGAGCTGGACCTGAGCATCATGGGTGAGGTGGAGTGACATCCTAGATTGTGAGTTTATATCTGGATGACTAGGAAACATGTCAGAAGGATTTCCCTCCAGTGGTTGATCGTTTCAGGGATGTCTTCCCAGAAGACTTTTCATGTCTACCTCCAGAGTGATAGGTGGATTTCTATATTGATATTGTGCCAGGAGCACCATCGGTGTCCATTCCACCTTATAGGATGGATACAAAAAAATTGCAGGAGCTCAAGAGGCATTTAGAGGAGTTATAGGAAAAGGGTTTCATCTGACACAACACTTCTCCATGGGGTTCTCCTGTCATGTTTTAAGAGAAGGTAGACGATACCCTCAGACTTTTTGTTTATTATCAGAAGTTGAACCAGTTGACGGTCAAGAAACGGTGTCCCTTTCCAAGGATTTCTGATCTTTTTGACCAAATTTTTGGAGAAAGAGTGTTCTCTAAGATTGACATTAGATCCAGATATCATCAGTTATACGTTAGACCATCAGATATACCCCTTACAGCTTTTCGGAGCATATATGGTCTATATGAGTACTTGGTCATGTCGTTCAGACTCACGGATTCGCCAATGGTTTTCATTGCTCTAATTAATGATGTCTTCCACCCTTATCTGTGTTCTTTTGTGGTAGTCTTCGTGGACGATATCTTGGTGTACACTCACACTTGACACGACCATGCTACCCATCTTGAGTTCATTTTGAGTATACTAAGAGAGCATCTGCTATATTCTATGCTATAAAAGTGCCACTTTTGGATGGACCAGATTCACTCCCTGGGTCATATCATCTTAGAGGCAAGAGTTGTAGTAGACCCAGAGAAAGTCGGAGCAGTAGTTTCTTGGGATCAGCCTAAGAATGTGTTTAATATATAGAGTTTCTTGGGTATGGATAGTTACTATAGATACTTTATACAAGAGTTATCCTACTTAGAAGCGCCGTTGACGGGTTTGAATAAGAAGGGTGTGAAGTTCGTTTGGTCAGAATCTTGAGAGACAGATATTTAGGAGACGAAAGAAAGGTTGACATTAGCACCAATCCTGATACTTCTAGAGAAAGGGAAGAGCTATACAGTTTACTGTGATGCATCTGGTATTGGGCTGGGAGCGGTGTTGATTCAGGGTGATCGAGTACTTTCGTGCAGGTCTCGGTAGTTGAGGCCACATGAGAGGAATTACCAAACACATGATATCGAGTTGGCTGCATTTGTTCATGCATTATGCTGTTAGAGACATTATCTCTTGGGAAAACATTTTTTGGTGTTTCTCAAATATATATTTACCCTGCATGACTTGAATTTTAGACAGCGAAGGTGGGTTGAATACCATTAGTACTATGACTTTGAGCTTTCCTAATCACCTAGTTAGGGTAACACAGTTGTTGATGCACTGAGTAGGAGGACTCAGTTACACACAGTATAGGAGGCTAGCGGTGAGTGGAAACTGATGGATTTGTTCTATGAGATGCATTTGGAGGTTCATGATAGTCAGGGGATAGACTATCTTTCTTTCTTAGCTGTGACTTCTGCCCTCTTGAATAGAGTGAGGATGAGATAACTATATGATTCAGAAGGCCTAGTTCTGTGGGAGTTGGTGGAAGGTGAGGAAACTCCTCTTGGTTAGACGATAGGTGATGATTAGGTATTGAGTGTCCATGGATGAGTCTGGGATCTAGGGGATATGCACGAGGAGTTGATGCGAGAGTTTCATGCTTTAGCTTTGGCAGTGCATCTCAGAGTTACCAAAATGTACCATGACGTGAGACGTCAGTATTGGTGGACAGGTATGAAATGATAGGTAACTGGTTTTATGACGAGATGTTAAACCTATCAGAAGGTGAAGGCAGAGCATCAGAGGCCAGCAAGATTGTTACATCAGTTACCCATCCCGGAGTGGAAATGGGATGATGTCACGATGGAATTCTTGATTGGGTTACCGAGGTCACCTCAATGAAATGATGTTGTATGGGTTGTTGTGGACAGACATACGAAGGTATCTCACTTATTTACGATCAAGCAGACCATCAGTGTTGATGAGCTCAAAAAGTTGTATATCTGAGAGGTGGTATGTCTTCTTGGGGTCCCTTATTCTATCATTTTATATTGGGACACCCGCTTTATGTCTCTTTTCTGGTTGAGTTTTATGAATGAACTGGGTACCAGGTGTTTTTGAGCACATATTTCCACCCTCAGACCGATGGCTAGTCAGAGTGTACGTTACAGGTGCTTGAGGACATGTTGCGTGCATGCGTCATGGACTTTGGGGGATCTTGGGAGAAGCACATACCCCTAGCCGAATTTACTTATAATAATTGTTTTCTGGAAACTATTGAGATAAAACCTTATGAGTCTACATATAGTAGGGCATGATGATCCCCCTTGTGCTGGTAAGAGGTTAGTGAGGTAGCTTTACTAAGACCATGTCTCATGTGTGAGATGTCAGAGCTGGTCTAGTTGATTCAGAAGCAGATGGCTACTACACAATATCATTAGAAATATTATGTTGATCACTGTAGAAGACCCATGGAGTTCGTGGTCTGGGATCAGGTTTTCTAGTGTGTTTCAATGGGGTTGGGACACAGGCGGATCAGGAGATAGTGTAAACTTTCACAGAGGTATGTGGGGTCGTTTGAGATTTTGGAGAGAGTCGGGCTGGTTTCCAATCAGGTGTAGTTTCCAAAAAGGTATCGGTCCATGCAAGACATCTTCCATGTATCTTAGTTGTTCCATTATCAATCAGACCCGTCTCACATATTGTAGCCCAAAGAGGTTGAGATTTTGGCCAATACATCCTTTGAGAAGCATCTGATTCATATTTTTTATAGGAGCATGATGTTTCTCCGAGGCTGGTCTGTTCCTCTCGTACGGGTGCTATGGCAGTATGGCCGAGTGTAGGATGAAACCTGGGAGTGGGAGACTAAAGTACATGCTCAGTGGCCAGAGTTGTTCTGAGCACTATCTTCACCACCCTTGGAAGGGAAATTAAGGGACAAATTTCTTTTAGAGGGGAAGTTTGTAAAAACAGAGTTCTTATTCTTGAGGTACGAGTTTCTTATTTTCCCTTTTTCCTTATTCGTTTTTGTAAAAATAAGGAAAATGGGGGAAAATCCAAAATTTTGTGGGTACGCGCCATGTCCTTTTCCACACGCCGTGTACTTTGGCCACGTGGGATGAGTACACAGGGCGTGTAGGCAAGTGAATAGTAAGGCGGTGGGAGTAACCACTAGCAGAGCGACTATACACGCTGTGTATTCAGAAATACACGCTGTGTAATCATGTTGATAGATGAACAATGAGGTAGTGAAATGTAGTCGTCATAAGAACAATTAAATGATGAAAAGTACACGCTGTGTACTTGAGAGTACATGCCGTGTAGTTTGTTTTTTTCGCTTAAAACGGGAAGTAGCCTCCTTTTTCAATAGAGGGAACTTAGATTGTTGGAGGGGCTTGAGGGAGGAGGTCGGATATTATAAGAGCTCTCGATCGCACACCTAAACTCGGATTCATCCGTCGTCGATCTTGCTGGAACCGCGCAGGTAGAAAATTTCCTATCCTTGATCCCTTCTTACAAATTATTTCCCAAGGGGATATTACATGGGTTTGAATGAGATATCGTTTTTCCCAGATCTACATTGTTCTCGGATGTTTCTGAAGGCTTCGTTGGCATATATCGATCATAGGAGATCGAGGTAGGTGGTCTAATGTTTAATTCCAACTGCCATATTGTTTTTGTGTACCGTTGAGCTACGTGACCATGTTTGGGGTGTCTTATGGATGAGTACTTGACTAAATAAATGCCAAGAATTGCTTAGGTAATTTAATGAATATTTATAAACTATTATCTGGGATCATTTCATGGATCCATGGCCACCCCATGGGTGCGTTTCCTTGATTAGCCATTTGGCCAGGATACCCGAGGGTATGCCGTAATTATAGGATTCCTGAGTTTTCTTGAGAGGAAATGTATATAAATTTCTTTCTTATGTGTTGTACTTAGCCCATTTACTTGACTAGATTTAGGGAAGTGTTTTGTTAATCTTGAGGGAAATTTTCTATTCAGCCAAAGGGAAAGTCTTTCATTTGGCCTGAGGGAAGTGTTTCATATTCTTGAGGGCAGTTTCTTCCAGGACTGAGGGAATTACCTTGTGCACTTGAGGTAAATATTCGTTATTCTTGAGGGAAATATCCTAAGGGTTTTGATTCTGACTATCCTAAGGGTGTGGTTTTGAATAGCTAAAGGGCTTTGTACTGATTACCTGACGGTAAGGTTTTTCATGTTTGAGGACTCTGTTTAATTTTCATATTTCATATGTTATACCTACCAATCCAAAGCACAGGCTTGGTATTGTTTTACCATGTACATGTTAGATAGCTAGTTGTTGTTATGATGCATCACTGTATAGGGGATTGTCAGCTAAGGCTGGGTCTCAAAAACATACAATTCAATTATATTAAATTGTTAAATAATAATTAAATAGAAATGGAACTGGTAGGAATGTTTATTTATAGTACTTCTTGGTTTACTGCATTTCATTACTGCACACTATTGTTCAGAAACTCACTAACAGTTGGGCACGGGCCTTTGGTGGTTTCCTACTAGGATTTATTGCTCACACCCTTTTTGGTTCATGTCTTGGGGCCAAACATGTTATATTTCTATAGGTGTCGATAATGGAAACAAAAACTATACAGGTACTATATTGTTTTAGAGGAGTAGGAGATCATGGGACCCAGCTTAGGCTTGTGATGCTGTTGAGTTCCTACTGCACTGTTTTGTTTTGCTTTGTTGTACTTGTACTGTATTGTATTTGATTGCAGTGTATTCTGTTTGACTGCTTTTATGAACATAGGACATATTGCATCATCATATATGTATGACTACCAGTTATCTTTCCTTGTATTGTAAATTTCAACTTTATATTTTTTACTTCTTCCACTGTTGTATGTTTATATTTATTCCCGTTGTGCTAAACATTGAAAAATGAGGGCATAGTTTCCCCACTATCAGACCCAGGGCCTCACTACAAGTCGACAGCGTCTGGCATTTGGGGAAATGGGCTTCAGGTAATGTGGCCAATTGGGTTTGGGACACCTGTTGAGTGGCACCTGGATCTGGGAAATTATAGTGCGCCTATTTACCATGTTCGGTACAACTTGAATGCCAAAAAACCTTTTTTCTTATATATTACTTTACCTTAGTACAATATCCAATTTTAATTACAGATCATATTATAGGGGGAGAATTTGTTGAAACTCTATTCCGTCACAAATTCTAAAAAATGACAAATGAAAATACAAATTAAAAAATGGGAGAAAACACATGAAGAAAATCATGATTTTCATAGTCTTGAACATTATATTTCCTATGTCTAGAAAAAACACCATCAGTGTCCAATACACTTGTGAAACCAATATATTTTTTACCTAGGGTCCTATTTTTTTATAAATAGACCCTTGGAGACATTATTTGTGCAGAAAAAATTCCGTGAAGTCTAATTGCTGCTCTGGTTTCCCTAGTGCTCTTCCCAAGCCATCTGAAACTTTCCAAGTATTTCATTAACACCTAGAGCGGATGATTTATGGGAGTATACTTGAACATAGGTCATTTTAGTGTTTTAAATCCATAACAATTGCATGCCTAAATCTCCCAACCTACCTAAATCTGAAACACCTGTGCACCTCCTAGGCACGTGAGCACCCCACCTATCTGATTACATGTGAATACTCTTGAAGGCTTGAGAAAAGTCTCTCCCGAGTATTAAAATCTAGGTTGTTCATCACATAGGTCAACATCAGGTCACCCCATTCTACTTGCACGCCCATACATGGATGCCAGTACCTACATGGTCACACTTCAATGATTTACATACTCTCTTCATTCTACAAGCCCTTAATCCCTCTTCAAATCCATTCATGGAAAGACTTCTTCTTCATTAGCTCCCTTATCTGAAAGGTATTCAGATGAGACCTCCACTAAAACATCATGACTTATCTAACCTTAAGGAAAGACACATTATCTTGTCTACTATTTGATTTCTTATATCCAAATTTAGAGGTTTCCCACATTTTATTCACAATGGGGTTATAATTCAGGGAGTGTCCGCGGGTTTCTCTATCCAGTCACATGGACCTTTGTGGAAGGAACAATATTTGGTTGCTTCTGGTTTGGAGGATTATGCTTTTTGTATTGTCCTTCCCTTTTCATCTTTATGACCCAAAACCTAAGGTCTCGGATAGGGAATGTATGGGTCACAAATTATTTTCCATTCATGAAAATGATAAGTCTCTCTCCCCTACCATGATCCACAAGGGAATAAATCCTACTGTAATCCCCTAACCTTTAATGTAGGATGTTGTATCCTTTATACTCTCTAAATTCTTCACATTCACTCTACCATACATTGGTAGCTTTTCCAATGTGATGTTAATAGAGGAAAGGAAGGTGGCCTCACCCTCTTCCCTAGTTTCCTCGCCCTCATCCACTTTCGTTGCCATAGGTGTGCCATCTTCCACCAATGGAGGAGGAAATGTGTGGGCGTGTTTGTTGTATATTTCACATCATCTTTTTTATCACAATGACCATTAATCACATGGTCTTATATATTCATGATGATTACAAAATTTCCACAAACAATCATGGTGAATGAACTTCGAAGACTCTAATTTCCCCCATAATTGGGATACATAGGATGCCTTCTCAGGGCCTGATCGCACTGGATATCCTCGTCATGAATCCAACCATAAGTTTCTTAATATGTGCATCATCCTTCAGAATAAGCCCCAAATTAAACCCCCTATCGACAATGAATCATTTTCTCGACATAAGCCCAAACACATTTCCCTCAAAGGACTATACTCTCCTATGAGACTTATCAAACTATGTAATATTTAATTCCCACCTACATGGATAAGTAGGAAGAATCCCTGATGTTCAAACCCAGGACATCAAATCAACCCTATTCCTCATGGTACATTTTCTCAATAGGGTCTAATCATACTTGGAAACCCATATTATTTCCATGTTCTTTAGGCTTCTTCATTATAAGTCCCACAACAAAACTTTACTAAGAACCATTCTCTTAGATATCCTTATCACATAAAATTAAACTGTGTAGTTAGGTATATATCCCACGACCTTTAAAGGTGTGTTGTGTCCCCCTAAGTGGCACCGAAGTACAAGTCTCTAGATTCCTTCCAATAGGATACATCAGTAGCCCATTTCATGGGTATGATCCCAATATCAAAACTATCCTTCATCTAGTTTTATAACAATAAATTCTAGAGTACCCCACTGAGTATCTTAAATAATAGTATCATCATAATGAAGATTAAAAGAATCTCTAAAGAGAATATGAGAGGATACCATTGGTGGAGAACCTCGAATACATATGAATATATCAAATTATGAATAACCTCATATAAATATGGATGAATCTAAATTTCGCACTTGTTAATAAGTGATTCAAAATTATAAAGTAAGCCTATGTTATACTTGGTTAATTAATACGAATTCATGGAAATGTCTTAAATTTATAAAGAGTGTCCCATAGTAAAAAATAATCCCCCCCAAGGGTGGGATGAGCCCGACCTACCATCCTCTCGACTAATGCAGGTTCTTAAGTATGACAATGTTATAATTTAGCAAACACATTAATTCATATTTATGGTCCTTTTTTAGATGATTAACTTTGGGATGTTTCCAGTTCCATGAATAAATCCTATAAAAATCGCTTGGAAGTAGTGATTCTTAAACGAGAACACACGATTTAAGGAACTATGAAAGAGTATCGACAATGATCACTGTGAATGATTTCACCCATTAAAATAACAAAAAATAACCAACAAATGTAAACATCACATAATTGATAATAATAACCAAATGAGGTACACGAAATTTTAGATTTAAGGTTTTCATATTTAACCAAACCCAAATGTGATAAAATGTAATGGGAAAAAACTATATGAATATATTTATGAAACAAGAGGAGAATCAGCTTGAATCTACCAAAATCAACACTTGAAAGATGTTGAACAATAGTAATGGGATCCACAATCACTTCCATAGATTAACATTCCTTTACCTAGGTAATACATGACAATGTCTACATACACCAAATGTTGTGTGGAGGGTGTGATCAAAATCCTGATATGGTTCCAAAAAAAATAAATATTCCATGTTGAAACATTAGAATATAAATCAACATTCACATTATGAAAAAAGTATATGAAACTTTTATAAGAAACCATTTTATGGAATATTTTCTCAAGAATCACTATTTAAATAAAACCCATTTTACAAATACAGTTGCTTGAAATAAAAAATACACAACATATAAAATATACCAAAGAATATAACTGCATCACATAAGCTACAAGTCATAAGAGATATCCATGGGACAATACCGATAAGATCATAGAACTAGTGGGACACTATGAACCTCAAAACTCAGTGATGAAAATCATCCAAATCTAATACCAATAGTGTTCCCATTCACTACTTACTAGAGGAGGTCCCAACCCAAAAATCTATTGGTATCCAAATTATAATCCAAAAGAAAAATAATTCCATGAATTAGCAACTATAGGGGATCCCATCCCAAAATTCTTCTGGTCTTTGATCATATCACATGTTTAGTTATTGTAGAAATTGTAAAACCTAATAGATGATTCTCGACCACATCCACTTCCAAATCAACTATAATACTATTTCTATATCTCCGTCCTAAAATACCTTGGATTTTAATTTTTCTGATATTCAATTTCACATGTTAAATAAATCATTATTTTCCCTTTAACGTTCAATGAACCATTATCATACAAAAAAACCACTTTCCATAAACAAAACCATTTTTCCATTTCCCATGCACTACCAAACCATTTTGAAATTTTTTTACACCACCTTAATGGCATAAATTCTATTTGTAAACCCAAAAGGAAATTTCACATATATAATCTAACCATTTTCAAGGTCCAATCCCTTTTTAAATTCATACTCACTTGAAAACCATTTTAAGAACATGATTCACAACATTTTCACAATTAAAAGAAACATGTTTGGGGAAAATAGAATCTAACATTAATAAAAACTCATTTCTCCAGGACAATCCACTTTCATCAAATTTTGACCTTTACATCTCTATGAGAACAAACTTCAAACCTTCCACAAAATGAATAAAACATATTTAATAATAACCTAAAAAAAAAATTAAACATAACCACTCTCATTTAGATTAATTATTTTAATGATATTTTATTCTAAAAAATATTTTAAAAAAGTGTTTTCACCAAAAAAATAGTATAAAGAACACATTTAAACACTAAAGAAAGCAGTACAAACTCATATAATAATATAAATGGATTGAACCACCTACCTCACTCATGGAATCATCCTAAAACTGGTCCAAAACCATAATATAACCACCAAAAGACCCTATAATGGAAATATAGAATAATGAACATCAAAACATCACAAAAAAACATTAGATCAAACCATTTTTTGGCCATACAACCTATTAGAAAACATGAATCCAAGGAGTACTGAAGAAAAACCCTTGAAAGGTGGACAAATCATGAGAAAAGTGACTTTCAATATGATTAATTGATGATAAAAAACAAAAAAAAACCTCCATGTTGGAGGTCCAATGGATAAAGGAGGGGAGGAAGAGGTTACTGGGTTGGAAATCCCATCACGGAGTCAAAATTAATGGATCTCGGGTAAATATCAAAGAAGGAAAATGGTAAATTTCTAATTTTTAATGTCTTAGACAGGCCGTATAGTTATCCCATACAGTTTTCCAAACTATTTGACAATTGTGCATCCCTCACTGCCGATGTGGAACATTTCACTTGTTTTGACCCCTCTATATGACAAGCTATGCACCAACTATGTGGCATCCACTATCCAAAATGTTAGTTTTTTGCACTCTTACCTAGAGTTTGGCACACTATTTTCCCTAACCAGGTTCCAACCATGAGATACATACTATCAGGACCAAAATAAAAATTTCTCCCCAAAAACACAAGTGAAAACCCAAGGATAAATGATGTACTGAAAATAAACAATGTAATGCCTCTATATAATATAACATATTTGGAAATTCCCCTTCTATGAAAACATTCCTCCCCCAGAATTTCTACTCAAAGGTAGATCATAGAACAAATCTGGTTAATCATCCTCAAATAAATAGTTCCACTCACAGGTCTCATTCTCATCACTAAGATCCATACAAATAACTACAAACAACTACATAGGATTCATATGATGAAATATCTCCTATGAATCTATAATATGTACCGGCTGCATAATCACTAATAAATCAGGCTCTATTTTTCAAATCTTCCCAATTTAACACATGAGACGATACTAGGATATAATATTTCAGATAAGAGACATGGAAGACATCAATTATGAAGAAAAATATAACATGTATTCCACCTTACCAACACTCTCGATAATACAAAATAGTCCAACATACTTTGGTAGTAGCTTCGATTTCTTACCCAAATGATTGTGAACAAAGTGAGGGTCCACATTTATGAATATCCTATCACCCATAGAAAACCCCAATACTCAATGCCTCAAATAAGCAAAAGACTTATACAAACTCTTTTCAATATAAAACTACATCCCAATCACCATAAATATTTCGGATGTTTCTTTCATAAGGCTTAGTTTGAACAATGAGGTTTAGCCCACCTCATCCCTTCAAAATGGTGACCAACATGACTAACCATAAAAAGAATCAAATGGAGTTTTCAAATCAATTAATGGTAAGTATTATTGAATGAAAACTAATATAATTCCCAGTAGATATCCCACACACCTTCAAAATACAACACACATTCTCAGATTATGCCTTCCAAAATCTACTTCACTTGCTTTATCTGGTCATCTTTTTGAGGATGGAATTTCATAATCAACTTGACCTACAACCCCATGAACTTTTAAAGGGATTCCCAAATATGAGAGGTAAAATAGGGGTCGCTACATAAAAAATTTTGGATGGAAAACCGTGAAGCCTCATGGCCACTGAAATATACAACCAACCCAACTCATCCACCTTGGTTGAATCATTGATTGGAATTAAATGGGGTGATTTGTTCAGATGTTCAATTACTACCCAAATGGAATTCCTTCTTTGAGGTTAATGAGGAAAGAAAATAATAAAATCCATAGAGATCTCCCCCCATGTTCATGTAGGAATAGGTTGTGGCTAAAGAAAATAGGAGGGCCATTGTTTCTATTCAAGAATGTAATGACATGTTTATCATTGAAATCCAATGTTTTCCATGTCTCACCTCATACATGGACACAAAATACAAGGGAACAAATCATATTAAATATTGGTAGCACTAGGATGAATAACCTAATAAGATCGTCGGCTATCCATTATCACCTCCATCCTCAATGTCAACCCTTTACGGACAAAAATTCCTTAAGAGACAATGAAAATTCACAAGGAACATCTACACAATATTCATATTCCATATAATATAAGATCATCACATCACTCAACTAATTGTTTTTGAATTATCTTCATATGGGAAGGTGTCAGTTCGATAATGGATAAGAACTCACATCAAGTATGTTCCTTGGTCTCTAAGTTCAACTCATAAAAAATAATCCGAAAATCCTCCTCATCACTAGAATCTTTGAATGAATGACCCAGATCATTCTTACTGAAATCATATTCCACTACATTTCCTTTACATATGGTTTATATTATATCAAAATTTAAAAACATATGGTACTTAACCCAAGGATGATGCCTCAAATTCGGAACATTCTAGAAGAAAATGTATGATACGATATTGTAATCAGAATAAACGTCAAACTTCTCCCCAAAGAGTAATTGGTTCCATGCCTTTATGAATTTCATCACCACTACTAATTTTGGGTCATGGGATGAGTAATTATTTTATTTTGGTTGGTGTTTATGTGAACCTTATGACACCACATGGTCATCCTGCATCATCAAACACAAATTAATGATACTCGAGGCATTATAATGGATAATGTAAACCTTTCTAGATATCGGTAAGATCAAAATATGTGTCATGGTCAACCGATTCTTTAGATCTTAAAAGGATTCCTAACATTGTTGGATTGAATCAAATTTTACAACTTTTGGGGGAAGGACTTTCATAGATGAATAAATTCAAAAGAAATCTCGAACAAACCACCTATAATACTCTACCATGCCCCAAAATGATTTTGATTTAAAAATAATTCTTTAGTTGTAACCATGAAATGAATTCAATAATCTTCTCATGGTCCACTGAAACTATTTTTTTAAGATTACATAGTCCATAAACCTTTCCCTCGATCTAGAAGGCGATCATGGAAATTGTTTTCATAAAGTTGATGATCCTGAAGGGTTCCTAGAACAATTATGAAATTACTCTATAGATCTTCATCTTTCATAAAGTAGAAAATGACTTCATAATAAAATATCAGGTCAATGGAATCGATATAATGGTTGAACACCATATTCATTGGATCCATAAATTCCGATGGATGATTTGACAACCATAAAGCATTTTCCAAATACTCAAAGTTGGTGTATCTAATTTGAATACCTATTTTCAGAAAATAATCTTCTACATCTATGACATGGTGTTACACATAACCCATGTAAATCTTGGAAAAATAAATTTCCCCATTAATATGGTTGGAAAGGTCATCAATATGGGGAATGTTATATTTTTTTATGTTTATTATATTATTCAGCTTCTATGAATCAATAAAAAATTGAACATATCCATCATCCATTTTCAAAAAAAGAATTTGGGATACCCAAGGGGTCATGCTTGGTAGAATGAATCATTTGGATTTCATATCAAGTTTTTGTACCTCTAATTTCTTCAACTCAAATGGGGTTAAATGGTATGAGGAAGGACATATCGTCTCTATTTCTAGTGAAAAATCAATTGAGAACTTGACATGTCTCTATTAGGGAAAACCAGAGAAATCCTATAGAAAATATTTTGGGAAATCAACCACCAAAGGAAGTAATCCACCATTAATAGAACTATTATTTCCCTCAAACATGAGTGATGAGATTGGATAAACATGGTTACTCAATATTCAAAGTGGGGGTCTATAAAGTCTTAATTGAGTATCCCATTGATATCAAAAACATTGGAATATCCATCGGGTGTAAAAAACTCACTCACCGAATGTAAAAATCAATGTGTGCTTAAAAATGCATCATTTAATATTTGATTAGGATCATACCAAAAATATATATTTTTAAAAATGGAAAATCACATTCCATCTTTACCCCTAACACATTTAGTGCGCATGATAGACACCTAAAGCCCTACTATATCTTCATACTAATTGATGTTACCAACTCCGTCACATATGGAATAATATTTATTGGAATCCTCAACACACAAAAATGATAGGAAGAAATATAATTATGTTAATTATTAGTAACAAACAGAAAAAAATATAGAATATGAAATAAGAATGAAACATTGAAATGTTAGAATTCATGTTCCAAATACCATTAGTGCTTGATCCACTGCATGATGTTGTCTTACCTCAATATAACCCTTAGGGAGACCACAAGCTTGAAGCTCTTACCTGAACTGACACTATCAAGGAAAATATCTATCATTTACACTATGACCTATAAACTAATAACCCCCTATCCTATTCGGTTCTGACTAGGCTAACATCCCATTGAAATCTACATAACTTTTACCACTCTAATATGGGAATTCCAATCTTCAAAATCACTGCATGTTCAATATAGATTCACACCACTTACAAGGTCTGTACGAGGCTAATAATGCAGATCACATGTTCCCTACCATCCCCCATGAATAGAACATGTCAAACCAAGCATTAGAAGCCATATTAGAAGTCATCCTGGAAGGGTGACTTAATCTAAAACACCCCTTCATACCCTACTCATCTGATTTCCTCTTCTTCTCAAATAAACTTCCACTACCCATAGCCAACACTACACAATAGAAACAAGAATTTCCATTTGGATAAATTTATACCATCATGGCATGATCAACCCCCTCAGCATATGATTCCATTTTGAATAATAATACAAGATATCAGATCTATGGATGTGATTAAGTATATAACATAGAAGCCTTCAACTACTCATTGAAAATGATCTAAAGTATATATCAATCTTACTCTTGAAAGTGTTTTGCATACTCCATCATGATCTGGTTTCCCTGGATATGCTCTAAAAACTCCCAAAACCTAGTGAAGGACTTCATCCCAAGGTAATTATTCTCATTTAATACAACCTTAAAATCATCCCAACCCATATTACTATACTTATGATCTTGGACCACTGTGTTCGACCACTTCTGAATAAGACCATCTAATAAGAACAAATAATAATTCACTCTAATTTCCTCAGGGGTATCATGAAATTTGAACATAATCTCTCTTTTATCATTCCACTTTTCTTCTTCTTTGGGTTCTATGCTACCCTAGAAAAAAGAGATTTGTTCATGAAGAACATTTGAATTTTTTCCTTTCCAAGGTCGGGTTCAACTTCTCTAAAACATGCAAGACAAAACCCCACTATTTCACCCAAATCAATGAATTCCTAAACCACTACATCCAAAAATAATTGATTGATTGGTGACATAGAACATTCTACAACATCTTCTTATAGGTTCATAGGAATTTATAAAGGATTAATTTTACAACAACACAGAATAAACACAATAAAAACTCATCAATGCATATTATGATATATTCTCATAAAAACAACAACTCCCAAAAAAAATACAAACATAAAAACATAAAAAAATCCATCACAATATTAATAACTAGAGAAAAATTTACTACACCCCCACCCTATGTTTATATATATCATGAATTGTGTACTCTCACAAAGATGATATGACAAACCAAATTTCCCAACATCCCGTGGATACTTGAGTCACATCACATGGTGTGTTGGCTAGAAAACCCACTCTCAACCAGAACCTCAAGCCCCATAAATCCTCAATTCGGTATATCTATACACATAACAAATAATGAGAACTAAAAAGATCATAACATAGATCCGACACCATTTTTCCCCAATCCAATCAGGGGTGTGAGCCAACTCAACACCCGACTAGATTCATGGAATTTCTAGAATAGAATTCCAAATCCCCACAGGCTGGAATCTAGTTCTTGTGTGACAAAATTTTACATTGGGTATTATTTAACCAATTTAAATATCCACAAATAACAATCAAGGGTAACCATCAAATAAATGATAATCATAACCAAATTAGGTACAAAAATTTTCAGATACAATGTTTATAACAGTAAAAAAACCAAAAGTTCTACAGTAGAATATAAACATAAAAAATAATCCCAAAACCACCATGAATGAAGAGGGGAATCAACCCTAAGACACCAATATCAATATTTGTGTGATTTTAAACACTAAAAACTAGATCCACCACTGCCTCCAAGATACATCATTCCCTTACCAGGGTCATGTTGGAACTGTGGTGTTCTATGCATGATTTGGAGTGTGGTTTGTGTTTGTTGTCAATCATCAATGGAAGTTTGGATCATGTACCAGCAAAGAGATCATACCGTTCTAGCAGACAACAGTTTTGAAGGTGGCGTCGTTTCCCAGTGTTTGCCAAATTTTTGGGGTCCAAAATTTGGAGGTTGGTGAGCATCGCGAAAAATGGATTTCCAGGAAGATCATAAATTAATATGGCAAAGGAATGAATTTTGCAAAGATGGGATGCATGGAGTGGATTTAGTGAAGACAAGACAAATGGAGGCGGTGAGTCTTCGCGATTACGTCAAGCTTCGCGAACGGCAGAGGCTGGAGAGCTTCGCGGCGATGAAGGGCTTTGCGAGGGAGCTTCGTGGTGCGTCGCAAAGGTAAGTTGACGGTGATTATTCGCGACTACGTCAAGCTCCGCGAATGGAAATTTTTCATGGTGCTTCGCGATTTGGATAGAATTCCGGCGTAAACTTTGGAGCTTCGCGATTTGAGCTGACGTGGCACTGACTTCGCGTGGAAGGGTCGAGGGTCGGTGGAATTGCCTATAAATAGAGGCCGAACCCTTCGAGAGAAGAAGAGAGAATCTCAGAGAAAGTCCTTTGCTCTCTGTTCACAAAGGTCACTCGTAAAGGCAGTTTTTCTTCGCGAAAGTCGAGCTTCGCGGTGGCTATCCTAGCTCTGCGAAAAGGTTGCTCCCCGCATTGGCTCATCGAGCTTCGCGAAGAGGCAAGAGCTTCGCGGCGACTTTCCCAGCTCCGCGAAAAGAGTTCGCCCCGCGTTGGCTCAGTGAACTTCACGAAGTGGGAGGAGCTTCGCGATAGCCTAGCATTGCGAAGGTTTGAGCATCGCGAGAGTGCTTCGCGATTGAGCTTCGCGAAAAGGCAGGGGCTCTGCTCAGAATTGCTTGAGCTTTCCAAAATAGGGAGCCGTGCAAAGTAGGGTACTTTGTGAAGACCCTTTCAAAGGTTGTTCGCCCAGTGGATAGGGGGCAAGATGAGTATTCATCAGTGGTTGGAATTTGGATCTAACAGAGATTTAACTAAGGATTCAAATGCAAGGAATGTCTCATGCTGAACAGGAGACAATGAACTTCATGACTATCAATTGAAGAGACCTTCACGTCTATAAACTGAGTGAGACTTCACCCAACGGCAGTGAGCCAGGGGGAGTCAACGGGTGTGACCCAAGGGAAGCAGTGAGCTATCCCTGAACCTTTGTAAAGGCAGTAAGCCTGGGACAGAGTGACTGTGCCCGAACTTTTGTAATCTCCAGCTAGTGAAGCATAGTGGATTTTGGTACGACCGGCAACCTGTCGGCGTATGCTCCTTGGACGTATCCCTTAGTGGTGAACCAAGTAAAAAGGGCGGTGTCTTCTCTGTGCTTGTGTGTGTTTTATTTCTAATCATATTCATCATACAGGTTCAACAAGTTCCTACCAACGTGTGAACAAGATCCATTACTTTAAAAGAAAAAGTGGTCACCCTGATTCAGCCCTTGAGGAAAGAGATCTTTCCAAACTTTCTCTAGATGATCTACTAAGCAGTTTGGTAGCATATGAAATGAGAGTAAAACCTGAAATGCTACGACTCGAGTGAGCAAGGAAATGGCATTAAAGGCCATGGATAAACAGAAAATCTCAAAGGATAGTAGCGGTGAAGATAACGAAGAAAAAGAAATTCCTTCTCTCATTGCAAAGAAGTTCCAAAAGGGGGAAGGGAAATTCAAAGGGAAGTTACCTCTCGCATGTTTCTGTTGTGGAAAAGTTGGGCACATTTCCTCTCAGTGCTTGAGGAATACCAATGATGATGACACTGAAGATGAAAACTTCAAGAAGCCTCAGAGAATGTACTTCAAAAAGGGATACTTAAAATCCGGTAAGAAAATGAAAAGGAAGAGTTTTGTCTATGAAGAGGAAGATGATGATAATGAATTCTGTGATGAAGAAGAACCAGAATTCAAAACTGGGAACCATTCTTCTATGATGGCCACTGTTGAAAAGTCAGAAGATACTGATGGAGAAATACAATTGAGAACTTGTGTAGATCCTGAGGTGCAAATCAAGGATGCGTTTAGTAAGCTTAAGATTAAATGCAAGAGCTACAATAAGTGGAAATCAATTGTGGAAGAATCAACTGAATACGTTGATCAACTTGAAGATGAAATTGAATGACTGGAAGAATTTGTGGAGGTACAGTCTAAAATAATTGAAGTCAATGATGATGTAATTGATCTGAAGCTGATAATTGAAGAGCAGGAAAAAGTCATCAATGACCTCACATCCAGACTGGATGAAAAATCCAAGACTGCTGAGGGTCTTGAGGAGGGAGTAGTTACTCTAAGGAGTAAACTGAAGACTGAATCAGTTCCAAAGGAATCGAGGAAGAAAATACAGTTTGGAAGATTCTTAGATGCAGAATTACTTACAAGAGCCAAGTGTGGTTCTGATGGGGTTGAAAAAATCTTGAGTGATCAAAGACCCGCTTGCATGGGAAAGAGTGGAATTGGTTGTGAGGCTGAGACATCTATTGCTGGAAGTGAAAAAATCCAAAAGAAAGATAAGATGAAAGTTGAACATGTTGAAACGTTACCTAGAGTTCCAAAAAGGGAATCCTCAATCCAAACTAAAAGGAGACCTGAAAATTATCCTCAAACATTCAGAAATGATAGACAATATTTCTATTCTCCCAAGGAAGAAGGTATAAGAAGAAATTCATGTGAGAAGACATTTCCTCTCATGAAGTGTCAGTTCTGTGGATATCTAGGCCATACCATGTCTTATTGTGAAGAGGCAAGAAGCTATCTGAATGGAGAAGATATATATGCTCAATAAAGGAGAAAAATTTCATATACTAATACGTATAGAAGAAATAATTTCTATGGATATTGTTTTTGTTGTTCTAACTTTGGTCATAAGGCTGCTAATTGCAGGCACAGAAGGGAAATGGACACCTCATACTGAAGTTCAAGACAAGTCAAGTCTCGTCAGCAAGACAATGTTTCTCTTTCAAACAGGTTCTCACCTCTCAAAGAAGACTTTGACTATGAAGAACCTAGATACATGGAAGATATATTTGAAAGGCCATCAGTTCTATATACTTAATCTAATGTCTCATGGAAGGAAAGGAAGAAGATTGAGAAATCCAACCTTGTAGTGGTGTCCCTCAAAGCTACAAAGAACAATAGTACCTGGATTCTGGATAGCGGTTGTTCATCTCATATGACAGGTAATTCCGACCTACTAATGAACATCATAAAGAATGTTGATGGTACTGTAAGATTTGGTAATGATCGGGCTCTGAAAATCAAAGGGAGTGGAAGTGCCAAATTAGCTAATGGAGAACTAAAGAAGACTGAAGTCCTTTACGTAGATGGCCTACATCATAATCTCCTCAGCGTGAGTCAACTCTATGACTCAGGACTTACAGTTACTTTTAATCAGAAAGGCTGCACTATCAAGGGAAAGACTGTAAATTCACTCATGAAGGGATGCAGAACAGAAGGCAACTTGTATCAGGTTGATAGTGAAGAAAATGTGTGTTACATGACTGTTGAAGAAGAAAACAATTTGTGGCATCGAAGATTGGGACACATCAATCAACAAGACATGGAGAAAATATCAAAATTGAGAATTGTCATGGACATTCCCAACCTGAAGCGTGAACGTGAAAAATATTGTGATGCTTGTATTCGTGGGAAGATGGTCTGCAGTTCATATCGGCCAAAGAAGAAAAGAGCGTCTCACCTTCTTGATCTGATTCATACAGATGTTTGTGGGCCAATAAATGTTGCTGAAACTCATGGAGAAAGGTACTTTGTCCTTTTCATAGATTATTACAGTAGAATGGCATGTGTGATGGTCATTCACAGGAAACGACAAGTCCTTGACTGCATGAAAACATATCAGCGAATCGCCGAGAATGACACTGGACGAACAATCAAAGTGTTGCGATCTGACAATGGAGGAGAATACACGTCTATTGAATTTGAGAATTATCTAGAGAAACATGGGATACAACATGAGGTAGCTGCTGTGAGAACTCCACAACAAAATGGAGTTGTTGAACATAGGAATCGACAGGTGAACAACATGGCACGAACTATACTGATTGAGAGTCGTATTCCACGACATTACTGGAAAGAGGTTGTTCAAGCTGCAGTGTACATTCAAAATCGAACATGACTTTATATGGGTGAGACAAAGACACCATATGAATTGTGGCATGGACGGAAGACTTCTCTAAAATACTTTCGTGTCTTTGGAAGTAAATGCTTCATTAGGAACAAAGAAAGAAATCAAGGGAAATATGGCGACAATGCAGATGAAGGAATTTTCCTCGGTTACTCAATGAACAGCAAAGCCTAAAAATGTTTCAACAAGCGTTTGGGAAGGATTGTGGAAAGCAGTGATGTTAATATAATTGAAGAGAAAACCACAAATTCTTCAAAGACTTCATATGCTGATGTGATAGAAAGTCATGAAGAATGTGAACGTGAAGAAAATACAAATAAAGAAATAGAGGAAGTTGTTCAAAACACTCAACAGTCACATGATGATGTTGACTCAGAAGAAGAATCTGAAGCAGAAACTATGGCTGAAGAGAATACTACTAAACCTCGCAGGAGAAATCGAAGAGCTGAGATTGATCCATCCAACATAATTTGGGACATGAATGCACCTACACAGACAAGGAGGATGAGGAATAACACACAAACTTCATTTCTTTCTGTTGTAGAGCCATCCTCATTTGAAGAAGCTTCAAAGGATGAATCCTGGGTAAAAGTCATGAATGAAGAGTTAGATCAGATTGACAAGAATCAGACGTGGGATCTTTTCCAGAGACCGGAAGGTCACAATGTGATTGGTACTAAATGGATCTTCAAAAATAAGTTTGATGAGCATGGAAGTGTCATCAGAAACAAGGCAAGACTGGTATGTAAAGGATACTCCCAGAGTGAAGGGATTGATGTTGAAGAAACCTTTTCTCCAGTGGCTAGACTGGAGTCAATCAGGCTTTTCCTTTCCATGGCACTCCAAAGAGGATATAAAGTATATCAAATGGATGTCAAGACAGCATTCTTGAATGGTGTACTCAAAGAGGAAGTCTATATTGAACAACCAGTGGGCTTTGTTTTGGGTACTGATGAAATAAAGGTCTGCAAACTGAAGAAAGCTCTATATGGTTTGAAGCAGGCACCAAGGGCATGGTACTCAAGGCTGGACTCATATCTCAAGAAGTTGGAATTCAAAAGAGGAGGAGTTGATCACAATCTATATGTGAAGAATTCTCCAAAAGATCAATTCATGGTTCTTGTCTATGTTGATGATATCATATTTGGTGGTAGCAGACAGAAATCAGTGGATGAATTTTCCAACCACATGAAATCAGAATTTGAAATGTCTAGGATTGGGGAGCTCACATATTTCTTGGGACTTCAAGTGATTCAAAAGAAGGAATACACTTTCATTTCTCAATAAAAATATGCAAGAGAGTTGCTGAAAAAGTTCAATATGCAAGACTCCAAACCAATGTCAACTTCGATTGCAGTTGGAACTAAACTTGGAAAGAATGAGGATGGGAACTCTCTTGATCCCACCATGTACAGGAGGATCATTGGAAGCCTACTGTACCTGACAGCGACAAGGCCAAATATTGTCTTTGCAACATGCCTTGTGGCTCGCTTTCAGAGTAATCCAAATGAGGAACATATGGAAGCAGTAAAAAGAATCATGAGGTACATTCAAGGTACACATAACTTCGGGTTATTTTTTTCTGCAGGCAGGGACAGTGAATTATCAGCGTTTTCTGATGCTGACTGGGCTGGTGATGTTGTAGACAGAAAGTCCACTAGTGGTGGAGCTTTCTATATTGGGAAGAAATGTGTTGGCTGGTTGAGCAAGAAACAAGAAAGTACTTCTCTTAGTACTGCTGAAGCTGAGTATATCTCCGCCACAATGGCATGCACTCAACTGCTATGGATGAAGCAACAATTAACTGATATTGGCGATGAGGTGACGCAACCAATGGTGATTTACTGTGACAATAAGAGCGCAATTGATCTTACGAAGAATCCTGTTCAGCATTCTCGTACAAACCACATTGAAATCAGGTATCACTTTATCAAAGAGAATGTTGAGAAAAGAGTGATTAGATTGGATCATGAGGGAACAGATGAGCAAGTGGCTGATATCCTGACAAAGCCACTGTCAGCGGCTGTGTTTGAGAAGCATCGGTTGAACCTCGGTGTTCGACCACCTCCCAGTGCATAACGAGGTTTCATAATTCCCCTCTCCCCATTTGTTATAAATGTGTTCATCTGTTTATGGATATGATGCAGGTTTATGGGGGAGATACTATCCAGGGGGAGTATGGTTTGAGCTGACCGTGAAAAATTTTCTGGTCTTTGGGTTTATTGTCAATGGGGGAGAAAGGAGAAGGAATAAATTCAGGCAACTTATGTGATAAGAATAATGAGAAGGAAAACAGTGGAAACCAATTCAAGCCCCCTCTATTTTTTTCTACACCGAGAATTGCTCACGTAGACTTAGAGTGTTGGCTGGGTTGATTCCTGCATTTTTTGGTCTTCACATAGATGGAGATCTATTGAATTTTTCTTCTAATTTCCAACAAACCCAAAGGGGGAGATTGTTGGAACCATGGTGTTCTATGCATTATTTGGAGTGTGGTTTGTGTTTGTTGTCAATCATCAATGGAAGTTTGGATCATGTACCAGCAAAGAGATCATACCGTTCTAGCAGACAACAGTTTTGAAGGTGACGTCGTTTCACAGTGTTTGCCAAATTTTTGGGGTCCAAAATTTGGAGGTTGGTGAGCATCGCGAAAAATGGATTTCCAGGAAGATCATAAATTAATATGGCATAGGAATGAGTTTCGCAATGATGGGATGCATAGAGTGGATTTTGCGAAGACAAGACAAATGGAGGCGGTGAGTCTTCGTGATTACGTCAAGCTTCGCGAACGGAAGAGGCTGGGGAGCTTCGCGACGATGAAGGGCTTTGCGAGGGAGCTTCACGGCGCATCGCAAAGGTATGTTGACGGTGATTCTTCACGACTACGTCAAGCTCCGCGAATGGAAATTTTTCGTGGTGCTTCGCGATTTTGACAGAATTCCAGCGGAAACTTTGGAGCTTCGCGATTTGAGATGAGGTGGCGCTGACTTCGCGTGGAAGGGTCGAGGGTTAGTGGAATTGCCTAAAAATAGAGGCCGACCCCTTCGAGAGAAGAAGAGAGAATCTCAGAGAAAGTCCTTTTCTCTCGGTTCGCAAAGGTCACTCGCGAAGGCAGTTTTTCTTTGCGAAAGTTAAGCTTCGCGGCGGCTATCCTAGCTCTGCGAAAATTTTGCGCCCCGTGTTGGCTCATCGAGATTCACGAAGAGGTAGGAGCTTCGCGGCGACTTTCCCAGATCCGCAAAAAGAGTTCGCCCCGAGTTGGCTCAGTGAGCTTCGCGAAGTGGCAGGAGCTTCGCGATAGCCAAGCATTGCGAAGGTTTGAGCATCGCGAGAGTGATTCGCGATTGAGCTTCGCGAAAAGGCAGGGGCTCTGCTCAGAATTGCTTGAGCTTTCCAAAATAGGGATTCGTGCAAAGTAGGTACTTTGTGAAGACCCTTTCAGAGGTTGTTCGCCCAGTGGACAGGGGGCAAGAGGAGTATTCATCAGTGGTTGAAATTTGGATCTAACAGAGCTTTAACTAAGGATTCTGATGCAAGCAATGTCTCATGCTGAACAGGAGATAGTGAACTTCATGACTATCAATTGAAGAGACCTTCACGTCTATAAACTGAGTGAGACTTCACCCAATGGCAGTGATCCAGGGGGAGTCAACGGGTGTGACCCGAGGGAAGCAGTGAGCTATCCCTGAACCTTTGTAAAGGCAGTAAGCCTGGGACAGAGTGATTGTGCCCGAACTTTTGTAATCTCCAGCTAGTGAAGCATAGTGGATTTTGGTACGACCGACAACCTTGTAAAGACCCGTAAAATTCAAGGAAAATTTTTTCTTAATTTTCTTTAGAATTTTACAAGAGCGCGGTTTCTGACGGCACCTGATTCCGAGGCCCGGAGTGCCCGGAATTAATTTCCGAAGTTTGGCTCGGGTACGTTCAGTGAACGAACGAGCGAGAATTCCTAACTTTTGATCCGGTGCTCGGAATTGAAATCTGAGGGCACCGATGAACTCGCAGCGCCGATATTTGCTTAAGAGGACTTTTCCCGAAGGTGCGTTTGATGAGGAGGAGTTGTTAAAAAAAAAGGGAGTTAAATGTGAAGTCATAAAATTGTGTTACAATTTTATTTCATATTCTAAGTTGTTAACCTATGTGTGGAAGTTGGGTGGGACCTACTTCTTGTTAACTACCCTTGAGAGAATAAAGGTGGGGTGGGGCCCACACGATCCCAACCCCTCACCTTCCCTAACTCCTCTAAACCCCCCACTTAAGATGTGTAACTCATCTTAACCTTTAAACTTCCCATTAATTGGGTGACTTTCCCTCTCCTCACTTTAATCATGCCAACACACTAATCCAATTAATGGAATTAAGTTTTTGAATTTTGAACTCATAGAATGTCTTAATAAAATAAGATTAGCTTATTTTATTTTTGGGGGTTATATTGGTTGTGTTGAGGATTGGAGGAGAGAGCTCTAAGTCTCTTGAAGAACTTCATCTTCTCCGGCGAAGAACGTCTTCATCCTCAACGAAGAACGACAACACTCGTCAAGGATCATCGACTCGGCGACCCGGTATCTTCGGACCTCTTCTTCCTCCTCGGACCTTCTTCGTCGGCAAACGAAGATCCGCCAACGATGTGTCTCTTCGGGCATATCTCTTCGTCAACGGATTTGACGAACGACGACCGCGACGCCCGACCTCCGCGACGCCGTCTTCCGCGGAGCGTAGACGAATCTTCGAATCTTAAACCCGAGGTAGGGTTGTCGTTTTCTTTTGGTTTCCTTATTTTATTCTTGATCGTGATTTTATCAAGACTAACGTGTGACTTGATTTATTTTAAGTTGCGTTATTATTTTAACGTGAGGGGGGCCGGACCGCACGAACACGGCCGAACCCCCCTCCATCGTTCTTGTTTAATTTTTGCGGAGGAAAGCAAGTGGCGTGGTGCCGTCGCACCACGCGGATGAACGTGCATTTATCTTACGCGATGCCGTCGCGCGCACCTTGGAAGAAACAACAAGAACACGATGTCGTCGCGCCGCGTTGAATGATTATCAAAGTACGGCGAAGGGGCGCGGTGTCGTCGCACCACGCCGGATGACGAACGCCGCGGCCGGTTCCGGGCCGCGGCGGGACGAGGAGACCGCGGCCGGTTCCGGGCCGCGGCGGGAGAGGAGTCCGGCGGCCGGGCCGCCGGCGTCGGAAGTCAAAGGCTGGACCGGAATTTCCGGTCCCGTTGGTAAAAACCGGCCGGCCAGCTGGCCGGCCGGATGACTTAAAACCGTGGAATTTAATTCCCCGGCCAAACCTTAAAACCCCCCTCTTAATGAGGGGGGGGAGCGGTTTCCACGGGGGGGGGGGGGGGGGCGGCTCCCCCGGATCTCCTTCAAGCGGGCCCCCAGGAGGGGGGCCGTTTTACAAAAACGGCGCGGCAAAGCCGCGCCGCCATCCAAAACCGCGGGGCTTAGCCCCCGCGTGCGCCGCGGCCCGCCGCCGCCGCCACCGCGGCCCGCCGCCCCGGGGGGGGGGGGGGGGTCGGGCCGGGTCGGCCCGGACCCGGACCCCCCCGTTTCGAACCAGTTTTGGTTTTTCGCCCATAACTTGAGCCTCGGACCTCCGATCGACGAACCGTCTGTGGCAACGCGATCCTTGGATCGAGACGGTCGTTTTGGTATATCGCACTCAAGGTTTCGGTTTACTTTGAGTTCGGCCGGGTTGGTTCGTTCACGAAACCAACCGGGCCTTCGGAGCGGAAACGCTCATATCTTGAGCTACGGACGTCCGATTGACGTGCCGTCAGTCGCGTAGTGTTCCTCTTAGTGAGACGGATCTTTTGGCATACTCCGCCCGAGGTTTGGACGCAGGTGGAGTACGGTCGGGTTGGTTTTTCCTTAAAAACCAACCGGGCCCCGGAGACGAAAATGCCAATAACTCTCAGACCGGGCGTCCGATCGACGCGCCGTCTGTTGCGTTGAGTTCCTGTTGTCGATACGGAACTTTTGGATACATCAACTCTGGTCTTCGTGACAGTTGATGTATCAGCCTCTCGGCTCGTGGAGCGGACCCTCCGTACGAGCTTGCTGTGTGCGGGAACCCTAGTGCTGGCGGCGACTGTTCTACTGCTACGACTGCTACTGTGACTGCGACGACGACAGTACAGAGATCCTGTGTGGATTCGACGACGACAGTACAGAGATCCTATGTGGATTCGATGACGACGACTTCAGCACTCAGCGATCCTACGTGGATCAGTGCTACAGGTCATGTGTGGGCCCGATCCTGTGTGGGTCCTTGCGCTCAGCGGTTCTGTGTGAGCCAGCGCCTACAGGTTCTGTGTGAGCCCGATCCTGTGTGGGTCTTCTGCGGGGGTTAGTTACCTATCGATCCTTCGTGGGTCCAACGACTTAGATGGATCAGTGATCATCTTTTTTGTCCTTGAAGAAGTATACCTGTGTGAGCTGAATCCTGTTGCTTTCCTGTGTGGATTGTGTTGTGCAATCCTGTGTGGATTATGTTTTGTTTTCCTTTGTGGAATACGTATACTTTCCTGCGTAGACTGAGTTGTACTTGGGCTCGGAGGTTGGAGCGTATCTGAATTGATGACTTAGGTATATGTATGGGCATATACCTAAGCAGTGTCGGTTGTTACTTCGTGATTGTACTTTTCTTCGTGGTTTATCCTTTGTGGATTTGAGAGACCTTCAGGGGTCTCGGGGTCCCTACTGAGTAGCTTATACTCACCCCTGCACGGGCTTTGCCCGCACTACATTGTGTTGGTTGCAGACGACGGACAGCGTTGACCTTAGCTGAGGCTTGCACAGCGGGACGGTACCCGGAGGTGGACCACTGGGCGGGACGTGCTCGGAGCGGACGGCGGGACCCGTGGAACAGAGGAGCTTTCTGTACCCACCCTTCAGGTGGGATTTCCAGTGGACAGCTCGGAGTAGCGGCTTTTACTTTTCAGTTGCTGTTTTTCCCTTTTCGAGTTGTACTTTACTTTCAGTTTGGGTTTGTATTCTGGCCCATTTACTTTTCCGCACTTTCAGTCGTACTCTTCTTGTTTAGTGTTTACTTTCCGCTTGTTTACTCTGTGGTGTGTGTTTACTTTTCAAAGGCAATGCCTTCCCTTTTTACCGGGATTTACACCTTGGTGCTAGTCGCCAGCCCCTGGCCTATGGAAGGCGGGCTTGGGGTAGTCACGGCACGGACCCCGAGGGCGGGTCGTGACAAATTGGTATCAGAGGAGTTCGGTTCTACCGCGAACTCTGATCTTTCCTATGTGAAGCAATAATGTTTAGCGTATTGAGTGTGGATATCAGTCCAGGGAGTCCAGTGTTGGTGCGGCGGCCGACGTATCCGTACACCAGGACCCTGACTTCTGATTTCCGACTTAATGCACGAAAACATTGATTGCGTGTGTGTTTCAAAGTTTTCTTTGTGAATACTTATATCAGCTCACCAGGTATACTGTTCTAACCGTGGCGCACATGTTTCCTTTTCTGGATGGCCCCACGACGGCAGCCAGCTAGGGTTCCGAGAGTCGAGCGAGACGACAGCCCACCGAGCGACGAGGCCTCGGTGCAGGGCCCTTTTCCAGTAGTGGCACCGGCGGTAGCTTTACCCGCCGAGCCCCCGATGCTTCCAGCAGCAGCCGCTGACGATGCACGTCGCCTCAGCGCACTGCATGAGTTTCAGCACCAGCGACTGCCCAGGTTTCGCGGGGAGACGGATCCCCAGGCAGCAGAGGACTGGCTGGAGGCAGTAGTTCGAGTGTTTAGGCTAGTGAGGACACCAGCAGACCTCATGGTGATCCTCGTTGCGAGCCTACTACACGCAGCAGCAGGACGATGGTGGAGCTTGATGCTCCAGGTGCACGATGAGGCATCTCTTCTTTGGACGGACTTTGAGATCCTCTTCCGCTCGGAGTTCGTCCCAGCCACCCTTCGTGCGGTGCGTATCCAGGAGCTTCTACAGCTGCGGCAGGGCAGCATGACGGTCGCTCAGTACTCGGTGAGATTTACCGATCTCTCGCGCTACTCGACCGACATGGTACGGGGCCCATTCTTCCGGGCCCGGACCTTCGAGCAGGGTTTGAGACACGAGATCAGGGCATCGCTGATCTCCCTCAGCATACCGACTCAGACAGGAGTACTGGAGCGGGCCCTTCTGATCGAGAGCTTCCTTGCTGAGTCTACACCAGCACAGCGACCCACCGCAGGGCGGCACGTGGCAGAGTCATCTGCAGCAGGCAGTCGACGGATGACTCATGGGTCCAGACAGACCAGACCTTCGGGCCGACGACCTCAGGGCACTGGCTCAGCAGTGCGGGGCACACAACGTGGAGCCAGTATTCCGAGGGGCAGACAGTGCTACTCGTGCGGCGGGCAGGGCCACATGGCTCGTGACTGCCCGACCCGTCGTGCCGAGGAGCAGCAGACAGTTGATGGACCACCGAGGCAGAGGCAGAGGGTCGACCGTGGCGGTCCGCAGGGAGGAGGCGGACGAGGCAGAGGAGCTGGACGAGCAGTTGGTGGTGGCCGACGCTTTGAGGCTCTACCACCACCACCACCAGGAGGTCCACCCCGACCACAGGGAGCTGGCGGGTAGCGACAGGCACAGCTCCAGGCAGCAGAGGCCTACGACCACGGCGCACCCGAGATGATTCGAGGTACTATCTGTGTCTATTCCACCCTTGCTGCAGTTCTTATAGACACAGGAGCGAGTCACTCTTTCATAGCCGCTGCCCTTGTTCGGAGCTCGGAGATTCCGACAGAGCCGTTGGCTCGATCCTTACGGCTAGAGACTCCTACGGGAGCAGACTCGACGATTACGCACTGGTTCCGGCAGTGTGAGCTTACTCTAGGAGGCGAGAGCTTCGGCTGGGATCTTCTTGTAGCAGCGTCGAGGCCTTACGACGTCATCTTGGGCATGGATTGGCTGTCTACGGTCCATGCACAGATTGACTGTTTTAGGCGCAAGGTGCGATGTGTACGCACCGACGGGAGCAGGTTCACCTTCACCGGCGAGAAGGGAGCCTTAGCAGCACAGGATGGACTTCCGCGGAGGAGAGGACAGCCCATCACTCATCAGTTGGCTAGCCTTATCCTTGGAGTAGTTGACGTGCGGAGTCCTGGTTTTCCTGCAGTGGTGGATCAGTTTGCGGACATTTTTCCCGACGACGTTCCAGGGCTACCTCCTCGCAGAGAGGTAGACTTTTATATTGACTTGTACCCCGGGACAGCCCCGATATCCACTCCAGCATATCGGATGGCCCCCGCCGAGCTTCGAGAGCTACGGGTACAGTTGGAGGACTTGCAGGGCAAGGGGTTCATCCGGCCCAGTGTTTCACCCTGGGCTTCCCCGATATTGTTCGCCAGGAAGGCGGACGGGAGCTTACGACTTTGTGTTGACTATCGTCGCCTGAACCAGGTGACAGTGAGGAACAAGTATCCGCTACCGAGGATTGATGACCTCTTTGATCAGCTCAAGGGAGCACGGTGGTTCTCGAAGATAGACCTCAGGTCAGGCTATCATCAGCTCAGAGTCAGAGACGAGGATGTGCAGAAGACGGCCTTCAGATGTCGGTATGGCCACTATGAGTTCTTGGTTATGCCCTTCGGTGTAACCAATGCTCCAGCAGTGTTCATGGCTCTCATGAACAGGATCTTTCAGCCATACCTCGATCGGTTTGTCGTGGTCTTCATCAACGACATTCTGATTTACTCTACGACAGAGGAGGAGCACGCCTATCACTTGCGAGTTGTTCTTGACACACTCCGAGAGCACCAGCTTTATGGTAAGCTCTCTAAGTGCCAGTTCTGGATACGTGAGGTCCACTTTTTGGGACACGTTATCTCTGAGGCGGGAGTTGCAGTGGATCCCGCGAAGATTGAGGCTGTGTTAGCATGGGAGCCACCCAGGAGCGTGACTGAGGTTCGGAGTTTCTTGGGACTAGCTGGATACTATCGGAGATTTGTGCCGAACTTCTCCAGAGTTGCGGCATCACTCACAGCTTTGACGAAGAAGGGGAAACCCTTCGTGTGGTCAGACAGTTGTCAGCAGAGCTTCCAGGAGCTGAGACAGAGATTGACTAGTGCACCTATCTTGAGGTTGCCTGAGGAGGGAGTAGGGTACGTAGTCTACTGCGATGCATCAGGGACAGGACTCAGATGTGTTCTGATGCAGGAGCGGGCTGTGATCGCCTATGGATCACGTCAGTTGAGGCCGCATGAGCAGAACTACGCTACCCATGACCTGGAGTTAGCAGCAGTGGTCTTCGCTCTGAAGACATGGCGACACTATCTGATGGGCGAGCGCTTTACAGTCTTTTCCGATCATCAGAGTCTCAGGTATATCTTCTCACAGAAAGACCTGAACCTGAGACAGCGACGATGGCTCGAGTTCCTCCAGGACTATGACTTTGAGATAGTCTATACTCCTGGGAAGGGGAACGTAGTAGCCGATGCCCTCAGCAGGAGGACGGGCATTCAGCTACTCGAGGAGGCGACAGAGCAACTATCCTCTTTGCAGATATCCTTCGTGGATAGAGATGGAGCAGCCTTTCTTCAGTCTCTCACAGTCACTCCTCCACTACTGCAGCGGGTCAGGGAGGCACAGCGCGGGGACGCTGACTGTGAGACACGGCGTGCACAAATATCCTCGGTACAGGCACCTGATGGTTTCTCCCTTGGAGCAGAGCACGACATCCTTTTCAGAGGACGTACCATGGTACCTGTCGCATTGCGAGAGGAAGTGCTGAGAGAGTTTCACACTTCTCCTTTGGCGGTACATCCTGGAGTGGCGAAGATGTACCAGGACCTCAGACGGTAGCATTGGTGGCCGGGCATGAAGAAGGCTGTAGCAGAGTTCGTTTCTCGATGCCTCACCTGTCAGCAGGTGAAGGCAGAGCATCGGGTACCAGCAGGCTTGGTACAGCCCTTGGAGGTTCCGGAGTGGAAGTGGAACGGCATATCTATGGACTTCGTGACTGGACTTCCACGCACTTCCAGAGGTCACGACTCCATCTGGGTGATTGTTGACCGACTCACCAAGTCGGCACACTTCTTACCCATCAGAGAGCAGGGCTCAGTGGAGAGCTTGGGACGTCTCTACGTTCAGGAGATTGTGCGGCTCCACGGCGTGCCATCATCTATCGTTTCCGATCGAGATGCCCGCTTTACTTCCCGGCTTTGGAAGGGGTTACAGGAGGCATTCGAGACGCAGCTACGTCTTAGCACAGCTTTTCACCCTCAGACGGATGGTCAGACGGAGAGGACCATTCAGACTCTCGAGGACATGCTCCGCGCATGTGTCCTTGACTTTGGTCGAAGCTTGGAGGACCACCTACCCTTGGTGGAGTTCGCTTACAACAACAGCTACCACTCCACCATCGGGATGGCACCGTACGAGGCGTTGTACGGCCGACCATGTAGATCTCCTTTGTGCTGGACAGACCCTGGGGAGTCAGCACTGGTGGGACCGGAGATGGTCCAGGCCACGACAGAGAAGGTCCAGGTCATCCAGGAGCGGATGAGGACAGCTCAGAGCCGGCAGAAGTCATACGCTGACAGGAGGCGGAGGCCACTGGAGTTCGAGGATGGCGACCACGTCTTCTTGCGGGTCTCACCACGACGTGGTATTCGGAGATTTGGCCGAGGCGGCAAATTATCTCCGCGCTTCATCGGACCCTTCCAGATTCTCAGCAGGATTGGCGAGGTGGCTTATCGCCTGGCTCTACCACCTCAGTTGCACCGGGTGCACGACGTCTTCCACGTATCCCAGCTGAGGAGATACGTGCACGACCCGACGCACATCATTGACCATTGGGAGCTTGACGTTGACGATGGGGCGACTTTTACGGAGGTCCCGGTGGAGATAGAGGATCGACAGGAGCGGGTCCTGCGTGGGCGATCGATTCCTCTTGTGCGCATCAGATGGCAGCACGGGAATCTCCAGGAGAGCACATGGGAGCGGGAGGCTCAGATGCGTGCTCAGTACCCTCATTTGTTTCCCTAGTTTTTGTTGTATCTTTACGGGGACGTAAAGCCCTGAGGTGGGAGTAATGTAAAGACCCGTAAAATTCAAGGAAAATTTTTTCTTAATTTTCTTTAGAATTTTACAAGAGCGCGGTTTCTGACGGCACCTGATTCCGAGGCCCGGAGTGCCCGGAATTAATTTCCGAAGTTTGGCTCGGGTACGTTCAGTGAACGAACGAGCGAGAATTCTTAACTTTTGATCCGGTGCTCGGAATTGAAATCCGAGGGCACCGATGAACTCGCAGCGCCGATATTTGCTTAAGAGGACTTTTCCCGAAGGTGCATTTGCTGAGGAGGAGTTGTTAAAAAAAAGGGGAGTTAAATGTGAAGTAATAAAATTGTGTTACAATTTTATTTCATATTCTAAGTTGTTAACCTATGTGTGGAAGTTGGGTGGGACCTACTTCTTGTTAACTACCCTTGAGAGAATAAAGGTGGGGTGGGGCCCACACGAGCCCAACCCCTCACCTTCCCTAACTCCTCTAAACCCCCCACTTAAGATGTGTAGCTCATCTTAACCTTTAAACTTCCCATTAATTGGGTGACTTTCCCTCTCCTCACTTTAATCATGCCAACACACTAATCCAATTAATGGAATTAAGTTTTTGAATTTTGAACTCATAGAATGTCTTAATAAAATAAGATTAGCTTATTTTATTTTTGGGGGTTAGATTGGTTGTGTTGAGGATTGGAGGAGAGAGCTCTAAGTCTCTTGAAGAACTTCATCTTCTCCGGCGAAGAACGTCTTCATCCTCAACGAAGAACGACAACACTCGTCAAGGATCATCGACTCGGCGACCCGGTATCTTCGGACCTCTTCTTCCTCCTCGGACCTTCTTCGTCGGCAAACGAAGATCCGCCAACGACGTGTCTCTTCGGGCATATCTCTTCGTCAACGGATTTGACGAACGACGACCGCGACGCCCGACCTCCGCGACGCCGTCTTCCGCGGAACGTAGACGAATCTTCGAATCTTAAACCCGAGGTAGGGTTGTCGTTTTCTTTTGGTTTCCTTATTTTATTCTTGATCGTGATTTTATCAAGACTAACGTGTGACTTGATTTATTTTAAGTTGCGTTATTATTTTAACGTGAGGGGGGCCGGACCGCACGAACACGGCCGAACCCCCCTCCATCGTTCTTGTTTAATTTTTGCGGAGGAAAGCAAGTGGCGTGGTGCCGTCGCACCACGTGGATGAACGTGCATTTATCTTACGCGATGCCGTCGCGCGCACCTTGGAAGAAACAACAAGAACACGACGCCGTCGCGCCGCGTTGAATGATTATCAAAGTACGGCGAAGGGGCGCGGTGCCGTCGCACCACGCCGGATGACGAACGTCACGGCCGGTTCCGGGCCGCGGCGGGACGAGGAGACCGCGGCCGGTTCCGGGCCGCGGCGGGACGAGAAGACCGCAGCCGGTTCCGGGCCGCGGCGGAAGAGGAGTCCGGCGGCCGGGCCGCCGGCGTCGGAAGTCAAAGGCGGGACCGGAATTTCCGGTCCCGTTGGTAAAAACCGGCCGGCCAGCTGGCCGGCCGGATGACTTAAAACCGGGGAATTTAATTCCCCGGCCAAACCTTAAAACCCCCCTCTTAATGAGGGGGGGAGCAGTTTCCACGGGGGGGGGGGGGGGGGGGGGGGGGGGGGCAGGCGGCTCCCCCGGATCTCCTTCAAGCGGGCCCCCAGGAGGGGGGCCATTTTACAAAAACGGCGCGGCAAAGCCGCGCCGCCATCCAAAACCGCGGGGCTTAGCCCCCGCGTGCGCCGCGGCCCGCCGCCGCCTCCACCGCGGCCCGCCGCCGCCGCCGCCGCCGTACCGCCGCGCCGCCGCGCCGCCGGCCGCCGCGCCACCGCCGCACCGCCCCGGGGGGGGGGGGGGGGGGGGGTCGGGCCGGGTCGGCCCGGACCCGGACCCGGACCCCCCCGTTTCGAACCAGTTTTGGTTTTTCGCCCATAACTTGAGCCTCGGACCTCCGATCGACGAACCGTCTACGGCAACGCGATCCTTGGATCGAGACGGTCGTTTTGGTATATCGCACTCAAGGTTTCGGTTTACTTTGAGTTCGGCCGGGTTGGTTCGTTCACGAAACCAACCGGGCCTTCGGAGCGGAAACGCTCATATCTTGAGCTACGGACGTCCGATTGACGTGCCGTCAGTCGCGTAGTGTTCCTCTTAGTGAGACGGATCTTTTGGTATACTCCTCCCGAGGTTTGGACGCAGGTGGAGTACGGTCGGGTTGGTTTTGCCTTAAAAACCAACCGGGCCCCGGAGACGAAAATGCCAATAACTCTCAGACCGGGCGTCCGATCGACGCGCCGTCTGTTGCGTTGAGTTCCTGTTGTCGATACGGAACTTTTGGATACATCAACTCTGGTCTTCGTGACAGTTGATGTATCAGCCTCTCGGCTCGTGGAGCGGACCCTCCGTACGAGCTTGCTGTGTGCGGGAACCCTAGTGCTGGCTGCGACTGTTCTACTGCTACGACTGCTACTGTGACTGCGACGACGACAGTACAGAGATCCTGTGTGGATTCGACGACGACAGTACAGAGATCCTATGTGGATTCGACGACGACGACTTCAGCACTCAGCGATCCTACGTGGATCAGTGCTACAGGTCCTGTGTGGGCCCGATCCTGTGTGGGTCCTTGCGCTCAGCGGTTCTGTGTGAGCCAGCGCCTACAGGTTCTGTGTGAGCCCGATCCTGTGTGGGTCTTCTGCGGGGGTTAGTTACCTATCGATCCTTCATGGGTCCGACGACTTAGATGGATCAGTGATCATCTTTTTCGTCCTTGAAGAAGTATACCTGTGTGAGCTGAATCCTGTTGCTTTCCTGTGTGGATTGTGTTGTGCAATCCTGTGTGGATTATGTTTTGTTTTCCTTTGTGGAATACGTATACTTTCCTGCGTGGACTGAGTTGTACTTGGGCTCGGAGGTTGGAGCGTATCTGAATTGATGACTTAGGTATATGTATGGGCATATACCTAAGCAGTGTCTATTGTTACTTCGTGATTGTACTTTTCTTCGTGGTTTATCCTTTGTGGATTTGAGAGACCTTCAGGGGTCTTGGGGTCCCTACTGAGTAGCTTATACTCACCCCTGCACGGGCTTTGCCCGCACTACGTTGTGTTGGTTGCAGACGACGGACAGCGTTGACCTTAGTTGAGGCTTGGACAGCGGGACAGTACCCGGAGGTGGACCACTGGGCGGGACGTGCTCGGAGCGGACGGCGGGACCCGTGGAACAGAGGAGCTTTCTGTACCCACCCTTCAGGTGGGATTTCCAGTGGACAGCTCAGAGTAGCGGCTTTTACTTTTCAGTTGCTGTTTTTCCCTTTTCGAGTTGTACTTTACTTTCAGTTTGGGTTTGTATTCTGGCCCATTTACTTTTCCGCACTTTCAGTCGTACTCTGCTTGTTTAGTGTTTACTTTCCGCTTGTTTACTCTGTGGTGTGTGTTTACTTTTCAAAGGCAATGCCTTCCCTTTTTACCGAGATTTACGCCTTGGTGCTAGTCGCCAGCCCCTGGCCTATGGAAGGCGGGCTTGGGGTAGTCACGGCACGGACCCCGAGGGCGGGTCGTGACAAACCTGTCGGCGTATGCTCCTTGGACGTAGCCCTTAGTGGTGAACCAAGTAAAAAAGGGCGGTGTCTTCTCTATGCTTGTGTGTGTTTGCTTTCTAATCATATTCATCATAAAGGTTCAACAAGTTCCTACCAACGTGGGAACAAGATCCGTTACTTTAAAAGAAAAAGTGGTCACCCTGATTCACCCCTCCCCTCTCAGGGTGTCCCGGGGTCCTTCAGGTCATACATATCATAGTCTATATACAACCAGTGGTGTGAATAGGGTTTAAGCCAAAGACTATTAAGATCGAGCCCATAAGTATGATTTTATTATATAACATTTGATAAAAAACAAACTTGCACATTTCCATATTAATATTTGAAACATTTATAAGATGTTAATTTAAGAAAAAAATATGAATAATCACTTGATAAGGAAATCTGTATTTAAAAATAAGATATCTGTAAATAAAAATGTAAACAATGTCAACCATATACTGATGTCTATAACCACATCATATAATAATCATTTAACAGGGAATAAACAAGGGTATATACCGATATATAGCTAGAAATAGTGGGACCCTAAACCTCATACCCGGATGATAAAAATCATCCAACACAACTACCAACAACATTCATGTGCATGATCCACTGTCGGGGATCCAATCCCAAAATCATAGTGATCTCTGAATCATAATCATACAACAGTAGTTTTCTTGTTCAGGGACTAATAGAGGGGGCCCCTTCCCAGAATTATTTTTTCCTTAAACATCTGAAATGTTTAGCTTGTTTTTCTATCTCCAATCATAGTAGTTGAATCTAAGCCTCAACAATATATGATTAAACTAGCATATTTTTGTTAGTTTTCCCACGTTGATTACCTATTATTCCCTTTCTAATAAAATTCAATTTCACATATTACATAAATCACCTATTTCACATAGATGTTCCAATATCCACAAGCACATAAATAAATATCCACTTTCTCTAAATTAAACCATTTTTTTATTTCACAAACACACCAAAAACATATGTAATTATTTTTATCAACTTATTCATAGTTCATAAATCCCATTTTGAAAGAAAAACGAATTAGAAATATGGAATAAAGAAATTCATGGGAATGTCCCATTTAAAATTCATACACTCACCAAAAACTATTTTTGAACATACTTAAGAAACACCTTCACAAATAAAAGACACATTTAGTGTTTATAAAAAATAGTTCAACATGAAAAAAGAACTCATTTATATTGGAAAATTCACTTTAATTTCATTTTAAACTTTATATATCTAGGAAAACATATTTCACAAATTTTACACAACCCATAAAATATATTTAAGAAATAATATGTCTAACGACCCAAGATTTACACACATAGAAATTAAATTACGTTCTTAGAATATCTAATAGAATACAAAAAATATTCCCAAATTCCACATTGGAGTAGTGACTTTGGAATCATGGAACACAAAAATATAGTATAGTGAATGATATTTAATGTTACCCTCAATGATCTTCTTATTTATAATTCCTACCTGAAATAATTATTTATAAATTTGGGAAAGGATAACTTTATAAAGGGTGAGGTAAAATTTCAATAACGGTATCCATAGGGTTATAAATGATAACATAAATATAATGTGATAAAAATATTAAAATTATATAGTGTATATCAAAGATTGTAATCTTGAGTCATAAAAATTATTAAGACAGAAATCATTATAGAATAACATTAGCATAAAACATTGTTTTTTGGAAAAAACATAAGCATATATTATCATTTCCATCATAGTTATAAAGTATTTTTACTAAATTAGGTTCAGTCCTCATTCTATACTTGTATTGATTAAGTGGTTTTTCTTATCATTATACCCTATTAATACTATACTGGGTTTACCTTCCATTCAAGACCTATATTACTAAATTTGAATCATTTCCCAATATAATACTGTTGATATCATGACATATAAGTCATTATAGAATGCATTGGGGGAGATATTTGGACCACCCATCACATAATGAAAACTATACATTTTTTTTCTATAATAACATGAATCATTCATCATATCAGAACTTATAAAAAAATGGGTTTCATAAACATCATTCAATCATAACTTAACCCTTGTAAAAGAAATGGGTTTCATAAATATCACTCCAACATTAATATAAACCACTCATAAAATTAATAGGAATTGTGTACATGGATTATATCCCAAATAAATCATTTTTAAAATTTAATAATGTTATTTTAGATGAATATAATTTTGAGAGATTTTTAGAATTTTTTTGAGAGAATATCCTTTCTTCTTTGAAAACATTACTATTTATAAAATACAGTGCAATTTAAAAATAATTCAATTTCATTGAAAATAAAATTTTAATATTTTTAGGGGAACAAATGGGTATTAAGGTGTTATTAAACTATAATAATGAATTCTTGTCATATAATTTAAAAACATTTATTTGTCATACCTTTTTTTCACAAAATTGAAAAATGAAAATAAAAACGTTATTAATTTAATACCATTTGGTAAAAATTCATACAAGGGAAAAATGAATTTATAAATTTGAATAATAATTCTAAAAATATTTTGGAGAACTTTTTTAAGAAACATGGAGATTGCTGATAAATATACCCGTGTAAATACTTATATATCAAAAATATCGAATAATAATGAGATTGAAAAATTATAAATTACATCAGTTTGGGATACATCGTATATATAATAAACTCATGTATAATAGATTAATGATTTCCATAAAAATCATCTAGAATTTTATTTTTTATTTAGGATATTATATGTCATCATATTATAACCCGTTTCATAATATTTCATTATTATTATTCCTTCAGGTGTTATTTGCTGCATGTTTTGTCATACATATCCTAGTTATTCATCATGGTATTCCTTTAAAACATTTTTAATGATAATAATGAAATATATATCATATTTATTAATTATAATCATTTATTTAATCATTCATTAAATGAGATCACTGATAATGAATCCCAGCATTTCATTGAGATGGTAGGCCATACATATGCAAGAGTGGTGATATGATTCCATTAATTATAGAATAGTAGGGAAGTGGATGATATATATATATTAATATTTTTCCATGAATCCATATCTTGAAATAATAATAATATATAGTTATTATTTCTATAATTATAACCATCCATGTAAAATGGTGATGAAAATCAAATTACACCACTTCATGGAGATGGTAGGTCGTACGTATGCACGCATGGTGAAATTTATTAATATGATAGATATAAGGTATAATATGGCTATTCCATAATCATAATAAAATCTCATCATGTAATGGATACTAGAGTTTTTACATTATAATGGAAACTACTCAATAAGAGGAAATATATGAAGAAATAATTTAGAAATAATATGTATAATAGATTACATCCTTTTCAACGAACTCCCTCTAGATCTCAACTCATGGGAAATGGTGTTTTTCATTTGATAATAACATTAAATCTATAATGTGAATATGGAATTTTAGAAGGGAAATATTCAAGTGGTGGCCAAGCCTAAAGGCTCATAGTGAAGTTATTAAGTGAGGGTGGAGGTTCCCTTTTATAATCGAGGTGAGGGGCCCTTTTGGAATCTTTAAATATAAAATTAAACCCTGGAAAAAAAACATCCAAAATAACATATTTTAAAATATGAGACGGGATACAATTTTAATATTATCAAAAATAAATTGTAGATGTGTTTTTCTATTACTTTAAATGTTATAATTTTAATTACCCCTTAGATATTCTATTTTAATTTTTACTAATGTATGAAATTATTAAATATTAAATTAGTTTAATTTTTACTAATTTGATATCAATTGGAACATTAATGAACAATCTAGAACACTATAGACCATATCATTATTATAATATATTTTTTAAAATTTTATCCAAATATATAAATAATTTAATTAAACATTATTTTTATATATAAAAAATGGATTCAATTTTGATACTATTTAAATCATTTATTTTTTAAAAAATATGAAGATAAAAAGTTCACTTCGAATATAATAGTATATTGTAATACTAATATGTCAAGGTAGTTTATAATCTTTATTTGATATATTAATAATCACTATTTATATTTTATTATATATTTTTAATAAAAAATATTTGATATTTCTGTTAATAAAATAATTACTACATATGTTTTCTACAATTACATAATTTTCATATTTGTTGAATAAAAATTAAAAATAAAATACTATCTTAAAGATAAACACTCTAGATTTTATAATAATACTTATATTTTAATATGAATTCTATAAAATCCAACATTGAAAATGTTACATTTATTAATAGATGGATTTGACAATACTAATATTAACATAGATAACATTTTATAAATGTCATAATGATTCCTATATGGAACTAAATGGTAAATAATTTGACCATGGGATGATTATCATCATGAAATAAATGAGAAATTATATTTGGTATTGTATTTTGGAATTTGGTGGTTATAATAATTTTAATTCAATTTATTTTATTTATTTTTCAACAATTAAATAATTTATGCCACATTATTGTATAATCCTTTATAGTAAGTATTTATATCCTAAGAATTCAAAAAATATTACCGTGATAAATTAATTAATTTTAGATTTAAAATATGTATATATAGTCTAATTTTACTTTTGTAAAAATTTATATAAAAAATTATACACTTATTAAATTTTCATTAAAATGTATTTGACTCTATATTAAATAAACTGTACTAAATTTCCTAATCTCATTTCATTGGATACTAAAGGATTCCATTTTTACCCAATATTGTTTAATGTACATAAAAATTTTTCCATTGATATTAAGAAAACTATAAGTGAAATATCATAATTTTATTTTTTCCATTAATTACACGGTTTAACTTTTTACCGTATTAATAAAAAGTTACTAACACTACTTATCATAATTCCAAAAACTAAAAGAAACGTATTTGAAAATTTTGATAACACTTATTGTAAATTTGAAAACAATTTTTCAAAATTTAAATAATAAATTTTGTTGTAATTAAAAAATTGAACCTTTTGTCTAAATGAGAAAACAATTTTTAAAAGTTAAAGAATGAACAAGATTGAAATGTTTTTACAACGAAATTTAATGTAAAAATAACACCAATGAACTACATTATATTCAATTGTAATAATATAATATAATTATAATTTAATACCATTAAATAATATAATTTGACCATATAAATTATTTTGATGAAAATTTTTATTTTCAATTAAATTTTTTAATATATTTGATATTCATCAAAACAAGAAATTTATCATAAAAAATGAAAACATCATCCAAAGTAATCTTTTTTCAGATTTAAAATAATAAGACTTTTTTTCATATGTGGATTATTAATGTGTCAAAATTTTAATTTCAAATGGGTTCTCCATTAAAAGGTAATAAAATCACATTTTTGAAAATAATATGTATTTTTACATAAAATTTATTTGTTATTATCTTAAGCCTATAAATTTGTTATATAAAAAATATTTTATTTGATATATAACATATTTATTTAATTAAGATAATTTAGTCATTGTAATTTAGATTATTTGTTAATAAAAATTCAGTTTGGGAGCATAAATATAAGAATACTTATTATATATATATAATTAATTGGTTCCCAATAAATTAATATTATAAAACATATATTTTAATAAGTTATTCAATAATATTAATAAACATTAATTTAATGGTTATTTTATAATATTTTTATAATTATATAAATATACAGATGGTTTTGGGAAACTTAGTGTTGTGTGCAACAAATGACATATTAGTGTTTCATGTAGTGAAACCATAATATGGTGATGCATATAACATAATACAAACCTAGTATTTTGTATAATATTATATATTCACTATTGGATAACGTACAGAATATAAAAAATATTAAATTTATTTAGGGAATTTTTTTCATAAATCTTTGGTTATTAAATTATACCCCTTTAAAATTATTTCTCCATTGAAATTATTCTCCATTGTTAGAGGTCTAAAACATGAATGTTTCATTTATCAAACCCCACATAATGAAAATGTTTTCAAAACCTTATTCTTAAAAAATAATGTTTGAATCATAATGGTTACCCAAAGTAACTCATCCCTGGGATTCCACTAAAGTGTAATTTTAATACTTGAAGAAGGAAGAGAAATATAACTATCATGTTTATATGGAGAGTGGCAGGAACATGGTTTGCAGAATGTAAACATTAAAAAATCCATTAATCCATGATGATCTAAGGGAAAATTTTATTCACTGAATAAGAATATAGTAGGATATCATTTTTTGGTTTCAATATCCTTTCCATAAAAGTGAATAATATTTCAAGATAATAATTTTTTAATTTATTTCGGTATAATATCACTTCTTGTCACGCCTTAAACAATTTCGACTTCATGTTTTATTCAAAGTAATGATGTTGAATTATTTATTTTGAAACCATTAGTAGGTCATGTGGTCCATAAATTGAATGACAGGTCATTCTATTTGTCTTTATAATAATAAAAGGACATCATAAGTAATGAAATATGCATATGTTCACCTTTGGTGATATAATACCTTATTCTAACAAACATCATCCGAATTTTAACATAAATTACTATAAATTAATAACCATACATTACTTCAATAGTAGAAAATCCAAAAAATTTGAAAGTGGTGACCTAATTTGGATTAACATTTATCCTCAATATATCATAAGGAATATGTTTTAGTCACACATTATTCTTGTTAATATATTCATCATGTATTATTTTGAAACAAATTAATATCTAGAATTATAGTAAAAACATAGTGAAATCATGCATGCTTTCAAAATCCTACTATTTCCATATACAATTATTACCAAAAAATCTATATACTCAATCTATGTTATCATAAATCATTGTGTCATCATATTATTCCCTATTTCGTTAATATTATAAAAAATATCTTTATTTTCATATCCCAACATTATGAACATATTATGGGTTATCCTTTTTTCTGAACTTACTTTTTCTTATATTACTATTACTTTAATTTAATGATAAATAACATAATGTCAGTATAAAAATAAGATAAAAAGGTTTAGTGTCAATGAAAAATTAAGACTATACTTTACATTTAGAAAATAAAACATAAAAATCAAATTAATTCCTTATTCCCTAGAATCTTATTGGACATCATGTACTCTTAAGTTCAAGTAATCACCTGAGGATATTCATCAAAGAAAGGGGTGAACTAAAAGCATAATAAGAATATAGATAGGAACATGAATCAATATAAATTTTTGTGAGCATAATAATTATAATCATAAAATAGGCATATGATCATTATCATGAGAGGAATCATTAATAAATGGCTTGAAATGTGGAAATGCATAAAAATTAATCGTCATGTCTTATTAGTCAACTACAAAACATAGTTGTGAACAAAGCTAGAGCCATGTTCACACATATTTTACATTATATCATAAGATACATCACATTAAAAAATTCATTATAGTGCTGTAAAATTATGGTAATATGTGTCTCATCATAAAAGTTATATTGTTCTATATAATACTTGGTGAACCCATCATATCATAACATTTACATTAAAATGAATGCAACATAGAATGTATATCAACCTTGAACATAGAATAACATATATAAAGGAATGGGTTTCACTTAATAAATCATTATTTCATGATATTTTTTGTTGAAAATTTCAAAATGGAATAGGATTATTGCAACCAATCTTGATTAAAGAAGAAACAATCACAATAGAAGTAAAAGCTGCATAATTTTTTGAAAGAATAGTTCTTTTGAAAAATCAGTGAAGTTATCAAAAAAAATTGGTACAATGTAAATCAACTAAAAGGTAATATAATTATGAATTAATTATTTTTATTGAACAATAAAATAATATATATACTGAAAATGGTTTGAAATATGGAAAACACAAAGAAAGGGTGTTGGGTTCCAGAATTCTCCTAACCTTATATTTGAATGATTTATTAAAATTAATAACATATATAATCCCATTAGAATCATTAATTAACAAAACCAAAAAAATGTATACAGATTAAGATTCATTATGGATTTATTAAGTACATTTATGTTTATTTCTAGGAGTTATTCATTTTAATTTCACTGTTCGAGAGTGTTTGTTTTTATAGTTTTCATGAATAGATCATCTATATACATTAATGGAAGTAATGTAAAATTAGGGTAAATATCCAAAATTGTTGTTATACTTTATTAATGATCATCCAAAAATTGAAATTATATTATAAAGAATTTGGTTACATTGTATGAGGACGAATAATTAGATTACATTTAATGATGATCATTTCAGCTTAATTTTGGCGTGTTTTCAATCACAATGCACTCCTTTTGTTTTATAATTTTGTGTTGTGTATATATGTTAGTTACAAACATAAATAGGGTTTTAATATAAATTTTATAATCTATTTCAACCATTATAATGGTTTCATTAACATATTTTTTGGTATTAAATGAAAATTAATGTTCATCACCCATGATGTTGAAAAATTGGCCAATCACAAGCGATGATTTCATTTTTAGAATAAGAGAGGGTGACTATTTCATTTTTAGAATAAGAGAGAGAGAGAGATAAAGGATTTTATTGATGGATCTTCCATTAACTTGATATATTTCCATTATATGTATGTTAATAGATTTATCATTCCATTCGGATGAGGTGAGGTGAGGAGAGAAAAAAAATAGGAATGAAATCAAAATGAAATTAAAAGAACATAAAGTGGAAATAACTCTAGAATTTATCCTTCTTGAGACCCTCTATTGGGAAAAGTGCTTTGACTTTTGATGAGACCAAGTGCTCTTGGATGTGGGGGAGGGAATTTGGGAGAGGTTTGGAAATAATTAGGACAATTATTAAAACATGAAATGGGTGATGAAAAGAAGGGGTGAGGGGTGGTATTTATAGTAGGGGAGATGGGTGTATTCTCATTATTATATTAATTTGTTTGTTATTTTTTCTGAAGACAATGAATAGTTTGTTAATTATCGGAAATCATTTTATATTATTTAATGAGGGTTCTAGGTCAGAGGCTTACATAAGAATTAGATCATATATGATTCCATAATTAGTGAATTTATCTTCAATTATATATTTTCTTATTATACTATTCATAAAAAAAATTATTTTAGAAAAACCCAAATATTCCCCCAACCATTTTTTCATTCTTAAAATTCAAAATTGAACTCAATTTTATGAAAATAATTTTCGAAATATGAGTAAATTATTTTTAAACTAAAATTATCATTTTTCTCATATATACAGATTTTAAAATTATACAAGATTATATAACACATTGAAAATTAATTAAGGATTAAAAAAATATCCTAAAATCAAAATACATATGAATATTAATTTATGAATTAATTTTATGAGAATAATATTTATTTTAAATTATTAATTCAATCATAAAATTATACATAAATATTTATGGCTTAAAAAAATGCAAACAAAATGATAATATTTAAAACATCCATTTAATTATACTTTGATATAAACTTCCCATAAATTCATTTATAAGATTAAAAAAATTTATTTATACTTCATGGTTGTCTCTTTAATTCCCTTGGCCAGTTTTGTATTCGTAAGAATCACATTACGACTATTAAGGTCATGTTACTATTTCATATGTACTGGTTACTTAATGTCTAGAAATACTTCTTATTTCCTTAAATCATCATTTATAATGAATTTATTATTGACTCTGTGTTATTTTATGTGATTTATAATATATGAAATTACATTAATAATGGTAAAATTTCATGATAATTGTTTTCTTCAATACATTCTTCCCCGTTTCAAATTTATCCATCAAATTTTTGTTTTAACAAAATAGGTGACGGTAATTTTCCTTCATTGCCTCCTCCATTTCACATGTTACATGTCCATACGCATAGTTACTCCACAAAATTTTGAATATGTCAGTATTAAGGTTACATATAATTGTAGAAATGATATTTATAATCTTTAATGGATTCTCCCCGTAAGATAGATTGCCTTCCAATTGTACAACCTTTGAGTTCAGTACATGTAAGGGATCTGGTATGTACTTCCTCAATAGTGAAAAGTGTAACACATCATTAACATGTGACATATTGGGTGGAAATTAAAGAAGATATTCCATGGATATTATGAAATCAATGATCAAAAAGGGCCAATGTACCTTGGGCTTAGCTTCCCTTTTTTTCCAAACCACATGACTCTCTTCTAATTAGTTTTCACTTTTTTACTATTTATTATGTCCAAATATTATGTTTCTCTATTATAATAAGAATATATAATTGTATAATGTTTTGTAGCAAATAATACACACACACAAATTATTTTAAACGTAAATGTTTACAACTAAAAACGTGAGGTTCAATATGCGAGCACCAACATAGAAGAAATAATGAGAAGACCGTAAAAACCACATAAACTATTTAAAATCCAAAAATTCTCATAAATATTGATATAATACACATCTCAATAGACATATTATTTAAAATATTCTAGGAATGCAAATGGTATCACAATATGTATTGATATCTAAAGAAAACAAATATTTTAGGTCATCATTTATGATTCATAAGAAGACATTAGTCATGTGAGAACATACATAGTACAATCAGAAAATGCATCATGGGGTTATTCATTTATTATTCCTCATAATGATATAATAAATCCTGAATAATTAATAAGGATTAATCAAAATATATAGTTATCTGTTATAATGATCATAAAAATATCATCTTCAAAAGAAATAACCATCCTATGAAAGGGTTTTCGACTACCTCCAAAATAATTCAATAGATCAACAAGTCTAATCAGTATCAATAAAACTCCATTAACAAACATGATATTTAGGTTCAATTTTATTCCATTATTATTCGAAAAAACCAAATTCAATAGCATCAAAACCCATCATGAATATAAAATAGGATATTCTAAAAATGAATTTCTATTGGGTCAGCGAGTGAATCCACCAATTCATTCAGATAATTTTTCTACAACCCCAATAATTTAGTTTCAATGGTTTGAAAAATTAGATGATAATTACATATTGCACATCTTCAACATCAGTTCCAAATTGGATCGACACATCACTGATCACTATTTTGTTCCCATGATAAGTATTTTTATAAAAAAAATTAATCCCATGGAAATCCAGATTACTTTTATAAATATGAAACTGTATAATTTTAATGTATTCTTGAAAATTTATCTACCCCATTTATATCTTAATAAGTTCATAATATCATTATCTTAAACACATGGGTAAATATATTATATGAGAGTCTGAATCAAAATCCTAGTAAGGTTTTTCATCTTGAATGTATCATCTAGATATTCTGCATCAGTTATTAGTGTATGATCATTGACAAAAAATTCATGTTTATGATATTTAACATTGGTAAATTTCCACAAGGATCTAGTGATAACAGTTCTCTATATATTACATTAGTCTTCTGTCTTCCTTGTCTTTTTATGATGTTGGGTAATGAACCATAAAGTTCCACCATTTTTTAGTCAATTTTTAGAGAAAAATTTGTGGAAATTGTCTTTTTTCATTACATGTATTTTCATGTTCTTAGAAAAGACACTGTGAGATTATCTGGGGTCCTCATAATCCCACTCCAAGGTTGGGGAATTAGTAGTAGTACCTAGTGAAATTTGAAAAGAAATCAAAAAACTCCAAAAATAATTACCATCTAATTTTTTCCTCATATATTTCCTAGTTTTATAATCAAAGACATCATTAGTCTTATTATCATCATGTTTATAATCAGTATAATTATTTATTCTTAATGAATGATGAACTCCAATTGGGCCACCATAAACTTCGTAACTATCAATACATTATTTCTAGTGTATATTTTTTTTCAGTTTTTTATCAATTGTGAATTCATGATATAGAGTAACTACATCCCTATTTCTATACTCCTTAAAATTTTGTATAATTATAAATAAAACATTTAAATAATTAGGATGGTTTTCATGTGAAACTTCTTGAAATAACATAGATTTTCCATTATGAAAATACATCATTGGTGGGAATGCTTTGGAAATAAAAATATTATAAAAACCTATGAAATGGGGGTCATGAAAGATTCATAATTGGGGATTACAGTAATAAATGATGGATAATAAATATGGAAATTGGAAATGGGGATTTTTTTTAAAATGACAAATATGAAACCATGGGAAACTAAACTTGAAAGTAATAATAAGAGACTTAATTTAATAATTAAAATAATTATTCATTTTAGAACGTTCATATAATATCACTATAAAAACAATTATAATCTCACCCTAATTTTATATTACTAGTTTTTAGAGGAGAAATGAAAATGATATGTTGGAGGAATTCAAAAAATTGAAATAGAAATCCATAAAACTAATTTCTTAGTGAAATTTTTATAGAAAATTAAAAGATGGTTTATAAATGATTAAACTACAAATAAAATAAAATAAATTCTAAATAAATATTGTTCACGTAATTTTTAGGGAATTAGATTACCATATAACCTCTATGGTGGAAAAAAATTGTGACTATAAAATCATTGTAAGGGTTGGTGTCCTGAGAACCAATTGTTTTGTACTTTGATTACATGAATATTCACTTATTATATATTGTTCATAGTTCTTCATGACTATAATATAATAATGTCCTGGAATATTTGTTGCATTGATAAGGACATGGCAGATCCCCACTATAATGAGAACCTTGAAATGCTCTAACAGTATTCTTAAATAAAGTTTTACAGTTTGATGAAATACTATGATAGGACACATAATATACAGACTGTCATGTGCGAGTACTCATAAGAAGACGAGACTCTCTCTTATAGAGTTCAGACTTGGTAATCTCCAAGATGGGAGATTAAGAGAACAGACCCACCAGTCGCAATTTTGCATGTCTTGGTGTCATCAGACATTTCTATCTACGAGCATGTGTAATGGTCCTTAGAGTGGAAGATTATCATTGACTCAGGTCATGACTCGCGCACTTAGATTTACAGACGAAAACCATTACACAGATTTTGGCTGGAAGTAGGGTATGTTGGGTGTGTCATGAGTGACATGTTTTTAATGGATAAGTCGAGGAAGGATGTGTCCCTTCCATTTATGGAAGTAGATATATCGGCCCTTTGATTCAAGTAGAACTGGCGCATTAAATACCATGGCCATGGTTTAAATGAAGAGTTTATTTCAGGAAGTCAAAGAATGACAGATCAAGCATATAGGTTTATGACACTGCCATGAAACCTACTTGATGAGATATCAAGACAAAGGGATTAAATTACACAGTAAGCATTCGTATGAGGTGATACTTCAATGCGGCATCAACTTCTTTCTCTTGGGTTCCTTGACCCATTTCTAGACAGTAATCTTGGACATTAGGCAAGCTTGCCTAATGCAAATGATAAAGAGGCCTAGAGGGCCACACACTAAGTGTATTCAAGTATCTCAAGTAGAATAATGATTATTCCCATAGGTGGATTAATAATTATTCAAGGAAGTCTAAATCATTTTAATGATGGAGGGAAAAATGGAAATGAAAAACAAGATATACATGCCCTATATTAAAGATTACACGCCATGTAGTTTTTCATGGAAAACAAGTACACGCCATGTATTTATTAATACATGCTGTAATTTTATTTATGGAAAGGAAATCAATAAATAAAAACAATATATACATGCCGTGTAAATTGAATGTACACGCCGTGTAGTTTTCAATGAAAATAAAGTACACGCCGTGTATTTATTAAAACACGCTGTGTAGTTTTTCCATTCGGGATTTTGAGGACATAATATTATTTTAAGTGATATTTATTATAATTAGTGTGGGATCATGTGAAGGAATTAATTATTTCACATGGGTGTTTTAAATAAGAGTCAATGAAATAAATAAAATGCGTAACACGTTTATTTATTGTCATAACTATACAACCTCAAACCTGATTATAAATATACTCATAACCCCAACTCTTTTCTAACACACAACAACTCTGGAGAATTATTTCAAGGCCGAAAGAACCTCTTCCTCAAAGAATGATCTCAAGACTGAGAGAGATCCTCTTCCATCGGATCAATATGATCTAAGACGGACAACGCAGGCAAAGGTTTCTCCATTCTAGCACCTGGAGACTCCTTTGGTGACATCCCGAGATACGAGGTACATGTGTGGATCACCGCTAGAGGAAGTCTACACTTGGCTTCTACGACACAACGAAGGATCACATCGGAACATGATCAAGAACATGAACGAAGAAAGAACACCGCAAAAGGTATTTCTTTTAAATTAATTAAATTAATTATAATCAACCTGTAACAATCCTACTTTGTTGTTCTGGGACATTCTATTTATTTTGTCATTTTTTGTGATTCGATCCATGGAGACTGGCATTTATCGTCATATTGATCCCGAATTGATCATTGCTAATGACAAATGTCAAAGAGGGCACATCCACCCACGCACTTCCGCTACTCCCGAAACCTTCAAATGGTATTAGAGCGAGGTTACAACGTTGATTATAGTTACTTAATTTTTGTTGATAATTTATGAATTTATATTTTATTAAATTCTAAATATATCATTCTATTAATTTGAATAAACGAGATCTATTCTTCCTCATTCGTTTCTTGATTCATATCACAGAAACGGACTTTTAATTTTAATTTTTGATTAAAATAAAAACGAAGAACTCATCTGGAGGAGCCACACTTTCTGTCTGTACAACACGGGATTACACGGTGTGTAATTAAAACTACACACTGTGTACTTAGGTTCAACGAACCGGTACTGGTCCACCAAACCCCTCAGTGTGAATTGATTATACCTTAATTTTAATCATGACGTGTTGACCAGAATTGAACGGCACGTGGAAACCAGAATACACGCTATGTATGTTGCAACAACACGCCATGTAGTCCGATCTGGAAAAGGTGAAACCGTGTACAAGGAGAAGTCGTGTTCCACGTACACGGGATCGCCATGCCGGTTACCGCATAACAAGGATGTACATGCCATGTTTGATTTATCTACACGCAGTGTACTCCAAAATTTCCAATGTTTAGAAAGACCCGTACGAGGAATATGGATGAAAATAATCTCAAGGATGTTAAGAAAGGAATTTAAGATAAATAATTGATTAATTATAAGATCATAATTAATTGAATTCATGCGCGACTTATCTTAAATGAAAGAATGACTAAATTTGAATTCTAAATATGCGTAAATGTCGTTGCATGCTATGGATGGTCTTGAGCTAGATGGAAGACCCTTTGTATGTGTATGGTTTCATTTAAATTTATTTAATTTAAATTTGTTGGCCTGAGATCCTTCTTCCAATAAAATGTAGGGCCCGCATGGTCGTGGTTTCTTTAATGTAAACCCATGTAATGGAAGATGTCCCAAGACAGAGGAGACAGTTCAAATCCTGAAGACAAGGCTAAACTGAAACAAGAAGATACAAAGGTGGAAAGGTGGGAGCTGAAAAACACAAACCACCAGGTTCAATGTGTTTTTCCCTAGGTCGAGGTTAGCTTATCAAAACCGCTAGATAATCTAACCAATAAAAGCTCATGATCATGCCATCTTATTTTATTTCTATATAAATTTCATGGTTTACATATTATGTATGTGTTGTCGCGATCACATAGTTAATAAAATGAACAAGCATGCAAAGATGGAATAAAATAAAAACCGGACTATGCGTAAACATTATCAGAACTTGGTTAATCACTTAAGCTAGAATCACTTAATATTAAAAATCATGTGATAATACAAAACTACGCATGAAAGATTAAAATCCCTCAATAATATATTAAGTCATACCTAGCCTTCCATTACTTAATTGAGGGAAAGACTCAATAAAACTATGTGTTTGACCAACCCTTGTCGGGACACTTACTTTTATAAAGGAATCCCTTATGAAAGGTTTCAGGTTGACTTAAACATATTACATCAAGAGAATTATCCCTTGCTAGACTTGATATAATATTGGAGGCAAGAGTTGAGGAAATCCAAGTCAGGATTTCAGGATTGGGGAGTCCACTCAACAGATCAAGGAACTGTAAGCTCATAGTTTTCAAAGACCTGCCTACTTAAATACCTTCAAATAGCTTGACCAACCCTTATTAGGGTTATGGGAAGGGGAATATTGATCCTTTCCACTAGAATGTCAAAGCAACTGAACATTCCGAGTTCAATGGAGAGGGTCGTTAGGACTTGATAAAATAGTGGGAGACTTAATAAAATTTATTATTTCTTATAAAATGTAATCATGAAAGTACTGATGAATCTGCTATTTTAATTTGTAGAATCAATATGGAAAACTAATCAACCACATTTTCTCTACGATCAATTTTGGATAAAGACCACATCCTCACTAGCAGTAACTTTTAGGAATGGTTTAGGCGCCCTCGTGTTATCCTACTCCATGAACAGAAGTTTTAAGTGCTGGAGTCCTCACTTCCGGATTCTCCTACCCAGGAGCAAGTGATGAAGATTTTCTAGTCTATGATCAACATTTAAACAATGCACTCGACGTTCAATGTTTGATGCTGTCATCTATGTCTAGTGAGCTCATGAAGTCTCATGAAGACATGGATGCCTAAAGCATGCTAGAGCACCTCCATGGTTTATACCAGGAGAGAGCAAGACATAAAAGGTTTGAGGTCTCCAAGGCTCTGTTTCAGAGCAAGCTTGGAGAGGGTGCCCCAGATGGGCCTCATGTAGTCGAGCTCATTGGCTACATTGAGCGCTTGGAGGTTCTAGGGTTTAAACTCTCTGAAGAACTGGGTACCGATCTCATTCTCGCATCACTCCCCCAGATCTTCTCAAACATTGTTGTGAACATCAACATGAAGAACATTGAGAAGTCTCTATCTGATCTTCTTATCCTTATTCACCAAGTGGACATTGATATGAAGCGTGAAAAGCCTTCTGTCCTCATGGTGAATAAAGGGAAAGGGAAGGTGAAGAAATTTAAGCCCAAAGCTTCTTCAAGGCCTTCCAAGAAAAGGAATATCAAAGGGGAAGCAAAGGAACAGGGCACTGTTTGTTTCGCATGTGGCAAGAAGGGCCACTGGAAGAAAAACTACACCCAGCCAAGGAAGCAAGGGGAAGCTTCAAGTGTGTTTGTTGTCGAATGAAATATATCTATTTCTACTAATTGGTTAGTATATATTGATTGTGGTTCTCACATCTGTATCCAAATATAGGAACCAAGTAGATTCAGGAATATTGATCGAGGGGAGGTAGATCTACAAGCAGCCAACAGAGCCAGACTTGCTGTTGTAGCTTTCATGGACTACCACCTCACATTGCCAACCAGAATGATCTTGGTGTTAAAGGGTTGTTATTATGTGCCTTCTATTACTAAAAACATTATTTCATTATCCAGATTATATACTTATGGATTCATTTTCAAGTTTGGAAATGAATGTTGCTACTTTCAAAAAGATAGCATATGTTTTGGTAGGGCACATCTATATAACGGCATTTATGTGTTAGACTACACCAACCAAGTAATGGAAATTGATGAAAAAGTAAATTCACATGACTCATACCACACCAAACATTGGCATCACTGGCTAGGTCATGTCAATGAGAAACGTTTGACAAAATTACATCAAGATGGGTATTTAGATTCTTTCGAACTACACCACTTGGTGTATGTCATGTGTGTATACAAGGAAAAATGACCAAAGCCCCTTTTAGTGGGAAAGTTGAAAGGGATAAAGAGATTCTAGAATTAGTTCACACAGATCTGTGTGGACCATTTCCAGTTGAAGAAAGGGATGGGTTATCATATTTTACAACATTTACTGATGAATTTAGTAGATATGGATATATTTACTTAATGGGGTATAAGTCAGATTCTTTTGATCGGTTTAAAGAATACAAGAATGAAGTTGTGAACTAGCTTGGTAAGAAGATTAAGAAACTCTAGTCAGATAGAGGAGGAGAATATCTTAATCAGGACTTCATTGATTTCTTATGGGAGTTTTGGATTCTATCTCAACTCACTCCTCCTAACACACCGCATTGGAATGGTGTAAGTGAAAGGAGGAACCACACCCTGTTAGACATAGTGAGATCAATGATGAGTCATGCGAGTCTTCCATTATCCCTTTGGGGATATGCATTACAAATAGTAGCACACATACTAAACCAAGTACCAACTAAATCGATAAATGGTATACGATACGAGTTATGGATTGGATGAAAAGCCATGTTATCGAATTTACATGTGTGGGGTAGTAAAGCATTTGTTAAGGCCTCTTCAGGTAACAAACTTACACCCTAAGGCACAAAGTGTATATTTATATGATATCCCACAGAAACAAGGGGATATTACCTATACAACCCCTCAGACAAAAATGTTACAATGGTAATACATGCCATATTCCTTTAGAGGGAGCACATATCCAAAAGAGATAGTGGGAGCGAGATAGACTTTTATGAAGTCGAGGCTCAAGATACACATAAGTTGGTACAAGAACAGATTACACAAAGCCCCGTGGAAGAACAATCTGTTCCAGAGACGCAAGAACTACTTAAGAGCACGAGAGAGGTGAGATAAGTAGAATAATATGGTTTTCTTGTCATCTAGGATGGTGACTCATTATTGGTTGACAATGATGATCCTCTTACCTACAAGGAAGCAGTTGAAGGCATAGACATTTCCTAGTGGCAAGAACCCATGAATTCTGAAATGGATTCCATGTACCAAAACCAATTTTGTATATTGGTAGATCCTCCAGTTGATGTAAAGCCCATTGGTAATAAATGGATATTCATGAAGAAACTGGACATGGAGGGGCATGTCAGCACCTATAAGGCAAGACTGGTTGCAAAAGGTTTTATACAGTGTCAAGGAATTGACTATGATGAAACCTTTTCAACGGTTACGATGCTGAAATCCATTAGAATCCTATTGGCCATTACCACTTACGATGAGTTTGAAATTTGGAAAATGGATGTCAAAACAACATTCCTTAATGAGAACTTCCGGGAAGATGTCTACATGACACAACTTGAAGGGTTTATGACTCCAAAGGATGCCAACAAGGTATGCATGTTGCATAAATCCATTTACAAATTAAAGAAAGCATCAAGGTCATGGAAAATTCGTTTTGATGAAGATGTAATGGAATTTGGCTTTGTTAATAATGAATGTGAGCATTGCGTCTACAAGAGGTTTAGTGGAAGTTCAGTCTTTTTCCTAATAGTATATGTTTATGACATATTACTAATTGGAAACGGCGTACCTGTCTTATAGTCAGTTAAGGCATGGTTGCATAAATGCTTCTCCATGAAAGACTTTGGTGAGGTAGCATATATTCTTGGGATCAAGATCCATCGTGATAGATCCAAGATAATGTTGGTCCTAAGTCAAAGTACATACATTCACAAGATACTAAAGAGATTCAGTACAGAAGAGTCCAATAGGGGATTGTTTCCAGTGTCACATGGCATTCATCTTTCCAAGAAAATGTGTTCTCAGACACATGAGGAATGAAAGAGAATGGCAAGGATCCCTTACGCATATTCGATTGGGCCAGTCATGTATGATATGCTATGTACGAGGCTAGATGTTGTTTACACATTAAGTGCGGTAGGAAGATATCAAGCTGATCCAGGAAATCGCCATTTTATGGAAGTCAAGACTATCCTTAAGTATCTGAGGCGTACTAAGGATATGTTCCTGGTTTATGGAGGAGATTAGGAACTAGTCATTAGAGGACATGTAGATGCTAGTTTCCAGACTGATCAAGATGACATGAAGTCACAGACTTGATATATCTTCAGTTTGAATAGAGTTACAGTGAGTTGGAAGAGCTCAAAGAAAAGTGTGGTGGAAGATTCTATAGTGGAGTCCGATTATATCGCAGCTTCTGAGGCAGCTAAATAAGCAGTATGGATGCGAAGCTTCGTCCAAGAGCTGGATGTAGTACTGAGCAGTAAAGATCCTATCACACTCTATTGTGATAATACTACAGCGGTGGCACTTGAAAAAGAGCCAAGGTCAAATCAGCAGACAAAGCACATACTTCGGAAGTATCATCTCTTGGGGGATTTTTCTCAGAGAGGTGAAGTTGCAGTGAGAAGAATTTCCACGGAAAACAACATGGCAGACCCCTTGACTAAAGCCTTCACTCAGTAGAAACATGATCATCATGTGAGGTCTAGCGGACTAAAAGTTATAGGTAGTTGGTTCTAGTCCATGTGGGAGTTTGAAAGGGTTGGTGTCCTGAGAACCAACTGTTTTGTACTTTGATTACATGAATGTTAACTTATTATATATTGTTCATTGTTATGCATGACTATAATATAATAATGTCCTAGAATATTTGTTGCATTGATAAGGTAATGGAAGATCCCCACTATAATGAGAACCTTTAAATGCTATAACAATATTCTTAAATAAAGATCTATGGTTTGATGACATACTATGATAGGACACATAGAATACAGACTGTCATGTGTGAGTACTCACAAGAAGACGAGACTCTCACTCATGAAGCTCGCACTTGGTAATCTCCAAGATGGGAGATTATGAGAATAGAACCTCCAGAAGAAATTCCTCGTGTCTTGGTGTCATCAGACATTTCTATCTATGAGCGTGTGTAATGGTCCTCAGACTGGAAGATTATCATTGACTCATGTCATGACTCACACACTTATATTTACTGACGAAAACCATCACGCGGAAAGTTGGAGGGAAGAAGGGTACGTTGGGTGCGTCACGAGTGACATGTTGTTAATGGATAAGTCGAGGAAGGATTTGTCCATTCCATTTATGGAAGTAGATATCTCGGCCCTTTTATTGAAATAGATCTATCGCATTAAATTACATGGCCATGGTGTAAACGATGAGTTTATTTTTGGAAGTCAAATAATGACGGATCAAGCATGTAGGTTTATAACACTACCATGAAACCTTCTTGATGAGATATCAAGACAAAGGGATTAAATTACACAGTAAGCATTCGTATGAGGTGATACGTCAATGCAGCGTCAACTTCTTTCTCTTGGGTGCCTTTACCCGTTGCTGGAAAGTAATCTTGGACTTTAGGCAAGCTCCCCTAATGCCAAAGAGAAAGAGGCATAGAGGTTCACACACTAAGTGTCTTCAAGTATCTCAAGTAGAATAAAGATTATTCCCGTATGTGGTTTAATAATTATTCAAGGAAGTCTAAATCATTTTAATGATGGAGGAAAAAAGGAAATGAAAAACTATATATACAGGCTGTGTATTAAAGATTACACGCCGTGTAGTTTTTCATGGAAAACAAGTACATGCTGTGTATTTATTAATAGACATCGTGTAGTTTTCTTTATGGAAATGAAATGAATAAATTAAAACAAGATATATACTCCATGTACATTTAATGTACACTCCATGTAGTTTTCAATGAAAAAAAAGTACATGCCGTGTATTTATTTAAACACGTTTTGTAGTTTTTCCAGTCGAGATTTTGAGGATTAATATTTTTTTAAATGATATTTATTATAATCAGTGTGGGCGCATGTAGATGAATTAATTATTCGACATGGGGGTTTTAAATAAGAGTCAATGAAATAAATAAATTGCGTAACGCGTTTATTTATTGTCATAACTCTACAACCTCAATCCTGATTATAAATATCCTCACAAACCCAACTCTTTTCTGACACACAACAACTCCGGAGAATTCTTTCAAGGCTGAAAGAACCTCTTCCTCCAAGAATGCTATCAAGACCGAGAGATATCCACTTCCATCGGATCAAGATGATCTAAGGTTGAAAACGCAAGCAAAGTTTTCTCTATGCTAGCACCCTGAGACTCCTTTGGGGACGTCCCGAGATACGAGGTACACGTGTGGATCACCGCTAGAGGAAGTCTACACTTGGCTTCTGCGATGCAATGATGGATCACATCGGAACGTGATCAAAAACATCAATGAATAAAGAACACCACAAAATGTATTTATTTTCAATTAATTAAATTAATTATAATCAACCTGTAACGATCCTACTTTGTGGTTCTGGGACTTTCTATTTCTTTTGTCTATTTCTGTTATTCGATCCGTGGAGACTGGCGTTTATCATCATATTTATCCTGGATTGATCATTTCTAATGACAAAAATCCAAGTGGTAACATCCACCCACGCGATTCTGCTACACTCAAAACCTTCAATCATTATTTGTGATAACACCCACACCATGTTTCTTAGAAGGCGTGAAGTATCATATTGTGGAAACATTCATTAAGTCTAATGATTTTTAAGGGTTTATTACCTAATTATTATAATTCAAAATATGTAATATATTTTTTCAAATTCAAATAAAAAAGTGTTTTAATTTAATTTAATCATAAACTTGAAGATGCAACAGAAAAATGGATTTTTCTATAAAACATCACAAAAGTATAAAATGTTTTTACATCAAGATTAAATGTAAAATTTATTATAATGACAATTATTTATTAATCATAAAAAATTTGAAATAAATTTACATTTATTACATATTGAATCAAGATATATCATTTTATATACATTAAATGATATGGTGCTTTTTAATCAAACAATTATTTTTTATCGTTCATAAAAAATCTATATTTTTGGAAAATAATCAAAAATTAATTCTAACATAACTGTGAAATATTTATTTAAAAAATAAATTTAAAATTTTTCAAATAAATTTTAATAAACTATTGAAAATTATTTTTACTAGTTTTCACAAAATTATATAAAAAATATTTTTTTGGTAAAATTTCTTTTTCAAATAATATAAAATCCTTACAAAAGAGTAACTAATTATTGGTAAATATATTTTATCTATTTTAATACAAAAAAAATTTAAAATTTTTCATCATATTCATACCTCTTGGAATAAATATTTGGTTATAACCATATTGTTTAAATAATAATACTAGTAGTATATCAATTCACATTAAAACTATGTGTTCCGTGTAATGCAATCTATTGGAGAATTTAAATCTTTTTAAAAAAATAAAAAAATCAGAGAGAATTTAAGTTATCCACCTAGAAAATGTAATTCCCAATGAAAATACATAACATTTATACAAAAAATTATTGGTTCCTCTACAACATTATATACTCATATTCAAATATATCTTCATCAAGTTGGTTGTTTTAACATAAAACATTGACTACTTAAGTGGTATTTTTTATTGAAAATTCTATCTAAGACTCTAATATATATATGTTTTTATTTCTAAAAAATATCTTTATTCATTAGTAAAAAGAATTCTTTCAACACATGTGTTTGATGAGGAATGTACTTCCTTGGGAGTGATACAATGAAAAAATCCTAGACTAGAGATTGGTTTGGTGGAAGTGATATGCCATAAAAAAATGTCTCCATTAAAACAAAAATATTGAAATGTCCAATATACGTAGGTATTAGATTCCACTTAATTAAAAATCTCATAAACTTATTCTATGTATAATATCCCATAAACACCTTCTTAGAAAAATTAAATTTTAGATCATGTCGTTGATTGTCATCATCACAATTCTTTTGAATTTGTGATATCCTTATGTATTATCAAATTTCTACAGCCTTTGAAATTTCCTCCACATACTCAAGTCACAATATATTTTTTCCTATCCTCATACCAAGATGTTGTAGTTATGCACATAATTCCATAACATGATTCACAAGGAGACACATGAATTCTAGAGTAAAAGATATTTTGGTAAGATAAATCTACCAAAGGAAGGTGTTGATCCAAAACCCAATTGAATACTATAGAACATGATATCATCATAACATGTAGAGTTTGAATTGTTTCTTAGATTGAACATGTATATTTTGATATGACATAGTTCAAAAACTCTTTTTCATATCTAAGGCCTTATGATGACTTCTATAGAACATCAACGTTAAAATCATATACTAGTAAGATAAAATATAATGAAGTACACAATAAAATCTTACAACTTAGATAATCTATACACATTAAATTTGATCCATAATAAAATCTTCTCTATTAGTGATAATTTTTCTATCATTATTAGGTGAGAGGCTCCAACTGCAACACCCTAAGTTTTTATAAAGTTATTTTTTTGAAAAAATTAAAATTATTTGATTTCATTATTTGAACGATACACCAAGTTATGCCTTACTTATATAATTTTTTTTAATATTTATAAAGACACGACACTAATTTTATCTTTATATATAATGAATAATAAATTTGGATACAGTTACATGAAATACCTTGTGTCGAATGTGTTATATGCTACACCAGACTTACCTTATGTTACAGGTAACATTGAGTTTAAAAAATGTGAAATGTTAGTAAAACATTATTATAGATATAACCTAGACATTAGAATTTATTGTATTGATAGTATTAATTAAATTATTAAAATATTACTTATACAGTCATAAATTTATTCTATAGTGAACAAATAATTAGAAATGAAATTAATAATTATTTTTTGATAATGAAATTACTTTTCCAGAAAACATTTTTTCTTCTAAAAAACAAGGTATATCATAATATAATTTAAAAAAATTGATTAATTTTATTGATGATATATATATTTCAAAAAATATATATATCATTTATGTTATATTTTTTCTAAACATAAGAAAAAAACCAATTCTGTATAAGGAATATGTATTTTTCTAAAAGGTTTTTTACAACATTTAAATAGGGAAATTATTTTCATTCAAATTTTGAGATTTTTATAAAATTTAATTTGACAAAAAATTAAAACATGTTCATAAAAATAATCTTAATGTGAATTGTTGGTATTTTGTGAGAAGCTTTATTTTTCAATGAACAATGAAAAAACACAATTTCAATTGAAAATGGCATTTTATTATAAATTATTTATATTGTTAAATTATATTTTAAATTGGGTTTGAAGTATAATTTTTTTATTAAAAATATATTAATTTAATATTGAATATTTTAATAAATATCATTTTAAAATGGAATATTAAAAATTTGTATAATTCTGTTCTTTTTCCCTTAAAAACATTCTATATTGGGATGTCTGTAGGATTAATTTTAAATTAAATTATTACAATTGTGGTATTTTTATATGGACAAAAGGATTATATATTTTTAATTATAATAATTTATAATAATTCAAAAATAATTTTTAACCAAAATAAATCATGTAAATTGTTAAACATAATCAATGTGATTAAGAGATAAATGATATAATTAAAGGCCTAAACACAAATCATAAGAGGAAAATGACCTAGGCACTTATAGAACACCCATTTTATTGATATATTTCAACATTAAGAATTCATGGATCGATTTATTACCTTATTTAATCCTTTTGTTGGTAAAAATGGCTAGACCTGTCTTTTTATAAAATATGGAAATTGTGTCCTCTCCTCTACTTATAAAAGGCCACTCCCTTTTCTAATCTACTCAAAAAAAAATAAATCCCCATATTATAGTCAAATTTATGAAAAAATATATTCCCAAATTCTGTCTCATAATCCTAGGATCCTCACTTTCATCATAAATTCAACAATGCATGTCCTTTAGTGTGAACAAAAAAAGATATTCCCAAAGAAGTGGTAACGTTTATCCACAGACGTTTAATTTTTTTCATACTCAAAATAGTCAATTAATTTTTATACAATAATTATAATACATCATAATTATCATATATATACTAATATATTCTTCATTATAAATTTTATAAATTCAAGAACACAAAATTCCAACAAATAGAGTATGAAATCATTGTTCGTGTGTACGACATACTACCGCCTTATAGACCAATGTGGTTCATTTTTTAATTACTAACTTTCATGGTCAATATAATGATATAGATAAGATTTATATTATGTATATATGATATTTATTATATCATTATTCTTCTATAATAATTATTTAACACACACCTTCGTCATTTATGTAATATGTAAATATAATTACATTACTCATTGTTTACGACATACTACCACCTTCTGAAGCAATGAGATTCATTTATGGTTTACATGTAATGTATTAAAGATGATTTTTATAATAATATTTGATATATATAAATTAATAGTTAATATTTAATTGATATATATAAATATATACTCTATTTACATTTTTCATTCAATACGATACGAAAACAGATGCAACGTTCATGCGTACTTTCATAAAACCATCTCCATGAACAACGCGTTTCATTTAATATCATTATATTGAATGGGATAATGTAAATAAATTTACATTTAATGTATAATAAAAATATATATAAATTTTAAATTTTATAAATTATTTTATCTTGATCAATGTGACCATACCATAAATAAAATGTAAAAACTTATATGAAAAACAAAGCGTTCATTACCCGAAACATAACCTTAACATGGGACCATTTATAATTTGGTAATATAAAAAAATAAAAATTAATACATTGAAATATATATATGAATATTATTATATAATTTATGTATTCTAATTTATATTTATTACACATGTGGATTCAATGTGTAGGAATGAATTCATCAATTAAGGTTAATGAATCATCTCAATTTTTTACTTCTGTAAGGTGCATGAAATGTTCTCCACCAATTTATTTTTATGTGTTGTGTAAACTGAAAATCAATAAATATTATGATGTTTCTACTTAAAACTATTTCTCTTTATACATAAATTTTATAATTTCTCTTGAATGGGGTTTTTTCAATTCTGAAAATAATAATTCATTAAGGGGATATTTTTTCTATTTTCCTTCTTTTAACTGTATGTTTTATTATAAACCAAAATGTTTTTCATGAGGTGTAAATAAATCACAATTTTTATGTTATATCATTAATTCATTCATCCTTTTTTATATTACTTTTCATTTTGTGTTATTAATTTATGGGGAATATGATTATTTGTCACCAATGTTATAACGATTTAATGATTTTAATCAATACTTATCGATAATATTTATGACTATGTATAAAATGATGAAATTTCATGATCCACCTCCCAATATTTCTCATAGATATTCTTTTCATATTTTTATTATTGATACTTTTAGAATATTAAATCATTTTCCACTAATTGGTATATAATATACTTTTGAAATATTTTTTTTAATACAACTTTATAACTCAATTTGTTTTGAAATTATGTTATTTGAAAACCGTTTTTTCTAAAAATGACTTTAAATTGATATTTAAATATTATATTAAAATAAAATAAATTTGAATTTTTTTGTTTTAAAAACTGTTTTATTTTTTTCCTCAAATAATCCTTTAATATTTTACACATATTGTTATTAAAGAATAGTATTCAATAAATGATTTATATCTTAAAATTTTTAATTTTTTTAATGATTTCATTATATTTTTTCATGTTTATTTAAAATGAAAAAGGATTTCATAAATTTTTATATTTTAAATATTATTGTTATTAATGAGGAAATGTCTTTTTCCTCAATAAATGTTTTAAACTATTATTAAATCATTGTTTATGAAACTTCATATTAGTTTTAAATGATAAATGGTTTTAAATTATTTTATGTTTTTAAAAAAATATTTTTAAAGAATATTTAGTTTCTTTAAGATATTTTCCATGTTATATATCAAAATCCTTCCCCATATAATATTACACCATTCGATATAGTTTATGATTCAATGGGGATATGATCTTAGGACAAATTTTTTATTCATTATTTGAATGATTTATGTTTAAGATGAAAATTAATTTATGAAAACCATATCTCTTACATGGGTTATACTAAGAAAAAATTATTCTAAAAACAAATAGTTTTCATTGTTTATGTTTTGTGGAAATGACAATGAATCATATCTATTTTTCATTAGTTGTGAATGAATGAAATCTTTTTTATACCAATTTCATATAATGGTCTATGTTATTATAAATTTTTAGTATCGTTATTAAGACACATATATATGACTATTATGTGGTGAGTGGGACTAATATCTCTATACAATTCATTAGGTAATTATTTATTTAACTCATGAAATAGTTATGACTAGAATTAGGTATATGTCCCTAACCATAAATATTACATAATCTTGAAATAAGTAAATAATTTACATTGAGGATCTTTCCAGTTTTATATCTTTAGAGAATTTGGTCTTAATTTATACATAAAAACCTGAATATTACGAGTTGACATTTCTACCAACTATAAATTTTTTCATTAAAAAACTCTTATAGAGAAAAACATGCTTATTTTTATGTTTTATATAGTATGAATTTTCATCGATCCCATTATTACACCTATTCATATTTATGTCTTTTGAAAAACATTTCAAAACATGGAATAAGCATGAAAATCTCAGTACGGGATACATAACGAATGAAAACTATTAAGATTTCTAAACAACATGTAAAAAATAAATATTTTATCATAAAGTATTACATTTCCCCTTAAATATATAACAAAAACTATTTATTGAATATAACCTCATTTGATACCCTCTTTCTAACCAGAATATTACCATAAATCCCATAGAAAAAAATTTATATCACATAAAGGTAACATTAGACATAATCATACTTAAATTGAATTACCATATGGTCTACTTCCACACATATCACTAAATAGAACAGCCATACATCTGACTTCAATACCGAATTCATAGTAGCTCATAACATATCCACTTTTCCTTGGATTATCATAGAACCGCACATCATTTGGTTTATCACATAACCACCCACCATTGGTTTATCACATAACCACCCATAAAATATCCAAGTACAATTATATAATCATAACACATAAAATATTAAAAATGTCAACATTTCACTAATAACATTTGATTTGTAATCACAACAATTAATTTCAAGATATTGAAATAATCAACCCATTTCCAAAACCATTTTAAATAAAAAAAATTATGTAAAATGGGTTATATGGTATTTTTTTTATTTAAAAAACACTACCTCCTGTTATAGAAGCCATATGTCAAATAATGGTCGTTGCGGCGGAATTGTCATTGTCTCCACATAAATTAAAAACATTCATTCTATCATTTAGTAAAATGCTTCATAGAAATATATATTCACTTTTGTTGAAATTAAATTTCAAAGGGTTTTATACACCGTATAAAATAATGTCATGTATAAATCATAGTATGCCTCAATGATAGGAGATTGACATGTAGTCCCAAACCTCGTTTCCAAATTGACTCTTTCATTCATTAATATCATGAATAATAAACATAAGTAAATGTATAATTGATTTATAATATTTTTCATGTTAATTATTCCTTTTATATCATTGATTACCACGTTATAAAAATACATAATTTGTAAAGTTAATATCAGTCTTTTTTTCGATATTGGGTACTTGAGTTGAAAATGATCTTGTTATAATTACAATTTGTCCATGTTGTCAAAATTCCATTATATATAGAATATTATTCATATATATATCTTATATATCTAGTATATAAGTGTTTTTAAAATTCCAAAACATTTTGTGATATGAAATTAAATGCATCGTTTATGGAGACAGCAAACAATACGTACTCATGAACACTACATTCATTTCTATTTCATATTTAATGGAATGATAACAAAATGATACATAGGTATATTATAATTAAATTATAATATCATATTATATAAATGTTACATAAGTTTATTAACTCAATCAATTAAATGTTTCATGTATGGCATTAATGAGTCATATCACTTTGAGGGGTCGGTAGTCTACATTTCCTTAAATGAAATTATCGTATTTACACATCAGGAAAAGAATAAAAGTATGTTGTAAATAAAAATTAAAAAATCATAAAGATATTATAAAAATAATATTTATCATATAAATATAGTTCAATCATAATGGCTATCTTGAGAGTCAGTAGTATATAATTGAACAATCATCATTTCGTGAGGTAGTAGTTCACCATCCATAGAAACAGAATGTTCTAAATCCATTAAATGAAGGTGTGTATAACTATAGTTAGAATAATTCTCATAAAAAATTCCTTGTAAATTTAAGATACATTTTGTAATATAAAAAATTAATAAAAGTACAATACAGAGTTAAGAATTAGAATATTGGAAGGAACTTTAAAGAAGAAGCTATCTCTTAAAAAGGGTAACTCCCTTTAATTTGATCCAAAAGCCTTTCTTGAATTGCATACTTACTAAGGAATTGATTCATGGAAGAAAAGAGGGATTTTTGGAACATATTATAGTAGAGGATGGACGAGACAATTGGCCTGAGAGGTGTGAGTAAGGGTTATAGATGGTGGCCTTTTATAAAAGGGTACATGGGTACTTTAGGAATGTCTATAAAGATTATTTTAGTATAAAATGAATTTATATTTTAAAATGTCCAGAAATTATTTAACTAGGATATAAAGTAAGTATAGTTAAAAATAATATCAACCAATTGGTTTTTAGGAATGTTTTGGTTTCTAATTTATTTTTATCATTTAACTTTAACCCTTAATTAACAAATTTAACTACTACTATGTCTTCTGGTATATTCATACTATATGGTTAATATAGTTAGAAAAAATTACAGAAGAACCTCAAGTGGTTCATTAATGACATTTAAAACATTATTTAAGTCATTTTGATGAATCTCGTTATTTAGGACTGTTAAATAATTTAATAAAATAATATTTGTTTTAAAAACACATTTTCGTCACTTTTTATAATATTCACATCATGATTTTTTAATAACCCATAAAAACATGATGGTTTCAAAGAAGCTTCAAAAATTATAATATAACAAGTAATAATAATCCAAAAAGTCATGGATGGCATAAAATGTCTCAGAATGAATTTATTTTAATAATTTTAACATCATATGTTTAAATATTTCATTAATAAGATAATCACTACACCATCATTGTGTAATAAATATATTTTTTATATAATTTCTAAAAATTATATATAAAATACCATGATCTATGAAATCTTTTTAGATTACAAATTATTATTTATATTGGGAAATATAAATTATATACCCCTGTATAAAAATTGATTTTATAAAAGATACTTGTTTATACTATATTTTCTTTAACTTTAAATTTAATGTAATTAAATTTTATTTTCTCACACAAGTGGCTCCCTGGGGTCCTAAAATCTCACAAAATTTTCATATGGTCATAAATATATCATAAAATAGTGTTAGAACATGTTTTCGTGTAATTAAATTTTATTATAATATTATTTTTACCCTTATTTATCAGATTTACCCTTTAACCATGGTAAATAAGTTTTTTACTAATGTTACTATTCATAATTACTAAAAATATAAGTTACAGATTTACACAATTTTAACATCCTGATTCCATATATGGAATCTATTTTTTTCAATTCAAAACAAAAAATTCAGAGAAATTAATTTTAAGTTAATTCTCATTGTCAAAACCAAAAAGTGTGTTTATAAGAAGTAAAAACTGCCAAAGGATTGACATGTGTTTATATCAAATTTCTATGTAAAACTATTTAGAATGGAAAAAATTGGATTAAATTATAAAAATTAAATCCAATTAAACATTAAAAACAATTAAATGTACAATATAACAATATAAATAAATTATATTAAAAGTCTATTTTGAATTAAAATGCAATATTTTTCACTATTTATTAAAAAATATACTTTATCAGAAAAACACCAAAATTTAATCCATAGTAAATTTTGATGTTCTAATTATAAATATTTTGTTAATTTTGTAATATAATATATATAATGGTTTAAAAACATGATTTACAAAGGGTACTCCATCAAAATGCGGTAAAACTGCATTTTAAAAAAATACTTCTTTTATCTGAAAAAATAGAATTTATTCTTATACCATATCTAGAAAACATTTAAGATGAATTTAAAACATTACATTTAATATATATCCTATATTTGTAAATATATAAAAATCCATAAATAGTTATATTTAAACATAATTATTCTCTTTTAAATATGTTTTCATAAGAACAGATCAATTATATTCAATCGGATTTTATTCTCATTTGTAACGAATTTGGTAATCAAGAATCATCATTTAAACATGTGTAAACCACATATCAAAAGTTATTTGATGTTATTCATTCCCACCATTCCAATGGATAGGCGTTAACAACCATTTAAATAATAATAATAATCATAATGTATTATTTTCAGAATAACTCAATGTTTTGTGAAATGTAAGATTTCGTAGAAGTCTATTGTTGTGTGTTGAGTTTTCTATAAAAAACTCCCCCTTTAACATAATGTTAATATCATATTCATAAGTATTAATAGAAATCAAAAAATATTATTCTATAAATACCTGGGTCATTACATTGTTCCCCCTTTGGGAAATTGTGTCCTCACAATTTTAAAATCAAGCTTGAAAACATCATTGGAAGTCTCACATCGGAAATAGTGCCAATAATAAATCACATTAAATGAAATAAATATAAGTATAATGGTCACCCGAGAAAAAAAATACTTGTATTCTCTAAATATAAGAAATGGAGGAGAATCAAAGTGTCATGTTTTGTTGATAGTGATTGAAAACATGATCAGGATAATGTTATCCACTAGAAAACCCCAAAATGGTGATAAGTTAAACAATATATGATTCCCTAGTATGAAAAGTAAACATAAATTTATTTTACTTCCCTTTCATAATGTTGGTTAATTTATTTATGAGATTCACTAAGAAAACATGGAAATATACTTACTTTTCAAGTATAGTTTTTTCCCTTAATATGTTTCTACCAAGAACTCATCTTTTCTATAAACGATGTGTTTTCATAATGCCTAGGTCCCACCTAAAGTACTAGAATAAACTTTTGTAGAATAAGATGATCCAAAAAAGATAACCCACATATTTCCCCTATATTGATATATTAAGCAAAACCAAAATGGTTAGTACAATATCCGATAATTCCCCAAAAGGATAATCACTTATAAAATAAAATACTACTCTTAATCCCCAAAATGTAACAAACAATACCCAAAACTCAAAAAAGACCATTAAATAAACAATGGTCCATATAAATATTCAAAATAATCCAAACTAATATTGAAACCTAAAATTATGAACAATTAGATCACATAAACATCCACAAAAATCATAACATTTATCTCCAAATAACATCAGCTACTCTTAATGTCTCATAATTAATAGTAATTATGAAAATAAAAAATTCTCTATGATAGGTTAATAATTTCCATAAATAACCAAAATTTATATATATCAACATTAAAACATATATTCTTATATAATAAAATTTCAGCATTACCCCTCAACTGGAATGCCAAGTTATTCAAAAATAACCTTTATCAATTAATCACCAAATAATTTTTCTATAATAATGATATCAATTTTATAAAATATAATATCCCAAATTAACTTATTATTGAAAAATAAAATAATTTAATTAAAAATAACATTTCATACTAACTAGGGACTTTATATAGGACAGTGGTAGGCGATACTCCCTTATCACCAATTGGTTGTGGGTTCACTTCTAATGGACTTTCCAAATGTGGGGAGTTTTCACCCACACTATGGGTTTTAATTTTTTCTATAAACATATACTTATTATAAAATTCTCAAAAATAAGATAATTTCTCAAAAATAACCATATCATATTGTATCCTCAATGTTTATCTAATACCATTCATTTTTCATAACAAATTGTAATAGACATTTATCATCTCAAAAAAGATCATATGAACCCCTATGATTTTCAACTATGTCCACACAAGAAAAGATAATTCTTTCCTGAATAACATTTTCACATACGAAACTTCAGGTTTACAAATACTAGAAAAAGTATTCCAATGTAACCCCATCATCAAATGATCCTTATTACATTTAATAATTTCATCATCCTAAAATATACCATAACTCTTGAATACCTTGTATGTAGACTTCTTACTCATTCAACATTCATCATGATACAATATTCATTCTTTTCCAAAAATTTATGTAATACCTCTTTCCTACAAACAAAATCATGAATCATATACTATGATTAAATAATTTTAAAACATCAGCTAATAAATAATCCATACATTTCATTGGTAATTGATAGTTTCCTCATCCTCAAATGGAATGTTATTAGGTATTCAAAAAAAATATTTTTATGGTCTTGTTAATCCCATTCTCAAACATTTTTTGTCGGATATCTATTTGTATAATGAAAATTCACTCCACATTTAAATTATTCAATCGATCTCTTAGATAGAAATTCATTCCCTTTCATGGAGTCAATGTGATGCTTCCTTTTACCATTAATGGTTCTGGTGTTATGAATTTCATTACCAAATCTATAGAATCTTCTTTTCCCTTTGAATAATTTTCCTTGGTGCTTCATTCAACATCCATGACACATAAGTTTTTCAATATTCTTACCTATATGATTATAACATGAACATCTGTAGGGTTTTTTTTCTCACATATATTGTGCAATATAAAAATCACCGATGATTAGGTGGTCAATCATGACTCCAGATAGTTGGTTGAGAATAACTAAATGATTTATCATTTCATCTCTCATTTCATTCAGTTTCTTATTCATAAAATCATCCCAGCTTTCATCAAATACATTGCTAATTTGGTGCCTTCTAGATCAATCCATTTACTAAATTCAATATGGTTAGGTTGATTATATCAGTAAAATAATATTATAATATCTTATAAGGAGGGTAAATACTAAGATATACTTATCCATGTTATCATAAAATCATTCAATTTATCTAAAATAAAAATGAATAAGCTAACCATTATGGTTGTGTCACTTATGCTTAAATAACACCCTAACCTCTACAGTTATCTAAACCAATATCTAATACCATCTATAAGACCCTAACCTTAAACATTACATAATCTTGAATTATTTTAATAATTTACATTGAGGAACTTTTCATGACTATAGATTTATATAATTTGGTTATAACATATACATAACAACTTGAATATTACTCATAGACACATCAACTCACTATCCATTTTTTTCATAAAACAAAAACACGTAAAAAACATGTCTAGTTCTATGTTTTAGTTAACATGGATATTTCGTGATCCCATCCTTGACCCTATTCATCTTTATATCCTATTAATGACATTTTAAATCATTGGATAATCATAAAAAGTTCAGTAAAGGATACATAAAAAATAAAAACTGTTGGTTTTTCAAAAAAACATGTAAAACAGGAATACATTATCATAAAGTAATACATTACACCTTAAATAAAGAGAAATTCCAATTCAATGAATATAAAATAATTAATTACTATTTTTATATCAAAAGATTAACTTTAATCCCAAATAAAACAACGTATAGATATAAAGGTAACTTGGGACATAAACATACTTAAATGCAATAACCATACGGTCAAATTCTACACATCTCACTTAATGGAATATCCATACGACTGACTTCCATACCCAATTCATTGGAGGTTGTAATGTATCCATACATCCTTGGTCTATCCTATAACCATATATCATTTGGTTTATCATGTAACCACCTATTTTTTGTTTATCACATAACTACCAGTCAAATGTCAAAGTTCCATTATATAATCATAACACATAAAGTATTGAAAATATCAAAATTTAACTAATAACATTTCATTTTCTATCTTAAAAAATCATTTAAATATATTGTAATACTCAATCAATTTTTAAAACCATTTTCAATAAAAATTTCTATAAAAATTGTTATATTATATTTATTTTCCTTTTAAAAACATTAAATCTTATTAATAAATCCATATATCAAATAATGATCATGACGGCGAAAAGGATATTATCGTCGAAAACGTTAAAAACATTAATCTTTTTCTTTTAGTAAAATGTTTCATAGAAAAGTTTATTCCCATTGAATGAAATTAAAATTCAAAGGTGTTTATACACCATATGAATGAATGTTATGTATAAATAAAAATTTGTTTCAATGAAAGGAGATTGAGACGTAGTCCCTTACACTGTGTCCTAATTGACTCGTTCATTAATTAATTTCCTAAATAATAAAATTAACTTAATTTCTACTTTCATAAGAACAACTTTCATGTCTATTATTCCTTTTATATCACTTATTTACACATTTTGAAGATTACATAATTATTTATGTTAATATCTGTTGTTTGGTCGATATTGGGTACTTGAGTCAAAAATGATGTTCTTGTAACTACAATATGTCCTTGTGGTAAAAATTACATTATCTTCATTATATTATTTGTATATATATCATATATTTCCAGTATATATGTATCTATAATATTCCATAACATTTGGATATAATGAAATGAAATGCATCATTCTTAGATATTGTTTGTCATACGTACGCACGAACGCTACTTTCATTTCTATTTCATATTTAATGGAATGAAAACATAATAATAAATCGGTATTTTAGAATTATAGTCTAATATCATATTTTATATATGTTAATTAAATTCATTAATTCCATGGTTTATGTATTCCATGTATGGAATGAATGAGTTATATCACATTGAGGGGATGATAGTTCGCACTCTCTCAAATGAAATTATCATGTTAACACATCCTGAAAAGCATAAAGGTATGTTAATAATAAAAATTAAAGAATAATAAAAAAAATATAAACATAATATATATCATAAAAATATATTTCAATCATAATAGACACCATGAGAGGTGATAGGATATAATTGACCAATCATCGTTTCGTGAGGCAGTTGTTCACCGTCCACAGAAATAGTATAGGGAGTGAAGTGGTGGAATATTGGAAATGAACTATAGAGAATATATTACCTCTTAAAAAGGGTAACTCTTTTTGATTTGAGACAAATGGATTTCTATAATTTCCTACATCCTATGGTAAGGCTTCTAGGAAGAATGCATGGATGTTGGGAGCTTATTGGAATGTGTTTTTAATATCTAAGGGGATTTAGAGGAGTGAGTATGTGTTAGAGGTGGTGGCCTTTTATAAAATGGTGGAGGGGTACTTTAAGAATGTCTTGAAAGATTATTTTATTATAAACTGAATTTAAATTTTTAAAATGTCCAAAAATCATTTAAATCTATTATAAGATTTGAATTTTTATTTTTCCTTACAACCAATAGGTTTTTGACAAGTTTTATTTTCAAATTTAGACCTATCATTTATCTTTAACCCTTAGTTAACTAATTTAACTATTACCATGTCTTCTTGTATATTCATAATATATGGTTAATATAGTTTCTATATTATTTCAATATAATATAATGTGGTTCATTATTGACATTTAAAACTTTATTTATGTCTTTTACTTGAATCTTATATTTTTATGACAATAATATCATTTAATAACATTGTATTTGTTTTAAAACCCCATTTATGTCAATTTTATACTATTCATGTCCTGATTTTTTTAAAAAATTTAACAACATGATTCTTTAGAAAACCCATCATATATAAAAATATAAAAAATTATAATAATCTATAAAATTCATCGATGCCATACAATGTTTCAAAATAAGTTTTTTTGATAATTATAATCTCATTTATTTAAATCTTCCAGTAATTAGGTAATCACTACATCATCATTGTGTCATAATTATATATAATTATTTGATATATAAAAAATATAAACAAAATACCTTGATTTAATAAATATTTTCATATTTTTAGTTACTATTTATATTCTAAATGATAACTTATATATCCCCCTGTAGTTTTTTACTAAAAGATACATATTTATGTTATATTTTCCATAACATTAAATTAAATGTCATTTTGACACACATGTGGCTTCATGGGGTCCTACAATAGACCCAAAGATTCCCATGGTCAGACACATATCATAAAATTTGTTTAGGATATGTGTTAGGGTAATTTATTTTTATTATAATATTATTTTCCCCTTATTTACCGGATTTACCCTTAAAGCATGTTAAATAAAATTATTACTGCAGTTTCTATTCATAATGTCTAAAATTAAAAGTTACATAATTACACAATTTTGAGCTCTTGATTTCAAATATGGAATACATTTTTTTCAAATTCAAAACACATAAATTTTATAAATTAATTTAAAATAAATTCCCTTTGTCAAAAACCAAATGTGTGTTTTTAAGAAGTTAAAACTACAAAAAGATTGACAAGTTTTATGAAAAATTTCAATGTGAAATTATTTCCAATGATGATAATAGGAATAAATTATAAAAATATAATCTAATTAAACTATAAAAAAATTAAAAGAAAAATCTAACTATATAAATAAATTAGATTAAAAAGTAGTTTTAAATTAAAATGTTGTATTGTTCACTATTCAATAAAAATGAAGTTTAGTAGAAAAATACTAAAACTTCGTCCAAAGTAAATCTTGATTTTCAAATTATAATGAAGACATTTATTTTTTTATATAAAAATATAAATTAGTCAAAAAATATATTTAAAATTGGTTCACCATCAAAAGGCGATAAGACTGCATTTTTAGAAAAAATATCTCTTTAATATAAAAAATTAATTCATTCTTATATCATATATAGAAAACATATAAGATGAATTTAAAAAATTATATACTATATTGATCATATATTTGTCATTATATAAAAATATATAAAGAGTGGTATGAAAAAATAATTATTCACTTTAAAATAGGTTTTCATAAAAACGAATCCATTATATTCAAATGGTTTTATTTCCATTTCTTATAATGTTTTTAATAAATGAATAATAATTTGAAAATATGTAAACCATATATCAAAAGTCAGTTTATACTATTCATTCTATCTATTTCAATCGCTATTCAATGACAAACATTTTAAATAATAATAATAATAATATATTATTTTTCAATATAACTCAATGTTGTCTGCAGTGTATGATTTCAGAGTAGCCAATTATTGCGTGTCGAGTACAATATCAGAAAAATTACCCCCATTAAAATAAAATTAAAATATTATTCATAATTATTAATAGAAATCAAAAATTATTATTCTATAAATACATGGGTCGCTACATGAGGAGTGAGCCAGGTATAGTAAGACATATCGCCACTAGGGATGATGGTTTTCCATGCTAGAGAGGTGTATACACCTATTCATGCACCATTTTACATGTTAAAAATGTTATGTGTGAACCTAATTATATGTTCACAATGTTTTTTTTTTGAACATGATTGTATGTTCAAAATTTTATTTATCAATCTGATTACATGTTCACACTATATAGCATTGTCCTGGTTGAAATACCAAATGTTTATTCTAGGGAATGATTTCATTTTCTTAACTTAATGAGTCAGCATGTTTCTTTCTATACATGAGAGAAATGTTATATGATGATGTTTATGCCACGGTTCAATGACTTATTCTAATGTTTTAATATCTTGTATCATATTTTTTTATCATTCATGTCTTATGAACAACCAATGTTTATTGCATAATTTATGATTATGTTATTTGATATATATGTTATGGTTATCCAATGATATGATCATGTTCACATACCATTATAATTATTTCATTCTTATATACATTCCATGTTTACCCTTACTATGATTTTTGAGATATCTTTTTCTTATGTTATCATTCCCTAGGATATAAAGAAATATTTTATGTAGGGTATTCTTGCGAAGAGTACTAAAGGGGGAATATATTTAGGGGAGATTTTCAAAATTAATCACCAAAATGAAAGATTATGTTTCAATGATTGCAATTTATCTAAACTATTAAATTCCCTAGGCATGTCATCTTGTAATGTCAATAATATTCATAAAAAATATCTTACATCCATGTATGAAAATGCTAGGTCTCTATAGTTGGTATCAAATGAATGTTTTAGTTAGCAAAGAGAAACTATGATTAGAAATATTTTCTGGGATCCCTATGGATATATATTAGTATATATCATTGTATGTTTATAAGGATAAGTATACAAATGAATTATGTATAAGATAATGTCATGAAATTTTGATAAAGGATGGAGTGAATGGTTTTATTGAAACACTTCCATGTCAGGATACTACAAGTGGATGTGGCTTTGAAATAAATGTACTGAGGGGTAATATCCATGAATATACCATATTGATGTTGAATTGTTTGGGAACGGGTTCATGATAGTTAGACTTGCTACACGCATAGTTTGAAACTCCTCAAGGATATGCTACTAAAATTTAAAAACACTTTACAAACCATCATTAAATATTTAAATAGAATATTACAATGAATAATATTAAAAACAAAAGGCATCATATATTAAAGAGGAAGGTGTAATGATTTTTATATCCTATTTTTTGATTTTATGATTAACTATTTCCACATTATGGTTACTATTTCACACACAATGTTATTTGGTTTTGTTAATAGATAGAATCAGAATAAACCATTTAGATGAAAAATGTTATCCCGAATTAAATGACTAACCTCGCAAGAAATCATATATTATTGGAGGTGCAATAAAAAACAGCATTTCCAATATCAGAAAATTATTATAATATGAATCATGATGAACATACCAATGTGAAATGTTAGAAACTATGTTTTTTGTTATTCATGAGTCAACACCCAATTTTTTCAGTTTATCTACTAACCATTTAGTTTTTATGAAATGTATGGGTACCAGTGAAAGGATATTTTCATTTCACCAATTTTCTTTTCATGAAATAATCACACTATATATCTACCTTCTAGATGGTGAGGATGATAAATGTTAAGAACCTTATTAAGAATACGGGGAAACATGGTGAATTTGACTTCATGTATTGGGATAATTTTAGAATATTAATTTTCAATAAGTAATTTCCTTGTCTTCTTTATATAAAAATATTGATTTATTTAATAGATATTAAGTATAAGGATGTAGAATTTGTTGATAGCTAAGAAGAAAATTTTACATTACATGCAAGGTAAAATTATGGTATTATAATTTAGACATAAATTACGATTGATCGATTCTTTAGTAACCTGAGACAAAGTATCCAAAGGGATTTTTCCATAATGAGAAAAATTGAAATGAATAAATTATTTAGTTTGAACTAAATGTGGAAATAGAATATGGAAATTGTCTTGGTTTTAGTGATAATAAAATGAAAATGTGCATCCATTGATAATACACTTACATGTCACAAGGAAGGATGAAGAAGATTCTAACTCCCACATTCCAAAACTGTGGGAATGAACACTTTAGTGTGCACATGAATGGAAAATGAAGTTGTTTCATTTTTAGGAATCATGGACATATTGAAAAAGAATTTAGAAGTGGTGTAAAGATGACAATCAATGAATTATCTATAGAGAGGTGTCAACAGAATACACCACCCACAACACAGTGTTTCAAGGGAAAGTTTTTTGGGAATTATGTGAATATATTCCCCTATACAGGGGATAATATTAATGGAAAACCAAAAATAACATTTGAGGAAAATGGAAGAAATGGAATGATTATATAATCAAAATGGATAGAGATAATAATGATAATTTGTAAAACATATTCTTCCCTCTATAGTTGGTAATTTCATGTTTTATTTTTTACCAATTAGCTACATCAAAATCACATTGTTTATCCATTAATAAAATTTATTGTGACTGTATACTGGGATTATGAAATAATTATATCATATATTATATCATTATAAAGATGAAACAAAGATTTAATAAATATTTTTTTGTATAAAATAAGATATTATATATGGAATGTGGAAGCATGTATTTTTTTAATATAGATTTATTATAATAACTTTTATTACCATGTTTCAATAGAATAAATTATTAATTTATATACATGTTTAGTTTGTGACAATAAAGATCTAATTAATGATATATGTGTGATAATTCTTAATATGATATTGAAAATTTTAGTTACCTTGAATCTAATGATTTTTATTTTAATGTTTTTGATGGGTTCAAAGGTTACCCATTAATATAATGGTTGATTCTATACATAGGATTAGGTTTTAGTGATTATTGTATTATCACACCATATGTGGATTTATGGTTATTGGATAATGTTATCCAACCATTTTATGGGGTGACTACAAAAGAAAGATGAAATTATTTCTCATCCTAATTATGGATATCATGATCTTCTAGTGTTTCAAGAAATACATGTCCAATATAAATTCATGGAGTTCTATATGAAGTGGAAACATATCAAGGAAACACAAAAGGGAGAGACTATACAACAGAAATGCGTTGAAATCTACATTGTATATTTCCTTGTGAATATTTTTCAACATTATGAAAAGGATCTTGAAACAAAAAAACAATCCTAATATATTAATTTCTAATGAATAAAATAGTCCCTTGGATCATCACTGATTTAATGTTTTATGAATATTAACATTCTCAAGATAAACAATTTTTTTTAAGATTAGTGGTCTCTATTAATATTTTTTTTATTCTTCAATGTCAAAATATTTGTTCACATCCATGTTCTCCTATGTTCAAACAGAGTTTTGAGTTACTTTGGGATACCATTATCCATCCAAAATTACATTTTTAAGGAAGATTCAGTAATAAATTTTACAATGTGGGTTTCTATGAAATGAATTATAAATTATTAAACTATTAATGAACCAGATAAATTGTTTATGTGATATTCACATTAAGGGGTGTATAATTTTAAACATCTAGTTGTTTTCAATTATCATTTTCTAAATAAAAAAAATTTATCTAATGGTATTTATTGCACGATAAACCCTATTAAACATTCTTTACATGCATCACCAATTTAATCTTGTGAAAACTGAAACAAATATTTTATATTGTGGTGCACTCCACTCTAACTGTGTATTTAGTTATATGAAATACCATGTTTATATTGTATTATAAACATCACTGAACATAGCTTGTATTATACAAAACACTGAGTTCAAGAAAAAGTTGAAATGTTATTAACATATTATTATATTGATCACCTAGAAAATAAAATTCTAGATATTAATAAAATCAGATAATTTATGTAAATAATTTTTATGAATGTTTAAATTATTTCTTTGGTGTTTAATTAATTAAATAGTAAATTAATAACTATTTTAAAACATAGAAATTAAATTTCTAGAAGAATATTTTTAATTTTAAAAACATATCTTATCTCAATAAATTAAAAAACTATGATGAATATTTTTTATTATATATATATATATATATTCATAAAACTATTTTACATTAACCTTATTTTCTTTCTACAGATAAAAAATAATTTTTTTATTAAAAATATGTAGTTTTCAAAAAGATTTTTTACACGATTTAGTTGAAAACATATCATAAAACTAAGTGGTTACTCATTAAAAAATATATCCAACAAAATAAACATTATTTTTTAAAGAAGAATTCAATAATCATCTTAGTGTAAATTTTTCGTATCGTTATGAGAAGGTTCATTTTTTTATGAAATGTGGTAAATACTGTATTTTAATAAAAAATAGTCATCCAATCAAATTTATTTATGTAGTTTAAATTTATTTTTAGTTTCTTTTATTAAATAATTTGTTGAATTATACATCTATTATTCCAATATATGTCATTAGAATCAATTTATTATTGAGATTGAATATAAAATCTTTTTAAAAATTTGATTATATTTTATTTAAAATCATTCATTATCGACACATCTACATTATTAATTTTAAACTAATTTCTCCCCCATATGTGATTAGAATTTATAAAAACGGTTTTTTATTAGGATTTATTATGAATTGTACTTTAAAATATTTCAACTCATTTTTTTGTGAATATAATTAGGGAAACATGTTAAAATTAATCACATGAATTAACAGAAAAATGAAATTATTATGGCACTAAGCATTAAACATAAGATAATAAATGTAATATAAAATTTTAAAACACCATTTTGATGGACAAATTTCTTATTTATCCCTTCTTGGATTGATTTTGGGATGTTATCTATGTCGTTGTTTTTATGAAAATGTTGGTACATCTATGTTTTGTTTTAAAATTCCATGTGTGTTATCTTCCACACATATAAAAGGCCAGCCATTATTCTTATATGTATACACATCATATTCCCCTTATTCACCCTAATAAATGGAAAAAATATATTCCTATCTTTAGTCCTTTATGTTTATATTATTCACTCTTGGGATGAAATCTAATCAAGGATGTCCTTTGGTGCAATATAAAGGATATGCTTGAATAAGTGGTAACATTCATCAATGAACATTTTATTTTATGTCTTACTCAAACCCATTAAATTATTTTTATATATTAATTATATCATAAAATCATTATAATATAAATACTAATAATTTTTAATGATAGTTTTTAAAACTAGAATCCCACACACATCAATCAAATGGGCTATTAAATCATTGTTCGTGTGTATGAAGGACTTTCTACTCCAAAACCAATGTCATTTGTTTTTTTATTAACACCTTTAGTAATTGGGAAAAATGATATAAATACTATTTAAAACAATACGTATTATATATATGATGTCATTATTTTTTATAATTGTTATATAACACATACCATCATTATTTCTATACTATGGGAATACAATAACATTGTTCAAGTGTAAGACAAAATACAGCCTCCCGAAGCGATGTGCTTCGATCAGACATTTAATGGAATGTATAAAAGATAAGGTTAAAATAATATGTGATATATATTACATAATATAGATACTATAATTATAATATACATATACAATTTTCTTTTATTATTTTAATATGATAAAAAATGGAATCATGCTCAGTAGAACATACATCCAACCATCTCCATGAATGATGTATTTACATGTCTATCACTAAATTTATTGGGTTACATTAAATACAAATAAAATGAATATATATGTATATCATGTTTTATATTTTCAAAATTATTAAATCCTAATCAATGTATGATGTTAAGAAATAACAAATCAAAACATGTTTGAAAAACGAAGTTGTTATTAACCGAAACATAACCGTAACAAGGGATTGTTAATAAATTGGTAATATAAAGACATATAAAAATCATATATGGTAGGATATATATGAATATTTTTCTATTGTATTTTAATATTAAACTTATATTTATTATACATGTGGTTTGAATATGTACGACATATGTCATTACATGAGGTAAGGAATTTTCCACACCTTTTACTTTTGTGAGACACAAGCCTTGTTCAACACCTATTAAATTTTTAAAGAATTATTAATTATTAGTAAATATTATTATAATACTTATACATATAAAAATTTTTATTTACACTTTCATTTTAGGATGTTCCTTCTATGGGGATTACATTTTAAATGTTAACAAATCTATCCTGGGTTTTTCTCCCAATTTCCATTATTTGATAAGTATGTTATGTTATGAAACTATATAATTTAAAGAGGTGTAAATAATGTCATTTTATAATTTTATATCATGAATTTATTCATACTTTTGATATTTCATGTTTCATTTTCAGTTATTCATTCCTCGTTATTATAAATCAATGTCAACAAAGTCATATTGATTTTAATATAAAATCTAATCATTTATCAATATTATTTATGATTAAGTATGAAATTTTGAAATATAATATTAGACCATTCAAGATTCATCATGAATATTCTAATACTATATATATTCATTATTATAGAATTTTATGTTATAATTATACCTCTCTTTTTTACATAATATACATTAGAAAATATTATTAATAATACTTGACATTATCTTCATTCGGTCAAAAATCTCCATTCTTTCAAAATAATATTTTCTAAAAATTTTATTATAATTTATGTAAAAGATATATTATTATAAAATTCATAAAAAAAATATTTTCAATGAAAATAATTTGTACGAAGGGTTTTAATATTATTTACAATGAATCCATTTGTAGGTTTGGAAAAATTATTTTCAAATAAAAATTATTGAAAAATGTTTTATTTTTGAAAAGTGTTTAAAATAATTTTCTAACATTAATTTATAAACATTTTTGGGTATTTTGGGGAAAAAATGTTTTTAATTTTTTATGTTATACACTATTTTCAAAGTCGAACAATTATTTTCCTCATGAAATGATTCAATTATTTTTAAATCATAATCTGTATGTTTTCCAAATCATTTTCCTTAAAATGGAATTTGAAATGGTTTATCATTTTAAATTTTATTTTCAATGAAATTTTATTTTCCTTATGAAATGTTCAAGTGATAATTCAAAATACTTCTCTATCTATGTTTTCATCCATTAATATAGTTTATTTTTAATGGGGATGTGATCCATGGAAACCATTATTATTCATTTGTGGAATGGTTTATGCTGAATATGACATATTTTTTATGACACCCATTTCTCTTACGTGGGATATACTATGGTAATATTATTTTAAAACCTGATTCATTTCAAAGGTTAAGAAATTGTGAAATTATTATGAAACCATTCTCTTCTCCAATGTTTATAATTGGATGAAATGTTTATCATACCCAATTAATTTCATGGGTTATGATATGAGTAAAGTCTATGCACTTGTGAGTCTAATATAAATTAATATTATTTTATTGGTGAGACCTATATATCCCTCTAATAGATTAGGTACCTATCTATATATATCATTAGATAAAAAATGTATGGAAAGTGGAGTGGACCTGCTACAATAAGACATTGCTTCCACTAGGGATTTTGGGGTGTCCTACCTAGAATTTATATCCACCTATGTGTAAACCTAATTATATTTTCACAATGTTGTGTGTGAACATGATTACACATTGATAATGTTATTAGTGAACCTGATTACATTAAGATAATGTTATGTGTGAATATGATAACATATTCACAATGTTATATTGGACTAGGTTGTATGTCTATAGGTTTGTTTGAGGGCCTTATTTCAAGTCCTTAACATAATGTATTAGCCTATTTCTATTTACTCATGTTCACAATGTTTTAATCTGATGTATAGTCGACATGTTTATGGTTTATGAATTTTTTTTACTCTATTGACTCATGTTTATATTGATTTATTTATGATTTATATATTATGAACTACCAATATTTATTACATGATTTATGTTTAAGATATTTGATACACAAGTTATGTTTTCTTTCCACATGTTAAAAATAAAAATATCATGTTGGGTATGCTAGTGTGGAGTAATAAAGGGAAATATCTTTTTGAGAGATCGTGGATATCTTTCACCATGTTAGAATTTCATGTATCCACATTATGAATTTTTTTAACTATATCATTCCTTATAAATGGAATTTTTAATGTATTCGATATTAATTAAAAATAATTTATTATTGATGTATGAAAATATTGGGACTCAACAACAACCCATATTGAATTTTTTGGTTTATGTGTTTTGAGGAGTCCTATGAAAAAATACGTAGCTATGTTTTCCCATGTCCATTATAGTATGGGTAATTAATGTAACATCCCCAAACAAATTTTTTAATTAACGGTATCATACTTTCATTCCTTGGACCATTATAAAAACTCTATAATATATCTCATCATGTTGTCCCACCAAGTATACTGCTTCAAATGTCTATATATCATTTTACATCAAGGATGTACTGAGAATAAAAATTTATGAGCCTCCTCTAGTTGTTATTTTATATAATATGTTATATATGAGAGCCATAAATTCTTCTTGACCATTTATATTATATTATAATAACATATAAGCTTGGGATCATTTCTCACCTTCATTTGTTGCTCAACATATTCGTTTCCACCTCTTCTATCATCATATGGTTAGATGGATGAACTATAATTTTGGAAAGATAATATATTAACCATTCCTTTTTTATTTATGAATCTTTAATTTTGACAAACAAAAATATTTCATACTTTATAACTCTTATCATTGAAAAGATGGAATGATCATTTCAACTCAAAACATTAACCACTATGTTATCTTTTTATTAGTGATAATTTATTAAACAATCCTAGTAATTAATAAACTCCAACCTTATTATCTAGAATATATTTAACTCGTTTTATTTGAATATACTCTTTAAACTCCTATAACATGGTTTATATCACACATTTGTCAATATATATATTTCATCAATATTATTTATTCAAAAATTACGGCATCTAACTCAAAATAATGTGTTGTGTGGTTTTCCTCATGAACCATAGAATTTTATGAGGAATAACATATTACAATATTATTCTTCATGAGAAATCATCCCAATACCTTCTTGTATGTGTCATTATATATTAAACCCCTCTCCGCGATATAGTAATGTATAAACATGTGTGGTAAATAACCTTGTCTTAACTTCCATGAAATTTTCTTCACATTCATGTAGCTAAAGGAACATGGCTCCCTTATTAACAATAAAAGAGAGTGGACTTGATATTTATGATAAATTTTTTAACAATTACTTATAACATCTATACAAACAAAGAAATATAGGGATCTGAGTCACCATTTTAGGGATGGGAAAACATTTAATAGAATCTATCTTTTATGGATCCAATAATAAACTCTCAAATGAGATTATATAACCCTTAAAATAAACTTTTTGTAACATTTTTCCAAATTATAGATTACAAATACTGTTTACCCATAGCTGAGAACATCCACATCATTCTCTAGGGATATTAATGACATTCCATTCTCATTTAATAGATGATTTTTTTTCTATAAATACAACCATAGACTGTTTAGGTAGTCATTACTAATTATATTCTTTAAATTCATGAAAATATTGGGGAATTATTTAGTTTAAATAGGATAAGTATATTATAAAATATACTATTAATTGTTTGGAATTTTTTTCCATATATCCTCCATTTTATATCCAAATTGTTGATTTTAAACATTACGATTGGTCATGAAAATGTATTGAGGTTCGAATAGTTCATCTGAAATGTCATCAATATGGAATAAAGGATATATGTTATTTATTCCAATCTTGTTAAGTTATGGATAATCAATGTAGAACCTGATAAATCCATCGTTATTTATAAAAAATAACAAGTGTATCCTAAAGTGACACAATTAGAAGAAAAAATACATTTTCATGATTCTCATATTGTTTGTTCTATAAGTATTACAAATCAATCAAGTACATTCTATATAGAGTCTTTAAAATATGTTTATAACCAGGTATGACTTCTACTGAGAAATAAATTTCATGATTTGGTGGTTGACTAGGTAACTCTTCCAAAATGACATAAATAAACTCCAACATAACATTCATATAATAAATGATTAGTTTCTCCCCAATCATCTAAAATAAAATTCCATTTTACATGTGAATAATCACATATAAAATGAATTCTAAACTTCACTAAATGTCAATATTTATCAGCACCCTGATAGATGTTCTTATATTATTTTAAAATTTTAATTTTTAGTTACCTTCCTTAGAAATTTATGTAGAATTTATATAAAGAATGATAATTAATTTCCCATGATAAAATATATTTCATCTAGATGGGGAATAACATGATTTTCAAAAATCCCATTCCCCAAAACATCATCAAGAGAATAATCATATAATCCAGAACTGATCATCGTACCATTAGGGGGTTTCAATCATAACTTATCATCTAATATTTTTGTTGTCTCATTGACAACCTAATGAAAATATACAATATAAATGATTTAGTTCATCCATAGTCAAATAAGATATTACATGTTTTAGATTGGATGGTTAGTATACCTTTTAACATGTATTATCGCACCCCTCATTAGAAATAAAAATTTAAAGATATTTCCACATATCTCTCAGCTGAAGAGGCTTCTCTTGTTTATAATAATCATTAACATTTTTTTTTATTAGTTATTAGAATTACCATTCTCCTTACATTTGAAACTATGGTGTGTTGGTGGTGCATTATAAAGATATAACTCAATATTTTAATCATTAGGAATATTCATTCCATCACATTATCAATAGGTAAGAGGATGCGCTTCTTTTCCATGCATAAAAAATTTACCAGTACCCTTACCAAAATCCAATAAATATTCCCATCCACACTTTGACTATGAATTAATTATATACATACTATCCCAAAAGTTTTTTTGAGTTTCCAATGAATTCCATAAATATTTTCATGTCAAAACCAGGGGATTTATTATTAACACCAATCTTGATTTCGACTGTGTGATCTCATAGACTGATATATTTTGAGATAATGATGTCCCATATAGAAAATTCAATTTGTTGACTTGGACTTAAGCCACTTATTTCTCAATCATACATATCTTTATGTGAGATGCAAATGTATTAATAATTACTCACATGTACTATAAACTTTTTCTCATATGTATCAATAGATTCCTTATCCTTTTACTTTGGATAATTTGATTCCTTATTCAATATTATAAAATTTATATGATGTAATTTATAATTGATAAATATTATCTTGAAATCATCCCACTCAATGGATTAAATTTCATCATTTTCCCTGAAATTATTAATGAGACTCCATCATTGATCTATAAACCATTATAAAGTATAGGGATCCAAAATATATTTTCCCAATTATGAATATTGGATAATGGAATAATAATTTCAATGGTATGGATAAATGTTTTAGTTATTAATGGATCAGTGGAACCACTAAAAAAGGTGGTGTTTCATCAAGAAATAATAATTAAATGTTGTTGTGCATTTTATTGTTTGGAAAATCATCATGAATCTTATCTTGATACTTTTTTGTGATTATAGAAATGATTTATTCTATTCTATCTCTGAGAACATTTCATATCTTATACGGTAACCCATTTCACTATCTATTGTTTTAATTATGTAAATAGATTATTTGGGTTTCAAACATTGACTGAATTTAAAATAATAGTGTGATAAACTATAAGCTTATTTGGGAACCTCAAAATATTAAAAATTCATTTATAGGATATCTAAATCATTCACCTTCTTCTCAATATTTTACACCAATGATTTATGCTAGTTCAAAAATGACCAATTCTAAAATAGGATGATGTAATTGTATATGTAGGCTTATCCCTAGAGTTATTACTAGATATTTCCTATACATGTTTGGAAATATTTTCTAATACTATCAATGATACCATCTATAAATAACAAGTCATTTCAAAAAATTATATAAAAAAATTATTGAAAATTATTTATTACAAAACAAGTGATATATTCCATAATCATATGGGTCTAATTCCATTGGAAAATATGAAACGTAAACAAAATATTCATAAGTTAACTATATCATGTATCAATATGTCTTAAATATTATCACCATTCTATGAAATATCATACATAATACATTTCTTCATAACCTGGGGAATGGTAACATAAAAAATTTTGGGACGAAATGCACAATAATAATAACCAGCGATATATCAACATAATATGAGTGTAATATCAAACAACATGAGATTTACATTTTAAAAACCATTCCATACATATCATTCATAATGAAAATGCATCATGGAATAATTCAAGGTAATTTATAAGAAATTAATCATACTTGAACCAAATAACATGATCATTGAGGGAATGACATAGGTAAAATTCATATATTTGTTCCACTCATATAAACATTGAAAAATAATTCCTTACTAGTCAAGACTCATTTACTATGATATCATAGTCCAATGGGTTCACTCCCAAAATTATATGATTATTCAAGGTCCACTTCAATGTCTATAATAGTGAAAACACCCCTTATTAAATATGTTTTACTCTTTATTTCATCCTTAATTATTGAATTATATATAATTTTTTACCAAATTCATTGCATATAGATATAGGATTCACAAATAAAATAATAAAAACAATAAACATGTGTGGAAAAAGTTATAAAACATTTAAAATATTGAAACACTTAAAAATAATGAGTTTCAAACAAATTTCATTATAGCATAACTAGTGTAAAAGAAATGGGTTTTATAATAATTCATTTATTTCTTAATAGAATAAATAATTTAAAAGGATCATATTATAAAATTAATTCTTCATCATAAAAAAGAAATAATTAAAAGAATGAATATGGTTGATTTTATTGGATCGTATACCCATTATAGCTTATTTAACATGAATTTATTTTATCTTTGATCAATCATTTTTTTTAAATATCACATGTATCATTTGATGATGAAAATATTTTCCCCATTTTGAAATTAATTCATTAAAACCTACAATGATCATAAACATTAATTAAAAAATGTCTACATAAATAACATTATAATGTTGTAATAGAATTATGAAATCAATTATTATTCAAGATGTAGGATAATATTATTTATTCAATACATTGGAAAAAAAGATCCCTTGTACATTTTTGGTAACATGTCAATAGTAAGTCATTCTCAAAATGGTAAGACTGTTTATTATAAAAAATTCTATAAAAAATAAAAATTGTTAAAATAAAATTTAAAATTTTTTAGATAGTATTAATGACATTTATGAAAATATATTCTGAATACATGAAATTGAAAAAATAAATTCTCTACCAAATAATGAAATGAAGATGAGTTTTCAGAAAAAGAAACAATATTTTCTATAGTTAATCCTTTAAGAGAAGAAATTGAAAATAAAACATGTAATCTCTAAAAATAAAAATAGGAGAACAAAATAATTTATTTTATTTCACATTAAATTAAATTATTTCATCCTAATAAACATAATCATAAACAAACTTGATAAATAATGAAATTTTATCATATAACATTTTAAAATTTTTTAACTTTTTAATTATAAGCCCCATGAAAGAATATAATTATATTAAAATCATGTTATAAAATTTAAATGGGTTTTTATATACACCACATAAATGTAGGTACGTGAATTACAATGTAACTATCCCGATAAATATATTTTAGACAATAATCCCATAAATTAAGTCTTGACATTCCATGTACAAGTTGAATGATTATGTATAATCAATATATTTCTATTTTACATCTATTAAAGAAACATAATCAGACATATAAAACCATATATGATTTACTAATTACCTTTTATCAACAAGTTATTAACAATTCTTTATTTAAATTCATTGTTTTGGGTAGTAACTACTTTGTCTTCAATGTATTTTTTATTCAGTAGTTTTGTTCCTTATACATTGATTTTGATTCAATAATTTATAAATTTTTAATATTGATTTATATATATATATATATATTATTTTTTAGTTATAATTTTATTAGATTCATCTATAAAATTTTGATAAAGGAAAATGAATATCCTAAATCATATTGATAGTAAGTCACATGTACAAGTAAATGATGTTTCCATTTTATTGAGAGATATGAAAAATAAAGGAAAAAATTTATTCTACATTATAGATAATTTATTATATCATATATATCATATATAATTAATTAATGTGTCAACATTACCATCCATGTAAAAATAAAATGAAAAAAGTATCACATCTCATTATTGAGTCTGTAGTCCACACATAAGCCTAACAAAGATTATCTTTTTCAAAAATAATGGAATTCAAGAAGTTATATATGTTATTATAATTAAATAATTATGATTATTTCAAAATAAAATATAAATATATTATATCTTTATTTATTTCCCTTACTTATATGGGGTGATGGAAAGCTAATTACATAAATTCGTGAGGCTAACTGTTTGGTTTCCCATTTCATGAAATATGATATTGATGTAGTATAAATAAATAACATAATAAAATAATCGGATATCACTTTTTCATATGAAAATATTTTAAAAATATTATCAATAATATAAGTATATGGTCAATGAAATAAATTAAAAATGTTCTGTTAAGAGCCATATGTCCTATTTGGAAGTCATCCTTTGCTTTTCCGGAATTAAATTATTTTGAGGATTTAACTGAAAATTTATGATTATAAGAAATAGATAGATTATTATTAACGTTATCTGGGTAGGGATTAAATGATCTAAAGTTCTTTTGATGTGTGAAAATGATAAGATATTTGGTTCCCCTTTATAGGGGTCAGATATGATAGATTTTGAAATTTTAGAATAGAAAACATTATACCCATGCTTTCCACATCAAAAAAGGATACAAAATGGAACATTATTTACCCTTATATGATATCAGGTATATATATATCCATTAAATAAGAATTTTATTTTTTGTTCTGTAATGTTTATTTTTATCATTTTCATTTAACAACTGGTAAACATATTTTTAATTTAATCATGTTAGAGATTAAACATATTATTTATTTTTATTATGAGAAAAAATAAATTTGAAATTATTATATAATATTTAATTTTATAATTAATGTTATTGAATCCAATTTTACATATTCATTTCAATGAATTTGTATAATTTAATTTAAAATTAAACCCATTGAAGCGATGAAAAATGTTTTCCTATGAAATATATTTCTAAAAATTTTAAAATATTTTCAATCAAGAAGCTTTATAAAATTTATTCTAATGAAGTAAATTGGATAAATAATAAAATATCTGAACTAATTTTACATTTAATTCATTTAAAAAATTAACATTGTATTTTATTTTAAGGAAATGTACATTTTAATTAAAAATTAAATATTTTCTCAATTCATTAAAAAATTAATCCTTTCCAAAAATTTAAAAAATTATTATTATGGTAATTTTTATATTTTTATTCAAAAATTTTCTAAATTTTTTCAAATAAATTTTATAAATGTGGTAAAATTTATTTTAAAACTTTTTCACAAAATTATATAAACTTATTTTTTTGGGAAAATGTTTTTAATAGCGTATAGTGAATTTACAAAAACTTAATTAAATAATATTAGTATTTTACATTTATATAAATATTTCATTATAATTTATTGAATCTTCTATTATTCCTATTCATATATCTATGTATAATTACATGGTTATAATATACTTGTTTAAATATTAATATTAATTCTATATCATGGTTCAGTAAAACTCAATATTTTATTTGACACAGGCTATCAATGTAAGTAAATATATTTGAAAAAAAATCATAAATTATCACAATGTTATAGTGAATAATATAAAAATAATGTAACAAGGAATATATCATTTTGAGAGTTTAAATTTTCACAATTAATGAGAATAGGTGAAGTAGAATGAGAGAAGAAAAATATTGTATATTAACAAAAATATAAATATTTTTATTATTATATAGGGAAATAATGTATAATGAAATTAAAAGATGAGTCAATGATGAATATGGGGGGTCTAAAATATTAGATTCAAGGGGAATAAAAAATGAAAATTTTCACACCTTTTGAGGAAAGGAACCAAGACTAGACAACTGATTAAAGTGCACAAATATTTCTTTTAGTGAGGAGAGAATGTCATCGACATTGTTTCCATCACAGTAGGATGGAAGATAATCTATGTGAGTACTTATTGGTCACTAGAATTTGTTTATGAGATAGGTAATGGATCACGGTATCTGAGAAGACCTGATAAAGTTGTAATGAATAGTGTAAGAGTATGTTTCCACATTCAGATGATCAATATTATCTTTCTAAAACATTCAATGATCAATGATCAGCACTTTAACCACGATATGAAGAGAATATACACTACCAAATATGGTCATGAATGAATGAATAATATAAATTTTGGTGCCCTAGACCACTCCTCAACACATGTAAAAAAATTCATGATCCATTTATATTGAGTTCGAAACGTACTCCATAAGGAACCCAATGAAACCATAGTCCTTTTTTACCACTAGGTCATGTGATGTTACTGTCTCTCCCATACAAGGATAGTTTTAGGGATTGGACTACCCACAAATCTAAGAGAAGAAGATAAAGATTATCCAATAAGTTCTTTTTTTGTAAAAATAGATCTACGTGTAGATGGTACCCTAATGTCATGCAATATTCATTTCCTACCAAATACTCTAAAATCAATCAATAAGAATACGATATTGAGCCTCAATTTTTAGATAAGTGATACCCAAAACCTGGAGCTAATGGTAAGAAAAATTAGAACTCATAGAACTCTAGTTTGGAAGGCCAATAAATGGGTTGAGGGATCCCGACATAGTGCATTACCATTCTCTCTCTAATAATATATGAATCAAGGTATCTTCCGACGAGTTCCTTTAGAAGTACAACATTGACACCAAATGAATAAAAATTCACATTATTCAGTTATCCATTGGTATAGCCACATTCTTATCATGACATGTGAGAAAAATTAATCAATCTGGGATCTCTTTATGTCCCTAGGTCTCTCCCTAGGGGTTCATATCACTATGTTTATTCATCATACTTCGATAATCCTTAACCGATATTGTTCTTGAAGACGAGCCAATAAATTTTTTTTTACCCAACTTTGATTTAACCCCAATGAATCGAAAATTATTATGTTGGTCATTATCTATCACTACATGGATGTGGCTTGGTTACATGCTAGCTTTAATATATTTCAGGTTTGGAGATAAAAATCACAGAAATCAATGTTTGGTAGACACCTAATTGTGGAACCAAATTTTGATCCCACCCTTTCAGTAATCCATTGGCTGTGAGGCTGTAGATTCATGAATTAGGGATAAATCATGAGAAAAAGGGGGTATATTGATCTCTAAAAATGACCATGTCACTAATATATTTTTTCACCATAAAACTACACCATATAGTATATATATAAATATTTTTCTTTGGAAGTTATTAATTCGATCATTGTGTGGTAGCATAAAAATTTATGAAATTAATTCCTTCATTTGTCAGTGGTCTTGACATCATAATCTGTGAAACCAATGATATTTACCCTAAAACTGATGACCATATATGAATACTTCTAGGATCATTTTGATTCCAGAAATGTCTCCCATCATTACCTTGTGAGTTGACATTACATGAATTTGGACGGACGATAAAACATTGTAAACCAATGTTATTCTACCTCCAGAATAGGGGAACCGATTCATACAGTTCATAATTCGACATGTCATGATGCTGAAAATATTTTCAATTTTTTGGGTTTAGTAGAAGGATTGGGGATACTAGATATCCATGAAAATCCATTATGAATCCTCTATAATGTATTCCCCTTCTACTTTTTAAAAAATTGAACACTTGTTCGAGTAGTGGGATGAGATGTATGGGATACCTTCAAAGAGAGTATATTCAAGTAATTAGTATAGAAGAAAACAAAAAATAATGATCACACAAATAAATGTAAGTCCTTAAAATCATATATATTAATTATTTTTAGAATAATATTCCTTATATTTCACCAAAACAAGAATTAGTATTATTATAGTTTAATGAATTTGGAAACATGAGACACATTATTCTAATGTAGTTAATGATCTTCAATATTTACATATATGGTCATACCATTTTGTGCTATTAATAGATACACCATACATAAAACCATTCATCACAATGTGGGGAAATGATATATATGAAAACGGGATCACAAATTAATAGCAAGTTAAATAATAATAGATATTATTCATTGATAATATGAAATACAAAGATAAGAATAATGGTATGTGATTATGATCCTACGTGGTTCATACCCAACCTTTCATAGATCATAAACATGATTCATGACATGAAACATTATCATATCAAAAATCATGGCCCATAAGGTCGATAAATAAATATTAATAATCCATGGACTGTAATATAAAGTCATAAAAAAGATGGAATATAATACCCACAGTTTAAGGAATGTATCACATTTTTATGATTTTTACATTTTTAAGAGGTTGGGAAATGCTTGGAGTGTTTTGGAAGGTTTTTATGATGTATTTGGTGGTTTTCTAATAGTTCACGGTTTGAGAATGGTTAGTGAAAACCATGAAACAATTGTAAGAATTGTGCAATAAGAGACAATGGCATGGGAGATGGTGCATAATTTATGCAGGAGGTTTGGAAAACAGTATGGCCTCTTATGGTATCATGTCAATCATTGGATATTAAGAATTCTCATGATTGTCACACGATATTTCTAACCATTTAGCGTCCTTCTGAAGTCAGTATCGGGCACACTATTAGCACATGGTTTTCTTAACCATGTTTCTAAATCATACACAAAATAAATTGTGTGTTTTAAAAAATGGTGCATGGTAATGGTTTTCACTAAGCACCCCATTCTTCCTCCAATGCATCCATAAAACTGTATTCCTTCAAATATATGTTAGGGAGGCTCTAAAACCCATTTGGTAAGTTACTCAAAGGGTTTCAAGGAGAATTGAATGTTATTATCCCTTGGTAAGTTTCATCTTTTGGTGTTCTAGTGGTTTTATCTTGATCTACATCTCTCTCTATCCCAGTTTCCTTTATATAAATATTTTCATTTAGATATAGTGATTTTCCTATAATGGTATGATTCGAGATTATTGATGTTATGTAAATAGATCCATTGCAATTTTGTGGACGTTTCACCGATTGTCGTGTGTGGCTGTGTCATTGGTTGATTTTGCAAAACCCCACTATAGGTGACTTCACTCTCAACTCCACTTTTCGAGAACATAAAGACTTAATTTCAATTTAATCGAGTTTTCATAAAATTTATTCTTAATGTGATGTTCAATGTTTTTTGGAAACCCTTTTTGTGATAATTTGTAAATTTTTGGAAAATGGGTTATTGTTGTGAAATGTTACTTATTGTTGGATTTTAAAAGGACTATTTTAAAATAGGTGGATTTGTTTATTTATGGAAAATGGTTTGAAAAAAAAAGTTATAGTATGATTATGATTTATTGATGTGTGGTTTGGCATGGATAATGTATTAACTATGTTTCCAATAAATGATTGATTTATTAAAGCACTTTCAGAATGTAGTGGAAATTGTTTATTAGATAAAAGGGTTTTTTTGTTTGGAAATTATTTGGTAGTCTGGATTTTAATTTATTAGTTTATATGATATTGGAAATTATTGATTTTCATGTTGTTGTGATTTTGGAAATTTTTATTGGAATGGTTTTTGGACTATGTGATAAGATTTTGTGAGAATGGATAGATAATGGTTATGAAGGAGAACTATAAAAAGGCAAAGAATTGTAGGAATTAATTCCCAACATCATGGCTAAATGGTCACAAATTATTGTTATCGTGAAAATGGCGGATGGTTTGGGAAATGATGTTATGTAATTGGGAAAACACCGAGCTCTGTTGTTTGTGTGTGGAACATGTGAAGATTGTTGGAATATGTGTGATTCCATGACTGGTGAAATAGGTTATGACAATATATGTTGGGAAAATTTCTATTGATTTGTTTTGTTTCATTATTTCATATTGTAATTATTTAAGTAAATTTTTTGGTAAGGGTAACATTGTCATTCTAGAAATTTTTTCCCTGGATATTATTTCTATATAAATTGTTTTATATAAATGATAGAATGGTTATATCCTAGTGGCATGTGTAGGGAATTCATTTGTAGAAACCCCAATTAGTAATATTACTATATGGACCTAGCCTTAAACATTACATAATCTTTAATTAAATGAATAATTCACATTGAGGATCCTCTCAGGTTTGTATTTTTAAAGAATTAGTCATAACAATTACATTATAACTTGAATATTATATATATACACTACTACTCATTATCCATTTATTTAATAAAATAAAAAACACTTAAAAAGAAACATGTCTATTTCCATGTTTTAGATAGAATTACTTTTCCTTAATCCCATCCTTGACCCTATTCATCTTTAAGTTCTGTGGAAAACCTTTCAAAAACATGGGATGAGCATAAAAATCTCAGTAAGGGTTATAAAATAAGGAAGGAAAACATTTTCCCATCAATAAATAAAAATCAATGAAACCATACTTTTCAATCATAACATTCCTAAAAAATCATAAGATTTATGAACAACAAACATAAATCATAAATAATAAATTTTACTTATGACATCCATATCAAACTTACATTGTAGCTATCATAGCCACATAAGAAGTTACACTAGGAATACCCATCACAGTATATTCCCTAAATCTCTTAGGAGAAACATTACATTTACCTCTGTCACATTACCCAATGCATTGTAGATCTATCTCTGGCTCACCCGAACTAGGCTTATCACAGAACCACCCATATACATAAATAATTCCCAAGAACTATAGCATTATCATAACACATAACATAACATAAAGTAAAGATAACATTTCCACATTGCAATAACAAAATATCATTTCAATATGTTGAAATAATAAATCCATTCTCAAAATCATGACAATTTAGATTAATTAACTTAAATTAAAGGGATTAATGATATAATATGTCAAATGACAGTATATACAACATATAATAGTGAATTGGTGCATAAAAAATGAAGTCTCAGTGGAAATGTAAATTGGGATGAAACCCCTTATAATGATGGTATCCTTAAATTAAGGATAAATCAATAACATAGTTATATGTTAAAAATATAAATACACCAAATATAATATTAAGTGTAAAAAAATCATAGGTCATTCACACGTATTCATAGGATGACATATTCAAGAATTACAAGTTGAACCCAAAGAATTGAAATTGGTTCAAGAAGTTCCCCTATAAAAATTCGACAACCTAACGACGTCACATTAAAATTGAGAAAATGAGTTGATGAGACAAAAATGGTTTCTAATAACTTGGAAATAAAGTTTACATCAATAAGGATATAAAAGAAAATATCCTAACATAATAATATGTAAATTATAAGACATAACAAAAAGAAGTCTTTTAAAAAGAGGAGGGTGAAAGGTTCCCTTACTGATTTGGTAACTTACAAAAAATACACCACATAAATGAAGGATCATACAATGAAGATTAAAATAGTCATAAATTAAAGTATATTACACAAATAGTACAATAATGGGCAGTACATACACCACACAAAAAGAAAATAGTGTCAAATATAGCATGAATCTCACGGGAATAAAAAATGAGATGAAACCCTTTACAACGTTGTAATCAACTGAGTCGTATGACCAAAAGTTAATAACCACCAAATTAATCATAAAATACCATGAAAATAATGATAATCATGATAATATATATCAAATGGACATACACAATACACCACATGCAACAATTAAGTGGCGAACAAGGGAAATCTCATGGAATTAAAAGTGAGATTAGAAAATCCCTTACCTCGTGTTCGACTTGACTTGATTGTTCCTTGTCTTCCTGAATAACAAACAAAACTTAATTTCTACTTTCTTAAGAATATTTTTCATTTTTATTATTATTTTAATATCAATTATTACCATGTTTTATATATTATGCAATCATTTATGTTAATAATGGTCATTTTGTCGATATTTGGTACTTGAGTCAAAAATAGACTTCTTATAATTACACGTTGTTCACATAGTCAAAATTTCATTATATAAAGAATGATATTCATGATTTAGATATCATATATATCATATATATCCAGTAAATACATTTATTTATAATACTACATAACATTTAGAGGAAAAAAATGAAATACACCGTTCATGGAGACTGTAAGCTGTACGTACGCATGAACGCTACTTTCATATCTATTTATTATTTTAGTGTAATTAAAACATAATTATTCATAGTTATATTATAATTACAATATAATATCATATATAATATCATTAACTCCATCCTTTATACATCCCACATATGGCATTAACGAGTCATATAACTTTGAAGGGGCGGTAGTCCTCACTTTTTCAAATGAAATTATCACATTTACCCATAATGAAAACCATAATGGTATGGTATAAATGGAAAATACAGAAGAATAAAGAAATAATAAACATAATATATATCATATATAAATACATTCCCATCATAATGGACACCATGAGAGGTAGTATGAGGTATTTGAACAATCATCATTTCGTGAGGCGTTAGTTTTCCATCCACAGAAACACTATCTTATTCACCCATTAGATGGAGGTGTGTGTAAGTGTAGTTAGAATCCTTATCATAACAAAATAATATTATATTTAGGATACTATTTTTATTACAAAAAATAGTTATAAAAAGTGTTTAGGGGTTGGAGAAGTAAAATAAAATAAAACTGCTTAAGAGAAATCGTTACCTTTAATTTGGGTAACTCCCTTTCGTTTGAACCAAAGGACTTTTTGAAGTTCCTGATGCCTAATGTAAGGCTTCTAGGATGAGGAGTGGGATGTAGGGAGATGAATTGGGATGAGATTTTACGATCCAAAAGGCATGATAGGTGTGATTAATTGTTTATAAGTGGTCTTCTTTTATAAGGGGGAGGAGGGGTCTTTAAAAAAGTGTTAAAATATTATTTTATTATATAATGCTATTCGGTTTCAAAAGGTCAAAAAATCATTAAGTCAAAATATAAGGTGACTCATATTCTAAATAAAATCATCCAATAATATTTTGACATGTTTTGTATAATATTGTAATCATTATAATCTTATTTATTTAAATCATTTATTAATGAGGTAAATACTGCACCATTATTGTGTCATAAATATTTTAATTTATTTGAAGTGTAAAAATTATAGAAAAAACACCATGATTTAGGAAATCTGTTTATATTTCCAATGAATATTTATAGTAAAAACTATTGCTTATATAACTCCATATAAAAATTAACTACTGAAAGATTTTTGTTTATGTTTATTTTGCCTTTACTTTAAATTAATTAATCTAAATTGTCATTATCACTCCAAAGTGGCTCAATGGGGTCCCAAAAATCGACCCAAAGATGACCATGGTCTATAATGACTCAACCAATAAGGTTTGAAAATGTTATAAGGTGATTTTGAATTATTATAATTTTATTTTTACCTTAAATTATCCTATTTACCTTTAACCGCGGTAAATAATAGGCAAAAGTTACTATTCACCAAAAATAATTTTCATCTTATTGAACCACATTTTACATAATAATAACAACCATGTATGTCGGATTTTTGAAATTCAATTAACAGAAGTGGTAAAATTTCAGTTAAATAAAAAAGTCAGTTTTTTTAACTACTACTAAGTGGTTTCACTATTCATCAAAAATTGATGTTTTTCATAAAAATTACAAAAATTCAGCCTAAGATTTATTTGATATTCCTAATTTAAAAATGATATCTATTTTTACAAATTAAAAACATAGAAGTGGCATTAATTAATTTAAAATTAATTCTCGTTGTTAAAATAAATAGCGTGATTTTAAGAAACAATAATTGTCGAAAGATTGACACTTGTTTATGTCCAAATTAAAAGTGAAATTAATTCTCAAGGACCAAAATTGGCTTAAATGGTAAAAATATATTCTAATTAAACATTAAAATTGATTAAAAAGATAATCTATCCATATAAATAAATTATATTAAAATGTAGTTTTGAATTAAAATACAATATTTTTCACTATTCATTAAGAAATGATCTTTATCAGAAAAATACCAAAAAATTACCCAAAGTAAATTATAATGTCCCAAATCAATAGAAGAATTTTATTTGGTCAAATATAACATATCAAAATGACCAAAACCATATTTAAATATTGTTCTCCATTAAAGGGGGTAAATCGGCCTTTTAATGTAAATTATGCTTAAAAATAGATTCATTCTCATTTTAAGCCTCTAATTTTTTATTGGATAAATGTAAATAAATTTAACAATCATTTATAATCATATTTTAGTTAGTTTTTTTCATTACCGCCAATACAATGGGAAGGAGTTAACCACCATTTAAAATAATAATATTATATTATTAGTTTGCAACGTAAGATTTAAAAAAAACTCATTGTTGCTTGTCGGGTACGCTATCAAACATAGAAACCCCATTAAAGTAAAATTAATATTTAATTAATTTTTTTTAATAAATATGAAATATGTCTTATTCTTTATTTACGCGGGATTTTACATCCTTCCCCCCTTTTGGGAATTGCGTCCTCACAATTTTAAAATTGGTCTTGGAAACTTCATTAAAAGTCCCACATCGAAAAAAAGTTAGTAAAACTATCACTTTAAAAGAATTAAAGGGAAGTACATTAGTCACATGTGATAACCCATACTAGGATCCCATGAAAACATGGATATGCAGGAGAAACTAAGGGTCAAGTTCTGATGCAGAGTGATAGAAAACAAGATTAGGAGAAATTTAACAGCAAAGAAAACCACAAAATTGTGATGGGTTAAACGGTATTTGATTCCTCTATAGGAAAAGTTAACAGAAGATGTTTTTGTTTTAAGTTACTTTTAATTGATGAATTTACTTATGAGCTTAACTAAAACATAGGGAGACATACTTACTTTTCATGTAGAGTTTCATCTCTTACTAGATTTCTATCGCAAACTCGTATTTTCTCCAAAAGATGTGTTTTTAGGATGACTTGTTCACATTATGAGTGTTATAATCAACATCTTGAGAATAAACTAATCCACAAAAGATGAACTATATATTTCCTATGTCTTTAGACCTTAACCAAAACGGTAATGGTTAGTACAAGATCAAATAATCCCCCAAAAGGATAATCTTTTACAAAAAGAAAACTACTCTTAATCTCCAATTTTTATCCAACAAAACCCAAGGTTCATCAATGTCCATTCAATAAACAGTTGTCCATAAAATTATTCTAAGTAAACCAAAATATGATTTAAACCCAAATATTCGAAGGATTTAATTTCACAGTAATCCAAGATAAATCTTAACATTTTTCTCCAAATTACATCAGTTACTATTAAAGTCTCATATTGAAAAGTAATTAACCTAATAACATATCCTTTATAATAGGTTAATCATTTACATTGATAACCCAAAATCAAATTATTCTTAGTTCATAAAACCATCTAAATTAAATGGTTTATTCAAACTAACCATGGAATTCACGTAGCCCAATGGTAGGAGATAAATTCCAGTCACACTTTGGTTGTGGGTTTGATTCCTACTGCTTCGTCCGAAGAGACGGATTGTCCCACGGTCTACGTGTTGTCCCTTTAAAAAAACTATATAATCATATATCATTCCTCAAAAAAGAGATAAATTCATCAAAAATAACCATAACATAATTTAACCATGAAGGTTATATAATAACTTTCATTTTGCATCCCGAAATGTATTAAATTGTAATTGCCTCAAATTCAAGGATCCTATAAACCCAAATGGTTCTTAATAACTATATCCATAAAAGAAAAGATAATTATTCCTTGAATAAAATTTTCATATATCAAACATCAGGGTTATATATACTCTAATAATTTTTCTAATGTAATCCCATCATCAGAAGAGCCTTAATACTTTTAATAATTTCACCATCCTAAAATATACCATAACTCTTGAATCCCTTATATGTTGATTTTTTACTCATTCAATATTATTCATGATCCATTAACCATTCCTTTCCAACTAATTCTGAAATACTTCTTTCCTACAAACAAATTCATGAAACATATCCTAATATGTAAATAATAGGAAAACATATGTTAAGAAATAATTCATACCTTTCATTGGTCATTGTCAGTTTCTTCATCCTCAATTGGAATGGAATAAGGTATTGGTAAACAAATATTTGTATGATCCTAGTGATCACATTCCTGAAACTTCTTCATAGGACATGTGTTTTCATAATGACCATGCACAACACATTTAAAACATTCAGTTGATCCCTCAGAAAGAACTTCTTTCCCTTCCCTAGAGTCAACCAGATGCTTCCTTTTTCCATGGTAGGTTCTTGCTTTATGTCCTTCATTTCCACATATATAGCATCTTTCGGTCCATTTGAAACATTTTCCTATGTGTTTCTTTACACATCATTGACACATAGGTTTTTTAACACACATACCTTTATGATTATTACCTGAACATCCATAGAGATTTGTTTCTCTCAAATATGATTCATTATAAAAATAACTAAGGTTTATGTGGTCAATCATGAGTCCAGATAGTTGGTTGAGAATAACCAAAAGAGTTCTCATTACAACTCCCATATCATTCAGTTGCTCATTCAGAAAACCATAACAGTTTTCTTCACATTCATTGTTACTTTGGTGCCTGCTAAATCCATCCATTTAATAAAACCCAAAATGTCAGTGTGAGTATATCAGTAAAATTACATATAATACTAAGATATAATTATTCATGTTATCTTAAACTAATTCACTTTATCTAAAAAACAATGACTCTTTCTTAAATGATAACCATTATGGTAATGTCACTTATGTTTAATGAATACCCTAACCTCTAAAGTTATCTAAACTGACCCCTGATACCAACTCTAAGGACCCAGCCTTAAACATTACATAATCTTGAATTAATTGAATAATTTACATTAAGGATCTTTTCAGGTTTAGAGTTTTAGAGAATTATACATAACAATTACATTACAACTTGAATATTACATGTAGACACTACTACTCAGTATCCATTTTTTTCATAAAATAAAAAACACATAAAAAGAAACATGTATAGTTCCATGTTTTATATAGAATTAATTTCCCTTGATCCCATCGTTGACCCTATTCATCTTTATGTCCTGTAGAAACCATTTCAGAAACATGGGATTAGCATAAAAATCCCAGAAAGGGTTATAAAAAAAGTAAGGAAAACAATAGCCCATAAATAAATTAAAATCAATGAAACCATACTTTTCAATCATAACATTCCTTATAAAATCATTAGATTTATGTATAACACACATAAATCATTAATCATAATTATTACTTATGGCATCTATATCAAACATACATTTTAGCTATCATAACTACATAGGGAGTTACACTTGGAATACCCATCACAATATATTCCCTAAATCTCTTAAGAGAAACATCACATTTACCTCTGTCACATTACCCAATGCATTGGAGAACTATCTCAAGCTCACCCACCCTAGGTTTATCACGGAATGACCCATATACATAAATAATTCCCAAAAACCATAATATTATCATAACACATAACATAAGCATAAATGAAATATAACATTTCCACATTGTAATAACACAATATAATATCAAGATATTTAAATAATAAATCCATTCTAAAAAACATGAAAATTAATATTAATTAACTTAAAGTAATGTTATTCTTGATATAAAATGTCAAAGGACAATATATACACCATATTAGAGTGAATTGGTGCATACCAATAATGAAGTCTCAGTGGAAATGTAAATTGGGGTGAAATCTCTTATAAAGATGGTATTCTTAAATTAAGAATAAATAAATCACATAATTATGTGTGAAAAATATAAATACACCCAATATAAGTTGATATGAAGTATATAACAATCATATTTCCTTAAAACATATTCATATGATGACATATTCAAGAAGTACAAGTTGAACCCAAAGAATTGAAATTGGGTTAAGAAGATCCCCTCTAAAAATTCGACAGCCTAACGACGTCACATTAAAATTAAGAAATTATTTGATGAGACAAAAAGGGTATCTCATCACTTGTAAATAATGTTTAAATCAATATGGATATAAAAGATCATATCCCAACATAATAAGATGTAAATTAAAACACCTAACAAAAAGAAGTCTTTTAAAAAGAGGGGGTGAAAGGTTCCCTTATCGATTTGGTAACATACAAGACATACGCCACATGAAAGAAGGATCATAAAATGAAGATGTAAATACTAATAAATGAATTTATATTACACAAAGAGTATAATCATGGGCAGTACATACAGGACACAAAAGGAAATAGTGGCAAATATAGCATGAATCTCACTGGAAAAAAATTGAGACGAAACCCTTTACCACGTTGTAATCAACAGAGTCGTATGACCAAAAGTTAATAACCACCAAATTAATTATAAAATACCATGAATATAATGATAATAATTATAATATATATCAAATTTCAGTACACAATACACCACATGAAATAATTAAGTGGCGAACAATGGAAATCTCAATGAATTAAAAGTGAGATAAAAAAATCCCTTACCTCGTGTCTGACTTGACTTATTTGTTCCTTGTTATTCTTGAATAATAATCTAAAGTTAATTTCTACTTGATTAATAATATTTTTCAAGTTTATAATTCCTTTTATATCACTTATTACCATGTTATAGATATTAGTCAATCATTTATGTTAATAATGGTTGTTTTGTCGATATTTGGTACATGAGTCCAAAATAGACTTATTATAATTACAAGTCGTTCACATAGTCAAAAGTTCATTATATCCAGAATGATATTCATGATTTAGATATCATATATAGGTTATTTATCCAGTATATACATTTATTTATAATAGTACATAACATTTGGCGGTAAAAAATGAAATGCACCGTTCATGGAGACTGTAACTTATACGTACGCATGAACGCTACATTCATTTATATTTATTATTTTAATGGAATTAAAACATAATCATAAATTTTTATATTATAATTCCAGTATATATCATATATAATATCATTAACTCCATCCTTTATACATCCCACATATGGCATTAATGAGTAATATCACTTTGAGGGGGTGGTAGTCCGCAGTTCCTCAAATAAAATTATTCCGTTTACCCATAATGGAAACCATAATGGTGTGCTATAAATGGAAAATACAGAATAATAAAGAAAAAATAATAATAATATATATCATATATAAATACAGTGCCATCATAATGGCCACCATGAGAGGCGGTAGAAGGTAATTGAACAATCATCGTTTCGTGAGGCGTTATTTTTCCATCCACAGAAACACTATGTTCTTCACCCATTAAATGAAGGTGTGTGTAAGTGTAGTTCGAATACATCTCATAACAACATCCTAGTATATTTTTGATACTGTTTTTGTTACAAATTAATGGAATAAAAAAAAATTAAGGGTGGGAGAATTCAAATAATAGAAAATAGTTTAAGAGAAATCGTTACCTTTATTTTGGGTAACTCCCTTTGGTTTGAACCAGAGGACAACTTGAAGTGCCTTTTACCTAAATTAAGGCTTCTAGGAGGAGGAGAGGGATGTAGGGAGATGAATTGGGCAGATTTGGGATGAGCCAATAGGCTTGATAGGTGTGAGTAATTGTTTATAAGTGGTCTCCTTTTATAAGCGGGAGGAGGGTCTCTTTAGGAAAGTGTGAAAATATTATTTTATTATATAATGATATTCGGTTTCAAAAAGACCAAAAATCATTATGTTATAAAATAAGGTGACTCATATTCTAAATAAAATAATCCAATAATAATTGGACATGTTTTGGATAATATTTTAATCATTATAATCTTATTTATTTAAATAATTTATTAATGAGGTAAATACTGCATCATTATTATGTCATAAATAATTTAATTTATTTGATATCTAAAAATTATAAAACAAATACCATGATCTAGGAAAACATTTTTTTTACAGTTAATATTTATAGTAAAAAATATTTCTTATATAACACCATATAAAAATTAATTACTAAAATATTTTTATTTATGTCTATTTTTGCCTTTACATTAAATTAATTAATCTAAATTATCATTATCACTTCCAAGTGGCTCAATAGGGTCCAAACATAGACCCAAAGATGCCCATGGTCATTAATGACTCAACTAATAAGGTTTGGACAAGTGTTAAGGTAATTTTGAATTATTATAATTTACTTTTTACCTAGAATTACCCTATTTACCTTTAACCATGGTAAGTAAAAGTCAAAAGTTACTATTCACCAAAAATCATTGTAATCTTATTTAAACACATTTTACTTACTAATAACAACCATGTATGTCGGATTTTTTAAATTAAATTCACAGAAGTGGTAAAATTTAATTTGAATGAAAAAGTCAATTTTGTAACTACTACTAAGTGGTTTCACTATTCATCAAAAATTGATGTTTTTCAGAAAAATTCCAAAAATTCAGCCTAATATTTGTTGAATATTCCAAATTCAAAAATGAGGGCAATTTTTCCAAATTAAAAACATAAAAGTCGCATTAATTAATTTGAAATTAATTTCTGTTGTTAAAACAAATAGTGTGTTTTTAAGAAACAATAACTATCAAAAGATTGACACTTTTTTATGTCCAAAATCAAAGTGAAATTAATTCAATGACAAAAATTGGATTAAATGGTAAAAATATATTCTAATTACACTTTAAAACCAATTAAAAAGATAACATATCCATACAAATAAATTAGATTAAAATGTAGTTTTGAATTAAAATACAATATTTTTCACTATTCATTAAAAATGAACTTTATAAGAAAAACACCAAAAAGTCTCCCAAAGTAAATTTTGATGTCCCAAATCAATAGAAGAATTATATTTGGTCAAATATAACATATGAAAATGACCAAAACCATATTTAATGAGGGTTTTCCATTAAAAGGTGGTAAATCAGCCTTTTAATGTAAATTATGCTTAAAATTAGATTCATTCACAATTTAGGCCTCTAAATATTTATTTGATAAATGTAAATACATTTAACAATCATTTATAATCATATTGTATTTAGTTTTGGTCATTCCCTCCAATACACTGGGAAGGAGTTAGCCACTATTTAAAATAATAATATTGTATTATTATTGTGCAACGTAAGATTTCAAAGAAACTCGTTGTTGCGTATCGGGTCTGCTATCAAACCTAGAAACCCCTTTAAAGTAAAATTAATATTTAATTAATTTTTTTATTAATATGAAATATGTATTATTCTTTATTTACATGGGATGTTACATAATTCCCCCATTTTGGTAATTTCATCCTCTCAATTTTAAAACTGGTCTTGGAAACGTCATTAAAAGTCCCACATCGGAGAAGAGTTAGAAAAACTATCACTTTAAAAGAATGAAAGAGAAGTAAAATGGTCACCTATGATAACCCATACTAGGATCTCATGAAAACATGGATATGGAGGAGAAACTAAGGGTCATGTTCCGATACAGAGTGATAAAAAACATGATTAAGAGAAATTTAACAACATGAAACCCACAAAATTGTGATAGGTTAAATGGTATTTGATTCCTCAGTAGGAAAAGATAACCGAAAACGTTTTTGTTTTAAGTTACTCTTCATTAAGGAATTTATTTATGAGATTAACTAAAACATAAGGAAACATACTTACTTTTCATGTAGACTTTCTTCTCTTACTAGATTTCTAACACAAACTCATATTTTGTCCAAAAGATGCGTATTTAAGATGACTTGTTCACATTACGAGTGCTATAATAAACTTCTTGAGAATAACCTAATCCACATAAGTTGAACTATATATTTCCCATGTCTTTAGACCTTAACCAAAACCAAAATGGTTAGTACAAGATCAGATAATCTCCCAAAAGGATAATCTTTTACAAAAATAAAAACAACTCTTAATCTCCAAAAATTTTCCAACATAACCCAAGGTTCATCAAAGACCATTCAATAAAAAATTGTCCATAAGATTCTTCAAAGTAATTCAAACTAATATTTAAATACAACTATTCGAATGATTTAATCACAAAGTCTTCAAAGAAAAATATTAACATTTATCTCTAAATAACATCGGCTACTCTTAATGTCTGATATTGAAAAGTAATTAAACTAATAACATATCCTCCCTGATAGGTTAATCATTTCCATAGACAACCCAAAATCAACATATTCTTAATTCATAAAATCATCTAACTAAAACTATTTAGTCAAACTAAAGAGGGACTTCACGTATCCCAATCGTAGGCGATAAATATTAGTCAGACTTTGGTTGTGGGTTTCATTCCTATAGCTTCATCAGATGCGACGAGTTGTCATATGATATGCATGTTGTCACTTTTAAAAAAACTATATAATTTTATATCATTCCTAAAAAAGAATAAATTAATAAAAAATAACCATAACATAATTTAACAATGAAGGTTATCTAATAACTTTCATTTTGCATCTCAAAATGCATTAACTGGTAATTGCCTCAAATTCATGGATCATATAAACCCAAATGGTTCTTAATAACTATATCCACAAAAGAAAATATAATTATTTCTTGAATAAAATTTTTATATATCAAACATCAGGTTTATACATACTATAAAAAGTCTTCTCATGTAATCTCATCATCAAAAATTCCATAATACTTTTAAGAATTTCACCATTCTAAAATATACCATAACTCTTGAATACCTTATATGTTGACTTCTTACTCATTAAACATTCTTCATGATCCATTATCCATTAATTTCTATCTAATTCTGAAATAATTATTTCCTACAAACAAAATCATGAATCATATCCTAATATGTCAATAATAGTAAAACATATGTTAAGAAATAATCCATACCTTTCATTGGTTATTGTCAGTTTCTTCATCCTCAATTTGAATGGTAGTAGGAACTTGTAAAAAAATATTTGTACGATCCTGGTGATCCCATTCTGGAAACTTCTTTATAGGACATGTGTTTTTATAATGACCATGCACAACACATTTAAAACATTCAATTTATCCCTCATAAATAACTTCTTTCTCATTCCTAGAGTCAAATAGATGCTTCCTTTTTTCCATGGCAAGTTCTGGCTTTTTGACCTTCATTTCCACATCTATAGAATCTTTCTGTCCCTTTGAAACATTTTCTTATCTGTTACATTCCACGTCATTGACACATAGGTTTTTTAACACACTTACCTTTATGATTATTACCAGAACTTCCATAGGGATTCGTTTCTCACATATATGATGCCTTATAAAAATAAATAAGGTTCAGGTGGTAAATCATTACTCCAGATAGTTGGTTGAGAATAACCACAAGAGTTGTCATTGTAGCTCCAATATCATTCAGTTTCTCGTTCAGAAAACTATAACAATTTTCTTCACATCCACTGTTACTTTTGTGCATGCTAGATCCATCCATTTACTAAAACCAAAAATGTCAGTGTGATTATATCAGTAAAATCACATATAATACTAATATATAATTATTCATGTTATCTTAAAGTCATTCACTTTATCTAAAAAAACTACGACTCTTTCTGAAATCCTAATCATCATGGTAATGTCACTAATTCTTAAAGAATACCCTAACCTCTAAAGTTATCTAAATTGACCTCTGATACCAACTATAAGGACCCGACCTTAAACATTACATAATCTAGAATTAAATGAATAATTCACATGGAAGATCTTTTCAGGTTTAGAGTTTTAGAGAATTAGATATAACAATTACATTACAACTTGAATATTATATGTAGACACAACTACTCAGTATCCATTTTTTCATAAAATAATAAACACTTAAAAAGAAACATTCATAGTTCCATGTTTTAGATAAAATGAATTTTTCCTGATCCCATCCTTGACCCTATTCATATTTATTTCCTATGGAAAACATTTCAAAAACATGGGATAGACATAAAAAGATATGTAAGGATTATAAAATAAGGAAGGAAAACATTGTCCCATCAATAAATAAAAATCAATGTAGCCATACTTTTCAATCATAACATTCCTTACAAAATCATAAGATTTATGAATAACACACACATATAATAAATCATAAAGGTTACATATGGAATCCATATCAAACTTACATTATAGCTATCACAGCTACATAAGGAGTTACACTTGGAATACCCATCACAGTATATTCACTAAATATCTTAGGTGAAACATCACGTTTACCTCAATCACGTTACCCAATGAATTGGAGAGCTATCTTGGGATCACCCACCATGGTTTCATCATAGAACCACCCATATACATAAATAATTCCCAAGAACCATAACATGATCATAACACATAATAAAAGCATAAAGGAAAGATAACATTTCCACATTGCAATAACAAAATATCATTTCAATATATTGAAATAATAAATACATTCTAAAAATCATGGAAATTTAGATTAATTAACTTAAAGTAAAGGGATTCATGATATAATATGTCAAAGGACAGTATATACACCATATAAGAGTGAATTGGTGCATAACAAAAACGAAGAATCAGTGCAAATGTAAATTGGTATGAAATCCCTTATAAAGATTGTATGATTAAATTAAGAATAGATCAATCACATAATTATGTGTGAAAAATATAAATAAAACCAATATAAGTCTATATTAAGTGTACAAAAATCATAGGTCACTCACACATATTCATAGGACGACATATTCAAGAAGTTCAAGTTGAACCCAAAGAATTGAAATTGGGTTAAGAAGTTCCCCCAAAAAAATTCGACAGCCTAACAACGTCACTTTAAAATTCAGAAAATGATTTGATGAGATAAAAAGGGTTTCTCATCACATGGAAATAAATTTTATATCAATAAGGATATAAAATAACATATTCAAACATAATAATATGTAAATTAAATGACATAACAAAAATAAGTCTTTTAAAAAGAGTAGGGTGAAAGGTTCCCTTACTGATTTGGTAACTTACAAGACATACACCACATGAATGAAGGATTATACAATGAAGATTTAAATACTCATAAATGAAATTATATTACACAAAGAGTACAATAATGGATAGTTCATACACCACACAAAAGGAAACAGTGGCAAATATATCATGAATCTCACGGGAATAAAAAATGAGATGAAACCCTTTACCATGTTGTAATCAATTGAGTCGTATGCCCAGAAGTTAATAACCGACAAATTAATCATAAAATAACATGAAATTAATGAGATTCATGATAATATATATCAAATGGCAGTACACAATACACAACATGCAATGATTAAGTGGCGAACAATGGAAATATCACTGAATTAAAAGTGAGATAAAAAAATCCCTTCCCTCGTGTCTGAATTGACTTGTTTGTTCCTTGTTCATCCAGAATAATAAACTAAAGTTAATTTATACTTGATTAAGAATCTTTTTCACGTTTATTATTCTTTTTATATCACTTATTACCATGTTATAGATATTATTCAATCATTTATTTTAATAATGGTCGTTTTGTCGATATTTGCTTCGTGAGTGAAAAATAGACTTCTTACAATTACAGGTTGTTCAAATAGTCAAAAGTTCATTATATCCGCAATTATATTCATTATTTAGATATCATATATATCATATATATCTAGTATATAAATGTATTTATAATAGTACATTACATTTGGAGGAAAAAAATTAAATGCATCGTTGATGGAGACTATGAGACGTACGTACGCATTAACGCTACATTCATCTCTATTGGTAATTTTAATGGAATTAAAACATAATTCTACATATTTATCTTATAATTATAGTTTAATATCATTAAATACATCCATTATACATCCCAAATATGGCATTAACGAGTTATATCACTTTCAGGGGGTGGTTGTCCGCACTTCCTCAAATGAAATTATCGTGTTTACCCATAATGGAAACCATAATGGTATGATATAAATGGAAAATAAAAAAGGATAAATAAAACATAAATATAATATATATCATATATAAATACATTTCCATCATAATGGCCACCATGAGAAGTGGTAGGAGATAATTGAACAATCATCGTTTCGTGAGGCGTTAGTTTTCTATCCACAAAAACACTATGTTTTTCACCCATTAGATGGAGGTGTGTGTAAGTGTAGTTAGATTAATTCCCATAAAAACATCCTAGTATATTTTAGATACTGGTGTTGTTATAGAAGAAAGGAATAAAAATAGTTTAGGTGTGGTAGAAGTAAAATAAATGAAAACAGTTTAAGAGATATTGTTACCTTTAATTTGGGTAACTCCATTGGTTTTGAACCAAAATACTTTTTGAAGTGCCTTATGCCTAAGGTAAGGCTTCTAGGAGGAGGAGATGGATGTCGGGAGATGAATTGGTAAGATTTTTGGCGAAAAAAAAGGCTTGATAGGTGTGAGAAATTGTTTATAAGTGGTCTCCTTTTATAATGAGGTGGAGGGTCTCTTTAGGAAAGTGTGAAAATATTATTTTATTATATAATGATTTTCGGTTTCAAAAGGTCCAAAGATCATTAAGGTAAAATATAAGGTGAATCATATTCAAAATAAAATCATCCAATCATAAATGGAGATTTTTTGGATAATATTGTAATCATTATAATCTTATTTATTTAAATCATTTATTAATGAGGTTAATACGACATCATTATTATGTCATAAATAATTTAATTTATTTGATGCTTAAAAATTATAGAAAAAATACCATGATGTAGGAAATATTTTTATCATTATAATTAGTATTTATAGTAAAAAATATTGATTAGATAACACCATATAAAAATTAATTACTAAATGCTTTTTCTTTATATCGATTTTTGCATTTACTTTAAATTAATTAATCTAAATTTCCATTATCACTCCCAAGTGGCTCAATGGGGTCCCCAAATCGACCCAAATATGACCATGGTCGTTAATGACTCAACCAATAAGGTTTGTACAAGTGTTAAGGTAATTTTTAATTATTATAATTTTCTATTAACCTTGAATTACCCTATTAACCATTAACCATGGTAAATAAAAGTCAAAAGATACTATTCACAAAAAATCATTTTAATCTTATTGAACCACATTTTACTTACTAATAACAACCAGGTATGTCGTATTTTTAAAATTCAATTCACAGAAGTGGTAAAATTTCATTTAAATGAAAATTTATGTTTTTTTAACTACTACTAAGCGGTTTAACTATTCATCAAAAATTGACGTTTTCCAGAAAAATTACAAAAATTAATCCTAATAATTATTTTCTATTCCTAATTCAAAAATGATGTATATTTTTAGAAATTCAAAATATAGAAGTGGAATTAATTAATTTAAAATTAATTCCCACTGTTAAAACAAATAGCGTGTTTTTAAGAAACATTAACTATCAAAAGATTGACACTTGTTTATGTCCAAATTCAATGTGAAATTAAATCCAATGAACAACATTGAATTAAATTGTAAAAATATATTCTAATTACACTTTTAAACAAATTAAAAAGATAATATATCCATATAAATAAATTAGATTAAAATGTAGTTTTGAATTAAAATTCAATATTTTTCACTATTCATTAAAAATGAACTTTATTGGAAAAATACCAAAAAATTACCCAAAGTAAATTTTGATGTCCCTAAGAAATAAAAGAGTATTATTTGGTCAAATATGATATATGAAAATGACCAAAACCAGATTTAAAGAGGGTTCACCACTAAAAGGTGGTAAATCGGCCTTTTAATGTAAATTATGGTTCAAATTAGATTCATTCACATTTTAAGCCTCTAAATTTTTATTGGAAAAATGTAAATACATTTAAAAATAATGTATAATCATATTGTTGTTATTATTTTTCATTCCCTCCAATACAACGACAAGGAGTTAACCACCATTTAAAATAATAATATTATATTATTAGTGTGTAACCTAAGATTTCAAAGAAACACGTTGTTGCGTATCGGGTACACTATCAAACATAGAAACCCCTTTAAAGTAAAATTAATATTTAATTGGAAAATTTTAATTAAAATGAAATATTTCTTATTCTTTATTTACATGGGATGTTTCAATTACTCACCTCCTACTTTGAAACATTGTGCTTTTAAATATGATTCTTTCAGAGACATAGGTAAATTAAATGCCCCTCATTCCATTAGTGGTGAAACATGATGCTTGGGTGGTCTTGTTGTGTTGGATCTTGGGTATTAGAACCATTATAAGATTATAAAACCATTTCTTAAGTCAAGGTTAACTTCCACGAATAGCAGTATGGTGTATCCAAACATATCTCTTATTTTCCATTATGGATCAGGATACACCTGTTTCCCATAGTAGATTAGGACATACCTATTTCCAATAATGAATTATAAAATGCCTATTTCACATATTTGATCAAGAATATATAATGTTTTCCCATATTTATTACCGGATATATAAAGATTTACCTAATTAATTTGAGGGATATGTAGGTCCCACCAGTCATGTAATGAAAATATTTTTTATGTGTTCCAAAAAATTATTAAACATTCAACATATCATTACTCTATAACTCATGTAAAGAAAATGGTTTCAAAAACATTTCTGCAATTCACCATTGAATAAATCATGAAAAATAAATTGGCTTCATCAACATAAACATTAATCATTTTGAGAAACAATAAGGTTGGTAATATTCAATATTCTACCAAATAATGCATAACGATCATTAGATAAAGTTATCAGAGATAGAAATTTGTTATTGAAAGGAAACAAATAAAAATAAATGATGAAAATATATTTTAATGAAAATAACTTTTTTTTTTCAGAAACAGTAATAATACACTTTTTAAAGACATATCAATTAAAATAACCATTAATACTTATAATATAATAATTTAAAATCATTTTAAACATTTCATGAAGAAAATATCATTTCTACTTCTATGATAAATTATTAAAAAAAACTTTTATTTGAAAAAACCATTATATAATATTAATAATATTCATATAAAATGATTTTCATTACGATAGGATGTTTCATTCATGTCATACATATGAACCAAAAATATTCCTTTCACGATTTCTTTTGAATAAAAACATGCATTTTTTGGACAACATCGTAAAGATTCGATTAATTTTTTTTAAAATTAAAATTTGGTAAAAATGTATTTTAAATATAAATGGATATAAATAAAAAAATTTGGAAAACATTTTTATTAAATTTGGTTTTGAAAGAAAATAGTTTTCTAATTGAAGATATAAATAAAATCAGATTTTTGTTAAAAAGGTTTCTCTATTGTCATACATTCCAAAGACTAAAAAATTTGTATTATAACTTGAAAATACAATGAATAAACATATAATAAGTAAAATAATGAGTTTCATGAGATATTTATCACAAATGTTTGTCATTCAAAGAATAATAATAAACAATCATGATAAATGTTGAGATTGTAACAAAAATTATTTACCACGTTGGTAAAATTGAATCATAATCCATGTGAAAGAATAATATAAAATTGAAAATAATATATCATGTGTAAAATTTAATTCAACATATTACATGTTGATTGAGATTTATATAAACAGAATAAAATTATATAGGTTCACAAGTTGACATATGTTTCAAAACATGAAAATTGAGATAAAAATCTATTACCATTTTGGAAATTTTATAACCATAATACCCATGAATGAGAGTTACATAAAAGTATATTTAAATACCAATAAATCTTATTATAAAAATTTTAAAATATATTCATTGGAATTATACAAAACATATCAAATAAATATGTGGTGAACAATTAATGTGTCTTGTTTGTGTAAAAAGTGAGACCGAAATCCATTACCTTAAGTCTCGATTCCAATCGTACTAATTCAAATGACTATTACAATAAATTTAATTTTATTATACATATATTAAAATTTTCTAAATACATATATCAAATAATATATTATTTACTTTTTTATTTCATTTCCCTTTTATTAACAATCCTTTTTATGCCACATTTCATGTAATAACTACTATATTTTTCATATGTATTTTGATTTTTTATTTTTGGTCATCTTACATGGATGATGGTTCCATTATATAAATTTTCTATCTAATATATAAATATCATACATATTCACAATATATTTATTTAGTGTAATCCAAAACAATTTTTGAAATAAAATGAAATACATGCTTCTTGGAGACTATATGACCTATGTGGGAAAGAACATTGGTTCTATTTTCATATTGGATTAAAAAATAAAGTTAAATGATATATTATAATTATAGAGTCATTTTTATTTTATAAATATTTCATTTTTTCATTATTCCAACCCTTAATACCATACATGCACAATATGAATGAATCACATTGTTTCGTAAGACAACAGTTTGCCGTACACTTGAGATATGTTATCATACTCCCAAAAATAGAAATAATTAATGTATGTGTTAAATAATAAAAATAAAATAATATTACTATAAAAATGACATATATAAAAAATATGTTCATAATTATTTTTGTCCATGTCTAGATGTAATGAAAAAACGAATGAAATTGGTTCATGAGAGGGTAGTGTGACCTAAACACGAATGATAATTTTATAACCCATCTGAGAGAAGTAAAGATGGAATTTTTCATAACCATAAAATAAATAAATATGTTTGATAAAAGATAAAGTTGATTTTATATAATATTTTAAAACATGTATGGTGATGGAGGAAGATATAAAAAATACTTGATTATAACCGTTACATATTCTACAGGTATACTCTTTCAGGTTAAACTAAAATCCACCCTATGATAGATTTTATTCTAAAATTATAACTCTAAAATGAGTTGAGGGAATTTATATTTTTATTTTATAAAGGAGTTTTTTTAAAATAAGAGTCTAAATGTGTGAAGAAAACTGGAGAGGGGTGGCCTTTTATAAGTTGGGGAGAGGACACAGTTGTTATTTTTTATAGAATTGAGTTCTCCCATGTCTTCAATTTTTCAAAAGGGAAAAAAAATTTATACCTTAGTCATGGAATGGTAAAATAAGAACCATAAAATAGTCATTAAATAATTATATATGTCATCTTTACCCTTATATTTTTTGTTTAACCCTTGATGAACCTGTTTTTTCCTTTATTCCAATAATTAATTTTTCAGGCATTCATTATTCATTTTGGTCAAAAATTATGTTTGATATACAATATGATATAAATTATTCTTATTTTAAATTTTAATAATTTTTTCAAATTCTTTTCACATATGTTAATAATGATAATTTAAATTTAATCTGATATATGCAATTATAAACCATGTATTAAAAAATAAAATATTCAAAAGATTGCAATTTTTTTAGAAAAAATCTATATAAAATTGGTTATAATGACCTAAATTAGATTTCAGGATATATAAATCATTTTAATTAAAATTAATGTCAAATTAAAATACAATTTCACATTATAAATATGTTAATGGAAAAGGAATTGTTCAATTACAAATCAGTATTTTCCCTATTCATCAAAAAATATAAATATTTTTAGAAAAATAAAAAAACCCTAATATAAATTTTATTTTAAAATCTATGTAATTATGTTTGTTTTCCGAAAAAAAATTTATTTAGATGTGATCAAAAGTAATTTAAAATTCTTTTAATGTATGTCACAAAACTGGTTTTTAGAAGAAAAAAAATTTTCTATAACATTTAATTTATTATTATCTCTTGTATAGAAAACAAATATGTTGAATGAAAAATATTTTATTGAATACATGATATATATATTTCAATAAAATAATTTTCAAAACATTTTTTTTATATTATTGATGTATAATGTGTTTATATGAAAAACAATAGGGTCCCAAAATCGATTCCCAATATTTTAAAAAAATTGTTTTCATTTATAATTAATTAGTCTCCAATAATATAATATATATTAATGTGTAAATAATATATTATCATATTTTATTTATTCATATTTATACAGATCATTCTAAGGATTGGTTCATAATTAACATTTCAATTAATAATATTTTTTTTGTATGATGTGTTTCATTTAAACTCAATATTTCATTCAAAGTAACCTATGCTTGGTGATGAGTGTGACACAAGCTAAACATTGTGTTGCATATATCACATTCAAATATCATTGTTTGGGTTAATGAATTGTTAAAATGTTTTTACATACAACATAATCTAAAATTAATTTTTCATGTGATATAATATATCAAAAATATAATATCTATTTAAAAATAATAATTTCCAAAAATACAATGTTGTTAAATTCTATACTAATTAAAAATAATTTATCCCTAAAAAATAAACACATTGGTACCAAACAATGGTCATACTTATGCCTCATTATATCTTTGCTTTCCCAAATAGATTATGTAAGCTCATGGATGAACCAAAAAACATTTAATAAGTGAGTAGTATTTTCTGTATAATGTTATATATTCAATCGAGAATCTCTATCTTTAATTTCTCATAATAATTATAATTCTATAGTGGTACGACCTCAATGATAATTACGTGCAATGGATCAGATATTTTTATCCTTAAGAGTGACAAATAGATGGCATCGTGAATATAAGAGAGCTTCGGTAGAAGTTAAAAATGATAATTCACTTCCCCAATTAGATCAATTATATTAATGGTGTCAAAATATATTGATGTTAGGTTTCCCTTATGTCATCCAAATAGAAATTAATATAAATAACTTCTCATAATATTCAAACAATAGATCACATTTACAATTTTCTAGATAACATCTTTTTCAACTTTGCGTAGTGCTTAAACGATTCTAAACGACTCGTACCATAACTAAAATCTCATTAGCCTGATTATGTCCTGATATATTTTATTCTATAAAATCATTCCCATAAATATAAATAGATTCATATGGATCCATCTAAATTCATTATTTTAATATATTATTTTAAATATATTCAACTAAAGTATGTTTTGAATCCCGCCTCCTTTTATATCCATTGAACAATATCTTACCATATCCTCTAGAGGTCGAATTGTTCTTGCAATACTGAAACCCAAATCTATATTAGGTTCTTTTTAAATAAATCACTAAATAATTAATGTAAAAATCATATACCGAACCAAAAAAATTTAATGTGTTACTCCTTCTATCTTTGGAACTTATTTCATTCATATTCCAATAAGTGTATCTAATGAGAAATCTTCATTAACAGTGTTTATGTGATTTTTATTTGAAATTTGATCAAATACAATAGATAATTACCTCAATGTAAAATATAAGGAAAACCATAATGTTTTATAGAAACATTAATTATATGTCAATGAAGTGTATATGTATTATTACTTTAATACCATTTTAAATAACACATATACAAAACTAAAGTTTCGTATTAACATAAATGTTTCTTCATATATAATTAATATTGGTAAAATACCATCACATGAAACTTAAAAATGTGTTTCAATGACTTTATACATATCATCAATATTATATTCATAATCCAGTGGTGTTATCGGTAACTCTTAAGATAATCTTACATGTATATTTATACACTTTTAGAAGATATTTCACCCTTTATTTGAGATAAAATTTCTTACCTTTTACAAAAAAAATTCCACATGAATCATTGTATAATCCATGTACCAATAACATATAATATGTCATTTGGATATTAAAATTTCCATGTAGTGGGAGAAAATTACATGAAATTTCATGAAAGGATGATCAAAAATATTTTCTTAGGGCACATTCATATAAAATCAAACATAATATTCCCAACCATGTAGGGTAGTATATGTGTGTCCTAATTATGCTGATTAACATAATCCATCATAATTGAAAAATCATCCCAGTTGTCCTATTTTTTTAATGTTTTTGATGTGTATTAAATATACTATTACATGGATTAGGGAATTTAATTAAATAATTCAAAAAATTCTTACACATGAAAAACATGAGTGTAGGAGTGCATTATTTTATTCCCATGTATTGTCCATTGCATCAACTAGCCCGTTAATATTTTTTTAATAGTAAACAACTTTATGGAATGCCATTCAAAATTTAAACACCTCACCATTCCATGAATGAAATTATCTTGATTATTCTACCCATATTTAGAGCTTATAGATTCTTAGTATTTATTTTTACCATTTTAGTTTTCGTGAGACTCAATATTCCTTTTCTTTGAAGAACCATAAAAATAGTGGCAATATCCAATTTATATTACCATATTCATTTCACATCAAACGATTTCTTCATATATATTAAAGTATATTATATAAAATTCCATTAAATGTATTGGTTTTAGGAATCCATATTATTAATAAATTATTCATTTGGGGAATATAATTAAACCATAAGAGTACATTGAAATTCTTATAAAATTAGATTTATAGGCTCCTATATATTCATCATCATTTTTTAAGATCAAATAATTCATTATATATATTATTTTCATTAAATACAAGGGAATTAACTACTGAAAAATGTAATATTATACTCTAAATATTCCATATATTATAGTTATTCTGGTTACCTATAGTTATTAATAAGATTCAACCATTGAACTAAATCAACATCATAATGATAATAAACTCAAATTAATTTTTCATTCTATGATCATAGAGGAAAGGAAAATATCTTTTTTTGTTACTAATGCATTACTCAAAAACTAGTGGATCTTTGGAATTATGAAAATAATGTGTAAATTGAATCATGATGGAGTTAATAGAATAGTGTTTTCCTCCTATTATCTTTTGGAAGATTAACATGACTCATTAGATAATTATTTTTGTGAATATGGGTAAAATATATTTAAGATCCCATATCGTTTGGATTCTCAGGAGGAAAATCATTTCATTTTCCATTATATTCAGCATTTACAAAGTTCCTAATGTCCCAACCAATGATTAAAACTGGAATGAGAAGTGTGATAAATACCTATCATGGTGGAAAATTACATAATCCTAAAAAATTACTAATATGATACCAAAATCATGGCTCTATAGTTTCAATCAACAAAACCATTGTTTTACCTATTTTCTTTATATTCACATTCTATTTAAATCAATAAAAATGGTTCTTATAGATTTTTTTTATTTTTGAAGCATATAACCTGAAAGTGTCAAACTAGGTGAACATCACAGACCATTTTTTGCACTAGTTCCATGTTGAATCTAACTTGATGTGGTTTTTTGGGTTATTACCCCTTAAAACATCTATTCCAGAGCAACATTCAATAATAGTATCCATATATGGATGTAATTTCTTGGAATCAAATTTCTATATCCTTTTCCAAATTTCTAGGACATTATCATCTATATTGAATCATACATATAATTTTCTATAGATATATCCCTACAAATATCCTTAGAAATATCCCTTGGGATATCTTTATTTTTCCACATTCTTGTTTTGAAAAGATAAATAAGGCATTCCTTTGATAAAAACAATACTGGCCTAGGATTCTCATACATCGATATTACATATTATTATATAAATATTCATTACCATACAAAAAAATCACTTGAGGACTATAATAGTTTACTTTAGTTGGAAACATGGAACACTGTCCAATAATATGGTTAATGATCATTACTATTTCCCAAAAAGATCATCTTATTTAGTTTGTAATAACATTGGAATGAAAGCATAAGAATGTGCGATCTTAGATTCAAAGAAAGGGTAAAAAAAGATATTTCAACATATTTTAATATGATATATTGAGATATGTATTACATTATTTTACCATGAACATAACATATGATTTTCGTAACCAACCAGTCATATATCATTAACATGATTTGTGGAAGGAAACATTACCTATTTTTAAAACATAGCTCATAAGGGTGATAAATTATCATTAATCAATCAGGAACCATAGAATTATGTAAATAAATTTTTGATCCATCATAAATATAAAAATAAATTAATACTTCAAGGTTATCTAACAATATTTTCAACATAGTGGATCATGATATATCACCATCTACCCTATCTGGATTAGGTCACACTTATTTCCCCTAGTGGGTTAATAAACACATAATTTCCATAGTAGGGTAAGACACAACTATTTCCCATAAAAGATAAGGAATCACATGTATACTATACTAGACCAATATAAAACTATTTCCCATAGTGGATCAAGGTATTCAATATGTTTCCAATTTATATATTTTGATATATAAAGATTTTCCCAATGAAATGGAGAGTGAGATAGGTCCCACCAATAACAGAATGGAAATTTTAACTGTATATTTCACAATATAATAAAATAATTAAAATATCATCAAATCATAATTTTAAATAATAAATTATGTTTCATAAACATTTCATCAATAAACCGTAGAATATACCATTAAATATAAATGGGTTTTATCAACATATAACGTAACAATTTAGATAAATAATAAGAATGGTAACATTTGATCCTATTCCTAGTAATGCATGAGTATCATCTGAGGGTTTCATTTACGTGTAAAAATAAATTTTAAAATAAAGATAGACCATCTTTCCTGGAAAATGTTTTTTTATGAAAATAAATTTTTTAAAATAAATATTCATAAAATAATTTGGAAATAATTTTCAATGAAATTAATTCTAAAAAATTAGAGAATAATTATTTTTAAAATACCATGAATCATTTTCTAAAGAAAATATCTTTTCTTGTAAAAAACATTTCAAAAATTTAATATATTATTAATTTAAAATTCTATTTTAAACAAATAAATTAAGATTTAAATACAATATTTGTCATAATTATTAGATATTTCATTCATACAAATTCAAAAAATTACATTTAATTTTTTAGTAAAAGAAAAACATGTATTTTTTTTAAAATGACATGAAGTTTCGTTTGATAATATTTTTCATAAAAGTGAAAAATGAGTAAAAATGAATTTTAAAAATCATAGGATACTAATTGTACATGATAAAATTTTATTTAGAGAAAATGGTCCTGAAGGAAAATATATTTCCTATACTGATGTATATTTTCCTTATTTTTTTAGAAAATATGTGGGAAAATTTTGATACATGGTGCTTAGACAACATGCGATTCCGGGGCCCAGGGTACCTAGAACGATTTGTAGAAAAATGTTATGTTTTTAGTGGAACAAAAATTATTTTTTTAAGAAAGTGAAATAACTTTTAAATAGGTTCTTGGATCAGATATCTGATGGATATATTAATCATGGAGTAGTGTCTTTATCCAATTCATGAATTAACTTTTTTCAGAACGATTATTTTGTTAAAAAATAATGGAATTATCGTACATAAAATAAATAAAATAATTATTATTATTTTAAATCCTAACAACTCATAAATTTTAACCCGTATTGGAGTTCCAAGATATCTGTTCGATTCGTATTGGGGGGATATCCTTAGGTCAGGTATAACCTCGGACAGCACATGCCAACTATGAAAGATATATTTTTGACGTGAATGCCATTAAAATATTTTTTTAATAAAATTTATTTAACATCACATGAAGATTAAATAGAAGCTTCGATTTATTAATAATAATTTTCATAAATCCAGGGTAATCTCCATAACCATGGAGTTTCCCTAAGGAAATGAGAAGGAGGCTCTCTCACTGGTAAAGGTGGAATGGATTTCCGAACATAGATCAACCATTGATAAATGATGAGAAAACGGATACATTCGTCCTTATAGATCGATCCAAACCATGGGTAGGGTCTGGATCGCTTTTTGTATTTCACCATTCATATAGAATCAATGTCGAATGTGGACCAACCCATTAATAGGTATATCTACAGTTCAATCATGCTTTCTATATGGGTAATCATTACTGTGGGATTGAATGGAGATTAATTTGGGTGATTATTGTTTTACTATATTATTTCTAATGGAGTGAAAAAAGTCAAAAACTAACAAGGAAAACATTCATCTTTTAGGCATTCTTTTTTGTACTCTTATGCACATTATTCACATTTTTCTCCGATGGACCCTCATTGTTGTGCTGTGTTGTTCTGTGAGGTTCCAAAATGTGGTTGGACCCCTTGAGAGATAGATAAAAGAAATGGATCCTAAGGAAGTGATTAACACAATCTAGGGGTTTCGTAGATGAACACATCTCAAAAAATATAGAACCTGAGTAGTGGTGGTGGATGAGAAAAGATATGCCACATGCGGTAGTATGCAATGGTGTGGCCATCTCAATGGATGGTGGCAGCAGTATTATGTGGTCCATAAAAGACAACAACGGTGGGATGACCTATAGTGGGTTGGCTGTGGGAGGCTAGTTTTGATGTCGTGGTCATGGTCTAGTGAACTAATTCAAAGGGAGAAATTATCACACTACTATGGGTGTGCACTTTTCATATGGACTGACCGCATGAAATGAGGACCAACCATGTTGACCGAGGTACTGCATAGTTTGATGTCGGGCGACCATGTACACTAGGGTTGGGCATGGCCAGGCATGCCACATCTGGTAGAGGTGAGCCTGCCCATGTGTCCTATTAGGTAATAGTCAAGTGGGAAATGGTCTAGCAGCCCAACGGGTTGGGCCGGTTTGGGTCGGACCGGGACCAGGCTTGACCCATTTCACTATTTTGGCCATATATTACAAACCATTCTTCTATTTTACAAGTTTCTTATAGTGTTGGGACCCTCATGACGAGTCTTACCTTTTGAGATTCTCTATGTGTGTTTTTTGGAGGTTGGAGTATGAAATTTTTCTTGAGGATTTGTTTATCCAAGGATAAGCATGCTATGAACGGAGTCTTGTGGCTGGATGAGACTTGGTATCTACACAACTTGGTGTCTACTTGAATTGGTGTCCAGAAAACTCTGTGTCTACCTAACTTGGTGTCTACACATCTTGGTGCTTACATGACTTAGTGGGTATGTGACTCAGGGGTTGTATAACCCTTAAATACTCTAAGAACAGACCCAGATTCTCTTTGTGCCTTCAATGATTTATACACCTACCTTTGATGCATCGCACACCGACCTCGATGCTCCAAACATCGAAAATGACGCTTAGTGTTCATTAATGCTCTGTGCACTTACACTAACACTCTGTCTGCTGACACTGATGGTCCATAAACTAGTGACACTCCATGAATCATCGAAACTTTGCATTTAATAAAAATAAGAGGTTCTACATGATACTATTCATATTCCCTCTTCATGCATTAGAACTATACGCATGCGAGAAGACTATAATTTTTGATCATTTTAATTTATGGTGTACTTGGTGTACATTCCATTGTATATTCCTTTGTGGATTTAAGGATTCCAACTGAGTTTTATTTTACTCACCCCATTATGGGCTTCACTCATATTTGTCAGGTCTTATGCAGACGATCAACACTCTGATGGATTATTTTGTGGAATGGGGTCAGGTGGTTCATAGAGAGACCCGATAGACGAGCAGTTATTCTATGACTTCAAACTATTTTTATGTACCTCCCCTTCTAGTCAGGTTTTCTATGGAGGAGTTCCATGGAGTTTTACCTTTTTACTTTTTATTATGTTAGGATTATATTATATCCCCTTAGATATTCAGTTTTGTATTGATGTACTACGTGTCTGTATGATAGTGGTATGCCAATTTTTAACATTGTATTTCCAGTTTCAGTAGTTATTCTTTAAGACAAGTTCATGTGTATAGATATGTTGGAAAATATCTCCCATTTGGGGGATATGACTTCTCGATGCTAGTTTCCAGCCCCTGGCCTAAGGGAGGTGGTCTTTGGGGAAAAAATGGTAAATTTTTTGAGTTCAACTTTCGTGTCCGGGAATCCAGTGTTGGTGGAGTGATCGATTTATCCCTATAAATGGACTCTAAATTCCTATTTTCGACTCAGTACATGAAAACACTATTTTCAAGGAAAAAATAATGGTTCAAGTATATATTAGAATAGGTTGTGTCTTCCATGACCTTCTTGAGTCAGCTCTATAGGTATAATCTATTGATTGTGGTATATATTATTTTACATTATGATGATCTCACATTGACAGACTACCGGGATTACAAAGCATGATCATGAGGATGATCTTCAAGGTAATAAGATATTAGTACATAGATTTGTTTTAGAGATAGAACCTATGGGTGGTGTACAAGCTATACGGCCACCTGTAGAGTAGTACATGGAACCCATAGTTCCATCTAAAGAGATACATATGCGGATCACACTTCATGAGTTTCAATGAGAGAGGCCCCATAGGTTCTAAAGAAAGCCCAAATCTCAGGTGGCCAAGAAAAATCATGAGGTGGTGAGTGAGTTGTCTGCCCACTCAGGGATCCAGCAGATTAGATGGTGGTCCTAGTAGTGAGCAATCTACGAGGCTTTATATGGTGATTTTGAGGTGTAGATTACTCAATATTATGATGATGTGACTCTTCTATAGACGGATTTTGAGAACACTTTTTAGTGAATGAGTTATCACCATAGAATCTATGGGAAATGAGTTCCCAAGTGATTCTATCGCTCTGGAAGGATGACATTTCAGTATCATTGTATTCATCAAGGCATATCTATATTTTTATGTACACTATGAATATGATACAGGCCTAGTGCATTAGGGATCAGACCTTCGAGAAGGATTTTTTTAGTGACATATGAACCAATGGTATTCTTATGTTCATTCCTACTTGCTCAAGGGTGTTATAGAAAACATTATTGGTTGAAAGTACCTTGGCTAAGTATATATTAGGATTGAATGACAGTAGTGGGAAATAATAGGTAGATACCATAGGGGTAGGAAACAGATGCCATTAATAATTATTGGATGTGTGATATGTTCGGATAGAAGGTCCCAAGATAGTGGATCTATAGCTCAGAGATCATGGGGAGATTCCATTTGTCCTGGAGAGAGGCAAATATTTTCATGTGCAGAGTGGGGACATCTCACTAGAGATTTTCCAGCCTCTCAAACTGATGGTAGGGAAACCATGGATGGGAACCAAGGATGAGAACGTGATTAGAACACAATGATATACAAGGATTAAGATGTATTATAGGGTCCAGGAGAGTAGCAGGATGTTGTGTACATTTTGAAATGTTACCACCACCACCCCCATGTGGTCCACACAAAGCTCATGGTGTTGGAGGACAAGGGAGAGGATAGCTGCACGTGGTTGAGGTGAATGACCCAATAGATCCATGAATAATTCAATGTATGGTCTATGTCTACTCCTAGAATCTTTATTAATAGAAAAAAGTGCTAATATTTATTTCTTTTCATTAGTATTATTCAAAACCATTAGTTTTTAGTTTAACCGTTTACTTGACCCTTACTTTGGGAGACACCAACATGAGGAGAATTGATAATCCCACTTATGCCAAATGTGTTATCTGAACCATGTGGGTAGAGTTTTGGATGTAACCACTTAGTGGAAGCATCAAGGCCTTACGATCACATTCATGGCACATATTTTTTAACGACAATCCATGTTCAGATAGAATTTTTTTTATAAGGGTTTGGTATGTATATAGAGATGGATCCGGGTTTTCCATGGTTAGAGAAAAAAAACCCGAAGTATTCTGGGATGGAATCACGCATATGATTGTGCATGTGATCACTCATGAGTCTGCTACTATCACCCTCATATCTATAGATGTTATCAGTTTTTAGGTTTCACCTATAGTGGCAGATTATGTGGACATATTCACTAAATATATCCCAAGATAACCTCTTCTCACGGAGATATACATTTTCATTCTTTTACACCCTGGAATGGATCTAATATAAGCATCATCTTATCAGATGGATTCTTTCTAACTTCACAATCTAAGGGTCCAATTGGAGTACTTTCAAAGGGTGGGCTTAGTAAGACCTTGTGTTTGAGGTTATTTGGGGATTTCTAGAGCTTTAACCAATTGAACATGGAGAATGATTATCCACATCCAAATACCGTTGACCTATTCAATCACTTGAGACCTAGGCGATGGCTATAGTTCTTACAAGACTATGATATTGATATTCCCTATAATCCTATGAAATGGGATGTGGTAGAATTTCATCATAATAGGAGATCATGTTCGTAGTTACTGAATGAGGCATTTTCACTATCATGGATGTTGTTATCCTTCATGGATTGAGATGAGGCATATTACCTTCAGTTGATGGTTGTTACCCCTCCACTCATATAGTGATTTATGGAGGCATAGCTCGGTGAGACTAGTAGTAAGACATTACATGCTCATATGTCCATAGGGAATACCCCTAATAGATATTGGAGAGGTGGGGAGAACATTGGTATTTTTAGAGGATGCATAGTGATACCAGTGGTGTTGTGAGAGGAGGATCTAAGGGTGTTCATGAATTCCTTTTAATGGTACATCCTAGTATTTTAATGATGTACCAGGACCTCCAACATCTTCTTGGTGACCAGGGATGAAGAAGTAATTTGTAGAGATTGTTTCTTTGTACTTTACTTGTAGACAGGTGAAGACTAAGAATCAGGTTAGAATGGGATTAACTCATCCCATTAATATTGTATAGTGGAAGTTATATGGAATATTAATTTACATAGTAACAGGTTTACCACAAACATCAACGAGACATGATTACATATGGGTTCTCATTGAATGACTCACCATGATGTCCCACTTCTGATATTTTTTGTAGTAGAGATCGGTATAGATATTGGGATGCCTCTACATACAAGAGATAGTTCGACTCCATGGGGTCCCTTTGATAATAGTTTCATATCATAATTCTAGCATTTCATACAGGTTGTAGAAGGTATTATAAGAGGAATTTGAAACTCAACAACAATTGATCACAATTTGTTACACTCAAACAGATGACCAAACTATGTAGAATATTCAATTGATGGAGGAAATTCTACAGGCTTTCATTTTTTTTTGCTTAAATTTGAAGGATTTAATACCTATGGTAGAGTCTTTGGACCACAATGTTTACCCCTCCACCATTCGTATCGAACTATTCAATCCATGGAAAAGGAGACCCTGTAGTTCAGCACTTTTTTGGACTTACCTAGGAGAGTGAGAACTCATGGCTCAGATATAGTACTGAAAACTACAAAGAAGGTTCTTTTCATCTAGGAGCAGATGATGACTACACATAACTCTCAACAACCTGATACCGATAGGTGAGAGAGGCCATTGGAGTCAAGGAGGGAGACCATGTGTTCATTTGGATCTCTCCTAGATGAGGGATACATAGATTTGTTAGGGATAAAAATCTATCAATGTGGTTCATCGATCCTTTTTGTATACTGTATAGAGTTGGCGAGGTGGCGTAGCACAAGGATCTACACCTGCTGTTGGAACTAGTAAACGACGTCATCCATGGGTCTCATTTGAGGATATATGAGCATAATTAATCGATCACTAATGTTTGTGGTGACTCTTCCATTGTAAAAAGTAGAAATTGAGGATTGAAAAGGTTGGATTCTTTGTGGGCATTCAGTTCATTTAGGGCGTGTTATGCAGCTGCCTAGGAATCTCTATGAGAGAACTTTAGAGTGGGAGGATCAGATTCATTCCCAATCCCCTAACCTTTTTATAGCCTTTGTTCTAGAATTTAGTGATGTAAATCCATATGTTGGGATAATGTAATGAAATTAATTTTACCGATTTCATTTTTAGAATATTTCTAGGAAATTACAACATCAGGTGCTAAGACAACGTATGATTCTGAGTTCCTGTCTGCTTGGAATGGATCCATGAAATATGTTATGTTTTTAAAATCACAAGTGAGTGATTTTCTATAAAAATTGGTATAAATATTAAACTTTTACCTGGATATGAAATATGAGGGAACCTTTGATCTTAATGAAATGGATTTACACAATTTAATCAGAACATGTCTTCTTATAAAAAACACAAAAATGGAAAAACCATAAATAAAATAACTAAATAAGAATAGTTTATTTTTTAAAATATTAATAACAAATAAAAGGTGACTTATATAAGAAATTTGAGACCAATTATGAGTTTCTAAGGGGTTTTTTTTCTTAAGTGAGGTTTAACCACAGATGGTGAAGGCTAGTTTTTATAGATACTTTTTGGACTTGAACCTCATTAAAATAATTTAATATAATATTTTATTTAATGCTACATGACGTCGCACTGGAAGATTACCTTTTTAAATAATACTTGTATGAAATCCAAGGTCATCACCATAACCCTCGAGTATCCCTATATCATAAAGAGGGATGCTCTCTCAATAAAGATTACAAATTGGAGGTCTGAACTTATATCATGAATCGATTAATGACAACATTGTTGATTTGTTCTCCTTTAGTGATAGAACCCACCACATAGTATAGTCTTGATCTATTTTTAATTTACTCCTTTCTTTTAGATTAAATTATGAATGTGGAAAAACCCATGTATAGGTTGATACATGGTTCCATCATTCATGCATGATGGGTAATATTTATTGTGTTATTGAATGAAGATTAATCTATTTGTTTATTGTTTCTCTGACTTTTTCTAACTGGGTGAATGATTGATGAATCTACAAAGACCGATGTTCATTATTCAGGTGTTATTTATGACTATCTGATCCCCATTCTTGGATTTCTTCACCAAGAGACCCAAGTGGGCATGAAGTGTTTTTACGAGAGGTTCCAAACATGGTCGAACCCCCAAAGAAATGACAATAAGAAATGAAGTCCATGTTAGTGAAGATTGTGATTCGTTGATTATATAAATGGTCCCATATTAAAAAATGGAGCACTAGAGTAGAGATGGAATCCCTAATAAGATGGGACATTGGTAGAAGAATGCGACAGTTTCCCAATGTCTAGGTAAGACCATGGCGGTATGAGGACTCACGGTGGGAAGGCCATGGGTGGCGAAAGACAAGGCCACCGGTAGGGTAGTAGAAGGTGGTGTGGTGGATGTGTTCTAGTGGACCATGATATAAAGAGAACTTGTGGATCTTTTGTGGGTGCGCAGTGGTCACGCGGACTAGCCGCATTTACCAGGGAGCTGCCTTGCCTGTTGTCTAGCGACCGCTTGTGCCATCGGTGGGTGTGGCCTGCCTAGAATCTTACAGTAGAGTTGTGCCAGCCCATGCGATGCGGGCCATGGGGAAGCAGTCCAATGGGTCAGGCCAGTTTGGGCCAACCTAGATTGACAGGGCCCGGTAGGCCAAATCGGTTCGGGTCAACTTGGAATGGGTCTGGCTATACTAGGTTAGGCCAAACCTGGACAAGGTCAGGGCCATTTAACTATTTTGTCAATATATTCCAAATTTTTCATCTATTTAAAAAGACACCTATGGAGTTTCGACACTCATGATGTAGAAGGACTTGTGAGATGCCGAAAATACGTTCTTTTGAGGTTTTAATATAATAGTTTTTTGATGAGTAGGTTCTCCCACGACTAACACACTATGAAAAGAATCTTACGGCTGATAGAGAATTGGTGTCTACATGACTTTGTGTCTACACAACTAGGTTTCTACAGGAAAAGTTGTATACCTGACTTGGAATCTAGTTGAATTGGTGTCTACATGACTTGGTGTCTACACAAATTGGGGCCTACACAACCTGGTGTCTACATGACTTTGTTTCTATACGACTTGTGTTCTACATAACATGGTGTCTATATGAATCAGGTGTTTTATGAACCTTTGACACTTTTTGAATTGACCTCAACACTCCTTATGCCTTTGATGATCTATGAACTGACATTCGATGATCTGTGCACTAACCTCTTTGCTTCGTACACCTTAGACGCTCTTTGCACTGACACTGATGCAGCATGCATCACCATCGACACTTTGTGCACCGAAGCTGACACTCTAGGCACTAGTGATGCTCCTTGCATCATAGACACTCTCTATGTCTTCCAAATAAGTAGTTTTACATACTACTATTGATAAACCCACTTCACTATTTAGACTAAAACATGTGTTAGATGACTATACTTCGGGTGTATTTTCCTTAGTGGGGTAAATGGTGTACTTCCCATCCTGGATTCCTTTATTGTTTTGGGGTGTCCTGCAAAGTATTTTTTCACTCATCCCTACATAGGAATATCCTATATGTGTCATATCTTGTGTATATGATCGACACATTAATGGATTCCTTGGTAGACTGAGGCCAAGTGAAGCTCAGAGAGACCCGATAGACGAGGTGAGCTTCTATGGATTCAGACAGCTATTCTACACCTACACATCAAGTTGGGTTTTCTATAGATGGGAACCAAGGAATTGTACATTTTTATTTTTCCATTTTTTTTGGATTGTATGCTAGCCTCGTCTACTTTTAGTTTTCTAGTATTATACTCTATGTTGGTATCTTAGTGGTACACATTTTGTTTACTTTTTGTATTCCTTTTCTGCACTTTTTCATAGAGACGTGTGCATGTGTACATGTAATTAGGAAAATATCTCCCATTTATGGAATATTCCTACTATGTGATACTCTCCAACCCCTGGTCTACAATAGGCAGTCTTGGGGTAGTCACAGCACATGCCCCACTTGGACGGGTCATGACATTTCTTAATGAGGAGATAAATAATGTTGTACTTTCTCAAAAACAATTTTCAAAATTTTCTTAAGTTAAAAAGAGTGTAAAAAGACATTATTACATGAAAATATAATGACATTCATTAGGGTAATAAAATAATTAGTTTCTTGAGATATCGATCATATTATTCTATCATCGAAAAATAATCATAAACCATCCCAATAAATGAATAGATTATAACATAAAATAATTTCCAAATTTCTATATTTGAATAAAATTCCCTGTGATGGAATAAAATATAATGAAACATAAAATATCACTTGGATACATGAACTTTCTATATTACATTTATAACCGACTGTATATACACTATGTAAAATAATATTGGCACACAATAAGACATATGCCTAAAAATAGGAAAATCAGAACAACAATCGTGAATTATTTTAGAAAAATTCTATCATTAAATTCCATGAAATAAAGATAAAAAATTCATATTTTAATACCAATAATTCCATGTATTATAATCATAAAATATATTTTTGTAATTATAAAAACCAAAAAAATAAATAGGTGCTGAATTTGGCATGTGTCTAACAGAAGTAAAATATGAGACCAAAATCCCATACTGTTTGGATTGAAGTCCATAATATTTATTAAGAACACAAGTATAAAAAATATATGTTTTTATACATATATTAAGGATCTATACATGCATATATAAAACCAAATATGATATACTTATGGAATTTTATTACCAGTTTTTTAACAATCCCATTTTAATGTCATGTTTATGGTAATAACATATTTTACATTCATATATGTGTTCATCTATTTTTCCCATTATTTTGATCATGGATCCATCATCTCAATAATTTTAATAATGATATAAATTAAATTTATATTCACTATATATGAATTTAGAGTAATCTGTAAAATTTATTGATATAAAATGAAATACACTATTCATGGAGATGGTAGGTCATACGAACACATTAACACTATTATCATTTTCATGTTGTGTTAAAAGAAACAATGTTAAATTATATTATAAAAATAAATAACTTTTTTATCTTATATTAATAACATATTTTCATTAAACCCATCCTTAATACCATCTATATACAGCGTGAAGGAATCATATTACATTGATGAGTGGTAGTCTATTGTACAAAAAAGTGACAATATCATATTTTCAAAAAAATAAATTCTTCAATGTATGTTTGATATATTAATTTAAAAAGAATGAAAATATAGTAAATATCATATAAAAAACAATTCATTATTTCCAACCATGAGAGGTGGTAATGGAAAATGATCAACTAGAGTTTTTGATGAAGGAGTCAATCGTACACAAGAAAAATGTTTTTTGTAAATTATTTGATAGAAGTGGAAGTGGTTAGGAGTTTTTCCCATAGCCTCAAAAAATCTATATATAATTATTATACTATTAGTATTATATAAACAAGATAAAATACTAATTTAGTGGGATGACAGATGAAATAAAACAAATACTCTTTTTGTAAAATGTGAAATCTTTTTAAAGTATCCTGCTAAGGATTGCACTGGAATCCATCATAACATGGAATTGTTCCAAAAATATAGATTCAAGGATGGTGGGATGTAATTTTGGATATCATTTTGGAAGGTATTTTAAGAACCCAATGGTTTTTAATTTGTTAATATGGGATGAGAGGGTGGCTTTTTTAAGTGGAGGAGTAGACATAATTGGTATTTTGCAAAATAATATAATTCTACCACATTTTCCCAATTAAAAAAGTGTTGAAATCATTAAATTCAGGAAAATGGAGTATTTTGTTATTATATGGCCATTAAATAGTTTTTAATAATTATTTAGGTCACTTTAACCATTATAATTTTTAAACCCCCTAAATTTTTTGGCATTCAGTATTCATTATTTGTAAAAAGATTATTTTAAATAAACGTATTCTAAAAATTATTATGATTCCAAATAATGAATACGTCTTTCTTGAATTTTATTTATTATATTTTTATAATTTAATTTAAATTTAATCATATACATGCGATGAGAATGTAGTTTTTTCATGTGAAAATGTTCAAACATATACAATATTTTCATATAAAAATAATTTATTAAATTAAATAAAAACCCCTAAATTGGATTAAATGACTTCAAATTGTATTAATTTTTCATTAATAAAAATTTAAAATGTCCTTTTACTTTATAAATAAATTAAACAATAAGGAAAATTTCAATTAATGTTTAATATTTGTCGTTATTCATAAAAAATATTACTTTTCATATAAATCCAAAAAATAAACCTTAAGATAATTTATATATTTAAATATAAAAAATTAATATTTTTTTCAATTATATAATTTAAAACTAATTTTTCCAATGGTGATAAAACTGATTTTTAGAAAATTATAGTTTTAAAAATAATATTAGATTTATTATTATTTCATTTCTCGAAAACATATTTAAGGAATGTAAGATATTTTATTTAAGATATTATATATAAATTGATTTAATATAATTCAAAAAAATAGATTAATTTCATTGTTTGAGGTAAAACATATTTAGGAGAAAAAATAGTTTTACAATGAATGATTCCCTATAATTTCAGAATGTTTTTGTTGTCCTTTATAATTAATTGGTGACAAATAAATTTTATATATGTACATGTGTAAACAGTTTTTTTTACAATTTAGTTAATCCAAGTCATACATTCTATTTCTATGGATGAGTGATATCTATCATACTAATAAAAAATATTGTAATCGAATAACAGATTTTGTATAAACTCATTGTTTCTTGTAATGTTTTCTAAGATCGAAGTTTTGTATAACAATATCTAAAATAAATTATGAATTTAATCTAATATAAGCTTGGTGTTTAGGGTAATTCAAACTTAACAATGTGTTCTGTATATTGATATCTATATTTACTATTGACCATTATGCATGATATCAAAAAGATTACACATATTTGAAAAAATTAATTCTATAAAATTTCAAGATATAAAGATAGTGGTTTCTATGTGTGATCAACACCATATAGATGTATGATGAAGAAAAATATTCACCTATCATACATATTATGTGACATCCCAAAATAGGTTACACTAAAATAGTTCCCTAAGTCAGTAGGTCATTTGACATCTACTATGCCTCCACATAAGCCATAGGCTGCTGAAAACTAGCTATAGTCTAAGGTGCTATATTGTGGATAGTATACCATCAAATCATAGTATCATAGTAGAAATAAAAAATAACAATAAATATAATATGAATAAAAGATATCCCACTAAAAAGTGGAAACATATACCATAATAAATAAAAATATAAAAAACAAACATCCAAGAAAATATAATAACAATGAATTCCTAGGCTGAGTCATATACAAAATGAAGCTATATAATACAAATGACTGAAAATCATTTTTTTATTTTATAAAGCTGGCTTCAGGGTGTCCGGTGCCCAACCAACCAAATACAGTAAACCATTACAAAAAGCACAACTAATGATCACAAAATTAAAAGTCATAGTACCCGAAGTCTTCACCGCAACACAAGCTCGATTTATCTTCCCCAGTTGCTGATTCCCACTCCGGGCTTCTACAAAAACTCGCACTATGAACGCGGTTTCTTAGATTCTACAGAGCAGTCAGGTCTGGTGAAGACTTCTTAATCCCGCTGCTTTTCTTGACTGCAATAGTCACCTGCTTCTCCCTTTCTGAAGCGGACCTGGTCCGCATTGGGCGCGAGAGGTATGAATAATCCTTCCTTGATCTCCTAGTTGTAGTTGCAGCCAACCTTTCCCCTGCAACTTCTTCTTGGCTCCACTGTTTAACAACCTCGCTGAAGGACCGACCAGTCGGAGCACTCAGGGTCTCATTACCATTACAATTTTCCTTCCCTACTTTGGGCTGTTCAAAGAAGTAGTCCATCCTTTGATATGGATTTATATTCTCTCTCAAAGGCAAACACACTTCCTTTAATGGAGCATTCACCTTGTCCATGGTGAGTGACTCCATACCAAATCCACCATCCTACGAGTTTCCCAACCTCTGGACTGCTCCAACCACCAATTAGCCGCTCCTGGCCAGACTGGGGGTGTCCTGGATAGCAAGACTTTGTCCTAAGACTTCCCCTGATTGAGCCACCTCCATCTCCTTACCCTGGCTAGCCTACACAACAACCAATACATCAGACTGTTGTTTGTCCAGAACTACCAACTCATCCTCCTTCCTTGCATTCTCCTCCTCCACCATTTCCTCAGCCATGAACTCCTCGAACAGTCCATCAAACCTGTTACTTAATGAAATAAAGGGGGTAGCCAAAGGGTCCATCCTGGTACAATTCCTATCCCTTGGCATGACACCCACTTCTTCAGAAATTTCATCTCTTTCAACCCTAGCCAGCTCTGTACAAGGCTCTCCCATAATGCAAGGAGAATTTCTAACATCCTGCACTGCCTCCCTTCTAGGCCCTGTATCATTACTCTCCATATCCAACCCAGGCTCACATAACACCTTCTCTTTTACACTAGGACCTACTAAATTATCCTCCCTGTCCATCTCCAGACCAGCCCCCACAGCTTTGCTTCTAGCAATGACACCTAAGGTCCCAGGAGATCCTTTCCTACGAAGTTACTCCCCTAATCGTTCTGAATAACCACCTCGGCATCGGTCAACCGAGTGGCCCATCCTCCTACATGAGCCATAGAAATTAATTCAGTCCTCATAGATAACCTGTTGCTTGCAACGGTACTCCTCTCCAATCATGATTCATACAAAATCAAATGGAATGCACGAGGCATCAACCTCAACACACACCTGAGGGTTCACTGGATGGCATATAGCCTCCGTGCAACTATCCATAAAAAGGAACCGACCAACCAGATTCCCCAACATACAAATTATCGAGGGGTTTTGAAACGGTAATGGATGTTTAGGAAAACTTACAAAAATTTCCATTGAAGGAGAATCACGCTTCATGTGTAGATGAAAGGACCACCGAAGTATAAGGAAACATGAACTGTTGAAGACACGGGGAGCTCTCGCCCATTCTTGGATCAAATCTGCCTCTGACTCAAACCGAACCATGATTTGCTTACTGTCCAGTAGGCCTACCACCGCTCGTTCCTGGAGATCCCAAGACCCGAAAACAAACCGGTCGAAGGCATCGACTGAAGGTCTCTTCTGGATGAAGTGAGCCACCAGTGTGAGATTTAGCAATCTTGAAGCTTCTGAAAATTCTGAAGTGGAAATTTGCAGATTAGGTTCCCCATAGAATTGATCTGCAACCATAGGGTTTAGCGTTGCCCTTGGAAAGGGCGGGAGGAAGTCCAGGTTGGAGAATCGTTAGAAGGTCCTTGAATGCGCATGTAACGACGATTCCCCCTCCCCCACCAAGGGTGGAGGAGCCGGCAAGACGGTCGCCGTCTTCACCAAAGTCGAAAGCTCATCGAGGGTTCACCAGAGCGTAACCTCTAATACTAATGTAAAAAATGAGAAATATAGTGATAAAAAATGCATATACAACATGCTATAAAAATGTAAAAGGAGAAAATACATATCTACTTGTATCATTATCATATTCTCAGTCCTTTTCTCCCATTATCCCATGATATATGAAAATAGATAAATCATTGAATATTGGTAAAATACCTACATATGTACCTATATACATAAGTTATTTCTAGTAAAAAACTGGGTTTTTAACAGGGTGTGAAAATAAAAATATTATTCATCCACCTATACATTCTATAATAATTTATTAAAAATAAATTTCAATATATTGTGCATATAAATTAGAAAAAAAAAGAATGTGGAAACTAAATTCCAGTAATCTTTGATTCCTGCAGGACACCTAGAAGACACTACCTACTTCATCATTAGTTAGGATAATTATGATATTTGTTACCATTTATTTGTATTTATAAGTGATTATACCTAATATTTAATTATGTATATGAAATATATATGTGAGGAGTAATATCATCATATACATTGATATTTGGTGCTATATGAACATAAGGAATAACTCATGCATCCGAGAATATTCAAATGAGACATGGGCTCTAAGAAAGGTAATAGCCCAAAATCTTATATAAATGTTATATTTGTTTTCTCATCAGTCAATGTAGCGGGGTGAGTTATCATACCCAACACCCAATGCAAGGGAAAAAGGATCTCTTTGCTCATCATCCTATAAAAAATTTTAAAGGCCATTCCCATCACCCAATGTAAAAGATTGTAAAGCTCCATTATCAAGAAATCCCTAACCATCTTCCATCGAAATACATCAATGGTATAATCATAATAATCATTGTTAATTTTTATTTAAATAATTTATATTAATTGATCCCCACATACAACTGGGTATCACAAACTATATTATTCATTTTTTATTTATAATACCTGACACATCATTTCCTCTCACTTCCATTTAATTTTATTAAAAAATTATATTTACGAAATAAGGAAATACTAATTTAAAGTCATGGAAAACCATATAAGAGTTAGTTGTTAAAATAAAATTTGTTATTAAGGAGTTAATTTAATTTATGCTAACCAAATTTTTGTCACTCAATGAGGATGAATTCCATTAATAATTTAATGAGGGAAAACATGATTATCTCGACATGGTTCAATTTTTTTAATAAGGGAAAAAAATATTAATTACATATCATTGAGATTTTTGGCATGTTGAACAGATATTAATTCAATAAAAACACATTTTCATTTACATAAAATTAATAGACAACATATCTTAGTTTGGTAGAAAAAAAAATCCATTATAGACATTTACATAGATTAATAAAAGAATAAATTGGAAGAAATGTGAAAAATCCCTAAAAATAGGGTATATCGTCTCATGAAAAAATTGTATATAACATGATGAGAGAATCTAAGAACATAAAAATATGATTAGAGCTCATGGGATTATATATCTTTTTTATGTAAATGATAATGAAACATATATCATATGTAGGAGATATCAAAAATCATAGGTGAAGGTTTGAGGGAGCTTTCATGGGAGAGGACGCGGGATGCTCCTCTTTTGGAGAATAAATGAAAAAAAGATTATAAGTTGTTAAAGAAGATGAGTATAAATGGTAAATTACATATCATTAATGTTTCCAAAAATATTGGCTTCTTATTTTGTAATAATATTCACCAAAAATGTAAAATATATTGTCCAAGAACCCTCCCACACAAGATAGGTACATCATTTGACTAACCATGCACAGCTCATCTGAAATGATTTTATCACCTATTCGAGACAAACCACATGGCCATGCTATAATGGTCTCTTGTTTTAGCCTAACCATAAAACCCTCTATAGCCATCTGCATCTCTCCACATGTTTTGATCATACCCTATAGGTTTGGGTTAATTTTTTGGATTATTTTTGTGCCTAGAATGGTTCTTTATTATCTTATAGATGTGGACTCTGATCTAGACCCATAGGCACTCGAGGCCTCCCATAGGACTAAGTGTAAATATATAAATTTTAAAAATATATTTAATCTAGGGAAAAATTATCTATACATTCATGAAATGTTAGGGGGCTAAATCATACCCTCTTAAAATAAACTCATCAACAATTTTCACTTATGAGGGATCTAATTGGTCTTATGAGGAAATATATGGCCACTGAGAATTGATTTCAACTTCCCACTCCCAGGACTCATCTTTTATTCGTCCTTTCTATCATAAAACACACACTAATGGAACTGATCTTCCACAGAGAGTATTGATGAACTGATTCATGATATGAAGTAGGCACTCCCAAAAAGATACATCCATAACTAACTCAACCTCCAAGGTCTATAAAATATGAATTGTGTATGGATAATAATAATGAATATAAGACACATGAATGGAAACATTCATATACTTGTATTTATGTGGAAGTGTGATCTTATATCCCACTAGTTGAATTCTTTCTATAATCCCAAAGGGTATAACATTTGTGGAAAATCAATCCAAATCTCTGAATCAGTCGATGAAAAAATAGGGGTGCTACATGAAAAAAATGAAAATTTCAACCACACACACAGGAGGTCATCGATGGAGGTTATCATATGACAGCTTCTTAGTATGGACTATCAATATGAACATCCTAATCAACTAGACCATCTCTGATGTATCCAAAAAAATATGCATTTTAAGAAGTGTTCCACCCCAACCTTAAACCATCATAGAGGTGAATGGTAGGGCCTACATAAATGTCTTCATATATAGGAATCATGATGGTATCATGAAAACTATTATTTTATCCAAAATGAACAATATATGATTTTTTTCTCCCGTGAACAACAAACTTTAAGGACACATGGACACACAATTTGCACTAATATCACAATAATACAATATTTTTCCATGAGTTTGATGGTGATAGGCTATACTCAAAAACATATATATATCTAAGGACTTCTGAAACCATTTAGAAAACAATAACAAGAAATGATTATACCTGTCTACTATGATAGTTAACAGAGCTATATAATGGAATACGATCACACATTTCATGTCTTTCCTTACTCTTCTATAAAGAAGTTTTGACAAACATATAGTTCATGGTTAGCATTCATCAACTAATCCCTGACGACTAGAACTATATCGAACCCCCAAGGTGAACTCAGAATACATATTATGATTTCTATAGGGAGATCACCCCACTTCCTATTTGGAATAGACAATTCTTATAAAATTCATGTTGGTCTATGGTTCTCTTCCCTCACTTGTTGATATATGGAGAATAATGTAAAAAAAGCTAGTTATCTCCCATTTCATAATTGGACACCAATAATGGTGATGTATGACATGATAAATTTTGGTAAAACTATGATTTAACATCCCTATAGAAGAACGATATTCCTACATCAACTCATCGCAGATGTCATCTACAATCCATAAAATCTGATGTATTTATAAGGTCTCATCCTCATCTAAATTGAATTCAAGAATTCAATCCTTATATGAAACACTCTCCCTCTGAAGTAGGTGATTATGATCGGAATGTGGCCTTGTCTTTAACCATTTTAGAAGGGTAGAAGTTACTATTAAATATGAGGGGACTATCTTCATATGATTATCATTCACATCAAAATTAATCTCTAAAAAAAATTAAAAAATATTCAACTCACCACTGGACACCAAAACCACCAGTTTCTATGTCATCAAGCTCATTAAATTAGCTACTTCATTTTCTTTTCCAATCATATAGGCAACCTTGATCAATGGAATACATGTACTAAACTCATATGCACTCTATATGATTTAAATCAAAAAATTAATATAAATACTTGATGTTTTTTTTTGATTAGTGAACACCAAAAAATGTTCCCCATTTAGACAATTCCTCCACCAGCAAACTGCATGTACATCATATACCCAATCAAGGTGTTGTGTTGGGTAATTATTCCCATGATCTCTCAACTGAAAAGACTCTTACAATATGACTCACTTATCCTATATTATAACCACTCCCAACATGATACCTTATGTGTCACAATAATCTATATTTCCTATTTACATATCTAGAATAATCAAGATAAACATCGATGTGATTCTTCCCTTTAACTAATAAAAGTAAATGTCACACACCTCAATGCACACATATTTGACCCCCTTATTAGTTTTTCCCTTAAAAGGCATTGATAAGAATGGAAAATAAAAAATTAAGTACCTGTAATATCTATGTTTCTAAATGAAACTATGAATTTCATATAAAACCCTAGGATCCACCCAGGAGACTACAACTCTCACATTATCTGGGACAAATGATACTCCCGAGTATGAGATAATGTGACCCATGAAGTTGAATTTGTAGATCAAAATGATGAATTTGTTTTTCTTTTAGTAAATTTATTTCCCTCTTAGTATATTCAATATGATCTAAATATGTCATTAATGGTTGTGTTCATTGTGTGAGTATAATAAGATTCCATTCACAGAGATTATATTCAATGTATCCAATTTTTTTTGGAAATCCTGAATCCTCTAATCTAAATGATTAATGGTGCATTTGTGAGACTTAATGACATTAATTGGTATTCATAATGTACCTTCATACTAAAAAGATATATATGATTTTGGTCTGAATATGATACACTCACATTATGATATCCCAAAATAAAATTTACCTTTCAGAAAACATGGGCTCCTCAGATCTGATCAAATAGGTAATCAATTTCAGACAGTTGACAATGTTTCTTAACTGTTAGTGGATTCAGCCACTGATGATCCCAAAAAATACTAAGGTTACTATAAATTATCATGGAATAAAGGACTTGTTAACCCCATAAAGATGTACGAGGATAGATAAACCACTTAGTCCTATGGTATTCCAACTGCTTCATAATATCTAAAAGCTTTATAAGTTTCATCTTGTAAAGTGGAATGTATAATTGAACTACTTTTGGTACTATCCCATTATTGAATTCTGTATTTACCACTAGAATAAGCCCAAATATTTATTTAGTGAATGGAACATTAAAAAGACCCACCATAAAATAAAAATCGATATGTTTCATTCTATGGTCATCTAAGACACTGAAAAGTGATTAGAGCTATCACTCTACCTAGACCATGATTTTCATGTCTAGATCGAGTCTCATGACCTTCCTATTCTCCCTTATAAAAATCTATAACCATATGGTGATGTAAAAATAACTATTGAATGATAAAAATAAATATGGGCTTGACAGGGAACATATTAGTCCATCCTAATAATTAAATCAAGCCATATCATGTCAAAGACAAAAACATTCCACCTGAACAGATAAATGCATTTATAAAGGGGAAAATCCATTACTATAAAGAACACTCTGAAATTAAATACCCAATATGGTATTGAGTGTCATCAAAACATAGGTATTTTGTATCTCAAGTCCTAGACACTCTTTAATTTCAAAACATATTAAAGACTGCGATAAAACTGTATATGTTAAATCATTCACTAATGTAGAGGCTACTCGAATATTTTCCTGAACTGTAGATGTCCTAGATCTCTACTCCTCTATTAATGGTTGCACTGCATATTAATGGAATATGTTTTAGTTCTATTATATATTCTAATTTTCCTATGCATGCCTACTCGAAAGGAACTATGAATCATGAGTCTTGTATAACCTCCATCGACCACCACCACAACCATAGTTTCCAGTGTACTCATACTGCATTATTAGTGATGTACATCCTTCTACACTTTATAATGAGGGGTTAGTGTTGATAATCTCTTAAATGGATATAGTGAAAAGGTTCTTCAAATTCATTGAATATGCCACATAATTCTAAAAGATATACTCTCAACTAGATATCGCATTCACTTGGTTTTTTTGTGTCCCAGTTGATAACACTAGTGACATATATATAAATTATCCATAAGAGCAGCATGAGTAACACTTCCCTAATGAGAAACCACAATAGAGAATTCCATTCACTAGATTAACCACTGCTATTTCTGGGTGCTAAAATGCACTGGCCTCCACCTTCATATTCCCCCAAATTTCAATCAGTATTGAGTTATTGGTTGAATGTCATATAGATATAAGTCCACAAAAAAATATCCCATGATTAGATGGAATATACCAACACATCCTCAAATTACCTCATAGTCATAATTTGATCCTCAAAAAGAGTTCGAGAGAACAAATAAAGCTCTATAAAACGAGTATTATAATACATCATAGACATTGCTACAAACATAATATTCAATAACTTTCTAGCATGAGTAGTCCTCAAGGACTATAAAAATATGTAATAATAGAAGATCATCTAAAAATCCCTATATATCAATTCTTGATGTTATTATGCCTGTGTAATGACATCCCAAAATCCCTTGATATAACCATGTAATATATAAGTAGTGATCTTGACCCTCTATGTTGGAGGCATATCCAGATGCTCGGATATAGAAATCATAGACTCTATACATGTGTTAGGATCCTATGGTCCACTGTTTCCTAAACACATATAGTTTTAACCCCACATCAACTATTCTGTATGTGTGATAGGTTGAGAAACTCCATGAAACAAAATCTTCATATGATGGAATCCATTTGAGAACTATGTGTTAGTTCCCTTGACTGGAATAACTGGTGGTTCCATTCATGGAACAATGTGATGTATCATTTGTAGATAAAGACCCACATAACACCCCAATATTTTTGGTATGTATCATCTTATGTAGACTCAATTTATTCAATAACTTACATTCTACGAAACACTTATCTCAACCAAAACACAATATACTATAAAAAATTAATAATACCATTGGAATAGTAAGGTGACCATTAGGAATATTAAAAAATCAATAAAAATAATAACATATCTTATGAATGTATAAATACAATTTATGTTTATCGTAAATGAAAATATATTATATTTTATATCATAAAATATATAAATAAATTTATTAAAAATGGTATATTAAATGTTTTTATTTTTGGGATATTTAAATGTTCATTTACAATTTTATAATTAATTTAATTATTTGTAAGAAAAATTATATTCATAAAATAAAGTCATTAAATAATATTTTTATTTTCTTATGGTAATATTATAATTTTATGAGAATAATTAATGTTTCAATTTATCCTAAAATATGTTATAATTTTAAAAACCTTTTTTCCAATTAAATATAGATTTTAATTCAAAATTAAAGTTATCATAAATAAAAAATTATTTTCATAAAATGGATTAAATTTTTTAAATCTATTCATCGATATATTTTTTGGTGAATTATTGGGAATTTTTTAAATTTTTTAATTTTTTTAATTGTGAATTACGAAAATTTAAGGTATTTAACATTTTAGAAAAAATATATGATTTTTTCAGTGATGTATGATTTGTGTACCCATTAGTCAGAACTAACATTGACTAGTTACTATAATTATTAACATGAATCCACTCTGTTTAGATTCTTTATTGGAAATAATTAATAGATTAATAAAATAATCAAAAAACATCTCTCCCCACCCCTATAAATGCCACACCTCATCACCCCTTCCCTCACTCAATAAATGCAATTAGTATCAGATAAATTGATATAAATTATTTTCCCAATAATCTCTCTCATGTACAATGTGTGATGATATTACAAAAAGACCAAATCCATGTGTCTTAAGGAGGTTATCAAGGTGATGATATTCGAGAGGTAAAATTTTCCTTTATTCTCTTTTAATTTTTTTCATTCTTTATCTTCTCCTCCCCTAACAAATGAAATGTTTCATGGTAACTCTATTATTATATATATACTAAAATTTTACTATGGTGATGTCATTTTAATAATAAAATAACTTCTCCTCTCCATTTAATTATAATAGTGAAACTATTTTCCTTGTGGTGTCAATTCCACAACATCGTGGATGTATGGTTTTTTTAACCAACTTTATATATGCTCAGAAAACAATTATTTTGGATAAATAAGATAATAATATGTCTATTAAAACTTATTTAATGTGGTGTAACTCGAATATATATATATATATATATAATATATAAAATTATACTAGTTCATGATGGTCATAAAAACCATAAAAAGAAACTATTTATTTTCAATAATAATTTATCTAATGTGTCGTTAACATTTATAATAAATAAATGGACATATGGGACCATTTTAGTTGAGGTAATTGAATTAATACCATATAATTTCACTTATATTTATTTATTCAAATTTTCAACCCACTTCAATTAATATACACAACAAAACAGATCATGAATACCTGAAATGAATGATCCTAAAAAAAATTAAACATTATAACTCATCAATGAAGCCCTAAATATGTTTAATAAAATTATTTTAATTCAAGTAATTTTTTAATATTTTATTATTTATTTATTTAATCAATATATTTTTATTTTTTATGATATTATATACAAGTACATAATTATTTTTGAAAAAATGTAATGGTTTGTTTTCACTCACATTTATTTTCTATAAGAAATATGTCTTATTCACCACTAGTTTCATTGTTTTGGTTTATATGATTACATATTATATATGAAGTAATTAATCTCGTTATACTCATGTTATTAAATGCCTCATTTTATAATTATTACTTTTATGTTGAATATAATACAATTTATTACATGTTGTAAGGGTCATTCTCATCTCACTTTTACTTCTTTGACATATGAATTATTCACGCTTTATTTCATATGTCTGATGTATGTATAGTTTAAATTTTATACATAGTATCATTTATAAATTTATCTTTATGGTATTAGATGTTTAATTTTAGTATCATTAATTTTATTGGGAATACATACAAGTGGTTAGGGTTTTCCTCATCTCAATTTTACTTATATGTGGTATAATCCTTAATCACCAATAATTTCCTTTTGTGGTGTATATACTACCCATTGATATATAATTTAATGAATATATATATTTTCATTGTATTTAATGTGTAATTTGATGATTATTAATTTATTTTTCATATGATTCCATTGATTTCAAGTGATTAGTGATTTATTAAATTGAAATTCATAAAATGGATTAATTTTATATTTAATTGATTATGTCATTCTATGGTAATGTGTAAAAGGGATTTTGATTATATTATTTTTTATATAAATATTTTTTATTTAAAGTGAATAATCATAATTTATTAATTTTATTAATGATATAATTATTGTGAGATAAATCATCTCAATTTTCTTTCGATGATGAACATTTTTCACGTTATGATCCTAATTTATTTTTCATCATTCATATAATTCTCTTTTATTTATGACAACAATTAATTTAATATTTTGTTAAATATCTATATTTCATTTATTAGGGCTATTATTATTGTATATTGGGTATACCATTTTTACATATAGTGATTACATTTAATGTTATTTTTACGTGGATGATATTGATAAATCATTATCCTCCAATCAATATAGATATTTTGACAAAGAATATTGTTCTTGTGTTTAATAAAGGTATAAAGAATGATTTTTTAATTAAAGTGATGGTTAAATCCTGACATTATATTGCCCATCGATGCATTAATTAGTCTCATGAGATAAAACATTTTGAGACTAACCAGATCATTTTTTTTTTCTAATAAGAATCTGATGGGTTTCTTGCAATGGACATAAACCATCTTTTTATAGGACTTCACAATAGTTGTTTGTCTAACATATACAAGGAATATTACAAATAATTATTTCTTTTATTAAATAGTTATTTATTACTATCAGTGATATTTTCACTCTGAAAAATGTATCGAATCATTTTCATATTCAATTTATTCAATAAATATAATTTTTTAGTTATTTTCAATTACATATTGATTATTGTTTATTTATTATGACTCAATTGTTATTTATAATTTTTTTTATTTTAAATTACCAATATTGAGAATTTTATCTCAATAATTTAATTATTTTCATTCCCCATTTTATGATCATGAAATCGTTGGATAATTGTTAAGGAATAACATCATTTACCATTTTATGTGATATGATTAACAAAAAAATGTAATAAGGGAACCATGTTTGTATATATTTCTTGAAGACTTCAAATCATATAGATCCTTGATGATGTGATCTATTGTATCTATTCTATTATATAGAAGAAAGGCATGGGCTTTGAGATACTTGTGTCTGTGTCATTATAGTTTATATTGGAGTTAGTTAAGTTGAAACCATGGGGTTTAGATCTTAAAATAAATATAAACAACATGCAGTATTTGATAATTCCTTAAAGTATTTAAAATATTTTATCATTAGAATAATTTTTATTTTGTGACATAGTTTTCATGATTATGTTGGGATAATTCATTATGTACCATTATTTGTAGATGGATCCTATTGAAAGGAATATAATAAATACCCACAAAAATTGAGATTTCACCACTGGGAAAGTCAATATTGTTAATGATATAGATGGTTATATCATGACCGTACTAGTCTAGCTTACATGTGTTATGATGAATAACCATACTAAATAATGGTTGTATTTTTTCATGTGGCAGAATCCCCAATATTTTAGTGGGATTAAAAATCCAGTGGTAGTTGAGAAATGGATCATGTCCTTTGGAAAATTACTTATGGAACTAGGATGTGATAAAAGGGAACAAGTAGTATAATTGGGATATTTACTCAAGGGAGATGCTGAGAAGTGGTTACTATTGATCCAGAATAATATGTAAGAATATGAAAAAGAAGAAATTTAATTGAAAAAATTTAATGAAAAACCTTTTGAAAAAAATCCCCCTTGATAAATAAATCTAAATGAATATAAAAGCCCATATCATATTGACAAATGAATAAGATAGTGTTGAAAAATATGAGGCTAAATCTACAAGAGGAGCCTGGTATTTTATATAATACATACGTGATTCAGAAAATATGATTCATCAATTCCTTGAAGTCCGTTATCCATGTTTCTAAAGGGACATGGATTCTCAAACATTTTCATCATATGACGAAATATTACTATCTTCCATCAAAATAGTGAACTAATTTTCTATATATTATATATTCCAAAGAAATTAGTAGATGATGAGCCCAGTAGAGAACCATGATAATGGAAATACACCAATTAAGAATAAAATAAAGAATATATTTCAATATTGAGATGATTTTAGGAAGAAATATTAGGTAAATTGTATGAAAGGAAAAGGGGTGTGTTCCAATTGTGGTGACAAGGGTAATCTATATAATGATTGAAAGTGTAAACTATCAAATGATATCTTTATCTTAAATAGAAATCAAATGTCGCATTATTAGAACTAATGACCCATTCTGCATGGGAATCAACCACATAAGATACCACTATTATATGACCAAGCATATGGGATCAATAAAACTAAGGAATAAGTACCCTATGATGTGGTACAAGATATATTAATATAATCTTCATATTTATCCAATTCATTATTTGATTTGGTATCATTTATCTATTCAATATCATACAGGTTTTACATGAATATTATATATTTTCATTTCTATTTGATAATATATTTTTTAGTAAAAACACTTATAGTATGTCTCATTAAATCAATGATGTCCCAGGAAGTCCCCATTATGAACCATAAATATATTTTATCAGCCGACCTTATCATCATACTTACGGTTTATTTTGATATAATCCTCGGTATGTACATTTTTAAAAAATATTATGTGAGAATTTATTTCATGAAAATGAATTTATGATTTGTGAGGAATGAGTAGAAATAATTATATGTACAACAAAGACTTCATCATGTGATTCTTATCTAGATTCATATATTGTATCTCAAGTGATATAAATTATTAGGGGGGAAGGGAAGAAATATATAGATGATGAAATTAGTATTCAAACTGATCATGTACCTTTAATGACCATGATTAATGTACACAAATATTACATTTCATTTTAGGAATAAATAATACTTTACAAAAATTGACACCCAAAGACCGCATTATTTTCGTGTCATTAGAATCTCAGAAAAGATTCTTCTAGATTGGTGAAAGAACTTCAACACCTCCCATAGACGTCTTCCCCTTTAGTTTTCCCACCTTAAGGATTAATTTATATTATAGGGAAAATAAATCATAAAATTGGTGATCTCAAATGATTAGTAGGGGTAAATATGTATAACATTGAATATAAAATAAACACATGAATGTAAAAAAAGAACATATATTTTGAATATCAAAATATTGAGTAATAAAACAAATCATGGTAGTACATAAGGAATAAATCATAAAATAAAATTTAACCTATAATTGGAATAAAACATGAACTTGTGGAAAAAAAACTAGCACTTAAAAAAATTCCATATATGTCAAGGCTCATAGAAAATCCGCTCATAGAAAACAAAGTCCATTACTAAACATAGTTCACTCCTCATTCTATCCCAATATTACTGAACCCTATTTACATGTCGTTTTAGCTCTGTATCATTGAAATAGATTTTCTCTTTCTTTCATCCATATCTATCTTATGAGATATTAATGATTAAAAAATAAATCGGAGAGATATATAGCTCTCACCTATCCCATAATGAAAGCATTGTTACATATAAAACAAAAACATAAACCATTCATCATAGTGTAACCCGAGATATAATAATGGTTTTCTAATCATCATTAAATCGTATCATATTCCATATAAAATATCATTCCAACCTTAATAAAATCAGTTCATTGTAATGATAGGTATATAATTATAACTCTCTTTAATGAGGGTCATCTTATATGGACAATAGTTTTGAAGAAAACATTGAAAATAATTATTGTGGAAAATATATTTTCTTTTTCAGAATGATTTTAATTCCCAAAAATGCCCCAATTTTTTATAAGAAAAAATAATTATTTGAAAATAAACATTAAATCATGTAATGGAAGGTTCATTTAAATAATTCATTATGAAGGTATAAAACGTCGTTCATTTCATATAGGTTGAAAAACATTTTCTCTTACTCCTGTTAGAAAAGACAAAAAGTTCCTTGTATAAAAAATGAAAAAAAATTCATTCCATACCATTTAATAAAAATTTACCACTGGGTAAAATTAAATTTAAAAAATTTTAGAAGAATAAAAATAATATTATATATTTATAAAACAAGGATGTGGTTGATAAATATACCCTAGTAAATACATATTGTAAATAATCACAAATAATAATGAGATTGTGAAATTATCCCTTAACAATTTATAATCAGTCATATCTTATGTATAAAAAATAAATAAAATTGTACGAATATTTAAATATCATAAAAATAATAATTAAAATAACAAAAACATTCATTTGAAACATAATGAACACAAAATAGACATAGATGGCCTATATGGAACATGTCCCACCAAAAATAAAAGCGAGAAAAAATAATCCCTTACATTAGGTCCAATATCCTTCATTTGTATCTAACCTCATATATAATGATTTAAATAATGTTATCTTATTATACCAGAATAATAGTAATTTTTATGATATAATATATGATCTTATTATCATTTGTTCGTTAGTAAAATTTCACTATCACTTATTATTGAGATATTAAATTCTCTATGTTCTTATGCATGTTTTTTAGATAAGTTCATGTTCCATTTCATAGGATATAGTTATATCATTTATATAATGATAATAGTATAATATATATCATATTTCTTCACTCCATTCATTTATAGAATTATGGTTTAATAGAGGTTGTATTGAAAAAATTGCTTCGCATCGTGGAGATAGTATTTCTTAAATAAGTAGGACTGACGATATCATTCACTTAATGGTTAAATGCTATGGAATTGGATTGTATATGAAAAATATAGAATAATTATCCTGTTATATTCATTATTTACTTCCATTATACTCACCATTATACCCATCGACATTAAGTATTGTTGAATAACAAATTACACCATGGTGTGGAGACGGAAAGCCATACCTACGCATGCATGGTGATATTGTTATTCGTATGATATATTAAAGGAGGTATAAGTTATATAATAATTTTATAAAATAACATAATGTATAAGATACACTATTTATTACATAATTAAGCAAATAACATTATAATAGGAAGTATAAGAAGAATATAATTTTGAAAGAGGTGACAAAAAATTACATCTTTTTCGAGTATCTCCTTTTTATTTACACAAAAGGTCTCCATAAAATGATTTTATGCCCAAATTATAGCAAATAGGTTGAATGGAAAAAGTTTGGGAGATTAATTGAGCATAATTTGGAAGAGCCAAGGGGATTTAATGGTGTGGGTAAGTGGGTAGATATGGTGGCCTTTTATAATAGGGATAAGTGGCACTTTAAAAATATCCTAAAATATTATCTTATTATAAAATTATTTTCGAATTATAACTTCTAAAAAGTTAACTATTTCTAGGATAACATGATTATAGTTCAAAATAAACTCACCAAATAATTTCTACACGTGTATTTATTTTTTAAAACCTTATCTTTTCAGTTTACCCTTAATTACTCTCTTATAATTTTAATCATGGTAACAATATTTTAGATAATAAGTTCCTATTAAGATTACCTATATGGAATAAATTAACCATAACATGAAAATTAATTAAATTTTTCAACTTATCAATCTAACAGTAATATTTTAAAAAAAATTATGATTTTTAAATAATTTTATAAAATATTATTTTTAAAAAACTATCAATAGTGTTAATTTTTACAGTATTCATCTAATTGAATATAAATAAAATAAAAAATGATATATATTACATCAAACTGAATAATGTAATAGTCTTATAAAATGTCATATTAACCTATAAAAATTTTATATGACTTAAATTATTTCAGATAATATTTATATTATTATTTATAATATCAATTATTTGATATATCTCTTAATAAAATATTTGTTGTATCACTATTGTGCCAATATTGTTTGTAAAAATTTAATATATAAAAATTATAAATAAATTTAAATGATGTATAAAATTACATTGTACTTCAAAAGATAATATATATATATTATTTTGGATTTTTCAGGTTTATTAAAACATTAAAATTATTATTCTTATAAGAGATAAGAAAGTAAAATGTTGTTACTCAATATATTTTTATATATAATTACATCACTTTAATAGAAAATTTTCATTGAATAAATAAATTGAGACCCTTAAGTGATATTTTTATACATTAATTCATCCAATAAGATTTTGGAAAGGTTTTATAGTGAATTTATTATCTTTATCATATTTACTGTTTCCCTAATTTATATGATTTGACTTTAACATTGGTAAATAAACATTTATGTAATTACTATTCTAAATATCCAAAAAAATAAAAATTAACCTATTAACAAAATATGGATTCACTAATCCCTAACAAAGAATCAATTTTTTAATATTCATTACTCATAAGTTGCATTAATTAATTAAAATTAATAATTGTTGTGAAAATGACAAAATCAGGGTTTTTTTAAGTACAAACCATCAAAATAAAGATGTGAATTTATATCAAAGAACCATTTGGAATTACATAAAATAACCAACTTATGTTAAATGATAAAATAATATTCTAAATATAGTTTAAAACTAATTAAATGGATAAAATTTATATAAAAACAAATCAGATAGAATATCATTTTTAAAATAAAATGTAGTATTTTTAACTATTCATTAAAAAGATAAATATTATAAGAAAAATACCAAAATTTTAACCATATTAATTTCTGATGTGTATCATCTAAATAAGAAGTTTATTTTCTAAGAAATAACTTATAAATTTATAAAAAATTAGATTTAAAATGGGTTCTCCGTTAAAAATAGGTAAAAATGTATTTTTAGAAAAAAACACTCATTTTATCTGTAAAATAAAATTTGTTTCTTATATCATGTCAATAAAACATATAAGATTAAATTTAAAAAATTAATATGAATATATTTTATATTTATTTCAATAATAAAATCCATAGAGAGTGGTTTTAATATTTTATAAACTCACATATATGTATTTAAATTGTATTTAAGAAATAAATAGTTCCTTTAGATTAAAAGAGTTTCTATTTTCATTTTGTTCACAAAATAATTAATTAAATTCATTCCAAATAATTATTTTCATAAATCAATTAATAATATTCATTCCAACCATTTTAATAACTAGGTCATAATTTAACATAATAATCTTTATTTATTCACATATTGCATGGATTGAATTATATCAATAGAACATGACATTTTGCGTAACAGAAGCCAAGAATAGTGCCGCATATACCAAAATATAATAATATGGGGTGTATAACACAAACTGATCACATTTTCTCATAAAACACAAGACATAAATGAAATTAAAAAGAATCTATCTCATATAATTTCGCATTGTTACATTCTATACCCCTTAAAATGAATTTCTCCCTCAAAATTCGTCTGGGATTTAAATCGTTTACTACATGAAATTTTGTTAAATAAAAACACAAAAAGTAAAAAGTAATACTAATACTTCATTTTAAAAATTAATATTAGAAACATAATGGTTACCCAATGCAACTCATCACATTATTTCCACATTGGAGATCCTAGTTGGGATGTGAAAACAATGATATTGAAAAAAAATCTGACAATCATGTTTGGATGAATAGTGATAGAGAACAAGGATTGGACAATGTTAACAACTATAATTCCATAGATCTATGATGACTTCTGGGACCATCTAATTCATCAAATAAAATGTTATTAGGATAACATTTTGATTTTCACGATTCATTTACTCAGGTTCAATAATGTAGTATGAGTTGAAATATATACTTTAATATAGTACAATCTCAGTGTTGGTCGTGCGTTGATAAATTTACACTTCATCACTTATTTAAAGAAATGATGTTGAATTTTTCATTCCTAAATCTTTAAAAATCTGGAGATCCACAAATTGAATGATAGGCCATTCTATCCATCTCATCAAAAATGTTATCATAGTTTATCACATTTTCATAAGTCCACATATAATGATATAATAAATAAATCTAACAAACATCAACTAGAGTATAACTTATACTATACATAAATGTGTAACCATAAATTCCTTAAAAAGTGAAAATAAAAAACCATAGAAATAGGTTAACTAAAAAAATATAATTTATCTCCCATATCTTATTAGGAAGTTTTTATTTGTCACATTCAAAACATGTGAATACCATAATTATGTGTTTTATTAAGGAATAGTAAAAACATAAATTACCATTGATATTTAGTTCAAATATGTATGTAGTCAAGAATTAACTCTTTCAACATTCTAAAAATCCCAGAAACTCAATATACTCAAACCATGATATCACATTGTCCTTATATCAGTACTGAGGTCATCAATACTATCAAAAAATCTTATTATATTTTTATCCCATAATTTTGCACATGTCATTCATTTTACCATAATATCTGAATAAATTTTCATGATTACCTTTATCATTCACCATTTACATTCAAATACTTATGAAAAAACAATAGTGTAACAATACATAGATTTTTCTTTATTCCATAATACCTTAAAATTACCTATACAAAATTATTATTGATAAACATGTAACACACCCACAATCTTCATAAACCATTAACTGAGCTTCTTAATTTTATTTCATAACACTTCTTTCCTATTATATATCATTTTTAGTATCGTCATCTTCATCAATATAAATACTACCTATACAACCATTCTAATTCTCTTCATGAGATTTTACGATAGGAAATCTATTTCGATAATTCCTATTCATTCCACATTTAAAACATTTAAACATCATTGATGTCATTACAATACCATTGTCCTTATCCATTGTGTTAACAGATCCTTTTCCATTGCAATTACTAGATTTGGGTCCTTCTTTTCCACACCCAAATAATCTTTGAGTTCTTTTGAAATATTCTCCTTAATGCCTCTTCCCACATGATTTAAATTATGAAAATTGAACTATTTTTCCTCTATGATCCCCATGAAACTAAATCTTTCTCTTATAAGGTTGCTCAAGAAACACACCAATGTTGAGACTATTGATCATATTATGAGATTTCAGATTATGCATAATAATTATTTTTTTCCTTCTAAACACCATTTCATTGGGTTTCTCATGAATAATATCATTCCATTGTCTATAATAATCTACATGAACATGAATTCTCATGTTTCAAGCCATTTTCTAAAATCTAAAATGATTAGTGTGAGAGGAAAAAAATCATACTAAGAAATCAACATAATCAAGGGGGAGTAATTTAAATCCCTAATATCTTAGGTATAGTCCAAGTTTATTCAGGATAATTACCATAACTATAGGATAGTAACCTATAGTTATACTTATCCTTATGAAAATCCTAAGACAAACCCGTCGAAATATATCTAGGGATCTCACATTGCATCCTAGTTTCCAAAGGATAACTAAACCATTTCTTTGATACATACTCTATTGTACCAATCCTGATAAACATGTAAATTACATTTCTTTTGTGAAATACATAATACATTATTCAAATTTATTCACAAAGATTATATTAGTTTAGTGTATTTAGAAAATCAGAACACGTTATTCTAGCATGGTGAAATATCTTCAAAAACGCCCATAAAGATCATCCCCATTACTTTTCATTCATAAAACCATTATTTATATCCTGGGTGAAAGAAAACATAAAATGGGAGATATTAAATGATCAATAAGGGTAACAATTTAGAACATAAAAAAAATAAACCTAAAAGTGTAAAAACAGGAAAATATATTTTTAATATCAAAATCTTTAGTAATAAAATAAATTTTTGCAGTATGTGAGGGATAAACAATAAAGGATCATTAAACATATAATTTGCATTAAATTTGAACTTTTGGAAAACACATAAGCATAAAAAATCATTTCAATATTATCCAAGGCTCCTAGACAAGACCATCATAGTAGACATAGTCCATTACTGAACTGAGTTCATTCCTCATTTCTTCCCTCCATTACTGAAATAGATTTACTTGTCATTTCAGAACTGCATTATTGAACTAGATTTACATTACATTTCATCCAAGTCTATAACATGTCATATAAATATTTACCCAATTCATTGGAGGGAGGTATAGGTCCCACCCTTTCCATAATGAAAGTATTCCAACATGTGCTAGAAAATCATAAATCAGTCATCATAGCATAACCCATTAAATAAAATGGGTTTTATATAAATCATCCCATCATAAAATATTCCATAAAAAATATCCCTCCATAATTAACATAAAAATATAATAGTAATAATAGGGATAGAAACATAAAATTATTTAAATATTGCCATCTTAGATAGGAAATATTTTTTATAAAAAAGCTGAAATTAGTTCTTAATGAAAATATCCATAATTTTTTAAAAAAGTATTTTTTTTCTAAAAATTAATGAAAATTTTGATAGAAAATAATTTATTTAAAAATAAACCTGAAATATTGTATAAGAATCTTCACATCAATAATTATTATGAATATTTAAAAATCTGTTCACACCGTATAAGTTATGAAAATAGTTTTATCATACTAATGATGAAGAAGTCAAAAAGTGCCTCAAATGGAAAAAGAAAAAAATATTCATTCAATAAAATTTAATAAAAAATTATGAATTGGTAAAATTTATTTTAAAAATTTTTTTGAAAATAAAAATAATATTAAAAATTTACAAAACATGGGTGTGGATGATAAATATACCCCAGTCAATACTTATGTATTAATAATCTTAAATAATAACGAGATTGTGAAATTATCCCTTACCAATTTATAATCAATTATATCACATGATAAATAAATTAAATAAAATTATATGAATATTTAAATATCATAACCATAATATTATAAATAATAAAATTATTCATTGGAAACATAAACACTACAAAAAAATAAAAAAGATGGGGTATAAGTCATATGTCCCATAGAAATAAAAGTGAGACAAAATATTCCCTCATATTTTGTTGAATACACTTTGTATGAAAACGAAACTCATGTATAATGATTTATATAATGACATTAAATTATTCCAATATCATAGTAATTATTATGATATCATATATAATCAAATTATCATATGTTTTTACTAATATTTAATTGTCTTTCATTATTTGGATATTAATTACTATATGTTCTTATGCCTATTTTTTGGATAAGTTCATTTTACACTTCTTATGTTTTAGTTGTATCATTTAAAAATTTATATAAGTATAATAGATGTCATGTTTGTTGATTCTATTCATGTATAGAATAACGGTTTAATATATATCATGTAAAATGAATCACATTGCATCGTGTAGATGGTAACCGGTATGTACGCACGATAGGCGATATCATTCACTTAATGGTTAAATCTTATAGAATTGGATAGTATATTAATTATAAAGAATAATTATCATGTTATGTTATTTATTAAAGTTCATTATACACATCGTTAAAACCATCAAAATTAAGTCCTGAGGAATAAAAATTTACACCATAGCGTGGAGACGGAAAGACGTACGCACGCACGCATGGTGACATGGTTATCTGTAGGATAGATAAATGGTGGTATAAGGTTGTACCATAATTATAATAACATGTCATCAGGTATTTTATATAGTATTTATTACCTTAGTATGGAAAAAACCTTATATGTGGAATTATAATAAAAAAAGAATTTTTTATGAGGTGATAAAATAATTATCTTTTTTTAAAGTATCTCCGTTTGATTTGCACAAAAGTTCTCTATAAAAGTTATTTATGTCAAGATTATAGCCAATAAAAGGAATTCAAGGATTTTGGGTGCTCATTTCATCATATGATTGATGATCCAATTGGCTTAATAGGTTTGAGTAAGTGGGTAGATATGATGGCCTTTTATAAGAGGGATGAGGAACAATTTATGAAAGTCGTGAACTATTATTTTATTATAAATTGATTTTCAAATTTTATTAGAACCAAAGTGATATATTTATAGGATAATAATATGATAGTTATAAATTATCTAATCCAATGATTTTTGTACATGTATTTATTTTATTTTAAACCTTAACTTTTCAATTTACCCTTTATTACTCTCTTTGAATTTTAATTGAGGTAACAACAATTTAATTATTAAGAGGCCATTAATTTTACATATATGGGGTAAACATAATATAATTTGGACAATTAATTAACTATATGACCTTATAAAATCCACTTTGAAATTTTAAAATATATTTATATATTTTAAATAACTTAATAAAATATAATTTTAATAAATATCAATAGTGTCAATTTTTAAAAAAATCATTTATTTAAATTTAAATAAAATCCAAAAAGAGATATAAAATATAAAAATAGAAATTAATAGTCATAAAAATAGTATATTTGTTTAAGAAAATCGTGCATGACATAAATTATTTCAAATAATATTTATTTTATTATTTAGAAGTTAATTTATATGATATTTCTCTTAATAAAATAGTTATTGTATCCCTATTAGGTCAATATTTATGGAAATTAATAATATATAAAAAACTATAAATAAATTAAAATGATATTTATAGTTATGTAATCTTTCTGGAGACAATTTATGTTCAATGTTTTGTTATGTTCATCAGCACATTAGAATTATTATACTTATAAGAGATAAGAGAGTGACATGTTGTCACTTTCATTTGTTTTAATTGTAATTACATCCCTTTGAGAGAAAAAATCCATTTAAATGAATTAATTATTACCCTTACTTTATATTGGTAAACTTTTATGAATCCAATTAGATTTTGCTAGGTGTCAGGGTAATTTTATTATCTTTAACTTATTGTTTGTTACCCAAATTTACATGATTTTACTTTAATAGTGGTAAATAAAAATTCTTGTAGTTAGTATTCATAATATCCGAAAAAACAAAGGTAGCCAATTAAAATAATATTAACATATTAATTCCAAATATGGAATCTATTTTTCAAAATTCAAAATACAGAAGTTTCCATAATTAATTAAAAATAATTCTTATTGTCAAAGCGAAAAAAATAGTTTTTAAATGTAAAAATGATAAAAAAATATTGTTGGGTATTTAAGTCTAATTTTATTTTAAAATTACTTAAAATAATAAGAATTGGATTTAATTATAAAAAAATAATATAATTATACATTAAAACCAATTAAAGAGAAAATATTTTCAGAAAAATAAATTAGATGAAAAGGCTGTTTTTAATTAAAATGTTGTATTTTTTACTATTCAATAAAAACAATATTATCATAAAAATACGAAAAATTAAACCAAAGTAATGTTTGATGACCCTATTATAAATAATAAGTTTATTTTGTCAAAAATATCTTCTAAATTTATAAAAAACGTGATTTAATATGTGTTCCCTTTCAAAGGGTAGTAATACAGTATTTTCAGAAAAACGGTCATTTTATTTCAAAATATTAATTTGTTATTATATCATGTCTAGAAAAAATAAAAGATAAATTATCAAAATTAATTTAAAATATATATATATATATCACTAATAAATTCGTTTAAGAGTTTTTATATTATAATATTAACATACTTATTTTCATTTAAAATATTTTTTAGAAAAAAATCCTTTTAATTAGAAATCTTTTTATTTTCATTTATAAATATTTTTTTCACAAAATAATTAATTTAATTCATGTATAAAAAATATTTTCATAAATTAATTAATAATTTTCATTTTTATTATTTTAATAGATAGGTTATAGGGTAACCTAATAATATTCAGTTATTCTTGTATAATCAGTGTTGAGTGAAATGAATTATAGAAAAAGAAACTAATTTTTTTCAACACAAGTCAACATAGTGTTGCGTATATCAAAATCTAATACGATGTTTTTTATAGAGAAAACTAATATTGGTGTAGTGTACAACATAATTAATCAATTAAATTAAAAAGAATCTATCTCATATAATCTCGACGACTTAGAATACCAATTTTACAGGATGACATTGATGTATTTCTCGAGGAATTACAAAAACACCCTACATAACATTAATTTTAGTAATGCATTGATTTAATCTTTAATGAAAGTCTAGTATCAATGAATCATTATATAATACCCACTGTGGAATTATTGGAGATGAACAAACAACTAAGTGATTTGATTAATGAGGGATTTATTCACCCGATTATTTCTCCATGGTGATCCCCTATTCTTATTGTTAATAAGAGAGATGGATCCATTGGGATGTGAATTTATTATAGAGAAAAAATGAAAATTAAAACAACTATAAAGTATAATATGTGTGACATTGATGATTTATTTGATAAAATTCACAGAGTGAAATATTTTTCAATGCTTTACATTATGTCTAAATATTATCAGTTTGGAGAAAATAAAGGAGGTATTCTGAAGAATTATTTTCAGATAAGTTATATACATTATAAATTTATAGCAATTCATTTTGGATTAACTAATGAACACTAATATTTCTTAGATCAAATTAAAAAAAATATTCAAGTAATATCTTGATGATTGATTAAGGTAATAATTGATACTATTATTGTATATTCTAAAACCTATTAATACAATGACAATCACTTGAATTTCATTCTTGAGACTCCAAGAAGAAATGATTTATATGGAATGTTTCTCATGGGTGAATTCTAGATATAAGAAATTTCATTTCAATGATATAATTTCACTATGGATTTAATCTTAGTTGATCGTTTGATTGAAAAAGATTTTCAATAATGGTCTATAAAAAAATTATCAATGTATGTAATTTTATTGGATTATCAGGTTAATATTAGTGTTTTATTCATAAATTTGTATAATTTTATAACCCATTAACCAATATCATACAAAATGGTGTTATGTGCATATAAAAAAATGAATGTGCACAATATTTTTTAAAAGGGTGATAAGATTATTCAATTCCCTAAATTTAACTCTACCATAAAAATTGATTTTTTAGTGATATAAAGTGATTCTTTAAAGAAAATAAAATTTTATTCCTTATGAAAAATGGTAATGTTATATCATATGAACCAAGGATGTTTAAAATTCATAAACAAAATTATCTGACACTTGATATTGATATTGGAGAAAAAATATTTTCTATGATGATATAGAGACCTGGTATATATAGTGCAAGATGTGAGAAATATACAGGAAGAATAGCTTGAAATACATATTTACATAAAAAACTCAAAATGAGGCAAATATGATGATTTTAGTAACTCAATGATTATGATTTCATAATAAATTAACACCCCAAAAAATAAAATATGGTAGCAGATGCTTTAAGAATGGAATATATTGGACTTCTGACTTAAATGAGGATTGGGAATGATCTTATGTTCATTGATTTAGTAAATATGTATATTGTAATTTCTATGGAAGAGGAAACACCACTGCTTTTTCAAATTATTGTGAAACCATGAATACTAAATAATAAAAATTTCTTCTAATATAATGATGATATTTTCAAAAATAATTAAAGCCCTTAATGATGGATAATTGGAAGACCTTCTGTATGAGGATATAATTATAAACTTTTTAAAAAGGTTATGTATTCCAAAAATACCAGAGATAAAAACTAAACTATTACATGATTCAGATAGTTAAAATTTTGCTATAAACCCTTATATTTACAAGATTTACATAGACCCGAAGGAAAAATATGGGTGGGATAATATTAAGATGGAAATTTTTTACTATGGGTATATATGTCTCAATTTTCAACTTGTAAAGGATAAGAGGAAATATCCTAGTTGAGTCAAGAATAATCTACCAATTCCAAATTTGATTTGGTATGCCCTTACTCTAAACATCGTCACTGGATTACAAAAGGCCCCTAGAAACTAATGATAGGATATAATTATCAATGTTCACCTTACAAAATCTACAATTTTTTATATAAAAAAAAGGTTTTCCACTTTATATATTATAATAACTTTATAATAGTGATGTTATAAAATTTCAGGGTGAACCTCTATCGATGGGGTATTATAGAGATCCCTGTTTTACATCATAATTTTGGAAGAGTCTTAATGAGGATTGAGATACATAGCTTCATTTGGGTAGTTATTATCATACTCAAAATGAAATAATACCTAAAAGTAATATTAAAACATTTGAATACATATGGAGATCATTATTTCCTAAATTTAATGATATTTTGGATCGTTATTTAACATTGGTATAGTTTTCAAACAAAAAAAGTTTCCATTCTAGTGATCAAATGGAATCAATTGAAACATTATATAGAAAGAGTTGTTGTACTCCAAATTATTGGGATGATACTGGTAGAAAACAACTTATTTTCACATAGTTTATTGATAAAAAAATGAAAGAAGTAAATAATATTCATTCTCATATTAAAAAACATAAAGGATGGAAAATGGAAATGGTGATAACTATAGAATGGATTTATAATTTTCAATTAGGAAATATGGTATTTTTAAAAGTATCTCCTGGGAAGGTTGTAATAGGATTCGGTAAGAAAGGGAAATTTCACCCCAGGTACATTAGATCATTCAAAATTATGTAGTGAATTGAACTGTTTCATACTAATTAATGATGACATCATGTCTCTCTAGAATTCATGATGCATCCCACATGTCCTTGTTATGGAAGTACATACATAAACCAACACATGTACACACCAATTAAGAAATAACCAGACCCATATTTTTATAACTATTAAGAGCCTATCGATATTCTCAACACTGGAAAGAAATTATTGAGAAATTGAAAGAATCGATAGGAAAATGTTCTTTGGATAATCCCTAAAATGGAAGATGTAATGTGAGAACCTATGTATGTTATCAAAAAGATCCACCATCATCTTTTTAGAAGGAAATATTGATGAAAAATGTAATGGAAACAATTTTTGATGGTTCAAAGAAAATAACATACCATGATTTATGGTATGTTCTTTGCATAATCCATAAAACATATGAAGTAATGTGAGAACCTAAGTATGTTATGAAAAAGAACCACTGTCATTTGTTTAGAATGAAATATTCATAATAAATTAAAAGGAAACTATTCTTGATGGGGGAAATAATATAACACCCCATGATTTTATGGTATGTATGTTTCTGAAAAAATTAATTTTTTTAAATAGCTTACATTTCATAGAATATCAAGCATAAAAGAAAAATGATATACATTTAATTATTAATCAAACCATTATAATATTGATTTGATCATAAAGAATTTAAATCATCCGTTATATTAATTTCCTCACATATGAAAGTGTAGATAAAATTAAGGTGTCTCATAAATGAAAATATAAATGTTTTATATCTTGATGTATGTAATTAATTGTTTTAAAATTATAAATTATGTCTTGTTTTTTTATGAAACATAAATGAATATTTATAATTTTATAAGTAATATAATGATTTAAAATAAACATTAATTTCATAATATAAATGCATAAATTAATATTTTGTTGTCTAATAATTATAATATAATCTTATGAGATCGTAATTAATTTTTTGAAGTATCATAAAATCTATTATAGTTTAAAATTCAGTATTTTTCAAATAAATTTTGTTTAAAATAAAAAATTAATTTTCTCACTTATGTGATATAATTTTCATAAAATGTATTAAATTTTTTAATCAACTCACCAAAAAATATGTTGGGTGAAGTTTTGAAATTTTTATAAAATAGTTGAATTTTTGGTGAATAGTGAAATATGATTATTTATACTATTTAACATTTTAAGCCAAATACATGAATATTTGGACAATGGATGATGTACAAACCCATTATTCTGAAATCACATGAACTAATTACTATTCCCAATTATAATAATAAAAACTATTGATATACTTAAGCCAAAATAATGAACAATTGATGAAAATAATGAAACACATACTTCTCCACATGTATAAATACCACCCCTCATCACCCCTTCTCCTAACACCTTATAAGCCTTGAAAATTTATATATTCTGAAAAATAAAATTTCAAAGCCTTTTATTCATATCCAATACCATCCAATTTTACCCAAGTACCAAATCCATGTTTCTTAGGGTAGTTTACAATGAGATGATATTCAGGATGTACAATCTTCTTTCTTTCCCTTTTAATTTCATTTATTTTCTAATCCTATCTTCACCTCCCCTTTCCAATATGAAATAGTATCTCCTATATGATATATATATATATACAGATGTTTTATTATGTTAATGTAATATGCATCATCATTTCTCTTCTCCTCTACATTTAATTCTAAAAATTAAAACATCATCAGTGGGTTGTTGATTCACCACCTTTGTGGATGACGAGTTTTGATTATTCGTTACCTCCATCATGGATGATCATAAATTAATTTTTTTGGTTAAAATAGATTTTAATTTTTCCATTATAGCTTTTTTAATATTCTTTAACCAGTATAAAAATAAATAATTTAATAAAATTATACCAGTTTGTGATGGCCATAAAACTGCCAAAGGAACCAATAATTTGTAATTTAATGTATTATCCAGTGAATCAACCTAATGTAATGAAATAAAATAAAATATGAAAACATTAAAATTTATAATTGTGAATTAATACCAAATCATTTCAGTTCTATAGAAATATTCCAATTTTATATGAACTTCCCTAATTATACACAAGGAAACATATCATGAAACAATGAAACAAACGCTCTTAGAACAACGAAATTAAACATTATAATTCATCAATATGGAAAAAAATTAACATAATAAAATTATTTTAAATTTAATATATTTTTTTTGTGGTTGGACATAAGTAATTAATTAAACTTATTTGATTATAGGTGGTTAATTCTTTCAAACATAAGATAAGGGTTTGTCTCCTCCCACTTGTTATTTCTGTGGTAAATATGTATTATTATACACTACTTTTTTGTGTATATTCTTTCCTTTCATATATAATATCATGAATCATATTATATTCATGGTACTAAATTATTCATTCAATAATTATTAATTTTATAGGGAATATGTTTCCTCCAATTACAAGTTGAATAGTTTTTTTTTTCTAATCTCTCATTTATGTCATTGTGATATGCCTTATCCACCACATATTCATTGTATGTGGTTTAAGTATACAAAAAGTTTTATATATAATATCATGAATATATATAACAAAATGTTATTAAATGATTCATTTTATGGTCATTAATTTTATAGGGCATACAATTTTATTTCTTACATGTCGTAAGGGATTTTCTCATATCAATTTTATTTCTGTGGGATATACTCTGTTTTAAACACTAATATAATTATTTATAAGGTTATAATTCCATTTAATATATCATATCTCTATTATGTTTAAATTATTTGTATTCTGTGTTTCAATTGAGTATTATTATTTTTTGGGTCATAATATTTGATTGATTACAAGTGGTATGTGATTTCATAACAAAATTTTCATTCGTTGGGTTAAATTTCAATTTTTTTAATTATGTCATGATATGGTTATGTGTAAAATGTATTTTCAATGTATTATTTTTTATTTCTAATTAATTATGTGGATTTATAGTGAAAAAAATAATCTATTAATTTTATTAGTGATATGATCCTTGTAAATACCTCATCTCAATTTTCATTCAATGAGACATTTTTTATTCAATACACCTATTTTCCATTGCAGGTTGTATATACTAGACATATACTTATGATGATCATTAATTAATTATTTCATTACATATACAAATTTCATTTATCATGGATATGATTATTTTCTAAGCTGTATACCATTTATATATTTGGTGTTTACATTGAATGTTATTTTAACTGGGGAAGTATTGATAAATCCACATCCATTTAGTAATATAGATATTTTGATATATAATTTGTCTCTTGAATTTAATATATGTATGAAGAATTATTTGGAATTTCAGGGATGGGTGGGCCATGGAATTATATATACCCTTGATGAATCAATAGGCCTTATCAAAAAAATTGTTAACAACAAACCCTTCATATTTATATCCACGCAGAATTAGATGGGTTTATAGCGACAGACATAAGCCATCTTGTGAAAGGTCGTGATGATAGTGGTCCATGTGCCAAACATTTTACATCCAATAATTAAGAATCTCTTTTATTTACTATCTAGTTATTACTATCTATTATATTTTCTCAATGATAAAATATATGGATTCATTTTTATTCTCATATTATTTATTAAATGTCATAGTTTTTTCAAGTATTTTACTTTCCATATTGAATTTAATATATTGGTTATGGTTCTATTATTATTAATTCACATTTATATTGTATGTAACCATTACATAACCGTTAATCTGACCCTTTTATTCACTTTACTTCCTCATGTTATAAATAATAAATATTTGAATAAGTGGCAATAAAGCAGTTTATTTTCATTTGTTAGAATTTATATATAATTACCAATTAATTATTGAGACATATATGTATCTAATTAATCGTGAAAACTTTAGTGATCGATCCTTGGTGAGGTGATATATTATATCTATTCCATGATAATAATGTAAATAACTGACTCCAAGCTAATCAGGTATGGGTCATTACAGTGCACCACCTATGGATCATGGGATCCAGTGCCATCATGTCATAATAATTGAGGCTGTCATGGAGGTATGATTCTATAATTCCGAAATCATTTCTCAAAAAGTATTTTAACAGTTGAAAAATCATAGATAAATGATTAGGATAATTTCAGTTTTAAATATTCCATATGTAACACCTCTCTATCTAATTCTAAAGGAAGATATGCGTGATAAAGGGGGATAATAAAATTTCCTAAATATTATAAGAGACACTCCCAAATAATCTATACTAAGGATGGATTTGGGTCTAAGTCTCGTGTCACACACTTTTAGTCCTAGTATATTATATGAAAATTGTATATTATAGATGAAAACACCATTTAATTACATATTGGCACAATGTTTTTATGGTATATATTCCTTAAAAATCATAAATTCATTTATGTTCAATCACTTTTTTATAAATATATATCATGGTCTTGTAATATGTGTCACCAATCCCATTTTATAAATTTAATTATCTTTATATAGTATAATTGGCCCATCATGTAACAACAACCTTAACCTTACATTTGGTATTAGGATATAACGTGTCATGTAAAATGTGATTATTAAATGATTCAACATTTCCATTTTATATAGGTACATGATTCTTAAATTAATATATGTAATCATGTAATTAGATCAACTGATATTTGTTCCCATGAAAGTAGAGTTACATGGATCAAACCTAGATTAACTTTTTATTTAAGGTTCCATTATAAATATTTATGGGAAAATACCATTTTAATTTAAAAAATACACATTAATTAATCCAATTATGTTCTCCCTAAAAGAATAATTATCACATTTACATGAATAAAAATCAATGCACCAACTATATATATCTAGAAATGCATAATGAAACTAAATATGGGATGGAAAAATGTATGAAATATGAGTTCTAATGTTCCTATGATGATGGAGGAGATGATACTTCACAGTCATTATGTCCATGTTAAAAAATTCAATACAAAAAACGATATCAATAAGAATAACGTAACAAAACATGTGTGTCTACCATAATTGTAATCCTTATAATTATTATAAGAAAAAACCCTAACATTAATAACCCATACCGAGTGATATTGGTTTCCCATTCACCTAGGTTAGCTACTCCCAGGAATAGACTCATTACCAAATTTAATCAAATTTATAGTCTCCTATATAATACTAAAATAGTAATATAATAAGAAAATAACACTCATACCACTTTATAACATCTTTTTATGAGAACCACTAAAATGGGTCCCTGAGTGAGTAAGTCACATGGACTGAAGCATTCCAACTCATTTGTTGTATGTTTCCAAATATAACCGGGCATCTAAGATGGTATTATTGGGAGGCTACACCCTCAAATATTAGTATAAAAGTATAAATAAATAGATATTATAAATATTATAATAATAAAAGATAATAAATATCACAAAAAAAATAAATACTTTAATAAGGTCAATCATAAAAATGAAACATCATATAAAATTTAATAATATTTAATATATTGGTTGATTCATATAAAAAAATTATTTCATGGCATGCAGTGTAAAAAATGGGGAATACAGGGATACTGAACATATTCATATGCGACATACTATATAAAGGGATATAGAACAAAATATTTCCTACTATAATTGAATACATAGACTCATTCCTCTTCTCTAATGTTCTAATTATATAATCGTTAAAATAAAGAATCCTAGACCATTTTGTTTCCATTCTTTTGTACCATCATTAATAGTGTTTGTTTGAGTACCAATATAAAAATTGATTTGTGTATGGGAATAAACTATTTAGTCCATCAACAATGGTCTCTATAATAATCTTTTATGTGTATATAGAATAATAGTACGATAGAATAATAAATAATAAATTATGCTAAGAATTATGTAACTGTGAACACAGGTTCTTGAAGGACACCTCGTAGTATCTACCTAATTTTCAATAGGTTAGGATAATTTTGATCACAATATCATATATATGGATTTTGATGTTATTCATTTATTAATATCATTTTATATACTCCCTCTACTGATTTTCAATTAAATGTGCATAACTTATGTGAAATACTCATGCTTTAATATTAAATATTATTTTGGAGTATTGTTTCGAATAATACAGATTCATGTCTGTTTAGTATTTTAAATATAAATCTCACCCTACTAATCAAAATTGTGTGATTCTTGTCTTCTAGGGTTATAAATTCAATTTCCTACAAATCACTCAACTGGATCATTGGCTAATTCGTCCATTTGAAGGGTCATATGGACCACACAAGATGACCCACCGGATCTGCCTAATTTCTGGACCAGCCTTGAAGATTTAATTACTGGGCTCCATTTAGAATCCCAAATGAGTGGATATTCTTTTTCAAGCTCGGGAATTTCATAAGGAGTCGTGGATAAAAATTTAAAGGCACAACTCTACCATTTTGGGGCCCAATGGATCCATTGAAATCAAGCCCACCATTCTGTCCGGGATTTTAAATCAGCCCACCATTCTTGACTTTTCAACTAATCCACTTGTCCAAAGAAGCTCATATTTTTTTGGTGTGAAATATAAGATATGGAGGATCAACCTTCCAGAAGAAATTGTTCGGATTTGAAGGCATCTCCATATCCATAAATGCATTCACATTTAGGCCATGGAAACATTCTGGATAAAATTGGACAGTAGAATGGTTTTTAGTAATACGTCCATAACTTTGGCCACAAAAGTCCAATGATAGCCAAACTTTGAGGGTGACTATTCCACATACATATCTACAATATTGAATAAGGATATCTCTCTAGATTCAGCTGTCTAAAAGATCAAATTGGCGGGCCAACTTGAGAGGCAGTTTGGGAATGAAAACAGTCCACTACCTTTGGCTATAAATACACTCCCCTCTTCTCCTTGCAAGATGTTGGCACTTTGGAACTTAGGAGGATATATTGGCACGTCCAAGTCATTTCCAAGGGCTTGGGAGGATCTGAAATACTCAAGTTTTTACTTGAGAAACCTTTCCTCCTTCATTTCTTTCCATGTATTTCATGCTCTTTCCTTTGTAATTGTTTTAGTGTACTTGTAATTTCTTTTGAGTTTTAATGCAAGTTTCTCCTTCATCACTTCTAATTATCATACACCTTCTGTAGTTTAATATTAATAGTTTCTTAATTGTTAAAAATCAATCTTAAAACCATTTTCTTTAAGTAATTTATTATTCAATCAAAACATGTGTTTCATTCACGTTCTTTGTAGTCCATGTGTGTGTTTGGCACACCACTCTTTTCTTGTTCAATTCTTCTTCCTATTCTTCTCATACCCTAATACTATAAACATACCTACCAGATTAATAACCATCCTAATGGCTTAGTAAATCTCTCATTGGGGTGAGTTATAATATAGGTATGTTAAGCGATGGAGAGCTTTTGCTCGATGTGTATTCTTTGAATTAACATTGCGTATGTTCGACTTAGCATGTCATGGATTAATGAATTGTTTTGTTTAACATGTGGTTTCCATGGATTATTGGAACCATAAATATGCTACCATAAACAAGATATGATTAAGATTAGAACCCTGAGTTAATTCAAGGCTTGGATTAAATCCTTAACACTTGGGAATTCCAATCAATGTCAACTTGTGACATGGGTGTTAATTTAATGCAATATAAAGAAAAGCTCAAGGATATCACAAGCTGAACTACCTAATGATGAACTCACCCCAATATTTATCAAATTGTTAAATCAATATTTATCAATCAATCATTTCAATTAAAGCTCTGCAAACAAACCCCCAAATCAAAACACAAATCAAAAACAATCAACTATAAAAAATTGTACCATCGCCTAGGATTTGACCCGAGTGCTGCTATACATATTAGCAGAGCAATGGAACCTTGAACGGTCGATAGGCGATAATCGGTCGTGCTTTCAGATTTATATGTTATTAAATATAATATGTATATAATAATATTAACTATATATGTGAAGACATATATAGTCATAATCATTGAAACTAGGTTTCTTCTAGACATGGGGTATAACATTGGAATTTAAGCATGGTCAAATGAGATATACCATAAAAAGGGTACTATCCCTGAAACCTATATGAATTTGGGACATCATTATCTTTAATCGATATAGTGGGGTGATTCTTTATTCCCAATACCCAATTAAAGGGAACATATTTCATAATTCATATTATTTAACAAAATGGTCAAAGATGTCATTCCCATCACCCAACATATGAGAGAGTAAATGACCATCTTCAAAAATACCCATAACTATTTTCTATCAACCAATATTCATATTGTATTCATAAAAATCATATTTATTCTCCATTTTACTCATTTACATTGGGTTTTTACTATATATCCAAGGGTATCACTAATTATTCTATTCATTATTAATTTATAACTTGTGATTTGTCCATGTGACTCACATACAATTAAATAATTCTATCTATTTATTTTTTGAAAATTGAATAATACAATTTAAATTCAAGTCAACCCATATAGGATGTGTTTGTCTTAATAAAAATATATTTTATGGAGGTAAATTAATTCAACACACCGAAAGTGGTGGTAACCAATGAGGTATACTTACTCTATTAATTTAATTTTGTATAATGAGTGTGTATATTCAGGGTTCAATTGATTAAAAAGGATGAATCACTTTTAAGGAATTTTGTAGAACTATATAGATTGTGGAAAAACCAAGAATACTATAAAAACAAAAAAACATTTACATAAAATTTCTAGATCACCTAATGTATCTTGTTATATAACCACATTCCTAGTATTGTCCTATGAATCTAAAAATTTTAGATGAAAAACAATAAAATGAAAAAATCTAGGAAAATAGGGCAGATCAGTTCACACTAAGATATAATATAAGATTGAGAGTGAAAAAAAGAAAATAATAACCTTTATTACATCTCTTTATGTTATCCATCAAACATATTTATTGATGATGGAATAATATATTACATGGGGGAGTTATAAAAAATCTTATGTAAAGGTTCGAGGGAGCTCTAATGGGATAAGAGGAGGGTTTTAGGTCCAATTTAGATGATATAGAAATATAGAAGATGGTATTAAATCATTTAAGGGAAAATGGTAAACTTCCATTCATAATGGGGACCATCTTGTTTTTTCAAACAATTGTAAAAAGTAAGCATGAACCTCGCTACAACTGTTACCCAACAATCCCCTCACACTGTCTAGGAACACTGGTTGAATTACCATTGTAGCATTTGAAAAATTCTTCTGTCACCTATCTATGAATAATTTCACATCCATTCATATAGTTTCAATAGTTTTAGCATAATCCTGAGGCCCTCTCTATCCATACACATCACCCTCTAATGACTGATCAGTCTATTTTTGTTTAGGGGCATGGTTTGGACAAACCATGCACTGGGCCTATTTCCTATATATTTTAATGCATCAAGCTTCAAAAAAACACCATATTCCCCTAAAACTTTCCATGGGACTTATGGATAATGTATAAGGTTTAAAAAAGTATTTCAACATGAAAAATCTACCCAAACAATCAAGAAAATTAATGTAATTATAGTCTATTATAGTGAAAAAGAAATATTAGAGAATGTTATATTGTCATGATATAATAATAATAGGTGAAGGATGATCCCTACCTTGAATTTTAATTACACCATTTGTTTTTATTGGAAGACATGTTGAGAGAAAATAACGATGCCTAAATTGATTTAATGAATTTATGAATAAACTATTCATTGTATCTAATATTACGAATCTAGTGGATCGTATGGTATTAGTTGAGATTAGTTCATCCAATGTATTACGATTTTCAATTTTAGAGAGGTATATTTTACATCATGTGTAACTATTTATTACATTCCTTGGTATGTTTTTTTAGTTTTATAGATCACTCTGTCAAGTGATTGAAAATTATATTATACTAAAATAATAAATGAATTTAAATAGACATTGTTGAATTCATTACCCAACCCGTTCTATTATATAATATCTTTTTTATAGGGCCACATGTATTAGCATCACAAATACTTGTTCACATTTTAATATCCAGAATATTGAAGCTGGGTACATTGAATATTTTTTATTAAATCAATTGGTATTTTTACTTCTTTTATAAAATAATAAATTTAGAATTTTAGAATTATCCTATAAATTTTCATTAATAATATAAATAACATTAATTATGTGAAAAATAACAGTCTTCAAAATTATAATTTGGATAATTTCTATAATTGTAAGGATCGTATGATTACTTTGGTTTTATCTATATATTTAAATATCTTAGTGGCTTCCAATAAATTTTTTTTATTAAACCAGTTGATGTTGTTTTTATATAATTAGTAGGTATGGAGAATTTTGAGATTGATGGTCATGATAATAATTATATATTTTCAATATTATTATAGAAATAGTTTTTTAAATTCTTTGGAATCAAGATACCAATTGTCATGTAAGATAATATATAAAAGATTTATTAATGAAATGAAGAATCAATGAATTAAATTATAGATATTTAGAGAATAATATATGATGATATCAAAGTGAAATATTATAACTTATTATATGATTATTTTACATGGTTAAATGAAATAATTAACACTAATAATTTTTCTTGTGAGATTATATAAGATTCATTTTTTATCATTAAGATACTGTATATTATAATTAATGAATTTCATGATAAGTTCATGTAACATGATGATAGATATCAAAATAATACTTCAATAGGTGATATTAATACAATTGTTAGTTCATATAAAATATTTAAGGGATATGTTTATAATAATAAGAACATGGATAATAAAAAATATTGTAAATATCTTTAAATATTTAAATGTTATTAATATATTAGTTCTAAAAAACTTAAAATAATTTTATAAAGAATCATTTAATGTTAATTATGATAATCACATTTCATTTATTTCAGGAATTATGGAGATATGTGAAGATAATTATCATAGGACATCACCATTTATTTTATTCAGCTATATAAGAAATGTAAATTATTCTACTAACATACTAAGATTGAAAGTAGATGAATATAATGATTTGATAACATGAAATTTAATAAATAAGAAAACATTGACTATTTATTAAAATGAAAAATGTACATATTTGTATAAATTACTGATGAATAAATCATTATATATGGTTTAAAAATAATAAATATGAGGATAATGAAAAATAATACATCATCCAATGAAGATGGTAATATGTGGTTTATTTCGAAGGTAAATGAAGAAGAAATCAGAAATGATGACATCAAAAATGATGTACATGATAAGGACATAAATATCATGATCATATGGAAAATTAATCTGAATGGGAACATATATTATTTGTATAACTATACAACTAAAAATAAATTATGTTTGAAGATCTATTAACAATATGTCAATAATAAATGTCTTAATTCCTAAATAGAGATTATGATGATTAATGTGAATTAATAAATGAAGAAGATTTGGGATTAAGAGAAGAATTTTAATATATAATTAAAAATAAAACTCAACTAAAATTAGAATGTTATTGAGACAATCCAACAGAAAATTATAATGGCATAAATAGAAATGAACAAAATCATATATAATTTTTAGGACTCTATTCATGTAGTTGGAGAAATCCCAAATCATATGTTAGAATAAGAAGAAGGATTTTACTAATAAAAACATGATTAAAGGATTGAAACATGTCTTGAAAATGTGTTAGAAAATCATGATTAAATTTCCATTGGAGATGAATTTAAAATCTGTGGAAATTCCCTATGATTTATAGTTTTTTTTTGAAATTCTATGAACAACAACGACATTAAAAAAATGACTTGAAATTGATATCTAATAAGGATTAACTGATTAATAATATGATGTCGTGTTATTTGGGAGTCTACGAAAAATTTCATTCAATAAATGGGTATAATATTAACGGAAAAATAATGAAGGATTTTAAAGTGTCTATATTTGGATAACAAGTTATTTTAATATGGAATTATGTCTTTTAGAAACATGACAAAAACTTTAGAGTCTTTAAGAATTTGGAAAAATTATTTTTATTAACTTTAAATATTTCAACGATATTAGGAATTTTGGTAGAATAATTTTTGGGTGATTAAACCCTGTTAAAAAATGATAATCATTAGTATAAAATTTCAAAAATAAATAAATATTATTGATTAAAAATCATAGAATAAGTTTGTGAAAATTTTATCCCACTAGGTCACCATAAAAAATATTTTCACCACTATACAATCAAAAATTATTCTGAGTATTAATAATTAGATATCTAAAATGAATTTTTATGGATGAAATTAAATTAATTTTATTTTAATAGATTCATATAAATATTAAATAAGAGAGTTCTCTGGATCATGGGGAGTGTATGTTCAAATAATATGACAAGATATCTAAATATATTGATGTATTTAGAGAATTTAAATAAACCATTTAATATGATTGATAATATTTAATTACAAAAAACAATAGTTATTGGTTTATAAATAATTGAAGAATTCAAGATGGAGTTGAGAAAAAATTTATATATTAATGGGTGACGAAATATTTAATAACTATGTATCAACTATAGGATGAAAACAAGTAAGGGATATCTCAAAATATTAAATTCATTAAAATTATGATGAATGATATATGTTATGTGATGAGAGGAAATTATACACAATGAGAACTATATTCAGTTTTTATTTATGTGAGTTATAATATTACTTGTATAATATAGAGTATCAATGTTTATAAACCATTTTTGTTTATTAAATTCAAAACATATATATAAAACATTATAGTCTAATATATTTATAAAGAGATAGTCTCAATAAGAATGGATCAGATGAAGGAGTCATATGAACAGAATGATAGTGTATTCCATTGTCATACCACCTCATTGAGTCAAATTTCTATGTAAATACCATTGATTATTAGATGAAAAATATAAAAAATTGGATTATCTAAATATGTCAATACTAAAATATTATTAAAATTCCACTTCAACTATTTTATTTATGATCTCGGGAGAGGGACTCAATCTCGACTTGACTTCTATATAGTACTCTATGCAAAGCTTATGTCTTGAGTATGGTATTATTGTACCATGAACCCAAGCCCCTTAGACAATAATAATATTGTTATAATTCCAATACCCTTCATAAAATAGAATCATTTATCTTTATAATTCACATATGGGATAAATTTTAGCAGTCCCTTTCTATTAGGGGGAAACATCACCATAAACATCATATTAGGTTACCAGTTCTCCAAAGTACCCCAAAAGGGTGATAGTACACTTAGGTAACCCATTTTAGTGACACATAACTTTGGTCCCTAAAAATGTTATCACATTTATTGATGTATTTATATTTTATAATAGTATTTTTTTTATAATATCTTTGAATGCCCTCACCCAGGTCTCACACCATGTTATAAATTCTCATGGGTCCCTATTCCACGGAACCAATTCACATATGTCCTTATAGTTGTGTTCCAAATCACCCAGGCCCTGATAATCTAGAACATCTTATGTCTGAGTCACATATCAAGGCTCCTACAGACCCATGCCACATCTATGGACTTTTATGTTACATTATTTACACATACACCCCATCTTACACAGATATCATCATTTATTTCATAATTAATTGATTCATACCATATCCTCATCCCAATTAAATAGGGTACTTAATGTAACTATGTTTATGTATTTCTAATATATCATGGGTCCATGTATTGAGGAAACATATGGAATTTCTTAAGGATCATGTTTTTAATCATGGTTTCCCCATATGAGGTATCATATCAGCCTACACATTAAGAGGACCTCATGGTTCCACTCAATATGGCAAGGACATATCACAATATTTTAAAATGGTGTAATCCAAAAAACCAACCTTCAACTGAGTCTTCAAACATGTTAATCACATTCAAAATGAAAATTATTAAGGCCCATATATATATATATATATATATATTACTCCTGATTAGGGCCATGGATTATTATTTGGTGTACGACCCATATTTCCCCATATTGGTTAATATTCCTCATGTGTCTAGTTACACTTCCTGAAATTTCCAGATTCACAATGTGTCTTCTCAAAACACAATGAGATATACTTACTAGGGGAAATCTATATCAATGAGTTATATACACCACACATTAACTATACCTTGATTGTTCCTCGTCACTAAGAGTACCATATTACCTCAATTGATCATATTCCCTAAAATCCATTTTAATTTAATTGGTTAAATTCACTATGAGGCCAACCTTCTTATCCCATATTTAGTTACAAAACATAATATTAACTAGATAGGTTAATACATACAAAATACTCACATCAACAATTTATTGGTACCCTTATCTAATTATTCAGTACTTCATGAAATTGAACTGTATAGTATAACATCGTTACCAAAAAATGTAAAATAGAATAGACTTGTCAGGTCATATGATCTTTATTGTGGAACATAATTTTTAGGGGCCTTAATTAATATTATAGAACATATATATGATATAACTATTAGGTTTAATCCTCACTCCCTATAGGTCTTGTATGTATGAACATAGAATGAACTTCATTGAGTTCTAGAAACATTTCCATAAAGTCACATAAAATGGTAATGTCTACAAAATCATAAAAGGAATGAAAAGAGTTATTATTAAATAATAATAAAAGATAAAATATTATCAATAATGAAACACTAAACAACATGGGTTTTGATTCACCTCATAGTTAATTATAGAAATCTCATCACCTAGGCCTAATCCTAAAATCCCACATGTAACCCATCTATAGATAGTGATAAATTCATGATTTCATAATTAGGATGATTTAACCCATTAATCCATTAAAAAATAATAAAATGATGGAGTCCCACTATTACATAATTTTTTACATAAATTAATGATTATGGACAATCACATACATGTTTATGACCATTAATATTTTTATAATATAGTTGCATTTATGAATATGTATTAAATCATTTAGAGTGTCCCATAGTAGCTAATAATTCCCAAAAACAATAGTGGGATAGGTTTATCCTACCATCCTCTAAATAAATGCACATATAATGTGTTTCTATTAATGTTTCAAAAACCACCTTCCATTAGAAATCATACTTTTACAAAATCAAAATTTTTAAGGGAATAATGGTATTTCTGAAGTAGCTTGTGAGAAGAAATCCATTTTCAAATGTTCTAAATACTTGATGTTAAAACACTATTATTTAATTTTAAAGAAGATGTATATTTCTTGTCTATTTGGAATGGTCAAAATAATAAACCTTGATCAAAATTTATATTTTTAAAATAAATGTATTTAATTCATTATAAATAAAATAATTAATGAATAAAATGTGTAATATATAATTAATCTATTGAAAATACAAGATTAATTAATTTCAACAGTATAAAATTTTAAAAATTCTCTTTATAAATAATAAATATATAAATTTTTTAAATATTTAGTTCTTGTAGTATTAGAAATAAAAAATTTAATTTCATAACAAGAACATAATATGTTAGAAAAATTAACTGAATAAAAGTCAAAAAATGAATGATAAAAAAATTGAATTTTGTTTTTACCCTTCCAAATAGAGAACATTGTTAACAATAAATAACATATTTCATGTGGATATATCTCCAAATAATGATTCATCCGAATTATCTCTAATTGTTACATTGTATGCTTCAATCATTTCTAAGGAATATAACTTTGAATATTATCCACTCCCATATCGTAATGAAACATTGTCCGTATACAATTTTGAATTACCAATTTTCTGGGTATTTCTATATACAAAGTTATAAAAATGGTGTCTTGATATCTATATCCTGTTAGATTCATCTTTTATTTAAATTAATTACATAGGTTACTGAATCATATTTCATTGAAATTTATTTTTGATAAATATTAAAAAATAAATCCATTCATAACATAAAAATTTTACAGATTTTGAAACTATATTCATTTTTATAATTTCATGAAATTCATCATTGAAAGTAATCATCAGTCAACATTATTTTTATATTTAGACCATGAAAATACAATTTCTAAAAATAAGTTGTTTTTGACTATTTATCTATATTCAATGTCTATTAATATCTTGATTTTTTCTATGATTCCATCATGAGGTAATACTACCCCATTGTAAATATACTAACAACCAAATTTAAACTATCATTAAAAACACATGAGAGTTAAATTATATCAAATTTTAATTACATATTTCAAATAAGAATATTTCAGTAGTTCATTTTAATAATACTATTTTTATTGAAATATGTTATGGAAAAATGATTATTAATTAATGAATAATATCTATCTTCCAAGAAACAATAATATTAAACTTAATTATAATATGGAGAATATTTATATTCAGTTATTAGAGAGAAATAATAATTTCCCAATTTTATATGAACCACAAAACACATATCACATTTCCATTTCGACTGTTCATGATTATTATTAGAATTTGAAGAACCCTTGGAATCTTCTTAATCACACAATGAAAATTTTATAAAATTATTTCCCTTCCATTAGAAATATGATATCCAATAATACATATAACATAATTAATTTTTTAAAGGTTGTGGGAAATAAAAATTGATATTCCTATGAAAATTTCATTCATTGCATCAAAAAAAATTCTATTTTCATTATTATTTTTTGGATTTTTGGAATGAATATTTAAATCCCATTCATATATTTTATATGTTATATAATATACTAGATATTTAAGAATTATTGTCCCTATATTTTGAAATAATTTATTCTACATCAATAAATGATTTTGAACATATATAATTGGATTTATGTTGATCCTTTGAAGAGGAAACATTTTGAGTGGTCATATCATCACTAAACAACATAAGATCAATTTCTTTAACATTCAATAGAAATTTTACACCAATAGATTCAAAATCATATTTATAATTTTGAGATTAATAACCTTTATACAAAGACTGAATGGATAAGAATTTCCACAACATATAGTAGATCAAAAACGATTAAACATTTTATGCCCTATATGACTCTAAAAATGATGTTCCTAATGTAGAACCATTATTTAATGTCTTAGGGATTCATCCTTTTTTTATTTATTCACCATCATATGTAATTAAAATATATGAAATAAGTTTTCATTTATTTTTCAATAATTTTATTATATTTTCATTACCTTTATAATAAAAACTAATAGTTTCCAAAATTTTAGAGGTAGTATATTGTTAAAAAAATATATTAATAACAACATTTTATATTCCATAATTTAATTTTTTTAATCATATTAATTTAATATTAACTGAGTCTTTATCATCAAACCAAATTTTAGGTTCTCTAGATGGAAAATTGTGAGGTTTTATTAAATTTATGTAAACTTTTCCCACAAATTCAATTGATGTATAATGATCAATTTTTCTCGCACCATAATTATCACCATTGAAATTTATATCCAAAACCATTGATATATTTTATATATAATTATAATAAAAAATTAAAAAAATATTCAATGTATATTTTATTAAAATATTATGACTTTTTAAACAAATTCATATTTTGATCCATGTGTTTTCCTTATTGATAAATACAAGTGATTTTTTTGGGGGTTACTTAAGTCATTGAATATCACCATTATAAAATTTAACATCTCTCATGAATTATATCTCTGAATATTCCCACCTTTTTAAAATATATTATTTATTGGAAATAAAATAATTAAAATAATGGTTACAATAAGTATTTATATTTATTAGGGATTTTAATGTAACTTTTCCTACTCTACTGCACTAGAACCTATACAAGTTCAAGGATATTATTCAAATAATTATATTAGAGATATCAAAGTAGAATTCATATATTGTTCAATTGGATTTTTATATCACAATTTTAATGGCTTGAACCTCTCCGGTCCATTACTTTTTGAAAATATGGTGTTTGAGGTGTTCCGGGAGGTCAAGGTGACTTATGAAAAATAATTTTTTTCCAAATTTCCAATTCTGTGATCAGTTCCATCAGTGAACAGTTCTATCAGTAACCTCTATCGGTAACCCATAATGGTAGGTGAACAATGTTCTATCAGTGAGGTTCAGTGAACAGTGCTCTATTAGTGAGGATTTAGTGAACAGTGTTCTATCAGTGAGGATTTAGTGAACAATGTTCTATCAGTAAGGATTTAGTGAACAATGTTCAATCAGTGAAGATTTAGTGAACATTGTTTTATTAGTGAGGATTTAGTGAATAGTGTTCTATTAGTGAGTTTTTGTGAACATTGTTCTATCAGTGAGGATTTAGTGAAAATTGTTCTATCAGTGAGGTTTTAGTGAACAGTGTTCTACCATTGAGGATCTAACATTGGACTTCTAACTGCGGACTTCTAACTGCGGACTTCTAACAGTGGACATTGAACAGTGTTTCCAGCTTCCAACAGTATCACCCCTTTGACATTTCTTTTGATGTAAAATACATTTGAATCCTTATTTTAAGGACTCTTAAAGAAAATTCAATGGCCATAAATCCTATAATAATTATTCCTATAGATCGGGATATTTTTACATGGTCAAACCGCGTGGGTTAATATGATCTGCTTTTAATGGGGAATTAAGCGTATCTTAAACTGTCACCCCATTAAATCTTCAAAAGGGAAAAGATATCATCCTCCCTTATTCTTACTCTTTGTTCTCATCTATGAAGTGATATAACCTTTCAATCCTTCCCGTAGGAGTATCACAATCATACTTTACTCCTCAGATTGGTTCTACTCTATTTTGATGCAACGGAGCTGTATCGGTCAATATTCGATATAAGGTATGTTTTATCATCATTACTTTGAGGATCATCTCCTCCTATTTCTCCTTTACATATTATTGAATGTAATCTCCATGCGTCTAATGGGGTTTTTCTTGGGGTTTTTTTGGTGTGGTCGTACCGTGGCATCCTCAAGTGGATGTAGTTGTCGCGAGAGGAGGATCATGACTCGTTGTGTGGATAAAAAACGTGAGGAACTATTTGTGGTAGGGGATTAATTTCTTCTCTTTATTTTACATGCAACTATTTTTTTATCATGTTTAATCCCACTGGATGACAATGTAATTGGCATAATAAATCTTTTAACTTGATAAATAAATTAATATTGATCGTATGTTATTTCCTCTTGTTATTCTAGATAGTGTGATATTTATGCTTGATTTTCTTAGATGTTTGTTCTTGATGGAAATCAGCAAAGAATGTAAATAGGGATTAATTAATAATTGTAGGCTAATGATAAAGAGGCATGAAAATGAATCTGGTTCTTGTTGTAATTTGATGTTAATAAAATTAGTATAGTAAGCCTGTTTATTTATTTGTGATAACTTACTAGTTATGTTTCCCAAATTTGGAACTAATTAATAATAAATCAGTTAACCCAAGATGGATTAAATAAATGGTGGTTGTTAAAAGATAATTGCTTGTAGGGTTCTGAGTTACACTCTTGTTTGTTTAAGTGACAAGATCCAATTGTGAAGATGTTTGTTTTACTATTGCTTGTGTTTTAATGTGAGCATGGATGGTTGTGGTAATATGTGGAGGCAAGGAGGCCCTTTTGGTTGTGGCAGTAGATGACACCTAGAGTGGCGAGATGCATCATTTTATGCATGTGGGTGTTAGGGAGGACACCAGGGATGAATGAATGTGATGGATGTGATTGTTGAATGCTTGAAATTTCTTTTTGTTGTTTATCTGCATCAATTTTCCCCACTTCTCAAGGCATCTGGTCTTACTTACCCTTTTTCGGAAAGAGGCGAAGACACACTGGGTATGCCACGTGATTTCCGTGTTTAGATTCTTAAGGAAGGAGGTGTTTATGCTCATTCTATAACTAGAAAAGACTCGACGGGTAGTACATCTACCCACCGTGTTGAACCCCCTTGTGTTTAGTAGCATAGAATGTTTTTCTAGACTCTTTGGGAATGTGGGAAAGTAATTCTATAATGTATAATTGAATAAATGGTGTTAACCCATGGGGATGGAGTTACTGGAACATAATGATGAGGTTGTAATTTTGAAGAAACAATTGTCTTTGGGTGTGATGCTAATGAAACTTAATGTGGAATTGTTCATGGTTAATTAAAGTATAAATAACTTAATTAACATAATTTGGAACTGAAAAATGGAATGAAGTAATCTAATAAATCTCTTTAAATGGTTGTGTGCATATAGGATACCTAGTCATAGAAGTACCAGCCCAGAGTCTGAGAGACATTAGCTGCAGTGTGCCTAAGACTAGGTTATTCCCATAGTGAGGTTGTGAGTTATAGTATATTCTGTAATTTTTGTGTTTCTATATTTTACTCCACCCTGTCAGTAATGGTAACTTACACCCTAGGTATTCTAAGCCCTGGGGGTGTTTTCTACAACATTCCGGTGGGAGGATAGATGGATGACTACCCCCTTTGGCCCCGCTCTCTTCTCTTGGTAGTTATTTGTGCTGGTAGGCACATCGGTTAGTTTTCCCCATATATGGGTGTAGAGGGCTGTAATGTATTGTGGTTATTCACCCACATATAATCTAGATATTGTTTTCTATGGACTATTATACGTGTAACATGTATAGGTTATGATGGCTTGATGATCCTTACTCGGTGTATGGTCTGTAATGGCTTGAGGTATAATACCCGACATATGACACATGTTTTGCGAGTTGTGGTGGCTACCGGAAAATACATGGTTACTTTGGTGTGTAGACATAGTGGTTTTGTTGCACGAGGTGTATATTGTGGTGCTTCGCCCAGGTGACTACAGGAAAGCCTTTTTGGAAGGAGCTGCTCAGGACATACGACGTTGGGACAAAGTGGAAAACCAGTGGGGATGTAGTAGCGGGGTACCCTTGATATTCTTTATTATATGATATATTCTTGAATTCGTTACTTGGTGAGAGTAGCCATGGTGAGGCCGAGAACTTATTATACCTTTTTAGGTGACAAGTTAGTTTCACTTGTTGTTCACTGTGCATTAGAATGCTTTCTTTAATTTTGAATGAGAGACTTTGGGGAGGATCCTACTGAGTATACTGTTATACTCACCCTTTGTATATATATAATCTATTTTTAGGTCACTTGGAGCAGGTTGGAGATTAGACTGGTGTTTACTAGCTTGTGGTTGTAGGAGCTGTTTGGGATTGTAGTTGCTGTTGTTTTTACTTTATTTTGGGTACTTGTAGTTTTTTTCGTTTCAGTTGTATTACTTATTCATGAAATTTCATATGTGTACTTGGGTTTTCATTTATATTACAGTTTTAGTTGGAGTTTATTGGGTTCTATCTTATCTCTCTCTTCTGCATGTGTTCTCTTAGAGGGTAATGCCTTCCATTTTGTGTGTTACTATACCCTTGGTGCTAGTCGCCAACCCGGGGCCTAATGGAGGTAGGACTCAGGGGTTATTATCACCCTTCTCACATTTTCGGTCCAGGAGGGGTACACTTTGTGGGGAGGGGGTCATGAAAGAGTGGTATCAGAGGTAGGTTGAGGGATAGGATGGAGTTTAGAGTTAGGAACAGGTGAGGTTTCATGGGTTGGTTGGGCAATGGTGTCATTCATGTTTAACAAGTGAGGTAAACACTAGAGACCAGATGAGACATAGGCGTTTAGTCCCCCCTATGATTTTATGTACGAACCTCTTAGTTTTCAATTTCTACTAAACATGGTGATACTAGTTGCAGGGTAGAGACCTAGGAAAGGATCATTCATCATTCTTCTTTGTGCCTGTGTTTGAATGAGTATACCATGGGATAGGTTAACCTAAAATAAATAAAATAAAACAATTAATTAATTAATGTTGAGTCTTCCACATTCCAGGTTTAGGAACTGTAAAGTTTTTTTATTTTACAGGCATGGCTCTAGGTTGACATCCTCGGAAGGTTTGCATAGAAAATGTTTAGCTAGTTTTTCCAGCAGATCGCCGCAGGGTAGAGGTTGACGACGACGACACTTGGAGGAAGAAACACTGAGAGTGTCAGTGCTTGAGTCTATAGAATTATGAGGGTTCTGTTTCAGATGTAGTCATGCAAGACTGGTTAAAGGAGTTTGTGATCAGCTTCAGTTCGATTCATGCTCGTAAAGATCACTGGGTGTCCTTGGTTGTGATGATGTGGCGTGGATCAGCAATGAAGTGGTGGTTCTTGTTCCTCGGGGATCGTGAGGGGTCAACAATATCATGGGATGAGTTCCAAGAAAGGTTTAGAGTCAAGTTTCATTCTTCTACTATGAAGGCGTCCAGTCTCCAGGATCTTCTTACCCTTCAACAGGGTAGCTCTAGTGTTCGAGAGTTTGGAATCTATTCAGGAACCTTTTACGATATGCTTCAGACCTACTGCTAGATGAGGTGGTTAGGGCGAGGTATTTCGAGGTGGCTTTGTATCCAGAGATCTAGCGCCAGGTCACCCCATTTATGCAGAAAACATATCTTGAGGTACTGGAATGAGCAGAGTTTGTCAAGAAGAATTTGGCCAAGACGGGATCATCACGAGAGGGGAATCGGCATGATTCCTCACAAAGCATAGCTGTAGTCCAGAGTTCTCAGTGTTCAGGGCAGAAGAGTTTTTGTTCAGCTGGGGGTAGGTCCCAGCCCTACATATCTCGTTTCTCTAGAGGCATCAACTCTCAGGCCTATGCCAAGGGTTCAAGAGCTTGTTTTTCTTGTGGTGGTCATGGTCATTAGTAGCGGGAGTGCCTGACCTTTCAGACCAGCCATCGTGCACCAAGAGCTACACTCCAGGTTCCTCCGTTGAGGCAGTTCCAGCCGAGGCAACAGCATCCGGTTGCACCAGCATTAGATCAGCAGAGGGTAGATGGGGCAGGTAGAGGACAACCCCATGATGCTCTAAAACCTCAGAGGGCAGAGCACGACCATGGTGGTGGTCATCATCAGTGTTAGAGATACCATAGAGGAGGTCATGTTCAGCTTCATGCTCTACCGTTTCCTGATATAGGTGAGCCAGACATCGTTCGAGGTACCCTTTTCTTGTTTTATACCTTGGTTTATTCCTTGTTTGATTCAGGAGTGACACACTCCTTCATATCAGCTACCATTTTCTATGCTTTGGGACTTGAGGTATAGAGGCTTCCAGTGCCCTTGGCATTGACTACGCCAGTTGGAGGTTGAGATGAATTGTTTGAAGTATGTATAAATTGTGATCTAGTTTTGGGGAAACACTACTCTTCGATAGATTTCCTATGTTTACTAATACAACGATATGATGTCATCCTTGGCATGGATAAGTTTTATTCAGTGCAGGAAATAGTGGATTGCTTCACGTAGATTTTCATATTCATTGGTTCAGATAGAGAGAAAGGGGTGTTTTTTGGCGAGCGACATCCTCAGATGGGTCACTGGCATGTTCCATACTTATCATCCATTATGACTGAGATGATACAGATTTCATCAGTGGTTCAACAGTTGGCATTTCCTAGGGTTGAATAGGAGTAACATTTTGTCTTTCTAGAAGAGGTTATAGCATTACCCCCTTGATGAGAGATCGAGTTTGAGATCAAGCTACAGCTGTGAGGGTCTCCTACATCTATGTCTCTACATAGTATGGCCCCTTCTAAGTTACGAGAGCTACGTATATATCATGATGGTCTGTTACAGTGCGGTTTTGTTTGGCCAAGTGTGTAACCTTGGGGTGCACTCATATTGTTTGTGAAAATGGGTGACGAAAGTTTGTAGTTGTGTGTCGATTATCATGACATAAACAAAGTGACAATAAAGAATCCCTATCCTCTTCCACTGATCGATGATTTATTTGATCAACTGAAAGGTTCAATTTGGTTCTCAATGATCAAATTGCAGTCATGATATCATCAGATGTGTGTGAAGGATGAGGATATTCTGAAGACTGCTTTTCGTTGTCGTCATGAGCATTATGAGTTCGTTGTAATTCCATTTGGCATGAACAATGCTCTAGTTGTATTCATGGGATTGATAAATTATATGTTCCTTGAGTTCTTAGACAAGTTCATGGAAGTTTTCATCGACAACATCCTTGTGTACTCTATATCTGAAGAGGAGAATGTCGAGCATCTACAAGGAATTTTGGGAGTTCTTCGCCAATATCAACTGTTTAGGATGCTGTCGAAGTGTAAGTTTTGGGCTCCAGAAGTATGTTTCTTGGGGTATGTTGTGTCCCAACAGGGAATAGTTTTGGATTCATCTGATATAGAAGCCTTTGTGTCTTGGTCATCCCCCATGATAGTGTTAGAGGTGAAATGTTTTCGTGGTCTCATAGGCTACTACAGGAGGTTCGTAGCCAATTTCTTATGAGTTGCAACTCCGCTGATAGCTTTGACTAGGAAGGATCAGGCATTCATATGGACTAATTAGTGTGAGGCAGATTTTGAGTATCTAAATGAGAAGTTAGTAAGTGCCCCAATACTTTGTCTTCCAGCTGAGAGAGTTCAGTTTGATGTTTTCTACGATGCTTCACATCTGGGTTTAGGTTGTGTTCTCATGAAGCAAAGGTTAGTTGTTTATTATGGTTCTTGACAGTTTCTTCCCCATGAACCCAAATATTCCACCCTTGATCTTTATTTGGAAGTCGTGGTGTTTGATCTAATGTTTTGGAGAAATTACCTCATTTGTGAGCGCTTTGTGGTTTTCACTGATCATAAGAGTTTGAGCTATGTTTTGTCACAGCGTGACCTGAACTTACGACAGTATCAGTGGATGGAGTTCTTATAGGAATATGAGTTCAAAATATCATATACACCTATAAAGGGGAATTTTGTAGTTAATGCTTTGATTCGAAAGTCATGTAGTGATGTTGTGCGTGAATTCGGTGATTCTTGGAGAGTAATGGAAGAACTGTCAGCATTGCATCATGATATGGATGAATTTGGTGGTAGAGGATGTCTTTTTCAAATGATTGTACAGTCATCCCTAATGCATAAGGTGGAAGAGTCCCAATTGGGAGATCTAGAGGTGGAGGTTTGGAGAGACTGAGTTGTTTGTGGTGATACCCCTGATGGTTGGTCGGAGGATGAACAACACCGAGTGTTGTATCATGGAAGGATTTTTGTTCCCTTGATGATGTGCGTGATGGTTCTCTGAGAGTTCCATAGTTCACCTTTAGAAGTACATCCTGGCATGACCAAGATGTACCAATCCTTGAGGAGGATTCAGTTGTGGTGGCCTAGGATGAAGTGTGCGGTTGTGGAGTTTGTGTCTCGATGTTTAGTCTGCTAGAAGGTGAAGGTTGAACACCGTGTTCCAGGTGGTCTTCTCCAGCCATTATAGATTCATCAGTGGAGTTGGGAGGAAATATCAATGGAATTTGTTACTGGTTTACCTTGAGCTCCAGGAGGACATGATGCTATTTCAGTAGTAGTGGATTGTTTAACAAAATCGGCCCACATCATAGCGATCAAGGAGTCGAGTTCAGTGAATTCTTTTCGAGGCAATATCTAGAGGATGTGGTGAGACTTCATGGAGTCCCTAGGATGATAATTTCTGGTCGAGATCCTTGTATTACCTCCAGGGTGTGGAGAGGTCTTCAACATGATATCAGTTCTCAAATATTCTTAGCACTGCTTTTTATCCTCAAACGGATGGACAGACAGAGCGAACCATCCAGACTCTTGAAGACATGATATTCTCTTGTGTTCTTGATTTTGGAGGCTCATGTATGAGGAACATACCCTTGGTGAAGATCTCTTACAATAATAGTTTTCACTCCACCATCGGTATGGTGTCGTTTGAAGCATTGTATTGTCGGACTTACCGTTATCCATTGTGGTGGACTGGGGTCAAAGAGTCAGAAATTCTCAGACTGGATCTAGTGTAGAATACAACCGAGATGGTCCAGGTGATTCATGAGAGGATGAAGAAAGCGCAAGATCGTCAGAAATCTTATGTTGATGAAAGGAGGAGACCCTTGGAGTTTAATGTTGGGGATCATGTGTTTCTAAAGGTGACTCTCCATCATGGTAAGCAAAGTATTGGTCTTGGAAGTATGATTTCTCCCTGGTTTGTTGGGCCTTTCTAGGTGTTAGATCATGTTGGAGCTGTGGCGTATCATGTAGAACTTCCCCCGCAGATGAGCCAGATACATGATGTTTTCAATGTATCATAGCTCCTTCGTTATCTTCATGATGACTCTCACATCATTGATTGGGGATACATCGATATTGATGATGATTCAACCTTTGGGGAGTGACCTATGGAGATCCAAGACCACAAGGAGAAGTTGTTGTGTGGGCGTTCAATCCCCTTAGTTCATGTCTTGTGGTGACACGATGGAATAGAGGAGAGTACCTGGGAACGTGATTTACAGATACGTCCTTAGAACCCAGACCTGTTTGCTGTTTAAATATTTTCATTTAACAATGTTCCCTATGTGGTTAGACCTTTCATGTCTTATTTAAGAATTTCTTTTTTTTGATTTTTTTGCCTTTCTCTCTTTTGATAGGTATCTCGATGGGTGGTTGTTTGGACCCCGTTTCTTTTTTTTGTCTCTTTAGATTGGTTTTGAATTTTCGAGGACAAGAATGTTTTGAGAGGTATCTGATGTAATGTCCTGGACCTCTCTAGTCCATCACAATGTAAAAATATGGTGTTTGAGGTGTTCCGGGAGGTCAACGTGACTTATCCCCAATAAATTTTTCCAAATTTCCAATTCTGTGAACAGTTCCATCAGTGAAAAGTTCTGTCGGTAACCCCTAACAGTAACCTCTATCGGTAACCCATAACGGTAGGTGAACAGTGTTCTATCGGTGAGGTTCAGTGAACAGTGTTCTATCAGTGAGGATATAGTGAAAAATGTTCTATTAGTGAGGATTTAGTGAACAATGTTCTATCAGTGAGGATTTAGTGAACATTGTTCTATCATTGAAGTTCAGTGAACAATGTTCTATCAGTGAGGATTTAGTGAACAATGTTCTATCAGGGAGGTGTTAGTGAACAGTGTTCTGCCAGTGTGGTTCTAACAACAGACATCTAATAGAGTAATTCTAATAGCGTAATTCTAACAGTGGACATCTAATAGTGGACTTCTAACATCAGACTTCTAACAGCGGATTTCTGACAGTGGACTTTGAACAGTGTTTCCAGCTTCCTACAGTTTCACCCTTTTGACATTTCCTTTGATGTAAAATACATTATAAGCCTTATTTTAAGGACACTGAAGGACGATTCAAAGGCCATAAATCATATATTAATTATTCCTATATCTTGGGATGTTTTTACTTGGTCAAACCGTGTGGATTAATGTGATCCTCTTTTAATGGGGAATTAAGTGTATCTTAAACTATCACCCCATTAAATCTTCAAAAGGTAAAAGATATCATAGTCTCTTGTTCTTCCACTTTTTTCTTAGCTGTGAGATGATATAACCTTTCAATCCTTCCCATAGGAGTTTCAAAATCAAACATTACTCCTCGGATTGGTTCTGCACCATTATGATTCAATCGAGCAGTATTGGTCAATCTTCCATATAAGGTATGTTTTATCGTCGTTCCTTTGGGGATCATCTCCTCCTGTTACTCCATTACATATTATAGCATGTAATATCCATTCTTTTAATGGGGTGTTCCTTTTGGTGTTTGGTTAGTGTGGTCGTACCGTGGCATCCTTGGGTGGATGTAGCTATCGCAAGAGAAAGATCGTGACCCGTTGTGGGGATAAAGAACATGAGGAACTGTTTAAGGTAGGGGATTCGTTGCTTCTCTTTCTTTTACATGAAACTGTATTGTTAGCGTGTTTAACCCCACTGGATGACAATGGAATTGACATAATAAATATTTTAACCTGATGAATAAATTGATATCGATCGTATGTTATTGCCTATAGTTTTTCTATATAGTGTGATATATATTGTTTCTTTTCTTAGATTTTTGTTCTTGATGGAAATTAGTAATGAACGTAAATAGGGATTAATTGATAATTGTTGGCTAAAGAAAAAGAGGCATGAAAACGAATCTAGTTCTTATTGTAATTTCATGTTAATAAAATTGGTGCAGTAAGCATGTCTATTTATTTGTGTTAAATTACTGGTTAGGTTTCCCAAATTTGGAACCATTGAATAATAAATTGGTTAATCCAAGATTGATTAAAGAACTGGTGGTTGTTAAAAGATAATTGCTTGTAGGGTTCTGAGTTACCCTCTTGTTTGTTTAATGGCCAAGAGAAAATTGTGTAGATGTTTCTTTTACTACTTCTTGTGTTTTAATGTGAGCCTGGATTGTTGTGGTAATATGTGGAGGAATAGAGAACATTTTGGTTGTGGAATTAGATAACGCCTAGAGTGGCGAGATGTGTCGGATTATGTATGTGGGTGTCAGGGAGGACACCCGAGAAGAAGGAATGTGATGTATGTGATTGTCAGATGTCTTCTGTTTCTTTTTGTTGTTTATCTGCATTACTTTTACCCACTTCTCAAGGTAGCTGGTCTTACTTACCCTTCTTCCAAAAGAGGAAAAGACACACAAGGTATGCCACTTTTTTTCCATTTTTAGCTTCTCAAGGAAGGATGGGTTTATTCTCTTCCTATAATTTGCAAAGACTTGATGGGTAGTACATCTACCAACCGTGTTGAAAAACTTTGTGTTTAGTAGCATAGAAAGTTTTTTTAGAATGCCTCAGAATGTGGGAAAGTAATTCTATAATGAATAATTGAATAAATGGTGTTAACCTGTGGGGATGGAGTTACTCGAGCATAATGATTTGGTTATAATTTTGAAGAAACAATTGACATTGGGTGTGATGCTAGTACAACTTAATGAGGAATTTTTCATGGTTAATTAATGTATAATGAATTTAATTAACATAAAGTGGAACTAAAAAAGGGAATGAATTAATCTAATAATTCTATTTAAATGGTTGTGTGCATATAGGACACCTAGTCTTAGAAGTAATAGCCTGGAGTCAGAGAAACGTTAGTTGTAGTGTTCCTAATACTAGGTTATTCCCATAGTGAGGATGTGAGTTATAGTATATTTTGTAATTTTTGTGTTTCTATACGCTACTTCCCCCTTTTAATAAGGGAAACTGACACCCCGGGGATTCTGAGCCCTTGGGTGTGTTTTCCCCAACATTCTGATGGGAGGATGGATGGTTGACTACCTCCTTTGGCCCCACTCTCTTATCTTGGTAGTTACTTGTGCTGGTAGGCACATTGGTTACTTTTCTCCATATATGTGTGTAGTGGGATGTAATGGCTTGTTCTTATTAACACACATATATTCTAGATATAGTTTTCTATGGACTACTATAGGTGTTACGTGTATAGGCTGTGATGACTTGAGGATCCTTACTCGGTGTATGGGCTGTAATGGCTTGATGTATAAAACTCGATGTATGATACACGTTTTGCGAGCTATGGTGGATCCCAGAAAATACATGCTTACTTTGGTTTGTGGATGTGTTGGTTTTGTTCCATGAGGTGCATATTTTGGTGCTTCTCCCAGGTATCTATGGGCAATCCTTTTTGGAGAGAGATGCTCAGGACATGCGACGTTGGGGAAAAGTGGAAAACCAGAGGGGAAGTAGTAGCGGGGTACCCTTGATATTATTTATTATATGATATATTCTACTATGCGTTACTTGGTGAGAGTATCCATGGTGAGGTCGTGAACTTAGTATACCTGTTTACGTGATGAGTTAGTTTCAGTTGTTGTTCACTGTGATTTAGAATGTTTTCTTTACTTTTTCACAAGAGGCTTTGGGGAGGATCCTACTGAGTATACTATTATACTCACCCAATGTATATATATAAAGTATTTTTCAGGTCACTTGGAGCAGGTTGGAGATCAGGCTGGTGTTTACTAGCTTGTGGTTACAGGAGCAGTTCGGGCTTGTGGTTGCTGATGTTTTTACTTTCATTTGTGTACTTGGAGTTTTTCCCCGTTCAGTTTTAGTAATTCTGCATGACATTTAATATGTGTACTTGGGTTTTCATTTATATTACAGTCTGATTTGGAGTTGATTGGGGTCTATATTATCTCTCTTTTCTGCATGTGTTCTCTTAGAGGGTAATGCCTCCCATTTTGTGTGTTACTATACCCTTGGTGCTAGTCGCCAACCCGAGGGCTACTGGAGGCGGGACTCAGGGGTCATTATCTCCCTTCTGACATTACCGACCCAAGAGGGGTACACTTTGGGGGGGAGTTCATGACAACAATAGTATTGAACCATGCTCTCCCACTTCATGACAACAAGGTCAATAATTTTTTCACTCCCACACTTAAAAAATTATTTGTTTAGAAATAAATACATTATAATTGATGTAGAATTCTATTATAATATCATATTATATTTATTTTGAAGTAAAACAATAAAAAAATGAATCATATTAAAAGAAATATTTATTTCTATAAATAGAATTGAAAAGGGATCCACATCAGTTTATTGGTCATCAAAATAATAGAGGAGTAGTGTAATTTTCTCACATCACTTAATCTCTCCATTTTAGTTTTTGTTGAATTTTGATTAAGAATTTTAGTATCGTTTTGAACAGAGTCCCAATGGTAATAGTATTAATATATCATTGATAAATTCATGTTTTATTATTATTAAATATCACTATTATTATATAATTTTCTAATATTTGTGAATATAATTAATGAAAAACCACCAAAACATTTTCATTAGAAATAATTACATTATAAATATAGAAAATATTTAATATTTCTGAAAATATCTATAATTAAACTATGCTAAAAAATTATCTTAAAAAATGATTTTATTAAAACCAATTTTGTATTTAGGTAATTTTATCCAATTAATGATAACAAATAATCATCCACTAAATATTTAAAATTTACATGTGAAAGAATAATATAACCATATTTCCTTATGTAAAAATTGTCACGACCCGTCCTCAAAAGCCATGTCATGACTACCCCAAGCCCGTCTTCCATAGGCCATCGGCTGGTGACTAGCACCAAAGGCGTAAATCCTGATAAAAAGGGGAAGGCATTTCCATATAGAGTAAACAAAAACCATAGAGTAAGCCAACATAAGTAAACACTAAGTAAAACTGGGTACAATAGTAAGTGCGGAAAGTAAATGGGCCAGAATACAAACCCAAACTGAAAGTAAAGTACAACTGGAAAGAAAGTACAACAACTGAAAGTAAAGCAGTAACGTCGAGCCGTCCATTGGATGTCCCGCCTGAAGGGTGGGTACAGATAGCCTCCTCAGCTCCTCGGGTCTAGCCATTCGCTCTGTGTACATCCCGCCCAGTATTCCACCTCCAGGTACCGACCTGCTACACAAGCCTCAGCCACGATCAGCACTGTCCATCGTCTGCATCCAAAATAATGTAGTGGGGGCATAGCTTATGCAGGGGTGACTATACGCTACTCAGTAGGGACCTAGAGACCCCCGAAGGTCTCCCAGAATCCACAAAGGATAATCCACAAAGGAAATATAGAATCATGAAGTAACATCCAACACTACTTAGGCATATTCCCATACATATACCTAACTCATCAATACCAGTTCGGCTCCAACATCCGAGCCCAAGTTCGATCACGTCCACACAGGATAGTACAACCCAATCCACATAGGATAGCACAACACAATCCACATAGGAAATCAAGTCAATCTATCGAAGATAATTACTGAAAGTCAAGACTCAACTCACACAGGTATACTTCTTCGTAAGGTAATAGAGATGATCAGATGTAGCCACCGATTCATCTAAGATGGGACCCACATAGGATACTAAACCAGCTAAACTGTCAAACCCACATAGGATACAGACCTGCTACTCTGCCAGACCCATGTAGGATAGTAAGAACATAGTCAAACACTGCCAGACCCACATAAGATACAAGAACAGTAGTCATCGTCGTCGAACCCACGAAGGATTTCAGTACGGTCTTCATCGCTGCCGAACCCACAAAGGATTTCAGTGCATTCTTCATCGCCATTGAACCCATTGAGGATTTCAGTATGGTCTTCATCACTGCTGAACCCACGGAGGATTTCAATGCAGTCGTCGTCACTACCGAACCCATGAGGATTTCAGTGTGGTCATCATCGTCGTCGAAGTCACAGCCAGGTCAAGGGTTCCCGCACACAACATGCTCAATTCCAGGAGGGTCTTCTCCACAAGCCAAGGGGTCGATACATCAACTGAAACGTAGTCCGAAGTTGATGTATCTCAAAGTTCCGTCTCGACGAGAGGAACTCAACGTGAGAGACGACGAGTTAATTAGACGGCCGGTCTGAGAGTTATTGGCATTTTCGTTCGAGGGGCCCGGTTGGTTTTTAAGTCAAAACCAACCCGACCATACTCCAAATACATCCAAACCTTGAGCAGAGTAAACCAAAAGGTCCGTCTCACTAAGATAAATCCAACAAAGTCGATGACACGTCAATCAGACGTCCGGAGCTCAAGTTATAAGCGTTTCCGCTCCGAGGGCCCGGTTGGTTTCATGTTCGAACCAACCTGGACATAACAAAAGTTCTTCTAATCCATGAGTGTAATATAAAGAAACGACCACCTTAATCCAAGGATCACATCTCAACTGACAGTGCATCGATCGGAGGTCTGTATCCCAAGATATGGTCAAAATAACGAACCTGTTCGGTTTTAGGGGGTTTTGGGCATGGATCGACCCGGCCCGAGACACCCTGGGTCGGCCCGAACCAGGTCGACCCGAACCGGGTCTCGGTCCAACCCATTAGGGTACAGCATAGCCCTGTGGGCACAGCCCGGCCCAGCCCAACCGGTGCAGCCCAGCCCGGTGCGACCGGTCCGGCCTGGGCGGCTGGTTGGCCTGGAGAAGGTACGGCCCGGTGTGGCTAACTCGGCGCTGGCTGAGTTTCCGCGGAAGGGGGGGTGCTGCCCCCTGATTGAAACTGTGGCCCCCACGTGGGGGCCGCTCCCTTTTCCATATGGGGGTTACGACCCCCGGTTTTTGGATCTGGCCGCCCGAAACGGCCGGCCAGGGTGTCCCGGGGGACCAGCCGGTCCTGCCCCCTGTGCACCGGCGGCTGGGGGCTCCGGCTGCCTCTCCTGCTCTGCCGCAGCCAAAGGCTGCGACCTTGGTCCGACCAGCGCGGCGCAATGGCATCTTGCCCCTCTGTCGCGGCCCCGCTCTGGCTGCAGTCTCTTCGTGGTTCTTCGGCGTGGCGCGACGGCGCCATGCCCCTTTGCCATGGCCTGACTCCGGCCACGGATTCTTTCAGTCACAACAGAGGGGCGCGACAGCGCCGCGCTTCTTCGCTGCATTCCTCTATATTTCCGCGTGGTGACATTGCACCACGCCGCCATCTTTCATGCAACAACGAACAACATCAAAGGGGAAGGAGGGTCGGCTGTGTTTGTGCGGTCCAACCTCCTCCCATTAAAAAAGATAACAGGCGGCCCAAAATAAAAGACGAAGAATGAAAAGAATAATCATGAACAAAATTCCAGACCCCTACCTCGATGAAGTTGTCAAATGAGGATCGTTGAGGGAAAAGGACGTTGCGGAAGACGGTGTCGCCGAAGACGGCGTCGCGGATCGATGCTCCATAAGCATCATCAGCATTCACCCGAAGAAAGATGCGGCGCATCGTCATTCTCCGAAGAAGGTGTCTCTCGCCGGCTGCAGAGAAGAGAGGATATGGCACGACGATTCCCCTGCGGTGATGGAGTTCTTCGTCGAAGACTCAGCGTTCTTCACGTTCTTCGACGAGGATGAAGATATTCCTCAGGAGAGAAAGAGTCCTCTCCTTTCCGCACAACGAAACAAAAACCCAATAAAATAAGTCATTGTCTTATTTTATTAACACACGCAAGCCATTAATTTGAAATTCAAAAGATATCATTCAATTAATTGTCTTAATTTATGAGCGTTAAAAAATTCAAATTAATTTGAGGGTTGACTTTCCATTAAAAAGGGGTTGCGGGTGAGTTACAAAATTAATGCACATGGGAGGTTAAAAGGGAAAAAAGGGGGCGGGGCTCGTGTGGGACCCACCTCACTAATATCCTACCAAGCGGAGTTAGGATATCAGTGGGTCCCACTCCAACCACCATGCCTGGGTTATCACTACTTAGAATGGAAATAAAATTTGTAGCACAATATTTTATTTTATTCTTTAGTTAACCCATTTAATTAATAATTTAACCCGAGAAAACGCAACTCTGGAAAAGGTGTTCTTAAGAAATTACCAGCACTACGGTTCATCGGTGTCCTCAGATTTTGATTCCAATCAATGGTTCAAATGTTAGGAAATCCCGCTCGTTCGTTCACTGAACCAACCTGAGCTAAACTTCGGAAAATGATTCCGGGAACACCGGGCCTCGGAATCTAGTGCCGTCAGAAACTGCATACTCATAAATTCACAAAGAAAATTAAGAAAAAAATATCCCTTGAAATTTATGGGTCCTTACATTACTCCCACCTCAGGTATTTACATCCCCGTAAAGATACATCATAAACTAGGGGAACAAATGTGGGTACTGAGCACGCATTTGAGCCTCCCGCTCCCAAGTGATCTACTGGGGGTTCCCGTGCTGCCATCTAATGCGCACTAGAGGAATCGACCACCCACGTAGGACCCGCTCCTGTCGATCCTCGATCTCCACTGGGACCTCTGCAAATGTCGCCCCATCGTCAATGTCCAACTCCCCATGGTCGATGATATGCGTCGGGTCATGCACGTATCTCATCAGCTGAGATACGTGGAAGACTTCGTACACCCAGTGCAACTGAGGTGGTAGAGCCAGGCGATAATCCACCTTGCCTATCCTGCTGACAACCTGGAACGGTCCGATGAAGCACGGAGATAACTTTCCGCCCCGGCCAAGTCTCTGTAATCCACGTCAAGGTGAGACGTGCAAGAAAATGTGGTCTCCATCCTCGAACTCCAGTGGCCTCCACCTCCTGTCAACATATGACTTCTATAGGCTCTGAGCTATCCTCATCCGCTCCTGGATGACCTGGACCTTCTCTGTCGTGGCCTGGACCATCTTCGGTCCCACAAGTGTGACTCCCCAGGGTCTGTCCAGCACAGAGGTGATCTACAAGGTCGGTCCTACAATGCCTCGTATGGTGTCATCCCGATGGTGGAGTGGTATCTGTTGTTGTACGTGAACTCCACCAAGGGTAGGTGGTTCTCCTAGCTGTGACCAAAGTCAAGGACACATGCACAGAGCATGTCCTCGAGAGTCTGAATGGTCCTCTAAGTTTGACCAACCATCTGTGGGTGAAAGGCGGTGCTCAGACGTAGCTGTGTCCCGAATGCCTCCTGCAACACCTTCCAAAGCCGGGAAGAAAAGCGAGAATCTTGATCAAAGATGATAAATGATGGCACACCATGAAGCCATACAATCTCCCGAACATAGAGACGTCTCAAGCTCTCTACTGAGCCCAACTCTCTGATGGGTAAGATGTGATCCAACTTGGTGAGTCGGTTGACAATCACCCAAATGGAGTCGTGAACTTTGGAAGTACATGGAATTCCAGTCACGAAATCCATAGATATACCATCCCACTTCCACTCCGGGACCTCCAAGGGATGTACCAAGCCTGCTGGTACCTGGTGCTCCGCCTTCACCTGCTGGAAGGTGAGGCATCGAGAAACAAACTCCGCTACAGCCTTCTTCATACCCGGCCACCAGTGCTAACGTCTGAGATCCTGGTATATCTTTGCCACTCCTGGATGTAATGATAAAGGGGAAGTGTGAATCTCCCTCAGCACCTCCTCCCATAAAGCAGTTGGTACCATGGTACATCCTCAGAAAAGGACATCGTGCTCTCCTCCTATAGAGAATCCATCAGGTGCCTGTCCTGAGGATATCTGTGCACGCCACGTCTCATATTCAACATCCCCACATTGTGCCTATCTAACCTGATGTAGTAGTTGAGGAGTAACTGTGAGTGACAAAAGAAAGGCAGCTCCATCTCTATCCACGATGGATATCTGCAAAGCGGCTAGCTGCTTCGTAGCCTCTCCAAGTAGTTGAATGCCCGTCCTCCTGCGGAGAGCATCAGATACTACGTTCCCCTTTCTAGGAGTATATACTATCTCAAATTCATAGTCCTTGAGGAAATCGAGCAATCACCGCTGTCTCAGGTTCAGGTCATTCTGCAAGAAGATATACCTGAGACTCTAGTGGTCAGAGTAGACTGTAAAGCGCTCCCCCATCAGATAGTGTCGCCACATCTTCAGAGCGAAGACCACTGCTTCTAAATCCAGGTCATGGGTAGCATAGTTCTACTCATGCTTCCTCAACTGTCATGATCCATAGGCGATCACTGCTCACTCCTACATCAGGACACATCCAAGTCAGGTCCTTGATGCATCGCAGTAGACTATGTACCCTACTCCCTCCTCCGGTATCCTCAAGATAGGTGCGTTGGTCAATCTCTTTCTCAGCTCACGGAAGATCTTCTGACATCTATCTGACCACACGAAGGGTTTCCCCTTCTTCGTCAAAGCCGAAAGCGGTGCCGCAACTCCATAGAAGTCTGGCACGAATCTCCGGTAGTACCTAGCTAGCCCCAAGAAACTATGCACCTCCGTCACGCTCCTAGGTGGCTCCCAAGCTAGCACTGCCTCGATCTTCAAAGGGTCCACCGCAACTCATGCCTCAGAGATGACGTGTCCAAAGAAGTGGACCTCACGTAACCATAACTGACACTTCGAGAGCTTACCATAATGCTGGTGCTCTCGGAGTGTGTCCAGTACAACCCGCAAGTGATAGGCGTGCTCCTCCTTAGTGGTCGAGTATATCAAAATGTCGTCGATGAAGACAACGACAAATCGATCGAGGTATAGCTGAAATATCTTGTTCATGAGACCCATGAACACTGATGGAGCATTGGTTATGCCGAAAGGGACAACCAATAACTCATAGTGGCCATACCGACATCTAAAGGCCATCTTCTGCACATCCTCGTCCCGAACTCTGAGCTGAGGATAGCCTGATCAAAGGTCTATCTTTGAGAACCAACGTGCTCCCTTGAGCTGATCTAAGAGGTCGTCAATCCTTAGTAGCGGATAATTGTTCATCATGGTCACCTGGTTCAGACGACGATAGTCGACACACAGTCGCAAGCTCTCGTCCGCCTTCTTGGCGAACAATATCAGGGAAGCCCAGGGTGAAACACTGGGTCGGATGAATCCCTTTCTCTGTAAGTCCTCCAGCTGTACCCGTAGCTCTCGAAGCTTAGCGGGAGCAAATTGATATGCTGGAGTGGATATCGGGGTTTTCATGGGGTACATGTCAATATATAATCCTACCTCTCCTTAAAGAGGTAGTCCTGGAACGTCGTTAGGGAAAACATCCGCATATTGATCCACCACTGCAGGAAAACTAGGACTCTGCATGTCAACTGATTCTAGGATGTGGCTAGCCAACTGATGAGTGATCGGCTGTCCTCTCCTCTACGTGAGTCCTTCCTGTGCTGCTAAGGTTCCCTTCTCACTGGTGAAGGTGAACCTACTCCAATCGGTACAAACACATCACACCTTGTGCCTAATACAGTCGATCTGAGCATGGACTGTAGATAACCAATCCGTGCCCAAGATGACGTCGTAAGGCCTCGACGCCGCTACAAGAAGATCCCACCCGAAGCTCTAGCCTCCTAGAGTAAGCACACACTGTCGGCACCAGTGCATAATCATCGAGTCTGCTCCCGTAGGAGTCTCTAATCGTAAGGATTGAGCCGATGGCTCTGTCGGAATCTCCGAGCTCCGACCAAGGGCAGCGGCAATGAAATATTGACTCGCTCCTATGTCTATAAGAACTAAAGAAAGGGTGGAGTAGACACAGATAGTACCTTGATTCATATCTGGAGTGTCGTGGTCATAGGCCTCCGCTGCCTGTAGCTGAGCCTGTCTATACCCGCCAGCTCCCTGTGCTCACGGTGGACCTCCTGGTGGTGGTGGTGGTAATGCCTCAAAGCGTCGCCCACCACCTGCTTCTCAGCCAGCTCCCCTGCCTCGTCCGCCTGCTCTCTGCAGACCACAACAGTCGACCCTCTACCTCTGCCTGGGTGGCCCCTCAACCATCTGCTGCTCCTTGGTAGAGCGAGTCAGGCAGTCACGAGCCATGTGGACCTGCCCGACGCATGCGTAGCGCTGTCTGCTCCTCGGAAGGCTGGCTCTGCGCCGTGTGCCCCGCACCTCTGAGCCAGTGTCCTGAGGTCGTTCGCCTGATGGTCTGGTCCGCTTGGACCCATGTGACGTCCGTCCACTGCAAGCTGCAGATGACTCTGCTACATGCCGCACTACGGTAGGTGTCGCTGCTGGTGTAGGCTCAACAAGAAAGCTCCCTACGAGAAGGGCTCGCTCCAGTACTCCTGCCTGGGTCAGAATGCTGAGGGAGATCATCGATGCCCTGATCTCATGCCTCAATCCCTGCTCGAAGGTCCAAGCCCGGAAGAATGGGTCCCGTACCATATCCGTTGAATAGAGTGAGAGATTGGTAAATATTGCCGAGTATTGGGCTACCGTCATGCTACCCTACTGCAACTGTAGTAGCTCCTGGATTCGCACCGCACGGAGGGTCGCTAGGATGAACTCCGAGCAGAAGAGGATCTCAAAGTCCATTCAGAGGAGAGATTCCTCGTCCTTCACTTGGAGAATCAAGCTCCACCATCTGCCTACTGCCGTGTGCAGGAGGCTCGCTGCAAGGATCACCATGAGGTCTGTTAGTGTCCCCACTAGCCTGAAAACTCGAACAACCGCCTCCAGGAAATCTTCGGCTGCCTGAGGGGCCATCTCCCTATGGAAACTGGGTGGTCTTTGACACTGAAACTCATGCAGTGCACTAAGGCGACGTGCACTCTCAGCGGCTCGGGCTGGTAGCATCGGTGGCTTGGCGGGTAGAGGTACTGTCGGTGCCTCCGCTGTAAAAGGGCCTTGCACCGAGGCCTCTTCGCTCGGTGGACTGTCGTCTGGTACAAGGATCGGAACCCTAGCTGGCTGCCGTTGTGGGGCCATCCTGAAAAGAAATAGGTGCACCATGGTCAAAAAAGTATACCTGGTGAGCTGACACAAAGTAATCACAAAGAAAACTTTTGAAACACACATGCAATCAATTTTTTCATGCATTGAGTCGGAAATCAGAAGTCAGGGTCCTAGTGTATGGATACGTCGGCCGCCGCACAAACACTGGACTCCCTGGACTGATAACCACACTCAATACCTTTAACACTATTGCTTCACATAGAAGAAAGATCAGAGTCCTGAGTTCTAAAGTAGAACTGAACTCCTCTGATACCAATTTGTCACGACCCGTCCTCGGGACCCGTGTCGTGACTACCCCAAGCCCTCCTTCCATAGGACAGGGATGGCGACTATCACCAAAGGCATAAATCCCGGTAAAAAGGGGAAGGCATTGCCTTATAGAGTAAATAAACAACACAGAGTAAGCCAGCATAAGTAAACACTAAGTAAAAATGGGTATAATAATAAGTCCGGAATGTAAATGGGCCAGAATACAAACCCAAACTGAAAGTAAAGTACAACTGGAAAGAAAGTACAACAACTGAAGGTAAAGCAGCAATGTCGAGCCTTCCACTAGAAGTCCCGCCTGAAGGGTGGGTACAGATAGACTTCGCAGCTCCTCGGGTCCAGCCGTCAGCTCCTTGTATGTCCCGCCCAGTGGTCCACCTCCAGGTACAGAACTTCTCCACAAGCCTCAGCCACGATCAGCACTGTCCGTCGTCTGCATCCAAAACAATGTAGTGCGGGCATAGCCCGTGCAGGAGTGAGTATACACTACTCAGTAGGCACCCCAAGACCCTCGAAGGTCTCCCAGAATCCACAACGGATAATCCACAAAGGAAAGATACAATCACGAAGTAACATCCAGCACTAATTAGGTATATGCCCATACATATACCTAAGTCATCAATTCTAGTTCGGCTCCATCATCCGAGCCCAAGTTCGATCACGTCCACGTAGGATAGTACAACCCAATCCACACAGAAAAGCACAACACAATCCACATAGGAAAGAAAGTCAATCATATCGAATATAATGACTGAAAGTCAAGACTCATCTCACACAGGTATACTTCTTCGTAAGGTAATAGAGATGATCAGATGTAGCCACTGATTCATCTAAGCTGGGAGCCACATAGGATACTAAACCAGGTAAGCTGTCAGGCCCACATAGGATACAGACCAGCTACTCTGCCAGACCCATGTAGGATAGCAAGAACAGAGTCAAACACTTCCAGACCCACGTAGGATACAAGAACAGTAGTAATCGCCTTCGAACCCACGGAGGATTTCAGTACATTCTTCATCACTACCGAACCCACATCGGATTTCAGTTCAGTCTTCATCGTCGTCGAACCCATAGAGGATTTCAGTACGGTCTTCATCGCTGCCGAACCCACGGAGGATTTCAGTGCAGTCTTCGTCACTGCCGAACCCATGGAGGATTTCAGTGAAGTCATCGTCGTCGTCGTAGTCGCACCTAGCTCTAGTGTTCCCGCACACGGCATGCTCGATTCCAGGAGGGTCTGCTCCACGAGCTAAGGGGTCGAAAAATCAAATGAAACATAGTCCAGAGTTGATGTATCTCAATGTTCCGTCTTGAAAAGAGGAACTCAACGTGAGAGACGGCGCGTCAATCAGACGCCCGATCTGAGAGTTATTGGCTTTTTCATTCTAGGGTCTCGGTTGGTTTTTAAGTCAAAACAAACCCAACTAGACTCCAACTATGTCCAAAGATCAAGCTTAGTATGCCAAGAGGTCTATCTCACTAAGAGGAATCCAAAAAAGTCGACGACACATCAATCGGACGTCCGGAGCTCAAGTTATAAGCGTTTCCGCTCTGAGGGCCCAGTTGGTTTCGTGTTCGAACCAACCCGGCCATACACAAAGTTATCCAAAACCTTGAGTGTAATATACCGAAACGACCGTCTCATTCCAAGGATCTCATCAAAACTAACAATTTGTCGATCGGAGGTCTGTAGCCCAATATATGGGAAAAAGAACGAACATGTTCGGTTTTAGGTGGTTTTCGGCCCAGACCAACCCGGACCGAGACCCCCTGGTCGGCCCGAACCGGTTCAACCCGAACTAGGTCCGAGTTCTCCGATTTAGGGTGCGGTGTGTTCTGGCCAGCATGGCCTGGGCCGGCCCGGTGCGGCTGGTCCGGCCTGGGCGGCCGGTTGGCCTGGCGTTGGCACGACCCGGTGTGGCCAGCTCGGCGCTGGCCGAGCCGCCGCGGAAGGGGGGGGGGCGTGTTGTCCCCCTGATTGAAACCGCGGCCCCCACGTGGGGGCCCCTCCCTTTTCCAGCCGGGGGTTACGACCCCCAGTTTTTGGAACTGGCTAGCTGAAATGGTTGGCCAGGGTGTCGCGCAGGACCAGCCGGTCCCACCCCCTGTGCAACGGTAGCCGGCGGCTCTAGCCGCCTCTCCTGCTCCGCCACGGCCAAATGCCGCGGCCATGGTCTGACCGGCACAGCCCGATGGCACCGCGCGCCTCCGCCGCAGCCCCACTCTGACCGCGGATTCTTTCAATCTCAACAGCGCGGCGCGACGGCGCCGCGCTTCTTCGCCACATTCTTCTATGTTTCCGCATGGTGTCGTTTACCGCACCGTCTTCTTTCGAGCCGTAATGAACAACATCAAATGGGAAGGAGGGTTGGTCATGTTCGTGTGGTCCTATCTCATCCCGTTAAAAAGATAACAGGCGGCCCAAAATAAAAGGTGAAGAATGGAAAGAATAATCCGGAACAAAATTCCAAACCCCTACCTCGATGAAGTCGTCGAACGAGGTTCGTCGTGGGAAAAGGATGTCGCGGAAGACAACGTTGCGGAAGACGGCGTTGCAGAAGACGACATTGTGGAAGACGGCATCGCGGAAGACAGCGTCGCGGATCGATGCTCCGTAAGCATCGTCAGCGTTCGCCCGATGAAAGATGTGGCGCGTCGTCATTCTCCAAAGAGGGTGTCTCTCGCTAGCTGCAGAGAAGAGAGGAGATGGCACGACGATTCCCCTGCGGTGATGGAGTTCTTCATCGAAGACTCGGCATTCTTCACGTTCTTCGACAAGGATGAAGATATTCCTCAAGTGCGCAAGAGTCCTCTCCTTTCCACACAATGAAACAACAACCCAATAAAATATGTCATTGTCTTATTTTATTAACACACGCAAGCCATTAAATTGAAATTCAAAAGATCTCATTCAAATAATTGTCTTAATTGAAGAGTGTTAAAAAATTCAAATTAATTTGATGGTTGACATTCCATTAAAAAGGGGTTGCAGGTGAGTTACAAAATTAAATGCACGTGGGAGGTTAAAAGGAAAAAAAGGGAGTGGGGATTTTATGGGCCCCATCTCACTAATATCCTACCTTGTAGAGTTAGGATATTAGTGGGTCCCACTCCAACCACCATACCTAGGTTATCACTACTTAGAATAGAAATAAAATTTATAGCACAATATTTTATTTTATTTTTTAGTTAACCCATTTAATTAATAACCTCACCTGATAAAATGAAACTCCGGAAAAGGTGTTTTTAAGCAAATACCGGCGCTGCGGTTTAATCGATGTCCTCGGATTTTGATTCCAAGCACCAGTTCAAAAGTTAGGAAAACCCGCTCGTTCGTTCAGTGAACGTACCCGAGCTAAACTTCGGAACATGATTCCGGGCACACCGGACCGCAGAATCGTGTGCCGTCAGAAACTGCGTACTCGTAAAATCCCAAAGAAAATTAAGAAAAAACATTCCCTTGAAATTTACAGGTCTTTACAACAATAACTTTCTTCATGATGAATGTTTAAGAATAAAATTTATACACTATAAATAATAATTATATCGATAAATATGTAAATAAAAATATATCAATCCTTCAATATAATACATAATATATTCTCTTTCAAAATAAAAAACAAATTTTGTTTATAACTCAATATGTATGAGTAATAATTCCATCCATAACTTGTTATATTGAATTGTATGATCTCATACAATTGAAATATTATGATATATACAATTAAACCATGCCTCAAAAAACATAAGTATGAGTAGATTTCTCATATATAAGATCATGTTTTATTAATATTTCTCTACATAACTTTCCGAGAACTGGACTAGAAGTATCATTATAAATTTTTACAAAGCATTTAAGATCAATATCAACATACATAAGAACCACTCCATTTTGAAATATTCAAAACATATGAGATGTTTCTAATTTTCATTTAATAAATTAAAAAAGTTTTATTATATAAAATATTATATACTTTAAATCCATTATTTATCAGATATTCCATAAAATATAATAGAATTTAACATTGAGAAAATGTCATTAATAAAATAAAAATAGCATTGAATTTTCTCATATTACCTTTATCTATAAAAAAAATAAGGGTATTAGGATTATTAAAACAATGGATGTGGATAATAAATTTAATGTTAGTGATTAAAATTAATTTATGTGTATTTATAATAGTCACCATTTTATTTAAATATGCTTAATGTCTGAAGAAGAGGAATATAAATGAAAAATAAAACCAAACATTTATTATGTGACCATTTGACTTCAACTGTCCAAGAACTACTATTTCAGAGGACTGTATTCCATATATATTATGCTTTCTGTATAACACTATCTTTCATGTGGTAGTGTACTGTCACACCTGGACTTCGCTTGAGGTATGTTTTAAATTTCAATTCTTACCCCATTGTTTTATTTTGTTTTATTTAATTGTTTGGTTGATGTGTCGGCCAAACTCGATGCGAGTTTTTTTCTTTTGCGCTGATAAGTGAGGAATTTTTGACATAAAGAAAAATCATGGGACATGTTTGGAAATTGATTAATAATTTCTCTTAGTGATTTTCCTGATTATCAATGTGTTTTTGTTAAAAAATGAATCTAGATTAATTTACTATATAAGCAGTGCACATTATGTTTTAAAAATATTTTGGTGTGTGTATAGCTTTAAAAGTGTAGTGTAGTGTGAAAATGGTGTGTTTTGTGCACATGCACCCTGTTCGGCTCTTATATAATAATGTGACTTGTTATGTGACCTTTGTTTTTTGGTGAGCACATGGAGGGAATATTGGGGTATTTAGTGGGAAGACTAGGACTAGTGAGCTAGTGTTTGGGAGATGGCTTGGCCCGGTTTCATTTGTAGGATTGACGATTACAACACTAACTAAACATATGATGACTGAGGGTTGTGGTATTCTAAGCCACGTTTTATGAGGGTCTTGGCCTTCTAATACATGTTTCACCGAGTCATGACGTTCTAGGGTCCCACCTATTTCTAGTACTCATAGGGCCTCTCCCATCCTTCGGTGATACCAGTTACTTTTCACACACCAATGATACATGATATGTCACTTGAATTACTACCCAAAATGTGTTTACATTAAACTTATTTTCTTTAAAGTTGTTTTATAAAAACTGTTTTCACAAACGTTGTTATGAATTTCTTACATTCTTTTATTTATCATTGCAAATGCAATTTTCTTTCAATATTTGTGCATGGAATCTTTTCTTGGTGGAATCTTGATGGGAGATTTCTCACACCCTACTTACACCCTTGGGTATAAGTAGACTTGTTTATGTTTGATACAGGTAAGGGTCCAGCATTTGGAAGCGGTGGTTCAGGTTGTTAGCATGCCTCTTGACGTGGAATTGTGGTGGTGGGTTGAGGGTGGTGTCCTCTCATCGAGCAATAGTTTTTGGGTGGGTTTTTGGTCACCATACATTTATTATTGTTTGGGTTTTGGTTTTAGTTGCGACTCAAAAATATGGTTTTGGTTAAAGACTTGTTTGGCTGCAACTTTGACCATTGTTTGGTTTATTCTGTTGGCTACTTTATATTTGTTGACATGGGTAAATCATTCCCACGTTTTATTTTAATACCCGTGCACTTGGACCAGCAAGTGGGGATCTGGAATTCCCTTTCGACCTTGCCGTGGGCCAGTTCGTGTGTTGGTTTGGATAGCGACCCAACTTGGTTCATGAAAAAATGATATTACAACATGGTAATAAATTTAAGCTATTTTGTTATTTTATTTGGTATGAGTCTGGATAAACAAGAGCTAGGATTATCGTGGCTCAAAATTCTGGTAGTGAGTAGGGTGCCTAGCCAGCACACCTCGTGAAAGACTCTGAGTCTCTATGGGATGTCAGGATGTTTGTTTGATTTCTCTTCCATGTGGGACGTGCATTCTACAGACTGTACATGGACATCGGGATGGGAAGAAGATTATGGACACTATGTTACTCTTGAATATTTGGTTTACTGATGATTACTTAGTTTGCTGAAAATTTGACTTTTTCTTTGGATATGATGTATTGATGATGTTCTCTTATGACTGTTGCTCTTTGCAGCAAGATACATCCCCAGAGAGCTTATACACACCCACTGGAGGAAGCCGGAGAGAGTTCTCCCCCACTATTTGATCAGAGATTGGTAGAAGCCGTGGTACAAGCTGTTCAGGCTTTATGATAGGGGGAAACTCCTTCCCCCTCTCATATTCCAGCTAGAAGAGATGGTTCTGGCTCCAAGAAGGATAAATCTCATGAGTTTCTAGATATTAATCCTCCTTCATTCTGAGGTATCTCAGAACCTCAAGAGGCAGAGGAATGGATTGAAATGATAAAGAATATGTTTGAGTTCCTTACATGCCAGAGGAATTCGGTGTAATGTTTTCCCCATTCCAGCTAGAGGGTCCCAGTCTCATGTGGTGGGAATTAGTGATTCAGGCTGGGAGGCATGAGAAGATGAGTTGGAAGGATTTCAAGGCTATCTTTAAAGAGTTGTACTGTCCCATGTTCCTGGCCTACGCCTGATCCTGGGTGTTCATGGATCTTTCACAAGGGGATCAGACATTGATGGAGTTCACAAGGGTATTAGACATTGAAGGAGTATGAAAACCACTTTGTTGAGCTAGTGTGGTACGCGCCTGAGATTGTTTCAAATGAATATTTTAATGCTCGAAAGTTCAAGAAGGGCCTTCGACCAGAAATCCACTCTCAGGTTTTCTTATTGAATCTGGGAACTTATGCAGAAGTGTTTGATCATGCTTTCATGGTCGAGATTGACGAGAGAGGAAAGTTGGGGTTTCCCGGGATAGTTCTAGAGTTTGGCAGCGACAGTTTATCCAAGAAGAGGAGCAAGAATGATGAGTAAAGGAAGAATAGTAATGGAATATCATGTTATCCTCCCAAGCAGACTTCATGTGAGGCTTCTAGTGCAGGGTCTAAGGTGTGAAATCAGTGCGGAAGGGTCGGGAGCATCTGACCTGCATTTCCATACCATCCCATACCTTTCCATGGGTGTGGAATTCTGGGACATATACAGTGCGTCTGCAGGACTGCACGCCCTTACCAGAGTGGGACTTGATCTGTGGATTCCAAAGGGGTATCAGTTTAGTCGGAGTTGACCAAGATGACATGATCTCGGTTTGGTGTCCATGGTGGTAGGACTGGATTGTCGTCAGGGCGGAGCCAAATCAAGGCATATCCTCAGGCGAGTGGTTGTTATCAGGCAGGGACGAGAAATTTTAATGTTGTGGATCAGGCACCGACAGGATCTGATACAAGACCTTCGACTATTTGAGGTACCATTCTGATTGCATCTTCTATAGCTGCAGCTTTATTGGATACTGGTGCTTCAGTTTCTTTTATATCTACAAATCTTGTAAACTTGTTAAGCCATCCAACTGAGATTTTATCTGTTGCAATGGAGTTAGTAACACCACTAGGTAAGAAAAAGGAGCAGGGTCTTAGGTGCTCGTAGTGAGAACTCTCTTTGTTAGGAGTCGATATGGAGTGCGATTTCTTTGTCCTTGATATAGACCTATTAGATGTGATCCTCGACATGGACTGGATGGTGCGCTTTCAGGCACATATTGACTACTATCGGTGTCGAGTTAGCTTTATGGAACCAGATGGCGGTCCTCAATTATTTCTTGGATAATGGGATCATCAGTTGGGTCGAGCGGGACCAACACTATCAGAGTTGTGGAATCTTGCTTATCAATTGTCGTCACTCATACTAGAGGACGATGATGGTGTTTCTCAGGGCATGTTACCTCATGTAGTGGATGATTTCCTAGAGATCATCCTAGATGGTTTTTCAGGCTTACCCCTATAGTGGGATGTGGATTTTTCGATTGAGTAGGAATCGGGAACACAACCTATATCTCTTCCCTCATATCGCATGTCCCCCACCGAATTGAGGGAATTAAAGATACAACTGGACGATTTGGAATCCAAAGGAATCATTCACCTGAGGGTCTCTCCTTTGGCCGCCCTAGTTTTATTCATGAAGAAGGCCGATGGAACCCCCTGGTTGTGCATCGATTACCGAAAATTGAATAAGGTGACCATCAAGAATAAATACCCTTTTCCCCATATTTCCGATTTGTTCGTCCAACTGAATGTGGAAAATTGGTTGTCCAAAATTGACTTGCGGTCTAGTTACCACCAACTCAGGGTGAGAGAAGCATACATTCTGAACACGGGTTTCTGAAGTATGTATGGTCACTTCGAGTATCTAGTCATGCCTTTCGGATTGAAAAACGCTCAGGTAGTTTTCATGGAACTCATGAATAGGGTGTTCCACCAATATCTCGACACCTTTATTGTGGTATTTGTATAAGACATCTTGGTTTATTCTAGACCTGAAGAAGAACATGAGAATCACCTGCGGATTGTTTTAGGCACTTTGAGGGACCACCGCCTGTATGCCAAACTCTTGAAGTGCACATTTTGGATCAAGGAAGTGATGTTTTTGGCGCATGTCATCTCAGAACAGGGGGTTTCAGTGGATCCTGAGAAAATCAGTGTGGTGATGTCGTGGTAACAGCCGAGGAATGTGTTTGAGATCAGGAGTTTTCTTGGCCTGACAGGTTATTATAGGAATTTTGTTTGGGACTTCTCATGGCTTGCCTACTCTATGACTGCACTCACATGGAAAGGGGTGAAGTATGAATAGAGCCCATAGATCTAGGAATCTTTTGAGGAGTTTAATCGGCGGTAAACCACCATGCCTGTGTTGATATTACTATAGCCTAGGTAGGGCTAGGTGGTTTATTGTGATGCTTCAAGTTCAAGCCTTGGGTGTGTACTCATGCAGGATAACCATGTGGTGGCATATGGTTCTCACTAGCTTTGGACGCAAGAGAAGAATTATCCAACTCACGACCTAGAGTTGGCAGCAGTGATGCACGGCCTGGAGACATGGCGTCACTACCTCTTTGAAGAGAAATTTATGACCTATTCTGACCATAAGAGCCTAGCAAACATTCTCTCTTAGAAGGATCTAAATCTGAGGCAGCACCACTGGATCAAGTACCTGTAGGGTTTTGATATTATCATTGTCTATACCCCAGGGTAGGGTAATGTGGTGGCTGATAATTTGAGCGGAAAGGTATCAGTGCAGGCCTTTAAGAAGTCTAGCGATGAGTGGACTTTGATGGGGTTGTTCACCCAGATGCACTTGGAGACCATGGAGCACAACAAAGGTAATTTCAGGGCTAGCATTTAGTTGAATCCCATTTTTCTAGAGTTGATTCAGTGGGAGCATCCTGGTGATGAGTTGTGTCTGCGATCTATGTAGTTTCTTCATGGTGGGGAGACTCCTTCTAATTGGTCTTTGTCTCTCAAGTGGATCTTGTGCTTCAAGGTTCGTGCAGTGGTGTTGTCATCTCTATGGAACATGGTGATGTAGCATAGCCACCAATCTTAGTGGGCTATCAATCCTAGTGCTACCAAGATGTATTACGATGTTTGTCACAAGTTCTGGTGGATGGTATGATATGGGACATAACCAACTTTGTATCGAGATGCTACACTTGTCAAGAGGTTGAAGCAGAAAATCAGAGACCATCTGGCCTGCTCTAGACATTACCCATTCCAATCTGGAAGTGCGACGAGGTTGCCATGGACTTCATTGTTGGTCTACCTCTTACACCTTGGGGGAGGAATTCCATTTGTGTAGTGATTGATCGTTTGACCAATTCATCTCACATTATCATGATCAGAGATAAAATGATGGTGGATGAGCTGGTCTGTTTGTATGTTCAAGAGGTGGTCAGACAACATGGTGTGTCATCAGCGGTTGTTTCTAACAGTGACCCCCGCTTCACCTCTCTATTTTGGGGAGGCCTCTAAAAGGCTTTGGGGTCGTAGATTGAGATGATCACGACATACCATCCTCAGACAGATGGCCAGATAGAGCGGGTGAACCAGATTCTGGAGGACATGCTTCACACATGTGTGTTGGATTTCGGAGGTTCATGGGATAGCCATTTGGGATTTGTCATGTTTTCTTATAATAACAGTAACCAATCCTATATTATAATAGAACACTTTGAGGCACTCTACGGTCAACCTTGTCAGTCTCCCTTGTGATGGGATGAGTTAGGCGAGACCTCACTCTTGGGATCGAACCTTGTTCAGGAGACGTCTGAGAAGGTCATGTTGATTAGAATGCGGTTGCTAAAAGCTCAGAGTCGCCAAAAATCTCGTGCAGATCAGTGGCATCGATACCTTTAGTTTTCAGTGGGTGACAGAGTGTTCTTGAGGGTGGCCCCTCACTTGGGTCACCATCTCTTGGGAAATCAGGGAAAGCGAACACTGAGGTATGTTGGGCCTTTTAAGATTGGTGATCATATTGGCAAGGTGGCATACAGATTAGATTTTCTGTCACATTTGACATCGATTCATGACATATTTCATGTCTCCCAAATGAAAAAGTACAATCCTGATCTGTCGCATGTGTTGAATTGGGAAGAGTTGGATATTGAGGTAGACTTATCAGTGTTTGAGCCACCAGTGCGGATAGTGGATTCTCATGAGAAGGTACTTCACGTAAAGTCCATTCCATTGGTTCATGTTCATTGGCAGCATGGGAATGATGAGCATAAGACCTGGGAGCGGAATAATTTGGATGAGTAGGAGTACCAATTTCTATTCTCTGACCAGGCTTCAAATTGATTTTCTGAGGACGGAATTTTTTCATGGTGGGGAAAATTGTCACACTTGGACATCACTTGAGGTATGTTTTAAATTTCAATTTTTACCCCATAGTTTAATTTGCTTTTATTTAACTGTTTGGTTGATGTTTGGGCCAAACCCGATGCGAGTTTTTCACTTTTGTGCTGCTAAGTGAGCGTTGGTTTGACATCGCTCGATGAACGGGTAGGGCATGGGTGAAGTCATGGGGCTTCGCCAGTTTACTGTGTGGTCTAACTAGTGCACGAATGATTAACTAACTTAATAAAATTAAAATTTTATAGTTAAAATTATTATTATTACTATTACTATTACTATTATTGTTAATGCTATTTTAATTAATATTTTAATTTTGGTAACATTAAAATCTTATCATTTTAATTTTCCTTATTAATATTTGTCATTATATTTTAATTATAATTTTAGATTAGTTTAAATATAATTTTTGTTTTATGTGAGTTTAGTTTTTTTAATTCCTCCCTTCCACTTTTTTATTATCTTTTAACATTTCATTTTCTTTTTTTTCTTTTTCCCTTTTCACCCTCACATTCCCTCCTCGCAGGCACTATTCATCAGCGGCTCTCCCCTAACCCTAGGCGCTGCAACTCCCCTCCCGTTGGACCAGCTCAGCTCCACCCCAGAATGCATCAGACCGGCCTCCCTCTAGCTCTCATTCATGACCCTACGCACCACCCTCTCGCTCTGCCGAGACCGCTGACCGTCCCTGCTGCTCTTCCGCTTGCCCAACCAAAGATGCACCTCCCTATTCCTAGCAGACCTCCTCGGCGACCGCCCCCTGCTACTCCTCCCGCTCGGCCGGCCTTCCCTGCTACTTCCACTGCTGCTCCTCCAGCTCGGCCTGGCCTCCCCCTATTTCCCTCCGGATTGCCCAGCCAACATCACGCACCACTCCTCTTTCGTATAGCCGCACGACACACCTCCTCATCTTCCTCCTGCTTCCCACCAAGCCACACACCTTCTGCCTCCTTCTCAAAACCTTCCCCCCTGGCCGCACTTCCTTCCAGTGAGGCTTCAACCAGTGAAACCTTTTTTTGGCACCCCAATATCATCCGGACAGCCTTTTTTAACCCCTTCCCATAGGTGCGGAACACTTCGGTTTCAATTTCGTTAGCATTGGTGGTGTTGTAAATATTTTTTATGTTGAAATTTATCCAATTTTGATGCATTTGTAATGTGCATTGTTTTTAGAGTGTGTTTTGATTTTTTTGAGCTGCATTGGTGTGTGGTGGTCTTTGCGCACTAATTTTTGTGAGGGTGCGATACTCCGGTAGGTGTTTCCACACACAATTATTATCTGATGATCATTTTCATGTTTGTATAATTATTTCAGCACCATGTTAATTAGTTTTTATTATGGGAAATTAATTGTGAATATGTTTTTAATGTGAATTTAATTTGTTGGATGTGTGTCTAAGTGAATTAGTCCATTTTAATTTTGAAATCCCACCTTGAACTGTTTATCAATGTTTCATGAATTGTTCAATTAGTGTATTAGGAAGTACAGATGATGCCGTTTTGGTTATTTCATGATGTCAAAATGCATTTTTCTATGAAAAAGGTTTTGAGTGAACTTTTGACATAAAGAAAAATCATGTGATATGATAGGAAACTGTTTAATATTTTCTCTTAGTGGTTTTCTTGATTTTCATGTTTTTTATGTTAAACTCTGCATCTAGTTTAATTTAATGTGTAAGCGGTGCAGAGTAAGGTTTAAAAAGAGTTTGGTGTGCTTATGGCTTTAAATGTGTATTACGGTGTGCAAACGGTGTGTTTTGTGTGCATGCACCCTGTTCGACTCTTATGTAGTAATGTGACATGTTATGTGTCCTTTTTTTTAGGTGAGCAACAGGTGGGATGCCTGGGGTATTAGGTGGGGATACTAGGACTTGTGAGCTTTTGTTCTGGATATGGCTTGGCTCGGTCTCACTGGCAGGATTGATTATTTCAACACTAACTAAACATATGATGACTGAGGGTTATGGCCTTCTAAGCTATGTTTTCTGAGGTTCGTGGTATTCTAATCCATGTTTTCTAAGGGTCATGGCCTTCTGAGCTAGGTTTCAACGAGTCTCGGCATTCTCGTGTCCCACCTATTTCTAGTATCCATAGGGCCTCTCCCATCCTTTGGTGCTACTGGTTACCTTACGCACACCAATGATACATGATAAGTCACTTGAGTTACTACCCAATAATGTGTTTGCTTTAAACTAATTTTCTTTAATGTTGTTTTATGAAAACTATTTTCACTAACATTGTTAAGAATTTCTTACTTTCTTTTATTTATCGTTGCAAATTTAATTGTCTTTTAGTATTTGTGTGTGGAATCTGTTCTTCGTGGCATCCTGCTGGGAGATTTCTCACACCCTACTTACACACTTGGGTGTGAGTAGATTTTTTTACATCTGATATGGGTAAGGGTACAACGTTTGGATGTGGTGGTTTAAGTTGTTAAAAGTCCTCTTGACGTGGCGTTGTAGTGGCAGCTTGAGGGCGGTGTCCTCTCATCGGGCGATAGTTTTTGGGTTTGTTTTTTGTCCCCATACTTTTAGTGTTGTTTGGGTTTTGGTTTTAATTGTGACTAAAAAATATGGTTTTAGTTAACGACTTTTTTGGTTGCAACTTTGACTTTTGTTTGGTTTATCTTATTGACTGGTTTATATTTTTTGACTCAGGTAAACTATTCCCAAGGTTTATTTTAATACTCAGGCACTTTTACCATCCTGTGGGGATTGGGAAAGCCCTTTGGGCCTTGCCATGGGCCGTGTCGGGTGTTGGTTCAGTTGGTGACCCGACTTGGTTCATGACATGTACCATCCATTTTATGGAAATTATTGATGTGATTATTCATGTAGTTTTTTCTATATGGAAATTCATTGGATCATATCATCTTTCAGTGATTTTTAAGAGAAAACATCACATTAAGTGTGTTTGAATATATATAATATAATGGATTCTAGAATGAACTAATCCATATTAAAAAAATACACATAAATAACATTAAAGGTTATTTTATGGTTTGAATTATTCTAATTACTCAAATTTTGGTAAGAGTTTAGCATAATAGTTGATAAAAATAGTTTTTTGGTTTTGAATTTAAATAGTCATAGAGTGAGATGTAGTTAAATAATATGGTGATGATTTACTTAACCCATTTGGTAAAATAATCATATTCAAAGTTGAAATAAAGGATAAAATAGATTAAAATATAATGAGAATGAAAATTACACATCACATTTTGTGTTTGAAGTGGTAATTGTTAATCTTTTTATGTGTGTTGAAGAGGTGAATAATTATATACTAGATATATGATTTAATGAAGTTTAAAAAATATAATTTCATCAAGGGAAAATTTCATCATCATGGAAATAAGGATAGAAAAATAAATCAATTTTGGATGATTATGTAATTAAAATAATTAAAATTAAATAATAATTTCAAAGTATATTAGGTGGGGATCTATACAATGTTTGTTATTGCATTTATAGTTCATTGATAGAACCTCATTGTTTTTTCCCATTATGTATTATTATTTCAACGGATTTTATGGTCACGTGGGATTCCAAATCATATCGAGGATGTATCCATTCATTTTAAATGTGTAACCTTTCACATAAGCTGTTATTTTTTTGATAGTTTTTTTGAATGTGATCTATGTTGTTTTGATAAATCACTCAAATAGATGACTGATATTTATTTATATATATAATAATAAAAGATCAAATGAATATATTTTCACTAATTTATCCCTTCCAATTTTTAAACAATCATTAATTATAGTCCACACATTTTAGTCTTACATCATGTTAAAATATTTAATTGAAGATCACAAGGAGAAAAATAATTATTTTATTAATGTTATTTAATATAAATTTCTCTCTCTATTTAATCACTCAATGGAATTAAATGAAAATTAATACCCTAAATCATTGAACATTCCATGTGAATATAAGGTTGTTTTTCAAATTCTTATATCTCTGATGGATAATATTTTTCTACAAATCAACAAATAGATTTCCACATTCAAATAAAAAAATATAATTTTGGAAGAAGAGAATGTTTTCTTATTTATTTCCATTGGGTATTTAGGTGTTTCATATTTTAATTAATGGATTCACCCTTTTTTTAAAGGAAAAAAACAACACAAGATATTAAAAGAAATAGTTAATATGATGTATATGAAATGAATATAATATTATAATTACATTTTAAATGAAATACAGAAAAGTTATTAGAATCATGATAGTTAAACTAATTTTATAAAATGAATGGAATATTCAAAAAGGTAATGTCATAGTAATAGAAGAATCATTTCAAATTTGATAAGATTCATTAGAGGTAATTCATATATATTATGGTGGTTTGGTGGATGATTTGATTAATATTTTAGGGCTATTTTTAATTATATTCAAAATTTTCGATGATATATTAATGATTTATGAATTTTCAAGAATTTTACTTATATAATAATAGACATGTTTGTTGAAAAAGTTTAAATTATTGAAAATCAGGATTTGAATTGATTTCTCTTGGAGTACCATAATATTTATTAGTATATATTATATTATAAAATTTAATTACTTCTATATTGGAGTAAATTTTTAGAAGAAAATCACCTTTAATATCATGAATAATTAGAACACTCTTAATAAGGTTAAATAACAATAATAACTTTTGTATTTTATTTTATTTTGGGATGTTAAATTTAACTTCTCATTTCATGAATCACATAAAGAATTAAAATGTTATATGTTTAATACCATGCGATCTCACCATTGACATTTTTATAAATTTATTTTACATATTAATATAAATTTTTTTATTATAATTTTTTTTCTTGATAAAATTTTTTCCTATTTTTTGAATACCAAATAAAAATGATAGTGATTCTAATAATTTTTTTGTTTTTAATGATGTATCTATTTTGATAAGAAAAATAAAATGTAATAAACTATCTCCAAATTCATAAAGCATAAATTTTAATGAAAATAAAATTATTTATATTTCTATAAGTAAACTATTTAATAGATCAACATATTGTATAAATGAATCAATTAATTACAGGAAGATATAAAATGTGAACATAATCAAATAAACCATCTTTATAAGGGGGCCAACAAAACACATTAAAGAATCATTTAAATAAATAAAAGAAAAAACACTAATATAATATAGTAATTATATGACTTTTTGATCAAATGAAAATTAGATTAAAAGATTCCATGCCTGACAATTTAGACTGAATATGTCAAATTGAAATTTGAATGCATTATTTTATTATAATGCCTATATTTTAATGCAGTTACTGAAAGTTTGAGAATTTATGTGTTTCAAATAATAGGATAAATTCTTGGAATTCATTAAGAATATTTTCTAATTGGTAATTGAAATAGAGCTTCTAAATTATATTAAGAAGATTAAAAATATAGATATAAGAGTTATTACATATATTTTTTTGCTCTATGATTATGACCGATTCATTCATAATCATATTTTTCCTTATCAAATTCTAAAAATAAGAGATAACCCATATTTATTATTCTAGCATTTCTTAGAACATCAAAAATACAATAAAAAATAGAAGAAAACAATAAAGATAAACAAAATTCAATAAGAGATCATGAATCATGAAACTATAATACAATTTCTATAAACTCATATATTTATTTTATATTTAGTTAGCTTTATAAAAAAATTATATCTATTATCTCTCTCATATACTGTTTTTTAGACTACTCTACTTTCTAATTATCATTCATATTTATACTCTGACCAATAATATTATAATATTCTTGAATTAACATATATTACATTATGTACAATAATATTTATAAAAATAATTCTATGTTTTTTATCATTTTATTATATTAAAAACATTTTTATAGTTTTTTACTATCATGTGAATGTGACTAATTTACATCATGGAACTGAACATCTAATTTTTAAATTTTGGTAGTTTATTTTCATTTGGGATTATATTTTTTATCTAATATTAACCCTTTATTTATCATTCTATTTTTACATAAGTAAATTCAATTATGTTTTTTGAAAAAATATTTCTCGGATAGATAACATTTATATGTGATAAATGTAATGTTTTGTTTTTTAAATATAATTAAAAAAGTAATGTTAGTTTAAAATTTTCTAAAATATTTTTTTATCAATTCATATATGATCAATTTTAATGATTCAAATTATACTCAACTATTATATTTCTAATATTGGTTGTGTATCATAAATTGGGAGATCTTAGATTGAATTTAAAAATAATATTTTTAAATATAACCTTTTGAGAACTCAATTCTATCCCACTTGAGAAATTCATTGTGACCATTATTTTGAATCATATATATTTATTTCCAGTACCATATTTTACATTTTTGTTTAAGTAAGTTACATTATTTAAATATATTTCACCAATTCATCTATGAATGATCATAATTTATTTTAATTATAATATTTTATTATTAGATAAACGTATATACATGAATGAATTATAACCAATGAAACATCATGAATTAATGTCTAGAACTATTTTCAATGAAAAATAAAATAAAAATATATATCAATAGCATGGGTTTTTCGTTTTTACTATTATAGACGAACAATATATAAAATTAAAAAATCATAAACGTTAATATTTTAATTTTACAAGGATTTTAGAGGATTTTAATAATAATTAAATTAATGAATTATATATTGTGTTACGGGAAAATTAATTTAACAGAATCTTTGGATGTGCTTCTAATTCCTAAATTTGAGTTTCACCTTTTGTTTCTTAGTAAGGAACATCAGAATTCAATGAAATGTGCATCAATACATATGCAGTTATGTGTGATTCATTTCAAAAATAATTTTGATGAATCTATTTTTAAAATATATCATAGTTAAATGAAATAATTAATATAATTTTTTACATGGAAAAGATATGGCTGGAATGAAGAAAGTACTATAGATTTTAAGTTTCATACAATAATGATGGAGATGTATAATAGTCTCCATTATAAAATCATACAAAACCACCTAGATAGAAATTATATAATTAATGTTAAGACTCAAAATGTATGTGCATAATGTAAAATAAAATAATAACATATTAGAACTCAAAAAAAAATTATGTCACATTTAATGCATCTAAATTAAAATCCAAAGATATATTCATGAATTTTTCATTTGGATGTGAATCTGTCTCTAATAGATACCAAAAATGGATCACCTAACCAAGAGATTAAAAAATTTATATATTAAGATGATAATCATTATGAAATATTAGTATAAATGTATGTGTGATAAAAAATACAACATGATTATTTTTTCTGTTTTGTATAAGTAACGCGTTAAGTGTGAAACATGAAATACATATTGATGATGATCATCCCAGTACAATATTCATGAATTTATTGGATGATAAATAGAGGGGATAGATTAAATTTATAAATGATACATCGTGTGATGTAAATGATAAATCTAGTGATTCATACTATGTAATAGAATATAAAAATGAGGAACCAATCATTTGTTTGATGGATACCACATCAAAGCTATAAGAAACTAACTCATATATATATATAATATTGATGAATCTGAAATGAATAATTGAGAATTATAATACTATATTGGAATAATTGATGACACCATGAATGGTCTAAATGATAAATAATAAAATATAAATTATTTAGTGTTATTTAACCTTAGATAAATATAATCTGAATAATAAAAAGGAGGAAATTATCATATATTAAAACTGAATTTTGTACAAAATTTTTCTAAAGGAATAAATAGGTTTTATTTTCAAACATTTACCACTAGAAAAGCGACCTTATATAATATATTATGTTAAAAAAACCACATGAATACAAATCATGAAATAGATATAATTCAGGATGTAAAATGAAATTTTAATAAAATGTATCTGTTCCTAGTTCTAATCCCATAAATTAGACATTGATATGAAATAATTTTCATGACAACGAATATGAATAATGATTATAATAATTATATAGTCCAAATATGTTATTTTTCACTAAAATAGTTAATTATGTAGTTATTAGACAATTAAAAAAATATAGACTTCGAAAGCATTATTTTTATAATTTTCTATACCCATGAAAATATTATAAGCAAAATTAGTTCTTGTTTCATTTTTTATGTTACATGATTAAAGAGATAAATTAGAATATAATTGTATTATATTATATGATGTTATAGAAAAATGATGTTTAATTATTCATTCTTCTTGAATAATATGAATATTTATGGTGGTGATGTCACCTTTGGTGAAAATGGAAAAGGGAAAATTATTGTTTTTGGATTAATTGTAACTCTAGAAATGTTCATATTTATAAAATATTATTTATTGACGAATTAAAGTATGATATTATTATAATTTTTTCGTTATTTGATGACACCTATCATGTAATATTTATTAAGAATTCATTTCATATTTATAATTTTTTGAAATATTTTATTTTTTCTTCTATTCTAATGTTAATAGTTATGTCGTCGAATTAAATTCATTATTCTTTCAAAATGCATCCCACTTAATTCCTTCAAAAAAGATTCTTTATTTTTGTATAAGATACTATTTTATTTTCATATTATGTAACATATAAAGGTAACATGGAAAGGATTAGTCATGTATTTACCAATTCTATAATTCCCAAATGATAATGTATCTAGTCATTGTTAAAAAGGGTTAAAGAAACAAATATCTTCCAAACTAGTGATACAATCAGCTACCTATCAACTGCTAGAATTTTTTTAAATTTATTTATTTAGACAATCCAGAGATTATATTATATATGAAAAGTGATAGTATTTTGTCAATTTTTATGGTTATTAAAGATTCAAAAGGTTATATTTTTTAGAACCTATATGTGAGGTTTCCTATAATTTTTCTAGATAATATAAATATATTGAAAACCATAATGGTCATAGAATAAAAATCATGATATGTAATAAGGTCAATGAATTTTAGAACCAATTTTATGGGAATTTATGTTTATAAAATTTGTATAGAAATTATTTTTTCTACTAAAAAATCTCAACAAAATGGGTATATCGAAAGAAAATATATAATGATTCATAATAAAATCCTAGACTAGAATAAATTAATTTGATCAATTTATATATATTTTTGACCTATGAGTATATCTTTATGTAAAATGAATTTATTTTTAATAAAAATCTGATTTAAATAGGACCCTTTATATGTTATGTAATGATGAAAATCCTAACACAAATCATTTAACCGTTCATTTCTATAATGTTTATATTATTAATAAAAAATATTTTTTCTAAAATATAATAACCAAGACTGATGAATGATTTAATATTAGTAATTAAACATTTATTAAATCCTATAATTTCTATAAAAAATATATAATTATTTTCATGAACATGTAAATTTCACAATTAATGAAAAAAAATCTATATGGGTATAAATCTAACATATAATATATAGGGAAGTATTATTAAATCCTAGATAATAATAAAACCTATAATACTTTTGACCGTTCTGATGATTTATTTGAAAAAATAAAATAGAAGAGACCAAATAATCCTTCCATACCAATATTAAAAATACAAAAAACCAAGTAATCCAACCCTAGGAACCATTACGACATGTAATGACCACCCTTTAGATTTTATTTTGGATCCTTGAAATCATAGTAAAAAAATCATTTCTTATAAATATGTCTAACTATGATGCTTTCATGTTATATCATAATCCTAAAAAATAAATGAAGTAACAAATATTGACTGTTGTGTAATGGCTATCCCAAAATAATTAAATATGTTTGAATAAATTACTGTTTTGAAACTAGTTGATAGACATAAATATGATGATACTATTAGAACTAAATAGGTGTATTGAAAAAACATTTATAACCAGTGAATTAGTGTTAGAAACAATACTGGGATAACTGCATATGTTTATATTTTATAAGAAGGAATTTATTTGGATGAAAAGTTTTCAACTATATCCATACATGAATCCACTAGAATACCAATTTCTTATAACAATAAAATAAGTAAAAAATTTTATAAAATTGATATAAAAAATTCATTCCATAATTTTTATATTATTGATGAGTTTTTATAGAAAAAAGCTTTTATTATGAAATTCTAAAATTATAAACATTAGAAAGATCATTATTGATTAAAATATCTCCCTTGAGAATGGTTTGATAGTGTTATATCATTATTCATTTTAAGAATTTTTTCAAAAGGCATGTCTTATCCTACTCCATTGTTAAAAAGAATTTCAAAAAATGTATTTTTTTCAAATATACATTGATTATATTATTTTTAATTCAAATAAAAATAATTTTTTAATTGATTGTCAATAAATTATTAAAACAGAATTTGAAATGAGTTTAATGGTGAATTAATATTCTTTTGTTTTATCTTTTTTTTAAATAAATATTGTAATGTTTTGAATCAATGAACTCATAGAAGAGAAATTTAAAATAAAATATGGATATCACAAATGATACTGATACACGTATGACTATAAAATATAAGTTAGATTTTTTTGAAACTAGGAAAAAAGCTAATCAAACTACATATAGAAGTAATATTAGGGGTTTATTATATTTAATTACAAGTTAACATGATGTTATCTATAATTTATTTTTTTATGATTGTGTTTATGAAAATACTTATGAATGACACCAAAATACTGTTAAAATAATTTTTAAATACATCAAAAATACATTTAATTTCGGCCTATTTTATTCTAAATGTTTTTTAAGGAAATAGATAGTTAATAAAATTTTAATCTTTTTCATGAACGTAATATAGAAAATGATACTCTGATACATGTCAACATTTTGGAATATATTGATTATCATGGTGTAGTATAAATGATAATTTTTTTCATTATCCATTGTTGAAAATTATTTCATAGTTCTATGTAGTTTTTGTATTCAAATTTAATGGATGAAGCAAACATTATTGGATTATGGTTATAAATTTATAAATGTATGTAAAAAGACATAATATTAAATGATCTATTTACATTTCATATAATATTATTTATCATTCTAGGACTAAACATGTTTTTATAAGAAATCATATTTAAATGGTTCAATCTAAAGGTGGTCATGTCATATTGATTTAATTAGCCTTGAACATAAATTTATTGATATGATTACAAATCCAATGAATTTCAAATGAACAGTATATATCATAAATTAATTTTTACTAATTATTTATACTTGAACATTAGTTTTTAAAGTGTCCCATTTTTTATTTTATTACTTATTGGTTGTTATATTAATAAGTTCTAGAAACCAATTATCTTATGTAAAAACGGTTAATTATATGATATTTATCATATATTAGAGCTTCTTTATATATTTTTTATTTTAAAAATAATAATATTTATTTTCAATTTCGAATGAAAGATGTAATTGTAACTATTAATTGATAAATTATGATATGTAACCACACTTATTTTTCTATACAATATGTTACATAACCATATAAAAATGATCATGTGATAGTCCAATATACAATAAAAAAATTATGTGATCATTCACATTAGTCTTTTTTTAAGATAACTATTAGGGACCTTTAAATGATTAAATTTTCATACAGTCAATGAAACGACCATGTATATATGAACATTAAAATATTATTATTATATTAACATTATATATTTTTTATTTATTTATCTATTTTACATTCATTGCAGAAATTATTTTAAAAATAACCTGAATTTTAATTGATTCACATATCATATAATCATATATTCTTCTTATTTTGAAGTGCCTCTATTAACTTCATTATCAAAATCAAATCCTAGAATCATCCTTTCTTTTCAAGTTATATTATAGTGAAAATCAAGATGGAATAACACTGTAAATTTCCACAAAGGAGACCTCCAATGATGAAAATAATATCTAGATCTATCAGTATTGTCAAAACTCATATCGAACATTTTATTGCTAGAAAAATTTTCATAACCCAACGCAAACCAAGTTTTGGGATATAAAAACCACAAGACCTCTTCCATAGGCCAATTGGTCGAGAAAAGTGATGAAGGAATACTATGTTATCGGAAGCCATTACTAAAAAACCTATACCCATTCACAGAACCAACTCAATGCCAAAGATCATATAGAAAGAAATGATAAAATAAAAACTACTATAAATATACCAAATATTCATGATCCAGTAAACAAAATTAAGTATGGTAGTGAATACTGAAAAAAATGAGAAAAATACATGCCCAAACCCAATATATGTCCTGACCTGAAAAAAATGGAAAATAGTAAATAGCTGAGAGAGCCAAACTTCTGTATCCCATTCTACGACCATCATACGCAGTCCGAGAACCTGGTATCCATAACCTGATCTGAGTCACAATCAACCCTTACACTATCTGGAAAATACATGACATGTGATTGAGGAAGCCCATATAGGGGTGATTATATATATAAGTAGTAGAACACACCAAAAAGTTTTAAGGGGGGGCTTAAAGATGAAACATAAGAGAAAATAAGATGATATAACAAGGTATATCAAAAGTGTACAACATATCCCAACATGATAGTGAATATGAACTAATACAAACACATGAATATTGACATGATGAGAATATGAACTTCTTGCAGAGTCTTCAGTTCTTATAGTAGGATATTGGATTCCTCCAACCATGAGAATATAAACATGGAATGTATGTGGAATACCCCATACATATTCACCTCTTATTGATAGAGTGTAAATATACCCATGGAGTTGTTACTGTAGAAGCATATAGATACGCTCATTTAGTGAAACCCAAATGAGAGAGTAAGAGGATCTTTATATCACAATATCAGACCAGGATGATGTCAATCCAAATGTTCTAATATAATGTCCATATATAATGACCAACATCTCATGTTTCTTCCTGGGGCATAATAGTCAAGGGGAACCAATCACCAAACATTGATTCTATTCGCTTTGGGAGGAACTAACTCACATTCATGGATTTAAGTCACTTCATACAATTTATGGGTCACTATTTTAATGACTGGATCTTGTTCTCTCTTACAATAGGAGGCTCATACTCTAGTAGTCATCGATGAACTCCACTACCTAGTCCTAAAAGTGGGTATCACTCAGGATAGTCACTATGAAACTCTACTAGCTAGTCGTACTTGATTGTAATCCTGATGAGTCATTATGGAAACTCCAATTCCTATCTTAGATGGAGGGTTATTCTTTGAATATGTCTTTAGGGATTTACTCTACCCATCCCTTCTTTATGGTAAAACTAGAACATCAAAGAAGTCCATTGCCCAGTCCTTTTGGAGAGTAACTCAATAATATCATTGAGTAATTCCACTGACCAAGAATCTATAAGGAATTCTAAGTACATCCATCTAGTAACACCACTGCCCAGCCCAGCTGGAGTGTAAGCTCAGTACTAGTACAGTTATTTTTTATGATCAATGTCATCATTGGTTGTCAACTTTGTATGCCAAACCTAGAAATTTAAAATCATATCTCTAAATCCTCATTCGAGGTATCATCATATTATATGTAAAAACAATACTCAAGGTAGTAACCTTCAGAGGAAAATAAAATTTCAAATGAAGGTGTTATGGAGGATCGAAGGTCACTGAGAAGTGCCCATATAGTACACAGAGTTTTAGGGGACCCACATCACATGAGCCCCTCTTCACCACATAGTCATGTCTCCGTTTGGTACATGGGTCCCATCCATGTAGGGGTAAACGACATGTAGGTGGACTTTATGGTGACTCACATCTATTTGGGGACCATTCCATGATTGATGGCCATGTCTATATACTCAGACATTATGTCATTATATTTTGTTACAAAACATGTGGGTCCACACAAGATGTTGTCCATGTTTCCAACCTGTGTCTATCTACTTCAAGATAGACCCCCATATGTGTGACCCATCACATAGGATGTAAAATCATGGATGGTGTACATGGCATGAAACTAACGACAATATTTGTTTTCACCCTTAACATATCCCAATCCTTAATGCCACCAGTTAGGGAGGCTACATGCCTTATATTCATCTTACAACATGTCGTGTAGTTATGATTTTCCAAAACACAGCAATTTTTTATGATCTTCATATGTGTTTCAAATTTGGTAATACCACATTAAATTTCATCATGAATATTACAGAAATCATTTTATCTAGCCTTGAATCATTATCCCTAGTCATCCTACACTGAAAAATGTCATTGGTCATCTATTTGGGTTTCATCAGATGTCCCGATTTTGTGCCACTGGTTCAAAACGATCAGTAATATTAATCACCAATTCTGTCTTCCTATCCTTTCTTGATTTCAAATCCTTTCATGGCTCACAAATACTTTTATTATTCAATTATATTCAATAATATGGTGTTCATAATTATGATTGGGACACCTAAAAACTATCGAAACAGGATCCACAATGTTCTAAAGGGGATGAATGTGAAGAACTGGGGAATAAAGGCACAATTTAATGGTTTTACAATATTTTAAAAAGTTATATATTATAATGATCATGAAAATGTTCGAGAGATATTTAAACAAAAGAAAAAAATATGTTTCATTATTTTATAGAACATCCTTGGTCTTTCAAAGTTTACAATTCCCGAAATTGAATTTATCTCTTCAATTATATTAATCTAAAGACCTAAAAACACCAAAAATATGATTCTTAACTCTTGTTTTGATCTTGCATTGGTGAAGAATTTTTTCTCTAATGAAGTATTTGGGTCCATTTCATTCACCACATCTTGATACAATCCGATCTGATGCTCCGTCATTCGTCATTGTTCATTCTTTGATGAGATTTACCAAATGGAGGAGGAATGAGAGTTCCATCAGTGCGCTATGGAATAATGAGGCAACCAAATCCGAAACCCTTAGTGACCAATTTATAACTAAAAATTAGGTTAATATAATTTAATTTATTAAATAATTATTTTATTAATTAATTCACTTGAGCATACCGCCAAAGAGTTTTGGGTCCAAACAACCAGTGTTGATACAATTTATTTTTCTCTTAGAGTAAACAATTCCATACTATATTAACTCTAGTCTTATATTTCATAACCAATAAATTATTTTATAGATATCCAATTTTATATAATAAAATATTCACATGTAATAAAAATATATTTATTCCTTTTATAAAATTATTTCTGGGTATAATGGGCCTCTGAATTGCATTCTGTCTTAGTCCGTAACTCTAGAAATTAATATTGAAATATTTCACAGTCTTATAAGGATAATACTGGGTCTATAAATCATTCCCACTATCAGTATTTTAAATATCAAAAAATAAAAACTAATAAAAAACTCTGAATACTGAGGACATATATCACTATCACACTCCTTAGAAATCCCATACATGTTTATGTTCTACCACTATACATGAAACAAATGGATGGTCCTACCACACATGGTTTGATCCTATTGGTCCTTGATCGCCCCTGGGTGCTCGGAAATGGTGTCTCCATTAATTATGTCCATCTCACCCCAATCAATGACATGTGTATGTTCAAGCACGTATTTTCTCAACTATGACACATTATAGACACCGTGAACCTGCTCCATCTAGGGGGTAGGTTGATTTGGTAAGAAACATAAATAACCAACTTCAGGATCTCTAATGGCCCGATAATCCTCTTTGATATAATGTCTCTCTGGCTGAACCTATGTATTACACATCATGTGGAGACTATTAAAAAGACATGGTATCCATGGTTGAACTTAAAAGGACTATGATTGAAATCTGTATAGTATTTCTATCTAATATGGGCCTTCTTCATCCATTCATGGATGAAAAACACTTTCTCCATTGTATCCTACACCAACTTTGGGCATATGAGAGATTAATCTCTGATATCTGTCCAACCCAAGATTTTTCTACAAGGTCTCCCATATAGGGACTCAAACAGTGTATTACCAATGGTAGAGTGGTATTTATTATTGTACAGAAACTCTACGAAAGGTAGGATATCCTCACATATCTAGAGAAATCCAACACACAATCCCTCGGTATATCCCCTAACACCCGGATAGTGCACGTGGTCAATCCATTAGCCTTGGGGTGAAAGGTTTTACACTTCCATAGCCGGGTCCCAAATTCATCTGAAATACACCTCCACAATCATGAAATAAATAGTGGGTCACGATTAGAGACAATTGACTATGGTAGCCTGTGAAGTAGGAAGATCTCCCATATCTAAAACTGCCTCAAAATCCCCCAAAACTTTGTTCCTTGTTAGCAAGTAATTGTTCAATATTTTAGATTCATTCTACTATCATCTATATGGAATCATGGAACTTCAAAATATGTAGAATCCCTATGATGAAGTACATGTAAATGCAATCCCATTTCCACTATGGGTTATCAAGATGTTGTAACCACACACCAAAACATGGTGCTTATATTTTACCTATTAATAGGTGATGCACAGTGAGATGAATTCAGCTACGCATCATCTAATTTTGATCCACCCAAATGTTCACTAATGATATCTTTACATATTCCACACACATGGATGTACAACTAAGGGGGTATTTTTTAACTCCAACTTCACTTCCTCCCACATAATTAGCAGAACCATGGTTTTCCCATTGAACTAGATCTCATGATTCCCTCCATTAGAATCTTCATCTTGTTTGTCACCAATGGATATCTTATCACAGGAGTCCTTATAGTCGATGTATCCAAACTAGGAGTCCACCAGATGCTCGAGAAGTGATGGTGTCAAACCCATTGATTGATGAAAAGTTTTATCCTACTTCTATACCTGGGTTAGCTACTAGGTATCTAACTACTTTGAAGTATCTTTCACTATGTGACCATGTGACTTCCTTTTAATGGAATTTTCTTCAATATTTACCCACCATTAATTATAGACTATATAAGGTTCATTGACCTATTAGAACTCCAATAAGCATTGCTGCCTTAGGATCAAGTATCTATAGTGAAGACTTACCTGAGGCATTAGTGGTATGAGTAAACCAAAAGGGTCTCCAATAAAAGGTAGTACTTCCACATCCTCAAGGATAAGACAAACTCTTATAGATCTAGGTCATGAGTCACATAGTTATACAAATTAATCCTTTACTACCTCAACCCATTTGTGATGAATACCTATCATTGAATCAAAACACAGCTTAGCCATGCTCATGAGGAATCTCAATACACTACAAACTCAACGGCTTCCTTTAGCAGTCTCAAAACTGGAGAACATGTGAGCCATTTACATGACTCCTTGAATGAATTCTATAACTTCTTATACCTAGTAAATGATTATTTGTTCTTCATCTGGGTGGTCTATGGGGCTGTGATTATAGAAACATAAACCAAAAATCACTTATAGTTCCCTTCCATGCCATGAAAAATTTTCACCTATGATACATTCTTGGTTGGTTACCAATAAATAACTTCTCATTATTTGATGGATCCATGGAATTTTTTTATATAATTGACATGACAAATAATGTGAACCACATATATACAGAACTAGAACATCGATATATTTACATAAATATAGAGCTCTAAAATAAATCCTGTAACCATCTCAAAGTTCTCTGTATACTCCTACTCTATTAAATAGTATATTAATATGTCATCGATTATTAAAACAATGAACTGGTGTATGCATGACTGGAATACCTTGTTCATCAAGGCCATAAAGATTGAGGGAAAATTTTCACACCAAAGGGCGTCACTAGGAACTCATAGTTACCATAGAGACATTGGATATCCATCTGATGGTGCCAAAATATGTGAAGAGGAAAGGAAAATGCAAAGTGGGAACCCACTGCTTTGAGGATACCACACAATGCATGTTCATGGAGACTTGAAACACCACCGATGGGGTGAATCGTCCCCCCTTTAGAACCACTGTGAAATAAAGAGGTAGGAGGATCCGTAATCCAAAATCTGTTTGTGAAGCCACCATAGAGAAAATAGGTAGTAGGCTCCGCAATTCGAAAGATGTTTTCAAAGTCACCATAGAGAAAAGATGTGGGAGGCTCCGCAGTTATGAAAACGTTCCATGTGGGTTCGTATTGAATGATCCCTACATTATGCCCCCTCTTACCTAAATATACTATGATTCCCCTAATCCCAAAGGACATATACTCTGAACTTTCTCCTCATCATCTCTCAAATGAAAAATCAATTTATGGTCTGCAAAAAATGATCTCTTCGAGGTACTTGAATATCACGAAGTGCCTTTCCCATGGATTAAAAAAACCCTCTCCAAGAAGGGATTCCATTCATAGAACCCATAGGCCTTCACAATTGAAGGGGATCCCTATGGTGACTCTGGTCATCTAAAATCACTCATTCTTCACATTGTATATTCCATGAACATGTGAACCACATTCTATGGTTGGGTCATTTGCTTCACGAAGAACATAATTCACAATTTTATGCATTGCAGGGAACCTTTTCATCATGAATCCCCACTCCATGAGAGACTTTATGCTTAATGAACCACTATCCAGGTTCATGTATTCCCTATTTCTAGGCTAGGCCACCCAACTTCATGAGGCATACCCCATCACAAATCCCCTCCACTAAATGGAGCTCCAGAGCTTCATGAGGCCTGTTCTTGTGAAACCATTTTCTCTAAAAACCCTTCTCTCGTACAACCCCTCAGGTTTATACAATGTGATTTAAAAGTACCTTTTTTGGTGATTAACATTGTGCTGCTTTCCCTCAGGCTTCGTTGAATTGTGATTCTTATGACTATTTCTTTTTCTCAAAGCCACGCTAACGTGAATCCCTTAGTGGATCACACCACAAAACCCCATCATCATGGAATTACTGATTCCATACCTTCCTCAAGGGTGGATATGTATCATTTATATATGATATTAAGTTGTAGAGTGATCCCGCCTCATCTGGGATGAAGGAAATTAAACATCCAAGCACCATCGTCCTCAGCACATGATGTTAAACAGTGGCCTTGCCCCATGCATCACACAAGGGATGTCCCGTCTCAGACATTCTCTATGCCCACTCATCACCACTGGTGTGAGATATTCCTCACATGGAATGATATCTTATTTTTTTAAGAGACATCTTCCCGTAGGGAGGGAAAACATCTCTGTGTATGACCCTTTATTTTAATGCAAGAGGCAGCATCCATGCTCCCCCTCCTCTCTTCCGTGCCAAAGCCCATGGGGTTATGGGTATCAGGACCTTCGTTATCCCATCCCTCTCCCTATATTATTTTTTCCTATGGGACTAAATTCTAGATTAATTACTAATCTCCATCTCCATTTTCTGTTATCCATGAATAAGAATATGTTTCCTCATTGGGATACTAACCACACATATACCCATGTTTCCACTAGGTCTGCTAACAACGTGTAAGCCCCACTCCAATCCACACAGATGCATCATTCATGATGTGATCATCATGTCTTTTCTACATCTTGTTTCTCACACTGAGAATTACTCATGTGGGATTAGATTAAGTATCGACCATGACATCTTCTCTTGGACACTCTAGATTGTATGCTCCAATCCACCCATTAGAACTTCATGGGCATTGATACTTGTCCACTAGATAGGGTACATATGAAGACTCCATGAGATTCAACCCCATTTTTCTTTAAAACAACATGGAAATTGATCCTTACCAAGGAAAGGTATGTAAGAATCCTACATGAGGTTCAATCCCAACACCTAATGGTCCCGACCCCTTCACATTGGTTCACCATCATTCCGCATGATGCTAAACTGTATCCACACTCCCAAATTACATGGACTTCGATCCTTGCAAATGAAATGTACGTTGGAAGCCTCTCTAAGGTTCAGGGAAAATAGCTACTGGTCCTGAACCCTTGTTGTTCTGAACTACGTGGACTATGATCCCTGTCTCATAGGAATGGTCTATAGAAATGCTTCCGGAGGATCAATCCCAACACCCATTGGTCTCGACCACTGCACTTTGGTACACCCTTGTCCAGAATTACTTTAAAATGTAAACCCATTTTGTCCCACACGATGTAAAACTTTACCCATTAGAACTACGTGGGCTTTTATCCTTATCTACAGGGCATGGTCTATAGGAAGCCTCCCTAATGTCCAACTCCAATTGAAGATAAGACATTGTGTTTACCAACGAGAAGTAATCTGTTGTGTTCCCCATTAGATTATAATATGATGTAATTCCCAAGAGGTTTGATGTTGGAACATAAACCAGAAGTAATCCGTTGGAACATCAAATAGTGGTAAACTGTTGGAACCTCTACCAATGGTATGCTGTTGGAACCTAAACCAGCGATAAGTCGTTGGATCATCAATTAGCAGTAAGCCATTAGAACCCTTATCGATGTTAATCCATTGTAATATCCATTCGATGGTAAGCCGTTGTAGTCACCTTCACTGGGACCTACATCTCTGGTTCGACCCTCAAGTGTTAGAATCACCCTAGGCTTCTAAACACATGTAATCCCCAATATGCCTTTAGGTTACTACCCTCTATCAACACCCTGATTACTTACTCTGATGAACTACGCGAACATTAATTCCCTGCCACGGGGATACGTAGGATGTCTTTTTGAGGATGAATCCCAACATCACCATCTCCCTCACGTCGAATCCCTCTCACTCCCCATATACTCTCAATAATTCATACCCATCATGATTCTTACCCGGGCCACCACATCCCAGTGACATCAATTCATCCCCATTTACAGCGTTCTATTAGCAGTCGGGCCTCTAACCAGGCGTTATCCCCAACATCAGTGTTCCCTCAGGGAATTCCCCCCATCTGATACACTCTTATTAGTGTTATGATCAGTCTTTTCTGTCTCCTATAGATGTTAATACCATGGAATACCCTGTTTTTAACACAAGAAGATGGAGAAATCCTCATAGACTTGCCTACAACATATAATTCCTTGAATTTTATGTAAGATTCCTCAATCTTCGGCACCCTCGAGAAGCCCTATCATAAGTGGAAGAAACCCAAATGCATCTATGTTCCAACGTCCAGACATTCCATCAATTTCCAACATGACTACCCCCCCCCCCGACCGAAGGCTTCAATCCGAGTAGGACCCCTTGGAATGTCCTGACAGAAGCAACTTAATTAACCAGCATCCATGAAGACATGGGATTGGGAAGAGTTTCGCGATCAATGTCTTAATTCTATGAGGGAGACCCGAACTAGGAAACGAGTTCTAGGGAGGAATCCCTGGTAGGATGAACCAATATCCTATCACCTCGTTTTGATCATGGAGAAAACATCTCTAAATAAATGACTGATTTCACCTGCCTTTGGAAAGTGGGAATGCGGTGCCACACCTGCGAGTCCTCCAAAATTGAAGGATGTGCACCCTGAAGAAAGCATCAGAAATAGAAATGGTGAACCCAACATGAAATTATTTTCCTTAATGTGGAGATTAGTAGTGCTCAAGACATCAAGGGATTAGCATGTCACTAGATCCATGAATCTGATGACAGGTCCTTCCAAGAAAATAGTGGGCCTGGTGTGAAACTCACCACAAATTGGGGTAGTTGAACATTGGAAATCCCAGTCTGTGACGTTGTTAGTGTGGATTCTTCTTGAAAAATTTGGAAGATGGAATGACGTTGGAGCACTTGAGGTCACATTTCTTATTTTCACACTAATGGTTAAATCTTCATGCATTGTAGGGACCAAGCTTTCATGACATGAAATCAATCATTCCCACCCACCGAAATAAGGGTAGAGGAAATTTTTGTGTGGAAATACCATGTGGCCTCATCTCCCCCATGTAGGCCCCACATTTCCCTAACTTTTATGCTCCCACGCCCCATCTCCCCTTCTAAAAACGTTCATAAAACGATTATAAATGACCTTATTAAAAGATACAAGGAGGAGAGGATTATCCCAAGCTGGGATATGGACTAACAAGACATAGAGGCTTCTCTGCCTTGTTGCCACAACTTCCCCCATGTGATGTGCAGGGATCCACTACTCCCCCCTCCGACGAATTACTATTTTGTGAGCCTCTCCTAGGAATGCTTCGATGAATCCCTCCCCTACGTCAATGAGGCAATGGATGTCTAGGATAACTCAACTGGGATCCTATTCCATGGTCTCCCAAGAGGGATCCCTCAATGCCGTGTCAACACCACCACTCAGCCACATTGGATGAGGAGAAGGTAAGCTATGCACCTCCACCACTGGCCCTTTCCCAGTTAACTTGGTCCCAGCGTTGGGCACAGGCTGAGGAGGACACCCGCTGAGGGGTGTCAGCATCAATAACTACAGCGGAACGAGCCATATATGATATATACCATCAATCCCTTGTTTATTCTGAGTAGGGGCACTCATATTCTCAGCCCTGATCAAGGTTCAAACTTCTCCATGGGTAGGATGGGCCGATGCTCCTCTTCGCCAACGCAGGTAGTGCTCACCGTGGGCCGACCCGTGGCGATGACACCAAGTAGAGAGGGTCTCTCTATACCATCACCAATGAGTGTGTAGTTCCATCCCACTACCCATATCACCATGGAGGTCCTCCCCCTGACACATTAAAATTGAATGATGGTTCTCCCTATTTCAATGACAAGCAGTATGGGAGTCTTCTCCACACCAATGACCTCATGTATTGATCTATTGCTCCAATCACCGGTCACCGGTGTGAAGACGTTACACATCCAATTAACCACTAGCATAGGGGACTTCCCCCTATTCTCATAACAACTGATGAGGGTCCTCCTCATCCTAGTAATCACATAATGAGAGGATATCCTCACATCATAGACAACCAACATGAAGGTCCTACACATTTTCTTCTCAACTAGTATGAGGACCCTCCTCACACTGATGTTTCCTGAATAAGTAAGCATGGAGCCCCTACCCATTCTTACACTAGCTCAAGTAGATGACCTGCATGTTCTAACACTTCTCGTGGAGATTCCCTCCACACATCAACTAGTGGAAACATATTTCCTCCCCATGATCCCTTAGACATCTGTATAGGTGCTCCTCGCACCCCATCTCACCCCATGTGGATGTCCTCTCCGCCTTAGTATAGGTTCAGCCGAAGGTACTCCTCAATCCAAAAATCTACCTTGTCCCAAAATGGAATACCAGGGAAAGAGGGCAATTTTCCAACACCATAAAAAGAATGCCAGGAAGATTCAGTTTGAGATTAAACTTGTTTTCTTCTCAGATTCTAAAGCTGAATATGATTCTGCGATGGAACACTCACATCGATCCTATATGTTGTGGGATGGGGTAGGGATGAGGCATATCAGCCTCACACTCCTTGAATGTGAGATCCACTGGATCCATTCCTCTCTCCATAGATACATCCAGGAGGAAAAATATTTGGCATTTCAATATGGTATGGCCATGAAATCACCATCATCATCACCGAGAGAACTCTCTACCTCATCCAAAGATCATGGAGAGTCATTTGGGGACTGATGGTGGATGAGCAATAGCTTGTTCCACCACCAGTAGTCATAGTCAATGTGATATAAATTGTGGTCGCTATATTGTATTATCGGGATGTGGCTGCTAAGTCGCTGCACTTTTTAGAGGATTCTCTGAGATGTGGAGGATTTTCATCCCTCTTGTTATATTCTCCACTGGCCATTCTACCGTCTCAGTGGTATGCTTCAGTACTAGTACATTCTCCCTAGATACCTCTAGTTGACAGGTTGGGAAACCAAGGGCCAGACCCCAAGTATGAGGTGAAGATCATGTGGGACATTCTTATAGGATACCATTTTCTGGAGATGTTTTGGTCTATCATAGCATAGAATTTCAGTGAACCAGAATCACTCACCCAGGTGAAAGTTGGAAGGTTTCCCATACCCTATGGGTGATTCACTTTTGTCTTTTTCATTAGAAATTGGATTACAACAAGATTCATACACACATCAAATACATTAGTCAATAGTGTTGTTTGGTTGATTTGGCTGCACTCCCTCTGGCCCAATGTTCTATGTCACCAGTCTGCCATAGGACCCTCCAACAATGATGCACCCGGAGCTTTAAAGTGCTCCACATGATTATTAAGGAGGCTTCCCCCTTGTACATATCCATGGTTGGGGGCTGTATGTGGACCTCCATTTCAGATCTATCTAGGGCGATCCCAAATTCCCAAGATATATCAAGGATATGACTCTAGGTAGAGTCGCGGTTAACATGGAAGATCTATAAAATGGGAAGAACGATATGGAGATTCTTGTAGAGGACATACCCCCTGGTGGAGTTCCACAAAATTTAGAATCATTGCCAGAGTTACATTCAAGTTGATAAATCTATTGGGTCTTCCCCTGCCCAATGAGGGATTGGTCCTTAGCTGAAATACCAGTATTGGAAAAGATCACATTGGAGCAGTCAAACCCTCTGACCTGTCTATATTAGTACAACAGAAAAAAGGATGATACAAAAAAAGAATTGTTGCATCAGCATCTCATAGGGCACAAGAATATGGATGATGAACTCCTTGCGAAACATACTTCAGAGTAATTAAAATACTAAAACAATCCTCTGTTGAGGTAGCAAGGGTAGGCACAACTCCCCCCACCATTGCGAGTTGCCTCTAGGAGACCATGATCATCCTGCCCACTCAGATTGGATAGAGGGTGTAACATATAGCTGGAGGGAATGATATGTGTCTCCAAATCCACCTAGGCAGCGTGATAATGCATGGAACCCGGGTAATGATCCACCAGCTACTCTGTGGGCCATCCCACTAGCTACTCCCTAGGCCACCGAGATGAATTATCATGTTGAAGAACCTACCAATGCACTGGTGGTTAGGGATAATCATCAAGATAGTAACCCCACCCGGATTATCTACTTCCCAAACTCATTTCTTTCCTCGCGGTGTGTGAAACACGACTAGTGGTGATCCTGCTTGGTCAAAAGCCATATCCGGTGTGGGAGGATGATATTCCAGAACCACCTGTTCTAGAAATCCCACATTCTCCAACATTAACAGGATGAGTGATCAACTACAGAATCTTTCCCACTTCATCTTGAGGTGAGGACCAATTCTGATAACTAAAGCATAGAAAGAAACAGCCAAACACAGATGTATCAAACCGACATTGGATGGGCTTGCATTTGTCTGGTATATCCTTCTACCGATTGGGTCAGTCACTAGTTAAGAAGTCCTCCATATAATTTTTCTTTATCAGTTCAACTCTACAACATAAAAGAAGACTATTACAGACCTCTCAAGTGTATGTAGGGTTCATATGAACGCATCACAGATATCGTCGCCCTATGGAAAGGCCTTACCTATTCCCAATATATGTCTCTGACTTAGGGAGATCTACTAGAAATGTGTATACCAAATGTCAAGATAGAACCGATACCCTCTCTCATTAACGAGAATTACCCTAGGGGATTACAAGACATCTCTGATAAGGCCTAGTGTCTAGGGGAATCATTGCAGCAGGCAAAGTAGGCACGACCATTGAATCATGAAATTCCTATAAGAAGGGCCACTCTGGCTGATCCTACCTAAGTGGCGCAGATAGAGGCTACAAGGAAACTGTAGTTATTAACAGTGGATCCACCTCCACATCCTTGTGGAGTACCTCCACCTCAGGCACATCCTCCAGCCCATTAGCACACACCTCTGAATCAGTAGGCACCCTCACATAATGCGCTTCCACCACCCAGGTAAGATAACCAGGTCCCAACTATTTTAAAGATTCCTCTAGCCCCTCATTAGGGCTGGGAACCCAAATCCACCTTTCCAGATAGGAAAAACCAGTCCTACTAATTCAATGAGGCTTAGGACCCCTGTTATTTACAAAGTGCCTTGGAATGGGGAATTGTACGGTTTCCTGAATGCAGGAGACCAGAAGAGGTGAATCTCAATGATCGCCCCAATTACTACCCCTATAACCAGATCCTAGGGAACACCCTAAAAAATATCTATGTGTTTAAAGACAAGATTCCATAATAGTTTTGTATCATCATAGTTAGGATAGGCCTAGCTCCGGCACTGGTTGACTATGTTTTCATGAATCCAGACAGCAGTAGTGACAACGAAGGTGACTAACATTAGGTTTCTAACCACAAGTCCCATATGTTAGATGACTAGTTGGCTAGTAAGGTATTCATATGTGCCCATGGTATTATTTTTTCATATCCAAATCAACCTGAGCAATCCGATGTCATTGTTTCACCCATAGCATATACTTCTTTGTCAACAGATCTACCTTCCTCCTTCCAGAAGAGAAGGCTTCGATGATGTAAAGGGAAACAAAGTCCCCCATTGATGTCATTATAATCTCGTAATCTTGATGACATCATTACAATAGATATAGAAATCTCTCCCACAATTAATCCAGTATTGGAAGATTCTTAATGTGACAGTCAAGGTAACACCTCGGTTAACACTGTGTAGATGGTAAATCCCTACATGATTTATAACGCTGAGAAGCGCTAGGCGGATCATCCCAATGTTCCTAGTTGTCACCAATTCTGATGAATTTGTGGATATACTGGTTGTCAGAGAACCTATGTTAGTACTAAAGGATAGGCTATAAAAGTCAAAGAAACTAGACAGTATGCCCAATGACGAGATCAGCATGTGGAGCATTATCATAGGGTTTCTTCAACTTCGCCTCCATCACCATCTGTGTTTCTTGATCAGGAGGAGCTTCCTCGACTGTGCCGTGATCAGCCATGCTCTGTCACGGATTGGCCTCAGCCATTTGATCCACATCTGGTAGTCACACCATGAGCTTTGACTAGCGCGCAACGAGACATCTCTAGCACTAGTCAACTGCCAGTTTAGCCGGAAGGTCCGGTCATTCCCCCTACTGTAGAACGACATCATGTAAGAATAATTTCATTCCTAGAATGTAATTATGATGTCTTCAAGATCCATTACAGCATTCTAGAAAGGCTCTCTATCCTTGAATCCCTTATCCTATTAGTATATATGAGTGAATCCATTGCTGGGGCCTTATGAATCCCACTTCTGTTTGAGTTGGAGGTAGTAGTTGTAGAATACTTCAATGCTCAGGCAGTCGAGCATGCTAAATTCTAGGCCATTATCTCTATCTATGGATAAGATGAATTCTATCCCATAAATGGGGAAAATCTTACCATTGTACACCGCCGACAATTTTAATGGCATGGAGGTCTGTTGTTGCATAGTCAACACACTCTCCTGGATCAAACTACTCCCTACCTGAACCGTCCAAAAGATGCATTTATCCATGGATGAACTAAGTCCCTCTGAACAAAAAATCCATCCTTATGATAGGATAGAATAGTCATTGTTCAGAATGATATGCCGGAAGACCCAGTTCATTTTCCTAGTTTCCAGTACCTAGTTCATGGATGTATCCCACGACACCACATACAAAGCGATGAGGGGTAGGCCATGGCATCACCTACATTCGATGGCCCCTTAATTGTATCAGCAGTTCAATAAGTAATCCCATAATGGATAAGTGAGCATAATACATGGTGACACATCTCCCATTTCCTCTTGTGAATCTTTTTATCTAGATACCGACTAATATAAGAGAAAGGATAATTAGATTTTGGCTAATGAGGTTGAACATGCTACAGCTGCAACTGAACAGTGGATAGATCTGGATGATGCCTACATATTTCCAATCCACAGATTGGAGGATACGACCCACTATATGGGACAATGATTAATTGTTTGTATAATGAGTAGGAGCACATTCCCATGGCTATTTTATGTCAAAATATCACATCGTATTCTTACACTAAACAGTATCGGGTGATCCCAGAGCCCCTACCCCCATAAGGTATTGGGATGTATGCCCTGTAGAAATGGAAATATGACATACATGTTTATTATTTCAGGCTACGATAGATTAGATCAAGATGACACAACATGATTTTTTCGATATCATCATTTGTGGCCACTTGGGCCAAATACCAGATGGGATTGGATCGGAAGATTTCATCACCATGGTTTTGGCAGGCCAACAGTCCCTTGATGTAGTGTCTATTACCGCTCAAGATGGTACCAGTATCCCATTGGGATCTATTGACTCAAAGGAAACTCATCCCACTAAGGATCCCTCATCTATAAGTGAAAAAAGAGGATTTATAGGATGCTCCTCTAACTATTCAAGAGGGTGTCTCCACCATAGTGAAGGAACTAGTATAGGTGAACCTCAGTAGTGAGATAGATATGAAACCCGCATGGATCAGTTCTGTTATTCTTATCGAAGAGAAATAGAAGTACATGGAATTCCTAAAGAAGAACCATGACATATTTGTGTAGATTTATAAAGAGATTCTAGTACTAGACCTTCAGTTCGTTGTACACTGCCTCATTCTTTTGAAAAATCACAGTGGGTTCAAACTGCCTCCCAGAAAGAAACATACTTATCACAATGCCTTGGTCAAGGATGAAGTCGATAGGGTCATTAAAACCATCTTCGTCAATGATTTTTAGAACCTCATATGAAAATGTGACATTAAATCCATTAGGCAGAAGAACAAACAGATCAGAGTCTTCATCGACTACTGGGATATTAACCATCATTGTCCGAAGGGTGATTTTCCCCTCCCCATGACAGAGTTGTGGATTGATTCCATCACTGGGTTACATTCCCTCTCCATCAGAAAGTTCTTGGATTCTTCCATTCTCTCCAAATTAAGATAAACCCATTGTCATGTTCTTTTTGGATTACCTCTGAAAATTTTCTCAGCTTCGTTGTTAGATACAGGGGCCTCAAGATTGACCCAAATATGATAAATCCCACTTCTAGATGTCTCCGCAAAGCAATATTTGGGAGCTATGAGGCTTTCATGGAAACTTATCTTACATAAATTGATTCATCATGAATTTTTCCTGAATGTCTATGACATTTTCAATGATAATGAAGAAAAGAACTATTTATCAGGGGGATGAGGATTGTCAGACTACTTTCAAGGAAATGTTGTAGTTTCTTCTCCAACATTTGGTACTGATGCCACCCATTTCTGGAAATACACTGGTCCTTTATGTGACTTCCCTAAAATGATATCTTGGTGCCCTTCTATCCCATAAGAACACTGAGGGAATGAAGACCATGCTTTACTATATCATCCTCATGCTCCTTGATACAGAGACTAGATACTCCCCTATTGAGAAAAGATGTGTTGCACTGGTATTCCGAGTACAGAAATGGAGACATTAATTGTAGCACCATGAGGAATAGTGTTTGCCCCGAGTGGATCCAATGATGCACATAATGAACTGCCCCATGTTGATAGGATGTTTAACTAGATGGGAATTTATCCTCCCGAAGTTCGACATCTAGTTTTTCCCTCAGAAGGATATCAAAGGGATAACATTGGAAGACATATTTACCGCCCTTCTAGATCCCACGGACCAGTCTCTAGACATTGATATTCCTGATGAGGAAATCCTCTCTGTAGACCAAGCTATTCCATTAGGGAAAATTCAATTTGATGGTGCTTTCCAGAGCCCTATAGGTATAAGGCTCAATGACCCCAAGCTCAACAGAGTATGCCTAGTTACCATTTTCATTACTCTTGCATAGGCATGTCTTACATACTCATTACTACTGTCAGAAGGCTATACCAAAAATTATGAGGAGTATCAGGATTCCATTATTGTACTTGAGTAGGCCCTCGAGATTGATGTTCCCCATTTTCATGTGAAAGGTGACTTGGAACCAGTCATCAAGCAGATCAATGATGACTATGTTGTCGGAAACCCAGAAATAGTTCCACTGTTGGAACAAAAACTCCACCTAATGTCCTAGTTCCCATCTCAACCAAAGGTTACTCATATTACTCGATCCCAGAACGGTCGATATAATGCCTTCACCAGCCTAGCTACCTCACTTGTGGATCCTAAACAAGATGATTTAATTATCCACGTGGCACAATGGAGAGTCATCACCCCCGCCACTCTAGGAGATGAGGAAACCCCACAGGTAAGCCAATTTACCTCCAACGCAACCATATCAGGTCCTCTAGGTATCCCAGATGCAGTAATTGAAGTTATTCCCAACTAGAGGTCCTCATTTTTTGTCTACCTCCAAAATAGTAATCTTTCAGAAGATCGATCCACCAATGAGTAAATATGATGACACGTGTTTCAATTTACCCTCCAGAGTGGTCGTGGTATTCAGAATATCCTCTACAAGAATGGTTTTGATTGGGTTCTCATCCATTGAATTCATAGAGTTTAAAATTCTCTAGTGTTTTAGGAGGTTCTGGTAGGTTCCCGTATGTCTCATCAGACTGGGCCAAAGTTATCTCAACAGATCTAGAGTCTGGGGAATTTTTTTCACTCCATGATATGTAACTGCATCGAGTTAGCCAAGAGGTTCCATGCATGTCAAATTCATGCCAAATTTTTTCATTGTCCATTAGAGCCTCTCCACTCTACCATGTATTCTTAGACCTTTGCGGTCTGGGGAATCGATGCCATGTGACCATATCCATCGGTTACTGCTCACTTGTGTAGGTTCATCCTGACCACTATATATTTTTTCTACATGGGCAGAAGCAGTTCATCTCTAGGAGGTCAAGGACTTTTCTATCATTGAACTTGTGAGCTCCAAAATCATCTACTAATTTGGAGTCCCTCACATCGTTCTTACCAATAATGGGACCAACATCTGGGAAGCTGAGTTGAAATTTTTTTACACCCAGTGCAACTTTCATTCTAACCATACCTCCCACTATCACGCACTAGAAAATGGGAAGATCAAGGCATTCAAAAAAACCCTCTCTAACATTCTCTAAAAAATGGTTGGTCAGAACAAGAAGAGTTGGCCAGAGAAGCTCCCCAACTCCCTATGGGCTTATCGGATGAGGACTGACAATTTCACACAAGTTAACCCATACACTCTAGTGTATGGAACAGAGGACGTCATACCCATCAACATTCAGTTTCCTTCATTATGAACAAATTTCTATGATCAGTAATAACCAGATAAGGTAGCCTATATCCATTTGGATGAATTGGAAGTGCTATAAATGAACGGTCATTATGCCCTGCACAATCTGGAAAGCCATCAGAATGAGATAGACTGATATTTCAACCAAAAGGTTCACCTCTACTATTTCTTACATGTTGACCTTGTTTTGGACCTGAGAACTCCAATGATACATGGTAGGAAACCACCCTATCTAGATCCCAAATCGTAAGGACCCTACATCATTCAAAAGGTTTACCCTAATGGTGCATACTCCCAGGTTACCCTAGATGGTGAGAATGTAAATCCTCCCATAAATGCATAATTTGTCATGAAATAAGTTTTAGGACCATTTTTCTTATCCATCATGACCTTAAACTGCTATATCCCACATGAAATTAAACTGTATGTCATCCTGTAGGATCTTAAATTTTATAGGTTCCTAAAGGACCTTAAACTATTATGTCCTCCATGAAATTAAACTATAGGTCATCCACATGATGTTATACTATATTCGGTCCTACATGAACTTAAAGTTTTATGTCCTAAATGAAATTAGACTTTTTTTTTCATCCCACATGATGATAAACTGCAAAATGGTCTGATATCTTAGACCTTATACTAAGATCTTCCCACCACCATCGTCATACAAGACATTAAACAACATCTCAAGAACTACATATGTCATGATTACCATCCTCATAAGATACGTAGGAATACTCGAATGCCGTGTCTTGAGTCCAACCCCCAAACTCTTCACTTCGACTACCTCGAGGTGTATTTCACTTTGAGGGTCCCTCGTGGTGTAGAGTGGTCTAAATTGAAACCCACTCATGTTAGTATTTTGATTATCACACCATGTACCATTCCTCATTTTTCTATCCTCCCACGTCCTCTCCACATGATTCTAAACTACATGGCCTTATTAAAAACTATGTGTGGCATGATTCCAATCCCTATGGGATATACAGGATCACCCGGACACTTCGTCCGTAGGCACAGTTCCAACTTCAAAATCTCCCCTTGGGTCGAAACACATGGTGTGGTGTTGGCTTTTTCTCTCATTTACATCGAGTTCATCATGACCACACCATGTATTCCCCTCCATGGAGATCTCTTTCTCTTCCATCATTTTTCATGAAATTAAACTGAATTAGAATATTCATGTTTCATTCACCCCTTTATTTGGGCTTCCAACATATTTCACATCTGAAAGGACCCCCAAACGACATTGATACTAGTCCTAAGGGATCTCTTACCATTTCATTCCAACATCCATGAGGATTTCGAGTGAAAATTTGATACAAGTCCTGTATTGCGAATCTGGTCAGCAGTTGACACTCATTTTTCATTCTAATTTTAGGTCATGCGATATTGATTACATGTTTCGAACATGGTCAATGACCATCCTCCATCATTATCTCCTTCCCTATAAGTCCCAAATGTTTGGTGTAGTGAATCATTTAGTCCTTCTACCTCTTCAAACATCTTTCCACTTCAAGTAGGAATGTAGACATGGTCAATACATACCATACATGATTTCCTTCCTTCATTTCCATACCCTCATGTGTTTTGAATAGTCTTATCATATTCATTGTTTCCCATACCGACCATGGCTCATGTGGTCTTAGGAGTTTTGGTAAGGCAATACCCACATATGGGGTCATGTGTTTATGGATGGATGAGAATTCCAGTAACTGGTCCCATGACTATTTTGACCCATTGGCTCATGTTACTTATTAGGACTACATGGTGTGGTATGGACTTACATCCTCATTCACGTTGGGCTATTTTTAGCATGCCACATATATCCCCTTGAGACATCCCTCCTTCATCTAGCATCTTTTATGCAAGCTCAGGTCCCTCCATGTTTCATGAATCCCATCATTTGGGTTTCCATCACCATTGAAATACAAAAGGACCCCCGAATGGAAGAGATGATTGGCCCTAGGGCTCACATATCATTTCAAGCTAGTATCTCGAAGGATTTCCAGCAACATGTTGATACAATTATATTTTTGCGAATGTGGTCAATGGTTGACTCTCAATTGTTTACCCCCATTCCCTGGTCACAAAAATATGGATATTGTGTTGTGAACATGTTCAATAGTTATCCTCTATCCTTATTTCTTTTTTATGTATTCCATAGGCACAATGATTCGCCCCCTCTATTCACATGTCCCATGTACATAACATTAAACTAGGAATCTATTGTCCGAGATCTATGAACATATACTAATATCTATACCATCCTCCCCGCATGATGCTATATTTCATGGCCCATTACAAAACTACATTTGGCTTGATTCCCAGCCTCATGGGATACAAAGGAACACCCAGACGTTTTTTCCACAGGTCATGACCAAGATCATCTTCCCTTTTTCTCAACAACCTGGTCTGAATTATCTTCGGGAATTACGAATGGCATGGACTATATGGGATTATTTCCTCAATTAAATTGGGTTACTCAACATTTCATACACATTCCTTCTATAATTTCCTATAAGATGTTAAACCACACCTTTAGTACTGCGTGTGGCTTGATTTCTATCCTCATAGGATCAGTAAAACTGCTAGAACATCTAGTCTTCGGATCCAGCCCTATTTATTTGAAACCTCATCATCTTTCGAGATCCTGGACATATTTTCATGGGAGGAGCTGTATGGTGTGTTATGGATTCCAGTTCTTTAGTCACATTGTATTTTTAATATCGACGCCACATACCACTCCCTCCTAAGATCTTATCTTTTCACTATTACACACTCATCTCTTCGAGTAAACTGCTCTTGAATTGGCCCCCTTGACCCATATTGGTAGTTCATCAATGTGCCCTAGAGGACTCTGGTTTAAGACCTAGAGTTTTGGATTCTACCTAGATGTGTTCTCATCCATTTTTCAGTCTTGATGTTCCACTTAATTTGGAATTTCATCATCTTTAACATCCAAAATAACCCCCAAATTTCACGGATGCCTTCCCCCAGGGGACCTCCTGCCATTACAGGACAATGTCATTGAAGATATAGAATTTCATATTAATACATGTCCCGTGTTGCGAATATGGTCAGAAGTTGATAGTTATTTTTCATTCCCATTTCAGTTCACACTATATGGATACTATGTTTTGAACATAGTCAACAATTACCCCCATCGTCATGCCAACCCCATCAGGCCCTAAATTTTGGTTTCATGATTCACATCATTTTACATGTCATCATGTATAAGTTAACTTACAAAACACTTGGTAAAGTTCCTCAGTGCACATTGGCACGTTAGAAGGAGAATGTCACGGTGATGCGCCGTTCAGGACACCACACCAATTTCCCCTCTACGTGTATTCCTTGTGTTGCAAAGCCCTTCTCCACCATTGTTTCCATCATTGAGAATAGATTCTGTGGACTTAGGGATATGGTTGAGGTTTTCACCCATTTGGTAGATGATCTCTTATCTATGGCCCGATCACTAAGACCTTAATCTATGATCTCTATGTCCTTGCCACAATATGTAAAACTGTATAACATTTTAGAAACTATGTTTTTCTTGATTCCCATCTTCATGGGATACGTAGGAATGCCAAAGCATATTTCCTCCTGGTCTAGCTCAGGTTCCCCCTAATTACCATTTTTGATGGACCTTTTGGCCCATAAATTCTTTGGATTGCATGGTGTGGTGTGGTACCATGTCCTCATTCACGCCAGGCTTACAATAGTTGCAGCACATACTCCATTTTTAGGAGCTAGTATTATACTAATATTGTCCACTTAGAACTATGTATGGATTTATTCCATCATAATGGGATAGGTAGGAACACCTAGACACTTCGTCTTTGGGTCCATCTACATATTCCCTGACCATTTCTGTCCCCTCGGCCTAAGGTTCCTTCCCCGGAGTCACACGTGGAGTGGTATGGGATTATTCCCCCACCCATGTCGGGTATCTTTCATTACACCATTCACATTCCATTTAAAACCTCATTTATTATGTATCTGTCCAAGCCATATTACATAAAACTATGTTTCATAGTCACACATGAAATTAAACTGTTGCGTCTTTTTTTCATGACAATAAAATTCATTGGTTGGTCCTATCACACGACTCTAAACTATGAAATTACCATCCTGGTCACACGATGGAAAAATTCACCATATTTTTGTGTCCCATCTCGAGGGGAAATCATGCTGGGTATTGGTCATCCACCATAACATTGATCAAAACCTACATATGGACTGATTCTTATAGTGATACCTAGATTCTTCATCCTATGATTATCGCTTCACAAACAAACACATCCATACCAATGAAAAAAACAAGATATATCTTATTTTGCTTCTTTTGGTGTGTGGGATAGACTCGCCTGACATTATTTTCCTTGGAATTGTAGCCCTACCATTTCACATATAGATCTACGAATGTCATGATCGTAGTCATAATGGATTATGCAGGAATGACTGAGCACTTTTCTATGGGGCCTAGCCATGTATTCATTTTCTTTTCTCCTACCTAAAACATCCTCAGGGAAAACATGGTGTGATGTGGGCTTACATCCCCATTCACATTGGGTTTTTCAATGTCACCCCACGTGTTTCCCTCCCTCATTTTTATTTCTGGTCTGAGCACTAAGACTTTTATACCGAGATCTGGCCTTTCTTGTCCCAATACATCAAATAGTACGACACTATCTAAAACTATGTATGGATTTATTTTTATCCTCATGGGATATGTAAGAACACCCATACATTTCGTCTCTAGGTCCAACCCCTGGAATCATAAATCATGCCACTTTTTCTGCCCCATGTCCCAAACTCCTTTGGAATTATGTGTCAGGGTGAGAACCTCTTTGACTCTCATTTGTGTCTTGTTTTAAAACTACCGCACCATGCACATCCCTTGTCACACTTGAGCCTGGTCCAAGTTCTACAACACTAAACCGAGTTCTCCCCATGGGAACTACACAATAGGTTTGACTACTTAGCCACCATACGAGCTCTTCTTTTAAATATGGTCCCCTCTTAATGGTCCACTCTATGACCTTAATTGAGGAGTGTGCGACCCCAGGACCCTTTTTTTTGGAAATGGAATCAACTCCCTCTATCTGTGACATCTTATTATCAAAATAAGATGTGTTTTGACAAATATCCCTAGGTGTGGAATTCCCGCATGGACATTCCCTTGTTTCAGGTCTAGGACTCATGAGCCATTTTTTGGATCCTCAAACTCTTCCTTGTCTGATGTGGCCCCCTTTACATCCTAGTATCATTCCACATTGGCTCTCCTGCCATCTTTTGATAACACCCCTGAAGTCCTTCAACAACATTTTCTATGGGTCTGGTGATTTGAACAGGGTCAGCAACCAATTCTCATATATCTATCCCCATTCCCAGCTAACGTGAAGTGAATACTATGTTTCGAACATGGTCAATAGTTATCCTTCATCATCACTCCACTATCATTGTGTTCCAGATCTGGTACATAACGATTCCCATATTTCCACAACCTTATCTTCAAGTGGAATTATAGCACATAGTTTTACACCTTTGATCATCTATGTGCATTAATCAGGCGGGTAACTAATTTTTGGATGTCACTTACCTTGTATTCCAATGAACCTAATGTGGGTCTCCCTGTACCAGGAATGTCCCTCTATATCTCCTTGTTTCTAACATCAAGAATGACACACATGGGTTTAGTGGTTTTGTTATTATGTGTACTAATATAGTTTTACCACATTGGTATTGTGTCCTTCATTACGTTAAACTATGATTCTATAACTATGTGAGGCTTGACTCCCATCGTAACAATGTATATAGAAACTCCTAGGCACATTTACTAGGGCCCAGTCTAACTCTCACTTTTGTTCCCTCAATCAAAAAATCCCCCCTTAGTGATACGTGGTGTGGTGTGGATTCCTTGGGTCCTCATTCATGATAGGTTTATAACTACTATATCACTTTCTCACTTTCCGGATCTCCAATTTCACTCCTCATGCGACCACATGATGTTAAATTACATGAGTCCTCATTTTCTCGAGGCATGAAATAAAACCACAGTTCTACCCTGAACATGATCAAGATACCCCATGTTAACCTGTGAATTTTTCCTTGGGCCCAGCCCCTGGTTCGTTAAACCTTTTGGCCCCTCAGCCTCGATCATGGTCTAGGCAGTATGACCATGCAACAATGTGCATTGTCCACACTATACGATGTTAAATTACATGTCTATAATTATCCATGTTATGACATAAAACCATAAGAATTTATTGGTCCTCACCAGAGAGGTCCTATTTGGATGAAATTTATGAACCTTGATTAGACCGATACACCCACCTAATTTGTTTCTACCAAGGTGGTACAATTTCAAAAGTGTTGGACCCTATTCGAACAACCAATCACTCCACAATCCACACATTTCATATCCCTTATTCAGATGATCATCCTTTTTCACATCTAAACGAACCCACTTTCATTAGGGATGCTTGGCCTATGGCAAGGCTACTATCTTGGGAAAACATTCTAGAAGACTAAGGGATAACATTTTTTAGTCAGGAACCATGTTTCGAACATGGTCAGCAGTCAACCCTAATTTTTTATCCCCATCTCTTGTTAACACAATAGGGATACTATGTTTCAAACACGGTCAATAGTTGTCCTTAATTTTCATGCCACCCCCACATTGATCCTAATTTTTCAGTATCATGAATCACACCTTTCACATACCCTCTATTTGGGTTGGTTTTAAAACCTCTTGTGTTTCCCCACTCATGAAATAGAGCGCATTTAGAAAATGGAATCTCAATAGTTCTGAGAACTTCATCCTCCAGTCCGGCCTCCCTATTTCTTTATGGGAATCTGTAATGGTTGTTCAAACCATGGATGCGCGAAGCTTGGTTGAAACTATCATATTAATAAGGAATAATAAGGTCTTCATCTCTTGTTTCTCAACATGGGCTCGAGCCACGCAAGCATCGGGATTGATCCCTGGATGTTGTCTTGAATGTGATGGTCATATAGTAGGCCAAAAAAAATAATAGAAATCAGAATGCTTCCAACATAAACAATCAAATAATTAAAGTACATTTAAAAGTATGCACCTGTCACAACACTCGAGGATTGACCCCTCATATTGATGTGTTGACCTCTTTAATAGAACATTCCATCTCTTCCACTATCTGGAGTGTGGCGTCCAAGATCTGATGTATCTGGTTTAATTCCCGCTCCTCCTCTTCATCGATGAGGCAAAGTTCTTCATCCACGATTTAGACCCACTCCACGTCGGTTCATATGATAGACATATCTTTAGAGGATTTATCCATCCGTTCTTCAGCCTCCGCCAGCAAGAACTTTAGGTGCGATACGAGCTCCAATTGGGCATTGAGGAATGATGAATGCTCATTCTCTTGTGCCCACAAACTGTTTAATCTCTCTATAAACCTCCTGGAACCTCTTGATGTTCACTGATTTCCTCTATTTCTAACTAACACCATGAATGCGATCATGCTCCCAAATATTCACCACCATGTGGTCTTGAATGAGAATATGTGGATGTTGGGCATCCACTCCCCCAAAACATTGCTCATGCAACCCGGAGTGAAGTCTCTCAATATCGTCTATCAATTGTGTTTGAGGAGTCTTCTCGATGAAGCGCTTGATCAATCTCAATGAATAAAAATGGATTATCATTCTATCCTATTTGCCAGAGGACGTCTAGTCCTAGTCTTCAGGGTCGGCATGTTAAAATGAAGAAAACACCTCCAAGAACTCATTAGCCAGGTCTATATCTGGTGTTTGATTAGGCATGTCTGGACCCATGTTGTCTGATTAATCCTCATCATCGGATTCCAACTCAATGATCTAAAGCTCCATCCTGCTGACATTTCCACCAGTGATCAACACCATTGTAGCTTGGTCAGTTCGAACGTCTGCTTCCATGACCACCGACATTCCACCTGGAAAGGCACCTTTGGGAGCTCCATCCAGCCTCACCATGGTAGCCCATTCCATTTGAAGTACATTGCATAAAATATGTCAGAAACATCATTTTTTATGGTCAATGGGTTATAGTTAAAAGATATGTCATGGAGACTCACATAGGTCAAATAATCAGCGTGTCTCTTGAGTTTTTGTTGTCAAAAGCCTGGGGAATGGTCGTCCATATATTTTTGGGAAGTCCTAAAACACTGTAAAAAACAACCCAGGTGTCGTTTCCCTGCTTAGGGAATCAATCTCAAAAGCTGCAGCCGTAGATCCCAATTTTCCTGCAGATGCAACTATTGTTGGAAGGGAGTGGGTTTTGTATATGAGGTCCTCCTACATAGTTTATATGTTTATATGGGAAATTGTAAATAAACTGGATGAATAATTCATGGAAATGGATAGTATTTTACCTGGGCTTCCACAAATTCTTCCAACTCCGGGTCTAAAATGCGGACGTCAACCACCTCCAGAGGGCTCCCTCCACTGACCCCCCCCCCCCCAAGAGGGCTCGTCCGAATCTTCTAACAAGGGAATTTTTTCTCTCAATTTAGTATCCAACAATTGGGATGGGGTTTTTTAATATAGAAACAAATTTACATGATCTATCATCAGACATAGAGCACTCTAGGTGTGCACTATGTCCTCCATCTCGGCAAGGTACTGCTCATACCCCCCCTTGGATACAAAAAATCCATCCCTAATGGGACAGATCCCCAGAAAATCCATCCAAAGGAGATTCCAATAGAGATATCATGGACCGGTTGAGTAATTTAATGTGTATGTACCAGATATCCCAAGCCTATAGGAATAAGGCATTCATGGACATATCTATGTGGCGCAAATGCTTCCCCATAGCCCAGGTAGATATTATGCTGAATACCCTTTGTGGAATCCCCTCTGGATGACTCTACTCCTCTGGGACCATCGCGTGTATGGCCACCGCCTACCTCTTGACCAGTATGGGTATCACCACTACTGTAACCCCACCACAACGAGATGTCCTTGCCACCTTTTGGCCCCGACCTCAAGGTTAGGCAGGCACCCCGCCACCAGCACTGACAGTTTTCTACTTCAGCATCTCCCTGGGATAAGTTGTCTCCCAGCTCTTAGAATACCCCTTCACCAACCAGTGAGCTAATATTGGCAGAGGAATCCTGTTTTGAATCATCCAATCCTCCCAGGTTCATATGAGATACAATTTCTTCATCACACATGGGTGATCCTCACTGTACACTCCCATGTAGACCTGTGAGGTCATCTGTTGCATGCAAAAAAACTACCTCACAAAGATATTCACCGTGTACGGCTCGCAGAGTGGCTCGAAATCGACCCATTCCACTAGTAATCCACCTCCAAAATCCAGGATATAGGACTGATGCTCCTCCATTCCCTTTCCATCATCGGTGAACATGCTTGTCAGTAGTGGGAACATGTTAAAGTTAAACTCGTCTTCTTTCCAGATCCGGTTCCGCACCAAATGTGGGTACATCTTGGTCAGGAAGATCCCCACCACATTCAAAATGGATTAGAAAAATATGATCCAATAGAGGAGTCAGGGTTTATATATTAATATATTCCCCTAATATGTGCCACTATTGACCCATACATAAGGTGGAACAACCCACATATCCTCTATGGATTCTTCCCCTAACTGATGTGACACATCACCTTATACAGATTGGAAAGCATCAAGATCCTATGGTGGCCACATCCCCCTATTGACAACATGGATGCCATGATGAACATGATCAGTCACATTCCCAAGTTTTTATCCATCAACAGTAGAATCTAAACACAAATAAGCTCTGAGATGAATGCATCAAACCTAATCACTGGTTCCAACTCCGTGAAGACACTGAATCCTCATATATTCTATAGTTCTGTCCACCAAGAGTTTTAAATATGAATGATTATTGCTATGTAGACCCCCATTTTGGAAGGTCTAAGGCTACAAGGGAAACTATCTATCTTTGGGGAATTCAGGAACTTCTTCAACCACTGTATAATGTGGATGTCCCTCATCAACTTCTTTTCCTCCCCCTACACTAGGTCCATAAATTCATTTTCAAGTGGCATCATCTACACCCGGTATTCCCATGTATTCACGGAAGGGAGGAACTCATCATACATTGCCCCCAGTATCAAGACCCCTGGGATATGATTCAAATCCTAGAGGCAGATTCCATCCTTTCCATGGTGAATATGGAAGGTATTTGTCCTCAATAGCCACCAGCTCAATAGCTCTAGAATTAGTTTATTCTACTAATATATGTGAAATTAAGAGTCCCAAGCCACCTCATTCATGCACCCTTACCTCAACTACACCCCAATATTCTCACATGAGGTGCCTACCAAGTATGCCCATTCCCAGTCCTCTGTAATGTTTTCCACCTTGACACAAATCCCACTAATTAGTCCACCCCTTCTTCTGTTTTCCCAGGGTTGTCTTCAAGACAGTGTGTTATAGTGGAGGGGAGGTATGAGGGAGTAGTGCATCCCCATTAATGTTATTCACATGGTTGTACAAGAAATCATCATTGAAAGGTGTGAAATCCTCCCAATCAGGGTCTTTGCCCATGCTGAACCACTGGCACAGGCACAACATACTCTTGGATAGTAAGTTGGCTCGTCCATGCTTACTTCCAGAATGAAGAACTCATCCCTTAGGCCAAATCCATACAAAGGCAAACTTTTTCCCATGCTGTATTTCTTAAGACCCTCAGATAATAGCTCCATAATATACTGATGGTCTAAATGGATCTATATATGTTCTCGGATGCTAGAGTTATTAGCCATTTCTTCACTACAGGCAGCATCCTCATAGATCCCCCCAGGAAGCTTCCTGATGATCCATTCAGTATTTATGTTATTGGAAATTTTCTCCTCGATCACGAAGATCAATAGCATACCAAAAATCACTATGTTAAATCATAGATATAGTTCATGCAGCCCAGCCACAATCTTCAGTGACATAAGCTATAGAGCTCTCATTCGCATAGTCGAAGGACTCGCTTTGTGCTGCGAAGAAGAAAAGCCCAATTCGATAAGTGAAATTGAAGAGTGTGTGGATCATGGTGAATCCATATAACAATAGCCAAAACACAAAGATGATAGAGGAAAAATCAAGGTCAACCTCCCCTATTTATAGGTGATGACCCCCATTGCTTTGCGGAACACCCGACCACGGTGAGCATCGATGCGCTCTCAAACCACGCGTACCCTTATCCCATCATGAAGCATCTTCATGAACCTCCTTTGTGACTGGCCTAAAAAATTTTGTGATTTTCCCTCAGACATCAACCCTCCTTTCCTTCTTAGATCCTCATCTGAAGGTGGTTTGGGATATGTAGTATCCAAAATAATTGAAGATAAAAAGGAAAACACAAAGAGAAAACCAACTACATTAAGACTGACTCATGAATCCTGTTAACTGATCCCCGAAAAACCATGATCAGTGTGATGACACCCCCTTTTCAGCCATGTAGAGAAAAGAGGTTGGAGGATCCGCCATCCGAAATACATTTGTGATGCGGCCACAAAGCAAAGAGGCGGGAGGCTCCACGATTATATAGATGTGTTCCAAGATGCCATGGTCCGGTGCGATGCTGCTACATGTTTTGAGAAAACTCTTACCTATAACCATCGGGATTCCCAAGATCCCAATGGATGGATACTCAAACCATTCTCCTTCACAACTCTCAAATCATGAAGAAAATTCCTATTTTCGAAAAATTAGCTCTTTCAGGAAATTGAGTATCACGAAGTGCCTTTCCTTTGGCTTAAACACAACCACTCTTCAACCAGGGATGACCGTCGCAGAGCCCACAGGTCATCGCAATGGAATGAAATCCATAAGGGGACTCAGGTCATTGCAAATCACTCTTTTTTCACGATGTCCGTTCAATGAATGTGTGAACCACATGCTAATGCATTGTCACTGTGCTTCGTGAGACACAATGTTTTGCATTGCTATGCTTTGAAAGGAAACTTTTCTTCCTTAAGACCTAACCCCTAGAGCCTTTCTACTTAGAGAAGCACCCTACATGTGGATATATTTTTTATTCTTAGTCTAATCAACCCCACTTTACAAAAAATACCCTATCACAAAGTCACATCACTCCTTGGAGCAGATGAGATTCCCGAGACCTCTTCCAGTGAACACCTTAACTCCGCAAACCGCTCTCTCGTACGACCCTCCATGTCTGTAAAATATTATTTCAATATCCCTTGGGTGTTGCTTCACCTTGTGTTTCATAGACTCATGCTTCTTCATATAGGCAGTCTTACAGCTATTGCTTCATCGCATAGCCCAGCTAACAAGGACACCTAATAGGATCACTCTACAATACCACCTCATCATGACATTGTTGATTCCATCCCATCTATAGGAGTGGAAGAGTATCAATTATGTATATCCTAGGGCGGAAGAGCGAACCTTCCTCATCTGGCTTGTATGAAGTTAAAATTCCAAGCACCATCATCCTTAGAATATGACATTAATCTATGGCCTCACCCCATGAATCAAACGTGCGGTGCCCTGTCTCAGAATTCTATATGCTCACTAGTCTCCACGAGAGTGAGTTCTTAATCAAATGGAATGATATCCTCTTTATTGGAGTAACATCTGTCAGCGTAGAAGAAAACCTTCTCGGTGTAGGCCCCAAGATTTTTCTACAGGAACCAGCACCCATTCTATCCCTCCTCTATTCTATTCCAAAGGCCAGTGGGGTTATGGGCACCAAGACATTAGTTATACTATCCCACTCCCTTTGGTATTTGTGGCCATCATGCCTCCTTCCTGGAATAAGTCCCAATATCTATATCACTATGCTGCTAACCACACATATGCACCTTTATCCTCTTTGGGCTGCTAACCATGCATAAGCCCATGTTACATCTTTGGGATTCTAACCATGTGTAATCCCAACTCCACATCCCACGGATTCACCTTTCGTGACATGATCGTCAGGTCTTTGTTGTCTCGTATTTCTCATACTGAGCACGACTCACATGAGATTAGATTAAGTATCGACCATTAAATCCTCTATGGACCATGCTAGAGCATAATCCCCAATCTACCCAATCGAACTACGTGGGCTTTGATCCCTGTCCCCTAGACAGGGTACATAGGAATCCTCTCTAAGGTTCGACCCCATTTTTCTTCCGAACTATGTGGAAATTGATTATGGACAAGGAATGGTACATATGAAGCCTCCTTAAGGTTCAATCCAAACAATTACTAGTCTAATCCCCTTCATATCGGTTCATCTTATTCCCGCATGATGTTAACCATTTTACACACTACCAAACAAGGTGTACTTTGTTCCTTGCCATGGAAATGTATGTCGGAAGCCTATATCTTATCGAATCCCAAAACCTAGTAGTCCCTAAAAAATGTATTTATGGGTATCAGTTATTTTAGAAACTCTCATTCTCCTTGATTATTGAATCATATTATTATTCGATCTTATTCTCATCGATGATATTTAATTGTTGATGCTTAATCATACCCAAACTAAGAATATGTGCTCAGCCTTCATATGTTTATTTCTCCCATGGTTTTATGAAAATGATGAATAATGATTTATTTCTAGGAGATATTTCATATGTTTAATGAATATATATTAATTTTATAAATAAAATTTGGTTTAAGTTTGAGAAATTCTCACTTAAATACTTATAAGTTTCTTATTTGTGCGGTTTTCCTAATTCTATAAAACTCAAAAAAAAACATTTAATCTAGAATGTATGTGATACAAAATTTCATTTTAATTTTTTAGGGTTGAGATACTAAATTTTGTTCCAAATTATATGCATAAATTCCTTTTATAAAAAGTTATTGATTTCAACATAGAGTCATGGAGTGTTGTTTTTGGGATGTTATAGTTATTATCAAAGGTAATTCTAAAAAACTTTGTAGATTATGATTATTTCATATTATTTTATCTTTTGAGTTATGTATACCTTCATAAGTCTATATGATTAAGGCCAATCAATATTTAAAAGTCCCATACACACCATTTTAGGTAATTATGTAGTGAAAATTTTGAGGTTATCAGTGCCATTTTAGGATAAATATTATTGTATTGAAGTATAGTTAAAACATTAGTTTAATTTGATGTATTCCATTACTTTTTTTTGGAAATAATTAAAAAATTATTGATAATCATTCGAATTTATATAAGCTTATATATTTAGGTAATTATGGAAACACATGTATTATCATATGTGTAACCACATGATTGAAATGTGATTTTATGACTATGGGACTAATGTTACATTTAGTGAATATCACCATATTTTAGTATGAAATCTAGAAGGTATAACATAACCCTTGAGGTTAAAATAAACTTTAATTCATCAGTTATTGAGTATATTTGGGATATATGGTTATAGAATGAATTAACATCATCTTTGGATATTAATATTGGTTTTTTATGTTTTTTAAGAATGTTTATTAATTTTGGGAATTATCTGTGTATTTTCTAACTATTTGGGTTTCTGTTAATGTGTAATGATAAGTGTAATAACTTGACTATTAATTTATTATTACGTGGTATCTAAATTTGGATTTTACTAACACAAAATTTAAATTTTTTTGTGAATACACATCATTTTGTGAAAAAGAAAGGATTTTGGTTAAAATTTAATAAAATATAAAATTATTCTTCTCAATAAAGAAAGTTTCCTTATGCTTTTATTCTATATGGTGAAATGAATACTTAATATTTAAAAAATCTATCTTGAATAAAATGATACCATATCAAAAAAAAATTTTGTGACATAAATTTCCTTTTACAAACCTATTTAATTTGTTTTTATTTTCATTTACTTTATATTTACCACATTATCAATGACTCTCTATTAGTCTATGGGAATTAGTATTGATTTCCAACCCAATCATTTAATTTTCTCCCAATGTAATCAATGTGTGGAATCCTAGTTATTCATATCTTCCAATGAACATTATGTTCCCCAATTACCCTTTAAAATAAGATGTTTTATTATCCCTTTCTAGTATGTGAGTTTTAATGAATTAATTCTATAAATTTAAATCCTTTTATATCTTTGAAGTTTTTCTATGGAGAATTATTTTTATGTGGGGTAGGGTGTAATGTCCAAACATTATATGAAATATATTTTTTAAAATATATTTAAATTCATTGAAATATTAATTTAGAAAAAAATGAATAATTTATCATTAATTTTATGAAACACCAATTTTACCTTGTGTTACATTTAACCTAGAGTTTCTTTTACATCTTTTGTTACACAGAAAGATGAGTCTAAATAGAAAACAATATACTATTAATATTATATATTTAACACAGTAGTTATCACCTAGCTATTCGAATTATGGGAATGAATATAATTTACTAGATTATGAACATATGTTATACACATTTTTATATATTGAATTATTTTGTAAAAATTTAATTAGTAATTAAAAAACCAATTTAATATAAAGGATGAATTTTATAAGATATTATTTTTTGAAAAGAATGAAATTTTATCTTAATAAAATAAAATAATCACAATTATTAAAATATATTAATTTATTTTACATGTTATTTATTTAATACAATTTGTTGAATTTCAACCAATAATTTTGATCATTTTATGTTAAGAATAAATCCAAATTTATGCATAAAAAGATGTATATTTTTAAAAGGCCGTTTTACAGCCATTAAATGAAAGCCTAATTTTAAAATTATATTTGGAAACTATGATAATTATAATTTTGAAAACTGAAATATTTTTTAAATATAAAAATAACAATTTACTTTGGCTAAATATTTTTATTTTTTCTAACAACATTCATATTTTAATGAATTGTGAATGATAGCGCTTTTTAAATGAAAATTGCATTTTCATCTATACAATTAATAGTGTTAAATTATATTTTAATTTTTTTTAAATTATATTTAGATAAATTTTATAACATTTCAATTAATTTAGGTCAATTTAAGAAATTTTGCATCGAAATTTGATATAAAAATGTTTCAAAAATTTCATCCATTTTCTTTAAAAAATATCACTGTCTCATCCCATCAGTGGGATTAATTTTAAATAATTTTTTTTTCTTTCTATGATATAAATTTGAAAAAATAATTAAATAATGTAATCATAATTGTTTACAATATCTATTAATATTAAATTATTTATCTACAAAAAAATATTATTTGATGAAATTAAAATTAATTACAACAATTAAGGTAAAAAATGTGTTTTTAGTGGTTAATTTTTAATCTTATATTTCTATCTTTCATAGAAACATGAAGAAAACCATTTTTTTGTCACGTTTTAAACCATATTATTACTTTAATTTATTTATTTTTCATTCCTGAGGTCACATTATGTATGATATGCCTCCAAATATTGTTTACATTTTTATATTTACTTGATGGTCTCTCCATATCCACAATGAAAAGGTGCTCACCGTCCCAACTTATACACACAACTCAATCCATTTTTATCTTAAAAAAGGCTTAAAATTTTTAAAAAAATCCCTCCTATAATCTTATAATCCTCAATTTGGTAATAAATAAATCCATTTAAGTCCTTCAGTGCAAATAAAATGAAGTAACCTGAAGAAGAGTAAACATTCTTCAATGGGGACATTTGTTTTATATATTATATAAACATTAAATTATTATTTTTCAATGATTATATAAATATCATAGTTTCTTAAATATACTAATATGTTTTTACATTTACTTTTAGACCTACAACTTAACACTCTTAAATCAAATGGGATATACAATCATCATTCTGCGTATGGAGGACTACCACCTCACAAACTGATGGCATTTGTTCATAAATTTCCAAATTTCATGAATGGATATAATTATTTTGTATAGAATATATTATATTAAAAATATATTCATAATTATTGAATTATTATATAACACATACCTTCATTTTTTAAATTTTTGGGGAACACGATAACAACATTAGTGGACATGTGGACAACTGCCTTCTCTATGTTAAGTGATTTGTTCTCCCATTTCATTGAATGCATTATGGTTGGATTTCAAAAACATATTTCTTATAAATGAAATAATTATGATATTAATGCAATAACTATTTATCTCTACATATTACATAACATTGTATTATTTCCATTTCACACACTGAAAAAGATTTTCCATCAGTCATGGACATATGAACTACAACATCCCCAAAGTGATGTGATTCTTCCTTTTGAATCAACACAACATAAGAATGATACATATATGTTAATATAAATAAAATATTAAGGTATTTATTATATAATGGGAACTATATAATGATAAAATAAACATACCATCTATTAAATATTATAGTTGAAAAATTAAAATGTCACTCGTGTGTACGTACAACCTATCATATCCATTATCATAACGTTGGATCATTTTTCATAATAATATTTTCATTATGGTTATAAAAATATAATTAAAGTCTAAATGTGACGATTCATTTGTTTTTATCATTCATTCAATGTTTTAATAATGGCCTCATTGACCATACATAACCTATCAATGTTAGTTTTCACACATAAGCTGAATATGGTCATAACATTTTAAATAATAATTATTTATTATCTAATTTTATATAATGTATTTATAAGTTAAATAAAATTAATAATAAAAATGAAAAATTTTATTGATAACATAAATAAACACTACGGGAAAAAAGGGCATTTGCGACGGGGTTATTTGCCCGTCGCAAATAAGTAGCCTTTTGCGACGGGACAGCTTTCCCCGTCGCAGAAGGACTGGCGCGGTTTGCGCGCCAAATCACGGGAAACTTATTTGCGATGGGGGAATATTCCCATCGCAAATAACCGGCGGCGGTAAAAGGTATTTGCGACGGGAATATTCCCCCGTCACAAATAGTATGTCGGCAGGTGGTTATTTGCGACGGGTCCCGTCGCAAATAACTATTTACCCGTTGACCGTAATAAATGTTGGCTAAGGTATTTGCGACGGGTACCGTCGCAAATAATACTATTTGTGACGGGATACCCGTCGCAAATGGGCCCATCGCAAATAATCTAACTTATAAATACCCCCATCCGTTTTTTTCATTTCATTCTCATTCTCTATCTTTTCCTTCTCTCAAAATTATATTTCTAGTGTTCAGTTTTTCTCCAGTTTAATTTTTTTCTCCGGAGCTGATATTAAAGTTTTGAAGAACGATCAGAGCAGATCAATTTTCAAGGTATTTATGTTCATTTTAATTTAATATTTATTTTTAATTTTTTATTAGTTTCAATTATTCTTAATTAGTTGTAATTTAATTATGTTTACATTGTTTTATTACTTAATAAATTTAAATTATTAGTATTGTTCATAGTTAATGCTAATTAGGAATAATTAGTAATAATTTTTAATAATTAAGAATAAATATTAATAATTAGTAATAAATACCAATAATTAGGAATAATAACATTATTACATTATTAGTCTATTTTATTATTAATATTAAAATAATATAATTTTTTATATATATACAATTCTCTTTTCATCTGTGTGTTTGCTGTCTTCACATGTATTATTTGTATGTGGAGATAGAAAACGCACAGATGAAAGGAGAATTGTATATAAATTAGAAAATTATATTATTTTAATATTAATAATAAAATATATTAATAATGTTATTATTTGTAATTATTGGTAATTATTCCTAATTATTGATAATTATTCATTTAATTACTAATAATTAGGAACAATTATCAATAATTATCAATAATTAAGAATAATTAGTAATAATTAGTAATAATTACCAATAATTAGTAATAATTAGTAATAATTATCAATAATTAGTAATAATTACCAATAATTAGTAATAATTACCAATAAGTAGTAATAATTACCAATAATTAGTAATACTTACCAATAATTTGGAATAATTACCAATAATTAACAATAATTAGTAATAATTAGTAATAATTACCAATAATTACCAATAATTAGTAATAATTAGTAATAATTACCAATAATTACCAATAATTAGTAATAATTAGTAATAATTAGTAATAATTAGTAATAATTAGGAATAATTAGTAATAATTAGGAATAATTAGTAATAATTAGTAATAATTAGTAATAATTAGTAATAATTAGTAATAATTGGTAATAATTAGTAATAATTAGTAATAAGTAGTAATAATTAGGAATAAGTAGTAATAATTAGGAATAATTAGGAATAATTAGTAATAATTAGGAATAATTAGGAATAATTAAGAATAATTAGGAATAATTACCAATAATTACCAATAATTACCAATAATTACCAATAATTACCAATAATTACCAATAATTACCAATAATTAGTAATAATTAGCAATAATTACCAAAAATTAGGAAAAATTAGGAAAAATTAGGAAAAATTAGGAAAAATTAGGAAAAATTAGGAAAAATTAGGAATAATTACCAATAATTAGTAATAATTAGTAATAATTAGTATTAACTACCAATAATTAGTATTAATTACCAATAATTAGTAATAATTCCCTATAATTAGTATTAATTACCAATAATTAGTATTAATTACCAATAATTAGTATTAATTACCAATAATTAGTAAGAATTAGGAATAATTACCAAAAATTAGGAATAATTACCAATAATTAGTAATAATTAGTAATAATTACCAATAATTAGTAATAATTACCAATAATTAGTAATAATTAGTAATAATTAACAATAATTAGTAATAATTACCAATAATTACCAATAATTAGTAATAATTAACAATACTTACCAATAATTAACAATAATTGCCAATAATTACCAATAATTGCCAATAATTACCAATAATTAGTAATAATTAACAATAATTGCCAATAATTACCAATAATTGCCAATAATTAGTAATAATTGCCAATAATTAGTAATAATTGCCAATAATTACCAATAATTGGTAATAATTACTAATACTTCCCAATAATTAGTAATAATTAATAATAAATATTAATAATTACCAATAATTAGTAATAATTATTAATAATTAGTAATAATTACTCATAATTAGTAATAATTACTAATAATTAGTAATAATTACTAATAATTAGTAATAATTACTAATAATTAGTAATAATTACTAATAATTAGTATTAATTACTAATAATTAGTAATAATTACTAATAATTAGTAATAATTAGTAATAATTAACAATAATTAACAATAATTACTAATAATTAGTATTAATTAGTAATAATTAGTAATAATTAGGAATAATTAGTATTAATTACCAATAATTAGTATTAATTAACAATAATTAGTAATAATTACCAATAATTAGTAATAATTACCAATAATTAGTAATAATTATTATTAATTACCAATAATTAGTATTAATTACCAATAATTAGTATTAATTACCAATAATTAGTATTAATTACCAATAATTAGTAATAATTACCAATAATTAGTAATAATTAACAATATTTACCAATAATTACCAATAATTACCTATAATTACCAATAATTACCAATAATTAGTAATAATTACCAATAATTACCAATAATTGGTATTAATTACCAATAATTGGTAATAATTACCAATAATTGGTAATAATTACCAATAATTGGTAATAATTACCAATAATTAGTAATAATTAGTAATAATTACCAATAATTAGTAATAATTAGTAATAATTACCAATAATTAGTAATAATTACCAATAATTAGTAATAATTACCAATAATTAGTAATAATTACCAATAATTAGTAATAATTACCAATAATTAGTAATAATTACCAATAATTAGTAATAATTACCAATAATTAGTAATAATTAACAATAATTAGTAATAATTACCAATAATTAGTTTTAATTACCAATAATTAGTATTAATTACCAATAATTAGTATTAATTACCAATAATTAGTATTAATTACCAATAATTAGTAATAATTATTAATAATTAGTAATAATTACCAATAATTAGTAATAATTAGTAATAATTACCAATAATTAGTAATAATTAGTAATAATTACAATAATTACCAATAATTAACAATACTTACCAATAATTACCAATAATTACCAATAATTAGTAATAATTACCAATAATTAGTAATAATTACCAATAATTAGTAATAATTACCAATAATTAGTAATAATTACCAATAATTAGTAATAATTACCAATAATTAGTAATAATTAACAATAATTAGTAATAATTAACAATAATTAGTAATAATTACCAATAATTACCAATAGTTACCAATAATTACCAATAGTTACCAATATTTACCAATAATTACCAATATTTACCAATATTTACCAATAATTAGAAATAATTATCAATAATTAGAAATAATTACTAATAATTAGAAATAATTACCAATACTTAGAAATAATTACCAATAATTTGGAATAATTACCAATATTTACGAATAATAACATTAGTACATTATTTGTATATTTTATTATTAATATTAAAATAATATAATTTTCTATATTATATACAATTCTCTTTTCATCTGTGTGTTTTCTGTCTCCACATGAAATATTCACATTCTTTTTCAAAATTATCAACCTACTTGCCAATGGAGAGGTGAAAGTGAATGCAAATATTACATGTGGAGATAGAATGTTAAACACACAGATGAAAGGATAATTTTATATAATATAAAAAATTATGTTATTTTAATATTAATAATAAAATATACTAATAATGTAATAATGTTATTATTATATAATTAATGTTTATGAAAAAATTATATTAGTATTATTAAAATAATAAAAAATCAATATAATATTAAAATTATCAATATTTGTAACATGTTTTGCTTTATTCTCAATATATTCAATCTTTACTTGAGTGTTTTTTCTAACAAATTATTCAAAACCAGTAATGCTTTTATATTTTATAGAGAAATATGGAACAACGAGGTCGTCAACAATCATTATTAGGTGACCGCATATGGATAAATCAACGTAGAAATCCAAACGGTTCTGGTTTAAATCCATTATATGTTGAGGGTGTGGAGACTTTTTTATCATTTGCGGCATCAAATTCAGAATTTGTTTCAGAAGGAAAAATAAAATGCCCTTGCAGAAAATGTGCATTGAGAACGTTTGACACGTTTGACAAAGTGGGAGAACATCTCTTGCGTTTTGGTTTTCAACCAGATTATGTTTTTTGGTATCAACACGGTGAACGTAGTTCCAGAGCAGGTGATACCAACTTGATTCCGGATCCATCCCGGTTTCAAGATTTAGTACATGATGTTGCAGGTTCATCTGTTCAACATACAGAAACTCCAGCTGATATAGCTTCAAATCCTGAGTTGGCACCGTCTGAATTTTATGAGTTGTTGAAATCTGCTAAGGATGCATTATATCCTGGCTGCAAGATGAGCAAATTAGAAGCAGTTGAAAAATTTATGGCTATCAAATCAGATAATGGAATGTCAAACACCTGTTTTGACCAGATATTTTCTTTGCTGAAAACACTGTTACCCAAAGGAAATGTTTTACCTGCAAATTACTATGAGAGTAAGAGGCTGGTTCGAAATTTGGGACTTACTTGTCAGAAGATTCATGCATGTTCAAATGACTGCATTTTATATTCTGGGGAAAATGAGTTATTGGATAGTTGTCCTACATGTGGGCAACTGAGATATAAAGAAGGACAACACGGGAAGTCTGGTTTGATTCCTGTAAAACAGTTGAGATATTTTCCGCTTACATCCAGACTTAAACATTTATTCATGTCTAAGAATACAGCGACAATGATGTCATGGCATAAAGAGAATATTTCAACCGATAAAAGCTTGAATCATCCAGCCGATGGTGATTCATGGAAACATTTTGATAGAGTGCATCCATCCTTTGCTTTAGAAGCTAGAAATGTTCGACTGGGCCTTTCCACTGATGGTTTCTGTCCGTTTGGATCTTATGGTAGTCAATATTCATGTTGGCCTGTTTTTTTAACTCCGTACAATTTACATCCATGGATGTTGATGAAGGAGACATATATCTTTTTGACTTTACTAATTCCAGGACATCCGAAGAAAAATATTGATGTTTATTTGAAGCCATTGATTGATGAATTAAATTTATTGTGGAGTACTGGTGTCAGTACATATGATGTTGCAACGAAACATAATTTCATACTGAGAGCAGCATTGATGTGGACAATAAGTGACTCCCCGGCTTATGGGATGTTATCTAGCTGGAGTACACATGGTCAGAAATCATGTCCTTACTGTATGGGAGAGAACAAAGCATTTATTCTCATTCATGGAAAGAAACCTTGTTATTTTGACTGTCATCGCATATTTCTTCCAGCTGATCATACTTTTCGCAGAAACAGATCTCATTTCAGAAAAGGAACAGTTGAAAGGGATGGACCTCCAAAAATGCTATCAGGTTCGGAGTTAAAATCAATTGTATTTTCATTACCTCCCATCACTTTTGGTCCCATAATAAACCAATAGAAAATTTCTGGCTTTGGGAAAGAACACAATTGGATTAAACGTAGCATATTTTGGGATTTTCCATATTGGTCTGATCTGTTGGTCCGACACATGTTAGATGTCATGCATATTGAGAAGAACTATTTTGATAATTTGTTTCATACAGTTTTGGATACGCCAGGAAAGAGCAAAGACAATGTAAATGCATGTTTAGATCTTGCCCAAATTTGCAGGCGTCCAGAATTGGAACTATTTGAGAATGTCAGAACAGAAAGGTTACTGAAACCAAAAGCAGCTTATACACTGTCTAAAGAAAACCGTTTATTATTTTGTCAGTGGATTGCAGATTTGAGACTTCCAGATGGCTGTGCTTCTAATTTGGGTAGATGTGTAAAGAATGGTCATATTACTGGATTAAAAAGTCATGATTGTCATGTTATAATGGAGATACTTCTACCCATTGGATTAAGAGGTCTGTTGAATTCTGTGATTTGGGATTCCATAACAGACATGTCTCATTTTTTTCGGGAAATTTGTGCGGATACGGCAGATTATGATGCTCTAGGCAAACTTGAAAAAGATGTTGTTGTAATTATATGTAAACTGGAAAAAATATTTCCGCCGTCTTTCTTCTACTCAGTGGAACATTTGATGTTACATTTTCCATATGAATCCAAATGTGGAGGTCCGGTACAGTTTCGATGGATGTACCCATTTGAAAGATGCATGCAAAAATTGAAAAGAAAAGTACGTAACAAAGCATCTGTTGAAGGATCTATTACAGAAGCTTATTTGCAAGAGGAAATATCTTTTTTCTGCTCCTATTATTTTGAATCTGAGTATCCTTCAAAACACAACCGAATGGGATGGAACAAGAGGAATATTGATGAAATCGGCAGTCAATTATCTATTTTCAACCAGTCAGAGCTTGGTTTTGGTGGAGTTTATGAACACTGGCTTTCAGATGATGAACATCAGAGAGATCATACGTATGTTCTACTCAACTTTGAAGAGATGACATCAGTTGTACTGTAAGTGTTTATATCACTTATTCTATCATTTATGTTACAATAAATAACTTTGGTTTTTATAGGTTGTATGATAATCATATCAAGAAACAAATTCCACAAATTATAGCAGCTGCTCTCGAAGAACGTCGACTGAAAAATTTCTCTCAGTGGTTTCCAAAACTGGTAACATAAATTCTTTATCTTTTAGCAACTCATTCAATGTATAGTTTACTATATTGATAATTATTTCACAAATTTTCAGGTGTCTCGAAATGCTGATAAAATTGACAAACGGCTGTGTGTATTGAGTAACACACCTTCCAAACTTGTTAAAACTTATAATGCATATGTGGTGAATGGATTTCGATTCCACACACATGCATATGGGGAATCAAAAAAAACAATGAACAGTGGAGTTAGCTAGAGAGGATCTCATCATCGAGAAAATGAAGTTGACTTTTATGGCATACTTGATGAAATCATTGAACTCTGTTATCTTGGAAAACATTACATAACCATGTTCAAATGTCGGTGGTTGGATACAGAGAGGCGTGCGTGTTCATCCGACTCATGGAATCATCGATATTAAATGTAAAAGTGTTCTCGCAGTAAATGAACCATTCTTATTGGCTCAACAGGAATATCAAGTTTATTATGCAAAGTACTGTGAAACATCAAGAGACTTGACTGATTGGTGGAGTATAATAAAAATCAAAATTCGAGACAATCAGTTTAGTCAAAGTGAATGTGCTTTCACTGATGTGCAAATAATTGAAGTTTTTCAAGAGAGTACTCAAAATCAATCTTTTTTACAAAGAGACATGAGTATCGATGAAGACACCCCACATTTAAGAGTCGGTGATGACGATGATGTTAATGATGTCACATATGAATTTGAAATGGTAAGAGATGAAGCACCTGTAACTCGAATGGATATCGATGATGTTGAGGAGGAATATGAAGATGACATTGACATATATGAAGATGATGATGAAGATGAACACTGATAGCATTCCATGGTATTTATATACAATCATAATATGTATATATGTATATATGTATATATAATAGTAATTATTAATTATTTGCTAACATTAACATTTTCTGTTTCAGATGGACGAGGCCACATTTCGTGAGTTGGCGGATGCTGACCTGACTTTCGATGCGGATGCGTTGCTGACAGATGACCCTCAGCCTGCAGGCGCTCCAGGGAGTACGCGGAGGGGGCGCAGTCTTGCACGATTGATGATTCCTGACCCCGTCCCCAAGCAACGTCCACGTCTTGGGTTTGATCCACGCACACAGAGGTGTGATAACCTGTGTGATAACCTGTGGATTTGACTAAGATTTCATTAATCTATTCACATAATAAATGTTTATTATTTTTTTAGTTTTCCGCATATAGCAGTCGGACAGGGCAGCGCTATTTTGCGCAACTATTTCTCTCAGCCGTGGACCACATGGGAGCAGATTCCCATTGATGTGCAGCAGGCCATGTTCGGCCATTGGTTGGTACGTACGTAAATAAATAATTTTTATTTTGAAAATTATTTCATTTCTAACTTGATATTTTGATTCATTTGTAGGGTTTATGGTATCCGATCGAGGATACCATGCGTGACGCCATCCACGAGGCATGGGAGGTGGCCATGCGTGATTGCCTTCGTCAGTTTTTGCACAATTTAAGAAAAGCTGTGATGAAGAAAGCAGGAGTGTCAGATTTTGAGGAGTCATATAGAGCACACCGACCAGAGTATATTTCATCCCATGTATGGGATGGATTATGTGCGCACTGGTTGAGTGGTGCCTTTCAGAGGAGATCATCGGTGGGGAGGTAGAATCGGGGGAGACAGGAGGTGACTCATCGAGCTGGGAGTCGTTCTTTCAGTACTCATAGACAGCATCTGGTACGTACATTATTTATAAATATTTTATATAACTATAAATATTAACAGTTTATTTTTTATTCTTATAGGCTGTCGAGCACCCCGATATTACAGAGTACGACGTATATCGGAGGATGTATAGTGATCCTGCTACTGGGGAGCTCAGACGTGATCGTCAGCATCACATCGTGGTCAGTATTATTTGTTTTCAAGTTTAAAAATTAACTACATATAATATATTCACAATTTTAATTTTAAATTGCAACTATAGGAGTCATATGAGGCCGCAGCGTCACAGGCCCGGCCTGAGAGTCAGGCCGAGTCATCAGATCAGACCACTGCCCGTCAGTTTGATGAGGCGGCATGGATGCAGGCCACCCAGTATGCCTTCGAGAAGGGCCGGGTAGTTGGTATCGGCTCTCGACTGACTCCCGGAGATTATTATGGCAGTGCTGCGATGTCGGCGTCTATCTCGAGAGGAGCTCGTGCATCTTCTTCTACTACACAGTATGAGGATCAGTTGCGATCTCAGACTGCAAAGATAGAGAGTCTCCGACAGGAGCAGGAGCAGATGCGTCAGCAGCATGAGGAGGAGCGTCGACGCCATCAGTAGTTGTACGAGGAGCAGACGAGTCGGTGGCAGCAGCAGCATCAGGAGCATATGGAGTACATGCGCCGACTCACTCATGCTTTAGGGATGGAGTTTCCTCCACCACCATCTGCAGATCCCCCACCTCCCCCCCTCCTTCAGATTAGAGTTTGTATTTATGTTATAAAATTTGGGAAATCAAATTTTTTTTTTCTATTCTTAGTTTTTGTCTCATTATAAAATATTAATAATATTATATTTTTAAATAACAATATTAATATGAATAATAATATTATTTATATTTTATAATATTAAAATATATATATATATATTAAAATTTTATAATATTATAATTTAATTATATTTTTTGTAATACTTGAATTATTTTAATATTTGAATGTAAAATAATTCTATTATTTTTATATTAATTAAAATAACTTATTAATACTTTTTTTATTTATGAATTATAATTCTAATATTATTATATTAATTAAATCATTTATTAATATTCTATTATTTTTTATTTTTGAATTATAATTCTATTATTATTATATTAATTAAAATAATTAATTATTTTTATTTGTGAATTATAATTCTATAATTATATTAATTAAAATAATTTATTAATAATTTATTTTTTTATTTTTTTTATAGTATTTGCGACGGGATACTATGCCCGTCGCAAATACTAGTATTATTAATAGTTTTTTATTTTTTTTAAAAAATAGTTTTTTACAAACATACGGAATACTATTTGCGACGGGGAGAATGACCGTCGCAAAAAAAGGCTTTAGCGACGGGCCCGTCGCAAATAAGTGTTGTTGCGACGCCGTTTTCAGCAACGGGCTATTTGCGACGGGCCCCCGTCGCAAAAAGCCATTTGCGACGGGATCCCGTTGCAAATGCCCCGTCACAAATACCTATTTTTCTAGTAGTGAAATAATTTTTTTTATTTTATAAGGAGTAGTTCATCAATGAGAAAATTGAATACAGGATATGGGAATTGTTAAATCAATTTCTGGTCATTATGTTAAACTTTTATGTTATTGGTTATGTTATAACAAAATTATATGGGAAACAAACTATGATTGTATTATGATGTATATACCGTTTTATTATGTGGATTTATAATTTTCACACATAATTATGTCATTGATTTTTTCTCATACTAATGATACAATCTTTGTATGGGTTTTCTCATCTGACTTTTATTTCTATGAGATATAATCTATTTTTACCATTTTTTGTTGTATATAAATATTATTAATGTATTTGATAATTATTATACTTAAATATTTGGTGTTTTTCCTATCCTTTGTATTATCTCTCTTTCAAGAGGTTTAGAGTTTCAATTTTACCAATGTAGTAATGTATTTTTATCACAATTATACTATTTTACATGTTTGTTTTATTATGAAACTATATTCTTTTATATTGTTTTTATAAATATCCAATGAATTCATATATATTTAATATATAATTTTTCTCATTTAATTAAAAGCTTCAAATAACATTATATCTCAATCGGTATTATGATTCAAAATGATTCATGATGGTATGGGCCATATTGGAATGTTTAAAGTCTACATTCCACATGAATGTTTGTAAACATATTTTAATTGTATTTTCATTTATATTATTCATCACCCCCATTGATATTCGTCCAAACATAATGATATTTTATACTAATACTATCATTACTATTCATTTTATTGATGAAAATTGATTGAATTATATTGTTATGGAAATCACTTATTTTTCTCATGTTAACCATGTTTTCAAGTTATTTTTATGAAACACATTTCATTTCAATAGTTTGAACATGTTTTTGTAGATATTTTTTTATAAATGATTCCATTTACACATTTTTATCATGTTAAAAATAGATTGAAATGATACCTATTTCACTTACATGGTTTAAAAATGTTGTATATGGTATAATGCATGTTTCTTTGAGTTTTATTCATGTTCTTGTTCTTGGATATCATAAATGATTATGTGGACCTTAAAACACCATGTATTCCTGTTACAACTTAATTTGGGTTGGTCGAGTTGGCACCATGTAATCATGTTATAGCTTAACAAGGGGTAACCTAGATAGCACTAGGAAATTTCATTACAGTATAATAGGGGGTGGCCCAAATATCATAGGATGATCCCTTAATAAATAATTGATGCATTGGGTAATGATAATGTTGTATAAAATCCATATTATTATTCCAATTGAATGGATTTGGACAGGGGTTTGAAAGGATTTTTTGAAACAGATTCTGTAATATAACAAATATAAATTTAATTTCTTATTATGAGTTTATATTGGTTATAATGATCTTTATTGGTATCACATGACCTTTGATTATGGATTATGATAACTATTTAATTATAAATACTTCTATATTGGATGATCTAGGTATATATTGGTATATGTTCATTTTTTAATCACTCTACCAGTTTGATTATTCCCTCATACCCTTATTAACACTTATGCTCATTGAAGACATTAAATTGTTAGTAATTATAATTACGATTACTTATAATCCTATCTCCATCTTCATATATTTAATTTTCAACATGTATAATGGAAATTATGTTGAAATATTTATGTGTATGTGTTATTTTATATCAGTGAAGATGATATATTAATGTGATGAAGAAAAGATGGTTATGTGGAGGTAATTTTCATTCAATGTCTTATGAATTGATTATATTGGAGTTTGTCATAATTGTATAAAATTTATAACTGAAAAGGTCATAGAAAATGTATATAATCGTACATTAAATTTCTATTTTAGATTGATTAGATGAAAATTTTGGTTCACAATTATCGATCTCAAATCTAGGAACGTATCATCATGGATTTCAACACAGTATCCATGAGTGTGGGTTAGGTGATTTTATACATACAACATATGCTTTATATTTACAATATTGAATAGAATATAAAATATAACAATGTTTAGAGGTTTATTTAAAGTGACGATAAATTAAAAATGATAACTGATGATTCAACCTACCCACTTAATGGATCCTACTTTCCTATGTACTACATTGATTAATAATTGGGTGGCATAAAAGTGATTTTATTGTGATGTTTATTTCCTTGAAATGAATTAATATTTCATTTTAAGTAAAATAAATATATTAATGGAGATATTTTTATACTACTATATGATCTGGGGAAACATATGGTAATTAGAAGATGATTTATTTTTAAATAGTTGTTCCAATTTTGATAATCAAGTTAAAATATTAATCAAAAAATTATATATTATTATGAAATTATATACAATACCATATTATAGAATTATGGAGTTAATTTAAAAGATGACAATAGTTATGAATTTATTTAAAAATATATGGATTGAATAAATTAAATTTGTTTATTTATTATGGGATGGTGATGTCGTTGAAGGACGTAATTATTCATAGGATAAATATTTATAAAAATTAAAAAATGGGAGAAAAAATTTAATGGAAATAGAATATTTTTATTTAATTATTTTCTGTAATTACATTAATGTTTGAATTCTGAAATTTCCATTGTTTAAAAGTATATTAAAAAATTTTAAATTTTATAATTTTATGATTTTAAATATTATACTCGATAAATGATTGATGTTAAATTATGATCATATCTCAAAATAGTTTAAAATTGATTGATAATTTTTTTTTGAATTTATCATTAAATAATATATTAAATTGAGGAATGATTCGTTCCAATATTATGATTATGTGGAAATCCACAATTGTAACGACCTGTCTTCACCAAGGGTATAGAATCACACATAATGTGGATGGAATTACACTTTTTATTCAGTGGGATCACGAGATATGATGTTAAAAACCCAAAAAGAACCAAAAAGAGAGGTTAATGTAATTCCAAAAACCATTCCCAAATGAATTTTCAATGGTAAACCCTTATAGAGTACACGAAAACTCCAAAGGTAATGTATAAAAAGAAAACGTGAACAAAAATTATCCTAACGTCCAAGCTAGTATTGCCTCGCATGATCCTTAAAGTCCTCCTAGTAACAGTAAAGAGGTTTTATATATGTAGGGTGAGTATAAATGTATAAAAATTAAGGAAAAACTAAAATCACTCTTGATCATGTGGGGAGGCATTTAACACCTCGTGAGGAAGTAAAGGTACCCAAAACACCTTGAAAGGAAACTATCCACCCAACCTCACCAAGGCACACTCCCCAAATAATGCAATTTAGGTAAGTAATAGTAATAAAACATCAATGTTTGGGTACACCGTACTACTTTTCCAATGGTTTTTGGAGACATCATATGCGTCCTACCTCCCTCGCTATTGTCACTGCAGTCCCATTGCCACCCCAACAACAACCCTGTCGGCCACCTCAAACACACATCCTGTTTGCAGACACCTGTACCACAACAACCACACATACCCACCCGCAAACACCTGGGCCACCAGACACATCCCTACCCATAGAAACATATTCTACAACAACCACTACTAGGCCATAAGACACCTGGGCCAGAATAACCACTTACACGCCTGAAGACACCTATGCCTCATATTAAAGACACTTTAAAAACAAATCATTCTAGTACTATCCTTGGAAAACCACCAAAATGTACCCATCACTAAGAATATTGGTCCATAATGGACCTCAGGACATCATAGCCTTCCCGAAGAGTCTTGGTATACACGGGGAAGTGGGTAGAAAATGATCCAATAACTATCCACTCATAGGAGTGTTGGAAAAAACACCCCCAGTGTTGGAAAAAACACCCCCCCTCTGAAAATGTCTAGTTCAAGAATGATGTGACAAACATGGGGGGTCTGAAAATAAGAAACAAAACAACTAAATTTATTCACATAGGTTGAAAAGTGCTCCTCCCAACATATGGGTTCCAAAACTAGCATATACACAAACACCATTGTTTCTATTCATTTATACAAAAGCATAACCAACACGACTATAGTACAACTAATTCTTGGAAATTAATTCCCCTTTGAACTCAATATTATTATAATATTCATGTGATTCCATTTAAATAATTTATCCACCACCAGTTGACTAACAGGAACAACATCAAGGTAAGGAATGAAAACGAGCCAAGAATCAATTTAAGCATTCACAGTCAATTCTCTTGTAATGTCGCTATAATAAAAGGGATACATGAGATACCTAACAGTAATGGAAGAATACAAAGCCCCAAAATATAGGCAGAGATCCACAAGTTAACAAATAAATAATAGGGGATTCCATCCACATACAAATCACACCACAAGTATTAAGCTACAAAAACACATATATCACAAAAAACGGGAAAGTATATTTTCTAGGATAAACCACATAATTAAATAAGTTTCTCCCTTCCATTTTGATAATCGGGGTGACCACACAAGATTTATTGCTCATTGGGAATCTATTTAATTAATAGAGTTTAAATGATTAACCAGTTCCAAAGTTATGACAATTCAATCAAAAGATTTACCAGAAAAAATAGGTTCATTTGTGCATAAGAAATGACCACCAATAGCCATGATTTTCAGGGCACAGTAGTCCATAAAATCCCCAACACATAAATAGAGAAAAAATAATACAACAACATCATCATCAAACACACCCCTACATTCTTTAAAAAAATTCATTTATTATCTTCATTAAGGTTTTCTATCACCCATGTCTCGAAGAAACATTATGGTACCAACCCAGCATGATACACATTAAAGAGAGACTAAGGATGAACACTACTTGGATGATCAATGATCAATGTTTTATCCTTACTCAATTAAAAGGGGATGCAAGGATTGAAGTGGAAGAACTCCAAGGACACCAAAGGTGAGTCAGAAAGGCTCCAGCATAGGTGAACAACTCATATCGGGAAGAGGGAATCTAAATTCACCAAGGAAATGAAAAGAGACTAAGGAATAAGAAATAAAAGAACACTCTGCGATTAAGGCCATATCCTAGAGTTATGGGATAAAAAATCATGAATGGATTTAATGGTAGATAGTGGTTTCTCCATGCAGTTGGGTGGTTATACGTGATGTAATTAATTTTTTTAATAATAATTTTCAGATAGGTGGCGGAAACAGTTGTGAGTTAATAGATGTATTTTAAATAGAGTAAACCATGTAACATGGTGGAGTTGGAAAGTAAGGGGAAGGTTGTGATACCAAGGAAAAAGAACCATGTTTCTATAACACAAGGGTCCCTGTAACATCATGATATTTTATGAGATATATAATTTTTTAATTTCTTTGATATCTTCTATTATAAACTACACCAAGATTTGCTTGTACTATATGCAACACCGTATTATCTTGTAGTATACACAACACTATTCTTGGCTCATGTTAGACACAATTTCAAGTTCGTTTTGTGGAAATTATTTTACGCAACATTAAGTAAAGATTTTGTTTAATGTATAAATGATATAAGTTTTTATTATGTTATACGGAATGAAAAATGGAGCATTCAATACATGCAATCCTAACTTGGCTTGCATTACATGCAATCAATACCTTCTTCGATAGCGTGTGTATTACGCAATACCAAGTTTCACTAAATGAGATATTATTATAATATTATTATGAACTAGCCATTGTGAATAGTAATAACCGCTTTTTGAAATATAATAAATTTTATCTTTCAAAATGACCTTCATTTTTGGATTCGGAATATCGAAATTAGCCTTGGGTGAATTTTTTGTATTTTTCTAAAAACATTCATTTTTTGATGAATAGTAAAAACACTCGGTTACTATTTAAAAACCGACATTTTATATAAATAATTATTTATTTTATTTTATTTATTTTAGGTCAAAATTGATACATAATACCCAAATAAGTTCAATGTAATTCATTGGAATCATTTTATAATAATTTTAGATGTATAAATATTTAATTGAACTTTTCACCTTCTTCTACCCACCTTCTAAGAGCTCTTTGAAAACTTACATAAAACTTAATTTTACCACTTCTGTGAGTGGAATTTCGAAAATCCGAGAGACATGGTTAATATCAAGGAGGAAAATGTGGTTAAATAAGATAAAAATTATCTTCGGTGAATAGTAACTTTTTACTTTTATTTATCACAGTTTAATGTAAATAGGGTAATTAAGGGTAAAAATGATATTATTATTACCATAACACATATCCTAATTCTAATGGATAAGTTAAATTCGACCATAAACAACCTTAGGAATAAAATATGACCATTTAGGTCCACTTGGATTAGATTAGGATACTTATTATTATTTTATATAAAGAAGAGTTAAAATAGTAAAAATCAAAGTTTAATAACTAAAACATTTTTAATATAGGGTTATACATAAGATAAATTCGACTATAAATATTCATTATAAATATAACACGATTTATTACATAATGGTATTTTATTTATAATTTTAAAAATTATATAATATAATTTATTTATGACACAATGATGATGCAGTAATTACCTTATTAATGAAATATTACCATAATTGATATTATAAATACCCAAATTAATGCAATTTGAGACTTTTTATGAATTTCAATAATTTTTTAGGTTAATATGACATCTTATTATTGATTCAATTAACCTTTTTTGAACTAATCATTCTGTTATGATTTTCACAAAAATGAATTACCAAATAGTGTCAAAATTGACATAAAATAGTTTTTAAAACAAATATTATATTATTAATTGTTATTTTATTTTAAAAAATCTAAGGTTCGGAAAAATGACTTAGATAAGGATATATATATTAATAATGAACCACTTGGGGTTCGTTTGGCTTGTTATAGTAAGTTTATTAACCATATAGTGTAAGAAAACAAAAAGAGATGGTAAAAGCTAAATTATTTAACTTAGAGTTAAATCTAAATGATAAGGATAAAATAGTAACGTAAACTTCCCTAAAACATATTGGTTGAGAGGATTTCGACTCATCCCCACGTTATCTCTGAAATAAATCAATTTTGATCTATTAAAAACTGAATATGACTTTATTATAAAATAATATTTTATGTTTTCCTTAGGTGCCCCTCTCCTCCCTTATAAAAAGGGCACCCCTTCCCTCTTCTCTTCACACCATTTTGAGCCTTGAAGCTTAGCCAAACCCTGCCAATTCCTCTTCTCAACATCTCTAGTTATATCATAGAGGTTATGGTCTTCTCAAAAGGCAAACTCTAGTGCCCTAAAAATGTGTTTAAAGGAGGTCCTTCGAGGAAGATGAGGCTCGGACACATACAGAAGAAATTTGAAATAAGTTAAGGGATAACTATTCCAATATCATTCTTATCCGAGTTTGTTATACGTAATTATTTACTGGGGTTATATTTTTTATCCATGACCATAAAATGTTTTCCATAAAGTTTTTAATATTATTCCCTGTAGGTTTAATTTCATGTTTACCCCTCTTTGACTTTTACTTTGTGTTGTGGAAGGAGTCTTTCTTTTGTTTACCATATGAGGAACTTTTTGACATTTCTGAAAAAAGTACGAGGAGAATGTTTTCTTTAAATTATACGACATGAAAAGATTTTTATAGTTTCATAATGCCTTATTTTCATTAATCTTAATCTACAAGATTTCATGACTATTTTCAACAAAATCCTTTTCATTTAAAATTACATGGCATTTTGTGAAAAGAAAATGATTTTGAAGAAAAAAGGATATTTTCCTCAAGAATTCATTTCAAGTGTTTTATCAAAACCATTTTCCATCTAAGATGACATTATTTCATATGTGTTTCAAGTATAATGTCTCTATGAGTTACATGGTTTCACTATTATTATAATTAAATGATATCCATTTTTTTATATGGATTATGTTCTGATGGGATGATGTTTATGAAACCCATTTTATTATTTGGGTTATGATGAATGATTTATGTTTATGTTGAGGCACACATAAGAATGATTTCATTATGACATGGGTGGGACCTATATCTCCCTCCAATTCATTGGGTATAGATTTATATCTCAAGATATAGACATGGCTAGAACGGTAAGTTAATCCAGTTTAGTGATACAGGACTGGAACGAGGAGTGAACTTGATTCATAAAGGGACTTTGTCCACTAAGATGGTATTGGATGCAATTCCTTGACTACTAAGGAAATCATAACATGTTCTTAATGGTTTCCATAATTAAATTCTTTATTCCCATGCTATTTTATCATGATTGATGATCCATTATGATCTATGCCTTACGTACTACCATGTTTTATGTCATTGCTCAAGATTGTTATGTTTAAATATTATGTTCATGTTTTGAAGTTCAAATGTACATGGTTTATTTTATTTTCTCCATTCATACCCTTACTGAGCATTTTAGCTCACTCTTTATATGTTTTATTTTCCCCAGGATATAATTAATGGTTTTAGGTAAGAAAAAAAAGGAATATCTTTATGGGAGATGTTGAAGATCTTTCACCAAGATTAGAAGATTATATTCTGAGTTTCCAAAGACACTAATCTATTATAGTCCTTTAGTGTCTATTTTTGTTATGTATTAATTATTCCGCAAAAGTAATGTAATTTCTGTGTACGTCAAGCTTTGGATCTCTACAGTTGGTATCAGAGGAAAGGTTTAGTTAACCTTTGGAATCTAGGATGCGAAAACTTTAGTGAGATCCCTAGAGATATTTCGAAGGTATGTCTAGGGATTTCCATATGGTTAAGTATACATATAGGTTATAGTCCTAGAATTGAACTAAAGATCACAGAATTAAATCTAAGATGTTAGATATTGAAGGTACTCCCCCTTTGTTATATTGTTTTCCCTAGAATGATTTTTTCCTCTCACACTATTCTTTTTGGGTTCTAGACGATGGTTGGAACCCGATGGAACCGTGTTGATCAATGTAATGGAAAATGCAATGATTATTCTCCTGAACAAACCAATGTCATGGGAGATGGATTGAAAAATATTATTTCTATACTTACACAAGCTATGAATCATTCTTGACTTCCAAATGAGCAGAAAAGGGAACAATATTCTATTGAGTCCTTCATGAGGCAACGTCCACCTTCTTTCAGTGGGTCTTCTGATCCACTTGTTGCTGAATAATAGATCAGTACCATTGAAAAGATATTTTCCATACTTCACTATTCGGAACATGAAAAAGTCATTCTGGCTATTTACCGTTTATAAGGTGAAGTAGATCAATGGTGGACTCTAATTGAGAATACAAGGCCCCAAGATGAAATTTAATCCATGAAATGGGACGAGTTCAAGAGATTTTTTTTCCAGTAAGTACTTCCCTCGTATTCTTCGAACAAAGATGGAAAAGGGATTCCTTGAGCTTAATAATAAGGATGATGAATCTGTTGGGATATACAAATAAAACTTTACAATACTTGCAAGGTATGCATCTGGATTTATCATCCAACCTAAAAGTAAAGATGGTCGATTCTTCAGTGGTTTAAAACCAAGTCTTCAAAGGGAATTAGCTATAAGAGACTTCAATAGCTATGAAGAAATTTTGCGTTGTGCTATCAAGGTAGAAATGGATGTTTGTGTAACATATCCACATCATGGTTTTGACAAGAAACAAAAGATGGAGTTCAACGAGAAATCTCAAAATAATGGTGAAAAGAAGTTGAATGTTTCTTTATGCTCAAAGTGTGGAAAGAAGCATGGTGGATATTGTCTCAAAGGGAGTAGAAAATGTTTTATGTGTGGAAAAGAAGGTCATCGAGTAGTTGAGTGTCGAAGTAATGGAAAAAGGGTTTCTAATGATGTGAATAAACAAAAGACTGTAGAGAACGCGCCACCAAAACTTCAATACTTCAAGTGTAAGGAACTGAGGCATTATGCTAATCAATGCCCTAATCCAAGGGTTAATAATGATCAACGTGAGGAAAAGGACAAAGGGAAGTTATATGAGATCACTATTTGTGATGTTGAGTATGACAATGATGTTGTGTATTGATTAAGTGTTTATGTAATGGGATTTCAAAATAGTATCATGGAATCTCATTTATGGTATCGTGGAATTTTTAAACATCTATGTGTTGGTTTTCAATAATTATATGGTACCGGTATCCATGAAAATTGATTGAAATATTTTTGGAAAGAAGATTATATGTGCATAATGAAGGGATAAAGAGATAATTAAATGATCTCATGACTGATATAAGGACAAAGTGATATCATGGTTTGAGTATATAGAGATTTTGGGATTTTGGTATGTGGAAAGAGTTAACTTTTGATAGCATTCATGTTTTCAATAAGGTTATATGTTAATTAATGTTTCAAAAGAATACATGAGTAAGGTATTCACATGTTTGGAATGTGACCAACAAGATATATCTTATGATATATGGGGGAAAATGATGGTATTCACGTTCTTGTTATGTGACCTTCCATGTAATTGTTTTCTTTATACTATGATCTCGGACCGAAGTATTTTGGATAAGCCTAAAGATTGGAATGGATTAAGTTAGACATAAGATATTATTTTTTAAGGCTAGAACCTTTTTTTTGATATTATCTATGGAAAGTTATAATAATGTAGTAGGACGGGCGACAACCCATCACGTCAGACAAGGTTGAGGGAATCGAACCCACAATTGAAGTACAACATTCCTTTATCACCTACCACAGGCCTACATGAAGTCCCTAGTTAGTAGAAACTAGTTTTATTATATTAAGCTGTATGATATTTGATGTATAAGTCCATTTTAGGAACCATATATAATTAAACTCACTATAGATGGACTTATGTATATTTAATAACTTTTGCTATCCTTTTGTTTGAGATAGATGGAATGACCTATCATTATATCGCATGATCTGATAAAACTTCACAGAAGAGAAATTCAACTTCATTTCATTAAGAGATGAAGTGGAAATTGTTCAGGGCACAAACAACAGTAATATTGTACCAAAATCACATATGTATTTATTTTAATTCAAATTCTTCAACTTTAGGGAAATGATCTTGAAAACCAAAAATGTTGTCCTAGTGTCCTTATATCTAATGAATCGGATGGTACCTTAAATAATCACAAATTAATGGCTATGAGATTGATGGAATTTTCATATCCATGTTCTCTACCACTCTCCATCAGAACTTGATGGTTAGATTTCTCATCCATATCCATATTTTCACCTATGTTGTCCTATATGGAAACCCAGTGCTGAGTTACATTGGGTGACCGTTATGATTCTAACTTCCTTTTTTTAAAATGAAGTTTTAGTATTCCTTTTTATGATGTGGGTTTCTATGAATGAAACTTTCAAGTATTAAACGATTTATAACCCCGACGAATTTTGAGGGTGAAATTTCATTTTAAGGGGGGTAGAATGTAACACCCCGAGATTTTATGAGATATATTATTTTTTAATTTCTTTGATGTCTTCTACTATATAGTACACCAAGATTATCTTGTACTATACACAACACCGTATTAGCTTGCAGAATACACAACACTATTCTTGGCTTGTGTTACACACAATTTCAAGTTCGTTTTGCGGAAATTCTTTTACGCAACATTAAGTATAGATTTTTTTTAATGTATAAATGAAATAAGTTTTGATTATGTTATACGCAACACCAAACGGAGCTCTCACTAAATGCAGTCCTGACTTGGCTTGAATTACACGCAATCAAGACCTTCTTCGATAGCGTGTGTAGTACACAATATCAAGTTTCACTAAATGAGATATTATTATAATATTATTATGAACTAGCCGTTATGAATAGTAATACCCACTTTTTGATATTTTATAAATTTTATCTTCCAAAATGGACTTCATTTTTGGATTTTAAATATCGAAATTAGCCTAGGGTGAATTTTTGGTATTTTTCTGGAAACATTCAATTTTTGATGAATAGTGAAAACACTGGGTTACAATTTAAAAACTGACTTTTTATATAAATAATTATTTATTTTATTTAAATTTATTTTAGGTCAAAATTGATACATAATACCAATATATGTTGAATGAAATTCATTGGAGTCATTTTATAAAAATTTTAGATGTATAAAAATTTAATTGAACTTTTCACCATCATTTAGCTACCTCCTATGAGATTTTTGCAAACTTACAGAAAACATAATTTTACCGCTTTTGTGAGTTGAATTTCAAAAATCCGAGAGGCATGGTTAATATCAAGGATTAAAATGTGGTTCAATAAGATAAAAATAATTTTCGGTGAATAGTAACTTTTTACTTTTATTTACCACAGTTAAAAGTAAATAGGGTAATTAAGGGTAAAAATGATATTATTATTACCCTAACACAATTCATAATTCTATTGGATAAGTTTAATTCGACCAAAAACAACCTTAGGAATAAAATATGACCATTTAGGTCCACTTATATTAGATTAGGACAGTTATTATTATTTTATATAAAGAAGAGTTAAAATAGTAAAAATTGAAGTTTAATAACAATTTTTTTTAATATAGGGTTATACATAAGATAAATTCGACTATAAATATTAATTAGAAAGATAAAAAGATTTCCAACATAATGGTATTTTATTTATAATTTTTAGACATTAAATAATTTAATTTATTTATGACACAATGATGATTCACTAATTACCTTATTAATGAATTTTTAACATAATTGATATTATAAAAACCCAAATAAATGACATTTGATAGTTTTTATGAATTCCACTAATTTTATAGGTTAATATGACATGTTAGTATTGATTAAATTATCTTTTTTCGAAAAAATAATTCTTTAATGAGTTTTACAAAAAATCAATTACCAAATAGTGTGAAAATTGACATAAAATAGTTTTTAAAAAAAATATTATATTATTAATGGTTATTTTATTCCTAAAAATATAATGTTCGGAAAAATGACTTAGATAAAGATATATATATTAATAATGAACTACTTTGGGTGTTTTTGACTTGTTACAGTAAGTTTATTAACCATATATTGTAAGAAAATAAAAAGACATGGTAAAAGTTAAATTATTTAACTTAGAGTTAAATCTAAATGATAAGGATAAAATAGTAACCTAAATTTTTCTAAAACCTATTGGTTGAGAGGATTTCGACCCATCCCCACCTTAGATTCAAAATAAATCAATTTTTAGCTATTATAAACTGAATATGACTTTATTATAAAATAATATTTTATGTTTTCCTAAGGTGCCCCTCTTCTCCCTTATAAAAAGGGCACCCCTTCCCTCTTCTCTTCACACCATTTTGAGCCTTGAAGCTCAGCAAAACCCTGCCAATTACTTTTCTCAAACTCTCTAGTTATATCATAGAGGTTTTGGTATTCTCTAAAAGCCAACTCTAGTGCCCTAAGAAGGTGTTTAAAGGTGGTCTGTCGAGGAAGAGGAGTCTCAGACACATACGTAAGAAATTGGACATAAGGTAAGGGATAACTATTCCAATCTCGTTCTTATCCGATATTGTTATACGTAAGTATTTACTGGGGTTATATTTTTCATCCATGACCATAATATGTTTTTCTTAATGTTTTTAATATTATTCTCTGTATGTTTAATGTCATGTTTACCCTCTTTCACTTCTACTTTTTATTGTGGAAGGAATCCTTATTTTGTTTACCATACGATGAAATTTTTGAATTTTCTGACAAAAGTACGAGGAGAATTTTTTCTTTAATTTATACGGCATGAACGGATTTTTACGGTTTCACAATGCCTTATTTTCATGAATTTTAATCTACAAGATTTCATAAATATTTTCAACAAAATAAATTTATTTGAAATTACATGGCATTTTGTGAAAAGATAACTATTTTAAGAAAAAAAGGTTATTTTCCTCAATAATTAATTTCAAGTGTATTATCAAAACCTATTTCCATCTAAGATGACATTATTTCATATGTGTTTCAAGTATTATGTCTCTATGATTTACATGGTTTCACTTTTATTATAATGAAATGATATCAAATTTTTTATATGGATTATGTTATGATGGGATGATGTTTATGAAACCCATTTTATTTTTTGGGTTATGATGAGTGATTTATGTTTATGTTGTGGAACATGTAAGAATTATTTCATTATTATATGGTTGGGACCTATATCTCCTTCCAATACATTGGGTAATGATTTATATCTCATGATATAGATGTGGCTGGAACGGTATGTTAATCTAGTTCAGTGATACAAGACTGGAATGAGGAGTGAACTCGATTCATAAAGGGACATTGTCCACTATGATGGTCTTGGCTGCAATGAATTGACTACTACAGAAATCATAACATGTGCTTAATGTTTTCCACAGTTAAATTCTTATTCCCATGCTAATTTATCATGATTTATGATCCATTATGATCTATGCCTTACGTACTGCAATGTTTTATGTCATTGCTCAAGATTTTGATGTTTAAATATTATGTTCATGTTTTGAAGTTAAAATTTATATGGTTTGTTTTATTTTCTCCATTCTTACCCTTACTGAGCATTTTATCTCACCCTTTATATGTTTTCTTTTCCCCAGGATATAAAGAAAGGTTTTACGTAAGAAAAAAGGAAGTTATTTATGGGAGATGGAGAAGATCTTTCACGAGGATTAGAAGATTATATTCTGAGTTTCCAAAGACACTAAACTATTACGGTCCTTTGGTGTCTGTTTTTGTAATGTATTAAGTATTCCTCAACAGTAATATAATGTCCATGTATGTCTAGATTTGGATCTCTATAGTCCCCCAATTAATTGGTGGTTTAAAACATATTTTACGGGATTTAAATTAATTTTTAATGGGTATTAAAATTCTTTTACATCAAAAGTTATGTTACTGGGGAAAACTAGAAGTTCTTCAAAAAATAGGGGAGGACTCACTATTAGGTGAGTCACCTCTGCCTTGGCACCGTCGCCACAGAACCGTCTCCCTTGTACAATCTCCCCAGCACTATTTCCCTAGCACCATCTCCCTATAACCTTCATCGATCGGTGCTACAGACGACCCATCGATGCCCCCAATAACCATCCATGACACTGATGCCTGTCAGTGCCACAGAAGCCCATCAGTGCCACCGATCACCCATCAGTGCCACCGATTCCTATCGGTGCCACTGATTCTCATTGGTACCACCATTCGTTTGCCCTAAAAATTTGGAAAACACTATAATGTGTTGCCGATGGTCGCCAAAACACCCCAACACCATAAATTTGGAAATGTAATCGACCTAGAGGGTATGGTCCATTACATCAAATGTCACTCAAACTATTCTCATCATCAAGAATCCAAAATGAACCCAATAAAAAGAGAGGTGTCTGAACAACCACCTTCTCTGGTACCTCTCAGGGACAAAACCATCATTGATATGTTCAAAACCTAGAATAAACCTCGATCCCTAGGAACACCTCTATCTCACATATCCCCAAAACAATCAAGGATGTACTGAGGTTTCACAAGGACCTCACGCTATCTTCTAGGAACATCTCTTCCTCATACATATCAACTGTAGAATCTATACCTCTCACCTCCCTTAAGAAACCACAAAATTCTACAAAGTTCATACAATAGAAACATATTGATTAGGGATTCATTTCCTCTATTCCAAGATATTATCTGATTTGGGCGACTTTGAGTCACCCACAAGGGTTTAGTCGCATCCACCTTAATGCGTCTTGATTAGGGATCCTTCCATCCACTCCCCGTAGTAAGAAATTTTCACACACATCCCAAGAACAAGGGAAACAACCCATCTCATATTTAACAAAGTCAATAAATATATCACTATCATGCACAATACAATAGAAAAAAAATCAAAACAAATTTGTGTATTGGGAACGCATCTGTGCCTCTCATTCTCATGTACTCTCATTGAGGCAACCATGCCACCCTAGCACACTAACCAGTGGAATGGTTCACCCACAAAGAACCTTATCCTAACGATATTCGATCCTCATCCATCACTTAATGAATGTTGTATTTTCCTTGATATCTTGCTCTCCCCAGTTGAGGACATGCGAATAATCGTGTAGATATTGATGGAGATGAGAAACATGGAATATGTCATGCACATTCAACTGTGGTTGTGGTCAGGCCAGCTGATAAGCCACTTTTCCCACCTGCTACCACGCCTCGAAGGGTTCAACAAACCAGTGAGAAAGATTACTCTTCCTAATGAACAAATGTTTCCCATGCCGAGGGGAGACCATTAAAAACACATGGTCCCCAACCTCTAATTCCAAGGGTCTCCTCCTACGGTCAGTGTATGACTTATGATGATCATGGGCCGCCTTCATCCTCTCACTCACAAAGATAACCTTCTTCGCCTTCCCTTACATCACCTATGGGCCAAGAATGCCTACCCCACCAACTTTTGTCCAGCATATAGGTGAAAGAAATGGACTTTTTTACATGTCTTTTAACGGATCCATGGAAATGGTAGAGTGATAGATGTTGTTGTAGGAAAAATATACCAGTGGAAAGTGTCTCACCCATGATCCTACAAAGACTTGAACACATTCCCACAATATTTCCTCCAATGTTTGGATGGTCCTCTCTGTTTGACCATCGTTTTGAGGGTGAAAAGTAGTGCTGAGGCATAGTTGGGGGGCCAAAAGCATGTTGCAATCCGTTCCATAATCATGAGGTATACCATGTATCTCGATCCAATACTATAGGTCTTGAACTCCATGCAACCACACCACGTTGTCCACGTACCTCTATACTAAGGAATATACCGCACTCGACTATTGGATTGAAAAAAAGTGATTTAATTTCCTCAACTGGTCTTCCAACACCTAGATAGCATTACAACCTCCATGAACACTGGGTAGTCCCATTCCAAAATCAATCGAGATGTCACCCCAACCCGTCCACAAAGGAATGTCTAAAAGATGCAACAGACCGCTCAGAACAAAGTGGTTAGCCATAACCTTCTTACTAATGATGCGTTTTCCACGAACCCCGCCTCTAATTTTCACCCCAGGCCACCAAAAAAGAGACCCCAATCCTCGGTACTTCTCAGAAACTCTTGTGTGTACCTCCATGGGTGATTAATTGAACCCATCAATTGCTATCTTGTGCATCAACTCTGGAAAAAATAGCTTCCTATGAAAAATCATCTTATTCTGACCATCTTTTGACCATCCTTTTAGAGCATTGCCTTGGATAAAAATATCACCCATAACATCAAAATCTAATTCCCACCTGATAGAGACTCCTTCACATGTTGTATAATAGAGAAATGCACCGTCATCTGGAGCATTTAACCCCTATCATCCCCCACCATTGCATCCAGGTGCATGGAATATTACTCCCCCATCGCCTTCCAAGCATCTGATAATTCTCAAACCTCATCCTTTGTAGAATTCATACTAAGGGAATCATCCACCATGTTCTGCATCCATGAGGTGTAGTAAATTTCAATGTCATAGTACTGATGAAACTCCATCCTCCTCCGATGTCACAAGTTCCAGTTACACTGGGAGAAGATATACCACAAGTTCTTATGATCCTTGAAGGCCATGAAGCACTCCCTGATGAGGTAATTCCACCAAAATTCTGAGTGAACGGTATCACTAAAATATGTAATTCATGGGTGGCATAGTTACCTTCATGAGGAAATAACATCATAGAATAATAAGAGATCACTCCTCGCTGTTTCATCAGCACACACCCCAGGACATGGCCTAAAGCATCAAAGAAAAGTTCAAACACTACCCCTTCCTGTAGAAACTTCATCATTGGGGAATAGACCAACTTCCACTTTAGATAGATAAAGGCTTCATTTAACTTCTCAGTCTATATGAAATCCTGATTTTTTTGGTCAAGGTAGTCAAAGGTCTCGCAACTCAAGATAAGTTAGGGACGATCCTCCAGTAGTAACTTGCTATACCCAGGATACTACGAACCTATGCTATGTTCTTGGGTTATTCCAAAAAAAAAAAAATCCACCTCGACCTTTAGCGTTTCCACTACTATTGCTTACTAAGACACCTCATGTACTATGAAGTGGACCTATCATGTCCAAAACATTTTATTTGAAAACATCCGGTTGAGCTGGTGCAATTAGAGGACCTCTAAAACCGTCCTCAGATGCATGACATGATCCTTTTATTATCATTAGTATAACAAGATTTTGAAAATAATCATGACTACAAATCGGTGCAGATACCTGCATATTTTTGATTTCATGAGCCCCATGAACACTATTGTTATGGTCGTAAAACCAAGCTACATGACCATGAACTCAAAGTGACCATATCTACACCTGAAAGATGTATTTCAGATGTCACCCTACTTCACCATCGATTGGTGATATCATGATCATATGTCGATCTTATAGAACCAACCATCTCCCTTCAACTATTCAAAATGATCATCAATCCTAGGGAGGGGATAATGGTTCTTGATTGTCACATGATTGAGAATTTAGTAGTCTATATATTGCATGAGACCACCATATTACTTCGTTGTGAACATGATTCGAGAACCCAATGGTGATGTGCTCAGTCGGATAAAACCTTTCGTCATCAGATCATCAATCTTGATCTGAAATTCTCACAAGTCAGAAGACTTAATTCAATACGGAGCCATCAAAATTGGATAGGCACCTAGTTGCAAGTTTATCCTGAACTCCACATCGCCTCGAGGGGGTAGAGTCACCACCTTTATAGGGAAGACATCTAGGAACTCAGTGATGATACCTGAGACATCCACCATAGCTGCATCTGCCAACTCCACTAATAGCTTAGATAAACCAAAGATAAGGGGATCTAGTCGCTGACTATACTCATGGAAACCCTGATTTCTGATGAATGTCACATGTGGGACACCCATAACAGAAAACATGAACCTTCTGTAGAAGTAGTATATAATGACCCATACAGATAATAGTCAGTCGATGCCTAAGATGACATCATATGACTACATCTGTAAAAAAAATTCCCCACTCGACTAATGTGGTCCTACTATTAGTCAACATCCCTAGAAAACATAAGACAATCTAGTTTGTCCGCCAACTAGAATACTAAATAACAGGGGAATGTGATGTCTCTCTGCACCTATACCCAATGCATGGGATAGACTAGATGCAACAAAAGAGTGAAAAGATCCTGAATCAATCAAGGCACATACAAGAGTACTAAACAAGATGGGCGTATCGTGAACGTTCTCAGGTCCAGTTTGAAGTGCAGCCTCTATGGCGTGAAACTACCAACACCCAGATCCTCTACCCCTAATTTTTCAACCACCTACCCGACCACACCATGGTCATGCTCCCTAAGTGGAACCCAAAGGTTGGCCTCCTTCTACAATGTCTGCTCTCGGAGGAGCGGGATCTCACTATCCCTGCTACTGCTGTTGAAAATATCAAGCTAGAAACTGTTGCTGCTGAGGGTGGTGTTGTACCTACCCACCTCCACTATACAACACTCCATCTGGAAACCGATTCAGAAGGTTTCGAAAACTACCACTGAGGAAGCACCCAGGGCCTAGGATTTCAGAGAATTGGCTAAAATCGGGAGATCGAAACAAGAATTGCTAAGCCCTGCTCCCTTCTGGTCAAACCCTGGATGGCCCTGTTATTGTAGGTCTACTGGTAAAAAACCTTCCCATTAACAAAACCAAATAGGTCTCATCATTTGGAACACCTCCTATGATTCCCATCCTATTCACCACTTCAGCCTTCTTCTGAACCTCCAGGTACATTGGTAGAGTGAAGGGAGTAAAAGCATTCTAAAGAGAAGGTCAGAGTGCCTCTTAAAAACGTCTCTCCCAAGATTCGTCATATGGAAAGATGTATAGAGAAAAGTGAATGGCATCCTTGAACTCAATCTCAAACTACCTAACTAACATATTCTCATTATGGAGGGAGATTACTTCTTTATTCTTCTCAGCCTTCATCTAAGAAGAAAGGAATTCCACCAGAAACTCCTTCTCGAAGTCAGCACAAAAAATATCACTCTCCAACCTCTCTCTAAGGTAGAGCATCCCACACTGATGCACTACTCACCACATCTAACTGAATTCCAATGGATACCAGTACTCATTTGAAGTATTTATCAATATGATATCCATCACTAACTCCTTAAGTCATCTTTTAGAATCCACGTAAGAGACGCTGCCCTCATACTTTTCTGAGGGTCTTCCGCTGAAACGCATAAAGCGTCTTCTTCCACTGATCACCCTCCACCTATTGATCAGTTCGCCTCTAATCATCTAAATCAGCCTTTTCGGCCCCGATCTCCCTTATAGTATTGGTTTAACACCATCTAAACCTATCGATGGTAATTAGTGTTCACAATTTTTACTATTATTTTTTTTAAAAATAATGATGTCCTTATTAGACATTATAAATTTTTATAATTCATAATATGGAATCCATTTATGTAAATTCTATCTATTATTTATAAAAAAATTATTTAAAACTAATCCCTCATAAATTGTGAGAAAGTGGGTTCTAAATTTAAATTGATCAAATGATTTGAAATTAGTTATATGAAATTTCAATTTGAAATTTATTAAAATAACCTAAATTAGATTAATAGATTTCTTGCTAAACTAGTTATATATAATAAATTTTATAAATATGACATAACATTAAAAATTAATTAATAGAAATGGTTTATTTCAATTAAAATTCTTGATTCTTCATTATTCATAAAATGTTATATTTTCATAAAAATAAAAATACTCACCCTAATTTATTTTTGATATTATAAATTAAAAAGTGGATTTATTTTAAGATTTTCTTTTGGGAAAATTTTCATAAATTTATATTATTATTGTTCAAAAAATGCACAAAAATATTTTTTTAGAAAATAGTTTGTTTAAAAGACAGACAATTTTTTTTTGAATATTTTGTATGTAATTATAATTAGATTTTCTTTATATAAAAGTATTATATAAACTATTTAAAAATTATTTATTAATATTCATATCACATTGATAAATGTAAGGTTCATAATAGTCACTTTTAAAAAAATAATTTAATAATATTTCATCATTTTGTCAAAACAATGTGTTTCATATAATATAGGCTAAGCCAGTGTTGCATATAGTACAAGTGTAACATGTTTTTTCATATAATTAAAGACATAAATTAAATTAAATTTATTAAAAAATATATTTTCTAAAACCCATGGTGTTATAATTAATTTTTCTTCAAGAAAGGGTGATTCTAGTATTTACTGAGAAGTTTTATATTCCATGTTTGTTGGTGACACATTATACCACCATTCACATTAAGACAAAATGGGTAAATAAATAATAGATTTTTTTTGATTCAAATGAGATTTAGAAAAGAGAAATTCCATGATAGCATTAGGCTGATTGAACTGATGTATGAGTTATAAATATCTATCACACTTTTATATATATTTTAAAAATACCAAGAAATTGAAGGAGACAATTTTACCAAAAATATACAAACATTTAGAATTTTGTGTAAAAAATACCCCTATTAAAATACACCTAAAAAGAGTAATTTCAATGTTTCAATAAAATGAAATATTAAGAAGAATTTTTATATGATATTGTGTAAATATATATTTTACATGTTAGAGGATGAATAGGCAGTTGAAAATTCTAAGATAACTCGAAACATCATTGTATGAAGAAGATGATGAAGAATAAGATTATGGATCCAAGTGTCACAATATAGTAGATGTTTTTTTTACCACATTTCATATAGAAATATGATCATAAATAGTTTTACACATAGTCTATTGTTTGGATCAATTCTAGTAGAACATAAAATACATCTATAGATGTCCTTGAAAGTGTACATAGGCCAACCAGATCATACTAGCTTGTGGGAGGATATCATCAAAATGATGTGTAGATGAAATATTGAATAAGTAAGTTTATATACAACCAAATAAAAATTGACATATCTTATGAATGGGGTGCCAATACAATCACTGATATAAAGTTTCTCAAAGGGATTTATAACTAAATTTTTTAGAGGAGATTTGTTGCTATAGTGTATGAAAAGTTGATGGAAGATTGTAGATTGGGTGTTTGAAAAACTATTTTTGTAATGAAATAAATTTATTGTGATTATTACATATTCGATATTATAACAATAAAATCAAGGAGTATAAAATTTTAACCACACCATGTAAACCCTTATGAACTATTCTTGATTTATATCTATGAAAAAATAGGTGAGGCAATGAGGTAATTTCTTGATTGTGGATAAATATTCTAACAAGTCATAGATTATATGATATAATATTTTAACTTATAAAATAATAAGAATTATCCAATTCATCCACTACCCATCACAATGCTCCATACATATTTGAAACATTATAGAGATAAAAAATTATTTTATTATATACCATGGAATAATAGTGTTCAGCATTATTCCATTCAATTTTCATACAAATCCACTTCATTCTAGGTTATATTTTTATAATAATTTAAGTAGTTAATAATTTGAATGACATAGATATATTGGCCTTATTATATATGACTGTATTTTTTTATATTACTATATATTGTTATAAATAATATTTATTTGTGGCATTATATGATGATCTATGATAAAAATAAATATATCATTTTGTTATAAATAGTATTATTATGATAGAAAATTTATAAAATATAATCCTAAAAATATATTTAGTTATAAATTTTAAATAAATTTTTTTATCATAGTTTTATGAAGGTAAAGATTTATTTTACGTTTAGTAATATTGAATTTTATCATGTTTAATAATGTTTCACAAAATGTAGTATTGAATATGAATTGCTATTTTCCCAGATATAGACTATTTTGATCAATTGGGATACAAAGGAATGAATCATAGTATATAGATGAACAAAAAGTAATTATATGTGGATTTTTTAAATATTATTAATAATTTTTTTTTTTATAATTTTAATTAGTGAAATTATTTCCTTAATAATATTCTTTTATAATCATATCTAAAATAAAAATAATAATTTTTTATTCAATAAATACCACAAATAATATATGGAAGTTATTAGCACTATGGTAAAATTTGTTCTTATACCTGAAGGAATATTTTTCTATATAGATATTAGTTGTACAATATTGTTTTTTTGGTTAATTATATTAGTTTCGTTATAGAGGATAAATTATATTCTTGGTGTTGCGATCTATGGAACCATTCGTCACCAAAATAAAACCACTAGATGTTTCAGTGATGAAAAAACATTTGAACCTTGGTATTTCAAAAATTCCAATGAACCCAATGTAATATAACTGAGAAGAATAAAACCGTACCTATTGATGAGATCTAACACTTCCAAAATCGACATGGAGGTCTGCCCCGTGACACCTTAAATCCAAATGAGGGTCTTCCCCGTGGCAGTGACACTCAGCATGGATGTCTCTCATGTGCCTACTACACCAGATATGGAGTCATTCCTCCCACCACATAACATTTGTTTGGGGATTTTGCACATCCGGTGGTTCTCCAACATGGGGACCCTCCCCGTGTCCTTGTAGTAGCTAGAGAAGTTCCTACATTCCCTTGCAATTAGAGGAGTGAGGGACAAATTCACTTCACCAACGCCCAACACAAGGGTCCTACCCCGTGTTCCGCTCGACCAGTACAAGTACCCTCTGTATACTGATATCACCAGGGGAAAAATCAAGGAGGTTCCCCCCATCCTCCAACCAGTTCCATTAGAGGTCTTACCTGCTCTAGTGCTACCCATGGAGGTCCTCCACATGTCCCCTTTGATATATGTCCTAGTGCTCCTTGCACCCCAACTTACTCAGGTGGAAACCATCCCCGCCCTATCAGGAACACGGCCGAAGGACCTTCTCGTTTATGAAATCTACCCTACCCTAAAGATCCATCCAAGGGTAGGGGGCGGGTTGTCACTGCTAAAAGAATAATTGTAGAACAGTTGGGTCGTAGATCAAACCAGTCGGCTTCTTAGACTCTAAAGCAGTGTACTACTCAGCGCGAGAACCCTCCCCTCATTCCTTCGAGTCTAGGGCTGGGGAAGGAACGAGGTGCATTAGCCTAGTACTCTTAGAATGTGAGGTCTATCAGATTACTGACTCCCTCAGTAGGTATATCTAGGAGGAAGAAAATTTGGTCACCCTACAGGTTACGGTCATGCAATCACCGTCGTGGTCACCAGAAGCACTCGCTACCTCAACTAGAGATCATAGAGAGCTATTCTGAGTCCTAATGGAGGGTGAGTAGTAGTGAAGCCCATCTCGGATATACCTATCCCCTACACCAGAATTTGTAGCCGCCATCCCATCCCACAATGATGTGGTGGCTATGTCACTACACTCTTTGGAAGAAAACCCATGATGTGGTGGTTTGTCGGCCCGCTCACCGTACACTCCACCGACCAGCCTACCATCCTAGTGGTCCTCTTCAGTACCACTACCATCTCTTTATCCACATTCAGTTGATAGGTGAGGTAATGAAGGGACAAACCCTGAATCTGAGCCATAGAGCTTATGGAATATCCTCGCAACAGACCAATATCCTGAGATGTTTTGGCCCATTGCAGTGCTAAATTTCTACGAACCAAAATACCTCACCCCATAGAGAGTTGAGTGATTCCGTCAAACCATCGTGGCGATTCACATTCCCCTTAGTCATCAGCATGTGGTTTATCCCTAGATCCAAGTGAATTTTGAATCCATTCATGAGCAAATACCATCTAGTGGATTTGGTCGCACTCCCTGAGGCCCAGCGCCCTGAGTCACCAGGTCACCATAGGGCCCTCCAACAGCAATTTATTCCGAGTTTCAAGGTACTCCACATGATTATCAAGTAGTATTCCACCCACCTGCATATCCATGGTTGTGGGAAACATGCTTCCCTCCTCTTCAGTCCAATCAGACATCAACCTGACTCTCTAAGAAACATTGAGGACATGCCCCTATGTTGATTTGAGCTCAACATGGACACCCTATATGAAGTGGAAAATGTTTTTGGGGATCCCAGATGGGGACCTCCCCCTGAAGGCATGCCGCATCAATCGGACCCCTCGGGGAGGGTTACTCACAAATAGAGGAGCCTGTTGGGTCTCCATGTCCCTATTGAGGAATTAGTCTTTAGCTGAAATCAAGGTATGGTCAAAGAGCATCTCGGAGCCACCAAACCCTATGAACCATCCACATTAGTGAAGAAGATGGAGGAAGACCCTGAAAAAGATGTGTTGCATCAGCAAATTGCCGAATAGATGAATATGGTCTATAACCTCCAAGCTGAGCGGGCTGTAGAGAGGCGACCAAACTATGAGAATTCTAAGCCAGTGCAGCAAGGGAAGGAACAACATCCACTCAAAAAGATACCTCTAGGAAACCTTGACAATCCTACCCCTACGAAAAGGGTAGAAGCTAGAAATTACATCATGATGCCGTAGTAAGTCTTTCCAAACCCTCTAAAACAGCGTGACAATCCATGTGATCCAACTCGGGTTCCCCTAGCTGTCCCGAGGGTGGTTCCACCAACCGCTCAATGAACCACTAGGCCTGATTACCATGTTGAAAAACCCGCCAACATACTTATGGTTACAGATCCCCATCAAGATAAGGACCACCATCTAGATGATCTAATGGAGGAACTCATTGCCTGCCTTGATGTGTTAGAAACACGACAGGTGGAACTCCCGCCTGATTGCAAGACATATCTGGCATGGGTGGATGGTATACCAGCACCCCCAGGTTTCTGGAATACCACATTTTCCCCCTTCAATAGATCATGGGACCCACCACAGCACCTGGCCCACTTTACCTCAAGGTGGGGCACATGTTGGGAACTCTAGAGTAGCTGGAAGTCACCCAACACTGGTTTTTTGTACAGACGTTGGATGAAACTACGTTTGTCTATTATAACAAGCTCCCCATCGAATCAGTGACCAGCTGGGAGGACCTCCGTAGGAAATCCCTCTACCAGTTCAGCTCCACCATGTGGAAAATGTTTATCACAGACCTCTTCAAGTGAAAGTAGAGGCTTGATGAGTTAATCATCGATTTTGTCACCTTTTGGAAAGGAATCCAATATTCCCTAGACATGCCACTGACTCAGTAGAAATTTCTTCTGATGTGTGTTGGAAATTTTAATATTTAACTGGTTCCCTCTTTGATCACCCATAACTACCGTGGGGGATTTTGACACTTCTCTGATAATGCCCAGTGCTTAGAAAAAGCCTTACAGCAGTCTATGTAGGCACGCCTGTTGCCTCCTGCAATCCCCATGAGATAGGATACCAGGGTTGAGAACATCACATTGGCGTGAATTAGGGCTCCCTAGAGATTAGAGTAGTTTCCATTGGAGCCTGCTCCTCAACCTCACAGAGGCCCTCCCCCAAAGGCCCAACCTCCATCCTAGTAGGGGCCACCTCAAATTCAGCAGGTGACCCAACGCAATGCGCCACCACCACCCAGACAATATAAACAGGTTCCACCTCCTCGGCAGGATCCTCGCAGAGGCCCTCCCCCATAGGCACAACCTCCAACCCAGTAGCGGCTGCCTAAAATTCAGCAGGTGTCCCCACGCAATGCGACACTGCCACCCAGACAATATAACCGAGTTCCACCTCCTCAACAGGATCCTCCATCCCCCGTCAGGGTTAGGCTCAAAGTGCCCCCTTTCTGGACTAGAGAAACAAGACCTACTCATTCTATGAGACACAGGTCCCTGGTTACTTCTACTATGCCTTGGAATAGGAGACTGTGTGTTTGCCTGAGTGTTGAAGACCAGAAAAGGAAAACCTTACTAATCACCCTAATTACAAACTCAATCAACGGATCCTGGGGAACACTCTCAAGAAGTAATATGTTCTTAAAACTAGATCCAAGACCAGGTCAACAAAAATAGTGTCAGGTTGTGCCCAACCCCGGCACAGGTATCATGCATCTTTGTGAGGCCAAACAGTAATAGCGACAATGAGGGAGAGTGGAATGAGGTCTCTAGCCCCAGATCTCAATAGTATGACGACTGTATAACTCAAAAAATATTTTAACATGCCCATTGTTTCATTCAAGCAAGCTTGAATCGGCTAGAGACTTCAGAAGCTATATACACCATTTGTGCATCGTCTTCTCAGTCATCCTCTTACAAGATGCGTAAACACCGGCAACGCAAGGTAATTCAAAGTCCCCAGCTGATACCATTTTCATCCCACACTCTCGGAGACATCATTCCCGTGGAGATGGTGATCCTTCCAATAATAAATTCAGTAGAGGGTGACTCTTCAAGTGACTGTTAAGGGTACGCCTCGGTAAACACTGTAGAGATGGTCAATCGCTACATGATTCTTGACAATGAGTAGTGCCAAGAGAATCCTCCCAACAACCCCAGTCGTCGCCAGCATTGATGGAGCTGTGCCTATATGGGACACTAAAGTGCCTCGGTTAGCACATCATGTGAGGCTGTGCATGCCACTGAAACCAGAAAACAATCTCAGCGTAGATCTTAACATGCACAACCCCCACATCCGGTGTCATCAGGCCCACCTCCACTACCGTTGGTGATAATGGACCAAGAAAGGCCACCAAGGCCTCACAATGATCTTCTATGCTCCACGACGTACCGGTCCCATTCAGCTAGCCCCAGTATGGAAGGTACTCCGCATGCTTCAAACTGTGGTCCACAGGATGTTCCCTATACCATTCAGCTGCCAGTCCAGTCTGCATGACCCACCATACCTCCTATCATAGAGTGACCTCCTATAAGAATAAGTTCACTCCTTACGCAGAGGTACAATGTTATCAAGAAAATTTCTAGTATTTCATCAATTCTCTCTATCCTTGAGGCCCTTCACCTGTTTTCAGATATGCTTGAGGCCCTCATTAGAAGCTTTAAAAAGACCCCTCCATTTTGATATGGATGTAGAAGCTATAGAGGCCTTTCATACTGAAGTGGATAAAAATACTGAATTCCGGGGAATTATCTAATTCTTAGGAGAATATGATGGCTCCCCCATACAGTGGCACATTCTTCCACTATACATAATTGGACAGTTCAATGGTGTAGAGGTTCATTGTTGTCTTGTCAACATAGGCTCTATAATTATCCAAATCCCGACTCAAACACTATGAAAGCTGGGATTGTCTGAAGATGATCTGATTCCCTCTGACCTAAGAATATAAGGTTATGACAGGATGAAACAGACGCTTGTCGGTAAAGTCTGTTTGAAGACAATGTTTGGTGGCCCTGTTTCAAGCACTTAATTTATCGTTGTCTCCCAGGACACCGCCTACAATGCATTGATGGGAAGGCCGTGGCTCGACCGATTGGGGTGAATCCCTCGTCACATCACCAGTGCCTCAAGTACTCCCTTAATGGTCGAGTGGGCATGCTACAAGGTGACACATCTCCCTTTGCTTCTTATGAGGCCTACTATCTGGATGCTAACTACAATAAGGGAAAGTACCAGCAGATTCATCCCAACGAGGTCATCATGCCACAGCTACGACCGACCCATGGATAGATCTAGATGTAACCTATATCATTACAATCCACCGATTGGAGGATAAAACCCCATACATGGGACAATGCTTTGTTGTGTCTGGGAAGAGGGAGGAACACATTCCCAAGACTATGAGTTGGCAGAAAATCACCTCGTACTCCTATAAAAGTCATGCTCTAGTGATCCCAAAGCCTCCTACCCCTATAATGTATCGGGATGTCCGCCCTATAGAAACATTAATATGACATACATGCTTGTTCCTTCGGGCTAGAATTAACCGAATCAAGCCGGCACACCATTATTGCTTCGATATCATCATGTGTGGCCTCTTCACCGGAAGTCCCGATAGGATGAAATCATCAAACATCATCGCTATGGATACAACAGCACATGGTTCCTCTAATGCGGTGTCCATTTTCGCTTAGGCGGGTCCCAACATCCCCTCTGGATCTTCCAACATAGAAGCAACTCCTCCCGCCAAGGATTTCCCTTCCACATGTGAAGAATTGGGTTTAAAGGATTATCCCCTACCTTTGAAGAGGACGTCTCTACCACAGTCGATGAGTTGGTATTGGTTAACCTTGATAGCGAGGAAAACCCAAGACCCACATTGATCAACACCCCCATGCCCCTTGAGGATAAACATTAGTACATAGACATACTGAAACAACATCGCAATGTATTCACCTATAGTTATGACGAGTTTCCTGGACTAGATTCTCAAGGATCCGGTCACCACCTCGGTCCCCCGGCAAATCATCACAGGTTCATTCGACCTCCCCAAAAGATGCTCCCTTCTCACGATGCCATGCTAGAGGCGGAAGTTGAAAAGCTCATCAAAGTCAATATCATTAAGGATATCCAGTACCCTTAATGTCTAGCCAACATTGTTCCACTCATAAAGATGAATGGGAAGATCCATGTATGCATTGACTTCCAGGATCTCAACCACTACTGTCTGGAGGATGATTTTCCACTTTCTATGATAGAGATGTTGATTGAACCTACCTCTGAATTCCAAGCCCTCTCCTTAATGGATTGGTACTTTGGGTACAACCAGATCTGAATGACACCCATGGATGAAGATTTCACAGCCTTCAGGGCACCTCAAGGTACTTTTTGTTACCAAGTCATGCCTTTCGGTTTAAAGAATGCTGGTGCCACCTACCAGCAGTCTATGCATCACATATTTATACCAATCCTTAGAACATTGGTGGAATGCTATGTAGATGATCTAGTGGTCAAATATCACCAGTTTCAGGACCATCTCAAAGTCCTTGAGAAATTGTTCGGTTTCATCCGGTCCAGTCACATGAAGATGAACCCATTTAAGTGTGCCTTTGCAGTCACCTCTAGATAGTTTCTCGACATCATTGTCAGATACAGGGGAATTGAGGTCGACCCAAAGAAGATAAAGGACATTATCGAGATGTCTCCTCCGAGAAATATTCGTGATCCTTGAGGTTTAAATTTCCACTTAGCCTACAAACACCGATTCATCACAAACCTAGATGGAAAGTGTAAGGCCTTTTCTCGGCTCATGATGAAAGGAACCGCTAAAGAATGTGAAGATGATGGTCATATTTCTTTTGAGGAAATCATGTAGTATCTTCTCCAACTTCATATATTGATACCACCCATCTCTGAAAAACCACTGGTCCTTTATGTGACCGCCCTGGAACGATCTCTTGGCACCCTTCTCTCCCATAAGAACAATGAGGTGACAGAGAACAACCTTTACTAACTCCGTCATATGCATCTCGAAATAGTGACTAGATAACCCCCATTGAAATTAGTTTCCTTATGCTGGTATTCATTGTTTAGAAATTGTGGCTTACTGGTAGCACCATGAGGTGCATCTAGTATCTTTGGTAGACCCACTGAAGTACATTCTAAACTTCCCCATGTTGACATTCCATCTAGCTCTGTGGGAAGTGATTCTCCAGCAGTTCGATATTTGGTTTCTCCCTTAGAAATCTATTAAGGGGAAATAATTGGAAGACATACTTGCTTCCCATGAAGCCCATGCTAGTCAGTACTTGGATCTCAATTTCATCGATGAGGCAATCCTCTTGATGGACCAATCCATGCTGTGCGGGCAGATTCACTTCGATGGTGCTTCCCAAATCCCCACCAGCAAGAGGCTCAATGATCCCAATCTCAACAGGGTTGGCTTTGGTATCATCTTTATTACACCGGCACAATACATTCTTTCATAATCATTACTATTGTCAGAGGGCTACACCAACAATGAGGCAGAGTATCAGGCTCTCATCACTAGCCTCGAGCTGGCCCTCGAGATTGATGTGCCCCATTTGCAAGTGAAAGGGGATTCCGAAATAGTCATAAAGCAGACCAACAGTGACTATGTCATCAAAAAGTCGGAGCTCATACCATTGTTGTAGTGAACTCTCCATCTAATGGCCCAACTTCTATCTCTTCTAGAAGTTACTCTTGTCCCTCAATCTCAGAACGGTCAAGTTGACACCTTGGCCGGCCTGGCTGCATCACTTGCATAACCCTAGCATGATGATCTGATTATACACATGGCACATCAGAGAGTCATTGATCTTATCTCCCCATATGACGATGAAGACCTGCAGGTGATCCATCTTACCACTAAAGCCTCCATGTTAGGACCCCCAGATGCAGTGGTTTAAGTGACTCCCAAATGTAGATCCCCCTTTGTCAAATATCTCCAAAATGGTTTCATCCAGGCAGATCGGGCTGAGCATGGGAGAATCTGACACCGCGCATTTCAGTTTACACTCTAGGACAGTCCTAGTTGTGATATGATCCTCTAAAAGTGAGGGTTTGATGGTATTATCCTCCATTGCATCCATGGAGTCGATATTTCTTTGGTCATGTAGGAGGTTCATGCTGCTTCCTGCCGGACCCACCAGACTAGGCCGAAGCTATCTCACCAAATTCGTAGACTGAGGTACTTTTTTCCCTCCATGATCGATGATTGCATCGAGTTCACCATGGAATGCCATGCATTCCAAATTCATGATAACTTTATGTATAGACCTCCAGAGCCTCTCCACTCCACCAAGTACACTTGGCCAATTGCCATAAGGTGACTCGATGTCAAGGGACTATATCCACCTGAGACAGCTCGCTAGTGCATATTCGTCATGACGACTACCGATTTCTTCTCCATGTGGGTAGAGGCAGTGCCACTTAGGTAATTCAAGGCCTAGTACATTGTAGACATTGTGAGTTCCATTATCATCTACCAATTTGGAGTCCCTCATGCTTTCTTCACTGATAACGACCCTAACTTCTAAGAAGTTGGGCTGACGAAATTGTACGATAAGTACAACATCCTTTCTAACCATAACTCCCTGCTATCATGTACAAGAAAATGCAATGATCGAGGAATATAAAAAAACCTTCTATAACATTTTGGAGAATATGGTTGGTAAGAATAAGAAGAGTTTTCCAAAAAATCTCCCCAATGCCCTCTGAGCTTATCATACAACGACTCATAATTCCACCCAGGTGACCCCATATTCCCTGGTGTATGGAACTGAGGCCGCCCGGCCCATCAAAATTCAATTTCCTTCGTTAATCATAGTAGTCTATGACTAGAAGGTGCCAGATAAGGTAGTTGAAATCATTCTGGATGAATTAGAAGCACTTGATTATAATAGGATTCATGCCCTGCACAATATGGAATGGCATCAAAATAATATAGCTAGATCCTTAAACAAGAAGGTTCACCTACACTCTTTCCTACAAGGTGATTTCTTATTGGCCCTCAGGACACCAATGATACCTGGTAGGAAGCCACCCAAGTTAGAGCCCAAATGGGGAGGACCTTTCGTTGCTCACAAGGTTTACCCCAATGGTGTGAACTCACTGGTAACCATGTATGGTGAGCATATAACTCCTCCCACCACTGTCAAGTTCCACAAGAAATACATTCCCCAAGACGATAGGTCCAACATGAACCTAAACTACTAGCTGTGACATGACCCTAAACTGTTTGGTCTTGCATGACCATAAACTGCTGGGTCCAGCATGACCCTATTCTTTTTGGGCCTGCATGACCCTAAACTACCATGTCTGGCATGACCATAAACTTTTTGGTCCTGCATGACCCTAAATTGTAGGGTTTGTCATTTCCCAATACTGTTTGGTCCCACACAACCCTGAACTGCCCATTCGTACTTGACTTTAAACTATAAAATGTCTCGTATGATGTTAAATTGTATCTCATCCTATGAGATATTAAATTGTACCCTTGGAACGATGTGTGGCTTGATTCACATCCGCATGGGATACGTAAGAATTAAAAAACATTTGGTCTTGAGTCTAGCCCCAAAACTATCTTTTTTAACTATCTCCCCCTGGGGGTAGACCTCCTGGAGGATCCTGACATGGCGTAGTGATGACTTCATTTTCCCCGCTCATGTCCGAATTATGATTATCGCACCCTTCGCACCCTCATTTTTTTATAGTCTCCCTCATCCTTACTACACGATGTTAAACTACATGGACTTTAAGAACTACTTACGTCTTGGTTACCATCCTCATGGGATACATATGAATGTCTGGAAATTTTGTCTGTCAGCCCCGCCCAAACTTCAGAATTCCCCCTTGGGTCGGGACACATGGTATGGTAAAGGATTGTACCCCAATTCATGTTAATATCATCTCGATCCCACCATACGTCCCACTATCCGGAGATTTACATCACATTCACCGCCATAGTGGATGTTAAAATGAATGGGAACAACTATACTTCACCCACTCCTTTGATTGGTACTCCATCATATTTCACATCCAAAAGGACGCCTGACCAGAATGGATGCTCGGCCTAAAGGCTCTCCTACCACTTTGAGCAAACACCCTCAATGATTTTGAGCAAAAATTGTTACAAGTCCCACATATCGAATATGGTCAGTGGTTGATGCTCATTTGTGTTCCCATTTCAGGTCACACTATAAGGACATTCTGTTTCAAACATGGTCAGTGGATATGCTTCTTCGTTGTCACCAACCTAGTAGATCCTAAACATTGAGTGTGGTGGTTCATCCTGCCAGATATATCATCGAGTTGTGATTCCCTTTAGGCAATGCCAGCTATCAGAAACTTATATGATAGGGAAAGCCAAATTAAGACCCTTTATTCCCACAATGAGCTCTACTGATGTGGGATTAGGAGATGTGATGAGGCTGTAACCACACAAGAGATCATATGGCTACAGTTGGATGGGACGCCCAGCCTCAGGTCCTTCAACACCTTTGGGACCCTGTACCTAGTTCTCATTTAGTATTGTGTGGTGTGGTGTAGACTCATGTCCTCATTCATGTCGGGATATTTCTCCATGCCACTCATATCCCCTTGAGATATCCCTTCATTCATTTATCACCCGTTCTGCGAGCACCGGCACTGCCATGCTCGACATGACCCATCATTTGGGATTCTGTCACTCTCTATATCTAGAAGGGCCCCCTGAATGGCATGGATGCTCCGCCCGAGGGCTCTCATACTATTATGAGATAACAACCTCAAAGATTGAGAGAGAAAAGTTGATAAAAGTCCTGTGTTGTGAATATGGTCAGCATATGATGCTCAACTGTTCGTCCTGCGTCAGGTCTCACAAGGGTGGAAACTGGGTTGTGAAACCAGTCGACATTTTTACTTCATCATCATGGCCACCTTGTGGTCTTACATAAGAAGGATTATTCTCCCTTCTTACATATGACATTAAACTAGTCATATACTGTCCGAGTTCTATGAACCCAAACTATGATCACCGTTGTCCTCACTACAAGAAGTTAAACTACAAACTGGCTGGGAATTTTTTTCTGAGGCCCAGCCATAGGCCCTGTAGCCTTTTCAGGCCTCTGGCCCTTGTTCTCACTTAGGGTTGTATGGTGTGGTGTGAGATTCTGTACTCATTCACATTGGGTTTCTCATTGTGCCGCACACATCTTTGGACAAGATACCTAACCCCTACCTTCATCCCCGCTAGAAGATGTTAAACTAAGAACTAGCCCTGACTTTCTTTTAGCGGTCCAGCCTCAGGACAAATGGCCTTATCAGGCCCTCAGACCAAGTTCTCACTTGGGGTTGTACAATATATAATCACATTATTTTTCATGTTGGTTTTCTTATCGTGCCATACATTCCCCCCATTGGTGTACCTGGACCTTATTTGTATAATCCCTTTTTCTAGAACCATGTGTGGTTTGATTTCCATCCTAATGGGATATGTAGGACTGCCCGAATATCTAAACATAATGTCTAGACCCATCTCTTAGAGATATACCTATTATCTATGCCCCTTGGAATTCATTATTCCATGAGAGGGATATATGGTGTTGTATGGGGTTATTTCCTCATTCATGTCGGGTTTGTAACGACCACAACATGTACCTCTTTCTCCTGAGAGTTCTCCATATTTTTTTTTCTATACTCATCTTTCCAAATTGACTGCTCTAATGTTGAGCCCGTTGACCCTATACGGTGGTTCACCAATGTTCCCCAGAGTACTATGGTTCATTGCTCGGAGTGTTAGATTCTATGTGGACATGATTTCACCCATTTTTCAGGATTCTTGTTCCCCATTATTTGAGCTTCCATAATCTTTCACACTTTATGGGGACCCCAAATGGCATAGATGCTAGGCCTAAGGGCTCTACTACCATTATAGGCCAACGCCCTCGAGGGTTTCAGACAAAAAATCGATACAAGTCCCACATCACGAATATGTTCCGTGGTCAATGCTCATTTGTTTTTCCCCATTTCAGGATAACGCGATATGAATGTTTTTTTATGAACACACTCTTTAGTTATCCTCTATCATCATGACATCCCCTTCAAGACTTGAGTGTTGGTTACTTGATTAACATTATTTTCCACCCCATCATGTCCAAATGAAATTTTGACACTCCTGACTCTATACCGCCATGTTCATTTTTAGGTTAAGAGGACAAAAGTCATGGTAAAGGCATCATTTAGGGCTCCACACCAACTTCCATTTGGTGTGCATTCTATGTATTGAAAAAAACCTCTTATGTCCTTGTTTCCCACACCGATATTGACTCACGTAGCGTTAGGGATTGGGATGAGGTATACACATAATTTGAATTATTTCTCTCCTCTATGGTCCAAACTCTATGACCATAAACTAATATCAATTTTAGAACTACATACTGTTTGATTCCCATTCCCATGGGATTTGTAGGCACGCCTAGACAGCATGTCTTTGGGTCTAGCTCATGTTCCACTAATTTATCTCTTCTGTCCTACCTTCTAGGCTCTAACCCTTATGTGACCATGTGGCATAGTGTGGTATTATGTCCTCATTCACATCGGGTTTTCATTAGTTGAACCACGTACGCCCCCTTTTTAAGAGTTAGCCCCTCATACTTCTTGTCCCACACAACATTAAACTGTATGTTGTCCCGCCTGATGTAAAAGGAAAACTCTAAGAACTAAGTGTGGATTGATTCCCATTCCAATGGGATACATAAGAATACCTAGACATATTTTCTTCTGGTCCAGATCAATTGAGATCTAGTTTCACTGGCCCCTTATCCTCTAATCTTTCTTGGCCCAACGGCCCGAGGTTTCCTCCTCGGAACCGTGCATGGTATGGTGTGGAAAACATTCTCATTCACATTGGGTATGCATTAAGATGCCATAATCATCCCCTCTAGAACCTCATCTCTCCTGTATACATCTAGGACATATGACGTAAAACATTATCTTCTGGTCGCATCGCATGAACCTAAACTGTGATATTATCGTCCAGGCCGCATGACGGAGAACGACACTGCATCTTGGTTTCCTAACTCGAGGGGACATCATGTTTTGTATCTGTCACACACAATACCATTTTCAAGGACATTATAATTATTGATTCTTGTGGTGATTCCTATAATTTATATCCTAGGCACGTCACTTAAAAAACAATTCATCTTAAAGGACAAACAAGATATATCAAAAAATGCTTATTTTGTATCATGGGCCAGACCCGCACAACCTTATTATCCCTGGCATCATTATCCTACCATTACATCCTCATAACTATGTGTGTCTTTATCCTCATACTCCTGGGGTACATAGGAACATATGTGCACCTTGTATTGTGATCAGCCTAACTTTCATTTTTGGTGCCTCGACCTAAAACCTCCATTAAGAAGAACAGGATGATCTGGACTAGTTCCTCAATCATGTCAGGTCTTGTAATTACATGTCCATGTGACACTCATTTCCTTCCATATATGGTCAATTATCTATGACCATAATTCAATACCACTCCACATCATTGCGACACGATTTAATACTACACGACATTTTCCAAAACTAGTTTGTATTGATTCCCATCCTCATGAGATACGTAGGAACAAATAGGAATTTTTTTTCTTCAGGTCTAGCCCCAGGATTCTACAAATCATTTCCCTTCTATTTCGGCCCCTTGTCCCAAAATCATTTGGGAACATGGGGTGTGTCGAGTAACTCATAGGTTCTCGTTCACGTTGGGGTTTTCAATAGCTCCACCATGTGCTTCCTATATCTTTTCCCATTGTGGATCAAGTTCTATTACCCAATACAAAGATATACCTATGGTAATTGCGTGTCAAATTTGGCTATTTCGGCCACCTAATCACAATCCATTAAATCATTCCCCCCTTAATGGTCCACCCTATGACCTTAAGTCGAAGGCATGTGACCCCAAGACCCTTGTTCTTGGGAAGGGACTCGACTCCCTCTATCTTATATGTCTTATATTTATATTCAAATGTGTTTTGACAAAGATCCCGATGTGTGTAATTTTCATGGGGACATTCCCCTCATTCCATGTGTAAGATTTGTGAGCCCATCATTTTGATCCTCATCCTCTTCCATGTATGAAGGGACCCCCTTTACAGCCTGGTCTCATGCCACACTGGCATACCTACCGCCCTGGGCCAACATCCCTATAGTTCTCAGAATACATTTGCAACAGGTCCTGTGTTTTGAACACGACCAACAGTCGACTCTCATTTGTCTGTCCCCATTCTAGGCTAATGCAATATGGATACTGTGTTTCGAACATGGTCAATAGTTATCCCCTATCATCACACCACCATCATTGTGGTCCAGATCTCGAGCATCATGATTCAAATATTTCCACATTCTTATGTTCAAGTGGAATTTCAAAATACGTGGCTTTACTCTTCTGTGCATCTTGGTGCATTATATAGGAGGATCAACATCATTGGGTTTTCAGTCACCTAGTGTCCCATAACACTTGACATGTACCTTCCTACACTAGGAAAGTCCCATCATTACTCCTTGTTTCCCACATCAAGCACGAATCATGTGGGCTTAGTAGTTCAGCTAGGAGGTGTACTAGCACAACCATGCCACACATGCCATTAATCATCCCACATTATGTTAAATTGTGACTCAGAACTACGCATGGATTGATTCCCATTCAAATGGGGTATGTAAGAATGTCCAGGCACCTTTCCTAGGTCCCAACCAAATTTTCACTTTTGGTCCCTTTTCCTGAAGAGCTTCCTATGGGGATAGGTGGTGTGATACAGACTCCATGTTCTCATTCACATCGGGTTTATAGACACCGCACCACAAACAACCTTCCCAGGATCTTACCTTTCACTCCATATCCTATCGCATGGCGTAAAACTGCACAAGTCTATATGTCCTCAATTCATGAGACTAAACTGTGGTTCTACTCTAAACAAGTTCAGGATGACCTATGTTTATCATGGGATTCGTTAGTTTCCTCTAAAGAGAGGAATCTCCCTACCAGGGATGGTCTCTGACCACATAATGCCCCAAAACTATATTTTGCTGGATTCTAATCCTTATGAGATATGTAGCGATGCCCAGGAATGTCTCCTTGGGCCCAGCCCTAGGGTTATTAACCCTCTTGACCCCTTTTTCCCGATCACGGCCCACTCTCTATGACCTTAAACTGGGAGCCTACAGTCCATGTAACATGATATTAAACTTTTAACCACGGTCCAGGAAGTATGACCTTTCAACTATGTGAACCATCCTTATCATATGAGGTAAAACTACAGGTCCTTCCAGGTCCTTACCAAAGAGACCTAGTTCGGAAGTATATTTGATCTTTGTTCAAACTGATTTACCCACCAAATGTGTTTTCACCACAGTGGTGTAATTTCAAGAGTGGTGGACTCCAGTCGAACAACCCATCACTCCACTCTACGAGCTTTGTGTGCACATTATTTGGATCCTCATAATCTTTCACATCTGGAGGAACCCCCTAACAAAATGTATTCACAACCTATGGCTCGCTTACTATCCTGGGCTAATGTTCCAGAAAACTAATGGATGACATTTCAAGTCAGGCCCCGGGTTTCGAACATGGTCAAGGGTCGGTCCTCATTTTTTATCCACATTTAAAGCTAACACAATAAGGATACATGGTTTTGAACATAGTCAATAGTTATTATTAACTTTCATGCCATCAATACAATGTTCCAAATCATGGGTATTGTGATTCACACCTTCCATTCCACCCTATTCAAATTTATTCCAAATCCCCTTGTGATACACCTTACATGCACAAGAGAGCACTGGGAAAACAGTAATTCAACTATTCTAAGAGATTCATTCTCTAGTTAGGTCTTCTCCTTCTCTTCCCAGAAATCTGAGTTGGTTGTTCAAACCCTAGAAGCCTGAATGTTTATCATCACTCTGATGTTCAGACAGAATAACATAGCGACCATCCCTTGTTTCCTACATTAGGCTTAACCCACGTGATCTAAGGGATTGATCATTGGGCATTTACCAAATATAACAAATGTGTGTAAAACCTATAATAATAACTAGACTCATGCATGCTATGGAATCAAATAAGAAATGCATGAATGTACTTTAGAGGGTTTGTGATCTCTACAACACCTGAGGGTCTATCCCAACCATGTATAGGTTAATACTGTCAAAAAAAGTTGCAGCTTCACCACCCTCTAGCTTATGGGGTATAGGATTTGTTGTCACCTATTCAGTTCCTGATCCTCCTCATAAGTGATGGGGCACAATTCATTAGCCACAATCTGGGGATTCTATACATCAGTCCGAATGATAGTCATCTCCTCGAAGGCTCACTTCATTCCCTCTTCGGCCTCTTCCAGCTAGGCCTACAATCGCAATATCATCTCCAATTGCGCGTTATGGGTGGCTGAGGGTTCATCCACCCATACCTACAGCTGCTGAACTTCATTTTCAACCTCCCGGAGCATCTTGATGTTCACCACTTTTTTCTTCTACCAGCCTAGACCAAGGCCACAGTCATACTCTCAAACCTTCTCCCTCATAAGATATCAAATGACCATATGAGGACGTTGGGTGTCCACTCCACCAGCACATAGTTCATGTAGTCCTAAGAGAATTATATCCATCTCATCCACCCATAGTGCTCAGGGGTGTCATCAATGAAGTGATTGATCAGATTCCATGATCGGTGACAGACTATTTGGTTGTCCTCTTCATCAAAGGTTGTCTCATCCCAGTCAGTGTGGTTGGCATGAACATATGTGGGGAACACCCTCAAAAAATCATTGGAAAGATCCACATTTAGAATTTGATCATGAATGACCAGACCTAAGCTATCTGATTAATCCTCATCATCAGATCCCACATCAATAATCTTGGGCACAACCTCATTGGCAGTCCCACCAGTGATCGAGAGAACCACAGTTCGTCCAGTCTTGATATCTGCCACTATGTTCACCCATATTCCCATGGGAAAAGCACCGCCAGAAGTCCCGACCAACCTCGCTGTAGCATCCCTAGACAATCGAAGAACTGTACACACTAAAAAAGAGCACTGAAGTTAATTGACATGGTCAATTGGTGACATCCATGAATTTCGTATATGAAACTTACAGGGATCAAATTCTTTGTCTTGTTCTTCATTTGATGTTATCAAGACCCCGAGGTGTAGTCCCCTCATATATTATCAGAATATTTGAATGCTATGAAGGGGTCATATCAGTTGTCTTGGCCCCACTAGACATATAAATTGATGCATCCACAACTGTGGATCCCGAAGACCCCGCATCTGAATCCACTGAGGGATGAGAGTGGTTTCTATGTATGAGGTCCTCTTTCACAGTTCAGATGTTAGTAAGGAGTCCAGAATGACATTGAATTATACCGTGATGAAGGGTGTTGACGTTTTACCTCAAGGGACTCTACGAACTCTTCGATGTTTGAGGCTTGCTCGTCGACTTCTCCCTCATCCAACTAACTCCTTCTAAAAGACTCATTTCCCCAAGATGACTCATTCTATTCTTCCAGAAAAGGGAAGTGCTCCCTCAGTTCTATAGCCGACAACTATGGAGGGACCCTACGATCCAGCTGCACCTTGAAACGGTCATTAATTGGAAGCGGGCACCCTGGGAATGCACAAAGTCCTCTATCTCTACCAGGTATTGCTCTGCCTCTTCTCAGGACACCGCAAAGCTGTACTTGATATGGAATATCCCCTATAAATCCATCCCAATATAGTTCAAGTTCCTCCACATCTCAGACGGGCTATGAAATTTCCAGTTGACTTTTGAGATGGTTATACCACCGAGAAGAAAACATTATTTGGAATGTCTACATAGAGGATCCATTTTCCCAGATCCTGGGTGAGTATCATATGGAATCCTCTCAGTGGCCTCCCCTTTGGATGATTCTATTCTTCTGGAACCGCCAGGTCCACTAACGCTATTGGATCTATCAATGCTACCTCACCCTCAACTGATGCGAGTCTCTCCACCATGGAAACCCCTCCATAGAGAGATGCCCTTACCACCTTCTAGCCCCGACTTAGAGGTTGGGGAGGCTCTCCATCACTAACCAGAATGGGTGGCTGCTTCAGCATCTCCCCAGAGTAGGTCACTTCCGAGCTTTGGGCATACTCCTCTACCAACACGAATACAACACTAGGAATAGGCAACCTGTTCCACATCTTCCCATATTTCCGTATGAACAAGAGCCACATCTTCCTCATCACACATGGGTGTTTGTCGTGGTGCATCCGTAGATAGACCTACGGGGCCAGTAACTGCATACACTAAAATTGATGGGTAAATCGGTGTGGGGTGTACGGGTCCAAGAGGGGCACACAGTCCACTATTTCCACTAGGACTATACCTCGAACGACCATGAGATAGGACTGGTGCTCTTCCGTTCATTGGTCGTTGTTAGTAAAATAACCCATTGGCAATGGAAATGGGTGAATGTTGAATTTTTCCACCTTCCTCACCCGGTTCCATACCAATGGTGAGGTCAGCTAGGATAGAAAGCTTCCAGTGGTGTACAAAATAGAGTGCGGACGGTTGACCCTGGAGGTGAGATGGGGTTCAGGTACCAATAAACCCCCCTAACATGTTCCTCTATCCAGCCATACTGGAGGTGGAATAGCCCGAATATTTTCTGTCGCCTCTTCCCCTCGTTGATGTGCCACAAAATCTTGTATATCATGGCAGGCATCAGGATCCCTAGGTTGACTCGCCCTCCTATTTACAATATAGATGACATGATGAATGTGCTGGGTTGCATGACTATGTTTTTATCCTGCACCTATAGGATCTAACTAAAAATGAGAGCTGCGATGAATACCACCAACTAGACTACTGACTGCTGGTTGGTGCTGATGCTAAATCCCCAGGTTTTCCACAAGATGTATTCCATGATCTACCAGTACGGGTGCTCCATGCCTCATTGATCCCCCTTCAGCGATGTTCAAGGGCTTACTAGAAACTTCATGTCTTCCTGGAAATTCATAAACAGCTTGAACCACCGCCTGAAATGGACATCCCTTATGGCTTCTTGGTCCTCTCTTGACACCAGATGCATTAATTCCATCTTCAGCCATAGAATTTTATCTAGATCCTCCGACGCACCCATTACAGTGAGGAATTCATCATACATTTCCCACAATATTGGGACCCCTTGAGATTTGGTTTATGTCCCACAAGATGATACAAAACTCCCATGGATATAGGTGGAAGGTATTGGTCCTCGATGACCACCTACTCAGCAACTCTGGAATTTGTTGTTTCAGCTGATAGATGTGAAAATGGGAGGCCCAAGATGCCTCATATAGGCCCACTCTCCTCAGCTTAGCCATAAACTCTTCACATGAGGCACATACTGAGTAGGCCCATCCCCAATCATCTATGAAGTGGATGCCCTGGTGCGGGTCCCACTCCTCATACCATCCCTTCCCTTGGTTCCTGAAGGTTGCCTTCATGATTATCTGCTACAGAGGGGGGGGGGGGACATATCAGGCTGCAATGCCTTCCCATCCTCGTTTTTAGGAGGTTATACATGCATTTTAGCATCGATGGGTGTAGAGTCTTTTTGGAATGACCATAAACTGCCCTAAACCATTGGCGCATACATGGCGTACTCTTGAACCAGTAAGCTGGCTCGTCCCTACTTACTTCAGGAATGAAGACGTCATCCATCAGCCCGAAGCTATACAAAGGCTGCCTCTTACAACATGGATAGTTCCTCTGGCTCTTCGATATAATCTCCACCAATAAACCATGTTCATAATGGCTCTTTATTAACTCCCCAAGGCCCAAGATATTCACCATATCCTCTTTTCAGACAGTGTCTATGAGGACCCCCCTAGCAGAATCCTAGTGAGCAATTCAGTTTTAATGTATGGGTGTTTCTTGTGTTCGGTACGCGAAGCACTTTTGTGGAGCAATGTCGCAGAGCTCGTTTACAAAGAATGTCCATGAAGCCCTTCCCTAACCCTCAAAAGAAAGTATATAAGCACTATCGTGGAGTCGAAGACTCGCTGTGCACCACAAATTAGAAGGCCCGATTCACAGAGAGAAAGCACGAAGTACGTGGTGCTTCGTCAATTGAGAGCGCTACAAGATAAAGTAGTGGATGAATGAAAGTAAAAAAGACAGGTAATCTCCCCTATTTATAGGAGACGACCATCGAAGCTTTACAGCGCATCCATACTACACCAAACATCGTGGCCTGCTCATCCTTCACGTCGCCTATCCAACTCACGAGCCCTCTTTGTGAAACCGCTTTATGGATGGCCAAGGGATTTTGGCGATTGACCCTCAGAAATTGACCCTTGATTTCTCCTTGGATCCAAGTCTGAGAGGGGTATTTTTTTGTTCCAATAGTTGGGAAGAAGAATAAAAAGAGGGAAGTCTCCGAGGATGACTCGCGAAGACCTTTCATGGAGCCCTGTTGCCTCGTGCCTTCCGCAGAGTAAGGAGGCAGGATGCTCCGCAAACCCCTTTGATGTCCATGACCCCGCCATGGAGTAAGAAGGCTGGGGGCTCCCCGAAACCCTTTGACACTCACCAATCCATCACAGAGTAAGGAGGTAAGATGCTACACGATCCCCTTTGACGTTCCTGACCCCAACAGATCTAGGACGTGGGAGGCTCCGCTAACCACTTTGAAATTCATGATCCACCACGGAGAAAACTCTGTCTATGCGTAGAGCGAGTTCTGCTTCAAAGTGCATATTACCTAAAAATACAAGGCTCCCCTAAATCCCAAAGGATGGATCATCCGAGGATTCTTCCTCTCAGATCTCAAATCACGATGAACTTGTTGCTCTGTGAACCATGAGCTTCTTAAGGTACTTTTGAATTGTGAATTGCATCCCCATTTACTTTAATTCAACCCATATCTTGAGAGGGAAGCCTTTCGCGAAGCGCACGGGCCTTCTCAAATAAAAGGGATCCCCATGGGGACTCGGGTCATCGTGAAGAGTTTATTCTTCTCAAAACACCTTCGATAAACATGCAACCAACATGCTAAGGCATGGTCACTCTACTTCGGGAAGCTCATTACTTCACCACACCTTGCTTTGTGAGGCTTCCTAGCTTTCCAATTCAATGACTTCATGACTGACTTTCCTCTTTTAAAAACTCCTCCCATATGCACCTATTCCATATACGTAGCCTAGGAGACTTCACTTCATGAAGCACATCCCTTCACGAATCACCTTCACTTCATGGTGTACCAGGGATTTACAAGGCTTATACCTATGAAATCATATGCCCTGAACCTCCTTTTCCCATGCAACCCTCCTAGTTTTCATGAATTAATGTCAAAGTCCCTTGGGAGGTTCTTCAAAATGCGTTGCTTCACCTCATGCTCCTTCTCATATGCGCAATAATGGCTATTTCGTTCTTTGCATACCCACACTACCATGGACCCCTAATGGGATCACCTCTCGACACCCCCTAGTCATGGTGTTGTCTATGCGTTCCTTCCCTCATGGGTGGGCAGGTATCAGTTATGTAATTCCTAGTGGTGCAGTGCACATGCACCTTGTCTGAGTATCATGACGCTAAACTACCAATCGCCATGGTCCTCAGAACATGACGTTAACCTATGAACTCGCCCCAGGACTTGCATGTGGGATACCCCATCTTGGACACTCTCTACGCCCACTGGTCTCTATGGGAGTGAAATCATTCCTCACATGTAATGACATCCTATTTATCAGAGCAGTGTCAGTCCAGGGGGAAAGGGAAACCAACCTTGTATAAGCTCCTAGCTTTCCCTGTAGGAGGTTGCACGCCTTCTTCTCCCCTATTCTTGGGTGCCAAATCCCTCTCTCACTAGGCTTTGTCACCCCTTAGGCCTCCATCCTGATGTAAGTACCGATATCCACCTCCCTGGGCTTCTAACCACGCATAAGCCCTTGTTTCCACTTTGGGATGCAAACCACATGTAAGTCCCTATTTCCTTTTTGGTCCACTACCTGCGCATCATCCCTATTCCACTTCCCATGGACACTCCTTCTGCGACGTGATCATCAGGTATTTTCTCCCTCATGTTTCTCACACCAATCATGACTCATGCGGTATTAGAGAAAGTTTTGACTATGAAATCCTCTCCAGGAAGCCTATACTGTAAGCCCTAAACACCCCATAAACTATGTGGTCTTTGATCCTTTCGAAGATGAGGTACGTAGGAAGCCTCCCTATGGTTCAAGCCCAAAACCTGGTCGGTCCGCCCCCTTCAATCCAGTTTGACCAAACCAACCTGAACTACATGGACTTTGATCATTTCCAAGGTGTGGTATGTTGGAAGACTCCCTGAGGATCATTCCCAACAACACTTGGTCACTCCGAACCCCTTCACATCGGTTCCCAAAACCCACCTCAACTATGTGGTCTTTGATCCTTGCCAAGGTGAGGTAAGTAGGAAAACTCCCTGAGGTTCATGAAGAACAACCATTGATTCTGACCCCCTTCATGTCAATTTCCACACCAACATAACTATGAGGTCTTTGATCTTTTACAAGGCAAGGTACATAGGAATCCTCTCTAAGGTTCAAGCCCAACACCTGGTAAATCTAACCCCCTTCACATCAGTCCGCCCAAACTGTTATGAACTACGTAGACATTGAACCCTTCCAAGGAACCGTGTGTAGGAAGCCTCCGCGAGGTTCAATCCCACCATCTATCTGGGCCTCAGGTCCTCCTTCATGTCGGTTCACCCCCATCTTGCATGACGTTAAACTGTGGACCTCAATTAGTGGTAAGTTGTTTTTCCCCTACCAGCGGTAAGCCGTTTCACCCAGCCATACTATTTGGAAGTTGATACTTTCCATTTCAAGGTACGTATGACACCTCCCTATGGTTCAAGAAAAACAACCATTGAACCCAAAGTCCTCTTCCACATTGGTTCACCGTCCCCCACCCCACAGAGACTACGTGGGTTTGATCCTTATATTCTAGATAAGGTACGAAGGAAGACTCCATGAGGTAAAACCCCATCCAGTGGAAAGCTGTTGCAACCCCATCTAATGGTAAGTCATTGTGATCCCATTCAACAGTAAGTCATTGTCAACCCATTTCAATGGTATGATGTCTTCAGATGAACTACATGGACTTTAATTCCATGCATCAGGGATACGTATGAAGCCTCCCTGAGGTTCAGTCGCATCACTCATGTCTCTTCTTGATCTCTCCCTCGAGTCTATGTATTTTGGTAAAGTCATAACCCAACTCTGAGGACCTATTTCCTCCATGTCTCATCCATGCATTCATTCTCAAGGGTCGCCTCATTAGGTGTCCCATCATCAAACGAACTATGAGGACATTGATTCCCTGCCATGTGGATATGTAAGTAGTCTTTTGAATATCAATCCCAACATCAATGTCGTTCTCAAGTTGACTCCATCTCATTCTCCACTTATTTCATTAAACCCCCCACCATCTATCATGGTTCTTACCTGGGCATCCACATCGTGGTGGGATCATGCCAACTCATTTCCCATTACCCTTAACAACAACCAAAAAGCTAACCACACGTCGACCCCAAAATTAGTGTTCCCTCAAGGGTTTTTAACTATATGATCCAATCTAATCAGTGTTCTGATCAGTCTGATCCCACTATGTTAGATTTTAAACATGCGGCATACCCTGTCTTAAACATGGGATGCTGAGGAAAATATCAGATACATGCATATGGCATTAAATTCCCCACGTTCAACGTGGGATGTCTTGGGCTTCCGTGACCTCGAGAATCCATATAATAAGGTGAAGAAACCCAGATGCGCCAGTGTCCCAACATCTAGACACGCCAGTGATATCCAGTGTGACTACTATCCTGAACAAATGTTTCTGCCCTGATCGAACCCTTTGGAATGTCCTGACAGAATCAGTTTAATTAACTGGTATCCATAAAGATATGGCATTGGGAAGTGTTTCATGAACAACATCTTAAATATTTATGGGAGTCCCGGACTAGGTGATGAGTTCTAAGGATGAATCCATAGTAGGAAAAACCGAAATCACATCCTCCTGTTTCGATCATGGAGAAAATGTCTCTGATCAAGGATCAGGTGTTGCCCGACTTTGGAAAGCGGGAATGTGGGGAAACAAACTGCGTCATCATCCTCGAACAAGACAGATACGCACGCCCTGAACAAAGCATTGGAAATAGGCTTCATATGAAGAGCCACATGGACATTATGTGCATAGTCAAACAATAGTATCTTTAGGACACTAGCCTTCATATTCTGATGGCCATTGAGGTTTATGAGGATCTAGAATCACCAAGGACACAGAGTTTGATTGATAGAAAGGTTGTGTTTGGGAATTTTAGAAACATTCAGGTAGTTAGTTTCCATGGAGTTATATGTCATATTGGAATTGGAGGCAGGTAATTGGGATTTCGGGTGAGGCATGTTGAATATCTCTTCCCAGGGTATATAAGGGGTGCATGTTTGGGTAGAATGAAAATGCTGTCAACCCAAGCCAAAAAAATTGTGGTGCGACTATCAATTTTTCATAGGGGTCAGTGACGGTAGTGATGGAACGAGCTCAAAGGGCTGGGACTGTAGACGGGCAGTGATCATGAGCGGGGGTACAGAGAATGTGCCCCACGATATGGACCAATGGGCATGAACATTTTTTTTTCATAGGGTGTCTGAGTAAGAGTTGGCCGCTTAAGAGCAGGCCACATAAGATAGTAGGTCGACAAGTTGGTCACGTATGATGGTATGAAGAGAAGTTGGCCACGTATGATGGTACGCGGAGTATCATGTCACATACTGTCATCCATATAAGGGAATATGAAAACCATCTTCAGCATATGGGCATATGAAAACAGTTATTATTATATATTTTTAATTCATTCGCTGGTTGGTTTCGAATAGTGTTCCGAATATGGTTCATAGGGAGGAAAATTGTGAACTGCTTTCTGCATATGGCTCACAGGATGGGTTCTGCGAACTTCTTATTATTTGTAGGATGGAATCCAAAAATTATTTTGGATGTGGTATGGTTTCCCACGAATAGACTTGGGGGTGGGAGAAATTTCACCCACACCCTCTATGTTCTTTGTACCCTTTTCACCCATCTGAGAGCTCTCCCCCTTAACTTCTACTTTTTTATTCTGATTCCCATTGTGATCCTTTTATAGAGTTCCAATGAATCTATATTACTGTATCACAACACATTCTCTAAAAGCCCATGGAGGCAATATGACCCATGGAAAACTCAGTCAATCTATGGTTTACAGATGTGCGGTATGCCATCGAAATCTCTTCATCCGTGAAGCACATCATTCGTAGGGATAGTATGTGTGTGGGGGGGGGGGGCACAACCTTTGGATTCTAACCAGCGAAAATAGTTCATGGAGGCTTAAGTTCAAGGGTAAAAATTCAGCGCGTAAAGATTCTTTCTCTGGCCAATGATGCATTGGCTAGCGCGCCATAGTTTATTCGCGTATCGGTAGTTCACATTTTATGCATTTTGTATGATTTTCCCGGAAATAATTGCATGGTCAGGCTGGATTCCTTTGCATAATTTTATTTCTTCACTCTTATCCTCAAATTTTCAATCAAACATTCATTCATCTTCTTTACCAAACTTTTGGAGGTATTTACTTGTACTTTTGTGAATTTTCAGGGCCCTACATTTTCCAATGGGGTTTTATATGACAATAATCATGCATCATCACATGACCCTTTATTGGGAACTTGATGAATCACCTATAACACCCCTAATTTTAATGGAAAATTTTCCCACCAATGATTTAATTTTCATTGATATCATGAAATTTAGAAAGTGAAACATTACTTTATAATTGAACCATATTGGTGTTATATTAATGAAAAATCATGTTAATCTAGTTCTACATGCAACAAATATATTATCTAGTGGTATATACAACACTAATATTGCTTGCATCATACTTTTGGCTGTGTTTTAATGCCTTTTAATGTCCTATCTATATCAAAAATATGATATGAAATTTTTTTAAATTTTATTTCTTAAAATAAAAATCATTTTGGAATTCAAAATATCAAAATTATCTAAAAGTAATTTTTTGGTATTCTTATGAGATGTTGTTTTGATGAATAGTAACAATTAATCCAATTTATTTAAAAACAACCTTTTTGATTAAAAATAATTAGTGTTTATTATAATTAAATTTAGATTTTAAAGTAAAAATATATCAATTATTCATATATTAATCTAATTTAGGTAATTGGTATCTTTTTTATATCGAAAAGAGACAAAAAAACAAGTTGACATTCTGAATGTGTTATCTTTAAAAAAAATGCCTTCTCACCACCTCTACAAGATTAGTATTAAACATAATTTTCCCACTTATGTGATTTGAATTTTTAAAAACAGAAATCCATATTTGTAATTAGTATAAGATTTTTTATTAATGAGATTTAATTAATTTTTGACCAAAAATATTAGTCAATGTGATTCTAATTAAATACGTTGATTAATGTAAAATTAAGCTTAACAAGAGACTAAACCTTATTAATAAGAACCTAAATAACATGGAATATTTTCCAAAATACAATTTATTCCAATTTTTTATTCACATATATTATTGTTTATATTATTTTGGTTCATTGGGTTATTATTAATGTTAATTTTGCAATATAAAAGGTTAATTAAAAAAAATGAAAAAACACAGACATTCCTTACCTTCTATATTTATAATGCATTGAGATATATAGAAAACCTAATATTTTTGTTTATCCATATCATTTTAAAATATATTTCAGTTATTTATATTATAATAATTTAACATTAATTTTTATAGATGACTTAGTAACTTAATATTCATTTAAAACACCATTGTACAAATTATTTAGTCAATAATTCACTAAAATAAATGAAACTATAAATAATAAAATTTAAACAAGTTGACTGAATTATTGTACTTAGTAATTTGTTTAGATGAATATATCATGTAAAATGTATTTAAACCGAATATATTTTTATTCAAATATTGTTTTGAAATTTATTAAATTAAATTTTTTTATATAATGATAAAATTGACATTAATGTTATTTTACAATAAATTATGATTTATTAAATGGTTTAAGAATAAAAAAAATACTAACTCCTTTAAAGATATTTTATAACTGTTAATACATATAATATATGTTCCATCCATGTATCAATTTTTATAACTAACCTAATTAAAGTAGTGTTTTTGTGCTTTATATGCGATTGTTTTAAAATTAATTTCCAACAAACCTAGTATTTTCATTTTTTATAATTATATTATTAAATTATAATTCATTAGATATATTTCATTTAAAAATTTCACTTCATTTTTTTCTTAATGGTAAACTTACTTATGATACAATTCAAGATTCATTAATATAAACTGAAATGATAAAATTTTGGTGACATAGAAATTAAGGAAAAATATTATAAAAATGTTATTAGTATTGTGTGTTTTAGAGTTTTCTTGATCACAATTTTCAAATTTTAGGAACATTAGGTATGTAATACCTCCCATTATTATATAATTTTAGGTTCTTACATGAGTTACACTCCTCGACCACTATAAAAAGTCATTATCTTCTCCCACTTCATCAAAGTTATCATACCACTTAGTTTAATAGAAAATCATCCCAATAAACATAAAAACAACCCTCTATTCCTACTTTAATCCTACATTTGTTATTAAATAAGACCACAGAATCTCATGGGTGAAAACTAAAAGAAGTTACCCAAAGTAGAGGTAACATCCTTCCCCAAGATACATTATTTTTTTTCATTCTCCACCCCTCCACTCCAATTATTCCATGATTAAAAAAAATAGTACAATAGAGATAATTATAGGTTTTTATAATATTTTTTCAAAAAAAAAATGTTAAAAAATATCTATCTAATGGGTAACAAACATACTGTTTATGAGTATGGTGAACAATCTCCACACAAAATGATGATTGTTCAGTTTCCCCTACCACTTTTCATGGTTAGGATTTATGATGTAATAATTGTATATATATGACATATATTATTTATATTATTTATTTAATCTTATTTAATTATTTTTAAAATATATATTTATAATTTTAATTTTTTGTAAATATGATTATTTTTTTGAGGAAATGTGGATGACCACCCCCTAAAAGCGAAGTGATTCATTCACATTCTAAAAAATGTATTAAACATGGGGTTAGTGATATTTTATGATATATATAATATAATAAAGATACATAAACAATAAAATTTATAATATAAATAAATATATTTCATTGCATTTCTTTCTTTCATTATGAGAATAAAACAGAAATAGTGTTCATGCGTACGTATTACTTTCCGTCTTCATAAGTGATGTATTCCATTTCATAATAATATATCATATAAAATATTTTAATAAAAATGTACTTAATAAAAATTATATTTATATCATGTTTTATATTTTTCAAATCAATAAATTAGTATAAGGACCAAATTTATATCAAATTAAAACACAAGGGAAAAACAAAGAGAATATTACTCAAATTGAACCCTTAATAAAGAATTGTTAATAAGAGGGTAATATTAACCCATAATAAAACCATATATGGAATTAGATAAATGAATTTAGATCAAAAAAATATTTATAATAATATTATAAATATTATATTGGAGTCTTTAATGAGTGTGACGAGAGTCAATACACGATGTAATAAGATTTTCTGTCACATTTTATTTTTTGCGAGATACATGCCTTATTCACCACCCATTTCCATTTTGTGTCATGTAAACACCACATATATTAATTATATTATTCTTATACCTATATGTATGTGTATTTAAATATTCATTCTAGGATATTTTCTCATGGGGTTATGTATCAAGATTTACCAAATTGGTAAAGTAACATTGTCTCATTTTTCAATAGTTAGGACACATGCCATGTCATGAACAAATATTTTTCTATGAGGTGTATATACTTTAATTACACATGTTATGTCATGAATAAATTTTTTAAGGATATTTTATTATTTGGGTAAAGTTATTCTTTCCATCCTGAATTAATGTTACCAAAATGTTAATTTTTTTGTTGCAATAATCTGATTGTTTATCGCAATCAACAATCATTATGCTTCCATTTATGAAATATAATAATACATATCTCCAGAAAAATTATTAACAATATTATTCTATAAATACTAATAATATATTCATTCCATGGTACCCTTTTTTCACTATAATATTTCTTTAGATAATTATGAATATTTTTTATGAAAATCCAATTTTACCTATACTTTCAGTAAAAAATCTAGGTTTTTTCCAAACCATGAATTACATTTTTTTACTATTATACTACAATGTTAAATAAAATTTTCCCATGTTTTAAATATTAATAGTAGTTTTATTCGGAATCATCTTATCATATTCCAATCAAGAATCTTTTCTAAATAATACTGGTAAAAATGAATGTTCAGCACATACAGACATAATCGTTTTCAGGACCATCACTTACATTAAGATTACAATTTAATTTTTTATTTTTATATTTAATGAAATAAAATTTTCATATTATTCAAAAAATTATTTTTTAAAAAAGTTATTTTCCATGAAAAATGGTTTCGAAAATATTTTATGTCTTGAGAAGTATATTAACTGTTTTCATGCCTTCTTCATATGTCATCAATGTATTTCAGAAAAATGGATTTCAATACTTCTTCATAAAATTTTATATTTTTTCAACGATATTGGTTTTCAAAACATTTTCAATATCTCTTTATGTGTTTTCAATGAATATTTATTCCAAAATGTTTTCAAACATTTATTTTTCAAATTTCTAATTTATTTTAATGAAAATGTTTGTAAACAGATTTTATAATTTAAATATATATTCTTCATGATGGAAGGATATATTCCCCAATAAATGTTTTTAAAATTATTTTGAAAATTATTTTCCATATAAGATGTCATATTTTGATTATTCACATTTCTTCTATGAAATGTTTCAAAGGTTCCACTGATATTATTTTTCTTAATGGTTTATGTTTTGAATGCATGATTTTAAGGAAACCTATTTATGTTTCACAGTTTATATACTAATGGAACCCTCTACATTTATTTGGTTGTTCAATGAGAAAATTTTTATGAAACCTAACTACATTCCATAGGTTATGATTTTTTGAAATATTAATTATTCCCATTTTATTTTAGGCGATATGATCTGATGTTTATAAATCCCAATTATTTTCAAAGGAATGTTATTTGGAAAACGTATGTGTGTTACTATAATGAAATGGGTTGAAACAATATCTACCACCAATTAATTAGGCAATGATAACTGATTTATGAACTAAGAGTGTACATTTTATGGAATCCCACTCCCAAAAAAAGTGGGTAAATGGAGGGAATCCCAATAACAAAACAAGATGGTATATAGGACAACATCAAAATCCTAAACCAAGAGGGAACATGGGAGGGAATTCCAACACACAAAATAGTTGGGTACGTAGGAGAGAATCCCAATCCTGATGTTGGTAAAATGGTGTTTATCCCAACAATAATATGTTACTAAGGACTTGGTATGGATACTTAACATAGGGTTTTTATATACATATGTGTATTCAAAAATTCTATGTATTATCCCTATGATATGATTTCATATTTATGTTCTTTATATCGTTTTTATTTATATATTACGAACTAAAATGATTTATTTAATGGTTCATGTTCTTAATATTATGATAAGGATTGATATTCTATGGTTATGATCACGTAATAACAACCCTATGATCATGTTTATGATTACATTTATCACTTTTTTACCTTTAATGAGAAACTGATCTCACCCCTTCATATGATTCCTTTGCCATGATATGATGATATAAATTAATTCAGTTGTGTCTAAGAATAGTTCTAGTCAAGAATAATCTAGTGGGATATAATGTAGCTCATTTAGGTATCAATTTTTATGTTCCCATTTTTACAACATCACTAAACTAATATGGTATTTGGGATTCTACTTATGTAATATTTTAACTACTATTAAATAATTTTTAAATGTCTATATACATTAATATTGGGTCTCTATAGTTGTTATCATAGAGAATTATTAGTCAATATTTTGAAATTAATTTTGGAAAACATTCAGGATATACCTATAGATATTTATATGGATGTTTATAGGGAATTATATAAGGATAAGTTTAAAAATAGATAATGTATAGGAGAATGTCCTATAATTTGGTTTAATGATAATTTTAGTAGCTTCATAGAATTATATTCTTGTTAGGATACTAAATGTTGATGTGAATCTATCACAGATTTACCTTGGGGAATTAATTTTGACATGGTGTGTCATGCCTAAGTTGACATAACATGGTACACGACACTAGGTCTTGATGCACACTTGCATTGACACTCCTGGAAGATATACATTAGGAATTTATAAACATGTCATGATCCATCATGAATAATTTAAATATATTTGGATATAAATAACCAATATAATATTATTGGGTCATTGATTGATGAAGCGGTAAAAATTTAGAGATACTATAATTTTATTTCCAGGATTATGTGTTTTCTATTATGTTATGTATTTCTCACCCTAAGTTTTAGGTTTTTAGTAAATGAAGAAAACAATAAATAACATTAATAAAACTTATTTTTTATGATTTGGAATGTATGGTAATTATGAAAATATATTATCCATGTGGAAATCTAATTTGTATAATCCAGACGGTGTTATAGGTATTTATTGTCCTTAAAATGATAATGTCACAAAAAAATACATGTGAGGGTGTGGGATGTTCTTATAGTATTGATTACATTAAACATAACATTGGTGAATAGATTTAGGTTGGGGAACCATAAGAAATGATTCAAATTTAATATTCTCAGAAAGTGGTAACAATAAATTAGTTGATGAATCATGAGTAATTGGTTGAAATTTCAAGATTTTGTTATATTAATTATGAAATATATAATTATTTTTAGTATAAATTGTAATTGATGATTAGAAGGGGTTTGTAAAATTGTTATAATGGCATAGGATTGTGATATTTTGATTATGTATAGACAATCGATAGTGTGATGAATATATTGATAAAATTTCATTTATATTCTATAAAGAGATGATTGAGGTGGATAATGTAAAGGATATATATCACTGATTACCGTGGATATGATTATTTATTTGATGATAAGTAATTTATGTCATTGTGGATGATGCTTACAACTTCATTGAATTAATGAATATCTCTACTATGCTTTTAAAAAACAAAGTACAATTGTTTCCAAATTTATTTATTGTAATTCATGTCATTAACATATTTCAAGAGAGTACATTATGAAGGTATTAAACTTTTTTGAATGTAACAACACAGAGATACGTTATGATATATAGAGGATCGATGATAATATTATTTTATTACTTAATAAGGGTTATAAGGATAGAAAATTGTATAATTTTTATGTTAAACAATGTATGATGTTTGTGGTATTTATGTATAATCTCAGAACATTAGTATTCATTCATATTGGATAACCTTCTCTAAAAACCCTATATTGATTGTAACTAAAGAGAGATGGGATGCCTTATCAAAGATCTCATGAACTAGTAGAAATTAAAAAAATGGAAAATTCACCTTCCTTTTAGATAAATAGATGACATTTGAATTGGTCCCGAAATGACCATAAGGTGAGATTTTAATTATGAAATAAAATAAAATCAAGTAGATATAACTTCTCATGAAAATTCATAAACTCTAGGGAAAGGGTCTTGAAACCAAAAGGTTATCTCATTAATTTTTTTTGATTAGTAAATTTTTCTCTTAGATAATAATATATTTATGGATATTGATATTTAACTTTATCCTGACTAAGTTCTCAACTAGTACCCTCAAGAACATGATAGTTATGTTTCCCTTCCATGTCCATGTTTTTACATGCAGTTTATGTTATCATATGTGGGAACCCATCTATGTGTTACTCTGGGTAATCATTATACTTCCAACATTTTTTTTCAAATTATGAGCCGTTGTACATATTTATGATATGTATTTCTATTAATGTGTAATAAAAAATTTAAACCATTGATAACCTAGACATATTTCAAGGGTGAAATTCATTTTAAGTGGGGTAGAATGTAACACCTCAAGTTTTTATGGTTCATTTTTTTGATTGAAGTAATTTTCATTAATGTATTTAATTTCACTAAGTCAAAAATTTCTTTTAACACGTAACAATAATTGTTTTTTCTTCATGAAACAACATGTTAAGAAGGTTCTACAAAAAATAAATATATTATTGGGTAGTACGTGAAACACATAGTTAGCTTGTGGTACATGCAAGACCATGTTTTTAGATTCATTTTATATTACACATATTTTAAATCTAAATTATGGAACTAATTTAAATTTTAATTTTTAACATTAACTAAATTTTTTAATTCATTATATCTAAAATATCTTAGTGTAAATTTTTGGTATTTTTAATTGAAATTTATTTTTTGATAAATAATAAAAACTAATGCAATTTTGTAAAAAAAAAACTTTTGGTATAAATAATGTCTATTGTTAAATTATATTTTAAATTGTATTTTAAAGACAGAATAGATAAATCATTCATATATTAATCTAATATAGGTCATTGATATTATTTTTATGTTGACATCATATGTAAAAACAAATAGATATTCTGAATGATTTTAATTAAAAAAACTTCTTTTCCACCACATCTGCGGGATTATCTATATACCTAATTTTCCACCTCTATGATTTTAATCTTGAAAAATGGAAAATAATGGTTATACGAAGTATAATTTATTTATTTTTCTAATAGGTTCAACCTAATTATTGACCAACACTTTTTTGTTAATGTGATTATAATAAAATATGATGATAAATGAAAAATTAATCTTTATAATGGAGTAAACCATACTATCTAGTTCCAAAATAACCTGAAAAAATGTCCAAAAGAATTTGATTGCCATTATTTGGATCACATAACCACTGTTTTAAACTTTATTTTTTATTGGGTGTTATTAAATGGATGTTCCCAATATAAAATGTTATGTAATGAAAAAAAATTAAAAAGGGGGACTATTCTAATCTTTGGCATTTATAAATCATTTAATTATGTACAAAACAACATATTTTGGTAATAAATATTATTCTAAAAGATAATTTTTTTATTATACCAATTTTTTATAATGTTTTAGATCTGATTTATTTACTAAAAATGATTAATAAAAATCAATATAGTGATTATTTAGTAAATAATTAACAAAAACCAATGATAATCTAAATATTAACAATAAAGTAAATTGATTGAATTATTATTTATTAATTTTTATAGGAAAAAAATGTATTTTGACATTTATTTTATAATTAATATATATTTTTTCCAATTTTTATATATATATTAAATTAATAATAAATAAATAAAGTCAAAATAGACCTTAATGTTATTTTATAGTAAATAGTATTCTATTAAATGATATAAAATTAATAAAAAAATACTAACATCATCAAAGTTATTTTTATGTATAAATAAATATCATATAAGTTCCACTCATTGACCAATTTATCTTTTATAACTAACATAATCACACATAGATAGTAAAAACATTATTAGCACAACCCCGATTAAAGTAGTGTCTTTGCGCGTTACATGAGCGTGTTTTAAAATATATTTACAACACAGGTTATATAATTATTTTATAAAATACTTATAATAATTAATATTTCGTATGAAGATTTTTTTATAATAAATAACACTTTAATTTTTCTTAATTTTTATATTACTTATGCAAGAATTCTAGATTCATCAATAAAAACCAAAATGATAAAATTTAGGAAACAAAGATGATAAGGAAGAAAATAATAATATATACTTATTTATCATTTTGGAGGATTTCTATAGACCATTAATCTCCTTTACACCATTAATTTTTCATTTATTAGGCACATTAGGTAATGGAGACCACCCATTATTATGTACCTTTTGGTATTTACAAGAGTGTAACTCTTCCTCCACTATAAAAAGGCATCCTCTCCTCTCAATTCCTTAAACCTCTCAAACCACTTAATTTCGGCCATGATTTTCCTTTTATAGTTATAAAAACCCATACCTTTATCCTTGAATCCTCTCTTTATGATGAAATAAATCTAAGGATTCCCATTGGTGGAAACCAAATGAAGTTACCCTATGAATCGGTAGCATCCTTCATCAGGATTATTTTTTTTATTCTTCACCCAATACATTACCCTTATTACAAAATTAAACCAAAAAAGTATCCTAAATATACTTATATTATTTTATTCTATGTTTTAGAGCTACACTCACACCCCCTTCCATTTAAAGGGTAATGAACATACTGTTTATGTGTACAATGACCTACCACCTCACAAAACCATGATTGTTCATTTTTTACTGCCTTTCATGGTTGAAAATTATGATGGAATTATATATATATATATATATATATATATATATTATATAATATATATATATTATTTAATTAATATTATTTAATTATTTTACAAACCATATCTTTATAAATTCCATTCTGTGTACATATGATAATTTCATTTGAGAAAAGTGTGGACTACCACCCACTCAAAGCGATTCGAGTCATTCACAATAAACATGGAGTTTATTATAAATGGTTTTAGTGAACATATATAATATATATTATATAATAAATATATTTTTATAATTATATGTATAGAGAGAGATATTTTTCATTGAAATTTTTTCTTTCAATATGATAATAAAACATAAACAAAGTTCATGTTTACGTACGGTTTACCATGTCCTTGAACGGTGTATTCCATTTCATAATCCTATATTTTATTGATAATAATAATAAAAATATATGGTATATATATGGTATTTATTTCATTTATTACATTCTATAAATCAAATTATCAAACAACAAAAAAATAAGGAGAATATTAACTGAAGTGAAACATTAACATAGAATTTCAAATAAGAGGGTAATATAAAGTCATAATCAAATCATATATGGTATTATATATATTAATTTCATTTCATTATAGATGTATAATAAATTTATTTTTATTATATTGGAGGTTTGAATTAGTGTGATGATTGTCAAGACATAATATAAGGGGATTTTTTCTCACTTTTCATTTCCGAGATATATATGCCTTAATCCCCACCCATTACATCTTTGTGGTGTGTAAAATAACCATGTATGTATTATTTATTTCATTAAACTATTTATAATTGTGTTTAAATAAAAATTTTATGATATTTATTTCATGGGGGTTATGATTCAATAGCTTCCAAATTAGTAAATAGACTTTGTATCAATTTTCATTCTTTGAGACACATGCCATGTCATGCACCTATATTTTTCTATGAGGTGTAAAAAATGAATTTTAACATGTTTTATAATGAATCACCTTATTTTAATGATAGTTTATGATTCATCTATTTTTTTTCATTCCATCATGAATTTATGTTACCAAAATAATAATAGTTTATATATATAATCTCATCATTTATAGAAATTGATTATGATTATTCTTCCATATATTAAATATTATGATCCAAATCTCAAGAACATGCATGAAACTTATTACACTCTAGATGTGCATTTTAAATCCATTTAATGGAACCATTATTTCACTATTCATTAATTAAAATAATTATGTAAATTTTTTTATGATACTATGACATTATCTCTACTTTCGATATGAAATATTAGTTCTTTAAAAAACGTGATTCATAAAAATGAATTTAAAACTGGTTTAAATTTATACTATGATGTTAAATGTAATCTTTAGAAATTTTTTACCTTTTACAAAATCTATTAAGACAGAAAGTTGTTGTCATTTTCTGATCAAGACACTTTTCTAAAATTTTATGTTAAAAAACTAATTTTTGGTATGAATGGACATACCAACTGTTATGGTCGTTATTTCCATAGATATTCAATTGTGTCTACATATGTTTATTTTTAATAAAATTTTTATTATTAATATTTTATTAATAAATATTTTAATGTAATTTTAAATGAAAAATGTTTCAATATCATGTTATGTTTAAAATAGTATTTTAAATGTTTTCAAGACTTACTATTATGTTTTCAAAGTATTTTAAATTAAATAGTTTTCAAAAATATTTTCATGTTTCCTTAAAAAGTTCTCAAGTTAAATTGGTTTCAACCTATTTTCAAGTTCTATTTATATGTATTCAATGAAACTATATTCAAATTTTTTTCAAACATATTTTATATGGTTTCTCATTTATATTAATGAAAATGGGTTTTAAAAGTCATGATGTTTTAAAGAGTCTTTTCCAATGATGAGATGCTATTTTCCTTGTGATTTTTTTGACAATTAAATTTAGAATTTATTTTCTCTCTTAGATGACATTTTTTGATGTTACTCATGCCCTTTCGTGAAATGATTCAACGGCTATATTCATTTTCATTCTCATAATAGTTTATGTTGTGAGGGAATTATGATTATTAAACCCATTTCTCATTTAAACGTAATATGATTTTGAAACCCACATATAATCATGGGTTATTCCTTGATGAAATGGTTAAAACTATATAATTTTTATAGGTTAATATTTGTTTAGGTGTTAATGATAACATTTTAATTTCATGGGTTATGAATTGATGTTTATAAAACTAATCCATTTTCATGGGTGAAGATATGAATAATGTTTTGAGGAACATGTATGTCTATTTTTCATACATGATTTATGGTATATATATCAACCTATAATGTATTGGGTATTCATAATTATTTTTTTATATACAAGGGTACAAAAGAGATAATTTGATGATAGAAAAAAGATGGTAAATGGGAGGGCATTCCAATCCCAAAACAAGAGGGCACATCGGCGGGAATCCCAAGCAAGAAAAAATATGGTACATTAGATGAAATCCCAATCTAAGAAACATGAGGCTACATAGGAGGGAATCCAATGATATAATTAGGTATTCATGTGATTATCTCAATCCTAACATGTTACGATGATGATGGTTGGCATCATTGACATAGTTTTTTTATATGATTCAGTGTATGCCACAATTCCGTGTATTATTATATGATATGATTTCATTAATTATGTTATTTATATTCTTATGATTGATGTTTGATGAAAATCCAAGAAGTATTCCATGATCCTTATTTTTAATCCTATCATTTTCATGGTTTGATGTTTGAATGATAAGATCACATACTGATATACCTATTCCCTTATTTATGCATACATGTCCTCTGGGTTACCCTTTCTAGGAATTCGAGCTATCACACCACAACAATTAATGTTATTTTAATTTATTTTTTATTATATTTGGGTTCACTTTCTGAGGATTGTGTTGAACACTAATTTAAAATTTTTGAGGATTATTTATTTTGGTGGATTTCGGGCCAGTGCATGGGCACCACACATTTAATAGAAACCGTGCGGTAGACCTCGATGACCATGAGACTAACCAAATCTTAAAAATTTATATATTTAATAAATGATTGTACCTTAATAATAACAATAATAATATTTTGTAGATAATAATTATAATAATATTATTATTAGATTTTTGAATTACTATTATTTTTAAATTTATATTAATAATATCATTTATTTATTTTTTATTAATAATATTATTAATAATGAAACAAAAATAAATTTTATTAATGAGATCTTATTATTATTATGATTAATATTGTTATATTATTGATTTTATTATTAATGTTATTATTATGTTATAATTTTTATTGTTATTATTTTCATTATTAATATAATTATTTTTATTCTAATTTTTATTATTATTATTTTGATAATTATCATTATTATTATAAGAAAATGAAATGTAAGAATAAGAACCCTAGCCCCCTAATCTAGTTCGCGCTGTAGCACCACTTCCCCCCTTCTAGATCTCAACCCCCATACCCTCTAGTTTCTTCCTGGTATACCAGGTCACCCCTAGCCTTCTCCATCTCACTGGATATCTTCCTCTCCCAGTAGCTCGAATCCCCCATTATACACCTTTCCTGGTGTGCCCTCCATTCAACGGTACCCATCTCGGTGCCCCCTGTGTTTTTCCTGTAGAGCACTAATTTTGGCGAACCCCATCCCTTTTTATTAGATGGATTTTCATCGCAAACCTGATGCCCCATCATTGTTCTTCCACCTCCTCTCCGGTGCACATATTCCTCCCCTTTGGTGTATTTTTTTCTTTTGAATTTTTATATTTTCTATCAAATTAATCCAACAGTAATTCTCAAGGATTGTAATTAATGCATTTTTATCCTTTCCTGGGGTGTTTTTTGGCCCCCAAGGAGTTTGTATCCCTTATGTTGAAGTTCCATGGTATTCCCACATTATTTGAGATAGGCATTTTATGAATGTTTCATTTTCCATAGAACCCATGTAACATGTGTGTTTTAAATTAATTTTGAAATATCATTTTCACATCGAAAAGTATCATAGGAAATTTGTTTTAGTTTTTTTAGTTTAAATTGTTAAAAATAATTTTTGGAATTATTTTTTGATTATGAGTATGTGATTCCATATATAAATATTCATTGATGAACCATTATTCCCATTTAATAAGGTTATCATGTTCTATAAATAATTTTATTGGGTGAACTCATTTTTTTATAAATTTTAATATGTGTTGACTTTTTTGGAGTATGCCATGTGATATAGTGTTGTTCATTCATTAATACCAAGAGTGTGTCACTTATTAGTGTTTTATGAACTGTTCAAAGACTCCAAATTGTGTTTTGGTCCGACATTGATGTGAAATTTGTAATAATGAATGTTTAAGTATGTTTTCGTGTTTTAAGACATTATTTAACAATTAAAATTATTCAATAATTTATCATAGTGTTATGTTAAACTTTGAAAATGGTTCCTTTAATTTTTAAAATACCTTATTTTTTTTGGGTATGTGGTGGGAGTGAGATTTGGAAATGTGTGTGAGTAGTTTTCAAAGGGTTAGGATATGTAACGGATTTTAAATTGGAATTTTAATTTTATATTGGTGAAATCATGATTCAAGCATTTTTTTAGTATTTTGAAATGTTTTATCAATTTATTATACTATTTATTCAATGATGTTTAAAATGTGTATCATTAGTGTAAAGGGTTTTTGTGTACATTTGCGTTAGGGTTGAAAATGAATGGTATTATTTTTAAGGTGACTCGCATTTTATAAATGAAGTCGGGTACATTGTGTGGTTTCTTAAAATTGTTTAAAATTGTACTCTTGGGAAATGAACATTTTGATTTTGGGTGTGTGTTTTTGTTAAATTCTTGAATTAAGTGGTTATATGGTATGTTTTACTAGTTGTATACTTTTCCCAATAGGAGTTTCGAAATATCATTTATAAGCATATTTGTGTCATGTTGAGAAAATGGTCTATTTAGAATAATTAACTTAATACTGATATTTGTGTTAATTTTTATAAAGGATTGAGATTTGGAAAATGTGTGACCCTAGATGGGAACTTAATGTTCTTTTTAAAATGGCTAAAAGTTCATGTAACATTATGTACCGATTATATCCTTGGATTATATGAGGTAAAGATTTATATATATATATACATATATATCTAGTAGGAACCTCTATTGGATTGATATCACTTTTTGGGTTATCATATAGGGTGCCCGTGTTTGGGGTAGGCAAGTACGAAGACTGTAGGTAAGGTGAGTCATGTGTTTAACAACCTTCAAATTAAACAGTATTAAACCACCATGGGTTATTGGGAATCTTCTAGATGATTGATTTATAGTTTCTTGTCAGCCCTGATTAGATTTTTTAGTACCCCATGGAGTTAAAGACATGCTAGGAGGGATTTTAAACTAGTGAGGTCAGGTTAGGGTATCTAGTTGGTTATTGACTTAAGGGCTTCACCAAACGCCAATAGTTGGTTCCAAACCGAGTATATCTAGGGCTCTTCTGGGACTGTATACAGTTTCCAATGGTTATTATCTATGAAAATTAGAGAATTTTGTTATTTTCTTATTAGTGTTTTTTGTACATTGTTTTTCTTATTACTTTGTTTATTTGTTTTCATCACATCCTTAGTACTATTTATTTTGGTTTTTGTTATAAAATGGTATTTTTTGAAAAATGGAAATGTGTCATGATTGGTTTTGAAATAAAATATATGTTTTTTATTCTAGTGTGGAAACTTGTTTTATAATTTATTTTCATACTAGTGTTAATAGACTCTTTTGGGAAAGGAATAGTTAGATCCCATGGGTTATCATGGATTCCCTACAATGTATTTTTGTTCTCATGCCTATTTATCTTTTTTTTTGCAAGTTTTGTTTAATTAAGGTTCTCTTTTTTCTTTTAATCATTGTTTGTGCACAGTCGATCTTGTGGTTGGTGGTAACCATGTGGCAATGTAGTGATCAGGATGGTAGAGGATTCGTTCCATTTTCTTTAGTTTTAGTTTTTGTAGGTCTTCTTAGCTATTTTTTTCATTTTTAATTGAATCATATGTTTATTTATTTTAGATATAGTTGTTTTTTATTCAACTATTTTAATGTGTACCATTTATTTAGTTGGTCCTAGTCATTTATTTGTTGGGATTAAATCATTCCCACATGTATTTTTTGATGCTTGACCCCATTTGTTAGCCTGTGTGGACCAGAAACACCCCTTGAGCCATGCCACATACTGGATTGAGTGACCGGTTCATCGTTAAGTAGGGTTGGTATGTGAAAAAATGGTTTCAGATTAGGCCCTTCATATTTGAGGTTTTTAGTAGACAGTGATTATGTTTGTTGGTTCTCACGCGATTAGTTAATGGTCGGTTCCTGAGCACCACCACTCAAGATAAGACCTAAGATACCAATGGTAGTCTATTTTGGAGTCTTCTGTCATTTTTTTGGATTGAGGTATGATAATGGAGGTGAATTGTTGTCACACTATGACCCCACATGTAGTAGTGACCCATGTGTATCCTAGGTTCACAGAAAAAGGTCCTCTTAGTGTTATGTATTTCATGGAACATGGAACAATACCATATCTCCAAGTTGATTGTATACACTAGTTCCTCGTTCTGTGTTAGTTTGGTGTATGTTGTGCTTCATCCTGATTTTAGTGGTGTAAGCATAATCTAAAAATGAAAATGGATTTTTGAACATGAGAATAGTTTTAAAATGATGATTATCTCTTTTAAATGCCTTGGTGTGGCAAATGATGCTTCTTATGATCATTTTCACTTGTGGGGGTATGTGAATGGAATGTGCATGTTAGAACGTATAGATAATGGTCGATGAACACATGTGCATTGGTTCATGGAATTGCTTTGGTGTGTATTTGACCTTAATGGAATGACCATTTTTTATGGTGTTTGTGAATGAGGTAATGATTTTGGAAATTAGCATTGGAAATAGGTAGTTTATAGAATTTAATAGAAAAAGGGTGGATCTTGAAAGTGATGTTCTTGGATATATTTATAATTTTTTGGTTGTTTCTTGATGAAGGTACCTTTATTGATGTTTATTTAGATTTATATGGGTTTTGGATCTGTGATTTTTATGTTGTTTAGAAAGTTTAACCTATAAAGGTCAGAATGGTTTCTGATAAGTCATGGACAATTTTTGGTCCATCTCAGATGTTTCTTATCCTTCATGGAGGTCATGGTCCATTAGAGGTAGTAGAGTGGATCGAGGAAGTGGAAATAATTTTCAAGATGATCGAAACTCTCAAAGATTTCTAGGATTTTGTTGTTTTAGGACAGTTTAAAGGCCCAACATTGGACTAGTGGATGTGGGTTTCCGCATATGCGATGGATGATGGTATAAAATGGGACGTGCTTAAGGTATCCTTCATCCAAGGGTTCTTATCTGAGGAGGTGAAGTTGATGGAGGAATCAGAGTTGACGAATGACTAGCATGGCCAAAAAATAGTAAAATATTACGCTGACCACTTTAAAGAGATAGTTTCATTTTATTTAGTGGTAGAGTCATAAGATCAAATTAATGCTTCTAATTTAATTTGGGGCATTAATCATGTGATTGTGGAGAATTTTCTCTCATTAGGGGAAATATGTATTGAGATGTTTCTTGATGAAGAATTCATGGATGAGCTAGATCTTAGTGTACAGTCAGTGGTGGATGAATCTTTAGAAAGATCCCAATCCAGTGAGAAACGCATACCAGAGAGACCTATTTCCACAGAGTCCTCTATAGTGGTCCTGGATTTCAGTTTTTCAGACTGTTCAATGGTGTTCCATATGTGCTGACTTTTAGGGAATTAAAATACATCATGTCACAACCCAATTAATACGTGTCAATTTTGCTGCTATCTGGGTCATCTAAAAATCTTTTGTAGGAAGCATCATGTAAATAAGATGTTGTGAATAGATGATTCTATTCCATGACTGTTAGGCAGGTGAAGCTTCTTCATTAGAGCCCCAACCACAAGTCTCGAGGTGAATTTGGTTCACAGTCTTGAGTTTCCAAGGTTGTGAAAACTTGATCAGGGTTATGTGTTACATGCTGGGAGTGGAAAATTTAAAGACATTTCATTATTTCCATTCAACTGTTATAGTTTTTCTATTGTTGCAAGTTCATTTTTTTGTCATGATGGAATCGTTATATTATAATCCAATTAGTCATGTTTGTCTAGTTATGGTTTTTTGGAATCATTCGTTTTTCATAAAAGTGTGTTTGGCTAGGGTATGGGTTCATATCGGTTTAGCTGTGTTCGTTTGGAGTTGTAAGTACCTATGGAAGAATAGTTTTTTGTAGTTGTTCTGGAGTTTATTGTATATATATTGGTGGTATGGTTTGGTTGTACATAGACATTTGAAGACTTTAGGTTGGGTTTTCCCTTGTTCCCAGTTGGAATGGTGGTTTTGTTGGGTTTTGAATCTCGAGTTCTAGTTGAATCATTGTGGTGGGGAGAACCCCCTTACGTTTTCACCTTTTTTTTCATATTGTGGATTTTTCTATATCAATAGGGTGTGACTTGGAAAATAAATAGTCACCCCTAAAATTATATGTTTCTTTTGTCTCTACATAGTCATTGACTCAATTTTTGACTCACATTCTATGTAGTGATTTTTTTGGGAATAAAGAATTTTTGTGGGGAGAATTGGCACACCCTGAACTTTAGAATTTTTTAATATTTTATTTTCATGGTTATGGGCTCTCTTTCTCAAGAATGGGTTGAATAATTCTTTAATATTATTGAGTATTTTTATTTGGGGGGGTGTGGGTTTCGAGATAGTGCACATGAACCACACATTTAGAGGTAACTGTGTGGTCGGCCCTAGTGACCGTGCGCAACCGAAATCATAAAATTAAATATATATTTTAAATAATTAAACATCAATAATATTAATAATAATATTGTGTAGATAATAATAATAATAATAATAATAATAATAATAATTTTTATTACTATAATTTCTAAATTGATGTTAATTATAATTTCTAAAATTTGTTATTAATTATATTATTATTAATGAAATGAAATAAATGAAATAAATGAAATAAATGTCATATTTTTATTCTTATTAAGATTATTATTATATTATTATTGGTATTATTATTTCTATTATTATCATGTTATTATTTTTAGTGTTTTATTGTTATTATGGTAATTATTATTTTTATTATTGCAATAATAGTAATTATTATTATAATAAAATTAAATAAATATTAGAAACCCTAGCCCCCCTACCAAGTTCAAAAATTAGAACCCATTCCCCCTTCTGGATCACAAACCCCTTACCCATTGGTTATTTCCTGATGTACTAGGCCACCTATGGCCTTCTCCATCACATCGGCTAGTTCCCTCTCCCAACAGCCTGACTCCACCTTTGCACACCCTTCCTGAAACATCATACTTATTATAGTTCCCTTCTATGTGCACCCTCCCCCCACATGTTTGGACTACATTACATTGATTCTAGGGAACCCAACCACTCCATTTCTATTTATTTTTCAGCATGAACCCAAACCGCCTTTATAGCAACTTATCCACCTCTCTATCACGCAAATTCCTCCCCTTACATGTGTTCTGCCTGTTAATTTGTGATTTTTTATTTAATTTAATCAATCCCTAATTCCAAGGTTTTTATTTTCCATATATTTTCATTTCCTAGGTAGTGAATTTAGTCACTAAGGTGTGTTTTTTTACTTTCCTTTGAATATTTGTTGCATCCACACTTGATTTGATGTTTTCATTTTATGAATTTTACATTTCCCATAGTATCCATGAAATTTGTGTGTTTTAAATAAATTTTTTAATATAATTTTCTCCTACATAAGTATCGTAGCCAATTTTTTAGTGTTTTTTGTATGTTTAATTTATTGTAAATATTATCTGGAAAAATTCTATGATTATGTGAAGGTGATTCCATATATAAGTATTATTTAAAGTACCATTATTTCATATTTAAGTGGTTTAGCATGTTCTGTAGTAATTGTTTTAAAAAAAATCATTTTTTGAATGTTTAATACGTTTTAACATATTTTTGTAGAATTTAATGTTATAGGGAGCTAATTATTTGATGAAAACCCATTGTGTGTCACTTAGTAGTGTATTATGAACCATACAATGACAAAAAACTGTATTTTGGTGAGGCGTAGATGTATATTTTTTATAAATAATTTTCAAGTATGTTATAGTGTTTTATTCCATGCATTAATTCTTTTAATTATTGAATAATTTTTCATATTGGTTTGTTTAATTATGAAAGTTTTTCCTTTATTTTTGAAAATAATTCATTTTTTTGTTCAGGTGGTGTTACTTATGTTTTGAAAAGTGTGTGATTATTTTTTTAATAGATTGAATATGAAATTGATTTTAAAAATGGATTTTGTGTTTGATGTTGGTTAAATCAGGATAAATTTTTTTGTTTTGTCCTTTTAAATGTTTTACCATATGATAAGATGATTTATTCCATGATTTTTGAAATGTGAATCATGGGTGCAATGTGTTTTAGTGTGCATTTGGGTTTGGTTTGAAAATGAATGGGATCTTTTTGAAGATGGATCTCATTTTATAAATGATTTTGGGTCTTTTGTGAGGTTACTAAAAATTGTTTAAAAATGTATCTCTAGGGAAATGAATGTTTGGATTTTGGGAGTGTGTTATTTTTAAATCCATAACTTAAGGGTTTGTTTGATATGCTTTACATGTTTTATGCCTTTCCAAAAATTGGGGTTGGTAAAAATTTTCGATATACATATTTTGGGTGTGTTGAGTAAAAGGAACATTCAACATTTACAACACAAAGATGATGTTTATTTTAATGTTTTGAAAGGATTGAGTTTTGGTAAATGTGTGAGCCTGGTAAAATACATAGTGATTTTTTCAATTAATTTAAATGTTCATGTTATGTGACCTCCCAGTTGGATCTTTCCATGATATGATATATACATGTATATATATATATATAGTGGGAAAATATATAGGAAGGATATCCCTTTATGGGTTATCATATAGGTTTTCCATGTTTAGTGTAGGAATGTTTGTTGATCATAGTTGAGGTGAGCCACGCATGCGAGGGCCTCCAACTAATTTAGTATTACTACCACCATGGGTTCTAAGGAATATTTTTGATGTTCGATGGATGGATTCTATCTAGCCCTGATTTGATAGGTTAGTACCCCATGGGAATGTAGGTAGTCCAGGAGGGATGTTCCCATACCGAGATCAGGTTAGGGAAGATATATGGTTATTGACTTAGGGGCTTCAACATACATGGGTAGGTGGTTCCGAACTAGGTACATCCAGGGTTATTCTAGGGATGGTTAGAGTCACCTAAATTTATTATATATGCTACTTAGTTACTTTATTTAATTTATTATCTTTGGTTTTCCATACTTAGTTTTTCATTATACCCTGTTAATTTATTTCTAAAAATAGCGTTAGTACCAGTTTTTTTCGGTTTTGTTAGAAAATTGTATTTTGTATGAAAATGGAAATGTGTCCTAAGTGTTTTTGAATAAAAATATATGTTATTTATTATAGTGTAAAAACTTGTTTCATAATTGAATATAAAACTAATTTCAATTGACTGTACTGGGAATCGATGTACTTAGATCTCATGGTTTATCATGGCATCTCTACTGATCATTTTGTTGCTCATGCATATTTATCTATTTAGTTGTAAGTTTTGATTCATTCTAGTTCTCATGGTTCTTTTTCTCATTGATGGAGAAGATTCAGTCTTGTGGTTATTAGTGACCAAGTGGACACATAGATATCAGGTTGGTATCAACTTAGTTCTATTTTATTTAGTTTTAGTTTAGATTCCAAATGTTTATCTATTTTTTTCATTTTTAATTGAATCATTTGTTTATTCATTTGAGATCTATTTTATAGTCTTTATAATTTTTTTTAAACTTTACCATTTATTTATATATTCTTGGTGATTTATTTTTTTGCATAAACCATTTCCATAAGTATGTTTTGATGACTAACACTAGTTTCTAGATCTTGGGGATTGGGAACGCCCCATGGGCCCTACCGCAGACCAGTTCGGGTGACTAGTTTAGGGTCGACCCGAGTTGGTTCATCGCATGACCTCCCCCTTTATAAATTTCCTTCCCAGGTTTATTGATATATGTATTATTTTTTATGTTTCTAAGATGTATTCTAGTTAATAAGAACCTAGTGGGATATACTGTAGCTCATTTATATACTAGTTCTTACATTTCCATGATTCCAAATGCACTAATCTAAAAAAGTCAATGGGTGTCTATTAGTGTCATGTTTTATGTCTTACAAAAAAATTAATTAATTTCTATTTAAATTAATACTGGTTTGTAATATCTCTGATGTGGATAATTATTATTTTTAAACACTTGTAAAAATTATCAAGACCCCTATCAATTGAAAAATATAAAAATAAAATAAAAGGTAAATGGGGAGAGATTAATGTGAGGGGGGATTTATTGATTTTATGAAAATTGGGTTATATGGTTTGGGAGATCACCATTGATCATGTTGAAATCCCCAAAATGGGTCATAAAAATCTAATGAAATCCATCATAACTTTGAAATTTTTTCCTCATGATTGATCCTAGAAAAGTAGCATTTGTCTGATAGAGAACCCCATTAAAGGATCTCAGATCATGCGAAAGCCTTTATACATGCTTCCCGATCTCACCAGGGACCCCATAACTGTTGGTATGAACCATTTAAATTCCCTAGACATGTCCATATTATAATATAAAATCCCATTTATTCCCTAAAATATAATTAATGGGGAACTGATGGGATATTCTCACTACTAAAAAAACAGGCTACAAACATGGATCTATATCCACAGTTTTAAAACCGTGGATATAGGTGGCTACATCCACAGATATGTGGCTTATAGTCATGGTTTTAAAATTGTGGCTATACATCTTTTTTCATGGGCTATATCCACAGTTATCAAAACCGTGGGTATAGGACTCTCACCCTTGTGCAGGAGAAAACTTTTCCCACCAAATAAAATGGTGGGAAGAACTATTTCCATGGTTTTTTAGGATATTTCCATAGTTTTTAATAATATATATAACATATTATATAGATATATACAAAAAATATTTCGTGGTGTAGTGGTTTGGGTGATGGAACATGAATGGTATGTGTTGGGATCAAATATAGCTAGGGACATATTATTTTTAGGCTATTGCCACAATTTTCTCGGGCTATTGCCACAGTTAAATCTGTGTCAATAGGGTTCTATTACCACGGTTAAAATCATGGCCATAGGTCAACTGCGACAGTTGATAACAAAGACAACTAATTCCACAATTTCCAAAACCGTGGTAGTATGCCACCTATATCCATGTTAAAAACGGTGGCAATTGGTTAGACCCAACTGTCATGACAATAGTGCCCACAGTTGGGAAAAACTGTGGCCATAGCCTATGGCCACAGTTTTGGCCCTATTGCCACAATCTTGAACTGTGGTAATATCCTTTTTTTTCTAGTTGTGTCTTGTGGTCAATGAAAATCTTGTGAGACCCCCGAAAATCCTACGACAATATAATGGAAATAATGTAGCATAAAATCCCTCCACTAAACCCATCTTGAATCGTCTAAATACTCTTCCCAAAAGGTATCTTATAACCGAAGTGGCGAGGCCTACAAGTCCCCCTATAAAAATATCTTTTTCATATAAACATCGATACATCTTGTAATACATGCCCGATATCTTTTGGAGGAGATTTATCAGAGTGGATTATATTACTCTCAGAAACAAGTTTTAGGAAAAATCAGAGGAACAACCAAAGGGATCATTTGGAATGTGAAAGAACTTCATGTGATCACTTGAGATCACTAAAATGGAATATGGCCATTAGTCATGTTATGAAAATGAGGTCATATGTATCTACTGATCACACAAAACCTAAACATGACAACTATGAAAAAATCTAATGTACATATGAAATAAAATATTTAATAAAGTCTAAAATGCGTGATACTTCTATGAAAAACATAAACACTAATCCTCAAGCACTTTGTATGAATCATCCTGATCATGTGACATGATTTCAATATGTCACCATGCCACAATATTTCCCCTTGACCTACCATTGGGATCATGAAATTCTATTAGACTTTAAAATCATCTCCCGACACCATCTGGGCATGCTGAATGTGTCAAGAAAAGCCCTCTCTATTATAAATCCATATCATATGATGTCTTTTGCACATGACCCCCAATTTATGTGGTTTAGACAAGTGTATGTAAGTTATGTATCATGATTAAACCATAAAAATTCAGGTAGGTCTCGTGGTGACACTATGACATGTCAACATGGGTCATGTGATTTCCTCCGATCAAGTCAACCAATCTATGTGGAATCTTCCATGATTGTCCACCAAGATCATGTGATCTCCTCTGAACAAGTCATCCTAGTCTTACAATACTCTATAGAAATGTCAACCATAATCCCATATTAGACTCTAGACATGACATTCAGGTTATGTCATGTCTTATGTACAAGATAACATGATCAAAAATATTCAATAGACTTGTCCCCTAGTCATCCATTATATGTATAAACATTCTCAAACTTATTAAGTGGATAGTCAGGTCATGTCAAGTTGTAATCCAAGGAAATAATAATCATTTCTAGATGAAATATTAAGGCGGCCTCATAATGAAAGACCAATTGAAGATGAACTAAGATGACACTAATTCTGAAAATAACCATTATATATAGAATTCATATTTGATGCCTGATCTTTAATTGGAATCTATTTCAATGTAAACCTCACCATGTATCTCACATTTCAACAAACGAGACCCCATCACTCCCATGTCGTGATCATTATTCTTCTTTCAGCGGAAAATTGAAAAACCATATAAACTAAGATAACTATGATTCCTTATATAACTCAGATACATAAGACGCATATCTCTAGAACAAGCTATATTGGTAATCTATTTAGATGTAAGACCTACTATGTCTCTCAAATTTCACGCATCAGGATCCCATCACTCAAACAGGATGATCATTCATCCCCATCCATCACTGGATAGATAAACCAACAAAATTATATTTAATTATATACCTTTATAACTAGTACATGGAATCCTCCATCTTATTGAATGCTAATTATGTTAAAAATAAAAAATTCTATACCTACACATAATTCCCCAATCCATATCCATACAGACTGGTTACATTCTATCCCTTGTTTCTCACACTTTGGATGAATCATATTTTTTTAGAGAGTTGCAATGATCATATAATTTCTATCATGAATCTCCACTAACTAGGGAAACCTCAGTGTTTAATCCCAAATATGTATCATGATATGAATTCCCCAATGAAATGTAATCAACATTCAGTAAATTCACAAGTGAATGATTGATCAATAATAGATCAGATTCCTTCCCCAATAAGGATAAATATCATACCGTCTCAGGTTAGAGATAGATATTTTGTGCATATGTTACCATAAAAATGTCATTATTAGATGGAATTAAATTTTATGATTAAGAAAAACAACATGGTTTTTGATTCCTATTATAAGTCATTGTTCTTTTGATGCCTCATAATCGATCACTACCATACTCAAAATATTAATTAACACCTTATATGGAAACTCTAGAGTGTATGGAAATATATATTTGACAAGTAAGAAGATACCCAGTAATGGAAAATGGGCTACTAGCCTTTGATACATAGTAATGGATTCACTAATAAGACTCCCCTTTGAAAATAAATGTATTTAAACTATTATCTTTATCATAGGGTACTCAGTCCTATTTTTACATGAGAAATAGATTCTTGAACATATATTAAATCTATAATAGAGTCTCATATTAAGCTAATATCACCCATGAATATGGTTTTGTGAGCCCAACCTCCCATCCTCTCGGTCGATGTGAGTTCCTAAGCATCGTTACTTCTAAAACTCCAAAGGACCACCTACATTTGGAAAGTAGGTCCATAATCATTTATGAATGTAGTATCCATTGGGAGTTTCTATTATAGATAAAAAAAATTTAAAATCCACTTGAATGATTTTACAATTCATTTTATCCCCCCAAATAAAACTGTCAGGTAAATCTATTCAAATATTTCCAATGAAAAAAATTGTGAACCTGATGTGAAATAATTTAAAAACAAAGTCATATTCACAAGAAAAAAGGGATATAATATCTAGATCCCATCAAACTATACCATTATTGTCATATTGGCGGTCCCTATCATCATAATGATTAAAATAATGCTGAACCCAGTTTGAGTCTCACAAATAAAGAAATGATTGGTTTACAATTTATCATTCCATTTTATCACATATCATTTGCAATAAAAAGTGGTGATCCTGAAATAAATTTTACTGAAAGTACTCTATAATTTGTATTCTTTTTAATATGTCCATCATCACCTTGAATATTCCAGGTGAGAAAAATGGTTGGATGTGGACCAAGAAATGAAAAATTATGTTACGAATTCATATATGATTGATAAAATGGAAATCCTCTAATGATTAACTAATTAGTGACATTGTTTCTTATAGTCTTCATGACTTCAGATATGTAACACCCCAAGCTTCTACGGTACGTTTCCCTTCGAATAATGCGATAGCGTGTGTTGTACGCAACCTCGAGTTCTAACACACACCACAACTAATTAAACTAGCCGTTGTAAATAGTGATACCTACTTTTTTAAATCATATATATTTTATATTTCAAAATGGACTTCATTTTTGGATTCGGAATATCGAAATTATCCTAGGTTGAAATTTTGGTACTTTTCGGATAACTTTCATATTTTGATGAATAATGAAAATTACTAAATTTTAATTAAAAACAACTTTTTTAATCAAAATAATTAATAGTGATAAATTATGAATTTTAGTAGTTTTAAAGTATATTTAGAATATATTTTTACCATTTAATATAATGTTGGTCATTGGACATAATTTTACAATTAAACCGAACATAAACAAGTGTCAATCTTTTGATAGTTATTATCTCTTAAAAACACGCTTTTTGTTTTGACAGCGGGAATTAATTTTAAATTAATTTCTGCCACTTATGTGTTTTGAATTTAGGAAAATGGATTCCATATTTGGAATCAGGATGTTCAAATTGTGTAAATAGGTAACTTTTATTTTTAGACATTTTGAATAATTACTGCGGTAAATATTTTATTTACCATGGTTAAAGGGTAAATCCGGTAAATAAAGGTTAAAAAATAATATTATAATAATACAAAATTACCCTAAAACGTGTCCTAACCTTATTGGTGGACACATACCCGACCATGGGCATCCTTGGGTCAATTTGGGGACCCATTGGAGCCACTTGTATGTGGTAGGGACACATTATATTAATAAAGTTAAAATAAAAATAAAAATGACATAAGCTTACATCTTTTATAAGAAAAATTTTTACATAGGGTTATACATGTTGGATTTTCGATTATAAATATTCATTAGAAAGCTAAAAAGATTTCCTACATAATGATTTTTTATTTATAATTTTTAGACATTAAATAATTTATTTTATTTATGACACAATGATGATGCAGTAATTACTAAAATAGTAAAAAATTAACATAATTGATATTATAAATACCCAAATAAATATAATATGAAACTTTTAATGAATTAAACTAATTTTCTAGGATAATATGATATATTAGTATTGATTTAATTGACTTTGTTAGAAGTAATAAATCTGTTATGAGTTTCACAAAAATCAACTATTGAATAGTGTCAAAATTGACATAAAAGAGTTCTTAAAACAAATATTATATTATTAATTGATATTAAATTCCTAAAAATCTAAGGTTCGGCCAAGAGACTTATATTATGATAGGTTAATCATTTATGGACCACTTGGGGGTCTCTTGGATGTATATAGTAAGTTTATTAACCATAATATATAAAAATACAAAGAGACATTGTAAAAGTGAAACTAATTAACTTAGAGTTAATACTTAAAGATAAGGTTAATATAAGTACCCAAACCTGTCTAAATTCTATTGGATGAGTTGTTTTCGACCTATCCCCACCTCATCCTTTGAATAGTCAACTTTGGAGCCTTTAGAAACCGAATATGAATTTATTATAAATTAATATTTCTAGCTTTTCCAAAGGTGCCCCTCACCCCTCTTATAAAAGGGCACTCCTCCTTCTCATTTCTTCACACCTTCAAAGCCTTTTGGTTCGGCCAAACTCTGCCCAAATAATCTCCCAACATCCGTCACTACAACCTAGAGGCCTTAGTTTGATCAGAAAGCCAACCTAAGGAGCCCTTTTGATCAAATCAAAAGGAAGAACCCGAAGAAGAGGTAATGATTTCACCACCCTTTTCTAAGTTCATTTCTTCTTCCACTACTTCTTCCTTTGTTCTTACCATTCTAAAATAATAACTCCAGTATCTCACATATACTGTGATGTTATTATAAGTATGGTACAACCATATTCAGTATTCTATCCACCCTTTGAATAACATGTCACCATACGTGCGTACGTACGGCTTACCGTCTCCACGTCGTGGTGTAATTGTTATTCAATATAATATTATTTGGATGGGTATAATAATGATGTGTAACTCATGTAAATAATAAATATAACATGTTAATGATTCTGTATATATGATATACCATTCATTTATATATTATTTTAATATCAAAAGAATGATATTGTCGCTCGTGCGTACGTACGGACTACCGTCTCCACGAACGCGATGAGATTCATTCTCCATCGTATCCATTCAAGTATAATTATCATTTTATGATTTAAAAATGATGTTTAAGGACTTGATATCATTCTGGATATGAATAATATACAACAAACATGGCTTATGTAACAAAACATATAAAAGAAAATGAGTAAGTTAACACCCGAAATGATGATAATTCTAAGATATTATTAATAAATCAATGTTAAAAGATCATATATGATATCATATTAATATATATGATTCTTGTATAATTTAATAACAATTATTTCACCATTATACAGGAGGTTAACCGACCCCAACAAAGGAAAAGTACAAGGTAAGGGTTTATTTCACAATCTCTTCATTATTCGAGGTTGTTTATACGTAATAATCTACTGGGATCTCTTTGTCATCCACATCCATGTTTCTTAAAAATGTATTTCAAAACATTTTTACTATTTACAAGAATATGGGTTAAAGTCATTTATACCATTGTTTGACTTTTTATAAGAGGTTTATAAAGGAATCTTTCCGTCGTTTTCAAAACAAGGTCCTTTTTAACCTTTTCGACAGAATTGAGGTAAGAATGTTTTTTTAACTTATACGGCGGGTGCGGTTATTTTACGCCGTTATAAAATCTTCAAAGCTTTCCTTACAAGCTTATAAGAATATTTTCAAAGAAAATGTTTTATTTTATATGAATCTTAAATGATTTCAAAATAAAAGGAGATACTTCTTTAAAAAGAATTTTGATTTCATCTATGTCAACATCCTTTGATGGATTTTAAGATTATTTGAAGTTGATTTATTATGATACAAAACTTCTATATTGTATTGAAGGTTTTGTGATATGTTTGACTGTGGATGTGCTATTTTTATACCATTCATAGTTTATGGTGAAATTATTGACATTTCGAATGCTAGTTTTAATACGAATGTTTATGTTATGTTTAAACCTTTTCATATGGGAATGCATTGGACTTAATAAGTGACGGGTGGAGCCCGCTATAGCTCCTCGATGCATCGGTAGGTCTCATGAGACAAACTAGTGTCTTGGCACAAGGCCTTGACAAAATCTTATTTGTAGTCTTGGCACGAGGCCTTGGCTATGTGGTTATGATAGTCTGGCATTATGCATTCCAACATTATGAAAGTGGTTATTGATTTTTGCATGTGATTATTCGATTAGTAGAATATCCATGTGAATAAGTAAATGGCATTATTTCATTTTATTTATGCCATACCATGTTGAAAGTTCATGTTTGAAAGGCTTTTGTTTTAGTTATACATTGCCTTAAAAGTTTATTCTTATTTATGAAAGTTTCCGCTATATTGTTATCTTTACTGGGCATTTGAGCTCACCCCTTTTCTATGTTTTATTTTTCCCAGGATGTGAAGAAGTAAGTTATGAATGACCTGCAGGGATATTATGAGGGGATTATTGTGTGGACTGTGGAAACTTTATGTTGTTGTTGTAGTTTTTCATTTTACGATGTAATGTAAAACTTATGAATATATCTAGTGTTTCCAAGGCTACTAAACCAATCGATCTTTCGAGATTTGATCTTTCTTGTGATCATGCCAATGTTATGTAATTAATGCACCGACTCTGGGTAGCTGGGGTCGGGGCGTTACAGTTGGTATCAGAGGAAGTTTAGTACAAACCTTGGAAGCTAGATTTAGATAAACTCTGATTAGATCACATAGACCTAAGATGAACTTTGAGGATTAGTATAGAAGAACTTCATAGAATTTTGGTATTGTAGAGACTTTGTGAGTTTTCCGAGCAATACATCCCTATCTGGATACGAGCAGGTAGAGGCGGCTCTGGCACAGATGTACCTAGGGGTAAAACCCGAAAACACCGCTTTGAGCTAGACTCGAACGGGAACTGGTGCACGACAACGGGCCTTGCTGCACTCTTGGTTACGACACTCCCGGGGGATATGCTTAGGATAACTCTCACTTTCATTACAAATCATTATGAAGGGTTTATGAGTATATAATTCCTCAAAGAAAACATATTTATGATTATGGATTATATCCATAGATAGTTCAATTTATGTTTAGTGTTTTATAAGTATGGGATTATGTATTTTGATTCATAAACTGATCTAGTTTATGACATTGTTTAGAAATGGCGCCTAGTGGAAGAAATGGAAACCGTATAAATGCACACACTCCATGTAGGGATTGCCCTCCTGCTCAAGATAATTATAGTGGGGCTGGTGATGCAACTGGTGCTGATCAGCTAATCACCGTACTGGGACAACTTACTCAGGTTATGAATAATAACCTTACCCGTATGGAGCACCCTGATCCGCAGCGTGGAGGATCAATGTTAGATCGATTAATGAGACAACAACCACCAACGTTCAATGGGAGTAAAAATCCCTTAGTAGCTGAGCAATGGATATTTTCCCTAGAGAAAATATTTCAGGCTTTGGGGAGTAGTGAAAGGGAAAAAGTTACCATGGCAGTTTACCGCCTCACTGGAGATGCTGATCAATGGTGGTCATTGATTCAAAACATGAAGGAAGATGATGAAGTATCAAACATGGAATGGAGGGAGTTCAAAGATCTGTTTTTAGAAAAATACTTTCCTCGCGACCATCGAGCAGATATGGAAAGGAAATTTCTGAGTCTGAGACAAAAGGAGGATGATAATGTCACAAAGTATGAGGCTAACTTTACAAGGTTAGCGAGGTATGCTGGAGATTATATTCGCAACCCAAGAAGTAAGATTGATCGTTTCTTTGATGGGTTAAAACCATTTCTCCGTCGAGCATTAGTCTCACAATCCTTTTCGTCGTACGAAGACATTGTCTCATGTGCTATCAAGACCGAAAAAGAATTCTCTAAGTCTTATGACTTTAAAGCAAAGCAAGAGAAGAAGAGACCTGCTGATCAATCTGGGAATGGAAATAAGAGGAAGAAGGGAAAGGTTGAATATCCATCTTGTGCTAAATGCGGGAAGAAACATCCTGGTACATGCTTGAAGGGAATGGGAGTCTGTTACAAGTGTGGTGAAAAAGTCCACCAAGCTCATGATTGCAAGGGGAAGAAGGAAGCTACCAACGTTCAGTGCTACAATTGCAGGGAGATGGGGCATTATGCAAATGCATGTCCTAAGCGTCAGGAGAACTTACCTCAGAAAAGGCCAAGGGATCAAGGCCAGGCTTATGCTATCACTACTGCTGAGGTAGAAACTCCGAAAGACGTGGTGGCAGGTAATTTAATGGTTTCCTCAAGTTTAGAAAATGCATTATTTGATTCTGGATCATCGCATTGTTTCATATCTTCCCAGTTTGCTAAGAAAATTAGATATTTCCAATTTGATTTAATAAGGGAGTTGTCAGTTAAAACTCCTAAGGGAAGTATCGTTGCAACAAAGTTTTGTGAATCAGTCCCCATTAGAGCACATAAATTTTCTTTATCTGCTGATTTCATCGTCATACCTATGATTGAGTTTGATATAATCCTCGGTATGGACTGGCTTTCGGACTATGATGCGAAGATTTATTGTAAGAAGAAAGAGGTTACGATTCTTGATGATAATGATAAGGAACACCTTATTTTTAGAGCAGAATCGTCACCACCTAATTCTTATTTAGACCCACCCCCAGTAGCTCAACTTAATTCAATTATTGGGGAGGAAGAGAATGAAGTAACTATCGGTGAGGAAAGGAATGTTCAAATAGAGGATGTACCTGTTGTGAAAGAATTTGTAGATGTATTTCCGGAAGATTTACCTGGACATCCTCCAGAACGAGAAGTTGAGTTTTCCATTGATTTGATTCCTGGATCAAGGCCTATATCGAAGACCCCTTATAGAATGGCCACTGTAGAGTTAGTCGAACTAAAGAAACAACTAGAGGAATTGAGTAATAAGGGATTTATTCGCCCTAGTGTTTCTCCACGGGGAGCCCCTGTTCTTTTTGTTAAAAAGAAAGATGGATCTATGAGGTTATGTATCGACTACAGGGAGATCAATGCTATAACGATAAAGAACAAGTATCCCCTACCTCGTATTGATGATTTATTTGACCAACTGCATGGAGCTCAATACTTTTCAAAGATTGACCTTCGATCTGGATACCATCAGTTTTGTGTAAAGAAGGAAGACATTCCGAAAACAACATTTCGAACCAGGTACGGGCATTACGAGTTTACTGTAATGCCGTTTGGATTGACTAATGCACCCTCTGTATTCATGGATCTGATGAATAGAGTTTTCAAGGAGTATCTCGATGAATTTGTGGTGGTATTTATTGATGATATCTTGGTATACTCCAAAACCTACAAAGATCATGAAAATCACTTGCGCATTATCTTGAAGACTCTGAGGAGGCATGAATTATATGGAAAGTTTAGCAAGTGTGAATTCTGGCTTCAGGAGATTTCTTTTCTTGGCCATATTGTCTCTAAAGATGGAATCTCTGTTGATCCTTCTAAGACCAAGGCAATCCAAGAATGGCCAGCACCTACGAGTATAACTGAGGTACGTAGTTTTATTGGTTTGGCAGGTTATTATCGACGTTTCGTCCAGAATTTTGCCCGATTGGCTAACCCATTAACGAAGCTCACACGTAAAGGGGTTAAATTTGTTTGGACAAAAGAGTGTGAAGAATGTTTCGAAGAACTGAAGAGAAGATTAGTCAATGCTCCTATATTGACTCTACCATCGGGGAATGATGGGTTCGTTATTTATAGTGATGCATCAAAGAAAGGACTTGGCTGTGTCCTTATGCAGAATGATAGAGTTATTGCCTATGCATCACGAAAGTTGAAAATTCATGAACAAAACTATCCTACTCATGATCTCGAGTTAGCAGCAGTGATCTTTGCTTTGAAAATATGGAGGCACTACCTCTATGGTGAAAAATGTGAGATTTATACTGATCACAAGAGTTTGAAGTATATTTTCTCACAAAAAGAACTCAACATGAGGCAAAGGAGATGGCTTGAATTACTCAAGGATTATGATTGCACGATACACTACCACCCGGGGAAGGCAAACTAAGTAGCAGATGCTTTGAGCAGAAAAGACCATGGAGTTCTGAACATGATGAGAATTGAAAGGGATCCAATTTTCATGGATCTAGTGAAGATGGACATGGGAATAACCAGGGAAGGTGAAACATCAATGCTTTTTCAAATGGTTGCCAAACCATCTTTACTAGAAAGGATTAAGAGTTCTCAGACTGATGATGAAGAATTCCAAAAGAAGATTAAAGCTGTGAATGATGGGAGATTGAGAGACTTTGCGTATGAAGGTGGAATTTTGAAATTCGGGAAGAGACTTTGTGTTCCCAATATACCTGATCTAAAAAGGGAATTGCTGGATGATGCTCATAGTTCCAATTTCTCTATACACCCTGGGAGCACCAAAATGTATAGAGATTTGAAGGAACATTTTTGGTGGGACAACATGAAGAGGGAGATTGCTGATTTTGTGTCAAGATGTATGGTTTGTCAACAAGTGAAAGCTGGAAGGCAACAGCCTGGAGGAGTCATGCAACCTCTTCCCATACCGGAGTGGAAATGGGACAATATTACGATGGAATTTGTCATGGGGCTACCAAAGACTCCTAGAAGGAACGATGCAATATGGGTTATTGTTGATCGTCTTACCAAGTCAGCACATTTTCTTGCTATAAGAGAAGATCTACCCCTGGAACGTCTAGCAAGACTATACATTAATGAAGTTGTGAGACTTCATGGAGTACCCCTATCGATTGTTTCTGATCGTGATCCCCGTTTTACTTCAAGATTTTGGAAAAGTCTTCAGAAATCCCTGGATACTGAACTTCATTTGAGCACTGCTTACCACCCTCAGACAGACGGACAATCAGAACGGACTATTCAAACCTTAGAAGACATGTTGAGATCTTGCTCACTTGACTTTCAGGGTATGTGGGATCAATATTTACCTCTGGTAGAATTTTCCTATAACAATAGCTTCCATTCGAGTATTCAGATGGCACCATATGAAGCGTTATACGGAAAGAGATGTCGTACACCAACCTGTTGGGATGACGTCGGTGAAAGAAAACTTGTAGGTCTAGAACTGGTGGAGGAAACGATGGAAAAGGTAAAGGTAATCCAAAATCACATCAAAGCAGCTCAAAGTAGGCAGAAGAGCTATGCCGATAATCGAAGGAAGGATTTGGAATTTCAAGTCGGTGATCATGTTTTCCTAAAGGTGTCTTCGTGGAAGGGAGTCATACGTTTTGGTAAGAAAGGTAAATTGAGTCCCAGGTACATCGGACCTTTCGAAATTCTAGAACGAATTGGGGCTGTAGCTTACCGATTGGCAATGCCGCCAAGTCTCTCCAAAGTTCACGATGTGTTCCACGTATCTCTGTTGAGGAAATACATGCCTGACCCAACGCATGTACTCACCTATGAGGAATTAGAACTGGAACCCGATCTTTCCTATTGTGAAGAGCCCGTCAAGATTCTTGATACGAGAGAACAAGTGCTGAGAAACCGGACGACGCGTCTGGTAAAAGTTTTGTGGAGGAATCATAAGATGGAAGAGGCAACGTGGGAACCCGAGGAACTTATGATGAAGAACCACCCGAGTCTTTTTATGCAGTAATACCCTAGAAATTGCGAGGACGCAATTATTTGAAGGAGGGGAGAATGTAACACCCCAAGCTTCTACGGTACGTTTCCCTTCGAATAATGCGATAGCGTGTGTTGTACGCAACCTCGAGTTCTAACACACACCACAACTAATTAAACTAGCCATTGTAAATAGTGATACCTACTTTTTTAAATCATATATATTTTATATTTCAAAATGGAATTCATTTTTGGATTCGGAATATCGAAATTATCCTAGGTTGAAATTTTGGTACTTTTCGGATAACTTTCATATTTTGATGAATAATGAAAATTACTAAATTTTAATTAAAAACAACTTTTTTAATCAAAATAATTAATAGTGATAAATTATGAATTTTAGTAGTTTTAAAGTATATTTAGAATATATTTTTACCATTTAATATAATGTTGGTCATTGGACATAATTTTACAATTAAACCGAACATAAACAAGTGTCAATCTTTTGATAGTTATTATCTCTTAAAAACACGCTTTTTGTTTTGACAGCGGGAATTAATTTTAAATTAATTTCTGCCACTTCTGTGTTTTGAATTTAGGAAAATGGATTCCATATTTGGAATCAGGATGTTCAAATTGTGTAAATAGGTAACTTTTATTTTTAGACATTTTGAATAATTACTGCGGTAAATATTTTATTTACCATGGTTAAAGGGTAAATCCGGTAAATAAAGGTTAAAAAATAATATTATAATAATACAAAATTACCCTAAAACGTGTCCTAACCTTATTGGTGGACACATACCCGACCATGGGCAACCTTGGGTCAATTTGGGTACCCCTTGGAGCCACATGTATGTGGTAGGGACACATTATATTAATAAAGTTAAAATAAAAATAAAAATGGCATAAGCTTACATCTTTTATAAGAACAATTTTTACATAGGGTTATACATGTTGGATTTTCGATTATAAATATTCATTAGAAAGCTAAAAAGATTTCCTACATAATGATGTTTTATTTATAATTTTTAGACATTAAATAATTTATTTTATTTATGACACAATGATGATGTAGTAATTACTAAAATAGTAAATAATTAACATAATTGATATTATAAATACCCAAATAAATATAATATGAAACTTTTAATGAATTAAACTAATTTTCTAGGATAATATGATATATTAGGATTGATTTAATTGACTTTGTTCGAAGTAATCAATCTGTTATGAGTTTCACAAAAATAAACTATTGAATAGTGTCAAAATTGACATAAAAGAGTTCTTAAAACAAATATTATATTATTAATTGATATTAAATTCCTAAAAATCTAAGGTTCGGCCAAGAGACTTATATTATGATAGGTTAATCATTTATGGACCACTTGGGGGTCGCTTGGATGTATATAGTAAGTTTATTAACCATAATATATAAAAATACAAAGAGACATTGTAAAAGTGAAACTAATTAACTTAGAGTTAATACTTAAAGATAAGGTTAATATAAGTACCCAAACCTGTCTAAATTCTATTGGATGAGTTGTTTTCGACCTATCCCCACCTCATCCTTTGAATAGTCAACTTTGGAGCCTTTAGAAACCGAATATGAATTTATTATAAATTAATATTTCTAGCTTTTCCAAAGGTGCCCCTCACCCCTCTTATAAAAGGGAACTCCTCCTTCTCATTTCTTCACACATTCAAAGCCTTTTGGTTCGGCCAAACTCTGCCCAAATAATCTCCCAACATCCCTCACTACAACCTAGAGGCCTTAGTTTGATCAGAAAGCCAACCTAAGGAGCCCTTTTGATCAAATCAAAAGGAAGAACCCGAAGAAGAGGTAATGATTTCACCACCCTTTTCTAAGTTCATTTCTTCTTCCACTTCTTCTTCCTTTGTTCTTACCATTCTAAAATAATAACTCCAGTATCTCACATATACTGTGATGTTATTATAAGTATGGTACAACCATATTCAGTATTCTATCCACCCTTTGAATAACATGTCACCATACGTGCGTACGTACGGCTTACTGTCTCCACGTCGTGGTGTAATTGTTATTCAATATAATATTATTTGGATGGGTATAATAATGATGTGTAACTCATGTAAATAATAAATATAACATGTTAATGATTCTGTATATATGATATACCATTCATTTATATATTATTTTAATATCAAAAGAATGATATTGTCGCTCGTGCGTACGTACGGACTACCGTCTCCATGAACGCGATGAGATTCATTCTCCATCATATCCATTCAAGTATAATTATCATTTTATGATTTAAAAATGATGTTTAAGGACTTGATATCATTCTGGATATGAATAAGATACAACAAACATGGATTATGTAACAAAACATATAAAAGAAAATGAGTAAGTTAACACCCGAAACGATGATAATTCTAAGATATTATTAATAAATCAATGTTAAAAGATCATATATGATATCATATTAATATATATGATTCTTGTATAATTTAATAACAATTATTTCACCATTATACAGGAGGTTAACCGACCCCAACAAAGGAAAAGTACAAGGTAAGGGTTTATTTCACAATCTCTTCATTATTCGAGGTTGTTTATACGTAATAATCTACTGGGATCTCTTTGTCATCCACATCCATGTTTCTTAAAAATGTATTTCAAAACATTTTTACTATTTACAAGAATATGGGTTAAAGTCATTTATACCATTGTTTGACTTTTTATAAGAGGTTTATAAAGGAATCTTTCCGTCGTTTTCAAAACAAGGTCCTTTTTAACCTTTTCGACAGAATTGAGGTAAGAATGTTTTTTTTAACTTATACGGCGGGTGCGGTTATTTTACGCCGTTATAAAATCTTCAAAGCTTTCCTTACAAGCTTATAAGAATATTTTCAAAGAAAATGTTTTATTTTATATGAATCTTAAATGATTTCAAAATAAAAGGAGATACTTCTTTAAAAAGAATTTTGATTTCATCTATGTCAACATCCTTTGATGGATTTTAAGATTATTTGAAGTTGATTTATTATGATATAAAACTTCTATATTGTATTGAAGGTTTTGTGATATGTTTGACTGTGGATGTGCTATTTTTATACCATTCATAGTTTATGGTGAAATTATTGACATTTCGTATGCTAGTTTTAATACGAATGTTTATGTTATGTTTAAACCTTTTCATATGGGAATGCATTGGACTTAATAAGTGACGGGTGGAGCCCGCTATAGCTCCTCGATGCATCGGTAGGTCTCATGAGACAAACTAGTGTCTTGGCACAAGGCCTTGACAAAATCTTATTTTTAGTCTTGGCACGAGGCCTTGGCTATGTGGTTATGATAGTCTGGCATTATGCATTCCAACATTATGAAAGTGGTTATTGATTTTTGCATGTGATTATTCGATTAGTAGAATATCCATGTGAATAAGTAAATGGCATTATTTCATTTTATTTATGCCATACCATGTTGAAAGTTCATGTTTGAAAGGCTTTTGTTTTAGTTATACATTGCCTTAAAAGTTTATTCTTATTTATGAAAGTTTCCGCTATATTGTTATCCTTACTGGGCATTTGAGCTCACCCCTTTTCTATGTTTTATTTTTCCCAGGATGTGAAGAAGTAAGTTATGAATGACCTGCAGGGATATTATGAGGGGATTATAGTGTGGACTGTGGAAACTTTATGTTGTTGTTGTAGTTTTTCATTTTACGATGTAATGTAAAACTTATGAATATATCTAGTGTTTCCAAGGCTACTAAACCAATCGATCTTTCGAGATTTGATCTTTCTTGTGATCATGCCAATGTTATGTAATTAATGCACCGACTCTTGGTAGCTGGGGTCGGGGCGTTACAAGATACTTCTCTCACAAATGGTGTGCAACCACTGAAAATATATTCATCTAGTGACCATTAGGTAAATATTTGTTTTCCACCCCTAGGGGTCTAAAAAAGGCATAATCTATTCCAATACTTCTACTTTAAGTGAAAAAAATTCAATGGATCATGAATAAATTTGACATGGTATGGTCCCAGCACATTAGAATTTATGTGAGGGTATCCAAATGTTAAATCTAATAGGTCCTCATTTTCCAAAGCAAGATGAAATAATTACAGTTGTGATCATTGCCACATCCAACCACACTCGAATCCGACCCCTTGTGTGTGACATTCACCACCACCAATATCTGATATTGGTGGATCATGGAGTCAACTATGGCACCATTCTAGTTCAATGGTCATTGAGGAGGTCTCATGTCATCTTCTATGACCAGCACCATCTTGTCTGTTCCATTTATTCTCTTATTGAGGGTACATCCTAACACACTTGTACCTTTGATCCCCATTATTGAGAAACATGGAAGACACTTCAAACATGATATGATATGGAAAATCATGAGTCGAATTATGTCCCCCACTACTACTGATAATGTTTTTTGGAATATTTCAGTGACTACAATAGAGAAGGCCTATATCCTTGTTCACTTATAAGATGGATATGGGAGTATTCCTATAGTATGAATGGTGGAGGGGAAAATTCCTACCACCATGAATGAATCCCGTGGTCATATTCCTATGTCAGAAGGTGGAAAATAATATACAATATAACCCTTTTACTAGAAGATATCTTTCTTACATAATGGAGTAAAAAAATATGAAATCTTACATTCCATCCCACAATTTTATAAAGTGTCACTACATCCCAGCTATAGAAAAATAACTCCTCCACACATATTCCACCTCCGGTAAAGATAGAGTTATAAGACCATATTTCTATTCTTATAGCCTTGGAGTCACAACACACTAATCATTATGAACAAGTTGTTTTTTCAGATGAAGAATACATTCCTGTCCCATTCATGATTATTGCTAAATAATCTTTTAAAGGACATGGTTAAATAACATATTCCTATTCTCATATCAACCGAGTATCACCAAGAGAGTGTATCACATTACATGACATAGGGAAACATTTATATCATCAAAATATAGGTGGAATATTCCCAAGGCCCAGAACCAAGCTCAAATCCTCATTCTAATCTGGGCTCAGCATGTGAGAGTGCCCCATTCCCCATACTGGGGTCATATTCTTATCGAAGAAGTCTATAGACATAATACAAACACCCATGAACAGGCTTATATCACCTTTCAGTTATAAGCTCTCTAGGTGAGAGTGGAACATGCCTCATTGTTGGATCATATTCCTGTTAGTAAATCTACCTGGAATATTCAAGATGATTAGGGAAGACATAATCATATCCCTACTTATTCCAATGAATGACTGCACCAACATCCTTCAGAGGATATATAGGAGGAGTATTATATAATTTCTCCTATTATGGATTTTAGATGTCATATTCTAATAGAGAATGAATTTTCCATCCTAGACCATATTCATTTCCAACTGGGGCACACCATGTGTGAGATGCAAAAACCGTGGGATAAGTTCATATTCATTTGCACAATGACCAATGTAATATTCTAATGTCTTGAGATTAGTCTCATATCCTCGTTCAAACTTGGGAATCCCTTTTGAGAATGACATATATCTTGGTATTGACATTCAATCCTATCAATAAAAATATTCTTATTGTAATTATCTAGACAAATCTCAGATGGGGGAGCAAATTCCCATATCACAATTAAATTATTAATAATGTTAGGAAGATATCATACAATAGGATCATATCCAATTTCAATAGCGAAATAAAGGTCACAATATTCTTTCCATGATGCATAATAAGGTTCATATCCTTAATTTTCACAATTCCAGTGTCCTATAGTCTGTTCTAGACACATTATGAACACCCCAAGGTTCCGTTAACCCTTCAATTGATGTAGAATGTGAGAATTACAATGATAGTCCTCCTCATGGTAGTTTGGAGATGGATCACAGTGTCTATACTCCTAACATCAATCTTGGAAATCTCCCCCATGATGATTCCTCCCATATACAAGGAAATACTATACATTCACAGACAAAATCGTATAGAAGTGTGTCCAAAAGTCAGTTTCCATCTATAAGAGTGGTACTTAAAACATCAGAGTCAACCACATATATTTTCCCATCAACATTCAACAACACTCCATTTTAGTACGTAGGTGGCCCGGAGATGTCCCATTTGTGGTGTGGCCAAATGGAGGAATGAATGTATTATTTAAATGATGATAACCTTGAAATATGGGGAGAATTATTCAAAAATAACCTCCCTATCACATTCTTTCCCCTCGCTACATTTGAATATGAGATCCCATATGATCCAGAAATGGATTTCAAGCCTTACCTGATGCAAAATATGATGTAAAAATAATTAGTGATTCAAGTCTAGGATCCTCCCTTATCTAAGATATGAGGGTCACCTTTAGACCATCAATAAACTATGTTGTCCACTAGAAATGGCTGTTATCTACATGAATCAGGACCGTAAACAAGAAATTACCAATGAAATTTAATAGAAATCATTCATCTAATGAATTAAAAATCATTGAAAAATGAAATAAAAATCCTCATCATGAATTCATATTTAAGGGTGGGGAATGTATATAGTGTTTCACATTACCAAACCCCTAGATCCTCATATCCTCTTAGATTTGTAATCCTCTAATGTCATACCCTCTATTGAAATAAAGGGGTAGAGCAACATGTGATCCAGCTGGAATCTATGATATATTTTTCATACATATATGGAAATAAGGAAAAATGATATGAGGAAAAGGATTTATAAAATATATTTGATGTAGGACCCCAAAAAAATTGGAAAACATTTCTAACCCTGAAGAAAATGTTTTTATTATCCTAATGATTTCCAATGGAAACGTACTCAACTCAATGGTGGCATTTCTCCAATCACATAGATAAGAACATGTTTCCCAAATCACCTATGTCACAATAGTAGATGACATTAAATTTTCCATTAGATAACCCTGACCATCGAACCACAAGATTACCTACCACCACATCCACCAGTTGGTTCATCAATTATTGAGAGGATTTAAGACATATCAAGAGATTCTGCAAACAAAACTCATCGCATTCGTATAGGAGAATTTATTTCTGAATCTTCTTCAACATGTTTATCATCCCTCAAGAGGGTCCTAGGGAAATAAATAGTGGTTCTAGACTAACATCATCCTACTAAGTAGGATTCATTTATATGTCAATGATCGTCACATGAGTCATAAAAGACAAAAATGGAATCATTTAATCCGCAAAAGAAAGATCAACACATGCTGATTGTGGCCCTAGACAGTCTCCAGCATGAAAGGCTTGGTGAACATTCATCATTATCATAATCACTAAAATGGGATCAGTATTCTCAATTTTTGGAGGAAAATATCAATAGTAAAAAATCCATCAATTCTATTTGTTTCAAGAAAAACCTCTTGTATCGATGGACCATTAAGAAAATTCAACTGAATACTCCCGAAATTTAACTACTCATAGGACATGAAATGAGAAGTATATGATGAAGGAAATCAAACCCAACTAGGATGTCAAAACAAATTGACCAAATATGTCTATTTGATTGATTTTTTTTCATAAAACATGAAGTCAAAAATCATCCTTCTGTGTTTAATGAAATTCAAAAATACCATTGCTTGAAACATTGATGAGAATAATTTAAACTTCAACACAATAGATAAAGTGGATCAAGATGCATATGAAATTGGAAATAGTATGTAAAACATAATCTAAGAGGAGGATCTTGATTCACCCACAAATGTTGTAGGTACCCATTACTATTGGGGGATACAAAACATTGAACCACAAAATATTTAGTTAGCAACTCCAAAAAAACCCATCCAAGTATAAAGGTAATAGTGTGACTACATCTCAATCACCACCCCAAAGAGTTGAAGTTCCATTCTTGTATTAAAGAGTGGGGAAAAATGAAAATGCGACATAAAATATTAGATTACTCAACAATGAACTTCTCATAAAAAATATCCCCTCATGGTATTATCATCAGACAGAGGTGAAAATCCCTCCCCTATACATCTATAAAGAATAGTTATTCTTGTTGGAGGGGAATCCAAGATTTAGAGAGGACTAACATCTATGAATTTAATCTACATAATTTATGAAGTTGAAAATGATCAAGACTTACTACAATTATAGCGACACAATCTCCATTTAAAGGGAAATCATTAAATCTTCAAAGGAATTTATAATTAGATGGAGGTGAATACAAGTCCACCTCATCTAGCCCTACTCACTAATTATAGATTAGAGATAGTGCATAAAATAGAACCTGCATAATTTTTCAACACCATTGATTACTTGTATACACAAATGGGATCGATTGAACCGGACACACAAACATGTTCATCTTGAAATAAATACATATAATAAATTGTTGGAGGACACATTTCGACAACCCAATTTCAGTAACTCTACCTTCTCAAAAATTAATATCTTTTTAGACCCTAAAAATCATCTATCTATGGTCGTATCATGTTAGAGTTTGATGATGTGACATCATGATTAGTAGGGCGTCACTTAGTTGAGGAGTTTTTCACATAAAATGATAGGCACATTCAATGATTGGTACAATATCCTTCTAATAGGATCTATTGTAGTATGGGAGGATATTGGTCACCAATTGCATTACAATTTTATCTCTACACTAAGGAAAATGCTCATTATTAACATGAAAAACTATAATAAACTTTAAAATTCGATGGTGTCTAACTTTTTTTCCAAATGTAATTGTTTAACATACTCTATTAGAATCCCTCTTTCACATGAGCAATTACTGGAAATTTGTGTTAAAAATATATGGTATGTGTTGAAGAAACCTATTATCCAAATGAAGAATCCAAGAGGATTAATTGAATTTGCAGAAAAATAATAGTACATTAAAGACAACATTTAGTGGAATAGAGGTATATATATTCTAATGCCTCCAGCATAAGGGTAATCGATCATAATGAAAGTGGATACCATTATTACTATTAAACTATTAGTAGTGCCAGTCCGAGAACTATATAGGTCTCTAATAATCCAATCCCTCATTTCACATAAAAAGAACTACCAATTTTTCCCACTCTAGAAGAGAAAAAAGTCAAATATCAACAAGGATATGAGGAATGGAAAACTAAATAATACTACTTTCGAAATGAAAAAAATAACTAGTTATATTCATAAATCCCTGGATAATAACATGTTAAATCTATCACATCCTAGGAATCCCAATGAGGTTAATCTCACTGATCAACAAGACTATTATCCTTTTAATAGATCTATGTTTCATTATATCCATGGATTCATCAAGATCAAATTCATAATCTATAGAATGGTCTATTCTATATAGGTGATGTTGTAAAATATACCGATATATGAGACCTAAATGACTACAGCGCTTTCAGAAAAAGTGAGTGATTGGAATATAGTTTTGGATAATTATAGACAAATGATAAATAATTGGATGAATCATAAGGTATTTGAATAAGCTCATGCCATTACATGTCTATAAATTTGCAGACCCATTATAGTTCTTCCACCCATGGAGGTAACATTAGATAAGCCTATCAAACATGTAAATGTCCATTATTCATATTATGTGATTGAGGGGTATGATTCATATTTTACTGCTATATAATCTATAGTTGTTGCATATTTCTTCACTATAAGACACAAATATTTTGAATCACCCCACAAAAAGGAAACCACAATAGAAGAAGATCTCTTTTATTTGTCCGTTAACATGATTCAAATTGTAGAAACCTCCTAATGTGATTATTGTGCCTCTTAGTATGAGTTAACCTTACCTAAATGTGGAATAGGTGGCCTCATGCACATGAACTAATAATATTTGTGATAGAATAGTTGTGGTTAGACACATTATTTTGATCACATACACAAGGAAGAAATATATTTATCTGTGACCCAAGGACATGTTTTTCAAAAATTCCAAAAGGAACATGGAGGTGTTCTAGAACCCTTTAACAGTCTCCCATGACCTGTTATCTGAAATAACATTCTAGTAATGGTGAGATCATCAGATCATCCCATAAAATGGTTGAGGTAGTGTAACTTGAACCACTAAAATGAGATTCTCCCTAAACCTCTGGTGAAGCACTATGTCTTTCAAACATAAATACCTTATCTCTTGAGTCACATAATAATGAGTAGTCCCACATCTTGAAGAATTGAAATCTTCCACAAATGTATGATATTTCTAAATAGTTTGCGGTTATTCTAGAAAATCACGCAATCATGTATGTACCTCATATTTAAGAATATCCTAGGGAGGAACTCAATTTATCCCTCCAGAGCACACAAGAATTTGAAAAACATGTTTCTAAATTTTTGGATTATCGATGAAAGGCAATTCCATTAGAATGGAATGTAACCATATCATTCTCAAAATAATATAACAATGAGTTCATATAGGGAAAAATTGGGGGAATATATTATTAAGTAAGAATAAATAAATTAATGCTCAAAAGGGATCTGAATGATTAATTTCTTATGATCAATATCTTCCATATTTACACACTCCAACATTGAGGGTATAGGGATGGGAAATATCACCTAAAAATCATACTTTTAAAGGGTACAATAAAGGTGGGAAAATATCCATTATAAATATCATACTCAAATACTAGTTTGGTGATCTAACAGATATCACGTAGTTTATGGTTATCAAGGAAGACTCAACATATAATTTCATTCTATGAAGATATTGGCTTCACAACCACAAGGTGGCACCAGAATCATTCAATTAGTGATTGAAATACCTCATAAATGGAAATTTTTGAATACTACATGGAAATAATTCCCCCTTTGAGTCTTGTGAACCCAAATATATGGAGTCAGGATTCTATAAAAGGGAAAGAAATCAACCATTGGTGGATGTAAATATAAAAATTGAAAAACTAATGGATTATAGAATGTCTTTGTAAACCCTTGGTGTATTCTTGGAAATGATTATTTGTCAACCATAAATATTGTTGAGGAAGTAGACTAATTCAATGATCTTTAGGCTCTGTATTTCCAGATTAAATTTGAAAGAGACAATTTGATGTAGAATCTATCTATGATGAATCAGGTTTTAAGGTATGATAATGTATTTTATCCTGGACTCTCTCACCTCAATATGGATTAAAAGGCCCTCATATTTCCAATTTCAACTAAAAATAACTTTACCATATTAGTTAAGCAAGTATATAAATATTCCCTTATGAACACCCCTCCTTTATTTGAGGAAGGCATCTCTACCAATAATGATGACATCAGGAAGTCAAATATTTGAACCGAATAAGTCTATAATCATACAATGATTAGTGTTTTCATACATCTTGAGGGGAAAGATATGTACATTCCATTTATATGGTTACACTGATATATATTTCATGAATGTATACATAAATTCCCTAACTGAATTGATATGTGGCTATGGAATATCTCAGTTAACCCGATAACCATTGATGCATTAAGAAAGAATGTAGAATGATGGACCAATATATTGCTACCAATGTAGAGGTTTATGTTTACATGTTGATCGAAACCAGATTTTTCCATGATGTGAAATACCCAATATAGATCTCCATAAAAGGGCATTCCAAGAAAAAAATGGGATGAATTCGGTCTGCATCGATATTAGATTCCATGATAGATAATTTCCAAAGGTTGAATTCCCATTGCTGATCACTGAACTCTTTATTGATGAATCTTCTTGGCTACCAATATATTTTATTTATGGTTGATTATGCATGGTTCAATTAGATAACTATGTCCCAGAAGATGAGTAATCCACTACCTTCAGGGAACCTCAAGGGATATTTTTGTGCGAAATCTCTTGGAAAATATAGACCAAAATAGAAACATACCAATCTTCCATGAATCAAATATTTAATCTATATTTAGTATGAAGAGCTAACTGTTATTGGAATACATGGTGATTAAATATTGATAGTGATTTGATCACCTCCCATATGATAAATAGCCTTCTAATAACTATGATAGCATAGTTTGAAGATTAATTTGACAAAATTCACTTTTTGGGTAACATAAGGGTTGATCCTTGTTTTTGTGGTATTCCAATATAGAATTGATGTTGAAAAAAATTACTAGTGCTATTTTATTAAAGATAACCCCAAGTAAAAAAAAACTAATGGGAATCCAAGGGAACCTCACCTATATTCAGTTTTTAATAAGAAACCTTGAATGTAACCCTCTACGCTTCAACAATGTAAAGAAGAATCTAACTGTATATCAATGAGATGATGGCTATAAACATGAATTTTAGAGTCTCAATTAGCACATGATACACCCACCATACATGATGTCGCTGGTGGAAGGTAACCCACAATTATTATATGTGTCCACCATGGAAGAATCACTTGTCTCTCTCCAACCAAATGAACATGATTTGGGGAATGGGAATAGTCTATACTAGCTCAGTCGAATGATGATTCATACTAATATATGATTTTAAAATGTCAGAAAAAAATTCCACACACTCATATTTTGAATAAAAATTTGGGGAATTACATAAAACACCATGTTTTCTACTTGATCTCTCAAAATTTTATACTTATGTACATCCTTGGTAATATGATGATGAATCGGTACAAGGATCAAAGGTTTTTTATTGTACAAAAGTATGACAATCAATTCGTGTCATAGAAGGAAGTGAACAGGATAACCCTTGATGATTTTCATATGGAACATCCCACCCTGAAAACTACATCAGCAGACACTAGACACCTATATTTGGCGGTTTTCTATAGTAATGGCACTTCCCAGATAGGGGAAATATAACTTTAAGGAGTATCTCAATATCCTATAAAAATTTGTAATTTCAAAGCTAAATTAGGTTAGATTAGAATGTGTATTTGTCTCTTCAAATAAAACTATTTTATATAATATTTCCCACTATATGAAGGTTTAACAAACAATGAGATCAAATACCAATCCCTCATCGCTGGATTAGAAGTATCCTACTACTAAAAATACCCATCCCATATAAGAAATGTGATTTATAGATAATTATAAAGAAGACCAATAAAGACAATTCGATGAAGAAGAAATATTTCTCCCCTATCACTAACTATGTAATGAGACTAATGGAATATTTCCATTTTGATTCTTCATTGCATCATGTTTCCCAATAATAGAATGCATTATCTGATCTGTTGGCCAATGAATCCATATTCCTGGATGACATGGATTAGAATGTAAAAATCATTTGTATTGCACACTGAATTAGGGTATAATTGATCAATGTGTGCGACATGGGATAAATCAATCAGTTCAATATTACCCCAGAGCATGATCAATTGAGATCCACCTATGGATAGATGGATCTTATGATTGTCTATCATCAAAAAGGAATTATTCAATAAATCCAATCTAAAGGGAATTTATCCATCATCATGAAAACAAAATTTACAATGTCAGGAGGTCTAAATGAGAAAAAAGCCATCAATAATTTAGGATTTGACGTAATCCTCCTTATATTCATATAATAAGGGGACATTTTCATCCTCAATGATGAATTACGTACTAGATCTTGTGTTGTATACTAGTCTAAAACTGGGATCTCCCTATAAAAACCTAGTCTTAACATACAAAAAACATTACATCATTTATTTGAAAAATATAATACATTACAGAATTATAAACCAAAAGACTTTATTAGACTGGGTCCATTGGAAACATGGAACCATAAACACTAGTACATAAGTTATCTATATTATATCTCACTAGGTTCTCCATGAATATCATCCTTCATAGACTCATCATACTCAAGAAATATATTCATATCCAAGGGAGGGAAACAAAACATTTTGTGATATAAAATGCTCAGAAATAGTAAACATGGGAGATATGTAAGCATATACATAAGGATAAGGGTATGAAAATGTGATCATAACATTATATGATCATACGTTGAATATCAATGATCATAAATATAAATCATGAAAAAAATTCAGTAGTTCATTAGACAGGATTCAAAATTTAATCAGGATCCAGAGCCATTAAAACATAAAATAGGAATATGACATGGACGTTTCGAATATATAAAATCATATAATGTCATTACCTATAAATCAATATTAATTTATGGGATATATCAAGTAAATTCGTGGGTAATAACCCTATTGGTAGGAAAACAATTATTCCCAATGACAGTACTATGCATTCAAGGTATGAGGTTACCCTAGCTTCCCATATTTTATCAGGTTTCCCTATCTTCCCAAACTAAATCTGGATTCCCCAGTTTCAATCTTCATGATGACTACACCTACTGGGTGGGACAAACCACAAAACCTATATTAAATCCAATTATTTTAAGGGATTAGTATTCCCTATACTCTCATATTGGTTCAATTCCATTGACATGATTCCCATAAATATCTAATGAGATATAAACAATTACCAATTACATTAGAGGGAGATATAGGTCCCACTAGTCACACAATGAGACCATTCCAACATATTACATAAGATAATAAAAAATTCATCATATCATAACTAATATAAATAGATGGGTTTCATAAACAAAATGTCATAACCAATGAAATAAAATGGGTATCATAAACATATCATCATATATTAACTATATAAAATATATATGTTTCATTATCATTTCCTCAATGTAATACCCATGAAAGTATGTGTGTTTTAAAATCAATAACATTTGGAGGAGAAATAGGTCTCATAAAAATCATGAAATTATGAAATTAACCATTCATGAAAGAATATAAATGGCATTATAGGATCATTTCTTAAAAAAGGAATAAGTAACATCAACATAAGTCATCTTATATGTAAAATAATATTAAAGTACCCTTTAAAATAATTTCATGGGGAAAATATAATTTCTTATTTGGAATGTGAATTAAAAAACATAGATCCTTTTGAAAACCATCTTTATTAAAAATAATATCAAAAAATTATAATGAAATCATGAAAACATTTTGAAAACAATTTCGTAGAAAACAGTTTGAAAACATACAACGAATGCTTGAAAACATTTTGAAAACAATTACATTTAAATAAGTATAAAAGAATATAAATAAATCATGAAAAACATAAAAAACGTTAATATACATATTCCATAAATTAGTCTTAAAATATCATCTTTGAAGACAATTTTTTTAAATGGTTATTTGATGTTCATGGTATGTGTCTCATTGAAGGAAAATTGAGACAATACTACATTACCGATTTGGAAACACTAGAAACATAAACCATAGGAAAATAAGTCATAAAAAGGATATATAAATACACATAAACTAATTTATAAGAATAATATATTATTTTTATTGGATGTATAATCACTCAATCAAAATATATGCGTGTTAAATAAAGAATAAATCTCACAGAAATGAATATCAGAATAAATATCGTCTTACCTTATGACCTTAATTTTTTCATACTCATAAAAACCTACCATATAATGAAGATGAGTTTATTATAAATATTTTATTGATCCATATTATTATATGTAATCCTATATATTGTTTTATTATGACTTTATATTACCTGCTTATTCACAATTCCAAGTTAAGGTTTTTTATTTAGGAAATAACCTCTTTCTTATTACGCATGTGTCTTAATTTTTTAGGTTTATAGTCCACATACTTTTATCATTATTTAAAGAAATTAAAATTTAATACAAATTTCATTTATAATATTTATATATTTATTTATAATAATTTATTTATGATAGAAATATGGAATGGAGTACACTGTTCATGGAGACGGTAGGTCGTACGTAAACATGAATTTTGTTTTCAATTAATTTATATCATAAAAGAAACAATGTAAATGAAATATAAATATTAATATATATAATAATTAATGAATAATTATAATTTCATATATATCATATATTTTTATATAATCCAACCTTAATATATTCTATGAAGAGTGTGAATGAATCTGATTGCTTTGAGGAGGTAGTAGTCCACACTTCCCCAATCAAATTTATAATACATGCATGAAAGGAAATGAAAAAAAACCATTATAAATAAAATTTACAAACACATTAAGAAATTATATATAACAAATATATCATATATAAAAAACATTTATATCATACATAACATCCATTAATGTTGGTAATGTAAAAATGAATAAATTCTTTTTCTGATGTGGTAGTTCAACATACACAAGAATCGTATGTTCATAACCCCTTAGATGGATGTGTGTGTAATAGTAAGTAAAACCCTGATCAAAATAACTTCATATGGTGTGGATGATACAAAATATTTTTTATTCATGAAATCATAAGAATTTAGGTATTAGAGAATGAAAATAATGGAAAGAAGCTTGTGGAAGGATGTTATATCATTTTGGGTAACTCATTTTGGTTTCCACCAAATGGCATACATGGTTGGATCATTCCAAATGACTAGAATAAAGGATCAATGGAGGAGGTTGGGAATTAAATTTTCTATATCATTTCCAATAAAAATTGACTTGAGCGGTAAAAATAAGAGTTATATTATTTGGTATTTTATAGGGGTGGGAAAGGAAACTCATAGAATTTTTAATAACATGTAAGGTGTACCAATGTTTTACCTATAAAACTCCAAAGAAACAAACTAAACTCAATAATGTATGGTTTATAATAGATATATCGATATAAAAAGGTGTTTTAACAAGTGGATAAGTCAATTTTGTCCTTATGATTAAGATTTATTCCCTTATCAAGCCTAATTTTACATTAATTGCTATAATTAATTTTAATCGCTTTCAATATTTTTTTTGGAAAAACAATTGTTGATTTTATTAAAATATAAATATTACATTGAATGGGACTATGTATATATACTTTTATAAATTATATTCCATAAAATTTAATCATTAATATTTATTATAATATCCCATACTTGGCAATAAAGTATGTTTTTCAAGTGAAAATGTTCAAAAGGTTATTATGATTTTATTTCTAAATTAAGAATTAAAATGATTCCAATTAATGAAATTGGATTAATATAAGTATAATTGATATGTATTGACTCAAAACCAATATAATATATAATATAATTATAAAAATATGATATATTAAAAATATGTTTTGAACTATAATTTACTATTTTCAGTATTCATCCAACAATAATGTTTCACAGAAATATCCTAAGAATTCAGTCTCGTCTAATTTTGAAATTATTAAATAAAAATGTAGTTTATATTGTAAAATTTTATTTCTGAATGTTTAAAAAATTACTTTTATTTTATTTTTACATATGGTTATAAAAAAAATTTTATTATGAAAAATATTATTTTCAAACAAATAGATCCATTAATAAAAAAAATTATTTGACATGTTATCAATATGATTTACCAATATAAAAAAATTATAAATAAAAAATATGATATTAAAGACCATATTAATTTGTTTAATGGCTATGTTGTGACTATATTTTTTACTTAATTATAGAAATTAAATGACGTTTCATCGAAATGTTGTGTTACGTCTAAGGAATGAAAAGTCTATGTTTTATGTAACACAATATTATATTATTATAGCTTATAAAAAAAGATTGTAGTATTGTTGCGTGAAATATAAAATCAATGAAAAATATTTTATTCAAAAAAAATTTCACGAAAAATCAAGTAGTTACATTCTACTCCCCTTAAAATGAATTACAGCATTAAAATAAGTGATTCTGATGAAAATAAAAGAGGATACTTCTACCTCATCATATACTCTAGTTATCATTATCTTCTTCTAACTGGTGATTTCAACACAAATCATTGACCATGTGAGAGGTCCCATTTCATAAATATTTATCTATATGATCCATATTTTTAGCTGGTTGTTCCTTATAAGATAGATCAAGCTAGTGGGGTATGAAATCTATGTTCAGAACATGAGAGGGGATGCATTTGAACTTATTCTAGAGTGATGGGTAGAAAACATCATGGAATTTCAATAGATTTAGAGGATGTTCAAAGTGATAGGTTATTGTTATGATACAATCAATAATCTCAAAGGTGTTCTTATAAATATGTGTTATATTACCTTTCTTCATAAAACTCAAAACCTACTTCCTTGGAGAAATTTTGAAAACCCATAGGGACCAACATCAAAATCTAGGTCACACTGACTATTAACAAAATAAATTCTTTTTCAAACATCAGATTCCTTGAAATGATTATGAATGGCTCCAACATTTTCTTTAATTTCATCATCATCTGATGTCATGATATATTTCTTTCTCTAACTTCATCCTAGAATGTTGGATCTCTAAATTTCCTCCCATATAGTGCTAAATAAGGATCCATCTGAATGTTTGAGTAAAATATATTATATTAATAAAACTCAAGATTATCAAGGAGTTGATATCAACCGCCATTGGAATACAATGAACAAGATCTCAACTTATCCTCTTGGGCATCAATAGATCTTTTAGACTTACCATCAGTCTAATGATGATGGGAACTGCTGAATCCCTATTATGTACCCAGAATTTCTAGAAGGTTACACCAGTTGTTTGAGGTAGTATTAGGATCCAGATAAAAAATAACATAATGTGGGACGTCATGTAACCATACCACATCTTAATCAATATCATAGAAATATGATATAAATATAAGTCTTCTTTGATAAAAAAGATGTGTGATTACATAGTATGTAGATATAATACCATCCATATATCATTAGACCCTTTATAGAATTGGGGGAGTCTAATGAAAAAAAATCTATAGTGATGTACTCCCCTTTCCATTATGGTATGGGTAATGGATTAAAATTTCTCTATGATTTTTATAATTCTAACATATCATTTTGGAATACCAAGAATAGAGATATAGACTTAGTGATATCCCTCCTCAATCCATCCCACTAGATGTATTCATTCATGTCTTTATACATCTCTATACTTCATGGATAAATAAAGAATGATGAAATATGATTGTCCTCCAACTTATCCATCTAAAAATCTGATATGAAAGGAAAACATACATGGTTCCATAACTTTATTATTTCATCCTTTTTAAGTGTAAACTCTTGAAAACATCTATCATTCTTTATCAATATCTATTTATTCATTTTAAGAAACTTTTATTATATTCTTGATAGATTGTTGAACATTCCTTCGAGAAACCAATGATTTTACCCTATATTGAATATTTCTATATCCTTCATCATCAAATTTAAAAATATTTTATCATTTTAAATAGTCATCATGGATATTCTACCATGATCCATTCAACTCAAAAAATCAGTCTCCTTGTTTTTGTTCTGATGGTGGTAGTGTATTGAGAAATCATAATACTTTATCATCTATAACCATCTATTTTGGAGCATGTTCAAAGTCCATATATTTGAATACATATTTAAAACATTTAGGATATTTATGTATATCACACATTTATATAAAATTATAATGAATCCATATATTTAATGAAAAAATACTACTTCAAAATTGAATAAATCAGTTGGGTAATTTTGTTCATGATTTTTCAACTATCACAAGGAATAATGATTAACCATGTTATTATACATTACAACACATCCCAATCCCTTTTATTAAGAATCACTATAGAATAAAAACCCTAATCCAATATAGGGTAATGTAATCATAGGTAAACTAACCGCACTTCTCATTAGTTCCTTGAAATTTTACACACATTCATTTGACAAGAGGATCATAAAACACTTACATTATTAAATAGTTAGGGGATTAGATAGTCATGAGAACATATCCTAAAAACATTTCAATTATCCATATAATCCTAGAATACAATTTATCTTGGTTACCATGGTTTTTCTTGGATAAAATTAAATTGACTCCATCATTGATGGATCAACTGCAATATAATCATTTAGTTTTATGTGACCAAAAAATGAAACCATTTTGAGACAAAATTCACATGTTGTAAATTATTCATACACCTTACCATTTGATAGGGTCTTCATTAAGAGAATAATGTGGGTTATATTCTCTTTCATTATTTTTTAATAGATAATAATATAATCTATAAATACTACAAAAAATAGAACAATATAATCTCTAAAGACAATATTCATCAAATACATGAAGATTGGAAGGGAATTAGAAAGACCAAATGCAATCACTATTTATTCATAGTTTCTCTCTTGGGCATATCATATTTATTGATCCTTAATTAAGGATATCTTAATGAATTTAAATCTTTTAAATGTATTTAAATCCACATAGTTGATCAAAAATTTCATCAATAGGGGGAATAGGTTACATGTTCTTCATCATGATCTTGTTTAACTCCTGATAATAAATACAGAGTCACATTGATCTATATTTTGTTTTCATGAAGATAATAGGGGAACCCAAATGTCATAAAATTGTCCAAATGAATCCATTAAAATAGTTTTCATGGATTTTTATCTTCAATTACATCAACTCTGTTAGGGACATTCTATATAGAGTCATTGAAATTGGTGTCGAACCTTGTGTGAGCTCTATCAAGAACTAAACTTAAATTTTTGGGGGAAGGATAGTAAAATATTATATAATGATATAATAGTTTATTTAATAGTATCTATATCATCAAAGTTTGTTTTCTCCTCAACCATTTGAGATAATATGTCACTTTAAATGGGAATCAAGACCCATACAATGGATGTAATCTTAATAGGATGTTATAAAAATCTCAACATTCATAGATGATCATTGGTTGTCGTAAAATATCAAATGTAACTTCATTTACTCATCAATTGATATGGTATTTATGAGGATAAATCCAATATATTCCAATTATGATATCAAATTCAACTATGGGATGAATGAAATTATTTTCAAGAAGTACATTCTCACAAACCTCAATCAGAATGAAATCATATATTTGAGATGTAGTCATCATACCATTAAGTGTTTGTACTTCTAATTCCACATCTAGTTGTTTTAGTGGAATCATAATACTCTTATACAAATACATATATATAAAATATTGGTTATAACTATAATTAAATAAGACATTTTTAGTTCCAGAGTTGATGGAATGTACACCTTTCTAAAATTTCTTATCACATCCCTCATTAGAAATAGTGATCACCTAAGACTTCCCATTGTCCCTCAGTTTAAGAAGTTCCTAAAACAAATCATCTTCACAAATACCTTGTGTTATTCACTATTTATCATATTTCCCATCTTCCTTACACATGATGACTTGATGTTTGGGAGGTTCATTATGTGCATATTTCTCCAAATTGGCATCATTAGATAACTTATTCGCATCAGTAATGCAATCAATTGATTGATTGACATACCTTTCAAACATAAAAAACTTATTTGACTCTAAAATACAATCCTCTCTGTGCTTCTTTATAGACATACATATAAATGAAGGATCATCTACCTTTCATCATGTTTTTTAGATTTCTATTTGATTTCCATCTGACTACTTCTGTTAATTCCACAAGATTGATATGTAACTCCAAAATCTATTTCAACTTTTATTTCACAACATAAATTATATTCAATGAAATTAATATCTCATATGTCCAATGCACTTATAAGAGTTTTATTTAATCCAATGAATAAAAAAACATCCTAACATTTGGGGTGGATGATAATTCCATAAGTGTGCATTACAGTTCTAGTTTATTAACCATGTCAATAACTAAAAATTCATCAAATTTTTTATTCAACTAAAGGAATAATTTTAAAATACATGTATTAAAAATAAAAGGAAATTACTTATTGAATAATTTTCTCTTGAAATCACTCCCATCCATGAATTTAATTAATTATTGTTTCATCGTATTCCATATTAGAGTCCACCACTGTTTTTCTTCACCTTCAAACTGGGAAACAGCTTGGATGACTTTCTGATGACCTGGAAAATTGAGAAAGATAATATATTTTTAGTGGTAATTATATGGTGTTTAGTAACATCATGATCAAAATAACAGCAAAAATATGGTGTATGAAACCTCCTTAAGGACTCCTCAAAACTTTCTTCCCTAATTTTCTAGTTTGGATGCTCAGTATGATTCATATCATGAGAAAGTGTTTGATAATTGAAATTGGAATTTTTATTCCCACTCTCATATCAATTGGATGATAAATAGAACAATTTTTTAAATGTAAGGAAAAATCAATGTTAATTAAGTTCCTTCAGGTACTATCCATTGACTAATACCAACAACCATAGAATAAAATATAGTTGTTATATTGAGGAGCCACATAATCATGAAACACCACTTTCCAGATGTCTAAATTATGAAATGTTTTTTAATATATGACACCTTAGGTTTTTCATAGGTTATTAATAGCAGAAATATTTTTAAATCCTTCATGATGGTTCATGAAGAATTTGTGAATTCTCAATGAAAATAAACTAGGAGTGTCAAAATAGGTGTTTAGTAAGGTCCATTATCATATTACATGTTAATCTCGAGTCAGTCCTGATGCACCATGTCTCAGCTATTAATCTTATGTACATATATTCTAGAACCACAACCACTTTTAGTATAAAATTATGGATGTATTTATAGGAATCCTCCCACTCCATTGTTTAATATTATTGTTGAAAATATTCTTATACTATTATTTGTCCTATATACTTACCATTAAGAATATCCATAGGGTTTTAACCAAGTATTTGTCATCCTAGTTTCAAAATGAAAACTAATCCTTTTCCATTAATACAAAATTTAAAAAACAAGTCTTAACATACCTTGAAATTAAATATTTTTTTGGAAAACATAATACATTAAAAAACACCAAAATAATATATTATTATAGTTACTTTGAAAACATAGATACATTAACAATGATACATAAGTGAGCTACATTATCTCCCACAAGATCCTTATGACTAGAAAAATTCTTAGACACAACATAATTAATACATATCTTCATATCCGAGGGAAGAAAACAAAAAAAAGGGATTATCTAAAATGCTTAGTAAGGGTAAAAAAGTGAGGTAAGTAAGAATAAACATGAGAATACAGGTATTATTATGTGATCATAACATTATAAAATAATAATCTCTATATCAACGATCAAAAATATAAATCATGGATTAAAGATTATTAGTTCATAAGAAATGAATCGAAAGAGAATAAATATGATAAAGAATGAAAGTGTGACATTAGAATAAAACATAGAATGGTGGTATACACAAAAACATGTAATATCATTTTCTATAACTCAAGACACATTTCTGAATTGTATTAGGCCACATCATGGGGATTAAAACTACTATGTGGGATGAGTCACCATCCCAAGTCATATTCTTTTCTAATTATTGAATCATTTTTCTTTATCATCCAATAGTTGATTAGGCTTTCGTATATTCCCATTGTTTTTATGTTTCTCTATCTTGCATCTTCATGGAGACTACACCAACTGGATGGGACGCACCACCATCATCATTCATAGTAATTTCCTTATAAGTGATTGTGTTTCACCATCTTCCTATAGTGTATCAATCTAATTGATATGATTCACATCATTATATCAGGAAATATAAATCATTACACAATGCATTGGAAGGAGATATATGTCCCACCAATTACATAATAAAAATATTCATACATTTTCCACAAGATAATACAACATTAATTGTATTGTGATGCATAAAAAAGTGATGGGTTTCATGAAAAATGTGTGACAATCCATGAAATGATATGGGTATCATAAACATATCATCACATCATAACCTATAGAAATGTGATAGGTTAAATAATTATTTCATCAATTTATATGTCATGAAAAGAATAGGGTTTCAAAATCACATAACCTATGGATGAGAAAAATGTGTCAAAAACATCTTTATATTAATAAATAAACAATTAATGAATGAATATGAATTTTATTCTTGTATCATGTTCCCATAAATGAATGAGTATCATCAACAGATATCATCAAAGATGGAAAATAATTTTGAAATACCTTTTAAAAAATTTCATCTAGATAATTTCCTATATAATATAAAAATTGATTTAAAGAAAAATCATTTCGAAAACCAATTTTATTGAAAATAAAATTGAAATTTCTTAATTAATTCTTGAAACTGTTTTAAAGACCATTTATTTGAAAACACATTGAAAAAAATACAAATATATCATCAAATTTTATAGAAACCATTTCATCAAAAAGGCATTGAAAAATTATAATGAAATATTGAATGTTGTAAAACATTTTTAAATTCATTTTATATAGAAACATATCATAAATAATCATCATTATTTTTTTTAAAACATGTTTATTATTGTTCACTAAATTAGTCTCAATATAAGAAAATTAAGACAAAACTGCTTGACCGATTTGGTAACTCTTGAAACATAAACTCCATGAAATAGAGATAATAAAATGGGTATGAAAATATTCATAAAAATATGTATAAAAAAATATATTATATGCCTGTGATTTATATCACACAAAAAAAATATATTAGTGGTGAGTAATGAATAAATCTCATAGAAATGAAACTGAGAATAAAAATCCCATTACCTCATGTCTTAAATCTATTCTTACACATAAAAACCTTTGGTATAATGAATATGATTTTATTTTTTATATTTTATAAAACCATATTCTTATATCAAACACATTATATGGTCTTATTATGATTTTATATTACCCTATTTTTAAAACATCTATGTTATGTTTTCGCTTTGGGTAATATCTTCTTAGCTTTTCGCATGTGTCTTAATTTGTTATGTTTTTTCCTCACCCATATATCAAAATTTCTAGAATGTAAAAAATGATGTAAATTTAATTTATATTCAGTATATATGTATTTATAATAATCAATTAGTGATATAAATTTTAAATGGATGGCACTATTAATGGAGATGTCAGGTCATACGTACGCATTAACATTGTTTCAGTTTAATTACCACATTGAAAGAAATAAAGTAAATGAAATATCTGTATTTATATATGTATATATAGTAATTAAAGTAGAATGTTTTTTTAAATATATTTCATTTATTTTTAATTATACCAACCTTTATAAATTACATGTTACATGTGAATAAATTACATCGTTTTGAGGAGGTAATAGTGCACACTTCCCCAAACGAAGTTATCATAGATGCAAAAATGGAATCAATAATGAAATGTTCTATAAAGAATTACATAATAATAAATAAATTATAAATATAAAATATATTATATATATAGTGTTTATATTATAATTATAAAACTATAATGGGGGTAAATGAAAAGAGAACATTATCAGTTTATGAGGCAGTAGTTCACCTTACACAAGAACGATACGTTCGTTGTCCATTATGTGGAAGTGTGTGTAAGTGGTGGTAAAAACCATATAATAAAATAATATAAGTATATTGAGGATACTTATTCTATTATATATGAAATATATAAACAATTTAGGTATTGGATTAATAAAATAAAGGAAAGGAGGTTGAGGATGGATGTTACCTCTTCTTTTGGTAAATCCTTTTGGTTTTTATCGAAGGAAATCCTTGGTTGGAATTCATCACAATGAGAGGTTTTAAAAATGAATTCAGGTATTTTTGGATGTTAATTGGTTATATATTGGAATGAAATAATTTTCTTCATAGGCGTGAAGAAGAGGGAGTAATGATATCCTTTTATTGGAATAAGAAAGGACACAATAGGTATTTTTGAAAACATGTTAGTTGTACCCACATTTTTACCTAATAAAAGTTATAAAAAAAACTATTAAAACATAGTAATGGAAGGTTTAATGATTCTATATGTACATTTAATTGGTTTTGGAAAAGTGTATAGGTCATTTTTTCCCAAGACTAATGCATGTTCTCTTATTAAGAATTATTTTACCATTAATGCTATAATTAATCGTAATCACTTTCTATAATATTTTGGATAAAAAATTTATGTTGATTTTTTAGAACATAAATATTTTAATTTCTATTAAATATTTTACCAATTTTTATAAATTAAAAAAATAGTAGTTATAAAATTATTTTTAATGATTATTTCACAGACATGACGAGAAGGGGGGGGGGGTTTAATGTGATAATTGTAATAAGTATAATAATCTTTTAAATATATATTTAAAAAAATTCTTTCAATGTCCTAAATTGAAATAATATATTTAAAATTGATATATTTTTTCATTAAAAAAATTATATTATATAATTTATCAATATAAATAAACTATACAAAAAATAACTTTTTAAATTACAATTAATTATTTTTCAGTACTCATCAAACATTGATGTTTCTTTTAAAAATCCCCAAAAAATCACCTAATATAATTTTAAAATTAAGAAATAAAGAATGAAATTTATTTTATAAAATTAAATTTCTAAAAGAGTCGATAATTAGTTTTTTTAGAAGGATATAAAAAGAAGATCTTTTAAATAAAAAAAGTATTTTTTTTAACATATAATCTAATTAAAAAAGTAATTGTATGAATTTTTATCAATTTAATTTATCTATTTAAATTTATTATAAATTAAAAAAATTGTTATTAATACACATTTTAATATGTTTAAAGGCTATTTTATAACTATATTATTAAAATAATTATAAAATTATAATGATATTTAATTTAAAATCAGTGTTTCATGTAAGGAAAGAAAAGATGATGTTGTGTGTATTGAAAGATTTTCATGGTGTATCAAATCATGAATTTTTGAAGAATTGTTGTGGAAAACACATGAAATCAATGAAAATTTATTTAATCAGAGAAAGGGTCACAAAAACATGGGGTGTGAAACTACCACCAAATCTAGATGTTATGTTACTATTGGAAAACCATGATATTGGATGGTGTGGAATTCACAAGGAAATCTCATGTATGCCAAATTCATAGAACATCCTCTATTGACTCTAGAAACATGTAGATACAACTAAATATTCATATCCATTATCTATACGGGGAATTCATTTTTTGGAGCCTTATCCCCCAACCACCACTGAGAAATTCAAATGCATCCTTACTAATAATGATTAATTATCTAAATGGGATTAGAAAATATTACCCAAGGATATCCAGATTGAGAATATCATTAAGGTTTTAATATCTATAGTATCATCATTTTTATATTACCTCACCCTCAATTGAGGTAAAATGATAAATACTTCTACTTTATAGAGTTGAATAAATTATTCCATGATTTTAGCAATGAGGCAAATCAATCATCCTGGTATTATTTAGTATAAAATGGACAAATAAATTCCTTCAATGAAAATTTATATATTTCACCTGATTAGATGGTGAAACAATTAATGTAATATTGGTAGGTCAAGGTCCTCTATTATTTATAGGCCAACCATACCACTGCATGTACATCTATACAAGAAAAAAAAAATCATTTTTTACATAACCAAGGAAATACTTCCCATAGGGGACTAGTTACCCTCAAAATGAATATCCAATTTCGGAAAACATTTCGATGATGAGAAATCACCAATGTGGCTAGATGAGATGGAGAATCTTGATGAGAATGGGCTGAGTACATTCCCAAACATTGATGTTAATCAGATTCAGATCTCATGGTCCTTCAATAAAAATATCAAACACCATTAATTTCTTCAAGGAGAACATTTACTAGTTATCAGAATCGCAAAGATACAAAGAAAGAAACCTCAAATGATAGAACTGAAATTGAAATGGATTTATATCATTAATAAGTTATTTCATAGTAGATACTACTCATTATCCACAATGTATGGAGAATGTTTCAGACCCCAATCAATGAAATATTTCTTAAGAAATAATTTTTATAGCTTCCATAATGTGATTCCAGACCTGACCACATAACAATAATCTCTAGAGTGGTTATCCTAGAAGAAAGATAACAAACTACGTTCTTTCCTTCTACCACACTACATGAATTTAAACATGATGAAATATTGCAACACCAAATGACATTAAATTGGAAGGATCCCAAAAATTCATTTTTGTTTGTTCCTGGTGACCTTCATACTTACCACAAGTTGTTAAAATGCATAGACGATGTACTTTCCTCAATAAATTAAACATCACGGATTCCTAAAACAATGTGTGAATTGATTCATATCTTCAAGGTATATGTAATGACATCCATAAAACCATTATTGTTCCCATCCATATTATTCTTGTTCTGTCATGTCATGTTTCCTTTTTTACTTACCATTTGATATTACACTACATGGCTGATTCCCATTCCACAAGAAATTAAATTGCATTGGTTTCATGAAAATTGTAAGGCTTTACTAACATTCCAAATGTGATATGTGTGGAATATTTTATTCCAATATCATGTCATAGACACCACATGATACAAAACACCCTTCTCTATTACCAAAATATCATTTATTTTCTGAGAATAACCATTTACTATAATTTTTTGGCACACAGAGAATTGCCAACATGCTATTATAATCCTTGGTATTGGATTACAAAAATGACCAATGGTTATAATATAGTGATTGGTTTATCATGGTACTAAATTCATGACCTTAAAGGGTAAACATTGAGTCCTTATTTCAAGAAAATAATTTAAATAGTTGGTTTCTATTACAAGATAAGAAAATGTATTTTATAGTCGACCATTCCCAAGGGGGACACTTTCATTGGTGTTTCTCTCACACCCCACATCAATTTAAGAACTATTTGTGTCTCTATTTAGGTCATCAAAGGATATGATGTGACACCTAAATCTTCAACACCAGGTCTATTAACATAAAAATAAATAAAATTACCCTAATTTTGTATGGATCATACCTGAATAGGGAAACCCATTTATAATCTATGTGTGGATTGATTCCTATTACCATTAGATACATATTGACGCCATGGATTCCTTTCATGGTACCAACCGCATCATTCCATTTTCACATCATGGGGCATATGTACTATTCCAATGATTTTAAACATCACAGTATCTCATGAACTATGTGTGTCTTGATTCCTATCTATATAGGGTACATAGTAACCCATGGGTATCCATTCTTGGGCCTAGTAAGAACAATCAATGGGAACGATTCCCCCATATTCAAATGGGTTAGAATAGAAAAGAGTGTTTCCTAATAAATAACTACATTTGAATTTCATTATTTCCCCACATATTAAATATTGATGATTGAATCATTTTTTCATGGGTCTGTCCGTGATAAAAAATAAAATTTCACAGAATCCATGTGTGTGAGCCAGGCCTGTGTAGTGGACTTCCATTTGAGCATCCTTAACAAATGATGTTAAACTGTAAGTAAAATTATGTGGTATCATTCTATTAAAATAGTATGAAAAATATTAAACACTCAATGTTTTTAAAATATGCATGCCATCCCACATCATAATCTATAATCAAAGGACCACTATAGCCTTACCAGATTCATCCAGTGTATGGATTATTTCTATCGTCATATAAGCTCCTCATCCAATAAATAACACATCATATCTGGAGTTCCACATTCTTCCAAAATAAATTCATGACACTTATAAATGAAATGATATATCTCAGTTTTACCATTCAATTGATTCACAACATCTTAAACAATACAACTAGAGACATCATGGTCCAATATGAATGCCTTTCTAATCCCTATGAGCCTAAGGTAACCATGGAAGGACTCATGACCTGAAGGTGTTCAGCGCCATCCAAAAAATTATTTTTCAATATAATTACTCAGGACCTGAGAACCTCAAATGTTATCTAAATTATTTTAACCTCCTTATAATAATAATGATTGGGTACTATTGACCCTAGTATTCATTATTATTATCTTATGTAACATTCCACTAATGATTGGTCCTTTTGAATTGTGATAATAAATTTCCTGTATATTGGTCAAAGATGTATGAATATATACTCTAGGCTATAATGGTTCAGATAATAGGACCATAAACTGGTAGTAAAGGAGACATAAAACATTTCAAGATGAAAACAGAAAATGGGAAGAATATGTTAAATTAATTTATTCATTCCCTAAACTCTTCATTAACAATGTTTTAGAAAAATTTATAGTGTAAATAAATGATGTATAAATCACATTGGGACCACTTTTTAGACATAGTTAAATATATTCAATGCTCACGGGACCATATGGTGTGGAAAAAAGATAAAGCAACGATTTGTCACATCTTTTACGTCTAAGGCATTTTTCCCTAATCTAAAACACAATATTAAAAGTGGTCGAACCGTTCTTGAATATTACACTTTCCAAAAATAACAAAATATTATTTTTGAACCTCAAATCACCATAATCCTTCCATAACCCTTGTAAAATGATATGCAACATTAATAGACACATTGTTTGATTTACATTATTTTCCTCTGTCTCTTGAATATGAGTATATGGTTATCAGAAAAAAGTCTCAGTTTGTAACAATGTATTTTTATCCATATTAACCAGAAAACATTGTGGACGAACTCACCACCTTAGAGTTTTCTGGGATAATCTTGGCATGATTTTCCCATATCATCACAATAGACCAAGTAGCATGGAAGATAATTTAAAATCCTCAAATCGAGTCTATTCAAGTTGATTTGGAATCCTTGATGTTTCATAAATTTATATTAAACCATTACTCAATAAAATAATGTGATAGTCTATTCATGAACCAGTTTATGGTCCAAACCATGTGACTCTAAACCATAGGGCGTTGGGATCATGTGGCCTAAAAACAAGTTAAAATTACCTAGGGTTCCAGAACCCTTCCTCGATAGCTTTTCCATCATACCCAAAATCTACTTCTGGTAATTTTAGTCTTTATAAATCATCAATGGTCCTTAGTTGAGAGTGAGGAATCCTCTGTCTGACCATGCTATTGATGCATAAGGTGCTTGAACGAACAAAAAAAGGAATTCCCTACTCATAAGAAGGAAAATCCATCCATGTGAGACCTAGTTGCATATTGGAAGAAGCCAACGCCATATGGTTTTATGGATTATTTCTAGAACGTTATCCCCGTCCCATATTTCCTGACTCAAAATTTTGGGTTATGAAATAAAAAACCCATATTAAAAAAAATCTATAGACCCCATATTCATGTTATTTTACACATCCTCCCATAACACCCACATAATATTCCATGGTCCTTAAAATAGAGTTAGTAAAACTCTATTTGAACATGATATCAATTTATAAAGGGTGTATATCAACCAACCATATGAATATCCGTATCTCATGAATATAACATCAATCCTACTGAGCACTAAAAAAACCGTAGTGGAACTCAAAATCATAGGGTGTCATTGGTCATTAATAGGATGTCTATTCCATATTCCATATTCATCAATAATTTTCTAAGCTAAAGGAACCAAAACTACAAAAATAGAAAATCCACGCCCAATGTACCTAAACTACAGTAATAAATGGGTTGAGCTAAATCACCCTAATCTAACATAATAGAAAGGCCGATCTAAAAGACGTTAAACTATATTAATAGATGTTCAATGATAAAATACCATAAAATACATCAATAAATGGTCTGAGCTAAAATTCCCTAATATATAGAAAATTAAAAATTCATAATTATATAAGGAATAAGTAATAGATCTTGTCAGAAAAAACTCTATGATTGCGGTCTGAACAAAAAATCCCATGGCCACTAAGTCATAACCTATATGAATATTTCAAAACTTTTAACAAAATATATAAAAATAAAGATATCAAAATTATTATTCCCACTATATATCCTTATAAGAAATCAATTTTTGCTCACAAATTCCATAAAAATTAGAAAAATATAGAGATATCACCCTTTGATACATATATTCATCCCAAAATATTCTTTTGTGAACCAGGTAATCTGAATATAGGTATAATAGATATATCCATGAGGAATCTCATGTTTGTGAGCATTAAAGTTTATATATCTAGAAAAATATATTATAAATTATACATTCTAATCAATCCATTTTGGATTATTTGATACATCTACAATGATGGATACCACTGATGATTCATGTAACATTGAATCGGTGAAATATCATGCACATCAATAATATATGAAAGCTAGATAAAGAGAAAAAAATTATCAAAATACCAATTAATTGAGAAGTTACAAAAAGATAAATCTATAAATTTTGTAGTATCACTAATAATTTCATCAAAACAGTTAAAAAATATATATTCTCAATATATTAGAAAATTTAATCATGCGAGTTGTCCAAATTAGCCAGAGTCTTATGGGAAGTGTCTATGGATCACTAAAGATTCTCCAATCCTGCTTCTTCTACTTTTAACATAGGACAAAGTGTATGAAATTTTTTATAAATATCCTAAATATGTTTTGGGTGGTTAATACTAAGGATACTAATGCTGAATGTTTATACCTTGAGTAAGATAAGAACTCATCATATATCCATTTCTACGGGGTGAATACATCTATTTGTTCATGCACAAAAAATATAAATGGAAGGCTATATACGGACCCCTTTGAATCATCCTTCATTTCATTAGACAAGGGATTTTCATCTTAAATATCATGAAATACCCTACTGTTTGTCGAAAATTCTTTCTATGTAAGGATTAATTGTTTTAGGATTTTATGTAATGGTCAATGGTCAATGATGTCATTCCCCATGTCATGAAAGAGATGGTGAAGATGTAATTCATGATCATGAAATGTTTCTAAGGGACTTTCGGTGACCATGGAAAGGATATACAAAAAAATCTCCCGACACATTTTCCCTTTTATAAAAAATCTCATTTTTGTTTTGTAGAATTTTGAACAACTGACTAAGATGACAATGATATGGGGAAGAATACCCATAAAATATTTTCACAATAGATTCTTCTTATTTTTATCATACAATAGGGAATATACCTTGACTGATTCTTCCCCACTAAAGTGATGGTCATCTCTATGATGATAACACTTTCTAAAAGACTTACATTATTATGGAATCAACTCCATAAATGCAATAAACCTAGGGGCTGGATAGGAAAATGGTTTTTCCACATGGTGGACTAGTTTGTTTTTCACTCCACCCATGCAGGATTCTACCCAGAACTGTGTATAATCATAATAAAGAATAGTTGGGGAACCAACATGATGAAGGATAATCTAAATCTTGGGTTTCAAATTCACCAACTTCATCCATAACTGGTGGATAATATAGGGACATCATTATCCCCACATAATAGTTGAGGGGAGAGTGGAAAAACATTAGATGCATTCATTGTTTTAAGAGAACATATTAGTGATATATGACTCAAAAATGATCATATTATCCATCATGGAAGAATTAAATACTTCCCAAAGGGCGATATTTTATATCCTTTCATCTAATGTACCACCTCCATTATCAATAATTGGAATGGTCGGTGTAGGATAAGGAAATATATTGATGCTGTCAGATTAGATCAACATATCATTAACCACTTCACATCTCAAAAAATTCCAACAGCCCAAGATGTGTCCAAAAACCTATTATAAAATAAGTTAACAGGGATCCTGGTGGTCTTGTGGTATCTGTAGTAGTGGAAATGCTAACCTATTCAGATTAATAGAATCTCGATGGGACCAATGATCATATAAGGGATGTTTCCCTGATATATGTGACCCATGAACTGGTAAAATAATATGATATTTAGAACTAACATATTGACGGTACACACCTATCATAGCCGAGCTACCATATCTATTGTACTAACCCGAATTCTTGAGCATGCATCCCTAACTGGGAAAACCCACTGATTTAGGAATATTTTCATGGAACCAATAATCCTATGGCTTAGTGACATCTCTAGACTCACTTGGTATCTTCATTAGGTATGTTCTACGAATTCAAGGATTTCTTGGTATGAGTTGTCACTAATAAGGACCATATATGAGGGAAAAAAGGAGGGAGTATAGTAGTCTGATGGGGCCCTATGTGATATAAGAATATATTGTTCCAATATTTAATTGATATGAGAGAGTTCATATTAAACTCCAATATTAGATTTTCTTTTAGTATGTTGAGATTTTACCTCTTCAAAATTTTAGTTTTCATAAATTCATACTATATATCCATATAAAGAGGGAATTCATCATACAATTATCTAAGGGTAGACATATATCTAAATCCATTGATATTCTAGAGGCTGATTACCACTTCTCCATGGGATATACCAGTCAAATTGGTTATAGGTTACTAGTGGCTAACCAGTTATTTGAGATGGTCTTATTGATGATAAATAGTGAATTGAGTGACCCATACTCTTTCATAATGAGGAATAGTGAGGATATTGTTGGAAAATTCATTGAATTAGTACATAACCTAAAATGGAATCTACATTCACCAAAAATGTTTCTACCATGGTAAAATTTCCATTACATACTCTATACATAGCATGTGTAGTTTAAATAATAGAAACATATGACCAACTATATTTAAGTGATGGGTTGGTGTGTATAATTACAACTATCTGGACCCATAGGAATGTTCTCCTTCATATAAGAAAGATGCTGTGAATATAATACAAAAAATTATCCATCCTTAAAAAATGTTTTCTGAATATAGTCAAAGAAAGTTGAAACTTAGTATGTTGGAAGGTTGCAGTTCGAAGAACTAATTGAAACATCATCTATCAAGAAAAACACATACATGGGAATCAAGTGAGTTAAAAGATAAATCTTGATTTCAGATTGGAGATTCATTTTTTAAAAATAATTATTACAATTCAATTTATATCAGGGATTATAATTTAAGATTCCATTATTTATGTCCCTTTTTATTTCCATAGAATAAGATTCATGGTAGAAGGAAGTCATCTCAAGAAAATCATGAAGCATTTTTTTGACAAGTGCAAAGCCTTTCAAAAGAAATTTATAATTTTTGTAGCTTCATGCAAATATCAGGAATAATATGGGGATTCTGGATCACATATATAACTTATGAATCAACATTCCCATGAAGATACTATAGACCACATAATCCCATATAACATTGAGTGACTACAGAGTCAGTCATGATACTCAAAACTATGTAACCCTAACATGGTCATTCTAGTTGCATGATAGTTAAAGTGATCAAACAACTAAACTAGAAGTTCACATGAATCATTTGAATACAATAGTTCTAAAAAAATCCAATGTTCAAAAAATAAGTGAATATGAATTGGTGGTAAATTCAAAAAAATTCTAGTAAAGGTAGGTATTGTGAATCTCTTCTCATAAAACATTCCTACAAATGATTCATGTGATTCTTTATTAAGGGATTTCATCTTAAAGTGGCACATGAAATAGGATTTTTATATGAGATCTAAAATTTTTGTACCTAGTTATTCAATATCACTTCATTTTCCTATTTATATGGTCATTCAGAAAGAGAATAGATCAACTAGAACTCCAAACATCACCCAAAACACTGATTGAGGATATATCTAAATCCTTATATAGGAATATAATTTCCATATAACTAATCCCTTGTCCCCATGGACATCACTCATATGAGGGGTAATTTATTGATTATCTACAGATGATCATCAGAGAATGTATAAGAGAAAAAAACCCAATGTATGGGTATTATTTTTCTCTGCAAAACAAATGAAATGGAATTTAGCAGTGGTCACACAGATGACATAACCATTAAAAACACACAAGATCATATGAAATTATGTTGGTAATGTTAAAGGGATTGTCATATTATGGGGCCTCCAAGAGATCACATGTATACCATATAAATTTTTTTTGTTTCTATCAAAATGGTATTAAAGAAACAAATTAACCATGTAGTGGATGTTAGATGAGATCTTTCAGATCACATGACATGTCAGTTTACATGTTCCTGAAAACCATCCAAAAATTCTTCTAAAATACGGGAAAAATAGTCCTAAGGAGGGAGATGCTTGGGTTCATAAATCTCCAAGTTAATATCACATGTTGTTCACAAGACACCATGGATGACATGGAAATATTCCCGTATTACAATACATGATCATGATGACATCCCTTTGTCTCTATATACAGTCAATGTTTTTGTACCTGAAAAGCATCATCCATAACTAAAAAAACCATTTTGGACACACAAAGCATCGCCAATAGAGATAAATATTTTCTTAGAAATTTTTTTTATAAACACATGAGTTTCCCATTCCTTGATAAATAAAATAGAAAATAAAATGGAAATAATGGGATATTCATTTTGGGGAATATAATAATACTTTATGTGTAAATTGATATATGTCCTATTATATCACCATTTATCATATGAAACCCCTCTCAATGAGTTAAAATAATCTCCTGGAAAACCTCTTGATAATATTACTAGGTCATGTAATTTCCCAGACAAGTCACCTTTGTCTCCTAGATAACCCATGAAAAGAATCTTGGATCACACTAAAGCCTTTCAACTTGCATCAGGTTACCAAGAATATCAAAAGAAATATCCACCTAACCATATAAAATTCCATTGAGATATCCACAGGATTATATAAGAAAAATTTTATTAGACATAATCCAACATAAGAGGTGTTGATGGGATGATCTTTGGTTACTGAAAACCATGTGACACCACCCCAATATCCTGCAGCTAGGTCATGCAAATTGATCAAGACTATATCCATCAACAAAAATCAACCTGAACATGCAAGATATATTCTTTACAAGGAGGAACATAAAAATGGTGTAAATTCTTATAAACTCACCCCCTATGTAATTTTTTTTATCTATTTTGTTTTACATATTGGAAAATATAGGAATCCAAAACAATTCTTCAATAGATTGGATTTACCATAGAAGTAAATATCATGATCTTAATGGATTTTCACTTGGTAAAATTTGAAGAAAAAATTGAGGAATTTCTTATTTACATGGCACTTCACATGATCAGTTCATATCACATGAATGACTTCTGGGATATCTGCATGGTTATGTGAAGCATTTCCCCCATGTCTTTTGAAACACATGAAGCCTTAACAAGCTAAAAATTAAAAATTCTAAATAAAATTTGCAACAAAAGATAAAATAAAGACTAATAGGTGGGATACTTATGCGAAAAACATATTTTTTAATCTTTATGTGATTCACGTGACTCATCCAGAGCATGTAAAAACATTAGGAAATGTCTTCCATGTCATGTAAAGTCCCCTGACATACCATTTGAATCATGTGATGTCCCTTGGACATTCCAAAAAAATTCTCATGATAACCTCCTGTCATGAAACCAAAGTATCATGAATCCCTATAGGTTCATGATTGATATATTCCAATGCAATCTAGACATGACACTGAAAATTTTCAGAGATACCAGTTTGTGTCAACTAGGTCTCATGATGACACTAGAATAGTTCAGTTAGGTCTCACACTGACAGAAAGACGTGTAAAACTTTTTCATGCGACATCCGAAATCAAAGTCTTATATGTAATTTGGTGTCATATGTACATGTCCACCATTATAATTTTATGTCATATATTCTCGTTATCAAGGAGTTATGACACCCTCAATACATGCCGTCCTTGATCATGAAATTGGATCTAGGCATTCAATTCACATTATGTGATGTCCTCCCTATGAGTTAACTGAATCACATGATTGTCTATAGACATATCATTTAGTCACCTAATAACATGTCTAGACATCATCAAACATTTAGTTGTACAATAAAGACATTTCAATAGAACAAAAACAAACATGATAACCTTTTCTAGTGGATAAAATATGTCAACCTTAGTTTGAAATCACTAATCAAACTAAAATACAATGATTCTGATTTTTTTATAACTTGGACTTATAGGATGCCTATTTGAAGATGAACATATAATGGGGTTATATATTAGTTTAATCACCAACATATTAAAAAAAATAAATCCATTGGTACCCCTATCACTCCCATGGGGTGATCATTCTCTTTCAACCATCATCAAACTAAGAAACTAACTAATCTATTAAAAATCTGATACTTACCATAACTAGGATACTCATGATACCACTCAATGTCTCGATATCAAATGGAAATATTTTATTTATTCTTAAAAATTTCTCTAATGTTTTAAACATTGGGACCCCATCACACAAATGGGCTAGTCACTATTCCTCATTCATCAGTAGAATTAGAAACCAACTGATCTTAGATGGATTTAATTCCTTCTATATCAAATGAATATAATATATCATCCTAATGACCGAGATCCATGTTAAACATAAAATATTATATACCAACACATTATTTACACATCTATATATATTGATAATGGTTTCTTTTTCTACCTTGTTTCGTAAAACAATAATAGATTATTTGGGCTTTGTATGTTTTAATGATCGTATCATTTGCATCTTGAATCTCTACATAATAGGGAAACCACAGTTTGTAATCCCAAATCAGTAGCATGATATGAACACCCCCTAGAAGAGAATATCCCTATGTAAATGTTGTAAGGGAGTGATTGGACAATTATAACTTTTGTTCCTTACATAATAAATATAAATAATATTAAATCCTGAGGTTGTTAGTCTATATATAGTGCCTAAATTTCCCTATATATATCCTTTCTGTATAAAGGGAAATTGAATTGGATTAATGAACTATGTGGGGTTTGATTCCTGTTATATATAAGTATATATAGAATTCCTCAAAATGGATTAATCAAATCCTTGAAAAATTAATTTCATCCATGGATGGAAAAAAATCTGGAGTTCTTGGTTATAAGAATTTAACTTATAAGAATATTCCCACTAATAGGAAATGGATAAAGAAATTATGATACATACAGATAGATTCACTAATAATATTCCCCTAAGAATATAAATTATTTAAAATATGAACAGTTTTCTAGGAAAAAAGACTCATATCGAGATTAGTATGATATTCTTGAGTGTAGCTCAAATATATAAGGGTATCCTAGAGTATGAAACAATTCCACCCAAAAATGGGGTGATGACCCCAAACACCCATCCTCTCGACAAATGTGAGTTTCTAATAATGGTTAGTTTGGAAACCTAAAATGTTCACCGAACATTATAAATTCATACCATACTTAGTGATAGATGTGTGAAATATTTAGAGATTATATTATATATAATAATGTTAAACACAACTTCAATGATTATATATGATATGTAACACACCACAATCAAACAATCTTGGTATTCCTGCCCCATATTTTTTATGAAATAAAATTGGTGAATGTGAAGTGAAATAGTTTTACTATAATAAATCCTTTAGAATATTAAAGGGAAAACATTCAAATTCTTATCAAACCATTTTGACATGTTATATGGGTGTTTCCAATCTTCTTTCCAAAGAAAAAAAAATTACATTACTAGATGATTTAAATACAAATACTTGTATCCTTCCTTGAATTCCATAGAAAAAATTATCTGTATACAAAGAATTGAAATAATTTGGAATAAATTAATAATTTTTTGAAATAAATATATTCATATTTTATTGAAAACTCTGTTAATAAAAGTTGTGAGATTCCAAGGGTATAAAAATAGTTGTATGGTAAAATATATCAATTTGAATGTGAAATTTATTTCATATAAATATAACTATATCAATAGTAAGGTGTTAATTCTAATAGTAATGATTTTATTACTCATTTTTTTTGAAATAATAGTACATGAAAATATATTTCATTGAAATTATATGAATATATGTATATAAATATCAAAACTAAATATTTAAATTATTTAATATAGTGTATAAATTATTTTAAATAACATAGTATACAGCGATTAAAAACAATCTAGGGAGGAAGGAAAAAATTATCAATCCCCATAAAATGATATAGAATAAAAACTGATTGAACTAGTACATGCTTAGGCTCAGTAAGGGGATTAGACCCATTCCCTCTCATATTTCACGTATATTAGTACATATGTTTTAAAAATAATTGAACATACCCTAAATATGAATGATCAGAATCCACCTCTGTATAGAGGGAATCAATAAACATGTTTTCTTCCCTATATGCAGGTGTAGTTATAATATACATCCACCTAATTTAAGTGATGAAATCATCCCAATATGAAAGGATATAATATGGGAAAATGTGATAACTCTTCTTAAAAACGTTCACCACAACATTGGAGACACATTCTCTTTAGAGGATATTCCAATTGAATTTCAATGCATTCGTCATGATGTTTATTAAAGAACAATGTTAAACCTCCAATGAAATACATGATATAAGAAATTGAGAAAATTTCCCTTTCTTAAAGACCTCACTGGTACTAAATATACCCCCCACAGCTTGCCAGACTTGTCTTACCAAGGGAATTCCAATAAATATTCACCAGAATACCTGAAGGTGTTGGTGGGATCCATCTCACATATTTTTATTTTGAAGGATTCATTGGATTCTAATAGGCACCCGACATATTATAAAAAATAATTTATTCCATGAAATTAACCATTGAACATTTATGTACGGTGTATGAAGTTAGAATATCTTTTTTAATACATTCATATATCACTTGAATGATTTAGAAATTCATCTTACCATGAAATGTTTTTCAGTAATATTGTTGGGTTTTCATTAAATAGTAATTATATTTATGAAAAATTATAACTATATATTTGAATATTGATGTCGCATATTTTTTTATAGTATTTTTTGGAATAATAATAATAATAATAATAAATAGTTGAAAAAGGTTTAGAAAATTATATAATGATGGAAAAATAACAAAACAATATTAATTATATAATTAATATATAGGTTAATTGAGTGGGTGTGGAATACTATTCCGTTTCATAATGTAAATCATTATTTCAAGACATAGTGATAATATGATTATATTTTTATTATATAATTTCATAGTACCCCTATCATCTACCCACAAATACCACATTTCACTGTTATTTGAAAACAACTCTTAAAATATAATATATTGGATAAAATCGACCCGTTATACATATATCAATAATTTTACCCACTTTTTTGGTCATTTTGGCCTCCCAACACCCCTATCTGTCCAACGATTTAGGAGGCTAGTAAAAGATAAATCTTAAAAAAAGTAGAATTATCCTTTATATCTAATTACATATTTCTTAAAAAAAATATATACTTATTCACCTATTCAAAATATATTAAATAAATTATTATATAGATTCTATAAAATGAATATTAACAATAAATTTTAAAAAACTCCTCAATGAACTATTTTAAAAAATCTGGTATAATGTTGATTTTTACCACCTTAATGGAAGAAGCAATTCTATGAGAATCACCTGCTTCAAGGATGATCATTATAATATATAGACAGTATAAATATTAAATGTTATTTATTTTAAATATTTTATATCAACTTTATAAGGATTAATATAACTTCATTAGTGTTTTTCATTTATAATGTGTTAATTGGATAGACTTCTTTAACTGGGAAACATGGATTTAAAAACCATATCTTATCCAGAAAACAATTTATCATTGAATTTAATAAATCATAAAACTATCATGGAACTAGATCATTGAAATTTTTTATGATGTGAAACACCTCGAAAAAGAATAAAAGCCGGTACTATGATGCTGATAAGACAATTCGTTTTCCTATTTGATTTTCATGTCATCATATATATAGATAATGAAAGGTTAATGTATTATTAATTGTTGAGGAAAATGATAAAAAAATAGATAAATTAATATATAATAGTTTATAAAAATGTTTTTAACTAGTAAAAAAAGTGTAATAGAATATAGAGTCCATCAAAGGTAATTAATGTCCTAGTAAAGTGTGAACTCTAAATATTTGTTCTTATTTGAAATCAACTATATTTTTTCATTCCTCCTTTAAAAAATTTATATGTATTAAATGTTTTAATTCTGATATTAAATTTAAAATTTCCATTTTATGGTAATTTATATTCCAATTAAATTTTATATCAATTATTTATCCATCATTCAAATTGTGCAATGTTCATATGAGGATTCTCTCTCTATCATTCAATTGATGTTCAATGATTCTATGTTATTCATAATGATTATTTTATATTTTTTGTGATATATTTTTTGGAACTAAATTATCCAATTCGCCTTTCCTTTTGAGGGATATATATTCCTTTTCACTAACAAAATATTTTTAACTATGACTTAGTAATTTATTAACTCTATTTTCTATTTGAATTTTTTTTTCAGTATTGATCATCATTATGGATAATTTAATATAATTAACATTTCACATAGACATTTTGTTTTATTATGATTTAATGATTCATAATACTTTTTAATTGATCCTTATAAGTTAGAATATTTTTATTTATTTGATATATTATAATTTTCTAATAAATAATCATATAATATAGTTACTGATTTCATTTATAGTTTTCTAAACTACATAAGTATTTTTAACCATGAAACATGGATTTAATAAAAAATTCTATAATAAGCTAATAAGATTTATCATATAATTTATTAAATAATGATAATATCATGGATCTAATACAATAATATTCTTATAGATATAAAATATATAGAAAACTATTTATGTGTAAAACCATGATGAAGAAAACGAATATAATTTTTTAAATAAATATTATGTCATGACTTCTATTGTATAGAGACCCAACCCCAGAGAATTCAAATTCAGTTTCCCACAACTTTACATTTTCATGATTACAAAGAATCAAATAACAAATGATATAATAGTTTGACAGTATTAATATACTTGATAAATATATGAGTCATTAATTACAAATGAATACACTAATTATAACATTATTTTTTTTCTCTTTTGATGATAAGAACCTTATTCCATCTAGCTTATCCATTAATATATTTCTTGGTACAGATATTGGATTCCTGGAGAATGATACATAATAAGGGTGAGTTCATAGGATTAGTGTGGAATATGTATAGGGTATGAAATAAGGAAAAAATGAGAATAATAATTCTTTCATGATAAAAAATTGAACAAAATACCTTTTAATCAACAAACAAAAAATGATGTTCATAAAAAAATTTAAGGAAATAACAATAAATAGATTCCATTAAAATAAATATATAATAGAAAATCAATATGTCATGTTATGAAACTAAAATACAATCTATCTAATCAATAATCTGAGAATTAAATGAATCCATCGATATGTCGATGGAAAATCTCTTCGATAAATAAATACTAAATAAAAATGAAGGAAATCTTTATTTATTAGACATTTAGTCAAAGGAAAAGGATAACCTCTATAGTAAAGATCAATCCTATAGAAAGCTTAATCTATGGTTAGAAACTAATCTATTTTTCTTGGAAACATGAAATGGATGATTCATGGAAATTATGATTGGTATATTCATACATGGTCTATAAAGTAAAAAAAATCATGGTGCATTTTAGAAAGGTTATAAAAAATTATTTTTCTAAAAGAGGTGATAAGATTCCTTTTAAAACCTTTGTCAAATAAAAAAGGGTACAAATTGAATTAATAAACTCATTTTAGATATATTAAAAACGTTATTTTAATTTTTTTTAGAAAATAGAGTTTTAAACGAAAACATTCTCTTCGAATAAAGAGATAATGAAGACATGTTTTCTAAAAAGGAACTTCTAGAACATTTTTAGTGACAAAGAGTGGAAAAATTGTACTGTGACTAAATGAAATTCATGAATTCCTAGAGGATAATAAATTTACTATTTTTTTAATAATTTATCAAATAATTTATAGTGATGGAAATTAATGAGTAAAGAGTCCCTAAAAATGAGATTAAAAATTAATCATTTGAAATGATTATAATGTTTCAGCGAGAATCAATCAGTGACTTGATTATGTGTATCAATAATAAATACCCATAATGAAGTAGAAATACATCAATAGATTCTCAAATTCATAAGAAAATAATAATTGAATATTAAAAAAATGATATAGTAGTATAAACGAATGAAAAAATAGGTTTATGAAATTCATTTCCACATCGTAAATTTTAACTCAAATTATAGAAGATGAAAGGATTCAAATTGAAACTCAATAAATAATGAAGAGTTAATAAATCATGATATTATATGAAACTATGAAAGTATATAACCCATATATACTAAATTATGATAATACAACATTAATTTATTATTTTCATGATAATGTTATCAATGATAAAATGTTCTGAGATTCCAAATAAAATCATTAAAAACATTCCTGAGGGAATATTATTTAATCATTACAATGTGTCCCATAACATGTCTAAAAATAATAATCCCAATATTAATTAAGGGATAACATTAAATAACATTTATAATTTAAATATAATAAATAAATTCATTATATAAAATTTTAATGGGAAGTATACATACTATATAAAAGAGACTATGGGAATAATAAAAAATATATCTCAATATAATGTAAATTGAAATGAAATCCATTAACATGCATTTCATTTCAGGTTAATATCTCTAAATATATTTTATAATAGACTTTAACATGTCAATAAATTATACCTCAACCATACTATTATTTATAATATCTTATATTGACTTATTTTAATATCTTATTACCTAATTGTTAAAAATCACTCATTATTTTCACAATTTCGGGTGTTATTTTCCACGTTTCTCGATAATGTATTTTATTGTTAGTTGTTGATCCTCTTAAAGATTTATCATATCTAGAATGTAAAAAATAATATAAATATAATATATATTATGAATATATGTATTTATAATAATCCATAATATTTTGATATAATAAATAGAATGCACCCTTCATGTAGATGGTAGGCTGTACGTACACATCAATACTACTTTCATTTATTTTCATTATTAAAAGAATGATAATTAAATGATATTTATTTATATTATAAATATAGTATCTTATATATGTAATATTTATTTCATATGTTTATTAAAAACGTCCTTTATATGTTTCATATAAAGGGTAAATATATCACACCACTTTGAGGGAGTGGTAGTCTACACTTCAACGAATGATGTGAACATATTTATAGAAAATGGAAAGAATAAAATTATGTTTTATAATATATTTATAGGAGAATAAATAAATTATAAGTATTATATATATCATATATAAATATATTTTCCTTCAAAATTCCAAACCATGAGAGGTGGTAAGGGAAAAACGAAAAATATTCTTTCTTGTGGTGGTAGTTCTTCGTACACATTAACTGGAAGTTCATTACCAATTAGATGGAATCCTATTTATATTTAGGTACAACCAATAACATTAAAACATTTTATTATATTTTTTATACTGGTTTTTTATAGAATCATGTAAATAGAATGTTTTAGTAGGTCGCGAGAGAGAAAAAAATAAATATCTTGAGGAAGGATGTTACCTGTAAATCTAGTTACCTCTTTTGGTTTGAACCAAATGGCTTCAATGGATGGATTTTTTACTAAGGTCAGGATTAAAGGATGATTTGAGAGTTATTTTTGTGGTATTTGGGTTGATATTCGAAAATACAAAATTAAATAATAGGTCAGAGGATGTGGGAGTCTTTAGTGCCTTGTTATAGTGGAGGAAGAGTGTCACTATTATATATTTTGGAAAAGGTAATTCCACCAATATTTTACAAATTTCAAGTTTCTCCAATAATGGGAAAAATTAAATAATAATGGAAGATAGGATATAAATATGAAGTTCCAATTTGTTTTTTCATAAGTTACTAGGTCATTTAACACCATGTGAATAAGTTTTAGATATTTCTTAAGCTTAATTTTATCTTAATAATTTTATTAATTTTAATTACTTTTAGTAATATTTTATTTTTCAAAACTATGTTAAACATATTAGACATTATAAATAATTCTGATTACAAACATGGAATAAATTTTTCAAATATCCAATCACATAAGTTCCAGATATTGAATTATCTTTAATCCCAAACACAAGATTGTAACATCCTAACCCAGCTTGTCATCAATCTAGTAGCTGGACTAGTAGATCGCATGGCCTAAAGAGTATGTTCTCGTATTCTAGGGGTTCCTGAAAATCATCGGCGATGTTTGGAGTGATAGTGGGGATATTATATACTCATATTAGTGTATTATAGTAGTATAATAGAGCTAAATAGTAGAAAAAAATCAGATGTAGTAATTAAATGAACAACAAAAGCAGAAGTTAGACAATGAGTATTTTTATAAATGGTTTCCAACTCTAGTTTAGACAATCACTCATGAATTTAATAGTTATGTTACATAAATAAATATGTAAAAAATACATCATTGTTTTTAATACAAAAAAATAACTCAAATATGGAAAGGAACTAAAAATTAATAAGGAAATCTCAACAACCATTATAATCTCTTATTCAGTCCATATCTCCTAGCTCCAGGTACACAAATACAGCAACACGAAAGGTCCAAGGACTTTCAAATAATATATGTCTACTCAGGTACCCTAGTGAAATGGAAGCCTAAGTTGTGTGTGAGATATAAATCTCAATAGGCTAAACCGCTAGTGTCTATCCCAATCCAGACAGTGAATAATAATAAAATAGTGTGTGGGTATAGGTAATTGATAGTGGGATTGAAGAAATAAATAACACTCGTCTAGATTCCTAATGGAGACTTAATGGTGATAACTTCCTTGACTCATATCTAGGTCGAGTCTAAACATGTTATTATATATATACATATACATATATTATATATTATGGGGTAAGAATACATCAATACCATACATTTATTTAGAGTATGTAACTAGAAAGGGGGAATCCTTCAAACCACCCAAACATATATAATATGTTTTAGTGGGATAATAGTGCCACCCATCCATTAATTAAATATAACATGAATGGGGAAAGTATTCCACCCATACATTTATATATAGTGGTTATAACTACTATGGGGCAATCGTGCCTCCCACCCATATATATATATATATATACTAGAAAGGGTTAAGAATGCTTCCCATCCATAATCATTCATAATAGTGGCACGAGGTAAGAATGTCTCCCATCCACACACATTTATGTCTCTTCTAAAATTATTATTATTAATTCATAAGGTAGTACCACTTATTCATTTCAAATATCTGTAACATATTAAATAAGAGAAACCCTTTTCAAATTTATACATAAGGAAAATAATCGTAAGTATTTCATAAAAATCATCACATGTCGATCACATCCATTTCAAATACATGAGTCAAGGGACTCTCATGCTTCTTATTTTCCATATTTTATATCATCACAATGATCATTTTCATCAAAACCATTTAATAAAAGTAAAACAACTCATTATGTATATACCATTTATTCAAGACATTCCATTTTGTATGAGTCCACCTACTCAAGATCAATCAAACACAAAATTTCTAAACATGGAATATTGATTTAATGGTTCATGTTTTTTATGGTAAATCTAATTGAATGATGCCACCATCTCATTTAATCCATCATATTCTTTCTCCTTGATTTAAAATCCAATTACTGGTTCAGGTATTGATAAACTGTCATGTGTTAAATTATTAGTATCATAAGTGGGAAATAATGATTTACCATCTATTTTTTGATAAATGTCTTAATGGACTTAGCTTCAATTAAATATCATGGAATATTCAATTAATTATTTTCCGATTTGACACTAATTTGGTGCAAGATTTAGAGGCCCCAAAATAGTCAACAAAGATGAAATAAAATTATTAAAAATAATATATTAAGATCTTAAATTTTATTCAATTAGTTGAATAACTCCAAAATAGTGCATATTTTAAGAAATTTGGGACAACAGTAATTTCTCTAATATGTTTTTTACACTAGGAGGGGTATACAATTCAAAGGAACCTGACATTTTGATATCTCGCCCGTGACATAATGTTATTAAATAATTATAATTATATTATTTATAAAAAACAATTATATATATCTTAAACAGGGAATCACATGGGAAATTAGAGACCACCAATGGGTCCTAAATGTATATTTTACCATATATAGGGTATAAAATTTGTATGAATCGTTTGGATGCCTCACATACAAAATAACCCTTCTTATTTTATTTTATTATCTAATCTGATTTTGAAATAATAAATAATTAATATCTCTCAAAGAGTGCATCGTTTTAGAAATTCAAGACCAGTGTCGGTTCTGTAATGTTGTGTTTTATCTAGAGAAGGTATAAATTTTATTCTCAATGTAAATTTTCCATTATTTAATTTTTTTATTAAATAAATAATTTAATTTAATATTTTAATCCGATTTTAATAATCAAATACGTTATTTACTTATCTTCTTCCTCCCAACATGGTGAACCACCATTAATACTGTGGTGTGATTCTAAATACATTGATTTCTAGTCATATTCCTATGTTGTAGCCACCAACACATTAATAGGGTAAAACTAATGTCTCCAAAATAAATTTTCAGTTGTTTTGGTGGTTTAAAAGGTGTTTGAGAATGGATGAAAGTGAGGAAATTTTTTGTTCTTTTCAAATAATCTAATCATGGTTCTTTCTTGGGGGATCTTTCCATTGTGGGTGAAAGAAACCTAATTCCATTTTTCATGGTCAGTAAAACATTATTTGATATTTTCCTCCCAGATGAAGGTATCTAATGAGGTCTTCTTCTTCCATATGGGGAGATTCCATAATAGGGTTGGTTGTCCTTATATTTGTGTTTATTTTTATTTTTTATTAAATCTTATCTCTTCAATAACTTCTACCGTGTTCATCATAATTATGCACTGTTGGTGTTGTTGGACTCACCTCAACAAGAAGAACCTAAATAATAATTTTTTTGGAAGGAACATGTGTATGATTCAATATATAGTTCCACATTTTAAATGGGTCTTTACAAAAAATTATCTAAAGATAATTATTATGAATTAACAAATGATAATTGAAAAATCATATCAAATAATTATTTTATGGAAATTATCATGGAAAATTATTAATAAGTTTTATAAAAGAATAATCACATTGTTTTATCGGGATATAATGTGTAAACCTATTTTAGATTAATTGATTTGAATTATCCAAGAACGATGACAAGTTTTATAAAAAATAATTGTCAAAAAATATATTGAATGGATAATTTTATATGATTATCGAATGGTAATTATTTTGATTGTCAAAAGAAAATTAATTATAAATATATATATATATATATATATATATATATTGATAGACAGACATGGGGTAATTTAATAAAATTATATAATGTTATTTATTTTTAATATCAAAATATATATAGGTATATATATCAATATATAGTTAGATATATATATTTTAATTACATTTAATGTTAATGACAATTCTAGTAAATGTCAAATTCTATATGAGTAATTGCTTGAACTATTGAATGATAACTTCAAAAACATGTGTTGACATTAAATTATTATCCAATTATTATCCATGAAAGATAAAATGTTATCACATCTGTTATTTTAATCGGTAATCTAAAAAATATATGGGAGAGAGTAAATATTATCTTATGTGGTATTTTATTTCCTTGTGGAATAAAATAGACGTTTTTGTTCTAGAACCCTTAAAAAATGCCGACCATTGAGGAATAGATTCTTTTGATAATAAGGTCATGAAGATGTGTATTGAACCATAGATAGTTGTTTATCTTTACCGAAGACATCAACAACCATGAGTTAGGTGGTTCCATTCTGAATAACTAAATGGATTATACATTTATTGCTTGATTTATTTCAATTATTGATTTAAATTAAATTTCTAAAAATTTTATTCAATTAAATTGACAAGAACATGATTCTAGTGAATTGAGATATATGAAATGGTTATTGTATGGAAATTTGGAAAAACTCCACTTTCACTGATTTGGATGTGTTTATAGAAATTGGATGATTTAAATTGTGGATTTTATTTAAATGATTTCAATTAAAATGTATAATTTAATTGTGGAAATAAATTGTGTAATGATGGAATTGGTTTTTAATGGATTTAAAAAACCTGTGAAAATGGAATAATATTATTTGATAGAATCCCAGTGGTTTAATCTTGTCAATAAAGGCATGTTACTGAATAAAACTTATTTTAGTTATAAATGAAAACAAATTCGCACTTTTGAAATTGAATAACGAGATTTCCCTTATGTTTAAGTAGTCTTAAAATATTTCACCCATCATGTAAGTGTGCATGAAAAAATTAGGTTGTTAGTGAGTTATTTAGATACACTCTACACAATGACAACGGTCTAAAACATACATACGATGGATGACATCTACAATGGGTTGGTGATGAGATCTTTTGGCCGGTGTCATAGGGGTGTGTCTTTTCACATTTTACTAAGTTCAAATAGAGAGTACGGAATAATATAGTTGGATAATACTATAGTAATTTTGGCCGATGACCATGTTGTGTGCTTGTTTATTTATATTTGAGATACAAATTTATGCCATTTCTTTTGAGTTACTTTACAAGAATCCTAATATTACAAAAAATATTTTATGTATCTATTTTATTTAATCCATTGTTTTATAAAGTTTCCATCATTTATTAATGCCATTGTTTAAAGTATGTTTCCATCCTTTGAATTGTACAAGATGAGTTGATTAATTATGATTTAAAATTTTAGACATTTTTATCTTTAAAAATTGATAGAAATCATTTTATTAATAAATTTATTATATCTATTATAAAATCTATGGTGACACCCTACTGGGATTTTTATATCGCACCCTACTTTTGCCTTTGGGTATTTTTTGAATTTATCCATGGTCTGAGAAAAGGGAAAGGCTCTCTTGGTGGTGAATCTAGCTTTTGAGCATTGGTATTGGAGTGTTTGGTTCCTCAGGACCATGGGATGTTTTCTTGTTTTGATACTTTGGTTGTAGTGCTTTAGATGGTTTATACCTTGTTGACTTCGGGAAACTTACTCCCATGGGAGTTTCTTTTTTTATTAATACTATCTTGTTTCTTTTCTTCTGCATTGCCGGTAGAAAAATATTTCCTACTTGGATGATTTGTGATGATAAGTTCTAGTTTCTGACCTTTGGGGATCGAGAACACCCTTCCATTTATGTTAGGGCTAGCTCAGTTGTCGGGTTACTAGGGTACCCAGGCTAGGTCATGAAAAAATGATATTAAAGGGAGGTTGGGCCTTTTTCATGAAGTCAGTACGAATTTTTGAAATCTTTTCAGGACTTAAGGGGTAGTATTTATTGAGTTTCAAGCCTTCCATCATCGAAATGAACCTTAAGTCGCATGGGTGGTTAGGGACGGACTTCAGAAGGTATAGTACTAGTGTTTTCTCTATTGTTATTTAGATTGAGTGAAATCCAAATCCTTTTTTCCTTATGTTGAGAATAATTTTTCTTATTACTCAGTTTGAGTGTTAATTTAATTACTTCTAGTTGAATGTGGATGTTTTATAACATTATTCCTTTGAGAAGACGTGTGAATAAGATCTACATAGAGGTTTTTGTTGAACCTCATCAAGCGAATCATGTAGTGCATCCAAATCTAGTTCATGTGATCATGTGTATTGTTCAAGCTTTGGGGTAGGCACCACTCACAGGCTCTATTTAGGATCTAGTTGTGGATCCTCATGGGAATGTTCTTCGAAATAATTCTCAAGAGTTTATTCACTAGTAACCATATGTTTTCATGGGCTCTACCAATCTTCAACATGATAAGGAATGTTTTTCCAGGATAGAACGTTTGTTTGAGTTCATGGAGACACCGGAAAAGATCATGGTCATGTGTTCCACCTTCATGCTAGAGGGAAAAGAAGGATATGGTGGGATACAATAATGAAGATAAAAAAACATGTAGTAATAGAGTGTAAGAACTTTGATGTTCTTTTCACCAACCACTTCTATCTTGAGTCAATGGTGTAGGCCAAGGTTATGGAGTTTTTCAAGCATGGGAAGGCTAAAAAAACTCTGACTCCCATGGACATTTACGAAACTCACAGAAGTTCTTCCACAACATTAACAATATACACAATGTCAGGATATAATTAACACCTTTAAAAATTGTGGTGAAATAAAATGATTCATGTACACAAGGGTTTCAACTATAGTCATCCAGATTAAAGAATCTTCACAAAGTGGAAGACTCTCCAATGGATGTTAATACTAGCCCATCGATCGTGAGAGGAACCATTACAATAGCTTCATCATTTGTGACTGCTCTATTTTCTACTAATTCATCTCAATCATTTTTTTTCAACATGTATCGTTAATATTTCTAATCATCCTATAGAGATTTTATGTTTGGAACTGGAAATTATTACACCCCTTTGTGTGAAGAGAGGGTAGGGTCTCTATAGTCCAGCTTCTGTCTTAATTATATAAGATATCAAGAATTATTGGTGTTTAATGGTTTTCGAAATGAAATTTTTTGACATCGTATTTTTTATGGACTAGTCATTTCAAATAATGGCCGTATTGATTGTTATATTTGATATTTCTACCTTATTACACCAAGTGGTGTGAATCATTTCCTTCAAGGTGGATGAAACCTACTATCGAACATAGTCATCCATTCTTATACAGAGTTAGGGAATGTGATATCAATGTTCACTTTTGATCTGGAGCGAGACTCATTGGGTGGTGATATCCTTCTAGATTTCATCAAGTGTCCCTCTGGGTTTCTTTTTAACATTTTATGATTACCGCCAATAATAGAGGTTGAGTTTTCCATTTAATTGATGGTTTATACTCAACCAATTTCAATCCCCTACTAACGGATGACACTAGATGAACTGAAAGAGATGAATTCCTTGTTTGATGATCATCTTTAGGATATGACTCACACATCTATTCTTAATTTTATTGGGGAATTGGATTATAATTTGGAGCTGGATAAGTTTTCTTATAACAGTTACTGGTCCACGATAAGAATAGATCCTTTTTCGGATTTGTATGGACATGCTTGTAAATCTCCATTATGTTTGTAAGAGATTGTTGAATGTTCCTTGGTTGGACCGTGTTTGGTCGATTGAAGACATCAATGATATAGTTAATTTTCCATATAATGTTATCGGAATAAAGATGATACTTGTCTTATACAGATTTTAGACATAATAATTTTGAATATTCAGTTGGTGACGGGGTATTCTTGATGGTTTCACCGCGGTTGGTTCATTGATGACATAAGAGGTAAGGTAATATGTATTCTCATTTTTTGGACATTTTGAGGTTGTTCATTAGGTGGGGAATATTTCATATCATTTGGAAATACCACTACAGCTCACGTCAATGCCTAATGTGTTTCAGGTATCTCAACTTGAAATTTTTTCTATCTAACTCATATCATCTTTTGAGTTTGAGTGATCTGGAAGTGGAAAAAGGTTTATCTATAACTAAACAACTAGTCCTGGTCATTGATTTTGATACCAAGTTATTTCATTGGAGGATGATACCTTTGGGCTGGGTGTTATGAAATAATGGATCTAATTCTCATGAGACTTGGGAGAGGGAGACATTGATGCTAAAGTAGTGGCCTCATCTTTTTTATGTGGAGGCTTCCTTGTAGGCATTATGGGAAAAAAATTACCATGTCTGAGAGGTTGTAACATCCCATTGCTATTTCAGGTATTGATAAACTGTCATGTGTTAAATTAATAATAAAATAAGTAGTAAATAATGATCTACCATCATTTTTTTAATAAATGGGTTAAAGGATTTAATTTCAGGTTAATATATAGGAATATTTTATTGAATATTTTTGGTATTCAAGACTGATTGTGTGAAATATTTGAATCCCCAAAATGGATCGGTGAAGGTGAAATAAAATTATTAAATAAAATATATTAAACACACATTTTTTTTAAAAAATATTGTAATAAATCCAAAATAGTGTGTCTTTTGAGAAATCTGGGACAACTGTGATTTCTAAAATATGGCGATGAACCTTGTCGAGGTATAACATTCGAAGGTTACATACATTCAGAAGTATCAACAATGAGACAATGTTATTAATTAATATTTAATATATTATTTATTAAAAATAATTATAATTCTCTCAATTGTGATGCTTTATAAGAAATTTGAGACCACCAATGGGTCTGAAATGAGGGTATTACCCTAGTAGTGGTTTATTATTTGTATGCATCGGGTGTTTGGATGCCTCACTCGCAAAAATAACCCTTTGTATTTTAATTATTTCTTTATTCTTATTTTAAAGTAATAAATCATTATTATATGTCAAACTGTTCATTTCTTGAAAAATCACAGACCACCAATGGGTCTATAATGGATTGTTTTATCTAGAGAGGGTATAAATTTTATTCGAAATAGACATTTGATATTATTTAATTTAAAAATTAAATCCAATATTAATTATCAAATACGTTTTTTACACTTATCTTCTTCCTTCCAACAGGTCAAAAATTCATTAACAATGATTTTTTGTTCTAAAAACATTGATTTCAATCCATTTTAATCCGTTGTAGTCACCATCACATTAACTAGGTTGAAACTAACGACTCCACTGTAAATTTTCGGTTGATTCAGTGGTTTAAATGGGGGATTCAAAATTGATGAATATGAGGCATCTTTTTAGCCCTTTCAAATACACAAAATAGGGTTCTTTCTTGGGGTATCTTTCTATTTTGGTTGAGAGAACCCTTATTCCATTTTCGCATTCAATAAGACCCCGTTAAAGATTTTCTTCCCAGATAAAGGATTTATATGTGGCCTTCTTCTTCCATGTAGGGTGATGTGGGAATAGGGTTAGTTTTAATTTTTATATTATTTATTAATTCTTATATCTTCAATATCATCTACCTTATTTATCGGAATTACACATTGTTGGTGTCGTTGGACTCATCTCAACAAGAAGAACCTACATCATATTTTGGTTTTGAAGGAACCAGTGTATTATGAAATCTAATATTCCACATTTAAATGGAACTTATTAAATAAATTTATCAAAAGATAATTACAATGAATTTATTAATGATAATTGCTAAAATGAAACAAATAATAAATTTATTGAAATTATTGTGGATAATCCTTAAACAGTCTTATCGAAGGATAATTTACCTGTTTAATCATGATATAATTTATAAAATTGTTATAAATTAACAGATTTGAATTATTATTTGACAATGACATGTTTTATTCAAAATCATTATCATGAAAATTATTGAATGGATAATTGTTTAGGATAATCAAATGATAATTATTTGGATTATCCAAATATAATGAATTATCAATATATATATATATATATATCAGTGTTTGTGTGTGTGTATCTATAATCACACTTGGGATAATAGTGAAAATTTTATAATGTTATTTATTTTTATTATAAAAATATATCTATATATACAGTTGGATATATATTATTTAATTACTTTGGAAGTTAATGACAATTTTATAAAATATAAAATTTTCAATGTGTAATTTCCTGAACTATTGATGAATAATATCAAATACATGTGTTGACATAAAATTATAATCTAAATATTATCCATGAGAGAGAAAATGTTATCGAATGTATTATTTGAATCGATAATTTTAAAATTATCCTGGAGATAGAAAATGATATCACATGTGATATATTATTTCCTAGTGAACTAAAATAGTTGTTTTGGTTCTAGAAACCCTTGATTAATTTAACATATTATGTATCAATGCTTATGATAATAAGGTTGTGAGGATGTGTATTGAACCACACATAGTGTTTTATCTTTACTGCTGACATCAACATCATTAAGAAAAGTGGTCCATTTCGATTAGCCAAATTGATTATCCTTTTAATACTTGATTTATTTCAATTTCTGATTTAAAATCAACTGCTCAAATGTTCATTCAATTAAATTGATAAAAAATCAATTCTAGTGAATCGGTATATTTTTAATGGTTTTGGTTTGGAAATCTGGGGAAACCCCAAATTCCATTGAATTGGGTGTGTTTATAAAAATTTGATAATTTAAAATTTTTAATTCAAATTGTGGGTTCGATTGAAATTATTTTAATCAAATTTTTTACATATTTTTTGAAAATAAATTTGGAGATGATGGAATTGGTATTGACTGGATTTCAAACTGGTGAAAATGGATTAAAATGATTTGATAAAACCCATTGGATTTATCTCATCACTAATAAATGTTATTGAAAAAAAACATCTTTTGGTTATAAATTGAACGAAGTAGTATTTTTTGAAATAGAAGAATTGTACTTATCCTATTTTTATGTAGACTAAAAATAGTTCACCCATCATGTAATAATTAATGCAAGACTTAGGATGTTAGTGAGTAATTTGGACACAATCTACGCTATGCCAACGTTCTAGAACAAACTTGTGGTGGGTCATATCTCTGATGAGTTGGTAATGAGCCTTCTTTTCCAGAGTCATAGGTATGTGTTTATACACATTTTTCTTTGTTCACATAGAGATTGAAAAAACCTATATATGGTTAAAACAATCGTACTTTTGGATGATGTCCATGTTACTCGCTTGTTTATTTATATTTGAGATATAAATGTATGCCAATTATTTTGAACTGCCTTACATGCATGATGATTTTACATAAAATATTTTATGTAACTAATTTATTTAAGATATTGTTGTAGAAATATTACACTATTTTGTAAGGTTTTAGATTAATGTACTTTTCCATCTTTTGAAATGCATAACTTGATTTTTTTAATTATGCATTGAAATTTCAGACCTGTTTATGTTTTAAAAATGAATCATTACAGTGGTTAATCAATTTTTGGAATCTGATATGGAATCATTGGTAAGACCCTACTAGGTTTTTTATGTGACACATTACATTTTCCATCGGGTGTTTGTAGACATTCTCCATATTGGTCTGTGGTAGGGGAAATGCTCTCTTGGAGGTGAATCTTATTGTTGAGCGTTGGTCTTGGTGAGTTGTGTTCATTAGGACATTGAGATGTTTTACTATTTTGGTACATTGGTTGTAGTGATTTGTGCTATATTATTCCTTGTTGACTTCTGGTACATTACTCCTAGTGGACTTTCTTTTTTTATGCATACTATCTTGTTTCTTTTATTTCACATTGTTGGTGAAAAAATCGTTTCCATTTGCTTGTTGTGTGATGCGAGGTTCTTTCCCACTGACCCATGGGGTAAAGAATTCCCTTTGGGATATGTCCAGACCTACTCGGTTATTGGGATACTAGGGTACTCATGCTGGTTCATGAAAATTGGATCATTTTGTCACAATGTCAATTTAATTTAATCGTTAAGTAGGAACTAATAAGATGTTCATGACAATGAGAGTTTGACCATTAAGGGGAAAATCAAATAGGAATATCCATAAGGGAAATGTTATAAATATGATATAATATTTTCTATAAAAAATGTAGCATGCAATGATATAGAGAAATGTAATAAGCAAAAAATTCTATAATTCAAAAGATATCCATGTGACATTTTAAAGACAGAACACCTCCATTAAAGGGTTTTTTTATAAATCCATGTCTTTTATTATGAAAAAATCATTCCCCACTATTATCAATTTCAGTAAATTTATAATAAAAGATTATAAACTAATAATAATACTAAATTAATTGAGAACTATAAATTTTGTAATAAGTAAATAATAAATGCATTACTTAAATTATTTGGGGAAGGAAAGTGACCCTACCTCAAGGAGGAACCAAACCGAATATTTTGACTCTTGGCACATTCTATCTACAAAATACTACTCCCCCACTGAGTATACACACGTTCAAATACATGTAAGAAAACCTAGCCCTTATAATCACACCTACATGGATATGAACATGTGAAATTTGATCCTTACATATAAGATTATATGCATATACCCATCTAAACTCACATCTCACCTTCGTATGCATTTTCATATATATATACACACATAGGCACAACTATACCTATAGATGTATATTATTATTCCATGGATGAATAAACACATAATAGAGGAACCTATATATATATATACTTACATATTCAAACACAGGCGAGTCACATTAGACTCAGTGACTCAAAACTACCCAATAGGGTCCAACACACTATATGATAAATACTAGAAACCTTAAGGTACCCAAAAGATGCAATAAAAACTAAAAAAGAAAACCCATAAAAATAAAACTTCCTCCTCTGGTAGTGGTGGAAAACCAATAGAATCCAAGCCACATTTCCTTTGATAGAGTTTGTCTAAACACACAAGAATAGGTCCCAGGAGACTATTCACAAAACCATAAAATATCTGAATATTGAAATTCAGGTTAACCATTAACCTTGGGTTTGACCAAATTTCATAGCATGATTAAGAGGTCAAATTTAGGTTGGAAATATTTAGTAGAATTAGTATATACCCTTTCCTCAAAGCATAAGTCAAATAACCAGTGAAATTAGTCGAGACATCTGAGAAGAAGAGGGGAGCCGGGTAAGCCTACAGTGCATCAAAGGGGAACCCCTTTTGGTTGTCGAGTGATTTATTTGGGAAAAAGAGGTGATGTTTTTTTAGTTTTAGGTTTTTTATGTAATTTAATTTAATTTAATTTTAATTATTAAAATAATTTAAACCACATGGTTTTTCCCATATTGTCTTCCAAACCATGTAAAAACTATGTGGTGTACAATACAAGGCTACTACATACAAAGATAACTATGAGATATTGGGACACACATTAGAAAACCTTGTGTAGCTCGTCAATAATGGATTTTCGTACATGAAATGAGTTGAACTATCTACTAATGAGGGCTTTATGGTTTTAGGAAGACTGTGCACCCTCTAAAGACTTCAAAAACAATGAAAACTCAGCCTCATGGATTCTAAAACATGAAGAGACAGCTGAGAATATTTTCAGGCCTTCAATGATTTCAAACAATATCACCATAATGTAATCCAAATCCCATAATTCTATTTCATGGATCAGTTTTAGATACATCCCATTCAGTAAAAAAATAGTTCAAAAACCTTTTCCATTTAGCCCAGTTTAGAACGCGGACCATTACAGCCTTCCCATCATAGAACTAATCTTCCTCAGGATTCCTTTGGGGAGAAAAAACACCTAACCCAAAAAAACAATGGTCATGCAGCATCACTCAAATTGTTTTTTTAGTTTCCAACAGCCAACAGACATCTGCGCATTATTTTAAACACAAGCCATAAAACCATAAAGACTCGAGTCAACTCCCATTTTCTAACCAAAAAATTGAAAAAAATCTTACACAATACCATTTAAACCAATACATGATATAATATTAATCTCATTAAGCACAAGAAATATTCCATTCCAAAATTATGTTTTATCATTAGAAAGGGGACATTCTGATCCATGACACTTCAACAATCAAAATCTCCTTTCAAAACACAATCAATGTGTTCAAATGATGCTCCAAAAGTTTTTCATTTAATAGGGAAATAATCATTAAATCCATGTCCACAAGCAGGAACACATTAAAATTTTATGGTAATACATTTATTGATGCATTGATACCAGCCACATATTCATTCCATAAAAGACATCTCCGACCCTTTAAACTACTCCTTCCCTTACCCGATGGAATGATTTATGATTATTTATTATTACTATTTACATTGAACATGGAGTGAAAATTAATCAATCCTCTCAACATAACCATTTAAGAAGAAACTTGGATTAGAAGATTATTTTTAATCAAATATATTCTCAATGCCTTACTCCAAGGCACCTTGTTTTTATAAAAAGCACATTTACCGAAGCATACACCCAAATTCGGATGATGTTTCTAAAAAACCCACTATAGAAACCACACATCCATCATGAAACACTAAAATACAACTGTCTAGAAAATCCCAACAACATTAAATCATTTTATAGGAATATGACCAACTAGTTCTTAGGGAATCTTGGATGATGTCATGATAGGGGACATGATTTTCATGTAGTAGAGGACAAAAAATAGATTCAAAATATTTCTAGACAATCATACCCAACTACTGAATGGAATAAAGGTTTAACCAAAACTTGTCAACATCACATAAGGAAATTAACTTCACTTTTAGATGCATCAACATTTAAACAAACACGAGACTTTTACCTTTCAATGGTATTCTTTGAACGTCCAGCATAACCACAATAGTCCATCCGATATCAATGGTTCTTTAACAAGGGTTGAAAACATAGACATCTATATGAATATCCAGCGGCCAAGAAATCACCGACTCACATTTAAAACTCATAATGCTAAATGGAATTTTATGATAAATGACCATTTCATAGTGGTCTTCATTAGTTGTGGTCCTTCTACATGGAAGGAAAAGTTGATCAGATTCCACATGGCAGTTCAAACATTATATGTGTCCACATATAAAAAGGAAATAAAAATAGACACTCGTATGTTTTCTTGATCAAAACAACATTATCGTACGTGTGACATTCAACTCAGTCACACTCACAATGTCCAAACATTTAATGGAAGACAAACCAAATAGACTAGTTTCTCAAAACATGAGATTCTTATAAAACTTGTACAAAACATTGGGATTAATCTAAATCCCTAACATCAGGATAATTTATTATGGAGAGGACCTGAGACCATATAAAACAAAAAAAGAAAAATATTTTGGAGTCATATTTCCTCATATAATGATTTATATAGACGACACCATACCAAATCATTCATCACTGAGAGATGAAATGGTCAAATGACCTATAAGGAAGCAATCATGCCCAAGGAACATCTTTAATTCAAAAACTGAGCATTACCCGATGATCACACCAATAATAAATGAAAACAATCTATGACCACCCATCTGATCAAGGGTGTCATTAGAAATTCAATAGTCCAACAAAGAACAATGACACCTGAATGACATTAAACATCAGAAAATTCCAGGGATTAACAAGGAAATGAGATACTAAGGGTTCTACTTACCATTGGAAAGCCCCATATGAAGTACAAGAATCGACCCAAGAATTATTTAATGCCTTATGAATTTAGAAAATTAAGAGGTGATCACAACTCCATTGCTAAAGATGGAAATATTAAGAATAATTCCAAAGGTTACATTCCTAGGAAACTCAAAGAGGAACTCAAAACAACCCATACATGAGTGTTTCAAACATAGGACACCACTATAGGTTCCTTTAACAATTCCTTTATTTTTAAATTCAATTAATCATTAACTAACAAAATATTTAATCTAAACATCATGTACCATTTGAAAATAAAACACAAGGTACTTGATTTTTAACCAACTCCCCAAAGGAATAATATGTATGTTACACAAAAAATCGTTTTTAAACATTTTAAACTAATTGAAATACAATTATTATTAGGAAATTTATCAAAAACAAATTTTTATTATAATGATAAAACAACCTACAAGGGTCCCATTTTAACAAATTTTAGATCATAATTTATCATATTTTACAATTTTAAGTATTTTAGAGAGCATCATTCCATTACATTTACTATGGGTTTCAATTTCCCAATTCATGTTGCACCCATACACATTATGGATAAAAAAATTTCTCTAATTAATCCAAAAAGTCTAAATTCAAATTTTAGCATACTTAAAAACAACAGTATAGTGATATGGTGGGAGATTACCAATCTAATAACTATCCAAACACATTATAGTTATGAATGTGGATCCCCTCTGTTAAAATCAAATTCACATTAGATTTTAAATCTTATCATACTTAATATTTTCTCAATAGACTTTCAATTGTATTTATTTTTCATTATAGATATTTAACAAATCAATAGTTTTTCATTTCCCATTTTGAAGGCATACATACACCATAAAATCTAAAATTGTTTATCGTATATTCCCAACCAATATGTTTTTAGACATTAAAACCATTAGAATATTTAAAAAACAACATGTGGGTATAAGAAGTAACATAGAAGCATGGAATAATATCCTGTAATGAATCCTAAATAACAAATATAATGGAATAACACTAAGAAATAATATCATATTATTAGTAAAATCACTAATGAAACTACAAGGAGTGGAACTTGTCATGGAATGTGTATTTTCTATGTAGATGTTATGATGCACTCTATGGTGCATCAACTTCTTTCTAGTACATGAAATAAAATTATATACGGTTAATAAATCCATTAAAGTAGGAAGAACTTCAATTATTCTTGGTGAAATCATATACAATGTAATGGGGATCAATATAAACAACAATCCTAGACCTAGACAATTGGTCATTTCCCCATACGCGGGGAGATCAGTCCCAAGAACAACTATTAACCATGGGCTGACACATTCCTAGTCTATAGTATACATCCCAAAACAATAAGGAAAAGGGAAATTTTTTCATATAAAACCACATTGAACCATCCCTATTTTTTTACCATCAAATCGGTAGACGAACCAGTTTCTCATATGGACTCAAATACATATGTCCTTTAGCTAGAGGATGTTGACTAGTAGTGAGGGTCTTAGGAGGTGATAGGGGGAAGGATATACACTCATATTATAATAGTTCCATTGTAGAGACCCGAAGCTTTTCGTACATGAACATTATATTACTTTTGCGGAATACTTAGTACATAACAAAAACACACACACAAGGACCGTAATAGTTTAGTGTCTTTGGAAACTCGGAACGTAATCTTCTAATCATGGTCAAAGTTCTTCAATATCTCCCATAAAGGTCATCCCTTTTTTTTTACCTAAAACCTTTCTTTATATCCTGGGGAAAAGAAAACATAAAAGGGTGAGCTCAAATGCTCAGTAAGGGTAAACAAAAGAAATATCAATCACATAATTTTCATAAGAACATAACTTTTTTGGAAATCTTAACCTGCAAAAGAGAGCATAATTTCATAAAATGGGATAAATCATAGTAGTGAAATGAAATCATAACTTAAAACATGAAACTTTGTGGCATTCACACATAATCATAGAGAATCATTTCTTGTTAGTCAAGACTCATTGCCAAGACTATCTTAGTGGACAAAGTCCCTTTCTGAATCGAGCAACCCTCGTTTCAGTCCTGTTTCACTGAACCGGTATAACCTACCATTCCAGCCATGTCTATCTCATGAGATATGAAATCTTTACCCAATGCATTGGAGGGAGATATAGGTCCCACCCATCTCTTAATGAATCCTTTCTTATGTGTGCCACAAAATCATAAATCATACATCATTGCATAACCCCTGTAATAAAAATGGGATTCTTAAACAACATGACATCATAAAACCATTCATATAAGATAAAGGAATTCATAAACATAATTCCATCAAAACATAGTCAAATCAATGTAAAAATATGGATAGAAACAGAACTCTTTATTATCTTAGATGGAAAATAATTTTGATAAAACACTTGAATTGAATTCTTGAGAAAAATATCCTTTCTTCTTCAAAATAAATTTCTTTTCACAAAACATCATGCAACTTTAAAAGAAAGAGATTTTATTGAAAATAGTCATGAAATCTTTTGGAGGAAGCTTCATGAAAATAAGGCTTTATAAAACAGTAGAAATCCGTTCGTGCCGTATAAGTTAAAAAAAACATTCTTCGTACTTTTGTCGGAAAAGTCAAAAAGTACCTCGTACGACAAAAGATTCCTTTCATACATATTACTAAAAACTCACCGAAGGGTAAAAATGGATTTAAACAATTGTAGGTGGATGGAAATAATATTAAATTTTGATGAAACATGGATGTGGATGATAAAATACACCCCAGTAAATACTTATGAATAAACAATCTCGGATAAAAATGAGATTGTGATATTTCCCTTACCTTAGGTCCGACTTGCTTTGTAAGTGTCCGAACCTCCTGTATAATGATTTAAATCATGTTATTGACTTATTACAGAATCATATTCATTGTTATGATATCATATATGGTTCGCTTATGACATTATATTACCCGTTCTTTTGTAAATTCCATGTTAAAGAAGCGTTTGGGTAAAATCGTTTCATTTATCGTAGGTGTTTTGACTTGTTGTTCTTGACATCATTATTACTTATATCATGATTTACTTACTTCCAGAATATAAAATATGATTTATATATCATATATATTCAGTATATATATATATATAATAGGTAGATAAATAAAATGAAAAACACCGTTCATGGAGACGGTAGTCCGTACGTACGCATGAACGCTGTTTTCCTTTCCTTATTGTCTTGAAATGGAAGTAAGTAGATGACATACATATGTATATATATACATAAATACAGTAGCTTTATAATTTCATATATTTCATTATTATTTCTTATATATACATTATAATCATTCTTAAATGGTTAACATGGAGAATGAATCTCATCGCGTCGTGGAGACGGTATTCCGTACGTACGCACGAGCGATGATATCATTTCTATAAATATTGAATTGAATTGGAGTGGATTATACAATATATCAGAATCAATATGATGTTGTAATAACTATGTATAGTTATTCTTTACACCATTATACCCATCCATGTAAGGTGGTGGTGGAAAATAGATTACACCACGGCGTGGAGACGGTATTCCGTACGTACGCACGCGCGGTGATTTCTTTTTCCGTAGGATGGATAGATGGTGAAATAGGGTTGTTTCATACTTATAATAACATATCAGTATATGAGTGATACTGATGTTATTACTTCATAATGAAACAACCTAAGAAGAAGAAGTGGAAGAAGAAATAAAGATGAAAGAATTGGTAACGGTAATTACCTCTTCTTTGAAGTGCCTCTTTGAGACCTCCTCTTAGGGCACTAGAATTGGTCTTTGAGGAAGACCAGAACCTCTAGGATGTTGCTAGGGAAGTGGAGAAGGGATTTTGGCAGGGGTTGGCCGAGCTTGAGTGCTCAAATTGGTGTGAGGAGGAGGGGGAGGAGGTGTCCTTTTATAGGGGAGGAGAGGGGCACCTTAGAAATTCTTAAAAATATTAATTTATAATAAATCTAACCCCACTTAAAAACCTCCAAAAATGACTCATATTCGAAGATTAGATGAGATAGGGTTGTAATCTCATCAACCAATCAAATTTAGACATGTTTGGATATTATTTTAAACCTTATCAATTAGATTTAACTCTAAGTTAAATAATTTAACTTTTACCGTGTCTTTTTGTTTTCTTTCACTATATGGTTAATACACTTACTATAACATGCCAAACGAACCCCAAATTGTATATTATTAATACATATATCCTTATCTAAGTCATTTGGCCTAACCTTAGATTTTTAGGAATAAAATAACAATTAATAATATAATATTTGATTTAAAAACTATTTTGTGTCAATTTTGACACTATTTGATATATGATTTTTTTGAAAGTCATAACAGAATTATATATTCGAACCAAGTTGATTAAATCAACACTAATATATCATAGTAAGCTAGAAAATTAGTGGAATTCATAAAAAGTCTTAAATTACATTTATTTCGGTATTTATATTATCAATTATGTCAATATTTCATTAATAAGATAATTACTGCATCATCTTTGTGTCATAAATAAATTATATTATATGCTGTCTAAAAATTACAAATAAAATACCATCATGTAGGAAATCTTTTTAGCTTTCTAATGAATATTTATAGTCGAATTTAGCTTATGTATAACCCCATATTAAAAATGATTTACTTATTAAACTTTGATTTTAACTATTTTAACCCTTCTTTAAATAAATTAATAATAAATGTCCTAATCTAATCCAAGTGGGCCTAAATGGTCATATTTTATTCCTAAGTTTGTTTTTGGTCGAATTACACTTGTCCAATAGAATTAGGACATGTGTTAGGGTAATATTAATATCATATTTACCCTTAGTTACCCTATTTACTATTAACCGTGGTAAAAAAAGTAAAAAGTTACTATTCACCAAAAAATTATTTTCATCTCATTGAACCACATTTTAGTCCTTGATATTAACCGTGTCTCTCGGATTTTCGAAATTCCATTCACAGAAGCGGTAAAATTAAGTTTTATGCAAAATTCCGTTTTTAACCTACCACTTAGTGGTTTCACTATTCATCAAAAATTGAAAGTTTTCAGAAAAATGCCAAAATTTCATCCTAAGCTATATTTCATATTCCGAATTCAAAAATGAAGTCTATTTTACCAAATTCATAACATAGAAGTTGCATTAATTAATTTTATAATTAAATCCCGCTGTTAAAACAAATAGCGTGTTTTTTTAAGAAACAAAATCTATCAAAAGATTGACACTTGATTATGTCTGGTTTAAATGTGAAATTACAAACAATGACCAACATTGTATTAAATTGTAAAAATATATTCTAAATATACTTTAAAACCACTCAAATTAATAATTTATCACTATTAATTATTTCGATTAAAAAAGTTGTTTTTAATTATAATTTAGTAATTTTCACTATTCATTAGAATATGAAAGTTATCCGAAAAGTACCAAAATTTCACCTTAGGCTAAATTCGATACTCCGAATCCAAAAATGAATTCCATTTTGAAAAATAAAATTTACAAAATTTCCAAAAAGTGGTTATTACTATTCATAACGGCTAGTTTTAATAATATTTTAATAGCATATCGTTGTTTCGTGAAACTCAGTATTGCGTACTACACACGCTATCGAGGAAGGTCGCGATTGCGTGTAACGGAAGGAAAGTCAAGGATGCGTATTGTGAAAGCTTCTTTTGTTGTAGCGTACAACACAAGACATTAATGAAATTAAAAAGAATATTTTTCATAAAATCTTGGGGCGTTACATTCTACCCCCCTTAAAATGAATTTCGCCCTCGAAATTCGTCGGGGTTATAAATGGTTTACTATACAAAATTTTCTTTGATAGAAACCCACATCGTAAAAAGGAATACCAAAACATGGCTTTAAAAACTAAAGTATGAAATGTAACGATTACCCAAATATACTAATCACTGGGTTTCCACATAGGTGAAAATATGGATATGGAAGAAAAATCTAACCATCATGTTCTGATGGAGAGTGGTAGAGAACATGGCTATGGAAAAGCCAGTAATCACAAATCCATAGATTTGTGATGATATAAGGTACCATCTGATTCATCAGGTATAAGATCACTAGGAAAACATTTTTGGTTTTCATGATCATTTCCCTAAAGTTGAAAATTTGCTTAGAATAAATACTTACTTTATTTTGGTAAAATATCACTTTTGTTCGTGCCTTGAACAATTTCTACTTCATCTCTTAAATAAATGAAGTTGAATTTGTTATTCGTGATGTGTTAGCAGATCATGTGATAGAATGATAGGTCATTCCATCTGTCTCAAACAAAAGGTTAGCAAAACTTATATACATAAGTCGATCTATAGTGAGATTAATCATATATGGTTCCTAAAATGGACTTATACTTCATATATCATACTGCTTAATATAATAAAACTAGTTTCTACTAAACAGGGACTTCCTGTAGGTCAGTGGTAGGCGATAAAGGCCAGTCGCACTTCGGTTGTGGGTTCGATTCCTACAGCCTTGTCCGAAGCGATGGGCTGTCGCCCGTCCTGCAGGTTGTCCTTTTTCTAAAACTACGTTAATATAACATCCCATCAATAATATCGAAAATCTTCTATCCTTAAACAATACTGACTTATGTCCAACATAATCCAGTCTAATCTTTAGGCTTATACATAATACTGCAGTCCACTCTCATAATATAGTGACAACGATTACCAGAGATTTAATACTGTCGTTGATCCCCACATATCATAAGATATGTCTTGTTGGTCACATTCCAAATATTCAAAGTCCTTAATCGTGTATTCTCTTGAATACCTTAGTGAAAACATGAGTGCAGTTAAAAGTTAACACTTTCCACATACCAAAATCCTCAAAATTCTATATACTCAAACCATGATATCACTTAGTCCTTATATCAATCATGAGCTCATGAATACTATCAAACATTTAATTTTCTCCTTATCCCTTCATTATGCGCATATCATCTACATTCCAAAAATATCTGAATAACCTTTCATGGATACTGGTAACATTAATCATATACTTTCAAAACACAAGGAAAGACAACAGTGTAACAATCCATAGATGTCTCTTTATTCCAAAATTACACATGATAAACATGTAATCATTCCACTACATTCTCAAACCATTGACCGAGCTTCAAAAATTCTTTCATCTCACATATCATTTGTAGTCTCTTCATCATCATCCACATAAATACTACCCATATGACCATACTGATTCTCTTCATGAGTCTTTCCCTTAGGGCATTTGTTTGCATAATGCCCATACATTCCACATTTAAAACACTTAACCATTTTTGATGTCGTAGCAATACCATTATCCCCATCCATGGTGTTAACCGACCCTTTTCCTTTGCACTTACTTGCTTTGTGTCCTTCTTTTCCACACCCAAAGCATCTTCCAGTTCCCTTGAAACATTCTCCTTGATGCCTCTTCCCACATGATTTACATAGGGGAAATTGAACTTTCTTTCCTCTATGATCATCATGGAACTCCATCTTTCTCTTATTAGTCGAGTCAGGAAACTTACCAAATTTTACTTTATTGATCATGTTGTGAGATTGCTGATTCGGCATAATAATGATGTTTGGACATCCAAATCCCATTTCATTTGGTTGCTCATGAAGAATATAATTCCATTGTCCATCATATCCTCCATTATTGTGAATCATCTTGTTTCCAGCCATTTTCTAAAACCCAAACAGAATAGTGTTAGATGCAAAAATCGTAATAAAGGGGGAGTAACTTAAATATCTATCATCTTTGGTTTAATCTAATATCGTTACCATAGTTCTAGAACTATATCCTATACGTATACTTATCCTTAGGGGCATCCCTAGACATACCTTAGAAATATCTCTAGGGATCTCACTAACGTTTTCGCATCCTAGTTTCCAAAGGTTGACTAAACCTTTCCTCTGATACCAACTGTAGAGACCCGAAGCTTATCGTACATGAACATTATATTACTTTTGCGGAATACTTAGTACATAACAAAAACACACACACAAGGACCGTAATAGTTTAGTGTCTTTGGAAACTCGGAACGTAATCTTCTAATCATGGTCAAAGTTCTTCAATATCTCCCATAAAGGTCATCCCTTTTTTTTACCTAAAACCTTTCTTTATATCCTGGGGAAAAGAAAACATAAAAGGGTGAGCTCAAATGCTCAGTAAGGGTAAACAAAAGAAATATCAATCACATAATTTTCATAAGAACATAACTTTTTTGGAAATCTTAACCTGCAAAAGAGAGCATAATTTCATAAAATGGGATAAATCATAGTAGTGAAATGAAATCATAACTTAAAACATGAAAATTTGTGGCATTCACACATAATCATAGAGAATCATTTCTTGTTAGTCAAGACTCATTGCCAAGACTATCTTAGTGGACAAAGTCCCTTTCTGAATCGAGCAACCCTCGTTTCAGTCCTGTTTCACTGAACCGGTATAACCTACCATTCCAGCCATGTCTATCTCATGAGATATGAAATCTTTACCCAATGCATTGGAGGGAGATATAGGTCCCACCCATCTCTTAATGAATCCTTTCTTATGTGTGCCACAAAATCATAAATCATACATCATTGCATAACCCCTGTAATAAAAATGGGATTCTTAAACAACATGACATCATAAAACCATTCATATAAGATAAAGGAATTCATAAACATAATTCCATCACAACATAGTCAAATCAATGTAAAAATATGGATAGAAACATAACTCTTTATTATCTTATATGGAAAATAATTTTGATAAAACACTTGAATTGAATTCTTGAGGAAAATATCCTTTCTTCTTCAAAATCAATTTCTTTTCACAAAACATCATGCAACTTTAAAAGAAAGAGATTTTATTGAAAATAGTCATGAAATCTTTTGGAGGAAGCTTCATGAAAATAAGGCTTTATAAAACAGTAGAAATCCGTTCGTGCCGTATAAGTTAAAAAAAACATTCTTCGTACTTTTGTCGGAAAAGTCAAAAAGTACCTCGTACGACAAAAGATTCCTTTCATACATATTACTAAAAACTCACCGAAGGGTAAAAATGGATTTAAACAATTGTAGGTGGATGGAAATAATATTACATTTTGATGAAACATGGATGTGGATGATAAAATACACCCCAGTAAATACTTACGAATAAACAATCTCGGATAAAAATGAGATTGTGATACTTCCCTTACCTTAGGTCCGACTTGCTTTGTAAGTGTCCGAACCTCCTGTATAATGATTTAAATCATGTTATTGACTTATTACAGAATCATATTCATTGTTATGATATCATATATGGTTCGCTTATGACATTATATTACCCGTTCTTTTGTAAATTCCATGTTAAAGAAGCGTTTGGGTAAAATCGTTTCATTTATCGTAGGTGTTTTGACTTGTTGTTCTTGACATCATTATTACTTATATCATGATTTACTTACTTCCAGAATATAAAATATGATTTATATATCATATATATTCAGTATATATATATATAATAGGTAGATAAATAAAATGAAAAACACCGTTCATGGAGACGGTAGTCCGTACGTACGCATGAACGCTGTTTTCCTTTCCTTATTGTCTTGAAATGGAAGTAAGTAGATGACATACATATGTATATATATACATAAATACAGTAGCTTTATAATTTCATATATTTCATTATTATTTCTTATATATACATTATAATCATTCTTAAATGGTTAACATGGAGAATGAATCTCATCGCGTCGTGGAGACGGTATTCCGTACGTACGCACGAGCGATGATATCATTTCTATAAATATTGAATTGAATTGGAGTGGATTATACAATATATCAGAATCAATATGATGTTGTAATGACTATGTATAGTTATTCTTTACACCATTATACCCATCCATGTAAGGTGGTGGTGGAAAATAGATTACACCACGACGTGGAGACGGTATTCCGTACGTACGCACGCGCGGTGATTTCTTTTTCCGTAGGATGGATAGATGGTGAAATAGGGTTGTTTCATACTTATAATAACATATCAGTATATGAGTGATACTTATGTTATTACTTCATAATGAAACAACCTAAGAAGAAGAAGTGGAAGAAGAAATAAAGATGAAAGAATTGGTAACGGTAATTACCTCTTCTTTGAAGTGCCTCTTTGAGACCTCCTCTTAGGGCACTAGAATTGGTCTTTGAGGAAGACCAGAACCTCTAGGATGTTGCTAGGGAAGTGGAGAAGGGATTTTGGCAGGGGTTGGCCGAGCTTGAGTGCTCAAATTGGTGTGAGGAGGAGGGGGAGGAGGTGTCCTTTTATAGGGGAGGAGAGGGGCACCTTAGGAATTCTTAAAAATATTAATTTATAATAAATCTAACCCCACTTAAAAACCTCCAAAAATGACTCATATTCGAAGATTAGATGATATAGGGTTGTAATCTCATCAACCAATCAAATTTAGACATGTTTGGATATTATTTTAAACCTTATCAATTAGATTTAACTCTAAGTTAAATAATTTAACTTTTACCGTGTCTTTTTGTTTTCTTTCACTATATGGTTAATACACTTACTATAACATGCCAAACGAACCCCAAATTGTATATTATTAATACATATATCCTTATCTAAGTCATTTGGCCGAACCTTAGATTTTTAGGAATAAAATAACAATTAATAATATAATATTTGATTTAAAAACTATTTTGTGTCAATTTTGACACTATTTGATATATGATTTTTTTGAAAGTCATAACAAAATTATATATTCTAACCAAGTTGATTAAATCAACACTAATATATCATAGTAACCTAGAAAATTAGTGGAATTCATAAAAAGTCTTAAATTACATTTATTTTGGTATTTATATTATCAATTATGTCAATATTTCATTAATAAGATAATTACTGCATCATCTTTGTGTCATAAATAAATTATATTATATGCTGTCTAAAAATTACAAATAAAATACCATCATGTAGGAAATCTTTTTAGCTTTCTAATGAATATTTATAGTCGAATTTAGTTTATGTATAACCCCATATTAAAAATGATTTACTTATTAAACTTTGATTTTAACTATTTTAACCCTTCTTTAAATAAATTAATAATAAATGTCCTAATCTAATCCAAGTGGGCCTAAATGGTCATATTTTATTCCTAAGTTTGTTTTTGGTCGAATTACACTTGTCCAATAGAATTAGGACATGTGTTAGGGTAATATTAATATCATATTTAGCCTTAGTTACCCTATTTACTATTAACCGTGGTAAAAAAAGTAAAAAGTTACTATTCACCAAAAAATTATTTTCATCTCATTGAACCACATTTTAGTCCTTGATATTAACCGTGTCTCTCGGATTTTCGAAATTCCATTCACAGAAGCGGTAAAATTAAGTTTTATGCAAAATTCCGTTTTTAACCTACCACTTAGTGGTTTCACTATTCATCAAAAATTGAAAGTTTTCAGAAAAATGCCAAAATTTCATCCTAAGCTATATTTCATATTCCGAATTCAAAAATGAAGTCTATTTTACCAAATTCATAACATAGAAGTTGCATTAATTAATTTTATAATTAAATCCCGCTGTTAAAACAAATAGCGTGTTTTTTTTAAGAAACAAAATCTATCAAAAGATTGACACTTGATTATGTCTGGTTTAAATGTGAAATTACAAACAATGACCAACATTGTATTAAATTGTAAAAATATATTCTAAATATACTTTAAAACCACTCAAATTAATAATTTATCACTATTAATTATTTCGATTAAAAAAGTTGTTTTTAATTATAATTTAGTAATTTTCACTATTCATTAGAATATGGAAGTTATCCGAAAAGTACCAAAATTTCACCTTAGGCTAAATTCGATACTCCGAATCCAAAAATGAATTCCATTTTGAAAAATAAAATTTACAAAATTTCCAAAAAGTGGTTATTACTATTCATAACGGCTAGTTTTAATAATATTTTAATAGCATATCGTTGTTTCGTGAAACTCAGTATTGCGTACTACACACGCTATCGAGGAAGGTCGCGATTGCGTGTAACGGAAGGAAAGTCAAGGATGCGTATTGTGAAAGCTTCTTTTGTTGTAGCGTACAACACAAGACATTAATGAAATTAAAAAGAATATTTTTCATAAAATCTTGGGGCGTTACATTCTACCCCCCTTAAAATGAATTTCGCCCTCGAAATTCGTCGGGGTTATAAATGGTTTACTATTCAAAATTTTCTTTGATAGAAACCCACATCGTAAAAAGGAATACCAAAACATGGCTTTAAAAACTAAAGTATGAAATGTAACGATTACCCAAATATACTAATCACTGGGTTTCCACATAGGTGAAAATATGGATATGGAAGAAAAATCTAACCATCATGTTCTGATGGAGAGTGGTAGAGAACATGGCTATGGAAAAGCCAGTAATCACAAATCCATAGATTTGTGATGATATAAGGTACCATCTGATTCATCAGGTATAAGATCACTAGGAAAACATTTTTGGTTTTCAAGATCATTTCCCTAAAGTTGAAAATTTGCTTAGAATAAATACTTACTTTATTTTGGTAAAATATCACTTTTGTTCGTGCCTTGAACAATTTCTACTTCATATCTTAAATAAATGAAGTTGAATTTGTTATTCGTGATGTGTTAGCAGATCATGTGATAGAATGACAGGTCATTCCATCTGTCTCAAACAAAAGGTTAGCAAAACTTATATACATAAGTCGATCTATAGTGAGATTAATCATATATGGTTCCTAAAATGGACTTATACTTCATATATCATACTTCTTAATATAATAAAACTAGTTTCTACTAAACAGGGACTTCCTGTAGGTCAGTGGTAGGCGATAAAGGCCAGTCGCACTTCGGTTGTGGGTTCGATTCCTACAGCCTTGTCCGAAGCGATGGGCTGTCGCCCGTCCTGCAGGTTGTCCTTTTTCTAAAACTACGTTAATATAACATCCCATCAATAATATCGAAAATCTTCTATCCTTAAACAATACTGACTTATGTCCAACATAATCCAGTCTAATCTTTAGGCTTATACATAATACTGCAGTCCACTCTCATTATATAGTGACAACGATTACCAGAGATTTAATACTGTCGTTGATCCCCACATATCATAAGATATGTCTTGTTGGTCACATTCCAAATATTCAAAGTCCTTAATCGTGTATTCTCTTGAATACCTTAGTGAAAACATGAGTGCAGTTAAAAGTTAACACTTTCCACATACCACAATCCTCAAAATTCTATATACTCAAACCATGATATCACTTAGTCCTTATATCAATCATGAGCTCATGAATACTATCAAACATTTAATTTTCTCCTTATCCCTTCATTATGCGCATATCATCTACATTCCAAAAATATCTGAATAACCTTTCATGGATACTGGTAACATTAATCATATACTTTCAAAACACAAGGAAAGACAACAGTGTAACAATCCATAGATGTCTCTTTATTCCAAAATTACACATGATAAACATGTAATCATTCCACTACATTCTCAAACCATTGACCGAGCTTCAAAAATTCTTTCATCTCACATATCATTTGTAGTCTCTTCATCATCATCCACATAAATACTACCCATATGACCATACTGATTCTCTTCATGAGTCTTTCCCTTAGGGCATTTGTTTGCATAATGCCCATACATTCCACATTTAAAACACTTAACCATTTTTGATGTCGTAGCAATACCATTATCCCCATCCATGGTGTTAACCGACCCTTTTCCTTTGCACTTACTTGCTTTGTGTCCTTCTTTTCCACACCCAAAGCATCTTCCAGTTCCCTTGAAACATTCTCCTTGATGCCTCTTCCCACATGATTTACATAGGGGAAATTGAACTTTCTTTCCTCTATGATCATCATGGAACTCCATCTTTCTCTTATTAGTCGAGTCAGGAAACTTACCAAATTTTACTTTATTGATCATGTTGTGAGATTGCTGATTCGGCATAATAATGATGTTTGGACATCCAAATCCCATTTCATTTGGTTGCTCATGAAGAATATCATTCCATTGTCCATCATATCCTCCATTATTGTGAATCATCTTGTTTCCAGCCATTTTCTAAAACCCAAACAGAATAGTGTTAGATGCAAAAATCGTAATAAAGGGGGAGTAACTTAAATATCTATAATCTTTGGTTTAATCTAATATCGTTACCATAGTTCTAGAACTATATCCTATACGTATACTTATCCTTAGGGGCATCCCTAGACATACCTTAGAAATATCTCTAGGGATCTCACTAACGTTTTCGCATCCTAGTTTCCAAAGGTTGACTAAACCTTTCCTCTGATACCAACTGTAGAGACCCGAAGCTTATCGTACATGAACATTATATTACTTTTGCGGAATACTTAGTACATAACAAAAACACACACACAAGGACCGTAATAGTTTAGTGTCTTTGGAAACTCGGAACGTAATCTTCTAATCATGGTCAAAGTTCTTCAATATCTCCCATAAAGGTCATCCCTTTTTTTTTACCTAAAACCTTTCTTTATATCCTGGGGAAAAGAAAACATAAAAGGGTGAGCTCAAATGCTCAGTAAGGGTAAACAAAAGAAATATCAATCACATAATTTTCATAAGAACATAACTTTTTTGGAAATCTTAACCTGCAAAAGAGAGCATAATTTCATAAAATGGGATAAATCATAGTAGTGAAATGAAATCATAACTTAAAACATGAAACTTTGTGGCATTCACACATAATCATAGAGAATCATTTCTTGTTAGTCAAGACTCATTGCCAAGACTATCTTAGTGGACAAAGTCCCTTTCTGAATCGAGCAACCCTCGTTTCAGTCCTCTTTCACTGAACCGATATAACCTACCATTCCAGCCATGTCTATCTCATGAGATATGAAATCTTTACCCAATGCATTGGAGGGAGATATAGGTCCCACCCATATCTTAATGAATCCTTTCTTATGTGTGCCACAAAATCATAAATCATACATCATTGCATAACCCCTGTAATAAAAATGGGATTCTTAAACAACATGACATCATAAAACCATTCATATAAGATAAAGGAATTCATAAACATAATTCCATCACAACATAGTCAAATCAATGTAAAAATATGGATAGAAAAAGAACTCTTTATTATCTTAGATGGAAAATAATTTTGATAAAACACTTGAATTGAATTCTTGAGGAAAATATCCTTTCTTCTTCAAAATCAATTTCTTTTCACAAAACATCATGCAACTTTAAAAGAAAGAGATTTTATTGAAAATAGTCATGAAATCTTTTGGAGTAAGCTTCATGAAAATAAGGCTTTATAAAACAGTAGAAATCCGTTCGTGCCGTATAAGTTAAAAAAAAACATTCTTCGTACTTTTGTCGGAAAAGTCAAAAAGTACCTCGTACGACAAAAGATTCCTTTCATACATATTACTAAAAACTCACCGAAGGGTAAAAATGGATTTAAACAATTGTAGGTGGATGGAAATAATATTACATTTTGATGAAACATGGATGTGGATGATAAAATACACCCCAGTAAATACTTACGAATAAACAATCTCGGATAAAAATGAGATTGTGATATTTCCCTTACCTTAGGTCCGACTTGCTTTGTAAGTGTCCGAACCTCCTGTATAATGATTTAAATCATGTTATTGACTTATTACAGAATCATATTCATTGTTATGATATCATATATGGTTCGCTTATGACATTATATTACCCGTTCTTTTGTAAATTCCATGTTAAAGAAGCGTTTTGGGTAAAATCGTTTCATTTATCGTAGGTGTTTTGACTTGTTGTTCTTGACATCATTATTACTTATATCATGATTTACTTACTTCCAGAATATAAAATATGATTTATATATCATATATATTCAGTATATATATATATATATAATAGGTAGATAAATAAAATGAAAAACACCGTTCATGGAGACGGTAGTCCGTACGTACGCATGAACGCTGTTTTCCTTTCCTTATTGTCTTGAAATGGAAGTAAGTAGATGACATACATATGTATATATATACATAAATCCAGTAGCTTTATAATTTCATATATTTCATTATTATTTCTTATATATACATTATAATCATTCTTAAATGGTTAACATGGAGAATGAATCTCATCGCGTCGTGGAGACGGTATTCCGTACGTACGCACGAGCGATGATATCATTTCTATAAATATGGAATTGAATTGGAGTGGATTATACAATATATCAGAATCAATATGATGTTGTAATAACTATGTATAGTTATTCTTTACACCATTATACCCATCCATGTAAGGTGGTGGTGGAAAATAGATTACACCACGGCGTGGAGACGGTATTCCGTACGTACGCACGCGCGGTGATTTCTTTTTCCGTAGGATGGATAGATGGTGAAATAGGGTTGTTTCATACATATAATAACATATCAGTATATGAGTGATACTGATGTTATTACTTCATAATGAAACAACCTAAGAAGAAGAAGTGGAAGAAGAAATAAAGATGAAAGAATTGGTAACGGTAATTACCTCTTCTTTGAAGTGCCTCTTTGAGACCTCCTCTTAGGGCACTAGAATTGGTCTTTGAGGAAGACCAGAACCTCTAGGATGTTTCTAGGGAAGTGGAGAAGGGATTTTGGCAGGGGTTGGCCGAGCTTGAGTGCTCAAATTGGTGTGAGGAGGAGGGGGAGGAGGTGTCCTTTTATAGGGGAGGAGAGGGGCACCTTAGGAATTCTTAAACATATTAATTTATAATAAATCTAACCCCACTTAAAAACCTCCAAAAATGACTCATATTCGAAGATTAGATGAGATAGGGTTGTAATCTCATCAACCAATCAAATTTAGACATGTTTGGATATTATTTTAAACCTTATCAATTAGATTTAACTCTAAGTTAAATAATTTAACTTTTACCGTGTCTTTTTGTTTTCTTTCACTATATGGTTAATACACTTACTATAACATGCCAAACGAACCCCAAATTGTATATTATTAATACATATATCCTTATCTAAGTCATTTGGCCGAACCTTAGATTTTTAGGAATAAAATAACAATTAATAATATAATATTTGATTTAAAAACTATTTTGTGTCAATTTTGACACTATTTGATATATGATTTTTTTGAAAGTCATAACAGAATTATATATTCGAACCAAGTTGATTAAATCAACACTAATATATCATAGTAACCTAGAAAATTAGTGGAATTCATAAAAAGTCTTAAATTACATTTATTTTGGTATTTATATTATCAATTATGTCAATATTTCATTAATAAGATAATTACTGCATCATCTTTGTGTCATAAATAAATTATATTATATGCTGTCTAAAAATTACAAATAAAATACCATCATGTAGGAAATCTTTTTATCTTTCTAATGAATATTTATAGTCGAATTTAGCTTATGTATAACCCCATATTAAAAATTATTTACTTATTAAACTTTGATTTTAACTATTTTAACCCTTCTTTAAATAAATTAATAATAAATGTCCTAATCTAATCCAAGTGGGCCTAAATGGTCATATTTTATTCCTAAGTTTGTTTTTGGTCGAATTACACTTGTCCAATAGAATTAGGACATGTGTTAGGGTAATATTAATATCATATTTACCCTTAGTTACCCTATTTACTATTAACCGTGGTAAAAAAAGTAAAAAGTTACTATTCACCAAAAAATTATTTTCATCTCATTGAACCACATTTTAGTCCTTGATATTAACCGTGTCTCTCGGATTTTCGAAATTCCATTCACAGAAGCGGTAAAATTAAGTTTTATGCAAAATTCCGTTTTTAACCTACCACTTAGTGGTTTCACTATTCATCAAAAATTGAAAGTTTTCAGAAAAATGCCAAAATTTCATCCTAAGCTATATTTCATATTCCGAATTCAAAAATGAAGTCTATTTTACCAAATTCATAACATAGAAGTTGCATTAATTAATTTTATAATTAAATCCCGCTGTTAAAACAAATAGCGTGTTTTTTTTAAGAAACAAAATCTATCAAAAGATTGACACTTGATTATGTCTGGTTTAAATGTGAAATTACAAACAATGACCAACATTGTATTAAATTGTAAAAATATATTCTAAATATACTTTAAAACCACTCAAATTAATAATTTATCACTATTAATTATTTCGATTAAAAAAGTTGTTTTTAATTATAATTTAGTAATTTTCACTATTCATTAGAATATGAAAGTTATCCGAAAAGTACCAAAATTTCACCTTAGGCTAAATTCGATACTCCGAATCCAAAAATGAATTCCATTTTGAAAAATAAAATTTACAAAATTTCCAAAAAGTGGTTATTACTATTCATAACGGCTAGTTTTAATAATATTTTAATAGCATATCGTTGTTTCGTGAAACTCAGAATTGCGTACTACACACGCTATCGAGGAAGGTTGCGATTGCGTGTAACGGAAGGAAAGTCAAGGATGCGTATTGTGAAAGCTTCTTTTGTTGTAGCGTACAACACAAGACATTAATGAAATTAAAAAGAATATTTTTCATAAAATCTTGGGGCGTTACATTCTACCCCCCTTAAAATGAATTTCGCCCTCGAAATTCGTCGGGGTTATAAATGGTTTACTATTCAAAATTTTCTTTGATAGAAACCCACATCGTAAAAAGGAATACCAAAACATGGCTTTAAAAACTAAAGTATGAAATGTAACGATTACCCAAATATACTAATCACTGGGTTTCCACATAGGTGAAAATATGGATATGGAAGAAAAATCTAACCATCATGTTCTGATGGAGAGTGGTAGAGAACATGGCTATGGAAAAGCCAGTAATCACAAATCCATAGATTTGTGATGATATAAGGTACCATCTGATTCATCAGGTATAAGATCACTAGGAAAACATTTTTGGTTTTCAAGATCATTTCCCTAAAGTTGAAAATTTGCTTAGAATAAATACTTACTTTATTTTGGTAAAATATCACTTTTGTTCGTGCCTTGAACAATTTCTACTTCATCTCTTAAATAAATGAAGTTGAATTTGTTATTCGTGATGTGTTAGCAGATCATGTGATAGAATGACAGGTCATTCCATCTGTCTCAAACAAAAGGTTAGCAAAACTTATATACATAAGTCGATCTATAGTGAGATTAATCATATATGGTTCCTAAAATGGACTTATACTTCATATATCATACTGCTTAATATAATAAAACTAGTTTCTACTAAACAGGGACTTCCTGTAGGTCAGTGGTAGGCGATAAAGGCCAGTCGCACTTCGGTTGTGGGTTCGATTCCTACAGCCTTGTCCGAAGCGATGGGCTGTCGCCCGTCCTGCAGGTTGTCCTTTTTCTAAAACTACGTTAATATAACATCCCATCAATAATATCGAAAATCTTCTATCCTTAAACAATACTGACTTATGTCCAACATAATCCAGTCTAATCTTTAGGCTTATACATAATACTGCAGTCCACTCTCATAATATAGTGACAACGATTACCAGAGATTTAATACTGTCGTTGATCCCCACATATCATAAGATATGTCTTGTTGGTCACATTCCAAATATTCAAAGTCCTTAATCGTGTATTCTCTTGAATACCTTAGTGAAAACATGAGTGCAGTTAAAAGTTAACACTTTCCACATACCAAAATCCTCAAAATTCTATATACTCAAACCATGATATCACTTAGTCCTTATATCAATCATGAGCTCATGAATACTATCAAACATTTAATTTTCTCCTTATCCCTTCATTATGCGCATATCATCTACATTCCAAAAATATCTGAATAACCTTTCATGGATACTGGTAACATTAATCATATACTTTCAAAACACAAGGAAAGACAACAGTGTAACAATCCATAGATGTCTCTTTATTCCAAAATTACACATGATAAACATGTAATCATTCCACTACATTCTCAAACCATTGACCGAGCTTCAAAAATTCTTTCATCTCACATATCATTTGTAGTCTCTTCATCATCATCCACATAAATACTACCCATATGACCATACTGATTCTCTTCATGAGTCTTTCCCTTAGGGAATTTGTTTGCATAATGCCCATACATTCCACATTTAAAACACTTAACCATTTTTGATGTCGTAGCAATACCATTATCCCCATCCATGGTGTTAACCGACCCTTTTCCTTTGCACTTACTTGCTTTGTGTCCTTCTTTTCCACACCCAAAGCATCTTCCAGTTCCCTTGAAACATTCTCCTTGATGCCTCTTCCCACATGATTTACATAGGGGAAATTGAACTTTCTTTCCTCTATGATCATCATGGAACTCCATCTTTCTCTTATTAGTCGAGTCAGGAAACTTACCAAATTTTACTTTATTGATCATGTTGTGAGATTGCTGATTCGGCATAATAATGATGTTTGGACATCCAAATCCCATTTCATTTGGTTGCTCATGAATAATATCATTCCATTGTCCATCATATCCTCCATTATTGTGAATCATCTTGTTTCCAGCCATTTTCTAAAACCCAAACAGAATAGTGTTAGATGCAAAAATCGTAATAAAGGGGGAGTAACTTAAATATCTATCATCTTTGGTTTAATCTAATATCGTTACCATAGTTCTAGAACTATATCCTATACGTATACTTATCCTTAGGGGCATCCCTAGACATACCTTAGAAATATCTCTAGGGATCTCACTAACGTTTTCGCATCCTAGTTTCCAAAGGTTGACTAAACCTTTCCTCTGATACCAACTGTAGAGACCCGAAGCTTATCGTACATGAACATTATATTACTTTTGCGGAATACTTAGTACATAACAAAAACACACACACAAGGACCGTAATAGTTTAGTGTCTTTGGAAACTCGGAACGTAATCTTCTAATCATGGTCAAAGTTCTTCAATATCTCCCATAAAGGTCATCCCTTTTTTTTTACCTAAAACCTTTCTTTATATCCTGGGGAAAAGAAAACATAAAAGGGTGAGCTCAAATGCTCAGTAAGGGTAAACAAAAGAAATATCAATCACATAATTTTCATAAGAACATAACTTTTTTGGAAATCTTAACCTGCAAAAGAGAGCATAATTTCATAAAATGGGATAAATCATAGTAGTGAAATGAAATCATAACTTAAAACATGAAACTTTGTGGCATTCACACATAATCATAGAGAATCATTTCTTGTTAGTCAAGACTCATTGCCAAGACTATCTTAGTGGACAAAGTCCCTTTCTGAATCGAGCAACCCTCGTTTCAGTCCTGTTTCACTGAACCGATATAACCTACCATTCCAGCCATGTCTATCTCATGAGATATGAAATCTTTACCCAATGCATTGGAGGGAGATATAGGTCCCACCCATATCTTAATGAATCCTTTCTTATGTGTGCCACAAAATCATAAATCATACATCATTGCATAACCCCTGTAATAAAAATGGGATTCTTAAACAACATGACATCATAAAACCATTCATATAAGATAAAGGAATTCATAAACATAATTCCATCACAACATAGTCAAATCAATGTAAAAATATGGATAGAAACAGAACTCTTTATTATCTTAGATGGAAAATAATTTTGATAAAACACTTGAATTGAATTCTTGAGGAAAATATCCTTTCTTCTTCAAAATCAATTTCTTTTCACAAAACATCATGCAACTTTAAAAGAAAGAGATTTTATTGAAAATAGTCATGAAATCTTTTGGAGTAAGCTTCATGAAAATAAGGCTTTATAAAACAGTATAAATCCGTTCGTGCCGTATAAGTTAAAAAAAAACATTCTTCGTACTTTTGTTGGAAAAGTCAAAAAGTACCTCGTACGACAAAAGATTCCTTTCATACATATTACTAAAAACTCACCGAAGGGTAAAAATGGATTTAAACAATTGTAGGTGGATGGAAATAATATTACATTTTGATGAAACATGGATGTGGATGATAAAATACACCCCAGTAAATACTTACGAATAAACAATCTCGGATAAAAATGAGATTGTGATATTTCCCTTACCTTAGGTCCGACTTGCTTTGTAAGTGTCCGAACCTCCTGTATAATGATTTAAATCATGTTATTGACTTATTACAGAATCATATTCATTGTTATGATATCATATATGGTTCTCTTATGACATTATATTACCCGTTCTTTTGTAAATTCCATGTTAAAGAAGCGTTTTGGGTAAAATCGTTTCATTTATCGTAGGTGTTTTGACTTGTTGTTCTTGACATCATTATTACTTATATCATGATTTACTTACTTCCAGAATATAAAATATGATTTATATATCATATATATTCAGTATATATATATATATAATAGGTAGATAAATAAAATGAAAAACACCGTTCATGGAGACGGTAGTCCGTACGTACGCATGAACGCTGTTTTCCTTTCCTTATTGTCTTGAAATGGAAGTAAGTAGATGACATACATATGTATATATATACATAAATCCAGTAGCTTTATAATTTCATATATTTCATTATTATTTCTTATATATACATTATAATCATTCTTAAATGGTTAACATGGAGAATGAATCTCATCGCGTCGTGGAGACGGTATTCCGTACGTACGCACGAGCGATGATATCATTTCTATAAATATGGAATTGAATTGGAGTGGATTATACAATATATCAGAATCAATATGATGTTGTAATAACTATGTATAGTTATTCTTTACACCATTATACCCATCCATGTAAGGTGGTGGTGGAAAATAGATTACACCACGGCGTGGAGACGGTATTCCGTACGTACGCACGCGCGGTGATTTCTTTTTCCGTAGGATGGATAGATGGTGAAATAGGGTTGTTTCATACTTATAATAACATATCAGTATATGAGTGATACTGATGTTATTACTTCATAATGAAACAACCTAAGAAGAAGAAGTGGAAGAAGAAATAAAGATGAAAGAATTGGTAACGGTAATTACCTCTTCTTTGAAGTGCCTCTTTGAGACCTCCTCTTAGGGCACTAGAATTGGTATTTGAGGAAGACCAGAACCTCTAGGATGTTTCTAGGGAAGTGGAGAAGGGATTTTGGCAGGGGTTGGCCGAGCTTGAGTGCTCAAATTGGTGTGAGGAGGAGGGGGAGGAGGTGTCCTTTTATAGGGGAGGAGAGGGGCACCTTAGGAATTCTTAAAAATATTAATTTATAATAAATCTAACCCCACTTAAAAACCTCCAAAAATGACTCATATTCGAAGATTAGATGAGATAGGGTTGTAATCGCATCAACCAATCAAATTTAGACATGTTTGGATATTATTTTAAACCTTATCAATTAGATTTAACTCTAAGTTAAATAATTTAACTTTTACCGTGTCTTTTTGTTTTCTTTCACTATATGGTTAATACACTTACTATAACATGCCAAACGAACCCCAAATTGTATATTATTAATACATATATCCTTATCTAAGTCATTTGGCCGAACCTTAGATTTTTAGGAATAAAATAACAATTAATAATATAATATTTGATTTAAAAACTATTTTGTGTCAATTTTGACACTATTTGATATATGATTTTTTTGAAAGTCATAACAGAATTATATATTCGAACCAAGTTGATTAAATCAACACTAATATATCATAGTAACCTAGAAAATTAGTGGAATTCATAAAAAGTCTTAAATTACATTTATTTTGGTATTTATATTATCAATTATGTCAATATTTCATTAATAAGATAATTACTGCATCATCTTTGTGTCATAAATAAATTATATTATATGCTGTCTAAAAATTACAAATAAAATACCATCATGTAAGAAATCTTTTTAGATTTCTAATGAATATTTATAGTCTAATTTAACTTATGTATAACCCCATATTAAAAATGATTTACTTATTAAACTTTGATTTTCACTATTTTAACCCTTCTTTAAATAAATTAATAATAAATGTCCTAATCTAATCCAAGTGGGCCTAAATGGTCATATTTTATTCCTAAGTTTGTTTTTGGTCGAATTACACTTGTCCAATAGAATTAGGACATGTGTTAGGGTAATATTAATATCATATTTACCCTTAGTTACCCTATTTACTATTAACCGTGGTAAAAAAAGTAAAAAGTTACAATTCACCAAAAAATTATTTTCATCTCATTGAACCACATTTTAGTCCTTGATATTTACCGTGTCTCTCGGATTTTCGAAATTCCATTCACAGAAGCGGTAAAATTAAGTTTTATGCAAAATTCCGTTTTTAACCTACCACTTAGTGGTTTCACTATTCATCAAAAATTGAAAGTTTTCAGAAAAATGCCAAAATTTCATCCTAAGCTATATTTCATATTCCGAATTCAAAAATGAAGTCTATTTTACCAAATTCATAACATAGAAGTTGCATTAATTAATTTTATAATTAAATCCCGCTGTTAAAATAAATAGCGTGTTTTTTTTAAGAAACAAAATCTATCAAAAGATTGACACTTGATTATGTCTGGTTTAAATGTGAAATTACAAACAATGACCAACATTGTATTAAATTGTAAAAATATATTCTAAATATACTTTAAAACCACTCAAATTAATAATTTATCACTATTAATTATTTCGATTAAAAAAGTTGTTTTTAATTATAATTTAGTAATTTTCACTATTCATTAGAATATGAAAGTTATCCGAAAAGTACCAAAATTTCACCTTAGGCTAAATTCGATACTCCGAATCCAAAAATGAATTCCATTTTGAAAAATAAAATTTACAAAATTTCCAAAAAGTGGTTATTACTATTCATAACGGCTAGTTTTAATAATATTTTAATAGCATATCGTTGTTTCGTGAAACTCAGTATTGCGTACTACACACGCTATCGAGGAAGGTCGCGATTGCATGTAACGGAAGGAAAGTCAAGGATGCGTATTGTGAAAGCTTCTTTTGTTGTAGCGTACAACACAAGACATTAATGAAATTAAAAAGAATATTTTTCATAAAATCTTGGGGCGTTACATCCATATTATAATATATCTAAATAGAATAAAATACAGGAAGATGTAATTAAATAAAATAATTTAGTGAAATAAAAATAATGAATATTTTTATAAAATGTGGCCAATGCTAGTTTATAAATGAATGAACGAATGTCATGGTGATGTTACACAACTAAAACAAGTAAAAAGTATATTAGGATTTTCAATATAGGAAAATATGTGGCTCAAATAAGGGAAAACAATTCATAAGGAAATCTCCATGAGCATACTGATCTCTAACTCAGTATTTAGTTGCTAACTCCAGGTACAAGCATACAAAAACAAGAAAGGTCCATGAACCTACAAACAAGATAGGTCTTCCTGGGTAACCAAATGCAATGAAATCCTGAGTAGGGAGTGAGATATAAATCTCAGTAGGTCAGCACCATCAGTGTCCAACCCAATCCAAGATAGGAATAATAATAGAAAAATTTACTTTTATAGAAAACTGATAAAATGATTTAATAGGTAAATAACACCCATATATGTTTTTAATGGATAAATGATGGTGATACCTGATTCATCACGTATCTAGGTTGTGTTTTATCCGGTCACTATATACATATTATATTTATATATATTCTATATCAATAATTGGGTAAGAATTCCTCCCATACATACTTTTATATCGATGTTTTTACAGGTGTGGGTAAGCATTCATACCACCCATATCTATATAATAAGTTGGAATGAGATAATAATGCCTCCCATCTATAAAGAGAAGACAACTAAAATTGTGTACGAATTCCTCCCATCCAAATATGAATAGAAGATAAAACTACTGTAAGGTAAGACTGCCTCCCACCCAAACATATATATATTGGGATGAGGTAAGAATGCATCCCATCCATAATCATTCAAAATAGTGGCATTGGGTAACAAATCCTCTCATCCATAACCTTTTTTTCATATATTTAATTATAATGTAACACATAAGGATGTACCTCTTGTGAATTTAAAATTCTGATAACATATTAATTATAAGAAACCATGTTCACATTTACTCTTAATCCAAACCATTTTACGCATTTTAAAGAATAAAATTACAAATTGATCACATTTATTTCAAATATTCTAGGTAAGGGCCTCTTATGCTTTTCATTGTCTTTAATATATTCCATTAATAGTATCATTTTTATATAAACCTTTTGATATAATTCAACCAATTCATCATGGATTAACCATTTATTCATGACATACCATTGGGTATGAGTCATCCTACTCAAGGACATTCTAACTCAATACAACTAAACCTGGAAAATTGATTTAAGGGTTAAAATATTTTGTTCATTCCTATTAATGGATGCCACAATCTTATTTATTCCATCATAGTCATGTCTGTTTGATCCTCAGGTCATAAGGACAATTCCATATAATAGTTAATCCAGAACTAATTAGATGTTCTATACAACGAGAATTTGACCATTATAGGGAAACTCATATAGGAACATACACAAGGTTCATGTAATAAATATGCTACAAGAAATTCCATAAACAAAGTAGTAAGAATTCCATGAGACCAAGACAATAATCCATGCATTCTATAACAAAATAGATATCACTATGAGTTTTTTTAGATAGCGCACATCTGTTGGAGGGGTTTTATAATAAGACCATGAACATTATAATCATAAAAATAATTCAACACTTTTAATCATTTCAAAAACTTTATAAAGTAATATTTTCAACTGAAAATAGTTCTAAATTTATTAGGAACTAATAATGTTGTAATAAGGAATTAATTAATGCATTACTAAAATTAAGGGTCTTGGAAAGGCACTCTACCAGAAGGGGGAACCATGCTAAATATTTCGGATCCTGGCACTTTATAACTAAATTATACTGCTTCCCCACATAGCATATGCACCTTCACATACAAGTAAGGAATCTTATACCCTATTCACATACCTGTATGGCCATTAAAATGTGAAATGGGATCCTTAAATATATACTTATATGTATATACCCATATCCTCTAACCACTCACCTACATATGCATGTTCATATATATATAGTCACACATATCCCCATACATGTATATTCAATTACATGGATCAATAAACACATAACAGGGGAACCCACAAATACATATATTCTTACGTACGAATACATAGGTGAGTCTCCATAGACTCGACCACTCGAAACAACATGATATAGTCCGACACACTACTTGATAAAAACCAGGAACCATAAAACACAAAAAATATGCAATATAAGTTGAGTGAAACCACACAATAGAAGAAAACCCTTACCATATATTGTGGCAGTGAACCTATCCAATTTGAAGCACTCGACTTCAGTGGTAGTTATCAGAACACACAATAATAGGTCTCAGGATACCATTCACACAACCCTAAAATGAAAGAAAACGGAAATCCATGTTTAACCTCCACCAAGGGTTTTTTTTGAATCTTATAGACTGATGAAGAGGCCAAAATTCATCCATAAACATGGAGTTGGTGGATTAAAGAACACTACCATGAATCTTTGGGCAAGGAACCAGTGGAATCTGTGGAGAAATAATCATAGAATAGGGGAGTATGGAGAGGTCTTCATGTGTTAAAAGGGAACCCCCATAGGGGTTTTTCTTTGGTCTGTTGAGGGAGAGAGGTGAGGGTGTGTTAGTTTAATATTTTTATTATATTTTAATTTAATTTAATTAAAATTCGTCAAACATGGTATACTGCATGGGTTTCCTATCTGAATGTAAATTATGTGGTGTATATTGTGTGGCTACAACCTCCAAAGAACACAGTGCGGTCTAGTCTCTAGGTTTGGAAAACCGTGCACATCCCATGTGAAATGCCTCTTCCCATGTGAACCAAGAAGCACAATTTTATGTGGAGAGATTCAGGGTTTCTAACTAACTATGAAAACTCTATACTTCTAAAACATATAAAACCCAGCCCCACCTCTTATAGAACATGGCAAGACACCCGGGAAATTTGTCAAACATTCACTCGTTCCAAAAAATATCACCTGAATGTGATCCAACACTCATAATTCTCTTATGAGGATCAGTTTTAAATTCAACTTATTTCATAAATGAAAATGTTCAAAAACATTATGAATTTATTTTTTTTAAAACACGGATCATTATAGGGAAGAAAAAACAGGTTTTTAATGTAAAAACATTGAATAGTTTGTATGTTTTTTTATACACATTCAATGTAAAATTGATTATAATGTACTAAATTTGATTACATAAAAAAAATTTGATCTAATTAAACTTACTATGCAGTTTAATATATATTTTTACCTTCTAAAAAAATTATACGAAAAAGATGTTCTGAATTTAAATTCAGTATTTTTTAACATTAAATAAAAATAAAAAAATTCATCCTAACCAAATATTTAGGTCCCCATATCATATATTAATATTTTTTACATGTCTAATTTTTTTAATTTCCAAAAAACTACAATTAACATAGTTTCTCCACTAAAAATATGTACAACTAACTGATTGAAAATATCTGATTTTATGTGTAATATTGGGTTTGTTCTTATCTTATATCTATCAAATATTTTTGATGAATATAAAAAATATTTTATTTTATATATAATATATATATTACATCAATATCACAATCCAATTGTAATTAATTTATTTTATCTAGGTAAAACTTGTTTGTCAGTATAAAAATGGTATTATATATAAATTGTATTTTTATATTAAATTGGTTCTAATATTCATTTCTAATTAATTATTAACCAATGAATTTATTTAAAAATATGTGTAAACCATATATTTTCATATGATAGTTAGTTATATTCAAACCCATCGATTTAATAACTATGTTATATAATATTATATTAAATAAAATTATTTTAAAAATATATTATTTTTTTATTAAAACTTAGTATTCCATGTAACATAGGCCACTAAAGAAACTTATTGTTGTATGTGATGTATGCTATCTCAATTTCATTTGAATTTCATGAAATAAATTATATTGAATACTATTAAATATATAACAATAATTTAGGATTTTAATTTCCCCTATCTATTTGGTTTTTCATGTCATTAACAATATTGAATGAAAAATTATTACTCTAGATTTCCAGGACATGAAATTCTCCTCAACTTAATTAAATTATTTCCTAAAAGTTTAAACTCGTTCTTTGTGATATATTGTTTTATATTTCATATGATTTCAATCCCACATTATGAGAAGGTCTCACATGAAATCCTCTATAATATATAAAATGGGAATTGGAAAATTCACATGAAATAACTTATTACTATGTATCTATGTAGGATAAAAATATTTTAAGGTATTAATAAATACATGGAGTAAAATAATAAATATTAATAGGTTTTGATTGAGTTCATCGATTAAAAACAAGTGAAAGAACAATGGATCATTGAGATAATTAAATTTATAAATATGTGATACATTAAAAGACCATTGGTTCAACAAAAAATAATTTATTATGGAATTTTTTTAGATGATTTCCCTCAGGTTTATATACTCTTTTAATGCCTATGTATATAAGAAAATTTACATCGATGATAAATTTTAAATTCATATTTACAGTATTTTTTTTTTCAACAATCCAAATCTACATCATCCCTTACATCATGAAATGGGTATCCAATATTACCGTTTACCACATAATCACTTAAATAAGTATTTAATGTATCATAAGGCCCATAAAAGAGGGAAACATTTATACTTGTCTCTTGATATTCTCTAAGGACCATAGGGTTAATAAATTGATATCTTAAACCAGAAAGTTATACTATTGGTTCATCATTAATATTTATACTTCAAAATTCCTTAACTAAAAACAATGACATATTAACTAGGAAATTTTGTAGGTATGTAGTTGGCATGAAACCCATGTCATCCTTCGATCCTAGTTTAGAGACCCATGACCATTATGATCTGTACTATTTTTTACCCATCATACATTATTTTCATCAATTTATTTTCATATTTGTCCTTCCATGGTCTAGGGATTAACCATACAATCATTTATAAGATTTATATGTCCTGACACATCTTCTTCAATTTAAAACTCTTTAGTCTTAACATAGTTCATTCATTATCAAAATAAATTATAATGGTTTTAAATAGAATTTGAATTAGAATTTTCATATCCCACAATGATTTCAAACCATGTGTGAGGTAAGATTCATTTTTGGGTTCCAAGTCATGATGAGTTAGGCCTAACGGGCCTTGTTGGAATTGTTACCCCGAGGTGCATCTCTTACAAAACCACATCCACTTTCAGTAAATATACAGAGGTGAATAGATATAAATACCCATATAATCTTTATTGTAAACTATTTCTAGGATGTTTTTCATATATTTGTTATAAAGTTATACCTTAGGGCTATGTTCTCTAATATATGTTTTCCTAGATATAGTTCCCAAGGTTTCTACTGATCTTCCATTCATATGAACTGTAGTGACCATAACCCATAATGTCTGTAGCAAGTGTCTACAACCATTACATTTTCACAATTACCATGAATAAAATCTAAATTGATTGATATATTTAGTAGTCTTGGAAAAGTATATCCAAACATGAGTCTTGTATTAGAAATGAATAAACTGATTACAAGATATTTATTTTCTCCATCAAGGATGATATCATTATTACGTATCGTGTATAATTAAATATCCTTATTCATAAACATTTTGGATTCATGGGGATAGAAACATTGTAAGGGTGAGATTTATGGATCAGTAAGGGTAAATTATAGTATAATCACTAATGAATCAATGTGAATAATAATTATGGCTTGGTAAAAAACTGCACACACATACCACAAGATCAAAAAATTAGGAATCGAGTGAATTAAAAATATGGAAAGGTAATAGATAGAAAATAATTCTATTCAAATGAATAGATATGGAGAAATAAATATTCCATGGTAATAAATTGAAACACATTAAATTTAATCCATCAGATGAAAATAATATTAATCCCCTGATATGTATACGTAAAATGTAATAGATAAATAATAACTCAAATAAAATTATGTAAATTATTGTTTATTGGATGTCATATATATGGAACATGAAAAACCATATTGTCAAGATCAAACCTCTAGAAACATTAAACCATGGGTGTAAAGAAATCAATTCTCTGTGAAAACAAACTAAATAGGGTTTTCACCAAATAATTTAATCTAATTAGACAATCAATGCATCATGGGGATTTTTATTAACCAATCCCCAACACGTAGGTATAATTATTAACATCCCCAACCTATTTCTTTGATTTCCGAATCATTACTCTTATAGAAGAAACAATATTCAATATCAAATATCTATATTGAACAAAGGAATTATTTTTATCAGTATTTCCCAATATAACCTAATAAATTTAAAACTAAACACCATATAAAAATTGGTATATAGTTTTGAATATAATAACACCCACAAAAACTGATATAAATATTTATGGTAAATTCAATGCCAAATAAACATAGGAACAATAATATTTAATAGAGTCTAAAATGAATTAATAACTTGAATGTGAATATTATCATTTTTCCAACCATTCCTAAACCCTCTAGAAGAATAATAAGCTCATTATCAATATGACATATCCTTAGTGCAATATGATTAAAGGTTTCTTGTTGGTGATGGATAGAAATAATATAAAAACTATCCATCAAAAATATATTTTAAAATAAAATTTGAAAATACATTTAGAAAAAATTTCATTTAAAATGTAATTTTAAAATATAAAAAGGAAGATTCAATGAAATAACGGTAGGTAAATACGTAAATGTCATGTGAGGTATAGAGAATATTCCTTTTTTGTGTGCTAAAAAGGATTTAAAAAATCTTTGTTCAGAAGAACATAAGAGGATTCCATTTAAAACATTAGTAAAAGACATAAATAAAAAAATTTATTTAATAGAATAATTATGGAATGGTTAAAAACATTTTTTGATTTTTTTTATAAAATGTGTTTTTAGAACAGTGATGTTACATTGACTAAAGAGAGAATGAAATCTGGTTTTCATAAAAATAATTGATAAAACATTTTATATAACAAAAAGTTTTTAAATGGTTCTATTACATGATACATTTCATGAATAACTAGATGAGATGAAAATATGTTGTTTTATTAATCAATTATTAAATAATTTCCTCTAATGGAAATTCAAGTGAAAATTATCCCAACCAAAATGATATTGTAAATTAAACCCTATAAATAATTTTAATGTTGGAGTGAGAATTTATCAACTAGATGATTATGAATATCAACTAAAAATACACATTATGAAGGGTAAATATATCTATAGACAGTCAATTTAATTATACACAAAATCTTAATATATAATAGATAACTAAGTAGTTTTATGACCCAATAAAAATAAAATAGGTTATGAAATAATTTTCAACATTGTGACTTTTATGTCCAATAACATTATATGAAATGATTAAAATTGAAACCCCAAATTCCATGAAGAATGAAATAATAATGATATTATATTACAGAGTAGAAGTATGTAATCCATATATAAAAATTCATTGCACAAAAATAAAGGGATTATTTTTAATATAAATTTAATAATAACAAAATTATGTGATACTTCAAAGATAATCGTTAATAAAATTAAAAAATAATATAAAATTTAATCATTAAAAAGAGTCCCACAAAACATTGAAACATTTGAACCATATTCTACATGATGGAAAAATTTTAAACCCAATTTCTAATATCATGATAATAAATAAATTCATTATATAAAATATCGATGTTATTTATATACGCCATATATATTAAACATGGTGCATAACAAAAATATGTCTTAATATAATGTAAATTGAGATGAAATCCCATACCGTGTGTTTCCTTTGAGGTGAAAATCCATTAAAATATAGTACACTTTGTTTTACCATGTCAGGAAATTATACTAGAACAATAATCATATTATAATATCACATATTAACATGTTTCGATATATTACAGCCTCATTTTTAATAATCATTCATTTTTAGTATTTTTTTGGGTGTTAATAACCTCATTTATCTAGTATGTTATAACATGTTACTTATTGTTCAAATAATGGTTTAATCATATCCATAATGTAAACCAATACGTAAATATAATATATATTCATCAAATGTGTATTTATAATAATCCATTAAATGTTCAGACAAAAAATAGAATTCACTATTCCTAGAGATGGTAGATTGTATACACACATTAATTCTACATACATTTATTTTCCATATTAATGGAATGGAAATTAAGTTATTTATTTATATATTATAATTACTTTATCATATCTATGTAATATATATTACATATTTTTGTTAATACCATCCTTTATATATACCATTTATAATATGAACAAGTCAAATTTCATTGAGGGGGTCATAGTAAACACTTCCACAAATGATGTTATCATATTTACACAAAATGGAAAGAATACATGAATGTTTTATAAAATAATTGCAAAATAATAAATAAATTTTAAATATTATATATATATTATATATAAATATATTTTTCATCATAATGTCCAAACATGATATGTGGTAACCAAAAAACAAACCACATCATTTTTTGAGGAATTACTTCACTGTACACATAAATTGTAAGTTCGTCACCCAATTTATGGATGTGTTTGTATGTCTATTTAAAAATATTATCATAAAAATTATATTTAGGATAATTTTTTGGTTTATAATTATTGAATAAAATTAATTCAATCAATGGAGAATGAAATAAAACTAAATATCTCTAGAAAGGATTATACGTATTAATAGGGTTAGTAATTTTTGTTTAAACTAATGTGTTTCCTTGGATGGAATTATGAATATTGTGAGGAATTATGGTTGAGGGGTGGGATTTTTAGGACCTAATTGGGATGATCTTTTTCGATCCAAAGTGGATAAAGTGGTGTGAGGATGTAGGAGGCTAGAGTGCCTTTTTATATAGGATGAGTAGTGACACTCTTGTAATTTTTTTAAAAGAACATTTCCAACTTGTTTTTTCTATTGAATGCATATCCAATAATGGAAACTATAATATAAAATGTATTTAGTGTAGAAATATGAACATCCAATAGATTTTGGGAAAATTTCTAGGTCATTTTGGACCTTATGATTATGGTTTTGTTCGTTAATAAACATAAATTCAAAATAATCATTGTAATTAATTTTAGTTGTTTTAAACATTATTTTTGGTAAGAAACTTAATGATGATATTATTATAAGTTATGTATTCATATGATTTAAAATATGGAATTAATTTTTCAAAATTCCAAACATATTACTTGAATAAATCAATTTAAATTTAATCCAACATATGGGAAAAAATGCATGGTTTTAAAGAAAAGTCATCCAATATTTTGATTGGGTTTTTATTAAATATAATTGTGAAATTGATTCTAAAGACCTAAATTATATTAATTAGTAAATATTCCATCTAAATAAACATTAAACCTAGTTTAAAATATAATTTACCATTATTAATATATAAGATAATGAAGAAATTATGAATTAAAAATCTTTTTTTCACTCTTCATGAAAGAATGGAACTTATTAGAAAAATTCGAAAACATCCCAGTAACCTAAATTTTTAGGTTCTTATATAAAGTATTATGTTTATTTTGACATATAATATTTTTAATTGGTCATATATTTTAATTTTAAATAGGTTCTAGTAACATTCAGGATTCAGGTGCCACTCAACATGTGCCCCAAACCGGCTGGTCACATGACCTCAAGCGCATTTACCCAAACGCCAGAGGCTGACGAATAGCAGTGAGGGCCCATGTCAGATAGTGGGGAATCTATGCCCTCATTTTTTCAATTGTAGCACAGTAGAGATGATAAATAAGATACAACAACAGCGGAAGCAATAAACCATACACAACTGAAATGAACAACTGTAGTAAAAGATAACCAACTTCTATATAGATAATGTTGAAACATGTCTCTAGTCCTAAGAAAATATCCATAACATGTTACACAGTAGTACAATATGATTAAATGGAAATTATAGGTATAGTAGAACAAAACAGAATAGCCAGCAGCATCACGAGCCTGAGCTTGGTCCCATGCTCCGCCACATCTCCGCAACACTCAAGTACCTATATATGGACCCTTTCCCTTATCCACACCTACATCAATATAGACAGTCTGGTCTGAAGACATAACCCGACAGGGTGTGAGAAATATATCCCAATAGGCACCCACCAAAGGATCTTTCCCAACTATCATTGAAAATGTGCAACAATAGTGTTCAATAAATGCAGTAAACTAGTAAGAACTCAAATGTAACTATCACTACTAGTTTCATTTTCATTTAAATATTCATTTAGTAGTTCAATTTAATAACTTTATAGTTCAATTTAATAACATTCGATGTTCTTTAGAACTAAGACCTCGGGTTAATCAGAACCTTGCCCTTAGGCTAATATAACCACGCCCTCAGGCTTACCCTCAGGTATAACAAATGGTGCCCTCAGGCGTATGGAATCTCGCACTCAGGAATACATAATATTTCCCTCAGGCACAGAAGCTACTACCCTCAGGCATAAGATATGTTTCCCACAGGTTATTCAACTATCACCCTCTGGCTAATAAAACAACGCCCTCAAGCTAAAGTAAAACACTGCCCTCAGGTTCAAGTAACCAGGCCAAGCCCAATGCGTAACAAGAAATATTATATACAATTCCATTCAAGGAAAAAGTTATGCTCAATATAAACATGGCATACCCTCGGGTATCCAGGCCAAATGGCTAAACAGAGGAACACACCCTTGGGAGGTCTTGGATCCAAGCAGTGAACCCAAAAAACATTTTTACACTTACATTAAATTACCTATAAAATTCAAAGTATTTAAATAGCTAAGGCCTTAGCCATATGACACCCCAACATGGGTTCGTAACAGAATGGTACAAAAAAAACACACAATAGTTGGAATTTAAACACGAGACCACCTACCTCAATCTCCTCTGATTGATATATGTGAACTATGATCCTCAAAATTCCCGAGAAAAATGAAGATCTGAGGTCTACATAACCTCATTCAAACTCAAAAAACATACTTTATAAGAATAATTGGAATGAGCTATGCAATGAGAAGGATGAACTCACCCGTGCGGTTCTAAGGAGATCGACGGTGCAGAAAATAGGTTCCCTTTCTGAGTTTGGGAGGCCCTCCAAGATCTGGCAGGCCCTCCCAAGCTCTCGTCCAGTTCTAAGATTCCTCCATGAACAAAGGAGTCTAAATTCCATTTTAAGTGAAAATAAAAGACTACAAGGTGTGTACTATTTGGTACACGGCGTGTAATTTTTAATTTTTAATTTTTCCAATGGTAGCTTCTCGCCAGTGCGGCACTGTTCAACTATTGACATAAGAATAAATCATGTAATACCTGAGTACATGGTGTGTACTGTCACTCTACGGGCCACCACCTTACTATTTTCCTACCGACTGACTACACGGTGTGTAAATCCACACGACACAGCATGTAGTCAGTCTTTACACCTTTTATCGCCAGCATGGCTACATGCCTTGTGTACTCATCACACATGGCCAAATTACATGGTGTGTGTACAAGTACATGGCGTGTACCCAAAAACTTTGGGATTTTCCCCATTTTCCTTATTTACTAATAAATACTTAACGAAAAAGGAAAAGAAAAAACTAATACCTCAAGAACAAGAATTAGATTCTTACAAACATCCCCCCTTAAAGCAATGCATCCCCGAATTTCCCTTCCATGGGTGGTAAAGATAAATCTCAAAACAACTCTGGACACTGATCACGTACATTTCTCGCCCACTCCCAAGTTTCGTCCTGCACTCGGCCATGTTGTCATAGCACCCGTACGAGAGGAACTGACCAGCCTTGGAGAACCTTCATGCTCATATCAACAATTCGAATCGGATGCTCCTCAAAGGATGCATTAACATGAAGCTCAACATCCTTGGGTTGAAATACATGAGATGGTTCTGAATGATAATGGTGTAACTGAGATATATTAAAGACATCGTGCATATCCTGATACCTTTGTGGTAAATACAACTGATAGGAAACCTGCCCAACTTTCTCTAGAATCTCAAATGGCCCCACATACATCGGTGAAAGATTATCCTGTATCCTGATCCGTCTATGTCCCAACCTTGGTTAAACATGCAAAAACACCTGATCCCCGACCACAAAATCCAAGCGTCGTCTTCAGCGATAAACATAATATTTTTGAAGAGACTGTGCAGTATCCATCCGTTTCTGTATCAACTAGATCAGCTATGATGTCTCCTGCATGAGGCGTGGTCCCAGTAAAGCTACCTCACCTGTGTCCAAAAAGAACAGGGGTGATCAGAATGGCCTACCATATAAATCCTCATATGGTGTCATCTCAATAGTTTCCTCAAAACTATTATTATAGGCAAACTCAACCAGGGTATAAGAAAAATCATAATCGAAGGATATTTGGTACTCAACCCACCTCTAATACCTCAGATTCAAATCACACTGAGTAAAGATATATTTGAGACTTTTGTGGTCTGTGGAAACCAAAAAATTCTCTCCTAGGTGATAATGTCCCCAACAGGGAAACACATGAACAACTACAGCCAACTCAAGGCCATGTGTCGGCTAATTCCTCTCATGTGGCCTCAACTGCTGAGTCCCGTACGCAACAACTTGATCGACCTGCATCAACATAACTCCTTGCCCAGTACCTGATGAATCACAGTAATCTATATAGCTCTTACCCTCCTCTAAAAGTATCATGATTGGTGCTGATGTCAACCTTCCCTTCAACTCTTAAAATGTTGTCTCGCAAGCATCTGTCCAAATGAACTTCACACCATTCTTAGTCAAAATCTTTAATGGATATGATAAGAGAGAGAAGTCGTGGATGAAGTTATTGTAGTAACTAACCAGCCCTAAGAAACTATGTATCTCAAACACATTCTTAGGCTGCTCCCAGGAAACTACGACCCTCACCTTCTCTGGGTCTACTGAAACTCCTGCCTCTGAGATAATATGACCCAGGAAGTGTATCTGGTCCATCCAAAAGTGGCACTTTGTGATCTTAGCATATAGATTATGCTCTCTCAGTGTACTAAATATTATCTCAAGATGGGTGGCATAGTCGTGTCGAATGTGAGAGTACACCAAGATATTTTCCATGAAGACTACCATAAAATAATACAGATAAGGATGGAACACATGATTCATCAGAGCCTTGAAAACTGATGTAGCATTCGTGAGTCCGAATGGCATAACCAAGTACTCATATAGACGATACCGACTCCTAATGTTTGTGAGTGGTATATTAGATGGTCTAACGTGAAACTGATGATATCCAGATCTCACTTCAATCTTTGAGAACACTCGTGCACCTCGACTTTGATCAAAAATATAATCAATCCTTGGTAAGGGATATCGGTTCTTAACCATCAATAGGTTCATATTCTAATAATCCACACAGAGTCTAAGGGTACCGTCCGCCTTCTTCGCAAAAGGATAGAAGAACCACAAGGAGAAGTACTAGGTTTAATGAAACCTTTTGCCTGTAATTCCTCCAACTACCTGTTGCGCTCTTGCAACTCAGGTGTATCCATCCTATAAGGAGGAATGGACACTGGTGTAACTCCTGGCACAAGATCAATAGAGAAATCCACCTCTCACTCCAGAGGTATACCTAAAAAGTCATCCAGGAAGACATCCTTGAAATGATCAACTATTGGAGGGAAATCCTTTTGGAAATTTCCCTTGTCATATATATATATATAAACTCGCAATTTAGGCTGTGACTCCACCTCACCCCCGATTCTGTGGTCTAGCTCGACTCGCCTGAACATCCCACTCACACTTTTATAGAAAGTCTCTTCCCTCTAGTGACATGAAATGCACCCTGTGATGATAGCATTCTATAAAGGCTCGGAAGGGTACCGACCAGTACATCCCAAGAATTACATCATAGCTTGTAATCACTAAGACAAAGAGGTCCCAAAGAATGTGACAGTTCCCAACCTCAAAGGGGAACTCCTTACACTGACTCACACCATCCGTTCTAGTCCCCAACGGAGTGTCTAGAATCATAACATCAGAAGACGAAGAAACACTGAGCCCAAGGCTCTCCACAATAGGAACAGATATAAAGCTATGTGTGGCACCCATTTCGAAATGTACTAAAGATAAAATAGAAGCTACTAGAAGAGTACCTCTGACAGTAGAAGGTCTGGGATCCTGCTCCTGTTGGGTCTGTTTCACTACATATGCCTACCCAGTGTTCCGGCCCTACGACACAGCCTAGCTACCCTGAGCTGTCCCGCCCTGCTGCCTCTAAGATCCTGGTGTCTGGCTACCACGACCATGACGACCATCTCGGTATGCACGACCCGACATATTTTAGTTTCTCGAATACTAAGAAGCTTCTAGTCCTGTTCCCACACCCAGAGTCTGCACAGAACCCCTCTCACTAGCCACCAGCAGAAACGCCCTGCAATAACGATGGAGATGACCCATCTTGCTGCAATCTCAGTACTCCATTGGGTCACGTCGAAACTGTGGTCTCTTATGCCCCTCTCTACCACACTAGTGTCACATGATTAAGTCACCCGAATAATTCTTATGGCTCGTACTGCCACTGTGAGAGAACTCCATCTGTCTCTTCCTCTTATCAGTAGAAATAGTACCAGAAACTGGTGTTGAACTACACTGGCCCACACCACTAGCTTCCAGCAAGTTACTCTCAGTAATCAGTGCCTGGTTCACTATAGCATGTACATTAAGCAACCTGAAAATATTCACCAGTGCTCAGATGTCATATCGATGACCATCAACAAAGCGTCCGGCCCTCAATGCCTCATCACCCACCAGAACGGGTGAAAAACACTGAATCTCGGTAAAGCGAGAAGAATAATACATCACCGACATAGCACCCTACTACAGATTCATGATCTCTCTAAATCAATCTTCCCACAATATCTCTGGGAAGAAGAAGTCATAGAATGCAGCCTGAAAATCATCCCACGCCATGTCGCAGTGACGCTTAGACTGGGTGGTAACATCCCACCACCTCTTGGTGGAATCACGCTGCATATAAGTCGCGAGCTTCACCCACCACCCAGGAGGTGTCTCAAGATGCTCGAAAATTGTTGGCATTGAATCCAAGCATGACTCTACAGCCTGTGGTCCACCATCCGCAGAAAATATAGGCGGATGCTGCTGCTGGAATATATGAGTCAGCTCGGCCATAGATGTGGCATCCTGCGGTGCTCCTTGGAAGGTCTGTATAAACCACATGAAGCCTTCAAAGAACTGCGCCTCCATGCCTGCATCCAGTATAACGGTTGGCACCGCACCTGGCGCTGCTGGAGGATCAACTGGTAGCACATGGCAAACCATTTCAAGAGAATAATCATTGTCGCTCTCTTGTAGAACAACCAGTGTTTGTCTCTGCGGCATGACTATACAAGTTAAAACGTACACCTTAGATCAAAATTTGGAAAAAAACCAAATCAAGGTGACATGAGAAAGGAATTCTTCAAGATTTAAAAAACATGACTACACGATGTGTATAAATATTACACAGAGGGTTCTCGAATCCTTCTTCCCTACCCAAGTCCTTCTACACGGCTAAGCCACATAGCTCACTTGAACAGTACTATACAGCGTGTATAACATCTACACGTCGTGCATGGTTCAATTTCCAACCTTTCGTGTCATTCATGAAATAGTCGACTACTCGACCATACTACACGGCGTGTTTTAAAAGAGACACGACATGTACAAGATGCCCCAGACTGACCCATGTTGCTCACTACCTGGCTGGATACTCAGATAACACTAAACGACGTATTCTAGGAGGACACATCATGTACTAGGAAGGATAACACCGACCCGTGTTGTTAGTTACATGGCCGTGTACCGGGGTCAGTCTACACAGTGTGTTCAAGGGGGACATGTCATGACCCATCCTCGGGGCCCATGCCGTGACTACCCCAAGCCTGCCTTCCATAGGCCAAGGGCCGACGACTAGAACCAAAGGCGTAAATCCTGATAAAAAGGGAATTCATTGCCTTTATACAAGTAAACAACACAATAGAGTATGCAAGATGAAGTAAACACTAAGTAAACTGAGTACAAAAGTAAGTGCTGATAAGTAAATGGGCCAGAATACAAACCCAACTGAAAGTACAATACAACTGAAAAGAAATTACAGCAAAAGTAATGTAAATCAACAACCACTGAGTTGTCCTCCAGCTATCCCACATGAAGGGTGGGTATAGATGGTCTCCTCAGCTCCTCGGGTCCAGCCGTTTGCTCCGCGTACATCCCGCCTGATAGTCCACCTTCGGATTCTGCTCCGCTCCACAAGCCTCAACCACGCCCAGCGTTGTCTATCGTCTGCAACCAACACAACGTAGTGCGGGCATAGCCCATGCAGGGGTGAGTATATGATACTCAGTAGTTATCCAGAGACCCCAGGAGGTATCCTAGAATCCACATAGGATAAACCACAAAGGAAAGATACAAGCATGAAGTATCAACAAACTCTACTTAGGTATATGCCCATACATATACCTAAGTCATCAATTCTAGTTCTGCTCCAACTCCCGAGCCCAAGTACAACCAAGTCCACACAGGAAAGAATAACCCAATCCACATAGGAAATCATGTTAATTATATCGATGATATTGATTGGAAGTCAAGACTCAGCTCAAACAGGTATACTACTCACGAAGAGGGGTGGAGATGATTAGATGTAGCCTCTGAATCATCTCCTCTGCCGAACCCATGTAGGATCCAAGTACAGAAGTCGTCGCTGCCGAACCCATGTAGGATCCAAGTACAGTAACCATCGCTGCCAAACCCACATAGGATGCATGTACAACCATCATCGTTGACGAACCCATGGAGGATACAAGTACAGTCATCCTCGCTGCCTAACCCACGTAGGATCCAATTACAGTCACCATCGTTGTCGCAGTCGCAGCCAGCTCTAATGTTCTCGCACACAGCACGCTCGATTCTGAGAGGCTTTGCTCCACGAGCCAAGATGGTCGATATATCAAATGTCACAATGTCTAGAGATCATGTATCCCAATGTTCCATCTCGTCAATAGGAACTCAACACGACAGACGGTGCGTCAATCGGACACCCAGTCTGAGAGTTATTGGCTTTTCCGTCCCAGGGGCCTGGTTGGTTTTTAAGCTAATCCAACCCGACCGTATTCCAAATGCGTCCAAACCTCGAGTGGAGTAATCCAAAAGAAACATCTCACTAATATTCATTCAACATAATTGGCGGCACGTCATTCGGACGTCCGGTCGTTGACTTATAAGTGTTTCCGTTCTAAGGGCCCGGTTGGTTTCGGGTTCGAACCAACCAGGTCAAACCCATACTTCGCCGAAACAATGAGTGTAATATAATGAAATGACCGACTCCATCCAAGGATCCATATGAAACTGATGGTGCGTCGATCAGAGGATTGTAGCCTAAGATGTGGGTGTTTGAACGAACCTGGCCCGAAATTAGGGGGTCTGGGCCCAGTCCGACCCGGCCCAATACCCCCTAGGTCAGCTCGAACCCGGTCGACCCGACCCGGGTCCGGGATCGGCCCGACGGGCGCAGGCCGGCCCGTGGTGGGGCGTGGCTGGCCCATCCCGTTCGGCCTGCGGCCCGGCTTGGAAGCCGGCCACGACTCGGTGTGGGCCGAGTTGGGCGCAAAGGGGGCACCTCCCCCTGTTTGCGGAAACAGCGGACCCTGTGGGGTCCGCCCTAGGATCCGGTCGGGGGGTTACGACCCCCCATTTTTTTTAGAATGGAAGACCTTTATGGCCGTCCCACTGTGTAACTATGGTACCCCCTCGAGTCCCATCTCCAGGTGGCGTCGGCGGCCGGCACATCCAGCTGCCCCTCGGAAGTCCTCCACGGCCTTAGGCCGCGGCTCTGGTTGGACCAGTACGGTGCGACGGCGCCGCGGCCCTCTACCGCGGCCAACCCCGGCCGTGGCCCCTTGAAGCTGCAGTGTGGCGTGATGGTACCGCGCCCCTCTGCCACGGCCCACTCTTGGTCGCGGCCTTGTTTGGCCTCACTAGCACGACGCGATGGCGCCACACACCACCGTCGAGGCCCGCTCCAGCCGCGGTCCTCTTTGTCCCTGCGCTATGCAATGACACCGCACCTCCTTCTCCAGAATCATCAATGAAGATCAACAAGAAAAAGTGGAGGAGAAATCTGTTGTGTTTGTGCGGTCTGATCTCCTCCCGTTACAATGATAACATTCGGCCAAAGTATACGAAATACTCAACGACAAAACAGAGCACAATTTTAATTCTTTAAAATTGAACTTAACGCCTAACTCGACAATCGATGACGTTCTTCGGGTGTCGCGGAAGATGGCGTTGTTGTGCGTCCAAAGGGGGAATGAAGTCTCCACACTAGTTTCTGAGAAAAGAAGGAAATACACGTCGTCTCTCCTTGTGGTGATAGCGTTATTTGTCGAAGAGGTGACGTTCTTAACGGGAGGATGAAGTTCTTCATGAAGGAGGAGCTTCTGTCTTTTTTCACACAAAGGATCTTTCCCAAAATCCTCCTACAACAAGCCAACCCCCGAAATAAAATAAGACTTCTCTTATTTTATTAAAACATTCCATGCATTCAAATTACAAAATTTAAACATTAATTCAATTAATTGATTAAGTCTGTGTTAGCATGAATTAATGTGGGAGAGTGGGGGGTTACCCAATTAAATACAAGGGTTTATTGGGGGGGGGGTGTTAAGGAATATGAATGGTTGGGGCTCGTGCCGGCCCCACCGCACATTTATCCTCACATGGGTAGTTAAGATGTTAGTGGGTCCCACCCTAACTCCCCCATGTGGGATAAAACCACATTAGGAATATAAATAAAATTGTACACAATTTTATTCACTTTTTATTTAAACCACATTTTTTTACAACTCCTCCAATGAAAACGTATCTTCGGTAAAGGTCCTCTTAAGAAATTACCGGCACTGTGGTTTTATCGGTGCCCTCAGATTTCAATTCCGAGCACCGATTCAAAAGATAGAAAAACCCGCTCGTTCGTTCACTGAACATACTAGAGCTAAACATTGAAAATTGATTCTGGGCACACAAGGCCTCGGAATCATGTGCTGTCAGAAACTGCGTACTCATAAAATCCCAAAGAATTTAGGAAAAAAAATTCCTTGAAATTTAAGGATCTTTAAATTACTCCCACCTCAGGGATTTACATCCCCATAAAGCTACATCAAAAACTAGGGAAAAAAATGAGGGTACTGTGCATGCATCTGGGCCTCCCGCTCCCATGTGTTCTCCTGGAGGTTCACGTGCTTCCACCTAATGCGCACTAGAGGAATAAACCATTCACATAGGACCTGCTTCTGTAAATCCTTGATCTCCATTGGGACCTCCGCAAAAGTCACCCCGTCATCGATTCGCAGCTCCTCATGATCAATGATATGCGTCAGGTCGTGCATGTATCTCCTCAGCTAAGATACGTGGAAGACGTCGTACACCTAGTGCAACTGAGGTAGAAGATCCAGGTGATAATCCACCTCGTCTATCCTGCTGAGAAACTGGATTGGTCCGATGAAGCGTGATGATAACTTTCTGCCCCGACAAAATCTCCGTAATCCACGTCGAGGTGAGACTCGTAAGAAAACGTGGTTGCCATCAGCAAACTCTAGTGGTCTCCACCTCCTATCAGCATATGACTTTTGTCGGCTCTGTGCTGTCCTCATCTGCTCCTGGATGATCTGTACCTTCTCTGTAGTAGCCTGAACCATCTTTGGTCCTACGAGTGCTGACTCCCCAGGGTTTGTCCAGCACAAAGGTGATCTGTATGGTCGGTCGTACAATTCCTCGTATGGTGCCATCCCGATGGTGGAGTGGTAGCTGTTGTTGTACGAAAAATCTTCCAAGGGAAGGTGATCCTCCCATATGTGACCAAAGTCAAGGAAACATGCTCGTAACATGTCCTCGAGTGTCTCAATAGTTCTCTCCATCTAGAAATCCATCTGAGGGTAAAAGTCGGTGCTCAGATGTAGCTACATCCCAAATGCCTCCTATAACCCCTTCCAATACTGGGAAGTAAAGAGAGGATCTTGATCGGAGACGACAGACGATGGCACACCATGAAGCCGTATGATCTCCAGAACGTAGAGGCGTCCCAAGCTCTCCACTGAGCCCTCCTATCTGATAGGTAAGAAGTGGGCCGACTTGGTGAGTCATTCCATGATCACCCATATGGAGTCGTGTCTTCTGGAAGTAAGTGGATGTCCCATCACAAAATCCATAGATATCCCATCCCACATCCACTCCAACACCTCTAAGGGATGTACCAATCCTGCTGGTACCTGGTGCTCCGCCTTCACCTACTGAAAGGTGAGGCATCGTGAAACGAAATCAGCCACATCCTTTTTCATACCCAGACACCAATGCTGTCATCTGAGATCCTGGTATATCTTTGCTACTCATGGATGTATCGCCAATGGGGAAGTGTGAAACTCTCTCATAACTTCCACCTGTAATGAAACTGGTACCATGGTACGTCCTCTGAAAAGGATGACGTGCTCTCATCCTATAAAAAATCAATCAGGTTCCTATCATATGGATATCTGCACACGTCGCGTCTCATAGTCAACATCCCCACGCTGTGCCTCCCTTACCCGTTGAAGTAGTGGAGGGGTGACTGTGACCGATGGTAGAATGGCTTCCCCATCTCTATCCACGAAGGTTATCTGCAAAGTGGTTAACTGCTCTGTCGCCTCTCCATGTATTTGAATGCCCGATCTCCTATTGAGAGCATCAACTACTACGTTCTCCTTCCCAGGAGTATAGACTATCTCAAATTCATAGTCCTGGAGGAACTAGAGCCATCTACACTATCTCAGGTTCATTTCCTTCTGCAAGAAGATATACCTAAGACTCTGGTGGTCAGAGTGGACTGTAATGCGCTCGCCCATCAGATAGTGTCGCCACATCTTCAAGGTGAAGACCACTGCCGCTAACTCCAGGTCATGGGTAGAGTAGTTCTGCTCATGCTGCCTCGACTGTCATGAATCATATGCGATATCTTCCTGCTATTGCATCATGACACACCTGAGTCCGGTCCCTAATGCATCGCAGTAAACTACGTACCTTACGCCTTCCTACGGTAGCCTCAAGATGGGTCCACTGGTCAATCACTGTCTCAGCTCCTGGAAGCTCTGATGACATCTATCTGACCACACGAAGGGTTTCCCCTTCTACATTAAAGCTGAAGGTGGTGCTGCAACTCTGGAGATGTTTAGAACAAATATCCAATTGTACCCAGCCATACCTAGGAAACTCCACATCTCCGTCACGCTCCTAGTTGGCTCCCAAGTTAGTACTTCCTCGATCTTCATAGGATCCACCGCAACTCCCACCTTAGAGATGACGTGGCCCAAGAAGTGGACCTCTCGAATCAATAACTGACACTTCAAGATCTTACCATAATGATGGTGCTCTCAAAGTTTTCCTAGTACAACTCGCAAGTGGTAGGCGTGCTGCTCCTCAGTAGTCGAGTAAATCAGTATGTCATCGATGAAGACCATGACAAATCGATCGAGGTATGGCTGAAAGATCCTATTAATGAGACTCATGAACACTTTTGGAGTATTTTTTACACTGAAAGGAATAACCAAGAACTCATAGTGGCCATACCGACACCTAAAGGCTGTCTTCTATACATCCTTGTCTCGAACTCTGAGCTGAAGATAGCCTAACCTGAGGTCTATTTTCGAGACCCATCGTGCTCCCTTGAGCTGATCGAAGAGATCATATATCCTCTGAAGTGGATACTTCTTCGTCATAGTCACCTGTTTCAGGCGACGGTAGTCGACACACATTAGAAAGCTCCCGTCCTCCTTCTTGGAAAAGAAAATTAGGGAAGCCCCGGGTGAAACACTGGGTCGGATGAATCCCTTTCCCTGCAAGTCCTCCCGCTGTACCCGTAGCTCTCGAAGCATAGCGAGAGCCATCCGATATGATGGAGTAGATACTGGGGCTGTCCCAAGGTACAAGTAAATATAGAAGTATACCCCTATGAGAGGAGGTCATACTGAAACGTCGTCAGAAAAAACTTCCACATACTGATCCACCACAACAGGGAAATTCGGACTCCGCACATCAACTGCTCCTGTGATGAGACTAGCCAACTGATGGGTGATTGGCTATCCTCTCCTCTGTATGAGTCCATCCTGGGTGGTAATGGCTTCCTTCTCACCGGTGAAGGTGAACCTTCTCCCATCTATGTGGACACACCACACCTTGCGCATAATACAATCAATATGAGCATAGACTGTAGATAACCAATCCATGCCCAAGATAACTTCATAAGGCCTCAACACCACTACAATAATATCCCAGCCGAAGTTCATGCCTCCTAGAGTAAGCTCAGACTGCCAACACTGGTCCGTAATCGTCGAGTCCGCTCCCATAGGAGTCTCTAGCCACAAGGATCAAGCCAACAGCTCTGTCAGAACCTCCGAGCTCCCTACAAGGGCAGCAGCAATGAAAGAATGACTCTCTCCTGTGTTTATAAGAACTGCATCAAGGGTGTAGAAGACACAGATAGTACCTCAAATCAACTCTCGTGCACCGTGGTCATAAGCCTCCACTGTCTGAAGCTGAGCCTGCCTCTATCTTCCAGCTCTCTATGGTCGGGGAGGACCTCCTGGTGGTGGTGGTGGTAGAGCCCCGAAGCATCGTCCACCACCTACTGCTCAGACGACTCCTCTACCTCATCCGCCTACTCCCTGCGGACCGCCACAGTCGAACCTCTGGCTTTTCCTGGGTGGTCCCCCAATATTCTGCTGCTCCTCTGCATGGTGAGTCATAAAGTCACGAGCCATGTGGCCCTGCCCGCCACAGGCATAGCACTGTCTGTCTCTTGTATGAATGGCTCTGCTGGGTGTGCCCCGCACCTCTGAACCAGTATCCTGAGGTTTCCCACCTGATGGTCTGGTCCTCTTAGACCTCTGCGACATCTGTCTACTGTCGGTTGTAGAATAATCCACTACGTGTCGCCCTGCTGTAGGTCTCGCTGCTGGTGTAGGATCAGCAATAAAGCTCTCCACTATAAGGGCTCACTCCAGTACTCCAACCTGCGTCAGAATGCTATTGGAGATCATCGAAGCTCTGATCTCATGCCTCAGTCCCTGATCGAAGGTTCGAGCATGGAAGAATGGGTCTCGTACCGTGTCCTTGGAGTAGCGTGAGAGATTAGTAAATATCACTGAGTACTGGGCTTCTGTCATGCTTCCCTACCGCAGTTTTAGTAGCTCTTGAATGCGCACCGCACAGAGGGTGGCTGGAATGAACTCCGAGCGATAGAGGCTCTCGAAGTCCGTCCAAAGTACAGATGCATTGTCATGCACCTGGAGCATCAGGCTACGACATCTACCTTCTTCTTCATGCAGGATACTCGCCACAAGGATCACCATGAGTTCAGATGGTGTCCCTACTAATTTGAAGACTCGGACGATAGCCTCCAGCCAATCCTTGGCATCCTGAGTGTCCGTCTCTCTGCAAAACCTGGGTGGCCTCTGACGCTGAAACTCATGCAGTTCACTCAAGCGACATGCACTCTCAGCTGCTGGGGGCGGTGGCATCAATGGCTTAGTGGGTAGAGGTACAGCAGGTGCCTCCACTCTAATAGGGCCCTACACTGAGGCCTCGTCACTCGGTGGGCTGCCATCTCGCACAATGCTCGGAACCCTAGCTGGTTGTCATCGTGGGGCCATCCTGAAAAAAAAAACAGGTGCACCACGGTTAATACAATATAACTAGTGAGCTGACACAAAGTAATCACAAAGAAAACTTTTAAATCACCCATGCAATCAATGTTTTCGTCAACTGAGTCAGAAATTAGAAGTTAGGGTCCTGGTGTATGGATACGTCGGCCGCTGCACCAACACTAGACTCCCTGGACTGATAAAAACACTCAATACCCTTAACAATATTGCTTCACAGAGATGAAATTATCATATTCCTAAGTTCTGCTGTAGAACCAACTCATCTGATACCAATTTGTCATGACCCGTCCTCAAGGCCCGTGTCGTGACTACCCCAAGCCCGCCCTCCATAGTCTAGGTGCCGATTACTAGCACCAAAGGTGTAAATCCTGATAAAAAGGGAAAAAATTTACTTTAAACAAGTAAACACCTCAATAGAGTATGCAAGATGAAGTAAACACTAAGTAAACTGAGTACAAAAGTAAGTGCTGAAAAGTAAATTGGCCAGAATACAAACCCAACTGAAAGTACAGTACAACTGAAAAGAAAGTACAACAGTAGTAAAATAAATCAGCAACCACCGAGTCATCCTCCGGCTATCCCTCCTAAAGGGTGGGTACAGATGGTCTCCTCAGCTCCTCGGATCCAGCCGTCCTCTCCATGTACGTCTCGCCTAATAGTCCACCTCCGGATACCATTCTGCTCCACAAGCCTCAACCACGCTCAATGCTGTCCGTCGTCTGCAACCAACACAACGTAGTGCGGGCATAGCCCGTGTAGGGGTGAGTACAAGATACTTAGTAGGGACCCCGAGACCCCTATAGGTATCCCAGAATCCACAAAGGATAAAACACAATGGAAAGATACAAACACGAAGTATCAACCAACTCTACTTAGGTATATGACCATACATATACCTAAGTCATCAATTCCAGTTCTGCTCCAACTCACGAGCCCAAGTACAACCCAGTCCACACAGGAAAGCACAACCCAATACACACAGGAAAGAAAGTCAATCATAACGATGATATTGAATGGAAGTCATGACTCAGCTCACACATGTATACTACTCATGAAGAGTGGTGGAGATGATTAGATGTAGCCTCTGAATCATCTCTTCTGCCGAACCCACATTGGATCCATGTACAGAAGTCGTCACTACTGAACCCACGTAGGATCCAAGTACAGTAACCATCACTGCCAAACCCATGTAAGATCCAAGTACATCTGTCATCACTGTCGAACCCATGGAGGATCCAATTACAGTCGTCCTCACTGCCGAACCCACGTTGGATCCAAGTACAGTCGCCATCGTCTTCGCAGTCATAGCCAGCTCTAGGGTTCCCGCACATTGCACGATCCAATCTGGGAGGGTCTGCTCCACGATCCAAGAGGGTCGATACATCAACTGTCACAAAGTATAGATTTGATGTATCCCAAAGTTCCATCTCGTCAATAGGAACTCAACACACTAGACGGCGCGTCAATAGGACTCCCGGTCTGAGAGTTATTGGATTTTCCGACCCAGGGGCCCGGTTGGTTTTTAAGCTAATCCAACCCGACCACAATCCAGCTGTATCCAAACCTCGAGTGGAGTAAGCCAAAATAACCATCTCACTATGTGGTATTCATCATAATTGATGGCACGTCATTCAGACGTCCGGTGGTTATGTTATAAGCGTTTTCGCTCCAAGGGCCCGGATTGTTTTGGGTTCGAACCAACCTGTCCATACCCATAATTCACTGAAACCTCAAGTGTAATATACTGAAACGACCATATCGATACAAGGATCCCTACTCAATGGACGATGCGTCGATCGGAGGTCCATATACCATGATATGGAAGTTTGAAAGAACATAGTACGAAAATAGGGGGTTTGGGCCCGGTCCGACCCGGCCCAATACCCCCTTGGTCGGCCTGAACCGGGTCGACCTGACCCAGACCCGGGTCCAGCCCGGTCGGACCAACCCGTGTGGCCTACAGCCCAACTTAAAAGCCAGCCGCAACTTGGCGCTGGACGAGTGGGGCACAAAAGGGGGCACCACCCCCTGTTTGCGGAAACAACGGACCCTGTGGGGTCCGCCCTAGAAGCCGATCGGGGGGTTACGACCCCCCATTTTCTTCAAACGGCGGGCCTTTATGGATAGCCAGCTTTGTAATGGTGTGAACCCCTCAGGTTTCACCTCCAGGTGGCGGCAGCGGCCGGAACAGCCGACCGCCCCTCGGAAGTCCTCCACAGCCTTAGGCCACGGCTCTGGTTCGACCGGCGCGGCACGACAGCGCCGTGCCCCACCGCCACGGCCCGCCCTGACCGCGGCCCCATGAAGCTCAAGTGTGGCCCGCCCCGCCGCCGTGGCCTGCTCTTGGACATGACCTCCTTTGGCTTCACCGGCGCGGCACGACGACGTCGCGCACCAACGCTGCGGCCGCCGTGGCTGCGGTCCTCTTCATCCCTGCGCGGTGCAACGACACCATGCCGCCTTCGCCAAAATCATCAATGAAGATCAACATGAAAAAAGGGTGGAGAATTAGGCTATGTTTGTGCGGTCTAATATCCTCCCGTTACAATGATAACATTCAGCCAAAGTATACTAGTTACTCAATAACAAAACAAAGCACAATTTTAATTCAATAAAATTGAACTTAACCCCTACCTCGACAATCGATGACGTTCGCTGGGCGTCGCGGAAGACGGAGTTGGCATATATACAAAGAGGGAACAAATTTTCCACACTATTTTCGGAGAGAAGAAGGAAACACACATCGTCTCTCCTTGTGGTGACGACGTTCTTCATCAAAGAGGTGACGTTCTTCGTGGGAGGATGATGGTCTTCACGAAGGAGGAGCTTCCGTCTTTCTTCACACAAAGGCTCTCTCCCCAAATCCTCCCACAACAAGCCAACCCCCAAAATAAAATAAGACTTCTCTTATTTTATTAAAACATGACATGCATTCAAATTACAAAATTTAGACACTTAATTCAATTAATTGATTATGTGTGTGTTGGCATGAATTAATGTGTGATAGTGGGGAGTTACCCAATTAAATACAAGGGATTAATGGGGGGTTAAAGGAATTTGAAGGGTTGGGGCTCGTTTAGGCCCCACATCACATTTATCCTCACATGGGTAGTTAGGATGTTAGTGGGTCCCACCATAACTCCCCCATGTTGGATAAAACCACCATAGAAATATAAATAAAATTGTACACAATTTTATTCAATTTTTATTTTAACCACATTTTTTAACAACTCCTCCAATGAAAACGCATCTTTGGTAAAGGTCCTCTTAAGCAATTACCAGTGCTGTGGTTTCATCGGTTCCACCAGATTTCAATTCCGAGCACCGGTTCTAAAGACAGAAAAACCGGATCATTCGTTCACTGAGTGTACCCGAGCTAAACTTCAGAAATTGTTTTCGGTCACACCAGACCTCAGAATCAGGTGCCGTCAAGAAGATTCATACTCGTAAAATCCCAAATAATTTACGAAAAAATTTTCCTTCAAATTTACGAGTCTTTAAAAGACATGAAGTGTATGTCATACGGTTTTCCTCTGTCTGTGTTTTTCGCTACACGGGCAGACACCGGGTCACTACTACATGACGTGTACAACTGGTACATGACATGTTTTTTGCAAAACCATTCCCTACCCTGTGTCCCTGACCACACCGTCTATGACACAGGAAGAGACTACACGACGTGTACTTAAAAAGTTTTCATTTCTTCCTGAACAGAATTTTAAAAGACGTGTAATCATAGAACTACGCGGTGTGTATCTTGGGTTTTACAAACAGTAAGCCTCCTAAACTACTCTGGAACCTAGAAGAACACTGAAACAACACCTGAGTGCCAAATTCCATTCAGTGAGGGCCCATACGCCTCATGAATCAAAGATTTGGCATCTTATCTGTGTTATGAATATGGTAAACTACCAATGATGCACAAATTTTTGGTCAATGAAGGCCCATACTTCGCAATAACCAAAGCTTAGTGTTCATTATAGAAAGGACTCATACAAAATACCCTATCAAATAGCATGAATTTATCAAAGCAGCTATCACAACAGCATGCGTTTCTAGAACAACATCTATCACAACAACATGAAATTTCTTATGCCCCTACATGGCATGGAAAAATGCATGACATGTGATTTAGATAATGTTCCTAAATGATGCATGAGATGGAATACCCACATCTCATCGGGTTGCAAGAAAAATATAACCCACGTATAATATATAAACATCACAATTATAAGTGCATCACCCAAAAGTGAAAATCAGATCAACTGTAAATTGAAAAATCAGAAAAATTGCAATAACCGAGGTAGACTGGCTTTTCCCTGTACACCGGTTAGCTATTCCCAGGCTCAGTTTATTACCATCTACCATTTTCATCCTATCCTTGACTAAAGCTCCAAATAGTATGTAAAATAAATGAACCCCTTTGATACCAATTTGTAACGTCACGGATTTGGGTGCCACTCAATGCGTGCCTCGAACCAGGTTGGTCGTATGACCTCATGCGCATTTACCCAAACGCCAGAGGCTGCCGACAAGCAGCGAGGGCCTGGGTCTAATAGTGGTGAAACTATTCCCACATTTGTCAATGTGTAATGAACCAGAGATGATAAATAAGATACAACAATAGTGGAAGAAATAAACCATACACAAATGATATGAACAATTGTAGTAAATGATATCCAATATCTATATAGATAATGATGAAACACGTCTCAAGTCCTAATAAAACAACCATAACATGTTACACAACTGTACAATACGATACAATGAAAAGTACATGTACAAGAATAACAAAACAGAACAGCCGATAGCATCATGATTCTGAGCTCGGTCCCATGCTCCCCTACACCTCAGTGACACTCAAGTACCTATATAGGGACCCTTTACCTTATCCACACCTACAACAATATAGTATGTTTGGGCCGAAGACATGACCCAAACAGGGTGTGAGAAATATATCCTAGTAGGCACCCACCAAAGGCACATGCCCAACTGTCAGTGAAAAATTTACAACAACAGTGTGAAATAAATGAGGTAGACTAGTAAGCACTCAAAAGTAACTATCATTTCCAGTTTCATTGTCATTTAAATATTCATTTACCAGTTCAATTTAATAATATTCACGTTAAATTTAATAACATTCAATGTTGCTCAGAACTAATACCTCAGGCTAATCAGAACCTCGCCCTTAGGATAATATAAACCACACCCTCAGGCATGCCCTCAGGTATAACGGATACTGCCCTCAGGCGTATGGAATCTAACCCTTAGGCATACCGAATATTACCCTCAGGCACATAAGCTACTACCCTCAGGCATAAGATACATTTCCCTCAGGCTGTACAACTACCACCCTTAGGCTATGATAACAATGCCCTTAGGATAAAGTAAAACTCTGCCTTCAGGAGCAAGTAACCATGCCAAGCCAAAAGCAAGAAAAGCAATCTTATATACAATTTTTTTAAAGGAAAAAGTGATGCTCAATATAAACATGTCATACCCTCGGGTATCCGAGCCAAACAGAAAAACAGAGGACACACCCCTAGGTGGTCTTGGATTCCAGTAGTGATCACAAAAAGCAGTTTTACACTTACATTTAATTAACTATGCAATTATATGTATTTAAACAGCCAAGGCCTCACCCATACGACAACCCAACTTGGGTTCATAACACAATGGTAAAAAAACACACAGATGTTGTAATTTAAACACCAGACCACCTACCTCGATTGCCCCTGATCGATATACGTGAACGACGCTCCTCGAAACACCCAAGAACGATGTAGATCTGATGTGAATATAACCTCATTCAAAATCAAATAACTTCCTTTAGAGGAGTAATTCGCAATATCTACACAAGGAGAAGGAAGAACTCACCCGTGCAGTTCTAAGGAGATCGACAATGCAGAAAATGGGTTCTCGATGTGTGGTCGGGAGGTCCTCCAAGCTCCAGCCGTCTCTCCCATGGTCTCTTCCATTTCTATGCTTCTTCTTTGAATAGGGGGAGCTACTTCCCATTTTAATCCAAAAAATTAGACTACACGACGTTTACTATTGGGTACATGGTGTGTACTTTTCATTTTTTAACTATTCTTCTAGTGGCTTCTAACTAGTGCGACACAGTTCACTTGTCGACATGAGTACACAATGTGTACTATCGCTTAGCTAGCCACCACCTTACTATTTTCCTGCCGACTAACTACATGGATTGTAAATACACACTACACGGTGTGTAGTCTGTTTTTACTCCTTTTATAACCATCATGGCTACATGCCTTATGTACTCATCCCACACAACCAAATTATAAGGCGTGTGGACAAGTACACGGCATGTACCCACAAAGCTTGAGATTTTCCCCGTTTTCCTTATTTACTAAAAAATACTTAAGGAAAAAGGAAAAGAAGAAACCTGTACCTCAAGAACAAGAACCAGGTTCTTGCAGTTCTTAAATAAAAGGTTATAAATGTGCCTTAAAAAATATTAAGGTTTATGTTTAATATTGCGTCTATTATAATCATATACCTATCAAATATATTTTATGAGTATAATATTTTTATTTAATATATAATATATTTTTTTATTAATATCTGTCACTTTTTTTAATTAATTTAATTTATTAGGAGGATACAACATTGTGAGAACAAATATATATTTCTATAAAAACATTCCAATCATATTTAATTGGTTATTGTATTCATTTATAATTATTTAGTAACCAATTAATTCATTTCATGTCATGGTAAACCATATATTTTCATAATTTATTTAAACTTAGTCAAAACTACTATTTTAATTCCTAGTTTATATCTTATTATTAAAAATAAGAATATTTTACTGATGTATTATTTTTTGGTAAAACTCTGTCATTCATGAAAAGAAAGAAATTGAAGAAAATATTTTTCTCTAGAATCATAAGCTAACTCAGGGTAATATTCTATTAATGGTATATATTATATTAATTAATTGAAAAGTTATTATAAATTTTTGGAGAATTATATTCCATTACATGCTTGGGGTTCTATATGATACTCGCTATCGAATTCAATATTCCTACTTTAGATTATTTGTGTGTCCCATAATGATTCTAAATCATTAATTTGTAATTAGTAAAGTACATTAATGATAAAACACGAGAAAAATGAATAAAAAATGATCTGTGATAATTTAGTAATGGGGAAAAATTATAAAATAATTTTGGGTCGATCAAAGTAACATGATGTAATGGTAAGGGGTTCTCCTCCAATTTGTATTCATATTAGAGATCTTATATCATTCCATAATCCAAAATTAAAATATTTTACTAAATTTAATGTTATAAATGTTATAATACTATTTTATTTTCATTTTATTATTATTTATAAAAAAATTTAATTTTATATAAATTATTAATCCTTCATTAAAATCATAAAATGTTTATTGGGGTATATCTATATATTATTCTTATTACAGATTCAAATTATCTATAATTCAAATCCATTAATTTATGTATTATATATTATATTATTTTGTTGTATTTTATCACATTTTAAATCCTTTTGGGAATATATAATACTTTTTACGATACCCTTTTTCATAACTATGAATTGTATTTCAAATTCTCCCATATTCTATTTGAAATATTATTTATTTATTGATACACATTTACTATATTGGTATATAAATACCACTTCACATAACATGTTCATTTTATAATTATTACATATACTCTTAAATTGATAAATTGTTTCTAATAGATTGAAAATTTTATTAGAGAATAACTTTGAAATTATTCCGCAAATATCATCTAATTTATTATTTTTTTATTCCCCTTAGGTTATTAATGTTCACAAATATATCTATCTTGTTAATAAACATATTTTTTTCCTAGAACATTATTTTTGATAAATCAAAACTTTTTCATGTGGAATTGACTATATTTCTATCATATCATCATTGATTTATATTAAATTATATTGAATATGTTGAGTATGAAATTTTATTCTCATTTATCATGGGTTATATAAAATATTGAAACTAATTTATATATTATGATTGTATAATTTGATTTATATAAGAAACACATTGCTTTTAAAATACTATTAGGTGATATGTAGTCCCATGGTTGTAGAACATGATAATTCATTAGGGAAGAAAATATATTACAAGATGTTATATTTGTGACATGGGAAAATATAATAGACTAACTATGGTGGTAATACTTGTTGGGATATGATCCACAATGATAGGGTTTGAATTTATGTAGGTGACATACAATAAAAAATATAAATTATCTTTTATTAACTTTTAACTATACCACTATTACTATTTAAAATAAATGGATCTCATGTTCTCTCTTCTCATTTTTTTATATGACAATACAAAAAAAATCACACAGTTGGACAGAAAAATTCACAAGGTTAACATCTCCATATGAGAATGATAATCATTCGTGTGATCTAGTAAAACCCAAGAGAACATAACCTGTTATTAAAACCCTAGGTCCTTTACACTTATGTATCCCAAAATTAATGTTTTTGAATCTAAAAAAATTCATATATCCTTACTTAAGGTATATCCCATACCTTTATAATGAATTATAGAGATAACGTCCATAAATTCTAAATCCAATATAGACTTATCACTTACTGTAGATATCCTTATACTATCTTCTTCTCATTCACTATCATATTAGTAAGTCACTTCTTCTTTTTCTATGAAATTATGTGAATAAAATTTCAAATTCCTCTTCACAATAGAAAACATATATTTTACTACTATATCTACCTTTTCGTCCCTATGAAAACTGAAATATAGAACACTATTACACTATTATATACTTCTAAATTAATTAGGATACACATATATCTTCGTAATTTTATGAACATCATGACCAACTCATATACTTTTTTTCTCCATTTTACCACTTTTTTTATAACCTAGTGTAATAAAAAAACATTGGTTCTTTGTTATCTTTTCATCTTTGATACATAGTGAATCATCATAATAGAAATTTTGTCATGTCATCTCACAATTTTTCATGGAACACAAAAATTATTCAACGTTAAATAATAGTTTTGAAAAACAACACCATTTTTCCTCATCCTAAAATAATATATAATTTAATAATAGATTTATCAAATATTTAATCTTCTCCTTCTTCATTATTCATATATTTTAAAAATCTCATAAATATTTTGAATTAAAATAACATAACTTCATGGAAAATAATATAATCATTAAATAAAGGATCTAATAATAAAAATATCACCCCTAATAAACAAATACCATAATTAAATGTAATTTCATGTAAAAATGTAGAATTATCACAGACATATTCTTCAATTTAACAGTGAAAAAAATGACTCCAAAAATCACCACATATACTAGAATATAAACCCAATCATGGATACTTAAATCATGTAATTTTCCCTCATAAATACATTTAACTTTTATCTCATATTCCTATAATATTTTAATGCATTTAAAGTTGAATATAATTTTACATTCATGTTGTGATAATGGGTTCTTATTTATCCTTCAATAATGTCACCATTATAATTCCAAAATATCTACAAAAACCTTACTCTTTATTACACACATAAACATTATTTGTTACCTAAACACGAAGTTAAGATAACTCTAAGGATCGAGAGGTCTAGGGTGTTGAGAAATTAAGAACATTTCATAACAACCTAGAACATAAAATCCAACATCTTTATTGAAATATTCTTTTACATGACAATATTTCATTGTACTTAGAATTACATGGGATAACATGAGGACATGCACAAGAAGATGGTGTGAAATAAATAATAGTAGGGGAGTAAAAATGGAATAAAAAAAATAATGTAGTACATTATAGGCAGTATGAATATCAATGTCGCACAAGAGAATCATGAACACAAAGGCATGATAGAGCACGATTATCATAACATGGAAATAGATCAACAACATTTAACATGATATTATCACGAGCCAAGAAAAATTGCACATGGAAATTGGGTAAAGCATCATTTAAATTTAATTATCATGAGTAAAATATCATTTCACTTGATGTATCATGATAAAAATATTTACCCAATGCATTGGAGAATTATCAGGGTTCACCCTTCTTAATCATCTCATTCCATACAGAAGTGTGCCACATAGACCATACGACATGAATTAATTAAACAACATCATTTATTAAATTATAAAAGATTGTGGAATTAAAAACTGAAACTCTATAATCAATTATAAAATGTTCATAATGGTGAATTTCGTTGATAGGGAAATGGACATGGTATTCACAACACAATGACTTTAGCTTCGAGAAATGCGGAGCAATTTCAGAAGCATAATGACATGGCATAAAAATTCATAACAATTGATGATGATAGAGAAAGGGGTATCTCATCATATATACCTCATATGTACTATAAGGTGGTTATATAGAACCATTTCCCAACATATGATGTCGAATTTATAACGTAATATAAAATAATTCCATGAATGTAATTGAGAAAAGATAAATTCTTTATGGAATTTCGGCACGGAAATGGGTGTGAATGGGAGGAATTAATGAAAAAAGGGGTCTATCGTCATTTAAACATAAGGAGTGATGTATTAGGTAGGTTAGAAATCATACCCCAACATTTTTAATTGAAAATAAAATGGTACATCAATATAAATAAATGTAGACAAAAAAGAGAAAGGAAGAAATCCCTTACATTAAGTATGATCCCAAAGGCTTGAGAGATGATTGAGAGGGGATTTTTGGGAGCATGGGGCGTTATGGGAGGATTATATATAGTGGAGGGCAGAAGTTGGTTGATCTCTAAATGTTTTGAGTGAAGCGTAATGGGATATAGAGTGGGTTTATATAGGAAAGGAGATGTAATTCTTTATTATTTTGATTTTGGACACCACACAATAAAATAATCAAAATCACAAACCATACCATGAGTTTTCCCATGGTTTTAGCCAAAGTGTATGGGAAAAAATTATTTTCTCAGGGAAATGGCGGAAATTAATAAATTACAAGGCTTTCTTATGTAGAGGTTAGTCACACTCTAAAGGAAATCATTTGAAAATATAAAAATGATTTATATGTCATGGAGGGTCCAATAATACATTTTCGAATAAATAAGACTAACCAAAAATAAAATTATGTTAATGGAAAAACATATATGGTCAAAAAATACCATTTATTGTATATTATTACTTCACTATTGGGTCATTATGATTTTATAAAACCCATTATATATTTAAATGGTATTTAATTTCTACCCAAAAATTAGATTTTCTTAGAAAATTATGAAAAAAGCACTATTGGATATTTTTGATATCCTGATTCCAAAAATAATATTCATTTTATCTAAATAATTCTATGAATATGTGAATTTTTAATTTAAAAATAAAAATTGACTTTTATCGAAAATTAATGGGATTTGACAAAAATAGGTTTCAAAACATATTAAAAATTAAAATTTTATTCATAAAATTTTTACTATCATTTATATTTTTTTTAAAAAAATTAATTTCTTAATAATATTTTATAAAAATATTATTTTATTTTAGAATCAATTAATTCATAAAAGTATATATCTTAATTGAATATTAACTGAAAACACTATTTATGATTTAAAAACTATTTAAAAAGTAAAAATAATAAAATAAATGTATATTATTTATTATTGACTAAAATAATGAACATAATAATAATAATACTAGTGTATTATTATAGAACCCCTTATAACATCTGCATATGACCTAATGGCGAGGTGTGCGATGGTGACCGACTCTTAGGGTGGATCAGATAACATCACTCATGTGGTAATCTCTATCAACATCCACATCTCCCATTGGCGGTTCCGTTCAAACATAATGTGTTGAATCTCAGCTTTGGACTGGTCAAGAGGGAACCTCGTGGAGTCAACCACCTTTCTATGCTCTGAGAAATGGGCTTCGTGTGGAGCAATTTTACTTGATGGGGCTATATGTTCCTTTTTTGAGTAAATTGAATTTGTTAAATATATATATTTATACTAATGATGTGATCATTGTACAATGGCTATATTGTCAATGGAAACAATTTAATAATATTTTAAAATTATATAGAATAAAAAAAATAAGTGCATCGGTTTTGTGTAACCATTTTAAATAGTAATAAATTTAATCATATCAATAAGAATTTTCTTTAGTAAATGTTCGGGCCATTAAAATCTACCCTCTTCAAAAATCTAACCCCAAATTTTTTCCCACATTAAAACAAATGAATGTAAATATTATTCATCACTTCCTCTAATTCCCATGTTTCTTCTTTAAACATGTGGTTTTTATATAGCACCATGACAAGGGGAATTGTCTTATTTCATAGAACATTTTCTCTATAATCTAATATCTTCACCGAATTCTCTTCATAAGAGTGGTAATTTTCCAATAGAACCACCTATGGATTGATAACATTTGATGGGTCAGGTATATTCTTCTTTAAAAGTGATACATGGAATAAATCGTGTAATTTAGATAGGTTCTATGGGAGTGATAGTCTACGAGACACTCCTCCAATGAAATCAAGGATCTCAAAAGGGATTATGTTCCTTGGACTAAGATATCCCTTCATCCCAAATCTCATAACTCAATTCCACGACAATATATGGAGGAACACCATGTCATAAAAATCAAACTGTAGGTCTCTTCAATGAATATCATCATAGAAATTTTGTCAACTATGAGCAGCATTAATGTGATTTTTGATTTTCATAACCTTATCGAACATTTCTTCAAACATTTGTGGACAGAGGAGGTTTTTCTCCCCAAGGTAATCCCAACATTCTGCAATTATACACCTCTTCCCAAAAGGGAATCATAAGGACCCATTTGGATGCTTGAGTGGAAACTGTTATTATAAGAGAAATCAACCAAAATATGGTGTTGATCCCATACTCCTTTTATGTCCATTGAAAATTCTATCAACATACCCTCATGTGTATAGATTTTTCACTTAGTTTGGCAGTCAGTTTGAGGATGATACGATGTACTGATGTTTAACTCTATATTCAGAGCATGTTGAAGACTCTTCCAGAGCATATATGTGAATCTTGGATCATTATTGGATATAATAGACAGTGGTACTCAAAGAAACCTTACCAATTCTATGATATATATATGTTCCAGTGGATCCAACAAGAAAACCTCTTGAATAGTAATGGAGTGTGCAGTATTTGTATGATGATCCACAATAACCCAAATAGTATTGTTCCATTCGATTTATTCAGTAGTCTGTTGACAAAGTCCATGGTGATGTTCTCCCATTTCAGTGTTGGTATGGGTAATGGATTCACCATTCCCTTAGACCTCTCCCTCTTAGCCATCACCTACTGACATACCGGGCACATTGATGTATACTCAATGATCTCCTTAATCATGTTGTCCCACCAATAATTCTATCAAAGATCTCGATACATCGTTGTGTTTCCTGGTGAATGTAGAAATTATAACTATGTGCATCATCCAAAAGTTTATTCTTTATCTCCGGATTTGACGCAGTGCATTTTCGTGGCTCTAATCTTAAAATTCGTTCTTCATTGACACTGAAATCTATGGATTTTCCTTTTTTGATAGTTTCCACATTATTCTAAATTCTTAGATTATCCATTTGAGAATCCATTAACCTTTCCAAAAGAGATGGATGATATATCATCTGTGAAAGGATTGATGTTGTTCCTTCTTTATGATTCCCATGTCCATATGCATCAAATATAAAAATATTGCATCTTTTTCAACTCTCATCATGATAGACTACTTGGGTCCTTTCCACACAGAGAATCTACCTCCATGTTTGCTTTCTCGAGGTGGTAATAGATTGAGCAACCATAATATTAGATCATCTCAAACAATATTCATTGGCACATGTTCAAATTTTTCAGTATAAATACATACTTGAGGCTTTTGTGATCCATGTATATTTAAAACTCCTCCCCAAATAGGTCATGTCACCAAATTTTCAAACCGATGATTAATATAGCCAACTCCATATCATGTGTTTGATAGTATTTATCATGAACAATCAATTTACTAGAAGCATATGCAATGAAATTTTCATTTCGCATCAACACAAAACTGATGCCCTTCTTTGAAGCATAACTAAATAACACAAAAGTTATCCACTTGTTGGTAGTGTGGGCACAGAAACAAGGATAATCATCCTTTTAAAATCCATGAATCTCATTTAGCATTCATCACTCCATTAATACATGACACCCTTTCAAGTTATCTTGGTAAGATGGTTCGAAAATCGTGAGATTCTTCTCACAAATTGGCGATAATATCCAGCAAACCCCTTGATGCTACAGATATCTCTCATTGATATTGGGCTCGTCCATCCCTCTATGGAAGATTTTCTGTAGTGATACATGGATATACCATTTCTTATGATCATATGACCAATTAATGAGGCTTCCTTAAAACAGAACACACATTTTCTATAAATTTCATTGAGATTCTCATTTCATAAGGTTACTAGTATTGTTTTTAGATGCTCCTCATACTCCACCTTTGTTTTGAGGTATATTACAATATCATCTACAAATAATACCACAAATTTGTCGAGGTAATCTTAAAAGACTCTATTCATCAATTCAATGATGATTTTTAGACAATTAGTGTGTCCGAAATGCATTACTATGAATTCATAATGCCCGTAAATTGTATGAAAAGTAGTCTTGTAATATCATCCTTCTTCAACCTTACATGGTAATATCCCGACCAAAAATACGTCATGGAGAAGTATTGTTATCCACGTAGTATATCGAACACGTTATCATTTTGGGGGAGTTAATAAATTTTATTTATCACGATTTCTTTGAGCTCACAATAATCAATCCAAAGCCGCATTTATCCATCCTTCTTCTTACCGAAGAGGACTCGAGCATCCCATCCTGAAACACTTGGGCACCTAAACCCTTTATGATGATTATCTTGTAAAAGTTTATTTAGCTCCTCATGCTACATAAAAACTATTCTATACAGAGGCTTGGATATTGGGAATTCCCAATGTATAAGATCAATTAAGAATTCAACTTTTCTTCTAAGTGGATGACTCGGCAATTCCTCAGGAAACACTTCAGCAAATTCCCTCATAGTAGGCATGTCTTCAAGGATGGCTGTTTCTATGGAATCATTCTTCTTAGAAATATACACATGATAATATGGAAGTAATATCCAAACATAATATGATGGTTCTAGGTAAGATTCATCCTCCTCCTAATGCTTGTAAAGAATTTGGGGTCGATTCACCGTATGGATAGTGATTTTCCTCTCACAGCAATTTATGTTGGCTCTTTATAGGGAAAGCCGGTCCATGTCTAGAATTGCATAAAATTCCACCATAGAGTGTATGATGAGGTTGACTAGGAAGTTTAAAACTTAAACTATTACAAGGGAGGAGTTATATTCAAGGGATTCAATGATTTCACCATTTTTAGTTCTCACTAACATATTTACTTCCATTATTTATGGCGGTGTTAGGATTGTTCTACTAAACTTTTGGGTAATAAAAAAATACATTGAAAGAGAATCAAAATGAGAATTTTCTATTCTTTAATTAATTAATATAATAACTTTACCCACATTGTTGTTGGGATTCTCTTCAATGGTAGTGATGGAAAAAGATTTCCCTTTCTACCTTGGAGGTTGTTGGTTGCCTCCAATGTCTTAAGGAACTAGTATGAAAAGTGAACTGGTTCCTTACAGCTGAATCAGTGAACAATGTGTTGATGGTATAATAGAGAGTTCATCTCCTATGTCGTAGCATTGGGTTTTTTGTCAACCGATAATAGCATGGTTCCCTTCTCTTCAACACCTAAAGAATTTCCTCGATCCTTTTAGTAAATTTCTAGTGTGCTTCGTTCCACATATTTTTCAAGTAGGGGACTATTATTTAATTGCTCAATTGGATTTATTAATTAGACCTACAAATTTTATGTCAACATTATAATTTTTGTCCCCTTGATACCCCTGAGATTTACAGATCTCATTTTCGACATTGAGGTCACATCTGAAAATTTTTTCATATCTCCCGAATTCACTGATCTCTAGGGCATTCCATAGGCTAGGTTTTAGTCCATAAAAGAAGTGGTCAACCTTGAATTTAGGGGTAATGACAATGATGGAGGCATATCATGCAAGACTTGTGAATTTTTCCTTGTACACTATTATGGATTCGTCATATTTTTTCTTGAGGGTAATGAAGTACCTTTCCATCTTATGTCAGATGGGGAAACAAAAATATTTATAGAAAAACATTCTATGGAAATACTTCTATTCCAAATCCTCTATCACCTCCCCACATTTCATTTTTTTATCAATATACACCATTGCTCTTCTTTAACCTACATCTAACAAGAATCCGTATGTACCTACTGTTTTTCATAACATTGAAGGATGGAGATGATCTTCTCAATGGAGTTGATACATTGTATGAAGATTGAGGGGTTGAATGATCCATTAAAATTAGGAGGCCTTTGTATCATGAAGCTTATGATTGCAGATTTTTCATTTTTAGTGGGGTTAAAATTTCCTCTTGACCCATGTTTCTATTCAAAGAATGAGTTAACCGAGAGATTATCATGACAAATTTTGTGATTCCCTCTCCTATCGGATTAGGAATCTCATTATAATAGTCATCACATTGATATTGTTATCTTTTTCAGCCCAATCCCCCTATTACCATCATTTGGATAGAATAAAAAAATGTAAGGGGTTGATCATAAAGGAGAATCCAATGAAAAAAATTGATTACTTATAAATTACATTTCTTCCTTAAATTATCTATGTTATCCATGATCTACTTCCCAAAATATATTCTTAGGTGATTTTTTTAATTCCATTTATAATGGATCATATCGTGCTTATGAATTAACCAATGAATATCCCCCATGAGTTTCATAACAAATCATATAGAAAGGCCATTTTTGTGCACTAGTTCTCATTCAAGTCTATCTCAAAATAGTGTTTTCAGGTTTTACCCCTAAATACATTTATTCCAGATCCACCACTACATGCTTATATCCACTAAAGGATATATTTTATTGATAAACCACCAACTAAATACTCACCAAAATTTTGTAATGGTTTTATTATACATGGTCATATCCCTAGGTCTTTCACTAGGTTTTTGTATTCCTAATCCCAAAAATGACTAATCCTCTCCTCTGATACCAATAATAACAACCCTTCTCTTTTTTACACACATTAAAAATAATTTATTACATAAACATTCACATAAGGAAACATTAATGATCGAGGGTTCTAGTGTCTTTGGAAATTAGAAACATTGTATAAAAAACGTAGATAATAAAACCCAACAGCTTTATTTGAATCTTATTTTACATGAAAACATTCATTCGTACTTAGCATTTCATGGGATAACCTAAGGACATGCATAAGAAAAGGGTGAGATATAAATCATAGTAAGGGATTAAAAATTTAATAACATGAATAATATAATACATGTTAGGAAATAAGAATATCAATGGATCACAAGAGAAACATGAACATAAAGACATGATATATCATGATTGGCATAACATTGAAATGTGAAAACAATATTTAACTTGATATTAGCATGACCGAAGGAACATTGCACTTGGAGCATGAGTAAACCATCACTGAACATGAATTACATGATTAAAACCTCATTTCAATTGAGATATAATTATACTAATCTCTACCCAATGCATTGAAGCGCTATCAAGGAACACCCTTCTTAATCATTCCAATTCATGCATAATTGTGCAATATAGATCATACAACATGGATTAATTAAAAATCATCATTTATTCCATGATAACGGAATGAGGAATTCATACATAAAAATTTATAATCTATAAGTATATGTCCATAAAGTTGAATAAACTTTATTGATAAATGGGCATGGTATTCACTACACAATTACTTTGGCTTAGAGAAACACGGTACAATTTCGGAAGGATAAAGTTGTGACATAAAGATTCATAAAATGGATGATGATAGATAATGGGGTATCTTATCATTCATATATGAAATGGACTGTAATGGGGTTATATAGAAACATTTCCCAATATATTTAAATCAATTTAGATGCAAAATATAAACTAATTTCTTCAATATAAATGGGAAGATAAGAATTGCTTACGAAATTTCAGCAAGGTAACAGGTGTGCATGAGAGGCACTAATGAGGGAGAAAGAGGTCTAAAATCAATAAAAATAAGGAGGAATTATATGTTAAGGGTGAAATCATACCCCTTAATTTTTTATTTAAAATAAAATGGCATAACAACAAGAAGAAATTTGGATGAAATGAGAGAGGAATAAATAATTTACTAGGATGTGTGATCTTAATGTCTTGGGAGAGGTTTGAGAGGGGCTTCATGGGAGTCTGGGGCACCTTGGGAGGATTATAGGGAGATGAGGTAAGGGGTTGGTCGAGCTGGAAACAATTTTACTACTTATGAATGGGTGATTGAGTGGGTTTATGTAGGAAATAAGATTAAATTATATATTATTTAGGTTTTGGACAACACAAAATAATCTAAACAAAACCACAAACCATCCAATTATTTTTTCTCATGATTATTTACAAAGTGGAGTGGAAAAAATATTTTATATGTCCAATGGATGAACATATTAAAAAATTAATCTTGCTTCTATGGAGGTGATTCACACTCTCAAGGAAATCATTTTAAAATGTTAAAATGTTTTATAAGTCTTGAGGGATTTACTAAGGCTACATAAAATTAATAAAACAAAACTAAAATCACATTATTTTAAAGATAAGACAAATATTTTCTTAACACCCCATTTATTGTATTTTATTACACGACTATTAGGTCAATATGATTTCTTAAAACACATTATATATGTAAACAATATTTAATTTTTACCCAAAAATTCTATGGTCTTAGAAAATTATGAAAAAATCACCATTCTATAATTTTGAAATCCTGATTCCAAAAAAATATTTATTTCATCTAAATAATTTTCTAAATATGTGAATTTTTACATTATAATAAAAACTGATATTTATAAGAAATTCATATGTTTTGACAAAAACAATTTTCAATCCTTAATAAAAATTTCAATTGTATTCATCAAAATTATACTAAAATTTATATTTAATAAAAATTAAATTTTTAATAATATTTTATTAAAATATTATTTAACTTAAAAATAAATTAATTCATCAAAATAGATTTCTTCAATTAATATAAACAAAAAATAAATTTTCTGCACCAAAAACTATTTACAATGTTAAAACAATAAAATGAACGTATATTCGTTATTCTATAAAAGAATATTGCACATAGTAAAAATTCTAGGTTCTTGTTACAAAAACCCTTGTAACACCAGTATATGACCTAAGGGTTATGTGTGTTATGGTGATAGATTCTTGAGGTTGCACAGATGACATCTCCTGGGTGATAATTTCTATCAAATTATTCTAATCTTGTTGGTGGTTCTGTTCAAGCATAACCTTTTGAAGGTCAACATCCTCTTGTTCAATAGTGAATCCTAGTGGTGACACCTCCTTTCTGAGCTCTTACAAATGGGCTTCATACGGAGTAATTCTATTGGATGAGGCCATCAGTTTCTTTTTCTGAGTAAATTTGTTTTGTTAAAGACCAATATTTATACTATTCATGTGATCCCTATTCAATGGATATATTAGCAATGAAAATAATTCATAACGGTATTTTAAAATCCAAAAACATAAATCCAAAGAAGATAATATGTTTTATATAACCATTTAATATAATATTACATTTAATCAGATGAAGATGAATTATCATTAGTAATCTTTTGGGCCGTTATAGTATTTTCCTTGTGTTAATTTACATATCAATATATGAATTTATCCATGATCCTTTTTGTGATCATGGAACCTCTATCATTGTCATATGATGATAAAAAAACCCTTCTTATAGTTTATATTTGTTTAAATCATGATGAATATAGTATAATATTTTTTTATGAGACAAATCATATAGAATTAGATAAACTAATATCACCAATTTATATCCTTCTTTATTCTAATATAATTTGAAACCTTCAACACGGATGTATTTATGTCCTTAATGTATAACTATCATGATGGTAATCTGCCTCATTTATTTTTCATGATTAATTCACATTACTACATCATTATTTTTTATCAAAAAATTGTTTATAAATTACAGTGAAAATTTCATGTCACTAAATTTCAAATGATGTGTTGAGACTCATATATTTCTAAGATGTTTCTCTCCATCATGACCTCATTCATCCAAACGTATGGTTATTCATCTTACCATGAAATCCCAGTGTCAATAAGAATTACTTGATGTTTGCCAATGTCAATTTTCAAATAGTTTACCTGTTTGAACATATTATCTCACATTCCCATGGTCTCTCAACCAACCATGGACACATCATGGGCACACAACCTATCAAGCATACCTATAATAAATTTCCTTTCCACAAATTTTTTTGATCATTTACACTATACTACCACATTATTCATGTATTTAATCACCATACAGTCACACTATATCATCATCATGTAGTAGGATATAATTTATTATGGTTTATTGACCCGCCATTGTCTCACAGTCACTGTTGTTATTGTGTAAAGTCTATGGTCGATGCATCCATTTGTTTTTTTGGCACATTTTTTTTCATCATATTTTTTTTGAATATTTATGAATTGACCCTCACTCATTTTTTATATGTTTTATATAGGTGTGTATCATTTACCATTGCATCGTATAGATACTATGTATAAAACATATTAAATATGAATAGTGAATCATAATCATGAATCCACCATCATAACCACATTCATCATGCAACTCTATAATATGAAAATACATTAAATTTTATTTAAATAATGATTATATAGGAACTATAGGTCACTGTAAATGTGTTTCATTTCCAAGTATGATAGAGTATAATCTACACATGTGTCATGCCTCTCACACGCCTACCTGTGTTGTCCAACTGTGTGCTATTCCTAACAGGTGTGAACCCTATAGGTTAAATTACTATCTTCATAAATATTTATGTACAAGATAAAACTATGTGAGATGGTTAGGATTTACATTTGGAGTCACAACTACTCAGGTGTTGCACATGTTTTTGAGTTTCATGTTTTTCACCTCAATAAATATTTTCATGAAAAAATATTTCTCCATATTACATATATTCATATCCAATATATTTTATCTTATATTCTTATATATTATATAAATCATCGATATATATAATCTAATTTCTATAAAGAACATGGATGAAACCCCTTTCAAACACATTTATCATAACATTCAATATAAATTTCATTTTCAATGGAACTAATAACACTCATGTAATCATTTTTCTACAAGAATACATGAATCATTCTAGAAACCTACAAGGAAATATCTTATTTTTTTTCAAAAATAATGAAATCCATCTTTAGACACTAATCATCATTGATATGTCATAAAATATTTATATAGTAAAAATGATTCAATTTTCATTAGAATATCCCCATATCATGAAAATGATTTGATTGAACTCCATTTATAATTAATAAATTACTATAACTATATTAATTTAATATCTATGAGACTTATTTATTGAATTAAAAACACAATAATAATAAAAAATTTAATTCTTATAATACCAAAACTTTACTTTTTAACCACACTCATAACCAACCACTTCCAAAATTAATGAACATGGATGTAAACATATATCATTATCATTGAATTATTTTATAATTTATTAGTGATGTGTGAGTAATAAAATCACCATGTACACATGAATAGATTAATAATCTTTCTACTTTAATATTGGTTTTATTCTTCATTAATCCACTGAACTTATATATCCTATTTTCAATATAAAATTTATGCATTTAAGGTTGATTATAAATATGAATGCATGGTATAATTGTGGGTTAAAATTCATACTTTGAACCTGAATCCTTTTTCTTTTCAGGATATTTATGTAATATTAATTGATTTTTAATACGTAAAAGATTGTGTCAACATGATGTGGTCTTGGATCATTAATATGTCGAATAATAAAATCGGATAAACCCATAATCTATTATATACCTTCTTAGTAAATGATAAATTGATTACCATGTTTTTATTTTAAGTACCACAATATATATAATACACTAAATTAATAGAACATCATAATTTAATTCTTATTTAAACAAAACATATAATCCTTCTCCACATATACATGGGAATTAATTTATGTACAGTTCGTAAATATCTATCAAGATCCTTGATGATTCTTGCCTAATATAATCTATATGTTTCATTTTTTATTTATAAGACAATAATTTATAAATTTTAGGGAAAATTTAATGTAACATTATTTTTATCTAATTCTCAAAATGCCTTATACCATTCTGAAATATTCCCCTTCTTCATTTGATCTCTCAACCTATCGTGTGGTTAGTGAACCTATCATGAATGAATGAAATTAATAATATATTACTAATGTCTCACACAATTGATTTTCCTACCATTTATATAGTTTATATTCTTATTATCGATCCCATGATGGATCAGATTACCAATAAATGTTCTCTATCCATAATCCTACCATGAATTCCAACTATTTGTAGTCTTACCCATCATATTTTCAATCATTTATTGCACAGTTTTTCTTTCATAACACAGTTAATCAATGTGAAACAACTATATATCTTTATTATGTTTTTTATAATCATTTATTTTTATCAAAAAACCAATCATGATGATTAAAATAACTCTTCCTAAGATGTCTAATATATAGTTGATGAAACAAATCATTCATATCTATTTATATAATTCATCAAGGAAATTGATCTAGATTTCATATATCCTCTCACAGTCATGTGTCTAGATTAATTTTATCATTCACTATTCATAAATAATCTTATTTGGATCAGTGTCATTCATTATCAATTATATAAATCCATATATAGGGTCCCTAATTTGAGGTTGATGATGAATTAAGTGGATGATTATTATTTAGTATTGCTCCAAATATATCATGTGTTGACTATATATTAAAATTGAATAGTGTCACTCAATAAAAAATCCCATGTTGGATCATTGTTCATTGTACCATGGATGAATAAAAAAATTCATTATTTTTCTATGCATTCCAGACTACAAGGGAACCATAGTTCATCATAGACTCTCAAGTCATCCCATATTTGAGAAGTTAAATTCTGCACATATCCTACCAACCAATTCACCCCATAAGTGAACAATACATGAATTGTGAAAAACATTTGAAAAATATATCACTTTACATAGCTTATTCAATGATATTTCAAAAATACAGATCTAGTTGGGATTCTCCATTGGAGGCACGGATGATAAGGCGATGAACTAGTTGAGGTGTTTGAAGACAAAATCAATGTTCTTAAATGTTTAATTTTCAAAATATATGATCATTTTTTATTCATGCCAAAAATAACTTTTATCTCTTCTTATTAAAAATTTACAAAAGATGATCCCTATATATAATTTTTAATTCTCACACAAAATTATTATGGAATCCCTTTTATATCATTCAACATAATCATCAATAATAATATAATTCTCCCGAAAACTCAAAATCATCAAATAATTATTTTAATTCAAGAATAATTAAATCATTTAATAATATTCCAATGAAAATACATCTTCTATTTCTTAAAAAATAATGACATGGAATTTCAATAAATGACATTCCATGATATGTAACAATATTTTTATACACTAATTGTATATTTTTTCAGGTGAATATCTTATTTTCAATAATAACATTATATTTATAATCTTTCATACTCAATACATCACCACCACAATCATCATTAAATATTAATTATATATATTTATCATAATAAAATTATTTATATTCCCTCATAACAAATTAAATTCATTCTAATGTAGTTTTAATTTATTTTATGTTTTCATGGTAGAGAGTTCATTTCATTTTCATGTGAGATTTCTTTTTTTAATATCTTCCACATTACATACCAAATATTTAATGATAGTATAATGTTTACATTACATCCTTATTTATAATTATAAGTCATTATTTTACCTTTCATCATATTTATTTCCCATTCAATGCATTGTATACCATTATCCCCTTACTAGGTAATTCTAATCCCTTATTCCACTATATTAAGTACATATTAAATTCGATATTATATCATAATAAATTTATATGAGATATTTGATAAATATGATGATATGTATAATATTTCATTAAATATATAAATAATATTCTAATATTATAAACATTATTTTTGCTAGGTTATGACAAAAATTCATGGTTTATTATATATGTTATACTTTTTTTATTTGTGTGTCATCATATTTGGTATAAAAAAAATTTGTAGTTACTTCTATGTATTATGATACAAAATATAATGCTCAATAAATTAAATAAAATTCTAGTTTAAAATATTGATTCATAACTTGGGTTATATTATACATAAGTTGGAATTACTATAATTGAATTTGTTATTCACTTTTGATTGAATGAATTAAATAATGATTTTTTATTGTGAGACTATATATACCATGATAACAACCAACGTAATATATAGTGGTATTATTTTACTATTTATATTTATATCTCAATTAGTTTTTGAGTTAAAAATTTCAGAGAAGATATTAAATAGTTAGATTGGTTTTTAATAATAAGTTGAAGCTTATAGATCATCCATAATTGTATAATAAATAGTAGTTTTTAGTTTATTAGTTCATTTAAAAATTTACACATTCATATAATGGCTCTTAAAATTGATTAATTAAAATGAAATGAGTTGACAAAATAATTTTATTTATTTTTCATTATCCTAATCAAGAGATGGTTACTCCCTAAATATTCTATTTTTAATAAAAAATTAGTCAATGATGAATATTAATGAAGAATAAAAAACCTACGTTTGAATTTAATACTATAGAATTCGATGAACTCATGAATTTAATTATTAAAATTAGTTTTCATCGTACTCACCATTTGAAAATGAAGATTGAATCATTGTGGATTAAATTAATTGAGTATAAATATATAGGGGATTATAAGGTGTTTTTTAAACACATGAATTGAATTATAGTTATACATGATTAATCCAAATTGAAAAATAGTTATAATCATCATTTTCTCTAAAATATACCTAAATAAATATAGTTATTTGATTAATTGATAAGTAACAATATGTATATCAATATTATCTGAATATTTTGATAGTGATTTGTGAGTTTTAGTTGTATCATGAATATAAAGATAATAAGTGTTGTATATATTTTCATACTCAAGGATAAAATAAGAATGAAAATTTAGGAAAAAAATCCAGTTTTAAATATATAAAAATGTCACAAATATGAACCCAATTAATTACATTAAAGAAACATGGAATAATATTCAAACCTCCTTCTTTACCCAAAAACTATCCCATATCTCAGGGGTTTCTATTATGTTTGAATTATGGTTATCAGAAATAATTATTTTATATTTTGACTCTTTTGAAGTTATAGGTTTTAAAATAATAAAATTGGGGAAGAAAACATGATGAAAAAATATCCCAAAATAATGTTAATCAGACACCCTAGTATCTTCTTATAGGGGATATTTCCAATGTTATATGAATATTTAATAATTAGTTCCCCAAATCATGCATCAATTAATTCCATGTATTATTAATCAACATGGTTAATTAATGTTTTATGGTAAAATAATAATAAAAATTAGGGATCATTCATAAAAAGGGTGAGTTACATGTTTTATAAGGCTTAGTTTTACATTTAGTGTATGGTAACTCTTAACTATGAGAATTTTTCATATGTAAGGTTAGTCCCATTTCATTCCTAATTAAAATGATTACAAATTATTTCAAAAATGTATGACCAAACCATAAGACCAACCGAATAATAAAAAAATTCGAGGTTACTCTTCTCCCTTGGATGATTATAACCACATTTCATTTCTCATTCCAATTTGAGCATTCTAATATATACATGCATCAATTAATACCCTCCATAAATATCTTTAGGTTATCTTCCTATGTTATATAGGATGAAATCATATTATCACTTCAATTATCATTACATTATTTTTCTCCACAAGTCATATCTAACGTTCGTCCATTTTATTCTTCTCTTTGAGCCCTAGGTTTCAATGGTAAGTATCTCAATAACTAGGGATGGTTATGAAATTTAATATCACTGATCTTATATTTGGTAAATTTAATTTTCTATATATTAATTTAATATTTTAGGATGGTGACCACCCATTAAAAAATTATATATTTTTTCTCTATATAATGACAAATCACTGTGAATAAATTTGGAGGATGAGAATTGTAATGGTTTTCCAAATACTTTTATAGTGTAAATGAATTATTGAACATTTAATAATACATATCTTTACTTATTATTGATTCAATTTCATTATTTTTTTATAAACTTCATTTTTAAATGATTTTCATTCATATATGTTGTCGCATAAATTATATTAAATAATATATTAACTGAAAATGGAATTAAATTTTTTTTAATGAAAATTATAAAATAAATTATGTTTCATTTTTTTGAGCCTCAATTTCATTTAATGGATTCATTGGTAATGTGATTAGTTGATGATTATATTGTATATATATTCTACTAAATTCATTAATGAGTTTCATATTATTCATGTTATTGTTTTATAGTTTTATTTATGTAAGTTGATTTCATATATTTATTTGATTCAAATTGGAAGTAAAATTAGTGTGATGATGTAGTTCAGATGAGTTCTAAACTATCATTTAATATTGCACTAGATACTTCTATTTCTATAGTTTATACACTTTTGGGGATGTCACAATCAATGTCCTATAGGGTGCATTGGAGTTGGGATTCTACAATTTCACCTATATGAAAAATGTTTTCAGTGTTTCAAGATGTGAAGTACTAGGTTAAACCATTGTTTAATTTAATTGATAAAATTTTTAGATCCGATTATATTGAACTTTTGATTATGTTTTTCACTCTTATTAGTGTTGACATATCTTGTGTCAAATATTTATTCCTCTCCAATACTTTTTTTGGATGTTTCTTAAATTCGATTACAAATTGGTAAAGTTTTTCTATTTAAATGTTATACTAATTTTTTAAAACTATGTTTGTCTTTATAAAATAAAAAGGGATATTAGTTAATTTTAAAATTCATATTTTATTAAATAATTTGGAACTGTTTCATAATATTGTATTTTTCGAAATAGTGAAAATAGTTTTCCTTGTAAGAGTTATTATATAGAGTTGTGAAGTTATTTGATTAGTCTTCTTCCTCACACACTGTATTCACCAATTAAAAGTAGGTTGAATTTATATTAGTTTGTGCGAGTAAAGGGAATCGGGTTACAGAATTTTTCGGTTTATGTTGATTCCCTCAATTAAAATTGGGATAATGTGATTTGTGGTGACCATGGGTCCTTAGGATTCATATAAGGTGGAATATATTTAGATCATTCTATGAATATTTATCATTTTGGTTTTTTATATATCAATCACAATAGACACTAAATCAATTTGGGATTAATATAGATATGATTATTTTTATATATCCTTGATTTATATTTATAATGTGACTTTTGGATGTTTTTATCCTCTTTACATATTCATTTTTCTTTGTATATCAATTATATTTTTTATTTATATGCATTGTTATCCAAAAGTTTAGATAAATTATTCATTATTTTAATATTCATCCTACATTAATTTTTATGGAATATTATGAGTGAAATCACTCACAGAAGTTGTATTTTATACACTTGGGATTAATATCTATCCAATAGTGATTCAGAATGAACATTGAACAATATAGTGAGTTGGCCCCAGTTCAGTGAGGGGTTTTTTGGAGTCTGTTATTTTAAAATGGTATTGTATAAATCATTAAAATTGAGGATGTTTTGTATACAAAAGATGGAACGATCAGAGATTGATATGTGGATGTGAGGAAGTCCTTGGAAAATTAATTTTTTTTATATTATTGAGAAACCATGGGTGGCTAGAAATCATGTCTGAAATTTGAGCATTATTTTTTGGTAATTTATTGTGATTGGAAATAAATTACTATTATAATGAGTTGTGGGGGGGGGGGTCGAATGAGTACATTTTTATTCTATAAAGATTAAATTTTATATTATTCAACATTTATGCCATTATTCAGAATTATATCAATATATCTTGATTGATAAAAACTTATAAGGGGTTTTTAGTACCAAATAGTAATAATAATAATAATAAGTTTATTGTTATTAATAATGGCTTGATTCTATATTCATATGTAAAAAATGACTAAGGATAGATGAATTATCATATGTCTTGGATGAATTTTAGTATCATTATTAATATAAAAAAGGATGATCTTCCATAGGATAATCTTGTAGATCCATTAAATTATTTAATTGTTTAGGGAAGTTAATGAGTTTATACAATTATTCATTAAGATTAATTCATATCTAGTAAACGAATTGATTTCCCTAAATATTTCATGGGTATTTATTGGATATTAGTAACAATAAAATCATGATTAGGAGGATTATAATGCACGTAAGATCACATGGAAAATGGTTTTTGAAAATTTAATGATGATGAACTATTAATAAATGTACCATAAAATATTTCTATTAAAGAAAATTATATCTCTAGGAAGAGTATAAAAATCTATCTATGAAGCTCCATTCATGGAAATATCATTTAATGAAGACTGGTTTTAGTGGAAATGTATACCTAGATGATGTATATAGAGAAGCTAATGTTTTTTGAGGTAGTATAATATCAATTGTAATAAATTTGGTTGTAATCGTATTCTATATAATATTTCAAATTACTCATGTGATAATTAATGTTTATTTAAAGGTATTCTAATGTATCATGAATATTCATATAATGATTAATGAAGGATGTGAAATTAGAAAGATGAAAATACATGTAAACAAGGAAAATATAAAATCCATTGTAAAGAATATATGTCACTTATGTCTATTTATTATTGAAAATATAGAAATATCCTTAAAAAAGACTTTCCATAAAAGATAAAGATGATTAATAATTTTTTAATGCATTAATCTGCATAGTGGTCCATATGTTTTCACTAATTCATACATAATGTTTTTGAGAAAGGATAAATAGAACTTATATTGAGGATTTTGGAACATATTTAATGTAAATTACGATATTTAAGTGTTGTTATAGTTCATATAAGGTTACATAATGGTACATCAATGTTACAGATTAATAATTTTGGAAATTTATTGAGATTTAAAGAGATATTTAAGGGTAAAAACATAGGATATGTATGGTTCATCTGGATGATATATAAATTTCAATTGTATTTTGTATCCTTACAAAAAGATTACAGTACGGATGAAAATAATAATTAAAGGATTATAATTTTATTTAAATTTCAAAAGTATTTCATTGAATAATTTAAAATTGATAATGTTGATATATTCTTAAAAAATTATGAATCTTAATATGAATGTATTAATTTATTATTCAGAAAATATCTTGCAGTGTTTAGTAATAAATAAAATGATTATTTGTATGTCTTGTTGAAGATATTCACACTAAAATTCAATTTTTAGATTAAAATTTTTATAATGTTTGTTCTTTTGGTAAATATTTAATAAATTCACAAATATATGGCTTTGAAATAGTACGTGATTAAGAGTTTTTTTTAAGAGAGCTTCATGACTCAGAAGGAGAAACAATAATATGACTATTAAAACATCAAAAATAAATCAATTCAATGAGAATATCATTCATTCTATGAAATTTATTTATTCTGATATCATAAAAAATGGAATTAATATGTTGATTTATGAGACTTTGAATGAAAATAAAAAGATGTGATAATTTTATATGTTGATAAGGGTTGAAATAATGAGAAATATAGATATATTATATATGTTTAGCTTAAAGGATCTTTTGTCGATAATTATTGAAAATTGAAGTAACAAGAATTATCAATTTTCCTATTCACCTTATTAACAAAATATCATGGTGATGTATTGTTTATATTATAATAGAAGATATAGATAAATTTATTATTATTGTAAAAGAAAAAACACTATTGTTATACATCCTATTTTTTGAGTTGATTAAATACTATAATATTGAATTCTATTGTAAAATATAATTATTGTACACTGATGAATTTGAATAGGGGGATTATTTTATTATATTGAATATTTTACAAGACAAATAAGTGTAATGGAAAATACAAATATATTATGTATTTATATCATAATAATTAAATAAGATAGATAACCATTATTTATTAGTATATTTTCTTGAAGGATATCAGAGTTATAATTTCATGAAATTTATTATACTTTCATATGAATCACACAATAAAAAGATCCTTCTAACTCTGATATTTGGATATGCATGGATGGTAGGGTCTAGATCCTATGATGCTCCCACGTAAGTTAATGCACATAGTGTAGTTAGTGATAGATCCAAATGGTTCGATACCATCACGTATACCATGGATGATTCATGAAAGTAAAAGGTATTCAATGTGTGTAGGATAATAGCCACCAGACGCTGAGGACTATGAAACCACGTTTGTGAACATCATGTACACTTTTGTATAATAAATTTTTTCGATCATCATTAAACAAAATTCATATAAGTCTAATTCGAGTAATTTATTGTAGACTTATTCAATGAATACATGTAATGTTAAATAGGGGGTAGAATTTATAATTGAAAATAAGTTACTGACACTAATTTACCTCCCTCTTAGAATAGTTTCACCTCTATTGATGGAATATAAAATTTTATCAGTGATATGGTTCCAAATCTGACTGGATTCAAAACTTTTGAATCATTTTTTTAAAATTTTATCTTATAAAGAACCATGACATACATACATGGAGAATAATATTAAATAATTTAACATCATTATATCCATTCAATGAATCCATAAAATATAATTTGTAAGAAGATGAAATGAAAAAATAAGGAATCCATCTTGTTCATTGAGGAATAAAAGTCAATTTAAAATTTTTAAAACAATACTAAACATTGATCTATCAAAGATGAATGTGAATAAGTAGTAATATAAACATCTAAATAGATTAAAAACCACTCTAAATTATTGATTATATGTATTAACAATAATATAAGGTAAATTACATGTTTTTATAATAATATCCTTTATTATAACACTGAAAAAGTGGGAAACTTCACTAATTTTAGGATTTACAAGACGAAGAAATTTATATTTAAAAATAAATCATATATAATTGACACGATGAAATTGATACATTTTTTGGACCTTTTAAATTAATGTACATTGATATCACATATAATGAAGAAGAAATAAATAGTATGGATATGTATTTAAAACCAAGGGTGATACCGTGTGTAAATATCTATTAACAAGTAGGATACATAAGTTTAATGAATGTAGAATATGATAAAAGATTCTCTAAATTTGAAAAAGTCTGGATAAATATTATTTTATTATATAATTATTCCAATAAATACATTGAAGAAAAAATCTATGAATCTGAATAAGAAATTATTATCAACAATAAAAAAGGAGGATCAAATCAAATTGGATTAAGGGGCATCATAATTCATTACCAGAACAAGAATGTGCGTCAAAAATATTTAGAGGGTAAGAAGGGAATATTTATAAATAATGAAGGTCATTGAATAACTAAAAATAATTCATAACTTGTTGTTTTTATTGATTTATGTGAACTTGTTATATCATAAAATGACACAAGATTAGGGTACACAGGATGTTGACAAAAGAGACACCACCATAGACACTTCTAATGATATCATTTGTGTTAAAATACCTCATATATGTGTAATGAATAGATTGATAATAAATATATATATAAATACTATAATATCAATTAAAATATTTTCATCCACTTTATAAAATTATAGTCATTCTAAATATTTTATAGGAATAGTGTTGGTTTTGATTCAGGTATTTAAAAACTATAGATAAAAAATCAAGAATAATCAACCACAATATATTCAATAAATGAAACAAAGTGAGATAGATTATTGACCATAGAATATGACCAAATTGAAACACAAAATACCACAAAATTATAAAATTTCCATTGATATCTACTTTTCTATTCAATACAGAACAATATTAAGTATCAACTTTTGGGCATTGTAAAATTTTGGCATAGGGTTAGTGATTGTTGAAATAATATGCCAACATATAGTATGAAAAAAAATCCTCATCAAGGTGAAATTACCAAATGAATTATATTATGTAGTGTTAAGATAAAAATTTATTCATCTGCAGTGGATCATGAATATTATAAAATATTTATGAATCTTTTAATAGTAGTAGATAGAGTGAACAAGCACGTTTTTAAAAAAAACATCTATGTATATGAATACATAATTTTATTGAAAGAAAAAAATAGTATCATAATTTGAAGATATGTTATGTTGAGTACCCCTAGGGTGATAAAATAAGAATAATTTTTTTAATAAAGTATCAATAAGTCCTATTAGGGAACTTCTCTATGAGTAATGAGAATCATAATTGATTTTAGAAAATGTGGTGACACCATTAACTATGTTAAATAATTAATTTGTTTTACTGATGATGGGTGGAAAGGTTAATGATACAAATGAATGATTCAGTCTATGAGAGAAATAATATTATTTGTCTAATTTATTGTTTCAGTGGAATTTATAAATAATATTAATTTAATGAATATTTTTTTGAAAATTAAATATCTTATGATTTATTAAGGTTTTTTCTATGAGGTGTAAGATAGTTTTTTAAATGTATAAATAATATTTTATTACATTACAAGACTATTAATTAATATAGGAAAAATATAAATATTACAAAAACATTCAATTTCATTTTATGGATGATATAATCCAATATATTACACATAAATAAATATCTAATACTATTAATGAGTCCATTTTTCCAGAGAATAATTATAACTGAAAATTTAATAGTTCTATTATAAACAGTTCTCCCAAAAATGATGTTGGAATGAAAGGAGTATCATGGATACAAAGAAAAATTCATCCTTGTTTCTCTAACTATAGGTCAATGGATTTAAACTTATCCTAGTATAATGTTTTTTTCATTCACTATAGAGTTAGTATAATCGTTTTTACTTTTAAATCATACCTTAGTCTCCAGATTTTATCAGCACTGTCCCTCTATCATTTCGTTCGATAGATACATCTTCATCACTTGGGAAATGCAGCACATGGAAACTGTGGGTCTACTGGAAAATAATCAAATTATGATCTGTTTTGCATCGGAGGATGACCTCATCAAGGCCTTTTAAAGCGCACCTCGATGTTTTAAGGGGTTTAGATTCATGATTCTTTTATGGTCCTTCGATCTATATATGGAGTGGGATCCTACATCTATGGAGTCATGGGTAATATTCCCTAATCCACCCTGTCCCATTCAAAACCTCACTGTTATATGCATGCTAGGAAATAAGATAGGTAGGTATATGTGTTCAGATAGTATAACTGAAGATTATTTTCCACCCAATTAACCCCCATGTATGTATTGAAATGGATGTGTCATGGGACCCATTTGAATATGTGTGGATTACTGGGGAAGGGGATTATTGATGCATGAAATGGGTTTCCTAAGAAACATGGATGAACTTCTATTCGAGATGTACGTGATTGGGTAATTCACTAGAATTATTTCCTAAAGGGTCTAGGTCTGCATTGAGGAGGAACATGGATGGTGGCATGGAGCAAGAAACACATGATGAGGAAGAGAGTCAAGAGTATAGGACATCAGCTTGTATAGGATTTTGTGAAGTTGTTATTATAGAAAAGTGTGGGTAGAAACCGCAATCATGGTCCCCAGTGTAGAAGGAATCGATGCTTTAGGATATCCCAATGGTGGAATCTATTTTTAGTAGGCTGAAATTAGACCTTTCCAACCCTCCCTCTTTTCTATACCACATTGACAGTATGGGGGAGGGGGATTTTCGTAAACCACATGCGAAGCAAGGGGAATCAAAGGGACTAGGGAGTAACACTTTCACGGTTCGGATGGTTGACGACAAGACAAATTGCCGAGTTGAGGTTCTTGAACAGTGTGGTGATCCTCTTTAGAAGGAGTTGCATGGGACTATTATGGATGTGGCTTATCTAGCCAGTGCTGGGGAAGAAGGGGGATTGGGTTAAAGTAATTGGTCTTCAATTCAGTTTAGGGATGGATTTTAAGGGCATGTAGAGTTTGTATTGAGATATGAACCTTTTATCCCTCCTGATATTGATTGTGGACACATGAACATGTCCAATAAAGCTGAAATTAATCATTCAGAAGGCGAAGCTTCAATTATGAATCCGAATAAGAGTTATAATAGGAGGATGGGTAAGAGGGATTACTCATTCTTACCACATCCTGTGTAGAGTCATTTAGCTACAATGATAAATATAAAAAAGGATGACTCTAAGGATGAGAGTCACTAGAGACCATGGGACCCGGGTGACCATCCCTTGGAATAACTATTGAGCTCTGAGGGAGAAGCGCTTGAGAAGGTCTTGCGACTGAAGGCTTATGAGGGGGATGTTGCCAAAATGATGGGGATTCCTCTAAGGGAAACTCTTAATGAAGAGTAATACACATGGATTGGAATACATGAACATATTATTGTTTGGGGTTTCAACTAAATGATGATCAGTATTGAGGAGTACATATAGTATTGGGACCAAATTTCTTATGAAATTCAAATTCTAAAGAGGGATGCACCTAACATTCATGGTCCATCTATCTCATAGATATTATTTAGAGAGATGGATTCTTGTGACGCTAAAATTGTTTTCCAATACATTTGTTAAACTTATGGAGATTATTGTTTGATTTGGACGACCTTGTAGTTCAATTTGAAAATACTCTTGGGTTTGTCTTTGTTCTTTTTGTAGTGATGTTTGGTGTCATTCGGCTTTGTCTATGGATCTAATTTATATGTGGATCAGAGAAAGAAGCATCAACATGTTCACTCCATTTGGATTGTGGGTCTAAGAGGGTATTTCATTTCCACCAATTCTGGGCCCATGCATCTTTTCATGGGATGACTTGCTAAATGGATTTGAATTGGTAAAGGATTCTTGACATGAAGTAGTTATATAGGTGAGGGTGATCCTGTTTTTTATAATGATAAACTTTATGGTTTGACACTTTTTTAATAAAATTGTTTTGATAAAAAAATAATTTTTACTCAGTTATACTAATATTATCCAAGAGGAATTGATTTTGGAGTGTATTCCTTGATGGGGTATTTGAGATGAATACAGGAACCCTTCATTTATGAAGTTCAGAAATTTTAGAAAAAAACATGTATAATGTTATAGAAAATTTATGCTTACAAATATTATATTATGTTTTTTTAAAATAATACATTTCGATGTAAATTAGTAGAAATTGAATTGATTAATGACACGAGAGATTGAAAAATTATGAAATTCTAGTAATAGTATTTGAAACTAAACATAATATTTTATTTCAATGATTTTAATCTATTATTATCATGATTTAATTGAATTAGTTTGAAATAAATATTAGGAATATATTATATATTTTTTATTGGTCTTAAAATATTTTAATTTCTACTTAGAAAACAATTCAGTGATATTATCATATTATAATTTGATAATTTATATCTTTTATTCTAAATTATCCCCCTTTATTTATTTACTGAAAATAGATCATGTTGACTTATAGTGGAGTAATTTATCTAATATTGATTTAGAAGAATTCATTAAACCCTCTCCCATAATTATTTTAACATATTTTAAATAATGGTTGTGAGAAGGAAGTATAAAAAAAGAACAAGTTGATATACAATTTCTATAATTGTATTTATAAAAAATATAAAGGGGGATGTCTTTGAACTTACTTGGTATTATGTTTTATTTGTTGATTGTAAGAATGAATTCAATAAGAATGATTTTATCCATATTATTGAATAAAATAATGGAATGAGTTTGTAGTAAAAACTAATTATGATGGGATGGTGTTTAAAGTTTTCATGTTATTTGTTATTATATTATATGATGTAAATAATGAATTATGATTAATGAAACACCTTGGATCATGAAATTTAGATTATGATTTTATTAATGTAATAAATAATATCAAATATGGGATATTCTTTGATATACATTGACCTATGTTAATGGTATAAAATGTAATTATGTTACTACCGTTATGCTTGAATATTACTTCAATTCTGGAAAATGTATTGAGTTACTACCGTTATTTTGGGCACACTTTATGTCCACTAATTATTTTAAAAAATTATGGATGAGAAATCCACTGAGGAAATGATCTTGGAAATAATTTTTTTATTTAAATATTATGAATTAAAAGTGACAATAATTGTTCCATATATTATTGTGATTGTTTCACATATTATCTAATTAAATAATTTTGTAACATTGTTTCCATGTTCAATACTATGTAATATGTTATGGTGAAAAATATTGATACACGAATACTGTATTTGGATGATGTGTGTGGAGGAGTTGAATATTTTTTATGTGGTGTAAGATCCATTCAAATACTATAAGGGTTACTTTTATAATACATTATCTTTGTAATTAGTATTATATTAATTGAATTTTATTTAATGTTATTACAATGTAATTTTATGAGTATTAAGATATTCTGAGATATATAGAGATAATCAGAGTTTCAAATTCATATTAAATAGGAAAAATATTAGTCCACAACATAACATTAGTGCCTCTTAGAGTAGAAGTCTATTGAAAATATAGTGAACTTAACTATATAAAATACTTACTGTAAATAATTTTTAAGAGAAAAAATTTGGATGATAGATAAGAATTCATTTATTACATAACAGTACACCAATACATTTGTAATTATTGAAATGTGAGGTGAATTTATAGTCCAGTAGTGAATTTAGAAAATTATATAATCTATTTAGTTATATGTAAGGTTTATTATAGTTATTAAATGGATAAATAAATGTAATTTCGAGTTTCTCATTGAGAATTTAAATAATTATTGATATTTTCTAGTATACATATGGGTGTCTTTGTCTATAAATTTAAAAATCAACAAGATTACTTGAGAACATCAATTGACTTACTAATAAAAACATAAAAGGTTCACCACATTTAAATTTGATACAAAACGTTTTCCAATTTAAAAAAATGAGAAAAAATTAGATAGATGATTTAAATGTGATTATGAATCGATATTAAAGCAATAAAAATTTTCAAAAATCTAAAATATTATTTCATGAATAATTTTTTTGTGTTGATGTAAAGATAACATGAAATGTTTATAATCAATAAATAATAATATAATATTTTATTGAAAAATATGCATAATGATCAAGATGAAATTCATTATTAAATGTGAGATTTATTTACAATATAAAGCGATGACCATGACACATTGCATGATAATTGATTGTGGAAATATTGAAAATTAAATTAGAGACTACATGATGATAATATAAAACAACTAGGATATACATGTTTTGTGACAATATCCTTTGTGCCGTAAAAATAATATTTCATTTTCTTTTAAAGATCATTAATTAATGTTCATATTATTGGTAGTTTGAATATAAAAAAGAATTCTATTTTAATTTTTTATATATCTTGGAGAATAATGTTAGATACGTGTGGAGATAAAAAATATGAAAAATTATAATGAATTTTGATAAATAATAATGATATATAATTAATCTATATATTGTTATTAGTTTTAATATTGAATGTAAAAAACCAATTTCAAACTCATATATTGAGTATATATGAATAAACAGCATAGAATATGAAATGTTGATAGAAATATTCCCATTCATGTTATTTTCATTCATATTCTTTGTGTTGAAGAATGAAAATGAAATCCAATTCCCTATATAAAATATCATTTTTATTAATTGATGAAGGAGGAAAGGGAAAGAGATATTAGAGTACTTTTATTGATGAAATAATAAGCTGGAGAAGATCAATTGAGAATACATTCCTTAAATATTTAAAAATTGAATGTATTGAAGGGGAGAAGAAGAATTTATGGACTATTAAATAGTAAGGAATGTGATAATATTTATATTATCTAGATAATACTTTTATGTAATACTATGTAACTTAATAATTGGAGTAAGAAAAATATGGGATTTAGAGATGAGGGGATGGTTGCTATTGGATCCTAACAAGATCTTAAGATAGATCATTAAAGTAATATGGTTGATTTCATATAAAAAGGGGTTAATATTTAACTCATTTCCCTTGAATAGTTCTTGATAATAAAATATCATTAATTTGTGTGTGGGATAACATCAACCGTACAATGTGGAGAAGATGAGACATTGAGAGTGAAAATTATTTATTCTTATCTAACTTGATGTGTTTCTTTCCTATATAAAATACTTTAGCAAGGAATATAATTTTCAAAATGAGTTCATGATTCAATAATAGAATTTGTAAATATGCAATCATATTGTAAAATTTTATGTTATAATAAGTCACTCTCTACAATTCACCACATCCAACCCTGAGGGATTCACCTATCCCTGTGAGAAAAAAGTAAATTGTAAAATATCAATCATTGAGGTGGAATTTAAAAGTTATTTTTAGGGAAATGTTTTAGGAACTCAAAAATTAATACATAAAGATATAGTGTATCCTGACTAATAAACATTCTGATTCGAAGTCACATAGTTAGTAGATAGTCTATAAAACCATCAAAAAAGCGTGTATAATGGTAAAATGATAAGAACTATTTTTTTTCACCCCATGGGTATTTTAGAGTAATATATTTAACATTGATACATGTAAATGATAATCTAAGTGAATTATATTATTTTATAAATGCACCATGATGTTCATTTATATGTATAATTACTTCTTGTTACAATGTTTTATATACAATGCCACCTAAAACACATCCATGAACCATTGATAGGTATCTATAGAGAATGAATCACAAGATAACACCCAAATATACCCTAATCTCATCAAAATATATTATTTTGAATAATTAAATATTTTGTTATGAAATTTGATAATCATAAATCCAAAATTTTATATAATTCCAAATATTTTACTAAAAAACATATTATGTATATGGTTACGAAGGGTTTTTGAACCAAAACATTGTGTATATAAAATCAACCTCATATTTAGATTTATATATAACTCTGAGACATCCATGGATAATTTCTCGAACTATATTATCGAGGGAATAAGCTATAAATTATGGGAATCCATCATGGATTCCATGGTATATAAGTTTATCACTTTTTCCTTGTTCACTTATAACTTCACCAATGATTTAAACATCGAGATTTCCAATATGGAAAAATCTTCTTTGTTTGTGACATTGGATTTTAAGAATTATTCAATGATTAAATTTTCCACTTAGTATTCTTAGATGGTCATTTTTTGGATTTATTAATTATTATCAAATTCATGTTGATTTTTGAAGCATTTGATTTGAAATTTTATTCCCAGAAATATACATTTCAATTTTTTCAACAATACAAAAAAAATGTGATATAAAAGATAGATATGGTATGGAAACATGGTTGAGTGGTTCATCCACTATTATAGGAGGAAATTTGTGTACATTGTCAATTCAAAATAAGAAATTGTAGAGAATATCAATTAGGTATTACATGAAGTATAAAATTCTCCTCAAATTCCATTACCATGATACATTTGGTCTATAATAAAATGTTTTTCTTCCAATTCGGGGGTAGCGGGTCAATCTAAACTATATAATAAGATGATATTATCAGATTCTTTATGGTGTAGTCATCTATATCTAATGATAAATATATATCCCTTATATGAATATGGATTGTAATTATTTAAATATTTCATTGAATTTTCATTATTCTGACTTATTACATACCTCAGAGAGTATAACTATATAATTGGTTTTCTAGAAAATAGTTTTCAGAGGTATTTTGATTATTTTTTCTAATATTTCATTGAATGTATTTTATAATATTGAATAAAAAATATTTATCTCATATATATAAATAGACACTCTATAAGCATGGTCTTATTTGATTTATTATGTGGTAAATAACTCCATTACCTTAAAAAAATTAAAGATTGCTTTTCATGTCATTATATGGTTCTAAAAGTTGAGATAATTTTGAATTATCCAGTTTTTGGGTGACATGTATTTGAAATTATATTTGGTATGGACTTGATGATTATATGTAAATATCATTTTGATAATTATTATTAGATGGTTTTTAAAAAATTTAAGATGGAAATTCTCATGTTTTTTAAGACGAATGTGATTGAAGATCACATATAGAATGAACTATCTTTCTAGATATTGGAATGACTTTATTTAGGATGAACTCTCTATTAATAGAATTTTTAAATGTGTGTTAAATTGGACAATATGTATTGGTGGTTTATTGGTATCATTTTTTCCTAATAATTTCACTGGTATTCCTATAGAGTGAGAGGTGGAATACCTTATTAACTTACTCCATTGGTGAAGTCCAATTACATTACCATATTATCAAATGGATGTCAAGGATCTATTGGAATTGAAGGCCTAGTAAAAATATATTAAGGGAAAATGTTTTATTCATACAAGTATATCTCTATGGGAATATAAAATACTATTGGTGGTGATTGTGGACATTTTTATCTGACATTCCATTGATTAATGGAAACTCAATCTGAGGGCTATCAATAATATGTTCACGTTACCTCATACATATTTTTTGTTACCAACTCATACTATATTGTGGGATTTATATTGTTTAACTTTGATAAAGATACTAAATGTTCATCATAAAAGAATAATGAATTCCTAATTCTGGTTTAATGTGAATGTGAAGGCATTATGAGTACTGTTTTCTACCATTTTTCTTTACCCAAGCACATGTAGTTTTCTTGAATTTCATTAACTAAATTTAAAATCTTTTCTTATTAGTTTTTATGGTGTTTTTGAATGATATAATGGTTTAATAAATTCTATAATTTGATCTAGATATTAGTTTATATTTTTTATAAACTTTGAATGAGTATTATATTTATTCCTCGATGTCTATGTTTCAATTATTTTTCCAAAAATTGAAGATATTTTTTTATCTATTATGACATAAATCCATTTTATTGGATACATAAAAATAATTAGTGGTGACTTAATGATAATGATCGTAAAATGTATTGAACATCATAAGCATGATCAATAAGAGTATCATCTTGAAATTATTCATCATCAATCATAAATCTTGTCTTAAATAAGCATATTAATTTTTTGAACATTGAAGGAAAAAAGTTACATCTTTATATACGTTCTTATTATTTTTAATTTAATTTTAAAACCTGTATTTCTATTCAGTATAAATATAATATTTTATTAATTTTGGAACGACTGATACAAAAGTAAAGATGACACGTATTATTTTGGTGAATCCCTCTTATAATGGTATGATCAATCATATAACAATACATTATGACTCAGAAATTGAATCTAATGAATCATAGACATGATCCATAATATGTAGAATACCTTAAAAGACCCATTAACATATTAGTTTTCTGATGAGATGACTCATTACTTGTTCCAAATAACTCATTTTCATAAATTAAATGACTTAACCAAATTATTAGTACCCTTAAAGGAATTCAAGATTATTTGTAAAAAATTTAGAGTTACAAATAAAAATCACTTTAGGACCTCATAGATAACTTCAAATATATATTGAAGTTACTATAAATAATTATAGGAATTATCAGAAAAATTCCATATCCTTTTAATATGTTATTATGGTACTTTGATATATGTTAAAACTCAAATTAGTGTATTTAAATAGACCACCACAAACTCTAAATTGACTATTCAATATTTCTAACTCTACCTTTCAATAAATTGTATTTCTCATAGATTTATGTAACCTAGATGCTCTCCCATATTTGGATGCGTTCCCCAAAAATATATATACCATTATCAAACACTCTAACCTATAAATAATTTTTTCATATCTTATATATGATTTTTAAAAAACTACTCAATAATAAATTATCCAGAAATATAAAAAACTTGTAAATTTAGGTATAAAATAATTATCACACATTATCACTTTTCCATTCCCAGGTGCCCAAATCTATAATCATCATTGTTAAAAATTTAAAATAGGATCATTATATTAATATATTCAAGGACAGTCAATGAAATATCAATAAATTTATATCTACAACATCACTTACATATTAAATAATCAATCCATCTCCTATCACATGTTCTTTGTATAAATACCTTGACATCATTCTTTCGTATAAATATAATGAATAAAAAAACATATTTAATCTATAGGGAAATTCAATCACTCCATTTGATTTGGCGTCCATTTCAATTTTACTCAAAAATTAAATATAATTAGTCCCATCTTTATTGATAATGAATGAAAACATGATTTTTTTCTTTCTATTTTTTACACCATGTGTGTAATAAATAGATATATCATCTCTAGATAACTCTATAAAATTAATGAAATGTCTTATCCCCCTTTCTCACCCAAACTCACTGTACTTAATTAAATATCATAGAGAATAGTGACATAACACACTTCATATAAATGTTCCCTAAACTAATCAAAAATAGTCCAACTCTATATAACCCAGTGTAAAAACTTTTAATTGACTTATACATTATTAATATCCGTAATATTACCATAATGAGTTAACAACAATAACATTCAATGCATTGTGGATTGTCAAACTTGTTACTAATAATGTTAATAAATCTACTCGGATCTCCAAACAATAGATTAGAATAATTCAAGTGAATTTATATTTCCCTCTAATATTATTTTAATAAAATAACCAATATTTTATAACCATGTTCAATTTTAGAAAAAAATAAAATATTCAGCGTGGGATTCATACTTCAATCTTCATTTTTCATCAGTGTAGTCCACAAATCATGATTTAGAATAAGCATTTTATGAAACTGAGTGATTTAATCCTATTTATGTCTCCCCATAAAGGGATGAATTTAATAAAACAAGTTGATTGATTTTAATCATTTATGATACTAGTCCGATATTAATACAAATTTGAAATGAATAAAAATTAACTATGTCCATGATGGATAATCATTCATGTTTTTAAAAAAATACATCCTTCATTGTCTATTTTATTTCATCCTTAAACATCTATTCTTTTTTCTATAATGAAAACATATATTGATATAGAAATATTTTTTCCCTCTCAACACCTTAGTGTGAGTAATTGGAATGAGAAATGTTTCTCAACCAAATAAATCCATCAAATAATGAACACAAATGTTTAGATCACCAAATTATTTTCCAAATATGTTCCTCCCTAAATAGCATGGGTTTCCCGTTGATTTCATCATTCCTCTTAGATTCAATGTGAATATATAAATTTTATATAAAATCATTTTCATTCAATATTTCTTCTTCTATCTTCGTATCAATTTTAAATTGATGATGCCACATTATCATTAAATTATTGGTCACATTATTATCTTTTTTTATTTAATACGGATTCTATCATTATTGTAAAAATTATAGAACATGATTTCCCAAGTGTATTTCCATTTATTTTCATTTTCACATAAAAAATAGTTATACATATGATATCCAAAAATATAGTATACTTTCACCTTATACACACACATTCAATAACCATTATGGTTCCCTTTGTGGGAACCCATTCAATATCACTATTAGTAATTTCAACCATTATTCCATTACTAAACAATATTTCCATGATTTATTTTTCTTTGGGATATATATTTATCCTTCCATATTGTTTCCATGGATTTTATGTAAAATTTAATATCTTGGGCTCTATTACCACAATATATGAATAATATTCTATCTAGTGTGAAATTATTCTGATCCTACTTCTTAACTAGTTTGGAGAGACATTTTAATATTCATTTAGTATTTATTTACCTCAAAATTTATACTTTCATTCATGGTTTTTAAATTATTTATAGAATAATGTTACCCCCTCTTATATGTATCAATTTTGTATTATGATTGCTTATAAAAATTGACAACGAAAAAACACCATATTTGTTTTTGAAATCATAGAATCAATAAAATCATTCAAATATATTTTAAAATAATAATATATTATTTTTTTATGAAGTAGATATTTTTCATGAAGTTATGTTATAATATTTTTTCATCCGATGAGTTTAGGATATTTTTAGAATAAAATAATTAAATTTTATGATATTGATCAATAGTGATGTCAAAGACCTCCAACACCACCAATAGTGACCTAAAAAACGTTCATTTCACTATTGTATAAGTCTATTTAAAATTATTATATTTATATTTTTCTGTGGTTTCACAATTATTTTGAGCTCTATTAGAGAGATTATTTTCATATAGATTCTTAAATTCACCATTCACATTGTTGAATATTTGGTTCAACTTTTATCCCTCCATATTTATATATTTTTAAACATAAACCTACACTCTTCATCAAAATTGATTTAGTGAAACAAATAATAACTAGCATTTAGGTTATAATTTGGTATGATGTGTTCATATGATGTTCTTGATATGGTTGTATGATAATAATTCATTTAATAGAAGTATTTTTTAGGAGAAAAAATAATTTATACAATTATTTTAAATCAATTCATTTGTTATCTTGTAGGCCTTAAAATTCTTTTTTATTTTATTTTGATCCCGATTTAAGGATCAGCGGTAACCAACAACAAAATTGGCGAAAACCACAATGAAACATCATAGTTAAAATTAATAACCTGATCGTCCGGAACTATGTTTATTTGGTATAGTGTATGGTCAAGATCATTTAACCTCTCCACACAAGCTACTAAAATAGCATCATTTTCTTTCATAGACAAATTATGTAGCTTCTCTAGAGTATGAAAGACCTTTTTGGAAACAATATTGAAAAAATATTTTTCAGAAATGTTTTTTTTCAATTTTTAATCAATTAGATAAACTATTTCATTTCAATGATTGATTAATCCAAATTATTCATTAACAATTTTTTCTTTTATGTTTCATCTGCCCAATTTTTTAACTAATGTACCCACCATTGGATCAGTTTCCTTATATACATTTGAAATTTCAAATTGCCTCACACTGAATTATATAAATATTTTCATGCTATATTTAGGAGGTTTTTTATTTATGTAATACATAATTTCAACATCAAAGTTACTAAGTGACTCATAAAAATCATCTTTTCCTCAATTCAAATAGATTTATAAGAGGAACCTTGATCAAAATAGTTATTAACATGGATTCCACTCTAAATAATTCCACATAGTGGTAACCCTTCATCAATTTTGTAAATTTTTCTAATTATTGGCCTCTACCTTATTATATTTAATAAGTAAGTATATGAAAAACTCTATATATGTTTCGTTGTGTATTGAAACTAATTGATACATATATTTTACTTCCCTTCTAAACAAGATATTCTTGTACAGTTGTACAAATAATTTGGAAACAAAAAGGGTTCCAATATATGATTCCCATGGATATCATATTAGTTAAAATAAAATGATATATTTTTAATTAGGGGGAACCTATAATCTGATACATCATTATAGTCCTAGTGGTCCACTACAGACACAACTTAATGGGGAGGTAAATTGGTTGTGTTCAAAAATATTACAAATAAAATTTCATTATTCCAATTAATCCCAATGGTAACTAAAAAAATATTTATTATTAATAAAAATGGATTTTATTCAAGGTCAACAAAGAATATAAAACTATATTAAATTCATATAATGATATAAAGTATGTTATAAGTGTTTTTACATGGTGCATCCCCCTCCTTTGAAGGAAACTCCTTGTTTTTCCCAATATATCTGATTCAAATATCATCCATTATAAATATTATCATCCAATAATAGAGTAATATGTATAGGATTATTTGACACCATCTGGCCATAATACACAGGGATGTTTATTCATTATATTAAACAAGTGTATATTTTTAGATCTTAATATTTATTTATACCAACATCAAATAAGACATTGAATTTTATAACATATTTAACTAAGTTACAACATAATACAACATTGAGAATAAATCCAAAATATTATATCCCTATACTCATATAAATTTTCATAATATTCTATTAGATAATCAAAAAGAAATTCTGTAGATCACTCAATTATTTCCAACAAAACTTATAGTTCTTATTAAAATACAATTTATCATACACTTTCATTTAAATCAATTTGGAACACGAATACAAGTAGATGTTCATAGGAACTCATTCAAGTCATACCTACTCAATTATTCCTTATGAATAACACCCAAAAATTATACCTAGAATGTAGACTATGAAATGTGAAGCTCTTGAATATTTTATTGAAGTAAATAATTGAACACATGGGTCTTTTCTTCCTCACTATATGTGGATAATTATATTATTCTCCAAAAGTAAATTTTTTAGTATTTAGTTCTTTTTATTCTATTTTTCATTGACTCAATTTTTTTTTGACTTCTTGGTTCAATGTTATATCCATTATTATTCATTGAGAGCTTCTCCTAACCTATAACAACCAGTTTTTTGAAAAAGACAACAATCCAAAATATTTGTTTTGTTTTTATCTTCAACAAAAAAATATAAATAATAAATTTTCTTTTTTATTTTCATTTTAATATATTTTTTTTATATTTTATGAATTGATTTCATGTTTTAACAAAATAATATAACATAATGCATGTTGTCTTTTCTCTCCCATGATCTTTATGATCATTTATCTGAACATCATTCTGCAATAAATTTTATGGTGTTCCACATTCTTCATTTTCTATAATTTACTATTATATAGAATATATCCACATATATTGTATAATAGAATTGAAATTCTAACCTTCATAGAAAATTCCACTAAAGGTATTAACTATGTCACTATTAAAATATATATACACATATTTATCAGAAAACATGAAGAATGGATACTTCTCTCTTTGGATTGATAGAATCTTATAAATTATGTAATTAATCAGCCTTAATATCATACACAAAAATTACAATATAAGACCATATATCAATTTTTCAACATGAATAAGTTGAGTGTTTGTGATATTTAAGACACTAAGGATAAATGCAATCATGAACTGAAAAATGTTTAAAATATTATTAAAAAATAATAGTGATTTATTTTCTTTATAAAAATAAAATTCAATTATTCATATTCATCATCGCAGTTTAATATTGGATTAACTCTATTTATTATATTTTAACATGTATTAACTTCTTATGAATCTCAACATATATTTGAATTATTCTGATTAATTTAGTTCTAGAATTAAATTTTTTTATATAGTTTAATTAACTAATTTAATTAGGTTTGGAACTAGCTATATGCAAGTAATGATAGATTTTACAAAACATGGGAATCAATCATAAAATGGTCTGGATCACATGTACATAGGATCACGATGACTCATATGATGTGTTTCATTACTCAAACTCTTATATGAATGAATAGTATATTGATGATTTATCCCCTGATATGAATCATAGATCATACTTTATGACTAAAATTCTATTAATATATGGCATATATATATTCTTAATTAATTCATATGAATTCAAATATAATATAAAATAATTTAATGTTACATAGAATCATATTAATCCATCTGAAGACCCATCAATACCATTTTTAAGAAGCTTCAAAATAATATATAAGTTATTTAAAAATTGAAAATATTTTATGCTTGTTTATAAATTCCATAGTACCATGTGAATTCTCAAATTAAAGTATTTTAATGTACATACACTACCTCTAAATTAAACAATCAATATTAATCATTGTGACCTTCATCATTTTATATTTCCCTATAATTTCAACATATATACTTCTCAATAATATTGGTATGGGTTTTCTACAAATTTATGTAGAATTATCAAACACATTGAACATATTTCATCCATTTAACTACATGTTTATAAACTATGTAGAAGTGTTCAAAATAAATATCATCTGTGAACATATTCATTTCTTGTACACTTTTATAGACATGTCCATTCAAATTTCATCATGTCTGTTTGACATTTGGACCAACTCTCAAATCGTAATTATTAATGGTTTACACTAGAATAATACTATCTATATATATAAGGATAACAAAATCAAGACCCATTATACTATTGGAAACTCTTCCACTTCCAGTACGCATATACAAAATTCATTACCCATCCCATCACCTCTTTGATTAATACATTGAAATAACTCTTGTCAAGAATTTTAATTGCTAAATAAACATCAATAGATATGGAACATCATTCATAATCATTAACAGTTACAATATTGTTTATAAAAAATGAAACCGTATATATTGGTGTGTCTCTAAAAACCTCTCTTATTTTTATTTGACTTCATATTCAAATATACAATGATTTAATTGAGAAGGACTTCACTTCTAATTATATATATTATTCTTCATCTCTTATTTATCTTCAATGATAAAAAAGATCTATTATTTTTAATATCTAAATATTTAATTTATCTATTCAATATAGAGAATATTTAATTATATATATTGTCTGTTTCTATAAAATCAATTTACATTCACTTCTTATTGTTATTTTTTTTCTTGAGATCATGAGAATATTATTTCTAGATATTGAATATGAAAACCCTCATCAATTGTGGAATTATTTACATCAATATCAAACTGGTAAAAAAGAATTATCTATAAATTCTATTGTTTCAATCCTTAATAACAAAATAAAATATTTTAAATAAAATCCATAATTTATCATTCCAAAAATCCAGAATTTTTTCAATTAATTTATTTCCCCTTTGGAGTCATCTTTATTTGAAATTTACTCTCCTATTAATTTATCTCATAAAATTTGTTTCCACCAATAATCCATGAAATACACATATCATTTTCTAAGTTCATATGAACACTTGAAATGATTTATTCTTCTGTGAAGTATATCCTCATAGAATAAGCCTTTCACTATCACAACTTTATTTCCCTTATAGGTTTAGTCCCTATGATTTGATCTTCATTCTTATAGAGTAATGTTATTCCTTATATCATTTCCTCTAAAATGAACATTTTCAAAAGCATTGTGATAAATGGAATATGTGTATCAAGAAATAATCATCTGACATAATCTATAGTAATCTCACTTTTTTAAAATGACTGTCTCATATATATGAAATATAAAACCTTATGTATCACAAGACTTGGGATATTTTCTTTAAATTTTTTTTCTATAATATCATTGATATTATATTAAGGAAAAACATTATTCTCCATCATAAATATATTACTTACCATATAATGTTTATTTTCATTGATTAATTTCACTAAGTGAAATGTAATATCTTATATACCATGAATAAGTTTTTTATCATCCATATTTATGTATGCATTCAAGATATTATATTAATTATTTTTCAGTTTACCATTATGTACACATTTTATTTTTCATATATACCAACATAAGGATTATGACACTAATAAAAATAAATAATTATATAATAGGAACCATTATGTGTTTCCTATAGAAACAATTTTTATACCATGAATATTATCAATTTTGTATCAATATAATGTTTTATCATTTGAATTATTTTTTCATGGACATAGCAAAATATATTCTGTGTGTAATAAAAGTTTTTATTGACCATGTTGAATCCATTAAATTTCTTAATTTTTAAATATGATTCATATCTATGTAATTATTATCTATCGTATTATAGATGGTATCAATTATAGTAAGAAATTTATCTATTGTAGTATTTTCTTCGATGGGATATTTTATATCCCTTTTCAAAATTTCTACCTAAAACAATGAAATTCATAATCCTCCAAATCATATAACATCTCATAAAATAAATCCTTTATACTTATAAACATTCCAATTTTCTTCTACTTGCAAAATATTTTCTTTTAGAAATATGTAACTTATCATTGTTAAAAACATTCTTGGAATAACTAAAAAACCAATATGAAGAAAATGTAAAATTTTTATTTAAAACTCATCGTTGAAATGTTATTTAACATCAGATTGAAATCCTTAGTGAATTCACATATAATCATATATATATTCTACATGGTACCATTAAAATATCATTGGTCCCATATTCTATGTATAATCGTTCAAGAAAGAGTTCTTTATGAAGTAATGTGTATATATTGATGAACCCATAATGCTTCATTTGTTTTTATATCATTTTGAAGTATCATATGGAATCCCATTATCCAAGATATATATATCAGAATAGTATTGGTTATATTCAATCTTCTATAAATGTATTTTTTGTAGTTTTATTTCATCATATTGAATGATATATATAACTTGAAACCCACTATGAACATGTGGTAGACAAATATTTAACCGCAAATGATCACTTTTCGTATATTTACACATATTTAAAAACCCAAAATCATTATATTTATATATTTCATCCTTTAATATGACTATAGAAGAAATATAATTGTTATCCAAGGTATATAATTTTTTAAATATATGAATTGATATTCAATTGATTTTATAATCAATGTAATCTCATAGAACCAAAAAATAATTCTTTTATTTTATTCAAGATTATTTGGTATAGGAATACACCAGAAGAAAAAAATAGAAAAATTAGAAATTATGGGTTCCTAAAATATTAAATACCTAGTGAATAACATAAAACCAATTCCAAACCATCAGGGTATAGGATCACAAGAGATATAAAAATGTAACTATTATTCACATATATTCTATGGATTTAAGAAAATAAAATACATTTTTTCCCCATTCCGTGTTTTTAGGACTTTTTATGGTTCTTAATAATGCCTCAATGCCAATGAATGATGTATGATATTTACCATGTTATACTTCGTAGGCCCTTCAGATACTGATGAATAATGGTGGAGTCTATTTCGACTAAATTTAGAGCAAAAATTCTCTATCTATAAAGATGAAGGATGATTAGTATTTCCTTTTATTCTTCTGAATGGGAGTAACCTTTAACAAATAAGGTAGAGAAATCCAAGAAAATAGATCCCATACGACATGAATGATGAAATTTCCTATCAATTAATACACACTACGATTCATATCACAGTTTTCAATTATTCATTAAATGTTCTCATAAGAATCTACAAAAACATATTTATTTCCAATTTACATATTGAAAATAAATAAAATATTCTTAATCGATTGGGATCTATAATCCCTCCAATTAGATTTATTATCAATACCATGAAATACCTCTACTCTAATGTCACCAAATCAGTACTTTTGTTTCACCGCTTAATGATAATAAATTATATTTTTTATGGGTTAAGTAAAAATCATAATAATATAAATCTTTTTTAATAAGATAAGGTTTCATATTCCAATTTTATGAATCATTATTCACATTATGTCTGTGTACTGTTACATTTCTCTTATTAATTGAACATAAATTATTCATATCATAGTATACATGAGCTATGTAATTGTAGAATATAAGAGTCATAATCCATGAAATAAATTCTATATATAGAACATTATAAAAATTGATAAAGGGTTATATTTCCCTTTCTAGGTTCTATTCAAGAGGATTTTTCAAATAATATATGTTACATTCCTTCACATAATCTTTTTAAAATTCAAGACTTAAATAAATTTCCCCAATAAATTAACTATCCGACTCAATATACACACTCCTTTAATATAAGTAGATGATATAATACATACATGGATGGGAAAATTGAAATAGGATAACATAGCTCCCATATTATCAAATACAATTTATATTTTAGATTAACATCGAATGCTATAATCTAGTAGTTCAGAAATATCATAAAATTGTTTTATAGGGGATAAACTCCATATATATAATATTTATTTGTTCTTTTAAAAAATATACACAAACCACATCCCTTATGATACCACATGATATTTTTTATATGACATCATGATACCCAGTAAATAATTCCCTGAAAAATACATATTTGTGTTTTTTGGTTATCTTAAAATTCACTCTGTTCTCCCCATGTATGTATCACTTTATTTTCTGAAAAAATAAAGAAGTGAAAATATCTGGGTATAATTCTAGTTCATCCATGTTAATTATTTAGATATATATGGATGTGAGTTGGTTTATAATCTTTAAAAACCTTTCATTGTAACTCTAGATCATTCTGAACTCCCCGTTATTAATCCAATTTTGATTTTAAATATTTAAACATCTCTTAGAATCATATTTTTCATATTTATTTTTAATTTCTCATAACATGTTATTTTAATATTCACCATGGAATAATTTTATATAAATATTCGTGTTCATTCCCTTTTATTATTTAAATTTTCAATTAGGGTGTATAAACATCTATAAATATTTTGGTTTCATTATATGAAAGATTTTTTTTCAATTATGTCATTTTTATATTTTACATTATTAATAATTTGCAAAAAAATTTACTCAAGTATTATGGTTTAAGTGTCCATTTGTAGTATGACATGGTTTATTGAAACCTTTAACACCTCAGAAGAAACCTAAAGAAACAATCATTCAAAGAATGTTATTTGATGGTGTTGATTTGGATATTAAGTGACCAAATTTGGGTTGAATTGATTTTTTTTGAGATTTAGGAGTGAAGTAAATTTAAAAAAATTATTTGATCTAGGCTTTTTTCTTATGGTGGACTAGATTAATTTCATTTTAAATTATTTCTATGTCTTAAATTTTAGAGTTTCCATCAACAGAATATGAACATCCCAAATCACAAAAATAATTTTGAGACATCAATATTATAAGGATAATATCCTATACCCATAGAGGATCATATTCATGAGAACAACAAGGAATAGGATCTTTTAAGCACTTAGTATGTGTAGCCTTAAAATTAGAGAGATCAAATGGAAACAGAATAACCTGGATTGAAAATCTCAACAAAAGAATTTACAGTGAATTATTAAAATGAGAAATAACATATAATAAATCCTATTTATCGTCCCATTGATCATCCCACTATATGAAAATACATCTATTGGTTATATTCTGTCTTTGGTTAGGGTAGTTGACTCATGACGGTGTAATTTGAGGAGAAAAAGAAATTACAATCACTCCACTATTGTGTGAAGAGTTGAACTAACGATTCTGTGAATATAATAAATCATTAAGAATATTTATAAATGTGTTATGGAAAATTTAAAAATAAATAATTATTAATAAAATGAAATACTTTAATTCATGAAATTCATGTGAGAAAAGAATGTACATGAGAATAATTGAATATGTGATTACAAAACGAAAGCAACGAATTACAATTCAAAAGAAAAACATGGATGCAAAATACCTCCACAAAAATCTCTATATAAAGGCATATTGAGAGCCTATGTTTGACCCCAAATAATCAATTCCCTACACATTATTTATTATAGACAGAATGTGGGAGTGAAATACAAAGAAATTTGTAGTTTCAACTTTGACATCAAAATTAGGATGCGATCCATGCCCCTAATGGATGTTTTAATTTTACAATGAATATTGATGAATACTATGGGGTATTATAAAGAAAATATATTCATCAATGCGTCTTCTATCTGATTTGAAAATATTAAAAAAAATTAATAACGAATTTAGATGTTATGCTCGTAACTGTCGACTATCTTTATGGGAGTTCCGATCTAGACACAATTTTAATATTCATCTTCAACCTCCCAGTTAATCATGAAAACATCAAAATTATATCCAAATACATTTTACTGAAATGATCCCCATAATTTTATATTGATACCATTTAAATTTAATAATCATTAGGCTTGAATTTTTGGCCCCACAATATCTCGATGAGCCTTAGGTCCATTGTTCTTTGTCCTGAAAAATTATGCATTCATGCTAAAAATCATAATCCTTTATTGATATTAATAAATATATCCAAAAAGAAATAATTATCCAAACAATGTGATGAATAATATTGACAAATATAAAAATAAAATAATAAATATAATGTATTACACATGTAGATGATTGATTGTAACCAAATGTTCATTTAAAAAACTGAAATACACTTGTGATGAGAAAAGAAGTTCAATTTATATAACACACTAAAACTAATGTTTTGGGACACTGAAATAAATGAATAATAAGATATAATAAATGAATATTTTCTCCATTCCATTTCTTATCACACCCCCTAACATTTCTTTTGATAGTCTTGACAAAATATATTTTAAAAATTATAAATTGAAGTCCATATCCAAAAATATTTTAATGTTGAATGGTTATCAAAATACACATTCCCAAACAATAATGGAACCAAGAAAAATAATTTCACAAGGGATAGGTTCACAAGAATATCTCTATCTCAATCATATTTCTTTTTTTTCAAATTCATTTCCATGTTTTATTTAATTTTGATTAATCATGATGATGTGTTTGGTATCTCAAAGGTCATGGGGCCCATTTCTAGTTCATTGGGAAACAAATGGATGAACTAGGTGGAAATAACATTAAAAATAAAATGTGTATCCAAATTTGTGGTGGTTATTTTTTTTGAACCATAATTTCTTTGAAAAAAACTACACCGGGAATGAAAACTGTGGATTCATGTTCCCCAAGTTGTTGATGCCACATATTTTCACTATTTCATGATCCACAATAATGATGTAAGTCCAAAATATGGGAAAGACAACCATGGTTTCATGACCCACATGTACCAGACACCACAATGTTTGAAAAAGAATTTCTCTATGTGGTCTTCTTTTTAATTTTTTTATTGGATACTCAATGTATACTAAATAAGCCCCAAAACCTATGCTATGGTGAAAGGGTCTGATGAACTAAAATAGACACCCAAAATCTATTTTATGGTAATTGTGGTATTTTTATTAAAATTATGAAAATATAAACTTTGAAAAATCACATCCGCGAATTTCACAATCCAAAAACTATTTTCAAGAACATAAACGTGAATTAAAATCATAATAAAGCATTTGAAATCATTTAACATTTATTTTTCATGTTTGACAACATATATTAACTTTTCCATGGATAATTTCTTGAATTTTATTTATTGAATTGGGTTATTATAATAAAATTATATTTTTATCAAAATTTTAAAAATATGATATTTTCACTCCCCCCATCATAGAAAAAATATACCCTAAATTTTCAATGACAAGTGAAATTAGATATCAGAATGGGGATGGAAGTTGGAGGATGTGATTTGAATTGATAACATAAAATAAAATCACATGGTTTGAATTTTATGTCCCACCCTTATGAAATCAATTTACTTGGCTTCATGTCATAAGTTGACTCCTTGGGAAAGGTTGAATGTAGGTTCGAATTTTGGAATTCATGTGTTTCATTTGAAAATACACAAAAACCTTCAGGTAAAAAATCACACCCATAAGGAAAAATAGATCACATTTGAAAACCTGTGAGGGATCTATAAATAGAAAAAAAAATTGGAGAAAAAACATACATGTTTATTTTTAAATTCTAAACTCTTGGTCAATGGATAGTTAAAAGTTGGCTTATCTCTAGAGAAGATCTTTGTTTAATGTTGGTAGCTCTATATTGGCCATAAATCTAAACAAATATATCAAGTTCATAGTTTTTATCATTAAATACATCCTTAGTTTTATTTATATTGAGTAATAAAATGAATGGTTTTAACCTATGACCATTAACTCTAAATATTTTATCACTAGAGGGAGCCTAAATATGTACCACTCCATGGGGGTAAATATGATTCACTATGTAGGGAACTGACAATCTAGACCTTAACATTCCTGGTTAAAAATAAATATTGGAACTATAAAAGGGAAAAAATTATCATTTCATATTTTTTCAATTAGGGATTAAAATATTGGTATGAATGAATTCTATATTTATTAATCTATCAATTTTTTAAGCCTCCACTCAATGTTCATCATGTTTGTTAATGTCTAATTAACTTTTTGTTCAGCCATTGGAATATAAATTTTAATTTTCTTATTTTCCAAAAGGACTTATGTTCATTTTGAATAGGTAAATGGAATTATTTTTCTTATACCAACCTATATACTGAAATTACTATAATGGTTTTTAATTTAGTACGATTTGTCCAATGAGAATTCAATAGTTTCTCACAACAATATTTCCTTAATGGATTGATTTTTTTTATAATTTCCTGCATTTTCCTATTTTATTACTCATATTGAACAATATGTTGAGGATCATAGGAAGTGGATGAATTATTTGAAATCACATACTTAGACATGAGTGTAGAAGAGGTAATTTTTTTGAAATGGATTCCATGATTACTAATTATATATATTGGAATTCAAAATCTAGATAAGATGTGTTCTTTCAACAATCATATCACAACTTGATGGTCAATTAATTAGGTGGGAATGGTCTTAAACCATTTACTGATGTTATTAACATCTAAAATTATGTAGAGATATCACTTAGATATTTTGTAGGCTCCTATTAAATCAATTCCCCAAAATTCATGGATTTCAACAACCAGAATTGGTGTATGGGGCATTTGATTTAATTCAATTATATATCCTAATTACATACATCGAAGACAACATTGGAAAAATGTGTAAGAATTATTGTAGAGATTTTACCAAGAGAATCCAAATTAGAGGACCTTTTTAGTTGTTTTATTTGTGAAGAAGTGGCCTACATATGCCTCTTCATGAAAAAATTTATGAATTGACACTTTCTCAAAATGGGTAACACATATTTTAATGGATTGATCAACACATAACATAAAGTTTAATGGATCATAAATCACATAGTTATTTATTTTAGAATTAAATCTACTCTTAATTTGGGTCTTGGTTAATTTTGTAATGACTCCCATATCCAAGTGGTTTTGTTTTTCAACATTAAACAATCAATCACCCAAATAATCGTAGTGATCGTATGGAAATGTATCATACATTGGATGGTGATGTGAGTTGTATTTGAATTCCATACTATATATGTGATAAACTTTCACATTTTCAACACCATTTTCATATGTAATGGTTATATCAAACTCTCGAATAATATGTATCCACCTTATCAATCAATCATTTGATTCTTGTTTTTGGAAAAAGGTGTATCAGAGTTGAATGATATGTGATGAAAATTAGGGGGGATCCTAATAAATGTGACCTGAATTTTTCAATGGAAAATACCACATGATGAAACTATTTCTCAATTTTTGTAGTTGATTTTTCCATCACGTAATAATTTACTTGAATAAGTTATGTCACTTGGAGTTTTATCACATCTTTTTTAAAAAAATTCTTATAGTGAAGCAACTCGCATCATAAATGAGTTCGAATAGAAGCTTCCAATTGGGTTATTTCATGATATATAAAGGGATAAGAGAATACATGAATGTTGAGAATAAGTATCTATTTCTTTCTATACAAAAAAATGGTGCACCTTTCATCAGTAGAGAATGAATTTTTATATAATTTCATATAAAATCCAAAATGAACCTCCTATAGAAACCAATATCTCTAAAAAAGAACCTCATTTCCATGACAGTTTTTAGAGAGTGAAGGAAAAAATGATATCAAAAATATCTTTATTGACTTTAATCACTCTACCAGATACTAGATGGCCTAGAAAAATCCCTTCTTTTTCTATGAATCATCATTTTATCCATATTAGGATGATATTTTTATCCTAACATCTTGATAGAACTCTTTTAATGTTTTTTTAATCCCTTAAAATTATCCCCATTGATAGTCATGTCATCCATAAATACCTCTAAAACCCCCATGATATTAGATAATATTGACATCATGCACTGATGAAAGGTAGATATTGAATTACATAAACAAAATTTCATTTGTTTAATAAAAATAATGAATGGAGAGGTGAAGGTTGTTTTTCATTGATCATATAAGGAGACCTAAATTTGATTATAGCATGAGATTCCATCTAGTAATTGTATAAATAATGAAACAACAATCACATAAGGACATAATCAATTATGATCAAGGGATATTCTATTTATTATTTCATGAGTTTAACTTCCTATAGTCAATGCACACTGTACATCCACTACTAACTCTTGTGGGGATAAGATCACCATTTTCATTGGTAATCACAATGATTTCAGCCACCTTTGAAAAAAAATGAAGTGGAATTAACCACACACTCTCATAAATGATGTAGATGATACATTATTTTAACAACGTAAGAAGTACTTTCATTATATCATCGATAAGATTCATATAATGTATCTGATGAGGTTGTAGATATGGTTTGGTGTCTGATTATACTAAAATCATATGAGTTCCAATTAGTGGGATAATCACAATAATATCTAAAAGGGTTTATCCAATTTCATTTTTATGCATTCCTATGACATCTAGAAGAATCCTCTCATAATTGGATTTGATAAAGGAGGAAATAAAAAAAGTGAATATTTTATTACAACCTAGGAATGAATACTCGAGTGAATAAGTTAGGACCTTTAATTAGAGATCATATTGGTAAATATTTTTAAAATATGGAAGATACAATGTACCAAATTCAATGTCTTTTCCTAAATTTATTTTTATAATTTGTTCTTTTTCAACATAATTTTCATTAGACACATTACCTATATCAATTATAGTAATGGGAATGGACACTATGTTATTGATTACACTAATTGTATCATTGACTGGAAATAATGAAAATCATAATTGGAGTCTTCTGAATGAGATTCAAGCTAAGGAGTCCAATTTAACTCATATGAACAATGGGACCCAATATCATCTTGAATTAGACATCCTCCAATGATTCCTCGATGTCACTCTATTACAAAATCAACACTAATTATCCAATTAACCTGATGGATCTCTTCATTATCGTTAATTAGATATTTTTCATTGTTTATTTTTAGGTCAAGCACCATGTTTCAAAATTTTATTTTAATGTTTCCATTCCTAACATGGATTACTAAGTATATTGTTACTAATACGGGATGACCATGGATGATGGGGGTCTTATCCATAGTAAAAAAATAATGGGTTATTTTATAGGACAATGATGTTAGCTGGGTAAATGAAATTTTCAACTTTCACAAAAACATATTTTATATCCCCTTAAGAACACAAACACTAAATTCTCCCAGTTAGAGTGTGATATAATATGTTTGGATGTCTTCAATACCTAATTGATAATACAAGGCATATGACATGAGGTTCACAGTAGCTCCTAGATCAAAAAGTGATTTGACAAAATTGTCATCTTATAACTCAACATTGATGTATGGAAATCCTGGATCATTAAACATAGAAGGAATGGTACCTTGAATTGTGTTACACACATTTTCATCCAAAAATAATTGGGTTTGATGTGAAAATATCCACTTAAAATTGCATCAGTTCATAATGAACTTTTTCTAATAAAGATTTTTTTTATTTGATAAAGAAGATGATTGTCAATTTTAACATGGTAGAATATTTCCTTCATTGTTTCATTGAGTTCAAGATTATATTTTTCTATCATTATTTGAGGTAAGGTACTAGTTTTTTTGATTATTTGGTGAGATTAGGGTTTACATAAATTTTCATTATAATTTTTAAAATCTAAGTGTGATGTTAGAACACATTCATGTGATAATGAGTTTGTAATGGCTATGGATTGATTTGATACATATTTTCAATGGATCTATAACATTATAATAAAATCATCAGTTTATTTATTCATGGGAGAATTGATTGTAACCATATTCTCCCTTTCTAATTCGGGATGAGATAATTTGAGTACTCATGAGGGCCTTTCTAGTTTTGATTTTTTCTAATTCTTATTTATGTGATGAGTCTTATGAGTTCATTTTCTACGTTATTTTATTCAAATATTCTAGGATTGGGAGAGGGAAAGATTGTGTAGGGTCTTGGGATGGTTTGTTTATCCCTAGAGGATACATTAGTTGTGTGACTAGATATTGAATGCGTTGTTGGATAAAATAATCATATTGGATAGGACGATTTTGGGGTTGAAATATTTGTAGTTGAAAGAGATTATGGGTTTTAAAATGTTGTTTATGGTAGTAGTGGAGACATGTTTTTGTGTTGGTTCTTGATTTTCAATCCATCGAAAACTATGATGGTAATTATAAATAGGATTTAATGTATTTTGGTACAGAAGATTATGAATGTTCATGGAATTAACTACTTCTAATAGTCCTTCTAAAAGAACAGTCTTGAAAATATTAATGTTTGGGAAATTATTGGTCATGTGGTCATGTTTGTCACAGACTTTACAAACAGGATCAAAAGTTTGGATTTTTTGGACCTTCATAATATCAATCTCCTCAACCATCCAAGTTATGGAAGCAAGTTGTGCTCTATGGTTTCCTTCTTATCAAAGTTTACACATTCAGCCATATTTGAGTGGATTAAAGTGGTAAAATGTTGTACCCCATGTTAGGTTTTGTTTATAAATATTTTCCAAATACTCATAAGCATTAGTGGGGGATTTTTTTAAATGTACCATTGCACACCATTTCAACAAACTATTTGTTTCCAGGCCATAAATTTTTTTATAATACACTAATTTTTTTCAATTAATAAATAATGGTGTGTACAATGTTTAATGTGTCTTTAAAAATTTCTCATGTTTTATAGAAATTTTCACCAACTTTAAAAAAAATTGGATTCACATTTTATGTGGAGTTTTTTTTGTGATGAGGGAAGTAATTTCAAAACAATTAATGTTATAGTAAGTCCCATGAGTGAATGGTTATTAGTATGATATAATTTCACCAATTCATTTCTATATCCATCAAATAAAATGGAAAGAGTCTCATTTTATAAGATTCAATTTTATTTGGGGTGAACATGGTTTCAAAAATATAATTTATTTATTTTATATGAAGGTATGTAATCTTAGACACTATCCCATGAATGTTATAAAGGTGGTTCAAAACATGGGGTTAAAAATAATATTAAGAATATCTAATAGAGTAATTACTAATGAAAGTGGTTATTTTTTTCTAAGCCGACATGATGTAGTCATTCATGGTTTGACCAATCATACTCCCCATTTTTGGGGATTCCTCATTTGTATTTCCATTTTAGTCTCCACACATGTTGAAGAAATGGTTTCATTGAATACCATCCATTGGATGGGTCTCAATGTTTGAATTTATAGTATAGGAATGATTGGGATCTAATAGGAAGATTACCCTATATGTACAAGACTCCACATCCCTAGTATTGTCCACTCTAATAAGTCTATTTTGAATTGCCATAGGTAGAGGAGGACATGGACCATGAAAATAGATTAAAAAATGAAACAGAAAAAGATAAGAGAAATAAGATAAGAAAAGATAAATTAGGGAGAAAATATTTAGTTTATATGGTTATAAACATGGGTCTATAGAAACAGTTAAAGAAATTGGTTATCTCCAAATTTACCCATGTTTTATTGTTTAAGTACTCACTTGTAGTGTGGCCTATGTTATCGATTCCTTAGAGACATAAGGAGAAACCTAAATGAACATACATTATAAAAAGGTGATTTAATGGTGTGGATTTTGATATGAATTATCCAAACTGGGTTTGAATTAGTTGAATTATATCTGAGTTTGATATACTTATTTGAATTCAATTAAAAAACAATTACTTTATCTATGGTTATTTCTTTGGGTGGATTCAGGTAATTTCACTTCAAATTATTTAAATGTATAAATTTTGACCATTTTCTTCAACGAAATATAAACTTCCCATATCACACAAATAATGTTGATACTTCCATATCGTTAGGATAATCACTTATAGACATATAGGATCCTATTCATGATCACTCTAAAGTATAGGATCATTATTCACTCCTGATGTGTAGCCTTAAAATTAGTGATATCTAATGGGGAAGGCACAACATTAATTGAATATCTCAACAAAAAAATTTATTATGAATTATTAAAATTGTAAATTTTATTCAATCCATTAAATTTATACTCCATTGGATCAAAACAATATATTTTTAAAGGTTGTTTTATATTATTATATCAATGTAAGAGGGTAGAAGACTCATGTCGGTGGAATTGGAGAAGAAAAATAAATAACAATCACTGAAGCATTGTGTGAAGAGTTTCAGTAAATATTTTGCGGATAACCTGACTCCCTAAGGAAAAAATGTAAATTTTATATATAAAATGAAATAATAAGTTAGGAAAAAGAATAATAATTACTCTTATTAACTAAATTAATGTTAAGAAAGACTTAAATGGAAATAATTGACAACGTGATTACCGAACAAAATCAAGAAATTACATTTGAAAGGAAATACATCAATGAAAAATAACTTCACCACCATATTATTATATAGACATAATATAAGACTTTTGTACACCCATAAAAAATCAATTTTTCCCCATTAATTATGAAATTCAAAAGGTGGTAGAAAACTCAAAGGAAGGTGGATGTTTCTTCTTTGACAACAAAAAAGGAGCAGATTAACCACCTTAATAGACACTCAATTTTGGCATTAATGATAGCCAAATATGCAGGGTTAATATAAGGAAAATATCTTATTAAATGTGTCCAATAAAATCTTTCAAATATTTAGAATATTTGGTCATCCATTTGGATGTTATGATTGAAAGGGTTGGATGGCTTTATGGGAATTAGGATCTGTACATTAATTTAATCATCATCTCTGGTATCCTAAATAAGTATGAAAACATAAACATTAGATCTTTAAAAAGATGAATTTAATTATCCCAATTATTTTAAAATTTCTATTTTTTAAATTTCATAATTATTGGGAGGAAATTGTGGTCCCCATTTATTCTTTATGGGATTTAGGCCAATTTTTTTATCCATAAAATTTGTACATTCATGACAAAAAATCATCATCATTCATTAGGATTTCTTCATTCATACTGAAAGTAAAAATGTTCCCAAATAAGTGGTCAATAATATTTCAAAATAGAAAATTAAATTTATTAATATTATATATTTCAAAATAAAATGATTTATTTGGCCCAAAATGTTCATTTTAAACATGAAATGCACTTATGGTGAGAAATGAAGTTTAATTTCAATAATACACTAAAACTGATGTTTATGGATATTGAAACACATGAATAATAAGATATAATCAATGAATATTTTCCCATTTATTTTTTTAATCTTTTACAAATAATTCCTTTTATCCTGGTATAAATTTCATAAATTTGTGAGGATGCTTACCAGTTTGGTTGCACCTTCAACATTTTTCTTCTTCATATATGTCTTCGAGCAATCTAGTAAATTTTATTCTTTCTCGGATTGGTTCATATTTTTGTTCCATATTAAATCCTCTAAATTTTCTAATCATGAAATATTTCCAATGGTCTATGATGTATCATATTATCTAATAATAAAATAATTTATTCATTAGTGTATCGTACAATTTTGGTATTTATATTAGATATATTTTTCTTTCTATTATTATTATTATTTTATATGGCATAGTAGTCTCACCTCACTTATCCATTTATTATCTATTTATTATATTACACTTTTATTGATAGCTTATGGTATGTTCTTTGTATATCCATACCATCACTCTCCACTACATTGACCACCATTATTTCAATTAATATAAAATTAAACAACAAAATTAAATTAATTATTAATGGATTGATTATAATTTTTTTCTAAATATATTAATATTAGTAGGATTATTGTTCAGTACATTTATATTACAACAAAATTGTTTAAATCTATATAAAGACTAAATGGATGGACATAATTTCCCAAAAATAATAGCATTGTGTCTAATAATATCAAAGAACTAACATTGAAAAATGAATGTTTATCTTTCTCTTTTTATAATACTATAACAATATTTATTTGTTCACTATTATTGAAAAAATAGAATTTCCATTAAACATCTTTTTTGGATCCACATTTTCTTCCCATAGTCATAAAGGAAGTTGATGTAGTGGTGTTTTGTTTAGTAATGTCCACCATATTTTACCGTATTTTGATTTGTAACTTTTATAATATATAAAAAGACATTACTACATAAATATTTTTATTGTGAAATGGTTAAATAGTTCTTATATGTTGTAGTATGAAAATAATGACATGAACCCAAATTCATATTTATTATAATTTTATATTTTTAGATATATGTCCATTATCTTATAAATTTATGGATTGCATTTATTTCTCATCAAACTGAGAACACATTGGTGGTAAAACCTAAGAATTTTTCATCATTATATCCATCTTATGGAAATTTAATTTGACTATATTTATCTCATCATAAACTAAATCCATTATTTATTCCCACTACTTTTTAAACATCTCAATATGTTACACTTATTTCTTGGCCTCACTTGTGATAAATTATCATGAAATTTTATCCGCATTACATTGATTTCCAACATGGAACCATTGATATTAATATCATCTAGGTGTATATAACCCATTTAATGGCCCTCTTTCAAATATATATATTCATAAATTATTATTTCTCAACAAATTTTCTTCAAAATAATTATTTAACTAGTGTTGGTGTTTCATTATAATGAAATTTGGATTTATCAATGTCATGAAAATTCTAGGTGATAATTTTTCACTTTTATAAATTGTTAGACAATTATTTATTCATATAATATGTTTAAATCACTAATTATTCAATTACATCATATATTCCTTTCATAATAAAAATATACATGAAATGAATATGATGTAATAATTTTTTAATTAATAATTATAATTAGATTATATCACTTGAACTGATTCAATAAACACATAATTTTAAATATCTAAAACATATTCTTAATGAAAAAATTATTAATAAAAGTATATTAGTATCCAAATATATTACCCTTATGTAGTGGTTATTTCCCTTTTCCCATTTCAGTATTTTTTCACTTCTCATCCTCTACTTATTTCTAGTTCATCAAAGTGTCTTTTTAAAACATCATTTTTATATTAATAGAGAAGGAAAATTTATTCTACCATTGGGGAAATTTAAAACCATATTAAAATCATCACTTCAGAAATAACTAATAAAAACAAATGTGAATGAAAATGAATAAAATGTGAGGTAACTTTGATTAACTCTTACAAAATTTGATGTACTCAGAAGATTTTGTATCTAGTTTAACATGGTATGTTATAAGTGTTTTACATTTTCCAAATTCATCTCTCTTATGAGAACCCAACTTAATAGTATAAACTATATATTATTTATTATGTATTGATATAAGTATGTGTTTCAAAAAAACACCACGACATGAAAATAAAAACATAAACAATATACATCATCATGAAATATTTTTGATAGTTCAGCCCATTTTGGAAATCTAATCCATATTGTTTTTGAGTATATTTCAAGACATGGATTTATCACTATCATAAAAAGTGACTATAATGAGTTATAAAATATCTTCTTTAACTCATAATATATACTATTTTTGATGGTGTTATCCATAACATTTTAAATGTATCATCCATAATTAAAAATAATATCTTGAACATATTGTCTTTTTATGGGTTTATAGTTACAAAATTTGTTTGGCTATGAATATCCGTTATTAAATGGATATACCACATCCATTAATCAAAAATGTATTTTGTATAATCAGGTATATCACATCCTGAAAATTATAATTTCATCTTCTACAGCTACATTTCATCATTTATGTATCAATATTGTAAAATATTATCATGAACATCATCATTTGTGTATCTTATATTATAACATAATGACCTTACTTGAGACCAGTATCATTTTCATTACATTCACAATATCTATATGGTATTTAATAAAAGAAGATCCTAAATCTATATGATTTGGGATTAAATTTATATATAATAACAATGTTACATTCTAATGAATCTATAAAAACATGACATCATATTATAATTCATTAGCTACTATAATATAGAGATATCATAGATTTGAAATCTTAACAACCCTAAACCTATTATCCCGTAGTCATTGGAAAATTTATAACATTTTTACCAGATATAATTGATCATCTACTACTGTATTGATTAGTTTAATAGCCTTGGAGAACTTGAATAATGCTCAAATATCACATTATATGTGAAAAAAAAATTCCAAAGTGTATTTTCTTTGAAAATATCATTATTATCTCACAAATATCCTAACACATCAATAATAGTACACTACAAGGAATTTTGGGGAATATAATATTGAGAAAGGGGATTTCTCACAGTCCCAATAAGGGAATACATACATTAGAAGCTAACACAAAATAAATATGGAATATATAATAGTGAATGAATAAGTGATGTTTAAGAAATTTCAAATAAATAATCTTATGAGGTTGAAACCAATCCCATGATATCATAACTATTCTAACAGTCATATGGACATCAATATCTAATTATAAAATTATATAATTCATATAAACTGATATCTTAAACCAACATTAGATTCTTTATTCCAAGGAATAAATCATAAATGGATAAGGCCGTGTCAAAATACCAAAAATGTTTTGTATCATGACACTCGCCCAAAAATCAAGGGATTACGTAATTTTTGGCCACATTCACTATATAGTATATCCAATGCATTCATCATAATAATAAATGATACTTTTAAATAAAAATTACTTTAAAAAATTTACAAAACGTATTAGAGTCAATAAAATACTGGAGGTTAATAAATTATCCAATAAAAGTGTTCATAATCATTCTATAGATATATTGTGGAAGGTATCTTTAGATTATAATATCATTCAATATTTATATCAAATGATCGATATTTAAATATATGAAAATAATGTTAATATATCAGTTAAAATTTTCTTGAGGAATATACACTTTTAATTTCTAAATCAATAATAAAAAATCAGTAAATTAAAAAAAACAAATTTAAAAAATTTAAAAAACTCTATGAAAAATTTACAATGTATTTTTCCATCAATATAAAAATTGATTTTTTAAATCACTATACAGCTAAGACTCCATGAAATTATATTCAATAAATGTACATTCAAATAATTATTCTATTTATATTTTTATAAAATAGTAAAAAATTCATTAACAAAATGATAAGAATTTTTCATTTAAACATTTATATAAAAGGTTTTCATAACACCACAACGGATGTAAAAATAAATTTAAATTCATAAACCACTAATTCTATTCATAATTAATCTTTTTTTAATTATATAGTTATGAACTAGTTGGAATTCATAATTTTGTGTGCTTTTGTGATTTGAATTTTAAAAAACAGACATCCATGGTTGTGATCCGTATTTTATTTGGTTTCCAATCGAACCAAGCTGTTTTTTTGGTGATTAGTACCATAACCTAATGAATATTAATATTAATAATTATATATCACTTATGAATATTCAGTCATTTTATTATTTTATTTTCTTATGGTTATAATATAATGAGATAATGATTAATTTCTCAAGGTGATATAGAAAGAGGTATAGTTTGAAAATTTTTATTTTTCAAATAAATAATGAATTTATTTAAAAATAAAATTAATCATATAAATAAATTATTTTCAAAAGGGGTATTTTCATGGAATTAATAATAAAACAGGTCTTTTCCCCAGACTTAAAAAAAATCTCTATTTCTATACGTTAAAAAATTTTAAGGTTGTTTTTTTGTATTTTTCTAAGAGTTGAATTTTAGGTGAATAATAGAAATATAGTTATAAATATTTTAGGTGTTTAATGACATCGTAATGATATAATGATGATGTAATAATTTTGGTGATCAGATAATGATTACAATATGATAAGAGCTGTCCCAAGTGACCAATACCATGGGAAAACCCATGGAAAAGCCCACGGTTGTTCAAATATTGTATATATTTTATAATAATTAATTTTTGTTCATAATATTTTCTTCTGAATTACCAAATTGAAATAATTTATTCTACTTTATGTGTTCACATTCTTTTGGTTCTAGGTTTTTCCAGCTACATGAATCTTTCTTCTAGTCTTTATAGTTATCGGAAGACCATATATCCCAAAAACCCTATCTAATTACTCTAACTAATTAATCAAAAAATATAACTAAACGTATCCATTTTTCTTATATATTTCAACATTGATGTGTGAAATTCATATTATTATCCCAGTTCTAATATTTTATGACTTTTACAACCATTAACATTAAGCCTAAATTTGAGGAAATCTATTGAGCCTACATATACACCGTACAGATCATTATTCTTGAATCATTTTCTAATAATTTTAATTGTATTCTTATATTTTCACAATTTCAGATCTCTTATGGTTTTTATCATTATTTTTGCAGGGTCAAAGATACATTATTCCAGTATACCAAAATGGGTTTTATAATGGGTAACCATCAAAAAAATTATTAACTATTGGATATATAAAAAACATTTTTATAGTTTTTTTATTCATTATGTTTTCAAATTTTTACTCAAAATATTTTTTTCTCATCGACTGCTTGATTTCATTATTTCCCGAACAATAATTTACAATTTATATATAAGTTAATAATAAATACTTTATAGATATATATGTTTTAAATAATTTAGAATAATTCAATTTGGTTTTGTATATGATCAAAATGTTTATTTCTAGATCCTATTATTGAAATAATCTCTTATAACGATACCTCATAAAATATTTTGATTATACTTTTATTTTTGTTAGGTTTGGGGTTCTGAATAATATTTAGGGTACTACATTTTATGAGTTTTTAATGAGTTAACCTTGTATTTTTATGGTTTCTATGTTGGAATTATTAATTTTCTATGAAACATTAAAATGCATCAATGAATGATATTTTAGTGAAAAATATTTTTTAGTGTATTTTATAAATTTCATTCTTATGTTGTATGATTTATTGATTTTATTCATAAATCCTCTCAATATTCATATTTAATATATTTCATGTTTTGTGGATCAATTTATTTAATGTTTTTTTATTTTTTCTACTTTACAAATCTATTTGTTACGTATTGATGATGTAATTCTGTAGTGTTTCATTATGAAATTCATGATGAAATCATGGGATATTTTTATTGTCCTTATATAAGAGTTGGGAGTCTATCATGACCTCTAAAATATAGGGCCATGAGGAATTTACAATGGTAATTGACACATCTAAGGCCTTTTATAAATATTTTATTCTTGTTTTAAATTAATATTGGACTTATGAATTCCATATTTAATTTAATTAAAGATCCTAAACACTAATTTTTTATATGTTTCAAAAGTAATTTTTTTGATAGTTTTACTCATATAGGACTATTACATGGGAATGTTTTGTCCACACAATGAATAATTTAAATTTTTATAATATTTTTTCAATATTGTTAAAAGAATGTTTCTCTTATAAATGAAAATGTATCATATAAATATTTTTTATTTTGGTCAATTAATGATTTTATATTTCCTAGTTATTTATTTTTGTTTTCCATGCTCATATATGTTATCCAATTCCCATCTCCAGACACATTTAATGTGTTCTTGATAATTTTTTTTAAATATTTTATCATTTCCCATCGTCAAAATCACTGGTATTCATCTATAATTTTATCATTTTTAATACATATCATATGTTAGTATTTCTCACTATTATTTCATTTTATATATACAAAATTCTTCTTTTACTATTTTGTTTTTCAATAATATATTTCTATATATTATTTATCATCATTGTTATTGATTATTCGAATGATATATTTTTTTGCATCTTTTCGAAAGCATTATTTAATGTACTTTTTATTCTGTATGTTTATTGATCTATTTTTTATTATCACTATTATTATTTGTATTAATGTTTTCACACATTTTTCATATGGGTTATTTCATTAAATAAAATTTCATTTTTTAGGTTTTTTTAATTTTAAGAAATTACAAAGAATTTTTTTTCAAATCATTCTATATACATTTTTTCAAAAAAACATCTTAAATATACTTAAATTAATTTAGAATAATATACATTTTTGTAATATATACTTTGAGGGAATAAAATTTGAGAATGATAATGAAAATTAATCTGAAATTTTATTTGTGAAATTATATTCATTATCTAATGGGTTTTTAGAGAATTTTTGAATTTATATGACTTTAAAACACACAAGATTTCAGATTAGGCGTCACTATTTATTAAACATATAGTACATAAATAAATGATTTTTTCCATATGCATTTTATTTTTTATAAAGTTCATGTATTTGTTCACTTTATAAATAAGAATGTAATTATAGATAAACTATTGGTTTGGATATTATTCCTTCCCTAGTGACGTCTCCATACTGTTCTACATACCATCTTAATGAATTTATTAGAGGTTTGAGTTTGGTTCACTTGAATTATGATGCTCCTAACATTTACCTAATGTTTGGCCAATATATTTTACATAAACGATTCTAGATTATTTATATGTAAGTGTTTCAATACTTTTTATACATATATATTTCTTGATTTCAAAAAAAATATTTCAAAATTTCTCAAGCATTGTTTTTTTATAGATTTATTCTCAAACATAGTGTTTCAAAAGATTTATTATTGACAACTATATTTTGATTACATAATATAATGTATTTCAATGTTTCTTATGTTAACCAAAATAGGTTGAAATAGATAGATTAATATATGTAATTAAGATGTATTGAAATAATCTTGGTAGTATATATGGTAAGATTACATAATATTGTCATGCTAAACATCAAAAACCCTAAGTCTATATATGATAAGAGTAGAGGTCTGATTGTGTTTTTATTATTAGTATATTGTTTTTGTCTATATGTGTTCAGATTTAATTTATTTATCATTCCGCTCTTGGAAGAATTTGTTTTTTAGAAATGGTGGAACTTTTGAGCATTGTGGGGACGCCAATGAAATACTAATGGGAATTTTGATTCTCCTCTATCAAAAATCATGGGTGGAGGAATTTGATTTGAGGGAAATTTCTATCGTGGATACCACTCTATCCAAACTAATATTCTAGATGGTTCTACATACCATCTCAATTTATTCATTGGAGGTAGTAGTTTCATGCAACTGCATCGAGATGCCCCTTAAATTTGCATAATTGCTTACAGATAGTTTATACAAAACAATTTCTAGATTTTTATATGTTAGTGGTTCTAAATTAGTAAAAAATAGATATTTCTTTATTTATTATTTTTTCCCATTTTATCATTCATAGTGTCTTTACAGATTTGTTATGAATAAATTTTTCTATATTTCTTATGGAATAATATTTCTAGATCTCGTATGATCATCATATTAGGTTAATTTGGATATTATGATATTAAACATCGGTATGTACTAAATTAATCATTATAGGAAATGAGTTTTGACTACGTATTATGGCCAAGGTAATCTTCGAAAACCCTGAGTCTCAACATTTTAGGAGAAGAGTTTCAATTATGAATTTATTGGATGTAGCATTTTTTTGAACCTAGATTCAGATTGACCAGACACTTAAATAATTTATTTCATATTCCTTATACATAAGTGTTTCAATATTTATAATATTTATGTGTTTCTATATTTTTCATACATAAATATATTCATATTTATTATAAAACATTTTCCCAATATCTCATTCATTGTGTTTTTACAGATTTATTATTAAAAAATGTTTCTAGATAATTTAGGAAAAAATGTTTCTACATGTATTTTGATCACCATAGTAGGATGATATGGTTATTTTTATATTTGGAATTAGTATGTACTGAATGAATCTCTAAATGAATATAAAACTAGTTTTTTGGAATATTTATTATTTTACTAGTAGATACTTATTTATTGAACTGGTATGTTCAATCTGTTTGGTTAGTGAATGGTGGTTAAAATTCCAAAAATATTTGAGTAATAAGTATAGGGTTTTGTTGATGTCTTTAAATAGGACTTGATAAATCTATGAAGGATGGTAAATGTCACGACCCGTTCTCGGGGCCCGTGCCGTGACTACCCCAAGCCCGCCTTCCATAGGCCAGGGGCTGGCGACTAGCACGAAGGCCTAAATCCCCAGAAAAGGGAAGGCATTGCCTTTGAAAAGTAAACAAGCACCACAGAGTAAGTAAGCAGAAAAGTAAACACTAAGTAAAAACTATAACAAGCTGTGCTGAAAGTAAAAGGGGCCGGAAATACAAGCCCAACTGTAATGTACAACTGAAAGGGAAAAACAACAACTGAAAAGAAAAGCCGCAGCGTCGAGCCGTCCTCTGGAAGTCCCACTTGAAGGGTGGGTACAGATAGCCTCCACTGCTCCTCGGGTCCACCTGACTGCTCTGAGTACGTCCCGCCCAGTGGTCCACCTCCAGGTATCGTCCTGCTCCGCACGCCTCCACCATGATCAGCGATGTCCGTCGTCTGCAACCAACACAACGTAGTGCGGGCAAAGCCCGTGTAGGGGTGAGTATAAGCTACTCAGTAGGGACCCCGAGACCCCTGAAGGTCTCCCGAAATCCACAAAGGATAAACCACAACGGAAAGATACAATCACGAATTAACAACCGACACTGCTTAGGTATATTCCCATACATATACATAAGTCATCAATTCCTGTTCGGCTCCAACATCCAATCCCAAGCACAACCCAGTCCACACAGGAAAGGAAAAACGTAAACCAACGCAGGATAGCTCAACACAATCCACAAAGGATAGTAAAACAGTAAATCCACACAGGATAGTTCAACACAATCCACAAAGGAGAGTAGCACAAGATTCATCTCACATAGGTATAATTCTTCGGATGACGATAAAGATGATCACTGATCCATCTAAGTCGTCAGACCCATAAAGGATTGATAGGTACTAACCCCCGAAAGACCCACACAGGATCGGGCCCACACAGGGCCTGTAGCACTGATCCACAAGGGATCGCTGAGTGCTGTAGTCGTCGTAGTCCACTGAGGATCTTTGCACAGTCGTCGTCGCAGTCCACTGAGGATCTCTGCACGGTCGTCGTCGGAGTATACTGAGGATCTCTACGAAGTCGTCGTCGCAGTCGCAGCCAGCTCTAGGGTTCCCGCACACAGCAAGCTCATTTGGGAGGGTCCGCTCCACGAGCCGAGAGGCTGATACATCAACTGACACAAAGTCTGAAGTTGATGTATCCAAAATTTCTGTATCATCAACAGGAACTCAACGTCGCAGACGGCGCGTCAATCAGACGCCCGGTCTGAGAGTTATTGGCCTTTTCGTCTCAGGGACCCAGTTGGTTTTTAAGGAAAAACCAAACCGACCATACTCCACTTGCATCCAAACCTCGGCCAAAGTGATCCAAAAGATCCATCTCACTTATAGGAATCCACCAAAGCTGACGGCACGTCAATCAGACGTCTGTAGCTCAAGATATGAGTGTTTCCGCTCCGAGGGCCCGGTTGGTTTCGTGTACGAACCAACCTGGCCGAACCCAAAGTATTCTGAAACCTTCAGTGCGATATAACGAAACGACCGTCTCGATCCAAGGATCGCGTTGCCACTTACGGCGCGTCGTTCGGAGGCCCGTAGCTCAAGTTACGGGCAAAAGACCGAAAATGGTCCGAAGACGGGGGGTCCGGGCCCGGGCTGACCCACCCCGACCCCCCCTAGGTCGGCCGAACCGGGTCGACCTGAACCGGGTCGACCTGACCTGGTCCAACCCTGCCGGACCCGGTCTGGTCGAGGCAGGGCACGGCCCGGTTGGTCGGACCGGCCTGGCTCTGCTCGGCCGAGCGGCTGAGCAGCTGGACGCCGCGGGGCGCTGCCCCCGCGGATTGGAGGTGCCGCGGCCCCACGTGGGGCCGCGATGGATCGATCGGACACGGCATGTCACCGCGTCCCGTGCGGCGAGCTGGACCCGCGCGGCCGCTGCTAAAGCCGCGACGGCTCTACTCGGCGGCGCGCCGGGGCACCGCCGCCTCCGGCTTCCGGCGCCGCCAAGCCGCCGGCCTCTTCTGCGGGCCACCGGAGTTGCTTCGATGGTCCGTTTTCCTTCCCGCCTGCGCTGTTGTTCCTCCAGGGTTCCGTTCATCACTTCGGGATCGTCAAATCTCCCTTGCGTCACGTTTTGTCGTCGCCCGCCAAATCCGCACAACCACGAGGAACGGCGGAGGGTCGTCGGGCCGTGTTCGTTTGGCCAGCACCCCCCGCGTTAGTTAAAAAAAACAACGGGAGAAATAATTCATCACATGAACCAACAATTTTAATAAATTAAAAAATGTTCATATGGATCCGGTTCTTTAATTTTAAAGAACGTTCACGGGAAAAATACAAAAGGGGTATTTCCAAAATAAATCCCTACCTCATGTTTTCATCGCACGCGTTCTTAGAGGAATTGTTCGTCGCGGAAGGAGGGGATCGTCGCGTCGTCGCGGAATCCAGCGTTGCATCGACGAACTCAACGGACCAAGAAACAACAGATTTAATTATAAATAATTAAATCCGTGTTTTGTTAAAAACCACAAAGGATATTTAAAAAAAGAAACCCGAGATCTCTTACCTCAAGCAGTTGGAGATCGGAGATCGGGGCGGGGAAGAACGTCTCGGATGAAGCGTCGTCAAACTCCGAGGGTGATGGCGTTCTTCGCATTCTCCGCGTTCTTCACGTTCTTCGCGAAGGAGGATGAAGGCACAAGAATTCTGTCAGAGCCTCTCAACGTGCAATCCTCCAAATGTAGTGTTGGTCTTATTTTATTTTTACGCCAACAAACGAAAAAGAGGTAAGTAACGACCCATTAATTCGTAGAATTAATTCAATGAAAGAAACTTCCCATTTAATTCACGAATAAAACCGCCCAATTAAATGGTGCATTAAGAATTTAAGAAAACGCATCAGTTGACTTTCATAATAACTGGTTTTCGCGGGTGCGTTACTTAGAGGAAAAGAAACGGTGGGATTCGTGCTGGCCCCACCTCACAAATATCCTACCAATGGGTAGGATATTTTTGGATAGCACCCTATCCATTTCAACTCAGTTTAAGTGGCATTAAGTGGCTTATGTGAAATAAAATAAAGTTTGTCGAACAATTTATTTTATTTCTTAACTTTAAGCCCAAAAATTAAAAACCACACCCAAGAAAACGCAACTCCGGAAGAGGCGTTTTTAAGAAAATACCGGCGCTGCAATTTCATCGGTGCCCTCAGAATTCGATTCCGGGCACCGGTTCAAAAGTTAAAGAAACCCTCTCCTCCGTTCACTGAACGTACCCGAGCCAAACTTCGGAAAATGATTCTGGGCACACCGGGCCTTAGAATCAGGTGCCGTCAGAAACTACGTTCTTGTAAAATTCCCAAAAAAATTAAGAAAAAAAATTTCCTTGAAATTTACGGGTTTTTACATTACTCCCACCTCAGGGATTTATGTCCCCGTAAAGATACATCATAAACTAGGGAAACAAATGTGGGTACTGAGCACGCATCTGAACCTACCGCTCCCATGTGCTCTCCTGGAGGTTCCCGTGCTACCATCTGATGCGCACAAGAGAAATCGATCGCCCACGTAAGACCCGCTCGTGTCGATCCTCTATCTCCACCGGGACCTCCGTAAAAAGTTTCCCCATCATCCACGTCTAGCTCCCCATAGTCAATGATATGCGTCAGGTCATGCACGTATCTCCTCAGCTGAGACACGTGAAAGACGTCGTGCACCCGGTGAAATTGAGGTGGTAGAGCCAGGCGAAAAGCCACCTCGCCAATCCTGGTGAGGACCTGGAAAGGTCCGATGAAGCGTGGATACAACTTTCCACCCCGACCAAATCCCCGCAAACCACGTCGAGGTGAGACACGCAAGAAGACGTGGTCTCCATCCTCGAACTCTAGTGGCCTCCGCCTCCTGTCAGCATAAGACTTATGCTGGCTCTGAGCTGTCCTCATCCGCTCCTGGATGACCTGGACCTTCTCTGTCGTGGCCCGGACCATCTCTGGTCCCACGAGTGCTGACTCCCTAGGGTCTGTCCAACACACATAAGATTTGCAAGGTCTGCCATACAATGCCTCGTATGGTGCCATCTCGATCGTGGAGTGGTAGCTGTTGTTGTACGCGAACTCCACCAAGGGTAGGTGGTCCTCCTAGCTGCGACCAAAGTCGAGGACACATGCGCGGAGCATGTCCTCGAGAGTCTGAATGGTTCTCTCCGTCTGACCATCCGTCTGAGGGTGAAAGCCGGTGCTCAGACGTAGCCGCGTCCCGAATGCCTCCTGCAACCCCTTCCAAAGCCGGGAAGTAAAACGAGCGTCCCGATCGGAGACGAGAGTCGATGGCACATCGTGAATCCGTACAATATTCTGAACGTAGAGACGCCACAAGATATCCACTGAGCCCTACTCTCTGATTGGTAAGAAGTATGCCGATATGGTGAGTTAGTCAACAATCACCCAAATGGAGTCATGACCTCTGGAAGTGCGTGGAAGTCCAGTCACTAAGTCCATAGATATCCCGTCCCACTTCCACTCCGGGACATCCAAGGGTTATACCAAGCCTGCTGGTACATGGTGCTCTGCCTTCACCTGCTGGTAGGTGAGGCATTGAGTAACGAACTCTGCCACAACGTTCTTCATGCCCGGCCACCAGTGCTGTCGTCTGAGATCCTGTTACATCTTCACCACTCCAGGATGTACTGTCAAAGGAGAAGTGTGACACTCTCTCATCACCTCCTCTCGTAAAGCGACTGGTACCAAGGTACGTCCTTTGAAAAGGACGTCGTGCTCTGCACCAAGGGATAAACCATCAGGTGTATGTCTCGAGGATATCTGTGCACGCTGTGTCTCATAGTCAGCGTCCCCATGCTGTGCCTCTCTGACCCGCTGCAGTAGTGGATGGGTGACTATGAGAGACTGAAGGAAGGATGGTCCATCTCTATCCACGAAGGATATCTGCAAGGCGGCTAGCTACTCTGTCGCCTCCTCAAGTAGTTGAATGCCCGTCCTCCTGCTGAGGGCATCGGCTACTACGTTCCCCTTCTCAGGAGTATAGACTATCTCAAATTCATAGTCCTGGAGGAACTCGAGCCATTGCCGCTGTCTCAGGTTCAGGTCTTTCTGAGAGAAGATGTACCTGAGACTCTGGTGGTCAGAAAAGAATGTAAAGTGCTCGCCCATCAGATAGTGCCGCCATGTCTTCAGAGCGAAGACCACTGCTGCTAACTCCAGGTCATGGGTACTGTAGTTATGCTCATGCGGCCTCAACTAACGTGATCCATAGGCAATCACGGCCCGCTCCTGCATCAGGACACACCAAAGTCTAGTCCCTGATGCATCGCAGTAGACTACGTATCCAACTCCCTCCTCAGGAAACCTCAAGATAGGTGCGCTGGTCAATCTCTGTCTCAGCTCCTGAAAGCTCTGCTGGCATCTGTCTGACCGCACAAAGGGTTTCCCCTTCTTCGTTGAAGCTGAGAGTGGCACCGAAACTCTGGAGAAGTCCGGAACAAATCTCCGATAGTATCCAGCTAGACCCAAGAAACTCTGCACCTCTGTCACGCTCCTGGGTGGCTCCCAAGCTAGCACTGCCTCGATATTCATGGGATCCACTACAACTCTCGCCTCAGAAATGAATTTCCCCAAGAAGTGGAACTCACATAACCATAACTGGAACTTCGAGAGCTTGCTGTAAAGCTGGTGCTCTCGGAGTGTGTCTAGTACAACCCGCAAGTGATAAGCGTGCTCCTCCTCTGTGGTCGAGTACACCAAAATGTCGTCGATGAAGACCACGACAAATCGATCGAGGTATGGCTGGAAGATCCTGTTCATGAGGCTCATGAACACTGCTGGAGCATTGGTTACGCCGAATGGCATAACCAAGAACTCGTAGTGGCCATACTGACACCTGAAGGTCGTCTTCTGCACGTCCTCGTCTCGAACTCTGAGCTGATGATAGCCTGACCTGAGGTCTATCTTCGAGAACCACCGTTCTCCCTTGAGCTGATCGAAGAGGTCATCAATCCTCAGTAGCGGATACTTGTTCCTCACTGTCACCTAGTTTAGGCGACGATAGTCAACACACAGTCGCAAGCTCCCATCCGCCTTCTTAGCGAACAATATCGGGGAAGCCCAGGGTGAAACACTGGGTCGGATGAACCCCTTGCCCTGCAAGTCCTCCAACTATACCTGCAGCTCTCAAAGCTCAGCGGGGGCCATCTGATATGCTGTAGTGGATATCGGGGTGTCCCGGGGTATAGTTCAATGTAAAATTCTACCTCTCTGTGAGGAGGTAGCCCTGTAACGTGTTCAGGAAAGACGTCTGCGTACTGATCCACCACTACAGGAAAACCAGGACTCTGCACGTCAACTGCTCCAAGGATGAGGCTAGCCAACTGATGAGTGATGGGCTGTCCTCTCCTCTGCGTGAGTCCATCCTATGCTGCTAAGGCTCCCTTCTCGCCGGTGAAGGTGAACCTGCTCCCGTCAGTGCGTACACATCGCACCTTGTGCCTAAAACAGTCAATATGAGCATGGACTGTAGATAACCAATCGATGCCCAAGATGACGTCGTAAGGCCTCGACGCCGCTACAAGAAGATCCCAGCCGAAGCTCTCGCCTACTAGAGTAAGCTCACACTGCCGGCACCAGTGCGTAATCGTCAAGTCTACTCCCGTAGGGGTCTGTAGCCATAAGGATCGAGCCAACGGCTCTGTCGGAATCTCTGAGCTCTGAATAAGGGCAGTGGCTACGAAAGAGTGACTCTCTCCTATGTCTATAAGAACTGCAACAAGGGTGGAATAGACACAGATCGTACCTCGAATCATCTCTGGCGCGCCTTGGTCGTAGGCCTCCGCTGCCTGGATCTGTGCCTGTCTCTGCCCGCCAGCTCCCTGTGGTCGGGGTGGACCTCCTGGTGGTGGTGGCGGCAGAGCCTCAAAGCGTCGCCCACCACCTGCTGCTCGGCCAGCTCCTCTCCCTCGTCCGAATCCTCCCTGCGGACCACCACGGTCGACCCTCTGCCTCTGCATGGGTGGCCCCTCCACCGTCTTCTGCTCCTCAGTATGGCGGGTCGGGCAGTCACAAGCCATGTGGCCCTGCCCGCCGCAGGCGTAGCACTGCCTGCCTCTCGGAAGACTGCCTCCGCAATGTGTGCCCCACAATGATGAGCCAGTGTCCAGAGGTCTTCTACGAGAGGGTATGGTCTACCTGGAACCCTGAGTCATCCATCGGCTACCTGCTGCCGAAGACTCCGCTACCTGCCGCACTAAGGTAGGTCTCACTGTGGACTCAACCAGAAAGCTCTCGATCAGAAGGTCTCTCTCCAGTACTCCTGCCTGGGTCGGGATGCTAAGGGAGATCAGTGATTCCCTGATCTCGTGTCTCAATCCCTGCTCGAAGGTCCGGGCCCGGAAGAAGGGGTCCCGTACCATGTCGGTCGAGTAGCGAGAAAGATCGGTGAACCTCGCCGCGTACTGGGTGACCGTCAAGCTGCCCTGCCGTAGCTGAAGAAGCTCCTGAATGCGCACCGCACGGAGGTTGAACGGGAGGAACTCTGAGAGGAAGAGGCTCTCGAAGTCCGCCCATATGAGAGAGGCATCATCGTGCACCTAGAGCATCATGCTCCACCATCGTCCTGCTGCTGCGTGCAATAGGCTCGCCGCGAGGATCACCATGAGGTCTGCTGGTGTCCTCACTAGCCTGAAAACTCGAACGACCGCCTCCAGCCAGTCCTCGGCTACCCGGGGGTCCGTCTCCCCATGAAACCACGGTGGTCGCTGGTACTGGAACTCATGCAGAGCTCCGAGGCGACGTGCATCGTCAACGGTCGGCGCTGGAAGCATCGGGGGCTCGGCGGGTAAAGGTACCGTCGGTGCCTCTGCTGTCAACGGTCCCTGTACCAAGGCCTCGTCACTCGGCGGGCTGTCGTCGTGCTCTACTCTCGGATCCCTAGCCGGCTGCCGTCGTGGGGCCATCCTGAAAAAGAAAACAAGAGCGCCATGGTCAGAACAGTATACCTAGTCAGCTGACACAAGTAATCACAAAGAAATCGTGAAACACACATGCAATCAATGTTTTCGTGCATTAAATCGGAAATCAGAAGTCAGGGTCCTGGTGTATGGATACGTCGGCCGCCGCACCAACACTGGACTCCCTGGACTGATAACCACACCCAATACAGTAAACACTATTGATTCACATAGAAGAAAGATCAGAGTCTGCAGTAGAACCGACCGCCTCTGATGCCAATTTGTCAGGACCCGTCCTCGGGGCCCGTGCCGTGACTACCCCAAGCCAGCCTTCCATAGGCCAGGGGCTGGTGACTTGCACCAAGGCGTAAATCCTGGGAAAAGGGAAGGCATTGCCTTTGAAAAGTAAACAAGCACCACAGAGTAAGCAAGCGGAAAAGTAAACACTAAGTAAAAACTGTAACAAGCTGTGCTGAAAGTAAAAGGGGCCGAAAATACAAGCCCAACTGTAATGTACAACTGAAAGGGAAAAATAGAAACTGAAAAGAAAAGCCACAACTTCGAGCCGTCCTTTGGAATTCCCACCTGAAGGGTGGGTACAGATATCATCCACTGCTCCTTGGGTCCACCTGACCGCTCCGAGTACGTCCCGCCCAGTGGTCCACCTCCAGGTATCGTCCTGCTCCGCATGCCTCCACCACGATCAGCGCTGTCCGTCGTCTACAACCAACACAACGTAGTGCAGGCAAAGCCCGTGCAGGGGTGAGTATAAGCTACTAAGTAGGGACCCTGAGACCCCCGAAGGTCTCCCGAAATCCACAAAGGATAAACCACAATGGAAAGATACAATCATGAAGTAACAACCGACACTGCTTAGGTATATGCCCATACATATACCTAAGTCATCAATTCCCGTTCGGCTCCAACATCCGAGCCCAAGCACAACCCAGTCCACACAGGAAAGAAAAACTTAAACCCACACAGGATAGCTCAACACAATCCAAAAAGGAGAGTAAAACAGTAAATCCGCACAGGATAGTTCAACACAATCCACAAAGGAGAGTAGCACAAGATTTAGCTCACACAGGTATACTTATTCGGATGACGATAAAGATGATCACTGATCCATCTAATTCGTCGGACCCACAAAGGATCGATAGGTACTAACCCCTGCAAGACCCACACAGGATTAGGCCCACACAGGACCTGTAGGCGCTGGCTCACACAGAACCGTTGAGCGCTGACCCACACAGGATCGGACCCACATAGGATCGGGCCCACATAGGACCTGTAGCACTGATCCACAAGGGATCGCTGAGTGCTGTAGTCGTCACAGTCCACTGAGGATCTCTGTACAGTCGTCGTCGCAGTCCACTGAGGATCTCTACACGGTTGTCGTCGGAGTCCACTGAGGATCTCTGCACAGTCGTCGTCACAGTCGTAGCCAGCTCTAGGGTTCCCGCACACAGCAAGCTCGTTCGAGAGGGTCCGCTCCAAGAGCTGAGAGGCTGATACATCAACTGACACAAAGTCTGAAGTTGATGTATCCAAAAGTTCCATATCGTCAATAGGAACTCAACGTCGCAGCTGGCGCGTCAATCGGACGCCCGGTCTGAGAGTTATTGTCTTTTTCGTCCCAGGCGCCCGGTTGGTTTTTAAGGCTAAACCAACCCGACCATACTCCACCTACGTCCAAACCTCGGGAGGAGTGATCCAAAAGATCCGTCTTAGTTAGAGTAATCCACCAAAGCTGACGGTACGTCAATCGGACTTCCATAGCATAAGATATGAGCGTTTCCGCTCCGAGGGCCCGGTTGGTTTCGTGTACGATCCAACCGGGCCGAACCCAAAGTATTCCGAAACCTTGAGTGCGATATACCGAAACGACCGTCTCTATCCAAGGACCACGTTGCCGCTAACGGCGCGTCGTTCGGCGGCCCGTAGCTCAAGTTACGAGCAAAAGACTGAAAATGGTCTGAAGACGGGGGGTCCGGGCCCGGGCCGACCCGGCCCGACTCCCCCTGGGTCGGCCGAACCGGGTCAACCCGACCCAGTCTAACCTGGCCAGACCCGGTCCGGTCCGGCCAGGGTGCGGCCCGGCCGGTCGGACCGGCCTGGCTCGGCTCGACCGAGCGGCCGCGCAACTGGACGCCGCGGGGCGCTGCCCCCGCGGATTGGAGGTGCCGCGGCCCCACGTGGGGCCGCGCCAGATCGATCGGACGCGGCATGTCGCCGCGTCCCGTGCGGCGAGCTGGGCCCGCGTGGCCACGGGTCCGCTGGCTGCCGCCACGCCGGCGACCCGCGCCGCCGGCCTCTTCCGCGGGCCACCGGAGTTGCTCTGGTGGTCCGTTTTCCTTCCCACCTGCGCCGTTGTTCCTCCCGGGTTCCGTTCTTCACTGCGGGATCGTCAAATCGCCCTTGTGTCATGTTTTGTCGTCGCCCACCAAATCCGCACAACCACGAAGAACGGCGGAGGGTCGTCAGGCCGTGTTCGTTTGGCCCGCACCCTCCGCGTTAGTTAAAAAAACAAAGGGAGATATTATTCAACACACGAACCAACAATTTTAATAAATTAAAAAATGTTCAAATGGATCCGGTTCATTAATTTTAAAGAACGTTCACGGGAAAAATACAAAAGGGGTATTTCCAAAATAAATCCCTACCTCGTCAAGTCGTCGCACGCGTTCTTTGCGGAATTGTTCGTCGCGGAAGGAGGGGATCATCGCGTCGTCACGAAATCCGGCGTTGCATCGACGAACTCAACGGACCAAGAAACAACAGATTTAATTTTAAATAATTAAATCCGTGTTTTTTTAAAAACCACAAAGGAGATTAAAAAAAAGAAACCTGAGATCTCTTACCTCAAGCAGTTGGAGATCGGAGATCGGGACGGGGAAGAACGTCTCAGATGAAGCGTCGTCAAACTCCGAGGGTGACGGCGTTTTTCGCGTTCTTCACGTTCTTCGCGTTCATCGTGAAGGAGGATGAAGGCACAAGAATTATGTCAGAGCCTCTCAACGTGCAATCCTCCAAATGTCATGTTGGTCTTATTTTATTATTACGCCAACAAACGAAAAAGAAGTAAGTAACGACCCATTAATTCGTAGAATTAATTCAACCAAAGAAACTGCCCATTTAATTCACGAATAAAACCGCCCAATTAAATGGTGCGTTAAGAATTTAAGAAAACGTGTCAGTTGACTTTCATAATGACGGTTTTTCGCAGGTGCGTTACTTAGCGGAAAAGAAACGGTGGGGTTCATGTGGGCCCCACCTCACAAATATCCTACCAAAGGGTAGGATATTTTTGGATAGAACCCTCTCCGTTTCAACTCAGTTTAAGTGGCTTTAAGTGGCTTAAGTGAAATAAAATAAAGTTTTTCGAACAATTTATTTTATTTCTTAACTTTAAGCCCAAAAATTGAAAACCACACCTGAGAAAACGGAACTCCGGAAGAGGCGTTTCTAAGCAAATACCGGCGCTGCGATTTCATCGGTGCCCTCAGAATTCGATTCCGGGAACCGGTTAAAAAGTTAGAAAAACCCGCTCGTCCGTTCACTGAACGTACCCAAGCCAAACTTCGGAAAATGATTCCAGGCACACCGGGCCTCGGAATCAGGTGCGGTCAGAAATTGCGTTCTTGTAAATTTCAAAGAAAATTAAGAAAAAAAAATTCCTTGAAATTTACGGGTCTTTACAGTAAAGGTACATATCTTCCTTCTCATACTTCTTAAGAGTGTGTTTATGTGGGAATGGTACAATAAAATTCTATTTTCATACTACAAATATCCCAAGGTCATTTGGGTAGACATTTTGTTAAGTAACGGAAGAAATCAATAATTGCAGTCTAACTTAACTGATAACTAATAGGTAATTCGATAAGGGAGTTGGGACCAAGGTACAGGGGATGTCACATAGACAAGATCATCAAATTAAATCACTGATGCTTTATAAAACTATACAAATCAATGAACTGTTTACGGATGAACCCAGGAAGAAGCCTTCCTTTAAGGATTTTTTGGAGTTTATAATATTATAGGAAAATTAAAGACACAAAACAAAACATGAATTTAGTACACAACATGAATATATTCATATTTGTTCTTATCACTTCTCTATCATTCAAACATTCATTTCAAATATTTCATTATTCATTACGATGTTTTCTAATTGGTAAAAATTATTGCATCTACATATAAACATGCTAGATTAGATTTTAGGTGGAGATTTCTTGTCTTATTACCTATTATTCTACCATAATAACTCTTTATTAAAATAAAAAATATAAGTAAAACAAAAGTTATATATTAATGAGTTTTTTTGTTTTTTCATTACAAATTTTACATCCATATGCCACACAGAATTATACTATATTAAAATTCATTCTATGAAATTCAATTAACCTTTTCACTATGGGGATGCTTGGTTTTTATCCTGCATAAAAGGTTATTAGGTGAAGTAACATTAGATTTAGGTGGAATATTGGGGTAGTAATATATTTTGGAGCACTAGCTAATTTTTTTAATTGAATTATTATTTAATTTTACTTATATTAAATTTTACATTTGATTTATTAGAATAGTGGATAATTTTTTTAAAGTAGTGGATATTATATTTTTATTAAGTTTTGATCATGTATTTTTTCCATAACTAGATCATTTTTAGAGCATTGGGTTATTTTTTTATTTCAGGAGTAGATCATGCATTTTTTGTGTAGTGGATCATGTATTTTATTTGAGTATTGGATAATACGTTTTATTTGAGAATTGGATAATTTTTTAGAGTAGTGTATAATGTATTTTTGTGAAATGGAAAATTTAAAAGATCCATATATAATTATATTACTTCTATTAAAAATTACATGGCATGTTTTTGATAATTGGGTCAATTTATTCAATTTTATTTTAGTGATTAGTTTCTATTGGTGTAATGGGCCATTTTTTGGATTATTTATTTAATTATATCAATTATATTTTGTCTGGATTCATAATTAATGATTTCTACTACATTATAGATTTCCATATTATCTCTACATTTATTCCAATATTATGTACTACAATATTTTGATTTAAATATATTCAATATTAATATTAATTTTTATATTTAAGAAGTAGTTATCTATTATTGAAAATAATCATTCACCCATTTCTTCGTGTTAATAGATGAGTGAGTAGTAGTTACAATAAATTCATATTGATCTTACATTTTATGGAATTATTTCTTGGTTATACCCCACTTTTGTACATTTATCTAATGATTCTATATCGAAGATCAATTTTGTAAAAATATTGTGATCTTATTTATTCATCATATAGATATTCGATATGTGTATGTGGATACCTATTTTCAATGGTGATCTTAGTAATGTCCTGATAAAAAATACAATGATTTATTGAACCATATTTTTTCTAAAAAACAATAGTTGAATCCCACAATGAATCACAATGTAGAATAAACCAGTTATACTGATTCACCTAGATATTATTCGTTAGCTCTTATTAGTGAAATGAGAACATTTTTATATTGTCTGGGAAATAAGTGTATAACCATCTTTTACATATATTGGAAACTAAACATCATGATCTAGGGATATTATAGTCTTGTAATGAGTAAATTCATCTGATTAGGTAGAAATAATTGGACAATTTTGAATTTTTAGTTTCTCCTAAACCATTTTAGATAAGTATCCCTCCTGATAAGTAGTAAATACCATATGTTGGATTTAATTTATATAATGATGAAATTTATCCCCTTTAACAAATTTAAATTCATATGTTTATTAAAAATATAAAATATATCTTCTCTTTTAAAAAAAATTATATGAAATCAACACTAAGAGAGCAAATAAATTCTAAACAAATGCATCAATTTTAGTTAAATAGAGAATAAAATATTTATCATAAGAAAATTTTAAATACCTTTTATCAGTGAGAAGCTATATACTTGATATTTGGTCATCATATAATCAGATGTTTTTTCAACTAAAAATATCTAATCATTTCGGTGGTGAAATGATATAGAATTAAAATACATTAGATGTAATAAAGTGGTTGGATATAGAATCAAATAATACATTTTCAATATCGAAGTGGATGATATGTGTACCTTTCACCACATATCATAAAAATTCATCATGGGATATAGTAATTTTACAGTCAGGAATATCTCACCTTATCCTCTTATGTGGTTTGATACATTGGTAATTGGGAAAATGTTTGTTATATTGACCCATTTACTAACAGATAAATCATTATAGTTTAATGGATTTTCACTTACATTTTCAGACGTGGTCTTGATAGAATTTCACTCTAAATATAATGAATTTTTTTTACATTCAAACGTGTACCATATTGTTTCCTTCTTTGAGTATCACATGTTGTAAAATCCCTTTTTTACTCTTCCTCTTTTCTATTTTTCCCATGATGTCCTTAACTATCCTCTTCTTATCCTTTGTTTTTTCAATATCAGATAAAATGAAGAATTATTTCACATTCTTTGTTTCAAATTATATTAAATCCTTCTTTGATAGGTATTTAAGTATAATATGTCTCATAAGTATGTTGTATTTATCCCACCAATGAAACAATCTATCTTATAATTTAGATTATGTATGTAGTCTGTGACATTATTTGATAACCACATAAAATTTAAATTCATAATTAATAAAATTTTACTCTACCTTTTGACCAATTTGAATGATTTTTCTCTCCATATCAAATCATTTATCATGAAAAAATTTCTTTAAAATAAAATTAACTTAATATATATCAACATTATTCTTATTATTTTATCCAATATTTATTTATTTTAATATGTAACCACAATTAATATGCATCCAATATGAAATAATAAAAACCCCTAATAATATTATCTCATTAGTTACTTATGAAGGAATGAAATATATTTTATATGGTTATTATCCATTTTAAACCTAGTAATGAATTTTTTGTTCCATTTAATGATGGATTCTACTGTCACATGGTAAAAACTGACATTATTTAATCATCTGGTGGACTAGTAGTATACAAAATATGGGAAATGTTAGAATTCATATTCTACATCATTTACCCAAATATACTTATAATTTTTTCATAACAATATATTTGTATATTATATTTCTTTGGATGGAAATATGAAGATAAAATATGTGCATTGGTATAGTTCTCATTCCTTCCTATAAATACCATTTTTATGTAATGTAATACACTAAATTAGAACTTGTAATTAAAATTATAGGGTATATTTTTGACACTAGATAAATAATTAACATAAATAGAAATAAAATTCATGGATAATATCACAAGTATAATCGTTGTTTTTAATGAGAGTTTGAAACATAAAAATCATAACCTCTTGGAGTTTCTAGTTGGTTGTAAAGAATTAACCCCATTTAGTATGCACCGGTGATGATTGGGTAAATAATCCATCAACCCTTATGCACATATTACCCCTTGGTTAATATATTCCCTCGTTGTATCCACTTTCGAGTAACTAAATTGGGTTGAATTTTCTAGGATACAACACATTGACTTTTTTATCAAAAAATGATGATATTATCATACACATACACTAATCCATTGACTATATCATAGTACAATGTTTTCTACCATTTTTTAAATGGTTTTTAATAAACATTCTATGATACCAGTTATAACATCCCTATCCTGAGAATCCTAGACCTATTGTTTAATTGTTACTTTATTAGTATATTGAATCCACCACAACCCAAAGGGTTGATATGTTCAATTGTCTTAAATAGGTAGATATATGATTGAAAGTATCATTATTTTTCAAAATACATAATAAAAAACATTATTTTTCATAATATAATAATTATTATCTAAAGAACCAGTACTCCACCAGTGCGATGCGCGACAATATAAAATAATAATAATTATTAACTATAGATTACTATTTATAAAACTTAATAATTTATATTAATATTGAATATATTTGAAAAGAAACTGATATAAAGATTATGGAATAAAAGTTACAGAAATTGAGGAACAAAATTTAGATACTGAGGAGCCTTCTATATAAAACTAACAAAGTACGAAACTGTGAAACATAATGAAAATTAATAAATAATTTATTAAAATTATAATTTTTTAATATAATCAAAGTATGAAATTCTAATTTGCAGATACTTGAAATAGGACGACAGTGAAACAGAATCACGGTAAGATAACATCAATACCATTTAACCTTTGACATAGGATTATGGAATTTAATTTAACAATGATATGAAAAATTAAATACTATTTTAGTAGCAGATACATGTTTGACAACATAAACAGGAACCATATTTTTTAACAATAGCAGGTGTGAAGATTAGATTACAATTTATGTCATCAAAATGTGCAGTTAGAAGCCTCCCAGTACCACTATGCTTCATTAATGTATAATAGTTGTTTGTCATATTTGTTGACTATTATATAGGTCCCTACAACCTATAATTAGAAATGAATGTGAATAATGAGACATAATACTATGAAAAAATAACTAGTTAATGTAGTGAAGTCCAAAAAATCATGTCATAATAAAATGGATTATTTGTTTACAATATTCATCTATGAAAAAAACTGTAAAAAAACACCATGAAAACAATTAAATAATTTGAAAATGAAAAGTCACTACTAATTTAAGTAAATAAAAATAAATGGTAATCGGGTAGACTATCAGAAAATAGTCATGACTTTTTTGAAAAACTAAAAACTATTTCTAGAGGAAGAATATAATCCACACCAGCTATTTTGGGAATTACCTGTCAAAGTATAATCCACACCTGCTGCCTAGGGGATTACCTATCCCCCTCATAGTCCTTCATCACTGCCCTACCCCTCCCCTGCCCTCCAGTCCACCCCCTGTCTAGTCCATCCCTAAATTGCAGCCGTCACCTGTCCATTTCCACTCCTCCCCCCCGTCCCAGACCCTCTTCTCCCCCGGCCCAACCCCTCCCCTCCCACCATGCAAAGGTCTTCCCGCCCTCCCCCTTGTCGAGCCTATCAGTTCATTTCCAAGCATGTTCTCGAACCCCCATGTGCAGCTCTCCCCCACCCCTCCCAAATCCCCTACATTTACTCCCTCCCCTGCCCAGCCCCTCCCTTCCACCCCCACCCTGCCCAGCATGAACCCCCCTAAATTTACAGCGTGTCCTGGTACCCCATACCCAACGTTCCCATTCCCAACACCTTCCCCCACCAACCCCCCCTGCCCACCCCCTTCCCCCAACACCCCTCTTTCATCCCCTTCCCCCCAGAAATCCCCCCATTCCAGCCCCTTCCCCCAGCAATCCCCCCCTTCCAGCCCCTTCCCCCATAACCCCCCTGGACAACCTCTTCCCCCACCCTGGCCCTTCCCCCCTTCCCTCATCTTCCCCTCCCCTCCCCTCAAGTCACTGCAACCATCCCAAATCCTCCTCTCCCCTCCCCACTAACCATAATCTCCTCCCACCCTTTCCCGCATGTCATGGTACCCCCCAACCCAGCTTCCCCCTAACCAGCACCTTCCCCCACCTATCCCCCTGCCCAACCCCTTCCCCCAGCACTCCCCCCCTTTCCAGCCCCTTCCTCAACACTCCCCCTCCCCTTTCCAGCCCCTTCCCACAGAAATCCCCCCCCTTTCCACCCCCTTCCCCCCAGAAATCCCCACTTTCTAGCCCCTTCCCCCATAACCCACCCTGCACAGCCTCTTCCCCCACCTGGCCCTTACCCCCTACCCTCATCTTCCCCCCTCCCCTCATCTCCTCTGCTACAAGCCCGGATCCTACCCACCCCTCCCCAGTAACCATAATCTCCTCCCACCCTTTCCAGCATGACCTGGTACCCCCCACCCTACCCAGATTCCCCATGCCCACCTCCTTCACCCACCAGTCCCCCCTACCCAGCCCCTTCCCCTAACACCCTGCCTTTCCATCCTCTTCCCCCAACACCCCCTTCCAGCTGCTTCCCTGAGAACGCCCCCCCTTTCGAGCCCCTTCCCCCATAACCCCCCTACCCAACCTCCTCCCCCACCAGGCCCTTCTCCCCTGCCCTCATCTTCCCCTCCCCTCCCCTCATCTCCTCTGCGACCAGCCGGGATCTTACCCTCCCCTCCCCACTAATCATAATCTCCTCCCACCCTTTCCTCCCCTGTAGTTGTCCCACCTCCTACTCCCCCTACCCATCTCCTTGTATCCCCTCCCCTCTAAGTCGCATGTCTTCCCATACCTTCCCAGCTGTTTACCCTCCCACCTTCTTCTCCATCCTTCCCAATACCTTTCCCACAGCAGCCCCTACCCAGATCTCCCCCTAATGTCCCTCCCTCACCAGCTCTTCAATTATGGACCTGTAATTCTTTTCCACTATTGATTATCACATCATCAATTATAGATACTCATCTGAAAGTAACTGATTCAAACTATCTATCCCATTTGTATTTCTATGTAAAACATAATTGAAATCATTTCTTAGGAATCATAAATATATATGGTAATTTAAAAAACTATAGAAGTAAGTAGTGCAGAACAGACTAACCATTCATTTGCTGTGTAATTTAATCCCTATAAACCATCCAATGAGCCAATAAAAATGTAATTTTTAACATTACATAATCATGTACTTTGAATACCTGCATGGAGCTCCTTGCAATACACCCCCACCCGTAGGTGTTGTTGAACCTGCACAAAAAAGTTAAAATTACATAATCCTAAAATTCATGGCTAACTAAACATCATTCACTATGAATGATAAAAAAACACTATAGAGGTCCTCCGCCCTTCCCAGCACTACCCCCACCAGTTCTGTCCCCCATTCCAACTTGTCCTCAATCCTACCCATCACCACTCCCACCCATTCCCAGCCCCTCACATCCCCTCCCATCCCGTCCCCTCCCCTCCCCCCTGCCCGACCCCTTTCCTCCCCCCCTTAGAAGCCTCTGCTGCCACCCCATCCCAACACACCCCCCATCCAACTCATCCTCCCTCCTTCCCAGAAACAAACCCACTAGGGCCCTCCTACCTGCCCAACCCCTTTCCCACAAGCCCCCACCAGGCCCAACCTCCCTGCCCTTCCCCTTCTCCCACCAGCAGTGAAATACATCAACTAACAATTGATATGTAATATAGAAAGAATAAACTATGTAAGATGACAGAAAATATATTAGAAGATACAATCACCCGATACCGTATTACCTTTCATATATGCAGAACATATCAGTCATTATTCTATGCTTTGTCATTCAATTTATCCTTCATCAGATTCTCATTTTTTTCCTGACTTTGTATACCGACACTTTCAGGTGGGATATGATTAGATTTCTCAATAACATCTTCATTCAGAAAATCAGTTAGTAGGTTTTTCTCCAAATATAATGTAGTTGAAAGAAGCATCAGATATAGGAGCAATTACAATGTAGAATGAAAATAAAGGCTTGAAAAGAAAATTCAAAGGGGGATAATATATATATACCAGAATACATGATGATACAACAGATGATGATTCAAATATAGAGTAATCCTTTACAATGAGTCGAAATGATTCAACATTCTGATGTTCCTATGATAGAAGATGAAAGAATTAATCCAGTGGCATGTTCTTTACACACAGGGAAGTAAAAATGATGATAATGGATTATATTGTATCTGACAATGATAATGAACACTACTTACATTTGTAAAAACACTTCTATAATGATTATTTATATAAATAATAAGACAAATAACTATTTTCAGTCTATCCATATTAATGAAAATAAGGATATTTAATAGAATATACCTGAAATTCCGTGAAGTTATCATTGAAGTTCGTGATGTAGTTTTCATTTTCAGTGATGAATATTACCTTGTATGACATTTTTCTACTGAACGGGGATGATTTTGAATATTATAGTTTGACACTTCAATTGAAAGGAGAACCCTTTTTGATTTAAAAATAGTCAATTCAGTAGGATAACCATGCTCATCATCATCCTTATTTAAGAAAAAAACTAAATGTTAGATTAAATGAAGAGAACATGTTTTGTCATAATTCTGTTTTATTATCTAGTAGTACCTGAATAAAATAATCTTGCAGATCTGAAGTAGTTTTTCTCACAAATTTTATTGCTTGTTTATCAAATTGGACAACTGATAAGGACTATGTGGAATCAGTCACAAGAATCTGCACTGAAAATCTGTTGATTTATAAATATAATTACAAAGGTATTTTGGATAATTGAAATTAATTACTAATGATATATCAAGTAACTAATAAACGGTTAGGAAGAAGAACAAATAAGAACCTAGGAACAAGGCAAGTTACAGATTTCTTGCAGTTGCTGCACCAAATATTCCCATCAATATTATTCACTTTTATCATGCAATAATTGCATGAATCATAGAACCAATTGTGATTTGGTTGAATTTTTTTATGGTGACGGAAATCAATCAATTTGTTGGTTTTCCAACATTGAGAATAATTTAGATAATGAAATTTTACCGTACTATACAGGTACATCCAAAATATTAAATTCATAATTAAAATTGTAAATTTGTCTTATACTACATACCCGATCACAATTCTTCACTTCAAAAATGGTTTTTTATTTTTCTAATATAGCAATGGTGTAGATAATGAAGATGGGTTTTTTGGTGCTGGACTTTAAATCTCTGATGAAATTATAAACATATATCTAAAAATTGAAAAATGAAACTCAAATGTCAAACATAACATCTACATATATCATATAGTAAACAACGGACATCATATAAAAAAATAACAGTAAAATCAACTGTATAGAGCACCTTTTTTCAGAATGATTCAACATCTTCAATATCAAGATTGAAAAGGATTTTTGTTGCATTAATGGCAGTTGTCAGAATAATAGAGTTTGAAAGTAGTTCTAAAGCGATATTAGTTGGATTACTGGTTTAAAACATTTAAAATCATTGAATAAACGAAATAAAAATAAGGCATTGTGTTATTAGAGAGAATACTATTTAATTTGTTAACTCTGATGAGTTTCAATATTAAAAAATTTTATGAACCAATGATTTCTTCCAAGCAAGAAGACATCTGGTTAGCATAGTCACCCCATAAACTGAATTTATGTTGTAACCCACTACAAAATAGTATTTACGGCATAATGTTGAATATGAACAGCGGGTCATTCATACTGATATGATGTAATGACCAACCTTTCATCCAATTAGACAATTTTCATTTTGATATCTCTATTACCCAATGCTTCAAGAGGATGTGAGCAATGTAAATATCCAATAATTTCTAAAACATATAAGAAAGAAGAGAAGATTCTGTAATGTAAGCTAATAAAAGTTGACAGTACTCCGTAAAATGATGTTTTGATCGACAAACATACTGTACTAACAGTAATAAAATGTGTCAGAAATATCAATAAAATTTTACCTATTAAATGTTTTTCTGGAACATTTCTTTGAATTATGTCTTCAAAGAAAGTAAAATAAAAATAGAAATGTGGTAGCAGTTCATCACATGGCCGCACATGCGTTGTCAATGTGAATAGTAATCGACATGACAGTCTAATTCCTAAGTAGGTACCTTGATTTGTAGTTATCTCCACGTTCTGTATGAAATAGAACATCCCTTCCCACAATATACTTTTGAACATAGATAGAATATGATGCCCAGTAATAGTACAGTGTATCTTCGCTTTCTGTAGAAATAAATTTATAACAATGTCAAAAATTGAAAGACATATAAATCAACTTGAAAAATATGTGGTATACTTAAATTGAGAAGAAAAATGAAATAGAAGAAAGATAATATGAACTCTATTATTATTATGATTTCACATGTATATCTCCAAGAATCATATCAATCACCAAAACATCAATGGAGTACCTGGATGATGTGTTGCACCACCAATTCAAAATACGCACTTGTATTTTTAATGTCCCATCAGTATCAAGTGTGATATCATTGAATGGGGTAATTGATCATGGATTTTTTTTATGAATGTGCTATTTTATTTTTTTACAATGAGATCATAATCAAAAACATTGACATTCATAAAATCAGGCATAATGAAATTGATCAGAACCATACATTGACAGTTTAACATAAAATTTAACATATACCTAACACAATCTATGGAATATTTCATTGTAGAAAATATTTTTCATTGATTCACGAGTTGTGGGATTATTATCACCAACTAATATTTTCAATCCTAATGGTGATGTGACTCTAGATAGAGAAACATATAATTGAACATGAAAAAACACAGGTTTTTGAAGATACAACCCAACCGAAGACAATGATTTTCCTTGACTTTTGATAATAGTCATAACATGAGAAACAATAAAAGGATATTGTCTTCTTTGTAGTTTGAAAGTCCAACGACTATCAGAGTGTGTCATATTTAATCTTGGAATGAAAGAAAGATATCATGAATTATAGCCACATAGAATTATTGCTCTGATTACATGATCTCCCAAGTGCATAAGTATCAAGCGAGTCCCATTACATAGTCCCATAGACTGATCTACATTTCAATGCTTCATGACTGGAACCCCAATTTTGACGGTTTTTTTGGCAGCCATCTCTGAAACATTAATCCCATTTAACATTATCATATTTTTAAATGTTTTCTGGCCTATCTGTATTAATACTTGCCTGAAAAACTGAATCTGAGGTGAAATAATCTTTGCATTCAGAGGATGTGAGGGACATCATGTCTGCATTTACTTCTTCAATAATATCCTGAGATGGTGCTAAGAAGGCACAATCTTTAATAAAATTAACACCGGCATGATTACAAATGAAATTGGTATATGTATTTTAAACAATTATAGAAATATGATCTTCAGTCAAAGCAAGAAGATATGTGGATGGAATTGGAATTATAGATTCCCCATCATTCGGTTTGGCAATGTGACCTTCACCAATATCTAAAGTCCATTTGGAAAATTCAAGAACCTCATATGAAATTGTAGAAGAATTGGAAAGCAATCTCATGTTCCATGATAGTGTTAGAATATGACAATGTTTCCACAAGTATGAAAAATCTATGCTTGAAGAAACTATTTCATTTCTATTACCACCTAGTACGACAGGCAGTATTTGCCTAAAATCCACACCCAACACAACAGTTATTCCACTAAATGGAAAATTTGAGGCATTTTCATTTTTTATAAACATTATATTTCTTAAATTACGGTTGAAAGCTTCAAAACAATTTTTATGAATCATTGGTGCCTCATCTCAAATAATAATCTTTGATAACTGTATAAGATCCACGACATCACTACATTGTTGAATATTGCAAACAGATTTTTCTGAAATAGAAATCAGAATTCAATATTTGGAATGTGCTGGCTTCCCACCTTGTAGTAGTAATGATTCAATGCCACTGCATGCAACTGCCAGATACATTATATCTCTCTGTTATGATTTAGTTCACCAACTACCAATTAATTTTTTTGAGAGACAATTTCAGAATCTGGAACGAGAATTGGTGGAAATGATTGAAGAGACCTACCATTCCTCTACAGTAAGTTTTTTATTTCAAGCAAAGCATACATCTCTTTTTGATGATTTGTGAGTGTCAAATCTAAATGGAATCCTGAAATATTGTTATTTAATTATTAAAATGTCTTAATAAAGAATAAAAAGTTACTGAATTAACAACTACACATTTCACATTTTATATATTGAGAAATCAGACAACATATACCTAGAATTTGTAGACTATTTTTTTGCGCATAGAGAATGTCTTCACCGAGGAGCTCCCATGTTACATTCCACACAATGTCAGGGTGAGACATATTGTTTGAGAACAAAATGTTGGAAAATATTCTACTCATAGAACATACCGTAGCCCAAGTCTAAACCTCCTTTATTGCTTCAATAAATTCTCTATCATCAGCAAGAAGTCCCAATGCAGAACATGCCTCATGAAAGGTACCATGAATAATGTTGTTGATAGTTTTAATACTGCCAAAAGAAGTTGAAGCTCTAATATTTGTGAGCATTAACCAGAGGTAATATAGCTTTCCAGTTGTCGGTGGCATATAATAAAGTCTAGCAATCTTGAACCCCTACTTTCTTGGACACCATATTTTTTCACATTGGTGGAATAGAATTCTGGTTGTAAATTCTGCGAATGTGAGACATCTTCCTTCCAGGTAAGCAACATTAGCTTGAAACCATGCCGTAATAATTGAATCATAAATATTTTCCTTACTCAAGACATTCTCAATATGATCATTGTCAATGTACGTAACACTATTTTGGTCTGGTAAATGAAAATGTAATATTTCAACCGGAGGATATCTATAGTGGATATCATAGGAAAATATCCTCTGAGAGGCCTCGTAAGGAGAGATGTATCAGCAATCATAATACATTTTATTCTAATCGACATGATTTCCGGACAATGATGTAGTGTTGATTTCATACAGAGTTGTTGTTACACGATCATTACCTTTGCTAATATACTTGAACAGATATTTGATGGAATTAGATTGATTTCAAACAACAATATTCAGATGAGATTGATACTTCATTAGAAAGAAAGGATTATATGATACAACATACCGATAATCCAATGGGACACCATTTTTCACAATTGTGTTTCCATCATTTCTTTTTCGGTATAGAACTTACCCATCATCATCAACTGTTGTACTTTCAACAAATATTTTTGGAAAATTTTTTGTACATTTTCTATTTTTCATACAAGGTGATTTACGATTTTCAGTACCACAAGTTCCATGCATCATAAATTTCTTAACAGCCTCATAATGTTTTTGGAACTCCCCTTTTTCAAGAACTCTAGCAGAAACAAAATTTTCAATGCAGGCACGAGTACCTATTTTTCTCTCTCTACATAAAAATAGTAGAATGTGTACATGAGGTAGTCAACATTTATATAATTCCACTGCATGAACAAATGCATAGAAAGTGATAATATAATTGAAACATTTCAACAAAAGATTCAATAAATAAGTAAAAGTATGTCTCATAAAATACTCCGTATTTAAATAGGTACCTGCTCGTGACTTTCCAAAAAAAATACCTCTCTCGTAAATCCTTCGTTAACTGGTAAACCTTAATATTGAAAATTATGGATACAATGTGCAGACAGTCTGAATGAAGAAGATTGTGACGTGATACAAATATGGTGATTTCAGGCCATAGTGGATTTCATGTAAACGTTAAAAACAAATCCGGATATCCCGCCGAATTGCATATTGACATTGCATCTTGGTAGTTCTGAATCATATATCTGGGACCACCCATAAATGTAGACGTTAAAATGATTTTCTTCCCGCATGCATACCGATCACGATCACCTCGAAGAAAATAATCTTGCAGTCCATTGTACAACTCAACCCTTAAGCGTTTTTGGTTGAAGCGTATGAAGGATAGTCTCTGAGACACTATCATTGTATAAGAATCAACAATAAATTGTTGCAACAGTCTTATTTAATGTTGTAATATCGATGTATCACTCGACCGACATTGCAAGTGGAAGGAGACATATTCATGCATTGTTACTTTCTGAACCTTTCTACATTTACTCATAGACGTAGATCGATGCAAAACATTGTCAACATATCTGTCTTGACCATTTGTGAAAATTAGCAGATATTACAATGGAAGGTACACGGAATGATGCTCATCAATCCACTACAAATCACCACATCTTCTTTGAATGATAATATCTATTTCACAGTTGAGATCTTCAATTTCACCTACAATAAGATTCACAATCTCAGAAGTAGTATGCATGTTGTATGTCGATGCATCTATTTGTATTCTCTTAAGAAGGCATAAATTTAATTTTGCATGTTCTTGAAAATCAAGAACATCCTTTGCACTTTTGAAATGATGAGATAAAACATTAATTTCATGAAGAATTTTTTGTATGTTGACAACAATATTATGATTGACCACTGTGTTTGAATTTGCTCTGGAATAACTACAAATTGAATTAAATTTAGAATGAAGTGAAAATATGACAGGCACGTAAATGTGTTAACCTACATGTCAAATATTAACTCACATTCAGAATCCTGTTCCGAGACTCGTTCGCAGTATCATAAACATATAGATGTGCAAACCAAGGTGGTTTTCCCTCAAGAGGACACAAACTACCTATACGATGGTAGTTTTTTCCATTCATTCTGAATATGATTAGAGCTCTTCCTTTATTGAATGATCAGTCATCCTTACCTCCCATTGAAGTGAATGAAAACATATAATTGTAAATATTAATACATTCTTGGAATTCTCTTGCCTCTATAGAGTTTTGATTAAAGACTAATGTTTGTAGGTATAAAGGACGAGATGGTAGTAATTGCAAAGAGACTTTACCAAGCACCCAACATTCACCAAATCATGGGTTTTCATTGGTGCTGCATTTTATATATCTCTCATCAAACCAAAATATATATCATTGTTTTTGGCAGAAATTAGAGGGGTATCCAATATTCAGATATTCTGTAGGTGAATAAGGGTTAAATGAATGGTGTTAATAAACTAGGCAGCATAAAATAAATAAAACTGTAATGACTTGATTAATATTTTATAGAAAAAGGTAAAAATAATACAGTGACCTGAATTTTCTGCAAGGTGAAGTAGTTGCATTATTTCTGCAGCAGTATTTTCATTTAGTTTGTAATAAAATGCATAATAAATTTATGTACTGTAACAGATGATTATGTTGTTGTTCAAACCTGAATAGTATCTTCTATGACTAATTCCAGCAATGATTTCAGTAGTTGTTACATCTCTTTCTGAACTAACATGACTAAAATTAAATGACATATCCTTTTCAAGTGTAAAATATTCATTTAAATTAATTTTAAATACCGAAAGAATGGATATATATATATATATAGACACAAAAGAAGAACACCTGAATTATCCGCAAGGTGTAGTAGTTGCATTCTTTTTGCAGTAGTATTTTGATTTAATTAGTAAGAAAATGAATACGAATTATCTGTAAAGTAACAGATGATTATGTGGTTAGTCAAACCTGAATAGTATTTTTGATGAGTAATTCCAACATTGATTTCACCAGTTGATACATCTCTTTATGAAATGATATGACTCAATTTAGATGACACAAACTTTTCAAGTGTAAATTATGCAGTCAATTAACTTTGAAATAATGAAAGAATAGACATATATATCTATAGATACATAAGAATAGTAGAGCATGATTATAATATACATCACACCTATGTCATGAAAATAAACTTTGTTACCAGTAGTTGTAGTAGTAAACTAGAATATGATTTAAACAAAGTATGCAACAAGTTTTAGTATGCGACAATTAGAAAGCATTTGAACACATGATTTGTGCTTAATCTGATAATAAGTTACACGAAGGGTAAGTGGTAATATTTCCCTCAGTCGTTACACCAAGAAAAAGGAATCCATAGTTTGTTAAAATGTTCAATAAATATAACAGATAACGTGATTGTATTCCCAAAAATACACTAACGGAGTAGTTACCAGAGGGGTCATGATTTTCTTCATTATATGGAAATATATGCTTTCTCTTGCTACCGAGCGCAGATATTGTTAATGAAGATCCACAGCCTTGATGAACTATCGGGTAAATTTAGTAGTTATCAACCCATACAATTTTATGAGACAGAAAAATAAATATATATACTCACTGTTATTTGACAGTGTACTATAACTCATCCTTGAAAGATAAAGCTGACAATGATATTCATGATCCTCCTTCGGTGAATAGATAGTACATGAACTACGTTGTAATGATTAGATGGAATTTAAGAGTCAAATAATCAGATACTTACTTGAAGTACAGTTAAAAATGTTACTACAATTTTTTCTAATGGTTGTTATAAAACTATTTGGTGAAGAAGATCCCAAATCTAGAGCCACTGTCAATTCAAATGCAAAATGAGTAAAGTAGAGTACATTATTTACACTTAATATATTGGCTGTATAGGAATATTTTGGTCAAATAAAACTATACTAACCATTGGTTGGTATAGGTGAATGTGTTATGCGTGCTCCTCTGATCAAGTCAGAATTTAGTTGCCTTGAATCTAATGAAGCAGTAGAACAAAGTTGATGGTAGTCCATGGGTGATTTTACTGTCAAGTTAGGAACCTGTAATTTAGTAAGTAAGTTTATGTAATTTTTTCAAGGAAATACAATAATACTGTACGATTTTTCGTTCTCTCACACGAAGTCTCCTTTGCAGCCTTGCATCTCTCGATGATGTCAGTGTCTGCATCTTTTTTTGTTGTCTTTATGATGAATTTTAATGTTTTTGAATGCAACCAAAATATTTTTATGGGTACATAGATTCAATTTAAAATATACTGATAAGTCAATTAACGGAGAATTCATGTTTTAATTCTGTATGATATTTCTTGTTAACAAAAATAGGTAGCGTACTGTGATTTTACTGAACGACAATTACACCAACACGAAAGAAGCATATATATATTATATAGAAATATACATTCGAAAATAGCATATTAAATTAAAAATAATGCAGTAAAGGAACACATAAAGAAACCAATTTTAATGATTACCTTGGATGGATATTGAGGAATATTTATGCAGTGAAGATGGTTGCAATGGTGACTAAGTATTTTGTAAACTTGAAGTAGCAATGATTTGTGATTTCAATGAACCACATTTATACAAACATCTATTAAACATATATACATTACTCAAAAAATTAACAGTTAAATATCTCAAATGAATGTCACATAATGTAGTGAAAGGTAGCCACATATGGAAGAGCGGGAGTAAATATTCTCTAAACTTGACAAAGCATTGTACTGTGATTGCAATGTATCACAATTATAGCAAAAGAAACAGATAATATTTACACAGAAAATATAGAGTCAAATCTCTAATTTGAATGTCACCTAATGCAGTGAAAGTTACCCACACTTGGATTGTAGTTGCACAAATGATTCTAATTGGACGTGGAGAAACACAGTGGAAGATAACAGTCACATATCATATGGTATAATTGAGGAATTTTTACCTAAATTGCAATGATTATAGGTCACCTCGAGATAAGCTATACCAGGAAAATGTAAGACCAACTGCCTACCAAAGACTTTGAGGAAATCTTCATAGACCTTTGTGGAAGAAACTCAGTACAACGAACCACTTATATGGATGTAATAGTGGATAGCACACCGACCTACTGAACGACATTGTGGGAATATGGCAGAGCATGCGTGTGGGAAGCTCAGATGGCGTTGCCTGAGCTGCTGATGCAGTGCACATGAAGGTGATCAGTAGTCGGAGGGTGGAAGGATGCCCGAAAAAGGAACCCTTATTCGGAGGCTTGAAGGGAGATACCGTGAGGTGGAATAGGGAAGTGCGTGCACGAGAGAAGATCGGATGGCATTGCTGGAGCTGCTGATGCAGTGCGGACAAAGGATCTCGGTAGCTGGAGGGTTGAAGGATGCCCGACGAAGGAACCCTAATACAGAGGCTTGAATGGAGATAGCACGAGGTGGAGCCCGATTGCATCGTAGGAGGTTTGGATGGGAAATCAGAGGAATTGTGTTTGGAAGGTGACATGGCTGAAGGGGAAGGAGACACGTATGTGTGGAGGAAGCCTGTTTTAGTATATATTGTAGATTTATTTGAATACTAGTTATATTAAACTTCACTTAATCCAAATTAATGGGAATAAGAAATTTTATTATCTCATATTACGGGGAAAGGACTGTCTATAGAAACAGATACCATCGAATAAATTAGTGTAAAATAATACTGAATGAATAAATGATTACCAATTAATTACATATAAATAATCATATAATCTTGGAACTTATAAATGGATATCATAACTATTTCAATAATCCAATCAATTATAGATTTCAAAATGGTGAAATGCATAATTTTGGACATCGTAGACATGCCATTCATGATTCATTCGAAGACACCATTCATAAAAGGGATTGACCTTAACTAAAGACCCAACATGTTTTGTTTCATGAAACCTATTGATTCATCAAAGGTATTGAAAATTCCAGGACCCATACAATAATTAATAATTTTTAATTAATTTACCTTATTTATAAATAATAAAACATAACCAATATTCCTTAATATTAATTAAAAATCATATATTTTACGAACAATCATACATAATGTCCACAGTTTCTTCCACAAAAACTACTATAATCCATTGATACAAATATGGTTTATGGTATAATTATAGTAAAAATTTAATAAATAATTATATTAAATAAAAAATTTTCATAGATGAACATAATATTGAAATATCACTTGAGTTGTTCATCCTAAAAATACCATTTTCATTTTAAAAACACATATTTAAATTTAATACTATTCAGAAATTTAAGAAAAAAATTGCATCTAAAATTATTTAGAGAAAATTTGAAATCATTGTTAAATTTATTTAGTGGTTTTTATCGTGAGATATAATTTTTATGTATTATATTATAAAACGATGATTTCTTTTTAGTTTTTAAATAAATGTAAAAATTACTACATTTTTTAAAATAAGTGAAGATTTCATAAAAAAATAATATAATGTAAAAAATTGGTAAATATTACTTTAATAATAAATTTTAGAATAGAAAAATGATTCATGAAAATGTTTTAATTATATTATAGACTTGCAACAAAGGCATTCTGAGTTGAATAATAAAATATAGTTCGATTTCTTTAATAACATTCATTTTTTCTATTGAGTAATTGAAGGGAAGAAAATTAATGGAATAAATGTAATATCTCGATATAACTCGATGATAAGAAAATATATTTGGATTAATATTGAAATATTATATAAATCTACCAATGGGATAATTAACATCAATATCTCGAATAATGATTATATATTGAAATAAACCCTTACCTATGGTCCAAAATTATTCATAAGTGTTTTTCATCACAAGTATAATATATTTAGATATGTTATAATTCTATAATAATACAATATATTTGCTAAAAATATCATATAATATCCCGTTTAAATATTGAAATACCTATTTTTTAATAATTGTTTATTAAAATTATCATTTTGGAATGTTAACCATTTCGTTTTTCAGAAAAGCATCAGTTCAATAGCTTCATTACTTGAATATTTTTTGTTGTTACATAATCCCAATGATATTGATCATGATTTAAATATCATATATATTCATTATATAAATCATTACAATCATCACTTAATGTTGTACTTGAAAAATATATCACATCTCTTTGTCGAGGTTGTAGTCCAGACATATTAATTATCATAATTATTTCATATATATCATATATATTAATTATTTTAATATTTTTGACATACATGTAAAATTTTTATTGAAAAAAGATACCCCTTCTATTTGTATATATTAATCCATACTTACTCATGATAAATGTTTTCACTTTCTATTGGATAAAAAAATTAGTATAAAATGGTCTTACCATAGTCAGAATTAAATTTTAATATCTTTATGTCACTAATAATTATTTAATTATAATTATAATATCTCTAGAGTAAGTTGTACAAGAAATAATTTTGACAGAGATTATAAAGAGGATGACTACATCTTTGTTGAACAAATTATTCTTAATTACACATTACGAAATATTAATATTATTAGAAGAATATGGGTCTAAAGATGATGGTAAATAATCATGGAAGGTATTAGGTCCAGTATTTTATTGAGATAGAGTGAATTTTTTTTAATAATATGGGAGTGGAGGTACTCTTTTAAATATACAAGATAAGATTCACATTGAAATAATTAAAATATTATAAAATATCTACAAATTTAGCATGTTCAGTGGATGCAAGGTACACCATATTATAATACAAGGTATTATAGGGTAAAAATTAACTTGTACAAAAACATAAATAAATTTTTTTTACACATGTTAAGCCTTATATTATAGTTAATCATCTTTAAACCCATATTAACAAAATCCATGATAAATTAAATATTTACCGTGATATTATCATTATATAAAAAAAATTAAATGAGATTTTATAAAAAAAAATAAAACATGATGATTTTTTTGATGTATTTTATCATATTATGTTTCTATAGGTGAAATAAATTTCATCTAATACAATAACACAAAATGCATGAAGAACATTTTCTAGTCAAATAAAAAATTTAATCACAATGATCAGTATACCTTCAAATCAAGAAATAAGATGGTCTATACACAATTTTTAGATTAAATGATATAAAATGTTAAATTTATGGTTTTTTATAATTTAAAAATAAGTGGTAATATTTCATAAATTTCATTAAATGAAAAGACAAAAAATAATTTTAAATTTGTATAAAATATCATTTTTGTTGAAAAAAGGCATCCTTGTCTTCCCAAATACAAAAAATTTTATGAAATAAAAAAATTTCTATCATTTAAAAAAATAATAAATTTTTAAAAAAATTATTATTTCATGCCAATATCATAATAATTTCACAAAAGTGGTAGTTTATGAAAATTATCTATTTTTACTATTCACAAAAAATCCATTGTTTTAGGGAAATATATGAAATAAACCCTAAAATAAAGTTTATATTATGAACAAAAAAATATTTATTTTTCAAAATAACAATTATAAAAGTGGTATAAATTTAATAAATATCTATGCATAAAATAAAATAAATACCTTTTAGAAAAAAATATATTTTAAAATCATTGAATTTTTGTACTAAGAAAAATGTATTTATTTATTATAAATTAATTATTACATTTCAATTATATAAAAAAATTATGTGTATTTTAATATCATGGGTATCCTTATTAATACCACCTATATTATCATCCAGGTTATAATAGTCACCTCTAAATATTAATATTTATTAGTATGTCATATTTCTGTCATGAAAAAGTATTGCGTATTAAGAAAATAATTAAAAATTTAGAATTTGTTATGTGGAATCATATCATAAAATATCAAGGACTTATATGAATTTTATCATAATTTTACCCTTTTAATTTATTTCATTCTTCTCCTACACGCACAATATCTTATTTATAATATTTTTAGCTTTACTCCAACTCTCTGATACCCAAAATTTTCATTAATATATATCATCGGTTTCACTCACATATATAGAAACATCATATCCATATAATTATATTTTAAATTCCTACAATAGAATGAATGTAATTTATTTACATTAAAAAAATATACAAATCATGTAATAATTAATCTCCACTTACATATAGTCAAAATTATTTCCCAATAATACATCCATTTTTAATCTATAATAAAAATCTCAAATATTTTATTTCAAATCCTAGAATTATTATTCTAATATCCTCTTATTGTTGACCTCATTAAATTTTTATTTACCCACAGATTAGATTATATATTCACTTCCTATTCAAAATATTGATAATCTTCATGACCTCTACTTCTTTCAAAAATATTTATATAAATGTATATAAGTGAATGACTATATGAATTAGAAATTTTTTTGAAAAGGATATTCTAAATACATAAGTCCATCTCAGTCAATATTTTGATTCATGAATTTTTTCTTCACTAAGGCCTGATTTGATTCCTCACAAAAAACATTTTTCCTCATATCATAGCTCTTATCAACATTTTTTCCAATGTATCCTAATATAAACCCTTTCAATTTCATTAAAGAAACATTTTATGTAATAATCAGTCCTCTAAATTTTTTTAACTGGTAAATCATACATAAGATATGAAATTTAATACATTATACCATACCTATGATAATTTACCAAATTTCAATTAATTAATAAATTTATTATTTATTTAAATATTTAAAAATAATACATTACGTAATCAAAATATTACATTACATATTATAGATATTCATATTACTTTATTTCAGTAGGAACTACAAAAAATAATCGGTAGAAATTTGTGGTTCTTTTCATATAAGGTATTTTTATATGAATTAAGAAAACTAAATTATAATTTAACCTATTAAACCACACATATAAACTATTTGTTTCATCTTTTGTGGCTATGCATTATGGTATTTTTCAGGATTGACATTTGTTGATCCACTGTGAGACAACTTATAACATAAAATCATCCATTGAAAAATTCATTATTTCTATTAGTTATTCCAATGTATCTAATGTAATTTATATGAAGATAGAACCCATTATTTAACTTTTCATACATGTATAATAATTTTGGATAACTTCATTCTACCAGTTGGAACCATTGATTTTCTCTAGAAGCCACCATTTTGGAACTAGAATAAAAAAAATTAAAGGTTCCTCAGATGGGTATCGTGGTCCCTCTAGAAGTTCTTCAAACAATAATAATCATAGTGTAATGATTCATGGCTTCTTAATTTTATCATGTGGACTAGAAAGGTCTCTGTAATCATAACTTGTTGGAGTTATTAACCTAGTCTACCTTTATAACCACAAATTTTGTAATAATTTATTTCTTTAAAGTGACTCCACTACAACTGTTCAAAACATTATAAATGGTTTATTTCATCCATCACATAGTCCCATGACTCAATGGATGGAATGAATTTGTTATCTCTTTAGTATCAACTATATTATCAAACATTCTTATTGATAGGCGAATATTATTGCATATAGTTTAGAAATTAATTTTGAAGAGACAAATATTATTTGTTTTCACCACCTTCCTTCAGATTAGGAATCTCATTATGATATATATTATTTTAAAATATAATCATTCATAATCTTGTATATCTTTTTCATTTAATTGAATATTTATTGCCCCCCTTGTCCAAGGAACTACTGAAAACAACTAACATTAATATAAAACATCCATCAATATTGTGACAAATTGTGGTCTTCTTTAATCATTTTCCATCAATTCCATCATCTTATGCTCACCAAAAATATATTTTATATATTATCATCATCATATATCAACACCCTACATATATTCATTCTAAATTATCTCTTTATATTCATCATATTTTTAGCCACGTCAATGGTTCTAAAAAACCAAGAACTCTAAATAGTAACCCAATTATGTTTATTTCCAAACATGGGAATGTGTCATGAACCACAAATGTAATATATGAAAGAAGCTAAAATTATCATATTGAATCTGAATAATACCTCTCAATCATTAAACATCATCATTTATTTTGGAATTCATCATTACCCAACACATATTGATTACAATATTACTTATTGATAAAAAATACAGTCATAAATAATTGTGGTATCTTCTATGTAGACTAAATTTTAACTGTCTAAAATTGTAATAGAAGCGGAACATAATAACATTTTAACTAGAGGTGTTAATATTATTTTTAATGGAATTTTATTTCACATTGAATTGTTTTTAATAAATAATTAATTATGATTTCTTTTACAACTCGACTATGATAATGTATGTATCTATTCTTTAATATATTATAAGTTATGTACTGGACATAGTGATAAATAATAACAACAAGGCCTTGAGGTTTGAGATAAAGTTGTATCTATAGATAAAATATTGGAGTATATTATTAATGTTAGACAACTGAACAGAGAAATAAGTATATCTATTCTTTTAGAATAAAATATTTTTAATATTTGTGGTGAAAAAAATTTGATTCCATTAATGGGTAGAGGGAAGAGTTATTTAATATAAAATTATTGTTTGACTAAGTGTTTCTAATAGTAGATCATGATAATTTTTCTATGTATTTATCAATTTTGAAAATTACTTATTTGATAAAATTTTGGAAAAAGTATTATATAAAGTATCACTTTCTAATTCTATTGAGATCTTACAATCACTAGGACTATACTGGTCGTTTTAATTAAATGTATTTTTTCTTGATGTTATAGTAAAATATAATATAATTCACTATAAGTGTCATGGATGATAGAAGAATATGTTACGTTTTATTGGTTGTGAACCGACATAATGATTGATTAACATCAAAAAATATATCTTTCAATTTTTAGGTATGAAACAACCTTGGAATATGATGATATGGAAGGACCAACTACTATTTAAATAACTATATTGATTCCATCAATAGTTAGTAATGGTTTATTTTATATGGTATTCTCTAATTTTATATATCTTTCTGTGTACTCAGCCTTTTGGGATTTTATATTGAGATTTAGGAATATACAGTGGGAATAAATAAATAAATATTATAAATGAATGAATTAGGATTCAAGTATTAATCATTTTCCATTATGAAATATTATTTATAGGGTCCAATATATTTTACAATGTTTCAGATAATAAGATTCAACCATATTTTTATAACGACTAGATTATGAAATTAAATTATCTACATAATTATTATTGATGAAAAGTAATTATTGTTTAAATTATAGTTGATGATAAAAAATTATATGGTTAATACTAATATTTTATCTTTCAAACAGTTTATTTATCAAATAATTTGACACATGCATCCATATAATGATAATATTTATAGCTTATATGTATTATGATTCTTTTCAAATCATTTCTCTTGGTTAACAGTGAAATGGGAGGTGTAAGTTTTCATTGTTATTTTTACAATTACAAAAAATGAATAATCACTTTATTATTGAATGGATTTGGTATTGTTGTAGGAGTAAAATAATCAAATAAATTAATTAGAAAATATTTTATTTACTTTTTTCAGAAATTCACCATTGGTGGAACTTGTGATATTTTTTCAAATGTTCTATTTTTAGAATATAGTTTTTATTGACTAATAATAAATAGATCTTACATTGATAATGATATATTATATCTTAGCCTGAATTGATTATCTATCTTTTTCAAATAAAGGGATATTTATTAGCTTCTATGAGTGATCATCACTCTATATATCATTAATTAATTTTAATATAAGAGGATAATGAAAAAATAGTTTTCTAAATCAATTACAGGTATTATATGTTTTTTTTCTTTTGGTGTAACATACATACATAAAATGTTGATGGAAATAATTATTTAATGATAATAATATATTTGAAAATAAAATTATTGGTATTTATAAATGAAATATTGAATTAAAAATATTAAAACAAAATTATGAATGATATCTAAAAATATTACAAAGCATTTATATGAACATATGTTGTAAACATGTTTTTGAAGTATAATGCTTTTTATTGAAGAGATGAGGTTTCTTGTTAATATCAATTTTGACAAAGTCATCTTCATAAGCTTGAATAATTTTGAATAATTTATTTCTTTAAAGAGTCCCATGTATGTCACAAAATAAAAATATTTTTGGACATTAATTATACTATTTAATGATTATTCAGATAATTTGAATGATTAGTTTAGAAATAATTGATTTAATATTTAAAGTGTTTCATTTTTAATATAATGAGAATATTCAAAACTTTTGTGAGTAATTAAAGAGAATAATATCATCAGTTATATTACTAATCTTTCTATATAATGGTGAAGGATATGAAGTGTATTTTGAATCATCAAATGAATTTTTGCACTGTGTAATTATTAAAATAGGAAACATTATAAAATATAGATAGAGGTAGATGAAACCAAATGGCAAGAAATATTATATCCTTGTTTTTTTTGTTATATATGGTGCTTTGGGATTTTATGAGTTAGTAAAATTACAAGTTTAAAAAAACATAGTGTATATTGATAATAAGATCTTAAATTTTAATTTATCATGAATTGATTCCAATTTGAAATAGGAAATATGGATGTAATATCATTAAACCCTTTATTTTTATCATTAAAAGATATATAGAAAAATAAATATTATACTTAATTTAGGTAAAAAGAATAATCCATCATAAATCATTATAGAAGATGAATAACAGTAGTGAATAATAAGCTTATTATCATCATTTTTATTAAATAATGGTGAAAAAAATTTTGTTCTCATTTTTAGTTTTAAATTTTTGTCTTTTTTTGAGAAATTGAAATAGTACAAATTGTTCAATAGAAAATTTAATAAAATGAGAGATGCCTCTTATGGGTTAACTTCTAATGGGCGGAAAATGTCCTTAGAAATGAATCATTATTTCATGATATGGGAAAATATTCATATAATCTTGAGGGAATAAGTAAATAATATTTTTCATCATACAAGCTATGAAGTAAACCTTATAATTATTAAAATAAACATTTATATGAAATGGTATAGAAAACATTATTGTCCATGCTATATGATGTTTACATAATTAATATGCGAATTTGGAATTTTAATAAAATATAATTTTTTTAAATGTATACTATAATGTATTTTATTTAGGAGACATCAATAAAAGATTTATGAATAGCCATCATAGATCACCCTTGATTCATGATTCTATTTGGGTGGGATAGGAAAAATACATGTAGTGGGAACATTTAAAACCTACATAACATATTAATTCAGCTAAGGATAATGTAAATATTAATTTAATGGATTTTATTTAAATTCATCGTCTCTATAAATATATATTTTTTAATATAGATATTAATTTTATGTCTACATTATAAAAGGTAATTTATAATTATTTTAGAAATCAATTGAGTATGAATATGACATAACATCTAAATATTTTTATATCTTACTACCCATAAATTGATGTGAAGTTGAAATGGAATATTGACATTTTATATTTCATAAATAGATCATACACAGAAAATTTTATAATTTTATGGGATGACTATTTATCAATGGTAAAATTTTTTATCATTACGAGTTAATATTCATCAATTTATATGTAACAATTCAATTAATTTTATGGTTGAAATTTTTTATCACATTTATGTTTGATTTAAATTTGTGATGATTAATTTTATGACTAAATTTGGTATATGAAATAATTAATTTAATTAATGTAATTAATAAAATGATGGAAAGTTTAAATCTTCAGAATAATTCATGAGTTTATCAATGATAAAAACGAACGTTATTTTATGTTGGTGATACATAAATTATTAAGTGACTCTATAATTTGGAAACTATATATATGGGAGGTAATAAATGTTAGCTTCTAAGATAATGGGTTTTATATAAATTTGTAAATACCATTATATTTCTAAATAATGGTTTGTTTTACTACCAAAATACGATATGGTTCATAATATTTTTCATTTATCATCGATGATGAGATAACATGAAGTTCCATAAAATGTTCCTTGTTTAAGATTAGTGTATTTTAATACTCAAACAAAAATCTCTGAAAAATTGATTTCACTTTTGGATTGATTGGAATGATATTATAAGGAAGTTATAGTACACAATATTGATTGTTTTTGAATTTGGGTTATAAATGAATGGAAGTTTGGGATACAGAATCAAATATTGTTTATAATTAGATGGATCTTTTTGAAATTAATTTTGTGGCATTTCATGCGTATAAATTCTTTATGATGTAGAAAATAGTAACTAGAATTCAGGAGCCCATTCCCACCCACAAAACATTTAACAACCCAATGTCATAAACTTAAATTTAAATGCATAAAAAATTGTTTTAATTGGCTAGTTATTACTATCCTTTAAACAAATTTTTTCTACATTAATGTTTTGAATATCCAAAAACATACAAACATGGTTTCGATCCGTAAGGTATTTATGGTATAATAAAACCAACATAATTTTTGGTGAATAGTTACATACGCTTTTGAGTATCTATCTTCATAAATTAATTTTATCATACACTTATAAATAGTTTCCTCACTTATTATAGTATATATATTTTCTTTAATTGATGTTATGATATACCCATATCTTGGAATAAGTAAATAAATGTTTTAAAATTATAATTTTTGGAATAAAATATAACATTATTTAAATATTAAATAAATCATATTTTAAAAATTATATTAAAAAATGGGAGTTAATTTTTGAATTCAACTCATTGAAAAAATGGTTAGGGATAATTTTTGAGTTTTTTCAAAAATACATGTATGTTTTATGAATAATGAAATACTGTAAAAAACAGCATATATAAATTATCTATTAAATGAATTTTTTTTACTTCATGGATGATGTAAGAACATTTGGTTCGTACTCACATTTTAAATTTACTATGTTTTCACAAGAATTAATATAATTTAGTTTATGGACCTATTATATTAAACTAATGACTAAAATAATGTAAAACTCCTCCTCTCCACCACTATAAATACCACACATTTCCCTCTCTTCCTATAACCCATATCAAGCCTTTATACATACCTATATTCTTCCAAATAGTCCTATCAAGACCCTTCCCCACATCCAATACCTTTTAGCCTCACAAAAGGCCAAAACCAAGGGCCTTAAAAAGGATCTCAACGATAAGAGATCAAGAGGTAAAAATCATCTTTTTCTTTCTTTATTTTATATTAATTTTCATTTATATTCTAATTATTTAATCACAAATGCCATCTTAGAGATGAATGAATAATCTAGTATCAATAATAATCTATATTTAATCTTGTTTCTAGAAGATTCATTATTTAACTTCTTCTCCTCTCGTACTTATTATAGAAATTAAAACTCTGTCAGTGAGATGATGATTTACTAACATCGTAGATGATAAGATTTAAATTTCTTTTACATCCTTCAAGACTGGTCATGAACACATTTTTGTGGTTGAACCAGATTATAATTTTTGTATTATATCTTATATAAGGTTATGAAATCATTTTTACACATTTTACTAATTTATAATGAAAAATGATTTCATTATGATCAAAGAATCACCAAAATAACTTAAACAAATATCAATAATATTTTAACATTCAAGTCATCATCTTGTCAGAAATCAAAATAAATTTTTTTATAATTTATGGATCTAGAAATATGTAAATACCATTCCACTATAATTTGGATATTTACTTCCAACCGACATAAATATCAATCATGAACTGATCGTGGAAACCATGTGAAGAACCCACCTGAAAACAATAAAATTATCAAAATATAATTAATGAATGGGTGGAAAGATGTTATAAAATGATCATGAATAGTTTTATAAATATGAAATTTTTTTCTGTAAAATATTAAAAACACTATTGTAACAATAATATAGTAGGTTTAAACACATTATGGGGAAGTCTAACTCGAGGTAAGGGGTCATCTATTTCTCAATTTTATTCTAGAATCTCCTCTATGTTGAAATATTTTTATTTTTAATTTCTATGGATATGGTATATTTTCAACCTCCCCCGTACTACCCTTATGATGTATTAAATATGAGAGGACCCTTTCTCTCTCATTCATCCTTCCCATGTACACTCGATACCATGGCAAAATTTTGTAAGAGAATTCTAAACCCACTTTCCATAACTGGGTTAATCACCAACTTCAATGGTTTTTATCATGATAATATGATTTATGAAATGTCATATTTTGTTTTATTATGTGTATTTATAATATATATACATATTCCCTTCATTTAATCAATTATTTCTTAAATTTTATGGTATTTGTAAAGGACATTCTTCTTTAAATAATTTTGGATGTCTCCTTTATGAAATCCATAACAATTGTTCATTTTTTTATGTCATGAGAGTTCTCATATGATATAATGTTTCTCAAATACTTTAGTGTCTCCATTATATATTTTATAGTTATTTTTGAATTTTATGTGTTTATTATTTTGTGTGTGTAGTTTTTATCATCTAACAGTGATTTTTACAGAAAAGGGTATTTTGAAATGTGAATGTGTTTTTCTAAAGGGTGTAAATGCGTTATAAATTATTTTATTCATGATATATTCCTTGGACATTACATATGTTGGTCTGATCCCATTATATATCAAAATATGACTATTTATCCCTATTATAGATGAAGATATTTGGGGTTGAGCCCATTATAGCGCAATATATAACAGGTGAGCCCCATTATAGCTAACCAATGAATTGGGTACTCCAAAGATATTAGTTGAAAAAATAGTAAACCCATGTGTAAGGTTGAATGTAAAAGTTATATGGTAAATATTTCCCATTGAAACTACATCATGTTCTCATTCTTGTTAAAAAGGTTTTATGAAATTGTTTTTATTGGTTTTTATGATATCACTTGATAAAAGATTTCATTCCTTATATCCCATACTGAGTTTTTTGTGCTCATCCAAGGGTTTTAAATGTATTTAATGTGTTTTAAGGATGTGTAATAAAAATAAGGATAAAAATTTAAAGGTCATGAAGACTTTTCAATTAAATTATGTTTTATTTGAAAATTTTTAAATTTTAAAAATTAGATATTATTTTAATAGTATTGACATGTATAATTATTAAATATTGTGTATTTTGGATTTCATAATTATCTAAAACTCTAAACCAAAAAATATACTCAATTTTTAATAATGAATGATTTTCATTAATATTCATCATTATGTAATATTTTATGTTTGGGTCCTTATAGATGGCATCATAGGATTGTTTATATAACATTAGGGTTCTGGATGATGTCTAAAAAATAAAATAAATTATTTTCTATCTATTATTATTTAAAATCTTATAGTATATTAATATTAGAGTGTTGCTTCATCTATGATATGTATATTATGAATGGTTTTCTAAAGATATAATAGGGAAGATGAAGTGGGGTGGCACTAAGAGGCTGATGTTGGTTTAAATCTGCATCATGGACTGGTAGGAATCAGAACTGAGTAGTTTGTGAAAGAAATGGATCAGTTGAATCATGAAAGAAATTGTGGTGGTATAGATAATAGAGATGAACATTATATACCACATATAAAAATGTATTTTGTGGGGGTATTTTATGGGGTAAAATCCTCCAACATTCTGTTGAACCATAGATCCAGTGATAACTGACGGTTAGATCAACATTGTGGAAAAGACATTTGATGTCATAGGATTTTCATAACATAAAATGGAAATACTAGTCAATTATCATTTTGAAGGCGATTCCTATCATTTTTGGTATCTTCTTATGTATACTATCAAATGAGATATGCTTGATAGTATTGAATGAGATTGTTTTAAAAATCTTTTTCTTTAATAATAACTTCATAAAGCTGTTCGAAATAGAATGGGGAAAAATTTATAAAACTAATGTAGAATGATGATAAATCTATGGAGGCTTATGAATCCCATTTTACAATACTAGATAGGTATGTACTAGATATTACATGGTATTTTGATAATATAATTAATATATTTTACAATATTTTGAATCAATTATTACGATGATCATTTGATTCACGATATTTTAAAATCATTGAGAAAGTTGTCCATTATGATAAAAAAAGTTGAGATTATGTTTTATGCGATGTGTGTGTCACAAGATGATTAAAATACAAATCATTCATATTGGAAGGTATTGGGGAAGAATTCGTCAAAGAAATCAGGAGGTAAGAAAATCAATGTCCCTTCTTGTAAAAAGGTTGTTAAACAGAATCCTAGTGAATGTCTTGTATATTCGTGGAAAATCTACCAATGTGTAAATTTTGGAAACATGTCTTGTGAGTGAAATGAAAATGATCCAAAAATTAATGAAAAGTTTATGGTGGGATGATTTAACTGTAAGGAATGAGTCATTTTCCAAAAATTTATCTGAAGCTAGTCATCAAGAAAGGAAATCAGCAGGATTGGATGAAGAAGGGTCTGGAAAAATCCTTTTCAGCAACTTCAGTAGATGTTATGATGTCAAATGAGTTGGTATCAGGTACATTTATTATTTTCACATTTTTGAAATTTTTTTCTTTGATTCAGGTTCTCCACATTCCTTCACTTCTGAGAAATTTTTGGAAATACAAGGAATTCCTCCTAATGAAATGAAACCATAACTCATTGTAAAAAAAGATGAAGGAAATATTGCGAAAAAATGGAATTATAACAATTTATTGATCTCTTTCTATGTAAATAATATTATTGGAAACCTTTTAGTTTTCCCTCTAGAGGAGTTTGATGTTATTATGGGTTTGGACTGAAATTCTTTTTTTCATGATAAGATAGATTGTAGTGAAAAAAATGTTTTTTTCAGAAATAGTTTTAGTTTATGAAAAATAGTAAACCCATAACATTGATAACATATTAGGAAGATAGAAGACTAATAAAATATGGAAACAAAAGTGATCTGGTTCAAATTGTTTAGTTTAAGTAATCTATCATCATTAATATGTACAATTGGAAAATTAATATCTAAATTTATTTCCTGATTATTTTCCAGGTATTATTCTTGATCAAGAGGTTGAGATTACTATTTAATTAGTTCTAAATGATAAGAGAATTTCTATACCCCTTATCGATTAGATCAAATTGAACTTCATGAATTACAAAATAAGTTCAATTAAATCTTAGATAAAGGTTTCATTCAACCTAGCACATCACTGTGGGGTTATCTAGTATTGATTGTTAAAATTAAATATGGTTTAATTAAACTTTACATTGATTATACATCCTAGAATAACATTACTATTAAAAATTATATTTTTTGCCTCATATCGATGATCTATTTTATTATCTACTGGGATCACCATATTTTTCGAAGGTTGACGAGATGTAGGGTTACTATCAGTGGAATGTATAGGATGAATAAATTATAAAGACTTTGTTCTGTACTAGATGCGGTCATTATGTATTTTTATTTGTTCCTTTTTTAACTAATTCACCTGCTATATTCATGGATCTTATGAATATAATATTTCATGATTTCTTGGACAATTTCTTTGTTTTATTTAATGGTGACATTCTAGTATATTCTAGAAGAAACGACGATAATGAAAGACATCTATAGTTTGTTTTATGAACCATTAATAAAAATTAACTGTACTAAAAATTATTTAAGTGTTATTTTTGGTTACAATAGATATCTTTTGATGGGAACTCTACAAATAAGGATTGAATAATAGTTGATCCTACCAAAACAATTGTGTTTGATGAATGTACAAGACCTAGAAAATTTACTGAGATTTATAGTTTTCTTGAACTAGAAGGTTATTAGCGATGGATTGTTAAAAAATTTCATAGTTATCTATCCCACTAAATAAGTTAATATGAAAATATATTATAATTATTTAATAGAAATAATGTGATTTTTATTTTTAGGAACTGAATAATAGATTGGTGAATGCTCTATTTTTTTCTGTAGCATTGTGAAATATCGAGTTTTTCATCTACAGTATTGACTTATTGAAGGGACCTGGTTGATTTTTGATGTAGAATGATTAGTTAATTTATTATGCTTCATTTCAACTAAATCTTCATGTGTTAAATTATCCAACAAAAGATTTGTAATAGAAATTTGTTGGTTTTCCTTTGAAAATTTTGAGGCATCACCTGTATGGAGTAAAATGTGAAATATATACCGAACAAAAAATATTCAAGTATATACTTAATTTGAAGGAATTGACCATGATATAGAGATGATTGATAGAAATAATTAAGGATTATGATTTCATACTTTGTTAAAATCCTGGGAATGGAAATATAGTGGTTGATGATTTGGGTCGGTAAAGTAATGCCACATTAACCATTATACATTTGGAACATGATCCTTTGGTAAAGGAATTTATATAATTTGTCTTGGAATTTGTTGGTGTATGATGTTTACCTATTTTGTTTCAGGTTTTAGTGTAGTTATCACTGTCAGACAGAATTAAGAAAGAACAGAAGGTTGATAGGGAGTTAATGGTAAAAGTATAATTGGTTAAAATGGGGATGTTTTCAGAATTTAACCACGATAAAGAATGTGTTATAAGATTTTGAAAAATTTTGTGTTTTCCCTTTGATTCCCAGTTAATGAAATAATTGTGGTATAAAGTTCATTGTTGCCCATTTTTAGTTCATCCTTGCACTACTATGATGTATAGATACCATCAGGAGTATTACTGGTGGGATGTAATGAAAAGGGATATTGCTTCTTTTACCAAGAAATGTTTGACATGTCAATAGGTTAAAGAATAATGGAAGTTACCGAAGTAGATGCTTCATCCTTTTATAGTTCCAAAGTGGAAATGGGAAAATATATCCATGTACTTCATTGTGGTACTATAGATGAAATCCTGATGTAAAAATTCAATTTGGGATATTGTTGATTGACCGACTAATTCTTCACATTTTATTTCTATTTGAGATTAAATGTCTATGGATAAGATTTCTCGGTTATACCTCAAAGAGATTTTCATGTTTCAAGTACTTCCTCCTTCCATTATATCTATCTCAGATCCCAAGATTACTTCTATCTTTTTTAAGGGACATCAGAAGAAATTGGGAACAAAATTAAATTTTAGAAAAGATTTTCATCTTCAATCAAATGGGCAGTCCGAATGAACGATTCATACTCGTGAGGATATTATTTGAGCTTTTTCAATCAACTTCCAAGGAAGTTGATATCAAAATATTTTTTCTTTTGTTTTATTATAATAACTGTTTTCATTCTAGTATATAGATGTCACCATTTGAGTCATTGTTTTGAAAGTGGAGTCACACTCTAGAATATTCTGATGATGTCTGTGAAAGGAAGTTGATGGGGCTGGAATTAGTAGATGAAGTGGCTAATTAAGTGAAGATGATCTAGTAGCACATGAGTATATCTCATAGTATGGAATAATGTAATGAAGAAAAAAATAAGGAATGAATTCTCTTTCAAGGTATGATTTTTTTTGAAGAATGTCGTTCCTTTTTAGAAATTTAAGGCATAATTATTATCAAAAAAGATGTTACAAGAGTCTAATAGACAGAAATATATTACAATATTTGTTATGAAAGGGATGTAGATCAACAGAATGATCATCATATAGGGTAATATTATTATTAACACCCTTGATCATGAGGCCATCAGAATGCATGTTAGATTCAAGAAATATATATATATATATATAATTGATGATGTATTTGATGTGGAGAAGAGTAGAGATGCATCCCATCCTATGGGTTCTAATCAGACACAAATGATTTATCACACCACTCTAAATTTCTTGCAGAATGGCGGTCGAGTTACTATCAACCCAAAGTATGCTCCAAACATGTTGTATAGAAAATGAAACTTCATTAATAATACTAATAATTTTAGCTTCTAGTGAAGAGGAAATATCACGATTACCATAAAAGAATCCATAGATCTGACCAACTTGATTCTTAGAGATTTCACCATCACCTACAGAGCCCATATTTCCATTGGAACACCATCAACATTGAATTTATCCCAACCATGGAGAGGGGTAGTACAAAAGACATTGAATGTGTGGAGATGCTGGAAGTAGTTTCTATCAAAATAGAGTTATCTTACAATGAAAAAGGTTTGCACCGTGTTGTTGCAAAGTCCATTTTGTATCGAAGCATCATCACTAATGGAAAAAAAATCCTCAGTTACCCTATAATATAACTTATGAAAATTTATTTTCAATAAGGGAATTTCATTCATTCCAGATCATAAGGTGAATAACAACACCAGTAGAAAGAAACATTTTCTTAATCTTCTATTAATTATCCATATCATGAATTATCTTTATTTGAAAGTTGACAGAGTCATGTTTCAACCAACTGTAGTAAAAAATATAAAAAATATAATTCCAAATAGCACAAGTTTCACAAGAAAAAAAGAGATGATTTGTATCATCCCTATGTTTTTATAATTGTATCAATTTATAACATTGCATAATACCATACAGTTTATGGTGATCATCTCTTGGGACCCTATTTTGAGAAAATCTATAGATAAGATTAAATATTGAGGGTTATATCCAATGTTTTTGTAAGAGAATAATCCACCTGAAATCACATTAATAGTTAAAAAAATAGTTTTTGTAATTGTTTATTGAATTAAGAATGAAATACTGAGAAGGTTCAAAGACTAAGAAGTCATCAGTCATAGAGAAAGAATATGGTTCAATGACATTCATTATGGTGTAAGGAAGATGATAATTTTGGGAGTATAGGACATCTATGCTAGAGAGGTTGGTGTTCTTTAGACTTTTTTCCAGAGAAACTATGGATATTAAAGGAGTGTCATTGACATTATCCAACAAAAAATTCATTGAATATTCTTTAGAGACCATCCACCTGGAGTTATTCATAATAGAGGAAAAATATTGTTTTATGGATATCCATCTAGAGGAGGTTAGAAAATTTGAGTTTCTTTTCTTAAATTTTCATGAAATCAATTTCAAAAGAAGATATTTGAATCATATTTATTATGAACAAGATTCCAAGTGATCTTGGCATGATGAGACTCATTAAAGTGTTTAATATTTTTTAAACCAATACCTCCTTTATTAATTAGTTTGTAACAATTTATCCAAGTTATTGTGACATTTTTCGTTTCCGTTTTTCTACCTGTCCAAAATAATTTGATAGAGATATTTATTTTTTTAATATGTCTAACATTCCATTTGTAGATCATCATAGCATAAACCATTTTATAGAAAATATTAGATTTAACAAGTCAGATTCTTCCTACCATTGAAAGAGATTTTTCCTTCCATGAAAAAAGATGATTTATAACTTCATAAACAGTTTTAGATAAATTATATGATTTGGGTCTTCCCTAAAAGATTGGACACCTAGGTATTTAAAAGTATGAGATCCATCATTTAAAAAAAAGTCACTTATACTACTATTTCTCCTATTAGGGGGAAATTTTTTTTCTAAAGAATGTATAATATTTTTTCCAGCTAATTACTTGCCTCGAGATCTCCTCATAATGGAAAAGTGATTTTTTAGGATTCAGATGTTTATTTTATCACATTTAAGAAAAATAATGATATCATCAGCATACAATAGGTGACTGGGAGCCTTATAATTTCATGAAACACGATTGGGTTGATTTTTTATCAATAGGACATGTGAGAAAATGACTACGATAATCCTCTACAATGAAGAAAGAGATGGCAGAGAGAGGGTCCCCAGTCTTAAACCTTTAATGCATTTGAAGTACACATTGGGGGTACTGTTGATCAAAATTGAAATGGAAGTGGATTTTAATAAGGTTTTAATAGTACTGATAAAGGCATTACTAAAACCAAAACATTAGAGCACTTTGAACATAAAAATCTAGTTCATGGTATCAAAATAATTTTTAATGTCACATTTTATGGAAATATTACCTCCTCTATTAGATTATTTAATGTGTTAAAACACTCTGATTTAATAAAAATTTTGTTTTGGATGGATCTACCATTGATAAACTAAAATTGATTCCAAGAGACTATTTTGATGTGATGGATGAAAGCCTATTAGTAATGATTTACGGGATGATTTTATAAAGGGTGTTAATGATAACGATGGACCTAAACAAGTAGATATCATAATAATTGTCAACATTTTCAATTAGAGAGAGAAAATAGTCATTTAGAGAATGAGGAAGAACACCATTGGAGTGGAATGAGTGGACAATATTTTAAACATCAAATTGAATAATATCCTAATAGTGTTGGGAGAAACCATTATTAAAGTCATCAGGTCCAAGAGAACTATGATGATTTAAACAAAACACATTATCATTAATTTCATGATCTAGAGTAATGTTTAGAATAATGATGTTATCTTCATCATTTACCACCAACAAAATTATCTTAGGTAAGAGGTCATTGTTATTATTAAAGCCGTTAAAGAAAGTTTCAATGTATGACAAAATATGAATAGCAATATCATCTTCACTGTAAATGATGATCTTAATATTATAAAGAGGAAAGAGACCTAAAAGCATTTAAAGATCTATTTAAGGAGTTATATAACATAGTATTTCTACCACCCTAAGAAATCCTTTTAACATTTAATGATCATTTCTTCATATTCTCCTCAAATGTGAGAAGATAGTTGATCTTTATCAATTTTTTAATTTTCTTGTTTGGATCAATGCTAAAATAAGAGTTAGACCTATGGTTTTGGAGTTGATTGAGATCACTATCAAGGAGGAGGATATACTTTTTGATTAGTTTGTCATGCAATATACACCCTCTTTTGGGAATATCATTAATAGAATTTAGTTTGATAGCGAAATAAATGGTATCATTGTAATGTGTCATGGAAATCCGAAAAGTTCTAATGATGTCAGCACATTCACTATCAGTGATCCGATAATTATTAAATACAAAAGGAAGAGGAAGATTCAATGTGTTGTTTAACACAATGAAAAAAATATTATGGTTATAAGAGTGGAGCTTGTGAAGTGTGATGCAAGTAATGGAGTTCTAAAAATATAAAGTAGGAACATTTTTGAAGGTATATACAATTTTGGGGAAACAAAAAAATTGTAATTCTTCCTATAGAAAGTGTATTTGAAACCCGTTGGATTTATTTCAATGAGAAAGATAGACCAGTTGTATACTGAGTAGCATTTCCTCCAAACCTATCTTAGGTAAACAATATTATTCATGTTTCAATATTGAGAAAGTATGTTCTATATTTATCTCATATATTGAGACCAAAGATAGTTTAACATGAAGATAAATTTTTTTATGAAGAATAAATTTTTCCAATCCTTGATTGAAGATAGAATGTGTTTTAGAAAAATGTAATCCACTTGGTAAAGGTTTTGTGGAGAAACCACATTTGTTGAAGAAGAAACATAGGAATATAAAAATTCGTTGAGAGAATGGTACCCTCACTTGTTCAATATGTATATAAAATTACGAGGATAGAATTTATATAAGGTGGGGTTAATGTAAAACCAAAAAATTTTAAAAGTAAATTGAAATTAATGAAACATATATTTATTAGAGACATATAAGTAGCCCTTAAACATAATTTTTCTATTTCTACATTTTCAATTTTTAAAAACAGATATAAATGGTTGGGATTAGTAAGTTATATAAACTCTTATAAGGACAACTTATTTTTTTGGTTAAAAGTATCATACCCTTATGAATGGTAATGTTACACATATGAATAATAACATAACCTTATGAATAGTAACATTACCTATGATATTATACATATTAGATTTAATTGAAGTGATGATATACACATATCATTGAATATGTAAATAAATGTTTTAAAATTGTTATTTTTGGAATAAAATATTATTTTATTTTCAAATTAAAATTTTAATATTTATAAAATTATTTTATAAAAATAGAGTTCATTTTATAATTTTAAACTTTGAATTTTTTTAATGTTTAATATTTTTTATTTTTCTATATTACATGAATTTTTATGAATAGTGGAATACGGTAAAATACCGCATGTACAAATTATCTGTTAAATACAATATTTCATACATCAAGGATAATTTAAGCACATTTGGTTAGATACCATAAGCTATATTTACTATTTTTTACATGAATTTTAAATATTCATAGTTCTGAGAAATAATATTTAACTAATGACTAAAATAATGGAAAACTCATCTCCTCCACTATAAATACCATCTTTCCCCCCTCTACCTCCTACACCCATCAAGCCTAAATCCTCATCTATGTTCTGATAAAAACTCCTCTCAAGACTCTACCCCATGTCTAACATCTTCTGGTCTCACCAAAAATAAAAAACCAAGTGCCTTAAGAAGGATCTCAACAAGAATAGGTCAGCAGGTAAGCATCATATTTTCCATTCATCATTATCTTTTCATTTTCTTTTCTATTTTTATTTATTCCAAACCTCCCATTATACACGAAGAATTAATTATTTAGTATCTTACATACTCTAGATTTCATCATTTTTATGGAATATTTACCATTATACATCTTCTCATCTCCCACTTATTCGAGAAATTAAAACATTGTATGTGATGTGTTAATTTTCCGACATCATGGACGATGAGATTTAAATTTATTTAAAATCATTCAATACAAGCCATGAAAACATTTTTATGAATGAACCAGATTATAATTTATGTACTATATCTTATATAAGGTACTTGAATCATTTTTAACCCATGTTGTTAATAAATAATAAAAAATGAGTTTATTAGGATCGAAGATTCACCAAAATGACATAAAAAAATATAAAACAAAATAATTTATGAAAAATCCTCATTCCATAATTAAAAATTATAAATGTTATAAGTTATTGTTTTTGAAATATCTTAATACCATTATATTCTAATTTTGTAGTTTCACTTCCATTAGACATAAATATCCATCATGAACTGATCATGGAAACCATGGGAAGAACACACCCGAAAAGAATGGAATTATCCAAATGTTATTAATAAATGGGTGGAGTGATGCTACAAAATGATCATGAAATGTGTTATAAAAAATAATTAATTTCTATGAAATATTATTAACACTATTTTATCCTTCATACAGTATGATTAATCATGTTTGAGGGTAGTCAAATCCATGGTAAGGGATCCTCTATTGCTCAGTTTAATTCAAGAATCTCCTCTATGTTATGCTCTTTTATTTTTTATTCTTAAGGATGGGGTATATTAGTGAACCTCCACATACTCCCATTAAAATGTATTAATGATGAGAGTGACCTTTCTCTATTATTAATCCCTCCCTTTTACACATGATGCCATACTGAAATTTCAATAGTGAAATCTAAACCAAATTTCCATTTGTTGGGATAACCTTAAACTTCAATGGTTTTTATAGTAAAAATATGATTTTTGAAATATACTTTTTTTATTATGTTTAATTATACTATATAAACATATTACATTCATTTATGCCATTATATCTTAAATATTATTGTATTTGTAATGTAATTTCCTCTTAAATTCATTTTTGATGTCTCCTTTATAAAATCCAAAGATATTGTTCCTTATTTTATGTCATGAGTGTTCTTTTATGATTTCATGATGTTTAAATAATATAGTGCCTACATTATATTTTTTATAGTTATTTTATAATAATAATTTTTCATTATTTTTTGTGTGTAGTGATTATATTCTAAGAGTGTTTACCATAAAATATGGTATTTTGAAATGTGAATGTGTTTTGCTCAAGGGTGTAAATGAGTAATGAAGTGAATTATTTCTGAAATCTTCCATCTATATTATTTATGTGGTGATGAGACCCTTTTATCTAAATACACGAGGGGTGAGTCTAATAATAGCTCATGATATTTTTGGTTGGTCCCATTATATCCCAATATATGATGAGTGAACCCCATTGTAACACTCAAAAGCATTGGGGGCTCTAGAGATGGAAGATGACCAATAGGTTATTCCATGTGTAATGGTTAATGTAAGAGTGATTTAGTGAATATTTCCTAAGGAAACTACATGATTTTCTCATTCATATTAATTATTTTTTATGAAATGGTTTTTATTGGTTTTTTTGTTATCACTTGACTAATGATTGCATTCCTCATATCACATAATGAGCTTTTTGTGCTCATCCCTTGTTTCTAAAAGTTTTTCATTTTTTATATGGTATTTTAAGTGAAATAAAGAAGTCAATTAAAATGTCTTAAAAAAATTTCAATGATTTCTAGTTTTGTTTAATAATTTTTAAATTTTGAAAAAATGAATAATTTTTTATAGAATACACATGTATTATTATGAGATGTTATGTATGTTTTATCTCTTAATTACCTAAAACTCTAAACTATAAAAAAAATTAAAAGTGTAATAATGTATGTTGTAAAATAAAATTCAAGATTAAGTAATTTTTGAATGCCAGGTCCTTATAAAACTGATTCTTGGATCCAAATGTCTTTAGGTGAACCACCCCATATGTATATGGCTATTGACTAGATGTGTGACTTTAATAATAATAAGGGGATACTATACCCTAAATATATTGACATAAAATAATAATAAAAATAATATAATATCATAAAACATTACAATGATACAAAATAAATATAGTTAGGGGATACAATAAATAACGTACAATAATAAATAATCCAGAAACATAATACCTTAATGATTTATCCTGAATGACTAATTAAAAATACCATTATTAACCTAGTATCATATACTCTCATGAATACTAAACAATACATGGGATAAATTCCCCACTTCTAGAATTCTATACCTTATCCCTCATTGCATTAAGTAACCGAAAAAGTACATATATGGTCTTAAAAAACCCAAATTCCTACATTTTATACAAAAATATATTCAAACACAATATATGGAAAATTATTATGGGGACAACCCACATCATTTCCAAAGTGATATCATATGAATCCAAGCTAGTCGAAGCCCTATAAAAGACTATAGATATCATCTCCAATGTAATTATCCCAAATATCATAACATATGACATAATTAATTAACTATAAACACATATAATTAATTATAATATTTAATATAATGGAGCATGATCCTTGAAAACCCATTCAGAAACTTCTCCTGGAAAACAATATATGACAATAAGAATAAAATTTAATTAAAATACATTAAAACTAAATGAGAAAAATCATTAATTTCATATTTAATATCAACTTTAAAATTCATCATATTTCATCAATGCCAAAAATTAATATTTTTGTTATATTAATTAACAAAAAATGTTATGTAGTGTGTCATGTTCTCCATATTTCAGCAAAATATTTCAATCACAAAAATAATCCCCATAATTAAATTTTAATTTTCTATGATCTTATTAAATATGTTGTCAATTACTTAGATATAAAAAATAAACTGAAATGAAAAATGAAGAATATGATGATGATATAAGAACATGATGTATTAAAAAGATCGTATGTGAAAAAATATCATTCTATATAGAAAAAATTAATAGGGTAGGAATTTGAACACATGTGATTTAACTATGGAAAAAGAGGGTAGACTAAACAGGCCCTCCCATGAACCATATTGACTGAATAACGTATGGGACCCTTCCAAGTATTATGGGACCACCCCTGGTAAAAAACATTTACCATCATTCCATTTAGTACCCTATAATACTTTAAAATATAATAAGGACCCCACAAGATACTTCTTATACTCAATAAATAAATCTATTTTTATCTTGGCGTATATCCATCAAGGTATTGTCATTGGGATCATGGATCACCAACATCTTGAACCCATGGGATTCTTATTTTAATTTTGGTTTAAAATCCACCAGGACCATCCAACATTTATATTCCAACATAAAGAGAATCATAAACCCTTCTTAAAAAAACAAACTCAATGATCATCGCCACAAAACATATTAAAAAATAAAAAATCAAAACACTCTTTCCCCTAATAAAATAAAATTCAAATTTACTATTAATAAATAATCCTCTAATAGTATGGTTCATTACAAACCTATAACCATACAACTGATTATCCATGGGAATCATCTGTAATGTTATCCAATAATCAACTCACCTAAATGTATTTCATATATCTACTTGTATATTAGAGAATATTGGATATAGACTTACTATCCATATGGCTAAACAAGAAAAATATTATTTTTATTGAAGTATCTCTCTATAATCAATGATAATTACTTGTAATTTTATAATAAAAAATATGGAGTCACTATCATCCATTCTAATATGACATCACACAAAACCTAATCATCAACCTCCATTTACACCAATTAATGATATAATATATGTACCCCAGTCACAAAAAAAACACATTCCTTATTCTTATTGTTTATTTGTGTAACATATAAATATATTGAAAAAAACTATGGACATACACATAATTAAACCTTTAATAATGGTTTAATTATCTAACCATTCATAAAACAAAAAACTCATTATTCAACAATACTCCTAAAATAAATTTCTATTCCAACAAGAATTCACACTCCACCCATTAATCAAATTTTAACTAACATTGAAATGAAATATGTTTTACATATGAAAACACCAATTTTAAAATAGTGTCACCTTAACCAATAATATTTCCTCAATAATCATTCAATTGATGATCTAATCGATGAATATTCAGATCCATACTCAAAATTACTAATATATTTCTCCCCATAAAATAATTACCAATGTCATTGATTTACTAATACCAGTGTAGCTTAATTGTTCCCTTCCATAACAAAAACCTCTCATTACAACTAACGAACATAAATAATAATCCCAATCATAAAGCTGTTATTTTGTGTTCTATGATATTAAAATATATTTGAAGGCACACCTAGGCTATCAATGAAAACTATACAGATGCCGGAATCTCTATAGATATTTAATATCCATTAATAAAACAAAATAGTATTTTTTGGAAACCATATTTATATTTCCTCATTCCCATTTAATACTCACTATTTCACTACGCGTCCAAATTTCAATAGCACTTCCACTCAATAATTTCTTACAAGCATTTAAATTATTTATTAAATCATGGATTAACTCACCAATATATAATGTATATTTTAAAACTCCATCGAGACATGGTTATATTTAATTGTAAAAAAATTACAATGAAAATAACTATATCAATTCCCTTCAAAACCCACAATACAGTGTTGTAAGATGTAAAACGAACTCATCCCATAACAGCTTCATATAGGTACTACCCCTAATTGATGTTACCTAAGTAATAATCATCAGAATATATCATGTCAATGTGAAGATACCCACCCAATAATCATAACACAAAGACCATTATATTTTATATTTTGACTATCATACATTAAAAATGTAATGGCCATTAAAAAGAAATTTCTAAATCTTATTCCTAAAATGAAAATATCTCCTGCATGAGTCATTTAAAATGTATTATGTTTTAATATAATCATGAAAATTAAAAAATAAATAAGAATACTCAATATTGAATTACTTTAGAATCTAAAACCTAAATCCACGACACCTACTCAACTCATTAAGAATTAAATAACTCAAATATCATGCATAAAAGAAAATATATTCTCCCTTTCATCAATGGATAATAAAAATAGACCATAAATAAACCTTCCAACACACAACCACTTTTCAAACATGAAAATACATGAACCTCCCCTCTAATATCATTGTGAATCACACTATATAGAGTCATTTCTCATATACCAATAAACATTAGTGACCATAACTTCCATATGATGAGTATCTAATCAATAAATCCATTACATGTTCAAAAAATCGATATCCTAGTAATTCACACCCTATAACGACCATTCAAATGGTATCCTCTATGATATGTTCTTGCTATAGAGAAATCATATACTATAAGGATAATGGTCACAATAATGTATTAAATATGAATACATGAGATCAACTACATGAGATTCACTTAATTAATGATCAATTAATTAGGGATTAGGTACAATACTAAATGAATAATTATTTATATTTTTAATAATCAAATCAAAATTTTAGAGCTAATCCCAATCATTTTTTCAAGAAATATAATTTTTCATAAACCATTTACAAATTTCAAAAACTATTTTCAACTCAAATGTATTCATAAACACGTATAGTAAAAGAATATTACTAGTATGATTCTTGAACAATAAAACTATTTTCACATTTTTCCATGAATAAAACCATAATAAAAAATATTATAAAAAATAATTAACTAAATTATTCAATCCTAATAGTTAAATTAATGTATAACAATTATGTTCCTAAGTAACTCGTGTTTTAACTATATAGGTGTTCGTGATAAAATATGCGTTTACGATAGAATAACTAATCCTAAATACATATACCATGTCCCTAAATAGAATGTTATCATATAAAATACTTCTATTTAATGATTTCATGTTTTTTGTGGGATCATCCATACAAGGAAAAATATTATAGTGTCATAATTCCACAGTTTCCCACCCCTTCAAATTCAAGAGGCGATCATTTTACAACGACTATATAATAAAATCATTAAAATTATTATTCTATTATAATTATTACAAAACTATGAGGATTTATAATATGGATATATATAAAAACATTTATTCTTTTGAAAACATTCATTACAGGCAACACTACTTTCAAATGAACTAAGATATATTTTTAAAATATTACTATTCAATATGAAATTTATCACCTATCCATTGAATTTGAAGACATGAATAAAAATAAAATATTTATAAAATATTTTTTCACATATGTATCCAAAAAATTAATTGGTACTATAATAAATTGATATGAAAAAAATTAGATGGTTAAATAATGTTTTTTAGAAATAATTTTATCAGAAAAATATGTTTTTGTATAAATAACATAAATTAATCCATGTTTTTTATTTATATTCATTAATTATAATGATTTTATATTCTATAAAATTTTTAATATTCCAATAATGGGTTTTATTATTGAATAATGAATAATAAATCATACATTCTATTAAAATATTCATTTTTCTTATTTATTTTAATTTTTAACACATGGGGAAATGAATTTCTTCCAAATATAGAAATTTAATGTTGAAAACTGTATTTCATATACCAAATAAGTAGAATAAAATTTGATAGATATTTCATTTTTATTTTTAGTCATTATGAATAATAACCTTGGTAAATATTTATCACATCATTATCAGTAAGAAGGGTGAAACATTGTTAAAACAATTGGATAAGTCATTATAATTTTTCTATCAAATTCAATTATCATATTTTTTGAGTTTATTGTATCTTTTGTCACACAAATTTTCAATATATGGTCACTTTTTTTAAGTATTTCATTGTTTATTAACTCTATATTATTTAAAGAAAATGATATATTCAAAACAACACACTCAAGAACGTAATTTCAACATTTTTCCAATATAAATATAAAACTAGGTTATGTTTAGTTAAAAATGTCAATTAAATAATTTTTAATTAGTTATTTATCTTGTTTTTTTATTTTTTTAACTCTATAAACAAACTATATTATTATATAACATCGACATAATATTTTCTAAATTAATATAATAATAAATAATTTTTTTAATAATTTTTATAAGTAATTGCTGTTTGTTTATTTTTTGGGATTAATTTTTTTTCAGATAAACATAAGTTAATATTTATATAATTGAATATCTTTTTTTAATTCTATTTCAATCATGTTACCTTTTAATGTAATATTATGTGAATATTCACAAAACAGACATTAATGGATTTTTATGTTAATTAATATTTAGAAAAGATATTTAAAACTCAAAAACGTGCATCCAAGTGAATGCTATATTTATTTAAATATCATATCTTGTATATTAATGGACCACATGTATTTGTTATGACAACATTATTGAACCAAAATATGTAAAACCATGGATATTGTGGTAATTGAAAAAATTGTTAACGGGGTTTAAAAAAAATAGATATGGATAAAAACAATAACAAAACAAGTTTATATTTTATTGTATGATAGGATATAAACATTCCAACATATTATAGTTAATATATATGAGTTTATATCAATTTTTAGGTTGAATATTAATTTATATTATTTTAATACATAATAATATTAAATTAGTTTCTCACCCCTATCTTATAAAAGGTAACCTCATCTCCTCCTATATTCACTATGATTAAAAAATAAATATCCTTAAATATCTACACTATTATCATTATATATTCCTTACTAATGTTTTATAGTATTTTTTCCTTCTAAATGACTATCCTTTCACGGAATGAGTATAAATCCAAATGAGGTATCCCAAGGATGAGATATAATACAAAATTGGGTACATTCAGTTTTTTCTTCACCTACCTCAACTATAAATATGGAGTAAATTATAAAATAACAAAATCATTATAATTAATAGTAGATATTTATATTATATTAATGGAAATATAATTATCCACATCATTTCAACCATATCGAAACTGAAAATATCATGCATGTAGGCGTGTGGACTAACACCTCCAGGATGCATTGCATTTTTTTCTATCCAGTTATCATTGATTACTATAATAATATAATTATTAAATATATATATGGTATCTATGATATTATTATGGGTTTTTTAAATTTATTTATTATTTCAATTTCTTCCAACCCATCAAAATATGGAAAAGTCACTCATGTGTATGTATGATCTAAAATATCCATGAAGTGATGTAATTCAATTTTCATCACCTCATTATATGAATTTTTATAAAAGACAATATTATGATTATATATGATAAAAATGATATTAATAAAATTAGTAATATGTTGTTATCATAGTAAATGTACAATTACCTATACTACCTATCCAAAAAAATGCACAAAAAAGATGTTGTTATCACCCAGAATAGTTATTCTAATTAAGAATTGTTATTAAATAGTTGAAAATCTGTTGTTATAAAATAAAATATGTGATAATATATATGTGTATGGTTATTGAGTAAATATATTATAAAAATATATTTATCATATAGGATACTCAAATTCATACTATGTATGATGATTGTTGATGTTAGTGATTAATGTTTCAATACATTTTTTATATGGATTATTTATTCATGAATTTCGAATGATGAAATTATATGATTGCTAAAACAAGAAAAATAAAATAAAATATTACTCCAATTATTTATTAAAAAATTAAAAATTGAAATTTCAAATCAAATTATTCGATTTTATTGGTCCGGAGCTGAAATGGAAATTCATACCAATAATTATGTTTATATGTAATTAGTCTTGATAAAGGGAAATAAAAGAAAATTATGTATCAAATTAAATAATTTCATGAAACTCAATCTTCCACGAGACCCAAAAATCCATTAATATAGTAATAAACTTAACATCTTATCATTTTTAAACATAATCCATCCTAAAACTAAAACATCTCCAAATATGATAATTCCCCATTAAACCAATTTTTGTGACTATATAAATTTCATTAAACTCATGATTTTTCCAGAGACTAAAATCCTTCATGTATCATATAATTAGATGGCCCAAGAACTTATAAATCACCCAAAATTAATTATTTTGTAAAGGAGTGTATTGTATTTTTGGAATAACACTCCCAATTTGAGAAACTACAAAAATATTTTCAAATTATCATAACTAATTTACTAGATAAATTAAACATTCATGAACTCCCACACACGAACCCTTCCTTATATGGGTATGTGTTTAATGAAATGTTTCGATGTTAAATATATGATACCACCCCCTATTATGGATATTAACATGAGTTATGAATATCCATTGATCTCCCTAAAATACCCATAGATGAGTTAATTCTATTATACTGTTAATTGCATCACGAATCAAGATACTCTTCAAAGTTTACTTAAATTAAAAGATTCCAAATACTACTAATGGAATTACATAAATAATAACATCAGAATCACATTCCAAATTGAACCATAAAGGTAAAGATCTGTATAAGTCCCACACCTTCCATTTTATGAATATATGTCCTCTTAGCACTCACTACATGACATTAAATTATAATATACTCTATGTGATAAAAAATAGAATGCCTCATATGTTGATAAAAATATCTCCCATTAGATGACCATAATATAGCCCAATAGGACCTCAATACATGAAATTAATCTATAGTATACCCTATTTTATTAACATAAAATGATTCATGTGATTAACAGAAGATTCCTCATTTTATGAACAAGAAATAAACCACTACTTCCAATATAAAAAATATAAACAAAATTGTACATGTTTCCAAGATGCAAGACCATAATATGAAATTCCATATGGTACTCCTACATTGGTGTAATCCCCAATCATATTGCTTGACAATTCAGTGGGTTTATATTACCTCATGGCATGATGTGATGATGAATTAATGAAAAACCATACTGTGAAATACCCACATGTAACTTTTCCACTCTTGAGAAGTCCGAAGTCGAATTCATCCTGAAATTTAAGTCCAAAACATATTACACGATCCCTAAATGGGTTGAGATGTCCTCAATACTTATCATCAAAAAAAAAAAAATTAATGGACCACACAATTTTTATTCCCTATACACAACGTCCTTCCACCTGAAGTTAAATTTTTTAATTTCGCTATACAATAAAAATGGGAGGTCCTTTTTAGTAAGAACATGGTTCATTATGTGATGTGAATGAATTCATCATGAGATAATAATGATGTGATTCCCAAATCTCACCATCACTACTTCTAGAATCTCCTAAGGAACATCTACATGTTAGCACAAATCATGCAATTTCATCCCCAATCAAGTCTCATGCATTATCCACACTAAATTTTCAATCCCACCACTAATGTCCCAAGAAGAATATGAGAAACCTTCACAAATCAGTACAAATAATACCAATTATTCCCCAATCAACAAACATGCATCATCAACACATATGCTCGAATCACACCATCACAACTCATATGTGTGTGGAAACTCGTGTATTTAAAGACTAAATTATAGTCAAATTTTGTATTATTTTTATATTAATATTAAATAATTCATAAAATGAAAAAAATAAGTTTATTAGGATAAGTTAATAAAATATATTGTTTACAATAAATATTTTTAATCATATAATTTTAAAATTAACTTCTTCTTATCAAACTAAATGTTGAAATAATTTTTAAAAATATTTATTTTTCAATAGAATGTTGAAAATATTGGTTTTATTTACAAACCTTATTTTATTTACAAGGAATAATTACGTTATGGATTATTTATAAATATTAATTTATTTTTATAATTTAAAATATTCCAATTTTGGTGTTAATATTAATTTTATACACGAATAAATTATAAAAAAAATTTGTCCAAAAAGGATTTTTTTGGGAAAAATGTGTTTTTGTTTTGTTTTGATGATTTAATTTTAAATTAAATTCCGAAAAATATTTATTTATAATTATTGAAAATTAATTCCATATTTTGAATTAGAAGGTCCATTTTTATTAAATTATCCCCTTTAATTTTATTCTATTATTAATAGTAACATTGGTATGTGTCATTACACGGGTATAGGGTATATTGTGTAATTAAGGGTCATAATAAAATGATAAAAACCATAAAATGACCCCAAAACATTCCCTAATTACCTTATATGATTTACCTTCTACCATATTAATTGAAGGATCTAACTTTTAACCATTGGATGCCACTTTCATGGGAATGATACATTAATAATATTTTATCTAAAGTATAGTCATATATGACATACTCAGAATTTTAATAAATATATATTTCATAAATAGTTTTATGGAAAATATAAATCTAAATATAAATAGTAATTTTTAAAGTAAAATTATTGATCTACATAATTTATGATTACTTTTAATTTTTAGAGAAGGAATTTTTATCTTAAATTTGGACACAACTGTCATGAAATAATTATTTTATTATTGGAAATATAAAATAAATGTTATTGAATATATTAAAATAAATTAAATATAAGATAATTACCATCATAAATTAATTTTATAAATATTATTGATATGATATGGATGAATAAAAAAATTGTTTTAATTTTTCTCTATTTGATTTTTTTGAAACTAAATGTAACAAATACTGTAAAAATTGACATTAATGAAAATTCAAAATAAATAATATTTAATTAAATGGAATAATATTCAAAACAAATTAAATTCATATAAAAAATATGCAAAATGATTAAAAGTCACTATCTATATAATATATTAGTCGTTTATTATAGTTACTATTTTATCCCTTAATGAATAAAATTCATGTTGTCATGGTAAGCGTTAAATTAGTTAAATAAGGGTTAAAATTTAATTATTAGGGAAATAATGTGACATAAAATTGTCCAAATATTATTAGATGAGAATAATTACACACAACCTAATACTGTATTTTAATTTAACTGACAATGGATTCATTCATAATTGAAAATTAATTTATATTAATTTAATATGTTCGAGAAATTCCAAGAATTCCCCACCCCTCACTTATTAATGAAACCAAATAATAAATTTTTAATACACTTAAATACTGTTTTAGTTCTTCCACTCTCTACCAAAATCCCTTCCTGCAATCCCTGCAAACAATTTAGGGGTCTTGGTTTAGTTATAAGAGCATCCATTGTGGTATTAAGATGTTAAGTACAAGTGTATTTTTTATGAAGAGGTATAGTTTTATCTACATGTCATAGTTTGGTTTATTCTTCCACATCACAAAAACCATATAAAAAACTATTAAAATAATAAATTTAGTATCATGTATATAGTTATAAGATATTATATTTTTGGATTATCACATATCCATATCCATTTCCATCAAATGGGAAAATAATTAATTATTAGGGTTTACAGCAGACTACCGTCTCATGAACTGATGCAATTTTATTTCCGTCAACATCTTAAATAATAGTTATAATGATTTAATAAAATATTATATTTTAAATTACTGAAATATTTATCATTATTAAAATAAAATATATCATTTATGTTCATACACTTCCATACACCGAAATATGATAATTTATTTCATGAATACGTGTGAATTATCACCTCTATGAAGTGATGATATTCATTTTATATCACCACAACACATGAAAAACAAATAATTATATTTAAATTAATAATTTTATGATATTATTATCATTATATTAATATAAATTAAAACATAATTTCTTTCCATAATTATCATCAAAAAATAAAAATGTTTGTCTTATATACGTACGACATCTCGTCTCTATGATCATGACTTATTTAATTATAAATAACCATATTTAATGGAGGGATGTAAAAGTATTATTTATTTATATGAATATATTTTATTTTAGTAATTTTATTCTACATATTAGTTGAATAATTTCATCATAGAATATAGTCAACTAAATGACTTCATTTTCGACTTAGGGACCAAATATCACTCAAATGACTGATGTGAACATAAATAATTAATAGCATGGTAATATGTGATATAAGAGGAATAATAATAAAGTATCTATGAAATTTTGAATTATCCTATTTTTATTATTTTAAAATATGACGTGTTTACATGATAATTCATACTCATGGTTGGGGACATTATTTAATAATATCCACTTTTAAAGATACTATTTCAATTATTTTACAAAATCCATGAGGAATATTTTTTTAAATTATATTTTATGAATGAAATTTTCTAATTTCATGATGTTTTTTGGTTTGCAGCCTTCTATTAAATATTTATAATTTCATTATAATTTTTTTTTCATATATGAATACACAAAATTGTAAAAATAAAAGGTAACATCAAAATATAAATATTATTTTCCTTAATAATGTTTCCCTTATCCAACAATATGTGTTTTTCTTATGATATGGTTCATGGGAGTTTTTAATTATGATGCATGGTTCCTTGATAAAACAAGGGTGAGTTATCAATTTGTAGATCTGAAATGCATTGAGTAAAGGGACATAGTTCAGAGGTTAGGTTTCTCCTAATATATTAAGAGAATATACTATGGGGGTTATTCAAAATTTAACCATGAAGTCTACTCCCTGTGTATATGTGATAGATACAACATACATAAGAGTTATATTAAAATTATTATACATACATTTTTAAAATTATTATTTCTATGGGTTCTATAATAAAATTATTATTTCCTAATTTAAAAATGAGGTCTTATATTTTATATGTAGATGTTATAACTTTGTGAAAATGTTTTCATTCATGGGAGAATGGTTTTACTCTTTATTTCTATGTCCCTTTTCTATTTTTTTTTCTATTCCCAATTTTTTGTTGTAACCAATTTTGTTCATTGCTGAAACAAGAGCATGGATTGTGTTTGTTTTCAATCCTCTCATGTATAATCACGGATATTGCAAGTAAAATGATTATACAGTTCAAGCGATAATTATTTTTGATGGTGAGGATGTTTCCCAGATTTTGCCAAATATTTAGGGTCCAAAATATTGAGAATGGAAAATAGTGTGAAAAGTACTTCTTCATGAAGGTGTCATGAAAATATAGAAAAGGAATGAGTTTCGTAGAGATAGGATTCATGAATTGTGTTTCTCAAATACATGAAGATTCTGATGGTCTTCTTTGTGATTACGAGACTTAATTTGCATGTGGTGGTTTGCGGTGGTGATTTATGATGGTGCAGAGAGTTTTGATCGAGTGCTTGGCGGTTACAATGAGCATTGTGAAGATATAGATTCACCACAAAGACATTTTTTAATGATCCATACTTCATGGATGATGAAGCAGAGCTTCACATTCGACCATGCCTATAAATAAAGAAAAAAACCCTCTTCATTTAACATGATTATGAGAGATAAAATCTGAGACAGAATTTAATTCGTGAAGAAAGGTGTTCTCTACGAAGAATATTATTCTATATGAGATTAAAATTTTCGAAGGGACATTTAATGTCATGAATAATACCAATGATCCTATGTCATGTGATATTTGCAAAAATGGGGTATTCTGTGTTGGCTAAATGAGCATAAAAAAGTAGGTTTCTCTGCAAGTTAGTGAGCTCCATAAAGGGTTGTGCTCTACAAGGAATAGAGCTCTGTGATAGGTTGTGATTTGCGAGGTGGTATTCTCTACGAAAGGTTGATATTTATGAAGGTGTTTTTCAAAGGGTTGTTTTGATTATTAGTGCTGAGTGGATAGGTATATTAGTTAGAATCTATATGTTCTATGATTCATGTAGTGTCTCATGATGGAAAGAGACAAAAACATCAATGCAAATCTATTTAAATGACATTCATGTCAATAAACAGAGTTATAATTCTCACAAAGAAGTGAGCTTGGGGAGTTTATATTATTTTTCTAAGGGAAGCAGTGAGCTATTCGTAATCATTTGAAAGGGTAGTGTGCTTGGCACATAATGATTGTGACAAATATAGTGTACTCCATAATTGATAATGATTAGCATATCTTGGTACAACTAAAACACTATTGGTGTATGCTCCTTATACGTAGAACATTGTAGGAAACTAATTAATAGTTCTTTCCCATCTCTTTACTTTCATTTTTCTGACAGATTTATCATCTTCCTTCCAATGTGGTAACAAGATCCACATCATTGAAATGAAAAATATGATACCCTGATACAGCTATCCCCTATTAGGGAGTTCTGGGGTCCTTCATGTGCTATCATAGGCATGTTACTGGTGTTTGATATGTACTATACCATCATGGAGAATTCTTCCAATGTTTGGGAGTAGCCCTCTTCGATGGAAGTAATTTTTATGGTTGAAAAAACTAAATGAGATCTCATTTAAGATCTCATGGAATGGATGTCCGATTTTATACAGGGTAAGTAATACAAGTTACTGATCCAACCAGGCTGTCTATGACTGATACATATATAAAAATTCTTGAGGAAGATGTTCAAGCACATAATTCCATCACTAAAACCCTTTCTTATCAGATCTATCTAAAGGTGATGAGTTTCACCTCAGAAAAATACATGGGGGGATAAAATAGAAAATATTTTTTATAGAGATAGAAAATAAAAAGTGGATAAATTATTAGTCTTACACAATAGGGTTGAAAATATGTATACCCATCTTGATAAGAATACAGACACATTCTTCCATCGATTTACTGATATTGTTGGATCAATTTGTTGACTATGAGAAGATATAAAAGGAATTGATATTGTATAAAAAATATTTGTAACACTTACACCCATATAAAAATCAAATTTGTTATCCCTTTAGGAAAGAGATCCTTCTAAACATTCTTTGGATGATTGGATGATCAACCTAGTGGCATATGAAATGACTATCAAACCAAAAAATGATATGACTTGAGTGATCAAGGGAATGGAATTCAATGACATATAATAAAACATTAGTATATAGTAGTGGTCATGTTGAAGTGTAAAAAAAATTCTCTCTCCCCTATCGTTGAAGTTATAGAAGGGGAAAGGCAAATTTAAAAGGGAAGTTACCTCTTCCTTGTTTTTGTTGTGGAAAAATGGGGAACACTCCCTCTTAGTTCTCAATAAAGTTAAAAGATGAAGAAATAATATATGAAAGCATTGATAAGTCTAAAAAATGGTTTCTCAAAAAGGGATACTTCAAATATTTAATTAAATTATTGAATATGTGTTTTGTCTATGAAGAGGAAGATGATGATAATGAATTCTACGAGGGAGAAGAACTAAAATTTAAAACTAGAAACCATGCTTCCATGATGGGTACCACTGAAAATTCAAAACCATCAATATACAAAGCTATAGATAACCAAATTAAAAATAATTATAATCACATGTTACAACATAAAAAATATTTATTTAACCATTAGATTAAGTATAATAGAACAAACAAGTGGAAAAAATGGAGGAATAATACGAAAAATATATTGATCAGTATAAAGCTGAAATTGAAGGGCTAGAAGAACTGGTGAAAGTATTGTCATAATTCCTTGAAAGGACTGATGATGTTGTGTAACTAAAGATAAAAATTGATGAACAAGAAAATTTCATCAATGAAATTACCTTGAGACAAGAGGATAAGTCCCAAACTATTGGGGGACTCAAAGAAGAAGTTTTTACTCATAGAAGTATGCTCAAAAGTGAAAAAAATTATAAATAAGAACATAAAAAAAATTATATTTATTAGGTTATCATATTTAGAGCTACTAGAGAATGAAAAATGAGGGTCTGAGGGAGTTGAAATGATTTTAAGAGATTAATGACCCGAAAACATGGAAAAAAATATAATAGGTTGTGATTCGGAAACATCAAATGCCAAAGATAAAGTTGACAAGAATAATGGAAACAAAAAATTTGACCATTTTTAAAAATCAACAAAAGCATTGAAAAAGATACCCTTAAGTCAGACAGATAAAAAAATAGAAGACTATCATTGTGCTTCAAGGAATGACATGCAGACATTATTTTTTTCCCATTAAAGAAGGCATGAAGAAAAATAGAAGTGAGTCGTCATTTCCTCTCAGGAAGTGTCATTTAGGTGGATATCTAGGTCATACTATGTGATTTTGTAATGAGGTGTGGAGATTACTAAATTGTGGAGACATAAGAGTTCATGAAATGTGAAACAATTCACATCTCGGTTTTTAGAAAAAAAAATTTATATGGATATTGTTTTCATTTTTCAAAAATTATCCATAAATCTATTTATTGGAAGTGGAGGAGTGACATGGACACCTCGTACCAAAGATTGAGAAAATTCAAATCTTATCAAAAAGATAGTGATTCTATTTCAAATAAATTTTCTCCTCTAGAAAAATATTTTGACTATGAAGAACCCATGTAAAAGAAATAGAGAATTGAATGTCCATCGGTGTTCCACACTCAACAAAAATTTTCAAGGAATGAAAATAAGAAACTTTATAAATCCATATTTGAATATATATACCTCCAATCTATAAAAATAAATAGTACTAGAATATTTGATAGCAGTTATTCATCTCATATGAAAGGTAATTCATACTTTTTAACGAATATCAAGAGAAGATTTTATGGAATAATATGGTTTTTTAATTATGGAGCCCTATAAATAAAAGGCACTGGAAGTACTAAACTATCCTATAGAGAGATAAAGAATACTGAATTCCATTAGGTGGATGACCTATATCATAATCCAATTATTGTGATTCAACTCCGTGTCTTTGAACTTATATTTACATTTATTCATAATGGATTACCTATCAAGGAAATATATATAAATTCATTTATGAATGGATGCGTAATAGAATGAAAACTATATTAGGTTTACAGTAAATAAAACATTTTCTATATGACCGTTGATAAAGAAAATAACTTGTTGCATCAATGACTGGGGAAGATCAATCAATGAGACATTTAGAAGATAACAAAACTGAACATTATCATAGATATTCCAAACCTAAAGCGTGAACAATAAATGTCTTGTGATTCTTTCAAATGGTGGAAACTGATCTGCAGTTCATATCATCAAAAAAAGAAAAAAGAGACTCAACTTCTTGATCTCATTCATATAGATGTATGTGGCCAGATAAATGTTGTCGGAATCCATGGAGAATGGTATTTCATCATTTTTAAACATAATTGTAGAAGAATTGAATGTGTCAAGGTTATAAACAAGAAACAATAAGGACTTTAATATATGAAAACATATCGTGGAATAGCTGATAGTGACACTGGATAAAAAATAAAAGTGTTCTGGTCTTAAAATGGTCAGAAATACACATCCATTAAATTGTAAATTACCTGGAAAATAAATGGATATAACTAGAGGTAGATGATATGAGGGCTACACAGAAAAATGGGGTTGTTGAGTGCATAAATCGACAGGCGAACCACATGGAATGATCTTCGCTGATTGAAAGTTGCATTCTTTGACATTACTAGAATGATGTCATTCAAGCTTTAGTGTATATTCAAAATCGAACAGGGCATGATGTGGCAGAGATGAATAAGCCATATGGAATGTGTCCTAGAAGGAATCCATCTTTGAATTAATTTTTCTGTTTTTGGAAGTTAATGATTCATTAAAAACAAATAAGGAAATCAAAGGATGTAAGGTGAAAACATAGATGAAGGAATATTCCTTGGACACTCAATGAACAGTAAATCCTTCATGTATTTCCAAAAATCACTTAGGAAGGATTGTGTAAAGAAGCATTGTTATTATCATTGAAGAGAAAACATAAAATGATTCAGGGAATTCATATGTTTATTTTATAGAAGATGAACAAGAAGGTGAAGATGGAGAGAATAAAAATATATAAATATATGAAGGTGTACCAATATCTTATGAGTCACATCATGATGTTGACTTAGAAGAAGAATCTAAAGAATAAACCATGGTGGGAGAAAATTTAGTTGAATTTCAAATGATAAATCTATGATATGAAATTGATCAATCCAACATTATTGGGGATTAGACTGCACAAAAAAAAATGAGTACAATGACTAATAATCCATAATCTATATTTCTATCAGTGGTGGAACCATCATCATTTGAATAATCCGAAAAGGATGAATCTTGGGTGAAATCTATGAAGAAAGTTTTAGATCAAATTGATAAGAATCAGACAAGGGACCTATTCAAGTGACCTGAAGGTCACGATATGATTGATAAAAAGTAGATATTGTTTGAAAAAATTGGCGAGCAAGGATATGTGATCATAAATAAGGAATTCTTGGTTTGTAAAGGATGCTCACAAATTTAAGGTGTTGATTTGGATGATACATTTTCTCCAGTAGAAATTCTAAAGTCAATAAAAAATATTTCATGCCATCGAAATCCAAAAATGTTGTAATGTTTATAAAATGGATGTCAATAAAACATTATTAAATTTGTATTTGGTAGAATAAGAATACATTGTACAACTTTTGGGGTTATTTCGTCAAAATTATGAATGGAAGGTTTTCAAATTAATGAAATATTTCTATGGCCTGTAACAAAAAACCACTTGCATGACACTCTCAGTTGGACTCTTATCTGAGAAAGATTGAGTTTAAAAGAGGAGGATTAGATCAAAATCTACATGTAATGAATTCTAAAAATGACCAGTTCATAGTATTGGTATACATGGATGATATTATTTTCAGTTGAAGTAGGTAGGGATGAGTATATGAATTTTCCAATCACATGGTATCATAATTTTAAATTTAAATGATTGGTGAACTCACGTACTTTTTAGGGTTACAGGTATTTCTGAAGAAGGATTACACTTTCATTTCTCAAGAAAATTATGCAAGAGACGTGATTATGAAATTTAAAATTCAAGATTCCAAACTAATGGTCACACTAATTGTGAATGAAAGAAAGCTCGAAAATCATGATAAAGTGGTGTCTATGGATCCAACAATGTATAAGATAATCATAGGTATCTTAATGTACAGGACAATGACACAACCATATATTTTCTTTGTAACATGCCTAGCATCCTACTAATAGAGTTATTAAAAATTGGAACATATGGGGGCCATGAAAAGAATGATGATTTACATTCCAGGTACATAATCATTGGTTATACATTGTTGTACGAAGAGACAGTGAACTATCAACATTTTCTAATGTTTTCTGGGCTAGAGATATAGTGGAAAAAAAGTTCACTAGTGGTTGATCATTCTATTTTGGGAAGAAATGTGTGGAATTTTCGAGCATGAAATTGTAATATTAATTTCGTAGTAGTACTGAATATGAATATATATCTACTACAAAGGCATGCACTCAGTTACTCTAGAGGAAGAAATTATTGACAACCATATGTGATTAGGTGAAACATCCAATGGTTATTTACTATGATTAAGTGCAATTGATATTACACTAAATCATGTTCAACGTACTCATACAAAACATATTGAAATCATATATCACTTCTTCAAGGACAATTTTGAACAAGGAATGATCAAAACGGGCCATGTGGGAACCAAAAAGCAAGTGGATGACATTATGACCAATCCACCTTCAGTGGCTATTTTTTAGAATCATTTGAGGAAACTCATTGTTCATCCACTTCCTAGTGCTTGAGAAATCTATAGGTTACCCCATCCCTCTCAAATTGATTTAACAATGTTATACTATTTGTTGAAGTGGTGTAGGTTTACGAGGTAGATACGTTCTATGGGGAGTATCTTCTAATATCTATATTGTTAAAATACTGGCCTTTGGGTTTATTTTTAATGGTGGAGAAATGGATAAATTCAATATGAAAATATGGTGGGATCCAAATGATTAATGTGAAGGGAGAAAAGAAATTTGGTGGTATAAAATACTGAGATTTACTTCAAACACATGAGAACACGATTCATGTATTACCACTTGTTTTATAAAATGATCATTTCTCATGTAGACATAGAGTGTTGAATGAGTTGATTCTTGTGTAAAAGTTGTTTCTAGTTGCTGGTGCCCAATTGAAATTATCTTGTGATTTCTAACAAAACAAAGGGTTAAATTGATGGAAAAAACATTGTTCATTGGTGAAAATGGAGCATGGTTTGTGTTTTTTTTCAATTCTATAATTGATGATCAATAATATTTTAAGTAAAAAGATCATACAATTCAATCTATAATCATTTTTGAATGTGACATTGTTTCCGAGGGTTTGCTAAATTATTGGGGTCCAAATTTTGGGGAATTGAAAGCATTACAAAAAGGGTTTCTTCTTGAATATCTCATGAAAATATGGAAAAGGAGTGATTTTCAAAGAGATGGGATTTATAAAGTGTGTTTCACAAATACGTGATGATTGGGATGATTTTATCTATGAATACAAGACTTGGTTTGTAAGTGGTTCCTCGTGGTTGTGCATTGTGGCAGTGCGATGTAACACCCGAAAGTTTTATGAGAAATATTTTTTTTATGTTATATAAATCATCAAAGGAATCATTCACTACACACAACACTAGATCAGCTTACTTTACACACAACCGTGGCCTTCCTCGATAGCTTGCGTTGTACACAATACCAAGTTTCACTAAACAACGATATGCTATTAAAATATTATTAAAACTAGTCGTTATGAATAGTAATTCCCACTTTTTGAAATTTTCTAAATTTTATCTTTCAAAATGGATATCATTTTTGGATTCAGAGTATCGAAAATAGCATAGGGTGAAATTTTTGTTTTTTTAAGAAAACTTTCAATTTTTGATGAATAGTGAAAAAACTAGGTTACTATTTAAAAACCAAATTTTTATTTAATTAATTAATTATTTTATTTAAATTTATTTTAGGTCAATATTGATACATAACACCTAAATAAGTTCAATGTAATTCATTTGAGTCATTTTATAATAATTTTAGATATATAATAATTTTATTGAACTTTTCATCGTCTTTTACCCACCTCCTTGGAGAATTTGAAAATTTACATAAAACATAATTTTACCGCTTCTGTGAGTGGAATTTCAAAAATCCGAGAGACACAATTAATATGAAGGACTAAAATGTGGTTCAATGGGATGAACCTAATTTTTGGTGAATAGTAACTTTTTAACTTTTTTTTACCACGGTTAAAAGTATATAGCTTAATTAAAGGTAAAAATGATATTATTATTACCCTAACACATGTACTAATTCTATTAGATAAGTTTAATTCGACCAAAAACAACCTTAGGAATAAAATATGACCATTTAGGCCCACCTGGATTAGATTAGGACATTTAATATTATTTTATTTAAAGAATAGTTAAAATAGTTAAAATCAAAGTTTAATAACTAAAACATTTTTAATATAGGGTTATACATAAGATAAATTCAACTATAAATATTCATTAGAAAGATTAAAATATTTCCTACATAATGGTATTTTATTTATAATTTTTAGTCATTAAATATTTTAATGTATTTATGACACAATGATGATACAATAATTATCTTATTAATGAAATATTGACATAAATAATGTTATAAATACCCAAATAAATGTAATTTGGGACTTTTTATTAATTAAACTAAATTTCTAGGTTAATATGACATGTTACTATTTATTTAATCCACATTTTTCGAACTAATCATTCTGTTATGATTTTCAAAAAAATCAATTACCAAATAGTGTCAAAATTGACACAAAATAGTTTTTAAAACAAATATTATATTAAAAATTATAATTTTATTCCTATAAGTATATGGTTCGTTAAAATGACTTAGATAAGGTTATATATATTAATAATAAACAACTTGGGGTTCGTTTTTCTTGTTATATTATGTTTATAAATCTTATAGTGTAAGAAAACAAGAAGACACGGTAAATGTAAAATTATTTAACTTAAAGTTAAATCTAAATGATAAGATTAAAATAGAATCCCAAACTTGTCTAAATTCTATTGGATAAATTATTTCGACCCATCCCCAACTTATCTTCGAAATAAATAAATTTGTGGCAATTATAAACTGAATAGGACTTTATAATAAAATAATATTTTTTGTTTTTCCTAAGGTGCCCCTCTCCTCCCTTATAAAAGGGCACCTCATCACTCTCTTCCTCACACCACTTTGAGCCTTCAGGCTCGGCCCAACCCGGCCAATTTCTCTTTTACACTTCCCTAGAAGCATCTTAGAGGTCCTGGTATTCTTTAAAGACCATTGTTAGTGCCCTAAGAGGAGGTTAAGAAGAGGCGCTTCAAAGAAGTGGTAATGTCTGTTACCGATTCTTTCAACTTTATTTCTTATTCTACTTCTTATTATTTTGTTATTTCATTTTGAAGTAATAAAATCAGTATCATTCATATACTTATATGTTATGATAATTATTAAACAACCCTATTTCACCATCTATCCATCCAAAGGAAATTGAAATCACTGCGGTGCGTACGTACTGAAGACCGTCTCCGCACCGTGGTGTAATCTATTTTCCACCACCACCTTACTTGGATGGGTATAATGGTGTAAATAATAAATATATATGATTATTGTAATGTTATATTGATTCTGAAATAGTATACATACACTCCAACACAATTCCACGATCATGGGAACGATATCATCGCTCGTGCATACGTACGGAATACCGTCTCTACGATGTGATTCGACTCGTTCTACATGATCTTCATTGCATTATGATTATATATATGAATTGAATGAATAAATATGATATATATTACACTAATACTATTCTGGAAATGAGGTATCTATAACCTAAAAATAAGAATAATAATTTATTCGACAAAACACGCATAATAACAAAAAGTAATAAACACCCGAATAACAAGTAGCAATGAAATATTACTAATAAGAAGCTAAGAATATGACCATATATAATATCATAACAATGAGTATGATTTTTTAATAAGTCAATGGAATTATTTAAATCATTATATAGGAGGTTCAGACACTTTTGAAGAAAATCAGACGTAAGGTAAGGGAAAATCTCGCAATCTCAATTCTTATCTGAGATTGTTTATACTTCAGAATTTACTGGGTAATATTTATCATCCAAATCCATGTATCCTCAATATGTAATATTATTTATATCCTCCTACAATTGTTTAAATATAATTTTACCCGTTGGTATGTTTTTAGTAAAAGATATGATAGGAATCTTTTGCCGTTTTTAGTACGAGGTACTTTTTTGACTTTTCTGGCCAAAGTATGAGAAGAAATATTTTTTAACTTATACAAACTGAATGGATTTTTAGATCATTAATTCCATGAAGCTTCCTTTAAAAGTTTTCATGTTTATTTTTAATCAACTTTTTTTCTAAAAATTTTATGGCATGTTAAGAAAGGAAAAATGTTTTTGATGTAGAAAGGATATTTTCCTCAATAATGAAGTTCAAGTGTTTTATCAAAATTATTTTCCCTCTAAGAAAATATAGAGTTCTGTTTCTATCCCTATTTTTGAATTGATATGATTATATTATGATGTAAATATTTTTATGATGTCCTTTGATGTTATATTGATTATGTAATGACTGCATGATGTTTATGAAACCCATATTTATTACATTGGTTATGCTATGATGTATGATTTATGATCTTGCGGAACACATAAGAATGGAATCATTATGAGATGGGTGGGACCTATATCTCCCTATAATTCATTGGGTAACGATTTATAACTCATGAGATAGACATGGCTGGAACGGCAGGTTAATCCAGTTCAGTGAAACATGACTGAAACGAGGAGTGAACTCGGTTCAGAAATGGACTTTGTCTGCTAAGATAGTCTTAGATTCAGAAATGAACTGAAACATTGTGTATGTCATAATGTTTCATGTTTTAAGTTATGATTATTGGGATTACATTTCACTACTATGATTTATCCCATGTTATGAAATTATGATTTCTTTTGCAGGTTAAGATTTCCACAATGTTTTTTTCTTATGAATATGAGGTGATTGATATTTCTTTTGATTACCCTTACTGAGAATTTGAGCTCACCCTTTTGTATGTTTTCTTTCCCCAGGTCAGGAAGAAGGTTATTAAGCAGGATATACCAAAAGGTAGTCTAGATATTATGAAATAAATGGGAGACAATGTAGATGATTTATGAACCAGTAGCTTATGTTTCCCAGTTTCTAAAGAAACTATACCTATACAGTCCTTTCATGGTTTTGTTATATGTTGTAATAAATGTGATTCAATTTTGAAGTAATAACAATGTATGTAAAGTATGGATTGTTATAGTTGGTATCAGAGGAAGGGTATAGTCAACCTTTGGAAACTAGGATGTGAAAGCCTTGGTAAGAAACCTAAGGATATGTCTAAGCATAGAACACAATATTAGTTTTTTAGAAATGGCCATGAACATCCTATGATAAGACCTTAAGTGTAAAATTTTATTATTGATTATTTGGATTTCCTATTATATTTAGTGTTGCTCACACTATTCTTCTTGGTTTTAGTCAATGGCTGGAACCCGAAGGAACCCTGTTAATGCGTAATGCGATGGGAAATGCAATGATTGTCCCCCTGAGCAACCAAACCTTATGGGAACTGGAACGCAAAATCTTGTAGCCATGCTCACACAACATTCTCAAGCTATGAATCATGCATGACTTACAAACGAGTGAAGGAAGGAGCAATATTCTATTGAATCATTCATGAGGAAACGTCCACCCTCATTTAACGGGTCTACTGATCCATTAGTGGATGAAAAATTGATCAGTACCACTGAAAAGATATTTTTAGTTCTTCAATGTTCTGTACATGATAAAGTCATCTTAGCAGTATATCATTTTGAAGGTGAAGCTGATCAATGGTGGAATCTTATCAAGAATACGAGGCCATGAGATGAAATTGAGTCCATGGAATGGGATGAGTTCAGGAACTTATTTTTCAATAAGTAATTCCCTCTTATTCTTCGAACAAATATGGAGAAGGAGTTTCTTGAACTAAAGAAAAGGGATGATGAATCTGTTGGTACCTACGAAGAAAATCTTACAAGACTTTCAAAGTACGCTTCTGGTAATATTATCCAATCTGAGAGTAAGATTGATCGATTCTTTAGTGGCTTAAAATGAAGTCTTCTAAGGGCGTTATCCATAAGGGACTTCAATAGCTACGAGGAAATCGTTCGATGTGCTCTCAATGTTGAGATGGAGATTGGAGTAACCAATTAGTCATATGGGTTTGATAAGAAGAGGAAAATGTAATTCAACGGAAAATATAAAGAGCACACTGAAAAGAAGATGAGTTTTACCTTCTGGTCAAAGTGTGGATAGAAACATGGAGGGAGTTGTCTTAAAGGTTCAAGTAAATGTTTCAAATCTGGAAAAGAAGGTCATCGGGCATTTGAATTCCACAATGATGGGAAGAAGATGTATAGTGATGAGAACAATGAAAAGGCTACACAGGGTGCACCTCCTACACTTCAATGTTACAAGTGCAAGGAAATGGGGAATTATGCTAATCAATGCCCAAATCCAAGGGTTGTTGATGATGATCAATGTCAAAAAACTCTTAAGGATAAAGACAATGGAAAGCCACATGCAATTTATATTAGCGATGTGGAGTACGATAACGAAGTGGTGAAAGGTACACTTACCATCCACTCTAAAGTAGAAAATGTTTTATTTGATTCTGGATCCACCCACTCTTTTATTTCTGAATAATTTTCTAAGGATATCGCCATATTACTTCAACAGTTTGATGTTGAGTTAGCTGTGACAACCCCAAATGGCACAACAATCGCATCAAAACTTTATAATTATTCTCCAATTAATGTTTATGGGAAAGTGGTTCCTACAAATCTTGTGATCCTTCCTATAGTGGAATTTGATGTAATTCATTGCATGGATTGGATTTCTTTATATGGATCTCATATCAATTGCCAAAGAAGGGAAGTCACATTTCATATTCTAGATCAATCTATGATCGTCTATTGATGCAAGGATGAACATAACCTTCCAGGGGAAATTTCTTCCATCTTATGGGTCTTGATTCCACTAAATGAAGGTTATTTATCGCAAATGGATGGAGAGAAGCTCATGATTAAGAATATGCCCATTGTACGAGAGTTTGATGATGACTTTCCAGAGAAATTTATGGATATTCCACCAAATCATGAAGTTGAGTTTTCAATAGGACTCATACCGGGTGCTTTGCCTATTTCAAAGACACCTTATAGAATGGCCCCAATTGAGTTGAAGGAATTGAAGAAGAAAATCCATGAGAATATTGATAAGGAATTCATATTCCCTAGTGCATCTCCATGGGGAGCACCTATTCTTTTTGTTATGAAGAAATATGGAAGAATGAGACTCTGCATTGATTATCAAGAACTTAACAGGATCACTATCAAGAACAAATATCCTCTCCCACACATTGATGACTTATTTGAACAACTACGCGGAGCTCAATAATTTTCCAAGATTGATCATCATTTAGGGTATCATAAATTAAGGGTCAAAAGGGAGGATATACCAAAGACGGCTTTCCATACAATGTATGGACACTGTGAATTTATAATTATGCCATTTGGTCTTACTAGTGCTCCTGCTATCTTCATTGATCTGATGAATAGTGTCTTTAGAGACTATCTTGATCAGTTTGTGGTAGTCTTTATAGACGATATTCTTGTCTATTAAAAGGGAAATTAAGAACATGAAGATCACTTGATAATTGTATTGAAGACCCTGAGAAAGGAGAAGCTTTATGCCAAATTTACCAAGTGTGAATTTTGGCTTCAAAAAGTTTCATTTTTTTGGTCACATAATCTCAAAAGTGGGGATATCGGTGGATCTAGGAAAAACATAGGTTATCAAAAGATGGATGAGACCAACAACATTAACTGAGATCCGATGTTTTCTTGGTTTGGTTGGATATTATTGACGATTTGTGAAATATTTTTAACGATTATCTAATCCAATCACCAGGTTGACTCAGAAAAGAGTTAAGTTTTTTTGGATAGTGGAATGTGAAGAGTATTTCAAGGAGTTGAAAAGAAGGTTATCCAGGGCACCTGTACTCACAATTCCTTGTAGTGGAGAAAGGTTTTTGATCTACAGTGATGCATCCAAGTAGGGGCTAGGGTGTTTTCTTATGAAAAATGATATGGTGATAGCTTATGCCTCACGACAGTTGATAATCAATTAGCAAAATTATCCAACTCATGACTTGGAGTTAGCTGTGGTAATCTTTTCTTTAAAGATTTGGAGGCATTATCTTTATGTTTAATGGTGTGATATTTATACTAATCATAAATGTTTAAAGTATATTTTCTCACAAAAGGAGCTGAATATGTGCCAATGAATATGGTTGGTGTTGATTAAGGATTACAACTGCTGAATTCATTACCACCCTTTGAAAGAAAACATGGTGGCAGATGCATTAATTCAACAAGACCATGCTAGCTTATCCATGATGAGGATCACAAAAGATCCAATATTTATGGATTTACAAAGGATGGATCTTGGAATTATAATGGAAGTGAAAAAATCATATCTTTCTCCAATGAATGTTCAGCCATATATACATGTGAAGATTAAAGAGGCATAGGAAAAAGATGTAGAGTTAAAAAAGAAGGTGAGAAATGTTCCTGAATTAAACTTTGATTGTGATGGGATAATAAAGTTCAGGAATCGGGTTTGTGTTCCTCCCATCCCAGAATTAAAGGATCTGCTGGATGAGGCTCACAGTTCTTCATTCTCTATTCATCCTAGAAGCAGAAGATGTATAGGATCTTAAAGAGTACATCTGGTGGGATATCATGAAATGAAATGTTACTGAATATGTCTCTCAATTCTTGGTTTTTCAGCAAGTTAAAGCTGAGATATAGAAGTCTAAGGGGATGTTACAACCATTACCCATACCCGAATGGAAATGTGAAAACATCACTATGGACTGTGTCACTGGACATCATAAAACATCCAAAGGCAATAATGTTATCTGGGTCATAGTTGATCGTCTTACAATGTCTGCACACTTAATTTCTTTTAGAGAGGATTTCTCTCTGGATCAGCTTGCCAGGATATATGTAAAGGAAGTGGTAAGATTGCATGGAGTACCACTTTCCATTATATCTGATCGGGATCCCAGGTTTACCTCAAATATTTGGTGTAGTCTTCAGCATACTCTGGATACAGAGTTGATTTTCGGCACTGCTTATCATTCTTAGACAGATGGTCAGTCTGAGAGGACAATTAAAACTCTAGAAGATATGATAAGAGAATGCTCTATAGATTTCAAAGGAGGTTGGGATCATCACCTAACTTTGTTGTAATTTTCTTATAATAATATCTTTCACTCTAGTATTCAGATGGATCCTTATGAAGCTCTCTATGGAAAGAAATACAGGACTCCAACTTGCTGGGATGAAATTGGGGAAAGAAAGCTATTAGGACTAGATCTTGTTGATAAGATGGCATAAAAGGTCAGATCTATTCAACAACACATAAGAAGAGCTCAGAGTCGAAAAAAAGTTATGCCGAAAACCGAAGAATCTACCTAGAGTTTGAAGTGGGTGATAAAGTGTTCTTACAAATATCTCCTTGGAAGAGAGTAATGAAATTTGGAATGAAGGGAAAAATGAGCCCTATGTATATCGGTCCTTTCGAAATACTCGATCATGTTGGGAAGGTAGCTTACCGATTGGCACTTCCACCGAATCTCTCTCAAGTTCATGATGTGTTCCATGTATCTCTCCTAAGAAAGTACATACCTGATCCTTCACATGTACTCAGCTCAGAAGTTGTACCGTTGGAGCAAGATCATTCATATGAAGAACAGCCGATAGAGATTCTAGATCATAGCGAAAAATTCCTACGGAACAAGACCACTCTCTTGGTGAATGTTTTATGGAGGAACCACCAATTATAAGAATCTACATGGGAGGTTGAGGATATGTTGACAGAAATGTATCCTCATCTGTTTGTTACAAAGTGACGAATTTGGAGGGAGAAATTTATTTTAAGGGGTGTAAAATGTAACACCTGAGATTTTTATGAGAAATATTTTGTTTTTATATTATATAAATCATCAAAGGAATAATTAAGTACACACAACACTAGCTTGGCTTGCTTTACATGCAACCACGGCCGTCCTCGATAGCTGAGTTGTACGTAATACCGAGTTTCACAAAACAACGATATGCTATAAAAATATTATTAAAACTAGCCGCTATGAATAGTAGTACCCACTTTTTGAAAATTTGAAAATTTTATCTTTTAAAATGGACTTCATTTTTTGATTTGGAGTATCGAAATTATCCTAGGGTGAAATTTCGGTATTTTTCTGAAAACTTTCAATTTTTGATGAATAGTGAAAACACTAGGTTACTATTTAAAAAAAGACTTTTTATTTAATTAATTAATTATTTTATTTAAATTTATTTTAGGTCAAAATTGATACATAACACCTATATATGTTCAATGTAATTCATTGGAGTCATTTTATAATAATTTTAGATATATAAATATTTTATTGAACTTTTCACCGTCTTTTACCCACCTCCTAGGAGAATTTGAAAATTTAAATAAAACTTAATTTTACCGCTTATTTGAGTAAAATTTCAAAAATCCAAGAGACATAGTAAATATCAAGGTCTAAAATGTGGTTCAATGAGATGAAAATAATTTTTGGTGAATAGTAACTTTTAACTTTTTTTTACCACAGTTAAATGTAAATAGGGTAATTAAAGGTAAAAATGATATTACTATTACCCTAACACATGTCCAAATTCTATTAGATAAGTTTTATTCGACCAAAAACAACCTTATGAATAAAATATTACCATTTAGGCCCACTTGGATTAGATTAGGACATTTAATATTATTTTATTTAAAGAATAGTTAAAATAGTTAAAATCAATGTTTAATAACTAAAACATTTTTAATATAGGGTTATACATAAGATAAATTCGACTATAAATATTCATTAGAAAAATAAAAATATTTCCTACATAATGGTATTTTATTTATAATTTTTAGACATTACATAATTTAATGTATTTATAACACAATGGTGATACAGTAATTATCTTATTAATGAAATATTGACATAATTGATGTTATAAATACCCAAATAAAATTTAATTTGAGACTTTTAATGAAATAAACTAATTTAATAGGTTAATATGACATATTAGTATTTATTTAATAATATTTTTTTGAACTAATAATTCTGTTATGATTTTCAAAAAAATTAATTACCAAATAGTGTCAAAATTGACACAAAATAGTTTTTAAAACAAAAATTATATTATTAATTGTTATTTTATTCCTAAAAATATATGGTTCTTCTTAATGACTTATATAAAGTTATATATATTAATAATAAACAAATTGGGTTTCTGTTTTCTTGTTATAGTATGTTTATTAATCGTATAGTGTAAGAAAACAAGAAGACACAGTAAATGTAAAATTATTTAACTTAAAGTTAAATCTAAATGATATGTTTAAAATAGAAACCTAATCTTGTCTAAATTATATTATATGAGATTATTTCGACCCATACCCATATAATCTTCGAAATAAATAAATTTTGAGCTATTAAAAACTGAATATGACATTATATTAAAATAATATTTTTAGTTTTTTCTAAGGTTCCCCTCTCCTCCCTTATAAAAGGGAACCTCCTCCCTCTCTTCCTCGCAGCACATTGAGCCTTCATGCTCGTCCAAACCCTGCCAATTTCTCTTCTACACTTCCCTAGAAGCATCCTAGAGGTCCTGGTCTTCTTCAAATACCATTTTTAGTTCCCTAAGAGGAGGTTAAGAAGAGGCGCTTCAAAGAAGAGGTAATGTCCGTTACCGATTCATTCAACATTATTTCTTCTTCTACTTATTCTTCTTTTGTTGTTTCATTTTGAAGTAATAAAATCAGTATAATTAATATACTGATATGTTATTATATGTATGAAACAACCCTATTTCACCATCTATCCATCCTACAGAAAACGAAATCACCGCGCGTGCGTACGTACTAAATATCGTCTCCACGCCGTGGTGTAATCTATTTTCCACCACCACCTTACTTGGATGGGTATAATGGTGTAACTAATAACTATATATGATTATTGTAAAGTGATATTTAGTCTTAAATAGTACACATACACTCGAACACAATTCCACAATCATGGGAACGATATCATCGCTCGTGCGTACGTACGGAATACCGTCTCCATGATGTGATGCGACTCGTTCTACATGATCTTCATTGCATAATGATTATATAAATGCATTAAAAAAATAAATATGATATATATTACACTAATATCATTATGGAAATGAGGTATCTATAACCTAATAATAATAATAATAATTTATTCGACAAAACACGCATAAGAACAAAAAGTAATAAACACCCGAATAACAAGTAGCAATGAAATATTACTAATAAGAAGCTATGAATATGACCATATATAATATCATAACTATGATTATGATTATCTAATAAGTAAATTAAATTATTTAAATCATTATATAGGAGGTTCGGACACTTACGAAGCAAATTAGACCTAAGGTAAGGGAAAATCTCACAATCTCAATTTTTATCCGAGATTGTTTATACTTCAGAATTTACTGTGGAATATTTATCATCCACATCCATGATTCCTCAAAATGTAATATTATTTATATCCTCCTACAATTTTTTAAATCCAATTTTACCCATTGGTATGTTTTTAGTAAAACATATGAAAGGAATCTATTTTTTGTTTTTAGTACGAGGTACTTTTTTGACTTTTCCGGCCAAAGTATGAGAAGAATGTTTTTTAACTTATATGGCCTGAATGGATTTTTAGAACATTATTTCCATGAATCTTCCTTTAAAATTTTTCATGATTATTTTTAATCAACTTATTTTAGTATAAAAGTTTATGTCATGTTATGAAAGGAAAAATGTTTTTGAAGTATAAAGGATATTTTCCTCAAGAATGAAGTTCAAGTGTTTTATCGAAATTATTTTCCCTCTAAGAAAATATAGAGTTCTGTTTCTATACCTATTTTTTCATTGATTTGATTATGTTATGATGGAATTATTTTAATTATGTCCATTTATGTTATATGGATTATGTAATGATGGCATGATGTTTATGAATCCCATCTTTATTACATGGGTTATGCTATGACGTATGATTTATGATCTTGTGGAACACATAATAATGGAATAATTTTGTGATGGGTGGGACCTATATCTCCCTCTAATTAATTGGGTAATGATTTATATCTTATGATATAGACATGGATGGAACGACAGGTTAATCCGGTTCAGTGAAATAGGACTGAAATGAGGAGTGAACTCGGTTCAGAAATGGACTTTGTCCGCTAAGATAGTCTTCAAAATAAGTCTTGACTACTAAGAAATGATTAACTATGATTATGTGTGTAAGAAACAATGTTTCATGTTTTATGTTATGATTATTGGGATTACATTTCACTACTATTATTTATCCCACATTATGAAATTTGGATTTTTTTAGGTTATGATTTTCAAAATGTTTTGTTCTTATGAATATGATGTGATTGATATTTTTTTTTACCCTCACTGATAATTTGAGGTCACCCTTTTGTATGTTTTATTTCCCCATGTCAGGAAGAAGGTTATTAAGCAGGATATGCCAAAAGGGACTCTAGATATGATGAAATAAATGGGAGACAATGTAGATGATTTATGAACCAGTTGTTTATGTTTCCCAGTTTCTAAATAAACTATACCTATAATGTCCTTTCATGGTTTTGTTATATGTTGTAATAAGTGTGCTTCAATTTGGAAGCAATAAAAATGTTTGTAAAGTATGGGTCATTATAGTTGGTATCAGAGGAAGGGTATATTCAACCTTTGGAAACTAGGATGTGAAAGCCTTGGTAAGAACCCTAAGGATATGTCTAAGCATAGAACACAATCATAGTGTTTTATAAATGGCCATGAAAAACCAATGATAATACCTTAAGTGTATAATTTTATTCTTGATTATGTGGTTTTCCTATCATAATTAGTCTTTCTCAGACAATTATTCTTGGTTTTAGTCAATGGCTAGAACCTGAAGGAACTGTGTTAACGTGGAATGCGATGGGCAATGCAATGATTGTCCCCATAAGCAACCAAACGTTATTGGAGATGGAATGAAAAATCTTGTAGCCATTCTAACACAACTTTTTCAAGCTATGAATCATGTATGACTTCCAAACGAGAAAAGGAAGGAGCAATATTCTATTCAATCCTTCATGAGGCAACGTCCACCCTCATTCAACGGGTGTAATGATCCATTAGTGGCTGAACAATGGATTAGTACCACTGAAAAGATATTTTTAGTTCTTCAATGTTCTGAACATGATAAATTCATCCTAGAAGTATATCATTTGTAAGGTGAAGCTAATCAATGGTGAAATATTATCAAGAATACGAGGCCAAGAGGTAAAATTGAGTCCATGGAATGGGACGAGTTGAAGTTCTTATTTTTCAATAAGTACTTCCCTCGTATTCTTCTAACAAAGATGGAGAAGGAGTTTCTTGAACTAAAGAAAAAGTATGATGAACCTGTTGGTTCCTATGATGAAAATTGTACAAGACTTGCAATGTACGCTTCTGGGATTATTATCCATCCTGAGAGTAATATTGATTGATTCTTTAGTGGCTTAAAACCAAGTCTTCGAAGGGATTTAGACATAAGGGACTTCATTAGCTACGAGGAAATTGTTTGATGTGCTCTCAAGGTTGAGATGGATATTGGAGTAACCCATCATTCATATGCGTTTGATAAGAAGAGGAAAATGGAATTCAAAGGAAAATCTAAACGCACACTGAAAAGAAGATGAGTTTTACCTTATTCTCAATGTGTGGTAAGAAACCTTGAGGGAGTTGTATTAAAATGACAAGTAAATGTTTCAAATATGGAAAGATGGTCATCAGGCATTTGAATTCCGCAATGATGGGAAGAAGTTGTCTAGTGATGCGAACAAAGAAAAGGCTACACAGGGTGCACCTCCTACACTTCAATGTTACAAGTGTAATGAAATGGGGAATTATTCTAATAAATACCCTAATCCAAGGGTTGTTGATGATGATCAACTTCAACAAACTGTTAAGGATAAAGACAATGGAATGTCACATGCAATTTCTATTAGCGATGTGGAGTACGATAACGAAGTGGTGAAAGGTACACTTACCATCCACTCTAAAGTAGAAAATGTTTTATTTGATTTAGGATCCATCCACTCTTTTATTTATGAAGAATTTTCTAAGGGTATCACCATATTACCTCAACAATTAGATGTTGAGTTAGTTGTGACAACCCCTAATGGCACAATAGTCGCATCAAAAGTTTATAATTCTTCTCTGATTGTAATATGTGTGAAAGTGCTTCCTGAAAATCTTGTGATCCTTCCTATAGTGATATTTGATGTGATTTTTGGCATGGATTGGATTTCTTTAAATGGTTCTCATACCAATTTCAAAATAAGGGAAGTCACATTTCATATTCCAGATCAATCTAGGATCGTCTATCAATGCAAGGATGAACATAACCATCTAGTGGAAATTTATTCCATCTTATGGGTTTTGATTCCACTAAATGATGGTTATTTATCTCAAATGGTTGGAGAGAAACACATGATTAAGAATATTCCCATTGTATGAGAGTTTGATGATGTCTTTACAGAGGAATTTCTAGGTCTTCCACTAAATCGTGAAGTTGAGTTTTCAATAGAACTCGTACCGGGTGCTTTGCCTATTTCAAATACCCCTTATAGAATGGCCCCAATTGAGTTTCAGGAATTGAATAAGCAACTCTAAGAGAATATTGATAAGGGATTCATACACCCTAGTGCATTACCTTGGGGAGCACCTGTTCTGTTTGTTACGAATAAAGATGGATCAATGAGACTCTGCATTGATTATCGAGAACTTAACAAGATCTCTATCAAGAAAACATATCCTCTCCCACACATTGATGACTTATTTGAACAACTACGCGGAGCTCAATACTTTTCTAAGATTGATCTTCATTTAGGGTATCATCAATTAAGGTTCAAAAGGGAGGATATACCAAAGACGATTTTCCGTACAAGGTATGGACACTATGAATTTATAGTGATTCCATTTGGTCTTACTAATTCCCCTGCTATCTTCATGGATATGATGAATAGATTCTTTAGAGATAATCATGATCAGTTTGTGAAAGTATTTGTTGATGATATTCTTGTCTATTCATAGAGCAAAGAAGAACATAAAGATAACTTGAGAATTGTATTGAAGACCCTGAGAAAGGAGAAGCTTTATGCCAAATTTACCAATTGTGAATTTTGTCTTAGAAAAGTTTCATTTTTGGGTCACATAATCTCAAAAGAGGGGATATCTGTGGATCCAGCAAAAACAGAGGTTATCGAATGATGGACGAGAACAACAAAACTAACTGATATCTGATGTTTTCATGGTTTGGTTGGATATTATCGACGTTTTGTGAATGATTTTTCATGATTATCTAATCCGCTCACCATGTTCACTTTGAAAGGAGTTATGTTTGTTTGGAAAGAGGAATGTGAATATAATTTCAAGGAGTTGAAAAGAAGGTTATCTAGTACACCTGTACTCACACTTCCTTTTAGTGGAGAAAGGTTTGTGATCTACAGTGAGGAATCCAAAAAGGGGATGGGGTGTGTTCTTATGCAAAATGATATGGTGATAGCTTATGCCTCATGACAGTTGAAACCCCATGAGCTAAATTATCCAACTCATGATTAGGAGTTAACTGCAGTAATATTTTCATTAAAGATTTGGAGGCATTATCTTTATGGTGAAATGCATGATATTTATTCTGATCATAAAAGTTTAAAGTATATTTTCAAACAAAAGGATCTGAATATGCGTTAAAGAATATGGTTGGAGTTGATTAAGGATTACAACTGCTCAATTCATTACCACCTTTGGAAAGTAAACATGGTGGCAGATGCATTATGTTGACAAGACCATGCTAGATTATCCATGATGAGGATCACAGAAGATCCAATATTTATGGATTTACAAAGGATGGATCTTGGATTTATAATGGAAGGGGAAAATCGTATATTTCTCAAATGAATTTTCAACCATCTATACATGTGAAGATTAAAGAGGCACAGAAAGAAGATGTAGAGTTACAAAAGAAGGTTATAAATGTTCCTGAATTCAACCTTGATTGTGATGGGATAACAATGTTCAGGAATCAGGTTTGTGTTCCTCCTATCCCAGAATTAAAGAAGGAGCTGCTGGATTAGACTCATAGTTCTTCATTCTCTATTCATCCTGGAAGCACAAAGATGTATAGGCACCTGAAAGAGTACTTATGGTGGGATGGCATGAAAAAAGATGTTGCTGAATATGTCTCTTGATGCTTGGGTTGTTAGAAAGTTAAAGCTGAGAGACAGAAGTCTAAGTAGATGTTACAACCATTAATCATACCCGAATGGAAATGGGAAAACATAACTATGGACTTTGTCACTAGACTTACTAAAACATCCAAAGGCAATAATTCTATCTCGGTCATAGTTGATCATCTTACAAAGTCTGCACACTTCATTTCTATTTGAGAGGATTTTTCTCTGGATCAGATTTCCAGGAAATATGTAATGGAAGTGGTAATATTGCATGGAGTACCACATTACATTATATCTGATCGGGGTCTGAGGGTTACCTCAATGTTCTGGCGAAGTCTTCAGCATACTCTGGATAAAGAGTTGAGTTTATGCACTGCTTATCATCCTCAGACAGATGGTCAGTATGAGAGGACAATTCAAACTCTAGAAGATATGTTAAGAGCTTTCTCTATGGATTTAAAAGGTGGTTGGGATCAACACATACCTTTGGTGGAATTTTCTTATAATAATACCTTTCACTCCAGTATTCATATGGCTCCTTATGAATCTCTCTATGGAAAGAAATGCAGGACTCCAACTTGTTTGGATGATGTCTGGGAAATAAAGCTATTAGGACCTGATCTTGTTGATGAGATGGAAGAAAAGGTTAGATCTATTCAACAACACATAAGAGAAGCTCAGAGTCGACAAAAAAGTTATGCCGACAACCAAATAAAAGACATAGAGTTTGAAGTGGGTGATAAAGTGTTCTTACGAATATCTCCTTGGAAGAGAGTAATGAGATTTTGAAAGAAGGGATATCTAAGCCCTAGGAATATCGGTCCTTTCTAAATACTATATTGTGTTAGGAAGGTATCTTACCGATTGACGCTTCCACCAAAACTCTCTCATGTTCATTATGTGTTCCATGTATCTCTCTTGAGAAAGTACATACCCGATCCTTCAAATGTACTCAACTTAGAAGTTGTACAACTGGAGAATGATCTTTCTTATGAAGAACAACCTATAGAGATTCTGGATCATAGTGAAAATGTCCTACGGAATAAGACCGTAGGCAATAACGAGTTTCACTAAAGAACGATATGCTATTAAAATATTATTAAAACTATCCGTTATGAATAGTAATACCCACTTTTTGAAATTGTGTAAATTTTATCTTTTAAAATGGAATTCATTTTTGGATTCTTAGTATCGAAATTAGCCTAGGGTGAAATTTTGGTATTTTTCTAAAAACTTTCAATTTTTGATGAATAGTGAAAACACTGGGTTACTATTTAAAAACCGTCTTTTTATTTAATTAATTAATTGGTTTATTTAAATATTTTTTTAGGTCAAAATTGATACATAAAAACTATATAAGTTCAATGTAATTCATTGGAGTCATTTTATAATTATTTTAGATATATTAAAATTTTATTGAACTTTTCACCGTCTTTTACCCACCTCGTAGGAGAATTTGAAAATTTACATAAAAAATAATTTTACCTCTTTTGTGAGTGGAATTTCAAAAATCCGACAGACACGGTTAATATAATGTTCTAAAATGTGGTTCAATGAGATGTAAATAATTTTTGGTGAATAGTAACTTTTTACTTTTTCTTACCACAGTTAAAAGTAAATTGGGTAATTAAAGGTAAAAATGATATTATTATTACCCAAACAAATGTACTAATTATATTGGATAAGTTTAATTCGACAAAAAACAACCTTAGGAATAAAATATGACCATTTAGGCCCACTTGGATAACATTAGGACATTTAATATTATTTTATTTAAAGAATAGTTAAAATAGTTTAAATCAATGTTTAATAACTAAAACATTTTTAATATAGGTTTATACATAAGATAAATTGGACTATAAATATTAATGAGAAATTTAAAAATATTTCCTACATAATGGGTTTTTATTTATAATTTTTAGACATTAAATAATCTAATTTATTTATGACCCAATGTTGACGCAATAATTATGTTATTAATGAAATATTGACATAATTGATGTTATAAATTCCCAAACAAATGTAATTTGAGACTTTTTATGAATTAAACTAATTTTATAGGTTAATATGACATTTTAGTATTGATTTAATTATCTTTTTTTTGAACTAATCATTCTGTTATTATTTTCCCAAAAAACAATTACCAAATAGTGTCAAAATTGACATAAAATAGTTTTTAAAAAATATATTATATTATTAATTGTTATTTTATTCCTAAAAATATAAGATTCCTAAAAATGACTTTTATAAGGTTATATATATTAATAATAAACAACTTGGGGTTCGTTTGTCTTGTTATAGTATGTTTATTAACCTTACAGTGTAAGAAAACAAGAAGACACGGTAAAAGTAAAATTATTTAACTTAAAGTTAAATCTAAATGATAAGGTTAAAATAGAGACCTAAACTTGTAAAAATTCTATTAAATGAGAGGATTTCTACCCATAACTAACTTAGATTCAAAATAAATCAATTTTGAGCTTTTAAAAACTGAATATGACTTTATAATAAAATAATATTTTAATTTTTTCTTAAGGTGCCCCTCTCCTCCCTTTTAAAAGGGAACCTCCTCCCTCTCTTCCTCACTCCACATTGAACCTTAAATCTCAGAAAAACCCTGAAAATTTCAATTCTTCACTTCCCTAGAAACATCCTAGAGGTCCTGGTCTTCTTCAAAGACCATTTTTAGTGCCCTAAGAGGAGGTTAAGAAGAGGCGCTTCAAAGAAGAGGTAATGTTCATTACCGATTCTTTCAACTTTATTTCTTTTTATACTTATTCTTCTTTAGTTGTTTAATTATTTAGTAATAACATAAGTATCACTCATATACTGATATGTAATTATAAGTATGAAACAACCCTATTTCACTATCTATCAATCCTACGGAAAAGAAAATAACAGCGCGTGCGTACGTATGGAATACCGTCTCCACACTGTGGTGTAATCTATTTTCCACCACCACCTTACTTGGATTGTTATAATGGTGTAAATAATAACTATATATGATTATTTTAAAGTGATTTTAATTATTAAATAGTATACATACACTCCAACACAATTCCACGATCGTGGGAATGATATCATCGCTTGTGTGTATGTAGGAAATACCGTCTCCACGATGTGATGTGACTCGTTCTACATGATAATCATTGAATAATGATTATATAAATGAATTGAATGAATAAATATGATATATATTACACTAATACCATTCTTTAAATGAGGTATCCATAACCTAAAAAGAAGAAGAATAATTTATTTGAAAAAACACGCATAAGAACAAAAAGTAATAAACACCAGAGTAACAAGAAGCAATGAAATATTTCTAATAAGAAGCTAATAATATGACCATATATGATATCATAAAAATGAGTATGATTCTAGAATAAGTCAATGACATTATTTAAATCATTATACAGGAGGTTCAGACACTTATGAAGCAAATAGAACCTAAAGTAAGGGAAAATCTCACAATCTCAATTTTTATCCGAGATTGTTTATACTTAAGAATTTACTGGGGAATATTTATCCTCCACATCCATGATTCCTAAATATTTAATATTATTTATATCCTCCTACAATTTTTTAAATCAAATTTTAACCATCGGTAAGTTTTTAGTAAAAGATATGAAAGGAATCTTTTTTCGTTTTTAGTACAAGGTACTTTTTTGTCTTTTCCGGCCAAAGTATGAGAAGAATGTTTTTTTAACTTATATGGCCTGAATGGATTTTTAAAACATTATTTACATGAATATTCCTTTAAAAGTTTTCAAGTATATTTTTAATCAACTTCTTTTAGTTTAAATTTTTATGACATGTTAACAAAGGAAAATGTTTTTGAAGTAGAAAGGATATTTTCCACAAGAATGAAGTTCAAGTGTTTTATCAATTTTTTTTCATATAAGATAATATAGAGTTCTATTTCTATCACTATTTTAACATTTATTTGATTATATTATGATGGAATTATTTTTATGATGTCCTTTTATGTTATATGTACTATGTAATGATGGCATGATGTTTATGAATCCCATTTCTATTATATGGGTTATGCTATGATGTATGATTTATGATCTTGTGGCACACATAATAATGGTATCATTATGAGTTGGGTGGGACCTATATCTCCCTCAAATACATTGGGTAATGATTTATATCCCATGAGATAGACATGGATGGAACGACAGGTTAATCTGGTTCAGTGAAACAGGACTAAAAAGAGGAGTGAACTCAGTTTGGAAATGGAATTTGTCCGCTAAGATAGTCTTGTCAATGAGTCTTGACTACTAAGAAATGATTCTCTATAATTATGTGTGTATGCCACGAAGTTTCATGTTTTATGTTATAAGTATTGGGATTACATTTCACTACTATGATTTATCCCATGTTATGAAATTATGATTTCTTTTACAGGTTAAGATTTCCAAAATGTTATGTTCTTATGAATATGATGTGATTGATATTTCTTTCGATTACCCTTACTGAGAATTTGAGCTCACCTTTTTGTATGTTTTCATTCCCTAGGTTAGGAAGAAGGTTATTAAGTAGGATATGCCAAAATAGACTCTAGATATGACGAAATAAATGGGAGACAATGTAGATGCTTTATGAACCAGTTGTTTATGATTCCCAATTTCTAAAGACACTATACCTATACGGTCCTTTCATGGTTTTATTATATGTTGAAATAAGTGTGCTTTAATTTTTAAGCAATAATAATGTATGTAAAGTATGGTCAGTTATATGTGAAGGGTTTTTATGTAATTCTCTGCGATTACGATGAGAATTGCGAAGAGTGAGATGCACTGCGATGATGTTTTTGGTCGACTCGTATTTCCCGCCTGATGAATCAAAGCTCATAATTCGATTGTGCCTATAAATAAGTTTCCACCTCTCTTCATTTTGAAAAATTTTGAGATGGAAAATCTAGGATCACTTTGAATTCATGAAGCTGGGGGTCCTCCATGAAGTAGATTATTCTATGTGAGTGTGAGAAATTCAAAGAGGCATTTAAATTCATGAATGATGAAAATAATTGTATGTCATATAAGATTCATGAAGATGTGGTATTCCACATTGGCTCAGTGAGATTCATGACGTAGGTTTCTCTACAAGGCAGAGAGCTCTGCGAAGGGTTGTGCTCTCTGAGGTAGTGAGCTCCATGAAAGGTTGTTCTTTGTGAGGTTGTGTTCTCTGCAAAGGGTTGATATTTTCAAATGGGTTTTCTATAGGGTTGTTTGAGTATTATTTTTTAGTGGTCAGGGATTTTAGTGAGCATCTACTCGGTTCTTTGATGAAGTCAGTGTCATGTTCTAGACATAGTCAAATACTTTAATGCCAATATATTGATTCTACCATCATGTCAATAAAACGAGTTAGACTTCTCTCATACCTGTGATCTTGGGGTGCTATAGGGAGTGTTCTGAGGGAAGTGGTGAACCACCCCTGATCATTTGTAAGGTTAGTGTTCCTAGTAAAGAGTGATGGTGGAAAAACTATTATACTCCACAACTGGTGAAGATTAATGGATTTAGGTACGACTGACACTCTATCGGCATATGCTCATTTGGTGTTTCCCTTTGAAGTGAAACAAGTCAGCTTGTATTGTTATCCCCTTTCATTCATTTTGATGAAAAATTTATCAGGTTCATACAAACATTTGGACAAGATTTGAATCTTTAAAAAGAAAATGTTGACCCTAGGATTCACCCATACTTTCTCTGGGTGTTTTTAGGTCCTTCGGTTTTATATTTTTTAGGGTATTTACATATGAATAAAAGTAGAAAGAGTTTTATTTGAAATTTACCATTAATTTTAACAAAATGTAAACATTTTTTAAAGAATATAGTTTGTGAAAAAATGAATAATTAGTATAAGTGCACATATTTTAATTATATGGCTTTTTTCTTATATAAATAATTATCTAGTTCTGAAAAAATATAATCATTAAATATCTACGAGAATTTTCCAAAATTAATTTTAGTTAATGATACCATAATATGATATGTGTATGGCTTATTCCTTACATATTTATCATACATTTGTTTAATTTAATTTTTGGGATTAATATAATGTTAATATAAATAACATAAAAGTATTAACATTATTTCTATGTTCAGATTATTTATAATTTTATGATTTCCATGTTTATCTATCTAAAAAATGTGTACTCAGAATGATTACCACATAGTATATTGGGATGGTGAATTGCAGAGGAATTGGAAATAAAATATTATTCTGAATAAACAACCTTGAATGGATGGATTTAAAACTTATTATATTGTGGTAAGAATGTCTTAGTTTATAAGTGAGATAAATGATGGTGGTATCTATGAAATAAATTACTCAGATCTACTAAAAAGGATCATGATGATAGAGGATCATTTTCTGAGGGGAAACCCTCCAACATTTAATGGTTCTTTTATCCCAGTAGTATATAAATGATGAATTGAAACCCTATAATAGATTTTTTAGGTTATACAGTGTTTATACAGTACAAATGTTAGTCCTTCTACTTATACTTTTGAAGGTGAAGTCGATCAGTGGTGGTTGATTATCAATAATATCTTGGTTAGTGAGGATATTTATTCTCTGCAATTTGATGAATTTAATGTTTTGTAATTAAAATTATTTCCTTATTTATAATCAAACAAGGTTTGAAATTTTTTTATCAATTGATATAGGAGGAGGATTCATGGGTTTTATATATATAAACATTCAATCAATTGGAAAATTACACTCTTAACATATCTTGGGATATTTATAATAATATTAATCTATTTTACTCATGATTGAATAAAAAATTTCAAAGGGCATTAGATATACATTCATTAAAACATTAATAAAATGTTTGATATATAGAGAAGGTAGAAATGGCGTTTCTTTATGATTGATGTTCTCTCCATGGCGGTGTTGTTACTTCCTCTGGTGTGAATCAAATTTGAATTTTTAATTTTTTCAAAACATTCCCCAACTACTAAGACATAGTGTAGTTGTAGTATGGGGTCGAATATATAGGAAGAAATATATTAAATTTTAATAGAATCTGGTTTCTAAACTTATAAGGGAGTTCTTTCATGAAATCCTTGGTTTATTAGTTTGTTCTATGTTCTATTTTGGGATGACATTAAATGATAAATGATTGGTTGGGATCAAGTCCTGTATCTTATTGAAGGAATACCTTTTCATTTTCAATTAGGAATGATCTTATGTCTTAGTCTGCGAAGGAAATAGGGATCAATAATTGAATTTGGTCTTAGTCTCCTTGTTCAACCTTGTAAGTATCTATTATATGGTCAGGAGATAGCTACAACCTAGGCTCAAAATGTTTTTCTTCATTATAGTAGAAAGTATTCTAAGAGAGTGGTCATTTTCATAGACTACTCCCATTATAATAGGGTCATTTGTTTCTTCATCTCATGGTATGGGATGTTCTGAAAAAATGGGATATATCATGGGTTCATATCATAGTTACAGATTTAGTTAAGATTTCAATGTTTAGATTAATATCAATGTTAAGTTATTCAGATACATTGGTATATCCCTACCCCTAAGAAATTTATCTACTCATGGTGGGGAAGGATATAATTAAAAAATTGAAAGAAAACAGACATTATTGATTGATTAATGTAATTGGTATCCTGAATAGGATCGGAAATGGAACTAAAATAAACATTCACTAAGTAAATTATGATTATAAATTAATTTCACTCATGACAAATAGAAATTATAATTGAAATGAATCGTTATGGAGGGAGTTGATTATATTGAAGAATCGAGGCTCTACGTTTCTTAGATTAAAATAAATACACAAATACTATGATTTTTAGAGTTTGAGATGGGAAAGGGGAAAAGAATTGCAAAGGAGATGAAAGGGAGAAAAGAAGTATGTTTTATATTATATATCTAATGCTATGTCACTCCACTACTTATATATGAATTTTTTGTCATGATGTGTATTGATTTTACTCAATGTTTATTCTCGATTTTCCTCATTTTCCTTTGGATCTCTATCTTGGCATTCAGTTATCAAGGGTAAGGATTATTGACTCGGCACATTATGTGAATAGGTCATTCACGATGTATACCTTGTATCTATCATATTTTTCTGTGGATTCTTTACAGATTTATCCCCCAGGGAATTGACAAGGTTCACGATGTGTCTAGTCTTGACAAGACATGTAGTTGTATTTCCTTCCAGCTTTGTGGCATGGTCATGGCTTGGCTTCAGGGAATGCGTTAGTTTGTGATACTCAGTTAAACAACATGAACTTCAAAATCATGATGTGTACATGACTGTTTTTCACTTTTCCTACATTTTCATTCATTTAAACCATTGAATCTTTTATGCCTACAAAATTATACACTTACCATGTGTATTATCGAATAAATAAATGAATAACTATGATTAAATTATTGAAATATATATATATATATATAATTAGTTTTATCAATTCCCCCCACACTTGAACAATTTATTGTACTCAAGAAATACGTCTCAACAATGATTTTATATTGGTTAAGAAATTTGTAAAGAAGGAAATATTCATTATTTAAATGAAAATAAAATTAGCTATAAGCATGTAAAATTCTATTTCTAGAATGAAACTGACATAAAAATATAGTCATGACTCATATTATAATTTTCAAAACTAATTATAATCTTCTAATCATAACCTTTTAATTGTTCTTTATGTTTTCTGCAAAATTATAATCTACTTCACATTTTATTTCACTCATATATCTATGTAGAAAATATAAGTACACGTATGCTCTTACCCTGATTACCAATTACTATACATAGTCTTTCATTGGTTATATCATCTAAACTATGTAAAGACATGCATAAGATTCATCTTGAAGGATTTAAGATATCAGGTTCAGATGACTTGGTTGTTGTGGGTGGGTTGGTAAATTATAAAAAATCAGGCTCAAACAGGAGGGTATGATCTATAGTATATTAAAAAAGGTGAAAGGATAAGTGTGATGAGTATCTTCCTTCTATCTAATCATGTTTGTACTTCATCAGCTCAGGTTCAATCCATATGAATGGATAGTTCCTATACAATGAATTGATTATATTCCTTTCGTTTTAATTTTTTATTGTATTTTTATTTTTCTAATGTTATGCCTATGATATATTCCACGTCCATCACCTATCCACGTATTATCCTTTGATGGATTCATCGATCTGTAAATTTGTGATTTAGAACCTTCCCAGTACACATCGAATCCATATTTTTATTTATTTTTTTTACAAAAGAATAGAATATAGATGAAATACATCAAATGTCAACTAGATCACAACCCCACTATCTGGTGAAAGTATTTTACTTATCTAGAAGAGGTATCATCTCATGCTGTTTGAATATATCCCTCATATGTTTTCAAATATATCCATACTCATTGTACAAGAAACATGGTAGGAAAGGAAATAGGATTGGAATAACATCATTATAATAGGTCATTCATTGAAACTATGTGTTGAATGAGGGATATATGGCAGGTGTGTCTTAGAGTGAATTCAATGTCAAAGAGTACCTCAATAACCATAGTTTTATACTGGTTCTATCATCGCATGGATAAGATCTCAGTGCAATTTATAGTTAGTTTACATTCCCTTGGTATCTCTCAAATAATGTGCTCAGATAATAGACTGAAATTAAAGTCTTAGATTATTCTTGGGTAGTGAGAATAAAAAAACAAATAGGAAATTAGAAAGTGTATAAATCTTAATTAATAGGTGAATAAGATATTATTTCAAATAATTTGAAATTGAATTAATTCCCAAAAATCAACAAATCATTCAATCCAAATCTAAGAATGAGTGAAACCTAGCCCCTGTCCCTTATCCACATAATGTTTTCTTTAATTAAAAGGGAATAAATATTATCAGGTTTAAAGTATACATATTATTTTAAAAAAAATCTCTTAGACAACAAGAACAATAAAAAAATCCATGTGCATCACAAGTGAAACTGTGACACACCACCAACACACGAAAATGAGTCAATGTCGCTGCTGTTAATGGAATACATGTGGGTGTGTTGTGGTAAGGATTTTTAATGATTTTTGAAGTGGAATATAAAAAATAATGAAATTAAGATGGAAACGTGGTATACCATGAGGGTGTTTTTTGCTATCGTAACATGAATATCAAGTGTAAATGAAAAGGTGTTAAAGAACCAAATCCTTCACTATAAAGAAAATAATATTACACAAGTATAAACAATTGAAATATTAGAATAAAGGTAATGCATACAGAGTGTGAAACTTGGAGAGTCATTTTCTGGAAATGTAGATAAGTATAAAATGTAGCTCCATAAAATATTAAAATGAAAAATAAAAAGGTAAATGAACTAGACATGGTAACGATGATGCGGAAAAACAATGTTGAATTATGGGTTACCTCCCATAAAGTGCTAACTAAAAATTGTAATGTAGACAATTTGATGGAAATTGTTGTAAAATGGTCCACCGACATAGTTGCTTCTTCCCCATTTACGGCTTCATGTTGCGGTGTCCTCAATATCATGTGAGAGCATCAGTGGGTTTAGCACTTCACTTGCAGCAATGTGAGAATGAATGTTGGGTGGTAATAATGGAATCCTTGGTCACCATGACTTCTGATAATGGTAAATTGTGACTTAGAGCATGTAATGTTGTCTAGAAATGCCAAATATGTTCTTGAGCACCATTTTTTCAATGACCATTAGTGGGACTAGTCTATCAAGGATGGTATATGATTATGAGAAGCCAGACATTTTAATGTAAAGACACAAAAATAAAAAAAATAGAACATAAAAACAAAATCCCATGTATATAAATATTTCAAAATGTCCAAAAAATGGTGGGAAAAAATGAAGAAAATAAAACCAGCCTATGTACAAGTAATGTCCTAAAAATCCCAAAATAATGATCAATTAAATATAATATATCTTCTCTAAAAATCTCCCCGAGCATCATCCCACTACCCGATTTCTTGAGTATCATCCCACTGCCTAGTTTCTCGAGGAATTGGTTGGGCGTATCATTGTCAATAGCAGTAGCAATAGATGATTGAGGTGTAGCAGTGGCTGCTTCTATTGTAGGGTAGTTATGGAGATGGGTTTGGGTGTTCGGTGGGGAAGCACTAATCTGTACTAGTCCCATGGGTCTGGTATCAAGATCAATGAATGGTACCTCGTGGATGGTCTTAGTGGCTACTCCCTTTCACATTCATGCCTGTTCCACTATGAACTTCTTGCTGGGTGGCTGTGTTAGTGAGATCAGGATGGTGGCCCATCTGGGTCGAATGTGGTAGTATAATACAGGAAGACGGTGGTCTGGATGGGGTGGGTGAGGGTTATGTTGTAAAGGTAAAAGGATTGAAGAATGGGATTTTTAGATAGGCAGTAATATAGAGAAAATTCACTATGATTTACAAATGGACTCCCCACAGTCTATGGGGGTAGGATGGGTGATAGGAGGGGTTATAGCTATGTTAGAGGATGTTCTTGGAGGAGGATGTGTGGTAGTTAAATGCATGGGATAGGATGGTGGGTTATATTCTACTTCTGAATGCTTCTCCTTAGGGTCATGATCATGGATTCTTGGTGCACAAAAATAAAAGTCTCCAAATTCACCATTTATATCGTCTTCTTCATGAGCACAAGACCAATCAAATCCAGTGGTCCAACAGATGTGGGGGGGGGGCTTAAAAGTGTCTAAAACACCTAGGTACCTATCCAGGTGGGTGATGAATTATCCACCAATGAGTCTTCTAGGGATCTAAAATGCTGAGGTCTTGTAGATTTGAGGGAACTCGGGAGCCATGTTAATGGCTTGGCCACCCATGGAAGCGGTAAAAATTTGTACGTCCACCTGGATAATGCAACCATGACACTCAGCATGAGAAAATCGGCCATGTTCCATGGATCTATATAATATATGTAATGTTGGACCCCTAATGAATAATAACATACCCTTATGAATAATGATATACCCTAATTAATAGTAACTTCACCTATGATAGTATAAAAATAATATTCATGTTGGAAGTACAATATACATATGTTTTAGAATTAGTTAATGCGTGTTTTAAATCTGGTTTTTGATAATAATTTATGATTTCAATTAAATATTAAAATAATCATATTTTGAAAAAAAAAATTGATTTTTTTTTCATTTTTGGATTCTACACATAAAAAATGGTTAGGGTGAATTTTTGATATTTTTCTGAAATACTTGAATTTTTGATGAATTATAAACTATGATAATTTACCGTATATGTACATTATAAGATAAATAGACTATTCCTAGAATCATGGCTGATGTCACCACCCTTGGTTAGGATTCACATGAACCATTTAATATTTTTGGTCATAGAATACTTACTATTCCTTTTCTTGTGAAGAAATAATAAATCAATTATTATAATATTGTGAAATCCCTCCTATCCTCCTCTATAAAAACACCCATTCACTCCCTATTCTCTCAACTCATCTCAAGCCTTGTGCCTTTCCATTATTCTGCCCAAATTTCTCCCCAAGTTCCTCCCCCATGTCTAAAATCTCTTAGCCTCTTCAATATACCAAAACCTCTAGCCTTAGGAGGTTCTCAACGGAGTAAGTCTCAAGACGTAAAATTCCTCTTCCCGATTTCCTCTTTTCTTTTAAGTTATTTTATTTTTATTTCTTTCATCAGCTACCTTCACCATAATTGTATAATAAATTCAGTAACATACATGTACTCGAATGTTTTCATTCTAATGTTATATTTCATCATCTTCTCTCCTTTCCCCACCCTTTTATTTGAAATTAATTAAAGCACCATTTGCGATGTGCTAATTTAGCACATTCAAGGACAACAATTTATCAATTTTTATTATCTTTAATTATGGTCATGAAACCATTTGTGTTATGGTTGAACCAGATTATTATATATGTTTTATATCCTATTTTTGGTTCTGTATTCTTTTGGTACAAATGGATTTATGTTATAATGAAAAACACATTATTTGTAACCAAATCCACCGTTTATCAAAAATAGTTATCAGTAAGGTTATATATACAATAATTTGACATAATTCTACGTAACATAATTAAAATTAAAACCATGTAATCCCCTGGATAGGAACTAAATAATATAACTTCAATTTTGGAAAACCACTTTCATCTTGCATAAAATCCAAACTTGAATATAAGTGAAACGATCTTTTAAAGCCATGTAAACAGACGAGCCCAAACAATAAAATTAAACCTTATAACTAATCAAAAAGGATTTGAATGAACTAAAAAGGGTTATAATAAATCAATTAAAAATAGAATAGTTTATGTAATTATTAATTAATAATACTTATTTGTTTATTCAGGTCATTAATAACAAGTGGGGAACACCACCAGATTTGAGGTAAGCGATCCTCCTCTTTTCTCTCTTAATCAAGATTGTCCACTATAGTATGGCTTTATATGTGTACTATAAAATGATGGGGTATGTTTAAGAAACTACACCATACATCCTTATGGATTTATAAGTGATGATAAACCCCATTTATCTCTCAGTAATACCTCTTGGTCACACCCGACACCATGCCAAAAAAATCGTAACGAACTCTACCCAAAATTTCTTCTCTCTTTCAGGTTGCCTTATATTTCATTAAAAATGGTGTTATCATATCTATTTATGTCAATATTATGAATTCTTGATATTTGTAAAAGATTATAATATCCATACCCTTTCATCACTTTCTTTCGGGGATATACATTTTTTTTGAAAGATTCTCTCCTTAGAACTTTCAGACAAGAAAACCTGTTTTAAGGGGACTTCCCAAATTTTTACCCAAATTTCAAGTCCACTCTATCCTCTATTTTCAGACACCATTGTCTTTATAAAATCATTATTTTCATTATGAAAACCATCTTGGTAAATTCTGGTTTTATATAAAATAATTTCTTATTTTCTATTTGAAAAGCTATAGAGTGTTTTCCTTAAAACCGAACGAAAATGATTTAATGCTAATGTTTCTAAAATACATTTCTAATATGTTATCACTTATATTTGACACCAAAAACCATGTAATATTCCTATTTTACCCTATAAATGTCTACGTATGTTCTAATCCTTTCCTATCATGGAAACTTTCATGATACACCCATTGGATATGTTTTATGTCATGACTATGGAACCCAATTCATTCCATGGGGACCCTTATGTTTATGTATGGTTGATTATGTATGATTGTATATGTGCTAATTATATTTATGTGGTAAGAATATTAATGAAAATTTTGAAATGGGTGCGCCCATATAGCGCTCCAATGCATTGGGGAAGGTTAAGTTTCATGATATGCGCTGTGAAACGGGATTTGCGATTAGCCTTGACTCGTACTGAAATGGGAAATGGGATTGGCGGTTAGCCTTGACCCGTACTAAGGATATGATTTATGATTCTTCCAAATTTATATGATTCTATGTTTATATGATCCCATGCTTATATAAAATTATTTATAAGTTTCATGCTTTGTATATCATTATGTCATGCCTCCAAATTCATGTGCTTGATATGTATCTTTATGTTTTTTCCCTTACCGGGATTTTTAGCACATCACTTTCGTAATGTGTTCACTAGGGTACCCTATGTAGGTGTAAGATATCAAAGGAAGTTAGGAGCTCCTTATGGAGATTAAATAATAAAGTGTTTTTAGCCCATGTTTTGTGTTATATGTACCTAGTCTTCCTAGACAATAGACTTAACGATCCTTGGATTGTACTCTGATGATGAATTATGTTTAAAATAATGAAATGTTATGTGTAAAAGCCTCATGTTGCTATATTTGGTATCAGAGGATGGTCTAGTTATATTTGGAGATTAGGAAAAGAGCACCTTAGTGAGAACCATAAGGATGAGACAAAGTATAAGCAAACAGTACTAAATTTTTGTGAGTAAAGAGTAAGTGGTTTATCAAGAAAATACATCCCTGTATAGATAAGAGAAGGTAGAGGTGGCTATGGCATAGATGTATCTATGGGTAAAACCCGAAAATACTACATTGAGCTAGACTCGAACGGGAACTGGTGCACGATAATCGTCCTTGATGCACTCTTGGTTATGACACTCCTGGGGGATATGCTTTGGTAGATTCAGGAGCTTTGTACAAACCATTATTAAGTGACAAAAAAAGATCATAAGAATATAAGTAATGAAATAGATCAAGGATAACCTAGCTATAAACCTAAGGAATCACAAGTTCGGATATAATTTTTCTATATACGTTTATCTTTTAATGTTCAAAGTTTCATTTTTATGATTAATATCAAAGTATTCAAGATCTATAATTATAACTTCTTTTTCATATTTAATGGTGGGAATATAAGATTACATTTCAACAACCAATGTGATAGGCAATGTGATGATTGTCCTAATGACATGCCAGATGTGACATAAGTGGGTGCTCAAAACATCATGGAAGTACTTTCTCAGTTGGATCGAGTTATGAATAATAACTCGAATCGAGTGGAACATCCCCCTCCTCCAAGGAAAGATCAAGTTGTCGTATAATCCTTTATGCGGAAAATGCCTCCAATGTTTAGCGGGTCTTATGATCCCCTCCTTACAGAAAAATGGATTAACTCCATTGAAACAGATTTTCTCTATCTTCTAGTGCTCGGATGAAGAGAAAGTTGTACTGGAAGTCTATCATTTTGATGGGGAAGCTGATCAGGGGAGGACATTGATCAACAATACAAATTCCCAAGAGGAAATTGATTCCATAGATTTGGAGGAATTCAAGAGGATGTTTTTCAGCAAATATTTTCCGCGAACCCTCCATCTCAAGATGGAAAGAGAGTTCCTTGGACTCAAGCAAAAGGAAGATAAGTCCATCGGTGCGTATGGGAAAAACATTACAAGGATTTCAAGGTGCACCTATGCCTTTTTCATGAACATCGAAAGCAAGGTGGTTCGCTTCTTTAGCAGAATAAAGTCAAGTTTACGAAAAGCATTGGTGATTCGAGACTTCGACAGTTATGAGGACATTGTCAGTTGTGGCCTCAAGGATGAAATGGAGATTGGAGACTATTAGTGGTCTCATGGGCCCAGCGACATGAAGTGGAAGATGGAAAACAACATGGGTGGTTCATGTAAAAAAATCCCATGATTGAAAGAAGCCTCACTTTCCCCTTTTCAAAAATTGTGGGAAGAACCATCCCAATAACTGTCTGAAGGGAACCAAAAAATGCTTCAAATGTGGAAAGTTTGGTCATCTGGCCCAGAATTTCCGAAGGGATATGAAAAATCCCACTAATGTAGAAGAAGAAAGGAAGGTTAAGATCAACACTCAGCCTGCAGTGTACTGTTTTAACAGCAAGGAGCTTGGGCATTATGGGAACAATTTCCCTAAGCCGAGGGTTGTTGGAGGCAATTAGAAACAACCTCCAAGGAAACAAGGAAGGGCTTATGATATCACTACTGCTGAGGTGGAGCCGGAAAACGATTTGGTGATAGGTAATATTGTTATTCATTCATGAATAGCGAAGGTACTACTTGATTCCCATTCAACGCATTCATTCATATCTTGCAAGTTTAGTAGAACTAGTCAAACACCACCTCAAAATTTGGGGGAAAAGTTATTTGTGAGAATAGAGAATGGGGAAATTATTGAATCCATGGTTTATAACTCCTCCCCGGTTAATGTTTGTGGACTGAACCTCCTAGAATATCTAGTCATACTTCCTTTAGTGGAGTTCGATGCTATCTTCGGCATGTATTGGCTATATTTGTACAAGGCCAACATCAATTGTTGGGAAAGGGAGATTACGCTTCACATCCCGAATCATCCGTCGCTTATTTACAAGGGCAAGGAGGAATATGAGTCTCTTTTAGAAGCATCGTCTCAAGTGTGGATATTACTTCCTTATGAGCATGCATATCTAGATCAAATGATTGAGACAAAGGAGATAATCTTGCTTGAAGACATTCCCATTGTGAGGGATTACACTGACGTATTCCCTGATGAGTTTCCTAGTCTTCCTTCTGACCGAGAGGTTGAGTTCTCCATTTAACTTATACCTGGATCTCTGCCATTCTCAAATAAACTATACAGAATGGCCACCGTAGATCTAGAAGAGATGAAGAAGTAGTTACAGTAGAATATAGAGAAGGTTTTTATACACCTGAGTGCTTCACCATGGGGTACTCCAGTCCTCTTCTTCGAGAAGAAGGATGAATCAATGAGCCTCTTCATTGATTATAATGAGCTCAGTAAAATCACTATAACGAACAAGTATCTGCTTTCATGGATAGATGAATTGTTCGATCAGCTTTGTGGTTCCAGTTATTTCTCTAAGGTGGACCTTCAGTCGGGATATCACCAACCAAAGGTGAGGATGGATGATATTCCCAAGACCGCCTTTTGAATGAGGTATGGACACTATGATTTCATAGTGATTCCCTTCGGACTAACTAATACTCTAGAAATTTTCTGGATTTAATAAATAGAGTTATTAGAGATTACCTTGACAAATTTGTGGTGGTCTTTATTGATGATATTCTGATATACTCTAAGAGCAAGGAGGAAAATGAGGAGCATTTGGAAACTATGTTAAAGAATTTTAGAAGGGAGAAGTTGTATGAAAAGTACAGTAAATGTGTGTTATGGATGGAGGAATTATCATACATGTGGAATGTTATCACCAGGAAAGGGATATCTATAGACCCCTCCAAGATGAAGGAAATTGAAGAGTGGCCGAGGCCAACTTCCGTAATGGAGATCCATAGATTTTTAGGTCAAGCTGGGTATTGTCAACAATTCGTGAAGAACTTTTCACAATTGTCAAACACAATGACCAAGATGAAATGGAAGGGAGTAAAGTTCCTCTTGACATAGGAATGTGTAGACTATTTCAAGGAGTTTAAAAGGAGGCTTATCACTGTGCCGGTACTAACACTCACTTCAAGTGGAGAACTATTTTTGGTTTATAGTGATGATTATAATAAAGTATTAGGTTGTGTGCTAATGAAAAATGATAAAGTGATAGCCTATGCCTCAAGTAATCCGAAAATAAATTAGAAAAACTATCCCACTTATGGTCTGGAGTTGGCGGTTGTGATCTTTGCATTGAAAATCTAGCGGCATTATCTCTACAAGAAAAAATGTGAGATATATACTAACCACAAGAGTTTCAAATTTATATTCACACATAAAGAGCCTAATATGCTCCAACAAAGATGGATAGGGCTCATCAAGGATTATGAATGCTCAATCCACTACCATCCTGGTAAGGCAAAAAGGGTGGCGGATTCTCTAAGTAGAAAGGATCATGTATCTTTATCAATGATGAGAATTTAAAAGGATATGATCTTCTTGGATTTTAAAAGGATGGACATGGGAATCATTAAGGGAGGAACATCATCAATCGTTTCTCAAATGATTTCTCAACCATCCCTCATAGAGAAAATAATGGTTTCTCAAGGAAAGGTTATTGAAATTCAGAAAAAGGTCGAAGCTATTAAAAATGGGAAATCCTCCGATTTTAAAATTGATGAGGAAGGAGTTGTAAGATTTGCGAAACAATTATGTGTACCATATGAGCCAGAGATAAATGAGGAGTTATTGGATGATGCACATAGTTCGAACTTCTCTATCCATCCTAGGAGTACCAAAATGTACCCTGATCTCCGAGAAGGCTTCAGGTGGGACAACATGAAGAAGGAGATTGCGGAATATATATCAAGGTGCTTGGTATGTCAAAAAGTTAAAGATGAGCGAAAAAAGAACAAAAGTATGATGCAGCCATTGCCTGTAGCTATGTGGAAATGGGAAAATGATACTATGGACATTGTCATGGGTCTCCCGAAGACGTCGAAGGAAAATATTGCGATATGGGTTGTGGTTGACCGACTAACCAAGACATCCCATTTCATCACTATTCGGGAAGATCTCTCGCTTGAAAAGCTTAGAAAGTTATATGTGAAGGAAGTGGTAATACTTCATGGATTTCCACTCTCAATTGTCTCCGACCACAATCCATGGTTCACATATAAATTATGGAGGAGTCTTCAACATGCCTGGAGTACTGAATTAAATTTCACCATGGCCTATCACCCCCAAACTGATGGCCAATCTGAAAGGAATATTCAGAATATTGAAGATATGATAAGACCATGATCTCTTGGATTCAAAGGTGGTTGGAATCAGCATCTCCCATTGGTTGAGTTCATATACTACAATAGCTACCACTCAAGTATTCAGATGGATCCATATGGAGCTCTGTATGGAAAGTGATGTAGAACTCCAACCTGTTGGGATGAAGATGGAGAAACAAATCTAATTGGACCCGATCTTGTCCAAGAGATGAAAGAGAAGGTTCAAGTCATCCAGAAACACATCAATGCTGATCAAAGTCAAAAAAATAACTATGCTAACAACCGTTGAAGGGACATGGAGTTTGACGTTGGAGATAAAGTCTTCCTTTGAATATCTCTATGGAAGAGAGTCATGCGATTCAGGAAGAAAGCGAATCTAAGCCCAAGGTATATTGCCCCCTTTGAGATCCTTGACCGCATATGAGCTGTGGCCTATCGGCTTGCAAATCTATTGAATATGGATCTAAATCATGATGTTTTCCACGTATCACTTTTGAGAAAGTACATACCTTATCCCTCACAAGTACTAAACTCAGAGGTGGTGCAGCTGGTAGATGATCTCTCATACGAGGAGCAGCTAGTAAAGATTCTGGATCAGAGAGATAAGGTTCTATGCAACAAGACAACCCATCTAGTCAAAGTTTTGTGGAGGAACCATATGTTTGAGGATGAAACATGGGAATTGGAGGAAGCAATGAAGGAAAAGTTCCCGCACCTATTTTTGGATTAGTATGTAAAAAGAAATTTCGACGGTGAAATTTTATAAAGGGGGAAGAATGTAACGACCCAAAGTTTTCAATAGAAATTTCCTTCTTATATTTATGTCATAAAATCACATGAAAACACGACATAATGAACTAATAAGTGATAAGTGACCCTTAAACCTAAGTTTGACATTTCTGTGTTTGGAATTTTGAAAATCTAACATACCCAGTTGTCTTCAAGATGATTTTTTGAAGTCTAATAAAATAAAAATAAATTTTGGTGAATATTTACCTACCCTAATGAATATTAACATACGTTGATGAATATTTACATACCCTAATGAATATTAACATCACCTATTATAGTATAAAAACAATATTTAAGTTGGAAGAACAATATACCTATGTTTTAGAATGAGTTAATGCATGTTTTGAATCTGGTTTTTGATAAAATATTATGATTTTAATTAAATATTAAAATAGTCATATTCTTAAAATTATTTTTGAAAAAATTTATTCATTTTTGGATTCTACATGTTGAAAAATGGTTAGGGTGAAGTTTTGAGATTTTTCTAAAATACTTGAATTTTTTATGAATAGTAAAAAGCAGTAATTTACCGTATATGTACATTATAAGATATATAGACTATTCCTAGAATCATGGATGATGTCACCACCATTTTTTGGGATTCACATGACCGATTTACTATTCTTGGTCATGGAATACTTACTATTACTTGTCTTGTGAAGAAAAAATAAATTAATGATTATAATATTGTGAAATCCCTCCTCTCCCCCACTATAAAACCCCCCTTCACTCCCTCTTCTCTCCAGTCATCTCAAGCATTGTGCCTTGCCATTATTCTGCCCAATTCTCTCCCCAAGGTCCTCCTCAGCATCCAATATCTCTTATCCTCCTCAAAATACCAAAACCTCTCCCCTTAAGAGGTTCTCAAAGGAGGAATTCTCAAAAGGTAAAATTCATCTTCCAGATTTTTTCTTTTCTTTTAAGTTCTTTTATTTTTGTTTATTTCCTCACCACCCTTCACACCAATAGTATGATAAATCCAGTAACATACATGTAATGTAATTTTTTCATTCTAATGGTATATTTCATTATCTTTTGTCCTTTCCCGACCCTATTATTTGAATGAAATAAAAGCACCGTTTGAGATGTGCTAATTTAGTACATTCAAGGATACCGTTTTATCAGTTTCTATTATCTTTAATTCTGGTCATTAAACCATTTGTGTTATGGTTGATCCAAATTATTATATATTCAATATATCCTATTTTTGGTACAAATGGAATTAAGTTGTAATGAAAAACACATTATTTGTAACCAAATCCACCGATTAAAAAAAACTGTAATCACTAAGGTTATATATATAATAATTTTAAATCACTCTAAGTAACCTAATTAAAATAAAAACCATGTAATACCCTAGATATGAACAAAATTATATATCATAAATTATGGACAACCACTTTCAACTTTCATATAATCCAAACATGAATATAAGTGAACCGATCTTTTAAATCCAAGTAAACAAATGAGCCTGAACAATGAAATTGAACCTTATAACTAATTGAAAAGGAATTGAATGAACTAAAAAGGGTCATAATTAATAAATTACATATAGAATAGTTTCTTGAAATATTAATTAATAATCATCATTTGTTTATTCAGGTCATTAATAACAAGTGGAGAACACCACCAGATTTGAGGTAAGGGATCCTCCTCTTTTCTCTCTAAATCAAGATTGTACTCTATAAAACACCTTTATATGTGTACTATAAAATGATGGGGTATGTTTAGAAACCTCCCCCATACATTCTTCTGTATTTATAAGTGATGATAAACCCCATTTCTCTCTCATCAATACCTCTTGGTCACAACCGACACCACGCCAATAAAATCCTAATGAATTCTACCCAAACTTTCTTCTATCTTTCAGGTTTCCTTATCATTATTTCAAAATGGTTTTATCATATATATTTATGTAAATATTATGAATTCTATATATTTTTCAAAGATTCTAATATCCAGACCCTTTCATCACTTTCTTTCTAGGATATACATGTTTTTGGAAGGTTCCCTCCTTAGAACTTTCCGACAAGCAAAACTGTTTTGAAAGGACTTTCCTAATTTTTAACCAAATTTCAAGTACACTATATACTTTGTCTTAAGAAACCATTGTCTTTATAAAATCTTTATTTTTATTATGAAAACCTTCTTCGTTCAATTCTAGTTTTATATAATATAATGTCCTCTTTTCTATTTGAAAATCTCTAGAGTGTTTCCTTAAAACCACATGAAAATGTTTTAATGCTAATGTTTCTAAAATACATTTCTAATATGTTTTCACTTATATTTGACACAAATTACCATGTTATATGACTATATTACCCTATTAATGTCTATGGATGATCTAATCCTTTCCTTTCTTGGACAATTTCATGATACACCCATTGTATATGTTTTATGCCCTGATTATGGTACCCAATTATTTCCATGGGTAACCTTATGTTTGTGTATGGTTGATTATGTATGATCGTATATGTGGTAAGAATATTTATGTGTCATGAATATTCATGAAAATTTTGAGATGGGTGCTCCCAGATAGCGCTCTAATGCATTGGTTAAATTTATGTTTCATGAGATTCGATGTGAAACGGGATTGGCGGTTATCCTTGACCCATACTAAAATGGGAAACGGGATTGGCGGTTAGCCTTAACCTGTACAAAAGATATCATTTATGAATCTTCCACATTTATATGATTCTATGTTTATATAATCCCCTGATTATATCAAATTATTTTATACATTTCATGCTTTGGAGATCATTATGTCATGCCTCCTAATTTATGTGTTTGAGATGTATCCTATGTTCTTTAACTTACTAGGATTTTTAGCTCATCTATTTGTTTATGTGTTCCCTAGGGTCCCCTATGCAGGTGTAAGAGATCAATGGAATTTATTATCTCATTATGGAGAATAAATAAAGAATTATTTTTAGCCCATGTTTTGTGTTATATGTACCTAGTCTTCCAAGACACTAGACATAATGATCATTGTCTTATACTCTGATGATGAATTATGTTTAAAATCATGAAATGGTATGTGTAAAATGCTTGGTTCACTATATTCATAGCTTAGTATACTCCAATTATGAATGGTTATTTAGTTTGGACGTCTTGTGGTCACAGATTAGCACACAAATGGGATTGATTGGGAATTTATATCCAAGTTACTAATAAAATTAGGATTTACAATTTTATATTCAAATGTTTATTTAGTTATGCAGATACATTTTTTGATCCATACTCCTATCAAATATTTCTACTCATGGAGGGGTAGGATGAAATTAATTAAATAAAAGACTGCATACAAGATGGATTGATTAATGGCATTGGGGTCATGCAAAGGTTCATGAATGGCAATGAAATAAACATGAACAATGTAAATTATGATTATAAATAAAACTCTTACTTGAAAAGGAGGAATGGGAATTGAAACTAAACATGATGGAGGGAGTTGAATGTGTTGAATAACGGAGGCTCTATGGCTCTTGGATTAATAAAAATGCACAAATAAAGATTCGGATAGTTTAAAAGGTGAAAGGGGGGATAGATTCACAAAAGAGATGAAAGGGATAAGAGAAGTATGTCCAGAATTATATATCCAATTATATTCCACTACATTGCTTATATAGGCATTTCTGGTCATGTCATGTACCTATGGTACACAATGTTTACCCTCAATCAATGTCTTTTTTCTTCGAATCTCCATCGGGGCACATTGTTCTCGTAGGTAAGGTTGTTTGACTAGGTACATGATGTAAATAGGTCATTCAAGACATTTACCTTGTCTATATATTATAATTTCCCATACTCTTTGAAAATTTCCTCTTTAGTAATTTTTCTAGATTCATGGCATTTCTAGTATAGTCAAGATGTGTATTGTTATTTACTTCAGGGTTCATGGCATGGTCACAACTTGGCTACATGGCATGGGTCAGGTTATGTTCCTCAGGTATATGCTGTGAACATAATAATGAAGACGTGTACATGGAAATTTTTGTACATTTTATTCCTTTTATTTCATTAAAACCTATGAATATTTTATTCCATAAAAATTAAACACATACCACATGAATTATCAAATAATTAAATGAAAAAATAAGAATAAATGAAATAAAATTATAAATATAGATTAGACCTTTAAATGATCATGCTTATTTAATACCATTATAAAATGAGGTAGAGGTGCTTGGAAAAATAAAAGAAATCATAAAATAAGTTTGTTGGTGAAAAATTTATGTGTTTTGTTTGTGATAATTTTAGAAAAAACACATTGGGAAATTTATTTTGGATGTTTTTTAATTGATTTTGATGAAGTAAGATTGAACATATGGATCATAATTAGATTGAAGAAGATCATGATATTTATAATAACAATTCTAATTCATAGTCAAAATATTCTTTTAATGTAATAAGATGGGTTACTATGAATATGAGTGTCTGAAGAGGAAACCAAATTAGGGAATGTGACAATACTATAAGCAAAATGATGTTGTGAAATCCTTTTCAACTACTCCATTAGGTGTTGGACCATCAAATGAACTAGTATCACATAAAATGTTTCTTTATTCATATTATACTAATTTCTAGTTTGATATAGATTCCAAAAATAATTTCATTTTTAAACAATTTACTTTAAAATTATAAATTTCACCTTAAGAAATCAATCCATCACATATAGTGAAACAACTAGGGGAAGTATTATGGAAAATTAAAATTATGTAAATAGACATATTATTTCTAGTGGAAGGACATTACCTGCACAACATATTTTTCCCTATAATTATTTGACATTTTCTTGGGAATGTATTCTATTTTTTAATCATGAAATGATAAATTATAGAGATAGAGAATTTATTTTCAAATTTAATTTCTTTTTTAGGAAATATTAAACCCATAACATTTATAATATATCAGGAAGCTGAGAAACAAGAAAATATTTGAAATGATTGTTATCCTTCACATATTATTGAAAACCAGGAAAACATTCTGATTAATGATGTACTTGTGGTAAATGATTATTTGGATCATTTTTGTGGTTAAAATAATTGTATTAAAAAATTGGGAAGAGGAAATTTATATTTACTTAGTTCCTGATTATAATACAATTTTAATAACCACTTATCGAATGGATCATGTAGATTTTATATAACTTACAAATAAGTATCATGATTTTCTAGATAACGTTTTATTTGACCATACAATTCACCATGGGGATCACGTAGTTTATATTTTAAAAATAAATATGGTTCTAGGAGGATTTTAATTGATTATAGAGTGTTTAATGAAATTAATACTAAGAATAAGTATCCATTACCTTGTAGTGGCGAATTTTTTGATCAAATATATGGATATTTGTGTTATTAGAATGTTTACATGATATCTAGGTACCACTTTCAGATGTCGAAAGAGGATGACATTCCAAAAAAATTGAACTATATATGTGCATTATGATTATTTAGTTATGATGTTTGGTTTATCAAATTCACCCAAAATATTTATGGATCTTAGGAAAAGATTATTCTATGAATATATAGATATGTTTTTGGTTGGTTTTATTAATGATTTATTGGTATAATCAAAAACTTATGGGGATCTTGAAAAACATTTAAGGATTGTTATTGAAACTCTTAAATAAATGGTGTGATGTGGAAAATATAGCGATTTTTATTTTTGGATAGAAATGATTTATTTTATTGGCCACGTTGAATGTAAATATATAATTAAAATTAAACACTCTAAAACCAAAATTGTTGATGATTGGAGAATACCTACACATGTTAATAATATTATTATTTTTTATGGATTAACAAAAAATTTCTATTGGGTTTTTTAATGCATATCACAATTATCTAGGCCACTATTATTGTTAAATAGAAAATGAGTCAAATTTATCTGTTCAAAGGAATGTGAGGATGGTTTTTAGTAATAATATTAGATATTTATTAATTCTCTACTTTTTTACCAAAAATTGATAAATAATGATTTTTTCCCTACATTGATTCTTTATTAACGGGACCTGGTTGTGTTCTAATGCAGATTGATCATTGAATTTCTTATACTTCACTTAAAATGAATCCCTATGAGTTAAATTATATTTCATGTTGATTGGAATTATCTTTTGTGTATTATTCATAAAAAGATTTCTGGAATCATGTATATGTGTGAAAATGTGAAATATATAATTTTTATAAATGTTTGAAGTATATATACACTCAAACGTAATTGAACAAGAGGAATAAAAAATTAATATGACTAATTACGGAGTATAGTTTCATGATTCATTATCATAGTTGAAAAAATAATGTGGTTTATGCTTTATGTTGAAAAATCACACTACATTAACCATGTTACATTTATACCATGGAAATTTTTGTAATGATTTTATGGATTCTTGGCTGAATGATATTTATATTGGAAATTTATATATTTTTATTCTAATATTAGTGGAATCTCCTCAATAATAATGAATTATGAATGTGAAAAAGGAAGACCATGAGTTACAATAAAATATATAATTTGATAAAAAGATAATTTTCTAAAATTTACCCTTGATAAGGATTGTGGTAAAAAATATGGGAAGAGTTTATGTTTTAATTGTCATTCAATGTTAAAGAAATGGGTTTTATGTGAAGCTCATAGTTCTCTATCCTCCATTCATCCTGATATCACTAAGATGAATATTGACCATCAGGAGTATTACTGGTGGAATTGAATGAAAAGATATATTGATGTTTTTTCCAGTAGTTGTTTGACATGTCAATAGGTAAATGATGAAAACCATCTACGGAAGGGGTTGTTTCCTAATTTTCTAGTTCTATAGAGGAAACTGAAAAATATATATCTGGATTTCATAGTGGGATTGGAAAATGTTTCTCAATGTAATAATGTGATTTTGGCTATTTTTTATCGAATATCTAAATATACATATTTTCTACCTGTTTGAGATATTCTTTTATTAGATCAACATTCCTGGTTGTATCTTACAAAGATAGTCATGTTATGTGGAGTTCCAAACTATACTTTATCTAATTGTTCTCTAATGTTCACTTTTAATTTTTTGAAATTCCTTTAGATGTCATTGGGAACCGAATTAAATTTCATAACTATTTTTCATCCTAAATTTGTAGGAGATACTGAGAAATGAATTTATTCACTAGAGGATAGGATTCAAGATTCTTTGATAGATTAATAAGGAAGTTAGAATCATTATATTTCATTAGTTGAGTTTTTTATAATAACATATTTCATTATGATATACATATGGAACCATTGGATGTAATATATGGAAAGTGGTGTTCAAATAAAGCAATTTGGGATGACGTAAGCAAATATAAATTTATGTAACCAGATTTAGTTGAGGAAATGCTTGACATATGAAGATGATCCAGAAACACGTGAGAACTGAATAGAGTATGAAGAAGAGATTTGAATATAACAATAGGAAATATCATTCATTAAAGGTATGTGATCATGTTTTTGGGAAAATAAATTAATTAAAAAATGTTTTTCATTTTGGTATGAAGTTATAGTTATTTGAATGATTCAATAGACCTTATGAAATCTTGGATAAAGTGCGACCAATTTCATATCTAGGAGCCTTAACTATATTTTAATCCAAGGTACATCCTATCTTTCATGTTTTGATGTTATGAATTTTTATGTATGATTCATCTCATTTATTTATCCAAGAAGTAGTTTATTTGGAATAGAACCTTTATTAAAGGGAAAACATTGTTCTTATTATTGACCATTGAGAGAAAATACGTTCAAACAGAGCAATTCATCTGGTTAAGATTTTGTGGAGATATTATACAGTTAATAAAGAAACAAGGGAATATGAAAAGTATTTGAATAAAATGTATCCCAACATCTTTCATAATTGAATCTAATTGTGAGGAAACAATTTCCAAATGGGATATAATTTAAAAAACAATGTTTTTATATTATAAATTTCTTTTATATTTAGTATTATATTTTATTAAAATTAAATAATTATGAAATACTAAAATAAAATTTATTTATTAATATGATTTCATAAATTGTTATGGTCAAAATAAGTTTTTTTAATTACAGAATTTTGAAATTAATTTTTCCATATCAATGTAATCTAAGAATAAATTTTTAAAAATATTGATATTTCGATAGTTTTTGGAAAATATAGGTTTTATTTAAAAACAATATTTTATTTATAAAGAAAAATCTTGTTATGGATTAGTTTAAATTTTTCATTGAAAGTTTTAATTTTAAATAATACTATTATGGTTTGAAAATTGATTTAATTATTTATTTTTGTATAAATAATTTTATGTCTAAAAATTGAATTTTTCTGAAAAAGTTATATTTCGTTGTGTTATTTCAATTTAATATTAAATTAAATTATATAACTTATATGTTTTGTATTTTGAATAATGGATTCCATATTTTCAATTAGGAGGAAAACAATTAGTAAATATAAAACTTTTTTTGGACGATGTGAATAATAACCTTAGTAAATTTTTTTACCACATTAAAAGGTAAATTGGGTAGTTAAAAGTATAAATAAATTGATAATGACTATAGAAAGTCCCTATAACATTTATCAGTTTTATTTTATGACATATATTCAACAATATTAATCTATCTAGTGAAATTATGATCACTGGGAGCCACTTGAATTATAATATTACATTTATAATACGTTATTTAATGAAAATTCAAAGATGGCATACTCATAGTTTTAGTAAATATATAATTGTTTATAATATTTAATCCTGAATTTATCCCCATCTAAAAAAGTAATCATAAATATAATAATGTTAATTTATTATGTTGGGGATTTATTAATATATTCTTTTATTATATATCTTCTACTTTTGAATTTTTTAAATGTTAATGTAACTAATTGTGTGAAATTGATATTAATGATATTTAAAAATAATAATATTTTATTAAATGATATTTAAAATTAATGATACATAAAGAATATTTTATTGATTAATACAATTAAATTGTTACTAGTTTTGAAATTTTAATTAAAACTCACCTTCCTTCCGTAATGATCATTAAAAATGGAAATGTGACTCATGTGTGTGTATTGCCTACTATCTCCATGATTGTAATGTAATTCATTTTTCGTAACCCTATTTAATATATGGATTTAATAGTATGAATTATTTATGATAATAAAAAAATTTCTATGAATATTATTATATGGATTAATTTAAAATGGATGGTTTGATCGTAGTCAACCAAATGAGATCATTTTGTGTTTATGAACATATTATTACCAAGATGACTGAGATAAACATAAATTATTAAAACCACGGTAATGAGTGATATAAAAGGAATACTAATTTTTTTTATGAATTACTAAATTAAACTATATTTTCATAATATTTTTATAAAGAAGACTCATTTAAAGTTACACTTTAAATTATTTATTCAGAAAATTTAAAAGAATGTTTCTTAAAAAACACAGAAGGAGTGGAATTACATTCTTAAATATCCATTTAATGTTTTTAATTAACCTTTAAATGTTTAATTTATTTTTTCAAATAAATTTTTTTCATTTATTAGTGTGCATATTTTCAAAAATGAAATAATATTTGAAAATTGGACTGTTATTTTCATTACAAATGTTTATAATGAAAGTCATATTTGTTATAATTGTTTTATAGTAATTTGGTGTTGGTTATGAGGATGAAAATTTATGAGATAATCCAAGGTTGGGTGAGCCCATTATATATCCCTAATGTATTAGTTGAATTGATGGAGTTACCAGGTTAGGTTTTCGTAAAAGATTAAAGAAATATAATATAGTGGATATTCCAAATGTAACCACGAAGGTTAATCTATATTAAGTTATGAGAAATATAAGATGTTTAACATTGGTATAAAAATTATTCCACAAGTTATCATTATTTTTTATAATTACTATAGGTATTAAGGTAACATATTATTTCATAATCGATGGTATGTAAAACATGGTTTATATATAAACGGTATAACATTTGTGAAAATGTTTTTATTCATGGACTAATAGTTTATTTAAACCATTTTAATGTTCCTATCTAATATTTTTCTATCATCCAATTATTTTATATTTTTTAATATGATATTTGATTATTATGTAAAGGAAGAGTTCAATTTTAATTACTTGATGATTTTTCATGAAGGAAGTGATTTAATATTTCTTTTTAAAAAAAAATCAATGATAAAAAACATATACCGAGTAAAAGTGTGCATGTTGTAATTATATGGTTATAATATTTTATGAATTATGATCTAATTCTATAAACTATGAACCAAATAGATATATTGGAATGTAACAATGTGAATTTTATACAATGTTACAATAATATTTAATCATTATGGTAGGTCCCTTACTATAGGAACCCATAAATCTCATCGAATATTTCCCACACACATTGTCCTTGCACATGATGTTATATTATGGACTTAACTTATGAAATTAAAATGCAATTTCTAGTGGAAAAATTTCATGATGCCTTGCTAAATGAGAATTATATGACTCATGTGAGAATAATGAGACTATACAAAAATAATTTCTTATCCTAATAATCTATGTATCTTCCAAATTTAACCCCCACACATACAATCTTCACCCCTGAGAAACACATGGGAAGGACTAGGTGTAAAACACATCCCATGTCACAACCATTTTTATTTAAACTACAAATACCACTTCCATGTCATATAACATTATGTTATAGAACAACTTCCAAGTGACATGAGAATAATATGTATCCCTATCATATGAAATGAACATAGGATACCCTATATATGACATGTATGAAATGTTACCAAACCACTTAAGAATCCCCTAAGCATAACCGCAAACCATTCATTATTTTTACACATTTCACTGAAAATTAATACATACCAAACAATGTTAAATTACTTGGATTGATCGTATCATTTGAAATTAAACTATTCACTCAAACTACATGGGTTTTTATCAAAATATCCTAATAGAGTATATCAAATACCCCTTTTTTGGACCATTCATAACATTTATGGGACATCTCCATCATGTTAAATCATGATACCCAAACACCACCATTAAATCTATCAATATTCCTTATGAGGGAAATAACTTCAATGTGTGATCATCTCACCACTAGGGGACATAATTTAAATCACCCATAATATTAATTTCCAAACAAGACAGTGGCATTTCCATGTGATACTAACCCATATCAAACTCAGTACTTGATGTGTACAAATGGGAAATATCCCCACAAGACAATAAAAATTGACCAACTTATCCCCACATGACATTAAATATATAACCCATCTATCCTGAATTTTTTTTAACCTATTAACATCTTAATACAAAAATGATAGGCCCATGACTAACCTATAACCACATGATGCTAAACATATGACCAATATTTCCTCAAATGATGTTAAATCAATTACTGACATATCCCGTCAAAAAATTAATCCTTTGTCAATTTCCAAAAAAGATTATAAACCAATGATTGTGTCACAAAAATACTATAAACATGTGACGATGTCCCTAAAAGTCTTTAAAATGTTACCACATCCACACAAGGATTTAATCTTATGTCCCCCCACCAAAAGCTTCAGAATATCTACCACATTGGAAGAACAAGAGAATCCCAAAGCAAGTATCCTTGGATGACCCTAGTCCGTGGTGTGAATAACCCCTAGATGACATTAGAGTCATTGGGTTATTTTCTAAGGTTCCTCGTATATGAGATTACGCTAATATCCAATAAATATAACATTAAATATGTGAAATACTACCAAAATCCATAGATGTAATGATATGACCAATGTAATCATTAACAAAAAATAGTTTACTTATCCTGGAATACTAATTTCCATTAAATGGTGTCTACCTCGATATGGAATAAAAAATGAGCTTCATGAATATGACTTAAATTGTTATAAAAGACTCAGTCTAGGAAACATGATCAAAGGAGGAATCCATGGATGTAGGATCTGACCTTCCATCATCATGTTATGATCAATTACATGAAATCATCAACTATTGTGGTATAGGATGCACACATTTTCAGTTTAGAAATTCTTTTATGATGGAAAAAATGGACCAGGTCTGACCATTATAAGGAAGAAAACAGCTTCGGGTGGGGAAAATTCCATAGTAGTATGTTGTCAACCCAATGCACAACCCTAAAAAATGAATCAGAAAATATATATTTATATGATAAATCCTTCCCATTTCATTCTTCTCTTGGTATTCATGGAATTTTCATGTAATATTATAAATTTTCTTCTTTATGGAACTAAAAATGATCACAAATTATTTTTTAATAAAATAAATCATTATTTCCCCAATGGTCATTAATATTTTTTTAATGTCTAGTATTTTCTTAAAATTCTATATAGAATTTTTTAAAAAAATCCATTAATTTTAAAATATATATTTTTATATATGAAGGATCTTTAATAAAAATAATTGAAAGAAATATTATTGTTATTTTCTGAATGAATTTCCATTTACTTTTTTTATAAAATTTGATAGGAATCATTATTTTAATAGACACAACATGAATTTAATTTCCCTTAAAAATTAGTGATAATTATTTTGAAACATATGTTTCATGTTTCCATAAATATTTTTAATGAATATTTGTTATTAAATATTTTGGGAATATTTTTATTTAAATAATTTATTTCAAAAATAAAATGATATTTTCCTTAGAAAACAACCGAATTATATTTTAATGAAATATATCGTCTATAATAACATCCATTGATGATACTGATTTTATATTTCAGATATGATCCTATGATATAATAATCAATATTTATTTTGATAGTTTATTATATAAAAGATGATATGATTTTGAAACAAGTTTATTTTATAAGGGACATGAAATGATGAAATTAATAGATGATTATGAAACATGATTACCATAATTAGGATGAAATATAATGATATTATTAAGGATTTTTACCTTGGGGCACGAATATATATGGGTTTCATTATGTGATGGGTGAACCCATAAATATTTAGTCCTTTAATGCACCACCTGAACAATGTGGTTCAACTAATGTTTCAAAAACAATTGTGTTTCTAACAACACAAAAAGAACATTGGTAACTTGATAATTAGATTTAACATGTTCCATTTGAATGACACCTTAATCATATTATTTGTTCAAATTATGATATATTATCTCAATATTATTGGAACATGAGTGTTTGATAAGATTTTTCGTAATATCAATCTTTCTCTTATAGTCACAATGTGTCTCCATCAGCTGTTTCACCTCATATACATTGTCAATAAGTATCTACTTTATCCAAAATAGAATATTTCATGCATTTTTCACATCTAAATACTCTATTTCAATACTATTATGAGATGTTATTTATTTTTTATTGATCTAATATCCCAGAAATTGGTTTCCGATGAATAATTTACCACCACTAGTTGACATTATATCCTCCAAATCTCCAACCTATACAACATCATAAAATATAGATAATTCAGTATCTATTTTTACAACATAGTGTAAGAAAATATTGAGAGTACCTTGCATATACCTCATGATTATTTTAATTTCATCCATATTCTCTTCCTTAAGATGACTTTCAATGAAATTTTTTAATAATGCTAAAAATATAGTACATGTATTTCCTACAGTCATGTTTAATAATAATTAAATGATACTCATGTATATGGTGGGATCCAAAGAGGTCCCATATTAATTATGTTGATGTTTTTTCCCAACCATAATCTATGTTGACATTAGTTTGGAGTTGACTATTTTGTATTTATTTAGGATATGTCATACATATATTTAGTGAAAAATGATCATAAAATCCTTCTTTTGACTCACCTACAACCCAAAAAATTATGCAAGTTCACCAATCATGTACATTTCAAATTCTAATTTCATGTTATTATAAAATTCTTCCATTAATCACAACCTGCATCTTCCAAAATTAATATCATCCACATATGTATGAATCTTAAATTTATCATCATGACATTTCTTCAAATTGATATTATAGTTGTCAATGCCACTTATAGATTATATCATCATCATATAAGCATGTAGTAGATAATAGAATTATCATAGATCCTTTTTTAAAACATATATATATATATCCTAATTTAATCAAAAAACATTATTTCATCACTTCCAACATATATCTCACTAGTTATTCAATGTAGAACTATTCTTCATGAAACCAATTTATGAATGGTATTTTGACTTCGATTTGATTTAATATACACCCTCTTTAAATTTCAACGTAGTAGAATATCCTAATTTACTTCAGTTCACTAAGTGTAGAAAACACTTCTACAACATCAATTCCTTCTACCTATACATAGTCTGTATACACTATGCATGTCTTGTTTATGATCACTTTCCCATGATTATAAAATTTAATTTTCAAGGTCATCACTATTAAAATAACATTGTTGTTTTATTTTATATTAACAACATACCACTTCTAGTTCATGTCTATTTGATTCATTCCATCATTCATGTCATTAAACCATGATTCATCTTTCATTTATTCTTCAAACGAGGTTGGTTTCAAAATTGGATGAGATATATAATGTGATTAATTCCTCAATACCCTTATCTATGTCGATGAATTCCAATACCCAAGGATGTTGGATTGATCATATTCTGATATTCTATTTCTCATATGAGGTTTTCATATAGTTCTTCAGTAATGGTTTCCTATTCTGAATCTTCCTCTTAATCACTATCATCATAATGTGTGCCCTGATTTTTTTTCATACCTTCTATAGTTTATGTATTCAAATCTATCCCATTCACACCTCTAATTAACTATTCATCTTCAATCATATCACAATTTTCAATAATAAAGGAAAATATGGTCTTATCCTCAATGATCTGGATATTATTTCTTTCCTCAATCATTCTAGGAGGATTATTGTAATATTTCTAGACTTTACAATTCAATGAGTATATATGGAATATTCCCTCGTCGGTAGAATCACTGAACGTGCATTGATTTCCATGGTTGTTTCATATAAAAGATTTACTTCAAAAAATAAAAAATTATTTTGGAAATATATTCCTTCCATTCCATATCACATATGGATTCCTCATCTATCATATAAAATTCCCTACATTATTTCACTTATACAGCACCACATGAATAGACTTTTTCCATTAATGTTGAGAGGCATAACTCTAAATATACAATTTTCTATCCATATTCTTCACCTGTATATTTATGGATTACACAACCCCATTTTTTGAGGGGTTATCATAGAATTAACCTCATTATTTATCACATTTTAGAGAAATTTGAATATTTAATGGATGTGTATTTTGTTCCATTGTCCGATTAGAATATCTTTTTTGTGTTCCCAGTTTTATTCATATCTCTTTGATGATAACTCTTTAGGAATTAAATCATTTTCTATTTAGTATACATAAGAGTCAGATACACAATTCTACAATAATAATAAATAATAATATTGAATTAAATATCTCCATATGGGTCATCCACATTTTTTAGACTACACATGCATATTTTTAAGTGATTTGGAAGATTCAATTCTATTTTTTCATTATCCTGTATATAATCTGAAACATATTTCCTCAAAATAAATAATCAAATTTAATTTATGGATCAGTATTTATATTGGGAATGAAAATGAAAATATTTATATTTGATATTTTTTCCATGTGTTATTCCTTAAGGTGACCCAACCTCTCATACCATAAGTTGTTTTCTTCTTCAACAATAATGAACTATGTTTTTTATTTACTATAAAATTAATATAAATTTACATTGGTCATGAAAACATTCCTGGAAAAATTAATATTGTTTCTTCTAATAGTTCACCCCTTACAATTAAACATAATTACAAGTCCTAAGTCAAAACATAGACTCACACTCAAGATATTGTGACAAAAATTTTCCATATATAGAAATTTTATTTCCATTAGCTCATCATTTTATAATTCTTTATTTTCACTTCATTTTGGCTTTATGGCACCATAATTGAGGAATATTAATGTTTCATCAAACATTTTAATAATATTTTTCAATAATTATACATTTATTAAAATATGGGACAAATATCTACTATCAAGAATCAATGTTATATTGTTCTTTATAGATTTTGGAGGAATTTCTACTAGGTTTTCTTTCTCATTCTTATTGATTACCTATAATTATATTACTAATTGAGTGGAGGAAACAAATTCATCTCTAGTCTATTTTCAACCAAAATCATTTCACTATACTTTTATTCTTCTTCCAATGGACAATACTTGTTTTCAATGTAAATTCTACTCTATTAAAAGTTTTAAATTGTCTCACAGTTCATGGGATATTATTCAAAATATTCCAATTCCTACAATTAATAGTGTTATAGAAAAATATATATTAGTGAAAAATATTGTCCATATAAATAACATCTCATTTATAATGAATTATTTTGTCTCATTCTTCATTTTTGTCCTTGAGATGCTTCCCCATTCACACATCTCATTTATTTTTCATAGTAATACATAGTATGCTCCATAAAGGTGTATATTTGACATTTTATAAGATGAAATATTCTATCAAGTCCATTCCACTACATGTCCCATTATTTTTTAAATGTATTTGGCTAGAGAACCCTTATAATAATATTAGTTTTATTTGAAAATCTATTCCTTATTTAGATTGAATATTAATCTGTTAAGACATCATGTGAATCTAGAATATGTTCAACTATATGTTTCCCATTACTTTTCCTCATCCCATTTACATCCTTCTACTGTTATGTATTAAATACAATCCCACATTCCCAACAAATATAGGAATTTAATTATTAAATAATTTATATACTACATTTGAGGAAGTTAATGTCATTAAAAAATATCTTCATGAATGAATCTTCCAAATGTAAATTTTAGATTTATTTCCCTTGATTTTGACTCAATTTCCAGTTTACAACATAATGTAAAAACATTTTCATCATGTCCCTAAACTATTTTATGATTTTTATCCACCATTAATATATGTTCATTGATAACTTTTTCCTTCTCCTAAGTACGGTGTTTAATTTTTTCAACCATATTCAATCATTCAATATTTGTTAAATTTTGCTATATATCACATTCAAATATATTATTTTCTTATTCAGGATAATCCTCATACTCTGATTACTCTTTCTACAAGGATTATAAATTTACATTTTTCTTTGTTTGAAGGACATGATCATCAAGAGAACCCTCATTTTCAAGCATGATATGAACAAGAATGATTGAATAATAAGCATCTTATTTTTTAGGTTTTATATATTTTATTATATCCATCATGGATTCTTTAGAATTATGAATTGAAACTAGTTCAACATCTTCCAAAATGTTTTTATCATCCTTTTTCTTCTTTTTATATGATGAAATATTTCAATAGTTAATTTTCTAGTTTGAGGTCCCCCTTTTGAGTGAACCTTTTCTTGGAATTCAACATTGTTTTTTTATAAAATTATGCATCATCGAATTTCATTGAGAATTGAGCATAAATATTCACTAATATTATACATTAAAAACAAGGAAATTTATTTACTACTTCAACTCACTATTTTCCATTCATTATTTTCCTGGAAAAAAGTGAAATAAACACATATTTTTCATCAAATCAATAAAAAATAGTTCTATAAATCTCATTCTTCCATGGATTTGTATTAAATTTCCTTTATTACTTTTGTTTTTTCATCTTCCCTTTTTAATAACAATATATAATCCACCAGACTACTTATCATATAATCAAGAGAATTTTTAGACATATCTATTTCTTCAAGGCTTGAAACCTTTGGACAATAAATATGTTGTATCCTTCTCAGTATTTTCTTCACAATAGAAATATCCTTAATTTCATCCATATTTCCTCAATTAGCTCCAACAACATTTGATATGTGATTAAATAAAAATTTTACATTTTCATATAGATTCGTTTTCAAATCATCTAATTGATTGTTACATACTTGAATTATGGCCTCTTTTACATCACTATCACGTAATTATATATTTTATAGTTCCAAAAAAATGAAATTGGTTGTATTAATACTCACCACCATCAAATAGATTCGATTAGGTACTGCTAAAATAACATAATTTTCTTTTTTGGCATCATTAATAAGGTTTTTTTCTATCTATTTTAGTCATAGAAAGACCATTCACGTCATTTTACTAAATTCAATGATTTTTGGAATAATTAACATCCATAATATGACATTTTAGATGAAATATCATCATATTTATCAAAATATGGATCATTTTTTCATTAATGTGTAGAACTCCCCTAACAATACATAGATTTTACATTTAATCCATAGAAGATAAAATTAAAATCTATAACTTTATCCAAGCATGTTATACCACTTGTAGCACCCAATTACACCTTGATAGGTGAAATACGAATTAGGGTGTTAAACATTCCTTCAAATGACATTGATCTTGTCCCACTATGTTTGGAACATGATAAAATTGTCTAACAGAATATTATAGTTATCAAATAACTAGATGAATAATTAAAAAGACCAAAAAATAGTTTTTATTTTTAACTATTATTGTCTATTAAAATTAAAATATAATGATGTTGAATCAGTCATACCTAAATCCAATATGTGTCACTGGTTATTTTTTATTAAAATTTTTTGTACACAGTCACTCTATTCTCAGCGCATTACCATCCCAATAATTTTTTTGGGATAGTGCACTACCTCCCTTCGACCACTAACATCGACTCCCCATTCCTCACTCTATTGAGTGAATTCTTAATTAATTTATCAACTTAATTGTAAGATCAATTAATTTTCCTTTTATGTCTTTTTCCCTTTTTATCATGAGACAATTTATAAAACATAGTCTATAATAAATTTATTAGGAAATACTAATCACTAGAACATGATATTCGACAATAATATTTGCGAATCTCTCAACCTTGGTGCACTGCCCTAAAATTTTCATATATATATAATCCATACTGAATAGACTACCTTTCATGAAGTTCCCAACCATTATGATGCTTGGAAAATTTTGGAACTCTACCCATCTTTAATAAAAATAATTTTCAGAACATATTTAGAATTATTCCATAACCATTATTTTCTGGAATATTGAGTTAGAATGGTTTTACATATTTTCCAATTATTTTATTAACTAATCCCCATCACAAAATCAGCATGTTTCACCCATTCTCTAAATTATCTCTATCTATAAAAGATGAGGGTGGACACTTATTTATAAATATTTCATTTCACGAATAATTATGTCTCATCAAAACAATTTTAAAAACCTCAACCTTTTCATTTTGATCTATGGAAGTTACTATATTCATAATTATTTTCATTGTCACAATAGATTCACATCATCCCATCACGACTCATCTTTTTTCACAATGCCTTCTTTTTGTACTATAAATCCTTCATTACACCAGATTCTTTCATAAGGCTTCAAATCTTCATGAATCTATAATCTTCATGAAACCCATTCTGCTAACATATAAATGAATATACAATCCTAAAAAAGTATATTTCATGAATCTTCAGTTCTTACAAATTTTTATCTCCAAAAAATTTTAAACCACTATTAAATGAAACCGCTTTTAACACTAATTCTTCGTTCATGGTATGATTGCATTCCTTGAAAGCTCTATAATCAAAAATATTTTTGATTGAGAAAAATATAGAACACATTATATTTTAAGATATAAATTTACATGGATCCAATAATATTCTTAATGGTTAATTAATATGAAAAATGTATTCCTTATTTTATCGTGGTATCCTAAAATTATTTTGAAGGGGAATTCATCTAAATGAATAAATTTATCACCTATGATGTGTTTTTTTCATTGTAACTATGAAGTGATGGAGGAACCTTTGTGTGAAGTGTACAAAATGGTATGACTTTTTATTAATATATAAACTAATCCCAAACATTTATTGATAATGTTTTTAATGTAAAATTTTTACTATGAGATAGTAATAATTAATAACAAAGAGTTGGCTCCCACATTGTTGTTGAACATTGTAAAAACATGTATGTTCCTCCATATGATTTAATTTATTTATTAACCATTCAAAATTTAATTTTATTATTACGATTCTATAATTAGATCATAATATTTATTAAGGTGTTTTATTAAATGAAAAAACAAAATTATATATCATGGTATACAATAGTTCACCTCACAACCCCTTCTTTATATTAATTTAATTTTATGGGACAAAAAATTGGCATCTAACTATATGTTTACTACTATTATATTATCATAGTGTTAGTGAACATGTATAATATAAACATAATGAATGGTAGAGAAGTTCAAAAAAATTATGGAAAAATTTTCAATGGTATTAAGATTGTAATGTTAATAAATTCGATGTCATTAAGCCATGTAGTTATTGATGGATACATTGTGGTGTTTGAACAAATTAAAAGGTGTGATAAAATGTAATTTTTTATAAAAGGAACCTTGAGGGTTAGGGAAGACCCAAAATTAAAATTTTATGTCTCTCTCGATGAAATAGTTGACCAAAGTGAAGGGATTAGAAACTACTAATGAATTTTGGATAAACATTAAATCAATAATGAAAGTGATGTTAAAGATAAAGAGGACATGATATGAATTTGGAGTGGAATGTTTTATGAAATAAATAAGGTCCACAATAAATCCATTGATTGTTACTACACTTGACTAGATTAATAAGTGTGAAACATAAGATAATTTTGATTAAGTGTGGATAAAATAATTATTATAATGAATATCATGATGAATATTCTAAACCTATTTTACTAGAAAATTTATACTCTTTAATATATGAATCTTCTATCATTTTATTAGTCACACAATATCATAATACCTATGAAATATGAAAAAAAATCAATTAATATAAATGATAAATATTAAATATTTTTTCAAGATAAGATAAATTTTAATCTAAATGAAGAAGAACCTAAACATTATAGTGAGTCTAATGATGATAATTATTATACTAATAATGAAGGAATAAGAATAGTTTTAATAATCAAAAGAAATTATATAAACAGAAAATGACATTATAAGGGTAAATTTTTATAGAAATCATACATTTATTGTGGGATTAGATAGTTTGTTCTAGATTTTACTAAGAATAAAAATAATAATTTTCATACTGATGATAAATTTGTAAAAATTATAACAAGAACATAGTTATATGATCTATATTAATGAAAAAAACAATTGAAATGATGAATAAATTAGCATGAGGAAAGATAATTTATTTTTTGTGTAATGAAAAATATGTGGATAGTTCTTACAGAATCTAATCAGATGATGGATAACCATTTAAAATCATGAATTTAATGGAACATTTAAAAAGAAAAGAAATAACAATATATATTAATGATGACCCATATATGACACACATACATATATTTTTGATTCATAATTATCTTATGAGGAATATAATTATTAATGGATGTTTGTAAATAATTTAAGCAATATGAAAGGAAGAAGGTTTGATAACACTATTAATCAATCAAAAGATATATTGACAACATTGAAAGATAAAATAAATTTAATATAAAGGATCTCGATCAAGATATTATCAATAATGAACAACATGAAAAATAAAGGATATAATATTAATAAATTATAAATACTGAATCAAAATTTATTATAACTTAAAATGAGTAAAATGTTATGTATTAAGTCATCATAAAATCTGTTGATGTTATGGATCAATAACTTAAAACGTGTTAATATTTATAGTGAATCAATTCATGTTAAATATATAATAAAATTTTTTCATAAATATTAGTATATTTGGATTAATGTGTATGATTTAACTCAAAATATATAAAAGTATATTGTAAAAAAATGATGAGGATATCATATCTACATCAATAAAATGAATAATATAGTAATAAAAATTTATCCTCATTGAAGAAAAATAAATATCAATGGATATCTATAAAAATATAAAAATAATAAATAATTATATTTTAGATAGAATTATCTATTTAAAACAATGTTTGTATTTAGGGAAATTTCATGGTTTTGATGTATTATTGAACAAAAATTTAGCACATTTTGTTAAAAAAATTCGTTAACATGATGAATTCATGAGTCAAGGGTGGTAGCTTGGAAGTGAAAAATAATTAATCTTTAAATAAGAATTATTTAAAAAATTTATAGCCCTCCCAACAAAAAAGTTGTTGGAATATACAATGGAATTATATGTAATATTTTAGAGAAAATGGAATTGACTATAAAATTACATGATAAATAAAATATGAATGTTATCTAACAATAAAAAGTGAATTGAACATGATATGAGAATTGTAGAATTAAAATAATTCTCAGTGTAAGATTCACTAAAACCAAAAAAGAGAGGTAAACCATGAATCATAAAATGTAGGAGTTATTCCCATATGGATTAAGTCACAAGAATGATAAAATGAGTTTAATAACATGATGTATGAGTACTCTATTTTAAAATGAATATTTTTTTTTGACTAATGGTGTATGGACTAGAAAAATTCAATCTAAATTCTTGTTATGAAAATATTTTCTTTTGGAGGGAATAAAACATAAGTTTCTAAATGTAGTTTACTATTTTATAAAGTTATTGAATTAATTTTTCAAAATAACTATTCCATAATCATAAATATAATACATTTAAAAGTCAATACTAGTGGTGAAACAATAAGTGTAATCATGTTTCTAATTGGAAGCTCATTAAATTCACATTATAAGTTTTACAATGATGATAATGACTAATATAATATAATACATGGGTATAATTTTTATAAAAACATGATAAAAATTACAAACATGAGTTTTAGAATGACCTTTTAAATAGATAAAGGGATTGAGAATTAGTCTTTTAAATATGACTACAATGTGAGATGGTTCCAGATATAGACAATAAAGTGTAAATTACATCAAATGGACCACTATAAGTTATAAATTAAAATTTCTAGTTATCCTATGAGGAAAAAATTTACCAATGGTCATCCTTATTTAATTATACTTTTTTTATTATTATAAAAATATGTCTAATGTTTACTTCATGAATCATAAACTATAATCCATAAAAATGTTTAAAATCATCAAAAGTAAATTTCAAAAGTTGTATTGTGTTAATATAAAAATGATTTGATATTATAAGTGAACGAAGTAGTCATGTAAATCCTTTGACATATAAATTAGAATATGAAGGAAGAAATCAATAATGTAGTTCAACATGAACCCTTAATAAATAAAGTTTTTAAGATGAAATAAACATTTCTTCACATGGGAAGAAACATCCCAGATGATAAAAAAAGTTTCATATTTATTTTGGATCGAATCCTTGTATAGTGATGTGAACATTGAATATAAATTCATCATGATACTCATGTCTCAAAAGTCATTATATGAAATATGATAACTCAAAAAATCACTATCAAATAGTTTATGTTTTTCGGAGTCCCATGTTACATGATGACAAAAAATAAAAATCAATTCATGTTTGAATATAGAGAGGGTGGGTTGATTATTAATGGATACCATTCCTATAATAGTGTGTACAAATTCTAGATAAAAATATAAAAAACCGGTAGATTGTTTACCTGTCAAAATTAGATAAATTTATCACATAAAAGGTTATTTTATTAAAAAATAAGTAGAAACTATTGTAGATAGAATCCTACAGATTCCCAAAAAATAGGTTGTGGAAAAAAGATGTAATATGAAATTTAAAGGTGATATTAACTAAGATGTGGATACTGTTGAAAAGGAATCTGGGGACCAAAGTCAGAGTAATTAAAGGAAACTGAAACTTATTGATTTTTATAATTTTAATGGAAAAATAAATTCGATGAACATTATCTAAAAAATAATTTCATAAACAAATACTCTGATAACAAACATAATCATTATAAATTTAATGTTGAAAAAATTATATGAAATTTTTTTATGTAGATTTAGGATGATATGACATATATTTTAGAATTAAAAATCGTAAAATGTATGTTATTGTATTTTGTCATATTATGTAATATATTATGAGGAATTTGTTAAGTGGTTTTAAATGGTGTAATTAAATGGTATATAATCTTATATTGTTGTAGTGACCATGATGATAACAAAATTAGGTCATAACTTTGGTGATTCATTGAGATTTCATGAAATTGATTAGTAGCATTCTATACCTAAAATTTTTCTATCCAGATGTTTTTTTGGTAAATTATATTCTTGATCTTCATGTTATCCAAAATAATTTCATATGATGGAAACTATGAATATCATGATATATGTTAGGAATAAATTGAATTTCAACGAAATGTATTGAAACTTTTTTAATTTTACATTCCCTGGATTTACATATTCTGACTGGGCATGGAATTATGTTAAATATATTTCCACTTCAGGTGAAACATTATAACTTGGGGAATATTTTCCTTCCTGGAATAACAAGAATTAATTTTCAGTGCCATTAAGAAAAGATAATATTGATTAAATAATAGACACAAAATCTTATAATAAAAAAATATAGATTTTGGTTAAATGAGTTGAATTTAGTGGTAAGGTTTAGAAGACAATATGCATTACCATTTATAGTAAAAGTGTTATAAATCATGGAAATAATGTAGCTACAATTGATAGAGCAAGGATCATTTATAATTTATATAATTTCATGCTGTATAAATTGGAAGAAGGTGATGTGGAAGTACAAGTTTTGTATCAAAATAAAAAGTTTCATACATTTTGACAAAATAATTACATAAGGATATTATCTATGGACAAAAGATAAAAATTCCTATTTATACGTACCCAAAAATATAAATATATATCGACCACTACCCCTCAAGGATTTTAATTTTTTTATTAATTAAGGTGAATATAAGTGATTGAACTATTTCTTATTTTACTATGTGGATGAATATAATTTATGGTGTCTGTACACATATTTTGTGTTTCTATCACTATGGTCATCATAAAATGGTTAAAAACATAAGGTGATATGGTGGGGGTTATATGAAATCACCAATTATATCACATCCCAAAAACATTCTTATCATTAAATTATGTAATTAACTAAAACCAATACCATATTATATGTTGTGGTATCATGATTCATATTATTTGAGATATGTTGTGATTTATTCTTTATAGGGATTACAAATTTCAGTGATCTGATTGATAACATAAGTGGGAGTTAAATTTAGTGGAAAACATATCCAATGTAGTGGATTGATGTATCACATTTAATTGTTAAATTTTTCTCTAATTTCTTTCATCATATTTTACAAATTAGTGGAAATTAATTTAGAATTCATTCGAATGTATTTATATATTTTATTATATATTTATCTTTTAATTAGACTTAATTCATGATTTTATGAAATACTTTTGAATTTTTTTCCTCCATAATGATCCAAAACTCTTATATGTATCAATTATTTTGATCTTATATGTTTATCACCTCATAGATGCATAATAATTATCCATTGGTTCTTATTCACTTAGTTTTTTCTACATAGACAAGATATAACTTTACATAAGAATCAGGGAAAATCAATTTCTTATCTATGTAAGCATCAGTGTCTTATTAAGGATGATTTGAGTCTATTTGATGATAATTTATTGATTTGTAATGGTTAATTAGTGAGACTTAATGGTTATTTGTAATATTATTATCGATGGATTTATTAAAAAATATAAAATTTTATCCGATTGGAAATCGATATTGCAAAATTAACATCTAAATAAGAAATAAAAAACCTGATTTTAAGAATTTGTATTTAATGGTCAAAACATTACATATAGAATTTCATTGAATTAGTATTAATATTTAATGGTTCCACTTCCATGATAAACAATATCAGTATTGAGAATAATTATATGAGAATAACTCAAAATAAATTGAGAATTTCTCAAAAATAATGTTGATGAAAACTAGAGGATTCCTTGTTGTTATTTAGTAATAAATTACAATATAATAAATTTTTAATGATGGTACTATTTTTATAATTTATGAGTAAATTTTTTGAGTTAGGTTTCGATGGGAGTTGTGACACAAGCAACCTCTTCATATAATGATCAAATGAAAAAAACTAGAAAATAATATTTTTTTAATAAATTCATTATTTAATTACTTTTATGTGTATGTAATGATTACACACACATTTTTCTATATTTTTATTAATAGTAAATAAATTGTAAGACAAAAATTGTTTGGTTATCATATAATAAAAAAATAATTATTTTTTATTTTATTTGAAATGAAATCATCAGATGATTAACCAGATGATGAACTTTATGAAAAGTGAGTGATATATTGTATTGCTAAAATTGAGTATTTGATAATTATTATTGTAAATATTAGTATCCAACAATATTTTAACACACTAATATAGTTATATTTAATATTACATGATAAATTAATATTCCTCATATATAGGAAATGTTCTTTCATGAGTAAAGTGAATATTTTTACATGGAAATATCAATGATGTCAAAAATTTGAAATAATTGGAAGAACGAAATACTGACCATCAATTGCTCACAATTGAAAATGTGTCTAAAGTTTAATGAAGCAAAATAAAAATAATAAATTTCATAAGGTGACGTTGAATAAAATAATGATAATCTATATATTCATACTTTAATATTTTAGATAATGAACTACCAGAAGCTAAGGTTGTGGCTACCTAAAAATTACAAGCTATATCCTGCAATATCGAGTTTCTTAGAAGAAGGATGAGTAGATCTTCGCATTTGTGTGTCCATTTAAAAGACCTATATATTATCAATATTATAATAATGGTTAAAATTGGTGTCCTTAAGAAATTATTTAAGTAATAGTTATCTTAATTTAGTCTTTTCTCTTTTAGTGTGTCTTTTTTATTATAGTAATCAAGATACAATGGAACCTACTAAAGAAATTTAATTGTTGTGAAGAATGTTTCATGGTATAATATTTCATCGAAACATATATATAGATAAACATATATTAGTGCAAACTCTATAATATAGGACTAGCATCTTCTATTTTAAGTATTAGGGTGTTACATATCTGGTAAAAACATTTTTCTTTTGTACAATCTTTTTTTGAATTTTACATTTAAGGGTGATTTTTTTATAAATTTGATAGAGTTATATCCAAACAAGTCTCATGTGTGAGTGAATAAATATAATGTTAATTGTAAAACATAGATTACAATGTTTCATCAACCACAAAGAGTATCCATTTGACTCTATGAGATATTAAATATAAAACGAACCACTACTAAAATTAAGTATTTGTATTATCCTAGTATTAAGGTAGCCTCGTAATATTGCATTGAAGGAGTGATAAAATATTATTATAGTACATTTATAGGGATTTATCAGTGAGGCTTGTGTTTGGGGGCTAAATACATGGGGTGGTGTGCAATAAGGGCAGAATGCATGTAGGATGGTATGGCTATAGATAAGTCCCATTGTTGATTGGTCGGAAACAAGGATTCACCCAATGATGATGATAATGGAAATACAATTTAGGGATTTGGATATGGATGCTATTTTGATCACTTGGATCTATCCTATGATGACTTATGGCTTCACGGGACAATAATGAGTGGATGATGAGGATTTATATTTTAATGGCATGATTCATATGTGTATAACCATGCGTTGGTGGTAGGAATAATATGGGTTTATAGTAAAGACACTACTTGGTGATGTGGAAATGACTGATAGTGATGGGACATTGGTGTGATTGCGATGCTAGAAGATACTTGATTACACTATGTGAATGTGAGGAAGGATTGGTCGACACAATATTTGTGGATCAATGGGACTACAATTACGGGGTTTTAAATCCATTGGACCTGTAAGGACTATGTAATTGGACCCTTCTTCCCATGATATCCTAAACCAGATTTCATTTCCATAGAATAAGGGGGACTTACTCCCATTCTTTAAAAAAACCACCATAGTCAGTTTTAAACACAAAACAGAAACATGGGATAATAATAATTATATTAAGAAACCCCTATAGTTATGAAGTACAATATTGTAAATACTTTTGATGTGATCTTACCTATGATGTCAAACATGGATACTCATCACATATCCAAATACTATTTGGGGGCCATTTTTAGATGAATCAATCCATCGAGAGCATTAGGGTAAAATCAATTTTTTTGAGTCACATATCCCACAGTTTGGCATGAATAAATTATATATTTTCATGTATTTTAAAAAATTATTGGGAATATATTATACAGAGACACATGATGACCTTTTATTTCTCATAAAAATAGAAAAATATTGACATTCATTATGACATAGTCAAAAATATTTCCAGAATCAATCCCATCATGATCATAATACTAAAGTCCATAAAATTTAGAGAATTTTACATGGTTCACTATAATAGGGTGAATCACAAGTATGACCTAAGATATAAATTCTGCTTATGAAGATCATACTAAGAATCCAATTTTGTAATTTCATTCATGACTCTTAGTTTATGGTGGAAAACTAATACACAAATTTTAATTTCTTATTGGGATGTTTTTGGTTTCATATTCATGGTGAAATTCTATTATAATATCCAAAATTCAAAATTTAATTAATTAATGGGGATGTTGAGGTATTAAATGTTGATTTTCCCCAATAGAGTAAGAATCACATTATATAATGTAATTTGTTTTATGAAGGTTTTTGATAGTTTTATCATCATTCATATTTTTTTTCAAATGTCTATGAAATCACCCATATCAATCTATAGGGTGAACTAATTAAAGATGTTTTGATACTTATCATCTTAATTGAGGAAGCACCTATTATTCCATGATATTTTCAGATCATGATGGTAATATTATATAATATATTAAAAAATAAATTCACATATCTCTTATATGATGGTTAATAAACTTATTTCGTTATCAAACAATCACAAATGACGGGAAACCCCATTAGGTTTACAATGTGTATCAATAATTTCCTAGAATGACTTTACACAATAATGGTTAAAACTAAAATTTATAAAACATGGTATATGATCATTAACTAATGGTATTTTTATCTCTAAAGGATAAGATCATAGGGTTTGCAATCATTTTCTCTCATTCCTGTGGAATCTATTACATAAAAAAGACCTAGTCATTAAAATGAATAATTTCATTTAATTTGGTATTAAAATTCCCTTGCATCACCTTTGGTATCATAAGATATTGTTCAATTTTTCATCATTAATGGTGATGAAAAATAAAAAGATATATTGTTTTCAACACTTTAATTTCATAATGGTTCTTTAACCACTGTTCATGAAATCAGACAAGTTAGTCTTGTTATAGAGGATTCTCTATGGCCTAAATTTATCAATGTAACCATGAATCTTGATGAAAATGATATTTTCACATTTTTTGAATAAAAAATTATCTCTATTAACATATATTTATTTAGATAATGTCATATTGGATCCTTATTTAGTTACCCATATTGTTTTTTATTAGATGTTCATAATGGTTATAAATATGCAATGTAGATAATTCTACAGACCCATGTTTCATATATATAAGAATGATTTGATAATATAGTTTAGGGGAACGTTATTTTATTGTTTTTATAAAAGAATTGGACCACTAATGTTTTCCTCATAAAGGTAATGAATTATAAAATCATTATTTTTATTGATTCTATTGATCTTGACCATCACCAACCAAATGTTAATTTTCTAATCCTAATCATGGATCCACTAAATGATAAAATGGATGACTTCCAATACCTTTTTTTATATATTTTTACCCTAGGATTAACTTTTCATTTACATACATAGTAGAGAAAGAGGCCTCATTATTAATGGAATCCTAAAGGGTAAACTATTACCAAGTAATTCTATTCATATTTAGATACATTGTTAAAACATACCCACATTCTAGGAAATTATTTTCAAGTCCTTTATAGGAAAATATATTTACGGATTTTTTTGATTATGTGGTGGTAAATTCCAAAAAATGTAGTGATAATCTTGATAATATAGATATTTTTTCAGTAAACATGGGTAACAAAAAACTAAAATGAACCCCTATAAAAGTGTATTTTAGAAGATATCAAGGTAATTATTTATCATTATGTTATTTCAATAATGTATCAATTTTTACACTGAGAAGAACAAATAGATACTCAATATGCCTCCTCTTATAAATATTAATGAATTTTGAGGACTCCAAGGTTTCATTTCTAATATCCAATACCTCATAGATAATCTCACATGAAAGTGTTTTCCACTCATAAATATGATCAATATTGTTGTATCCTATCGTGGGGATGAATATTATGAGGATGACCGTAATTATATTTGTAAAAATATTTTATATCCATTTATTTTGATGACATCGTTGGGATGAAATCATATCATTCACTATTTGGTAATCATGAAATTACCCATTATAACACTTATTTCTCATAAGAATGTTGTGTTTTGGGATAGTTTTCTCTATTAAATCTATAATACAATGTTAGATATTGATGATTTATATTTCTAATTCTCAAAAAAATATCCTAATTTATATTCACTATATTGAAAATGAAAATTAATTTTAAGATCCACATTATCTATTTTTGAACCATACATTAATAAATTCATGTATTTTCTTATTCATCCACTATTAACTTATTATGTATCATGATGGGTATTGGTTTAATAATTTCCTAACACTATTTCTAGTCATAGAAGGCTCCAAATGGAAAATATTATCAGATTTACTCATAATTAACCATATTCTATAAAATTCGATAATAATACTAGAACTACCCAATGAAAATGTTTTATCAATCAACAAAACCTATCAAAACAATGGGGGATAAGGGTGATTTTATATTCCTAATTTTATAATGTATGGAATACCCAATACTCTACTGAGTATGCCTAGGGATTTCCTACCCCTCACCAACAAAAGTAATTCATCATTATTCTATTTTGTTGTCATAGTAATGAGTGAAAATGAGGTGGAATTCCAATGAATTATCCTATAAATAGATAAGAACCTAAATAACTTATGTTTTGACTAAATATCAAATGTTACTCAAAGTTGGTAGTTGAATAAATATATTGTGAATATTTCATTAAAAAAGTGGAATTAATTCTTATTTATGGATATGTATGAAGGTTATGGTCAAACTCTTCTCCAAAAGAATACAAACACACTTACTTCATTCACATAAAACCTTTTTTAATACACAATTAAACCCAGCTACAACATTATTTTATCTTGAACATGATACAATATCCATTCAAAAAATGAATCATTAGGTTTCCTAACCATTCATAAATTTTTACATGGATGAAATCAATAATTTCTACACCACCCTTGATTAAGGTCATCCTATACAATCAATTATGGATTCCACATTAACATGGATTTTTCCAATATAAATATATAAAAAAGTTATTAAATAAATGGACCAAGACAAGGAGTATATGATTCTTTATCAGGAAATAAATTTCTTTGTTTATAATTACTAAAATTCTTAATTGGTCATGTAAAATGGAACATATATGGTATTATACACCAATGAATTCAAGGGGAGAGAGTATACATTTTATGAAATAATTATTTTTCACATTTGTATGGTTCCCACTATTCCATAACTAATATCTTCATGATAATGAATTATAATTGATAATTCTATCCATCCATCTTCTAGTATACAATGTAATTATAAAATAAGTTCTATAATATATAAAATATACCAAAACTATACATAAATCATGAGACGTGTTATATGACTCAAATTATTAGGGATATATTTTTTATGGCGGTTATATTTCATAGGGGGATATCCCCAACTACATAAATTAAATTAAACTTCTTTCATACTTAAAATGATTAATTCAATTAGTTTATTAAAGAGATATTATGTAATTTGTTCGGTATTATTTCTATCATATATTTTGTGAAATATAATATCATCATTACACTATGTTTCCCTAAATCAATATCTAGAAAAAATTAATATAATTTCTATGCATCATAATTGAAAAAGGTATACCATGAACAAAATATCTATTCAAACCATTCACCCCACTAACATGATTAAGATAACATATAGAAAGAGGCCTTTAAAAAATCATACTACTTATTATGTAAGATGGTGGAGAAGGATATGATGACTTGGAGAGAAAGTATCTTATATAATATGTCATATTTTTACACTATGACTTGAAATTCCATGTATTTGGCCCTATACTCTCATGTGAATTGTATATTGGTAGTTTTTTCTATTCAAGTCCTACTATATTAATATAAAATTTTCCTCTACAAAAAACTATCAAAATATGACTGGTTGCTGATCTAACATGATGGTTTTTACTGATTCAAAGATAAAAGTACATTCACAATGCATATCCATTATATCCATCAATATCAATTCACATGAGAATTAAATAATTATTTTTTCCTTCACACACCCATCCAAGCATAACTGGGGTTATCTCTAATGAAAACCATTATATGTAGGTATAAACCATCAAGGAATGAGCCAAATGGGAAGGACCATAAATTATACACAAGGTCTGCTTAAAATATCATATTCTAGGATTATAAAGAATGTATATTATATCACTTCCATAATTAATGTACGGTTTATAAAGAATTTATCTTCATAATTCAATGATTCCTTGGTAAATTCCTCATATAATGACTTTAAATTGTAGGGATTATGTTTCATCAAAGAGGACTATAAACGAGATATAAAATATCCTAATCACACGATCCAAAACACTTTAGAATACATTTCCATGATTCATGAATTTAAACTATAGATAACATGGGCTATATCAAATGTTTATAAAATTCACACATGTGGTCCAAACCAATTGAAATGAAACTATTCTATGTGGTAAGTTCTACATAACCATAAACCATGTAACCAAAAACTTATTATGGAGGACTATTTAAATAATAATATAAAAATACCATACATAGAAATAAATATGAGATCACACTATGTGATAGATTTATTCCCTTAGGTATTTTATTCTATTTATTTTATTGACTGATTATAATACAATGGTTCACTGAAATATTAAAAAACATTCAAGGCATAATAACTACGTGTGGCCTGATTCTTATTCCAAGGGATACATAAATTATCATAGATACAATATTATATGTATATCCTTAATTTCCATTGCCTTTCATGGGTTTTCTCTATTGAGTAGTCATTTACTATTTCTTGGCATATTCTATTATTCTCTCTTATCAAATAGTATGTTATTATTTTTTCTTTTTATACTAAATAGATGATCAAGTTATTTAAAAATATATTCCCTCAAAAAAACTATGAATGGATTTATTTTTATAACCCCAATATATGTAGTGATACATGGATATCAAATATCAGTTAATGTTGGAAATTATAAATAAATGTTAAACCTTTATTAGGTGATAAGACTTGTACTAGTACATACATTCATTTAAATTGAATATGAATTAGAATGGGATTTTTTCATTCCATCTTGGTGTTAGCACTTCATTAACATTTGGTTTATTTCCTTCTCACACTATGGAAAAAATCTATTTCCCTCCATGCACATAATTCATTTCTTCAATAAAAAATATATCTCATCTAATAACTATATGTTCGTGAATTGTTGTTTTCCCATGATCAATAATGATTCTTGTATCAATTATACCAATCCCAACCACAAATTCCATCAAAATAAACCCCCTGTATGTCATACAGTCTTGGAATAATCATTTAGAGTCTATATTTTATATTACCAATACACTTGGAAATAATTTAGAATAAAATGATTTGTAATCCTATATGCAACCATGGAGCAACCTCTGTTCCTAATCTGATACTATCATGAAAATTCCATCATCTTAAATCTATGCATGAATTGATTTATATCATTGTAGAATATTTTGTGATATCTACTGATTTCAAAATGGGTATATCATAATTTTTTTTTATTAAATATGATTTATCATACACTTTTTCATCTATATTGGTTCATCGCATCAAAAAATAACTTCACAACATCTATTATGAATTTTTACTAATAAATGAGCCTAATCTATGTATAAGATCGTGTTCTGAGAATTATATGTTGATTGAATCTTATTATCTAAATAAATGTCATGACACCTTGATATCACATCCCATGGAAGAAAAATATCTACAAGAGAGTTAAATAACCTCTTAGATCATGTTGCCTTCTAAATTAATGTCAACTATTTCTATATTATAAACTACAATTGGGATGAAATATTTGTGCCCATGGATACATAAATCTTAATTATATATACCAAAATACACATATTTTACTCCCTTATAGGGTTTCTTATAGTATCATGGGATATATTGCATTCATATGATGTTATCTATTTCACTCTATCTAGGTTTTAAGTCTAGCAAAGGATTCTTCAACCATATCGTTTAAATTTATCTCTTCTAAAAGGACTTAGCAAATAAAAATTTGTCAAATATATATATATATATAATTAAACATTATCTTGTTTGATTTATATTTTTATGGCCTTAAAATATATACCTTCATGGTCTGAATTCAATTCCCATAAACTAAAAAATAGAAGAAGAAAAATTGTTGCTGGGATGAAAAAACATAAATGAATACTTGAGGAATGGTTAGATATCTACTCACACATCCATTATATTCTATGTATTATAAAAAAGTAATATTATAAAATGTAAAAGAAAACAATATTTTATAGAATAAATATCTATAGAAAAATTAAATCTTTTCTATTTGAACCAACAAGTATAATAAAATGTTATATGATGTATTTTTTTCCACTAAATGCGAGTTTATATTGATTTATATGAATATTTCTATTTAATAAATGTATTTCTCTTCACTTGATGTAGTTTCTACCATAATACTTGTCATGTAATCAAGGTAAAAAATCATATATGTTCTCTATAATAGTGTTCTCATTACATAATGACATAAGCATTAGGGTTCATGATCCCTTCATGAATATCCATAACTCTATAAAAATATCATTATTAATTTTGTATTTGAATCACTATAAGCCTTCCACATTTAATTCTAATATGTTTATTTGACATGACAACGAAATTTTTTTAAATTTATTTTAAATAAATTTAATCTTCCAAACCATGAATTAAATATAGTACCTAACAAAAACCAATAATCAGATTCTATGAAATGTTATTATTTAAATGTTATTTTATAAAAATTACTATGTAATAGAAGATGGTAATAAGTGAAAAATCTTTATCAAATTTAGATAGAAATTTTCTCCTTATAAAAATTTATTTACATGAATATATTTATTACTTTTTTAATGATACAAATAAAATCATATATGGTTATGAACTCTATATGTTTAAGAGATCCATTTTTATAAATAATTTTTTGTGTTGTATTTGTAAATTTAAATAAAAAATAAATATATAAAATTAGAAATTAAATATGACAGAAAGTAAATTTATTAGGGCTTTATCGTATCAAAATAATTTTACAGTAAATTATATGGATTTTTTAGAATTGTTTTTGTTGAAGAGGGAGAAATACCAATTTTATGAATAATATCGCATTTCTAACATTACCCTAATATATGAATGACATTATTAATAATGAAACAATTTAAATATATCATGTATATATACTTCTCATTTAATAAATTTCATTTGAAATTTAAAATTTAAAACACATAAATATTTTATTGACATTTCGGAAATCAAAGTATTTTTTATCCAAATAAAAAAATTTAGTTTTAAACAGTTAATAATGTTTTTATAAGGACATTTTCTATTTTGGTGAGATTTTAATTTAATATAATACCCCTAAAATTTTACTTCACTTAATTTTTAATTTACAATCAATTTTATACATTATTTTAGTATAAATTACATACATGTGCTTAAAACCATTATAATTTAAAAAAATATTGCATTAAGTGGTTTTTTATTTTAATTAATTTTTACTAATTATATAAATTGATTTATATAAAATGATTTAAATTTATGGAATCTTTGTGTTCTAGTTTGTTAATTTCATCTGTTTCACTTTTACTCCAAAAAAATATTAACCACAGTAAAATACTAATACCTTAGTAAGAGGTAAAATTAATTAATTAGGGTCAAAACTATGGGATAAGGTCATAAATTCATTTATAATAATTACATTAAGTAATTAAATTAGTTTATTTTAACTAAAATCATCATATAATTGAATGTATGGAAATATAGTTTTGAAAATATATTTATATTACTATAAGTAATGAATTACTAATAAATGCCACTTCAATTATTTTAATATATCTTATATAATTTCATAAAGAAATCACTTTATAAGTGGATTGAAATATTTTTTAAAATAAATAAAATGTTTTTATGAATATAATTTGTTTATATTTTCTTGCTATAATAGTTTCCTAAAACATTTACTCATAATCTATATGGGCATTGTGAAAACAATTGAATGCTCAATATAAACTAATATAAATATATTAATATGATGTATTTCTGATAATTAAAAGTGTTTAATGATTTATATTTATATATATTATTTTTATATAAGAGTATAAATTTAAAAATTATAACTCCATTGTAATTAAGAGTTCTTAAAGTAAAATTAGATGAATTTTCTTGAAAACGAATTTACAGATATTTTATGGGAAAAAATTAAATATTTATTCCAAAATAAAAAAATATGATTTTTAAAATTAATAGTTAATATTCTATAATACCATCCAATTAAAAATTATGATCCTACATCCATTTTAGAAGGACATTATTGAAAATTAATTTCATTATATCTTGTTACCATGATAATGAATAAAAGGGTTACAAAGTTGTAAAATTAAAGAACTAAATGTTGTAATAACCTAAAATTTGTATAATTCCTAATATTTGACTATATTTAGACCAAATATCATCATATAATAGGAATTTATCTGATTTTAACCAATTTTATTTGAATGTAAACATATGTTTTGTAATTTTTATAATAAATATAGTTCTGGAACACCCCTCAGTTATAAATGGTATGCAACTCTCCCATCATATTTAAAAATTCATGATCAAATTATATCAAAACCAATTTATAATAAATCACATAAAAACATCCCTCTAAATTTTATAGGTGTTCATTTATTATTAACAAATTAATAAAATCATAAATATACATCTAAAGGAGATTTCTTAGTGAAGGGGAAATAATCTTAATCTTCACATTTTATGATAATTTCCTCTTATTAATCCTCTAAATATTATTTAAACAAATTAACATAGTTAAATATGAGACATTATATTACTAAAATTTAGTTATTTTTATTTAATTTGTAATATCTATTTATCATCCACCCCAATGGAAGATAAAAATATTAACATGTGTACGTACGAACTACCGTCTCAACAACCAGTGTATTTTATTTTTATCATATCCTCCAATTGATAATTTTATAAATATATTTAAAGTATATATATAATTTTTATGAAATTATAATTATTAATTTAAGATAAAATATTAATAACCATCTGTCCCACCTATCTATTGGATGATGATAATGTACCTAATGTGTATTTATGGACTACTATCTTTATGATGAAATGTGATTCATTTATGATTTATTCTTTATATGGATTTTCATAAAGATATATTTAACAAAAATATATGATATATACTAAACAATTATGATTTTATTAAAAATATTTAATATTTACCTTTCCTCATATCCATCTATTAAAAGGTGAAAACATCATATGTGTTCACATACGGACAACCACCTCCTTGAAATGTTGTCATTGAATTTTCAACAATATATTGTATTAAATGTTATGAAATTATATATAATGAATGTATATGATATATATTTCATGATTAAATTTAATGAGATGATGAACCGATGACCAAAATTCATGTAAGAGAATAAAAAATCCAAAACATTAAAGAGAAACAAAACATTGAACACTATGAGTAATGATTTCAAGGAGGAATTATTAACAATGGTGTAATTTTAAATTATATGTTAAAAAAATCTTGTAATATATGTATAAATATTTAAATACTAATAATGAATAATAATTTTGAACTTTTAATATTTTTTTAATAAATCTCTGATAAACGTCAACACATGAGTTAAGGGTTTCTTGTCTCACAAATATTATTATTAAACACATATGATGTTCACCACTTTTTTATTTTGTATCAATTGTATAACTCATAATGAATTCATTTTAAATTATTTTTTAGAAAATTATAGTACATCAAAAATCCATATAAGTTTATTTCACAAGTTTTTCATTCATATATTATAAATAATATAATGATTTTGCATCTCATCATTAGGTTATTTAGACATGTATAATGTTATGCTCCAATTTTGGTTTCCATTTATTATATAATACCACTTCAATATATAATTTCTAGAATATTTAATATTATTGGTATTAAGAATTCTAATTTATTTTATTTCTTTTAATGGGTTTATGATTCAAAGGACACCAAATCATTAAATGTTTATGTTACAATCTCATTTAATTTCAGTATTTTTTAAGTTAAATTTCAATTAAGTTAGATTATATAATATATATATTTTAAAAAAAAATATTATTCTTCTTCTCTAGTTATTTTTTTGGGTTTTTATGATTTCCATTCATTTTCATCTCTATTATACCTAAAATGACCATAAAATGTTTTCAATGAAAATGTGGCCTTATTTAAAGTCATTGGTCGGTGAAAATTTTCTTCCACATCCATGATCAAAAATATTTATATCATCTCTTTATCTATATTATACATTTAATAAAAATATAATTTTCAATAAGATTTAATTTATTTGAATTTTTTTAAAAGGAATCCTTTATATGTTTTTCTAAACATGTATTTTTTTTACCTTCATTACCAATGTGTGTAAAGAATTAATTTTTAAATATTTATTGAATGAATGGATTTCCCATCTATAATGACCATTATTTTTTTTAAATATTCGATCAATTTAACTTTTTGTTAATTTCAAATAAATGAAATTTCTCAACATTTTATAAATTATTAGTTCTTAATGATACATAAAGAAATTTATATTTTCCCAAATTTCATAACAATGTTCAAATGTTGTTTTAATGGTATTATTACTATATGTAAACATAATTCAATGATTATTTTGATCCATTGAGTATATTTTCAAATGATTCCTAACATATTATTTACTTAAATGGATTATTAATATTTTTAAATGTTAAATCTATGAAACTCATTACATGCCCATGGGTAAATAATGTTAATATGAAATTTATATAAGAACCAAATTTTCCATTTGTCTATTAAATTTTGATTAAATAATGAATGTTTTTAAGATTCCATAAACATTATTTTCTATATAAATTATTATTTTATGATAATTAAATATTAGTGAAACTCAATTCATTTTAATTTATTATGAAATGATAAAAATATGATATTATTATGATATTTTTAGAAAATAACCTTTCATTCTCTTTAAGTTAGGGGGGGGGGGGGGGGTGAAATTATATGTCCCTCCGATTTGTTGGGTAAACGATCATATCTCAAGATATAATATGAACTAGAATGTTTTATGACCCCAATTTGGTAAGAGTCTCTGTCCACTATGTTAGTGTTGAACATGAGCATAGACTAAGGAAATTATAGAATAAGGAGTGAACCCAGTACAATGTGGGAAATTGTCAATAATGGTTATCTTGAAGTGATCCTTGACTATGGAAATAATTTTTTTATTATTATATGTTTTCGAAATAAAACATATGATATATACTTATTATATTTTCTAAAAGATCGTGGTTTGATATTAACAACTTCACACTATTATAACATATGTCATTTATTATTAGAAATTATAATTCCATTAAAATAGATAAATTATTGTTGATGAATTGGATTAAAAATTTATAATTTATGATAGTGGTCTTATAACCACAATCTTATCTTATTATTCCAAATGAACATTATTGATTCTGTGCATGTGAACATTAGAAAAAATATATTTTTGATGATACTGAATACACATCTTCCATTTTCATAAAATGAAAAAAGAGAAATATAATGACAAATTAAGGGTCAGGTGGGGAGGTTATGTGATTGTATACCCCTTAATGGTGACACAATCACATAACCTCTAGCAACAATTTTTGTGAAACCTAAATAACAATCAATTTTTTTTTGATGAAAGGGTTCACACACTTGCATGGCCCAGGATTCCTCATGATTTTTCCAAGATACAAATATTGACTGAATTTCAAATTCAATATGAGATAAAATATTTTCATGAAAAGATCATTACATGGTAATTATTATTTACAGAATACCCTCTTGAGTTAGTAAAAGGCCCAATTAATATCATATCATTTGACCAACTCTAGATGAAGGTTTTCTATAATGGACCCTCCCCACGATTAATATTCCTCACATCATCTATAGGGATACACTAGGGATGATGTGAAACTCATTCACACATGATTCCTGAGACATAGTTGACTTATTCAGTTAGCACATACATTGAATTAAGTATAGATACACAAATTTTTGATCATATAAAGAAATATATGTGTAGAATTAATTCAAATAAAACTCACCATTGGAACTAAAAAAGATAGAGAGAGTGAGTAAATAATGAAAAGAGAATGGAAAGGGGCATTATAAAGAATATGATTCATGGGATATTAAGGTATATAATTTAATAAAGCTTGTTTTTTATCATAGGAACAAATGAAAAATGATTGAGTCACCCTTCCACACGAGTTGGTCATGATATGGACCTTGGTCTCATGATCAGGTGGTCAATTCCAAGTTATTTGATCACAAGATGGTCAATCAATTTTGATAAGGTGTCTTGGTCCAACATCGAGTACCTATGGTCACTCATACATATATTATTTACATGATTATGTGGACCTCATGACAATGTGTGATCAAGTGACTCTACATCCTTCACACTGATTGTACGACCTCAAAAGCTTTAGGTAGAGTACATATTGTCCGACTTTCATGTCATTTACAATTCCACATGGGTACAACTATAATCCTTTTATATAATTTTATAATAATTTTATTCCTCTAACCATCAATAAATATTGATTAAATCCTATCCTTATATCCAATATATTATTAGTGTAGTCCCTTCTGTTCCCGTTACAGGTCGATGTACCTTATAAACTACGATTAATCGTTCATAATTATCATATGTAGGATGCCTTTTTAAGGATTGAAAGACATACCATAAAACCAACATTTAACACCTTTTGAATTCAAATATTTTTTGAAGGAATGTAATTCATGTCCCATATATCCATGAAGTCATCAAGAACTATAGTCAAACTTCTCTCATGGTAGCCTTCGCGTGTATAGATGATATAATTTAAAATATATTCTCCCATAAAATGTGTCTAACTTTATTCTATCTCTTGTTTCCCACAAAATAAAATACCCACATAGTCTTATAGAAGTTCATGATTTTGTTATTAGCATGTTTAAAAATAATCCAATGTAAATATCCATGATGATTTATGTCTCAAATACATATTCTTCATTTTCCTCAAAGGTATATACACTAATTGATTTATCTTAGGGATGACATATATGAATTTGACCTGTTCACAATTATATTATTTCACCTTATATGATACATATTCACAAACCATAAGAAATAAATGGTCTCTGATTTATTTCCTCAATATTAGACATAGGATTCCTCTCTAATACTCGATCCTCCATATCATATATTCGAAAGAACCTTAATATCTCATTAATGAATGTTGTTAAACTAGATGGAGAAATCATATGACATTAGCATAATCTATTTCTATTGATCTATGAGGAATTTTTTTCCATTCAATAATTGGATACATTATTCATATTCATATGGATCTATCTCATATATTAATGAATATTTTTATTATTATTCTTTCAATGAGTGAAAAATAATCATAAAGAACATGATTCCCACATAGCATCCACCAGTTAAAATATTCCTAGGTAAATTATTCCTTTCATCCTGGATTCATTACATTCACGGTTGTTATAATCATATTACCTCAAGGTGTCCTCAATTTGTAAGACACACAACAATTTACAATATATTTTATCTTATGATTTGTCTTTCTTCTCACACTATGGAATAATCATGGGGGATTTAACAAATTAGATTAATATGTTTTCAGCTCAATCAAATTTTTATTTGGTCATATCCATTTCATACAATCCATGACCTATTCAATTTTGTGGTGTTTGATTTTCAATTGAGCATGATTAATTTCATTCCATGTTCAGGTTTAATCCTATCATTATCAATTCTTCATCATCAGAATCATTATTTCATACCACTAATGAGATCATTTGAGTCCCCGTCAAATGGTTATATCAATATGAGTAAGCCTATATCATTAATTAATGAAAATATATCTACGGGACCACATTTATTAGTCCTTATTACAAAATAAATCATACTCCCATCATAAGGGCTATATTCATTCCGCGTCTCATAACATTATCATCATCATTCCATATCCCCGGTAGGGATCATATTCATGGGTCCATACACCATATGACATAAATTAAAATTTTAGATACATTATCTTTGAGAAAAACATGAAAACTTCCCTCATCTATATGTCCCTCACAAATAATTTTTCTCCACCTTTCACCTAGTCATATTTATAGTATGATGTTAAATTGAGAGAATATGTCAATGTCACATGATCCTAAAATGCATGACATTACATAAAATATAGTTTCTTTTTACATTCACAAGAAAACATATAAATCGAATTTATGGTCCAAATATTGATACCATGTATAAATACATCTCACATATTTGGTGATAAAATCTAGGTGGAAAGAATAAAGGATTTGGAATCCATGAAATCCCTCAACTAGAATCATTAGTTAATAATAGGTAGCAAGATAGACAACCTATGATATATATCCGTGATCACATAAATGAAATAACAATGAGATGTTTAGTTTATCTAATAATTTTTTTAAAAACCTAATGTTTTTAGTCTTATTAGATATATCATGATCTAGAAAATACTATGGTATATAAAATTAAACTATAAGACAACATTCAAAAATGTAAAAATCACCTCCAATAATGTGTGGCGAGCTCAAACCCTTATACTCTATACCGATGTGAGTTCCCATGTATAATTGGTAAGAATCCATAATGAACCAAAAAAATTTGAGATAAGGCCCATAATATGATACAAATATGGGAACTAGTCGGTTTAAATAATTTCACAGATAGACTAAATTGGAAATTGTCTGAAATAAATGATGGCGAATATGACATAATGGGATTATGAAAATATTTTGATCCCCCACCAACCATTCACAATGAATAATAATTTCCAATATAATGCATAAAATTAAATAAATGGTGAATGTACATGAAACATTTTCCAAACTTAATAATGATGTTATATTAGGAATCATGAACATATTTTGTTATAACTAGATGACATGGTTTCATATTGAAACAAAAAAAATGATGAACTCAATGTGAAACTATGTTATTACAAAACAATGATGTTACTATAACTGTTACGAATATAGTTCCCCAAACCCATAAAACAATGTTTTAGATAAAAATAAAAAATATTTTAACTGATTTGGAATTATGGACTAATCAAATAATTATGTTACCATATACATCATAAACATTTCTTCTTATACCCAGATAACCATCTTTTGGACCAAAATAAAAAACTGTGTTCAGAAAATATATATTTTAATTAACAAAAACAAAATTTATGTCTATCCATATACTAGTTTATGTTGTTTTTAAAAATATATAAAAACAAAATGGTCTAATAAACAGTAAAAATAAACTACAATATCTAAAATGAATATCTAATTATGATTGTTTCTTAATTTTTTGTTAATGTATTCTATACCCATTTTTCTTGTTGTATTTGGGAATATTGAAATTTCTCTCTCACAAAATTAACTATGAACAGCGTTTATGAAATCTTCGAGAAAGAGTTATAGTCTGTTAGTTGTAGTAATTTTCTCTATGGACTGTAGAATAATTCCACCTACCAAATATCAGAATATCCTAACCCTTGAGGTTAAATGTTAGGTTCCTCATGAATTAAATCTCATATTCCCATGTCATTCAAGGAATGTCAAGATGAATTCAGAAAAAAAAAATATATTTTCAGTTCTAAACAAATTGGTTTCTTATCCCAAGATCATTGTGATCATTAAGTTCCTAAAACAGGGAAAAATTGTCATTGAGCCAAGCATGGTTACATCCCAATTCAATTTCCAAACCTGATGGATATATTAAACTACCTCTAGAGGCATGTTATAACCACACCTCATCCTCCTAATAATAGTGCTATCTAGTTTTCCACCTCATCAGAAACTCAGATCCATACATAATGAATATATAGTTTTCACAATAGATTTCAGATCATTTTCTCCTTTCCCAATTCCCCACATCCATCATTTATCATCTCTAACATATTCTAGTTGAACCGATTGAAGAGGCTCATATTTTTCAGTCTTATAACATGTATAATAATATTCTATTTTGGAACCCACCATGTTATATCATCTCTCTACATGAGAATAAAAATTCATCTAATATATTTTAGTATCAAATATGGGAAAAGTTCATACTCATTTCCCCACAAAATAATCACATTGGAATATTTGGTAGGAGAATAGAAGAGACAAGTGAAGTGTATTCATATCCTCACTTCCATATAGTATTTCTTCCAGTATGACCTACAAACCAATAATTTGAAAAAATTTATTTGCATATATGCCCTTTTGAAGTTCCAATATATTCTACTACCAATAGAGGAGCTTCAAATAAATATTCTGATGATAATATAGGGATATTAACATATTCATATCCAAGAATCTAGAGTATGTAATAAATATGTATAATTTGACTGTATCTTTTCTCTTGGGAATGCGAGTTATCTTAATTCAATCAAGGGTTTCAATCAGTATATATATAGGTAATTAAAGTGGCATTGGGAAATTATTATATCCCTATTTGTATTGGGTTTTATCAATTGTGTGTGGAAATCACCATAGGATAAACACATATTCATGTCAAGTAAAACTACAAGAATAATCTCTAGGTTGACTATGATTAGTCCCAAATTCTAGATCTTTCATAGTTTATCATCATATTGAATTATTTAACTCGAGGAAAACTCCTATTCTTGCATGAAAAGGTGCTCATCATATTCCATCACCTTACTAGTTCTAGGAACATACTTTTTCCCATATAGATAATAGAATGCATGAGAATTCTCTTAAGGATATATAAAGGGAGGATCATATTCAGTCTCCCATTTCAATGTTACATCAACAGATTTTAGTAGGGAATGAACATATCAAACTGAACCATAACCCAGCTTAATCTTATGTTAAACAACATATATATGCACCATCCATATATAAGATCTTATTCCCACCAATAATACAGAATATCATTGGAATACTCTATTGTGTTAAAAATATTGGTGACATAATATTGGGCTATTATATGTCCATTTTTACACTTCTGTGAATTCCACATAACATTTTTATATTTCTATATGATCCCAGATCACATGTCATAATTTTCCAACCACGATGTAGAATAAGGCTCATATTCCTGACATTCTCAAATCTAGTATCATTTAGACCATAAAACATATATCTGAACTGTTTCAAGGATACATTAACTCTACGTAGAATTTATATTTTCATATATACCATTAAACTCCTCTGTATGTTATCATATTTGTTTATTACATGGATCATACCGCTAATTTACATATTTAATAATGTCCCTATGATAATATATCACCATAGAAAAGAAATAATTTCCTTTTAATAGAACCTTATTATATAGAGTTTCTCAAAAAATATAGGTTGAACTTATATATTTCCATATATACAACCAAAATCATATCAAATCTGTAATAATGAGGCCAATAGAAGTCGGAAAAATTTCTTCATTCTATAGGTTATGAGTCATTGTCCTGATAGGAGAGACATATGTGTTTAAATAAAGTAGATAAATACAATTCTTATGAAAATAGAAAATATAATTGAAATATTGATCAATTTATGCATGAAAAATTCTTGACAATGTTTTGGACTCTTTCCTCCTCTAGTTATTATTTCATGTGTGATGTAAATGAGGAATTTTTTCATTACATACACCAATAATTATATTCCAACATTCAAATACTAATGGACAAGTACCTCCCTTAATAGGGGTATAAAGACCCAAAAGAAGACATAAACATGATCTTATTCTATATATACCACACTACATTATTTTTGGCATATGGTTTAATGTCAAAAGAAACAATGTGAGAACCTATTCCATGACTACCTCAAGATCCTAGCTACACTTCTGTAAATAGTTTTTGAAGCCTCATTAAAGGTATATTTCTAGAAATGGGGTGAGTATGTATAATTTAATTTCACTATACATCCAGGATAGTATATTTATAAAAATTATAGATCCAATATAGTCATATCCACAAGATAGATCACATGTCTAAGCAACACAAATACTATTATGCTAGTCCAATGAAATTACCATATTTTGAAGATGAAAATTTTCATGAGAAGATAGAGAGGGCCGCTAAACTAATATATATTTTTGTCCTTCAAAAAATATTGATATATACTAAGATAATAAAACCGAAATATCAAGCTACATGATTGATCCTAATATCTTGTATCTCACATACTAACTAGTTCATACACCATGATCATTTGCGAGTGAAGTTGATCAATTAATGATGACCGCCTTGATAACTTCTCTGATATCCATATATGGGAAACCAAAATCCACTTATTAGTGTAAATTATACCACCACCAATACCAATAGGTTCATAAAATCATATCACTATATAGAACAAATAAATGGTTGCACCGATAAAACCCCATATCATAGATCTTATGAAATTTTAATCACAACCACTATCGTGGGACTCATCAAATCCCCAATAGAATTATAAAGTATTGGGGGTGTCCCAATGTTAACCTCATCCCTCATGGATATAAAAAATTTACCATCTACAACAAAGATATATTACTTCTATATATAGGAAATTAGATACCAATGGATTTCATCTCAACCATTCTATTTGTTATGATACACACACTTTTCATTTGAGGCACACATAGTAAGCAGTACAGAAAACTCCCTCAGCATCACATTTTTGAAATTTAAACGATAAGAATTTTTTAAAATAAAAAACATAACCTATAAGTTTCCAAGGAAAATTATTCCTTATGAGATAAATATAATAGGGAATACTATTGTCTAACTAACAAAATGGATAACTGAATTTTAAAACTGGCCTATTACTCGAAGAATGACGAGACATTTCCAATTACAAGATATTTCTCAACTATGATGAAAAAGTCAATCCATTAAATAAAATAAGTTGAAAAATAATTCTTGAGGTATGTAAGGTGAAAATATTATCCTAATTTTTATGTTTTACTGATTTACCAACCAAGTCTAAAAATAACCAAAATTGAAGTTTTAGACAAAACATAGCCCCTCAGAATTATGAGTTTTCACACAATCAACAATATTCTGAAATAGAAAATGGGAAATATGAGGCTACATTCAAAATACCAAATGAAATGATAAATAAGACATAATTATTAGATAAATTAATTTTACAAGGCTTGAATATACCCTCATAAATGACTTAATGAGTGATTAATCAATGGTAAAATTCATAATTAGTATCACCACGTAGCTGAAGTGAGTGATTCTTCTACCACTTATTTAGATGAATTTATGAATCCAATAATATGTAAATAATATAATAATAATTTATTATGATATAGGGAGATAACTTATTTAATAATTTACTTGTGGAAGAATAGGATTTCCCTCAGTTATAATGGAATCCTCCACCAAACGGGGATTGTTAGAAGTTTCTAGATCTGACTAAAAATATATAGCCTATGAATTCATGGTGATGATTTTAAAAATAACCCATCACTCATTATCTCAATTTATTTAAAATGTATATTCACTAGATATCCTAAACTCCATCAAGTCACTTCCCACTTGAATTGAATCCATTGGTTAGTGGTGTGAACTCGTGTATCTTTAAATGAATGTGAATCTCAAAAGGGAAGACACCAATATACCACCAACTAATTATGAGAACCCTATATAATCATATTAATATGGAATAGGGGACCCATGTAATCATATCTCACACTTCTGTTCCCTATGAGGCTATATTATGGGCCCATAAGACCTACATTAGTTGATAAAAATGATCTGTTTTTTTCAGACTCTATTATGCGTAACATTAGTAGGGAATTGTAGCCTTTCAATATGACTGACCATTATTTGGGAAAATATAAATATATATATTTAAATTATTATGAATTTATTACTATTTATTACCTTCCCAATTTAGAATATAATATCATTAAGAAGCTCTGTCATAGGAAACCTAGAGAGGTCGATGTATATGATAACCCAAAATATATCCCTTTTCATAAGAGGATGGGTCTTACCATAAAAAAATAATTTGTATTTATGTTAATCCTATAGGGAAAGGACAATTCCATATTGTAATACTGATAAATGATTAAGAATATGTGTCTCATGTTTCCACCACCCATTTAGAGGAAGAAGTTGGATAGTAAGAAGTTCTAACCATGGGTAAACAAAAGTTTTAAAATTACATTACTAATGTAAAGTTAACCAATATCATGTTTTTATCACAGAGAAACTTATTAACCCATTAATGATTCTAATACATCCTACTTCAACAAATGAGAATATGTTGAAATAAACTTTTGGAGGTAGATGTAATCATACAAATAATTTTAGGGTATAACATGAAATATCTAATATGACTACTAAGATGTCCCTAAATATATCATGTTTCATTCCCTCATCATCATGATCATGATAAATACATAACCAAATAGAACTCCCATTACACTAAGAGAATCTATTTTGGATACATATTCATATACACCTATCAAACCTTCACTCAGATGGTGAATATATTTGTAAATATATGTTTCCTATACCTGATCGAGAAGAAAAAAGTAGAGGCCTCCGAAGACAAGGAATCATTATGATATGTGGGTGTGGTTGAACCCCATATCACAGCCTTATCACTATCAAATCCATATATATGGATAAAAAGTATTAATACAGTTAAGTTAAATCTATGGGAGAATTGAGACATGCTGGACTCTTCCAAGACTGAACTATGTCCAATTATTTTTGATGAATGGTTGATTAGAATAAGATTGTCCAATTATCCCAGTTGGGTTGTGAAGACATATCGACCAATATATTAAAAAATGATATGTTTAAAACATCTTTTCAGATAATATAATAGTTAAACACATGCACATAACCTCCCAATCCTAAACTAAGGAGAAACCCAACATTGGGAATCATATACCTATTATGAACAGTATGATATCACAAAGAAACTATAATTTTTCATGAACATGGTATATTTATAAGATTATCATGGCCTATAGAAATAAAATAATTACGTTCCTATTGAGTCCTTATATATTTCCATTATGTTTGAGAATTAATTCATAGTTTTTGAGGGTTTTCATGAATTAATAACTTCACTTGAATTCCATTCCACAAACTCATTAATAGAGAAACTCTTTTGAAAGGGTATTGATTGAAACATAATATCCTTCTTTATTTGGAAGTCTAAAAAATATCAATATTTAATGATATAAAGATGAAAATAGTTTGGTGGTTAATATTAGCTTCGTGTAAATGAATCAATGAATATTATATAATGATGAAGTTTTTTTCCAATATAGTAGACCCTTCATATAAGGACCCATCCTTAAATATCACATAATCTCAAGTTTTAAGTTCATAATTCATTTTATTATATTGTTTTATCCTTACGGTTTAGAGTTTTAGATAATTATACCATCACAATTATCTATATAAATATTATAACCCATTGTTTTTACTTCAATTTAGTATCCAGTTTTCCTATACAAAAAAACTGATTTTATGTATTTTTTACATATGTTGATGTTTTTAATCATGGCCTCATATTAGTCTATTCTAATCCTAAATCAATAATAAAATCATTATAAAACATGGGATATGTTAAATAATCATATTATGCATGATATAAAAGTATATAAAGGACCATATAATTCATGAATACTTAAACATGATTTACTTTTTTAAAGTAAACATTATGCGCAAAAGAAGAATTTTATTACATGGGAAATTTTCTTTTCTCTAAATAGATTTTCATCAGTCATTTAATAAAAAAATCATCACTGAAATAAAATAACCATAAATATTCCATTACATTAATGAAAAATATATAGATAATTTATGAAAACCCATATTTCACACTTATTATATATCATATGCTTTTCATCAGAAATATTCTCAGGAGTAATTTCATAGGATAATAAAATAAATAAAATGGTATCATATGGTCATGGAAACAATTAAATATGAAATAAAAACAAAACAATACATAAAAATAATTCAATTATATGTACCATATAAAAATAAAATAGTGGACAGAGTTGCATTATGGATTAGTTTTCATCCCTAATCAAGTATCAAACATAACATAAAACAAAATATGTTCCCAATGAATTGCAGGGCTATCTGGGTGCCCCATCCAAAATTACAAATGGTTATGTGAAACAAAAAATAAATTATAATTAACACATAAAAATTATACTTACACATGGAATGATTTGAGTTTCATAAACACGCCTCATATCATAAGAAAATAATATATCCTAAAGAATGCATTTGGAATATGAATATAATACATGTATTATATCTGTAAAGGAAGGGAGATTAAGGTATTTATATATGTGTGAGACATACATACAAACATTAAAATCATTACATAACATTAAGGACTGATAAACAATGTGTTAGATATAGAGAGGTAATATTCTAATGAAAATGGAGGTTTGGATAGATTCCATACATCCTTAAGAAATACAGTTCTATATATCAAAATTTACATTCCATTTAAAACCATTTTTATTTTTATATTGATAAAAGTGAAATAATGTATTTATTTGCATAAAACAATGAATATTATAATGAAATACATATATAAAATGATTTATGTGGTGGTAGGAATATCTAATGATGATGTATAGATTATTATAAAGCATTAATTTTATCTTTTTAAAGAAATTTAGAATGTTCCAAATAATATATATAAAAAGATTCCAATTCAAATTCATTGAATTAACGTAAAAAGATACATAAACATCCTTATATTATTCATTTATGTTCATAAATTAACTTCAATTAACCAATTTTTTTATATGGAAATGGAAGAGAATGATTTTGAAAACAAATCATTAAAACATTGAAAACATTGTTTTTAAGGTAATGGGTCGCATACATAAATCCTGATATTATTTGAATTTAAAACAATTATATAAATGTATATTAGGGTAAAAAAATTTATAATCCATTTCTGCATCAATAATAATACTCATGAAAATTTTTTAATAAAAGGGGAATTGAATAAAAAGTCTTGGAATAGAAATATTAAAAGATGGTTTTTTAAAGAATATCACTTTCCTGGAGTCTAAATTGTCCCACATGTCAAACTTACTTTTGAATTCTACACATATTGTAATTATATATTTTTTTAAGTGTATTTTAAATTTTTAGCACTAATTTATGTTTATTTAATATCATTTTATATTTTATTAATTAATCAACCAAATTCAGGTAATCTATTTTTAATTATATTCAACTCAAATTTCCAAAATGAATTCCTCATATTTTTTATGGTTAAAAAGGTCAATATATAATCATTTATATAATAATAATATTTAAATCATTATGAATTTTTTAAATACCTTTTCATTTTAAAAAAATAATGAATGACTGTTATGAAAAATGAACTATGTTATAATAAAGGAGATAGTCAGTCGTACGTACGCATGAGTGACGTTTACATTTTTCAGTGGTCCTAACTAAAATAAGGTATGTATTTATTTTATAATCCCATAAAGATAATTATATAATTAATATAATATTTTATCTTCAAAGAAACTTATATATACCTTCCATGTAATATGGTATGGAAAAGAAAATCACATCTCTATATGGGGGTGGCCATCCACACATACTCATAGATAAAGTTATCATTTTTCAATGAATATAATGTTATGAAAACATAAGATGGGTTAGATTTTAATAATAACAAATATTTCACTAGCATGATATGTATATAATACATCATCATAAATAGTCAAGAGATGTGATGATTTGAAATGAATTACATCGTTTCATAATATGGTAGTTCACTGTAAACATGTACAATGTTTAGTTAGCAATTTAATGGAAGAGGATATGGATGTAAGTTATTCCATGAAAATAATAACATCATATTGTATGATATATATTATTTTTATTATATATATTTTTTATGCTTAATTACATTACTTCTTATTCAAAAACATATCTTCAAATTTACATCTTAGGCCATATAAATATGGTATGGTGCGTAAAGATAGTCCTCTAGAATTAAGATGTTGATTTTTTGATTAAATTTTTTTAGGTAATGTTTGAACTAAAAATCATTTTATTTGTAATCAAATAATGGGAGGAGGTTATCTTTTATAAGTGATGGAATGGGCATTTTTTAATTTCATAAAGTATTAAATTTTATAAATTATTTCTAATTTATAAATTGATTAAAAATGATATATTTCAATGATATGATATGTATGTGTTGAAATAGTCTAATTAATTAACATTTTTAAATTTTTAGGCTACATTATCACCCATATATTTTTATTTTAATCCTTGTTAATGATTATTGTGAGTAATATTTTTAAACCAAGTTCTTTTTAGGCATCAAGATTGTTATTTTCTAAAAAAATATGATAAAATAGACAATTAATTATTTTTTAAACTATATGTCAGTCATATGGATGAATATATTATTTTTACGAATTTTAATTCACTTAAAAAATATTTTCTTATAAAATATAATAAATGATATTTTTTGGATTATTCATTTAATTTGACTATGAAAAAAACATGATTGAAATAAATTTCAGATATAATTTTTTAACACATATATAATATTTTATATATTTAAAAATTTCCAATCAATAATATAATTTATTCATGTAATATTAATTTTAATATCTTTAGAATCATTTATATTTTTCAACTAATAAAATGAATAATTTGTTCACGTTTCAGAAGTATTTAAAACAATATTTTGATTAATGGAAATTATAAATTAATTACAACAAAAATATAAAATCATTTATAGTAAATAATAACATTTATAACTAAATATAATTCATTTTTTCTAGTTCATAAAATATTATATTTATGAAAAGGAAATAAGTTATATTTTGGTCTTTATGATTTAATTTATTATTATAATGGTCAAATTCAAAGAAATATAGCTCCATGTAGAAATATATTCACAAAATGGTTAGAAATGGTCAAATCCCACTGATAAAATGAGATAATGGATAGTTTAATGGTCAAATTTTCATCCTTAGTATTCAATTATTCACCATAATTACTCAATTTACCCATATAGTGGTGAAAATTATATACTATATTTACTATTCATAATCCTAAAAATAAAAGGTATCTTTTTTGTAAATTTTCACCTCTTGATTTCTAATATTTTGTTAATTTTTCATTATTCAATTCATTTAAATGTTATGATTTTATTAAAAAATAAACCCACATAATTTGATGAAAATAGCTTTGTCATAAAAATGTCTATTTCAGTATAAAAATATTTTCCTACCAAATTTAGTATAAATTTAAATTAAACGGCATATAATTGGATAATATTTAATAAAAATGAACTAATTAAATTTTTTAAAAATATTAAATAGAAGATTCCATTGTAATTTCTTTAAAATAAAATACAGTTTTAAATGAAAATAAGTTATTTTTAGCATCAATTGAAAAATCATAATTTTTTAAAAAAATCAATATTTTACAGTAATATAATTATTATTTCCCAATTTAAAAATGATAAAATTTTATAAATTTCCATTACCATAATTGGGAAAAATTATAATAATTATACTCTCACAATTATCCATAAAAATCATTTATTAATGGGGACATATTTTTGAAACATAAAATGACATTTCCAAAAATGATGTTCTTATTTACAAAAAATTTATCAATAAATTTATATTTATTTATAAATTAATATATATTTAATAAATTACATAATCATATTTATACCCTCCAATTTTTTTCTGGGTTATAACAGTCACAATTTGAAAATTCTATTTTTAGGGTCATTTAACTTCAGTCTTGTTTGTTGAATATGATATCAAACATAGACTTATTTTTATAATATCATGTTTTTACAACATCAGCCCCTAACTAATAAATATCATATTGATGAATTTAAATTTTAAAAATTGTACCCTTACAGAAGTATCACATCATAAAATGGTTAATATGACATCCAATTTAAAATAAGGGAAGGAAAATATTAATGCCATCTCAAATAAACCATTACTAGATTTCAAAATAGGATAACATTAGTGGGATTTTAAAATATGGACATAGAGGATAAATTTTATGTAATCATAATTATTTATATTAGTACATATTATTGATCGTAGAAAATGTAATGGTAAATAGAAATTTAAGGATTTTAAATTCATGTGGTGTGAAAAATATCATAGGATCATCATGAATTAAGGTTATAATATAACCTTTTTGCTTCATGATCCTTTTCCTTGATTTAAGTAATTCGTTTTCATTCTATTCTGAGAACATAAATAAATATAGTTAATTAACATGTTTAATTTCATCCATTTGTAATTTTCATCCACAATATCATATTTTTCTCCCAATGATGGTAATTCAAGAAGACTTTTTATTCATGAACCACTAAAATAATATTCTATGAGATGACATAATTATGCAAAACAAGAAGAGACCATACCCTATCTTTATATTGTAACCAAAACTAAAATAAATAAAAAAACAAAATTATATACATACCACTCTTTTTAGCCTCTCATGAAAAAATCCTAATATTCAAATTTATCTTATCATTTCATTTAATAAGAACTATAAGGGCACACCATTAATCATTAAATATTCATGAGTTTTATGTCAAGAATTCAATTAAATATATTATTGAATACATACTATTTACAATTTTAGATATTTAATCCATCATTTTAAATAGAAAAATATTATATGAAAGTGTGAACACATCTGTATATTATCCATTTTTCTAAAAAACTTTTATGAAATAACATATATTATTTTCATGAAATATTTTCAAAATTATCATATTGACCACATTTATGTCCTTAATCATCGTTAAAACCCTATAAAATTAAATTTTACTATTGGGATGAGGAAAAAATTAAATTATCGGAGATATAACCAGTAATAAATCTTTTTGTCCAGGAATTATTTTACTATATTTTTATGTTTCATAATTCAATTTTGTGATGAAAATAAATATTTTAGAGAAAAACAAAATTACTTACCAAAAAACAATCCTAGAAAATATTATAAGAATCCATAAAGGAAAAAAAATTACTCATAATTGTTTCATTTAAATCATGATGAAGTTATGAAATTTTCTTAAATATACAAATATCACCGATATTAAGTAGCATAAAATTTCCTTTATTAAAAATCTCATGATTAATAATGTAGAATCATATCATAAAGAAACTTTTATCAAAAATCCTAGCATCATAAGATGTGGAAATACATCAAAAATGATGACATAAGAATAATTCAAGGCTAACTACCATAGTAACATAAATTTATATATATATATTACCATATTTTTTATGTTCTAAACATAATCCCTAAATCATATCTGAAGAGACAAAATATTTCTCTAATGTATTATAGAACTATATGCATATTCCTATATAAAAAAGTTCATGGTTTTATGTGCCTTAAAAAATATTCAATCATGAATAATCTTGATAATTTCACAAGGAAAATAATGGGACGATTAATCATGTCACATATCATAATCAAAAGAAATTTCATCAAGATGTAATTTCAGAAATTAAAATAAGGAAAGAATTAACCCATCAAAGGAAGGGGGAATATCCTAGGTCTATATATGATAAACATATATATAAAATCATAATTCATTCTATAACATTATAGATATAAAAAATATGAGTGATAAGGATATATTAATTATCCTAAAGATAAATTGTGCATTGGAGGAATCCCTTTCAAATATTAGCAAAACCTTTTCAGATATCAAAAGACTACATTCAATAAAAATATGTTTAAAAAAATTGTTGATAATGGGGAAGAAGGGTTTTTATTAGATAAAAATATAAATCAAGTAAATAAATCAAAATATTTTATATTTTTTTTGGTGATAAAAATATCTATTTACATCTTATAGGTTAAAATATAACATTAAATTTTCAATGTTTTAATTAATGTAAAATCATTCTATAAACAATATTTAAAATAATTATTTTTTAAAAACCATTTATATAATGTAAAATGGAACATAAACATTAATTTATTGTTAATTTATGTTCACATAAATACATTATCAAATTTATTTTATGGTTATGAAAATGGAAAAGAATGATTTTTAAAATAAACCATTGAAACATTTAAAATAATGTTTTAAATGAAATTATTCCTTACATTAAACCTTAATAAAATTTATTTATTATTAAAAATTGTAATCCAAGTAAAATATTTCCTAAATGAGATTTTTTATCCAATGAATCATAATTAAATTTTTTTTGAATCATTTATAAGTAATGGAAAAGGAAGAAAATGATTAAGAGGGGAATCATAAAAAGTAGATTTTTTAATGAATGTCCTTTATCTAGAATTCATCTTATCATGTATATTAATTATCAACATTAGTAATAAACTTAATTTAGAAATTTATTATATTAAACAACTTTTTCAATTTTATAAATTATTTTATTTCATTTAACAAAATTTTATTTTTAAGTAATTAATCAATAAAAATCACTTAATATGCATTAATGATATTCGACTCATATGTACAAAATTACCTCAGATGGTTGTCAATGGTTCTCTATTGTAATATTTCAAATATAAATAATAATAATAATAATAATAATGGATGATTTTTTATTTTTATAAATAAAAAAAATTAAAACATACCTTGAAATATGGTTATGAAAAATGATGAACCTTACAGTCAAAGAGATGATAGGTCATACATATGGATAAAGTCCATTTATGATTGATCATGATCATGATGGAAATAATGTATGTATTATTGTATCTTTATATAATGATAATTTTTAATAAAATAATATTATTTATTAATATACTTTTTAATACACCATCCATGTGATGTGTTAATGAGAAACATATCACATCACATCGTGGAGGTGGTAATCCACACATTCGCATATATAACATTATTATTTTTCAATGAATGGAAATGTAATAAAATTATAGATATGTAAATATTAATTAACGATAAATATGTAATTAATATCATATATATAAATTAAATCTATCATTATAAATTTTCATGAGAGGCGAATATTGGGAAAAAAATACATCGGTCTTGGAGCATGCAGTCCTCTCTACACAAGAATGATGGTTTAATTTTAAATTTAAAGAAAAATGAGATGGGTGAAGGTTATACCATTAGAATTATTATATATAATTATATGGAGATACTAATTTCATTATATCCAAATGTTGAATAATATTTTATTGATTCAGAAAAATTAATAAAGCTAAAACATTCTATTAAAGAAACTACATATTCTTTTGAAAATATCTGTTAGTTTAATCCAAGGGCTTTATAAGGTTTGTATTTTGTCTGAACCAAGACCTCTATAAATTTCGAAGAGATTTTATTAAGGTATTTGGTTAGACATTTGTGAAACTAAAATTCTTTTTATATCTGATGAGAAGTGGATATGAGGTTCACCTTTAATACTAGGGGTGGGATCTTTTTTAATTTCTTAAGGTACTAAATTTATATGAATTATTATTTATAGAAAATGAATCTGAAACATCATATTAGGTATATAATTTGAGTATAAGAATAAATAATCTCATATAATAACATTTCAAAAACTTTAGTTGATTTTTTAATCCTTATCTTTTTTTGTTTTAACATGTGCTATACCTTTATATAGTTATCAAATAAACCAATTTTTTATTCCTTAAGAGTCATGATCATTAATATAAATTAAAAATTTTCCTATTAAGGAATAATTTTTTATATTTGAAAACATATACAAATTATCCTAGTTTAATATTTGGTTTTTATTAATTTTATATTATTTAATAAAAAATATTTATTATAAAGTATCATTAATTTCAGTTTTAGAATTAGTAATTTAATTTGACATTAAAAACATAATAGAAATGTAAATTGAGTATAATACATTAATACATACATTATATGTTGTATTTATGTTAAATATTATTAGAAAAAAATCATTAAATCAAATTACATTACTATTAAAGAATTTAGAAACATTTTTCCAATTTATTAAATATATTTTTTTCAATGTTGCGTACAAATATATGTTATTTATTTCATTAATAAAAATTAAAAAAAATTACAATTATAAAAAATTAACATGTCATTAGAATAATTATTTATAACTAAGTGTGAGTTATTTTTATCAACATTAAACATAAAATTTAGTAATTAAAATAATCAAACAAACATATTATATTAATAATTTACTGAAATATTATAAATGACAAAATAATTTATATATGGAAACAATTGGTCATATATTATATACATTGATGGATTTATCCTAATTAAACTCATCTAATTTTTTAATGACATGTATTGTAATCAGTTTTTAGCCCTTATCATATTATTTTTCTCATTAATTACAAAATGTATCCTTAATATAGTGATAATTATTTAGTACAGTTACCATTAAAAATAACAAAAAATTAAATGGTACCAGATTTTGAATAAATGAATAAAAATATATAATTCATTTTGGAATATTTACTCAAGGATATAGTGGAATTTAATTTCAAACTAATCATGAAAAATATGATGAAATGTGGTTTATTAAATAAATGTATTTTAATTATGAAAATGTTTTTATATTAAATTAAGTTATAGAATTGATTTAAAGCCCTAAAATTAGATAATATTAGAAAAATAATACTATTTAAACTTTAAAACTAATCTAATACATAAAATTACTTTATAAACACTTTCAAATAAAATATAATATTAAATAAAAAAATATATTTCTCTATTCATTGAGAAAATCCAACTTGTCTTAAAAATATCTACGTTCCACCATAATATAATTTCAATATGATGATATTAAAAATTAAATATTTGTCTAAAAAAATCATTTTCATTTGTTGCAGATATTTTTTTATTACCCTCTCACTAAAATAAATATATAATATTTTGGAAGGAAATGTGTTTTCATGAGACATAAAATGATTTTCCAAAAAATTAAGGGAATTTTTAATAATAATTTATAAATAAATTTATATTGACTAGGAATAAAATTTATTGTTTATAAAAAAAATTCTTCTTTATAGGCAACATTCGAATGGATAGGTTATAATAGTCATAAATAAATAATAGTATTTCATGGTTTGTTTAGGTTCAGTGTTATTATCTATAAAATATAAGGGAGTTACAATTCAAGGGTATTATAAGAGAGAGGAAAATAACTTTATGAAGATCAATCTTAGAGAAAGATTTGATGTACTATTTTCTACTATTGAGTTAATGGTTACCATGTAAGGAATGTGATACAATGTAGTTCTTGAGAGACCCTAACATCATTGTCATGCTGCTGTCCCAACAAAATTTCAATAATGATTTATATACCCCATTGACGGAACAGTTGGAATGATGTGTGATGATACTACACCTTTCAAATATTTGGAATCCTAATAAACTGAGGTATGCTTATACATGATGGAATAAAGAACCTTATTATCATTAGAAATATGAATAAAAAAATTCATTGTGGCTTTGGAATTTCTCCTGCATGGCCCTTGAGTATGTTCACCAATCAAAATGTGATTCCTATAAATTTTATGAAGGTAGAGAGTCTAGCATCCATAAGATAACTCTTGCTAAAAATCTAATGTGCCCATTTCTATGTGATGATGGTAATGGTTAGGTGAAGTCATCCTATTAAAATAAATTTTTACTAATTATCTATAAAAGTCAATGAAAATTATCTATCTATAAATAAAATTTTATAATTCCTCCATGATATTCCCTAATGATCAGTGTGTCAATGCTTCTACTTCCCCTTGAGAATGAACAGAGGAAAGAATTTCCATAATTCCACCATAATTCCCCTTCCTACTGAGGATATCAATATTTATTCTCGGATTCAATTATACATCATCATCGATATATATGACCCTATATTATCGAACATTATAGTGGATACTTCAATTAATGGTGACATAAAAGAGTAAGAGGATGACATGATGGATGCATCCCACATATTTGAGGAAGGTTTCTCCCCTATGATAGATGATCTTATGAAAATGAATCTATGAATATAAGATCAACCAAAACTAACATTGGAATGTTCCATCATGTCCATAAGAGATAAAGGGATGTCTATCCCATTCATTAAGTAGTAAATTCATTTGCTCTTTAATAACTATATAGATATTATTAGTCGAGTTCCCAATGTGTGTACTCATCACATAAGCACTCTTGATGATCATTGTAGTTTTTAAATAGAATCCTAGAGAAATATTTACAGTAAAATTTAGAGGGACTATTAGTAAACATATGAATACCACTTACTCTCTTATATAGTCTAAATAATGTATGTTATAAACTGCTGAATTATAACATGATGTCTGGCCCCATGGGAGGTTCTACAATAAATTAATTACATTTATTTCAAGTCATATAAAGAAATAAAGGGAAAATAAGTATTCAGTTATCTCCTAACACACTTCTAACTTCGTATTACTATTTTAGGTATTGATTAACCCAACTCTGTTAGATTTATAATATTGTTCGTTAAATGAAAATGAAATGGTTTTTAGGTGTAGAGTTTCATTTCGTTAAACATGTTGTGGAGAGATTAAATGACCAATTAATACATTAGAATATTCAATTAAATATTTATTGGAGTTAAACACTAAGTATGTATGAGTTTTTGAGGTCTGCAAAGCCTTGGGGAGGAGGGAATAAAAATATTAAATATATTATTTTAAGCATTAACTATTTATTCAAAATAATTGAGTAAATCCAAAACGGTCTATCAGATGAGAAATTTGAGACCATGATTATTTCTAAAATATAGTGTTTACCCTAGGAGGGGTATAACATATGAATAAGACAAACTATTGGATGCCTCGCTCATACGAGAAAGATTATAAATAATATTTATTATAATATTTTTCAAAAATATCTAAATATAACCCAAATGGTGCATCGTACAAGAATTATAAAACCAATGATAAGTCTGGAATGATGGGAATACCCTAGAAATTGTACAACTTTTGTTATCATCATGCGTCTTGATGCCTTGCTCACAAAAATAACACTTTTTATTTTATTTTATTACTATTTTGTATTTTAAATTAATTAATATTTAATATCGCTCAAACGGTGTGTCCTATGACAAATCAGAGACTACCATTATGTCAGGAATAAGGTGTTTACCCTAGATGGGGTATACATTTAATGCGCAATGGATGTTATGTTAGTTAATTACTATGTAAAATAATTAATTTTATTAATTTAACAATTAATCATAATTTAATGATATTAAATGTAATTTCATTTTATATCTCCTTCATTATCTCCATGTGCACATCCTCCGTTGAAGAAGCGTTCCATTTACAAAACTTCCCATTTCATCACCATTTTAATCCATTTCAAATTCAATGCATTAATGTGAAGGAATTAATAACATTGTCAACAAACTTATATGTAATCACATATTGAATAGGATGATTCAAATGGGGGTTCTGAAACCAGTGTTTTTATGTTTCTTAAAACCCACAGACACCATTCCCTTCTATATTTCATGATCTCATAGAGTTAACACGACTCAGATCTTCCTTGCACGCGGTTGTATGTCTTGTTTTGATATATTCTTCCTTCGACATCCATGTTGGGTAACCTCGTGTGTGTGGCTCATATGAGTTTTCCATTTAATTTATATTATTTATTTAATTTATTTATTATTATTCAAATCTTCTAAATTCAATAACATTCTTGTTATTGATAAGAATTGTGCGCTGTTGGTACCATTGAATTCATCTTGATGAGCAGAATAAAATATTTTTTTTTGTTTTGAAGAATGCAAGGTATTCCTTGATCTGTTTTTCACATTTCAGTGGATCATTCAAAATAAATTATTGAATGATAATTTCAAAATTATAAATGGATTAATTATGAAAAATTACATATAAAATTATTATACATGGATTATTTTCAAAAAAATTAAAATATATAAAAGATAATCTCACCAGATTATAAAATGACTTTTTAAAAAAAATTATCAATTTTGTTTTCTTATTATGATATGTTATATTTCAAAAGATAGAAATTGTGAATTTATCAAGTTATAATTTTTATGAATTATCAAGTGATCATTGTAAAGAATTATAAAATACCAATTGCATGGAAATATAAGATATAATTATTTTAAATATATTATCAAAGGATAATTAATAAAATAACAAAAATGAAAATATTGAGATTATGAATGATTGATTATTAGTATTATTAAAATTATAATTGTGATCTTATCATTGATAATTATTTTGGTGGATAATCATGAGCACATGCATTGACATATTGATAATATAAAAATTTTCCTTCAATGATAAATATTATCGCATTTGAAAATATATGTTTAATTTGAATCATATCTGAGTGAGATAAATTATCATCGTATGATATAATTTATATGATAATTTAAAAAATTATCCAAGAGAGAGAAAATTTATCTGTATTTGATATCATATTTCCTTGGGAAATAAAATAAATTATTTTTGTTATAGGAACCCTTGATGAACATCGACCATTGGTGTGTCGATTATTATGATAATAGGGTTATGAGGAGGAGTATTGAACCACTTTAGGAGAATTATCTATTCCACTAACAGTAGCAACATTAAGGTAGGTGGTTCTATCCTAATTAATCAAAATGATTATCCTTGTATTTCTTGATTTATTTCAATTGTTGATTTAAATTCAATTTCTCAAATATCATTTCAATTAAATTGATAAAAAAACCCAATTCTAGTGAATCAAGATATTTGAAATGGATTTGGAATGGAAATTTAGAAATCCACAAATTCCATTTAATTGGGTGTGTTTATGGAAATTTACTAATTTAAATTGTTTAATTGAAATTGTTGATTGGATAGAAATGATTTCAATTAAATTGTTAAATTTAATTATTTAAATAAATTGTGGATTTTATGGAAATTATTTTAATTCATTATTTAAATTTAATTGTCGAAAAAATTGTGTGATGATTGAATTTGTTTTGATTGTATTTCAATCTAGTGAAAATAGATTAAAATGATTTGATAGAAACCCATTGGATTTATCTTCTGAAAAAAGTCATGTATTTTAATAAAACCTAATTTGCTTTTCAAAGGAAATAAATTTTAACTTATGAAATGGAATAATGGAATGGATCATATTTTTATGTAGTCTTAAAATAGTCCACCCATCATTTAGGAGTATTTTCAAGCCTTAGGTAGTTATTGAGTTATTTGGATAGACTCTATGCTATGAAAACATTGTCAAGAATTCCTGTGGTGGTTCACATCCTCAATGTGTTAGTGATGAGTCTCATTTATCCTTTTTCATAGTAATGTGTGTATACACGTTTTTTTGAGCTCACATAGAGATTTTAAAATCATATAGTGGATAAATACTATTGTACCTTTTGGAAGATGACCATGCTGCTTGCTTTTGTATTAGTATTTGAGATATAAATTTATGCCAATGATTTTGAACATCCTTACATGCCTTATGAATTTATATAAAATTATTTATATTATTGTTTTATTTATGCCATTATATTACAAATATTCAAGCATTTGTTAAATCATTGAATAAAATATTTATTTCAATCATTTGAAAATGTATATATTAATTTTAAAATATTCTTTTGAATTTACAAACCTGTTTACATTATAATTGAATTATTATATTTAGAAAATCTATATTTGGAATCTGTTATGGAAACATTGGTGGTATCCTATAGGTATTAAGATCACACCATAGTTTTTCCTTTAGGTTTTTGTAGACTTTCTTCTTCCAATTTTTGAGAAAATGGATGGGATCTATTAGTGGTGGATCCAAGTAATGAGCTTTGGCCATTGTGATTTGTGCCCATAGGGACCATAGGGATGTTTTTTCCCCATTTTAGTACTTGGGTTGTAGTACATTGGAAATTTTATGCCAAATTATATTATGATTCATCACTCCCAGTGGAGTTTCTTTTGGTATTCATACTTCATTATTTTATTTTTCTTCCACAATATTTGGGAAAAATCGTTCCCACATGTATGTTGTACGATGTGAGGTTCTTTTCTCCAACCTATGGGGATTGGGAAATCCCTACGGGCTATCTCAGGGCATCCCGGTTATCAGGTTACCGAAGTACACAGGCTGGTTCGGGACAAAATTTTATTTATGGATTGTTAAGCATCTATTCTTGATGACAGTATGCATTTGAGTATTTATGTCAAGACATGGGAGGTTGTTGTTATTGAGTGCCCAGCCAACTCTCACCGTAATGAACCATAAGTCACCATGGGTGGTTAGGGAATGATTTCTAGTGGTATAGTTCCAGTTTTTTTCACTATTGTGATTTGCATAGAGTAAAATAAAAATCTATTATTTTCATTATATTGATAATATTTTCCCTTGTTACATTATCAATGAGTTAATCAAATAATATTCATTTCCACCTTTTGATGTTTGGTAACATATTTACTCTTAGAAGACGTGTGAATTGAATCCCGAAAGGGGCTAATGCTAAACCTCAGCAATAGAATCCTTCAGTGGACCCAAACCTAGATGTGTTGATAGTGCACACTATCCATGATATTAAATAGGAACCACATATAGTCCCAATTCAGGAACCAGCTGTGGAACATGGGGGGGATGCGTTCAAGATTGTTCTCAAGATTTTATTCACCAAGAACCACTAGTTATAAAAGGATCCACTAATGCTCAATATTCTACGAAATGGTTTGGTAGGATTGAATATCTGTTTGATTTCTTGGAGACACCAAATGAGATCGTGGTAAATTGTTTCACGTTCATGTTGGATGAACCATGTAGGAAATATTGTGATAAGATAGTGGCAGAAATGAAACATGGGGTCATAGAGTGTAAGAGCTTTAATGTTCTATTAAGTGGACACTTCTGTTCAGAGTAAATGGTGTTGCCCTAGGCTATGGTGTTTTTCACGCTTGAGAAGGCCGACATAACTATGGATCATGTATATGTTTATGGAACTTGCAGAACTTCTACCACAACATTTACACTCCATGTAACAACAAGATATTATCAAAACCTTCAAAAAGTGAGGGGAAATCAGATACATCATGAACAAAAGAGTTCCATCCACAAGAATACGGAACACAGAATCTTCAAGTAGTGAAATATACTCAAGTGGAATCTGAAATAGGTCCAATGACCATGATAGTTATCATTAATATTGCTTCATCTTTAGTGACTACCATATTTTATTTGGGTTCTTCTCACTTGTTTATTTAAAAATGTATCGTTAATATGCTTAATCATCATATAGAGATTTTACCATGTGCAATTGATATTTCTACACCCCTTGGTAAAAATTGATAGAAGGGTCTCTATAGTACTTCTTGTGTCTTCTCTGACATAGTTGTCAAACATGATTGGAGTTTTTTGGTACTTGACATGGAATCTTTTGACTTCATTTTTGGGATGGATTGGATTATAACCAATAAGGCCCAAATTTATTGATATCATTAATGGGTCCACCTTACTACACCCTGTGGTGTGCCTCATCTCATTCATGGAGAATAAACATAAGGTCAAGAAGTGTCAGACCTGTTTAACAAGAGTTGGGGAATGTGATAGCGATGCTTATTTTGGATCTCGAGTGAGATTATTTGGGTGGTGATCTCCCTCCTGCTGTTGTTGAGTTTTCTATCATTTTTCATTCTGATTTTATGGTTTAACACTGGCAAGAGATGTTGGGTATTCTATTAAGTTGATGCCTATTACACAAATAGTTTATTTTTCTCTCTTACTAAAACACTCCAACAGAATGGAAAGAAATAATGTTCCAGTTTGACAATCTTCTTGAGAAAGCCTTTATTCTCCCAATTATTTCTCTTACTGAGATATTGTTTCTCTCCTCCATTAAAGATGACATTCCTCTAAAATATTCTCATCAAAAGATTATTTGTTAGTAATATAAGGTTGACGATGAATTTTGTAAGAATTAGAGACTCTATTTATGGTGGGGAGACTATTACCCAATGTTTTTTTCAAAGAGGGTGTTCTGTGTAATATTAACCATTATGTTTCCCTGTTAGAGACAAGGGAGGCTATAATAAGGTATTTCTACATTTCATAATGGATTGTGCAACCAAGAAGAACTATGATGTTCTATGACATGAAGTAGTAGTTTTGGGGACCATGTATTCTTGATGGTTTCACCCTGGCTGGTTCCTCGATAGCTTGGGAGACAAGGGGTCATTGCACCTTTTTTTGTGGGAACTTTTTTGGTTATTTATTATGTTTGTATGGTTGCTTACATTTATCCCTTGTATTGCAACTGAAGTCAATACATAATGTATTTCATGTATCTTATCATTGAATGTTTTTATCTGACCAATTTCTTGTTATAAGTTGGCATGATCTGGATGTGGAACCTGTTTTATCTGTGACTAAACAACTAGTTACGGTTGTTGATTCTAAGTCCAAGTTACTTCATGGATGGATGATACCTCTAGTAAGTATGATATGAAAGAATTATTCTAATTTTTAAGAGACGTGAAAGATGGATTCAATATGAGAGTACAATGGTCTTTCTTATTTGATGTGGAGGCTTCTTCATAGGATTTCTAGGGATAGAAATTTCTTATGGTCGGAAGGTTATAACATCCCTTTACTATTTTAGGGATTGATAAACCCCCTTATATTATATTAATAATATGATACATTTAATGGAAAAAATATTATGTTAGTGAAAAGTTGTGTTTTTGTTAAAAATGTTGTGGAATGGTAAAACACCCAATTAATACTCTAGAATATTCAATTATACATTTTTTTGAGTTAAAAATTGAGTAAGTATGATTTCTCAAAGACAAAAAAGTCACAGGGAGGACAAAATAAAAATATTAAATATATTTCTTTAAGCACAATAAATTTATTAAAACTAAATGAGTCTCTCCAAAAGGGTCTATCGTGTGAGAAATTTAAGACCACAATTATGTCTGCAAAATGAAGTTTACTCTAGGAGGGGTATAACATACGAAGGTGTCGATATTTTGGATGCCTCTCTCAAGATATAATGTTTTTAAATAATATTTAATATATTATTTTTTTAAAATAATTAAATATCTCCCAAACAGTGGATCTTAAGAGAAATATGAGACCTCTGATGGGTCTGTAATGATGGTTTTACCCTAGAAGGGGTATGACATTTGTACGTGTCGGGCGTTTAGAGTCCTCGCTCGCAAAAATAATATTTTTTATTTTAATTAATTATTCATATTTTTAATTAATAAATTTCTAATATCTCTAAAACGGTGCATCCTATGAGAAATCATACACCACTATTGTTTCAAAAATGTGTCGTTTACCCTAGAAAGGGTATAAATTTAATTTGAAATGGTTGTTTGGTGTCATTTAATGTTTATGTTAAAAAATTAATTTTATTAATTTAATGATTAAACCAAAATTAATGAAATTAAATGGAATTTCAATTTTTATCTACATTATCTTCTCCATGCGCACATCCTTCATTGAAGAGAAGTTTGATTTTCAACACATCATATTTAATCATGGACTCGGTAAATTTCAAATTAAATGCATTAATGATAAGGAATAAATAACTCCATCATTAAATGTAGATTGATTTGCAGATTCAATAGGATGTTTTAAAAGGGGGTTCTCAAACCTACATTTTTAGGGATGTTAAATTATGAGAACACCATTCCCTTATATATTGCTTGATCTCGTAGAGTTAATGCAATTGAGATCTTCCTCACACATGGTAGTAGGTCTTGCTTTTATCTCTTACTACTTCCACATCCATGTTGGGAAAACACTTATATGTGGAATATAAGAAGTTTCCATTTTCATTATTTTATTAATTTAATTTTTTTATTGTTCTTTAAATCTACTCAATTCAATATCATTTTCATTATAGATGGTAATTGTGTGCCATAGGTGCCGTTGAATTCATCTCGGTGAGAAAAAATCCAATAATATTTTTTGTTTCAACGGTAGAATGGTATTCCTCGGTTTGATTTTTCACTTTTCAATGTATTTTTTAAAATAAATAAATAAAGGATAATTTTTAAATTATAAATGGATAATTTTTGATAAAATATCATAAAATAATTATATGTGGATAATTTTTAAAACAATTTATTAGAATATATAAATTATAATCTTACCAGAATGGAAAATAAATTTTTAAATAAAAAATATGAAATGTTTTTTATCTGATTATTTGATGTAATATCCAGAAGATAGTTACTATGAATTTATCAAGAGAAAATTGTAAAGAATTATTGAGTGATAATTGCGATGAATTAACAATGACCAATTCCATGGAAATATATGAAATAATTATTTTACATATATTATCATAGGATAAATAATATAATAATCAGATGATAGTTTCAATATTATCAAGGGTTGATTGTTGATATTGTTAAAATGAAAATTGTGATCTAATCGAAGAAAATTATTCAGATGGATAATCATGATTGCAACCATCAACATAACGGTAAATTGAAAATTTTCTTTGAATGATAAATACTATCACATTTTATAATATATATTTAATTTACAACTTATACTAGTGAAATAAATTATCATCACATGTGATTATTTAAATGATAATATAAAAATATTATCCATGAAAAATAAAATGATTTCACATTTGATATATTATTTCCTTGGGAAAAATATAATTGTGGTTCAAGGAACCCTTGATAAACATCAACCATTTCTAGGTCAATGCTTACTATAATAAGGTCATGAGGAGGTGTATTAAACCACACTAGGTTGATTATCATTCTACTAACATCAGTGACCTTGAGGGTGGTTCTTCCATTCTGATTTGCCAAATTGATTATACTTTTTTTCTTGATTTATTCCAATTTTTGATTTAAATTCAATTGTTCAAATATAATTTCAATTATATTGATAAAAAAACATGATTCTAGAGAATCGATATATTTGAAATGGTTTTGCAATGGAAATTTGGAAATCCCACAATTCCATTAAATTTGTTGTTTGTAGGGAAATTTTTATGATTTTAAATGTTTAATTTAAATTGTGTAGTTGATGGAAATTATTTAAATTATATTTGTTGAATATAATTGTGCAAATAAATTGTAGAATTTTTGGAAATTATTTGAATTATTTTGTGGAATTTAATTTTGGAAATAAATTTTTTATTGATGGAATTGGTTTTTATTGGATTTCAAACTGGATAAAATGGATTAAAATTATTTTATTGAAACCCATTGGTTTTATCTTGTGAAAAGGAGATTTTTTTAATAAAATATGTTTGGGAAAGAAATGGGAAAATTTTTTCACTTTTGAAAATGATGAATGGGATTGATAATATTTTTTAGCAATCTTAATATAGTTCACCCATAATGTAAGAGCACATCTAAGCCTTAGGTAAATATTGATTTATTTGGATTCAGTCCATGCTACGACAACATTCTAAAACATACCTGTAGAGGGTCACATCCCCAATGGGTTGGTAGCGAGTCTCCTTGGGCCAGTGTCTTAGGGACATGAGTGAACACATTCTACTAAGTCCACATAGAGAGTGCGAAATCCTATAGTTGGTAAATACTATTGTATCATTTGAAAGATGACCATGTTAATCGTTTGTTTATTTATATTGGAGATATAAATGTATTCTAATGCATTATAACTACATTACATACCTTTTTAAATTATATAAATGGTTTTATAAATTTTTTTATTTAAGCCATTGTTTTATATATATTCAATCATTTGTAAAATCATTGATTAAAAATTTTTTTTCTACCATTTGAAAATGTAAAGCAGGTTTTTTAAAAAATTATTTTGAATTGAAACACATTTTAACGTTAAAATTGAAATATTTTCTTTGGATAATCTATATTTTCATCTCATATTGAATCTTTTGTTGTATCGTGTTGGGATTAAGTTCAAACCCTACTTTTATCCTTCCGGTGTTTGTAAACGTTCATCTTCTAGGTTCGAGCAAATGGAAAGGATCTCTTGGTGGTGGATCCAACTGTTGCGCTTTGGTGTTGGTGAGTTCTTTCCTTAGTGAACTTGGGGTTGTTTTTTTCCAATTTTATAACTTGGGTTGTAGTACATTGGGATTCCTATTCCATATAGTATTCTACTACATCACTCCCAGTGTAGTTTATTTTATTATGCATTCTACTTTGTTTTCTTTTGCTTCTACATTCTTGTGGATAAATTGTTAACATATTTATGTGGTATGATGCTAAGTGCTAGTCCACAACCCATTGGGATCTGGAATGCCCTTTGGTCTATATCAGGGCCGGTTCGGTTATCAGGTTACTAGGGTACCCAGGCTAGTTCATGAGAACAAACTACCCTTGGGAAGACAACCATAATTACTATGCACTTACATAAATAGGTTTTTATAATTATGGAACCCCATAGTCATGGAAAGTATATTTAGACATGGCCTCCTAATGTTTTTCTATGAAAATAATGGAATGATGAATGATTATCATGATTTTACTACGGAATTTTTGTTTGATTGGCTAATAAAATTTTCCCCAACTCCTTATACTTACCTAAGTACTCACCATAAATGAGTTAAAATACCAATCCCTTATTTAATGGATTGATATAGATATTCAACATACAATATCATATCTGAATTCCAATGTGGATTCAAATTCAGTGATCAAATAGATAAATGGTGAATATTATGTCAAAAAGAATGAATTTTACTCTATAATCATATATGGTGGGGATATATAAGGGAAATTTCTCTCTTTCCAACACTATATATGGTTCCATGATCATATAATAGATCCATAGATACACTGGATAGTGTATCCATACTTTGAGGTTATCCTGACTAGGATGAGAAAATCATCGACATCACACACTAATGGGTATTCTCTTGAGTTGTCATATATGGCACAAAGGAAACAAATATGATCATTACTTCACTAGGAATAAAATTTTCAATTTCTATTATTGTAAATATTATAACTATAATGGACATCCTAAAAAGTGTTCCTCATATTTTAGAATGAGGAAAAAAAATATCTCTGCCATGTGTAGCATATAACTCCATCTAGGATAGGTTGGTAGAATATAATGTCCTCCATAAATGGTTCTTTTATGGATATCTCCTTAGATGTGTCATTGAAGGAAATGAACACAATGAAATTCATAAATTCCATATAAGATCTTCCGCTTCTCATAATTCAGAAACATGTATCTATAGGAGAATTTGGTGGAATTGATATTTATGGATGTTGACGAATCATGATTATTTTGGGTTCACTATAAAGAGACATTATTGTCAAATTTATTAAAAAAATCATCCATAATCCCCTAAAACAAATTAATAATGTTATTCTCTCATTATTATTTTCCATATGTGGAACAAATTTCATAGGGTCATAAGACCCCTGTTATGAACAAGTAATTCATGTAAATCCAATATGAAATACATTTATTCTATAAATTGGTTGAATTAATATCTATTTTATAGGATGGGATGAAATGACTCATCATCTTCTTGAATTAAAATATCATAACCATATTTGATGTCCCATATATAATATTGAGAATTAATGGCACCATTTTTTGTTCATCTGGTATTAAGGGGATTTATCAAGTGTAAAACATCAAGTCCAATCATTCATCATTCTATCATTCAATAGAAAATGGTAATATATAGTATTTCAATAAGAACCTATCAAATATACTCCAGAAAGTAGTTTTAAAATATTACAATACTAATCAAATTTAAATAAAAAATTATTTGTGGGAAATTCGCACAATATATCTCAAAATCATTAAATCAACTAAATATTTGGTTTCTTATGGATTATAGGTATTTCAACCCATAAAGAACTAGTTTTCCCCAATACATGTGTCAATTCGTTGTTAACTCTCTGATGATGAACAATCATATAAGTGACTTAATGAGTTTTAAAGTCTCAATGAAAATAATATTCACACATTGAAAAACTAAGATGTACGGAAGAGTCTTATTTTATAGGAATTTATTAATAAGTTCAAAATCCACATATTCAATCCAAGGGAATTTGTGTTTGTTCTTATAACCTAAACATTTCAAATGAATGAACCTCCAAATATGGCACCCAATAATTAGAGACCTTAAATCATAAAAACATTCCATTGAAATGGAGAATACTACTTAAGTATGATTGATTGGGAATGCATAACACCCCCACTAATACATGGTTTTTGAAAAAAAATACATTTCATAATTAATTTCAAAAAACCATTTCCTAGTGGTAAGTCTTTAAATTTAATTTTATGATATTTCCTTTTTCGATGACCTTATAAATGTAGTACACCTACATCTATAACATATGAACATAAACTAAAGGACACCTAAATCCCAGTTTCATGTCAGTAAACTACATGAAAAATTCCTTCCTATACAAAATTAAAATTTGTGGTACATGTCTTGGTCACCTGATGGATAACTAAATGACATTAAGTAACTTCATGGGACTTACCACTCCTTTTCATTATTCTCTAGATTTAAATAAATGGTTTCAAATGTAATGGTTTACAGGGCCATGTTGAGTTCTGTCCAACAACCTAACACTTGAAAATTATATCTCCACTAATATGGAAACCATGTCCTTATATATATCTTGTTTCATTCCCTCTATGTACATAAAACATCTTCAAAGGAAATTTACTATATGAGTCAGATCAATTTGAAAAATGATATTCTTTCATTCCACTATAAGTGTTTAATATGTTCATGGATTATATATAAGATCCATTTTTGGATTGATTACTATATTTACATGGAAGATTGTTATGTGTGGATCAGGTATTATAGGCCCAACACCGAATTTTAGTCACTTTTATCCTTGTTTCTCCATTATATACAAATAAATTTATATATTCATACTCATATTGAAATGTAAATACCCCACTTATTCTCAATCAAGTTCTCTTATGCAATTTAATTTATTACTCAGTTGTCTCTTATTTCTCATATAATGTATGAATCATGTGAGAGAAGAAAAAATAGAATGTCACTCTGACAATCATTAATGCGATCTATTTTATTCAATGTTAGGGAATCTCATCATTGGTTCCCATTATCAAACTACAAAATATGTGGCCTCCACAATGAGAGGCTCTTCCACTCACTTGACTGGGTACTCAAGCATTGCCTTTGTTTCCCATTTCCATTAAAATGATTTCGTTAAACATAAGAATATTACATAGGGTGCTTGAACCCTTTTCAAATATTCCATTCTCTAGAAGCAAACATCATACCTTTGATATATTAGTTAATACCAATTTATGCCTCATGTTTATACTATTTTATCATTTTATAATCCTTGTCTCATTCTATTGGTTCTCTGCCAAAGTGTGTTGGTAACCAGTACAAAATGATCCAAAATAACCTTATTATTCTTCATTGGTGAATAACACAATCCCATATATATTATGTTATAGGATATGTTTTTTTCATCAATTAATGGTTCCCTATAAACCCATGATATGTTTCCATTACTTGGTGTGTTACTGGTTTCTGATGATACAAATTGTTAACATACTCTAAAAAGCATCTACTTCATATTGAATTATGTATTCTTATATTTTGAATTTCAAGTCCCATAACCAAAATAAACGCTTCTATTAAAATATACTTCATCTTACAAAAATATTCATAATAACCATTATCAAATAATGATTATAAAACAATACTATTTTACTAATTCATTTTGGGCTATGAATTCCCTATGAATGATTATAAGACATTATGAACACACTTATTAATATATATATATATATATATATAACCATAAACATAATCCCTAAAAAGTCATTATAACATAAAAATAAATATAAGTACACTCATTCTATCCACAAAGTGAAAAAACAATGTGTGGTGGTCCTTCCAATAGAACCCTTTTCATACAGGAGAGTGAAATCCATGAATGAATATTCAATATATATCCACTATCCATAAAACTGCAACATGGTTGTATGTTCCATTCCAATTCAATTAAAAATATTGGAAATTCCCCTCCCCTATGGATGGGCTTGATATACCATGGATACACTTATCTATCTATTGACATCAATTTTCACTTATGGTAATGAACATGAATGACCTTTAATATGTGTAGTAAATATATATAGGGGCCTTATATCATAACTGCAAGAATTATTGATCCCATCAAGAAGGGATAAATTATGATTCATGTACTCTTACCCAGGCTCTGCAACACCTCTAATAAAAAAAATTCTATACATTTGAAACTATTCAATGTTAGGATACATTATTTTGTATAACTATATATATCTTGATTCCCATTTCTTTGGGAAACATAGTGATTCCAAGGTACATTTCATTAAGAAGATCCAAAAAATAATTACATGGTTTTTCCCCTTTTCACATCAAAATATCAAATAAAATTTTCCTATCTTAGCGCTTTATCATTCCCTCATTGATATTTGGTCTTTCCATTATGCATCAAAAAAATAGAATTCCTAAAATTATCTTACGGGACAATACATCCTGAAAAGAGGCTTATTTCCCCATTACCTGATTTTAATCTAAGAGATTAATTTCCACCCACATCAATTTAAAATACTAAGACTGTACCATTCATTGAACAACATTTGACATAGATCAATATATAAATCTTGAGAATATATATTTTTTGTTCCATTGAGCATTATTGACCTTGACTCCATGTGTATATACCCAGTCCATGAATGGAATCATTTTTTTCAAGGAAAATAATATGGACTGATTACCATAACTATGGGATTATGAGTGAAATCCTGCTACTATACTATAAATCAATCCACTATTAATATAATCAAAATATTTGTATCCACCCTATTTCAAATGCGTTGAATCTATTGAAAATGTTTCAAAACTAGTTCATCATCCATGAACTATGATTAGAATAAAATACTATATAACCATCATATGAGTTTAATATTTTTATGGAGACACATATAAACTACCTATATCGGGATTCAAATCTATACAAGATACGTTGCGATACTAATATTTGACATCCTTGTCCCAAACACAATATTAATAGGAAATTTTCCAGTTCCCTGCATATGAGCTTGATCAATATAGAAAATTATTTTTTAAGAACATTATGTGGAGTGATTCTTGAATATATATGATATATATTCAAACAATAATTCCATATCCTAGTCCTATATACAATGTAAAAATTACCATCTCCCTATATATGATTCAGTATGTTTCAATAATTATCATTTTAAGAACTGTGTGTAGTTTGATAATTATATGTACTAGATATTTAGTGATTACCGTTGTTATAACTAGTAAAAAAAATTCATGTACCACTAATTTCTAAATTTATTTCTTCAAAATTGATTCATAATTCAGAGGCTTTTATTTGGATGTTAATATATCCCAAATGGTGTTATGATTATGATGTTGTAGCAATTTGATGTTAGATATCCATTAATGGTTTGGGGAGGTCCATTAAGGAATTATCATTCATGGTGTGTCATTAGTGGAGTTTCTATTATTGAATTTCCATTTGAGGAGGTCCCGTTCAATGAGTTTTAATCATTAATTCATTATGTTTTGGTAGTGCCTTCTGGATAACTACATTGGTACTCGTGGATAATCTCCAATTCACAAAACACAAAATACATCCTGAGAACCTCCAATCCTCGGGAAACCCATTTCCTATAAAACCCCCCTTCATTCTGACATGTTTGGGATGGTAAATTATATTTCAGCTTTTGAAATATCTCTCTGATTGTGAACCTACGAATATTTGTGAGAGAGATATAAAATGGATTCTCTATGGTAACCAAGATTTTGTTAAATCACCATCATAGTTCTCTAGATATCCTCCACCTATAGTGGAGATAGAATTCATGAAAGGATATAAAATTTTTAGATTAATAAAGACCTATGAGGAACTTGGAAATTAGGGAAAGAATTTTTCCTTCAGGATGAAATCCCCCTATTTCACAAGTCCCTAAGCTAGATGATTTTCTATCCTTTAAATGAGCTCCATGAGGCCAAACCTTTCACGAGAACTTGATCTTTTTGAACCCTTATCATTTTCAATATTCCCACCATCACTCCTAATGGTCCATTCCATTGGGGTTGTCCACCCATGACCCCATATGACATCACTATTTGATTGAGATCTCGATCCTTCAACCCAGTCCCTTCTCTATTATCACTAGCCCCCTTGAAAAATAGAATTTTACAATGTGAAATTTTCTAGCTAGATTGAGGACATTTTCTATTGCACCATACATGGCCACAATTTCCACCCCTAAAATCCCATGATTCTATGTACTCGTATATAGTCCCCAAAATGTAATGAGATGACCTACTCCTCTTGGTCCATTGGATATGATATTGTTCAAGGGTATCATGTTATATTCTATGAGGACGTTGAGTAAAATACTCCCCTAGAAACACATGATAACCTTGAAATAAAATCACAAGTAATGTCTATGAAAAAAGGTTTACTCTTCCATAAGACCAACACTAGCCATTTCTATGAACCTTCTACCTAGAATTCTAGTAGTCATCAATACGTAAATATAATATATTGTATACCATATTATTAATGAATAGGATACCTTCTACAATCCACATGATATGCCTTATATATCAATCATTTATTACTCACTACATTAATCTAAACTGTAGTATATCCTAACATTCAAGAATAAAATTACCCCAAGGAGAAAAATGGAATTCCTTATGCATCAAGCATACGATTCCCAATCATCATAATATTAATATGAAAATAATAATTCCATATAATTCAATAATAGGATTCTTCAAGTGAAAAACAATATATACCTTATGAATCAAGCATAATATTCCAAGTAATTATTACTACATCATGGTAAACATTACTTTACCATATCATTCATGAATAATATTCATCATATGAGAAAATGAGTTACTTTATGCATCAAAAATAAGATGGTTAGTAGTCCCAACTATAGAATAGAAAACAGTTGTATACCGTGTAATTCAATAATATTAGACCTACAATGAAAAACAGGATTTCACATATTATTCATGAATATGATTCATAGTAGTTTCCCCTATATGACTATAAATAGTAGAATACCACTTATGAAAAACATAGGATTCATCTAGTGAATACATTAGATGAACTAAATGTTATGGATAAGATGCCTCGTTTATTAATCATGTGAAAACCATCCAATTACCACAAGGGGAATCCTTCCCAGATGTAAGCCACAAATCACATCGATGGACGCCTCAACAGATCGATATTCCATCATGACCTCACATTATGAAAAAAAATTGGAATCTCAATCCATAATCCCAACAAACCAATTTCTTTCACATGATGATAAAAATTAATTTTACCATATGCAATGTACATGGGTTTCCCAAAATACATTACATTTTTCTAAACAGATGGGAGGCTTCCATGCATAATACCAATACACTACATCCATTCATGAGACGATAAACTAGAGTTTGACTAATTTCAATGAAGATGGGATTCCCTGATGTCCTGGCACGAGGATGAAACAAAGGGAATCTTACATGTATAATTCCCATTCACTAAGTTATTTCACATGGAGTTAAACTATAGTATTACCCCATGAAATGGACATCATATTCCGCCATGACCTGACATGAGAAAGATAGAATGGGATGCTCCAATGCATAATCCCTAACCACATTATTGCTTCTCCACAGTGGCATATGGGCCACCTCAATATGTAAGCCACAAAAAAATCATTTCTCCTGCATAGCGGCATATGGGATGCTCTAACTTGTATTCCACAACTATATCTATGCTTCTCCATATGGGAATTTAAGCTACTCCAACACACAAGCCCCAATGACGTCAGTGTTTCTCCGTAGCATTGTATGGGTCACTCAAATGAGTAAGCCCCATCCACATCCATTATACTACCTAGAGTAAAATGAGCATCTCCATTGTGTAAGACCCAACCACATCCTTACTACTCCATAGTGGAGTACGGGCCACTCCAATACATATTCCCCAACAATATACTTACTATTACATACTGGCTTATGGGATTTTGTAATACATAATCCCCAAACACATATGTGATGGTCCATAATGGCATGTATGACACTCTAATGTGTAATCCCCAACAACATCCTTGCATATCCACAGTGTATTCTAGGGAACTCCAATGTGTAATTTCTAACCACATCATTGCGGCTCTAATGCGGCATATGGTCCACTCCAACACATAAGAAACAACCACGTACATGATAATCTATACTGGATTATGGGATTCTCTAATTCACATGTCCCAATGAAATCATTTCAATAACATTGAAATGTAAGTTCCACTCCAACACATAATCTAAAACCATATGCTTACGTCTCAATATCATTTTGTGGGACTTGACAACACGTAATACCTAACCACATCATTGCTCGCCAGGAGTGGGGTATGGGATTATCTAATATGTAATAGTCATCCACATCCTTTCTTCCCCATAGTAGTTTAAGGGCCACTATAATTCATAACTCAACCACATCCTTTATTTCTATAGTGGTGTATGGGTCGTTCCAATGCATAAGCACCAACTACAACATTGTTGCTCCATAGCGGGTGAAATGAATATTTTTTTGATGGATTCATTAGGGATAGTGGTTGATGAGAATTATTGTTACCCTATATTCCCAAATACTAGTGGCATACTATATTCATCACATTATATGGAATTGTATTATCATTTATGGAATGTGATGATAGGAGCCAGTTCCTCCTTTTAAGAATTCCTCCTTGTACAACATTGACTAGTACGTGTCTAACTCATATTTTTAATAAATGATCATAGAATTCATTACCAATTCCATCTCTTTATGGTTCATTGTTAATTTTAATACTTCTCTCCTAACATATTGTGTTCATCTTGATATGGTATCAACCTTCTGCATAGAGAGTAGTCATGGTTGGAATCATTGGTAATGTCAATACTCTTAATGAATTTGTCACCTATATTATTCCTCTTTATAGGTAACCTAATATGAGGAATATTAATTAATTTAACTGCATGGAATATCAATTTTATCAAGTGGTGGCAATTATTGAGCTCTAATTCATCCATTATTTTTACCTTATTAATCAGTTGTTTTCATGGATTATTTGTTTGATTAATATAACATTTTCTACGTACTAAGGATAAGGATTATAATGTTTGGTTATTATGGATTAGGGTGTGAGATTAATGTATTTTGTATAAAGGAATATGTTTATTTTATTTCATGGAGAGTGTGAATATATCATAATTCAATATTGAGGTGTTTCAAAGAGGTGAATACTAAAGAGTGAGGATGTCACACCAATGTTGCTATGTGAGAACACCCCGTGAGGTGACCCCTAGATTAGAGGATCATAATGCCCCATGATATAGACCGATGTTGATGATAAAGATACAAATTTTGGATAAGTAGGGAGGTGTTTATATATGAGGGATGATATCAAACCATTCTTTATGAACATGAATTCCCTTTTAGGCATATTTTCTATGCATTGATCATAATTATGCTTGAGGAGAAAGCTAATGGTTGTCTCGAATTCCCCTTAAAGTGGATCGTAGAGGTGTTTCACTAGAAGGGATTATATGTCACCTAATTTTATAAACCATAATCCCCCTTGAGGAATATCTTGGTTAAATGGATCATAACACACCTTGACACAATACTATATGGTTAATAAAATTAACCCTTGAGGAGAATCTGGGAGGTGTTTCCATAGGTGTGAAAATTATACACCCAGATAATGAACCAGAATTATAATTGAGTAGAATCTAGGTTGGATGGATAATAATTCCTCTTAAGATGAAAAATAATTGTTTAGTATACCACCCCCAATGGAGGAATAGTTATGTGTGTCCCTATGAGGGAAGATGACACAACTCTATTAATAAACCAGAAGGCCCGTTGAGACAGATATATGATGTATATATCAAAATTCCCCTTTATACAAAAATAAATGGTTGATCATATTTCCACTTAATAAGACTCAGGGAGGTGTGAAACAAGATGGTATGGTTTTACACCTAGGTGGATCAACCGTAAGGAACCTTGATATGGATCCGGTAAAGATGGATAAGCACACCCCATGGGATGAAATAAGTTAGTTTATGAAAACACCCCTTTTGGGGGATCATAGAGGTGTGTCCATAAGAGTAGAGATTTTATACATTTATTAATGAAATAGAAGTCCTCTTAAGATGGATATTGGATGAATACATTAGAATGCACCTTGATATAAAATTGGCTGGTTGATTAGAATGCCCATTGAGGCAGATCAGGGTGGTGTGTCATAAGGGAAGAAGATGTCACACCTGTGTTGAGGAACAAGAATGACCCTTGATATAATTCCGAGATGTATGAAATCCAAATATCATTGATATGATAATGCACATTTTATTATAGTTCCCCATGGGGTGGATTAGGGAGGTGTGTCCAAAGGAGGAAGTAATTATATTTACTATTATTCATGTTCCCATTGAGGTGAACTGATGTTAATGATTACAAGACCCCTTGAAGTAGATCTTGGAGGTACATCCCTATGATGGGGCAAATAAGATTACTATTAGACACGTATTAACCTCATGGAGGAATCTTACATAGCATTTATAAAATAAAAGTAACAAGACCAATGTACTTCGTTGCCTCCGTTTATGGTTGTGTGACCAGATCGATCCTTGCATTTTATTGTCCTGTCATAAGGACGCAAATTTTTACAAAAGTATATTGAAAGATCAATGATGTGGGGATTAATCATTGAATCTTTCTTTTAGGATATCATTACATGTTATTGGTATAGATATGGGGGTCATCTCATTCCACTCATACGTGAAGCATCATGTTCTTACCACACTTTTTAAGACAATAATTTTACACCTTGTATTGGGGATGGTTCTATTCTGTTTAACAGCGTATAACTAAGACATAGAGATAGTAAAAATCATATTATGAATCTCTGAAGTGGTCAGTATCACTCTTCACACCTATTCTTACATGACCACAACTCATGCACCCACCAACATGGCATGGCCTTGGATCTTCCATTGTATAAATATTAGATGAGTGGTTAATTATGGGGTCCATGTTATGATCACTATGTAGAAACTAAATAGGTGTTATTGTACCTTATTTGAAAAGTGAATTGTAGGTGGGATGCATGATCCTCAATTTTATTGAATTGGGAAAACCCATTAGTGGGTGGCACAAGTCAGGCTGAGACTCATGTTGTAGTTGGACCAGTTCTGAATTTTTATGGGGGCCCTTTGAATGAAACATACGCAATGTATGGTCAACAGAAGATAGAAACTATATATAGGCCTTGGATAAGGGACTAATGATTATTGAGGCCTTATAGATAGGTTCCTAATGAATCTTCAGTTCTTCATAAAGGTTAATGTCTTTAAGAATGAGTATGCTTTTAAAAATAGGATGATAGTGCTTTAGAGGGAGGCCTTGATTCCTATAGACAGTGCTTTGTGAATGTTCAATTTTTTACAAATCCTAAATATTAATAGTGGGTTGTTTTCCTACTTGAAGGACATATGACGACACTACATGAATCCCCACATTATATGGAGGATATTAAGAAGAAATTGATGGGGGTTCATGAATACTATATACCCTAGATGAAATATTTTTTCTAAAGTTCTTAAAGCTCAGGAGGTCCTTGAATTAGGAGAGATTACGAATCCAATCATTTGGGAGACCATCCCTAAAATAGGTGAATTAATTGTGGTATTTATTAGTATAGGGTTTCAAAAATATTATATGAAGTTTACAAAGAATGATGGGATTCTATAATAGGTGTATCTCCATGAGTTAGAATGTAAGAATCCTTCAAATAATTTAATTACTCACGTTTTACAAAGATCACAAGAACTAAAAATGTTTTTCCATATATTATCACCATGAGGACATCAAATATTTGTTAACCTAACTTATTTTCTAGGTATCATCATGAGCTCCGACCAATCGGAAGGGAAGCAGGATTCATAATTAATACACATTAATGGGATTTTGTGATATTTTTCAAGGATTTGGGGTGAAATATAATTTCCTTCATTGAACATTCGAATGAAACGTCTATTTTAGCATAAAAAATCCCCCCAATTAAATTGGGTTTCATGTGAAAATGTAAGGTAACAGTGTAAGGTATATTCTTTGAAAATTACAAACCAACTCCCTTTGTAAATGCTCACTCATAGAGCATGCTCATGATGTGTGTTGGAATGAATGACATCATGAAGACCAGGATAGACATATGACTATAAATAGTGGAGGGTCCCTCAATGACACTGAGAATCCATTATGATAAAATTACTTTTCTATCTGTTCATGAATCTAAACATAATCCCGATACACTCTCTAGAAAAAATTTTAGCGAGAAGGACTCTTTGAACTCATCTAGGATAATTACTTCCTGCAAACCTAAAATTGTGAAACATATTTTTAGGAATAAAAAAAACTAGACATGGATCAATGAATGATCTTTACGAACAATATTTGATAACCATAATTTAATAAACAAAAACAAAACAAATCAGATGGACACTCCAGGGGTCAGTGTATATTTCTCTCAAAGGAATCATATGTCTCCAAACAACATGATTAGGGAGAGAGTTTTAAATACCTATTAAAATAATACATTTATCTCTCTAAAAAAAGTGGCTTCGAGGGAATACCCACTATGTAAGAGGCTACATCTACATAGATTCTGTTGGGAGATAATTTCTTCAATTCAGCATTCATAGGGACAAACCATGTTATTAGTTTAAAAGCATTATAATGTATTATATGTGGCATAGGGATGATGCATGAAATATCTGGAATAGCCTTGAACCACTTACATTGAGCCTTCTCTATAACAACAAAAAAATATTGAGGTGGAGAATATGTATGATGAGGAATCCACATTGGAGTATTAGAAGGTACTCATGTATATCATAGGGGACTCTATGAATGGGAGGAACAATATATCATATATGTTCTCAGGACTCAACATCACATATGAATTGTCCTTTTCCTACCATGTGTGAACATCATTTCATGAGTTTATTAGAGATATGGAACAAGTCGGGCACTATGATGTGACATGGTATTCACGGTCCCTTGATTACATTCCTTATTTAAAAATTCTATTTTTTTTGATGATGGACATCAAGTTCTAACAAAAATTATTAACACTATTGTGGGTTCATCATCAGCATCTAGGAAATTCATCAAATCAATTAGATATGGGTCCCAGGGGTGATTTATAATGAATTAATCCCCATATAAAATTTGTGGGATTATCAAGAGTATTTGTCAGATTTTAAGAAGGCATTATGGGATATGTTTTATGTGATTAGTGAACACAAAATATGGACGAGTGATATCATGATCAGGTACTTGTTCAACTACTTCGTGCATAATCTAGTAGAAGATCTAGTGGAGGGATAATAGCCAGTAGAGAAGTTTCTAAAGAGGCGACACAAATGTCATGGTGGATACCCATGGTGTGTGGGGGTTATAAATGTTCTTAGATGATAGAAAGTGGAATATCTTGTGATAAATCATTAATATATAGTTTTTACCTATAGTGAGGTTGGAAGTGTTCATCAAAGTGCAGATCTGTGGCCCTATTCTTCTGAATGTGTGTTTGTGATAATCCAAACCCTATATTCAATCCTAATACAACCTTATGAATATCAATCCTTAATATTATGGGGATTCACCAATAAAAAATTTATATGGTATATGTGATGGAGAATATAGGGCTAGTGGAGCACTTAATATTTTATTTATTACCATTATAATTAGTGTAGTGACTAATGACATCAAAAGAACTATAGAATAGATATTTTACCTCTTAGACATTAGAGGTCGGGTAATAGTTGGGTGGTCGAATGTGAGTCAATCTGCAAAATGTGTTATTTACACTAGTTTGTGAGATATTTCAAGGGTCTGTAGAGGCTATCACTAATGGTATACTTAGTAGTGTGGTGTGAATTACATCCTTCTATGATGAGGTATATTTGGCGTATTTTTATGAATGAAGGGTGAATTATTTGATGTGAGTTGGCTCCAACGACAATATAATATGGTAAGAATAATGAAAATAAAAAATATGTGTTGAGATCATACCATGTGGACCTGTTGAGGAGGTTGGCCACATGATCCAATAAAGGGGAGATACTCCAAATTTGAGGTGGGGGATGAGTGGTGGTTGGTGCATACAATGGGGGAATGTATTGCCTAATAATTATGACACCAGTAGTGGTCCGTGTAGTTCAAGGCCAAAATTGGTGATAAATATAGGGATATAAGCATTATATAGTTTGAACCACATGAGAATGTAGGAGAATTAAGAAGGGGTTCCATCTCGGATAATTCTGAGGGAGTTCATTGTTGACACTCATTTTCATCACATAGTCTAAAAGAATGAAATGGTAAATTCCTTTGCACAAATTGATTCATCCTTTGAAGAAAAAATCAAAAATCAACAAAGGAATGAAAAGGGAGTCCAATACCTTTGGGTCGCACAGGTTCCCTCATTGTCGTGCAAGTAAAATTGCGTGCTGCCTAATGGTCACGCAAGTGACTTACGCTCCCTCTTTGAAAACCGCCAAGGGTCTTCTCAGCCAATAAATACCCCTGGTGGGCCTCCCATTACAGGAGGAGTTTTTCCAGAATTCAGATACAGAGCTCTGAACGCCCAATTCTCTACTTCAAGTATTATGAACACTTATAAGGTAATTCTTTACCTAGAATGGAAGGTCTAAACAACAGGAATATGGTCTAAGTGTTAGAATTCACTAACACTTGCGCGCCTAAGTGATTTACCCTTAAGGGAAATGGAACATACTTGCACGCCTCCTTACCTATGCATTGAAACTTTTGGGAAAATCTTCTAGATGTACCTTAGGATAATTCTAAAGGCTTTGGTTAAGGATCACCCAAGTATTACCCTACTGGTCAACAATCTTGCAAGTACCCATGTCCCACGCAGGTATATCTACGCGCCCAGGACATGCGCGCCCACGCAGTACCTGCACGCCCACCAGGACTTGCACACCCTTCTATTTTTTGTATGCCCTTCCTACACATTTAACCCCTCTTATTCTATTCCACCTCTCCTATTCAATATTCAGTCTTCATGAAACTCTTCAAAGCCATTTATGCCATGTTTTCTTGGTTGACTTACTTATCTAAAAGGAGTTCTATGGAACATATCTCAAGACCTAGTGATTTACACATCTTTATATCACTAAAGTTAGAGAGTTCATTAATTCAACCTCATCCTCTAAAATGAGAGAATCATTTATTTGGGCCTCCTTCTTAGGAGTAAGCCCCATGTCCTCATTGATTTGTGCCTCCTTTTCAGGAGTAATCCCCAGTCATAATTTCCCTTAACCTAGGCCTCCTTTTCAGGAGTAAACACCCGTCCAAGTCCCCTAATTTGGGCATCCTCCTCAGGCGTAAACCCCATGTACTCATTAATCTGGGCATCCTCCTCAAGAGTAAGCCCCAACCATAATTCCCTTAACCTGGGCTTCCTTTTCAAGAGTAAGCCCCAGCTCCAAATATGGGCATCCTATTTAGGAGTAATCCCCAAGTCCCTTATTTTTTCAGGTCCCTTAACATGGGCCTCCTTCTCAGGAGTAAGCCCCCGTCTTAATTTCTCTTAACCAGTCTTAATTTAACTTTGATCTAGGATTCCTTCTCAGGAGTAAAACCCAATCATGAGTCCCCTCAAAATTTGGTAATCTTCCTCATGAGTAATCCCCAAGTTAGAGTACCAAAATCTCCATGAAGTACATATACCTTTATGGAACTTGTTCCGGGATTTCTTCATTGAAGTAAATCTTAATCCTCATCTATTTTGGGCAGTCATACATACATAATCTCCACATCATTGCATCTTTCATGGCACAATTTTCTGGTTTCACCAATACCTCTTGTTTGTCACACCGAGCATGAATCACGTTAGCATAGAGTTTAAAAGTAATCGTGACATCTTTCTTGGAGCCATCAATCATGCATAAACATCATACTCCCTTACTCAAACTCTGTGTGTTCTGATTCCTTTTCCAAAACAAAGGATACGTTGGTAGACCATCAGGGAGTATGATCCCATCTCTGAAATAATCCATGTCCTTATGAATGAAAATAAACTTCAAGTGACCCACTGAGTGGCTTTCAAACCAGTATGGTCATCATAATGACCAAGATACTTTTATGTATTGAAGGATACCATTGACTAAGAATCTCTAACAAATACAGATGATTCTCTATTGATGAAGAACCTTGAATACTTATAAAAGATTATCTAAATTTCCTATATATTTAATCATTGATTGTCAGATCTAAAGGAAATCTCATTTTATACTTAGTAATGTAATAAGGATTCACGAACATAACATGAAACTATAAAGAGAGTCCCAAAGTAGACAATAATTCCCCTCAAAAAGGTGTGATTAGTCCGACCTCCCATCCTCTCGACCAATGAAAATTCCTACACCACATCAGTCCACAACTAATGATCACCTACCTTTGAAAAGTAGGTTCAAATGGATATGGAATCATTGGATGTTTCCGGTTCTACAAAAAAACCCATTAGAAACCGATTGGAATGTTTGAAACTTCAATCAATGAGGCATCCCCAATTCCTAAGGAAACAAAAAATGGTGAACCCGACATGAATCCTTAAACATGTTAAAATGATGTTTTGCTTATTTGTTGGGATCCTATTTAAAACTCAATGAGAGGGCCAAAAAAACAATCAATAACTTATTTTTCTCAATCAAAAGATGTATTGGTCAGACTTATCTTGATCATGTATGTTATATCAAACATACACTATTTTCCAAGATCCTCTACATTTCCAAAATGGATTCTCTAAAATTTACACCTGTGAATTTGTCTATTCTGAAAACTTCTGCTGCAAATGCCATTGCTGCTACTTCTGCTGGATCATCGTCCGCTCTGAGGATGACATCACCTACTATGTTTCTTCAACGCTGGTATCAAATGCATTGGTTAATGAGTACCATCAAAATGGTAATATTCCGACTCTAGAGGCCACTCGACAAGCCCTACAAGTCAATAATTTAACCTGGGCGTCCGAACAGGGACGACCAGCGATATAGAAGAAGGCGGTGCTAACCACCATCTCCAACTGTTTCGGGTCGTTATCCCCGGAACGCAATCACCATTCACTCCTATATTATGAGGAGGTGAATGAGGTGGTCCCTCATGGAATTTACTCAAGGAGACATGAGTCCTTCCTGAGGGCTCCCATCAACAATCGTTGTCGGACTTGTGCGGCAGTGCACCCTCAACATGATAAGGGTAACGACTCCATGAGTTCAGCTCAGGTTCCTCGAACCCAAGCAGGCAAGATGAATTTCCAGAGGCGACAATCGGTTAATAGTGAGCAGGTTCATATCTCTGTCATTTCCAGAGAGGTCCACCAAACTATCTTTGTGGCAAGCAACGATTGGGCACACACACTCGTCCATTTTAATTCCGTTATCTTCCAGACTTGTCTAGCAACATCACGCCAATCCTGCCAGGCAATTCTGGTGGAGTACTATAGACAGGAACATACACCTGTTTATAGATCATCAGCTGGTCAGCAGGCTCTTCTAACTACATATGATGGAGCTCATCGACTACGTTCGGCGAAGTGAAATCAATAGGCACATACACTTGCAAGTATTTATCAAGCCTACCAATAGTCTCGTTTGGTAGCATTCGAAGAAGTCTATCGGAAGGCTCCAGCGACAAGAAGGAGGAAGGCTCAATTCTCTGCCCCCACAATTGAGTACAATCAGGTTTCATTGACAAGAAAAGGAGGACAATAGTAGGAACATACACCTACTCCAAGAATTGAATGGACGTATATCCCCGTTCTGGCAGCTGAAGTCACCAAGAATATTCTATCAATGGTGAAAGAGCAGAAGAAAATCCTTGCTCATATTCAGGATGCCTGCCAGGATATTATAACAGCTTCAACATCATCTCAGGGAAAGACACATAAATTTATCCTAACCAGTGGAGTGACACATCAACAGTTCACTTTGGAATAGACACACACATCTGTTCCAGTCCAAGAGGGGTGTGGGGCGTACTCTTCCATATCATACGGATAACCAAGTCAGGCACATACACCTGGTTTGAGTGGAGATAATCATCCTAACCTGATCATTTCTCTTGATCAGAAACACACACCTGCCAAATTGAGTAAGAAGGCGTCTAAAAAGAAGACCCACCCATCACAGTCAAGAAATCAAGGGCCAATCTATAACAAGGCCTTACTCAATGATAAAGTTCTTGATGCACTCAGAAAACAATCTATTGCCACTCAAGATTCTACTCTCTCTGTTCCCAATAGTGGGAATATTAATTCTTAAGGTCTATATCATATACATCCTCATAAAGGCTTGATTCATGACAATTCAGTCGATCTCAAAGTTTCATCTTCATATTAGAGCCACCAGAACCCTTTGTGTGGCCAAAAAACCAAGGATCAAGAGATCTAATCTTTTGCTATAACCCACCATGGAGGTCCTCCCCATGATGATGAATTTCGTTACGAAAGTCCTCTCCATAGTAGTGATTCACATTGCTTGGAAAATTCTCTAATATACAATTTAGTGATGAGAAATCCCTCTTATCTTGAGGAACATGAAAATGTGAATCCGTTCATGTATGATGGTTTACAGTTATCAGGTGAAATACTTTCTCAACAAAAAGATAGCCCAGGGTATAGGTCCTTCTCTGAACCACCCCTAAGTCATGTATCTTTTAGTTTGATCAGTGATTTCTATACCAATCTTGTGGAATCTGATGAAGCAACAAGTAAGCACTAGATCTGGTCTAATCAGGTGGAAGAATCTTCATTTAATGATAAAGAAGAAGTAATGAACATGAGAAAACAACTGGAGAAAGGTGAAGTTCCAGTCATGTTTTGGCCTCTGTCTGACTCTCAGTATGATATTCCAGAGATTTTGACGGAAGATGGAATTCATTATATTCATCTTAACATATTTATAACTCTTTGTTACTTGAAAAATAAAGTATTATCTTATGATGAATATGAATGTCATGTTAAGATAATATAAGGGTTACAACATCAGATTGGTTTGGAATCTCTATCAGTCTCTCGATATCTGAAGGCTGAAAAGCAGCAGAGAGCCCTTAAATGTTCATTCCTTGGCGCACTAAGAAGATTGCACCAGTTAATTTCCAATGCCCCATCTGGTATTCATGTTAGAGGATGGGGTGTTCATGGAGAACTACATTTAACTGTTCTCTCTAGTTAGAAAATCCCATTGAAAATGGTTTCATGCAATGTTATTTCCCATGGACGGCCACAATCAATGGGTTTTGTTTGTAATCAAAAGCATTCTCAAAAACATTCTTAAACTAGTTTCTCAAAAAATCAATAATCCAGAGAACAAGTTGTTTAATTACTCTTGCATCTATAAAATGATAATATTTAGCAGGCCTCTCATATGGATCAAGCACATCATCAAGTGACAGAAGTGTCAGAAATCATCCAACGGTCTTTTGAACTAGGTGATAAAAGTGGATGTCGATTGATGCATCCAGCTAATTTCTGAACCAAGGTCCACATGATCAGGAGAGTTTTTAAGAAATTCTAAGACAATCATGTCAAGATCCACCCTATCTTGCTAGACTGGGGACTATTTTAACCCAACCCTCAGAATCAACAAAGAGGATTCGAGGAGTTGAGCAAAGACAACAGGAACAACCCCAGTCCACCAGACCGGGGACTTTATCAAATCCTCAATCCATCCCTCAGAGAAACTCAGTCTTCTCTCGACTGGGAAAGAATCCTCAAGTGGAACGAAGAGCCAAATTATCAGGAGATTCCCTCCAAATTACGGTTCTTCCAGAATTTCCTGAGGGATCGAATCAACAAAAGGCAATGTCTCGTCAAGGGCATGACAGAAGACAATATCACATAAATGCTGATAGAAGGGATGCGATGAGTTATGCATCAAATAATTCATTAATTCCATTGTGTATGATCCTCCAGAACATGAGGCTCACTCAGGGGACTAAGATGAAGAAGTTCCTTCTCAAGAAGTTGTACACACAGACACAAATGAAGATGGTGTGCGTACACGAAATCAAACGATTACTCAGAACCTGGGTAATCCTTCAAGTAACCCACTTCCCCCTCTTTGAAAGGTGTCCCATAAGGGTAATGGAAAGAACCAGGACACATACCCTTCCTCTGGAGAAGGCCAACCTCTATCACTAGGGAAAATATTTTCACAAAAAGAGGAAGAAATGAAGGAATTGAGGAGGTTGAACGCATAAGTACTTCAAGGTAGTCTTCCTCCTAAGAGTGCTGGAGTCAGTCTTCAAAGAGAATTTGTTACAACTACTGAGATGGATCAATAATATCCTCCTATGTCAATACACTCTCACAGGTCTAATCCAACTAGTCAAGTGCAACAACAATCGGTGGTGCTACCATCAGTTACAGTACTAGCGACCATACCTATCCAGACTCCAATTATTGCACCTTCCCAAGTCCAAGTTCAACCGGATGTTTCTAAAAAGTTAATAACTACCATTAATTCATTAACAGATCGGCTAGAGACTATGGTAGGGATGCGTGCACAGGTTCAACCAGAAAAGAGATCTTACCATGAATGATTAGATTCAATCCTTCCCCCATCATGTTTTAGGAACCCTATATTACCTATTTTCAATGGATCAGGCAATCCGGAACAACATTTGACACATTAAGTGTCTTTTTGCGATCCTATGATGGGAACTCTGAAACAGTAAGAAGTAGTGAAACTTAGATGCTTCTTGAAAACCTTGGAAGTACCAGCTTTTGTCTGGTAGACCCCTTGCTAACCCAAGTGAGCATTCAAAAATCTTTCCTACATTCATTCTTGAAAGTACTCCTAATGGATTGAAAACCATATCAACAGGTCTTCCATCTTGAAAATAAGTCATATCTTGTCTAGACAAATTTTTTGAAATGATACCTTTATTTCCATGTCTTCCAGCCGCTTTATCACCATCTTTTATTTTTCGTTTCTGTGAAATATATACACAAATTTTTTCTGGATTGTCACAAGCATTCAATCCCGGTCAATTATCAGGTGGGAGGATCTTCGTCAAAAATCCCTTATTCAGTTCAGCTCAACGTTTCCAAAGACAACAGTTTTTTATCTTACAAACTGTAAGAAAAGGGAGAATGAAAGTGTCTTAGATTTCATTGCTCTATGGAAGGGATTAACATATTCCCTAAGCTTATCAATCCCTCAAGAAGAACTGTTTCCAGTCTATGTGGAAAATATATGTGACGAATTACGCACAATGTTGATCCTTATGAAATACACAGGAGGGTATCGAGACCTTACTTCAATAAATCAACATATTGAAGATTCTCTTATAAAGACTAAGGATAAAGATCATATAATTCCATCAGCTCCAGGAAGGAGAATGGGTAAAGAAGAAACAGCTATAGTTATGCTTAAACAAGAACCTGTACCTGCTTCTACTTCAAGGACTTCATCTTTTCGAAGGGATCCTCCTCCTAAGCATCAACAACAGAGGCTATTTGATCAAGACGATAAAATAGATCAAAGACAGAAACAATTTGAGGATTTGAAAAGCAATTTTTACTCTTTTTGAAATGAACACATTCTTGGTTACTTCATTTCAGATCTGGAAAATATGTTGGTTCAATTGCCAAGGCCCAAGAGGCCAAACAAGGAATGAGATAAAGACCGTCCTAACTATTGTACCTTTCATCAAATGTTGGGGCATCCCATCCAGGTGTGTTTTGTCATCAAATAACTCATACAAAAGATGGTCGACTTGGGAAAAGTCAAACTAAAAGGCTCTTCAGCCCAGGTAGCATGTGTTACTGCTATAGTTCTAGAGGAAGAAGGCGAGTGACAAGAAGTCAAAAGAAAAAATGCGCAAAAATATGATGATTGGATGGTCAGAAAAATTGATCAACTAAACTCATGCTATTTTGCGAACTCAATTGATGAAACCAATTTTGTTTTCTACCATGAATGACATAGAAAAAACCTCTTCATCAGAGGGAAAATACTCAACGAAACGGCATGATTAAAAGAAAGAAAAATAATCAGAAGAAGATGAGTATGTCTCAAAGCCTAAGTTGTCTTTGACTCTGGCATACTTCATCCCATCTACTTCAAATTAAAGAGCACCGCCCCATCAAACGGCATAGCCTAAATAAGCTAACCAGGAAGAGTCTTCATCAGATGAAGAATTGATCTTCGGTTCTATTAATATGATTCAATTAACAGATCCATATTCCAGTCGCAGTTTTGATTTTGATGAGCCTAAATTGCCTGTATCAAAAAGAGGAATCAGAGGAAGTTCCAGAGGATCCGGATACAAGGGAAGATGTAGACCTTTTAGAGGCCAATATTTCAATTCTACCCCTGATAGAACTGTGTATGCGGCAGAAAATTGTGGTAGATCCCTTCAACAAGCTCAAAAAGAATAAGAAAGTTCTTCCGCACAAGGTTGACTATGCCCAAGCACAATTATTTTGGAAGATCGGTTGAAGGTTCCATCTTCTTCCTCTCAGCAAGTCAATAGACCTAATTGGTCTAATATTCCAAATCCAAGAGTATTAACAACTCCTATTTCGGTACAAGATGCATCAAATTCAAAGCATCAACTTCCAAGGCACCTGCTAAACCACATGTTCCTGTTGGGAAACACAGACCTTATGATCAAAAGTATGATATATTGAAACACATGGCCCAAGTACCAGCCAAGTTATCAGTTTTGGATTCCTTTAATTTATCAAAGGATCTTCGGGAGGCACACATTGAGGCTTTTTCAAGTCCCCAGGAGTTTGAGACTAAAATTGCTACAGCTGAAGTCTAAAATGTAGAGAATAGCCCTACAAAATGCCATGCAGTGATATCTTTCATAGATGAAGATGAAGATGAGGCTGTTCATGGACATATCAGACCTTTATACATATCTGGAATGGTAAATGGTGTAGACATCCAAAGAGTTTTCATTGATAATGGTTCAGGAGTCAACCTCATGCCCATTCATACACTTTGTCGATTGGGCCTCACGGAATCTGATTTATCTCCTTCTACTTTGTTGTTACAAGGATATGATAAAAATGAACAAGAACCACTATGAGAGATTAAACTCAGAACATAGATTGGAGATCTTGTATCCAATTCAGATTTCATGGTTGTTGATCAAGATTCAGCCTTCAACATCTTGCTTGGTAGAACCTGGCTACATCGACATGTGGATATCCCTTTGTCATACCATCAGGGTCTCAAATATTTTATCGATTGTCAAATTGGGTCATTGTATGATGATAAATCCCCATTCAGGACTTGTGAACCTCAATAAATTGAGGCAGAATTCTATCACATAAAGGGAAAAGACAAATCTGCAACAAGGGAGATTACAAAAGTTAATGCTCCATATGGTTTGGAAAAGATTCTAGTAAACCCATTTACACATGTGAGTACAGATTATGTGTTACCTATCAGTCAAATTGATAGGATAGACCCAAATCAAAATAATCTTATGGAAACATCCATAAGGTCAATTATGGCAGTCAAGCCAGAAAATATGGGAGAAATTGGGGCTCCACCAAGCAATGATGAAAGCTCAAATGGAGATGTCCTCATTTCATCTGCTGAAATCCAACAAGTCTATACTTTTCCAATCGGGCCAGAGAATGTTATAGCAATGTTAGAGGTAAATGATGATTTCGATTCGCAATCCATCATCTCCTCTTTGTTACCCAAAGAAGACCCCTCATCATCAATTGGGTTGGAAATAGAATCTTCTTCTTCAAGATGTGAAAATTTTGACATCTCTTCTGATTATGGAAATTCTGATTCATCATCTACTATGAAAGTAGAAACAGGAGAAATAACACATGCTGAAGAGGAAGAGGAAGATCTCAGGGATGCTCCTCCAGTATTTGAAGAGGGTATCTTTACCACTTTGGATGAACTCAGAGAAATAAATCTTGGTACAACAGAAAATCCACGCCCCACATTAATTAGTGTGGAAATGAATATTTAAGATAATTAGATGTATATTACCTTTTTAAAGCAAAATCGAGATATATTTTCTTGTAACTATACAATGATGTCAGGGCTTAATCCTGATGTTTCCACTCATCGTTTGATTTTTCCAAAAGAACATCGAGGATTCAAACAAGCCGCTAGAAGAACACAACCAACCAATGATTCCAAAATTGAATTTGAAGTGGATAATCTCATCAAATCTAACTTTGTCAGAGAAGTCCAATATCCCAAGTGGTTGGATAATATTGTCCAAGTGAAAAAGAAGAATGGGAAAATTAGAGTTTGTTTTGATTTTGGAGATCTTAATCGGCATTGTCCTAAGGATGATTTTCTAGTTTCGGTTATAGAACTCTTAATTGATGCATTAGTTGGCTATAAAGCAGTTTCTTTCATGGATGGATATTCTATATATAATCAAATTCGTATGGCTCTAAAAGATGAATAATCTACAGCCTTCAGATCCCCTTAGCGTGTGTTTTGATATTGGGTAATGCCCTTTGGCCTAAAGAATGAAAGCGCAACATATCAACATGCCATGCATCGTATCTTCAAACCCTTTCTAGGAATTTTTGTTGAATGTTATGTGGACGATTTGGTGGTTAAATACAAAAAATGTTCTAATCACTTGGCGGATTTGGAAATCATATTGCACAAACTTCGGCAACATAATTTGAAGATGAACCCCTTAAAATGTGCTTTGGGGGTAACCTCAGAAAAATTTCTCGACTTCGTCGTACACCATCGTGGTATCAAGGTTGATCCTGAGAATAAAAAGTCAATCCATGGTATGTCACCTCCTCAAAATTTAAAAGAATTGAGAGGAATACAAGCACACATAGCCTATATTCAACGATTCATCTCCAATATGGAAGGCAAAAGTTTACTATCCACCAAATTGATGAAGAAGGGAGTCACATACCAGTGGAATGAAGAATGTCATGAGGCATTAAAATTTCTTCAAGAAATACCTCTCGAGTTCACCGGTACTTATGCCACCTATTGAAGGAAGACCACTTATTCTCTATGTTACAGCATTAGAGCGATCATTGGCTTCTTTTCTTGCCCAGAAGAATGATGCTGGGAATGAGAACATCCTCTACTATCTCAGTCGGACTATGCTTGAAGCAGAAACCCGATATTCAAGTATTGAGAAATACTACCTAGCATTAATCTTTGCAGTTAAAAAATTAAGACACTACCTGTAACATCACGAGGTTCAATTGGTATCACGCAATAAACCGATCAAATTCACCCGTAGTTGTCCAATGCTTACAGGATGTCTGGTAAGGTGGGAAGTTATCTTGCAGCAATTTTATATTCAATATGTGTCTCAAAAGGAAATAAAGGGCCATGCACTGGCTGATTTCCTTGCTGAACACCCTTCAGTGGAAGACACAACTTCAGATATTAAACTCCCTAATAAGGAAGTCTTTTCTATTCAGGATAGTCCTCAGGTATGGGAAATATACTTTGATGGTGTTCTAGAAGTCCAACAGGGAAGAAAATGGAAAATCCTAAATTCAACAATGTTTTCTTAGGAATTATACTCATTTATCTAGAAAAGGAAGTGTTACCTTATTCCTTGTCATTGATGGGAGGTGGTACATATAATGAAGAAGAATACCAAGCTCTTATTGCAGGATTTGAGTTGGCACTTCAAGCACAACTGAATCACTTAAATGTGAAAGGTGATTCAGACCTGGTAATCAAACAAGTCAATGGGGATTATGCAATCAGAAAAGAAGAACTAATCCCTTTGTTTGATTACATCAGAGAGTTAATGGAAGAATTCCCTTCAGAACCGACATTTTCTTATGTCCCAAGATCACAAAATGTTCAAGCTGATGCACTAGCTAATATAGCCACAGCTCTGGCAGATCCAAATCGAGACAAAATAACCATCAATATTTCCCACCGTCATACAATTTCACCTTATGATTGATCCAGAACAGAACAAATCAATGAAATTAGTCCCATCTATGAACCATATCGTCATACTATAGGATGGATGACACCTATCAGGGAATACCTTTAAAATGGAACACTTCCACCTAATAGAGCTGGGAAAGAACAAGTCTGCAGATGTGTGGTCAATTTAACTCTTAATGATAGCCAAGATCACTTAGAGAGAATTCTCTACAAACGTGGTTTTGATGGAGATCTCTTTAGATGTATTGATGGTGAAGAGACAATGGTTGTCATGAAAGAAGTTCATGCAGGAGTCTATGGTGCCCACCAGTCTGGACATAGTCTGTCTGATCAGATTCGAAGGCTTGGATACTTTTGGCCTTCAATGATACAAGATTGTGTTGATTTCACAAAGATGTGTAATTAATTCCATGTACATTCCAACTTCATCCATCAACCTCCGAAGTTGCTTCATACAGCTAAATACTTGTGGCCATTTCCACAGGGGGAATGGATGTGGTGGGACCCTACACTTCAGCTACGACCAAGCAGTTTAAGTATATTCTTACTACCACTGACTGCTTTTCCAAATGGGAAGAGGCAATACCTCTCAAAGTTTTTAGTACAAAAATAATTGTTAGCTTCATCAAGTCTAACATCATTACTAGATTTGGTGTCCCTCATACCATATTGACGGTAAATGGAACCAACTTATGTTCATGCGAGGTGAAGAATTTTTATCAAGAATACAACATCAAATCCAATAATTTATCTATGTATCATGTAATGGCCAATGGACAGATAGAAGGTTTCAACAAGACCCTGTCAAATATACTGTAAAAGATGGTGGATAAAGATAAGATGTCATGGCCTGATAAACTCTTCATGCTTTATGGGCTTATCAGACCACCACCCGCACTACAACGCGGTCAACTCCATATTCACTAGTATATGAAACGGAAGCAGTCTTGACCATTTATGTTCAATTACCTTCGCTCAGAGTAGCCATTTGTGATCAATAATCTACAGATGAAAAATCTCAAAAGTGATTGAATGAATTGGAATAGTTAGATGTGGAATGATTGTGGACTCTACACCACTTGGAAGACAATCAGAATCAAATAGCACGAGCTTTCAACAAAAAAGTTCGTCTTCATTCATTCGTTCAGGGAGAATTTGTATTATTTCTCAGAACTCCAATGATACTAGGAAAGAAACCTCCTAAGCTTGAACCAAAATGGGATGTACCTTATTCAATACATAAGGTTTATTCCAATAGAGATGATTCTTTAATCTCAATGGATGGAGAACTCATCACTACTCCAACCAATGCCATATTTCTGAAGATGTATTTTGTATAAACACAAAATACAGCATCCACTGTCCAAGAATATGACCTTAAACTATTTGCATGTCCCTTATGTCCAGCATGACGTTAAACTGCACCATCCATGGTCCATGCATATGACCTTAAACTATTGTCACATACCTCCAACATGACGTTAAACTGTGACGTCCAGACTACATGATGTTAAATTGTACAGAAGTCCCTTAGATCCAACAAGACATTAAACTACATAACCAATGGTCCATGCATATGAACATAAACTATTCGCACTTTTGTCCAACAAGATGCTAAATTTTATCATCCTTTTTTTCTTCCAACCTGACGTTAAAATGTGAAGAAGTCCCTAATATGTCCAACATGACGTTAAAATGTGTCCTCTTTTGTCCTTACTGCATGACATTAAACTGCACAGTCCTCTTTTTTTCCAACATGACATTAAACAGTATTGTCCCCATCGTCCTAACTACATGATGCTAAACTGTATAGAAATCCCTTAATACGTCCTACATGACGTTAAACTATATTTTTCTCCCTGCTACGTGACACTAAACTGTGCAGCACCAATAGTCATAACTACAAGACTTTGAACTGTAGAGCCCCTTCATATGTCCTACATGACATTAAACTATGCACCATTAAGCTTGTTGTTACCTCTCGTTTCTCACACCGATTATGACTCACATGATCTTAGAGAAAATTTCAACCATAACACCCTCTTTGGTCCAATATCCACGCTTAAGTCCCAACATCATTTTTTAGGTCGTTGTCCCCAAAAACAACTTGATCACTAATGCCTTCTTTAATTAAACTACACAGACTTTGATGCTTGCCTTCCAGGCTGGGTACGTAGCCAAACTTCCAAGGTTCAAGCCCAAAACCAATATCTTCACATCAGTTCACCTCCATCTCATACGATGTTGATTCGTGAAACCGCCCCCAGAATCAATATCATTACATTTGTTCACCTTCGTCCTTACTATATGATGTTTAATTGTACAACACTTTTTTCATGTACGACAATAAACTACAATATTCTTTGATACCCTCACCTGAGAGGTAATCATTATTTACATTGATTTTCAATCATGTTATATTCCAAAAAACATTGTTCATACATGGAAATACCTGAACCTTTTATCTTGGGTTAAACAATCATTGCACTAATGTCCCCTTTCACCCTTCACATGTACGAACCAAATTTGTAAATAGGGTATTTCTAGAACTACGTGGGCTTGATTCCCATCCTTATGGGATACGTAGGAACTTTCTAGTGTCCCTCGAATCCAACCCCAAGTCTTTTGGGCCTAACCCCAAATTCCACTTTCAGTCCCCTGGATGAAATGTCCCCATGAAAACACACACTTTGTATTTCTTATAATGGAATGAGCTCTATGACCCTAAACTAAGATCTCTCATACTTTCATCCCACATGTCGTTAAACAGTATTTCAAGAACTACGTATGGCCTGATTCCCATCCTTATGGTATATGTAGTGAATTCCAGTATTTCAATTCAGGACCTAGCCAAAATGTGATTATGGTTAGAATTGATCTATGTATCTTTATATAAATTAAACAATACACATTTTATGTGTAATAATTCTTAACCTTAAATATTTTCAGATCTTCATAACACTTTCATAACTTCTAATCACAAAAGGATGGATACCCGAGAGTTCTTTTTTGTCTTAATATGCAACACGTGCCCTTAGGCGGCCTTGCATAAGTATTCTACATAACGGACCTGTCAGCCAAAAGATGTTATTATTTGACTATGCAGCCAATGCCCTTAGGTGGACCTGCATAATTCAACCCCATAATGTGTTTGATAAAGAGTGTTAACTTCATTCTTGGGATGAAAACCTCTTTTTTCCTTATTTGTCTTAATAAAAATATGTAGGGATCCACAAAAGAATAGTCATACATAACATATTTGTCCCATATTAATTTTCATGATCTAAAAGTATTCAAGTCTATGGTTTATATTTTCCTTCCCTACGTTTGGGTCAGACTTTCATAGGTGTGATATATATCCAATTCTTAGACAATCTTGATTGAAAATATCTTCTCAATATTCATGTACCTCTTTCCATACAGAAAACTCTATAATTTGGAAAAGTTGAATCCCCATAAACATTCGCTGGCTTTTTAGTCGTAGAAAAGTAAATTTCCAAGAGTTCTTTTGCCTGACTATACAGCACGTGCCCTTAGGCGGCCTTGCATAAGTAGTCTACATAACAGACCTATCATCCAAAAGATTCTATTATTTGACTATGCAGCCAATGCCTTTAGGTGTCCCTGCTTAATACAACCACCTAACTGGTTTGTTAAATAATGGTAAATTCATTCTTGGGAACTACTTCTTCTAATTCCTTTTATCTCTTTTTCACATCACTCCTCAGATTCAAATTTTCATAAATCATAGTTTACATATTTTCCCTCATACATGAATTTGGTAATATGTTTTCAGATAAATTGTCAATGAATTGAGTCAATTTTAATCTATTTCGGAAAAATCTATTTCGAACTTAAACATTAGCCTCTTTATGTCCAATGTGAATGAATTTAAACTGCCCACAAAAGACAAGGGAACTCTAAATAAAAGTCAAGTTCCAGCTCACTAAATATACATTTTGTATGATTTTGGTAATATTGAGGAATTAAAAGATTCAAAGTTTGTAGGGTTATTTATAATAATCCTAGTAAAAATCAAACTATGCTTACTAGTCCCATTGGCTTAGGTAAAAATCTAAAGCAGGTAGCAAAGGAAAATTCATGCACAAATGATTGTGGATGAAAAGGTTTTATCATTTGGTTCACAAGAATTAGAAGGACATACATAGATTGGTGTCTCTTATCTTTTCTAAGAAATTACAAGAGGCTGTCAACATAAGTCTTCACTTGATGAACGACATCCTGAGCTTCATCAGCAACTACTTGAAGCTCACTCACCCGAACAACTTCACTCTTTTCGGCCTGATGGAGTGCATTCTTGGGATCTGTGATGGCCTTCATACAAATTGTTTGAGCTCCCTCCAATTAATTATTGAGTTGGTAAAGTTCCCTAGCAAAAGCGTCTAACTGTTGCTGAAGGTGCATTTTCTAGAAAAATTTGTCTTTGATCTTATGCTTCAGCTCCTTCATCATGGCAGCATAGTCAGCCTCAGCTTAGGATACCACAGCCTTAAATTTACTAATATTGGATGACATTTTCACCCTAGTCAGATATTCACAACACTTTTTCTCCTGCTCCCTTCTGAAAATGACATGTTTCCCTGTGACATGGATCCTTTCATATCCAAAACCACCAAGTCCCAATATGACAAATAGTGATTACAGCTAGGGAATCGTCGATGGGAGCTCATATAGAGGAACTTTAGATATGATTTTCCATTTTTTCTTCCATGCCTTGCGTTGTGAAAATTGGAATGCCTTTTTAACATCCGGGTCCGACTTGGTGTCACTGTCATAGGGGGGAGTATAATCTGGGATTAATGCACTTAGGGAAGTGCCCTGTTCTACTCCTTCCCCCCTAACCTGAGCTTCTTCACTTTCTATTCCCGTTAGGGTGGAGGCTGAGGCCTCACCTCTAGATATATCCACTGTAAGTGATGACCCTGCATAATTAATTGAAAGCATTGGTTTGTTTCAAATGATAACAAAATAATAGGTTGTCTTGTAAATAAAGTACAATCCCTAATATTGGTATTCCATACCCAACGGTTGATCAGCAACCTGAGAAGGATCCTCCCCATCTTTCCTAGCTTCGACAGGATTTTCAGGATGAGTTTGAGGAAGCTCCACTGGGTTCAGGTCCACTTGTGCTAATGTCTCTACAACAGTAGGGTTCTCTGTACCCCCTCCAGGCATGGGTAGTTCATCAGCATGCTCAGATATAACTACACATTTGAGCCGATCATAGTTAGACATGTAATAAGCGGTTATTTCTAATAGGACAAAGGATAACACTCACGTCCATAATCTTCTAAATTTCATGATAATTTAACATGATTTATAAAATATTCGAATGATGCGCCAAGATCCATCATTTCATATAATGTCATCTCAGAATCCTAGTTAGTCTCACCAGTGGGATCATTTGATATGTCTTCTTGGTGACCTTCATCCTTCGGTCCCTGACCCTGGAAAACATCTTTGGATAAAATTTCAGCATCAGTTGCAATAGTCACCAAAAGCTCTAATGCAGGGGTTGAACCGGATGTATCATAGAATGGAATTCAGTAGATGTTTCATTCAACATTTTATGAAGCATTGTTAAATTACCAAAAGCGGGTTCTTCTCTTCTTGCAGTAGAAGCAGGAGGGATACTGGGAAGAGATGCAGGATCTTTTCCAGGAGCATCCAAGTAAGCCTGAATTTGTGATTGTTCCACAGCACCCTTCGTGGTCCTCAAAGGAGGATCACTCCTCTCCCTCAGAGGGGAAATTGAATAATCCCTTTCAATCCCCAGAAATATGAGAAAACATTTCATGGGTATATATTCATGATTATCCAAAGGACTTACCACTATAATGAAGCATTTAGCTATGGATTTCCAACTTATTTGCCTTTTCTTCTTTGGTTTTTTTGGGAGTATCGGCTGTCTCCCTTACAGGAACTTGAATTGGATAATGGAAGTCAATGTACAACTCTTCATTCATGGCCTGCTGACCCGGAGATATCTCACTCGATTCACGAGTAGATTCAGCAGCAGCCCTGCTGGCAGTACCACCAGGGCTATACTGCGGCGAAGGAACCTCATTAGTTCCTTTCTTTTCAAGCTACACGATGAAAAAAATAACTTCCTTGAGTAAAAAATCTTAGACTAAAATAAAGTTACAAAGAAAATAAGGAAGTAAAACTTACATCTTCATGGGCCATGTAATCGTGCCACTACTCATCATTCCCCTCAGCGACACCACGATCTATCATTTCCATCACCCGCTTGGTGACAAGAATTGAATCATCGGTGGCATATATGATCATTTACAGCTCTCTGATATAAGTTCTCACTTCATCGGGGCTATCTTTGAAATTAATATCGGTAGAATCCAGAAGAGTCCATAATCAAGGGAGATGTAGCCCCTCACATAAATCCAGCCAGGTAGTTTCAATACCATAGTATAAACTCTGCCATTTCTGGACAAACATGGGTCGTAGATATTTAGTGTGTGTACCAGAAGGCTACGAGGACGGTCCTACAATATTCGACTTCAATTTCTTACCATCTCCTGCACCTATTGATAGAAAACAATAAAATAAGACTTATTGGATTATAAAGTGATGGTGATTAAATGACCAAAATGAAGTAACTCACCCAGAGTTGATGAAGTAGGTCTTTTGATTCTGACCGTAGGATGATATTAGGCACGAGGCCACTTTTCCACTTGTTGTGCCTCATCATCCCCATCATGGGAATCCGGTGAATCAGTCCTAGAAGAGGAATATGGCCAATCAGCTTCAGGTAGGGAAGCATCACCTTCATGAGGAAGGGTTTCTTTCTTTACCGTCCTATTTCTTTTCCCCACCTGATAAACTATGTGATTCATCACCCCTTTAGGGTATGATGATATCCAGTTCTCGGCATACCATGTAGTCATGTTATGTGCCTCTCTTTCAACTGGTAGATCAAACACTGCCCCAGTCTTCTCCCAAGACGTCAGCAACCACAGTTTCCGAGCAACCATCGGATATTGCTCTAACCTAAAACGTATAAGGGGAGATACAAAAATCTTTTGCAAACACTTGAAATGGCGTGAAAATATATATGGATCATAGGCCTCACATATAATCTCTATATCAATCCTGGAAACCAGCACACCATCTCTGCAGGCCAACATGTATTCCCTCAAATCAAAGTGGGTTGTTCCATCATCAACATACCGCCCGGTTGACAGATTTATATAGGGAAAGAAGTTGAATTCCTTAAACATTCTTAGCCTCACTTTCATTTCATAGGCATTATGATCTAATGGAGAAATTCTAGAGAATACTTGCACTGATGTCCCGAAAGAACATCCAGGAATTTGTACTCCATTCTGTACATTATATGTCCTGAAGCGAGTGGTGATCCATCCCCATAAAACATGGAATGGTCCCACTATTCTCAAAGGAGATTTAACTATAAATATAGGAATAAAATCCTTTGAATATTTGATAAAATGTGGGTATCCAAACCAACCATTTTCCCTCATCCAACTTTCCCGCAATAACGAAGGTCCCTAGCCTGACACCTCCCTTCGAGTCCCTGACTGGCAAGAGATAAACATTGAGCCACAAAGCCAAGAAGTCTGCCAGATGAGCCTTCTTTGGGATTATTTGATTCACCTCATATCCCCATTTCTCAAACTCTCCTGCTTCTAGAGTTGTCCAGAACGTTCCAGGATCACCCCTCTTCTCAGTTTTTGGGAAAGTGGTAGGGTGAGTGGGAATCTTCTCCTTGGACCCCTTCTTCTTGGATCCATTCTCCTTTAATCCCTTCTCCTTTGCCTCCTACAAGTTATCGATAAGAAATAAATTCATCCATTCCATTGGATGAATATCCTTTCTAGGTTGAGTTAAGGAGGTCTCTGAACTCTAGATCCTGTAGACGATTTTAAATAATTCCCAAGCCAAAGAAAGAGTCTTCTCGGAATCATTCCGAGTCACCTTGGGAGGAATGAATTCATCATTCATGTCACCCAAAATTTGAACCCCTGAGATCCTATAGACATCCCACAGACTGATGCCTACTTCTCCATGATTCAGATGGAAGGAATTGGTTTCTAGGCTCTAGTGGCTGAGTATCTCCAGCACGAAGTTATCATTTCTATAAACATATGTTTTCCCAACCCAGAAATCATTATATATCTCCACTCATTTCAAATCCTCAAAAAACTCTCAATAGGTTTGTCACACCCAGTATGCCCACATCCATGTTCGTAAGTGTCCGAACCTCCTGTATAATGATTTAAAGAATATCATTGCCTTATTAAAGATTCTAAATCATTGTTATGATATCATATATGGTCATATTCTTAGCTTCTTATTAGTAATATTTCATTGCTAATTTTTATTCGGGAGTTTATTAATTTTTGTTCTTATGCGCGTTTGGTCGAATAAATTCTCATTCTTACTTTTAGGTTATAGATAACTCATTTCCAGAATGGTATTAGTGTAATATATATCATATTTATTCATTCAATTCATTTATATAATCGTTATGCAATGAAGATCATGTAGAACGAGTAACATCACATCGTGGAGACGGTATTCCATACGTACACACGAGCAAAGATATTGTTCCCATGATCGTGGAATTGTGTTGGAGTGTATGTATAATATTTCAGAATAAATATCACTTTACAATTATCATATATAGTTATTATTTACACCATAATACCCATCCAAGTAAGTTGGTGGTGTAAAATAGATTACACCATGGTGTGGAGACGGTATTCCGTACGTACGCAAGCGCGATGATTTCGTTTTCCGTAGGAGGGATAGATGGTGAAATAGGGTTGTTTCATAATTATAGTCACAAATAAGTATATGATTGATACTGATGTTATTACTTCAAAATGAAAAAACTAAAGAAGAAGAAGTATAAGTAGAAATAATGTTGAAAGAATCGGTAACAGATATTACCTCTTCTTTGAAGTGCCTCTTCTTAACCTCCTCTTAGGGAACTAACAATGGTACTTGAAGATGACTAAGACCTCTAGGATGTTTCTAGGGAAGTGGAAAAGAGAAATTGGTAGGGTTTGGCCGATCTTGAAGGCTCAAAGTGGTGTGGGGAAGAGAGGGAGGAGGTTCTCTTTTATAAGAGAGGAGAGGGGCACCTTAGAAAAAACTAAAAATATTATTTTATTATAAAGTCATATTCGATTTTTCATAGCTCAAAATTAATTTATTTCAACAATAAGGTGGGGATGGGTCTAAATACTCTCATTAAATACAATATAGAAAAGTTTAGGTTTCTATTTTAACCTTATAATTTAGATTTATCTTCTAGTTAAATAATTTTACTTTTATCGTGTCTTCTTGTTTTCTTACACTACAAGGTTAATAAACTTATTATAACAAGAAAAACGAACCAAAAGTTGTTTATTATTAATATATATAACCTTATATAAGTAATTTGGTCGGACAATATATTTTTAGGAATAAAATAACAATTAATAATATAGTATTTGTTTTAAAAACTATTTTATGTCAATTTTGACACTATTTGGTAATTGATTTTTGTGAAAATAATAATATAATGATTAGTTAGAAAAAAGTTAATTCAATAAATACTAACATATCATATTAACCTATAAAACTAGTGTAATTCATAAAAAGTCTCAAATTACATTTATTTTCGTATTTATAACATCAATTATGTCAATATTTCATTAATAATATAATTACCACATCATCTTTGTGTCCTAAATAAATTATATTATTTAATGTCTAAAAATTATAAATAAAATAAAATTATGTAGGAAATATTTTTAGATTTCTAATGAATATTTATAGTCGAATTTATCTTATGTATACCTATATATTAAAAATGTTTTATTTATTAATCGTTGATTTTACCTATTTTAACTATTATTTAAATAAAATAATATTAAATATCCTAATCCAATCCAAGTGGGCCTAAACGGTCATTTTTTATTCCTAAGGTTGTTTTTGGTCGAATTAATCTTATCCAATAGAATTAGGACATGTGTTAGGGCAATAATAATATCATTTTTACCCTTAATTACCCTTTTTACTTTTAACCGTGGTAAAAAAAGTAAAAAGTTACTATTCAACCAAAATTATTTTCATCTCATTGAACCACATTTTAGTCCTTGATATTAATTGTGTCTCTCAGATTTTATAAATTCCACTCACATAAGTGGTATTATTAGTTTTTATGTAAATTTTCAAATTCTCCTAGCAGGTGGGTAAAAGACGGTGAAAAGTTCAATAATATATATATATATATATAATTATTATAAAATGACTCCAATGAGTTAAATTGAACTTATATAGGTGTTATGTATCAATTTTACCTAAAATAAATTTAAATAAAATAAATAATTAATTAATTAAAAGGTTAGTTTCTAAATAGTAACCCAGTGTTTTAACTATTCATCAAAAATTGAAAGTTTTCTGAAAAATACAAAAATTTCACCATAGGATAATTTCTATACTCCTAATAAAAAAATGAAGTCCATTTTGAAAGATAAAATTTAAAAAAATTTCTAAAAGTGGGTATTACTATTCATGATGGCTAGTTTTAATAATATTTTAATAGCATATCATTTTTTAGTGAAACTCAGTATTTCGTACAACGCAAGCTATCGAGGAAGGCCGCAATTGCGTATAAAGAAAGACAATCTAGTGTTGTGTGTAGTGAAAGATTCCTTTGATGATGTATATAACATAAAAACAAAATATCTCTCATAAAAAATCTCAGGTGTTACATTGTACCCCCCTTAAAATGAATTTCACCCATGAAATTCGTCCCTTATTAACAAACAGATGAGGATACCACACCCTCATCATATCCTCAAGATCCCATGTAGCTTCTTCTAATTTGTGGATCCTCTATAAAGAATTCACCAAGAAAGTGGTCTTGTTCCATAGGACTTTTTCACTACGATCAAGAATCTCTATCGGTTGTTCTTCATAAGAAAGATATTGCTCTAGCGGTACAACTTTTGAGGTGAGCACATGTGAAGGATCATGTATGTACATTCTCAAGAGTGATACATGGAACACATCATGAACTTGAGAGAGATTCGGTGGAAGCTCCAATCAGTAAGCTACCTTCCCAAAACGATCCAGTATTTCTAAAGGACCGATATACGTAGGGCTCAGCTTTCCCTTCATTCCAAATCTCATTTCTCTCTTCCAAGGAGATATTCGTAAGAACACATTATCACCCACTTCAAACTCTAGGTCTTTTTTTTGATTATCGATATAACTTTTTTGTCATCTCAGAGCTACTCTAATGTGTTGTTGAATAGATTTGACATTTTCTGCCATCTCATCAACAAGATCAGGTCCTAATAGGTTTCATTCCCCAACTTCATCCCAACAAGGTGGAGTTCAGCATTTATTTCCCTAGAGAGTTTCATAAGGATCCATCTGAATACTGGAGTGAAAGCTATTATTATATGAAAATTCCACCAAAGGTAGATGTTGATCCTAACCACCTTTGAAATCCATAGAGCATGCTCTTACCATATCTTCTAGAGTTGGAATTGTTCTATCAAACTGACCGTCTGTCTGAGGATGATAAGAAGTGCTGAAACTCAACTCTTTATCCATAGTATGCTGAAGAGTTTTCTAGAACTTTGAGGTAAACCTCGGATCCCGATCATATATAATGGAAAGTGGAACTCCATGTAATCTTACCACTTCCTTTACATATATCCTAGAAAGCGGATCCAGAAAGAAATCTTCTCTAATAGCAATGATGTGTGCTGACTTTGTAAGGCGATCAACAATGACCCAGATAGCATTATTTCCTTTGGATGTTTTAGGAAGTCCAGTGAAAAAGTCCATAGTGATGTTTTCCCATTATCATTCGGGTATGGGTAATGGTTGTAACATCCCCTTAGACTTCTGTATTTTAGCTTTAACTTGCTGAAAAACCAAGAATTGAGAGACATATTCAGCAACATCTCTTTTCATGCTATCCCACCATAAGTACTCTTTCAGGTCCCTATACATCTTCGTGCTTCCAGGATGAACAGAAAATGAAGAACTATGAGCCTCATCTAGAAGCTCCTTTAATTATGGGATGTGAGGAACAGAAACCCGATTCCTGAACCTCATTGTCCCATCACAATCAAGGTTGAATTCAGGAACAATTCACATCTTCTTTTTCAACTCTACATGTTCTTTCTGTACCTCTTTAATCATCACATGTATATATGGTTGAACATTCATTTGAGAAAGATAAGATTTCTCCCCTTCCATTATAAATCCAAGATCCTTCCTTTATAAATCCATAAATATTAGATCTTTTGTGATCCTCATCATGGATAATCTATCATGGTCTTGTTGACTTAATGCATCTGCCACCTTGTTTGGATTCCCTTGATGGTAATGAATTGAGTAGTCGTAATCCTTAATCAACTCCAACCATCTTCTTTGGAGCATATTCATCTCCTTTTGTGAGAAAATATACTTTAAACTTTTATGATCAGTATAAATATAATATCATTCACCATAAAGATAATGCCTCCAAATCATTAATGTAATTATTACCGTATCTAACTCCAAATCATGAGTGAGGAAATTTTTCTCATGGATTTTCAACTGTCGTGAGCTATAAGCTATCACTATATCATTTTGCATAAAAACACACCCCGACCCCTTCTTGGATGAATCACTGTAGATCAAAAACCATTCTCCACTACAAGGAAGTGTGAGTACAGGTGAACTGGATAAACTTCTTTTCAACTCCTAGAAATTCTCTTCACATTCCTCCGTCCACATGAACTTAACTCCTTTTTGGGTCAACCTGGTGAGTCGATTAGATAATCATAAAAAATCTTTCACAAAACGTCGATAATATCCAGCAAAACCAAGAAAACGTCGGATCTCAGTTACTATTGTTGGTCTTGACCATCTTTCAATAACCTCTGTTTTTGCTGGATCCACAGATATCCCCTATTTTGAGATTATGTGACCCAAAAATGCCACTTTTTGAAGCCAAAATTCACACATCGTAAATTTGGCATAAAGCTTCTCCTTTATCAGGGTCTTCAATACAATTATCATTTGATCTTGATGTTCTTCATTGATCTTTGAGTAGACAATATTATCTTCTATAAATACTACCACAAACTGATCAAGATAGTCTCTAATGACTCAATTTATCAGATCCATGAAGATAGCAGGGGAATTAATAAGACCAAATGGAATAACTATAAATTTATAGTGTCCATAACTTATACAGAAAGCTGTCTTTGGTATATCATCCCTTTTTACCCTTAATTGATGATACCCTAAACGAAGATAAATCTTGGAAAATTATTGATCTCTGCGTAGTTGGTCAAATAAGTCATCAATTTTTGGGAGGGGATATTTGTTCTTAACAGCGATCTTGTTAGGTTCTCGATAATCAATGTAGAGTACCATTGATCGATATTTCGTCTTAACTAACAGAACAGGTGCTCCCCATGTTGACGCACTATGGCGTAAGAATCCATTATCAAGATTCTCCTGGAGTTTCTTCTTCAATTTCTACAACTCAATTGGGTCCATTCTATAAGGTGTCTTTGAAATAGGCAATACACCCAGTACGAGTTCTATTGAAAACTCAACTTCATGATTTTGTGGAAGACCCATCAATTCCTCCAGAAAGACATCACCAAACTATCATACAATGGTAATATTCTTAATCGTGAGTTTCTCTCTAACCATTTGAGATAAATAACCTTTATTTAGTAGAATTAAGACCCATAAGATGGAAGAAATTTCCATTCGAAGGTTATGTTCATCCTTGCATCGATAGATGATCATAGATTGATATGAAATATGAAATGTGACTTCCCTTCTTTGGAAATTGATATGAGATCCATATAATGAAAGAAAATACATGCCAATAATCACATTAAATTCCTCTATAGGAAGGGTCACAAGATTTGCAGGAAGAACTTTCCCATAAACTTCAATCACAGAATAATTATAAATTTTGATGCGACTGTTGTGCCATTTGGGGTTGTCACAGCTAACTCAACATCTAATTGTTGAGGTAATATGGCGATACCATTATAAAATTCTTCAGAAATAAAAGAGTGGGTGGATCCAAAATAAAATAAAAAAATTTCTACATTAGAGTGCATGGTAAGTGTACCTTTCACCACTTTGTTATCTTACTCCACGTCGCTAATAGAAATTGCATGTGAATATCATTTTTCTTTAGCCTTAAGAGTTTTTTGACGTTGATAATCATCAACAACCCTTGGATTAGGTCATTGATTAGTATAATGCCCCATTTCCTTGCACTTGTAACATTGAAGTGTAGGAGGTGCACCCTGTGTTACCTTTTCTTTGTTCGTATCACTAGACATCTTCTTCCCATCATTGCGGCATTCAAATGCCCGATGACCATCTTTTCCACATTTTAAACATATACTTTTTACTTTAAGACAACTCTCTCCATGTTTCTTTCCACATTTTGAGCATAAGGGAAAACTCAAATTCTTTTCACTGTTCTCTTTAAATTTTCCTTTGAATTCCATTTTCCACTTCTTATCAAACCCATATAACTAATGGGTTACTCCAATCTCCATATCAACCTTGAGAGAACATCGAACGATTTCCTTGTAGCTATTGAAGTCCCTTATGGCTAATTCCCTTCGAAGACTTGGTTTTAAGCCACTAAATAATCGATCAATATTACTCTTAGGTTGGATAATAATCCCATAAGCATACCTTTCAAGTCTTGTAAAATATTCTTCGTAGGTACCAACAGATTCATCATCCTTTTTCTTTAGTTCAAGAAAATCCTTCTCCATCTTTGTTCGAAGAATACGAGGGATGTACTTATCGAAAAATATGTTCTTGAACTCGTCCCATTACATGGACTCAATTTCATCCCATGGAATCATATTCTTGATAACATTCTACCATTGATCAACTTCACCTTCCAAACGATATACTACTAAGATGACTTTATCATTTTCAGAACATTGAAGAACTGAAAATATGTTTTCAGTGGAACTGATCCATTTTTCATCCACTAATGGATCAGTAGAACCGCTGAATGAGTGGGAATGTTTCCTCATGAAAGATTCAATAGAATTTTTCTCCTTCATTTGCTCGTTTGGAATTCCTGCATGATTCATATCTTGAGAAACTTGTGTGAGCATGGCTACAAGATTTTTCATTCCAGCTCCCATAAAGTTTGGTTGCTCAGGGGGACAATCATTTCATTTCCTGTCACATTTTGTGTTAACACGGCTCCTTCGGGTTCCAGCCACTGACTAAAACTAGGAAGAATAGTGTGAGCAACACTAACTGTAATATGGAAACAAAATAATCAAGAATAAAATTTTACACTTAAGGTACTATCATAGGTTGTTCATGGCCTGTAACACCCGACACTTTTATGAGAAATATTTTGTTTTTATGTTATATAAATCATCAAAGGAATCTTTCACTACACCCAATCGCGACCTTCCTCGATAGCGTGTGTAGTACGCAATACCGAGTTCCACTAAATAACGATATATTATTATAATATTATAAACTAGTAGTTATGAATAGTATTAACTGAATTTTAAATTTTACAACATCATTATTCATCTTACACATTTTCTATAACATGGTACGAGAACAAAATAATTTTTTTGGGTAAAATAAATATTTTTAAAAAAATGCAGTTTTGCTGCCTTTTGATGGCACACCCATATTAAATCTAGTTTTTGACATGTTTATAAGTTCAATTTGACAATATAAAATTATTCTTTTGAATAAAGATATAAAAATTTACTTTGGATAAATTTTTTATATTTTTCTGATAACTTTCATATTTTGATGAATAGTAAAAATACGCTAATTTTTAATTAAAAACAACTTTTTTCATTGAGATAATTTATATGGTTAAATTATAATATTGAATTGTTTTAAAGTATAGATAGAATATAATTTTAGCATTTAATATAATGTATGTCATTAGCATTAATTTCATATTGAATTCATAGGTAAAAACATTTCAATCTTTGGGAATGTTTTAACTTCTAAAACCCGTTTTCTTAACAATGGGTTTTATTTTAAATTAATTACTGCAACTTATATGTTTTGAATTTTGAAAAATGGATTCCATATTCAGAATCAGTGGGTCCAAATTATATTAATAGGCTGCTTTTTATTTTTGGGCATTATGAATAGTAACTACGGTAAATTTTATTTACCATAGTTAAAGGTAAATCGGGTAACTAAGGGTAAATATAAGATTATAAAATTACCCTAACACCTACCAAAATCCTATTGGATGAATAAAAGTAGACCCATATCACCTAAGGGTCGGATTAGATTCATTTAATGGACTTTTTTCCATGAAAATAATTTAATTATTATTAAAACCAAAGAATGTGACAACATGTCTCTTTCTTAAATCTTATAAGTATAATAATTTAAATTTAGTGATAAACTTAATGAAACTATGAACCTGAATAATCTGAAGAAATATAATAAAATTATCTAAAACATAGGAATTTATTTAGAATTTTTAGGGATTAAATAATTATCATTAATTATGACATAATAGTGATATTGAAATTATTTTATTAATTAAAATATCAAATAAATGGTTTTAAAAATATTAAAATAATTATTATATACACTATTTAATATGCTCCACTAATTTTCTAGATACATATGAAATTTTATTAATCTATTAAAGCTTTTAGTTCGAACATATCCTCTATATATATTTTATTTAAATTCAAAAAAATGAATAGTGTCAAAATTGACACTATTGTTATTTTATAAAAATAACATATTATAAAATTGTTTAAAAATCACAAAAATATTTAAAAATTATAAATTAAAATTTATATGGTCGAAAATATCATAAAGTTTCAAATTATAGAAAATTTAAAACACATATGTAATTATTAATAATACTTTAAAATTTAGAATATTATTACCACAAATAAAATTAAATTGATAAATAAGGATAAATCAAGTTGATAATGTTTAAAAAAAATTCCTAACATGTCTAAATTTTATTGGTTGATTAGATTACAACCCTATCTCATGTAATCTTTGGATATGAGTCATTTTGGAAGTTTTTATGTGGGGTTGGGATTTAATATAAACTAATATTTCTTATATTTCCAAAGGTGCCCCTCTCCTCCCTTATAAAAGGGAACCTCCTCCCTCTCCTCCTAACACCAATTTGAGCATTCAAGCTCATCCAAACCCTCTGCATTTCACTTCCCCACTTCCCTAGAATCATCTTATAGGTTCTGGTCTTCTTCAAAGACCAACCCTAGTGCCCTAAGAGGAGGTTAAGAAGAGGCGCGCCAAAAAAGTGGTAATATCCATTACCGATCCTTTCCAAATTCATTATTCTTCAACTTCTTCTTCTTTAGTTGTTTCATTATGAAGTAATAACATCAGTATCACTCTTATACTGATATGTTATTATAAGTATGAAACAACCCTATTTCACCATCTATCCATCCTACGGAAAACTAAATTACCACACGTGCGTACATACGGAATACCGTCTCCACGCCGTGGTGTAATCTATTTTCCCCCAACACCTTACTTGGATGGGTATAATGGTGTAAATAATTACTATATATGATTATTGTAAAGTGATATTTATTCTTAAATTGTATACATACACTCCAATACAATTTCACGATCATGGGAACGATATCATCACTCGTGCGTACGTACAGAATACCGTCTCCATGATGTGATGTGATGATCTTCATTGCATAATGATTATATAAATGAATTGAATGAATAAATATGATATATAGTACATTAATACCATTTTAGAAATGACGTATCTATAACCTAAAGAGAATAATAACAATTTATTCGACAAAACACGCATAAGAACAAAAAGTTATAAACACCCGAATAACAAGTAGAAATGCAATATTACTACTAAGAAGCTAATAATCTGACCATATATGATATCATAACAATAATTATGATTTTGGAATAAGTCAATAACATTATTTAAATCATTATTCAGGAGGTTCGGACACTTACGAAGCAAATCGGACCTAAGGTAAGGGAAATGTCACAATCTCATTTTTATCCGAGATTGTTTATACTTTGGTATTTACTGGGGTGTATTTTATCATCCACATCCATGTTTCCTCAATATGTATTATTATTTCCATCCACCTACAATTGTTTAAATCAATTTTTACCCTTTAGTGAGTTTATAGTAAAAGATATGAAAGGAATATTTTGTCATTTTTCGTACGAGGTACTTTTTGACTTTTCCGACAAAAGTACGAGAAGAATGTTTTCTTTAACTTATACGGAATGAATGGATTTTAAAACAATATTTACAAGAATATTCCTTTAAAAGTTTTCATGTTTATTTTTAATCAACTTCTTTTAGTTTAGAATTTTATAAAATATTAAGAAATGAAAAGTGTTTTTGAAGTAGAAAGGATATTTTCCTCAAGAATGGAGTTCAAGTGTTTTATCAAAATTATTTTTCATCTAAGATAATAAAGGATTCTGTTTCTATACCTATTATTACATTGATTTTATTATATTGTGATTGAATTATTTTTATTAATTCCTTTATCTTATATGAATTGTTCTATGATGTCACGATGATTAAGATTCCCATTTTTATTACATGGGTTATGCTATGATGTATGGTTTATGATTTTGTGGCACACATAATAATGGTATCATTATGAGATGGGTGGGACCTATATCTACCTCCAATGAATTGGGTAAAGATTTTATATCTCATGAGATAGACATGGCTGGAACGGCAGGTTAAATCGGTTCAGTGAAATAGGAATGAAACGAGGAATGAACTTTGTTCAGAAATGGACTTTGTCCACTAAGATAGTCTTGACAATGAGTCATGACTAATAAGAAATGATTCTCTATGATTATGTGTGTATGACACAAAGTTTCATGTTTTAAGTTATGATTATTGGGATTACATTTCACTACTATGATTTATCCCATGTTATGAAATTATGATTTCTTTTGCAGGTTAAGATTTCCAAAAGTTATATTCTTATGATTTGATTGATATTTCTTTTGTTTACCCTTACTGAGCATTTGAGATCACCCTTTTGTATGTTTTATTTCCCCAGGTCAGGAAGAAGGTTATTATGTAGTATATTCCAAAAAGGGACTCTAAATGTGATGAAATAAATGGGAGGCAAAGTAGATGCTTTATGAACCAGTTGTTTATGTTTCCCGGTTTCTAAAGACACTATACCTATACAGTCCTTTCCTGGTTTTGTTATGTGTTGTAATAAGTGTGCATCAATTTTGATGTAATAAAAATGTATGTAAAGTATGGGTCGTTATATGGCCATTTCTAAAACACTAAGATTGTGTTCTATGTTTAGACATATCCTTAAGGTTCTTACCAAGGCTTTCACATCCTAGTTTCAAATGGATGACTATACCCTTCCTCTGATACCAACTATAACGACCCACACTTTACATTGTTATTGATTCAAAATTGAAGCACACTTATTACAACATATAACAAAACCATGAAAGGACCGTATTGATATAATGTCTTTAAAAACTAGGAAACATAAACAACTGGTTCATAAAGAATCTACATTGCCTCCAATTTATTTCATCATATCTAGACTCCCTTTTGGAATATCCTACTTAATAACCTTATTCCAGACCTGCGGAATGAAAACATACAAACGGGTGAGCTCAAATACTCAGTAAGGGTAAACAAAATAAATATCAATCACATCATATTCATAAGAACATAACATTTTAGAAATCTTAACCTGCAAAAGAAATCATAATTTCATAACATGGGATAAAACATAGTAGTGAAATTTAATCCCAATAATCATAATGTAAAACATGGAAATTTTTGTAATACACACATAATTATAGATAATAATTTCTTAGTAGTCATGACTCATTTCCAAGACTATCTTACCAGATAAAGTCCATTTCTGAACCGAGTTCACTCCTCATTTCAGTCCTGTTTCACTGAACCAGATTAACCTGCCATTCTAGCCATGTCTATCTCAGGAGATAAAAATCTTTACCCAATGCATTGGAGTGAGATATAGGTCCCACCCATCTCATATTGAAATCATTCTTACGTGTGCCACAAAACAATCATAGATCATTCATCAAAACCCAAAGAATAAATTGAGTTTCATAAACATCATTCCATCATAACATAATCGATATAAATCAAATGGATATCATTTAATCATAAGAAAAGTGAAACCATATAAATAATAGAGGCATTATACATGAAACATACACATATGAAATAATTTATACTTAGATGGAAAATGGTTTTGATAAAACACTTGAAATGAATTCATGAGGAAAATATCCTTTCTACTTCAATTTTTTTTTCCTTTCTTAAAATGTAAAACAATTTTAAACAAAAATAAGTTGATTAAAAATAAACTTGAAAACTTGTAAAGGAAGCTTCATGGAAATAATGTTCTAAAAATTCATTCAGGCCATATATGTTAAAAACATTCTTCTCATACTTTGGCCGAAAAAGTCAAAATGTACCTCATACTAAAAACGACAAAATATTCCTTTAATATAATTTACTAAAAACTAAAAAATGGGTAAAATTGGATTTAAAAAATTGTAGGAGGATATAAATAATATTAAATATTGAAGAAACATGGATGTGGATGATAAATATTCCCCAGAAAATTATGAAGTATAAACAATCTCGGATAAAAATGATATTGTGAGATTTTCCCTTACCTTAGGTCCGATTTGCTTCATATGTGTCCAAACCACCTGTATAATGATTTAAATAATTTAATTCACATATTCCAGAATCATACTCATTTTTATGATATCATATATTTTCATAATCTTATCTTCTTATTATTAATATTTCATTGCTACTTGTTATTCGGGTGTTTATTACTTTTTGTTCTTATGCGTGTTTTGTTGAATAAATTATTATTATTATTTTTAGGTTATAAATACCTCATTTATATAATGGTATTAGTTTAATATATATCATATTTATTCCTTCAATTCATTTATATAATCATTATGCAATGATGATCAAGTAGAACGAGTCACATCACATCGTGGAGACGGTATTCCGTATATACACATGAGCGATGATATCATTCCCATGATTGTGGAATTGGGTTGAAGAGTATGTATACTATTTCAGAATCAATGTCAATTTACAAAAATCATATATAGTTATTATTTACACTATTATACCCATCCATGTATGGTGGTGGTGGAATATAAATTACACCACGGCGTGGAGACAATATTTCGTACGTACGCACGCGCGGTGATTTCATTTTCCGTTGGATGGATAGATGGTGAAATAAGGTTGTTTCATACTTATAATAACATATCAGTATATGAGTGATACTGATGTTATTACTTCATAATGAAACAACTAAAGAAGAATAAGTAGAAGATGAAATAATGTTGAAAGAATCAGTAACGGACATTACCTCTTCTTTGAAGCGCCTCTTCTTAACCTTCTCTTAGGGCACTAACAATGGTCTTTGATGAAGACCAGGACCTCTAGGATGTTTCTTGAGAAGTGTAGAAGATAAATTTTTAGGGTTTTTCCTATCTTGAAGGCTCAAAGTGGTGTGAGGAAGAGAGGGAGGTGGTGCCCTTTTATAATGGAGGAGAGGGGCACCTTAGAAAAAACTAAATATATTATTTTATTATGAAGTCATATTTGGTTTTTAATAGCTCAAAATTGATTTATTTCAAAGATAAGATGGGGATGGGTCAAAATACTCTCAACCAATAGAATTTAGACAAGTTTAGGATTCTATTTTAACCTTATCATTTAGATTTAACTTTAAGTTAAATAATTTTACTTTTAATGTGTCTTCTTGTTTTCTTAAAATATAATGTTAATAAACATACTATAACAATCCAAAAGAACCCCAATTTTATTATTATTAATATATATATCCTTATCTAAGTAATTTTCTGAACCAAAGATTTTTAGGTATAAAATAACATTTAATTATATAATATTTGTTTTAAAAACTATTTTATGTCAATTTTGACACTATTTGGTAATTGATTTTTGTGAAAATCATAACAGAATGATTAGTTCGAACAAAATTAAATCAATAATAACATTTCATATTAACCTAGAAAATTAGTGGAATTCATAAAAAGTATCAAATTATATTTATTTGGGTACTTATAACATCAATTATGTCAATATTTCATTAATAAGATAATTGTTGCATCATCATTGTGTCATAAATAAATTAAATTATTTAATGTCTAAAAATTATAAATAAAATACCATTATGTAGGAAATATTTTTATATTTATAATTATTATTTATAGTCGAATTTATCATATGTATAACCCTATATTAAAAATATATTAGTTATTAAACTTTTATTTTAACTATTTTAACTATTCTTTAAATAAAATAATATTAAATGTCTTAATTAAATCCAAGTGGGCCTAAATGGTCCTATTTTATTCCTAAGGTTGTTTTTGGTCAAATTAAACTAATCCAATAGAATTATAAAAATTGTTAGGGTAATAATAATATCATTTTACCCTTAATTACCGTATTCACTTTTAACCGTGGTAAAAATATGTAAAAACTTACGATTCACCAAAAAATATTTTCATCTCATTGAACCACATTTTAGTCCTTGATATTAACTGTGTCTCTCGGATTTTTGAAATTCCACTCACAGAAGAGGTATAATTATATTTTATGTAAATTTTCAAATTCTCCTAGGAGGTGGGTAAAAGTGGGTGAAAAGTTCAATAAAATTGTTATATATCTAAAATTATTATAAAATGACTCCAATTAATTACATTTAACTTATATAGGTGTTATGTATCAATTTTTACCTAAAATAAATTTAAATAAAATAATTAATTAATTAAATTATAAGTCGGTTTTTAAATAGTAACCCAGTATTTCACTATTCAAAAAAATTGAATGTTTTCAGAAAAATACCAAAATTTCAACCTAGGCTAATTTCAGTACTCCGAATCCAAAAAATGAAGTCCATTTTAAACGAAAAAATTTAAAAAACTTCAAAAAGTGGTTATTACTATTCATAACATGAAGTTTTAATAATATCTTAATAACATATCATTTTTTAATGAAACTCAGAATTGCGTACAACGAAAGCAATCGAGGAAGGATGTGGTTGCTTCTAAAGCAAGCCAAGCTACTATTGTGTGTAGTGAAGTATTCCTTTGATGATGTATATAAAATAAAAACAAAATATTTCTCATAAAAAATATCAGGTGTGACAGTGATGATACCAACCACTAATACACTTGAAAAATGTGAGTTTCTATATTTCACTAGTAGTAAACCCCATATATCATCTTTCTACCGAGAATAGGCACATAACCTAGTAATTATGTGAGAAATTTTGGGTGTTTCTAATTCAATGTTTACATCTCCTTTGGAAACCATCTTAAACAAATGATGTTGAAATTGATGAGGATATATAGTACAAAAAAATTAACCCCAACTCAAAATAGGGAATTATAACCAACCATAAATTTTAGGTTGAAATAAATATTAATATCCCGACATGATATTATGTGATTAAAATATAAAAAATTTATGATAGTTATCATACACCATTATTCCTATACCAAGATGATCACATTCTTAACAAAAATATGTATAACCCAATTGTAAACTATGCTCTTACATAACAATGATTTTACCATAGGTGTCAAATAATATGATTCTCATAACCAGATGGTCATGTTTGAGAAGAAAAATATAATTTATTGATATCTATAATGTTTATTCTTACTAAGATTCAATGATCATAATTTTTTACTTTCCCATTTAACCAAGTAATAATGAATGATATTATGTAATATATTAATATAATTCTAAAATGCATGGATAATTTTATATGGTATATGTAAGTATTCTTATGTTACAAAAAAATATAGTTATAAAGAATAAAATTTCTTATAATGATAATGAAATGGGGTTTTAGGTAAATTGATTTTCATAACAGCATACAAATATAAATATAAACAATTGTGGGTATAAAAGTGACATAATATTTTATACAGATATCATAAATATGGATGAATACAATTATGTCACATTAGTTTGTATAAATTATAGTATATAAGGAATATGTTTTTTGAACTAGATACAAGTGTTTGGGACTCAGGTTGTCGCATTCTACTATTAAAGTATACCTATAATTGGTAATGATATATATGCCACCATATCTATCAAGAAACTAATTGTCTATCTTTAATGGAATGGTAATGTCTTATAACACCATGAAACACTAACATTATTATAATTAATCCAAGTCGTTGAAAGTTTCCAACTATCTTTATCGACATACTTGTTATATCCTATCATTTCCCTATTCAAATATATTGAGTTGTGATTTACATGTTACATAACCCAAAATAAAATTGTATTCAAATACACTATAAAGTAAACACTTTTGGATCATTCATATTTTACAATTTAAATACACCCACTATATCTATGTATATATTTATTATGAAGTGGGTAGTTTTGTGTGTTAAGAAACTCATCTTGGACCCCATCTATATAAAAGATTTGTCTTGATTTATGTAAATTTCATATATGTAGTGAAACCCAAATGTATAATATTGGTTCTAGAGATAATATATTATCATTTTGAAATACTCCTATAATCATTATTCATAACTCATGTATCTTATTTTACATAAACCATTCAGTAGGGAGGAACCATTGCATTTTTTTCTATACGCATAGAACAAATCTATTCATGGACCACAATATCGAGGTACTTATCATAATCCATTAAACAATAGGTAAATGGAGTCCTTGTTTGAAGATATTAAACTACATAAAATTTGGTCTGGACTAAAATATTATAAAATTAATCAGAATTTTTCATTATAATGGAAATGATTTTCTATTCATGAGAGCAAGAACCATGGATCGATACCCGACACATGAATTATATCATTAGAAAACGATTTAGATGAAAATCCTTTTATTATGATGTTTTTAATTCTTTTCATGAATCCAATATTTAAATTAGTTTTCCAAAAAAATTAAAATGAAGAACTATCCTTGGTATGACCACATAGAATCTTCTAGTTTGGATTCTGCACTAGAATAGAATAATTCCCTATATAAGAACTACGTGTGGCTTCATTTATATTTTATTTCAGTTTGTTTTAATAAATAAACTATATATATCATAAATATCATTAAAAAATAATCCATTATTTATCCCTATCTATTGTTCTATAATAGTCCACAATTGGTCATATTATTACAATAATATTCCAAAAACTAACTAAATATCTTCTTCTATATGTCACACATTATTAATTATTTTTTTTATCACCAAAAAACTTTTATGAATAAATGTAATGAATGACATAAATAATTAATGGATAGATCTATGTAGAAATGACATATGTTCACCCATATTTATCATGACAACTAGAGTCATTCGTCCATCATTGGTAAATGGTATTTTTAACCTACTTTCCCTGAACAACATTTTCATAGACCTATCATTTCAAAATCAATATGCAGTCATCAACAACATTCTATACCCATATTTACACATTCTTATTCATGTAATTATATTATTATTTTCATAATAGTCACTCTTTATTCAAAATGTTCTAGGGAACTTATATATATTGAGTCCCATTTGAGACACTACACCCCCTCACCATTGTTTTATGAACTCTAACCTTAAACAATGGGAACCTTTTTAGAGTATTTTTGTACTGATGATGTTCCTATTATATTCATCTCTTGTTATAATTTCTATATATCATTTACATAACCTCACACATCCTATTTTAATTAATGGTGTGTGACCCTAAATAATATAAGCACTTGGTCCAAGAACTATGACACTGAAATAAGTTCACATAACCCAGAGATTTACTATTCAAATTGGGATCTTAATTCACATCATATTTTCCTTTATTTTATATATTGACTATCTCATGATTTACATAATTTCATATAAAAATCATATTTATCCAATTTTTTGACAAAGTTATCTAAAATTAAACCTTGATAAATATTTTTCTAAGAACATTTCCCCAAAACTATATACACCCTCACCCAATGAGGTAGCCCACAATAGTATTTGTAGGTTCCCAATCCGTTATAGTTATCCTTTCGCATACTTCTCAATCGAATACATTATATTTTTGTCAAAACTATTTAAACTTAAACACCAGTATCATTAGTTTGACATGAATGGACATTAAATAAAAAGGTATGATACATAGTAATATATTATATAAAATTTTTTAGAGGGAATCCAAGAAAGGAAGTTAATCTTATACTCTCTTGGCATGTACCTAATAAAAATAATAAAAAAATATCATTTCAAATAAAAAACATTATTTTTAAAACCTATAAGTGAGGCCTAAGAAAACACATTGTTCAAAAATAATAATCCTTTCTAAATAGATGTTTTTTAAATAATTTACATCAATTTCAACAATTCTAAAATCTTGAATGGTCTATTATAAAAAAATAGAAAATATTAAACAAATACATCTATGTATAATCACATTATAAATTATTAAACAACCATTATCCTCATTAACATATCAGTTCATGTGATTTGTGAAAAATTCATTAATATTTGATTTTATGGTAATTAAGAACTATTGATCTTTAGAATCTTCATTTTGATATCCCACTAATAATTTTTATCATGTTGAGACCTATCCTCAAAAATATTTTAATGCACTAACATTATATTATAGTGATGGTAAATGTTTCACAATATCCATAGTGACTGTATTATTTTAAGATAATTTGTTAATGAGTAATTCAACCTAATAGAAAAACCATTTCCTACAATAATATTGTTCCTCAGTCACATAATTTGGTCTTAATATATCGATTTGGGAAGATAAGTTTAAAAAGAAAATTAATATTTAAATACTTATTCTCTTTTATTTACACATATATATAATTGTTTAATGAGTAAGACTATATTTTTCCCAAGTATATCAATTATAAAAAACATGCATAAAATATGGGGGATCAATTCCTACATTGCATCAATGAATCAATAATTTTACAGTTCTGATTTACTGAGTCTATTAACCAAAAATATTGAGATAGATTCATTTATATTGATACTAATATTCAAAATTTAAATATAATATCATGAAATAATAATTTAGGTGATATAGAAGTCAAAAATTTGAATTGTGATTGAGAAAAAAATACAATACCATTCATTTATCAATATGGTAAGCAGATCAATTTTTTAGAGTCCCAATTTTTCATAATATAGAAAATATATTGAAAATATATCAATAATATAATTTTTTTAAATCTAAATATTTGAAAATGTTTGATAGGAATCCCCAATGGAGTACTTTAAATTCACTCGTATTGTATCTTCAAACTAACCTGGGACTCTTGTTTGTTTGAAAAAGTTATTTAAATAAAAAATTTCTAACCAATAGTCAATATTAGAAATCTAAATTAGTTAGTTGTTATTATACACATTTTAAGTGATCCTAATATTTATCAAGATCAATGGTTTGAGTAGTAACGTACTAAGAGTTATCTATCTTCTCCATGTTTTATATATTTAAATCATCAACAACACATTCCATAGACTATACTCAATAGTATGTGCTTTCAATTGATTGGAGGTATCATTATTGGATCACTAAATTCTCAATGATTATTAAACATACAAAAAGGAGGCATTGAATTGTTAGTAGTCATTTTAACTTTCCACCAAACAATTAAAAATTTGGTGAAGTGCCACATCTATTAAAATACTTTCATCCAACTAGGTTTTATAGATGATAACATTGACCTTGACCCATATCAACATCCTTATTAATTTATCATAAACTTGAGGTTGAGGATTCAAACATATGAAACTTTTATATAGAGTTATGTGTAACACAAAAATATTTTATAGTATGTGTCCTTTAAAATATGGTTAATGTTTTTGATAGCTCCTATTTCACAGAACACTGATCTTAAATAAACAGAAAAATATAATTGTTTTAACACGATCATTATAACCTAGAAATTAAATTTACATGTATGAATAATATTAAATAAATTATGAAATATATAATTATCCAAATCAGTATTGATATATTAAATTATTCTAAAAAACATAAACCAAAAAAATTAGTACGGTTAATTTTTTTAAAATATATATTTTCTTCAAAATTGATTGTTATTAGTTTTGATGAGAAAAAAATATAAGTTTGATATTAAATTTTTAGTCAAATATTTGATAAAATTTAGAACATTTTTCGAATCAAAGAATCAGAATTATCTTAGGATGGATATTTTTTAAAGTCCTAAAAAGATTAATTTTGTAGCGAAGAGCCTTAAATATCAATTTTTTCCAAATGTAATTTCCATTCAATAAATTAAAAAAGTTAGATGTTATATTATGTTGTGAATATTTATTAAAGTAGTAAATTATTATTAATTTATATTTCATTCAATTAAATGAATTTTAAACACATTATATTGTATTTTAGAATAATTTAATTTTATGGTTTAAAATCTGTAATCTTTTAAAAACTGTTTTAATCTTCAAAATTGTTGTCATTTTTACTAGATAATAATATCCCAAATTGGGATATATTAAAATAAATTTAATAAATTATATATATATAAATATTAATTAAGTTTCATATCATTAAAATTAATTTTTATACATTTAATATAAAATTATATGTGTCGTGAAAATTACACTTCATGATAACCCTCTTCTTCTTCGTGTTTGTGAGTTTTGTGTTAAATATATATTTTCTATCTATGAGGACATAAATTTGTAATATGGACTCCCTATTTATAATTATATGTTACAAATTATGGTTTATGTTCATTTTAAATTTTATGTATAAAAATTATATCATGGAAAAAAAATACTTACCACAATATCAATAAACTAATGAATCATGTTAATGTTAAAAGGTACATGCATAAAATAACAATAAAATAAAACATTAAATGAGTGTTTGATTTGTTCTAAACCATAACCAACTTTTAAAAATTCATTATAAATATAATTATTTATAATTAATTCCACCCATATGTTTTAGGATTTAAATATGAAATAATCATTATTTAATCATTTAAAACCACCCCTCCTCAAGATTAAATACCATCCCTCACCAACCATTTTATAATCAAATGAATTAATGATCACAAAATCTCTGAAACCCCCCTCCACCCCACTCTAACCACTTAATAATTATTTCGGTATCACCAAAAAAACAATTACAATGTCATTAAGGGATCCCTAAAAGAGTGATATTGAAGATGCAATGTTCTCCAATAATCTCCCATATTTTATTTTCATCATCAACATTTTCCTCATCTCATTCATCCATAAAATGAATGATAAATATATTGAAAGGTAAATACTATAATATTATATTTAAACTTGAATATATTATAAACATTAAATTTGTAGACTCTTCTTATTTATAGAAATTGAACCATCCAAATTAAGGCACTTAACCATCTCTGTCAATAATGATTTTTTTTTATTTTTAATTACCATCTTACCGGATGGTAATAAATTTATTATTCCAGTTGTATCAAATTTTATTAGTTATATAATATCATATTTTATAGGATAGAACTAATATATATACATAACATTAAATAATATTAAATTAGTTCTTGATGGCCTGAAGAATAGCTAATGAAAACATAACATTTATCATTAAAATTTTATCAAATGAATCAACATCATGTTAGAAAGATAAATGATATATGAGATTATTTAATATTTTGTAATTTAATTAATACCATTTCATTTTACATCTCTATTTTTATATCAATATTATATGAAAATCCAAAATTGTACACAAGTGATCCAATGATGATACAACGAAACTAACACACCCAAAACAGTGTAGATAATTAAAATTTATTAATGAATGGGTGTACATATCTTATAAATTTATAAACTAATGTATTATAAATATTATTATAGTTTTATAATGGTTTAATACCATTGTTTAATACTTTAGACATTAGGTTATGGTATGTAAAACTAAAGGTAATCATGAGTTATATTTTTCTCACCTCACTTTTTATTCTGTGATATATATGCCTTTTTCACAAGTTATTGATTTTTTTGTAGTTTATATAAATCCCATTGATATATAATATAATAAATATAAATATATTAATTATATTTATTGTTTCCTTATAATTAATGATTTTACGTGGCATATTATTCGACTGATTACAAAGTGGTTATTGAATTATTAACCCAATCTCCATTTGATGGGTTAGCCTTCTACATCGTTGATTATGTCATGGTATTATTAAATTTTATGTTAATATTGATTATCTTATACCACATTTTAACTTACTTAATGTGGATTTGTATTCGACACACATAATTCATTACTTTCATTAATTATTACTTCAATGATATGATATTTAAAATGAATTATCTTAAAAAGTCATTTTTAACGTTTATTTTATAAATATATATTTTTTACATGCACGTGTTTCTTTGTAAAATTATATAAAGAAGTGTTTTCAATATTTACATATAATTCTGTAATGTCATTTATAATAATGTTTAAATTTTTAAAAAATATTTTTTAAGGATCCATTTTTTATTTTTCTACAAAACGTTCGTACTGACATTTTTATGACAAAAATATGAAAGGATTTTTTTTAACTTATAAAACATGAAAATATATTCATCAAATCATGATGATTTAATTATTTGAAGAATACATTAATAAATTAGGTTATTTTAAAGAAAATATTTGATAATTTTACAATATTTACAAAAATGTTTTCGAAATAGAAAAAATATTTTCCTATAGAATTGTTTTTACTTATTTTTTCAAATTAACATTAATATGTGATAATAATATCTAATGTTACTTATGATTTACTAGGAATATTATTCAAGGCTACTATAAAATGTATTTTTATGGTGGGATTATTTATATGATTTCATGATTTGTATGATCCCTATTTATTTTCCATTAGTTATCTTATGAAAAAATAATGATAAATCACATTTATTTACATATATTCCAATGTGACGAATGATTTATTATTTTTGGAACACATATTTATTATTTTAACTATGTGATTTATGAGACCTATATAGTTTTCCAATTCATGGGGTATTTATGGATATCTCACAAGGTAAATATTATATGAATCACCCTGATTTTAGGATGATAATTTTATACATGGTCCAAGTATTAATATATATATTTATATATATGATTATGTATAGACCTGGATTTCACATGCATATGTTTATGCATGGACTAGTTTTCATGACTATATTATTATTTAAGGGCATGTTTTCATGTCTTTACCTAATTTGTGATCATGATTCTATTTATCAATGTTCACATTATTATAGTTTTATATATATGCCATAGTTCAATGTTTCATGATAATATTATGCTCTCATTTATTATGTCTATTTATTCTTTTGTGATTCATGTATTATAAACTTCAATTATTTTTCCCATGTCTCTAGATTATGATATTTGATATATAGTGTATAGTTTTCAAATGTTATGTTCATGCTTTTATGTTGTGATTCATATGTTATGATTGATATCTCGTTTGGTTACCCTTATAAATCTTATGGGAAAAAACATTCTGAATTAATTTCCCCATGATATGAAGATAGATATTATTTGTGATATGTAAAATAAAGTTCTAGTATTGAAGGAATAAGCATGATACGTTTTTGATGTTTTATGCATATTTTTTTTATGTTTCCATGTTTTCAAATATAATAATCCCATAAGATTTTGGCATGGTGCTATTGTAATGTGAATATTAATCTATTTATATGTAAAATATATTTAGTAAAATTATTGTTCATTAGAGTTAGTGTTATAGGAATTACTTGTTAAACATTAAATACAAGTATTAGAAATTCATAGTAAGAACACTAAGGATATCTGTAGGTTTTAATCCACTAGTTTTCCAAACAATTATGAATAATCTAAGTTAAATCAAAAGTTTTATATATTGAAATTTTATATTAAATTTCACATGATTATGTTGTTTTTACAGTATCATTTGTATTGTTCATTATATTATTTTTTGTTTTAGTCAATGGTTGTAACCCAATGGAACTACATTTATTTATAATGTGATGGGAAATGTAGTGATTTACCTTTAGAGAAGAAAATTGTTATAGGATTTGGAATGAAAAATATATTTTTTTTTCTCAAATAAGATATGAATCATAATGGGATTACAAATTAGAAAAATAGGGAATGACATTCTATTGCGTCCTTCATGAGGAAACATCCACTGTCATTTAGAAGATATTATGAACCACCAGTGGCAGAGTAATGGATCCGCACTATTGAGAAAATACATTCTATTCTTAAATTCTTGAGACATTAACTTTTCCCTTTATTTACAGTTTGGAAGAAATATTATATCAATGGATTAATCTTCTTAAGAGTACAATCTGGGAAGAAGAAATTAAATCAATTAAAAAGGTTCAGTTTAAAGGTATCTTTCTAATACAATATTTCCCTAATATTCTCTATACAAATATAGATAATATATTTCTTGAGATGAAGAAAATGTTAATGAATCTGTCAGTTTATATGAGGAAACATTTATTTGTCTTTCAAGGTCATACCCTATTATAATTATTATCCTTAAAAGTAAAATTGATCAACTCTTTAGTGGATTAAAACCATTACTTCCAGAGGAATTAACCATTAGTGATGTCTCAATGTATAGAAAATTTGTTCAATGTTCAATAAAAGTGGAAAATGAAACCAAAACCATAATGTTAATGGATATATGAAGTGGAAGATAGTACTTTATGGAAAATAGTGGTTTTTCACGTGGAATGTAGAAAAAAGTTTCATTATCCTACATTCCAAAAAATGTCGGAAGTATCAATTAGGAGAAAATCTAAAATGAAAAGTGTAAATTTTCAGATGTTCGAATATTAAACATCATGAAAAATATTGTAGGAGTAATTAAAAAGCAGATAATCAATGAAATTAACAAATAAGTATAACAACATAATGAACCTCCCACACTCTAATGTTTAAAATGTAAGGATTTTGTGAATTTTGTGAATCAATTACCTAATATAAGGTCTAATATAGATGATAACCAGAACAAACTCTTAAAAAATATTGAATGAAAATATTTATAATATGGTAATGTGATGTCCTGAACCGGGTGACACAAAACTATTCCCTGAGCTTGTTTTCCACATGCCCTCAAGCGTGCATCCCCGTATTCCAGAGGGTGACGACTAGTAGTGAGGGTCTATTAAGACAATATTATTGAAAATATACCATATTTTATAAATTTAACATGAAAACAGTAGTAATCAACAATAACCAAGTACAGAAGCATATAAATAACATGAGTAATACCATGTCATGTGATATTCAAATATAAAAGATACAATACTCCATTAAAAGGTAATCATGCTATGTCAATGGAAACGTCATGTATATAAAATTAAACTAAATATAAGGACCCAAAAACTCCCATGTCGGTCTCAAAACTCATCTGGTTCCCTCTCCCATGCTCCAATCCAAAATAGCAACCTATCTTAGTTCATTTCCCTTATCCTCTCTTACAAAAAAAAACTCTACCCAGGTACCGATCAGGTAGCCCGAATAGGGTGTCAGTACAAATTAGTAGGCCACCACAAACGATATAAAAAACAAGTCATGTTTATGGATGTTGAATGAATTTTTATGATGGAATAAATACAAAGAAAAATTTAATATTTATCACATTTTAAATTAATCTTTAGTCATCCCATTAGTCACATTTTCAATTCCTTATTTACATTTGAATCATTGTTCATTAAAATCATTCATTTTGTGCTGAACATAATGTAAATCACCCCAAATATCATTCAGTGTATGTATCCTTGTCTATCACTCCATTTTTCATTCGCTTTAGGTCATCATGCCTAGCACCATAAAATCTCAAGCATGGATACCTATTGGGTAGAAATTCCAGGTCCATGTCCCAACTTCGAATCATTATAGAATGCCATTTCGATCAGCACAAAAATTTCATCCATTTAATCATTCATTAATTCACAATAATTAGCCACATTACTCTATTAAAAAGGTAATTATTAGTTAAATATTTCAAGTTAAATTAGTTAACTCAACAATTAACTAAGAACATAACCCATTAATTAATTCATCAACTAATTAATCAATCAACACAATTCTCATTCCATGGTTAATTATTCAAAAATAATCATCCATATCATATCTCAATTTGTCATAATTAATTGTACCAGTTAATTATATTTGATCAACATCATGGAACAAAATGAAATATCATAAATCATTATCTTACATAGCCGAATATCATTCTAAAATTTACATCCCCCAATTGATTATCTTGGTACAATAAATTCAATATCTCAATAAAAATATCTCAACAAATAACCAATCTCTAGAACATATATCTATTTTGGTACCCATGCCCCATCTATTGTTCCATGATTCAATTATGAATTAATCACCAAAGCAATCACAAGTAAATTCCACATTCCTGGTTACTCCAATTTTGGAAATCAATTATCACGTGAAACCCAAAAAACAATAAACTCACATTCACATATCATATCTAGGACTATGGATGTTCTATTTAGACCACCTACATCATTTTATTGATGGATATTATCCCGATGAAAATCCCCAAAATTCGAGCAGCACAATGTCATCAATCATGCACCAGATCTAAATACCAAAACCAAAATTAAGATCAATGGAATCAAGATCGTGAAAATATATATCTAGATCCACTATCCTAGATCTAGATCTCAACTCATATGTTTAGCAGCACAGAAACCATGGATATCATCTAGGAAAAGACATAGTAAAGATAGTGGAATGAATGAGAGAAGCAACGTGATTAAATACACATACTGTGAAGTGAGCAGATCTTTAATATGCGATTTTCATATCGAGTAACAATGTTCGAATCACCATTGGATCCCTCCAAAAGCCTCTAGGATCACCTAGATGTTTTCAAGAACGAGAAAAGGTCAAAATATGGGACTCTTGGCGGGTTTCGATGGTTTTAAAAAGGATTTTCGGATAATGAATCTTGCATGCACAGTTTCTTGGGAAAGGATGCACGATTAATGAAAAACATGCACCAAAATTGTGGACCTATATATCCATGTTTTAAAAATTGGCATGGTATATTGGCACTGTTAGTCAATCTTTGGGTAAAAATTGCAGACCTCTCGGTCTAGGTTTTCATGGTTTGCACGATTTAGTAGCATTTTTTGTCAAATCGTGCAAAAACCATTCACAAACCACTATCCATTATTTTTTCACAACAATTCACCCAAACAAACCCCAAGCCACTAATCCAAAACAAAGTTTTTTAAAAACCACATAATGTACTAGAAAATGTGCCATATATGACTTCAAGAATGGTAGGGATCTTACAATATCCCCATCTTAAAACAAATCATTCTCGAGGTACACTTTTGAACTTCTATACGTTTCTAATCTAAAAAGATTGGGCCATTGATCCCTCATGTCTATTTACCATTCCAATTAATCTTATTGAAAGCTTCTGTGTTTCTATAACATGTTAACTAATGACACGATCATTCATAATAACACTTTATTTTTGCGACCCAACACACATATCAGATTCTCCTCAAAGGAAACATCTATATCAAGTTTATCCACTTCCACATCAATATCATGAGAAGGGACCGGGTGATACCGTCATTTTTGTGAAACATGGAAAAAATCACGCGTAGTGATGAGTATCTGTAGAAGCGATAATTAGTACGATACTAGAAAAATTCTCCCCAACACCTCAAACAGCCATAAAAACATTGGTGCCAACATTACCAACCTCTGAATCATCTATTGGCCCAATATGGGTAACACCTGAAGGAATACACGATCACCATCTATACACTCTTGGTGTAATATCCTTATATCATCATATAAATTCTTATTACTCTGAGCTGTAGCCATACATTTCGGAATGAACTACACCTTCTCTGATGCCTCCTGAATGAGTCCTGGTCCAAACAGTGCAAACTCACCAACCACTAAACAATATAGCGATGATCTACAATGTCTACATTAAATATTATCATATGGTTATATCTATATTTCTTCTTGATAACTTTTTCTATAGGAGAAATCCACTAAATCCAACTACTTATGCCAAGAATAACCAAAGTCAAGAAAAAAATCTCGTAGCATATTCAGTAACACTTGTATTTTACACTCCGACTGCCCAAAAGTATATGTGTGGAAGGCAGTACTTAAGGAAACATGTGTACCAAGTTATTTCTGGGAGAACTTCTTGAAGCATGATGTGAACGTATATTGTGATCAAAAAAAAAAGTTCATGAAACCTCATGCAAAGAGTCTACATATCATATGTACAGTTCTCCAAACTCTCTTACTTTAAAGGTTTCTCTAATAGGAAATAAATAGTCTACCTATATTAATAGATCCACATAAACAGAAATAGCATAATTCTTCATAAGTGTCTTTGGAAGTCTTACCATGAAATCCATAAACACATGATCGCTTTTCCATTAATGAATAGGAAATGACTACAACAATCCTCTAGGTGGTTGATGCTCTTCCTTCAACTAATGATAGGTGAAACATCTTTTTACAAACCCTTTTTCTTCCATTTACATTCATGGCCACCAAAACTACTGTCATAGTTCATGGGACATTTTTTCACCCCAAGATACAACTCCCACTATGAGGCATGAAATTATTCCATGACTTCCACTTACATACTCATAGGCCCTAAAACATGATTTTTCACATAGATGATATCATCCTTGTCTATTTTCCAACATTAATGTGTCTCCCCACCTTCATAGATCTACTATAAGGATAAAAACTACGGATCCTCACACTGCTTGTCCATAATCCATATAAATAGTGTATTCTACACTACTACAGAAACCAGAGTCATCCTCTCTTGACTATCCTAATCTACCACATGCATTTCCACCAGCAAGATCACCATCTACCACTCAAAAATAAACTCATATACCAACTGAGTCTAAGATTTCCTTCTCAAGTAATCAACCACACAACACCAATTTATAGGTGTATATTCTAGTTCAAAATAAAAGGAATGTATATACTCTACCCATCTTCAACTATTGTAGATTCATTTTTCTCAATGAAAAGATATACATCAGGAATCCGTGGTCTATAAAAACTGTAAACATTTCACTAAAAGGATATTGTCTCCAACACATATGAGTATAAACCACTTCTTCCCAAATGAGGTTATGTGTCGGGTAATTCTATTCAAGTGGCATCAACTGCTGAGACCCTTAAGAAGTGACTCGATCCCCTTGCATCAACATAACTTTGATTCTTATCCTAGAAGAATAAAAATACACCTTTACTACTCACCCGACTCATGTAAGATCAAATTGGTGTCTATGTAAAGCTATTCTTAAACATCTACAAAGCATCCTAACATTTATATATCCAATAAAACATTATTCATTTCTTTTTCAAACATGAATTTAGTGTATTCAATTAGAAAAATTCTTGTATGAACTTCCTTTAAAAACTAGCTAATCCTAAAAATCATTAGATTGGAAGTACATTTTTGGGGTGCTCTGATGGAATCACTGACCACACAATTTATGAGTCCTCTAACAAAATTTCTTACGAGATGATATGTCCCAAAAAATGTACCATGTCAATAAAAAACTGACATATTAATAGCTCGGCATATAGCTGATTCTATCTCAGTGTACCCAGGATGATGTTAAGATGTTGGGAATGATCATCATGAGTCTTAGAGTACACCAAGATGCTATCCACAATCAGCACCAAAAACTGATGTTTGTATAGATGAAATATCTTGTTCATGAGTTCCATAAATACTATTAGATTATTTTTCAACCCAAACAACAATATAACAAACTCATAAAGGCCATACATGCTTCTAAAAGTAGATCTTGGAATATCAGAGGTCTGAAATCTCACCGGTTGATACACTGATATCTGATCAATCTTTGAGAATACAGAAGCCCCATTTAGCGGGTCAAATAGTTCATCGATATGCGGAAGAGGATATCTGTTTACCACAGATATTTTATTCAAATTCTTGTAATCGAAACATAAGAATAAACTCCCGTCATCCTTATTGGAAAACAATAAAGGTTATCCCCATGGTGACATACTTTGACAGATAAACCCTTCATCCTCCAACTCCTCCAACTGTGTTTTTTTATCATGAACCTCATTCAGTTCCATTCTGAAAGGTGAAATTGCTATTGGGTCAGACCCTTACATGAGCTCAATAATGAATTTCACATCTCTCTTATGTGGAAACGAAGAAAAACTCTAGGAAAGACATCCAGAAATAGTTTTACTACTAGTAGAAGGACGTCTTGACCAATACATCCATCATCAAACAAAAGACTAGAGACTTGGGTTATGAGGTATCCTAGTTTCTAAGTAATTGGCCTTTCTAGGCATGCATGGATATCACATTCTCCATTATGAACATAATAGTCACCCATAAGAGATACAAAGTGCACTCCCCTATGGTAACAATCTATGTGGGCTTGCTATGTGACTAGCTAGTCTATACCCAAAATTTGGTCAAATCCCATTATGTCACAAACATATATATCCCAAAGAAAAAGACACTCTTTGATCTCTAGTGAACATTCCATGAAGATACAAATATCCCTAGACTATTTTCCCAATAGTGTATCAATATTAAACACCACACATATGGAATCCACCTCCAGGATCAATCCATTAACATGATTTGCCAACATAATGAAATTAGGGTCACCAATATTCTACAAGGTAGTAGATAAAGTAGACGCAACTAGAATGGTACATGTTACTATTTATGAACCAACCTCTCTCTCCACAAGTGTAGGATGCACTCCATGTAACTGTCCTAACTCTATTCTCTATAGAGTTGTTTGACTCCTTTGAGTAGCACCACTCTGATGATATGGTCGCTCATACCCTAAATCACCACGTCCCATACCACTACCTCATTTGCTCATAGGATTACAGTTTTTAGAACTATATGATGTAGATGAACCCCTTCCGAAACTCTGATGTTGAGCGTCTTCTCCATCAACACTAGCCTACTGCTGATTCCTGGAAAGCTTCTGTAGATTCCCCATATTTCCACAACACTAGAACTCCACTGGTGGTCGAGGAAAATGTGTACGATATTGTACATGGCCACTGCACTAGTGGAAAAAAGCATGAGTAAGACCCAGTGAAACTATACCTCTTGGTTTTCCCCCTTGATTTCCACTATCTTGACTAAGGATCTCATAAAAGAACTTTCTACTCTCGGAAGGAAAACGATTTAATCATCTATTGACAAAAACATGTCCTTTATTGGAAGCGTCCTTCTGGTTCGCCTCTAAAATTAGCACTTGATTTACCATTTATGAGAATTTTATCAACCTAAATATATTTATCGGGGATATAATTTTACACCTAAGTCTGTCAAGAATTAATTTTGAGAATAAGCCATATATGACACATAAGATGGTGAAAAAATTGTTATGCTATGAAACGTTCAGAATAATACTTTATTGAAATGATTCCTTAGGTTAGATGCAAAAAATATAAAACCTTATCTTGCCATAACATCTCAGGATAGATGTTCACCATGCACATCTCCATAATGTCCTTCCATAACAAATCATCAGTGTATCCATAACATACCTGAAGTTTCCACGAGCACTTCGCTGAACCTTGTAGAATATACGAAGCCAAACTGATCATCCTCCAAACCAAAGTCTCCAAATGGTCATGTATCATCTCTATGGATTAAATGTAGAATTAATCTCCCACATGTCCACCCTCTCTAGTTATAGTAGGAGGGTGATGCACCTGAAACTCCCTTGTCTACTAAGACATGATTTTTAGAACCCGCCCTATGTCTCTTTCCATTAATTCCATTAAACAAGAAATTTTTTCACATAAATGTTACCCTTCCTCCATTTTTTCCCAAATGGTGCCTCATGTTCCTTTTCTGGAAGTTCATTTCGGGACATACCCCTTGGTCTGTCCCTCAACATGCTCATGGAGGCTTAACTCTACAAATCCAAACACACATCTTAGGTCTCATGACACAATATTATTACATTTATATAAGAGGATAAACTAACACAATATGTTTCAACATTTCCTTTCCCCCTTTTCTCACCACGGGGACATCACCGTGGCCTTATCACAACCCTTAACCATCCTACTCTTATTTCATGGTTAACAATGATATACACATTATCATTATTAAATTCAACCATTAATTAATCACATTAGCTCAAATTAATTATGTAAAAATTAATTAATTTATCATAATCATTTCATTAATCATGTTTATCATTAGATTTCAATTTATTGTCATTTTGCTTCATTATTTCAATGTCACAATAATGAAAAAAAGTTCAAGTTCAGAAAATAACCCATAAACTATTTTCCAGGGAGTGCCTATAATGATGCATGTCACCAAATCCTTAAGTGCCTAGAATGATTCATGAATTCTCAAGTATCTCACATCTTTAGACCATGAATCAAAATTCAATAACTATTTAAGAAACTATCACATCGCACCACAAGTGTATTAGCCATAGTGAAATAATATCGAACTGTAACAACAAAAAACAATACAAAAATCCCACCTTGTGTACTCTGATTATCCCCCATACATGGGATTGAAACTCCCACACATGAGCTCATTACCAAGCCTCAACTCTTCAAAGTCTCCATTATACCTTTCACAAAATAGTAAGTTAATATAAGAAGAAATGAATGAAAATTCATTTGATACAGATTTGTGACATGTCATCCTGGGTGCCACTAAACAGTTCCCCGAGCCGGTTAGATACATACCCTCCAGCGTGCCTCCCATTATGTGAGAGGGTTCCAAAAAGTCGCAAGGGTATGGTAAGTCATTATTAAGGAGACAATACCCTCTTTTATCAGAATAATACACCAACAGATGTAATCAATAATAACAATGTGTAGAAGAATATTAATAACTAGAAAAATACCATGTCATATGATATAACAAACAAGAAGATACAATACTCAACTAAAAGTTAAAACATTATATGACAATGTGAATGTAATGTGTCTAAAATGAAACTAAAATTAAGGACACAACGACTCCTAATAGGGTCCGGAACCACATCCATTTTCCCTTCCCATGCTACAATCCCAAATAGAAACCTATCCAAGGGTCGTTTCCTAATCCTGTACTACAACAAAAAAAGTCTACATGGGTGTTGATCCGGTGGCCAAAATTGGTTGTGAATACAACTCAATTTACCACCACCAAATACATCTAAAACACCTATATTAAAATGATAGTGTATTATGTTTTATGAAAAAATAAATACAGTGCATAAAAAACAATTATATAATTGTAATTTCATTTTTTATAATCACATTAGACCGAGATTAAATTCACGATTTCCATTTAAATAATCACTTGTTTTTATCATTCATTTGGTGTTTAACATCATGTCACAAACCCCAAATCTCATTTAGTGTAGGTCTCTATGCCTATCACTCCATATCTCATTCGGTGTTTGTGGTCATTCCTAGCACCCCAAAATCACAATGTTGGTAAACTATTGGGGAGGAACGCCATGGCCATACCACAAATTCTAATCAGTATAGAATGCCATGTATTGAACCACACAACTCTCATCCATTTAAACATTATTTAATTCAAAGGAATTATCCACATCATTCTATTACAAATCAAGCATTTACATAATCCTTTTAAAGGTCATTATTTATCTCAACAATTAACAAAGCACATAACTCATTATCTAGTTTTTCAATTAACTAATCAATCAACAAAATTATCATTCAATAATTAATTATTCACCATTACATATCCATATAAAATCACAATTTTTCCCAATTAATTCTCACAATTATTTTTCAATGTTCAACATCATGGCTCAGAATTAATTCTCATAATTAATTATCTTACATATCCGAACATGATTTACTAATTTATTTTCAAAATAAATTATCTTAACACAATCAATTCGATATAAAAATTAAAATATATCTACCCAAAACCAATATCTAAAAAATAAATTTTTAGGAAACACCCTACGTTCATTCAATGAATCACTTATCAATTAATCACCATGTTAATCAAATATCAATTACACATTTTTAATTACTCCAATTTAGGAAATTAATTATCAATGAAAACTATAAAATCCATAAAATCACATTAACATATCAAATCTATGAATATGGGAGTTTCATTTTTAACACCTACCTTATTTTATTTACATATTTTACCCCACTAGAAATCCCTAAAATTTGAGTTGCACAACATCATCGATCAATCTCCAGATATAAATCCATAGACCCAAATTATGTTCAAAGGCATCAGGATCATGAAAATATAGATCATGATCCACAATAATAGATCTAGGTATTAAATAATAGATTTATATCCATTTAAATAGTGGTGAAATTCCATGAAAAGATCACATAAAGATAGAAAAATTAATGGGAGAAACAACATGATAAAATCCACTTACCCAAAAGAGAGAGTATCTTCAATCTGGATATTCGATCTCAAAGAATGATGTAAAAATCACCTTGGAATTCCTTCAAAAGAATTTGGGATCCCCTAGAAATTTTTAGACCTAATACAATGATTAAATATGGGTGTATCAGGGGTTGGATTGGTTTCTAAAATGATTTTTAGATAATTAATCACGCACACAAGTTTTCATGGGAAGGGGCGCACAGTGAGGGAAAAATCTGATCCAACTGTGCATAACTCTCTCTATAGGTTTTCAAGGATGTCATGGTGTAGTCACACAGTTAGTCAAATCATGTACAACCCAAATGGACCAATCTATCTTGGGTTACATGGTTGGAACATTTTCGCCACATGGTTTTTTAAACTGTGCGCAAACCATGCACAACCCATTATCTGTTTGTTTTTCTTAAAAATTCACCCAAACTCACCATAAGACACTAATAAAAAAATATATTGAATCCATAAATGGTACCTGAAAATGTACTCAACATGACTCTTGGTATGGACAGGATCTTACAGAAAAAGGATGAATTAACTCTTATTAATTAGGTTTCATTTATCCTATTCAGATGGTAATTCCATGACTGAGACATTTCAAAATATAATTTTACATCCTTTATTGGTATTTTAGGTGATTATCTTTCTCAACATCAGTTCTGAAATACTAAAACAACAATATCTAATTCAACAGAGTTATTTTAATTAATATATTTAATTGTAATTGAAATCCTATAAAGTTATTGAGGTTGTAAAGTGATATATTTGGAGACCATATGATTAATGGAAAGATAACGATTAATATGTGCATGATGTTGGGATAATAATTATATAAAGAGATTTTTTATTGTGATTAAATAAATTGAATATTATTTATGTCCTTAGAAATGATTAGTAATATGATGACAATATGGTTTATGGATTGAGTTTATAAATTTTTTCTATTTATGGTATGAGTGAATGGTTATTTATTTCTTGCATGAATGTTTTCACTAAGGTTTTATGGTGATTTTTGTTATAAAAATGTGGGATGATAATAAATTATAATGAAATTATCATGTTTTTTGGGTGATAATTAATAAATACATGAATTTCTTTGGGGGATTAATGATAATTTTATTTTTTAAATTTATTTACATTCTTTTGAGAGTTTTGGATTTTAATTTTTTTTTGTAAAGTGTATAAGGGTAACCATTTTTGAAATTTGTTATATTTATTTTGAAATGGTTTTAGAGATTAATGTATTAAAATAACTTTTGAATATTTATTTTTATTAGACAACCCATCTTATCCATCTTTTAAAAATTATAGCTAGGGACCAATGGAATGGAATTTCATCCCATTAAGGATCTTATAATATACTTGTTCTATAGGAATTACAATTTTTACTTTATTTCATGTAGTAATAAATGAAGTGGAGAATAATCAAGTCATAACCATAAGGAAACATTTAACTTATTAGAGTAAATGGAGTACAAATATCTTCTCAAATTATATTTGACATAAACTTTTACCATATCAAAATAATTTCTGATGATATCAATGAACCTTTTCAATCTTATATGTTCTATATTTTTAGGGTCTTTAATATTTTATTGACTATATTATCTCTCATTATCCATGAGATCATGGTAGTTATAACTATTTTCCTTATCCATATTTTTTACTTTCAACTAATCAAAATCATAGATTTGTGGTGATCTTTAAATTTTACTTTCCCACTTCTTTTGAGGAAATTTTATTAAACCTTATTAAATTGTGGGTTTCAGACAATAGAATTTTCAAATATCAAACTTTTAATTTTGAAGTAAATTTTCAAATTTGAAAGGATGATTTTTTTAAAATCCATGTTTATATTGAGATGTTAGGTCATTAATTGACTCTTGTATCAAATCTCCCTCATATTTAGGAAGTGTTCTATCTATCTATCCCATGGAAGTACATAACTAATCATTCACATGTAAAAAAAAAGAGGCCATACCACTATAGAAAGATGTTTTATGAACAGAAACTATATAAATTATGGATTGATGATATATAGTTCTACAAAATAATACCACTCACCTTGTTAATGTTATGAGGAGAACCCAACAATCTAGGTAATCTATATGGGAAACTGAGGATATGATGAAGTGTATGTATTCTCATATACTATTTTTTTATTCTGAAAATTATCTAAAATTAATTTTAATGGAGGATGGTGGTAAAATTTTGTGGTTATATGGTTTGTCTGTGTTTATATAAATTTTATCTTTTCGATAGGTAACGTTTTATAAAATACTGAGCTTAAGTGAGCTCCCAAATATTATTATTTTAAAACGAATAATATAAGTGAAAAAATTGATGGGAATTAATAGTATTAAACATATTAAAAATTATATAATTTCTTAACTTAATATTAATATATTAATTTATTCTTAGGAAATAAAAACATTATTCATGAAAAATTATTTCATAATCAAATATATTTTTTCATGAAAAAATTATTCTAATATGTTTCTATGAAAAAATATATAAATTGTTTTCTGAAGTAATAATAAATTTTATCTGTTAAAATAAAATAATTTTTGGATTGAAGAAGTAAAAATAATTTTAAGTGGAATTTTATATAATCCTCTGAAAATATGATATTTTTAGTGAATAATGAAAAATAATTTTTTAATAAGTCAACTCTTTTAAATAAAATATAAATATTAAAATTCCAATAAAATTTGAATATGGTGTCATAAAAAATATTTATTATTTATTAATATTTCACCGACAAAAATGGTCTTTCATTAATATTAGATTTTATATGATAATTTGTTAATTTTTCAGTAATAAAAATTCATTTTTCTGGAAAAATTTTAAAATACATAATGTTTAACTTTTTTAATAAAAATAAATAATCTCTAAATGGGATTGATTTAAATTTAAATTATACATTATAAATTAAAACATTTTAATTTATTTTCATACAATTATTTTTACTTGTGTTGTAATTAATATAAAATTATATTTTTTTCATGAAAAAATCACATCCAGAAAACCTGTTTTATGGTCGTGTGTGTGGGATTTTTTATAAATATAATTTTACTAGTTCTGTGAATTAGAATAAGTTTAAATAGAATCCATATATTACATCATAATTTAAAAATTATAATTTATGGTCATTTTATTGTCTATGTATAAAAAAATACCTTCGGAAAAATTATTTACCTCAGTGTATGTAAAATCATGAAATGAGTTAAACTTAAATTGTAAAGAATTAAAATTCATCAAAACTAAAATTTTAAATGAGTTTTTGTTTTTTAAAACATTAATTTTATTTTATTTAGTAATTATAAATTGAATTAATTTTAATTAATGATATCCATATGTGGTTATATTTAATTATTAAATAATCCTTATTTAACCACATAAAACAACGCCTCCTGATGTATAAAAACCACCCCTCACCACATTCATTCTCCTTACAATCCATAAATATCATAAATATTTTAAAACCCCTATAATTTACACTCATCAAACTTACATGTGAAGTTATTCTCACCAAATGACCAATTCTATGGTCTTTAATGGATCTTTCTGTGAGGTTATATTGAAGATGAAATTCTCTCAAACCGCCTCACTTATTTTTTTCTTCCACTACCTTTTCCTCTCTTAATTCATCCATCAAGAAATAATAACTCAATTAATGTGTACATAATATAATAATATGTTTATAATACCACAAATTATATCCATCCCTTTTATTACCCCTAATTATTCAATGTAATAAAACCATATTCTGAGTCATGGTGGTTAATTATCTCTATGAATAATGATTTTTATTTTATCATTTACATCTTCATGTATGGTCCTAAAATTATTCTTCATATAAAATAATTATTTAATAGTTATATTATGACCTATTTAATTTTCGTCAATTAATATATAGACGTAATATTAATGAAAATCAAACAAGTATGTGATGGTCAGAAAACTGCCAAATTAAACTAAACAACTATTATTTACATTTTATCAAATGAATCAACCACTTTTAAGATATCAAATTGATATATGGGGAAGATTAAACATATTTAAATGAAATAATAATTTTTTGTTCACTTGTATATTTTTTTTTTCCAATTGAAAAGAATATTCATAATAGTACATAATGAAACGAATGATGAATCCAAGAAACAAACACACTCAAAAAATGAAAATAAATTTTTTTATTAATGAATTGGTGGTATGATGTCAAAAAACTATCACATGAGGTATTATAAATATTATAATATCTATTTAAGAATTAATATACTTCTTAAAATCATTATAAAATTAGTCAAATTGTGAAAAACTAAAGGGAACCATAATGTATATATTTCTCATCACACAATCTATTTTTTGAGATATATGCCTTATTCAACACTTAATTCATGTGTGTACTGTATAAAATATCCAATGATATATAATATCATGAATATAATTTTCTTAATATAATTAAATGTTTAATTTTTTAAATATTACACCAATGAGGAAAAAAATACGACTAATTACAATGTGTAAATGGGAATTATCAACCCAATTTTCATTCTTTGGGTTCACCATCTACTTCATTGATTATGTAAAGATATGATTATGTGAAGGATGAATGTAATTATTTTTTTTTTAATTTATACATTTTTATTTGTATTTATATAAAATTTATAGAAACCATTGATATTAATAATTCTCACATTAATGATATAATTCTTTTAAAGTATTTTCTTAAAAAAATATTTATTCAAAGAGTCCCATTAAAAACCCCATTTTTTATCCATACCAATGTTTTTATAAAATAGTTTCCATTGTTTTACTATTAAATTTTTTGTTGAAATTAATTTTTAAACATCCATTAATTTTTACAAATCTAGTTTTATTAGATTATTTTGTAGTTTTCTAATCGAGGTTCTTTATGACATTTATGTCAAAAATATAGAAATATTTTTTTAAGTCATACATCATGAGTTTATTTTTTGACATTAATGACTCATCAATACCATGATTATTCCTTTAAAATTAGGAGGTGTTATTTTAATGTAAAATTAGTTGTTTTATAATTGGAAAAAATTTCTGAAAATTTTTTTCAAAAAAGAAATGACATTTCCATCAAGATTGAAGTTAAATGATATTTTAAAATTAATTTCTGACTAATATAATGTTATTTCATGTTTCTTAAGAATTTTTGGTTATATTATTCAAGGATATTATATGATTTCTATTTATGGTTGTTTTATTTTTTATTATTACGTGAATTTTAACAATATCATTCCTTTTATTATATTAATGTTTTGATAATGTATTTTGGAAAATAATTTCTTTACATGGGTTCTATTATGATGAATTATTTCCGTTCATGTGGAACAAAAGTTTATGATACTCATGTTTTGATGGGTTAGAGAAATATCTCCCTATAATGAGTTGGTTAATTAAGGATATCTCAAGTGTTAAATATGTTATAAGTGAACATGATTTCATGTTCACAATTTTATGTATGGACCTAGTTTTCATGGATAAAACTTTATGCATAGGCCAATAATTCATATCCATAAGATTATGTGTCATACTAAGATAATGTTAATTTGTTTTTCAATGGCCTAGAATCATGTCCATATATTAATTAGTGATCATTTTTTTATTTAAACAACTTTACGCAATATTAAGATTTTGTGTCTCTAGACTTTCATGTTATGTTATAATATTATGATCATATGGATTTTTTTGTTGATCATTTACATATTATTGTATTATAAAATTCTATGATATATTTCAAGACATTGGATATTGAACATTTATATGAAATTAATATTAATAAAACTATATTTTCATGTTCTCATTCTCTTGTGTTTATGTTAGGGTTTATATCTCCCTAGTTTACCCCTACTAAATATGTGAGATCAACCTTTTATTACATTTATTTTACTCAAGATATGAAGGTAGGTATTGTAAGTTATATATAAAAAATATTTCTATTTTTGAGTGAATAATAAGGGGGATATATAGATGTTTTTGGAAAAAAAATTATGCATTCAACATTCCTATGTAACTAAAGTAATACGACACCAACATGGTTTTTTTGTAATATGAATATTCATATATTTATAAGTAATATATATGTTTGAAATCTATGTTTCTTATAGTATGTATATGTGGACCAAATATTCCACTAAAGGCTAAAATATTTTTGATGATATAGGTGGGAATTGGTTCATAGTTACCACTCTATGGATATTTTTAGGGTAATATATAGTAGAAGTGTCCTCCACCATGGTGACTCTTACTAAAGTCATGATAAACATAACACTAATAATTCAAAATGATATTTTGGATGACAAAAATAGATTCACATACCATTTAGTATAATGGGAAATAAGATTTTGGTCTTGGGTGATTTATTAAAGTGACTACTACTTCAGTTATCAATTTGAAAATAAAAGTAGGTAGCAGTCTTATAGAACCACATGGTTTGTCCATGTGTGAGAGCATATTAGCAAGCAAGATCATGTTGTATTTATCTAAAAATTATGTGGAATAATACATTTATTGTTCAGATATATCCCCAAAATTTTGAAATTAAATCTCATTATTTATTTCCCCACATACCAACATCAACTATTATTGATGTTTGGTAAATGGATATCACTTATATTTAGCATAACAGAAAGTAAATGAAGACACTATTTATAGAAAACAAAAATAGTCTGAGAATCGTTATGGTCAATACGGGTAAAAAATTATTAGCTCATCCACTTAAGATTCTTGAGCCCCATGTATGAGAAATCATAAATGCAACCATCGTCACAGGTTTCACCACCATGGAAAATGAATATCATAGGGGTATAATATGAGGAACATTGGTGAAGTTTGATTCATTCCAAAATATGTTAGTAACCCCATAGATACGTAGATACATTAATCTATTTCCAAAAATTATGAGAAATATTTGTGTGGGATATATAATAATGAATTTATATAGATTTCTAAAACTCATATTACCAAAAGTGTTCACACATACTATTATAAATGATCTAACATGTGTCACTAATTTAGTATGGGGTACTCCCCTATTAAATTTGACCTAAAATAAAATTGACCTAAAAGATATCTGACAATACCAAGTGGATTGGTTTTCATTTCAATAGTATTTTTTACATCAATATGGTGCTTAATTGAACTATTATGTAGATACCTCAAGGGGAAATCCACCTTGTAAGGAATGTAAAAAATAAAAATTATTTTGAAAATATTAGATCCATTATCTTCTTGAATTTTAATTCCATGTAGTATTTCTTCCTTCTAAAATGGTGTCCCAATATAAACATTTATCATTCCAGGCCCATTGGGAATGATAGGCCCTCATTTGTTATTACAACCATTTTTGAAACTTCTAGTAATATTTTCATGTATTAGTTAGCATTATTATAATACAATTAAAAGGAATTACATCGTGTATGTTTCTAATTAGTTTAGATAATTTTTAATCCCCATTGGGATTTTCATGGTTGGATAATGGTTAGGAAAAACTATGTAGTTTTCCATATCTAACCATTCATGCCTTTTTTTCCACTAGAAGATGGTAATTTTTTTGTCAAAATCATTCCCCTCAACCAGTTCAACCCATAGAAAATGGGGTTTTCACCATTTTTCACACATTTTAACAAACTATGTGACACATGTAGAAACTAATTACTTGTAATTTATTAGTTGAGCATGGTTAGGGCACACGATTTTTCTAACATTGTATCTCATCCAAAAAATCATTACTATATACTTTCAAAACCTCTAAAAATTAAATTAATTTTTTATAACCCCCCTAATTTATATCCTTAATCACCCAATTATGCCTAATTCATTTTCACTTACTTTTACAGGATAGTATGTGGTGTAAGAGTCTCTTAAAACCCCTACCACTATTTTTTGAATATCTGGTGCAAGGAATAGACAACTCTCTATTATGTGACCACTTATTCGATTTGGTTCCTCTCTTGTCCATATTCATCAGCTGGATTGGGTTTACTTTATATTTAGGTTCTGATATAGATCTATGTTATATATAATCTAGTTTTATTGAGATCCTTGGTTTTGATCCTAGATAATATGTGACCGAATGATTTTGGTTATTTGATATTTCATTAAGGGATAACTTGTGGTGGGAGTTCATCGAAAATCCTTTGGGAGGTGGTCTACATTATTATTCCCTTATTATTGATAATAAATAATTTTTTTAATACTAGAATTTACAGGTTTTTAAATTGATTTTAATTTAGATAAGATTGTTGAATTACAACATAATTGAGAGACCTTTCTCATATCCCATTTGTTTTGATTGAGATTATCAGAACAGAACTGATGGAAACCCATAGTGCGTGGTGGGTTTCATTGGATTGATAATTATTGAATGAAAAATGTGATCTTTGGGTAATATGAAATAAATTCAATTGATAATTTTTTTTGCATGATAACTTGTTATAAATGAATAATTTCATTATCATGTATGTTTTTAATAGATGTGAGACTATTTAAAGAAAATGGGTTAAATGGAAATGATGAAAATAATATCAAACTATCCTTTTTGTGATTGATAATAAGGTTATTTATTTTTATCCATTACATATATACATATCGGTAAATGTAAAAATTGTCTATATGGTGATAGATTAATACTCTTTGTCCCCTTTGGGTGATATATTTATGCTCTATTCCACCTGAATGCATGTGAATTGGTTCTATACTAATGGTAGACTGATTCACCAAGTATCCGTGATAACGATACCCATGAAGACAGTTTGGGATACATAAAAAATTGGAATTAATAAAAACAATAAAATACCATGATAGATTATATTTTAACATCCATATGGTGTATATTTTATAATATAGAAATGAATGAAGCATTTATGATTGGATTGGGTGTAATTGTTAACATGATGCCAATATGGTCAGATAAAGAATAAAAATTGTGAATCCTATTTACTTTTATCATTTACTTTTTATTATTTTTAAAAAGTTATAAAAAATTATATACTATTTATTTCTTTAGATGTCATTGGTTGTGGTCTGATTTGTTATACTCACACTGAACTCAGGCCGTTGTTTGGTTCCCAGATTATAATCTTGTTTGTAGGACATGATAATGGAATGATTCATATGATAGATGAAAGTGTTGGTATTCATTAAGAAGCATAGATAAGGGAACCATCCAATATTTGTGGACCCACTTGATAGAGGTTGGGGTGCTTTTGTGGTTTTCATTTGACACATGATAGTTATATGGTATGACATATCTGGTGCACTAGTTTATGGTCGCTTTACCTATTTTCGGATCCATTATTTGATGTTTGGTTTATATTCATTATTTTGTATTATATTATCTTGGTTACTCATTATACGATTTATCCATGTGCCCACACTTTTATTAATTATGTATATTCTCCTGACGTGACATTATCGACCCTCCCTACTAGTTGGAAGATGCTATCACATGGGGAGGCACACTTGATATCATGTAACTAACCATCTTCTGGCACTAGTATGTCAAACTCAGAAAGGGACATCAAAAAGAGTTATAAAAGGGGTTGTTCTACTATTTTTAGTTTTCTTTTTTTACTTTGTAAAGGTACATACTAGACTACTATAATTCGGGCCTGTTCATGTGCCCATGCATGGGAGTAGGTGACCCATGTGTGGGGGGAATCCAATCTACCAAGGGTAGGATTTTTGTTATTGATGTTTATTTTTATAGTTGATTTATATTTCAGATTCGGTGAAGAACTTGTCGTGTGATGTTATTATTTTTTGGTATTTTACATGAATCTTGTTATAGAAAGTGAGATGTGTATTCATGAATTATTTTAGGAACTCAATAATTTATGTGAAAATAAATTTTTAAATGGGTGATGGGAAATATATACGATTTTCCTTTTTGGAGTAATTTAAATAAAATTGTTTCAAATACTAATCTATTAGTGGATAAAAGAAATTAAAATTGGTAATTTGAAATTGTTATAAAGAGGTTTATAATGATTTTTTTTAATTATAAAAAATAATTTCACTTTATTTGAATTGACAGATGTTAGGGATTGTTGAGGGTAGTGATAATACCCCACAATTTAGCATAGGGTTTTATTTGTGGGATAATTTATCATGGAATTATGTGAATAACTCTTGTTAAAACGTTTTAATGATGTGGTATGTGTTATATGAAGTTTGATTGGAATTTTAGAGACATGCCTCTATGATAAATATTTTTTGTGGGAAGATAGAAGAATATTTCAAGAAATGATCTTCCATCAGCATGATAGGAGGCCATGATAGTTTTGGGGGAAGGGGAATTAGTGATAATATTTGTGAAATATTGTGCGGTATTTGAAAAATGTATGATATAAACCAATATATATGGATGAAACACCCCCTGATGTTCATCAATGAGAGCGGACCTAGGGAAGCTATGTTCTCAATTGAGTATATCGATACAATCGTGGATCATTTACAGAATCCTCTATATAAAATAGTCACATTGTATTCTAATTTGTTATGAGGACTAGAATAGTTCTTCTAGTAAATTATTGAATGGTATGAGTAGTTAGAGGGAATCGTATAGAAGGAATTTCAAGAGAAGTTGCTAGAACACTTTTACCCAGTAACATTCTTGTAGGGGAGGGAAGTACAAAAGATATAATTTAACAAGGGAAGTATGCTGGTGATGGAATATACTGGTTGCTACGATTTCATTCAAATATTTTTCCTCGCACTGGCAGTAGATTAGGCCACTATGGTATATAATTTTTAAGAAGGTCTTAAATGTGAAATTAAGTCAAAAGTTAATATATTCTGATTGAATAAGTTTAATTTTTTGGAGAATCAGGGTCTCATTTTTTGTGGGGAACCTACAAGAGACATTCAGTACAGGATATATTTTTTCTACAAGATGAATATATGGTATGTCATTTAGGACTATTAATACTAATTAATAGAAAACTAACCAAAAATGTGGATAACATTGTTTTCTAGGAATGTAATAGTTACTCACAGATTTTATCTACTATTTTTTCAGTAGTGTGGCAGGTTGAGACACATTATTTGTAATTTTCTAGAACTGCCCATTGAAAGAAGAGACTTAAGTTAAACAGTAAACCAATAATGGTATTGAATGAACACATATCAATGGACTATTGATTGAGGATCTTGGTCGATCCTAAAGACATTAGGGGTATTTAACCATAAAAGTTATTTGGTTGGATTTATATTGGTCTTGTTGATTGGTGTGGATGACATGATACATTAGGAAAATATCACTGATATTAGAAAATATAGGGAACTCAGAATGGAGAACAAGAATGAGGGAAATGTTAGTTACATCATGTCCATCATGGACTTTTTTATATCATGGATGGGTTATCAATAATGAGAGGTATTATTATTTTATATTCGATTATTTCTTGTTCACTATTTGATACATGATCCCATTATTTTTTATATCTTCTACAAATGAGAATTTTTTGAGTCTGATTGTAGAATTTTTAGGTGGGGATTTTACAATTGATACTCTTCTAGGATTACAGTTGAAGAAAATATTTCATCGCATTGGGTGTTCCCTTGAGGTCAGTGATTATCATTAAAATTGGGATATGTACAAATTGCATATATATATATATATATGGATTGGAAATTATTTTGGTTATGTATTGGTTTTTATTTTACCAGGTGCACATATATTATTACTATAGTGTGTTAATGATTACATCTCACGAGGAAATAGTTATGTTTATATGGTTGATAGGGATATCTGAGAAGGTCATGCATGGAAAGTTAATAAAAAGCTAGAGAATCTCACTACCCATGTTGTGATTATTTGTTGGATGATTGGTGTTATAATAATATTTTCTTTCCACATGAAGCAGATCTATTTCAGTATGTTATTCCTAATTAATTCTTAGGACATCCACCAAGGAGAGATGTTTAGTTCATTGTTGAGATAATATTTTAGTGTGAAGTAGTTTATATTACACCGTATTTAATGGAACCAAAATAGCTTCATAAACTCTGACACATTTGGAAGAGTTGGATAATAATGTGTCTATTCATCAGAGTATATCACCATGGGGTTCTCTTGTCATGTTTTCAATGGAAGGTGTTGAACGTTAAAATTGTGCATAAATTACAGGATGTTAAATATGTTTATAGTTAATAATTGGTATCCTATTTAATGTATTGATTGTCTTTTTGACCAAATAATGCACTCATGTGTGTACTTTATGATTTATCTGATCTGAGGTCATGGTATCCTCAGATGAGAGTGGGACTTTCAAATATACCACTAACTACTTTTAAGAGTAGGTATGGATTGTATGCGTTCATTGTAAGGTCATTTGGATTGGAATAAATATTTTATTATATAAATGTCCATAATGAACCCAATATTCTACATATTGTTTGGAACTATTTTGGGTTTCTTTTTTGAATAAATCTCTGTGTACTCACAGACTAGTGATTCTCATTCCAAACATCATGACTACATGTTTTGTACATAGAGAGATCATAGGTTATATTCAGTGTATTATTTTTTAATCAACGTGTTATATTTCATCTATCACATATTCTCAAATAATGGATTATCATTATACACTAATAAAGTTAATACAAATCATTCATGGGAGTGTACCAAGAATTTCATTGATATCAGAATAATTTTTGATTTGGAGGAATATTATAAGAGATTTATCATAGAATATACTGAAATGGAAATTTCACATTATGGTTTGACCAGAAAGGGTATCAAGATTGAATATTAAAATGAATGTGGGAATTATTTATAGTAGTTGAAGAATCATTTGACTACAACACCAATTTTGATTCTACCAAATCTATGTGATGTTTATAGTGAGTTTCTTAATGAATCTAGGATTGGATATGGGGAAGTGTTGATGAATATTGGTCGTGTATTAAAACATGTATGAAGATAGTTGAGGACCCAAGAATGGATTTATCATATTTATGATCTTGAGTTTGAAATGGTGGCTTATTCCTTAATGTTTTAGAGGTATTACATGTCTGTAAACTGTTCATTGTGTTTAGAAACAAAAAAAATCCTTAACAACATCTTTTTGAAATGAGATTTTGATCTCCATCATAGAGGTGTGTTGGGTATATGTAGTCATTTGGCATTGAAATATCCTATACCTAATGGAAGGAAAGTATGTTTTATAACACTTTGATCTATATAAGATAGACTTAAGGTGTCCATGAGTGTAGTTCTGAGTGGTAGATGATGTAATTTTTAATTGTGATTCTATATAGATGTTTATGAGGGATTTGGGTATTTGACTCTTGAGTTCTTATTAACTGATTAAATACTTTCATACCAGATCATGGAGAAGGTTTTTGATGATCTAGAGTATTTATCATTAAGGGGGATCATATGAGGTTCCGATTCACCATCATATTCGACTATATATGAGGATAAGATCATCTATGTCTATGGAATTTTTCTTTACATATACAAGGATGAAGAGTTAATGCATTATATTAAAAAATAAAAAGTGTAGTCCATCTTGATTTGTACAAAATTCAATATGACCTTCATAAAAAATATTAGTGGATAGAAATGAAAATGGAGGTGCGCGGTTTCATGAAACGATGCTACACCTATCAGTATGAGACATTTGAATATCTAGAACCAGGTGGTTCTCTATTGTCTTTCCCAAACTGGAATGAATGTTAGATGATGTTACATTGTATTTTTTGGAGGTCCATCCATGGATCCCGTAGAATAATTATGTCATATGGGTGATTATGGAGAGTTTGAATAATGTTTTTTAATTATTACCAAACCATGAAAGTCTCAAAGATGATAATTTAGAGATATATATGTATGAGAGGTGGTCCATTTATATGGGATAATATGGAGTGTAGTCTTAGATCATGCTCAAAATTTTATGTATCTATTCTAGAAATTTTTGTAGACTGCATTTGGTACATATGAGTTTCTCAAAACATATTTTGACTCAAAAAAAGATTAAAAATGACAGTGTGCTATTCAATTATTAGAGGTCATGTTGTGGTCATGCATACTAGACATTGGGGGATCTTCGAAGAAGAACATACTAATGGCCATGTTCACCAATAATGATAGTTATTGTGATACTATTCATATAGAACCATATGGGGATATTTTGGGTTTTCAATGAAGATTTCCATTATATTAGATGGTGTCGGGATAGTCTAAGTTAATTTGACTATGTCTCTTGAAGAATACATTAAAATATGATTAGTTTATTCATAAATGTATAGATAAATTGCAATTTTGAAAGAAGTATTATAAATATTGATGTCATCAACAAAATGTATTTATAATGGGTGATTGTGTGTTCCTTTGGGTGTCTCTATGATTATGTTACAGTCATATTTGAATTTTGGGCATGTTGGAACCCATATTATTCAGACCATTAGATATAATGGAGAGAATATGATTGGTGGAGTATTGATAGTCTCTTCCAAAAATGTATAGTGAAATTCATTATATTTTTCATGTGTCAAAGATTTGGCAATATCACCCTATCCTTTATCATGGGATCCAAGTTGACGATATTTACATTGAGGATGATGCATCCTTTTAGGAGTATACAATTCATGTTGTGTTACACAATTGAAATGTTTTATAGGGAAAGAATGTGTTTTTGGTCTGAGTTCACTAGAGGAATGGATGTGTTTTGGAATAAAATTTGAAGAGGGAAAAATACATGTGGGAACAATGGATCAAACTTTTCATCAATGAGGTTGAATTATTCATTGGAGGAAGACATGTGGATGATATGTTATAAGGTGTTGATATTGTATGATCCCTACCTTTCTTGAAATTTCCTGAATAAATTTTCATTTATTGTTTTACCCTATTATATCATACCATTATTAGGTATTTTTTAAGATTTATTATAAGATAATTTTGATAATTTGGGAAACACATGAGGCTATTTAGGGTTAGAGCATATTTATGTGAAACCATTTAGGTTTTCATAACAAATTGTGGACCAATTTTTGAGATACTAAAAAGGGAATCCATGTTTTATCAATATATGTATCCACCGAACCACCGTATTGTTGAAATCCTATCATAGGGTGTGGAAAAAATTATTTCCTAAGTTAAAATGAAGTAATCTGGTTGAACTAGGGTGTATCCTGAAGAAGAGTTCACACAAAACAGTTTTTCACATTTAAAAGATGGTAAAAATAGCTTGTTTGATAAGAAAATAATTCAGTGGAAATTAAAATTAAAATTATTAAAAAACAATGATATTTAAAGGGTGATTAGGTCAGGTTCACTCTCTTAATTGTAATGCTATTCTGGTCAAATTTGATTCAACCCTCTTCTTCTATGTTGATAAAGTGTTTTTCCACTATCGTTTCTCCTCACTTCCTTGGTGAAATTATGATGGTGGAAGAGAACCTTAGCAAAATCATGGTTTGCGAAAATATACTTCCATGTAAGAAATATTAAAATTGAATATCCCCATTTGACATGGGCAATACCGAATGGATTTTTGTTTATCCCAAAAAATCAAGAACATTCACTACCCCTTTAGAAGTACTGATGATCGTCGAGTACTTCACCAATCTTCCCTGGTAAATTCCACAGTATATAAACCTAAAATTAGTTGAAGGAGATACTGATTATTTTAGCAAGGGAAAAATAAATAACATAATTAAAATTTAAGAATGATCGCACTTGATAATACAATCTACAATATGAAATTGAAAACAACTTTGAAGAATGATGAATTTTCAATCAATTACATCCAAGAACTCAAGCACTAAAAAATAGAAAACCAACCCTTCCCAAATCTCTCAAACAGTTTACCCTACCATGGTAAGAATAATTAGGATAAATAGGGAATAAGAAAGAATTAAAAAACTATTTAAAAGATAATAAATATAATAGAGAAATTTAAAATGTTCTATTTCTTAGTGTCCAAGAAGGAATGGGATGGAATTAGAGAAACTTTTAGAGGGATGAGCTCTCATCCTTTTATAGCCAAAATTTATCCCCTGAATGTTGATGCATTTATTCACCACTAAATGAAATATTCACTCATTTCACCATTCATTAAATTTGTTCATAGTTATATTGGGTGTTTTCCTTCAAAATCACAATGGATTGGGACATGTAATCAGAGTGTTATGCCAGTATTACTCGGACAATTAATTCTATCCTGTTAGACTCTCTAAATCACAAACCTCCAAATTAGGATTATTTAATGACCCCATAAAATACCAATTATCCAATCTCCACCTTCTTGGAAGTTGTTAAAAACTATCTTGTGAGTCTACCCACCATATTTAAGAGAATTTGGTCCCACCATGAATGACCAATGGACCCCACACTAAAACTCGGTTGATCTATAAACAATTTTATTGGTCCATCTTGTTATCTTCTTTGGAGATTCCATATAGTCTATTCATCTTTTTGTCAAAATTGAAGAAATGAATCCATGGATGTGTAGCATTTGGAGGAAATTGAATTTTTCAATTGGAATTATTGAAGAAAATGTTATATCCAAAATACTGATATAATTTAAAAAAGATAAAAGTCTGAAATGGGCCATTTTTACTGTTCATCTCAAAATAACACTTATATCATTAAAAATTCAGAAATTCATCTTAAAGAACAACTTTGTTGGGTTTAGAACAATAACATTCAATGTTAATTTAATTGAAAATGTTTTCTCAATCAATTCCCCCACCCATAGCACTTGGAATCTTGGACAAGTAAAAATCTAAATCAAATCATATCAATTAAAAAAAATACCCAAGAGATAAAAAAAAATCAATACCAAGAAACAAAAATAAATCATGTACCTTGAAAAACAATTATTTCATGTTCTCCATTTTATATTACTTAATATATTTATACTTTATTTCATATCCCATGCACAAAAAACACCAACTTCACATGAATTTTCTCTAATCTTAAAAATTCTAATGTTCAATAAGGATTTTATCATCCAAACTGACACACGAGTCACCATATGATTGATAAATTCCTACTCCTTTACCCGATGTGAGTCAAGTATATTTGTCTCTCATAAGGACTTTGTAGTGTTGTTTGGTTTATTTCAGTTGGTATGATTTAGGTGATAAAAATTCTGATTCTGAAAAAGGAGGGCTTGGCTGTTTTTGAAGAAAATTTTTATGATTATAATTTTTACTAAATAATAGTCTCCTTATCTTCCCCTTTGTAGAAAATATGCTTCATCGTCTTTATAATTGAATGAATTTTCATGACATTTTACATTTAATGGGCCAAAATTTCTTCTCAAACATTTTTTTCCTTTAGTGCTCTAGATAGGCACAACTTTCATTCTACATTGGATGCCCCAGAAAGGCACAACTTCTTTTATCATGAAATCTCCAGAAAGGAACCACTTTTAAAAAAATGAACCCTTCAGTAGAAACATAAGCTCCACAATTTTATATATTCCACCAAACGTATCCCAAAATGAGGTTGTACACCACAATATATCTTCTCCCACACTTAAATTAAACTAGATCATGCAATTTCATTTCTAGAGCAGGTTGGATAGGGAAAATTGTCTTGTAATTTGGGTAACCTAAAAGGTTGTTCATTATTTCTATGGTTTATAAGGATTAATTAATATGGTAGGCTATAATAAATAACATAATATTGAAAATAGGTCCAAAACCAAATAAATTCCTCAATCATTTAAAACATAAGTACATCAAACTCTCCCGTTTTGACAAAAATAAATTAAATTATAGTAAAAGAAAGAATGGTCTACATCTCTCAAAAATTGAGTTTAATATAAATAATATAAAAATAAATATTAAGGGAGCCTCAAAGGAATGTGATTTAAAAAACAAAGCCAGCGAGATGTAGTATGGTATTTAAAAATCAGAGTACTTTTCGTGAAATTCCAAAAGATTTGAACATGAAACAATGTCATTTAAGAATTAATTTATCTTCAGATTCATGGAATAAATTTGTTCACTCATTGAAATGGGTATCAAAAATAGAAATTATAATCATTTTAGCTCAATTTTTTTTACAACACACTACATTTTAAAAATAAACAAAAAAATATTAGAAAAACAAAAACACATTTTTATGAAAATAGTAAACCAAACATCAAATGAAAATACTAAACAACAAAGGTTCCCTCCCCTAACCCTAATTGATGCAGTTTCCATAGTGAATTTAAGTGGATTTAACATTTAAGAATAATTTAAAATGAGTCACATCAAGAAAGAATGTATAAATGAGAGGTACGACCTGACTTCTTGGCAATGAAACCTGGAGTTATTCTCCTAAGATTTTCTCTTTGAAAACCTATAATAGTAAAAAATATAACATAAGAAATTTAATAAATTAAATGAAAATATAATTTAAATCATTAAATAAGGATAAATCATAGTTTAATCCCCCATGTGGGCCTAGATTTTTGACTACCTCGGGAGGGGCAGTTCTAATCGGTTATCCCTAATCTGATAGTGGGTGAGGATTCTTGCTCATCAACTAAAAAAATTATTCTTTATAGAATGAATATGTTCCATTCTATTGGGGACTCCATTGATATAACATATATAGTCCACCCTCACTATAATGAGATCCAACATGAATGGTGGGGTTAGGATAATGAATGAGTCCTCCCCTTTCATGGTCTCAGCTTCCACAACATATTATTCATTCTGCAGTTCTTGATGAAGGTAATATATATCAATGAAAAAATAAAATGGAAGGTAAGAGTATAATTCTATTTGAAAAATTTAAAATCATGAAGTGTTAATATTAAATTCATCCCATTCAATGTCTATAACGTTTGTCTTATTCTCTATAGGAATATCCACTATAATCTCTTCTTGAACGCCCTCTAACAAATGATGAACTATTTCATGGAGCTCCATATGTTATTCATCGGATGAATATTCTTTTTCATAATCTCATAAAAATGAAATAAATGTATTGTTATAAATTGAAAAACTAAAACAAGAGGAGGTGATACTCAATTAAGTATCAACTAAATCAAAAATATAATGAGTTCATGAAAAGATTATCTCTGTGACTTTATTCATCTTCAATCCTTTCATCACTGGGCAACACCTCGTAGAGTTGATTAGTAGCAGGTAGAGGCTGGTAGTCATTATTTACTATATCTTGGATCTCCATATAAAAATCATGGATGACTAAGGGGAGGTATTCTGGGTCCTTTGATAATTCATAAAATTCTGGAAAGTATTTAGTGAAATTTGTTAGCTTTCGGGCCATCGCTTCAAAAACATCATTTTCTATGTTCTCCCTTAGTCTATCAATGAATTAATTGAATGTTTTCCCATCATTATTTGTTTTCAAAATTAACCTCACTTGACTAACTGTAGAAGAAACACTATACTCCATGGAAACTGTTTGGTCAATAATTGGTTCATTTATCGGCGTGTAATTTCTCTATGAATTAATTAAATAGTCAATTGAAAAAATAGTGAAAGTGTTTTTTTATATGAAAATAGTAAAATATGTGTTATTATGTTTTGACACTACCTCCCTGGAAATGACACCAGGTTCTGATGCACGCCTGTCATAGGTATTGAAAAATAATAATTTCCTACGTTAAAATGTCGTAATGTGGTTGACCAAGGATGTCTCTTGAAGTGGAGTGCACACAAAATAGTTTGTCACGTTTAAAAGAGGGTAAAAATAGTGTGTTTGATATGAAAATGATTGAATATAAAATAATATTCTAATTATTTTAAAAACTATGATACTAAAAATGTTATTATTATTTGGTTAATTTCCCAATTTTAATGCTATTATTGTTAAATTTAATTAAAATCTCTTCTTCAGAGTTGATTAATGTTAGTATACAAAATCGTTTACTCTTGCTTACTTGGTGATATTATGATGGTGAGACAAAACCTTACAAAAATCTCTGTTTGGTCAAATCTCCTTCCATGTGCAAAATAGTTGTATTGAATGTCCTAAATTGACATGGGAAATTCCCAATCAGGTCATGTTTTTTTCCAAAGAATCAAGAAAAATCATTTTTTATTTTACATGTATTGACGATCATTGAGTAATTCACTACTAATCCCATATCTATTCTATTTAATATAAACCAAAAATTAGTGGAAGGAGATAATGATTATTTTTTCATGAAAAACATCAATAACAGAACTAAAATTCAAGAACAATATCACTTGAAAATGAAATCTACAATATGAAATTGAATACAACTTATAAGAAGAATGAAATATCATTCAATTACCTACAAGAACTGAAGTATTAAAAAATATAAATACAACCCTTCCCTAATCACTGAAAATTTTTATCCCACCATTTTAAGAGTAATTAATATGAATGGGGAAGAAGAAGGCATTACAAAATTATGAAAAAAATGAAATAAAATAGATAAAAATAAAAATTTGATTTCCTTGGTGACCTAGAATGAATGTGATGGAATGAGAGAAGGTTTGAGAGGGAGGATCTCTCCTACTTTTATTGCCATAAATTTTCCACCTAATTTCGATGTGTCTTATCCCCATTAAATGACATCTTCACGTGTTTCACCCTTCTTTAATGTTGTTCGTAATTACTCTGTGCGTTTCACCTCAAAATATCAGAGGATTTGGACATATATTATTAGTGTTATGCCCAATTTACTCTGAATATTAATTCTGTCGGGTCAGACTCTCCAAATCGCAAACCTCTGGATTAGGATTCCTTAATGACCCTATAAACGGCCAATTTGCATGAAATATCCTTCATGGATGTTGTTAAAAAAATACCCTCTTAGTCCACCCACCGATGTTTAGAGCATTTGGTCACACCATGAATTACCTATAGACCCCACACCAAAACTCGGTAGATCTGTAAATAATATTCTTAGTCCATCTTGTGAGTTTTATTGGAGCTTCTATATAGCCAATTCAGCTTTTTTTCCAAAAGGATGAAATGAATCCCTAGATGTGTAACATATGGAAGAAAAATAATATTTCAATTTTTATTATTTTTGAACTATTATGGCCAAAATAAATAAATAATTTAAAATAGTTAAAAGTCTCAAATGGGCCATTTTTACTATTCATCTCAAAATAACTTTAGTATCATAAAAAGGCAGCAAATCATCAAAAAGAAAAACATATGTGGGTTTAAAACAATAAAATTAAATTTAAATTTATTTGAAAATATTTTCTCTATCACATAACATGCCTCCCATGGAATGTGTGGTTATCATGATTTTTAGAATATTTAAAAAGCTTATTCTTCATGGAGAAACTATGAACCCCTTATAAAGTAGGGGCAAATGATTTAGGAGTGCAATTTCCAAAAAAAAAAAATTCCTTTCCATGAAACAATCTGCAAATAATATTATACCTCAAATAATTAAATTATAAAATTAAAACCCCCTCTCCCCCTTGATTTATATCCCTGGCCACAATACTCATAATAGTATTTTACTCATCAATTTTGGAGTCTCCTAAATAGATTCCTAGGAAAGTCACACCACTTCCACTAAAAATTAGAGATCTGGTGGACGTAATTTTAATTTCTCTTGTAAGTGTTATCATATTTGATTATTTTATTATATCACTTATAATGTTCCTTTAAAGGGTGATTAATTCATCCATTTTAATGAAATATATCAAGGATAAATTCATTCATGATTTTTTTAATATTGATTTAATTTTTTGATATTACATCTTCAACAATGTTTTGATTTAGGTCATTCAACATTTAATTATTGTCTATGGTTTGGAGTGAATACATAAATTATTTTATGTTAGGTTTTTTACATTATAATTACCATAGTAAAGATAATGAATTTTTTTTAGTTTTATCCAAAAATTTCCATGTTGTTAATTTTATTAAAAATTAGAATATGTGATTGAATTCCCTTAAAATTTAGAGTCCCTTATAAAATCATATAGGTTTCATTGGAGATTTTGATACCATGTTTGATGGAGAAACATTTAGTATTCACATTTTCCAAGAATTTATTATTATGATATGTAAAAGAAAATTTAATTTCTTATAATATATTCTATTTTGAATGTGTTTGAATGATAAGTTTTTATAATATATAAGTTGTAATAAAAAATATGTTTTACTGATATTTGATATGATTGATGGAATTTTGGTTAAATAAAAACATTTAAATGAAGATGAATTTTGTTTTTAGTGGTTGAAAAGAAGTCCACTAATGTTGAACCATGACATATATACATATGGGTTAATATGTAAAATGTGGCATGGGAGCAGGGTTGATTATACATGTTGTTTTGGGGGTGCCATATTACTAATATAATGGCCTGATTCAGGTATGTGTATAACGACCCATACTTTACATACATTTTTATTACTTCAAAATTGAATCATACTTATTACAACATATAACAAAACCATGAAAGGACCATATAGGTATAGTGTCTTTAGAAACCGGGAAACATAAACAACTGGTTCATAAAGCATCTACTTTGCCTCCCATTTATTTCATCATATCTAGAGTCCCTTTTTGGCATATCCTACTTAATAACATTCTTCCTGACCTGGGGAAATAAAACATACAAAAGGGTGAGCTCAAATGATTAGTATGGGTAAACAAAAGAAATATCAATCAAATCATAAGAACATAACTTTTGGAAATCTTAACCTGAAAAAGAAATCCTAATTTCATAACATGGGATAAATCATAGTAGTGAAATGTAATCCCAATAATCATAACATAAAACATGAAACTTTGTGGAATACGCACAAAATCATAGAGAATCATTTCTTATTAGTCAATACTCATTTCCAAGACTATCTTAGTGGACAAAGTCCATTTCTGAACCGTGTTCATTCCTCGTTTCAGTCATGTTTCACTGAACCGGTTTGTCCTGATGTTCCAGCCATGTCTATCTAATGAGATATAAAATGTTTACCCAATTGATTGTAGGGATATATAGGTCCCAACCATCTCATAATGATACCATTCTTATGTGTGCCATAAAATTATAAACCCTACATCATTGCATAACCCATGTAATAAAGATGGGAATCTTAAACAGCGTGACATCATAAAACAATTCATATAAGATAAATTAATTCATAAAAATAATTCCATCACAACATAATAAAATCAATTTAATAATAGGGATAGAAACAGAATCCTTTATTATCTTATATGGAAAATAATTTTGTTAAAACACTTGAACTCCATTCTTGAAGAAAATATCATTTCTACTTCAAAAACACATTTCCTTTCTTAATATGTCATACAATTCTAATCTAAAAGAAGTTGATTAAAAATAAACTTGAAAACTTGTAAGGGAATATTCTTGGAAATAATGTTTTAAAAATCCATTCATGCCGTATAAGTTAAACGAAAACATTCTTCTCGTACTTTTTTCGGAAAAGTCAAAAAGTACCTCTTACAAAAAACGAAAAAAGATTCCTTTCATATCTTTTACTAAAAACTAACCGAAGGGTAAAATTGGATTTAAAAAACTGTATGTGGATGGAAATAATATTACATATTGAGGAAACATGGATGTGGATGATAAAATACACCCTAGTAAATTTCAAATTATAAACAATCTCAGATAAAAATGAGATTGTGATATTTCCCTTACCATAGGTCTGATTTGCTTCGTAAGTGTCCGAACCTCCTGTATAATGATTTAGATAATGTCATTGACTTATTCTAGAATCATAATTGTTGTTATGATATCATATATGGTCAGATTATTAGCTTCTTAGTAGTAATATTTCATTGCTACTTGTTATTCAGGTGTTTATAACTTTTAGTTCGTATGCGTGTTTTGTAGAATAAATTCTTATTATTATCTTTAGGTTATAAATACATCATTTCCAGAATGGTATTAATGTACTATATATCATATATATTCATTCAATTCATTTATATAATCATTATGCAATGAGGATCATGTAGAACGAATCACATCACATCGTGGAGACGATATTTCGTACGTACGCACGAGTGATGATATCGTTCCCATGATCGTGGAATTGTATTGGAGTGTATGTATACTATTTCGGAATCAATATCACTTTACAATAATAATATATAGTAATTATTTACACCATTACACCCATCCAAGTAAGGTTGTGGGGGAAATAGATTACACCACGGCGTGGAGACGGTATTCAGTACGTACACACGCGCTGTGATTTCGTTTTTCGTAGGATGGATAGATGGTGAAATAGGATTGTTTCATACTTATAATGACTTATCCGTATATGAGTGATACTGATGTTATTACTTCATAATGAAAAAACTAAAGAAGAAGAAGTTTAAGAAGAACGAATTTGGAAAGGATCGGTAATGGATATTACCTCTTTTTTGACGCGCCTCTTCCTAACCTCCTCTTAGGGAAATAGGGTTGGTCGTTGAATAAGACCAGAACCTCTAAGATAATTCTAGGGAAGTGGGGTAGTGAAATTGGCAGGGTTTGGCTGAGCTTGGAGGTTCAAATTAGTGTAAGGAGTAGAGGGAGGAGGTGCCCTTTTATAAGGGAGGAGAGGGGCACCTTTGGAAATATAAGAAATACTAGTTTATATTAAATCCCATCCCCACTTAAAAACTTCCAAAATGACTCATATCCAAATATTAGATGAGATAGGGTTGTAATATCATCAACCAAAAAAATTTAGACATGTTAGGAATTTATTTTAAACATTATCAACTTGATTTATCCTTATTTATCAATTTAATTTTATTTGTGGTAATAATATTCTAAATTTTAAATTATTATTAATAATTACATATGTGTTGTGAATTTTCCATAATTTAACACTTTATGACATTTTCAACCATATAAATTTTAATTTATAATTTTTAAACATTTTTGTGATTTTTAAACAATTTTATAATATGTTATTTTTATAAAATAACAATAGTTTCAATTTTCACTCTATTCATTTATTTGAATTTAAATAAAACATATACATAGGATATGTTTGGAATAAAAGCATTAATAGATTAATAAAATGTCATATGTGTCTATAAAATTAGTGGAGCACAGTAAATAGTGCATATAATAATTATTTTAATATTGTTAAAACCATTTATTTTGATATTTTAATTAATAAAATAATTTCAACATCACTATTATGTCATAATTAATGATAATTATTTAATCCCTAAAAATTCTAAATAAATTCCTATGATGTAGATAATTTTATTATATTTTTGGATACTATTCATGTTCTAAGTTTCATTAAGTTTATCACCAGATTAAAATTATTATACTTATAATATTTAAGAAAGTGACAGGTTGTCACATTCTTTGGTTTTAATAATAATTAAATTATTTTCAGTGAAAAAAGTCTATTAAATGAATCTAATCCGGCCCTTAGGTGATATGGGTGGACTGTTAGTCATCCAATAGGATTTTTTCAGGTGTTAGTGTAATTTTATAATCTTATATTTATCCTTAATTACCCGATTTACCTTTAACTATGGTAAATAAAATTTACCGTAGTTACTATTCATAATGCCCAAATTTAAAAAGTAGCCTATTAACATAATTTGGACCCACTGATTATAAATATGGAATCAATTTTTCAAAATTCAGAACACATAAGTCCCAGTAATTAAATTAAAATAAATCCCGCTGTTAAGAAAACGAGTTTTAAAAGTTAAAACATTGCCAAATATTGAAATGTTTTTACCTATAAATTCAATGTGAAATTAATGCTAATGACATATATTATATTAAATGGTAAAAATATATTCTATCTATACTTTAAAACCATTCAATATTATAATTTAACCATATAAATTATCTCAATGAAAAAAAGTTGTTTTTAGTTAAAAATTAGCATATTTTTACTATTCATCAAACTATGAATGTTATCAAAAAAATATCAAAAATTTATCCAAAGTATATTTTTATATCCTGATTCAAAAGAAGAATTTTAATTTGTCAAATTGAACTTATAAACATGTCAAAAACTAGATTTAATGTGGGTGCGCCATCAAAAGGCAGCAAAACTGCATTTTTTGATAAATATTTATTTTACCCAAAAAATTTATTTTCTTCTCGTACCATGTTCTAGAAAATGTGTAAGATTAATAATAATGTTGTAAAATTTATAATTCAGTTAATACTATTCATAACGGCTAGTTTATAATATTATAATAATATATCGTTGTTTAGTGGAACTCGGTATTGCGTACTACACACGCTATCAAGGAAGGTCGTGATTGCGTGTAGCGAAAGATTTCTTTGATAATTTATATAAAATAAAAACAAAATATTTCTCATAAAATTCTCAGGTGTTACATTCTACCCACCTTAATATGAATTTCGCCCTCGAAATTCATCACTTTGTAATAAATAGAAGAGGATACCTCTCCCTCATCATATCCTCAAGCTCCAATGTAGCATCTTCTAATTGGTGGTTCCTCCATAAAACGTTCACTAAGCGAGTGGTCTTGTTTCGTATGAATTTTTCACTATGATCCAGAATCTCTATCCGTTATTCTTCATAAGAACGATCTTGCTCCAGCGGTACAACTTCTGAGTTGAGTACATGTGAATGATTAGGTATGTACTTTCTCAGGATAGATACATGGAACACATCGTGAAATTGACAGAGATTCGGTGGAAGCGCCAATCAGTATGCTACCTTCCCAACATGATCCAGTATTTCTAAAGGACCGATATATCTAGTGCTCAACTTTCCCTTCTTTCCAAATCTAATGACCCTCTTCCAGGGAGATATTCGTAACAACACTTTATCACCCACTTCAAACTCTAGGTCTTTTCTTCGGTTGTCGGCATAACTTTTCTGTCGACTCTGAGCTGCTCTTATGTGTTTTTGAATAGATCAGACCTTTTCTACCATCTCATCAACAATATCAGGTCCTAATAGCTTTCTTTCCCCAACTTCATCCCAGTAAGTTGGAGTCCTGCATTTCATTCCATAGAGAGATTCATAAGGAGCCATCTGAATACTGGAGTGAAAGCTATTATTATAAGAAAATTCCACCAAAGGTAGGTGTTGATCCCAACAACCTTTGAAATCTATATAGAAAGCTCTCAACATATCTTCTAAAGTTTGAATTGTCCTCTAAGACTGACCATCTTTCTGATGATGATAAGCAGTGCTGAAACTAAACTCTATATCCAGAGTATGCTGAAGACTTTGCCCGAACTTCGAGGTAAATCTCGGATCCCGATCAGATATAATAGAAAGTGGTACTCCATACAATCTTACCACTTCTTTTATATATATCCTGGCAAGCTGATCCAAAGAGAAATCCTCTCTAATAGCAATGAAGTGTGCAGACTTTTTAAGATGATCAACTATGACCCAGATATCATTATTGCCTTTGTATGTTTTAGGAAGTCCTGTGACAAAGTCCATAGTGATGTTTTCCCATTTCCATTTGGCTATGGGTAATGGTTGTAACATCCCCTTAGACTTCTGTCTCTCAGCTTTAACTTACTGACAAACCAAGAATCGAGAGACATATTCAGCAACATCTCTTTTCATTCCATCCCACCAGAATTACTCTTTTAGGTACCTATACATCTTCGTGCTTCCCGGATGAATAGAGAATGAAGAACTATGAGCCTCATCCAGCTGCTCTTTCTTTAATTAGGGGATTGGAGGAACACAAACCCAATTCCTGAACTTTATTATCCCATCACAATCAAGGTTGAATTCAGGAACATTTCTCACTATCTTTTGTAAATCTACATCTTCTTTCTGTTCCTCTTTAATCTTCACATGTATAGATGGTTGAACATTTATTTGAGAAAGATACGATTTTACCTCTTCCATTATAATTCCAAGATCCATCCTTTGTAAATCCATAAATATTGGGTCTTTTGTGATCCTCATCATGGATAAACTGACATGGTCTTATCGACTTAATACATATGCCACCTTGTTTGCTTTCCCAGGGTGGTAATGAATTGAGCAGTCGTAATCCTTAATCAGCTCCAACCATCTTCTTTGGCGCATATTCAGCTCCTTTTGTGCGAAAATATACTTTAAACATTTATGATCAGTATAAATATCACACCTTTCACCATAAAGGTAATGCCTCCAAATCATTAATGCAAAGATTACCGCAACTAACTCCAAATCATGAGTTGGGTAATTTTGCTCATGGATTTTCAACTGTCATGATGCATAAGCTATCTCCATATCATTTTGCATATGAAAACTTCCCAGTCCCTTCTTGGATGTATCACTGTAGATCACAAACCTTTCTCCACTACATGGCAGTGTGAGCACAGGTGCACTAGATAACCTTCTTTTCAACTCCTTGAAATTCTCTTCACATTCCTCCGTCCAGACAAACTTAACTCCTTTCTGAGTCAACTTAGTGAGTGGATTAGATAATCTTGAAAAATCATTTACAAAACGTCGATAATATCCAGCCAAACCAAGAAAACATTGAATCTCAGTTACTGTTGTTGGTCTCGACCATCTTTCGATAACCTCTGTCTTTGCTGGATCCACATATATCCCCTCTTTTGAGATTATGTGACCCAAAAATGAAACTCTTTGATTCCAAAATTCAAATTTGGTAAATTTGGCATAAAGCTTTTCCTTTCTCTGGGTCTTCAATATAATTCTCAGGTGATCTTCATGTTCTTCCTTACTCTTTGAATATACAAGAATATCATCTATAAGGACTACCACAAAATGATCAAGATAGTATCTAAAGACTCTATTCATTAGATCCATGAAGATATCAGGGGCATTAGTAAGACCAAATGTCATAACTATAAATTCATAGTGTCCATACCTTGTACGGAAAGCCGTCTTTGGTATATCATCCCTTTTGATCCTTAATTGATGATACCCTGAACGAAGATCAATCTTGGAAAATTATTGAGCTCCGCGTAGTTGGTCAAATAAGTCATCAATGTGTGGGAGAGGATATTTGTTCTTGATAGTTATCTTGTTAAGTTCTCGATAATCAATGAAGAGTCTCATTGATCCATCTTTCTTCATAACAAACAGAACAGGTTCTCCCCAAGGTGACACACTAGGGCATATGAATCCTTTATCAAGATTCTCTTGGAGTTGCTTCTTCAATTCCTGCATCTCAATTGGGGCCATTATATAAGGTGTCTTTGAAATAGGCAAAGCACCCGGTATGAGTTCTATTGAAAACTCAACTTCACGATTTGGTGAAAGACCCGACAATTCCTCTGGAAAGACATCATCAAACTCTCGTACAATGGGCATATTCTTAATCGTGAGTTTCCCACCAACCATATGAGATAAATAACCTTCATTTAGTGGAATCAAGACCCATAAGATGGAAGAAGTTTCCACTGGAAGGTTATGTTCATCCTTGCATCGATAAATGATCATAGAATAATCTGGAATATGAAATGTGACTTCCCTTCTTTGGAAATTGATATGAGGTCCATATAAAGAAAGCCTATCCATGCCAAGAATAATATCAAATTCCACTATAGGAAGGATCACAAGATTTTCCGGAAGCACTTTCCTACAAACATCAATCAGATAAAAATTATAAACTTTTGATGCGACTGTTGTGCCATTAGGGGTTGTCACAGCTAACTCAACATCTAATTGTTGAGGAAATATGGTGATATCCTTAGAAAATTCTTCAGAAATAAAGGAGTGGGTGGATCCAGAATCAAATAAAACATTTTCTACTTTAGATTGGATGGTAAGTGTACCTTTCAACACATCATTATCGTACTCCACATCGCTGATAGAAATTGCATGTGAAATTCCTTTGTCTTTAGCCATAAGAGTTTGTTGACGTCGACCATCATCATCAACCCTTGGATTTGGGCATTTATTGTCATAATGCCCCATATCCTTGCACTTGAATCATTGAAGTGTAGTAGGTTGATTCTGTGTATCCCTTCCTTTTTTTTCATCATTAGACATCTTCTCCCCATCATTGCTGCGTTCAAATGCCTGATGACCTTCCTTTCCACATTGAAACATTTACTTTTCCCTTTATGACAACTCCCTCTATGTTTCTTTCCACACTTTGAGCATAAGGGAAAGATCATCTTCTTTTCAGTATGCTCATTATATTTTCCTTTGAATTCCATTTTCCTCTTTTTATCAAACCCATATGACTGATGGGTTACTCCAATCTCCATCTCGACTTTGAGAGCACATCAAACGATTTACTCGTAGCTATTGAAGTCCCTTATGGCTAACTCCCTTCGAAGACTTGGTTTTAAGCCAGTAAAGAATCAATCGATCTTACTCTCAGTTTGGACAATAATACCAGACGCGTACCTTGCAAGTCTTGTAAAATTTGCTTCATAGGTACCAACAGATTCATCATCCTTTTGCTTCAGTTCAAGAAACTCTTTCTCCATCTTTTTGTCGGAGAATACGAGGGAAGTACTTATTGAAAAATAAGTTCTTGAACTCTTCCCATTCCATGGACTCAATTTCATCTCTTTCCCTCATATTCCTGATAAGATTCCACCATTGATAAGCATCACCTTCCAAACGATAGACTGCTAAGATGTATTTATCATGTTCTGAACATTGACGAACTGAAAATATCTTTTCAGTAGTACTGATCCATTGTTCAGCAACTAATGGATCAGTATACCCGCTGAATGAAGGTGGACGCTGCCTCATGAAGGATTCAACAGAATGTTGCACCTTCCTTTACTCGTTTTAATTTCATACATGATTCATAGCTTGAGAACGTTGTTTGAACATGGATACAAGATTTTTCATTTCAACTCCCATAACGTTTGGTTTCTCAGGGGGACAATCATTGCATTTCCCGTCGCATTCCACATTAACACGGTTCCTTCGGGTTCCAGCCATTGACTAAAACCAAGAAGAATAGTTTGAGCAACACTAATTATAATAGGAAAACCACATAATCAAAAATAAAATTTCAAACTTAAGGTCTTATCATAGGTTATTCATGGCCATTTCTAAAACACTAAGATTGTGTTCTATGCTTAAACTTATCCTTAGGGTTCTTACTAAGTCATTCACATCCTAGTTTCCAAAGTTTGACTATACCTTTCCTCTAATACCAACTATAACGACCCATACTTTACATACATTGTTATTACATCAAAATTGAAGCATACATATTACAACATATAACAAAACCATGAAAGGACTGTATAGGTATAATGTCTTTAGAAATCAGGAAACATAAACAACTGGTCCATAAAGCATCTACTTTGCCTCACATTTATTTCATCATATCTAGAGTCCCTTTTTGGCATATCCTACTTAATAACCTTCTTCTTGACCTGGGGAAATAAAACATACAAAACGGTGAGCTCAAATTATCAGTAATAGTAAACAAAATAAATATCAATCAAATCATAAGAACATAACTTTTGGAAATCTTAGCCTGCAAAAGAAATCATAATTTCATAACATTGAATAAATCGTAGTAGTGAAATGTAATCCCAATAATCATAACTTAAAACATGAAACTTTGTTTCATACACAAATAATCATAGAGAATCATTTCTTATTAGTCAAGACTCATTGCCATGACTATCTTAGTGGACAAAGTCCATTTCTGAACCGAGTTCATTCCTCATTTCAGTTCTGTTTCACTGAATCGGTTTAACCTGCCGTTCCAGCCATATCTATCACATGAGATATAAAATCTTTACCCAATGCATTGGAGGGAGATATAGGTCCCACCCATCTCATAATGATACCATTCTTATGTGTGCCACAAAATCATAAACCATACATCATAGCATAACCCATGTAATAAAAATGGGAATCTTAAACATCGTGACATCATAGAAAAATTCATATAAGATAAATGAATTCATAAAAATAATTCCATCACAACATAATAAAATCAATGTAATAATAGGGATAGAAACAGAATCCTTTATTATCTTATATGGAACATAATTTTGATAAAACACTTGAACTCCATTCTTGAGGAAAATATCCTTTCTACTTCAAAAACACTTTTCCTTTCTTAACATGTCATACAATTCTAAACTAAAAGAAGATGATTAAAAATAAACTTGAAAACTTATAATGGAAGCTTCTTGGAAATAATTTTTTAAAAATCCATTCATGCCGTATAAGTTAAATGAAAACATTCTTCTCGTACTTTTTGTCAGAAAAGTCAAAAAGTACCTCGTACGAAAAACAACAAAAGATTCCTTTCATATCTTTTAATAAAAACTCACCGAAGGGTAAAATTGGATTTAAACAATTGTAGGTGGATGGAAATAATATTAAATACTGAGGAAACATGGATGTTTATGATAAAATAAACCCCAGTAAATTTCAAATTATAAACAATCTCAGATAAAAATGATATTGTGATATTTCCCTTACCTTAGGTCCGATTTGCTTCATAAGTGTGCGAACCTCCTATATAATGAAATAAATAATGTTATTGACTTATTAAAGAATCATAATTATTGTTATTATATCATATATGGTCAGATTAATAGCTTCTTAGTAGTAATATTTCATTGCTACTTGTTATTCAGGTGTTTATAACTTTTTGTTCTTATGCGTGTTTTGTAGAATAAATTCTTATTATTCTCTTTAGGATATAGATACATCATTTCCAGAATGGTATTAATGTACTATATATCATATTTATTCATTCAATTAATTTATATAATTATTATTCAATGAAGATCATGTAGAACGAATCACATCACATCGTGGAGACGGTATTCTGTACGTTCGCATGAGCGATGATATCGTTCCCATGATCGTGGAATTGTATTGGAGTGTATGTATACTATTTCAGAATATATATCACTTTAAAATAATCATATATAGTAATTATTTACACCATTATACCCATCCAAGTAAGGTGGTGGGGGAAAATAGATTACACCACGACGTGGAGACGGTATTCCGTACGTACGCACGCGCAGTGATTTTGTTTTCCATAGGATGGATAGATGGTGAAATAGGGTTGTTTCATACTTATAATAACATATTAGTATATGATTGATACTGATGTTATTACTTCATAATGAAAAAACTAAAGAATAAAAAGTTTAAGAAGAAAGAATTTGGAAAGGTTCGATAATGGATATTACCTCTTTTTTGACGTGCCTCTTCTTAACCTCCTCTTAGGGCACTAGGGTCGGTCTTTGAAGAAGACCAGAACCTCTAGGATGATTCTAGGGAAGTGGGGGAGTGAATGTGGTAGGGTTTAGCAGAGCTTGAAGGCTAAAATTGGTGTGAGTAGGAGAGGGAGGAGGTTCCCTTTTATAAGGGAGGAGAGGGGAACCTTTGGAAATATAAGAAATATTAGTTTATATTAAATCCCAACCCCACTTAAAAACTTCCAAAATGACTCATATCCGAATATTAGATGAGATAGGGTTGTAAGCTCATCATCCAATAAAATTTAGACATGTTAGGAATTTATTTTAAACATTATCAACTTGATTTATCTTTATTTATCAATTTAATTTTATATGTGGTAATAATATTCTAAATTTTAAATTATTATTAATAATTACATATGTGTTGTGAATATTCAATAATTTGACACTTTATGATACTTTAGACCGTATAAATTTTAATTTATAATTTTTAAATATTTTTGTGATTTTTAAACAATTTTATAATATGTTATTTTTATAAAATAACAATAGTGTCAATTTTGAGAATATTCATTTATTTGAATTTAAATAAAATATATACAGAGGGTATGTTCGAAATAAAAGCTTTAATAGATTAATAAAATGTCATATGTATCTATAAAATTATTGGAGCACATTAAATAGTGCATATAATAAGTATTTTAATATTTTTAAAACCATTTATTTGATATTTTAATTAATAAAATAATTTCTACATCACTATTGTGTCATAATTAATGATAATTATTTAATCCCTAAAAATTATAAATAAATTCCTATGATGTAGATAATTGTATTATATTTCTGGAGACCATTAATGTTCGACGTTTTATTAAGTTTATCACCATATTAAAATTATTATACTTATAAGATTTAAGAAAGTGACATGTTGTCACATTCTTTGGTTTTAATAATAATTAAATAATATTCATGGAAAAAAGTCTATTAAATGAATTTAATCCAACCCTTATGTGATATGGGTCGAATTTTAGTCATCCAATAGTATTTTGGCAGGTGTCAGGGTAATTTTATAATCTTATATTTATCCTTAATTACCCGATTTACCTTTAACTATGGTAAATAAAATTTACCATAGTTACTATTCATAATGCCCAAATTTAAAAAGTAGCCTATTAACATAATTTGGACCCACTGACTAAAAATATTGAATCCATTTTTCAAAATTCAGAAAACATAAGTCGTAGTAATTAATTTAAAATAAATCCCGTTGTTATGAAAATAGGTTTTAGAAGTTAAAACATTGCCAAAGATTGAAATGTTTTTACTTATGAATTCAATGTGAAATTAATGTTAATGACATAAATTTTATTAAATGGTAAAAATATATTCTATCTATACTTTAAAACCATTCAATATTATAATTTAACCATATAAATTATCACAATGAAAAAAAGTTGTTTTTAATTAAAAAATAGCGTATTTTTACTATTCATCAAAATATGAAAGTTATCAGAAAAATATCAAATATTTATCGAAAGTAAATTTTTATATCCTGATTCAAAAGAAGAATTTTATTTTTTCAAATTGAACTTATAAATGTGTCAAAAACTAGATTTAATGTGGGTGCGCCATCAAAAGGCGGCAAAACTGCATTTTTTGATAAATATTTATTTTACCCAAAAAATTTATTTTGTTCTCGTACCATGTTCTAGAAAATGTCTAAGATGAATAATAATGTTGTGAAATATAAAATTCAGTTAATAATATTCATAATGGCTAGTTTATAATGTTATAATATTATATCATTGAATAGTGGAACTCAGTATTGCGTACTACACACGCTATCGAGGAATGTCGCGATTGCGTGTACCGAAAGATTCCTTTGATGATTTATATAACATAAAAACAAAATATTTCTCATAAAATTATCAGGTGTTACAATGTGAATTTCTAATATATTGCTAATTAATATACCTAATATAATGATGTTGAAATAAATCTCCATGTATTTTTTAAATTGGTACATGGAAACATACTATAGGGTTCCAATATGAATATTAAAATAATATACATATTTAAATCCCATGAAATATAAAATTTTAATATCCATAATTTGAATGGTTAAATCTCTGAAAAGGTTATATATAGGATTTATTTTCGTTAGTTTCCCCTTGAAACAAAATCCAATGTGGATAATTAAAGAATGATAAATGTTAAAAATGTTTACTATTATAATTTTTCATTTATTATTTTTAAAATAACATAAAATATTATAAAATTGATATCTCATTAGACACCATTGCTATTGGCTTAATAAGTTTCACCCTAACCCTAATTGGACCAAAATTGGTACCCAAAAAGACTTCATCTTTAGGACAACATAAGAGTAAGAGCATTATGTTTGATGGATGAGTCAGAATTTGGGATAGAACATGGATGATAGAGGTGGAAAATATAACGGCACCATTTTGGGAGTGGATAGTGATTTTGGATTTGGGGTTTTCATTTTACACATGAATATTATATGGCATAACATATCTACTAAATTGGTTTGTTTTCATTTTCCTTCTTTGTGGATTCCTCATCTGATTTTGGATTATACTAGTTGTTTTTTATTACATTGTCTTCATTATTTTGTTTTCTAGTTTCCACTATGGTTGCACCATTATAAATTGGTACAGTTTCCCTATAGGACACATTTCACACTTGATTATAGTCACCGACCATAGGCATATGTGGAGACATGAATAAGATCATGTAAATAAAATTATTTGGGCCCCAGTATGTGGTTCCCATATTGAGACATCACACCTTGAATGTCAAATTCCTAACAATGAACCATTGGGATGAAAAAGGATTCTTACTGTAATGACCGAATGGTTTTAATAGAAATTACCTTCTTATATAAATGAAATAAGATCACATAATAATGATCTACTAAGTGATACGTGACCATTATACATAAGTTTTTCTATTCTTTGTTTTAAATTTTGAAAATATGACATACACGGTTGTGTTCAAGATGTTTTTTGGAGTCTGATAAGAAAAACATAATTTTTGGTGAATAGTAACCTACCCTAATGTATATTAACATACCCTTATGAATAGTGCTATACCCTAATGAATAGTAACCTCACCTATGATAGTATAAAAATAATATTCTAGTTGAAAGTATAATATACCTATATTTTAGAATGAGTTAATTTATGTTTTAAATCTAGTTTTTGATAATAAATTATGATATTAATTAAATATTAAAATAATCTTATTTAGAAAATTATTTTTGAAAAATGGACTTAATTTTTGGATTTTACATGTTGAAAAACTGTTAGGGTGAATTTTTTTAATTTATCTGAAATTCTTGAAATTTTTATGAATAGTAAAATACATTAATTTACCGTATATATACATTATAAGATAAATAAACTATTCCTAGCATCATGGTTGATGCCACCACCCATGGTTAGAATTCACATGACCTATTTAATATTCTTGGTTATGGAGTACTTACTATTCTTTGTCTTGTGAAGAAATAATAAATTAATGATTATAATATCATGAAATCAGACCTCTCCTCCACTATAAACCCCCCTTCATTGCCTCTTCTCTCCACTACACTCAAGCTCCAAGACTTCACTAAATTCTTCCCAAATCTCTCCCAAAGGACCTCCACCATGTCTAAAATTTCTCAACCTCGTCAAAATACCAATACTTCACCCCTTAATAGGTTTTTAAAGGAGGATGTCTCAAGAGGTAAATTCCTCTTCCCAAATTTCTTCTTTTCATTTATGTTATTTTCTTTTTAATTTATTTCCTCACCTCCCTTCACCATAATAGAATGATAAATCCAGTAGCATACATGTACATGAATGTCTTCATGATAATGGTATATTTCATTATCTTCTCTCCTTTCTCCACCCTTTTATTTGAAATAAATGAAAGCACCGTTTTAGATGTGCTAATTTGGCACATTCAAGGAAAACAATTTATCAATTTCTATTATTATCTTTAATTCTGGTCATGAAACCACTTATATTATGGTTAAACTATATTATTATATATGTAATATATCATATTTTTAGTTCTGTAATCCTTTGGTACAAATGAAGTTATGTTATAAATCAAAACACATTCTTTGAAATCAAATCCACCGATCAAAAAAATGATTATCACTACGGTTATATATATAATAATTCTACTTCTCACTATGTAATCTAATTAAAAAAACCATTTAATACCTTGGATATGAAATAAAGAATATAACTTCAATTCTGTATAACCACATTCATCTTGCATTTAATTCAAACTTGAATATAAGTGAACCTATTTTTTAAATCCAAGTAAACAAACGATCCAGAACGATGAAATTGAACCTTCTAACTAATCAAAAATGATTTTAATGAAATAAAAAGGGTTATAATAAATAAATTGAATATATAAGAGGTTCTGGACTTATTAATTACTAAAAATAATTTTTTTATTCGGGTCATTAATAACAAGTGGAGAACACCAACAGATTTAAGGTAAGGGATCCTCCCCTTTGTACTATTAATCAAGATTGTTCTCTATGCTATGCCTTTTTGTGTAATACCAAGTAATGGGGTAAATTTATACACCTTCCCCATACTAATCTAATGTTTTATAAGTTATTAGAAACCTCTTATCTCTCTCATCAATCCCTCTTAATTATACACGATACCATGCTAATAAACCATGATTGATTCTACCTGAACACATTTATTCTTTCAGGTTGCTCTATCTTTATTTTTTGTTTATGTCTTTTATTTTATGTAGAACATCAAAATTCTGTTTATATGCTCCAATATCATGTTCCAAGATCCACCTATCACTCCCTTTTGTGGTTATAAATGCTTATAAGTGAACCTATCTTCGATACATCCCAATAAGAACACTTCTTTTTATGGAACTTCCCAAACTTTTACCCAATTTTAAGTGCACTATATCTTCTGTTTTAAGACACAACTATCTTTGTAAATTTTCTATTTTTATTATGAAATCATTCTTGGTTAAATTCTGGTTTTATATAAAAGAATATCTCCTTTTCTCTTCAGAAATCCTTAGAGTGTTTTCCTTAAGACCGCGCAAATGTGTTTTAATACTAATGTTTTTGCAATACAATTTTTTATATGTTCTAACATATATTTGACACCTATTACCATGTTATATGCCTATATTACCATATGAATGTCCATGTATGTTCTAATCATTTCCTTTCATGGAAAATTTCATGATATGCCCATGGAATATGTTTTGTGTCATGATTGTGGTACCGAATTCATTCCATGGGTACCCTTATGTTTACTTATGGTTGATTATGTATGAGTATTTATGTGGCAATATTATTTATGTGGAAATAATATTCATGAATATGCTGAGATGGGTGTTCCAAGATAGCACTCCAATTCATTGGGAAAGGATAAGTCTCATGAGATGTGATGTGAAATGAGATTTTTGGTTAGCCTTGACCCGTACTAAAATGGGAAACAAGATTGGTGGTTATCCTTGACCCATACTGAAGATATGATTTATGATTCTTCCACATTTATATAATTCCATGAATATAAGATCCCATTCTTATATTAAATGATTTCATAAGTTTCATGATTTGGATGTCATTATTTCATGCCTCTTAACTCATGTGCTTGATATGTATACTTATGATCATTCACTTACTAGGAATTTTTAAGTCATCCTGTTGTTAATGTGTTCTCCTGGGTACCCTATGCAGATGTAAGGGCTCAAAAGAAGTTAGGAGCTCATTATGGAGATTAAATAAAGAATTGTTTTTAGCCCATGTTTTATGTTATGTGTACCTAGTCTTCCAAGACACTAGACTTAATGATCCTTGGCTTGTACTCTGATGATTAATTATGATTAAATTAATGAAAAGTTTTATGTAAAGGGATTGGGTCACTATAGTTGGTATCAGTGGATGGTCTAGTGATTTTTGGAGATTAGGAATAGGGAGCCTTAGTGAGAATGTTATGGATGAGACTATGTATAAGAAAACAGTCCTAAATTTTGGTGAGTATAGAATATGTGGATTATCAAGAAAATACATTCATGTCTGGATACGAGTAGGTAGAGGCGGCTCAGGCACATATGTATCTAGGGGTAAAAGCAGAAAATACCTCTTTGAGCAAGACTCGAATGGGAAATGGTGCACGTTAATGAGCCTTACTGCACTCATGGTTACGACACTCCTGTGGGATATTCTTTGGTATATTCACGCGCTTAGTACAAATACAATATCGACTACTGGGAAAGGGAGATCACTCTTAAAATCCCAAAGCATCCTCCGATTCATTTCAAGTGCAAGGACGAATATGAATCAACTTTCGAATCATTGTCTTAAGTGCGGATATTTATTTCTTATGAGTATTCATATCTAGCTAAAATGATTGAGATAAAGGAGAGAATCATGATTGAAGACATGCCCGTCGTGAGGGATTACAATGATGTATTCCCGGAAGAGTTTCCTAGTTTTCCCCCTGAACGATAGGTTGAGTTCTCAATTGAACATATCCTTGGATCTCTGCCAATCTCAATGAAGCCTTACAGAATTTCCATCATAGAGATAGAAGAGTAGAAGAAGAAGTTACAGGAGAATATGAAGAAGGGTTTTATATGCCCGAGTGATTCACCGTGAGGTGATCTAGTCCTTTTCGTTAAGAATAAGGGTGGATCAATGCGCCTCTGCATTTATTATCATGAGATCAATAAAATCACTATAAACCACAAGTATCCCCTTCCATGGAAAGATGAATTTTTCGATCAACTTTGTGGGGGAAGTTATTTCTCTAAGGTGGACCTTCAGTTGGGATATCACCAAGTAAATGTGAGGAAGGAAGATATTCCCATTACTACCTTTCAAAATAGGTATAGACACCATGAGGTCACAGTGATGCCCTTCAGACTCACTAATGATCTAGTAATTCTCTTGGATTTAATGAATAGAGTCTTTAGAGATTACCTCAAAATATTTGTGGTGGTATTTATTGATGATATTCTGATATACTCCAAGATCAAGGAGGAACATGAGCAGCATTTAGAAACTGTGTTAAAGACATTATAAAGGGAGAATTTTTATGTAAAGTACTGTAAATTTGAGTTCTGGATGGAAGAAGTATCATTCTTGGGGAATGTTATCACTAGGAAATGGATATCTGTGGACCCTTCCATGACCAAGGAAATTGAAGAGTGGTCGAGGCCAAATTTTGTAACGGTGGTACGCAAATTTTTAGGTCTAGCAGGGTATTATCGATGATTTGTGAAAAACTTTTCATGCTTTTCAAACCCAATGACCAAGCTGACACGGAAGGGAGTAAAGTTTGTTTGGATAGATGAATGTGATGATTGTTTCAAGGACTTGAAAAAGTGGCTTATCACTGCTCTAGTACTCACACTCCCTTCAAGTGGAGAATTCTTTGTGGTGTATAGTGATTATTCTATTAAAGGATTAGGTTGTGTGCTAATGAAAAATGGTAAAGTGATAGCCTATCCTTCATGGTCGCTGAATATCCATGAGCAAAACTATCCCACACATGATCAGGAGTTGGCGGCTGTAATCTTTTCGTTGAAAATCTAGAGGCATTATCTATATGGGGGAAAATGTGAGATATATACTGAACACAAGAGTTTAAAATATATATTCACATAGAAATAGCTTAATATACACCAGCGAAGAAGGATAGAGCTCATCAAGGGTTTTGACTGCTCAATCCACTACCATCACGGTAAGGAAAACAAGGTGGAGATGCTCTAAGAAGAAATGATCATGTATCTTTATCAATGACAATAATTGAAAAGAATCTGATCTTATTATATTTTCAAAGGATGGACATGGGAATAATTATTGGAGGAACATCACCAATCCTTTCTATAATGATTTCTCAACCATCCCACTAGGAGAAAATAATGTTTTCTCAAAGAAAGGATGTGGAAATTCTTAAAAGGGTGGAAGCTGTTAAAAATGGGAAATCCACTGATTTAAAAATTGATAAGGAATGAGTTGTATGATTTGGGAAACAATTATGTATACCATCTGATCCAGAGATAAAGAAGAGATATTTAATGATGCACATAGCTCGACCTTCTCTATCCATCCTGGGAGTTCCAAAATGTACCGTGATCTCAAAGAACACTTCTGGTGGGATAACATGAAGAATGATATTGCGGAATATATATCAAGGAGCTGTGTATGTTAGAAAGTTAAAGAGGAGTGAAAAAAGTACAAAGGTATGATGCAACCATTGACTATACCCATGTGGAAATGGGAAAATGTTACTATGGAATTTGTCACGCGTCTCCTGAAGAAGTTGAAGGGAAATAATGTGATCTGGGTTGTGGTTGACCGACTCACCAATACATCCCATTTCATTGATATTCGAGAAGATCTATCACTTTAAAAACATTAAATGTTATATGTTAGGAAAGTGGTAATACTGCACGTTGTTCCACACTCAATTGTCTCTGACCGCAATCCATGGTTAACATCTAAATTTTGGACGAGTATTCAACATGCTTTGAGTAGTGAATTAAATTTCAGCATGACCTATCACCCCCCAACTAATGGCCAATCTGAATGGACTATTATAACGGTCGATGATATGCTTAGAGCATACTCTCTAGAATTAAAAGGTGGTTGGAATCAGCATCTTTCATTGTTTGAGTTCTCATGCAACAATACCTTCCACTCGAGTATTCAAATGGCTCTATATGAAGTTCTGTGTGGAAAGAGATATAAAACTCCAACCTGTTGGGATGAAGATGGAAAAAGAATGCTACTTGGACCTGATATTGTTCAAGAGATTTCAGAGAAGGTTCAATTCATCCAGAAACACATCAATGCTGCTCAAAGTTGGGAAAAGAGCTATGCTGACAACGGTCGAAGGGACATGGCGTTCGACGTTGGATATAAAGTCTTCCTTTGAATTTCTCCATGGAAGAGAGTCATGTGATTTGGGAAGAAAGGGAAGCTAAGCCCAAGGTATATTGGCCCCTTTGAGATCCTTGACCACATCGGAGTCATGGCCTACCGGCTTTCACTTCCACCAAATATATCTCAAGTTCATGATGTTTTCCACGTATCACTCTTGAAGAAGTACATACTTGATCCCCCACATGTACTAAAATCTAAGGTGGTGCAGCTGGAAGATGATATCTCCTATGAGGAGAATCTATTAAAGATTATGGATCTGAGAGGTGAGGTTCTACGCAAGGAGACAACCCATATTTTCAAAGTTTTGTTGAGGAAACATATGTTTGAGGAAGCATCAAGGGAACTGGAGGAGGTAATGATGGAAAAGTAACCACAACTGTTTTTTTCTGATAAAGAAAATGAAATTTTGAGGGTGAAATTTCTTAATGGGGGAAGAATGTAACTACCCAATGTTTTTAATAGAAATTACCATCTTATAAATATGATGTAGGATCAAATAATAATGTACTAATAAGTGATAAGTGAATTTTAAACATATGTTTGTTTATTCTTTGTTTGGAATTTTGAAAATCTGACATACACGGTTGTGTTCAAGATGTCTTTTGGAGTCCAATAAGAAAAACATAATTTTTGGTGAACAATAACCATCCATAATGAATAGTAACATACCCTTATGAATAGTGATATGCCCTAGTGAATAGTAACCTCACATATGATAGTATAAAAATAAAATTCAAGTTTAAAGTACAATATACCTATGTTTTAGAATGAGTTAATTCATGTTTTAAATCTGGTTTTTGATAATAAATTATGATTTAAATTAAATATTAAAATAATCATACTTAGAAAATTATTTTGGAAAAATGGACTTCATTTTTGGATTCTACATGTCAAAAAATGGTTAGGGAAATTTTTTGAGATTTTTCTGAAATACGTGAAATTTAGATGAATAGTAAAATACGGTAATTTAACGTATATATACATTATAAGCTGAATAAACTATTCCTAGAATCATGGATGATTTCACCACCCATAGTTATAATTCACATGACCCATTTACTATTCTTTATCATGGAATACTTACTATTCTTTGTGTTGTGAATAAATAATAAAATAAGGATTATAATATCATGAAATCCCTCCTCTCCTCCACTATAAAAACCTTCCTTCACTCCCTCTTCTATCTACTCCTCTCAAGCTCCAATAATTATCTAAATTCTACCCAAATATCTCCCCAAGGTTCTCCCCCACGTCCAAAAGCTCTCAGCTTACTTATAATACCAAAACCACTTCTCTTAAGAGGTTCTCAAAGGTGGAAGTCTCAAGAGGTAAATTCCTCTTCCCAAATTTCTTCTTTTCTTTTATGTTCTTTTCTTTTTAATTTCTTTCCTAACTTTCCTTCACCATAATAGTATGATAAATCTAGTAGCATAAATTTAATTTAATGTCTTCATTATAGTGGTATATTTCATTATCTAATCTCCTTTCCCCACCCTTTTATTTGAATGAAATGAATGCACCTTTTGAGATATGCTAATTTAGCACCTACAAGGACAACAATATATCAATTTATATTATTATATTTAATAATTGACATTAAACCATTTGAGTTATGTTTGAACCAAGTTATTAAATATTTAATATATCCTATTTTGGTTTCTTTAGTACTTTGGTACAAATGGAGTTATGTTATAAATCAAAACACATTCTTTGTAATCAAATCCACCTATCAACAAAAACGGTTATCACTATGTTTATATATATAATAATTAGACTTCAATATAAGTAACCTAATTAAAAATATAAACATGAAATACCCTTTATATCAACTAAAAATATAACTTCAATTTTGGACAACCACTTTCATCTTTCATTTAATCTAAACTTGAATATAAGTGAACTGATCTTTTAAAGCGAAGTAAACAAAAAAGCCAGAACGATGAAATTGAACCTTGTAACTAATCAAAAAGGATTTTAATGAACTAAAAAGGGTTATAATAAATAAAATGAATATAGAAGAGGTTATGGACTTATTAATTAATAGGACTAATTTGTTTATTCATGTCATTAATAACAAGTGGAGAACACCAACAGATTTAAGGTAAGGGATCCTCCCCTTTTTACTCTTAATCTTGATTATTCTCTATGCTATGCCTTTTTTGTGTAAAACCAAGTGATAGGGTACATTTATACACCTTCACCATAATTCCCTAATGTTTTATATGTCACAAGAAACCCCTTATCTCTCTTATAAATACCTCTAAATTATACACGATACCATGCCAATAAACCATGATGGATCCTACCAGAACTTCCTTTATTCCTTCAGGTTGCTCTATATTTCATTTTTTTGTTGTATTTTATTTTATATAGAACTTCAAAATTCTCTTTATATTCTCCAATATCATGTTCCAAGATCCACCTATCACTCTCTTTAGTGGTTATACATGCTTATAAGTGAATCACTCTTCGATTTGTCCCAATAAGCACACTTGTTTTAAAAGAAATTCCCGATCTTTTACCTAATTTCAAGTGCACTATATCTTCTGTTTTAAGACCCCATTATCTTTGTAAATTCTGTATTTTAATTATGAAGACCTTCTTGGTTCAATTCTGGTTTTATATAAAATAATTTCATCCTATCAATTTGAAAATATCTATAGTGTTTTCCTTAAGACCACACAAAAATGTTTTATTGGTAATGTTTCTAAAATAAATTTTTTATCTGTTGTCAATTATATTTGACCCCACATACCATGTTATATGCCTATATTACCTTATTAATGTCCATGTATGTTCTAATCCATTCCTTTCATGGAAACTTTCGTGATACCCCCATTGGATGTGTTTTGTGGCATGATTGTGGAACCCAATTATTTCCATGGGTACCCTTATGTTTATTTATAGTTGATTATGTATGATTATTTATGTGGAAAGATTATTTATGTGGCATGAATATTCATTAATATGTTGATATGGGTGTTCCCGGATAGCACTCCAATGCATTGGGCAAGGATAAGTCTAATGAGATGTGATGTGAAACAATATTGGCGGTTAGCCTTGACGCGTACTAAAATGGGAAACGAGATTGGCATTTAGCCTTGCCCATACTAAAGATAAGATTTATGATTCTGCCACATTTATATGATTCCATGCCTATATGATCCCATGCTTATATTAAATTATTTCATAAGTTTCATGCTTTGGATATCATTATTTCATGCCTCTTAACTCATGTGTTGGAGATGTATCCTTATGTTCATTCCCTTATTGGGATTTTTTTGCTCATCCCTTTGTTTATATGTTCCCAAGGGTACCCTATGCATATGTAAGGGCTCAAAGGATGTTAGGAGCTCATTATGGATATTAAATAAACATTTTTTTAGCCCAATGTTTTATGTTTTATGTACCTAGTCTTCCAAGACACAAGACTTAACGATCCTTGGATTGTACTCTAATGATTAATTATGATTAAAATAATGAAAAGTATTATGTAAAAGGCTCAGGTTTCTATACTACCCATTCCCCATATTAAATAATTGAATGATGATGAATATATCATCATAGTATTTTCCCCAAAAAGTAAACTAAGTCCTCTCGGGTAGATTTTTTTTAAAATCCACAGATACATTATCTGTGGGATAGAACTCATGATACATGCTTCAAAAGATTGGGATCCACCCCATTTTAAAAATATTAAAAAAAACATATCCCTATATTAAAATTTGATATAATAAAATAAATTTAATACTATTTATAGACTAATCAATGATCAGAAAAAGATTCAATACAGTGTAATGTATCGAATATGGAAATCGTGAACTATTAATTAGGATTATGAAAATATTATGTAATGTATTTTTTATTATGAGAACCAAAAAAAAACATATTTGTAATGTGATGATCACCTTTGAATCAAACAATATTAATTTTTATGAGATCTTATTCCTTGGGGGAATTTATTGATACCCAAAAATATTAATTACGACATTAATGATGACTTGAAAAAAATAATGGAAAATGGGATATAAATGTGTGTATATATATATAAATTATTAATTTCCCATAATGTAAATGTGATCATTCATGGATGTTAATACTGTATGTCACTAGTGTTGAACTACTTTATGTATACATGATATCATTAAGAATTGGAAACAATTTTTTATATATTGGAGAACATCCTATATGATAGAATAATAGTATCATCACTAGTCATCGTTTTTTATGTCAATATGATGTTAATTATTGGATTCATAATATTTTCATGGTCCCCTGTTACTTTTCACAATCGAGATAGAAATCCATTATGGTTTGGTGATATGATAAATTTGCATCGTCATTATTGTGTATTTTTATGTTTATGTATTCAAAAATAATAGTGTGTTTACTATGTTACTTTTTAAGATGGTAGGGATGTTATGAAGTTACACTAACAAATAAATTTTACATGAATCCGAAAGGGTAGATGAATAAAAAAGAAGGTGAACATCATGAAGACATATAGAATTGAGATCATATAAATCAAGGATATAGTTTCAACTTAATTTGAAAATGAAAGGTAATTTTTTTTTCAACCATACCATTTTCAAAAACATATAAATTAAAGCCATTAGGGAATTAATCAATCTAAAACTATACATAAGTGGATAGGTGTGTTATGAAATAACATCATGATAATTCCCCTACCATATAAAACCATTATGATTCCTTCTTTATAAAGTCCTTATGAAATTAATCTTATTATATTTATTTATAGATTTCCCCCTTTATAAATTCCTTCCATAGTATCCTTGGAATTTATGTCATCTTAGGGAATAATTCAATTTTTTATAGAAACATAATTTTATCTGATATTCAGTTCTAATAATTTTAATATTCTAATTTTATTAATTTACCCAACTCATGAAGGATTTTTCCAATGGTGGATCTTTTTTTGATGGATCACTATAGTGGGTCAATAAGCCTTTATTATACATATTGTTTTATGATTTTTTCACTATAGGTTGTATTAATCATAATAACTTCAAATGATTACATTAGAAAAGGTCAACGATATATAAATACAATTTTAGTGAGGCTTACCACATGGCCTCCGACTATACAGGAATGGGTTTTTCACATTAGAGTGAACTGCATAGATCATGTATTCCTATAATAATGTACATGTACATGTTATTATCCCTAACTGATATGACCCTAATGGAATTTATAATCATTTATTACCTTGAAAATTAAGGTCACTATTGTTAGGATATTGGTTAATCCTCTATTGTCTCAGGATGATAATCCTAGCTACACCCAAACTGAAATCGATGACCATCAAACACATGTTCATGAAAATTTTATCCACTAAATGATGTATTTTAGAATATATAAACCTCTTATTATGTGTAATCCCTTACCTTAACATCAATAATAATCTCAAATTTATTCCACTCAATTAGAGTTTTCCATATATGGACCTCCTATATAGCGTAAGACCTATGTCGTCCTTATGGGGAATATTCTCTTGTACACCTGATACTCACTAGATTGTATTACATATGAAAGCTCATCCACGCTTTCTTATATTTCCAATGACATAGATACTCACTAAGATACATTCATAATTAATCATATATTCACTATGATATATTCTATATGGTACCCTTATATATTTTTTCATATTATGTATGGGATGAGTCTTCCATCCTCATTTAGTTATTAACATTCTATAATTGTACATCCATATAAGGGAATATTTACAAGGATTAATACACAACCATAAACTATTATTATTATTTAATAACACATAAGATGATTCTATAAGGGATTCTGATTCTTATGTCCCACACCAACAATTATTACAAACCTGTCTCATAATAGTCTTACATACATGTATTTAGACCAAATAAAATGACATTCTTTCTAAAATATATTAATTTATAATGAAACATTCATTCATGAAATTCCTTAAAATTAGAATCACTTTATTCTAGATTTATTTCCATAAAATGAACCCCATTGGTCCATATCACATGACCTTAAACATAATATGTGTCCAACTATATGTAACTGAACTATTTGATTTTTGATTTCCTTTACCAGGATATGTATTAAGCTCTTCCCCTAGGGACAATAAAAAACCAAACATACATAAAACTTCTCTGGATGGAGATAGATTCTAATGTACCCAACTAAGCTACATTTAACAATATTATAGATTATTTTAAGACTATTGGATTATAATAATAGATTATAGAGTATTCAATAGTCTTAATACTTTTACTATTAAGGATTAATGAAAATATCATAAATCACTTGGTGGATCATAAAAAATGATTAAATCATAATATGAAAGAGATGAAATAACACCCTCTAACCCAATTTGAATCCCAAATTTTAAAAAGTATTTCCTAGAAAATTCCATACATTGGAAATATGATTCAAAATAATTAATAAATTTTTAATGAATGGGGTTCACTAAAAATAGATAGAGAAGCATTGAGTTTACCTACTAATTTCTATCAAATATTCTCCCTATAGGAAAATATGAAATTTCCATAATATTTTATTCAAATAAAATTGGGAATAATAAAAATGGAATGGGTGTTATTCTATGGTAATAACCCCCCCCCCCTGAATAGGTTCAAAATTTCATATAATCTACAATTAGACAACTATAGTGAATTGGCCAGAATGGGATGGTGAGTATGGATTCATTGATCGAAACCACCACACATTGTTTTATTCCAATATCCATTAGTATAACCATGTCATAGAGTTACCTAATATTAAATTATATCAACTCAAAACCCAATTGATTTTAAAAATAAATTAATGGTGGAAATTATATTTAAGAGGGATCATGTTTAGATAAAACTAATTTATGAATGTGTTTAGTAATGGGTTGAGTGAGTAGCTACTTCACAAGAGGTCTTCATGGTATTTCTACTCTTTTCAAAACTCTTGGGTGGTATATTTAATACTATATAGATCTGTTTTCTTAGGAATCAATTATATATTAAACTCATTGGATAAATCACTAAAAATTTATACTTGAATGAATAATGAAAAATGAATTAAATATTTATTTACCCTATATAAAAGGTTTTTTATGTTATATGTTAGATTGTATAACCACTATATAGACCATTTATTTTAATAATCATATCATTTTCTCATTAGTAGTGGGATTTTGTTTAGCATTTTCATTATCACAGGTTGTATACTACTCATCAAAACCAAAATAATTAGAAACTATGGGTGTCTAAATTTGTTTAGTGAAATGAAAAGTAAAATGAAATTGAATCCATTTAATGATAATATCCATTGGATTTTCTAGAGTTAAACTCCTTGTATTGAGAAATTTCTTATTGAAAAATAAAAGAAAATGTGGTAGTTACGGTCTTTCAAAATTTCCTTCCACATGTAGGATATATTCCTAGTCACATTACATACGTTATTCTTATTCTTATTGTTATTTTTTACTTTAATTATATTATCTAGGAGAATAGAGGCCATCATACCAATTTTTTACTTAAATTTCCCCATCACATTTTGATACAACATGTTGTATAATATAGTAAAAATGCTCTAGTGATGACCTTTTGAATATCCTCTTGTTCTGTTTCATCATTATTCAGATGGTGTGGTGGAAAAGGGATTTGATGTTGAGTTTTTTTGTTTAAATATCTTTCATCAACCCAAAAATTGGAATTTTCTAGAAGATTCCTTTGTTAAGATATATTAAAATGTTCTACATGTCTTATGTGAAGTAATATTAATCAATATTAAATAACGTTTCAGGGTTTACTTCGATATCCATCACATAAATTAGATCATTCTCTATGAATTGGATATAATGTTATGATCAATCAGTAAAAAATGGCCCCACATTAATGGTTAAAAAACAATGGTATTGAAATTGTTAAAGGAGAACAAAATATAAACCACAATGAATATAAATAATAATATTAAAAATTCATGATACTAATTAAAAATGTTGAATAAAAAAACTATACAATAAAATTTGGAGATAAAAAATAAAATATTGATATTATGTTTTCATGAGGAAAGTAAGAAAATATCACTTATAACTATTAGAATTCATTTCATTGGGACTGTTAAGGGTTATCATATAAACATTTGTATTATAAATTCAATATCCATGATCATATATTTGTTATTTCTATTGTTTTCTAAATTGAATAGTAGATATAATGGGGGTGGATGGATATAACTAAAATGATATGTGACAACTTGTATCACATAATGGAATGAATGAATTTAGAAACCCTAAGACTCAACAACAATGAAACATATTTATTTCAATACCATAATTTTATAGACTACTTAATGTGCATTTACAACCACTTATATTCACCAACACTACATCAATTTTTGTAAATTGATCACTCAAATTAAATATCCTAGGTGTGTTTCACACTGTTGTCTCCATGAATAGAGATGATATTACATTTTAATTATTAATTCCCCAATCACTATCTTAGTGGTTCCATCCGCGAATCCACAAACCATCCAATTCACTATTTCCAGAAATTAATACTAAACATGAAATGAGACATTTTAGAAATATTTAATAATTTAAAATTAAGAGGAGTATTGTGTTTTTTGAGGTACAATTACTATCCAATTATCCTTAATAACCTAAGAACTTGATGTAAAACATGTAAAATTAAATATATATGTGTTAAAAATAATATTATAGAGTTTTATCATGAATTTTATCTTTTGGATATGCAGCCACCATATGTAGAAGCTTTAGAATCACTATAATATATAATTTAAATGAGTAAATAAAATAATAAAATAACAGATTATAGAAATATATTACAATATTAAAGAAACATAAATTAACTGTAGTAGACCAGTCTGAATTGACCCATTTTTAAGTCATGTTCTAAAATTCTTTCTATGTGTGAACTGATAAATAATTTATAGGAATCCTTGGACCACTTCATCACTACTATATTTCAGAGTTATTCATCCTCATATGTATATTCCCTCCACCTCATATCACTTAGCGGGGAAGATTTCCCCATGAATTAACTCTTTGGGGACCTTCCATTGTGTGTGATTCTTTTACTATAACCCATGATCCCATCCTCCCTCAACTACTAGACGATGGATTCATAGATCTTGAGTGGTTTTTCAAAATTTATTGAGAACAATTGAATTTAATAATTTTGAGATTTATAATATCTTGGTTGAGCTCTTTATCAGTAGAAAACAAAAAATATGTATATATATATATTCATAAAGTATAAACCCATAAAAATCTTATTTCAGAACCTGTATATATCATTTTTATTATTCAATTATATATGGGGTGTATTTCCCCAATGTCTAAGGGAGATACCCTTAAATATCATATTTATTCAGGAGGTTCTTGTATGTAAGATAACATCCCTGAAAAAATTGTTCCTGTTGGAAATGATGAAAGATTAATATATCATTAAATCTATTTGATAACCCTTATGTACTAGTTGAATACATTTACTCATCATAAGAATAATCTTACATATCATGTGTTTTTACCCTGTGGATAAGACATTTCTCAAATAGAGTACACTGGTCAAGGTGTGACTTTTATATATTGGCAACTGGTAACTTTTACATATGATTAAATTAATAAGTCTAATTTATAATCCTTCTTGGAACTATTATTTATCAGATGGACCATAACCTTTGAAACTATATCCCATTAAACATTGATAAGATTACAAGAATATGTTACATCCAATAAATTTCAACATAAATAATAAAAAAGTTAAAGGAATGAATATACTCTTTATTCAAATTATGTTTAAAAAAACAATATAATTAGAAATAATGATTTTAATCCATTTACAAATTAATTCTATATCAAAACCATGTTTAAAAAATATATAAATTTCTCAAATTTGATAATAAATAGGGGGCTAATTAATATTGAATAATAAAAAATATATCAAAATATTTTCTCTCTTTAAATCTATACATTTACACCATCCATATTATTAGAAATGAAAATAATTAAGAAAAAAAGAATTGTGTTAACCATCATAAACACTCAAACCAATAAATATAAAAACATCATTTCATTAATTATTTAAAATATCATGCTTCCCTAATAAGATCATCCCACATCCTTTTTAATCTCACCCATTCCTTTGACCATTAAATCCAACCCAACCACCACATAACCTGACTCTAATTTAATATTTCCCACTTCACACTATGAAAATATAAACTGGAAATTTCATCATCACAAAATTATATATGATATACCTTATTATTACTAAGATCCTATGTTCGATTCATTCTTTGATAAATATTATACTGAAGATGACATTGAAAACTTTTTTCTAAGGCTAGTGCTTGATGTGATTTCAAATAAAAAAATGTTGACATGTAATATATTATTTCAATATAATAAGCACATTAAATTCTATATATTATGATGTTAAATGTTTTGAAGGGAACTCAACTAAACACCCCATAATAAATAAGTCTATTAATATTTTCCCTTTTTTCCATTGGTGGGAAAAAAGCATAGAATGAAATTTCAATAACTAAATAATCGTTTAAATCTATGTTTTTTGAATGTATTTTGTAACATTTTATTCATTTTACATTTTTTGTATATTAAATTTTCAATCATTTTTCCTTTGGGGATAAATACAGAAGTGTGTATAATATTGATTTATTTAGCATGTGAACATGTATCAAAAGAGAATCAATTATAATAAATTGGATTTCCTTTCCAAAAAAATTATCATAATATAAATTTATTTATTCAAGAATGTTATTAAAACATAAATAAATATAATTTAATTACATTAATTTGAATAAATTATTTTCATTTCCCAATTTAGTTTATCAAAAGAGGTGGGGGTGAATTTTTTTAAGTTTTTAGAAATAGTTTATTTTTTGTGGAGAGTGAAAAATAATGATTTTATATAAATGGTATATTTTATGACACTATAAAGATATAAATTTTTTTTCTAATGAATCATTTTATCTTGAAAGAATTTATATTTTTTAATTATGACAATTCACAAAAAAATGTTGAACATAGAAAAATATTCTAAATTTTACCAAATATAAGTATTTTTTTGTTTAAAAAAATATATTTTTAGTTCTTCTTTCTGAATAAATTAATTAAAATAATATTTTTTTATTATAGACTAATAAAATTTCCATTTATTTGAAATTACAAAATTATTTAAATTATATTTAAAAATAATTTTTTTATTTTAATGTAATTATTTTTCTTAAAAAACATTTCTCAAAAAAAAGTTTTCCTTGTCTTTTCTAAACTAATATTACACGTAATTTTTATTATTTATTCAAATTGAATATTATAAAATGGATTCCATGTTTTTATTCAGAATAATTAGTGTAGTTAAATAAATTCTACATAATGTTTGGTTCTAATAAATAGTAAGCCTAGTTAATATTTTTCACTTCGCTTATTGGTAAAATGAGTTAATTGGGACCAAATAAAGGGATATAGATTAACTATAATAAAAAAATAAATTATCAAATCACACTACTTGGTTTTATATTTAATGAATCATTATAATAACATTATTTTTGAAAATAAATAATCCAATGCAAATAGGGATGAAATATGTTATATAATAACATTTCAATTATTTCTAGGTTTTCCACCCACAAGACTTATAAAAGGAAACCCCTATCCTCTAGTATCTACAATATATGAGCCTCATATCTCAACCTATAAATACCAAAATACTTTCATAACATAACTCCACACATTCTAGTTATCCTTTAATCAGAAATATACAACTTCTAAAACTATTAACGTCTAATACACCAGAGGTTAATAAAAATAAGATGTTCTTGTTATTTCTAATATTTTTAAAGTTAATTTTAAATAAAACCCCATTAAATTATTAAAAACCATATTAAAATAATTAAATTTGTATATTGGACATTCATAGATGTTTTTATGTTAATTTTACATCCTTGTTTTTTCATTTCCATCATATGAAAAATAAAAACATCCCTCAAGAATACATACAACATACCATCTCCAAATTGCAGTTTTATTCGTTTACCATCACAACATTACGTGGATGGATATAAATATGTAATTAATTAGTATATATGATATTAATTTAATCATTGTGGTCCTTTAAATATATCATTTCATATTACCTCATACCCTTATAGCTATTAGTATATGATAATTTCACTCATGCATACGTGTTGACTTCCTTCCTCGTGAAGTGAAATGATTCAATTTTATATGATTATAATTTCTGATATAAAATAAAATTTTATATATTGAATAAAAATTATTTTCATGAAATTATTTAATCATTTTAAATGATGGAAGCATTTCACAACTCATTTAACCATGGATAATATACTAATTTAATTTATATGAAATTGACCAATCAACCTTATGTGGTTGACATAAGAAAGAAGTAATAAATGTATATATTTAAAATGACATTAAAATAAACCTAAACATTTACTAGGGATTTAAAATTATATTATCCATGTAATTAATAACATTAAATTCATTATAAGATTATATGATTTTTTTGACAAACTAGAAACCCAAGGTAATATATTTCTATTACAATCTCATTTTATTTCGATACTGTTTATATTCCAATATCCATTGGGAATATTATATCATATTAGTATAACAAATACACCATATTTCTAATACATGTGTATTTTTTGGGGATTAAAATTTAATCTTCTATTTATTTTCTAGATTGACCATGAATCAACACGTGATCTACATGTAATAGAAAATATTTTTAAAAATTATTTTTTTAATGTTTTTCATCGAACAGTTTTTCTTCCATTTATAGGTCCATTTATGTGTTACAAAAATATTATTCAACAATTTAAACTAAATATTTGATGTAATTATTTACCATATTTTACAAATCATATTTTTTTTAATAATAATATTATTGTCCTTTTCCAGATGATTTACATTTATATATTTTACAAAAAAATTTAAACGAATCATTTATTTTAAATTTTCCACAAAAAACATAATTTACCATTATAATGACCATTATTTACATTAAATCATTATAAAAAATGTTATAGGGTTATTTTTAAATAAAATATTTTTCTCACTATTCTGGGATTTTTTTATATTTTTTTTAAAAATATTACCTGTCCATAATTAATGAAAACAATTGTGAATATTATTTATAATATTTTTTATTCATACAGTTAAAAAGAATTTATTTCTTATGTTCTGATTATTTTTTATTTTATATTTCTAATATTCATGGTTTTATTAAAAATCCATAATTTCTAGTGAATTGATATGTTTCTTTAATCCATTACTAATTTAAAATTTTTTGGCCATTAAAATTATCATGATCATGTTATGGGTCACTCTTTGACGTATCATGAGTAATTATTTTCTAATCCCTGTACATATTTTAGGTATCAAGGATTTATATGAAATTATTTCTTCAACTATTATGTATTCTTAAACATATAAATTTTCTATATATGGAATATATTGATTGAATCATTTTAATAATGTAATATTATTTATTATTGATAGATAGATAATATATATTCTTGATTTAATTGGGATAAATATTTACTTGTAACATATTTCGATAATGAATTTTATTAAGAATCCAATTTCTGAGGAATATATATAAAGTATAAGTGATTATTATGGATTGGCTATAGATAAAAAATGATACATCGATCAGTATCGTGATAAAAATAGTAGCCATTCTATATTAGATTGGTATTTTTTTTACATATATACATTTATTTAAAATTTTATAATTTGGGACATGATATTACGATTGTTGATATATTGGATGTATATTTAACTAATGTTTTCAATTGTAGGTGTGTGTTTTGATTATCGACCCTACTAGATTTATAATGAGTTATTTACTCATGATATCCTTCATTATATGTAACCGTAACTATGTATCTGATTTCCCCATGCATTTTTTTCAGTGCCTATGATATGAAGATGAATATTATAAATGACATTGAGGATGAATGATCTTTTCTTACTCTATGATTTTTATTTATATTGAAATATGGGAATTAAGTATATACCTACTTTTCTTTGACTACTAGACTAATTGATCCAATATGGTGTGGTCCCACATATCTTAAACAAATGTATATATTAAACATGGACTATGGGTTATTTTAGTCGGGATCATTATAATTGGTATTAAAGGATGTTTACTAGAAACGTGGGAAACTAGATTTTTAGTGCATATAGTTTACATATTAATAATGATAATCCCCTAGGGTATTTGATAACGTATACAACGATTCAGTTTTTTATTTAATGTATCAATATTGTTTATGATATTTATATGACTCAAAGTGTAACACTGATTTCAGTTTGAGCATATTATTAGTAATGTAATCAAAATTAGATGTTAATGTAATGATTTTCCAAATAAGAAAGATAATTCAGTTGGTGTTAGAGCTGAGACGATCATATATCTATTAGGGAAGCTAACTGAGGTATTGGAAAATAACCTTATCTGAATAGAGAAAAATGTTATTCCCCATATTGAATAATCTATTATTTATTACTTAATAACAAAATGGAATTCATCTTTTCGTTAAACTACTAATCCATTATTACCTAAATAGTAAATTATATCCCATGAAATGATATTTGTGTCCATATTATGTAATTAAAGGGAAAATGTGATTCTAACTGTGAATTTTTAGAACAATAATGTTGATTGTGGCTGTTCATTGATCTAAAACAATCAATAGGAATATGAAAGAAATACTCTATAATGGATAAAATATAAGTGATATTCATTGATAAATAGTTTCCACAATTGAAGAGATCTAAAGTGAAGATGAATTTCAAAATCTTAAAGTTGAAGGAAGAATAAAATGTAGTACATTATGTTGAAAACATTACTATATTATCTATACATGTTTTGGACTACATATATAATTAGGAACAAATTATTGCCCATTTACATGAATATGTTATATTGGTTCTCTCAAGAAAACTGGTTTTTCAAAAAACTTATCATATATTGATATAGAATTATGTGATATCAATATTAATAAATAATATTCTATTCCTTATAACTTTATGATCAATCATGAAAAGAATATTTCAAATTAGTACCCAATAAAATATTTCTATGAAAAGTAAATGGAGGATATTATTTGAATATGTGATAATTAGTGTAATAAAAACCATGGTACCTTTTTAATTGTAATAAAAGTCTATTTAACGTTTTGGGAAATGAGACATAGGCTTTTTAAATGAATATAAATAATCTAAAACACATCTATATAGTGCTTCATCTATAAACAATATGGAACTATTCCAACCAATTTCCTAAGAATCATGGGAACCTTCCTCATTGGAGGCACTATTTAGAAGTCCATGTATATGTTATTACTAAAACTAAGGTCAATGTTCCTAATGTTTTGGAAGGAGGTAATTTTATTATAACCACATAGTTAACCGATGATTTATTTTATTTTCAAACTACTTTTATATATACCTAGTTTTACAAATAAATATATATTTTCCTAGAACCTTAAAACAGAATTTTTAATCAATAATCATAGTGGATGCCTTATTTCATCAAGGGTATGTCTTTTAATTCCCATTATTAAAAATATAAATAACATTTTTGTATCCTTGGATATTTTAGCTATGGATGATATTGATATAATACTTAGTATGGATATGATTTATTATTATTATTATACAATTTACTTTTTTGAGAAGGATATTGTGATTCAGGATATAGATGTGGAATCACTTATCTTCATAGGGATGACTACATTATTTGAATCATGTTTGGATCTGCTGTTCTTTATAATCCTTACTAAAACTATTGGAAAAAAATTGTAGATGAAATCAATAAATCATAAAGGAATTATTATATTATAGGAAATGCCTATTATAAATGAATACATTAATTAGATTCCTTAATAATTTCATAGAAATCCACTTTAATTTCAAATCATTAAAAAAATGTGTCTTATCGCTAATGTAAAAATATATTTTACACACAATATATGATTTCCATAGTAAATTTTTTGAAAATAATGAAATCACAACATGATCTGTGTGATGAAAGATTTTTATTCCCCAGTGTTTCCCATGGAGATTCGATATTCTTATATTTAATATGGATGCTGGATTTATACGATTGTTCCTCAATTATACAGTAACCAATTCTATAAAAATAATTAAAAAGTTCCATATTATCTACCTTTATGGATTTTCTGATCAAAATCTAGGAGTTCAATATTTTTCAATGATTTATCATCATTTGGTATATCATTAAATTGGTGTACTGAATAAAAATATTCCAATGAAAATAATTTTTATGAGGAATGTACAATATGAATTTATGGTAATTTCATTTTTTGACTAATTCAACCTATGTATTTATGAATATGATGAATAGATTATTTGGGGATTATCATGAAAATTTTTTGCAGTATTTATTTATGATATCAAGGCAAACTCCAAAAGAAATGATGAGAATAATATTCCTTTGTGGCTAACTATTATGGCTATTAGTGAAAAGTAGTTACAAGGAAAATTTAGTAAATGACATTTTAAGAGTTACTATGTTTTTTTCCTGGCTATGTTGTCTCTAAGGATGAAATTTTATTTGAAACATCATAGATAAATAATGAGATTTAATGGGAAACACAAATGAATATAACTTATATACATAACTTCCTTTGTTTACCCTGTTATTGTTGAATATTTTTTATAAATATTTCTTTATATTCATACAAAATATACATGTTATCCTGTAAAGGGTTTATGTTCTTATAGTTATATTATTATAAATAATTTTTTAAACAATTAATGTGGTGATGTTTCAATGAATTGATATTTACTTCAACATAAATATGGGATTGATTTGAGATACACAATGATGCTGAAAATAAGGGACATGGTTATATCTGTATAGAGGATTATTGAATTTCATCATATGCAACATGAAAATTAATGATTCATGAACATAATTATCCAAACAATGATTTTTATTTTGATTTAGTAATTCTTTTATTGATGATATAGATGAATTACCTTTATATAGAATGATTTGAAATTTTCGACGCCCACAAAAAACGTATCATAAAATCAGAAAAATAAGAAATAATAGAATATGGGTATTACTTTACACTCCAGAGATCATAATGGAGATTTTCTGGTTACGTGAACCTCCAAGGGACTTGCAATCACATGACCATTTCATGGTCATTAAAAGACTCCACATGCATTTAATTTTGTAGTCCCCTTTAAATAAATATCCTACTCCTATGAATTCTCTCCAGATAATGAATATTACCTTAATGAAAATTGAATATGAACCCCTAGGACCTTAAGTTTTTCATTAGCATGTTCCAGACAAACCATCATAAATTCCACCAAAAATAAAGAGGAATAATTTCCAAATGGAGTAACCCCCCAATTTTCGTAAAGATCATGTGTCATATTATCATTCCATGGGATATATGTCCTTACTTATAACTAAGAAAACCTTTGTTACACCTAAACATTGTAGAATAAAACAAATGTGATTAAGGGAATATGATAGCGGTTCTCATGGTCATTGAATGACGTGAGACACACCTCTACTGATCCGCAAGGCACCATGATTCTCTAGAAATGTGTTCCTCTCATCTCGAAATTTCCATTTTACATGACATCCTAACCACACTGATGTTCTCATGTATGTTTGGGGAACATTTTATTCCTATTCTATTCTCTATAGACTAAAAAATAGATCTATCCACAAACATGATTGTGCACCCCCATATGAACCATATTGGCCCCACAATCCATCATAAAAAATATTTAAAATAGCACATACATTTCTAATAAATACTCCAGATACCATTGAACCATTGAATAATAATGTATCTGAGATAAAGGGTATTATATTAGGCGGACTCGTGGCCACTGAAGGACATGTTAAATTCCCTAAGTGATCCATTCAACACCATGAGTCCCTCGTGATATTTATGCTTCATTTCACAAATTCCGTTGACTTGTTAGGATTATCATATAGATAGACTCATGTATTTCCACGAAACATTTTAATTCCATTTATATTTTTAAGAAAAAATGAATAGATTTGTCGATGAAATTTTTGTACACCCCCACATGACCCATATCACACACACAATGCATAACTATAAGATAGAATAATTGATCATGAAATTGCCTATGAAATCTCAGATGAATACTTAACTTTTTCACACTAATAAAATGAAATAAAATATGAAGAATAAGAAGGCACTCTCAGTTGCTGAAAGTCATGCCACGATCCCAGGAAGACCACACCGTGGCCCCATGAGACCCCCAGACATATATTTTTCTTCTAGTGAAAATATGTAGAAAATCCAACATGTATATAAAAAATTCCATTCAAATGGAACCTTGGATACCATTAATTCCCTTGGGCATGTCCATAGGAATACAAAAAATATTGTTCACATGCCTTATATATTAAACATGTCTTCATTAATCAGAAATAATATGATAAAGAAGCATTGATGGAAGAGACTTGCAGCCACTTAAAATTAAGTGATGCACTCAGAATGATACATGATAGAGACATGCAAAACCGCATAGTGATAGACCACTTCACTAAATACATATTGGATATGTGTGGGATATGCCGCACAAACATCTAAAAAATAAGGTGGAGATTCCTATAAATTCCCCACCGTATCATGAATAATGAACTGGGAAAAATTTAAAGGAAAATATTGTCCAAAAAAGTATCCAACATCGATGTGAAGAGCTGGAGAAGTAATTTTTTTTATCAAATGCTAATTTTCATGATTTTTCATAGATCACAAGAAGGGCTGATGGAAAGGAATTAAGAGAACATACCATATGTCTTCCAGAAAAAACGGGACTAAAAATAAACCAATATTAAACAAACCTAAGGCATTATGAATACAAGGGATATAAACAAAGTCAAAACTAGAAGAGCTAAATGAAATACATTCCCACTGGCACTTAGGAACGTCGTTTGAGTCATAAAAGGACTCACGACAATACCATGAAATGTCATCTAGATCTTTCAAAATTCCTTTATCTTTTAGTTTGGTACATGTGAATTCCTTTGAAAATTTCAATGCAAGACACACAGACCCCTATGAACACCACCTTGGTCTCGTTAAACCCATTGGGTCTAAAAACTAAGCCTTGAGATGACCTTCATATACATCACTTGACTCATATGACAACATTAATTCATATTAGTATTTCTTTTCTATTTCATCTAGGCATAATAACCAAATTCCCACCACACCCTCTAAAAAATCAAGCTGAGACCCATGAAACCCCTTAGAATAGTCACCCAAGATTTTCGACACTATTCATGCATGATAACTAGGTCTCATGATAACCACTAGGGATGTAGGCAAAGACATGAAAATTCCATCAGAACACGGCACACTGAGTCTGGTGAAAACCCACATACGTGTCCGTATAGGCCTTGTGATTGTTTCCTGGACAAGTCAATTGGGTCATGCGATGTCCACCATACAAGTCTACAAGGTCATGTGACTCCCTCTAGAGAAGAAGGTTTGGTCACAAAGGAATCCCATGATTCTTTTACTCTATCCATCCTTGATGAGTAGTCCTCAAATATATGGCAAACCTAAAAGTGTAACCCCCATTTAAGAGAACTGTGATGACTCTCATTTCTACCAATTTAGGGATATATAGGCATTATATTCAATGTTTGAGTAACATATTGAGCATCCAGGGTGATCCTGGTATGTGAGCCCCTTATACAAATAAATGACATTGATTACATGCTGACCATTATTTCTAAAAATGTTCATAGATCACATGGTCTTAGGGATTTTCACAGATCATCTTATCTACACTATAAACCCCAGGGTGATGAGGTAAACCTATGAGCATAAGCCTTGATGCAGGGAACTATAACGACTTCTGTTCCTATCTTATTCCAGATACATATGACTCCTCTTCAATATGCCTGTTCTGTATTGATAATCTAGGGATATCCCAATATATATGTTATATATCCAAAGAAATGACATTTATTGAATTCTAGAACATCTTTTTCACAATGATAATATCTCTCCTGAAATTAGGGAGTTTCACTGATCATGTCATCTTCACTACTCACCCCAACGTGATGAGGGACACTTAAGTGTGTAAGACCTAATAAGTGAACCATGAGAACAATTATTTTCGTCATTTCCTAGATACGTAGGATGTCATTCCATGGACCACGATCAGTACCAAAAATCTAGAGGAGTATCCCATCATAAAATTCACACTTATATATACCATGAGTCTGATCACCTATTCCAACTTGTTTCTCAAATCAATCATAGCTCATGTGAGATTAGGGAGATGAAATTAACATCTCATTAGAAATCATGAATCTCTAATCACCAGGTAAATACCCTTACATAAGCCTCGATTAGTGGTATTGTATGACAACACCTCATATAATGCATTATACATTGGGTTAAATACCAATGGAGTAATTGAACTATGATGACTCTTATTATTGTCATATTCCTGATACACATGACATCTCTATGAGACCAGAGTAAAAAAATTGGGTGTATCAATACCCACACATATTTCCTTTATGTATGACATTAAACTACAAGGGATTGAAAAACTATATAGGTTTCTATTCCTATAATAACAATGATAAGTTGGACATCTCATAATGGAACAATCCCCTCTTCATGATATTATCCTCTACTTTTTGTGGAATAAAATTATGAATCATCTATCCATACAAATTCAACACCTAAATAAATTATTCACCATTAGAGGAAAAGGGATGAATAACCTCACATACAGACATAAGGATTAACTAATGACACCTCCCTCACCTAATTTCATCAATAAGACTCCATTTCTTCCTCTAACAACACAAGTACCACATAAATAATTTTGTTAGGGTAATTATCCCCATATCCGGATTACAAAGAGATGCATGAACATTTAAATATTAGATAAGAGACACCCATAGTTGGAAATAGTTCCCAAAAAAAGTTGTTATAAGCTCGACCCCTCATCATCTTGATCAATCCGAGTCCCCAATACTCATTGAGCCTGAAAACCTAGATTATTGTAAGTCTCTGGATAGAAGGGTGGTACCCTTCTTAGGATGGGGGAACCGTTTGGAGTTTCTAAGAATATTGAAAATGAAATCCTGATGAGAGAATCCAATTTAACTACAAGAAAACCCGACAATCAAAATGGTAAACCCAATGTGAATATCTCCTTTGACAAAATGATTAGATATTTTCCATTGGGCCATCTCATTTTCCATGATATTGAATCCATGTGATAAAACTGATAGTAGTATCTATAATAAAATATTAATTGGGATATAATTTTTCATTCCATTTTATTATTAATCCCCAATAAAAAAAAATCTATATGACCTTCATGATCTTATAAACTTTCCTATGTAAGCTGGATTCATATGAAATAAGTCAATCATCCTTTTGAAAAGTCAAAATGTACAGAATTTCTAAATCCATGAATATCATGAAAATTCGGATAATCTGGCATATCTGATTGAGCTCATTCTGACAAGGATATTACACTAATTGGAAACCTTGTTCCTTGTTTTATGCATGTCTTAAAATATTTAAAACATATCGATTTGATACAATGTATTCATATTCCATCAATCACTTCAAAAACACATATACGATTGAAATCTCTAAGGGTTGTAAGATAATCTCCCACGCTCGACAACTCTAATGACATGTGGAAAATAAAATGGTTTGGGACAACCCCAAACATGTTACAATCACAACCAATGTATATTTTCATGATGTTCTCTATGAATGATAACTGAAGTGTCCACATATATTGGGAAAGGCTTTTTCTAAGCTGATGGATCTTATCACCATGACCATAAAATTAGGGATATAATCAACGATGAATGAAAACTACTATCTACCATATTTGATGAAGGTGGAGCTAGATGCCAAATAATATTTTCTTTGAGTTCATGTTACAATGTGGAGGGAACTCACTAACCATATTTACCAACACTATATCACTAGTACCCATCAGTCTCCTGATGAGGGTACCATCTGACACAAAACTGCTTCTTATACTGATGCACGAGCAACAAGGAAGACTCATCGGAGGAGGAAGGGGTTGGTTTCCAATAGTGGGATTATACCCCCACACTTACCGATTATGATTGCTGATATAGTCAGAAACAAACTAGTAGTCTGGATCATATCCCTTCTTTTTATGAACAAGTCTATTGGAATATTCTTGTAGCATGTATGGAGGGGTCTCATACTCCAATCCTTAGGTACAATGCCCATTTTTTATATTCTGGTGGCACAAGTAGGATATATGTGGGCACATATCCTCACTTCAATTGATGAAATATGACATTTTATCATTGGGTTATAAAATGTTACATATCATATTCCAACACACACATTGATAAAATGACAATATATTTTAGCAACAATAGAGGAAATCCACTAGAAAATTCTTAAACTATTGAAGATAAATGTATATGAGGATACTCATATAATTATATCCATGAAAAATCAACACTTATATCCTAACTATCAAGGGGTTTTACAAGAGCAAGTGAAAATTATTTGTCCTTCCCAAGAGGATTGTTCGGATATTCCAATGAAGGGTGAGGTATCAGACTGGGGTCATATTCCTATTACAATAGAGGCTCAATAGTTTATAGCAACACGTGCCATAGGATAGGGGCATATCCAAATTGAATATGTCTAATGAAATATTCGAAATGCCCAGGATTGCTCTCATAACCTCATTCTAGCACGAGATCATCAGGTTAGAGGGGACAATGCCTTCGGTATATATTTACATTCCCATCGAATAAGTCCAATGGAATAATCCACAGGACCAGGATCATGCACACATTCCCATTTTATATGACAATTGTAACATCCCAGTTCTGAGTGCCACCCAATGGTTCCTTGTACCCAGTTGGTCACATGGCCTCCAGAACATTTACGTGAATTCCAGTGGGTACAGACTGGTAGTGTAGGACTTGGGTGTGATAGTGGGAAAAAAATTCTCTCATTGGTAGAGTATGTAGAGGAATAACAAATAATAACCATTTATGAATGAAGTAATTCCAAAAAACAACAACCATTAGAAAACTGATGTAAACAAACAACCAGAAAACATATATAAGTGATTCATGTCACATATTTCTTGGAAAGATGACAAGAAATTCTTAATTATGAAAATATTGTACATAAATAAAATAAAAAAGAAAACATGTAAACTCTAGGAGCATCTCAAGCATCAGCTTGGTCCCATGCTCTCCCACTCCACATCAATCAAGTACCAAATGACGAAGTGTGTGTTCCCTTATCTATACCTGCAACCATATAATCTATTCAGGACCATTAGCATGACCAAAATAAGGTGTGAGATGAATCCCAATAGAAAACCACCACATGATATGCGCCTAACTGTTAGTGAGTATATATATATGGTAATAATGAAAATGTATCAATGATACTGGGAGTACACAAAAGTAACCAAAACATAATGTTTCCATTTACATTCATTTTCATTTAATGTTCTTCATTAAATCAAGTCTCACAACCGGTATCTCAGAATACTACCTAATAGGACCAAATCCAATATCATTCAATGGATTGTAAAATGCATCATAGACATTAAATATTTACATTAATCCTCTATGTAGCTCACACAGTCTAACCCATTTGGTTATTTAACACAAAAAAAGGTAAGACACGGTGAGGAAGAACTCAACATCAATTCCCTGTATAGTATTTTTTTCTATCTATAGAATCTCTAGGGAAGAAATCAGTGTCAGATCCTTATAGGGTCTTAGAATTTAAACTATAGAAACTCTAAGGGAGCTTTCACTATCAATCCCCCATCTAGTCTCTTATCGTGAAATATAACAAACACTATACGGAGGCACTCAATGTCAATTACACCTATGGTATAACTACACTGTGTTCTCATAGCCCTATGAAATTCTATCATGTATAAAAAGTATCCATAATCCCAAGGAAATATAAACTACTGAATAGATAAACAATTCAAATACGTATCACTAGTATTTAATAAGAAAAAATGTACATCATTTCCATCTTATCATGAAAATTAAAGAAAACAAGATATGCCTCATAGTAAACCTGGAAAAAATGGACCTGAACATTCAAACAAGGAAACACACCCATGGGTTGTTCCTTAATCATAAAATTTCATATAATACCACATCAAAAAACTCTTAATACAATAATCAAAACAAGTAAGATAAAATACGGTTTAATTTCCATAACCCAAAATACCCGAATCATGGGTAATGGACACATTGAAATATACACACAAAGACAAAGAACAAAAGGAATCCAACCACCATACAAGATGTTGAGTGATCAATATAGTTGAACCTTAGCCATCAAATTGAACTAGAACATTATATATCTACAAAAACATCAAAAAAGGTTAAACCTTGAATAACTTGTGGGATATAGGAAATCAAGAGGAGAGGATCAAGAAGGGGGAAGAACTCGCCGATGGGACTTCAACTCACCCGCCGATGTTCAGATCGGACCATTGATGGTGGTATGGTGGGTCAGAATAGATTTGTCACTATCGGTTTCTCCTGGATGAGACGATGCCAGAAGAAATTCAATCTGGGGATTAGACGCGACCTAGGTCTGTTTAAAAAAAATGAAAAAGTGCATTGTGTGCTCATTTAATGTAAATGTCATCTACATGAATCAACTGGACCCCAATTTTGGAGATCCCCAGGTCACCTCACATAACTATTTCTCAGCCGTTATACAACTATTACATGGATACCTGTGACAACCAGGTAGACAGAGTGTACTTCTAAGTACACGGCATGTAATTATAAAATTTCCAGCTTCTCCCCTTTTTCCTCAAAAAACCCTCAAAAAATATCCATACCTGAAATTATGGTCCATGTTCTTACAAAACCCCCCCACCTGGTTAATGAACATTGTTCATAAATTTCCTTAACACTATGGAAAATAAGAATGCTCAAACACCTTTGGCCACTGCGATCACACATTATCCTTCCTCTTCCATGTCTTGCGCTACACTTGGCTGTGATTCCACAACAGCCATACCTAAGGAACATATCAACCACAGATAACCTTCATACATTGATCAATAATCTAGATAGGACTCAACTTTTATGATGTGTCCAAATCCAACTCTAACTCCTCAGGTTGAAAAAAATGAGACGCACCAGATAATTAATTTTTTAACTAATAAATGTGGAAGATGTCATGAATATGTTGATACCGTCGAGTTAACTACAGCTGATAAAAAACTAAAACAAGTTTATACAAAACCTCAAATGGCCTGATGTTTCTTAGTGAAAGATATAAATTTCTCCTAATCCTTCGGTAACCCAACCTTGGTGTTATTGGTTTGAAAACGTGATCTCCAACCTTGAACTAGGGAGGTCGCATCGTCGATTGGCTTATGACATCTTCCATAACTATGTTGTTTCCATCCTCTTCTGAATCAACTCCAATTGCTCAATAGTCTCCCAAATAAGACATGGTTCTAGTGTAGCTACATCACCTGCATTAACTAACAAATGGGTGATCGAAATGTCCAACACTACAAAGAATCAAAATGTTCCATCTTAATAGTTTCGTGATTACAATTATTATAGGAAAACTCCACTAGGGATATCTATCTCTCCCAAGAACCATAGAAATATAGGACACATGACTGAAACATTTCCTCCCAAACCTGAATCGTATGCTCGGACTTACCATCTATATAGGGATATTAAGCTATACTCAGAAGTACTTGTGCACCCCAATCCCTCTATAGTCCCTGCCAAACATGAGAAGTAATGAGGGAATCCCAATCATAAATGATAGAATGTATAACCCCATGAAAATGTACAATATCTCTAATGTACAACCTTATCATCTCATCAAAAGTGAAGGTATCCTTGATTGTTAAGAAGTGTGATTCCTTTGTGAGTTTGTAAATAACAACCCATAACACATCATTCACTTAAGGAAATATTGGTAACCCTATCATGAAATCCATCATGACATCATTCCATTTCAACTTAGGAATGAATAACTCCTATTGAAGCCCTGCTGGTTGCTGATGATCCAACTTCACCTACTATCATGTGGACCATATAATCACAAAAAAAAAACAATATCCCTAATCATACATGGCCACCAATATTGATGGGGTAGATCTTGAAACATCTTTGTGACAGTAGGATGAACTACCCAAGATGAATTATGAATGTCTCGCTTCATCTCCTCACATCTTTCTGATGACACTGATACGTGTATATGAAAAAAAGATCTCTTCCTCCACTACGGTCCATCGTAGAGTTGGTTCATCTCATGACACACTCTTTCATAGGACTAGGGAATCTGAATCTTATAGCTGCTTCATTCGATCTTGAACCACTAGAGTATAGATAACAACTACATAAGAAAGAAATGTTTTCCACTGTCTTATGTGTAGCACCAAATTCATTTCATAGAATAGAGCCATGATCTTCCACTCACTACTGGCCTCTTGAACGACTAGTATCTGAGTCCTCCTTCTCAAGGCATCAGCCATTGTGTTGTCATTCCTAGGAGTTTAGGAATGCTCAAAGTCATAATAATTAAGGTACTCAACCCACCTTCGTTGTCTCAAATATAGATCATGCTAGGTAATGATATACATTGAATTTTTGTGGACGGTGAAAATCAAAACATTCTATCCCTATAGATAATGTCTTCAATAGTGAAAGTCATGAACAACTGCAATAAAATTGAGATCGTGTATTAGGTAATTTCTATCATGTGTCCCTAACTTCCATGACATATACGTAGTGACTCCTTCCCACTGCATAAGTAATACACCCAGTCTGATACCTGATGCATCATAATAAATAGTGTAGCCCTTGACCGACTCTTGAAAAACTAGAATTGGTGCTGATGTCAATATTACATTCAGCCCCTAAAAGGTAGAATCTAAGGAATCGGTGCACGAGAACATCACACCCTTCTTAGTCAATACCGTCAGATTAATTTCAAATATTGAAATGTCCTGTAAAAAATGCATGTAGTAACCATCCAGCCCCAGAAAACATCGTACCTTGAAGAAGTACTTCAGCTGCTCCAAGGAAACTACGGTTCTCACATTCTCTAGGCATAGAAATAATCATGTCTCTGAGATAACATGACCTAAGATGTGAATCTAGTTCATCCAAATGTGGAATTTTGAGAGATTATCATATAAATGATTATCTCTCAGTGTACTCAAAATGATCTCAAGAAGTGTGTCATGGTCATGCCGAGTGGGAGATTAAACCAAGATATCATCCATGAATATTACCACAAAAGAGTCCATGTGTGTATAGAACACTTAGTTTATCAGTGCCTTGCAAACTACAAGAATGTTCTTGAGACCGAATGGCATAACCTCATAGTCATTTAGAACATTCCTACTCTGAATTGCTGTAAGAGGTATATTTAAAAGTCTAACATGCAACTGATGATAATCAGATATCAGGTTAATCTTAGAGAACACCTTGTCTCCTTGAAGCTGATCCAAGAGATCATCTATCCTCGACTAGGGATATCAGTTCTGGACCATGAAATGGTACAACATTCGATAATCCATGCAATTTCTGAGGGTAAAGTCTGCCCTCTTCGAGAAAAAGTTAAGAGAAACCGAAAGAAAAGTATTAGGTCAGATGAGACACTTTTTCTGTAAATCCTCCAAATTCTTCTTGATCTCCTACAAATATTCTACAGCCATCATATAAGGAGGAATGGAAGATAATTCTACTCTTGGTAGAAATCTCCATAGATAAATATATTTCGTTTTCTGGAAGTAATCCTAAAAAGTCATTAGGAAAAACATCCATAGAATGATCTACCACATGAGGAATGTCCATCTATGACATCCCTTGATAATCAAGATATAGAATAGAAATATTTGTTTTAATACCTCTCAACCCATGATGCTCGTGTACAAATATTCTCTCCTTGACATCCAATTCACCCTTATGTATAAACATACCACCCAATGGTGATGCCAAACTCACCCTATGAAGATAGTAATTGACAACATTTTGGAAGGTAACTAACCTGCCCCTTCTGATAATGATGGCAAAGACCATCATCTCTATGACATAAATTTGTCAAAAGAAGTGATACCCACCATACTCAAGAGGGAACTCATTGCATTGACGAAAAATACCAATTATAGTCCCCAATAGAGTTTCCAGTGTCAAGATATTAGAAAATGTAAAGATACAAAGCAAAAGGATCTTCACAATAGGCACAAATATAAAGCTACGAGAAGCCCCTATTTCAAAAAGAGTTATTTCTAAAACCGAGGAAACCTAAATTGAACATCTAGCCGTTGATGGTGTGGGATCCTTTTCGTGCTATTTCTACTCTAGAACAAATGCTTATCCAATGCCAAAGGGATGTGATGATGTATGAGATCCTTGACCATACCCACATTGCGGTTGTCGATAACCCTATGTCTAACCTCTATAGCAATGACCATTACCTAGGACCGAATGATCTGAAAAACTCCAACCCCCAATCAGATTGGGGACTAGCGGTCCTACTATGGTATTAGGAGTCAAGACTGACCCTCCCTCAATAGATACTGTAAGGAGGGCATTGCAGAAATGTTGAAGATGTCCCATCTTGCTAAAAGATCTTCACTCAACCGAGTCTCTCTGGCACTGAGGTTTCTTATGTCTTCCCTTACTACTTTGATAAAAACAACATAGCTACATAAATCAAAAAATCCCACCTTATTGGTTCTCCATGCATAGAATCCTATTGTAACTTCCTCGTATATGTCTGAAGATTACCAATCCTAGAAGCTGAGCTACCTTGGCCCATAGCTCCAGAGTCTCTCAAGTTTTACATAGTGATCATCACCTATTTGACAATATAAGATATGGAAGTCAACCTGATAATGTTCACCAGGGATCAGATTTCATGACACATACCTTCTTCAAACTTCCTTTCAAGATATAACTCATCACCCACCAGAATGGGTGTGAAGCATGATAGCTCTGTGAAGCAAGAAGAATACTCCTTGAATGAGAGAGTACCTTTCTCCAAATTCTTGAATTCTATGGCTTGGTCGGCCCTCTAGGTATCCAGGTAGAGGTAGTCATAGAAGGTATACTAATTATCATCCCAATACATATCCAACTGATATCCCACCTCAGATATCACATCCCACTATCTCCATGATGAATCCTAATGAATGTAAGTAAGAAGATTCACCCACCTCTCTGGAGCCATATTGAGATGTTCGAATATAGAAATAATGGATTATAACCATGAAACTACATCTTGATGTCCTCCATCCACTGAGAATGTTGGAGGATATTGATGTTGTACACCCTATGTGATCTCTACCTTAGACAGGGTAGGAAGCAGTGTTCCTTTCAAGTTATGCGTCATCCTCATGAAGCCTTCACAGATCTATGACTTAAAACGCATTTATGACATTATGGTTGTTGCCAAGACAGGCATGATCGAGGGATTTGATGGTTGTCCTTGTTATATCTTATATGGTGTATGATTGTTTCCTCGTATCTAGCGTACAAGCAAAGAATGTCTCGGTGGAATGACTCTGCAAGGTCACGTCCACACCTCAGTTCATCATTATCAAGGAATGAAACATATAAGTGTAATAAATAACTTGATAAAGAAAAAATTCATGTTTTACCAAACAATGTTACATGGTGTGTATACCCTCTACACTGTGTGTTCCCTTAGGATTCTATATGGGCATGTACTCCTGCCAGAACTGTTCGTGTAAGACCCCTACACATGGTTGGTTTATCCAGTGACAAGACATGTACAAGAATTTTCCCTCCTTCCCATGTTCGTCTAACTGGAAAGAACTACACGCTTCCATCATAACAAAACTACATAGTATATTTATGTTAGACACGGAGTGTACTATAAGGAGTCTGCTGAACCATTATTTTAGTCACATAGCTAGAGACACAATCGATTTCCACACGACTTCTTCATGCTAGACACGACGTTTGTTACTTGATGTTCATCCACCCATGTCATTAGTAACATTGAAGGATACCTGGTATCTACAACATGGCATGAACTCCATGTACACAGAATGTTACAAAAAACATTTCCTAACCATGTGTATCTTCCCAGACATTCAGTTAGAAGGTCAAAGACTAGATGGCGTGTAGACCATGTACCAGGAATTAACATAATAAAATCATTTTCTTCTCGAATAGAAGGATACATGGCATGAATTAGTCATCCCAAAAAATGTATTCTGGGTTTTCCCAGATCGTAATTTTTAGAAATAACTCTTTAACCCCATGAAAACACTAAAACAAGCATTTATGTGATAAATTCCGATACATGGTGGACCATATTCCCCGTAAATCAAAGCATGGAATCTTATTCATGTCATATCAAAGCGGAATTCAGTTAAAGCCCAATATGATCGACCAAATTCAGATCCAAGAGGGCCCATAGAACTTTAGGGACCAATTTTTGGCATACATCCAAACTAAACATTGTGTATTTCAATAACTTATCAAAATACCATGCATTATTTCAGAAAATCTATCATAACAACATGAATATTTAGCATAAAATCTATCATAATAGAATGTAATTAGTAATGCACTATAAATGGAATGACATGAATCCATGACATGTGATCCCTATCAAGTTAATTTATGATTAAAGAGATGACAAACCATCATCTCATTAGGATTCAATATAAAAATAAAATCAATAATATCAATGATAACAACAAAAATCATTTGAATCACCGAACAGTGAAATCAAATCAACTGCAATAATTACAAAACAAGAAAAATATCAATAATCAAGGTAAATTGGTTATTCCATGTACACAAGTTAGATACTCCAAGGCACAACTTATTACCAACTATCCATTCCTTCTTATCCCTATTTATACAATCCAAGCATTTAGAAAATTCATAATAGAACTAGCCTATGATACCACTTTGTAACATCCAGATTTTGGGTGTCGCCCAAAGGGGCCCCGTACCCGTTTGGTCACATTACATAATGAACATTTCTTCGAATGCCAATGGCTTCTGACTAGTAATATGGGCCTTGGGTATGATAAAGGGGAAACTATACCATCATTAGTAGAGTATGAACAATGGAATAACAAATAATAATCAATATTGGAAGTAGTAATACCAAAAAAAGCAATCAATAGAAGGTTGAAGTAAACAAAATTGGAGCAGATATATAATTGATTCATGTCAAATTTGACTAAGAAAGCATCCAAAGAGTCACAATAATAAAAATATAGTACTATACCCATTTAAATAAGAAAACAAGTCAACTCTGGTAGCATCACGAGCCTCATCTTTGTCATATACTCTCAAACTTCAAAACAATCAATTATCTGATGAAGAACGGTGCATTCCCTCATCTATACCTACAACCATATAATCTATTTGGGTCCAAACGAATGTCCCAAATATGGAGTGAGATGAATCCTTGTAGGAAACCACCACATGATCCATTCCTAACTATAAGTTGTTATATATAGCAGGTAATAATTAAAATGAAAAAAATAAACTAGGATTACACAAAAGTAACCAAATCCTACTGTATCCATTAACATTATTTAGAATTTAATGTTCATCATATAATTCAGTATCACGATAGGTATCTCAGAAGACTACCTAACAAGTCCAAAAAAAAGATTTTATTTGTCCGGGAAGATGCATCACAAACATTTAATATTCATATTAAACCTATGGGTAGCACACACAGTCTATCCCCTCTGGTCATGAAATGCAATAAAAATGCAACACTATGAGGAAGCACTCACCATCAATTACCCCAATGGTCAATCCTGAATATCTATAGACTCTCTAGGGAAGCAGTCAATATCAGTTACCCATTTGGTATCATTACATAAACTATAGACACTATGATGTTCCACTCATCGTCATTCCCCCATGTGGTCTCGTAGCATGAAATCGAATAGACACTCTTAGGAGGCACTCTACATCAATTCCCCCATACTGTTTAACTACACCATGTTCTCATGGCCCTGTGCAATTCAATCATGGCTAAAATTTATCATACAAGATTAAAAAATCTAAACAACTTCTTGGAAAAAAAATTCCAAGGCATATTACATGTAGTTAACAAGCAAAAAACCCCCAATTATACCATCTTATCAATCAAGGAATGTAAACAATATATTCCTCATAGGAAACCTGGACTAAACAACACTAAACATTCAAATAAGGAAACACACTCATGGGGTGTTCCGTGAATATAAAATTTCCTATAATATTCTATCTACAAACTCTTAACCCAATAATCAATCTTATCTAGATAAGGTAGGGTTCAATTCTATAACATGAAATACCCAAAACTTGGATAATTAAAAAACTATTATATAAACTCAAATACAAAAATCTAAATGAATGAAAACACCGACCTAGAAATTGTATGGTCGATATAGTTGAACATTATATTTTGAATCGACTAAAAACACCATAAATTGAAAAACATAAAAAACATTAAACATTGAATAACTAGAGAGAGAGAGACAAATAGGGATAGAGAGAAGAAAAAATATAGAAGATAATATATAGAAGATATAAGAACTCACCGGTGGGATCCCAATGCACTCGCTAGAGTTCAGATCAGACCATTGATGGTGGAATGGTGTCTTAGAGAAGAATCATCACTCTTGGTCACTCTTTGATGAGATGCAGCCAAAAGAAGATGAATCTAAGGATTAGATGTAACCCAGCCCGATTAAATAAATAAAAGAAAAAGTAAATGATATGTTCATAAAATTTTCATGATATGTACAGGTCTCAACTAACCCCTACATTAGGGGGCCTCGAGGACACCTCACACAACCACGTCTCGGCCATTAGACGACATGTACATGGCTACCCACAGTTACTTGGTACAAGACCTATACTCTTATGAACATGGCATGTACTTATAATATTTCAATATAATCCACTTTTTCCTCAAAAAACCTTAAAACAAGATCCATAAAAGAAATTTAGATCTGGTTTCTTATAGTGATAAACATGTGAGAATGTAACATGCCTCAGGACATGATCACATTCCTATAAGTGAATCTTCCCAACATATTCTGATAGATCAAAAAATACAGGAACATAATAATAATTCCATTAATGAATGATCAAACCAACATAATTCCAAGGAAACAAAAGTGGATTCTCATATTACACCTCCCTTTCAAGAGGTACTTTAGTCTATTCCAAAAGGGAATGCATATTTGGACCATGATCATATTCCTGATCCAACTAGGGTCCAACAATATATATTGGAACATGCTTTAGGGATGGATCAAATTCCTAACAAGAATGAATAGAATTATTTTCCAAATGATCCAGATCAGGATCATTTTTTAATCATGAATGTGCCTGAATTTGTGAAAATAGAACACACCTTGGGAAAATCTCCTAATCATTTCAATAATGATATAAATAATCGGAATAACTTAGTAGTTTTTTAGCAGCATGATCGTACACCATAATAATATGAAAATTATATATATGTTTTGGATTTCATTATTCAATAAGTACACACCCCTTCACAATCCCAATAGGTAGATCAACATATCCTGACCATAATGCAGGACAAGGCCCATACTACTAATCTTCTCAATGCTAGTGTCCTTTAGGTTATTCAGGACACATCCTCAACACCATTGGAGTCCCTAAACTTCTTTATTGTAGTGAAATTATAATACTTTCATTACTACAATAGTCCTCCTTGTGTTAGTGTGGAGATGGATCATAAGGACCTTACACAAAAAATCCATTTTGGTGAACCTCCCCAAAACAATATCTCCCATGGGAAATGAAATCATCCCTTTGTCTGTACACCTCCATATTTGTTTTATAATAGTGACACTCATATCCCAAATAAGGTACATATAGATCCATTAGTTTTTGATGATTATACTATTTATTTTGACATAGGTAAATAATGAGCTCATTTTATAGATCATATCGGATCTAATAGGTAGAAATAACGAGTGGCAAGAACATGGATTGGGAATGCTCGGGCTAGGTGGTCACTACAACACAATGCCCCAACTTCAATAGTTCCCAAGCACCATGGATTGGGATATTGGATATCCAAAATTATTTAATATATGAACCCTCAATATATTAGGAAAAAATTAAAATAAAAAATACTAATGTTTCAAGCACCAAGACAACTTCTCATAATGAATTATCTCACTTGGGGATGTCATTGCACCAATCTTCCACCCGAGCACAGTTTTGACTAATCAAGGATATTGTGTTAGTAGCATCCATAGTGTCCATCATGGAGAATAATTCCCCCCATATTCTAGGGTAATATATAAAAATACCTCCAAACATCTGATCAGAAATTCCTGATAAGATTCAGGACATTCCCTCAACAGCTTCTGGATAACACCAACTTGCTCAACTAGATCCATTTATATCTCAATCCTAATTTCCAGGATCATTGTACTCAAATAGGACCCTAGAGACGTCATATTTTATTACAAATATTCCCAACCCCATTGTTCAATGGTAGTTTATAAATTTATTCCCTTGTCGAGAATCATCATGCCCCCGACATGAGTAATTAGATTCGAAAAAAGGACCAGTCAATTATAACAGTGGCCCAATATGATCCCCACCCCACATGGCTAGGGGGATTTTCATCATCATCAACATAGATTGAATCATTATTCTATAGCATGCGAGGAAGAAATAAATGGTTGGCATCCCAAAACTCCCCCCACTACAAGACAATCCCTTGTTGGTTGGGGCTCGTTCGATAATTTAGATTGGTAACTCCTTCAATGTTACTATTTTTAATCCAATGTAGGAAGAGAATTTGATAAAGGAAATAAGAAACCATGAGGGTCACAATCCATAATGTCTCAACATAGACAATGGTTTGAAGGATAACACTGATAGAAGTTGTATAGTATCAGATTGTTATGTGCAAACCAATTGAATAACCAGCAATGATCGATATGACATTGTGAATGTCGTCACAGTCAACATGGAAGATATTGATCAAAAATCATTTGAAAAGAATGAAAAATGGAAAAAAATACATTAGGATGAGGGTGATTTGGATTTACCAAATGAGGCTATATTCATGTGGAACTAAAGATGTCTACAAAAGATGGAATCCTCAAATATCAATCTACTAGCTCCGTGATAGAATTTCACTAAGGTGATGGGTAAAACCACATCCCAATCACCTCCCATATGAAATGGGGTTCCCCTGGATGAAATATTGTCACAATATGAGGTTAAATAAAAACTCTCTAAAAAATAAAAGAGGATTTAATCAGATAAAATATCTATAATGGCTATCATATTTAAGAAAATATGATTGTTCTCCTTCCCATAGATTATCCACTAGAATGAGATACATATGAGAATAATTTTGGCTATGTGTATAGACATGAAATAAACATAAATAATGATGTCGGAAATTATCGTTACTTCCCTACATTGTGAAAAATACATTTCTCTCTCAAGTAAATCCATTCAATTTTTGGTAAGAATTGAAAATTGGTAGTAGATAAAAGGTGGGAAACATCGTTAACCCCTGCCTACATTCAATAGAAGGGAGACAACTCCAGAAATAGTTCCCCAATATTTTATAAATGTTATTATGTCCCTGGTTTCTCAAACGTAAGCCGGGGAAGGGAGACACTCACCAATCCTTCCTGAGAGGAAGCCATATCCCAATTGGGTGGATGACACTTTTCCCCTACACAATCTTAGAAATCCTACCTTCTCTATATTTAAATGTGAGGGTGATCCTAAAAAACATCTCACACTCATTGTATCTCCATGAGGGACAATTTTGGGACCTCACGATCATTAGGGGAAACAAAGTTGAGTTGTTTCATATATACACTAATAGGTACTTCTGTCAGGAATAAGAGTCTGCCGTTAGGATTTGTGTCATGATGGGAAGACCTTTGTCATAAAATCATTTATCATTTTAGATCAATACGGGATAAAATGATGATCGTAAACTTTAAAAAGTGCATATAATTTTCCAATGATAGGGTTTATGACTTCATAGAAAGGTGAAATGGTTTTAACTACTCACCCATCATCCATCTCTCCAAATATCAACAGCTAGAACTCTATGCTAAAAATATTAGGGATGAATCATAGAAACCTGTAATTCCAATTAAATATTTAGGTTTATTATGAATGTTTATTAAAATTAACCGACATTTAGAAGAAGACATCCAATAGGCCTAATCCAAAAATTGACACATTCCTACAACATAACAAAAAAGTATATCCAAAGAATTTTTTGTATCTATAACTATCAATCCAGTAGCAGCACCTCTCCAAATACCTAATCAGTCCCTAAATGTCCCAGTACCTCTTATAAAGTAGTGATTACAACAAAATCACCAAAGGGAAGAACCACAAAAAAATCATCATAGCCACGGATTTTAGGAACATATAAACAAAGTATACATATTTAAAAATGAACATGTCCATGGGTAATTCATTACATCCATGGTTAATACACTACTCACACTTCCACAACCTAGGAGTCTAGAATAACTGAAACTCATTTTCCTTCTTGTTTACTAAACCTTCCATAGAGGGTTGGGTCATTATATCCAGAACTAATTTGTCTTTAAGGGATTTCATCAAGATAAGGCTGACTCTAGAAAAGTGATTCTAGAAAAATACCTAGAGGATGTGGATTGCATAACCATCATCTTGCTAAAAAAATAGGACATTTGGAAGAATCTATCGGCCAGACATGAGAAAATATTTATCAATTAGATCACTCGATATCCAATGGATCGATCCCACAACACTTGGAAAGATCATTTGTAAAGAACCACGATAGCACCAAAACCAAATTGGGGATCATCAAATATACATAAAAATGTTTCCATGATAACTAAATGTATGAAAAAACCAAATAGGAACAGTCATATTCTCTTCCATTTAAACCTTAACTCTCATTGATTTCACCCTTAAAACATTCAGGAAATTTTAACCAACCAAAAAAATAGAATCTTCATTTGAAAAAGATTTTAGATATTGTTATTTCAATTCAATATAATTGTAAAAAAACTTCCATGATGACAATTTTTTCCAAATGAATGAGTTTCTCAAAGATAACTATGTATAAGCTAGAGTTGAGGATACAAGTGACAACAATGATGTGGTTAGAAACAATATTAGTCTTGAATCCCTATGGATATTTCTTTTGTTTTTGAGAATCATGGGATAAAATAATATCAAGCCTAGAAACTATAGGTAGGCCTATCAGAACCCTTTTGTAGTCTTCTGCACCTTATTGTTTTATATCAATGATTAGTAGTTGTCCAATCTGGTCTACTTGAGGAATAGGGGATGCAATAAAAAATTGAACCACTGGAAAATGATACTCCCTCTACCTCTGCACAAGAACTAGGTTCGTCCATCCAAAATAACTTTGTTCTTATTCTTCATGTTTATGAGTCACGAAATATTAGGATGTGCTAACCTCTTGGAAAAAAATTAAATGTTCCTAAACAAGAGGAGGTAGTCCAATCTAAGCTAATAGTCCTCGGTGTGATCTGTCTTTCTAAATAACTCATGGGGGGAACTTGTCCAATTCCTCTAGAGCCCATAAGTGTTCGAGATAGAAGTCATTACAACCGATATATATCAATTAGGTACCATGGAATTAGAATTCAACATCTTTTTCTCATTCAATGATCATGATCAAGATGTTACCCTTCATGGACACATCAGACTCCTATATGTCTTAAGTAGACTCAATAATGACAATGTTTAATGAAATATAATTGATAATATTTATGGAAATAATCTTATCTTAGTATGAGACTTAAATATTTTGGGATATTTTTAATGGTATTTGTCTCCCACTAAGCTACACACCCATGGGTATGATAAAAGTTAAAAACTTCATCTCAGGAAAATCTCATGCTTGAAGCCCATTTTTTAGATCTTATATCATAAACTCTGTATATTATAATCCTTAAAGACACTGTGTATAACATCATACATTAAAGAAAATGTCACCATATCAACCTTATGATACCTTCAACATTCCACCATAGTCTAAATAGTCTTGTTAATTGAAAAATCATCATACCACATGGTGATAGTTCCCCCTTTCAAAAATTCGAGAAAAAATATGTTGAAGAAGACTTCTATAAATAGGGAAGAAAACAAACCATAGTGGGTGTTGTTAAAAAAATTTCCACACTAAATGGTTTTGGTAATCCCCCCTGTGAAACCCTAGAGTATGTTCAAATGTGACTATGTGTTCCCCATAAACCTAGTCAAGGTCATTGATTTCATCATGGAGTTCCTAGCCCCTCTTGTACCCCGTGAATATTTCGATTACTACAGTCTCTGATATTTGTCCGCAATGACTCAGTAAATAGGGGGTTATAATGTCTCTTCTCTTGTCCTCTCTCACCATGATAATGATAGAAGGACCCCCATAATTCTATCTTTGTTGGAAAATGTCTCCACAGATTCTTTGATTGAATAATATGACAATGTCCTCCAGAATTCTCCTACAATATTAAAATAATATTTCACCACCACCATCGATGGCCATATTCATATAAATCAGAAAACAAATTAAGACCCACCACCTATATATATTAGTTCTTAAATTCCCCTCAAACAAAAAGAAATTTACCTCACATTTATGATGATACAACAATATGTTTTTGTGTGGAAATAAAAAAAATGTCTGGACTAAACTAAATGTGGATAAAAAACTTCTTGGGATACAAGATTAGCATCGAGGAATAAATTTGGAATCTTGGAGGTCACACATCTATCATGGAACCATTATAGAGGAGGATGTTGACAAGTTGATTGAAGCCAACTTTTTTTGATAAGGGAAATTCGCAAGATGTATTTGAAAACATTGTCCCTGTCAAGATGAATAATTTGAATATTAGGATCTACATTGATTTTAGATACCTTAATCAACATTACCTAATAAATTATTTTCCACAACCTATTAGAGAACTGATGATCAATTCAACTATTGGTTTCTATGACCTTTCATATTTTGATGGGTACTCAGGGTACAATCATATAAAGATGTACCCTAGTGATGAAATTCCACTACCATACGAGTTTTTCAGGGGAATTTTTTATATTAGTTCATTTCATTTTAAATGAGGAATGATGGTGCCACATATCAACCTTCCACACACCATATCATTAAGCTATTCCTAGAAATGATATCAGAATGATTTTTTGATTACCTAGTGGAAAAATTTGGACAGTGGTGTGAACACGTCAGAGACCATCATATAATTTTTGCCAAGCTGCGACAACTTTGATTGAAGTTGAATCTACTAAAAAATTTCAAGGTAACAACTGTGAAATTACTTGGTTTTGTTGTATGCAACTGTAATATTTAGTTCGACCCTGAAAAGAATAGTTAAATATTATTCAAGTAACCCCACAGAAATATCAATGAATTTAGTGGGATCTTGGGGCACGTTTTTTACATCAGGGTGCTCATTTCCAACCTATATGGTAATAATCTCCCCTTAACTAAGATAATTAATATGTGAAACACCTTCCAATTGGACAATGTTTACAAATAATCCTTCAACATTATCATGTCGTACATGTTTTACCCAACATTCATGATTCCTCTGGTGTATGGGAGGACACTCATCCTATATGTTTCTATCATATATTTCTCTTCGGGTTCCCTTATCACACAATATAATGATGAGATTATTTATAATGTTTTCTATTTCTTTAGCTGGGTTATTATAGGTACTCAGACTCAAAACATTTATGTCGAGAAGAACTAACTTAGGCACATCTTCATAGTGAAAAATATGTGTCATTAAATGAGAAACCACAAATTCCAATTAGTATCTCGTATTTATCATCTCAAGTAAATCCTTTTTCAATAAATGATGACTAGGAACATGGCTCAATGGGATGCCATTATTTTCTAATATGATATTATGTTTTTTCCAAATGAGTAAGTGAATTGACAATCCCTAGACTATTTCTTCATAGAACTTCCATCCCCAAAAAATATACCAGAAGACTTCAGGAAACTAGATGTAGATGAATTTTATGCCTATGACACTGCTTATATATGTGATGGGTAATTTGATGGTGACACACAATGTCCTATTGGAACAATGCTAGAGAACCCAAATCCCAACTGGGTTGGATTGGGGATTTTGTTTGTCTCTCCTAAAACGGAAGTTCTACCATAATATTTCTCACTATTTAAGGGTATTACAAATAAAAAAGTAGAATACCAAGCCCCGAACACTGGATTAGGACTTTCCCTATAGCTACAAATAGCCTACCTTAAAAAAAGTGGAATCATAGTTAGTGATAATGATGTTAAATGAAGAATATACTATCAAAAAGTAAAAAATAGAACCTATCATTATCTATGTCACGAGATTATTAGAATATCACACATTAAAACACACATTGAATCATGCTTCCTGATCATAGAATTCCTGCATAGACATGTTGGCCAATGCTCCCACCATCTTGAACGATCCTGAACAAGAAGAAGTAATCTTCGCATCACACATCGGAGAATGGTCTCTTCAGTAAATGTATATTATATTAATGGTGTAAATTAGTAAAACACCTCCCCATATTTTGATTCACTAATACTCACCCTTTAATGGATGAAACCTATAATTAGATATCTAGACAATGAGTCTCTCCTAATAGATTGGGATGGAAGAGAACATATTTGGCATTTTGAAAAAAAAATCAACCTGTATGATGGCCCAAATGTGAAAAAACCCCTCTATAATAAGGTCTTCGATGAGATCCTCCTCTGATTCAAAGCAGACGGAGAAATTTCTTCCATAATGGATGATGTCAATGTTGGCTACTGTTATGTCCATCAATCTAGGGCTAGGCTCTCGCACAACGTCAATATGATAGGATATTACTAGAAAACCATGATACAAGAATACATAAAATTCACCAGGAAATTTCATGCTTGACAAATACATGAAAAATGCATCCAATAACAAAAAAAATTTCTATATATAGATAAATATTCACATCCATTCCTTATATGGGAATTGAAGTTGTGGGGAAAAATCCCCTCTCCATAGCTATGAAGTTCGAGCACATCCATAATTTTTCATACTTCTATTCCTGGTGAGATCATGTTATAACCCTCATGGATGTTGATAATAAGAATATAATCATCTTATTTAATTCTCATATCAATATAGGTTTGGGGTTACTCACAAAATATTGAGGGACAACAACATGACCTTCTGTTCGGTGGAATGAATGAATCTATACCAGGATTACATGGTCAAGTCCAATCAACCATCTCATTTTCAGGCAGTAGAAAATGGATAGATATACTTTTCAATAATACTATAATAAATATAATCTAGAAATTTCTGGGCATGGAAAAGTAGTCTTGGATATACAAACTCCTCAATTCTGTATGGGCATACTATACCACCACACACACATCTACACAAGCCATTCCACACTCATTGGTGTACAGGACGAATGAAATATTACCCACATAAGTCTATATTACTTCACTCAGAATTTCAATTTATAGAGAAATATAATATTATGATCAATCAAATAAGAATATGTATTAATTGGAATGACTTGATGAGAAGAGGATGCACACACTGCACAATCTGGGAATTCGTAAATACCAGATATCTTGGGCCTTAAATAAAAAGTTTCACCTCTATTTATTCCTTCGACGATAACTTGTGTTGGACCTGAGAACCCAAATGATACATAGAAATAAGACCCTAAAATTGGAGACCATATAGGAAGGGACTAATGTAATAGATGAGTTTTATCATGATGGAGACCATTCACTGGGCACAATGTATGAGGAGTGTTTCACACGTCATAAAAATGTGAGTATTCACAAAAAATAATTTTCGTAAGTTATAAGATTGGGAATCCAATTCAAAGAAAGTCCCACCATTCATTCTATTCTCATTAAGATAAATAGTATGGAGTTATTCATTTTCATAACATGTTAAGGAAATTTTTTTCCAAATAAAACTATGCATGGCTTGATTCATGTCATCATTGGATACAAAGTGATGCATGAACCTCTATTCTAGGACACATCCAAAGGATTATTTTCCTTTCACAATGGTTAATACAATGTCTTTATGGAATGATCTAAAACTACATTCACCCAGAACAATCTCTTTATGAAGGTTGACCCAATTTCTTTACCGTATGACGTAAAACTACAGGCATCATGGAATTCCATCTCCATTCAAGTCTATTTTCCTATATCCTTACTATAGAATTTTTTACTGAATGGTTCTCCAGGATATAAATATCGATGTATTCCGATTTTTGAAGAGACACCTTGGGACACCATAATCAAATATCTAGTTTTAACCACTACATGATATGAAATTCCGTTATTGTACCCCCTTATATCATAACATTGTACATGGAACCCATGTCATTCCAAATTTCTCACATAAAACATAGCTCATGTGAGAATTGTAATTGTGCATGGACATACCCTCACAAAGAACCCATAGTGGTTCACAAAATTTTTATTATATGTTCTCTTCAAAATATGTTAAAATTCATGGTCGATGTTCTTGCCACATGATATTAAAATCTACAGTTTTCAAAAACTTCTTTTGGTTTGATTTTTATTCTCATGGGATATGATGTAATGCCCAAACTTACAGTCTTGATACGAACATCAATTTTCTTATCATTTGGCATTGGTTCGCCGCCATCCTTAGTTCAGGATGTGAAACTAAATTAAATATACATAACATTTTAGGGACTAATTATCATATTTATGAAATACATAGTTACACCTGAACATCCAATCACTGTACCAAATGAAACATTTCCATTTATTCAGAACAGTCTCACTTTTTCCTCAATGCATGACATCAAACTATATATAAAAAAAATAACTATGTGCTTTTTGATTCCTATCATCACAGGATATGTAGTGAAGTTAGGATATACAATCCTAGGACCATATAAAATGGTCAATGGAAATAATTCCCACATCTATTTATGGGTCAGACCTTTGTAGAGTATTTAGCATTCAAGAACTACATGTGACTTGATTCAAGCCCCATAGGATACATAGTGACACCTAAATATCCATCTCCAATACCAGTCACAATAACAAAAAAAACAATTCCCCTCACTAGATATGGGCCACACTTGTATAGAATTCTTCATTTAGATCATCATGTGGATTTATTCTCATCCTCAAATGGTACATAGTGATGTATGACCTGACATATTTTGTCTCAAGCATGTCATTTTCACACCTTCACAACATTTACCACATTCTAACCAAATAGAGTTAAACTATAAGAAACTACATCCATAACACAAGATATTAAATATCATTTAATTAAGACCACACCAAATTATGATAAACTACAAAGAATTATGTCCATAGAACCTGTGTTAAATTTCATAGGAGTATGTCCCTATCCCATTATGTTAATACTATATGGAGGAACATATGTACCCACTAAAAGGAATTAAATTAGGAACACTATCACCCATTTTTTACCTCTTATCAATGGACCAAAATAGACATACCTCAGCAGCCCAGATAATGCGGTGCTTCCACTATATTATAAATAACTTCAATACCTAATTATCATAACATGACAAGGGTGTCTCGAATCACCGATACCTTCCATTTACCTTGGAATGTATTTTTATATTCAAATAACCTTTTATGACTATTCATCAATTCCCACGGATCCTGTGTATGAACCTATGCTCGTCGATCGAATGCATCATTCTGAAAGAGAACATTTCAACCCTCATGTGGCCTGAACTCATTGAGACATCCCTAAATACCTCCGCATGTTAGATCCAATACTTTTATATATATCTACTATTATTACTCATGATCCAAGAACCTGAATCCTTGATTTAAAAAAATTTCATCACCTGATTAAATGGATGTGGGGGTGGCCTTATCCATAGGTATTCTAATTAGGTTCTTGGGTAAAATCTCCCATATTAGTTCCATGTGGGTCGTGAACCTAAACATCACATACTTTGGTCAATGCTACATCACCATGTAACTGAAATTTCAAATAGTACAAATCTCAAGACCTTAATATACTAAATAAAGAGACACAAAACATTCTAGGTTAAAACCCACAAAGGATAACATAAGAAAAATTCAAGTCTCCACCTGATGAACTTTTAATTCTCAAAGTATTGGAAAAATGTATGGAATGAGTTGATAAGGACTAAAAGCTCATAAGGTCTACCTATTATACCTAATTAAATAAAATAACAGTTTTCTAGACCCCATAGTCTAGAAAAAAGATAGAATAATTAGTTTTCAATGATCTTATCCATGATAATACTTTTGTTAGGCAGTGCAACAACTTTTAGGGTACACACACTCTCCTTGGATTTTACACATTACCCCAATCAAACATAATGATTTGGGGTGTCTTGGATAATCACAACCATAAATGGATTTTTAAGATAGATATCAATCTTTAGGTACCCTTTTTTGACTATGAATACATTCCCATGGATCCTACATACTCTCCTATAGATGTTAACCGAATGTTTTACTCTAAAAAGGGACATTTTGATCATTGTGATCCCTTCCATCATCATTGAATCACTCAATACCCCAGTGTGTCAGAACCTCTCCATGTATTAATTCCCCTTATCATCCTCTTGACTCAATCACTCTGGTTCATAATTTATAATTCTCAAACTATACTATACATGAAAATATTTATATCCTTGAAATTATATCAGAATGTTTATACTCATTCTTAATGATGGACTGAGACACTTCATTACCTAGCCTTTGATATCCCACACCTCATGATTCAAAACAATAGGTCATAGTGATTGTGCATCATGATATAAGAGGTAATTGTCCTGGTTTTCCAAAACCCTTCCTAGATATAATTCATTCAATATCCACCATCATCACATATAAGTTAAATTATTCACAAACCATTCATGTCCTTTAGATATTAGTGGAGATCATCTTTCTATTGGAACACCATCAACCCATAAGGGCATTAACCCTTATCTAAAGGGATAAACTATCTACTAGAATGAATGTTCAATGATTTTAAGCCTTAAAAATACCGCGATAGAACCCGACATCATAGAATGTCATCGAACATACATAACATGACTGAAACCTCCCATATTCATGGAATCAAACATTCAGGTTATAATTCACATGGCCCATTTTACAACTATCCTAGAGGTTCTAGATTCCCTATTATTTCTCCCCCAACTGATATCACCTCTATGAATCTTCTATATCCCTTGGAAAACATAACTATCATAAAGAGACCCATTTCGTGACTATACATGTGTTCCTATGGATCCTGCATATGTGCCTTTGGTGATGAACCAGATGTGTGACTCAGAAAAAATATATATTCTGATCCTCATGATCCTTAGAAACATCACGATAGAACCCAACACTCTTAATGTTTTAGGTCATTAATAGCATGTGTTCATAATATCCCATGATCATTTAGAAGATATATACTAAACTACACTAAAAAATTGAACCATAAGGTATTAAAAAAATTACCTTAATGTAAAGACTCATTAGGATTGAGCTAAAATACCATTAACTCATGAAATTTTAGGTCTGAGCTAATAAACCATAATCTAATTATATATATGTTTTGGGATTTAAGGCTTTAATCTAAAGAAATATCACATATGAGCTAACAGACCATAAAATAATCTAATAGAGTGTTAGAGCTAAAAGACATTAAAATAATATGACATCATGTTTGAGCTAAATTATATTAAACTAAATCAGTATCAGTTCTGAGCTAAAATACAATATAAAGATGTGATAGACTATCCCAGGTACAATATCATAAACTAATGAAATTTAGGATCTATGTTAAAATAACATAAACTAAATGGATATAAGGTATAATATAAAATACTATAAACTAAAGCAACATTAGGTCTGAGAAAAAAGATCATAAATAATGAAATAATATTTCGGAGCTAAAATACCATAATCTAAATCAACTTTTAAGTCCCATATAAAAGACCTTAACATAATGAAATATTTGGTTGAAGAAAAATTACCTTAAACTAAAGAAACTTTTAGTCTTATCTAGATGGACATAAACTAATAAAAATTAGAAATCTAGTCTACACTAGCTTATAAGGCTCTCCATATAGATTTAGAGAATTCATGTTATGCTCTCTAAGCCTATCATCTTTGGAAAATAATTGAGAACAGTCCCATTGGGATATATATTTTACTTGGAATTTGAAATATATTCATCAATATGGAATTCCATATTTGTGGGAATTCATGAGTGTTTCCTCAAACAAATCTCAAGATGAAGAACTTAATACATTCTTGATTTTAGGAAAAGGACATATATTTCAAGAGAATCACATACTATTAGAATAATGTTATGATAGGCACATCATGGAAAAATAGAACCAGGATAGAAAAAAAAGAAAATTATGATTTTGGAAAGTCTATTAGTATTATGTAGAAAGCTGGGGAGATGAACTTTCACATTTCATAGTCTCTATTAGTATCCAACCAAAATGATATGCATTTAATGGGATAAACTATGACAAAATATGACCAGTTATTCCAGAAATATCAGAATTCCTATGATGAGAAGCATTGATTGGACGTTAGAGGGCCACCCTGCCCAATTCGTCAACTTCTTCTCTACGAAGAGGAGCTTCATCCAAAATTATAAACTCCCCATGTGTCTTTTGATAAGAATAAAATAATGACAAACATGTAGAGAGATTATAAATGAAATGATCGATGATTTTCTCATATGCCCACATTTGTGTGTTCTATAGATCCATCTGTGTTTTTAGATTAGACACTATTCAACCACCCTGATCCAATTCCTCTGATATCTCCCTCATATATCTAGAAAGAAGATCTCCATACAAGATTCCATGTAGATCCCATTTAATCATGGACATATCTCATTGTATCCATAAAAAAAATTCATACTTCTATATATAAGGTGGTAGTCAAATGCATCCTCCCTTGAGTTCTATAATAATTGATTAAGGCGTTCCCAAGGGTAATGAAATACAATAAGGGGTTTTTGTGTTCAAGGCATGATTTTTTTCCAAATATGTCTATGTCTCACTAAATCCTCTAAAATCAATGGATTTGTAAAGACATATGGATGTATAATTAAGAGATCCAAGGAAAATGGATTAGAGGAAGCGACATATACTCATCCCCCTGCAAGTGTATCACCTATGGCATGTGCTGGAAGAATGATCTCCTTAGTAGAGTTTGATCGACTATCAAAATTACCATCATTAAAGTGGGGTCACATTCTTAACACATTTATTAGGATTTCAATTAATTGCAACGATGCCAAAGAGTAAGGATTTGGTGATGAAATATGATCACCCACATGAAGAACTAATTGACCTAACATACCATTGGGATAATTTGTACCAATCTCGGGCATAATCATGGGTATGGGAAACAGAATCCCTAGTAATAGGATGTATGGTCTCATCCCTAGTTTCATGATGTGATAGCATATTATAGAATTAAATAGTGAATCTAGGAATTCATTTCACTCAGATAAAGACCAATTATAAGGGAGAAAATCTCTAAATGAATTCAAACAATATAAGGAATTTGTAAGTTGTGTATGGATCATATGTGATCATCTAATCTACCCTGGCCATGAGAACCCAATCCCAAAGGGACATCATGTAAGATCCATCATAAAAGGAACCAATGTCATCATTAATAATTAGTCCACCTAGAGCACGAAAGGTATAAAAATCAAAGCTTTCAGATTGATGCAGTGACCCATCAATCTCAGTAGGGATTACATACATTATCCTATCTCAAAAAATGTTCGTTAATATTTTAAGGGATGGGGAATCTATAATCCTAGAATCATTTTAGTACTCAAATCAATGTATGTTCTCCCATATCGAACCACATAGGAACTTGAGAGGCATAGAAGGAATAATAATATGAGTATAAGGAACCACCTTTCCTCAGGACATGCTACCATGATCAATGTGATAAAATTGATTCCTAAGAATGCATCCCCTACTGGTAAATGACACCCATTTTGGTATATAGTAATAAAGCCTTAAAAAACTTGGTCTAGAGAAACCTTTGGGATCACCCAGTAGCTACATGAGGTGCAGTGCCTCACTTCCGAAATCACACCATATGAGACAACACTATCATATACCTGATGGGATGGGAATATATGGGGATGAATAACAGTTTTCCTATCTCCACAAGTAGAAAAAAAAATTATACATTCTATGAATGAAACAATAAAGCACACCATCAGTTATCTCTTCAATATCTCTTTTATGATAACTATCATCCCCCTCCCTAAAACTGGGTTTGGTAAAGGATAGTCAAAAACATCTATTATAGAATGTAATTGATAATACATCTCTCTAATATGTTTTATATTTCCCAATAAATTAATATACCATTAGTTGATACCCACATCGTTGTGAGGAATATGGAATGTTTTGTTTCCAAGACACCAATGACTAATCATTTCCCAGATAAGGTGAAGATGTTGATAGATGATGAATTTAGAGATTGACCTGGCTTCATCAATATGGACCATGTACATATCATCAATAAACTCCAAATATCTTTTCCTCTGCCATATTTCCCATGATGATTCATGGGAAAAATTTCCACTAGGACCAAGATCTCAGTTGAAATACCATATGTGGATGGAAGTGTCTATGAAATAGGTAAGTATATTCCCATATAATTGATATATTTTTATTTGGGTGAATTCATGACCATCCGAACTCATAGGGGAGTTTTACGAATAGTTAGATAATCCCAATGAATGACCGATAACCAACTGAATATCATCAGAAATTACTATCTGAGAAAAGTAAGGGGAACCGAACACCCAACGACATGGAATATTAATGTATAGGGGATGTATGGAGGTATCATCATAAAAACCAAACTCGTATGGAGTGACTCATTGAGGCTAGGAGTATTCCCAAATCCAAAGTGAGAGGAAACCCATTAGGCCCTCATTAATACTATACACATGGTAGTGGGGGACAACATTATGATATCTATAAGTCCAAGAGATTTGATTGGCTATAACTGATGTATCAAAATGAGAACCACATACCATATAAAAATAATTATGTAGAGAATGTTCAAAGAATAATATAATTATTATTTATTCATTATGAGGAAAATCGACATCATACACATCACATGACTCTGTAGGGGATTGATGGACCACATAATGAGTTTTAGAATCACTTGACAGATCGAGGAATCATGGATAATATAACCCACTATTGAATTATAAGAACCACATTTCCAAATTATAGACAAGTGACCACATGACATGAACATGGTCACGTGAGTCCCAAGTGATTGAATGAACATTCCAGAAGACCCTGTGATATCCTCAAGCCAATTTCATCCCTATTATTCTAATTTAATGAAATATCCAATGTTTTATTCGAGATTGGATCCAAAAATATCAAATATTTATAAAATTTTATGGGAAAGATCTGATTATAAGAAATTATGACACTAACATCCAACAATCCACGTGATCCTGGTTTTGGGCCTGATCTCACAATGGAGGCACTCAGTATAGCTGAAAAAAGAGGACCCTGGGATGGGGTGATTAGAGGATTGAATTTTCCCCCATCCTAGATACAGTACATCTTGCAGAATACCCAACATCTCCCAGTAGGCCAAAAGGGACAAAAGCACAAGTTTATGAAACATCCAATGACTTTGTTGGGCATAAATTTTCCTTAAGATCATTTTTAATATCGCCATAGATACCACTCCTAGGTGGGGGGGGGATTTGATGACACCCACCAAATAAAAATAATAAAATTTAAAATGGAATTAATACCTTAATATTTGTTCTACCTTCCCCATTATATAAATGTTATCAATACTTGTGGGTAGCATGAACCTCCATGGGACTCGTGATTGTGTGAACATTTCAATGGTAATTTAAAGAACCCACGTAGAACACATAACCTGTAGTGAATACTACGGAGTCCCCATCAATGAACATTCCAACTATTATGAAGTCTCTTAAGATAATGGATGGATTTTTGATGATAACAGAATGAGTTCCCCCAGACGGATATATTTTTTATTTTCATGTCCTGAAGAACCATCCGAAATTACGCTAGAAATAAGGAGGAATAATATCCAAAGGGAGAGAACCCTAGTGGTTTTAAATATATTGTGTTATATAATAAACCAAAAGGATAAATTTACTTAATTATGTCCAATAGAACTATCAATATCCCCAATAATTTTTAGAGTAAAATAAAATAGGTAAAATGAATGAGGTGAGAGGTACTCACGATCACATAAGTACATGTGATGCACCCCAATAATCCGTAGGGCACCACGAGTCCCCGACCATGTGCCTGCCTTATCTTGTGAAGTCCATTTGACTTCGAAGACTCTTTGTAGTGATGTCCTAGGGTAAATATAAAACATTATGTTCTAATCTATTGATTACCTATGAAGACACGAATATCATTTTGTCACACATGCTCATACTCCCCCATATGTTCCATATTGGAAATATGAGGCATTATCAAAAAATTGAGAAAATTTCCAAAATATTAATCATGATTACTGATGAGATCCATGATCCTTTTTAGAAAAAATAAAGTGGATAAAAAGAAGTTTTGAGAGGTACTCATAGTCACTGAAGGACTTGAGACTGACTTCCAGAAATCTGTAGGGCAGTGTGATTCCCTAGTGATATGTGTGCCTCATCTCACAAAGACCCTGTCACTCGTAAGCCTCATTACATAGAAATACTCATGTGTGTCTATGAAATTATGAATATAATTTCATCTCTTCAATGTAAAATGAAAAAAAATTTCTATGAAATTCTCTTTCACCCCCATATGTTCTATATCTATAACGTCATAAATAAACAAAAAATAAATTACATTTCCTTGACATTGCTTATGAAATATCACATGAATCGAAAAATTTGACACATAAAACAATGAAAATAAAAGTGGTAAGTGGTGAGAGGTACCCATGGTCAATAAATACATAAGACATGCCAAGGGAATTCTGTATTTTGGTCCCATGAGATCCCTGGAAAAATCATCCTTGTTTCACAGAAATCCAAAGACATGTCCTCAAGCATATCAGGAACACATTTCAATAGGAACCTTGGATCATTTAAAGCCCCATGGGAGTATCCATTGGACAATATGAATATCTATTTCACGTACCATTATGATCAATTAAGTCTTCATTAATCCACAATAATCTGATAAAGTAAGCATTGATGTAAGAGACATGTGACAACAAAAAATAAAGTGACACACTCAGAACGACCATGAATAGAGACTCATGAAACATTTTCGTGCAATGCCACTTCATCGACTCCAATCTGGATTTTTTCCAAATATTCCTAAAAAACATCAAATAACATGTTCGGTGATGCAAATAAATCCCCTAACTATGTATGAAAAATTAACCGACTACTATATTATGGAAACTCGTGTGTGCAAAATTCCAATGAATCGGAGTGGACTTCTCAGAGAAAACGATCACAAGACTGAACAACCTTCATGTCAAATAATATTCTAATGAAAAACTAGACCAGTCATGCAAAATACATAAGGTAATTTGTGAAAACATTCATAGATTATGCAATGGGATTCTGGCAAGGCCTGTAAGGAATGTAATGCATGTCTTTTAGATCATTCAAGACACAAAATAATCTAATACAAAAAAAAACCTAAGGAATTTTCAATGAAAGGTATATAACGTATGTCAAATGTGGAATACAGAAATGGAATACATTCTTAGTGACCCTCATGGTCCTCATTTAAGACATACAAGGGCACCCGATAGTATGAGGACACATCACCTAGATCTTATGATATTCCATTAGCATGTTGTTTGGGACATGAAATCTCCTCTTCACATTTCAAATCAGGTCAAATGACCCCATTGGGAAAAACACTTTGGTCTTATAAAAAACTCTAGGTCTATCACTCAAGCCTTGTGATTATTTTTAGATACATTTAATGATTCATATAATGGTGTTCATTCTTATCAATCAAGTCTTAATGTTTCATCATGGAATGAAAACTTATCTATCAAAACACCCTCTAGGAACATCAAACAATACTCATGACACCCCTTGGGATAGTCAACTAAGATTCACATCAATCCTCATACAGGCCAGCCGGGTCTCATGATGACCTCTAGGGATATAGGCTAAGGCCTGTGAAATCCTACTAACAATGTCTCACTTACTCTTGTGACACCCCCATATATTAAAAAAGGTCATGTGATGGTTTTCAATAAAATCCACATTGGTCATGAAATTTCATCCAAACAAGTCAACTGGGTAATGTGACACCCACTAGACAAGCATGCTAGGTCACAAGGGCATCCTAGGATTTGATATCTCTATCCATCCTTGGTGTTTTACCCCAAAATAAAAGGTAACACTAAGTGTGTAATCCTTGATGATGGGAATTATGATTAATATGATTCCATCCATATTCAGGATACGTATGATGCCACTTTAAAAATCTATTTTATATTGATCATGCAAGGTGATCCCAGCATCGAAATACCTTATCCAATTTAATGACATTGATAACATGCAATCCTTTTTTATCACAATGATCATAACTCATGTGGTCTATGGAATTTCATTGATCATGACATCCACACTATAAATCCCAGGGCAATGAGGGAACCCTAATTGTGTAATCCCTAGTAAAGGGAGATAAAATGAATTTGATTCCAACAATATTAATGATACATAGGATTCCTCTTCATTGTTGGTGTTCCATATTGATCATCTAGGGTGATACTAATAACTATTTAAATTATCCAAAGAAATTAAATTAAAATATTTCTCACCATTTTTTTCCACAACGTTCATAGATCTTGTGTGATTAGAGATTTTCACTAATCAAGTCCTCTGCAACACACACCCCGATTTTATAAGGGAATCCTATAGTCCTAATTATCAATATATGAACTATGATAACTCATAGTCTGTAAACAACATGGATTCAGAGAATTATTTTCCAATCCCCTAATCTAGAGAAAACATCTCATGGATTTTCCCAGCCTACATGTTCTATATACATACTTCGTGAGACTGATCATATATTCCCCCTTGTCTCTAACATCGTGAATAACTCACATGAGCTTAGGGATATGTAATGAACATCTCATTGAACATCATGAATATATACTCACCAGGGTATTCCTTGTATGTAAGCTTTAATGAGGGGTATTGTATAAAATCCCCACATATAAGGGAATATTATTTTGGGCTAGTCCCATGAGAATAATTGATCTAAATTGACACAGATTACTCTCATAGTCAAGATAATTTAGACATCTTCGTGAGACCTGAGCTCAACTTTTTGGAGCCTCAATACACATAATATGTGCTCTACATATTAAAATAAACATGACTAGATAGAATAAATATGCGGGGTTTGATTCCAATAATAACTAAGATTTTTTGGATTACTCATAATGGCTCAATCACATCCTTGGGATATTATCCTCCTCCTTGTGTGGTAGAACATTACAAAGCATATACTTGTGTGACTTTAGAACCTAAAGAGATTATTCTCCACTATAAAAAAATATGAAGAACCTCAAGTACATATAAATTTATTCAAAAATTATACCACACTCCCCTAAGTTCATCAATAGGACTCCCTGTAGTTATTGAACAATATAAGTAAATAATAAATCATTTTTCTCAGGGTAACCGTTCATGTATTTAGATTAGGATGAAATACATTAACATTTCGTAAATCTATAAGAGTTTCCCAAAGTTGAGATAATTTCAAATAAAAATGATGCGGTGAGACTGACCTCACAAACATTTAACCAATGAAATTCGCCAATATTGTTTTGGCCTAAAAACATAAATAACTTTCGACTATTGTATACTGGGTCTCTCCCTAGCAACAGATGGGGGAACCATTGGGAGTCTATGGGAAAAGTGAAAATTGTAGCTTGATGAAAGAAACCCATTTCACTCCCTGAGAACCCAAAGATAAATAAATTAATATTGATAAAAAAGATTGAAATATGTCTTCTACCAAAAATAGAACAACATAATGAAAAGGATGTGGTTGGAAAAACATGTGTATTATGATAGTTCTATTAAATACTCCATTTTGAAGGATAATAAGGTGGAAAACTCATTGAGTAGGAATGAGAAATTTTTACTAACATTAGGATTGAAAATGTTCCGATCATCATGGACTTAGTATTATAGTGAATGTAAATCATTAAGGAATTGGAAACATCACTTTTATTAAAAAATCCTTCTGAAACAATCCTTTTTTGAGAGAATAATAATTTCAATGTTTGATGAATAGAATATTAAATAATAATTAAATTCTATGAATGATTGTTATTTTTTATTGTTTATCTATGTAAATAGTATATTGAAATTTGGAAATTTCATATTTGTTGAATTCATTTATGTCATACGTAATTAATTGTTAGATGAATCGCCAGAATAAAAATTCTTTATACAGCATTGTAACATGCAATTTTATTCAAATTTTAAGGAAAATTTAATAGTGATATTAATAAATAGGACATTACTGCATATTTATCAAGATTCTTGGTTTTACATAAATTAATATTTGAATGAAAATATCATAAAGGAACAATGAAAATTGTAACAAATATTACATTAAAATGAGATGATATTATGGTTTTCCATGTATTACAAGAAACAATGATTCAAATTTTTATTGTTGATGTCCTCACCATGTAGACACATTTCAACACTAAATAGTAATATCAACTATCTATGTTCCTAAAAAAGATCTATATTTATGAAATTCGTAGTCACCATGGTGAATCTATTTAAATTGTTTCTTATCATGACCCATATATTACATAAAAACCCAATAAAATTTCTTATATGTCTCGCCAAATTATTATATATTTGAGCACATATTACTATCTTCTAAATTTTGGATAATTTGAATGGATGATTTAAACATTAGAATACATGATAAGGTTACCCTCACATGAATTTAATTGTATTTTAGGTTAATATTTTATTTTGAATTCATAAATAATAATAGATTTAATTAAAAAAATTAAAATGCAACAATATGATGTTTTGTATAGGAAAAGATGTTGTACCCTATAAAATTTGGATGAATTTAGTGAAAGTAATTATGATGGAAAAGTGACTATTTAGGAGAGTAATGAGAAATTGATAACTATACATAATAATATTAATATTTCTCAATGATGGAGATTGAGATTTTTTAATAACATATGAAAGTATTTTGATTTTAACAATTTGGATCAATTTTTCTTATATGTTTCATCATGGAAAGGTGATAAAATGTTTTAAATGAAATAGAAACACATTCATAGGATCGTCAACCTTTTTTAATTTGATATTGAATTAGAGCTATAGATTTCCATTTGTAAATGATTCACAACTTCTATAAAGTTCATGATGTTTCATATGTATATTTGTTGAGGAATTGTATTCCAATCCCACTGGATGCACTCAAATATAAATAATTACAATTGAATAATTATTTATCATAATGTGAAGAGATAATCAATATTATTGACATTAGAGAACAATTGATATATAGTCGTATCAATCAAATCGTATTGGTAATTTAGAGAAATAATGACAATGAATAAGATAGATGGAACCAAAAGAAGAAAGGATCAATATGTACCCACATAATTTTATGAGGATATATTCTTTAAAATTATATTACAAATGTTTTTGAGGAGAGAGGATTGTGACACATGATGTGAAAATATTTTATGTAATATTGTTTTTCCAATGAAACAATAACATAATGTACATTTATTTAAAGATAAAGGTGATTAAAACATAAATTCATAAATATTATAAATTTAATATAATTAAATAAATTTAATATTAAAATTTAACATGTGAATATTATCTTAGTGTGAATTTTTTATATTTCATGAAAATATTTTGTTTATCTGTAAATAGTGAAAATATAAATTTTACCAAACCTATCACTTTAATGAATTTATTACAATATAATATAACTATATACTTTATCAATCATTTTTATTATAAAAATATATATATTTTGGATGTAATATATTTAGCATAAATATGTAATTTGGAACCTATAAATGTATATTTAACATTTTGGAAATCAAAGTAATCATTTTGTTCAAATGAAAAATATTACCAGTTCATCTCTCATAATCTGGTATTTATCGGGATCCTTTATGTTTTGGATTGGTTTTAAATACTAATAAGACTATTTTTATTAAAAATAATCCAAATAATTATATTGAAATAATATTATAATTTATTTTTGTATAAAATATTTTTTCTTTATATAATAAAATATTTCCTAAAAAGGGTTTCATTTGATTATACAAACATATGGTAAATGTAATTATTTAGAATTATAAAAAATTGAATATATTAATATTGAATCATTTATTAATATTGTTGTTATATATTAGTTATTACTTTGTACATATTTATTGGTCATAATTAATAGTATCCATGGTAAATATTTGTCACATTACATAGGAGTAAAATGAGAAAACATGTTAAAAATAAAGGGATATAGATTCTATTTATCATATTGAACATGCATAAATATTATTGTTTTTTTAAACACATCCTTATCATGTTTTAAGAAAATAAAATTTGGATCCACTATTATTTTCTAATTATTAAATTTTTACTAATATTTCAATAGCTAATAGGACTACCAAGAACCTCAATTGTAATAGGTACCCCCTTCTAATTTATTCTCCAATATAATTTACCAACTTATCTTGACAAAGAACTCCCCAAATAATTTTAAAATATCCCTCCTAACTTAATAGTGGTCTTATTCTATAAATGGCTGCCACGTTAGTATGTTTTATGGTTTATAGAAAATGAGGTTACCAAAAGAATGTGAATATGTTCTTACTGAGTTCTTTTTGGTTCTCTTATTCATAATCCTACTCAAAATAATGAAAACACTTATTAAAATAATAAAAAATTAATATTAATAATTTATATATTTTTTATTTTTATTTTACATCGATTTTTTCTACTTTCTATCATATATAAAATGAATACATCGTTAAATCATATGTGTGAAAAAATATATTCACGTAATGGTGTAATCAGTTGTTCATCATAGCCCTACTTGAGTGGTTATATAGATGAAATTAAGGATTATATATGATAATTATGATGTAAATATTATTTTTTAAAATATTATACAATCAACCCTCATACCCTTCAATCCATTGGAAATTGAAAATGTCACTCATTTGTATTTGTGGACTACGACTTCTACAAACCAATGTTATTATTATTTTTATTAACACGATCTATAGATTATTATATTATTTTTTTGAATGAATAAAAAATATTATCATCACATTAATAACATTATGGATATGATGGAACAATATCATTATTTTTATGTACATGGAATATATACTGAAGTAATATTGGAGAAATTAATTGTACAATATTGATTCAACAACATAGAAAAGAATGATACAATGAATTGATTTTAAATGATTTTAAATGATATTAAAAATTTTAGGTATGGTTAATCAGTTTCTAAAAAAAGAAATAATAAAATTAAATTCATTATAAATAATGATCAAACACTTATGACTAATCTGATACCAAAGGTAATGGATTTCTTCTACAATCTCATTTTATTTTAGGATTGTTTATATTCATCTTTAATTTTAGAAAATTATATTATACTAATATCTATAGACACATAGATATTTTCAATTTTTATATTTACAATTTACAAGATTATTATCCAATTATTCTAGTTTTATATCGACAACCCAAAAACTAAATTACTTTTAAGAGTTTTTTCTTTAAAATATTTCAAGATTTAATGTTTTCCCTCTATCTATTCTTCTTCCATATCATAATCTATTTGAATATTTGAATATTTTTATAATTTATACAATAATAATTATTTTATGTAATTATTAAACAAATTTTACTTTAATTTCAATTATTTAAAACTAATATTCTTGTTTAATTAAATGACGCACTTTTTATCCTTTTACCAAAATTTTTTAAGGAATAAATTTTTTAATGTTTATCAAATAAATGAAATTTTTGGAAACCAAAACAAATTTTTTACTTGAATAGTTATTTGAATATTTATATTATTAGAATTGAGGTAAGTATTTTTGTAAATATTCGTTGAATTTATATATAAAATGTTATAAAAAAGGAATTATTTTTGAAAATTAATGAATATTCGTATAAATATTATCTATAAAATTGTTCATAAAAACATACATGAATTTATTTTAATTTTTTTATATTTTATATTTTATTTTTGAAATAATTTTTTTACTGAAAACATTATTTTATTATGAAATGCTGGTCGTCCTTCATTATGTACTTGTTTATCATTTTGTAGTCATTATTCTTCTCATTATCTCATTCTTTATCACCCTTCATCATTTTAGTTGACATTTTTTCTACTCTCTTCTAATGTTTTAAGTATCATCGAAGTATAATATATAATTTCTAACATATTAATGTTTTAACAAATATATAATTTTTTAATATATAGTATTAATTAGAGGACAAATAATAGTAATTTTATTTTAGTTTATTTGGAAATATTATTATATTATAATATTCATTCAATATGGAAATATATGTATTTATATAGAATTCTGAGAATTAATATTATTGATCGTTCAATATATTAGAAAATCATAGGACATGAAAGTGAATATTGGTTCTTGATTATAGATATCGCCTCGTTTCCTAGACATGTCTAAGTTGAAAAAAACATGGACATTCCATATTAGATGGTTATTTGGTTTAAACATACCCATTTATAAAAAATCACTCATATGGGGCCTTGATGATAGGATTCCTGATATCCTTGTCGAGGCCTTGATGGTAGGATCCTGAATTTCTAGTTTTTATTCATTTTTATTCTTGAAATTTATGTTTTAGTAATTCTTATTATTATTATATTGATATTATCCATAAATTTGTTTCAAACTAATGTTATTTAATGAATGCTGTGTGTTTTGGTTATAAACAATTCCATACAGTTTATGCATTACTTACCCCTCATAGTTCCATGTGTAGTTATCCCTTATTGAGAATCAATGTTCTGCGAATAATCTTTTTTTCATTTTATATGATATGATTAAAAATTGTTTTTTTTGTCATAGAGGTGTTATGGAAAAGGATAAAATAGAGTTACTTTTAATTCCAATAAATAATTATTCTGAGTTTAAAATTTATGATCATTAGGTTATTATTTAAAATAGTAAACAATTTTACTATAGTGATATATGAAAAGATATGTAAATGAAAATTCAATGAACTAAAATACGGAACAATAATTTTATACTCGTAATGATCTAAATGATCTTACTCAACTCATCACAAACTAACCTAGTGTATTTCACCCACATCACTATATCACTTTTGATAGAGAGTGAAAAATATTTAAATCTTCCATTTTCAAAATTGGAGACCTAACACATTTTCTTATTCCTTTATATGTTAATATTACATCCCATCCCTTTATAAGATAAGTTGGAACCATTAATTCTAACAAGAAAATATTAACTCCTATCTATTTCATGTTTAGATAGAACCTATTATTTTATGGGTGAAGACCCAAAAAAATTTGTTATACATGTAAACCCAACCAAAATTATCATAAGCTCAATTTTAACTTCATTTATTTTATGGGTTAGGAGGGAGCTAATATTAGATGGGGATGAAGAAAACAAGTACTCTTATATTATCCTTCTTTTCCTTTGTTCTTTTACATGTTAATGTAAACAAATATTATAAGGGGATAGATGATACCTAGTCATCAAAATTGAAATACTAACCCCATATATATATATATATTGGGTATTAAAGCCATGTAAAATATTTTATATGTTTGAAAATATATATCATACATTTTCAGAAATAATAATTAATAAATAAAATTTAATCAATCAATGATTGTCGGTAAAGATGTAGGTGTATGGATCATGTAGTTATATGCCCATAAACATATTTAAATAGTGATTCGTGATCATCAAGAAGATTATATAATATATAAATTTAATAATGAATCACTATCACTCATCTAAAAACCATGAAGCACATCATAGTAATGTTAATTCATAATCATCTTTCTCTATATCATGACACATCTTTTTTATTCACAAAAATTGAAATGTATATTTTCAACCATTCAATTCCCAAAATTATTCTCTAGAGAGTCATAAAATGAACTCTTCATATTGAAGTATCTCTTAATATGTTTTAATATACAGTAAAAATTAAATAAATTAAATAAATATTAATAAAAATAATAATTAATAGATATTTTAGTAATTATATCCATAAATATTGATAATAAAATTCATTGTAAGTATCAAATTTTTTATTAACTACTATACTAAATATTAAAAAATAATTATTTTCAGATTTATCTCCCTTTATGATATTTTTAGAACATTTTTGGTTATCAGAAATAAATGAATCAAAAAATTTATATTATAATTAATAATCCAAGTTGACTTCCATCAAAAACACCATGTCAATATTCAAGAAAAACTCTTTATAATTCTTCTAGAATAACACCAAATATCATATTTTAAAAAATATTTGCTTGAAATCCATAATCACTTAATCCTACGTGAATATCAAAAAATTTCCCTTATATTAAAAAAATCTTACTCACATGACATATAGATAATAAATTTTTTATTATAGAAAATTGTAATAATTAAGAATTATAAAACTCAATTTTCTTCTTAATTAACTATTAAATATTACATAAATATAGTATATTGGTATATTTTGAAACATCTGTAAAAAATGATTAAAATTAACTAGGTAAATTTACAGAGGAACATCCATGTAGGAATATTTTTTAGTCATATACATGTATAAAACTCCCAATCATATATTCGTTGAATTGAATTCTTGTAGAGGATTAAGAAAAGAGAATTCATATATCTAAAATTTGATTTGTATGAATTCACATATCTTATATTCAATGTAGTTGATTTCAGGTATCAAATATTTATATAACCAGATTGATATATCCAAAAAATCAATTATCCATATTTACATATATAAAATTCATGTTACCAAGTTCACATTTCAAAAATTATGAAATACATAGAGAGCGTGGAAAATCATATTTCAGTTATAGAATGTGCCTTTTAATAGATACAATAATCTTTAGTTATAATTGAATTATATTTAAAATTTTTTTCGACCATCCAAAATAATTTAGAATCTTCATTAATTAGGGTTCCCTTGATTTCTAACCTATTTTTTAACATTATAGTTATTCGGTATTTGATATATTATAGGTAAATGTAAATAATTTTCATAGATTTCTAACTCAACTAGAATGACTGAATTTTGAGTTCTTTTATCAAATTTTATGGTTGAAGTACATATGGAAAACTATTCATGAAATTTGGCTATGCGGATGAATTGACTCCACACAATTGGCTATGTGGGAGATTTAGCTATGTGTCAATAGTACATTGCCTATAAGAGAATAGTGAAAATATTTTATTAATGATATTTAAAGGCCCCATATGACATTTTAAACAAACTCTTCCTGAAACATGTATAATGTCCAATAAAAATTACAAACATGAGATCTCAATAAATATTAAGAAAAACATAGTCTGAAAGAATCCATGAACCACTGAATAATAATTAACAAATAAATAAATGAAAACTAAAACATAACAATTTTAAAATAAATAATAAATAAGTAAATAAATATGTGAAAAATTATACAAAATTAAAAAATTATTATTTTTTAATTATCAAAATTATATATTTATATTTTAAACCTTTATGTGGAGGGAGTGAAAGAAATAAATATTTTTTATATTGAAAGCATGAAATGGTTCATAGAAAAACTACAAATTCACACTATTTTTTATAATTACTAATAAAAATAAATCATCAAAATCTATCAACCTTTTTTGAAATTATAAAAAATATATATTAATAATAGAATAATTACCTATTTGAAATGGTAATGTTTCTCTCTTATCCATCTATCAATGTTTTATATTCCCTTAAATTGATACAAGAAAATTAAATCCCTATTAATTTTAATATAATTGATAAAAAATAAACACACATTGTATCTTATAACTATATTTTTCAAGATAAACTTTTAATAAACAATAGAAAGTTTCATAATAAGTAGGGGGAATATTTTTAAAAAATTTATAACAACAATATAATATAATATTTTTCACCGATCCCTTATAATTCCATATATTTTTAGAAAATTTAGTTAATTTTTTTTCATTAAAATAATAAGAAACACATCATAAAATAACCTTTTATAAAAAATAAAAAAATAAAAAAATAAAAAAATAAAAAAATAATTTGACATCAAATACTCCCAATGAGATTCTATTAGAAAATAAAACAATATAAAACTGTTTTCCAAAATTAAAATTAGTATACTGAAAAAATAGAATATAAACATTAAAAATGCCATGAAAATATATAAATTTTATGCATATAAACACACCCAAACTCAATCTATATTTATGAATAAAATATTATCTTCCATTTATGAAATAGATTAAATTATTATAATAACATAAAAAAATATTTCATCATAGACAACAATTTATTAAAAATAAAAATATTTAATTACATTAAAAAATGACTTTTATTCATATTGTATTTAAAATAGAATTTATCAAATAAAAAAATTAAATTTAATTCTAGAAAAACTAAACACTTTTTAATATAAATGATCATACCCTAAATATATTATTGTATTTAATAATGTAAAAATCTAAAAATATTCTAGAAGATGAAAAAAAATATGATTCCAATATTCTTAAAAAAATAATACTTTTGTCAAAAAAAATTAGAATTAAAATATGGTTTTCCCCATTAATTGATGAACAATATATATCAATTAAAATAATATGGATTTCAAGTAAAAATACACCACATGAATTTCATATTAGAATATCTTGAATATATATTGTATTCTTATATTAAAAATGAATCCAAACATAGCTAAATTGTGGTATTCATAATTAGAGAAAAATATTTTAAAACTGTACATATTTTAGTACAGAAAATAAATTCAAAATATTAATATATTTCATAATTAAACTAAATTAATTTAAAAATATATTTATAAAATATAAAATGAAACCTTAATAAATTAAGAATCGTGGTGTAAATTTGAAAATATAAACCGGAATTTTATTCCACTTTAATTATGTAATTTTTATTTTAATGAAAATAAGAACATTTCATGAATATTTTAAAAATTATAATATATATATATATATATTATTTTAAAAACTAATCATATAAAACTATGTATTGTATGTTTCAATTAATAATGTTTCTAATAATAAATATGAATTTAGAGCATGAGTTACTCCCCCTAAATTGATTTGATCCTTTTAAAATTATTTTATCAAATAAATAAAATAAAAATTGAAATTTAATAGGTGAACACACATCCGAAAAACATTTTGACATCTTAATGAGCCATGAAACCAATTATAATATATTCAATTAATTTTCAAAATAACCAAATGATAATATTGTACAAGTATTCTAGATTTTACAACTAATAAAATATATTCTAAATCTTATTTAAAAATTAAATTCCAATGGAATTTAATTTAAATAAAATATTATTCACATTTTGAAAACAAAGAAATTAAATATTGAATTAAATAGTTGAATAAGAAAGTTTAATAGAGTATTCTTGATTTGAAAAAAAATGATATAATAATCATTATTAATTTCATGCCAACATGTAAATAATAAATCTATAAGGAAATCTATTAAAAAAATATCATCACATAATACATATTACATATGTTTAAAGAATGTATTAATTTAAAATGAATATGAATAAATGTGATTAGTAAACGAAATTGTTTTTTTGATATATTTTAATTCAAATTGTATTTAGAAATTAAATTCTCTTTTTTTTACTAAGTGATTGTTTGATATTCATTGGTGATTTTAAATTATAATGACCATTACATTAACTTTTTATGAGATAGACTAATGAAATCCTTATTGACATTCCATTTAGAAATTAATCGTAAACATATTATGAACAAAAAAAAGTCATAACCACACCCAATCCATTTATAATAAAATTTTAAAAAATAAGTAGTTTTACAAATAATGGAATTGAAGGTATATATATTATAAAGTATCCTTTAAAAAAATTGTTACCTAAATTCACTTTATTCAATATTTTTTAATTAGTTTTATTATAGAAAAAAATACAATATAAACATTATAATTTGAAGATGAATCTTTTTATTTATAATTTTCATTCAATATATCATTTTCTTTGTACAGATGTAAATATTATGAATCAAAATTTTTTATTTTTAGGGATAAATTCTCATCCATTTCATGAACCCTTTTACATTTTTCATTTAGTGAGACACACAAATATATATGTGATTTTTATTATTTGATCTTAATATGAATCATAATTTTTTTTATATTTAATTCACGAATCATTGTTTAATTAATTCATCGATGAATGATAATCCAAACTAATATTAGTAAATTTATTTATAAATTTCACATCTATAATTCTATATTTTCATAGAAATGTACCCTGATCTCATGAAAAATAATGAAAAGGTGAATATAAACCATTATAATATTTTATAAATAACACAACATTAACAAATTCATTTTGAAATTCATTCTTGTTTCATTAGATCTTTTAATCACTCTATAGTGTCATTATATTCTTCTATTTCTAATTGAACATCCATCAATTTCTAAGGTTATGATTATTGGTTTTAATATGTATTTATTTCTTATAACCATAATAATATTATTTTGATAAAATAAATTTTAATGTGACCTAACTTAGGGTATGTATCTTTCATGAAAATGAAATATATTATTTGGCTGAGCACTCCATTTCTATAGGTCCAGACTCTCTAAAATTAAAGTGAATAGATTTCCCAAAATACAATTCTCCAAAGATATGGGTTTTTATTCCCATTTTCATCTGTAGTACTCAAACTGAAACACTTATCAAAAATGTTTCTAGAAAAAGAAATGTAATTTATATTCATCTCCTTATACTTATTATCTTTTTTTACAGAATATTTTCATTTCAAATCAAATATATCATATTTAATTGAAACAAATGAAATAATCACAGTATCAAAAAATTGAATATCAATACTCAATAAATAATATTCCATATATATATTTTATTTGTTACACTTAATATCAATTAAATATGGTAAGATTTCATATTCAAACCATTTTTTATTTTTTATATTAGACACTGTGGAAAAAACATTTCCTATAACCAGGTAATTGATTTGGATAAAGGGTTATCAAATCAAATATAAAAAATTTAGTGAATCAAAATACATAATAATGAGAAGTAACCACTAATATCAATTTTCAGGTTTCAAATTATTTTTATAACTAAATTATCTTAATAGTTTCTTTAGTTGATACCAAATATTTGGTTTTGATAGGGTGATGGAAATAAGGAATAGGGGTGAATTGGAGCCCAGTATGGTATAATACATTTGAAGGAGATGGAAACCTATTTACATCATCATTTTTCACTATTATAATTTTACCTCAATTCACTATTCTTTTGTGGCATTAGGAAAAATCCCATTCTTTTATATGAGAATACAAAATTGAGACATTTATAATCTCAATCATAACTATTTTTCATTAAATGTATTAGAAGAAACTATATTTTTTAATGGTTAAAACATGACTATAATTTATAGAGAAATAAAGAACCATAACATTTATACTATCGTTCCAAACCACTTTTTTGATTCGATTCAGTAGAAAAATTATCTTCTATTGGGATAGACAAAACCTAACCTATTAAAAGTGAAGTCATTTCCTCTTCAATTTTATAGGTTAATCATAACCTAGTATTCTAGGTAGATAAAATAAGCCTATTAGTCATAAGGGAAAGATTAAAATATAATATATATTATTTCAATAATTAAATAAATACTTATTAAACTCTTAAATATTTCTAATGTAATAATTGAATCTAGTATGAATGTAGTTTTCAATCATACTAAACGGATTGATATTTCATTGTTTATTTTCATTTATGTTGTATCTATGTAATACTATAATTATTATCTCTATATAAGCAGATTAATGGTCATCATAAATTACACAATATAATATAAAGATTACCCAACCCTTCAATTTACCAAAAACATTTCAATCCCTCTACAGAATTTCCACAGGAATATCTTCTCCCACAAACTCAACAAAAATTATAACATTAAATTTATAGAACATATCAGTAAGAATGTTTATATATTGAAAATAATGATGATTACGTAATAGTTATTTATTCACATGTAAGTAAAAAAATGGTTCAAACAAAATGGTTTTCATAAAAAAAATTAAATAACATTTTCACAGTTGAACAATAGTATTTATCTTGTATAAAACACTTTAATTTGAAAAATGTATTAAATAATGAACTCTAGTTACTATTTCTATCATGATATTAGAATATAGATAGATATATAAAAATGATGAATATATCATACTATTTTTATAATATATGTTTGTTTCATGAATAAAAAAACTGGGCCAAAAATTATTTTCTTTGATTCCCATTGTTATCATACATTCTTAATTTCAATACTTTTGATAATATAAAAATCATAAATTAAAAATAATTTAATAAATTTTTTAAATTCTTTAGGAATCCTCAAAACATTATTTATTGTTTTCATGATAAATGTAATAATTTATCTATAATTTATCATCTAGAAGTACTATATTATTAGAATATAAAATAAAAAAAAATCATGAGAAAAATTAAGATACAACCAAAAAAAGGTTTTAAGAGGATTCAGAATCCCCCAATGATAAATAATACCACAAATTAATTTAATAAAAAATAAATAACATGTTAAGCATTTATTAAACGAGTGTGAATGACAAATAAAGAATGGTTTATTAGTAGGCAAATATTTTATTTTTTCCTCTAATTATTTTTTATCAGTTCTTTCAATATTAAAAATAATTAAATAATTAAATTTATTCGATGTTAATAGAATGAAATAAAAAATTTAATGAAAATTATTGTTACATAAACACAATCCCCCATTAGGTTAGATAAATTATTCTATTGAAAAAATAATATTTTTTGCAAACAACCCCAATACTGATGTTCAGTTTGATATCAATGATAGAAACCACAATATGTGAGTTTTTATAATGTCCATGAGTAAAGAATATTTTTCCAATAACTATCTAATAGTTTCTATTGAGCCACTCCAAAAAATATAAGTAAATTATACATTGTGTTATAGTAATAATTATGGTCCATTGGTGTTAGATGTAACTCTATCCAACATGTGTATGGTTGGGAAATGAAGGAGTAGCTACATCCCCACTGTTCTTAGATTAATATATTATTTATTACCATCATGTATTGGGTGTAAATTTTCTGAATATACAAGGTTAGGTTCACATGTAATTAATATATATTAAAAAAAGTATTCTTCATTAATAAATTTTTTTTAATGAAATTAAAATAACCTGAATATAAACCTTCATTTCCCCTCATCAAAATGGTTTGTTTTTTACTCAATGTTGTATTGTATAGTCACTATATAATCATAACCTTTTTATTATAGTACTATTTATTCTTATATGGGGGGGGGGGTTTATTTTTTGCATATACACTATTTAGGGTTGTATAAACACAACCATAATAATAGTTTTGGACAAAGAGTTTCAAATTACCCTTTATATAATGAAATTTCAATATATTTTGAATCCATAAAATGGTAAACTACCTTGAATGGTTCATCCCGGACATCATTATCTTGAGTAAATGATTGTTGATAAATAACACATATTTTATTAAGTGAATATAACACCCTCACTATAGTACACTAGAGTTGGAGGTTATCTCATTATACACGTACAAAATACTTACTTCATAATTTATAGAATCCAAACAGTATTGTTTTCTGAAGAACAATATACAAAAATGAAAAAATGATTACATTGAAAACATGAGATTCATCAACTAAATATATGACGATACATAATATATCCTAATAAATCCATATGTCATAAATTATAATTTTCAAGGTTTCCTTGGAAATGGTGGGGAAATATAAGTGGGAGAGATCATATTATCAATATGTGGTTTTTTATAGTAGTATATACCATTGAATATGCATGAGATAAATTAATATATTTAAAATAAAAGGATTGGATAACATTATATAATTGATCATTTTAGTGTGTAATGAATACATGGATAACAACAACAAGAACAATAAAAATAATAATACCATGGACAATAATAACTTACATCATGGTTGTGAAATGAGTAATATATTGCATATAAATAATACCATGAAAGGAATGACAATGATATCATACAAAACATCAAGTCCATTCTAAAGAAATCTTACTAATTGTTCCAGCATACACAGTGTAATGAAACTAAGTTTTCATAGGAGTCATATTAATACATCAAGGTGATATTTTACTCTGGGACCCCCTTTTATATAATTAGGTCTCATACATTCACCAAATGAAATAATGGATAAAAAATACATATAGAAATGTTTCCTAACAATACACTTACCTAATCCAGATAAATTTTTAAATATTCATCCATATATTAGTAGTTTAAATATTAATTACCCATATTTTACAAATTCAATGGAATAATTTGGACAATGACGTGAATATAAAACCTTTTGAAATTTTACCAATGAAAATTAATTTTTCATTATCAATTGTATCATGGGTTTATTTAGGATTATATTCATGATATAGGGATATCAGTAGGAAATAGTATGTCACTATACTTTGTGAAAAAACATGTTAAATATCTAAACATGTCATATGCACTGTCTAAATAGGTATCAAGTAAGGCCCACTACTTATATACTGAGTGAAGTTTATTTTATTATCAAACCAATCATTTTAAAGGTAATTTACCCTAGGGAAAAATATTATAGATCCTAAATCTTATTCCATAACCAAAATTCATTAATATACCACCTCTATTTCTTATCATTATGAAAATTTTATGATGTTTAAGAATTCTACAGTTGTAGTGTATTATAATGTCATACGGTGGTCCTATAGTGAATGGGTAATGTAATATATTATTTATAAAATATGAATTAATTTACAATGAGGAAATATAATTAAATTTCTCATTATAATTATATAAAATTAAAAATATTTATAAAATATTTATAAAATGTTATGATTCCTTATCACTTCAATAAGATTAAAATAATTTTTTTTTAATGATAAATTTTGAAAATTATATTTAGTTACCGTGAATAAAGATAATTTTAATGGAAAATAAATCAATGGATGAGTATATACAAGATATAAAATAAAATAATAATTAATAAGGAATATGCCTCAAAAATAAAAAATGACCTCAAAAACTATTATCATTACTTCTAGAATCCATGAGAAACTCTTGAAAAATACACTATAATAAACATATATATCTTAATAACTCAATAAAAACACTTATTCATATCTGTTACATTCATTACCCTTTCAATGTCATAAATTATTTACCATTCATTTACTAGTTTTTTTAAATTCTCATCATTGTGTTTTCGTATTTGTGATTTTTTTGATACATCATTTGAAATATAGATGTCACACCTTTTCAATTCACATAATGTACCCAGGTAATATATTATTTTAGTTAATAAAATATATAATACAAGATTATTTCTAAAATCTATTTTTACAATACATGAGATATTAACTTATGAATTTTTAGGGTAAAATTGATGACGAGATAGTTTCAAGAATTTTAAATGAATGAAAAGTGGTATCTTAGTTAGGGATTTAAATATTATAATCACCATTATAGAAAAAAATACAAAAAATATTTAAATAATAATATAATATTTATTATTTAACTATATTATTTTAATCATCCATATAGGGTGGTGAATAAAAATGATGTACATCATTCCATGTGGGTGGTAGTCTGCACATACAAACAAGTGAAATTTTATTTTTTCCATTTAATGGGTTACGATTGAAAATTATTTTAAACCTTATAGTAATAATCTTTTAATAAATACAAAAAATTATTCATTAAATATAATTTTATAACTCCTATTTTACTCTTTTCATAAAAAATAGAACATGTTGTTCATAGAGGTAGTATCCCACACATAATACAAATGACATTCCCATTTATTAATATAATATTAAAAGATAGATAATGGTTATTCGATTTATATAAAGACAATTAATTATATAATTAATGCTAATGTAATCAATATAACAATGAATAATAATTTCTGATCATAAATATAAACAAGAAAATGTTTAGGGGATTAGTGTCTAAGTCGAGATCTTGACCCTTCACTTGGAGAAACTCATTGAAATGGTCATCATAGTACAATAACATTAAACCATATTATTTGGAACACTGGTGCTGAGTATTTGAGAAGTAAAATGGGAGCATATTTATATTATTTATTAATGATATTTCGGTCTTGAAATTTATGGAATTTAATTATATTTAATATTTAAAAGAAGGGGGTTTCATTCAAATTAAGTGGTGGGTGAGGGGTAGCAGTGGAATTTCAAGACAGTTACATGAGGAGATGCTGATAAGACTTGTACCTATGGCTTTCCAACATAAAAATGGCCATCTAAAATTATTTTGTTTCATTTCATATAAAATTAGTGAAACATTGTTGTACTTATGTTTACCTTTATTAACATAGAATAAAAATTAATCATGGTAATTTTATTTAATAAAAACATAAAATACCTCATATGACCCAATATAAAAATTTAAAATATGGATTTCAAATCCAATTAATATAATTTATTTTCTAAATTTGAGAAAAAAATCCTTAACTAAAAAAATAATGTTCTTAGGAAAAAACATTTTATAAAAAATGTACTCTAATTATTTTAGTGCTCATATCCTTTTTCCAAAACAATTAAAAATTAAATTAGCGCTATTATATTTATAAATATAGTTATTAATTATAATATATTAATTATATAAATGATGTCAAGAAAATTTATTAAAATAAAAAAAGGCAACACAAAAATTCCCATTAATATAATTTTGATATCCAACAATGATTTCTATTTTATCGAATTAGAAATATAACATTTAAATATATATAAGAATGAAACGCAATTATACCATACTGAAATCATGGAGAAAAATAATTTCAATTATAATATATTTTAAGGGTCAAATGTCTAATTATCATATATGAATCATTGGACTTATATTATCCCCCGAAAATAATTGAATCCTTCAAATTTATGACATATTTATGGTCAAAGAAATTTGGTTATTTTTCTTCATGGATTCTTAAGGTGATCAGGTTTCAACCTTTCGCAATTTATTACCCCAAAGTTCCTTTATTTATCAATCTATATTATTCTAAAATACATTTTATCTAGTTTCATGAATCAAAATGGACACTTCATTATAAAAAAATTTAGGTTTTATCTATATTTGATCATTAGTGAGTAGGTTCATTGGGTGTTTCTTATAATTCCTCAATAATGAAAAGTGGAAAACCTTTGGAACATTAAAAACTGAGTGAAAAAGTTAAATGGTAACAGACAACTTTAATTATCTCTAAAATTTCCAAATTTATAATGTTCCATGGACATATCATATTTTTATTACAAACCCATATATATCACATATAGGGTGATACATTCCTGAATACATTATCCCCCATATAGAAGTCCTAGTCCTTTCTTATATTTTCATCATAGATTTACTACCATATATGAGATATCTGGATATTATTTTGGATAGTTGACACATTCATATATTTTTTCATCAATGAAATCTGGATCAACAAGCCACCTTCCACAAATCATTATTCAAATTACATAGGGAGTGGAATACCTTCCCATAAAATATCATGTATAGATACATTTTTATACTTGATAGAAATTTATTTTTGTATATTAATTCCACCTGATTATGTATTGGCCTTTTTTCCTTGGAATTAATGTGATAAATTTCTTATCATATCCAATTAGGTCTGAATGGTCATTTTAAACTACCCATCGGTTTGAGGATGATATGAATGAATGCCCCAAAGGCCTATTTTTTTTAGTTTTCTGGATAAAACCCATTTTAAGGGAAAAGGGGAAAACCTCACCTGATTTCCACGTATTAGAGACAATAACAAAATATATAGATCAAAGGGGTTACAATTATCCCAAAACAGGACTACCTAGAAATACCCTCCAAACATCAACATTATTATAGATTGCCTCCACCTTGCATGATTTCTCAACAAACATTCTTGTGAAAAATTCACGGGCCTTGTACCAATGGAAATTTCATACCCTCTCAATCATATGATTCTGAATAGCCACACATGATGAAGACAACCTGCTCTAAATCCTTGTCTGATTTGATCCTTTTAGAATGTCTGGGAAAGAAACACCATACAAAAACAAACAAACTAAATACAATAATACATTCTGAAATTATCAAGGGGACCTTCCATGCCCCAGATCACCACAATCACCCCTCCCTCCTTCACCAAATCTCTCTCGCATCACTAGCTGCACCATATCCAACCCCACCTCCTTTACTAAAAAAATTCAAAAATAACTCCGCCAAAACCCAATCACCAAGAATACACAAAAAAACCATAGATCAATCACAAGAGATCATGAACACTAGAAATGAACATCAAAAAATCTGAAAACAAAATTGAAAAACAATGGGAAAAAACAAAGTTCAAGAAATCATCACAAATAAGCCATCCACACTAACATGAAGCTAAAAGAAACATCACTATAATGAATCGATCCAAACCTATATGCACCATCGCTTGAAGAGACAATAGTTCAAACCAAATCAGACAAGTAACATGAAACTGCACGATTATACCACATCTAACCATATCTCAACCACATCATGTAGACATGGAGAAACTGAGACAATTTGAGCTCATGGGCATTTGATGCTGTAGAAGCCTAGAAGGGCCTACGGCCAATGACACCTCCAGATAAACCGAAGAAACCTAGAAAAATGATATCTCATTTTGATGATGTAGAAAAATCGAGATCCATGATGTCAACACAGAAAGAGGATAATACTTGATGTCATCGAGAGCCGAGGATGAATCCACAACCTACGGAGTTGAGAAGGCTGTTTGAGGATGATATGAGGCCCTAAAATTTACGTAGATGTATAGAGCCTCTTTATGGGTTATCTAAAATATTTATGAGGATCAAAAGATTAAGAATAGATAAAATAAATAGTGGTATATCACAAAGAATCACAAATTCATTGATATAGAATATTTGAAGATGTTTAATAGGTTGATCTTCTCTTATTTATATGAAGTGTGCAGATTTAGTGAGTTGATCCATGGTGACCAAGATAATTCTATTCTTCTATGGTGTCAAAGGTAGTCTAGTGATAATATCTAATATGATTTTATCTAACTTCCAAAATGTTATAGTGAGAGGTTATATATATATATACATTGAAATTATCTATCAACCTTTACTAGTTTTCACACCAAGTATCACCGTACAATATTTTATTTTCCCTATTCAAATTTTCAATCAAGAAATACTATCATTTTTTCTAAAAATATTTTTTCTACGAAGAAGTATAGAAAAATTTGAGTTTTTAACATCAGTCAACAATTCGCTCTTCAGGTATTGAAAAAATTAGCTACATAATCTCTTTCCAAACATCATCACACCATCTATATTGTTGAGGTATGATGATTTCCTATCTTCTAAGGGTTTAGTTTTATTTTCCAAGTCCTTTTTATACCAATGATATTGATATATATAAATTTTTAAATATATTTTGGAAATTACATCGAAATGAAATGGTATTTCTCATTATCGATTAATTCTCATGGCCAAATTCACTACATACATGAAAATTGGATCCTTTTATATCCTCATGATAGTTAGAACTCCATGATTCTTCTTGAAAAATAAATATCCCACGTTTTTTTATCCCCTTGGTTATAATGTATTTAATAATCATACTCATTGACTATATATAGTTATATACACTTTCTCATGTTGAGAGAATTTTATGTGAATATATAAATTATACAATATAAATTTGTATATATGTCACATATATCCTAATAAATATGTTTTCTATATATTTTAAATGTAAATATTGTTTATTTTCACTCAATATCATGCATTGGATAGTGTTTTCATTCTTACAAAACTATCATGTTTTATATGAAACAAATATATAAGTATTAATAATGGAACAACTAAATCATTTCATATATACAACATATTATAATAAAAGTCATTCATTTCATAATGGTTGAGTCTATATATAGAAATTGGAAAATCCATTCATTTTCTCCTCCAAATATTATTTATATTGTTTTGACCATGTGAGTTTGATAGCATCATATGTAAACATGGTTAATGGTTCTACAAATTATTTTTTTTTGGAAAAATACATTGATAGTAACCTTAAAATTCATAGAAATTATATATTACATATATATTCATCATTGTGGGTTATTACATGACTACCACTATCATTGAAGGATGAAATGATATTTCATCCATTAGGAAAATATGTCCATGAAAAGGAATATCTTATATCCAATGTTCAAACATATTGAAATTTATATATAATTACTTTTCTCTTAGAGTTTCAATAATTATTTAAAATAATAATCATGCTCTTCATATATTATATAGTATTTGAAGATATCATCACTGAATAATACCTTTATATTATCAAGATAATCCTTAAATACTCAATTCTATTAGAATAATAAATACAATGGGTTCATAATTAAATCCAATGGAAATTAACGTAAATTCATAATGTATTTAACTCATAAAAATTTATTTTTTATATATATAACCCCTCTTCGATGTTAATTAAGGATAACTAGAGTAAATATTTATTTTTGGAATAATATTATGGTCCCCAAACTATATAAAATAAATAAAAAATTCATTTAATAAGATGACTATTCAAAAATGTATTGAATGTTTTCTCCCTTTAATAAATTCCAAACCATATACTCATATCCATATATTTAATACAATGAAAATTTTCTATCTGAGGTGAAACACTATGGATAATAATTCATTGTCACAAAATATCTTATAGTTTTTTCTCCAACTCCATTAGTTCTATCAAATAAATTTTATATAGAAGTTTATATATGGGCCTTGTATTAGAGAAAAGGTTAATAGGGAAATCAATGACATGGTCAAATGGATATTCATTTATTTAAAAAAGAAATACATCAACATAATCCTTTATAGTTGATATATCTTATATTCTATGTATATCCTTAGTATTTGTCAATTCATATTTTAAAATAAATTCATTTTGATGATCCAAATGAAGTAGTTATGTACATGAATTAGTCAATAACATATTTTCTTTGAAATATTTTTAATTTATCACAAACATAAATATTTCCATTTTCATTCTCTTGATATTAAATCCATAAATATTATTTTTAAAGGGAAATCATACAATAGATTATGTTTTCATAGAACATTGTTATAATAAATGGTCGTCCATTTAATAGAAATCCATGATTTTTTGACGGGATATGAACATTCATTTCTATTTCTATAGCAATTACACAATGAGTTTAATCTAAATTCCACTTCGATGTTTCATCAAAAAATGATTCAATGTTCTTATAAAAAATTCAAGATATAATAGATTTCACAGTTCCAAAATGAAAAGAAGATATTGATATCTTAGATTTGGTGATCATTAAACCAAATATGACATCATTTGGGATGTAATCATCTAGTTTTTGAACATCATAATCAAATCCTTTATCGTTTGGATTAATCTGGGGGTAGATTACCTTAGTTCTAGGAACATTTTTATACATATTCACCCATATAATTGAAATTGATCTGTTGAACATTATCGGATTCCCTATTTTTTCAATAATCATGATCCTAATATACTTTTCCTCCAAACATTTTGTAAACTCTTATTCCCAACAACCAATCACTATGGTGTTTCATTATACAGTTTATTGCAAGACTCGAATTTTACTCTTTAGTTCTTCTACATAGTGAAATTTCATTCAACATGGAAATTATACCCCATATAATTCAGTAATTTCCCTCTGAATATATTAAACATGGATTACTCCTAATAAGTCATGATAGAAGTTGTCAAAAATATTTTCATAATATGAAATTGGATGAGAGAATAATTCCTTTCTTTTAAATGGATTTAATCAATTAAATAAATAGATGAACATTGTTTTAAATTTCCATATATAATCTAGAATATATATTTCTAACCTTTTAATTTTATTCTAAAACACAATATTAATTTCATTTTATTTATATTATGTTTTTAAATTTCCATAAAATGATAACTCATTGATTTTGTAGAATGTTCTTCTCAATGAATAACATTATAAAATAATTTAAATTCAACCCGATTATTTACTATCCTTTTATAATTTTATTAATTAAATATCAACAATTATTGACATCTCAATTAAAAATCTATATATTGAATTTATCATTATCCATTTTAGAGTATCTAAATGATTGAAATATATTCCCATTTGACTGCATCCATTATTCAGCAACTAATGTATTCATGGTTCTATAAAAGGATTGAGTTTCCTGTATAATGAATGAGTCCACCATGGTTTCAATAATTTTTATATTAAAAAGGAGGTACATATTGTTACATTATTTTTCATATGAAATTCCAAAAAACCTAAAATTTTCATAATCATCTCAATTACAAAATAAAAACCATTAATTTGATCTAAAGGGACATCATTATATTTGTTATGGGTATTAACTTGGTGCACATTATTTTTATAGGTTTCATTAATAGATAATGAAATTTATTTAATTTGTTCCTAAATAAAAATACAAATAATATAATTCATATGAATTCTTAATAAATTTATGTCACGTAATTCAAAAATATTTATTAAATATCTTTCAATTTTATCATAGTGTTATGTCCTCTAAAAATGTATTTATAAATATAGATTCATAGGTTTAAACTAAAATTTTCATTATACCAATGTAATTACCTAACATCAGTACCCCAATATTGGTGGTTGTTTAATTAAATTGGAGTAGAATACATATATCACAATTTTTAGGATCCCAAAATTTAGTATTCTTTGGAACCATATTTACTAATGAACATGAAGTTATACTACTAAAATAATATTCAACAACTGATTGCATTAATATTTATTATTTCAACTCACAAATCCACATGTCATATATAGTAATCCTTATCAATTCATTTGGTAAAAATTAACTAATATCAATTGTTTAGGTATGTTTCATTTTAAGGGAAAGAATACAATGAAATATATCATTAAAAAATGAATGAATAGAAAAGTATTTTTCAAAATAAATGAGTTGAATAATTCCATAAAACTAATAACATGAGTTCCTAATGAGTCTAGGGATAACAAAAACTATAAGTAAAATTTCATGGATAACAATTACATATTTTATTGCGATGGAATGAAATATTCAGGGAATCTTAATCAAAACATCAAATCTGCATCCAATACATCTTATATAACATGAATATCATAGCCAACACAATTAATAAATTGGTATGAATACATAAAATATCAAAAAATTTCTCATATTATATAACAACAATTCATGGCGGTGTATTACCCCCTTCCCCTCCATTTACTTAATTATGTAAAATTCATTCCTGAAATAATAGAATGGATAGAAAAAAAATCTTAATTTTATATAATGAACCTCATACATAATATTTTTTAATAAATCAATATTTATATATATATATAATAATTTTTTGAATTTTCCATATTTCCCCATTCAGTTGAATAATATATCTAATGATATAAATATTATACTGTATGAAATCATGACGACTCAATTGAATGTACCCATATCAATGGTATAATATAAATGTTGTAGTTATAATTGAATTAATTTTGTAAGGACATAAATAATAAAATATTCTTCATTATGGTTAAAAAAATATCATTTGAAATATCCAAGAAATCAACTAATAGTTTAAAACAATGTATACAGTCTGGTCTCCTACATGTGCACCGAGTGAATATAAACTTATTACCAACCCAAAATTTTCATTGTTATATTTAATTGGATAATCTGTTTCATATCACACATTATATTTTTTGTATCTATAAAATTGATTTCATTTCTAGGAAACCACAATAACATTAAATTAAAGAAAATTTAGATTGTTTGTGGATTAGGTAATTTTTTATGAATTATAACTGCATATAGAGGTATTATAATTATAAGTAAAGGGGATCACACCATAGATAAAAAAACATCTATATAAAAATGAAATACAATAAAAATTCCCATTTTAAATATATTGAAATGGTAATAATTCTAAAAATAATAGGAAAATGTTTAGAATCATTACATCATCAATAATCATTGAATTAATTTCCAATAAAAGATAAAAAATTACATAAGAACATAATTACCATGAATAAGTATATAATAATGATAACTTTTCCAATTTTTTATTATATAACCATTACAAAATAAAATAATGGTGAATATTGAATACATCTCAAATAATGAATGTTGATATGATAAAGTGTTACATTAAATATAATCATTGATGAGATCCCTTTAACATCTTGTATAATCAATATGTAAATAGTAATTTCTCATTTTAAAACTATATTCATATTAATAACCATGTGTATTATTCCATTATAATTGTCACATTCATGTATTTATTTTTTTGGTATTATTTTAGTAATGGTTAATACTTTTCCTCTATTTTCCCTATGTATTTTGGAGAAAAATAGTGGCGTTGGGTGGGGTGACCTAGGGGAATGGTTGGCACACAATTTGTGTTAATCACATGCGCAATGTAGGTAATGATGTGGTATAAGATATAACTAACTGCAAGGACACCACACGGTTCTGCGCCTCAGCCAATATAATTGCATGATCATGAAAGAGAATCTTCCATGATTCTGTATGAATCATATAACCATAAATACTTAACATATATAATTTCATGCTCAATAAAATTGAAATTTTTCCATTTTTTTGTTCCTGATATAAAATTTCTTCCATCTATCTTCTTCCCCACTCTATATTTTCATCCATATAAGGCCTCTATGCTCCCTCAATCCCCCTTGGACACCAATTTGTTAAAATTATTTAGTGGGGAAACAGAAAATATATACATGAAAATTGATTTCTATATTTATTCGTCCTCAATTTTTATAGTTTCGTCCATATTTAATGGTGTTCTATTTTTCCAACATTTAGTGTTCCATCCTAAGGGTTTAATCATTGTTTTCTAGGTTAAATCTTATTTACTATAATTTTTTTTTCTGTTGAATCAGATGATTTGAGGTTGGATATTGGAAATTATTTTTTGGAATTTGGACACCAAATGTAGGTGGTTAAAATAATTGACATTATTTGTTGAATTTATTATTCTTTCTTTTATAATTTAGTATGTTCATTTATTATTAATAGTGATGTGAATGTGGTTTTTGGTATAATTATATTTTAATTTTATTTTAAAATGAAATTTCTAAGTAAAATTGTGCATGTTATTTATTTAAAACAATATTTAGTCACTAGGTTGTATTTTATAAATTTCATAATTACTTTATTAAATTATAAAATTGTTTTCAATCATGTTTTTATATGGAGTTGGTGTGTGGTAGATTTTAAAAGAGGGGTTTGGATTCATTTCATATGTAAATCCTTATACTACAAATTGGAATTCTTTTATAAATTATTTAGGTGAATTATTAAATTATGTAACAATTTCAGAACACATTAGGAATAGTTTTTGGTGTGATTATTTTTATAGAATTGAATATGGGTGTGAAAGGATGACATGTGATATGGAATTCAATGTTTTGTTGATTGAATAACAAATTGGGGTTTTGTGACATGTGATACATGATTGGGTACGAAAGAGATACTTATGTATATTGGTGAGAGAACAAGGACTATTGTAATAGTGATTTGGAAGTGGCTATGACCAGTTTTCACTTAGCAGGTATGAAAATGACAACACTAAATAAACATTTATGATGATTTGAGACGAATTATATTTTAGATGTCGTTCATCTCGAGTAGATCTTTTATGAGAAAGCTATTGGTTATAGACTATATTCCATATTTCACTGAGATATGAGGTTGCTAGGGTCCCATATCTATCTAGTGACTAGGGGTATTTCCGTTGAGTAGTTATCTCTTGATTTATCATATTTATCGTCATACTCATGTATGTTTGATTGGTACTTTCAAAAGCAAGTGTGTTTTCATTAATTTCACTTCATTTAAATTTGTTTCTCATTTAAAATGTTTCCCTTAAAATTTTTACTAGAATTATATTTTAAAAAACAAGAAAGATATCGATCCTATAATGTGTATAGAATTGAATCTATTATTGGGTGGATTCCAACTCAGTTTAGGCTCACACCCTATATACACCTTTAGGTGTAAGTAGAAATGGCAATGATTGACGCAAGTATGGTTAAGGCCTTTGGAGATGGTTGTTTGGGTTGCTATATGTTATTCTTGGTGAGGCAATGTGGATATGTATTTAGGGTGGTCGCTCTTACCATTTAGTGGTCTTTGGGATAGTCTTGTTGTTATTTTTTGTTGAATACTTGTTTGTTTTTGACATAAAACTTGTAACTTATTTTGGAAAGTTTTTTAATGATATTTTGGTTTGAATTTTTAAAATTTGATTTATATATTATTATGGTTGTTTAAGGTGTATAATTTTTGTAAAATAATTCCCACTCTTTATTTATTATACTTGGGAACTTTTGTCAACATGTGGGGCTTGGTAATTCACTTCGGGCCTTGCCACAAACAGGGTCGTGCACTGGTTTGGACTGAGACCCAACATCGTTGGTGACAAAAAATTATCATAGAAGTTTTATTTGTTTGGATAATTTTATTAGGGATTAGTCTTGTTAGATAGTAGCAATGACTATGGGGGATCATAGATCTGGTTAATATTAGGGGGCCTAGCCAGCAACCTCTTGATAGACCTCAAGTCACCATGGAATGTTGTGATATTTTTTGACATATCATCTCGGAGAGACATGTAGTTTACAGACTCCACATGGAAATTAGGGGGGGAGTTTCTTTGTCATTTCATGTTGTGATATGATTTATTTATTTAAATTTGATTATACTGCTAAAGAATTAGATATGATTTACTTATTTATATCTCTTGTGACTATTTCTTTTTGAAGCATCATGCCTTCGTATAGTTCTCCCTAGTGGCCATGGGAGGAATCCGAAGAGAGTTCTCATGTAATACTTGATCAGAGGTTTGTGGAAGATATGTATCAATCTATTCAGTCTTTGTGGTAGGGAGTAGGTATTCCTCCTACTGCAGTTAGGGTCTTATGAAGGACGAAGCCTAGGGTTTTATCAAGGACAAACATCTTATATTTTAGGGAAACACAAAGCCTAATGAATCATATAAGTGGGTTGAGAAAATACAGTGCTTGTTTGAGTTTCATTATACACCTGGGAATGTTATAGTAAAACGTTCCTTGTTCATACTTAATGGGTCACTATCAAAGGTGGTGGGACTCATTGATAAATGTTAGGATGTTTGAGCAGATTTTCAAGAAGGACATCAAAGCATTCTTCAAATACAAATTTTTTACAGAGGTCTTGGCTTTTGTCAGATCCATAAAGTTTATGGATCATTTGTAGGGGAACAATCAGGGATTTATTATACCAATGTATTTTCCCAACAAGTCTGATATGCAATTGAAATTGTCCATAATGAGATGATGAAGGATCAGAAGTTCATAATTTTTTTGCAGCCAAATATCTATTCTCATATATTCCACTTCCATCTAAAGAAATTTGTATAGGTAGTATATCAAGATTCTATTATGGATACTGAACACAAGTTATGGTCTATTTCATTTGGGGTAATGTCTGTGAAGGGAAGTGGTAGTTTATTTGAGAACAAGAGGATTCCAGATTAGTAGGTGAAGAAGGGTGGTGGTAGTTCGAGGAATACTTCCACTAATCCATCACCTGTTACTTCTAATGTATGGTATTTCATGTGCTATCAGTGTTGGAGGATATGGAACATCCAAACTAATTTTACATATCCTCCAAGGCCTTGTTATCAATGTGGTGCAATGTGTAATAAGAAACATTGTGGCAGGGTAACACACTCGTACCAGAGTGGGGGAATATCTGTAGTTTCTAGAGAAGTATCAATTCATTCAGGGCCATCCAGGACAATAGAATAAGGGTTTGGTTGTTATGGTGACAAGATAGGACATCTTCAGGGAGGATCTAATATAGGTTTGAGTCGCAGGTGAGTGGTTGTTCTTAGGTAGAGACTATGCATCTTCATGGTGTGGATCGGGCACCAATGGGATAGGATGTGGGGCCATCAATAGTAGGAAGTACCATTCTGATTTCATATTCTTTTGTAGCTATTTTACTACATACATGTACAAATGACTGTTTTACCTCTTCCCATTTTAGGAATCTTATAAACTTTCCAATAGAGATCAAGTATTTTTTTAATTGAATGGGTAATGCCATTGGATAGGAATATCAATCATGTTTTTACTTTATCAACTTTTTCACTTACTGTGGTAGGGGTTGAGATAGAGTGGGATCTCCTTATCACGGATATGGACCATTTTGATGTAATCCATGTCATGAATTGGCTAATTCAGTTACATAGACATATTGATTTATGTAGGTGATGGGTGTGTTTCCTGGTACCTAATGGGAGTCCTTGTGAATTTCATGGGCAATGGGATCCCCAATCGGGTTATGCGGGACCTATGATCACAATGTTGGCAAATATTTTCATTCAGATTCCATTGTTCATAATAGAAGAGAATGATGGTTCTCTTAAGGTTGAATTACCTTCTATGGTGTATTTCTTCTCAGAGGTATCCCCATATGATTATTAGGGCATACCCCTAGAATGGGATGTGGGGTACCCGATTGATTTGGCATCAAGAACACACCTGATATCTCTTTAATAATATTATATGGACCCCACCATGATTATCACATTAAAGAGACATCTAGGAGATTAGAAATAAAAAAGAATTCATTCTCTAGAGCATCACACCATGATCCACTCTTATTCTTTTTGAATGGAAGGCCGAAAAATCTCTGTAGTTGTGAATGAACTATGAGAAGTTAAATATGATAACATTTAATAATAAATACCCCTTTCCAAAAATTTATGACTTTTTTGTTTGACTAAAAACTGATAGGTGGTTTGACATCATAGACTAGAATTTGAATTACCACCAATTTAGGGTGAGAAAAGAGGATATCACGAATATGGATTTCCAATGTTAGTACGGTCACTTTGGGTATTTGGATACGACTTTCATACTGACCAATTCTACGGCAGTTTTATGGATCTCATGAAGTGGGTTTTCCACCAATACCTTGAATCATACATTTATATATTCATGGACCACCACCTAGTTTATTCTGGATCTGATAAGGGGCATGAGCATCACTAGATGATAATTTTTTTAAATCTGGGGTATCATCACCATTATGAAAACTTTTTAATGTGCACCTTCTAGATCATTGGGGAGATGTTTCTCGGTCATGTGATCTCAGAACAAGGGGTTTGGGTGGACCTCAGCAAGATTGGTGTGGTTATTTAATTGGTGTATATGGATAATATTGTTGAGATTATGATTTTTCTTAGCATAAAATGTAATTACATCTGGATTTTTTGAGATTTCTATTAGATTTTCCTCTACATGATCACACTCACCCAAAAAGGGGTGAAGGTTGAATATATCCCAATGTTTTTGGAATAATTAGGGGATTTGATGTAGTGGTCTACTACTAAAACTATGTTTATCCTACAAAAATATATGAAGAGTAGTGTGGATTATTATGATTCTTCAGGTATGGTCCTCGGGTGTGTGATCAATCAATATGATGGTGCATTGGAATATGGTTCTCACCAACTCAGACCTCATGAAATTAATTACCCAAAAAATTACCTATAATTAGCAGTATCATTGCATTCCCAAAATACTTGGTATCATTATATTTTTTTAGAGAATTATTTTGTCTATTCTGCTCATAAAATCAAAGGCTACATTTTTTTCAAAAAGATTTGAACTTGAGCCACAACTGTTTGATTGAATATTTATAAGGGTTTGATTTTAAGAACATTTATACCCATATGAAATGGTAATGTCATGGCTGAAATCTTGAGCATAAAAGTGGTAGTTTATGATATGAGAAAGTCCAGTGTTGAGTGGATAATGATGAGGATGTTTGTACAGATGCAATTGGATACCAAGAAGAACAATGGATGTGTGTTCTTGGAGAGATTTTAGTTGTCTCATCCTCTAATGGATTTGATTCAATGTAGAATCTATGTGATGATTTGTGTTTTTAGTATATGAAGTTTCATCAGGGAGGAGAGATATCTTCAGATTGGTATTCATCTCTCAAGGGAAGATTCTTCTTTATGGAATATATCATGGTGTCATTGTCTCTATGGATAGTGGTGATGCATGAAAGACACCATTCCCTATAGTTCATTTGTCTTAGAGGTACCAAAATGTATTATGATCTTCTTTTGTATTTTTTTTGTCATGCATTAGGAATGACAAAGCTGATTTAATATCATGGTGTTAAACTTGTTTGCATGTAAAGTTAGGGAACCATTGTCCCTCTTGTTTGTTTCTTGAATTTCGAATTACAATATGGAAGAGGTATGAGGTCTCCATGGATTTTATTATTGGCATTACACATAAAACTTTGGGAAGTAATGACATTGTGGGTGGTAATAGACCATTTAACCAAATCAACCAATTTCATTCTAATAGAAGATACATCCATTGTCGATGAGCTGGGATGATTGTATGTTCTAGAGCTGGTAACATTTGGTGGTGTGCTGCTAGCTATTGTTTCAGATAAGGACCATGTTTTACCACTCAATTCTTGTAAGTCCTTCAAAAGGAACTAAGTTCACATTTTAAGATGATTAATGCATACCATCCTCAAATGGATGGTTAGACAGAGTGGAGAAATCTGATTCTTCAAGACATTATCCTTGCATGTGTTTTCTAATTTGGAGGATTATGGGATAGCCATTTGGGGTTGGTTGGATTTTCTTATAATAACAGTTACCAATCTTCAATTCAAATGGCCTATTTAGAGGTTCTTTATGGTTGGCCATGTCGGTTCCCTTTATGTTGGTATGTGGTAGGAAAGACCTTACTTTTGGGACTGAGACTTGTTGATGATATGTATGAGAAAGTCAAGTTAATTGGGCAGTAGTTATTGGTAGCTCCGAGTAACAAAAAATCCTATACTAATCAGAGGCATAAAGATCTTTTTGTTTCCATGGTTGATAGGGTATTATTGAATGTGGAATCCCTCTTGGGTCACCATCCATTGGGAAACCATTAAATGCTAAAGACGAGGTATGTGGATCCTTTCGAGATCACTCATCTTATTGGAAAGGTATCATACATGTTATATTTTCAATCTCAATTTACATTAATTGACGATGTATTAAAAATCCCATATTTAAAAAAGTATAATCCCAATCTATCCCAACTATTGAATTGGGAAGAGTTCTGTGATAGGTTTTGATTAATCAGTGTTTGAATGGATGGTCTGGATAGTGGATTCCCAAGAGAGGGTGATTAGGTGGAAGTTTGTTCCATTGCTCTGTGTCCTTTGTTAGCATGGGAATGATGTACATGAGAATTTGGAGTGATGGTTATGGATTGAGTAAGGGTATCCATTTTTTTTGTTCAAGCATCGAGTTGACATTTTTTAGGGAAGAATGATTTCATATAGGGAAGGATTATCACAATTGGGTCTTTATTTTTATGTATTCTCCCTTTTTATTTTTTTCTATCTTTTCCCCTAGGTTCCCCTTTGAATTTAAAAGAAAAATGAAAATATTTTGTGGGAATACCTATGAACAATGTTGGTGCATGGTTATTGTAAACCATGCACCCAACCCAGGTAACTATGCAGTATGATAACAAACCTACCACATGTTCATGTGACTTTGCCTATGTAACCATGCGGTCTAGACAGAGTCTGTTCAGAGTTTCCACAGGGTTTATTGAACTGTTCAGAATAACTATGTGCAATGACCTTTTCAATAAAAAATGAAAATTTACACTTTTTTCCTTTCTTGATTTAATCTCTATTCCTCAAATCCTTTTCCCAACATAGGATTTTAAGCCATAGAAATCCTCTATTCTACCTCAAGCTACCTTGGACAATAATTTTTTTGGGGGATTTTGTGGGGACACATAAAAACTCTTCAAGTATGTGTATTGTTCTATTGTTTTTCATTATTTTTTACAATTTCATCCCTCTTTCATGGTTTTATAATTTTCTCAAAGATAGGTTTTCATCCTTGAGTTTTATCCATGGTTTGTTTGGTGGATCATCATTAATATGGTTTTCTTTTTCATTCTTGTTGTGTGGTAAAGGTGATGTTGGATATTCACACTGATGTTTTGTCATTTTGACAACAAAGGTAGGTTGATCCATGTATAGATATTGTTTTGTGAAATTATTTTTCTTTCATAGGTAATTTATCATGTTCCATGATTATTGTTGGTTGTGATAAAGTGCTTTATTTATATATAAATATGCATTTGATTTTAAAATGAAATTTCTATGAAAAATTAGGTGTGTTACTTATGTACAAATTTATTGTGTCACTTGAATATGTTTTATAAAATTTTCAACTGGTTTATGAAATTATGTAACAGTTATAAATTATGTTTTGATATGGCATTGGTTTTTTTTATTTTAAATGAGGGGTTTCAATGTATATTTTCTGTAAAATCTATGAAGTATTTCTCGAAATTGTTTAATACAAAGTTGAAGTGAATTATAAAATTATGAAAGTGTTTAAAAAAATATTTGTAAAATGTTTTGGTGTGAGTTTAATTTTAGAATGGAATTTTTGTGTAAAAGTGGTGTAATTTGATATGTAATTCCCTATTTTTTTGAATAAATGTACAAGTGGTGTTTTGGGACGTGTGATACTTGATTGTGAAAAAAAGGGAAACTCAAATATTTAGGTGGGAAGAATGGGCATAATATGATAGTGATTTAGAAGGGGATAAAACCTAATTTCACTTAGAAGGTTTGAAAATTCCAAATCTAACTAGACATGGATGATGATTTGAGACCACTAGATGTTTGGATGTTTCTCCACTATAGTGTCTCATGCTTGATAAAGCTGTTTGTTGGGGTTTCAATTCCAGATTTCACTACGTTATGCGGTACCTAGGGTCCCATTTCTATATAGTTTCTAAGGGTACCATTTGTGACTATTTATTTTTGGTTGTATCATATATACCATTGACATATGGTATCATTGTTTGGTAATTTAAAAAATAATTTTATTTTCTTGGTGAAAAAATGTGGAAATGGCTTGAGGGTGGTGACTCTTTCCATAGGGTGGTTTTAATGATAGACTTGTGGTTCCATTTTTTGTAGCCTTGTCATGTTTTGACATAAATCTTGTAACTCAATTATAAATTATTTTTTGGTTTTTTGTTTAAATTTTTCAAATTTTATTTATTGATTTTAGTTGGATGTTTAATTCACATAAATTTAGGTAAATCATTCCCACTCTTTATTTATGATACAGCGGCACTTGTTCCAGCCTGTGGGGATCAATAACACCCTTTGGGACTTGTCATAGACTGGGTAGGGTTCCAAATTGGATGATTTACAATATTTGTTTGTGACAATAATCTTTTATTATACAATTATTATCTAGTTATTTTCCATTTTAATAATCAAATGTCAATATAGGTGATATTCTCATACAATATTCATAATGATGGTGTCATTATAATTTAATTTTTATAAATTTCATTATTAAATTTTTTTTCATGGTATTATAGAATATTTTAACTAATTATTTATGATGTACTAGTTTCATTCCATGATGGTGTTATTTATTATTTCTGATGACGAACTAGTTAACACCCTAATATCCGTAAATTTTGATGAAAAATGACATTTGTTAATTAATGTGTTAAAAATTACTATATCCTTTCTAGAATAAAAAATAAACCTTTATTTACATACTAATATTGCATTTATTCATTAATTACTTTCATCGAACAACCCATATATATTGGTGATGAAAAATGAATTTTATATTTTTCATTGAGGTGGAAGTTCCCACATACAAAAGAATTGTTTTTACAGTTTCCAATTAATGGGGATAATATTGAAAATGAATTACCATTTTATATTCGTATTCATGATATACATATATATATCATATTTATTCACTAAAAAGTAGTTTATAACCATCCATGTAAGGTGGTGATGAGAACTAAAATATTCCATCCAGGGAGGTGTTAGTCTACATATAACATGAATGATATTTACATTTTTCTATGATAGAGGGGTTAGATATAGAATAAATATTATGTTAATTTTTTTTAAATAAATCATAATAAATTCATAATATAACAATTTATATGATATATTTATAGGTTAAATATAGAGAAAGAAAATATTAGTGGTGATTCCTACATACATTCAATAGTTGATCGTTATCTTTGAGGACCTCTCAGAAAATGTGAGATTATTATAATTTCATTTGAATATGTTATTTTAAATGTACAAAAAGACTTTATGAATAGAGAAAACGTTATATATTCAAGGAAATATAAAACAAGATGTCTGGATTGACATTGGTGTAATTGAGATCCTTTAACATGTTAAATGGGTTGTATTTTCCATTGAATCTTCTCATGGGAGGGGGTAAGAATGGAATCCCATGGTAGTTAGGTGATTTAAATTTGGTGACTCATGTAGGTATCACCAACCTACCATACATAGATTTCCTATAATGTGTTTTTTCACAATTTGTTTTATAAAAATTTGATCCATTTGTGTTATTCATTTTTACACTTTTTAAAATAGTTTAAAAATTAACTATGTTAATAATTAATTACAAAAAATATAAAATGAACAATCCTACAAAATTTATACAATATGGATATAAATTTTGACACCAATATAAATAACACAATTTCCAAATATTAAACATTTATATTTTAAATATAAACATATAATATATCCTAATTATTTTTATTTTTTTCTTCATTTGTTAAAAAGAAAATTTCATGTCATATACTAATTTATTTGACATTAGTTAATTTTAATATATATATTTAAAAATAATAATTTATTATTTGATTAAATGTTATATAATTTTTATATTTATATAATAACAAAACAAACAGATATCTCCTTCAGTTGATTTTGAAATTTGTACGATGTCTCTTTAATTAATTTTGAAATATAACTTTTTAAATTATTTATTTTTTAAATAAAATTATAAAACTATATAATCATGATGAAGAAATGCGTATTATTTTTAAGAATATATATTTTTTAAAAAATTAGATTAATACATGGGCTTATTGTGAAGCGATTTCAAGTTTTTCATCCAACTATTGGATGCCTTCTTGAGAAAACGACATAGGCACATTTTATTTTTATTTTTTAGATATTATATTATATCCATTTAGTATTTGAGAGTGATAACCATAATAGACATAATTTAAATAAATTATTCCATTTTACCCTTTTACCTTTGAGTTTTTGGTCCATCATCAATGGGAAAGAGGGGACGACATAAATTTCCCTTACAGCCAGATCATCTTCATTTTGAAGTTGTGTGAGGATATAAAGTTTAGTTTGAGTTTTTTTGTTATAGTATTTGATCATCTACCACATTTTCAATACCTATAGTTTTCTCTTGTTGTGGAATTTATATTGTTTCCTTGTGTTTCCATGGGAAAATATATTGATCCATATTAAATTATTTGTTTATATTTGTATACCTAGTAATGGAATATATTTCATCAATATTTATGAAATAGGCATAAATTATTTTATCACTAATTTTTTAATTGTCACACTATTATGATTATACTTGATTAAAGGATGGAAAGATATAAAAAATATGCAATGAAAATTTCTAATAAATTATAATAATGAAATTAAATCTTGAAATAACTTAGTAACTTTGAAAAGACAATTATGTTCTAAATTTGTAAACAAGAAATTATAACAATGATGTGATATTATAACATGACTCACAATAAATAAGTATTTTTAGATATTTTAATGTAATATATTGTTATTAAATAATTTAATCTTATTTTGATATGATTTTAATAGTCAAAATCATAACACATTAAGGTTTTTTTTTCTGAATTTAATATTAGAATATAAATGGTGGTGGATGAATACAACTGAAAATAAGAATATAATTTCTTAAAAAAAATTTGATTTATAAAATGAAACACCAATAGCACCACGATTAATGATCCTTCATTGTCTCATGGAACACATTCCTTATTCCACTAATTATTTGTCTTGAACTTTTTACCGAAAATTCCACTATATATATTTTGTATAAGAAGATAACATATTTTAATCTTAAAAAAAATCAACAATAATAGTATCTAGGATCAATGATAGGTGGAATATCACTTGAGGTTTGACCCAAAAATTTCTCTGTGTAATTTTTTTTTGAATCCACACACCAATCAAGACACTAATCAAACTATTCTTTTGTATCCCATGTAGTGGAAGACAGAATGGATTTAGATAATTATGAAAGAAATTATTGTATGTGAAATGAAATTTAATATTTCAAATTTATTTTCATCAATAACCACTGTCCTAAAAGTTATACAGTGAATTATAAATCTATGTGAGTGAACTCCGATATCATTTAATATTCATATAAGTGGTATACCTCATGTATTGTTCTCATCATTAGTGAGATCTTGATTACCACTATAATGACTACTAAAAATTGAATATATAATATGGAATGAATATAAAAAATGTGATTAATATATTAAAATTATATTAAATTAGTATAATAATAATATCCATGTTAATCCATGTTCAAATGATATGTTCTAAAATCAATTAAAAATATGACGTATAATCGTAATTATTCATTTCATAGGTCCCATTATTCATCCATGAATTTCAATTTCGAGAATCATAATTTTTGGATCACCTTAACGTGGAACCATTAAGGAATGAGACTTAACTATGTATAAAATAGTCACTAATATTCTATTTTGGGTGTTTTTATTACTATCATATATGGTATCTGGCTACCTCAGTTTTAGGTAAAATGTTGTGTGGTTCTTGAGAGGATATTTTGGGATATGGGGAGACAAAAATAATGAGGTATATTTTTAGTGGAATTTATTATATTGAAAGCTTCATTCGAAAAAAATCAAATATATATTATTTAATAGTTGTAACCATTATGAATTCAAACAAGGAAAAATTATGTATTAATTCGCAATAAACATATTTAATATAAATTCTTATATAGAGGAAATGTAAAATTCCATTATGTATCTTTTACATTCATGAGGTGACCCTTATGTATGATATTAGCTCAGCTAAAATTTTCTCTATCAGAAATGCATAATGTTTATGTTTCAATTCATCCAATGGTTAACCCTTATGTTTCAACCTAGGAACATTATACATTATCCGTGACATTAATGTGTAAAATAATTCATCCATGAGGTAATGGGATTTATGTTACATTCCACTCTGGATGTGTGAAATCTATTACATATTAGCTATAGGTTAATCTATTCTTACTCCAAACCGGGAACACATACGTAACATCCAACTGGGAACTCCTACAAATAATATTTCCCTAATATGATGGGTTTCCCATTAAAAATAAATTTCATATAGACTATAATGTATTTTTAAAATAATTTTTTTACACAGTTCGACATTAAAGATAAACAAAATAAAAAAACATCAATATAGTCATTATTATATCAAATTAAAAAAAGAATAAAATTGTTACTAATAAATACGTTAATACATGTATAATATAATTCCAAAATAAACCCTACTATAAAATTTTTATTAACATCATAGTATTTACTTTAATTATTTGATTAGTTAATATTGAAAAATAAAAAAACTAGAAATATTTATAGGAAACCCCTCTGGGGAAAGGTATAACATAGATAAGACTAGGCATAATAATATCATCATAAATAAGAAACCAATTGAATAAATGTGTAGTATATCTGAAACTATTCATACTTATTTCATCTTTTATAATAAATACATCAATGATAATTGTAATTTATCCATAATCTTGTATTATATTTTTAAGGTAGTCTACATGGGAAAGGAATAATATAAATAGAATTGAGAGTACCATCATCTTCGTAGAGTATAATGAAAATATGATTCTCATGGCTCCATGATAATTCCTTATAACATTTTGTGTCCACAGACACACTATATCAATATAGTGTTTATGGAAACACAAATATAATACATATCCCATATTCATTCTCTCAACCAGAAGCACATCCATACCCATATTTTTATATATTAAATCATTAATATCATAATTCATAAATCATGTCACTAAAATTAAATTGAAAAATATAAAATGTATCAATGACCATATCCCAACAAAATGTCAATCCATTATGGAATACTATTCCACTGATACCAAATAACTAATCATATTTTGTTCAACCTATCAACCAACCTAGTTTCATTTCAGAAACCTTCTCTAACTTCTATGGGATCCTAAAATGGAATCACCTCTCTTTTTTACATGAAGAAACTATTTCAAATGATTTCAAAAAATGAAAAAATTTCACACTCAACCATAATATATGTTTTGGGTAACCCATCCATACCATACTAGTCAAATTATAGAGGGGTATAAAAAATAACCATAATTATAAAATCATATAAGGACCCATGAAAAAGGCCAATGCCCAAAATTCACCATATTTAATCACTAAGGGAGTGTAAAAACCAATGCTAAATTAACTCTCGTATTCTCCTCATATTGTAACATAGCAAACCCATGGTGACATGCCACATTCAAATTATAATCTATGAAAATTAAACACAAAAATACTTAACCTGAAAATGTATCCCTAAAAAATAACCCTAAAAACATAAATTTATCCCCCTCCAGGCATGCCATGTTCATGTGTCTTTATCATTGGCCTTCCAACACCAATACCTTGGTAAGTACTGAGTCGATCTATACCTATGGTATAACCTACTTAGGGGTCCCTTACCCATTACATAAGGTCTCATCTTAATACATTGATAATATATTTCTTTTCTAAAATCAGTTAAGGTGATTTTTATAAATGCATAATCACATAGACTCTACTTGACCTATAAACCCGACTATTATTGAATACCAAACCATAAAAATGAATCTTTATCACCTCTTGAAGACTCTACCCAGATAATATTTAACCAAAATAACCATATTCCTCCTACATGGTCATTATGAACCCCAAATCCTATAATGCACACTCATTAATAAGAATGCACCATATATATTTAATTATTAAAGAGGCAAACCACATCTATATCATAGTTACCTCTCTTAAATATGTTTCATACCAATATTCAATAATGATTATACCCATCATCCCCAAGGTCCTAATGTTCTCTCTTATAACTAAATATGTAATTCAGTAATTATAAAATTTCATATTTATTTTTTCAATTTAATATTATGATTAATTATTTTTAAAATATCCTCAATTGTATTATCATTGTTTAAAATTACAATATTAGGGGGAAGAAAAATTCTATAAAATACTTAATCACTATTTTTGAAAATTTTCACTAATTTCTAATATCATTTTCGAAATAAATTTCACAGCATTTTTACAGAATCCAAAAATAAAACCAATGTGTAATTTAACTTTATAGAAACTGTGCATGATGGATCATATGATCTAAGTTTTCTCATCATTTATCCATCACACCAAGAATCCATATGATTTAGATATATTTCACCATTCTATAGTGAAATGCACCATCAAATCCCTAGATGGAAACATCTACAATCAACTTTGGAAGCGAATTATAAAGAAGAGAGGAAAGGGATAAGGGATCACCTAAAAATGAAATGATAAACAACACCCAATCAAACACCAATAAAATGTTATGAAATTGAAATGTTATGGAGGGAACTAATATAAAGTGTATTATCTAAATAGCACTTCTCATATACATGATTAGTTATGGAATGAATCGGGAAATATAAAAAATATGGGTATAACTCGATTAAAAAATGACCCATTTGGAAAATTGGTATCTTTCCATCTAGTACAATTTACTCAGTACCCTAAAATCCACCTACTATAATCCCAATGACTATTTGGTGGGAATATATTGACCCTACCACTAGAATGATCCCGAATTATATAATAGATAATTAATTTATATTTCATCATCAATGGAATATAAAATCTATATAAATCCACTACTAACACCTAAAAAATACTAAACCATAAAAAATAACCTCTATTCAATAATAAATACCCCAATACATTTTACGAAACAAAAAATAAATTTTCTTATTTCTTCTATTACAATAACATTATAATTTCTATTGAAAATAATGACCCACAATGACATGTATTTTTACTATAACAACTATATTTTTATATACATAATCTATATAGGTATTTATTTGATTTTACTTATAAAACACATCATCCCGTAAATATGTTATTATACATATTTGTAATACAATTAATTAATTTATAATTATGACTTGTATAGGGTTAATGGATAAAATTTTATTAATTTAAATAAATGTGATGTATTAGAGAATAAATTGTGTATTGGAATATAGACATGGTAATGAAGAATATTTGTTTTTACTAAATAATGAAATATTAAATTTTTCACATGTATTTAGTATGGTAAATTTGATTAATTGAAATCATATTACAGGAATAAAATTTATCAAATTAAAATACAATAAATCTGGAATTTAGTATGCAAAAATTTATTATTATTGAATTCGTTATTCGTGGTTGTCTTAATTTGAAAATATTAATAAATTTAATAGAATATAATATAGGAGAGCTGGATAGTGGAAATTATATTATGAAAATATATGGTTGACAAAAAAATTTAGAGGGGGTTCATATTAAATCAATAATATAGAGAGATGTTTTTTAGATAGAAGATTAGTCTTTCAATTTTTTATACCTTTCATGTGATTCTCTTATCTCCCTCAAGCTCTCTCCATTGAATTTTTTATGTGCTGGTAATAGATTTTTTGATGAAAGGTTAAAAAAATATAGATGACTAATTTGGATTAATATGGTATGCTTATTCTCTATAATTTATAATAATTATTCAAAGTATTAAGAAATGTATTAATGACACAAAATATTAATTTTATAAATATTTGATTAATGGTGTATATGGTGACCCTATATTAACTTATATAAATAATACATTGATATAATGGTATAATTATTAGATTATAAAAAGATTCAAAGAAACTATATTAAAAAAGGTATAGGGTCTTAGAGAGTAGAATTGTATACAAATAAATTTACAATATTTAGCTTTAAAATGGATTTTCCCCTAGTCTTAATGGTTACACTAATGATTTTCTTCAAATTTATAAGGATATTTTCCAATTGTATTTTTTTAATCTGTAAAATCTTTTTTTCTAATTGTTACCTTCCATGTGGGATTAATGCTTAATTCATATCCCACATTCCCAAAGTGGATAATGATTTATTAATTCTTCTTTTTGAAATCATTACTCTCATAAACACTAATTATAAATTAATCTCTAAACTTTTAGCTAATTGGCTTACTTGTATTGCTAGAAAAATTTCCACATGGAACCAATTTGTATTCCATAAAGAAAGAAACATCCAAGATTTTATTTTCCATTACTTCGAAAGTATAAACACGTTAAAGAAGGCTAATATAGGTAGAAACATTTACATTTAAATATACATCAAAAAATATTTTCACACCATGGACTAGATCATTATCATTAAGGTCTTTAACAAGATTAGATTTGGTGACACTTTTGATAACAAAATTAAAACAATTTTTGGCTATTATCACATTTTTTCTTATTATTGATGCTCTAAATATCTATTTCAATTGTAAAAAATGTGTTAGATAGGGATACCCTTTCCCTAACATCATTTGTTTTATTTTTGAGGACTACCTTATCGTACTTATCACCAATCTAGTAATGAATGGTGAAATTATACCCATAGTTACCTCCGGATACTTGATTTTTCTTTATATTTCTTTTATGTAGATGGTATTATTTTACTCCGTCAAGGAGACAGAGCGAATATCCAAAATCTTATTATTTCCCTTATCATTAGGATGATGTTTCTGCACAATCCATAAATGATAATATATCCAAAATTATCATTGAAAAATATTTACTATAACTTGAAATGCTAGTATTATAAATTTCCAATGTATAAAAGTGGTATCCCTCACCTTCATGTACCCTAGAGTCCCTATCTACTCAGAAAAGAATAAAATAACTTACTTCTACAATATAGTTGACCAAATTAATAAATAAATATCAACCTGGAAAAGAAAAAACTTATCAATGGAAGACTTACTTTTTCTTATCAAATACACCATTGTTTCAAAAGTTATTTACTCAATGATGGTTTATAAATTGACTATTGAATTTATTAAATTGAATAATTGTAAAATAAAAACATTCTATCTAGTGGAAGTACTCTTGAGAAGAATATTTTCACTATTCCATGGAATAAAAATTGTAATCCCCTAAACATTGTGGCCTTGGAATTAAGAACCTTTTCCTCTTTAAAAATCCCTCCAAGCTAACCTCATGTGGAACCTTATAAAAAATTATTCCCCAAATTAAAATTTCATTATAGGAATATTTTATAACTATATTAGAAAGGGTAATACATTACACATGGAATTATGTATATTTACTTACATCATGAACTTGTTTAATAATATTATGTCTCACTCAAGATGGATTGTTAATAAATAATCTTCTAAGAAATTTTTTTCGGGATAACAGTATGGTTACCCTATTTCATCAATGAATGATTCCATTCATTTACCTACTGATATTAACATATTTATAAATGATTGTATAGAATATTTGGATATGGATTTTTCTAATGAGATCAACTCTATTACTACTAACTATTTTTTTTTCAACACTAATGTTTTTTTGGTTTGGTAAGAGACTCATAATTGTATTTTGAACACTAAACATTACTAAAATAATAATTTTAATAATACAATCCCATATTTTACATTATTAAATAACAATAAAAATAAATGGGTTATATCCTCCATATTCACCATGGTCTGGATAATATAACACAATAGAGTTCCCACAGAATATTGTCTTAAATTATTTGGTATTAAACTATTCTATAAATGTCATATGTGTTATCAACACAAAGTGGATGTTGAACACTTTTTCATAACATGTTCTGATGATTCTACATTATAGGAATACATAATTGGAATTTTTGTTATCACAAATGGATAGGTTTTAACTCCATTCGGCTTGATATTTAAATATGCACTTCTACGGATGCCTCTCCTTAAATTGGAATACTTTTTGTTCCTTTTGTTTCTAAACTGATTCATGTCATATGTTATGAATAAAATTACATCATACAAAATAATAACACATTCCATATTTTTTAGATCATTTAATGATCTTAATCTCTATCAAGAAATATGTAATGATGCAAATAGGTACATACCAATACTTCCTCAAGTATTTTATTATTCATCGTCATATTATAATAAAAGGAATATTCAGCCAGATGAAAGTTATGTTGATGTTTTATAGAATGCACATTTCTCTGGATGGATCAAAATAAATGTGTATGGTGCATCAAAAAGAAATTATGGAACCATGGGATATGAAAGATTATGCTAAAATCACAATGGATATATTATGGGATATTGCTATGGTGTATGTGGTTTTTCCTCTTTCATAGAGGCAGAGATATATATCATCATTATTTGTGTCGGTATCAAAAAGAAAAATGTATGGAATAACTTATAGATAAAAAGAGTCTATACTAACATCATTCAAGCCCTTTGACATGGGTTTGGTAGATGGATCCCCATTATCCCAGCTGCATGAAAACCCCCTTCTAGGGATTCTTCCCATATCCTTCATGGCTGTCTGTAATCTTCAATCTCTCTAACACTATCATCCTTTGTCTGGGTTTATTTCATTGGGTTCATTCTTGTTAGTTTTCATTATTATGTTAATCACTTCTTAATAATTCCAGATTCTTTTGAGATGATCTTATATTAATCACTCTCTCATCCAAAATTCAGTGACTTTCAAACTTCACTTCCTTTGATCTAACAAGATCTGGGTTCTCAGGCGAGTTTTGAAGAACACAGATAGCTTGGTCTCAACTTGAGACCTTTCCAATGGTGGTGTAATATCAATTAAACAATGATTGGATGTTCATCATCACCCTCAGATCAGGATTCAGATATGGGAATCACTGGGCTGGATCATCTTGTGGGTTCCATTAGCGGTTCATTTTTCAGGTGGCGGTTTTTCCTGTGTTACGGGGATAAGTTTTTGGGTGGGCTTGAACTCCTTCAAGTGATTTTTTTTTGTAATAGATGATGGAATTTGGTATTTGGTATACCTAACACCATTTACAGGCTATCAGTTTCTCCTTAGAGGATTTTGGCTCAGTTAGCTGCAGGTGGTGTTGTTCAGTCGGTGGTGACATTGTTGTTACTTTCAATGGTGGTGGTTTGGTTGATGGAAGGCAGAGAAGATTGAGGATGATTATGGTGTATGTGTCGGTGATTGTTTCTTCTGTCATTTTAATTTTTTTCTTGGCTATTAATGGCATTGTTTGGTTAGAATCTGCACTGTTTGGGCATGGTTATTTGATGAGTCTACAAGTGTCTTTATGAGTGACAGATCTTGTTTCTTTGACATGGGTTGGTTCACCTAGAGTGTCCACTTACTGAAACATGGATGGAATTCCTCTAAGAACTAGTATAGCTCAATCATATAGACACACATTCTTACCAAGAGGTGAATAGGGTGGATGATAGTCTTGACAATAATGTATTTGATAGTGAAATTTCATGGATCGATTTACTCCCACCATATCTGCTCCCCCTTCCTGAAAAATATTGTAATATATTTCCTACATTTAGCCTTTAGTAATTTTTTTTACCATTATATATTTTCATGCTTTGGTCTTTAAAAAATGGAATCATCATTAAATTGTTTTTGACAACATGTATAAAAATTTCTCAATAACCATTCACCTGTATACCCTCCTCTATATATCTCATATAATGTAATATTTTCATAATCTGGGTAATTAAAATAACAAGGTATGTGCTCCAATTCTCAGTAAGGTTGTCATATTAACTACTAAAAATGGTTGAAAATTAAATATAATGGAAACAATGAGTAAGTGAGTCATATCATATAGAATTATTATTAGATGATACGTAAAAAACCTAATTAATAATTAAGGATCAGGTCATAGGATCATAAGAAAAATTAATTCTTATAAAAAAATGGAATCTAAACATATAAAAAACATGAAATTAATATATAAAAAGGAAAAAATATTTATAACATGAAATATAAAAATCATTTAGAATAATTTTATAATAATGAACATTTTGGAGAAGTATTTTTTTAAACAAAACATTGGATAACATTGTGAAATAATCTATTTATGTCCACAAATTAATTTTGTTTACAAATCGAGGAATATAAACAAATTATTTTTCTGAAAATCAATGTATAAACCCAAATATTTACATAATGAGATATAAAGTTAAATAAAATGATATATAATGTCATATAAGGCCTTACCATTCATTACACATATATATTGTTTCCGCATAAAACCAAATAGTTCATCATATCTTAAATGAACCGTGTGGAAAAATTAGATTCTATTTTTTTTGAAATGGTATCACATAAAAACCAAGATCATTTTCTTTCAAAAAAAATTATTAAACAAAAAGGTATATATCTATGTATTTATGAATCATTTAGTCATTATATAAGACAAAATTGAAAATGAATGATAAACTAGAAAAAATAATTTCAAAACAATTCATAATATCATCCTAAAATAGGATGATTTACATGTTACATTACAATAATGATTTTCTTTAATGAAGATTAAATATCATAGAAAATGTAATAGACTATAAATTACAATGAATATACCTTACAAGAAAGAATGAATTTTCCTAATTATAATATAGATGTGATGAATGTTTAATCATTAAAGGGAAAATATAATGAACTATTTAAAAATTCCTTTTATAAAAACAGACATTGCTAAATGGATATAAAAACAATGGTTTTAAAATTAATGTGAATATAAGGATCATAAAATATAAAAAATAGATAGATTTTTTAAATGGTGTTTATGAGCATTAGGGGGAAGTAAATACAATGTTTTTAAGGGAAAAACTTTTAAAAGGGATAAGAATCATTTTTAAAAGTATTTTAGTTAAATCCAATATAATAATCGAGGAAGAAGATATTGGTGTGATGAATTTTTTTCTAATAAAAGAATATAAATTTAAAACATTAAATTATAATTAATAAGAAAAAATAAAACATGAAATGTTCTTAGACAAATATACATGATTATGACCACTGAGAAGGAATTGAGTAATGAAACCCCTTACCATTAATCTCCTCTAATAGAATGAACTCTAAAATATTATATCACAAAAATATGTATCTGAATAACTTGATATATAACCTTATTAATTTTCATAATATTTTATAAGACCTTTTTTAAATATTTAATACCTTATTAATAGTTTGTTGTAATCTATTCTCAAAATTAGATGTTGGAAATTTCTATCATTTAGAACTAGTTTTGTTAGGGTGGTGTGTTATTTATTGTTCTATAAAATTTCATCATTCCAAAATAATAATAAGAAACATACTATATGTTTCAAATATATTTATAAATTTATAATTTCTTTTCTGATGAATTACATTAAATTTTTTTGAATAAAGAAATAAGAGCATGTTCTTGGGAGTTAAAATAATAATATTGGATATATTAATAACATCATTATATATTACTGTTAATATAACAATTTATGAATAATGAACATGTAATAATCATAATATATATTCATTACATTCATTCATTTAAATATTGATAATCATAGGATATGAGATATGAAATTTATAGTTCATAGAGGTGATAGTTTTCATGTATTCACAATTAATAATAATATTTCGCAATGAATGGATATAATTATGAAATATAAAATATATTCATTTAATAAATTTATTTTTGGCATAGAAAACCAATTAATTCCAAAAATTCATCCTTTATACCATCCAAGATAGGATCTAATTTAAAACAAACAACATACCCCTAATGGAGGCGTTAACTCATACGTATTCATGATCAATGTTATTTTCTTTTCATTGTCAATTGAAAATATTGAATATTTTTTTATTAATGTAATGAAAATTGATTAATATAGTAATAATATTTAAATTATAATAAAATGGTTACCAATAATATTATGAATTATTATAATAAAAAATATAAAAATAGAAGGTAACACTCTCATTATAAGCCAAAGTGGCCTAATGGAAAACTACGTTAATGTGAAGAACATATAAAATAATATTGTGAATAGAATAATATATAATTGAGAGATGGTTGTAGGTGGATAATAATTTTCTATGTATAAGTATGAATTCAAAGATTAATTTTATATTAAATTGGTGAAAGTGGTTTCCATTTATAATATATGAAAGTGAAAATTTTGTAAATAAACATCATTTGAAAAATTTCAAGAAAATATTCAATTGTTAGTGGATAAAAAGTTGAAAATGATGGGTGTGGGAAAATATAATGTATAAGATCATATAATCCATTCATTTTTATTTATGCTATTTGTGATTCTGGTCATCTATTTTTTCCCTTTTTTCCATTGAACCAAATTAAATTTTACATCAGTAATTAGTTTTAATCCATAAATATTAACATTAATAGAAAATCCGTGGTTAGATGATTATAAATAATTTTCACATTTTGATTTCATATTTGAAAAATAATATATCTCCAAAAAAATTTAATTCTTAAACAATTTTATTTTATAATAAACATTCTTAATCGTTTGAAAATAGTTTTTAGAAAAAGAAAATTTTAAAGCCTTTAAAATAACAAATTAAATAATTTATCATGGTAACTGATTTTAATAACAAGCATTGATTTATTATAAATTTTTTTTTACATAATTATTACAGTAAATTTCAACATCTAATAACTTAAATAGATGAGTAGACCGAAATAGAATTTTATTAATGTATCATTTTACATAGTTTTAATAATATTAGAAATCGGATTATAAATTCAAATGATATTTTAAAATGCATAATTTCATACATTAAATACCTATGTTAATTTCTAAAATATTTATAATTATATTAGGATAAACTTATATAATTATAAAATCGTATCAATTTAAATTTCATCCAGAAATATATTTTTCGATTAAACATAAAACTATTATGATAAAAATAAAAAATTAACACTATGTGACTTCTCAATTGAGGCAATGAAAATAGAAATTTTTTCAATAAAAACTAGTATATAATTTTTTTAATTTATCAAACAAAAAATAATTATTAAAAAGAAAATGGATTTTATTGAAATTGAAAATTACCATTATTAACTCATATTAATCTTCTATAGTTAAAATATTTTATAGTTTACAATCTTTATATTCATTATAGATTTATTAATTGTTTTATACTAATTATTTTTTGTTATTTAATTAGGTTTAGTTTATATTTTATGTTTTAGTACATAACATTAATTATATAATATCTAGAATTTTATGTTGTTATATTCTATCCCCCTTAGAAGATTTCTCCCTAGAAATATTATTATAAAATGAAAATAAATATAGGATTCTATTAACCCAACACATCATCATGTTCCAATTTATCTTCCTCAAAATTATTACTAATCTATGTAATTTTAACAAGATAAGTGGTCTTATTCCTAATCAATTGATTTAATTGATAAAAAATTAACACTAGATGTTCATCAAATAAGATTTCATAATCTAGATTCACTACATTTTAATTTAGTATATGTGATGATTCTGATATTTAATTCCAAAATATTGATATATGAGATACGTCATATACCTAGCAGTGGTTCAGGGATATTTTTAAGGAATATTCTATTACCATGACAAGGTCAATGATCTCAAATGGGTTGATGTACCATTGTATTAACATCAATTTTGTACAAAAGCTCATGACCTGATTATATAGAGATAATAAGAGGAATACATTTCCTCCAAATTAATAATCTACTTCTATTTGAAGAATTTTTTTAGAAATTTTATCAACTCTCTACTAATATAATATGCCACATAATTCTTTAAACCTTCTCTTCCATTTTATATAAAATTATAGGACCTATAAACTTCATATTTCCAACATCTTTCTAACATTGTGGATTTCAATATATCTTCAATAAAATATACCTTATGAGGGTCTATGTATTCTATAATGAAAATTGTTTTAATATGATAACTCTATAAGGGCTTGATATTGATCACGTCATATTTGTATGTTCATTTAATTGGTTCTCAAGATATCCCATAGAGTTTGGATGGTATTATCATATTGATCATTTTTCAAATGGTTACATGTACTATTGATGATCAACTTTTTCAAAATTTCATTAGAATAATTTTTTATATTATTTTGGTAAAACAATAATATAAATTAGAAAAAATAGAGTGTTTTACCCAATGGATTCATATATATTAGATTATTTTTATACTAGAGTGTTGTTCAAGATAAAAAGTAATCGTTGATGGTGATAATATTTGATGACATTGTAAGGTGGTAAAATAAATCCTAAATAGAATTTTGTTCCTTATATGATTTTGGGATCCCCACATGAAAATAAATGGAAATTTTCTCCCAATTCTATACTAGTATAGGTAATAGTTTTGACATTCATACTTGTTCGTTAATTCATAACATATAGGTATACCAAGAATAAAGATTTTAATTCTGTGAATCGCTAAATCATGTAATCCATCCTAGAGTTTTTTTTAATAAATATATTTATTTGTGATTCTAGGATGGGATTTATGATCTATGATCAATATCCAAATGTTTATTCGTTATATTTGGCTTTCATGTAATATATATTTGGTCCCAAAACCGTATATCACTATATTTATATATTCGCTACTATAGAATTCTCACTATGTTTTTCAATATTTTGGCATTATATTTTATGAAATCTATGATAATATAATGAATGGATGGTTGGGAAATTATTTCTGAATGATATGATTTTTCTAAAAATATAATTTTTTCAATATTAATCCTTTATGAATCCGTTGGAATTGAAACATTGTCAATCAAAATTATTTTTATGATAGAATAATCTTTTTTACCTAGGGATTTAGCCATTATTTTTTTCTCGAAAGGGTGGTAATATATCAATCATTCATAAAAGATAATAAATTATAACAATAAGTATTGTATCATGTAAATATTTTTTTGTGATTATATAATTTAGGGGTTTATGGACAGTATAAATATCTTACTTTTCACAATTGGGATGCAGTCGCAAAATTTTCAAATTAATGAACATTACCTTAAGCTCCTAATAATTAATTGGGTATTTTTTATCATGTTTCTATAATTATAATTATGTATTTGACCATTCTATCAGATTATACATAACACATATCTAACCCCTAATAGATATATCAATATAAATCACAAATAATTCACCACTACAAGGCAGTTAAGAAAATAGAAACAATGAAAAATATATTTTTAGTCAACCTGAATCTTTCCTAACATTACATTTTATAGGGGAACATCTATTCCCCACCTAGTTAATAGGTTTAGGGTGTTGGTTATTTATGATATGATACCCACAAAACACTTGTAGTTTCACACTATGTTATGAAAACATTGGGTCTCAGTCAAAAAAGTTGGTCTCTCCATTTTTTAATTTCATCATTGTTTCATGGGTCCACAAATAGTACCCCGATGGTGAAAAAATGACCTATGATGTAAAATATTAACAAAAAAATAGACTTCCTAAAATGGAATATAATTTTTCATTTTATAATTTCCTTAGCATGAATTCAAAATTCCCTTCATGTTCTTCCATTCTCTTAGAATATATGATAATGTCATGAATAAATACTACCACATATATTTCAAGGTAATTTATAATGTCTCTTTTAATAATATACATATATATTTCTAAATAATTTGTAAGAAAATGTTTATTTACTAGAAATTAATTGAGTTCATACCTTATGACAAATTTTTTCTTGGGTATATATTCTATTTTAAACCTCATTTTATGACTTCTATTGAAATTTTAAATTTTTTAGAAATATTATTCTCCTCTTAGTTGGTCAAACTACTAAAAAATTTGAGGTAGATGTTAATTTTTCATGATCAGGATCTTGTTCAATTCATTATAGTAAACATGAATACCCATTTATTGAAACTTATTTCTAATAGAAATCATTGTTGCAGACCATAGTGGAGTAATGGGTTATAAAATTCCCTTATCTAAATTATCTTTCTGTTACTTATTTAATCCATCCAAATGAATATGGTATATTCTCTAAGGTCTTGCTGAGATGGGTATAGAACTATGATTGATATTGATTGAAAAAGGCTCACACCCAAGGATAAATATGGGATTTTTATCATGAAATACATTAGTATTCTCTAATATAATAGTTATTTCATTAATTTTAACATTATCATTATTCATTTGAGAATGTATTCACCATTATTGGATATCATAACTTATATTATTAATTTTTCATTCAATGAGATCTCATTATCATTCTTGCATCGATATTTGATAAAAAATATGGGTATGTATTTGAAATTATGTCCCCAAATAACATCAATTAATATGTTATCTATATATTGATATAAAATAAATACCAAAAAACAAACAATTCTTCTAATAGAAGATAATGAATATTGGTAAGGGGTATCTTCCCATAATATTCAATTGAATAAGAGTTATACATTGTAGATGATATCCTTATTCTTTTATGGGTATTAAAAAAAGTTCATTACCCATGGATTGAGACAATATATTGGTATTATTTTGAAAATATTATGATATAAAAAATCTGAAGAGCTAGAATCAAATAAAGAATTTCTAGATCTATAGTGAATAATGAGTGTACCATACACCACATCATTATCATGTTATTCCACAACATTAGTGATTGTATATGACCACCGTTCTATCATGTTATAAGATATTTTTGAGTCCTATAATCTTCAATATAATTGGTCAATGTACAATTATTTTCATAAACCGAAAACAATTTATACATGAATAATTGAAGCATGGGTGGTGTATTTTTAACATTTCTTCACCTTTGTTTTATTAATCAGTATCTTGGCCCCACTATAATAGTTCTTGGAAAATTTTCCTACCCTCTCATAGTTAAAGTAATTCAGTTATCCATCGAGGTAGTTTCCAGATTTCTTCCCCTCGAATTTATGACACATAGGCATTTGAAATATATATCCTCCGTGTAGATAATCAGAAACTATTTCATGACAGTCCACCTTTATATTCGTATACCTAAACGAAATACATCCACAAATTTTTATCTCTTATATTATAAAAAAGTGAATATTTTATTTATAACCCCCAATGTATATTAAAATTAATTCCCTTATAATAAATAATTTTAATAAACTGTTGAAATTATTGATATTATTTTTATATTTTGATATATAAAAAAGGAGTATATTGCAATCCTCATGGATGTATTTTCAGAAGTTATTAAATAATCATTCAACTTTCACATTTACTAATTGAAATTCTTTTCAATATTTTTTTGAATATTTTTGGGAAAAAACATTCTTAGATAATAATTTATAGACGTAAAATTCATTAGACTCTAATTCTTCATTTTTCATTGTATTCTTAATGAAAAAAAAATTTATCAGCCTATATTTATAAACAATATAAAAAATGTCATCTAAATTCAATGATCATTGAGGTATGGAATATTTATTTCCCATCCCATTGATCCATTTCATAGAAATAAATTTGTTAGAAGATCCAGTGATGTATGGTGTATGATGATTCATAAAGTATTCAATAGAAATATACTCCATTTTGTTGTTATTAAGAGCTCAACATGATTTATTTTATAATTCATACCATGTTACATTTGGGTGAAAATTTCTAAAATGTTTCTTACACCAATTCCCATCCCATTTGGTTGATTATTCGAGATGTATCCTTAATTTCCATTATAATAAATATTAAAATGTTCCCTTATTATTCCATCATTTAATTCATATAAAATAATGATTACAAACATATGTTAGTATATATGGTGATGGGAAACTATTATTTTTAAATAAATTATACATAAATGGTGTACATATACAAACATATGAAAAGTTAGTACTTAGTCTATGTTGTCCGTGATAATTCCTTTTATTATTCTCTATCCCCAAAAACATTCAAATACCTAATGGCGATTAATAAATAGATTTTTAATTAACCAATGAATATCCTTTGAGAGTTTATAACATTGTGAGTATTCTTAAGCCCCCTCAATTTGAATTCAGGTGATGATTATTTCAATGATAAAACAAGTATTTACTGGGTGATTACCCCTTGGTGAATATATTCCATGACCACATACACAATCTAGTATCCAAATAAGGATATATTGTAAGGATTAAACGATAATATATTCTTTACCGAAACATCAGGATATTATCTAGTACTCAATATAATTCATAGATTTCTCAAAAAACATTATATAAGCTAATATCTAATATAACTAAAACACACATATGATACAAACATTGAAGACCAATAAAAATATAAACTAAAAGTACATTGATTTCATGGTTTACTTACTAAATATAATAAATAGGCACCCAAACCAAAGTCTAAAATTTTTAGTGACCTGGAGACAAAGTTAGGACAAATAGGGGCCTATATACCCTGAGAGGGGGGTGAATCATGGTATGGATATTCTTTTTCAAAGTTCTTCCTCCCCCACTAGATCTTTATCTATTTATAACAAGGGTAACTTTGTTTGCACTTGTGTTTTTATTATGATCACATATTTTCTTCTTTATTTAATGATGATGCTTTAAATGCAATGCAGGGATGCAAGCATGCAGAAACCAAGATTTTTACTTGGTTCACCGTCACCGGGCTACGTCCAAGGAGCATAAGCAAACATGTTTCCAGTCATACATAATTCCAATATTTTTCACTATATGTGGATACAAAGGTTAGGGAATAGTCACTCTATCCCAGGCTCACTGCCTTTACAAGGTTTTGGGATAGCTCACTGCTTTCCCAAGGGTCACTCCCTTTTTCTCTCTCTCTAGCTCACTGTGGGTGGAGAGGATCACATTCTTCCTCTACCTTCTCTCACTGCTCTGGAAAGGATCGACTCACTATTTATAGACTTATAGGTCTATTCATTATCTCTAATGAATCCATCCTCTGTTGTATGTGCATGATCTGTTGAAGTCCAACCTTCACTCGTATATGAATCTCTCTTTGCACCGAAGGTATCATGCAAACTTCCAGCTTCCACAAAGCACGAAAACACTACCGGGGAATCAACCTTCCTTGGAACGCAAGTCTAATCTGGCACGCAAGTATCGGCATGCAAGTCACAACTGGCGTGCAAGTCTACCTCAATAATGTGCGTGGAATAATATTCCACAACTCCAAACTTGCGTGACTCAACCCCTTTTACTCCCAAGACACTATTGGCATGCAACTACCAACCGGTGCGCAACTTCAACCACTGGCATGCAAGTATTAATGCGCGACCACAGACCACTTGCATGACCACCACACCTACACGACGAGAGCTCTGATTTTTCTATGTGTTTAAATCCCTTCAAAATAAGGAGGGGTCGACCTGTCTTTATAGGCATTTTGACACCCTGCACGACGACACACAAGTCTCCCCTCGACGAGAAAGTCCCGGAGTGCAGGTTTCTTTCCCTACAAGAAACATGCACGACCCTATTTCCTTTGGCATATTTTGAATATCTGATCTTGAAAAACTTATGGTGTACAGCTTTCCAACCCTCCAAGGCACCGGCGCGCATGTCCTTTCATGGCGCACAAGTCACCTGCGCGACAACACCAATACTTATGTGAAGCTCTTTCATTTTCCATATTTTGACCTTTTTATCTTTAAAAACATTAGATGTGCATGTTTCCTATTCTTCAAGTACATGGCATGAATGTCCCTTTTCCAAAACCACTTTTCTTCATTTCTTAATTTTCAAGCCCAAAAATTTTGTCAACACTAGAAAATGGCACCAACTTGTATATGTTCTTTTTGTATCTCCTCCAGATCATCCATTCCATTGTCGACGTTCTTGAATCAATCATTGATTGTTGACCACAACTCTTGAACTCGAAATTACACCATGAAATCCCCTTTTTCAACAAATTGGTATGTCATGGTTTGCTTTATCAACAATCACAGCACATTTTTCCACTTTGTCAACAAACAAAATCACCTAAAAAATTCTTCAATGATACCAGGAGGGACTTTTTCACAAAAATATCCCCCATTGGGTTTGTTGACAACTCTTCCATAAAATATACAATGTTAAATCTTCATCCACTATTCGCCTATTATGATTCTGATAGTGATCAAGGATCTACTCAACACATACTCTAAGACAAAATGAGAAATTCTTGGTGTGACAAACAAGAGTAAATGAAAAGTTCATCAATGAATCACTTCACTCTAACATCCACTGTTGAAACCAAACTGATACCAATTTTTACCAAACTGATACCAATTTTTTTAAATATTCTTACCACATTCCATCTTCACGCTTCTAATTTCATAAAAAACCTCAGTTGTCAAGATATCTATTCACTGATTGATCACTTCTAGCCTTGTCATATTTAATACGCTCCCCCTTTCTCATTGCTCCCCCTCTCTCACTGATCCACCTGTCAGCTTCTCCCCATATCAATCATGATGTATCAAATTACCACACTGTCTCCCCCTTGAACAAGAACTAATATCTTCTCCTCCTTTGTCAACAAACCCAAAGGGCACTCCTTTTCAGTCTGTAACAGATTAAAGAACACATATCATCACATTAGGGAAAACACATCATACCTCAGGGGGAGGGGGATGGGTTTCCCACATCCACACTCTTTTAAGTGCGAGGAGTCGATTGAACACCCAGAGCCAGTCGATTCCTCTCAAAAGCTTCTTTAGTTAAGGCCTTTGTCAAAATATCTGCAACCTATAGCTCTGTAGGAACATAATTAAACATCATAATTCCTTCCCCAACTTTATCCTTGATAAAATGATACTTTATCTCAATGTGCTTTGCCCTTGTGTGATGGACGAGATTTTTTCTGAGATTTATATCACTTGAGTTATCACACTAGATTCTGATTGGAGACTTCACTTCAACTCCCATATCTTCAAGATGTTTCTTCATCCACAATAACTGTGTGCATGCTTTAGTGTCTGGAATATACTCAACCTCTACGGTGCTCAATGAAATTAAATATTACTTCTTTCTTAGACAAGAAATACACAATCCACCAGGATAGAATACACCTCCAGACATTGATTTTCTGTCATCTGCTGATCCATCCCAATTTTCATCTATGTAACCCAATAACACTGACTAAGGTTTTTCATTTTACATCAGGCCAAAATCCACGGTGCCTTTGATATACCAAAGTATTATTTTCACTACGGGCATGTGGATTTTATTGAGATTACTCTGAAATCTCGCTTCTTGTCATGTGGTGAAAACAATATCAGGCCATGTTGTAGTTAAGTATAGAAAATTTACAATAATATTATTGTATTCTTTGATATTAACTATCTTTACATTCTCATATTTTGATAATTTCATCTAGGTAGCAACCGGAGTTTTAATTTCCTTGGAAATATCTATTCCAAACATTATAATAAGCTACTTAGCAAATTTAGATTGAGAAATGAATGTTCTATTCCTTCCATGTGACACCTGTAGACCATGGAAAAACATTTTCTCACTAATCATTGACATTTCAAACTCATTATTCATGAATTCGGAAAATTTTCTGCACTGTGCATGATCTGATCCGCCAAATATTATGTCATCAACATAAACCATCACCTTCATCCTTTGATTACAATAGTTACTAAAATAGAGATTGTAATAAATTCCCTCATTCTGGAAACCAAGCTTCTTCAAGTAGTGATCAAACCTTTAGTACCGTTCTCTTGGTGCATGTTTCATCCCATACAACGCCTTCTTCTTCCTTCAAACTTTGTTCTCATCCTTATGAATGAGAAAACCATATGGCTGCTCAATATACACCCCATCTTCTAGAAACCCATTCATGAATGTGGATTTTATATCCATCTAAAACACTTTGAACATTCTTTGCACTATTATGGAAAAAAATAATCTGATTTTCTTCGGCATTGCAACCAGTGAAAATGTCTCATCAACATCTATTACCTCTATCTAGGAGTATCCCTTGAACACTAGTCGTGCTTTGTTCCGAATCATTGTGCCATCATCATTCATAGCCTGAACCTAGTTTTCATATTCAGCTGCATTGGAAAAACATTTCAGCTCCACCTGAGATAAAAATGATGTTTTCTAAAATGATTTCATTATTCGAGTCTGAACTGGAGCTCTCTAATCACCAATGATATTCTCTCTATCAATTTCATCTTGACTATTTGGCTTCCTTGCAGACACATACTTGACACATTCATGTTCATCATCAGTATCTACATCTGAGTCAGCCTCTTCCACTTCTTCTCCCCCTGTGTTGCTTACCTCATCATCACATTCATCCAGAAATCTTTTCACTATGTCATTGTTGAATGATGTCATTTCTTTGAATATCTTCTCTCAAATTTTGTTGACACACCATAAATTTTCTCTCGTAGCTTCATGGTATCCTGAAAGCAGTCAGCTGATGTTACATTGTTAGAGAAAAATAAATAAGCATGAAATTCTTGATTATTGCTACTTCCCCTACAATATGTATTCCCTCCATAGACAACAATTGATCTGAGTCATCCAATTATTGCATTGATGGCTCCTCCGTCTGATTTTTTTATTGAATTCTCCCCCTATGTTATGAAACACTTCCTAAGGTTAGTCCCATTGTTTAGACTCATAACCATTCTTATCCTCATGCATCATTTATTCTAATCTGGCACACCACATCGGGCCATTAACCAAATCTCTAATCCTACTGAGTTGGAACTCGGTGTAGGAAATAAGAGATGGAGTAAATAACACAATCACTTCCTCTTGGGCTATGTTACTCCCTTTATTCTTCACATTATGTAACAGATTTTAGGCAATTGAACCTATGGATCATATCAATTTTCTAATTTTCATATTCAGATGAAACTTCCCCTTGGATCGTATCTCCCTAAATCCTGAAACACATGAATCATCAGTTTAAATAATTTTTATACATAGAGAGAGGGGTATCTTATGGAATCCTCAAGATGAGGATAGTGGTTGATACTAAAGGGTCAACCCTTTGATTCCTTCATGCAGATCATCACACTCTTTCTTTGCTTCTTCCAGCTACCAAGCCAACTTCAACTACTCTGGCCATATGACTAAGCATTCACTACACACATCCTAGGCCTTTTTCTGATATGTAGATTCTGCAGGCTTGGCTTTTCTCACCATTTTTGGCATAAACCCACTAGTACATATCTCTTTCATTGATGTTCCACAAAAAATCTATTTCCCTTGATTCCTTATATATGTAGGAATCTCTCTACATGTAATATTCCCATACTTCTTACACCATTGCAAGGATCCTACACCATCCTCCACTTTTCGTTGTGGAACATGACATGCGAATTTTTCAATACATTCTCTGTTCATCACCCTTTTATCAGATGTCTGAGTCACCATACTCTTTTTCACTAGTAGTGAGTCCTCCATTGAATGTTCATTATTCTTTATCACAGCTGGAGTAGATCTCCCCTTAATCTTCTAGGTTTTTTCACATTCTCTCCTTGAGAGATATTGTGAGCATGATAGAGGTGGTGACTAATACACCTTTCGTTCAGCTCCATGTGGTTCTCCTAAGGCACTAAGCTTATTTTACAATTTATCACTTTGTCTTCCAGTGTTGGTTTTCTCATTATACACCACTAGAGTCATGAATCTCCTTTCAAGTTCCTTTCCCTTTCCTTCTTTACTCTTGCTGAAATTTCTTGCCAAATTCCCATAATCAGAACATATAAAAAAATTCCATAAAAGGAATACTTAATTTCATCATTTCTCTTTCGAGATGTTGATGCAAATTCAGTCCTTCCTTTAAGATTGAGCTCTTTAGCATCATGACACATACTCATGGCGTGTCCCATTTTTTCACAGTAATAGAATCTAATGAATGCTTTCCTCTGATAGACTCTTCTTTCTAATTTCTCATGACACATCTTCTTCTTCTCAAATCTAGTAAGGTTTCTATTTTCATAGCATGAGATGTTTTCTTGTGCCTATGAATAGAATCTTGATGTATGAGCATAAATCCCACAAGTACAGCACATGCTATCATTACATCCTGTAAAATCCTTTTTAGGTCTATCTCTAGCACCTAAAGTATATTCTCTACTTCTGGAATTGTTCACGGCTCTCTTTCAATCATGCATGGGAAGGGATTCCACAAATCCAATTCAATTTCTTCCCATACAATATGGTCTATGAGATGAGAAAATATTTTGTTTCTTCTCATCATAAATAGCATATCTGTTCTTCATTTTATCATCACTTGTCGAAGGATAATCGAATAGTAAGTGTAATGAATCCTTTATTTTAGACTTTCATTTGGTATTGGATTTCTCCACATCCTTATTTACTTATTCTAACTCTTCATCCATCTTTTGAATCTTCATATCCCTTGATTAAAGTTGGTCATCAAGTTCTCTCTTGAGATTCTTTCCTCTACTCATCTCATCATCCAATTCACATGTCAGCTTATCCACCATGTCACTCTTCTTCTTTACTTCCATGTTTTCTTGAGCAACGGAATTATAAATAGATTCATTCTCTTGTTGGTGAATTTGATTCATCTAAACTTCTTCAGACAACTGTGTGACTAGATCATAATTTCTAGCTTTTAGATTCTGAAATTCATCTGACATTTGATTCTCTTCATAATCATCAGCCTTTTATTTTCATTTTATTTTATCCATATTTTGTAGTTCTTCAATTTGAGATTCATTCTTATCTTCTACATCAGTAGCCACATCAATAAGCCTTTGATTTAATCCTCTTAGCTTTTTGACCTCAATTTCCAATACTTGGATCTGTATATCTTTATATTTATCTTCTTCATCTAATTTCTGATCCAATTTCTTTGTCATGTTGACAACATCAACTGGTGGCCTCCTTCTTAGAACTTCTTCATCAGTAGTTGTTTTAGTATCACATTGATGTTCATGTACTTAACTCATGCAAACATTATGATTGAATGAGTTAATCTTTTCCCTATCAGATTCATCCATGACTTCCTTCAATATGATTTTTGATTCTTTTAGTTGAATCACACTTTTTACATAAACACTTCGACACTAAGGGATATCACCTAACTTCTGATTCTTCTTTGATGTTTTTCCCTTTTCCAGGGAACACCGAGATAAGATCAGACTTAATATTTAACCACACAGATTGACTACACTAAGTCTAAGCAAAAAACATTGATAAAAGAAACCTTCCACTGATACCAATTGATAGGACCAATAGGGGCCTATATACCCTGAGAGGGGGGGGGGGTGAATCAGGGTATGGATATTCTTTTTCAAAGTTCTTCCAGCCCCAAAGGATCATGACCTCTTTATTACAATGGTCACCTTTTTTTCACTTGTGTGCTTATTATGATCACTTATTTTCTTCTTTATCTGATGATGATGCTTTAAATGCAATGCAGGGATGTAAGTAGGCAGACACATAGATTTTTACTTGGTTCACCTTTACTGGGCTATGTCCAAGGAGCATACGTCGAAAAGATTTCGGTCATACCAAATTCCACTATTCTTCTATAGATGTGGATACAAAGGTTCGAGAACAGTCACTCTGTCCAGGGCTCACTGCCTTTAAAAGGTTTAGGGTCAGATCAATGCTTCCCCAATGGTCACTCTCTGTTTCTCTTTCTCTAGATCACTGCCGGTGGAGAGGATCACCTTCTTCCTCTTCCTTCGCTCAATGCTCTAGAAAGGATCCACTCACAGTTTATAGACTTGTAGGTCTCTTCATTATGTCTAATTAATACATCCACTGTTTTATGTGGATGCTCTGTTGAAGTCCAACCTTCACCCGTAGATGAATCTCTCTTGGCACCAAAGGTATCGAGAAAACATCAGCTTCCACGCAGCCCGAAAACACTGTCGGGGAATCAACCTTACATAGCACGCAAGTCTAATCTGTCACGCAAGTATTGGAATGCATGACACAACATGGGCGCAAGTATACCTTAATCATGTGTGTGGAACAATCTTCTACAACTCCAAACTTGCACGACTCAACCCCCTTTACACCCAAGCCACTATTGGCGTGAAACTACCAACCGACATGCAACTTAAACCACTAGCGTGCAAGTCTACCCGCGCGACCACAGACCACTAGCGTGACCACTAAACCTGCGCGATGGGAACTCTGATTTTTCTATGTGTTGAAATCCCTTCAGAATGAGGAGGGGTCAACCTATCTCTAGAGGTATTTTGACACCATGCATGACGACGCGCAAGTCTCCCCTCGGGGAGCAAGTCCCGGTGCATAGGTTTTGTTCCCCTGTAAGACACATGCGCAACCCTATTTCCTTTTCCATATTTTGAAGATATGATCTTGAAAAACATATGGCGCACAGTTTTCCAACCCTCCTAGGCACCAGCGCGCTAGTCCTTTCACCGCACGCAAGTCACCTGCGCGGCAACACCAATACCTGCGCGACCCTATTTTCATTGCCATATTTTGACCTTATGATCTTGAAAAACATTAGCCGCGTGAGTTTCATATATTTCAAGTACATGGTGCTCAAGTACCTTTTCCGAAACCACTTTTCTTCATTTGTCTATTTTCAGGCCCAAAAATTGGGAAAACACTAGAAAACGGCGCCACCTTGTATCTGTTCTTTTTGTACCGCCTCCAGATCATCCATTCCATTGTTGAAGTTCTTGAATCCAACATTGATTGTTGACCATAGCTCTTGAACTCAAAATTCCACCATGAAATCTCCTTTTTCATCAAATTTGTATGTCATGGTTTGCTTTGTCAACAATCACAGCATACTTGTCCACTTTGTCAACAAACACAATCACCTCAAAATTGCTTCAATGATACATTGAGGGATTTTTTCCCAACATAAAAGCTATATAGAATTATTATTTTAGAATACTCATGAAAATTTCTCTAGAATCATTCCCATATAGACCCTTATCTAGAAATCTCGTACGACATAATGATCATCATAACCTTTGAAATAGAATACAATAAAGGGAAAACTAAAATTATAACTAATAGAAAAATGTAAAATAGTAATAAAAATTCAATGTTAAATATGATGAATAACATGAGTAAGAGTTTAATATCATATTAAAATATATTTATATGCTAATTTTTAAAAAAATGAACTCCCAATAAGTATAAGGAATTATGAACATAAGAACAAATAGAAGTCATCAAAAACCTGGAATAAAAAAATTTAAAGAACATGAAATCCATGAACAAGAATGTTGAATATCATTAATAAAATGAATCTCATAAACATTTATAATAGTTTTAAAATATATACAATAAATAAATTTATCAGAAAAAAATATTAAATTGTAAAACATTTTGAACAAATCCATCTATCTCCACCATTTAATTGTTGAAAAAAAATCAATGCATGTCCATCATTTTGTTTTGTGATAACTTCAAATAATATTGATTAATCTTAATATAATGTGATATAAAACAATAAAATATTCATTATAGGGTGATATAATACCCAATATATCACCATCTATACATTTGAGTTACACATAAAATAAAATCATTCATATTATCAAAAAAATCATTTGATTACAAATATGTTCCATATCTTTTTTGAAATGGTATCACATAAGAAATAAGATCAATTGATATCTAAATACATCTCTATTATAAAAATGATATTTTCAATTGTTTAATTACAATGTGGGAGGTCTGTAACTTCCTTACCCGAATCATTGGGTCCGATCCAAAATTATACCTGAACTCATGCATGCCTCCATGTATGCCAAAGGATATCTATTAGTAGCAAGGGTCTCAAGAGGAGCTTTGGATGGGTGGGGGCTATACCCACTATATCGAGTCATATGATCAATTATCAGCCACTAAAATATAGAAACATAGATTAAAACCCAAACATTTAAAGGTTTCATACAAACAATTTGACCACTCCAAACATCAAGAAAACAAACACAAGTAAGAAGAAGACAAAACTAGAATTAAATAATCAATAATTTGATGATTTCTCTAGTGTATGTCCCTATCATATCTTGTAAAGACCCGAAGCTTAAAGTACATGAACATTACATTACTTTTTCCGAATACTTAATACATAACAAAAACAGACACACAAGGACCGTAATAGTTTAGTGTCTTTGGAAACATGGAACGTAATCTTCTATTCGTGGTGAAAGATCTTCAACATCTCCCATAAAGATCTTCCCATTTTTTTTCTTACCTAAAACCTTTCTTTATATCCTGGGGATGAGAAAACATAAAAAGGGTGAGCTCAAAGGCTCAGTAAGGGAAATCATGGATAAAAGAAAACATACCATATACATTTGAACTTAAAAACATGAACATAATTTTTAAACATCAAAATCTTGAGAAATGACATAAAAAATCGAAATACGTAAGGAATAGATCATAAAGAAACATTAAAAATGATAAAATAGCATGGGAATAAAACATGTAATTTTGGAAACCATTAAGCACATGATATGATATCCATATTAGCCAAGGCATTGCTGCCAAGACCATCTTAGTGGACAAAGTCCCTTTCTGAATCGAGTTCACTCCTCGTTCCAGTCCTGTATTACTGAATCGGTTTAACTTACCGTTCCATCCATGTCTATCTCATGAGATATAAAATCTTTACCCAATGCATTGGAGGTAGATATAGGTCCCACCCATCTCATAGTGAAATCATTCTTACTTGTGCCACAAAATAAACATAAAACATTAATCATAACCCAAAGAATAAAATAGGTTTCATAAACATCATCCCATAATTTCATAATACATATAAAACAAACGGATATTTAATCATAAAAATTGAACCATGTAAATCATAGAGACATTATACTTGAAACATATACATATCAAATAATGTCATCTTAGATGGAAAATGGTTTTGATAAAACATTTGAAATTAATTCTTGAGGAAAATATACCTTCTTCTTTAAAATAATTTTCTTTTCACAAAATGTCATGAATTTTTAAAAGAAAAGGATTTTCATGAAAATATTCATGAATTCTTTTTGAGGAAGCTTCATGAAATTCAATCTTTATAAAACTGTAAAAGTCTGTTCGTGCCGTATAAGTTAAGAAAACATTCTTCTCGTACTTTTGCCGGAAAAGTCAAAAAGTACCTCGTACAAGAATGATTCCATACATATCAAGTAGTAAAATGTCAAAAATGGGTAAAAAGGACATTAAAAATACATGAAGACACTTTTATAAAACATGGACATAGATGATAGAAATAACCCCAGATAATACAAAAGTATAAACAATCTCAGATAAAAATGAGATTTGCAAAATTATCCCTTACCTTATGTCTGATATTCTTCGTATGTATCTGAACCTCCTGTATAATGATTTAAATAATTTCATTTACTTATTACAGAATCATATTCATTTTTATGATATCAAATATGGTTTACTTATGACTTTATATTACCCGTTCTTTTGTAAATTCCTTGTTAAAGAGTGTTTTGGGTAAAATCGTTTCATTTGTTGTCCGTGTTTTGACTTCTAATTATTCATACAATTACATAGATCATGATTACTTAATTCCATAATATAAAACATGATTTATATATAATATATATTCAGAATATACATATATATAATAGATCGATAAATGGAAAAAAATACACCGTTCATGGAGACGGTAGGTCGTACGTACGCATGAACGCTGTTTTCGTTTCCTTATTGAGTTGAATGGAATTAAGTAGTTTACATATATATATATATATATATAAATAAATCTAGTAGCTTTCTAAATTCATATATTTCATTATTATTTCTTATGTATACTTTATAATTATTCTTAAATGGTTAACATTGAGAATGAATCTCATCGCGTCGTGGAGACGGTAGTCCGTACGTACGCACGAGCGATGATATCATTCCCATATTTATTGAATTGAATTGGATAGGATGATACAATATATCATAATCAGTATGATGTTATAATAAATGTGTATAGTTATTCTTTACACCATTATACCCATCCATGTAAGGTGGTGTTGTAAAAAAAATTACACCACTGTGTGGAGACGGTATTCCGTACGTACGCACGCTCGGTGATTTCATTTATCATAGGATGGATAGATGGTTAAATAGGGTAGTTTCATACTTATAATAACATATCAGTATATGAGTGATACTGATGATATTATTTCATAGTGAAACAACTAATGAATAAGATGTAGAAGAAGAAATAAAGTTGAAAGAATCAGTAACAGACATTACTTCTTCTTTGAAGCGCCACTTTCAGACCACCACTCAGGGCACTAAAATTGGTCTTTGAAGAAGACCAGGACCTCTAGGATGTTTCTAGGTAAGTGGAGAAGATAATGTTGTAGGGTTTGTCCGATCTTGAAGGCTAAAATTGTTGTGAGGAATGGAGGGAGGAGGTGCCCTTTTATAAGGGAGAGGAGGGGCACCTTTGGAAATATTAAAAATATTAATTTATAATAAATCTAACCCCACTTAAAAACCTCCAAAAATCACTCATATTCGAATATTAGATGATATAGAGTTGTAATCTCATCAACCAATAAAATTTAGACATGTTAGGAATTTATTTTTAACATTATCAACTTGATTTATCCCTATTTAATCAATTTAATTTTATTTGTGGTGAAAACATTCTAAATTTTAAATTATAACAAATAATTACATATTTGTTTTGAATTTTCCATAATTGGACACTTTATAACATTTTATACCATATAAACATAAATTTATAATTTTTATATATTTTTTTGATTTTTATACAATTTTATAATATGTTATTTTTATAAAATAACAATAGTGTCAATTTTGACACTATTTTTTTATTTGAATTTAAATAAACTATATACAGGAGATATTTTCTAACTAAAAGCTTTAATAGAACCCTAAAATGTCATATGTATCTATAAAATTAGTGGAGAAAATTAAATAGTTCATATAATATTTATTTTATTATTTTTAAAACCATTTATTTGGATTATCTCTTAATAAAATAATTAATAAAACATTTTTGTATATTTATTTAATATACATATTTGTTGAATAAAAATTATAAATAAAATCCTATAATGAAGATAAATTTATTAACTTTCACAATAAAATTTTACTCGAATTTATCATCTTAAAATCACAATAGTTAAATTGTTATATTTATTAAATTATGAAGGTGACAACTTTGGCATCATTTAAAATAAAATAATATAAGTGTCATAATCACTTTTATAAGACTCCAAACGGTTATATATTTGTTAATTGGATGATTAAGGTGTAGATATACACTACCAATTAGTTTTGGTCCGGTTATTGGGCCTTTTAATGGTTATTATTATTTCAATAAAAACTATATTACTGATTTTTCACTTAATAAATAATTTCTGCATCATTAATGTATCACCATTAATGACAATTATTTAATACCTAAGAATTCTAAATAAATTATCCTGATGTAGATAATTTTATTATATTTCTGGAGACTATTCATGTTTGAAGATTTATGATTTTTATCACTAAATTAAAATTATTATACTTATAAGATTTAAGAGAGTGACATGTTGTCACATTCTTTGGTTTTAATAATAATTAAATTATTTTCGTGGTAAAAAGTCCATAAAATGAATCTAATCCGACCCTTAGGTTATATGGTTGTACTGTAATCCATCCAATAGAATTTTGGCATGTGTTAGGGTAATTATATAATATTATATTTACCCTTAATTACCCGATTTACCTTTAACTATGGTAAATAAAATTTACCGTAGTTACTATTCGTAATTCTCAAAAATAAAAAGTAGCTTATTAACATAATTTGGACCCACTGATTCCAAATATGAAATCCATTTTTCCAAATTCAATACACAAAAGTTGCATAAATTAAATTAAAATTAATCTCATTGTCGAAAGAAAACGAGTTTTTCTTTAAAACATTGCAAAAGAATAAATTGATTTAACATACGAATTTAATGTAAAATCAATGCTAATGACATACATTATATTAAATGGTAAAAATATATTCTATTTATACTTTAAAACCATTAAATATTATTATTTATCCATATAAATTATTATGATGAAAAAAGTTGTTTTTAATTAAAATATAGCGTGTTTTTACTATTCATCAAAATATGAAAGTTTCCAAAATAATATGAAAAATTTATCCAAAGTAAATTTTTATTTCATGATTCCAAAGAAGAATATTATTTTTTCAAATTGAACTTATAAACATGTAAAAAATAGATTTAAAGTGGGTGCGCCATCAAAAGGCGACAAAACTTCATTTTTTGAAAAATACTTATTTTACCCGAAAAATTTATTTTGTTCTTATACCATGTTCTAGAAAATGTGTAAGATGAATAATAATGTTATAAAATTAAAAATTTAGTTTATACTATTTATAATGTCTAGTACATAATAATATTATAATAATATATCGTTGTTTAGTAAAACCCGGTATTGCGTACAACACACGCTATCGAGGGAGGTCGTGATTGCGTGTAATACAAGCCAAGTCAGGGTTGCGTGTTGTGCAAGAATCCTTAGTTGTTTCGTATAACAGAATCCAACCATATTTCATTTATATATTGAATATATATATATATATATACTCAATGTTGCGTAGAATAACTATTATCAAAATTGTGTGTAACACGATCCAAGAATTGTGTTTCGTATACTGTAAGCTAATACGGTGTTGCATATAGCGCAAGGTAATCTTGGTGTAGCATACAACACAAGACATTAATGAAATTAAATGAATAATTTTCATAAAATCTCGGGGCGTTACAGATCTATCCCCATGCTCCCCGGCTAAACTCTCCGCCATATTCCCCTTTCCCTTCATCGGACTCACCTAGAACTCACAACACATCATATCTAACATTGAAGACAACTATGATACCCATTAAAAACTTATCTTAAAGAAACATGGGTCATCACACCAAAAATTGTCCTGAAGACACCTAGTACACCACATTACAAATTATCCTAAAGACACTTGGTATACCACATCACATCATCTATTGCACTTCCATAATTCCAACCATCACATCATATGAAACACCTACCTCGCCCGGAAGTGGTAGGGGAGAGTTAGTGGCAATCTATCCTCCTCCCATCTAGATTTTTGGGAAATTCACGCATTTCTGATGATGTTGGTTTTCATCACATAGTTCTATTCATGGATATGGTCTATATAAAAATCAGAAGGATGCACATGTATATATATATATATAATATAGGATAATCAAGCCAAACCTATGAGTTCACAAATAAACCATCCAAATATAAAAAGTTTCAATATTTCTTCCACCTATAAATATATTAATTAGTATCGACAGTATTCATTTTAGAAGGTGAAGAGCCTTAACAAAATAATTAATTTTTAAATTTTCTCCACGTTTAACACCATAAATTTTATATCATATCATCAACCACATCTAACCACACAACCCAAAATATAATTATCCATTAACAAATTTATATTTTGTTAACAAAACCAAATCATTTTATTTCAACTATTATTAAAAAATAATTTATTCATTCTAGGTCTAACACAACATCTAGAACAAGGCAACAACATATTACAAATATATCTACATTAACATAACAACATCGCATCACACCCCAAATGAATAGACAAAAAACCCCTTCTAATCGCGCCAAAATAATGGCCAACAATCCACATATCACCCAACACACAAAATAAAACTTTTCCATCCCATAAGAAAAACCCAAAATCACAACACATCAAGATCGATTTACATAATTTTAAATGGATTTTTTTTTCATTCCACATTAATTTAGTTGTTTTCAAACACAACCAAAATCATAGGGAACCCATTTTAATATCCTTGTGTATGTAATTAAATAATTTTCATTATGGATTATAAAAAACAATAAAACCCAAATTAGAAATTGTGGAACATGTATCCAAAAAAATCCCCCAATGGATGCTATATTCAAGAGGGAATCGAGCCCAATAAACCACAAAGTCACATATAATATCAAGGTTTTAGAAGTATCTGTACAAACCCCTTTTCCAATATTAATTTAATTATTGAATTTAATTTATAATTAATTTAGCAAGCATAATAATAATCCATTGGAATACTAGATAACCCCCCCCCCCTCGTGATATGCAATAAAGAGAAATGAGTGAAATCCTACCTCATAGATGGTTTACTAATTGTTGTGAATCGCAAGGGGAGGAGGAGAACCCAAAAACCAAAACTCCACCATGAGGAACACAAGAAGAACATATGATTCATCCTAATACCATCAACAAAAAAACTAATTCATACACAAAAACTAATAAACATAACACATGTATAACAAGAGGAGTATAATTGAAGAAAAATGAAACAAATTGAGGAGAACTCCACCCATATTAACCATTGATCACCAACAAGCATCCACTGGGATAATCTAATCATGAATGGAGGAAAAGGTATTTAATAATACCTTAGGTCTGCTATGGATCACCCAAAAATAGTGCAATAATAAACCACATATGAATAAATTAAAATTTAGAAATAAAAGAAAATTTAAAGATGAACTGTATAAGTGGATTAGGCAAAGTGTAATACCCTTTCAAATTGTGTAATCCTTGGGGATCCTTTTCCTCTGTAAAATGAATTGCCTATTTATTTTATGTTATTTTATTTCTTATTATCCAAATTCATTAATCTTAATGAAACAAAAATTCAAGATGTTAAATAATTTTACATGGCATGAAACCCACATTCACATCGTCAGCGTTACTTACTCCGAGAACTCATTACTAAAACACTTATAGACTTCACCCAAACACCTAAAAACAATAATTTAAAAGGTAATAGATGATAAAGGCATGAACTACAGAATTATATAAATCTAAAATGAATATATCATTCAATAATAAAAATCCAAGCACAATAGGAAATATTTTCCAAAAAACCACCATACGAGATACATCTCAAGGATCTCATCATGCCTCAAATGATACCACAATCAAAAAAGGCCAATTTAATTGATCAAAAAATGTATCACAAAACCTCATCACTGAGAAACCACAATTGAAAAAATTCTCTCACACAACCACACTTCCACTTAACCACTACATAACAAAAAACCCCCACCATCATGAACAGACTAATCAGGTAATTTCGTCCTCCATGATATGATACTATACTATATAGGAGACACTGACTCACCCCCACATCATTAATATCATCATGGTTAATGATTCTTGATTAAAAATCAGGTCCTTTTTCATATGTGAGGTTCCTAACACACATCACAATGAACACACAATTTAACCTGGATAATATCTCATCTCATAAAACAGAGGGACCCAATCATCAAATCACAATGAAAATTAACCAATGAAAAATTCAATACAACTCCAGTTGCATGTCACACATATGAGTTTCTTGATCCAATGTAATCTCATCCTATCCACCATGCCTCAACCACACAAGAACCCAATGAATCATTCTTCCATGCATTTCCATCTCATGAGGACCTTGGATATCCACTGGATGATCCCTAATCATCACATCATTCACGATATCCAACTCGCCCCAGTATATGATATAGGAGTCAATAGGGAGATACTGATAATGTTTAGTGACGTGAAAGATGAAATGCATCCTCTCTAAATGTGGTGGAAATTCCTTCCGGTATTCTGCCTCACCAAAATTCCCCAACAACTCAAAAGTCCCAAAAAACATGCGTGGTGGATTACTCCCTCTATGAAACCTCCACTACCCACATCAAATAGGATACCTTTGGGAAAACATTGTCGTAAACCTTGAACTCCAAATGCCACCTCATGTGCTCATCATAAGACTTATTCTTGTCCATTGCTACATTCAATATCTCTCAAACGAGCTGAACATTATCTGTCATTCTCTACAACACATCGAGACCAAGAACAGTTGTCTCCCCATCCTTCATCAATACCAAAGGAGAACAACATCCTATTCCATACAAATCATCAAAAAGTGACGTTCCGATTCATTATTTATGTCTATTGTTATAAGAATACTCCACCAAAGGTAGGTGACATTCCTAAGAACCACCAATGTCCAAGTCACAATCCATAAACATATTCTATAGCGTTTGGATGGTTTATTAGGTTTTCCCATTTTTCTAAGGGTGGATAGAAGTGTTGAGGAATAACTATGTTTTATAATTGTTTTGAAATACTATCCAGACTCATGAGGCAGAACAAATGTCCTAATTAGAGACTATGAAACTAATTAATCTATAAAACACAATACCCAATACACATACCTCTTAGCCAATTCATCTACTATACCTGAATACTCAATATATATGAACTAGGATGATTTTTCCAACTGATCTACACCAAGATAAAATCACAATATCCAATAGGTCTACATAACTCTATGACAACATCCATTAAGATATAATACCAGTTCCACTCAGGAACATGCTAGGGATACAAAAAAACCCTCCAAGAACATGATGCTCATCTTTCACCTACTAGAAAACTAGAGACATAGCCACAAATAATGACATTACCCATTTCATAATTGGCCACTAAAACAACATTCCAATTATAGAGAAATTATTATAAACTCATGGTTGTGCCTTCCATTGGGTCTTATGAAATTCATGAAGTAATACATAATGAATTGATACCAAAAACAACATCCCAAAAAAACATCTAGTTCTGACCATCCAATTGTCATCCCTATATATAATTAGCATGGACAATATGATTGTGCATCACCTATACCTCTTAGTCTCTCCACTTATATTCCCAACCTTCTAAATTAGAGAAGATTTCATTATCATCTGAAACATAAAAATTATTCAACCATCATATATTCCATATAAGTTCATGACTGATATCTCCTCAATTTATCACCAAGAATACTCATACTCCAGTACAACACCCTTCCACAATGTTCTTCTTAAAGGATCTTCCAGAAATTATTGAATCCTAAGGTACAGGAGATCTAAAATTCATAATACTGATGAAAATCCATCCACCTCCACTTCTACAAGTTCAATGAAATTGGAACAAGATATAACTCAATAGCTTGTGGTCTATGAAGACCACAAAGTGGTCATCCATAAGGTAATACTACCACAACATCAGTAAAAACACAACTACTGCTACATCTGGATGATGGGTGGTATAATTACCATCATGAGGGTGTAACATCCTAGAACAATAATAGATCAAAGACTTATACTGCATCAACATGTATAGAAATATCATATGGGAAGCATTACAAAACACATCAAACAATGGACCCTCCTCTAATAGGTGAATAACTGGATCACTATGCAAATTCCTCGTAAGGAAATGAAATGATACCTACCATTGAACCCTCTACACAAAATCTAGGTCTTTCCTGGTCAAAGATGTTAATGGGGCTACAAAATGAGATAATTCATGAAGAAACTTATTATAATAGCCCTTGATACCAAGTAAAAAAGTGAACCTATGAAATTTTCATGGGTGTCTCCCAAGTAAAAACTAATTAAAACATCAACATGTATACTATCACACCCTGATGAGACACTACATGTCTGAAAAAATTCACCTTTCACATCCTGAACATAAACATGGACAATATTTCATTGAGATGGTGGTGTCGAAGAACATAAAGGATAGTTATGAGATGCTTAAGATTCTCCTCCTCTAAAATTTGGTATATCATGATATCATTTATAAATTTGGAAATCAACCAATCAAAGAACTCATGATTCATGGAGTTCACAAGTCCCATGAACACTGCTAGCGCATTCATAAAACTGAATGTAATAAATCCAAATTTGATGCATCCATAACTACACCAGAATCTAGTCTTCATGATATGTCCCACATTTACCCTCAATTGGAATTATCTAAACCAAAAATCGATCATCAAAAACCAACACACCCATTTTAGCTGGTCAAAAAAAAACATCTATACTTGGGAGTGGATAATGATTTTTGAAAATCACCAAATTCAACATCTGGTGGTCTATACACATCCTCAGACGAACATCCACATTCTTGGAGAATGACATTTAGGACCCCATTGTGACACACTGGGCTTGAAAAAACCCACATCCACCAGACCATTTATCTAAATTTGCTACACTGATATCTTATAGGGATCCATTCGAAAAAAATCCAATGAAATTCTAGAAGAATTAGGCTACAATTCTATCATGAAATAAACAACACCATGGGGTGGTATTATTACATATTACTTAGGAAAAACTTCAAGGAACTCCCCAAATACCAGGGGAACCATGACTGTATTAGTGTCCACTAATTCAACTATCAAGTCATGCAATAGGGAAATACAGAACTCCACACACCGACTTCCGAACTAAAAACTCTTAAAAAAAACACATATTGTCTATCCACATATGAAAACCCAACTCTCCTCTAGAAGTAATCAATAACCACGCTTATAAAATAAAACTAGTTGATGTCTACGATGATATTGTATGACTGTATCTAATTCACAAAAACATCCACATGAGAATGATGTGACCCCATCATCATTCTAAACTCCCATAACATATCAAATAAGATGGTTTGTTCTCTAAATAATGCATTCAACAGGAGGGGAATATGAATCCAATTATATCTAGTCATAGGGTATGGACTAGAGTGGGTGAAACAAAGGAGTGTGAATCTCTTGAATCAAAAAAGGCACAAACAAATGTACAACGAAAACTAATTATACCATTGAAAATATCAATCCCCAACAGAACTAACACCCACACTACATAAAACTGAAAACACCCAACTCCTCTAAAATTATGCTCATGACTACCTCCACAGTCATGCTCTGGTCATGGTCCCCAAACAGGAGGAAAATCATGGGGTCAACCTCTATATAATATATCTCCCTTTGTAAGAGAATAATCCTACTGAATATGATACTAAAACTTCCTCACTGGAAACTACTGTTGAGTTTGGATATGAACATATAAACCTCCACCAAAATGTTCTCGACCAACCATTGGGCACTATCCTTGGTGATTACATAGAAGCAAACAACCAGAACTCACTGAAAAAAAAACAACTAAGAAAATCCAATAACCAATGGCACCCAATGATTAGATAAGATGTTATTGATATCCGCTACCCATTGGTTGAAACCTAGAAGATCACTGTTCATGAAAATTTCCAATTAAAACACAGCTCCTCTAAGAATATTGATACCTCCCCTCTCATAGTAAACCACCTCACGAGTGAATCTACTCGATCACCTATATTTTTTTTAATCCTCCAAATATGTTGGAAATGAATAAGGAGTAATTGCACACTAGATTGAAGGATGGAGTGCCTCCTCCAAACACCTCATGCAAGACTCCTCATCATAAAAAGGATATAAGTAGAATTAAAAGGTTACCTGAACAAGATTCCCAACTCCTACACTAACATTATTCTATACTTATGAGAATGAAGCTCATGCCTCTTCACTACCTTCTTGTTTGAAAAAAGCATCTATTTTAGAAGCACCTACTTGATATTGAACCACAATACATTTTACTCCTTCTCTAGTAGATACAACATCCTCTACTAACTTGCATCACTTCACATTTGATTCAATACCATAGTGACTTAGTACTCTGTTGGGATCGGATCAAACTAAAAATTATATAATGATCTTATATACAACCCTCAATTTCTATATCGTAAACAATGTCTTTTTTAATCCACAAAGCCTACCATTGGAATGAATGAAACATCCTCTGGAAAAGATCATCCTCCTCAACCAGATCAAGCTTATGACAATCAACCAGATCGACCTACTAAAACTAAACTACTTGAGTCAAATGAGTGCAATTACTAGGAGCCATATCTTGAAGGAAAACAATGATTTAAAAGCATGATTGGTAGGAAATTTCATTAAGATTCATTTTAACTAAATTAATTCATTTTTTATTTATTCCAACAGTTCCAAAATAACGAAATTCAAACAAGAACAAATGTCATTTTGATGCATGTACATTTCCTAGTTACCTACCCCTTATGTAGGACCATATCAATTTGGAATTCAATACACTCTATTTTTGTGCACTGGATCACGAGGTACCCTAAAATCCCATGATCTAGCAGTATCCCAAGCCGATGTCAATACCAAGGTAAACTCACATTGTTTCCATAATAATTCATGCAAATATCATTGTGAATAAATCCAAACATAATAATATCTCTCAACCATCACATTTAAAATAACTCTTTCATGACCCCGTCCCCCACCCACACACAGAAATGATACCACAATGAGGGGAAGAAGATAATGATCCTTGATTCCTGTCGTCAGTAAGCCTCAGGTTGGGAACATGCACCAATTCTGTAAAAATATCACAATATCAGTGGAATTGACCACAAAAATATAATTATTATTGGGTGATAGAATGAAACATTCAAAAACAACTTCAATACATGATGTAAAAGTGATATCTAAAACCATCCCATATGCATGTATAAATAAAACTGATATAATTACAAGTCTCTAATATAAATACCAAAAAAACTAAGGTAGTGGCACCCCAAATATCCAAGGATCTAAGCTAGTAACACCCAACACGGTCCCTGAAGTCCTCTTAGAAACATAAAAATTGTATTGAATATATAGGGTGAGAATAATAGTTTATACTTTATAAAAAACAATGTCCCTCATGCATATATGAAAGAATCACCCTAGTTCCCCTGTGATAAAATATACATATCCATCCGGTACCTATAAAGATATAATAACCAAACCCAACCTCAGAAAGGAATGCTATCAAAACAAAGATAGTTATGTAATAAAAAAAACATGATCACATCTATGATAGGTTACCCCGCACAACATTCTCACTAATTTAATGATTTCACATCCAACTAAAAATCTTCATAGAGCTACCACCTCTGCCAAATATATAACATCACAACAATCACACACACAAATGGTCCTCACAATAGATCCCATCTACACACAGTTGGGCCCCACCAAACATCTCTCCCATAGATATGTAGGCCTCAAAACCCATCCTTCCCACACTCACATTGGTCTAAAAAATATCACATCTTATCCTGAATACACCTAGTATATTACATCATAACTCATCCCAAGGAAACTTGGTAAATGACATCACAAATCATCCCCAATAAACATGGGAGACCATATCACAAATCTTCCCAAATACACATAGGATATAACATCTCATCATTTAATGCAATAACAACCTTTTGACCATCAGAGCATGTTTTGTACATACCTCTCCTAGAAGAGGGAGAAGAGGAAAACTAGTTCTTATCTGTGCATCCCCCCATAAGGTTGTTTTGGAAAGTCACTCGTACATGATGATGTGGTTATTCAGAATATAGTTCTCAACATGGATGTGGTACACAAATAAATAACAAGATTATACATGTGTATATAAATATCTATATAATACAATAAACCCAACCAATATTATGGGTTCATGATCAAACCAACCAACCAACAACCCTGCCACTTTTTTCTATATCTAAATGCATTTCATAGTATAAAAAATAGTTGTTTTAGAAATTTAATAGCCTTGATAAACTAATTCTACTTCCCATTTCCTCCATGTCTAACATTCATTCATTTTAATACTTACCATGAACCACATATCACCACACAACCCACCATATAATTATCCATGGACAAATTTCTATCCCAGAAACCAAACCATCAAAAACCATTTCATCTATTATTAAAAAATTAATTATTTATTCCACAATTACATGGGAATCTATAAAATGAATACCAAAAATCAAAAAATGACATAACATCCCCGTCGCACCACCTGCTCACCACCCCAAAATCATGACAAAAAAACCTCTTCCCCGCCACTGAAATAGACTTCCAAAATTCAACATATCTCCCCACACACCAACCATAGATCTCCATCCCACAAGTATAGCCACACATCACAACACATCATAATCCTTTTACACATTTATATAAGTTATATTTATCACACACCTTTTTAATTTTGGCGTATTATCACAAAATGAATATCCCAAGGAAACAAATTCATAATCCATGTGAAACTAGTTAATCAATATCTATTTAGGGTGATATCAAATAAATCACAACCAAAAAATATATTACACCACATATATACAATGTAAACAAATTCCCCCATGAACATAATTTACCATAGTGTATCAAGGCTAAAAATCAAAAAATCAAAAATAACATCAAGGAGGTAAAATCATGTAAACAAACCCATTTACCCCTTCTAATTATATTCAACAAAAATTATCTTTAATATAGATAACAAAAATATAATCCATAGGAAAAAAAAGAGAAAACCCCTACCTCATGACACACAATATAGAGAAACAAGGGAAATCTTTCTTGAAGAATTATTTAAACTTTTTAGGCACCACAAGGTTAGAATGAAATCCTACAAACCACATATGCACCATGAGGATCAAAAGTTCAACCTTTTCCATATCCTGATACCATAAAAACGCTACCTATCATATTCCCCAAACCAAATAACCACCACCACAGTAGAATCTCAGAAGATGAACGGACGAAAATAGATGGGAAATAGATAATAATTACCTATGAATAAACCACCGATCCACAAAGAACATCCACCAAGATCAAAAAATCATGGATGGAGGAAAATTACTCAATGAACACCTTGGGGAACATAGGGTTTTCCCAAAACAAGATAATTAAGAAACCATTACTGATTAAATGAGATGTTGGTTGAAAAAAATTAATACCTCACTCTATCGGGGGATTGCAAGACATGTGATACCCTTTCACATCCAATATCACATGGGGATTGGTTTACACTGAAAAATATATCCCCTCTAATTTTCATGAAATTTTTCTAACCCTAATTCATTACATGTTGTGAAATTTTTTTACACATCATGAAACCCACTTTAACATAGTGCAAATTCACAACTCCCATCTCTCATCACCCAAACTCCTCCAAAATTCTTCTGAACACCTCTATAAATTAATACCATAAACATAATTAACCAAGAAGTCATGGACATTTACTACATGCATATTAATATTGAATGAATATAGTTTCCTCAATTATTTTCATTAAAAAATCATTAATTCTAGTTTGAGAAACATTTTTCTTTTTTTTCAAATGTATGAATATATAAATTATTATTCTTGATTTAATCATTTCTCTAAATCAAATTTTTCTTGAAAATAAAAAATAATTTTCATATTAAAAAAAATACATTAAAACTCATATAAATAAGCCCATCATTCAATCAGAATAATTATTTTAAATCGCATTTTTTTAAATAAAATATAATCCACTGATATATGATTGAAACCTCATGATTACCATAAAAATTAATGAATTCAAAATTTTGATAATTAAAAAAATAAATTCTTTTTAATACATTATCAAATACCATTTTTAAATCTATTCAATGTGTAAAATCCACAATAAATTGAAGAAAATAAATAAATTAAAGAGTATACATTATATTTATAATAGATAATATCAGTAAATAAAAATAAATATGTGGTTCCAAAAATACCACATTTTATAAGGTGATATATGAATATAAAGAAATAGGACTTAATAATATAATTCCATCATCAATTAATAAGTGTCATATGAAACTATCGAGTACCTAACCTGTGATAGAACTTCACATAATAAAGTTGTACCAAATCTCATTTTTATAAACATGGTATTCCAAAAAATAAATAAATACTAGAATTTAAATACATTCACTTTATGTATTTATAATAATCATATTTTTATAAATTATTTAATTAAGTGTTTTAATCAAAAAAAGAATTGTTTTATTTAACTAAATCAATATTCCATGAATTGAATGTTTTTATTAAAAATATAATTTTCATGTTTATTTAAAATTACATTTATAAAAATTATTTAAATTAATTAATCCTCAATATAATATTTTAGTATGATTTTTTTTTATAAAAAATAATGTTTTTTGAGTTAATAGTGAAAAATATAAATTTTATGTATTACTATCAATTAATTTCATTAAACAAAGTAATATAAAAGTCACATTATGTTTTGGATTGAAATTTTAATAAAAATGATATCAATTTTATTAAATATAGTAAAAATATTTCAAAATGATTAAATATTATATTTCACATTGTTATGTGTTAATTTTTAAGCCTAAAACACAATTATTTAGATCAGTTCTTTCTTCCCCATTTACACATTTATATTAAATTTAATTTATTTAACATATGTGTGTTGAATCATTAACATAGATAACATTCATTTTTATCTATTTTTTAAATTTTATTATTTAATCCAATATTATTTTTTGTTCATTTGGAATTTTAAAAATTGAAAAAAATGTGCCACCGCCCAAAAAGTAAAAAACCTGTCAATTAAGATAAAAAAGAATTGATAAGGGAAAAATATTGAATTATTTATTATTAAACGGGTTGAATTCTATTATAATTACATTACATTTTAATCATAATTTATTGAGAGAATAATTTAAATTACAATGACTTTCTATTATTTTTAAACGTTTAAAAATTACATGTGTGACACTACTGTCACTTATAATGTGAAGCCTATCACACACCACCATTACTACAACGTTTGTGCACTCTAGTTCATTCATGTCCTACCCAAATAAATCGCCAAAATCCCTCCCTTCATCCTATGGGTTTTGTTTTCACAAAAATACTAAACCTAAATTTCTTGAGGCATAATAAAAATGATTTTTTCCAAAGATGATGTATTGTTGTTAAAAATTGTTTTCTGTTTATTTTTTCTTCAACAAATATAAAATATTATTTAACCAAGTTGAAATAACTAAATTAATATATTTTAAAATAAGAAATGTTGTTATTTTTATATCACAATCATTTTCCCTTTAATTTTCTATTTTTTGAAATGATAAGATCACTCATGTGTACATAAGGAATTACACCTCCTTGAAGCGATTTGTTTTGCTTTTCATCAATTGATCATATAAATTATTAAATTGATTTAATAAATAAATATGGTTTATATATATAAAATAAATATGTTTCTATAAAACTAATGTATCACTTACCTTCTTAGAATTTTCATTCATTTGAAATTGAATGTGTCTCTTGTTTTCATATGTACAGTTTCATGTCTAAGAAGGGATAAGACTTATTTTGAATTTCTACGATATTGGTCGGCGAGTCATAAGAATGGATCTAATTAAAATTTATGATCTTTATTAAAAAATTATTATTACAAAAAATTGAAATCTAATATACATTATTTTTTTTCCAACTGATAGTAAAATTTAAATTTCATTAATGGATAATTGTGAACTACCTTCTCTGTGAAATGATGTAGTTTATTTTTCAGGATACCATTAAAAGGATTGATTTAAAATTTTATTTAAAGTATAGATATTTTTATTATAACATTTATAATATTCATGAGGTCATATAACAACTAAATATTTGAAAAAATGTCAACAGAATTATGTCATTGGATGTTTAAAAAAATAATCCTAAAACATCCAACATGAACATAACTATTTTATTTATCAAGTAAAACATGGAAATAAATGACAAATATGAATATAAATAATAAAGTGAAAAATAAAAAGGACATTGAGTAAGTATAATATTAATATAATTTTATTATTTAGGACTTAGTAAATGTATGAAGTGATAAGGGACATAATTTAAGGGATTATCCCATTGAATAAAGTTTCATATGACTAAAACCATTTAAAAAATAATTTCATATTAGTTTAATTGTTCAAATAATGATATTACCTATTAATAATTGGTAGATAGTGGATATTTTAAAAAATATATATGAATTTATTTACAAAGGAGAAAAATGGATTCAATATAATATTTTCCATATGTGTTATTTCTGACATTTTTCCAAAGTGCTAAATGATTTTTTTAACATATACGGTTGAAACACATTTTCCTAATCTCATAGTCATTGTAATTTATCAATATTACACTACATGGCATCATGTTTTTTCAAAGAATTTATAATTTCCAATCTTCTTGTAGTATTTCATTTTTCATTGAAAAAATATATTTCCCAAATTTATTATGAAAAATTGTGGAATGTGTTTTACATATGGGTTCAAATGAATTTTCCCAAAAAAATATGATTAAAATGTAAATATAATAATTAATATAATTAATTCTATGATAATAATAAATTATATATAATAAATTTTGATCCTGTTATAGATCATTATGATACATGAGATCAATATATCTTTCCAAGGCATTGGGAAATAAATATTTTTCATATGTGAATATGAGGGATATAATAGGGTTGGTTATATCTATAGAATAAATTAAGAACCAGTAATTCTGATACTGTTTAATAAAATTTTAATGTTAGTTGACAATGTTATGCTCCCACGTACCTATATTATTCTAGGAAAAATAGTTTTTATATACATCATTTTATTTAACGAGTTATAAATATTTAAAGGGGAATGGATTGATTTTAAATGTAATATTTTCATGAGTTATCAGGTTCCCCAGGATGCCTTATTGATTTATGTTATTCATTATAATGGTTTTCAAAGGATTTCAATGCGAGAAGGATTATATTCACATGTGTAAATCTTATACTTGTTTGGTAAATGTTTTACTGGAAAAGATTAATCATTAACATGTGTTTTAATGTTTTCCATCAGAACAATTGGATTCCTTTACTTTATTCACATTCAAAAATATTTTTTATCATCCCATATTATTAGGAAATCATAGGATCTATGGATGAGTTAAAATTTAACTATGTAATGTTCTCCACTCTGGTGAATTTTCAAAAAGTAATAAAAGTTTCATAAATGATACATATATAATATATTCATATTTTTCGAAATTATTTAAATATAAAACAATTTTTTATTCTCTTTTAATAATTTAACATTCAGGTACATAATGGATTAATATTTTTATGGTAGTATAACAACTATGAATGAAAATAATCATTAATTTTTATAATTTAACACATATATGATATAAAAAGATAAAAGACAAGTGAAGGCTAAATCCTAGATCTCAAAAATGAATAAACAAGATGAAAAAGGTAAAATAAACTATAAAATAGAAATTGGAACCAGGGATGACATTCTCACCATGAACTATAATGTAATTAAAAACCTTTAGTAAAAGAGAGAATAAAAATAACTCCCACAATAATCCCCACATGTGTCTTGGCATTACATATATGGTCATGTTGTGACACATAGATCAATAGAATAATGAAATTTATTTGAATAATGAATTGAGTAGTTTAGCTAAGAAAATATCAGGTTGTTAAACCGCTATTCAGGACATGAATCCCTTAAATAAACCCATAACTGGTAGATTCAATGGAATGAATTATATAGTCTACATTTTTGGATGCAGTTTCCACAAAACTCTCTAGCATTGAACCAGAGTGGCTATACTGTCTGATTTATTGATTCTTATGAACTTATTATGTCTAAATTTAGAGTAAATGCATAGATTATGAAAGGATCGACTTTAAAGGAGAAGTGTTGGATGGGGATCCCCTATTGTTGGGATGTATTACGATATTCTTTTCCATTGATATTTTTATTCATTATTTTCATTCATCCACACTCTAGAATCAACTCATCTACCCAATCCATTGAGGTGTTGTATTTTTGAGGGATCATGAAAGAGAGAGTTATGATCTAGTTTTCTGTTCTTGACTTTTATAATTAAATTAAATTAAATATTTTTTTTCTTCTTCTATATACTTTAAATTTCGAATTTATAGTTTGTGATACCACATGTAGTTTTATTAGGATAGATTCTATTAATGATAATTTTACTAGTTAATTCTAAAAATATCCCTCCACCCAATTCTGATTTGTATACATTGGTACAAATTTGAGTTGGGTGGTGAGGGATTTGTGATCACTAGCTTGTGTATGAAATTGTGGTTGGTAATATTGGGTTTTTACAAATAATAATACTTAATTAAATATTAAATTAATTAATCAATAGAATCCACTACGTCAACATATATTTAGGAAGGACAATAGACTAATCTATTATTTTAGTCTGGGTTATTCTAACATTAAACACCTAGATGAATTAAATAGTGAAATTGATAGTAGGACTTTTATCTTATTTTAATAGAGAATGATAATTAATGAAAATTAAAAATAAAAATGATGAAATTTCACTAGTTTTTGCCCAACACTCCTAATTAATTTTCATAATTATTTTTTTTAAAATAATTAAAACAAATTATGTTCTGATTTCGATTTCCCAAAATCAAATAAAGTAATTATTCTTAGTCTAACAAAAAGTGGTAAACATTTTTTATCACTCCACGTCAAGAGAGTTAGTATTATTAGACTCTAGACTATAATTATATATTAAAAAAAGTTCCACATACCATGACATGCATGGATGAAACATGGATTTGTTTCCATAAAGACAGTTCCTCAAAACAAGGAAAACTATTAAAAATCATAATCCTTAATTCACTTATGTTGAAATAATAGAATAATTAATTTTAACACAATAATTGATATAAAACTAACTAAATTAGGAAATATTCACATGAAAATTAACATCAAGGGAATAAAATTTTTTGATTTGACTGAGACACTCCCTGTTCACTCCAAACACAAAAGAGTGGTAGGAAGTCCCAACCAAACCCTATAATATTTTTGCACACATAAATTTTTTAACCAGAAGACCCAAAGAGTTATATCAATGAAAGAAAATAATTTTTTATTATATATTAATATGATGTAATTGATAAATAATTTTCATGGTCTATCATGTGGGGACCATAACTAAGACATCCATGTGTTCACAAATGTCCAATGTGGGTTCCATTATTGAGGAGTTCTGAATGATTATGTCATGTGTAGGGAATTACCATACCCACCTGAAGTAGACGATAAATAATTGAAGTAAAATATAATACTAGGATATGTGAATGAATAAGAAAATGTAAAAATATTCTTCAATATAATATTTTACCCAACATACCAAAGAACATAAATCAAAAAATATATCTATAACATCCACCCATCAACTGGAGTGAGTCTCTATGAGTACCAAAAATGATTCAAGAAAATAGTTACTTGCTACTAACATGATACTATTTAGTGTAACCAATTCCTCCTGTTATTCATCCAAGGATTTTATTGTAGTGAAAATTATTTTCCCTACACATCATCTATAGAATACCTGATTGAAAAATCACCAGTAAAAGACTTATGTCTAATTGTAACAATTTTTCAGAACCAATAACAATTTAGAAAGGGAGGTATAGGAATGAGAATAATCCACAAGGTAAAAACATATAATTTATCATATTTAATTCACACCATGATTGATGAACAGATCATGTTTTTTTGTGAAAAATTGATGTCATGTAGGAATGTGGAAAACATGATTCATCTCAAGTATGTGGTTTTTTTCTTTTCCAAATCATTTTAATGACTATTTTATATATGATTAGGGGATAGAAAGCTATGATTTTTCCTATAATTCAATGAAATTGTATTATAATATACAATTCCAATTTATTTCAATACTATGAAATTAAAAAATACAAATCATGGAGAGTAATTTTTACCAAAATTATTAACCCAATCACCCACATACCTTTGTCAAGAAACAATACTAGAACCCTCCAACATAACAATTAAGATAAAAAACCCCTAAAGTATAATATAGTCATTAAAACCAAACATTTATAGTAGACGACATAATAGGATCCATCATCTAGTGTACCATCAACTACATAGAATCATATAAGGTCTATTGTTTTAGGACATAAAGTTAATATAGATAACATAGCATTCAAATTAAGTTATTTTATAATTTTTATAACCATAAATCCAAAAAAATATATTTGAAAATAGTTTTGAAATCCAAATAGAATATCGCTGTGATTATAAAATGAATTGGAAAAGATATTTTACCACCTCTACAACGTAATGTTTGGTATTTTACGAAATATTTTAAACCTCATCCCATCATTAAAAGTTTGGAATAGAACAATTAAATAATAAGAACTAGTTTTAGATAGAAAATTTAAAAAATGATCTGGTAAAAACAACTATGGGAATGTAAGGAAATTTAGGCATTATTTCCATCATGATTAATATATTAAAAGAAGATATATTATGAGTGACATGAATGGTATATTTGGTAACCCTTATTGAAGTTTTAAATAAATATAAAAAATTTTCAAATGATTAGAAAAATAACAAAATATGAAAAATAATTATAGGTGTTTTATAAGAAAATAATATTAATTATTGAAAATTAGATAATCAAATTTTTTATAATAGTCTCAATACTAATGATATTACAAATACCACAAAAATTTCATGATCTAGGGAAATTCACTATTGTTAGCACTATTGAGTCTTTAAATTTTAATGATTCATTATGTGATCTCTATTTTTCAATAAATTGAATTCAAATTTTTGTTATTTTTATAACTAGATATTTGGGAAATAAAACCTTCATGATTGGTTGTACAATTATAAAATAGGACTACAATATTGAAAGTGGGATTTTAAGAATATGTACTTCTAGGTATAAGAGGATTGATCATTCAAGGAGAATTATATTTTGAAACCCTAGCATAAGAAAGAGAACCAGACTAATCATCCTTCGTTCTATGGATACCTTTTTTTAAATAGACATGACTATAATCATTGTGCATGAATGGACCCTCACAATTGATCTTGGTGATAGTAATGTGATTTTCAATATAATTAACACAATTAATCTTCATTCATGTCATCATTCAATAAATCCAATCGTATGTAATGATGGTATAAAACCAAGTAAAGAATCATGTATGTTTTAAAAATTAATATCTATAGAAGATCATTCTATTAGAAGAAATTCCATGGAAGAGTAATGTACCCAAATATTTGTAAACAATGAATTTATGACTGTTGAATATATAACTTATGAATTTTGTTAATGATTTTTAATAGGGGATAAATGATCAAAATTAGGATCTGATGATGGGATGGAGTGGTAAAAACAAAAATGGAGGTCTGTTCCATGGGAAACAGAAGCATCAGATAGGGAATAACAAAGATTACATTTTCCAATCATTAATTATTAATATGATATTTACACAACAATAAAATTAATTATCAACCAATTTGAATAAATGAATATAGGAAAATGAAAAATGTCATAACAAGAGAACAATATTGATGTATCTTATTTATGAGTAATTTAAGAAATTAATGAACCACATTGGGGTAAATACATTATTGGTTGATGGATGTGAAAATAACAACCACGGAATAATATCATTGTGTTATAGGAATAATGAATTTAATACCTCTAGTAGTAATTTACACGTGTTCCATGAACCTCCAAACACCACTTTAGGAATCTATAAGTGCTAGTATATTAGATCCCAATGGTCGTGTCATTCTGCATCGATCATGTTGAGAGAAATCTCACTTAAAGGTTCTCTTTTATCTCTATTGAAATGATATTGGCGAACAAGGGGCATCCCACTCCATTATTTAGAGTGTTATTATGGAGAGATCTATCTTGGGATTTGAGAGGATACTCTCAAGATCTTGTAGGGAAAACTAAATAAATTGGATGACTAAAGAAAATAATATAATAGGCGATTTATTTAACTAGGTTTAGAAAATAATAATTTCACATGTGGTCTTATTATTTCCATAATCCCTATATAGGCCCATGCCTATGGGAGTTATAATAATAATAATAATAACATTCTTTCACATGCGCTAAATACAATAATTTAGTTGAATATTATTAATTTAAATAATATTTAATAAATATATTATATCACATGGGACCATTAAATATTTTATATCATTACTCCAAAATATTTATCATTCCATGAATAATGATTATTTATTTTATAAATAAATATCACAACATAGTTATCAAAAAAATTTATAAGTAAATATTAAATTCCCTAAAAACTAAAATAATTATTTATTACCAATTATAAAAAAATAATATCACATATTAACTATTGTGACAAAAAATATGAAATCAAGAAGAAATATTTATTATTCAACAATATGTGGAAAGATTCGTTATTCGATATGATATATAAAAAATAATATTACTATTTAACTGAAAATCTAGATACCCTTAGTGTGTGACCCTCTAGGCCACTTTATCAAAATAATTAGGAATTGAATCCTAAATTCCATGTTTATCATCTTGAAACATTATAAGAAAGAAAAAGGGATTTAATTTAATTCTACAATTACATAATATAAAACATAAATGCTTTCTGAGTAATATAATCACCTTATCACTATATATCTAATCTTATAGGTTGCATGCTGGCTCTATCAACCTATGTTCTTGATGAAACATTCATTAAAATTGTGGGAATAAAACATTCTTATATAAATCCATGTAAATGGATTTATTTAGTCTATATAATTTACTTTAAAGGGTATTGGATATTAAATTTTGTTATAGAACAAAAGGGGAAAATCCACTATCACATTTCTTTATTAATGAAATATTTATCGTGATGCACCCATTGTATCTTACCTCACTAAAAAATATTTCAATATAGTTTTCCTCAATACATAAATGTATGTGACATATAATATTAATTAATAATAATCATAATGTCTATGGGTCAATACACATATTTTCTGGTAGGAACAACCAATGGCACATATAAATTTTCATTTCCTACTAGGTGGTTTCTCTCTCAAAATTTACTACAATTGATATTAATAAGGTCACACTCCTTGAAAATATTTTACATAGTCCAATCAGTCTCTACCACTAATTGAATGTATAATTTTTCCCCCATTAATGATTTACTCTAGATATATATAATTTATTTAAGAAATATATCATTGAATATCTAGGTTCTCATTATAGTGGGGAACTATTATGACCATTTTTGTGATAGCTACACATAGGAAATTATAACATACTATGTAAAATCCGAGAACAATAATTATGTCATCTTAATCAAATTAATACTAAAAAAATGAAGATAGATTAATCAAAAAGTACATTAATTATCATTATAGATCACCAAATCTATTCTACTCCCACTTGCACTAGAGATAACTACTATCAACATTTAATCACCTAAAAGTCACAAACTAATCATTTTTTTGAAAATATATGGAATTAGTCTTGGGGCCTATAATGTTATCTTCTTTAGGAAAAATTATTTCTAATACATCACCCCTTTGGTAAAAATATATCATGAGGTGATACTTCAAATTTATGTGTTTAATATTTTAGTTAGACCTTTGATATTTTTCAAGAGAAATCATGATAGTATTGTAACAAAATTTGTGATAGGATATTTAATCATATATACCACATTAATTTCATGGATAATGTTTAAAATAGAAACACATTGGTTGATGATAACACGATCCTCTATATTCCTAGAATCCATTATAGAATAAACTAAAATGGATGCTTTGAACTCTTATATATGAGACCACCACTGTTAATATAGAAAACATTTCCCAACTATGAAATTAGATCATTATAATCTATTTAAACAGTATCATCAGTATAGTCCATAATTATTATATCTCCATCTCCACCACACACCCAGTATATTTCCTTGGTTCTTCTTAAATACATAAAAATATCCTTAACCATTTACCAAAATAGTTCCCCAAGATCATCATAATATTTTTACACAATTCTTAATACTTATATGAAATAATTCCTATTACATAATATAGAAATATATTTTTAAATTTTTAGTAAATAGTATGGGATGTTACTGATTAAATCATTCTCCTATTATGTCATAGGAAAGATTTTTGAGGAATTATTTATACCATATGACACTATAACTAATGTTGTTTAGGATTTTTAATACCATAACTCTCTATTATATTATCAATATATGTAATTCAACATAGTCTACGAATCCTATTAGATATATCACAAATTATATTTACCCATAGATTATAAGATGATTCACCTATGTAGTTCATAGAGAAGAACTTTTTTAACATGTCCTTAACAGACTATATAACTGTAATTTCATTTTTAATAAGTAATATTTCATCAACATGTACTACTACGATAATGAACTCAATCCAATTAAACAAATTGTAAAAACATTTTTCAAATTTATTATTAATGAAACCAAATTATTTTTATATCATATATGAATCATATATTTCATGAACAAGTTACTCGATTAAATCAAATAATGGATCTTTATAACACACATATCCTTTTGGCATCAACTGGAGTCTCAAACACTTCTAGTAGTTTTGTGTATTCATCATCCATATGGTTCCTACTGAAGAAATGTGTTTTGACATCCATCTTCCAAATTTAAAAGTGATAGTAATATAATATATCTAGTAGAATTTTTTTTATTTAAACATGGAAACTAAGGAAAAAGATTCATCTTATTTATTTACATAAAATTGTTTAAAACCTTTAGGAACTAGCCTTTCATTATAGGTATTTAAATTGCCTTCAATTTTGAGATTTATCATGAACACCCATTTTCATTATAAATTATTCACATTAATTGGTGCATTGAAGTGTTTAGAAACATGGTTTTGATACATGAAAGATATTTTATAAATAATTTATTCTATTAATCATGTAGCTTATGATCTCTCTACCGTATCTTTGTAAGAGAGGGGTTCCTCATTATCAAAAAACAACTAGTTACCATAAAAAATAATTCTGAAACAATATATTTGTAGTTCTTTTACCTTCATAGTGATTATATGTTGTACATGTGTTTCCAGAAAAAAAATTTCCAAGGGTTATTTTGGAATATTTTCCTTTTTTTACATGAGCTTCAAAATCATAAAAGTATATATTTATAAAACTATACTTTTTTACGATATTTTCCCAATCAAGAATGAAATATTACCTGAAGATAATGAATTTCTTGTCTTATGGTTTGTATTGGTTGTATTCCTTTATTTTTTAGGATCCATTATATAGATCGACATTTTGGAACTAGGTGCTTGTTTTTTATTGAAAAGTTCATAAAAAACTCCTCACAACACCATACATATTTATGAATGAAAAATAGTTTTCTTTTCACTCAAAAACTCAAAATGAATATTTTTATTCATTATTAATTACTCGATTTGGTGTTTATGGCATAGTTTTTAGTAAATAACAAAAAAGGATAATTGGAGATATTTTTGATTCTTCATAGACATTACAATATTTAACAAGGTATTGTTCTTCCTTTCTGTAATTTTTGATCATCATGAAATCGTTTTGTGTGTATGACATTGTTTCTTTTCTTATTTTGTTATTCTAATTTTCATTAAAATGATGGTGATTCCATAGAGAGTTGTTTTATGATTTTTGTGAGTTGTATTATTCATGAATTTCCATTATTTTGTTTTCATAATTTGATACATAAATAATAGTATTTAAATTATACATACCAAAACATATGTTGTATTTATAAAATAAACATATTTTATTATAAATTTTAATATAAATTATATGAGTCTTGGTGGGATGTAGAAATTATGTTCTTATTAAAAATTGGTACACAATAATAATATCATGAAACCATTTCAATTTAATTTTATAATGAAAAGTTATAGCGTTCAATGGGTAGAGACACTTGCCACATAGCATTGGTAGTTTATAAATCCACATATCCCCTAGAAATAATTTGGATTCTTCTTGGTTCCCCCCTTTTTTATTGATATGAGAACTAAAATTTATAACTAATACCCAATATGTAGATATTGAAATAGAACACTCAATAATGAACACAACATCATCTTCCCATTCCCCTCGATTCATTTCCTCTTCATGTAGGATTTATTTCCACATGAAAAACATAATTCATACTTTCCCTTACTGTTACTCTATATCACTTCCTTTTGTGAGGATTGTGCTCAGTTTCTATAGACTTTTTTTGAGACTTGGGGCCCATAAGTTCCTTATTCACCTTTATATTCACCATATGAACCAAGACATTTTAACTACCAGGGTCCATTACGATATGGAGAACAAAGTCAATATATTTTGAAGGAAACATATCATTACTTATCATGTTATTATTATTAATAGAATATTTTCACTAGGGTAAGGATTGAAGTGTGAGATATACGTGAAACACTTTAGGGAATTTAATAACATTAATTTCTAGAAATTTAATGTAATTGAATAGAGTGACAACATGAGGCCCAACTAGTGTCGAATCTATATTACTAGTTGATGAAATGTATGAAAGTTATCATATCTCACTTGTATTTTATTATCTTGATACAGATCATGATGGAGAGAAATAATGCTATAAAAATTCATTTCTTTATGTTTCTTTAGAAGTTAATTGCATTTGTATGTTTTCATAGAAAACTAAAGAATTAATTTATCATATTGATTTCTCTTCGATGGACATATCTCTTACTCACTAGACTCTTTAATAGAAAATTCAAGAATATGTTCTTCTAAGAGATATAATTTCATTTCATTTAGTAGTATATCATGTATGTGCCTTTTCCATTCATGGAAATTTGTCCTAGTGAGAAAATTATCCTTATCATGTATAGATCACAATGATATGTTATATGTCATTTTTTTTATTTTCTCAGCAAATATGATGAGAAGAGTTTGTGTACATTACCTTCTAAATTTTTTACAAATTAATAAATATTGTATTTTGTAATCTCTATCTATTTTATTGAAAAACAATATCACACACAATTGGCTCTAGAATATCAAATTTCTTGAGAATTTTAGTGGAAGTATAAAAATTCCCCATCTCATCACCAAAATATTCTCAATAAAAACAATTTTAATGGTTTAAAAATGGAATTATAGATCTCAAAAACATTAATTAATTGTTCCATAATATATTTAGGGGACACTAATATCCTGAAATCGAAAAATTGGATTTTCGTATCATTTTCCTAGCAATTAACCATTGTTGTACTTTATTAGTAACCCCTAAATGTGAACTATGATATATCAAACCAAAAAATCAAGAAAAAATTTCCCAATAATTAAAAGAACCCAAAATTTTTTTGGTCAAGAACATGGAAGTATTATTCTATTTTAATTGGAGTAGGTAAAACCTATAGTAACATAATATATATAATTGAGAAAATTTAATATCTTATACATAAATTTATTTTTATTATTTATTAATTAATTTTTTAGTAAAAGGATTTACTTGTGTAATTTACCATATCATAGATAATGTTTACACATAAGTCAATTAAATTTAGTTTTATCATTCATGCTTGTTTTTTTACACTCCCCCCCCCCCCCGAATGGCCCGAAAGCGATCTTTTTTTATTTTATTATGGTCAATCCCCATTTTAAGGATTGAAGGATAGACCTTACATGACACATAGGGCCAAAGAAGAAGGACCAACATGACCTGATGGTCCAGTGGCATACTATTAAAATTACATGACCCGTAGGCCTAACCCAATAGAAAAATCTCCTCCCCAAGCTTCTACATCATTGATCTCCTAGCTCTCCACCTTGAATTGTTGATTGGATATTAGTGCCTCATACAAAGTTAAATGATGCCCTGTCCCCATGGTAGTTTCCATACCCAACCATTCTTCAAATATTGTTAGCTCTTATTCTGATAACTGGTAATATTTTTCCTTGATCCTCTTCGGGGACCTGCCCTCTGTGGATTGGGTTACTCCATGGTCTTTGGGGCCCAAAGGACCAAATCCCTTTGATGAACCAAAGTCCCTGAGACCCGTAGGCCTAAACCCGTGGCCTGAATTCCCAAATCGGGTGAATAGTTCGGGCATCTATAGTACCGACCAGTACCTACAATAGTAACTGCTAATGTAACTACTATACAACTACTAGGATCCAATGTTTACCCACCTCCAATAGTTTGGGATATCCATCTATTTAATATTATTTTACTCACATGTAGGTAATTATAATTAAATAATTGTTTAAGGGGGTTATATAAAATAATCATTGGGCATTCATGCCCTAAAATAATGAGTGAGTAAATTGCCCATAGGAGAACGATTTAATTTACTAATAAATTAAAGGAAAAAAATCACATACAATGATCTGTACTAGGCTTGTGATCACCCACATGCATGAAAATAATCACATATTTACTGATATTATCATTCAATTATAATCATTCTTATTTAAGATAAATCAATCTCGAATTAATTAATTATAGTTATTAAATAATTTTTTTATTAAATCTCATGGTAATTTCATTGATATTTTCATCAAATATAATTTTAAACAAATTTTATAAATTTTTATAAAGTTAACTATATACAAAAAATGTACATCAAAGGAATCATGGTGAGTACCCATACAAAATACCCAATGTGTATTATATTTATATACTATTTTCTCTTGTGATATGTGGAATAAATGAAATATAACAATGTTTTATGGCATGTACTATCAACTTCATGACCAAACAGATCACATAGTATTAATCTTGAATTTTATTCATTAATGTTACATGAGTAATAATAGTAATATGTAAAATACATGATATGTAGATCTGAACATTAATGAAAAATTAATTAGATATATATATATATAATAAGTCACATTGTATGTGTTATCATATTAATTAACACACATAAACACATGATGATAAGGCATATATTTTATATAAAATTAATTTGAAATTATCATTATATGATAAATTTGAATAACACATACATTGGAGGTACACATCATGTATTATTGTAACCATCTATCAACAACACAACCCTAGGGACTTGGCATGTAAATGTTCCACATAAAATATTGAGGGGAACAATGGGAACATGGGTTAAATCTTGTATAGTCTCCAATTTAAATGGCCAATATTCATGTAGAACATGTAAAAAGATAAAAAAACCATCTATGACTAAATAAGTACACCACATGTACATATTTTACATGACATGTAATTTGGTTAATGATTTTCATAGACATCCCCAGTCAACATGAACAATGAAGTTAAATTCACTACATAAAATAAATGAACACCGCTAAAATTAATACAAAATTAATTAATGGCTCGTTAAATACTTTCACACATCATGTACATCCAAGATACACATTGTGTACACTAGTGTTTTCTTTCCAAAATCTGTGTCACGTTTGGATGAGATCTTTAAGATTTTTTAATTCATAAATTAATCAATTTTATTTTATTTTCTAGTAAAAAGGTTGAAATTTAATCTCATAATTCAGATTAAATGATGGTTAAATAGGATTATAAAACATTATAAAAAGGTTGAAGTAAATCTAAAATCATTACATATTTGTAAATAATTATTTTACCCCATTGATACAACATTTATATTTTGTTCATAGGAGAAGAATTGGATGAGGAATAACCAACTCTACATTTTTTAATCCTTAGTGAATCTTATGAGATTTGAATGATAAAAAATGTCTTTATCAACATAATTTAATCAACAAATATATAAAATAAAAAAAATCTAGAACCAAACCACATGATCATCACATATTATTGATAATTAATTTAAGCATTTAATGATTTAACATGGGAATTTTTTTTCTTCTTTGGATGATATGAAAACGTCTCTATGTAATTATATAATTTATTTATAGAAATAAAGAATAAATTACCCTTATTGATGATCCATAGGTGTTCCATGACCCTAAATATGTTTTCATAGGAATTGATCATTTCTCACATGGCATATCATATCGCTTTCTAAATTTTAGTTCAATCACCATGAAAATGACCCCAAAGAATTATTATCATTGATGTATCTAGAATTGAGAGTGTTGTTTGATCAAGTCATCCAACTATTCATTATAGAATTCATGGAAATGGATCTCTCTTGGGATTTGAGGTGATTCTCTCTAGATACCATTATTCACAAGAAATGAATTGGATCACTTAATAAAAGAATATTAATAGGTTTCTACCACTAGAGTTAGAATCTAATAATTCCATATGCACCCTTATGATTTCCATAATCCCAGGGAAACCCTATTTCTCTAATAATAATAATATTTTTTTAACTATTTCTCGACTTTCACAAAAACTATAAATAAGATATAATATTTTTATTCAAAAATACTGAACAAATATTATATATCAATAAACCATTATACTCATTATTCCATTCCTAAAGAATATTTATCATTACATGAATAAAATTATTCATATAATAAGTATGAATCAAGACATTAATCTGTAGTAAATATATAAATATTATATTCACTAACTAGCAATTAATTTTTTTATATTCTTCTCATATGATGTTCTCCCAAATAACTAGTGATGTAATATATGTGATCACGAAAACATTAATAATTACTAATACACATGCGTAATAATATTTATTCATTTTTATATGTAATATATAATATTATTATTTATCTTTTATTCAAGATACACTTATTTTTTCCCCCTATAGACCTCTTTCATAGTGGTATTAGGTGAAACATCCTAAAGTAAATGATTAGAGTTTAATAACATGAAAAAAAACCCATACAGAAATTATTTAATACTAATACTATATAATACCTCATAATAATACATACTATGTGGTATAATCACCTTATTTCGATCTCAATAATCATGCAAGTTGCATCATGGTGCCATAACTATGTACTCTACGTCCCTTTATTCAACATTATGGATGTTGAATTTTCTTATAGAACACCATGGTAATGGATTTATTTAGGATATATCATTTCAATCAAGGGTAATAAGATATAAATTACTTTTAAAGAAATATAAGAGGAAAATATTTTCTCATATTATTCATTAGTGAAATATTTTCTCTCAAACAACCAACATATCTGTCCTCAATAAAAACATATGCCATCTCATTTTATAGAAATACAAAAATGTTTTGTGGCTAGTAATACTAATTGAAAATAATAATAATGTCTAAGGATAAATTAACACACCCTTATATTGTAAAATACAATGAAAAATATAAATGTGGATTTACTAATAGTGAGTCTTGTTCTTATAAAGTCTTTCTCTTTATATTATCAAGGGAGTAATCCATTAGACGGTTCAACAAAATACTCTGAGTCTCAACCAATGATATCATGTATCAATATTGTCCGGAATATGATTTCATCTATCTATTTAACATATATTTAAGAACACTATCATTGAACATCTCAGTTCTCATTATAGTGTGGAACTGTAATTAGCATTCATTGAGACAACTACTTGAATAAAATTATCACATAACAAATAACATGAAAAAAATTCATGATGAAATATAGCGATTAATTTTATTAAACAAATATAAGCTAAAATGAAGTATACAGAAGTTGGTTCTATATAACCAAATTCAACAAAAATGATGAACCAGAAAAACTATCATAATTTTTAATAAGGAACTAGATACAAATAAACATTAACTGATTGACAATTAATCATTATGATTGGCTACATAACATGAATTGGACATGGTCATATAAAAATTAAATAAATTTTTTGAGATTATTTGAGGTTATTCTCAAGCTGATGATACGAAAGGATCACAAGAACAATTCAAATTTTGTACATAATGATTTTAAAATAGAATTACATTATTTAATTTATCAAATACACAATAAAAATGGTTATGTAGGTTAAGAAATATAATTTAAAATATTAAACAATAATACAAGAGAAGTATAATCAAATAATTACATAGACTATTATTTGATGTGAAGTTTATATTACCAAGGAACACAAACAATTATCAGCGTAGATCAAAAACAAAAAATGTACAAAATGAATTTCTGGGTTTCTTTTGTGTTGTGTTAAGCATGGACACATGGCCTATACTAAATTGGATAACATTTTTTCAGGAAATGTTGAACATTACATGGTGGATTTTTGGAGACAAATGCATGAAATTGGAGGTTAACTATGCTATTAAAGGATTGATACTTCATAAGAAATCAAGTGAAATGAATGTCACCATATAGTTCCTAGTAGTTTGGCCAATTAAATTTCAATTCTATAAAAACATTTGAGTAATATAAATAATTTTCTAAAACCAGTGGAATTAAAATTGATAAGTAAGGATAATAAACCCAATACATTATATATGGTCATAGTCTGAAGAAGTTCTATAGGGACCAATCTCAAGAACCAGTGGAGCAGGTTACACTACTTCCACCAGATTACCAATGAATACTCACCATGTATTACATCTCTGTTACTTTTTATTAAATGTGGTAATTCAATTTTAAATATTTTTCCTTTATAATCAATTTTAATTAATTATGGTAGAAGTATGAATTATGTGTGGGGGTTTGGAATCTTATTATTGTATTTCCTTTAAAAACAATTATTTGTCAGTCAAGCTAGAAACATTAAATAAAACTATTTCCTAAAGCAAAACGATTTTTTTGGCTTTATTGATAATTTCTAATAAGTCATATTTAATCATATTTGAAAAATAATAAAAATTCAATTTTCCCTTCATATTTAGTAGCCCGTAAAAATAGAAATATGGCTGGAGAATGTGAATTTATGTAAAATTCATTCTCATAATTAACATCGGGATAATTATTAATATAGTAAATGGAAATTACAATTTTGAAATGATTCATAAATTGTTCCATCAATTGAAAATTTATGACTTAAAAAATATTCATCTATTAAAAATGATACAAAATAAAATAGTAGTAACATGACCTACTAAACCTCATTAATGTATCATTTAGAATGAATTTTTTCTTTAATATTCAATAAATTTTTAATTCCCTTTTTTAAAATAGACATTTCAGAACTATAATGAAAAATTCATTCCCATGGATAGCTTTATTTAATTAATTGGTTGGTCTAAGAGAAATAAATTACATTGTAATCCCTTATCACCATGTTTGAAATTTATTAGATAATGGTATAAAATGTTAGAAAGGAAAATTTGAATATTTTTAGACATTATTATGATATTAATTTTCAAGATTCATATATGAATGGAATTAATTGATTTAGGAAAAATAAATTTCTATACCATTTTAATACATTGAAATTTTTAAATTTATTATGATAGTCTAGGACTGACACTCAAAGAACTACTAATAAAAAACGTACTATAATTTTTTATAATATGTAGCTATGAAATATAAAATCCTTTTAAAACCCAATGATCTGTTCTGTCTTGTTTTTTGGAAAACTAGGAAAAACCATAAATTATATAATATTATAGAAGAATCTATTTTATATATCAAACACTATCATAATAAAAAAACCAAACACCTTGGAACCTCTAATATGTCTGTAAAAAACAAATTAAAACATAATGAGAATAAAATTTTAATAATAAGGGGTTTTAAAAATAATAGTTAAATACTTTTATAAATATTTACAAAAAATGTTTAGAAATTTTTTATATTTTATATCAAACATAAATAATTTGATATATACTTATCCAAAATATAAATATAAAGCTTTCAAAATATATTAATAGAAATTAGTGTTCAAAACATTTAAAAAACAAATCACATAGAAATAGTCGAAAATATGTACACCTTTAAACTAAATGTGGATTTCCCTCTTGAAAAAATTAAATAATTACATTAAAATTAATATTATTTATGGAAAATACTGATATTTGGAAATTCATAATAAATCAAAGAGACCACATGTTCTACCATTTCTAGAATAAAATCCCCTTTATGTTGGGGGTTTACTCTCCATATCTACTTATTTTATATGATACCTAATTAATGAATTTTTATCAATTATTTTTTCCAAGGTCTTCCTTTCTCATTATATTCAATTAAAAAAATTAATATAAGAATTTTTCCGCATATTTAATTGGTTTTTTATGGAAAATTATTAAAATTTTACTATAAATTACACAATTAAAAGAGAAAATTCCACAATTCTATAGAAACATACCAATTTATTGAAATAAAAAATTGTATACACATGAATGAAATATTATTGAAGTACATTGTTCAAGGCCATACCTAATTGTTTTTGAAAAAAAATTAAATATTTATTGAAATACTAAATATAAAATTATAACTTATCAATGCCTTTGAAAATATAATTCTTGAATAAAAAAATATTTCATAGAGGAATTGAAGATAAAATAATTCCTAAAAAATGGGATTAGAAATAATAATAAAAGAATGATTAAAAATAGATTTTTTATTAATATAAAACTAAAAATGAAATTTTAAAATAAAAAATCTCATATAAGTGAGTATTTATTGGAAACATACATTGAATACATGTATTGAAAAACACTATTTTCTGTGACAAAAGTTTAAAAAAAAATATAATTAGTCAAAGTTAGATCTTCTCACATAACTTATATTTTTTATAGGATATATTTGAAATGATCTTGGTATTTGATGTTTTAACTTTATAATTATTAAAAATAAAATAATTATTAGATAAATAATTATTGGTGAAAAGGCATGGATCTTACATTTAAATAGTAAGACCTTTATATAGAGTGATTCCTTTATTTTTCCATTATATTTCAATGATAAAAAACATGTCTAACATAATTTGATTTGAAGAAATCCTAATTTCATTAATATTTATATATAATATTTTTTTCATGATGGTAATTAGGATTTATTCATTTAACATATAGAAAAATACAAAATATATGGTTTTAGATGTTTTGAGTTACATCATGATTTTGTAGCGAGCTAAAGATGTGTAAAATGGGTTTTAATATTGATAGAGAATATGTATATATACATTGTGATAAAAAATATTTTATCTTGAAGAACTGAATATATAAAACAATTTGTAGGAAATATCTAGTTTTAAAATTAACTATACAGATGTATATATTTGTCTTTTTATTTATTTTTTTAACTAGTGTCATCCAGCTTACTCATGATGCATACTGATTATGAAAAAACCAACAATATTTTGTGACCTTATAAAAATAAATCCGATCACTATTTTATATGATTATACTATGTTGTCATTCCATTTTTCTGAATCATCAATATTGTTGTTGAATAAGGGAATAAAAATGGAAGTGTCTTTGAAAGATAAAATAGGAAAACTTGAAAAATGCATCATTGTATTGTATTTTGGAGGTTTATAGATATTTAATTGGAAAATGAAAACTATGGTGGTTTTAGGATGGAATGGAGCCATGATATGTGATCATTGGAAAGGAGTGTTTAATGAGTGGAAGAAGATGATGTAAAGTGTTTAAATCGGCATGCACTGTTGAATGGTAAGCCTTAGTTCAATCAGATGGGTAAGATTTGATAGACTAGATGTTTATATTAGAAGATGATATTTAGAAATTAATTAATAGTCCAAATTATTGTAATATTGTATCAATAATTATTGCAATAAATTCCTTCCTTCTATATCTACCACTTCCAGGTGCGGTAGTTCAAGAAATTATGTGATTAGAAAATGCATACTGTGGAGACTCTATCAAATCTAGAAAAATTCTAAAAATAATTCAAAATCCATAAGCATAGTCTGTGCGTGATTTTTTGGCCCACAGATCATCAGTGTGGTGAAAATAAAAATATTTTATATTTTATATTGTGCATGCACAATGTTTTTTGAATTCTAGTTTAAATCCCTATTGGAGTATCATATTAAAAATATGAAATTGTGGGTGAGTTTAGAACATAGATTCCAAACTATTCCTGATAATGTTATTATTGGTTCCAGGTTTCCAATTAGAGGATACCATTTGTGAAACATTAAATGGAGGTCTGTTAAATTAATATATTATCCACCCCCTTTGGTTAAAACATCTGGTAGACAAGAGGGAGGATACCCCTCTAGGTGAAGGAAAAAATGTGCCCAAAAAAGGAGGAGAGGTTCCACCAATGACCATTCTTTATGATACTAATCATTTGAATTATGTGCATCAGGTTGTCAGAGTTTTTTTGGAATTAAAGATTCAATGTTTCACCATGAAGTAGTTGGATTTATGCATTATACATTAATAATCACCATTAATGTGTTATTTTATCGTTTTATATACCTATAACATCTATTAATGTTCCCCTATTTGTAGATCTTTGAGTTTCAATTGGAATTTGGAATTTTTCTTTCTCATAAGAAATTGTCATTTTGAATCCCATATCAAATGGTGTGTAGTGTAATAGAACAAGTCATGTGATCTTCTCATTATTGGATGATGGGATTTTGGGTATATACACCATTTAATATGGGTACACTCTATGTAGTGATTCCATGTCATGTGGTCAAGGACATGGTTCGGGATTTCATGTTGAGGGACATGGCCATGTGAATGTACATGGCCTAAAAGACATAGGCATTTGTTGAGTTACCTAGGAATGACCAAGTGCACTATCTTGGTATTAGATAAGATAAACACACATTATTGTAATAGTGATTTTGTTCATTGATATATGGATAGGTAGGTTATTTCTGGGCAGGTATACTCTTTGAGGTTTGGATAGGGTAACATGTCGTGCAGTTTTGTACACATCGTTTAGTGACCTTTTGAATGAAGAGTATCTAAAGGGGTCAATGAAAGGTAATATTTCTAGAGACACAAAGTCTACTATGTGTACACTCTCTATACTACTCTAGGGAATTATCTACTAATAATCTCAATCTTTGTGATTCGGATAGCGTCCTCGGAGTAGCCTATCCTAAGAGTGTTTTAGGTATTGGATGCAATGGGGGCCATCCACTGTAGATAAATGTGAGGTTAAAATTTTTGGTCTCCTATATTAGATATGTTCACACTAGTATTATTTGAGTTCACTCCTTTTATATAATCTTACGAGGGTATGGTGTGCAATTATTTCCTCTATATATGATTCCAATATACTATATAAGGAGAGAATAGATAGAATTCGTGTATACGCCTAGGATCCTAAGGTGGGATCCTATATAATATCATCATTCATATGTGGGGTTCATCATAGAATCATGGGATTAAAATATATGGTGTTTATTCACTATATAGTGGGTCAAATTAGTAGAGTTTTTGGTATTTTGAGTATAGGATCCCCTACATAGAGAGTCTTTTTAGTAGGGTTTTTAGATTAGGTTATTGGATTCCCCTAGCAATAACAGATGTTATCCCCTCTCTATGAGTTTAGATATTATGATTTTATAATATTTATAGTGTAGTTCCACATTATGGTTTGGAGGTATCCCTTATCTGAGTATTTAGATATACTAGGTTCTAAAACAACTTTATTCATAGAGATACCTCATGAGTGAGTTTTATCATATGTATAACATATGAGTTAGAGTGGATTTCCCATAGTATTAGTGATACCTGAAGATTGATATCACTCAATTGAGTTCCATAATGGATTTAAAGGACTTGTAGTGATATATCATATAGAATCAATAACTTTTAATCTTGAGTTGAATATTGTAGCAGATAGTGATGTTAGGACCACATGAGGCTTGGAGTTTGAGATGAGTATATCTAGGATATTCTTGGACTCTGTGAGGTGATGTCATATATCATTATTGAAAAATAATGTTGATTGATATGGCTTGTCATGTATATATCATGAATGTTCAAGATATAATTATTATACTCTATTTCTCACTGTCTTGGATTTACTCCATCAGTTTAGGGTTGAGTGGGTAGTTTCTTTTTAGAAACTCTCTTTTTATATTGGGTATTTGAGGAAGCTAATTGAAATAGTTATAAACACCCCCTATTTGGGTTCTTTATACACATGTAACTCTAATGATTAAGTAAGTCCATTTGAGTGTGTCCGAGGAGGACCAAAATTATGTAGAGTATAGAGACCTAGATATTATGTGGTGTGTACTACTGGTTTCAATTGACATCATTCCCCTTCTTCTGGACAAGTTATGTTTTTATCATTTTTTAGCGGGCTTATGTTTTACCCATTTTAAATTTATTTACATTTTTCCTAAATTGATTGTTAGATTGATGTATTAATGAATTTTTTTTTCAGAATTATTATTATCTCAACACTATTTTAGGGGGAAGTGTGTGTGTAGGTGTGGGTTACATAGGGTAAGGCCACCCATGTGGTGATATTCTAACTAGGTGTTAGTCTCTATCACTTGTCCTATTTTAGAATGTCCTGGGGAAGTCATTGATGGGCCTTTAACTAGTCTGTAAGTCCCTGGTGGTTAGGGTTATGATTTATAGGTATTAAAAGAGGTCCTTAATCAACATAGACATTAGGGGTAATATAGGTGTGATCTTAGAATGGGTTTTATATAGAGAGTGTTATATTGTATTGAGTTAAAATTTCATGATAGGGGCCCAATGTGTTTTTATCCATCCTACATATCCTTTCCCTATGACTCTAATTTTTTTAACATTCAACATTTAGGCATTAGTTACAAGAAATCATTTTTATATACATAATATATGACTACGTTATGGTTACCATATCAATGTTGAGTCATCTACCCATATATAATCATGGACCATGGCTTGTCATTAGTCTATTTTTGGGTTCCACTAATCGTTAAATATCTAGGGATAAAAAGTATTAATTTGACGAAAATTTACCAATGAAAAAATTAGGTGCCTATGTTTTAATAGGAGGAGACATAATTGGGTGATCATCATGAAAAACCAACACCCATTGAGCAGCAGGTTGTGTTGGAAATTTAGGTCAATGAAACACTCAGGTTAAGTGTGTGTAATGAGTTTTAGAGGTACTCACTTCTTAATAATTTTGGCGATCGAGACCCATATAAATATGATAATGGGATAGAGGTAGTCACATGTTTTTTCTACCTCATGTCGATTCCACCCGATCCGATATTGTTCATAGTGGCACGTATTCTATAGGTATCGATTGGGGGTGGTGGAATATGGGGATTCAAACCAATAATGGGATGTTTCTCACATGGATGGAGTTTTTATATCTCTTAAATATAGTGTTATACCCGTCCACATGGATATCAGTGCACATATCTATGACCTTCTATATCTTTGGAGATGTTGATTGACCATGTAAGTGTTTTTGGTAAGGCTCACTGACCATTCACAATGAACATTAGTTGTGATTAAAGATCTATTTTATCAAACATGATCATTGAGTGGGGATGACTCTTAGATATAAGGGATCATATGATATCTATTTCCATTTAAAATTATTGTTGATTGCAAAATTACACCTTGGTTACAAATAGACTTTTGGATGATTAGATTCCAATTATTGGTGTTGGGAGTAGTGGTTTTATGACCTCAACAATTGGAAGTTGATAGTTATCTCATAGATCTTAGTGTGTACATCACCTTAGGTTATAATACCAATATTGAGGTCCTCTGGGTCATGGATCCCCTAAAATACATATTCATTATGGAGAGAGGGGTAATTACACTCATATAATGTAGGGATATCTCAGGAATGATTGTCTAGCATGCCATGCATATGAGAGAGAGGCTATCAATGGACCACCCTAGATGAGACATTGACAAGTGGCTGTAGTGTCTCGAGTTGGATGGTGTTGTGTAGGATTGGATAATAAAGTAGCATGTTGAGGATAATTTGATTTGTTTCTACCACCACCCCTCGGTGGTCCACAACAAGCCTATGGAGTTAGAGGATGTGGTGGAGGATTTCTACAACCTTAGAGTCCTATGAAATAGAGGTTATGAGAATGATTATAGATATTATCTTAATATTTTATACATTTTATGTATTACTTCTATAAATAGGTGTGAGATACCCTTTTCTGGCTCCTTTATACAGGACGATTATCTACGGTTATGTAGGGCATTATTAGAATCTCGTGATGTTAAGGTTTTACAAGGATTTAGACTCTAATGATACATGGAAACATTCCCTCATTGAGACACATTATTGGTATTGGATTAAAAGATATGTGGGTGATTCAATTCCACCCAAGTATTAAATTTTTTAAGAGTTTAATATGTGTTCCTTTGACTTATATGTTTGGGGGAGGGGGTTGGTGAGTTGAGGTGTAAGAGAAATCCATAGTTGTGCCTGATATGATGGATTTGGAATGTATGAGATTCCTACAGGAGGGGATTAAGGCCTGGAGGCTCAATTATGGTTTGTTATAGGATATACAGATGTGTTGCCCGATATATTTTTAGAAAAGAGTCATAATATAAAAATCTATATGAATATCCAATGATCAAGCCCTAGTGATACCGGTGGTGCCTTTATTCTAAACTATTATGCTTGGAGGAAAAATTAGAAGGATCAAAGGACGTGAACTCTTATCTATTTTGTAACCCAACTATGGTGTATGGAGAAACACAAATAGAACCTTATTATAGTGAAAGAGAGAGGCCATATGGTGATTTTCCAAATATTTTCTAGTTTCATTCTATCCAGGATTATAGGGTTGATACTAGTGTATGATGATGTGTTTCTAACTACTGGGATTAAATATTCCTTCTTTTTAGAGGATTGATCCGAGAATAATTAGAATGAACTCATTTGTGGGAAGATACAACTAACTTTTACATATGTCTAGTATAACCCTTTGAGAGCTGGTGCAATGAGATTTTGTTTTCCTAAAGTAGTTCATGATTTGAGTACATATATCCCTGGGCATGTCATATTTACATCCACATTAATAATTTTATTCTATATATTATTGCATCGAAGGAATTATCAATTATTTAAGTTAGCATGTTGGTTAACTCTCGTGGAGATTTTTGAGCTATGGTTGTAGTTGTAGTTTTATAGATGAAGGGCCCAATAAGACCTATATTCTATACTAGGATAGCCCTTTGTTTTCTTAGGATGCAAGTGATAGATGTATGTACCAATTCCTTGAAGAATTTGGATCAATTAATTGGAATTTTATTCATTGGAACCCTCTTATGCTCAACATCATTGTTTAAATCAATACACAAGAGGATAATGTGACATATTTCTAGTTGTTGGTGGTTACCCCTCTTTTTATAGTGTGTCTTAGAGGCAAATCTTGGATATTATTTTTGTGAGATATTTTATAACTAGAAATTCACTGTACATTTTCATCATGTATTTTCCAATGAAGGGGTTTTTTTGACCATTATGTGATTAATGATGATAGTAGTCATGCTACAAGTCATAATGATGATAATATTTCATTCCCCCATTTGTAATCTTAATAGGGTTTTGTCTTTCCTAGAAGATACAACCAATCATGATCTATAGAATTTATTTATGTTTTAATATTTTTGTGTTATATTTATCACTCAACCACGGGCATTGAACCATTTTTGGATATGTTAGGAAATCCATTCAGGTCACCAATGAACTAGTCGAATCAAGTATGAGAAAATGTTTTTTGGCCTAGAGTTGTTGTCAACAATGGATGTTGCAGGTGATGCTCAGTAAAGGGTATATGATGATGTAAATGTTATATAATTATTTAATTTTGGTGGGAATGTTAGTGAACCAGGATAACTAGCGTGTAAGATCTTGTTGACTAATCATTGTTATCTCATGTGCATATGCTTTCACTTTTCAGAATGAAAATCCATAAAGTTTTGGAGAGAATAAGGACTTTGATTTTACCAAATAACTTTTTAATATTTCTTGAAATATTTAGGAATCTATATGATACATCCAAGTGGGATTTAAATTCCCCAAGTTTCTTAGTGTGGTGATCAAAAAAATAGGAAATATTTTATATTACATGTCTACATTTTGTTTACGGAATTTTTATTTAACTTTTTATTAGTCTCAAATAAAATATATATAATGATTGATTTATAACAGTGGGTTTTACCCTAGGCATGAAATATATTATTTTTTCATCAACTACTCTATTGGAGTGGATCATTAGTGGGGTTTTAAATGAAGTGTTATTAAATTAAACATACACCCCCTTGGTTCTCACCCTCTCAAGATGAGGGGTAGGATCCCATATAGCACTTTCATATTGAACTATGTAACCCTATTTAGAAAATTTTATTTGTATAAAGTTGTTTGTTAATGTTGGTAAGAATTTAGAATGTTTTTGGGAATGTTTTTGGTATTTAATAAGGGTACTTGGATTGTTAAAAATTTGGGAAAATAATGAAATCTCTCTAAGAATCCATGCAGGTTAAGGAATTAAACAATGGGATAGAGAACAATAAATGTTCCTGGTTTTCAAAACCATGTCGACACCCTAGGTAAACTATGATTCTTGAGACATTAGGCTTTTTCATAGTTATAACACAATTTAATCAAATGTTTGGTCCAACCATGTATGTAGAACTCTTGATGTAGTAGCATTCACACAATTAGCACATGGTTTTCCTAACTGTGTTTCTAACTGTACGTAGGTTAAATATTGAGATTTTAAAAATGTTCCTTATTTAATTTTGACCATAAACCCCTTATTTTATCCCCATTTCTACCATAAGATGGTATTTCCTTCTTTACAGGGTATGGGAACCGCTCCCCGTCATTCTGGAATCATGTAGAAGGGGTTTCATTGTTGTGTGATGTTGTATCTCCCTTGGAAAGTCTCTTTTCATGGTAGTTTTTAATTTATCTTAGATCTACTGCTCCCTCTCTCCCATTTTCGTTGACATACATCATTCATGTATATATTTTGGGTTTTGATTCCAATAATGGTTTGTTTGGCCTTGTTGATGTTAGGGGAAGGGATCCATATCATACTTACGGATTTTTCATCTAGATTTAGTTAGTGTGTATAATGTTGGTCGTTTTTCCAAAACAATATATGTAGGTGACTTCACTCTTCACTTAGCTTTCCAAAACTAGAAGGTTTGAATTCTATATAATTATTTTTCCTGAAATTAATTTTGAAATTGTTGTGTGAATCTTGGTTGAAACCCCTTTTGTGATGATATAAGTAATTTTGAAAAATCATGATATTTTAATGAGAAATGATTTGTTTTTAATTTTAATATGTTGATTCTATATTTTTTTCTTGGATTGATTTATGGAAATTTTTTGTGGAAATAGTTTTTAATAAATATATTGTTTCATTTAAATTGTTTTTGGAAAAGAATATGGTTTGCAAGGTCTATTGATAAAGAGAGTTTTCTAAATACGTCCGGTTTTATTGAGATGAATGTGGAATGTTTCTAGGGATTGTTTTTTTCATGGATGATGGATAAAGGTGTTTTCATAAAATTTTTGATGTTATTGAAATGGTCTAATAATAATTTGATTTGATTTTTTTTGACTTAAACTGTTACGCATGAATTAAATTGGGGGATGGTTCATGGTTGGGATTTACCACCACCATAGATTTGTAATCTAGTTTTGAGGTACAATAATAAAAAGGGGATGAGGTTTTTTTGATGTTCCACCATCAATGGATACACCATGATAGGATTGATGTGTTTTTTGTTTATTTAGGGTGCATATATAGTTTCATATAAAATAAAATGGGTTATGCCAATGGAAAATAGGGATATGGTAAATGAATTCTTTAGAATTGTCCCTTAAAATGAGTTTTCATGGGTAAGTTGACTTGGTAGTGATATAGTTAGCTTCCAAGAAAAATTTTAACTATTTAATTGTTTTATATAAAAGGTTTATATAATGTAATAACTTATTATATCCTAGTGGAATGTGTAGAGAAGTTATTATGGAAAGGCTACTGAGTATTATTACTGAACCCTTATTTTAAACTTTTCTGAGCTTGAAAATGTTGCACTCCATGATATTGTTAAAGGTAAATTATTTCATTTAATTAGTGGTTCTTCATAATTCTTATTTAGTCTTCTGGTGCAGGTTTATGGAGCATGGTTTGGATTTATGGATTTTGTTCGTGGAGTCTTTGGGTTTTTTCATTTTAGACTTCCACTAGATATTCTAGTTTTCTTAGATTGGTTTTGGTTGGCTTTTGTATTACCTTGGTATCATCTGAGAAGTAAGATGTTGTTGTCATGTATTATGTGGTAGAAATTTTGTGATTGAAATTTTGGTTGGTTAATTTTATTACAAAGGGAAAATATTCCCCAAATAATTCATAATTACCTCAGCATTTGGTACCATACTTTGGAACCTTGGTGATGTCTCTTAAGGCCCAGTAGAAATTCCATCACTTCTTAAGCCAATGTGGAGGGGAGGGATGCTGGAACCCCAATTATGATACAGATGAAATGAGGCCCAACTAGTGAGATGGGGTTCCTCAATGAATTTTTTATGTCAATATTCACTAGATCAACGTACAGTAGGCATGTTCTATTGGTTGTATTTCATCTCACATGTACGGACTGTTCCATCAACCTAGTAATACCCAGTGAGTGATATCTCTCGGTTGAGTTCCATCAGGGATAAAAGGGATCATTTAGTCAGACCCTATAGATGATTGTTATCTATGAGCTTCATGTTTAATCTTAAGTATAGTAGTTAGTTCTGAACCCCATGAAACATGGTGTGTGAGATTAATATATCTACATTATCCTATGAGTCCCTTTGGTGATGTAACATGTCTACATTAAAACACCTTTTAGATTTATTTGACTATTAATTTATAGCTAATGAGTAGAAAATATTGAGTACTTGTATTATCGTTCATGGCATTCCTACTCTAGAGTCGAGTCAAGTGGTTTATTTCCTTCATATTTCAGCCATTCTATTTTGGGTTATTAGGGTGCCAATTGGTTGTTATTATAGACAAAACTATATGGTAACCACTAACACATTTAATGTCTCAAGTATTAGAAATTCCTTTTGATGTTGTCAATGGAAACTTTAAAGTATATGGATCGTATGATCAGGCTAGACTGTTGTGTGTACAATTGGATGTATTTAAAATTGTCCCCCTTCTGTGTTGGATGGATTATTTTCCATTTTTGGTGGGTTTATATCATTCCCATATTCTATATATGTGTATTTTTCATAATCTAGTGGTTGGATATATGATTTCATGAATTTTTTGTTTCAATATTTTTATTATCTCTACATTATTTCACAGAGTTGTGTGTGTGTGTGTGTCTAGGTGTCATAGTCTAAAGACTCACATGTGTGTGATGTACCAACCTCACACTAGTTTAAAAACTCTAGAATATTGGATGTGGGATTAATTTTGGGGAAACATGGACCTCTGGTGGCTTGGTTTACATCAATAGTTCATGTCGGGGAAGCATAAAATCACACCCCCTCCACTACCCCATAGTGATTTCCCACACGAGGCACCGAATAACCAGAACTTGTAATGACTGCCCCATGCATGCACCTCAGTGTATATAGTCTTATTCCCTACAACTCACAGTTGTCCAGGTAGAAATATCCTAGTGGTTAACCCATCATGTGTCGTACAAGTTGTTGAGGGTTCATTATTTAGCTGTGGTTTAGCAAAATTTTTATATTAGTAAATTTAATTTACTTATCTAAAATATTTATAAATTTTATTAGTTTATTTATTTTATCCCAAACAAATTTTTTTATGTTAATTATAATTTCTATATTAAAATATATTTATAAGGTATTATTATTTTTTACACATATCATTTTTTAATTATAATTTTAATATCAATGATACACATTACTGACTTATTGGTGTAAACAATTATCACAAAAAATATAAGAATGGTTTAAAATTATTTAAAATTGAAAATAATTATTTACTAAAATGTAATAGTTTTGTAATATTTTCAAAACATTGAATTTTCATGAAATAAATGTACTTGTAAATAATTAATAATAACTTTTAATTTTTTGAAAAAGGCATGTTATTTATAAAAGGACATTAAAATAACTTATTAAATAAAAGTAACTTAGTAAATCATATCATCTTAAAAAATAAGTTTAAATATATTTTAGTATTTAAAAATTATAACAATTATTTAAATGATAATAATATAAAATATATTTTCATTAGATAAATTATATTTATCATTAGATATATTATCCTTCATAATAAAATGTGAATGTAATATTTCTATAACATGAATGTTTTATCCAAATTAATAAAAAATTGAAATTTTTTTAAAAAATGATATCTTTTAAATTAATTCAAACATTAGAATGTTTTAATTTCTAATAAAATCATTTAATAAAGATTAAATAAATAAGATGAAATTCTTTTGACATTATAGTTATATCGACTATAATGTTTTCAATATTTCACCTCCTAGGTTATTTTCACAAATTCAGATGTTTTATCCCCGATAGTATTTCTTGACCACGTATATTATATAATATATTGAGAATGTTTTATGAGGGATCATGAGGTAGAAATCCAACTAGAACAAGCATTGGAACTTTTCCATGCAATTAATATTCATAATATATTTAATATTAATGAGATTTTTTTAATCCGTTATACTTGGACCAACCATAACATAAATACAATTTTATCCCATAGAATCTATTAATAAACACACTAGGAATGAACCACATTATAATTAATTTATATTAATTCTAACCATACACAAGTTATATTTTAATATATTTTAATGTTAATGTGTGTCGGTGTTGAAACTCATGGTTGAAGGGAAGAGTTTAATTTTTGGGATAAGTTTGGTGGTCCCATTTTATGTATTGTAATATAATCATATTATATCAAATTTACTTATTTAATTTCCTTCATAATATAATGAATATATAAATATAAAAATTTATAAAAATGGGTTATTCTTTATAAAAATAAAATAAAACCATGATCAGACTGATGTACATTGGATCATATGTGGTTAGGTGGTATAAGTAAGATTTATTCCTACCATAACATTCAAAAAAGTGAAAATAATATAAAAATTAAATATTGTACAATTCATTAGTTATCAAAAAATTGATCATAATATAATTATGTGTTCTTGGAATTGGGAGTTATCATTTCACAAAATAAATTTTAATTACAATTTATATTAGATATCTTGCATTATGGCATAGAAATAATCCACATTTTTGTGCCATAATATATTGCATATCAATCCACACCAACCTTTATCCTCATAGTCATAGAAACATTTATTTAAATACCTCATGAAGTTATATTAATTTTTTCAATAAAATTTTGGAAATATAGATACTTTCAAGCCTATGATAAAGGATCTTGTACTAATGATATGAGTATAAATTCACATTAAATTGTAAATGATTGATGAGTGAAATGATGATTTTTTTTGTAAAGAATGATTTTTAATATTTTCAATTAATTAATTGTAATATATGAATGAATTAAAGAATAATATCCACCATTTTTAAATCGTAATGAGTAAAATACATGGGCTAATAAGATTTATTGAACACTGTTACGTTTATTTAACATTTGATGTGTATCTTGAAAGATAAATCCCCATTTATAATATAATGAAATAATTAATCAGGAATTTAAATATTGATAACATTGTGTTCCTCATTAAATTTTTTGAGATTACATTCTTTAGTAAAAACAACTTCTATGTGTGGTGGAATTTAATGAGTCATACTTTTAGTAAATATTTTAATAAAAAATACTTCATTTATGCCATTTAATTTTTATACATTATATTGTTTTATTTTTTAATTATTTTATTTTAGGATATGAGGTTTAAAATAAATAAAATATTAATGTGTTTAATTAAATATATATATGATTCCCACAATGATGGATAAATCAAGACAAGAGGATAAAGTTCAAAACTGACGAACCAAAATAAAACAGTTTGAAATTAGATTGACAAAACAAATTCAAATCATTATTTTCATTCATGGGTTGAGCCTTAAATGAGTTATGGTTGAAAATTAAAAGAGTGAGTAAAAATAAGTTATTTTTATAAAGACCAAATGTGTCATGGAGGGACACATAGGGTAACGTCGTGAAACATCCATTGGTTAAAAAAAATTTCTAGAAAACAAACAAATCTATGAGATGTTTCTACCTACATATTTCATGTCATGGAAACTCAATTTCTGATTTGAGCCCCTCAAATAGAACCATAAATTAGAACATTAAATGTTATAAATTATGGAGACCACATTAATGGGACCATTAAACTAGATACATCCACATATTAACCTAGGAAGACCTTATTTTTGAGTTTATGGAATCTCGAGTGATTCTTATGTTTATGAAAACAATGCCTTTATGGATTCCAAAATGATCCAATTTATTAAGGGAAGCACTGGATAGAGAATCCCTACTATTGGGATACTTAGATTTCTTTATTTAGATTATTTTATTTTCATTCATTATTGATTGTTCTCCCTTCTCTATAATCAACTTTACTACCTTGTCCATAGACGTTTGGTTTTTTAGAGATTATGAAGTTGCGACATTTGAACTATTCATATTTCAATGAGTATTACTATTAAATTAAACAAAAATAAACTCAATATTCTTCTATCAAGTTTTAATTTCCTATTTTTAATTTCTAATATAAAATGTTGTTGTATTTGGTTATATTTATTAATTTTAATTTCCATAGTCGATGATCAAAATCTCCCTCCACTGAATTTTGATATGTATATTATGAATGATATTCAGTTATTGTAATGAGTAGTCCACAATTTTCAACACATGTCAAGATTTATAATTATAAAAATTATTTATTAGGGAAATAAAATTCCCTATTAGTGATAAACCTAGTAAATCAAAAGGACATTTTACATCAATACACATATAGAAGAAGGATTGTTGACCAATATGTTACTCTAGTAAGTTTTATTCCAACATTTTCTTCCTATCCAAGGGAGTGTGAGAGGAAGTGATAGTGGAATATTTGTGTCATTAAATAAAATAAAAATAATTGGTAATAAAAAAATTACAATATATCATTTCTCAAGTAATATCCATGATTGCTCCGGTCACATTAGTAGTAAATTTTTTCAAAAATATTAAATAAAAATCATTTTTCTTTTAATATCGAAAAATAAAATCATATTATTTTTCATAAACAATTAAAATGTGACATAAATTTTATTTCACTCCCCTTCAGAAGAGTACATTGGGATAACCACTTAAATATACTTATATAATAATAATTACTTCCATGTCACATGATAGTTGTTTTTTTATGGATGTGAAATTACAATAACTATTTTTGTGGAAAATTGTATATTGTGTGAAAATGTCAAATTTATTAGGTAATTGTTTTACATAAATTTCTAAAAATACATACCAAAAATCTAATCAAAAGATAATATCTTTTGTGAATTTTTAAAAACCATATAATAATTGGTTTTAAAGTTAAGAAGTGTTATGGTTTCAGTCACAAGAAATGTTTACATACCATTAGTAGATATGAGAATGGTAATAGTCAAATTAAAGTTATAATAATTTATAGTTATACTATAGTGAGATAGATTATGAATTTCTAATGTTGATTAAACTAATAAATGTGTATAATATATTTTTTTCATAGATGAAATAGGGATGTTGAGGAAGAAGAAAGTAATGTGGATAATAACTTTTTGATTTAGTAACATGGAATGGTTGGAACAGACTAGTTTGTGGCATTGTTTACAAAATGGAAGAAACCTACAAATGGTGGAACCAATGAAATATTGAAATTGAATTTTCCAAATAGTAATTATGTATAATGTAATATTTCAAGAAACAACACCCTCTATCTTCTAAATGATCTTCAGACCAGGTGAAGTATGAAAGAAAGATCATTGCTCTAGAAAATATATTAGATGTTTTGGGATGTATGAAACATGAAATGGCAACTCTTTCTATTTATCATATTTTTGATGAATGAAATTACATGTGGCATTTTATTTTTAATACTAAGGAAGATAATGAAATTGATTCCATGTAGTGGGTAGTCATTAAATAATTGTTTATTAATAATTTGTTTCCTAAATATTTCATTTGATAATAGATCGAAAATTTCTCCCATTGAATTACAAGGATGAATACTTAGTGGCCAATTATGAGAAAAAATTTACAATATGGTCTACTTATGAATATACATTTTTTTTGGACCATGAGGGTGTAATTGATAAATTTCACCTAGGCCTAAAATAATTTTTACAAAGAGTGTTGGCCCTACATTAATTTTAACATTTAGTTAGGAATTTTTTATTTTTCAAAAAAGTATAAGAAGTATTTATCCAAAAAAAATATGTATATAAGGTTGAAAATGTAGTAAAAGGGCATGTTTTGTAGAAATGAGGAATAATTTAACAAATAAATATAGAAACAAGACCCCCTTGCCCCACACCCAAATGTTCCTCCTCAAAATTTAAATTTTTTTAATTTTTCCAACACATTTAATGGGAAAGTGAGAACCCCCATTGATAAAGTTGATCAAACAGTAAAGGATACAACTAAATTATTAAACACAACTCTAAGGAGATTGGAATCTCTTTCCCTAAATAGAATCGACGTAAAGGAACTAACATGGTAGTTTGGATCGGCCTCCAGGATTTCTTCATAATGTCATGCTAGATAATCCCAAGCTATCATTTACTCATATTATCTAATTATCTTCGTGTTAAAGCCTCTAACTAGTATACAGTCATGCTTTTCAATCCAATCATATTTTTTTTGATAATTTCCAATTTGGATAATCTTATAGAAATTTTTTCAATAACTTCCCTTGTAGCACTAATCACTAGATATGCCACCTTCATTTCTTCACTAGAATTCATGAGTAATTCCATATACTTATCCACCTCTTCATCCTTCAGGCCCTTAATGTTTCTATTTGGGGTATGTCTCAGACCATTGTCCAGGGAGAATGGAATCCTCCACCACCGGAATTCTCTCCTCATAATGCAATTTCATCTCCTCATGTTTGTCCTCTGGAATTGATGTTTCTTCCCCTTCTTCTAGGGGATAGATTATGTCATCTTGCTGACCATCCAATATTTCTACTGGTAGGACCACATGATCTTTATGTTTCCTGTATATTTTGGCTAACTAGGACTCCATCATTCTCAGGAGGTAGGAGTAATCATAAGACCATTTTGTATAATCTTCCCAGAGACAATTCCATCTCCATGGGTCTCTATTTTATTTATTCCCTTTATTCCTTATTCGAAAGTGTAGGCCTTTCCTATCCCTTCCCAAAACATTACCTTCTAAGGATAGTCCAACTTCATTAGACTCCGACTTAGTGGGAAAATTTATATTTCTTTCAAACTCCCCCCCATTACACAAACATTAAAAATGGTTGTTTAAGATTAGGCAGGACAATGACATCCTCATTTTGGTTTCATGTTTGGAATTCAGTGACCTGCATTTACAAAAAGAAGTCTACTCCAACTATTGTCTCTCCTTACCCTTACTCTCGCTAGTAGACTACTTACACCTTATATAGTTTCTTCCACCGCCAGAACGCACTTACATTACATAGGTAGTTAGATTAAGACCCACCTCACTCATTGAAATTAGACTAAAAGCTCCCATAGTGTCCTCTGGAACCTGAGTCTTGGCACCTGAACCATCTGTTTTTTGAGCTGCCACCTCCCACACAGACTATTTTTCATCATTCTGGCTTCCCAGAATGCAAGTTCTCATAGGACCTAAATCATTATGAATCTCATTAAAACACCCATTTCTAACATCAAGCACCCAAATATGATCACAACCTATGGGATGTCCCAACACTCCCTAACTAGAAGAGGGTGTTCTTAGTTATACTAGTCATCTGGTGTTAATTAGTGGGAGGAATGGACTCATCCAATAAGGCCACAAGTTTATGAGCCCTGGAGGTGCTCTACTATGCATTTCCAACATAAGAACCACCCCCTCCTTTGAAGGCTACACTTGGATGAAACAACACCCTCACCAGCATAATGAATCCATGCACCCTAAACAACCAAAAAGAGCATAATAAGAATTCCAGGGTTCATAGAATACCTTCTAGTGACATAGTATTTCACCTTCAATCTTGATGACAATGTTTGACATAAGTCCCTTTGACACATCAACTTCAACACATATACACGTAGAGACTGGAAGGAAGAAAACATCGGTATGAGAGTTAATGTAGAGGTAATGCCCTACCTTATGGCTAATCAATTGTGGAATCACCTGATTCTGGAAGGTTAATGGGAGTCCTGGAAGATAAATCCATAGCACGGAAATGGGATAATCTCGCATCACGTGTACGTCTAATGGCCACTAAAGAATGGCGAAATGGAAACCCTCCATAGATCATAGAGAAGAAGCCAAAGCCTAAACCAATACGTCTTCAATTGAGAAATGAATTTGAGGATTGTTCACATCTAGAAGGGAAAAAATCTCATGATCCTATAGATTCCATGAAGAGTGCTCAAACCTATAAAAAACATCCACTTGTGGTTGTTTTTTACAAAATCATTCCACCAGAGTGAAATTCAAGAGAACCGAATCATCTATGAAGTCCAATGATGAAATTGGGATAGATATAACTTTATTTGTGGTTGATTGGACCTTATGGATAACATTGATTAAAGGAATTCATGGTAGGGAAGAAAAGCCTATGAAGGGGTAGAAGCTGGGGTTACAGGAAGGAAGAAAATACAAAGGAGGATCAACCCCCCTCCTTGGTCGAGGAGAACCGAGGAGTAGCAGTAGCACCGCAGCCGTGGCCTTCATCGTCAGGGAGAAGGGAGGTGAGAGAATTCGAATTAGGTCTCATCTATATATTTACACACCCAAATGTTCCAATTTCATTGATATACATTCAAAATAACAGTTGGTAGGACTAAGAAAGTGTTAATGATGTAGTAAGATCGTACATTTGGATTGTGACTATATGATAAATAGTTCTACGCTGATCAGTAATGGAAAAATAGGTATTCATCCTATAGCTATATGTTTTTGTTGAAAATATTTGTTAGTTATTATTTTTTATATCAAAGGTAAGTTAATCAAGTTGATTCTCATCAATATATAATGTCGAATGGTTTTGGAAATTATTTTACCACTTCTATAGAAGGCATTGAACTATCAAAATGAAGTGATCTACTAACAATGGAGATTAGTAGTTTTTGATGATTGGCCAGCCAGCAATCATTTTTTTCCCATTTTCTAAAGCCGGTTTAAGGGGTTGCCGGTACCCATTACACCAAAACACCAAATCCATTAAACCGATCACCACATTCAAGAAAAATACAAATTTCAGATTTCCTTATCAAATTCAAATTCCTCGTAAACCGCCTCGAGCCACGAGCAGTGCCAACTTCACGCGCCCACAATCTTTTCACACCAGCCAGTATATCCCGCGATAGTGCTGACAGCCTCGCGCCGCGCACCATCCAGACCGCACGTCAACCCTTCAACCACCCTCACGCCAATCGACAGCCACGCGACGACCCGACCACCGTCACACGCCACACATTCTCGAACCACCGGCACGGTTCACCGGCTCCGGACGTCGTCTTTACTAGCGACCAATGTCATAAAACAAAAACAACGCCGGTGAGGACCCATCGTCTCCATCGCAAAAACAAGGAACCGCAAAAACCACGCGATCCACAAAAAATCACAAAATCAAACAAACAAAACGGGGGACCCCACATCAGACACTCCAACCACCAGCGACAGCCCTCAGAGACCCTCAAACACACTCCACCACCACTGCTCAGAAGACGACCTCCACAAGTTGCTAAACGGCCATAACACAACCGTTCATCCCTGAGAGAAGATCCTTGGACGCTCCGTAGAGTGTGCAGGTGCATCCAGTCATACGCCCAAGGACCAGACCCCCAGAAAAGAAGAAGAAATGTGCAACGCAACAACAAGAAGATACCTCCAAGAGACTGCTATAGTGAGCACCCAAGACCTCCGAATAAAATCCACAAGAGGGATGTGATAGCGGCGAGGTCCTTGGATCTGCCATCTTCAAGCGTCAACCACTAGACGAAAACCTTCAAAACATAAAATCACACAATGAAAACATGAAACAAGGAACCCCCCCCCCCCTCCCCAGGCCACTCCAGATCTATCATTACAGGGGGAGGTGGCCGGGGAGGGAGGAAACGGGAGCACCGAGGAGAAACCCTAGGAGCCGTGGGAGAGAGAGCTGAAGCCGCTCTGAGGCTCCCCAGTTTTTTGATGATTGGTATTAGGTGAAATTCTCATTTAAATAACTATAAGGATAACAACATTCCAAATACAATATTTCATTATAGTTTTTTTTCATTATAAATTTCTCATTTTGAATTTTGGTCTAACAAATTCACCAATGTATTTAAAAATTTTATAAACAGACTATTCCCTGATTATTTGGATAAATTCATAATGGTTTTAATTAATTAAATTTTATTAATGAAAATTTTTAGGAGGAAAATGATAAACAAATGTGGATATATTAAAAATACTTAAAATAAAACAATATTTATAAAAATTTAACCTATCTGATGTTTATCTAGGGGTTATTTAATTTATTGTGTTTATTGTTTCTAAATATCGATGAATTATTGATATTCTTAGAAAATAGTGTTATATGAATTCTTGAGAACCTATAATGTGAGAGATAATTAAATTTATCTTATTTTAGTGGGTTACTACTAATGGATTCTTGAATAAATTACTTTTTTATAAACCCCATAATTATATTAATAAAAAAAGAAAAATTGATGTGGAAAAGTGAATGTGATAAATTCTTTTTGGATAGTAAAATAATTTTTTTCAATGATCCATTTTTGTACTTTTCATTGTTAAATATAGAGTTTTAAATTTATTAGTATTCTTATAAGAATTTACTCAATTAGGACTTAGAAAAGATCATCTGGTTATTTTTTTATAATTTCCGTAAATTAAAACTCCATGATAAATATTGACTTATTAAATATCTTAATCATAATATATTGTCTTTTTCATTAATACTTTATATTAATAATTTATATGGGGTTAAATATGAATCATATACTATCCATAATTGATTAAATTATATATTTACTAAAAAATAGTGGAACAATAGGTAGAAAAGATAGTTGTAAAATATAAATTATTCTAATTGCATGATTCACTATCAAATCTGTACAGAAAAAGTAAACTAATTCCTTATGTGTAAAATATAGGTCATCATAAACAATGCTACATTTGAAAATTATTTTTTTCTTAACAATTTAATGTCACAGGTAAAGAAATTGCGCGTGGAGGAACTCCGTTAATTATGATGAAAAAGTCATAATAGTTATCATAGGTAGATTTAATTAATAAGACTTAGATAAAAGATAATTGTTTACATGACTGTGTATAATTGGTCAAGAAGGGTATGTTTTTTATGTTTAATTCTAATAATGTAGGTTTATTCAGATTGGTAAAGGGATTATGTGTTTCAATTGATCCATAGTTGATGAAAGAGCTATGAATTCAATATCATGGCCCTCTATTTCCCATTCATATAGGTATCATTTATATCTATAGATATCATCCAGAATATTATTAATGGAATTGTATGAATATATATATTACTAAATTTTCCATAACATATTAACCATTTCAATAGGTTAATGTAGATCAATAAAAACTGATGGGAATGTAACATAATTTTCCAGTGTCTAAACGGATATAGGATAATATATCCCAAGATTTCATCGTGGGATTAAAAAACCCTATTGAGGTAATATTTTTATTTGTTTTATTGTTGATAATTTGAATAAATTTGTTCATTTTCATTCTATTAATGATACTCCATTTTTGGATCAACACTATAAAAATTATCATAAAGGGATAATATGAAATCATGGTGTCCTCCAATATATTATTTACAATTGTTATCCCAGATTTAATTTAATTTTTTAAAAATGGATTCTAAATAATTTTGGAACTAAATTGAAATTCAACTACACAAATCAACCTAAAAATAAAAGATATTCAAAATATGATTCAGACTATAGAGGATATTCTTTGAGAAAACACCACGGATTATCAAGAAATATGAGTTTGAAATTTTCAATATGTTTAATTTCATTATAATAATGTTTTCCATTCTAATAAATTGATTTCACAATTGAAGGTGTTATATAAAAAGTAGTTAAAACTACATTTGGCTTGGATGAGGCCTTAAAATAATGTTTTTGGGACATGAACCTATTTATGAAATTTTATAACAAAATATAATCTAGTTGCACATGAGATTATCTCAGCACTAATAGATGTCTTATGCAGTTCAAAGGAGGAAATATCAATCCTTCGAGGTAGGTTATTAATGTTTTCATTAAATAGGTATTGTGTTATTAATTTTTGAAGAACATAAATGTTACGACCATGGTATACTGAATAATATGAATATTTATATAATGTCAAATCATTTTCATACAGTGTATAATTACTTTAATGTTTATCTCAAACACATGTTTGTCATCATTCTTTTCGAATACTATCTCATGATGATATATATCTTGTTTTATACACAAAAGTGGTACTATTTGAGGATAATTTATCTTAAGAAGAATAGATATTTCAGAATTTTGATTATATATAGAGGGAAATTTAAAATATGATGAATAACTATGTGGATATTTTATTCAATACTGACATGATTGTGGATGAAAAAATAGAATTGGAAAATTCTATGATTGATGAATACAATCAATTGTTTGACTGGTAAATAAAATTGTGATGATGTAATTTATTTAGGGGGACAATTTGACAAAATAGATAATCATATAATTAATCAAAAAATTATAATATCTGTGTATTTATTTTAGGAATTTAAATTTATTATAGTTGTACAAATAATTTTATAAAATTTTTCAGTCGGAAATTAATAGTATTATCTAATTATAATTCCATGAATTGCATAGTTTTTTGAAAAAGATAAATTTATTGAATTTAAAAATATAAATGATAATGTGGGATTGAATTTATGAAATTAAAATATCAAAATTATCATAGAGTTATATTTTTAATAATTTTTATGAAATATATTATTTTTGATTGAATAGAGATAAAGTTAAATTTTTTAAAATATTCAAATTCATTTTCTTAAATCGTGTAATTTGAAAGTCACACACTATTTTGGATATAGTTTTAATGTCATATAAAATTAATTTTATAAATCATTATATAATTAATTTCATAGGAATTGATAATATATTAAACTTTTTATTAAATTATTTTTTATTTTTAAATAAGAAATATCATTAAAACTGTTTTTCATTGCGTTTTGTGCATGTATATAAAAATAAATCCCTAAAATTTATATAAAAAATTGAATCAATATATGGATTTAGGAGACCTAGTTTTTTAAATGATTTCAATTTAATTTTTTTGGTCCTTATGAATTGTAGCTACGGAAAAATGTTCTATCATGAAAAAAGGAAAAAAATTTAATTACATTAAAAACTATGTTTTATTGTCATAAAAATTATCCTAAATAATATTATAAGAGGGGATTTATAACTTTATAACCATAGTACAAAATATTAATTTTTAATTTCCACATGACCATGACATTGAATTGATATTATATTTAATCAACGAATAATTAAATGTGTGAAACTACCCTCTCTTATAAAGGGGGAAATATGATCATCCATTCCTCAAAAATTGTGTACACTATAGTTTGGGAAATAAAATATGAAATTTCATTCCAATATCTTCCACACATCATATATTTCCTAGAATAAAAAATTTACAAAACCTATACGGATTAATGTGTATAAAAAAGGATGTTTTCAAAACAAGGTGTATATTTTTTGGAAAACTGTTCCTTGATTAATTATTATTTTGACTCATAAAAATGTTAATTAAACATGATAAAACAATAAAATATTTATAATATTGGTATTTAAATATTATTTTTATTTTATATCTTCTTTTCATCTGTTTTCCAATCATATTTTAAATTAAAACAACATTCTGTCATGGGAATGGACTATCACCACCTTGATGCAGTGTGTTTCTTTTTTCATCTCCAAATAATATGGACCACTAAATTTATGGAAGAAATGGTTATATATTTTAATTTTTAAAAAAAATATTATTTTATAAAAATAATATATTACTTACCATCTTAGACATTCAGTCTTATAGAAATGAATAATGTCTCTCTTGTGTATGTGTGGAATTCCTCCACCACAATATGACATCATAAATTTTTAATTTATAACCAATAAGGATAGTAAAATAGATAAAATTATGAATATATATAAAATTTATAACATATTTTATATTTTGGAAAATTAATATATTAAGTAATTTATTTCATTTTCAACCACTATAAAAATTAAAATGTTTTTCTTGTGTACTTGTGGGCTCTCATTTCCATGAAATGATATGGTTCATTTTTTATGAAAATATCACGTGGTTGGTTTTAAAAGAGTATTTAATGTTTATTTATTAAAATTATAACATTTTAATGATTATTAATGTATGGGAAACACACAGCCTTTGATGATGGTCAACAAATCAATGTTGATTGAGGTTTCAATCCAAACAACCCAAAAATATCCAATGTGAAAAAAAATCTAGAAACTAATTGAAACATGGTAATAAATGAAATAAATTTAATAATTATTATGAAATTGACAAGAAAAATATTTTTAAAATAATAAAAAATAATATAATTATATTATTCTAGAGACATATAATGTGTGTTTCTTGATATGACTAATGTTATGGATTTTCTTTTTAAAGGTTTTAGATATTATACAATATTTTTCTTCTATATATATGTAATTTTAAAGGATTCAAGAATCTTCTTATTTTTTAAATAATGTTTTATAATGTAAATTTTCAACTATATATTAATTTCATTTCAAAATATCTATAATTTAAATTTTCAATGTTCCTCATATGAGTAATTGTTTTTTATTTTAAAAAGTTACGAAAACAATAGATTAATATATATATGGATTGATCAAATATTCCTGAAAAAAATAAAAAATAGTTGTTATCAAGATTCCTGTAAAAATTAACATACATTCTCAATAAAAATATTATTCCGACACATCTGAAAATTTTAATTTTAATTATTTTCCAAGGAAAAAATATATTTCACCTCATGATTTTTAAAAAAGGGAAAGTGTTTTTCATAATGAAAAATTTGAGTTTCTAGTGGTATTATGATTAAAATATTAATTATTTAAAATGTTTTGTTCATAATATGGTACCATATTATTATATATGGTGAAAGGAGGTCATTTTATATCCCATGACAACTAGTGAGCCTAATATATCTCTTTAATTAATTATGCCATTAATATACATGGAAGGAAAAAATGATTAAAAAATTTGGGTTTATGTATCATAGACAATAAACTAGATTTATTTATTCTAATTCAAGTTAGTCACGAGTTAACATGTATAAATAGTTTGATTCTAGATGATAAATATATTATTCTTGGAAGTGTATTTTTATGAAAATCATTTTTTCCATGGGTAAATAAATATTTAATGGTGAAATATTTTTTTGAAAGGAATTATTTGAGGAGTTCCCATATTCCTTGGGATTAAATATATTTTATTCCTATGTTTTCCAATAGGTTTAATGTGTTTCTTTGAAAAGTGGGTTATTTTATCATGTAAAAATGTTATATCTATGTGATAAAGGATTTATTTTGAAAAATAATAACACCATCATGGGTATCAAGGTCATTCAATAGATTAACGATATTCCACTACTTTTATACCTTAATAATACTTTTTTTATCATCCTAAAATTTCAAATGTTTTTTACAAGATATAAGTAATAGTATTAATTTTATCATGGTCTCTTTTTATTCTATGGTGATTTATTTTAAATGGTTAAAATGTTGTATTTAGTGAAATAAGGATGTAAACTTATAACACTTTTTTTTGGAAAAAATTTAATTTTATTGTTAAAGATTAAATTTTATTATATAATGTTTTTACATATCTCTAGAACACTTTACTAAAAATATCTTTTAATCCTATAAATTTCAAAGCCTTTTTATAAACCATGTAATTATTTGTTTTTAAATTTATGGGATATTTTTTTCAGCCTATGTTTCATAAAAAAATATATAGGATATTGATTATCACTCATAGTATGAAAAATGAGTCCTTATTTATTATATCACATATTATTATAGTAACACCCCTTTAAATTGGATACACGGTCTAATTGTAAATTGTTCCCTAGCAAAGACACATCCCATTGGGTGTGTCACAATTCTAAACTTGAAAAAGTTAATAGAGTATAAATGATATTTATCTATTAAATACCAAGGGTTCATAGTAAATAGATAATAGATGAGTTAATCAAAAAATAGATTCAGGTGGTTAAAAAATAAATCAAAATTAATACATAACCAATAAACCTCACCTCACCATAAAAAATATCCTTATTATCAAATCAGTTAGAAATCATACAATAATCACATTATAATTTTCAATGTACCTCACATAACATGGTAATAAAATAAATAAAATACATAAAACCATGTGCATCACAAAAGGAATGTATATTTATCTACAAATATAAGAATATTAAATTAATATATTGCCTTTAAAACCATCATCACAATATAGGATATGAATATCTTGTGAAAATCACACATGGTATAACACTTTGAAACAATGTCACCTTTTAAAGGAGTAATTTGAAAATAATGTATTGTAGTAAAACACAAAAAAAATCATGGGTTTTACTCATTGTAAATCCAAACGAAACCAAAAATATTATTTAAAATTCAAAACTATTTATTTGGTCATACTAAAAAATTTTACAATTACATTTCATAATTATAGTTTTCTTAAAAAAATAATTCTATGAATTCATTAAAAATTAAATATTTGATGTATATAAAATGTTTAAAAACATTAAAAACCCAGACTCTAAAACATATATAGGTATAACAATATATTAAATGAATTTATAAATCAAATTAATTTCTGTTATTTTGAATAATATAATTTCATAAAAATAACAACCGAAAGTAATTGAAAATCACTCACCTATCATAGAAAATCCTAAACAATACATATGAAAATCACATTACACCAGAAACATACAAATTCATATGTTTACATCTACCAATACCATATATTAAACACCATCATTTTGATGGTTTTTTGGGAAAATGTGTAAGAAAGGGACAATTGAATTATAGTGGTTATGATTATAATAATGATGACAAAATGATGGATTAAACATTGAAAACATATTAAAATCTATGAGAGAATTACAAAAACAATGAGGAAGGATGGAGTTTCATATAATAAACAATCATGGTTATAAAATTAAAATTTAGGGGAAATGGAATCCTAACATGGTGTTAATCTATCATGGGTTGAATGAAAAAATCATAAAAAAAAACCATTGAAAACTGCCTCATGACATGGAATTATACCCCATAGTGTGAAACCCCTTTCTAGATAGCCACAATATTAGAATACAAATATTAATATAATGTTTAGCCTCATATGATAAAGAATGTATATAGAAATCCCCAGTAACAGTGGTGTGGAACTTCTCCTTCACTATATGATAAGCCTTCACTGTTAAATTTTATAAAGGCACCTGATTAAGAAAATTCATTGCCACCAAATGGATCTCAGTAATAATTATTTGACCTCCATACCTAGACAAATTTTACTTAGTATTAGATTATTTTTTATGGGTTATAATATATAATATTTTAAATTAAATACTTATGAAATGTATTCTCTAAACACTCACTCCTAAACACCCATCATGATATGACACCCCATGGACATGATGTGATTATAATGCCCACACATGTTCCCAAAAAACCCTTTACTAAAAAATATAAACCCATAAATCTATTATTAACATATTTCAAAAAATTATCCTTAGTCAACATATACTCAAATCCAATTTCACATCCCTTTCATGCTATAATTCCACTTGGCCATGATGAGACTAATTGTCAAACCAAAACCTATAAAACTAAAAAATTTATAAAAATCCCAAATATAATAAATAATAATTAAATCTATAAAATTTAATAATATATTTATATGAAGTCTCAAGACACATCCCAAGACACAAATTTATATCCCCATTATTTTATTATAATCATGGGAATGAAATAAATTAATAAAATCCCTTCACTCATTCGATGGATCATCGATAAAAATATAATTGACAATGTTAAAGGATATGAATGTTTTATGTAATGAGGAATCATCATATCCTTTTAAAATTATCATTATATATCAATATATTCCTACACTAGAACCATCCATGAATATAAATTCAAATGTGGTTTGGGTGGATAAAACTCATGGAGGATTAGGAAGAAAAGGGAATCTTGAAAAATAAACAACTCCTAAAGGTTAATGTTGCTAAATCCACAAGAATATTCTAAAATACATGACAATAATACATGATCTAACAGTGAATAATGATCACCAATATTCATGGATAAATATAATTGGTATCCCATTCATCTTGAATTCATATAATTCTTTGAGAAAACAAAAAAATCCAACCTGAATTATATCTCCAATATAAACATGTATCCTCAAATCTCAAAGATAAATGATATTATTCCGCCAAATTTAATAAACCACTAAATAAAATAGTTCAAATTCCACAAATTATTTAAAATATAAAAAGGATATTGAAAAGCCCATAAAATAAAGTCTAATAGTCCATTGAAATCCCATAATATATTAATTAGAATGTTAACTCAACCAAAATCATTCCTTAAAATGAATAAATGGTATATAACCATAGGAAAAAAATTTAATTTGAAGGTAACCTAGGAAATCACTCATAAAATAACATCAATTATTGAACTGGATAGAGTAAAAAAGTAACCAACCATACCACCATTTATTTTCTGGTAGAATTCCTTCATATTGGCTAAGGGATATAATAATAAACTCACCAAGAGATAGTATAATCACATGGATTATATCATATAAAATTTCAAGAGGCATTAAAATTTCAATCAAGTATTCCCAAAATAAAATATTTTCAACCCCACAACATAATTTGGATTGAAGGATATCCAATAGAATACTCTCAAAATTGGTATTTTCATTTTTAAGTATGAACACATTTTGGTTCATTGGGAAATAAAAAAATATATAAAATTGCAGAACATAACAACAAAGAAAAAAATAAAAAAATCCAAAAAAATAAAAAAATCATGTTAACATTTTTGGGATTTAATATAGACGAAAATTAACAACAGTGTGGGGAGCACAAGGGAATCAAGATGTCCTACAGGCCATGCATTGTGCCCTACACCACACAACACATGGGGGAAAATTTATCCCAAAGTCAATTATTGCAATCATCATGCACTATATATCATCAATAGAACCATATATAGTATAACCACTGAAAACCCATTATATAAACTTGTTTATAATAATTTTACTACACACTAAAACAAGTATGAGACTATATTACAAAGTACCATGATCCTCCACCAAGATAAAATTTCAATTTTCTCATACCATCATACACATAACCAATAATAAGGCTAGAAGAAACCAATTAATATATATGATGAACAGAAATCTATAATATTAAACAATGAAAGAAAAAATAGAGTAACATGAAAACCTCTAGATCCTCTATAATGAATTGTGAACTATCACAAAACCCGATGTTAAAATACATCACCAAATTTGTCTATATCCACTATAAACTATCTCAAACAATACTCTGGTGTGGGTATTTAACTATTTTACATGAAGACTTAATATTATACGGATAATGATGCCGTAAATTTTGATTTCATCAAATAAACAATATTTTTTTTGAAGAAATTAAAGAAAACCCCAAGGAGAACGACAAAAAACTCATTCTCGAATATAATTAATGTTGAGGATGACCTTCACCAAATACCTCCAACAATACAGTCACAAGAACCCCTCAAATACATCACTCTAGTCTAATTATGAGGTCTACTATGATGATTTCAATGGAATGAGCTGTGGAAAATAGTTTATTGGATCCTTGTATCGATACCACCCTATCATAATGAAAAATTGAAAAACTATTAGGAAAAACTCATAATCTTAGAATAGAAATGGATTATATTTGATGAAATATAGGGTAAATTAGGGGATATGGGTTCGAAAATAGAGTTTTATGAAAGAACAAAAACCATTATGTGTTTATAAAAGATGTAGTGAGGGGATACCAACTCTAAAAACATATTAAGGGATAGGGATAATCAATGTAGAGATTATAAAACTATAATACCAAAAATAATACATTAGTAGACAAAATCCATGAATCATTAGCGAGTTCTAAACTCATTGAGTCTATATCCAATATCATATGATCACTATATCCTCAAATATTTCCATTATTTCCTTTTTTGATAAGTAATATGATTTTGAGAAGAATGTTTTTCATCAACCAAACTCGGTTCTACAATGGTGACACACGTCACCAAAGGTATCAATTAATTAAATTAAAAAAATATTCAATTCTTATTCCATTTATATATATTTTTTCATGTAAAATTTAGATACAACATTCTTGAGGTTTTAGTGAATTCATCCTCTAAATAATCAAAAATTCATAGCATCACAAGTGATATGCAATAATTAAAAGAACACTTTCACTAAATGATGAAAGAAACAATTTTTCTTGCTCACTCAACAGAAAAAATTCTCATAATCTAAACAGCCTTCACAATCAAATTTTATAGACATTCCATATAATTTATGTTTTCTTGAATCCACTCTAACCACTCTATCACCTCAAATGTGCCTTGGTCACTTTATAAAATGGGTGTAATGTGATTCAATTCATCCAATATCACAAACTTTATGGTCTCTAAATTTTTTTTTAGAATCTTTTTAGATTAGGAAATTTTATTTTTCATACCAAAAAAATAATAATATTAACCCAAAGGTCCATCTCTAGAGACAACCATTACATGTTATATAAAAATATATTTGGATGACATATTTTTTATAAAACATGTTTATCACTCTAAAATAATTCTTCCTCATATCCAGGTCAAACAATCCCATCATTATCTAAATAAAAAATGTAGAAATAAAAATACTCCAAAACAAGATGAATCAATAAAATTATTTGAAATGTAATTTTCATTGAAACACAAGAACAGGATTTTGATTTCAAAATTGTTTCATAAAATCATACCACTTAAAGACACCACAATTTATTTATAATGATATGAAGAATAGTTTTAAATCTCTACAATTATCAAAACTCAGAATCCATTAATATATAATTCAAAAATATTTATAATATCACACATTAATTTTAAATTGCCTCAAAAGGTTCATTAAAAAACTATATAATTTAAAAAAATGAGATTAAAAAATATTTTTCAAAACAACCCTTAATACTAGTTTTATAATCATGAAAATAAATGAAGTAAACTTTTCACAAAAAAAATTATTTAAAACATATATATAAATGAATTCATAATAATAATAATGGAACTAAATCTACTCGAACATCCTTAAAAATCGTCAAAGAACACATTTATCTATATGTAATAAGTGGAAACCACATTAAGAACAATTTAAAATCAAAAGTGGTCCAAATAAAAAATATAGAGAGATTCAGAAATATCTATAGTTTAGAGACAATGTCTCAAAAATACTACACCAACTATATAAAAACACTTATAATTATTATTAAAAAATGTGTATGGGGTCTAACTAGATTTTAATTCCATTTATCTAACCATGAAAATGTGTATATTTATATATTTTTATCATAAATCACAACAAAACCACCACCTACTGAATATAACTCAATGGGGATTAAAACACTATAAATTATTATTATAATACCATTAAATAATAAATCCCATAATCCAATTTCATGACTCAACTCTTCACTACACATAGAAAATCATGTTTCATCATAGTAAGTGGTGATCCCAAATTTCTTTATTACCTACATCGTTTGTATGGACAATCATTTATCCATAATACTATGGTGTATAAAAAAAGGGTTATATAATACCATTATTAAATGAACCATCCTAGGTAAACCTACCACATCAGCTTAAATGATCCACCTCATAGCTAGAAGCATGTTCTTTATTTCCACAAGTAGGAAACAACCTAAAAAGTATCATACTATAACTAGTGTGATTAATTTTTTATCTAAATATAATAAAATATTGTGACGAACGAAAACTCAGCATATTGTGTCTATAAATTTTACTTATTTATGTATGAAATAAGATAATAGAATTTATTAAAATGCGGTGTATGGAACAATAATAATAAAATATCTAACCGAAAACCGTTATTACATTTACAAAATTAACTGTATACATAGAGGTAACACATTTATATGGTCCAAAACATTAATACATCACGATTGAAACATGTGAAAGATAGAAGTAATAATAAAACTGAATAAATAAACAAATATAACATTTTCATAAAGATAATGGAGAATAAAAAATATAATTCATCCATCTGAATGTGATCATTGGTCAATTAATATATATAAACACATCAAAAATTACACATCATGAATGATATATCATCAGATATCATATCCAATGCATCTGTATAGAAACATAAGAGATTTATATTCACACAAATGTTTGTTTTTATGGTGTAATGTATAATGACCTGATATTATTTCACCGTGGAGTCTATGTTATTCAGTTCATAAAAAATTTAAATATTATAGTTTTAAAATCATTTATAAAATATTTTTCCAAAATTTAATCATAAAAAACCATGTATCATGAATTTATGTTTTCTCAAATGAAAGGTAATCAATTTATGAAAACCAAATGAATTATCTCAATTAAAAACCATAATTTTAAGCATATATAAATGAAAAAAATGTAAAATATATATTTTTTCAAATTTATTTGTAATAAATTAAAATATTGAAATATATTTTATAGTTTAAATCATTGAAATCACAATCATATGGGCTTATAAATTTATGATATCAATATTGAACCATTATCTTTCTTTCAAAAAAATTCACAAAATACCTTTTTAAATAGTTTTGAAAATTTAAAATCAAACATAATGGAAGAAAATAATATAGATAAAATAAGAACCATAATATAAATAGTACATAATAAAATTAGAAAAATATAAAAATGTTGTTCCATAATGTCTAAATACTGGAAGGGGATACAAATGATATACTTCATGACAACCCCCAAGATAATGCCATGATTAATGAATAATGTTAATCGGAAACTACCAATATTTAAATGTTAGATTGTCTTAGTCATATTAAATAGGGAGAAATATTAATCAAGTATTTCCATCTAAAAAAGAGAAATCTCTTTTTCAACTCCCATAATATATGATAAAAATCTTCCTACATCGCTCCCAAGTTCTAATAAAGAATCATCTCTTGATTACCTCCCATGATACAGTAGGGAATGAATCCTTAACAAAGAATAGTTATACCATGGGTGTCACTAAAAATGACTCAAAACAAATATTGAATGGCATACATTTGATATTTAAAATAGTTACCTTGTGTTCACATGAAATCAATAAATGAAGGGTTGGGTAAAAAATTCATATAATCAATAAATAAATCAATAATAAACTAATCTAATAAACCACATCAAACCTCAACCACATTATTAATATAAAAAAATAACAAAATTGTAAAATAATTAACCATTCATAAATATTAAAATGGGTAAATACTATAAGATACATTAATACAAGGATCCTATAACAATGGAATATAATAATCAATAAAATAATGTAATAAAATTCGAACTATTCTTTTATAATGACCGTGTAAAATTAAGTCATAATAACATTTTTAAAACCTCACAAGCATCAACACTTTGAATCACAATCTTCTACTCAAGGAATAACTTGAATAAAACAACATATTATTAGTATTATTCAACAAATAAAAATGGGGGTACAAACCTTTGGGGAAAAACATGGTGTAAAACTATTCATTATGTTTTAAAACCATTTTAAATAGTCTCTCTAGAATTTTCCAAAATAAACTCCATATATAAAATTTTATTTTAAAAATAATAAACATATTTAAAATCCATTATGTCAATTAAATAAAAATTTTAAAAAATTTCATAAATGAAAAATGGCGAATAGAGATAAAAAAATAATTTAGATTCATGAGAGAAAAATTACAAATTCTATGGTGTATGGATGGAGATTTTACCCTTTGGATATCCTAGATGGTATGATAAAATTATAGAAATAAAAGTAAGTATTGTATCTATTTATTCTTTCATGGGTAGTAAAGGAAAATAATAAAATAAAAAAACTAGATAAACTATCTCATAGTGTGAGATTATCATCCAAGACATGACTCCAATTTCCATACACCCACCATATCATAACACTACTGGACATGAAATGGTGTATCTCTTTTATGTATAACCAATGATATTTAGCTCATTACAACTAAAGTGTTTCACTCATCCTTCATGAAACAACCTACGTCCACCTAAAAATTTTCATAAGGAAATTCATATGTAAAAATAATCACCACAACATAATTCCCATCGATCTGGGTATGAAATTCAACCTCACATTAATTTTATAAATTATAGGAATCTTAATAAATTTTTTCAAACATATAATATTAAATATGAATTTATGTCATATGGGAATTATATAACATATAATTCATAAGAATATATCTTAGTGTGATTCCCAATTGGAATGACAAGACTATCCTCTCCACACATACCAATTAATGGAACATCATTCACAAGCAAATATAGACCCATTAATGTTCCTCAATTAACCTCGACTCATATAAACCCATACATCATGTCAAAAATAATACCCTTTTTCTATTATGTGGCCTATTATAATACAAAATTTATAAATATAAATCCCAAAAAACCTCCCTAGATTAAAATTGTAAATGGTTATTTTATTTTTCTTAAAAAAATTCAAAGGGTGTAATAATTAAAAATTTTTATTGATCCAAAATAATTTCATAATTTGTAAGAAAACCACATATCAATTCATCATTTAATTTATTTTAAATTATTTTTTTAGTTTATTTATTTTATTTAGGGACTACCACTTATTTGGATGACATTTATAATTATATATTTATAAATTTATATACTAATTATATTTAATTTAAATATCATCCATCTATATTAATATATAATTACCTATAAATATTTCACTTTCTATTCATGTATATTATATTATGTCATATTATATTGATATGAATATAATTTATCAATCATTATAAGATATCAATTTTACAATTTATGATTTATGTATGACTATTACATCCTTTTAGATTAATTTTAAATGAAATGTTTTTAATATATTATAATGTATTGCGTGTATGCAGACATATTAAACTCTCTATTATTTGGTAATGATTATATCTCATTATATGTTATATATGAGGCGTCTTTGGGGATCAAATCCCAACTATATTTTTTTATTATATATTATTAAGATAAATTTTCATATTATCCTTCAGTAATTTGATTTTCAATTTTCATATAAAATTTCATAAATTTATGAAAAATGCTTAGACTATCTTCATTTTGTATCATAAAAAATGATATTTAATTTGTTATAGTCAATTTCCATCATAATATAGATATTTATTTATCTTCATAATGGTATTTTTAGAGCAATATTTTGATTGATATATATCCCTTTGAAATCAAATATATTAAAATTCATATGATTATGTTACAAAAGATATTTGATAGTGGTGTTAATAAATTGTGTGGTTTGTTTTTTAATATTCACTAAACCATTCATGAAACTAAATATTAACGATCTTAGGTGTATAGTAATGTTTTATTTATAATTAATTTTTATGATGATATATTAAGTATGTGAGTTATGTTATTCTATATATGTAGTTTTTAATTATTATAACATTTTTATTTTAGTAAAATATAATTCACAGTAAGAACATGACTCCATGTGGGACCCTTGATCACCAAATAATGAAATCACGTGTTAAGGTTTTAGATAAAATAATTTTTGGTTGGATTTTCCATGGTGTAATTCAATTACTATATTGATTTAGTATTCCAAAAAACTAGTATGAATGGTTTTTATATCATATATAACTGAAAAACACAACTTAAAAATAATAAATCTTTTTAGTTACACTTTGAGATCGTGCAATCCTTTGATTACAAATTCCGAAAATCAAATACAAAACATATAAAATATAAATGAAATAATGAAACCATATTATATATATATATATAATATTGTAAAAATTATCAATTTAGTTAATCAGACACAATAGGGGGTTCAAATATGAATAAAAAACAATCCAAGTATATATACTCTATAAGAAAATATGGAGGTGTAAGAAAACAAAAATTCAATAAATGTGAATTTAATAAAAGGTATTTTAGTGATAAAGGAAATATAACACAACTAAGAATATGAAAAGAGTTAAAAGGGTGAATTTAATGGATTTTATAACAATTTATATTAATGAAAACTAGGACACTATATCTTTGTATATATCTCATACGATTATTTTTAATTTAATGATTTCATAAATTTTATTAAAATAATAACATTATATATTGTGATTTTATTATATAAAATATGTTATATGTTTTAACTTTATATAAATTTTCAAATTAATGAAATGAAGTCTTTCAAGATGAAAAAACACATGTGAATGTTTTTAACCTAAATCATTAAATGGATTGTAAATAATACACTACAACTTTTACATATAACATAATAGTTTTCACCATTAGTATCAGAATTATAAGGTTAATTGATAAATGTTTTTTTATTTCATTATAATTCCATTACCCCCATCATATTCCACTTGACATCCATATGGGTTATAAAAGTAATTGTGTCCACTTTTCCAAAAATACAACCATAATTGTTTTAATACCATGTTAACTCTAATTTTCGGTCTATAGAAGAAATAAATCATTAAGGGTAAAAAACCATAAAAAATTACATTGTATAAAAACTATACTATGAGATCATATAAAACCACTTACCAACACCAATAATATTTTATGCTCACTCTTCACACGTTCAATAATTTTCCTTCCCCCAATATTTCTCACACTTTTCAATTATTTAAATTTCGATTCACTAGTGTGAAAAGAGAGTGAAAAGATAGGTTTTTAATTAAAAAAATTTCTTCATTTCCAATTGAGTATCTATGGTAATCCATATAACTAATTTGATAGTTTTGGGATAGTTTCTACAAACAGAAAAATTAATGTTTACCTATTTCTGTTTTGGTTACTTATCTTCCATTAAAATCGATCGATTAAAGGAAACCTTAATTCATTAAGGATAGGATAAGTATACACTCATATAAATTTAATTTTTATAATTTTTTTACAAATATTATTCTATTTTTAAATTTTGTTGAATACACTTTTAATTTTCATTTAATCCTAATTTGTAGTGTTATTTTCTAAAACAAAATTCACCCCAATTAACATTATATTACCAAAAAAAATTGTAATCAAATATGAACATCAAATTTATATATTAATAAAATTTATGAAGGATTCATAAAATATATAAACACCTAAGGTGTGCCTATATTTTATTTCCTTCTTACAAGCCCATTGTGGTAGCGATTACGATTTAACTACTATTGATATTATCTCCATTTAATTTTATGAAAAATAAATTAATGTGATTCATTATGGATTAATTAGAAATACATTTAATCATATATATAATTGAACAAATTATCATTAAATTTAGAAAAATCATTAGATCATATATATTTGAACAAATAAAATCAAGGACTTTATACCAAAAATATAAATGTACAATTTTAAATGTTTCAACATGTATTATATTGAATCAATTATTAAAATATTTACTAACTTTACTAAAATTTAATCTTGTAAAATATATTAGTTATTTTATTTATTTATGTTCACTTGTATTGAATATATATTGAGTTTATAAAAATTACTGATCACCCCAATTATTGAACATAAAATAATAAAAATACATCCTGAACATACCATTGGAGGAACTCATTTTCTCTTTCATGAAAAATTATATTAAAATGAAATATAAAGATAAAAATAATGTCTTTTATTTGAAGAGAGTGAGACCAATGCATTATATAAAATATATTTAATCTTCTTATGGGTTTATATGAAAATTTCATATAAGGAAAAGAAGATAAAAAATTTATGATAATGGAGTAATAATTTAATCAAGATAAAATGAAGAAAAACGTAATGCTCATTAAGATTCATGATATAAATTTAAGAGAAATGGTCATATAAACCAAAATTATTCCATTTTCCTGAAAAATATAAAATTTAAAATATTAAGAAATTATATAAATTAACAAATTTAAGATCATGAAATGATTACATGACCTTAGGGAAACTGTCATATGAAAGCCCCAAATGTCAGATAAAAAATTTGGGGTAAATGAATATATCAATTATAATAAATTATAGAATTTATCCAATAATAAAAATTATAAAATTATTATAACAAGATATTAGCATGAGGATGAATTTTTTGAACATAGTACACATTTCAGAAAACATCCAATTAAATATGTTTATGTTGAAAAATGTGAAAAATGAACACTCTAATGAAAATAAAAAATTTCCATTAAAATTAAAAAATCAATGAAATGTAAATCATTTCATAATACAAAAAATGATCTTAAAAAATATTCCTCTAAAAATAATATAATGATAAAAAGTATTTAGATAGAATATTTGGTTCCCTATTCAATGGAAGAAAATACTTTGGGGTTGGTTTTAATAATAAAAATAGTTCCCCAAAAACAATATCATTTATATGATGAAACTCTCAATATAAATTAGGTATTCATTATTATAAAAATTGGAATTTTATTTATGAATATAATTAAAAAAATTATTATATTTTATCAAGAATGGGTCATTTTATAATATTTTTTCCTTGAGATATCCTAGATCAATATAAATATTGGTCACTAAATATCATTTGGAAACATTAATGAACACAATTTAGTTTGGGTACCAAAATATATTGTATAATAATTATTTTATGGGAAAATTTCCATATCAAAAAATCTCAAGGAGGGATATAGTTTATGGATAATGGGACATTGAGAAATATGTGTAGTTTATACCCAATATTATACCTCTAAAAGAATCTTGATATAGGGTACATCAATTTTGGTGATAACAGATGGAAAAGAATAAATTTGTATAGTTTCCACATATTTCATTAAATGTAGTATTATTAATGATGTTTTCTAATAATAGCATAAAAATATGATGTTTTTTTATTTGTAACTTTTGTGATAGTGGATTATCAATTCAATTTGAGAATAATTATATAAATTTATTTGATTGTAAATGTATGATTTTATATTTTAGAAATAGACTTGACTATGATTGTGTTATTAATTTAAACTATCATTGTAGATAATAAATAAAATGATTATGTACATGATCAAGTGTCCAGGATATTACATAAATACCTTAGTCATTATAACACACAAACACATTTAAAACATATCTTGAATTAACTAGTATATTATTTTAAAAAAATTCATTTCAAATACTACATTATTTACAATGTGAGCTTACTAGGAAATATTGAAAAAACCTTCAAATGAAAAAATGTATCCACAATAAAATATATTAATCTAGTAAACCATTATTTATTTCGTCCAATAAAAATTTTATTTGTTTGTGTTAATTGTTACAATTTTTTAATTTTGTTATGTTTTTTTATGATTAGATGGTGTTTATGTTTTGTCATATAAAAACAATTCTTATAAATATTTGAACAAATTTAATAAGAAATCCATAAATTAAAATAGATATAAGAACAAATACAATATTCATAGTGGAGAGTTTTAAAAAAAATAATTTAATAAAAAATTTAACTCATAGTGTGGTAATAATACAATTTTCCTTATATAACTCCTCGATATAGGGGTTCTAAATGACATAATAAAATTCACCATGATATTTCAAAAACACCCATTAATTAATATAAAACTAAAAAATATTTTTTGGTTTGAGGAACTCAATACCACCTGTTATAGCCTATTTTTTTTAATTCCCTTTCAAAAATATACCCCATTGATATTTAGAATGGTAAGAAACCTATGGTTAGTTATTCTAAGGTTTTTGTATGTGAATATTATAACAACCATATTCTTTATTACACATTAAATAATGATTTATTATATAAAAGAACACCTAATATAACCCAAAAAGTCCATAAGACTAGTTTATTTTGAAATTTGGTGCATATAAAACATATTGAACATTGGATAAAACAACAATATTTAAAACATCCTTAATAAACTTCTAAAATTCCTGGCTTTTTTAAACTACATAGGATAACCATGGGACCAACAAAAGAAAAAGGTGAGATATAAATCTTATTAATGGAATATACATAACATAAGGTAATAAATGTTAAAAAATATGAATATAAATGGGGAATAAATGTGTAGTAATAAATAATTAACTATTACACATGATATAGTATGATAATCAATACTTGGAAATGTGTAAACAACATAAAACACTCTATCATAGCCACAGTTCAATGACAAACCATAAATCCATCATGGTGGAAAAAATATTATATAGAAATTATTTTAAATACATGAAAAATAATGACATCTCAAGAGACTAAGAATTACCCAATTCATTGGAGTTCTAAAAAATTTCTCCTATCACCCGTCAATTTCATTTCATTCATATGATCAAGGGTGCCCCATATATCATACGACATAGAATTATTAATCATAACATTTTATACCACAATCATGGAATGTGGAATAATATAATTTGTTTAATCTATTTAAAAATTTTAAATGTTTAAATTTGAATACCCTTGACAATAAATGGGTTTGGTTTTTAAAACACTGTTGTTTTGGCATGGAAAATCACAATGAAATTTCGATTTCAAATCTACATCACATAAATACTAATAAAAATGGTTGATTATATTGAGTGGGTTATCTCATATTTTTGACATAAATTTGAATTTATGTGCGATGTAGAAATACATATCCCATCATAATGAAATTAGGATAAAAGACATAAGGTAATGAAGATACATGAATAAATAAGAGAAAAGGAATAACCCCTTACATGAGTCTGTGACTCCAAGTGCTTGAGAAGGGATTAATGAGGTCTTGGAGGTTACATTAGAGAACCATAGAGAGTGGAGTTTATAGTATAGACATTCTCTACATATTTTTAATGAAGATAAATTGGACCTTGGGTGGATTTATATAGAAAAAATGGTGATTTCATTACTATTTAGGTTTCAGAATTTACATAATAAAATATCCCGAACCTCAAACCATCACCTAGTTTCTAAAAAATGGGATTAAATATTGTTTTTAATATTTAAAAAGGTCGAACATAATTAAATAATACCCTTTCTTACGTGTAGGTGATTCATACTTTTAATGAAATGGTTTCAAAAACCTCAAATATTTTAATTTTTGGGAATCATAATGGATTTATAAAAGTAATAAAATAAATATAATATCAAATTATTTTATATGTAAAAGATAAATTAGGTTATTAATGCCATTTATATTATTTATTAAATCACTTCTGAGTCATTATGATGTCATAATATCGAATGTATAATTACATGTTATTTAATTTTTTCTCAAAAATTCAACAACCTATCAAAATTATTTAAAATTTACCAATTGATAATTTTGAAATTATGATTAAAAAATAATATTCATTTTATCGAAGTAATATTATAAATATGTTAATTTTCACTTATAAAATGGTATTCAATATTTAGTGACAAATGCTCTAGTTTTTGATAATATCACTTTCTCAACCAGTATAAAAATTACATTTCATTTAATAAAAATTATATGATCATTTTATATTTAATGAAAATATATTATTAAAATGTTATTTATTTGAATAAACCATTAATTAATCAAAATAAATTATTTAATTGAATTTTAATATGACCAAAAAATACTATTTGTGTTTTATTATATCCAAATAAAGATCATTTCTAATGTAAACATAATATAATAAAATATATTCATAATATTGTGGTCATGATACATATCATTGTAATACACCAAAAAACCCCCAAATATCAAGGTTCGTTATGGTGATAATATCAGAGAGTTTTTTGGCCTACGTGGTTTGCTCCGACTAATTGATGTACAAGATCTTCTCCAATAAATTGTTTTTCTCATGCATATGTTGTTGGATATCATCATGGGCTTAGTCAAGGATAGATAATAGTGGTGATATCTGATAAATGGATTTCATAGACTATTATCATAATTTTTTAGGTCAATAATGTTTGTGTGTGTCTAAATTGGTTTTTTTAACCCCATATTTATAATTAATGTGTGATCACTATTAAAAAACATTATTATAATATATAGTGATACTTAATGGACTTTTAAATAAAATTTTATATAATACAACAATAGAATTAAATTTTTTTTATAACCATGTTGCATAATAAGATATTTATTTAAGATAATATAAAGATTTTTATTTATAAGATCTTGGGTCATTATAGTCTTCCCCCTTAAAGGATTCATCCCAATAAATTTTTTATTCCCACACTAAAACCATTCATGATTACTCTGTTTAATAACATACTCTAGTTCCAATAACTATTTGATTAGGTGAATTATATTATTTCATAGGACTATGTATCTATTATAAAATATCTTCACTAGATGGTCCACATATAAGATATAATTATCTATTGGTACAACCTCTTCATTGAGTACATGTGTGGGCTATGGTATGTACATTCCTATAAGGATACATAGAAAAGAGAATGTTTATTAGATATGTAATGTGGGACTTTAATTTTGTGTGCCACCACTTTTATGTGAACAAAGGTTCTCAGAGGGTCTAATGTATCATAAACTAAAATTTTCATTCTTCTCAAATCTCATCAGTTTCATTCATGGACATATGCAATGAAATGAAATGTCTCCAACATCCAATTCTAGGTCTAGTCAATGATTGTTAAAATATATATTGGGTCATCACTAATTATCATTGATGGTTTGTTGAATGGTCTGAACTATTTCAACTATTTCCTAAACCATTTCAAGACCTTGATGTTTTCATTACCCACCATCATCCCAAAATGAAGGTGATCTACACATCTTCCCATAAAGGGATTCATATGAGCCCATTTGGATGATTGATTGGGAATTTATATTGTATGGAACTCAAAAAAGGTATATGTTGATCCTATACACTATTGAAGTCCGTTGAACATGCTCACAACATGTATTCTAATGTATGAATAATCCTCTCAGATGCCCATATCTTTGTGGCTAATAAGCTGTACTTATTTTCAACTACATTTTTATATCAGGATGAATACATTTATAGAAAAAGGTGGAAAAAATTGGATCCCTATCATATAAAATCATTACTGGTACTACATGTAGCCTTACCACTTATTTGATGTATATCTGTGCAAGTTGATCAAGAAAGAAATCCCCTAGAATCACAATAAAGTGATTAATATTAGTAAGGTGATCCACAATAACCCTTACGACATTGTTTTCCCAGAATTTCATCAAAAGTCAAGTGAAAAACCCCATTGCGATATTTTCCCATTTCCATGTTGGTATGGGTAATGGTTTCATCATACACTTAGACTTAATCCTTTCAACCATCACTTAACAACACCAAATTCACATTGATTAGTATACAAGGATCTTCTTCATCATATAATCCCTCCCATAGTGATCTCAAAGATCTTGATACATCTTAGAGCTTCTTGGTTGATGGAATAATGCTAGACTATGTGCATCATACGACAACTCTTTTAACATAGTATTTGATGGTATAGATAGTATAAACCTATATCTCACAACTCCTTATTTATAAACACTATATTCTAGGTATTTAGCATTAATTATAGTTTCTGCATTCTTATGAATTCCCATAGTATAGTATTTATCATAATTGACATTTTCAAAAAATGCATAGTTGTGAAATAATTTGTGAAATTATAAATGATTTTATTTTATTTTATATTCCCATGTCTATCTTTTTTTAGTCTATAATGATAGGATGCTTCTTAATTCTCAGAAATGATAAAACTATTGGATCCTTTCTATATATAGAATCTACCACTTTATTCTCTTTCCCCTGGTGGTAGGGAACTAAGAAGTTATGGTCTTTGATCATATAAAACTATCATAACTGGTTCATATTCATCCCTTTATTTTTGAATATATACTTAAGGCTTTTTTATCTGAATGTATTATTTATTTCTCCCCAAAAACATAATGCCACCATATTTTCAAAGTGATGATCATTCTATCCCACTACATATAATGTGTTGGGTAGTTCTATTCATGAACATTCAACCACCTTGATGTATAGTCTATGGATTTAATTATTAATTACCACATATACTGATTCTTTCTAAGAAGTATCATGGAATAACACAAACCACTATCCACTTATGTGAAGTATGGGAACTAGTAAATAGATAAGCCTCGTTTTAAAATACATGAATATCTCTTCACATTCATTATTCCATGAAATCATTATTCCTCTTTAGTAATCATTTTTATAGGGTTTAAAAATCAGGATTTGGTTTTAAGAAATTGATGCTAGTACCTACATAATTTAAGGAATATATAGATATCTTTAATAGATATTGGCCTCATCAATCATTCAATTTCATATTTTTTTATGGATCCATAGATAACCCATTTAATTTGATGATATGTCTCTGGAATGATACTTATTTCAACAATAACTCTTGTTTTCTATAAATTTCATAAAGATTCCCTATTCACAATGTTTATAGCATAGTTCCTCCTACTCATCCTTGGTTATAAACTATATTAAAATATCATCTATATAAGATAACACAAAATTTTCAAGGAAATATATAAAAAATATATTTATAAATTACAATAATATTGAATAAGAATTATTCAACATGAATTAAATTTCTATGAACTCATAGTGCTTTTATCTTTTATGAAACGAATTCTTGTGGATATAATTCTTCTTTACCATCACATGCTAATATTCTGACTACAGTTCCAAAATAGAGAAGTATTGTGCTCCATATAGCTGAATGAAATTTTCAGAGATATGTGGATGAGGATACCTGTTCTTTATCGTGTTCTTATTGAGTTCAAAATAATCAATGAAAATGAAAATTGATCCATTCTTCTTCTTGATAAAGAGGAATGTTACACCCCATAGTGAAGCACATGGGAGTATGAAAATATTATCTAGATTATCATTTCATTTTTATTTATCTCTTAATTTTCCAAAAAATTCATTCTATATGGATTCATTGATAATATAAACTTCCCAGGTTTAATATTGATTAAATAATCATCCTCTCTAATGGGAAAAATACCATTAATTTATTTGTGAAACAAATAAGAATTTTCACTCTTAATTGGAATGTCATATAGGATGGTTCTTATCATATAATCGATCAATTGATCTAGATAAACATTATCATAGGGAAATCATATTGATTCTTGAGATGTTGGATCTAAAGAAGATAAATACCACTTGTTTAAATTTTTTATAATCGAGGGTAATTTTGTAATATAGGGAATTTTTTTCTTTTCATTAAAATTTATAATGGAACTATATATGGAAATCCATTCCATAACTGTATTTTTATAAAATTATACAAAAGATTGTATTAAAAGGTTCCTTAGGATTTTATACAAACAAATTTTAATATTGGAGGAGTTTTATACTAGGGATGCAATAATTTATGAATTTTCCATTTTCACCAACAGATCTACTTTAATGTTTTGTGGTGATGTTTGAATAGTTTAATAGTAATTAATGATATTAAGGAATACATTAAACCATGTAAAAATATACATTCAACTTTCATGAATTGATATGTAGAATAATATTCACCACTTCATTATCAGGATCCACCTATGTTATTGGGATGGAAAAAAGATCTATCTTACTTTCATGGAGATTTTTTGTATTATATGAAAAATGTTGGCTTAGTGAAATAATTTTAAATGTTCTCTGGTTCCTTCAAGTTGAAGCAATGAAAAATATGATAAGAGTTGATTAGCGGATTAATTTCCCTAAAATCATTATTGGGGTTCTCCTATCATCAATCACTAGCATTGTTCTCTTACTTCCCTCACCTAAATAATTTCCTCACCCCCTTTGGAAATTTTTGGGATGTTTCTTTCTACAGCATAGATAATTGGTATGTTGAAATTTCATGGAACCATTATATTTCATCACCAGACTATCAAAATTAAACTCTATATTCCTCTTCTAATACCCATGATACACTTTTTATTCACCGATCTACATTTTGAATTTGAGGTCACATCAATCAATTTCCTTGTAGCTATCAAAGTCACAAATCTCCAAGTTTTTTTACATTCTTGATTTTATCCCACCAACAAAGAATTAAACTTTTGTTTTAGTGTAGTGAAACATTAAGAGGTGTATCATTTATTTTTTGTGTAGATTACCTCATATTCACTAATATATATTCCTTCGTTATACTTTAGGTAAATGAAATCAATTTACATTCTATGATGGAGGGTGAGAAAAAAATATTTTGGAAGAAAAATTTCAGAATTTTTTCCAACCCATAACTCAGATCTCTTCCTCAAGTTTCTTATTCTTGATCAATGTGCACCACTAATCATATTTTCCTTCTATAGGATAAACATCCAGTATAAAATTCTATTTCGTACAACATTGAAGTATGTAGAATATATTATCAATGTAGTTGATTCCATATTTTATTGTTAAGGGGTCAGGTTTTATTTTTAATATTGGATGCCTTTATTGCATAATGGTCTTAATCATTGCTTTTTCTCTCTTAGGGTGATTCAAAAACAACACTTGATCTAGGTTTTTATTCAAAAAATTAGTCATCTAAGAGATTATCATCATGAAGTTCATGATTCCTGTTGTAATCAGGGTGCATATCTCATTGGGATACTCATCGCATTTCCCATCACATTGATTCTTTACCCGATTCCTCTTATTTTTGGAAATTGTATATAATAAAAAGAAAACTATGGATAATAATTCTTAATCTATTAAAAACATAATTTATAATTTAGTGAAAGTAATGGGGAAACTTATAACATACATTTATTTCCTTATCTTATGAATTTCTAAGCATAAGTCTATGTGATCCTGGTTTTATTTCATAATAAGTATTCTTATGGAATTTTTTTGTTCCCATTCTAATTTTTATAAATGATCTTATTATGTATCACGTAATAACCCTTAGTTTTGTTAGAAATGGTGTATAGTAAAGCCCCTTATAATGTAACATGTCACCCAATGTCTACCCTGGATCACCATATTAGTGTTGTTACAAATGGGTACATATGTGCTTTAACCACGTCCACATGCAGTATCTATAAAGTTTTTTATTTTCATCATAAACAACTTAATATATACATACAAAAATTTAGATATTATTTATTATACATTGTATCATCACTTTTAATTTATATAATGTTTTTAAACTTAATCCAAAAATAACACTACTTTTACACTCATTGCAACTATAACAAACATGTTCTATTTTATAAATTAATTCATGATTAATTAAAAAACATTACACATAATGTACCCAAAAAGATTAATATTTAATTTTTATTTGTGAATTATGTACATTGAAAAAATTTATGTACATTGGATATAAGAACATTATTGAGAAAAATATAAAATTATTCAAAAATTTCATGGATTTTAAAACTACACAGGATGACGTGGGGGTAAATATAACAATGGGGTGAGCTATAGTGACATTTATGGGAGACACAATGAATAAGGTTAAAAATTTTAGGCAATACTGATATAAATAGGGAATATAATGGGTAGTAATCATAAACATGAACAATGATACATGATATGGAATTGTAATTATAACATTGGAAATGTGGATACAAACATAACACACCACATCATTATCATAGGACAATGATAAACAACTAAGAAATAATTGTGTAAAAATTATGCTAATGTAATTATGATCACTGTATTGCCCAACATGAAGTCTCATGAGACTAAAAATTAACTAATACCTTGGAGCACTATATAATTATGGGCACACCCATCACTTTCATTTCACTCTAATTCTTATGGGTGCCACATAGATCATACCACATGGAGTCATTAAACATCACATTTTATTAAATTATACGTGATTGTAGATAAAATTCTTTTATTACTCCTGTAGAAGAGGTATAATTGTATAAAGATTATTATCCTTTATAGTAAATGAGTATGTTATTCAGTACACAATTAATTTGGTCTGGAAAACCATTGGGAAATTTCTGTAGAATAACATCATTAAATAAAAAAATTATAAAATGTATGATCATATTTATAAGGGTATATGATAATTTTTAATTAAATTTAATTGGTAAGGTGAATATGTAATAACATATATCATCATATAGAAATGATGATTAAAGTCATATGGTAAAGAAGATATTTGAATGAAGATGATACAGGAAAAGATCATGTACTTGAGTGTGTGAATAAAAATGCTTATGATGAGATTCTTGAAAGATTAAGGGAACCATGGGAAGAATCTAGATAGTGTAGGGTAGAGTATATAAGACCCACAATGAGTTTTTGTGAAAATAAATGGGATCTCATGTGTGCTTGTATTGGGTAATAGGGGGAATTATTTATTTTTTTGATTTGGTCTCTACATAATGAAATAACCAAAACCACAATCAATCCCATGGAATTTTACCATAGTTACATCCAAATGGGAGTGATTATAAATATTTTATAATTGAAAGGGAATAAAATTATTAAATAGTATCCTTAATTATGTGGATTGTATTCATATTCTTAAAGAAATGTTTTTAAGAACTCAGAATAAAATAATGTGTTTGGAGGGTTCATAAGTGATTTATAAGAATAATAAAATATAATTAAACTCACATTATATTAACTATAAAACATATAGTTTTTATGGAGACCCATTATAGTATTTATTACATCTCTTTTATCTCATTATGATGTCATAATACACATTGTTTATTTATACGATGTTAAATTTTACTCAAAAATTCCATTATCTTAGAAAATTGTACAAAATTAACCAGTGGATAATTTAAAAATATTGATTCTAAAAATAATATTCACTTAATCTAAATAATTTTAGCAATATTTTAATATTCAAATTTAATTTTTAATCTACATTTTTTGGGAAATGTTTTGTATTTGGACAAGGATAGTTTTTGAGCATTATACAAATTAAATTTGACACCATCAGAATTAAATTTTCATTTAGATTTAATAATAAATAAATAATATTATTATTATATTAAAATAATATTTTCTTAAAAAAATTCATCTAATTAACCAAAATAAATTCCCTAATTGAATTTTAAAATTACTCAAAAATTATTTTTTTATTATATCAAAATAAAAATCATCTATAATGCAAACAAAATAGGATGAAATTTTATTAATGTTTCTATTAAAAATAATTTACATACTTATATTTCTATGGTTTTGGTACATATATAATTAATAAACTATAAAACTAACTAATATTATGGTGAATGACAATGATACTTTCATGAAGTGGTTTGGAATTCATGGTTGGAGTCGTGATAACGCTAAGCTTGAACTTTTCTCACAAATAGTTTTTCTCATTCTTAAGTTGTTGGATATTAGCTTGGTCATGGTCAAGGGAAAATATCACTAATTATATATATCTTATTAGCTCTAATAAATTGGATTCCAAGGGCAAAATACTAATGGATGAGGTCATCACATCAATTTTTTATGTCAATTAGATTTTTAAAAAAAATATTTTTATACTAATCACTTGATCACAATTAAAGAGAAATATTATCCATAGTAATGATGAATAAAATTATATTAAATACAATTACATATAATAAAATATTTATAGTCAGATGTTCCCTATAACTATATTATACTATATTATATTAAATTAAATAAATATGGGGATTTAATTTGTAATAGATCATGTTGTTATAAATATTATACTCTTAACAATAAGAATAATTTATGAAATATTAATCCAATATTGGAATATTGTAATTTCCTTGGGTACTAAAACTCATATAAATCCTACAAAGTTTTAAATAAAAAGTCCGAAAATGAAGAAGTGTCAATTCAAATCACATTTGATAATAAATTTTATAAAACTCAACCCCAAATAGGTGATGTTAAGGCTAAAAAATAAAAATTTTACATTAATGATCAATGTATTTATAAAAAAGTTAATGTTGAGGACACACAACCTTAAATTACTTTGTTAATGGAATTAGAGAAATATTAAGGTTATAACTTACATAATATTATCAATTAATTTGAAGAAATAACTCTTTAATGAATTTTTATTTTAAGTTATGTTGAACGAAGGGATTTTATGTTACACCTAAATCCAAAAAATGTTATTATTCGCTTAATGAGGAAAATTAATTTAATTTCTTTGAAAAAGAGACAGGATAATTTAAAAATAACATTTTTTCATAGTTTTTTAAAGACAAATTGAACATCCAATTGTTGTAACTAAATGTTTTTTTTACAAATAAACATAATAAAAAAACATTATTATATAAGGCAAGATTTTTCATAAGGTTTACAATTATGGAGATGGTTTTGATAATGGTGAAACATTTTAGCATATTTTTATACCTCAATTAACGAATTATTTATTTCCATTCACCTCCCATATAAATTTTTTTATTTTAAATATGAATATTTCATGTTTTTTCATAAATGTATTTTTAAAGGCCTCTATTGAAGATACATATGGTTTGAAGGATTAAATTTTGGGTATTATGTATTTTATTTTACTAAGGATCTCTATAAATTAAAAAAGTAAATATTATTATTTGTATAATAGATTAATACTATATCATTGGGATAGTGAATTAAAAATAGTTTAAATTGTTTTTGATATTTTTATAAAACATTACAAAAACATTTTCAGTTATTCAAATTTATGTTGTTGATGTTATTTTTGTTCCAATAAAGGTATACATTTTAAGTTATTATTTAATTTAATAAGAATATAAATTGAATATAGTTTTATGGGTGGGTTTTATTTCTTATTTGGATTATTAATTTTTCAATCCACGAATAGAACTTTCCCAATCATTAGACAAAAAATGAACTATTACATAACATTTGCATATATATATTATTTAATAAATCAATAAACCAATGTGAAATTTGTGTAATCGTACCATCAAAAAATATGATAAAATGATTAAAAATATATTTATTGATGTTCTTATTGAAGTATTTCTTACATTACAATAATCCAACAAGAAATTTAATTTTATGGTATGTCTTTTTTATTTTATTATAATAATTCTTGTTAATATCATATAAAAACCTATAAAAATTATATTTAGATATTTAAAATAAACTATAACCCGTGGGTTTTCAATCTAATATATATATATTTTTGATGTATAAGAAATTAAAAATATATTTTTTGTGGATTACAGTTAGATTTTATAGTTACACATGGGGCATATCACATAGTTGAAATGTCCCAGTCCCGTTGGATTGGTAAGAAGAATTTTTTTTCTTTTCTATAACTATAGTGGAAAACATATCCAAAGTAATTTGATTCAATAAACTTATTTGGTTGAAAAACACAATCTTTTATTTTGTACTTAACATTGTTCATATTTCCATAATGATTGAAAAAGTCGTGCAATTAGTTTCAAAAGGAATATTATTCAATATTAATATTATTTGAACTTTGATCTTGGTAGTCATTTTTTTTATCACTTTCAATTGGGCCATATATTTTATCTATTCATAAGAATGAATCACAAATTTTCTAACATCATCCCAAAAACTATTTCATAAGAGTCTTTTGAATTTAAGAAGTGGGATTTGTTAATTTATTTATTATAATTCTTAAATTTATATGTGTTATCTTCAATTTTAGATCATAAAATTTTTCTATGTATTTAATTTAATTTCTTAAAAATTATCAAAAATATTTTCCTACTAAATTAAAGTAGATGTTTGGTTTAACGATATTTATGTATCTTGAAAGTAATCTTTATGATCTATGAATCCCAATAAGAAATAAATTTAAAATTGTTTATTGTGTTTCATAATTTTTAAATTATATATTTTTAATGGTGAATGCAATTTTTTTTTAATTCCTTACTCATGTTTAAATCATGTTATTTTTTATATTATTGTAAAAATATTTATTTATTAATTATGAATAAGGATTAAAATTCCTCTATTGAGATTATATTAGTTTTGTTAAAATTTTATTATATATATATATCCTTATTTATATGAGTTTTAGGACTATTTTATGTACGTTAGAATATAATTTTTTAATCATTAAATTTATTTAAATTATACTTTTATACTTTTTAGAGAATAAAATACGTAGACATTCCATTGATATCATATTGTGCTCTATTAGATAATATATTCTCTTATATCTAAACCATGAAAATATCAATGGTATTTACTGGACATATAGGGGACACATAACTATCTATTAAATGTGTAGTTTCCTCTTTAATTTAATTTCATTCATACCTCAACTATTCATCTGAACCTCTACTCCACCCTATCAATATTTTTATTGTATTTTCAATATTCATAGTCATCTTTTTAATTTTTTGAAATATCAAAATTAAATTCTTCCTTATTTTCATAATTTAATCTATATATTTATAGTTTTATTTTTTGTTTTTACAAAATGTCTCTTCATTTACTCAAGATAGCACTTTTTTAGAAATCAATTATTTCAATTATTCTAATTTTTTTTATAAAACATAATTATTACATTAAAAATGAAGGATATGTAAAATTTCATAATATTTTCTAAGACACCATGAATTTATATACACTATAAAATTATTATAGTTTGTAGTATATTAAAAAAAATTGGCTTTAACATTATATCATTCTACAACATTAAAATATTTATTTTTAATAATTTTCATATTTTTTTGAATTTCAACTAAAAGATCATATATTCTATTTTATGATCATTCAATTCTATTTCATTTTTCATTTTTTACAAATGGATTCCATTGATATAATTCACATCAACATTAATTGACATATAATTGAAATTATTAATTCTATAATTTTCAAATGAATAAAAATTATACACTTTTATAATTATATTCATTTTAAATTGATTTTATTCAAGACCCCAAATTAAAATTTTCTCATTATCAATCATTTATACTTTTTAGTAAAACTCTATGTAAATAAAACACAATGATATATTCATTGATCTATGTGTGATTTAAAGAATCAAAAAAACATCCATATCTTATCTTAATAGAGATTATGAATCATTAAATTTAGTCGAAATATATATTCAAACATTTATTGAAAAATTTTGTTTGTTTAATTTTATTTATTTTAGATTTCATTTGATTTACTACACTATTGAGTATCTATGATGATGAAAAATTATTACATTTTATCACTTCCTTACATATACCTTTACATATTTATATATTGATCGCTCATACTCTCACTATGATACCCCATATATTGTATAGAATATAAATTAAATTATTATTATTCATATGTTTATTTTTTGGGTTCCATTATGATTGGAATGGTTTTATGATTTCCATTGTGTGATGAGGGATTACATATCACATGAATACTATGAGATTCCTTATAATAACATGCCACTAGACATGGCCATAACCATTACCATTATGGTGAATCAAATAGCATATGCTACTAAGTGGTAATAAACTAATGAAGAGTCTATTGAGGATAACAATTAAAATTAGAAAGTCATTTGAGACTATGAAGAAAATAATAACGAGTCACTAGTTGTTTTTACACATTTTTTCGTATATAGACAACCAAATTGAAATTATTTTATGATGATCTTGATCAGTGACTTATTAATTTTGAGACTTCAGTGTATTAATGTATCTCCATTAATGAATGGGATTATTATCTACATTGGGATGTTAAGGAATACCTATTTGAGGACACTCATTGTCCTTTTCACACATTGTATGAAGGTAAAACTAATGGATGTGAGAACACTTACTCAATGAATATATCACATTCCTATTCTAATGGTTTTTTCTCTCACTTTTCTATTGTTATATTTTTATCTGTATGTGATATTTTATGATGGTTATATCTACACGTCCTCTATTTTGGATATATTAAATTATTGTTTTCTTTGATCATATTTTGATTAATTTTTACCACTATTTATATACATTAAAATATTTACTATTATCAAATTTATTTTCAATAACATTTCTGAAAATCAAAAATTTGGGTAATGTTTTATTAATTTTTATTATGTCACTTTCATACATAGACACTCTCGTTATACTTTATAGCATGCATTTATTTTAAATAATAAATTTTATTTCCATTTTTCCTTATTGGTTAAATATATTAATTGTTATAATTTATCTCTCTTTAGTGGTTAATAATTTTGAATATATTTGATACTCTTGAAAATAAAATATAGTAGATTTATTATCATATAATTATTCATTTATAACATTATTTTTATGTTTTTAATTTTATTAATATAATTCAATCAAACTATTTTGTATTGTCTTTTAAAAAATATTAGAGTAATGTAATTTTACAAATTAATTAAATAATTATATTATTTTTTCTCTTTATTAATTGTCTAATTTTATTTTTTTCATCCGAATATTGAATTCAATGATAATTTATTTAATTATTTTTTGAATTTATGATCATCAAAAATGGGGAGACTCTATACACTCTCAAACATAGAGTGATATCTTTGTTCATGATAATAATCCTTCTTATGGGATTAAAATCCATTTATAAAACTACCATATTTTCTATATGGAGGCACAAAATTCTAAAATTATGATAAAACAAAACTTCCCTACCTTTTAAATTTATTAAATCTATACACTACATTTTTTATATTGGGGTATAAAACATAAATAAATTTATTATTATGGGCATAACAAGACTATATTTTTTTGTAACTATATTAACTATGAAACACAATTTTTTAGGAGAATATATTTTTTAATTGGTTGATACAACATAAAGGAATAATTTCATCTCTATAAAATTTAAATAAAAGGAATGTTAAAATAGTTAAATTGAATAATGTAAAATAAGATAATTTATTAGATAGAACATGGTGGATTATACCCTCAGTGTAATTAGTAAATAATAAAATATCAAAAAATATAACTAAGTGATTACTTAATTCTAAAATAGTTGATTTAAATTCAATTTAAAAATCTATTATTTTTCATGTTTATTCCAAATCCAGATCATGAACCAAAATAATCAACTCAATCATTAATGGTCATCCTGATTTAAACATCAATGAATATCTTCATGTGAATGTGTTTTTCAAGTTATATATACTTAACTCAAAAGAACATAGTTTGAATGATTTTATATTAAAAAATTTATAGTACATGAAAATATATTTTGGGTTAATATTATAGTTTAGAAAATTGAAATAATATGTTTAAAACCATTAAGAATAAGATTTCTTCATAATCACACTCCCTTTTTTCATTAACAATGGTATAAAAATCTAGTTCATGTGGTATTAAATTTCCAATTCATATAAAGTTATATTTTTAAATTTGATTCAATTAGGATTAGAGGTGAAATTACTATTCAAATTATAGTTTAACCCAACGCATCATCTTGTTAAGTATTGTATTATTGTTCTCATCAACATGATTATCCAGTACAATGTTCATTATAGTGTTCATTTTATCCAAAAAATATTTAACACATAATTTATATTATTTCACATAATCAAGAATTTTTTTCATTAAATTATTTAAAAATAATTATTTATAATTAATTCAATATTTTTTATAGCCCTCATCCATGAATAATTTTTTGTGTTGTCTCTTTCTTATTAACTAACACATATTTCACAACTATATGGAACGAGATCTCAACCTCAGATAACATGAGTGGAATTATTAATCCCCATCATTTTTATAATATTTTTAGTGAGTAAAAAAACTACATTTGGGTGTTTTTCTCAACATCTTATCATAAATATTAAAATAATGTTAAAGGGAAAGTCAGTATTCCAATTCAATTCCAAAATGGGAAAGATACAATGGTATGAAAAACTTGTTTCCAAAACCATCAAACTATCCCAATGTATAAAGCATGTTAAAACTCAACTCTATGTAATATAATAGTCATCTAAAAACTACCACACCATATTAATGAGAAATCCCACCACCACTCTTTTGTTCCTTACCTCTACCTACATTATACCAAACAATATAATCCTTCCCCCAAATGTGTATGGAGGGTGTAAGAAAAACAAACCCATTGTGATCCCACAGAGTGTTTGATAAGTTGAAATTTTACAAAACAATTATCATATATTAAATTAAAAAATTAAATGAGATATAATTTTTATAAAATTCAATATAAATCTTGGAGTATCTCCCCTAATAATTTTTTGTAAAACATTATGAAATAATTATATTATTAAATAATTTCCAGAAACATTATGACAATATATTTTAGGGATAATACACATGTAAAAGTATACCTTTAGAAAAAATGGTTCCAATTTAGTAAGGATAATCATTCCATTATCATGATTAGTAAGATACCCAGTGTGAAATTTACCCTAGTTGAATTAGATTAGGTGTAAGAGTTCACTCTTAAGAGTGGATCCTTTTCGCAACATAGGAAACTTAAAGTAAAGATTTACCTAACAGAACATGTCTTGGGGTATGACTTCATTTTAGATAATGGATCACTACCCCATAATTTATAACCAATGTATTTATTATATTTGAATCATTAAAGGTAGTTTTTATCTATGAAAACATAAAAAATCAAATAAAACAATTTCTATTAATACCACCATATGAGAAATATATATTCATAAACTATACGAGAGAACACCACAATTAGAATATAAATTCCTTTTAATCAATTTTATAATATATTTTAAAGGTAATTTCAAAGGAAATGTTTCGTACTATTTTTGAGACTAAATTAAATTTTGTAAAAATTAATGTCGAAATAAAAATTAATTTCATGAAACCACATACATTGAAACACCCAAAACATTATATCTATTAGATAATCTAGAAGAAAAGATAAACTAAATACTCAATGGCTTAATGTATGAATCTATAAAATGATTTAAAGTCCTAAATAAAAAAATATCACCTTTTATAAAAAATAATGTAAAAGGAATCACTTACCACAATAATTCATGAACAACACATTAAGGGGATTAGGGGTCATATAAAGAACATTTATTCCCAGGATATATCTTTAAGGAATAAAATAAATATCCAATATACAATAACTTCACATCATTTTAATATCTTATTTGTCGTAAAAAAAGATTTCTAAAACAAATAATGCTATCCAAGACCAATTTTGATAAAAACATAACACATTATAATTATTGAATGAATTGACACATTGATTTGAAAAGAAACCATTGTGAGAGATAAAATGATATCAAAAGGTATCCCCCAATATCCACTAAATATTTTTTAGTCATAATTTATGTATAATAGTACATAAATTGGTGGTTTTAATTTGGTTAAAACTTTTACTAGCATTAATTAACATTCATATATTGGAACCATTAGTGATCCTATAGAGTCTATAGACATTTTGGTGGATACTATCAAAATGAAGTAGCCTCTACAAAGACAACAGTTTGGATAATAGATACCTATCAACTTTATGAGGGATAGTGAAAAAATGAAGTAGCCAATTTCTATCATAAGAATTAGTATGTGGAAAAAATCCTTATTTAATGATATATGTGGAACAATTAAGCATGAGAATGAAATGAAAGTAATGGGTGGATCCTAAATTATATAGTTCTTCAATGTATTGTGAAATGATTAATATCATGATATTTCATGTTTGGATATAGTTGTAATTTATTCATCTATTTTAATTATTCAACCATCAATTCATGGTGGCTTATCCTTAACCAAGGATGCAATGTTTTATGTTTTTGTTACATTTCCCATGATATGATTATCATGATTTATCAATCCTTATTATTCATGTTCCTTTATAACTTATTCATATTCCTTGTCTAAAATTTATTATTTTCTTCATTTATTCCTTTTTTATTACCTCTCAATCTTTTATGTTGAACCACTTCATTATATATTTCCCAAGGATGTTCAATGCAGTTTTAATCTCAAGCATGTTAAATAATATTTCAATATATATGTTGTAATAGATCTTTAATGTTTTAATAAAATGTAACTAATTCCCATAGTCAATATAATTTTAAATATTTCATGTTTAATTAAGTTAAATTATATATAATTAAATATTTTATTAATGGTTAATAAATATAAGGGTTGTAGTAGTTAGTATCAAATAAAATGATTCTTTATTTTTTTGATTAGGATTAGAGAAGTCCCATGAACGACTTATGGTTAAGACTATGAATACAAAAACATCCCTAAATATTGGTTATAATATAAGAAGTTTTTTATCATGAAAATTCATCCCTACCTGGATACTACATGTAGACATGGTTCTAGAACAGACATACCTATTACTAACAACTCTGGAGAGTTCATTCAGGCTTGACTCGGGGTAACCAAGTGGACAAAAACAGACCATACCGCTTACCTTGTTTAACACTCAAATGGATATTCTTTCTTAACTCGTAATCTCATTATGAATCATTATTAATGGAGTAAAAACTTCCATAAGAGTGTATTTTATGAATTAGATAATAGATATCATTGATTGAAGCCTATAAATACATAAATTATAAAAATACATGTAACAAATATGTTATCCCATTAATGTCATTTAATTCTTGATTCATGTGTATAAAATTGAAATATACTCATCCTTAATTTTTCAATTATTCTAGACAATGAATATAAATAAGAGGAATCTAGAAAGCAATCAATGTGTAGAGTAATGTGATGACTTCACCAATGAGATGACCAACATGATGGGTGTATGAATCACACACTACATGATGATAATCATTCAGATTCTTTATGTTATTAATAGATACCTGATATTGGTGGAGTTTCCAAACACCCCTAAGAGATAACAAGCTAAAACGGAGAGCATCAAACATCAAAGGTATCATATATTAAAGGGGTCACACGATCCCATAATCGCTGTACAATATATCAAATCCATTAAAAATAACTTACTCATCCATCAATGATTTGAAATGTAGTGGGTTCTACATTATATTTATCACATAGAAGGATAATATTATTAGTGGTGGACTTTGATCAAAAATATGTATCATGATTAAGGTTTCAAGGAAATTCTGTGGAAGGATTTTCAAAAAAACAATTTTTGATAAAAAAAATTATGTCACTCTCTATCTTATAATGTAATGGAATTTCATTTTCCTTAACCAAAATAGAAATGGTTCAATTGGTTATTATGAAGAATGTCTTAAAATGGTTGAATGATAGACCTTTAGCATTTTTGTTACCCCAAAATGTTAGTTTGAATACTTATTTGGTGGGAAAAAACCATAGCCACAAAAGTCCTTCGTGATATGTGACTTTGTTATCTACGAGGAAATTGTATTATGTGCCTTAAAAGTTGAAATAGTGATTATATAATCTCAGTTGAATCATGTGGATAAGAATAGGAAAGTGGAGATCAATTAAAAATGTTCGATAGATATGTCTAATGGTTCCAAGAAACATCAACATCTTACATTCCAATGATGAAGAAATAAGCACCAAGAAAATTTCCTAAATGGGATGGAGAAATGATTTTGGGGTAAGAATGAAGGAAACCTAGCCAGTGTATACTATTAGAAGAAATATTCTATTGTGATATATAAAATAAATTCCCTAGTCAACCCTCAATGTATTGTTCATTACTACAACTGCATGGAACTAGGGAACTTTGGAAACCAATGTAGTAATATAAGGGATTTTAGATGGAACCAACAACCTCCAATGTATAAACGCATAACATTTTTGATCCCTAATACCGAAGTGAATCCCAAAAATGATTTGGTGATAGGTACTCTAGTTTTTCATTCAATAATCAAGTACATACTTTTTCATTCATGTTATACTTATTCCATTATATCAGGACTATTTAGTAAAACTATTGAACACCACAAATTATCATCAAATTAGTGATTTAATTGAAAATATAAAATGGGTAAATTATTGTATATCAAGTATATTGCCTCTCCACAATTAAATGTCATTGGATGAATTTCCTCGAAAACCATGTCATACTCTCTTTGGTGTAATTTGATTCAATTATGATCATGGATGGGATTTACCTATAATTAGCCAACAAAAATCACCATGAGATGGAAATCACTCACCGTGTTGACAATTGACCCCAAATTAAATAAAAATGAAAATGTGATGATGAATCATTTATACCACCATCATATTAAACATAGATATTATTTATCTATGATAAATAAAGTCTATCTCAAATGGTTTATTGAAGGAATGAACCATCCTGGAACACATTCCCATTGTGATGGAATATGTTAATGTGTTTCCTGGAGAATTTTTTGGTCTTCCTCCTACTTGTGATATTGAATTTTCAATTGAGATTATACATGGGGATTCAAAATTATACAAGAATATATATAGAATGGATGTTGTAGAACATTAGGATTTGAAGAATGATGTTCATGTTTATCTTAATAAAGGTCTCATGTGCCCAACAGATTCACCATATGGTGAATCAGTCCTTTTGTTGAGATGAAGAATGGTTCAAAGTTACTTTACATTGATTATCACGAGATCAAAAATACCATGATAGTGGTAAAGTCTCCTTTTCCTAAAATTGATGATTTTTTTGACATACTATGTGGATAATTATACTTACCAAAGGTGGATTTGTGGATAATATTTTTCCATGTTATGGTGGGGGAGGAAGATATCACCATGACATTTTTTCATACAAGGTACATCCACTATGAGTTCATAGTGAGGACTTTAGGACTCACTATTTCTATATCACTCTTCATGGACATGATTAATAGAGTCTTTATGGATTACCTCAACACATTTGTGGGTGTATTTATTATTGAATTTCAAATATTCTATAAAATGTAAGCATGAGGAGCATCTGAGCACTGTACAAAAAATATTGAGAAAAGGGAATGCTTATGAAATGTAAAAAATGTGAGTTATGCATGAAGGAAGTATCATTCTTATGGTATATTATCAAAATCAATAGGATATTTCTATTGACCCTCTAATAATATAAGAAATTTAAGGATGGAAAAGGACATCATCTATTATAGATATTAATAGTTTCCTTGGGTTTGATGTGTATTATCGATGATTTTTGAAACAATTTACACGATATTTGAAACATATTACCATGATGATATGTAAGTGTGTAACATTTGATTATAATGATGAATGTGAAGATAAATTCAAGGAGTTAACCAGGTGTCATGAAACTACCCATTTTCTTACACTACCCTCAAATGGAGAACTTTTCATGGTATTACGTGATGCTTTGAAGAAGGTCATGGGTTGTGTCTTGATTAAAAATGATAAATTCATTGCCTATTATTCAAGGATGTTGAATTTTAATGATAAAATCTATATAACACATGATCCAGTGTATATTGTAGCGCTTTTATCATTAAAATGGTTTCATAATTATTTCTATGGGGATATGTGTGAAATATATATGGATCAAATAAGTCTCAATTATATATTCACACATAATAAGTCGGATATCAACCAATAATAATTGTTAGAGATAACTAAAGACTAGAAATTATCATTACACTACCATGCTAGGAAATATAAAAAAGTAGAAAATTCTCTAAGTAAAAATGTTTTTGAAATTCAATCATTGATGTGCATTGAAAGGGGTATGAACATCATTGATTTGGAATGGATGTGCGAGAGAATAATAAATAATGGAATATCATCAATCCATTAATAAATTATTTCTCAATGTTATCTTTTGGAGAGATTAAAGGAAGCTCAAAGATTTGATGTGGGAATTCAAAAGGAAGTGTAATCTATAAGGAATATGATTCCTTCATATTCCAATGTTAATAATGAAGGTGTTGTGAGATTTGGTTCAAGAATACGTATACCATCAAATAATGAGTTAGGGAATGAGTTGTTGGATGATGAACATAGATCATCCTTCACTATCCACATAGGAATTACAAATATGTATCTAGATATCCAATAACAATATTGGTAGGATAATATAAGAATTAGATCACATAATATACATCATGATTTCTTGTCTATTAACAAGTGAATTTAGAAAGAAAAAAATTATAAGGGATTATGTAATCAATACCAAAAACTACAAGGAAATTAGAATAAAACACCATTAAATTTTTTATTGATTATCAAAATAAATCATGAGGGAAAAATTCCATATGGCTTATGGTGGATCACCTTATAATGACTGAAAATTTCATCGTAATATGGGAGGAATTGTCACTAGATCTACTTTAACAAATATATATCCCGGAGGAGGACATGATACATGGATTACCACTATCGATTATATCTAATATTGAACCAATATTCACCTCTATGTTGTGTAATAGGCTCCATAGTGCTTTGAATACCATGTTCAAAAACAACATGACCTATCACCCTCAAACTTGTGGCAAATCTTAGCGTATAATCCAGACCCATGAGTATAAGAAGATAGAATTTTCAAGGGACTTCAATGGAGTATGAGATCAACATATTCCCTTAATGGAGATATCTTATAACAATAGTTTCCACGTATGTATCCAAACAGATCCCTATGAATCCATTTATGGGAAGAGGTGTCGAGCATATTCATGCTCGTATGATGTTGGGGAACTAAAAATGCTAGGTCCTGAAATATTCAAGGAAATGGTGGAAAAGGTTAAAACAATTCAGTATCACATCAAGGCTTCTTAGAGTGGACAAAATATATTTTCTAATAATCATCGATGATAGATAGAGTTTGATGTTGGTGACACGTTATTAATTATCCTATATCCATGGAATAAAGTGATTATATTTTGGATGAAGGAAATGTTTAGTACAAGATGCATCATCCCATTTGATATCCGTGATGGATATAGAGATGTGGACTATAAACCTGTACTCCCACCTGACCATAATTAAGTTCATGATGTATTCCATGTATCAATATTGAAGATGTACATACCTAAACCTCACATGTATATAATTAGAATATGGTACCATGGGAGAATGTACTTTCTTGTGAGGAGAAGCTAGTGATAATCTTAGATCATAGAGGGAATATTATATGAAATGAAACAATGAACCTTGTCAAAATATTTTTGAGAACCAATAGGTTAGAAGAATATATTTGGTATCTTGTTGAAGTGATGGGATAAAATTACTATATTTTGTTTTAAGGGGGTGAAATGAAAAATTGGAGGTAAAATTTTCTCAAAGGGTGTTGATTGTAATGATCTGAGATGTTTTAAATAAAATTACATTATGATTTAATATGGTTATAGAAAATAGATGCACTAGTTTTTTTTTACTCGAAATATAGTAAAGAATATTTACCACTGATAATATTTCTGTTAAAACATGAACACTTGATTAGTATAAATATAGGGATTTAACGAATCCAATTAACAATGGAAAAGGAAGTGATGGCCTCCAATAATAGGATTCTTCCCAATATAACACATTTATCATAGATTCTGAGGGATATATAATCAATGATATTTTCCCTTGACCAAGCCCATGCTGAAATCCGAAAACATAATCATCAACAAAACTATTTATGGGATAATTTTAATCTCATCTAGTTCACGAGCAAAAACATATTCACTAATTGGCCCCATTAATGTCTCATTGTTGCGTGCCTTACTCTTAGGGTGCATGTTTGTTTATTAAAGGCAAATTTATCAACAAAATAATAAAAAGAATAAGAATATTTTATAGAATAATTAAGTAATGTTTATATTTTATTGAAAAATTATAAATTATTTTCATTATGTTTTGATTAACAAAAATTGTATTTTTGAGTAATATTAAAATTAAATTAAGGGATTTATTTTGAAGAATAAATGGTCTTTTGAAGAAAAATAGTATTTTAATAAAGTTTTATTATTATATAACATTTATTACTGATAAATGGACATATAATTTTTATGAATATAAATATACTTTTTATAAGGGTTCAAAAATTTTATCATAAAAAATCACATGATTTTTAAATAAATAGAGAATATTATTTTAAAAACTAAATGAAAACAATTATAATATTAAATAGATAAAATAAATATTATTTTCGGAATCCAAATGTCTAAAAAATTCAATGTTCAGTTTTTAATAATTTTTTATGATAGACTAATTTTCTTTTAAAATGAAATAACATATTAATATATGTATTGTTTAAGGACATCATAATGACCCAATATTAATGTAATAAAAACTGTAATCGGTATAGTATGATAAATATATGATTTCTCTAAATATAAGGTGACTTTATGTTTAGTTTATTAGTTCATTAATGCCTTTATGAATCCTACAAAACAAATAATATATTTTAGAATATTAAATTCGTTTATATAAAAGTGTGACTCACCTCCACTTATAAAAATTATTTATTTTAAAATGATTAGTTATATTCCAAATAAAATAATGAAAACTTCCCAAATTCAGAAAAATGATAGGAAAAACCATGGTATAGTTTTTGGTTATGAATATTTTATTATAGGGAGCCCAAATCCAATGTTTGTGAATTCTTAAATAATTCCACTCTCATATCCTTTATAAACCAAACATATATCCCACATATCCAAACTAAAACATCTTGGATAATGTTCTCAATATGTCCTACCATCTCAATTATCATCCCAAGGATTCCAATGGCCCCAATAAGCCCATATTGAAGGTTTTGGAGCCACAGCTTCATCGATGTGTTTTTCCTTTCTCATCTTTATACAAGTTTCTTTATCTTGTTATTCCAATTTATTTTAAATTAATAATGATTTGGTATGTTTTAAAAACTCCCCCACACATACCTTATTAAGTATAAATGATAATATACTCCTTTATCCCTCATTAATATCTCCCATTTACACTTCTTACCACGAAAAATTTTCTTAATCATCCTTTCCTTTCACTTTTTCTTCAATAATATTTATTATCATATGCTTTTTTATTAAATTTTAAATGTGTATACTTGTCCATATATGTCCCAATTACTTTCCAATTCGTGTAAATATAATGAAATATTCATTTATATCTCTTCAATCAAATTTATGAATCTTTATGTGATGTTGTTATGCTCTTGAATTTCCAGCATGATTTTCCATGCCCAACCCATTGTGTAGCTAATAACATACAAATTTCATAACAAGGGTGATCAAATTTATACCCATATAAATTTATACTATGGAAAGACTGGTATTTAATATATAATACATGATTTTAGAATAAATTATGATGATGAATTAGTCCATGTTTTCTGATCTATGTGGAACACATAAGCATGATAATGAAATGAATGTGATCGGTGCACCGGTAATTATATAGCACTCTTATGCATTAGGTGATGTTTAATACCATGATGAAACATATTAGTATATGTGTGTACCTAATTTCTTTATGGAATTTTGTCCACTATGAGGTCATTGTGGTTTATCACCAACCTATGATGCTTTGTTTTATGTTTCTTTCCATGTTTCCCATGTAATAATTTTTATTATATATAATTCTTTCTTAGTCATTTTTATGCCTCATTGATACTAATTATATAACATATATTATTATCTTCATGTTATGATAGTTTTTATTCCCTTATAGTTATTTACAGATCACACATTACTTATGTATTTTCCCATGTTATCCAATGCATTTTTATTCTCAAGCATGTTAAATAATTTTTCAATCAATATTTTTTAATCATGTTTCATCTTGTAATGCAATTTACCTATTTCTCAATAACAATGCACTTATAGATATTTTGAGTTGTATTAATTAATATTTTGTTCACATAAATAATGTATTATTTAAAGACGAGTTGTTATAATAAATGATGTAAGAACAATAATCTAGAACTCCCCTTCCGGATTTACTTTATTAACTTACATGAATCAAAACTATTCATAGTATTAACCCAAAATAATAAACTAATGAATATAATAATAAGAAAAAACCCCCTCATCCACTATATATACCAACCCACACCACCCATTCTCCTCACAACTCCAATGCCTTGAGTCTTATAGAAATTATTCCCAATCATCTTCCCAATACTCTACCCCAAATTCATGACCCTTTGGTATCAACCAAATACCATATCCAATTTCTCTAATGGAATTCTCGAGATGATGAATTCAAGAGGTAATACCCCCATTCAATTTTATTTAATTAATTTTAAATTTTTTCTATTACTGTCTCCTAAAATATTCTTATCCAAGTGTCATCATAACTCTATTTTCATATATATACTTTAATTTCATAATTTTATTGTAATACTCCATCCTCAAACCCCTTCTCCTCCTCCCTTTATTCTAATAATGAAAACAATGTCTGCGAGATCTTAGTTAATCACCTTCATGGGAAATATGTTTTGATTTTATTTTAGCACCTTCAATTCTAGTAATAAAACCATTATAATGGTTGAAATAGATTTTAAAATGAATGTTACAATCATTTTTGGGTTTTAAACGAGATTATATAAATAATTTAAAATAATTATACAAAACATGGTAATAATTGTTGAAAAACAACCAAATTAATCTAAACAAGTATCATTAAATTTTAATTGTAATGATCATCCTTATACTATATATCCTAATTATATGTATGAGAAATTAAAATTATGGAAGATAATTAAAATTATATAATTTTAATTATTTATAATAATTAACAATTTAGATGAACATCCATAGTTGTAATAATGATATATTATTAAGAAAAAAATGAAAATATACAATCCCAAATGGAGAGATTGAACAATATAACCCATAATAATGGCCATAAAAAAGATAATAAAATTTTAAAAAATTAATTAACTGTACTACATTTTCTATATTTATTAATTAATTAATGTAACTTTATTATATTGATGATTATGTTGAATAAATAACTCAAAAATTATGTAAGGGGGTTCTCAAAATTACAGCACTTTATTTGGTTTAGAACAATATAATTCCAAATATTTGGGTTAATGATTCATTAATTGTTCCTTAAATATAATTTCATTATCCACCATTTTATTATGGAGGATATACAAGCTTCAAGTCTCAATTTTTGATAAATGCAATCATTTTTTTAAAGTACATCTCTTTCAAAAAACAAAAAATATTTCTCTTGAGATTAATTCATTTTCACACATGTTAGAAGATTTTTATTCCAAGTATGTTATTACCTTTTTATTAAATCTAATGTTTATTCATGAAATTATGATTTATTAAATTCCCATGAAAATCAGTTCCTTTCATTGGGTTATTTTATGTCAATTATTAATATATATTATATGTGGTGGGTATTATTATGTAATTGTAATGATGTTATGGGTTCACTTGAAATTATATATCCCTCTAATGTATTGTGTAATATAATGCATCTCATGAGATAATGTGAATTATGTGATAACATGAAGATACGATTGTTTTAAATTATGATGTTATGATTATGTACATAGTTTAAGTGTTAACCTATACTATATTTCTTCATAACTATGCATGGAATTGGAACACTAAGAAAAACTGTTTCATTTTAATACATTGAAACATTCCATGCATTTATCTAATGCATCCTCCCATGATTAAGATTATAATCCCATTCTTATTTCATGATGTTGTAATTATTATCATCCATGCTATGGTGATTTATGTTTATATATATTCTTTTATTGGTATTTTAGCTCACCCCTTTCCTTGACAAATAACATCAGTGGATTAATTATTCTACGAAGTAAAAATTTGGCAATAAGATACTATGTAACATCAAATTACAAATTGACAATTTTTTCTTATTTATATTTTTTGTATGGTCCTAATTTTCCCAAGAAACTAAAACTTTGGATCCTCTTTGTGTAATGATTTATGTTGTTTATCTTTAAAATTTTGTATTAATCATGAATGAAAATTTGGGTAGTTATATGTTCTATTTATGTTGTCATTCATAAATGTTCTTTATTAATTATGGTTCTTTCTCACCTTTAGTTTCCCTTGGGATATCATGGTTGGAATCGTTTCATTTTCAGATATGAGTTCTACATTAGAACCTAATCATTACTCTATCTAGTGGCCTTAAGATAAGTTTTTATTCCTCTTAAAGGAGTATTCCTATTAATTAGAAACATTAGGGTAAACTTGATTTTTTGAAGTGAATTGAAATAGTGACCAATTAAATGGATTATAGATATTTTTTTAATGATTTACTCTTGGGATACAAGGATTAACCATGTTGATTGAGTTACTATAATGCATATCATATTTTATGTATGAATACATCATGTTTTTTGTTAATTATTAGTATTATTGATTATACATTCATGGTTTCATGTTTTTTCATTATCATTCAATTCCATGCATTATATAGAATATTAAGTCTTGTAACCTTTTTTAAATTGTCAAAAAATTGGTATTTCTGAAAAAATCATTAATTTATGTTTAAGGTTTTTTAAAAATTATTAGAGGATTGATTTGTTTAATATTTTTAATATCCTTGATTTATTTGAATAGATTCAAAATATGGTAATTTATGTGTTTCAAATTAATGTAATATAAGAAATTTATATTTTTATTTAAAATGATCTTTAAATTCAATTACCCCAATTATCTCTAAAAGGGATGGGTAATAATATCTACTAGGAATTTTTTTCTCACACTTATTCTTTAAAATGTTTAATATAGGTCATTCTTCAATGTTATGATTAATATTTAGGCTCCCATTTGAGTGTGGTGATGGTGAAAAGTAAATTAGTATATTTATTAGGAATAAAATGGGTAGTCATATTTTTATTTTATTTTGTTAATTAATAACTGCAATGAATTACTCCATTTTCACATTTCTTCTCTAGATATAATTTATTGATTTTATATGATTTTTATTAATATTTAGGTTTTATTAACAATTGTACTTATGGTATATACTTAACTGTATTTAATTTATAGTTATTTGTTAAAATTAAAATATGTTTCCCTGTCCTATTATATTTATATACGGAAATACATATTTATTATGTGTCTGATTTTCTGAATTACAAAGGATTCATGTCAAAATAATTGGTGGAAAAACTTTTATTATATATATTTTATCAAGTAAAATCATTCTCACCTATATAAATTTATTTCCATGAAACTACTCTCCAACTCATGGGGATCATAAATGTGATTGATGACTTTTTGTAATCTATCTCAGTTACCTAGATCAAAGGTAACCGTGGGTTTTTCATGAAAATAATTATATTTCTAATATTAAAATTATTTAATTACCAATGAATATCCTTGTAATCGCTTAATTTTGTAAGGTTTTCTATTCATTCTAGGAGGAGGATATCTAAGATCATGGAGAATTTGAAGTAATTCAAATGGAGATGATAAACCTCTCTCAATGTAGGTTTTTATTACAAGTCATAAATTGTTCATTATTTCTATAATATCTTTATTTTAACAATATAAAAAATTGAAATTCAAAAAAATAATTCATTATTTATTATTGATGATTGGTTATAATATAAAAAAATTAAATAGGATTTTGTATGTGAATAAATAATAGTTCAATGAAGGATCAAACCCAACAATTTATCTTCCTTAATAGAAATGTGTTGCATTGCAGAATCATATAATAACATTATCTTGGTTTGATGATGGATTGAAATAAGGGAAAGCTATCAATAAGAAAATTAAATCCCATATTCCCCTCTTTCCCCCTAATGATATTATTGGTAAACAATGCCTTTTTAACCATCACTGTAGGTTATAGAAGAAAATTTGATGGTATTGTGTGTGCTTAAATAGTGTATGGTGTCCGAAGAAGTGTGGGATCATGGGCTAAATGAAATGACGTGATTACTATGGGGTTCATTAGTGTTCGATGGTAGGTATTGAAAATGATGGAATTTAGGTAATATGACATGATATATGGTATTATGAAAACATATTGAGGTGGTTGGATTTTGAGGTCAGTATTGAAAAAATTCATGGTAATTAGCCTAAATAGAAATGGTAGGAACTCCTATAATTTTTTAAGGGTGGCGTATCACAAGATAGTTGAAACTCTATAATTTTAATGATTATATATGAGAATAATGTTTTGATTTTAAAAAATATATATCATTATATTTTTCGTATCACTTATTGAAATGGAGGGGTTCCAAGTTGGATCCACTGAGCATATATATGGAATATGAGAGAATTTTAGTGGGAATAGTCCCATCAAATGTGTGATCTACCCCTACTATACACTATGATTAGTTGAATGAGATGGAAAACCAAATATAACGACATAATTTCCTACCCTGACCCATAGGATAAAATAGCTGTGAATTATAGAATATCCCAACCTTTGGGTGGAATGCTTTAATCCATTATTCAATGACTCCTAGGTGACTCATGGTGCACATGGTCCAACATGAAATTCAGTCCACCCCTATATATTGCATAGCCTGTTTATCAATCATGTTGTTAAACTAAGTTATGTTCAATATAATCAGACCCACTGAGGGAAGGAAATGTGTGACACCACATGCCATAGTTTCCCTAGTGTGGGTAGCCACGCGCCTAGTGGGATCATTTCCCCACACTCATAGTTCTTAATCAAGTGCTATATTGTCCAAAATGGGGATTAATATTCCACATTTAAGTCATGTATTAAAATTTTCATATGGTTACCATAATATATCATGTGAGTAGAATACACATAGTATTTCATCACATAAAACACAATTTTCCAACCCTCTTATTTGTTGGATATATAATTACTATATTTTCTTATTAATATTTTACTTTAGAACTATAAAGATGATCATTGGATTTTTGTGAGACACTCAGAGTGGGGATAAGTTGTAGTACTTCTCTATATATAATATATATTTTTACATTATTAATGATTGTGGTATGGCTACTCCCTTGAATTTTAATATAATTTTTATATTCAATGATGTTTTATGAATAGTTTTATATATGAAAAACTAGGGAAAATTATTATAAGGATCAATTTAATAAAATATAAGATTGCATGGGATTTATAGATTAAAATATATAATTTATTTTTTTATTTCATCTTATTTTTCACTTTCTTAATCTTAATTTATGAAAAATTGTGATGGATAAATTGGGGGATTATACATTGACACTCAGTAAATCCTAGTCTTGGAAACCATTACATGATATAAAAGGATGTTTGGTAACTTTTATTATAATTCTTATAGTTTTTATGTGGGATATATAGGTTATCTCAAAATATAAAGGTGTTTTTAATTTACTTTATTAATAGAAGTCTAAATTATATTTACTATGAGGTGAATATAATTATTATCTCAATGGTGGGTACTTTTATAGCCAAGAATTATTAATGGGACATAGGTTTCCCTTACACCGATGGTGTTAGTTCTACATTAAATATTTAATCATAATTTTTCCATATTAGCCTTGAATTTAATAGAGACTGTATTTATAATTAATATACATATGAATCATATTTCCACTTTACATATTATGGACATGGGAACTTCCTCATGAGAAATGGTAATGTCAATCATCTATGGGGTAGAAAATATCATTATTATTTAGGTTTCAACTAGTGAGGTGCAGGTGCCCCACTATAATCAAAAATTGAATTTGAGGTTCTTGGTTTTAGTTTTCATAAGGAGTTTTTATAAATAGAATTCATTTTTATCGGAATAAAAAAATTATTACATACTTGTTAACCATATCATTGAGTGATAGGTGAACCCGATGAGAATGACGTGGCTGATAGTTTGGAAAATTCTTATTCTTTGGGATGTCTTTATGGGCTACCGAATAAATGACATTTTTATTCATGGTTCTAATTTTTTCCTGATGTTGAATTTCCCTTTTATCAAATTTTATGAAGGAAAAGAATATATCTATATTTTTTTAATTTACCATGGTTTCCATTTATAGGGTTCCAAATTATACTAATTTAAGTAGACTATTAGGTTTTATCTCTCTTTCAAATTAACTAGTGTGTCATAATATAATTGGGAGTGAATTCATAAATTTAAATTTCTACCATTAGTCTTTCTTAAACTCTATGAATTTTGTTATTAATTATTTTATCTTTCATAATGATTTTAATTATTTCCCAATTATTTCATTGATTTTTATGGAATCTTTTTGGGTATTCTTTACTCACCCCTATAGGTTTTTCCATTAAAAAATATCATGTTTTAGGTATATGACCAATAGTTTTGTGGTGAATATAGGGTATTTGAAGAAGAATTTTTTTATAATTAATGGTTACCAATGATGATATGAACCATTGTTGTTCATAGTTGGAGTTGTTGTGAGAAAAAGTTGCTCCCATTTTTTGTGATTTCATTTATATCTCTGGGGTCATTAAATCCATTGTTTAAAATTTTATATATTTCATATGTATTATTAGTTGATATATGGTGGTAAATATATATATAGATTATCATTTTTCTATATTTTACCAAATCAAAATATATTTGATTTTATTTCAATTAAGATAAATAAATGTTCTTTAAATTATCCATTTGTTAAAGTTCTCCCATTGAGATATACCATCTTTGTCCTATTTTTTAGAACATTAACATTGATATGTAGGAATGAGGTGGAAACAATAAAAATCCAATTTACTCATAAGAGGCACTATTAGGTCATGAAAACTCATTTTTCAGGATAATTCCTTGACCAATTATGTAGTCAATTGTCCAATGGATACATCTCAATATCCAATAGTTGTCAATATTTCAATGGAACCAATAACCTTAATGTTATTTAATTTTTTGTAATTATGAAATATTAACTCCTAAAAATTTTCATTCCACATATATTATGGTATATAATATAACATATAAAAAAATATTATATGGGTTGGATTTATATTTTGAAATATTGAAAAAATATATTTTAAACCATTTTGCTTCAGGTTTTCCTCTTTATCATGAACTCATGTTTCATTATCATGGGTAGATAATTCATGTTCATAATCTCATGTAAACCAACAAAAAAAATTATATCATATTTAAGTTGTTTTTTAATCACATATTGTGATATCCCTCTTGTCATAATCTTTATCACCCAGTAATATAATGAATTTTTAAGATATTTATTATAATACTTTCATTATGAAGTGTTATGTTCATTTCAATGTTTATGTTAATGTATAAAAATATATCCCTTTTTTAAAAAGAATTATCCCAATTAGGAATGTTACATAAAAATTGAAATTTAAAACCATTATTGTTCATTTTTTACATCACATTTTCTATAACACTCAATTATAAAGTACATCTAGTGGGCCTCTTTATGTAACAATAAATATGATCAGTTTATGGAATTTATTTAATATATAGTTATTTAACAAGATAAATGAAAAACAATTTCAAGATAAAATAATATATAATATATCATGGTAATGGATATGGTGTTTTTCCATAATGGTTATTTTTTGATTCAATTATTGAAAATAAGATTTTGCGAATGTATAGTTTCATTGAGCAAATTAATGAATGTTTAAATGAATAATATGAAAATTTAATAATTTAAAACATATTTATATAAATTTTATAAATATCAAATCTATCAAAAACAATCCAATATGAAATATTTACCTCAATATTTCATTATAGTTTAATAGCTATTTCAATCAGAAATTAACAAAAATGTTAAAAAAAGTAAATTTTTAACAAAATTTTTATTATTGAAATGATATATTAATTATTTGGTCCTGATAATTAAAATAACGATATGTTTTCATATTTCTAATATAATAAAAATCAACCAATTCAATGATATGTATCATAATATGTTATCTTAATATAATGGTATTCAATAATATGAATAATTTTCATCATTGGTATAGTATTCTTGATGACCTCATTTACATCAAATCAAAAAAAACTCATTGTGTGCTTAATTTTTTCTAAGTTAAAAATAATATAGAATCATGGTTGAATAATAACAACAAATAAATTCCAAAAACAAGTATGAATGAAATTTTAAGGTATTTTAGAATGAATTATACTATTCAATATTCATACAAAATGTAGATTATGAAATAACGTTTATACACTAATCTTTAATTAAAAAATAATGACATAACTAATGATATTATCATAAACTTGTAAATGTTAACATACATTAATAGAAAAATAATATCACATAATGTAAACACAGATCATTAAAAAATGAAATATATGACTATTGTTTTATATTTTAATGTAAATAATATATAGTATAAGGATTTTTAAATATAAAATCTCAGAAAATAAAAAGTTAAAGGGTTTAAACAATCTTTATTAACATAAAAAATATTTCCAAACATCTAACCCCAAATTCCAAAAAATATAAAAAAATTAATATAAAACAAATTTCATTCTACTCCATCAAATAACCACTAAAGGGGCATTAGATCATAATAATAAATGAATGATGTCTGTACATGTGTTAAAACGAAAAAATATACATACACCCTATGTTAGGAATATATGGATGAGTAAAAAACCATTAAAATTTATTTTCCTAAATGAACGTAAATGAGATTGATGTATATGAAACTAAGAATTATTGAATAGGTTTCTATATGAGAAATATGATTTCAACCCCAAGATATAATTTTTCTGTACAAAGGATTAATACATTGAAAAATGTGAATGAAAGTTATATAAAAGAAGGATGTTTTGAATACTTAATAGAATTTATCAAGCATATAAATAATCCACAATAAATAACACATATTGTTTCCATCCATAATCAATGTTATTAAATTCCCATGAGGTTCTAGTTTATGTTTGGTAATAAAAGAGTGAACCTTGTCAATAGGGAACCTATCGTTCATCCTATATAGGCCTCAATTCATTACATGATTTTATAGAAACTAACCTAAAATATCTGACTAAGAGTAAAAAAACACAATAAAATGGTTAAAATTAGTGAATCATTTTTTTGTCCTGATCCCTATTAAAAGGTTCTAAAAACATCAAAACACTCAATTTATTACTATAAAATCATAATTATTAAGTTGTCATAAATTTCTCAAGAAACTAGTTCAATATATTTTTAGTTGTTTTTGTTAATAAAATTTATTTTAATTGAAAAATAATTCAAAAAATGCTTCACTCTATAAAAAACCATATGGAATTTATGAATTTAATTCCTTGGATAATAGAGGTTTTCGATATTTATTTCACATTTAAAGTTATAAAGTATCCCAGGGTTTGATAATTTTTAGGGGGAAGAGATTTATGAGAGGATCAAATTTGGATTTGAAGTAATTAGTGGCCTTTTGTGAAATTAGTTTATAGAAAAATGGAAGATTTAGTTTTTGTAATGTAAATATATTTATATGAGTTTGTTATATTTATAGAAAAAAGTGTTTTTACAATGATGGGAATACATAAGTGAAGTTTCACATTAATGGTGCTTTGTGAAGGAAAAAAAATAAATACTGTAATCATCTATTATGGATCACCGATTTTTTTTAATGTATACTCATGCATAAAAATACGTTTTTACACAAAAATATGAAAGAATATGTATATAGGGAAAATCATAGGGATCTAATCTTGAATAATACTAATGAAAATAATGTTCTTGTAAAAGTAAATTAATATGAACATCATCAACATGAATAATTTTAATTTTTTCATTTACAAATAAGTGGTTCTTAATAAATAATGTTACTTTTAACAAATTACTATGTTTTTAAAAATTATGTAATATTAATTAATATTTTAATATTTTTTTTTGGAATGTTGTCCATACATTGTGGGAAATTAAGTTGTGTTATCCTCAATAGAATTTCTTAGAATCTCTATTGTAAATATAAATTCATCATTTGGTTGAATGTAGATTGCATTGTAACACACCAAATATGGTATAGTAAAAAAAATATTCCAATAATTAAGGTGTATCTAATCATGTAATTTTAATTAAACTTATGCGGTGAGAAAATATAGATTTAAATAATAAATTGGAAGTGAACTAGGAGAGACAATGAGTCTACTACGATAAATGTAAATAATAGTTCACATATATAATTATTATATATTTACAAATTTTTTATCCTTTTATTATATTATTTTGTGTGAAATATGTAAAACAATTGTGTGTATTTTATGATTTAATTTTAGTTTATATATAACTTAGAGAAGATGATACATGATAAATTCATTTTAAAATGATAAATGATCAACAGGGGAATTTTTTAATCTAAAATACCCAAATTCGTTCCACATCCCCACATGTTATATAAAATAGAAGGTCCCTTAATTTTTATCAATGAAAAAGTTCAATGGTATTATTTTTCTCTCAAAAGAATTTTTGGAAATCGTATATCACAACAGAATTTTGACCATTAAATAAAATAACATTCAATAATAGAATAATTGAATGTCTCACTACATAGGATCCATAGGCATGGTTATATATATATATATATATTATTTACGGTGTTTTAATTATTATCTGTTTGGAGGAATTATTATAATGATTCCTTAAAGTACTAGTTGTTTGTGCCCAATGAAATAATGATCTAGTGAATTCTTAATCCAACAAAATCTTCATGAAATCCATATTGGGTAAATCCCAACATTATATGGGGGAAAATAAAATAAATATATATATGAAATTTATTCAAAAATATAATAATACAAATTTAATGTTTTTTTGAAAAATTATAAATAATTTAGGATGAACCTAAATGAATCTATTGATGTCTTTTTTGGCCATATAAATGTCATTATAGAGGATATGTGTTGTCCATGACAAAACCTTGAAGAACTAAATATTTCCAAGAATTGTAAGGATTCAACCACTATATTCAATCCAATAGTATCTATGGTTAAATATAAATATAAAATAAAGTTATCATTGGATAGTCTATATACTAATATTGTCTCAACTAAGATGAGAATAAATGACAGTAATATTATGGGAAAGGGAATGTCAAAATAGCCTATATTCATATATTTGAAGAAGTTGTTTTTGGAGGATGATATGGAATAAGGACAGGATGATGATTTCACATAATTACATTCCTAAAATATGATAAGAGGGAATGAAGTCTTAAGGGAAACTTCCCATAATGTGTTTTTTATATTGAATGTTTTGAAAAATTATAGAAAATAGTCCCTTAATGTTTCAAGATAGTGATGATGCTGATAAAATTACCAAGAAGAAATATCCATCCAATATGAAATATTGGGGATGTTTGAAATGAAATTATTTAATAAAATAATATCCCATTCATAGGAGGATTATAATATAAATTAAATTGAGGATGAATAAACTAATCACTATATAAAGTATGAAGTGTGTATTCTTACATATATTGTATTAATTTTCCCAAAAGGTTAAGAGAGAGATGATGAAAATGGATAATTTGATGGGATAGATGATATAAAAGTTTAATTAGAGGGTGATCTTGGATGGATATATGTTTATAGTGGTATAAAAATAGCCAATAGATTTGTTCCAGATTCAAAACTCATTATGTAGCAATAATAATGGGATAAATGTGAGATGATGGTACTGATTGAAAAACAAAAATTATGAATGATAAATAGTTTGTATAATTTCATTGAAAACATGAGAAAATATACAGAACATATCATGTTTTTTTATGTTTTTCCATACCCATTGAATGACAGCATCAAATGAATCAAATAGACTAAAGACTAAGTTATTATCTTGTGAAAATGGTAAGGATCAAGAGAGGATATATAATCCCTATATAATGTATGGTAACAAAATAAAAGGAAAAAATAATGATATATTGTATTAGAGAGATAAAAAAAATTAATGTGAACAACTGAGTTTTTCATTTAACTATGAATCCTTTAATTTTCAGTATAAATTTTTACTTTTGACCTAATATAGATTCCTAATGAGTTAGAAATGGTTGTGAGGGTGTCAGGGGCTTTTTTGGAACGCAGAACACATATTTTTTTGGAAAATAGGACAAGTCACATGGTTTGTGCACAATTAGCGCATGGTTTGCTTAAACGTGTAGATTGTGTTTTTCCAGACAGTGGAACCTCACACGGCTTGTACATGACAGTGCAACCAATCCTTGAAAAGTCCCCTTTTCCTAGGTTTGGGCACAACCATTTCACACAGTTTTCACACGGTTTTTCAAACCCTGTGGGAAAACTGTGTGTAGGATAAAAAGCAATGTAAAATGACTAAAATTCACTTAATGGCCAATTAATTCAACCCCTTCCTCCCTAATCTGAATTTAGGTGGGATTGACCTATTTCTCTCTCATTTTGGAATATTTGGATGATCTATACATGGAATCAAGTGATATTCATCGTCCGGTATCTGATTGAGCTTTTGTTCATCACATTAGATGCACAATGGTAAGTAATCGATTCCACTTTAGTCATTCTTCCTCTCTTTCACTCTCATTCTATTTATCACCAAGTTATAATAATTCATATTTTCATATATCTACTCTCATCTGAGGCAAATCAATGGACTATATCTAAGGATAAGGCTACTAAAACAATAAGTTATGTGGTCTATAACTCATCCAAAATGTTCTCCAATTTTGTGAAATTCTTGTGGGGCCCACTGGTTTCGATGGAAATAATTTATCAAAACAAAATTCAATGATTACACAGGTTGGAATCATATGGTTATTCTATTTCCAATTATCTGATTATTTGTTATTGGTTTCACCCACAAGTCAATCCACCTCATGTCAAAGGTTATGCCTTAATTGGGTTTTTGGGGTTTTGAAATGTTTGATCCACCATTCAGGTGTGCCTTTACATGACCTTTATAAAGCCGATCCTTTTATCATAAATGGCTTGTTATTACTATTATTTTCATAATGGAATGTTCCATATATTCTCGCTACTTGACCCTCCTATGGTATGTTCTTAAAAATGTTTATTCAATATGAAATATGAAATGTGAAATGGCACGTATACTATGTATACAACTTTTCCTTATTAAAAGAGAAATAATAATGTTTATATGTCTATTTCACCCCTTACCATGTTGATGGAACTTTGTGCAATGAAACTCAATATTTGATTATGCCTTTATGGAAAACTAATACAGAATTAAATGGTTGGAACTCTACCTGGTCGATCCACACTAGTCGAATACAAGTATTGGACCAACAGTTTCAACTCTACTTGACCAATCCTCACTAATGGAAGTAAATACTTGTACCAAAAGAATTATTACATTATAGAATTATCAAATCGAAATGTAATGACTTGATCTCGACATGGATTGTGAAAGAAGAATACCTTGGGTCTCGAGAACCCCATTCTGATTCATGGATATAGTTTCCATAGGTTAATACCCACCTAGACTCTAGTTCTTTTCTATTCCTTGTATGCCCAGTATACTACCATTGGGTCCCTTTCATAATTACAGGATACCTCAGATACACTTCTTATATCCATCATTGACTAGTAGGTGCCTTGGTGGAATCCCATAGGGAACTATATTTGCACAGCCTCAGTGTATATTGGTCAATCACCATAGACTCGGTAGGCACATTAATCTGGAATTCATAGGACTACACTCCGGGGATTAAACTCATACCCCTTAGATAGAATTAGATACTACTAAGGTAGCTTTATATGAGTTTATGTTACATTGGTATTTACCTTGGAACTCCATCATTGGATATCATTTTTTGGTTTCCTTGTTATGTATTGGGAACTTCACTACTTATATTATCACAAGGTGATTTCATTGTTCGCTATGACTCACGTGACTTATTAACGTTAAATGGTAATTGATATATTAATTAACGAGTTACATATTCAAAAACCAGATGAGGGATGAAGGAGGTACGTTTTAATTTTTTTATTTTGTACTTCATGCATTACTTTATATATATACCTACACACTAATATATTCCATTAGAACTGAAAGAAGTTATAGGCACCATTGGGGGTGGCACAATGATATTTATTTCACACCCACTCTAGGAGTTTTATGGTATATGGAGTATATAGCATGGTTGTAGTTATTGGAAGAGGGAAGCATGATGCTTCTAATACTTTATTGTGTGTTGATATGATGGAGCTTGGTTTCAAATTACCAAGTACAATCGTGTGATTCTAGGAGTACTATTTGATTTCTTATACCTTGTTGAAAAAGTTATACCTATTGTCTTGTATCCATGCTTCCTCATATTTCTAGTGACCTGATATTACATCATCATTATTCTAGTTGATACAATTATTGTTATTCTAGTGTATCAATTTCATTAGTTTGCATCTGCAATTTATTCATATTGCTTATGCTTTTTTATTATTCATTTATATGCCTTCTGATGTGTTACACTCTGCGAATGAGGGAATATTCTTCCAATGGACATACCCAAGGCCTTCACTACTATTCGGAAGCCTCTAGTATTCGGGATGATGCGCTTGTGTCCATGTGGCCCACCGAGTTTAGGGCACCCGTTAAATGGAATCTGTGTCTTGGACATCACAAATTGGTTTTAGTGGTGGTTTCTTTTTTTTTCAGGGCTATTTGTAGATAATCTATTGGTGAATAAGAATGATTGGGACTTGGTCATAATTCATTCTTGGGTTCCATGAACCCATGATCATGGTAAAATCCAGGTTACCTAAAATGCTATTGTTGTTCTATTTTTCCTATTATAGTTGATATTATTTCACTTTTGATGACTCACATGTTGTGTGTTGTTGTTGATTATTTCTCTTTCGAAATTTATTTCAACCACGTCCCAATGATATGAGGGAAAGTATTATTAATACATGCATCATTATAGGCACCTATAATTAACATGTCATGCATATTTCCATGCCATATAAGTTCATTTCACTACATTGCATTGCTTGATATGCCTGTGATTATTTAGTGATTTTGTTATATTTGTGTATATTTGTTTTACTTCCACTTCGACTGACTAAATTCCTTTCTCAATTAATGATGTGTATGGGCCCTCATTGGTTTAAATGAGTAATTCACAGAGTAAATACATTTTGCTTTAATTATAGTGGTATCGTTTTTGGTGATAGGTGTATGTGTATTGATTCATTAGAAATGACTATCCATTATAATGTAAATCATGAAACCTAAAATGAATTGGTTTCACATCCTTATCCCTCCTTGTAATATTTATGAATGGTAAAAGAGTGAACCTAATAATTTACTTTTAAATAACATAAAACATATAAATGAGAATATACTGATACCTAGCCTTCTCCGAAGGTTTTATGGGTAGTATTCGATGTGTAGGGAGCTTTCTTACATTTATCTTCCATTAGTGATGATTTATCCTTTCTTATATGCTTGATCTCTGGTTTGTGCTTGGAATTTTTAGACCAAAGCCACCACGACATTTTCGAGCCGTTCGCCAGGAGGGTGGTGATGAATATTCCCTAGACATGGTGGGCCTTGATCATCTAGTATTACTTCTAAGAGTGACACATGAGGAACCACATTCTATTCCTAATTCAGGAACTGATTCTAAATACCATGATAGCTTCTTACATATGATACATTTCATGATTGGTGCTCCAAGGGATTTACCTACAATGGATGATCTGAACTATGAATTTTAGTAGCATCATCCTCATACTTTTTCATGGGATGGAAGATTTTAGGCTACTCAATCATAGCTAAAATTAGTTCTATCTATCTTCGATAATCTGGAAATGCCTAAAACATGGAGAGTCAAGATTACTACACACAATTTTCGGGATTTGGCCAAGCGTTTGTGGGATGTCGTTACCCAGGACAGGTGTCATTAGGGAATGATATGGGTTTAATTGTATATTGTATTCTATGATTAGATTTTTCCAAAGTCAATGAGAGAAAACTCAAAAAAAGAGTTCATGAATCTTGAGTAGGGTTCTATGACAGTTATGGAATATTCTGTACTTTTTACTGATTCACAGTGCTTTGCACCGCATCTAGCAGCTGTTGAGCTTTCTTGTGCTCTAAATTGTGAAAATGGGCTCCAGTACGCCATCCAAACTCATGTGAATGTATTTATTCATCCTACCTGCTCAAAAATAATTGATAATGACTTTATCATTGATTGTAAATTGAGTAATGTAGCGGGTATTGGGTTTAACGAATCTTTGCCACATCAAGCTAGTAGTTTTCTTTGTGGTAGAAAATGTTCCCCTGAGGTTTATGGTCAAGTAAATGGCAGCCAGATTATCTGGTTTTTCAACTATGTATTGTGTCATTAGTGTGGAAAACTAGGTTATAAGAAGACCCAATGTGATAGAGACCCTATGAAGTGCCAGGCTTGCAGCCATATGGGTCATCCTCATTGATTTTGCAGGACCATTCCTCTAGCATCGAGTGGAAAAGTAACTGCTTCTGATCCACCATCAGAAGCGAGTTTTTTTGTGCCATGTTTGGTGGGGAGTTGGAGTAGCACCAGATGGTTTGGATGAAGAGGAGGTTGTGGTTGTGTAAGTCTAATCCTTGATCACCAGTAGTGCCACCAGAGAAGTCATGTTCCTGGTAGCCCATCTATTCCATAGGGTTGTGGATCGGTCAGTTGCATGACTTATAGCTAAAAACCACGGATTGATATGTGAGACCATATATAGTACAATGTACTAATATAGTAGCATATACTATTTTCTCTACTTTTTTTGAGAGAGGAGATTCAAATTCATTTATTTCTGTATCTATTATGGAATGTATTGGTGTAGACATACATTATCATTATGGTGTAATGACCCTCGATACACCATTAAAAATTCATACGAAGGGCATATTCCACTGTAGAGACTGTTCCCTTAGGGTATGTAGTTAATCTATCATGTGGAATAATTTTGATCTAAATATGTCGGGCTTTGAGATAATTATTTGGATAAAATTGTTAGTCCACTACCACGCCTTTGTACACTGTTATCACTGAAGGGTTTCTTTTACATCACCATATGGAAGCAGTTATATTTTCATAGATGAGTGGGATGTCCAGGCTTAGAGACTATGAAAAATACTTCATGGGCTAGGTGGAGTGACCACTCATATTGAAAAAAATTTCATGGAGGGTCAGGGATTTCTTCAATCGGTTTTCCATCCATTAGTTGATCATTTTAGGGAATTATTTTCTGATGAATTTTCTGTCTTTATTTCTATGAGTGATGTAGTGTTGGAAATAGAGCTTGTATCTAGAGCTGATCATGTGTTCATTCATCTATACAAGATAACACCTATATAGATTCAGGTGCTCAAGTTGCATATAGAGGACTTAGAGAAAAAGTCTTTATAAGAACTAGTACATCAGCATGGGGTTCACCCATGATTTTCGTGAACAAGGTAGATTGAACTGTACATCTATGTGGGGATTACATAAGGTTCTACTAGCTTACGGTCATGAACTGGTTTCCCCATTCTCGAATTGACGGTCTATTTGACAAATTCCAAAGAGATAAGGTATTCTCTAAGATCGACATGATATCAAGTTATCATCATGTGTGATTCAGACCATCAGACATACCTCATACTGCTTTTGTAGCTGGTATGATTTATATGAGTACCTTGTTATGTCGTTTGGTATTATGGACGCACCTTTCATTTTCATGGCATTGAGGAATAGATTTTTCCATCCCTATTTGGACTCTTTCTTCAGGGCCTTTTTAGACTACATCATGGTGTATTCAAGCACTCGTAACGACCATAAAAAACATCTTGAATCATTTTGAGTACACTGAGAGAGCATAATCGTTATTCCATTATTGATATATGTGACATCTGGATCGAGAAAATCCACTTCATGTGTCATTTTATTTCAGAATATGGAGTATCAGTTGACCCTGAAAATGTTGGTGCTCTAGTTTCCTAGGAGCATCACAAGAACATGTTTGATATCTGGGGATTCATGGGGCTGGTTGGATATTACATTAATTTCATACAAGATATTTTTCATCTTTCTATAATGTTTTCTGGTTTTAAAAATAAGGGTGTCAAGTTCACATGGTAATATGCATGTGACAAATTCTTTCAGTAGCTGAAGGGGAGGCTTGTATCATCACAATTATGATTCTTCTAGAACAAGGTAAAGGTTATATCTTCTTCTGTGATGCATCGGGAATTGGCCTAGAAGTAGTGTTGATGTAGGAAGGCAAAGTCATTTCATACAGATCTTTCTAGCTGAGTCCTCGTGAGAGAAATTACTCAGCGCACAGCCTCAAGCTAGCAGCTGTTTTCTATGAATTACGATGCATGAGACATTATCTATTATTTGAGAGATTTTTGGTTTATACAGATCACAAAATCCTTAAGTATATCTCTTCATAGCGTGAAATTAACATCTGACCACAAATATGGGTAGAATACCTACAATCCTTTGATTTTGAGCATGCATATATGCCAGGAAAAGGGAATGTGGTTGTAGATGCACTTTGTTGGGAAACTCAAACACAAGCCATACAAGAAGCATGTGATGAATGGAGGTTAATGGGATTATTTTCAAAACAGAATCTGGAGTTTCATGATAGTCACAAGCAGTATTACATCTGATCCTTAACAATTACCACTTACCTCTTTAATAAGGTGATGAGTAAGTAGTTTTCATATCCTAATAGGTTGGTTCTCCATTATATTATATCAAGAGATAACAAACCTTGGGATTGGTTTCTGGAATGTGTTGAAATCCTCCATCAACGTGGAAGTATATTGGTTATTATAGATTATAGACAAGAGTTGATGAAATATTCCCAAGATTCCAATTGGGTAGTTCATCAAGGAAACTGAAAGATATTTTGAGATATGTGATGCTAGTATTGGTGATTTGGGATGAAACAATAGAATACATGCTTCATCACTAGGTGTTCCACCTGTTAGAAGGGGAAGGGGGAGCACTAGAGACCTGCAGTCTTGTTACATCTCCTTTCAGTCCCCAAATGTAAAGGGGAATATGTTTCTATAGATTTCTTATTTGGTTTACCTAGGTCACCAAGGGGTAGCGATGCTATATGGGTAGTCATTGACCGACAAACGAAATCATCCCACATCATTCTTATTTGGGAGACATTCTCAATTCATGAGATGGAGTGACTGTAGGTCTGAGTGATCATACGTCTACACATGGTTCCACATACAATCATTTCAGATAGGGATGCTCATTTGAGTTCATTATTCTGGTAGGGTTTGTAGAAATCTATGGGAACTAAGTTACTTCTAAGCACAAATTTTCAACCTCAAATCGATGGACAATTGAAATATAGAATACAAGTTTTAGAGGATATGATTCAATCATATGTACATAATTTCAGCAGTTCGTGGGAAAAAAGTTCCAATGATCGAGTTCTCCTATCATAGAAATTCTCTAGTGATGATTCAGATAGCACCTTTTGAAATCTTATATGGTATGAAATGTTTTTCAGCCTTCTACTATCTAGAGGAAGATGTGGAAGCCCTACTTCGTCCTTGTCTCATTTAGGTGACTTTAGAACATGTACATATTATTAGGAATCGTATGACTACTACTCAGTGTAAATATAAATCTTATGTTGACCTCCATCAATGACCTATTGAGTTTGAAGTAGGTGATTATGTTTTTCTTCGAGTATCACCCACGCTAGGGCATAAATGGTTACATTTGAAGGGAATGTTGTCACCTTATTACATTAGGCCATTCGAAATTCTATAGAGGGTCAGTCCAGTAGCTTATTAGATGATATTACCTCAGAGGGATCATGTTATGCACGGGGCCTTTCATATCATAGAGCTTCAACAATATCATGATGACCCGTATAATATCATTGATGCCAAGGAATCTGAGTTATATATATATGCTACCTTTGAATACTATCATGTGAACATTATTGAAAGAAGCATGAAGGTTCTCCGAAGAAAGTTCATCCCTATCTTAGGGGTGCTATGGTATCATGACAACGTACGAGATCAGGCTTGGTAGGGGAATGGCAATTTATATGCTCAGTGTCCAGAGTTTTTCTCAGAAAATCTTTCTTTACAATTAGAAGTAGAGCTTGGGGGAGGGTTCTTTTAAGGGGGAATACAGTAAGAACATGGTTTGTCACTCACATATAAATCCTTTAATTTTTATCCTAAATATTTGCTTTGGATCTAATATAGATTCTTAATGAGTTATCAAGGGTTGTAAGGGTGTTTGGGGCTTGTTTGGAGATTAGAACACCTCTTTCTATAAAAATAGGTGAAGTCGCACGGTTAGCGCATGGTTTGGCTAATCGTGTGGATTGTGTTTTTTAAAAAAGTGCACATCCCATGTGTTTTTCATGGTAGTGGAACAAAATCGTACGAACGCCCCTTTTTCCCAGGTTCTGGCAGAACCATCCCGCATAGTTTGTGCACGATTTGTCAAAAAGAGCGGACAGACCGTACAGAATCTAAAAACCACTAAAAATGTCTAAAATTACCTTAATGGTCTATTAAGCCAACCCCTTCCCCACTAATCTGAGATTATGTTGGATTTACCTAATTCTCTTTAATTTTGGAGCAATTTGAGAATCCAAATTGGAATAATGAGATATCCTTCATCAAGATTCCAATCAAGAAATTACTTGTCACGTTGGATGTGCCACGATAAGTACTCTAGTCCTCTTTTTCCATTCTTCTTCTCTTTCACCCTCAATCGAGTTAATGCCACATGATCAATTTTTAGATTTTGTTATATTTAATCTGATCTGAGGAAAACCAATGGTCGATACTGGAAAAGAAGTCTTATACAACCCTATGGTGGGTGGTTTATAACTTATCCCTAATGTTTTTTGATTTTGGGATATTCATATGGACCACACTAATTTCATTGGAAAACCATTCATAAATTTACTTTCAATGATTATACATATTATAATCATATGGTTATTCACATTACAATTATGCAATTATTTCTTCGTGTTTCACCCACAACTCAATCAACCTCGTGTAAAAAAGTAATGCCTTAATTGGGTTTTTAGGGTTTTGATACATTTGATCCACTCTTTGGGTGTGCCTTTAGTTTACCTTTATAATGGCGCTTCTTTTTATTATAAATGGCTTGTTATTATTATGAATTACATAAGGGCATGTACCATATATTCTAACCAATTAACCCACCTAAAGTAAGTCCTTACCAATATATATTAAATGTGAAATTTGAAATTTGAAATGGGATGTATACTTTGTATATAAACTGACAATATTAAAAGAGTTTAATAAACGATACAAGTTTTTAGCACCTCTTTCGATGTTGATGGAAGGTAGAGGGGTGAACCTCAAAAATTGATTGTGCCTTAATATCTAACAAACACTTGATTAAATTGTGGAAATGAAACATGTTTTATACACACTAATAGAAGACAAGGCAAATACTTGTGGTTTCAACTCTACATGACCTATCCACAATAATGGATGGAAATACATGAACCAAATGAATTATTAAATGATTACATTATCAAATATGAATCGACATACTCATTATCAACTAGTATTCTGAAAGGAGAGTACCTTGGGTCTCGGGAACCCCATTGTGATTCAAGGACACTATTTTTTTAGGATGATACCCACCTATAATTTGGTTCTTGTCTATTCCATGGATGCCTGGTATACAACTTTTGGGTCCCTTTCTTTATTACAGGATACCTCTGGTACACTCCTTTGATCCAGCATTGACTAGTATGTTCCATGGTGAAATCACATATGGCCCTTTCTTTGCATAGCCATGTTTTACCTTGGTCAATCACCTTGGACTCGGTAGGGGCCTTATTGTGGAATGCCTAGTATTATTCTCTTTTGATTACACTCTTAACCCTTAGCTAGACTCAGATACTACTGGGTTATCTTTCCATGAGTTTAGGTTACCTTGGTTTTTACCATCGAACTCCCACACTATATATCATTGATAGGATGCCTTGTGACGTCTTGGGACCTTCACTACATATACCATCATGAGGTGATGCCAATTTTAGCTATGTCACACATGAATTATTAACATTAAATGGTAATTGATTAATTAATGAATAAGTCACATGTTAAGACACTAGCCATGGTCTGAAGCATGTACTTGGTTATTTAGTTATTTTATACTTCCTGCTTTATATTATATATTTGATTGCACACTACTATATTCCATTACATGGGTTGGTGTAATAGATACCATTGGTGGTGGCCCACTGAGATTTTTTTCATACCCTCTACAGACACCGTTTCGTACCCGCAGTAGATTACATAGTTGTAGGTATTGAAAAAAGGATGATTACCACATTAAATACTTGATTGTGTGCTGATAGGATAGAGATTGATAGAAGATGACCGAGAAGGATATCAAGATTCTTGAAGTTCTCATTGTTTTCTTTTACATTGTGGAACATGTTATGTCTATTTTGTTTTATCCATTATTTCCATATTTCTAGTGAAATGATATTACATCATCTATATTCTAGTTGATATAGTTATTTTTTGTTCATTTTTATCTATTTCATCAGTTTTCTTCATCTATTTATTCATATTTTTTCCACTATAAACATTTTCATTTATTTACCTTCCATTGGGTTACACTCTGCTAATGAGTTCTTAGTCTTCCCATAGACACAACCGAGGCCCTTGCTGCAAGTCAGTAGCCTCTGGTGTTTGGGATGTTACGCTTGAGGTCATGTGTCCCACCGGGCTCGGGTAACCTGTTATGTGGAAATTGGGTCTGGGGAATCACATATTAGTATTAAAAGGATGAAAATATGCATAAAATGTGAAAATTATTTATGAGTCCTGACACAAGAATCCACTGTAGTATTAATTTTTTATTTGGTAATGACTGAGAATCAGTATACTCGATGAACCCAATGGGAAACCAGTGTTATAGGTTATACATAAAAGGATTCTCATTGTATAAAGTGTAACATTTTTGAAATTATAGGGAATTATCTAAATGTTTTTTCTTTATAGAAAATCTGAAATATTGTAAATGATTAATAAAATAGCTAGGAATACATATATATTCTTGGAATTATTTTCATTTCCCCATTTATAGTGTGATATATTTAGACATATATCTATGTATTACTAAAAAAATATTCATTGGGTTTTGATGATTAAAAAAAATTAATACTTTTTAGATAAAATAATTATATTGATAAATGACATTAAAAAATTGATTTTAATTTTTGATACATACTATTGGTCCATTTTATTTTTAATAATATCACACATGTCAATAAAAACCATGTGTGATGTTTAAGACAATGATCAAAATTAAAATAGCTCAGAAGGTATTTCTTTTAGATATTTCAATAAAATTATCAAATCATGATGATGTATGGATCTTTTAATGGATTTTAACTTACCACATGATGTGAAATAGTGATCCTTCTCCACAAATCACGTATGATGACAATCCTTTGAATTTTGTGGTATATTTTATGCTTCAATTTCTCCAATATTTTTTATCTATTAGAGGTGTTTTTAATGGGTAAATGGATCTTTTAGTCTATGTTGAGTGGATGGCTAATTTAGTGGGATGAATTGTGGTTGAAGCTAGTCTACTAGATAATAGAGGGGGTTCATTGAAAAACTAATAGATCTAGAATTTGGATGGTAATTATTCCATTCACTTTAGTTAGATACTATCCAAGGTAGAATGCATTCATACAATTCTAGTTGACAACCATGAAAATGGAAACTCACCAATCAATGTCCGCTACACCGATTAATACATCATTAATAATTTCTTCGTTATTTTACACTTTTGTTTATAGAACCCCTCATCCTAAAACAACCCCATTGTGATAATAAACTCACTAATTTATCTCCCTTAGTCCTATTTAGATTCCTCTTCCTCTCAACCTGGGTTCATAAATTCTACATCGGTCTATGGGAACCGATCATGGTATGATCAATTCATTTTAATCCTAACCATGATTCAGTTTATGTAATTGATCATGGATAAAATACATGTTGTCTAGATCTATGAATCTTGACCTATATTTAATAGAGGGTGTATACTTGATTGATAAAGTAGTGTATTATTATAAAAAATGGTGACCTCTTCTAGATCAAATTTATATCTTCTATTAGAGAAAAATATACTCATGTCTATTTTTAAAAAACCATACTCAAATAACTATGATTCAGTGTGTATGTTATAATATTGTAAAATCACATAATATAAATTACCTCGAAGTCCTAATTAGTTTATCAGTCATGGGGAACCATATATAAATAACCATTCCATTTTATATTGGAAATAAAAAAATAAATCAAAGTGAAAGTAAATAATATGATCCTTTTAAGTCATTCAAATATTCCACCTATATAATTTGTAGAAAGGATTAAAAAATAATGGTGTGCCCAAATTCTATGTAAGGGTTATGTATAGTGTAAGATATTAATATTAAATAAGTCATAATGAATATTCTAATGTGGATAACATAAAACATGTGTTATTTAAATAACAACATGTACATGATATGAATCCACCGATAATAACAATATAGTAATCTAATATATATTAAAAACATAATTATCAATAAAGGATATTAATAATATTGTATTTTATGATATCAGACATCGTTATATATTAACCATCAAATCCATAAACTAACATAGTTTAAAATTTTGGTATGTATACAGTGAAACCCCATATAATTTGGTTTTCCAGCGGGTTTGTTTCATGAGACCTATGGATTAGTTAGGGAATATTTAATTTGAATACCCATGTATAACTTCATTTCCAATGAATTTATCATGTATTTAATTACTAATTTAATTAAATCACAATATTACATATCTAAAATTAATTTTATTGAGAAAAGAATATGAAATATTTATATTTCCCATGTTTGTAAAAATCTGTTATAATAAAACACTATATGTCGAAATTTTGTATGATTTATGAAATAAGAATATCCATGATACCAAAAATATGGATATTTAATATAAATGTAATTTCCAATGAATTATGATAATTAGAAAGCTAATGTTTTACTTTGAAATTAATGAAGAAAACAATATTAACTCGTAAAATATGCCTATCTATTTATCAGAAATATTTGTTTTTATAAAATAATTTCATTATAGAATAGAATAATAAGGAAGAGAAACAATAGAATATTCTTTAATTAAATGTTTTCTCTATGAAAAAATTTTAAATATATATAATTAGATGAATTGTTTAATTTTTTATAGAGATGGAAAAATATTTTTAAGAATTATATGTTAGAAATAAATAATCCCTTTTTACTTATTATAAATAATTTATAAAAATAACATCTAAAAATAATCATAATTATTCCTTTAAAAAATGATAAAATTGAAATATATCATGAAATTTCTGTAACACCCAAAGCTTCCATGGTACGTTTCCTTTTGAATAATGCAATAGCTTGCATTATACGCAACTTCGAGTTCTAATACACCACAACCTATCAAAATAACCATTATGAATAGTAATACCCACTTTTTGAAATTTTATACACTTTATCATTCAAAATTTACTTCATTTTTGGATTTGGAATATCGAAATTAGCAATGGGTGAAATTTTGGTATTTTTCTGAAACCATTCGATTTTTTTTGAATAGTGAAATACACTGAGTTATAGTTTAAAAATGAATTTTTATTTAAATAATTATTTATTTTATTTAAATTTATTTTAGGTCAGCATAGATAAATAATACCTATATATTATCAATTTAACTCATTGGAGTTAGTTTATAATAATTTTAGATATATAAAAATTTTATTGAACTTTTCATCATCTTTTAACCATCTCCTACGAGAATTTGTAAATTCACATAAAACATAATTGTACCTCTTCTATGAGTGGAATTTTTAAAACACGAGACACACGGATAAAATCAAGGACTAAAATGTGGTTCAATAAAATAAAAACAATTTATGGTGAATTGTAACATTTAACTGTTATTTACCATAATTAAAAGTAAATAGGTTAATTAAGGGTAAAAATGATATTATTATTACCCTAACACATGTCATAATTCTATTGGTTAAGTATAATTAGACCAAAAACAACCTTAAGAATAAAATATTAACCCCTTTGGTCCACTTGAATTATATTACGACATTTGTTGTTATTTAATTCAACTAAGAGTTAAAAGAGTTAAAATCAATGTTTAATAACAAATAAAATTATTATAGGGTTATACAAAGATAAATTAGAGTATAAATATTCAATAGAAATATAAAAATATTTCCTACATAATGGAGTTTTATATATAATTTTTTGATATTATATAATTTAATTTATTTATGACACAATGGTGATGCAGTAATTACCTAATTAATGAAATATTAACATAATTGATATTATAAATATCCAAATAAATATAATTTGTGACTTTTTATGAATTAAATTAATTATATAGGAAAATATGACATGTTTGGATTGCTTAAATTAATTTTTTTATAATTAATAATGTTTTTATGACTTTGACAAATATCAATTATTAAATACTTTCAAAATTGATATAAAGGAATTTTTAAAACAAATATTATATTATAAATTGGCATAATATCCCTAAAAATCTACGGTTATTCAAAAATTCTTAAATAATGATAGTTTTATCATTAATAAACCACTTGGGGTTCACTTGGATGTATATAGTGTGTTTATTAACCAAATAATATAAACATACAAAGAGACAAGGTAAATGTCAAACTATTTAACTAAGAGTTAAATATAAATGATAAGTTTAACATATTGACCCAAACCGGTCAAAAATCTACTGGATGAAATTATTTAAACCCATACTCACTATATCCTTGAAATAAGTAATTTTGGAACCATTATAAACTAAATATAAATTTATTATAAAATAATATTTTCAGTTTTTTCTAAGATGTCCCTCACCATTCTTATAAAACGGCACTCCCCATTCTCTTAAATTAATACCTTCAAAGCCATCTGGTTCAGACAAACCCTACCCAAATATCCTCTCACCATCCCTCAATTCATCTTAAAGTCCTTCCTTTAGTCAGAAATCCAAATGAAGGAGCCCTTTTTACCAAATCAAAAGGAATAACTTGAAGAAGATGTAATGTTTTCACCACCCTCTTTCAAGTTCCTATATGCTTCCAGCTTTTCTGTCATTTTTGTTTCCATTCTATAATAATAACTCCAGTATATTCTATATACAATGATGTTATTATAAATATGTAAAACAAAATTCATTATTCTATCCATCCCTTGAATGACATGTCACCATACGTGCGTATGTACGGTTTACTGTGTCCACATCGTGGTGTAATTGTTATTCAAAACATTATTATTTGGATGGGTATGATAAAGATGTTTTATTGAATTAAGTAATAAATATAAAATTATAATGATTCTTTATATATGATATAACATCCAATTATATGTTATTTTAATATCAAAAAACTGATATTGTCGCTCGTGCTAACGTACGGACTACCGTCTCCACCAACACGATGAGATTCATCCCCCATCGTATCCATTCAAGTATAACTCTCATTTAATGATTAAAAATAATGTTTAAAGACTTGATATCATTCTGTATATGAATAAGATACAACCTATCCATAACAAACAACGCTTATGTAACAAAACATATAAAAGAAAATGAGTAAGTTAACACACGAAACGACGATAATACTAAGATATTATTAACCAAGTAATGTTAAAAGGTCATATATGATATCATATTAATATTTGTGACTCATGTATAATTTAATAACAATTATTTCACCATTATAATGGACTTTAAACGACCCTCAACCAAGGAAAAGTACAAGCTAATGGTTTATCTCACAATCTCTTCAGTATCCGAGGTTGTTTATACATAATTATCTACTCGGACCACTTTATCATCAACATCCATTTTTCTTAAAAAGGTATTTCAAATCATTCTTAATATTTCAAAGACTATGGGTTAAGGTCATTTATACCCTTTTTTACTTTTTTATAAGAATTTTATAAAGGAATCTTTACGTCATTTTCCAAAGAAGTTCCTTTTTGAAATTTTCGATAGAATTAAGGTAGGAATGATTTTTTTAACTTATACAGTGGGTGAAGCTATGTTCGGACATTATAAAATCATCGAATATTCCCTTACAATCATATAAGAATATTTTCAAATTAAATTTTTTAATTATGTGGCTTTTAAATGATTTCAATAAAAGAGATATTTCTCTCAAATAGTTTTGATTTCATCTATGTCAACATCTTTTGATGGATTTTAAGATTATTTGAAGTTGATTTATTATGATACAAAAGTTCCATATTTTATTGAAGGTTTTGTGATATGTTTGACTGTGGATGTGTAATTTTTATACCATTCATGTTTTACGGAGAAAGTATTTACATTTCATATGTTAGTTTTAATACGAATGTTTATGTTATGTTTAAACCTGGTCATATGATGAATTCATTGGACTTATTAAGTGACGGGTGGAGCTCACTAGAGCTCCTCGATGCATCAATAGGTATCATGAGACAGACTAGTGTCTTGGCACAAGGACTTGACAAAATCTTATTTGTAGTCTTAGTACATCTCCTTGACTATGTGATTATGATAGTCTTCCATTATGCATTCCATCATTATGATTGTGGTAATTGATATTGCATGTGATTATTCGACTAGAAGAATATCCTTGTGAATAAGTAAATGGAATTATTTCATTTTGTTTCTGCCATATAATGTTGAAGTTCATGTTTTAAAGGATTTTGTTTTATTTACACATTTCCTTAAATTTTTATGCTTATTTAAGAAAGTTTCTTCTATATTTTTATCCTTACTGGGCCTCTAATCTCACCCCTTTCTATGATTTATTTTTTCCAGGATGTGAAGAAGTATTTTATGAATGACATGTAGGGATAGTATGAGGGGATATGAGTGTGGTATATGGAGACAAGATATTATTGTAGTTTTCATTTTATGATGTAATGTATGATTTATGAATGTATCTAGTGATTCCAAGGCTACTAAACTAATCGGCCTTTTGAGACATAATCTTTTCTAATCATGCCAATATTATGTAATAATGCACCGAATCTGGGTAACTGGGGTCAGGTCGTTACAGATGGAATTAGAGAACTTTATTACAAACCTTGGAATCTAGATTTAGATAAACTATGATTAGAGCACATAGACCTAAGATGGACATTGAGGATTAGTATAGAAGAACTTCCTAAAATTTTGGTATTTTATAGATTTTGGGATTTTTCTGAGAAATACTTCCCTATCTGGATACGAGCAGGTAGAGGTGGCTCTGGAATAGATGTACCTAGGGTTAAACTCCAAAAATACTACTTTGAGCAAGACTCAAACGAGAACTGGTGCACGACAACGGGGCTTGGTTCACTCTTGGTTAAAACACTCCTGGGGGATATGATTAGGATAATTATCATTTTCATTACAAACAATTATGAACGGTTTATGAGTATATACTTTCTCAAAGAATGCATTTTTATGATTAAGGATTATATCCATAAAATGATCAATTTATTTTAAGTGTTTTACAAGTTTGGATTTATGTATTGCAATTCATAAACTAATATAATATATGACATTGTTTAGAAATGGCGCCTAGTGGAAGGAATGGGAGCTGTATCAATGCATGAACTCCATGTATGGATTTCCCTCCTGCTCTAGATATTTATAGTGGAGCTGATGATGCAACTGGTGCTGATTAGCGAATCACCGTACTAAGACAACTCACTCAGGTTATGAATAATAACCATACTCGTATGGAGAACCCTGATCCATAGCATGTAGGATCAATGATAGATTTATTAATGAGGCAAAATCCATCAAAATTAAATGGGGGTACAAATACATTAGTAGCTGAGCAATGGATAAATTTCTTATAAAAAATATTCCATGCCTTGGGGAGTAGCGAAAGGGAGAAAGTTATCATGGTAGTTTTCCGCCTCACTAGAGATGCTAATCAATGGTTTTCATTGATTCAAAACATGAAGTAAGATGATGAAGTATCAAATATGGAATGTAGGGAGTTAAAAGTGATTTTATTTGAAAAATACATTACTTGTGACCATCGACTAGATATGGAAAGGTGATTTCTGAGTCTGAGACAAAATAAGGATGAGAATGTCGCAAAGTATGAGGATAAATTTACTAGGTTAGCAAGGAATGAAGAAGATTATATACATAACCCAAGGTGTAAGATTAATCTTTTCATTTATGGGTTAAAACCATTTCTCTGTCATGAATTAGTCTCACAATACTTCATGTCGTACGAAGATATTTTATAAAGTACCATCAAGACAAAAAAGAATACTCTAAGTATTATGACTTTAAAGAAATGTAAGAGAAGAAGAGATCTTCTGATCACTCTAGGAATGGAAATAAGGGGAAAAAGGGAAAACTTGAATATCCATCATGCAGTAAATGTGGGAAGAAACACCCTGGTACTTGCTTGAAGGGAATGGGAGTCTGTTAGAAGTGTGGTGAAAAAGGCCACCAAGCTCATGATTTTAAGGGGAATAAAGAAGATACTGATGTTCAATGCTATAATTACAGGGAGATGGGACATTATTCAAATGAATGTCCAAAGCATTAGAGGAACTTTCCTCAGAAAAGGCCAAGGGATCAAGGCCAATCTTATGCATTCACTACTGCTGAGGTAGAAGCTCCAAAAGACATGATGGCGGGTAATTTAATGGTTTCCTCAAGTTCATCAAATGCTTTTTTTGATTCTGTATCATCCCATTGTTTAATATCTTCCCAGTTTGCTAAAAAAAATTATATTCCCAATTTTATTTAACAGGGTAGTTGTCAGTCAATACTCCTAAGGGAATTATCATTGCTACAACGTTTTGTGAATCATTCTCCATTAGATGACATTAATGTTATTAATCTGCTAATATCATCATCATAACCATGATTGAATTTCATATAATACCCAGTATGGATTGGCTTTTGGACCATGATGCGATGATTTATTATACGAAGAAGGAGGTTACAATTTTTGAGGACGATGATAAATAACAACTTTTCATTAGAGTAGAATCTTCACCACCTAATTATTATCTAGATCCACCCCCAGTAGCTCAACTAAATTAAATTATCGAGGAGGAAGAGAATGAAATAACTGTGGGTGAAGAAAAGAATGTTCAAATAGAGGATGTAACTGTTGTGAAAGAATATGTAGATGTTTTTCCGGAAGATTTACCTGGACATCCTCCAGAAGAAGAAATTGAGTTTTCCATTGATTTAATTCCTGGTTCAGGGCCTATATCAAAGACCCGTTATAGAATGGCCATTGTGGGATTAGTTGAACTAAAGAAACAACTAGTGGAAATGAGTAATAAGGTATTTATTTTCCCTAGTGTTTCTCCATAGGGAGCCCCTGCCCTTTTTGTTAAAAAGAAAGATGGATTTATGAGGATATGTATGGACTACAGGGAGATCAATGCTATAACAATATGGAACAAGTATCCCCTACCTCGCATTGATTATTTATTTGAACAACTGCATGGACCTCAATACTTTTCATTGATTGAACTTACATCTTGATACCATTAGTTGTGTGTGAAGAAGGAAGACATATCGAAGGCAGCATTTTGAACCAGGTATGGGAATTACGAGTTTACAATAATGCATTTCGAATTGACTAATGCTCCCTTTGTATTCATGGATATAATGAATAGTGTTTTCATGGAATATCGTGATGATTTTTTAGAGGTATTTATTGATTATATCTTGGTATACTCTAAAATCTATGAATGTCATGAAAATAAATTGCACCTTATCCTGAAGACTCTTAGAAGACATGAATTATCTGGAATGTTTATAAAGTGTGAATTTAACTTCAGGAGATTTATTTTCATGGCCATATTTCCTCTAAGGATGAAATATATGTTGATCCTTCTAAGACAAGAGGAATCCAAGAATTGATAGAACCATTGAGTATAACCGAGGTACGCAGTTTTATTGGTTTAGAAGGTTATTATTAGCATTTCATCCAGAATTTTGTTCGATTGGCTAACCCATTAACGAAGCTCACACATAATGGGGTTAAATTTTTTTGGACAAAAGAGTGTGAAGAATGTTTTGAAGAAATGAAGATAAGATTCGTCAATGCCCCTATATTGACTCTACCATCGGGGAATGATGGGTCCATTATTTATAGTGATGCATTGGAAAAAGGACTCGGTTGTGTCCTTACGCAGAATGATAGGGTTATAGCCTATGCATCACGACAGCTAAAAATTCATGAGAAAGACTATCCCACTCATGATCTTGAGTTATCTGCTGTAATCATTACTTTGAATATATGGGAAAATTATCTCTATGTTGAAAAATGTGAGATATATACCAATCATAAGAGTTTAAAGTATATTTTTTCACAGAAAGAGCTCAACATGAGGAAAAGGAAACGGCTTGAACTACTCAAGGATTACGATTTCACGATACACTACAACTCAGGGAAGGAAAATAAGGTGGTAGATTCTTTAAGTAGAAAGGATCATGGAGTATTAATCAAAATGAGAGTAGAACGAGGTCCAATTTTTGTGGATACAGTAAATTTGGATATGGGAATAACCATTGAAGGTGAAACATTGATACTTTTTCAAATGGTTTCTAAACCATATTTACTAGAAAGGATAAAGAGTTCTCAGACTGATGATAACGAGTTTCAAATGAAGAATAATGATATGAATGATGGGATATGGAGTAAATTTGTGTATGAAGATGAAATTTTGAAATATGGGAATAGACTTTGTGTTCCCGATATACCAGATCTAAAAAGGTAATTGTTGGAAGGTGCTCATAGTTCCAATTTCTATATACACCATGGGAGCAACAAAATATATAGAAATTTGAAAAAACATTTTTGGTGGGGGAACATGAAGAGGGAGACTGGTGATTTTGTGTCAAGATGTATGGTTTGTCAACTAGTGAAAGCTAGCAGGAAATAACCTGGAGGAGTCGTGCAACCTCTTCCAATACCTTAGTGGAAATGGGATAGTATTACGATGGACTTCATCATGGGGATACCAAAGAATCCTATAAGGAACGATGCCATATGGGTCATTTTTTATCATCTTACCATGTCAGCACATTTTCTTACTATTAGAGAAGATCTTCTACTTGAACTTCTAGCAACACTATATATTAATGTAGTTGTGAGACTTAATAGAGTACCCTTATCGATTGTTTATGATCGTGATCCCCGTTTTAATTCAAGATTATGTGAATGTATTTAGATAACCCTGAATACAGAACATCGTTTAAGTACTTCCTACCACCCCCAAACTGATGGACAATAAGAACAGACTATTCAAACCTTAGAAGACATGTTGAGATCTTTCTCACATGACTGTAAGGGTATGTGGGATCAATATTTACCTCTGTTGGAATTTTCCTATAACAATAGATTTCATTCAAGTATTCAGATGGCACCATAGGAAGCGTTATACGGAAAGCGATTTCACACACCAACCTGTTGGGATGATGTTGGTGAAAGAAAAATCATAGGCCGAGAACATTTTGAGGAAATGTGGAAAAGGTGAAGGTAATCCAAACCCACATCAAAGCATCTCAAAGTAGGAAGAAGATCTATGCCGATAACCGAAGTAAGGATTTGGAATTTCAGGTAGGAGATCATTTTTTTGTGAAGGTATTTCCATGGAAGGGTGTTATACATTGTGGTATGATGGGTAAATTGAGTCCCAGGTACATCATACCTTTCGAAATTCTAGAACGAATTGGGGTGGTAGCATACCATTTGTCAATGCAGCCAAGTCTCTCCAAAGTACATGATGTATTCCACATATCACTATTGAGAAAATACATGCATGACCCAACGCATGTACTCACCAATGAGGAATTAGAACTGGAACCCGATATGTATTTTTCAAAGAGCCTATCAAGGTTCTTGATACAAGGGAACAAGTGCTGAGAAACCGGATGACTCATTTGGTAAAAGTTCTATGGAGAACCCATAAGATGGAAGAGGCAACGTGAGAACCCAAGGATCTTATGATGAAGAACCTCCTGAGTCTTTTCATGTAGTAGTATTCTAGAAATTTCTAGGACAAAATTATTTTAAGGATAGTAAAATGTAACACCCCAATCATCCATGGTACATTTCCCTTTGAATAATGAAATAGCTTGCATTGTACGCAACATCGAGTTCTAACACAACACAACCAATCAAACTAGCCGTTATGAATAGTAATACCAAATTTTTTAAATATTTTTCATTTTATCATTTAAAAAGGACTTCATATTTGGATTCGTAATATCGAAATTAGCCTAGGGTGAAATTTTGGTATTTTTCTAAAAACCTTCAATTTTTTATGAATAGTGAAAAACACTAAGTTATAGATTAAAACTGAATTTTTATTTTAAAAATTATTTATTTTATTTAAATTTATTTTAGTTAAAAATTGATACATAATACAAATATATTTTCAATGTAATTCATTGGAGTCTATTTATAATAATTTTAGATATATAAAAATTTTATTGAACTTTTCACCGTATTTTACCCATCTCTTAAGAGAATTTGAAAATTCACATAAAACTTAATTTTACCACTTCTATGAGTGTATTTTTGAAAATATGAGAGACACAGTTAACATAAAGTAGTAAAATGTGGTTCAATAAGATAAAAAAAATTTGGTGGATAGTAACGTTTTACTTTTATTTACCAAGGTTAAAAGTAAATACGGAAATTATGTGTAAAAATGATATTATTATTACCATTAAACATGTCCGTATTCTATTGGATAAGTATAATTCGACCAAAAAAAATCTTAGGAATAAAATATGAACCTCTTTGGTCCACTTGGATTAGATTAAGACATTATTATTATTTAATTCAATGAAGAGTTAAAAGAGTAAAAATCTAAGTTTAATAAATAAAACATTTTAATATAGGGTTATACATTACATAAATTAAATTATAAATATTCATTAGAAATATAAATATATATCCTAAATAATGGTATTTTATTTATAATTTTTAGATATTTAGTAATTTTATTTATTTATGACACAATGATGATGCAATAATTATTCAATTAATGGAATATTAAAATAAATGATATTATAAATATCCAAATAAATGTAATTTTACACTTTTAATGAATTACATTAATTTTATAGGTTAATATTACATTTTAGGATTTCGTAAATGAATTTTTTCAAAATTAATAAAGTTTTTGAGACTTTAACAAAAATAAATTATTAAATAGTTTCAAAATTGACATAAATGATTTTTTAAGAAAACTATTATATTATAAATTGATATAATATCCTTAAAAACCTAATGATCGTCCAAAAGACTTATATAATGATATTTTTATCATTAATGAACCATTTTAGGTTATCTTGGATATACATAGTAAGTATATTAACCATATAATATAAAAATACAAAGAGACGTGGTAAATGTCAATCTATTTGGCTAAGAGTTAACTATAAATGATATGATTTATATAGTGACCCAAATCTATCTATAATATATTGGATGAAATTATTTAGACCCTTCCCCACATAATACTCAAAATAAGTCACTTTGGAGCCATTATAACCTGAATATGAATTTATTATAAAATAATATTTTATGTTTTTCCTAAGGTGCACCTAACCCCTCTTATAAAAGGGCGCTCACCCTTCTCTCAGATTCTTAACATCAAAGCCTTTTGTTTTGGCCAAGACCTACCCAAATATCCCCTAAATTTCCCTCACTTCATCCTAAATTCGTTACTTTAGTGATAAAGCCATCTTAATGATCCCTTTTGATCAAATCAAAATGAACAACCTGATGAAGAGGTAATGTTTTCACCACCCTCTTTCAAGTTCCTTTCTTCTTCCACTTCTTCTTTCTTCTTTGTTTCCATTAAATAATAATAATTCCAGTATCGTTTATATACATTGATGTTACTATAAATATGGAACTACCAAATTCAATATTCGATCCATCCCTTGAATGAAATGTCACCATACGTGCATACGTACGACTTACCGTCTCCACGTCTTGGTGTAATTTTTATTCAAAACATTATTATTTGGATGGGTATGATAATGATGTGTAATTGAACTAAATAATTAATATAACATTATACTAATTATTTATATATGATATAACATCCAAATATTTATTATTTTAATATCAAAAGAATTATATTTTTGCTCGTGCGTACGTACGAACTACCTTCTCCACGAATGCGATGAGATTCATTCCCCATAGTATCCATTCAAGTCTAATCCCCATTTGATGATTTAAAATAATTTTTGAGGACTTTATATCACTCAGGATATGAATAAGATACAAATTATCCATAACAAACACGTATTATGTATCAAAACATATAAAATAAAATGAGTAAGTTAACACCCGAAAGGACTATAATACTAAAATATTATTAACAAAGAAATGTAAAAGGATCATATATGATATAATATTAATGTATGTGATTATTGTATAATTTAATAACAATTATTTCACCATTATACAGGAGGTTAAACTACCCTCGACCAAGGAAAATTACAAGGTAAGTGTTTATCTCACAATCTCTTCATTATCTGAGGTTGTTTAAACGTAATTATCTAGTGTAACCTCTTTCTCATCCACATCCATGTTTCTTAGAAATGTATTTCAAATCATTGTTATAATTTTATAGACTATGGGTTAAATTTAGTTATACACTATTTTATGTTTTTATAAGATTTTTATAAAGGATTATTTCCATCGTTTTCCAAACAATGTCTTTTTTATCCTTTTCGATGGAATTATGGTAAGAATTTTTTTTAAAATTATACGTCGGGTGTTGTTATTTTCTGCCATTACAAAATCGTCGAAGCTTCCATTACAATCTTATAAAAATATTTTTAAAGTAAATGTTTTAATTTTGTTTCTTTTAAATGATTTCAAAAAAATATATATTTCTCTCAAATTGTTTTGATTTCATCTATGTCAACATCCTTTGATGGATTTTAATATTATTTGAATTTGATTTATTATGATACAAAACTTCCAAATTTTATTGAAGGACTTTTTATATGTTTTATTGTGTATGTGTTATTTTTATACCATTCATGGTTTACGGAGAAAGTATTGACATTTTGTATGCTAGTTTTAATATGAATGTTTATGTTATGTTTAAACCTGTTCATATGAGGATTGCATTGGAAATTATAAGTAACGGGTAGAGCCCACTATATATCCTCGATGCATCAGTAGGCCTCATGTGACAAACTAGTGTCTTGTCAAAAGTCCTTGACAAAATCTTATTTTTAGTCTTCGCATAAGGTCTTGACTATGTGGTTATGATAGTCTGGCATTATGCATTCTATCATTATAAAAGTGGATATTGATATTCCATGTGATTATTAGAGTAGTAGAATATCTATGTGAATAAGTAAATAGAATTGTCTCATTTTATTTCTTCCATATTATGCTGATGTTAAACATTAAAAGGATTTTGTTTTAGTCATACATTTCCTTACATTTTTATGCTTATTTATGATTGTTTTTTCTATATTGTTATCCTTACTGGGCATCTGAGCTCACCTCTTTATATGTTTTATTATTCCCAGGATGTGAAGAAGTAATTTATGAATGACCTGTATAGATAGTATGAGGGGATATGAGTGTGCTCTATGGAGACAATATATTGTTTTCGTTTTAATTTTATGATATAATGTAAGACTTATGAATGTATCTAGTGATTCCATGGATACTAAACTAATCGGTCCTTCGTGACATGATCTTTGTGATCATGCCAATGTTATGTAATAATGCACCGACTTCAGGTAACTGGGGTTATGGCGTTACAAATTCATTAAAAATTTATTCAATTAAATAAAATATTGTTTTTTAAGAAAATTTTCATAAATATTGACATGAATGAAAAATACACTCGATCAAAAAGAGATTATTGATTATATTATATTTTAATAATTTAAATTATTTATTATATTGTAAAAGAAAATAAAATTTAGAATATAACATAGAAAATTCTTCTATATGCAAGTTATAATAACATTTATTAAGTTTTTGAGGATATATTAAAATATTACTTTGATAAAGAATATATGAAATTCTAAAATAAATGACATAGTAAAATAATTTTTTCTTATATCATTAATTGTAAATAATAACCACATGAAAGATTAAACATTAAAGAAATAAATTAATCAAACAAAATAAATTTTCATTCATTTTAAATAAATTAATGAGGCCTTATATTCCCCACTAATAATAAAATAGTTTTGTGATAATAAAATTATGTTAATTAAGTGGAAACATAGATGATATCTTTTTCCACATTCTTCCATATAGATGAAAATTGTATAAACTCGAGTATTATAAATTTGAATTTATTATACTTATATACAAGAACCATATATTATAATAATAACTTATATGATAAACAAATAACGTTTTATCACTTGTTCATTAACAGTCACTCATTATTATCATTATTTTTTGTGATAACTATAAAGTTTTAAAATTTATGTTTTCAATGTGGATGTTTGATTTATTATAAATAGTTTATAGTTTTATCTTATATATAATCATATTAATTATATATATATATAATATTTATTCATCACATACATGTTTTTAGAAAAAATCTTGAATGCTTGTCTTGTAAAATTAATTTCATCACTTCTTGGAGACTGAGGTTGTACATATCCATGAGTGACATTATCAATTATTAATTTCTGAAAAAATGAGTAATTATATTGAATCAAAAAAATTTCTAATAAATAATATGTAATTATTATCATATATATACATTATAATCATCATTATTATAATTTAAGTGAAGCACTAATGGAAAACAAATAACAATTTATTATGAGGTGGTATTCCTACCTTCGCAAGCGCAATTCTTTTATTTATCATATAATCTATAATGTGATGTATACATATTATTTCGTCAACATAATAACATTTTAGTATAACATATAAACTTTTTTTTATTAAATTTAAATTTTTAGTAAATTTTTATGATGTTAAAAGAAGGCGTAAAAAATAGAATTTTTATGATGAATAATTATCTTAGAGGAATATCCTTTTTATCACTTTTTCATGAGACTAGAGTTTGTATTTTTCTAATACTAGAAACACTATAACATGTATAAGGATGTTTTATGGGATTTTTTTTTTGGCATTTGGAAGAGACAAATGGCTTCCATGTTCTCACGAATTTAGGGGAGGATACACCCTTTCATTTTTATGGGTGAGGAATGCTTATAGTTTTCTCACGTTTTAAAATATTATTAAGTCACATTATTGTAAATTTATCACCAACCTGAATCATATATATATATTTTTTATTATGTAAAAATATAAATTAAAATATCTGATATGTTATAAGGATTTTTTCATGTCATTATAACCCATGTAGTTTAAGATTAATCCTCCCGATATTCTTATTTAGACCTTAACCACAGTAAAAAATTAATAATATTTTTACACATTATTATTTACAAAAAATTTAATCAGTTCATTAAGAAATATAAATTATGATTATTAAAAATATCGAGTCATTTTTTTATATTCAATTCATAATAGGCATGTATTAATTCCAAATAACTATACAAAAACATGATAAAAATGGTTCTTCCTGAAATTAATATTTTAATAATAAGTCGAGCATACATTTAATACAAGACTATTTGAAATAACTACATGGATTTTTCATAAAAAAATTAGATATATAATCTATATATTTCATTTCAATAATTCATTACTAAATAATCTATTAATTAAAAAATTCAAATAAATTAGTTGCATAAAAATATTTTCATAAAAGAGAAATTTATTACCTAAAAATGATCTTGTATTTATTTAAATCAAAATAAAAATAAATAAATGGTTAATTATAAATATTATTAAATATTATTATTAATAAAATAATGAATATTTAAACATTACATTTCCAATTATTCTAAAAATATTATTTCTAAAAAATCCATAAAAAATCATTATCATCTAATTTTAACCAAGTATTTTAGAAATTGATATTTATCACATCAAATTATATTTATAAGGCCTTAATATATTAAATATTACATCGTATTATAGTTTTGACTAAAATAAAATATTCAATTACTCAAATTTAATCATTGGTGTTGCATTGGTTATGTGGTTTTCATCTCAATTGCATGAATCCAAATTCTAGAGTCTCTATAAAGATGAATTATGGATTCTTATAGTGATGTTTGGTGAACAATAATGATTATAGTATCATGAATTGTTGAATCTTTGAAATTGGCTTGAACTTGAAAAAATTATGAATACATTACCAATTTAGGACCTTGAATATTGTTGGTTAGTATTGATGGCTTGTGTATTTGTGATGAGGGTAGATACCCTTACAATATATGGTGAATTTCATACCTTTAAGTTTATTGTGTGTCTTTTGTGTGATATACATTGTGTGTCCCTCGATATTTCATACCATATATGTGGTTAGATACTAGTCATTGGTATTTTTAACTTTCTAACCATATTCATTACTATGTGTTTCATTACATGGGTATTATTTCACATCCTATGTAATAATAATTGTGATATATTTACCATCATTATGTTTTACCTTATTCATAATGTTTTATATATAATCTTTAACCTCAATTTCATGGTTTAGGTAGATAGGTGGCCCTCATTGACTTATATTCCCAAATATTAGGGGAGCACCAATGATAAGACTTATAGCTGATGGCTCCTGATACATGATGAATAGTTAAATGCTTAGTATGTAATTATACCATGTGGGAAAAATACATCAATCGAATGTGGTCCATATACCAGTTTGATGTTTCAATAGGGGAATTTCCTTTTCTATTTATAGAGTTATATTTATTTTTTACAAACAATGAATTCAGGCCATCAGAAGAGGGAAGCTATCAATTAGAAACTATTATAAAATTTTCTTATAATAGGCCATTGAGGTATTCCTAAAGTTTTCAAAATGTATTTAAAAAAATTTAAGTACTATGTCACATGTCATGATCTTTGTCATGGGATATCTACATATGACATACTTATATCATGTTGTTGAATTAGGTAGAACCGAGGTTTGTGATAACAAGGTTCTTGCATGATCTCTCTGTACATGATTTGATATATTCATGTATTAGAAATTAAATTTCCATTATGAAATACACCAATATATATGTTTGTGAACTTGTGTTAAGGATTAATTAGAAGTGTACATCGAGTTTCATATTCACACCATTCATAGGATTCTTAGTCTGTGTTATAAAAATCATGATCATGGACAATGAGAAGGGGAAGGTCCTAGAAATAGGTTTCTAAGGAGAATGGTGTCATGATACATATTCTAAAACTATAAATACTCTAGATATAATCTACTGACACTTTCATTTAATTCTCTCTAAATATATTTTTTATACTTGTTGACCAGCCACACAAATTGTTCATTTAGTTATTAAAAAATGACTTTATAATACATCTATTATATCATCATATTCATTTAATTTTCTATAGTAATATTATTTGTCTTATATATTTTTTATATATACTAATGTATAGATATTATTATTGAGGTTACATTCTTCCCATGATATCTCTAGACACTTTCCACTAGATGATAGCCTCTTCCTATTGGGAGGTGTTCTTGACACCATGTGTAAGTTTGGATTTAACTCAGCGATTTAGGTTTCTTTGTTATATAATAAATCAAATATGTTATTATATTTAGAAATATTGATGGACTATATATTATTAGATCTAAAAATTAATCATTTTCCCACAAATAAGAAAATCATATATATAAAGGTTATAGAAGATCTTTGTAACATCATGTTAATTATCAGTCAAGTGTGTGACTCATTTCATGTGGTAAACATTACCAAGAAGTCATATATAATAAATTTAATGGATGTTATATTCTTAATTAATTTGAATCATAGTAAGGGGATTTTAAACCATTTCATTATAAATTAATATAGGTTATTTTTATCAAAGTAATAAGAAAATTGAATAGCATAATCAACTTATCCAATTGAGCTAATAATCAATGGTATATCTATTAAACAATGGTGGAAAATTAGATATCCCTAAACAATCACCTGATCATACACACATGTGAGATGCTTTTCATAAAGTTTTAATATTGATATTATATTCAAGGAAAAAGAATTTATGTGTAAAATGCTACTCGAATTTGATTATTATGATGTGTGTTGATATCTATCCCAAAACACCATTAATGGGAAGAAGTGATATGTAATTTTAATTAATTATTTTAGTATTATTTAAGGGATAATGAACATCATAAAATATTTAATGGTTTTCAGTTTCATTACTCATTATTTTAGTAATTATAGAATGATTCTATGGTTGAAGAGTATGAAATATTTTTAAGATGACACAGCAGAGTTCAAAAATCTCTACATATAGGATTATAATGTTAATTATGGGATAAGAAACAATGTTTTAGTGGAGACAAATCCTTAGAAAAATGGTGCAGTTGAGAAGAGAAAATGAATCATAAATAACATGTATTGAAAAACTCAAATCGAGGGATACTTACAAGTGATATTTTGTAAATAAGTTGTACTGTCAGCAATATATATGTCCAAACTATTTTTTATTAAGTCTAGTGGAAGAAAATATTCCATATGGGATAGAAAATAATATTAATCAATTGTTTAAATACTATTAAATAATTTGATATAAGTATTTCATTATCAATAAGAAGAATCACAATTATTTTGAGCCTTATTATATAAAATAATTTTTATGGCTTCTCAGTTATGAAAATTGCACATAAAATATTTAACAAGTTGCTATGAATGGTTTTTAAAATAAAGACAGTCATTATATCATAAAATTTGTATATTATTCATAAAAATAATTATAATTTTCTTGAAAAATGGATAAAGTGGTTAATAGATTAGGGGAGTACAACATGATATGGAAAATTTAAAATAAGTTATTAAAGATGTGTATAATTAAGTTTTTACTATATTTATTTCAAAGACGATGAGTTAAGAGGAAATTATTATTAATAATATCATTGGTGATCAAAAAATTCTAGTTGAAAAAAGGGATTGGTGTATCATTAAATAACATTTTCATACGATAGGTAGATCCAAAGTTCTTTTAATAAGCTTCCTGGAATGAGAATTGGGTTTTATTGATGAATAAATAGATTCAAAAATTGGAAATAATAGGGAATAAAATATTATTTTTTTATATAAAAATTAGATCATCATCAGGGTATAGTTGGTATTTGTAGTAAACTAAACAATAATGGGAATTAATTCAACACAATATCATGATTGGTGTGTAAGGGATGCTCCCAGGTCGAGGAATGTCATTTTTATCATTTCCATGGTTAGATGAAATTAAAATACTCTTAGATATATAAATGAAAGTAAAATAAATTTTATATTAGATGTATGTAAAATTACAATTTTTGAATTGATTTCTTCGATAGGGGGTGTACATTAAACCACTTGACCGTTCATTTTCAATTTATATCTAATGAAAAATATTTTCTAATGAAGGTTGTTTATGGGATAAGGAAGTAACCCAGAGAATTTTATTCTAGATTGCATAATTAATTAAAGATGATATATTTTCAATATGTAGGAGTTGATTATAATATATTTGTTAATATATAGATTTATCAGAGTATAATGGTGTTGGTATATGTCGATGATGTAAAAATTAATATATCAAAACAATAATAGTAAAAAAAATCATATAATTTATGAAGAAGAATTAAAAAATGTTAATGATTAAAGAACATTCATTTTTACTTTTTCAATTGTTTATATAATTAAGGAAAATTATATAAAACTACAAATATAAATATTTGAAGGTGTTTCTAAAAAATTTCATAATGTGTTATTCCACAGAGATGAAAACTCGGGTTTCAAACTAATAAATGTTGTAATGATATGAATATGTAAACTAATTAAATGACAACAAATATTGATATATATTTTGAATAATTATATAAATAATGGTTTCATGACCCAACATTTGTTTTCATTGTGTCTAATGAAAATTGTTCAATGATATCACAAATAATTCAACCATCTTCAAGATAGAAATATAAAAACATATATCAGAGGACCAGATGGTTTTGATTTGATTCAAATTAAAATATCATTACAATATTTATTTATAAATATATATTCAAATTTGGTCATTTTAATAGATTATAATATATTCTAAATTAGTTGGTGTGCTTTTTATTAAACGATTGTGAATTTCATGGAATTCCAATCAAAAAAGATGGAAATACACTGGGACTGTAGAAGATGAATATATTATGGATACTCAAGATTTCATGAAATTATAGTTGAATATCAAACATATTTAAGACATGGGAATTAAAAATATCCCTTCAATTAAAAAAATTGGTAATTTCTATGTAATTATATAAGAAAAAATCCATTTAATCACTCATGAAAAAGCACATTTAAATTTAGAATCACATTACAAAAGAAAAATTAAAGAAAGGGATTATTATGTAGATATATGTGATTGTAATACTATAGTTTATAGTCATTATAAAATATAACATTCAAAAATATGAGTCTAAAAGGATTCGGTGAGCACTTGATGACCAGTAAACCCCCCTGAACAAAAACATTTTAGAAGTGGAACCACTACTCCCTACGGTATATTGGAAATTTTACTATGGGTAAATGAATATTAATTTTCAATTAAATTCTATTAAACAGTTACATTTTGGTTCATATAAAATTGGGGAGATTTATTTTTCATTATGGGTAAGATTTTTCTAAATCCTTTAATGTGGGTTTTTTTGTAAGGAAAACTGATAGGTTTTTCATTTGGAATCAGGGTTAGAATGGTTGTTGGGAGAGTTAAAAAAAATTTAATTATAGCTCCTCGACCCTAGATACCAAAAGTCAGTGCATTATTACATTACGTTTTCCTGATACAAGGAATAATTTCCCGAAATACCAATCAATTTAGTATCCTTAATTGTACTAGATACGTTTATAAGTTTTACATTACATTAAAAAATGAAAAAACTACAACATTGTCTCTATTGACCAAATTCATTTCCCTTAGAATATCCCAATAGGTAAATCATAATATACTTTTTTGCATACTGGGAAAGATAAAACATAGAAATCGGTGAGCTTAGATGCTCAGTAATGATAACAATATAGAGGAAAGAATCATAAATAAACATAAACATTTAGGGCAATGTATAATACTAAAACACATTCCTTTTAAACACAAAATTCAACACAATATGGAAATATAAATCAAATAATTCCATTTACATATTCAGATGGATATTATACTAGTATAATAACCACATGAAATATCAATAACCACATTCATAATTAAGTAATACATAATGAAAGACTTGATAACCACATAGTCAAGGCATTTTTCAAAGAATTCAACTAAGATTTTATCAAAGCCTTGTAACAAGACACTAGATTGCATAATTAAACCTACCAATGCATCGAGGAGCTATAGCGGGCTCTACCCTTCACTTACTAAGTCCAATGCATTCATCATATGAAAAGGATTAAATATAACATAAAAATTCATATTAAAACTAGCATATAAAATGTTAATACGTTAACCATACACCATGAATGGTTTATAAAAATCAGATCTGCAGTAAAACATAACATAACTCATTCAATACAATATAGAAGATTGAATCATAATAAATAAACCTCGATCAAGAATAATATCCTATAAAGAAATATGACATTGTTTAAAATGATCAGTAAAACATTTTGAGAGAAATATCCATTTTTCATGAAATCAATTCAAAAGGCACAGAATTTATAAATGAAGTCATTTAAATTATATTTTTTAATCAACGTGTCCCATACCACCTTCAAAATTTAGAAATGAATTAAAATTTTAAAACATTCATTTCCATAAAAATAAATCCTTATATTCACTTTGAAAACAAGATCATTAATTAGAATGTTTAAGAAGAATAAATCATTAAAATATTTAAAATTATATTTTAAGGAACCCTTAAAAATAATACTTTTGAAAAGTATTTTAGGAAACATGGTCAGGGATAATAAATATGTCCCAATAAAAACATACATGTAATCAATATCAGATAATAATGAGATTTAGAATTTACCCTTACCTATTATATTTACTTGGTAGAGGGTAGGTTAATATCATGTATAATAGTGAAATCATTTTTATAAAATTATAAAAGAATCATATACATTAATATGATATCATATATAATATTCTAATGTTACCTAGTTATTTATATTTTAGTAGTATCATCGTTTCGGGTGTTAAATGAATCGTTTTCCTTTATATGATTTGTAATAAAAGTCATGTATGTTATGGATAGGATGTATCATATTCATATCCAGAGTAATATCAAGACTTTAAGCATTATTTTTTATCATAAAATAAAATTTATTCTTGAATGGTTATGATGGTGAATTGCATCGCATCGTGTCGTGGAGACCATAAGTTGTACATATGCACGACCGAAAATATATTTCTTTTAATGGTGAAAATGTATATAATATGATGGTATATCATATATAAATAATCATTAAAATGTTATATTTATTATTTAAATCATTTATACTCATTTTTATACCCATCCAAATAATGATGTGTTTGAATAACAAACTACACCACGACGTGGGGACGGTAAGCTGTACGTATGCATGTATGGTGACTTTGTCAATAATAGGATGGGTAGAATAACAAATATGGTTGTACCGTATTTATTATAACAACACATTTTGTATGAGGTACTGATTTATTATTATTTTTTGAACCTACAAATAAAGAGGAAGATGAAGAATAAAAGGACTTGAAAGAGGGTGGTGAAATTATTACCTCATCTTTAGGTGTTTTCTTTTGAGTTGATAAAAAGTGCTCCATTGGTTAGATTTATGATAAAACTAAGGTCTCTAGGTTGATTTTAGGGAATTTTGGAGGATATTTGGGCTACGTTTGTCCCAGCTAAATGTCTTTGGAGTTGTGATTTTGAGAGATGGGTATGTTTTCATTTATTAGAGGGGTGAGTGTCACTTTAGGAAGAGAGTAAAATATTAATTTTTTATACAATAATATTTTGTTTCTAATTGCCTAAAATGAATTAATTTCAAGCTATAGGTGGTTATGGGTCTAACTCTTCTCAACCAATAGGTTTTCGACAAGTTTAGGTTACCATTTTAACCTTATCTTTTATATTTAACTATTAGTTAAATAGTTTATCTTTTGTTGTGTCTTCTTCAATTCTAACACTGTATTGTTAATAAACATACTCTAAACGTCCATGGGAACCTCAAGTGGTTCATTAATAACATATATAATATTATTTAAGCCCTTTTTTTATGCTAATATTTTCAGGAATATTATATCAACAAATAATATAGTATTTGTTTTAAAAACTAATTTATGTAAATTTTGACACTATTTGATATTTTGTTTTTGTGGTTTTCATAAAAAACTAAAAAATTAGAAAATATTTATATAATAAACCATAACATGTCATATTAACAATTAAAATTAGTCAATTAAATCAAAACATTTAAATTCGATTTATTTTATTATTTATAATATAAACTATTTTAATATTTCATTAAAAAGTTAATTATTGTGTCATCATTGTGTCATAAATAAATTTAATTATTTATCTCAAAAAATTATAAATAAAATTACATTGTGTATTAAATTAATTTATATTTCTAATGAATATTTATATTTGAATTTATCATATATATAACCCTATATCAAAAATATTTTAGTTACTAAACTTTGAATTTAACACTTTTAACTCTTATTTAAATATAATAATAATAAATGTCCTAATCTAATCCATGTAAACAAAAAGGATCATATTTTATTCCTATGTTTGTATCATGAAATTTTGAATATTTTAAATTGGCTTTAATGAGAAAAAATTATGAAGACATTTCCATTTATGGACCTTGAATATAGTCGGTTAGTGTTGATGGATTGTGTGTTTGTGATGAGAGTAGATACCCTAACACGATATGCTGCATTTTTAGCCTTTTGGTTCATTGAGTGTATTTCATGTGATATATATTTCATGTTCCATGATATTTGATACCGTATATGTTGTTAGATCATAGCAATTGGTATGTTTAACTTTCTATCCCTATTCATTACTATGTATTTCTTTACATGGGTATTATTTCATAACCTATGTAATAATTATTGAGATATAATTTCCATCATTATGTTTTACCTTATTCATATAGTTTTATATATAATATCTAACCCAAATTTCTTGGTTTAGGTAGATAGTTGTCCCTCATTGACTTATATTCCCACATAGTAGGGGGAGCCCCAATGATAAGACCTTTAGATGATGGATCCTGATACAGGATGGATAGTTAAATGCTTGGTATGTAAATATACCATGTGAGAAAAATACATCAATGTAGTGAGGTCCATATACCGGTTGGATGTTTCAATGGGGGAACGTCCTTTTCTATTTATGAAGTTGCATTTATTTTTACATACAAAGCATTAAATCCATCGGAGGAGGGAATGTATCCATCAGTAACATCTGTAAACTTACCTTATAGGTGGTCATGGAGGTATTCCTAAATGTTTCGAATTTTATTAAAATAAATTAAAGTACTGAGTCCCATGTCATTATCTATGTCATGGGATAACTAATTAGGACTTGCTTCTATCATGTTGTTGAAGTAGGTAGAACCGAGGATTGTGGTAACTTGGTTCGTGGATGATCTATCTGTATATGATTTGATATATTCTTATATGAGAATGGAAATTTACATTATAAAATACACCAATATATATGTTCTTGAACATTTGATAAGGATTAATTTGAAGTGTACATCGGGATTCATATTCACACCATTCAAAGGATTATTATTTTATGTTAAAATCTCTATATCATGGACATTGAGAAGGGGAGTGGACTAGAAATATGTTTCTAAGGATAATGATGTTATCAGACATATTATAAAATAGTAAACACTCTAGATAGAATCTATAGAAACATTTATTTAATTATCTCTAAATAAATTTTTTATATTTCGTGTCTAACTCCACAAATTGTTCATTTGGTTTTTAAAATATGAATTTATAATGCGTCTATTATATCATCATATTCATTTGACTTTCCATATAAATATTAGTTTTCATATATATATATGTAATTATATACTAGCATATGGATATTGTTATTGAGGTTATATTCTTCCCAGTATATGTCTACACACATTCCACTAGATGACCGCCTCTTCCTATGGGGAGGTGTTCAAGACACCATGTGGATGTTTGGATTCAACATGGTTAGTTAGGTAGTTTTTATCATATAATAAATCAAATGTGTTATTATATTTTGAAATATTGATGGAATAAATATTATTAGCTCTAAAAATTTCACATTTTCCCCCAAATAAGAAAATCATAGATATAATGTTTTTAGAAGGTCTTAGTTACATCATGTTAATTATCAGCCAATTTTGCGACTCATTTCATGTGGGAAACTTTACCAAGAAGTAACATATCGTCTATGTAATAGATGTTGTCTTCTTCATGAATCTGAATCATAATAAGGGGATATTATAAGTTTTCATTATAAATTAATATAGGTGATTTTTATCAAAGTAATAATAAAATGGATTAAAATAAACAACTTGTCCAATTGAGCTAATAATCAATGGAATATCTATTAAACAATGATGGGAAATTAGATCTCCCTAATAAATCACATGATAATACACAAACATGAGATGTTTTTCAAAAAAGGTCTATTATTCAAATGATGTTCAGGGAAAAGGAATTTATGTTGAAAAAGCTTCTTGAATTGGTTTATGTTGATGTGTGTTGATATATATCACCAAACCCCATTAATGGGAAGAAGTGATATTTTCTTTTCATTAATGATTTTAGTATTATTGAAGGGATAATGAACATCACAAAATATTTAATTGTTTTTAGTTTCATTACACATTATTTTAGGAATTCAAGAATGATTTTATGGATGAAGATTAAGAAATATTTTTAAGATAATATAGTAGAGTTCAAAATTTTCTATGAGTATGATTATAAAGGTAACTATGGGATAAGAAACAAAGTCTTAGTTGAGATAAATCCTTAGAAAAATGGTGTGGTTGAGAGGATAAAATGAATCATAAAGAACATGTCTATAAAAATATTAATTGAGGGATAATTACAGTTGATATTTTGTAAAGAAGTTGAAATTTCTACAGTATATGTTTCCAACAAATTTTTTTATTAAGTCTAATGGAAGAAAATATTCCATATGAGATAGGAAAAAATATTAATCCATTGTTTAAGTACTATAAAATCATTGGATGTAATTATTTCATTAACAATAAGAATAATCAAAATAATTCTGAGTCATATTATATAATATAATTTACATCGCTACTCAGTTATAAAAATGACACATAAAATATTTAATACGTTTCTATGAATGCTTTTAAAAATTAAGACAGTCATTATATCAGAATACTAGTATATTATTCCGAAAAATATTTTAACTTTTCTTTAAAAAAGGGATAAAGTGGTGAATATATTAGGGGAGAACTACATGATATGGAAAATTAAAAATAAGATACTAACGATGGGAATAATTATGTTTGTACTACATTTATACAAAATAAAATGAGTTAATAGGAAATTATTATAAATAATATCATTGGTGATCAAATAATCTAGTGAAAAAAAGAGATTGGTGTATCATTAAATAAAATTTTCATATTGAAGGTAGATCCAATGTGCTTTTAATAAGCTTCCGGGAATGGGAATTGGTTTTAAGTGATGAATAAATACATTAAACAAATTAAAAATCATAGGGAATAAAATATTATTTTTTATAGAAAAATTAGAACATCGTCAGGGTATAATGGGTATTTGTAATAAAATAAATAGCAATGGGGAGTTAATTCAACCCAATATCATGATTGGTGTGCAAGGGATGCTCTCAGGTTGAGGAATGTATTTTTCATCATTTCCATGGTTAGAATAAATTAAAATACTCTTAGATATATAAATGAAAATAAAATTAGTTTTATATTATATGTATGTAAAATTAGAATTTATAAATTGAGTTCTAGTATAAGGGGTGTACATTAAACCACTTGATCTATATTATTCAATTAATATGATATCAAAAAATATATACTGAAGAAGGGTGTTTATGGGTTTAGGATGTAACCTAGAGAATTTTATTCTAGATTGAATAATTACATATAAAAGATAGGTTTTCAATATGGAGTAGTTGAGTATAATATCTAACTTAATATTGATATTTGTTAGTGGATAATGGTGTTGGTATATGTTAATGATATAAATATTAGTGGATCAAAAAAATAATAGTAAAAACAATTCATATAATTTATGAAGTGGAATTAAAAAATTTTAATGATTAAATAACATTAATTTTTACTTTTTCAATTGCTTATATATGTAGGGAATGTTATATAAATCTACTAATCTCAATATTTGAAGGGGTTTCTAGAACAATTCATATAATTTTATTCCAAGGAGATGAAAACTCGGGTTTCTAACCTATAAATGTTTTAAAGATATGAATATGTAAAATAATTCAATGTAAACAAATAGATACATCTTTCGGAAAATTCTATAAATAATGGTTACACGACCCGATATTTTTTTTTCAATGTGTCTAATGACATGTCTTCAATTATATAACAAATAAATCTACATTCTTCTAGATAGAAATATATAAAGATATATCATAGGACCAGTTTGTTTTGATTTGTTTCAAAATAAAATATCATAACATTATTTATTTATAGATATTTATGCAAATTTGGTCATTTTAAAAGATAATAATATATTCTAAATAATTTGGTTTGTTTCATATTAGGGGATTGTGAATTTCATGGTATTCCAGGAAAAAATATGATAATACACTGGGGGTTGTAGAACCTGAATATATTATAGCTACTCATGATCTCATGAAATTATAATTTAATATGAAACATATTTAAGACACGGTAATTGAAATGATGTATTCAATTAAAAAAATTGGTAATTTATATGTCATTATATAAGAAAAAGTCTATTTAATCACTAATGAAAAAACACATTTAAATCAAGAATCACATTATAAAATAGAAATTAAAGCAAGGGATTGTTATGTAAGATTATGCTATTATAATACCATAGTTTATATACATCATAAAATATAACATTCAAAAAGATGAGTCTAAAAGGAACCTGTTAGCTCTCGATGTCCAGCAAACTCCCTAAACAAAAACATTGTATATGTGGAACCACTACTCACTGTGGTATATTGGAAATTTTACAAGGTCTGGATGACTATTAATTTCCAATTAAATTCCATTAAACAGTTACATTCTAGTTCATTTAAATGTGGGGAGATTTATTTTTCATTAGGGGGATAATTTATCCAAAACCTTTAATGTGGATTATATTGCAATGAAAACTGATAGGTTTTCCATTTGGAATCAGGGTGAGAAAGGTTGTTGGGAGAGTTATAAATATGATGATTATAACTCCTCGACCCTATATACCCATATTTAGTGCATTATTACATAACATTTTCATGATACAAGGAATCATGTCCCTAATGACTGATCAATATAGAAGCCTTAGAAGTACTAGAAAATTCATAAGTTTTACATTACATTAAAAAATGAAAAACTACAACATCGTTGCCTCCATTGGCCAAATTCATATCCCGTAGACTATCCCTAAAAGTAATCCATATATAATTATTTGAATCTTGGGAAAGATAAAACACAGAAATGGGTGAGCTCAGATGCTCAGTAATGCTAACAATATAGAGGAATCATTCATAAATAAATATAAACATTTAAGGCAATATATATGACTAAAACATAAGCCTTTTAAACACCAAAGTTTACATCATATGGAGAAATAAATCAAATAATAAAATTTAATTATTTACATGAATAATCTACTAATACAATAATCACATGAAATATCAATAGCCACTTTCACAACAATGGAATACATAATGCACAACTTCATAACAACATAGTCAAGGCATTGTGCCAAGACTCCAAATAAGATTTTGTCAAGGCCTTGAACCAAGACACTAGTTTGTCTAATGGGACCTACCATTGAATCTAGGAGCTATAGGATGCTCCACCCATCACTTAATATGTCCAATGCATTCATCATATGAAAAGTTTTAATCATAACCTAAACATTAGTATTAAAACTAGCATAAAAAATGTTAATACATTACCCATACACCATAAATGGTATATAAATATCACATCCATAGTAAAACATATCATAACTCATTAAATAAAATATGTAATATTGTATCCTAATAAATCATCCTGGATCAAGAATAATATAATTTAATGAATTTTGAAATAATTTAAAAATAATATTAAAACTCTTTGAGAGAAATATCCCTTTTTCATGAAATCATTTTAAAAGTCAGAAAATTTATAAAGGAAGTCATATAAAATATATTATTGAATCAACATGTCTCACACCACCTTGAAACTTTTTAAATTAATTAACATTTTAAAACATTCATGTCCAAATAAATAAATCCTTAAAATCATTTTGAAAACAATCACATTAAGGAGAATGGTTTAGAAAAATAAATCATTAAAATATTTAAATTTATTTTTTGTTGTTGAAGTAACCCTTAACAATAATCCTTTTGAATACCCTTTTCTAAAACATGGACATGGATAATAAATATGTTCCAGTAAAAAAATGCACATAAACAATCTCAGATAATAATGATATTGAGGAAGTAAACCTTACCAAGTACATTTCCTTGGAATGGGGTAGGTTAACATCAGGTATAATGGTGAAATAATTTTTATTAAATTATACAATAACCTTATACATTAATATGATATCATATATAATCTTCTAATGTCGCTTTGTTATTGATATTTCAGTAGTATCATCATTTCGGGTGTTAACTGAATCGTTCTGTATTATATGCTTTGTTACGCAAGTCTTGTTTGTTATGGATATGATGTATCTTATTCATATCCAGAATAATATAAAGTCCTTAAACATTATTTTTAATCATCAAAATAAATTTAATCGTGAATGGTTACGATGGGGAATGACATCTCATCACGTCGTGGAGACGGTAAGCCGTACGTACACATGAGTGACAATATATTTCTTTTGATGGTGAAATCATATATAATTTGATGGTATATCATAAATAAAAAATCATTAACATGTTATATTTATTATTTACATCAGTTATACTCATTATTATACCCATCCAAATAAATAAGTGTTTGAATAAGAAATTACACCACGACGTGGGGACGGTAAGCCATGCATAAGCACGTATGGTGACATTGTCATTAATAGGACAGATAGAATAACAAATATGTTTGTACCTTATTTATAATAACAACCGAATTTCTAGGAGTCACTGAGTTATTATTTGGATTTGGAAACAACAAAGAAAGAGTAATCAGAAGAAGAAAATGACATGAAAGAGGGTGTTGAAATTATAAACTCATCTTCGAGTGTTTCCTTTTTGAGTTGATCAAGAGGGCTCTATTGGTTGGATTTATGATCCAAGTATGGTCTCTAGGTTGATGTTAGGGAGTTTGGGAGGATATTCGGGCTGTGTTTGGCCAAGATAAATGGATTTTGAGTTGTGATTTTGAGAGAAGGTGATGTTTTCATTTATAAGAGGGGTGAGGGTCACTTTTGGAATAGATTAAAATATTAATTTTTAATACAATAATATTCTATTTATAATGTCTTCAAATGAATTTATTTCAAGCCTTACGTGGTTATGATTCTAAATCATCTTAATTAATAGGTTTTAGACAAGTTTAGGTTACCATTTTAATCTTATCTTTTCGATTTAACTGTTAGTTTAATAGTTTATCTTTTACCTTTTCCTCTTCAATTCTTACATTGTATGGTTAATAAACACACTCTAAATATCCATGATAACCTCAAGTGGTTCATTAATAACATATATAATGTTATTTAAGCCCATTTTCTGATCCTAATATTTTTAGAAATATTATATGTACCAATAATATAGTAGTTGATATATAAAAAATTATGTTAATTTTGACACTATTTGGTATTTTGTTTTTGTGAAAGTCATAAAAAACTTATCAGATAGAAAATATTAATATAATCAACCATAAAATTCCATATTAACATTGAAAATTAGTCAAATAAATGAAATATGTTAAAATCTATTTATTTTAGTATTTATAATATAAACTATTTTGATATTTCATTAAAAAGGTAATTACTGCATCATCATTGTGTCATAAATAAATTTAAATATTTATCTCAAAAAATTATAAAAAAAATACCATTATGTAGTAAATAATTTTATCTTTCTTATGAATATTTATATTTGAATTTTTCATATATATAACCCTATATCAGAAATGGTTTATTTAATAAACTTTGAATTTTACACTTTTAACTCTTCTTTAAATAAAATAATAATAAATGTCCTAATCTAATCCATGAGAACAAAAAGGATCATATTTTATTCCTAAGGTTGTATCATGAATTTTTGAATCTTTGAAATTGGATTCAATGTGCAAAAATCATTAAGACATTACCATTTCTGGACTATGAATATAGTTGGTTAGTATTGATGCCATGTGCATTTGTGATGAGCGTAGAGACCCTTACAAGATATGGTGCATTTGATTCCATTTGGTTGATTTTTTGTCTATTGTGTGATATATATTGTGTGTTCCTTGATATCTCATACCGTATATGTGGTTAGATTCTAGTCATAAGAATGTTCAACTTTCTATCCTATTTCATTACTATTTATTTCCTTACATTTGTATTATTTCATACCCTATGTAATAATAATTGTGATATATTTACCATTATTATGTTTTACCTTATTCATATAGTTTTATAAATAATATGTAACCTCAATTTCATGGTTTAGGTTTATAGGAGGACCTCATTGACTTATATGCACACATAGTAGGGGGAGCCCCAATGATAAGATTTATAGATGATGGCTCCTGATACAGGATGGGTAGTTAAATGCTTGATATGTAATTATACCATTTGGGAAAAATACATCAATGGAGTTTGGTCGATATACCAGTTTGATGTTTCAGTAGAGAAACATCATTGTGTATTTATAGAGTTACATTTATTTTTAACCTACAAAGCATATAGCCCATCGGAGGAGGGAAGGTATCCATCTGTAACAGCTGTAAAATTCCCTTATAGGTGGTCATTGAGGTATTCCTAAATGTTTCAAATTGGATTTTTAAAAATTGAAGTACTCAGTCACATGTCATTATCTATGTCATTGGATGACTACTTATTACATACGTATATCATGTTTTTAAAGTAGGTAGAACCATGGTTTGTGGTATCTTGGTTCGTGCATGATCTCTCTATATTTGATTTGATATATTCTTGTATGAGAATTTAAATTTACATTATGAAATACACCAATATATATGTTTGTGAAATTTTTTTAAGGATTAATTGGAAGTGTACATCAGGTTTCATATTCACACCATTCATAGGATTCTTAGTTTATGTCAAACAAATATAGATCATGGAAATTGAGAAGATGAAGGTCCTATAATAGGTTTCGAAGGAGAATGGTGTTATGAGACATATTTTTAATGAATAAATACTCTAGATAGAATCTACATACAATTTCATTTAATTATCTCTAAATATATTTTTTATACTTGTTGACCAGCCACACAAATGGTTCATTTGGTTTTTAAAATTTAACATTACAAAACATCTATTATATCGTCATATTCATTTGATTTTTCATATGAATATTAGTTTTTTCTATATATATGTTTTTATATACTAGCGTATGGGTATTATTATTGACATTATATTCTCCCCATGATATATCTAGACACTTTCTACAAGATGATAGCCTCTTCTTTTTAAGAGATGTTCTTCACACCATGTTGATGTTTGAATTTAACTCAGTGATTTAGGTTTTTTTTGTCATATATGAAATATAATGTGTTATTATATTTTGAAATATTGATGGACTAAATATTATTAGCTCTAAAAATTACACATTTTCCCACAAATAAGAAAATCATAGATATAATGGTTATAGATGGTCTTAGTCCCATAATGTTAATTATCAGTCATTTATGTGACCAATTTCATTGGGGAAATATTACCAAGAAGTCACGTATCATCAATATAATGGATGTTTTATTCTTCATGAATCTGAAGCATACTAAAGGGATATTAAACCTTTTCATTGTAGTTTAATATGGGTGATTTTTATGAATGTAATAAGAAAATATATTAGCTTAATCAACTTATCCAATTGATCTAATAAAAATGGTATATCTATTAAACAATGATGGAAAATTAGATCTCCCTAAAAATCACATGATCATACACACACATGAGATGTTTTTTAAAAAAGGTATATTATTCAAATGATGATCATGGAAAAGTAATTTTTGATGAAAAAGCTACTTGACATGGTTTAGGTTGGTGTGTTTTGATATATATTACCAAACCCAATTAATGGGAGGAAGTGATATGTTATTTTACTTAATGATTTTAAAAATATTGAGGGTATAATTCACATCACAGAATATTTAATGGTTTATAGTATCATTACTCATTATTTGAGGAATTCAAGAATGATTCTATGGTTGAAGATTATGAAATTTATTTAAGATGATAGTGTAGAGTTCAAAAATATCTATGTGTAGGATAATAAAGTTAACTATGGGATAAGAAAAAAAAGTCTTAGTGGAGATAACTCCTTAGAAAAATGGTAGGGTTGAGAAGAGAAAATGAATCATAAAGAGCATGTCCAGAAAAATTCTAATCAAGGGATACCTATAAGTGATATTTTGTAAAGAATTTGTAATGTCAGTAGTAAATATTTCCACCATATTTTTTATTTAGTCTAATGGAATAAATTATTCCATATGAGATACGAAATAATATTAATCCATTTTTAGGTACTATAAAATCATTGGATGTAAGTATTTTATTATCAATAAGAAGAATCACAATAATTTTGAGTCTTATTATATAAAATAATTTCCATGGCTACTCAGTTAATAAAATTGCACATAAAATATTTAATAAGTTGCTATGAATGATTTTTAAAATAAATATGATCATTATATCATAAAATTAGTATATTAATAATAAAAATAATGACAATTTTATTGAAAAAAGTGATAAAGTGGTGAATAGATTAGGGGAACAACAACATCATATGGAAAATTCTAAATAAGATAGTAATGATGGGAATAATTAATTTAGTACTATATTTATACAAAAAACAATGAGTTAATAGCAAATTATTCTAAATAATAGAATTGGTGATCAAATAATTATATTGAAAAAAGTGATTGATGTATCATTAAATAAAATTTTCATGTGATAGTTAGATCCAAAGTTCTTTTAATATGCATCTGGGAATGAGAATTAGGTTTAATTGATAAATGAATACCTTAAACATAATGAAAATAATAGGGAATAAAATATTATTTTTTTATAAAAAAATTAGAACATAATCAGGTAATAAGGGGTATTTGTAATAAACTAAATAATTATGGGTATTTAATTCAATACAATATCGTGATTGGTGTGAAAGGAATTCTCCCAGGATGAGGAATGCCTTTTTCATCATTTCCATGGTTAGAAGAAATTAAAATAATCTTAGATATATAAATGAAAATAAAATCAATGTTATATTAGATGAATGTAAAATTATAAATTATAAATTGAGTTCTTGTATAAGTGGTGTACATTAAACCACTTGATCTATCTTTTACAACTAATATTATATATAAAATATTGGCTGAAGAAGGTGGTTTATGGGGTAAGGAATTAACCTATAGAATTTTTTTCTAGATTGCATCATTACTTAATGATGATAGGTTTTCAATATGGGGGACTTGATTATAATATCTATGTTAATATTGAGATTTATCATAGGATAATGGTGTGGGTATATTTTTATGACATAAACATTAGTGGATCTAAACAGTCATAGTAAACATAATTCATACAATTTATGAAGTACAAATGAAAAAATTTAATGATTAAAGAACGTTAATTTTTACTTATTCAATTATTGATATAAGCAATGAAAGATATATAAATCTACTAATCTAAATATTTTAAGGGTTTTTAAAAAAAATTCATAATATTTTATTCCAAGGATATGAAAATGTGGGTTTCTAACCAATAAATTTTGTAAATATATGATTATGTATAATAATTCAATGTCAAAAAATATTGATACATATTTTGGATAATTCTATAAATAATGGTTACATGACCCAACATTTTTATTTAAATGTGTCTATTGACATGTCCTCAATGATATCAAAAATAAATCCACCTTCTTATAGATATAAATATAAGATGATATATCAGAGGACCCGTCGTTTTTTAATTGTTTCAAAATAAAATATCATAAAAATATTTATTTATAAAAATATAAGCAAATTTGATCATTTTAACATATGAGAATATTTCTAAATCAGTTGGGGTGTTTTTTCATAGAGGATTGTGAATTTCATGGAATTCCATGAAAAAAGATGAGAATACACTCGGGGCTGTAGAAGATGAATATATTATGGATACCGAAGATTTCATGAAATTACAATTGAATATGAAACATATTTAAGACATGGGAATGGAAATAATGTCTTCAATTAAAAAATGGTAATTTATATGTTATTATATAAGAAAAAATCCATTTATTCACTCATGAAAAAACACATTTAAATCAAGAATCCAATTATTAAAGAGAAATTAAAGCAATGTATTATTAAGTTGAAGTATGTTATTATAAAACTACAGTTTATATATATCATAAAATATATCATTAAAAAATATGAGTCAAAAAGGAATCGGTTTGCTCTTGATTTCCAGAAAACCCCCCAAACATAAACATTGAACATGTGGAACCACTACTCCCTATGGGATTTTGAAAATTTTACTAGGTGTGGACGAATATAAATTTCCAATTAAATTCCATTAAAAAGTTACATTTTGGTTCATTGAAAAGTGGGGAGATTTATTTTACATTAGGGGGATGATTTTTCAAAAACCTTCAATGTGGGTTTTATTGTAATGAAAACTGATAGGTTTTCCATTTGTTATCAGGGTGAGAAAGGTTGCTGGGAGAGTTATAAATATGATGACTATAACACCTCGACCCTAGATACCCAATGTCGGTGCATTATTACATAACATTTTCATGATACAAGGAATCATGTCCCGAAAGATGATCTATTCAGTAGCCTTAGAAGTACTGGATACATTCCTAAGTTTTACATTACATTACAAAATAAAAAAAAACAACATTGTCTCCTTTTACCAAATTCATATCCCATAGACTATCCCATCTGTTAATTCATAATATACTTTTTTGCATATTGGGAAAGATAAAAAATAGAAATGGGTGATCTCAGATGCTCAGTAATGATAAAAATGTAGAGGAAACATTCATAAATAAACATAAACATTTAAGACAATGTATAAGACTAAAACAAAATTATTTTAAACAGAAAATTCTACATAATATGTCAATATAAATAAAATAATTCCATTTACTTATTCACATGGATATTCTACTAGTATAATAATCACATGAAATACCAATATCCACTTTCATAATGATGGAATACATAATTCAAGTCTTCATAACCACATAGTCAAGGCCTTGTGCAAAGACTACAAATAAAATGTTGTCAAGGCCTTGTGCCAGGACATTAGTTTGTCAAATGAGACCATCCAATTCATCAAGGAGCTGTAGCGGGCTCCACCCGTCACTTACTATGTCCAATGCATTCCTCATATGAAAAGGATTAAACATAACATAAAAATTCATATTAAAACTAGAATACAAAATTTAAATACCTTAACCATGCACCATGAATGGTTTACAAATATAAAATCCATAGTAAAACATATCATAACTCATTAAATACAATATGGAAGATTGTATCATAATAAATCTACCTCGATTGAGAATAATATCTGGTAAAGGAAGTTAACATAGTTTAAAATGATCAGTAAAATTCTTTGAGAGAAATATCCCTTTTTCATTAAGTCATTTTAAAAGTCACCTAATTTATAAAGGAATACATTTAAAAGATATTTTTGAATCAACATGCCCCATACCACCATGAAACTTTAGAAATGAATTAATATTTTAAAACATTCATGTCCAAATAAATAAATCCTTCAAATCATTTTGAAAACAATCACATTAATGAGAATGGTTTTGAAGAATAAATAATTAAAATATTTAAAATGATTTTTTGTTGATGTAACCCTGAAAAATAATCCTTTTTAAAACTATTTTATGAAAAATGGACATGGATAATAAATATGTCCCAGTAATAACATAAACATAAACAATCTCAAATAATATTGATATTGAAGATTTAGCCCTTACCTAGTACATATTATTGGTAGAGGGCAGGTTAACTTCATGTGTAATGGTGAAATCATTTTTATTAAACTATACAAGAACCATATACAGTAATATTATTTTATATATAATCTTTTAATGTTTCTTTGTTATTGATATTTCAGTAGTATCATCGTTTTTGGTGTTAACTGAATCGTTTTCATTTATATTAATTGTTACTCAAGTCATGTTTGTTATGGATAGGATGTATCTTATTCATATCCATAAAAATATAGTCCTTAAACATTATTTTTAATCATCAAAAGAAATTTAGTTTTGATTGGTTATGATGGGGAATGACATCTCATCGCATTGTGGAGACGGTAAGCTGTACCTACGCACAAGTGACAATATATTTATTGTAATGGTGAAATCATATATAATTTGGTGGTATATCATATATACATAATTATTAACATGTTATATTTATTATTTACATATGTTATACTCATTATTATACCTATCCAAATAATGACGTTTTTGAATAACAAACTACACCACGACGTGCGAATGCTAAGACATACGTACGCACGTATGGTGACTTTGTCATTAATAAAATGAATATAATAACAAATATGGTTGTACTGTATTTATAATAAGAACAAATTTTGTAGGAGATACTGCAATATTATTTTGGTTTGGAAACAACAAATAAAAAGGAAGAGGAAGAATAAAAGGACTTGAAAGAGGGTGGTGAAATTATTACCACTTCTTCAGGTGTTTTCTTTTGAGTTGATCAAAAGGGCTCCATAGGGTGGCTTTATGGTCAATGTAAGGTCTCTAGGTTGATGTTTGGGAGTTTTGGAGGATATTTTCACTGTGTTTTTCCTAGTTAAATGGATTTGGAGTTGTGATTTTTAGATATGGTTTTGTTTTTATTTATAAGAGGGTTGTGGGTCACATTGGGAACAGATTAAAATATTAATTTTTTATTAAATAATATTCAGTTTATAATGGATTAAAAAGAGTTTATTTCAAGCCTTAGGTGGTTATGGGTCTAACTTTTCTCAACCAATAGGTTCTAGATATTTTATGGTTACCATTTTAACCTTATCTTTTAGATTTAACTATTTGTTATATAGTTTCTCTTTTACCGTGTCTTCATCAATTCTTACACTATATGGTTAATAAAAATACTCTAAACATCCATGACAACCTCATGTGGTTAATTAATAACATATATAATTTTATTTAATCGCTTTATCTGATCCTATTATTTTTTGGAATATTATATCAACCTATTATATAGTATTTGTTTTAAAAACTAATTTATGTCAATTTTGACACTATTTGGTATTTTGTTTTTTTGAAAGTCATAAAAAAATATCAACTAGAAAATATTTATATAATAAACCATAACATGTCATATTTACATTGAAAATTAGTCCATTAAATCAATACATTTAAATTCTATTTATTTTAGTATTTATAATATAAACTATTTTAATATTTTATTAAAAAGGTAATTACTGCATCATCAGTGTGTCATAAATAAATATAATTATTTATCAAAAAAATTTATAAATAAACTAACAATATGTATTAAATAATTTTATCCTTATAATGAATATTTATAGTGGAATTTATCATATGTATAACCCTATATCAAAAATTGATTAGTTAATAAACTTTGAATTTAACACTTTTAACTCTTCTTTAAATAAAATAATAATAAATGTCCTAATCTAATCCAAGTGAACCAAAAGAATCATAGTTTATTACTACGCTTTTATTTAGTCTAATTAAACTTATCCAATTGAATTAGGACATGTGTTAGGGTAATTATAATAACATTTTTACCTTTAATTACCCTATTTACTTTTAACTGTGGTAAATATAAACCAAAAGTTATTATTCACCAAAAATTATATTCATTGTATTGAACAAAATATTATTTCTTGATTTCAACCTTGTCTCTAAAAATTTGGAAATGAAACTCATGGATATGGTAATATTATCTTTTATACAAATTTGCAAATGCTACTAGAAGGTGGGTAAAAGATGGTAAAAAGTACAATAAAAATTTATTCACAAAATTTAATAATAAAATGACTTAAATGAATTAAATTGAACATATAAACGTATTATATATCTATTTTTACTTAAAATAAATCTAAAAAAGTATATAATTATTTAAATAAAAAGCCTGTTTCAAACAATAATGAAGTGTTTTCACTATTCATCAAAAATTGAATGTTTTCTGAAAAATACAAAAAAATTACCCTAAGATGATATTGATATTAAAAATTAAAAAATGAATTCCTTTTTACCTCATTAAAAACATATAAGTTTCATAAATTAATTTAAAATTATTTCACATTGTCAAAACCAAAAAAACGTGGGGTTTTTAAGTAAACATTATCAAAATATTGACTATTGTTTTTTTCAAATGTAAAAGTTAAATTACTTATAATTACCAAAGATGTATTAAAATAAAAAAATATAACATAATACTATATTTAAACCATTAAAATTAATAATTTATCACTATAAATTATTTTGATTAAAAAAGTTTTTATCAATTAAAATTTAGTATCTTCACAATTCATCAAAAGATGAAATTTATAAGAAAAGTACCTAAAATTTATCCAAAATAAATTTTGATGTACCAATTATAAAGAAGAATTTAATTTAATTATATTTAATATATAAAAGTTTCAAATATTTGTTTTTAAAATGATTCTCTATTAAATATGTGGTAAAATTTCATTTTTTGGAAAATACTTCTTTTATCTGAAAAATTGAATTTTTCCTTATTTTATGTCTAAGAAACAAAAAATATGAATATTAAAACTATATAGGATATATATTAAATTAAAAATACAGTTAATACTCTTCAAATCATCTTTTTTAATGGCTAGTTTGGTATGTTGTGGTGCCCTCAAACTCGTTGTTACGTTTAGCACAAGTTATTGAATTACATTGAAGAGATACCATACTATGAAATATTGGGTTGTTAATTTCTCCCCTCCTTCAATAAATTTCATAATCACATTTTGTAATCTTTATTTGAAATTAAAAGGTTTAAAATAGAAAAATAGGTTTGGGGAAAACCCACATCGGTAATTGGGTTTATGAAATTTAGCCTTAATACGAGGGAAAGAAAAACTAAAAAGTCACCACCAAATTATGATCTAAATTAGGAAACTATTTGTTGCAATTATAGTCACGTAATTGGAGAAAAAATGTAATTATTTATAAGGATTGATTGATTTCATCAATCAAAAACAACTGTAAAATTGAGGTCATCAATGCCATCAATCTATGATGATTTGAAATTTCTTCGGTTCAGCAAAACATAACAGATTATGATAACACATTTTTAGTTTTAATATCCATTACCTAAAGTTTAGGAATTAATTTATTCATATAACATGAAAAAAATACTTGATATGTAGATTTTCATCCTTTAACAAATTTTTACCACACACTCATCTTTCACTCTAAATGATGAGTATTCAAGATAACTTGGTCAGACCATAATTTATAGAATAAACATACAGAGAATCACATAATTCACAAAGGATGAACTATATATTTCTCCTTCCATTATAGATTAACAAAAATAAAAATAGTTTGTACAAGATCAGATGAACCCCAAAGAGGATAATCCATTATATAATTAAATACTAATAATAATTTCTAAAATTAATCTAAAAATACCCAAAGTTCAATAAATAACAGTCAATAAAAAATTGTCCGTAAAATATTTTAATATAATCAAAACTATGATTGAAACCCAAAACTCAGATGAATTTGATTATGTAATATTCCATATTAAATTGTATCTCTAAATAATATCGACTAATCTTAAATTAACATACTTAAAATTAATTAACTTAATCACATAGTATCATTGATCGGTTAAAAATTTCAATAAATAACCTAAATCAGTATAAGTCCACAATAAAAACATAAATAAAAATACACCATTACACTTCAAATTAAAATCCCACAGTATTCTATTATCCTTAGGCATTTAGTGTCCACAATATAAAAAACATCTTCCAAAAAAAAATTTATCACATAATCACCAAATCATGTTCCTATGTTAAGGATTTACATTTGATAAACATAAGATCCCAAATCAACTTACTATTGATCAATAAAATCATTGCATTGTAAATAATTAGTCATACCAACTAGGGACATCATGTAGTCTATTGGTAGGTGATAGATCCTAGTCGCACATTGGTTGTGGGTTCGATTCCCCTATCTTTGTCCGACCTGACGGGTTGTCACACGGTCTGCATGTTGTCCTTTTTGAAAAACTATATTTTATAAAATTCCCAAAATGAGATAAATTCCTCAAAATAACCATAACAAAATTTCACCACAAATTTTATCTCATACCTCACATTTTCATTACAAAATTTAATTTCATGGAATTCCCTCATATTCAGGGATCATGTAAACCAAAATGGTTATTTATAACTATATCCAAAATAAAAAATTTAATTCTTCCAAAAGATTCATCATCCCATAACAAACTAAAGGGCTACACATACAAGAGAAATGTCTTCCAATGTAATCCCATCAACAAAAAGAACTACTACGATTAAACATTTCTCCTACCATTTATTTCAACATTGGTTAATTCTTGACTAAGAGGTTATCCTATTGAATAGGGAATTCACTCTGGTAATGCCTAGGTCCCCTTCGTTAACTACAATTGACTATAAATGGATTCTTTTTATCATTTTTATTTTTTTCCATAGCACTCTTCATTTTTCCTCAGAAATTCTTTACTTTATGTCCTTCTTTCCCACACATAAATAATTTCTATATTCTATTGAGACACTTTACTAGGTTCCTCATTCCACATTTCCTGCATTATGGGAATTGAGTTTTCATTTCTCCATGGTCTCCACAACCGGAGTTCTTATCATCCACCACCATTATACTATTTGTTGAGTCCGGGAGTTGGTCAATATATATGTTGTTGAACATATTTTTGGAAATATTTTTTGGCCTGAACATGATATCTTTTACACCTATCAATATTCCATTTTGTTTCTCGTTTCCCCCACCATGCCATCCTTGTAATTCATTTTCAATAGTATTATGTCTTCCTTTGAATCTAGACATTGACAAACACAAGAAAACATAGTGTGAGTCATAAAATCATTTAGGAAATATCAAAACACCATATTTTCAATCCAAAACACATTATGATTAACCAAGGTTATTTATTGTCATCTTATATTAAAATCCTTAAATTATGTTTGTAAAATAATGTGAATCATGTTAAGAATATCCTCTAGGAGTGTCGTAAACATGAGTGTAGCATGGCCCGTTGTCATGTACCAGGATACCCTGGCTGAAGCCCAAAACGCCTTGTCGGAGTTTTCAATACTGGGTTGATATATGCCAAATCCACCTCTATCTGCTTGTATCTAGACATGGATGTATTTCTTAGAAAACCCACATAATATTTACATTACCAATATTTTTGGATGTTCTTCTACACTAATCCTCAATGTCTATCATAGGGTTGTGTTTTCTAATCATATTTTTTCAAAATATGGCTTCCAATAATTATACTAAAAATCCTATAATACCAACTATAATTCCCCGAACCTAGTTATGTAGAGTCGATGCATTATTACATAACTTTGGAATCATATAATGAATTATGTCCCAAAAGACTGATCAGTTTAGAAGCATTGGATGTACTAGAATCATTTATAATTTTTTCATTACATTTGTCTTGGATCAGTTTCGAAATGACCAACGGTTCTGTATCCAGTATTTTGTGGACCTTCTTTCCAAAGGTAGGTGTTCGTTGTGTGGTTTGACCAGCGATGCTTATGAACTCACATTGGTCGAGAGGATGGGAAGTCTGGCTCAGCGCACCCTTCTTTTGGGGGGAATTATTGCATGTTCTGGGACTCTCTTATATATTTAAGATGTATTAATATGTTCATGAATCATTTGATTATACCTGTGCATAGTATCCACAGATTAATCATGGTTGGTAATGGCCAGCTGGAAGTAGGTATTCAGAATCATTTTGGCCTGAGGATTACCATCCCTCGTTGGACTAATGACCTCGAGTAGTCTGGACTCACTGAGACAACACTGATTTAAAGCCTCGTTACCAGGCACTCTGTAGTTTATTGTCATCCAGGGGAGACAGATAACGACTTGAGCATTTGGATAGAACCCATGATATGGGCTTCCTACGTATCCTCATGAGAGGAATCATAATACACATAGCTCAGTTGGGTATGGGGCTTACACTCCAGGCTGCCCAGGGTTGGTGCGGTGAACTGGCATGAAGATATTCGGATCGACCGGTTGTTGGTCTTGAACCTCAGGAAGGTTTCCTACATACCCTTCCTAGGAGACAGTGATCAAAGTCCACGTAGTTCAGATTGGAGTGTTAGATAACCAATGTGAATGTGGACTCGGGGGTCCGATGGTGATTGGGCTTGAACCTCTTGGAGGCTTCCTACGTATCCCTGTGATGGGGAATCAATGTCCACGTAGTTTGGATGGGGATTGGGCATACGCTCTGAGGCAGCCCAAGGTAATGTATTGGGGCTTACACTTTGAGGAGGCCCAGGAGGGGATTGGGGCTTACACTCTGAGTCCCATAAGTTTATTTCATGCTCAATGACTACTCTAAGACCACGTGAGTCATGATCAGTGTGAGAAAAAAGAGTCAGCAGGGATGAGACGATCACGTCGCGAAAGGTGCGTCCGTGGGACGTGGAGTGGGGATTATGCATGGGGGAGGCCCAAGAAGTCAGGGATTACTCCGAGATGGATTCCCATGGAAAAAGCGCATTGGGAGAGGGGACTTGGCCCCAAAGAAGGACAGAGCATCACCCTTACCCACTACGCCCTTCTATGGTCATGGCCACGGGGATGTATGGAGGTTCATGGGGGCTTCCTTCGGTTGGGTAGTCCACCACACCCCCAGGAGGGGAGAAGTACCCCGGTCATAACAAGTGGAGAGGCAGAAAGGGGACTCCCGGGCTCGGACTCCGCATTACTGTGGGAATGTGAACCCAGGAATGCTTTTGGAATCCACTCAGGTGTACGAGCAACCCCTTCCCCCTCGCTTACCATGGGTATTTGAACTCAAAACAGCGCGCCGATGCACCAGATGTTTAAATCACACGAGTCTGACGGCTCTAGTGGTGGCCTCGACTCAGGGTCTATGAATGGGCCAATGAGGGGGTTGTAGAGGAACGGGCCAGATTGGAAGGATTTTATCTGGCATGAAGAATGGTAACTCTAAAGGATCTGGAGGGCCAAACAGATATATGAGTTGTGGCGACCTTCACGTAGGGAGGTGCTACGTGGGTGGAGAGGCGGTCCGCGAACGAGGGTGGTCCGCGGACTGCAGGTAATTTCACGAACTGGGGTGGTTCGCAGCTTGGTGGGCATCCCGCGAACCATGGAGGACAAGGGAGGCACTGATTGGGGGTTTGTTGGTCAGGTATTTTCCCGCGTAGGAGGTTTCCATGCTGTGCGACAGATCGGAAAAGGGGCATAAACTCCCTGGTCTGCGAGGAGTGCATCCTCGGAGGGGCCATGGTCCGTGGTATTCTTTTCTTTGTTATTTTAAGATTGCAGTTCACCAAGTTGTTTTCTGATTTCAGATCTTTATTAGTTAACTTCCAACTTTATACCTATTCTGTTTTTTGAACTGGAACGTTGCTCGGAAATCCTAATCTTCTTCCATTGAAATCCATCCACCCAAATCTTCTAGATCTCTAAAATTGCCTCCTCTGCTCTTCCCCCTTGATATCCTTTTATAGAGTGCGGAAAGGGATGTATTTGTGGCCATGCGACACCTTTTGTGGAGGCCCATGACTAGAAAACATGTTTATGGATGACTTGGTCAATTCGCAACTCACGGGTGTATTGAATGCACCACCCCCGCGAACCAAACTAGCTCGGGGAGTGCTTCGCGTTCGCACAGGGTTCCACCTCCATTATTCCAACGACAGCAAATGCGGCCTGGGCCGGTCGACGCGGTCTGTGGCTGGGGTGGTTCGTGATGATAGAACAACTTGGCACCTATCTTGCATCGCGCCCATGGAGGATCTCCGCCTCCATTCTGCAAATGACTGTGGTCCGCGGAGGGGGTACTTCATGGAACCGGCCGCAACCAGTTATCATTGGACCGGTCTTTAGACCGGTTCAGCTTGTTTCTTCCTTTGAGTATTCTCCACACTTTTCCCCAATTCTTTCTGGGGAAATTGGGTAGAATCTCCCTTGGATTAAAGGGGATTCTCATTTTCCTCTATAGATTTTTAAGAACCCTATAAATTCCCCCAATCTGAATGGGATCCAATCGGAACGAAGTGGGGGTCATTCCGCTGTATAGTGGTCCTAAAACATGGATGCTTTTCAGTAGGGGAGTGGACCTAGTAAGGGACCATGCCTATAAATATGGGGGTCTTTCCTTTGTCTTTTACCTAATTTTTCATGAAATCAGATCTCTCTCACTCATTCCTTCGTGAAACTCTTAGACCGCAAACCAGATGCTACTTCCACAAACCATTCCTCGTTCGCGATTTCCTTTACCCACTGACCACTCTCACAGCTGTGAACTAACACTTTTAAATAATTAGAAATTATGTGAGGATGGGCTGCGTAGGAACTCACTCCGCAGTTTCGCCTTCCAGACTTTGAAAATTTCTATGTCTTCCAAACCTAATTATTTAAATTCGGGATTAAGAATCTGTGGAGCAACCTGGTTCGTGGTTTTCTGGCCAATGCTCTATGGGCCAGAGTACTGCAGACCATCTTCCGCGGAGGGTCATCTCACGGGATGTAGCCATCGTGAACCACATTTTGAGGCCTGCTTGCAGACCTTGTCATGAAGCCTTCTTGGACTCCTTTACCATATGTTTGGTATTTTTCATATATTTTGTTATTCTGGACTAACCATTTTCCTAGTTTTCATAATGTTGGGAGAAAATATGGTTCCCCCTCATCCTACACACTGGCCTGCTACCGATCCTCTCTGAATTGGTTTAAATAGACGTTCATTTATGATTCGTAGAGCGGAGAGCATAAAAAAGGACCCTAGTCGGTCCATCATTCCCAACGAGGGAGTCATGAAGGACATTCTCTCTCCTGATCTCCTAGGTTATCCACTATCAATTTGACTTCCACTTTACAGCTTCGGTCTTCGAGACGACGTCCCTATCCCTCCAACTTCATCAAGTCTTTCATCTCCTTTCTTGAAAGCATCACCAGAGTGAAATCACGTGAACCTTACATCATTGGGGGAGACGATCTATGATGCTGATATGAAAGACAAATTCATTTTGAGAGGCTCTGTTTGGACCCAAAGAAATCAGTACGCACAAGACTTCTCTCAAAAAGTTGTCCTCATGATTTACCCCTCCATAATCCACCTTTCTCGAGTGGAACCTGAAACGGGGTGGATTTTAAGGTGGGATATGCGGTCTCATGTGATTTTCTCAAATGACTGGGCCTGGGCCTTCTAGGTCCATCATCATTGTCAGGAATATCCTGAGTCGCTGGAAGCAGTCAATTTGTACTCTGCAGTGTGGGCCTCCCAATTTGTTGTTTACCCACAATATTTGATCCTACCTGACCTACTCAGTCACTGGTGTTCAAGCACTAATACATTCCACCTTGTCCATGGTAAATTTGGCATTATATTGTGTGAAATATAACAATTGGTAGGGATTATAATTATTGTTGTTATGTATGATGATTTTTTTTCCATTCCTGACGCATGGGATGACATCGAACAAGTGCCTTCGTTGGCAAGGGATCTACTAGTCATGGAAGAGCGGTCACTAGGTCAGGCCTTGCATGCTAGCTCTCTTATTCCCTATAGCACCTAGATAGGGTTATTTCTGAACACCAATAGTCATGTGTCGATGATTAAGAACCCCAGGACTCATCCTTCTCAACAGTCACGAACCATCCCAGGTTCCTACTAGTCGGTTCTGGAGGCAGGCGACTACCTTTCATGGGGTTATGAGGTGCACACTGGTGTGCCACCTATGCTTAGGATGGATGGTCTATTTTCCATGTTTTTGAGCGGGTGGATATTCCCTTCATAAGATATCAACCCAGGCATCAGGGATTTCACCTTGACGATGGAAATTGATTTGGTAGAGTGTTTCTCAGTGAAATTGGTCGCACCCACTCTGGCTCATATTTACCAATTACTGAAAAACATGCAGGAGGGTGTGTCACCCTACAGTCTGAGTGGGCCATTTCAATTATTATACGTCTGTGTAGCAGATCATTGCCACTGTTATGAGTATCTTCATAACATAGTCATCTCACTTTCTAACTTTCGTCCTACCCTGCTTCATATAGTTGTGGTTTGCTTGAAGTCCCTCGGTTTTGATGAAGTCATCGAGATTTTGAGTGAATTCTCCCAGTTTGCTTTCGCTCCATACCCCACCCCTTCTGGCATCGTGGTTGAAAACTGTAGGGGGATCCTAGAGGTGAATTATTACATGATTTCACTACGGGATGGGTTTCTCTCTGCACGTATTGACATGGTTTCTCTGTGAGAGTTGTATGCCCCCAACATTTTTCCTGCCAGTTTCGTTGTATGAAACTCTACGTTTCTCTTCCCCCTCCACAGACTAGAGTACTGCACCCAGAAACTCTCCATCAATGGTGGATAATGCTGATATGGGATGGATCTGAAACATGAATCCCCTTGCCTGGCATAAGGGCGGCTTCCATCCTATCCTTGGAGTACGCAAGAATGTGGGTAATACATTACCCTGATGGGATGTGGGGGAAGGCTGTCCGGCAGGATCCCAAATCAGGAGCCATCGCAGCTTATGTGCCTACCACACCTTCCTCATCGGCTCTGAGAGCAGACCGACTTATGGCTTTTCGGTCAAAGAGACTCTGGGGATTTTCCTCTCCATGCCCTTCTACGGCCGAAATTCAGACAGACCACACCCTTTTGGACAAGGATGAGGATGACCCTGTGGCTTCAGGTCCCAGCAAGACAATTCATGAATTTTTTCCGACTGATACCGGACATAGCAACTTGATCCCCAAGCCTGAACTGCGGTTAGAATATTCAGACCTTCCAACTTTGGAACCATCTTCAAGTGTGCATTTGTCTGCGCTGATCGCAATTCCATACTTCATCCCCATGCCACCTATCGAGGACACCAAAGATCATCACGTCATGGTGGACCACCGAGCAGTGCACAAGTGGTCCTGGCCATATATTTGCGATATTTTTGCTGAAACTCCTCTGGCTGTGATGGAAACTATAATTGAAGCTCTCCGACAACTCTTACTGGGTTTGGGTTCTGGTGGCTTTGACTATCGGTAATTTCATTTATTTCTTGCCAGGTTGTCATTGCACGTGGGGAAGTTTCCGCTGGTGAACAAAATCTTTCCCACCTTGCAGCCTTTCATTGCGGTACCTGAGCCCTTGAGGGGATAGGATGAAGCTATATCAGGCGATAACACAAGAGGCAGGCTCTCAAGATCAGGCGACTTCCCTATCTACCGAGTTGGGGGAATGCAATTCTCGAGTAGCGATGTTGAGGGATCAGTTGTCAACTCTGACTGGTAACTTTGAAGCCATTAGGAAACGAAAAAATGATCTCCAAACAATAGTGGGTCATACTCATTCGGTGGTCGAGGTGGATTCCAGGGAGAGGGTCGTGCTGGCGCAGACTTGCAACATCCTCCATCGCATGATTGCCGATCTGATGGAGAGTGAGAGCCAGGATTTTTGTGATGATCAGAACCCTTCTTGTAAACTCTTTTATGCTTACCCCACTTTAATTTCTTTTTTTTACTTTGAGTGAGAGGCCAAAACTTTTGGAAATCCCCCCATTTCTGTTCCAACAGAATACAATCTTTGTCGCCAGAAAAATTATTGCATAAATAACAACTCACTGAATCAGAATTAATCATAATTCGGGAAAATATAAACAAAATCAATATTTTTCCTAGATCATAGGATCCAGTGAGCATAGTTTGACTATTTATTTGGTTTTTTAGATAGAACCCACAAATTTTTGGTCTTTTCTCTTAATACCCTAATTTTTTTTAGGCCCAATCTGTGTGGGCCCAGCAGGCATGGACCGACTTTTTCTTAGGTCTCCCTTTTTGGGTTTTTGGACTAACAGGATTTTCCCATCTTTTTGTGAGCGGTTTAATGTCATTCCAACATGAATATCTTTACTAATGTTTAAGGTCGAACAACTTTGAGAAGACATGGTGGGGCGAGGTCCCCAATGAGTTTTGGTTGATAAAAAGATGTCATGATAACCTTCAGATGCACGTGGGGGAGAATGTTTAGATTTGAGTGACATGTAGGGCATGTCTCAAGTCATGGGAGCCATATCAGCGTCCAGAGGTAGGAAGAGAATCACCTAAAGAAATCGTTCCTTTGGTAGACGGGCCAGGGGCAATCAATATGTAGATTTGCTGGGGGCATGGTATGCATAGTCATGAAAAGGTGTCCTTAAATCAACTACTCTCTATTTCTGATGGCCTAAGTACTTCATGGAATTTTGGAATATGGAAACCACCATGGGTGGCTTAGAGAATTATGAAAACCACCAGGGGTGGCTCAGAAAAGGGTGTGTGACATCTGAAAGGGTTTGAGAACATCTCTATTAATTAAAAGTTTGGAAGAAAGGTCACCGACCTACACATTTAGTTAGGGTGAAGGATGGTTGAAGCTTGGAGTAGTTTATATTTAGGTAGCTAGGACATTATCCAGAATGGAATAGATTCTCCCAGTTCTCGGTAATCTCTACATAGACAGTCCTCCATATTCAAGAAGGGTAATGAAATTTGCTGGTAAAATTTAGCTCAGAGGGTTCCCAAATCACAGGATGTGCATGGGGGATCAAAGGCCAAGAGGCGTATGGAGAGAAGCATTGCCGAAGTAAATCTAGCCTTTGGTAGATGAGACGGGGGCGATCAATATGCAGAGCTGCTGAGGGCATGGTATGCATAGTCATGCAAAGGTGTCCTTAGGTTAATGATTGTATTCTCCCGATATCCTAGAAACATTAAGGAAGTATGGGATTCGGTACCACTAGGGGTGGTTTACAAGGGTTCATCCTTTTCTGAGTACAAATTATGGTTAATGAGGAGAGGGTTCCTGGATATGGGAGAAACATTTGAGCTAAATTTCCTTAGAATGGGTGAAGTCATCCCTTCTCATGCTGGTGTGAAATGGTGGATTGTGCATGTCTGACCCCTACACTGAGGGATGGAGGAAAGCCTCCTTTACTTACTGAACCCATGAAATTATTGACCATGTAGATTAACATCATGCAGTAAAAACATATTCCGTGTAGCTTAACGTCATGTGGTAAAGATGAGGAGCATTATTAAAGGATGTTGTGCAATTTAACGTCATGCAGTGAGGAAGGGGGAATTTTTTTAACAAAAAAAAATGCTTGTAGTTGGGGTCATTTCCCTGGATGTTTATTGGATGGTCTTTGAAGCTTTATACCAAGAAACCGAGATGTTCCGTTTAGTTTAACATCATGCAGTAAGGACATAGTTTCAAAGAATGCTCTTGATTAGAATGTAACTGGGCTTGAACACCTCAGCATGCCCAAGACGTGGAGGGGGGGGGTCATTGGTGTAAATCATCGTTCTAGGGGTTCTTGGTTCAGGATAATTGATATGGGGGCTCTGAGGCCAGTAGACGTACAGATCTAGGAAGGGTATCTCCATAGGAAATATTGCCTTTGGTAGACAGGCCAAGGGCTATCGATATGCAGAGCCGCTGAGGGCATGTTATGCATAGTCATGCAAAGATATCCATAGGATGATAACTTTCCACTTCTGATGGTCGTGAATGGTTATGAGGATCTGTGATTTTCCAAGCCATGAAGGCTGTCATTTGGTAAGAAAATATCTAGACTTCTTGGGCATATTTGGCCCTGGTTGCTATTAAAGCTTAGAGAGCTTGGTGTCCTGATTTTTCTTGCATGCAAGGGTATACCATCACTCCATGCAGTTTAACGTCATGCGGTAAGGATGAAGTACTCCTAGTTTAGCGATCATAGAGCTCGTATCATTGGGTAACTATTGCTGCACTCACTCAAAGGATAACTAAGTTACCATGATCTAATATACTCTGAATAGGGTGGGGGATGATGGTTGTAAACTGTAAATCTGAGTTTTCCCAGATCGGGAGATATGGTGTGGGGGCTCTGAGGCCGGTAATCATATAGAGCTAGAAAGAGTACTGCCTGAGGAAATCATGCCTTTGGTAGACAGACCTAAGGCTATCAATATGCAGAGCTACTGAGGGAATGGTATACATATTCATGAAAAGGTGTCCCCTGGTTGATGACTTTCCACTTCTGATGGCCATGAATGATTATGAAAATTCGAGATTGCTCACAGTATAGAGTTTGGAATGCAAGGATAATGGAGTCCGAGTGTACAAGAAACATCTCATTGCAATTATTTGTTAAGTCAATGTAGCCTAGCCCTCACTTGATGTTTGTAGATGCAGTTCATCATGTGAACCATGGGAGTATACATAGGCTAACAAGGTAGGGATAACCTGGCAACATTTGGATGTTAAAATGGGGATGAACTTGTAAACCACTGTGCCATAAATTTCTAGATCGGGAGATATGATATGGGGATTCTGAGGCTGATAAGAGTACAGATCTAGAAGAGTATCTCCTAAGGAAATCTTCCCTTTGGTAGATAGGCCATGGAATATCAATATGCGGAGCCGTTTAGGGCATGGTATGTATAGTCATGCAAAGGTGTCCCAGGGTTGACAACTTTCCACTTCCGATGGCCGTGACTGGTTATGAAGATCCATAATTATCTAGGTTGAGGAGTCTGCTATTTTGAGAGGAAGAATCCAAATGCGCAAGGAGTATTTCCATCTTGTTTCTCTATATTTCTTAGGTGGATCATGACAGATTTCGTGTAGTTTTAACGACGTGCATTGAAGATGAGGTCTGTGAAGTTTTAACCTTGTGCGGCGAGGAAGAAAGGTATATATACCAGTGTTTTCTTTTCTTAGTGGATTGGAAGGGAGATAAGATCCCTGCGTTTATATATATCCTACGAGGGTAGAAATATTTCCATACGTATTTCCCCTTGGAATACACCTCCTGCATGAATGTTCCATACCTGGGGGAATGAGGGAATTTTTTAAATATTCTTATCTGTGCAGTTTAATGTCGTGCGGTAAGGATGAGGAAAAGACCCTGTGCAGGTCCAGTCTATACATGGGGGAAAGGGAATTTTTATTTTTCTTTGGGGATGGCAGGGCCAGGATGGGGGATTCTGGCATCACTACATATCTTGTGAGGGATGGAATCAAGCCGTACATAGTTCATTGAAAGAAGTAAACCCCGTACAGGGCTGGCTCGTACAAGGGGGAAGAGGGAACTTTCGATATTTCTTATCTGTGCAGATTAACGTTGTGCGGTAAGGACGAAGTCCATGTAGTTTTAACGTCGTGCGGTGAGGATAAAAAATGCACCTCGTGCAGATCTGGTCCATACACTGGGGAAAAGGTCATTTTTGACTTTCATTTGGAGAAGGTTGAGCCAGGGTGGAGGACCCTGGCGTCACTACGTATCCTGCGAGGTCAGGAATCAAGCCTCATGTAGTTCTATGAAATCTGTGCAGTTTAACGTATTGTGGTGAGGATGAAATATATACCTCATGCAGGTCTGGTCTGTACATGAGGGGAGAGATCATTTTTTAAAAAGAAATGTATGGGCTATGATGGGGAACCCTGGCGTCACTATGTATCCTAAGAGGGAAATAATCAAGCCTCACTTAGTTCTCTAAAATAAAATACACCCCACGCATGTATGGTCCATACACGAGGGAGATGGGGAACTTTTTTCTTATCCGTGCAGTTTAACGTCATGCGGTAAGGATGAGGAATACGCCCAGTGCTGGTCTAGACCTGAATGGGGGAGGAGGGCATTTTTTTGAATTTCTAGGCCAGGATGGGGAACCCTGGAGTCACTAATTATCCTTCTTGGGTAGGAATCAAGACTCACATAGTTCTCTGAAAGAAGTACACCACGTGCAGGGCTGGTCCATACACGGGGGAAGGGGATATTTTTTTTAATTTTATTCCATTTCGGAGTGACTGGGACAGGATGGGGATCCTGACCTCGCCACATATCCTGTGAGGGTTGGAATCATGACTCACGTAGTTATCTAATATACAACACAGCTCATGCAGGTCTGGTCCATACAAGGGGGAAAATGGGAATTTCTTTTATATTTTCTTATTCGGGTGTTGCTGGGCCTGGATGGGTATCGATGGCATCAATACCTATCCTATGAGGGTTGGAATCAATCCATATGTAGTTCTCTATAATCCGTATAGTTTAGGGTTGTTCGGTGAGGATGAAATACTCTTAGTTTAAGGTAATAGAGTTTGGACCATTGGGTACTTGGCAGTTATACATCATGCAGCGCGGACGATGGTGCTTGGCAGTTTCACGTCATGCAGTGGGAATGATGGTGCTCGGCAGTTTAATGTCATGTTGTGCGGACGATGGTGCTTGACAATTTAACGTCATGAAGCACGGAAGATAACTTCTTTTAGTTATCTATTTGAAATATTTCTTCCGAAATATCATATTTGTAGGAGCGGTGGTGAACTGCCCATCCATGGAGATCAGGGCCTATGCTCCATTGGTATAGATATTGTGTATAACGTATGGTCCCTCCCATTTGGGCTCCAACTTTGGAGGTTTATTTTCGGGTAACAGTGTGTTCCGAAGGACCAATACCAATTCTCCTTCCATGAATGAGTGAAGACAGACCTTTTTATTGAACGCTCATGAATTCTGGTTTTGGTATACTTTTAGATGGCGTAAAGTGTGCATCCCCTTCTCGTCTAGCTGTTCCCATTCGCCTAGCCGATTTTCCGATTGTTCATCATTGGATAATTGATCATAACTGGCAACAAGGAGTGAGGGTAATTGGAGCTCAATGGGCAGGACCGCTTCCGTTCCGTATACTAATGAGTAAGGGATATCCTGAGTAGCAGTGTGGATTATGGTTCAATAATCCCACAATGCATGGAGGAGTTTATCCGGCCATGACTTCTGTCTTTTTCCAACATTTTCTAGAGAATGTTGGACAGGGGCTGGTTCAATGCCTATATCTGTTCGTTGGCTACTGTGTTGTAGTGGGATGAGTGGTTAGCCTTGATACCGTATTCTTGATATAGTTTCTCCAATTCAGCAGAGCAGAAGTTGGTTTCATTATCCATCTGTATGGAATGAGGGACACCAAATCTGGTGATGATATTGGTTTCACAAAGCTGACAATGTTTCTCTCCCTTACTTCCTTGAGGCGTACAACTTCTACACATTTGGAAAAAAATTGGTTTCCGTGAGGTTATACTTCAGTTGTTTGGCTGTGGTGGGAGGATATGGCCCCACCACATCCATTCCCCAGACTGCAATTGGCCAGAAGTACTTAGCATGATGAAGTTACTCTGGGGGTTTATGTATGAAGTTGGAATGAATTTGGAATGAGTGTAATTTTATTGTAAAGTGCTCTTAATATTGTGCCACGATGGGCTAATAGTACCCAAGCCTTTGGACCTGATGGGAAAGCTTGGACCCTGGCTGATGTGCCCCACATACTCCGGAATGTACTTTATTCATGACGACAGTAGTTTCTTCTTCATCAATGCATCTGAGGAGGATTCTGTCAAGGCCTCTTTTGTAGAGGACCTCTTGCTAACATGTGCTTCCATATAGGAGAAAGTTGATTGCCCTTCTCCATATTGGCTCTCATTCAGACCTGTATAATGGTAGTTCTCCCCATTGAATGTAGTTTACAATGGGGGTTCATCCAGGCGGTGGTGGGAGCATATGGTTCAAGGATAGTTCTGACTTCGTGGATTTCTTCCGTCTTAGCTTGAACAAATGGCCAAACAATTTGATGATGATCAATGCTGAAAATGGTTTCATCCAAGTCTAGGTCGGCCAGGGATGTGGCCTCATTGGATAATGCATCAGCCTGGGCATTCTGAGACTGGGGAATATTAGTCAATGTTGGTTCTGTGGAGAATTACACCCATAACCCTTAGACATGGTCAAGTAGGGGAATCAGCTCCTCATTTTTAATTTCATAGTCACCATTGACTTTCTTGATGACCAGTTCCGAGTCACCATTTACCTTAAGGTTTTGTACTTGTTCCTAGAGTGCGAGCTCCATGTCCGTAATGAAGGCTTAATACTCTACTTCATTGTTCTTACATCCTTTTGACAGGAGGAAGGAATAAGGAAAGACTTCCTTTTCCAGGGACATGAGTATTATCCCCAAACCGATCTTTTTAAATTTTGGATCCTCCATCCTTTTCTTTATCAGGCTTCAGGATGCATCGTTGAAGTACATTTCCCATGATGGGAACTCCTCTTGAACCGAGAAGATGTCTTCATCAGGTAGTTCAGCGTCTGGTGCGGCAGTCCCTGTTGAAGGGTTCTCCGCCAGAAAATCTGCTAATTTCTGGCCTTTGATGGAAATCTGAGGCACAAACAAGATGTCAAACTGTTACAGTACGACTGCCCATCAAGATAGGTGCTCGGTCATCATCTAGCGGTTGAGAATGTACTTGAGAGGGTTACTATGTGAGACAAAATAGACTTCATGATGCTGCAGATAATATCGCAACTTTTGAACTGCGAAGACCATGGCCAAACAACTCTTTTCGATGTTTGAGTATCGAATCTCAACATCAATCATGGTTCGACTGAGGTAATAGAGATTGTTTTCACTGCCGGTTTCATTTTTCTGTGCGAGGAAGGCTCCCAGTGACTACTATAGGGCTGTCAAGTATACGATGAGTGGTCATTCTTCAACCAGGGGCATGATAAACAGTGGGCTTAAGAGATACTTATTTAAGCTTTCGAACACCTCTTTGTAGTCATCTGTCCATTGGTACATGACTCCCTTCTTCATTAACCTGGTAAAGGGAAAACATTTGCCTACCAGGTTGGCAATGAATCACCTGGTGTTGGCCAGGTACCCTTGGAATGCTCTCAACATGGTGAGATTATGTGGGGGGGGGGGTGGAAGGATGAGGATAGCCTTTTTCATTTCAGGGTCGACTTCGATTCCACGATGGCGGACGACGATGCCAAGGAATTTCCCTGAGGTAACCCCAAAGGTGCATTTCAAGGAATTCATATTCAGGCTATGGTGTTGATGTTTGTTGAAGATGGTCTCAAGGTCTGACAGGTGATCTGAGAACTGTCTGGACTTAAAAACAAAGTCATCCACATAAAATTCAAAAAATCTATCTAGGAATGTCTTAAAGATATGATGCATGGCATGCTGATATGTGGCTCCAGCGTTCTTGAGACCAAAGGGAATAACCCTATAATAAAATATTCTTTGAGTGGCCCTAAAGGCAGTGTATTATACGTCTTCTTAGGATATCATGATTTGATTATACACAGATAATCCATCCATTAAGGATAGATCCTCATATCCGGCCGTTTCATTGATTAATTACTCAGTGATCGGGACCGGGAAATCATCTTTTGGGAAATGACGATTGAGATCTCTGAAATTGATGCAGACGCAGATTTTTATGTTCTTCTTCTTGATGGGGACAATGTTGGCCAACAAGATGGGGTATTGGACCTCCTGAATGAAGCCCTGTTTGATAATCTTATTGAAAATAGCCTCTATTTTGGCAGCATGTGAGGGGTGTGTCCTTCTAGCGGCCTTCTTATAGCCCCAGTGGTCTTCTGGAAGACCTAGGTGATGCGTCGCCACTTCAGGATCGAGTCCCGACATTTTCATGTAATTCCAGGCAAAGACATCCCAGTGTTTCTTGAAGAAGGAGGTATATAACTCATGCTCCCCATGGGACATGGATGCACTAATGAGAGTGGGCCTCGGGTCTTCCTCAGTACCCAGGTTTATTTCCCTGAGATCGTCCACCGTGGTGGAGATACCTTCCTCAAATATAGGATTTTCATCCCTGAGATCTTCCTCCTCTTCTTCTCCCAAACCCACATCTTCTTGATCCGGTGCGGGGAGAGATCTTGACCCGAGCTCCTATGAGTCTAGAGGCGAGGCATTGTGGGTGTCCTCGCTCAAGTATTCACCCCCAAATTGAGGTTTGTCGGACGTTCCCACATTTTCATGCTCGGCAGTTATGGCTGATGTCATGAGGACAGTTGAGTTTGTGTCCGGACTTGAATCCCAACTCTCAATATGGTTGATATGTAGTACGTAGTCTCTACCAAGCTGGCTGAGGGGGTCATCATGAACCATTTCCAGACCATTTGGAGTAGGGATCCAGTCAATATCGTCGAGCGAAGGCTTCTTCTTCTATTGCGCATAAACCCCGACGTCAATATAGTGTGACTCAGATAGCTCAAAAGGGGCATTGTCGGTGTGTAATGTCACACTTTTCCCATTGATGTATTACTTGATACACTTGTGGCAGGATGATGGAACGGCCATGTGATTATGAATCCATGGCCTCCCAAGTAGGGTATTGAATTCCATGTTCTATCGGATCACCAGGAATTCCGATTAGGCCACAAGGTCACCAAAATGGGTCTTTAGCTTAATTTTTCCCATTGGCTTCTGTTCACTCTTGTCGTAACCTAGCAGAGTTGTGGACGAGGGTATTAAATCACCCTCACTGTATCCCAACATACAGAGTGTCCGTAATGGAAGGAGGTTAACTTCAAATCCATTGTCAATAAATACATTATGGATCTCAACATCATTTAGTGTGCCAGACACATATAGTGGTTTGATATGTCCTTTCATGATGGCATATTTATCTTGATCGGTGAAGGAAATCACCGCATTACATTCAGCCGAGCCAGTCTCCGTCTGGTAAATCTCGGTGGCAGCTACATTTGCTTGAAACTCTTGGGGGATGAGCAAGGCTTCTATAAGTGCCTCCCTGAGATCTGTTGACAAAGTCAGGGCATCCAGGATTGACAGTGTGGTTGGTACCGACGCCAGTAGCTTAAGGATGTTGTATTTCTATTCCAGTGGCTGACACTTCTCTGTTGGTGTGGGAGTCGTAGCGGTCTACTTGGGGGTTTTAATATGATATGAGGAGGGACCGGTCATGGGTTCAGATGTTAACGGTGTCCCCAGGTTTTGGTGATTCGGCCCGGCCGGTTGGTGTGCGTGCACTAGGGGGCTAGACACTTTTTCTTCCTCTGATGGGTACCAAAAAATAACTGGGGCAGAGTGGCCGTTTTTGGAGGTGGATGGAAATTCTTTCTCCTACTGAGTCCGTTGAAGGGATCTCCCATGGGTTTCTGCGATATTGATGGTTTGGTCTGAGGTCCAACCGTAGGGTTGGTTTCGGCCTCAACTGCGCCTCCCCTGATATCCCATGCCTTTGCGATTCATCTTCCCGACCATTTGCATCGGGAACTTGGGTTCATAACCATACCCTTCTTTAGTGAATGATTCCATAAGATGGATGACGTTGATGGAACAAAAAATTGTCTCCTCATCCTCTAACAAGTCAACACAGTCTGTTGTCATTGATGGTGCCATTTGGTGGGTCGGTTCCTGTGGTGCCAAGTTTGGGGGCATAAAATCCGACAGTGTCGGGGCTAACTTTGGCCTCGTTGCAGACTACTCCACTTGCGCATATTTCCTCCCTTTTTGATTATGCCTGGATGACTGGCTAATTGAGGGTTGTGAGGTCGATATTGTCAGATGTGAAACATCAGGGGATATTGGCGGAAACACTAGCTACTGTAGTTGATCTCGGAGTATACCCAAGGCTCGAATGATAGTCTTTCGAGTCATCCAGTTATCAAATTTCTGCCCCTTCATTCCGGTGACTTCCTGCCACCCCTCCCCTTTGTTAGAGTCGGTGGTAGAAATATATGTCACATGTGATGGGGTGGTCCCAGCTCGAATTGCCCGGAGTCTACCATCCTTTGAAGGAGGTCATTGAAGAAAAAACATTCCCAAATACTATGCCTCAACATTCGATGGTTGGGATAGTAATCTGTCCTGTCATCACAGCCAACTTCTTTAGGTTTCCTCAGCTCTTGGAGGCGGAGCAAGTTTCAATTCATTGCATCGATGATGTAGCCGCATAGTTGGTCCTCTCAGAATGAGTATGCTTTGTGTTTTCATTCCTCAAATTGGTTCCGATTCGATTTTGTATGATCTTCCCACTTAGGAGGAGGCGGCCGCTGTTATACGGGGGACCCTTCACGATTTGGTGGAGGCCTGAACGGTGGAGCAGGCGCAGGGGCCGACTTGAGCATGAGAGAGGATGCATCAGCTATAGCTACTCTCTTAGCAGGAGCCTGAGAGGCTATTCGGGACATCAAATTGGTCTGTTGTAGTGTGTCCTCAATTCTATGGGAAATGGCTGGGAGATGGCGGAAGCCAGTGGTGCACTCCATTGGTATGAGCTGTGTTCACAGCTCATCTTTAAGATTATCGATGCATATGGAAAGCAACTCATCTTGATGCATTGGCTCATTCAATGATTCAGTCAGACCCTTCCATCAAGCAATGAAATCTGATGCCCTCTCGTTCTCCCTCTTCTTGAAGTTAATGAGGTCACTGACCGTTGTCTTAGGAAACATTGAGCGAAAGTGGTACAAGAACTGCTGCCGAAGGTCTTCCCAGCTTTTTATTGACTGGTCTGGAAGGCTCGTATACCAGATGAAGGAAAATCTTTACATGGGTTGTATGAAGCATCTGAGATTCACTGCTTTTTGTTGTTCCAGAGTTCCCATCATAGGGTCGCAATAACATGCATAGTGCATCAAATTCTGTTTTGGATCACCTGATCCATTGAAAATGTGGAATACCAGGCACCCAAATTTGGGTGGAGGAAGCGTGTTGCTCACCCAATCCAGGTAGGGCTTCCTATCTGGCTGTATCAGAGCACGATGACCTTCCATCACATCTAATTGAGTTGTTAGTGCCTCGATGGTGTTGGTGAGACCCTGGTTTACATCCTGTTGGGCATGTTCCTGTGAATCTATAGCCCGAGGCATTACCTGAGGATCCATCTCAGATGGCACCATGGGTGCATGTGCCTTCTGTGACACCTTTGGAGGGATCAGACATACTCGATCTAGTTGCTTCCTAAGTGGAGGGATGTCTTGGTATTCATCTGGATCCATATCTAGGTAGTTGGATGGGTCGGGCGCCTTGTTGGGCGGGATCCCTGACCGTTCTTCATTTTTTGGGGAAAACCTTGGTCTTTGAGGTGCACTTACTAGGAGTGAATGATGTGTCTCATCTTGTGATGTGCTTTCAATAAGATTTTTTCTCTGGATTATCTCGTCATTAAGCCGCCTCAATTATTTCATTTCCTCTTCCTGTCGAGAAAATATCTATTAGAACGTAGGTTTCTCGTTTTTATCGAGAGATGGGGGCAGGTTAATGGTAACCAGTCCTTTGTTCTAATCCTTATTGAGAGCTCACAGAGTGAGAAAATAATGGTTAGCTGATGGTGCATCCATATTTTAGGCGGACCTCTAGTTCCAGGTGTTCACACCTGGTGGTTCATTGTGAGTCACAGCCTGACTGGAACCATCGTCTCTCGATCCATTCCGGATTTGCATCATCTCTGGTGTCACCCATGGGGTTAATCTCTATGGCTTCGATGGATTCATATTTCAGGGTGGAGAGGATTTCATATTCCAAATAGTAATAGGATTTCCCACATTTTTTATTGACCTCCCCACTTATGTCCTGGGGTTTCTTTCGGGATCCTTGACGAAGGGTGACGCGGAGAGTTTTTTGATGTGACCTTACGGTATGCCTCCCTCTTGAACAGGATGATGATTCAAAGGATGGGACAGGGTAGGAACCTCTTCTTCTGACTATCCTCCCTTGATGAGAGAATACCGATTCTCGTGGGGGAGGTTGTTGTTGAGGAGGTTAAAATGCCACCATCCCGTAGGGATGGGGTTGGCTCCCTTCCTTGGACGTTGAGTCTCTTCCCATTTTTATTGGCCTTACGGGGGAATTTGTTGTTAAAAATGCCCCCAGCTCTACAGGATGGGGTTGACCCTGGATTGCAGTAGTGTATACTACTATCGCTACCTACCTGATCTTTCATGCTCCCATTTAGGGGTGAACTGGGTATGGTGCCTAGTTCTTCTGTGAATCGACCTCTTTTAGGGAAGCAGGCAATGACCGCTGATTGGCCACTCTTAGGCGAGAGGCATGTTGTATGCTCTCAGTAGCCTGATTCAGGATTTATTGGAAGGATTGTTCCTGTCATGACTGATGCTTTTGGGAATTACTCAAGGCCTATATCTGTTGGGTATGTTGCCTTTCAGGAACTGGGAGCCCACTCGATCGCTGTTTTGATGTGATGATGTTGCAAGTCACCATGCCGAGCGGGTTCTTCTGGGTGGGGAATGGAGTGAAATGAAGAGCTCCATGTTCTCCCCATCCTCTGATATGGACTCCCATTGGGGAGTCACCACTGAGGTGGCGCGTCTAGTGCAGTGCATGGAGGTAGGCTATTTCCATGTTTCTTTTATGCCTCTCGGGTCGCTGTTGCCATGCTGAAGGAAGAGCTTCCAGTTCGATGTGACATTGGAGGTCTCCAATTGCCTTGAGGTGGTCAACATACCCATCGTAGGGAAGAAGGATTGATTTCAGATGGTGGAGGGTTTTTCATATATTGTAGGAGATGTCGTGTATGTATTCTTCCGACCACATTCTAGGTATGTCAAATTGAGTGGTGGTCGTGGTCCAAAACATAACTGGTATATCATCCCTGGCCAATCGTTTTCTCAGGTGCAACATGTCGGCATACTCCTCCACTAGTTATTCCTCTAACTGGTCAGCCCAGCTGAGATGTTCACCGATAGTGCAGTTAGAGGCAGTGGGACCGGTAGGTATTGAATTTTCATGTGGGCGATTCCGAGGTGGTTCAGAAGATGAATGTGTCCCCAGAACATCTCCAGATTGAAGAAGGGTTCCATTGGAGACTATAAGGGGATCTAAAATCCTTGATCCCATCCTTATGAGTGCCTCGGCATATGAGGGATTTTCTGTGCTAGATTCAGTAGGGGGATTACCATCCTGTCGATATGATATGTCATTTCAGGGAGGACCTTCGCAATGGCAGCTACAATGGAGAGCACTACAATTACTGATTGACACCTCACTGTGTAGAGTAATTTTGTAGTGCATACCCTCGGGAGGACCTCTAAGGTGTGTCGCAACATGGGGAGGACCTTTTGGCTACATAAAGTTGTTATGGGGAGAGCCTTCGCACCAACAACCATCATGGTGAGGATGACCATCATGGTATGAAATTCGATGTGCATCCGAGGGAGGACATTCAAGAAGCACTGCGATAAGGGGAGGACCTTCTTGATGCTTGGAGCCACTACAGGGAGGACCATCACAATGGAGGCTGTGATGGTGAGGACTACCATCACAGTTACTGCAATGGTGAGGATTACCATCACAGCTACCACAGGGAGAATATATGTGGGGTACACCCTTGGGAGGGGCATCAGAATGTACTAAAATGATGGGAGGGACTTCCCGTTGCTTGACGTCTCTTCGGGGAGGACATCTGTTATCAGGGTGGCGAGGACTACCACCTTGATCTGATGCCCGACTGCGTAGAGTGTCATTGCAACGTAACCCCTAGGGAGGACCTTTAGGGAGGGCCACGACAAGGGGATGACCTTCTTTTCATCATGAGATGTCACTATGGGGAGGGCCTCCACAGTTGCGACTATGATAGAGAGGACTACTATCATAATTTATGGTCCCACTGCATGGAGAGTGCTTGTAGTGTATACCCCAGAGTGGACCTTCAGGGTGTACCGTAGGAAAGAGAGGGCCTTCATGGTTCTCGATCTTCTGGTCATGTGGAGGGTTTCCGTGAAACACATAAAAGGAGGATCTCTTATGATCAATCTTTATATGCCCGCGGGGGAGGCCCCCACGGGTGCTCTGGGGAGGACCATCAGATCTGATGGTAGTGACATTGCGGGGAGGACCATCACAACTGCTACTACCACTCCAATAATATGGTAATGGGTGGGCAGGGATCAGACACATCGATATGTTCATAGCGGCCTTGGGAACCCCAGCTTCCAACAGAGCAGAGTCATGAACCCTCTCTTTATTTTCTGGATACCTTTCGCGTGTTCGGGGTTCTTTCTTGTGGGCAGTGGGGATCATCTTCTATTGACAACGACCTTCACCTTTGTGTCCCTGTCTAATTGCGTCCTGTGATGCTTCCAGGATATTCCGAAGAACATCATGACTTTTAGCAGGAATATATGCCTTCTCTGGGGCATCCACCGTGATGGATGGGTGTCCCCTAGTTGGAAAGAGTGAAGCTGCTCGATATCAGTTCCCTTACATCGCAGAATATAGCCGGTGACCCTACTGGGCGGATGCAGGGATGCAGATCTGCTCCGAGGTGGCTATATCTTCTTTTAGATTAGTCGCCTCATTTGGGGAGACGAGATCACGAGCCCAAGTCCTTACTGTTTCCACTGATGCAATCACATTCTAGCAAGTCAGAAATATATGATCTGGGATCGATACCTACTCCTCCATCATTGTTAGGATATATAGAGAGACATAATTGGATAGAATGGGTATGAAGTCCCATTCTGGTATCAGTGTAGGAATGTCTTACTCCGGTCCTCTGGTGGTTAGTGGGTACTGACAATTCTCCTATGTCAGGGCAGGTGAACGAGTCTACCCCTATGCCGGGATATGTTAGTTTATCTCTCTATTTGCCTCCACATCGGGATGGTGGTATTTACTTGCATTCACATGGATCTAGACCTGCATATGTTGGTTTCCCACCATATCGAGTCAGTGGCCTTTGTTGGCTGGGAGATGTTCCAGCCTATTAATTTCCACCACATCAGGATAGCTGGCTTTGTTGATCACCACCATGTCGGGATGGTAGGCGTCAAGAGAAAATTCTAGGAGCTAGTCTTGTAAGCACAGTGTCGCCACCACGTCGGGTTGGTGGGCTTCACGACCCTGGGCAGGGTGAGGTGCCTACTCGTATGATGTCGCCATGTCTAGATGGTAGGCTTTAGAGGAGAGAACATGTGTATGTTCCTACTCGTGATATGTATCTGTGACTAGGAAGTGCATCTCCTCCTCAGGGACAAGGGTGATGATTGGTCCCTAGATGTACATTTGTTGCCCTCTTTGGGCGGTCCAAGGGGTCGGAGCTTAGGGAGTGTGGGCCTGAATCCTTGAGGCGACATCCTCCTTATCATGAAGATGTTGAGTTGCGGCGTGGTAGCGATGACATCGTCCGGAGGGGTCTTGGAGTATAACCCTCATTCAGAGGGGATGAATTCATTGGCGTTGAACTCATCTACCTCCCTAAGATAAAGGAGGAACATGTTGTCCCATTCTAGGGATAGAATCCAAAAATGGTTCGAGATAGAAATAGGACCTATCTGGATCTGCCTTTGTGGCTTCTTCTAGGTGAGAAATCGGTGGGTCTTGGCGGATTGGAGGGCCTACATGGCCGCCTCCACCATCAGGAGAGTACCGTTCACGTGGTACTCTCAGATCAATGCATCCAAGACCCAGCATTGAAGACGCTGGGTAGGTGACAGGGTCCTATATTGGTGAGGAATTCTAGTCATTGAGTTATTGGAAGAACTTGCTTGTGAGTTCCTTCGTGACACCATTAGATTGAAGGTAGTTATGTGTGGTACCTGTAAAAAATATTTTAACAAATAAAAACAGAAAACCTATAAAAACAGTATCTCATGATCCCATGTGTATTTAATGACCTTTTTTGTCCCTTCTTGTGAGTATAATGGGGAACATAGTGAGATTAGGTTAAATTTGTCATGCTTGGTTAAAGATTCACATCCTGTTAACCATTTTTTGTCTAGGATCAGTTTCGAAACGCCCAGCGGTTCAGTATCCAGTAATACGTGGACCTTCTTTCCAAAGGCAAGTGTTCGCTGGGTGGTTTGACCAGCAATGCTTAAGAACTCACATTGGTCAAGAGAATGGGATGTCGGGCTCATCACACCCTTTTTTGGGGGTAATTATTGACTGTTGTGAGACTCTATTATAGATTTAAGACGTATTCATATGTTCATGAATATTTGGTTTATAACCAAGCATAATATCCATGGATTACTTCTGGTTTGCAATGGTCTGCTGGACATAGGGGTTCTAAATCATTTAGGCCTGAGGGTTTCCATCCCTCATTTGATTAATGACCCCGAGGAGTCTAGACTCACTGAGAGGACACTGATTTAACGCCTCGTAACCTGGTACACATGAGTTAATTTTTATCCATGGGGGAAAGGTAACAACATGAACATTTGGATCGAACCCGTGATATGATATTTTTACGTATCCTCATGAGAGGAATCAGAATCCATGTAGCTCGGTTGGGTATGGGGCTTATGCTCTAGGCTACCGAGGGTTGGTGCGGTGAACCAACGTGAGGATAGTCTGATTGACCGGTTGTTGGTATTGGACCTCAGGGAGGCTTTCTACGTACCCTACCTAGGAGACAGGGACCATAGTCCATGTAGTTTTTATGGGAGTTTCGGAGAACCGACGTGAATGTGGACCCGAGGGTTCGATGGTGACCGGGCTTGAAATTCTTGGAGGTATCCTATGTATCCCTATAATTGGGAATGAAATTCCATGTAGTTTTAATGGGGATTGGGCTTATGCTATGAGGAAGCCCAAGATAATGGATTGGGGCTTACACTTTGAGGAGGCTGAGGAGAGGATTTGGTCTTATACTCTGAGGAGGCCCAAAAAAGTATGTCATGATCGATGCCTACACTAAGCCCACGTGAGTCATGCTCGGGGTGAGAAGCAAGAGTCAGTAGGGAACAGCCGATCATGTCGTGAAAGGTGCTTTCGTGGGAAGTGGAGTGGGGATTAAACATAGTGGCGGCTCAAGAAGTCGGGGCTTATTCCAAGATGGAATCCCGTGGCGACAAAGTGTAGCGGGAGAGGGGACATGTCCCCAAAGAAGGACGGAGCAGCACCCTTCCCCACTACACCATTCCTTCGTCATGGTCACATGGAAGTAAAGAGGAGCATGGGGTCTTACTTCTAATGGGTATCCCACCACACCCCAATGACGGGAGAAGTGCCCTAGTCCTAAAAAGTGGAGAGGAAGAAAGGGGACTCTCGGGCTCGGACTCCACATTACCGTAGGAATGTGAACCTAGGAATGCTTTGGGAATACTCTTAGGGGCCGGAGAAACCCCTTCTCCCTCTCATACTGTGGGTATGTGAACTCAAAAACTAGTTCCAATGCACCTGAAAGTTACATCACCCGGGTTTGTTGGCTCTGGTGGAGGCCTCGGCTCGGTACCAATGAATGGGCCAATGAGGGGGTGGTAGAGGATCGGGCCGGATTGGAAGGATTTAATCTAGCTCAGGGAATGGGACCTCCGAAGGATTTTGTGGGAGAAAAATATATATGAGTGGTGGAGACCTTTGTGTAGGGAGGTGCTACATGGGTGGAGGGGCCATCTGTGAATAAGGGTGGTCTGCAGACTGCTGGGCATTCCACGAACCGGGGTGTTTTGTGGCTTGGTGGGTATCCCACAAACTAGGGTAGTTCGTGGCTTCAGCTTCGGCCTGCGTACGAGATTGGTACATAGAGGGGTCCATGCGGGCAGCGGCACCCAAGGGCGGCGCTATTTGGGGGTTCTTCGGTCAGGGTTTTCCCACGTAGGAGGGTGCTTTTTGGTGCGACGGATCGTAAAAGGTGTATAAACTCCCTGGTCCGCGGGGAGTGCATCCGCAGAGGGTCCATGGTTTGCTGTCTTCTTTTCATTGTTATTTTAGGTTCACAGTTCACCAATTTTTTATGCATTTTTAGTTCCTTATTAATTCGCTGCTAGCTTCATACCTATTCTGGTTCGCGAATAGGAACATCGCTACGAAATCGTAAGCTCCTTCCTTTGAAATCCTTCTACTCGAATCTGCTCGATCTCCAAAATTGCCTTCTCTGCTCCTCCCACTCGATCTCCATTTATAGGGTAGTGAAAGTGATGTATCTATGGCAACACGACACCTTTTAAGGAGGCCCATGACCGAAAACACGGTTTATAGATGTCTTGGTCAATCTACAACTCGTGGGTGAATTGAACGCACCTCCCCCGCGAACCAAACTATCCCGGGGAGTGCTTCACATCTGCATAGGGTTTCGCCTCCATTTCGCTAATGATAGCAGATGTTTCCTGGTCCGGTCAACATGGTCCGTGGCTAGGGTGGTTCGTGATGGTGGACCAGCTTCGCACCTGTCCTGCTTCATGCCCGCAGAGGATCTCTGCCTCCGTTCTGCGAACAATAGCAGTCCACGGAGGGGGTGGTTCGCGGAACCAGCCGTGACCCGTTATCATTGGACTGGTCTACATTGTAGTTCGGCTTGTGCCTTCCTTTGACTATTCTTTCGACTTTTCCCCAATTATTTGGGGGGAAATTAGGTATAATCTCCCTTGGATGGAAGGGGATTCTCATTTTCCATTGTGGATTTTTCAGGACACTTCAACATTACAAAATGTAAAACTACAACAACATTGTCTCCATTGACCACATTCATATCCCTTAGACTATCCCTACAGGTAAGTCATAATATAATTATTCTAATTCTAGGAAAAATAAAACATAGAAAGGGGTGAGCTCAGATGCTCAGTAAGGATTAAAAAAATATCCGAATCATTCATAAATAAACATAAACATTTGGGGAATGAATAAGACTAAAAAATAATCCTTTTAAACACAAACATCTATATAATATTTCTAATATAAATCAAATAATTCCATTTACTTATTCACATGGATATTCTACTAGTCGAATAATCACATGTAATATTAATAGCCACTTTCATAATGATGGAATGCATAATTACAAACATCATAACCACATATTCAAGGACTTGTTACAAGACTACAAATAAAATTTGGTCAAGGACTTATTCCAAGACACTAGTTTGTTTTATGAGACCTACCAATGCATGATGGAGCTATAGCGGGCTCCACCCATCACTTTCTAAGTCCAATGAATTACTTATATGGAAAGGTTTAAATATACCATAAACATTCGTATTAAATCTAGTATATAAAATGTCAATACATTATCCATAAACCATTAATGGTTTATAAATAGAAAATCCACATAAAAACATTTCATAACTCATTAAATACAATATTAAACATTGTATCAAAATAAATCAACCTTGATCAAGAATAATATTCAATAAAGAATGTGGACGTAGTGGAAAATGACCAGTAAAACTATTTGAGAGAAAAATCCCTTTTCATGAAATAATTTTTAAAGTCCCACAATTTATACATGAATTCATTTAAATGATATTTTGGAATCAAAGTGTCTGAAACCACATTGAAACTTCTGAAAGGAATGAACATTTTAACATATTCATGTCTATAAAATTAAATCCTTAAAATCATTTTGGAAACATGGAAATTAATGAGAATGGATTAGAAGAATAAATAATTAAGATATTTAAAATAATGTTTTAGTTAAAGAGACCCTTAAAAATAATACTTTTGATAACTCTTTTATGAAAGATATATATAGATAACAAATATGTCCTACTAAAAACATACTCATAATCAATCACGGATAACAATGAGATTGAAGAATTAACCCTTACCTTGTAATTTTACTTGGTCGATGGTAGGTTAACCTTCTGTATAATGGTGAAATAATTGTTATTAAATTATAAAAGAACCATATACATTAATATGATATCATATATTATATTATAATATTTCATTGTTAATGATATTTCAGTAGTATCATCGTTTCAGGTGTTAACGGATTTGTTTTACAATATATACTTTATTACGAAAGTCATGTTTGTAATGGATAGGATGTGTCTTAGTCATATAAAGAATGATATGATGCCTTTAAAAATTATTTATAATTATCAAATTAAAATTATTCTTGAATGGTTATAATGGGGAATGACAACTCATCGCGTCGTAGAGACGGTAACCGTACATATTCATGAGCGAAAATAACATTCTTTTGATGATGAAATCATATATAATTGGATGATATATCATATATAAAAAATCATTAACATGTTACATTTATTATTTACATCAGTTTTACTCATTATTATACCCATCCAAATAATGAAGTTTTTGAATAACTAACTAGACCACGACGTGGAGACGGTAAGCCATAGGTACACACGTAAGGTGAATTTGTCATTTATTGGATAGATATAATAATGAATATGGTTGTAACATATTTAAAATTACATAAAATTATAAAGGAGGTACTAGATTTATTATTTTTTGGTATGGAAACTACAAATAAAAAGGGTGTGGAAGAAGAAAAGAACATGAAAGAGGGTGGTGAAATTATTACCTCTTCTTGGAGTGTTTCCTTTTGAGTTGATCAAAAGGGACCCATAGGTTCTATTTCTGATAAATTTATGGACTCTAGGGTGATTATAGAAATGTTGGGAGGATATTTGGGATGGTTATAGTGGATAAAAATGGCTTTGGAGGTGTGATTTTGAGGGAAGTGGAAGTGCCCTTTTATAAGAGGGATGATGGTCACTTTGGGAAAAGATTTAATTATTAATTTATTATAAAGTCAAATTTGGTATATCATGGCTCCAAATGAATTTATTTAGAGCCTTAGGTGGTTAAGGTTATAAATATTCTAAATTAATTGGTTTTATACAAGTTTAGGTTACCATTTTATCCTTATATTTTATATTTAACTCTTAGTTAAATAGTTTTACGTTTACCATGTCTTCTTGTATTCTTACAAATTATGGTCAGTAAATATACCCTAAACATCCATGATAACCTCATGTTGTTAATTAAAGACATATATAATTTTATTTAAGCCCTTTGGATGAACCTTAGACTTTTATTAATATTAAATCAACCAATAATATTGTATATGATTTATAAACTAATTTATGTCAATTTTTACACAATTTGGTGTTTCGTTTTTGTGAAAGTCATAAAAACCATATCACTAGGAAAACATTTATCTAATAAACCCTAACATGTAATATTAACCTATAAAATTAGTGGATGTCATAAAAAATTTTAAAATATATTTATTTTAATATTTATAATATAAACTATTTTAATATTTTATTAAGAAGTTAATTAATGCCTCATCGTTGTATCAAGAATAAATTTAATTTTTTAATGTCTAAAAATTATAAATAAAATAAAATAATTCAGGAAATATTATTATATTTATAATTAATATTTATAGTTGAATTTATCTTATTTAAAAATTTATATCAAAAACGGTTTACTTAATAAATTTTGAATTAAACACTTTTAACTCTTCTTTAAATAAAATAATTATAAATATCTTAATCTAAGACAAGTAGACCAAAAGGATCATATTTTATTCCTAAGGTTGTTTTTTTTCAAATTACACAAATCCAATATAATTAGGAAATGGGTTAGGGTAATTATAATATCAATTTTACCTTTAATTACCGTATTTACAATTAACCGTGGTAAATAAAAGTCTAAAGTTACTATTCACCAAAACATATTTTCATCTTATTAAACCACATTTTACTGAGTGATTTGAACCATATCCCTCATATTTCTTAAATTAAATTCACATAAGTGGTAACATTATTTTTTTATGCAAATTTGAAAATACTCTTAGAAGGTTTGTAGAAGACGGTAAAAAGATCAATACGAGTTTATACACCTAATTATATTATAAAATGAATCCAATGAATTACATTGAACATATATAGGTATTATATATATATATAGTTAAAATAAATTTAAATAAATCAAATATTTATTAAAATAAAATGTCAGTTTTAAACAATAATGCAGTGTTATCTCTATTAATTAAAAATTGAATGTTTTTAGATAAATTCCAAAAATTTACCTTAAGCTACTTTTGATATTACAAATTCAAAATATAATTCTATTTAAAAAAATTCATAAAATAGCAGTTTCATTAATAAATTTAAAATTAATTCCCGTTGTCAAAACCAAGAAAAGCTGGTTTTTTAAAAGTAAAAACTATTAAAAGATTGACAATTTTTTATGTCAAATTAAAATGTGAAATTACATATAATGACCTACATAGTATTAGATGATTAAAAAAAGTAGAATTATAATTCAAAACAATTTTATTTAATAATTTATCACTATAAATTGTTATGATTAATTTTTTTTTTTTCAATTTAAATTTAGTATTTTACACTATTCATCAAAATATGAAATTTATTAGAGAAGTACAAAAAATTTATCCAAACTAATTTTTATTGTCCCGATTCTAAAGAATAATTTAATTTCATTAATATGAATATATAAAATTGTCAAATTATTTTTAAAAGGATTATCTATTAAAAATTCTATAAAATTGAATTTTTTAAAAATTAATTCTTTTACCTGAAAGATTGCATTTTACCTTATATTATGTATAAGAAATATAAAATATGAATGTTAAAATTATATATGATATATATAAAATTCAATGTAAAGTTAATACTATTCATAACCGCTTTTTGAATAACTAGATTGGTAAGTCGTAGTGCGCTCGAACTCATTGTTGCGTGTAACGAAAGTTAATGAATTACATTGCAGAGTTAACAAATTATGAAATCTTGGGGTGTTACAACAAAATTGATGTTATCATATAAATGATGAAAAATAAATAAATTATTGACCATTGATTTTTTGATGAAAGTGTTTATGTAGCACGGTTTTTCTATATATTATCAGGATTCACATAATGTTTTCATTTGCATCACCTTGAGATCATAAATTATAATTCCATTAAAAAACATATTGTGTTCAATATCATTATCCACACATAACACCAATCAAAAATAAGCCATGTAAAATTATGTGAATAATAATATGTATTCATATAAATGGTATGAAAAACAAATTTGACCATATTATGAAATATACATAGAAATAAAAATAAATTTCATTATTATTACTACGGTATCGATGAAAATTAAATTGCAGTGGCTATGTAACTAATAATATTAGTTTATTACATAAAATTTTACACTTATAAAATGTGATCTCATAATATACTATAAATTATATAGTTAAATTATATAATTGAAATGATAAATATTTTGACACAAATTTTATTATTAATTGATATGAAATAATTATAATAAAAGTTAGTATTATAAAAGTTCTTTGGAGTTAAATTTTTTTCATTAAATGTTTGGTATATATTAACTAATAATAATTATAGAATTTTAATAAAATAAAATTAAAAAATTTAGATTCATAATTTCAATATTATATTAAGATCAATTTTTGGTATTTTCATGAAAACATTAGTATTTTGTGAATAGTGAAAAAATAACCATATAAGAAAAACTGTTACATTTATGGCACTATTATCATACACGAATTATTTTAATTATTCTAAAACTATGTTCTCAAATATATATATATATATATAATATAAAAAATTAAAAAAAATAATATGTTATATATATAACCCGTGTTTATTATTTCTGTGGCACATATAATATTTTACCCCAATTACTAATTTTATCCATTCTATTAAAATTATTAGTTTTAATCTACTGTTAAATTTAAATAAAAATAAGAATCTAAATTTTATAATAAAAATTATCATTTTTTTAAATAATTTGAATATAATTTTTCTGAATAAAAGTATAATTATAAAGAATAATGTTCGTGGCCATGATAATTTTAAAAATGATATTTTCAATGAATAATTCTACTAATATTTTTAGTAATTATTTAATAAAAAAATTAACATCCTAAAAAAAGTTGAATTAATATAAATTTTTTCCCTATATTTAAATATTTTATAATTCATTTAATCAGTTAACAATACTGAATAAGATTAAGACCCCTTCATGGTGAAAAAAATATTCTTAAGTAGTTTTTACATATATAAAATTATTTAGTATAAAAATTATCCTAATATTAATTAAAAAACTGAATTAGATTAAATAGTGATTAAATATATTTGTAAACACCAATTATTATAAGATATTTTATGCTATATTTTATGTAAACTATAAAATAAATGTGTAAAATCTAGTTACCCTGATATAAAATAATAAAAGGTAAAGTAAACATATCAAAACAAATGACTTTCATCAGGTTCAAAATTATGTATACAAATAATAATATTCTTCTTTGTAAACCGAGTATAAACCAACACTCAAATATTTGTCCCTTTTGGAAAAATTTTCCCTGGAATAGATTGATTCTATTGTTTTAATGTAGTTGGTGTTTACAAAATTTCTATTTTCATCAGTTTTAAAAGGGGACACTTCCTACCCTTACTTAAAAACCCATTCCTTTTAATATCATTCTATTTAGATACTAATTTTCCCATACTATTGTAATCCCTATAGTTATTATTCCAGTAGTCTAAATTAGTTATCAAAATACTATCATTTCGAAGGATACTTTTAAGAGAATGATTATCGTAGCAAAGTGGATATCATGTACACCTCTAATTTTTTATTGATATTTATCATTAAAACTACCCTATAAATTGTAATACAATGAAATAATTATTTCTATTATACTTATTTTTTTACTATATTAATGTAGAATCCATTATTTATTCTTGTCCCTCAATATATAAAAACAAGAGACTGTTAACAGTGTGTTATGTGGACTACAACTTCCATGAATGTTTTTTTATTTTTTCATTTGGATTTTCATTGTATATAAAAACTACTGAAACTATTTCTTAGAAAAATAATAACATCATTTGAATGATATCTTTATTCTTCATTTACAATGACATTTTACACATCCATGACCTTACTCACCCATCAGGATATACTATATTCATGATTGGTATTACTTGAACAAATTACATGAAGAATGATATTAAACCCAATCATGGTTATCTATGAGATATTTAATAATAATTTAAATATATTTTAATTACTTAATAATTACAATTTTATTATTATTTAATTTTAATATTAATTGTTCATCTTACTATTAAAAAAACATATATGATCACTAAAATTATCGATGTCAGCAGACATTGCTTAAATTTGGATAAAACATACAAAAAAATATAATAAATAAAATATTTTAACAAAATAAAAATATTAAATATAATATAGAGGACTATTGTTTTTGATAAGGTGAATAGTTAACAAAAGTTAATTAATAAATAATTTATGAACCTATCCATCAAAAATTAAGAAGAATGTATGGTTTTCTTGTATCAAATTTTCACCCCTTGTTTCATATTTCTTATTATACACCCTTTTTATGTGTAAGGGTGAAAATACACCCAACTATATTTTTATTATCACGATCTTATCATTATTCATTTATTTTATTATATCATGTGAAATCATATCCTTCTGACTGTTTTTATATTAATGTTTCTAAAATCTTATTTTTTATTTGCCTCTATTTTCAATTTAATGTAATATGTTCAATAATAAATATAATATAAGAGTTTATATAATGTATTCACTTATAAACATCATTAGAGTTTAATGATAATTATTCATTTCAATATATTTTAATTTTATGATATCCTTAACTTGTTCTTTTGAATTTTATGTTTATATTAATGTAAGTGTTTTTGCGTCTCAATTGATTTACACTGATATATGATTCATTTTAACCACATATTTAAATTTTATTGTGTATATTTTCTTCATTAATTACCTTCTCATATAACCTAATATATTTTATAAGGGATTAAACTCCTTGAAAGATATCACATATTTTGTCTTTCCATATCCAACTCTTTTATTTTCATTGTTTTTCATCAAATTCATTTCCTCTGTTAACAAAATATATTTTCTTTCATTGATTGGCATGTTTTATACAAGATTTCATACATTAATTTAATCAGTTAATTAGTATGGTAACTATAATCCCATTAATCAATATGGTGTTATTTTGATGGATTATTTCTTAGAAATCTATTCCATTAATTTATTAATGAAATATTGTTAATCATTACACATGTTATTATGATTAAAATGTTGGTTGACTACTCTATATAGTTGAATATTTATTGTTTAGACATCCAACATCATCCTATGGATGGATTATGATCAATTATGGATTATAAAAGCATTAAAATTTCCAATATTTTTATTGCAATATAGAAGTTTATGGATTATAATGTAAATTCTGTAATGCATTCTATTGATATTAATAACCATTATATAGTGAATGATTTAATAATAATGAAGTTTCTATGGGTCCTATTATTATATAGACCCTCTATGAATCCATTGTTTTTAGGATCCATGATGTGGGAATTTGGTGTATTCCTAGACTGTTGAATCATGATATCGTGGTTGTGACCTTGAACAGAATTTCCTTGTTTATAACCTTACAAGTTAGAATGGTTTCTTTTTTTACCATGAATGGAATAATTATGAATTGTTTATGAACATGAAGGAACAAATTATGTCTTTACCATATCCTAATGGGATGAATTTTGTTATTGATATGGCCTATATGGTGAAAGAATAATATCATTATTCATTTGACCACCATGTAATAAGTCATTATTATCAATGTGATTATTATATTCTTATTTAATCCATATATTTATTTCAAGATCATGTGTTCTGTTATATATAATTATTTAAATCTTATTGATTCTATCTATATTATTCATTCATGGAGAAAATCCGATATACATTTTCCCTTACTAATCGTTTGAGCTAAAACTTATTATGTTTACAGTCCACCAGGTCGTGAATAAAATTATTACCAATGATATTTAGAGAAGAGTAGAGTTTTTGGAGAATTTTTAAGAATATTTTTAATACATACTATGGCCTAATTTGATTCTTATATATTTAAAAAATATTTATCTAATTAGAAAGAAAAGAGTTTGGATAGTTAACGAGTATCCATAATTATCTAATACTCTAAATCTAAAAGGTATATATAGTGTAAATGACTCTATATTTGATATATATATTTTATTTATTAATCAATCAAATTTTTTCTCTTCATTTTTTTAAATTAGTTTTTAAATTACCAGATTAGTAACATAAGATTCCATGATTGTGGTTCAAGGTCATCAAATAAGGTATCAAATGGGTTTTTTTGAAATCTACAGAATTTATTATTTTATTTAGGGATAATTTAATGGTTCATAAGATACACTTTATCATAATATAAAATTTAAAGATAAACATTTATGTTATTTCCTGTAATAATAGATATTTTTGGAAATATGATATGTGAAATTTAGTTAAAATCCAAGGGACATGTCTAAAGAATAAGTATACATGTTTTTTAAAATTTAGATTTTTTTTGATTATGTCGTTTTCTTAAAAATTAAATCACCATATCGATGATACAAGTTTTTAAAACCAATGACATAGCTTTACCCAAGGTAATTACACTAAAAACGCTGTGTTGAATATTAACTAAATCATTACCAAGTGTAAGAAAATGAGGTATAACTAATAACCTGGTTTCATACATTTGGGAGATGATCATTGGGTAATAAAATTACATTTCAAATTTATTATGATTTATTTACAATGTTTCAAAATTATGTTTTGAAATCTGAGTTAACCCAAAAAAATAAACCAAGATTGAACAGAGAGTGATTTAAGTTAAACTAAAAGCTGGAGTTGTAATTTTAAATAATAAGAAAATTTAGAGATTAATATTTGTTTAATAAAATAATAAATTATTATTCTTAATAAAAATCATTAGTTAATTTTTGTTTCATAAATTGATATATAACCAAGGATCTAAATTAATAAAGGATTTCATGGAATGTTCTTTGATTTTTCCAATTTGAAATATAATGGGATAAGATCTGGTTTTGGAAATCATAATATTATTAAAAACTAGAAGTTATGAATTATGATTAACAATATTAAATTGTATGATTAAAAAACACAAAATAATATTATTTAATAGTCTCATGTAATGTTCTAATGTTGATGAATTTTACGAAAAAAATACTTTTTCCAATGTTTCTTGAATATTGGAAATCCCATCAGAGTTTGATGGAAGGGACTAATAATTATCTATATGTGTGAAATTTATGTTTATTAATCTCTCACATTTATTGTAATATTAAATGATACAAAAAATCATCACTTCAATTCCAATAACATTAAGCACTATGAAAATCATTTCACTGATCCCTTGGCCAATAGGGAATATAGTCAACAAGAACCTCCTAGAACGCGATAATAAGGAAAATCATATACATTGAGTACAACTAAAGATGATAATGATTATTCATAGTATATATTTAAATGTATTGTGAAATGCTTGTTTTCAATAACTACTAAATATTAACTTAGAAATAAAAAAATAGGTTATAACAATTATTAAATCTTTTTCATGAATTGTGGGATGTTACATACTACAGATCTACTTAACCATTAATAGTTGTGTTATTAGGAATTGATTAGCTATCATTGTAGAGGTATCAAATCCATTTTAATATTGTAAATCTCTAAAATATTAATAAATAATCCCATCATCATCTATCAATTTTGACAACAGGCTTCCTATGAAAATTAGTTTTACCATACACTACTTCATACCTAATCATGTGTTTTTAGTATCCAAAATACTATATTTGATATCTCAAAAGAAATGAATCCATGGATATTATCTATATTTTGGATACAATATGCCGTTTCCCACATATAAAAAAAATCAAAAATTTTGACTATGTAATGTATTTAATGGGGGGTTAATGTTATACTCTAATATATTAAAATACATGTTTGTTTAAAAAAATCAATTCAATATCTTGCATCACATTTGACACCAAACCAGAACAAACCATTTAAATTTTTATAATTGTTAAAATTTAATCTTATATATAGAATGTAAAAAATTCATTTTCTATAATATGAAAAATAAGTATAATTAAAAATAAATTTAGTTATTAATAATAAGTAAATTATAAAAATTCGTTTAGTGTCATTGGGTAACTAATAAAACTGATTTATTATTAAAAATATAATCTTTATAAAATTTCATTTTATAAGATACTAACTATATTTTTAAAAAATATATTGTTTATATGAATAATATATTAAAAATAGTTTTATTATAAATTTACATGAAATAAAAATTAAAATAGTTAATATTTAAAAACTGAAGTATTTTCCTATGAAAACATTTTTCATTATATTTTTATCATTTTAATAACCTGGAAATATTTATAAATATAATATAAAATAATTAATTTATTTTTAAATTCATCTTTTCAATATTAGCCTAAAATATTTTTTGGGTATTTTTCAGAAAACACCTGTATTTTGTGGATAGTTATAAAATATAAATATTTCAATTATTTTCACTTTTTTAACAACATTATGAAAAAGAATGATTTAAAAAAATTAATCCTTTTTGTAAATTTTTTTTCTAAGTAATATAAACAATTAAAATTATAATTATTTATGTATGAGACTGATGTTCATCATTTTAAAGATATATGTAATATTTTTCTCTAAAAACTAATTTATTTCCACATATTAAAAAAGTATTTTTCAACACTTAGTGAAATTTAATTTAAGAAAATTTATTTCATATTTAAAATCAAAATTATTAAATTATGTAGTAAATTTAATTTAATTTTTTAAAATTTCGAAAACTATGATTAATGTTAATGACCATGAAAAAGAAAAAATTATTATTTCCAAAGAATTATTTTGTTATAACAGTGTAATTTTTTTATTTATGAAGGAATGTTATAGGCTAGCTATATTTGGAAAACATGATTACTTATGCCTATGGTATCTATGTTATTGTATTGTCCCATGCTTTTACATCTTTTTAACCATTTTGTTTATGAAAAAAAACAAGGATATAATGAATAGTGTTTGATTATGGAAGGTTTTATCAAGGTTTCACAAACTATTATCATTGGGTTCACTTTTTATCCTACAAAATATCCAAAGGCTCCAACATAAGTAATAATCATGGTCCTCCTTTCCAAATCCATAAATTCATTAATGTATCTGGACAATCAATGCATAGGAAATGACATTGTATAATAGGATGGGAGGTTATCCGCATCACATTCCTTTCGGGGGAATTATTTCATACTCCATTAATCTCATTTAGATTTAGGTAATGATTGTGTATCATTATAAAAATCATGGTATAGGACTGGTAACACAAAGAACACTATCAGGTGTTGAATCCCTATATATGCTAGAGTTTCTTCCCTTACTACAACCATTGTATGTGTTGGGATTTTTCTATATCATTCCAATTATTATTTTTAACCAAATAGGTTTTCTTGTTCATTGAATCCATATAATAAGGTACTCTAGAGTTTATTACCCTCCTTGCAAGAGGATAGTTCTTCAGCATTGGGAATGAACCTCTAGGATGCCTCCTACATATCTTATGATTACCATAATAAAAACACTGAAGTTCAATTTAGACTAATCCATATAGTTAAAATTCAATTGAAAGAGATTAATATGAGATCATTTAATCATGTGTATAGAGATTGTTTCTTATAAGGGTGTCCTACGTATCTTTTATATAACAGAAATCAAGATTCCTCCAAGTATAACTATAAATGATTGTGGTTTACACACTAAGGATTCCCTAGTTAGGGAATTCGTATTATTCAATTTGAATTGTCATTGCAAGTCCATGAGACCACATGGGTCATACTCAGTGGGAGAATGAAGATATATCTTGATATATGATTCCCTGCATTTAAATGTGATAACTATTCATTAATGTATCAATGATAGGACATGATTAAGAACATTTTAAAGGATATAATCCCAAAAAGATAGACATGGTGTTCATTCCTGATATGGAGTTCATTAAATAATAAGGATTCCTATTAATCCAATTTATAACAGGAATAAGAGTCCTTGTAGTTTACCAAGGGTCATAATAAGATGATGAATGAGGAATGATTGTAGACCCATAGGAGGTGAATCCTAATGCATGTCAGGGAATTTAATCAAAAGGTAGATTCCAACTTTATGTATCCATCTCATATTCTCAAAAAGATAAAGTGTGGGGAACATGGGAGTTCAATGAATTATTCATGGAGAATATTAGTGTATAGAAACTAGAACACTACAAACACTCTCCACCAAAATTGTATACTCTACCAGAGTCTCATTCTCGGGGGTTCACCTGGTTTTTGTGTATATAGACCAGTGTAACATCTTAATAATGAAAAAGTCTTGGAATATCATCTCATGATCCATTATTAGATCTATAGATGGATTCACATGATCCAATATGACATATTTATCTGTATTTTCATGAATTACTGATTATGTCCAATGGAATTCCTATGAACCACATTAACAAGCTTGGGTGTCTTCCCATGATCTTCATGACATGTCCGGCTATTGTTGTATGTTCTTTATAACATGCCCTGGAATTTTTTCACAATTATCATTATTGGTTTGTGTGATTTATCATGATCAATGATGACCTTCCAAAGGGTGTCATGTGATAAAATCTAACATGTATATGTATTGTCACGTGATCAAAGATGACATGAAAGTGGGTTATTTCATGACAAGGATGACATGTCTATGGGTATTTTTATGATCTCAATAAGAGACTATTGAATATTCTTATTTTCATGATATCTTAAGGGATTCATAAGGGGGGGGGGTCTCAAAAATATGTTTAGGATCACATTCATGACAAATTGTTCACATCTACGGGGGTAAGATACATGTGCAAGACCACATAATGTAATTATGAGGTCTATAAAGACTCATGATATCGTATAATTCTTTCAGGTAAATTCTTGTTCATGGGTATTAATTTTGATGATAGCAGGAGTGAATGTGAATAGGATGACATGAATAGAGAGACCTTGTTTTTTTACCTTATAAGACTAGAGAATATTTCTATATATATTTTCATAGCTATGAACTGATACAAAACACAGTTCTGATGACTAGTGTGAAAAGAATTAATTTTAAAAAAATATTAAATATATGTTATACCACCTGTGATAGTTTTGTTAAATAAATGAGATAACTCTTAATTGGTTAATCATATTATAAATTAGAGCCTATGGTTGGGTTTGTTTCCAAAGTGCGTTAAAAATGACTCAGTGTGGGACATTTGTAGCCCTCAATCTTTTGGCAGAGCATTAAGTGGAATATTTTATGAAATAAATAAATTTATTAAATTTATTTGGCCAAAAACTATGTCTATAAATATATCGATAAAGGAAATTTTTTAGGGTTGGCCTTGCAATTTCTGGAATTTTCTAGCGAGACCTCCTCCCTCATCAATTTGGCTAATCGATACGAATGTTGATGGAGCATCAGATCATTTTAGATAATGATGCAACCAATGAATAATCTTCGTCCAATCGTTGATCGGGCATGGTCTTTACCAATGATCAATCCAAAATAGTGGTAGGACTCATCTTTTGGTGTTTTTAGACATGTGGATTAAAATATTGATTATATAATTGTTCATTATTCTATATTTGTATTTTTAAATACATTTCATGATGTCATGTACCATATTTTATATTTTTTAACAAATTTTCTAATAGTAGTTCCCCATTCTTGATCACCAGCCAAGAATTCATGTCCAGTTATGTCTTAAAATTATTGTTATTGTGATTTTCTCACACAATTCATCATGTTTTTATTGATTTCATTCCCTATCTCTCGGCTTGTTATTTAGTGTCACCCTGAGATTGATCGAGGCCCTGGATCCATGACACATCGACGATGTGACAACGTTTTGGAGAGAAAATCATAGATCGGAAATAGTTACTACATAGGTTTTCTCTATTTTTAGTTTTAAGTTATGAGATATAATATATCATATAAATGATATAAGATATAACATAAAAGATATGAGATATGAGATATATGATATATGAAATGAGAGATTAGATATAAGATTTAAGATAAAAGATATAAGATATGAGATATGAGATATAAATCATTATTAAATAAGCTTATATAAATTATATTTTGCATTGAGGTGTCCCTTTGAATAAGTGTCAGGGAAAAAAAGATCCTAGAATTGATATATTAATTTTAAGATAGATTTTGGATAACATTATCAAAATTTTTTCCTTTGGTAAAAAAAACCCAAATTATAATAAAATTATTATCATTATAGAATCATGAATATAACATATCTCCCTCATACAATGTTGAGATGAAGACATGTGTGTGACACAATGACCCTAATGTTTTGAAGGACATTTCAAGACCGAAATGTGGTATTTATTTTGGAATCATGTCTTGGTATCATGAATAACCATTGGAGCATGATGTAGTGAAATGATACTTTTTCACTGGGTGTCTAATTAAGGTAATTGAATACCATATATCAAGAATTATTTCACGCAGAAAATTATGGTTCCCTCAATTTTATATTTTTAGATATAAAATGAGTTTTTAAGATATTGATTCACTAAGGCAACAATTGATGATGAAATATATCAAGTAATATCAACATAGGATTCTGGTCTTACCCTCTTATTGGGTTGGACAATGGTGTTCCTCGATGATCTTTCTGAGTTACCCTCTATTAGAGCCGGGAAGTTGATTTACTCGATATTCCAGGATTACCCTGTAGAAGGCTTGGGTAGTGGAATTCGCTGATAAATTTTCATGACTTTCTCTAAAGTATGGATGGGTAGTGTATTTCTTTGATTTTATGGGCTTACTATCCAGCAAGGATGGGTAGTGGAGTTCTATGATGACCTTACCGGGATTACCCTCTAGTTGGACTAGATAGTGTTATTCCATAATTACATTCCAGAGTGGTACCCTCTAGTAGGACTGGGTAGTGGATTTCATTAGTTACTATCAGAGTATGAACCTCCTATCATACTAGGGAACATGATCCTAACCAAAAATTCAAGGCCCATTGATTATGCGGCATAGAGACAATACATGATTTGATGTGGTTTTAACTCACCATAAAGACAAAGTATTTCACAATTGATATGGATTCTTGTAATGTTACCTTAAACAAATAATTCAAGATAGTTCCACACAAATTGGATATTATCAATGTGTGGTGATTGAATCCCTTACACATGTGTGTTCGAGGAAGACACATAAGATGTAGAGAATCATTGACTAACTTATTTTTGGAGTTATTGGAGACTATTATTCATGGGTTGATCTGAGATTGAAATCCACTTACTATCACATTTTTTATTCTTTAATAGATTATATATATATATATTTTATCTTCTTGAATTACATTTTTTCTTTTAATACTCTCTATCCTAAGGAGACACATATACTCCTAGAATACCATGTGAAATCTGTGCATATCCTCTCATGGAAGGATGTATCTACTATGCTCCTATAGTGTGATGTATTGATGGGTAGTTCATCTACTCTCCATATTCAGATTCTTGTTTGTGGATGATATTACTTTCACTCATTTTTTGGGTTGAGTAGTACCCTTTCACAATAACTTGTCCTATCTACCTCTTCCCTCATTATTTTTATCTCTTACTTCTCCCACATACCCCTTTTGGAGAATTCTACTAGGTATTTATATACTTACCCCTATATGGGATTTCCCCATATATGTTGTGTCATTACCATATGAGAGATAGTTTGACCGTGACTTCATAGGTTCTATGTTTACTGGGTTCCTAGACAATGTATGGTGGTCATATCTTGCAATACATGAGATTGTATCAATCATATATTTTCTCTTTTCCAGTATTCCTATGTTGGGAAATATTTCTGGTTTGATTTTATTTTTTTCCAATTACTTTTTTTTGAACTACAAGGGTTTTTATATTTTGTAAAGGTTCATGCATTCCTAGTTTATTAAATAAAAATGTAGAAACATTTCCCCCTTCCATTGTCACTTTTCATTTTAGATTTCAATGTGTGTGGATACCGGTACATGGTAGAAATCATCCACTAGGATAGTAGTTCTTCCGAAATTTTTTCCACCCCAACCTATGAAGGTGGTATTTAAGTGGTTGTGGCATGATCCCAAGAATGGTTCAAATCATGAATGATTGGCACGAGAGATAGTTCATTCCTTGGAATATTAGAGGATCTAGGTTTCAAAAAAGCATGATTTGTTGAAAAATCAAGGTATGATTTCCAACCATTGTTTTATGAGGAGTAATACCCCTTCTTCTTTTTCTCAGTTTGGATATAGGGACTTATTGAGACTCATTAAGGAGAAATTATTGTGGCTGAGTACATGGTGAGGTTCACAAACCATACCCACTAGTCACATAAGATGATCGATGAAGGATACTTTTGAGCATGAAAAAATGGTTTAGGGATCCAACGAGAGATTTGTGCTCGTAAAGTTTCCTTGTGAACCCCCACCAATGTTAGGGTGCTAGAGCGGGCACTAGTGGAAGAGAAATTTCTATTAGTGGGATTCCACACTACTGGAGAAAAAAATAGTTGTCGTAAATCTGCGTTTTTTGTTGTAACCATAATGTGGTAGTCAATGGGATCTCAGAGGAAGAGACTCTTTTATCAGTAGGATCAAGGAAATTGTTTTATATTATAGGGTGAATTAATATCACCTCGGAATCACAAGGAGTTCCGGTTTTATGCTTGTGTTGGGTAGGGTTACATGGACTAAGACCTCTTAACCAGACATATTGAGCAACCCGGGAAGATAGCCGATGGATTTCCATGGTAGGGGCATTACAATTCTCAAGTATCTTCAATTCATGGACAAGGTGGTCCCCATGGAAGAAGATCTAGAAAAATTCTATGAGGAGTTTTAGGTGGAGGATGGTATTATGGTGTCCTTCCACCTCCACCACCAGGCTATCCAAGTCTAACTTAGAGAGTTGGAAGCTAGGTCCAGGGACAACTTCATGATTAGAATGTTTATAATACTACAACAAGTGAGATGATTAGATATATGATTTGAGTTTATTCTACACTTTCCTCAGTATTAGTGTACATAGGTTTTGGTCATTTTTTTATCTCAACAGTCCTGGTGTTAGAGGTGGGGATCCTAATAGAGGCCCATGCACATCATATTCGAAATGAGGCTCCAACCAGGAAACATTATTCTATATTTTTAATCTCTAATCATTTCTTGATTTTTACTAGATAACATAGGCTCACACGAGACTTTTTGGTCATAATAGTGAACCTTGTGACATCATATTTGGTATGTATTGGCTTTCCCAAGTTTGATCAAAACATGATTTTCACTACATTCAAGTAATATTACTATACACTGAAGTGATGAGATTCTCTATTTCTAGTGGGATAGATTTCCTGAAAGCTAATAAAGTTAAAATAGTATGGATATTATATCTTATAACCCATCAATTTTCAATTGTATCCCTTCATGGAGTAGGTTCTTCTGTATTTTGAGATTTTTAAATTGTGTAAGTTTATATATACATTTAACCTAGTGAGGTTATGGGACAACCTATGAGGGGAGATATGGAGTTTTTTATTTACATGCATCATGTGAATTCCTAGATATATGCTGTGGAATATTAGATGGAACCTACTCAGCTCCGAGAGCGATAGTTTCTGTTGTAGGACCGTCTTGGAATGGATTCATCAGGCCCATCATGTTCCCGTAGGTTTTATCTAGTGTTGTTTGTAACAAATGATTATGAGAGCTTACTGGTTTTTTTGGATTATCATAGCACGTACAATGCCACTATAAATAAAAATTACCTCTTTATGAGAATGTATGACCTCATTGATCAATTGTGCGGTGCAAGATTGTTCTTGATGATTGATATCAAATATGGCTATAACTAGTTGAGGATTCATGAGGATATCATTTAAAATTTATTATTTTAATGTCACTTGAGACACTATGAGTTCGAAGTGAAGCCTTTTTGGGTGAAAAATTCTCCTTTTGTGGTTATGGCTTTGAGGAACAGGTACTTCTATACATAATTTGACAGGTTTTTTGTTGTCTTCTTCGACAACATAACCATCTACTCTACAATAGAGTATGATTTTACAAATCACATGAGGATTGACAAGGACATTTTTTGAGAGAACGAGATTTACATAAATCCCCCTGACTGACTGTTCTTGATACATGAGGTTCAATTTTCAAGGAATTCCATCTCTGATCAAGTATTATCCATGGATCTATGAAATGATCAAATGAGTTATTTTAAGGGAGATTCCGAATAATTTGAGAAGGTACATAGCTTCCTTAGCTTTTTAGGGTACTATTGGAGGTTTGTAGTAGATTTCTCCCTAATCGCAGCCCCATTGACCATCCTAATATTGAAAGCATAGTAGTTCACATGGTCATAGTAGTTCTAGACATCCTTTGATGAGTTAAGGCATAAGATAATGGGTTATCCCATGTTGAGACTACCATATAATGGCATGGAGTGTTATTTGTATTGTTTGGATTCAAGAGATGTCGTCGGTATCATGTTCGTACAATGATAGGACATTATTTAATACTAGTCGAGGTAGCTGTGACTCCATTAAAAGAACTACTGAACTCTATACATAGAGAGAGCAGTGGTAATATTCACCCTGAGGATGTGGAGACACTATATTATAGTATAACACTTCACTATTTACCCATACCACTAGAGTCTTAGGTACTTCTACACTCTGAGAGATCTGATCTCGAGAGAGTGAAGTTGGTTGGATTTCTTGTAGGAATACGAATTTGAGATAGTCTATTCTCTATGGAATTGAAATATTGTAGAAGACACGATTATGGGGAAGTCCTCGGATCACTTAATGCATGTTGCTTTAGAGTTATTAGCTTCCCTATACCTGAAACTAGTGGATCTGTAGGGAACATAATTTTTTAGTAATTGATTTTTCTTCCATCATTACCCGAGAGTGTGGGAGATCCCCCAGCCGAGAAACATAAATAGAGGGTTATTAAGTGATCTTATATCCCTAGGTGACATGCCATATGGATATCCGAAATGCGGGAATCATGTATTATTGGTCCAGGGAAGAACAGTGGTTCCTGTCATGATATAGGATGCATTGATGTGGGAGTTACACACTTCTCCCATATTGATACATTCCGTTCTGGGGAATATGTATAGAGACCATCATCATATGTTTTGGAAGCCTAGTATGAGATGAATCACACAAATTTTTATCTCTTAGTGCTTCACCTTTCAGTAGGTGAAGACTGAACACCATGTTCCAGTAGGTTTTTTACAGGCCCTTTATATCCTTCAATGGAATTGGGATGGAATTTCCATATATTTACTCACAGGGCTTCCATTCACAATGAATTTCCATGTTTCCATCTTGTTCATAGTTGACTAACTTAGGATGTTAACCCACATATTTACCATAATGGAGGAGAGTTCAATGGATACATTGGAGAAACTATATGTATGAGAGATCATTCTCTTTCACAGGGTACCCTCAATGATTATCTCTAATGGTGATGAGTGGTTTATGTCACAGTTGTTGAAATGTATCTAGGAGTAATTTCGTACCCATGTGAATATGAGCATAGATTTTCATCCCTAGACTGGTGGGTAGACTGAGCACACAATCAAGGTGCTGGAGGATATGATGAGGGCTTGTGTGTTAGACTTCGACCAGAGTTGGGATGATCATAAGCCCTTGGTAGAGTTTTGTACATTAACAACTACTACAATATCATTGGTTTGGAAAATTCTGAGTCTCGATATTTGAGACCCTTCATGTCACCCTAGTATTGGACAGTGGTTATTGAGACAACACTTGATGGTCTAGAGTTTTCGCAGGTGAAAATAGACAATGTCCAGGTTATCCTAGGTCAAATGATGTTTTCCTAGAGAAGACATAAATCATATGTAGATCACCAATGTTGGCCCTATGATTTTGATCATGTAGAAAACACTTTTCATCCAACTCTTCCCATGAATATGAATGTGGAGGTTCTATCATGGAATATATCTATAAATGATGTTCATCAGGCTATTCGAAATCATGAAGAGAGATGGTGAGGTTTCTTACTACCTCACCCTACCCCCACAACTGAATAGGGTACAATATTTCTTCATCATTTCATATAAAATGATATTAATTAATGACTATATTCCCATAATCAACTACATAGTGTTAGAAAAAAATGAATGAGACACCTTAATGGAGAACTTCATGAAAATTGAGGACTAAAAAGAGATGTACTTGCATGGATGATCCATTCATTTGGTTCACATGTTGTGGTTGAATATAACCATTCTTGAGAGTTCCAAGGAGTGGATGTTCTATGTTATGGATCAATATCCTGAGTTGTTTTCCATGTTTTTTCATTTTGGGTATGAAAATCATAGAGGAGGTAATGATGTAGACACCTGGTTTTTCCTTGTATGATGTTAAAATATTTATATATATATTTTCAGAGGCAGGTTCTATGATGGCATGAAATTCAAAGTACAGGGGTTCCAGAATAATTATTTTAAAAAATGTAAATATATTTTAAACTGTGTGAGTTCTATTGGTAAAATAAATTTGTATAAATCTTAAATTGTTGTTAATATCAGAAAATAGAAACCATAGTTGGGTGTAGATTATAGTGTTCTCCATATGAAAGACATAAAATGAATTGGAAGGTTATGTTTAGAACCCTCGATCATTTCCAATGCATTAAGTGGATTATTCACTACAACAAATACCACTTTTATCAGCACTAAAAATGGCATTTAACAGGGTTAGAATAGATCTGTTAAAGACAGGGAAGATAAAGGGGGGGGGGTACGCTTTATCCGCACTCCATAAAGCACTGATAAATAACACTTTTATCACCGCTAAAAAAATCCATGATAAAAGGGTCTTTTATCAAAGCTAAAAAAGAGTTGATAAGAGGGTCCTTTATTAAAGCTTTCCTTTTAGTGTTTATAAAATACCCAATTTATCAGCACTTGTTTTTAGCGCTGATAAAAGTAAAAAAAATAAAAACAATTTAAAAAAAATAAATCAATTAAAAAAATTTATTTTTTTTAAAATAATCCTTTCAATCGGGGGGGGGGGGTTATAGCGCTTGATCCCCCCTTTTAATAGCACTTTCCAGCCCCTCTAACGCCTGCATGCACCCCCCCCTCCAACCTATATCAGTGCTATACCCACCCCCTTTATCAGCGCTAGCCCCCAAATCCACCCCCATGTGCGTGCCCTTGCATCCACCATGATTTGATCTTGATCCCTCCCCTATGCGTGCCTAAAGACTTTAACACTCTGCCATATTGATTTGCGGCCCACATCCCCCGCCCAACCGGGGATCAAAGATACCACGGTTAACTGACTCTTCTATGACCAGGGCCCAGGGTGGTGTGTGGAAAGGATCCAAGAATGGTTTAATGAAAGAGACCAAAGAATTATCCTGAGTATCCCATGGGTCCCAGATATAGGGTCCGACCATATTTTCTGGACCAATGATATTTCAGGCGATTACACGGTGAGATCCGGGTACAGACTGGCTCTTAGAACACACTCTGTCAACCTTGATGAGGGACCATGGAAGGTGCTTTGGAAGTTCAACGTCCCCCAAAAAATTCCCCAATTTGGGTGGCAGGTGTGCATGGGCACCCGCCCTACCATGATCCTTCTCGCTTATCGACATATGGCCAATGTCCTTCCTACCCTTTCTACCCAAATATTTCAGAAACCCCTTGGCACTCCATTATCCACTGCCCAGGAGCAAAGGAAATTTGGAATAAATGGGCCCGGGGTTCAGATGTTTCATTGAACATTGCCTATGACCTCCCAGATCTCTTGATGCGTTGGTGTTCCTCTCTTTAATCTTCTAATGTAGGTTCTGTTTTCACCCTATCCTAGATCATTTGGGTTCAGCGTAATGATGTGGTTTTTCACCACGCTAATAAACCTCCCGATTTCGGGATTGAACGAGCCGTTTCATGGATTGAGGGCTGGAAGGACCACAAAGGAAATGTTATGCCAGGTGTAACCCCCTCCGGTCCCATGCATTGGAACCCCCCAATAGAAGGGTTTCTCAAGATTAACGTGGACGCATCTCTCCCCAAGGATGGTCTTGTTGGTCTCGGTCTCCAGGCCCGTAATCATATGTGGAAAATCATTGCAGAAAAATATGAATCACACCATGCCTTCTGGGAACCTGCAGTTTCTAAGGCCTATGGCATCCTTATAGGTATGACACTCGCTGTGGAATGTGGATGGGTCGATATCATCATTGAGCCTGACTGCCTCACCGTTATTGTTTCTATTAATCACAAAGATGCCAGACTTCAGTCTTTTGGTTTCATCATTAGGAGAATTAGATCACTACTCCAAGGATTCTCTTGCTACACCTTCTCCTTTTCCAAATGGGAAGGAAACAATGTGGCCCATCAACTAAGATACTCAGGCCCCTTCGATTGCAACCACCTTCTGCTGGAAAATTTCCCCTCATGGCTCTTCTTTTGTACGAATGCTGATTTTCGATATTAATCTTATCATTCCTACTTTTCAAAAAAAATTATATATTAATATATTATTTTTAATTAATTTTTTTAAGTCTAACCTTTATAAGCGGTACTAGAAAAATCATCGATAAATGTTAGCTTCAGGGAAATTGTTTATGTGGTAGTGCTTTTAAATAAATTAACAAATTAATTAAATTCATTCAACCTAAAATGATGTCTATAAATATATTGTTATATGAAATTTTCCAGGGGTGACCTCAATCATTATGGAATCTTCCATAGAGAGATCCTCCTTATAAAATTTGGGGAATTTAGACCAATTATAAAAAAAATTATATCAAATTGGATCAAGATTCAATGAACATATTAAGTTCTTCCATTAAGTTTTTGGGTGGGTTCTTCCCCAAAAATTTATCTAAAATATTGGTATGATCCTTATTTTTGAGTTTTTAATACTTTGGATTAAAATATTTAGTCGATAATTTTTTTCATTAATATATTTATTTTTATATACTTTTCATGAGCCCAATTACTGGATTTCATATTATTTAATCGATGTTCTAACCATAGTGCATGTACTTGATCATCAGAAAACAATTATTTGCTAGTGAAATTTTAAAAAAAAAATTATAGTGAGTTTCTCCCTCAAATATACACATGATTAATCATTTGGATCCCCATGATCTCATATAAATATTTCCAGGTGGTACAGAGATTGATAGGTCCTCTGATTCATAGTGTATCGATGATGAGACAATGTATTAGAAAAAAAAATTATACAACTGGAATTGTTGTTATAAAGGTATATACTATTTGTTGGTTTGAGATATGAGATGTAATATATAAGATACCAGATATAAGATACAATATATAAGATACATGATATAAGCTATAAGAAAAATATATGATAAATACGATATAATATATGTGACATTAAATATGAGATATAAAATATATAAGACACAATATATGTGATATAAGATATAAGATATAAATCATTGTAAAATAATGTTATATCAGTTATATCTTTTAACTAAGGTATCTACTTTGAAAACCATTATTGAAAACATTATCCTATAATTGAGAAGGTAATTTAAATAACTGTGTTGAGACACTTTTGGGACTTGTAACTTAGGTCAATGAAGCACAAAAAAATAATAAAATTATTATTATTTTGGAATTGGGGATTCAACTTGCCTCCCTCATATGTGTTGGAATAAGAAACTATTTATCATGATAGAACCATAACTTATAGGTGGACATTTGAAGAAATGAATTTGGAATTTAATTTGGAATCATGTATTAGTCCCACAATACTCCATTCGTGCAAGATTTGGTGAAATGTAACTTTTTCATCAAGTGCCTGATTGAGTCATGTGAATAGCCTATATTGAGTGTTTTTCATGTATAACATGATGGTTCTCTCAATTTATGATTTTTATATTTGATGTAATGTTTTAGGATCATGATACACTAATGTGACACCCGATTATGGAAGTGATCATAAAGAATCACAAGATCTTTTCAGTCTTACCCTCTAGTGGGGCTGGGTATTGGTGTCCCTCAAATATCATTCAAATTTACCCTCTAGCAGGTCTATGAAATAGAGTTCCTTAATCTTCCAGGAATAACCTTCAGTATGGTGGGGTAGTGTAATTCTGTGATATTCATTATGAGTTTCCCTTCATTAGGTCTTGGAAGTAGAGTTCCTCAATTTTATGGGCCTACCCTATATTATGTCTAGGTGTTGCAGTCCACGGAAAAACATATCATTTTTACCCTATTGTAGGACTGGGTAGTGGCATTCCTCGATGGACTTCTTAAGTGGTACCCTCTAGTAGGACTGGGAAGTGGAGTTCCTTGGTGACAATAAATTAATGAAATCCTATTATACCAAGTCATGAGATCCTTACCTAAAATGTGTGGCACCTTGAAATTTCAAAACAGAGACAACATGAGGTTTGAAATGGATTTTTACTGACAAGTAAGAGACACACATTCCCCACCAAGACACATTCTTGTGATGTGACCAAAAATTGTGTTGGGCAGTCAGTGTTTCCTAATGTGGATTGTATCAATGTGTGGTGACTGAGTCCCTTAGAATTGTGTGCTCTAGGAAGACGCGTTAGATATTTGGCATTGTTGATGGACTTTTTCTAGAACTATTGGTGACTCTTCCTCTTAGGCTGAGTTGCAAGATGGAGATCCCTTTACTCTCTCATTTGGGATTATATAAATGAGAATATATCAATTTTTCTTCTTGATTCACACATTGAATTTTAATCTCCTCTTCCAGTAGGGGTGATGATGCGAGGGATATGTCGTGTGATTTCTAGGTCTACCTTCTTCTAGTTTTGTGAGTCATCTCACCGAGAATTTGTCGAGAAGGCTTGTTTTTTAGTTCATATACTCATCATGCTAATCCCCTAGCACTTTTATGAGCTTACTCAAACTCTATTGTTGGATTGAGATACAATTTTTCATTGTATCATGTTCTATCTACTAATTTTCTTTTCAGTTTTATCTTTTACTACTACCCCTTTACCCCTTTTAGGAAATTTCCTTTGATTTTTACACACCAACACCTCCATGGGATTTCCCACATGTGTCGTGTTTTTCATAGGCGATGGATAGGTTGACTATGAAATCATATAAGCTTAAGGATACTGGGTTCATGGACCACAAACTATTGTCATAGATTGCGATATAAGAGTTGTGATCTCTTAGTTACTTACAGATTTCTAGTTTTGTTTGTTTGATACATATTTCTAGTTGGTTAGGTATTCTTCCGATTTAATTTTATTTTACAGAACAATAATATTTTATAGTCTAGAGGTACATGCAGACCAATATTATTTTATAATAGTGTTTAATCTTTTCCCATTTCCCTCTCCACATTTGGATATTGTTGGTTTTGTGTGGGAATACATGTACTTAGTAAAAGGCATACCCATGTCTAGTTGGGCCTTCAAAACTTGTCTCCATAACCTGGCCTATAAGGGTGGGCAGAGTGTAGTGGTAGTGCGAGCCCCAACATGGTTCAAGTCATGGAAATGCATATGCAGAATCCTGTTAAGAGGTGTTCGCATTAAAATGGTTTGGGTCCTTATAAATTCACATTTCATGGTTGAGGGTACATAAGGTAATTTAATGTTGTGAAATATATGTTATTTTCCACATGAAGAGATCCTGAGGTATAGGGTTCATGTGATCCCATGTTTAGGGATATATAGAGGCATCACATGACTAATGATTTCCCTATCAGCTAAGACACATTGTTGTTTCTATAATGAATCACATGATTGGATGAGATGATAAATTTTTATTAAACAACATATTATAAAATGCATTCTATAAGGGAATCCCATGACATTCACATCATCATGTGATCATGTGATCCCAAATATATTATTTGATAGGGTTACATAGTGGTTTCTCATAAAGATTCCTTATCAATACATAGGTTATATCATCTCCTCACCCTTTTTTATCTCTTCTATATCCTATCATACCATCAATGATAAATGAATTTTCTTTCAACTCCCCCCTTTAAAAGAGGACTCCACCACTTGTCACGATGAAGGTGTTGCATGAACTAACTTGACGTGGTGGAGGAAATATCCTCAAATATTGATATATATTTCCTTTCATGAATATTAGGAAATTATAATGTTGATACATGATTACATGATAACATTATTTAACATTTGAAACATGGTAACTTTACATGATTCTATTGATATAATTATTTCAGTGCTTAGTGGAATGAATCTTGACATATGATGTTGGATTCACATGATCAATTCAAGTGAATCCTATGATTGTTTTGCATTTAAATCAACATTGAAATACCAAAAAGTTGGGTAATTCATGTTAGGTAAATATATAAATGGTTGAGGGTTCTTGTGTGGTGAAGATACGCTATTTTGTATGAAAACTATGGGATTTCAATGTTCTTTGGAAGATAATCATCACTTGATTTTATAATACCTTGATCTTATTTTAATGTATTGATTTTTGTAATTGAATTTTTCTATAATCCAAAGAACCACTTATTATTGAATCACTTGAATGCCTCTTGTGATCATATTCAATTGGCATCTCAGATCATCAATGCACCGAATTCAAGAAAAATGATGTGTAATGCATGCCTTAGGTACGATCAAGAACCTTAAAATGAATCTATAGTGACGATTTTCATGGAGGGAGAAAATGATATTGTAAGAGTAGAAAGTTGATCGCGGCCTCAAAATACTGCATTCACGGAGATATGTGGATTATAAGAGGTTAACATTGATTCATGGGTTTGATCAGATGTCTCCAATTGAATTGATCATACAATTTTGGTTTTATTACTATGTTTCAATGGAGGATCATTATGAATACCATATGTTCAATCCCAAAATGTATTATCAATTGGTATAAATAATTATTAATTAGAATAATCCCACCCCTATAAATGATGATTCCATTATACATGTATTCTCTTGACCCTCCATAGCATCAAAAAAATTCGGGTAGGATCCTTCAATGAGTTGTTGACTCACAGTGCAATTCTGCACGTCATGTGAGTGAGCATGTACCTATACCCACCCATTTCGACATGATCTAGCAGGATTTTTGTTGGCTCTCATTGGTGTTTGAAGAGAATACACATAAACATATAATAATATTCTTTCTAAAACCTATTTTTATCCATGGGAATTATATTCACATCATCATATTTTTTATCCTGAAAAGTTTTGTTCATTTTTCACTTCTAGATAGATAAATAATTTCTTATTCACACACAGTGTGTTTCTTCCTAGTAGATACTCTAATTTCCCCCATGGTATCTTTTATATTTTATCATCCTACCATGCAGTTTGTATTAATAAATTAATATTTTATGGTGTTGAAAATCAAACAATGTTTTCATTTATTTGATATTCTTCGAGCTTGGACTTGTTGTTTTTGTATTTTAGGTTCATTTATCTCAAACCTTCAATTATTTATGTTTAAGGTATTTTCTCTCAAACCTTCTATTTATATATTCTACGGTATACTATATTGTACCTTTGAAAATTAGTTTAGTGTATTTTATCGTTTTCCTACTATAGGTGTAGTTTATGGTCTTCTAGAACAGACCAACTATTGATGTTTTTTGCAGTCTTCCGGATTAGAGATGATATTTCTATAGATTTGTGTGTTAATTATTAGACATTATATTTCTATAATTTGTGGTATTATATCCTGAACATTTTACTTTCTTATTTTTGGAACATCTATCTTGGACATTATTTTAGTGGTCATAAAGGATGGATTTTCATGAGGGGTTATAACACCATGTATCTTTTAAAGAAGGGATATTAATGAAAGACACTAATTCCCTACAACATATATTATATTATGATTGATATTTATTCATGATGGTTTATAACACCCTTTATCATTTTAAGGATTAATATTCACAAAGGGATCTGATTCCCTATAACCTTGTAGAGAAGCTCAAGTATAAGAATTCAAAATTGGGCTAGACACCCTATATCATTTTTTAGGATGTATATTTAAGAAGGAATCTAAAACCCTACATCCATGATGATATGATGAATAATGGTCATTCTTGATTGGTTCTAACACACTTTATCCATTTATGTAAGGATGATTATTAAGGACTCTGACATGCTACATCATTGAATAGATAATGAAGTATTAGTTTTCATGAAGTGTTGTAACACCTTATATCCATTGAATTATGACTATTCGAAAATAAATTAGAAACCCTTCATCAATGAATATATTATGAGGTATGGTCATTCATTATGGTTCTAAAACCCTATTTCCATTTAAGGATGGATATTCATAATAGACATGAAATACATGCTGTCTTGATTAAAACTAGTATGGTGTTTGGTGGAATAATTTAAGGGATTAAAAATCCACTTGGACAGTTGGAATGAGGTATTTTAAAATCATGTCCAAAATAATTTTAATTGCAGATAATGATATGGGATATACACAGTTATGATGATCAAAAAACAGTCTATGGTGTCGAGTTCCACTATAATGTTTCTAGGGATCACCAGGATTAGAGGTCCATTCATTCAATGAGGAAATTATTAAGGTTTATAATAAAGGAACCTTATGAATAATCTAAGTTAGAATTTATCAAATGGACAAGAAGATGGATTCACAGTCCATTCTAAGGGAAATGGAATGTTTTTCCAAGAATCAATCACATGGATATTGATTTAGGGTATAGTGAAAATAGTTATCCAATGATGGTTATGACACCAAGGAGTGGTTGTGTTTTATGGTTATAATTGTTAGGACCTATATTACATGGTACTGGGTCACATTATGATGTCTATATAAACATTATAGAGTTTAATACCACATTCCTTCTTTGTAAATGTGTATAATGTACAGTGGCGTATTACTGAGGATGTTTGATCTATGTCAATAGTATAATTATGGTTATTATAAATAATTATCAACAAATATCTAAGTCAACTAAAAATAGATATTATTCATTACTAGTCTCCCATTAGTAATGGGGGAATCCAATATCACACACTGTTAGTGAAATTTCTCCAATATTTAAATATGATATTTCTTCAAGGACAAAAAACCTATTATGAAAAGATCTAAGGAGTTTTCTAAATCACTAGTGAATCCTAGTTGGGTATCTTTAGATAACATAGTCCTTATTACTAATCTTATATAGGAAAAAACCAAAAAAAAAATGGATCAAGGATATGGTGTTACATATGAAGTGTATAAACTCTATAAATTAGTGGGTGTCATCTCAGTCATAAATCATATTATTATTTCAAGAAAACATAATACTCAAGAGGGTTTGAAGAACCATAATTTTTTATTACATTTTGATCATGATATAATTGAGAGGTGATGCAAAAAAATTATGCTCATATTTTTTCCCTGGGATGGAGGGGTCCAATGAGAAATGATTTGATCTTTCCAGGGCCACATGATATTCCCCACAATCATTAAGAAATTTTATTTTTTCTCTATGTTTTTACTAAACTCTAGATACAAAGGTATTATCAAGAATAAACCAAATTTTTTCTCAAAACGCACTTTGAGGGTTTTGATAAAGACATGGTTTATGAGTCTTTCACTTCCCATTTTGGGTGTTGGAAAATAGAGCTTTAAATGGTAAGGTTTATGTCCATTAAACTCTACCCAAAGTTCATGCAGTTTATTTTCATAATTCACATGGACCTATCATGAGGGGAGTGATACACAATAGACTAATTAGAATTACAAAATATCAAGAGAACTCCAATGTACTCTCAATCAGTAGATGAAAATGTTGAAAATCATGAATCAAGGTTCTCAAATCATGAATATGGAATAGAACATACAAGTCAAGGATGATCTAAAAATACTTTGAGGTGTTTATTTCCATTGTGATGATTTCATAATGGAAAATGATCATGTTACTCTTTTTTAAGTAAAATATAAATTTGGTTAACAAGTGGGAATCCAACATATTGAAAATAGAGGAATAAATTTATAATAAAAAAATGTTTACCAAGGAATTATGTTTTCCTTTAAAATAAGGATGATAGATTTACTATAATATGAGACACTCTAGAATTGATGTGTGATTTATGGTTTAATGTTCTCTTGATATTGATTGAATAAACCTAAAAACTAGCTCCTAGGATCAATATCTTGGGGAACTTTGATATGTGTTGATAATGAATGTTTCTCTACAAGATTTTACATTATGAAATGGAAATGTTTCTTCCATGAAGTTATATATCCTTCTATGAGGATATAATTGTAGTATAGTTTAACGTCATGTGACCATAACATATTATTTTTGTCTAATCCTCATGTGGTAAGGACATGGTATCAAATGTTGAATCGTGGATCATATCATTAAGTACACACTTCACTAGTTAGGGGTATTAAATATCTTGATGTATTATTCTATCCCAACAAAGGCTCACAATACTATAGAAATATATTGGTGTCCCTTTTTATAGTTCAATTTCTTGAGTCAAAAATCCACATATAGATATGATATGGAATCTGATATAGATTTAGATCATATATATAGAGGAGGAAGATTTTAGGCCACACAAAATACTTTTTATGTCTCATCTGTATGGATTAATCACTTATGTGGGATAGGATAATTATGTGTTGCCTTAAAATTGATCTATCGAGGTTGTAAATTTCTAATTCACAGGTTAAAACCATTCTGTATAAGGGTCCATTATCTCTATTTTTTGAATTTATATATTGGATTAGTGATGTGTGGTCTGATCATAACTATGTATCCTATAACTAAATGAATCAATCAATATATAGTTTTGTAGAAGATATCAACACCTTTACATAGTTATCACTTATATGTCGGGGAGTGGGACATGTAACTCTTTTAGAGAGAGGTCACCCACATTTGTTCGTATGCATGATCTATGACCATTTTTTAATAATTTCAAGGTGAAAAATCTCAAATATTATAATAGTATTTCACTGGAATAGAAATATTTACATTATTGAAACCAAAAAATGATGACAACATTCCACATGGATAAAGCACTATGGAAGATTGTGAAAGAGGTAAACCTACTGGTTGGTCTTGGAATAATATACCCATATAAAAAATTTTATTCTTATACACAATGAATCAAGGAAAACATATTTTTTATAAGAGAATAATCTCAACATATATCTATCTCATATTTATGGAATGATATTTTTTTATATTCTCTCAGTGATTCTGAACATAATAGTCGGCTAAGGGGTCTTATATGTGGATCATTCTCATATGTATTCGATTGTATTTTCTATAATTTATTTCTTTATGGGGATGAAATAGTCACCCTTAATAAAATTTAAGGATATAATGACCCAATCTAAGTAGTTTTAGGTCATTGTATGATTGAAAAAATTCCACGTAGTTTGAAATCATCTGACTATGATGTATCCCCGAGAGGAAGGAAAAAATCATGGATTTAGGGTCATCAAAGGAGATAGTACCCCATAATTAATGTTACAAGAATATGTTGTAATAATATTTTAATGTAAATTGTTATGATTTACATATGATTATCATTGTGTCTATCTAAATCCTCTTGAACAGTTTGGTTATAGAAAGAAAAAATCATATCCCAATATTATACGAGTCAAATAGAGGTGTAGAATTGTGATTATTAGTCAAAAATTGATAACTGTGAATACTTATATTCCATGAATTAAGGATAATATCTCTTAAATTTAAGGGATTACTCACCTCTAGGAATAGATCATCCTCTATAAATATTATCTCACGTGTTGTGTTATTCACCAATGTCTGCTAGATTGTGCCATTTGGATTACGAAGTCACAATTACTAGAGTACAAAAGATAAAAAAACATGAGGAATTAATCAAGGATGTGGGTCATTAGAGAAGTATAACAACTCATGGAACTAGTAGGTTTTAATTCAGATATCAATTTTATGAATGTTTATCCTAGATAATGTAAGATTCAAGTAGGATTCATGTAACCAAATGTCCATATCAGCATGTATTGAACATGTTTTGGGGAAAACGAATAAAACATATAATACATGAGTACGTAGTCAGTAGGGGGATGATCTATTATTTGTGTAGACCATACATCATTTTGTGTAATTTCATGTGTCATGGATGAATTTTTTTTTTAACATCATGTGTTAAGGACATGGTTCCATTATTTTTTTATAATGAACTGTAATTGCACTGGTTAGAGTGTATTAATTGGTTATCTAGGCATGCAAGAATCACCTATGGTGTGGGAAAAAATAAACAACTTGGACATTTAATAAGCTACATGGGAGTACATGATACGGGATGTTAGTTGAAATTTCCATTTTTATATGAGTATAAGTTCCAACATGAATTTTATTCTCATTGACGATCATAATTGGGGGTAATGGGAATTATTTTCTTGAATCAATGATTGATGATCTAAGTGTAACTACGTACACTATAGGGATAATAATATTTCTATATGTAGTTTATATAATGTGAAATCCTCTAGATAAATTGGCTATATTCATGTGGGTGTATTTATTTCTCCCCCTCTTAGTATATATTGCAGTTATCTAATGATTTGAGACCTAATAATCACTTTGTATCCTTTGTTAACAAGAATAAATCTCTGTGTACTTCATAGATTTTATATTCCATTCACTAATTTAGTTCTTGTTTGGGAAGAGGGAATATATATGATATTGTGTGTAGGATATGATTGAGGATCCAAGCATCACTATATATCTCAATGAAATCAAAATCAAACCACTTGTAGTTTTTATATTTGAAAATTCATTGAATAGGTCTTTCTCGTACACAGGGAGGGGCACTTTTTAATGTTTTTATGTTTCGGCCTAAGATTTGAGGTATGGGTGTTTCTATGTATCTCAATTTAATGACATTTAAAAAACACATAATTTATATATAGATGATTTTCAGTATAATGACATATAACCTGATATTAGGTATAGTAGTATGGACCCTTGATAAATCCTTGATTTCTATTGTAAATGGTAAAATAGCTCAAATAAATCATGTCTTCAAAGGAATATATTTTGAATTTTTTTCTAATTAGTGGCATGATTTAAAATTCTACATTAGAGAAATATCCAGTGGAGTTAGAGGGTATTTTAATCCAAGTCCAAAATATCTTCAATAGACAAGATCTATGGAATTTTGATCTTTACTAGAGAATAATAACAGGGTTCCTTCGGGATTAGCCTATCCCTATGGCTAATATGTCAAATGGGATGACTTGGAGGGAATAGGATCATGTTCTATGGAATAAAAAGAGAATATGGACACAAGTTAAGTAGTAATTTATACAAAAAGTATAATTAATATTTTTTTGGTTGAAAATACGGTGTCTAAATAGATTTTGAAGCTCAATGGTGTTAGGCCACCCTTGGAGATGAATTCCTCAAAATGCAGTGGGTACAAGAATGTGTTGTTATTATTATGTTTTGGAGATGGGTATGATGCATTGATTAGTAATGTCATGAGTATCTAGATCCACTTGGATATCTGTGTTTTGTAAATTGTAATTCATAACCCAAGAATATCTATTTCAAAAATACATTGATTTAAGTGTGTAATGTTCAACCATTATTAATGGAAGATACTTATATTACATATTTTTTGGACACTAGATCTTTTATTTAAGGGAGACCTTTATTATATGACCAAATCCTACACTAGGCACAAGCTCTGTGTTGTATTTTAATTCACCAGAAAATCCTTGTTAGGTCCCTTTAGATTAGCCAGTCCTCATTAACAATATGAAATAGGGAATAAATAAGAGCATGTTGGATAGAGGCCCATTGAGTTTCAAGATATGTTTATTAACTCAATGTATTAATTTATATTTACTCAGATATCAAATATATGATTTTGGTTTTATAAAGAATGTACGATTCAAGAATGATTCAATCTCAGAAAAGGATATTGCAACATTTGTTGACCACATTTTGGGGAGAATGGATAAATTGTGTGATTCTAAAGAAAACAGTAATCAAGGGGTTGTTTTTTTCATCATGAAAACATCATGTCGTGGAATATAATATCATTCCCAAATGATATGGTCATCCAATTTAACATCAACTGACAAGGATGTGGTGGTTCATTTTAACTTCATGTGACTAGGATGTTTTTTATTATCTACATCATACCTCAATCACGTTGGTCAAGGACGATTTCTAGGTTTTTTAGACTGACATGAGTTATTCTCATCATGGAAAACAAGATACTTCTAGAATTTTTATTGAGACATGTGAGAGTTCTGGATAAGGTATGTGTAGGGATTTCTGTATTTTATGGTGGAGGTAAGACTCTATATAGATATAAAAATCATGGAGGGATCAGATTGGGTGTGATTATAACTCATGGATAGTCCTAAAATGAGTCATCCATGCATCACTATGTACCCCATATTCAATAAAAATGCACAAAATTTTAGTTTTATGTGAAAAATTTGTACACGGGTTTAACCCACACATATGAAGAGGTCTTTTTTCATCAATTTGGTAGGGCCATGGATTAATGGCACAAACCCCACTATGTATTTTTTAATTAAAATAATAATGCAACATAGAGTTGTTATATGGAATTTTCGCAATGACTTTCCTAATAATATGAAGGGAGGGGAAGTATTTTCCTTTTGTGTTGTGGTTGGACCCATAATTGGATAACTAGGAATCACTATGTACTCTTTGGAAAAAGGAATATAGACACACATAGTTCTCATGTATGATCACTTATTAAAATTTAAATCTAACATGAGAATGGGGAACATTATTTTTTATTCATCATGTATCTGTCTCATGGGTGTTGAATCATTAATGAAGTGATTTCCCAAATTAGTGGATAATGGAAAATTTTAAATAGATAAATATCATGTATTAGAAGATAAAGTAGGTCATATATTGGTACCCAATGTCATTTAGAATAATTTTTTGTGACTGGGATATATTATTTATTGTATAATTTTATGTTCTAAGGTAATTTTTAAATCATTTTAACATCGTGTGGTAATGAAATTTTTTATACAGTTTAAAATCATCAGGTAAGGTTATGTCCAATTTATGTTAAGAATATGTGGTAATGAATTACTACATAATGTTTAATTTCATGTGTCTAAGATGTGTTTACCTAAAATTTTGGTAGGATTCACCTCAATCATGTTGGTCAATATGCCTTTTGAGGTTCTATATGCTCACAAGAGTCGTAATTACTGGGAGGAATGAGAGAAAATAGTGATCTAAATTGATCCATGTGAGAGGGCATGATTTGGATTGCGTGTTGGTGATCAATTTTTTTATATGAGTTGGAATACCAATTAAAATATGGTTCTCATTGAGGAGAAAGGTTATGACTGATGAAAACTCTTTTTTGGGCCTGACATGGAAAATTAGAATGTCACTACATATCCTTTGATAATTAGAATCAATTCATACCAAATTAATATATAGAAAAAATATATATTTTTAAGGCCCATAAGTAAGGAGGGGTATGTTTTAATATTTTGGAAGGACCCACGATTACAAATATATGATTTAATACATATAATTTAATGAATAAATTCATGAAAACATAGTTATTAAATCATATGTTGTGTAGATTAAATTATTTATTATAATAAATATTTTGTATAGCTTCACATCATGTAGTAAAGAATTGAAATTTTGTTCAGTTTAAATTCATTCTACTAGGATATATTAAATGTTGTCTGAGATCAAGTGGTAAGGATGTGAGATGTTTTCTAGGTAAAATTCTGGATTCTAGGACATATTCCATTAAATTTAATGTCATGTATTAATGACACAAAATTTTGAGATGTATGATGTACTGTTGTTAGGAACTTTTTTGTGAAATTTAGCATCATGCAATAAGAATGTGAAATATTTCTCAAGGTGAAGTATTTCTCCTAGGACTTAATATATTCTATTTAAATTCATGTGGAATGGAAATGATATATTGTGCAGTTTAGATTCATAATTTTAGGAATTTGGATACATAATAAAAAATATTTAATGTATTTATTAAGTAACCTCACATTGGTGGGGGTGTAATATATTCCCTATCCATCATGTACAATGAATATGATCCATTGAAATAGACCTCATTTGTGATGTAGGTCCATTCTCACATGGGTCCCATTTTTGTGGGATTATTCCATTCTATCATCAATGTTCCTAGAGATAACACCGATTATCCTTAGAGGATTGAGCAGAGGTGATCCTTCTTGTAAAATTATCATGAAATCAGAATCTGATGGACTTTGAGGTTGAATTCAACACACAACTTTTTATCATTGAGTCTTTCAAAATCATTAAGCTTCTTCTATGATTATTATCCATCTCTGATTTTCATACAATTATCTATTATGATTAATGGAATTTGTACTTCTTTGGGTAACACTGCATATGTTTCACACACTGGAGTATATGGGGTTGGTTGTGGGGAAAATAGGTTTATGGTACGGTAATTCCATATGGAATGCAACAGTTTATCTATATAAGGCTTATTATATTTCTCCATCATTTTATAGAGTATATTTGACAAATTATTTTGGAAGCCCTATACTTTTCCATATTTCTATACTGTTATAGGGAGGTAAATAGTTGTAATCATTAATATACACGAATTTAAACTTCTTCAACCCAAAATAACTTAAGTTGGTTATATTTTCAATAAATATCATGTGAGAGACACAAGATCTATTGATAATATTGGGCTTAACAATGTTGGTGATACTCTTCATTATGGCTTCCTTTAGGGAATTACATCAACAAAATTGAAAAATACATCGGTATTAGTATATAAGTACATAAACTTAGTATCTATAAAAGGAGAATACGAGACCACAATGTCTATACCTAATATGGAAGATGGTAAATAAAAAAGTGTGTAGTAATTATGTTAAAAAATGGATGAATTTATCTAGATTCTGACATGTATGACACTACCTGGTGATTTTTATGAAGTCCAATATCATCTTATGACACTAATAACTAGGGATCAAATTTTTTTGGGACTTCATGGTTCTATCCTGGTGAGAACAACATGATCATACATTTACATCCTTTGCAATGGTGTGAGTCAGTTCTTCAACATTCAATACTATCTTGACTTCATCATAACCTCATTTATTTTGGGCTCTTATAAAATTCATCTAATATGGATTTGTAATGTTCACTCCCTATAATCAAATTTATTCCCTATTGTCTTGATCTAATGTTAGATTACCAATATAAAGGTAATATATTATGGGATACATCCATATAGGGGTCGTTTCTATCTCATCATGATATAGGTTTAGGTTGATATGATTATTACCCTCTGTATCCTAAATAATGATTGGGGAGACTACCCTTTAGTGATTGTTTTAGAAGACTACCTCATCCTGATCAGGATCAGCTCATAATATATCTACAATAGAAAGTGAAGCAGTACGATCATTTTATAATTCACATACGTAAAGAAGTGATTTTTCTATAAGTAATTAAACCATCAGAACTATAAGAAAACAATTTAGAGGAGGAAATAATTAACTCATAGGGGAAATCTATCCATTTAAATATTTAATCCGTTGTTTTAAATCACATTTGACTTTAAAAATAGTAATCTATTAATACATTACTATCTCCATCCCTATTCTAAGGGTGTGATATTCAACCGCATTATTAGTACATCCCTTAAATATTAAGAAGATATCATGAAATGTTTCCTTGATTATGAAAAAAATAACTAAACCATTCTTATTGATCATTTGGATCTCTATCCTGCTCCAAATCATATATTTGGAGGCCCAATTAAAACACGTCTATAATATTCATGTAGTTTAATTGGAATATGAAAATTCTTTATATGGGAGGTGGGTTTCTAATGGAATTAATTTTGGGGTATGATGTTCTACAAGAAAATTAGATCATTCCTATGTATTTAATACCTTTTGTGTCATGAATTTAATTTCATAATACATCTAAATTTCTACTCATCCATGCAGGAACCTGTTTAGAATGGGGTTTCCATGAATGTTCTTCAGCTAGTCGATACAAGATGCAAGGTGGAATTTTTTAAGTGTATGAAATTTATTATATTTTCCACAATTAATATGATCAAAAGGATGTTTTTATCAATATAAAAATATTGTTTTTCATTATATTTCATTTTTTTCATTTTGATAATAGAGATTTTTTTCATTCCTCGCATCATTTTTTGTTTCATGAAGTGTACAAGATATATTTCCATGTAATCCATATTGAGGATTAGATTATTTCCCTCTAAGGTAGGTATCAAAACCCATAGATGTAGAAACTACTAATTATGTTTATAAAACTATTCTTTGAAGTCATCATCTCACCAGTTAGAAATTACCATCTTTGTTAACATGGTGAATTGGATATATTCTTCGGCCATGTAGGCTATCAAATTTTAGATAAAAGAGAGTCTCAATTCCTTATGATTTTGAGGAGGTAACATTTAAATGATTTCACATGTATTTTCTTAATAAAAATTAATGTCACAATGGAATTCCACAAGCTATGAAATTTCCTTAACGTTTTACAAAATCACACTTTATAGGGTATATCTTCAAACAATGTTACATCATCTTGTATAGTATTTTTTGAAGAGTAGTGATGTCCAAAAGATCCTATCATTATTTAATCATCATGTACTTGATATATCACTATATGATTAAAACAAAAAGAGACTAATGATATGATTCTTAGATAATTAGAATCTTGTTCTAACATTCATTAAGTCGAAGGGAATGACGTTGAATAAAAATATTCCTTAAGGTTCTATGAATGAAATATCCTCTTCATATTTTGAAGTCTTCTTAATTTATTTGTAGCCTGAGTACCCATCCATAAAGGAAAGTTATTGGATTATAGTTGTGGCATTGATCAATAGTCCCACAATAGGTATGTATAAATAATCTTTATGTAAGTGTCCATTATGGTCTCAAAAATCAACGAACACTCAGATCCACCCAATCTTATTCTTGTCGATGATTATTTTTGTAATTATTTTTGTAATTATTTTTGGGAACTGCACCTCTTATACAAAGATAACTATGATCAAAACTTTGACATTGAATTATATATTGAATTCATGAGAGGTTTCCATTCTCATGGGTTACTGTTTAAATTTTTTTTTATTATTTTGAAATTATAGATGATGAGTAGACACATTATAGTTTTGGTTGAGTATCTATGTGTAATTCCATTCGAACACATGAATATTCATATTTTTAGTGGAAATAAACATCTCTTATTATTCAAAAAGTGTGGAGGTACTGATAAATGATAGATAATATATTTTCATATTACCATATTCACATGGCTGAGCTCATAAATTATGGTGGATATGTTTACATAAAAAATGGAATGGGTTTTTTAAAGGTCACCCTCTTACTATTATGTAATTTTTTCTTGGAGGGAATCATCATGTGTGGCAAAAAAATTTGTGGTATCTCTATCCTTGTTAATGTATGAGTGAAAATAATGAGTAAATTGATTTCCTAAAAATATGGAGTTGTTTTGGAGGGAATCATTGAGATTATTTCCATTTTTCTAACTTCTATAGTGGTAATTAGAGGTACATTCATCCTTATTTTCCTAGAATTTCATGAGTAATTTTAATTTTTCATAATGGAACAAATGAATTTTCAAATACTAAATGGGAATTTATCTTGGAATCCTTGGATCAAACATCTTCAAATTGTGAAATATCTATCACATAAACATGATCTAGTGACATTTTGGGTTCCAGAAACATAATGGGATTGTGTATACAATTGTGATCATGATTATATCGACACAAAATTGATTTTGTTAAACCACCATAGATATGAAAGGGTGGTTCTCAATTTATTTTGTGTAGTGACCTATATGAAATCCTCTATGACTGGTATTTATCATTTATTATTATATAATGTTTTCTCAGAATATATTAATTAACAAGACTCAATGTGGGCTATGTCACCATATCCTATAATGAACGTATTATTAAAGAGGGTACTTCCATCATTGATGAAGTGTTAAGGGTACTACCACATTTCAATGACGTCAGGGTCACCTGAGTAGCATATTGTATGTTGTGTCTTTAATGACAACCTTGAACTCATCATTAAAGGTGAGTTTGTAAAATTGATCATTCATCTTGATCATTCCAATGGTAATTTTCTCACAATTGGTGTACCCTTTAATGGTTATCTTTGTTAGATAAATCATCCTAACCATATTCCTGGAATTAGAGGATTGGGATCATGATGAGGTTGAACATGGAACCAATATAAACCAATTTCCATCAAATATACAAATTATAATAGTTTATTAAGACCTAAAATGTACATATATTTCACTAAAAGGATTCACCATAATATTTCTGGGTGAATGAGATGATGGTATAATAGTATTTAGGAGTACATTATGAAAGTATATCCTAGGATGTGATGACCTATGTCTCAAACTCTTATGGACTATATAGAAAATAAATAAATTTCTATCTATGATATTTAGAAAAATGGATAACATCCATTATTGATAGTCTCTCTAGTAAAACTAGATACTATTTTAGGATGTCATATTTCTATGCTAATGGTTTATTCTTCCCAATGTGGGGTTTTTCCTTATCATTCATATTAAGAGAATATGTTTTGGAGGAAAATGTGTATGGTATTGGGGTAACAGTAAGGGGAGAATATAAAGCTAATGGAATAGGTAACCCTGGAATACTCATTCTTTCGAGTGATTATACAATCACTACCCCACTAGACATTCATATAAAAGAATTATGTTTGAATAACCACTAAATGTATGCGAGACATACACATAATCATAATGGGCATACTGAACCACCCTCTTATGGTTCTCAAGTTTGTATAAAGTATCTACATGGATTTTACCTAGATATTGGGTTTTTCCAGACCACATTCTCTCCTATACCCGTACCTTATGCAGGCTTAGCCTCTAGCTCCACTATCAGGTATAGGGAAATCATATTCAGTACCACGTTAAATATCAGAGTGAATGAAATTAATTGAACATCAAATTGGATCTTCATATGACGAGGGTATAATTTTTGTGTGATGGTTATCATTATTCACATACTAATATAAATAAGTATGGAAGAGTTATTGTCGGTGTGGGAGTTAGATATGACTCTATATTTTGAGTATTCATAAATCTGATTATTATTTGTTCCTCCATGAGATGAATTCAAAAGTATTGAAATCAAGGGTTGATTATGAAGCCTTGATCATAGGGTAGAATGATCACAACCCCAAGAATTTTTAGTCATATATTTATCAAACTACATTCCACACCTATCAACAAGATCCTACCAGTACCCTTCTGCATTTATATGTGTGGTCGTTTGGAAATTCCAATAACTACCCAAAAATTTTATATGAATTTTGTTTCCTATATATTTTTTTCACATATAATATAATAATATAAAAAAATTAAATAGAAACAAAAAAAATTATCTCATTAACAAATATCATTGAATTATTCATATATGAAACAAATTAAAATCAAAATCATTACAACTGGACAATAAATAGAAGATAGAATAGATAAAATGGGAAAATAATGAGCACCCCAATATTCGAGAAATATCTCCCCCATTATAAATTCTAAAAAAATGAATCAAAATATTATTAAACAACTAAATATTATATTAAATGAAGTGATATTTTTATTGGAGATTGTAGTTATTTTTTAGTGAAAAAATGAAGATATAATGATAGGGTATAAAGGTTAATATGACCATTTATATTCAAACATTATATAACCACTTGTTAATATGACCATTGGTCAAATGACCATTAGAAATAATACCGTCGGTTGGAAAATTTACCCTTTCAATTAGAGTTTATATGTATTAATGAAAATTATAATTGATTGAAAAATTATAATTGATTCCATCATCCCATAGAGTTGTGTTGTATGAATCCCATTTATCATAACATGGGATGGGGGTTATGTCATTGGGGTTCACCCATTACTAAGACCCAATATAACATAAATGACTAAAATACGGAAGAAATAAACAATGTTATAAGTTTATATTAGTCAATATTACCACTAGGTGTATGTTAGCTAAGCCACCACAAAATAACTACTACAATCGCACACCATTCTGTTAGAGTGTGTGTGGGTTAAATAAGGGGTTACAAGTCAAAACCTCTGTTATAGAAAGTATAAATTTCATCACATAAATAAATTTCTTTCCCATAATTCTTCTTAATAATTCTTTTCTTAACAATATATATGTTTAATTGAGATTATTTTGATTATTCGATTTTTTGATGAAAATAAAACATAACTGTTTTTTTCTAAAAAATTATATAAAAATTAAAAATAAAAATAGGTATTTTAAATATTTTTATCAATCCAATAGTTATTTGAAAAAAACTTATCAAAATATAAATGATAAAATAATTTTAGAATGGCCTAAGAAATTTTGTAAAATGTCAAAAATTTGATTCTTTTTTAAAAGATATAATTTTAAATAAATATGGATTTTTATATTTCACTGTTAAAATATTGATATTTTGGTAATTTTTATGATAAGATAAAAAACATATTTGAAATTATAAATTTTAAATTAGATTAGGATTAATTTAAAAAACTCTACAATGTATTAATTTTTTTGTGAACTGTAAAAATATTGTGATGGGACTTTTTGGTATGTCTAATGAATACAAAGTTATGTCATCATGATGTAAAAATTAATTAACCAAAATACAAGACATAAATCATGTTATTTTGTTAGTGTTTTGTATTTTAACATATTTGAATTAATATCCAAAAATTACATGTGACTTTTCAAAGTATAAAATTGAAACATGGACTCTAAAATATTAACATGGGGAAACATGACTTTTACATGGAAAAAAAGTAATAATTATTTATTCTTGGTTTTTCTGGGTTAAAATAAGTTAAATTTTGATGCAAATATCTAATTCAAGGATAATAACCATGGGTAATAGATTTTTTTTCACCTTTTGAAAAAACTATTTTTCCAAGACTAGTATGTGGAAATTATTAAACAATTCTTCAACATTTGATATAAATGCCAACCCATTTCACCATTCCCTTTTACTCCCAATCCAACCACCATGATTTTCTAGTCTTTTTCCTCTCAAGGAGTCTGATAAGGTGTCTAAAATACCCCAAGATTTCATTCTTCATGTTATAGGATTATCTCTTTAAGGTAAAGGAATTATCCTTCTATTCTATTCATTTCAAGAACCTATTTTTGTATATGTCTTATAAATGTTTGGGTTACTCTATTTTATTACACTTTTTATCATACCCTTACTTCTAAATTATGATTAATCAATTGGTGAATGTTGTCCCTACTCAATTTACCCTTTCTTAAAATCATGCTTTATACACGTCATGCTGTAGAATTTACATTTTAATTATTTCTCTCTACTTAAGATATCTATTGTAAAAACAATTTAATACCCATTACATTATATTTTATAGGAGTCATCACATAGATATAAAATGTTTTATTCATTTAAGGTATTTAAACATATGAAACCCACATTCAATTTTCACAGATTAAAAATGATGTAATTATCATGTCTTCAATATCTTCAATATGGAAATACTTTCGATAAGAAAAACATTATTTATTCTCTATGGTTTAGTAATGAAATTATTTATTATGATCTACGAGGCACTCATGAAATTAATAAAAATTAAGGGTGTTCCCGATATGTGTCTAATGCATTAGGTAAAGAATTTAATCTCTAATGACGACGTGTTTTATGATACCTTAGTGAATAACCAATGAATTTTACTTTTTTAAACCTTGGTGGAAATCCTTGGAGATATGCATACAAATTTCACATCTAAATATTGAATACATATTTATATGTTATGGTGCATCTTCACATTATTATTTCTTTCTATATGATCTCATCTCTGAGCTATGTTTTTTATGCCTCATGTTATTATCAACATTCATCATAATCCCATGCTAAATTTTTTCTTTTCTTATTCCATTATTGGGAATCATTCTCATCCCTTTCATTTGATGTATGTCAACATTATATGAGATAAAGTAAATGTAACATAGGGTGAACCCATTAAGGTTTATTCATGTGTAATTATAATAATGGTTTATGTTTTCTGGTATTATGTAATTTAATTCAAATAAAAATAAACACTAAATGATGATTTTCTTATACCATTTATTCAATAGTTATATAAAAAGGCAGTTATTCATAGTTGGTATCAATGGATGGTGTTGTCTTCTGTTGAAATTAAGACTTTAAAATGTTGGCATTAACTCTTCGGTAAATTATATATATTTTAAAAAATACTAGTATTTTATTAACTATTAAGTATTTATTTTTAATCAAATATGTTTATAGTTGGATAAAATAAGTTGATGTGGCTCTGGATCATATATACCTTTGGGTAACACCTAAAAACGCCTATTTGAGATAAATTAAAATAAGAACAACTACACGATAATTGCCATTTTTGCGCACTTCATTTGACACTCCATGGGGATATGAATGATTAATCAAAAAAATTATAAACCATTTTTAATTATATATAGAAAATTAAATTGTTAAAATCGTAGAATAATAAAATATGATTTCTTTATTTTTATGACATAAAATCCCAGTATAATTATATGTTTTCTAAATGAAAAAATTTTCTCACTAGGGTTGTATTATTTTAAAATAAATGTAGAGAAAAGGAGGAACTTTATATAAGTTTAGTGAAAAATATTATTCACTAATTTTTTTTGATGGATGTTATAATGGAAAACATCATGAAGTTGATGAATCAAATAAATCAAATTCTGGAAAAATAACATGAATTAATTTGAGAGGGTGAATTCACCATTATGGGAACAAAATTAATTGATTCCATCATTAGTAATTGGAAAACATCATTATATAGATCTAAAAATCCATTTATTATGGAATTAATGATTATCTCGATTGAAAATATATTTTTATAAATTATTGTTCTGAATAAGAGGATGTCACCCTAGAATTATACCAATGAGAATGGGAAGAATATCAGTTATGGAAACTAATTAAAAACTTGAATACAATAATATAGATTTGTAATATGTAGTGGAAAGAGTTCATGGGAATATTATTCAATAATTATTTCCGCCATTTTATTATAACATGAATAGAGAAGTAAATACATGAACTAAATCAGAGGAAAAATAAATCACTGGGAAGCTATTTTATAAACCTTGAAATACATGCACAATAACAATATATATATTTTGTGGATACTATGAGAAGGTTTTATATACTCATTGTTGGTAGCAGATCCTATATTTGATGGAATATATCAAATCAAGACTATAAAATCTATTAAGAGATTGTGTGTACCAATATGAAGGTTTATGTTTTGTCTGGATAGATGAAGTAGACGTAGAGGTCGAATGATTATGAGAGGGAAATTAAGAAAAACATTGGTAATAACTCTGATCATGGAAGTGGAGTAATGAATGTGTGACTTCCCATATAAAGAAAATGTGAGAAGTAGAATTTGGGAAATTAATTTTTTGTCTCTGGAAAGTGAAAAAATGTATAAGATATAGGAATATAGCTCGAAATATTCATAGTGTGGTGAAACTTCAACTTCTCAACACTAAAGAAAAAAAGGAATATGGTGTATGCCTAGATTAACTTTAAATTCTTCAAGTGTGTAAATCTTAGGAAATATTCCAATAAATGTCCAAATACCAATATAATATAGGGGAACCACCATCTTCCACAACATAGTCCAACAGATAATGGTTATGAATTTTCGATCAGGATGAGTGAAATTTGAGGTTCCAGATAATGTGGTGAAAGGTAACCTCATTATGATCTCAATTATATAAAGTACATTGTTTGATTCTGGTTCTTTAAATTCATTAATTTTATCCACGTCATTAAAAACTATAGAATAAATCATTAAACTTATAGAAGTAGTATTATCATTAAATATATTTTGAGGGGTTTTCCTACATTATCAAGGTATATAAACTATAGTATTAAACATGGAAATTATAATCTCATCACATATATATTTTTAATTATCAGTTTGGAATTCATAACTATAATAGAGATAGTCTGCCTCTTAATGTACAATACTTCCATCAACTACATAAGAAACAAACTTTTTGTAGCCATGAATGTAAAACCTATAGTTATTTTCAAAGGGGGTATACCTTTCCTTGAAAATTGTATAGAAGCACATACCATGGCTTTATTTATGGATATTATCAGGTAATAGTGATAAGGAAATGAAATTATAAATATTAAGAATCTCCCCATCATGCTAGATTACACTGATTTTTTTATTTGAGAGATACTTTTATATCACATGGAAAAAAGTTGATGATTTATCCCTTTCACTCATACCTAGATCCAAGTGGATATTAAATACCCCATATAGAATGGAAAATATCGATTTAATGCAATTAAATAGAAAACATCAAGACCTTATATATAAATGATTTCCTATACCAAGTGTGTCCCCATGATTATGACCTACTCAATTTATGATGAATAAGGATGGATCAATGCATCTATTCATTTATTTTAGATATCTAAATGGAATCATAGTTAATAATATGTACCATCTTCCAAGGATTGGTGATTTATTTGACCAAATTTGTGTGGGACAATTATTATCTAATATTGACCTATAATCATGGTATCATAAATTGAGGGTGAAGAAATAATATTTTCCAAACACTACATTCAGAATAATATATTGAAATTATGATTTTTTTTGTAATTCCCATTTGGTTGACTGATTAACCCTGTATATTTATAAATTTATTGAATATATTCTTTATAGATGATGTTTATAAATTAATCATAGGTTTTATTGAAGACATTATGATAAATGACATAAGTTGTGAGTAACATGTGGATCATATAAGAATTATTTAAAAAAATCTATGGGTGGAGAATCTTTTTATAAAATTCATAAAAAATGAATTCTGGATACAATAAGTTTCGTTCATGTGGAATATTGTAACCATTGATGGAATCATGGTTGAACATACAAGGATAAGGTCTATAGAAGATAATCCTCATCTTAGAATAGTATTTTATATTCATAGTTCACTAATAACATCTTGATATTATATAGGGTTATCGATTTTGTTTCACTAACTTCTAATCATCTAACCATGTTTACATTGAAAGTGGATAATTTTATCCTGACAAAGGAATGTGAGGAATTTTTTCGAGAACTAATGATGCGATTGGTTACAAATTTTTTTTTGAATTTACCCTCTATCAAAGAATTATTTGTTATTTATATTGATGAATATATGAAAGGGCTTGTGTTCATCCTCATGAAAAATTATAATTTGATTTATTACATATAATTAATTTTGATTCCTCATGAATAAAAAATTCTATTCGTGTCATGGAGTTAACAATAATTATTTTTTCTCTAAAAATATAGAGGCTCTATATTTATATAGAGAAATATGGTTTATACGTAGACAAAAAAAGTTTTAATTATATATTAACCCTAAAGGAATTGAACATGATACAAATGAGATGGATTGAAATTTTAAAAGAATATGATTATTCAATTCATTATCACCCCAGAAGATAAAACAATGTAATTGGTGTATTTAGTATGAATGAACTTGTTGTGTCTCAATTATACATATTCATGGAGATCCTATAATCACGAACCTAGTAAATTTTGACATGGGAATCATATGTGAAGGGAAATCATCAAACCTATCTCAAATTATTTCTCAACCATAATTGCTAGATAAGAATAAGAGAGATCAATGCAAATATCCTTTGTTACCAAATAGGATAGAGGCTATGAATAATGGTATGTTTCTAGAGTTTAATATTGATTAAAATGGTGTAATTAAATTTCATACAGAGATATGTGTTCCTTCTATCCTAGAGATAATGAAGGATAATATTGGTGTAATTGATAACTCTACATTATCAATACACCATAGAGATAATAAAATGTATATGGATCTTAATAGTCATTATTTTTGGGACAATATAAAAAGGAAGATTGTCGACTACAATACAATTTTATAAGTTTTTCAGCATGTGAATTCTTGGAAACAACTTCTTAATGTGGTATTGGAACAACTACCCATACCATCATGGATGAAGGACAATATCACTATGTGTCTCATCACTGGTCTTCCAAGAACATCCAATGGAAATGATGTGATATGGGTAATAGTAAATTGACTCACCAGGAGCACCTAATCCATATCTATTCGTGAGGATTTCTTATCTTGACCATTTTCCAACGCAATACCTATTGGAAATGGTGAGGTTACACGAGTTTCTGAATTCTATCATATTAATCATGATCCATGGTCCATATATAAATTCTAGAGAAGTATTCAACATGCTCTGATTAATAAATTTCATTTCTATACTACCTGTAACCCCCAAACATATAACCATTATGAATGGACTATTTGGACGTTGGAAGAAGTTTTGAGAACATTCTCTATGGAATTTAAATATATATGGGATCAATGCCTCACATTTGTTGAGTTCACATAAAAAACAACATTCAATAGAGTATTAAAATAGCAGCATATGATGGTCTATATGGGAAGAGATGTGGAATTATTTCATTTTGTGATGATGTTGTTGTGGGAATGCAGATTGGGCCTGATCTAGTTCATTAGATGATATAAATGTTTCATGGAATGTAACAATATATAATGGATGGTTAGAGTCATCAGAATTTCTATGATCACAATAGTTTTAAGTGAATTTAATTTTTATAATGGGGGTAAATTTTCCCATAATATATCACCGTGGAAGAGAATCATGTGATATGAAATTAATGGTAATAATTTCCCTAGGTATGTTCTCCCCTTTGAGATCTTTGATCACATATGATTAGTGGCTTGTAAACTAGAAAACCAACCAAATATAGCTTAATTTCAGGATTTATTCCATATGTCTATCTTGATTAAGTATATAACTTATCCCTCACATGTAAACAATCTAAAAGAAGTACAACTGGAACATTTACTCGCTTATGGGAAGCAACTGGTGGAGATCTCAGATGTTTGAGATATAGTTATATGCAATAAGAATACCCACCATATCAAATTGTTGGGTAGGAATAATAAATACTAAAAAAGTGATTTGGGAACTAGATTAGTTAATGATTTATTAATAACCTATCCTTTTCTCAAACAAGATAATTATTTTAAATCATAGTGATGAAATTTTTTAAGGGGGTATTATTTAACCACAATTTTTTGTAATGATATCTATTTCAAGAGTAATTTTTTACATATTATATATACATAAAAAATAAATGGAGACAAAAAAATTTTTCATTCTCAATTATCAATACGTTATTCAACTATAAAACAAATTAAAATTGTAACATTATAATTAAACATTGAATATAAAATAGAATATCTAAAAATAAAAATAAGGATCACAATAATTTTCTAGAGACTTCTCCCCACAGAAAATTTTACATAAATGAAACAAAATATTAGTAAACCAATCAATATAATATGAAATGACAATATAACCTTTGGGAGAAATTATCAAGATTTCTTTTTGTAATAATGATGTCCTATTTATAGGGTATAAAAGGAAATGTGACCATTGACTATCGACAGATATATGAATAATGGTGAATATAACCATAAATCAATATTATAATTGTATACTATGCCTTTTCTTGATAATTTAACCATTAAAATTATTGATTATAAGTTGTAATTTAAATGGATATTTGACACAGAATGGGGAATCAAAGGATTCATCCAATAGATTGATGTCGTTTGAATCAAATTTTTCTAAACCTAGGAGGGAGTTAGCATCACTGGGGTTCTCCCAGACCAATCCCAATTTGAGCTTTTATTTTTGAAACTTGAATGAAAACTCCAATGAGAGATGTTCAAGTTAGTCTATATTATAGCTCGTTCAATGATAGTTGATCGAACTAAAGAATATACTAACATCACACACCTTATCTTTAAGGGGTATACGGGTCTAGTAAGGGGTTTCACATATATACCATATTTATATATTGTTAAAATTGCCAGGAATAAATATAATTTTTATTCCATAAATTTATCATGAAAATAGTTTTTTTAGTAAAATATATTTTTAATTGAGTTGGATTTCATAATTTCATTTTTTTGATGCAAATAAAAAATAATTGTATTTTTTTAGCAAATAAAATTACTTTTATAATAAACTCAAGCATTATAAAATGTATTTTTTAAAATAATTTTTTTAGAACACACTTATCAGTTTATTAATGATAACAAAATTTAGAATGGCCTATTAAATTTTTATAAGTGTTAGAAATTTGATTGGGGCTTAAAAACTAATATTTTTAAATAAATAAGGATATTTATATTTTAATGTTCTTGTACTAATATTTAATAAATTTTTAAGATAAAATAAATATAATATTTGAAATATGCTGTTTCAAATTAGGTTATGGTGAGTTAATTAAAATTTTCTGGAAGACATTACTTTTTCATAAATATAAATAATTATTTTTTGGATATGCATGTTTAATAACTACATATTTTTTCCTAGATATTTAATAATTAGTTACCCATAATAAAAAACCTAAACCATTTTATTTTATGAATATTATGTATTTTAATATATTTTAATAAATATATAATCCCAATATGTGACATTCCACTATCTAAAATGTAAACTTTGAAATTAAAAATACTAATTTTTGGAAGAATTACTTTTCTATGCTAACAGTAGTTATGGAAATTGAATCATGGTTCTAGTGGGTTTAAATAAAATTAAATTTTACCTAAATGTCCAAAACCATGATAAAAAACCATGGGTATGGCAATTGTATTTCATTTTTCACATTATTGTTTTTCAAGAACAATATATTGAAATTATTAAACTATCCCTCCATGTTTTCTATAAATACCCACCCCCATTTCACAATTACCATTGAGTCCAAATCCATCATCCTTGAAATATTTTGTTTCATCAAATGGAGTCCCCTTAAGGTGTGTTGCTTCCCCCATTGTTCCATTCCTCAGGATCATGGAGTAACTCTTCAAGGTAAGTGAATTATCCTTCCTTTGTCTTAAATTCACGATCCTCTTTTTGTATATGTCTTATTAATGATATGTTTAATCTCTTTTATTAACCTTATAATAATACCCTTACCATGAAATTATCTTGTAAAAATATTTTAACCTTGGACCCTATCAAATTACCCTTTACTAAAACATTACTTTATACCCATCATGATATAGAATTTACTTATCAAATCTCTCCCAATACTTGAGAAGTTATTTTTTAGTTTCCTCTTGAAAATACCCAAACCTAATTCATTTATATGGTTATTTATCTATATGTAAAAATTCTTTATTTTATTAGTGTATTTACATATAAAAACATATATTACAATCTTCAGGTTATAAATTATTTAATTATCATGTCTTTTACATATTTTCTATGCCATGATTTTTGATAAGAAGCATATTCATAATTATACTTTGGTTATTAATTATATGATTCTCTATGATATATTTAGATCAGATTAAATTAATATATATGATTCTTGGACATGATACTGGTCCAATGCAATGAGTAAATACTTTAATCTCTAGAGGCTACATGTTTTTTGATACCTTGGTGAGCAGCCATGGTAATTTTCCATTATTATAAATTGGTGATAAAATATTGTGATATGATTATGAATGTATCATTTAAATATTTAATCCAAATTTATTTGTTATAGGTAAATTTCATTTTATTATGATAGGCCCCATGATCTATTGTTTATGAAATTTTGTTATTCCTCATGTTCTTCTTAATATTCCTCATAATCCCATTACAAATGATTGAATTTTTGATAACTTAATTGGGACACATACTCACCCATACCATTGGATGTATGTCCCCTAGATTTTTTATATAATAATATTATCATTGGATAAACCCATGAAGGATTATTCAACTAGAAATATAATAATATTTTATGTTTTCAAGTAATATTTACATTAATAACATGAAAATTAATCAGTCAAATATACTCTATTTGTACCATGTAATGAATATTTATGTAATAAAATGGTAGGATTCCATAATTCCCCCACACTAAGGATTTTACTACAGTCACCTATGTAGTACCAACCATTCCCTAGATAATGTATTTGAATTAAAATCATTCTAAGATGGTATGAACTAATATCCTTTGTAAAGGGAAATAAGAAGGGAATTCATTATGGCCAACCTCATTGGTTTTCGATAGAACCCATAGTGTGAGCAGGTTATTTCAATGGATTTGAAAAAATTACCAAGATTTTTTTTGATGGAATAAATTTTTTTCATCAATTCCTCTTATCGTGGAAAGGACTGCTCTATTTTTACCTTTGATCACGGGATTTTTTGTTGTTTCTACCAATCCGCATGGAGGGGATGCATGATTCAAGACATTCATGGGTCCTATAATAGGATTGGTTATTGGTTTGAGGGTGAGGAAGTAGTCTCTACACTGTACGGCCTTTTCCCATAGGCCATGGGTGTAGGATGATACTTCTCCTGATGTTTCCAAATAGAATCTCTTAGGAACTATACTAATTTTATGAACAATAATCGTCCACCTAGGTATTTCATTGGGATCAATGGTGTTTGTGGGTAATATCAAAAATCATTAGTATCTAGATCCATTAGATACTTTTTTGAGAGTTGGATACTATTTGATAATGATATACCGTACTACCAAGAAATACATTCATAAACCATCTCATTTTTTAGTTTCACACAAATATTTGAGGTAGATGATCTTTTTTTACTTATAATGGAGAATAATTGATTAATGAATTGATGAAATAGGTCATCCATGAATGAGATGGATCATGCTAGAATGGTTTTTCTGAAAATATATGTTTGAACTACAATAATCTATAAAATTATTCTTATAATATACTCATCATAATAGTTTAACAATCCTAACATGGCGCCACATCAGTACACAAAGTGTATGATATGTTTTTCCGGTTCCCATGTATATTAAATGGATTTGAAGAATTAGATACCAAAATTGGATGTATTTAACGTTTCGTCAACCCATATGCACATTGAATTCTTTTCTGGTAGCATTGGGAACATCAACATTCGAGGTATTCAATTTTAGTAGCTAGTGACATGATGATTTTGAAAGGATTTGGGTGTATCACTACATGGACAACCTCTTATTCAGGGAGGAGAGGGGGAGGTATGAAGTGGTAACCCAGCATTCATAACATGATGGTTCAAAATCTAGTATTGGTTGGAATAATTACTCATAAAAGTAGGATTATTCCATTATAATGAATAAGATTCATTTTTATCCATAATATCCTTGTTTATGTAAATAGGTTTCTCTGGTCAAAATCTATCCCTATTATCAAATTCCACCCTTGAATTTTGGTTTTCCCTATTTTGATTGGTTGGAGGTTGGGTATATGTGTCCTTATAAATTTGGTACCCTTTGGGAAAATTACACCTTAGTAATTCATTATTAAGTTGTGTGACATATTGTATCGTGTTCTTATACTGGAATTGTCATTCCTATTCGGAGGGGAAGTTATCCCCTCTCTGGGGTGAGTGTGATATGGCCATTCAATTACCTTTCTCTGTCACAAAATTCCATTATAGAGGTGGAAACTTATCGTTATTATGATTCAGTTGTTTGGATCCTTCCATAATTTTGTATGCATCCCCCACATTTTGTGCATAGATAACTACCACCACTCATTGTATTATTTCAACATTATTCCCCTCTTCATTTGAATCTTGGACAACATCACTAGATGGAGTGATGTTGTTGATGCTTACTATGACATACCATGAAATGGTAGTCAACCAATAATTAACCAAACAGCAGGGAACCTTTGTACCACTTTTTTCTACATTGAGGGTTTTAGGAGAGTTCTACCCCAATCCCATGACTTTGTAAGGAATTCTTGGATTATGACCCTTGTGAGGTTTGACTATCATTTTCAGATATTATCCCTTTCTTATCCTCTGAATATTAACCTTCATGTAGTCTCTATTCATGATTATTGAATAGGCCCCCAATGAAAGTGATATGTCTCTTGGTGGAAGGAATTGTGAGGATGCCAGTCATTAGTATATACCATTAAATCTATAAAATATTTTTTTTCTTTTTAGGTGACTATAATGAGAAAAATTATGTTATCGGTTTTGTAAGGGGTTAATTTGGTGACATCGTTGACATAATCTCATCTTATAAATGTGGATTTTATTACTCCTGGGATATAAATTGAGAAAAAAATCATGCATCCCCATGGGATTGGGATAGATTAGATTATTCAATGGTTTCTTTGAGTCCCCCATGTGGTTTTATGACCCTATGGTTCCAGGTTGTTGGGATAATTACCCCATCCTTGTGGGATGGGTTCTTTCCATGATTTCATATATAGAGGCTTCTATTATGGACAACCTGATTTGAATCAATTTAATTCACTCATGGACCATGTGAAATGAATACTTTTCACATGAGTCAGTTACAATGTGGAATTTTAGGGTGGTCAGAAAATTCAGCTTCTTGGTTTGATATATATTCCCATTTTGTTGACTGACCAAACATTGGAGTCTGTTTCCGGTCCCTCTCCCTCTCAATTCATGATTTTATTTCATTCTCCATGAAAATTAATTTGGGTCAATTGAATAATTATACCACTCATTACATTGTCCCAATAAGTATCTTATGGATTTGAAATTTGAAGATTTGACATATATGGATAATTATTGTCTTATAGAATGGGTAATGAGTAATTCTATATACTTTCCCTATCCTCATATATGAAAATAGAATGGGTATTTGGTAATCAATCATCAAATTGGTGTTATACTATTTAGTAAAACACACCATAGATATTTATTATGATTCTTAGATCTTTGGCCCTGGTAAATGGATAGTGTTTCCTTTTCTTGATGACAGTAGAGGGTATTTAGAATCTATATGCTACCCTCATCTCCATGTTAAGGGTGATTCTATCCTCAACCGTTGATGTTTTTCCCATTTATTTTGCTCTAGGTAAGGCAACATCTCCTCCCATGGATCCTTTTTAGAATATTTTTTGAGAAATTCAGGACAAAAAAACCTGATCAGTAGGTTGTTTCCGGATAACTAATTCAATATATCCATGTTGGCCCCCTCGTAATTATGATGATATTCCTCCACCTATTCAGACCAAATATATTGGTTCTCCGGTTCATCTTCTAATTTATAAGGGGTTCTTCTTGTAGTTGAATTGGTACAATATATAGTAAACCCCAGTGTTTGGAGTACCTCTCTATATGAAGGTTTCTCAAATAGTAGACGATTTCATTTTCAAGGAATGATATTACCAAGGGGTGATATTCCAAGATGGATTTTTAGTTCAGAGCCTTTGTGATCCATCTCTAAAATATAGTTACAAGGACTATCAATGGTAGTTATCACCTAGTTATTTGGAAAAAAAGAATTAGAGTAATCTCTAGGTGTTACTAATATAAGTTGTACTTATTCATGGACAGTAGCATTGACTATATTAGGGATATAACCCCCATCATAGGGCATAGTCATAATATTTGGACCTTCATCTTTTGATTTATAATGAATATAATATTGCTATGTGATTTCCCTCCTCATAAGTTTAAAATTATCTATTGCTACAAAAATATGATCCCTATAGTGATAAGATAATGGAATATTAAGGGCAGACTATATATCATCATAACGGGTATGATCATGCAATTTTCTAATTCCTAAAATATTTCTCCAGGCCCTGTATAATGTAGGAGTATTATATTTATTCAAATATTCATTCCCATTTTAAATATATTCATGAACCTTTGGAATTGGATAAATTATATGGGACTCCTCTTATATAGAAACTAATGGATACCAGTGATGTCCTTCATCAATGATATAATAATCTTTTTCTGAGACCCCATAAGATACTAGAATATATTATTTACCATCATTTTAGGGATACGTATAGCGACCCAAATTTTTCATAAATGACTATCACATCATTTAAAAGATAAACTACACAAATGTTTTACAATCCTTGATCCAAATATCATGTGCCTTTGGAAAATTAGGACCATATATAACTAATACATAATAAAACATAAATATTTATTTAAAACATTCTTCTTAATCCTTCTAAATCTCACATTCTTTTTAGAACATGTAGTCAGTTGAGGTTAAAATTAAATGTATGGGTTGATAAAATATCCCATTATGAGGATAAATAAGGGACACGAGTCAATATAAAATGGGTGATCATAATCATCCATATAATATAATAATAATTGGATTATCATAAAAATAATGATGTAAATATGTGATAAAGTCATTGAATGTGTAAATTCACTAGAATTATACAACATGTCATAGTGGTAAAAACCACACATAGTTTTGAATAAATTGAGGATTATGTTCTCACATTACATGTGTTCATAATGATAACACCATAATTGAGAACAAATCTCGCATCATGTTCATGAATAATACATATCATCTGTAATACCCCGACCCTAGTTATCCAGAGTCGTTGCATTATTTTAATACATTGGCATGATTACAAGGAATCAAGTCCCAAAGGACCGATCAGTTTAGCAGTTTTGGAAAATATATTACATACACGAATGTTACAATACACTTTATAACATACAAAACAACATAAATAATCCTTTATGAATGACATTATTCCCATGTCTTAACCCTGCATATCAATCACAATACACTTCTTGTAATCCTTGGAAAAATAAAACATAGAGAGGTGTGAGCTCAGATGCTAAGTAAGGATAACAATAAAGCAGAAACCTTCAAAAATAAGCATAAACATTTAAGGTAATATATAAATAAAAAAATCCTTTTAAAATTGAACTTCAGTATAATATGAAAAAAATAAAATGAATTAGTTCCATTTACTTATTCACATGGATATTCTACTAGTCTAATAGTCAAATTCAATATCACTAACAACTTTCATAATGATGTAATGCATAATGCCAGACTATCATAACCACATAGCCAAGGACTCGTTCCAAGACTACAAATAAGATTTTTTCAAGGCCTCGTGCAAAGACACTAGTTTGTCTCATGAGACCTACTGATGCATCGGGGAGCTAAAGCGGGGTCCGCCCATCACTTATTAAGTCCAATGCATTCCTCATATGAACATGTTTAAACATAACATAATCATTCATATTAAAACATGCATACGAAATGTCAATACTTTCTCCATAAACCATGAATGGTATAAAAATAACACATCCAAAGTAAAACATATCGCAAAACCTTCAATACAATATGGATGTTTTGTATCATAATAAATCATCTTCAAATAAGCTTAAAATCCATCCAAGGATGTTGACATATATGAAATCAAAACTATTTGAGAAAAATATATCTTTTATTGAAATCATTTAAAAGTCATATAATTATAAAAGAAAATATTTTCTATTTAAATATTCTGGTATGATTGTAAGGGTATCTTCGAAGATTTTATAATGGTGGAAAATAGAAGAAACTTCTGTATAAGTTAAAAAAGGCATTCTTACCTTAATATTGTCTAAAATGATAAAAGAACCTTTTTTGGAAAATTGCGGAAATATTCCTTTATAAAAATGTTATAAAAATTCAAAAAAGGGTATAAATGACTTTATACCATAGTCTGTACAATAGTATGTATGATTTGAAATACATTTTTAAGAAACATGGATGTGGATGTTAATGTTGTCCCAGTAGAGAATTGCGTATAAACAACCTCTGATAATGAAGAGATTGTGAAATAAACCCTTACCTTGTAATTTTCCACGGTCAAGGGTAGTTTAACCTCTTTTATAGTAGTTAAATCATTATTATTAAATTATAAAATAATCATATCCATAAATATGATATCATATAGAATGTTCTAATATTTCATTGTTAATAATAATTTTTTATTATCGTCGTTTCGGTTGTTCACTTACACATATTCTTTTATATGTTTGGTTTCATTAATCATTTTTATTATCCTTAGGTTGTATATTATTCATATACATAATGATATCAAGTCCTTAAAAATTATTTTTAATCATCAAATGAAATTATTCTTGAATGGATACGATGTGGTATGAATCTCATCGCATTCGTGGAGACGGTAGTCCGTACGTACGCACAAACGCTATTTCTATTACATTTTTCATTTTAAAAGGAATAAAAACAAAATGATACATAGGTATATTATTATTCTAGTATAATATAATTTTTTATATATGTTACTTAAGTTCATTACCACCATCATTTATACGTTCCATGTATGGTATGAATGAGTCATATCACTTTGAGGGGGTGGTAGTCCGCACTTCCTCAAATGAAATTATCGTATATATATATACAACATGAAATGAATAATGGTATGCAATAAAATGGAATTGAATAAGCTTATATATAAAATAAATAGCATAAATATCATATTTAATTACAGTTCCATCATAATGTCTATAATGAAAGGCGGTAGGAGATAATTTGAACAATCATCGTTTCTGAGGTGTTTGGTTTCCATCCACAGAAACATTATGTTCTTCACCCATTAGATGGAGGTGTGTGTAAGTGTAGTTCTAATAATAATCATAACAATATGAAACTATATTTAGGATACTTGTTTTGTTACAAAATAAAATAATAAAATGATTTTAGGGGTTGGAGAAGTAAAACAAAAGAAAATAATCTAAGAGAAATCGTTACCTTTAATTTGGGTAACTCCCTTTGGTTTGAACCAAAAAGGACTCTTGATGTATTTTATACCTATATTAAGGATTATAGGAGGAGGATAGGGACATATTTAGCTTAATTGGGAAGAGTATAAATAATACAAAAGTCTTGAGAGGTGTGAGGAATTGGATAGAGGTGGTGCCTTCTTATAAGAGGAATGAGGGGATCTTTAAGAAAAACTTAAATTATTATTTTATAATAAATTCATATTCGGTTTATAATGGCTCAAAACTGGATTATTTAAATTATATTGTCGGGATGGATCAAAAACCACTCAAACAATAGGTCTTAGACCATTTTGGGAAAATATTTTACCCTTATCTTTTAGATTTAACTCTTAGTTAAATAGTTTTACACTTACCATGTCTCTTTGAATTTTTATATTACATGTTTAATAAAAATATTATAATCTACCAAGATAACTCCAAGTGGTTAATTAATGACATACCTATCATCATATAAGTCTTTTGTCTGAACCTTAGTTTTTTAGGAATATTATATCAATTATTAATATAATATTGTTTTTAAAAACTCCTTTATATCAATTTTGACACTATTTAATAATTGATTTTTTTTAAAGTCTTAATAACTTTATTAATTATAAAAAAATTAATTTAATAAATCCTAACATGTCATATTAACCAATAAATTTCTTTTAATTCATTAAAAGACTCAAATTATATTTATTTGGGAATTTATAATATCAATTATTTTAATATTTCACTAATTATGTAATTACTGCATCACCATTGTGTGATTAATAAATTACATTTTTTAATGTCTAATATTTTTAAATAAAATACCATTATGTAGGAAATCTTTATAGATTTATAATAAATATTTATAATCGAATTTATCTTATGTATTACCCTATATTAAAAATGTCTTAGTTAGTAAACTTTAATTTTAACTCCTTTAACTCTTCTTTGAATCAAATAATAATAAATGTCCTAATCTAATTCTAGTTTACCAAATAAGTTAATATTTTATTCCTAAGGTTGTTTTTGGTCGAATTATACTTAGCCAATAGAATTAGGACATGTTTGAGGGTAATAATAATATCATTTTTACCCTTAATTACCATATTTACTTTTAACCATGGTAAATAAAAGTAAAAAAGTTACTATTCACCAAAAATTATTTTTAGCTTATTGAACCACATTTTACTCCTTGATATTAACCGTGTCTCTCAGAATATTCGAAATTCCACTCAAAAAATTGGTAAAATTATGTTTTATGTGGATTTTCAAATTCTCTTAGGAGGTGGGTAAAAGACTGTGAAAAGTTCAATAAAATTTTTATATATCTAAAATTATTAGAAAATTACTCCAATGAATTATATTGAACATATATAGGAATTATGTATCTATTTTGAAAAAATATATATTTAAATAAACTAAATAATTATTTAAATAAAAATTCGGTTTTAAACTATAACTCAATGTTTTTCACTATTCATCAAAAATTAAAAGTTTTCAGAAAAATACTAAAAATTCACCCTAAGATAATTTTGATATTCAGAATTCAATAATTAATTATATTTTACCAAATTCAAATCATAGGTGTTTTATTTATTAGTTTAGAATTAATTCTAACTGTCAAATCCAAAAGGCATATTTTTATGAAATAATAACTATCCAAAGTTTAACACTTGTTTATGTCCATTTTCAAAAAGAAATTACATACAATGAACATCATTGGATTAAATTGTAAAAATATAATCTATTTAAAATTCCAATCCATTAAAATGTATAATTTAACACTATAAAATATTTTTATTAAAAAATTTGTTTTCAATTAAAATATAGTATGTTTCACTATTCACCCAAATATGAAAGTTATCAGAAAAACACCAAAACATTATAGAAACTAAATTATTATGTCTCGATACTATATATGAAGTTTATTTTTCCAAATTGAATATATAAATGTTCAAATATTGGATTTAAAAAGGCTTCACCATTAAACGGCGGTGAGATTGCATTTTTTGAAAAATACGTCTTTTATCTAAACAAAGTATTTGTTCTTACATTATGTATATGGAACTCATAATATGGATTCTAAAATTATACGGATTGTATAAAGTTCAAAATTCTGTTAATAATATTCATAACCACTTTTGAACGGCTAGTTTGGTATGTCATGGTGTGCTAGAACACAATGTTGCATGTAGTGAATGTTATTGAATTACTTTGAAGAAATAACATATTATGAAATCTTGGGGTGTTACATTTTTCCCTCATTCAATAAATTGAATCCTATCAATTTGAAATTATTTTTAGAAAATACAAGTTAGAAAATAGAAAATACCATTGGGAAAACCCACATCAGAAATTGGGTTAATAAAATTTATTATTAATAAGAGGAAAAGGGAAATGAAAGGGTCACCACCAAATTATGATCTCGATTAGGAGAAAATTAGTGGAAATTAGAGACATATAATTAGAAGGAAAATTTAAATATTTAAATGTAGTAATTGAGGTCATCAATCACAAAAAAAGTGTAAAATTGAGGGCCTTAAATTTAGGAATTTATAATGATTAAAAATACCATCGGTTCAACAAAACATATGGTATTAGGATAACTCATTTTCTATTTTAAGATCCCTTCACTAAAGTATAATAATTAAATTCATTATATATTAAGAGAAGAAGAAAAATATATACTTTACTAGTAGAGTCCCATCCTTTAACTAATTTCTACCAAAAACTCATCTTTCACTCGAGAAGATAATAGAACGTAAAAAAATATTCTATTTATCCTATTCGCATAGGGTTCAAATAAAGGAATTTATAATTACTCTACCATAATTTTCTTAAAAAATACTACATTATTCAATCTAGGACATCACGTGGGTCAGTGGTAGGTGATACAACCCTGTCTCCCATCGGTTGCGGGTTGAAGTCTCGCATCCTTGACGAACGCGATGAGTTTCCACCCGACCTCCGAGTTGTCCTTTTATGGCAATCCAAAAATAATATCAAATTAGAATTATCCAAAATACTCTTGTCCAAACTCACAGTAAAAAATTTATAATTTGGTTAAACACAATGAAGATCCTTTTTTCCGCATAATAACATGTGAAAACATTTATCATGTATTCTTTTAAAACACTGCAACATACTAAAATACCATATAACCTAATTTATTACATTAATGATCCCTTATTCCTTATATAATACTGGATATACTTCTTCTATCCAAAAATTTTGTAAACTCCAACAATGATGGAATATACAAATCATAGATCAGTTTGAAGGTAATCAAGAATATCCAATATAATTTATCCAAATCATTCATGTATTATTCCAAAATAACTACCTCGGAATCATAACCATATTATGGTTTATCTTTCTATAAACCATATATATTCCAAAAATTAACCTGCTATTGAGTCAATTTTCTTGGTTCCATACAATCTCATCTCTTTAATGAAATAATACTGCAGTACAATCCTTATATACTCCATAATTATTATAACCATTACATTTTTGATACAACACTCAAATGAAATAATTCTCTAATAACAACATAAGAACTCTAATCTTTCCTCCTCATATATGGTAGTACCATAACATTATTATTATCCAATATCATAATTTAGGGAATACTCTGATGATTTGGACATCAGTGCGCATAGTGTCCCAACTCCTTGCAGATGAAGCATTGTTCATTTGAAACCTCATTCTTACCCTTGTAGTCACATACTTTGTGTCCTTTTTCTCCACACTTATAACAAAATCCCATTACCTTCAGGAAAGTTCCAGGGTGTTTCTTCCCACAGTTATCACATATAAGAAAATTCTTCTTTTCCATCTTCCCTTTATCCATCATTCTCTCTTCCATCCTTTTCATCTCTTTCTTCACTTCAATGCCATAGGACTCAGAGAATTATTTACTTATCTTATTAGAAAATATTACTATTTATTCATATGTTGAGAATACATATGGGACTATTTCCCTTCTAAATGTTGGATTAATACCGTGAATGATATGATCCTTCTTAGTCTTTGGATCAAACATATTGATGGAGTTGACATTCCTTCTACTGGGCACCATTTCAATACAATAGCATACATTAAGTCAGTTTATTAATTAATATGAATAATTCCAAACATATAAAATACCTAAAGTAAAATTAATGGTTTATGGATATAATCCATATTCATAAAGTTGTTTTCATTGGGGAAGTATAAACTCCTAAACCCTTCATAGTGGTTTGTAAAGAAAACGAGAATTATCCTAAGCATATCCCTTGGGAGTGTAGTAACCAAGAGTGAAGCAAGGCCCGTTGTCGTGGACCATTTCTCATTCGAGTCTAGCTCAAAGTGTTTTTTTTGGGTTTTACCTCTAGGTTGATCTGTTCCAGAGCCACCTCTACCTTCTAGTATCCATACAGGGATGTATTGCTCGAAAAACTCACAAAATCTCTACAATACCAAAATTCTTGGATGTTTTTCTATACTAATCCACAAATTCCATCTTAGGTATATGTTCTATAATATGAGTTTATCTAAATCTAGCTTCCAATGTTATTTCTAAATGTCTTCTGATACCAATAGTAATACCTCGACCCTTGTTTCCCAGAGTCGGTGCATTATTTTAATACATTGGGATGATTACATGGAATCAAGTCCCAATGGACTGATCGATTTAGCAGTATTGGAAAATATATTACACAGATGAATGTTACATTACACTTTATGATATAAAAAACAACATAAATAATCCTTTATGAACGCCATTATTCCCTTGGCTTAACCCTGCGTATCAATCACAATACACTTCTTGTAATACTGGGAAAAATAAAACATAGAAAGGGGTGAGCTCAGATGCTCAGCAAGGATAAAAATAAAGCGGAAACCTTCATAAACAATCATAAACATTTAAGTCAATGTATAACTAAATCGATAGCCTTTTAAACATGAACTTCATCATAATATGCAAAAAATAAAATGAAGTAATTCAATTTACTTATTCACATCGATATTCTATTAGTAGAATAATCCCATGCAATATCACTAACCACTTTCATAATGATGGAATGCATAATTCCATACTCTCATAACCACATAGCCAAAGGCTTGTGCCAAGACAAAAAATAAGATTTTTTCAATTCCTCATACCAAGACACTAGTTTGTCTCATGAGACATACCGCTGAATCGAGGAGCTATAGCGAGCTCCACCCATCACTTATTAAGTCCAATACACTCCTGATATGAACAGGTTTAATCATAAAATAAACATTCGTATTAAAACTATCATACAAAATGTCAATACTTTATCCATAAACCATGAATGGTTTAAAAATAAAACATCCAAAGTCAAGAGAAATCGTTACCTTTAATTTGGGTAACTCCCTTTGGTTAAAACCAAAAAGAACTCTTGAAATGCTTTATGCCTGACATAAGGCATCTAGAAGGAGGAGAGGGATGTAGGGAGCTTAATTGGGTAGAGTTTGGATGATCCAAAAGTCTTGAGAGGTGTGAGGAATTGGTTAGAAGTGGTGGATTTTTATAAGAGGGTGGAGGGGGTATTTAGAAAAAACTGAAAGTATTATTTTATAATAAATTCATATTCTGTTTATAATGGATTCAAACTGGATAATTTAAAGTCTATGGTGGGGATGGGTCTAAAACCACTCAACCAATAGGATTTATACAAGTTTGGGTTACTATTTTACCCTTATCTTTTAGATTTAACTCTTAGTTAAATAGTTTGACATTTACCATGTCTCTTTGTATTTTTATATTATATGGTTAATAAACATACTATAAACTTCCAAGAGAACACCAAGTGGTTAATTAATGAAATAAATATCATAATATAAGTCCTTTGGCCAAACCTTATATTTTTATGAATATTATATCAATTAATAATATAATATGTTTTATAAAAACTATTTATGTCAATTTTGACACTATTTTACAATTGATTTTTGTAAAAGTAATAATAACTTTATTAATTCGAAAAAATTTCATTTAGTCAATATTAACATGTCATATTAACCAAGAAAATTATTTTAATTTATTAAATGAATTAAATTATATTAATTTGGGTATTTATAATATCAATTATTTTATTACTTCACTAAATAGGTAATTACTGCATCACCATTGTGTCATAAATAAATTAAATTATATAGTGCCTAAAATTTAAAAATAAAATACCATTATGTAGTAAATATTTTTATATTTGTAATGAAGTTTTATAATCAAATTTATCTTATGTATAACCCTATATTAAAAATGTTTCAGTTATTAAACATTGATTTTAACTCTTTTTTACTCTTCTTTGAATTAAATAATAATAAATGCCCTAATCTAATCCAAGTGGACCAAAGACGTTCATGTTTTATTCCTAAGGTTTTTTTGGTCCAATAATACTTATCCAATAGAATTAGGACATGTGTTAGGGTAATTATAATGTCAATTTTACCCTTAATTACCCTATTTACTTTTAACTGTGGTAAATAAAAGTAAAAATTTACTATTCACAAAAAATTATTTTTAACTTATTGAACAAAATTTTACTCCTTGATATTAAACATGTCTCTCTGATTTTCGAAATTTTACTCACAGAACCGGTAAAATTATGTTTTATGAGAATTTTCAAATTCTCCTTGGAGGTGGGTAAAAGACGGTGAAAAGTTCGAAAAAAATTTTATATATCTAAAATTATTATAAACTAACACAAATGAATTACATTGAAATTATATAGGTATTATGCATATATTTTGACATAAAATAAATTTATATAAAATAAATAATTATTTAAATAAAAATATTGTTTTAAACTATAACTCAGTATTTTTCACTATGCATTAAGAATTAAATGTTTTCAGAAAAATAACAAAAATTCACCCTAAGATAATTTTGATATTCCAATTTCAATAATGAAGTATATTTTACCAAATTGAAAACATAGAAGTTTCATTTATTAATTTAAAATTAATTCTCATTGTCAAAACTAAAAGGCGTATTTTTAAGATATAATAACTATCAAAAGATTGACACTTGTTTATGTCCATTTTCAAAGTGAAATTACTTACAATGACCATAATTGGATTAAATGGTAAAAATTTAATCTATTTATTCTTCCAAACAATTATAATGTATTATTTAACACTATACATTATTTTCATTAAAATAGTTGTTTTCAATTAAAATATAGTATTTTTCACTATTCACCCAAATATGAAAGATATCATAAAAACACCAAAACATTATTGAATCTAATTTATTATATCCCAATACTAAAGAATAAGTTTATTTTTAAAAATATAATATATTAATGTTTCAAATATTGGATTTAAAAGGCTTCGCCATTAAAAGGTGGTGAAATTGGATTTTTTGAAAAATACTTCTTTTATTTGAAAAAATATTATTTGTTCATAAATTATGTCTATGAAACTCATAATATGGACTCTAAAATTTTAAAGATTATATAATGTTCAAAATTCTGTTAATACTATTCATAACCACTTTTTAATGGCTAGTTTGGTAAGTCATGGTGCACTAGAACCCGGTGTTGCATGTAGTGTAAGTTATTGAATTACTTTGAAGAAATAACGTACTATGAAATCTTGGGGTGTTAAATCATATAAAGAGATTAATCACATTACATGATTCATTAGAGGGATATTTTTTTTTGTCCCACCCATCACATTAAAACATTTACATAATAATTCATTCCACATAGAACATATATCAATCAAAGACATGAAGAATGCATTATTAATGAATGGGTTTGATAAAAATTTCATAAATCATGATTTCAGAAATAAACTAGGGTTTTTAAAGTGTTGATAGTTAAATGATAATATTTATTAAGGAATCATCATTTTTAATGAAGAATAAGTAACCCAAGAGGAGTCAAGATGTGTGTTTAAAATAAAAGTTTTGTTGGAAAATAATTTTGTTTTTCAAAACATCATATTCTAAACTGATATATACATAAAAATAAAAAGTTAGAAAATTGAAATATTTTTTTAATAATATTATATGAGTATCTATAATATAATTTTCATGAAATAGGAATAACACAATTTGAGGAAGTATTGTTAGAGAATCCCCTAACATTAATTCCTTCTTTATTGTATTGTATTTGTGCCTCCTAAAAAATAAACATAAAATTTTTACCACATTAATAAAGAAGTTAATTATAGTGGGCTGTAAAACTATTGGTCAATTATACCCATTTTATTATGTTTCTTTGTTTCTATTGATGAATTTGAAGTGTTTTGATAGCATGTTGTTCTTAAAAATTTCCCATTTCTCTATGATTTCTCAATTTTTTCTTATAATTTATTTATACATTAGTATGACTAGTTTTAGAATATTATAAAACATATAATAAATTTTTTAAATATTATATATTCATTGTAATATCCATATATGATGTTGGTTATATGTATTGATGTGGAAATGTATTTGTAGTCTGTTAACTGACCTTTAACGAGATGTTGATGAAAGAGCGAGAAAGTGAGGTGTGACATATATATTTGGCATAAATTTTATAATTAAACAATTTTAACATCATTAATATAATACTAAATTATTTCACACTTAATTTTATAGTATGTGGTTTTGAATATAATTGGTAAAATAAGAAAGAAATGAGAAAAGGAGGAATTATTAAAGATATCTACTCTTTATTCGGTGTAGATTCTCTTATACATCACTACAACACCATGGTAATTCAATTGGATTTAAAAAAATGTACCTAAGTATTATAACGGTCTTACAACTAAGGAATTAGGTATACCATGGTATTTTTAATTAGTGGAAGGATTTTTTTAATGAAAGTGAGATTGGTAATTTATACATGAAGAGTGGGGTATTTTTAGAAGAAAATATTAAACAATATAATATATCCAAGGTAAAAACTTTATTAGTGAAATTTATGCAATATAAATCATATATAAATATAATTTAATTGTTTCATGACATTAAATATCCTTTACAATTATAATTTATTATTTTATTAAAAATGAAATTGTAAAAAAGAGGAATTTTTATTTTATGGAAACTCTTCTAGCATGAGGTTTCAGAATATTATTTTTTGTTTTGAAATTATTTTCATTTCATTTAGATTATTAATTTATTAATAAAAATATAACATTTACAAACATAATTTTCTATAACGTCTTATATCCTTATTAAATAATATATAATTTAATTTAAGATACACAAGGAATGTGAAAAACTTTATTTTAACTATTCACACAAAAACATTAATGTATTTTGAAAAGTTACCAAATAAATAAACATAAAAAATATTTTACATCATCATTTAAAAAAGGGAATTAATTTTAACAAAATAATTTTCTAAAATAGTACATATAAATTTTTAATATAAAATTGATGACTTTTCTGAAATAATTTAAAATAAATTTTATTAAAAAGTTGCATATATTTTATTCTAGTTTTTTTATATTATTATATTTTTTTGGAATTATATTATTTAAATTTATATAATTTAGTCATGATAAATATTATTTATATAATAATTTATTATTTTAATGTAAAATTAATACTCCAATGTTCAGGTTACTTTATATGAAATTCACGTTACAATCCCTAATAGTATAGTTAATATTCCAATATTCATATTAAATCAGGTAAATACCAATACCCTCTTAACTAAATATTCAACTAAATCACCATAAAAGTTCTATATTTCCATTTAATATGATTTTTATTAGTTAACTAATGTATTTTTTCTATATTATTGAAGTTGGGTGATGATTCTAATAGATTGAGGAGATCTGTATTTTCCCATTTTAGCTCTTCTTTTTTATATTTTTATATTTGTAATATTTGTAATTTGAATTGTAATAATTTAGGATTAATGAAATATTATTTATTAATGAAATGATGTTTTTTCTCTATATTTTTATCTATATACAATTATATAATATAACAGAACAATCATTTGATCGGGAAAACAAAATTACTAATAATCAGTGGGTCGTTAAATTCTACACCCCATTAGAAATTTAAGCCCCAAGATTTCAACTCATATTCTATATTTATTACAGATGAGGGTACATTTTTTTCATTATTTCCTATGGTTCGCTCGTAGAATCTTAATACATATTGTTTCTATGCATTACATTGATAATGTGAGTTTTCTTGTTACGTAGACCATTGTCTCTATAGTACATGATCATCACTAGTAGTTCTTCATGTGAGAATTCATTCTAAAGTTGTACCAACTATATATTAATTACATGTGATGGATTCAATATGTACTTTATCATTAGTGACACATGGAACTTGAATTGAACATAAGTTGTCTTTGCTAAAATTACATGCTGATAAGACACCGCTCTTTTTCAATCAAGGATCTCAATGTGGAATATGTACCTTAGGATAATCTCCACATTCCTCCCAAATAGTGTCACTCACTTCCATAGTGATATTAAATTGAAAAAAAATCTCCAACCTCAAACAACAAGTCCCAATAATGGTTTTCAATACATCATTTTTTTTATTCTGGGCAGATTTTATAGATCATTGGATGGATTGAACATTGTCTATCATATATTACAGAAGGTCATCTCCAAAGAGATTTCATTCACTAAATTAATCCCAACAAGTTGGAGTTCTATATAAATTCTCTAATTATATTTTTATGGTTCCATTGAAATAATGTAGGGGAAGATATTTTTATATGAGAAATCAGTAATGGGGGATGATGATCCCATTATCCATTGAATTCATTTGAGTAGGCACTTAATATGTATTAGACAATATGAATAGTCATCCCAAATTTCACATCAGTTTTATGGTGATATGCTAGGTTAAAATTAAATTCAATACTAGTATAAAATTAAATAATTCTACAAAAATTAGAGGTGAACATTAGATCATATTCAGAGTTGATCAAAAGTGGAACCCCATGCAACCTACAAATATCCTTCACATATATTTTATAAGTTAATAAAAGGATAAACCTTCCAAACAATATATATTGTGGGAAATATTAGTGAGTCATTCCCCCACAACCCATATCAAATTGTTTCATTTTTATATATTTAGGATACTAGAGAAAAAGTCTATTATTACATCCTACATTTTCATATGGGTATATGAAATGTTTACATAATCCATTTAATATTTTTTCCCTTTCTCCTTTATCTTGATGACATACAATACAATGTGAGATATTCTCTCAATATCCTTATTAATTTTTTACCACCAGAAGTTCTCATGAATATGAAGTACTTCTTGGTAAATACAATATGGATATAGAGAGGTGAGATATGTGCATTATCGAATAACACAATCATTATCACATGTGTTGACGAAAAAAACCTCCTTCCAAACTGAATCACACCATCAGCATCAATGATGAAAAATAATTTCTTCCTTTCCATTACTACATCTAACTTCTTTTGTAGTTCATGATCATCCCTTTTCTCCTCCTACATATTTTCTTGGAATATTGATCAGGAAATCAGTTGGGAATGGATGGATATATTCTCTGCACCTATGATTTAAAAAACCATCATTTCAATATCCATGTGGATAGGGTTTCTATAAATATACACCATATATACAATAATAAATTATTTTCTACTAATAGAATATGCTAACTTGTTCACATTTCCTAGATTTCCGTGAATATAGAAATCATTATCAATGATCAGCACTGACCATCCTTTTTTATTCATGTTTTCCACCTTTGTGAATCTATACTTTAAACTGTTATAATTTGTATATATATCACAAAACTCACCATATATATAGTTTCATAAAATCATTACAAAGAAATCAAATCTACAAATCCTTTATCATGTGTCTAGTAGTTATTATTATCGATCTTCAAGTGTTGTGAGTCATATTTTTAACATTATCATTCATTATGCGTATGAAACCAAAGAAATTCATTAATGAATTACTGTATATCGCAAAAACTTCTCCACTTATTGTTTGATTGTGTATATGTGTAGTGATTATCCACTTCTTGTGCTCCTTGAATCATTCCTCACACTCTTGCTTCTAGAAAATCATTTCCCCTTTCTTTGTTAAATTTTTTAATAGGATATAAAAACATTAGAAATTCCATACAAAAATGTTAGCAGTACCCAACTATGAAAAGAAATCAGCATATATCCTTTACACTAGTGGATTTGGTCTATTTCTAAATATCCTTTTTTTGAAGTGTACATTGGAATTTCCTCACAAAGATCACATTCGCCATGTATTTAACATGTTCTATCCAAATGTCTTACTTTCTGAATTTAGTTATCATTTTACCCATAATTATTGTCTCTGACACAATCCTTATATAACCTGTATATTCCTCATTTCTCATAGAGTAAATGAGAATATCAATGACAAGAACTGCCAAAATTTGTTTACAGTATATAAAGACTATCTTTTTTATATCTATAATGATTGTAAGGATATTAGTATGTCTAAAGGGAATCACTATGAAATCATAGTGCCCATAACATGTAGGGAAAATAGTCATCTAAACATCTTCCTTACTTTTCATTAAATAAATATATCTCAAACGAATTTCTATGTCTGTGAATTAATGATCTCCTCAAAGTTGATTTAACAAGTTGGCAGGTTTCGTAATTGGATACTAGTTCATTATGGTGATATTGGTGAGCTCCCAATAATTGATACAGATCTGCATTGATCCGTCCTTTTTCTTTACAAAGATCACTAGCGCACCCCAAGGTGATTCTCTAGGATGTATGAATACTTTTTCCAAATTATCTTGCTACTGATTCTTTAAATCTTCCAGTTTGACCAGGGAAATCCTGTAGGAAACATTGGAGATAACAATTTCTCGACGTATGAACTCTATTGAGAGGTATACATTACAATATGTGGGATGCCCGATAACTATGTTGTAAATACATCTGTTTATTCCCTATAAATTAAAATTCCCAATAGGGTTATACCATCCAATGATTTGACAATTTTGGGATGGAATTTTTCTTTACAATGTATCAACACCCCCAACACTAAGGGATGTTCGAAAGGAGATTGGTAAACTTCCTTACAATTGTAGATGATTATTGGATGGTTTGGAATATGAAATTGTTTATCCTTTTCTTGAAAGTTAATGTGTTATCTATATAATGGGATTCAATATATTCCTACTATAGTGTTGAAGTCCTTCAAATGATGTATTATGAATTTCAATGGAATAATTTTCTGACATACTCTTATAAGAGAAGATTACAACACCTAACTCTCAATGATTACACCACTAGGTGTTTTAACTGATACATATAATGCTATGTAATCAAACTTCATGACAATATATCTAGAACAAAATTCAGGATATAGAGTATTGTTTATAACTATAATCAAATAATACTTTTCCCATTCTTGAACTGATAGTTAGTGTACCTTATATGACTACATTTACAAGCTCCACTTCAGCAGTAGTGATGGAATAAGATTTCCTCTTCTTGTTTTCCATTGGTGCTTTTTGATTATAATTTCTCCCAAATAACTATAGTTTAGTGAAAAACATATCATAGTTACTTTTCTCATTATATATTAGGAATTTAACCAAAGGCGGTGCATAGTGATGTGCCCTCTATTCCTCCATCATGTTGTTAAGCTTTGTCATGTCTCTTCAACATTCACAAGGTTGGTGACCATCTCTCCGACACTTGTAGCATTTCTCCATCACATTGATACAATCCCTATGATGATTAATCCAAAAAAACTTATATATGGGTAGTCAGATATTCCTATTTTATCATTTGACTGACCGAGTTGAAACTCCATTATTCTCTTCTTATCTCCATAACCATGGGACCTTTTTTTCAACTTCTTCTAAACTCCGAGATCATATAGCACAACTTCTTCAAAACTGCCAAATTATATAATATCTAGAGCCATTAGAAGGAGTGGACTTAAATTACTAATGAATATATATATTTTAATATCATTATTGATAACAAATCAGAAGGAATATATTTCATGAAATTTGATGTTTTCATTATAGGTTGCGACAGTTTCACCTTCATTTTTCTTCAGAACGATGAATTATCTCTCCAACATTTTTCATTACATCTTATCCATATAAATGATAAAATTCAAGATTTACTATTTCATTATTAGAAGAATTGATCTCAAAAAATATCATCTCCATTGAGTTAACCCACTAATCTGTGAAAAGTGGATTTGAAGTTTCACGAATCATATGAGGATGTTGTTACAAAATGAACTCAATATCTAGTTAATCCTTCTTGTATGAAGAAGTTTTTTACACATGGCTGATGTTATTATTCATATCCTGGGAAAATTGTTTAATAATTGATATGAGGCTTTGAAGTCCATCTTCCATGGAATTTGGGATGTCGATCGGGCAATTGTTGCATTATCCATCACATGGTTTGTTATCTTGATTGCCCCTTATTATCACCATTTTATAAAATATTAAATTTTTATACAAATAATATGTCAAAAATAACAAATAAATAATTAATTATTTGAAATATTAACTTTAAATTCATATCTTATGTGATATATATTTTTTCCCTATTTTGTAATACAAATCTTCATGGACGTTTTCACATACATAGTCATCTCCAAGCAGTTTTCACTAACATAATCAAATCCAAATTCTAAAATAAACTATCCCAAAATATAATACCAACTATAGTGAACCTACTTTTTCTTACATGACTATTAAATAATTTTTAAGACAAAATACATAAAATTGATAAAATATATTACCCAAAGGATTAGTGTATGGGGATGATTAGGGCCAAACATAGCATATAAATAATGAAACATATAAATTTATTTAAAATCTTATTATTTATATTTATAAATAACATTATTTTATTATTAAACCTAGTCACCATAGGTTATACATTAATGAAATGGGTGATCTAAAATCCCAGTATGAGTATAAATTGGGAACATGAATCAATATACCATGGGTGATCATTTTCATTATCATAATTTCATAAGAATAATAGCATCATCAAAATCATGATGAAAAAAAGTCTTAAAGACATGGAATGTAGAAATGAATGATAGTGAAAAATCATTTAATCGTTTAAATACAAAACATAGTTTCGAACAAAGATAGTATCATAATAACCCATAACATATGTACTTAATCATAACATCATCATTATGAACAAATATAGTATCATATTCACAAAGAATAAAAAACATATGTTGAGATATATAAAATTACCCTATTCATTTGAGGGATATATAAATCCAGGCCCACCCATCACATCATAAAATTTACATAATCATTAATTACAAATAAAAAGATTTTCATTCAATGTCATGAAATAACCAATATAAAATAATTGCTTTCATATGGATTTCATAAATCATGACTCGATAAATAAACAAGGTTTTTAAAAAATGGAAAATCTAAAAGAGGAACTATGGTATAAGAATAACTATTTTAATTGCAAAGAAGATGTAACTCCATAAGAGTCAAGATGTGTTCCGGAAAGAAGATATCTTTTTTAAAATCATTTTAGTTGTTATAAATCAGATTGTAAAAATATATATCCCAAAAAATAATGGAAAGAACTATGAAATTATATTTTAGGAATATTAATGAAATATCCAAAATTACTGTTTTCATGTAAGGGGAGTTATGAAAAGAAGGGTTGTTGGGATCGGGAACCCCCTTACCATAATTCCATCTTTATTTCATTTATTTTTCAACACCAGAATAATAATATTTTATTCATTAAAATAATGATCTAAAAGATAATCATAGTAATTTATAAAAATATTTATCAATTATGACCATTGTATCTTATTTCATATTTTTAGTTGATGAATTGGAAGTGTTTTGACATCATGTTTCTATAAAAATTTTCCCATTTCACTTTATTTCTCAATTTGCATTAAAATTAATTCATACACTTGAGTAATTAATTCTAGAAAAATATTATACATACAATTAATTTTTATATATTATTTTTAGTTTATTATATCTATCCATGGGGATGATTATATTTTTTGACATGGAAATGCCTCTGTATGGGGTTAACTAGCAATTAAAGGGATGTTGTTGAAAGAGTGTGAAAGAGAGATAAAATTTATATTTTACAGAAATAGGAAAATTTATGTAGGATCACATCATTAATATAATATAAATTAATATATAATGAATTTTATCTTATATTTCTTTTAAAGGAATTGTGAAATTTGAGAATTAAATAAACAAAATAGGGAGGAGTTAATAGAGGTTTACTCTCTCCTCTATGTAGCTTTACTTGTATGAAACTTTAACTCCATCTTCATTTGAGTTGGATGTCTCTACAATTTCTATATGTTTTCATATAGGATTGATATACTAGAAATGGGAAGATAATGTTCATTGTAATGGGTGGGAGAAGTGCATTCCATGAGAAGAGAGGTTGTTATTTATACTTGAGGAGAGAGGTATTTTTAGAATAAAATATTATATAAAATAATATTTCAAATATAAAACTAGTGATAATAGTTTTTTAATATTATAAATCATATAAAAAATATAATAAAATGGTTTATATTCATTAAAATCCATTTATAAGTATAATTCATTACATTATTAAATAGTAAATTTGAAAAAAGAGAGAAATTGTTGATTTAATGATTCACTTTTGACATCATGTATTGGAAAGTTCTTTTTAGCTTTGAAGATTAAGTAATTATAATTTTAAGGAATAATTTATGAAATAAAATATATCATCCATGGACCTAAAATTATTGAAATAATTATTTCAATACTAGATCATAAATTATATAATTTAAGATACATCAGTTATCTGAAAATCAATATTATTACTATTGGAATGAAAATTGAAATATTTCAGAAAAAATACCAAAAAATATCCCTTGTAATATTTATCCATACTTATTTTAAAAATGATATTAATTTTAAAAAAATTAAAATTTCCACAATATAAAATTTTCTGTTTATTATAAAATTTTTTACTTTTAAGAAACACATTAAAATACAGTTTATCAAAAGTGATCATATCTTTTATGTTAGTTTTTAATCATAATACTAATTAAATTTCAATATAATATTTATATATACATAAATAAATCGTGATAAATATTATTTATATATTGGTTTATTATTTTTAGGTAAAATATATATTAAAATGGAAATGTTATTATTCCCAACGGTCAAGTTACTTTTCCAATGGGCACATTACCTATTATAAAAAACACTTCATTATTTCATTCAAAATTCAACAAAATTACTCTCATGGTTATAGATTGCCATTTTAATATATTTTTGATTTTTTTTCTATTTATTCTCTTCTGTAGTTTTTCTAGCGGGGGAGATAATTCTTGTAGATTGAGGAGATTCATATTTTCACATGTTAGCTCTCCTATTTTTGTGTTTTCTATCCTATTATAATATTTTGAATTTTTATTGTTCGATTGTTGAATAATGAAATAGTATTTAGTTATAATATAATTTATTTTCTGAATATTATTTATGTTTATGATTTCATATGATGTAATACAACACACTTTTATTTAGGAAATCTATATTACCAAGAATTGATCATTACAATATGAGCCTTCTCTAAGGTGATCTCCATAATATGTTGATAATCCTCAGTTAGATCAGGGATATGGGCATGATCCCATTATTTTGGATTATTATATTGGTTTTCTTCATGTAGATTGTGTTTTTATTTTAATGTGACAACCAAAACAATTGAATATCCAAAATTGAAATATAGATATGGTCCTTGTCAAGTGCCTCGTCATTTACTAGAATGTACTGACAATCCTCTAGGGACAGGGAATGAATATGTTCTTGCACCTATGTAGCCTAAAATTCATGCTTATTATGGGGATATGATGATAAAGATATTGGGATTGGAATAGTTGTGTGTCCATGTATCATTATTATTTCTAGAATAAACTAGTGGAGCACTATATCTATTTCCAGAATATAGTTGAATGTCAGAATAGTATGTTTCATAATATTGGTCTTCAAATTCTAAATATCCATGATTTTTAGGAATATAACTTCAAATGATTTGTGGGATATATTCCAAATAATTTTCTCATTGGGTCATCATAAATTTCTATTGGGGCTTAGGGGTGGGGATTTGTTCTCATATATTCTTTCGGTAGGAATATGTATGTAAACATGGTTTTTGTTAGTGGGGACATGATCCTAATCGACTATTTTCATCACAATATGCCAATGGAATTAATTATTGGGATCATGACTATGGGATCACTCCCATTGATCTTAATATTTCATCACCATTGAGATTTCCTTGGTGCACAGGTATGAATACCCTGGGTGAAATATTTTGGGATTCTCTCTTAGAAAGAGACTAAGTTACATCGATCAGATGGTGCTGGTGGTAGTGTTGAGAATATCCCTCCATAGTAGCTCTTGAACTAGAATGGATCCACAGTAAACCCCTTGATCCATTTATTTTTGGTAAGGAATGTTTGTATTGACGTACCTTAAAGATAAACTCTCGAACCAGTTAAAAATGTTGATATGTGCCAACAGTTTTACCTCTATCTACCGTGAGTGAGGTGGGCCTTTGGGATTCTCATCATGGAGACCCATATATGAGACCCAAAGTGTTGGTATAATATCATATTTAGGTTACTCCTAAACCATCATTCCCATGAACCAATTAATAAGTAACATAGTTTGGGATAATTTCCTAGGATCTGTATAAGTTGTTTACCAGAGCTGATATACCAGAACATTTTCTGGATGATTCCATGATATTGGGTAAAGCTGATACATTAAATAAAAGAATTTATAGTCAACAACATAATAAGTAACATGTTCCTTAATTAGTTAATCATCTCATATATAAAACATTCTCTATTAGATATTCATGGGAATATATTTTTTCTTTCTTGTTAACAGTCTTTCATCTCTGTCATGTGAACACCCATTGAAATGAAACATCTACAAGATAATAACCATTTTCGATTATATTGCGTCATTAAAATATCCACATTGATTGAAAAAAAATTCTAATGTAATGGTATGAGTTATCAGGGTGTAGAAAATATGATATCGGACCCCTAATTTAATATAGTTATTTAGTTATATAATGATTTTTTTAAGGTTCACAATTTTTTATGAAAAAGGATGAAATGAAAACTGATGATTGATTATTGGATGATTTAATATGGTTCAAAATATATTAATAATAAACTCACCAATTCTTTTTTTAAATAAAATATGCCAATGTATTGCATATCTATAATGAACATAGGTATACTTTCTAGGGGGATATGGTCATTTTGTTTTAAAGACCAATGATGCATGGGAACTCACATTTGTTTAGAGGATGAGAGGTTAGGATAATCAAACCATTTTTGAGGAATTATATAATACTCTAGGAAACACATAATTTTTTTTTGATATTTTTAGAAATCATTCCCTTATTCCAATATGGGACTACATTCCACAGTAAAATTATCTGGTTTTTAGTTACACTAAATGTAGAGGGTGTTCTATTAATGGAAACCTCTTTATATATAATAAGTTATTCATATCTTTACTATTATTTATTAACAATGATTATTTCTCATTTATTGAATACATAGGACCTGAAACACAATAGTTTATTGCCATTTAGGAAGGATGTCGGTGCTTCAGGATTTGGATTAAATCATTAGGATGCTAAATATGTATTTGATGTGAATAAGAAAGAAAACACAAATAGTTCATTTAGTTTTACGTTGTGATGTTGAACATCATGAGGAATAGATGTATACATGGTTACTTAAGAATTATTTATGGATATCAAGACTTGGTAAGGATTCACACATATTGTTATTCTAATTGTAATCAAATATTCATCATTCATCTATATTTGAACGACTATTAAACACTGAGGGTTTACTAATTGAGGAATTATTATTATTCTAGTGGCGCAATCATAGTATGTCCATAAGATAATATGATTCATTCATAGTATGAGAAACATTATATAGTAAGACATTAGAGACATGTTATGTGCATATGGGACATACACATTAATGTGGCCATGATAGGTCTTTGTTAGAAACCTTTTGAAGGATATTATCCCACAAGGGGAAATATATTATCAATTACTGATATGAATCTCAATCCACAAGGAGGAAACACATGTATCATGTTTATAAAAGGACGTACATTCCTAATAGTTCAGTTAGGATATTAATCCATGTATGGATGAGAAATGATGGTTGACCCATAGGATATATGTCCAATGGTATATGATGGGATATACACCTTAGGAGGATTCTGATATTACATGTTTGTTCCGTATCCTATGATGTATATTGTGAGGGGACCATAATATGTCAGTGAAGTATGCTTACATAAGATAAATTCATACTACTCGATCCATTGTATACACTATACACACAAATGGGATATTCATCCTAAGGAAAATTGGAGGGGATTCATATGTTTTAATGTTATATGACCTAGAATTCCTTCATGACTACTGTGAAATTTCAATAGGTCATTTCATGAAGTAAGATAACATGTCTGGATGGATTTGAAGGAAATAAGATAACATTTCTCAGTGTATTACCATTATTTTCATTAGATGATTGAGATATCATCATAGGAATCAATAAAACTTGTTTAGGTTCCTTCTTTTGATATATTGTTGTGTCGATATGTCATTGCATGGTCTTTTTGACTTGATCAGGTGGGTTTTCATGATATTCTAGAGAATTCTGAGGGTTATTTCATGATCAAAACTAACAAGTCCAAGTGTGTCATGTGATCAAGTATAACATATATGAGAAAATCTCCATGATAAAATATGACATATAATAGGGATAATTAATGAGAAGGGTAACATGTCTAGGGTTCCAAACATGATATCGTTTTTATTCTGGTGAAGAATCCTGAAATCATGTGATATAATGGGAGTCATGTTTTGGGGACTCACAGACACATTTAGGATCATTCCCATGAAAATTGTATCATTCCCTAGGGGATGAGTTACATTAAAAATTTCACAAATAAGAATCGTGATTCTATTAAGAAGTCCTAGGATCAGGAAATTCATTCAGATGAATTCTTTATTATAGGAAATGTTTTTCATAACAATATGATTTCATGTCAGTGGGTTCACAAGGTGGTAAAGGATTCTTGTCAATGGGTGTCTGCATGATATGTATTCATGACTATGAATAAGCACATTGAAATGTGGATGGACCATGTAAAAATTTCATTTTAAGGCATAAATGTTTAGCTACACATGCATATATTGTAAGACTAACAATTCATGTGATCATAATTTGAAGGATAAGTGGAGGCATCACAAGACCATGGATTTTTGTGTCATTTTTATAATGTTGGGTTTTTTAGACTGGATCTAATGAATAATTCACAAAAGAAAGCCTCATACATATGTTGTATAACATATGGATTTCATGAGGTCCTCACATGATATTCATGGAACTAGGAAATTGAATAACCATGAAGGAATTGTGTGATGGGTTATCAAAATGGCGTATAATGATTTCCTAGGTTTTCTCAACCTAGTATCACATTATTCTCTAAATTTCCATCCATTTAACCACTCACAAAAATAGTTTCACATTTATCTCTTGTATTTCTAATAGTAGGGAAGGTGACTATCTAGGAAATGGTTGGTCAACATCACTACCAATTTTCATCGTGAAGGTGTCATGTGCACCAGATTGTGGAAGTGGGAGGAATGACTTTAAAATGTTTTTATCTATTATAATTTGACATTCTTAGATAATAAAAAAGGTATGAACCATTATCTGATCACATATTTGATCTCCAGTGGCTAGATATCTATGCATGACGGGCTTCAGATGATTGTGGAATATATTAATTGAATGAATCATAGAACTCGTTGCGAGTTTAATAAGATATTTTCAAGAAAATTTTGTTATCATGAAATGGGTTAGTGGGAAATAAATTGAAACCATTCAGGGAAATAATTTTATGGAATGATGAAAATGATGGATGATTATCTTGAATGGATGATATGCTATCTTTTTACAAGAACTATGTGATGTCAATGTGCTTTGCAGGATCATCATCGCCTCCTCACATGATACCTTGATGTTCTCACAATGTATTGGTTATTATAATTGAATGATAATGTAACGCATAGAACCACATGATATATCAAAATGTGATATCATCCCATCAAAATCTACATGGGAGTTCTCTATTCTTCAAATTATCAAACACATAAAAATGATTATGAATCTATGGAATACGGATGATTGAGATAACTTGATTAAATGTATGGTGATTATTGAAATGAAGGATGTGGAAATATATAGTTGGTAAGAATATGTGATCATGAGTTGAATCTATTTGTATTTAAGAGTGAAGTAGACCAGTATAGGGTAAAAATGATGTAGGGGAGTTATTAGATAGTTTAGATTGGATTGTTTTGGTGGTTTTGATTCTATCTGTAAGTTTTTTCTGAGAATCATAATACATTTCCGGGTATCAATCCCATATAAAATTTTTGTTTGGTATAGTACATAATTTATAATAAATATATATCTATTAGTTGGGTAAAATTGAATACCAGGGTCTGCTCCAAACCTTGGTTAGCACTGACCCATGCTGTCTTGTTCCTCTAATGTGCTACCGAATAATGGTACAACTATGCCACTCTAGTGTGTACGAATTTGTGTAAACCATAACTTGTCAACATATACTGTTTAACATTGTATTGGATCTTGGTTGTGGTTGTGGTGACTCCCACATGAGCCTTAGTTGAGCTGGCATATTATCTTGTCATGTCTCATATTTTTTATCCAATGGCCTGAACTTAATCATTGAAAAAATTATATGAAAAATGATTGAAATAAGGGCCATAATACAAATCATTATAAAGACAAGTAAAATTTAAAAACCTTATTATTCATTATTTACACTTCCAAATTTCCTTAGAAGACCTTCAGGAAAAATATGAATTTTATTTTCATGGGATTCACACATCTGAAATCACTCATGGAAAAGTTATTGGTAGACCATTATGGGTGCCAAAAAGTATCTAATAAAAATTTAATATCTTCCAAAAATTTAATTTAATATAATGGGAAATGAAATATTTAAATACATTATCACTCAGTCAATTATAAATGAACATTAAATAATATTACTCACCATTTAATGTGAAAATAAATTTTCTCAATAGAATTGTTTTTCTATATATAATGTTTTTTAATTATAAATTGTAATTTTATCTCATTTAAAAATATAAATAGATTATATTGAGAATAAATATTGGTTTATATTACCAAAATTGTGAAATAGTGGTTTTTTATATGTTTTGTAAATGATATGTTACTTGGGTAAAACTAATTACCCCTATAAGAACACAAAATGGTCAATGTAAAAATATACGAAAAAATTACTTCAAAAAATGTTAATAACATGTGCATAAATTTTTTTTACGCATCATAAAACCCTAATAATGTCAAATAGTATTATATATAGCATTCAGAACTATGTTTACAGATCATTTTTTTAAAATAATCGGTGGTCAAAAAGGTTTCTTTTCCTCAGATATATAAATAGACACCTACACCCTTTCAGACCACACCCCTTTAATTGAATTAATTCTTAAAATTATACAATTTATTGTAATCTAAGAAACCTTAATCAAGTTAATAATAATTTTCTCCTTTTTTCTACTAAACCATCATTTTTATTGGGGGTTTCAAGATAATGTTCATAGTACTAATGTGAGTCTTACTTACCCAGTACCTTTTCTAATTTATATTTCTCTTCCAAACCTATCCCAAAAATAGAAAAATATTAACATTAATATAATAAATATATAAAATTATTATTATATTTAAGTAACCACTATTATTTATTCATGTACATAAACTTAGAAAAATAAGATAGAGTTACTCATGATTTTTTTGGACTACCGCCTCAATGAAATAATGTTTTTTCTTTTTTTTCTAGATTTTCATATTTTCAAAAAACATCCTAAAATATGTATCACAAAATAAAAAAAATATATGTATAATTATATTATAATGATATTATATCCATTAATTAACATACTCAACAATAAATATATAGAGTGTTCATGTATAAGGTCGATTTGACCACTGATTTGAACATTTTTGTAAAACTCTATCAAAGAAGACTATGAGACATACATAATAATTTTATTATATGAAAATACGAAAGTAATAATTGGTATATTAGTCTTATAATGTTATATTAAGTATTTAAATTATTATTATAATATCCTGGGTACTGATAGAATAATTTATTTCATATTTATTAGTATTGGTGAATTAAATAGTTAAATTCATTATGTCAATTAATTTTAAAAACTATTTTTATTAAACTAATTATATATATAATTATATTAAAAAATATTAATTTTAAAATTATAGAACTATAATTTGACAACAATAATTCTTATTTTGAATTCATCATGTCAAAACTATCGTAGTATAAATTTTAAATAAATGTATGAAAAAGTTAAATTTTTAGTGAATAGTCAAAACACAATTTTATTTGATATATAGTGTTTTTTGGTTATATTTTCAAGACATAATTAGGATATTAAAATTTTGAAGTGTATGGAGTGAAAAATTTATTATATATAAATATAAATAATTAACAAAAAATTAGGAATATATAAATTATAATAGATTTCATTATTAATATAAAAATCATTTTATTTGTCGAATTAGTTCCGACACAAAATAGAAAAATAGATATTTTCTGATTTATTAGTAATAATTGAGTGAGAAAAAGAAATTTAAAGTCTATATTATCAACTATTTTGTATCAAATATTATATTCCCTGATATTTTTTAATGTTAGAGTTATATAACATGAATCATATATAAATCATTGTGAAATGCTTGTGCATGCCAAGAAATATGAATTAACAATCTAACGAAGAATTAATCAAATGGATATCAGTAAATATACTTAATAAATGATTATAATATACTATATTAAGATTAATTAATTTAATTTTATTATATAAATTTATTTTTAATTTATTTTTAATTTATTTTTAAAAAATAATTTCCTTTAAAATTTGTATGCAACACCGACACGATGTTTCTACAAGAAGAATAAAATTAAACAAAATTATTTTAATTAATTGAATATTTAAATGGCCTTTAATTTTGAATAAATATTATTTGATTATTATGGGTTAAAAATAATCAACCTTGAGTTGAATTTGGGATGTTTTGATCCATTTGGTTGACATTCAGTCTCTTATAGTAATTTATATAAACTAAGTTCAAACTTTTCATAATATGCTAATTAATAAGTATAAAATTAATAATATTGGGGTTTCTAGATGCTATTTTCGACCATAAAAATAATTTTTCAAGATAAAATATTTATATTATTCATGTAAATTTATTTGGGTTTTTTATAAAAAATAAATCCTTAAAATTATAGCACAACAATGATGTAGTATTTATTAAATTACCTTAAAAAATTAAAATATATTACATATATTAAAAATAATATAATTATAGATAATTAATATGATACATGAACTCTATAGATACCTATTACATCTCATGGGTATAATATAATTATTTATTCATATTTTAATCTTTTGTTTTGTTTTTAAAATCTGAGTAATGAATAATATTAATATCGACAATAATGATATTTCGTGAATATAATTTTTTATTAAATTATTTAAAAATGTAAAATTAAAAAATAATACTATAGTGGATAATATATCGTATTAAATGTCATCGCATATGATTTATATGACATTTTTGTTCTTGGGACTTCAAATAGACTATTATATTTTAATATTTTATGAAACTCATAAAATGACCATCATCTCAATTATAAATGATCACACCTTAATTCACTTATTTTCACTACCACGAGCCATCTATTTCCACAATACACAATGGAATTCTATTCAAATAATCTGTAACTATATTCTAGTGTTTCTAGTCTCACTAAAAGACCAATTCCATGTTCCATAAGAAGGTTCTCAATGAGACAATGTTAAACATGTAAATTCATCCTTCTTTGTTATATTCGTTCTCTTTTCTACCATATAATAATCCCTATAAAAAGTGGAATGATAACTAAATTATCACATTCATATAGGAATTTTATTATGTTAATTGAATATTATTCATCAAATATTATATCTTATTATTTTATTCTTAAAAATTAAAACATCATCCATGGTATGTCAAATTACCATCTTCCATGATGATGAGTTTTGGTTTCCCTATAACACATTCATTATAACATTAAATTAATAGATAAATTTTCAAAATAACCTACATATATATATATATATATATATTACGTGCACCCATATTATGAAATTAATATATATCTACAATATAAAAAAATAAAAAAATACTTCGTGATGGTAAAAAAACAATTATAATAATGTAAACAATTATCACTAATGTTTCATAAAATAAATTATCCTCGGGTTTTAATGATAAAAGATATATGGGACCATATAAACTTATATAGGTTAAAACAACACCAAAAATAATCACTACATGTGTACTATTCCTATTTAAAATTAAAATTCATAAATATACACATGTTAACCAACACTGGAACCATAAAACGAATGCTTCATGAATTGAAAAATTGATATTTATTACTCATATAAAAAGCCATATAACAATTTAATTAAATTATAATAAATATAAATATATGGAATATGGAATTAATTAGTTAAAATATAAATATAATTTCATTATCACGGACTTCAAGTGAAATTTCAGAATGCTTTCAGACAAACGGTAATGTCCATTCCTTTAAAAATCCCTATTAATGTATATTTTTACAAAATACAAAAAATGATTTTTTAATCTTATTCAGAATGATTATATTTTCTTACATTAATGAAGCATTAATTTTTAGAATACTATATTAAAATATTAAACATTTATTTTCAAAAAAGTTTATTTCCTTTGTATATATAGAGTATTATTTTAAAATACGTGTTTTTTCTCAATGAATTATTTTTAGTTGATAGTATTAAGGTTTTATGATTATTGTATACATTATTGGGATTGGTTTTGATGATGTCCAGATCTGTTATAATTCAAATATTGTTGAGTATTAAATATCCCTCCAATTCAATGGGTTTGTTGGGAGTTAACTGTGTGGGTTCTACCATGTGTAATTGGGATGGTTACATACATGTGTAATTATGAGGGTTATTTTTTATTATCTATGCGGGTTACAAACCTTATGGTTTCCATGAATGTTCCTAAATTTAGTTAATATGATAATAAAATGATGTCCCTAGTTAATTAAATGCTTTCTTTATGATTTTAAGGTATTATAGAATCCTCATGTTTTCATAATGTAAGTATATCTTACTAATTTGGGTGAAAAGTATATATTTGTGAAAAGGACTTCATGTTTTTATAAATATTCATGGGAAAAATATTATTTCATTATTGTTATTTCCTATAATAGATTTTGTTTTTTATTTTGTGTTTTAAATTGATTTTTATAGGGTTTAAGGTTTAGTAAGAGAAAATAAAAAACCAAGGGAAATGTTTTTATGTTTTTTCATGGAATGAAATTGTGTTTTATATAAAATAAATTTTTATGTTAAAAATTGATACTATATAAAAGATTTAATTTAAAATTAATGGATTTATTATGTATGAGTATGTTATAATTATATTTAACTTTAAACCTAAAATATATAAGGGTAAATAAATTTATTTTTATTTTTAAAAATAACTAGAATATGTAATGTTTAAGACCAAATTCTTCTTGTCGATATCAGAGTATATTTTAAAAACATTTAGGTGTTAGGATTATTTAAATGGAATACCATAACTAATTTTCACATTTTGGTTATGTTGAAATGATATATCATTTGAATATTGTCAGGTATTTTTTTAGTAATGTACTCATCATTATGGTTTTCCATAGATAAAAAGTGATGCTGAAGGGGGAAGGCACTAAGAGGATGATATGATTTTGAATCTGTAACCTGGAATGGTGGGATTTATAACTGCGTAGTTTTAGATAATATTGGATCAGTTTATATAGTATATAAATTATGGTTGAATTCATGGAAGAGAAAAATCATAGATATAAAAAAGTAACATGACAATAGTGAAACATCTTATGTGGAAACAAAGAACTTATTTTTGTCAAAATTTAATCCCTGTGTTAAATAAATGTTGGATTAAATTCCTTGAATATATATTTGATGTTAGGGGGTATTCCAATAATCAAAATATTTCTATATATATTTCTCATTTTGAAGTTAATCCGACAACTGATGCTCAATGTTCAAGAATATCAAGAAAATAGAATAAATTTATAAAATATAATGGGATGAATATAAGTATATTTTATTTGGAAATTTTTTTTCCAATGGTGGATAGACTTATAATGGACAATAAATTACTAGAATTGAAAAAAAATAGGATGATTCATTGGCTGTGTATGAATAAAGAATAACTCAATTTTCTAGATATGCTCTAAATAATATTCAGGATATTGATAGAAACCACAGAAGATTTTACACACAATTGCCGGAAATATATCATTGAAAAATGGATTCCTATGATTCCATATGTTTTGAGAATTTTTTTTTATTTTAAAATATGTTAGAAATGATGTTTCTTGATGATCAAATGTGCTTTAACAATAAGAAAAATAATGGTTATAGATGGATGGTAATGTATAAAAATCAGTCAAAGAAATATAATGTTAAGAAAATAATGTTATCCATTTTGGATAGTGTAGTAAAAAATCAATTAGGAATTCCCTAAAAATCCAAGAAGTGCTTCAGATGTGAAATGCATGGACATATTTCACATTTTGCAATAACAAATATCATAGCATTAGATTTTTCTATTCTAAGAAGAAACATATAATTTTTTTAAATGTGGGGAGATGGGGAATAATGGTTATATCATCCTAATAAAGAATCAAAATGAGGAGATGTTTCTTGAAAATACATAGAAAGATATGCTGAAATCCATTGAAACAGCTTCAGAATATGAAAGGTCATCAAATGAAGTGGTATCAAGATTATTTTTTGTTTCATTGGATTATGATAATATATTGTTTGATATAGGTTCTACATATTCCTCCATTCCGGGGAAAGTTTATATTATATTGTAAATATCAACTTTGGAAATGGGTCTATAAATTATGATAAAAACACAAGTGGTAAATATTAAGGAAAAAAATTAATTATAGAATATTCATTGCGTTCTCTATAGAAGGAAATTTCACGAAAACCTTATTTTTTCCGAAGTATAGTTGAAAATATCATTTTTATAGATTGTCCCACTTACCATGCTAAGATTTATTGAAATGATAGATAACTTTTTTTTAAATTTTTTTTATTTTTTATACAGAAATTGATATATACCATTGATAACCTATCAAAAAACATTAAAACTATTAAAATATGAAAATTAAATTTTATCATTGACATACTATTTAAAACCGAGGAACTATTAATATTAAGGATGTTATAGTAGTAAATGAATAATTTGATATTCTTCCTGATGATTTATGGGTATTATACCTAATCTAGGAGATGAAGCTACAATTAAAATAGTTCTTATTGATAATACAATTTCAAAACCCACTTATCAAATGTCTCAATTGGAAGTTCTAAAATTGAAAAAATTGCCACATAAGTTCCTTGATAAAGGTAACGTACATCCTATCATGTCACCATGGGGAGCCCCTATTTTTCGTTTAAAATATAAAAGTTTTCATTAAGATTTTCAATTATAATATATATTTGAATTAAATACATTTTAATAATAAGTATATTTTCTTCATATTAATGACTTATTTGATTAGCTCCTTGAGGCTATTTATTTCTCCAATATTGACTTCAGATCTAGGTACTATTAGTTGATGGTGAAATAAGATGGCAGTCGAATAATAGGACTCCATAATAGATATAGGAATTATGAGTTTGATGTTGTGACCTTTCATTTAATAAATTCCTATATTGTATATATTCATCTTATTAATAGTGTATTCTATGAGTATTTGGATATGTTTACGGTTGTTTTTATTGATTATAAAATTTATTTTTGCAAAATTTATGAGGTTCAAAGAAAATGTATAATTATTGTTATTCTAAACCTCAAAGAAAAATAGTTTTATAAAAAATTATTAGATATGCTTTTTGGTTAAAAAATATTTATTTTAATGGGAACATTTTCAATAATTATTTCATATCATTTAATCACACCAAAATATAAGTTGTTTGATGAATTTAAAAGTCCTAAAAAAGTTATTGTGAATCCTTTTTTTCATAGATTTATAAGATATTTTTTGTATATTATTGAAAACATTTCATGATTATGTATCCCAATAAATAAGTTAATTTTAAAAGGAGTTAATTTTATCTAGACAAAAGATTGTGATGATTGTTTTTATGAATTAAAAATAATGATGGTGAATGCTTCAGTTTTGGACTTTCCCGTAACAAATGGTGATCATATCATCTAAAGTGATGTTTCATTAAAGGGACTGGGATTTATTTTATTCCATAAGGACTAATAATTTCTTGTGCTTTAAGGAAACTAAAACCTACTAAAGAAAATTGTATTACCCTTGATTTGGAATTATTTTCTATTTTTATCCTTTTAAAAGTTGGAGACAACATTTATATGGAGTCAAATTTGAAATACATACTAATAATAAATGTTTAGAGTATATATTTACTCAGATGGAATTGGACATGAGGTAGATAATTTTTATGGTACTAATATAGGATTTTTATCTCATGATCGATTACAATCATGGATAAGCAAAAAATGTGGTCTCTTCCCTGAGTTGAAAACACGATGCATCACTAACCATGTCACATTTTTAACATTACCCAATGATTAATGATTTGAGTAATTTTTCCCTATTTTTGTTTGGTGAAGTAAATTAATATGTTTTGTTTTAATTATTAGTGTAATAGTCTCTATTAGTCAGAATTAATCATGTCTAGAAAGATGTCTATGAGTTATAGAAAAATGTATAATTAGTTATGAAGAATAAGATACCTAAATTTTATGTTTATAATGATAGTATTTTTGACATTTTGGAAGATATTATGTGTGCCACGTGATTCTTAATTGAATAAAAATTATTAAGAGAAGCTTATATATCTCTATTTTCCATTTTTCCTAGTAGTACAAAGAAGTATATAGTTTTAGGTAGTATTACTGATGGGATGGAATAAATATATATATTTCAAACTTCACCATGAAATATATTAATTTCCAACATGCCAAATAAAAATGAATATTACCAAAGGTGATGATTCAATATTTATTAGTGCCTGAGTGGAAATGGGAAAATATATACATGGATTTCATGGTGAGATTATGAATTTCATCTCAAGGTACCAATGTTATTTTTGTAGTTCTTAATAAACTGACTAAATCTACACATTTACATCTCATTCAGGAAATAAAGCCTCTACCTCAAATTTACCCATCTAATATTAATGAGATAATCTGGTTAGATGTATTTTCTCTCTCTATTGTATTTTTTCATGACTATATTATTACTTCTAACATTCAAAAAGGCATTCAAAATTTATTGGTCATTGAATCAAATTTGAACATATATTTTCGTCCTTAGTCTAATGGATATCCAAAATGCAAAATTAAATACTTGGAAAACATGTTACATTATTTTTTAATGAATTTTATGGGATTTGTGGATAAATAAACATTCATTTGTTTTGTTTTATTATAATAAAAAATTTCATTCTATTATACAGATGGAAAATTTTAAGGAAATATATGAAAAGTGGTTTTGAACTCTACCATTTTGGGTTGTATTGGGTTAAAGGTTGTTAATGGGACTATAATTTGTAGAGGAAGTACATGTTTAGGTGAAATGATTCAAAAATAGATGAGGGGAGATCAAAGTAGTCAGAATATTTATAACAACATCATGATGAAAGATGTTCCTTTCGAAGTAGGTGGTCATGTTTTCAATAAAATATAACCGTGAAAAGGTGTTATGCATTTTGGTAATAAGGGATATTTAATTCCATAGTTTATTGAACCTCATGAAATAATGCAGAAGGTTGGATCTTTTTCATACTTAGTAGCCTTGCCTCTAATTTTATCCTAAGTGATTATTTTTCATGTTTTGATTTTAATAATGCATGAGATAGATAAATCACATGTTTGGACACATAAGGTAGTTAAGATGTAAGATAAAAAATAAATATGAAGATAAAAAAATCTGATTTTCGATAGTAGAGAGAATTTAATTTAGAATAATGTAATTCATCATTTAAATGTTTTTTTTGAGAAACCATATAGTTGAACATGTAACATGTGAATATTAAAATGATATGAGTGAAAGGTATCCCCATTTTTTAATGAGTTAATAAATCGAGAGCTGGAAATTTATTAAAGGGTGAAAGAATTAAATATCCCAAGGTAGTTATAGATTAATTTTTTATAATTAATAAGTATTATTTATTTGAATAGGTAAATTCATTTTCTAAGTAATTCTAAACATAAAGAGTTTTATTTAACAAATATAATATGTGTTTATATTTAAAAGATTATTTATAAAATTATATAATTTTAATATATAAAAACTAATATAATTTTTTAAATAATCATGTAAAAATTATCTTAGGAGGAATATTGGATAATTTTCCTAAAATGATAAATTATTTAGGAATACCAAAAATAATTATTTTATAAAATGCACACATTTTTACGATATCATAATGCCTTAATTATGATATAAAATTTATTAAATGTAAGTAATGAATAAAATATTATATTATAATATAAATATTTTACAAAATAATTTTGGGAAATTAAAATATAAATAATTTTACTTTGAATATAAAAGATCAATTTTTAATGCTGACACATTGCCTACGAATTGTTGAAAAAGTAAAATTTGGCACCTTATAAATAATAATTGATTGTTAAAAAAGTTATTTAATTACATTGTAAAAATTATTATATATAATATAATATATTAATTTATAGTTTCTAATTTTAGATTTATATTGAATCAATCATCTCTAAATGATTTTGCAATATTTGTTTATGGTATGAAAAGAAAATTAATAAATTAATGAAATATTAATGACATATATATGAGTAAATATAAATAAATATTAATTATAATATATTTTCACAATCTATATTAATTTATTTCAATTATAATAATATATTTTTTAATTTTTTTGTATGAAATATTTACCTTTAATGCTTATGCAAGACTGAAAAAGTGCTAGTGCAAGTAGAGGAAAATCAGTAAAAATATTTTAATAAAAAGAACAATTAAACGACCATAAAATTTGAATATATCTTAAAAAAATTATTATCTGTATAATAAAATAATCCTGGGTATAATTTTTGACCATTTTTTCACTTATTTGACATTAATTCCATTATAATAATTTTTTAAACAAATTCGAAGTGTTCAAATTATGGCTTTTATAATTAAATCATTTTCAAAATATGGCTTTCAAAAATAAATTTACATCCATTTATAGAATTGAGAAATATAAATAATTTTATTACTCAAGGGGGTTTACTTTTCAATTTTAGGTAACAAATCAATACATTAAATTCTTTCATAATTATGATGCAGAAATAATTAAATTAATAGAAAAATCAAATAAATGTGATTAATAATATTAGAATAACATTAATTAGAGATAATAATTTTGATATAAGAATTCGATATATTATATTGACTTTTATAAGGTATAATAAAATATTTGGTTAAAATGTTAAACATTGTTGATATTTTTATTTCAATGTCGTAAATGTTATTAAATTTGAAAAAAATAATATATCATGAATATAATATTTTATTAAATCATTTGAAATCATAAATACTAAAAATAAGAACATAGGAGAAATAATATTGTCTAAAATGTAGTCCTCAATTTTTTATTCGAAGTTTGGATGTATTTTTACTTAAAATAACCTTATTATATTTTAATATTTTAATAAATTTCTAAAATGGATTTCACCTAAATCATAAATGGGGAGTCCTTAATTCACTTATTTTCACCACTATTATCCTTCTATATCAATTATACTCTTCCAAATTAAATTATACTCATACTAAACAAATTATTTTCTTGTTGGACACACAAAAATATTAATTTTCTGTCCCTTAAAGAGGATCTCAAGGAGGTGATATTCAAGAGGTAAATTCCTATTTCATCTCTTTAAAATAATTTCCCTATTCAACCTTATCCTCACCCCCTTTCCAGTGATTCATGATAACTATATTATAATATATATACTCTAATTTTATTGTGTTAATATAATATGAATCATCAAATATTTTATTTTATCCTTTAATTACTTATTACTAAAAGATCGTTCATTATATGATAAATTACTACATTCATGGATGATGAGTTCTAATTTCCCTTTACTGCATTCATGGAATGATTAAATTCAGTTATATTTGATTAATATAACCAAAATATATATATTATATATGTTCTCATATAATTAAATTAATTAATGACCACAATATTAAACAAAAAAAATCTAGTTCATGATGGCCAAAAAACAATCCATAATGAATTAAACAATTGTCATTATAGTTTTATTAAATGAATCATTCTCATGTAAGAGAGAAAAATGATATATCAAAAAATATAAAAATATGGACGTGAATTATAACCATATAATTTTACTTGTAGAGTAATTTTAATATTTTATAAGACAATCCAAAAGTATTTAAATGTATCCAACCATTTAACCATGAAACAAACACTTCCATAATGACAAAATAGATATTTGTATGTCCAACAAATTTCCAAAATTAGAATAAATAAAATATATGTGTACATAATTATGAATTGAGTATTTAATGAATCTAATTTGATTATACATGTGGTTTAATAGAACTAAATAATGATTCCAAACAGAAGGTAACATACATTCCATTAAAATTACTCCTTAATGTCACTTTTTTCAAAATTCAACAAGAATGCTTTTTTAAAACATATACGAAAAGAGATAATTTTTTAACTTTCAAGATGAATTAAGTATTTTAATCCTCCATTGAAATTATAAATTTTTATTTTCAAATAAAATTCATTATTTTATAATTGTATATTAATAGTTATAAATCAATTCCCATTTTTCAGGGAATTGTTTTTAGGATGCGAGTACACATATGTTATGATAATTTTTTGGTTCATCGGAATTGGCTATAATGATGCGTTGATACATTATGAACAACAGAAGTGTGTGTAAGATATATCCCACTAATAAAATGGGTATGTTGTTAGTTGACCATCATGGTAATTCCATGTTTAACTATGATGGTAACATTCATATATAACAATGACAGTTATTTTATGGTAGCAATGTGGGTTACAAATAATATAGTAGTTTTCATGTTTAAAATCATTTTTTTGAATTATAAGAAAATTATTCCCCAAGTAACCTATATTATTTATTTATTATTTAATTTATTTGTAGATACCTCAGGTTTTAACAAATAAAGTATATATTACTTATAGGGGTTAGAAGTATATCTTTTGGAAAATGACTTCATCTGTTTATAAGTATTTTTAGAATAATGGTTAATTTCATTATTTTTATGTATCTTAATGATATATTTTTCTCATAAAATGTTTTAAAAATTTCATATGATTTAGGGATGTTTAAGGAGAAATAATAATCCAAGATAAATGTTATGAAGGTTTATAAAGAAAAAAATCGTGTTTCAATTTAATTACAATTTTATGGAATAAATGGATACAGTGTAAATGTTTCGATTTTAATGTATTGATTTAATATGTATGAGTAAATCCTGATTCTCTAAACCTCTTAAAAAAATATCTTTAGTAAAACAAATTGATTTGTATTTTTTAAAATAACAGTAATTTTTAATTCTTATGGTTGGGTCCTTATAATTATTAAAACAACGTCTTCAATCACGAAAAATAATAAAATAAGTTTACAACAAATAATTTTTTTGAAAATACATAAGAAACTAAATTATAAATATAACTTGATAAAAAATGGACCATATTAATTGAAATATATATTAATAAGGTAATTATTAAGTCATCTAGTAAATTTAATTTCCTTTTTTTGGAATTTAGGTGCATGCACAAGATGAATCTAGCACAAGGTAAGGGTTTCTTATCTCAAACAATCATATCTCAAAACATATTTCTTATTATCAACCTTGTTCCCAAAATAATTTTATATATAATAATAAATTAATATTTTATATCTTGATCCTCTAATTATTCATGAAATTTAATTTTTCATTTGAAATCACATTCTTTTAATTTTTTATTTGACTGTTTCTAAAATTTTATTTATTGTTTGTATATATTTTAAATTCAATGATACATGAATTATTTTACGCACCATATTTTATTTTATACAATGTATTAAAATCCCAATTTTTTTTAATATAATGTATATATTCATTTAATTTTATTCCAATATCATCGTATTCCAACAATGATTGTATATTGTTATGGTTCTCTTACTGTAAATGTTTTTGTAACTCAATTATAATCCATTGAGATATGATTCATATAAACCTTAAATATCACTATTATGTTATATATTTTAATCATGCATTTCTATATAAATATCATCATACTCTATTATTTTGGGGGATTAAACTCATCAAAATCCATTACATTATTTTTATTTCCAAAACCTCCTCTCTTATAAGTATAATTACTCGTAAAAATTTTTCCCTCTATGAACACACTATATTTTATTCCCAATATTTAATAGTGTTCTTCTAGATTTCAAATTACATTTTAATGTGATATTTATTGATAAAACCATATATTATTTTCTCTATATGGTGCATGTTTGGGGTATTCTATTATAGAAGGATATTCTTGATATTTATTGGAGAAATATAGAAAATATGTATACATGATATTACGATACAAATGTTCATAGACTATACTATAAAGTTGATTATGTATTTTTTTAACCATAATAATTCTTTCCCCAAGTGGAATTTGATTATTTATTTACAAAAACAATTATTTAGATTTCAGATATTTGTATCATAATATGGATATTTATGAATTGTTACAAAAATATAATCATTCATTTTATTGATATTAAATTCATTGATATGTCTAGTAAACTTGATGTAAAGATTTGATGGGTGGAGTTAAATATTATATATAGCATAAATCAATCATTTAGTTTCATGAGACAAATATTTTCTTAATTAGTGTATGCCTACCCAAAGAAATCATGATTCCTTGGTTGTGACCCTAATGAAATGAATCATACCTTTGTTGTTACAATTAATGCATGAATGATGCTATGATTTCAATACAGATTGTAAGAATGATTTATTTTATGATTATTGGATAGCATTAATGATGTATTTGTTTTGGAATTGAAGTTAAAAGATGTTTTCAAATATGAATTCCATCACATTGAATTCAATTATTATTATCCATGTGACCATGATATTATTATTTTATCCACAAATTTATCTATTTCTTTCGATCTATCTTATAGGAAATTATTTAACAAATATTTATTTCATCCATTTTATTAATTTTGTGATATATTTTGATATAAATATTCCCTAATGATCATTTTTTATCTCCCTTATTACATTTCCATTTTCCCAGATAATGAATAAAATTATTACACATGATATTCCTGGAAAAGTAGTACATGTGGAGAAATTTATATGAGGAATAAAAGACTTATTATATATTCTGAATGTTATTTTATAATTAAAATTTTTTAATTTAGTGAGAAATAAATTGGATTTTTATTTTATTAGTTTTCCTAGCTCTCTAAACCATTAAACAAAAATTGTCCTTAAAATGTATGTAACTCAATATGGGTAAATGATATTTTATTTATTGATGGTCAAAATTTGTCCATTTAGGTTTATTTTAAAAACTAGTTTTTAGAGTATCGATATATTCAAACCAAATTCTATGATCTCATTCCCAAGGAATCACATCATTCATTATGTGTTAATTTTAGTGAACATAGTAATTGATGAATATCATTTTTAACTCTATTTTCTCATGCCATTATTAACTCATGTTTTTTATTGTATGTAGTAAGAATGTATTTGACCACTATATGAAGTCAGCTATCAAAGGTATGAAATACGAAAAACATTATTCAATTAGATGTTAATGTAATGTTTTTAAATATAATTCGTGTAAGATCAACTAAATTTAAATAAACCAAATGGGATGATTGTTGGTAAAAATACCTCAAGATAATGGTACATTGTTTTTAGGGTTCTATTTTTCAAAAAGTGGTATATTGATGAATAGTTGTATTATAATTTCTATATCGTATATAAGAACATGTTCAATTTAATATAGTAAGAATGTAGAAGAAGTTAGATGTCTTTAATATTGTGAAAATTTTAAATTAGTTAATTTTTCCAAAGTATTCAAAGAATTTGGGTGTAAAATTGTGATGGATGAACAAAATTGATACCATAGACAATAGAGAAGATTTGTGAAATTCATTTTTTATAATATAGAACGGTGATTTTATGGAAATGTAAATGTGTTTTTTAATGTTTATAAAAACAAATAATTTTTTTTTGTGAAAATAAAGCACATATTTTTTTTTGGGAAATATGGTCTGTTAATCATTAAAATAATCTATCACGGTATACAGTTTTTTGGGTGTGTTAAAATTCATTAATGGATAGCTAGAACTAAAAAATAGTAACTTGTCTGTTGAGATAATAATTATATGGAAAATTTCATAGTTCACTATTATTGTGAAATATATTTGTGAGAATTATTATTTTATTAATACATTTATATGAATTGCATGAATAATGGTAATTTTTTTCACGAATAAGTGAGTTTCATGAATAGATATTCTATTTTACAAAAGTGTGGACTTTCATGAATTTATTGAAATTTCCCAATGGTATAAAAATTTATTTTTCATTAACATTAAGGTAATTTATTTAAAAAAAATTGGTAAATTTATGATAATAATATCGACGAATGCAAAGAGCTTCAGAAAAACAATGTCTATAGTGTAATCAAAATTGATTCAAATTTTTAAATAGTGTCTATAAAATAAAATCTGTATACAAATATGGATATGTATCATTGATATTTTGACAATTGATTCATATTGAACCAATAGAGATTTTGTTTCTACTCTTACGATTGTAAAATATAAGTGCATTGTAGTGATTTTAGTATATTGGAATAACGTGTTTTTATGATTTATAGATTAGCATTGTTATGGCGAACGATGTAAAATTTTGGCATTTTTTAAATAAAGTTTTATATGAATATAGGAAGAACATATAAGTGGGTTTTTTAATGAAAACCCCATAAAATGGGAATGCTATTTTAATCAACCATTCATGTACCCCCCCCCCCCCCCCCCCCCCCCCCCCGCACTCGAGGAATTTGACATAATGGGGAAAAAATACTAGTTTCAATTAATTTAATGTAATTAAATATCCATGAATTATATGATCCAGTCAAAAGGAACATATAAAATATATATCTCACCCAACAAAACTTCAAATTGATTTTTAAACATTTATGAAAAAATAAATTTTACAGCATGGTTAATTAAATTATGCTTCAATTTTTTTTCCTTTGATGATCCCAAGAAATCTAATTGATCTCATAAACCAAATGAAAATAATATATAGAAAATAATAAATATTTAAAATAACCCTTGGATTCCTAAAATTTCATTATCACATCCTTTCAAATACAAAACCCAAGAGTTATACAAATTTATTGAAAAATCAATCCTCCAACCTCAATCATCACATGTTGAAATAACTAACCTCTATAAATAAAAATACATGTTTATCAAAACAATATTGAATATTAATCATAATTACCAATAAAACATTATAACATATAATTTTTTAAAATTCATTGAGTTCACCTGAAATAGGGATAAAACAAATGGGGAAATAGGGAAGAGGATAACAAGATAATATGTGGAGTGACTTAACATTGTTATGGATCTTGATATATAAAATGTAGAGAGTGAATGGATTATTCTAAATATGGAAATACATATTGGCCAAAAATATCCCTTTGAGATACATTTTTGTGATGTTTCTAATCTAGGGTGAAAAGATATAATTTACAATACAATATTAATATTTTAACACAATTATATGTGATGCATTATTACCATTAGTGTCTGGAAATCCATGAACCATTTTATGTAACCAAACATTCACAAACCATGTCACTTCTGATTTTATGTTCAGTATTGACAAACAATCCATCTAAACCATAAATTACTAAAATGCATTTGTTTCTTTTTTAAACAAAAATTTAAAAGTAATTTTTTAATTTTGTCTAAATGATTTACATGTTACATAAACAATAATGTGTATTGAAATATGTTAGATATCCCCACATAAAACACTCCATGATTGAATGTAGAAAAAATGAAGAGGGAATATAGTTTTACAAACACATCAATAAATAATGAATTACATTATGATACACTTCTTTAACAATATAACCTCTACATTATTATTTAAAATCATTACTTTATAATAAAACATGTTTATACTATTTTAAACACAATATTTAATGATGTAAAGTCTAATTTATATATATATTTCATCAATAATGATATAATCATCAAAAATAATATTTGAAACGCATACCCAATATCAAATCATGAATTTATGGATTTTGGATGTTTTAAACATGTACCATATATTGTTAATTTATTCAAAGATTACATGATAATAATTTATTATGTTTGACGTGTACATAAATAATGATCGTAACCCCATAGATAAATTTTTACTAGGTTCATCCCCAATCAATGTACATCTTGATGTATTATACATTTTTAATAAATTATATACTGAATTGAATAAACTCTCACATAGAGACATTATTAGTTGATTCATTGGGAATATATATATATATTATTAGTTTTTATTTAGGGATCCCCATTAATTAAATTAAATGGTATATTTTATACCAGTCATTTAATGTAATTATAACGTACATTTATTATTGTTCCCTAGAACTAAGGATAAAATGATATCCTACATTAAACATTATAACTACAATACTCATCTTATGTCGTTTTTTTTCAATTGAATAATAGTATTTTGGTATACTACTAATCGTGAAATGATGGCAACTTAAATAAAAAAGATATTATTCTTACAAAAAAATTGTATTCATTTTTGGGTGATAATATTTATCTTTAGGTCAATCCCATGATATTGATAAACTATATTAATATTTTTGGTTTTATTAGGGTTATTATAGTAATGGGTAAATCATGGATTCCAATTTATGTGAATGATTGTTTAATATCTCTATATAACACTAAAACATTTTAAAAATGTAATTTATGATCATTGGATATGTAAACAGTATTTAATTTTTCAAATCAAATATTTTTATGGATTCGTTAAAAATTTTGTGTTTTTACACACTAGTTGTCTCTTATAGTATTAATATATCACTCCCAATATTACAAAATTCTTAGTGGGCCACACAAGGCACAACAATGATATAAATTATTATTCAATTTCACTAAATAAAATTGAATTAATTTAATAAATTAATAAAAATTTTAATTAATTAGCCTATAAAATAAATGAAAATAATTTAATTTAGTGAATAAATTTTTTACTTCATTAGAATTAAGTAAATATATTAAAATTTTTTCATTAAGTATTATTAAAATAAATAAATTTCAAATAAATTTTTCAAAATTACACTTTAATTCATATAAAATAATTTTATACATTTTCTTTCACGTTTCTATGGGTCAAACTTGTGGTGGAATCAAGATAAAACATCATTGATATAATTAATTTTACACATTTAAATTACGATAAAATATCTCACATGAATTAATGGATCCACATATCATGGGAACTCTTAAAATGAAATAAAACCTATAATTTATAGTGATCTATATGTCATGTGTGTTAAGACTTTTTCTGTAAGACCCATGTATCACAAATAAAATTTATATTTTCTCTCAATATCATATATACTAATTTACCTCATTTCATGCATGATATCGAGAACATAAAATCCCACAAAAAAATAATGATTTTTATCAAATCATGGATTCATTAAAATACCTCACTCAAATATTTTTTCCCGACCCGACACAAAGATGTATTTCTTAATTCACTATTCATAAAAGATAATAGATCTCAGAAATTATAAATTCATTCTATTTTTTCCATTTGTTTTCTAGCCATGAATTATCCCAAACTAGTTTTATTTAGGGTTTTCCATTGGGTTTGAATTTTTTGTATCATTTTAATAATGTATTGTCACCTCATTAAATAATTTTAGGTGATATCAAATCTAATCATATCATATAATTTCATTCATTGAGATAGAAAATTTATATTTTTCTTTATTATTACTCTCAATTATTATACGTATATATATGTCAAAATAATTCTCCCAATCATCAATCTAGAACATTATTAAGATACAGCTTTCAAGAATTTAAAAAAAAGTTATTTTAGTTATGATGATTTTATTGTTATCACATTATTTTTAAATACACTTACTTATAATAGCAATTAAATAAATTTAATTATAAATTTAAAACTAATAAAAATATTAAATTCAGTTCAATTTATAATGTATTAGAATCCATGTATTTATATGAAACATTTAAAAGAATAATCATATAAATTAACCCTTTTATTATAATATGTATTATTTCTATAAGACTTGGAATGTGAAGAATTATATATATATATATATTCGAATAATGATTTTAATCAACATAAAATTACAGAATAAATTATTAAAACTTATCAAATATCTATTTTTATATTAATAGATGATTATATTGCATTTAAAAATAAGAGTTATTGAATATTTCAAAATGGTATCTAATTTTCAAAATAATTTTTTACATTAAAATATTAATAAAATGAATCAATTTTTTAATTGTTCAATCATATATATTTTAATGATTTTGAATCATTTTTTTACTTTTCTAATAATGATATTTTGAATATAAAAATGAATTTCTTATATGACATATCAATCATTAATTTATTAATGATTTTTTATTAATAATATTAATTTTAAAAAAGTATATGTGTTATTCCCCTTAGATACAATTTTTAGGAGGGGTTTCCCCTTAACCAACACTCAACGAACGTTTATTGAAATTTCATCAAATGTTTTTCTATCTTAGAGCCCCTTGATAATGTTTATTTTGAGTTAAACGTATATTATCTCAATGGATCCTGATATGATATATTTTTTATTTATATTTTATATTCCAAATTCAAAAATTATATATATAAATTCATTCTATGTCATTTTTTGAGTTCAATCTGGATTAATTATATCTATTATTGAGTCCTAAAATAATTTTTATTATTGAATAATATATTGGTCTTTTAATATTCATTTTTTTCCTCTTCATTAATTGATGTTGATAATTTATGAAATATCAAAGTAATAATTTAAATAATACATCTATGGAATAATATGGTTTATGGTCCATACAACTAGAGAATAATTTTTAGTTACAATAGGATCTATTAACCAATGTTTGTAAATTTGTAGTTTGGAATAATTATATAAAAAATATTTTGAATTTTATTAATCAACTATACCTATCAGGAGTTCTACACCTTCATTATCATTTAAAAAATCAACATAATCACAGAGAATTTTTATAGGTTTATTTTGTAACAAATGTCTCAAATTTTTTGTCTGAGATACAACTCTTTGTATATTAAACACATTCCTCGATTTAAATAGTACATGTCATTAGTATATAGGATAAATGTGATAAAATTATAAAGTACCAAATTAAATCAAAAAATTTATTACATTTCATTCAGTATGTTTTACATGTCAAAACCATGATATGTTATTTGGTTATGTTATGATTCCATTGAATGACATGATCTGTCTTGTGTATAGTATTTTTTATATGATAAACACATTATCTAATAATTAGAGACCATATATATCCATATTTTATAATGTATTTTCATGTGTTTAATATAATAATAAAAACATTTTATTTTGAAACTAAAATGACCTAATAATGTCTCTTCAAAAATTTATAGAGTTTTTTCATAATATAATAAGATATAATTTTTCCATAAAAATATAGAAGAGTTATATGTAGTGTAATTGGGGAATATTTTCTACCAACATATATCTATGTTGATGGATCAAATTCTACTTGCTTAATTAAAGGTAAAAAATTGATCATCACACATTTTGAATTGTATAACTTTTCATAATGAGAAAATATTGTTTTAAATTTAATTTTTAATAGTCTTATTATATATTATTATAATATGAATTTAATTCTTATATAAATATCCAAAAAACTCAAAAATGAATAAATATTTACAAAACTAACATACTTTAGTGTGATAATACTGATAATAATATTTAATTATTATAGAAACATGACAATGTTTCCCATTATTCATATTAAGCAATATGTTTTAGAAAATTAAGAACATAGTTCACATGATTCTGGTGTGAGCGTCTTTGAAAAAGTGGGTTATAAGAAACACATCAAAAATAGATTATATTTCTTCTATATTGTTCTAAAATCCATGGAAACCTAATTATAGAATTAACAAATAATCATTAATGTAATTTATAAGATTGAAAATAATATTTTTCATTATCAAAATCATCAATGTATTCATATGTATGACATTTAAAAGATAATTTTTAAATGAAAGATAAGATAGTTTTATTTTATTAGAAATCATGCTTCTAAAATTATTGGTTAATTCAAAAATATACAGATGCTTTGGATTCCTATATATCAAAAATTATCTACCTAATTATTATCCTATTTTTTGAATAAATTTATTTGGTTATTTGACATTATAACATGAGTGGAATTATTAAATCATTTCATCATTTATTAAAAATGTTGGCATTAAATAAAAAAATTCCTGAAAAGGTCACAATATGGATCAATCAATGTTTTTAATAATTTTACATGAATTAAAAGGTGTCAAAGAGACCATCACTGCTAAAATAAGAAAATTTAGAAAAGTACCAACTGACCCTCTATCATGCATAGAGAGGTTCAATGGTAAAGAAATTTAATTATTTAAATTATTAAAAGTAACTATATTATAAGAGGAATAACCAAATGTAATCGGAGGAACAAATGTTTTATGAGGATGGTGAGATCTTAGAAAATATTTTTTTTATATTATTGATCTTTATTAGTCTAATCGTACTACTATGGTATTATATATAATGTGTTATTTAAACATTTTTTCAAATTTATTATAATTTATATGTAATAGAATGCTTGATATATGGTATGGGGATCATTTTATAGTAAATATAGAATGATTTTTTTCATTGTGTGTAGGGAATTTATCCACAATAATACATTATATATCAATTTCTATGCTTGAATATGTGACCATTCTTTCTATAATCAATAATAATTTTACATATAAATAATTAATGGAAATAATTATAATATTATTTAATTTTATAGATAATTTTTGAAAAATATTTATCGAAAATATTTTTTTTATTTTTCATGTGATGAATTTTCAAAATATGATTAATTAAAATAAATTACAATATAATATAATCCTATAAAGGATCAATAATATGTTTTCTATATCAATTACCATAGGATTTTTAGTGAAAATAAAAAAAATCACATTATAATAATGAATAATTTTTTATTCATAGGTTTATATGATTTTGAGTTATTTGAAAATTATAATCTTATTTTGTATAAAAATGATTTGATCACCATTCCGCAAATTTGGAAAGTGAGCTAAAAAATTTCATGTAAATAATAGATACTTTTTTATATAGACCAATCTGTATTTACGTTCTATGTGGTTAGGGATAATTTATTACATTACATAATCATATTATTAGATACGTATATTCCCTTAATATAGATCATGAACATTAATTATTTTAAATTTTTAAATAATTCATGAATAATGTAGGTAATTTTCATACAAAAACTATAAAAATAATTTAATAATGTCATTATGGTGAATACCTTTCATAAGAATTATATAACTATCATAATGGTCGTGGGGTAGTATCATAGAATAGCCCTCTTAAAAATAAAATAAGGATTAGTATATCCTAAAGGGGTAATTAAAATATATTATATATGATTGGATCAATAACGAGTCACACTAGACTACCAACATCATTTTTGGGGAAAGTCTCTAAAAATATTGATCTCCATACTAAGAATGGTACCAGTTATGGTTATATAAAATACCACATATGATATATAGAAATAAAAATTCCATAATTTTAATTAAATGTTGGTGTATGGTTTTGAGAATTATATTACCCATACCACATATGATAAACTATAAGAAAAATTAATTTAATTCATATTTTTTTGGGATAACCTAATGAAAGAATGGGATATAAATTATATTCTCATTAGAATAATTAATTATTTTTTTCATTATTTTATTATTTTATTTATAAATAATATATTTACAGAATAAAATTATTTTTAGATTTTATTTTATATAATATATTAAGAAAAGATAATTCAACAATGTAAAAGCAATTAGTCTAAAAATAAATTGATCGAACAACCAAATAAAATAACCAATGAACCAAAAAAAATCAGAATGTTATTTCATTAAATATATGTATAATTAAATTATATCAATAAAAAAATTTAATTGTTACTTATTAAATATGAGACACACTTATTCCCTGACTCCATCAGGGGTTCAAACTCTTAAAAATAGAAAGAAGCCATGAATTATGAAATGCAATTCCTGTATACAAAAAACATTTTTAACAAGGTTGATCTTACAGATAGTGTGAAAACCATAGGGTAAAGGATAATATTTAAAATAATATTGGATAATACTGTTAATTTTTTTACTAATGAAAAATTATTTATAGATAATTGTTATAAACAAGATCATGGTGAAGAATATAATGAAACATTATTTCCTATATTTATTCCAAAACGTTTTTTAAATCATCATTATATAACTGCATTATATTATTATGATATTTCGAAAAAAATTAATATCAAATATATATATCATAATAGAAAATTATATGGGGATATATAAATAGAATAAAAAGATGTTATTAGGGATTTAACCAATTTTAATATGTTATTTATTCTTTAATTGACCATTTAACGGTTGAAGAAAACTTCTTTGGGATATAATAATTATTTTGAAGAATTAATAAGAGGTCATCTATTTATAAAAAAATTAATCTATATATATAAGGATTAGAAAAAGGAGTGTATTTTACAATTTTTATATTGATTAGATATTAAATATTTATCATGATATTATTAAGTTATTATTTATTAATCCCTATTTTAGGAATAAATTCTAAAAGAATTATTTATGTTATATACGTAACTAATTTCTATATGGATGTATCGAGAGGAATCTAGAAATTATGAGACACTATGTTAGAGAACATACATTGAAAAAATAATTCATCAATTGAAAATATTATATTTTATTAAAATCCATGCCTGAATTTCCTATTACCAGACAAGATATGAAATTTCTTTTCACCTTAAACATGCATCCACATACCCCACTGATTTTCAACTAGTGGTGAGAAATTAAATGAAGTTTTGGAGACTATTTAATCAAAATAATCATCCTGATTCTTTTCATCCCAAGACAAAAATCATCGACGCCTTTAATTTCCATCCCTATATTCTAGAGGTTACTAACTAATATAACGAGCCTATGTTAATTATGGGGAGGTTCTTCCCAAAACATTTCATTCCAAATTCTTGAATAAATCTAAAAAATATTTAACTTCAACAATTTGTAAATAGTACATACAAATCAATAGAGACAAAATATGGATTCATGGTGGAATTCAACAAATAGGTATATAAAATAAAACAATATAATGATATATATCCATATATATAACATTATAAGACAAATACATAGTTTTACAAAAATATATTATTGTCTAGACCCATGTTTTATGAATATACAATAGAAATTACTGAAACAACATAACTCTAGCCCCATTATTACCCATGAACCACTATAGAACTTCAATTTTATCAACATAAATCAATTTATTTATGAATGCAAGTTGGTTTTGATTCCAATGATATATTAAGATTCCACAAATTTCATTAACTCATTAAGTGACCAGGATCTAGTTTATGCTTGTGAGTGTGCACGTTGAGTGTCACTCAACCCACCCAACTCATATATCCTACATATACTCACCAAATGACAATTTAGTTTCATTCCAATATGGTTTTGAAGATATATTAATAACCAATGAAACACACTAATGACTACCCAATAAAAAATTTCTCTATATTTATATCATTAGAAATGTATAATAACCTATTAAAATTAAGTAGATTGAAAATACACTATAATATCATTAATATCAACCTCATGTTCACAACTAACATAAATAATAATTATTAAAAACCAAAAATACTCCCAAATAACAAATGTTTTATAAAAATACTCATAAAAAAATAAAATCATAAAATACCATGGGAAATAATTATTTTTATGAAATACCAAAAGTTGGGATCCAATTAATCATTATTGAGATAATAAAATTAACAACTATAAAAAAAAGTTCATATAAAGAGGTCGCAAATGAATAAATAATTGAATAGATGAAATATTTGGAAAAAAATATTGTAAAATAAAAGTATGGATACTATCCATATTAAATAACATATATCACATCTCCCAAAACATTCCCCATTAACCTCAATAATCCTTTCCTTATAATCTATTACACAATTCCTATAGAGTGTCTCATATATTATAACCATTATCACAAGTTATCATAAGTGTTGAATCCCACTATATGATCGCATATATTTTGGATACACAATAATCAAATAATCTAAACAAATATATAAAAATAATCACTATCATTATTTATTATCCTTGTCATGGTCTTTTTTAGCATAAACTGGAGAAAGACAAACCATATCCATGGTAGGAACTATATTATTAACCTATAAGTGTATCCCTATCTATCCTAGATCATAATCTATAATTACACTATTCCTTATTATACCAACAAAATAGAATTTCTATATTGGTGATATCATGAACTTGGATAATAATCATTTATACAAGAAATAACATTAATAAAATGAGCCAACCTTTTCTATTGTATGAATGTGGTCTTAATGTTTGTCTCTAATACTGCATACCCATTAAAGAAATTAAAAAATCCCCATTGTTTTTTTCAGTATATAATACATGGATAATTTCTAATATTAAAAAAAAATTCAAATAGGCTATCTAAAATTTTTTTTATTTCAAATATTATAAATTATAACTATACAATGGAGGGAACTAGCCAAAATACTATACCAAGATCATATACACTGCCTATAATCAGAAAAACTATTAGACGATCTCTCCAAACTCAACAAATACCATTAATAGAAAAAAAACAAATTCTAAAAACACATTTAAAAATTTTCCGCCAAGGTTGATAATGATCGTCCTCTCCTATCACCCAGGAAACACAAGATGTCACACACCTTCCCAAGGATCATCAACACATGTGATATTATCCATAAAAGTTCTTATAAGACCCCCAATGTATCACACTAGAATTTTTATGTGAATATTAGTTGATTAAATAAATGTTAAAAGTAATGAAAACTATGATCCTAGTATATTAAATTTTAATAAAAATAATATAGAATCGTGGAAATTAACATAATGATAATTATTTATAATTTATTGGGTCTAATTATGATAATATAAAACTATAAAGATATCTTGGTGAAATAGAGGGTAGGTTGTGAAGAACATTAGAACTACAATATTATGACCATATTAAAATGGATCCACCATTATTATAATCCCTATAAAATTTACTTGAATAGGAATAAAAATTATTTGAATGATAGGGACCATCTTTTTCAGCATGAGTTTTTCAATCAAATTGAGACCAATTTGTTAAAAAATATTATGGATGACATATACTGAATAAATAATTAGATTTTATGATTATATTTATTATAAAATTTAAAAAATATAAATAATGAAAAAAATTATTTTAATAATAATAATGTATATTTTAAAATATAGATAAATATATGATGCAATTTTGAATAAAATTTTGAAGTATATAATTAATATACAATGTATCAAATAATTATATAAATAATGAAAAAAATTAAGTTGAAATTTAAAAATATTCATAATTTTTGAATAAATTGATAACACTAAAATAATTTTCTTCTATGAAATAAATTTACTTTTGATGATTATTAGTAAATGAGATGTCATAGTAAAAATTTTAAAATAATAAGAGTTTAATTTATATAAATTATGTAGAAGAAGATAATTTTTTTAATTAAACAAATTCCCCATTAATGAATCGTGTCTCGGCAAACCCATAAACCCATTTGGGGAAGAGATAAACACATTGGAAGGTATGTCCACGATTAGGTACACTGGTGGAAGGGGAAGGTAAGGCACCGCACCTAAAGGTATAGAGTGTGTTATAACCCACATGGCATTGAATAGGCCTATGTGGTTATGTTTGGTGGGTAACATGCCACATTTATCGGTGTCTAATTAATTCCTTTTCAATTAATAAGTAAAAAAATTTATAAGTGTGTGAATATCCAGCAAACCTATTGATGTGTTAGAAAAATCATGGTTATTGTTCACACGTTAAAAAAACAATTTTATTCATGGTCTTACAATTGGGTACCTCACCACCATCTTATCCATTCATGGTCATCATCTTTTTCATAACCCCTTCATTATTCAGGTTTCTTCTCTGGTACGTCAATCTCTCATCACCATCACCATATCCTCCCACCTTAATTGTCTTATTATCCACCATATAATTATAGAAAAAAAAAAGTTTGAGAGAGATATATACATTATGCTAGCAATGTTGTTTTTCCCGTGATGAAAAACTATCTCCTCAAACTAGAATTGTTGGTTTTTCTTGACAACGAACCCTGACCACCAGAGGCAATTATTTTTTATTAATGAAGCTTATAAAGGTCATATTAATAATTTTGATTGATGTTAAATTCGATTAATATTTTATCAAAATTAAATTGTTTAATTTTTCTAAATCAATCATTTTCTTTAGAATAATAATATATGGAGAAGTGGGATTGAACACTCTAGTCAAGGCCTTATAGATCAAAGGTTTATTATAAGGATGTCGACTGAAAACATTTCAAATAGAAGCTTCTCTAGAAAGTGGGTTTCCAAACAAAACTGTATATATATATATATATATCTCTGTGTGTGTGTTTGTGTGTGTGTGTGTGTGTATTCTTTGCATATATGGAATTAAACTATTCTATTGAAGAATAAGAAGTATCCTTTTCTCGATCCCCCTTTCTCTCTCTCAATTTTTCTCTCTATCCACCTCATTTAAACTTTGAAACAAGTAAAATAGGTGATTTTTTTTGATTTCCCTAAATGTGTAAGTGTGTACATATTTGTATATCCTTTCTTAAAATTTATAGTTTATTTATTTTAATACTAATAAATATGTAAAAATATACTTAAAAAACAAATATCTATTTAAGAAATAAATAATTATTTATTTATTTTCAATCATGATCTCTTTTAATAGATAATAAATTTTTAGGATATATATCCTTGTATATATATGCCTATAAATATAATCAATGATTATTATATTATTATAAATAATAACATAATAGGATTTCATGTGTGAAATTTTATCTTAAATTAATATAATTATTTATATTCAAATAATGTGAGTATAATTCAATTTTTCTTCAAAATAATTTATATGTATGTATTATTTTAATAAAAATGTATGATTTCATTTTGAATCCCCATTTATAAAGGTAAATAATTATAATTAAAGTATATTGTATTTAACTATTATATAATATAAGGAATTATGTATATATGTATATTTTAATTCAAATGATTCATGTTTATTCATTTTTAACAAATTTAGTATCAGACTAAAAGTTTTAATATGGGGTATTTATATGTTTTAAAAAATTTCACTTCAAAATATTGAAAATTTTATAAGATAGATATATAAATGTATGTATATAACAATATATATATGTCAAACTATGGTTATATAATTAGAATATTAAAGAAACTAAATAGTTGTTTTACATTTTTTAAATCTATTCTAAGCCAAAATTATTATCTTATTCAAGGTATGTGTTTAAACAAAAACTGAAGTAAAATTTTCATATTTTGATAATTTTTCTAAATTTATGTGGGTAATAAATTTTTTTATCAAAATTATATGTAATTATTATAATTGATTAATTCCTATCATGATTTTATATATTTATAATTATATATATTGTTAAAATAGTTATTCTATGTGAAAATGAAATTTATGATTAATATTATTTTATTTGAAGGATTCATACCATCACACCATTGTTTTATATATGAGAGAAAATTTTTTAAAAAGTAATTGAGTATCTAATTTCATTATTGGGTGATGCATTTTTAATTGATAAATAATGTCATTTTATGTTCTATTTAAAAAAATTGTATTTTTATGAATTAAATGTCATTTTTAAAACATGGATTTAAAATATACTTCACTAACATTCTATACATGTATTAAAAGACTATAGTCAATATATTTGGTTGTTCCAAATTTTGTAAATAAATTACCATGGAAGTATATGTATACATATAATCTAATAATGCATTGCCATGTTTAAATAAACCTAAAAGTCAATTGTGAAATTTATTTATATAATAAATGGACAAGATAATAATGTTTAATAAGATTTTGTCCCTTGAACATTGTAATCAATATCTGGAATTTGGGTGTGAATCAATCCCTCCAGAATGGTATCCTTAGTAAACCTTCATTGATTCAAGGTAAACTATGGTTTTTATGAGAAAAAACTGTATTACATTATTATGTACACTATTATTAATTATTTCTAAAAGTATTATATTTTGCAAAAAAATCGAAATAACTTTTTCAATGTGATATATATTTTTAAAGGTATTATATTTTTGACTTTTTTAATATATGGTTTTGAAAATTATTTGAATTATTCAGTTTATATTCAAAAAATTTTCCAAAGATATATATTGAAAGGAATATACATTTTATTTTTTGAACTGAATAATTAAAATTTTTATTTTTTATAATGAAAATTATTGTAAAAATATTTTTCAAATTTTATTTTCAAAAAATGTTATTCAATGGATTTTAAAATCCCATTACCAGAAAATTATGCTTGCACTATGATTTAAAAAAAAAATTAGGATCATTTAAATTTATCATCAATATTAGATTTGATAAGTATTTATAAAAATAAATGTTGAATAGATTCATATTTATTTATTCTGTAAAGTCTGATGATCTGTAATAGTATTTCTTTTTCCTCCAAATCATACACCAAAATCCTCAATTTTATAATGGACTATATATTGTTAGTTTATATTTTAAAAAACATATCATTATATTAGAACAAGATCTAGGAGTGTGGGTCTCAATATGTTACACTTGTGGTCAATGTAATGTTTTATATAAATTTATAGATTATGACATGTTGGATAAAAATAGTTTCATCTCACTTTCTTTTAGAAAATCCCTTATAAATAAATTTGATTATTTAAAGACCGTCATCTAAATATAAGGTAAATGATATCAGAAAACTCTTCCCTATCTTCCATGGGACATGATTTTGAGAATAATTTTAATTCCATACTCAGATTAACTCATATTCTTTTCCTACATCTATGCCACTTGGAAACAAATATATGAGGCATCTAATACCTATGATATTTCCCATTTATTTTCAGAATCATGATTTGTATAGTAATAATTAATTTTTCTATGATTTAATAATATTATAGGCATATAATTTAAAACTATATTTTTTTTAAAATTTCACCCTAAATAAGGAAGATTAAGTAATCTTGTATTTTGATGAAGATGCCTAAGTGGGTTTCCTCCATGCAACTAAAATATCTCAAATATTAAAATTTTATTACTGTATATATCCAAGATTTTTTGGAGAATTTTGAGGATTAGTAAATGATATTTTAAAAAATAGTGGTTCATATTGATGTATAAACATTATATATAGAAAAAAACCATTTTAAATATTTTAGGATGTCTTCATCAATTTAATCAAAATTGCATAAGTTACACGTGGAAAAAATATATATATTTTGGGAAATACCATGGAATACCATTACCATTTGTGGACCCCTTCTCTCTAAGAAAGAAACCATCATTAAATAAACAATAAATGAAATGATTTATTTTGAGAAAAAAACAATTAATATAATTTTTTATGTTCAGTTTTATATATGGTTATTTTATAGAGATGAATAACCACAAGATCAATTATTGAGATTTGAGAATTATTATTCTAAATAATTCAGAGGTATAAATACAGTTTATGGGGTGCTGAATGAAACAATACCATATTTTTATGGGAATATTTTTCAATTAAACAAATGATATATATTTCTAAAATCTCAAATCCTAATAGACGAAATTTTATTTAAAATATGATACAAACATAAGAATTACTAAAAGAACACTTATTTAAAAATTGTTAAAACTAATTAATATAGTGTTAACATTTAATATCCCATGTAGAGAGAGATTTAAGGCTGTGATGAATATTAGAAAAAATAAATATTGTAACCATATTTGTCTGGATCCTATATGAGGAAGAACCCTCCAAATTTACCCGAGAAATAATACAAAGTAATGGAACGATAATGACCATCATTTCCTAAATGTGGTTTCTAATCATGTAGATATACGTTTATAAAAAATGGTTTTATTTAGTATGTACATATATAATAAAAATTGTTTCAATGGATTATAGTATATGAATCCTTCTTAATGAATAAGAAAATAGTAATAATCAAAAATAAATTTAGTTTTTTAATAACATTAAATTTGCAATATTGTGAATTATATGATGATATTGAGAATAAAGTTCTCAATTATATAAATAATACAAAAAGTATAATATGATTCTATAACTAATTATTATATTATGTAGGCTTTGAAAGAGATTATTTATTTTTGAATAAACTATTAACAATAAAGATAATTTTTTGTAATGTAATAAATTTAATTTTTGAGATTATTAAAAAAAGAGATAAAATAAGAATCAATTTAAAATTATAAAAGTATCATTTAAAAAATAATTAGAAGATTATTTTTTGATAAATAAAAAAAATTGTAAACCAAGAATGTTGGATCATCCTACCATTCAAACCATAGGGGATCATGTTAACCCATGGGGAGGTCTAGACAAGACTAGTCACATAGGTGAAAGGGGAAGGAAATGAATCTAGTATGGGAGTATAGGGTGGGATAAATCCAAGATGGTATTTTATAGGCATGTGTGCATTGGTTAGGTAGGTTATGACCCGCATATATTGGTTTTTGGTTGTAAATTTTGTAATGTGGATGTGAGATTTTAGTTTATATGTGAGCACCCTAGCATCCAGAATTTAGATATGGGATAGAAGTCTCGGTTACTATGAATTTGTTTAAAAAACACTATTTTCATCATGTTACTATGATTGTATTAATCGTGGTTATCCAAACAATATGTGGTCATCATCTTCCATGATACATCCTCTTCATTATTCATGGATCTTCTTTTGTATTTCAGTTTAGTACCATTATCATCTAATCCTACCAACTTAAATTTCTTCTCTTCAATATTGCAGCGTAATAAAACAATTATACAAGAGGCCTCTTTACAATAATCTTTTAAGGATGAATTTCCCATGATTAAAAAATTGTCTCCTCAAACAACATTCATGATATTGGTCATATAAATAACCTCAACCACTAGTGGCCATTCTTTCTTCTTGAGGAAGCTTATCTATGCTAGGATGAACATGGTAATCAATGTTTGTTTTGAGTATTATTTTTGTTTCATATTAAATCACTTTTCCATTTTCAAAACCTATTTCTTCCTAATAATGATATATGATGAAAAGAGTTTAAACACCCATATTGTATCTTCATAAAATCTATGTGCCCAGTTATTATGTCAACTGGTGTCCTTTAAATCATCAACGTCTCTGGAAAGTAGGTTTCCAAACATATATATATATATATATATATATATATATTCACTGCCTATATAGATGGAATGAAACAAATCTCTAGAAGAAGAAATATCCCTTTACTAATGAAAATATATCCCTATCTCTCTCAATTATTTTCTATCCTTCCACCATGTTTTAGGTTTTAAATTATCAAAATAGCATCCCCTCTTTTTTATTTACCATAATTGGTTATGGTGTATAAATATGTATATAATATCTCAAATATAATGTTTATTTATTTTAGGTCATCTAATTGTGTGAGGATGTTTTTTTTAATATATATCTATATAAGGGATATTTAATTATATTTTTTATGATAACATTTAATAATGAAATTTATAATATATATATATATATAATAAACTATTGTTATAAAATTATATGTAAAAACATATCAATCTTTAATGAGTAAAAATTTATGCTACATTCTAATATTGATTTGTGTTGACATCATTTAATGGAATTTCTATTTTTAGTATAAAATATTAAATGTATTTATTATTTTAATATACTTTTTTTATTTCATATAAAAACCCCATTAATAAGGGTAAGTATATCTAAATAAAATATATGATCGATATGATGTATATTATGTACGTTTTTTTGTACAGTTGAATATATCATTTTAAAATCATCATTCGTAATCATTTTTAAATATTTTAGTTACAAAATTAAAATAAAGAATTTTATATTGATATATTTTCATAAAATGTCTTCTTTCGGTACTAAAAATGTTGTAAGATTTATATTTGTGTGTGTGTGTCCAACTAGAGTTATAGAATTTTGTGTTTCATTAAAAAATATTAGTAATTCATGTGGGAATCTTATCCTAAGACTTATTTATGATCTTATTCATGGTTGATGTCTATACCCAAAAATAATAAAAATTTACATATTATCTTTATTTTATAATTTTTTTGTATAATATAATATTGTTTTTAAATGAATATTTTATGAGTATAATTTTTTCCCCTTTGGTTTATTCTATGAAAGAAATTTATATATATAGTTAAAGGTATTATTTTATGTAAATAGTAATATTATAGATTCTATTATTTTATGTGAAGGATTCATACCTTGACATTATTATTTTAAATATAAAATGTCATTTCGTATTAAAAAAATGAGTATCTATTTTATTTATTTATAGATAATTTTAAAATGAATATTTTTATAATTTTATTTTATATTTTATAAAAATGGATTTTATAATATTATGAATGAAATTTCATTGTGAATATAGAGGTGTTAAATATACCTTCATTAACATTCCATGAGTGTATGAAAAGACTACTATCAAAAGATATTGTTTATCTATAATAGAAAATTAAATAATTTCAAATAGTATAAAAAAATATATAAATAATTGTATAATTTAATAAATAATTGGCATGGTTTTTTTAAAAAGAGCTAAAGATTACTGTGAAAATATATGTATATAATAAAAGGTAAAGATAAAGTTTTTTAATAAAACTATTACACTTGTACTTTATGAACATGATAGGGAATTGAGGAGTCATCCCATCACTACAGAATGGGTAGGCCCAGAATACATTCAATGTCACCTGTAACCTCATAGTTTTTTCTTATATTTCCTAATAATTTATAAAAAATCATTTGATTAATTTATTAAGAAAATTATTTCTATGTATTTTTAATGGTAATATTTTTTGAAAAAATGATTTCATCATTATTATTTCAAAGTTATTATTTATTAAAAAAGGTATTATATTTTAGAAATGTCATTTCTGTTTTTTTAAAATTTATAACTATTTTCACGGTATTTTTAAATTATTATTCCAAATATATTTTTTGAAAATCCTAAAAATTTAATATTTTGAGAAGTATATGTCATATATTTGATTTCATATAATCAAAAAAAATAAAATGCTTTTTCAAAAAATATTCAAAAAAAGGTTTTTCACTCACTTTTAAAAACCCCTTAAAATAAAATTATCCCAACCATATATTACAAAAAAATCTAGAACATTTAAAATATTCAAGGCGATTATCTTGGATAATGAGTTAGTGAGGAAAAGTAAAATAGTTTCATACCTATTTATTATTTAAACTCTAATAATCTATAATAGTAGTAATTTTCCTCTAAATCCTAGATTGAAATGAATCCTTATTTTTTTAATTCACTACATACTTTCAATTTTATTTATAAAAAAACATAGCATTATTTTCACACCAGATTCAGGATTAAGGGTCTCGGGATATTATGCTTGGTATTAATGGAAAGGATTAAATAACATTTGATATTTTCATGTTTCTTTTAAAAAATAGTTTTTCCACACATCCATATAAAAACATCCTTACATCTTAATTTTTTATATTATGGACCTACATTTAACTGGACAGAAAATGTCCAAAAATAACTCTTCTCTATATTCTAAAGGATCATATTTCATTAATATCCTAAATTCATTCTATGATGAATTTGAAACTTCTACTAACATAATGGTCAATTGTAAAAAACTATGGGGGAGTATAATAACTCTAATATTTCACATTTATTTCTAAGATCATGGTTTTTATGTGAAAAAATATTATATTCTAAGCTTCTGTATAATTCAAAACCTAAATATTATTACTATAGAATTTTGGAATTTTACCACCCTAAGGTATACGAATCACACATCCATTTGAAAGGATCTATATAAGTGGGTGACCTCTTTGATGTTTATATGTCTCAAATATTAGACTTTTTTATCATTATAAGGGTTTGAAGATATTGTTTTGAAATTAGAGGATAACACAAGGAGATTATTTTATTAAAATCTTGTTCACATGGATGCCCAAATAGTATATATTTAGAATATTTTTTTTTGAATAATTATCACTATCTTTATAAAATTGAATAAAATTCCATATTTTTTATCTATAAAAAGAAATAGTTTATTTTTAAAATTACATGAAGTACTATTCCCATTTCTAGACCATTTCTATCTATGAATGAAAACAAAAATTGAACACCCTTCTAATGTTATGAGTTATTTTAGAATACTATATTTATAAAAATTATTGTGATTAGAGATTTTGATAATATTATTTTTTTAGGAATGTATAACCTTTAGATAAATGATTGGGAATAATTACATATAATGTGAAGTAATTATTAGGGTTAAATTTCATTTATGTTTTAAAGAATGTGACAAACTTGTACTTTTAAGTGTATATTTCACTCATAAATAAATTTTAAATACACTAAAAACTTAAATTATAGAATATTATTTTTAAAAAAAATTAGATAATAACATGGACATTTATATAACAGCACCTATTTACACAAAATTTAAACAAATTAAGATGAAATTATGATATTAAGATTCATTAGTAGAAAAAGTGGCTACAATGCGATGAAAATTATAATAGAAAGATTATAACCATATTTTTATGAATACATCAATAGTAAGATCCCCTTAAAATGTAAGATAGTAATAATAAAATGTAATGTAAAGATAAGGGCCATATTTATGAGGGAGAGGTTTTAAATCATATATATATATCAATTTGTTAATAGTGTTTTTATGTATGCAAAATATATAAAGTAAATAATAGGGATGTTAGATTATAGCCATTGTACCCTATTAAAACACTGAAAATTATATTAATAAAAAATAAATATATCTATTTTAATAAAATACACATTTCCCTATATGGAAATATATATTAATATTTAGAAGGATATTATAAATTATATAAATAATATTATATGTATCATATTCTTCTATAACTAATTAGTATGATTCAGAGAGATTAAAATAGAATATTAATTTTTGAATAAACTAATATCACTAAATAGAAATGTCAATGAAGTTATGAATTTAGTTTTGAAGTTTATTTAAATAATATATAACATAAAAATAATTTTAAAATTATAAGATTATATTTTAAAAAATATATGAAATAAGATATTATATATATAAAAAGGATTGGATGTCCATTCACGGTGGCTCTACGAACCCATCAACTCATATGGGGAGTAAGCTATACCAAAGTGGAGGTCCAATCAAGACCATATACACAAGTGGAAGGGAAAGGAAATATGCATCACATTGAGGCATAGGGTGAGCTAGAGCCCGTAATTCTATGTATTGACTCATGTTCATAGGTTTGGTGAGTCTTTGCCCTCATGTATGGGTTTATAGTTACCAATTTTGGAATGTATAATATATAATTCAGTTTATATGTTAGTTTCCTGGCATCCAAAATGATGATTTGGGACAAAAATAATGGTTACTCTTCATATATTAAAAATTATATTTTGATCATCACGGTAGAATTATATTTATTACAACCCTCAAAAGAATTTGTGGTTATTGCCTTCCTCATAATCCCCTCCCCATTATTCGTAGTTATTCTCTAGTATTTATATCCATCACTAACATATTCATATCCACCGAAAATTGTTATAATCCTCTCTTGAATATAGTGAAATAAAATGATATTATGAGTAACCTATAAACATGACACTATTAAGGTACATTTTCCTACAATAACAAAAATATCACCTCAAATTGCCTTCATAGGATTTAGCCTAAAAAAACTCTCAGCTACTATTGGTTGTTCTTGCTTCTCGGTGATTCTTGGAAACTTAATTATAAACATTGTAATTGATTTTTAAGTATATTTTTATTTTGGATTCAAATGAAATCAGTTCATTTATTTTAATCTATCTGTTTCATTGGAATATTAATACAAGTTTTAGGTTTTTTAAACACCCAAGTCGAGAGCTCATATGACATAGGTAAATTGTTTGGGTGTCAATAGGTAATATTTCAAACGTCATATTTTCATGTATTCTAGCTTCTAAACCATAATTCTTATAAATATTCATTCTCTAAGTAAATTAAATTTCCCTTACAGCTTGATGAGGAAGAAATATCCTTTCCCAAATCCCTCTCTCTCTCCATATTTCCTCTCATTCCATGTCATTCGATCATTAAAACAGACAAAAGATATTCCATTGTTGTTTTAGAGAAATAATTGATTGTTTATATATATATATAATATATTAAACTTCATGTTTATTTATTTTTAGACCTCTAATTATTTAATAATATTTTTTTTAAACTCATATCAATTTATGTGCTATGTAATTATTTATTTGTTTTCAAAAAAATCCTATTTAGGAATAATAAATCATATTATATATATATAGATATATATATCAACGTCTGTGTGTGTGTTTGTATAATAAATAATTGATATATAATTTGAAGGAAAAACAATATAGGATTTCATGTGTGAAAAATTATCATCTCTTCAAATATTATTTTTTTAAATCGTGTAATGGGATTTATATTTCCCATTATAACTATTATTTGTATGTTTTATTTTAATTAATATGATTCATTTCTAATTAAAACCCATTTTATAAGAATAAAAACCTCTGAATAAAATATATGATTTGTCAGTATTATGTTATGTAATGGAGTATGTATATGTGTCAATAATATTTTCAAATATTCATGTTTATTCATTTCCAAGAGTTTTAGTTTCAAGCATAATATTATATAATGAATAGTTATATATTTTAAAAAATTATAAATTCAAAATAATAAAACATTAGTAAGATATGTAATTGTATAAAAAATATATATAATTCTTAATATTTCAATATAATTATAATATTCAATAAATAAAATAGTAGTATTTTATATGGGATATTTTTTATAATCCCAAATTATGATCTTATTAAATGTTGGTTTCAAAACTAGAAAAGAAGTTACATTTTCAAATTGTGTTACTTTTAATAATTTTATACCTGTAATATATTTTTTATAAAATTAAATTTCAATTTCATAATTTAATTTTCAGATGAATATTTTATGAAAAGAAAATTATATATATTGTTACATGTATAGTTTTATATTAATGGTAATTTTTATCTTAATATTATTTAAAGAGAAGGGATTAAATGTTTACACCAATATTTTATGTGTAAAATAAAATTTTGTATTAACTAAATGAGTATCTTGTATAATTATTCAATGATGTATATTAAATGAATATATTTATCACATAATGCTCAATTTCCATAAAATATATTTTAGACGTTTGTTAATGAAAAGTAATTTTGAAAATCTGATTGTTAATTATAACTTGATTTATTATCCACGAATGTATAATAAAATTATTGTCACATAATTTTTTTACTCCAACCTTAGAAAATTAATTACCATGGATGTTTATATATATTTATGTGTGATATGTAATAATTAATTATCATGTTTTTTTAAATATTCTCAAAAAACACTAGTTATATGTATATAATAAATTGAAAAGCTCAAAATGTTTTATAAGTTTTTTGAAAATAATATTTGTAATAATGATATATAATTAGTGAGTAACCCATCCTTCTAGAATGGGTCAGACCAGATAGCCTTCAATGATTCAAATGTAAGTATGGTTTTGTTTACTATGATTTCATATTATTTTTAAAAAAATTACTTTATAATTTTTTAAGAATTATTTATACCATTTAAAAGTAAATATAATTATAAAAAATTAATAATCTTTTCTATGTGATAATTATTTGTAAATATATTATATTGTGAAATCTAAATTTCAAAATGATATTTTAAAAATAAAAGAAAAGTTAAATTTTTTAAAAGTGTTTTATATATGTATATTATGAAATTCATAGATATTATTGTTTTTGAAAAGTAATTATCAAATATTTATTTTGATAAAAATAAAATTCATTCCAAAAGTTCTCTAAAAAATTATATTAATGAAATTATTTTTCAATAGAATTTAAAAATACATTAAGATGAAATTATTCTCACCCATTTTTTTAAATGTATTTATCGGATCACTTAGAATATTTCTGGAGTTTGGTATTTTTTAATGAGCAAGCATGAGAAAAGTCAAATAGAAGCTTATTTATTGATTTTTATAACTATTATAATCTATAAGATTAGTACTTTTCATCTAAATCCTACCCCAAAAATATCTTATATTATACATCAGACTTTATATTTTCATATTATTTTATAATAAAATTCATATATATTTTAGAACATAACATGGGAGTGTGGTTCAAGGACATTAAAACCCCTAATTCACTTTATGGTTTCAGGGAAACCAAAGTTTCATAGACTATATCAAAACGTTAAAGTCATGATCCTAAAAGGTATTTAGTTAACAATATACTCAATCCACATCCAAACCCAATAATCATATTGATGATTGTTTCATATGCAATCAATCATAATTTAGCATGAAACATCATGAAAATGAAAGGTCCAAAGAAGATTATAAAACCCTTACCATTCAAAAAAATAAATAATTTTATATTTTAAATATTTTGGGTTACACACAACACATATTTTATATTTTGTTACACACAACACTTATTTTTCCTTTTGTTACACATAGAACAAAGCTTGGATTTCATTACAAGAAAATACTAAGATAAATGAAACATCCAATACTATTAATTATTATTATTTAAAATGGTAGTTATCAATAAGAGGATGGAATGGTTGTTTTAAATAGGATTAAATAAATTAGGAAAATATATTTTCTACACAATTATATATGAGGAATTATTTTGTGACCAATTAACTATAAATGAATAAAAAAAATTTACAAATAAAGGAAATCATTATCTAGAAAAAAAATTAATGCACTAAAACATGATTTCCATCAATAAATTGAAAAAATAACTTTTGGATATTTATTTTAATTATTTTCGAATATAATATATTCAATAATATAAATATAATTCATTTATTGGTTTTCTTTACAACATATTTGAATAAATCCAATTATATTCTTAAAACTATAATTTTATGAAAATATGTATTATAACCTATTTGAGAGCATATTTTATTTTATTTTTTTGATATTTTTAGAAATTTTATTTCAAAAAATTAAATTAAATTTTTAAATCATCATATAAAAATTATTTTGTTGTGAGTTTTTAATTATTTTTTACCAAAAAGAATTATTTTGATGATTAGTGAATAATACAGAGTATTAATTGAAAATATAATTTTAGATTAAATTAAAATAAAGTAAGTTTATATTTTAAATTATTTTTAAAGTAAAAAAATTTAAATTACATATCTAATTATATAGTTTTGGTGATTTTAATTGATTTAATATTAAAAATGAATATAAAAACATTGTAATATTTTAAACATTTTCTCTTTTAAAACCTGATTTCTTACCGCGTCTATGGGAATAACTTTTAACTAAAACATTGCACTTCTATGAACTGAATTTGAAAAAATGTATTCCATAATATTAATCATAAATAAATTTCTTATATAATAATGAAAAAATATTTTCCAACAAAAATTATTATTGAAAACATTAAAAATTAATTAGAATGGTAATGGTAAAAAAACATTATTGGGGCAATAAACTAAAAAGTTAAAAGATAAAATGAACTTAAAATGTATAAAATATATTACATGGATACATTTAGACCCAATGACTTATAATAATAAATAATTATCTATTTTTTTATCCTTGTTCCATATGAATATCATGGGTACACCTTTTACATTTCAAATATTTCATGTTTTCCACTCACCTCACTTATAAAAGGCCCCCCATAATTCTCTCTTCTTCACCCATTAGAACCCTTTTGGTTTAGACAGTACCTACCAAAATCAGTTATAAATATATCTACTCTCATAATTTAAAATATATTTTTTTAAAAATCTATCCTAGTATGAAATGTTTTTTAAACCTAAGGTGGTTACCCAAATAAGAATAAATGTTCTTCCACACATGTTTTATATTATTTAGTCCTCAAACTCATTAAATAATTTTTAAAACATTAAAATATATTTAAAAATTATAATACATATAGATGTATTTTTATGTTATGATTATGATATAGAACTATCTCTACATTCCTAAAATGGGTTAAAATCATCATTTTAATGTACGACGAACGACCTCCTAGTGAACCAATGTAATTCTTTTTCCCATTACCTCCTCCTATGATTGGGAATGATGATTAATATAAAGTATATATATGATATTTATTAAAACTTTATTCCAATTTATTTATCATATCATATATACTATTTTACCTTCAATTCCCATGGGGATATGATAATTTCCCTCTAGTGTACAGTGTACTACAACATCGCTATGCGATGTGATTATTTTTCATTAACACTTTAAATGGAATGTAATAATGATAAATATAATGTGTATATATGATATTAATATCATAATTATGATATTAATTACATTTATGTTATTATTTTATCATAATATATCAATTTATTTCAATCCTTTTCACTGACTGAAAAATGATATCATTGTTCAGATTTGTGTGGACTACCTTCTTCATGAAGAGATGTTACTCTATTTTCACCTCTGAACCACATGAGTGATATCAATAGCTGTATTTAAAGAAATAATATGTTATTTATGATATTATGAACATTATTTAAATATAATTAATTAGTTACCTCTTTTACATAATGAACATTGAAAAATTGAATCATCACTCATGCATACATATGGCATAATATCTTGCTGATCGTAACACACACCCTTTATAAAAACATTATTTTATGATTTTAATTAAAATTATAATGTATTTATTCGTATGATAATTATTTCCTTATTATTATTATAGATATTATGGAATTATGAACAAAGAATGATGATCAAGAGTAAAATAACAAATCACATTCAAATTAAAAATTTAGTCGTTACTTGAAACATGTTTTTAAGAAGGAATTATTTGTAAATGGGTAATACAAGTTCATAATTAAAACTCACATGGAATGATATATTAAAATAAGTTTCAGTAATATATATATAATCAACGAATATTTATATTATAGGTGGTCTATGACATGAATCGTCTCCCGAGGCTTGTGTCATGACTACCCCAAACCTGTCATCCATAGGCCAGGGTTTTGCGACTAGCACTGGAATGGTGGATCCCTAAAACAAGAACGAATTTCCTTTAAACCTATAAAAATAAATATTCCAAGAACACAAAATTATGAATCCACGAAGTAAAACAGCAATAGTAAAGGTTTGTACTGAAGGTAAAGGGGCCAGAATACAAGCCCAAGTGAAAAGGTACAACTACAACTATAAAAAACATCTCATGCGGTCATCCACCAAGGATCCTTCCTAATGAGTAGGTAAATGTCCTCTCCACTTCTCTCCACATCAACTAGTTACCTCTGGGTAATTCCCAATCCTAGATCCTAATGTCTCAGATGAAATGTACTTCATCTGCATAAGACACAACAATGTGTTGACGAAGCCCATGCAGGGTTGGGTATATCAATATGTAGTAGGGACCCCGAGACGCCTAAAGGTCTCTCTGAATACCACATAGGAATAACACAAGAATAATATCGATCACAATGCACAAATCAAAGACTCAACTCAAACCATATATACTCTTCTCTTCCACAAAGAAATATAATAACCCAACCTTAATCCATTTCCAGGATTTCCAAACAAGTCTCAATGCATACCTAAAGGATCTGAATTACATGCTCGATCAAGTGTCCACCCCTGATGGAGGCCATTTGATAGATGTACTCCATTAGGTATAACTCAATCGTTCTGAATAGAACACCCGAGAGGATGTTCTCAATTAGTATCTTTTTGGTTAGAACATCCTCTTGTGCCCAACACTGGAGGTCTCACTATCAATGTCTTGTGCCCCCGGTAAGAGCAAGTGAATCCAAGTGAAAATGTCCACTCATCGATACTGTCTCCTGGAGTCGAGGGAGCTCAGACTCCCATAAAGGACCGGCTACCCATTGCTACTCAGATACCAGGGAGTACTACTTCATATGTGAGGACCTGCACCCTACTAGGTATTGGAGTACAACTTCGGTAGTTTGTTTGTTGTGGGGGACTGACGCCCTTGTATTGTAGGGTAGTAAAAACCCTAGGATAGAGGACCATAACCCTTGAATGGTTGGGTATTACCAACTCCATATATGAGGACCCACACCCTACCATGTTGGGATGTACATCTACGGCAGTTCATTTGCTATAGGGGACCCGCACACTAGTACGTCAGGGAAGTACTGACCCCAAGCTAGAGCACATGCATGCTGGAATGTCTGGGGAGTTCCGACTCTACTGTAGCACTGCATAAGAAAGACCTACACCAGGAGTGGATATGTTAGTACCTACTCCTATCATAGAGTACCCGCACGTTTCCCAGTATAGGAGTACCTATCTCTATGTGAGTTATGTATCGACGACCTGCACTCGATCCCAATAGATGAGTACCGACTCTAAAGATAGAAACCCAATCAAAGGGAAATGAACATGCACTCATACCGTGGGGAGTCTCGTCCCTATCGGAGCAGAGGAGTAAGGAATACTCGTTCCATGAGTCATCAAAGGAGTATCAATCGTAACTCTCACTAATTGAAACAACTTTATTTTTATCCTTCGGTTATCAGTCATACCTTAACCGCCACGATGTTCCACAATGAAGTAAACCGATGATCCATCATGTCATAAGGGTTTAACAAAACAGACAGCGCGTCAACGTACACCCAGTCTGTAAGATGTTGGAATTTTATATTTGAGGACCCAATTGGTTTTGAGTATGTTCTAACCCATCTAAACTCCATCATTCTCCGCAAGTCTTGTGGAGTATCACAAATAGACTGCATCGCTACAAGGATCCCAACACCATATATTTTTCATCAAACGGATGTTAAGTTCGCATGATATCAATTGTTTTGAATATATGGGCCAGAGAGGGGTCTGGGTCCGGTCCGACCAGGCCCGACCTGGTCATGGTCGAACTAACCCTGTTCGGGATGACCTAACCTAGTATGTGTCTGACCCAGCCCGCCCTAACTGGTCTTGGCCCAGCCCACCCAAGCTGGGCTGGGCCATGGAAGCTTGGCCCACCAGTAGGTGTGGCCCTTGTGAGTTGCGTGGCCTACTACACCTGAATGGATCAAAGGAGTTGTTCAGCTCCATTAAATTGGCGGTGCTAGGTGGCGCTACCACGTCCCCTTAGGACCTGCATGGAGCAGGTCGCTTGCATCGCCGCGGTTTCGAGCCAAGAATTCTTTTAGCATGGCGTGTGATGAAATGTTTCCTCCACATCCACAGTTGGTCACTCCCATCATTCAGTACCGGTCACCACCACTCCCATCCACTAATATTTTTCACCGCTGCTCAAGTCTGCTGGCACCGTTCTCTAACGCTGTTGTGCAGGTGCATCTTCTGTGGGGCACATGTAATGTACTTGAGCTCCGTTTTGACTTCTGCTCCCATCTACAGGATCCCCAAGATGTCGTTGTCACTACGAGGCTCATGGATACCAGGTTTTGACGATTTGAAGAACCCCTCCCCCCTAAAGAACACAAGAAGAATGAATTGGCGGAGGGTCCTGGCCTTGTTTGTTTTACCCGCACCCTCCATGTTAACTTGAAAACAAGTGGGAGTAATTTTAATTCATTAAATAAAACCTCAATAATAAACCACCTTCCTCAAATACCACTAGAGGTGGAACAATTGTGGTGGAAGTAGAGTCCTTTTCGGAGGAAGTTGTCGGCATTCGTCGATCTCGGATTGTCGCCGCCCAAGATTCCATTCTCCATCAGTGGATGTTGTTGTAGTACTTCTCCATAGGTTCCTCACATGATGAAGCCTTTTTATAATCCCACACATATTCTTCCATTAAAAAGATGGGGAAACCCCATGTGTTGCATGACATTATTTCGGTTCATTTATGAATTGCCATTAATGTTGTTACATTGAGGATACCATGTGCGAGGGACATTCCATTTAATGGCTTGACAAATCATCGGTCATGTCACTGCCAAGAAAGAAATAAAATAACATTGTTAAGTTATTTTATTATTTTTTATTTTAATTTCCATAATTTAACTTATTATCCCGACCTACTGTGGTCAAAGTGATGATTCCATTAAGCTAATCATGGTGCTGCGGATTCAACAGTGCCCTAGGATTTAAATTCCGAGCACTAATTCAATTGTGGTATAACATTTCTCATACATTTACTCGACGTACCTTAAAAAAATTTCAAAAACCATTAATAATCACCTTCAACCTACACCGGTCGATGTTAGGCTTCACCTAAGGGAAATATTTTCCCACAAATCCAATTGTACTCTAATATTTCTAATCCATGTTACGGATTAGAATTTAAATAATTTAACAATAATATAATTGTAACTTAATTATTTTATTTACGGCCAAAAACTAATTTCCATTGTTGGCCTATGGCGGCAAATTTTAGGGTCTGTCTAAAGAAATAATACCCTCACGAGTTCATCAATGGTCTCAGATATTTAATACGAGTCAATGTTCTTGATTTTTATGTATTTGAGAAATAAAATAATTTTATCTAATAATTTTATTTATGGTTATGCAATTTTTTGGATTTCTCATTAGAGGCCAGCATCGACTAAACATAGGTCACCCATGTGGTAAATCTTCCGTCCTGAATGCAACGGTGCCCTCAAATTTCTTTTCCGGATAGCTATTTAAGAGTAATTTCACATATTCAGGAAAACCACTTGATCACTATTTTAAACATAACAACATTTGAATGATCATTCTGGGCACTCTAGGCCTCAGAATTATGTTCCATCAGATTTCAAGGTCTCGAAATAATTCCATATAATTAATAACAATTACAGATATTTTGGGAAATTACATTCTCCCCACCTTAGGGATTTATGTCCTCAAAATCCAAAATTAGGAAAACCAAAAAAGGGTACTGAGCACGAATTGGATCCTCCCTCTCCCATGTACTCCCCTTGAGGTTCCCATGTTTCCATTGAACTCATAAAAGATTAATCTAATAACCAAAAATAAATCACTCTTGTCGATCCTCTATCTCCATCAGGTAATTTGTAAAAGTCACCCCATCATCAATGTCCAACATTCACTAGTTTATAACATGTGATGGATCATGCATGCATCTACTTAGCTAAAACACATGGAGAACATTATGCACCAAGGGCATCTATGGGGGAAGAGCTAGATGGTATTCCACCTCTCCCACTCTATTGAGAAACTAGAGAGTTTTAATGATCCTCAGAGATAACTTTCTAACCTATCCAAATCTCTGAAATACCAGTTGGTGTGAGACCTGTAGGAAGACATGGTATCCCCCCTCGAACTCCAAGGGTCTCTTTCTCTGGTCAGAATAATAATTAGGTCACCTTTATGTAGTCTTCATCATTGTCCAACAGTTCTTACATCGGAAGTCATTGTACAACATTGCCACACTAGGATGTACCTCCAAAGGGAATGTGTGGACCTCCCTCGATACCTCCCCTTGTAGAGTCACTGGTACCATTGTGTGTCCAATGAAAAGGAATATGTGCTCCCAACATTCATATAATATTTTTGGAACTTGTCATGAGGATATATGAGCACATCGGGTCTCACAGCCCACACCCCTAATTTGTGCCTCTACAACTCGCTGAATGTGTAGGGGAGTGAGTTATATACTAGAGTTAAGCTACTCCATCAATATACATGAAGGATTCCTTTAACGTGACTAGCTACTATGATGCATCACATGACAGCTATAAACTAAACCTCTTACTAAGTGCATATGCCTCCACATTCCCCTTCTAATCTCTCATTTCTTAGAGATCTATGGGAGCCATCTGATATGTTTTTGTAGATATTAGTAATGTTGGTGGTTACAAGCCAATTCATAAGCCCCTCTCTTGTTGGGGAGGTAATTTTCAAAATATATTTTGAGAATATGTTCTCACACTCGGCCACTACTATTGGTAATTGAAAACTCAAAACTTTTGCTTCCACGAGGGTAAGGCTGGACAACTTTATAGTGATCAACTGCACCCTCCTATGCATGAGTTTTAACCATGCTGCATGTGTTTCTCTTTTCACTGAACAAGGAAAATATTATTCCTACACTACAGATATACCACATCCTTTTTTACCTAAAACAGTCAATATGAGCATGAACTATGGATAACATGTCCATACCCAAACTAACATTGTAAGGCCTCAACTCTACCAAGAAGAGGTTCCAACTGAAAATCTTGCATCAAGGGTCACATCCCATCTTCATCATAAGTGTGATTATAGAGTATCCTACCAAATGTATATCTTGATGTAAGGGTCAATTCAATGGTTTAACCAGAAACTCTAGGTCATGAACATGATTCGTGAGAAAAAGAAATGATTAGTACCTATGTCTATTAATATTAAAGTCAGTAGTAGACATAGATCATACCTAGAATCATTTCTGGAGCTCTAGAGTCACACTTTCTGACCTCATGAAACTTATACCTTCCTCTTTCCTCTAGCTCCGTAAGCATATTAGAGACCACATTGGGGTGGTGGTCGCAATATGTTATAATGTATATCACCTCTTTCTGCTATCCATGTTCCTGTTCCATGTATTCTTCCCTACATATTCATCTATCCCATTCACTTCCTTTTCCTGAAACATTTTACACATCCAAGTCTCCTTGACTGATGTCGGTTTCCACCTATCCCACTGCTGACATTCACAATCTTTTTCTGCTCAGCCAAAAAAATGTCAACCACAAAGGATCTCTCTATCACCCATACATAAGTTGGAATACACAGAAGAATAATGTCAGCTCAGAAGACCCTAAACACATCTTTCTTAGAAGTCCGACCCCTGAATCATTTTTCATATCGTACTCATTGAGTACCTGGAATGGTCCATATGCATCAATGAATAATTATCTACTAACATGTCTTCCTGCCGAAGCTGTAAAAGCACTTGGAAATACATACCCATTCGTTTTTTATGGCATGATACCCCCTTCTCTAAGGAAGGTTCACAAGATTTTTCCCTAGAAAAAGTCACATAATCATACAATAGGGGTAATCATAACCCTACCATTGTACTACTGAGCCACATAGATTTCTCATAGCCAGGTCCACCATCAGATCATATCGTTCCCTGGCTAGATGGAAACTCAGTCACCACCTCCGGCCAGTCCATAGCCTCCTCTGAGTCAGGCTCACATCATATCCTGAGGGGTATCAGTATCTATTACTTGTGTTTCGAACTAAGCCTACACATATTAAATACTAGTAAAATTGGTAGTAACTTCTATCGAAAGGGTAGTGGTATCACTGGGACATCTCCTAAAGGAACTGTCTCGGGAAAAAATCCTTGAACTGATGCCTTGTCACACTATGGACCATCCTTATAGTCACACATTGGAATCCTTGAAGGCAGTCTGTGTGGATGAATCTTGAAAAAGAATCAAGATGAACCTTTTTCAATGACTTATACATAGTGAGATAACTCAAAAGAGATCAAAATTAAAACATTTACAAAACACTCTCTATTTTTTTCATGCGTCGAGTCGGAAATCAAAATTCACAGTCCTAGGGTATGGATATGTCGACTTCCACACCATCACTGGACTCCCCAAATTAAAAACTAAAATCAAAACACCTAAAACTATTTCTCCATTAGAAAGATTAAATTCATAGTTCTTCATTAGAATTGAATCCTCTGATACCACTATTTCATGACCCGTCTCCTGGGGCCTGTTCCATGACTACCCCATGCCCGCCTTCCATAGGCTAGGTGTTGGAGACTACCCCCAGAAAGGTGTATCCCTAAAATTTGAAGGCATTAACCATAAACCTGTACAAACACAAAATTCAAGACCACAACAGGATGTAACCATGATGAAATATTACAGTTGTAAATGTGTGTACTAAAGGTAAAAGGACCAAAATTCAAGCCCAACTAAAAAGGTACAACTACAAATGAAAATATATAATAGCTCATGCGATCATCCTCGAAGGATCCTACCTGAATGGAAGGTACAAATCATCTACTCTACTCTCTACATTGACCATTATCCTTAGTGTTACATCTGGTCTTAGCTTCTACCATCTCAGTTGAACCAATCGTTGTCTGCACTACACACAACTAGGTGAGGGTGTAGCCCATGTAGGGGTGAGTATAATAATACTCAGTTGGTACATCGATACCCCTGAAGGTCTCTCAAAATTCAATATTGGAATAACATGAGCATGATCTCAATCACAAATAAAAAAGAAAAGACTCCGCTGAAACCAAATATACTCATCTCATCCACAAAGAAGCATAAGGCCCATACCGGAATCCATTTCTTGGATTTCCAATGAAGTCTTGAAGGAAAACTCAAGGATTAGAAGTACACACTCCATGAATTGGCCATCCCAGATGGAACTATTTTGAGAGATGTAATTCATCAATTATAACTCAACCATTCCAAATGGAACATCTGAGAGGATGTGCTCCATCGGGAACATTCTTCTAGAACGACCATTAGTGTCCGTCACTAGAGGTTTCACAGTCACAGTCATGCATACAAGGAAATTCCTAGGGAAACCAAGTGAAAAGGGAAACACTTTGACACAATTTCCTATAGTCAAGGGAGCTCCAACTCCCTTGAATGACCCACTCTCCATCGCTACTCAGAGACGGTAGAGTAATAATCCATATGCGAGGACCTACACCCTACCCGGTATGGGAATACTATTGGAGTTAGTGGCCTAGAACCAACTATATTGTACATTATTCATAAGTATATAACTTTTTACATATCGATTGTTATTCTGTGTGACAATGCATGTGATAATGTCCAAATTATAATTGTTTCTTTAAATCCTCATAGCGGATAACTTCTATGATAAGAACCCAGAAGTGCCATAACACTTTTTTTGAGTATATTTTCTATGGACGAATGATGGTAATTGATGGACACAAATAATACAATACATTAGGGGTGTGGACTCATAAAAAATTGTGGCACCTTCTCATGGTGTGCGACCTTGGTAATATTTAGGAGGATACTATGGGAATGAGACCTTCCAGTAAGAAATCCACATTACAGTGTCATTTTATCTTCCTATCTGCGGATGTGTGTATTGGTCCTTACTCTTTAAAATTTTATTAATGGGTATTACAACTCTTGAAAATAGATTTATTGATGGAAACTATGATGAAACACTATTCATATTGAGGTACAATACGTTGGGTGCGTCACGAGTGATACTGCGTTAATAAAAAATGCAAGAAAGGATTTTCCCCATCTATTCTATAACATTTGCAGATATCTCATGAAATTTAATGCAATTGATATAGTCTAAATAAATCAATTTCCATGGTGAGGAATGGGAAATTTCAATTTGGGAAAGTCAAGGAATGAATAATAGAGCACAAGGGTTGATGGCACTAGCATCCAACCCGCTTTCTTCAAGATATCGAGACAATGGGATTTATTACATGGTAAGCGTTCGTAGGAGGTTTCATGTCATTGCAGTGTTAACATATTTATTTATGGGTGCCATGGAATTTTTCAAGATTCTAACTTTGGACTTTAGGTAGGCTCTGTCTAATGCCACTAAGAAATAGGCCTAGAATGTCAAACACTATGTGTGTCCAAGTATCTTAGTTAAATATTAATTTAACATGTTGAAAAAGATTATTCCCGGTTGTGGTTTAAAAATTATTTAAGGATGGAAGATCACATTTATTTTGACACTATTCATTTGAGAGATTATATTGTGGGAAAATAAATTATTTTTTACTGAGTAATGAATTGATATTTATTGAATAAAAAAATAGTTACTATTCAAGGTCTAATAAATGTGGTGTGGGAAATAAAGAAAAAATTGAAAAAAGTACATGTTGTGTATATTAAATATATACACCTTGTATTTTTTTGGATAGTTATGAGAAATAATATTAATTTTTAAATTAAATAATATTAGGTGAAATTCGCTGGGCACATGTCTGGTAATAATAATAGTCAACTGTTATTATTAGACACGGGTTACAATGAATTAAATGAAATGAATAAAATATTTTGGGTTATTAATTAATATTATTATTCAACATAATAAAAAATCCGAATTATACGTTTCTTATTAGCCTAGCCATTTTTTTGGTTGTTCACAATAAATCTATAGAAATATCTCAAACCAAGGGAGAAGTATTATCTTCCATGAACAATCTCAATCTACAAGAGAGAGAGAGATATATATATCATCCTCCATTGGATCAAAGTGATCGAAGGCAGACACCACAAGTGAAGGATCATCTATGCTAGCACTCAAATATCTATTCAGCAACATCCATAGATATTTGGAGGATGTGTGGGTCACCACTAAAAGAATCCTACACTGGTATTCTACAACGCATCGACAGATCAAATAGGATCGGGATCGAAAACATCAACGATGTAACAATTCCATCAAGGTAATTCTTGTAAATTAATTAAATTAAATATAAAAATCATACGATGATCCTATATATGGTTCTAGGACTCTGATCATTCTGTTTTGTGAATTGTTATTCATTCTATTCTGATGATCATTCATTTTATTATCATGAAGGTTCTCAGATTCATCACTGTTAATGCAGAAATTAATGTTGCGTACACCCACCAGCATGCTTCTGCTGCACCCATAACCAATAAGTGGTATGAGAGGGGTCATATATTTTATTAATATTATTTAGTTTTCTTTTGTAATATGCAAATTTAATAATTTAGTTGTTTCCATTCAAGTTAATTATTCTTTAAATCTGAATCCCGAGATCTATTCCTCCTCTCTCATTTCTCATTTACCTTACAAAAATAAAATTTTTCATTTAATTTTGATAAAAATAAAATAGAGGATTTCATACGAAGGTTACAAACATTACTGAACATAAAACACCAGAATACACAATCCATATTCAGCATTACGCGCCATGTAGTATAGGTTTAATGCATCAGACTAGTATTCCAAATATGGTCATGCGTTGGAGTATTTATAAGTCATAAATGACACCATGTGTTAACCAGGAACAGGTGGCACACAGTTTCAAGATTACACGTTGTATGGTTCATTGAACAAGGTATTTAGTCCATTCACGTTAGGGTTCGACTATGTACCCTGTTCACGGCTTGCCCAGCTGGAAACCGTGTATCATGGAAACTACACTGCGTGTGTCCAATTGAACATGTCGTGTACTCCAAAAAAACTTCTAAGTAGATCTACCGGCCATGTCCCCAAGAGTTTACTTCAGATAGACAGTGAACAAAAGTACATGTTGTGTTGTTGGAACTTCACGATGTGTACTCATCCAAATTACGCAAAGTTATTAAAATTTATTATTATATTATACAATCCCTTGAGACGTGTTCCGTAGTACAGGAGTAAAGCTGATACACAAAACATGATATGTGTTGTATATATATGTGTCTAATTTATCATCTTTGTAATTTTCATTTCTACTCATTGGGTAGTTATGAATGGGAATTCACTGGGTTTCCTCCAATGTACAAATTACATACAAAGATAATTTTAAATGGATTTATTTGTGTAAAATTATGATGGATGAGAACCTAAATGAAATTCTGAAAAAGGGTTTAAGATAAAAGCATTGATTAATTAAAGATAATTAATTTATCGGAGAATGATTTATCATAAACAAGAATTATTAATGTATTGATTTCATGTTTTATGTATGAGTAAATATCATTTCATGCATGAACGATCATGAGCTTGTCCAAGACCGTTGTATGTGAATGGTTTATTTTAATTATTTTATTTTAAATTAAATATTATGGCATGTGATCCATCTCATCATTAATATGTAGGGCCTATGTGCCCAAGGATTATATTATGTAAAACCTTATTTTACCCCTCACCTACATGTGAGATAAAACCTTATGTAGTGGATGGAGCTCCCAAGCTAATAGAGGTGGCTCAAGTTTTAAGCCAAGGTGAATCAAATCCAAGTAAATACAAAGTTGGACAAGAAAAAAGCTGTAAACAGAAACTCAAATGGTTCAAGGTGTTTCTCCCCTGGGTCATGGGATAGTTTATCAACTGCTGGATAAATTAACCAATAAAACAAGATCATGATCATACAATTTATTTTATTTCTGTCAGTTGCAAGGTTTATTTTTTTTATGTGTTGTCACGATCACACAATTAATCACTAAACAAGCATGCAAGAAGGAACAAAAATAAGACCACCTTATCCGTAAAATATTATCTTAGAAATGGTTAATCACTTAATTACATCACAAATAATATTAACAAGAATGTAATCAAATATAATAAAATAGAAATTTATGTTTAAGGATAAAATACCTCAATGAAAATATCAAGTCAGAATATCCTTCCCTAATCTTGGTCAGAATTGAAAAATAGTTCAATGTTCCTGACCAACCCTAGTTGTGGTTTTTTTTATTGGTTAATTCTAATTCATGTTTTTGGTTTGACTTGAATTGGTTTGTATTTAGGGTTGACTTCCACAACAAGACATGGGTGACCAAGAAGAAAAGGTTGAGGAAATCCAAAATAAAAGGATTTCTGGATTGGGGAGCCCACTTAGTGGATAATGGAGGTGTGAGTTAATGCCATTGACATTTAAAATGACTTCTTAAAACCATTAATGTTTCTTGAATAGAACTAGTTTGGGTAATGCAAAGGGAAACATAGATCCATTCCAATAGAATTTTCAGGCAACATAATATTCTGAAGTCAATGGTGTGGGCTATTGGATTTGGATATAATAGTGGGAGACTAATAAGTATTAAATTATATATTTGTCTCAATTTGTTCACAATAAATTACTAAACATTTTCCCATCATAATTTTTAGAAATGAAAAGAAAAATTATTTCTTACATATTATTATGAACCACCCTCGAGAAATAAAAACTACTCACTTACACTAATTTCTAAGAGTAATAGAGGTGTTTACACGTTATCCTTCTCCGTGAGAGGAAATTATATATGCAGGATGTGCCTATTATGGTTTCACATGGGAAAGAGGCCAGTGATGGAGAACTGTCTCTCTATATGAAAAATATGGATGATTCAACATATGTCCAATGTTTCATGATATTGGCCATGTCTAATGAGCTCTGAAAGCAACATTAAAACATGGACCTGTATAGCATGATGTCTCACCTTAAGGATCTCTACCAAGAGAAGGATATACTGGAGAGATATGAGATCTCCAACACTTTTTTACAACTATGCTTGGAGAGTCTGAGCGAGCCTAGCCTCATGTAGTTAGGATTATTAGAAACATTGAAGGCCTGAATATCTTAGGGATTATGTTCTCGGATGATTTGCATACATATATCATGCTATAATCACTTCCCAAGACCATCTCTAGCTTTATTTTCAACTATAACATGAAAAAAAATGCGAAGAGTATATCTAAACTTTTGACCTTAATTTTCTAGGTAGAGATAGACTTTGGGCATGAAAAACCCACTTTCTTTATGGTGAATAAGAAATATAACTTCAAGGCAAAGGGGAAAATGACATATAAACGGTTTTAAGTACACTAACATCGTCCCTCTGAGAAGGGGACGATCTAGAGAAAGGGAACGAGATGGGAGGTGGTATGTCTTGCATGTGGAAATCCATGTCACTAGAAGAGTAATTGCAACCTAAATCATGGTGACTCTAAAGGTGCTTCTGTTATCGAGTATAAACTTTTCATTTGTACACATTGGGTATTAGATAAAACATGTGGGGATGAAATATGTATTCAAATGCAGGTACCATGTAGATTTAGAAATAATTGCTAGAGGAGAGGTGGATCTTTGAGTTGCCAATGGTGTGAGGCAGGATACATTTGACATTTTGGATTACCACCTATCATTGAAAACTGGGATTATTTTGTTTTACATTACTATTATTATGTCGCTAGTGTTACCAAAAACATAATTTCTGTATCATGTTTGGATGTGGATGGATTTATTTTCATGTTTGGAAATAAGGGTTTATTCATTATTAGAACAATTTACGATATGGTGTTGTTCACTTAAATAATGTTTTATGTGTATTAAATTATGGAAACCAAGTGTTGGAAATCGATAAATAAAAAAATCACATAACTCACACATCACCCAGTTGTGGAATCACTGACTTAGTCATGTAACCAAGAATATATTGACAATGCTCTTCCAAGATGGCTATTTAGACTCAGCTAATATAAACCACTTGATTGATGTCACACTTGTTTACATGGGAAAATAACCAAGCTTCCATTCGGTGGATAGGGTGAGAGGGCCACATAGCTTCTAGGATTGGTGCATACAAATGAGTGTAGACAATTTCCAGTAGAATTTAGAGGTGGATATTCTGACTTAATTACTTTTACTAATGATTTCAGTAAATATGGAGATTTCTAATTAATGAGGTATAATTCAGAATCCTTAGAGAAATTTAAGGAATTTAATAATGATGTAGAAAATTAGCCTGGTAAGAAGATAAAGAAGCTTCGATCAGATCGAGGTGGAGAATATCTCAACCAGAGTTCATCGATCTACTCCGTCAGTCTCAGATTATATCTCAGCTCACTCTTCCTTATACACCGTAGTTTAATGGTGTTAGTGAAAGGAGGAATCACACCTTTTTGGACATGGTGAGGTCGATGACGAGTCATGTAGATCTTCTATTTTCCATTTGGGGATATGCATTATAAATTACAGCCTACAGATTAAACCAACTGCCAAATAATGTGAAAAATGGAATTCCCTATTAGTTATGGAATGAAATGAAACCCATTTTGTCGCACACATGTGTAGGGGGGTGTGAGGAAATTTTAAGGCCTTATCAGACAACAAATTAGCACCCCGAGGCACAAAGTAAACTTTCATAGGATATCCTAAGGAAACAAAAGAATATTACCTATATAACCCTTCAGACCAGAAAGTGAATGTCGCTAGAGAATCCATCTTTCTAGAGAGGTAGCACATTCTCAAAAAAGATTGTGGGAGTAAGATTGACTTCAACAAAGATGATGTTAAGAATACACAAGATTTGGTATAGGAACAAGTTCCACAAGTCCCAGTGGAAGATGTTCCAGAAACACATGTACTGTGTAAGATCTCATGAGATGTATGTGAACCAGAGAGATTTGGTTTCTTAGTCACCAATAATGGTGAATCATTATTTTTGGACAATGCTGAACAACTCTCCTATAAAGAATTTTTAGAAATATTAGAAGGTTCAAGATTTTTTAGAAGCAATGAATTCAGAGATGGATTCCATGTACCAGAACCAAGTCTAGGTTCTGGTCAATGAGCCAGTTAATGTTATGCCTATTGGATTGCAATGGGTAATAAAGAGAAAACATGAAATGGAAGGTCCATTTAGCACCTATAAAGAAATTCATGTGGCTTAAGGATTTAGAAAACGTCAAGTAATTGACTATCATGAATCCTTATTTCTAGTTACCAGGTTTAAATCCATAAGAATCATACTTTCCATGGTAGCTTACCGTGACTAAATGATTTGTAAAATGGATGTTAAAAAAACATTCATTAATGGGATCCTTCAGGAAGATACCTATATGACACAAACAGAAGTTTTTGTGACACTAGGTGAACCCAAACATTTTTGTATATTGTATAAATTCATTTACGGATTAAATAAAGCATCGAGGTCATGGATCATTCAATTTGATGAAGCCATCAAGTAATTTTGTTTCATTATGTATGAAAGTGAGACATGTGTTTATATGGGGTTTAATGGGAATGTGGTCTTTATCCTACTAGTATATGTTGATGACATATTTCATATTTGAAATGGTGTACCAGTTATACAGTCTATTAAGGAATGGTTTAACATGTGTTTCTTCATGAAGGACTTTGGTGAAGCAGCCTACATTCAAGGGATCAAGAACATTCATGATAGATCCAAGAGGCTTCATGGACTATGTCAGTGTACATATATTGAGAAGATACTAAAGAGATTTAGTATGGAATTATCCAAGATGGGATTGGTTCATGTGTCACATGGCAAACATCATTCTAAGATAACATGCCCTCATACACAATAAGAGAAAGATAGAATGAGTAAGATCCCATATGCTTCACCTATAGGATCCATCATGTATTCCATGTTATGTACCAAGCTTGATGTTGCGTATGCACTAAGCACCATATACTTATCTCAATCAGATCCCATAGAACAACATTTGACTGCTATAAATACTATTATTATGTATCTGATAAGAACTAAGGATTTGTTCCTACTGTATGGAGGAGACAAAGGGCTTGTCATCAGCGGGTATGTTGATGTTGGTTTTCAGATAGATCAGAACGATCTGAAGTCGCTACCTAAATTTTCATCTATCTCAATGGAGGAGTAGTGAGCTAGAAGTGTTCAAAGAAACTGGTTGTCATCGATTCAACAGTGGAGTTCGAATATATAATAGCTTCGAGTGCATCCAAGGAATCCTTCTAGATTCAAAACATTGACTTGGATCTTGTTTTGGTGCCTAGCAGTAAAGATCCTGTCACCTTATATTGTGATAATACAATTGCAGTGGCTTATAAAAAATAACTAATGTCACATCAACATACAAAGAACATACTTTGTAACTATAACCTCTTCAAGGATATGAATCAAAGTGGTGATGTTTTAGTGAGAAGAGTGTCCAAAAAATGGAACGTGGTGGACCACATGACTAAAGGCCTATCTCTGAAGAAGCATGAATATCATGTGAGAGCTATTAGGTTAATAGTTTTTAGGTGTTGGCTCTATTCCACATTGGAGTCTGTTGGATTTGTTGGACGAGAAACAACTTTTAACATTATTCATTAATAAATACCTTTTCACATCTAGATTGTTCTTCTGCATATCAATTCATGTGATAATATCCTATGGATAGTTGTTGCAATAAAGGGTCATAGAAGATCCCTACTATGATGAGAACTGAGAAGTTCAATAACACTATTCTTGAATATATGTTTTATGTCTGGATGATGTTATTTGAGGGACACAAATAATACATGACATTAGGGGTGAGGACTCATAAAACATTAAGGCACCTTATCATGGTGTGCACCTTTGGTAATATCCTGGATGATATTATAAGAAAGACACTCACCAATAGGAAATCTACATTTCATAGAGTTATTGGAAGTTCTTATCTATGAACATGTGTATTGGTCCTTAGGCTTTAATATTATTATTAATGGGTATTACAACTCATGCACTTAGATGTTTTAATGAAAATTGGGATGACACATAGTTCGTAGTGAGGTATGATATGTTGTGTGTGTCATGATTGATACTGCATTAATAGATAATGTGAAAAAGGATTTTTCCCTTCTGTTCCATAATGGATGTATATATCTCAGGCCCTTTGATGGAGTTGATATAGCATAAATAAATCCATTTCCATGGTGAGGAATGGTAAATTTCAATTCCGAAAAGTCAAAGAATGAATTATCAATCACATGGGTGGATGGCACTAGCATGCAACCCACATGATTTGAGATATCAAGACAAAGGGATTATATTACACGATATGCATTCGTAGGAGGTGACATGCCATTGTTGAATTAACTTCATTCTCTGTGGGTTCTTTGGTATGCTACTGGATGAAAACCTTGGATATTAGGAAGACAAAGCCTATTTCCACTGAGAAAAAGGACTAAAGGGTTACACACTAAATGTGTCCAAGTATCTCTGTTAAATATTAATTTAACATGTTTAATATACATTATTCCTAATTTTGGTTTAATAATTATTTAAGGATCCTGATCACATTTATTTCAACACTAGCGATTTGAGGGAAAATTATTATGGGAAAATAATATATTTATTACCGCGTAATGAAGTGATATTTATTTTATAAATAAATAGTCATTATTCATGGTCTAATAAATTTGGTGGATGAAATAATGGAAAATGTAGAAACAAAATCACACCTCGTGTATATTAAATATACACACCATGTATTATTTTCTGAAAATTTATGAAAAATAATATTATTTATTTAATTAAATAATATTAGGTGTAATTATTTAAGCGCATGTCAGGTAATCATAATAGTCAACTGTTATTATTAGACATGGGATATTACTAAAAATTAAGGGAAATGAATAAATAAATTTGGTTAACTAATTCATTTTATTATTCTATGTAATTATTAATCCCAATTACATATTTCTCATTAGCCTATCCATTTTTGTGGTTCATCACAATGGATCTAAAGAAATCCCTCAAGACAAGAGAGAAATATTTTATTCCAAGAACGGACACATGCTACGAGTGAGAGATCCTCCTCCACCAGATCATGGTGATTGTAGGAAGACATCACAAGTGAAGGCACTTTTATGCTAGCACCTAGAGATCCCTTTGCCAACTTCTAGAGATATGTGGAGCATGTGTGGATAACCGCTTGAGGAATCCTACACTTGGATTCTATGATACAACGAAGGATCACGTCAGATCATTATCGGAAACATAAACAAAGAAATAATTCCATCAAGGAAATTATTTTAAATTAATTAAATTAATTATAACCAACATATGATGATCCTACCTATGGTTCCGAGACTCCCTTATTCTTTTTCTTTATGTGTTTTATTCTGAAGATCCAGCATTTTATTAACATGACAGATCTCGGATAGATCATTGTTAAAGATAAAAGTAAAGATGACTACACCCACCAATTCACTTTCATTGCACTAGGAACCCACATGTACATATTTGGTAGTTTGATTATTGTGGGTGACCTTCTACCACGTACGTTAGGGGAGTACTGACCGTAGGCCAGAGGACTCATACCCTGGAAAGGTTGGGGAGTACCGACTCTATATGTATGGACCCTCACCCTTCCAGGTAGGGGAGTACAAATCCAGTAGTTTCTTTGTGGTGGGGTACCCACACCATATTACGTCAGGGGTGTACTGAACCCAGGCAAGAGGACTTGCACCCTGGCATGATAGGGGACTACCGAATCATTTGTAGCACTACATAAGGAGGACACGCACCCTGATATGACAGGGGAGTACCTACTCCTAACATAGAGGACCTTCACCCTACCCAGTAGGGGGTAGATGACTCTATGTGTGTTTTTTATAGACAACCCACGCCCTAGTCTAATAGGGGAGTACCAAATCTAAAGATAGAAATCCCAATAAGAGGGAAACCGAACTAAACTCATGACATAGGGTGTCCCTCCTCTACCCGAGAATAGGAGTGAGGAATACCCGATTCTTGAGTCATCAAAAATGTGACCATCCAAGCTATCACAACAAGGAACACCCTAGTTATACTCCTCTAGTTATAGGTCATACCTCAAATGTTGTGATGTTTCACAAAGATATAACCCAATGATCTGTCTTGTCATAAGGGTTCCAACACAACATATGGCATGCCAACCGGACTCCTGCTCTATAAGCTATATAAATTTTAGTGGAGAGGGCCCAGTTGGATTTTTGTGCTATCCAACTCATCCAATCTCTAACATTTTGATAATGTCTCATGGAGTATCACAAGTGGAACGTCTCACTCCAAAGATCCCAACAATGTAGATGTTTCATCAAACAGACGTCTATTTTGCATGATACATCTTTTATGTGTCTTTGGGCCCAAGAGGGGTCCAGGTCCCCTCCGACCCAACTCGGTTGACCAGACCTGATCTAGGTCTGACTCGTCCTAGCTTGGTTGGGTTGGGTTGGGCCATGGTGGCTTAGCCAACTAGCTGGCACAACCCTCCCAGGTCGAATGGTCTGCTGCGCTTGAACAAGTCAAAGGAGTTATTCAGATCCATTAAAATTGTGGCACTTGGTGGAACCCCATAGTCACCCTCGGTACCCACAGGGAGTTGGTCCCTAGCATCATCACAACTTCCTTTAGCAAAGAGAACGACGGTGCACTACCTCGGCCTCTTCATCCAGCCACTACCGGCCGCCTGCCCAACCACCACGACACCAAGAGACACCTCTCTTCCACCATGGCCAGCGATTTCCGAAGTCGTCACACCGATGCTTCTTCTACGAGGCTCTAGAAAAGCTCTAGAGCTCCGTTTTTACATATTTTCTCATCTATGGGTTCCTCAGGATTCCACCGCCGTTATGAGGATCCATAGATCTAGGTTCTGATGAGTTATAGAATTTTTTCCCGATTGAACGCTAAAATAAGGAAACATAGGAGGGTTCAGAACTTTTTCATTTGAACTGCTCCCTTCGTGTAAACATGATTACAATCGGGAATAATTTTAATCAATTAAATAAAACTTCAACAATAAACCCCATACCTTGAAGACCGCTAGAGGTGTCACGTTTTTGGTTGGAGGATATTCCTCGTTGGATGAAGTGGTCACCATTCGTCAACCCCAGATAGTCTTTGCCCAAGAATTCGTTCTTCGTTGGAGGAAGTTGACATAGAACTTTTCCAGAGGTTCCTCGCATGATAAATTCTTGTCCAAAACCCATGCCCACAGTTCATTAAATAGGCGGGAAAACCACCCAGGTTTCATGAAATTAATGAGGATAATTTATGAAACACAATTAATGTTGTAACATTGTGGTTACCAATATAGAGAGTAAGGCCATTTAATGGCTTGAAAAATCATCAGTCCCTCCATAGCCGCATAGTTTTTACATGGAAATGAAATAAAATATCATTGTTATGTTTTTTTTATTAAATTTTTTGTAATGTCCAAAATTTAACTTTTTCTCCCAATATACTTCAGTCGCAGTGAGGATTCACTTAAGAAAATCATAGTGATGTGGAATCAACGGTTCCCTTAGATTTCAATTCCAAAAGGAAATTCAAAATATGGAAAACACCACTCGTACCTTTACTTGACATACTATAAAAAAATTTCAAAAATTAATAAAAATAACCCTTGACCAATGATGATCAAGGTTAGGCTCGGCCTATGTGAAAAACCTCCCCATGAATCCAACAGTACTCTTGGTTTTTTAATCCGATTTTTGGTTTAGATGTTATATAATTTAACAAATAAAATAATTGTTACTAAATTATTTTATTTAAGGTCCAAAAAAACATCCACTATTGGCCAGTGTCGCCCAATGATATGGTCTGCCTAAGGAAAAAATACCCTCACAAGTTTAGCGGTGGTCTCAATTTTTTAATTAGAGTTACCATTCATGACTTATAATCATTGGAATAATAAAATAATTTTATTTGAAAATTTTATTTATAGTTTTTCCATTTTTGGGTTTTATCAATGGAAGACAGTGTAATCTAAACATAAGTTGCACCTACTGTAAACCCTCTATCCTGAACGCTACGGTTCCCTCAGATTTCTGATCATGGAAGTATTTAATATTTATCTTAATTTTTTAGGATAACCACTGACGCACGATATTTTATACTTGACAACATTCGACAGATCATTCCGGGAACTCCGGGCCTCATAATTACCTGTCATCAGATTTCACAGTATCACAATAATTCCATGTAATTAAAAAATTATATGGAAATTCAAGGAAATTATAGCTTAAATGTGTACAATAGATTTCAAGACTTACGTTATGGGATTTCTATCTCACATTGATTTTTCATGAAACACAATTCATATTCACGGTGTGTTTCTTTTATGTTGTGTATAAAATACCCATGATAGTATTATATGTTTCTTATCCATAAAATAATGAGGATTTACATATCTGTTTTAGGATTTTTCTTTAATTGTTTCTATATTAACTACAGTATCAAATTGGTAAGATATTATTATTTCAATTTGCCTTTTTGGGGGCATAAGTTATCTTTTCCATATATTTCTCTATGAGATACAAATACTTCTAAATTGATGTGTTATATATTTAATATAATTAATTTAATAATATCATAAAATATATTTAATTCTATTTTTTATTGGGGAATACAATTCCATGTTATGAAATTTGGTAATTCTTACAATATAATATCATAATTTATCAGGATTAATTATGATTATGCATTCAATGATGAAATATTTTTTTCTATCTCTCAAAAAATTCATTCATTTTATTATCTAATTATAATGTATTTCAAAATTCATGTTTTTATTCTATTTCCCCCTTAATTCTCTCATGAGATCATAATAATGATTTATAAAAAATCATATTTAATCCACACATCGTTCAAAATCACTTTTTCATCTAAAATAATTTTGTTCAAAAAATAATTCAAAACTATTCTGAAAATTATTCATGTGATTTATGATATTAATTTTTAACCAAGGGTGGATTTTTTAAAAAAATATATAAAATGAATCTTCATGTAAATCTCCAATCAATTAAATCTTGGATTTTACCAAAAATGTGAAAAAAAATAATTGGTTTATCATGTATGACATGAACAAAATTTTCTTCCACACTGAATATTATTTAATTTTATTCTTACTTATTACTTATTTTATTTTTATATTGAACAGAAATTATTTATAAAAAATAATTATCATTAAAAAAAACTTTTAATAGTGGGATGGATATTTTCCTCATGAAAAATTTTAAATGATTTTAAAGAATAAGTTATAATTTTAAAAGATTATTTTCAATGAAAGGGATATAATTTTTTTTATGAAGTTAAAAAAAATTCATATAAAAATTATTTTCCTCAAAAAATATCCCACTTGATCTCTTAAAATCGTTCTCTATCTATGATAACATCCCTTTAGGCAACTTATTCATTATATGGGATATAAACCAATGATACGATTATTATTATATTCATTAATGATATATATTTACGATTACATGATGTTTATGAAACTTGTATCATTTACATGGGTAATGTTATTATGAAATTATTAATTGATTATGAAGCATATTTCATTTCCATAGGTTATTCTATGATGAATAGTTTTATGAACCCAATTTTTTTCATCTTTTCTGATATGATGAAGGTTTTAAGCTCTGGTAGCACAGAAATATATGGATTCAGTGTTGGGTGGGACCCATATATCCCTCCAATAAATTATATATTGATTAAAATTTATTGATTTCAAGGGGTATACGGGAGATTTCTAAATCCTAAAGTAAGAGGGTACATATAAGGTTTTCCCAAGCCCAAGATAATAGGAATCATGGGAGGTTGTCACATGCCAGAACTAATATGATACGTAAGAGGTTTTCCAAATCCCAAAACAATAGGGTACATGGGAGGTTATCCCATTCCCAAGACAATAGGGTACACATAAGTTTACCTAAATCATGAAACAAGAGGCTGCATGAGATGTTATCTCAAGATCTAAACTAGAGGTAATATGGGAGGTCATCCGACTCCTGAAGATGGTATATTATTGATTAGTCTAAGCATAACATGTTATTATTTCCATGTAAGTTATACTTGATATAATATTTTCTATTATTATATTTATCTAACAATTCAATATCTCATGCCAATATCATTCTCTAATGGATCATATTATTTGATTTTATTATGACTCATAATTTATGAACTTCCTATATTTATAACAAGGCTCAATATTATGATATTTTTTTTGAAGAGAATATTTTTTGATTAATATTGGGCAAGGATTTATAGATAAATGAATTAATTCACCATATGAATATTTATGCATATTGAATTAGTTTTAAATGGATTTCAAACATGTGAAAATGTCTTAAATCATATTTGATAGAAACCCAATGGTATTGTCATATGGAAATGTCATGTATTTTATTATATCCCATTTTCATTTTAAATGGAAAAATTGGCATGTTGAAATGGAATAATGGGATTCAAATGAACATTAATCAATATTAAAATAAATTTCCCATCATGTAATAGCACATGAAAGCCGTAGGTTGTTGGTGAGTTATTTGGATACACTCTACACTATTACAATATTCTAAAACATACATAGGGTGGGTCACATCCCTGATGAATGTCTGATGGGTCACCTCTGGACATTATCAGGGGGACATGAGTGTACTCATTTTTGTGTGATCACATAGAGAGTACATAAAACTATAGGTGGTTAATACTATCGTACCTACACAGAAGATGACTATGTTTCCCACTTGTTTATATATATATGAGATATAAATCTATTCCAATGTAGAAAAAAATCATTACATGCCATTGATAAATTTACATAAAATGATTTCCAAAACATTTTTATTTAATACATTGTTTTATAAATATTACTCCTCCTATAAAGTAAATCATGTTCTTTAAAATTATTTTTCAAAAAATTTAAAATTTTATTTCATGTCTTTTTTAAATATGATTTTGAATTTCAAAACCTATTTATTATGAAAATTGAAATCTATTTTTAAGATAATATATATTTTGAATATATTATGGAATTATTGGTGGTATCCTACTAGGATTTTGTTTATACCATACTTTGGATTCAGGAGTTTGTAGACATTGTTTTTCCATGTTTGAGAAAAGAGAAGGGATATCATTAAGGGGGATCTAGCTCTTGAATCATGGTCCTATTGAGTTGTGTCCTTATGGGCCTTGGGTCTATTTTTCCCTCTTTAAACTAATTGGGTTTTATAAAATTGGTCTTTTTATTCCTTGTTGTATTATGGTATCTTACCCCCGATAGAGTTTTTTTTTGAGTGCATATTAACTTAGTTGTCTTACTTCCACTATGTCTTGTGGAGAAATCATCCTCACTTTCATGTAGTATAATGAATGGTGGTAGACATCAACCCATGTGGATTGAGAATGTTGTTCGTTCTATTTCAGGGTCATCTTGGTAATCAGGTTACCAAGGTACCTATGCTAGTTCAGAAAAAAGTGGTATCAGAGGGAGGCTGTTGAGCTTCAGCCTTGAAGTTGGAATATATTGTGAAATATTATCAAAACATAGGACATTGTTACGATTGAGTTTCTATCTATATCTAATTAAAATTTACCTTAATTTGATAGGGGCGGTTAGAGTTATATTTCTTTTCTATTAGTTCTTGTATTTTATTAAATTTTGATTTGGATTGAGTGAAATCGAAATCATATTTATTCTACTGATCAAGATAATGTTTTAATCATTTCTATATATGATAATTATCAAATTTCTTCCTTGTTGTATGATTATGGTTTGTAACATCATGACTATAATAATATGTGTGAATTAGATCAATTAGGATTCTACTATTGAGCATCAGTGAGGGAATATTTTATTGTACCTAAGTCTTGTGGTAGTGATTATGCACATTGTCCACGATCTAGGATAGACACAACCTCTCATCCCCATTCAGGCTCAAAATTTTAATCCACAGTGTATTGTTCTTAAAAGTTTTTAACAAATTTTCTTTCACCAGATTTAACCAGTTTCAAAAACATTATTGATCCAATACATGTTGAGCAATGGTTGATCCAGATAAAATGTCTTTTTGAGTTTTTAGAATAACCAGAGGAGATCAATGTAATGTTCTCCACCATTATGCTAGAAGAATCAAGAAATAGATGGTGGGACAAGATGGGGGTGGTGAATAAACATGAAGTATTATTGTGGAAGGACACTATGGTTATTTTGACAAAAAAATATATCCAGAGTCAATGGTTTCAGTTAAGGCTGTGGAATTTTTCAAGCATGAGAAGGCCAACAAAACCATGACCGATTACAAAAATCATTTATATATGATTTTATAGTTTGGACTTGATATAGTATTTAATGAGATAATGAAGTATAAATGGTTTGAGACTAGAATAATATCATATATTCATTCATAGGATTTCATTTTGAAGCTTCACACGTATGTTAATTTGTTGGATAGTTAAATGATGGTTGTGATAGACATTTCGGGAAAGTTATGGTTGATGCTGGTTCCTTTATCTCCCTATTATAACATTATTTAAATCAATAGAAAATTGAAGTGTGATGATTCTCATAGATGTTCTTAATCGATGAGTCATTCTGTTCCTCCTAATGTGCCAGGAATAATTTCTTGAAATTGTTATCAATGTGTCTATCCATGAAATTCTAAAAGGATTTTCACTAAGGTATCCAAGAATTATAGCTCCTTCAAACATTATAGGAAGTTACAAAGATTCATCCATAATTTCTCTACTCTAAATAGGGGAACATGATCATCATCTCCTCTTAAAACTAGAGTGGAAATTAAATTCTTTACGTATAAAATGGTTTCATCCATAGGAATCTACAACAAATCTTTTTCACATAGTGGATGATTCCTCAGATGAAGCATAGACATGTCCACAAACCGTGATAAGTGACATTACTATATCATCATCGTTTGAGACTTATCTATTCAAAATTGGTGTGTATAATTCATTCATTTTAAACCCATGTTGTTAATATGTTAAATCTTACTATAGAGAATTTATATTTTGCAGTGGATTATACATCACCTCTTAGTATGAAGAGAAAGAAAGGTCTCTGTAGTCATAATTATATGGTCTCTCTAGTAGGTTTAGATCTGTCTTGGAGATTTATGGTTCTTGATATGAAATCTCTTGAAGTAATATTTAGGATGGATTGGCTCATCACCATAAATCATGGATTTATTGTTATCTTTCATAATACAACATTACTACACCTATTGGTGTGTCTCTTGTATTTCACAGAGAATGGGACCCACGATCGAGTAAAGCTAAATCCTCTAATCCATTATTGGGGAAAGTGATATCAATATTTGATTTTGATCAGTTGTGGGATTCAGTGAGATGGGATCTTCTTCTAGTCATGGTTTAGTTTCACGATGTGTTTCCTATAGATTCTTCTAATCTATAACCAGTGAGATAAGTTGATTTTTTATCGACCTAGTGTCCGGAACTCAACAAGTTTCAATTTCCTATTACCACAAGAAACCGATTCAATTGAAATAAATGATATCCTAGTTGGAGGATCATCATCAGAAAGGATTTATAAGCCTGATTTTGTCACTTAGGACAACACTAGTTCTCCTCACATAGAATACCGATCGATCTCTTTGCATAAGATTTTATTATTGAGAACTCAATTGAGTTATGATAAATATAAATTATTCATTGCCATGGATTAAAGATTTGTATGGTCAGGAGAAGGATGAGAATTGGATTTCATAGATCAAACATTGGTCATGTAACTATCAGTTCAGAATAAAAGAATCTGACATTCCAAAAACCACTTTTCGGAGTAGGTACGTCTATTATGAGTAAATTTTTATGACCATTGGTATAAAAAATGATCATGTCGTTGTCATGGATTTGATGATGAAGATCATCCACGAGTATATGAATACTTTTGTAGTAGTATTTTTGGATCAAATCCCTATTTACTCTATATTTAAAAAGAAACATTTACGTCATATAAGAATTGTTATGATTCCTCTCATAAGACACCAAATCTATGAGAATCTCTCCAAATGGGATTTTTGGATTTGACGAGTGAAATTATTTATTCATGTGGTGCCTGAAGAGGTTATAACAGTTGATCCTATGAAGGTTAAGTACTTTATGACTTGGGATAAAAAATGAAATGTCATCAAGATTCAGAGATTCTTATGATTATCAAGATATTACAATAGGTTTTTGAAGGACTTATCAATGTTTGATTCTCTAGTGAATTCTATAACTCAAAAGTTGGTGCAGTTTTCTTAGGAAGATAAATATCAAAATTCTATTGTTGAGATAAAATATATTTTGACTACTACACCAGTGTGGACTCTTCTAGAGTCTGAGCAAGGCTATGTGGACTTTTTGAATGTAATGGGTTCAGGATTAGTTTGGGTTAAAATGCAGCTAGAATATATAGTTTTGTATATATCCCATCACCTTAGGCCGCAAGAGAATAAAAATCCTTCCCATTATCTTGAACTTGTAGATATGATTCATGTGCATAATAGTTATAACTATTACATTTATAGTGAATGATTTACCATGATTTTGGACAAAAATAGCCTGAGTCATATCTTCTTTCAAAATGTTTTTAATCACCTCTAAAGGAATTGGGTAGTGTACCTGCAGTCATTGGACAATTACTTCACCAATACCACAGGGTAAAGGAATGAAATTGTAGATCTTTTAAGTAGGAAACATCCAACCTAGGTAGTGAAATAATCCTTGGAAGAGTGGAATTTATTGTCTCTCCTCACATAGTAATATATTATAGTTCAAGAGAAAAATGATAAATTTTCATTAGCCAACATGAAGATATCATCTAATCTTCTTGAGATGATTCTTCAGGTTCATGATATTGGTGATGAGTTTCATTGCATTATATATTATCATTATGGTTGGGAGACATTTTCCATGTGTTTTTTCTCCAAAGAGGGTGTTCTATGCTATAGAAATCACTTTGTTGGTCATTTATTGCAAAGGAAGGTTTTGCTAGGGGATTTTCAAAATTCATAGTGAGGAGGGAACCGTAGAACCACAAAGATGTTCTAAGATATGTGGCAACAGTTATGGTGGCAATGGATGAGGCAATACATTTCTGATTTTGTCTCTCCTTGTTATACATGCCACCAGGTTATGTCCCTGCACCATAAAACATTAGATTTATATCATCCAATACTAAACCCTACATGGAAGTGGGATGAATTATATATTGATTTTGTGGATGGTTTTCCATGTTCCCAAGGAAAATAATAATGTGATATGTGTTGTGATAGATAGGCTAATCAAGTCGTTTAATTTTAGTTACATTCATGATATATCCATAGTTTATTAGTTGGGATGTATCTGTGTGAATGTGATTTTCCATTTTCACAAAGATCCATCTTTTATTGTCTCTAATAGGGATCCTCAATTTACTTATTTCTTTTGGAGTGGCCTTCAGGATGAACTGGGATCACTAGTACATTAGAGAACTGCCTACCTCCCGTAATCAGATGGCCAGACAGATAGAGAAATATATATTCATGAGGATATGCTTCGCGCCCATGTTCTCAACTTTGGTGGGGCCTCATATGATCACTTTTCACTTATATAGTTCTATCATAACAATAGTTACCATTCTATAATCAGAATGAAACCATTTGAGTACTTTTATGGATGGTCTTGTAAATATCTATTGTAATGGTCGGAGGACAATGAATGTTCCTTTATTGGTAAAATCATTGTGTAGGATATTACATCTAATATTTAGTTGATTCGTCAGAGGATGTTGACATCACAGATCTAATATAAGTCTTATTTTGATTAACACCATAGACCATTTGAGGTTTCAGTTAGTGATAAGGTGTTCTTGAATGTCTCACCCCAGTTAAGTCATTGATTTCTTGGATGAAAATGGAATCCTTCTCCTCTTTTTGTTTGACCTTTAGAGGTTGTTGAGCTAGTAGGGAATGTTTCATACCATTTAGAACATTCTTCACAACTGGTGTCCATACATAACATATTCCATGTATCACAATTGAGAAATTATCTCACTGATCTATATCATTTTTTGTTGTCGAGTGATCTTGATATTGAACCTAATTTATATTTGACTGAGTATCCTATCTAGGCGGTTCATTCTAAGACCAATGAATATCATGAGAGGATAATACCTGTGGTTCAGGTACTATGACATTCTGGTTCTGATAATCATGATCTGTGGGAATGTGGGACACCAATGAGATTGAATTGGACCCATCTCTATGGAATGGAAGCTTCGTTTTAGGATTTCTATGAAAAAATGTATTTACAGTCCCGTGGTTGTAACATATTATTACTGAATTGTCAACTACCTCATAAACCTTGTCTTGGTTTTAATTTTCATTGTTTTGTTAAGGGTTGAGTTTGGATTGGGATGATACCTATAATGGTAATGCCCGACACCTATTGGATTCATCAACATAAAACATGATTTTTTTATAAAATTCTAGGAAATTTCATGATGGTAACAAGGTTACATACCATGTTACTTCTGCTAGGTACAGGCCATGAAAAACGATTCACTATTTGATGGGTGCATGCTGTGAATTATTGTCTCATGATGTGAAGTATTTTAAGGTTGGTTTTAAATTTTTAGTGCTATGGGATTAGTCTATTAAAAATATCACAATTACAAGACTTAAATAGGGGTTACACATCTATTAATATGTCGTTTTAAAGGGGTGTTATAGATTCAATGTGTCTTCAACATTATGAAAATTAAATCATTCGATGTGTATAACTAGTTTACACGATGTTTAATTTCTAAACATCATCCTATAACTGTATTAGCCATCTTTGAATTTCTCCCATCCTCTTCACTAGTTTCATCTCCCTCAACCCAAAACCTTTCCCAGGTGATTTAATACTCTTCAAACACTACCATATCCATTCCTTTGGCATTCTATCATCATTTCATTTTCACTGGATATTCGGAAAAGTTTTCTCCCTCGTTCGTTTTGATTATATCTTTCTCATCTCTTAGTTTTTCGAGGTTCATCTTGTAATTGATTTATTTATTTCATATGGTGTTGGACCATGCTTCTATATTGCGTTTCGAGGTATTTTACCCATTCGTTCTCATTGACGGGTGCCGTTGGGAGTTTTATGTTTTGGGAAGACGTATGTTTCACCATTATAACTAGCCCAATTGATTAACAATATATTACTATATTTATTAAAATTTATAATTTAAATTCATTTTACCAAATGTTATTTCAATTAAATTAATAAAACCCAATTCTAGAGAATTATGATATTTTAAACGAATTTGGAAAGGAAATTTGGAAGTCCACCAATTACATTGAATTAGAGTGTGTTTATGGAAATAGGGTGATTTTAATTATTGAATTTAAATTATGGATTTGATGGAAATATTTTAAATTAAATAGGTTAATTTAATAGTGGAAAATAATTTTTAAAATGATGAAATTTGGTTTTAATGGATTTAAAACTTGTGAAAATTGATTAAAAATAATTTAATAGAAACATAGTGGTTTTATATTTTGTAAATGGCATGTTTTTAATGAAACCCCATTTTTTGAAAGGAAAAATGTTCAGTTTCAAATGGTTCAATGTGATTTTATTTTATTTTATGATGTCTTAAAATAAATTCCCTACAATTGGGGAGGACATGAAATCCTTAGGTTGTTGGTGGGTTATTTGGATACAATCTTTGATATTACGACATTCTAAAACATACCTATCATGGGTCACATCCCCAATGGGAGGGCGATGAGTCACCTCTGGCCAGTGCCAATGGTATGTGAGTATACTCGTTTTTTGGGATCTCTTTGGGAGTGTGGGATCATATGACTAGTTAATATTTTCATATCTTAATTGGAGATGACCATGTTTCTTGCTTGTTGTTTTATATATGAGATATAAATGTATCCCAATGTTGTAAAACTTATTTACATGCTTCTATTGTATTTACAGAAATTTTTTATGTACTATTTTATTGAAGGTATTATTTTTGAAATATTCAATATCATTTAAATTATATCTTGTGCTTTATAAGTATTTTTCCATCATTTTGAAAATGTATTTCATTTATTGTTTAATTATATTTTATAATTCCCAGACCTATATATTTTGAAAATTGAAATATTTTTTAGATATTCTATATCTGGAATATGTTATGGAATCATTCGTATATTCCTATTAGGATTTGGCTCACAAACTAATTTTTCCTTTGGGTGTTTGTAGACTTCCTCCATCTATTTTTGAGAAAAGGGAAGAGGTCACATGTTGGTGGATATAGCTCTTGAATCGTGGTCATGGTGATTTGTGTACTTAGGGACCGTGGGGCTATTTTAACTATTTTTAGTATGTTGGTTGTAGTACTTGGTGCTTCTTATGCATTGTTGTACTATGGTACATTAATCCCAATAGAGTTTCTTTTGTATCCATATTGACTTGCCTATCTTACGCCATCTATGTGTTTTGGAAAAATCATTCCTACTTGAATGTTTTATGATTTCAACTGCTATTAGTTGACCCATGTGAATCGGGGTTTCCCTTCGGGCCTTGTTAGAGATAACTCAATTATCGATTTACAGGGGTACCCAGGCTGGTTTATGAGACTAGTCCTTAAGTAGGTACATGGGTGATTTTCCCTATAATAAAATGTAAGGAATGTTTTGGTAGATAGCCTAAACATAAGATTTTATATAATTAAGTATATTCCACAATTATATATTATATGCAACTATCATTCTGTCATGGATCATTTTCATTAATTTCCCGACGATTCATGAATTATGAACTTGCAATCAATATTCAAAAAAAAATATTATGATATTTTATTTTTAGTTTATGGTTTTAAAATGTTATTACCATGTTATAATAAATTATTCTCATGTTATGCTTATATATCTACCCTATTAAAGCTAACTGAGAATCTGAGCTCATTTTTTATTATTCTTCCTATACCTTGGATTGAAAAGAATGAATATAAGTAGTAGTAAAAAATGGGAAGATAATTATTGGTTACATATAATATAATTATTGAATGAAGAATATTGTGTTCCTATTTTCAAAAGGCACAAAAAAAATATTGAGCCTTAAGAATGTGTTTTTTAAATTTAATGGCTATTAATCTAAAATGATATAGTAACCATGTTTGAGAATCTCAGGTCACTATAAAGATATTTATGATCACAAATAGTTTTAGGGTTGAATCAGTGATATTTTCTTTTTAATATTTCTTATTTCCTATCAAAAAAACATTTCCCCTATTAAGGATTCATAATTTCAAAAAAAAATAAGACAATAGAATGTGAATAAAATTATTTAAAGGGTCAAATAATCAAAAAAAGTAACTAGACATGGAATTTATTATATATTATCCAAAACCTCACAATACTCTATCATGAAATCATTTTAATTTGTTAAAGAAAGTACAAAGTATTAATAAACTTTCATTTCATAGTTATAAAAAACAATAGTGTATGCCATTTTTTTCATAGATAAATATGTGAAAATGATTACAAAAAACTTCTAGAATCCTACACTAAAAAGATAATAGAATTATCACTGTCCATATAATAGTATAACTTTTATTCTTCTTGAAAAAAACATTTTTTCACCTTCTTACCCAGAATAACGTACACAAATATACAATTGGTTTCATGCCTATATGATGGTTTCTTTCATGATATCCATTTGGAAACATTCTCTGAAAATTTTATCAGGTACCTTATGAAAAAATTTACAATATCCATATGACTATATCATCCGATTATATATAATTAAAATATTATATTATGAGATTATATAATGGAAGTTGATAATAGATTCCTTATTGGGAGGAAAAAATTTCATTTTATTCATCTTCAACATAGATATTCCTTGGATGGAAATATATTTGCTCAAAAATATGACTCATAGCAGTTCATATGATATTTCAATAATAATATAATTATACATCACTTCATCTATTTCACTAACATGAATAGAAGTTTCATATATTTTTATTTCACAAATTTATTTTGAAACATTTGATAGAGCATAGGCAAGAAAAACCAAACTATTTTCCAGGAAAATGTAAATATAAAATTAAAAACTAGCACTCAAACAATTCAAACAAATCGGATTAGTAATTCTATGTCATTCATGAAATAATTTGACTACTATTAGTGACTTAAAACTTGTTCATTTTTTTCTAAAAATCAGAGAGAATCACTATTTATTTTTAGTGAATTTAGAACATTAAATGACTTGATATAAATCACGACTTTTTATATTAATTGAAAAATCATAAAAACCCCTAAATTAATCAAAACATTATAACACTGAATGTTTTTTAGTAAAGAAGTTTTTTATAATAACATTTTTCAATGAAATATCTATCTATTTTATTATCAAAAAAGTTATTCAAAACATTAAATAATGTTTTTTAGTATAACTCCATGCATTTTCTTTTTTTATGACACACCTTCATCTGATGACTTTCATCCGAACCTATAATTTGTTTACTTCATACTCCATAATTTGTTCGATGATCATTATACCATAATTTTCATCTAATCATATTAAATTAATTCCAATCATCACAACATCACAACCCATTTCCTAATATAAACTATATTGAATGTTCAAATGATGAATTTATTTATGATGATTTTTTAAAATTGGATTTTGTTTGATCACTTTTTTTCATAATCACATTAATATTAATAAACATTCCACACATCAAAAAACATCATAAATCATTAACACATGGTTAATATTATTGTCTTATAATAATAAAATATTTACAACTTTATCACATTTCTTTTTAAAGTTACATTGTATAAAAAATTATATATTGTACTTTTTCTAAATACATCTTATATTTCCCTTCTTCCACATTCACCTTATTTACTTCGGTGAATTCCCTCAATCCAATAATCATTTAATAATTTTTATAAAAATTCATAAATTCATAGCTTCAGACCGTATAAAACATTAAATATATCTTCCACTTCCTAACCATTATAATCTCTATAAACAATATTATCCATTTATAAAAGTTTCCTTTTCCAATACACATTGCAATTTTCTATATCCAATGAAGCCCATATAAAATCAAAATGATAACATCATACACCCAAAAAAAATCACCCCCCTTTATAATAAACACTTGTAACATGAGATATTTTATAACCCCTGATTTTAGAATCTTTTTTAATATAAAATCATTACAGGATTTTTTCTCCAAATATTGTTTTTCTAATCATTTTGGAAATAAAATTCCAAAACAAAAACTTCTACTGATGGAATTTATTACAAAAACATCATCCAATATTTTTTAACTTCTAAAAAAATTATTCCATTTGATCGTCATATTAAAAAAAATTATGATCCTATTTGTTATATTACATCTCTATCCAATCACTATTATTGGAATCCTTAATAATGTCAACACCCTTTCTAAAAGGGAAAATAATTCAATTCTTTCAATAAAATCATACATCCATCAACATCAAAATCACCTTTAGCTATCTTGGTCCCAATAATATCTTCCACTGAATTTTTTATCAACAAAGAATCATAGATCTATGAAACATTATAACTCCAGATATATATATCTTATCCAATAATTCTAGGACTATGATAGAAATTTTGATGTAGTAAATAAGTATCGTTGAATTGTGAAACCCTTATTTTCATATTTGGGGACTTAAGAATCGTCTAGGTACACACATTCTCAATATTCCATCTTTAAAAAATGTATCACTTTTTAATGAAAGTGAAATTTTCATTCATCCAATTAAAAAAATGTTAACATAGTTCTCACATGCTAAAATAAATACATTCCCCTTTTAATGGTTCTCCCTAAATATATCCATTATTTAAAGGGTTGGGTGCACAGTAATAGATTTATTTATGTTACATCATGTTAATCCCCCCTGAAAACAATATCCAAATACAATATGAGAGAGGGTATAAAGTAACAAAATGTTTCATTGATTAGATGGAGGCTTAAAAAACGTGATCAAGCATAATTTATAAAATGTTCCCTTTATCATTGTTTTAGGAAATATATTAGAAACCTACTCCATTACAGTAAGATATTCTAACATCAATTAATTATTATTCAGATCCTCTTTGATATAGTGATATTTGATATAAATTATAATTTAATGATATTGTATCACTTTATTTTTTTTATTTTTATAGAACATTTGTAATCAAAACCCAATAATATAAGCAACATCACCACCACTAATAAATCATACAACTGAGATTCCATCAATATATGTTGTGATACAGCTTAATTGGTAGAAACCTACTCAACATTAGTCATATTGATATTTAATGAATTTTTATTCCTTATATTGTAACTCACATTACATTCCAAAAAAAAGATACCTCCATAATATTTGGATCTAATGTTATAAACACTTCCAACCCAATAAACATTTATATAAACAAAAAAAGAAAATTATTTGTGTTATTTTATATTTTGTACTGAAATATTTTTATCCTTTTACATATAAGATGAATAATTTTACTAATAAGAGATGAGATTAATTAATATCACTATATAATATATCCCAAAACGATACAACATATAAAAGATATGGCCTTGAGTCCATTAGATATTTAAATATTTTTCCAAAATTACGTAGTATCAAATTCCTTACCATATATATCCAATGAAAACTATTTTTGAATTGAAATTGGTGTGGAAACATGTTTTCAAATTATTACTTCAAACATCCATTTAATTTATATTGAAAAATATTCTTAAAATACTAAAATTTATTTATTCATTTTTGAAATTTTTAACCCAATAATATATTTCATTACTCCAAGAAGATAAAATTATATCAAATTTTAATCTACTCATAACACTTTTACCAAGTCTTTTTATAACTCCTTGGGAATGTAATATAATCAACATAAACAATCAAACTAAGGTAAATAATCAGATTTTATTCAATATAAATATTACTACCAATTATTCCTTTCATGAATTTCAATTTCATAAAGTAGGTATCCAATTTGGAATTCCAATCACTCATATATTATTTCAACCCATATAAAGACATCATTAACATGCACTAAAAAATTTCATATTTATCAATCACAATGAAACATATTTGATCAATATAGACCCCTTCATCAATTTAACTATTAGGAAATTATGACATTAAATCCATCTAGAAAAGTTTATAACATCATTGTATATTAATTAAATGGAATATTAAGAAAGTTTATAATATTTATTTTGGAGAAAAATACTCATAAAAAATAAATAACCTAAATTTTTGACTATATTTTACGGAAAAATCATGATTTTTTCTTATCAATTCACCATAATCATTAATCATGTTCTAAAAAATATTGTTTTCCAGTCAAATTTTTATTATTTTGTTTGTGAAAAAGAACCCAATTATAAATTATCTCAATTTTATCATACAAATCATTCACAATACCATTATACTCTTAATTCTCAATCCCCTCATTAAAATATTTTGGTTCAATTTTTTAGTATAAGGATAAATGTAAAACTAATCATGATGTTATTTTTGTTTAAATATTCTTTTTGGAAAACAAATTTTCTTTTCATCCTCCACCTACGTTATTTACATAGGATGACATGTATAAATTTTTTAATTGTCCCTTGAAATGAATATGTCATTATCCTCAATATGTGGAACTTTTCCACCTGGGTCAGTCATAATAACCTTATATTCCTCATCTTCCATCTCTGTATATGAATATAAAACGTTATTATCATATTTTTCAGTAAATTTTTCACATGTCGAATAATAAATATTTCTAGTTTATTTATTATAAAAAATGTATCTTATACTATTCATATGATATCCAATAAATATTCTATCCACTCTCCGTTTAAAAGTTTTCGATAATTTTCATTCATTATTTTTATAATTAAGGGACTTATTATGACCAATAGTTTTTCAGAAATAGAGTTTCTGTATGTACATTTCATAATGATTTATATAAAATTTCATCCTATATAATCATTGATTATGAACATAATTATTTTATCCTTACTCTTTGAATAATGTGAACTATCTCATTTGACCAGCATTGTTAGTGCCTTCTCCACCAAACATCTTTTTCGTCTTTCATAAAACCTATTTTTTGTGGTGTTTTTTTAGCACTAAACTCTTGATGAATTCCATGTTTTTCAAGATAATATATGAACTCTTTATTTCGGCATTCTTCTATATTAGTAGTTCATAACTTCTTTGATGAATATCCATATTATTTATTTTCTCTTATCTTGTAATTCTTAAAAACCGTAAAAGCCTCTAATTTATTTTTCAAAAACATATTTCTTATAATGTGAGTAATGTAGTTAAAGAAGGTGTTAAATAATTATCACCATGTAATTATTTTTTACTCATCATCCCAAAAATATCTTATTCTATAAACTCCAATGTATGGGTTGAATAAATTTCAACTTTGTTATATACATATTTGGTAATATCTTCTTTTTGGAAAATAGATCAATAAAAATATATTTTTTAGTCATCTCAAGAAGTTACTAAAAACTGTTACTATTTTTTAGTTTTCTCATATTCATTAAACACATATGTTCCATCCAGTTATTCAAAAACTAATTTTATTCTATCATTCTTAGATAGAAGGAACATTTGGAACTTCCAATATGAAAAAAGTTTCTATTAGTTTTATTGTAATTTCATAATAGTGTTTATCTATTATAATATTTTAGAAAAAAAATCTTTTCTTAAATAATAATTAATACCGTATTCACAATTTTATTAAACACATTATATTTTTCATTTTAAATGTCAAAAAATAAAAAAATTGATTTCAACTTTTCATTCACAATGATAAAACATCCAACAACATTGATTGTAAGTGACTAGTTATTTTCAAAATTAATTATACATACATTAAAAAAATAAACATTCCTTATTTTCTTTAAAACTCCTATCATATATGATGATCAACTATTATCCAAAATCTTGGTTCTTTCTCCTTATGATGCATTGGGAATGGTTTCAATAAAAATACTGAACCATTTTCTTTATCTCTGTTCACATAATATTTTTTCAAATTGATATAAAAACATTATGTTTTTAGTGGTATAACATATATGATTTTATATTGTGTCTTTCATGTTAACTTCTTCCAAAAATAGAATCAAAATTTTGGTTTCTATTTTAAATTTTCCCAAGAACTTTCTTCATCTTCGATATTTAAGTGTGATGGCCTCCCCCACAAACATTACATCTAGTTTATATTTTTATTATTATAATATTGTTAATTAAACCATCACATATTTTCTTTATAGACAATACCACCACAATATGAGTAGTTAATAAAGAATGAATATTTTAACCAATAACATCCACACTCTATGGAGTTTAAAACCTAATTTTCATCAACTTTCTAACTTCCAAAACTGGGATTTTTTTGTTCCTAAAAATGTATATAATGTTCTAAAATATTATTCTTCAAACTAGATATCTTATCAACCTTAATAAAATACCTGGTTGTATACATTTTAGGTTCATACATAAAAAATTTGGGAACAATATATTTTTATGCCTTACAGATTTGGTCTACATATATGATTTTTGGAACAGTCTTACTCTACAGAATAGAATCACCCTTATTAAGAATATTTCTGTAAAATTATTATTGATCATTTTAATATTTTTATAATTATGAATATTAAATAATTATACACCTTATTTTTTCCAACATGAAATTTTTTACTCAAAATTTGAAAGATCTAGTTCAACACCATTATCTCATTCCCCGTTATCTTCAATTGGTATTCATGGTCAAAATTAATTTTTCTATTCAAATATATAAAAATATCCATAGTATTAATCACATTGAGTGATGAGGATTTGTCTGAAATAATAAAATATTGATTCTTTTCTATAGGATTTCCCTTAAATAAGTTTTTTTCATTCTCATTTAGTTCTTAAGGCTTTCAAAGACACTCATCCAACACTATTTATAGTGAAAATTCTAGCTGAGTTTATGCTTAACTAAAATTAATACATTCAACACTAGTAAAACATTTATCATAAAATTCAGAAATAAGAGATTTTTTAGTATAACCATCACTAATGTTTTCAATATATTCATCATTATTCTCATCTTTTTCACTATTAAACAAAAATAATCCCCTTTGGTTTCAGAAAAATTTTTACCCTTTCACTTGGAATAAGAATTCAATTTTTATTCATTATTCTTATTGAATCCTCTTGTTTTTCTCCCATCGATATATAATTTTTATCATGAACTCTTCTAAGGATATTATAACAATGATTACAATAGATATGGAGAAAAATTAATTTAGGGGTTACAACATTTTTTATTATTAAATATCAATGTTTACATTTTTAGAAAACAAGAGAATAAATTCATCAAAAAATCTACCATCCTCTTGTTCAGTTTATGAATCTAGAACTTGTTGATCACATGGGAAATTATTGGAAATTAATTTCATAGAAGATTTGAAATAAATTTCCCCATTAAACTTCTTTTTTTCTAAATAAATTTCCCTGTTAACATTTTTATGTGATGATAGTGTTGTGTAGATCATCCAATGATATGCTTTTAGGAACTCAATCTTAAATGATGAATATTTTTCAGAAATATTATCATGATAAATTCATAAGATCTATTTAAAATTTGTTAAATAATCCAATATCACAATATTAAATCTTATATTACATAAAATATCACTAACTCTATTTAATAATTCTCCAAAATATTCATAATCTCCCATTGTAATATCTTCATACCACATCACCTATATTTATATTTTAAAATATAAAACTTTCTCTTTTCATTAATAGTTGTTACTCAATATATAACAAATGAATTTAGTATTTCCAACTCTTTCAAATATATAAAACAAAATTCCATACAATGACAAAATTCTTGAATTTACAATTCTCACATAATTATCAAATCATTTCTTACCAGTAGCAGTAATAGGATCATTTTCATAATAAAGAGGGAAACCATTAGTTGTAGCTTCAACCACATCATAATGATGAGAAATAAGATATTGAGACATTCTATCTTTCCAAATATGATATTTCATTCTAAAAAAACTGGAATCCACTTACAATGTATATAATTTTGAACATCCATGGAAATTTAACTCTTCTTTAAATGTCAAAAAGGTTATAATGAATTGAACATTCTCTATAATTTCATTTGAAAGTACAAAGATGGATATACAATATCATTGAGGGGGAGGGGGAATCCATGATATTTACATTCTATAATATCTTCACTCTTATGAGACATGCTTTTACAAATGTCATAGAGTAATAAATTCATTAAACAACTAGAATTCAATCACTACCATGTGAACCAATGTAATAATAGGGTAAATGACTCTTATGGAGTATTTATTCCTTCTCATGGTCAATAAAACCAAAATACCAATAAATAAACTAAAAATCCTTTTATGTGGTTATAGAAAATAGGGTATATCCATACACATTAATTATAATATTATATATATCAACAATGAATTTACCTTCTATAGAGATAATTATTTACCAAATATTCTAAAATAAATTTTAGAAACTACCACAAACAGTCTCATAAAATTTTCATTGGTTTCCTCCTATAAACATCACTTCTCTATTCCTGAAAAACATGACTTCTTCACATTAGTAATAAGTAGATGGTAAGATATTATTCAACCAGTTTTTCATGTTTCTAATAGTTTTTCTATAAATTATATCCATAAACTTTATCTGGAAATTTTATTTAGTGCCTTCTAGAAAATTCTACAAATGCCTTAAAACTATATCATTTGACTATAACTGATAAAAATATTTTCTGTTGTTTTAGTCAAATTTTCAATTATCAAAACTTCTCTATTCATTATGACATTCTTCTTCTTCTTCTTCAACCAATAGATTACTTTTTTTGAAACATCCCTACCACAAACGCTGACTAACATTAGTTCATCTAATGTCACTATATAAAACCACATTGATAGCACTAAAAATTTTAGGCATGATTGGAAAGAACACATAGATGTTGTACATAAAACCCTTTATTTTTTAGCATTTTAGGGATCATAGGTGGGAAGAGAAAATTATTTTTAACATAATGAAAACTCAAAATTCGAAACTCCGACTTAAACATTCACTAAAATATTATCATCAATTATAGAAACTTCATAAAAAATTCTAGTAAAAATTAGTTATATACTCCTTTTTAAAATTCATTAAAACAAATTGAGATTTTTAATTTTATACCATGATATATAGAACATTAAAATGCTATGTTAACATCATCTCATTTATTATCCATATGCTAAGATCATAAATTACCCTTATACCAGAATAACATTATATCACTAAAATTATTTTTGAAAACAAAAAAAATTCAGAAAACACATGTTCAATGAATCACTATATAATATATCCTTAAAATAATCATTCTGAACACTAAATAAAAATATCATCTTGTAAAACCTAATTCCATTTCATCCAGTAGATAGACCTACATATGATTACTTTCCCCATAATCCATCTTAAGTATGAATAATATACCGAACACTTTCTGATGGTATTTATATCATATTATTCATCTCATAGAATTATACTAAATCAAATTTTCAAAAAATCATACAAATTTTTCTAATGAATATTTTATTGAATTTTTTTCTTTTGAACATTTGTGAAAATATTTTATCAAATCAGACATCATCTAATATATTTTATTAACAACTCATTAAACATGAAATATATTAATCTATTTTAAAAACATCAAAAATATTGAAAATGGTTCATCTGATTGTGTTTTAGAAACAACAAATTTAAAATTTCTTAAATATTTTATTCTGATAGACATTGTACAAATCATTTTAATTTTATAATTCCTCTAACTTCCTCATCCATTTTCCTTAAAAAACATCCACCTTTTTACTTCGGTGAAATTCCCTTGTCTAATAGACATAGAAAATGAAAATTAAAATTTTCATAAAGTCAAAACATCCAAAGTTATGAAACATTAAAGATATTGTCAACTTCTTGGACATTATAAAATTTGTAAGCCGGGTAATTGAATTTATTCATCCCAAAAAATATCTAATTTTTCTCATCAAGTGAATTCTATAAAACATTGAATTGATAACATTATAGACCTATAAAATTTTCTATCCGATTCAAAAAATAGAGGGATCAAGATATTTTTTCTAAATAATGATTATTTAATCATTTTTATCAAATAATAACCCAATATTTTTTTTAAAAACCTTTTGAAGATAAATTTCCATAACAAAAATTTGAAAAATTGACTTTTTTTTGAAATAGTATCATAAATTTCAATATATCAAAACAATTTTGATCATATGATCGACTTGATTAAAATAAAATTATCTAATCCTCTTCAACTGATTATAAATCTATAGTATCAATATTTTTGTAATCAATAGTAAAGTGGGGATACTTTTTAAATGACACCTAAATAACAGTATTCCAACAAACTTCTGACTTCCCGTAACCTCATCCCCACTTTTTGGAAAACTTCAAATAAAAGATTATTCATATAAATAGAACATCAAATAAATAGATCACTCAGACACTCCTACAATAAAAATAGTCCCCAACACATAATATTTTTGACATAAAAACCAATTTACCCATAAAACACTATCATTCCGTCTTTTTAAAATATGTTTCAATTATATTTTCAATAAAAAATTTAAAATCACATAAAAAGAATTCTCAATAATTATTTATACACCAATTTCGATTGGAAAAAATATGAAAAAAATATTTACAAACCATTTTTGAAAAATAAAAATTTTCTATAAAATCTCATTTCCAATAATTTATTTTTCAAATATTTCTTTTGAAACCATATTTAAAAAACATTAAAAAAAATAATTTCTATTAATTTCATAATATCATTCTAAAACATTAATATCCTTTAAAATTAATTTTCTAACAGTCATTCTTTATATTTTATAAAAACATAAAAATTATTATCTCACCTGGATCAAAATATGTCAAAAAGCTTGATGGCCACACTTGTTCGACAAGGACTCCACCAGAAGATACATTTAGGATATCTATGTGATCATATTAGGAATTATAATTTTACCAATTGTTTACCCATTGAAATAGTGATGGCATTTATACAGAGTCATATTGATCATAATAATAATTACACAAAAACAGAATAAATAGTTTGTGATATAAAAATTCAAAGTCATCAAAATACTACAAAATTAATGTCCAATAACCTCAAAAATGTTTCACCATTTCCATTTAATCACATACATTCCATTCTCGATACACAATATTCCTTTTAGATATAAAATCTTTACAAGTTCATATTTAATTCAAACTATGTAAAATATAATAATATCAATAAACCATGGAAAACTAATCAAGTGTTGTACTAATTCTTAAAACACATCAATTGAGGCATATAAAACACACCATATACAATTATTCATCCAATAGTAAAATATTAGAAAAAATAAAACGCAAAAAAAATTCATTTAATATAAAATTTATTTGATCTGTAGGAAAACTCATTAAGGAACATACAATCAATAAAATTGAATTTGATGGCATGTATTCAACATCCACAATCCTCTTATAGAAACAAAACACAAAATATTTATCTATATAACATGATTTCACTATATTATGAATAAATAACACTCCAAATTCCAAGATTAAAAAAATGAAAATCTATATAAGAATGATAAAAATAAAAAAGATAAAAAAAGGATGAGATATCATCTCAAATAAGGAAACCAATAATTATAATATTACCATTGATTGATCAAAATGGGAGGAATAGAATAGAGTAGACACCATCCAAATATAGAATAAAGTAGAGTAATAAACCAAAAACTATATTTTAAAGAATATATCAGAAACATACCACCCCACTTCCCCCCACAAACACACCTAAATGTTTTCCAAACCACACAGATGGGTTTTTTTGGAATTCTATTATTCATTCAATTGTCTATATAATATATTTATACCACATAAAATCTAACCAAAATCTTGGTGGTTCGGCATCGATAATTTTATATCTATTATAATACCCCATCCAGTATGAACCCACACACCTCATGGTAAATTTTTTTCATTATTAACACAAAATAATATGTCTAATATATCAAATTAGAAACTTTTATAACATAAATAATATGTGCCTCTTCAGCTAAATCATAAAATTAATATTCATCCCAATTTTACTCCATCAAAATTCATGTTTTCTTTCATTAATCAATATTCAATATTTCTAGGTGTTGAAAACATCATAGAATATTTTTTTTAAAAAAATATTATTCAGTGTGATAAGTTTAATTTCCTCTATTCCCCAATGATATTCATCTCACCACTCTCATAGATTTTCACCACACTATTTATTCATGTTCCGATACTTAATTAAATGTCATATGCGAAAACTACATTCATTTATAATAAAAAATTATTCAATGATAATGAAACCCAAATTCAATTTCTTATGACACTATCTTTTAAATAATATTGTCCATATAGTGCACCAAAAATAATGAATTACATAGAGTAACAAAGATATTTCATATTTCCCTTCCTACATTAAGTGTGCACTAACCAATGAAACAATATCACACACATATTTGTCTATAAATGATATAATGATAAAATTACACATATCCCTCATACCCATAATTAAGAACACTCATTTTAAATAATCATGGATTCTCTTAGACAATTAATTAAAAAGTAAAACAAATCATTACAAAACCACCATTAAAATTATTAAAACCTCATTTATTTCATTATATTTTCAATTCCAAACAGACCACTTTTAATTTACAATACCCTTTTAAACATGTTTTAAACATATTCATTTTTTTCTCCAAAATAATAATCCAAAAAAACCTTCATCCCCACTGGTAATTTTCACAAAAAAACATTTCACTAGATTTTGAAAAAATTGATTCCAAAAAGATCTAAATCATATTAAGAGCTTGATCATTACTTGTATTTACCAATGAAACAAAATTGTAAAATAATTTTAAAAAAATATTATAACATAAAAACACCATTTTTTAAAATATATTTTTATTATTTATAAATCACTAAAATCATTTCACCATGGAGTACAAAGAATATCATCATATAATAAATCATATTATTCAAAAAAACTACACTAATCGTGATTAATTATGATTTCCCCAAATTTTTGATCATGGAAACATAAAATAAACTAATAATTTCTATTAATTATTATTGAAACTAGAGAATGTCACTCTAATCAGTATTACCAATAGTAACATATAAAATTACTATTGTTTTTTGTTCAAATGATGCAATAAGTAATAAAAAATTTAACTTCACATCAAGACATGCGACTAAACCGAAGTCCAATTCTTTATATTCCTAAAACCCTAAAACCAAAACCTTTGATATCACTATGGTTTATACACCAAAAGCCTCTATTTTTATATTAAAACCCATTTTAAAAAAATCCAATAAAAATATTTATTTTTTTCAGTTTTCACAAAATAAAAAGATCATTAAACCCTCTAACCATAGAATTGATATTTTGTAGAAAATATAATTTCTTAGGTTTTAAAAAAATAGTTTTTTCTAAAATATCTAACTTATTTAGAACATATTTGATTTTGAAATCACTTTAAATGTTTCTAATTTATACAATATGTTCATAAATGTTTTATATCACATAAAAAAATTCTATGAATGTATGGTTACGATTAATTATAAACCATTGATATCATTTCCTTATCTAATTATAAAATTCAAAATCATATAATTTATTTAATTAATTAGGAAACTTCATTAATCATTAATAATTACGTTTCCAAAAAAAATTTATCCATAATATGGTTCAGTAAAATCTTATTTTTTTCATTAATATTGATTCATATCGATGGGGTCACATTAATCAAAATCTCTAGTCACCTTATATACAATTTCCAAGATGTTGAAATACTATGATTGATGAACTTATATTGAATTGAACTCCTCGTTTTTCCCTATAAATAAACTCATGTCTCATATATTCTATAACTAGAATTCTTAAACTGAAATATCTCTCTTATCTATTGTGTCAACACCCATCCCTAATCATTTCTCGAGAAAATGGATTTGGGTAACTCTTTTCATAGATAGGGATATATAAAACCTTACTACGATGTTCATACTCATTAATTACAGGATTAAAAAATAAATTAATAAAACCAGACACAGTGATACCATTTTATTACATCATTTCCTAGATTACCAATAGAAATAACTGATCTAGAAATCGAATATGCCTAATGTGTTATTATATATATTCTAGAGTATAAAAAATATATTCATTTCTTAAAATGAAATTGTGGAGAAGATTCTATCTGAATTACCTAAATGATACATATTTACCTTAATGGCCCAAAAGACTTATTTTTTATTTATTTTGGAAAATCCACGTTGTAAAGGTTCAAGGGGAACCATTAGATAACCCATAAGCCCTAGAAAAAAGAACAAAAAACAACCCAATACATGACCTTAAAATCCCATGAACTGGAACACTTGAAATAGCCCCACCCCAGAATCAGCATCTTAAAGGCTCCTTGCTCTGCACCTCAGTTGGATGATCATCTAGCATTGCCCCATGAAGAACTGCATGGTAGTTGGTCCCGATGACAGTTACCATACCCTCTCATTCTTCCAATCTGGTTCGCACTGCTCTAGTTGTATCTATTTTTATTTCAATCCTCTTCTATGAAAGCTCATGTCTACATTGCCTGTGCTTCATGGCCTTTTTTCTATGTCCTGAAAGCCCTATGGCATGAAGGAAATTGGTGGATTGAAGGCCCTATAGCTCGAACTCTCAGTGGACCGATGTCCTTTGGTTCCCCAAAGGACCTAAGACCCATAGGCCCAAAATGGTGGCCCGAAGGCCCAAATTGGGTGAATAATAGCTAATAATATAGTACCAAACAGTACCTTCTATAGTACTGCTATTGTTACCCAGAAATTCACCATCACTGAAATATGATCCTATGTATCTTAGAATCCATGTAAGATCTGATACCACATGGGTACAGGCTCGTTATCATAATGATATTTACCCGATTCGAAAAACCAGAATACATTAGGGTCTCCTCTATTTATACAAGAGGATTTTGAGTATATGTAAGGGTCTAAAATGATTATATGAAGACTATTCCCCTATAATAAATAATCAAATTTCATACAATATCTATTTAAAAGTTAGAATAACCCCTCTATATATAAGTTATGATACCCAATATAAAAAATTAATGTAGTTATAGTTGAATCATGTAGTCTATAATATAAAATATAACATACAACATGATATTCATCTATATATACAACACTAAATTACAATATACATAACGACTCATGGATATATAAAATTATGGATCCATGGATGATACATATATTGTAAAAATAAATAAATAAAATATCAGCCTACAACTAAACACAAAAACTCTCACTAAATAATTCCAGAAGCTCCATGTTAGTACTTTTTTTCATTCATAACACTAGACAATTGATAGTATATAAACATATATAAGACATGAATTATAATAAGAATCATTGAAATTTGTAACATAAATGTTCATATGGTTGATTCTTACATCAAAATTGTTTTCATATGTCATCCTCAACTCTCTGTGGGTTAATGATCAAGTAGATTCATGTGAAACATTGGGTTCTCTGTCACAAACCATCCCAAAACATAAATATCATGTATAATAATGAAATACTATCATAAATTTATGTCATCCTGATATATAGCTTATAATAATTCATATGAACACACATCAATAAAATCAACCTACATTATATATTCACACATTCCTATTTATAAAATCATATACCCTCATATCCTAATGAGGTACAATAGAAGAAGCTATGATTTGATTAATATACCTTTTTATATCACATACTATATCATTAAATACTTTTAAACTCAAATATATTCCCACATAACCAGTTAATCATTTAGCATTCCATATCACACATAAATCATAAATTAAATGGGAAATAATTACCATCAAATGAAATAAAATGATTGGAAATAAAAATGGTTCCAATAATTAGTGTCCAATAGATTAACAACAATGAAAACAATCAATAAAATAGGCCCTAAAGAAATGAATATTATATAAAATTAATCACGTGATATGGAAATGAAATAATAAATGAACAGATCCCAAATATTTCAAATAACATTTGCCTTACCCCCATTATGTGCACTATGTCATCTCACCAATCCTCACTATAAAATATATTCCATGATACCCGAAATGTATATCATATTTTACACCAAATATCATAATTCGTTACAATTTTTGGTTCCATAATATGATCATATAATGTTATATCTATATATTTTACCCTTATAACAATTTTCTATCTCAAGAACATCATCGTTATCATTATCATCATCAAGGGCCATAGATAAAGTCTTATCATTGTTGTAACCTATAAGAAGAAAAAAATCCTCCAAATTAGATACTATATTGTTTACCTAGTACTATCACTCAATCCCCTAGATAGTAATATATCATTATACAAAATTCTCAAGGAAAACTTACCTCCCCACACTTGTCAATCTATCATAAAATCAAGATCATGTAGTATAATAATAATTAATGTAAATAAAATAATAAAAAACTTGTTTAATTTATAATATAAACATAATAATTAATTATTCTAAGTAATTAGGGGTTTGTTTCAGGGTGTCAAAAGATCCCCCATGAGACCTAATAATTTATACATTAAATGAAGAATATAATCTATATTAGTTAGCCTATTAATGGATGAATTTTTATGAATAAATGACATGGTTCATGTAGAATAAATACATAAATATAAAGTAATAATTCAAATGAACAAAATTTGTAGCATGTAATTTCCCACACCAGATCAAGTCACATATGTAATAATGTTAGAGCATGTCGTTACACATCTATGATAAATAATTTCTAGATACGCAATACCTATCCTTGAATATATTGTATAGCTATTGTGCCAATTCCTATGAGTATCTAGTGTATACATTTATGATCATTATCATATCAGCATGTATCTATTTATTCATTAATATAATCTAGATCAATGTCGCCCAGTTTCATACACACATTAGGCCATATTTATATATCACAATTTTATCATAAAATTCAATAGAAACTATCATCATTTATGTAAATATCATATATAGAATATTTTTCAAAATATATTAAAGAAATCAAGAATAAAAATTGTGGGACATACTATATTTTCCATAAATAATGGAAACCATCATAAGGGATTTTAATAAATCATACATTAACTTATAAGACAAGTGATATAAATGATTCAAAGATAATAAAAAAGTTAATAAAAAACAAATCGAATTTAATGGAGTATACTCTTTAATCCTTTTTAAAAAATTACAAAACTAGTTTTTTTTAAACATTTATTTATGAAAAATTTATTTATTATATTCTGGTTATCTGTAATCCATGTCTGAATTATCACTCACACTATAATAAAAATAAATTTTAGAATGGGTGAGCTAAAAATAAAAATATTCAAGATAATAATTAAGATAAATGAAATTAGTATACCACATTATAAAATTTTAAACTAAAATAATAATTTAAATATATATTTATTTAGTTATTTCCTTAATAATGTGAATGAAATCACAAAAATGAATGTTTTACTAACCTCAAAGACACCAAAACCATATTCATACTACCCCTTAATGAAAAAAAAAATTGGATGATTTAGATATCTATAGAGAATTAGATATATGGTTTTCCTATAATTGTAAAATATTATCGAAATCCAAGCAAGTATATGAGATCATAACCATAGATCCACCACATGATTGCTTTTTCACTTCCTCAGTAATGAATCGGTGACACCTAGTTTAATAATCCATTGGGGAGATAGGGAATATGGATTATATAAAAAGAGGAGATATGAATAATTGAAAATAAACATAAAATTATTATTGATGAATCTAATTAGATTTATGTTTTTTCATAAAATTGACCAAATTTTCCATTATTTAAAAACACTATGGTTCCTACTATGTACTAATAACTGGCCCATCAAGTAGTCGATGTCTTTACTAAAAACAATTTTGAAAATATTTGATATAATTTGGTAGTCATGGATCTATTTTTTACATTCACCCATTATTCTACCTTCAAAATTTTCTATATTTTACTCCCATCTATTATAAGGAAAAAATATTATTATTTTAACACTTAAATAATTTCAAATTAAAGGAAAATACTAATTTCAATATATATAGTTATTTATAAACTCCAAACTGTTAGTTTTTTTTAATAAAACTATCAGTGAGCCTCCTCAAGGAATCCACCCATACATTGATGTTTAATCTCCACTTACAACTCTTATGTATTTCCAAAAATTCCCATATTTTCATTATAAAAACAAAAAATCAATTATGTTACCAATTAAACCTTTATAACATAAATAATTATGTTGATAGGGTGTTTGTTATAGGAACCACTAGTTTATAATAAAATATCACTACGTAAAATAATATAGGAAGGATCATATATGAATATACTCATTTATAAATTGTGAAATATGTTGTGTATCTCAAAAAAATATTAGAAGTAAAGAAACCCACTATGTGGTTTCATCTAAAAAGTATAGAATCTAAAAATACTCATCGAGTATCAGAATCAATATTTCATGATTTCTTATATTATAGTATTGAAATCAATCATGAACATAATCAAATATAAGTATAGAACTAGAAATTTAAATCATTCATGTTTCAATGTTTTCAATAATTTATAGTAATTAGTGGTAATTATATATTTTTTTGGTCTCAAAATGTTATTTCGGGAGTTTTACATGATTTAGGTTGTGATTTTTTCCATTAGGAGGCAATTTGATAAAACTTTTAAAAGGTTGGAATTTTCTTAATGGAAAAATTAGATGAAATTGAATTCATATTTATTTATTTTGGAAACTAACATTATATAAATTATTTTTATAAAATAATTAATATGTATTATTGAGATATTATTTGAGGTGGTGATGACATAGAATATTAGAAGAATAAAGTCATATATTTTATAAATATTCATGTTAGGTCTAGATAGTGGATTAATTTGGTTTTAATATGGGATTTCAGTATGTTATATGGAATGAAATAAAATTAATGATATATGGTTTTGGAATTTATGAAACGAATGGGGGATAAAATATAGGATTTATGGTGGGATTATTATTTAATGAAAAAAATTATTTTCTATTTACCATCTCTATATTCTCATATCAATAGAATCCTTGTGAACCATTATGGTTTGATTAATCATATAATGTATAAGAAAGTATAAAATATATATGAATGGTTATTAGAGGATCATGCATCAATATTTTGAAATTTCAGTGGGTGATTCAATATTATCCTTTCCTTACCAATATCTAAGGATCTATAAAAAATTATGATTTAAGAAAAATTAATATCAATTCATAGAAGTAAATATGTTGTAGATTTAAATTTTGAATGTTTAATGAATATAATTATTATTATTTTGAATTAAAATTCATGGAAAATATTTTCACCGAATATAAATTTTTTTATAAGGGATTATCAATGGGAATTGATAAATTATTGTAATGAAATGAAAAAATTTATGAATAAAATAATTATATAACAACATATTTTAAATTTATAAATGTGGAAGTAGATCACTAGTATCATTAATGGTGGATGTGAATATAAAAATCATGAATAGGTATTGATTATTTGGTTATCATTTTTTTTGTATTATTAATTGTTTTTACAACATATATTTATCTATATATTTGTATATGAATAAATTTAAAATTTTAAAATTCCCTATGTTGATTTTTCATCCCATAATAATGAAATGTAGTAGAAAATAATTTAAATTGAATGATGGGTAGATTTAAAACTATTTTTATGGGTCATTCAAATATGAAAAGTGGGTCATAGAACTCCTTTGGAAAATTTCCTAAAGTATTATTGATAGAAAATGTTAATGTGGTGGTGAGTTACATGGTGATTTGTGACATAGTCAAAAGCTATTCCCACATTTTTAAATATAGGAGAATCAATAAGTAAGATACATTTTGTTGGTGTTAATATTTTATGGGTAGTTACACTTTGACACATAATCATTATACATACTGAAAGTTTATTTTAAACCCATGTATATTGGATAATTTGATTATTTGATGGGTTGATAGTGTTGGTTATATTCAAATAATATTAAAATATCAAGATAAAAATCTGAATTGTTAATAGGTGAAGGCTAAAATATAAGAAGGGTGATAGATTATGTGTCTTATTTTACAGATAAGTTTTGTTATATGATCAATATGTTATATTTTTATGTTATTTTTATTATAGGATTTTCGGAATATTATAGATGAAGTGAATTACTCTATTTGATATGAATGATGAAATACATATTTCAAAACATGATATATATGTATTTGGAGTAAATATATCCCCCAGTAGAATTTTATATGAGGAGGCATGGTAGGTAGAATAAATGGTATGGGTGACATATATCTATTTATGATACAGGATAACGATGAAAATGTTTTTCTAGTTATATAAAAGTAATTTGTGATACATGATGATGAAGATAATGATAATGAATATGAGGGTGGTTATAATAATGCGGATGATACAGTTAACCATAGTGGATATGGGATATATAATGGGGTTTATGTAGGATGATAAGGGGAGAGTCATTGCTGGTGTACACTAGGTAATACAGTTAAATTCATTAATGGTGGATATCTTCCCAACTAATACAAGTTGTGGGGGTAGGAGTTCCTAATATTGGTCACTCAGAAAACCAACATATTTTTCTAAGGGTGGATAATAGACCAAAAAATGGATATATTCATGGAATAACCTAACACAGTGTAACTAATTATTTTCGGAGATATTGTAGATTGTTCATTATTGTTGTATAACTAATTAGAAACAGGGATATTAAATCATTTTATAAAAGGCTAAATAACAACATTGTGTTAGTGATATTTTTTTCTTATCCTTATGGGTAGATAGAAATATGAAGATATGATATTGAGTAACATATGGATGGAAATTTTATTGGTTATTATATTCGGATATATAATAGTTATTACATAGTGATGGTTAGGTAATGATATTTGATGAGTTAGTGTTGCAGTTGGGAAATTAAAATGATCATATGGTAAAAATGGAGTTGTTTAATTGTCATCATTATAAGATATGGTTATTTATTTATTATTTATATAATAATTATATACATTGATTCATTCAAAATCATAATTCACATGAAAACATGAGTGTTTTAAATAGAAACATGCTGATTATAGTTATATGTACACCACCACACTTTATATACTTTTTCAGATTATACAAAAAAAATTGGTTTTTAAGTAGATAGAGCTTACCTTTGGGAAATGGAGAAGTATTTGAGGTTGTTGTTTCATTAAATCGTTTAAGAGTGGGGAACCCATCTATAGATTATATTTTGGTTAAATAAGGAAAAGATTTATTTTTTGATATATTTAAAAAGGTTTTGAATTATCTAAGATGAAATGATAAATCTATTTCATATGCTAAGTATGAATAATAATTTGGTTTTGTTGAATGGAAAAACTAGTATAACATGTTCTAGTAAATATACCTTAAATTTTATGATTATGGTGATCATATATATAGAGACTAAAAAAACCAATATTGGATGAACATACACTATTTTTAATATGTTGAAATGAGTTTTGAAGTAGCTGGAAAGAGGTTAATGAAGATCTGAAACAAAATAACTGGAGAAATGATCCAATATTATGGAAACCATAAAATCTATGATCTTAAATATTTTCATTGTAGTGTATCTATAAAATATAAATCCTATCAATTGGATGATTATAATATTTTTTTTGATGGTTAGAGTTATCCTGAGGGTGAATATAGAAGATTTGTGGAGGTTCCCATATCAGACTACTGGTGGTCATGGCATGGTGGGACACCTTGGTAATTTTATTAATTTAAAAAAAATATGTAATTAAGTTGTGTTTGTAATATGTGAATTATAATATTGTAGATAAGTGATGAAATTCATTTTTATCATAAAGGAACATATACTATATTTTGGATGATGAATACAGTCATAGCATGGATCGGGAAACCCTGATATTGGTGGTTTCAAAATGGGAAGGGGTTCTTATCCATGACTTGGATTATAAAATTTCACAGAGGAAATTTTTATAGGTAATGATAGGAATCCCAAATTAGATATTTTAGATTCCATATTCAAAGGCATCAGTAAAAAAATAAAATGGGATTAAAATCATGGAAGACATAGTGGCTATAAAATTGAAGGAAACACCCATCACTAAGAATGCTGGAAATAATTTTTTTTAAATGGGGTAGACTATTAACACCATATAACGGCATTTAATATATAATTTTAAACAATTAAATGTGAAAAAATGAGTTACATCCTCACTGTGGTTGATGGGTAGTTTCTAAATATTTCACACACACACACACACACAGATATATATATATATATATATATGTGTGTGTGTGAAATATATTATATACTATAGATTTGTATAGAATATGTACTTGGGATAATTAAAATGGGTCATTAATAATATCAAAAACATCTTAGTGTATTATGAAAAAAATTAACATGGATTTTAGAAGCATTTTATTAATCATTGATATTACATATAAACAGGTTTGAATAAAAGAGACCACTTATTTAAAAATTCATGTGATTTTTATAAAATCAATATCTGAAGAAAAATAATCATTATTATTCTATGAATATAACTGTGGCATGGAATGAAGAAGAATTTTTATGATAATGAAAAACTCAATATTAACTCTAATATATAATGATGACGAGTATAAAATAGGATACCCTGAATTTATTCATGAGATAACACATGTGGGCCGAAGGAGAAATAGAAGGACTATAAATCATTTAACTGTTATGAGGTGATAAATATGAGATGGAGATTATAATATTGTTATATTTTTCAAGCATATGAGAGAGTGAAAAGTAGAAACAACTTCATATGATAAAGGATACCAATATATAATCAAGAGATGAAATAAGGAAAGTAATTGATGATGTTGATCATCTAAATAAGAGTACATGAAAAAAATAGACCAACCTAAAAACAGTATAAATAATGTGAATTTGATTAAGATATTTTTAATGAATATGTGTAAGACCATAGAAGAATAATTTTGAGAAAGTATCAATACCCAATTAGAATATTTCTTTATGTATTTAAATAGATTTAATCCACTATAATGATCATATATAATAAACCCATTAGGAGGTATAAAATGATTTGAATTGCAGCCATGAATTTTAATATTTTTTATATCATTATTTTCTAGATATTTTTTCCTCATTTACTCAATTTGTTATATAGTCAAACTTTTATGTCTCGAATATCATCCCATCCCTTCGAAGGAGTATGATCTTATATTAAGGTAGAACACTATAAACAACTTATGTTTTTTTAATTTTTTTGTTAATTGAGTAAGGCTATGCGGCATGATAAAGATCGCATAAAACATTAACTAGTTTGATATGAAAAATTGAAACATAATACATTCCTAAAATAAATGGATCATTGAATCACCCCTCCCCCTCTCACTGATCTACCCAAACCTTGAAACATCAAATGGTATCAGTGCTAACAATGTTACCCAATAAAATATATGATTTAGAACAATTAATAATCATATAAAATCTAAATCCTATAAATAATATAGGTTTTCTAACTTTTTAGTAAGGTTGTTTCTTTGTTGAAATATCCAAATTATTCAATGTTTTCAATCATAAGGACTTGAGATAAATCATACTACAACAGTTGTATTTACTCAACTTGGAAGTGATTCTACCATGAAATATACTAATAAAATAAATCTAAAAGTGGTTGGAATGTATAATAATGTTATCCTATATTTATTTTTTGATAAATACTACCCTGTGGTTTTGGGATTAAAAATATCCAAGGCGATGTGGGAGAATATTAAGAATATATATGATGGAATTTTTATGATTGAAGAACCCATATATAACATTAAAAAAATAACATTGATGAAATTTTAACAAAAAAAGATATGGATATATATATTTATATTTTTTCAAGTATAATATGATATTCAATCTTCTCATAAGATTCTAAGATAATTTGAATGATTCATCTTTTTAAAAAAATATGAAAAAAAAATTAAAGTCATAATTTTTAACATAATAAATAATCAATTGAGTAGATATGATAACTATCTCTTGATGAGGTACACAAAAATATTCTAAACTATACAATGATGAATAATTATATCTTCAAAAATAATTTAAAAGTGGAAATATAATTCAAATATTTGAAATAATGAAATTCCAAGGGGAAGATGTTTGAATATGATAGAGATTCAAAAAGGGATGTTGTAATAAGTACGAATCCAATGAATTATTTGTCGATTATATTCATGAAAATACAAATAGGGGGAGGGAAATAGAATTATATTATTTATATTAAATTATTTAATGTTTTAATCATTATTCAATTTCAAATTTATTTCCCTATGAATAAATTCAATAAAACCAAATGTGGTGGTAGAGAAGAGGACATCTCTAAAATAAAAACTAAAATAATCGAGATGAGTAAAATTATTGAATAAAAATTCATCTGGAAAATATAAAAAATATATAATGATATGGAATTAAAGTGAAGATCCTTCATCATGGATTGACTCAAAAGGTTTAAGTACCACTAAATATCAATAAACTATCATATATAATGCTAAAACCCCTTAAGACACGTAAAAAAATTATGAGGGGAAACAATAAATCTACAATGAGCACATATAGTGATATAAACTAATAGAATTTATATGGATAAACACTAATCTTAAGAAAAGTGTCAGGATACTAGAAAAATAATATTAAAAAATAAGGATGATAAAAATAGTGAAATAAATAGAATTATTAAAATTTCTAATTTGAAAATAGAAAAATATGATAACTACAAGATGTTAAAGAAATAAAATATGGAAAATAAGAAAAACTACATGACGCTTAATCTTGGATTCTTAATAATAAAACCACCATAACGAAAAAGAGAGTAGAATATGAGATATCCATGTATGTTATATCTAAATAAATGAAATCATAATAGATGAACATCTATAATTAAAAGGTAAAATTTGATATTATGTTCTTTGGTGAAATTGAATCTATTTAATCTATATGTTTTGAATATAAAATTAAAATAGTAAGAGTTCATGATGTTTTATGTTATAAAAAAATAACACTTAAACCAATTATATATATATATAGGTATCTTGGGAAGGGTAAATTTTCCCAAAATTGATGAGAATTATAGGCTATAGTGTATTCAAACATTAATTTTTTTCTAATAATAATTTAATCAAATTAATAAAATATGGAAATTTAAAGTATATTATTTATTTTTTGGAAAATATCGACATAAATCAGATATTTTATTTTATTAAATGTCACTTCAACCATATTATCATTAAAAAATGGTGGAAAATATGGAAAATAATAAATAAGTATGTGCTAAATATAAATATTCATTTAAATAATAAGTTTATGTTAGAAAAATAAATTGGTATTTGTACCCCCAAAAAATTTGATATATTAGAATAAACCTATGGAAGATAAAAAATCAAGGTCATAGTGCAGATGTATTAATGAAAAATCTTCTAATAACGAGATAACAAGATTCTAAGGAAAATAAAAATAAAAATTTAATGGGTAAATATAACCATTCTAGTAATTGTAATTTCTTTAAAATAAAAGAGACAAAGAGATACCAAAAGATATTTGTGATAATGTTATACTAGAATTTTTAAAATAAATGCATTGAGTTATATTTGTAAAATCTGAGAAAATAAGAACAAACTCGATGAATATTTCAATAATACAACCAGTGCATTTTAATGATATAATGAAAAAATTAGAATTCTTTAAATTTGATTTTTATTTTATGTATCATAACTAAAAGATTACACACAATATCGAAACTAAAATGATAAAAAAGACCATGTGTCTCATAAATTCCTATAGTATAAAATTAAGAAAATATGGCATTGAGATATGTATAAGAGTTTATGGTTTACGAACTAGATGACACAATATGATAAGAATCTATTAACGCCTTTTTCATAATTAAGTAATAGGTAATCCTCTTTTTATTAATTCATTATTTTTATACAAACATTCAATTAATTGAAGAGTAAAATATTAAAAGTGATTTTGATGGGGTTTTAACTATTTTACAATAATATTGGAGTTCCACAACTTGGATAATATTAGCGACCATGACAATGGGAAAAGTTCTTCCCCTATGGAGGATCTGTTATGTTGAAGAATTCAACAAAAGTATTTTTTTGTATCAATATTGAATATAAAAATCATCTATGGAAATTAAAAAATTTGGTAGATAACCACTCTCTAATCATTATTAGTAATCATTTAAAACATTTATCAAGGATGAGTGGATGATGAGAAAAATAATGGGGTGTAATAGGTCATTCAATAGAATATTTATGAGGTATCTATTGAATATGAGGGTTTACAATGTTTTCTCAGAAATTTTTATATAGATATATAAATATGAAAATCTTAATTGGTATCACATGTTGATCCAATAAATGGAAATAATTATTATATATGTTTATTAACTATCATTTTATAAACTATTTTATCTCATGTTGAATTATATTTGAATGGTTAGTGTGTTAATACTAAGACATATCATATTTTATACATATCTCAAAAATATTCAATCGCACTATAATTCATACTAAATGTTGGAGAAGAAGTTTTATTGAAATTATTTGCATGTGTTCAGTGGTGATGGAGATTATTCCTTATATTACCTTTGAATTTAGCTTCAATAAGGTGTAGAAGAAAAAATAAAACATATTAACAAAAATATTTGTAGTTATTAATGACAAACAATATGGGAGATATTTAATATCCCAATTATCTTTTTTATTAATTTTTAATAAGTATTAATTTTATTGTGAGAATGTTGTCAATATGTGTTTTTAATTGAAATGAAATGATGAAGAGGATTCCAATTATATGTAGTAAAAGGATGTTAATGGTGGTTCATGGATCAACATTCAGGACATGATCTAGGAAAACAATATTAAATGTGTTTTTTATGGAGTAAAGCATCATAGATAATAATTAAAAAAAATTCTAGATGAATATACGCTATATAAAAGAGTCTGGATTGGGTTTGGAGCAAGATGGAAAGATGAGACTGTATAACTTGAAAAAAATGATTGAAAATTTATCCATCCTTATAAAATTCACATGAGGTAGGAACATCGATTTTGGGGTAGTGGGTAGAATCAAACAGAACTATCTTAGGTAGTGTAATATTAAAAGATTTCTTCTGATGGTTCCTCCTAGACTATAGAAGAAAACATCTGTTGGTCGGAGAAAAACAGGAAGGATGGAAAGAGGGGGGGTGAATTGCCTTTTAAAAAAAGATTAACAAATTAAAATCAAAGTTAAAAATGCAGCGGAAAGAAAGAAGGCAAGACACAAAATTGATAACAGAGTTCGGCCAAAACCCGGCCTACGTCTCCACTCCCAACTAAACCGTTGAGAGATTCTACCGCTTGCTTTTCAATGGTTTTAGCAAGAAACCCACTAGGCTTTGAGGTAGCACTAGAACCTATTACAGCTTGCTTTTGGTGGTTAAGAAAGAACCCACTTGCTTTTAATGGTTGAGCAAGAACCCACTAGCCTTCTTACAGGTGAAGGCTAGCTCACCTATGACACAAGCCTTTTAAAAGGAAAGGCTTGAAGAAACCTCTTCACACCTTAATGGTGATGTGAAACCCAAAAGAAAGAGGGATGAAGAAAGATTTTGGGGTTTGTAGGCACAAACCCAATTTTAAGCTAAAAAAAAAATAAAACACTAAAAACCGTGATTGGGAGAAGCCTTGGGTGCCTTTGATTGATTGATGATGTTGAATGACGCTTCCAAACTTCTTTGAAGGAGCTCCTTGGATGTGGAAGTTGTTGGAGCAAGGTGGGTTCCTTGAAGGAGGTCCGCCGGAGGTACGCCAAATGATGGAAAATGTGTCCGTTGGCTTGGTATATGATCTGGGTGGTGTCTGGGGCTTCCTTGGCCTTTATTTATAGGCAAGGAACCCTTTGGGGGCCTTCGGAGCCGTTGGAGAGGTCTTCGGAGCCGTTGGAGGCCAAAAGAGGGTTGACTGGTCAAAGCCAACGGCTAGTTTGACTGGGCTACCGGCTGGCCGGTACAGCTCCACCGGCTGGCCGGTGCCTTGGCAGAGGAGAAGAATTTTGGTCCAGGCTCCACCGGCTGACCGGTGGAGGAGCCACCGGCTGGACGGTGGGGAGACAGTAGCTGGCCCATTGGTCTGGGTGCCACCGGCTGGCCGGTGACAGAGCCACCGGCTGACCGGTGGAACCTGGCAGTGGGCAATGCCTCTGCCAGGTCCACCGGCTGGCCGGTGCTATCACACCGGTTGGCCGGTGGACTGAAATTCAGTCCACTTTTAGATGCTTTCTTGGGCCATTTTTTTGGCAACCTTGTGCCTATTAACAAAAACACTTGAAACAAGGTTAAACACATATGAAAGTGATTGTGATCATGAAAATCAAAGAGCGAGGGGAACGAGAGGTACAACAATCTCCCCCTATTTTGATGATCACAATCACCAAAACAAAAAATGTAAAAACCTAAATTAAAGGCATTCTTTAATGAATAAAAAGAAATGTAAAGCAAAGCATGATCAAAAAGGTTTCTCCCCCAATCAAACAAGAAATTTCTCCCCCTTTGTGATTATCAAAATAGAATGGGGAATAAAACTTGATTGAGGGAAAGGGTTTGAAAAACTAGATATGAGAATTGAAAAATCAATTGAGATTTTTGAAATTGAAATGAAAATTTGAATAACAGTTTGAATTGAATGTTTTGAATCAAAAACCATTTGAAATTTGAAATTTGAAACCAAATGAAATTTTTGAAATTCAGAGTTTTGAATCAAAAATGAATTTAAAAAGAAAAATGAATCGAAAGAGATTTTTGAATTTAAGAAAATTTCTCCCCCTAAATAAAACAAAAGATCATCGGGGAAACGAAACTATTTTTGGCCCGGAGAGACTCGCCAAAAGGGATTTTTCAATCCAAATTTGTTTCATGGCGGGTCTTCTCCTATAAAATTCGTCCGAAAAGTAAATAGATTTAGGTATACCATAACGGGAATTTTTGCAATCACATTCATAAATTAGGTGCCTGGGTTTTTTACAATAATTGCAAAATTTATAACTAGAGCTCCCCCTTACAAAAACAGTGGGTGCATGGGAGGAGGAGGCTTGGTTGGTATAGCCAAGTCCTTGAGTGGTCCTAGAAACCCTTTGAGAACCCAATAATTTGGTCAAATTTTGTTCACCTTGGGTGAACTTGGCTAAGGATTCTCTAAGGTACTTGATGGTTGATTCCAAAGAATCAACATTTGGGAAATTTTGGATTTTAAGGAGAGTTCCTCCTTCTCTTTGAGAAGTTGTTCTTTTTCGGAGGAAAGTTTTTTGAAATTCTTTTTCAAAGAAACAAATATAGAAGAAAGTTCATGAAAACCATTTTCTAATTGGTCTCTAGCATGTTGGAGTTCTTCATATGATAAATGATTGAAAGAATTAGAAGAACTACAGGAGGAAGAAGAGGAAGAGGATGATGATACCTCATGTTTTTCCATTAGGCATTTTGTACCTTGGTCGCTTGAGGAGGAGGAGGAGGAGGATGATGATGAGGTGTCACTCCATGTCGCCTTGAGGACCTTTTTCTTTCCTTTTTCCTTTTGCGTGGACCGTTTTTTGTTGAGTGGGCAATCGGGCTTGTAATGCCCTTTTTGGCTGCACCCGTAGCATTTTACCTTGGGCTCGGATCTTGCGGTGGGTTCTTGCTTTCGCGCCTTGTGAGATTTATTCTTCTTCCTGTTCTTCTTCATAAATTTGTGCATTGGGCGGGCGAGATTCTCCATTTCCGAGTCGCCGCTTGATGATGAAGAAGATGAAGATGATGAGGAGGAGGAGGAGCTTACTTCTTTTTGTACCTTGAGGGCGATGTTCTTTGGTGTCTTGATTGGTGTTCCCTCCTTTTGAGCTTGCCTCCTCATTGTGATCTCGTACGTCATTGGGGATCCGATGAGCTCTTCGACCGGCATGTTCTTTACATCCTTAGCTTCTTGGATAGCCGTCACCTTAGGTGCCCATGGGCTCGGAAGGACCCATAGAATCTTCTTGACCATTGCTTCAGCTGAAACATCATCACCAAGAGATTTTCTACCATTGCAAACGTCAGTGAAGCGTGTAAATATTTCAGAAATGGACTCATTTGGATGCATGGAAAAGCTTTCAAAATCTTGTCTATACATGTCTAACCGAGTATCCTTAACTTTGTTAGTGCCCTCATGGGTCACATCCAATAGTTTCCAAATTTAATGAGATGAGGTGCAAGTGGAAACTCGGTTGAACTCATTTCGGTCAAGGCCGTAATGTAGAGCGTTCATGGATTTGCCATCAAGCTCAAAGTTTCTAATATCGGCGGGTGTCCATTTGGATTCGTCGGGGGTAGACAAAGTATAACCTTGCATGACAATTTTGTAAATAGGATATCCTATGCTTCTTAAAAAAGTGATCATGCGGGTTTTCCAATAATTATAGTCGGACACATCAAAAAATGGAGCACGACTCAAAGAAAAGCCTTTGGGGGGGAAAGAAGTGGATGCCATCACAAAGGATCTTTGAATTTGTAACCGGTTAGGGTATTACACAAATTTTGCCTCTGATACCAATTTTTGGTCGGAGAAAAATGGGAAGGATGGCAAGAGGGGGGGGGGTGAATTTCCTTTTAAAAAAAGATTAACAAATTAAAATCAAAGTTAAAAATGCAGCGGAAAGAAAGAAGGCAAGACACAAAATTGATAACGGAGTTCGGCCAAAACCCGGCCTACGTCTCCGCTCCCAACTAAACCGTTGAGAGATTCTACCGCTTGCTTTTCAATGGTTTTAGCAAGAAACCCACTAGGCTTTGAGGTAGCACTAGAACCTATTACATCTTGCTTTTGGTGGTTAAGCAAGAACCCACTTGCTTTTAATGGTTGAGGAAGAACCCACTAGCCTTCTTACAGGTGAAGGCTAGCTCACCTATGACACAAGCCTTTTAAAAGGAAAGGCTTGAAGAAACCTCTTCACACCTTAATGGTGATGTGAAACCCAAAAGAAAGAGGGATGAAGAAAGAGTTTGGGGTTTGTAGGCACAAACCCAATTTTAAGCTCAAAAAAAATAAAACACTAAAAACCGAAATTGGGAGAAGCCTTGGGCGCCTTTGATTGATTGATGATGTTGAAGGACGCTTCCAAGCTTCTTTGAAGGAGCTCCATGGATGTGGAAGTTGTTGGAGAAAGGTGGGTTCCTTGAAGGAGGTCCGCCGGAGGTACGCCAAATGATGGAAAATGTGTCTGTTGGCTTGGTATATGATCCGGGTGGTGTCTGGGGCTTCCTTGGCCTTTATTTATAGGCAAGGAACCCTTTGGGGGCCTTCGGAGCCGTTGGAGAGGTCTTCGGAGCTGTTGGAGGCCAAAAGAGGGTTGACTGGTCAAAGCCAACGGCTAGTTTGACTGGGCTACCGGCTGGCCGATACAGCTCCACCGGCTGGCCGGTGCCTTGGCAGAGGAGAAGAATTTTGGTCCAGGCTCCACCGGCTGAACGGTGGAGGAGCCACCGGCTGGCCGGTGGGGAGACAGTAGCTGGCCCATTGGTCTGGGTGCCACCGGCTGGCCGGTGACAGAGCCACCGGCTGACCGGTGGAACCTGGCAGTGGGCAATGCCTCTGCCAGGTCCACCGGCTGGCCGGTGCTATCACACCGGTTGGCCGGTGGACTGAAATTCAGTCCACTTTGAGATGCTTTCTTGGGCCATTTTCTTGGCAACCTTGTGCCTATTAACAAAAACACTTGAAACAAGGTTAAACACATATGAAAGTGATTGTGATCATGAAAATCAAAGAGCGAGGGGAACGAGAGGTACAACAACTTCTATTTTGGGGAGACTCCAACAATGGTGGACAACATTTATTAGAATTGGGTGGTTACAAATGAGTTTAATGATTGGATTTTTAGATGTATATCTAATGAATTATGGGGTGCACATAGTTAATGTCTGATATAAGATTAATGTGAAGCTGACTACTATTCAAAAAAATGTCTATGATAGGTATTTAGGAGGATTATTATGGACACACCATGGAGTAGGGATAAAAAAAATATTGTGGTCAAAATAATATCAAGAGGTTTTTCTCCTTTTTGTGGAGCTTATCATTTCCCACATGGAATTCTTATATGGTTAATAAGGAATCCCAACATGTGTATTGTGGATTTTTTGTTCAAAAATGTCAGTAAAAAATGTAAAAATAATGAGAGTCACAGAACACATGTAGGTTCAAAAATGGACTTAAAGTAATTTATGTGATTATGGTTAAAATTATAATTAAATTATGGGATTACTATGTACACCTTATCAATGTAGTTAGTGATTTATGTGACAAATTTTCCAATTAAAAAAATAGAGACATGTCTATTCTTCGTTTTATGTCATGTTGTAGCATTTTTCATCAATATGGGGAAAAAGATAAATACTATTTATTTTTGGTATAATATGAATATGAGATAATTCATATATATCTTGATAGATGTCTTGGGTTTCCCAATGATGTAAATGAAATTTTTTTACAATCTTCTTTGAAAATTTTGAGGAGGAATTAAAACTATATATCTAAAATTTAAATAAAATATATCTCTTGTTTATTGGAGAATGTCATATTTCAAAAAAATTGGAGTCTTAATATTTATATTTATTCAATGAATATATGTATTACAATAAATGAATAATTTTGTTTAGTCTTTCAAGATAGATTTTATATTGCATCAAAGGGAAACCCCAACTATATTCTTGAGAACATATTTTTTCATAGTAGAAGGGATAGATGGAATATGATACCTTTAAATTATATAATCAAGAGGTAAAGGATTTGGAAATTCATTAAATTTTTTGAATATACAAAGAAAGTTAAATGTAGGAACTTCTTCTTATGACTTTTGATGTCATTTTATCATTATGGGATCTAGTAATAAAGGATGAGTGATTCAATAGATAATTTGGATGGCATTTAATAAAAAAGAACAAGGAAGTCAAGAATTTCTTATTATGATATATGAGACGTCAAAGACCCAATCAAAGATGTTTTTGGAATAATAATGAATAATTACCATGAGGATGTATAAAGAAACCATCCGGGGATGGCCGTATTATTTTTAGGATAAATTTTCCTTTTGATGGAGCCAGTATAAAGTGAATATTTTCTGGTGTCTACTCTATTCACATGAGTCTATGAAATAATGTTTATTGTATACCATGATTATTTAGATATTGAATTTCGTATTACTTGAGAAGTTTTTTGTAAAAATATTGGACTCATTACTAAAACCTAAATTTTAAATGAGTAGGCTCTCACATTGAGTTTGAACAAAGTAAATTACATTTGTTCTAGATTTAATTTACTAGATTACTCATTTAGGGTGGAGAGAAACAACAAAGAGAGGAAAAGTCTTCAAAAATAAACATTGGATGAATTGAAAGATAATAAACTTATAAAATAAATGGACCACTGATTTACACTCACTTACTCTATGGTTTCACCATACTTGGGAAATTCATTGGGTAATAGAGGAGTTTATATGATTATAATTTTTTAATATATTTGATCATATTGGTTTGACATGAATTGAATTTATATACCTTAACCAGACATCATTTTTGGGAAATAAATTAAATTTTCAAGATGATGTTGTGTTTCATTTATAAAAGTATATATATAGACAAATATACCCTGGTTCTTACATTAAAAACCATTTTCTATTAAGGGTTGGACAAGACGGTCATACATTAACTTTTGTAGATCAATTAAATTCCACATGATTGAAGGTTTGGATATAATTGTATCAAAATTAGTGGATATAATTTAATGTTTTAAGAGGGAACTGGTGATGATTTTATGGGTTACAAGGAAAAGTTATTACTTGAAATGGAAATATGAATTGAACTAAAGAAACTAGGTGGATGTATAAGGGATCTTATGATCAAATAGACAATTCTATAACATGAACATAATGACTTATGGAGAAGTATATTTACTTTAGCATCTCTTGGTAAGTCTGGAATCATGTGTCTTATTATTTTAAATCAATATAATTATGGGGGTTTTGTTCTTGGTGTGATAGTACATGTTGGTTAGTTGTGTGTTTAGATATTCCATATATATATCCTTGGTATTAGATTAGTTTATTTGTTTGTAGTTATGATAGTTATTTGATTCCATCGATAGGTCTATTGAAGTGAACTATAGCATGAACTATAGGTTGTGCATCAAATGGTGGCCATGGATTATAGATATTCTTGGAATATATCGTTGAGTAGGTTCTCAGAGAAATGTATACCAATATATCATGTAAACATCACTTGTAAAGAGAATGAAATTTTTTTGAAGAGTTTGAGAATACCTTTTAGCTAATCTAAACATGATATTTGCATCATGGCCCTATAATGATTAGTTTTATATGAGTTTTAGTGTGGTAGTGGTGGAATATGATTTTGAAATATATTGATGTGTTAATGACCAGATAAATTTTTTTGGGAGGTTTAAAAAAAATAATATCGTATATTTTTTTGCTAAAAAATTAATCTGTCTTACTGGTAATTGAAAGAGGAAGTTATCTTGTTTGGTGGTTTATTATTTGGTTTGTATAATTTTTTACTTATTCGTATACTTTTATAAATGATTAGATTTTTTAGAGAGAACATTATTTTTTTATAAATATTTGAGGATAAATATCGAGAGGGCTTTTGGAATCCTGTAATGAAATGATTTAATAGAGGTATAAGAAAAGGATGAGAGAGTGGATAATTTATGTACTGGGATTAGATCATTATTAGGAATTATATAGTATGTAATTTCTCAGGATGTATTTAGAAATGAATGTTCTATATTTTAAATGTAATTAAAAGTTATTCAATGCAATATAATTCAATTATCAACATGATCTCATTTTATGAGTTTTGGATTTATGCAACTATTTGATATATCATAGAACATTTGATGTTTCTACTATGGTGGTGAACATTATCACCATGTTTTATTCAAAAAAAAATTCCACTTATAATTGTAATGGGAATACTGTGGAAATTTATGGAACTCCCCCATCATCTTCTTCCAGCTCATTAACAAAAATTTCTTTGGAAACAACCTAATAGATGATTATTGTTACTCAAATATATGTGTGTTTCTGAAATTTTATTTCATGGATGATCTCAGTATATATATGTATATAGAGGAGTTAGATATAAGTAATAGGGATGATAAATAGAAGAATCGTATATAGGAAATCTCTTCTCTATATGAGTTCAATAAGTGGAGGGGACAGAGTTTATTTGAGGTATGATTTATATTTAATACACTCTTTATTATGTTATTACTAATATTGGTGTCATATATTAATTCATAACTCCTTTTCTAGTTTATAGTAAATTAATTTTTATTGAAAATATTGAAAAGCTATTAGGGATCCCAACTCCGGGGGTGGTAGAATGAGGTTGTTTGAAGAGTGATTTTGCGATCTTGTTATTTGGTGAGATAGATTCTATTATAACTAGGATTGTTTATATACCTATCCATATGAATGTAACATCAGTATATATTTGTTTAACTCCATTTAATATTTGGTTAATTTTCAATTATGGTTGGTGACTATCTCCTACATGGATGTTGATTGGATGATGTTTATTTGTAAAGATATTTCTATTTTGGAAAAAGGTAGATTGAATTTCATAATATTATATCTCAATTGGATTGAATAAGTACTTTTGAAACAGATTATTATTTCTAGATTTTTTTCATATTTTGGAAAAATTATATTGATGTATATCGAAAAGAGGTTATGAGTTTTCCCTAGAGGAAATAATCTGAGATTGTTATAGATCATTATATAGGTGTTTCCCCTATTGATATGGAATCATATAATATTGTTTGGATATTGAATCAGGAGTTGAGGATTGTGATTGATGATTTTTTATTACGAAACATTATATTCCATATTATATCTCTAAGGGATTCATTAGTGTCATTTATAAATAAGACAGACAGTATACTGATATTTTTGTTAAAATTCTGATTATTAAATCTATAATCAATAAAGAAACTCTATCTTATTATTATAATTGGTGATTTATGATACCATTAAAAGGTTTGAATCTGTTTTAATTATAAAAATTTATGAATTTTATATATTTAAGCGATGGTTAAGGATAAAGACACACCTAATTAATAATTATTGTATTTTTATGATAACTTTAAATCATTAGAAATTTTTTATATTTTTCAATGACAAATTTTTGTTTCTATGGAATATTGATGCAGTGTTTCAACCCTATCTTGATAATTTTGTATTTGTATTCAATGAAAATGTTTTGTTATAATAGAAAATTGTGGAAGACATTATAGTCCATTTTACAATATTGTTATAGTTTCTCGAGGAACACTAATTGTATGGATATATATCTAAGTGCTTGTTGTAGACAAATGAGGGGATTGTTAAATTTCATTTACTCATGATAGTGTTAAAATGGACCCAATATTGATTCAGGTCATTTTTACATGGAATACACTGGATAATGATTCTAATATAAGGATTTAATTTATCTTCGTTGGATCATATAGATGTTGTGTACCGGGTTTTCTTAGATTATTGACTGTATTGTCAACTTTTATTAATAGTGGAATTGATATTTATTATAAATAATAGTATCAATATAGTTATGAATATTTAAGGTGAAATTAATGACTTCATTAGATCTTAAATTACCCAATGAAGTAATTCATTATGTGTTATATGTTGATGCATCCCACAAAGGATATATATGATTCATTATATAATATATAACATTCATTTATTATGGACCTATGTATTATTTCATCAGAAATGTAATAATGATACCCATGATTTAGGGCATGTGGATTTGGTGTTTTTGATTAATCATGTGAAAAATTATTTTATATAAATTTTTTATTCATTAAACAAATCAAAAAAAATGTGTGTTGTATATTTCCTCATAATGGTTTTACATTTATAGAATATTATGTGTGTTAAATTTATTTAATATTAAGATTTATAATAACATATTCTCTTGTAGAGGATTATGTTATGGCTTATGATTTGATTTGGAAGTATTATTTTTGAGAATATTCATTTCTTATACATGTAAATGAGAAGATATAAAATCATTAGCACCTATTAAACATGATTTTGATGATTTTAATGAGTGATAATGATTGTAAAAAATAATTCATACATCTTCATTGGTGTGGTAGGTGGAGGAGTGATTCTTTTGATAAATCATGTTAAAAGCATAAATCCCTCGACCACAGTACCCTGGAGCTAGTGCCTTACATTATTAAATTAGTATAATAACCATGGAATTCACATCCAAAAAGAAAAAAATAGTTTAGAAGCTTTGGAATACAAAATACAAACCCATGTTTTATATTACAACATCAAACATAATATAACACAATAATTCAATTAAAAATTTCTGAAAACCCCAAGATTATTTCTACAACTCATTCATAATATAAATCATCACATCCTAGGAAAAAATAAAATGTAGAAAATTGGTGAGATCAAATTATCAATAAGGTTAATTAATATCGAAGCATGGAAAATAAACATAAAAAGGATAGGTGAATAACTAAATTCAGAATCCACCAAAACATATTATCAAGAATAATATGGAAGAAAGAAATTTGTTCAAAATATTGACATAAATAATCACTTAAGGAAACATGACCCTAGATATTTTACTAGTTGAATAATCACATCGACTATCAATTACTAGTATCATAATTATGGAATTCATAATGTTGAACATATAAAACATATCATCGAGACGTCGTCTAAGACATCTGGAAGTAAATGGTTATGTCCTTATCCAAATCCATATTTTTTTTGTCTCATGAGACCTACTGATGCTTCTAAGAGACATAGCATGCCCTACCCATAAATTACTATATCAAATGAATTTATCATTTGAATGAGGTGAAACGTAAACAGCATTACATTTTAAATGTAAATAACATTCCTTGATTATTAGGGAAGATTGAAACTCTCTAAGGGTCAAGCGGTGAAAATCCTAGCCTGAGGGAGGGCGACATTGATCCAGTGGGGAAGGATGAGATTTAATTGAAAGATGAAGATCTAATAGGGCATCATGATCTCTTCAGCCTCTGTACGAAGCGGAAATCAGAAAAGTTGGTTACCAAAGACACTCTAAATCAAGGGAAAAGCTTCGTTGATGTGGCCAATCAAAATGGTGTTTTCTTCTTCATGTACTGTGATGTGAGAAACTCAGGGAGGATTATCATAAAAGGGCTCATCGCGCACGTCTCTGCGAATCAAGATGTGGTTCTGGAGCGATTCATGTAATGTAAATTCCATATTATTTCCTGGGTGATTTTTCTAGAAGGTGTTAGTCCTTAGATGTTCCATGAACATACCAATAGGATTAGAAAGATATGGGGATTTAGTGACCGAAAGATGATGTCCATGGGGAAGGGGTTCTACCATATTATCTTCCCCATTGATGAATGCAAGTAGCGTGCATGGTGCCTGGGGTCTTTTTCTCTTAATCTGGGATTTCATCAGATTCATGAGTGGGATTGGAAATTTATCCAAGCTCTGTCAGTAACACCTTTTCACAGGTATGGATACGTATTCATAAATTGAGCTGGCTATATTTGGATCCTCAAATTCCATGGGATATTGATTCTTCTATAGGGAAACCTATTAGATTGGATAGGCAGACTGATAACCCAAATTTTGGGCATTATGCTAGAATATTGGTGGAGGTTGAAATGTCTAATACATTAGTTGAGGATGTTTTTTATAACACTACATATGATAGCATCAATCGTGAGATCAGATATGAGAGGAAGCCCAAATTTTGTTTCAATTTCCACATCATTGGGAACATCCTCTCTGAATTTTATAGGAACAGAATCTGCTCATTCTGTAATATCAAGGGTCATGATGACTTACATTTCCAAGGGAAAGAAAAATATTAGGGAATCAACCCTGAGGCTTATGTGAAAAAGGTAGTGAGTGACAAGCTAGAGGTTCAAGGAGATCCACTAAAATCCCTTGATGATGTTGTTGAACATGATGATCACAGTGGTTTGGATCCCTCCAATGGTAGGAAGGATGAGGAAGATCAGGGAAGGGCTGATAAGGGGAACACACAAAATTCTGAACATGACTTTGAAAAAGTCAATAAGGATGAATCTAGTATCCAGGGATCAACGCATGATTATCTGGTACAAGACACTTTACAAGGTCCTCCAGAAGGACATGTTGATATTGGGATTCCTAGTGTTAATGAGGGATCTCCTATTACACAAGAGCCTGATAACGATTTTTAGGGAAACCTCAATAAGGCTGTACTGAACACTGATAAGTCATTATAGGAAAGTGATGAGATGGTTATGGATTTCTCCCAAGTACAATCATCAAAGGTTGCAAGGAGGAAACTTCCTCCCACCTTGACAGGACCAATCAATTGAGATAACATGTTCAGTTCCTTATCCAATTATGATGATGTTCATGAACCTACTGGAGGCTCTTCAATTGATACAGGAGGGGATAACCTGGTAGACTCAGAGAAATGCATAGCAACTGGCTATACTGGCTTATGTACTAGGCAGCGGTCCTCCCATCAATGAATGTCCTATTTTGGAATTTTTAGGGTCTTGGGAACACTCCCACAGCAAAATCCCTAAAGCACATTATCTTGACCAACAAACCAAGGCTGTTAGGCATTGCTGAACCCAGAATGAAGTTCTCTATATTGATGGCCTTAAATTGGTATACTTTGGGGAACTCATTCATTGCATCCAATCAATCTGGTAAAGAACTGGAGTCCTTATTGGTCCTAGAGCACTGTAGTGTGATGGTAGAATCCATTCAAAGGGATCAACAATCTGTTTCCCTTACTTTTTTCTTTCAATCAAATCTTTTTGTGTCACCATTGTTTATACTTTTAACTACTATATAAGAAGAAGATGCTTATGGAGGAATCTCTTGGACATAGTCGATCACATTGACATGAGATGGATAATACTTGGTGACTTTAATACAGTTCTAAGGAAAGAAGAAAAGATTGGAAGTAACTTCTGTAGAGAATCAACCAGAGAATTTTCCTTAGGTATTGATCCATGCAGGATGACTGAAGTGCCTATCTTAGGATATGATTTTACCTATAATAGATACACCCATAATGGAAGGGAGCATGTAAACTTGAAAGGTGTCTGATGCAGATGGACGAGAAATGTGAGGAAATTGAAGTGTTTGGAATGTCTCTATCCATATTGCATTTTGACCATCATACCATATTAATTGTTCTATGTTTTAGTAGTTTGAGATCAGCTCCTCTTGCCTTCAAATTTAACAATGTGTGGCTTGTTTTCCCAAGGTGTAGAGAGACTACTATAGAAGCCTGGAAAGAGGCTGTTCATGGAAGTGCTTTGCATATCCTCACTAGTAAATTGAAAATTGTGAAAGCCAAAATAAGGGAATGGAGAAAAAATTCCTTCTACATCCTTGATCATAACATTAAAGAGGCTGACTCACTTTTGTCTGAGTGTTAGAAAAGTAATATAATTCAAGACCTTCCATATCAAGAGGAGATATAGGCAGCCTCAAGGCTTGATAATCTCTTGTCTCTTAAAGAAAACCTGGCTCAAAATCAGTTCAATCTAAGATGGATGAAGGAAGGGGATAGGAACTCAAGGTTTTTTCATTGCATGCACATGGAGAATAAAGTAAGAAGGTGTCTCAAGGCTTTAAGAATTGATGATATCATGTTTACCTTTAAGAATGGAATTTCCAACTCTATGACAAGCTACTTTGAAAGGAATTATTCTGAATTAGGGGAGGACAACTTAGATAAAATTATCAGATGCACTGATCCCATCTTGGATGATTGACCAAATAAAAGACTTACTGACATCCCCACCATAAAGGAAATACATGATGCTCTTTTCTCATTAATCATGGATAATGTTGCTGGGAAAAATGGATTTTACAACAAGTTCTTTATGTTTTATTGGGACATCCTACATAAGGATGTGATTGAAGTAGTAAGGGAATTCATTTATCACTCATACATGCCATTTTAATGAATTAAAATTTCATTTCCCTGATTCCCAAAAAGGATAATGCTCTGGATATTATGGATTTTAGACCTGTTGATATTGGAAACTCAATTCCAAAATTCATTAGTAATATCATGGAACTTCGGTTAGGTTAGATTGCAAGTTCTCTTATTTATTCTAATCATTTTGGTTGTGTTCCTGGCAAGAGCATCTAGAATTGTCTCTTCACTTCTTCAAAGTGTGTCAACATAATGAGAACCAAAGTCAGGGATAGTAATATGGCCCTAAAGGTTGAAATGTCAAAAGCCTTTGGAACCATCATATGAGAATCCATCTTCAATGTTTTGAGCAAGCATGTATTCTCAGATAAATTTATTGGTATGGTGAACTGCATTTTGAGAAGTTCTAGCTTATTTATTCTGGTCAATGGATCACCTAGGGGATTTTTTCAATGTTCTAGGGGTGTTAGGCAAGGTGATCCTTTATCAGGTTTGCTGTTCTCAATGGCTGAAGATTACATGCACATATGCCTTAATGATCTTGTCAATTCTGGGATATATCATAGGATGACATATGGGAGGAATTGCTTTACTCATTCCCACTTATTTTATGCTGATGATATTCTAATTTTCTCCAAAATTGACAGGAAAACCATCTTCTGTATAAAGACTATCTTCAATCATAATGAAGAAGTTATAGGACATGTCATACACTGCAAGAAATCATTTGTTGTTTTTGGGGATAGAATTCAAATATTGATGCAAACTAGAATTGCTAGTAGGATTGGTGTAAAGAGAGGTGCACTGCCTCTAATTACGTTGGGTTGCCTTTGTTCTGGGGAATAGTGAAAAAAGTCTACATGGAGAGTATTGCACTTAAAACCATCAATCAGTTAGCCAGTTAGAAAGGGAATACCATGTCTCATGCAGGTAGGATATTTCTTGTGAACTCTTTTATCACCTCAATGTTTGTTTACTCATTTTCACTCTATAAATGGCCAACCTCTAAACTCAAGAAACTTAGTGGTATAATCATAAATTTCATCTGGAATGGCTCGACACAATAGAGGAAGCTAGTTAACGTGGCATGGAAGGACTGTATAATTCCTGTGGAAATGGGTGGAATGGGGGTTAAATATTTCAGAATTCTTAATGATTCATTGCTTAAAAACATCACTTGGAGACTTCTATCTAGTATTGACTCTTCCCTATAATTTCTGTCTATCAAATTTGTTGATAGGTTACATAAGAACCAGACTTTGTATTTGAAATACTCTTTTTGGTCCTCAATCAGGAATACATGCTCTTACATTATGACACAGTTCAAACTGCTAGTTTGTGCAAGTTCTCAACTAAATTGCTGGAGCACTCAGTGGTTGTCCTCCCCAATTAAAAATTTTCCTATAATTCCATTGTATTTGAGGAGCAATTCTATTTCAGACTTGTAGGGGAATTAATAGGTTCTTGCTATTATACCTACTCATCTTCAGATTGATATTTCTACATATGAATATGTGGTCTATGATGTCCTTATATGAAAACCAGTGATCAATGGATCCTTCTCTAGCCATGAGTCTTATAACTTGTAGTGTGAAAATACTCCTGGAGTACCTGCTTGGGTGGGTGGAGTGAAAAAATATTTCATTTTACCATCTGATTTGCTTCGTATATGGTGCATCTAAAAGAAAAGGCTTCCAATTAAATATGCACTACAGTGAACAGGACTGAGTATTGCCTCGGTATTCTTCCTTTTCCTGGATGAAAATGAATCTGTTACTCATGTTTTGATTCATTGTCCATTTTCTGCTCGACTATGGAGTTATATGAAAGGAATCTTCCACAGTCAATTAGTCTCCAGTTTGGTTAGTACACTACTAACCTCGGCTATGCAATCAAACTTTAGCGAGTAGGTCAAATCCATGCTCACTACTGCTAACGTTTCCCTTTTAACATATATTTGTAAGTCCCACAACAATATTGTCTTCAATAATGGATGGCCCTCTTTAAAGGGGGTGTTATGATGATGCACCAAAGCATTAAGTCTGCTTCTGTGAATCAATATGGTTCAATGAATAATGACATTTCTGACTTACTTTTTTTGAGATCTGTTAGTGTAAGTGGTAGGGAGAGGAGGCCCAAAATGGTGAAATATATCTGGTGGATTTTACTAATAACTGATTGTCTAAAGTTGAATGAGGACGGGGCAGCCACCGGGGCACCTGGACCTGCTGGATGTGGTGGAGTTTTCAGGAATTATCAATGTTTTTTCAAAGTATGCTTCTTTCATTATATGGTAAATGGTAATGCAAAAGAGGCAAAATTATGAGTAATGATAAAGTCGATAAGGTATGCAGCTCGTTATGGTTGGTGGAATCTTTTGCTTGAATCGGAATCTTCTGTTGTAGGGCAGATTTTGAAGGACTGGTCTAGGAATGTCCCTTGGAAGATGCTTTCTGCCTGGGTAAATTCTATGAAGCTTGTTGAGATGATCTCTTTGGATGTGTCTCATGTATATAGAGAGGCCAATCAGGTGGTGGATGCTCTCACAAAAAGATCAATTATGGAGGCCAGTTCAAGTTGGTCCTTTGTACTGCCTGATTAGTGTAATGGTCTAGTCCACAATGATAGAATTGGAACTGTGTACACAAGGTTGTCTAAGGATCCAATTTTTTGAGTTGTTTTGTACTGTTTATACTTATATATATATAATTTTTTGGGAGCAGGTCCCCACCTCTCTCTTAGACATTTTGGCTAAATAACATTCCTCTTTCTAGGAAAATAATCACTAACCATTCTGATTAATATGGTGAATGGTATCAATATATCACATACACAGTTAAACTGATCATAAACCATTTAATAAAATATAGTACATGAAATAATAAAAAATCACTCTCAATTATAAAACATATTAAATGGAGGTTTCTAAAATAGATTAAAATACCCTAATAAAATCAATGAGGAATTCTTGATAGAAATACCTTTTAAATTTGGAAAGAAGGGTTCTTTTGGGAAATCATTTTTATTTTTCATAAAATCATATTTTAACATATATATCCCATAACTAAAATGGTGAGGAAAATTTAATTATATTTCATGAATAAATTATTTCTCAATGATATGACAACAATTCAAAAGAACGTTAAAGAAACTTTAGAAATGACCTCTTTTAGTTCTTTTTAAGGGATAATACTAAAAAGACTTAAAAGAGACAATGGAATAATTTTTTTTATAAAACCAGAAACAAAAATATATTCCATAATAAAATGTGTTTTTTTAATAATGGGGTCTTAAAACATATTATTGGGTGCACATGAAAATGGGTAAGAAACATGAATGTTCTCTTAAATCCGACCTACTTATCCGGAAGAATTGAGAAAGGATCCATATAATGGTGTTTATTTCCTTGATTTTTAATATTCGATCATGTGTATACATATAAGAAAGACCATGTAAAATGGGAACCATTATCTTTAATTAAAATTATATGTTATTGAGGATCATTCCAAATATTTAATGGTTTTATATATTCTTATTTTTTCAAATATGAGCATGATTCATTAGATAAAATATTAATGACAACTGTTTATATTATTTTGTTTCTTTCTCAATCAATAAGAAATATTGTCTTATTAATCAATAATGTGTATACATTCTGGTTTCTAAAAATAAAATTATATTTAATATGTATATATTATTCTTTTAACCATAAAATTGGTTTTAGGACCGTCATTTAAGGAAGACTTGAAAAATGAAAACTCTTCTTCCATGTAGGTAGTAAATCAGCACCTCAGGAATGATGTTTTCATTTTTTTAATAATAGGGTAAGATAAAAGAAATTATGGTTGATTTACAGTTAACATAATTAAATTCCATAATATATAATATAATGGAGTTATCATTCAAGTTTACACTAAGGATGTATGGAAATTTTAATAAATTAGAACAAATTGAAACAAAACTAAAATAACTAAAGGGTATTTTCCCTCTTTAATTCCTCTCCTTGATAAGAATCAAATCTTTGTAGGTTAGAGGATAATAGGGGATGAGGGATGCTATTTATATTTGAGGAGAGGAGTTTTTTAAAACATTTTCCATTTGTTTATTATCTTTGAATAAGACATTGTATAGTATGTATTTTTGTGACTAAAAATAGTAAGGACTATATGTGAGTTAAAATGAATGGTTCCTAAATAATATATACTTCATCTGTGACATCAAAAATCATGTATTTAGATAAGACCATAAATTAGTGTATTTCACTAGTCACATGAAAATCGAATTTTGACGAATCAAACCCCAAAATTCAACATAACTATTATTTGAAATCTAGAATTAAAAAACGTAATTCATTTTATAAAAAAAACTAAATATGGGTGGGTTAATTTTTAATTAAAATCATTATTTACTTTAAATTTATTTAATTTAATATTTTAACAATTTTTAACAGTTTTAAAATATATTTAAGGTCTCGTAAAATTGCCTTGTAATCAAAAGAAAAAAAATTATTAAGTTATGAACATATTATACGAAAAAAAAATTATTTTAAAATTATATATAAATTTTAAGATATTATATAAACATTTTATCTTTATGAAAATAACAACACATAATTTGACTTTTCTAAGTAATTTATTTTCTTGTACCAAAATTTAAATATATCATAATATTATTTATAAGATAGCTAAAATTATTTAATTATTTTATAGTTAATTTATTATTATATTGGTCATATTAAAATTCAAAATGCTCGCAATAATATTCTAAGGTTCATACGTAACAGTATATTAAAATTTTGAACTCAATATTATGGGATGATAAATCTATCGAATATATTAAATTTAATATAAGCATAACATAAATTCTCGGGGTGTTACCTTATCCCATACATCAATTTTTTTTGAAATTCTGAAAATTTCACCTCATTATATGATCTGGGTAGTTATTAATCATAAGTTTCTTCGGTTCCTACATCACCGCTTCAAATTTTTTATTTTTCCAAATTGAATTTAATAAAAATGTTGTTTGATTCCTCAAAAAAAATCCTAGTGTCAAGAATCTTCATAGTCTCTACCTAGTATGATAAATCATGTTTCAATTCAATTCCATCATATGTGATAATATGTGTTTGGTCTGACATGTACATCCTTAACATTGATATGTGGATCATATTGTGTATTTATGAAATGATAGGTATCATTTTCAAATGACAATATCGAGCCCTAATTCTCACTAGGATTTCATAAGGACTAGTGTATCAAGGGATAAGTTTACCTCTGTTTCCAAATCTTATAACACCCATCCATGGAGATACTTTCATGAAAAAATGATTCCCACTATAGCTCTTTTTTCTACATGAATCTAATTTGATATGGTTTTGAACTGTCTTTACATTTTCTATCATTTCATCCATAAGTTATGGGCCTACAATATTCCATTCACCAAATGCATCCCAACCAATTTTTGTATATCATCTCTTTCCATATAAAGCTTAATAAGTATCCATTTGAATGATTGAATGTAAAATATTTTTATAAGGAAACTAAAACAGTGTTAAATAATGATCCCACATATCATGAAATTTATTTGAGTATTATATCAACATGTTTACTAATATTTGTATTGTCCTTTGATACTTTCCATTTGTTTGAGGGTGATATGGAGTGCTAAATAAATGATCAATATTCAATGATTTTTGAATAATTGTCTAGAATTTTGATGTAAATTGTGGATCAGAAGAAGACACAATTGAAAAAAGTTCCTCCATCATGTCTCAAAACATCATTAGTATAGAGTCATGTAATTCCCTCCATATAAAAATAATCACTTATTACATGGAAATGTGAAAAATTTTTCTTTTGATCAATAATTACAAATATTTCATCAGTCTTTCTTAGAGTCCATCGAAACATGGTGAAAAGGAACAATAGTTACATTATCCCACTTACATGTAAGAATATGAATATGTTTCCTAAATGATTTTGGATTTTTTCTTTTATGCTCTACCTATTGATAGAATAAGAATCTTAATACATAATCAATAATTTCATACTTCATATTATCACACTAGAAATGTTCCTTCAAATAGCTATACATAATTGTTATACTAGGGTGTATATAGTAATTCGATCTATGAAATTCATCCAAAAATTCCCTATTTTTCCCAAATATATCGAGAAAAAAATCCTCTTCCCAAATTTCATGATTCCATTTAGGAATATGAATTTTACAAATTTCCCAACCATCAGATCAATAATTATATTTTTCAAAATTTTCATTATCAGAATTAGAACTTTTCATCCTCTCAAATAATTATTGTATATCCATCATTTCAAAAAGTATTAATGTTCCACCATCCTTTATAATTCCATTATCCATATTGAAAAGATCCATGTACACAAAATCCCATTCATTCCTTATGTTTTTAGAAATCCATGTTCATTCTTTCCCAGTTCATCCACTTCTATATCATCCTTACTTGGGTGGTAGTGTATTGATAATTTATAATCCATGAGTGGTAAATCCATCACCTTTTCCTCATGTTGTGTTCTTTCTATGAGAATGTATATTCCATGAAATTGTGATCTATATATATCTATCATTTTTCACCATAGAGATATTTTATCTATATATTTTGATAAAATATAATATCTACTAACTCAAGATCATCAGTATAATAGTTATGTTCATGATATTTTAACTTCCTTTAATCAATGGAAATAAATCTATCATTATTCATAAAGACACATCTATATCCTTTTCTGGACACAGTTTTATAAATCACAAATCTACAATTTACCGATGTTATAGTAAAGATCATATAATTCACTAATCTCCTCTTCAATTCTTCAAAAACATCTTCACATTCTTTCTTTCATACAAACTTATCCCCTTTATTAGTCAGCTTCGTTAATGGGTTAGATAATTTGGAAACATTATAAGAAAAAAATGATAGTAAACATCTAATCAAATGAAACTATTTACATTGGTTATGTTAGTTGGTGTAGTTAAATCCTGAACAGACTTATCCTTAATAGGATAAACTAATATTCCATCCTTATATATAATATTTTTCATGAAAATATAATTTTTGAAGCCATAATTAACACTTTTTAAACATCCAATATTAATATTTCCTTTTATCAGTATCCAGAAATAAATATTAGTTGTTCTCATGGCCCTTGTATATTTTCTAACATATCAAAAAATCATAAATGAATACCACATCAAAATCATCATGAAATTCTTTGAACAATTTGTTCATTGGATCCATTAAAATATAAGGTTCATTAGTGAGTCCAAAGATAATGGAAATAAAATCATAATGTCAATTCCATGTTTGAAATTCTATCTTTGAAATATGTTCCCTCTACATATTAAATTCAACATATATATATCAAACATTAATCTGTGAAAAATATTGAGCTATATGAATTTGATCAAATTAATCCGAAATTTGAGGTAAGGGATACTTGTTCGTTATTATAATTTCATTGATTTATATATACTCATTAATTAGAATTATGGATCCACATTTCTTCTTATAAAAGATAATATTTTCTACCCATTGTAAAAGACTAGGGATTATAGATCCCTTATCACACAATTTGACTAGTTATTTATTCATCTCCACAAATTCCACAGTGTCTATTCTGTAAGGAGTATTTGTTATTTTACATTCATTAGGGACTAAAATAAAGGAAAATAGAACATCCAGTTATAAATTATTTCATTGTAAATCCTCCCGAATTACATAAATATATTCAAATTTAATAGTTATGACATCAATTTGATGATTTCATTCCTCATCCATAGATGATGTTTTTTCTTCTTCAACAAGAATTTAATTTACTTGAGCTACTAGTGGTGGATCCTGAAATGAATTAGATGATCAATTATCCCTTCTATAGATGTGAAATTCAATACCTTCATCACATATCAAAATTTAATTCTCTTGAAAATAAATATTATACTTTATATTTTGAAATAAAATCCTTACAATAGATTATATCAAAATAAACTATATGTATATTGGTAAAATAATCAATTAGAGCACATTTATGTTACACAATAGGAATAGGTCAACAAATATTTTTTATAATAAGATTTCCACTATCAAACTTTACTAAAAACATCCTTGTTTAGGTGAAATAGAAAAATCAATCATTAAAAGAAAAATGGGATGATATAATGTAATTATATGATCTATAATAAAATAAATCTTTAGATAAATATGAGTAGATGATTAAATTGTCTCCCACCACATCATTAGGAACTATCACGTTAGCATTTGGGATCATATAACCATGGCCTTTTTCTACTCAACTTCTCTTGAGTTGGTTTCTTTGATACATAGGATAATAATTTTTAAAGTGAACCATATATTTAGAAATGTAGCAATAAAAAATTGATGTTTCATTCATAACCTTTCAATAAAGGGATTCGTAGACTTTTTCTAAACACATGTAGAAAACTCCTTTTCTTTTTAAACCAAAACTAGGTTGTTTTTATCCACAAGCATCATGCATTGAAAAATTCCATTTCTTATTCTTCTCGTTATCCACTATTTTCTTGACAACCCTATTCTTATATTGTTTACCATTAAAGTAAAAATATACTGTGAATTATTTTTCCCCTATGAGTAGATGAGTCTATATCTTCATTTAATGAGAAAATTTTGGAGATAAGAACCCTTTAGAGGAATGTTTTCAAACCATTAATGAATCAATCAGTATTTATCCTTATGTTACGTATATAGTCTATAGTATTCCTTAATAAATATGTAAATTTTTCTTCATACATGGAAATGTTTTCAACCTCTTTTTGATTCATTATCCAGAATTTCCTCTCCATATCTGAAAGATATTGTAATAACCCAGTTTTTGCTGTGAAAGACTTTGGAATATTCTTGATGATATTCCAGAGCAGCACCTTCGGACAGCATGCGATTGCGAGCCTCGGAGTGGCCGGAATAAAATTTTTAGTACGTTCATACTGGAAATGATAAATAAATGCGATAACTCCTAAATGGAGTTCCGGATCAGAGATCCGAGGGTACGGATGGGTCCGGAATGGTGTGTTTACCATAGGAACTACATAAAACATGTCGGCACGGGATGTTGGGACCCCTCGCTCGCTTCCGGAAGGTTAAACAGATTAATTAATTAATTAATTAATTTGTTTAACGTTGAAACACAGGTATCTCTTAAACAGTGGCTTGGATTGGAGAACCGAGGGAACCTTTGAGTTTAGAATGTGTCGTTTACCCTAGGAGGGGTATAAGTTTTGCGGGCGCGAGCCGTCTGTGAAAAATGGCCCCAGGGGAATTTTCGTAATTTGGCGACCTTGGGCTTTCAGTTTTATGAATTTTGAACGGGGTCTCGGATTAAAATTCCAAGACCACCGTTGTGGTCGAGAGGTAGTTTTTACCCTAGGGGATGCTTAAACTCGACCCCGTCGGGAGTTTTGGATTCAGGTCTTTTCGGGGGGTTTAAATTAATTAAATCATTAATTAATTTAGATAAACCCCCCCTTCCCTTCTCCCTGAAACCCCATGGCCCAACCCTCTCCCCTCTCCTCCTCCATCTCTGGTGAGGCGTCTCTGTCGAGGCAGCTCCGGCAAGGCGGCGGATCGCGGTGAAGCTCCGGGCAATGCCCACGAGGTAGGGTCTTGTTGCATTTTTCCTTCCCACACCTCTTCTGAACCTAAATCTTATGCTCGAATTGTTGATGGATTTTCGAACAAACCACATGAATGAATAGTAGAGTTTTTCCTCTTTCCATCACTTATTTCGGTTCGTAAATCTGAGTTGCGAGGAGGCTGCAGCTACCCGGAGAAGATTGCGGGAATTTTGGGTTGTCCCGGCGGTTTCGAGCGGTTTCGGTGCTGCAGCGGTAGGAGGCGCGGCGGCGCGGCTTCGGTCCGAGGAGGCGGTCGCGGTGCGTCGTGGTGGTGCGGTGTCTAGGAGGAGTGGATCCGGTTGGCTGCTGGCACGGATGGCGGTGAGGCGAGATCTCGGCCGGCGGCTCCGGCGTAGGGCAGAAGGGGAGGGGCCGCAAGGTGCGAGGCCCCGTGTGGTGCGACCGCGACCCACATGTCGCGGGTCGCTGCGGAAAACAGAAACTGGCCATCAAGGCCGGTCGGTGGCAACAGGCTGCGGCCAGCTGGCCGTGGCGAAGCGAACCGGACCCGCGGCCGGGCCGCGGGCTGGCTGTGGGCGGACTGGCCGGACCGGGCCGTTCCGGCCCAACGGTGTTTTCCCCTTTGGAACTTCCGACGCCTGTAGCATTCGCTACGGGTGTCCGTTTTGCGTTCTGTCTATGGCGGAACGGACCTTACGTCGTGGAAGACGTTCTGGGGTGGTTTTAGGAGTATTAACTTCTGAGATGAGAGGCTCGAGGGCACGACACGAGCGTAGAGCAGTTTAGTGGGCTTCTCAAGAATGCTTGTTTTGGGCGGCGGGGATGCATCCAACATCCGTTTTAAGCGCTGTCAGTGGCGTAGGAACCCTGGCATCGAGGCGGAGGTTCCCAGGGTGGTTTCAGGCATTGAGGCTGAAGTTGATGCGTGGGCCCCACGACCCGTCTTTCGAGCTGCGTGCAGCGTTTCACGCCTTTCTCACCGGGCGTTCATTCGTGGCCTGCGAGTAGTTATTTCTGGATGTTTTTCCAAGGGGATTTCATTTGTGCAATCCACCTTCCCTAATTCGGCATGAAGGTGCGGGGCCCACGAGGGCCGTTTGGACGTCGACGGTGATTTTCCATCCTTATCACCGGGTGACCGTTTTGGACAATTGAGTAGTCCATCTTGTGTGATTTTTCGAGAGGACCGCAACAGCGACATCCGTTCGTTGAGTTTCAGGACTGGGTTGCGGGTCCCACGAAACACCGCTCATGTGCGGTGTGCCGGAACGTATCTTTTTCTCCGGACATCAATTGTACTCAAATGAGTAGTGATTTTGACGTGTTTTCCCGAGGGGATCACAATGGTGTGATGCGCCCGATTGTTTTTGGGGCCGAGGTTTGGGGTCACGGGACGTCGTGCTGGCGTGAGGCGGTGTTGGCGACTTTTCCGTTGGTTATCCGTTGGAGGCAAGTAAGTAGTCTAACTCACTTGTTTTTCTGGGAGGATTTCAACGGTGCGATCTGTTTGGTTGTGCGGAGCCTCATACGCGATCTTATTAAATATGGAAGCATGGAAGGTGCTCTAGTGGTGGTTTATCCTACCTTGTTTGTAATAGACCCTTGGCGTTTGATCGCGCAATCTTTGGAAAGTGATATAAATGATTCATAAGATGTGGTTGGTTGTGTCGGGGCCTTTGAGGTGGAGATGTTACGTCACGCCTTCGCGTTGATGTTGGGTGTCGTGTGCACGATAGCCCTTGTGCTGGAGACGTGGTATACTCTGGGAGTATACGAGAGCGCTTGGAGTTATGTGTGGTTTGTACCTGAGATGTTCGTGTGCTTGGTTGGGGTTGACATGGGGCCACACGTCGTGTAGGCCCCATGTGCGTGACGTGTTCTTCTTTGCGTACTTTGACATCTCGTGACGTAGAGGGTCCCTCGGTGTATTTGTTTGACCAGCAGGGTGGAGTTTGTCCCCTGGCTCTATGCTCGTTTGTTGACCAGCAGGGTTGAGTGGCCTCCCCTAGTTTCGTTCTCGATGGATTAGCCAGTAGCGGTGCTAGTGGAACCCCTTAATGGAATAGGCGCTGAACCTCTTTTGGGAGAGTTGTTCTGGGGTTGGGTGGTTGCGCGATACCCACTCCGTTTTCGGTTGGCCAGTGTTGTACCCTATAATAGAGACGGCCAGAGCAGTTTTGAGTTTTACCCTCCAGCGGGGCTAGGAACTGAGTTACTCATTGACTTATTCAAGTTTACCCTCCAGCAGGGCTGGGCAGTGGGTTGCTCACTGACTTCTAGGGTTTACCCTCCAGCAGAGACTGGGGAGTGGGTCACCTGACGCACATAGGGTCTACCCTCCAGCAGAGACTGGGCAGTGGGTCACACGACACACATAGGGTCTACCCTCCAGCAGGGACTGTGCAGTGGGTCACCCGACGACCTCTTAGGGTCTACCCTCCAGCAGGGCTGGGAATTGGGTCGCCGCCGTCTAGTTCCAGGTCTACCCTACAGCAAGGCTGGGCAGTGGGTCTCCTGTCGACTTATTCTAGGTCTACCCTCCAGCGGGGCTGGGCAGTGGGTCGCCTGATGATGTATTATGGTTCACCCTCCAGCAGGGCTGGGTAGCGGGTCACCTAATGATGTATTAGGGTTTACCCTCCAGTAGGGCTGGGCAGTGGGTCACCCTATATATGGTTATGAATTACCCTCCAGCGGGGCTGGGTAGTGGGACACTTGTTGGTATTCCAGGCTCAGTCCTTTCTACTAGGATTGCTTCTGGCTTTCCTCCGTGATTACCGGAGTGGGACCCTTGGTTATACGGGTCAGTGTTGTGACGGCTTTGACTTTGAGGAGACCTCTCGACTGTAGGGTAGTGGTGAGGTGTGGTTTGACTTTCTCTAGAACTCTCAATTACGAGGGGCACATTCCCCACCGAGACTCGTTCTTGTGATGTGATCTAAAACCGTGCGGGTGAGTCAGTGCCGCCCAAAGTGGATAGTGTCAAAATGTGGTGATTTAGCCCCTTGGCTTATGGTTTAGGGCAGATGTGTGGGATGCTGTGCATCGATGGTGTTTACATCTAGGACTGTTGGTGACTCTTTTCCTAGGCTGAGCTACAGGATAGATACCCCCTTACGAGCTTATTTGGTCTTCTTGTAGAGCATATATTTATGTATATACCTTGTTTCTAGTACCCACTTCTTGGGTTTGGTAACTCTCCTTCCTAGAGAGGCGAAGACGCGCGGGGTATGCCATGTGCTTTCTGTGTCTAGCTTCTCGTGGTTGGACGAGTCTAATCTCCTGCTATAGGTAGCGAAGACTCGACGATAAGTTCATCTTCTCACCATTTCCAGCTCCTTGTGCCTGGACGAGTCTACCTTCGTTCCACTTGTTGGGTTGAGCTGGACTCTTTACTGCAGTTTCAGTTGTACCCCTCTACTTTTCCTTCTCTCTCTACTTCTCACCCTTCGGTACCTCCTTTGTTGCTCCCTCGAGCCTTCGGGGTATCTTACTGAGTATTTTTATACTCACCCCTGCTTGGGATTTGCCTGCACTTGGTGTGCCCTTGCAGACGACGGACAGGTGGAGCGTGACTTCAGTGGAGCATAGGAGCTTGGGAGCTTGGACCGCGTGCGGTGGTCATAGCTGGGTTTCAGTTGGGAGACCCATCAGCAGTTTCTTTTTGTTTGCCTATTGCCGGGTTGTGGCACCTGTTTGGTTGGGCGCGTGTTTTTCCCCTTTTTTCCTTTCTAACACTTTACTTGTACTGTTTAGAGGTCGATGCACTCTTGTGCTTGTTTATAGCAGTTTCCCTTTTATTTTCATTTTACTCTGCACTTTTGCATGGACTGTGATGCGTGTGTGTGTATAGGTACTTAGGCAAAGGCCTCCCTGAGTTATTGTGCCTTCGGCGCTGGTCACCAGCCCCTGGCCTATGGAGGCGGGCTTGGGGTAGTTGCGGCTCGAGCATGGGTAGGGTCTGGTCATGACAAAGTGGTATCAGAGGTTCTTCGTTCCTTGGGACACTGTTCGGACATCCCTAAAAGAGGAATTGGTTGGGATTTAGGGAAACAGTTTTAACATGTCTCGAGATCGGCGCTCAGACCAGGGAGTCTAGTGATGGTGTGGAGGCTGACGTATCCATTCACCAAGACCTTGATAACCCTCTTGTCGACTCGGCATTCTAGGACACTTGTTGTAGGAAAAAATTTGGTTTGTGCATAACATAGAATTGAGTCTTTGACTGTCCTTCTTGAGTCACTGCCCCATCGTTGTTGTTGTTGGTATATACATATATGCTCATCTGACCGCGGCACTCCTTGATAATTTTCAGGATGTCTCCGCGAGGACATCCATCCAGGATACCAGCTTTGGTTCGTGACAAAGACCCTGTGTGCTACGAGGCCTTAGTCCAGGACCTATCATGCAAGCCCCTTTTCCGGGTGGCCTGGAAGCAGCACCCCCACCTGTTGAGCAGCAAGCAGTTTCAGCAGGGCAGGCTAAGCTTGAGCGCAGGTTGAGTGCACTCCGTGAGTTCCAGCGATAGAGACCGCTGAGATTCAGTGGTGAGCCAGAACCTCAGGCAGCAGAGGTTTGGCTCAAGGTAGTGGTTCGCCTTTTCCGGCTTGTGCAGACGCCGAAAGATCATAGAGTGGATTTGGTATCCAACCTTTTTCATAGAGAATCTTGGAGTTGGTGGAGTCTGGTGACTCAGTTTCTTGACGAGTCTTCGCTTTTGTGGGGAAACATTCAGTTGTTGTTTCATGAGGAGTTTTTCCCCTCTTTTGTGTGCTTTTTTCGGATTCAGGTGCTCCTGCAGTTTTAGCAGGGAGGGATGACGGTGGCCGAGTACATGGATATTTTCACAGACTGTGAACGCTTTTACCCGATCATGGTCCATGATGACAACTTCCGAGGGTGGAAGTTTGAGCAGGGTCTTCGCTGGGAGATTCGTGTTGTCATAGTACCCTTGAGAATTTCCACATATGTCGGGGTTCTAGAACAGGCGCTGGTGATAGAGGGCTCCCTGTCACGTTCTAGTGTTGGTGGTGGCAGCAGGCACGTTGGATCCGAGACGTCTATCGTAGTTAGCAGGCGCCGGAGGACAGGACCTCGATGCAGGTGGCCTTCCCACTACCGGTTTCGGAGATGTGGTCATATACCACTATGGCGAAAAGGCATAGGGCCTCATCTGGGGATTCCCTTCCGAGAGTGGATCACGGGCCATGGTTGTACACCACAGTGGTGCCGGAGGGCACAAGGGAAGCCCAGAGAGCGCCAGTGTTATGCTTGTGACGGGCGAGATCACTTGGCACGAGACTGCCTAACCTGAGTTGCTGAGAGCTTCGGGCAGGAAGCAGGCGCAACACCATGACAGAGGCAGCTCCGTGATAAGATTAGTGCCCAGAGAGGTGGTTCTAGAAAAGGAGCAGGAGGATAGGGTGGGGGGACGACTTTACGAGGTCTTCCCATCACCACTGGGTGGTCCAAGTCAGGCTCCGGGAGCTAACAGTTGGGACCGTGGGCAGCTGTGAGCTTGGATGTCTATGATCCTGCAGAGCATGGGATGATAAGAGGTACGCTCTACAGCTCTTCTACTTTTTGCAGTATAATTTTTAGACTCTACGTGTGAAATGATTTTCTCCTGGATTTTTGTTTGAGTTGTTATCAGGGTGGCGCGGGGCGTCGGTGTAACCCTGTGTTGGTAAGGAAAAAGGCATGGGACCTTTTTCTCTAGTCTATGATGTTGACTCCTTTGCCTTTTGAGCGTGTAAGAGAGACTTGGTTGTGGAATCTTGCATGACCAGATATCTTTGGGTGTTCCACCATATAGATATTCTGAAGGGGGGAATCACCGGGCCTTGTTCCAGGTGCGGCGGTGATTCCAGTCGCGACATGCAATGTAGAGGTTCAGTCAGGGAGGTGAGCTACCCCCGAGAGCCTTCGGTCCATTTGACACAGTGCAAAGGGAAGGAGAGGTTCCCTACCACCTTGCCCTATCCCCAAAGTCTAGAGTGGGTGCACGACATCGGTAAGGGCCGACCTCGTGTGAACGGATCAATCTTTTGGTCTGTGTGCGGTGACGCAGAGCTGTGCGTTGGTTCTTCTGGGTATGGGAAATCTAGGTGTGGTCATAGTACCTTGTGTTTCTCCCTAGTTATGCTTTTCGGGGACAAAAATATTAAAGGATGGAATGATGTAAGAACCCAGTTTTTTCTGCGAAAGACTTTGGAATATTCTTGATGATATTCCAGAGCAGTGCCTTCAGACATCGTGTGATTGCAAGCCCCGGAGTGGCCGGAATTAAATTTTTAGTGAGTTCACACTAGAAACGCTAAATAAATGCGATAAATCCTAAAAGGAGTTCCGGATCAGAGATCCGAGTGTACGGATTGGTCCGTAATGAGGTGTTTACCCTAAGAACGACATAAAACATGTCGGCGAGTGATGTTGGGACCCCTCGCTCGCTTCTGGAAGGTTAAATGGATAAATTAATTAATTTATTTATGCGTTCAATGTTGAAATGCATGTATCTCGTAAACAGTGGCTCGGATTGGAGAACCGAGGGAACCGTTGAGTTCGGAATGTGCCGTTTACCCTAGTAGGGGTATAAGTTTTGCGGGTGCGGGCTCTCTGTGAAAAATGGCCCCAGGGGCGTTTTCGAAATTTGACGACCTTGGGCGTTCAGTTTTATAACTTTTGAACAGGGTATCAGATTAGAATTTTAAGACCGCCGTTGTGCTCGGGAGGTGGTGTTTACCCTTGGGGAGGCTTAACCTCGACCTCATCGGGAGTTTTGGATGCGGGTCTTTTCGGGGGTTTTAAATTAATTAAATAATTAATTAATTTATTTAAACCCTCGCCCTTCCCATATCCCTTAAACCCCCTGGAGAAACCATCTCCCCTCTCATCCTCCATCTCCGGCGAGGAGTCTCTGGCGAGGCAACTCCGACAAGGCAGCGGATCGCGGTGAAGCTCCGGGCAACGCCCATGAGGTAGTGTCTTGTTGTGTTTTTCCTTCTCGCACCACATTTGAACCTAAATCTTATGCTATAATTGTTGTTTGAATTTTTAAAGAACAAAATGAATGCATAAAATAGTTATTCCACTTTCCATCGCTTGTTTTGGTTCTTATATCCGAGTTGCGAGGAGGCTGTAGCGTCTCGGTGAAGATTACGGGAATTTTGGGTTGTCCCGGTGGTTTCTGGCCGGTTTGGGTGCTCCGGCAGTACGAGGTGCGGAGGATCGGCTTTAGTCTGAGGAGGCGGCCACGAGGCATCGCGGAGGTGCGGTGGCTAGGCGGAGCGGCTCCGGTTGTAGGCTGGCGCGGACGGCGGCGAGGCGGGATCCCGACCGGCGGCTCCGGCGTAGGGCAGAGGGGGAGCGGCCGCGAGGCGCGCGGCCCCGTGCGGCGCGACCGCGACCCGCATGTCGCGGGGTGCTGCGGAAAAGCGATACCGGCCATCAATGCTGGTCGGTGGTGACAGGCCGCAGCCAGATGGTTGCGGCAGAGTGAACTGGACCCGCGACCGGGCCGGTCCGGCCCAAGGGTGTTTTCCCCTTTCAAACTTCCGACGCCCGTAGCTTTCGCTACGTGCGTCCGTTTTGCATGCCGTCTGTGGCGGCATGGACCTTAAAACGAGGAAGACGTTATGGGGTAGTTTCATGATTTTTAAAATCTGAGATAAGAGGCTTGGGGACATGACACGAGCATAGAGAAGTTTAGCGGGCTTCCCGGGAATGCTTATATTGGGCGGCGCAGACGCATCCGACGTCCGTTTTAAGCGCTATCAGTGGAGTTGGAACCCTGGCATCGAGGAAGTGGTTCCCAGGGTGGTTCTATGCATTGAGGCTGAAGTTGATGTGTGGGCCCCATGGCCCATCTTTCGAGCTGCGTGCAGTGTTTCACGCCATTCTCACTGGGCGTTCGGTCCTGGCGTGCGAGCAGTTTTTTCTGGATATTTTTCCAAGGGGATTGCGATGGTTCAATCCGCCCACCCTAATTCGGTACGATGGTGTGGGGCCCACGAGGGTCTTTTGGGCGTCGATAGTGATTTTCCATCCTTATCACCGGGCGACCGTTTTGGACAGGTGAGTAGTCCATCTTGTGTTCTTTTTCAAGAGGACCGAAAAGGTGCAATCCGTTCAATGTGTTTCGGGACCAGGTTGCAGGTCCCACGAAGCATCGCTCGTGTGCGGTGCGCCGGAATGTATATTTTTCTCCAGATATCCGTTGCACTCAAGTGACTAGTTCTTTTGACATGTTTTCCTGAGGGGATCGTAATGGTGTGATGCGCCCGAATATTTTTAGGGCCGAGGTTTGGGATCACGGGACGCCGTGCGGGAGTGAGGCGGTGTTGGCGAATTTTCCGTTGGTTATCCGTTGGAGGCAAGTAAGTAGTCTAACTCGCGTGTTTTTTCGTGTGGATTTCAACGGTGCGATCTGTTTGGTTGTTTGGAGCCTCATAAGAGATCTTATTAAATGTGGAAGCATGGAAGGTTCTCCAGTGGTGGTTCGTCCTACATTTTTTGTAGTAGACCCTTGGTGTGTGATCACCCACTCTTGGGAGAGTGATATAAATGATTCATAAGATGTGGTTGGTCGTTCCGGGGCCTTTGAGGTGGAGATCTTACCTCACGTCTTCGCGTTGACGTTGGGTGTCGTGTGCATGATAGCCCTTGTGCTGGAGACGTGGTATACTCTGGGAGTATACGAGAGCGCTTGGAGGTACGTGTGGTTTGTACCTGAGATGTTCGTGTGCTTGGGTGGGGTTGACTTGGGGCCACATGTCATGTGATCCCCATGTGCATGTTGTGTTTTTCGTTGCGTACTTTGACCTCTCGCAACATAGAGGGTCCCTCGGGGTGTTTGTTTGACCAACAGGGTGGAATTTTTCCCCTGGCTCTGTGCTCGTTTGTTGACCAGCAGGGTTGAGTGGCTTCCCCTAGTTTCATTCTCAATGGATCGACCAGTAGCGGTGCTAGTGGAACCCCGTGATGGAACAGGCGCTGAACCTCTTTTGGGAGAGTTTTTTTGGAGTTGGGTGGTTGCGCGATACCCACTCCATGTTCGGTTGGCCAGTGTTGTACCCTCCAGTAGAGATGGCCAGAGATGTTCTGAGTTTTACCCTCCAGTGGGGCTGGTCAGTGGGTTACTCATCGACTTCTTCGGGTTTACCCACCAGCAGGGCTGGGAAGTGGGTTGGTCACTGACTTCTATGGTTTACCCTCCAGCAGAGACTAGGCAGTGCGTCACCCGACACACATAGGGTCTACCCTCCAGCAGAGACTGGGCAGTGGGTCTCCCGATGCACTTAGGGTCTACCCTCCAGTAGAGACTGGGGAGTGGGTACCCGACGACCTCTTAGGGTCTACCCTCCAACAGGGCTGGGCAGTGGGTCGTCGTCGTCTAGTTCGAGGTCTACCCTCCAGCAAGGCTGGGCATTAGGTCGCCTGTCGACTTATTCCAGGTCTACCCTCCAGCGGGGCTGGGCAGTGGGTCGCCTGATGATTTATTATGTTTTACCCTCCAGCGGGTCTGGGCAGTGGGTCACCTGATGATGTATTAGGGTTTACCCTCCACTAGTGTTGGGCAGTGGGTCACCCGATATCTGGTTATGAATTACCCTCCAGTGGGGTAGGGCAGTGGGACACTTGTTGGCATTATAGGCTCTGTCCTTTCTACTAGGATAGCCTGTGGCTTTCCTCCGTGATTACCAGAGTGGGACCCTTGGTTATATGGGTCAGTGTTGTGATGACTTTGACTTTGAGGAGACCTCTCAAATGTAAGGTAGTGGCGAGGTGTGGTTTGACTTTCCCTAGAACTCTCAAGTTTGAGGGGCACTTTCCCCACCGAGACGCGTTCTTGTGACGCGATCTAAAACTATTCGGGTGAATCAGTGCCGCCCAAACCGGATAGTGTCAAGGTGTGCTGATTGATCCCCTTGACTTGCGGTTCGGGGCAGACGTGCGGGATGCTAGGCATCAATGGTGTTGACTTCTGGGATTGTTGGTGACTCTTTTCTCAGGCTGATCTACGGGACAGAGATCCCCTTACGAGCTTGTTCGGGCTTTTGTAGAGCATATATATATGTATATACCTCGTTTTCGGTACCCACATCTTGGGTTTGGTTACTCTCCTTCCAGTATAGGTGAAGACTCGTGGGTTATGCCACGTGCTTTCCGTGTCTATCTTCTCGTGGTTGGACGAGTCTACTCTCCTGCTATAGGTTGCGAACACTCGATGGGAAGTTCATCTTCTCACCGTTTCCAGCTCCTTGTGATTGGACGAGTCTACCCTCTTTCCTCTTGTTGGGTTGAGCTGGACTCTTTACTACACTTTCAGTTGTACCCCTCTACATTTCCCGTTCGCTCTACTGCTCACCCTTCGGTACCTTTTTTGTTGCTCCCTTGAGCCTTCGGGGTATCCTACTGAGTATTTTTATACTCACCCCTCCTTGGGATGTTCCTTCACTTGGTGTGCCCTTGAAGACGACAGACAGGTGGAGTGTGACTTTAGTGGAGCATAGGAGCTTGGGAGCTTGGACCGCATGTGGTGGTCATAGCCAGGTTCTAGGTGGGAGACCCGTCAGTAGTTTATTTTGTTTACCTGTTGCCAGGTTGTGGCACCTTTTTGGTTGGGCACGTGTTTTGCCCCTTTTTTCCTTTCGAGCACTTTACTTGTACTGTTTGGAGGTCAATGCACTCTTGTGGTTGTTTATAGCAGTTTCCCTTTGCTTTTCTTTTTTACTCTGCACTTTTTCCTGGAGTTTGCTGCGTGAGTGTGTATTAGTACATAGGAAAAGGCCTCCTTGAGTTATTGTGCCTTCGTCGCTGCTCAGCAGCCCCTGGCCTATGGAGGCGGGCTTGGGGTAGTTGCAGCCCGAGCCCGGGTAGGGTCGGGTCGTGACAGATATTCATGAGAGAAAGATTTCTCCAAGATATTTTCATTAAACTCCTTCCATTCCATGTTTTCAATTGCCTCATCCTTTTTGTTTTTAATTAATGAACATAATTGGTCTTCATCCCCCAATAGTCAATAAACATTCATGATAACCTTCACCATTTCTTTACTACCCATATTGTGAAATATATTCTCGAAGGACCTTATCCAATACTTCGATACAAATTGGTTTGTTGTCTAATTGAATGGTGGTGGTTGTTCTCTCATGAAGTGGCCCAATAGTTTTCCCTCACATTGTGGATCAGAGAGATCTATATGGGTAAAGTCATTATTCATATCAACTTTTAGTTGTCTTAGTATAGTTATAAGTTGTTCAAATGTATTTCCAGATCCTTGTCAAACATCATTATCCTATATAGGATAAAAACACCTACAACGAATACATGCATTGATATGGTTTCCATTCTTTCAACGCAGTGTCATTTCAAAAAAATGGAATACACTAAATTAGTTTATGAATCATAGTGAATAATTTAATACTATTAACTAGTGACATAAATAGAAAAATTTTGCATATACAGTCTAATAATTATTAACATAGTTTCTTGGGGTAAATATTTACTAACACATCATTCATAATGGTTTGTAATGAAAATAGGAATTTTTTTTAAATATGTCCCCTTGTAGTATCTAAATAGGTGATAATTAAGTCTCCTTCTCTTGTACCAAGTTTCTCCATGTTAAGATAGATGCACCATGTTTGATTTGATACCCCTATATACATCTTTTTCACAACCACATCAACTTGTAGTATCCAGATATGGATATATTTCTAGAGAAACCCACATAATATATTATATACAAAAATTAGATTATATTATACTATGAGTATCCTCCATGTATATATTATGTTTATGTTCTAAAATCATGGTTTTTTAAATCTATTTTCCATGTATTCCACTAATAGTACTCAGATACCATCTGTAAATCGGCCAACCCTAGAATCCCAGAGTTTGGGCCTTAATTTTTTGTATTATTACAGTAAACAAAGAATTCACATCATGATGGATAAAATTGTTTAAAATAATTGGATAAATAGATAAAAAAATATCTTTACATTATAACATGAAATGAAATAAAACATAAATACTCCATTTAAAATATCTCTAAACTTATAGATTATCCCTACAAGTCATTAATAATATACATATTCACATCCTCAGGTAAAATTAATCAAAAGAAATGGGAGAGACCCATTCCTCAGTAAGGGTATGTAATATAGTGGAAGCTAAAATAAAGAAAAAAAATAAGTAAAGGTTAATAACTAATATCAAAATCCTCAAAAATATAATATTCAATATTTTATTTATGGAATAATAGGTGATCAAAATAATTCCATAAATAATCAAATGAGAAATAAACTTAACTATAGATATTTTACTAGTTGAATTATCACATGGTTTATAAATTACTAGTATCATAAAAAGGTAATTCATAATTATGGACATATGAAACTTACCATGGAGTCCTTTACCAATTCATTTGAAAATAAGTGGTTACGGTCTTATCCAAATCCATATTTGATTCATCTCATGAGACCTACAGATGAATCAATGAGATATATAGTTCCCCACACATCACATAATAAGTCCAAATAATTCCTCACATGAATATAGTGAATCAAAATCAAAACATACTTACAAAATATAAATAACTACCCCAAAACATTAAACTATATCACTAACCATTCTGAGTATTATAGTGAATGGTATTAAGATAGCACAACCATTGTAAAAATTATCATAAACCATTTAAAAAAATAATTTAGATTATATCATAAAAGATAAATCCCAAAAAATAATAATATTTAAAATAGGTTTTTGAAATGTATGAGAATAGCCTAATAAAACTATCATGTAATTTTTGATATAATTTCACTTTTTACTCTAGAAAGAATAGTTATTTTTGAAAACCATTTTATATTTATCATAAAATAATATTATAACCTTTATGTCCCATAAATGAAAATATAGGGATAATGAAATTATATTATAAGAATAAATTAACCCAAAATGAAGTGAAAAAATGTAAAAAGTGCAATTAAGAAACATTAGAAATTAGAATATTTAATGAGGTGTAAGGGACAATAGTTTTAAAAAAAGACAAATGGCATAATTTTTTTATGAAAAAAAATGTCAATAAATTTAGTTCCTATCGATAAAATGAGTGATTTTAGAAACACAATGGTATCCTAAAATATATTATGGTGTTAAGATAAAATAGGTATGTAAATGGGTAGTTCTGTTATACTGGCCTACTTATCAGGAAGAATATAGAATGAATGCATACAAAATCATTTATTTCCTATCAAATAGTGATTAAATGATATATATATATATATATATATATTTAGTTTTGGAAAATATAAACAAAATTTCTATGAATTATATATAATGAAATAGTAATTACATTGTGGTAAAGAGAGAGAAAGCATAACATGATGTAAAAAATGGTGATTCAGGTAGAATCTCATACCTTATGTCCAGAAGCATTCTGCACATATATTTAACATCTTGGATAAACAAATTATATTCATTAATAATTTAATTAAATCATTTTAATGATTTTTATGATTTTTATTAATTTTATTATGTTCGTTAATGGTATTTTTGATGAGTTATAAGATTCAATGTCATCATTTGGAAGTGTTTGGATCCTTGGTTTTCACGATTGGTTCACTTGTATACATGTTCAAGAGATGATGTGAAATGGTAATTGTGATCCCAAATTGAAATAATATGATATTAATGAACATAAGTAATATTTATTGGTAATATATATTATATCTTTTATAGATATTAATAAGATTCATTATATTAAATTTTAATGATAAATCATTTTTAATTTTTAATATTTTTTTCAATCACTACATACTGGTTTTGTTTTTATAATCAATGCTATGTATATATACTTGTTCCATAACATTAAATATTATATAACAACTATTTAATATTTTTTAACCATAATATTTGTTTTTTGACCATCCTTGAAAATAGAATTGATAAACTAAAACTCATCATCCACGATGGTAGAAAATTGGAACCTCATGTATAATGTTTTCATTTTTAGAATAACAATAGTAAGTAAAATTGTTGACGATGGATATCCCATTATCAAAAAAAAATTATATTATATATAATATATTGTATTTATCATTCATTATTTTAGACATGTGTAGATAAAATAATTTGAAATTAAAAAAAATTGATATAAATTTCATAGAACGAAAGGGGATTTAACCTCTTGAAATCATCTCTTATTGAACCTCCTTAAAGAATTTTTAAATGTTAATTTAGGTAAAATAATAAGAAACAAACTTATGGCAGATTTTTTTTAGATATATTCGTTAGAAATTGTATAATATCCAATAATTTGGTTGTGTGAGGGGAAGTGGAGGTGAGAGGTGGTATTTATAGGTGAGGGGAGGGATTTTTTTAATATTTTATTCATTTATTTATTATTTTTCCTCAAGACTATGCATTATTATTATTATTTTTACTAAATACAGTTTAGATTTCAAGTTTATTCTAACTAAATTATCCTACATCATCCATACATTATACATGACACAATAATTCATGTATCTAGAAAATACCGTGAATTATCATATTACACTATTCCCAAAAAAACTTTTTTCGAAAAATTCCAAAAAATCCCCATAGTCATTTATTGATGTGTAGAATTTAAAGATGAAAAAAATATTTTCAAAATAATTTTCAGAATATGGGAAATTTATATTTTAATTAAAATCATCATTCACTTGAAAAAATAGTTTTAAATATTATAACTATTATTTACTCATTGAAAAAATAATTAAGGTCTCATAATTTTTTTTCATAATAAAAAATTATTAATGTTATTAATATTTTATGAATATAAATGTTAATTTAAAACATAATATTAATTATCATCCCAGTTAGGATAAATCCAATGATAGGGGGGGTTAATCAGGGTGTGACATATTAAAATAACTACCCCTCAGGATCTTGTTGCATTGTTATACAAAACATTGTTCTCTTCCTTTACCATCGAAATGTATAAAATGAATTTAAATAATGAATGATACATTATAATTTTAATTGATTCACCCACACTGGGAAACATCCAAGGAGAATACCTTTTATTTGTGCCGATGTACCAAATCTAGTAAGGATCTATAATAAATTACAAGGTTCAAGCTAGTAGAATTTTTTTCCCTTGCTCACTGCATTTTCAATGTTTAGGATTAGCTCACTACATTCCCAAAGGTCACTCCCTATGTCTCTTTTTCTGCTGCACTAATGTTGGAATGAATTATTGTCTTCCTTTTAATTTACACACTCCTCTATAAGGGACCCACACAGAGTTCACGAACATGTAGGTCTATTCATTTTCATGAATGCACACATCCTCAATGGTAGATAAATTACCTCTTGAAGTACAATTTTCACCCATATATGTAATCCACATTTATGTGTACTATTAGTTCATGGAAATTTCTTCTATTAACACTTTTATTCTATACATGAATATCCTTAAATACTTCTTGTATTTAATTGCACATCATGGTACTAGTGCTTCACATAAAAATTCTTCATCTGTGAACCGCCTCTTCTTCCATAGACCAACTCTTCCATCATGGACCAACTCTTCTTCTGTAGAGCCATTTCCTTTCTGATTTAGAGATCCATGAAAAACCCGAATGTGAATTTTTCTTGTGAACTACTATTCAATTCCTTGAGTCCTCCCTTATGAACGACTTTGGACATTGTCAGATTATTCCCCGAGTGAGGATATTTTCTAAGGAAATTTCCACTATTTAATGATATGATTAGCAGTCGTTATATATGGAAATAGAACCAAAAACCCCACAAATCTGTGGTTCTCAAAAATTTTATGTGGTAGAGCCTTTTCCGCTTTCTTTTATGTGGTCTGTAGAGAGTATTTTTCTTTCGTTTGTTGATGTATTCTGGGATTGAAAACCCATTGTACATCCTCAGAACACCACCACTTTTTGAAAAAATCAAGCCTCCTGTGAACCTAAAGCCTTGCATAAAAAGCAATCCTTTCTATTACCATATTTTTATATATAGTCCACCTACCATGCTTGGAGGTCCACATAGCTCTTCTATCCAAAAATCCACTTTTACTAAATGTTCCTCATTGTTCTATGTACATCCTTTTGTGGTCTGTGAACTATGATTCATGGTCCAAAAACCATGAACCCCTTTGCATAAAAAAATAATTTTTTAAACAACATACTCATGATTTTGTTGTCCATAAATTAGTAAAACACTAGGAAACTTCGGAGCCTTAATAAAATACGTCTATACCACCAACCAGACTCATTCAAGGTTTTTGGGATTTTTCAAAACACACAAACACCCAAACACACAAAAATTATGCTTTGGGGGATTTTTTCCAAACAACCACACCATTGGTTTTGTTGAAAACTAATCATGATTTGATACATCATTAAAGCATCATCTATCTTCTTTCATGATTCTCTTCTTCAATTTAGATATCAATCAAGGATTTACATAGAAGAAACTCTAAGACCACATTAGCCATGTTCTGTGTGATAAATATGAGTATAATGAAAAATTTCAACAATGAATCACTTCATTCCAAAACTACTCATTTAATTTATTCACAAACCTCACCTATTATTTTATATATATGCTCTAATCAATCACTTTAAGAATATATAGATTTAGAAATCCCTCTTCCTCTTTGTTGTCCAATCATATTCACCCCTATCTTGATTGTGAAATTTTCTCCCCTTTATAGCCATAATTTCTCCCACTTCATCAATGAACCCAAAAGACACTCCCTTGATATATACTATATGGTATAGACCATATATCATAAAATTTAGGAAAAACATCATTCCTCAAGGAGTGGGGATCACATATCCAAACATTTTTTGAGTGAGGAGAGTCAACAGATCATTCAGAGACATTGAATGCCATCGAAACACTTTTTTGGGTAAGTCCTTTTTCATAATTTCTATAACCTCTATGTTTGTAGGAACATACTCTAAAATTAAATTCCCTTGCTCCACATTTTCCTTGATAAAATGATATATAACCTCATTATGATTTGTTCTTCAGTGATGGATTGTATTTTCACTATGATTTATTGAAGATGGATTATCACAATACATTCTGGTCGAATTCTTCACTTCAACTCCCATATCATCAACCTATTACATCGTCCATATAAAATTCATGATTTCTTTAACAGCCAAAATATATTATGATTTAGTGTTTTTCAGTGAAATGAAATCACGTTTCTATCTTACTTGTGAAATAAATAATCCTCCGTGATAAAATGAAACACATGTTGTCTACTTTTTAACACATACCAAATCAGACTAATGTATCTATGTGGCCCAATCACTATTGATGAGATTTTTTATTATACATCAAAATAAATTTTATCTTACCCTTGATATATTGAAGGGTTATTTTCACTACATAAAATAGGTTTTCTTGGGGCTTATTTGATACTGTGTTTCATGTCATGTGGGAAAATAAATATTTGTCCTTGTCTCTATCCATTACAAGGGACTCCCAGTGAATTTACTTTATTCTATGACATTACATGCATTGCCTTAATCATCCAGCAATAGTGTCATCTGATTAGCCACCAGATTTGTCAAATACATGGAAATATTTATTCAAATTCATCTTAGAACCTCATTTGAACATTTGGATAGAGATATTAATGTTAAATTCTTTCCATTTTTCACCTAAAAACCAAAGAAAAATGTTAATTCACAATTCATTAACATTTCAAATACACTTTTATTTAATTATGATACTTTTTTTAACAGAGGATCATTTGATCCACGAATGATTATGTTGTCAATATTTACCAAAACCATTTTCTGTTTATTAAATTATAGTTTTCCATATGGATTGTAATCAACTCCACCATACCTAAAATCATGATTCTTCAAATATTGATCTCGTCTTGATTATCATTCTCTTGGTATATGATTCAATACATATAATGCCTTCGGAAGTTGAAAAAAAAAACTGTTATCATCTGTATGAATGTGAAAAATATTTGGATTATCAATATAAACTTCTTCTTAAAGAAACCCATTTATAACTGATGACTTCAAATCCTTCAGGAGAACATTTAATTTTCATTGCACAATTATTTCCATGAATAATAAGCCTGTCTCTCGTCTTTCCACATGTTGAAATGTTTCGTAAACATCGATACCTTCTATTTGGGAGTACCCTTTTCATTGTATTCATTTTTTTCAAATCACTACATCATATTATTCCATTTTTTGATAAATGAACCATTCAGTCCAGATGATATTCTTTAATGTTGGCCACAAACCAATCTCCCTTATCTGGTACTTCTCAATTTGGACATTCTATTCATTCATATCCTGAACCAAATTTTCATCTCCAACTACTTCCTCAAAACATTTATGCTCCACCATTGATAAGAATGGTTCTTTTCCCAGATTATTCATCCTCCTTGTCTCTATTGGAACTGTCTAATCACCTATTTTGTTTTATTTATCAATTTCATCTCTTTTCATTGGTATTTTTACAAATACTAGTTTTCTATCATCATTTTATTTATCAGAATCTTGTTCTGGGTCATACTTTGGAACTGGATAATCCACTGATATACTTATATATTCTTCATTACCCTCATGTCACTGGTAAGGTATTTATTGAATATTATGTTCATTCTCTACAAAAGATATATCATGTATTTCAACTACCTTTCTAAGACATTTATTGAATCATTTATATCATTTTCTTTACATTGGGTAGCCCAAAAATATCACTTCATCTCCACAGGATGCATACATCATATGTTTCTTTTTATTAAGAATGAAACACTTACTCCCATATACATGCATGTACTTCAATGATAAATTATTACCATACCATAGGTTATATGGTGTCTTTTATTATTTTGGAAATAATAATTCTCTTTTTGATGTGTATACAGAGGTTTTCACTTTTTCATTCCAAAATTATTTTCAATGTCTTTCTCAATGAGCATTATTCAAGCCATGTTTTTTATAATTCAATATCTTCTCCCAACTACACCATTTTACTATGGAGCCATATTATAGAAACTTATTTTCTTATCCAAAGTTTCTTATGATTATCCTCAACTTTGATATTTTTGAACTATGTCCCATTATGTCTTTTAATATACAGTATTTTATTGACTCATAATCTTCTCATATTCCCTTTGATAATTTTTAATGAAACCAAACAGCTCAAATTTGTGATTGATGACTGAAACCCATGTCATTATGCTAAAATAATCAATGAAAAGAGCATAATATCTCCTCCCATCAATAGATATTTGTGAAATAAGTTCACAAAAATTGACATGGACCAACTCATGAAATATTTTTGACCTTTCCTCTTTTTCCATATATGCCTTTCAAATGATAATAATTTTTTGTAAAAAATTACAAATATGGGTGTGATCACATAATGATCTATTGAAGTCTTTTAGAGCATTATATTTTATCAGATCTCAAAATTATTTTTAGCACAAGTGACCCAAACATTTATACCATAACTTTTATTCTTCTTCCTTAGACAAAAAGCACATATCTTCTACTCCACTCACATGGTAGACATTCCCCTTCATACACTTTCCCTAAAAAAACTACACCATATTTTTTCTTTAATGAAACATAATTTCATAGAAAATATTACAGAATGGCATGAATCTCCTAATTGACTAACACATAGTAAATTATGCCATATTAATTCAAAAAAAAATACATCTCCTCGACTCATATCTATTCCCCAAAACATTTCTTTTCTAGACCCAATAATTTTCATGCCTTCGTCATTATGGGATCTAACAATAACTTTTTTATCATACCTGATTATAATCACCATATCCTTATTTTCGGTCTTATGTATGGTGATCCCAATATTAATGATCCATATTCAAGTTTGATCTAATGATTTGAAATCAATTTCTTCTACTATTACCTGTTTAACTATCCACATATTCGTATATGTTTTTTACTTCATACCTAGAAAATATGGATGATATTAATCATACTATTTGTGTGGTGGAATTTTATCATCTTGAAATCCTTCAACATAATTTTTTATTTTCAATTAATTTGTTGATACATTGAATGGCTGGTTATCACCAACTTCTTTTTATTTCATGAAATATATTGGCATTGTTGATGAACATTATCATTTCATGTACATGAAACCTAAACACCTAAAATAGTGACAATCAAATTATGTTCTTGAATATTGAGTTCTATATGGTTTCTTCTATTGGTTTTTTTTCATTAAGTACCACAGGGAAATGGAATATGCATTTTCATAGTGTCCCATCAATCCATAACAGTAACATATCATGCAAGGTGAATTCTAATGTGTAAATACTACAAAATTTATTATCCCTTTTCTTATCTATATCATCTAGTTCTAATCAGTACCCATATTAATTTTTAACCTTATAGTGGTACCTTGCGGTCCATATTTACCCATTTATATAATCTATTTTTACTCAAGACCATACCAGCTATATCATTCTGATCAATCAATTTCCATTCCTAACACTCCTCTCTCTATTTCTCTAGAACCATTAATTCTTAATTTAATTTTTCTATTTCCTTTCTACCATTATTTTTTGTAATAAAGGTTTTCTTGAGATCATTCACATTTATTCGCAAGATAAAAAATTCCTCTTCATGTTATTTGATGTATTTGATTTGATCATTTCCATTTTTAGTAAATATATCAATACTTATTTTCAACTATTCTTTTTTGATAATGTACAAAACAAAATTATCTATGATCTCTGTAATTAAAGGCAAAAAAAATCAATTTCATCATTTATCATAGGCTTCCCTTCATTTGTCTATTACACATATTGTTTGGCATTAAGAACCACTTTTTTTCTTTGTACATTTTGTCTCTATAAAAATAAATTTCTTCAAGAGAATCATCTAATTCAACCTCATGGTCAACTCTGCTTTAAACTTATATTTCCTCATTATACATTTTTCCCTTGTTACAGAATTTATGAAAACATCCACCGTCACATCTTCTTCCTGATCCCAAGAGTCCTCTAAATCTTCTGGTCATATTCTTCTAAACTCTCATATTCTCATGAAAGAGAACTCATATTGTTTATGAAATTTCACTTAAATATATTCCTCCCTTCCATGTAGGATGTAAACAACTTCATGTTAATGTCAACATCATCTTCTTTATATTTTTGTATAATTTTGGGTATCCTTGCTACATCATGTCAAAAATTTCTTCATTGAAATCATTTACGCAAGAGTCTCCCTTTGAACTTTACATTTCCACTGATGAATTGAAGAATTGAACGAAAACACAATATCTATCTCATCATCTTCTTGTCAATCTTCAATGGTGAGTTTCTTCATGGCCATGAATTACACATCTATAGATATCCTGTTTTCCACATAAGCATTACCATCATTTCTTATTTAATATGATAGAAGATTACTATTCAAGTTATCCAATGTTAAATCCTTTAGATCATTAACATCCAATCATGAAATGTTCGGATTGAACTGATGTAAATGTTTTCTCATTATATTTTTAACAATATTTATATCTTCAATTATTTCTCTGATTCAATACATTTCTTCCCTAACAACATTTACCCAGTGAAAGAATGTATCAAGAAACTCTTTAAGGTGAATTCTATGATCCACATACTTATTCCATAGAACCTAAACATTTCTTCATTATCATTGAAATTTCCCTCATAAATATTCACCAACTTTTCCCACATATAATATGATAAAAAAAGACATACATTTATTATAAATTTATATTGTATATTCCCCCCTAAGGAATTTTTTTCCTTTTCACTCTATATCCAATTTCCTTTGGTCCGCTTCTAAAAATGCACCAATGTTGATATTGGAAGAAATTTCATGCTTCTCTACAATAAATATATCCATTCATAATGATTATATGTATTGTTGCATATGATTCTTCCATTATTTAATGTTTTTCTCATAGAATATAGAAATCCATTTTTAATTGAAAGCATTTGTTTCTTCTCTTGAGAGATAACCACTGACTTTCAAGATTTCACTTTTATACAAATTGTTTTCAAAATTATGTTAAATTCCAATAGAGGGGGATCAGGGTATGATAGAATAATATAACTTCACCTTCGGTTTATTTTTGTTGAAAAAAAAACTCTTCTTTTCCTTTCCCTTAGGAATGTATACATAGAATTGAAGTCATGCATCCAAAAAATAAATTTTACATGCTTCACCCTTACTGGTCTACGTCTAAGGAGCATACAATCAAGATGTTCCAATTTACTGAATTCACTATTTCTCACATACTAATTACTAGGTTTATAATAGATCACATTTATTCCCATGATCACTTCCATTAAAATTTTTAGAGTTATCTCACTACTGCCACAAAGGGTCACTCACTATATCTCTTTCTCTCATTCACTAGTAGCGGAAATGATCACTGCCTTCCACTGCCTGTGATTACTTATCTATAAGGGATCCCCACATAGTTTATGGACTTATAGGTCCCTTCATTTTTATGAATTCAAAACTTTTTATTTGTATATAGATTCTCTATTTATTTTTCATATTCAACCATAGATGATGTCCACTTTTTTAATACTGTTAATTTCAAGAAATTTATTTTGAGAATAGTTTTAGTTCCTTTGAGAACATCTTTGAATCCATCGAATATAGCATTGCACTGCGTGGTGTGACTTTATTTTGAAAAACTTATTCTTCCACATATATCCTCTTCTTCAATGGGACATATCTTAATTTTTTGACCAACTATTCCTACAATGACCCTTTTTTGTGATTAGTAGATCTATATAAAACTGTTACTTAAACTATTCCAATAAACTACTTTTCCTTTTTTAGAAACCTCCCCCATGAACTAATTCATATTTTTCTAGATTCTTCCCATAGTGATGATATTTCGTAATGAAATTATCTCTTATTAATGATTGGATTACAAATCATTATATAGGAAAATATATACACAAAACATTATAATATGAATTAATGAAAAAATAAATGTGGTATTCACATTACCATGTTTTTCTATGTGGTCCTAATTTTATATTATTCATATATGGTGGATGGAATCTTCCATGATTAGAAACACTTTATGTATTCTCAAATCACTACCTCTTTTTATAAACATCAATCCTCCCACGGACATCATGCTTTCAAAAAAAATTTAGGCCTTTCCGAGGACTAATTTTTCTATGTGGTATGCGTACCATGCTTCATGGTTCGTATAGCACTGCAATGAGTAATCATACTTTTTCTAAATTTATGTTTTCATTCAGGGTTCCTCCTTTTACGGTTCATGATTTCTGCTTCGTTGTCCAAAAATAGTGATCGAAATTACAAAAAAATGCCCTTTTCTAAAAATCAAACTCCCAATTTTGAGATCTACAAATTAGGAAAAAAACTAAGATATTACACCACCATAAAAACCTTATATTGAAACAACAAGCATACTATTTCATAGTTTTTTTTGGCTTTTTCAGCAATCAAAACCACCTCAAAAACATCGAAATGATGTTTTGAGAGATTTTCCCAAGAATTAATTATAAAATTATAAATCAACATTTATTCTTTACAGAATTTCTAAACCATAATTTTTCATTTTTATAACATTTATTTATTTAAACCAAGATATAAATATATGATATTTTCATTTATAATTTTCCCTAAATATTATTTATTCATTCATATGTAAATGTAATATTTTATTGGTCATATTTATATTCATAATGGTCACATTACTATTACAGGGGTTATACGTAATAATATATTATAGTTTTAAACATAGTGTTTCATGAAGTATAAACAATTGATGATATTAAATTTTAATGAGTAATAATATATAATCATTTTGTTTTACAAGTTGTAAGGATGTATTTAATTTTTTATAGTTATGTTTTAGATGGTTGGAGACTAGATGAGGAACAACTATTGTTATTCCATTAAAATTTATTTTTTTCTCAGGGTATAAAAGAATTATATTTATTTATATTATATATTTGATCTAAAAAAATACATCCAAGTGTATTAAAGATGTATCAATCATTTATTATGGGTTTTAGGTGGTTTGGAGTAAAACAATTATAACTTATTTTCGTCATAATGTATTATGTTCCAATTTATTTAATGTGAAATAATATGTTTCACTAGGATATATTTCTATAGATTTTATAATGGGGTTTATTCATTTGATTAAAGGGTATGGATCCATTTTAATCATCTAGAGGGTATTTTTTGAAATTTTAGCAGTCATAATTTGATACTATAGTAGTTGTATCTATTCATCCATCTTGGTCTCTAGGCCACTGGTTTGGTCCTCTGGTCTAGCAAGGCCATCGGGCCAACCAAGGCCTTCGGCACAGTTGTATCTCAAGGAATTCAGCTCACATTATGGCCTTAATCCAACCCCAAGGACTTTGGATCACATGAATTTTCAGATTTACCACTCCTAATATGAGTGACATGGCTCCAAAAGAGGATTCATGGGAGGCACATTCACTATAAAAGAGATAAATAGAATTAGAAAAATGATAGGGTTTGTAAGTTCCGTCAGTACTGGGCATGTGTAACATTGCATAGGATTGCTACTTGACCATCCCTGCAAAGGTGCAGTGATGATATCTTGACATGTACTGGGGAGGAGCAGTTCTAAGTGGTCTTTTCTAGGTGATTCCCTCAACGACCTATGGTTCATGTAATTGTCTCTAATCCATCGGGTCGTGTTAGGGTTCCACATTACTCCTTAAATGGTATATTATCAAAAACATTTTAAAAAATGAAGGCCTATGGGCCACTCTATCCATTTCAAACAAAAAAAGTACTAAACCATAGTTGATACTTTGGGAACAGTCACAGGATATCTATGGTGAACATACATTAAATTGTTAGGATGATAGTGTGTATTCATTATTACTTTATTACATCACAAATATGGGGGTATTATAACATGCTTTTCGAAACAGATTTTGCATTATAATCATATTCTATTATCAAAATGTTGATAAAAGATTTTTTTTTTCAAAATTATAAAAAATGAATACAGAATGTATTTTATATTTTGGTGGATCATGGGTGGATGATTTAATAATTGTGTAATTTTCATATAACAATACATCCCATTAATCCCTTATTATGAAAACATATAAATAATTACATGGGAAATAATTTCATATTTAATATTGATGTCTTGAGGTTGGTGTGGACATTATAGTTGTAATAGAGATGTTTCAAGATATAATATTTCATGTTCATGTAATTCCATCATGAATGAGGATTTTTTAGAGTAGGAATAAATTCAATATTAATTAGAGGAGGATATAATTATTGTTTGTGATTAGATATCAGGTGTTCTTACAAGTTCCACCTTCCAAATTACCATTATGGTTTGGATAACAAAGAAATTTGAATCCTTGATTTATTAACTTTTTATGAAGTTTGGATAAGTCAGAAAATAGAGTTATTATTTTTCACTACCTCTATGGTTCTAAATGGTTCATGATTTATTTTATTTGTATTATGTTTGAAGGTATAATTATGATCCCTCAAATCTAACATATCTAAAAAAATTTAAATCCAAGAGAACATGAATTTTTTTATTATTGAATAGAAATTCACTATTACAAAGAAAATGTTCTATGTAGAAAATGTATTCTCTTAGTTAGTGATCATTGGGAAAATGCTGATGAATAGTAATGAACTATGGATATGGAGTCACAAATTCCAATACAATATGCAAAATTAAAATAATTCTTTTCTGATTTTTTTGTGTACTTTTTTTGTAATGATGAAATTTTAATATAAATTTTAAATTAGTTGTTATCATTTGTATGATTGTGGTTAAAAAATTTGGGGGAAAAACATTTTTAAAAGGGGTGTGTAATGTATAAGACCTATAATTTATAATTTTTTTGAGTTTGTAATGTTTTTTTCATTAGTATACATAAATGATAATATCCGGTTGAGACCAGGTGGTTCTGAAAAGATTCTGTGAGGATTTTATGGAATAAGGGGTTACAGTAGATTTAATTCATTGTGGTGGATTTTTATGTCAATAAAAAAATAGTATTACAACTCTCATTTCTTCTGTTAAAATTATTTGTGGGTAATTCATTAGAAGACACATGATATGGTTTTTACTGACTATATATCAAGAAAGGAGTTTATGATACAATCTATTAAAAGAATTATTCTCCCACAATTGATCTTATTATTAAACTATAGAAATTGATTAAAAAAATTTCTTATGTTGTGAAACATGTACTGCACCTTGAAAGAGACTGAGATATTTTTTGAGTAAATATATGTATTTAATGTCAACTCTATCATAAATAAGTACACTGCTATAGTAAATATATAGTAATATTATTACTTCAATAATGTTATTTCACATTGTATAGGAGATGAGATGTTGGTTTATGTGTCTCTAAAATTACAATGGGGAATGTTTTATAAAATATGTACCTTGTTTCTTGAATATGGATCGTATTGTAGAATAGTATCCCATGCTATATAGAAGGAAATTTTGGTTTACCTATATTTTGGATGATCTCTACTTCATATGAATGCATCACCCACATTGTCTTCCAATTGCAAAAAAACTATTTTGAATAGTTATGTTATGCCAAAAAATGAGAGGATATGTTTTGAAGGTTGAAATTTGGGTAGTTCAAATAGATATCATGAGTTGTGTTTATATGAGAGTTTTTGTGTCTATAATAACTAATTATCGATTTAATTTTGATTTTTCTAATTTATATTAATTAGAATATGATCCAAGGTATATATTTGTAAGAGATTATTTGAATTCAAATTTTAAATTTAAATATGAACTTGTATAGAAATTGATTGTTTTGATGATCTAAAAATTGTAGGCATCATCGTATCAATGGGAGCCAGAATAATGGTAAATATTATATTAGTTTTTTATGTTATATGAAAAATAAAAAATATTCATTACATATTCATGGTAACATAAAGGAATAAGTATAAGAATATCATGGTGGTTATATGCACGTATACCGCACAAAAAGGGATGAGGAAACTATTTCATATGTAAGTTGGATACTATTGTTATAATTGACATATATTGTGAAATTGGAGAATAAGTGAAATAACATTCTAAACGAAACTACATTTAGGAAATATAAATTTTTAAATACTCTTCCATTGTAACCAACATTTATATTTTTAATGTGATGGATGAACTTTTGTGCAGGATGAAACAAATAATTTTTGGGAGACATGTAAGTTTGATTTTGAAGGTTATACACCACACTATTATACACATTGGATGATTCTAGTGGGTTTGGATATCATAAAGGAATTTATATCAAACCAATTACAATACATCTCACATTGAGATGATATCCTTATAAATCAATTATGTTACCTCCTATCTGTGTGTGTATTTCAATGTGAAGATAGGTTATATCAATATATATTAACTAATGTTGGAGGATATAATAGGAAGTAAATTAGAGGGAATTTAGATCATTTTCCCCCCATCCCACCCCCAATCTCAGTGATATCCCATTGGTCTTATAGGTATATTCTCAAGTGATATTAGATTTACATTCCATATATTTGTTATTTATTTTTTTAATGTCTCAGTTAGGAATAAGAATAATTTGTTTTTTATGTTATCATGTACTAATAATTTTAATTAGGATAATATAAATTGGATTCCATCATTTTTTTGAAAATATTTGATGTTTTCAATAACATGATATTAATATATATTCATTATATTAGTTTTTAATTTTTGTAATCATTAAATGAAGGATTTTCCCCATGTGATGAAGGTGTTTCTCTAACTATAGTAGAAAATTGAATATTTCTACTAATTAACATGCTAGAAATTATATTTTATTTTACTTTTCAGAAATTTAATTTCTAATGGTAAAATGAATCATAATTAAAAAAAATTAGTTTGGATAAATAATAAAATATATATAAAGGAAAAAACCATAGTGAAGAAAGATATACTTTCAGTTTTTATACATAAATATTAATATAACTTGATGCGTGATGATGAAAAAACTAATATCTTATTTAATGAGTGTAAATAGTGTTTTAATCATGATAAAAGTTAATGGATAGATGTTTGATGAGGCTACTATTTTTTAGAAGCTCTTGTGTATGTTACCTCAAAAGATTGATACAAAAATACCTACTATATAATTAAAGGTTCGGGGTAAAATCCTTCATGTTGATTTTCATAGTGGTCTTATTTCTTGTTAAATTAGGAAGATAATTCTATCAAGGTAAAGGTAATATATGAAAAATAGATTCTTTTAATGTCTAGAAATATGATAAAAATAAAGGAATTATTTGTGATGATGAAGAATCTAAAATATTAGATTTAGATTTATATTTGTTGATGTGTTTTGATAAAATGATGTATCTTATATCAAATATTTTTATAATAGGTATGGTAATTTCCAAATGGATGTTTCAAGTTAAACATCTCAATTATGGAGCTATTTTATATTTTGTATAAAATAGTTCAAAACTCAATAAAGATGAAGCCAGTGATAATGAAAGTGAAATACTAAAAACATTATCAATTAGTAATTTATCAAATATATAATTATCTTTAAAATAAAAGTATATAATTTATTAGTGAAAAACTGTAATTTTGTATTTACTTTTGAAGAAGGTGGAACTAAATGTGAAAATCGTGTGCCTAATACTGAAAGTAATGTTGTTGAAGAATATCTCACTGTGAAGGTGAATGTTGGAAATTTTAATTACAATGAAGGTAGTAATTTTTTAATTGGATATGTGGATACTCTTATGAAAATTGTTTTAAATGAATAATTAAGAAAATGTCTCTCAAAAATATAAAATATAAAAAAAATAGCAAATCTAAGAAATATAATCAATCAGTCAACAATAATTAATCTTTTCATAAATAAGAAAAATATATTCCGGTTAAAGAAATTTATAATCTAGATAATTTTCATTATGATGAAAATATTATCTATAACATGTTATAAGGAACATTAAAATATGTGTAGTAAGATGCTTGATCATGTTCAACAGAAATTGACTAATGTTGAATAAGAAATGATCCTATCCCTGTTGGAACCATGGCTGTTCTATGAATGAATTAGAGTATGTTTAGTGTTTTTTTGTCAATACACTGTGGATGTTCTGAATGTGTGCTAGTAAAGTGATCCTACAGTTCAGGCAGGAAATAGTATTGAAGGTGGTGCTATTTCGTAGTGTTTTCCAAATTTTTGAGCCTAAAAATGAAAAAATGAGGACACAGATTGTTGGAAAAAGGAGGTGCTCACAAAGAGGAAGTGGTGCGTGAAAAATAAGGGCTTTGTGTGATATATTTGAGTTGGGCACGAGAAACAGCGCGGTGCGTGAAATAGTAGTTCAAGGTTTTTTGCGCAAATAGTGATTTGGAATCAGAATGTTGAAAAATAGAAAAGGCATGGGATGCATGAAAAGTCTTGACGGGTGTGTGAAAAATAGTACCCTCGAGATATTTTACGCACCAAATGAGTGGTTTTTCCCACCATAGGGGGATTTTCCCAGGGGGTCTGTGACGACTATGAATAAGAGGTTAACCCCTTCATTAGGTATGGTTAAAGACTTAGAGATGATCTGAGGTCCTGTGCAAGTAAAAGGTTCATGTAAAGGGTCTTTCACGAAAAATTCAGGATTGTGCAAAAAATTTCATGCTTTATGAAATATTCCAGTTTTCATGAAATATCCAAGTTGCACGAAAAATTTTGGGCAGCACGAAAAAGGCAGAGCTGTGAGTAAAAATTGAGGAGGCACGTAAAAGATTCTTTTGCTCAAAAATGGGTGTTGTTGTGCATAATATTTTTTCCGCGTGAAATGGAAATATTGCACACAATAGTAAGGACTTTTGCGCCAAGGGTTAGTGTCGCAAGCAATTTTTAGTTAAACTTGTTTTCACTTTCTAGTTATCTGGTTCAGTGGTTCAGTACGTACAAGTACATCATTTTCATACATCGATACTAGAAGAGTCTCGTGCTAAGAAGAGGCAAAGACTTAAATGTGAATCTATTGAAGATACCTTCATGTCTATAAACTGATTTGGACTTCACCAAAGGTATTGAGCCAAGGGGAGTCAATGAGAGTGACCCAAGGGATGCAGTGGGCTATCCCTGAATAGTTGTAAAGGTAGTGAGCCTGGGACAAATTGAATATTCTCAAACCTTTGTAATCCAGAACTAGTGAGGAATAGTGGAATATGGTATGACTAACAACCTGCCAGCATATTCTCCTTAGACGTATCCCTTTGTGATGAACCATGTAAAAAGTTCTATTTTTTCTATTTTCATGTGAATTTTTGATTTCATCTCATATACATCAGAAAGGATAAACTATTTCCTACCATGATGGGAACAAAATCCATTATTTTGAAAGAAAAAGTTGACACCCTGATTCAGCCCTCCCCTCTCAGGGTGTCCTGGGGTCCTACACTCCAAATTTATTTTTGAAAATTCTATTCAAGAACCAAGTGATTAATAAAATAAGAAATAATAATATGAAGATAATAAAATCATTTCAATAATATTTTAACATTTAAGGGTTTGACAAAAAGTCTAAGAAGAACAAACTATTTAAAATGTTCTTGTTTATTGCAAAATTCAATGAGTATTAGAAATAAAAAAAATTGGAATAAAAGAAATTATAATTTAATGCAACTAAAGAATCATGAATGCCTAAAAATATATATAATTTTAATAATAAGAATGAAGAGTTGAAGAAAAAATTAAAATTTATTCAAATTTAATGACCAGAATATGGTTAGATGTCAAGAACACTGATTTGGAATGCATGCGGTTTTAATATAAAATATTCTATTTATGAATACTTCGTGTAATATAAGGGTTTCCATAATATTAAAAAATGGTATTGTTCAACCAAAATATTATAACATTTTTGTATTATTTTTTATAAAAGTTCTGATAGGGGTTAGGCTTCTCAAAATAAGTATGATCATTAATAGGTCTTGTATTCTTGAAAGACGACACAAAACTAATTTGATTTCATGATGATGTCTATAGAAGGATTGGTCAACAAGGATACCATGAAAAATAATATCTAATACTCCTACAATCCCAAAAAAAATAGTTTTAATTGTTTTAATACTCATATGATAAAGAGATAGGCGAAATAAATACCAATAATTTTGGAAATGAAACATAATAATATTCATGGATCTTGTATAGTGGATGATAATCCATTATAATATGAGATTTAAAACATCTAAAAGGTTCTGGAAGCGAAATGGATGCTTAGTGACATTTTAATATTTTTGGTGACTATAATATAAATTATTTGGACCAACTATTGTTGGGACTGAAAAGATGCAATCCATAACACAATTAATGTTCATGGATGAACAAAAAATCACTTGAGAGTCTCTATGATTTCTAATAAATTAAATGAATTTGTGTTTATTAAATATATATTATTTTTTAAGAACGTAGATGATGGAATAATTGTACCCAAAGGATAGTGAGCCAATGTAAATTTAATACAATTAGGTTATGTAAAAAATCATGTTATCATAACATGAAATAATAGTATCAATTGTAGAAATAAATTATTTACCATATTAAATAAAATAGTTGGTATAATATATCATTAGTATATACTTTTAATGAATTTAATTTTTAGAAATGGCAGAGATACTTTATATTCTAAACATTGTATAATTGAAATATTTTTATGTCCTATCACATGAATGCTGAAATTCAATATAATAAAAAAATTTAGCTTAGTAATTTAAATGATTTGGGGACTACGAAGAAGTAACCATCCAATGAATATAAGCGAATTATTATTTTTAGTGATAAATTCAATCTTATTAGTTGGGTTATGTTTATGAATGTCGTGTCATAGGTCATGAATTTTCTTAAAATCTATCTAGAATGTGTATTACAAGTGTGTCATTTTCCCCATAAGAATATTTAGAAAAAATGGAATCTTATTTTTAGAAGTTGTTAATATTAAAAGAACTCAGGAAACCATGCACACCACATGATAAAGTTGTGTCTAAAAAAATAATATATTAGTTTTTTGAAGATGGCATAGAAAATTCTAGTTGAGCATGACACATCTCATTTTTTTATAAGACAAGGTATTTTGGTAGTAGATGATATCAAAAACTAATTTTTATATAGTGATAATTGTAATATCATCTCCTATGAGATTCATTATATAGATTTTAATTTTTGAAATATAGTTAGGTGTTTTTGTAGACCATGTGTTATCAATGTAAAATGACATAATCGAGGGAAATTTAAAAATAAAGGAGTTAGTGAGAATATTTTTGGATATCCACAACATGAAAGAAGTTACCACTGTTTCAAATAACAAAGATGAAATATCATTGATATTAATGATTTGAATGATATAGAAAAATAAAATAATTTCTTTTAGGATGATATTTAATGCTACATAAGTTATTATGATATTGTTTTTGTTATACGACCCACATAATTTTTAAACAAAAAAAATTATCCTATATATGGTTGAGATAAATATTCTTACATTTCAAGTGGTTAGGAATAATATAATTTATCTCATCAAATGATAATAAAATAATTTCTTGTCTAAAACATTATTGGAAATCATGGATAGTAGCTACAGTCTAGGAAAAATCTAAAAATAATATCTAATGTTTCATCATTATATCAATCTAAAATAAATTTTGTAAAGTATTAATTAAATAACAAAAAATGATTTGATGTTTTAGATGAAAACTTCAGCCAAATTTAAATGAATTAGACAGGCGGATTAGTTTACAATCCAAAATATGAATATTTGATTCGAATAAAGTTGGTTTTTAGAAATATTCATTCTAATGGGTGAAGTAATGGGAAATAATGATTGGATGGTACAAATGGGGTATTTATAGATTTAATAAGTTGAATTGAATGAAAAATTAAAGTATTTTTATGTCTTTAAACTCTTAGAATATTTTTTTTAAGTAAATATAATATTTTAAAAATGGTTTCATGACTTTTTTCTACAATATTGAGTTAAAAGATGATGTTTAAATTGAGAAAACATGTTAGATCTTTCTCAAAGGAAAATATAGCTACATTTAAACAAATTCAATCATATTGGTATTCTACATTTTATTCCTACATTTAGAGTTTGAATTTCATAACAAAAATATCTCAAAAAAAATTGACAAAGAGGTATCTCATTATTTATTTTTATGAATATAAAATCATATGTTTTTTAAATGTTAAATAAATTTGTTAAATGATTACAAAGGATCTGAATATATTATTTGAAATATTTTTTCTTTGATAAATGATGTTCCTTCTTATTTTATAAATCTATAAATATAAATATAAAATTTTTTTCTCAAGAGGATTATACTAAGGAACTGTTGAAAATATTTGGAATGAAGAATTCAAAACCTATTTCTAAACCCAATTTGATGGTAAAAAATCATTACAAAGATGATGATAGATAGAATGTTGATCCTAAAGATTCTGTATTATTATACTGTATATTCGTTATATATCACATCATTTTGAATAGATTTAGTGTATACTATTACACTTTATTCTTGGAATCACTGTGCAATAATGGTGTCTTATTTTTTGGATGAGAAAACTAATTATTATTTATATTAAATGAATAATTGATTTCAGGTTGAGATATAATGGAATGGGACATATATATATATATTGATTCACGGATATTGATTGGGAAAGGTATTTTGATGTTTGAATATTCATATTAGGAAGAGTTCTCTTCTACGGTTAGTTTTTTGTTTGAGTTAGAAAAATAAGATGAATATTTTTGTCAATTTAAGAACTCTTGATGTATAATGTATAATTTTAACTCGTTTTATTATTCATTTAATCGGGATGGAGACCTAGTTGCAATATTAGATAGTATCTATGAATCATCAATGTTATCATGGATTTGATAATCATGGTGTTATTAATTTATCAAATGCTATTACTAATCATTCAATAAATAATCACATTGAAATTAAATATCATTTTCCAATATTATTTTCAAGGTAAATAAATATATTTCAGATAATGTTCTAATAACGGATCATATTGTTGATATGTTCAAATAGAAACTATATAAGGATTATTATTATAATCTGGTTGGATGATTAGAGTTCCGTATTAGATATCTTGAGGATAAGGTATGATGATCAACCCCCCTATCTCATATAGCCTTTGGATACTATTTTCTAAGTGTGTTAAAATGATGATATAAATCTCTTGGTAGTTTTCATTAAATTGATATTTACTTACACATGGGTTATATATTAAGAGGTTTTTTTAAAAATGGAAATGGTGGGATTTTATAATTTTCAATATGGTTAAACATTCTAATAGTTTGGGGAAATTCATGTATAATTTTTTAGAATAGATTCGTTGTGATGTCAATGAGGATGATAAAATATATATTTTGACGTAATGGTGTGATAGATTTTTTCAAGTGGTATATCATCATTCTAGAGTGGCACATCATCTCAATGGCATGATTGAGAAGATCATGTCTGAATAAAAATTTAAAATACATCTTTCTCTATTGATAACAAGGAATTATTTGTTCAATGTCCTTGTGTATTATATTGATTTCTCACACATTGTATTATAATTATTTAATTTTGATATATTTCTAATAATTTAGTGTTTATTATTTATTTATTATCCTTGGATTAAAATAAAATCTGAGGTGGATAATGTTGAGACCAAGTGGTTTTGAAATGATTTGGTGGAATAGTTTGTTGAAGAGGATGTTTGAGTGGATGTAATCCATTTTCATTAATTTTATTTTTAATATCTAAATCATATTCAAACTCATTTTTATTTTGAGTTGGAGTTTTTTGGAGACTAGTTCACATAAATATTAAGTTTCTTTGTATTAATCACTTCTTAAAACATCATATAATTGTTTTCAGATCCATCATAACATAGTTTACTTGTAATTTTCGATGAAATCTATAAGTGATAACTGATAATTCAATGAATCAAAAAATTATATAATATAAAATCATATAATATCATCAAGGTTAGGAAAAAATAAACTTTTATTAACCATCTTTTTATTTGGGTTATTTTATACTCAATTTGACTTATATAATGAGAGACCACTATAACCCTTTCTAAAACTAACATGTAAAATTTGGGTCCCCAATAAAAAATTAATCATAATAATGAAATGCACCTTTATGAACTCACTAGAACAATTTTTTTTCAAATCATCCATAAAATATGAATATTTAATAGTAAATAATGATAAATCTTGTTTAATAAATCAATAATCACCCGCATCATATCTTGAAATTTTGTACATCATTGAAAACTAGTCTTGAAATTTATAGATATCTCACTAGAATTCAAATCAGGTTGTAAGGTTATCACACCTCATTAATTAAATCAATATAAAAATCTATGTAATTATATAAAAATTACACTTAAATGTTCTTTTGGCAGACATACTATGAGAACCACTGATATAACAAGAGCATGATACACATGGTCAAACCTTTATTATTAAATAAATAGATTTTTAGATGTTGTAAAACGGTATAGTTTTTTTCTAAATATAGGACCCACATATAATCATATGAATAATTATTTTTTATCTTTGAATAATATTATACAAAATATTATTTTATGCTATGAATACCCTATTATGGGATATAAATTTTTTATTTGTACATATGTAATGATAATGACCCATGGATAAATGTTTTATAGGTTTACCTTTAATCAATATACAATGTGAAATATTATAGATTATGGTGTAATGTAATAATTAGTATGTATTATATATTTATAAATATATCATCATTTAATTTTTTGGAATTCCACATATAAACATGTATATAGATGTTACATCCCCATCATGGTTAGCCCAAACAATGTCATGTCAAAGAATGGCATGGCCTCAAGAAATCTACCCCATACAATAGAGGATATTTTCTAGATAAGATATTATATGAAAAATTTTGAGTGATTATACACTTTATATTATAAAAATAATAGTTTAGAAATATTATTATACCATTATTCATATTAACAATTCATAATATTGAAATTATAGTTGGAAAGAGATCCTAGTAACATTTACCATGTAAAAAAATAATGTTAAAAGTCCTAAAAGTCACACTAATATATAAAGTATCGTTTGATGGTATGATAATATAAAAATGTAATCATAAATGAAAAAAATAATGAACATATAAAAAATCATCTAAGGATCTATCTAACATAATATCTAAATCCCAAATTTCTATCCATATCAACCATAATCACTATGTCATTTACCATACATATATCTAAGACTATAATGTTTTTATTCCCACCAATTCGTTTAGGTATGGAGTGAGAGATATACTTAGTAACCAACTACCAATGATTTCCCTAAAAAATCTATCAAATATGGGTAATTAAAAAAATCATATGTCGATAAACAATAACAAAAACAAAAAAATTGTTTCATTATTAAAAGCTAAAGAGACACTTCGTGAATGAATATACATGCATTGGTAGTGTCCATGTTGACTTCAAACAAATCACAAGAAATTGGAATGGGTTCTCATCCACCCATAATATCCTTACCCATCTGGGATACTATGTTGGCCTCCACCAACCCATACACATATATTAAACTTTTTAAATAAGTTTTTCCACCAATAACCTATCTACAAACTACACATATGTGAAATTGGTATAGACTCCATTTACCCTTTCACACTTCACAAAAAATGGATATAGTGTAGTACTCAAATGACTAATCCATGATCGCTCATTAAGTTATGGATGCTACCCTCTAACATCATGCACATGTGAATGTCAACTCACTAACTATGTTTAAAAAACGCTTTTAAATCGTACAAATAGATATAATTAGCTCTAATTAGTAACCATTAGAATGTATTGAATGAAAATCAACACACATATTATAATTTTAAATCAATATTTATCACTAAATTCTCAAAAACTCATATCATATCCAACTCACCGCTATCTATTCACCTATACTCACTTTATATCCTCATGGAATATGCAAGGGATCCTGACTAGGTTTATTTATGAAAATAACATGGAAGGAAAACAATAAATTATCTAATGTTGATGAATCCCACAACTATCTCAATACTAAATTTCCATCCACAACCTTGCCATTAAATTATGATGGCTATAGGAACAATCACGATCTAATCATTACATTTTCATCACTCAATTAAAAAATTCTCCTAACCTAGTCACAATCTATTCTTTCAACACTGAACCTCCAACACCCACTTATCAAATAGTTCATTTAACTCATATAAACAAAGTAAACTTTTATCTCACAAATAACTTATAATCCTCAAATCCTCCTTGTTGAATATATTTTTATAAAAAATGATAAATTTTTGTTTTCAAAAAACATAACCAAAACACCATAATTTTTGGATTTACAGTGAACCGTAAGGAAATGACATAGGAACAAAGAATTTATAGTCAATGAGGATAGCCTTACAATTTAGTGATTAACGTAATTAAAATTTCTCAAATCCATCAATATTCAAGGGAGAGAGATGAAATGGAAGGGTAATTGTAGGAGAATTTTGTGTATTGAATGTGAGAGGAAACGAGGAGGAATAAAGATACTAAAATGAAGAAATTTGACAAAAAAAGTAAAATAAACCATATTCAAATGATCGTCGAGGGTCTTACTAGGCCCTTAGTGGAAGAGAATGACCCAAATTCTGAGGGAATTGGATGTCTAATGGCCTTTCACCAAGATTTGGAAGAGACTCCAGTTCTTGGTTGGATTTACATCACATTACGATTTTCCTTGTTTTCCAATTCCTATAAACAATCACCTTCTTCTATAATAATAATATTTAGAAAAGAAAGAATTTTCAAAAAATAAATATAATTCAAATATTATGGTATATGGGTCAATAAAAACCCAACACCAAATATCTTCTCATCGTCATGATACATCACAATGAATTGGAGGTGAAGTACACTTTCCATAAAGCTACTAAGTTAACCTCCAACACACTTATATCTTCTTAGCTACATATATTCTACCACAATACATAAAAAAATTTATACTCATATGGTAAAATAACCTTTCACTGTAGTCTATTATACATAGAATCCACTCCTTGAAAGATACATCAGCCTCTTTGTCAACAAAATTAATTTTACTCAAAATTAAAAGTGTATAAATAATATCTCCAAATATAAGATACATGGACTTATCCATGAATAAGACTACATATTTCTGAAATTATTAGTCGGTATTCCATTGTACTAATACACTTGAAAATATTAAATGGCCACATGAATCTGGTAGATAATATCCCCTATCAATATAATAGTCAATGTCCAACCTATATAACAGAATTTAGAATTCATGGTTATCTACCTAGAACTATTATGGTCGCCATCACATATCCTTATACATTTTATTCCAATTAAAGGTATATCCAACCTATTTTGGATGACCAAAATATGTTCTGAGGTCTCTTAAATGGGATTTAGTATAATCATGGGTGACTCTCCAACCTCTACCCATCATAAATGGTATCGATACAATATACTAAAAAATAACACAAAGGGTTATGTTCGAATCAATTCCGAATAAATTTTTCTGTAGGAAACTATGTTAACACCATATGTATCTCCTAGGATTTGAAGAAATATATGACATATACTCTAAGAATATCCTTCAATATCAGATTTTGTGCTCATAACTACCATAAGTTTGAGCATATGTGTTGTAATAAATTTCGCAATGGCATCCGATTTTCATGGAAAACCCTGTCAAAATAGAATATAAATATCAAAACCTTGTAAAAAAAAGATATTCCAAGTCATATTGAATTGTCATATACCCTCAATCATATATAGTTATCTTAGGTAATAATCAATGTCACGAACCGCCTTCACCAAAAGGAGGGAAGGGTCAGCAGATTTCCAATCCCTTCCATCATTAAGTTGAAGGAGAGATAATGACCCCCGAAACCAGCCTTCAATAGGTCCTGGAGTGGCGACCAGCACCAAGCGTATAGAATCACTCAGTAAATGGAAGGCATTACCCTTTTTTTCTTTTAATAGGATCGGGAGATAGGATAGTAAATCCATGAACACCAAGACAAAAAGTAGAAGTAAAACCAAAACAACCATTCCCATATGCATGTACCAAAAGTAAATACCGTAAGAAAAATAATGAATACAAGGGTAAAGTACCAAAGAAAGAAAAACAACAACTTCAACTGCCCCAATGGTCTGAGCTAATATGGTCTCGCACGATCACTGAAGTCGTCATGGAAACCTTAAAGCAGTTTTATATACGTAGGGTGATCATACAAGTATACTTAGTAGGGAAAAACCAAAGACTCTCGTGCACATGTGGGTGAACGTACTCAAGTCTCATGAGAAGCAGAAAACCCACACAACCAAGGAGTTCATCCATCCCATTCACTGGACACACTCACCAAATAACACAAGCAAGTAATATATAGTAATAGCACATCAATGTTTGGGTACCCCACGCTTTCCCACTGGTTATTGAAGACATACTACTCATCAAACCAATCCCACCATTCTCACCACAGTCCCACTTCCTCAACCCACCCGCACACACCTGGGCCACATCCTCACACTGTCCCACTTCCAAACCCCACCCACAAACACTTGGGCCAAAACTGTCACATGTAACCATGCCTACAAACACCAAGGCCAGAACAACAACCACCACACCTGAAGACACCTGGGCTAGAAGATCTACTGCCATGCCCGATGACACCTGGGCCTCATCCCAAAGATACTTGGGAAACCACCTTCATGCACACACCTGATCCATAACCACCACACTACCCCTCTCTAAGGTTCTTGGGCTAATAATGGACCTCAGTCCATCACAGCCTGCCTGAAGATACTTGGGAAATCTGGGAAATGGAGTAGAAAATGAGTTAATAACCAGCCACTAATAGCAGTGTTGGGAAAAACACCCTCCCCCATGAAATGGGGGTGTTCGGCACTAAGTGATCAACTTGGGTGGGGTGAAAATAAGAAACAAAAAACTACAAGTATATATTTAGGAAACAAGCACTCACCCAATGTTTAAGTTTTCATTCAGCCTTCCTAAAGAACACAATCATTACTACGTCCAAATCATAACTCACACCAAACCAAAACCCAATTGTCCCATCTTGGTTTACATGTTCAGTAATAATGATTAAATGATTTTTCTGCGCCTACTTGGGAAACTAGAGAGCATAAGCACAATCCAAGGAAATAGTACAGTCAAACATCAACTTAATCAATCACACCCGGTTCTCTAGTAATGTCACAAACACAATGGGATAAGTAAGATCCCATGATGTACTAGAACCAAGACAACCCCAAGGTACAACCCCATTTCCCCAAAAGCCATCGGTTTCTCAAAAATAGAGGATTCCACCCCAATTTGTGATATAATCAAGGTAACCACCCTCCCTTAAATTCACAACCACTGGAACCATAACAACAGGGGATCCCATCCCCACCCACATCACCCACCAATATGCCCATGAAAGAAAAAACAACAAGACACTACGACGAAAGAAAAGTAGGCTCATGTGGGTATTTTCAGATTTATACAATTTAACACACTCCATGATTCCAATTCTACTGTACTTTAACCGAGGTTATCACAGAAAAGGGTTGATCCTGGTGCTTTAAATTTATTTAGTCAGGTTTAAGTAATTAACCAAATTCCTTTACATGGAAAGGGTTCACAAACACAATACAATCCATTTAAACATAACCAGAGGTAAGGGTTCATTAGTGTACAGAGAAAGACCACCAACAGACATGATTTTCAGTAGGCGTAAGCCCACACAATTCATAAATCATTAATCATGGAAGATCATAAAACAAAGAAGCATCATCGATCACACCCCCCCTTATTTCATTATAGAATCCTTTCATTATCTTCATTTAGGTTTGGTTCATCCAATTCTACCGAATCAAAATCAGGCCCACCCTGCATGATACAAAAAAAGGGAGAGACGAAGGAGAAATTCCCAACTTGTTGATCAACGATCGATGCTAAGCCGGGGTGTGGAATTTGGAATATAGTGATGTGGCTCGTTGGAATGATGGGTACTCCTAGTACAGGGTGATCGTGAAAATAAACCTAGGGAGAACCCTTTTAGATTATAATGGTCGGGGATGGTTGAGATAAGAACATGAAACTGCATAAGGAGCGGGGTCATGGGTTGACCACATGGTTGAGACACACCACACGTCATTAATTGGTCCCCATGGTTTAAACCGACACACACCTCACAATCATTTAATAATATTAGACGCCATTTATGGGCGTTATAGGGCCTTAAAAAATTAGAGTGGTCAAAATAGAGTTTAAAAACCAATTTGAGCAAAAAGGAGGCACTATTGGAAAAACCGTGAGGGTAGCTGAGAGCCACTGGTAGCCGAGAGCTACTATTGGCTGACAGAGACCAGCAACCGAGCTACCGGTAGGGTGCAGCCACCGGTAGTTGAGAGCTACCAGTGGCTGACAATGACCAGTAGCTAAGCTATTGGCTGGGTGCAACCACCGATAGTCGAGAGCTACTGGTGGCTGACAGCGACTGGTAGACCGAGCTACCATTAGGTTGCAGCAACCGGGAGTCGAGAGCTACCGGTGGCTGACAGCAATCGATAGACCGAGCTACCGGTAGCCGAGCTACTGGTAGGCTGTAGCTACAGGTAGACTGAGCTACTGGTAGGCTGAGCTAGAGGTAGGTTGTGGCTACCGGTAGACCGAGCTACCGGTAGGCCTTCTACCGGTAGGTTATGGCTACCGATAGGCCTACTGTGGGTCAAACTTAACCGAGAAGTTGGGATGGCCTCCCAGACCACCCATAACACCTCAAGAATCCGATTTTTACTATGTAATGGACCCCAAAACCCGGGCCATTATATCAAATACTTCTCAAACTATTCTTACCCTTGAGAATATAAGACTAAACCAGAAAGGAGAAGATTGGGGTCCAAACAACCACCCTCTAAAGATACTTCTCAGGGGAAAACCCCTCCATTCAAAAGCTGGAACATTACCCCCTACATCCAGAAACACTTGCCCTAAAATCCAAAAGGATTTACACATTCCAACACATGAGTTAGGGATTCACCTCCTACACGCCCGGATATTATCCTCTTTGGGCGGCACTGACTCGCCCGCATGGGTTTAATCGCATCCACATTAATACGTCCTAATTAATAGTCAGGTTTTCCATTCATACACATTCATGCACACACACAGTGAACATGGAATAAAGCACAAGAATCCCATATATTTTAAAGAACAAATTACAGCACCACAAGAATAAGAACAAAACATAATGTCAAAACAGCTCTAGGTACTGAATGTGTAACTGGGCTTCCCGCTCCCATGTGCTCTCTTCGATCCCACCGTGCCACCACAACACATGAACCAAGGGGATGGTTCCTCTATGAAGAACTTTCTCTTTATGATCCTCGATCCTGGTTGGTTTTTCTATGAAGGTTGCATCGTCTTCGACATCTAAATCTCCCCAATCGATGATGTGGGAGTCATCGTGTAGATATTGACGAAGATGGGACACATGGAAGACATCATGTATCCTCAGTAGCGGCGGTGGTAACGCTAGCTGATAAGACACTTTGTTGACCAGTCGCAACACTTCGAAGGGTCCAATGAACCTGGGAGAAATCTTACTCCCCTTGCCAAACCTCCATTTTCCATGACAAGGGGATTCCTTCAAAAACACTTGGTCACCAACCTCAAACTCCAAGGGCCTTCTCCTGCTATCAGCGTATGAATTCTGTCGGTACTAGGCTGCCTTCATCCTTTCCCGTATAAGCTGAACATTCTCCGTCGTGCTCTGCACCACCTCGGGGCCAAGGATTCCCGCCTCTCTGACTTCGGTCCAACACATAGGTGAACGGAATGGTCTCTCGTACAAGGATTTGGATGGGTCCATACCAATGGTAGAGTGATAGATATTATTGTAGGAGAACACTACGAGAGGCAAGTGTCGCACCCATGATCCTCCTGAGTCTAGAACACATTCCCACAGCATATCCTCCAATGTTTGGATGGTGCGGTCTATCTTCCCATCTGTCTGTGGGTGGAAAGCAGTGCTAAGGCGTAGCTGGGTGCCAAAATCATGCTGTAAACCCCTCCAGACTCGTGAGGTAAAACATGCATCCCTGTTTGAGACTATGGAACATGGGACTCTATGCAACTGCACAACCTTGTCCACATACCTTCGTGCCAAAGCATCTACTACACTTGACTCCTTAATCATCAGAAAGTGAGATGATTTAGTCAACTAATCCACTACTACCCATATGGAATCGCATCCCCTTTGAAACTTCAGTAGTCCTGTGACGAAATCCATCGAGATGTCCTCCCATTTCCACTCAGGGACATCCAGAGAATGCAGTAGGCCACCTGGAATACTGTGTTCATCCTTCACCTACTAACACACTAGGAACTTGGACACAAACTTTTCCACTGCTCTCTTTACTCCGGCCCACTTGAACTTTCTCCTCATGCCCTGGTACATCTTGGAAACTCCTGGGTGTACCGCTAGGGTTGAGTTGTGGAGCTCACTGAGAGCCTTGCTGCACACCGATTCTGGAACAAACAGCTTTCCCTGGAAAAGAATCCGGTTTTTGCAATCCTCCGTCCATCCTTCCAGAGCATTGCTCTGGTCAACTCGGTCATTCATCACTTCGCACTCTGGGTCTCCCCACTGAGACTCCTCCACCTTCTGAAATAGAGATGATTGCGCTCTCATCTGATATAGGCAACCTATACCACTATCCATCCTCACATTCAGGTGCAAGGCGGCCAACTCCTCCATCACCTTCCAAGTGTTTTCCGTCTCTCAGACCGCATCCTTCTATAACCTCATGCTCAAGGCATCATCCACTACATTTACCTTCCCTGAATTGTAGGAAACATCGAATTCATAATCTTGGAAGAACTCCATCCACCTCCGTTGCCGCAAGTTTAGGTCCCACTGGGAGAAGATATACCTCAAAATTTTGTGATCTGTGAAGAACACAAATCGTTCCCCAAAGAGGTAACGCCGCCATAACTTTAGCACAAAAACGACCACTGCAACCTCCAGGTTGTGGGTGGCATAATTACGCTCATGGGGGTGTAGCTGCCTGGACCCATAAAAGATAACTCGTTGATTCTGTATCAACACACATCCAAGGCCTTTCTCTGAAGCATCATAGAACACCTAATACGCCACCCCTTCTTCTGGTAATCTCAACACTGGGGCACTAACAAACTTCTCTTTCAGATAGTTTAAGGATTCCTCACACTGCTCACTCCACATGAAAACCTGGTCCTTCTTGGTCAAGGCTTTCAAAGGTGCCACAACTCGAGAGAAGTTGGTTACGAACCTCTGGTAGTAACCTGCCAGCCGGAGGAAACTACTAACATCTGCCACGCTCTTGGTTACTTCTTAAGAAACAACCGCCTCAACCTTTGATGGGTCCACCGCTACCCCTTGCTCGAACACTACGTGCCCAAGGAAGTGCACTTCTCACGTCCAGAACATGCATTTCGACAACTTCCCAGATAGATGGTGTTGTCGGAGGACCTCCAAAACAATCTTCATGTGCTCCGTGTGATCCTCCTATGATTGTGAATAGATGAGGATATCATCAATGAAAACAACTACAAACCGATCCAGGTACTCCTGTAAGATAGAGTTCATAAGCCCCATGAACACAGACGGGGCGTTCGTAACACCGAAGGGCATGACCACAAACTCGAAGTTTCCATATATGCACTTGAAGGCCGTCTTCGAGATGTCATTCTCCTTTACCCTCAACTGGTGGTACCCAGACCGCAGGTCGATCTTCGAGAACCACCCTACCCCTTTCAGCTGGTCAAAAAGATCATCTATCATCTGAAGAGGGTAGCGATTCTTGATTGTTACCTGATTCAGCCTCCTATACTCTATGCACAACCTGAGACCACCATCTTCCTTCATTGAGAACAAGACTGGAGCACCCCTCGATGATGCACTTGGTCGAACATAACCCCTCTTCATTAGATCGTCAATCTGAATCTGCAACTCTTGTAGCTCTGAAGGTGCCATCCAGTAGGGAGCCATCGAAATCAGAGGAGAAACAAGATGCAAGTCTATCCGAAACTCGATATCCTGTCAAGGGGGTAGAGTCGTCACCTCCTCAGGAAAGACGTCCATGAACTCTCAGATGATCTCTGGCACCTCCACCATTTCAGCATCTTCTGACTCTACTAACACCTCAGCTAACAAGGAGAGGAGGGGTTTCTCTCGCCTACTGCCCTTCTGACTGATCCGCTCACCGGTGAAGGTAACACATTGGCCGCCCAAGTCTGAGAACACAACCCTTCCTCGGAAGCAGTCGATGACAACACTCATAGAGAACATCAATTAGATGCCTAGAATTACATCGTATGGCTGTATCTGTAGCAGTAGTGGATCTTTGTCTGACTGATGTGGCCCTATCATCAGTCTGCATCCTCGATAAACATATAACAAGTCGGCCTGACCTCCGACTGGTGTGATAGGAACTAGGGGCACTAGAAGTCTCTCAACATCTATACCAAAGGAACATGCAAGATTGGGTGCAAAAAAGGAGGGCGAAGCTCCGGTATTGAACAATGCATAATCAAGAGTGCTAAACATACTGATCGTACCTCGAACGACCTCCAGCCCTGCTGGAACTGCTGCCTATGCGGCGTGCAACTGTCCACGCCCAGATCCCCTGCCTCTCGGCTATCGACCAACTCCCCGACCACCTCCCAGGTGAGGTCCCTGAAGAGCTCCCTGAGGTTGGCCTCCTCCTGCAACGTCTTCCCTCAGAGGAGCAGGAGCTCACTGCCCAAACTGGTGGTGCTGGAAAGGCCTAGCTGGAAGCTGCTGTTAGGGCGGGTGCTGGGCCGGTCCGCCACCGCCGTACTATACTCGGTCCGGGCACTGAATCTGGATATGTCCTCGGCTCCCACAAATGAAACACTGCGGTCCTGGTCCTGAAGGAAAAGGGTGAGGACCAGGGGACCGGAACTGAAACTGATGCGGCCTGCTTCCGGCTAGTTGGAACTAAGAGGGTCCTCATGCTGGTGGCCTAGTGCTGACATCCTTTCCCTTCGATGATCCCAGCTGGATCCCCTCTCCTTTCACACCTCCTCGAGCATGCATCCTCTCCACCACTTATTCCTTCTTCTAGACCTCCAAGTACGTCGGCAGGGTGAAGGGGGTAATGGCATACTGGAGGGAGGGTCGAAGCACCTCCTCTAAATGTCTTGCCCGAGACTCCTCATCTGGAAAGAGGTCCAGAGAAAAATTTAGGACGTCCTTGAACTTGATTACCAGCTCCATTACCGACATACTCTCCTGCTGGAGGGAGAGTAGCTCCTGCCTCTTTTCTGCCTTCATCGTAGAAGAGAGGAATTCCTCCTGGAACTCCTCGAAATCAACCCATGCCACGTCAAGCTCTCTCCTCCCCCCAGGTAAACCATCCACCACTGACGCGCCACTCCCCGCATCTGGCTGACGGCCAGAGGAACTTAGTACTCGGCCGAGGCCCGAATCAGGCTGAAGGATATCACCATCTCTTCTAGCCTGCCCTCCGTCTTCATGTTAAGGTGATTCCCTCATACTTCTCGAGGGTATGTCACTGAAAGGACCGTTGTGTCTTCTGCCACTGGTCATCCTCCTCCTCCCGATCAGCTCTCTATTGATCATCCAAGATAGTCTCAGGGGCCTCGATCGGCCACACCAAACGTGGTCGCCTCCTAGGTGCCATAGTTTTAAGGTAAACAAGGAATGCCTAAGCCCAAGTAGTGCAGAATATTTGTTTTTAAAACTTCTAAAAATTATCATTTATTTCCAATTCCCAAAGAAACCCCAAAAACACGAGAACACAAGTCATTATGATGCATGTACCTTTCCTTGGGTCTCTACCCTACGATCAGCGTGGCCTCACTTGGTCGTCCAGTAGGTCCAGAGTCCTTCCATCAGATCACGGGGGGCACTAAAATCTCATGTCCTAGCCAGTCATACCTATCCTAATTCACGCACCAAGGTCACCCAAAACTATCGCCCTACCATCCCATGCAATACTCACTATGCCTAACTCATAACCGCATCCTATCTCTCAGAATCCCTCTGATACCATTCTGTCACAACCCGCCTTCACCAAAAGGAGGGAAGGGTTAGAAGATTGCCAATTCCTTCCTTCATTAAGTTGAAGGAGAGATAATGACCCCTGAATCCCTCCTTCAATAGGTCCCGGAGTGGCTATCAGAACCAATGGTATAGAATCACTCACTAAATGGAAGGCATTAACCTTTTTTTCTTTTAATAGGATCTGGAGATAAGATAGTAAATCCCACAACACCAAGACAAAAAGTGCAAGTAAAACCAAAAAAACCATTCACATATGCATGTACCAAAAGTAAATACCACAAGTACAAAAAAATGACTACACGGGTAAAGTACCAAAGAAAGAAAAACAACAATTGCAACTGCCCCAATGGTCCGATCTAGTATAGTCTCACGTGATCCCCGAAGTCCTCCTGGAAACCTGAAAGCAGATTTATATACGTAGGGTGAGCATACAAGTATACTCAGTAGGGAAAAACAAAAGAATCTCGTGCACAAGTGGAGGAACGTACTAAAGACCCGTGAGAAGAAGACAACCAACACTACCAAGGAGTTCATCCATCCCACTCACCATCAACACTCACCAAATAATGCAAGCAAGTAATATATAGTAATAGAACATCGATGTTTGGATACCCCATGACACTTTCCCACTAGTTATTGAAGACATCCTATGCATCGAACCAATCCTGCCATTCTCACCCCATTCCCACTGCCTCAACCTGCCCGCACACACCTGGGCCACATCCTCATGCAGTCCCACTGCCAAACCCCGCCCGAAAACACCTGGGCCAAAACTGTCACACGTAACCACACCTGAAAACACCTAGTCCAGAACAACCACCGCCACACCCGAAGACACCTAGGCTAGATGATATACTACCATGCCCGAAGACACATGGTCCTCATCCCGAAGATACTTGATAAACCAACTGCCCGCACACAACTGGGCCATAACAACCACACTACCCCGCCCGAAGGATCTTGGGCTAATAATGGACCTCAGGTCATCCCAGCCTACCCAATGATAATTGGTCTATCTGGGAAAGGGAGAAGAAAAGGAGCTAATAACCAGCCACTAATATTAGTGTTGGAAAAAAGACCCTCCCCCATGAAATGGGGGTGTTCGACACTAAGTGCTCAACTTTGGTGGGGCATGAATAAGAAACACAAAACTAAATGTATATGTATAGGCAACAAGCACACACCCAAAGTTTAGGTTTTTCTTCAGCCTGCCTAAAGAACATAATCAGTACTACGTCTAAGTCACAACTCACACCAAACCAAAACCCATTTGTCTCACCCTGGTTTACATGTTCGGTAATAATGTTTAAATGAGTTTTCTGCGCCTAATTGGGAAACTAGCAAGCATAAGCACGAGCCAAGGAAAGAGTACAGTCAAACATAAACTTAAACATTCACACCTATTTCTCTTGTAAATTCATAGCCACAATGGAATATGTGAGATCCCTCGAAGTACTAGAACCATGAAAACCCCAAGGTACAACCCCATGTCCCCAGAAGCCAATGGTTTCTCAACAACAGAGGATTCCACCGCAATTTGTGATATAACCAAGGTAACCACCCAGCCTTAAATTCACAACCACTGGAAGCATAACAACAGGGGATCCCATCCCCACCCACATCACCCAGAAATCGGCCCGTGAAGGAAAAACAAGAATCCACTACAACCAAAGCAAAACAGGCCCATACGGGTATTTTTAGATTTAAATGATTTAACACACTCCATGATTCTGATTCCGTTGTACTTTAACCATGGTTATTACAGAAAAGGGTTGATCCTGGTGCTTTAAATTTATTTAGTTTGATTTAAATAATTAACCAAATTCCTTTACACGACAAGGGTTCAAAAACACAATACAGTCCATTTAAACATCACCAGAGGTAAGGGTTCGTTAGTGCACAGAGAAAGACCACCAGCGTCCATGATTTTCAGTAGGCTTAAGCCCACACAATTCAAAAATAATTAATCATGGAAGATCATAAAACAAATCACCATCATCAATCACATCCCTCCCCCTCCATTCTATATAGAATCCGTTCATTATCATCATTTAGGTTTGGTTCATCCAATTCAACAGAATCAAAAGCATGCCCACCCTGCAAGATACACAAAAAGGGATAGACGAAGGAGAAATTCCCTACTTGTTGATCAACGATCGACGCTAAGCTTGGGCGTGGAATTCCATGGATAGCGATGCAGCTCATCGGAATGAAGGGTACTCCTAGTACAGGGTGATCGAGAAAACAAACCTAGGGAGAACCCTTTAAGTTTATAAAGGCCAAGGACGGTTGAGAAAAGAACATGAGACAGTGTAAGGAGTGGGGTTGTGTGTTGACCACGCGGTTGAGACACCCCACACGTCATTAATGGGTCCTCATGGTTTAAACCATCACACACCTCACAATCATTTAATCTAATTAGAAGACATTTATTGTCATTATTAGGCCTTAAAACAAGCTTAGAGGGGTCAAAATAGGGTTTAAACCCAATTTGTGCAAAAGGAGGCGCTACTGGAAAAACCGTGAGGGTATCTGAGAGCTATCGGTAGCCAAGAAACCAGTAGGCTGAAGCCACCGGTAGTTGAGAGCTATAGGTGGCTGACAGCTACCGGTAGACCGAGCTTCTGGTAGCCGATCTACCGGTATGCGGCAGCTACCGGTAGACTGAGAAACTGGTAGGTTGAGATACCAGTAGGCTGTGGCTACCGGTAAACCAAGCTACCGATAAGCCTTCTACCGGTAGGCCTACCGTGGGTCAAACTTCACCGAGAAGTTGGGATGGCCTCCCAGACCACCCAGAACACCTCAAGCAACATATTTTTACTAAGTAATGGACCCCAAAACATGGTACATTACAATAAAAAACATCTAAATTATTATAAAGCATGTAACCAAGATTAATAGAGATATAATTACATTTTTTATACCACTTCCTGAATGTAATCTTGAAAACCTTAAAATGTTGTCTATAGTGACCTCATCTCATTTCCATTCTATAAATGTCAATGGTCATAGAATATGAAAAAGTCTATGTAGATTGACCATAACCTATTTATATGTGTAAAATCCAAATATTATGGACATTATTTCATTCATGATCCCAAAACACAAAAACTATTTTCAAATAGCATTATACAGGTTAGAGAATTTAAAGTGTATTGCCTATTTTGAGTGATGTGATCCTAAATCAACTAATCCAATATGATCAGCATGACCACTAACATACCTAATACCTATATGACTCAATCTTTATCTTCACTCTATCATAGGGGAGGATCCCTATCATATATATAATCCTTCATTGCTTGGTAGTCTATGCATAGAATATAACTCTTCTTTACAATATCATGAAGAAATGAGGTGATGCCTATAATTGTGATCATATCTCTCCCATATTACTCTAAACCAACTTGTTACAACTCAATTATAATGATTGTCTATTTATAATCACTACAATTCATGTACCCCATCTGTGATTGTTTTTTTACTATGATCATCAAATAGTACATTCAATTTTCTAGCAGTTTTTACTATATTGAATTTGAATTATTGAATGTGATTGACCCGTAATTTTAGAAAATCGTTTATATTTTTCTAATATACTATATATATAAGGATATTGTGGTCGATTGAATCCATCAGATTCAATCCCAATAACATACGTAACTAACACCATAACACATGAAAAACTACCTAAAACACTAAATATTTTGCAGATAGTTCCACTCACATTGATTCAAATAAAAATAACTAGAAGAGACTACCCTCTCATAATGTATAATTATTGACCCTCTAATAAATCCATGTATAAATTATACTCCTTAACTCACTCAGGTAAGGCCATGATTGATTCAGTCCTCAATCTACTATTAAACTCTGGAAATTATCTCTCAGACTAATTACATATCTCAAAACTCAATACATTCTTGTTCAAGGCTATAATTAGTTAAAACAATAGGGGTAAATCTTGACTAATCAATCTATAATTTTCTAAAAACCCCATAAATATATAAATCATGAAAATATTCTTATGATGATACTAAAAGATATCATCGACCTTCTCAGTGTCAACTAATATTCCCGAATCTAATTCAGCATTCCCTAAAATATAAACTTACCTGGTATATAGTTGAAAATTTTAGGTTTTTTCATAAATTTAATTCACCTTAAATATACTCAACTTGGCCACCATGTTCTGATCATGGTTGTCCTATATCAGGAAGTATACTATAATATCATCAATGGATTACACTATGAATTAGTCCACATAATGGTTGAATATGTTATTCATCTAGGACATAAATATAATTCTTGTGTTCATTAAACTAAATGAAATCACAAGGAATTCATATAGCCCACATATTTTACAAAAATCAATAAATAAAATTCCATATACCCTCCCCAAAATCTATTGATACCGTAACCAAAAAAATAATACAGAACCACATTTGTCTCCTCAATTTATTTAATAAATAATTAATTAAGGGAAGTGGATATCAAATCTTGATCATCTCCTAGTTTAACCTTCTTAATGAATAAAAAATCACTCCAAAATGAGTTTCTTGATTATATAAAATACTTTTTGTAAAATTTCATGTAATTATACATTCATCTCTTTCAACTCATCTACTGTCACCTTATATAGTGGTATAAATATGGGTTTCATAACAAGAACTAGATAAATAATAAAATCATCCTCCTTGTTATGATGAAACCCTACTAATACACAAATATTTATATATTCATAAACATAAAACAATGAAGAAAGAATAGCTGTCTCATTTATTAAAACATTCATAAAATGAAACTCATGAGCATTGTAGTAATCAAAGATATCTCTTTGTGGCCTGGTCCTTTCTAACCTTCCTCTAAATACCACTCCCTAATAACTATGTCATTATCACCTATAGGGAATGTGAATCATACTCAATTATGGAATTTATTTGTGTTTAATAATTAATGAGTCATCAAATCTATTCATGAGATCACATTAAAACTATGCTTGTTTATTACTAAGAACTATTACTAGTGCATGCACAAACCCACTATAATGAAACATCATGAACACATTGAATACCCTCAAAATATAACCTTAAATGTGTGTCAAGGGTCAAATTTTCCCCTTATGAACTCCAATTCCTATCTCAAATCACCAATGAATTGATATAAAATAAAACATTTTATCACACTTATATAAATTATTATCAATTTTTTGGTATAATACATCAATATCCATTCCACAAAATATTTATATCCCTTTTATACTATTAAGATGGTTATTATCATTTGAGATAAGTTTCCCAGAATATGTACCTTAGGCATATCCACTTGAACTCTAAATACTTGGTGACATACCATCCTATTATCAAGGATTCCACTATTATTTTATTTCTTTGTCTTTTCTTGATTGACCATTAGAACCCAAACTCCCTTTATGAGTTGACTCCACAAATACCACACTAAAACTCCACACCATGTGTACAACCATTACCATTTAAGATTGTTAGATATTGTATTTAGAACCCTCTAGTATGGAAATACATGAATTCCATATATCTCTTATCCTTGTGATCCATTGACTATATTACTCATTACAAGATCACAAAAATTAACTAATGCATATAGGTTTTTTGTGAAATTTTAACTTCATTATGCTTATCCTCTCCAACCACAAATGCAATATGAGGAATTTTTAGTTGAGTAAAACTAAAATTCAAACTCCGAGGAATAGTAATATTATATTATAGTTCTTGATGTCAAATAAAAGTAAAATGTAATAGGATGTGATTACTTTTACTCAACACATACTCCACTGACATAATAGTTTTATGCCACTAACACGTCCTAATTCCCAACATACCGAATCTAAGAGTTCGTTACATAATATAGAAAAGGAACATATCATAATTAATAATATAGTAATAGCATTTTTAATTTTTATCCAAATGTTTATTCAAGTAAATCACCATCAATATATTATTCATTGAAATAATGTATAACTTATTATTGACACATTTTATAATAAAACACATTTTGTATCCAGGTTATCAGAAATAAATATGTCACTTGAATTCTACATGTCAAGTATTATGCATGAATGAAAAAAATCTTTCCACCCCATAAAATATAAAAAAACATAGTAAATAAAAATAAATATTTCATAAAATCATAAGATTATAAATCACAGAAACAATTAAACATACCCACATTCATTGGTATCATGGAAATCATCATAAGCATGTTATCTATAAACCATCATAAGTATCCTATCAAGTTGCAAATAGTTTTATATTAATCAAAAATGTACCAAATTATAAATATGTATAAAATAATGATTTAATAAAACTTTGTAACAACCTCAACAAAGTCGTCCTGAATTTTACACAATAGGATTTTGTAATAACCCCAAGGACACATCATTGTATTGCAGATGGTGTGGACTAATTTTTAGGGTCTATATGTAATGTAGAGAGACTCTATAATCTACAAAATAACTATAATAATGGAAAATTATTAAAAATCCTCATATATAATATAATTATAAAATATAAATAATATAGAATGAATCTGACCTCAATATTAATTCATGTAATATGACAAATCTGAACCCAATGTAAATGTATTATCTTTAATATATCAAGATAAAACATCAACTAATTGGTTGATCATAAATAAGTGTAAGAGAAAATGAATAAATTAATATATTCATAAGAAACTATGGTTTTAAGGCAAAACCTGATCCAATTACCTAATCCCAATTATATATCCAAATAAACCACTGATCGAATAATAAATTTCTTTATCAGTATTACTATCCCTAAGGATCTCACAATAACTATGTTGTGTATACTGGGTGTGAGAAATATACCCAGTAATCCACCATTAACAATATTCCTATATAAATAGATCATATATTTTATGATACATAATAGGATATTGAAAGATATTATAATCATAACAAACACATGTCACATAATCGAGTGATAAATAAACCACCTAATGATTGAAAATACCTTCCTCTTCCTGTAATGGTGTCACATTTTAATAAATAATAAACGGTGGAATGGATTTCCATCCATTCATAACATCGTATACCTCTAGGTATTCAAGGATGTATTTAACAATGTAATGACTCGTGCCTTTATAGGTCATTTTTTCAAGGGAAATTTTGAATTTTGGCCCTGGTGTGGGGGATGATTGGAGGGTCAGAGTTTAAATTGGGATTATGAGATTGATAAAATTTGAAGTCGATATTTTTTAATTTTTCTAAGGCGTGTGATACGTATATAATGCTAATGTAAAAAATCAATCAGGGGCAACATGATATATTTGGTGATTTCTGATTGATAATAATCATTATACCATAATAGGGGAAGTTGACACTATGATGATGACTGATTAGGTAGTCCATTAATATCAATGATGGGCCCTTAATGTCGATTGTACAAGTAACATTGTGACCAATGGGTATCACTTCATGGTAGTGGTTTTCGAGTTGGTATGACATCTATGGTAGAGGGTCATATCTTGACTATAGATATCTTATGATGTGGTATATTTTTTGTGTAATAATACTATTTTGAAGAACCTTACATATGGACACACTATGGATGAAGATCCATGAGTTTATAGAGACTCATTCATGAGTATTGGGAACCCATATGTATTTCATTACGACTTCTCATTGAAATATGCTCATTATGTAGTGACCCGATGGGTTAAATTATGCAAAGGTCAAAGAGTGCCATGGGGTAGAGGTCATCCTTTAGAAAGGAGAGGCCATGTTTTCATGGTCAGGAAAATATATTTTTTCATATTCGGACCAATTAATATGTTCCACATCAGGACCATAGGGTTTACACTGTGAGGGAATGCATTGAAAGATGATGGTTTTCCAAGTGGGGGTTTGTCCCACCATGATATTAAAATACAAACCATGATTGGTTCTTTGAAGAAGGGAATCATGTAGTGAGACCTAGAGTTCATTAAATTATGTATCCCTATAATATGTTATAAAATTGTGGAATACCTATCCCTTTACGTTTGACCTCCTTAATCATTTAAGATATGGGGCACTATGAGAGGTCCATTTCGGCCAGATCTCCCCAACTTATTCCCCTAATATAATCACCATTAATTAGAGGTTATTTCATGGTTTCTATGTAACATATTAATATGAGTTATTACATTTATTTATATATATTATTATTCTCATTAATTATCCACTTATTGTGGTGTCTTCGTAAAGGGTTTCATTATGATTCCATTAAATTATGTTCAATCAGGTGTAGAAAATTTGTCTTTTTTGTGGATTTGATATATGGAATCCTAAGTGGATGGAAACATCTATGTGATCCACATTTTATTACACATATACTAACCTATGAATATTTATATGTTTTTAATTAAATTTGATGAAATTTGTGAGTGATTCAATGTCGGGTGATAGGGTTTTTCCTCTAAATGTACTAAGAGCATGCCATGGGTCAATAGTGTGCCGTTACTCATAGTTTTAGATAATAAAAGTGTCTTGGATCCTTTGAGTTGTTATTTTCTTAAAAACATCATGTATGATGTTTTCCATGGATTAGTGAAGCATCACGAGTATGGTAAATTCATGTTGGTAGTAGGTTGTCCTTTTAATAAAAACCCATATGCATGTTTATGAATGACACTACATTACATAGTAGTTTTAATGGGATGGAGTTAATGTATTGAGGAAATGATATCATTATGGGTGATGGAAAAGGATGAAACTGATCCTCTTTGAGATGTAATAAGTTCTCCATATCAATTTATAAAATTTATGATCCCTCAGAGATAATGATTACAAGGGTATACAGTGTTAGTTTAGCTTATAAGAGACATTCAGTAAGTCATAGAGATCGAATGAGTTTTCTATAGCCCAGGTGGGTTCCCTAAATCTAATTATGTAGGATTTTGAGGCTTAGGACAAGTTATGACTTATTAGATATTCACATGTCTCACACCGAATGCGGAACACCCTCTCTGAGGGTATAGTGAAGTGTTGGGGAGAGATATTTGAGGGATGAGTCCTTCAAAACTATGCATGGTGTAATGGAAAGGGGTTCCCCCCAAATGAATATTTAAATATATATTTTAATGTAGATGTTAAATTGGAAACATGATAGTTTCATTGGAATTATACGTAGATGTGGACCAACCACTTGAGAATATATTCAAATAGAGTATATGTGATAAAGGAACCCCATGGGGTGTGGAACATTTCTTGGTATAGATGACCAAAGTATGGGATGGGTATAAAGTACCCCATGATTTACCTTATGGTGAGATAGACTGTATATAGGATTTGAATATTGTTTTTATGCGACTTAGTCAATCATGATAAGATTTTCTTTAGTTGTTAGTTAGATTTTGATGAAGGGTTTGAGACATCGGGATCAATATATAGATAATGAGACACTTATGATGAAGAATTTATCTTATATAATATTTTCTATACTCTGAATGTTATTTCTCACATATTCCATGCTGGGTATCTATTAAATGAAGAGATATGATGTATGTTCCCTTCCTTGAGTGATAATGTAGTTGTTGGGATGTGGGGTAAATTTTTTAAATTAAATATGGAAGACCTCCCCTATTGAAGATAATATGTTTTGGTACATTATGATTGGAATTGAATATGGGGATTTGATAGGGAAATATAATGTTCCCCCAAATTATAATATAGTGTCATGGTACTATTTAGGTGTATCTGCCCTGGAAGAGGGGAAAATTATGGTGATATTTGTATGGAATATCATATGTGGGTATGGATGAAAAGAGTCATTGATTTTTGGTATCTCCTATGTGAGTAAGGATGAACAAGTTAAAATTCGAAGGAATATTTGGAGAAAGAATGGATGACCACAACACTATTATGAAACATCTCTTGAGTGAAATGTGATAACTAATATACTATAGTGTAGCATCTCTTGAGTGAGTACAAGAGAAACATTTAATATTTTTAGTGTCACCAATGATAAAAAATTTTGATCCAAATATAGAAAATAAAATTAGCAATTGGGCATTATAAAACTTGACATTTATATGTAATTAATGAATAATTTGAGATATATGGAGAAAGAACACTAGGACCAGTAAAATTAATTCAATGCATAATTGATATAATTTTTGAAGCCTAGAAGAAACTATAATAACATATAATTTATTGTTAATTTATATAAATAAATAATTACCTTCCATTGAAATTATTTCTCCATTAAAGAAATTGTATACTACTTCTTATCAGACTGTCATTGTTGTAAGAGCATTCATGAGTAGAATCAAACTATCGAGGATCCACTCATGCTCTAAAAACCATTGAACATCATCTTATAAATCTCTAGGTGCTAGAATGTTCGATTCTAATTCTTACATAATTCATTGGTGATCTCAATAAGAATCTATTCATGGTCTAACATATTCTTCTTGTTCTCTATATAATTGAGAGTGGTGGAGAAAGATAACACCGTGTTCATTAGATCATCCTTGGTGACGTGTTTTGTAAGTCATGGTAGTACTCTCTGTAGAATTTCATTATATACAATGATAACATGGGATTAAAATGTTGCAATTGGGTTTAAATAGAGATAGGATTATAACATGATAATTACACAAAGACCTCTATTATTTTCATAACCCTCAGTGAACAGTTTATATACATAATAATAATAATTATTTTATTGTAATTCATTTGACATGTTATAGACATGTTAGTAAATAAGTATAATTTCTGTAATAAAAATATGTACATTTATTGAAATCATATTTACAATATTATTTCACAATTGACTACTAAACTCAATTGTTAAATTTTTTGAATATTTATTAAGACTTAAATATTGACAATTTACTTAATTAAATTAATAACACTCTATTATTATCTAGTATTAAATAAAGATTATATTCTCTAAAATGGAGAATAATGATTTAGTGAATATTTAACTCAAATTTATTCTCTCAATTTATCAGACACTTAATATTTGTGATCTATATGAACATAAATAATCAATAAACCATGTCTGGGCTAATCTTTATTCAACATTTTAAATATATAGATATTTTTACTGTGGTTCTACATTCACATAGTTTTAGGAAATCTAGTCCACTTTCTTAGTGGAATCTGGAAACCTGAACTATTGTCTAAGGATATAATCTAACAGCATGGAAAAACACCCATATAGAGGAAATTAAATTCTGAAATGACATAAAACCTCTTATAGCATATATTATGTAGTATAATATCATTATCATGATATTTCTAACCATGTATGTTGCATTTTCGTTTCATCAGTCTATGTGTTTGATGTCTCTTTCTTTGAATGTGTGGAAATTAACTTTTCAATAGAACATTATCTATATAAACATGATTAGGTCGATACATTATGATCAATGGGACCAAAATATAAACTTCCACTAAACTATAAAGGAAAATAACAATTTCTCATGTTATTTATTACAAATATACCATTCAAAACGTGAAACGAACCAGACCACAGAAACCCAAATATAGTGCCTTATTTTTTTAATTGTCATAAGATACAATGAATCAAATCCCAGTGGATTGAATTGTTTAGTTGTCCTGATAAATATGATACATACATAATTCCTATATTACATTTGATTACACAAATTACAACATAATTATTTATTGAGAATCATATCATTCAATATCATTAATAGTACAGTTACTGGTTTCCTGGAAAAATAAAAAAAACTAGGATTACCTCATATGCTCAGTAAGAGTTACAAGATCTGGAATAAATCATGATTTATTATGAATATGCATAAGGGTAAAGTAAATAACATAACACACTATTAATTTAAATAATTTTACTATCATGGATAGATAAGTACTAACTAATACAGAAAGGTAAATATATGAACAAAATTATATTTAATCAATAAATAGAGTATCAAAATTAGAAAATGTAAAATTATTATGGAAATGTAACAATATTAACACATATTTTATTTAATAAATAACATAAATATCTTGATTAGATAAGGAATAATAAATATAGAGTGGTAAATAATTGAAATCACATTCCATTTAATCAATAAACTAAGAATGAAATCCATGGGGATATAATATCATCGTGGTTGTCTCTGGGGTAATATCAATTTGAAAAATAATGCAATAAGTTTATTATTATTTTATTTCAGGATCTCAAGAGTCACAAAAACCCTACAGTTAATTCCTTAAACATAAATTTTTAAAACATATGGGTAGGTATACACGACAAACCCATTTATATAAGGTTTGCCGAAAGGTTCTTCTTATGAGACTACTAATGCATCGAGGGGATATCAATAACTGTGACGAATCCATATGATCATTTATAAATCATCCTCGATATATAGAAAAAGTTATTTTATTTATGACTAACATTAATTATCAATATTTTTTAGTATTGAGTAAGCAATATATATTAACAATAATTTCCCCTTCTAACTTTATTACATCTTAATAAAAGTATCATATATAGAAATGATATATGTTTTATGTGATTAATTTTTGTTTGATTAATAATATGTATATTTAAATGAAATTTTATTTCTATAATTGAACATATGGAATATTTCAAGGGAATGTTAATTATTAAATGATTTAATTAAGGAAGAGAATGTCAATAATTTCTCTGGTAAATCTACTCACAAACCGTATAGAGAAATAATAAGGATGGTTTTAATAAAAAATATTCTTAATAGATCATAACTAATATAATGTATTCTTTTTTTTGATGAATATAAATACAATAAAAATGTAATTAAATTGATTCTTTATAAAAGTATCTATTTTAGTTTGAAAATAATTTTTTAAATTTAAATTTTTATAGTTTATTTTTAATAAATAATTATTTGAAAATAACATTTATAAATTAATAAATAAATATTTAGAGAATTTAGTGGTCATGATGTCAAGAAACTCTATACATGTTGTACATATTAAAAATAATTTTCTTTTCATATTTTAGTTCAAATCTAAACCAACCATGTTTAAAAAAAATACATGAAGATTGCATTAAAAACATTTAATAAAAAGTAAAAAATGCGTACAAATTCTTTTAAAAAATAATTTCTAAAATGTAGAATAGATTTTTTAATCATTTTTATAAAACATGGTTTTAGATTTATATATATTTTTGTCCTAAGAAACAAATTTGGTCATATTTTATTCAAAAAACTTCTTAATCATATTTAGTAAAAAAGTAAGAAATATAGTACTGTTAAATTTTAAAAAATAAATAATTTTATTAGAATGAAATGAAATTAAGTTTTTATAAATAATTAGAAAACTTATTTCCAATGAAATTCAAGTATAAATAACCCCATGTAAAATGAGATAATGAAATAAATTCCCACAATGATCTAAGATTAAATTGAGAATTAATGAATAGTGAAATTATTATTATTAAATGTAAATCCATATAAAAAAGTGGAAATATAGCATTATATAGTCTACATTCTTTACACACAAAATCATTGAATGTCAAAAGCAATGAACATGTAATATAAACCAACAAAAATAAATTGTGGTACAAAATTATTTACTAAAAGGTAGTTTTGAATATAAATCCCATCAGTTGAAATAAATTAAAACAAAAAAAAAGGAAATACCATGAAATTTTAATTTCTCATGATATATAATTGAAATAAGATAGTTTATAAACAATATAAAAGAATTTATTTTCATAACACTATAATATGCCTCAAAGAAGGGAAATTGAGAGTCAATCCCTTACCTTACACTTTCATTATGTGGAATTCTCTTTAACCTATTATATAATGGTTTAATGAAATATAATATTTTATAAAATAACCATATTGATATTCTTAATACCATATATGATCCTATTATAACATTTTAGCACCTAATTTCTGATAATGTTTCATTATTTCCATTGTTTCTAGTGATACTTTTATTTTTTACCTGTGCTTATTTTCCCTTAATGTTCATGTTCTTAAGAAACATATAGAGTTCATGAATATCCAGAATGATATTAATGTGATAAATATAATTTTTTTATTAAATTCATTTTTGTAATCCTCATGTTTTAATCATGTTTTACTAATCAAAAATCATGTTAACCTTGTTTGATCTATCAAAAATCATGTGTACATATTGTTGGTCTCCCTATGCTTTAATGCATACAACCCACAATTTAAGATTTCACTAGATCCTAATTTATAATTGTATAAATCATGTTTAAATCATGTAAAGAATATTTGATCGTATTCAATTGTGTTTTATTATACTAATTATGAAGTCTAGTTCATTCTGTGAATATTATTTCTTAAGACAATTTTACAGATATTTGGCTGTGTCTGAGAAACCACGATTCTTCCAAATGTTCCAGAAATTTAGAAAAGTCCCCATCACTGTAAACCTGACATTGTATCCCTAACATTGGAACTCATATATAGTTACTCAGAATCCATGACCCAGACATCGTGACTCACACAAAGTTACCAGTTTTATCATTTATAGAGTCTATGATGCCAGTTACTTGCTACCATATCTAAGACAACGTTCAACATTTTAACAATGTACTAGACACCAGTACCTGAGACACAAGGATCTTAACAACACATCTGTGATACCGGTTCCTAATCACAAATCAACTGTTGCATCGTGACTACCTTATAGCTCAAATTAAAAGGATAAGAATCTATTTCATGTGACACCCTTTCAAGACATATTGTGACACCATTCATTACATTTTGTCATTTTCAATTTAAATTTAAATGTTATTTATAATGGTCATATATGAGTCATTTAATGGCATTGACATAGTTAATGTTTCATTGTACACATGTCACCTGATAATTCGAGTTATGAGGTCAAGAAATCATTCATCATGTCTTCTCAATCACATGAACCTAAATTTAAGATAAAAGAGTGAGACTTGGAGATAAAGAACATACAGGAGTCAAAATACAAAATATCTTCTACACTCATGAAACCAGTGTGAAATCAAGAACACAAAGAATAATACACAAGGTAATATCAAATTAGAATCACATCAAATTGAAAAACTACTTTATCATATCAAGAAAAGATTATATTACAGATGCATAACCATACATACACCTAAAAGACATAATACGACACTCTATTTTTGTGTCAACGTCCATAAAAGGACTCAAACTACATATCATCTACATCTGAGGGGTCCAGACCTGCATCTCAATACAGACAAATCCTTCTAAATCCCCTCTCTTACTTATTTACTCTGTCATGAGCATTTTTACATAATTTCAAGTTATATGTGTGTAAGTATTAACAAATCACACTGTCTCCTATATGAAATTTAAGGATACAAGATATCCATCCATACATATTATTGTACATATGTTTACACCAAAGGATAAGTATGGAAGTGTTCATTGTGTGACCTTTAATTTTATGCCCATAAAGAATATTGGAAGAATTTTTGTGACCTAGACAGTCCGGAGTACTATTTTTTACCTCGATCTAGGGTGTATTGAATGTTTGTTAATATAAACCAATTAGTTCTAGGTGATCACCAATTGTAGTGGATTAGGCCTTGTCTTGAGAATAAACCACATGTTTTATCAGCTGTGTTTTCCAATTTGGTCTTTCTATATTTTAATTTATTTTTCATAAAACATTATTATACTTTGATAATTTGTATTGGATTGTAGTTATAACTATTTTTTCTTATTAGAGTATTTTACAAAGTGGTGTCATTATCTCATATTAATGATAATGAGTATTAATAAATCATTTAAGAATTTGTATGAATAGTCAGACTCTTATAATCGTACTACCTTGATTAAGTGACCTATTTTAATTTTCATTAGGTGAATCATTTTTGTAAACCTTTTTATCAGAATTTTTATACGAACTCAATTAACTCCCCTCTTGACTATCATACTCCAACTAACATTTGGTGTCCACAGACATTTTAAAATCCCTGTTTACAAAATTTTAAATTTTTAATCTCTTTCACTTATTTTTCAAGTGTGAATTTAGTTGTGTTTTGAAAGATCGTTAAATTTTATTTAGAAAAAAAATTTAGTACATTAAAAACAAAATAATACACTTTACTCTTTAGATATGTATAATATATTGGAAGTGCTGCTACCAAAAGACCTCGATTAGTTAATGGAAAAAATTCTGCATAATAGAAATTTAAAATGAAAATTCCCTTATAATGTATGGGTTTTGATATTTTTTCTTCAATTGTAGAAGAATATAATATTACTACTACGTCTATAACTTCTAGGTATGACCCAAATATGGTTTCATATAACACTAATTGAAATATAATGAATGCATTATATTTTTCTGTATTAGTTGAATAATTTAACAGAATTTCTGCCTGTAAAACAACCCATTAAATTTCAGATACTTTTTCTATTCCACATGAAAAAACATCTAGTGTTATAGAAACTATACATAGCACATATAATACTAAATCTGAAAATTTTAAGATGAATCCTGATGAACCTATTTCAGATTTGTATCTCATGATTAATGAAATTGTGAACACTATGATCCCTCTTGGAAGAGTTGTTTCTTCCAAATAAAAAATTATGAGGATTTTCATATGCTTACCTAATAGATGGAGAGGAACTTCTTTCTCAATTAGAGAATCATTTAACATCAGGAAACTCCATGTCAAAGAACTCATTGGAAAACTGATGATGTATGAAGAAGAGATGAAAATCAATAAGGAATAGTAGGATAAACCTAAGAGGATATATGTAGCATTCAAGACTACCCCCTCTAAGAACAATGAAAGAGAGAATTTTATAGCCTAAATTGAAAGCTTCGGTAATGATGAATTAATATCAGATAGTGATGATGAGATGTCATATCTATCCAAAAGATTAAAGAAGTTCTATAGGATGAATAATTTTTTCTATAAACCCAATTATAAGAAAGTTATGATAATAAGTAATACTAGAAGAAGGATTGGAAAATAAAGGACAACTCAATGGAGGTTGTGTACTATGAATGTAAAAGGATAGGACATTTCAAAGATGTCTGCACAAAATTGAAATTCACAAAGAAGAATTAATACAAAGATAGAATGTATAGGAATGATATGAATTCTATATAGAGTGCCTCTGAGGATAGCTCCAGTGAATCAGCATCATCTCATGATAAGAAAGATAACATAAAAATTATATGTTTTATAAAAAATACATCTAAGGTAACCATAGATTATACTACACACAATTCTTACTATTCTGGAAATGAATGTGATTTTGAGAATATGACATGTGATAACATATTTAAATAATATAACATGCTAGGAGAGACATTTAGTAAACTAAAATATATATAATTCATCAAAAAAATAACATGATATAACTATAACTATTAAGTGTGAACTTACTACTAAAAAGGAAATTAATTCTCAGCATCATAATGAAAACAATTAATTATAAATGTCTACTAAGAAATTAAAGAACGATATAGAAAAATATAAAAATTGAAAAAATTCTCTTACTCAAAGGATTAGATAATAGATAACTCTTCTTTACATTTCTAGCATTAGATATCTTCCTAGATAAAGAAATCTATCTAAATCACAATTTTTAACTAAATCTAGAAAATCTATTTTTTTTAAAAAAATTAAAATTCTGATACTAGTTCTAATTCAAGACTATCTTTTACAACATCTAGTTCATCTAGAAAAAATAGATTATATCATTAAAATATATTTTATAATTATTATAGGAAACCTAGGAAGGAAATGTGAGTAACTAAAGAACTAATTTCTAATGTTACTGGACCCAACCAAGTATGGGTACCAGAATACGTTTTTTGTTATTATATAGGAAATCTTTATAAAGAGATCTTGTAAAAGAATATGGTACATAGAAATTATATTTTCTAGACACATAACAAGATATTATTCAATATTTGAGTATCTAATCAATATTGAAGGTGGGCATGTCAAATTTGGTGACAATGCTAATGGAAAAATAATTGAATTAAGACAGATTGGTAAATATAAATCAATTTTAATTTCTAAAGTACTTTTTTATGGTGGAATGGAATATAATTTTCTTAGTATTTGACATTAGTGCGATGATGGTTTTCATGTTAAATTAGAAAATGATGCCTGAAATGTTTTTAACTCAATAAATGAACTAATATTTTCTACATTTGGAAATGAAAATGTTTATTCTATTATCATAGATTCATTAGTTTCTCAAAATGTTTCTTCTTTCAATACCTTTCATAAATATTCTTGTATTGGGCATATAATACTAGGACATTCAATTATACACTTCCTTATAAATCCTACTATAAAATTATTAATCAATGACCTTCCCAAACATGAGTATCCATTTGATAAAGTTGGCAATCCTTTTCAAAAGGATAAGTAACGCAAGATATATTTTTATTCAAAGAAAGAAGATTCAACTTCTCATCCTATTGAGTTGGTCATCATGGGTTATTTGGGGACCATCAAGATTTTCTTGTTTATATGTAAAGCATTATGTCTATGTTCTCGTAGATAGATATTCTAGGTAAACATAGACTTATTTTTAAGCTCACAAATGTAAATCATGTACTTACTTGACCTAGTATTCTTAAACAGTGGAAAATATATGTTGACATAGAATAAAATCCTTAAAAATTGATCATGGTTGTGAGTTTGAAAATTATAACATTGAATTGTTTTTCTAAAAAAATTTCTAGAGTCATCACTTCTCTACCACTAGGACACCTCGTCAAAATGGAGTTATAGAAATAAGGAATATACCTTTATAAGAGATAGACGGTACAATTATTAATGTTTATGGACTACCATTTTACATTTTTTATGAGGTTCTGAATATTGATTTATAGTTAATTAATAGAGTCATTATTAGAACTATACTCAATAATACTCATTATGAGTGGTGGAAAAATAGACTAACCAAAGTTAGTTACTTAAAAGCTTGTGTTTAGATATTATATATCCTTAATACAAAGGGAAACCATGAAATTTTTGCATCCAAGAGTGATGAAGGATATATTCTAGGTTATTCTATCTCTAGTCAAGCCCATAGGGTCTTTAACAAAAGAATAAATGGGTGGAAGAATATGTACATGTCAAATTTGATGAAACAGATCTACATGAACCCAGTACCTCTCTAGAGAATATTAAATATGATATAACAAACCTTTTCATAAATCCAAAATAATCTAATACTCTTGTTAGGAAATCTATTAAATCAAACTGTTCTAGAAATTCTTCAGAATTTGGACATGATGATCCCAAACATGTAGATGAACCTGAAATTACTAGACCCTACTTTTCTTGTCTAACTAGAACCCTAAATAATAGTCCTTTAGTTTTTGTTGTTGGTGAATTAGATAAAGGGGAACAAACTAGAATATCTCTTAGAAATCATGTTAAACAACAATATTTTTATTAGAACATAAACCTCAAAACATCAATGATGCTATCAGTGATAAATTTTGGGTGATCTCTATGACAGAGGAGATAAATTAATTTTAAATAAATAATTTTGGAAACATGTGGATAGTCCCAAAGACACCTTGACCATAGGAACTAAATGGGTGTTTAGGAACAATGTTGATGAAGCTTATAACATTTTTATAAATAAATCTAGATTAGTTGCACAAGATTATAGCCATGAAGAAGGAATTGACTATGAAGAAACCATTGTACCTGTCCCTATACATGAATATATAATAATACTGCTTTTTTATGCACCCAATATTAATTTCAAACTTTATCAAATGAATGTCAAAATTGAATTTGTAAATGGTTGTATATTTGAAGTTGTTTTTTAAAACAACCCACTGGCTACACAAAACCTTATTTAAAAATAATATTTTCTAATTAAATAAATATTTATATGATTTAAAAAAATCTCCAAGATCAAAGAATGTCATATTAAGTAGTTTTATTATTTCATAAATTTTTAAAAAATTTATAACTTATCCAACCATTTTTATAAAATGAATTCCTAAAGATGTATTAGTTGTTAAAATATGTATTAGTAAAATTATTTTAGTATTTTCATGAAATTTTTTTTATATTGAGTATTCAAATATTATGAAAATTGAATTCAAAATGAGTTTTATGGGAAACAAAACTTCTTTCTTGGATTTTCGATTATTCCAAATAAAGTAGGTATAATTCTAAATCAATTTAAATATACTAAATATCTTCTAAAATGTAATGTCTATGATAACATTAGAAGTAGTTAAAGTTCATTGATTACTACTTGATAATTAGATCTTTATGAATATGGTAACTCTATTTATCAAACCAATTATAGAGGAATGATTTGATGTTTTCTCTACATGACTTCTCATAGGCCAGATATAATGTTTATTGTGTGTATGGGTGCCTATTTTCTTGCCAATCCCAAATAATCTCACTTAAATGTTGTTAAAAGTATTTTCGAATAACTCAAAAAATACTATCAATTTTGGATATTTTTACCCTAAAGGAAAATCATTTGATATAGAGAGTTATCCAGATACTGATTCTGGTGGATACATGTTAGATATAAAGAGAACCAATGAGTCATGTCCCGTTTTTGGAAAGTCTTTGGTTTCAAGGTGTATTAAGAAACAAAATTCTATTGCATTATCTAATTTTGAGATTGAATACATAGCTACTGCAAGTTTTTGTTCACAAATATTGTTCATAAAGAACACATTATTAGACTTTGGATATCAATTCAAACATGTACCTATAAATAGTGATAATATGAGTGTAATTAAAATTTCAAACAATCTTGTTTCAAATAATAAGACAAACCATATTGATGTAATGCAACACTTTTGAGATATCATTATAAAAAAGGTGATATCAAATTTTTATTCGTTGGCACTGAACATCTCCTAGCTAATATATTCTCTAAACCATTAAATTATGAATGAAGAAATTACATCATACATGAATTAAGAATGATAAGTATTAAGTAAAACATTTACTGTCTCTTGGTTACTATCTCACACTTACTATTTAACAATTTATGGTTTCATGATTCATGGATTGACATGTTATTTTCTTGAAGTTAACTTCTCATGATTAGGGTCTAACAATTATTATCTCTTGTTTAATGTCTTACACTTGTTGTTTCAATAATACTGTCACACCATTTCAAGTCTCAACGTAATGATGAAATCCAGACGACCTATTCTCGTCTCACCATAATTACTCAAATTTCTATTTTTATTAGTTAATTTCTCATGTCATTATGTTGATTATTTTATTGTTTTTAATCATCATTTTCTGTATTTGTGATTCTTAAAATCCCTAAATGCTGAAAACTCAATATCTTCTACTCCGCTATTCACTCATGCTCTATACTCTTGAAACTGAAACCCTACATCCTCAAAATGTTAGTTCAATCGATCCCTTCACCTTGCTTGATCACTCATAGAATGCCCAAAATGAAGTTCCCATCTTCATAAACTCCTGATAAGTGCATATCTCATAAGAAAGTCAAAAGGCAGTAAAAATAATGCCTCGTGGACCGTTAAATCCAAATCAAACTGATAGAACAATGGACCAGAAAAAAGTAGCATGTCTGAATTGGTTGCGGAAATGTAAGTCAGTCGTTTGATAGTACTAGAAGAGAAGGGTTGAATGAACTAGTTCATAATAGAGAAAATGAAAATTTATCCAAATCATGTTTCTTTGTTTTATCAGTTGTTCATTTTTCATTCAATACGGATTATGAATTTGTAGTTAGAAGTTTGATTAATGGGCACAGGTGTAGTTTTTCTTCACGTATATTCGTTGGAATCATAGGGATACCACATGAATGATTATATTAGGATTACCAAAGAAGTCCTCCTCCTCCTAGTGATGATTTTCACTTAGAATATTCTCTAATAAGTTAGAATGGAAATAAGAAGAAAATAACGGAAATTTCTACTAAGTTGGATGGTGATACTAGGTTTCTATTTATGTTTATTGAAATTATTATTTTTCCAAGGAAATTATATTTCTATACTCTAATTTATCAGGATGTATTCTTGATACATATTATGAAATTTTTGAGAAATATTATTTTTTTATAAATTTTATACTTCATATGTGTGGAATGATCAAGACAACTTTGAAATCTACATCTTTGTTTTATTCATGATTAATCTCTCCAATGATGTCTGTTAAAGTAGTAGTTGGCCTGAATGAAGGATTCGTGGAAGATTATGAGTTCTCTATCTCAATGGGTACAGTTGGACGGATGAAAATAAGCTATATTACTTAGAAAAAATTTAGTTAGAGGATAATGAATGGTTTTTGTAAATGATTAATTCAGTTGAGAATCCTTTAAGACCTATGAATATATCTGACCCTATTTTTGAAGCAGATAGGGTTGTTGATTTTTCAGATGAAGGAGTAGAAGAGTGATTTTTTTCACCTAAAGAAATATCTTAGAAAAAGACCATAGTGACCTACCTATTCCCCAAGATGTAGTTATAAAATATACACTTTTTGTTGAAAAGGATCCTTCTGATAGTAAAGAGGAACATGTTGTTCTTAAATATCATTTAGAACAACCTACTTTTGAGGAAGAGGTTGTTTTTGGGTAAAACTCAAAAGAACGATATCATATAGAAATTATCATATCTGCTGGGGAAAGATTGGAACAAGCCTTTCAGATAGATTGACCAGTGGTGGGTGACTCTATTATATATGAAAATTGTGATGTTAGTCAAGAGAATGAATCTCTATGTTCTATAAGAGATGTATCAACTGAGGGGGAGCAACACCCCATTTTAGAAAGTGTTCAAGTTCCCAATCCCATAGATCAAATCAATATCGATACCTGGTATAAGTTTCATAACTACTTCGATGAGTAAAACACCCAATAGGTCTCAGTTGAAGATATAGACCTTTTCAATATGTTTCAATTGAAACTAGTTTCTACTCAAGATGTAATCTATACTAAGAACTATGAACCAGCCTCAAGTCTTGTCCCTGAACCTACCCATAAATCTTTTGATTCTATGAGTCATAGTGATATGAATACGTTTAGAGATACATTGTTAGATGGATTTGAATAGATAACGGAAGAACAACCTTCTCCTATGAAAAATCATCGTTAATGTGATTATGCCTTGGTGTTAAATAAAATAATATATAAAATTCAACCAAAAATACATCATGAAATACAAGAATAGAAGATTGAGAATAAAAAGATGTCTGATTAGGTTAAATCTCTTAGATATATGGTTAAAGATATGAAAAAAGTGTTGTAAAATGGACAAGCTCCTACATCTCATCTTATTGAGGATGATAGTGATCAAATTCCATAGAAAGATGCATCTCTGATTCAACCAAATTTTAATTCATTATATTTCAATGTAGCTGATAGAAACATCATGATAGTAAATGATATTTGTGATCTTGTTGTTGGACTTAACAAGTTGACTAATGAGCTTAGGTAATGTTTACAGAAAGTTTTAAATAAGCATATGTCTCTCACTTCAGCTGTGACAGCTTCAAATAACTCTGGATAGTCATCTCAACCTATAGATAGTTATCTAATCATAATTGTTGTTATTGAATAACTTTAGTTAGTATTATTTTGTTTTTATAAGAAAATGTTTTCTATTTTCATCAATAACACTGATCGAGTACTTGACTTGGTGAGGATTCGTTCAATGATTTATTATGGTTATTAGGAAGAAATTAATAAAATATTGTATTTCTACATTAATATAATTTACTCTAAGCATTATGTAACCAATCATTTCATATAAACTGCAAATAATTTAAAAATTCATCCTACCACTGAAGCCTTCATGACTTAAGTTCAAAAGATAAAAAGATTTCACTACTCTCTTGGACAAGATCATAGAGAAAAATGATGACTTTGAGAAGGCAATTTAGTATGGTGGTGAGATCACTAATGATTTTATTATGTTGTTGAAACCTTATAATCAAGTAAAAAACACTGCCTTTGTGGCTTCTACAGCTTCCCCATTGCGGTTAGGTTCAACCCCTTCTTCATCCCTAGCCTTTCCTTTTGCATCCAAGTCTGTATCTTGGGCTCTCAGCAAGATTAGACCTATTATCATTGACCAATCCTTGACTATGTCTTCCACCAAACTAACTCTAGAACCTTATTTTTTTTGAAGGAGTTCCTCTAACTTCTCTCACATTTGGCTCTCTTCCTTCTACGACCATTGGTTTCTTACTTACCTTCATTCCATGTTTAGTTTATTTTTCTTATTTCTTTTTTATAATACTAAAAGGGGGATAATATGAAATGTATTTTAAAAGGAATTAAAATCCAATGATTTGTGATCATAAAAAATAGGGAAATAGTTGAACCCCTCATGTATTAATCTGACTTTACTGATCATAAATCATGTTAACCTATTTTAATCAATCAAAAATAATGTGTAGAAATTATTGGTCTCCCATTACTATAATTATTACATCCCATGGTATAAACATTCACAAGATATTGATTCCAAATCTTATAAATCAATATAAAATTTTGTAAAATATATTTTATCTTGTTCTATAATGTTATTATTGTAATAATGCTTATGTATAATTGATTCTTTTAAAATTATCCGTTAAGATAGTTTTATAAATATTTGGCTATGTATGAGAAACTGTGAGTCTGCTACTGGTTCCAGATTTTGGCTAAGTTGCTAACATCGTAACCCTGACACCATAACCTTCACACCATAACTCAGTCATCATGACTCAAACATTGTCACTTTGAAATAGTGACTCAGACACCATAACAAGTTTCATATTTCATAAATTTTATGACAACAGTTCCTTACTACCATATCTAAGACACAATTGAATTTTTTGAAAAAATACTAGACACCGTTACCTAAGACACCATGATCCTAAACCCATATCTATTGTACAAGTTCTTGATTTTGATGCAATTTTGGAAACATGACTATCTCATAACTCAAAGGAAAAGAAGAAGACATTATTTCCAGTGACAGAATTTCAAGACATATTGTGACACCATTCCTTACATTCTATATTTTTTAATTTAAATTTAAATGTTAATTCTAATCATCATATTTGAGTTATTTAATGTCACTGTTTTAATTAATGTTTATTTTTTTGACATTTACCCTTACATTATGAGGTATGAGGAGTAGAAATCATGCTTTATGTCGACGGAAACACATGCACACAAAATAATGATAATAAGACGAGCCTTAGCGATAATTAATACACAATAGGCATAATGAAGAGCATCTACAACTCTCATTCAACAATTTTGACCTCAGGAACACAAATAATAACACACAAGCCTATCTCATCATGGATAAACATCGAACTGAAAAACTAAATCATGTTATTAATGAATGAGAATATTACACCTGCAGAACCATACATCCACCTGGAAGCCAGAATAAAACACTCTGTTTTGTGTCAACATCTATAAGAGGACTCAAACGTCATCTCAGATACATCTGAGGAGTCTAGAGCAATATCTTAATAAACACAAATCCATTTAAATATTCTCACATACTTATTTTCTTTCTCATGGGAATTTTTTACATATTTTGAGACATATTTTATATGTATTAAAAACACACAATTTATCTTGTATGAAAAAGAAAAATACAAGATAACATTCTTCTCATATTTTCAAACATATGTTTACTCCCACGGATAATTTTGGAAGAGTTCCTTGTGTGGCCTAGTAGTTTATACCCAAAAAGTATTGTGGAAGAGGTCGTGGGACCTAGACATTCATGTGTACTATTATTTACCCTTGTGTATGGTGTGGATCAAGTTTATTAATGTAATTAACTTAGTGGGAGGTGTTAACCATGTGGAGTGGATTAGGTCTTGGCATGAGATGAACTACTTGTTGTATCTGTTGTGTGTTTCTGTTTAGTCATTCTAAGTTTTAATATATATTTCAGAAAACTAAATTGGACCCTGATAGTTAGACTTGGATGGAATTTATAACTGTTTTTCCTTATTAGTGGAGTTTAAAATGAGGTTTCAATATCTCATATTGATACAACTAATAATTAATAAATCTTTATAGAAGATGATTGAATAATTGAACTCTAATTAAATATTAATTTATATGTTTTATTTTTAATTGTAAGAATCTTTTAAGTAATCCTTATTAATAGATATTTTTATAAGAACTCAAATCACCCCCAATTGAGTGTTCGACTACAAAAAAATTACTATTTATTATCATTTTTGAATATAAACATAGAAAATAGATCATATTGGTTCAGAGAGATGGTAATCCATATGTACACATGAGAGACCATATCATTTCCTTAACAGTTGAAAGGATAAATATAAAGGAGATATGTTAGTTTTCCATAATAAATATAATTTTATATATATAACATAAATTAATTAATTTTTCTAATATTACCTTTCTTGTAAATCATAATTGAAAAAGGAATCACATCACTTCATTAGGAATAAGTTTATCATACTCGCTATCAATGTTATAGTATATTAAATGATAAGGAGTGTGAGAATAAATATGTTATACTATAAATAAATAAGTATAATAAAATCATTAATATCACATAAATTTTTTATATATATAATAATATCCATCCATTAATGGTGGTTATAGAAAAAAAATAGTTCGCGAGACAGTAGTCCACCGTACACTTGTTCGACGATGTTGTTTCCCATTTTATGGAAGGGAGATGGATATAGGTAATTTAATAATTATAAAATTATATAATTTGTTGGAATATATTATTATTATTATTTAATCATGTCTTAATATGATTTTATGTATATTCAAGAAGAAAAATAAAAAAAATATTGTATAAGAACATTACGTTTTCATAGTGGAACATCATTAGGTTTTCACCAAAAGCCTTACTAGGATGGATTTTTGATTAAATAAAAGAAAACATGACGTCTATATAGGGTTCATGAAGTTATTTTTGTAGTTTTTTTCCAAAACAAATTAATTTGTATGTGTGAAGAGGTGAGGAGATGGGCGGCCTATTAAAAATGGGGGAGACAATAGAAATGGATATTTTGACAAGATTCAATTAAAACGATTTTTTTATCATAAAATACTTTCTCAAAATAGGTATTATAAACACGTATACTATATAATGTCTAAATAAATCCATAAAATTTATTTTTAACAAATTGACATTTCATTTTAAGCCTTATTTGTTTAGTTTCACCATTAAGGAAATCAGTTTTTACCTTACAATGAAAATTAATTTTTATAATTTTTACTAATATTTTTGATAAAAATATAAGTTACACTTATAAGATAACATAATTCATTCCAAATAAAAATATTTAATCCATATTTTTAAATTCAATTCATTGATGTTGTAGAATCTATTTTAAAATTATACCCACAAACACGATGAAGAAGCGGGTTTCCAAAGAGAAAATTCTCATACGTATTGAATGATTCAATATCATAATTTAGCATAAAATTTTTAATAAATGCATAAAATAGGTAAATATTTGTATAATTGAAATATATCTAGATTAAAACTATTTATAAATATGATTTATCATTTAAATTTGTTAAAATAATTGGTAGTTTTCTATAAAAATCATCATTTACACTATTCACTGATAAATGAAACATTCCGAGAAATCTGCAAAATTTACTCTATGATAATTTAAATTTGGTGATTTAGAAATTGAATTCAATTTTATCATATAAATTTTATTAGAATCGAAAATAAAATTTTTTATTTATCTGCACAACGCCCAACTAAATAATTTTTTAGAAATAAAAAATTAATTTTTAGAAAACATTTATATTTCTTTCAACGAATTCTTATTTTTTTTATAACAAATAGAAACCAAATAATTTCTTTATACATGTGTAAAATAATTAATTTTCATAATTTAATTAGTAAAATTAATATAAAAAACATTATTAGCTAGGTTATAATGGTACACAATATTACAGTTCAATTATATTATGTGTTGCATGTTGTCTGAACTATCACGTTGATCAAATTTATTTAAAAATAATATATTATAAATTCATAGGGAGTTATATACTATTATTATATTAGTGATTTGTTTCATATATTCTATCAAACCCAGCATTATTTTTTTAATATATTGTGGTCTTACATTCTTCACACCTTTAATAAATTACATCCTAAACATTTAAATGTGTTCTCTATAACTGAGGGGTTAAGTATTAGAAATACCATTATTGAAAAACCCATGTCATAATAGGGATAGTAAATATTAATCTTCATATTAGATAAATGGAAATATTAAGTTCATCTAGAATAACACATGACCTAGTTTCTTTTAGGATATCATAGGTGGGAAGTGACAACATTGACATGGAAGAAAATCATAAATAATTAAAGGGAGTTATAGAGATCAATGATAACAAAAAAGTGAATTATAAATGGATTGTTATGGACCCCAAAACCATAAATCTATAATTATTTAAAAGTAAATTTTATTCATAAGAGATGAATTTAATAGGAAAATATTTTTTAGATATTTTCTTCATTACATTGACGAATTATTTTACTATAAAATAATATAAATAAATATTTTTAATTGATAAATTTGTATTTCATAAGCACAATTTCATCCTATAGTTGTACATTGATATGTTTACACGTTATATCTTACCCTATGAAATGAATTTAAAAATTTAATATTCATTCTATAAGAACTAATATTATCTTTAATTGTATTATAAGATCCACATAACAATGGAAATTATTTTCACTTATTTATAAACATTTTCAAAAATGAATATGGCTAGAAAAAATATTTTATTCTCAAAACATCAATTGCAACATCATGGGTTCAAGGTAAATATTTATTAATAATAATATTTTTACAAAAAAATAATGACATATTGACAAGAACATCATAATTGTTGTTGTTGTTTTTGTGTCCTTATAGTCCTTCTATTATGGGTTGAAGCCCTAAGGCCTTCACTAGATGTATCAAATTTTCAACCACCAAGTGGTTTTTTCTTCTTCTAAAACTATATTAATATAATTACTATAACATTCCGAAATTTTGATGAACCATTATTACTTGACCAAAAACAATAACATGAACCCTAAGGATACCAATTTATTTAAACTTATTCCCCCAAAATCAAATGGAACACTTCCTTAAATAAAATTTTTATTAAATCTTACACTACACCCATGGGTTTTATTGCCATAAATATCTCCCAATAATACCATTAATCTTAGTAGCCTCTCATTACATATAACCTATAAAGGGGTTTTATAAGATATTGAATTTATTATCAACATTAATATTAAAAAATAATGATGGTATCCATAAATCCAAAGTTAAATTAGTCAAATATTATTCCAAAATTTAATACAATCCATAAATGTCTAGTAATTATTATAAAAAAAATATAATGGAAAAAATACTTCTAAAATTTAATTATTAACTCCCCAAAAATAAATACATCAACCACTTTATTTCAACTATGTTCATCCCTTTATCTAAGGATTAGAATTTATTATATAGAATTAATTATTATAATGGCCAGGTTCCCCAAATTTAAGACAAAAATCCATAAATAGACCCCTCTAAGAAAATTTATTTTATTTCATCATACTCTACATCATACTGATGAAATTCATTGCTTTATGCCTATATTGTGGACATATACTACATTTTTTCATCCCATTGAAACACATTCCTATGTGTCTCCTTTCCCATTTATAACATGAAGGAAATCAAGACTTCATTCCTACATAGTCTCCACCACTAGAGTTATTTGGGAACTCTATACTTCTATTATTTAGTGAGTATGGGAGTTGGTTAAGGTCTATCTTATTAATCATATTTTTGGATAACTGATAGGCAGAATCATTGTATCCTTCACCCATTTTTTCACCTCATTTGGTTTCTCATAGTCACCACATTACCCTTCCAATTAAATGTTAATAATATTTTTAAAGGTTCTAGACATTTACCAAAACCAAAAAAATTATGCGAGAAACAATAATCATCCTTGGAAAACCATATAATCAGTTATATGAATTATAAATCCGGAAACATTCATTTTAATAAAACACACCTTAGGGTTGACCTTGTTCCTTCATTGTCAATATTGATTAAAATACTTCATAGTTGATTGTAAATAAAATCATAATTTTCTGAGGCATATATCCTAGTTACTTTGATACAAATTGCAATGACCTTAACCCCAATAAATAGGATCTTGTGTCTTCTTTATTACATTAAAATAAGATATAAAGAATTTCATCCTGAAGGAACTAATTTTTTAGTGTTATTTGAAAATATGATACATACATGATACCAACATTACATTTTAACACACAAAATTAAAATTATTTTTTTCAAAATACCATTATATTCTATAATATTTCTTTTTATATTATTTATAGTACACTTCCTGATTTCCAAGGGAAAAATAAATAAATAATTGTGAGATAAAATACTAAATAATATTAATATAACGTTTAAGATATCATGATTCAATAACCATAATTATCATTTAAAGTTAAATAACATAATACTCATTCCATTTAAATGATTTTACTATCATAATTGGATAAGGAATAATAAATATTGAATGGTAAATATATGATTTCATACGGAATATCCAATATGGTATTATTAATATCTGAGCACACATTCTATTTAATCAATAAAATAACTATCATGATATGATATGGCATATTCAATATTGAAAGGTTCACAATAAGAAACACATCTCGTTTAGTAAATAAACTATGATTAAAATTCCTATAGAGATTATTTCATTATAAAAGTATCATTGATAATAAAAACTGAATTTTTTAATGATAAAAATTTTTAAACCCTAGAAGTCATGATCTCAAATATCATGATACCTCTATTTTTGGGACATTTTACAAGATAGTTTACATGTGATGGATATGTTCACATGGGAACCCCATTTATCTACAGCTAGAAAACTAATCCATTGAATGACATTACCAATATATCAAGGTGATATCAATTTTCGGGATCCATTTGTATCATCATGTCCAAATCATTCCTCACATATAAAATAATTGATTTAATATTGGAATAATATGTCTCTTCGTCAAATATTTGTGTTGAGTAAGGAATGTCGATTAATAATAATTTCCCCATTCAATAATTAAACATTAAAAGTATGATAACATATATAGTAATTATATTTGGTTTACTAAATTATTATATCCATGATAAATAAAATGGAAATTTAAGGGAAATTTAATGTCAACCATGGATATAATGTGAATATTGCAAGGGAAAATTAAATATTGAAAATTTAATTATGAAAGATAATATTAATTAATTACAAATAAAAATAGATCGTAAAACATAAAGAGAAATAATAAAAATGGTTTAAATACATTATTTACATAGTGGATAAATAGTGAAATAACGGGTTTATGTAAATGATGAATTGAAATTCAATAAAAAATTCCCTAAAAACATTCTTAAGATAAATAAACTTTTAACAATTTTTCGCAAAAAAATTGAAAAAATATTTTATTTCAAATTATCTTTTAAAACTTATAAAAGGCTAATTAAAACATTTAGTGGTAATTATGGTGAATAATTATTTACATGTTATACACATATAAACAATGATACTTTTAGCATATTCAAAAAAATGGGTCTTTTTGGAAAATGAAAAGAATATTAATTCCTAAAAAATTAGAAATTCAAAAACGGTAAAAAATACATTAATAAATAATTTAGATAATGATAAAAAAATTTAGAAAACACAAAGAAGAAACTGGTATCATGTTTTATATAAACTATCTTCCCAATTATTTAAATTAAAAAAGATAAGAATATTGTAATATTACATTATAAAAATATTCAATAATTAGGGGAGAAAAAATTACTTTTTTAATTTAATAAATATCCAATAATTTACTTTAATGAAAATTCAAGAATAAAATATTCTGATTAAAATTAAATTGTAAATTAAACCTTTACAAAGTTCATAACATTGAATTGAAAATTTAAAAATGTGTAAATTATGTTTTTAAAATTTTAATAATAAATATTAAATTCAAAAACCACATAATATATTCAAAATTCATTACATAAATAATATTATAATGTCCAATACAATGAAAAAGTAATATAACCTAATAAAACAGATTGTGTAATGAAATTATTTACCACTTATGTGTTTTTAATTCAAATCCCCATAGAAAAAATAATTCAAATTAAAACATAAAATACCATGAAATATTATTTTTTCATTATATTACATGATAATGGGGTAGTATATACACCGTATAATTAAAATTCACTACATAACATTATTATAAACCGAAAAAATAAAAATTCAGATGATGTATTTTACTATTTTATTCCTTTTAGTTGAATGTTTTTTAATCACCTATATACTATTTTTAATCATTTTTTAAATTAATACTATAACCATATTCAATTTTATAATATCATATATCATCCAATTATAACATTTTACCACCGAATTATGAATGATATTTAAATATTTTCATCGTTTAAGGTGTTAATTACATTGTTGTTTCAGGTATCATTTCTTGTAAAAGTTATAGATCTTAAGCATATTATTGAGTTACATAATCTATATAATTATATTACTTATATATATATAATTTTTTCATTATGTACATCTTTACGTTACGTATAGTTGTTGATCATTTAGAATGGATCATATTGCTTTGTCAAGATAGTTGGTCAGACATACGCACGAGCGATGTAACCATTTCATTAACGGGTAAAATAGTTATTAATTGGGTGATATAATAGTTTTACAGAATCTGTATCATGTAATATATATAAATTATATTAATTAAATTTTTCATTATTGTATTACATGTAATTCTTATGTTAAAAATGAATCTCATACTTTTGTGTGGTGGTAGTCCACCGTACACTCGAGCAACGTTATTGTTTGTTAACCATAATGTAATTCATGAATATTTATGTTATAAAATAATTTCAAAAGTATAATAATATATTAAATATAATATAAATATATTAAATCCATCATTATATCTATCCATGAAAGGTGGTTATGTAATAAAAATTCATCAGTTTTCAAGGCAGTAGTTTAATGTACACAAGATCAAAAATTTTGTTTCCCATTTGATGGAAGAGGATATGGATATATGTAATTACATTATCATAATATAATATCATTATATGGAGAATATAGCGTTTATTATATAATCATGGTGTAATAATATTTGAAGGAGGTGTAAGAAGAAACAAAATAAAAATGATCTTTTGATAAAGTTACCTCCCCTTCAAAAAACATCTATAGTTTCTCACCCAAGCCATCCAAGGGTTTCATTATGATCAATCCATGGAATCTAAGATGATGGTATATTATTAAGAATTGTATTTGGGTAGGTATTGCAACAAAAAAATTTATTTTAATGTGTGATGATGGAGGGAGATGGTGTGGGACTTTATATGTGGGGGAGAGGACACATATAGAATTTTTAAAATGATTTAATTACAAATATGTTTTTATCAAGTGAAAAGACTAAAAAAAAGGTATTTATAGACCCTTATATATGATATGGTCAATATATGGCCATAAATTTTGTTTCTAGGAAATTTGGAAGTTCATTTTAACTGTGATCATTTTTGTTTGTCCCCATGGTAAATATATTTTAACATTAACCATGGTAACTATTTATCACTATATTTACTCTTCAAAATGGTAAAAATTTATGTGGAAATTATTTTATGATATAAATTATTCATATTAAAAATATTTAATCTATTTTATAAAATTAAATTCACCAATTCATTGTAGTCCCATTTATAATTAGGCCCACAAATGCATCGAAAAAGAATGTTACCAGAGAGAAAATTTTATCAATTATTGATTTCTTATAATAAAAAATCAACATTAAATTGATTAAAAAGAAAACTATTAGTTAAAATTTAATGAAATTTTAAAAAATTTAATGTAATACTAATTATAAATACAATTTATCCATTATAATTATTTAAACGAAAATGTAGTTTTATAAATCAGTATTCCTAACTATTCTTCTAAAATCGAATCATTTCAAAAAATACAAAAAATAAATAAATTATAATTATGATATTATGATTTAAAAAATATATTTAATTTAATTTCAAATATTTTATAAATTTGATATAAATTGATTTTAAATTATGCATGAAAATCATAAATATACATCTTTTAGGAAACAATATTTCTTTGAAAAAAATTCTTTTTCTTTAAAATTATAATTATTTTATTTCTAATAAATAGATAATCAGTGAATTTTTTTATACATAGTTAAAGAATAAATTTCCTTAATTTAGATACTAATATTCATACCCACCTATTTGATAGCTTAGTTATAACGTTATAATATTTTAATATTCAATTATACTCAGGGTTGTGTGTTCCGCAAGATATCAAAGATAAAAAATTTATTTAAAAACAATTATATCATAACGTATCAAGGTGTTAAATTATGATATAATATTTTTTTGAGTGTCATATACTCTATCTAACCAAAAATATTCTTTTAAAATCTTGGGGTGTTACGTGATTTACCCAACATAACCTACATCCTTCAAAATTATAAAATAATAGTTATAGTTAGTAAATTATAGAACAAAACATAAGAAACACATTAATAATAATTAAAATTATGAAGGAACATTTTATATAGCCATATATTAATATCCAATGACATATATATGAATGTGGATTTCCCACTAGAATACTATGTTATTATTTAATATTTTCACGAGACTACTAAGGGTGTACACTCAGAGATAATATATCAAATTTGTAAGTGTATGTGACATCCTAAACAGGGTGCCTAGAGCTAGTTTTCCACATGAAATCAAATGCACCTCCCCATATTACAAAGTATGTAGACAAGTAGTAAGTATTTAATATGTAATATTGGAAACTATACCCAAGTTATCGTAGTGTAACAACATTGTAAATCAGTAAACAACCTCAAAATGAAAATAAACAATAACCAATATGTTATCATAATTAATAAGGTCCAACTTCATAAGAATAAATCCAAAATAAAAAAAATTAATGTAAATAAAGAAGTAGATATGGAATGTCTAATATGATTCAATATTCAAATGAATACCCAAAATAAAGATATGCTAACAACTCCCAAGTGGGTATTGACATCACGTTTGGTTCCATCATCCCTGATCCAGCCTGAACCCCAACACATCCATCAAACATTGGGCTTGTTCTCTTATCCTATCCTATGTACATGAAGTCTATTTGGGTTAAAATTAGAATGCATGACTAGGGTGTGAGTACAACTCAGTATTCCACCACCCACTATGTGTAAAGAAATATCTATACTATTATATTGTATGTAATTGTTAAAGAATAATATATAAATGATAAAAGTAAATATGTTTCATATTTTTTTATTCTTTAATCAACAACATAATATCTTCTGTTTATAGTGACACCCAAACTAATCATGCATACTTCATCTCGTGATAGAGTTTGAACAAAACTTCAAGGTAATATAATGTTAGATGTTTCCATGGGACATCATTATTCATTAAATGTTTTGTTTCAAATTCACTCATTGGGGGCCTAGAGTATTATATTGGAACCCTATGGGTATTTAGAGTTTTAGTCCATGTACCAAAAATAAGTGATCACATTCAAATTGATATATATATATATATATTTATATATGTCACAATGGCATAGTGCATCAGTTTGGTATCACATGTGTATTTGGAGTAGTAGTACCTGACCCAAAACCCATTATTAACAGTGAAATGTATATATATTTTAGGAGAGTATAGTAGTATTTGGAGTGGCAGTCACTAAACCACAAATAATTTTTCACCTCATCCATAAATATAATATACCATGACACAACTTTCATAACCCATTTAATGACCATTTCACAACCCATAATTATACAAATTTCCTAATCTCATTTAGTTACCATAATAAAAATATAATTTATCAACCCTGAATTGTATTTCTAATTCAAATCAAAACACATAGTATTCCCAATTTCACATTTCCCTATTTATAAATCATCATATAATTTATATTTAAACAACCCAGTGCTTTCCAACATGTCTAGTCTCAAAATATGCAATGAACCATTGCTATCCATGAAGGGATCACAATCACAAGGGTATTAATTTATTAATTTAATTTAAAATTAAATTACCCAACATGGAAACTTAAATTGAACAATTACATGTACACAATAATATCCAAGACTATGGTAACATTAAATTAGAACACCTAACACATGATTTTTGATGAATTCTTGATGAATCTCAATCCTTATTTCAACATAGAATAACAATTATGAAAAAAATAAGGAATATCGTGGACCAAAATCAAGCATAATGATCCATCTAATCAAGATTTATCAAAACCTAGAGAAAAATACAAAAAATGTGGGAAAATATTCCTCTCAAAATGGAGTGAAATACATTAGATAAAGGAAACCAATCATGGAAGAAATATTTTATCAATGAGGGTTCAATATTTTAAATGGATCCTAAATTCACTATGAAGGTTGTTTGATTATCCCTGTAATCTTATTAAGAGAATCCCAAATTGACGGAATTTAGGTTAGGTAGAATGGGGGTGAATTGGATAAAAACTATGGGTTGATTACTTTTTTTAAAAAAATCAGGTTTTTACATTCTTCATTTATAGTTTCACAGTTGAGGCTTCACTATTTTCCAAACATTGCACTATCAGAAAAAATCCATACAATATGGATATCATGATTTATACAATGTAGAACATGGTGTTACAATCTATGAACCAACTATTAGTTTTTCATTTGTCAAGGATGCTTGGCTTGCTGGGTTAGGTACAAGGTTGGGGAAAAACGTGTTCCAAACGTGCACAGCTTAAAACCCCTGAAAAGTGTACAAAACTCAACTGAAACCACCCACTAAAATATATATCTATAGAAATATACTAGGGGATAAAATTTTCTTAAATACTAGCATGATTAATCTCTATAATGGTAATGATCTTGAAATTTCCCAACTTATAACAGCTCATCCTCGAGGTATACTCCAAAAAAGCACACAGATTCCAAGGAAAAATATTTGGCCATTGATACTACATATTTTCTTCTCTAACACATGTTTCCACATGATTAAAACCAAACTTATACATCTCATTGAACAATGGCATGATCCTTCCCCCACAATAGTTTATCTCTGTGATCCATAATAGGGATCAAATTTTCCTAAAATTACACAACATCCTAAAACTCATCATAATCAATATAAATAATTTGAGAAGGGTTAATTTGAAACAAAAAAATCAGTCAAATGTGGAAAATATCATACATATCACGATACATATGTGGTTGATAAAATCATTATGCAACTACTCTAATCCTATCGATGACCACTAATGAAACATAAAATCTGGGATCCATCATTCCCATCCTATGAATCCTATGGAAACCCAATATTAGATACCCCTAAAGGAATACATGACCACCCATTGTAGTCTAAATGGTTAAATAATGTTAATCAACATATTAATTCTTCCTAATAGAGTTGTAGCCTTACTTTTTTGAATAACATAATCCTACACTATAGTCTCTTGTTATGGGGTTAGTCCAAGACACTCAGAATCACCTAACTCCATCCAATAAATGGGTGATATTCATTTCCCCCCATAAAGCACCTCAAATATAATCATTTGAAATATTTCTTGATTAATATTATTATAGGATAAATCAATGAGCACTCTGTGGTTCTCAGATATTCCACCCAAATCATGAACGCATGATCTTAGCATGTCCTCTAGAACCTTAATATTGATCTCTGATTTCCCATTTTTATATTCATGGAAAGACAAACATTGAAATACCTAGGTACCCAATTCCCTCTTTAATTACTTCCCAAATAACAAAGTAAATATTTAATCATGATATTAAAATATACTATATGAAACCCCTTACCAATGGAATGTCTTATGAACATGCATCTCTCTCTAACTTTCCATAGTAAAAGTCTCTCTAAAGGGTGATAAATGAACTAACATCCCTAAAATAGTTCACAATAACCCATATATCATCATTTTTTTATATAATTATTGGATGAACCACATATAATTCCATTTTGATGTCATACCACATCCATTTTGTAATGGTAAATGAATGTATACAGACATCATGTTTTTTATGATCATCCTTCACTTGTAGACAGGTGTAGCACCATATCACGAACCCTACAATCAACCTTTTGATGCATAGCCACCAATAGTATATCAAAATATTTGAATTCATTTAGGTTATACCAATGTGTACTAACCTCTTTTTGGATTCAAAATAATGTATTAACTCCTCACTCATACAAGTTTTCACAACACCATGGTTGCAGACATAGATGATTTTATCATCATCTATATTCCAGTTAGAAGGTGACTCCCATATTACAGGCTATCCCTAAAAAACAAAAACTCCATATACTAAAAATATATTTCCCTAACCTGGTTAGTAACATTGAAACCACTAATAATGATAATATATTCATCAGCTCTTGTCCCTCCCAAACCTAAATTTTCATCTCAACCAATAATGTCATCATCATCAATTCAGAACTATACTCTTGACCTTCATGAGTCTACGTCTTTCTACTCAAATTGTTAGTAACACTATTTCACTTGCCTAGTTTATAGGATATCTAAAATCAAATTAACTCATATACTCAACCCATATTCACTTTAAAATATTTATATATCTCTATGAATAATATTATTTTAAACTTTTATAGATTGTTTACATAGTAAAATTTCCCGTAATAGGTAATGTGAATATAACATTAAATGAAAAACCACTATGAACAAGTCAGTTTCATTAAGAGGGTAATTATTTCCGTGAGGCATCACCTATCATGACCAATATGCCACTAACTTATCTCTCTACATCAACAATACTATAAGTCTTGTCTGGGTAAAATCCCAAAAAATAATAATATGTTGACCTAGCTCAGGATGGATCATAATTGGTGTATAAGTAAACTATATCTTAAACTCCTAGAGATATTCCTCACATGATCTAAAACACTAAAACATGAAACCCTTTCATTGTTAAGCATAAAATTGGTGCTTCTATGTTGGAAAAAACCTTGATAAACAATCGATAAAAACCCACCAAACCTAGAAAACATTATACATTAAAATCATTCATGGGATGAACCCAAGAAACAACTTTCTGGACATTATTTGGATCTAATAACACACATTACTCTTAGATTATGTGACTATAAAATGTAACTTATTGATCCATTATTTACATTTAGATATCTAGGAACAGAGAAAATTACCTATTTGTGTACTCAAGATGATGTCATGATGTGGGCCATGATCACCATGAGTCATAGATTATACCAATATTTCATTTTCAATAAAAACCACAAACTAATCATGTCTTGAGAGAAGGATAAAGTTCATAATGGATATAAACATAACATGAGTGTTTGTCAACCCAAATATAATAATGATGAACTCGTATAGTCCATATCTAATTTAGAATGTAATATATGGTATAACAGATTTTTTGAATCTCAACTGATGTTATCACAACCCCAATTATTATTTAATAATAAACAAATTCATCTCAATAAGACAAATTTATCATCAATTCTTAGAAGAGGATATCAGTTCTCCATTTTCATTTGGTCCAAATTCCCATAATTAACAAATAAAAAAATATCTCTTCTCTATTTTTGGAAACAAATAACCCCATAGTGACTAACTGAGATGGATAAATACATTTTTTATAAAAACTTCTAGATGTGTATTAAGCTTATGAATCCCAATTGGTTTCATTCGTCATGTTCTAATAGAGACTTGTTCATCATAACAATGACCTCAACTATGAACTCAACCACTCTCTTTGGGGGAAACCATAAGAATTATTCATCAAAATAATTCATGAAATATTCCCACTATAGGTGGATATCCATTATTCTCTACACCCCTATCATAAAAAAACAATAAACTAAGGTAGTGTTCTCCTTCTATTGCAGTTGAACATGCCTTGCACAACCTACCTTGATATCCTACTCTCCTGGATGAACATAACTAAAAATGTCTAGAGATATAAAGGTCCCACTCATATGATAAAAATTGATGTGGGATCGATACAACACCAAATATTCCATACCCAAAATCAAGTAAAAATGGCATATCATGTATGTTAATATCCCATACTAAAGGAAACTCACCAACCTCTAAGAACACCCCTTTCATAAATAGAAGTACCTAATCAAGAATCCCAATGGTGTTTCAATTCTCAAAACCCCACTCCTAAACTCCATCATTAGACTCAAACTATTCATATGTTAAGAGGAAATAAATGAATGAAAGGATCCTGTAAAAAAATAATTCACTATCAAGATTAGAAGATATATGAATAGAACCCCATAATGTTGATGGTCTAACCTCAATATCCATAACTGCAGGATGGATTATATGAAATTATTGCAACCCTCATTCCAATGTTGTATTCTAATTCCCCTAGGATGTATTACTTTGATGATATTGGTTCTATTTATTTGATGTAACATTACCACCATCTCGAACACCCTGGCCAATTATACTCCAAAATCCAAACTTCTAGGGTTTTTAATACACACTTCACGAACTCTAGTATGATTTATCTCATCCAACACTAGCCATTTTTCATGGGATCATACAGAACCATAGTAATTGATCTATTTTACTATTGGAATGGAAGTCAACTAGTTTTCTTTGAAACATGCCAGAAATGGTATATGGCCTACCATACTGATGGATGTATAATCAGTTACTACTTTGAGTAACTAATACATCTCCCTAGAAACTCTATTTTCCATATCCCTAAATGACATTCTCATAAAGATAATTCCTACTATATAAAGGAATGTATCCATATCAACTAGTATAAACCACCTAGAATCCACTAGAATCCTCTTTATGTTTTCACTAAAAAGTGATATACCGATTCGCCATCTAATCGGTGTCTTCCAAATGAATGATGGTCACTATGGGCTTAATCTCACATTTATTTCAATCCAATAAAATCTCAGTATCTTAATCTCCTTCCAACTCATGGATAAATAATCGAAAATAATTTAAGAGACAAGTATAGTCCATCATAGACATACTCTATTGGGTCAATCACATAAACTCAACTTCTCTCTCTTGCCTGAGTGTCGATAGGTAAAAGTGTTATAGTAACTTCTCGTAAAAAAATTACATTCCACATTCTCCAAATAATCTCATAATTTTGAATATACAACCAATGCATGGCTATTTCATTCAACATATAAGTATTTAATTCGACTCCCTTTTTCTCGAGAGACTCTAAATGCTCAATAATTTTCAAGATAGACTCAATCAAGAACATAAATGCCTAAGTTCCATTCTTTTTAATGATGTTTGGAGGGTTCTATAACTAAAACTCCCATGTCAGGTAAAATACATTACTCACAAACCCAATCGGGTCCCATTAAAGAAAATATAAAAAATTGAAGAAATATCTCACTGAAATGATCTCTCACTCCTTAACCCATAACTATATATTTCTTAGGTTCCACTACTGAAAGATCATTTCTAGTTATGATATCATGTCTTCCTATCAACAAGTGTCATCCTGGATACATGTATCTATAATTTTAGAAACTTATCATATGACACATAACACATTATGAATCATTTAATTATTACATATTATCAATAATTCCTAACATGTAATCCCACATACATTCCCACATGGTCAAAACCAAGGCACTATCTCTACCATCAATCATCCCTCACCTAGGTCATTGCAATCATAGGGTAATACACTTTCATTTATCAAATTTCCTAATTATACACCAATTTTATCCATTTCAAAAAAAATAACTTATTTTATCCATTATCAAATCATCATTAGTAACTATTCCATTTATGTTACATAAATAAATAAAAACATTTTCATTACAATAATTGATCCATACCCTTCTTTTTTGAGCATACCTAAATTAATGCATGACACTATAAATATTGAGTGCCTAAAATGATACATGTAAACAAAAATATAGTTCCATCATATTCCATGAGGTAAATCTTAAAATAATAATAACATCACACAATATGTGAGTCACTCATGGTAAATTATTCTTTAACTATAACATCAAACATCATGAAAAATAATCCCACCATTTTTACATGGGTTTCCCATGAACATGGGTTAGATACTCCCATGCCTGATCTAATATATAAGTCCTAACTCATCTAATTATCATGTTTATCTACCATATAAAACTCATTGGGAATGGAAACTAGGCTCTAATACAATTTTTTGTTATCTCTACCCATGTGCTATATGCTAGTGCCCCGATCCAATTTGTCACATGACCTCTTGTGTGCCACCCCATACATCATAGGTTGTCAACATGCATTGAGGGTATACTATGTAATGTGATGAGACTATTCCCATTTATCAGAGTGAAACAATATATAAAATTATTACACAAATACCCAAATGATAATAAGCATAGCCATGATGATACCAGAATCTATAATGGTTAAACTCGCATGAATATATCAAAATAGGGGAAGTGGACATAATTTGAGTATTAGATATGTCAACCCATACATGTTTCTAGTTTCTAATGATAATCCAGAATTAATACACAATAAAAATTACCGAGAATGTCCATAAATCATGTCTAGTTCCTTCATTAGGGATCCATCCTGAATCTCATCCCAGTCATCTAACATAGGTATCTTACCCATATAATGTCATATTTATGTGAATTTTATCTACCAACTGATTATGAATTTGGAGTACAGTTTTATTACAAATCATTAGGTCATGACTAACGGTTTCTAAATAAATATCTAGTCTATAATTATGTATGTAACCGTATAGTGAATAATGTAAAAAAGATAAAAATAAATAGTTTTAATATTTATTTATTCTTTAATCAACCACATAATATTTTAGGTTCATAGTCACTCCTAATGAAATTATACATTCTCCAGACCATGCCATATTTTTAACTAAACAACTAGGGAATAACACATATCATTCTTCCTTATTCTTTCACTTTTCTTTTTATTTCTAATTTTATATCATATATTGGGGACCAAGAGTAGTATTCTAGCACCCTTCAGTTATTTGGAGAAATAGACCCCATCCCACAACTCAGGGTTCACATAATATATATATATATATATATATCTTGGGGTCCTAGAAAAGAATTATTGATCATCATGGGTATTTGGATTAGCATTCCCTAACCGACATCCTTTTATTTACAAGGAAATAAATATATGTCCTGAGGGGGGACCTATAGAAGCAGTCTGGAAACCCATGGGTATTGGGGGAATAATTCCCTAAGAAATTGATCTTTCTTCCCCTCATTAACATATAGCATATACATTGGTTCAAAACCATAACCAATTTAACAACCATTTCATAACATTCTACTCAACCAATTTATTAATCCCATTTACTAACCATAATCATAATAACATTAGTCAACAATGAATAAAAATATTTATTTCAATTGCATATATCTATTATTCCATTTCTCACATTCCATGATTCATAAATTATGATTCTAGTTATATTGGCACACACTATGGGTTACCATTAGGTATAGTCTCAAAATATATAATAGTTCAACATGGTCTCTTAATAGTTCACAATTACGATGGAGTCAATTAATTAATTATGTCTAAAATGAAATTTATAAACATGGAAATTTATATTTCCCAATTACATGAACACAATAGTATTCATGAAAATGGTAGGTAGAAATTAAACCACCTATGTCATGAACTAGTCTCGGTCGACCCTAAATCGGTCACGTGGGCTACTCCATGATAAGTCCTAAGAGGTGTTATCGAACCTCTTGGGATAGCGAAAAGCATTGAGAGAATTAGTAGGGTAGAAAAGGGAATTATTTCACCAAAATATAAAAAATAAAACAAATATTTAAATGAAATGAACAACCCAATGTGCATTTATAAAAAAATAAACTAATCATCATGTATTCTACAAAACATGATGTACAACTGAATGATACAACTTACCTAACCAGACCTGATGACCAACTAATTCCAAAAGACCCATCTAGTCACTGTCCAAAAAAATGATCACACATCACTCAAGGTGATCAAACTCAAGATGATATCCGCACAAGGGAAAAACAAAAAGATCTATAGGCGTGAGTATTAAAATTCAATAGGCCTGCCTGATAATCTTTTCCCAATACACATTCATTAAAATTAATGAAACATAAATTTCGTGTTTGAACTAAATTGTATAAAAGTAAGTTTCTCTATATGATTAATCAAAACAAAGTACAACCCATTTCCTTTATTAACTTCCAAAACAAGATTCATTCAACTAGCGTGCCAATAGAATTTTTAATGGGAAAGTGATGTTTACATTTTCAGATTTGTACAAGTGGATAAAACACCTTCATTTGAAAACCATTTTCATAATACATAACAAAATAATCCCACCACATTACTTTAAAAACAATACACAAGAAGGAACGATATTATTCATACAGCAAGGGAAATGTAAATGTACAAAAAAGTTTCATATTCATTACTATAAGAAACTGAAATCCAAATTGACATGGGTGAAACAAAGAGATAAAGAATAATCCTAAAGACACCAATACATAAGACCTCATCTCCATTGACATGTCATGCACAATGAAATAAAAAATGTAAATACACTCCGCCATCCTTTTTTAGGCAGGATGATGGAAATCCCATAGTAATAAACTCAATATACACACTTACTTTGGGCCACTGGTCTCTACAATAACATACCAATGCAGAAATAATTCTTAGAATATTCTCTCAATATGCCAATTTATCATGTCTCACGTATCTAATGGGTTGATCTCAAAACTTCCATGTGAGCATCTAATCACAACATATATAATAATAATATTAATAATTCACAATAGCTATCACCATGAGTCACTCTAAGGACTGATCTCATGCCATTAATAAAAAAACATAATGAGTCCAAACCAAGTTGCTATAATAATGGATCATAAGGATTCACTAGTAATGAAAACCCATCCATTATATACATAAATTCATGGCATGAGAAACATCCACCTGAGGTTTTCATAATAATCAATTTCATATTTTTTTTCACAAAGTTGTAAAATGCACCTCTAAGTGTTTCTCAAAACTAACATTTTCCAGAAGTAAAATTTACAATTTTATAAAGAGGTGTACACACACTGTTTATAGAATAAATCTACTTTAATAAATCCCTTAAAACAATTAGGTTACACATTCAAAGAACAACCATTTTAACAAGTATGCCAACATGCCTTTTTGGGCTACCCGGGGCAAGAAATGTTGTAAACCAAAAACCCATTGTTTTAAAAACCAAATACACATTGGAAAGCCATAAAAGAACCCCAAAATAACATTTTACATGCTTAAAATTTATTTATAAATCCAAAAAAAGCATTTTAAATCACACTAGGAATATAAAATCCAACTGGGAAATTTAAAGAACTCAAGGGATGCACGTTTTAAAAAGTTTAATTGTATTAAGAACTTAAAAAGGGATAAAATACCAATTTAATATCATAAATTTATTCATTATATATTACCAAAAAAGGTTAGAAACATCAAAAACTAAGTATAAATGATAATGGATCATTAAAAAAACACGTTGTTTGAACTTCTAAAACAAAAATAAACATTTCTTTTCATAAAATAAGGCTTAAACAATGGTTTTGAAAACCAATAAAATTATCCAAAGGATGAAAAAATACTAAACATATATATAAGATATTAACAACATTAAAATGATGAAATTGAAGTTATAATGTCATGTGACAAGGATATCCTACCTCAAATCCTTGGAGGAATTTAAACACACATTTGATATCACCATTAGCGGGTTTATAAACCCTAAACCTATAACCACCAGTCCCAAATAGACAAGACCCCCATTCAAAATTATGGGATAAAAAAACCATGGGTCAATAATTACCATGATGTATGATATAACAAAGAAATAATGGAAGGAGGAAGAAGGAAGAGAAAAAGAGAAGGAATATCTCCTTGGAAGGTAGAATATTCTTCGTCTTCACATATATCCATACCACTACTGGACATTTTATGGTTTAAAACTCCTTTATAGACCCCGTATATCATTAAAAACCAGGGGAAGAATATTTTACAGAAAAATAGTAAATACTAAAGGATTAATGGATGTTACAAATTACCATTGGAAAAACTGGAAGATTTGATAAACATTAAAATGTTTTTTCATAATCTACAACTAATATGATATTCGAAGAGGTCTAATGGAACTTGTGGGGTGGTATTATGGTTTTTGTACACGTTTTGGAGGTGGAGGCACCAAATAGTATAAAAAAATAAGAATATACAATAGCAACATATGATGTTTTTAAAACTGGAAATGGGCCCATTGATTGGCCCAATACCTGAATAAATAACCCAAATTCACCATGCTTATGAATTGTTAAGGGATCCAAAAGGATTTGGTGGTTTGTATATGTCAAGTGAGGCCAAGTGGAAAGTATAATGAATAAAACATATTGAAAAAAAGTATTAATAAAATATACAATATTTGTTTTTAAATCTAGAAATGGGCTCATTGTTTTGTCCAAATCATGATGTAACCACTCTTTCTCAATAAACTCCCAAACAACCAATAGGGAACCCAAGGTAGGATGATTAGAAAAATATGAAAATTCAAAAGACAAAATTAATCTCAACTAGTTCCAAATAAAATTATCAGGATTTCCAATGAATTAGAATGAATCAAGACATGAAAACTGTGTGTGACAATTCTCCCCACTATTAAACCTTTACACCCCCAGAAAGCCATAACACTTTCAACCCTAAAGATCAACAGTTAAGGATTCCTTATCCAATTGGTCCAGACACTCAATCTAATGAAATATCATCCACCATAAATGTAACTTAATCTTCCATCACATAAAACATCAACTCAAAACCACTTATTTAGAATCAACAGAATGATCAAGCCACCTCCTCCACAACCAAGCTAAGAACCATATTGTTGGCCTTCTCCCAATGAACCCAACCATCACCCAATTCCAAGAGAACTCATTAAAAATAAATATTATATGGGATTTAGAATGTAATCTCCACTATTAATAAACAACTACCATTATAGATGTTATTAGGAGGAAAATAAAAGTGATTTGGGGTGGGCCTCCCCACCCCTATTAACCATCTAGCAGTGAAAAAACAAGAATTCAACATTAACTAGAATCTGGAATCACTTGAAAAAGTCCACCAAAACTCTCCCAAAATAACCTAAAAAAAATTTAATAGTTTTATTACATGAACATTTAAACCGCCAACTCCCTCATAGAGGGGATTAGAGCTAGGCCAACACATTCTGCACGGATTAAAACTCCCCACCACAAGGGTGGAGGCACAAGCCTATCAAAACTCCTTAAACCTTTTAAATTCCGAACAATGCACAAGGTTCACTATGTGACCTATGTTTAGAGCATTGAATGATGAGGGATCTATGACCTCTTAGTCAAAAACATCTAATCCCCAACCAAATCATACATCACACGATTAGATAAAAGAGAAAGATCAAAAACATATCTCAATGAAATAACACTTACATTGAAAACATGAGTTCATGGATGACCCACAACATTCCTTAAATCACAAAACCCAAACCAGCATCGGAACAATGGCCATGAAAAAATATCCATTACACTAAAATTAATCTTACGAAAAAAAACATTAAAAAACTCCCTAACAACACCTCACGTATTGGACTTTCCTCCACGAGGCTTTATAGAAATGCCTCGATAGAATCATTGCAAGTGACCTAAGCATCCACAAGAAGGGAAGGGAATAAGAGTACATGAACATCATGTCCTCTTGTGACCTAGACTACCATACTAATAATACAAAAATACAACACATATAGTGGAGATTGATGCAGTATCTCGAGGACTTTTGATTCCATGGCCCACTCTATCAACATTTAGTCACATTCACATCTCTATACCAGAATCATCCCCACTACTCCTACGGATTGAAGGAGGGAGGAATAACTTGAGAACTCCTAGAATAGTGGCTTAAACGTGGAAATATTGCTTCACCACACCAATAGATGATGTTAAGTTGAACTCTAACACCTTTGACTTCAAATCAGTATGGGGGCCAACATCAAAATGTCGTGACTTCATAGAATCATTTGCATCACACACAAAATCATAAGATACTAGGTCTATAAAATGATGGAAATACACTGACATTGATCTGTCACTATGCTATAGACATACCATCTCCATCCCCTTTCTCGCCCTTTCTCTCTCTAAAAAATACTGTTGAATGAACAAAGCCTTGAAGAACTCCCATGTACGATCTTCTCGGGGCATGTTCTGAGACACCGACTTCTACCACTTCCATGGTGATCCTTTAAAGATTAATGTAACAAACATAACCTTCAACAACATGGGAAATATGATGAAGATAATTTTCGTTTATATCATTTGCATCCATTCCTCCTCCTCGAGAGGATCCACTTGTCCATAAAAGAGAGGTGGATTTAGTCAACAAAACTCAATAATGAAATCATATGGTTGATTAGATAGAAATTATAGTAATGGGGAATCACCCAAAATAGAAATATGATCACCCATCAAATATTCATTGGTAAACCTACTGAATAAGGAAAAACCAACAACCAACCATGAATGACTCAATAAATAAAATCCTCAAGAACAAAAACAACATAGGTGACAATATTTGAACATAAGAAAACAAGACACTATAACATCAAAACATTCCTTTTGAAAAAATATTTAATTTTAAACAGACATGGTGAGTTATACACTCACCATTTGTATTCATTAGAGTCTCACTCACATACATGTTTCCATATCACCCCGATAACCCATTTGTAATGAAATAAAGGGCATACATCTACATTCCCATATAAACCATACATGTGAGAACACATAAAGGCACCAAATGATAAAATAGACAACCTCATTTTTAAATCCAAACGATTTAAACCACTTCAAAAATCATGTAACATCGATAGTCGCACTATCCACCAAGTAAAAAAACTCATTTTTCAAAATTCAACAATGTCTTATTTCAAAATATGATTTCCATGAAGACTAAAACCCTTTTCATAAAAACACCAACCACTAAAAACCACTTTCCAATAACAATTAATCAAATTCCAACACATTTTAATAGCCCAACATATCTTGTTTATAATATAATCCAGAATCGCATTAAAATAATCAAATCTTTCCAATCATTTCATTTTCACAAACTATAATTCTTGATTTAGTAATCTCAATACCACTAAATAATTTACTTATTATTCACAAGATTTGATTCACAACACCCAACATTTGAAAACCTATCTCATACAACATTTTGAAAACCAATTTTACATTTTTCAATAACCAATCATTACTTTGAAACCCATTTTCACAATTATCACACATGTATTTTCAAAACAAAATTCCAAATTCAAGAAAATACCAAGAGATGAATAAAAGTTAACTAGTTTCAATGGGTGACATGACCATATGGTTGGCGGCCACATGTCAATCACACCACCAACATGAAGAGAGTTATTAGGACCATACTGTAGATCCACATGGCTTCCCAGGCCTAGTGAGCTTAGGGAGACCATTATTTCATCTCTCCATGTCATATATGAACTCCAAACGATCAAAAAGGACCAATGACACAAATAAAAAATTACATCCCATGGACACCTGAGGATCTAAATGAGAAAGAGATCGTGATGCTCTTCACGAACGTACAACTCATGTACCAACAATACTACTTTATCTACCTTGACATACCTAAATAATAATGGGGGCATAAAAATTAAAGGTCATCTAGGAGCCATTCTTCTCAGATACCATTTTTTCACGAACCATTCCGGGTTTACCTTCAACCGGTCACCCGAGCCACTCCGTGATAAGTCTCGAGATGCATTCTCGATCTTAATAGGATGGATACATGCACCGAGGGCATCTGTATTTTAAAAACTGGAATGATTTCTCAAAAATAAAAACAATAAAACAAATAGTAGAAAAATGGACAGAATAATAGGCATTAAAAAGATGAACTGATCATCATGAATACAACGAAACATGAAGTACAACTAATCCGACCATACCTGATGACCTAATAACTCCATGTGACCCTTCAAGTCACTCACCAACACAATAACCACATTTTTCTCTAGGAGATCGAATTCCTGATCAAACCTACACACGGAATAAAAAAAGATTAATAAGTGTGAGTATTAAAACTCAGTAGGTCAGTCCGATAATCTATTCCCAATACACATTATTTAAAATAAATGAAACATAAATTTCATGTTTGAACTAAAATATATAAAATTAGGGGTTTCTTCAGGATTACTCAAAAAAAATTACAATCCATTTCCCTTATTCATTTCCAAAGCAAGATTCATTCAACTAGTGTGCCAATAGAATTTTCAAGGGGAATGTGATGTTTACATTTTCATATTTATAGAATAGGATAAAACACCTTCATTTGAAAAAAAAATCATAATACTTATAAAACTCATACCACCACTTTATAAGAAAAACAATACCCATGAAAGAACAATATTAATCACACAACAAGGGAAATGTAAATGTACATTCAAGTTTCATATTTATCACTACAAGAAACTGAAATCCAAGTAGACATGGGTGAACATAGGAGTTGAAGAAAAATATAGAAGAAATAAATACCTGAGACCTAATCCTTGTTGACATGTCACACATGATAAAATCAAAATGCCAAATACGCTTGGCCATTTTTCTCAGGCAGTCCGATGGAAAATACAATAGCAATAAACCAAATATATCCACCTAATATGGGCCACTGGTCAGTACCATAACCTACCATGGCCGAAATCATTCATAGAATATTTTGTAAATATTATGGGTTCCCATGTCTCTTGTATATAATTGGGTTGACAAACAAATGTCATCCAATCATCCAATCACTACATATATATGATATTAATTCATAATAGACATCACCTCTAGCTAATATAAGTATCATTCTCATGCCATTAATAAAAAAAATAAAGAGTTGAACCTGAGGAAATATAATAATGGATAAAAGGGATAAACATTAATAAAACACCATCAATTAAATAAATACCATAATTTCATGAAAAACATCCACCGGTGGTTTTCATATTAAATAATTTCACCATTTTTCACAATGTTTCCAAATGGGCCACTACATGTTCTCAAATCTAACATTTTTCAAAGGTACAAATTTTACTATAAAAAATTTGTGTATACACATAATTTAAAACATAAAATTACATTCAATAATCCATTAAAAATTTCAGGTTAGATATCCAAAGACAACATTTTTTATATGGATGGCAAATGGGCCATTTCAGAAAAATTGGGCCAAAACCTGTTATAAACTAAAAACCCATTTTTTGTATAACCAAATCCAAATTGGAGAGCCATAAAAGGACCCAAAAATACTATTTTTAATGGTTAAAATGTATTTATAAACTAAAATAAGTTAATTTAAATCACATTAGGCGTATAAAATCCAACAATGCAATTTACAGAACACATGGCAAGCACATTTAACAAAATAAACTTATTTTAAGCACTTGAAAAGGGATAAAATACCATTTTTAAGCCATAAATTTACTAAAGATAATATAACATGTTACAAATACCCAAAATGGTTATAAAAAACAAAAATTAGGTGTGAATGATAACAACACATTTAAACGAACACTTTGTGTGATATTTTATAACAAAACAACATTATATTTCACAAAAGAAGGGTTAAACAACAGTTTTTCAGACCATGGAAATTATGAAAAGTCTAAAAAACATTAATAAACATATATATCAAGTTATAGAAGCAATAATGTTATAAAAATTAAATTATAAGGTCATGTTAAGGGGATATCCTACATCACATTTTTGGTGGAATGGAAAGGCACACCTGATACCACCATCTGAGGGTTTATAATCCATAAGCCTATGACCACCATCCGTAAAAGAAAAAAACACCATAAAAACATATTATAAAAAATTACAGTTGGAGCATTACTACGGGATAAGATATAACTCAAAAATAATTGAAGGAGGAGGATGAGTGAAGAGAAAGGAGAAGGAATCTCACCTTGGAAAGTAAGAAAACTCATAGTATTCCCTAGTATCCAGACCCATAGAGGGTATAGAATGCCTTAAAACTCCATTCAGAGGATACTTATTTTTGGTAGAACTAGGGGAATAATGTTTGAGAGAAAGTTGTAAAGAAACAATGATTTATGAATGATACAGATTAACATTCTAAAATTTTGAGGATTTGAGAAACTTTTGGTAGTTTTTCCCTAATCAGCGACTAAGATGAGCTCCAAACATGAAAAATAGAACATGGGGGTTCTACTAAAGTTATTGGGACCGTTTTAGAGGAGAAATAACTGATAATTATTAAACAAATTAATAATATATAATAAAAACAAATCATTTTTAAAAAACTAAAAATGTGCCCACCATCTAGCCCAAAACCTGAATGAATAACCCAAATTCACCATGCTTATGATTTAATAATGGGTGAAAAAGGATATGGTGGTTTAAATATATATATATATTCAATCAATTTGGGATGTGGAATGTGTGAAAATATTAAAAATGGAGTTTCAAGAGAAGAAATATTTTTTTCTAAAACTAGAAATGGGCACATGTTTTTGCCCAAATCATGAAGTAACAACCATTTCTCCAAAAATTCCCAAACAAATATGCGGAAACCAAATTAGGATGATTATAAAATTATGGTACATAAAAAAAATAATTCATCTCACCCAAAACCCATAAAAAGGATCAATATTTCATATGAACATGATCAAAACAAAGATATGAAAAACGGGGTGTGACAACCTACCTCATGATCATTGATGAATTCTAACTAAACCTCAATTTTAAATTATATGTAGAATAACTAGTTACAAGGATGATATAATAGGAAAACCTAGTATTAATATCCAATGAAACAAGATCCATCATAACCGATATAAAAGCAATGACCATTTAAGAAAAATCATTCCCCTCCAATGAGAGGGAATGATGGGAGAGAGAGGGAAAAAATGAGTGAAAAATAACTTTCCAAAGATGATGTGATCCATCACAATGATATTTGATTCACCAATAAAGGTATTTTATGAGCCTTGGAATCCATTTATGAGTCTCCTATATTAAAATAATTTATGTTAGATCATGTAGGGGTGAATTGGAATAAAATATGCGGGGTTCGATATTATTTTATAAAAAATTATGTTGTTTCAATTCAAAATACATAGTTTCCATATTGGGGCATTATATTTTTTAAAACCTTTCTCCCTATGTTTTTCCCCTATTATAAGGATTCATGTTTTATCCTAAGTGGTACAAAATATTTAAAACTATGTCCCAACAATGTGGTTCCCTTCTAGTTGGGTTTCATAGATTTTTTGTGGTAGGTCCATGACTTTTGAAAAAACAATGTTCCAACTATGACCTTCCACCCCCCCTATGTTCCGAAAACACACACAAGCTCCCCAAAGGCAAGATCCACCCAAAATATGATAAAAATTGTCCAAATGTTCCAAAAAAATACATAATCAATTAGAGGGTCAGGATCCTCCAGAGTTCCACCACTAATAGCCTATATCATTTTTTCTTATCAAATGACATTATCCAACCATAGGACATGTATTTAATACTAATTTAATATTAGTTATATTCTATCATCGTATTGGTGAACAATTATGAGTATTTAGTACATCATGTACCATTATGATATTATGAAACATAACATCCTACAAAGAAACAACCATGATATGGTAAGAAAATTGTTAATATTCAATTATTATTTATAAATGCAATCATAAATGATATATAAGTTTGTTATATGGAACAAGCTTCAGTAGACTCCTATTTTCACTACATTTAATGGATAACAACCTTTATCCTACTTGATCTTTCATGATAGTCACTCTTCTACTAAAATGATTATTTTTTCACGGGGTATGTTGTGTTCTTATATGTAAAAATTATTCTCACCGCAAACTTTCCTCATCGATAAATTTTTTTCATAAGGTGATACTTCCGAGCTGTTATCTTCTTCCGTTGATGTGACCGTTGATCCTTTGTGAGAGTAACCACAACATTATTATCATAACACAATGTTATAGTGTCTTCACTGGTGATAACAACATCACACACTTGTTCCAAGTTTCATATACACACCACTTCATTGGATACATTAGGGGCCAAAATATAAGCATTATAGAATGCGTGAAAATTGGATAATTTGATGCATTCTAGATCATAGCTTCTCAATTTAGACTAAAGACATACCCTAAATGTTATTTTAGATAATTTTGTTCATTTTGGGAACTACCAACTGTATATCCATGAATGACCTATTCTATTTCTTCTATGTATACTAGAAACACATCATTAGTACACCAAAAATACTTAACTATATTCTTAATAGTAAACCAATGTTGTTTACATACATCATATTGAAATCTACCTATAGTTCTAAATGTCCAGGAAACATCAAGTATTAAATATAAAAATCCATACATTATTATTCTTATAAAAAAGCTATTAGGATCCTACTCATTCTCTCTATATCACCAATTATAGTGAGGTCATATTTTTTGAAATTTGTATACAATGTGATATTGGAACTGATCCCCTTTGGGATTGTTTCATAATTAATCTCCTCAGATTCTGGTCAATTTATATAACTTGACATAACTCAAGATTCCTCTTGTATCTATCAGGAATGATCTTCATTCTATAATGGTAGGATAATAAACATAATTCATTCATGTTTAATAACATGATTAACCATTATTTAACTATCTGTAGGATGATTCATCCATTTCTAATAAGTTATATGTCATCCACATATACTTCTTTGAATATTACTACACTCCCAACAAACTATGAATATTCTCATGACTCACATTCTTTATTTCAAAAACCAAACTCCCTTATAGAATCAGATAACAGTATATTAAATGTTTTGGATTCTGTCATTAAAAATTAAATGGATCTCTCCAACTTTAATACCTTTTTTCTTTATATGAAGTCAAAAAACCTTCTGGTTGTGTCATATAGACATCTTCTCAATTTTTCTCCTTATAAAAATATATTTTGATATCCATTTTCCAAATTTGATTTTCACGGATATCTACTACATATAGTAGAGTTATAATAAATTTAAATATATTTAATGTAGAATATTTATCATTATAGATTTTTTAAAGATTTTGTTTAACACATTTATCCGTTAGTCTGGATTTAAAGGTATACAATTTACCTTCCATGTTAATATTTTTTTAAATATTCATTTACACCCACTAGGATTTATTTTAAAAGAATAATTAACCAAACCTGTATATGGTTATGATAAATAAAATTTATATTAAGATACAAGTAACATTTCTATCATGTAGATTATAGGATCATTAATGCATCCTTATAGGAAATAGGACCTTTATTATCAATAAATAATGAATCATGCTCCTCGGTGACCAAAAAACAAGACCTTTTCAATTATCTATCCTCAATGATACTCATACATTATAACTATGTATCATGGGAAACCTCTTCTATTTGGACATCCGGAATGTCTTCCAGTAAAAATCTGAAAGTTCACTATCTATTTTACTTAAATAAATATAACCAGTCACAATAAAAAACACCAAACGAAAATGAGTTGTGACATAATATATGACCATTCATTATCAAATTTATAATCATAATAAAACTATTATTTAATAAAAATGTTGTAATAAACTAAAATTTCTTACATTTAAAGGAAAAAATAACTAATATGATTAAAAGGGATTATTCCTTCTCAAATAATTATTTAATGTTCGAATAAATTAAAATTAACACATTTAAATTGACTATTATGATAGTATATAGAATTATATTCTATAAATTATAAATTGAAAAGGAATAATAAAAAGAATTGTTAATTTTTAAAAAGGATACATTTTAACAATAGTAGTTTTATTCATATTTTTTATTTTCCTTTAAAAAAATTTATAAATTTTAAAATTTAAATTTGATAAAATGAATTTTATTTTTAAATTATTATTATCTATGTTATCTTTTTATACATTTTTTATATTTTCTAAAAATATCATTTTTAGTTGAATAGTAGAAAATATTATTTATAAAAATACTTTGACTTTTAAGACATTATTTGTATATAAGTATGACCTGGAAATTTTTTAAATATTTTTATATTAAATTTATTTTATAAAATATATCATATCATTTAAATATTTACTTTATTTTACAACCCATTTATTGATATTTTAAAACTTATGTTACACTATTGAATAAAATTATTTTTAATGTGTTAAAGTTTTTTTATTTTAAAATTAATTTTTATCATTTTTAGAATTTGAATCCAATAAAATGGATGTAATTTATTATTTTAATAGGTATATATTTTGTAATAATAAATTTTTCTCTACCTCAATTTTGGGTTTATCTTGTGTTATGTTTTATCAGGTCTATTAAAATGAACTAATAAAGGAACCCTTTATCCACACTATAAAAAAGCTATTATATGGAATACATTTATTAATGAAAGATAATAAACATTGGTTGATAGGGTAATTTATCACTGCTAATAAAAAAGATATGATAAAGGGGGTCTTTATCCGTTCTGGAAAAAGCATAAAAAATGATACCCATTTCATTAAAAGAAAAATAGAACATAAAAAGGGGTTTCAATATCTATTATAAAAAAGTGTTTATTATTATCCCCATTCATCAGCACTTTTTTTGTAATACATGTCCAACTTTATCAATTCTTTAAAAAAATAAATGATAGATATGGGACTTTATTAGCCCTAGAAAAAGCACTAAAAAGGCCCCAATTTATCATCACTTTATTTCTATACCTGACAAATGACCCACTTCATATGTTCATTTTCATGAGCATTAAAAAATGGTATATTTCAAAAAAAATCTGTCATTAAAAATAATTTATTAATATATAAATGTTTCTTTATTGATATAAATATAATTTAATTCATTAAATTTGTTTTAGATAAGGATAAATACACTTTTACAACTAATATATAAGATATTTAGGAAAAAGATACTATAAAAAAATTAATTAATATATTAATTAATATATTTCTAATTATTACCTAGTAATATACATTTAATAAAAATTGGATGAAATAGAAATTCCATAAACTAATGAATGATCTAATGTATGTTGAAAAACTGACTGAAACATCAAATGGTAATAACTCTTAATTTGGGTGTCGGTTTGAGCTCTACACATATAAAATCAATCCATTTGAATAGATTTATTCTTTTTTGATGGTGCGAACCATGATCACATTTTCTTCGAGGTCATGAAAGACCCATATGTCCTCCAAAATTACGTTTTTAGCCAAGATACATCTATTTTTTAATATTTGATAGTATTTTATATTTGATTAATAGAGTCTTATCGTCCATTTCTAGATGATACTGATTTTTTTCCTAGTCCTCACCTTTATATAGATATTATGGTTTGAAAATTTTATCATTTCTCATATCTTTCGTATTATTTAAAATTAAATATATGCATATATTCTAATATTTACATGTAATAATTCATTTGTATAATTATATTTTTAAACATACCTACATAACCTATTTTATAAATATATTTTAAAACCTAAAAATCCATTGTGTAATTATTAAAATATATTAATATAAATATACTTATAAAAATATATATACTTTTTATATATAAACATTTTCATGAATTAATACATGGATATATATTGTTCTTTTTATTCTAATATTTTTAAATTAATATTAATATATAATATATTTCAATAAATATATGTATATATATAACACAAAAAAAACATATATTTTTTAAATATATTAGAAAAATTATATAATTATATGAATTATTAATATATATATATATATATATTATTATTAAATAGATAAAAAACATATTTCTATAGTTGAATAAACATCTAGTTCCAAAATTGAGGAACAATGATCTAATTCTGGTGTTTGTGTGGGGGTGAATAGTAGACTCTAATTAGAAAAGAACTCAGGAAGAATCATTCTGAGCAGTGAAAAAGATTGAGGGTGTGGAAAATCAGGTTATAGGTGGGGTGGGATAATGTGGGGGAAAACACTGGCAATGAGAGGGAGTTTTTGACAATGAGGGGTTAAGGAACTCTAAATGAATAATCCCCCAATTAGTGATTGAAAACATATTGATAAAAGGAAACTTTATTAGTGCTTTTTTTCACAAAAAAATGTAGTTCTTAACATCCCTTAGATTATAAGCACTTATATAAAAGTTTTAATGACAATTTTTAGCATGGTAAAATGCATTATCTGAAGTACTGTTTTATTTTCTCTCGTAAAAATGGTTTACTTGGGTAAAAACTAGTTACCTTTATAATTAAGAAATATGGTAAAATTTGTAAATCGAAAGATTAAATGGCCTGATGTGTTAAAAACATGTTTATAATTTAGTGTTTTAGGATTAGATAAACTGAAACAAATCTCCACTCCATTATTCCCAATTTAAGTGTCTTTTTGGCTTGTGTAACCCATTCTATCTTTATATTAAGAATAATTATTTACAAAAAAAATTGTTCTCATCCACTACTAGAAATTATACTTTTCCCAACACTTTTATACCAACGGTTCAAAATATTTGTTGGTATAGGTGATATTTATCATCGGTTTCCATAAACAGTTGGTAAAGATAGATTTCGAGGAAGTTTTACCAACAGTTTTCATAAAACGTTTGTAAAGATGAATTTTGAGGGAGTTTTACCAATGGTTTGCATAAATCGTTTCTAAAAATGGATTTTGAGGGAGTTTTACCAACAGTTTCATCAAACCTTTTGGAAAACAATGATTTCCCAACGGGTTTTAATAATCATTTGGAAAAGGATGCCCCAAATTTGACAAACATAGGTGACCCCCCCCCCCCCCCCCCCGATTCCATAAGCATTGCGCGGCTCCCCCATAATTGATTCTCGACTCCCAGAAGCCCTCGAGAAGCCCCAGCACATGTGCACATCTTCCATCAGATCAGCTTCCAGGTTATACTCCTTCACCTCTTCTCAAGGATATCCTTCCACATATTCTTAAGGATATCCTTCTATTCTCATGGATATCATTATTCCCTATTTCTAGGGTTTTTGGAAAATTTTATGATTCACAACTCCACAAATTGTGTACTCAAATCACTGAATCCAAGAATTTTGTACTCAAATCACTACATCAGTGTACACATTGTCCAATTAATGTTTTCATTACACATATACATTTATAAGGGCATGGTGTTTCTTTCTTGTGTTCTAATTTTAAATATTCATAGTTTTTTTAATCTCAATTCTTAAAATATTACTGATTCATGTATATGAACTCATATAAAATTGTTTATAATATTTATTCATTTTATTCCATGAAAATCACTCCTTTAATTAAGATCATGTCAAACATGAAGATATTATTCATCTTAATTTGTTCACACTATGTGTATTACATAAAAAGTATGTATCTTGTTTCCATCAAAATCTATATATATATATATAATGACACAATGTTCACTTAACCTTTGCATAATAGAACATATAGAGTATCCTCTCGAACATTGAAAAATATTATGTGGTCCATAATTATTCTTCACATAAGAAATAATAAATACTTAACCGTACAATCCAATGTTCATTATGAATAAATATCTACAAAGGGAACTCTTGGTGGGACCTCTCCTTTTCCCATGTAGTACTTCTTCCTTCTTCATGAAACTAGTTCATAGAATGTCAAATTTGCAATTGGAAGCAACTAGTTTATTACTTATGATGACTCCGATAACAAAATTGTCAAATTTGATTGTGAACCCGAAGTTGTTGTGGGAAATATATAGAATCATACAGTCATGTTCTCACCGACATGTTTCTCCTACATCATTCAGAGTGTGTATCCTAGTACTTACCTTCAAACCACTATAAATAGTATGTATCCTTATGTTTTTTTATCATAATGGTTTGTCTTTATTTATTTTGGGTTACACATTAGTTATCTGTTTCTAATTACTTACATATGCGTTGTCATTACAAGAAATGACACCCATTGAAGAGAGGTAGTGGAAAAAGATGACAGAAAATAATCATCGCATGACACATATTAGAATTCCTCCACTCATCCCTCTTGTGAGTATTTTTTTCAAATAAATATATTTCAATAACTTATAATATCATGTTTTTACTTTTTTCGTACACTTATTTTCAGGATCCACCCCTTAGATGAGAGATATCTGATGGGGATCCGGATATTTCTCCCAGTACAGAGGCTAGTGGTAGGAGGGGGGTGGTGTCAGAGTCAGACAACCATCTGGTGGTCCCAGTACTGAGGCCTCTGGTACGAGGTCTTGTGGTGAGAGTGTTAGATGATCCCCTGGACTTACCTGATTGGATTATTCCCCTACCATCGACATATCTTCTATGCCCCATTTTTATCTTGGCGTGCCTTTAGGGACACACGGGATATTTAAGACACCAATGTTTACACTACCACTTGGCAAAAGGTCTGTGCTATCATCTTTTGCTTCTGGTTCATTATCTCCGGGCAATTATATTCGAGCTTCTTCGACTCCTGATCTGACACAGTATGTGGATGAGGAGCGTACAATGTGGGGCACTCCACTTGTACATGATATTCCACTGGCTTCTACACTCTAGTGACGCCCATTGATCTGACTACCATAGGTATATTTATATAACTCTAACAAAATTTTATACGAAAATTTATTTTCATTATAACTGGTACTGATATTTTATTTAATTAATAATAGATTCTTCTACTGATAGGAGGTGGGGGGAGTACTCGATTTCATGCAGTATGGAACCTCCGTACATAGTTGATGGTTGAATACAATATTTATGGACAAATTATTGATAAATCTAGGAAGGAATGTCGGCGTTTTTCAGTGATTCTAGCCAAATACTCTGACATCATTCTAGTCATCCCTCTCTCTTGGAGAAATCTACCACATGAAGTCAAGGATAATGCATGGACACAAATATGGGTAAAAAATCTATTGGATTTAATGTATTATTTTTTTGTATTTATATGAATTAATCTATTGGTTGTTATCTTTGGTATAACTTCCCCGATAACGAAGGTGCACGACCAGTGCGTTTAAAGAAGCTAGGAGAGAATTGGAGAGCTTATAAGCATGAGATATATGTTGGCGGGTGTGATAGAGTGGGCACGAATTTGGAGACATTACCAATCATGGATGACTACCCGATAGAGCAATATCGCCAAATGATTACCCATTGGGCGACTGCCAAATTTAAGGTATTAATCACATTTGAGGTATTTAATTGAAAGTTTTCATTTTTTTCTTTAATATTATCTAATTTATAATTGAAAATTATTTAGGACTTCTAAAAAAATAAAAAACATTGATTCAAAGCAATACCTTCACACTTTGGGGCGCATGACTATGTTAGATCATGAGAGACAGCTGGTATGAGATTGTTGTTTTTAATTTTCTTTAGGACTTTCCCTTTTTATTGTTTCCTACATTAATTATGTGATTTATTGAATATTGAATATATGATTATACTTTCACTTTATATTGTTTTGATTTCATTAAAGAAGCTCAAATTTAATATTTAAGTACATATCCCTTGATCAAAATTGTTTTTCTCGAGTAGAAGGAAAAAAGATCGAAATGTTGTTAATGAACCGACAAAAGAAAAGACTATAAGTTTTAAATTGGTTATTTCAAAGTTTAATATATATTTGGAAATGTAATAATCTATTAATATTTTTAACAGGATTTTTTAGAGGCCTTTAACGCCCAGGAGCCTGACAATTTAGGGCCACATGATCATTTATATCAGGTTTTTGGAGATGAGCACTCTGGTCGAGTACACTGCCAACCTGGAAAGAATATAGTCTTGGCAAGGTATTGGTCCTCTCTAGGTATCCATTCTAGTACCACTAAGTTGGAACAAGTCATGGATCATGCAAGGAAGTCTGATAAAATGGTCATATAATTGGAAGTACAAGATCAAACGGGGGACAAAGAATTCATGAATCTGATGAAACCTTTATCTTCAACACTTCCACAAGATGCCAGCACAGCTTTTCGGACCTTTATGTCGTCGATGGGTGCATTATCCAATGCACGGGCTGCAGTTCTAGTGGCAATCGAGATGATGAAATTCTTGGTGACGATGAGAATGATGATGAGGACGGGGTCTAGGATGAGGATGAGGATGGGGCCGAGGTAGAGGATGGGGCCGAGGGCGAGGATGGAGTCGATGATGAGCATGGGGACGATGATGAGGAAAGTGATGAGGAAAGAGATGGCAGTGAGGATGAGGTTGAAGATGATAGTGGTGATGGTGACGGTGATCAGGGGCAGATTGATCCATTACATTTTGGAATTTTGTATAACTATTTATTTTTGAACGTAGTTTTTTACTCTGATATGAATATTTTTAATTATGTATAACTCCTTATTTTTGAACAAATATTGAAGCCTAATGTTGTTATAATGGTTTGGAGGTGAGTGATTTTATATGAGATTTTATGGGTTATTGTGAGGAGTTTCTTTCTCTTTAATTGATTGGTTCATAATACATAAGTTGGTGCTGCATATATTAGGTAATTGGAATTGGTAAAGTAAAATTTTAGTCTCATATATCCGAGTTGGTTATTTAGATTGTATTATCTATCAAAATTTGTTATATATAAATTGAATATGGTTCTATTTTCTAATTGACTAATGTATTTATTAAACTGACAATGCAATACACATTTCCCACAATACGGAAGCACCAAAAAAAGTATAGATAGACACTACACACCATAAGACACTCATGGGAGACACCCCATGAGGTAGAGTCCCTCTCATGGCCTCTTTAATTTAAGATTTATTTAAATTGAATTTTGATTCTTTTTTAATTCTTCTTAATTGTATTGAATTGGATATCTTGAATAAGTTTTCTCTAATATAATAGTTTCATTTGATAAATATCATCATGTTTTTATAATAAAACCCCTCCAACGGAGATGTGATGTTTGTGAAAACTCACAGTGATTGTTTAGAATTTGATAATTTGACTCTCAATCAGTAGTTTCAACTACCAAGTACCACTTTTAAAAACAAGGAATATAAAATAAATATCCTTATCATACCACAATCCCGAATCAAGAGTCAATTTTTTATAACATAAGATCAGTTGTTATAATGTAAAGAATAACTATAAAAGATTTATTTGGAATCCAGACCAGAAGATGCTTACCCATAGATTTTTCTAGATCAGGCCAACACACCACGGGCACGCCACAGTCACACTGCGGTCACGCTGCGGTAATGTCATGATTTGACCATGCTCTAGGATGACACTCCACGGTGGTTCGTAGTCCTATCATAATTCTATGTATGATACCTAGATAGATGTTTAGATACATTACACACCCTCCTCCCTCAACCCCGGACGCCCCCCCCCCCCCACCATCCTCCCTGGACCCCGAACATCCCCCCGGATAGCCCCCCAACCCTCTTCCCAAGACCCAAGATCCCAATGTAATCTCTCTTCAACATTCACCCTAAATCCCAACTGAAAAGAGGGTATTAGAGTTTCTGAAGAAGATGAGAGAAGAGTGGAAACCATAATCAAAAAGTGGAATCAAGTAGAGGATTAAAATCACCTGGATATTCAATCTACACGTGATAGCACTCAAAATTCCCATGTGACATGTATGAGTAAACTTCGCCTCAATCTGACGCCTGGTATGGCCGACACCACTCAAAGTGTCTCACATTTCATTAAAATGGAAAAAAATTTAAATTTAAACAACAACTGATATACGAAAAACGGACCAAACGCATTAAGATTATGTTGATACTTTAGGAAATAGATCCATGGGTCATTTATTTTGTGTACGAGTCACTCCTGACTCAATCCAAGTCACGGTGTGGCCGGTACCACTCAAAGTGTCTTTATTTTTGTTAAATGGATACGCTATTAAGTAAAAACAATTGGCTTATATAAAACTGACCAAACGCATTTGGACTATGTTGAAACTTGAGTAAAATGATCCATGAGTCATTTTTGATGTTTACGAGTCAACCCCACCTCAATATGAGGCGCGGTGTGGAAGGAACCACTCAAAGCGTCTCAAAGGACATCATTTTAAGTGAATACAACAACTGACATACGGAACACTAACCAAAGGCATTAGGATTATATTGAAACATTTGTACAATGATCCATGGGTCATATGTGACGTGTATGAGTTAACACTACCTCAATCTAAGATCTAGTGTGGTAATCACCACTCAAACTGCCTCACTTTTATTTGAAATGGACATGATTTTTAGTGAAAATAACAAATAGTACATGGAAAACTGACCAAATGCATTCGGACTGTGTTGATAATTTAGTAAAATGATCCATGGGTCATTTGTGATGTGTACGAGTCAACCCCGCCTCAATCTGAGTCATGATGTGGACGACACCACTCATGGTCTCTCACATTTCTATGAAATGGACAACATTTTAAGTGAAAATGACAACTCACATACGGAAACCCAAACAAACCCATTCAGATTCTGTTGATACTTTAGGATGAGGATCCATGGGTCATTTGTGATGTGTACAAGTCAACCTTGTCTCAATCTAAGGAATGGTGTGGCCGGTACCACTCAAAGTCTCTTTCATTTGTTTAAAGTGGATATGCTTTTAAGAAAAAACAACTGGCATATAGAAAACCAACCGAATGACCTTGAAATGACATGAAATCAGATGAAAACAAAAGGTGGGTGAATTGCGAAATGGTCAACCAGACGGCAAGTCAATCAGAGGTTTCGTTTGACTGTGGTGGCCTAAAACGCACTCCGCGTGTCGTAAATGGACAAAAAATGCATTTAATGGTCAAATGCATACCCAATGCCATTTTAATGACTTAAAATCACACTAAAACACTATAATTATTATTCATGAGTTGTATGAGGATACAACACATCATTTGGATGTGTGGTTTGCATGACACGACTGATATATGTTTTTTTGGTGTTTTGCATGCTTGAAAAGATTGTGTGTGTGGGGGGGGGGGGTCTAAACCAGCCGACCAACCTCAGAATGAAATTAAATCAGACAACAACAGAGGGTGGGTGAATTTTGAAATGTTCGGCTAGACGGAACGTCAATCAAATATGTCATGTGGTCGCGCTGGCCGAAAACATACTCCGCATGTTGTACATGGCCAAAACATGCGTTTAACAGTCAAATGCATGCCGAAGGACTTTGGAATGACTTTAAATCACACAAAAACTCCTTAAGTATTATTGGTGATGTGTACAAGGAGACATCACGTCATTTGGATGCATGTTTTGTAGGGCACGACTGAATATGTGTTTTTTAAGTGTTTGGAAGACTTGAAAAGCGTGTGTGGGATGGTTGAAACCAGCAGAACGACCTCCGAATTCCATGAAATCAGGCGACAATAAAGGGTGGGTGAATTTTGAAATGGCCAGCTAGACGACACGTCAATTAGAGGTCCCGTGTGACTGCGCTGGCCGAAAATGCAGTCCTCGTGTCGTAAATGGCCCAATCATGCGTTTAACGGTCAAATGCATGCTGAATGACATCATGATGACTTGAAATCCCATGAAGACATCCTTATTATTATTCTTGAGGTTTATAGGGAGACAGCACATCATTCAGATTCACGGTTTGCGCGACACGACTAAATATGTGTTTTTTAGGTATTTTGGCGTGCTTGAAAAGCATGCGTGGGGTGGTTGAAACTAGCCTAGAAACCTTAGAATGCTTTGAAATCGAACGAAAACACAGGGTTAGTAAATTTTGAAATGTTCGCCTAGACTTCACGTCAATCAGATGTGTTGTGTGACCACTCTAGCCTAAAACGTACTCCATATGTCGTAAATGGACAAAACATGCGTTTAACGGTCAAATACATTCCGAACGACATCAAAATGACTTGAAATCACACGAAAACACCATAACTATTATTCGTGAGGTGTACGGGGAGACGACACATCATTCAGACGTGCGGTTTTGGTGGCACAGATGAATATGTGTTTTTTAGGTGTTTGACATGCTTGGAAAGCATGCGTGGGGTAGTAAAAAACGACGGAACGACCTGAGAATGTCATGAAATCAGACAACAACATAGGGTGGGTGAATTAAAAATGGTCGGCTAGACATCATGTCAATCGAAGGTGTCGTGTGACCGCGCTGGCCAAAAATGAACTTTGCATGTCGTAAATGGAAAAAATATATGTTTGACGGTCAAATGCATGTCGAACGACATTGGAATGAAATGAAATCACACAAAAACACCCTAATTATTATTTGTGAGGTGTATGAGGAGACGACACGTCATTCAGATGCACGGTTTTCACGACATAGCTAAATATGTGTTTTTTAGGTATTTGGAGTTCTTGAAAAGCGTGCGTGGGGTGGTCAAAACTAGCCGAACAACCTCAGAATGCCATTAAAATTGGACAACAACAAAGGGTGGGTGAATTATGAAATGGTCGGCCATACGGAACAACAATTAGAGGTGTTGTGTGACCGCACTGGCAAAAAACGCACCCTGCATGTCGTAAATGGCCAAAACATTCGTTTAATGTTAAAATGCATGTTGAACGACATCATAATGACTTGAAATCACACGAAAACACACTAATTATTATTCGTGAGGTGTAAGAGGAGATGACATGTCATTTGGATGTGTGGTCTACGCGGCCCAACTAATTATGTGCTTCTTAGGTGTTTGGTGCATTTGAGAAGCGTTCATTGGGTGGTCAAAACTGGTCGAACGACCTCAGAATGCCATGAAATCAGATGACAAAAAATTTTGGGTGAATGGTAAAACGGTCAGCCAGAGATCATGTCAATCGGAGGTGTCATGTGACTGCACTGGCTGAAAACGCACTCCACATGTTGTAAATGGCCAAAACATGCATCTAACAGTCAGATTCATGACGAACGACATCTTAATGACTTAAAATCACATGAAAACAGAAAAATTATTATTTGTGAGGTGTACGAGGTGACGAAACCTCATTCAGACGTGGGGGTTGCATGACGTGGCTGATTATGTGTTTTTTAGGTGTTGGGCATGCTTTAAAATTGTGTGTTGGGTGGTAGAAAAAAGATGAATGACCTCAGAATTCCATGAAATCAGATGAGAACAAAGGGTGGGTGAATTTTGAAACATTCGGCTAGACAAAACGTCATTTGGATGTGTCATGTGACTGTGCTGGCTGAAAACGCACTTCGCGTGTCGTAAATGGCCAAAAGAAGCGTTTTATGGTCAAATGCATGTCGAACGACATTAGAATGACTTGAAATCACTCGAAAACACCCTAATTATTTTTCGTGAGGTGTACGAGGAGACGACACATCATCTGGACACGTGGTTTGTGCGGCACGACTGAATAAGTGTTTTTTAGTTGTTTGTCGTGCTTGAAAAGCGTGCTTGGGGTGGTCGAAACTGGATGAACGTCCTCGTAATTCCATGAAATCAGACAAAAACAATGGGTGAGTGATTTGTGAAATGGTCGGCTAGACAGCATGTCAATCGGATGTTTCGTGTGGCCGTGGTGGCCGAAAACGCACTCCGCATGTCGTAAATGACCAAAACATGCATTTAACAGTCAAACGCATTCCGAACCACATCAAAATGACTTGAAATCACATAAAAAATCCTAATTATTATTCGTGAGGTGTACGAGGAGATGACACATCATTCGGACACACGGTTTGTGCGGCACAGTTGAATATGTGTTTTAGGTGTTCGGCACGCTTGAAAAGTGTGCGTTGGGTGGTCAAAACCGGCCAAACGATCTCTGAATGCCATGAAATCGGATGACAGAAAAGGTTGTATGAATTGTCAATTGTTTGGCCAGACAACACATCAATCGAAGATGTTGTGTGACAGCGATGGCCAAAAACCCACTCCGCGTGTTGTAAATGGCCAAAACATGCACTTAGCGGTCAAATGCATGTCGAACTACATCAGAATGACATGAAGTCACATGAAGACACCCTAATTTTTATTCTTGAGGTGCACAAGGAGACGACACATCATTTGGACGCACGGTTTGCGTGACACGGCTGATTATGTGTTTTTTAGGTGTTTGGCGCGCTTGAAAAGCATGCATTGGGTGGAAGAAACTGGACGAATGGCCTCAGAAAGCCATCAAATCGGACGACAACATTGGGTAGGTGAATTGTGAAATGGTCGGACAGACGACACATCAATCTGAGGTGTCGTGTGACCGTGCTGGCCGAAAACTCACTCTGTGTGTCGCAAATGGTCAAAACATGTGTTTAACGGTGAAATGCATTCCGAACGTCATTTGAATGACATGAAATATCACGGAAACACCCTAATTATTATTCGTGAGGTGTATAGGGAGATGAAACGTCATTTGGGCTTGTGGTTTGCATGACACGATAGAATATGTCTTTTTTACGTGTTTAGCGCGCTTAAAATGTGTGCGTGGGGTGGTAAAAACCGGCCAAACGACCTCGGAATGCCTTGAAATCGGACGACAAGAATGTGTGGGTGAATTTGGAAATGGTCAGCTAGAAGGAAAGTCAATCAGAGATTTCATGTGATTGCGCTAGCCGAAAACGCACTCCTCCTATCGTAAATGCCCAAACCATGCATTTCACGGTCAAATGCCTGCCGAATGACATCAAAATAACCGGAAATCACACAGAAAAACCCTAATTATTATTCATAAGGTGAATGGGGAGACGAAACATCATTTGGATTCATAGTTAGCATGGCACGACTGAATATGTGTTTAATAGTTGTTTTGGCACGCATGAAAAGCATGTGTGGTGCAGGATCAAATATGTAATAATGAGATGCTCAAATACAAGAGGGGGTTGAATTGTATACTTTTAAAATATTTAAGGAATCCTTGAATAACCAAAATTCACACAACCTCTAAGCTCTAATAAATTTCTTGATTCTAGAAAAAGTGATTCCATAAATGAATCTTAATAAAAGTTTATACCAACTAAGATTCTACCTTAAAGCGTATAGAATCCTATAAAATCATAGTACAAGTTTAAGGAAGTATATGAAAGTTATACTTTCCTCAACAACTAAAAATACAATGTGGAAAACAAAATACTACAAGTAATATGTAATAACTCTTTTAACCCAAATATAAGGGTATTCAACAACCCTTTATAGGAGGTCCCTTGATTTATACTTTCAAGAAAGTCTGTCTTAACCAAACCTAGGTAAGCCCTCAATCCAAAGATCGATATCTATCTTTCTATCCCCACATGAACTCAATTTTTAAGGAAATACGCCCCTATGACATCACAACACGAAGTCTTGGATTTCAAGGAATGAAAAACTCTACACTAAGAAAATTTGCACCATGGAAAGTTTGAACGAGTAGTTCAAAACTTTCTGTACGAAGCCTGAGAGTTTATAAGTGCCTCTCTCTCTAGAAATCACTTCTGAAAACTCTGAGCTTTAAAAAATCCAAAAGTTCCAAAAATTTCAAGCTCTTTAAAATGAGATCTTATTTATAGGCACAGTTCCAATGGTCATCTCCCTCCTCCAACAATCATATTTTTCATTGAATTTTAGAGGGACCTGTACATGTTTCACTCAAATAACATTTACTTGATAACTGAAAGCATGGCATGATTTTATAAAAAAATGAGTGTAAGCATAACTAAAATATGATATTATGAATGTAAGAAAATATGTAAGTTCAGAGTATAAGAAAAAATTGAATTCGGAGTATGTATTACAAGGATATTCAGATTCTGTTTCCTAGGTATTCAGAACCTGAATTCTATAGAAATCTGAAATCTGAATTTCAAGGAAATTCAGAGTCTGGATTCTCAATAATTTGGAACCTGAACTTACAATGTTTGGAGTCGGAGTTCATGTGAATTTGGATTCATAACTCATAAGAGTTCAGAGTCTGAATTCAGAGAACTTAGAGTCAAGAACCTAGGGAATTTCTTATCCAGAATGTGTATTCAGAATTCAAAGTCAGTACATAGAATGTTCGTAATCAGAATTCGTATACATAACCAAGAAAGTTCGTAACCAGAATTATGATTCAGAATTCGTATTCAGTACTCTGAAAGATCGTAACCTGAATTCTAATTTGGAATTCGGAGTCAAAACACTTAACGTTCATATCCATATTTCGTATTTAGATTTTGGATCCTAAAATAGAATGCTTCATATCAAAGTAATTATGGGATTCTGAGGTTTTGGTTTCAATCCGAATTTTACACATAGAAAAATTTTGACATGAACAATGAAATCTAGGTAAGGGTAAATTTCCTTGGGGAAGGGAATTTTTCTTATAGAAGTAAAACAAGGGGTAAAATGAGTTTATTGATGAAATAAGGTGTTTGTGATATTCAAAATAGGAAGGAATGGTAAAGTCATAAGGATACCTTATTGACATAACAATCTCCCCCAAGTATGATGGAATGATAATGTCATAAGGAAAACCTTATTGACTCAACACATGGGGTTTTTGAAACCAGCCGAACAACGTTAGAATGCCATGAAATCGGATGATAACAAAGGGTGAGTGAATTGTGAAATGGTCGTCCAGACGGCAAGTCAATCAGAGGTTCCATGTGACTGCGGTGGCCGAAAACACACTATGTGTGTCGTAAATTGCCAAAACATTGGTTTAACAGTCACATTCATGACGAATGACATTATAATGCCTTGAAATCACACAAAACAACCTAATTTTTATTCATGAGGTGTACAGGGAGATGACACGTCATTTGGACTTGCGGTTTGCGGGCACAGCTGAATTTGTGTTTTTTAGGTGTTTGGCGTGCTTGAAAAGCATGCGTGTGGTGGTCGAACCCAATCGAACGACCTCGGAATGCTATCAAATTGGATAACAACAAAGGGATAGTGAATAGTGAAATGGTCAATAAGACAACACATCAATCAGAGGTGTCGTGTGACCGCGCTGGCCGAAAATGCACTTCGTGTGTTGTAAATGGCCAAAACATTCGTTTAACGGATAAATGCATGCCGAAAGACATCAGAATGACTTGAAATCACGTGAAGACAACCTAATTCATATTTGTGAGGTTTACGAGGAGATGACACATCATTCAGATGCACAGTTCGTGTGGCACGATAGATTATGTGATTTTTAGGTGTTGGGCGCGCATGAAAAGCATGCATTGGGTGGTCGAAACTGGCCGAATGAATTCGGAATACAATTAAAATAGACGACAACAAAGGGAGGGTGAATTGTGAAATATTTGGCTAGACGACATGTCAATTGGAGGTTTTGTGTGTCCACGCTGGCCGAAAATGCACTTCGCGTGTCGTAAATGGCCAAAACAAGCGTTTAACGGTCAAATGCAGGGAGAACGACATTGGAATGACTTTAAAACACACAAAAACACCACAATTATTATTCTTGAGGTGTACGAGGAGACGAAACATCATTAGGACACGCGGTTTGTGAGGCACGACTGAATATCTGTTTTTTAGGTGATTAGCATGCTTGAAAATCGTGCATGGGGTTGTCGAAATAGGCCGAATGAGCTCGAAATGCCATGAAGTCGGACGACAATAAAGGGTACATGAATTGTGAAATGGTCGGCCAAACGACACGTCAATCGGAGGTGTCGTCTGACCGTAGTGGCTGAAAATGCACTATGCATGTCGTAAATGTCCAAAACATGTTTTTAATTGTCAAATGCATGTCTAACGACATCATAATGACTTTAAATATCATGAAAACAACTTAATTTTTATTATTGAGGATTACAGGGAGACGACACATCATTCGGACGGGCGGTTTGCGCGGCATAGCTGAATATGTGATTTTTAGGTGTTCGGCACACATGAAAAGTGTGCGTGGGGTGGTCAAAACCGGTAGAACGACCTCGTATTTCAATCAAATAGGACCACAACAATGGGTGGGTGAATTGTGAAATGTTTGGATAGACTAACCGTCAATCGGAGGTGTCGTGTGACCGCGCTGGCCGAAAATGCACTCCGCATGTCGTAAATGCCCAAAACATGTGTTTAATGGTCAAATGCATTCCGAATGACATCGGAATTACATGAAATCACACAAAAACACCCTAATTATTATTCACGACGTGTACGGGGAGACAACACATCATTTGGATGCGCATATTGCATGGGACGACACGACAGATTATTTGCTTTTTAGGTGTTTGTCGTGCATGAAAAGTGTGTGTTGGGTGGTCGAAACCGGCCGAGCAACCTCAGAATTCCATGAAATCAGATGACAACAAAGGGTGGGTGAATTGTGAAATGGTCAGCCAGACAGAACGTCAATTGAAGGTTTCATCTAACTGTGATGGCCGAAAATGCACTCCACATGTTGTAAATGGTGAAAACATGCGTTTAATGGTCAAATGCATGCCGAACGACATCGTAATGACCTTAAATCACACTAAAATACACAAATTAGTATTCATGAGGTGTACGTGGAGACAACATGTCATTCAGAAGTGTGTTTTACGAGGCACGGCTGAATATGTATTTTTTAGGTTTTTAGCTCTTTTGAAAAGCGTGTGTGGGGTGGTCGAAACCGGCCGAACGACCATGTATTGCAATGAAATCACATGACCACAAAGGGTGGGTGAATTTTGAAATTTTCAGTCAAACGACACGTCAATCGGAGGTGTCGTGTGACCGTGTTGGCCGAAAACGCGCTCCGCGTGTCGTAAATGGAGAAAACATGCGTTTAATGGTAAAATGCATGCCGAAAGACATCGGAATGATTTGAAATAAAACAAAAACACCATAATTATTATTCTTGATGTGTATGAGGAGACTACATGTCATTCGAACGCATGGTTTCTGCGGCATGACTGAATATGTGTTTTTAGGTGATTGGTGCGCTTGAAAAGCGTGCGTGGGGTGGTCGAAACTGGCCAAACAACCTCAGAATTTCATGAAATCAGACGACAACAAAGGGCGGTCTAATTGTGAAATGGTCAGCTAGAAGGAAATTCAATCGAGGATGTCATGTGATAGTGCTGGCCGAAAATGCACTCCACGTGTCGTAAATGGACAAAACATGCGTTTAACGGTCAAATGCATGCCGAACGACATCGTAATGACTTGACATCACATGAAAAAACCCTAATTATTATTCGTGAGGCCTAAGAGGAGACGACACATCATTCGGGAAGACGGTTTGCACGTCACGTCTGATTATGTGCTTTTTAGGTGTAGGGTGCGTTTGAAAAGCATGCATTGGGTGGTCGAAACTAGTCAAATGACCTCGGAATGAAATAAAATCAGATGGCAAAAAAGGGTGGGTGAATTTTGAAATGGTCGGCCAGACAGCATGTCTATCGAAGGTGTCGTGTGACCGCACTGGCCGAATACACACTACGCATGTCGTAAATGGACAAAACATGCGTTTAATGGTCAAATGCATGCCTAACGACATCGTAATGACTTGAAATCTCACGAAAACACCATAATTATTATTTGTGAGTTGTATAAGGAGACGACATGTCATTCAGATGCGTGTTTTGCATGTCACAGCTGAATGTGTGTATTTTAGGTTTTTGGCATTCTTGAAAAGCGTGTGTGGGGCGGTCAAAACCGGTCGAACAGCCTCAAAAAGACATGAAATCAGATGACAACAAGGGGTGAGTGAATTTTCAAATGGTCGGCCAGACGAAACGTCAATCAGAGGTGTCGTGTGACCGCGGTGGCCGAAACACACTCCGCATGTCGTAAATGGCCAAAACATGCGTTTAATGGTCAAATGCAAGACGAACGACATCATAATGACTTAAAATCAAACAAAAACACAATAATTATTATTTTTGAGATTTACGAGGAGACGACACGTCATTCGGACGCACGGTTTTGTGGCATGACTGAATATGTTTTTTTAGGTGTTTGGTGTGCTTGAAAATCATGTGTGGGGAGGTCAAAACCGGCCGAATGACCTCAGAATGCCATGAAATCGAACGAAAACAATGGTTGGTAGAGTTGTGAAATGGTCGGCTAGGTGGAACATCAATCGGAGGTGTCGTGTAACCGCAGTAGCCCAAAACGCACTCGGCGTGTCGTAAATGGCCAAAACATACGTTTAACGGCAAATACAGGCTGAACAATATCGGAATGAATTGAAATCACATGAAAACACTCTAATTATTATTCATCATGTGTACGAGGATATGGAACTTCATTCGGACTCGTGGTATGCGCATCACGGATGATTAGGTGCTATTTAGGTGTTTGGGGTGCTGGAAAAGCGGTCGTTGGGTGGTCGAAACCGTCTGAACAACCTCGGAATTCCATGAAATCGGATGAAAACTAAGAGTGGGTGAATTGTGAAATGGTCAGCTAGAAGACACGTCAATCGAAGGTGTTGTGTGACCGCGGTGGCTGAAAACACACTCCGCATGTCGTAAATATCCAAAACATGCTTATAACGGTCAAATGCAGGCCGAATGACATCAGAATGACATGAAATCACATAAAAACACCCTAATTATTATTCATGAGGTGTATGGAGAGACATAACGTTATTCATACACGTGGTTTGTGTGGCACGGCTGAATATGTGTTTTAAGGTGTTTGGCACGCTTGAAAAGCGTGCATGGGGAGGTCAAAACTAGCCGAACGACCTCATAATCCCATGAAATCGGACGATAACAAAGGGTGGGTGAATTTTGAAATGTTTTTCAAGAAGGAATGTATATTAGAGGTGTCGTGTGACCACGGTGGCTGACAATGCAGTCTGCGTGTCGTAAATGGCCAAAACATGCGTTTAATGGTCAAATGCATGCCGAACGACATCAAACTGACTTGAAATCATAGAAAACAACCTAATTATTATTTGTGAGGTGTACGAGGAGACGTCACGTCATTCGGATGCATGGCTTTCACGGAATGACTAAATATGTGTTTTTAGGTGTTTGACGTGCGTTAAAAGCCTGTGTGGGGTAGTCGAAACTGGCCGAACGACCTCAGAATTCCATGAAATCAGACGTCAACAAAGGGTGGGTGAATTTTGAAATGGTTAGCCAGATGGCACGTCAATCAGAGGTGTCGTGTGTCCGCGCTGGCTGAAAACACGCTCCACATGTCGTAAATGGCCAAAACATGCGTTTAATGGTCAAATACATGAAAAACGACATTAAAATTACTTTCAATCACACGAAAACACCATAATTATTATTCGTGAGGTGTACGAGGAGACGACATATCATTTGGATGTGCGGTATGCATGACACGGCTGATTATGTGCTTTTTAGGTGTTTGGCATGCTTGAAAAGTGTGCGTTGGTTAGTCGAAACCGGCTGAACGACCTCGAAATTTCATGAAATCGGACGAAAAGGGTGGGTGAATTTTGAAATGGTCGGCTAGACGGCACATTAATCGGAGGTGTCGTGTGATCGCGCTGGCCGAAAATGCAATTCGTGTGTCATAAATGTCCAAATCATGTGTTTAACAGCTAAATGTAGGCCGAATGACATCATAATGACTTGAAATCACACGAAAAAAAACCTAATTATTATTTTTTAGGTGTACGGGGAGAGGACATGTCATTCAGACAAGCGGTTTGCACGACACTACTGAATATGTGTTTTTAGGTGTATGGCGCGCTTGAAAACCATCCGTGGGGTGGTCGAAACTATCCGAATGACCTCGGAATGCCATGAAATCAGACGACAACAAAGGGTGGGTGAATTGTGAAATTTTCGTCCAGACAGCACGTCAATCAGAGTTGTCGTGTGACCGCGCTAGCCAAAAACGCACTCCACGTGTCATAAATGGCCAAAACATGCATTTAACGGTCAAATGCATTCCGAATGACATCGGAATTACTTGAAATCACATTAAAACTCCCTAATTATTATTTGTGATGTGTAAGAGGAGACGAAATGTCATTAGGATGTGCGGTTTGCACGGTACTGCTCATTTTGTGCTTTTTAGGTGTTTGGCACACTTGAGAAGTGTGAATTGGGTGGTCGGAACCGGGCAAATGACCTAGGAATTCCATGAATTGGATGAAAAAAATGGTTGTTTAATTACGAAATGGTCGGCCAAACGGCACGTCAATCGGAGGTTTCTTGTGACCGCGTTGGCCGAAAACTCATTATGCATGTCGTAAATGGACAAAACATGAGTTTCACTGTCAAATGAATGCCGAATGATCCATGGACTATTTGTGATGGGTACGAGTCAACCCCACCTCAATTCGAGGCACAGTGTAACTGGTATCACTCAAAGAGTCTCACATTTGTTTGAAATAGACAACATTTTAAGTGAAAAAAATAACTCACATACGAATAATCTTCAGAAGGCTACATGTAGATTCTTGAAATTAAGGGATAAAAAAATATTGCCTATTGGTCATACGTTATTAGAATAAAATAACCACAAGGAATATATTGAAACACATTGGGTCACAATATATATAGAAAAACATGAATTATATTAGGAATGAGTCTCGACATCCCATCATGAACATTCACCCACACTCATGTTCTAATTCTCAATCACCAGTATTTTATTGTATACAATAACATACAACAAATAAATATCATATAGTGGTTTACTATAAAACCTATGAACACTCTGGAATACCATATAACAAATTGGTCCACAAGGCTACACATAGATTCTTGAAAAATAAGTTTCAAAGACTCATAAAAATACCCCAATGTGGAGGAATACATATGGTGACACCTAAGCCCCATTGATCACCTTAATCCCATCCTCAAACAGTGGGTTCTTAGTCCAAACCAAAGTCCCTTTGGGAATCCAATACCAAAGACTTAATTGAATATTCATACCCACTACCCAAGATGGGGATTCATCTCACATCACAACTAGGAGAACAAATTACAATTAGCCACATACACCCTTATTTTAATTGAAATATCTATAAAAAACATGTAGGATATTCTGGTAACCCATATCATATGTTGTGATTGTCCAATGTTTCCCAATAACACATTAGGAACCATTTATACATGGATAATTAATCATTAGATGAATATAAACATCCCATGTGCTTCCTATAACTCATCCTAAGTCTAATCACATGAGCACTACCGTTGTCTATCTTATGGGTATCATGATCCTTGCCACTCTACCCATGTTTTTCTATTGGTTTTAAGATACTCAACCCATGACCATGACTAAACATCCCATGTGCTTCCTATAACATGTAGGTTTTTTCCCACACACCTGGACACCCCCACCCCTCGGGAAACCCCCTACCCCTTGTATGTCATATTTTATATTTGTTATCTATAATTCATAATTCTGTATGCAACATGTTTAATTTTTTTTGTGTTATTGATTCAGAATTCAGAATTCATTACATAATTCATTCTTCATGTATTCAATTGGGAATTCAATAATGAATTCTGTATTTCATAGGTTAATTGGGTTTATATACATGATTATAATTGTGGTACATTCCATGGTTAGAGTAATATTATGTTTTTATGTTCTTTTTTGTGCTATATCTGGTGTTTTTGTTGCTGTTAAGACTGTATTCAGGTGTGTAGTTGAGTGCGCAGTGGAGGATTTTAGGTGCTGTCAAAATCTGGTAACACACTATACCATATGTTTACTAAACCGTTGGTATAGTTTTGTACATATTTTTACCAACGGTTTAGTAAACCATTGGTAAAACATTGAAATACTCCAGCAATACCAACGGTCTGTAAAAATGTTGGCAATACTCTTTAAAAACTGCCATTCCTAATGGTTTTAGTTAACCATTGGTATAGGGTTGTATTGCTCCAGTAATGCCAACAGTTTTATAAACCGTTGGCAATGCTCTTTATGAACCGCATTTTGCTACAGTTTTACAAAAACCATGGGTAATGGGATACTGTCACACCTTACTTTCCAACGGTTTACCAAACCGTTCGTATATAGTATTCCAACGGTTTTTCAGCCTTTACCAACGGTTTGAAACCGTTGTTAAAGGCTTAATATCCAGTACTGAACGCCAATAAAATGACCCTTCTACCACCCAATCAATACCACTCTTAATTTTTGTTTTTTACACTCTAATAATTTGTAATACTTTTTTCTTTAATACATTTTATGTGTTTTACATTGTTTGATACGTGAAACACCAATATTAAACACCTATGATATACTATAGAGATATTATGATTTATAAATGATCATTATGACATTGTGATTAGATTGGTGGGTATGAATAAGAGTAACTATATTATGAAATATTTGTATAAAATTTTCCATAATAAAATTTTTATTATTATTTACCTGAAAATTAGTGAGTAAATTTTAATGATAAGAATGAAATCATATTAGAGTTAGAATTATTAGAGATTAAAAGAGGCATTTTTCAATAATAAATTTATTTAGTTCTATAATTTTTATATTAATTTAAATGATAAATTTATCAATTATAGAAAATGAATTTGAAAAAAAGAATCTAATTTTTAATTTAATGATATCAACATTTTCAAATTTTTGGTATTTTTTAAAAAATATTAATTTCTCTATGAATAGTTGATATTTCAGATTTCTCAAATGATTATTTTTCATTAAATTAATTAATTTAAAAGTTCCACTGTTTTTCTAATTTTTATAAAAAAACTAAAATGTCTCATTTTATTTAATATAATTCTTAAAATTATATGTAAATCAACATTATAAATTATTTTGTAATAAAATCACATTTATGAATAAAATATTTATTTTTATAAATAACATTCATTTTTATTTGAGTAATTATATTAAAATTAATATTTTCCCATTTTAGAAATTTTATCTTATAAAATGGATTCCATTTCAATAACATAATTTAAAATTTATGTAATATTATACTCTTCATTTGTAGTCATAATTATTTGTAACCATAATGAATGTTTGTCACCACATTAAAGGGTAAAATGGGTAAATAAGGATTAAAAACAACATGATATGGCCTCAAAATAAATAATAAACACTAATTTATTTCATTTTACGTGTTTATATTGACTATAATCATCCAATATTCAATAATATATCAATTTTATGACGGTTTTCTTGGAATATGGCCTTTATATTAATTTACGTAACCCAAGATTTTGAAATGGTAATCCCTTTCTTTCAATACCTTCAATTTATTTATATTTGGATAAAAATATGTCATAAATTGTAATAATTTTTAATTTTGAATATGAAAAAATTATGTTTATGATATAAATTTATTTTTATATTCTAGTGATGGTACAATTACCTTCAACACTTATGCAATGTTGAAGCTACACTTGTGCATGAAATAGAAAATTAAAGTTAAATATTTTTAAAACAATAAAATTAATATTTTTTTAATGAATTGTGGTGTTCTATCATTTTCATGAATAAAATAATGTATTATTAATGGTGAAAGTTTTTATATTAAAATTTCATTGGTTTCTTTTTATGTTTAAATTCAATCATTGTGAATAGTATAAAAATGATAATTAGTGGTATCTAATGTACAAAAATTATATTTATATTATAATATAATCACTAAAATTATTTATTAATTCTTGTTTATTTAAAATTACATATCATATAAATCTTGTTTTTTGTATGTTCTAATTACCATTTTTAAATTTACATCCAGAGACTTAATAATTGAACCATTATTAATGTTAAATGGGTTTTCTAATAAGAAAAGGACTCAATTTAGGCTTCCCAAAGGTACATATGAGTTAGGGTTTATCTCCAAACACAACTTGGATTTATCTAAACATTTACAGTAATATTTTTTCATGACCCTTTGGTAATAATAAACATTACATTCAATGTCCCCGATCTTAATCAGAAAGGGAAAATCAACAAAGGAGGTACAAGTCATAATAGATTTGATGAACATTTGTTTTTTCTTTCACCTCAATAAAATATTTATTGTACATTATAGGAACCCAAAATAATCATATATACTATTACTTATTTTTTTATCATAAATAAATTAAATGTTATACAATCCAATATCCAAAAGTTTATTATATTTGTAAAATTATGTTCATACATAACATATACTTAATAAAACATAAATATTATTTAAATCCTCCCACTTTATCATCCTAAAATCTATCACATTATCATTATTACATATAATAATATTAAAATATACTTAAAATAAATTGTTGAGAAAAAATTTTGATAAGTGAAGGAATACAAAACATGAATCAATTTTACATTGGTGAGTATAATCAACATCATCATATGATTATATTATGGTCATAAACATAATAATGAGAGAATGACTTCATAAATACATAGAATATATATTATGAATAACAATAAAACAGCATACAAATTGGTCAGATAATACACGTAGTTTTAAATATAACTAGAATCATGTTCATGTATAACATAAGTGAATAATTTAAAACATCATATTTCTGAACAAAGATAACATTATGTTCATGCTTAATGCAGATTATCCGATGAGATATATCACATTTCCCTATGAAATGGAGATCTATATAATCCTGGTCCAATCTATGCAATCATATAATCCCCATAATCATATACACTATATATAAATTATAAAATTTAGACCCATGAAAATAAACTGATGGGAGAGAATTAGATTTACATTGATTTAATATATCACAATTCTAGGAATAACCTTTGGGGATCCCAAATGAATAATGGAAATTGTGTTTTGGGACAGAACATTATCATTACTATGTAAATATGAAACACATTATGATGATCCAATGTGATGGTTTTTTTGAAAATAACTTTATTCTTAAGAATCTCTAAAATTTTCATAGATTCCTTTTCGACAATGTAAGATGTGTATATCCTCAAAAGAAAACCGAATGAGTAGTAAAAAGAAATTACAAGTACATTAGAATAATATTAATACTAAAAATGGTTTCAAATATGGATAACCCAAAAAAATAGTTAGGTTTTAGAATCCCCTTACATTAAATATCTCTTATTTTTTATTTTATGACTCCCTCTACATCTCTTTTCTTATTTTCTATGGCACTAAACATATAGAATTCATGGAGTTGAGTGAGACTAGTTTTTCCTTTAGGATGATAATGTGGTATAGATATTGGATTTTGTATTATCTATAGATATGTTAAGTGGAAGTGAAATGGATTTCATGGGGATGGGTGGGGTATTTATTCTTAGGGGACATGTATTTTTAGGATAAATTTTTGTTGAACCTATAATTGAAAGGGTAAACATTTTAATATTTAGATTATTAATATATACTGTCTTATTTTAAATAATAAATAATATATTTTGCATCATTTAATGATTTCATTAACCAAATTACTTAATTTATTAAATATGAAAATGGAAAAATAATAAACTTTAATTTTAATTTAATATTATAGACTTTATAAAATGAAAAATACATTTATGATTGGAAAAGAATTATTGTGTTTCAAATGATTCTTGTATCTTTTTAAACATTTATTTATACGTTCCAATACTTTTAGAATTTATTATTTCATTATTACTTTTAAAATGATGTAATTTAGAACACATCAATTGTGAAAAAATATGATTTTACTTCTCACAAAAAATTGATGTATTTTTTTTATTACCAAAAATACACATAAATAATTTTGATGTGTTAAATCTGAAATTTATATTTATTTTTTCAAAATCATTTTTTGACATAAGTAATTTTTTTTAAATAAATAATTATGATATTTAAGAAAGATATTAAAATAATGATACTTAAAATTTTAATTATAATTTCTTTGATGTTTGAATATTGGTATTTATTTTATAGAACTATAATAGTTATATTTTATTAAAGTAATCATGATAAATATTATTTATATTTCAATTTATTATTTTTAGGTTATATTACTTTTCTAATGGTTATGTTACTATTCCTAACTGTAATGTTACTATTTTAAAAGGGTCGTTTACTATTCCTAAGAACCAGGTTTCAATTAAAATGGTCACATTACTATTTATATGGTCACATAGCTTTGATAAAAACCAATTCAATCAATCCCACATCATTTAGTAAAATTCCTCAAAATAACTCATTTATAAAATGTCCATTGGTTTACTAGTATTTTAATTATTATTTATAGTGTTTTTTGGGAGAGAAAAGAATCAATAAGATCATGAATATCCATATTTTTCCATTCTACATTCCATATATTAAATTTTTTTACCCATTTAAATATTTTCAATTTTTTTGGGATTATTTTTTTGAATAATATAACATCCTTCATTAAAGAAATAAATTGTTGTTAGTTTCTCTATGTGTTCTAAGTGTATAAAACTATATAATGTGTCACGCATATAATCATGAAATAAATATCATTTATAAAGTCAATGTCATTAAATTTGTCTCATATTTAGAAATATCATCCATAAAATTTCATCTCATATTCTCAAATGATAATAGTTGTGCTGCTTCTATTTCATTATTTCCATAAGTTCCCATGTCAGCACTTCATATGTATGGTTCTTCCATGATACTTTTACAAGGTGGGTTGTTTTCTTAGATCATTTTCTCTGCCATCTAAGGTCATAATCATCTAATCCTCATAAGAGAAATCGTGCTCTAGTTGCACCACCTTCATATTTTTTACATGTTAAGGATCATGTATGTAATTACATAGTATATTTATGTTGAACACATCTAGAACATGGGTAGGGTTTTGTGGATGTACAATTTAATAGGCCATTTCTTTGATGAGATCATGAATTTCAAAGTGGATAATTTACCTAGGGATTATTATTCCTTTCATTAAAAACATCACTACTCACATCCATGGTGATATTCAAAGGTTAATTTATTCTCCAACTTCGTACTCTATATCCCTTTGACATTTTTATGCATAGAACATATTATAACTCGGTGTAGATTTTATATGATTTTAGATTGCTTCAAAAGTTTCTATCATTTCATACCCAATATGATGTCTTTAAAGCTTCCATTCACTAAAATAATCCAAATAAGTGTTAATTATACATCACTTCTCATATTTTGACATACGATCCCAGATTCTACAAAACAGTGCCATGATCCAGTGGTCCAAATATCCTCTAGCATACCTCCCCATAAACTAGAGGGTTTTTACTTGTAGTGAGGGTCTAAGGTGGTATAGTCGTCAGAATATATCCCAGTGAACATAGAATTATAGTGGTGAGGTAAGTAGATAAATAGAATATGATAAATAAATTATAACTAAATAGTGTAAAGTGAATCATCCAACACTACTAAATAACCAACATCAACAGACAAACCAATCTCATATACAAATTGATGATATTTCATGTATATATCAAAATTTATTAAACATGAACGACAGCAAACATCCAATATAGTACATGTATTGAAATAAAAAAAATTCCAACAACTTTCTCTCCAATATCAGCATGATCCATAGCTCGGTCCAATGCTTCCTTGATCCCATGGTATAATTAAATCATCTATCAATAATTGGTCATGTTCACCTTTCCTTACCTACATCCAAATAATATTCCCTGCTACCATCAGTGGCCCAAATTGGGTGTTAGATAAATTCATTAGGGCAACACCAACATTATCTATAAATACCCAATCAGTACATTTAACATGATATATTTATAGGTATAATGATAAGGGAAAATAATATTTTTTAATTGTTCATCTTTGGTTCCAAAAGGATTTCAGGTAGAAACTAACTTATTCATCCTGTGATGGTTAATATCTAAAAAAGTTACCATATATATGCATATATTTGGTATGTATACAAAGTGACATAAACATCCATACATATATGGACACATCTACTACCCTAGACATAAGGCATAACTAAGGCACCTATGAGGTGAAACATGATTCTCATAAGTGTCTATGGAAAAAATTCCATGTATCATAATAATAAGCGATGTCATGGTTGATTTCCAGAGAATAAGGGATTCCATTCTAGTTATGATAAATGTAGGGTCTCTATACCCAAATAATATTAATAGGGTCTCCATGCCCAAATCATCATAATTCATAATTTTCATCTTGCCCATTTATTTAAAAATGCTCACCATGCCCTTGTATCGTAATTGGTATGGGTCCTCTTGCCCAAGTATCAAAAGTGTAAGGTAAATCATGCCCAAATATAATAATTGGGTCTTAGTGCCTGAAAAATAATTGGTTCTCTATTCCCAAATAATAATAAGGATTACGTTCCCATTTCATGAGAGTTCATTGTCCACAAGTGTCGCATGCACATATATAATATTAAGGTTCATCATTACCATATATTACAATATATTTCATTATTCCAAATTTCCATTACAATGATAAGTAGTCAAGGTTCGTATTATGATACAATATAAAATTCAAAATTCAACATCATTTCTATTTATAATGGGTGTCACTAATTTCTTATTTAATTAAGTGACATGGTCACACCAATCAATTCCATTTATCTTAATATATATTGATATGTGTTTTATCCATTCCACACCATAAAAAGTATCCATTTCATCTAGGATATCACTATTTATAAGTCAAAATGTACACACTAGCTGTTGATTTGGTTAGATAGCCATAAATTTCAAATCAAAATAATATGGTGATGCCTAAATGGGTAGATAAGTCAAACTATAACATCTCATGGGATATAAATAAGTAATTATCTTAGACAATAGCTCAACCAATTTAAGATATATTTATTATAGTATAAATTAATTTGGAATCTAGCATTAATCACACAAAACATTTTATATGTCTTCTCAACATTTAGGGATAAAAACGAGACCACCTATCTTATTCTTATAGAGGAACTCTTCACTTCACTTCAACATTGCATTTTTTTTATTATACAAGAGAAAATCCCATAAAAACAACACCATGGGCTAGTCATATAAAACAAGTTTAAGGAGGATTAAAATAGTAGAGACCAAGTTGGTCCCCTTAATCAAGTCCACCAATTTCAAATTCATTTGAAGAGAATTAGAAAAACAGATTTAGTACATTTACCAGCCAACATCTTGGATGGAAAATAATATACCAATTTGTTACCTTCATGATAAGTATGAATAACATGTTTTTTGTAGTTTTTGAGGCTATATCTAAACATCCTGATAATATAATAATTTTACCATGGAGGAGATATATTACCATTCATCGAGTCCAAGATAATATTGGAGGCAGTTTCAATTTGACTATGAGATAAATTTTGATGAGCACGGTACATGATACTCATATGCATAGCCTCAGCCTCTTCCTAGATAGAACTTCCCCTCTCATAATATGTGGATAACAACAGAAGGTTGTTTCCACTACCATCCCATGAAACACCACCACCTCTAATGATTCCCATAACACATGAACCATCAAAATTAAGTTTCAGGCCCATATTAGTAGGTAACAAGTTCACCCAATTCCCTCTTATCACACGATCTGATGAAGACAATAAAGAATCATATGTTTTTATGTTCCATAATAAGGGGGTGTCACACAAAATTTTATAACACAAAACCTTGTAAATTAGAAGAAATCATGTCTTCATTATTATTGACCTATCTTTGGAATGAGTAACCTAAAAAGATCCTTATTTCTTGACTGTCAAATACACCACACCCTCCACTAAGAATCATAGCTCTAGATGTTTTTTATAGACCCACACCATTCAAACCCTGAAACCATCTTTCCAGAAACTAATTTTCAGTATAATATGAGCCTTAAAATTTTTTCAATTCACTAAAAAAAACTCCAAGAATTCATTGACCATTCACTCTCAAAGAACAAATTATTGGAGTTATGCTCTTTATTGACACTACAAAAGTGGAATTTTGAAACTAGATTAATTGCCATATTTTCACATTCACTTCCCTGGGAATAGCCTACATTCTAATTCTCTATAATAAAAAATTTAATTTCATGGGTATACAACAACACCACACCATATTATTCTAGAAATCATGTTTCCCTTGGGTAATAAAAATTATAATAAACTCTTTAGCAAAAAGAATGACATAATTTTATGTAGTGAACATGAACTTGTCAAAATAAATATTTAAAACAATACGGTTAAATATATTTATTTGACCATTATCAAGATCAGTTCTGATAAAACCATGAAACCTACTGGAACCCTTGAAATAAAGCTTGGCAACTCAATAACTTGGAAAACCAATATCTGATCCTACCCAATTATGATTCCAAAAAAATATATCACCCATGCCTATAATTCATTGTCAATGTTGATGAATGAAAGGTATAATACTATGGATTAAAGACCAGAAAGGCATGAACCATTTACAGTCTCCCCCAGGGTATTCTCCTTGTAATGAAATAATTTTAACCCAAAATTGTGTATCCTCCCACAACCTCACAAGAATGTTTAGCATGAATAAAAAACGTTTAATCCCCTAGACTCTTGACATTAATTCCACCATCATGAACCAGCCTAGAAAATCGTTTCCACGAAGACCAATGACATTTTCTCTCAAAATGACCATCCTAAATAAAATCAGCTAAGATTTTGTCAATATAAGTTACAACCCCCTTTGGGACAATGGTATCTAAGAGCACATTAATCCGAATAGACATCATTACACTATTGACTAATGTAATACTACCACAAAAGGAGTGAAAATGGTTTTCTCAGTCCATTATACATCTCTTGATTCTATTAACAATTCCACGAAACTCACTGATACAGATACGACCAGGGTATATAGGAGAACCATGATAGTCCAATGGAAAAATATCATTTCTGAATGTTCCGAAATATGGATATAGATATGACTTTCCTGTCACCACATTTTTAGAGGTATAAAAAATTTTATTTTACCTATTGATAACTTCCTACTCCAGAAAATGTATTCATCTAGAAGTTTAACAAGACCACAAATGGATCTAACACTAGCCTTGAGGAAAATTAGAGTATCATCTACAAACATCAAGTGTGATATCAACGTATGATTCATTATCCTTAGATAAGGAATAATTACACTCATGGATCATTTTTTATTAATATGATGAATCTGAAAATATTACAAGAGAATAAAGATAGCCAGAGAGATAGGGTCCCCATGTCTCAGACCGTGAGTTGTCTTGAATAAACCATTTGTTTTACCCATTTATGAATCTATTATCTAGGTGAAGCTAATACATCTAGACAGAATATCAATAGTCCAAGGATATAAGCCCATACATTTAAAAACCATGATGATAAACCCACATTCCATTCTATCATAATATTTGTACATATCAAGTTTCAAATCTATATTTGAACCTTTCCATTTGAAGTTGATGTCATGAAACATCTCATGAGATAACACAACCTCTCTATGGATAGAAAGACATATAAAAAAACTGTGGTTATCTAAGGAAACCAAACGAGAAACAAAAACTAAGAGGTGATAATCGAGGATACATGATAAGTTTTTACTGGGTGAATTAAACGTACTCATCGTCCTATAGTCACAAATGGAGGATAGGATTTTATTCTTGGGAATAGTAATAAAAGTAGGAGAACCAGCCACCCTTAGAATAAAACTACCTTGAAATAAATCTTGAATGGAAAAAATAATCTCAATATAACTACCTCCCAAGAAATCCTATAGAACGACCCTAGAAAACCATCAAGACCTGAAGCACTTTTCACATTACGTTTCATCATAAAATCATGAATCTATTTCTCATCAGTAATAGCCTCCATCGTTATATTGTTCAGGTTTGGCATCATATTCAGAATCTCCTAAAACAAATCTACATTTCCACTAGGATAACCATTCACCATATTCTGATTTGGATCAGCAAGTAATTTTTTAAATAAGAAAAAATCAATGGACCCAACCACATCCTTACATCCTGAGAAAAAACCATCATCAAGAAGAATATTCAGCTTAACCATCCTCCTCTATTATTTTATACATTATTGGAAATAAGATGAATTTTTATCTTCTTCATGAATCCATTTTACACTTGCACATTCAGATTTAATGCACTCTTGTTTCAGGATAAGATCATCCATATCATTTTTCAAACCCGTATGGTATTCATATGAGGAATATTTTTTCCCATTCACGTAAATTGTGCTTGAGACATCTCACCATACTATGGATAGCTACCCAAGAATATCCATGAAACATTTCCTAACTGCTACCTTTGAAAATCTAAAGATAATCAAGCATATCATTCCAATTCTCACAAAACTAAAAATGATCTTTTCCTACCTATATGGTAGATAAGGATACTAAAATAGAAGAATGTTTTGATATCCAATGAACAAGAAGATCCACTTTCCCATTAGAGATCTTATAAACATTATAGACATTTTCCAGACACCGATCTTGTATACTCCAACAGCAATTACTTCCCTTCTGATTATTGTACCCCATGAAACAAAAAAGAGAGTATCCCAAATCAATAAGACCCTTTACTTCCATGAACTGAACAAAACTCCTGCTAGCCAAATGAAGAAATTCACCCCACCCCTTCTTCTCACCCAGCTCAGCAATAACATTAATGTATCCACCAACAATCTAAGGAAGATCCTACTAATCAAAAATATTCATGATCGGCCAAAAATGTTCCCAAATTTGAACCTCAGAATTCCCATTAACAAAATATATAAAAAGAATTTCCACACATGTGTTGATTTTCACCATAATGTATTGATCACCAGGTTAAACTAAATCCACTGACACATATTTATTCAAGCAACCCCATATATAGTGATTATCTAGGTATGCATGCAACCCTTCTTGAATTCTCAGATGACATGAAAAATCATTAATCCTACTCAAGTTATTATAGTGATCTAGAATAACAACAACACACAACTTATGCATTATAATTTCTGTGACTATGAAATCAGTATTCACCTGTGCACCAAATCCATGAACATTATTTATAATAATCAGAATCTTGCAATAAGCTAAGCTAGGAATTGGCCACAACCATCTTGGTCAGACTTGAATAGGATTCTATATAATCTTTAATATACAAAAGATTCACCATAGTAAAAACTCCAGTATCAGCAGGCATAGTAGGCTTGACAGGATAAGAAAAAAATGAAAAACCTCGATCGATATCCCCTTCCACATTGTTTAGGTATTTATCAAGGTTCAGATTTTTCGAAATTACTTCCTTGAATACTCCTGAGATTCCTTGAGAAGTTGGTATAGTTTGATGTGAAGGCCCATACCATCTCCCTTTAATTTTAATCAATGGTTCTCTATGCATTTCTTTGAAAATAACTAGAGACCTATTTTCCATACCAATATCAACCAGAGAGGTCTCAGAAGATACAGGTTTGGATACCGAATATATGCATCTAAAAGGACCTGCTAAGGAAAAGTACCTTTTTACCGAACCCTCCCAAGACATTCTAAAGACATGTGGATTCAGAAAACAATCAATGATCATTAGTGATAAATAAAAATTAGGTGCTTCCTCATTATATAGGGAAATAATACCAATCACAGATAATATCTTAGATTTTCAAAAATACTCATTATAGCAAGTAATTGATATTATATGAAAATTAATGGCAGTTGAATCATCATTAGACCGGTTTACCTGATCATTAGTAACACCATCGTATATAATGTCATTTCTAACTAGATCATCATCCGATGTAACACCCCTTTTAACAATAGTCTACAAACACATCCCATTATGAGTAGATTTTCTGTATATCTTTACCAAATGTCCTTTCAAATAGCAATGAGAACAATACCTGGGAAAAACTGGGAAAACAATATCTTGATTCCAATAAAGTGATACCTTCACTTTCTAGAAGATCCTTTACAAAATCAACAATGAGAAGCCTAGTTCAACATAGATCTATACATTTGATAAATCTTCATTCACCTAGAATATCTATCCAAACATAGAAATCCCCCAAAAGAATCCCCAAAATCTTTGAAAGAAGAAATGTTATGCATAGGTAAAGGGAAACATAGCAGGGATATCCACACCACCGCAAAAGTACTTTCCTTCCCCTTATGTACATCAAGAGAGAAATGTGATAGGTTTAACCTCCATCATTTCATGTTACGAGAAGAATATCACCGTGAGTTCAAAAAATCACATTCATAAGAATAAGAAAAACAAAAAGATTATCAGTGATGTGGAAAAATTTGGAAAGGATCATAATGACCCTATGATTTTTTGAATTTCTTGAAGATCAAAATCGGTGGATTTTCTGATCAAAACCAAGAAACAGGATTCCATTTAAAACGACCAACTGCCTCAACATAATCCAAAAATGGATATTAAATTGAAAATTTGAAGGCATCTCAACAAATTGATGGAAAAAGGATGGATCTTCGGAATGATAGAAAAACATGAACCCTATGATGACCCACAAAGTACATCATTCAGCAATTTGATACCAATATTAGAAGACAACTAAGAGAAGACCCTATGAGAGAAAGAATTCACATCAGGAGAACCTTCAAAATTTCACCTAAGTGAAGGATCAGGATGAGTTGTTTAATAATCGATAGATGAAGGAACAGAATCCAAAAGCAAAGAAACCCTATTCGAACGAGGAACTGCAAGAGAACAAAACAAAGTTCGAGATTCCGGCACATAGGGCATGTTCACTGGTACCATGTTGTACCCTTTGGACTCTCTTATCGTAACCTATTTCTTATAGAGGAACACTTCTCAAGTATAAGTCTTCGGTTTTATCCTGATTAGAATAAAACTAGAAAACAAATAAACAACAAGATTATAGGGAATATAAGCCTACATCAAAATAACAATTTTGAGAGGAAGATAAATAATGAAACTTTCAAGAGGAATCGAGAATCACTAATGGAAATTTAATGAGATCAACAGTGTTTGAAATGAAGTTCATGTGTATTATTGATCTTTGAACCTTGGTAGATGGGGGAAGAGAGAAAATGGGAGGAATATGGTCATTTTCTACTAGAATAAATAATAAAAGGTGGTATTAATCATATAATAACATAAGGTAAACCAGTAAATTAAATCCTTTTAACTAGGTATCATTGGTTAAAAATTTAGTTGGAAAAATTTTGCACCAAATGTGCACTAGACACTATCCAATGAGGGATCCTTCATGATTCATGTCAATGTTTTTCAAAAACTGTGTGAAAAACATCTGATTATCCACTTCAAAAAAACGTTCGGTTTCTATATAGTAGTATTCCCTAGGTCACAATGTTCATGAAAATTTTTTGGTCCACTAATACCCCTGAAATTACCCCATAGTTACGGATTTATTGAAGACTAGGCAGCACAGTTTCTAAAAAATATGTGACCTAATGTTCTCTTCCACCGGCCATGTTTCTGATCTCTAAAAAATCCTTGTACATCCTTTTTCCCTCTATAGCCTCAATAAACATTCATATTTGGTCAGTCCAAAAGAAATCAGGGAAATATTAATGTATTTTTACCTCATATAAAACTCAATTTCTTACATTATTAAACCCTTAAAGGAACATATCCTAGAGTTACCCTTCAATGCACAGTAAAACACTATCATAGAATAACTCTAGAAACTAAGCACGGATGTCAGCCTACTAATCCAATGTCTTGTCATGTACCAATCCACGCTTCAATAAAACCCTTAATAAATGGGTGGACCGACCTATGAAATCCTGTGTGATCCAACCAATGATGCATATGGGATACTGCACAAAATATGAATCAAATTTTAATTTCACATCCTTAGGATCCAAAATATGAGATGGTTCAGCATGTTATTTGTGAACATGTGATATATGGAAGACATCATGCATGAAATGGTAATTATTTAGTAATATTCACTGGTATACTACATGTTCAAATCTCTCCAATGTCTCAAAATTCCTGAAAAATCTATGTGATTACTTCACCTTCCTCAATATCCATTTATTCCCAAGACAGGGTTATACCCTCAATAATACACCATCCCTGAACTCAAATTCTAATTTTTTGTGATGGTGATTGGCATTTAGTTTATTCATAGATTGAGCAGTATGCATAATATTTTTGATCATATTTACCTTATCAGATGTCCCCTATATATGATGATGGCATTGTAGCACTACCTCTCCTACCTCAATCTAGAACTGGGAGAAATAGTATGATCTAAGATAAAATTACTCATATAGAGACATAAAAATAAAATTTTTAAAGATATTACTATTAGGAAAAAAATAATTGGGATATACTCCTCCCAAGAGCCAACAAACTCAGGGACTCATTCTTAGAAAATTTCCTCCATATAATTAATCTTCTGTTCAGACTGGCCATCAGCCTGAGTGTGAAAAGTTATACTCAGAAGTACCAGTGTATCAAAATATATCAATAAATTCTTATATAACATAGATGTGAAATGATAATAACTATCTAAAATTATAGCTTGGGGGACACCATGTAGCCAAAGAATCTCACAGAAATAAATTCTTCCAAACTCATCAGTACAGATCATCTCTTGGAAATGATAAAAGTGGGATACATTTATCTGTACATACATAACTATGAAAACCACTTCACTACCTTGAGGTGACATTGATAATGAAACCAAAAATTCCATTTAAAAATCTTCTAATTTACATCCCATGACTGGTAATGGATGTAATAATCGAATAGGTCACTAGTAATCTACATTCACCTACTAATAGGTGGAACACATAGTGATAAAACCTGTTATCTACCCTTTCATCCCATACAAAAAATAAGGGTGACTCATATCAAGACACATCTCATTGATTCTTGGATTAACATTACACTAAGAATAATGTGAATATCTCATGTGTTCTTATAACATATACATATTAAACCATATACACATTTGTACACATTGAAATTCCTCTCCATCAATGGACCAATTTGAAGGTAGGTCCACAAATTTAGTATCTGAAAAAAAAAATCATCTGCACTCAATCAATAAGTTAAGAGGCAATTTACAGCAATGCCTGTACAAAATATTCTTGATTTTCCAAAACCTCTATCTAAATCTCATAAAATAATTCCATAAGCTTCAACTCACTATTAGACTCCAAAACGATAGGTTTTTTACTCAATCTTATAGAACGGGTTATATTATTACCATTCCCATTAATATAATCATGTTGAATGTTTATGGACATTTGGTATTCAACCCACCTTAGTTTCATAAGATTCTGTTGGGTCTACATAAATATATACTTGTAGATATTTTAATATTTAAACCCTATAAGAGGATCCCACAATAGGTAATGTCTCCAACAACACAAATCATGAACAACCTCTTCAAAATTAAGATCATGCATTGGGTAATTAACCACAGGTGACCTCAGATACCATAAACCATATGAAAATACATGATTTTCCTACATCAGAACTACTCCTAGAAAAATACTTGATGTATCACTATACACTATATTGCTTTTTCTCAGCATTGGCTTGATGGGGATCAGTACAGAATCTAATATCCCTTTCAGGTCATGGAATATTTTCTCATATTTTTTTAACCATATAAACATCACATTGTTCCTAGTCATTCCAATAATATGTGATGCTAAGAATGATATGTCATGTATTGAAGAATTGTAATAACTATTTAGCCCTATTAAAATTATTATATTGAAGAACATATTGGGTTATATCTAGGTAACTACATCTATCACATTCTACTGGTCAACTAAAACACCTACTTATGAGATAATATGACCTTTGATGTGAACCATATCAATCCATAAGTGGCATTTACATAGATTAGCATACTGTTAGTTCTCTATCAGAGTATTCAAAATGATATCAAGATGTGTGGAATGGTTGATTCGAATATGAGAGTACAACATGATGTACGCTTTGAATACAAACACGAAAATCCAAATAAAAATGGAATCCCCAATTCATCAAAGCCATGTAAAACAAATGAATCCTCATAATACTGAATAACATAACCATATTCTCATAAAAAATATACCCAATATAGAGAGTCATAAATGGTATTTTATGATTCCTAACATGCACATAGTGATATCATGATCAAAAATAAATATTTGATAAAATTATCTCTCCTCTAATATTTTTTAAGATATTATGATTAAAAATTAATAGATACTGGTTCTTTACAGTAATCTGATTTAACATTCAGTAATCCATACTCTACATGGGGGTTCCATCCATCTACTTAGTGAAAAGGACTAGTGAACCCTTGGGAGAGTACTAGGCCACATAAATAACTTGGCTTCCAAATATTTATGTTGAGTCTTGATTGCTAAAGAAATGTTGTAGACATCCTATAATGAATAATGGATACTAATGAACCTCCATTCACTAGATCAATATTAAACTCTACCTCTCTCTCAGTATGTAGTCTTGGAATTTTTTCTTGTGAAAACAACCAAAAAACGATCGATTAAAGGAGATAATTTAGTTGAATTTAATTTTTTATTATCCTTGTAAAATCAAAAATAATGGGAAGTCACACCACCTAGATGAAAATGATCAAGACAAACTCTACCTGGCAAATCATCCCACTCAGCCTTGTGAATATTAATACCTCTATCTCATGAGGTGAAGAAACACACCAAGTGATCATAATCTACATATGAATGATAATAGATCAATAGGTCTATCCTGATAATGAAATAAAATACCTTCATCTTAAGGATGAAGAGGTCCAACAAGAAAAAATGGATTCATACCTCAAGGGGGATTTCATGTACTAGTTTTCTCTATATGAACTTATACCTAAAGGGTTATCTATTTTCATTACTCTACTCATGTTATCAATATGAATCTATGGATCTATATAGTATCCATAGATATAAAGGATTTTTAATCACCCGTGTCAAATAAAAAAGGTAGAATTGTAGAAGCTATTAAAATTTTACCTGGAAATGAAGATGGGATTAAACTTTACTCCACCAGTATTGGCTATCCTAAATAAACTTTTCCTGATCCATAACCCTATGATACAACCTTACTTTTTTATTTAGGTTCCCTCTACTAGTGATAATTATTTGATGCTTATCTACCTTATCTGTAACCTCCTCCTCTGTATGTATGGTTGGTAGTACTCCAGATATCATCTTGGATTTGTGATTTTGATCGATATCATAAAGGTGGAGTTGATATGGATTATCTCCCACTATGCACTGATGAGAATGTCCTTTTGAAATTTGGAAGATTACCTAATATGAAAACCCTAAATACTCAATGGGGTCTCTAGGAAACTAGCGGATTCTTAGTTTGAGGAATGCCATACAAGAAAAAAGCCACATAAATATTAGTAGGTATCACAATTCTACAAATTATCACATGTGTTATCTCAAATCGTTACTTCTAACCACAAGTCGAACAAGTAACATGAACTGATTCTGAACCACTCAATCTCCAATTGTTAGTTTCCCTCAGTTTAGGATTAGTGAATGGATCCTTGTTAACTATGTTTGGTATAGTATTCAGTAATAAATGATCACTTGATAATGAATAGGATTTATGAGGCCATCCTCAAATCTTTTTGCTTTCACTGGTTGATCAATATTATTATTAGGTGAAAATAATTGAAGATTTATAAAAAACCTGTGGAGTCAATAATGAAAATTTTCCCAAATAAATGTTTATAAACAACCTATCATGATCAGCCATCAAGTTCTATGGTAAAAAATAATCAAATAATCTTGATCGAAAATCCCTTAAAATCAATTTTTAATAATGACCTTATTGGTACTGAATATCCCACTAATGTATAGAAAATTCCCAAAGAATATACATATATAGATTCACTATCCTATTATTATTTTTATCACTATTTTTTATGATATATAATACTTTATCTAGTAATAACTTTGTATCCTTAGGACCACTATCCCTTAAAATGTAGGCGGATGCTGCAACTATAACTCTAGCGTCAACTCTCTCATATAATGGGAAGGTCACATAGCTCCCTTAATATTGTTCATAATCCATAGAAACTCCTCTCAAAATTGGAAATCATCTCCCACTTCAGTGACAACATTTAATTCCATATGTGACACTATTAGTGGTTTCATAGGTGGCTCAAGTCCCCCCACCTTCAAAACATAGTTGTCACCATCCACATCAAGTAAGGCTAGAGGAAATCATGCTAGAATAGATATAAAAATTTCTAGAACAAACCTCATATATGTTTAAATCAAGTTAAATATCATTGGTACTTTAATATGATAGGTATGAGCCTTCTTATGTAACAGTAACACCCCTCTTCCTTCTCATAAAGACTGGTCTATATGATATGAATAATCTAATAAATATACTATACTTAGTTATTCCTCCAATCCACGTGTCCCACCTACAATCCACCATGCTACAATGCATCCTATCTTCCATGTCGACCCCCCACGTACAACCATCACTGTCACTCTATTCCTCTTCACTATGATGATACCCTATGTTTCTCCTCCCCATTCATGCGTTCTTCCTTCACCTCCACCTTCTCCACCTTTACATATGATTCCCCTATCGCTTCCCTAGGGTTTCCACATAGTGAAGTAGCTGTACTGACCCTACCACCATGCGGTGGGTCTCCTCCATTCCGGATGCGATCAGCACTAGCTATCCACCCATGGACCAGCTTCCTCCCTCAGTAGCTTTCTCCTTACTAATGCCACTTGTGACGAGCCCCAACACCCCATCATATTTCCTTCCCCTCCTCATTCAGTAGACAATACGCAAGGCCTCCTCTGGATGAGAACCCACTACACATTGCCCACCCGCACTTCTATTTCTACTTAGAAATATCCTGACTTATGAGTCCCCACTCCTGATCCTACCTCCTTCTCCACGACCAACCCTAGATCTAGATGTCCCAAGCCTCTTCTGGTGGCATATTAGTGGGATGATGTGGGCCAGCGGGCGACCAACGGAGGCACCTCCCTTCGTCACACTAGCAACCTACATGCCTCCACAGTAGAGGTGACCAACTACCCACCGACAACTTTGGTTTCTGCATCCTAGAGCTGGATCTTGCCAATGTGTGCACCCAACCAGTAGTATCGAATGCCTTCGGAAACCCCCCATGCATGTTAACCCTTTAAACAGAACTGATATGCCCCTTAAGTGGTTGATGCGGGTTTTCCCCTTAAGTCCATTTCATGAATGCTTTGTATGACAGGGGGTTCGCTTTATCAAGAGTAGTGAATGAGAAATTGATGGCTCAGTTGAAGTTGATACTTCAAAATCATGGAATTCATTTTATGTAAGAAGATCCTATCAGTAATATTATTTGTTTTTTCCTTTCTGGATTTAGTCTTGCTTTTCATTTTTGGAAACGTGGGATGGCTCTCTGCATAGAAGTGAATTTGTGGCTTGGAGTCGTATCCATTCAATGTTTTATTTTCATTATTTTTCAAATACAACATTTTGTTTCCCTTTATTTAGCCTCCTGGTGCCATTATAGTCTCGTGGTCTATTAGCATAACCTTCAAGTCTCCATCATGAATAGATTTTAATGGAATTATGTCATTTTTTGTTTCAATAGAAGAGGTATTTTTATTTATATCATATTATATGAATTATATAAATTTATTCAACATATTGTTTGTTATTTGTTCAAGGCAGTGTCATTAGATCCATTCCATGTCATGATCATTTGTGTGTGTGTAAATGTTTCTACTTTTTTAAGACTGTATAATATTCCCATGTCAGTTATTTCATCCGAATCACCACTCCATAACATTAATGTTACAATTTAGTATATTGTTCTATGCTTTTAAAGTTTTGTTATTTCTATAGTTTAATATTGGTTAATTATATTACATAGTTTTCCTATAGGTGTTGGAATATTTAAGTGTTCTCCCTCAATGAGATTAATAACTTCATTGAATGGTACTCTTTTTTTATCCTTTGATTCTTATTTCTCATTACTGAAGACTCATCTCTTTGTTAGTTAATTATAAATTTTTTACACTACATTCTGCATTGTCGTTCAATAGTGATACATGTTTTAATTTTTCGATTCCTTTTCAACAGTGAAATCTTAATGATTTAATTTTACATTATATAATTTTCATCAGATTTCAAAATTTGTTGAGTAGTTTGCTTCATATGGAAGTGGTTTTGAATCTTGATGTAGTTTATATTATATCCTGATTACTAATGAAAGTATCACTGACATGATACCAAAATTTCCAATTCATTTTCAACACTTAATCAATATTCTAAAACTACATGAATTTTCTTGATATCTACTCATTTCAAGGATATAATGGTACCATAATTTCTTCTAAATGCATTTCACGACTTTAAAACTCATTCTTTAAAGGTAAAAAAGTGTAATATATGAAATGAAACTCTTTTATAATATAGAAAATAGATTTATAATTTTCCTTTAAATAATTTTATTTATATTCTTCTATTTATTCATTTACATTCATTTTATTCTCACAATGCACTACTTTTTTTTCTATTGTCAACAAGAAATTATGTTGATCATATCAGTGGAATTGTAGAGTTATGTGAATTCAAGAAGCATTCAATATTTTCAGCCATCATAAATAGAGGATGACATATATTTTCCTGAAGGAAATTGATCGAGGGATTCAATTTTACCATCCAAAAATCTATTCTCTTTGATTTAAATAACAATATTCTCCAATATTTGGTTTTGTTTTCATTCAATGAAACTCTTTCCATTATTTATAAAACAAAAATATAGATTAAAATATTCATATAGAAATGCTAAGGCTCTGAAATTTTCATTTGACATAGTAGTGGTTGATTTTATATTCATATTAATTCCTTATTATTATGAAATTATTGAACTATTTACTATTTATGGAATACGTTTTGAATATCAAGGGAGATGATATTACAGCCTGATTACCAGAGAAATTTTAAATGATGTGATGTGGGCAGGTAAATGTCCAAATCTCTTTCAACACGTAATCCATGTTTTTAAGGTACATGAAACTTCTTCAGATATACTAATCTAAAGCAGATAACGGAACCATTGATGGTCACGGTGGTCAGAGCATTATCATCCATGTACTATTGTGTTCACAGTCTGTGAATTACAATTTTTTACAACTTGTTGAATTAATTTGTTTTGGTGATGATATTATTCAAAATTTAACATTTTATTGCATTTAATCTATAATTATCCTTCTTGGGAAAAATTATTTTTACTGTTTGTAAAATTACCACCTATAGAATAATTGTAGAAAAAATATCTTGAAATTATTACCACCCAAAATTTTTTCTCATGTTTTTCGATTTCTTTTTTCTGTAATCTACCATTCATCATTGAATGAAATAAATGTATTGGATGAAAGCATTGGTCCAGTGACATGTACTGAAAATGATATATACTGTGAGAATTAGATGGAAATATCTTGCAATGGGTGCAACTATCTTAAACGACAGGTTCCACTAATATATGTAATTGTAATTCACTATTTATTCAGTGAAATATGCTAAACAATTTTTTGAAGGATTTATATAATACACATTTTAATATACTTTTTTTAAAATGTATGTTGCAACACATACATTTCATCTCCTTCTTTCCAATTTTTAAATTTCCTCCTTTATATACTCTTTAAATAAAATTATGATGGTAGTAGGTACAATTTCTCACAAATTCTAAAAATTCATTTATAAAAATATAACTGAAATATCATTGAAGTAAATATTTTATCCTTATTTCATATCAGAATCAGAATAATTGATCTTTACAACTATTTTGTTGAACTAATGTTATTTTCGTTAAATAAACCGTGTAGAATTGATCCACTCAGAAATATATATATATATTATTGATTGAATATTATTTTTATTGCAAGTTTATGATTCAAAATTATGAATTTTATCTCATTTCCAAATGTTTGGTTCAGTTTACCTTATTTTTTAAATTCATTAAATCATATTATGAATTTAGAATCATTATTTATGAAAATAGAACTACCATTGCATTGACTTAATTATTTTATCCTTATTTCATATCAGCATTAGAACAGTGGATATTTACAACTATTTTGTAGCACTAATGCTGGGTTCGTTAAATCAATCATGTATAATTCATTCACATATGTATATATATGTATTATTGATTGAAACTTATTTTTATTGCAAGTTTATAATTGAAAAATATGCATTTTTTCTCATTTCAATATGTTTGGTTCATTTTACCTTATTTTTTATATTCATTAAATCATATTATAAATTTAGAATAATTAGATATAAATCACTCTCCTGGTTGTCCAATGAAATGAAGTGCCAATAGACACCCTTCTCATCCACCTCTCGGTTACTCCATCCCTCAATGGTCCTCTGTCATGCGCATCCAAACTTTACCAAGAATCAAGCTCATCAAGTGGTGATCTCGAGCTCATATGTGACCCGTTGTGATTCCCAAGCCCTGCTGATCACCCAGGCCATACATCAATGCCCAGGAAGAAACTAACTTCCATTCACACAATCTGCACCAATAATATATTACTATTATGATTTTTAAAAGCATTGTAATCACTTATTAATATCATGTTAAATATTTTTCCGTAAAAAACCATGTTATCATAAGTGTTACTTGATATATAGGTTCAGTTGTGTTTTTTTTATTTAAATAAATTTTATTCCTTATATATTGTTATACATCTTTTCAATTTTATTTTTCCAAAATCTCATCTGATATTTTAAAGATGTATATATTTTGTTCAATTGTATTACAATAATAAGTATCACTATTTTTTTATTTTAACATATTGAATATTCATGTTCATTATTAATATTAAAATATATAATGGTATTCTTAAAAATAATCATTGAAAAGTTCATCGTGCGACCACTTAAGCATTATGATGTAAGAATTGTAGCAACAATGTGATCATTACAACAATGTTGTCCCCCTCACAAGAAATCACTTTATAGTCATTATCTTTTACAAATTTTTGTCATTAGGATGTGGGGAGGATTTTATCAATTCTACTGATAAATGAGGATGTGAGTACTGCAACAATGACTCATAAGCACTTATGTTAGGCTATTATACTAAAAATAGGGATGTCCCTCGCACTGTGTGACTACGAAGTGCACCACACATGCTCTAAAAACAGTACCCATTGTTACTTTTATCATCCATGTTTTTTCAATGAAATCATTCTCTATAGACATGTTCATATGAGTCCTTATTTTCAAAAAAAATTGTAATATGTTAGTATCACAATTTCAATTTTCATGAATCAATATTAACATTTACTATTTCTTATTAAAAATTTATGATGCATCATTTTTCTGATTTCTCCATGGTGAAAATAATGTTTCATTATTTTTGATATTTAATTCATGATACATAATTATTTTTTTCATCTTTATACACAAATTTTTTTTCTTTTTCCATCCTTTTCATATATAACTTATCATACATGTTCTTATTTTTCATTTATTTTATTTATTATATATAATTAATATTTTAATTGTAACATATTTTTAACTAATTTTTATTATTAACTACTCAAACTATTAATACACTTTTGAAAATTATATTTGAGTTATAACATCGTGTGTGTGCACAGGCGGGGTACTTGTTATATATAACCTAATAGATGCTACCTACTTTCCACTACCATGCTTGGGTCTGAGTATTAATCTATGTTATAAGTCCATGGTTTAGATATATAGATTTTAAATTGTGATTTATAGTGTAAAAAGTTATCGAATTGAAATTAGAATCCTTATTTAACCATGGACATTAAATTTTCAAATTAAATTTCACATAATTTAAATCATATATATATATATATAGAATTTCCCATTAAAAGGTTGAAATATATGGATAAAAACATTTAATTTATAAGGGTCCATACACCTTTTAAATTTATGTGTGGTATCCATTTAATATAAACCACTCACTTATAAATCCCATATATGAAATGTTAGTACAATTCAGGGATAAAAAATAAGACGCAAGATAGGATTCAAGTGATGCACATAGTAAGTAAAAGTGTTATGGCATAATTCAGGACTTATAAATCCTATAAGGTCACTAAAATGATTCATTATCATGGTTCTTTACTATATCAGGATAAGGATAAAACAAATCCCTAAATCCTAACAACAAACATCATACATCATGTGCATCACCCAAGAGTGGAATCAAATCATCTATAACTAGCTCAAGACTGAAAATAATATAGAGTCAAAGGTAATTTGATTTTTTCTGATACGTGGGTTAACAACTCCTAGGGAAAACTCATAACAAAATTTTGAAACTATCTTAATCACATATAATGAATTCCAAATTAATAAGATAAATGAAAAATAAAATGCTCTAATAACACTTTGTGATGTCCTGAATCGGATTCCATTAAATGGTTATTAGAGCCAGTGGTCCGCATGGACTCATTCACACCTCCTGTTGTGCCGGAATCTACCAACTAGTAGTGTCATTCCAAGGTGTTGTAGTGGGAAGAATATACCCTCAAGATCAATGTAGCACATCAGTGAAGTAAATAGAAAAATAGTGAGATGATAATAAATAAAAACTAAATATCACAAGGTAAAGCATCCAATGGTAATAAATAACCAACAACAACAATAACATCTAGTATCTTATTACAAATTATGGTATTTCATGTATCAATCAAAATTAATCTAGAACGCATTGAAAAATGAATATGATATTGTTTTTATATCAAAAAATACCAAATAGCCTCTCTCTCCAATAGAATCATGTTCCATATCTCTATCCTTTTCTTCCACACTCTGTTACTATAATCAAATCAAGTATCAATAATTGGGAGATTGTTCCATCCCTACCTACATCAACTTTATTTTTCTATGTATCACATATAACTTGAATATGGTGTGAGATAAACTCAGTAGTCCACAACCAATGTTTTATATAAATACCCAATCAGCACATATAAAATGAGAAGTGTCTAAATATAATGATAATAAATAATAAAAATTGTAAATGGTAAGATCTGGCTCTTGAATGATATAAGTCTGATGATACCTGCTTCGGCTCATGTCAGATAATCTCTAAACAAGTACCCATATATATATAAAAATATATAGTCTATATACATAGTTACTTATATAGACTTATATATTCCTACTTATAATATCTTATAACAAATTCATAACTCAAGAATCGATGTGTTATAGCATTATTATAACAATTGTCAAGGGACGCAATGCCCAATATCATAAGAATAAGGCATTCCATGCATGGTATCATATAAATAAGGGATGTAATGTCTAGTATCATAATTTTTTTCCATTCCCAAATCATATTCATAATGGTCTCTATGCCCGAATCAACATAAATCGTATGAGTTGTAATGCACATTTATATAAAAGGGTCACCATTCCCATGCATCATAATTAATAAGTCTCTTCATGAAGAAGTATCACAAGTGTAGGTGATTCCATGGAAAAATCATATTAATAGGGTCATCATGCTTCATTAATTATAGGGTTTTCATGCACAAATAATAATAGGGTCTCTATGCCTCTATTAGGTTTGTTATAACCCGGTAGGGTTTGCATTCCCATATATTACAGTAAGGGTTTTCACTCCCATATATGAAAGTAAGGCTTGTTATTTCCATTATCATAATAATGATATGTATCCAAACTATTTGATAAGAGTCAATAGATCATTCATAATTAAATATAATTTCACTTTAATAAGGGAATAAATATTATTTTATATGATCATGTGATACGTTCACACAACTCAATTCCATTTTATTTACTACAAATTGGTAAGTAGGTCAGTCCTATTATACCATAATAGTTATCCATTTAATCTATGATATCACAATTTAGAAGTCATACTAGACACATTAATGGGTATTTGGGTTACATGGCCATAAATTTCAAATCGTCATAATATAGTCACACCCAAATGGATGAAAAAAATTGATGTTGATGACCTCAAATGTCCCAAGGAATCTCAATAATTCATTAGGATCAATAACAAGGAAACCAATTAAAGTCATATTAATTTTAGAGGCGAAACACTGTGAAACCAGCATGTAACACAAAACACATATTATAAATAATATAAAATTCAAGGGAAAAGTTCTTGAACTAATGCCTTATGACATTAAAAGATCACTCATCTAGTATCAGTCTTGATTTTGTACAGGTTATAAAAAATGGAAAAATATATGAATTCCCTTAAAAGTGAATATGATACTGCATCAAAATAACTCCATCAACATGAATAAAAACGACAAATGATATAATAGGACTAGATAACTCACTCGGATGAATATAATGAGAGTGACGATGTTCTAATCGAAGTCCATATGGATTATTTATCAATGAACCTATATTACGTGATGAAGAGATGAAATAGGATGATGGAGGTGGTCATCTATTATAATGATGAAATAAAAGAGAAATTTTAATTGTATAATTCTCTAAAAAATAAATAAGACACACTTTTTATCTGATTTCAATGGATTTTACACACTTTTGGACAACCGTGCCCCAACCATATTCTAGGAACTATCCAAAGATGGATCCCCACATAGTTCACATGCATGGTTTTGGAAACTAAGCACAAACATTATGATTTTACTGTACTAAAAATTGTATTGTTTCATCATAGAAATGGTCATTGGGTATCACTATAAGGTAAATATGTTCGGCCCACTACAACCCATAGAAACACCCCCTAAAGGATTGGAAACTTTGAGGACTATGCCACATGGTTTTGACTATCAATTTAGCCATGTGATCTCATCAATTGTTCATGGTTTCTTACTCAAAACCCCCTGAAAATCCCAGTATCCTCTATGTCCTCACATAGAATAAAAATTAACTAAAAATCATATAATTAGACAAAAAATTAATGGAATTGTGACTCACATGAAAATTAGGTTCTAAAATATATAAGGATTTATATTGGGCCATTTCCATACTCAGGTGGAAGATGTTATTATTTTGGAACTTAGTAATGAGATATGTTAATTACATACTCCATTAAATTTTATTGAGAGGGATCGTATTATATCCTTCAGTGTATGAATGATCCTATAATTTTTGAAATTAGTTTGGGGATGATATGTAATACTAAAATTCAATTCATTATTCTTATCATGTTGGGGAAATAATTAGAATTTATAGGTGAAACTTGGATCGCAATTAGATAAAACTGAAATAGTTTCCCCATATAGCCTCACCCCTTCCATTAAATATATCATGGAATGTTATTTATGTGATAAATAATCCTGAATAGTTATGAAGTTCACAGTCTTTTTGTGTTGATCCCCAAAACCCATGTCACATTTATTCCTTTTAATGCCTCTAGAAGACTAGTGACAAAGTCCATGGGGATGTTCTCTAATTTATTTTTTAGTATCATAAATTGTTTAATAATTCACTTATACCTCTATTGTTTGGAATTAAATTTATGGCTTTCAATTCAGTTTGAGATATTCCCTACATTTTACTTCGTCATGTTTTCCAACCAGAGGAGCCCTCAAAGATCATGTTACATCATGGTACATTCAAGATGGATTAAGATATATGAGCTATTTATATTATACTATAGTTATTTATTTATCTTAGGTGGTGAATAAAAATGTATTCTACTTCCAACAGAAATCAAACTGTCATCCTCAATTTCTAATTAAATAATCTTCTGTAACATTAATGATTTCAAATATGATTGTGGCACTAATTAATCCTTTAATGCCTTTCTATACTTCTATCATATTGATGGTTGAGAAATAATTTGGGAAAGGTGACAATTATTCTCTTCCATTATGATTTATTTGTCCATACTTTGTATAATCATGTAGATATGGTCTTTCTCAATCAACATCAAAAAAATAGTATCATGTTTTTTATACTCATAGCATCAAGTACCTTATCAAACATAACAACATTGTTGTGAATAGATAAATCATATTCATTGATCATCTTTAACCATATCTACTAAAAAAGGTTGATCTCATTTGATAAAAAATAATATATATAAATCTTTTAATCTGCATATATTTCTAACTTCTCATCATAGAGGTAGTTTCACCAAATCTTCAAGCTAAATATCGCAGCTGCTAACTCAAGATCATGCATGAGTAGGTTTTTCCCATGGATGTTCAACTATAATAAGAACTAGGATATCATATTATCATTAATCATGAGTACACAACCCAAGACATACATTAAATAATTCTTGTATATAACAGCATCGTCTTTACATAATGTTTTTGTGATTAATGGTGGTATGATTAACCACTTCTTGAGCTCATTAATCATTTCATAAAATTAATATATCTATAAATGCATTACACCCCTTCATGTAAATATTTTAGGGTGATAGAAAATCCTAGGAAATTTCATTGAAAATAATTTTAGTATTGAGATTAACCATGAAAATAATGTATTTCATTGACACTTGAGAGTATGTTTCATTCATAAATTGCCATTGTATTTTAAGGTTCCATAGTAATTACCTTCCTTATGATCACAGTCGTCATGTATGTGACTTTAGAAATAAAAAATCCACCCATTCAAAACATAGAGTACATATTATCCTTTTTTACTACTTCGAGAACAATCTAGAGATGCTCTTTTAGTTCTTACTTGATCATGTATTAAATTAGAATATCAACAGTCAAGACTACCGAAAAGAATTCAAGGTAGTTTCTAAGGACTCTATTAATAAAATCCATAAAAATTATAGGGTTTTTAGTATTTAAGAATGGTGTTACTATGAACTAGAAGTGTACATACCATTATGTATGGTTGAATTCTAAATATCATCATTATTTACCTTAAACTGGTGATATCCATGAAAATGATCCACCTTTCAAAACTATTGATATTTTGAAAATTGATTCAAAAATTCATTAATTATTGGATAGAGATAAGTATTATTTATGGTGAAATTATTTAACACTATAAAATTCATTAACATATACATTGATCATTACATTCTCTTAATAAAGGTCATCAGCGCTCCCCAAGCTGATTTACAAGGATTTATGACCCATTTTTCAGAATGACCTGAATTCCTTCATTTTTTTATTCTGAAAATTCAACTTTAAAGGGATAAGGTGAAACCCTTACAAGGCCTGATAGATTATAAACAATTACATGAAACATAGGTTTTATATAGAATTACCCCTACAATGTAATGTGGAACTACTTTTCCCCAGCATATGTCATGATATCAGCACTCCACCTTCGTAGGGCTGTTCGGATAGCTGTCATATAAAATGTTTCAAAGTCCTAGTATCGATGGAAATGACATAACTTATCATTATTCCAATTCCAATTAGATATGATCTATTAAATGTTCCTTCTCTAAATCCTTATCTAGATCCTTTTCCCTTATAGTCTGGTTGTTACATCGGCATCATCATGTGTCCTAAAGGCCATGGGGTGGCCCTGAGGGCTTAATGTGTCTCAAAGCTTTGGAGAGACAATTGGACTAAAGGCCTTGGGTGTCCTGAAATCCTTTCTTGACCTGTAGAAAAAACCGGTGGCCTAGAGCCTTAGATGGATAAATAGTTATGGATACTATAGTACTAATCAATACCTGCTACAATACTGCTATAGTACACGTAAATTTTCCTCCAGCCAGATTTGATCTAGGTTTTATTCGATGTACTTGTCGAGTCCTCACCAACTGTACAGAAGCTCATGTGAATACGCGTGTATGGTAAATTTCTAACTTCCACTGGTGGGCCCTACCATTCCCAGAGTGCACTGCATGTTCCCCGACAAGGCAAATGGATTTGAATCACCCAGTGCATAATATTGCCTAGTGTTCGAGTCTGGAAAGACTCAAGCCTGGGCTAGTTCCACCAAAGAGTGATGAGTATCCTAAATTTGAATTTGGATATATGAATTTCTCTTTTTATCAGTTCCAATGATAATTCCACCTCACGATCTATGGGAAATTATGTAAAATCCTTAAGAAATAAATAGGTATAGTTCCTTAACAGGGGAATTTACACAAGGATGTTACAATCTTTTGAGTTATCCATTTATGAATGGTATGATTCTTCATTGGGTATGAAACCCCACAATATGGTTGTATTTTTAAAATGGTATTCATGTACATTCTTGGATTTATACTAGATAATGAAATGGTTCATAATATAGAAGGAAATATCATTTTCCAAATAGGGTATTTGAGATCTATATAATTATATACAATCCATCCATAAAATATCATCAAATTCCACCGAGGGGTGGATTACATTATTTAAATAGATATTTTTCTAGTGGATTCAAACAATATTAGATTCCAATACTTAGGATACATTAAACTCACAATTATCTATTTTTAAGGAAATATCTACATTAAGGTATCAAGGATGTGATTCAATAGTTTTATTAATTGTAAAATAAATAATAAACTTGTTGGACTATAATAAAAAATATATTCCATTCTTGAGTGAATAGTAAGTGTACCATATATGACATAATTTTCTTGTTCCAGCTCTTTTGTTGAGAATTCATAATCATTCACATTCTCATATTTCTTTTGTGGGTGTGGATGTTAATTTAAAACTATGGCCCTAGGTTTAGTGCATTATTTTTCATTGTTCCCTCTTTTACATGTAGTTGAAGAATTGAACCTTGGATTTCACATTCAAAGTTTCATTCCTTTACTCTATTAAATTGATCATATTTTTCATGTCTCTTTATCTTTCCTGATATTGGTGGCCATATTTCTAAAAAAATCCTTTTTATTATCCCTTTGTGGAAGTGTAGAAGATGTTTCTTCCCACATTTATGAAATTTGGGTTGTTAAATCTTTTTTCATAGGATATCACTCAATTCACCAGCCTGAATCTAAAAAATTGATTTCTTTTCTCAATAACCTTGGTAGAAGTCTTCAAATTCCATTTATTCTTTGAGAACACATCAACAAAATTCCTAAAAACTATCAATATCTTTAATAGCTAGAGACTTTAGGATTTTCATTTTAAAATAATGAGTAATTTATTTATTTTTAACTATTCTTAATAAAAATATAAACATATCTTGCAGGCATAGTGATATTTTACTCATCTTACATGGCTGATTCACCAACATTTTTATATAATCTATGGATTATTTCATTATCCTTTTGTTATGAGTTCTACAGAAATACTTATTATGAAATATTTTACAAAATTATTCCACTCAATTTCTTTAATTTCATATTTCATTATCATCTTCTTTTTTAACACATCATCATCTCCATTTAAACAATACACATACATATCCACCATACATCTATCTCATAATAGTAGATCATAGAAAAGATATTCTCCACTTATTTAACCATGTTTTATGATAAGTGGATCAGAATAACTTCTAAACATTGGTGGTCATTTGGACATAAGTGACTCAAAATAGTGTTATCTGTTATTATGTGAATGAGCTTGTTCCACATTGTTCAGGTTTTTGTTCATAGCCTAAAAAATTAGTCTGAGTGTCCCTATGAATTTTTTAACCATGCATACAATATAATTTGAAAACAAATTCAAAAAATTATTTCTCTTTTTATTACACAGGTTGTTAGTTTGGATTCTCTTAGTATCATTAATTTCTTAAAATTATAAATGGTTTTACGAAAAAATTATCCAATATATAATTAACAAATAATTTTATTTTAATGTTAATTTTTTTTATAAATGAATAAATTAAATGATCCCTATGTCTAACCTTTTTAAAAAATTATTTTTCTAGTATCATGTACATTAATCCTTTTATAAAATGACAATAAATAATTAATTTACATATATATACTTTATAAGAGGTTCTTTACAGTTTATGTCTTTCCAAATAATACCCATTGAGAGTTTCAAACCTAGTGTGCAACAAGGATTATTTTCAGTGTACTATGTGAATATAGATTTAATAAAAAATACACCCATTTCTGTATAAATACCCTGAAGTACATATGTTCTATATCCACATCCACTTGTATTATCTAAATATATATTTTATTTATTGGAAACCATGCACTATTTTACTTACCAAAAAAATATGTAAAATTATACTACATATACAAATTATTCAAAGTAATTTTACAGTATTGATCCCCATATTTACTAATTCATGCTCCCATACCTACTATAAGACACATCTTCTCCATATGAGACTATTAAAATATTTTAATATAAACCACAAATATACAATCTGAGATTAAAATGTTTAGTATCATATGAATATAAGGATCATAAATCACTTATTCAAAATAAAACATGAAAATAAATTAATGTTTCTAATTAATCCACCTGAAATATTTAAAATTCTCTTTTATACATTTCATCCCCTGAGAAAGTACAATAAATAATTCAGTGAGCTAAAATCCTTGTAATTGGTGGGAATGGCTTGGGAGGAATAAGGAAAATGAATCTATATAACATAAGTTAGCATAATAAACATCATAATATACAAATAATATAATCATCTTCATAATCATGTGGAAAATATTTGAATTTTTTTTATAATATGGAGTATACAAAAAAATGAAACATTATATCAATGTGGTAAAATACCACATATAGTTGTGAAAATAGTTAGCATGATTTTCTTGCATAACATATGTTCACAAATCATAACATCATAATTATAAATCAAGCTAACATCATGTTCGAACATAATATAGATAATATATTCAGATATATCACATTACCTATTGAATTTAGGGATATATAATTTTATTCCCACCCATAAAATCATAACAATCATATAATAATTCATGTCACATATAACATAGAATTGACATATTCATGAAATAAAACCATGAGTAAGAATATGATTCATAATGATTTCATATATAATATTTCATTAAAAACCTACAGTATAACCAAATGAATAATGGAAATCATATTATGGAATAACACATCATCATTATTGAGTGTACAAGAAAAAAATCTTGAGTATTCAATGCATTATTTTTGGAAAAATGAATTCATTTTTAAAAATATCTAAAATTGGCATAGAAATAATTTCAATTAGGCAAGAACATGTTTATACAAAAAATAAGAAGTGAATGAATAGTAAACGTGAATTTTATATACACTAAAGTAATACCCATACTAAAAATTATCTAAAATAGGATTTATCAAAAGGATTAATTTGCGTTTAATAATCTCATTACCATAAATCATGCTTTATTTTATCGCTTTTCCCATCCGAATTTTGGTTCACTAGTTTTATATGAAACTAAAATCCATGAAATCATGACGTTTAGTTAAACTATAACATCTTAAAAGATTATATGGGGATTAATAGGTATAATTCAGGAAGATCTATTTCTTTGGTATGTGATTTTGAATTTTTTTCAAAGGGGATGGAGAGGGGGTATTTATACTTGAAGAGATGTGTATTTTTAGGAGAAAATATAGTATAAAATAGAATTTCCATAGAAAAAATTGTAATAGTGATATTATTGAAAGTTGAATTCTTATTTCTATAATATAATGTGATGTTAGGACCTATATGGAATTCCAAAACTAATTTCCTTATTTTACTTAAAAATAACATATAAAAATCACAAATTGTTATTTTAATGGAATAATTTAGCATTTAGAATTTGGAAAATACTTTTGTTTCACAATAAAGATTATTTTATTATAAATGAATATTCTATCAAATTAAATATTTTTATGTTCAATACAATATTTACATAATTGATTATGTCATTATGACATCAAGAATTATGTAATTGTAAACACAATGGTTACAAATTTTTCTCCATTTTACTATTAACATAAAAATTGATGTATCCTATAAAAAACTCAGACCTAGAAACTTTCAAAAAGAACAATCTAAAACTGAAATTATTTTTATTAATATAATTTCCTAAGATAGATAATTTTATTTAAGGTCAAATAATTTTTTATTTTTAAGAAATACATTAAAACATTGTTTTTAAAAAATGCGCTTATAGTATATTTGATTTTATAATTTTTATTTTTATTTTTTTGACTTATAATATTTAATTTTTTTTTAAATTAATCATGTTAAATATAATTTATAATAGTTTTTAATATTTTTAGGCAAAATTATTATTCTAACAATCATGTTACTCTTTCTAATTATCATGTTATTATTCCATTTGGTTAGTATTGTATTTTGAATAGTGAGGTTATATCTTATTGGTCATATTAATTTTTAAATCACCATGTAACTCTTATAAATATGTACATATTATTTCATATATCGTTCACTATTATTCATCCTAATGATTTATTTTTAAACATTTTATTTGTTTACAAGTATATTTTTTTTCTACAGTGTTGTTCATGGGTGACATGATTTTCATCATACTTGATGATCCTAATTTAATCATTATTCATTTATTATTTTATATTTTATCCCATTTTAATATTTTAATATTTAAGGGTTTATTTATGTACTAGTTTAATTATATCCAGTAATGAAATAATTTTTTTTGGATTCTTTCTATGTTGTATGTTTATAATAGTATATAATATGATAAAAAAATTAGGAAGGGAATATGACAAATAATACATGGTTCATTACATATATTTTAAAATAAAAAATACCTAAATATTATTATATTTATAAAAAACTATTATCTACCTTATTTACATTTAAAGATAAATTAAAATGTCACTCGTGTGTACTTATTGACTACCGTCTATAGGAAACAATGTCTTTAATTTTCCATCACTTCAATTAATGATTGGTTATTATGATAGATTTAAGATATTTATTTATATATTATATTTATGAAATAATTATGTTTCTATCAATATAATATATTACCTACCATATTGTCATCCCATCTATAGAAAAGAAATAACATTATTTATGTTTACATATGTATTACAACATGCATGAAATGATGATATTCGTTTAACATTTATTATAAAAATATATTTTAATTAGGATATATTTAATTAATATATATAATATTTATTAAATTATTATAATTTTGGAAATATATTGTATTATATAAATTTATTTCATTCCTTTTATGGTAAAATTATAATATCACATTTGCGTATATGAAGTGTACTATCTCTATGAAGGGATGTGAATAATGTTTTATCTCTCCCTAACATGGATTGTTATAATATTGTAAATAATGAATATATTATAATTTATTATCATGGAAATGATTTTATATATTATAAAAATATGATCATGGTTCCAATATAGGAACCACCAAACAAAAACACGCATGAAAAATTTAATAGTTAATAATACGAACCTAAAAATACAAGTGATATATTAGATAGTGCCTCACATGTTTAGATAAGGCATGGATATTAGATTACTCCTCCTTCTAGGGTTTCTCCATACCTTCTACACTAATAGATCCTTCACTTCATTTTATTATACTTCTACACTCTCTCCCACTTTATCTTCTCTATAGTCTCTCACTTCTTATCACATGTTCCAATCCAATAATTCTCCCCCTCACCTCCCTCTACACTATAGTTCTTCATCCTTTATTTAGGATTCCTCCTCGTTACTATGAAATTGAGCTCTACCATTTTTATTAAGGGAGGATTTGGAACGATGGAGCCTCAAAGATTTCAGGACTAACTGATAGGTGATTTTGGAATTCGGAATTTCGTGTCTCTCATTATTTTGGGGTTTGATCCTAGTTTCTTACTTCTAACCGTTCTTTCTAGGGTTTCCACCCTATGGATTCTTTGAGACCTGGCCTCCTTTCAATTTCTAATCCAATTTCTTTCTTCTTCTTTTCTGATGTTTTTTACATTCATTTCGAATTTTTTGGAGAATTTTTTTGGTGTTTTGTTTTATATTTATATTGATGGTTTCATGTGATTGTGGTTTTGTAGTGGCTAGTATTGGTAATCCCTCCAATAAACCCTCTATAGACTCTGAGACCACTAACCCCTTCCACATCAGTGGAGTGTGATGGTTTTCATGGGTTTTTGTGTGTGTGGTGTGTTTTGGTGGTGCATTCTTGGTGGTTCAGGTTAGGAGATTCTGGTTTATGTGGTGATGTAGAGATGGTAGATTGAATGGATGGTGGTTCATCATGGTTGAAATTGTATTGGGTGTGGAAACGATAGGACGTCCATCTGTTCATGATCTTCTTCGATGAATGTTTCCTTGATGGCTCACTAGTCTTCATGGAGAATTTCTTTCCCAAGTTTTAAGAGTTTTTTATGGATTTTTTGGAGGATTCTAATGGATCTATGGATTTTTTTTGGTGTTTGTATAGATTTGGGATGATGGAGAATATCCCATCAGCATGGATTCTCAATGAGACTCGTTATCTAAGGCTAAATTTATCTAGTTCAATCTGGTTTTCACATTCCCTGGTTCAAGGTCTTCATTCATGGTGATGAAAATATTCTCCGAAGATGAGATTGGTGGTGAATATGTTACTGTGGATGGAAGTTTATAGTTATTTGATCATGTTATATGAGATTTGATTATTTTTAGAGATGATGTTTTTTAATTTCTGAAATATACTTTTGTATATAGAGGTTGTTTGGAATTCCCAATGGGCGGGATATAGTTCTTTTATTTTCTGATGGATTTATCTAGTTGTTTTTTTAGGTTCAGACTTACCCTTTAATAGTTTCATTTTAAAATACAAAAATATGGATGGTGGAAAATAATAAGAATAGTGATTTTGATGAAAGGATATTAATAAATTGGTGATAAAATGTTATAATTGAATCATGTTTTTTATTTTAATTATGAATATGGGTTTTCACACTATTTTTAATAAATTTAAAATTTATTATATGTGTGGTTATGTTCACATATGAAGAAATTCATTATATGAGGAAATGGTTTTTTTCTTACTTGTTTTCTATGAATCATATTCCAAATCAACCACTTGTTTATTCTTTATAGTCTATATAACAAAAATTAATTTATTTTATAATTATATTAATTAAAAATACTCATATTGATACTGGAATTTATGTTTCTATCATTAATGAGGTATTGATTCAAATATTACCAAACTCGTAAGGGTTTATAATACAATACCATTTCATTTCATGATTATCTATGTTAAATTTTCAATGAGGGAAATTATATGATTGGTATCTTTTAAAACCAATATATTTTCTTATACTTGGTTTATTTAATTAATTTTCATGTATTAGTACCATTTTTCTAATTTTGGTACTCAAAAATTATAAAATAATGTTTTTATGAAGTTATGAACTATTTTCTCTACTTTTGGTCATGAATTATTTTACACTATGTTCATTTTTTTCAAAAGGTTTTATGAAAGTTTTTATCTATACATAAATTTCTGAGGATTTTTATTTTTTACTTCCATTTAATTTATTTATGAATTCATTAAATTAATATTTCAAAAATATTCTATAAGACTCGAATTTAACCTATTTTACAGTAATTTCGATAGAGTGTTTTTAAGTGAGGGATATGAAAATATTTTCCCACCATCATGAATTTCATTTTTATTGAAAATAATTTATAAGTTTCTATGGTTAATTTCTAAGATAATTTTATTTCCAATCTTCTGCACTTTTTTGTTTTTTATAAGTTATATAAATGAGGGGATATTTATTGTTATTTTTCAATTTTTAAATGTAGTGAATTTTTAAAATTATATTTTTCATCTATGAAAATAACACATATATATTATTATATTACATTATCTATATGAACATCGGACCTTGTTGACTTATTTTTTCTTGATTTTCTATGATGATGATTTCTAAAGGATGATTCAATGAAACATATTTCATTCCAAAGGGTTAATTAATTTTTGATGAAATTTTTATGAAATTTGTTTCTCATCCATGAGTTTTGATTTGGTGAAATGAAGAATATTTTATAATATTATGATACTATTTTTTAGGGATTTCATTATTATATGTGTTTGAAAAATTATATATACCTCAAATTCGTTGGTTATATATTTATTTCTAATGAGAAAATATGAAATTGAGTTGGGAATGAACCATGTCTCATAAGGGACTCTATTACTTGGTAACATATGTTCCAAGGGTTATAAACTATAATAAATGTTGGTAATATATATATTCAATATTAAACTAGATAATAAAAAATGTTCTTAACTATACATCTCATTTGACAGTCCTAGAGGATATACATTGATTAATTTATATTATATTTATGATCCACTATGAGAGATTAGATTATATTTTATATTAAAACCTATAATTTCATTGCTTGATAAGATGGATTTAATATTTAAGTCATGTATGTGATGATTTACAATGATATATAATTAATCAATTTTATTTTTGATACTCAAAATAAATTTTATGATTAATTAAATAGTTGAAATATGGAGGAACCAAGTTGATAATGTCTATGAAGGGAAATGGGGTGGTTGTACGAATGAGAACCCAATTGGGATAGAAGTTGGAGTGAAAATTATTGATGTTATTTTTAACCATCTATCTCAATTTATATCTTGAAAAATGACTTTTGTGGGTTTTAAGGCACACCTAATGCGATTGAAATGGTGTTTTTGGTAGTTTATGTGAATAATACTAGAGATAAAAGATTACAATAATTGATTTATATTATAAATGTAGAAAAATTACCTAGAGGAATGTATAAAAAAATTGAATGTTTTTTGTGTGTAGAAAAGAATGTCATGGATAAATAAATTAATGAGTAAAATGAATGATTTATTCATTTTAATTGAAGGGAATAATGCATCTCTATGGGGTAATTCATAAAAAGGTGATTCAAATGATATATGAATAATGGTATTGGGTCTAAAAATGAAAAAATATAGGGAACCTATAAAATGATTGAATTATTTGATATGTTAAAAGTATGGTTCATGACTAATTAAATATTTATGACTCTTTGGAAATGATTCATATTTCAAATTGTATGAATGATTAATTAGGTAACACGATGTAAAATCTTGGTATATGTTTTATGATGAATTTTGAATTATTTTAGTGTAAAAATATATAGTTTTTTAGATTTATGATGTTGTTTAATGTTCTATAAATTTAAGGATGACCATAATATTAATGTAACTGATTCCCTTTTATGTTCTATTTGATTATTGTACTTTGGGGTCTATTGATTGAGTTTTATAAAATTATTTAGAAATATGTGTCTATTAGGATTAACATGAGTTGTGAGGATTATTGTTATTCTATTTTATTAGATTTATTGCATTATGTTGAATGCAATATTGTTGGATGATGTGGGGATTTAAGAAAATTGGATTGTATTATTTGGAAAAAAATTGGAAACATAAGGTAAATGGTATCAACAAAATTGAAAATAAATGCAGTTACAAAGATATGTTTTTTGAAAATATGTTAAGAGATTATATTTTTTTAGTATAATACATTATGAGTGATTAATGTAGATTATATATAAATGGTAATGATATTTTCGAAGAATATATGATCAAATAACTCTATTTTTTTTATTTGGTTAGACCTATTTTCGAATATTTTTAATGCTAATTGATTATGGAATTGTTTAAGATGAAATTTTTCTATTATTGTTGTGGTTATTGATATTTGTGAATTATTACTCTACAGATATATGTTTTTAAATTATCCAAAATTATTCAAACTATTTTGGTTTTGATAAATTCTTAGATATATAAGAAATAACTTTTAATCATTCTTGGTTCTTTGGACCCACTAAAATTTATTTTTAGTTCATCGGGTATGAAAATTTCTACATGATTATTTATTATATAACATGGAACAGAGGTGAAAAACTGCTTAAATCACAAGAAAATGATGAGATTATTGGAAGGAATAAATTATATTCATTCACATTCTATATACATATGGTGAAATAATACATCAAGCTCTGAAAGGATAAAGATAAATATATTGAGCCCTATGTGGAAAATATCTCATAGCTTTCAAGGTATGCTTTTTGAAACCTATTCAAAACTATGAGTTATATAATATCTACATGGTTTAATGAATAAGTATTAAATGGTTTTTTTCATGTCTTAACATAGAAATTGATGTCTTTTTTTTAAAGGAAAATTAATTGAGGTTGATTAAAAGGTATTTTTCCACTAATGCATATTTATCTTCCACTCCTTGGAATAGATTCTGAAAACAATTAAACCCTTAATCATTAAACATGACATAAAAATTTCATGGATGAAATTAATTTCTGGAGTCCAATGTAACGCCTTAAAATTTTAAAAATATTTTCTCTTCATTAAATTTCATGAGGTCAATATATTGTGATGCATCCAACACTATGATTAAATGAAAGGAGATATACTATAATGATATTATTATTTAGATATAACCACTGTAACCTAATTTTTGAATTATTTGGTATAAATAGGACTAGTCACATTATGAAAAATATGTATCAAAATTTTCCATATATAAATTTATTAATTATTTCTAAAGAAATAATTACTCAATTTTTAATAAAAATTCTGAAATCATATAAGGTTAAGAATTGGTAATGATTAAAACATCCATTTTCCTATAAAAAGTGTTGTGTTGTAGATGATATATTTTAATTTTAAAGATAAATTTAATAAATTTAGTAAAAAAAATTAATAAAAAAACGTTTACATTTTTTATTTAATTATATCGTGATTATCTTAGCGTGAATTTTATGGACATTTCTAAAAAATTAATTTCTGAGTGAATAGTGTAAAATAATGATTTTTCAAAAAAACATATTAATATTCTTTAACTAATGTAATATAAAAATTTATTCTTATTTTTATATGGGTTTAATGATATATAATTCATATTTCATTTAAAATAATTAAATTAAATCTATAGGTATCAACATCATAATTGATTTTATTATCTAATCATTTTTGGCTTAGAATGTTTATTTTTCATAAAAATATTTTTCATTGTGATTCTAAAACTTATGATTATAGGTATTTATATAAATTATATAATTGGAATTATAAAATATATATTCTTTAATTAATATCTTATTGTATGTATTATGTAATAAGAAACAATTCATTTTAAATCAAAAGGAACAATAACCATTGTAAAATTTAATCACCATAGTAAATGATAAAATGTGTTTAATGGGATTAAAAATTATGGGATAAGGACTAAAAATCCTTAAAAAATAACAATTTATTTCATTTTATGAGTTTATTTATAATATGATCTACTTATAATATAAAATATGTTAATTTGGTTTCATTTTCCATTGATCATGACCTTTGTATTGTTTTACATAATGAATAGTTATAAAATGTCACTCAATTTCTTTTAATACCAACAATATGTTTTAATATGGTTAAAAATATTTAAAAATTATTATAAATGGTTATTTTTAATATGAATAAATTATATTTATGATAGTGATTTATATTTACTTTTTAATAAATTCATTATTAAATTGATTGCTTATGTGATGATAACGCATCACTTCTAGAAGCTATAAAAAAATCTAGTAAATTATTACTAAAACATTGAAAGTAATATGTTCATAATTTATTTTTGAGGTAAAAACATTTAAATAATAGTTTTAAATAATTATTAATGGTTAAAGTGTCTATTTTGAATTACATTATTCTCTTGACATGTTTGATGTCGAATTTTATTAATAGACTCGAAATTGACTTTAAATTGTATTTTATGTTTAATAATTATTTTTATATAACTATAATATCATAAAATAATATACTGACATAGTTTTATTTTAAATTAGTTATAATATTAGTCATGGTTCATTTATGTTCCACTTGACATTTTTAAAATCACATTAATGACCCTTAAAATTTTAATTTTTTAAAAATTCCATTGATTTTTTCATATAAAAGGTACTCGATTTATTCTTTAAAAAGCCACATATGAGATGAACTTTTTCTAAAAAAACTAAAAAATTTAATCTAAAAATATCCATTTCCATTTCCTTATAAACTAGAGTGAATATAAACCTCTAGTTCAGTGGCCTTAATATCAATCGAAAGGAGGAAATCCAAAGGTGAGGTATAAGTCTTGAATGGTTTATTTTATGTTTATTTCATCATCCATCATCTTAAAATATATATTTTCCAATAAAAAATTATGAACTCCGTATTATAAATGTATTGAATTTTTTATGGTTTTATAAATTTCTTCCTCATTTCCATTAAATGGTAAATTAAAGTGTCGATCTGGAGTGCATACGGACTACCATATCCACCAAGCGATGAATTTCATTTTCCATCACCATATTTCATGATTTTTTATTATGATTAATATAAGTAATATATATTATATTGAAAATATAAATCTATTTTTCAAAATAAAATATATTATATCGCTTTGTACCCTCCACTCAGTTGGAAAATGATATCATTACTAGTGCATATGTGTGAACTACCACCTCTATAAAGAGATGTGAATAATTTATAATTTTTTCATAACATGGATTTTCATAAGGTTTTATTTATTTAATATGTATGATATTAATGTTATTATTATAAGTTTTAAATTATATATTCTTATTATTTATCTTTATTTTATTCTATTTATTTGAAAATAAAAATATAACTCCTACGTATGTACGGACTACTATCTCCACGAAGCTACGTAAATAATATTTCCTAAACACATTACATTGATTATTATAAAATTATATATAATTAATAAATATTTTATTAATCACATGTATATCTTTTTTTATATGATGAAAATATGATCTTAGTGTGCATATCATAACCACAAAACCAAAACATGCATGGAAAACTAAATAGTTAACACAGAAAACAATGATTTTAATGAAAAATTAGTAATAAAAAAGAAATAAGATGTAATAAGTGTATCATATTTTATATAATTAGTCTAAATATGGTATTTTTTTCATATTTATAATCAATCTATACTAATAGTTAATAAGATTTAGGAAATAATTCCAGACATGAGGTAAGTTTTTCCCTAATCACTTTAGTTTTTGTTGTACAAATGAAATATTAAAGATATGATTATTATTATTTTGTTAAATGAAAACATGGAGATTAAAAATTTCATCTATTTTTTGTTCTTTTAAGAGTTTTTTATTCATAGATTACTAATGATTTAAGGGATTATATTACAATTTCAATTTCTTTTGGGATCGTCAATGTTAAATTTACATTGAGGGAAATTATATGATCCTTATATTATAAAACCCATATATTATATTATATTCTATTTAATTATTGAATTTTCCCTTAATAATAAAATGTTATACTCATTAGTAATCTGAATGATTTAAAGGATGTTTTTTATGAAAATCTAACCTTATTTATAATTTTTGTTGGAAATGTTGTTCCTCCATTTAAATTTCTGTAAAAAATATTTAATGAAAGATTTATCTTTTATTAAGGGTTTTAGAAAATATTTTTTCACTACCCTTAACATTATTTACAAATTATTAAAGGGAATCATTCCAAAAAAAATCAGTACAACACAATTTGAACTATTTTAACAATGTTTTGGAAAGAATGTTTTTTTGTACGACAAGAATGTATTACCCCTCTTGTGAATTAAATTTTCTATCATGTTTAAAATAAAATTTTTCATAGTTAGTTTTATATAAATCTCTATTCAAATTATTCAATAAATTTTTAGTTATTTTAATGTTACCAAAATAAGGAGATATTTACTATTATTTTTAAAATTTTAATTTTAATGATTTTATATAAGTGATTTAAAATATAATTAATCATCCTCTATATATATATATGACTCAATGGGGTTGTAATTTTATGATACCATCCACTTTTTTTATGTACTATATATAATGAAAATGTTTAAGGGAAGATTCTAGGAAACCTATTTCTTTCCAACTAGTAAATTATGTAATGATAAAATCATTATGAAATTTGATTCTTTTCACAAGGTTATGTTGTTATTAAAGTATTACTATTTTTATGATATTATAGTTCTATAATGTTAGGTTTTCATTATATGTAGGGTGGACCCAAAATTTTATACTCCTTCAATACATTGGTTTATTACTTATATCTCATGAGATAATGTAAACATTAATGGGAACCAAACCTAGTCTAGTAAGGGGATATATATATTAAGATAGTCATATTATTGGGCCATAACAAAGAAATGATGGGAATGAGGAGTGAACCTAATCCACTATTGAAACTTATCCTCTATGATAGTTTTGTAAGTGATACATGATCAAGGAAATTATGGGAATAAGGAGTTAACTCAATCCACTCTGGTACTTTTTCAAATATTATAGTCTTAGTACAGATCCATGATTATAAAAATTATTTTATATACTAATATATATACCAAAATCATGATCCACAGTCTTATTAATTGTTTTAATGCATCATGATTGATTACTGATAAATCAATACACTTATGAATTATGTAATTTTTTATGAAAAATATTTTAAAATGACTCTTGATTAAAGATTTAATAATTGGTTGTGAATTTAATATATTATGATAATGTTTCCATACAAAAATTATTATTATATTCTAAATAATGATAATTGATTTATATATGAAATGTTTACCCTTATTGGTTATCTAAAATCACCATTTATAATGTTTCCATTTCCCTATGTTATTCAGAAAGGTATCAAGTAGGCTATTTATAAGAAATGAATTGTGTGGCAACACCTTTTTGGGAGATATTAATGATATTTCATGAAATTATTTGATTATGTATCTTTCATACAAATATAATAATCCTTTATTATTATTGGTTCATTATTTTTGTTAATTGTATTGAATATTAATATAAATTGATTCAATATTGATGTATGAAATGTTTAGGTCAAGTGATATTCATTCTGGTGTCATCAACCAATGTGTTGGATCTCTCTTTAGTTGACTCTCTTTAAATGAACTTTCCAATATAATATAGTATACATAGACATGATCAAGAAGTTACATTTTAATAAAATTTCCCGATATATCAACATCCTCTTAACTGGTAAGGGAAGAAAACCATTCTCATATTATTTATTAATGTAATGTCACTCAGGACTCTCCTCATTTACCCTACATACTATAAATATACATCGTCACAATTTTGGGTAGCACATCGAAGAAAAAAAAATTCAATGAATTAAAAATTAATACTAAAATCTAAATCCAATTAAACATATCCAAATATAAAGACATCTAATGACATTTATCTGAATGTGTATTTCATACTGTTGTGATATGTTCTTATAACCTTCTATATTGAGGTAACCAAGGCCCTATACTATAAGACAATGTCTAAATTTCCTACGAGTATCCTCCAGTGACATCTTATGTCATTTTAAAAATAATATTATATCATAATTCCATAAAAAATGTATTTATGAAAACATTCATTAAATTTTTAGGTCCATATAATAACGTTGACCTCCTAAGACTTTTTGTTGTGATAGTAGCCTCAGTACATTCACACATATAATTTCACATAGAAGAAAAATCACGATTGGATAAATAATTTGGTAATATTCAAAAACTCGAAGGAATATTAATCATTATTTACATAAAAATGGGTTTAAGGGGCCAAATATTATAGTCTCCCACTAGCAAAAAAAAACATATTCCCAACAACCTTTAGTTCTCTAGCTCTCACATGATAATATTTCTTCTGTTGAGATAAGTTTTTATTCTAGGGGATTGCCAACTTCTTCTCTAATGATACTATGCTCACCATGACCTCACCCCTCTAATAAAAATATATCAAGAGTTGATACTTCTGAATTATTTTATTTATTAACTAATATGACCGTGACACCATTTTGATAATCTCAAATACAATATTCTCCAAACACACTGTAATTTGGTCTTTACCTTTGGGAGCCACATCAAGATCATGAATTCATTATTTCAACCACACTACAACATTCGATGAATTATAACCTATAATACACTTATAAAAACAATAGAATCAAGGAAAATTGTAAAATTTTAACTTTTTTGACTCACATATCATTGTTGAGATTGAATACATATCCTAACTATATATTAATATCATGTTTACCTTTTTTATAAAATATAAATAGTATATATTCTAATGATTAGTACCTCATATCCTCCATATATAGTGAACATATCCATCGTAAGCCAAAGATACTTATAAATATCCATAATAGTGTACCGATATTGTTTACCTACAACATCTTAAAATCTACCGACAATACTAAATTTAAAGGAAACGTTAATTCTTATACATAATATGGAATACATAATTTATCCTATCAAAAAAGTTCATGGTATCTTACTTATTCAATCCCCTTTATTGTGTCTAAAGTTATATTTTCATAGAAAAATGTATACTATGTGATAGTAAAACTAATAGCATATTATATTGTTCTATACTAAATCTATTATGTATCTAGTCAATGTATGTACCTAGAATAAGCACAAGAAGCCTCTTGGATCTATCATGGATGATATTATTCCTAAAAATATAATATTTTTTTCCTATTTACATAATAAATTAGAAATCATTTAAAAATAATAAAAAATATGTAATTTTAATTTTTCATCTATAATATTCAATTTTTCTTCGACATATACTAATAAGAAAACAATATCCCTCCAACGAAACCACATGTAAACTGTAACACCCGAGAATTTTATGAGAAATATTTTGTTTTTATGTTATATAAATCATCAAAGGAATCTTTCGCTACACGCAATCGCGACCTTCCTCGATAGCGTGTGTAGTACGCAATATCGAGTTCCACTAAACAACGATATATTATTATAATATTATAAACTAGCCGTTATGAATAGTATTAACTGAATTTTAAATTTTAAAATATTATTATTCATCTTACACATTTTCTAGAACAAGGTACGAGAATAAAATAAATTTTTTGGGTAAAATAAATATTTATCAAAAAATGCAGTTTTGCCGCCTTTTGATGGCGCATGCACATTAAATCTAGTTTTTGACACGTTTATAAGTTAAATTTGACAAAATTAAATTCTTATTTTGAATCAGGATATAAAAATTTACTTTGGATAAATTTTTGATATTTTTCTGATAACTTTCATATTTTGATGAATAGTAAAAATACGCTAATTTTTAATTAAAAACAACTTTTTTCATTGAGAAAATTTGTATGGTTAAATTATAATATTGAATGGTTTTAATGTATAGATGGAATATATTTTTACCATTTAATATAATGTATGTCATTACCATTAATTTTACATTGAATTCATAGGTAAAATCATTTCAATCTTTGGCAATGTTTTAACTTCTAAAACATGTTTTCTTAACAACAGGATTTATTTTAAATTAATTACTGTGACTTATGTGTTCTGAATTTTGAAAAATGGATTCCATATTTGTAATCAGTGTGTCCTAATTATGTTAATAGGCTACTTTTTAAATTTGGGCATTATGAATAGTAACTATGGTAAATTTTATTTACCATAGTTAAAGGTAAATCGGGTAATTAAGGATAAATATCAGATTATAAAATTACCCTAACACCTGCCAAAATCCTATTCGATGACTAAAAGTAGACCCATATCATCTAAGGGTCGGATTAGATTCATTTAATGGACTTTGTTCCATGAAAATAATTTAATTATTATTAAAACTAAAGAATGTGACAACATTTCACTTTCTTAAATCTTATAAGTATAATAATTTTAATTTAGTGATAAATTTAATGAAACTTCGAACATGAATAGTCTCCAGAAAGATAATACAATTATCTACATCATAGGAATTTATTTATAATTTTTATGGATTAAATAATTATCATTAATTATGACACAATAGTGATGTTGAAATTATTAAATTAATTAAAATATCAAATAAATGGTTTTAAAAATATTAAAATAATTACTATATGAAATATTTAATGTGCTACACTAATTTTCTAGATACATATGAAATTTTAATAATCTATTAAAGCTTTTATTTCAAACATATCCTCTGTATATATTTTATTTAAATTCAAATAAATGAATAGTGTCAAAATTGACACTATTGTTATTTTATAAAAATAACATATTATAAAATTGTTTAAAAATCACAAAAATATTTAAAAATTATAAATTAAACATTATATGTTATAAAATTTCATAAATTGTAAAATTATGGTAAATTCACAACACATATGTAATTATTAATAATAATTTAAAATTTACAATATTATTACCACAAATAAAATTAAATTGATAATTAAGGATAAATCAAGTTGATAATATTTAAAATAAATTCCTAAAATGTCTAAATTTTATTGTTTGATGATATTACAACCCTATATCATCTAAACTTCGGATATGAGTCATTTTGGAAGTTCTTATGTGGGGTTGGGATTTAATATAAACTAATATTTCTTATATTTCCAAAGGTGCCCCTCTCATTCCTTATAAAAGGGCACCTCCTCCCTCTCCTTCTCACACCAATTTGAGCCTTCATGCTCGGCCAAACCCTTCCACGTTTACTCCCCCACTTCCCTAGAATCATCCTAGAGGTCCTGGTCTTCTTCAAAGACCAGCCCTAGTGCCCTAAGAGAAGGTTAAGAAGAGGCGCGTCAAAAAGAGGTAATATGCATTACCGATCCTTTCCAAATTCATTCTTCTTCAACTTCTTCTTCTTTAGTTGTTTAATTATGAAGTAATAACATCAGTACCACTAATATACTTATATGTTATTAAAAGTATGAAACAACCCTATTTCAACATCTATCCATCCTATGGAAAACAAAATCACCGTGCGTGCGTACGTACGGAATACCGTCTCCACGCCGGGGTGAAATCTATTTTCCACCACCACCTTACTTGGATGGGTATAATGGTGTATATAATTATTATATATGATTATTGTAAAGTTATATTGATTCTGAAATAGTATACATACACTCCAATACAATTCCACGATCATGGGAATGATATCATCGCTCGTGCGTACGTACGCAATACTGTCTACACGATGTGATGCGATTCGTTCTACATGATCTTCATTGAATAATGATTATATAAATTAATTGAATGAATAAATATTATATATAGTACATTAATACCATTCTGGAAATGATGTATCTATAACCTAAAGAGAAGAACAAGAATGTATTTGACAAAACACGCATAAGAACAAAAGGTTATAAACACCCGAATAACAAGTAGCAATGAAATATTACTACTAAAAAGATAATAATATGACCATATATGATATCATAATAATAATTTTGAATCTGGAATAAGTAAATAACATTATTTAAATCATTATACAGGAGGTTCAGACACTTACGAAGCAAATCGGACCTAAGGTAAGGGAAATATCACAATCTCATTTTTATCCGAGATTGTTTATAATTTGAAATTTACTGGGGTGAATTTTATCATCCACATCCATGTTTCCTCAATATGTAATATTATTTCCATCCACCTACAATTTTTTAAATCCAATTTTTCCCATTTGGTGAGTTTTTAGTAAAATATATGAAAGGAATCTTTTGTCGTTTTTCGTATGAGGTACTTTTTGACTTTTCTGAAAAAAGTACAAGAAGAATGTTTTCTTTTAACTTATATGGCATGAATGGATTTTTAAAACATTATTTCCAAGAAGATTCCCTTACATGTTTTCAATTTTATTTTTAATCAACTTCTTTTAGTTTAGAATTGTATGACATGTTAAGAAAGTAAAAGTGTTTTTGAAGTAGAAAGGATATTTTCCCCAAGAATGGAGTTCAAGTGTTTTATCAAAATTATTTTCCATCTAATATAATAAAGGATTCTGTTTATATACCTATTATTAAATTGATTTTATTATTTTATGATGGAATTATTTTTATGAATTCCTTTATCTTAGATGAATTGTTCTATGATGTCACGATGTTTAAGATTCCCATTTTTATTACATGGGTTATGATATGATGTATGGTTTATGATTTTGTGGCACAAATAATAATTGTATCATTATGAGATGGGTGGGACCTATATCTCCCTCCAATGAATTGAGTAATGATTTTATATCTCATGAGATAGATATGGCTAGAACGGCAGGTTAAACCTGTTCAGTGAAATAGGACTGAAACGAGAAGTGAACTCGGTTCAGAAATGGACTTTGTCCACTAAGATAGTCTTGGAAATGAGTCTTGACTAATAAGAAATGATTCTCTATGATTATGTGTGTATGCCAAAAAGTTTCATGTTTTATGTTATGATTATTGGGATTACATTTCACTACTATGATTTATCCCATGTTATGAAATTATGATTTCTTTTGCAGGTTAGGATTTCAAAAAGTTGTGTTCTTATGTATACGATGTGATTGATATTTATTTGGTTTACCCTTACTGAGAATTTGAGCTCACACTTTTGTATGTTTTCTTTCCCCAGGTCAGGAACAAGGTTATTAAGTAAGATATGTCAAAAGGGACTATAGATATGATGAAATAAATGGGAGACAGTGTAGACGCTTTATGAACTAGTTGTTTATGTTTCCCAATTTCTAAAGACACTATACCTATACGGTCCTTTCCTGGTTTTTTTATATGTTATAATAAGTGTGCTTCAATTCTGATGTAATAACAATTTATGTAAAGTATGGGTCGTTATAGTTGGTATCAAAGGAAAGGTTATAGTCAACCATTGGAAACTAGGATGTGAAAGACTTAGTAAGAACCATAAGGATAAGTCTAAGCATAGAACAAAATCATAGTGTTTTATAAATGGCCATGAATAACCTAGGATAAGACCTTAAGTGTGAAATTTTATTCTTGATTATGTGGTTTTCCTATTGTAATTAGTGTTTCTCACACTATTCTTCTTGGTTTTAGTCAATGGATGGAACCCGAAGGAACCTTGTTAATGCAGAATGTGACGAGCAATGAAATGATTGTCCCCCTGAGCCACCAAATGTTATGGGATATGGAATGGAAAATCTTTTAGCAATGCTCACACAACTTTCTCAAGCTATAAATCATGCAGGACTTCCAAACGAGCAAAGGAAGGAGCAACATTTTGTTGAATCCTTCATGAGGCAGCATCCACCTTCATTCAGCGGGTCTACTGATCCATTAGTTGCTGAACATTGGATCAGTACTACTGAAAAGATATTTTCAGTTCGTCAATGTTCTGAACATGATAAATGAATCTTAGCAGTGTATCTTTTGGAAGGTGATGCTGATCAATGGTGGAATCTTATCAAGAATACGAGGCAAAGAGATGAAATTGAGTCCATGGAATGGGATGAGTTCAAGAACTTATTTTTCAATAAGTACTTCCCTCGTATTCTCTGAACAAAGATAGAGAAATAGTTTCTTGAACTGAAGCAAAAGGATGATGAATCTGTTGGTACCTATGATGAAAATTTTACAAGACTTGCAACGTACGCTTCTGGTATTATTATCCAACCTGAGAGTAAGATCGGTCGATTCTTTAGTGGCTTAAAACCAAGTCTTCGAAGGGCGTTAGCCATAAGGGACTTCAATAGCTACGAGGAGATCGTTCGATGTGCTTTCAAAGTCGAGATGGAGATTGGAGTAACCAATCAGTCATACGGGTATGATGAGAAGAGGAAAATGGAATTCAAAGGAAAATCTAAAGAGCACACTGAAAAGAAGATGAGCTTTCCCTTATACTCAAAGTTTGGAATGAAACCTGGAGGGAGTTGTCTTAAAGGGACATGTAAATGTTTCTAATGTGTAATGGAAGGTCATAGGGCATTTGAATGCCGCAATGATGGGAAAAAGATGTCTAATGATGCAAACAAAGGAAGGGATACACATAATGAACCTACTACACTTCAATGTTTCAAGTGCAGGGAGATAGAGAATTATGCCAATAAATGCCCAAATACAAGGGTTGATGATGATGGTCAACGTCAACAAACTCTTAAGGCTAAAGACAAAGGAAAGACACATGCAATTTCTATCAGCGATTTGGAGTACGATAATGATGTGATGAAAGGTACACTTACCATCCACTCTAAAGTAGAAAATGTTTTATTTTATTCTGTATCCACCCACTCATTTATTTATGAAGAATTTTATAAGGATATCACTATATTACCTCAACAATTAGATGTTGAGTTAGCTGTGACAACCCCAAATGGTACAACAGTCACATCAAAAGTTTTTAAATTTTCTCCGATTGAAGTTTGTGGGAAAGTTCCTCCTGCAAATCTTGTGATCCTTCCTATAGTGGAATTTGATGTGATTCTTGGCATGGATTGGATTTCTTTATATGGAGCTTATATCAATTTCCAAATAATAGAAGTCACATTTCATATTCCAGTTCAATCTATGATCGTCTATCGATGCAAGGATTAACCTAAACTTCCAGTGGAAATTTCTTCCATCTTATGGGTCTTGATTCCACTTAATGAAGGTTATTTATCTCAAATGGTTGGTGAGAAAATCACAATTAAGAATATTCCCATTGTACGATAGTTTGATGATGTCTTTCCGGAGGAATTTCCGGTTCTTACACCAAATCGTGAAGTTGAGTTTTTAATAGAACTCGTACCGGGTGCTTTGCCTATTTCAAAGACACCTTATAGAATGGCCCCAATTGAGTTGCAGGAATTGAAGGAGAAACTCCAAGATAATCTTGATAAAGGATTCATATGCCCTAGTGCGTCACCTTGGGGAGCACCTATTCTTTTTGTTAAGAAGAAAGATCATTCAATGAGACTCTGCATTGATTATCGAGAACTTAACAAGATCACTATCAAGAACAAATATCCTCTCCCATGCATTGATGACTTATTTGACCAAATACACAGAGCTCAATACTTTTCCAAGATTGATCTTCATTCAGGGTATCATCAATTAAGGGTAAAAATGGAGGATATACCAAAGACGACTTTCTGTACAAGGTATGGACACTATGAATTTATAGTGATGCCATTTGGTCTTACTAATGCCCCTGCTATCTTCATGGATCTCATAAATAGAGTCTTTAAATACTATCTTGATCAGTTTGTTGTAGTATTTATAGATGATATTCTTGTATATTCAAAGAGCAAGGAAGAACATGAAGATCACTTGATAATTATATTGAAGACCCTGAGAAAGGAGAATCTTTATGACAAATTTACCAAGTGTAAATTTTGGCTTCAAAGAGTTTCATTTTTGGGTCACATAATCTAAAAAGAGGGGATATCTGTGGATCCAGCAAAAACAGAGGTTATCGAAAGATGGTCGATACCAACAACAGTAACTGAGATCCTAAGTTTTCTTGGTTTGGCTAGATATTATTGACGTTTTGTAAAAGATTTTTCACGATTATCTAATCCACTCACTAAGTTGACTCGGAAAGGAGTTAAGTTTGTCTGGACGGAGGAATGTGAAGAGAATTTCAAGGAGATGAAAAGAAGTTTATCCAGTTCACCTGTGCTCACACTACCTTGTTGTAGAGAAAGGATTGTGATCTACAGTGATGCATCCAAGAAGGGATTGGGGTGTGTTCTTATGAAAAATGATATGGTGATAGATTATGCCTCACGACAGTTGAAAATCCATGATCAAAATTACCCAACTCATGATTTGGAGTTAGCTGCGGTAATCTTTGCATTAAAGATTTGGAGGCATTACCTTTATGGTGAAAGGTGTGATATTTATAATAATCATAAAATTTTAAAGTATATTTTCACACAAAAGGAGATGAATATGCACCAGAGAAGATGGTTGGAGGTGATTAAGGATTATGACTGCTTAATTCATTACCACCCTCGGAAAGAAAACAAGGTGGCAGATGCATTAAGTCGACAAGACCATGCCAGTTTATCCATGATGAGGATCACAAAAGATCCAATATTTATGGATTTACAAATGATAGATCTTGGAATTATAATAGAAGGGTGAAAATCGTATCTTTCTCAAATGAAAGATCAACCATCTATACATGTGAAGATTAAAGAGGCACAGATTGATGATGTAGATTTACAATAGAAGGTGAGAAATGCTCCTGAATTCAACCTTGATTGTGATGGGATAATAAAGTTCAGGAATCGGGTTTTTGTTCCTATCATCCCCGAATTAAAGAAGGAGCTGCTAGATGAGGCTCATAGTTCATCATTCTCCATTCATCCTGGAATCACGAAGATGTATAGGGACCTGAAAGAGTACTTCTGGTGGGATGGCATGAAAAGAGATGTTGCTAAATATGTCTCTCGATTCTTGGTTTGTCATCAAGTTAAAGCTGAGAGACGGAAGTCTAAGGGGATTTTACAACCATTACCCATACCTGAATGGAAATGGGAAAACATCACTATGGACTTTGTCACCGGACTTTCTAAAACATCCAAAGGCAATAATACTATCTGGGGCATAGTTGATCGTCTTACAAAGTCTGCACACTTCATCGCTATTATAGAGGATTTCTCTCTGGATCAGCTTGCTAGGATATATGTGGAGGAAGTGGTAAGATTTCATGGAGTACCACTTTCTATTATATCTGATCGGGATCCGAGGTTTACCTCAAAGTTCTGGCAAAGTCTTCAGCGTACTCTGGATACAGAGTTGAGTTTCAGCACTGCTTATCATCCTCAGACAGACGGTCAGTCTGAGAGAACAATTAAAACTCTAGAAGATATGTTGAGAGCTTTCTCTATAGATTTCAAAGGTGGTTGGGATCAACACCTACCTTTGGTGGGATTTTCTTTTAATAATAGCTTTCACTCCAGTATTCAGATGGTTCCTTATGAAGCTCTCTATGGAAAGAAATGCAGGACTCCAACTTGCTGGGATGAAGTTGGGGAAAGAAAGTTATTAGGACCTAATCTCATTGATGAAATGGAAAAAAAGGTCAGATCTATTCAACAACACATAAGAGCATCTCAGAGTTGACAGAAAAGTTATGCCGACAACCGAAGAAAAGACCTAGAGTTTGAAGTGGGTGATAAAGTGCTCTTACGAATATGTCCCTGGAAGAGGGTCATGAGATTTGGAAAGAAGGGAAAGTTGATCCCTAGATATATCGGTCCTTTCGAAATAATGGATCATGTTGGAAAGGTAGCTTATCGATTGGTGCTTCCACCAAATCTCTCTAAAGTTCACGATGTGTTCTATGTATCTCTCCTGAGAAAGTACATACCTGATCCTTCACATGTACATAGCTCAGAAGTTGTACCGCTGGAGCAAGATATTTCTTATGAAGAACAACCAATAGAGATTCTGGATCGTAGTGAAAAAGTCCTACGAAACAAGACCACTCGCTTGGTGAAAGTTTTATGGAGGAACCACCAATTAAGAGAAGCTACATGGGAGCTTGATGATATGATGAGGGAGAGGTATCCTCATTTGTTTGTAACAAAGTGAAGAATTTCGAGGGCAAAATTCATTTTAAGGGGGGAAGAATGTAACACCCGAGACATTTATGAGAAATATTTCTTTTATGTTATATAAATCATCAAAGGAATCTTTCGCTACACGCAATCGTGACCTTCCTCGATAGCGTGTGTAGTACGCAATACCTAGTTCTACTAAACAACGATATATTATTATAATATTATAAACTAGTCATTATGAATAGTATTAACTGAATTTTAAATTTTACAACATTATTATTCATCTTACACATTTTCTAGAACATGGTACGAGAACAAAATAAATTTTTTGGGTAAAATAAATATTTATCAAAAAATGCAGTTTTGCCGCCTTTTGATGGCCCACCCACATTAAATATAGTTTTTGACATGGTTAGAAGTTCAATTTGACAAAATAAAATTCCTCTTTTGAATCAGGATATAAAAATTTACTTTGGAAATTTTTTTGACATTTTTCTGATAACTTCCATATTTTGATGAATAGTAAAAATATGCTAATTTTTAATTAAAAACAACTTTTTTCATTGAGAAACTTTATAAGGTTAAATTATAATATTGAATGGTTTTTAAGTATAGATAGAATATATTTTTACCATTTAATATAATGTATGTCAGTACCATTAATTTCACATTGAATTCATAGGTAAAAACATATCAATCTTTGGCAATGTTTTAACTTCTAAAACCTGTTTTCTTAACAACGGGATTTATTTAAAATTAATTACTGCGACTTATGTGTTCTGAATTTTGAAAAATGGATTCCATATTTTTAATCATTGGGTCCAAATTATGTTAATAGGATAATTTTTAAATTTGGTCATTATGATTAGTAACTACGGTAAATTTTATTTACCATAGTTAAAGGTAAATCGGGTAATTAAGGATAAATATAAGATTATAAAAGTACCCTAACACCTGCCAAAATCCTATTGGATGACTAAAAGTCGACCCATATCACCTAAGGGTCGGATTATATTCATTTAATGGACTTTTTTCCATGAAAATAATTTAATTATTATTAAAACAAAAGAATGTGACAACATGTCACTTTCTTAAATATTATAAGTATAATAATTTTAATTTAGTGATAAACTTAATGTAAATTTGAAACTAAATAGTCTAAAGAAAGCTAATACAATTATATACATCATAAGAATTTATTTAGAATTTTTAGGGATTAAATAATTAATATTAATTATGACACAATAGTGATGTTGAAATTATTTTATTAATTAAAATATCAAATAAATGGTTTTAAAAATATTAAAATAATTATTATATGCACTATTTAATGTTCTCCACTAATTTTCTAGATACATATGAAATTTTATTAATCTATTGATGCTTTTAGTTCGAACATATCCTCTGAATATATTTTATTTAAATTCAAATAAATGAATAGTGTCAAAATTGACACTATTGTTATTTTATAAAAATAACATATTATAAAATTGTTTAAAAATCACAAAAATATTTAAAAATTATAAATTAAAATTTATATGGTCTAAAATGTCATAAAGTGTAAAATTATGGAATATTAACAACAAATAAGTAATTATTTATAATAATTTAAAATTTAGAATATTATTACCACAAATAAAATTAAATTTATAAATAAGGATAAATCAAGTTGATAATGTTTAAAATAAATTCCTAAAATGTTTAAATTTTATTGGTTTATGATATTACAACCCTATCTCATCTAATATTTAGATATGAGTCATTTTGGAAGTTTTTATGTGGGGTTGGGATTTAATATAAACTAATATTTCTTATATTTCCAAAGGTGCCCCTCTCCTCCCTTATAAAAGGGCACCTCCTCCCTCTCCTCCTCACACCAATTTGAGCCTTCATGCTCGTAAAAACCCTGCCACATTCACTCCCACACTTCCCTATAATCATCCTATAGGTTCTGGTCTTCTTCAAAGACCAACCCTAGTGCCCTAAGAGGAGGTTAAGAAGAGGCGCGTCAAAAAGAGGTAATATCCATTACCGATCCTTTCCAAATTCTATCTTCTTCAAATTCTTCTTCTTTAATTGTTTAATTATGAAGTAATAAGATAAGTATCACTGGTATACTCATATGTTATTATAAGTATTAAACAACCCTATTTCAACATCTATCCATCCTATGGAAAACGAAATCACCGCGCGTGCGTATGTACGGAATACCGTCTCCACGCCGTGGTGTAATCTATTTTCCACCACCACCTTACTTGGATGGTTATAATGGTGTAAATAATTACTATATATGATTATTGTAAATTTATATTTATTATTAAATAGTATACATACACTCCAATACAATTCCACGATCATGGGAACGATATCATCGCTCGTGCGTACGTATGGAATACCGTCTCCACGATGTGACGCGATTCATTCTACATGATCTTCATTGCATAATGATTATATAAATGAATTGAATGAATTGAATGAATAAATATGATATATAGTACATTAATACCATTCTTTAAATGATGTATCTATAACCTAAAGAGAAGAATAAGAATTTATTCGACAAAACACACATAAGAACAAAAAGTTATAAACACCCGAATAACAAGTAGCATTGAAATATTACTACTAAGAAGCTAATAATCCGACCATATATGATATCATAACAATAAATACGATTCTGGAATAAGTCAATAACATTATTTAAATCATTATACAGGAGGTTCAGACACTTACAAAGCAAATCGGACCTAAGGTAAGGGAAATATCACAATCTCATTTTTATCCGAGATTGTTTATAATTTGAAATTTACTAGGGTGTATTTTATCATCCACATCCATGTTTCCTCAATATGTAATATTATTTCCATCCACCTAAAATTGTATAAATTTAATTTTACCGTTCGGTGAGTTTTTAGTAAAAGATATGAAAGGAATCTTTTGTCGTTTTTCGTACGAGGTACTTTTTGACTTTTCTGACAAAAGTACGAGAAGAATGTTTTCTTTTAACTTATACAGCAAGAATGGATTTTTAAAACATTATTTCCACGAAGCTTACCTTACAATTTTTCAATTTTATTTTTAATCAACTTCTTTTAGTTTAGAATTATATGACATGTTAAGAAAGGAAAAGTGTTTTTGAAGTAGAAAGGATATTTTCCTCAAGAATGGAGTTCAAGTGTTTTATCACAATTATTTTCCATCTAAGATAATAAAGGATTCTGTTTCTATCCCTATTATTAAATTGATTTGATTATGTTTTGATGGAATTATTTTTATGAATTCCTTTATCTTATATGAATTGTTCTATGATGTCACGATGTTTAAGATTCCCATTTTTATTTCATGAGTTATGCTATGATGTATGGTTTATTATTTTGTGACACACATAAGAATGGTATCATTATGAGAAGGGTGGGACCTATATATCCCTCCAATTCATTGGGTAAAGATTTTATATCTCATGAGATAGACATGGCTGGAATGGCAGGTTAAACCGGTTCAGTGAAACAGGACTGAAATGAGGAGTGAACTCGGTTCAGAAATGGACTTTGTCCACTAAGATAGTCTTGGCAATGACTCTTGACTAATAAGAAATGTTTCTATATGATTATGTGTGTATTCCAAAAAGTTTCATGTTTTTTGTTATGATTATTGGGATTACATTTCACTGCTATGATTTATCCCATGTTATGAAATTATGATTTCTTTTGACGGTTATGATTTCCAAAATGTATGTTCTTATGTATATGATGTGATTGATATTTCTTTTGTTTAACCTTACTGAGCATTTGAGCTCACCCTTTTGTATGTTTTCTTTCGCCAGGTCAGGAAGAAGGTTATTAAGTAAGATATGTCAAAAGGGACTATAGATATGATGAAATAAATGAGAGACAATGTAGACGCTTTATGAACCAGTTTTTTATGTTTCCCAGTTTCTAAAGACACTGTACCTATACGGTCCTTTCCTGGTTTTGTTATATGTTGTAATAAGTGTGCTTCAATTCTGAAGTAATAACAATTTATGTAAAGAATGGGTCGTTATATAAACACATGTCTCACATTATTTCATTATGAAATAGAAAAACCTATGTCTTTGTCATACCTAATTTTCCATTAACTATACACCTTTTTAAATAAATATATGTATCTCTAAAATTTGAATAACTTTTCAGCAATTCCTTTAGTCATTAACCATTATAAATGTGTCATATAGTTATCATTTTAAATATTCCAATTTTAAATTTTTTTTGATATATGTTTTACAAATATCATAATCAGGGAATGTTTATATAGCATCTTGAAATACAATGGATTTATGCACAAATGTAGGATAAAATGTTTTGTCATAGTCTAGTTCAGGATTTTGTTTAAATCCATTATCCACTGATCATTCCTTATAAGTCCTCACATCAGTTTCTATGTCCTTATTTCACATCTATACACATTTTCACCCAATAATTGTTATATAAAATATAAATTCTTCTAGAACCCATACCTGGTCATAATACATTGAGTATATCTCATAATTCAAGAATTTTGAGTCCAATATATTATGATCTCTCTACTACCTCTATATAAGAAAGAGGTTCAATATTATCACCCAACAATTAATCAACATCCATGTTGATTATAATACTAATAATGTCTGGTTCTATAATCTCTCTAGTTATTTAAAGTAGTTATTATATCATTAATACCACCTCTTATATGGGAAATTATTAAATGTCTTCCTTTTTTGACACTTATGTATATTAAGAATGATCATCATCAAATATAATATTTATCCAACTATTCATCATGAAGATGTTCTCCCTATATATAAATATGGAACATGTTGTGAAAATTATCTTATTTTGTGGGTTTTCATAGAGAGTATCTCCTTATTTCATTCACATGTACTATAATTATAAATTTCGTGAACAAAGGTTCTTGTTTTTTCTAGGTTTTTTCTTAACAAACACATCACATATGCATACATATTAGTTGTGAAACACTACTTTACATCCATATATAAATTCATATATTGTTTTCTTACTAATTTAGTTGGTACATGGTTTATTGAGTATATTAGGGACTGTAATCAGTATTCCTAAAAAGATAATGGAATATATTAACCACTCTTCCTCAAACTCGCCATTTCATGAAATTTATAGTTTACCATTTCACTAATACCATAAATATATAGTGTATAAGGATGGGTATGTTTTGATATAATCCCAAACTCCTATAAATAATCAAAGATCTATTGGTTTAGATACTCACAATATCAATCATATTGAATCATTTTAATCTTATTAAAAATTTGATTTTATACTTGATTATTTATATCTTTGACTTTATCAAAGGAATATGAATTATACATCATTATGAAGGCCTGTCCACATATATTCATGTAATTAGTAAAAGTAATATGCAACAATATCTATATCTAGAATCGATTAAAAAAGTTATACTAACATTTGAGTGCATAAATTCATTCATATTTGGGGACCTTTCACCCTTACTACCAAAAGATGTCTTCGTCAGCATAATTTTTATATAAGTGGGACATATATCATGTGTATTTAGATCTAAATTTATAAATATCCATTTTGATAATGATTTTTCAACCACTTTTGGATTATATTTCTAATTTGGTGATGCCACAGCTCAGCGTGAAATTATTCATTTTACCCTGGTTCATTATCAATTAATAAGACATGATTTTAGTAATTTAATACCTAAATATATTTATTTAAATGTTTCACACTGTAAAATATGTTTTTTAGGACATTAGCATCTTTTATTTCAAAATATGAAAATAAAACTATTTATATATAGTCAACAAACAGAAAAAAAATTATATTTGTAATAGAAAATACATAATAAAAATATTTCCAAGAAACGATCGCCCAATTTGGAAACGAGATTTTGTAGTATCATGTAGACAATGTAGTAAGTTATGCTCTATGTGTGCTTGAATATCAAACTATCCTATAGACATATTTTGGAATCTACTTGGTTCCAAAATTTTAACTGCATGAAATTACTATTCAAGGGGCATATATTCCAACATGAAAATAATATTTCTTTTCATATTCCTTCACATATCCTTGGATATCAAATTTCATAGAAGTTTGGTCCTGAAAATCCTAATACTTAAGTGAGCCTTGCATCCCATTTCTATTTTCTTCTTTCTATGACTATAAATTTCACAGGTTTCTTATACCTAATATCTATATCATCATGTATAATCATGCTAAGATGTTATGGGAGTTACTTCCCACTATTTCACATATAATAATTAATAATGAAATTAGAGAATCTCCTAGATGGTTGGTATAAAATAAGATCCATGTGAAATTTATCAAGGATAAAAAATCCCAAGATGAATAAGTTCTCTATGTATCTAATTAACATGACAAAATGATTCCCATATACTGTCGATAACTAAGATTTCATGTGAATATTGAATTAAATATCTGAAATTTCTCTTATGTTTCCATCTCATAAAAAATATCATAAATATGTGACATAATTCTATACACATAGGCATTATTGAGTTACATTTGAATCTCACTAGTCATGGTTGATAGAATGTAAATGTGTACATTTTTTATATCATTTAAATCTTCCATGAAGAGAGACAATTATTCCACACTGCCTTTCATCATGAACTTTATGAGTAGTGGTTTCTAAAACATATATTTTTCATTCATGGATAGTGTAACACCAAGATCTTATACTATTCCTTGAAATTAAATTTCATGAGAGGGTTATACATCTCTATAATAGATCACAGTGTTGTAGATGAAGTTGTGAGGTCTTCCATTTCCTTAATAAGAGAATATTATCATAGTACATTATGTAGAGTATAAAAATAGATATTAATTTTTAATTTTTTATTACCTCACTATTTTATGAAAATCGAATATCACTCACCATTTATTTTTAAAAATAATATATTTTTTATATTCTTGTGGAAAGGATCCACATATACCTTTTCATAACCCAATGAGGACATGGTCAATTACTAAAATGTTTTTAGGTTGGTAGTAATTTTCCATAATCATTTACTCGTGGTTTCTTCATCGAATGAATGGACTACCCAGTCCTGAAATATTGATCTTGGATTTTCCAAAATGTTACCTCTATTTTAAAAAAAATCTAGGAAGGTACACTTCTGTTGTTATTAATTTCCTTATTTCAACCCAAACCCTACATTAGATTTCCCTGTTAAATGGTTGTGTCCCATATACGATATGAGTCAAATGATACGATTTTGTGGTTCTATAAAAATATATAAATTGATAGTGATAACCAATTAAAATTTTAATATGTAGGATTTTTATCATTATGTATAAATTGATCATTTTATCACATTAAATTGTTGTTAATATTAACTGAATTTTACTTAGGTTTTGATTAATATCTTAGATAAAATGTTTTACACAGCCTGTTTTATGTTAAATAAATACTAAAATCTTGTTAATTAATTTATTAAGTAATTAAAACAAAAAATCCTAAAAAATAAAAATTTCAATAAGAGAAATAAAATAATATATTTTTATGATGATGAATTTTTTAAAATATATGGTTTTTATCCAAATGATGATAAAAAAACCCTTATTAATATGGAATAAACTCATAAAAACGATCATGGGTTGTGTTATAATATTCTGCATGTAACCTTGTCAATCTACTAGATTTTTTTCACCTCATATTTGACCTTAAAATAGCACCACGCTCTTTGGAGTTCAACTTATTACAAAAGAATTGCTCACACATTAGTTAGGGGAACCAATGGTTTGGTTATTTGGTATATATACAACAAATCTTGGTTATAAATTCCCTGATATAATGAGAATTATTTGATATAATATAGTCCATAAATTTAATTTTTCTTTTCACTAAAAAACATTGAAATAATATTAAATTAATGGAAAAAATCACATACACAAGTTAGTATCAACCCATTATCATCAAAATGCGTGAAAATAGTATTCATTTAATGAAATTAAATTCATTTCAATCATTATTAATTAAGATAAATGAAGATATAACTAATTAATTATCATTATTAGTTAATAAATTAGTTTTCAAAAAATTTCATCAAAACATTCCTTGATATTCAAATAAATTAAAATATTATACAAATTAAATTAATCTATTTTATTTAAAAATAACAATGTAAAAATGTTTTCAATTAGAGGAAATAAGGAGATTACTCATCTGAACTACCTAGAATGAATTTGGTTCACTTACTATAAACTCATATGACATGTACAACAAACCTCCTACAAAAACTTATATATCATGTAATATTAAGAAATGACTTATCGGCACATGTTATTTATATTTTGTATTTATTTTAATGAATGTGAAATATTATGTGCATTAAGAATATTCACGGTATGTAGTGTTAAAACATATTCATGTATTTTGTATGTATATATAACCTATCACATGGTGTGTATTTTCTTTTTATGAAATTCTTTTATGAACCATGATAGGATTACATCCAACCCAAACCCAAACCCAACTTGTAATAATTCCCAAAGTGCATTATTGATCCCCATAGGATAGAAAAAATTTCCTCGGTAGTAAACATTTTATGTGGGAATGCTTTCTCCCCTAATAATCAACCATTACAATAGCACAAATTTCATAAATCATATCATATCAATAAAAATATTATTACAAAATGTTGTAACATAATTTTAACATTGTAAAATTTCAACGAAGAACATGAATATAAAAATCAAGAGGGGAACCAACTATATAACCAAGTCTCCAAGAAACAAGAGGGGAAACACCCTCAGGATACCTTTACCAACACCTTTAAAAAGAAGAACCACTATCAATCAGATCCACCATCACTACAATGGAGTGTATTTCCATTACCTAGGTCAAACATAACGAGACCTATATACCCATGAGGCTGTACGAAGAGTGTGATCCAAAATTTCCTATATGATACCACCAATATAGATTCCATTATATATCATTATAAGTAAAATTAACAAGCTAGTTTTTAACAAAAATAAATATTCAATGTTAAACAGACATGATTTAAAATAAAAAAATTAAGCTAAACAAGACTACCAAATGAACGTGATTTATGTCATGAGAATCATAGGAAATACCTAAGGAACTAAGGTTATTAGGGTCATAAGAGTCACGTACATCAGCGATAAATTCACACAAAACCCACAAGACTCCTCATGCAAGATCCACTATAATGGAATCTCATTCCAGATACTAGTGGTACCCAACCACCATCATCATTTATTTAGTTAGTGTCAGATAATTGATCCTTCTAGGGGAACCAAGACTCATCCCTTTTGGTATACATAGTATACTAGACCTAGTCTTCTAACTAATATTTCAATGATTCTATTGTGCTCAACTTAATCTCCTATGAAACATGAACCTCCTCATTCTCACACACAGTTCCAAAAATATAAATGCACAAACAAAATACCACATTTAATTCGATGATCTTAATTTAACTATTACACACAGCTGACTGAATAAGCATTTTCCATAATTTTAGTTCGCATTTAATTATTTGTATTCCCGAAAAACTTCTATTTTATGATATATTATAAAATTTTAGAATTTTAGTAGAATTTTGAGCGTAAATATAAAAATTGACTTATTTTGTGATTTACCTATATTATTTTTACTCATTATTTTGTTCATAAATTTTTATAAACTAATTGAAATTATGAAATTCCATTCTTGTAGGATCCCACACAATGTAGGCTATATTTATTCCTTTTGGAATAGAAGATTAATCCAGTAATTGGAGGCCCAAAATCAGTTTGGAAAGAAGGCATAAAAACATTTCATAGATCTATAATGTTTTTAATATGAGATTATATCTCCATCTTAGATTTTCTGATGAATATAAAATCATACATGTATATGGATAAGAAATATTTTTAACAACATTCATGAAGGATTTCATGTGTGAATCACCCTTTTATAAAGCCATTAATGTATAAAAAACAAGAGAAATGGAATCTGGAGACTCTATCTTTGAAGATTATATTTTAATAGTGAAATAGTCATATAAATCTCTACACATGTCCAAAAATGCCGAAATTTTTAGTAGAGACTCTCAAAATATTTATGGGAAACATTTATGAAGGATTCTACATTTTAGTCATCCATTTAATTAGGATAACATGTGGAAACATTCTCATTTATATCCATACCTATAAAAGGGGGAGAACTCCACCTTCTAAAATCATTCCAATCCATCCCATTTCATATCAGGAAGCAAGAGGAGATCTCTACTGTGGGTGTTCATCCTCTGCATGTTCTTTTTCCTCCCCCATTTCTTCTTCTTCATCTTTTTATATTTCTTTATTTTTTTAATTTTCAATTTTAATTTAAATTCTCATTTTACTAAATTAATCCTTTCATTTGAGTTTCACTAATAATTCGACAATTATTCTTCCCAATTTTCTTCTAATTATATGTATTATTATTATTATTTATTATTAAGTGCATAACATTTTTATTTTAAAATTATTTTATCATTTTCTTTCCCCCTCTTCTTTTTTAAATATTCATCAATTAATAATAAAAATAATTATTTTTATTTTTATTATTGTAACATTATTTACTAATTATATATTTCATTTTATTTCTTCTTTTATTTAATATTATTTTTCCTTCTCTCTTGTCATCCCCCATCCTTCCATTTTTTATAATTCATCCACCATTATTTATTTTATTGTGTTTTTTTCTCTTTTAACTATTCCACCAAGTCATCTCTTACTCTAACAAATGATAGGTTAACCATAAGTCATTGACCGAGGGTGTAACAACCCGATAAACCTTGTTTTGAATTTTGACAAGTTTGTTTTACAATGTATCTCATTACGTGAACAAACAAACATCTTATAAGATGATAATAATAAAATGCATCAAATAAATGAATGATCCTTTTATTCATATAAGTAACATCTCAGCTACAACTCCCACTGACCAATCAATAAGGTAAACTAACCAAAAATCCCAACTAAGAACCCAATTACTGTAATAGGGAGACCGCTTAAAACCACCAAGAGCCCAAGAATGCGGTAGGGGTTTCTGACATCCATTAGAATGAACATAAGGATGGCCGAAGGCACTGTAACCATGATGAGAACCAAGGGAATCACACGAACCATCTATTCTTCTCTCCTTCAGTCACCTGGAGTGAGGGAACCCCGAGACCAAACCCGTTATAAGAACACGAATCCGACTGTTGAACCCAAATGGCTATAAATATGACTGTTGGATTCTCATATCCTCTATGTTTTTTTTGACCGTTGAAAATAAGAATGGCTTACCCCTAAAAGTTTTAGTATGTTAATTATGAAATTTACTCTAATTTTTAAATAATGACATCAATTATAATTAAATTAATTTATTTCTTGTTTTCCCAAAAATGAGAATTATGTTTTATGAAAATTAATATTATTATTCACTACACTTAGTTTCTGAATTTGAGCAATTAAAATTTTTATGTTGTAATTATATTATAGCTGATGGGTTTTTATTTCTTCTAAATATGTGCTAACCCTTGAGATATATATATATATATATTGCATCAAATTAAATTATTCCTTTTCTCTAAATTAAATATAAGGGCTAAAATTAATGGAAATGTTTATAACTTGGATAAACAGTTTTGGAAACTACGTCAAACTATGATTTATTTTACTTATGTGTTTCGTGGTGATGCTATTTATATCAACACACTCTTATGTTTGATTAAATGTAGTTTAATTAATATTAATCTTTAATTAAGAAAAAAATTAAGGTAATTAGCTAATAAAGGAAATTTAAACATGTATATATATGTGAAATGTTTTGATTAACCAATGTTTTTAATCATTGATCTTCATAATGTAATATTAAGTAATTAGTAATTATGGTTTAAAATAATAATAATGATAATATAATAAGGTTAATATAAATTATTGATGTTTTAAGAATAAAAAAATATATATACTTATATTTATATAGTAATACATTTTGATTGAATCAATATATAATTTTTATTGACCAATGATTTTTATTAAAATAATAAAAGTTGGTTTAATAATTGAATTCATTAATAATAAAAACAATGATTTAATAAATTAATAAGGATATTTTTTAAAATGTACTGAAACTTCATTTTATAAACGCCACATCACCCCTAGGTCGTCTGATCTTCTTCCCCCCGATCACAGTCGTCCATCCTTTTTAATGCCACGCCAATTCCAAGTCATCTGATCATCTTCGGGTAATCCCGGTTGTCCGCTTTTTCTCGACTTCTTCTCCTTCCTCGCGTTCCGCGGCTTCGTCTTCCTCGCGTCGTCGAACCAGTAGAGCATATGGTTCCTCGTTTTCTCCTCTAGGCCGGTGAGTGGATCTGCGCTGCTCCCTCCTTTCCACGAGTCGGCACCGACTTGCCTCGGATGCCGGGGTCGACGACTCCAGCTAGAGAAAGTTTCTTCTTCTCTGTTTTTTAAAACCCCAGTTGCACCAAAGGGCCGGAGACGTTTGCACTCGGCTTCCTTGATCCTTCCGACCACCAGACCTCGTCGCTGAATTGTTTCATCTCCTCCTCTCCGAGCTAAGGTAAGGGAGAAGTTTTGTTGTGGTTCCTATTTGAGTTTCGGTTTTTATATATATACATATATATGTGTTATGTATATATGTATACATCCTGTGTTTATACAACCATATTCACTTACCTCATTTGTATCTTCCTCTCCTCCTCTCCGAACAAGGTAAGGGGCATGTTTTATTTTTGTCTAGTTTTGTTTGAGTCTCGGTGTATACAAATATATATACATGTTATATGTGTATACATTTTTAGTATGTATGAACCTGGTGCAAACCCAGATCTTGTGTATCTCCCTCTCATCCTGGAGAACCGAATAGGAGTAAGGGGGAATCCTCTCCTTCGTTTCTTACCGTTTCTATAAGCTTTTCAAAGTTATATAATCATGTTTTATAATTGTGTATAAGAATATGCAGGACCATATAAACCTATTTATACCGGTTTTACCTATTCCTAGAACTGAACCAGAGAAGGGGAGGTCTTCTTGTCATCACTCCAGTGAATATACATGAATATATGTATGTATATATACCTCATGCATATGTGTGTACAAATATATATTTGTATTCGTACATATATATAAGATGATACATGCATATGTACACCCTTATTCTACAAGTTTATAACCCTAAATTTCTTTTTCACCTATGAAAAATGGAGTTGTCGAATGATTGCATGAACATGAAAATCATGCAATTATATGGATCATAAAGATGTATATGAACATTTAGTCATATAGGTGCACATGTACATCAATGTGCATAAGGGATGAATTGGGCTCTTTTGTTTTTTACAATATAACATGATAATTTATTTACTCAAAAGCGTGTTATCCAAAGAAAAGTATCCAAAACCCAATTATATACATTTTTATATGTATGATGAAGTTTAAAGGTTAGTTTGTTATCAAAATAGTTCTTTCATTTGAAAATTTTTACTTATCATCATTCTTGATAAATCAGGATTTTGGTTTTTAGAGAAAATGAAATGATTTCCTTAAACTTTTATATACATTCCATTATGTATTTGTACACATCGTCCATGTTGCATGCAAGATTGATTTTATGCCAATAATGGTCTTATGAATGTTAAGTTCATTTCTTTTATATATAAAGGAACCCCACTCGGTTTTCCAAACAATAATTTTTCTTAGTGTATAACTTGGGAAATGATTTTTGAGTATGGTTTATTGTGGTAAACCCATGCATATGTACAGGTATATATATCATCATGTTGTCTTCAATTACATGTTTTTTATGGTGTTTGAAAACTTTATTGAGAAAAGGGGTTATGTTGTTTAAAGTGCTAATAAAAGAGTTCTTAAACAATTATGTACATGGTTTTCCCAAGATGGACTTGATTTCTCCCATTGTATCCCTAACTGCATGTATATTTACCCAGTTTTAATTAAACACCCACAATATCAATTTATCAGCATATGTGTAAGTTATGAACGACCATGATTTAATTGGGTATTATGATTTTATGGAATGTTATGTGTTTGTGTTTATTTCCTTAAAACCCATGTTTCAATTGTTAAGATAATTTCATGGGTGTACAGATTTTAGCATGCATGTCCCAGTTTATTTATGATTGAACTGTCTTCAAGTTATGATTATGTAAGTGAAAAAAGGGGGTTGATTAAGAATGTATGAATCCTTATGAATGAAAGACCATGTCAAGATATGTGAGGGATGTATAGGACTTAAATGGGACGGGTATGTCCGGAATTATACTGCACTCCAATGCATTGGGTAAAGAAAGAGTCTCATGAGACGTTATGTGCGACGGTCTTGGCAGTAAGCCTTGGCTTGTTCTACCATGGAAACGGGATTAATAGTGATCCTTGACCCATTAAGTATGTTATACGGTCTTGACAAAATGTCTTGACAAAGTCTAGTATTATACATTCCCTTTGCATGTGATGATAATTTGTCAACCAGGGGTTAGTTCAACTAACATGACAACCCCTAGTTGAAAAATCCCATGACTATGAAAATGTAATTTATGTGTCAAGAACTATTTTTCATGTGGTAAACTGTTAGAAGAACTGTATATTCTCATGAACCATGTTATGAACATCTTCCCTCTTTAGTCATAGAATTATTTTTAGAATTTATGTAACTTTGTTTGAATATTATGCATTGTCTATTCTTGATGTGTTGCGCTCTCTAATCATGTTTACTTTAAAGATTATTCCAATTATGTACTTCTCTGTGGAAGTTGTTTTCAAAAATGTTTGTTTTCATGAAAAGAAAATGTTTTGTTTTTAGAAAAGTGTTTTATTCTCTTCAAAATGACTGCTTTGAGAAAGAGTTTTCTTAAAACGTTTTTTTTACCCCTTACTGGGAAGATTTTCTCACCCTACGTAATTGTTTAAAATTTTTCAGGCATGGTTGGTACTAATGAAGTTAATCAGAAGTAGCTAGTTTCCCAGATTCCCGATCCCCGCGATCTTCTGTAGTAATGGGACATGATATCTTATTTGTAAATGATGTAATGAAATGTTAATTATATCATGTCTCATAGGCACCCTGGGTTTGGGGGTTGCTATAGATGGTATCATAAGATGGGTTCAGGAAACACTGGAAAACCAGGTGGTATAAATGTTTTTCTATGACTAACTAAGTAAAAATGTTATAACTTATAGATGGATGCTGAAAATGTACCTACCGACCTACTGTCACTTCCCAAGGAGGCTCTAGAGAACATTGTATCTCTAGCTATCCGTGAGAACTTTCTGAATTATGCCTGAATTTTCATGACGTGTAAGCACCTGTATGACGTGGAAAACTCCCCTAGGGTGCTTAGTCTTCACCGGTGATTGGGGATTGATTATCTCCTAATGATGATGACCCAATTTCCCTCTTCTGCATGTTGGGGAAAGTATCATGAAGGACTCTTCCGAGTGTTCACGACTGGAGAGGAATTTGGAACGATGCTTGATGACCCCTTTCAAGAAGCTGCTGCTGCTGGAGACCTCTGAGCAGCTTACCTATGCCAGATTTTTCACTACATCTTCTAGGTCCAGTTAATGGACTTTGGAGTGTTGGAAGATTAGTCCACCCATTTGTCTCTTAGGCAAGAGGTGTATACCTATGTTTCCCAACTCCATACTCCTCACTCTAAACTCAGGAGGCGTCATAAATGTTCCCATGAGTTTATTCTTGACTGTTCAGCCAGTGTGTGGTTTGTGGAGTTAGGGAGTTTCGACACTCTTTGTGGTGTACGTCTAGTAAACTCAGGCTTTGCCGTGTAAATTTTTGCATAAATTGATGTTTCGTGTTTCCTTTCATGTCTCTACCTTATCAATGTTGTTAAGAGTTTCCTTTCGATGTTTGTTTTCAGATGGCTGGTCAAACAAACTTCTCATCACTACCCGATGAGTTAGTAGAAGTCATCTTGATCAGGGCATGCACGGTGGATTATCCATCCTTTCTCCACCTGCAAGGGTCTTGTCAGCATCTGCTTGATCTAGCAAACGGTCTTGAGATTCTTCGTCTGTGTCAAGAGGATGATCGTGTTTTTCACCTCATCGCCACTGCTCATCTCTCCTTCTATAGACGAAGAGGAAGATACTTTGAAGGTCTCTTCCAGTGTTTTACTCTGGCACAGAACTTCTATGCCAGAGTGTGCTTCCTCGTAGCCGCCCAGGATGGCCAGCTTAGTGCAGCCTATATGTTCCAGGTCCGGAATCTCAGTCTCCTCAACTGCATCATTCCAATCGACTACCTCGAGCATTATTTGGCCCGAAGATTTTTCAAGGAGTTTATCTACTCGGACGTTTCTGATCTTTGCACCGCACGAGCCTCCCTTTGGAAGCTCGTGTGCAGTACGCACGAGCAGGAGTTCAAGACATACTGTTTGAAGTGCATCTGGGCTAGGGAAACGGAAGAGCTATGTGCCAACTTTGGTATCCCGTTAACCGAGCCAGATCCACTGTTTTGGTAATGTTGTATGTGTAGGGTTTCAGTTTTTCATTTTATGATAGAATTGCGAGGGCGCAATTCTTTGAAGGGGGAAGTAATGTAACGACCTAAGAAACCATGTTTTGAATTTTGACATGTTTGTTTTACAATGTCACTCATTATGTGAACAAACAAACATCTTATAAGATGATAATAATAAAATGCATCAAATGAATGAAATCTCATTTTATTCATATAAGTAACATATCGGCTACAACTCCCACTGACCGAAAAAGAAGATAAACAAACCAAAAATACCAACTAAGAACCTGATTACATTAATGGGGAGACCTCTTAAAACCACCAAGAGCCCAAGAATGTGGTAGGGGTTTCTGGCATCCATCAGAATGAACATGAGGATGGCTGAAGCCACTGAAACCGTGCTGAGCACCAAGGGAATCACACGAACCATCTCTTCTTCTCTCCTTCAGTCACCTGGAGTGAGGGACACCCGGAGACTAGACCCTTTATAAGCACACCAATCTGACCATTGAACCCAAACGGCTATAAATATGACCGTTGTATTCTCATATCCTCTATGTTTTGTTTTTGATTGTTGGAAATAAGGATGGCTTACCCGTGAAAGGTTCAGAATGTTAATTATGAAATTTTCTCTAATGTTTAAAGAATGACATCAATGATAATTTAATTAACTTATTTCTTGTTTTCTGAAAAATGCTAATTATGTTTTATGAAAATTAATATTATTATTCACTACACTTATTTTCCTAAATTTATCAATTAAAATTTTTATGTTGTAATTATATTAAAGCTGATGGGTTTTTATTTTGTCTAAATATGTGCTAACCCTTGAGTTATATATATATATATATATATCATCAAATTAAAGGATTCTTTTTCTCTAAATTAAATATAAGGGCTAAAACTAATGAAAATGTTTAAAACTTGGAAAAATAGTTTTGGAAACTACGTCAAACTATGATATTTTTTACTTATGTGTTTCGTGGTGTTGATATTTATATCAACGCACTCTTATGTGTGATTGAATGTAGTTTAATTAATGTTAATATTTAAATAAGAAAAAAATTAAGGTAATTAGCTAATAAAGGAAATTAAAACATGTATATATATATATGAAATGTTTTGATTAACCAATGTTTTTAATAATTGATCTTCATAATGTAATATTAAGTAATTAGAAATTATGGTTTAAAATAATAATAATGATAATATAATAAGGTTAATAAAAATTATTGATGTTTTAAGAATAAAATATATATATATATACCTATATTTATATAGTAATACGTTTTGATTGAATCAATATATAATTTTTATTGACCAACGATTTTTATTAAAATAATAAAATTTGGTTTAATAATTGAATTCTTTAATAATAAAAACAATTATTTAATAAATTAATAAGGATATTTTTAAAACTTGCTGAAACCGCATTTTATAAACGCCGCATCACCCATGGGTCGTCCGATCTTCCACCCCCGGATCGCAGCCGTCCATCCTTTTTAATGTTGCGCCAATTCCAGGCCATCCGATCATCTTCGGGTAATCCCGGTCGTCCGCTTTTTCTCGTCTTCTTCTCCTTCCTCGTGTTCCGCGGATTCCTCTTCCTCGCGTCATCGAACCAGTAGAGCTTAGGGTGCCTCGTTTTCTCCTCTAGTCCAATGAGTGGACCCGCACTGCTCCCTCCTTTCCACGAGTCGGCACCGACTCGCCTCGGATGCCAGGGTCAACGACTCCACGTAGAGCCAGTTTCTTCTTCTCTGTTTTTTTAAACCCCAGTTGCACCAAAGGTCCGGAGACGTTTGCACTCGGCATCCTTGATCCTTCCGACCCCCAGACCTTGTCGCTGAATCATTTCATCTCCTCCTCTCCGAGCTAAGGTAAGAGAGAAGTTTTGTTGTGGTTCCTGTTTGAGTTTCGGTTTTTATATATATACATATATATGTGTTATGTATATATGTATACATCCTATGTTTATACGACCAGATTCACTTGCCTCGTTTGTATCTTCCTCTCCTCCTCTCCGAACAAGGTAAGGGAATGTTTTATTTTTTTCTAGTTTTGTTTGAGTCTCTGTGTAAATATATATATATATATACATGTTATATGTGTATACATTTTCAGTATGTATGAACCTGGTGCAAACCCAGATCTTGTGGATCTCCCTCTCAGCCTGTAGAACCGAATAGGAGTAAGGGGGAATCCTCTCCTTCGTTTCTTACCGTTTATATAAGCGTTGAAAAGTTATATTATCATGTTGTATTATTTTGTATAAGAATATACAGGACCATATAAACTTGTATATACCCGTTTTACCTATTCCTAGGACCGAACCAGAGAAGGGGAGGTCTTCTTGTCATCCACTCCAGTGAATATACACGAATATATGTATGTATATATACCTCATGTGTTTGTGTGTACATATATATATATATATTTTTATTCGTACATATATATAAGATGATACATACATATGTACACCCTTATTCCACATGTTTATAACCCTTAATTTCTTTTTCACCTATGAAAAATGGAGTTGTCGAATGATTGCATGAACATGTAAATCATGCAATTATATGGAGCATAAAGATGTATATGAACATGTAGTCATATAGGTGCACATGTACATCAATGTGCATAAGGGATGAATTGGTCTCTTTTATTTTGTACAATATAACATGATAATTTATTTACTCAAAAGCGTGTTATCTCAAGAAAAGTATCCAAAAACTAATTATATAAATTTTTATATGTATGATGAAGTTTAAAGGTTAGTTTGTTATCAAAATAGTTTTTTCATTTGAAAATTTTTACTTATCATCATTCTTGATAAATCAGGATTTTGGTTTTTAGAGAAAATGGAAAGAATTCCTTAAAATTTTATATACATGAATTCATGTATTTGTACACATCGACCATGTTGCATGCAAGATTGATTTTATGTCAATAAGGGTCTTATGAAAGTTAAGTTTATTTCTTTTATATATAAAGGAACCCCACTCGGTTTGCCAAACATTAATTTTGCTTAATGTATAACTTGGGAAATGCTTTTTGAGTATGGTTTATTGTGGTAAACCCATGCATATGTACAGGTATATATATCATCATGTTGTCTTCAATTACAAGTTTTGTTATGGTGTTTTCAAAGTTTATAGAGAAAATGGGTCATGTTGTTTAAAGTGCTAATAAAAGAGTTTTTACACAATTTTGTACATGGTTTTCCCAAGATGGACTTGATTTCGCCCATTGTATCCCTAACTGCTTGTATATTTACCCAGTTTTAATTAAACACCCACAATATCCATTTATCAGCATATGTGTAAGTTATGAACGACAATGCTATAATTGGGTATTATGATGTTATGGAATGTTATGTTTTTGTGTTTATTTCTTTAAAACCAATGTTTCAATTATTAAGATAATTTCTTGGGTGTACGGAATTTAGCATGCATGTCCCAGTTTATTTATGATTAAACTATCTTCAAGTAATGATTATGTAAGTGGGAAAAGGGGGGTTGATTAAGAATGTATGAAACCCTATTAAGGAGAGACCATGTCAAGATATGTGATGGATGTATAGGACTTAAATGTGACGGGTGCGCCCAGAATTATATAGCGCAATATGGAAGATGTGACTGGTGCACCCAGAATTATACAGCGCTCCAATGCATTGGGTAAAGCAAGAGTCTCATGAGACGTTATGTGCGACGGTCTTGGCAGTTATCCTTGGCTTGTGCTACCATGGAAACGAGATTGGCAGTGAGCCTTGACCCGTTAAGTATGTTATACGATCTTGACGAAAGGTCTTGAAAAAGTCTAGTATTATGCATTCCCTCTCCATGTGATGATAATTGGTCAACCAGGGGTTAGTTCAACTAACAGGACAACCACTAGTTGAAAACTCCCATGACTATGAAAATGTAATTTATGTGTTAAGAACTATTTTTCATGTGGTAAAATGTTAGAAGAACTGTATATTCTCATGAAACTTGTTATGAACGTTTTCCCTATTTAGTCACAGAATTATTTTTAGAATTTAAGTAACCTTGTTTGAATATTATGTATTGTCTATTATTCCTGAGTTGCGTTCTCTGATCATGTTTACTTTAAAGCTTATTCCAAGTACGTACTTCATTGTGCAAGTGGTTTTCAAAAATGATGATTTTTATGAAAATAAAATGATTCATTTTTAGCAAAGTATTTTATTCTCTTCAAAAGGACTGCTTTGACAAAGAGTTTTCTTAAAACGTTTTTTTAACCCCTTACTGGGCATATTTGCTCACCCTTCGTTTTTATTTAAAAAAATTCAGGCATGGTTGGTACTAATGAAGTTAATCAGAAGCAGCTAGTTTCCCAGAATCCGGAGCCTCGCGATCTTCTGTAGTAATGGGACATGATATCTTATTTGTAAATGATGTAATGAAATGTTATGTATATCATGTCTCATAGGCACCCTAGGTTTGGGGTTGCTACAGAGGGGAGGTATAGGTGTTCATTAACTTTATTTAATGTTTAATTTTATGTTTCTTGATAGAATTGAGTAGCATACAAGGGTGATGTGATTTTCCTGTTAAGACCAAGTTTGACGAATAAGGAAGTAAGAAAGGTTTTTTGTTACAGAGTGTTGTATTTTGTTGTCAAAGAAGCTAAATCAGATCACTTTGTGAAAAAACATGGAAACTATGATGATGATTTGCTTATTTTTTTCAAAAATATCATATGTTTTGAGAACTTTTGATGCAAGCCTTATAAAGGATAGAGAGAGTAAATAAGTGTTTTTGGAAAAGGAAGTAAAGTGACACGCAAGTCAAAAGTGGCATGCAAGGTTGGCGTGCTAGTATATATGGAGTACAATAGTATGTTTCATGCAAGTAATATTTCATGATCATCCCATCAAAATATGAAAAAGGAAATAAAGTGGTGTGCAAGTTAAATATTGGCACGCATGTAAAAAACCATCGCGCAAGTATAAGGGGTGAGAAAGTGTGTCGTACAAGTGTATGTTATGCACATTTCATATGTCAAAATATGACAAAGGAAATAAAGTGTCGTTCTAGTGAGGGAGTGTCACACATGTGATGGAGTGGTGTGTAAGTGACGGAGCGGCGCGCAAGTGCTGGAGCAGTGCTCATATGATGCCATAGCGCGCAAGTTCTGGAGTGGCGTGCAAGTGTATGTGATGTGTAAGTCATGAAAATTCCAATAAATAGATGACTCACCTCCTCATTTTTTTAATTCTCAACACTTAAGAGAAAATTTGAGCTCTGATCGTGCAAGTAGTAGAAAGTGGTGTGAAAACTGAACTGGTGTGCAAGCTAGGAATTATTTATAAGGCGCACAAGTACGGTGGTGCGCAAGTAGGGTGGCACTCAAGAAAAAGTGTCTCTCAAGTTTCAATATGTGTGGAAGTAGGGAGGTTTGTTGAAGAAGTGTGTTGTATATAAGACAATAGTGGTGCGCAAGTTTTGAGCTCTGCCCAATAGTGGCACACAAGTAGTTAGTGTCGCACAAGCAGGTGGCACGCAAGAAAGAAGGCGCACAATGATAGTGTCATGCATGTAGGTGGTGCAGAAGCTGAGAGGCATGAAAGTTGAGTGGCTTGCAAGTAGGTGGCACGCAAGCAGGGAGGTGTGCAAGCAGGGAGTGGGGCGCAAGATATTTTCACCAGGAGGTTCTTACCAGCTTCTGTGTAGGAAAGTGAAGAATTGTTTTGAAAGATTTTATTTTTGAAAGTTCATTAAGAAGAACAGATTCATTACATTACCTTATATTTGCTAAGAGGGAGCACACACACTATTGGATTGTTTTCAAAGTGCTACACAAGTGTAAGGGTATATACTTCTCATTGTGTTCCACATAAAAGGATTTTTTTCTAGTGGATTTTGTGGAAGTAGATTGTTTTCGTACCATACCATGGATGTAACTACTCTTGTTGAGTAGTAAACCTTGTAAATCTTGTGTTACTGTGGTTGTGAGTGTTCATCAGGGAAGAAATACTTAAATAAGAGGTGAACGTTGCTTCAAAAAATAGGAAACATAACTAGAAAAAGATATCACTGATTCACCCCTCCCCCTCTGAGTGATAGTTAATCTTTACTTGGAACATCAATTGGTATTAGAGCAACATGTTCCCTTCATTTATTATCATTGCTGAAGTGGTTGAAGAGAAGTTGTGATGGAGAATATAAATTGCATGAAAAGTAAAGGGATTCTGATTTTTGATGGAAGCAACAATCACATATGGAAGGACATAATGATGCCTTATCTTATGTCTCTTGGATATGAAGTTCTTTCAACTACAACAGATGGACTTACTGCTATTGATGACAAGATTCCTCTTACTCTTGTTGATAAGAAGAATCTTCAGAATGATGGAAGAGCAAAAAATGTGTTACTCTCATCTCTTACTGAGAGTGAATTTTTTAGAGTGAAAGTTGTTGCTATAGCAAAAGGAATCTGGGACAAACTGAAGAACATTTATGAAGGAAATACAAAAGTGAAGAAGGATAAACTAAAAATATAGAGACTGAAGTATGAAGACTTGAAAATGGGAGAATTTGAATCTGTTGGGAAATTCCATACCAGGATAAATGATATTGTCAGCACAATCTGACATCATGGTGAAATATTCGAGGATTCTATAGTTGGTGAAATGATCTTGAGAATTCTGCTAGAAACGTTTTATTCTAAAGTGTCTTCATTATAAGGTAGAGACCCTAAAACATTATCTTTGGATTATTTGCATATAACTCTCATTACTTATGAGATGAGAAGGGGGAAGACAATGAAGTAAAAAAAAAGATGACAGAGAAATTTTATTCAAGGATACAAAGAGAGAGAAGTCAAAGAAGAATCTTATTGAAGGTGATACTAGTGAGTCTGAATCTGAAGATGAGGTATGTCAAAATTTTGATGAAATTTTATCCTTTTTTCTAATAATGTGAAAAGAGGTATAGGGGAATACAAGGGTAAACCTCCCTTTAATTGTTTTGAGTGTGGAGGTGTTGGTCACATTGCGGATAACTGATCTAAAAAAACAAATAAGAAGACGGTGATGATGATAACAGAAGGCCAAGATGGTTGTGGAAGAAACAAGATGGTAAAGATAAATATTTTTGAAAGGGGAAGGATAAAAATTTCTTCAATTCAAAAAAAAGTAGATTTTATCTACAGATGAAGACGAATAAGACAACAAAGATAAATCTAAGAAAATATTTTCTAAAAAAACTAGAGAGAATACCTTAATTGCTGTAGTGAATAATTAAGATTAAGAGAGAAATATTTAAGAAGAAGAAGAAACTCAACATGAATATCATCTGAAAGAAGAGTTGAAAGAATGTTTGAGGAAGATCAGAAGGCTTGAGAAGGAAAACAACAAGCTGATATATGAAAATTCCACATTAAACAATCAAGAATGTTTTACTGATTATAAAATCAATTTGTAAAAGGAGAATGATTATATGAAAAATTCTCTTCAGAATAAAATAATCATAATGATCATATTGAGGTAAATATGATGGAAAAATAAGAAGATTTGGAACTTGTCCAACAGAAACTTTATATAGAATAACAAATGAATATCATTTTCAAATATTCTACCTTAGAAGTTGGTGAATGTTACTGTATGAATGAACCAAGAAATGATCTACAAATGTTACATTCAAATGTCAAAATGAAAGACAAAACTGGCTCTGATAAGAACAAGGCTAGAAATACCATGTATATGGTAAAAGTTAACAATGTTGAAAAATCAGAAGTGCATAAAAATTTTGAGTCATGAAATATTTCTAATACTTCTGGTGCTGCTAAATCTGAAATGAGAAAGGGAGTTACAAATGAAACATGAGGGTTTATGGTCAACATAGTTCTATTAAGAAGGTTGCTGAGAATATTGCTCACAAATCTGGTCAGTATAGATGCTTTAGAGGAAAATATTCTTTCTATGGTTATTGCTGGTATTGTTGTGGATTTGGACACATGGAAAATATGTGTTGGTTCAACAAACAACATTACAACTATTCCAAAAGTTTTGGAAGAAAAGTATTGAGGGGGAGTCAATCCTTTCAAAATATAAAGTCTTCCAATAAATTTCAGAAGATATCTAAGAAGACTGGTGTGAAATATGAGAATAGGTTCCAACCACTAGATACTATTTGTGAAATATGTGATCAACATGGAAATCTTTCCATGGGCTTCCTTAGTATGTTACCAGAGCAACAAAATATTCTTAATACTTATCAAAATCTAGATTTCTTAAAATCTAAAAGGGACATGTCTGATAAGTCCGAAAAGAAAGAGTTCATGGTTGTCTGGCCAGAACACATTCACCTGGCTAGGAAATTGGAGGAAGCACAACAAAAAGTGAAGGGAAAATAAGAAAAAAAATATCTTATTGTCGAAACTACTTTGAAAGCTACAAATAGAGAAATTCCATGGATTCTTGATAGTGGATGTTCCTATCATATGATAGGAGACATAAAGCTACTAAAGAATGTGAAAGACATCAAATAAGGAACTGTTACATTTGGAAATGATGAATCTCTGAGAATCGAAGGTGTTGGATCAACCATCATCTGAAAAGAGAAAATGAAATCTAAGAAAACATTATATGTTGATGGGTTGAAACATAATCTTCTTAGTGTTTCAAAACTCTTTGATGAGGGTGAAAAAGTTATATTTAGAAAATATGGGTTCACTGTGAAATGAGAAAATAGTGGAAATATAGTTACTAGAGGCCAACGTACAAAAGGAAACTTGTTCCAAGTTGGTGAGGTAAAAAAATCTTGTTACATGGTAATGATGGAAGAAAATCAGTTATGGCATAAAATACTTCAAAATATGTGTCATAGAAACATGTGTATGTTATAAATGTGAGTCAGTGTCCGAGATATGCCTGATTTATCATGAAGAAGAGATTGGTGCTGCACTATTTGTGAAAAAGTGATGGTTACAAAATCTTTTCATAAGAGAGTTGAAATTCATTCAAAACAACCCTTGGAACATATAAATTCTGATATATGAGGACTAATGAGCAAGAAATAAAATAATAAAGACAAGTACTTCATTACTTTCATTTACTACATTACTCACATTACTTGTGTTATGTACATGAGACATAAGTTAGATGCTCTGAAAATGTTTAAGAGTTTCAGGAGGAAAGCAGAGAAGGAATGTGAGTATTCAGTAAAGAAGTTGAGAACTGATAATGGTGGAGAATATAAGAATGTACAGTTTTAATGTTATCTTGAGAATCATGGAATTCGACATGAGTTTAGCTCACCATACACTCCTCAACAAAATGGGGTTGCTAAAAGAAATAATCAATGTTTCGTGGAAATGGGGAGAACTATGTTGCTTGAGCATAGTCTTTCTCATTATTATTGGAGGTAATCCATGAGCACTGTTGTGTATATCCAAAACCGATGTTTCTTTAGACCAAACTATGATATGACTCCATATGAAATGTTCTATGAAAAAACTCCATGTCTGAAACACATAATAAATTTTGGGATTCCATCTATTATAAAGAATAATGGTGGAAAACATGGAATGTTTGAGCAAAGAGGAGATGATTGAATCTTTCTTGTCTATGCTCCAGAAGATAGAGTATATAGATGAGTCAATAATGAAACAGGAAGAATTATTGATTATTTAGATGTAAAATTTGTTGAAAATGTTGAGAAAGAAAAGTAGTCATATGTTGATGTGGATATTGAGTAGGATAGAGAAGATTTTGTTAATGATTCTGATAATGCTACAGACAATGATAATCCTACCAGTGAAGAGGAATTCGTCTCCAAAATCTCAAGTGAGGAGGATGAAGTTCTAAAAACTAATCCTAGGTTGAGGAAACAAGTGGAGGCTCAAGATATTATTGGAGATAAACATCAGAGGGTTCAAACAAGAAGAACAACTAATGCTATATCACATACTTCTCATTATTAGAAAGCTGAACAAAATGATGTAAATGAAGAATTTGAGAATCTATAATGGGTTTATGAAATTAATTAAGAGCTTGATCAGATAAAGAAGAAAGATACTTGGGAACATGTACCCAAGCCGAACAATAAGAACATTATTGGTACAAAGTGGGTTTTCCAAAAGAAGCTGAATGAAGAAGATAAAGTAATAAGAAACAAAGAAGGATTTTTTTTCAAAGGGAATTCAAAAATTAAATTCATTGATTTTGATCAAACCTTTTCTCTGGTTGGAATATTAGAAACAATAAAAATATTTCTTTCTATTTCTTCCAAAAAATGTTACAAAATCTTTCAAATGGATGTAAAATCTGCATTCTTGGATGGTGACCTTGAAGAGGAAGTTTAAATTTATCAACCATGTGGATTTGCGGTTATAAAGAATGAAATTTATGTGTGAAGGTTGAAGAAGGCTTTGAATGGGATAAAACAGGCTCTCAGGGCATGGTATTCTAAATTAGATACTTTCATTAAGAAGATTAATTTTAAGAAAGGTAGAGTTGATAGAAATCATTAAATCAAGGAGTGTTAAGAGTTTTCATTGATTTTTATTATTTATGTCGATGACATTATCTTGGCTCGAAATGATGAAGGATCATGCAAAATATTTCTTGAGGAGATGAAGAAGTTATTTGAGTTGTCTATGCTGGGTGAAATGAGATAATTTATTGCGATACAAATCTCACAAAAAAACAATCATGTCTTTCTGTATGAAGAAAACTATGCTAAGGAACTTCTAAAGAAGTTTTTCATGGAAAAATTTAAACCAGCATCCACACCTATTTCAATGGGAACCAAGTTTTCAAATGATGGATAATGCAAATATGTTGATCAGAAAGAGTTTCAAAAGAGTATTGGAAGTCTATTGTATTTGACTGCCTCAAGAATTGACATCAGCTATGTTGTCACTTTATGTGAAATATTTCAGAGTGCTCCTAAAGAATCACATCTGATTTCTGGAAAAAGTATTCTCATATTTATTAAAGGCACAAATAAATTTCTAATCATGTATGATGGCTCATGAAATATAGATCTATTCGGGTATTTTAATGAATATTGTGTAGGAAATGTTGATGATCGAAGATCCACATCTGGTAGAGTTTTCTTTCTGGGGAAAAGTTGTGTTAGTTGGCATACTATGAAAATGAATTTAGTAACTCTTAGAACAGCTGAAGTGGAGTATGTTGCTTCTAATCAAGCTAAAACTCAACTAATGTGGATGAAGACTCAGTTATAAGAACAACTTCTTTATTTAAATCTACTATTGCTGTTGGGTTGTGATAATCAGAGTGCAGTCAATCTTACAAGAAATTGGGTACACCATTTTCATTAAAAACACATTGATATAAAGTACCAATTCATCAAGGAGCAGGTTAAGATGAATGAATTGAGGCTGGAGTACGTTCCTACATCTGAACAAGTGGCTGATATATTCACAAAACCTTTCCCGAAGGAACCATTTGAAAAATTAAGGTTGAACATGGGTGTCCAACCTTCTTCTCATCATGGTTAAGGTACGTGTTTCTGTCCACACTCTCATCTTGTCTTGGGATAGTGTTTCCAAGGAGATAATTGTTTCATAAATCTATCCTTACATATTCATGCATAAAGGGGGAGTTGTGGGTACGCTGTGAATCCAACATATATGTGTGTGAACTATTCTAACTGCTTGTTGGAGTGGTTGTTGGAAATAATGTTAATTTCTAGGAAAGTTGAAGAAGTTAATAATGATAAATTATAAGCTTGAAAGATGTTAAAAAATGATAAAGTAGATGCTTGAAGGATTTTCTGAACAAGGATGAGGAGGTATGATCATGATATTCCATAGTCATTATTTTTGGGCACCATGGTTTTGGATGTCAATAATTCTTGTTTCCTATAATGAGTTAGCTCACGAAGCCTTAGAATTTTTGATAAGTAATCCATTCCTTAAGGATACAAAGTTCAGTGATTTATGAATAATGTTTGACAAAAAATTCCAAAGGGGGGGATTGTTGGGACCAATTTGGACGAATAATAAAGTAAGAAAAGATTACTGTTACAGAGTGTTGTCTTTTATTTTCAAAGAAGCTAAATCAATTCACTTTGTAAAGGACTTGTAAACTATGACGATTCTTTTCTGATTTTTATTTCAAAAATATCATAAGATTGGAGAACTTGTGATGCATCCCATATAAAATATAGAGAGAGTAAAGAGTGTTGTTGGAAATGGAAAGAAAGTGGCGCGCAAGTCAAAAGTGGCGCGCAAGCGTGACACTCAATTATATGTGGTGCGTAAGTGTATGTTGCGTGCAAGTCATATTTCCTGACGATACCAATAGAATATGAAAATGGAAATAATGTGGCAGGAATTCTAAGATTGGAACACAATTTAAAAACTAGCGTGCAAGTATAAGTGGTGTGGAAGTGTGTCAACCAAGTGTATGTTACGCACATGTCATATTTCAACATCATAATATAAAAATATGACAAAGGAAAGAAAGGGTCGCGCTAGTGAGGGAATGTCGTGCAAGTGATGGATCGACGTGCAAGTGATGGAGCGGTGTGTAAGTGATGGAGCGGAACGCTAGTGCTGGAGCGTCGTGCAAGTGATAGAGAGGTGTGTAAGTTTATATGACATGCAAGTCACCAAAATGCCTATAAATAGATGAATCATCTCCTAATTTTTTAATGTGCAAAACATAAGGGAAAATTTGAGCTCTAATCATGCAAGTAGTAGAAAGTTACACACAAACTATAGTGGTGCACAAGCAGGGGGTTATTTATATGGTGCACATGTAGGGTGGCATGCAAGAAGAAGTGGAGTGAAAGCAGAATTGGTGTGAATGTTTCCATAGGTGCAGAAGCAGGGAGGTGTGTTCAAGAATTTTTTTGTGTATAAGCCAAATGTGGCTCACATGTTTTGAGTTGTGCCCAATAGTGGTGCGCAAGTAGTTAGTGGCACGCAAGTAGGTGGCAGGCAAGAAGGAAGGCGCACAAGCTAAGTGGAGCGCAAGCAGGTGGTGCGCAAGCTGAGAGGCACACAAGATGAGTGGCGTGCAAGCAGGTGGCAAGCAAGCCAGGAGGCACACAAGTAGGGAGTGGCGTGCAAGTTGTTTGCACTAGGAGTTTCTTACTATCTTCTGGGTAGGAAAGTGAATAATTATTTTGAATGATTTAATTTTTGAATGTTCATTAAGAATCACAGAGTCATTACATTTCCCTATTTGTGCTAAGAGGGATCACACACACTATTGGATTGTTTCAAAGTGATACACTATTGTAAGGGTATATCCTAATCATTGTATTCAACATCAAAGTATTTTTTTCTAGTGGATTGTGTGGTACTGGATTTTTTTGTACCATTCCAAGGACTTAGCTACCCTTATTGAGTAGTGAACCTTGTAAATCTTGTGTTCCTGTGGTTTTTTGTGTTTAGTAGGGAAGAAACTCTTTAACATGAGTTGAAGGTTGTTTAAAAAAATAAGAAACATAAAAAGAAAAAGATATCACAGATTCACCCCTCCCCCTCTCAGTGATACTTGGATTTTGACTTGGAACATCATGTCCCTGGTGTACTGACAGACCCCACTAACATAAAACTCAATATTATCTCTATTGATTCATTTAATTACTTTTCCCTCTCTCTATTGGTTATTTAATAACATGTTTTAGTTGGGACAATTAATAGATGAAACACCATCAATTCAACTAGGTCCTAGAAGATGAAACCTCCTAGACTAATGAGTTTGATCAACCATTATTATATGAGGAGGTGGAGTTAATAGTTAGAAGTAATTTAATGATATTCTACAATTTCTTAATAAATAATCGTATTCCAAACATGAAATTTAATGTTTGGATTATCAAATTAAAATCATGAAGATCAAATAAAATATTGATTGAATATATGGTTGAACCAAAAACCATGTTATTTCATCCTTAACTCATATTATTTAGATTTTAATATTTGTATTACTCTAGAATATCAAATTTCATATCATTTTATAAATAATATAAAACTAAAAAATGATTTTAATTATTTTCATGAAAGAGATAAATCAGCAGATAAAAATATTTTAGATGATTTAGAATAAGTGAGTAAACAAACTAAAAGGCTTCTCAAGTGGGACAACCCTAGACATCTATTGTGTTTCACAAAGAAAATAATATTTCATTTTCCATGCACTAAGAATGTTTTTTGTCAAAACTGCCATCATTTCTGGGGATCCAATCAATAGATCATTCACTTTCTCAATTTGTACATTTTATATAGATTTTAGTGATTTTATAAAAACTAAAAAAATAACCAAACCAAGTCACCCATTATGGTTTCAAATGATATTTTTTTTCAAATCGTGGTACCAAAAATACTCTCAAGTGCAGGAGAGAGTAGATTTAGTCACCTCATCTATAGAAGATTGTGTTACATTGTGAGGTATCCAGATCTGGGGAGCACGGTTCTAGACTATCAAATTTAAGGAATTCATGAACCTAATCCAACATCACCAGTAGAACCTCAAGAAATTAGTCGTAAAAGTATTTGAAAGAAAACTCACTAAATTCTGAGAGTAATTCCCAGAATTCTATCCAAAAGAGACCATGACAAAAGAAGTGTGATCCTTGATTCGTACCAACAATTTTGAAGAATTTACACTAGAAAGTTTGTAAGAACAAGTAGAAAACAATAAATAAAATGTGAAATTAAAGAGCTCGAATATAAGGATAAACATTTCAAATAAAAAACTTATTGGATAACTATATATGTCTAAGAAACAACATAGAAATTTGAGCCTATACATAATCCAGAAGAAGAGCCACTTGTCTCACCTAAGGATGCCAAGAAGGAGGTGACACTGGTATATCGTGATTTTCCTGAGGACATCTGGGAACATGAGGCCACACTATAAGTAGATTAGCTAGATTATATGCCTTTAATTACAACCATTAGACTCCAAAAGGAACTCATCGTTGAGATATTGATTGAACCGGAAATGACTTAGGGATATGATATTTCGTTAAAATCTTAATCTTTTGATTATATTATGATATAATTTTGCATCACCCCATATTATATTTATTATAAATAAAAATATAATTTTTTCTATCCCTTCCTGGTAGAAGAAAAACCTGGATGTGCACCTGTGGATGAACATATAGAGATCCATGATTTCAATGAACATACATTCAAAGATCCCCATCATGTGATCTATATAGTTGGTCCTGGGGAAATTAAACAAGAATATAGTCATTTTGAAAGCATTAAATTACCTATTAAAAAAATAAATTTCAAATTTTATTCAATTATAATTACCTGCATATTCCCCCTTAGATCATTTAACACATGTAACCCCTATTAAGCCATGACTAGAATATAACAATCCATCAAAAGTAGAAACTAATGATCAGAATAATCCATACTTCATCCAAGCCCCCCACCCCAACCCAATGAAAAATGTTCATAATTGTGAACGGAAAGGGTATATTGTACTCTAACCAAGGATTATTCCTCACCTAAAATTATTAAGCACATGTTGGGAAAATCTAATTGTGCTGGTTCAAATCAAAGATGATTCATCCACTATATGACATTGGATAATAGATAGTACTAACCTTTTGGAGGAAGAATAAATTTAGGGCCCACATGAGGGATCATACCAAGGCTTATCTCTTTTCTTTCATTATATGAATTTAGATTTCAATTTCATTTCATAGGAAGTAGTGCAGCATGTAGCACCCTCTCTCTATATTTTTGATATTAAAATACACAATCGATTTACTTAATTGTGTAAATAAAATTTGTAGGTTCATAATTGTAGAAGGAAGCCACAAAAATTGGAAGAGAAACACTATGTTTGAAGGAAAATGTATTTAATTTTCATTGTATATTTTTTTAAATCTCCCTACATTTTCTTGTCAACAAAATGTTTTGAGCATTAATAGATGATATTGAATACCAACACTAGAATTTATTCTCTACTTGACTGAACAATGAGACATGAGTTTCCTAGAAATTATTTGATTCCATGTTTTAGATTTCAATTTTTATATGTTATAGAATAAGTAAAATGGATAATTCACTTTCTAAATTGAAGCATGGATTTTAAAACGAGTGATCTTGATTTAATGAAATTAATTAATTAATGAAAATGAAATTCCAAAACCATTTTTTAGGTATTATAATTTATAAAATTATTTTCAATTTATCATTTATTATCAATCATGTCGTGAGTGATTTTCCCAAATTTTAGGTCCCATTCTGAAGAGGAATTCCAGTCCAAGTACTTTCTTTTTTATATATAGAATATTTCTTGATTTATGTTGAGAAATGTCTCATGCTATAACATGATTTTGAACCTCTCAAAGCTACGACTCGAAAAACCCATTTAAAATGATTGAGGCATATTTTGATAAACCGCATATAAATAAAAGAATGGATTTACATCATTATTTCTTTATCACATAGAGACCATAAATCCCCTTATTAGGGATGATCTATGTTTCAAACCATTTTTATTCATTCCTACCTGACTCTTATTAATAGCATTTTCTTTTAAATTTGAAGTGTTGGGGAAATGGAATCATGGTAAATGGGAAGATTTGTTTTGTAAGGAAAATGTGTGGGGAATCTTGTTGTGGGAATTGTAAAAGGTTTTGGAATCATTCATTATACTCTATTATTTTCCCATCATGAATATAAAAAATTAAATATGAAAAAATGTTCCAAAAAATAAGAAAAATGGGTTGTGATTTGTATAAAACAAAAATTACCAATACTGAACATATTATTTCTACTGTATGTGGATTGGTAGTGGATGCGAGATTAAATTTAAATCAAAACTTATAAAAAAGGAAAAAAATATAAAATTATCATTGAAAAATGAAAAAAAAATAAAAAATGTAAAAAAATAAACATAGGGAACAAATCATTCATTATGTTCAAAATGGTTTTGATCATTACTTTTAGTCTTAGGTAATGTTGGGAGTTGATATAAATTAAAGTGTAGAATATCATTAATCTTTTTTTCTTTGAATATGATGATTTATTCTTTAAAAGAGAAACCACCTCATTGATCTTTAATTTTCAATTTAAAGTTCTACCAAACATAACCCACATATACATTTCAACCATAAAGGAAATTCCCCATGATTGTATGTCATTTATGTCTTTAAGAAGGGAATAAAGTATTTATTTTACAAGATTACAGATAAAGATAATTTTCTCATTATATTTTCATTAGTCTACTTGAATTTTATCAAGATTTAAGAGTGAAAATATTAAAAAGTTACTTAGATGATGATTTGAATGTTTAATAATAATGTTTTAGGTTTATTAATGAATTAACTAAGGAGTTCCAACATTTATGCACATTTGAAAATTAAAATTCTTAAATTTAATGTTTATTTTAAAAATGGGAAATTTAATTGATATTTAATTTGGAATTTGAAATTTTTATTTGATACTGATAATTGATTGATTATATTGCATTGAAATTTGAATTTTGATAACATGGGTTCCCACTAATTTTCGATGTTGATATTTTATGCTTGAGGGAAAGCATAGATTTTGTATTAGGGAATTGAAAAAACAATCAATTTCCATTATTTTACTTTTAATTTTAATATTTTTCCTCCCACAAAAATATTTTGTTAAGGTAAATTCTCACATTTTATGATTATAGTGGTATTTTGAGATTAATTATAAAAAATTGCATAATATTTGGATTTAACTATTTTATTTTTAATCTTTATTTAGTCCATAAAATTTTATAAACTAATTTAAATTTGGAAATTACTTCCTTGTAATATCCTAGACATCTTAGGCTATATTTCATCCTTATGGATCACAAGCAAAATCCATCAATTGGTGGCCCAAAATTAGCTCACAACATAGGACTAGAAAACTATTCACAGATCTAGAATACTTTAAATATGAAATTATATATTGGATTTAGCCAGTCCAAAAAGAATAAATTTTACGTGGTTCTAGATAAAATGTTTATTAACAAATTCATGAAGTAGGCCACATGTGAATCAGCATATTGGAAGTCCAATAATTCATGGGAAACCAAATACATGTAATTTGAAGGGTCTATATGGGAAGATTAAATTATCAGAGTGACATGGTCATAATGCTCGAAACACATTTTCAAATATGCTGATATTTTTAGGGGACACATGAGAGTCATATATAAACAACATTCACGATGTAATCCTTGTGTGAAATGACCATTTAATGGAGATAACACATAGAAATGTTTGAGGGGAAATTCTAGATTATAAAAGGTGGGGAGCTCCTCCTTCCCAAATCATTCCAATCCACCCCAGTCCATCGAAGGCACCATAGAGAAGATCTCCACCAAGGGAGGTTGGTCTCTACATGCTCTTCTTCCTCCCCCATTTCTTATTCTTCAATCTATATAATTATTTACTTTAGTTTTATTTCCAATTAAAATTTAAAATTGGTTTTAATTAAAATAATCCCTGAATTTGCATTTCTCCATCCATTTGAAAATCCTTCTTCTCAATATTCTTCTTTTATTTATATGTATTATTACTATTATTGTTATTATAATTATAACATTATTATTTGATAATTATCTTAACCTTTTCTTTCTCCCTATTCCTTTTAAAATATTCTTCCTTTAATAATCATTATTAATAAAATTATTTTCATTTTTACTTTTTTTTTATTTTAACATTCTTTATAAAATATTATTTGTTTTTTTATTTATCTCACTATCACTTTCTCCCCATCCCACATTCTTCCATTTTTATTTCATTCATCCACGATTCTTTATTTTAATTTATTTTTCTTCTTCTATTCCACCCACTCCACCAAGTGATCTCTAACTCTTGGAATTGAGATGTTAAACCTGAGGCTTGGCCTAGGGGGAGGTCAATCTATTCATGAATTTTCATTAATTATAAATTTTATGTTTGACTATATAATTGATTATCATGAATTGGTGAGGTGAATTCCTCTAGTATGTTGATGGGCCCAAATGACATAAAAATAAATCTATCTCTATTAATTCATTTAATTAATTTTTCCTATAACTATTTGTTATTATTCATTGATTATATTTGAGCAAATCAATGTATGAAATATAATCGATTGGGCTACATCAGGGAAGATGACACCGCTTAGAACAAGGTGTTTCATCAGACATGATTAAAACAGGAGATTTAATTATGATTTGTAGGAATTTAATGATATTAAAGAATTTATAAATAAATAATATTAGACCAAAAATTTGATTTCAAGTTTAGATTTTCAAATAAAAATAAGGCACATAATGGAAAATAATGATTAAATCCAATGTTTAACCCAAAACCATTTCTTTCAATTATAACTAATTATTTTAATAATTTAATCTTAATATAAGTTTTGAATTTCAAATTTCATTTAATTTGAAAAATAATTTACAAATCCGAAAAATATATTCATTATTTTAAATAAATATATAAATCCAACATAAGAAATAGTTTAGGATATTTTGAGTAAGTGAGTAAACAAAATGAAAGGCTCCTCATGTGAGACGACACAGTTCTGCCACTTTACTTCACTAAGAAAATAATATTGCTTTGTTCGATGCCACACAATAGACATGCATCCACACCAAACCCATTTGAAAATAGGATTCTCACCACCCCCCAAATCCTTATAATCTATTTAAAAATAAATGAAAGATTACTAAATCATCAAAAAAAAATCAAAGCATAGTACCACCTTCCTCTATCTTATAATATTCCATAAATTGATTTAAAACCAAATATGCACCACAAGGATACCCTATAAAGCCATGAAGATGTTAAGAAACATCAATATTTCGCCCAAAACAACATTTTTATACCATCATTAGCTCAACCAATCCACTATAGAAGAGATAAACCATGAAATAAAGAGAAATGAACCAAGAAGAATGAAGAAAATATGAGAGGAGAGGATTACATGATGATTTATTGAAGGATATAGACCAAAAAAAACAAAAATATTACTGTCCAATGGAGAAAAGAAGAAGGGGGATGTGCACCATGGGATAGGGACTCTTAATGGATTGTACCAGGGGGTTTGGGTTTAAAATCATAGTGTGGTTATTGACACTCCATTCTATCCAATAGTCTAAAAAATGACAATGGTAATCCCCTTAGAATTAAAATGGGAAAGTACATGAATAAAAAAATCAATATTTTCAAGGGAAAGAATTGTGAATTGCTTTAGCCAAACCAAAGCACGGGCGGCACGCAGCCCACTTGTGCACCCAAAAAATGTCGTGCGGCCTACATGCGATCTCTTATTTGGCACAAAAGTCACATGTGCACCAAAATCAGTTCACCCAATGTCATTTATTGGCCTATAAATAGATCCTTGGGGGCCCCATTTGTACGAACGAATTTTCTTGAAGCCCAATTGCTGCTCTGGTCGCCCTTGTACTTTTCCCCAGTCTTCTGAAAAATTGACGTTATTTTTTTCAAACACCTTGAGTGGTGTAGTTAAGGGAGGATCATTGGACTAATGACTATTCAGATTTTGAAAACTATAGTACTTGCACACCTAAAGCGCCCAACCTCCCTAAGTCAGAAATACTTTTGCGCATCCCATTCCTCTCACAGAAACATGAGTGCCCCACTTCTTGGATCACTTGTAAATACTCTTGAAGGTTTGAGAAAGGTCTCACCCATGTATAACCATACAAGTTGTTTGTCACTTAAGTGAACATCAGGTCTCCCAAGTGTACTTGTGGAACCACCCTTGTGCACCCTTATCTAGTTGGGCGGCCCCCATTGATTCACTTTTTCTCTTCACTCTCTTCACATTACAATCCATCAAGACTTCCTCATCCATTACAAGAAAGGCTTCTTCTTCACAAGATCCCTTGTCTAAAAAGGATTATATTGAGACCTCCACCAAAACCTTCAGACTTATCAAACCATTGGGAAAGGCACAACAGTGTGTCTTTATTTTGGTTTTGGATTTCCATAGTCATAGGATTCTCATATTTGTTTCATAATAGGGTTAGGATTCATATAGTGTTTGTGGGTTTGAATATCCATAGTCATAAGGAACTTTCTACAAGAAATAGTATTGGGAAGTTCCTAATTCTGAGAATTAGTGTTTGGGCCTCAGCCTCACCCTTCTTAAAGAGCAGGAAACCTCAAATTCTGGTAGGGATGGTACAATTTACGCTTACTTTTCCACTTTCCTACCATGATCAATTCCAGGGTAGTCATCCTGCTATAATCCCCTCACCTTAACCCCTTAATCCTTCCATTTGGACCCTTATCTAATGGGAAAATAATAGAGGGAATGATAGTCGCCTCTTCCTCTTCCGCGATGGATGCACCCTCTTCCATCTTCAGAGGATGAGAAACATGAAGTGTCATTGTTGAATCTTTGATATCCTCTAGTTTCTCACACAGAGCCTAACTCATGTGGTCTTGAAGATATGTGATGGTCACAATATTCACACAAACACTCACCAAAGAGACTATAAGAACTCTGATTCCAATTCAAACAAGTATTCATAGGAATCCATCTCAATGCCCAATCTCACTGGGCATCCTCATTAGGAAATAAGCCCCAAATTCAATCTCCAAATCATCAAGGCACCCTATTCAAAACGTAATCCCAACCTCATCTTTCTCAGAGGACCTTGCTCTCCTATAATATTTATCGAAATACATGGGATTTGATTTTAACACCCCAAGCTTCTACGGTACGCTACTCTTTGAATAATGCAATACCATGTGTTGTATGCAACATCGAGTTCTAACACACACCACAACCGATCAAACTAGCCGTTATGAATAGTAATACCTACTTTTTGAAATTTTAATCTCTCAAAATGGACTTCATTTTTGGATTTGGAGTATTGAATTTAGCCTAAGGTTAAATTTTGGTACTTTTCGGATAACATGAATATTTTGATGAATAGTGAAAATTAATAAATTTTAATTAAAAACAACTTTTTTAATCAAAATAATTAATAGTGATAAATTATGAATTTGAGTGGTTTTAAAGTATATTTAGAATATATTTTTTCTATTTAATACAATGTTGGTCATTGAACATAATTTCACAATTAAACCGAACATAAACAAGTATCAATCTTTTGATAGTTATTATATCTTAAAAACACACTTTTTGTTTTGACACCGGGAATTAATTTTAAATTAATTTCTGCCACTTCTGTGTTTTGAATTTGAAAAAATGGATTCCATATTTGGAAACATTATGTTCAAATTTTGTAAATAGGTAACTTTTATTTTTAGACATTTTGAATAATTACTTCGGTAAATATTTTATTTACCACGGTTAAAGAGTAAATCTGGTAAATAAGGGTTAAAAAATAATATTATAATAATACAAAAATTACCCTAAAACGTGTCCTATCCTTATTGGTTGATACATGTTTGACCATTTTCATCTTTGGGTCGATTTTGGGACCCCATGGTGCCACTTGTAAGTGATAGGGACACTTTATTTTAATTAAGTTAAAATGAATACAAAAATGACAGAAGCATATATCCTTTAGAAAAACATTTTTTACATAGGGTTATATATGTTGTATTTTCGACTATAAATTTTCATTAGAAAGATAAAAATATTTTAAACGTAATGGTATTTTATTTACAATTTTTAGACATTATATAATTTAATTTATATATGACACAATAGTGATGCAGTAATTACCATAATAGGGAAAAAAATAAAATGATTGATATTGTAGATACCCAAATAATTATAATTTGAGACTTTTTATGAATTAAACATATTTCATAGGTTAATATGACATTTTAGGAATGATTTAATTAACTTTTTTCGAAGTAATCATTCTGTTATGATTTTTACAAAAATCAATTATTGAATAGTGTCAAAATTGACATAGAAGAGTTTTTAAAACAAACATTATATTATTAATTGATATTAAATTTTTAAAAATCTATTGTTTGGCCAAGAGACTTATATCATGATATTTGTATCATTAATGGACCACTTGGGGTCTCTTGGATGAATATAGTAAGTTTATTAACCATATAATATTAAAATACAAAGAGACATTGTAAAAGTTAAACTAATTAACTAAGAGTTAATACTTAAAGATAAGGTTATTATAATCACCCAAAACTGTCTAAATTCTGTTGGTTGAGTGGTTTTATACCTATCCTCACCTTAATATTTAAATAATCCACTTTGGAGCCATTAGAAACCGTATATAAATTTATATATAATAATATTTATAGCTTTTCCAAAGGTGCCCCTCACCCCTCTTATAAAAGGGAACTCTCCCTTATCATTAACTCACACCTTCAAAGCCTTTTGGTTCGTCCAAAATCTACCCAAATAATCTCTCAACTTCACTCACTTCATCCGAGAGGCATTACTTTAGTCAGAAAGCCAACCTATGAGCCCTTTTGATCAAATCAAAATGAAGAACCCGAAGAAGAGGCATTGATTTCACCACCCTTTTCAAGTTCCTTTCTTCTTCCACTTATTATTGCTTTGTTATTACCATTCTAAAATAATAACTCCAGTATCTTACATATATTTTTATGATATTATAATTATGGTACAATCATATTCAGTATTCTATCTATCCTTTGAATAACATGTCACCATACGTGCGTACGTACGGCTTACCCTCTCCACGTCGTGGTGTAATTATTATTCAACAAATTATTATTTCAATGGTTATAATAATGATTTATAATTCATGAAAATAATAATGGTAACATGATAATGATTCTGTATATATTATATACCATCCAATTATATATTATTTTAATATCAAAAGAATGATATTGCCCCTTGTGCGTACGTACGGACTACCGTCTCCACGAACGTGATGAGATTCATTCTCCATCATATCCATTAAAGTATAATTCTCATTTGATGATTAATAATAGTATCTAAGGACTTGATATAATTATGTATATGATTAAGATACAACCTATCAATGACAAACATGACTTAATTAACAAAACATATAAAAGAAAATGAGTAAGTTAACACCCAAAACAACGATAATACTAAGATATTATTAACAAATCAATGTTAAAAGATCATATATGATATCATATTAATATATATGATTCTTGTATAATTTAATAACAATTATTTCACCATTATATAGGAGGTTAACCTACCCCCAACCTCGGAAAAGTACAAGGTAAGGGATTATTTCGCAATCTCTTCATTATCCGAGGTTGTTTATATGTAATAATCTACTGGGACTTCTTTATCATCCACATACATGTTTCTTAAAAATGTATTTCAAAACATTTTTACTATTTACTAGAATATGGGATATAGTCATTTATACCCTTTTTTAATTTTTTTATAAGAGGTTTATAAAGGAATCTTTCTGTCGTTTTCCAAACAAGGTGATTTTTAACCTTTTCGACAGAATTAAAGTAAGAATGTTTTTTAACTTATAAGGTGGGTACGACTATTTTCTGTTGTTATAAAATCGTCGAAGCTTCCCTTACATTCTTATAATAATATTTTCAAAGAAAATGTTTTATTTTATAAATATATGACTCTTAAATGTTTTCAAAATAGAAAGAGATATTTCTCTAAAAAGAGTTTTGATTTCATCTATGTCAACATCCTTTGATGGATTTTATGCTTATTTGAAGTTGATTTATTATGATAAAAAACTTCTATATTGTATTGAAGGTTTTGTGATATGTTTGACTGTGGATGTGTTATTTTTATACCATTCATGGTTTATGGATGAATTATTTACATTTCATATGCTAGTTTTAATATGAATGTTTATGTTATGTTTAAAACTATTCATATGGGAATGCATTGGACTTAATATGTGACGGGTGGAGCCCTCTATAGCTCCTTGATGCATCGGTAGGTCTCATGAGACAAACTAGTGTCTTGGCAAAAGACCTTGGCAAAATATTATTTGTAGTCTTGGCACGAGGCCTTGGCTATGTGGTTATGATAGTCTGGCATTATGCATTCCATCACTATGATAGTGGTTATTGATATTGCATGTGATTATTCGATTAGTAGAATATCCATGTGAATATGTAAATGGCATTATTTAATTTTATTTTTTCCATACTATGTTGAAGTTCATGTTTAAAAGGATTTTTTTAGTTATACATTGCCTTAAATGTTTATTCTTATTTATGAAAGTCTTCGCTATATTGTTATCCTTACTGGGCATTTGAGCTCACCCCTTTTCGATGTTTTATTTTTCCCAGGATGTGAATAAGTAAATTATGAATGACCTACAGGGATATTATGAGGGGTTAATAGTGTGGACTATGGAGACAATATTTTCTTGTAGTAGTTTTTCACCTTATGATGTAATGTAAAACTTTATGAATATATCTAGTGTTTCCAAGGCTACTAAACCCATCGGTCTTTCGAGATTTGATCTTTCTGGTGATCATGCCAATGTTATGTAATAATTCACCGACTCTGGGTAACTGGGGTCGGGGTGTTACAGTTGTTATCAGAGTAAGTTTAGTACAAACCTTGGAAGCTAGATTTAGATAAACTCTAATTAGAGCACGTATACCTAAGATGAACTTTGAGGATTAGTATAGAAGAACTTCCTATAATTTTGGTATTATAGATATTTTGTGAGGTTTCCGAGCAATACAACCCTATCTGGATACGAGTAGGTAGAGGTGGCTCTGGCACAGATGTACCAAGGGGTAAAACCCGAAAACACCTCTTTGAGCTAGACTCGAACGATAACTGGTGCACGACAACGGGCCTTGCTGCACTCTTGGTTATGACACTCCTGGGGGATATGCTTAGGATAACTCTAATTTTATTTACAAATCATCATAAAGGGTTTATGAGTATATACTTCCTCAAAGAATTTTTTTTTTGAATACAGATTATATCCATAAATAGTTCAATTTATGTTAAGTGTTTTATAAGTATGGGATTATGTATTTTGATTCATAAACTGATCTAGTTTATGCCATTGTTTAGAAATGGCGCCTAGTGGAAGAAATGGAAACCGTATCAATGAACACACTCCATGTTGGGATTTCGCTCCTGCTCAAGATAATTATAGTGGACCTGGTGATGCAACTGGTGCCGATCATCTAATCACCATACTGGGAAAACTCACTCAGGTTTTGAATAATAACCTTACCCTTATGGAGCAGCCTGATCCACAGTGTGGAGGATCAATGTTAGATCAATTCATGAGGCAAAAAACACCAATGTTCAGTGGGAGTAAAAATACCTTAGTAGCTGAGCAGTGGATAAATTACCTAGAGAAAATATTTCAGGCTTTGGGGAGTAGTGAAAGGGAAAAAGTTATCATGGCAGTTTACCACCTCACTGGAGATGCTGATCAATGGTGGTCATTGATTCACAACATGAAGGAAGATGATGAAGTATCAAATATGGAATGGAGGGAGTTCAAAGATCTGTGTTTAGAAAAATACTTTCCTCGTGACCAACGAGCAGATATGGAAAGGCAATTTCTAAGTCTGAGACAAAAGGAGGATGAGAATGTCACAAAATACGAGGATAACTTTATAAGGTTAGCAAGGTATGCTAGAGATTATATACGTAACCCAAGAAGTAATATTGATCATTTCTTTGATGGGTTAAAACCATTTCTCTGTCGAGCATTAGTCTCACAATCCTTCTCGTCGTACGAAGACATTGTCTCATCTGCTATGAAGATAGAGAAAGAATTCTCTAAGTCTTATGACTTTAAAGAAAAGAAAGAGAAGAAGAGATATGTTGATCAATATGGGAATGGGAATAGGGGGAAGAAGGGAATGGTGGAATATCTATCATGTGGTAAATGTGGGAAGAAACACCTCGGTACTTGCTTAAAGGGAATGGGTGTATGTTACAAGTGTGGTGAAAATGGCCACCAAGCTCATGAATGAAAAGGGAAGAAGGAAGCTACCAAGGTTCAATGCTACAATTATAGGGAGATGGGAAATTATGAAAATGAATGTCCTAAGCGTCAGGGGAACTTACCTCAAAAAGGGCCAAGGGATCAAGGCCATTCTTTTTCTATCACTACTGCTGAGGTAGAAGCTCCAAAAGACGTGGTGGTAGGTAATTTAATGGTTTCCTCAAGTTTAGAAAATTCATTATTTGATTTTTAATCATTGAATTATTTCATATCTTCCCAGTTTTCTAAGAAAATTAGATATTTCCAATTTGATTTAACAAGGGAGTTTTCAGTTAAAACTCCTAAGGGAAGTATCATTGCAACAATGTTTTGTGAATCAGTTCCCATTAGAGCACATAAATGTTCTTTATCTACTGATCTCATCGTCATACCTATGATTGAGTTTGATATAATCCTCGGTATGGATTGGATTTTGGACAACGATGTGAAGATTTATTATAAGAAGAATGAGGTTACTATATTTGATGATGATGATAAGGAACACCTTATCTTTAGAGCAGAATCATCACCAACTAATTCTTATCTAGATCCACCCCCAATAGCTCAACTAAATTCAATTATTGGGGAGGAAGAGAAAGAAATGATTGTGGGTGTGGAAAGGAATGTTCAAATAGAGGATGTACCTGTTGTGAAATAATATGTAGATGTATTTCCAGAAGATTTACCTGGACATCCTCCAGAACGAGAAGTTGAGTTTTCCATTGATTTAATTCCTGGATCAAGGTCTATATCGAAGACCCCTTATAGAATGGCCAATGTAGAATTAGTTGAACTAAAGAAACCACTAGAAGAATTGAGTAATAATGTATTTATTCACCCTAGTGTTTCTCCATGGGGAGCCCCTGTTCTTTTTTATAAAAAGAAAGATGGATCTAGGAGGTTATGTATCGACTACAGGGAGATCAATGCTATAACGATAAAGAACAAGTATCCCCTACCTCACATTGATGATTTATTTGACCAACTGCATGGAGATCAATAATATTCAATGATTTAACTTCGATCTGGATACCATCAGTTGTGTGTGAAGAAGGAAGACATTCCGAAGACAGTATTCTGAACCAGGTACGGGCATTATGAGTTTACTGTAATGCCTTTTGGATTGACTAATGCACCCTCTGTATTCATGGATTTGATGAATAGAGTTTTCAATGAGTATATCGATGAATATTTGGTGGTATTTATTGATGATATCTTGGTATACTTTAAAAGCTATGAAGATCATAAAAATGACTTTCTCATTATCCTGAAGACTCTGAGAAGACATGAAGTATATGGGAAGTTTAGCAAGTGTGAATTCTGGCTTTAAGAGATTTCTTTTCTTGGCCATATTGTCTATAAAGATGGAATCTATGTTGATCCTTCTAAGACCAAGGCAATCCAATAATGTCCAGCACCTACGATTATAACTGAGGTACGTAGTTTTATTGGTTTAGAAGGTTATTATCGACGTTTCGTCCAGAAGTTTTCCCGATTGGTTAACCCATTAACGAAGCTCACACGTAAAGGGGATTAATTTGATTGGACAAAAGAGTGTGAAAAATATTTCGAAGAACTGAATTTAAGATTAGTCAATGCTCCTATATTGACTCTACCATCGGGGAATGATGGGTTCGTTATTTTTAGTGATGCATCAAAGAAATGACTTTGTTGTGTCCTTGTGAAGAATGATAGAGTTATTGCCTATGCATCACGATAGTTGAAAATTCAAGAGAAAAACAATCCTACACATGATCTTGAGTTAGCAGCTATGATCTTTTCCTTGAAGATATGTAGGTACTACCTCTATGTTGAAAAATATGAGATTTATACTAATCACAAGAGTTTAAAGTATATTTTCTCACAAAAAGAACTCAACGTGAGGCAAAGGATATGGCTTGAATTACTCAAGGATTATGATTGCATGATACACTACCACCAGGGGAAGGCAAAAAAGGTGGAAGATGCTTTGAGCAGAAAAGACTATAGAGTTTTGAACAATATGAGAATTGAAAGGGATCTAATTTTCATGGATCTAGTGAAGATGGACATGGGAATAACCAGGGAAGGTGAACATCAATTATTTTTCAAATGGTTGCCATACCATCTTTACTAGAATGGATTAAAATTTCTCAGACCGATGGTGAAGAATTTCAAAAGAATATTAAAGCTGTGAATGATGGGAGATTGAGAAACTTTGTGTATGAAGATGGAATTTTGAAATTCAGGAAGAGACTTTGTGTTCCTGATATACCTGATCTAAAAATAGAATTGTTGGATGATGCTCATAGTTCCAATTTCTCTATACACCCTGGGAGCACCAAAATGTATAGATATTTGAAGGAACATTTTGGTGGGACAACATGAAGAGGGAGATTGTTGATTTTGTGTCAAGATGTATGGTTTTTCAACAAGTGAAAGCTGGAAGGCAACAACCTGGAGGATTCATGAAACCTCTTCCCATACCAGAGTGGAAATGGGACAATATTACGATGGACTTTGTCATGGGGCTACCAAATACTCCTAGAAGGAACAATTCAATATGGGTTATTGTTGATCGTCTTACCAAGTCAGCACATTTTCATCCTATATGAGAAGATCTACCACTGGAACGTCTAGAAATACTATATATTAATGAAGTTGTGAGACTTCATGGAGTACCCCTATCGATTGTTTCCGATCGTAATCCCCGTTTTACTTTAAGATTCTGGAAAAGTCATCAGGAAGCCTTGGATACTGAACTTCATTTGAGCACTGCCTACCACCCTCAAACAGATGGACAATCAGAGCGGACTATTCAAGCCCTAGAAGACATGTTGAGATCCTGCTCACTTTACTTTCAGGGTATGTGGGATCAATATTTACCTCTGGTTGAATTTCCTATAACAATAGCTTCCATTCAAGTATTCAGATGGCACCATATGAAGCATTATACTGAAAGAGATGTCGTACACCAACCTGTTGGGATGACATTGGTGAAGGAAAACTTGTAGGTCCAGAACTGGTGGAGGAAACAATGGAAAAGGTGAAGGTAATCTAAAATCACATCAAAGTATCTCAAAGTAGGCAGAAGAGCTATGCTGATAATCGAAGGAAGGATTTGGAATTTCAAGTCGGTGATCATGTTTTCCGGAAGGTATCTCTATGAAAGGGAGTCATACGTTTTGGTATGAAAGGTAAATTGAGTCCCAAGTACATCGGACCTTTCAAAATTTTAGAACGAATTGGGGTTGTAGCTTACAGATTGGCAATGCCGCCAAGTCTCTCCAAAGTTCACGATGTGTTCCACGTATCTCTATTGAGGAAATACATGCCTGACCCAACGCATGTACTCACCTATGAGGAATTATAACTGGAACCCGATATGTCTTATTGTGAAGATCCCGTCAGGATTCTTGATACGAGAGAACAGGTACTGAGAAACCGGACGACGCGTCTGGTAAAAGTTTTGTGGAGAAACCATAAGATGGAAGACGCAACGTGGAAACCCGAAGAACTTATGATGAAGAACCACCCGAGTCTTTTCATGCGGTATTATTCTAGAAATCTCGAGGATGAAATTATTTTATGGAGGGGAGAATGTAACACCACATGCTTCTATGGTACACTTCTCTTTGAATAATGCAATAGCGTGTGTTGTACGCAACATCGAGTTCTAACACACACCACAACTGATCAAACTAGCCGTCATGAATAGTAATGCCAACTTTTTGAAATTTTATCTCTCAAAATGGACTTCATTTTTGGATTTAGAGTATCGAATTTAGCCTAAGGTGAAATTTTTGTACTTTTTGGATAACTTTAATATTTTGATGAATAGTGAAAATTACTAAATTTTAATTAAAAACAACTTTTTTAATCAAAATAATTAATAGTGATAAATTATAAATTTGAGTGGTTTTAAAGCATATATAGAATATGTTTTTACCATTCAATACAATGTTTGTCATTGGACATAATTTTACAATTAAACCGAACATAAACAAGTATCAATCTTTGGATAGTTATTATATCTTAAAAACACGCTTTTTGTTTTGACAGCGGGAATTAATTTAAATTAATTTCTGCCACTTATGTGTTTTTAATTTTTAAAAATGGATTCCATATTTGGAATCAGGATGTTCAAATTGTGTAAATATGTAACTTTTATTTTTAGACATTTTGAATAATTACTTCGGTAAATATTTTATTTAGTATGGTTAAAGGGTAAATCCGGTAAATAAGGGTTACAAAATAATATTATAATAATAACAAATTACCCTAAAATGTGTACTAACCTTATTGGATGAAACATGTCCGACCATGGGCATCTTTGGGTCGATTTTGGGACCTCATGGTGCCACTTGTAAGTGATAAGGACACTTTATTTTAATTAAGATAAAATGAATACAAAAATGACGCAAGCATATATCTTTTAGAAATACAATTTTTACATATGGTTATATATGTTTGATTTTCCACTATAAAAATTCACTATAAAGATAAAACGATTTCCTACGTAATGGTATTTTATTTCTAATTTTTAGACATTATATAACTTAATTTATATATGACACAATGGTGATGTAGTAATTACCATAATAGTGAAAAATTAAAATGATTGATATTGTAGATACCCAAATAAATATAATTTGAGACTTTTAATGAATTAAACTAATTTCCTAGGATTATATTACATGTTAGGAATTATTTAATTAACTTTTTTTGAAGTAATCATTCTTTTATGAGTTTTAAAAAAAAAATATTGAATATTGTCAAAATTGGCATAAAATAGTTTTTAAAACCAATATTATATTATTAATTGATATTAAATTTCTAAAAATCTATGGTTCGGCCAAGAGACTTATATCATGATAGGTGTATTATTAATGGGACACTTGGGTGTCGCTTGGATGTATATAGTATGTTTATTAACCATATAATATAAAAACACAAAGAGACATTGTAAAAGTGAAACTAATTAACTAAGAGTTAATACTTAAAGATAAGGTTAGTATAATGACCCAAACCGGTATAAATTCTATTGTTTGAGTGGTTTTCGACCTATACCCACCTTAAAATTTAAATAATCCACTTTGGAGCCATTATAAACCGAATATAAATCTATTATAAAATAATATTTCTAGCTTTTCCAAAGGTGCCCCTGACCCCTCTTATAAAAGGGCACTCTCCCTTATCATTAACTCGCACCTTCAAAGCCTTTTGGTTTGGAAAAACTCTTCCCAAATACTCTCTCAACTTCACTCACTTTATCCTAGAGGCCTTACATTTGTCAGCAGGCCAAACTAAGAGCCCTTTTGATCAAATCAAAAGGAAGAACCTGAAGAAGAGGTAATGATTTCACCTCCCTTTTTCAAGTTCCTTTCTTCTTCCACTTATTATTTCATTGTTATTACCATTATAAAACAATAACTCTAGTATCTTATAAATACTGTGATGTAATTATAAATATGATACAATCATATTCAGTATTCTATTCGTCCTTTGAATAACATGTCACCATACGTGCGTACGTACGGCTTACCGTCTCCACGTCGTGGTGTAATTATTATTCAATAAATTATTATTTGGATGGGTATAATAATGATGTGTAATTCATGTAAATAATAAAGGTAACATGATATAGATTCTGTATATATGATATACCATCCAATTATATATTATTTTAATATCAAAAGAATGATATTTTCGCTCGTGCGTATGTACGGACTACCGTCTCCACGAACGCGATGAGATTCATTCTCCATCATATCCATTCAAGTCTAATTTCCATTTTATGATTAATAATAGTATCTAAGGACTTGAAATCATTCTGGATATGATTAAGATACAACCTATACATGATAAACACAACTTATGTAACAAAACATATAAAAAGAAAATGAGTAAGTTAACACCCAAAACAACGATAATAATAAGATATTATTAACAAATCAATGTTAAAAGATCATATATGATATCAGAATAATATATATGATTCTTGTATAATTTAATAAAAATTATTTCACCATTATACATGAGGTTAACATACCCCCAACAAAGGAAAAGTACAAGGTAAGGGTTTATTTCGCAATCTCTTCATTATCCAAAGTTGTTTATACGTAATAATCTACTAGGACTTCTTTATCATCCAAATCCATGTTTCCTAAAAAAGTATTTCAAAAAAAATTTACTATTTACTATAATATGGGTTAAAGTCATTTATACCCTTGTTTGAATTTTTTATAAGAGGTTTATAAAGGAATCTTTTATTCGTTTTCCAAACAAGGTGCTTTTTAACCTTTTTGACAAAATTAAGGTAAGAATGTTTTTTAACTTATACGGCGGGTGCGGCTATTTTATGAAATTATAAAATCGTCGAAGCTTCCCTTACAATCTTATAAGAATATTTTCAAATAAAATGTTTTTTTATAAATATATGACTCTTAAATTATTTCAAAATAGAATGATATATTTCTCTAAAAAGAGTTTTGATTTCATCTATGTCAACATCCTTTGATGGATTTTATGATTATTTGAAGTTGATTTATTATGATACAAAACTTCTATATTGTATTGAAGGTTTTGTGATATGTTTGACTATGGATGTGTTATTTCTATACCATTCATGGTTTATGGATGAAGTATTTACATTTCGTATGCTAGTTTTAATACGAAGGTTTAGGTTATGTTTAAACCTTTTCATATGGGAATGCATTGGACTTAATATGTGACGGGTGGAGCCCGCTATAGCTCCTCGATGCATCGGTAGGTCTCATGAGACAAACTAGTGTCTTGGCACAAGGCCTTGGCAAAATCTTATTTGTAGTCTTGGAAGGAGGCCTTGGCTGTGTGGTTATGATAGTCTGGCATTATGCACTCCATCATTATGAAAGTGGTTAATGATATTTCATGTGATTATTCAATTAGTATAATATCCATGTGAATATGTAAATGGAATTATTTCATTTTATTTTTTCCATACTATGTTTAAGTATGAGTTTAAAAGGCTTTTTTTAGTTATACATTTCCTTAAATGTTTATTATTATTTATGAAAGTTTCTGCTATATTGTTATCCTTACTGGGCATCTGAGCTCACCCCTTTTCTATGTTTTATTTTTCCCAGGATGTGAATAAGTAAATTATGAATGACCTGCAGGGATATTATGAGGGGATAATAGTGTGGACTATGGAGACAATATGTTGTTGTAGTAGTTTTTCACCATATGATGTAATGTAAAACTTTATGAATATATGTACTATTTCCAAGGCTACAAAACCAATCGGTCTTTCGAGAATTTATCTTTCTAGTGATCATGCCAATGTTATGTAATAATGCACCGACTCTGGGTAACTGTGGTCGGGGTGTTATAGTGATTCCCATTAATATGGGATACATAGGAAGCCTCCTTGAGGTGCACCCCCAACACTTCAAATCAAACATGTTCTCCTTGGGCCATATTCCCAATAGGGTCTAATTCTACATAGAAACTCATATCCTTTCCATGTTCCTCAGGCTCCTTCAGCGTAAGTCACACACTATGTTTTCACCAAGCACCTATCGCTTCAAGGTCCTTATCACATGACCATAAAAGGTATGATGTTTCCTATTAAGCGACAGCGAAATTTGAGGGTTCTGATTCCTTTCACAAGGACATGTAAATGGCCCTTTTACGGGCATGAACCCAAGATCAAAATAAACCTTCATCTCCCAGGATGACAATAAATTCTAGAGTGCCCCACTGAGAGGATTAAAAACCGTTATCTTCACAATGATGATTAAAAGAATCTCTAATCTGTATATTAGAGGATACCATTGATGTAAAACCTTGATTACATATAGATGTTTCCATTGATGAAGAACCTTGAATGAAAACTGATGATTCTAAACTGTACACATATTAATAAGTGATTGTAAATTCCAAGGGATACCAATGATATTCTTGGTGAATTAATAATTATTCATGAAAATATATTAAATATTACAAAGAGAGTCCCGAAGTAGACAATAATCCCCCCCAAAAGGGTGTGATGAGTCTGACCACCCATCCTCTCGACCAATGCACGTTCTAATGTATCGTAAATTTCAAACATAACGAACACCTACCTTTAGAATGAAGGTCCCATTTGAATAAATAAATATTCTGTGTTTCCAGATACATAAATAAATACAATGGAAATCGCCTATAAATAGTGATTCCTTAAACTTGTTCACATGTTTCAAGGAACAACGAAATAAAATGGTGAACCAGACGTGAATCCATAACCATGTTAATAATGTTACCCACATGTTAGGCCCCTAACAGTTAATAATGAAAGGTATAAAAAATGAATTAATAACGCATTTATCCATCTAAAAAAGAGGTATATTTAATAGATCTTTTTGTTGTATTCATGTTTTCCACAAAATTCCATTCAATCCAATGAATGGCCGTCTCCAAGACAACATCTGTGAATTTCCCGATTGTTGTTCAAGATGGAGCTCCATCCATGGGAAGGATGTCATCACTAACCCATCGTATTCAACGTTGTGTATATAATGTGATAGTAAATGAATATTTCTATCATGGTACAATCCTAACTTTGGAGGCTACTCGACAGGCCCTCCAGGTCGACAACAATCCTCAATCATCTGGAAAACACTGACCATTGATCAAGAATAAAATGGTTACAACCACCGTCTTCAACCGTTTTAGGTCCTTATCTCTATAACGCAACAACCAGTCCATCTTATACTATAGGGAGGGTGATCAAGAGGTCTCTCAAGGCCATGATTCAAGAATTCATGAGTCTTTCTTGAGGACTCCCATCAGCAATATATGTCGGCAGAATCATGCGGTAGAGAACCCCCAACATGATGGGGGTGTTTCCACTGGATGTTCGGCCTTGGTATCTCAGACTCGGGTATGCAAGAAGAACCTCTGGGGACAAATTCTTGTCAATATGGATTAGGTTCTCACCTCTTCCTCCTCCAAAAAAGTCCATCAATTTTACTTGATGTCAATCAACGAGTAGGCACATACACTCTTCCATCCTAGATTTGTTGCTCAATAGGCTCGTCTGACTACAACCCACCAATCCCACCAGATAAACCCTGTGGAGTATCATGAATAGGCACATACACCTAATTACAAGTTATCATCCAATCAGTAGGATTTTCTGACTTCATTTAAAGAGGCCCCCCAATCTAATATGGTGGAAAATTGTAAATAGGAACATACACCTGTCTACAATCACAAATTCTGTCAGCAGTTTCTTCTACTGGTATTGAAGGAATTTTTCAACCATACTTGACGAAAAACAGCTGGTAGGCACATACACATACTAATGTTCATCAATCCTACCAACATTCTATTTTGTTAGCACTTGGAAAAGTCAGTTGGAAAGCTCCGATGAAAAATTTGGGGCAGACCCAACTCTCTACCCTAATGCGTGTGTACTGTCAATATCCATTAATTAGAAAATGAGGAAAGGAGTAGGCACATATACCTACTCTAGATATGGAATTGATGTATATTCTCGTTCTAGCCATTGAATTCTCCAAACACATCTTATAAATAGTGAAAGAGTAGTCACATATCCCTGCTCATATTCTGGAAGCATGCAAGGATATTTTTTCAACTACTTCTATAGTATCAGGGGAAGAGACAGATAAATATGTCCCCACACATGGGATGACACATCGGCATGCCATACCAGTGTAGATACACACCTCTATTCCAGTCCAGGAGGGTCGTGTCACATATTCCCCCATATAATATGGACAACATGATCGAGAACATACAACAATTCCAATTGGTGTTAATCGGTATGTTTCGGTAACTACTCCAAGGCAGGCACATACACCTACCCATTATAACCACTTATCTTAGAAGGTGGCCCCAACTAAGTATAAGAGATCCTCAAAAAATAAGTCTTCCAAAAAATATTTGGAAAATCAATAGTCAATATTTGATTTTTCTACTCTTAATTCTAGAGTTCTTGAAGTCCTAATACATTTATCTATTGAAACTCAAGATCTTATCCTCTCCTTACCAAATTATGGGAGTGGTAGTTGTAATTCAAATGTTCCCCATCAGACACTCCATAATGAAGGGTTTCTTCATGATAATTTGGTTAATCCAGAGTTCCTATATTTGGATGAGAGCCACAGAAACCCTCTGTGTTTCCAGAAGACCAAGGAGAAATAGGATTTATCCCTTGTTGTAATCCATCATGGTGATCCTCCCCTTGATGTCATTCTCTAAAAAAGTCTTCTCCATAGTAGTATTTCACATTTTCAATACAATTCTATAATGACAATGTAGCGAGGACAATGCCCTCCTATCATTAGGCACTTGAAAACACAAAGCCAATCATGTCTGATGCCTTGTCATTTATGGGTGAAACAATTTCTCAACTAAAAGTCGGCATATGGGAATAGTCATTATCTGAACATCATTTAAGTCATTGATATTATAATATAGAGCATCCACTCTAGAAAAATTGTAACACCCCGAGCTTCCACGATACGCTTCTCATTCAATAATGCAATAGCTTACATTATACGCAACTTCGAGTTCTAAAACACCGCGACTAATCAAAGTAGCCGTTATGAATAGTAATAACAAATTTTTAAAATTATAGAAATTTTATATTTCAAAATGGACTTCATTTTTGTATTCTTAATATCAATTATAGCTTAGGGTGAAATTTTGGCATTGTTCTGAAAAACTTCAATTTTTGATGAATAGTGAAACCACTAAGTGGTAGTTAAATAACTGATTTTTCGTTCAAATGAAATATTACCACTTCTGTGATTTGATTTTTAAAAATCCGACATACGTGGTTGTCATTAAGAAGTATAATGTGGTTCAATGAGATTAAAATAATTTTTTGGTGAATAGTAACTTTTATGTTCTTAATCGCGATTAGAGGTAATTAGTGTAGTTTAAGGTAAAAATAATGTTTTAATAATATGAGATGAGCTTGAAAGTTGTCCTACTCCTATTGGATGATTCATGGACGACCATGAAAATCCATGGGTCAACTTGGGGACCCCATGGAGCCACTTTAGTTGGAAAATGACATAAATACCTTTTATTTAATGTTAAAGTAAAAAATGACACAAACATGAAATGTTTTACTAAAACAATTTTTACATGGGGTTATACAAGTCATATTTTTCACTATAAATAGTCATTGGAAATATAAAAAGATTTCCTATATAATAGTAATTTTTTTTATAATTTTTAGACATTAAATAAATTAAATTATTTATGACATCATTATGATGCAGTGATGACCTCATTATTTAATGATTTTAATAAAATGAAAAGATAATGTACAATCCAAGGCATACACTTGTCCAAAGACTATTGGATGGGTATATTTTGAACCCTTATCACCTTATCCAGGAATTATATAAGTTTGGGACCTTTATAATCCGAAAAGCATTGTATAATAATGTAAACTTTCCTTACTTTCCAAGAGTGCCCCTCCTCTCCACTTATAAAAGGCCCCCACCTCCACCACATCATTCACACTTTCAAGCCATTTGTATCAGCAAAACTCTACCCAAATACTCTCCCAACATCCCCCTCTTACTCCTAGAAGCCTCAATTTGGGAATAACTCTTCCCAAGGAAGCCTTTGGCTCCAATCAATAGAGTTACCCGATTTAAAGGTAATGTCTTCTCTTATGTTATTTTGTTTTATTTTTCTTCTCCAACCCCATAAACCCTTTTTATTCATTTCTTTTGTAACAACACCAGTATCCTAAATATACTAGGATATTGTTATAAGAAGGATTCTAACTACACTTACACACACCTACATCTAATGGTAAAAGAACATACGGTTTCTGTGGATGGTGAATTTCTGCCTCACGAAACGATGATTGTTCAACACTCATATAACACCTTCAAAATTGGCCATTAAGATGTCACTATATTTATATATGATATATAATATGTTTATGTTTTACTTATGCTTCTGTATTTCTCATTTATTGCATAATTTATGATTTCCATTATGGGTAAATGCGATAATTTCATTTTAGAAAGTGCGGACTACCGCCCCCTCAAAGTGATTTGAATCGTTAATGCCATATGTGGGATGTATAAAGGATGGAGTAAATGGTATTATACACTATATTATACTGGAATTATATTAAACATTTATATAATTATGATTTCATTCCATTAAATATGAAATAGAAATGAAAGTAGCATTCATGCGTACGTACGACTTACCGTCTCCATGAACGGTGCATTTCATTTCTTACCTCTAAATGTTACGTAATGTTATAAATGAATTTATATACTGGATATATATGATATATATGACATCTAAATCATGAATATAATTCTGGAGATAATGAATATTCTACCACATAAACAACTTGTAATTATATTGATATTATTATGTCCTATTTTGTTTTTTTATGTTCTTTATGTGTACCTATAGTGAATACACATAGTAGATCTATTTTATTTTAAAAATGATCTTTTTAAGGTCTTCGTCTCAATCTCCTTTCATTGAGGCATATTTGGTTTTATACACAATTTTCTTTTATACGGTTTATAAACCGCTTTGACTTTTACGTTTATTCAAAAGGAATCTTTTTTATACGAAGCGTTTTGCTAAATGACAAAAGGGAATGTTTTTCATTCCGTACTTATGCGGAGACAACGACTTCTCCTCCACTGTGACCATTATTTGAGTTTCGGCTTCCTCTACAAGCCATCATTTTTTTTAATGAAAATTAAATACAAAGTTTTAACTTCCTTTTATTTTGGTATTGATAATGGTTTTGAAAGCGTTTTTATCAATGTGTTGTATTGATATCTTGTGATTGAAATGTGGAAATGTTATGTTTCCTTTATGCATGTTTTATGTGATACAATTATGTTATGGATTATGATATGTTTAAACCTATTCATATGAGGAATGTATTGGACTTAATAAGTGACGGGTGGAGCCCGCTATAACTCCTCGATGCATCGGTAGGTCTCATGAGACAACTAGACGTGGAATTGGCCGAGGCCCTTTCCCAATTTGATTTATGGTTTTGGCTGAGGCCTTAATCATTTTAGACGTCTTGGCCGAGGCCTTGACAAAATATTTCAGAATGTCTGGCATTATACATTCCCTCATTATGAAAGTGGTTATTCATATTTCATGTGATTATTCGACCAGTAGAATATCCATGTGAAGAAGTGAATGGAATTATCTCATTTTACTTTCTCCATATTATGTTGATGTTCAAGTTTAAAAGGCTTTTGTTTTAGTTATACATTGCCTTAAATTTTTATGTTTATTTATGAAAGCTTCCGCAATATTTTTATCCTTACTGAGCATCTGAGCTCACCCCTTTCAATGTTTTAATATTTTCCAGGATGTGAAGAAGTATTTTATGAATGACCTGCAGGGATTGTCAGAAGAGGATATGAGTCTGGACTATGGAGACTTTGTTATTGTAGTTTTTCACTTTATGATGTAATGTAACGTTTACAAATGTATCTAGTGTTTCCAAGGCTACTAAACTAATCGGTCTTTCGAGACTTGGTCTTTTGTGATCATTCCAATGTAACGAAGTAATGCACCGACTCTGGGTAGCTGGGGTCGGGGCGTTACAGTTGGTATCAGAGGCAGTTTATTACTAACCTTGTAAGCTAGATTTAGATAAACTCTGATTAGAGCACATAGACCAAAGATAGACATTGAAGATTAGTATAGAAGAACTTCCTATAATTTTGTTATTGTAGAGATTTTGTGAGTTTTCCGAGCAATACAACCATGTCTGGATACGAGCAGGTAGAGGCGGCTCTAGCACAGATGTACATAGGGGTAAAACCCGAAAACACCGCTTTGAGCTCGACTCGAACGGGAACTAGTGCATGACAACGGGCCTTGCTGCACTCTTGGTTACGACACTCCCGGGGGATATGCTTAGGATAATTCTCATTTTCTTTATAAACCACTATGAACAGTTATGAGTATATACTTCTTCAAAGAAAAACCTTTTTATGATTATGGATTATATCCATAAATAGTTCAATTTATGTTAAGTATTTTATAAGTATGGAATTATGTATTTTGATTCATAAACTAATCTAGTTTATGCCATTGTATAGAAATGGAGCCTAGTGGAAGGAATAAAAACTGTATCAATGCACGCACTCTATGTAGGGATTTCCCTCCTGCTCAAGATAAATATTGCGGATCTGGAGATACAACTGGTGCCGATCAACTTATTACCATACTGGGACAACTCACTCAAGTTATGAATAATAACCTTACTCGTATGGATCACCCTGATCCACAACATGGAGGATCAATGTTAGACCGCTTCATGAGGCAACAACCACCAAAATTTAATGGGGGTACAAATCCGTTAGTAGCTGAGCAATGGATAAACTCATTAGAAAAAAATATTCCATTCCTTGGGGAGTAGCGAAAGGGAGAAGGTTGTCATGGAAGTTTACCGCCTCACTGGAGATGCCAATCAGTGGTGGTCGTTGATTCAAAACACAAAGGAAGATGATGACGTATCGAATATGGAATGGAGGGAGTTCAAAGAGCTTTTCATAGAAAAATTCTTTCCTCGTGACCATCGAGCAGATATGGAAAGGCAATTTATGAGTCTGAGGCAGAAGGAGGATGAGAATGTCGCAAAGTATGAGGCTAAATTTACAAGGTTAGGGAGGCATGCTTCCGATTATATACGTAACCCAAGGAGTAAGATTGATCGTTTCTTTGATGGGTTAAAACCATTTCTCCGTCGAGCTTTAGTATCACAATCCTTCTCATCATACAAAGATATTGTCTCGTGTGCTATCAAGACAGAAAAGGAATTCTCTATGTCTTATGACAACAAAGTAATGCAGGAGAAGAAAAGAATGGTGGAACAAGAGACAGATAAAGGGAAAAAGGGAAAGAAGTATTTTCTATTATGTGATAATTGTGGGAAGAATCGCCCTGGTACTTGCCTAAAAGGAATGGGAGTTTGTTATAAATGTGGAGAAAAGGGTCACCAGGATCGTGATTGCAAGGGAAAGAAAGAGGCTATCAAAGTTGAATGCTACAATTGTAGAGAAATGGGTTATTATTCAAATGAATGTCCTAAGAGTCAGGGAAACTTACCTCAAAAAAGGCCAAGGGATCAAGGACAATCTTATGCTGTTACTACAGTTGAAGCAGAATAACTAATGTATTGGTACTTTTGGACTCATGGATTATATTCTGGTTATTAGAATAATGTGATATATATATATAAGGATTGTACTGCAGTACTTGTTGATTTCAGTAAGGTTTTAATATGATGAAGGTAATTATATTTTTAGTATGTGACAATAAGTGAAACTTTACTTTGTTTGCGAAATCTAATAAATTGATTTTTGAATTAAGAGACCTTTTAGAGAAAGTCTGGACAGAGGTATTTTGGATAACTATAAAGGTTGGAGTGGATTAAGTTGATCTTTGGATAGTATTGTTTAAGGTTAAAAAATTTATGAAGATTATTTTTGGAATATTATGATACTATAGTTTCAGGAAAAGGACAACCTGCAGGGTGGGGCATAACCCGTCGTGTCGGACAAAGCTGCAGGAATCAAACCCACAATCATAGTGCGACATGCCTTTATTTCCTACCACTAGCCTATAGGAAGTCTCTGGTTATTACAAAATAATTTTACTAATCTAAATGGTATGTGTTAACATTTGGAACCTTATACAATTTGGATAAGTATAATATTTTTGAGTTCTATTATCTTTTTGAGTGAAAGATGAGTTGAAGGTTGAAACTCTAATTGTCAAGCATAAATATATATATATACCTATCTCTTATTCAATGAATAAATTAATTCTTAAACTTTAGTAAAGGGATATTAAAACAAAAAAATGTGTTATCCTAATACCTTATGTCTTATTCAACTGATGATATTTTAAATCAACATAGATTGAAGTCTTTGAGGCCCTCAATTTGATAGTTGATTTTGATTGATGACCTCAATCACTCCCTACAAATATTTACGTTTTTCCTCCAATTATATGTCTCTAATTGCCACCAATGTTCTCCTAATAAAGATCATAATTGGGTGGTGACTTTTTCATTTCCCTTTCCCTCTTATTAAGGCTAAATTTTTTTAATCTTATTTCCGATGTGGGTTTTCCTCAAAGGTATTTTCTATTTTCATCCTTTTATTTTCAAAGAAAAATTTCAAAAAGAGAGGATGAAATTTATTGAAGGAGGGGAGAATGTAACACCCCGAGCTTCCACGATACGCTTCTCATTCAATAATGCAATAGCTTGCATTGTACGCAACTTCGAGTTCTAAAACACTACGACTAATCAAAGTAGCCGTTATGAATAGTAATAACAACTTTTTAAAATTATAGAAATTTTATATTTCAAAATGGACTTCATTTTTGTATTCTTAATATCAATTATAGCTTAGGGTGAAATTTTGGCATTGTTCTGAAAAACTTCAATTTTTGATGAATAGTGAAACCACTAAGTGGTAGTTAAATAACTGATTTTTCGTTTAAATGAAATACTACCACTTCTTTGATTTGATTTTCAAAAATCCGACATAAATGGTTGTCATTAAGAAGTAAAATTTGGTTCAATGAGATTAAAATAATTTTTTGGTGAATAGTAACTTTTATGTTCTTAATCGCGATTAGAGGTAATTAGTGTAGTTTAAGGTAAAAATAATGTTTTAATAATATGAGATGAGCTTGAAACTTGTCCTACTTCTATTGGATGAGTCATGGCCGACCAAGACAATCCATGGGTCAAATTGGTGACCCCATGGAGCCACTTTAGTTGGAAAATGACATAAATACCTTTTATTTAATGTTAAAGTAAAAAATGACACAAACATGAAATGTTTTACTAAAACAATTTTTACATGGAGTTATACAAGTCATATTTTTGACTATAAATAGTCATTGGAAAGATAAAAATATTTCCTATATCATAGTATTTTTTTTATAATTTTTAGACATTAAATAAATTAAATTATTTATGACATCATTATGATGCAGCGATGACCTCATTATTTAACGATTTTAATAAAATGAAAAGATAATGTACAATACAAGGCTTACACTTGTCCAAAGTCTATTGTATGGGTATATTTAGAACCCTTATCACCTTATCCAGGAATTATATAATTTTGGGACCTTTATAATCTGAAAAGCATTTTATAATATTGTAAAATTTCCTTACTTTCCAAGAGTGCCCCTCCTCTCTACTTATAAAAGGCCCCCACCTCTACCACCTCATTCACACTTTCAAGCCATTTGTCTTGGCCAACCTCTGCCCAAATACTCTCCCAACTTCCCCATATTACTCCTATAAGCCTCACTTTGGGAAGAACTCTTCCCAAGGAAGCCTTTGGCTCCAATCAAAAGAGTTACCCGATTTAAAGGTAATGTCTTCTCTTATGTTATTTTGTTTCATTTTTCTTCTCCAACCCCATAAACTCTTTTTATTCATTTATTTTGTAACAACACCAGTATCCTAAAAATACTAGGATGTTTTTATAAGAATTATTCGAGCTACACTTACACACACCTACATCTAATGGTTAAAGAACATACGGTTTCTGTGGATGGTGAATTTTTGCCTCACGAAACGATGATTGTTCAACACTCATATAACACCTTAAAAGGTGGCCATTAAGATGTCACTATATTTATATATGATATATAATATGTTTATGTTTTACTTATGCCTCTGTATTTCTCATTTATGGCATAATATATGATTTCCATTATGGGTAAACGCGATAATTTCATTTTAGGAAGTGCGGACTACCACCCCCTCAAAGTGATTTGAATCGTTAATTCCATATGTGGGATGTATAAAGGATGGAGTAAATGGTCTTATACACTATATTATATTGGAATTATATTATAAATTTATATCATTATGATTTAATTCCATTAAATATCAAATAGAAATGAAAGTAGCGTTCATGCGTACGTATGGCTTACCGTCTCCATGAACGGTGCATTTCATTTCTTACTTCTAAATGTTACGTAATTTTATAAATGAATGTATATACTGGATATATATGATATATATGACATCTAAATCATTAATATAATTCTGGAGATAATGGATATTCTACCACATAAACAACTTGTAATTATAAGAAGTTTATTGTTGACTCAATTACCAAAGATCGACAAAACGACCGTTATTAACTTAAATAATTACATAATGTTCATATCATTGTAATAAGTTATATAAAAAGGATAATGAAATTGGAAATGGTTCTTAATAAGGTATATATTAACTCTAGTTTATTATTCAGGAGGTTAATGAACGGTTGAGTCAAGTCAGACATGAGGTAAGGGAATTTCTTACCCCAACTTCCATTCTTTGGGTTAATCTCCTACTTTCAAATTATGTCATGATATTATTATGTCCTATTTTGTATTTTTTACGTTATTTATGTGTACCTATAGTGAATACACATAATAGATCTATTTTATTTAAAAAATTATCTTTTTATGGTCTTCGTCTCAATCTCCATTCATTGAGGCATATTTGGTTTTATACACAATTTTCTTTTATACGGTATATAAACCCCTTTGACTTTTACGTTTATTCAAAAGGAATCTTTTTTATATGAAGCGTTTTGCTAAACGACAAAAGGGAATGTTTTTCTTTCCGTACTTATGCGGCGACAATGACTTCTCCGCCGCCGTGACCATTATTTGAGTTTCGGGTTCCTCTACAAGCCATCATTTTTTTAATGAAAAATAAATACAAAGTTTTAACTTTATTTTATTTTGGTATTGAAAATGGTTTTGAAATCCTTTTTATCAATGTGTTGTATTGATATCTTGTGATTGAAATGTGGAAATGTTATGTTTCCTTTATGCATGTTTTATGTGATACGATTATGTTATGGTTTATGATATGTTTAGACCTATTCATATGAGAAATGTATTGGACTTAATAAGTGACGGGTGGAACCTGCTATAGCTCCTCGATGCATCGGTAGGTCTCATGAGACAACTAGATGTGGAATTGGCCGAGGCCCTTTCCCAATTTGATTTATGGTTTTGGCCGAGCCCTTAATCATTTTAGACGTCTTGGCCGAGGCCTTGACAAAATGTTTCAGAATGTCTGGCATTATACATTCCCTCATTATGAAAGTGGTTATTGATATTGCATGTGATTATTCGACCAGTAGAATATCCATGTGAGGAAGTGAATGGAATTATCTCATTTTACTTTCTCCATATTATGTTGATGTTCAAGTTTAAAAGGCTTTTGTTTTAGTTATGCATTGCCTTAAAGTTTTATGTTTATTTATGAAAGCTTCCGCAATATTGTTATCCTTACTGAGCATCTGAGCTCACCCCTTTCAATGTTTTAATATTTTCCAGGATGTGAAGATGTATTTTATGAATGACCTGCAAGGATTGTCAGAAGAGGATATGAGTGTGGACTATGGAGACTTTGTTATTGTAGTTTTTCACTTTATGATGTAATGTAACGTTTACGAATGTATCTAGTGTTTCCAAGGCAACTAAACTAATCGGTCTTTCGAGACTTGATCTTTTGTGATGATGCCAATGTTACGAAGTAATGCACTAACTCTAGGTAGCTGGGATCGGGGCATTACACAAATCAAGTGGAGAAACCTTCTGTGAAAGATGAATACGATGTGTTAAACATGAGGAAACAATTATCTAAAGGAGACATCATAGTCATGTTCTGGCCTTTGGAAATTTCTCTGTATAACATTCCAGAATTGATAACAGAAGATTTCATTCATGAAATTCATCTCAAATTATAGAAAACTCTTTGTTTTTCGAAAACCAATGTCTTACCATGTGATGAATATCAAAATCATGTAATGGTAATATAAGGGCTACAACGCCAAATTGAATTGGCATCTCTCGCAGTTTCCCAACATCCAAAGGTTGAAAACAGTAAAGAACCCTTCAGCATGCATGTCTCAATGCTCTAAAGAGACTATTCTAGTTAATTTCTAGATTCCCCATCTAGTGTTCGCATCAGATGATGGGGTGCATATGGAGCATCCGTTTTTACTGCACTCCAAAATCAGCAAAGTCCACCAAAAGTGGTTTTATGAAATATTATTTCCCACAGGCAGACCCAATCCATAGTTTTTGTATATGATCAAATGTATGCTCAAGAACTGGCCTCAACTAGATATCATCAGAATCAGGCCCAATGAAAATAATTTTTTGAGGGACTTTTACATAAAACATCTGAGAATCTTGAACAAGCATCCCGTTTAGAGGATTTAAGTCATTAGAGGATTCAAATGTCTAAAATATCAAAGTGATCTTCAGAAATGGGTGATTTAAGTGATTGTGGGTTGATGCACCCAACTAATGTATGAACCAAAATCTGAAAAAATAGAAGAGGGATTGCCCGAATTTCATCCATATAAGTTAAATAATAACCCCATCTTGCTAGGTTGGGGGCTCATTTAATTCAACCATCAAATTCATTAAACAATGTTCAATGATTTGAAGAATAACAACATGAAGAGTTGCAGCCTACATGGCTAGGAGATTTTTAACATCTGTAATACCCTCCTCAACAGAAGTTGGTTTTCTCTCGATTAGGGAAGAATCCACAAGGAATGTGTACAACTGAACTATCCAATGATTCTCTTCATGTTAGTTTCTTCCAAACAGTTCCAAGGAATTTTTTATATAGGAGAACAGAGTCTCGTTAAAGACACAAAGGGAGACGATGTAGCAGTAACACTTGAAGAATTATATCGATGCATTATGAATTACTAAATATCATTAAAAATATTAATGAAAATGCTCCATAAATGAAAACCAGTTCATGTGAATCAGAATATGAAGATCTTTTCCATAACAAGGAACACACTGAGGCAAATGAAGAAGGTGTGTGTACCCGAAATCAGAAGCTTACCCAGAATCAATGAATGTGATCGAATAACAACCCCCCTCTTCAAAAGAAATATAACAAAGAGAAATGAAAAAAGTCAGATTTCATTTCACGTTTCCACTTGAGAATGTAAATCTCTTTCACTTAAAGTGAGATTTTCACAGCCAGAAGAAGAAATGAAGGAGTTAAAAAAACTAATCACAGAGTTACTCTGAAACATCATTTCTACTGGACGGTATCACCAAGTAAGCCCTCAACATTACAATGCTATAGGAGATTTTCAAAAAAGAGGATTTTTAGTAACTACATATGCGGATAATGAATTACCTATATTGGATATACAACCAAGGCAGGTATCAGCACCACCATCAGTGGTTTTACTAGTCGTTAAACCAGCTCAATCTATAGTTTCTAAACCTTTACAGAACCTAGCTCAACCAGATATTCCCCAAATGCTTATGAACACAACTGAGTCTTTAATGACTCTATTGGAAGCTATAGAGCAATGATGTGCGCCAGTTTAGCTGGAAAAGATAGCTTACCATAAATGTGTGGACGCAACTCCTCACCCACCAAATTTAGTGAATATAATAATCCAATTATTTAATGGTTTGGTAGATCCGGAAGCACACTTAACACATTTTGTTTCTTGTTGTGATACTATGATGGAATCTTCTAAACATCAAGAAGTAGTTAAGATTAGGTGTTTTGTGCAATCATTACAAGGACTAGCTTTTGTCTTATATACAAGTTTGCAATCTCAATCAATTAATGGATGGGAAGATATCCATCAGAAATTACATATTCAATTTATCTCAAAACTAACAAAGATAATAGCTTTTGATCTTACCAATTTTAAAAAAAAATAAAGAATGAAAGACTTTCAGATTTCATTGCTCGATGGAAGGTATTAATATATTCTTTAAGTATATCAATTCCTCAAGAAGAGTTGATTCCAATAGGTGTGGAAAATCTGTTTGATGAATTACGCACACCATTGATCCTTGTTAAATGAACAGGAGGGTTTTTAGGCCTTACTTCATTTGATCATTAGATAGAAGACTCTATTATAGAAACTAACGCTAAAAATCATATAATTCCATCAGCTCTAGGAAAAATGACAGGAAAGGCAGAAGCTGCTATAGTCACACTCAAGCAGGAACCTATACCTGCTTCTACTTCAAATCCTTTATCATACTGAAGGGCTCCGCTTCCTGAGCATCAGCAACAACGACTATCTCATCATGAGGATCAAAGAGATCAAAGGTGGAAACCATTTTAGAAATTAATTAATAAAGTTTATTATTTTAGGAATGAGCATGTTCTAGGTTACTTCATATCGGCCTTAAAAAAAATTTGATTTAGTTGCCAAGGCCAAGGAAGCCAAATAAAGACAGAGATTAAGATCATATGAATTACTATCCCTTTCAACAGATATTGGGGCACCCCATTCAAAAGTTATTTGTTTTTAAAGACATTCTGCAAAATATGGTAGAATCTAGACAAGTGAAATTGAAAAGCTCATCAGCTCAAATAGAATGTGTTACTTCTACCAATCTAGGGAAAGAAGGAGAATGGAAGGAGGTTAAATGTAAAAATGTTCCAAAATATGATGATTGCATGATGAAGAAAATGATCAATCAAACTTATGCTATTTTATGATCATAGTTGAAACAAATAATTTTGTATTCTACCACTCCTTCCATGGTAAAAGAATCTCTATCAAAAGGTCATTCCTCAAATAAAAAAGTTGTCAAAAGGATAAAGAGCCGTCATAAGAAGTCGAGCTTGTGTCAAGCCCAGAGCTGTCCTTAACCCTGGTAGATTTTATGTCATCTGTTTCAAAATCATGGTTACAGCCTCACAAAATAGTAAAATCAAAACTAACCTATCAATAAGAATCTTCATCAGCTGAAGAATTAATCTTTGGTTCCATAAAAGTTTTCTATTTAATGGATTCATATTCCAATGGTGATTCTGCTTGTAGTGACCCACAATTCCTTGTACCTAATTGGGGAACAAGTTAAATGATCCAAGGATGAGGATACAAGAGCAGATGTGGTAATTCCATAAAACATAATTTTATTTATATACCTGATCAAACCATATATGCTGCAGAAACTCGTGGAAGAGCCCTTCAACAGGCTCAACAAGAACAAGGAGTTTCTTTTATGAAAGATAGGCTCAGTTCTGACACAATTATTTTGAATGACCCATTTAAAGCCACACTGTCTTCTTATCCGAAAATTAATTGACATTACCTTTATAATTTACCATAGTTAGTAGTATTTCCAGCTACTTCTCCAACAAAAAGTACATCTACAACAAAAGCACCAACTTCCAATGCACCTAGAAAACTGCATCTCAATGATGGGAAACAAAGACTTTTGGACCAAATGTATGATGTCTTGAATCAATTGGCCCATGTTCTAGCCATGTTTTCAATTATGATGAGGTTTACCATATAGAGAATGATTCTACATAATGTCATGAAATCATACCTTTTATACATTAATATGAAGACCATGTGGTACATTAGTATATCAGACCATTGTATCTGTCTATCAAGGTCAATGATATAGATATATGATGAGCCTTCAATGATAATGGATTTGGGGTCAACCATATTCCCATTCGTACACTACGTCTATTGGGCATGACTGATTCTGACTTATATCTATTGAATTTAATGTTTCAAGGATATGACAAGAATGAACATGAACCTCTAGGTGAAATTAAACATAGAACTCAGTTTATAGATCTTATGTCTAATTTAGATTTCATGGTTGTTCGTTAGGACACAACCTTCAATATTCTTCTTGGAAGTCCATGGTTGCATCAAAATGTATCCATACTCTCACCATACCACTAATGTCTAAAATACTGTTTCAATGGCCAAATCAGAACATAGTACGGTGACATGGCTCCATTCAAAACCTGTGAATCACAATACATTAAGGTAAAGTTTTATCACACAAAAGGAACAAAGTCTATGATGAATGAAATAACCAAAGTTAATGTTTCATATGGACTAGACAAGATTCCAGGAAATCCATTCATGCATTTGAGTACAGAATATGTGCTACCCATCAATCAAATTCAATGGGTAAAACAAAATCCATGCACTTATCCTGTAATTTCTATAATGTCAATTGTGGTAACTAATTCTGACAACATGATAGAAATTATTGATACACCAAGAAATGATGGATGCCTGGATGGAGATGTTTTCATTTCATCTGCTGAACGGCAACAAGCATCTACTTCATCAATTAGATTAGAATAAACTGTAGCAATGATAGGGGTAGACAAATATATTGATTCTCATTCCATTAATCCCTCATTATTAGAATATTAAGACCTTTCGTCATTAGTAGTGTAAAATATGGTGGCCTTTTCTTCGGGATGTTCAAATACTGATTTCTCCCCTAACACTAGACGTTTATCCTCAACATCTACAATGAAAGTGGAAACAAAAGATGTAATACATAATGATGATGAAGGGGAATATCCTAGGTTTTATACTCCTACAATTGAAGATGGTTTCTCTACCACCATGGATGAACTCAGTGAAATAAATCTAGGAACATAAAAAGATCCACGCCCCACTCTAATTAGTATGGCCATGACCTTTGATGAGAAAGAGGTGTATACATTCTTTATAAAGCAACATTGAGATACATTTTCATGGAATTAAATAGAAATCCCATGTCTTAATCCTGATGTAGCTACCATTATTTGGGTTTTTCAGAAGAACATCATGGATTTAAGAAAGCAGCGAAAAGAACACACCCAACTCATGCCTCTAAAATTAAAGCCGAATTTTATAAGCTAATAAAGGATAAAATTGTTAGGGAAGTTTAGTAACCCAAATGGCTAGAGGATGTTGTACCAGTGAAAAAGAAAAATGTTCAAATTAGAGTAATCATTGATTTTAGAGACCTTAACAGGCATTTTCCTAAAGAAGATTTTCTAGTCCTGGTTAGAGAACTTCTAATTGATGAAATAGTTGGCTGTGAGGATCATTCTTTTATGCATGGTTACTATGGGTATAATCAAATCCAAAGGGCCCTAGAGGATGAAGAATATATATCATTTAAGGCCCCTCAAGGTTTTTTTTCTATCTGGTAATGCCTTTTGGATTAAAGAATGTAGGCGCAACCTACCAACGTTCCATGAATCATGTATTCAAATACTTCTTAGGGAAATTATTTGAATGTTATGTGATTTATTTGGTATTCAAATGATGAAAAATATACAATCATTTTTCTGATTTGGAAACCATATTCAACAAACTTTTGCAACACGGTTTGAAGATGAACCCCTTGAAATGTGCTTTTGGGTTAACCTCATGAAAATTCCATGGCTTCGTTGTATGCCATCATGGTATCGAAGTTGATACAGAGGTAACAAAATCAATCATTGGTATGTCACCTCCTAGAAATTTGAAATAATTAAGAGGACTCCAAGAACACATGGCCTAAAATCGGTGCTTTATCGCTAATTTAGTAGGAAAGAGTTTTCACTTCACCATATTAAGGTAGAAGGGAGTCACTTACCAATGGACTAAAGATTTCCAAGAACCATTTAATAACTTCAAGAAATATCTCTTGAGTCCACCAGTATTGATGCCACCTGTTGATGGAAGACCACTTATTCTCTATGTTACTACTTTAGAGTGATCATTAGGTTCCTTCCTCGCCCAAAAGAATGATGTTAGGAATGAAAACATCCTTTATTATATCTGTCAAACTATTCTTGATGTGGAAACTCAGTATTCCAGTTTTGAGAAGTGTTTCCTGGAATTAATCTTTGTAGTTTAGAAATCGAGACAATACTTTCAACATCCTGAGGTCCAATTAGTATCTCGTAATAACCCACTCAAATTTCTCCTCAATAGTCCTATGCTTACAGGACGTTTGGTATAGTGGGCGGTTATTTTGCAAAAATTTGATATCCATTTTGTACCCCAAAGGCAAATAAAAGGCCAATCTCTGTCTAAAATCCTTGCTAAATATCTATATGTGGAAGATACTTTTTCTAATACTAAGATTCCTGATGAAGATTTCTTCTCTATTCAAGATAACATCCAAACATTGGAATTGTATTTTGATGGTTCTTCAAGAAGTCCATTAGGGAAGAGAATGGAAAACCCTAAACTTAACTAGGTTGGATGGGGAATTGTCCTTCTTTTCCCAGAGAAGTATGTATTGCCTTATTCATTCCTTTTGTCAGAAGGTGGTACCAACAATGAAGTAGAATATCAAGCTCTCATCGTAGGTTTGTAATTGGACCTTCAGGTTCAAATGGATCATTTAAAGGTGAATGGTGATTCCGAATTGGTAATAAAAATATTTAATGGAGAATATTCTATCAGAGAAGAAGAATTAATTCCTTTTTGTGATTACATAAAAGGGTTAATGGATAAATTTCCTTCAGAGATGAAATTGTCTTATGTCATGCGATCACAAAATGCTCAAGCAGATGCATTGGGTAATGCATCCACAACCTTGGAAGATCCAAATCGGGATGATACGGTTATCATTATAACCCATTTCTATGGGGTTTAACCTTTTTCTCAAATCAGAAGGGAGGGAATTAATGAAATTTTCCCTATTTATGAACCATATGGTCATACCACATGATAGAGAATATCCATCAGGTAATATATTCAAAATGGGGTATTTCCACAAAATAGGGATGAGAAGGAGTAGATCCGGCGACGAGTAGCCAATTTTACTCTTTATGATTGTCCAGTCCACCAAAAGATCCTTTAAAAGTGAGGATTTGATGGAATTCTCTTCAGATGTATTGATGGAGAAGAGACTGCATCTGTCATGAAATAAGTACATTTAGGAGATTGTGGGGCCCACAAATCTGTGCATAGACTCTCCAAATAGATCTGAAGCCTTGGATACTTTTGGCCTTCAATCACACAAGATTTTATAGATTTCACTAAAAAATGGCATCCTTATCATGTGCATTCCTAAATCATTCATTGACCCCCATAGTTTCTATATATAGCTAAATACTCCTGGATGTTTCCACATGGGGAATGGATGTATTAGGGCCTTATCCTCCATCCACGGCTAAGTAGTTCAATTATATTCTCACTACTATTGACTTCTTCTCTAAATGGGATAAGTCAATACCTCTCAAGGATGTCGGAGCCAAAATCATATTTAGTTTTGTCAAAAATTATATCATCACCAGATTTGGTTGCCCTTATACTATTTTGATGGAAAATGGCAGAAATTTCTGTTCTTATGAAGTAAAAAAGTTGTATCAAAAACATAATATCAAGTCCAACCATTCATCTTACTATCATGAAGCGGCCAATGGACACATAGAGGCCTTCAATAAGACTCCATAAAATATACTCCATAAGATGGTGGATAAAGATAAGAAATCATGGCTTGATAAACTGTTGAATGCTTTATGGGATTATCATAAAATTATCCATACTACTATGAAAGCAACTCTTTATTCATTGGTATATGGAACTAAAGAAGTTTTTCCAATTGAAAAACAGTTGCCTCAACATAGAGTTGCAATATGTGATCAGTTGTCTATAGATGAGTGATCTCTGAAACAGTTTGATGAGTTTGAAATATTAGACGAGAAAGGACTACTTACTTTTCATCATTTATAAGTCTATCTGAATAGAATAACATGAGATTTTAATAAGAAAGTTCACCTTCGTTCATTCCTTCAAGGTGAATTGGTATTGGTCTTTAAGAATCCAATTATACTAGGAAAGAAACCTCCAAAACATGATCCAAAATGGTAATGACCTTATTCCATTCATAAAGTCTATTCAAATGGATCATATTCCTTAATACCAATGGATGGAGAGCTCATTACAACTCCAACCAATGTGAGATTCTTGAGGAAATACTTTGTGTAATTATACATACTAGTCCTCACTGCATGAATTTAAACTATACAGTACCATGTCCTTGTTGTAAGACATAAAACAAAACAGCCCCCATGTCCTAGTTACATGACATTAAACTACAAAACAACCATTAGCATACATGGTGCATGTTGTTAAAATGCGTAGAATCTTTTTCCTTGTCCCATGATGTTAAGATGCATGACATCATTTGTACAAAAAATGTATTCTCCAGTTAACGTTAGAAGCTTCCATAAGAAAATATCATTGACATAATCACTACTCCTTAGTAGTACAAGAGTCCCTGTCTTTCCTAAGTCTGAGTCAGTTCTACATAGAAACCATGTTTCAAGAACTACGTATGACTTGATTCACATTTTCAATGAGATACATAGTGACACTAGAATCTCCAATTTTGGGCACATCTACAATCACAAAATCTTATTATTTTATTTTCTCCTCCTTAATATGAATCATATCTTTACTGAGTGTTTCCTTAAGATATATGATTTGGTCTTTATACCATTTTATGCCTTACGATTTACTGTTTTCTCATAACATGTAAAAATCCCCCATTCTTCTTGTAAAACTCCATTAACATGAGGAATGATTGTTTAAAGAACCATGTACGACTTCATTCTCATCTATTATGAGATACGTAGGGATGACTAGATCTCCAATATAAGTCCAAGCCACGTTAAAACCCCCCGGTTTCTTGTTTAAGAGTCAGATCTTCATAGATAATGTTATCAGAGCTATGTATGATTTGATTCCTTCCCCACCAAGACATATAGTGACACTTGGGTTTTATCCCTTAATAAATTTACAATATTTGTTTCCCTTCATATTAGTTTGTTGTCATCCTTAACGTATAATGTTAAACTGCATGGAAATTTAACACCCCTATTATTCACTTGGGTATCCTATATATTGTAAAAGAAACCATTATTTCTCCTTGTTTCTCACACCAAGAATATCTCATGTGGGTTTCGGAATTGGGTAAATGGATTCATTATATAAATAAGGTGTTTTCAATTTCTGATTTGGTTATCAATGTCCTCACTGCATGACTCCAAACAGCATAGCAAAATTTCCTTATTGTATGAATTTAAACTTCAAATCATAATATTTATTCAGAAGAAACAAAGAAAGTCTCTATTTTACATATGAGTCCGATCTATGTAAAGGATTTCAATCACATGGACAATAATGGTTCAAATATTTCTCATATGAATTAAACATAATCCTTTTCCATATTTCATACTCTTAATCATGAATATTTTTAGATCTTCATAATCATTCTTATGGTTTTTGGTAACAGGGTTTCTTATATCTGAGAGCTTTTTTCTTGACTATATATCACATGCCCTTAGGCGGCCTTTCATAAGTTGCCTACATAACAGGCATGTATGTCAAAAGATGCCACTATTTGGCTATGCAGTATATTCCCTAGATGGCCCTTCATAATACAGCCCCATAATGGGTTTTTCATGTAATTGTATCTTTGTTCTTGGTTATAGTATCTTTGTCCCCTTTAATCTTTGATGAAAATATACCCGAATTTTTATTTTAATGTATTTATTCATGTATATATGTCCAATTATCTTTCTCACAATTACAAAGTCTTGAAGACCATGGTTTACACATTTCCTTCACCATTTGTTCAATACAATATAAAATATCCTTGAAATCAACTAGCCACATATTGTATATTGTTTCCGTTTCTGGTCCTAATTGTATGACCGAAAACTATAGACACCTGATATATTACGTTTGGGTTATACCTTCATAAAATTCTTACACATCCGATTCATTGGACATCTTGGTTATAATACCCTTTCCATATTCATGTACATTTCTCTATAATCAGAAACTGGTGCTTTGAAAAATCTTAATCTCTATAAACTTACTTCAACTTTTGGCAATAGAACATTAAATTTCTAAGAGCTCTTTTTCCTGACTATGTAGCACGTTCCCTTAGGTTGCATTGCATAAGTTCCTTGCATAACAGGAATGTTAGTCAAAATATGCCATAATTTGGCTATGCTGCATATGCCCCCATTAGCCTAGCATAATATAGCCCCCGTAATAGGTTTTTCAAATAATGGTAACTTCATTCTCAGAAAAGACTTCCTCTAATTATTTTATCCCCTTTCCCATATAATTCCTCTGTTTTAGAAATTCCAAAATAATAGTTTACATTTTTTCCTTCCATACCCAAATATGATAGTATATTTCCAAAAAAAAAAATCATTAAATTCGTAGAGTTTCTCATACCATTGGAAAGGTCTAAAGAACTTAAATTGAAGCCACCTGATGTCCTCATTGCATGACTTGAAACTCCACATTACAATGTCCACAATGTAGGACATAAAACTGCAAAGTACAATATCCTCACTACATAACATAAAACTGCATACTACAATGTCCTCACTCCATGAATTAAAACTGTACAGTACAATGTATTCACTACATGACTTAAAACTGCACAATACAATGTCCTCACTTCTGACATAAAACTTCATGGTATAGTGTGAAAAATTTCACTTTTTGATAAATATTAACAATTACTCATACCCCAAAATTTTATAGAAATTGTTATCCTATTCATGACATGTGTTGGTCTAAAAGAGCCCATTTTCATTCATAAAATTATTTTCCTCTGCAAAACCACCCACTATGGTCTTGAATCATCCAAATATTATTTTCCCATATCTATCAACTAGAAAAATGTTAAACTTCAATGATATATTTTTCTTGACTATGCAGCATGTGACCTTAGACAGCCTTGCATAAGTAGCCTACATAACTAGAATTTCAGTCATGTGATGCCACTATATGGCTATGTAGTATATTCCCCAGTTGTCCCTACTAAATACAACCCCCATAATGGTTTTTCCATGTAATGGTAACTTTTTTCGTGGAAGGGAATCACCTTATGTTGATACAGGTTTTAGATTTGGTGACCATAAAAAATTGTGACTCATAATTCCCCTTTGAAATATTTAAAAAATATTAATGAAATTCTTAGCCATATATTTTTGTTTGGGATCTAATTTGAACATTTAGGCTCAAAGCTATTTTGACCCTAAATATTATCCCATTAGGTTTAATGTTCCCAATAGCCTAGGTAAAAAAATGAAATAAATGAAATTGAAAACATAAATGATTAATGAAAAAATAATTTTCATTTATGAAATTGTTTTTTTATGAAGAAGCATACAAATATTGGAATATATCTTTAAAAGATATTTTTTAAAAAATACTCTCTATGTAATTTCTCTATTTTTTAACATCTTCCCGATCCCCATCAACTACTTTTTGGAATTTGTTTATCTGACCAGCCTCGCTCTCTTCAGCATGATGTAGTACTTCTTTAGCATATGCGATGTCTTTTTCACTTTCTTTCTATACTTATCCTAATGATATATGAAGCTGGTCAAGCTCCATTATAATAATATCTAACCTCTGTTGAAGGTATAGTTTCTGAACAATATTTTCGTTAATTTTTTGCATTAGTCCCTTAAACTTTTCATTATGATTAGCCTCATCTTGGGATAGTGCTCCTTGGAACACTTCAATTTCGATATACATTTTTGGCTTTTATCAAGTCTTGTTAAATCTTTTTCTCTTAATCCCTCTTCCAGATAATCTCTTTCACTGTAGTATGAATTTCACAGTATTCAAAACCACCAAATCCTAGCGAGATAAATAGAGATGAATGTCATGGAATTATTAATGGCAGTTCCTCGAGGGGCATCTCATATATTATCTTCCATATGTTTTTCCATGCTTTATGACGATCAAGATGAAGAGCCTTCTGCAGTTATGGGTCCAATTCAGAATCACTATCATAAGAATGGGTATATTCTAGGACTAATGCACTTAAATAAGTTCCATGCTCTATTTCATTTTGGAAAATGGTTGCTCCACCATCAAATGTTGTTTGCATAGATGCAGTGGCTTCGCCTCTAGACCTAGCAATTGAAGTTGATTACTATATATGGTAAATCAAGAATAATGGTCATTTTTAAGAGTTAAAAAAAAGATAATGGGATGATAATATCAACATCTCTTACCTATTAGTAGGTTAGTGGATTGAGAAGAATCCTTCCAAATGTTCTCATTTTCATCAATTTTATTTGATATCTCTGGTTGAGGAATGATATCTTTAATATGCTCAGCATTTACAGAGTGAATATCATGAATACCTTCTACCACAAGAATCAATTAAGCCAATGTCTCCTCAATGGTAGGGTTGACATTAATGTAAACTCTTCCTTAAAGAGCTTTTGTGGCAGCGACATCAGTTACTTTAGATTGAACTGCATTTTTCAAATCAACCATGCTAACCATGTTAATCATAAGATTATTAATAGGATGAATAATAAGAACTCATGACTAGTTGATTATATATATAGAAATCCATAATATTGTAAATCATTTGATATTTTAACATGTTATAATAGTTCTTAAAAATACATTCCAAGTTTCATCATTTAATCTAATGATATCTCATATCCTAGGTTAGTCTCACCATTGGGAACACATGGTGTGTTTTCTTCACAACCTTCCTCCTGCAACCTGTGACCCTGAGTAGCTTCTTCAACAACAACTGTGGGGTCAACATCAGTTGTTTCCAGATGTTCTGGTGCAGGTGATGAACCTAAAAGTGTCACAGAATTGAAGTCATCTATTATTGCATTGGATGCTTTATGAAATATTATTTACTTACCCGAAGCTCCATCTCCTCTGATATCATGAATCAGAGTAGTGATAGGGATAGATGTTGGATCCTTTCAATTCAATGCCTCTTTAGGAACCATTGAATATATTGGAATTTGTGTTTTCTCAGTATCACCATTTACATCTCCTTATGAAATATCAGTGGTTTCCTTCAAAGAGGAAATAGAAGAATCCCCGATAATCTTAAAGAGTTTAAATACTTTTTCATGAACACAACTAAAATTCAAGATTATCAGGGAGACATACCACCACTATGAAAGTGCATAACCATTGTTTTCTTCCTTCGATGCTTTTGTTTATTCTCTTTTTTAGGAGGGCTTGTATTATCACCTATAAAAACATGTATTGGTGATACCAGTACCCTCTCTATTTCTTCATCCACTACCTATTTTCCAGATATATTTCTCCCGATTCATGGGGTGATCTGGTAGCTCCAAGGGAATTTCCTCCCAGACTATATTGTGGTGAAGGAATTTTAGTTTCCTTTCCATTACCCAATTGTAAGAAAATATTTATCCTATGAAACAATTTTTTGATTAAAATTCTAGTTGAAAAATAGGGTAAGATACAGAAGAAGGGTAACTTACATCCCTAAAATCTACAAAGTCACCCCATTATTCATCTAATGAATGATTAATCCCTTTGATGGTACCACAATATATCATTTCTTTTACCCACATTGTTGTAGGAATTGATTAATAAGTGGAATATATGATCATTTTCAACTCTCGAATATTGGTCGTTACCTCTTTGGGATTATCCTTAAAAAGAATGTCTGAAGAAGCCCGAAAATCTCCTACTCTTGGAACATGCAGTCCATCGCACAGATCCTTCCACATGGTCTTAGCATCATTGTATGGACTCTTCCATTTTCGAAAAGCCTTCGATTATATATATTTAGAATGTATTTCTAAAGTTTGTGATGAGGATCTTACAACATTGGACTGGAGTTTTTTTCCAGCACCAGTTGTTACAGATGAAGGATTGGAAAATGGAACTTTCCACTCATCATAATCACAAGGAATAGATCGCCTTGAAAAAACATCAGTAGGGATTGATGGAGTTTCTCTTTTTATCCTTCTAGGGTGATTATACCTAGGGAAAGGTCTTTTTATAAGATTTGTTGTATCATTACCTCCACTCTCTGATTCTTGCAAATCAGCCCCTAATGATGAAGAATTATCTTCCAAGCGAAGGGATTCCTTCCTGCAATTTTTCTTTATCCCCACTCAGGGGGGGTGACAGTATTTAATACCCCTCCAGGGTATGATGGAACCCATTTTTCAGTATACCAGTTGGTTAATCTGCTTACTGCATCAGTAAAAGTTAAATTAAAAACTGCCCGAGTCTTCTTGGCATATGTCAATAACCATAGTTGTCAGGCAACCATTGGGTATTTCTCTAGTATGATATGCACAGGAGGAGATACAATATTATTTTGTAGAAATTTTAATTTAAATGCAAATATATAAGGAACATAGGAATCACATATGATTTCGCCGTCGATTCTGGTGGCCAACATTCCATCATTGCAACCTATCATATATGCTCTCAATTCCAAACTGGAAGTACCATCATAATCAAATCACCCAGAAGGAAGATTACCATATGGAAAGAAATTGAATTCCTTATGCATGCTCAACCGAACATTTTTTTCATACGATTCCAATTAAAAGGTTGAAATACTAGAAAATGCTGGTACAGAGGGTCGAAAAGAACACCCAAAAACATGTACTCCACATTGTAAAACATAATTTTTAAAGTGAGTAGTAATCCATCCCCAGAACATATAGAATGGCCCCACTGTTCTAAATGGAAATTTTAATTTTTGAATATACAGAGAACTCATATAAATATTTGCTAAAATAGTAGTAGCCAACCCTACCACCCTTTTCTCGGCTAGCTTCACTGCAATAAAAAAGGTTCCCAGTCTCACACATCCATTAGAGTCTTGGACTGGTAATAAATATTCTCTGAGCCACATGGAAATGAATCCTACTAGATGTGTCTTCGAAAGAATTTTTGGGATGATATCATATCCCAATTTTTCAAATTCTCCCTCCTCCAATGTTGTCCAAAAGGTGTCAGGAGTGCCTCTCTTCTCTACGCTTGGACAGCTAGTTGGACAAGTAAAAGTTGGCCCCTTTTCCTTCTTCTTTATTAAAAATTTTTCCATCCAATACTCATGATGAATGTCTCTCCTGGTGCATGTTTTTGAGGTGATTAAATTATTAAGTTTGTTAAATATTTTCATTAACTCTTGAGAAAAATATGGTGTATTTTCCAAGTCATTCCATGTCGCCTTGGGAGGAATAAACTCTTCATACATATCTCTGAGGATTGGATCTCCAGAAATTTTGTAAACGTCCCACAAAACGATACCTACCTCTCCATGTGTTAAATGGAAGGAATTAGTCTATGGGCTCCACTTAAATAATAACTCTCGCATGAAATCATTATTCCTATACAAATTGGTTATCCCAACTGAGAAAGCTTCATAAATCCCGATGATTCTCAAATAATCTGAAAATTATGCATATGTCTTTCTCACCAAGTATGCCCACATCTATGTAGATTTTACACCTCATCTTGGGTGAAAATACTAACATTTCATCCAACCCTTGGACAGATCTATCGAAGAATCTCAAAAGATGGATGAATAACAGTGTGGATGTATCTCGGGTGTGTGTGCCTTCAAATTTGGACCACACGGGCTATGATGCATAATATAAGCTTTATCTACTGTCTGAACACCATAAAATGAGACCCTAATAGAAACATTGGCCGATGAGAAGTTGGTATAATTCTAAAACCAAGAATTTGGGACATAATTCTTCGGATCTGGATTGTTTGCATCATGAAAATGGCCATAAATATGCAGAGGCAGATAGGTGCTCTAAGGAAAGTTGGAATGATATGTTTTAAAATATTTTTCTATGTCTGGAAGAGGGGCTTTTCAAACATTGAAGTAATCATGTCCAACGACATTCATCATGTCATCAATCCTCTTGCTATCTAGCTCATCACTAGTTCCATTTTTTTGGGAGCCATTGATCCTGTGAAAAAGATAGATATCATCTTTTTAAAGTAATTTTTTTTGTGTTTTACAAAAGAATGGAAATTTCATTAAGGTGCATTTGTTTTAAACGCAACACATAAGTATAATTCGGATTGCAAGTATGGTGCCCCACACATGGTGCACAACTAAAAAATGTACAGAGGAAGCATAGCAAAACAGAAGCGTTTGAATAGAAGACTTGTGTGCCGAGAGCTAAGAATCCGGAAGTTGTAAATATGTCTGTAGAAGTGAATCCCTAATATATAAGGGATGAAAATCACCCTGCGTGCCATAAATCTTACGTGTGGCTCACTTAAGTTCCCAAGTCTAATTGAGCACAAAAACATGCACTCCCCATTTCCCTTGTCATTCTTCTTCATTATTTTACATTAGTATAGGATCCTCTTTTCATTTCAGATCTAATTCTGAGGGGGGCATTTCTTGAAACTCCATTCCATCAAAGAGTATGGAAAATGACAATGGTAATCCCCTTAGAAAGAAAATGGAATTGTACATGAAGAAAAAATTATTATTTTCAAAGGCATGAATTGTGAATCGCTTTATTAAAACCGAATCACCGACGACATGTAGCCTACTTGCGCACCCAAGAAATGTTTTCTAGCCTACTTGCACATTCCCATTTGTCTCGCAAGTCACTTTCATGTCCAACTGAGTCTAACCAAGGTCATTTATTTGACTATAAATAGACCAATGGGGCCACCATTTGTAAGGATGAATTTCCTTAAAGCCCAATTGCTGCTCTAGTAACCCTAGTACTTCGCCCCAGTCTTACGAATCATTCAAGGTAGTTTTTTCAAACAACTTGAGTGAAGTATTTAAAGGAGGATCATTGGACATAAGTCTTTTTAGTGTTTTAAAACCATATAACTTGTGCGCCTAAATCTCCCAACCTCCCTAAGTCAGAAATACTTGTGTGCCTCTCATTCCTCTCATAAGAACTTGAATGCCCCACCTCTTGATCACCTGTGAATACTCATGAAGGCTTGAGAAAAGTCTCACCCAGGTATTTCCATACAGGTTTTTTTTTCTTAAGTGAACATCAGGTCACCCAAGTGTACTTGCATGACCATACTTGTGTATCTTTCTCTTCTTGGGCACCCCTCTTTGATTCACTAATTTTCTTAACTCTCTTCAGTTTACTAGTCATCAAGCCTTCCTCATCCATTCATGGCAAGGATTCATCTTCACTAGCTCCCCTGTCTACAAATTATTCTATTGAGACCTCCACCAAAACCTATTGACTTATCAAACCTTTGCGAAAGGTACATCAGCGTGTCTTTAATTTGGTTTTGTATTTCCAAAGTCAGTGGTTTCACATATTTGTTTCGTAATGAGGATAGGATTCATGGATTTTCTGTGGGTTTATATATACACAGTTACAAGGACTATTCTTTTAGAAATAGTTTTGGGATGTTCCCGATTTTCAGAATAAGGGTTTGGGCCTCAGCCTCGCCCTTCTTAAAGAGATGGAAACCTCAAATTCTAGTAGTGAATGTATACTTCACATTTACTTTTCCACATTCCTACAAGGATCAATTTTAGGATATCCATCCTGGTATAATCCCCTCACCTTCACCCCTTCATCCATCTATTTGGACCCTGGTCTAATGTGAAGAGAACTTAGGGAAAGCTCTTCGCCTCGCCCTCTTCCACGATCGATGTGCCCTCTTCCCTCAGTAGACGAGGAAAAGTGTGAAGTGTCATTGTTGAATCTTTTACATCCTCTTATTTCTCACACAGAGCATGACTCATGTGGGATTCAAGATATGTGATGGTTACAATATGCACACAAACACTCACCAAAGTATCTACAAGAACTCTGACTCTTGTTCAAACCAGGATAAATAGGAATGTTTCTCAAGTCTCAAGCTCATTGGGCATCCCTTTCAATAAATAATCCCAAAATTCAATCTTCAAATCATAAAGGAATAATATTTTGGATGTAATCCCAAACGCATATTTCTTAGAGGAACATACTCTCCTATGAGATTTATCGAACTACATGGGATTTGATATCTATTAATATATGATATAGGAAGTATCCTTGAGGTTCAAACCCAACACTTCAAATCAACCCTCTTCTCCTAGGGCCATATTCACAATAGGTTCTAATCCTTCTTGGAAACTCATATCCTTTCCATGATCCTTGCGCTGCTTCAGCATAAGTCCCACACTAAGTTTTGACCAAGCACCATTCTCTTAGAGGTCTTTATCACATGAACTTAAAAGGTAATATGTTTCCTATTAAGCGACACAAAAATAAAAGGGTTATAATTAATTTCACAAGGATAATTAGGTATCCCATTTTATATGTATGATCCAAACTTCAACATAAACCTTTATCTCCCTGGATGACAATAAATTCCAGAGTTCCCCACTGAGTGGATTAAAAACCATTATCATAACAACTATGATTAAAATAATCTCTAATACGTATATTAGTGGATACCATTTAAGGAAAACCTTGAATACATGCAGATGATTCCATTGAAAAAAAACCTTGCATGAATACTGAGGATTATAAATTTTACACATGTTAATAATTGATTGTAAATCCTAAGGGATACTTATTACATACTTGGTGAATTCATAAGGATTCATGAAAATATCTTAAATATTATATTGATAGTCCTAGAGTAGACCATAATTCCCCCCAAAAGGGTGTAATGTGTCTGACCTCCCATCCTCTCGACTAATGCACATTCTTTTGTATTTTAAAGTTCAAACATAACAAATCCCTACCTTTGGAATGAAGGTATCCTTTGGATAAATAACTTTTGGATGTTTTAGGTTCCATAAATAAATCCAATGGAAACCTCCATGAAATAGTTATTCTTTAAACTAGATCACTTGTTTCAAGGAATTACAAAATAGTGGTTGAATAGGGATATAAAGATTTTTATTGGCCTAGAAGGCCACAAAATTTAGTCGTACAGTCTGTGAAACCATGCACCAACTATGTGGAACCTCTATTAAAAAGGAAAATAAGTTAAATGGTTTCCTATAAGGATACAGACCTATGTTACTAGTCATTCAACTCATATAGTCTCACTGTATTAAGCACATAGTTAGTCTGTATGCCTGTGCACTAGGTCGTGTGACCGTGAAATTTGATATTTCTAGGGAATATGGATTCCATTGGGTTAGCGCATGGTTTATTCACATTTTAGTTCCACCATGTGACACCTACATTATGACCAAAAAAATCCACTATCATTAAAAACACTTGAGAAATTCATGTGATAAATATAATTCCAAAAATAAAATTTAAAATACCTCAAAATAAAACCATGGGAATGAAAATTTTCTCTTCCATGAAAAATTTTCATCCTTGAAAACTCCAACCGATGATAGATCATAGAATTAATGTCCATGATTCTGTTACACCCAATTCCTCTACTCCCTTGTTAATTCCTCATCATTCACATCCTAATAAATAATTCAATCAAATCATGTGGAATTTCCCCAAGTAATGTTTTTTCTTTGGAAGTTGCATTCTGTATTGGTCATTCAAACACAAATCAATTGGGATCCAATACCAACTGTTCCTAGTTTATCATGTTATATTAATTCATATTATAATTCTTCAATTTTGAGATATGGAACACATCATGGATTAATGTTAATTATGATATAAAAGCTAATTGGTATGCCACCTTACAAAATATTTGGATAATATCAAAAGGTATAACATTCATCAATGTTAGATTCTTCTTCTTACCAAGATTAAAATGATCTAAATGAGGGTCCACCTTCAGAAACACATAGTCACCCATTGATAATTCTAATAAAAAACACAATTTATTGACATTTGTCTTGTTGTGAATGTCTACTATCTAGAAATGTACAATGATTAGCCAGATATTATTTGATGTTTCCTACCTAGGGCTCAATCCTCGAAATGTGGTATCGCCAACCTCTGTCTAGTACAGAGGAGGTCAACATAGAATACCATAAATCACATAAAATATATCCATTATTAATTAATGTTTTTAAATATTATTATATTAAAACTCAACCAAAACCTCATGTTTATCACAAGATCCTTCTATATATAGCACACATTCCCTGTGCATGTCTTCTAATATATGATTTTCCTAATCCATAAGACAAACTTTTTGAATATGAAATGTCATGTTGAGTTTGATATATGATCTAATTTCTTCATAAAGGAAAATTTAGAACCTAGAGTTAAACTACATTTCCCTATGTAAAATGATAGCTGATGACATAAAATAATTCCCCACTATCTTCATATAATACAATTTACACAACTCATCCACCTTGTATTAGCATTTGATTAGAATAAAATGGAGTTATTTATTTAGAAATTCCATCACCAACAATATGGAGTAATTTCCTCAGGGTGTATGAGGTAATATAATGATGAAATATATGGTGGACTCATCCCACTTTTATGTAATAATGGGTAGTTTCTACAGAAAAAAAGAGGTCCTCTAGTGTTCATCAATAACCTTATGAAAATCATAGCACATAGATACAAAAAAAACTATATCACGCTTGATACCAAGAAATTAAAATTGGAAAAATGTCATAAAACATCTTGGTGGTTCCACAATGAGAAACAAACTGAGACTGGTGGAAATATAACACCACCACCCTCCACATGGAAAATGGTACCACAAAGCAACCATTAAAATAGAGAAATAATTTGGGATCCAGTTACCTTCTACATGTAAGTGTCCCTCCATTTAAATATTGCATATAATATTTTAATAACTCATTGCTGGGAATCTCATGATATATCATTTATAGATGGGATGGCATCAACTAGACATGGGACATGACACACATCAATTATGCACCTTTAATTCCGGATGCATATGAGAAAAATTCCCCATAATGGTACACTCATCAGTGGAATCATTCATCACTTTCATTAATACCTTCCTAATCATGTGATCTTCTAGCACACTAATTTTTCTCAGTTTATAGATGATATGAAAACTGAACCCCTAATGATACCCCACCTACTAACCCTGCCGTAAATTCAAATCATTTTGGAGGAAAATATAATAAAGTATCTTATGATTGGATTAAACTAAAAAATATATGCATAAATAAATAGTGATTCCAATTCATCAATACATGAATCAAGACCACAAATTCCAGATCTTGGGTGTGGTAATTCTGTTCATGTTCTTGGATTTTAAGAGAACTGCACACCACTACAAGATTATACAATGTCAACACATATCATGGATGATAATTATGGTGTCACATATTACTATGTATCCCTATCCTAATTCTAGAAAGATAAATATATCGGTTATGGTCAAACTATTTTTAATCTCTTCAAAGGATTCCATCCATTCAATTCTCCATTCTACCCATATACCCTTTTTGTTAAACATTTTATTAGGGAGAAGAAATCTGATTGAAATCCCAAAATCAAATTTATACTACCATAGAATGTCAAAAAAGTATTTTTATCTCAGTAATTTTCATTCCATATTCCAATGACATAACTGCTCCAATATTCATGGTGTCCAAAACATCGCATGTTCCAAATAAATTGGTGTATAAACCTTACATCACCGATCCAGAAGGTAGACAAGGAAAAATTAGAAAAAAACTAGTGACCTCAAATAGTTCCCAACATAACCCGCAAATACATCATATGCTCCTCCTTAGTCTTAAAATAGACCATCATATCATCTATAAACATGAAAATAAAATAATCTAGGTATTGATAGAACACTATATTCATAAGAGAAATTATGAAAATTGCAGGATTCATTGACCCAGACAGAGTGACTAAATACTCAATGTGGTTATACTTTCATATAAAGGATATCATTGGGGAATAAAACCCCTTGATTCTGACATGATGATACCCAGAAGAAAAATGAATCATACCAAACCACATTTCCCTATTAAGATGATAAAAAATGTCATCAATTTATTTAAAGGGGTACTTATTCATTATTATTTCCTTATTCTATATCTGGTAATCGAAGCCCAATTTTAGTGGTCCATCAGACTTCATTGAAAACAAAAATATAGCATCATAAGGTGGGAACTTGGGTAAATTAATCCTTTGGATTCAAAATCATCCACCAATATCCTCAATTCCCATAATTCATTGGAGGTTATACGATATAAGGGAAGAAAAATCATCTTTGTTACCCTCATCAAATAAATAGTAAACTCAGAATCCCTATACAGAGGTAACCCTTTGAAATCATTAAGAAACAACTTTAAAAACTCACCCACCATAGGTGGAAATCCATATTTAGAACCACTACAATCATATTTCTATTTGAGTAATAATATCTAAAAAACAATATTGATCAACTCTATAAGTAGAGGTTGGGAATGTCCATACCGAGTATCTCATTCACATTGTAATCCTTGAGTACTTATATCAGGTGACACAAATTTCACTTCCTGATGATAACAATCGATGATAACCTAGAAATACACCATCCAATACACACAAATCATCATATCAAAATGATCCATTTCATGATCAATGAAATCCCATTCAAGATCATCCCCTGAAAACGTTATATCACATGATGGAAACATGAAACCCTAATCATTCTTAATATCAAGAGGATTCTCTAACTCCATAGAATGTTTCCTGATCATAGTGTGAAATTTGAACAATTTCACAATAATGAATGAAATAAAGAAGTTGGAAGAACACAAGTCAAACAAGGTACCATCAATAGATGATGCAATAAAAATAGTACCTATAATAGTCGGTGGTGCTATATATGATTCAACTGTGGAATGGTCCGTATCACAATGGACCACATCTTTCAATGGTCTATATAATGACTATAGAATTTCCGTTATACATTAGGCTAATTCTTTCTGATAGTATATTGTACCCTACTGTAATGGTCTTCAAACAGATGACCCACTATGATGGATGGCATTAACTAGGTTGGTGTTCCCCTTGATACTAAAAAACATGAACCCCCTTGATATGGGTGTGAATATTTATGAAATTGATTCAACTTCCCTATATAAGTCCACACTGATGGAAAGGACTATGTGGGACTAGAAATGATGACTTCACATGCCCCATGCCTCAAAACTAATAGAATAGGACTAAAAGAAAATTGGAATATGAAGATGAATGAGGTTGAAAATGATTCCATGATCTTCCACCTCCATATTTATCCTACTCATTAGGATTTATTTTCTTTTTAGAAGAACCACCACTACACTAAATCACAGCTAAAATAATCCCAAATAAACTTAGCTTTTCAGATGGGTTTATCTACACCATCAAGGCTCAATCCACCGTTTCAGAATATTTCTTCATCATGAACTTGAAGTCATAAGATTTAATGTCTAGTTTTAGTCCCATTTTAAACAATTTAGAATTCAATTTATTATTATAAACTAACTCAGGTGAGAACTAAATAGACTCTACAATGCTGTTGGCATACTCCAACCTAGTCTGATCCCCTGAATGGAGATCTATAAACTCTAAGGAAAAGGTTCGGGGTCTCAAGGAAATAATTTTTATTTAATAATACCTTTATTTCCATTCAACCCATTTTCTTGTGATTCCAAACCTAAACCACTAATTCCTACCACCTCTGATTGTGAAAATTCAATAAGATGAATTGAATTTCACATTGACCACTTATGGAGTGTTAAAAAACCGAATAAACATCCATACATTTCCAATCCATTCCTCCACCTCCTAGGGACTATGCTATGGAAGAATTAAGGAGGTTTTTTGTAGAGGAACACTTTATATTTTTCATTTTTGGTCCTGGTTCAGTTTCCCTGGCATGATCAGTACCAAATCCCACCCTATAATTCAATGCTTGGCCAGCCCAAACCATGACCTCCACTAACATATGATCAACTAGTAAGGGGGAACTCTCTTTATCCCCTTTCTACATTTTAAAACTAATTCTCTGAGGAGGCATGATCCTACAATAATTAACAAACACAGGGAAAACCATCAACACAACCTATAGAAATTGTTTAGAAAAAACGTTCAAACACTGGAGAAAATCAAAACCATAACCATAAACAACACAATAAAAGTCAAAACACCCCACCCACACTCAGATTCCATGAATATTCTATAGCCTTTAGATCACATCTGTATGGAATATTAAAGAATATCCTAGACATACCATGGTGACATAAGGCATGTCACAAGGTGTGCTGGTCAAACACCTCACTCGCAACTTGAACCTGAACCCCTGACTATCCATTCTCTAGTCTATCAAAACTCCCTAAAAAACCTTCTCCAAAGAAAAGAAAAAACCATATATGATACCATTTTTTATCAAATAAATCCATGATTCCATCCAACCCAACACATATCTCGGTCCATGGAATGGCCGAAGGTCATTCCCAATACCCACTAGTTGGGAACTAGATCCTGGGAATCATCTATCACATTTGGGAATGATTAAACCCATAAAAATCAACCAAAAACAGCCCACAAGAATTATAAATTATATCGTATAAGAAACAAAAAATACAAAATTATAAAAATTAGTTTAAAATTTTACAAATATAATCAAAAATAAAAATATCAAAATGGGGAGGGGAACCATCTGTACAACCAAGCCACCGTGTAATAAGTCGGTAAACACACTCATTCCACCTCCACTAACACATTAACAAATAGGTACTACTTGAAACTGGATCCAACATCATTCCTAAAAAACATTATTCCTTTAATTGGGTAATACATAACAAGGTCTAAAAACCCATGAGGGTGTATGTAGGGTGTTAGCCAATATAAAAATCATGATACAAAAAATGTTATTCCATTATATAGTAATATAATATAAATTATCATTTTAGTTTTTATGACTAATAAATATTCAATTCTAAACAGAACATGAATTAAAATTAAAAAATGGTAGAAAATAACACTACCATTTGAATGGTAATCATATCATCTACACCATGGGTAATCACTAACGAACATGGGATAGAAAGGTCATAGGATTATCATACCTTGATGATAAATACATTCAAAAATCACAATCCTCCTCATGCATGGCCTACTCAAGGGGAATCACATTCCATTTACTAGTTTTCTCTGACCACCATCATCATTTGTTTTTTAGTGTTGTAGCATTAATCAATCTTGGGGAATGGGGCCTCAACCCTTATGGACCACCTATCATACTAGAACTAGTATAACAACATATATACCTAGGATTAACTTGATATAATATTCATCTCCTATGTCTTGTGAACCTCCTCTTACTGACACACAATTTTAATATTATAAATACACTTGTAAACTACCACTTTCAATCTGAAGATCTCCATTTAACCCTTACACACACCAAACCCATTTGAAAACACGAATCAAACAACCCACACAATCCATGAAATAAATTTAAAAACCATAATAAGAATAGTAAAATCTTAAAAAAAATATCCAAACATGGAACCTCTAAAATTTTTCATAAAAAAAATTGGGCACTGATTAATAACCATAACCACTCACCAAGGATACCCTATAAAGAAAAGAACATACCACAAAAATCCATATTACAACCAAAAGAACTAGGTTGAACACATATTAAGTCATCTAATCGGCCTGTGTTGAGATAACCCAATAAACAATGTAAAAATAAATAATGAAGAAGTATAAAAATAGGATAGGATAGGTTTACTAGATGATTTCTTGATGTATACACACAAAAAACACAAAAAATAGAGTACAATGGAGGAATGAGGATATGGGACTTGAACCTTGGGATGGGGAGTATTAATGGGGAAAGACAAAGGGGGGATTTGGGGATAAAATCAGGGAGGGGTAGAAAAAGAATTCCAGTATTTTTAATGACTTGGAATTTTGTACAATTTGGTTGTGTGGTTTCCTGGAGGGGACACACACTCGTGCACCTAGTCGTGCGCCATATACTATACCACGAACTCTAGTGCATAGTTAGCTCTCACACCCATGTGTTAGATCATGAGACATAGATAGTGGATCTTTCCAGAGTTGACATATTCCAATTGGATGCCGTAACATTTCAACTAACCAAGTGTTGACTATTCACTACCTTCTTTCCCACCAAAAAACATTAATTTTCACTAATAATTCCTATAAAATAGAATTGATAATGAGAATAATAAAAATAAAATGTAAAATATCTCCATTTAAATCCATGAGTGTTACACACATTAATATATGGTGAATAGGTATAAATGTAATAATAGATTACATTTAATTTTTGTGTAAATAGATTCTATATATAGCAGGTATGGGCTTGAGACTTGTCTTGTATTCCATTTATCATTCATTCTCTGTAAAATACCTAAGTAAAAGGTGTGTAAAATATTCATGGAAATTAAAAATGGTTAATGGTGTTCAAAAAAAATACAAATATTCTAACCTCAGAGTTACTTAGTTTTATGTCACCATAATCGTTAATTTAATACACAATGCTTATTCTAATCAGATAAAAAATTAATTATCCTTGGGTTACACAACATTAATTCAAGAAAAACATGCTCCAATACATCTTGAAAAACACATAGTGTGCATTAATATACACTATGTACAAGTTTTCAATGAAAATTTGAATGAATAAAGGTTTATCCAGGTGCAATGTACAAGAGTACAAATTTTTTTACTTTTCGATAAAAACATTTTTCTCTTTTTATATCATTCCAAAATCCCCAACACCTCATGATATGTTCTTTAGATGTTATTTATTTTTAACTAATATATTTTTATTATACAATAAAGAAAGAATAATAATAATCGAAGATCTTGAAATTATTATTTATAGAATTATTAAACTAGAAATTAAAATCTAATAGAAAATGTGTAAATCCAAAAATGATCAAAAAATAATTATAGATTATTATATGAAATAATATAAATTTTATGTTTTTCATCCATTATAATTTCTTATTGAGAAAAATCCAACTCTTAATTTTTAATAAACAATGAATATTTGGGATGAACATGGAATAGAATTTCATGACCAAAGTAATTAATTCCAACATTAATTGATATAGATATTATAACCAAGGAGATAGGATCATCACATATAATGTATAACTAACTTATATAAATATAAAATTACCTTGTGTTGGAATTATTTCTTCATTAAATATTAAATATACCAAATATTATCATACTTCTATTTAAACAAGTAGATTCAAGGGTAGAATCCCTTAAGAGATGATCATCACGTACCACTAAACATTAATATATTTCCATTGAAATAAAAAACGATTTAACATTAAATATTTGGACACTTTAATAATTCATTAATGATCACCATAATAATCACTTAGAGTTTATAAGGATTAAGATTTTACCCTCTAGAATTGTGAGGGTGTATGAAGAGGATCACTCTCTATTATAGAGAACATTATAGGAGAGGAGATATACAATGCTTTAGAGAATTGTCTTAATGGTTTCATTATGCACAATAAAAATAAAGGTTGATAATGTTATAAATTGGTTTAAATTTTCTTTTATTAAAAAATATTAATTGCATATGGTCCCTTATTGTCTCACCTACAATGTTCATTTAAGAGAGTTTTTCTTTGATTTTTGGTCTTTCCTTTTTTCTATGACATTCCTATGTTTTTTCTAAAAAATGTCATTTTTTGTAGAAATAATGAGGCTCGTGGTTTTATCATGGTTTATAGAAATAGTTTACCAAATTAGTGCAATACATGTGTCCCAAGAAGTGGAATTTTCTAGGTTACATGACCAAGCGTATAGGCATGTATTGATTCTATGCTACTCGTGACACCAAGACAATGGCACATTCGATGTTGCATGGCTAGGAGCACCAGATTTTTCCCTCTAGGAAAACTGTGTGGTCTACCCTTCTACCTGTATAGAGGAACAATATAGTTTGTGCATAACTTGTAATACCATGTATCCATACCATGTGTCCAAACCAAGTGTCCGAACTATACATCCATCCAAATTCCTAAAAAAATTACGATAACACCCCTCCATGATTTTTACCCTATGAACCTCCTACATCACCCCATTAGACCCCTCCTTCATTAGTAACAAGTCACTTACTCATTCACACCATCATGGAAATATTTTTGGGTGGTTATAATGCGGATTCATTTAACAAACTCTATGTACTCTCTTTCTCCTCCTTCCACTAACATCATTTTTCGTTTCTCCTCTCTCCTTATTGGGATATCGTTTCCTCATCAGTCATATTGACCTGAAATGGGTTTAATATCATTTATGTATTTATGAAAATTTTTAAATTTTTGTATATTATTTCATCAATAATATTTCCTATTTATGTGTCTTTTGGTTCCAATGTGATTTGGGTGATTCCTTGTGAAAGGAAGGTGGTTCCTTGATATTACATTATTTTATTATTCTAACTTTCATTATTTGGCCTATAAATATTTTTCTATTTTATTTTTGTGGGTATGAATGATATTTTATAATTTATATGGTTTAAGTTAATGGATTACAAGTGATTTTATCTTGGAAAATTGTTTATTTTCATCTATGGGTTATAGTAATGGAAATTTACTTTTTGCAAAATAATTTATTTCATGATGTCAAAATTAATTTGAGAGAATTATGACCCTGAATATCATGGTGGGATTATAAGGACTAGTATTCCCACTAGGTCGGTAGGGAAATGACCAGGGCTCCTTCGGAAAATCAAACTAAAAAACTAAAAAGTGAATGTTGATTCTTTGGGGACCTCTATATCTGAGAATGTGACCTTTCTAGATGAGTTTTTATGATAACAAATTATATTGATTTATCACAATGGTATGAGGACCTTATGGATCTAATGAACAAGCTATATAGGGATTTACCTATGGTTATTTTTATTCATTTATACATTTTATGAATTACTTTTTCCTTTTTTATTTTCATTATAAACTTATAGCCTTATTCATTTGAAATTTATTAATTTTGTTTTTATAAAAACAAGAATGTTCATTTGACTTTAAGTGTCTTTACATAAAATATTTTGGTGGTGTTATACTGGTAATTTAACCTCACACCCTATATACACCCTTGAGTGTATGTAGACCTTTTTATTTCTAATAAAGGTGAATGAAAGAAATTATTTGTAAGATATAGTGGTTTCTCATGCTAGCGGTTTCACCATGGATTAGGTTTTGGTGTTGTTTCCACAGGGGTTCCAACCCTCATGTCGCATGGAGGTTTTTTATTGCTAATTATCTCCCCTTTTGGTTTTTTATTTTTGTTTTTTAAATTCATATAACATGCTTTTACCATTACCATTTTTGTAAATCATATATTTTGGTTAATATTTATATAAATTATATTTATATGGTTAATATTTTCAAAGGCTAAACCAATAAATTTGGAGTTCTATAATGCCTAGTCACTAGTTTCCAGCCTTTGAAGTTAGGAACGCCCTTTGGGTCTTGTAAAACATTGATTCAGTTGTCTGTTTTGACGGTATCCTAGGATAGTTAATGAGAAAATGGCATTAGAAGTGATTTTTCCCTTCTACTGGGTCATATTATTTGGGAGTTCTATATAGATAGGATCTAGGATTGTTAGTGATTATGAATTTCATCTGGAGTCGTGTTTGTAGAAAACACACCTCATAAAGGACCTTAGATCTACAAGGAATCATGGGATTTGATTTTTATCCTCTTTCATGAGAAATTCATGGGATTTGGAAATTTAATTGAAACCGAGGACGCTTTGAGTTCTTTAAATGGATAATTGTGACTGTTTTTGTTTTGTTTCTGGATTCATAGGGATATATAAATTATTATATTATTCGATTCTCTATTGGGTATTGTACTGATAGGTTTTATGTTATTTTTTAATTTTATATAATCAAGCCTCCACAAATAATTCCCTTTAAACTATGGGATGTATCCAGAGAGAGTTCTCTAAAACCATTTAATCAAAGGTTAAGTGAGGAAATGGTAAGGGCTGTTGGAGTCCTAGATACAAAAATCGACTCGGGTATTTCTCAGGATGAAGAAGTTGAATTAAGAACAAAAATATACATGGATAAATATTTTATCAATAATAATAACCCTTCTATCAAAGGTATCATAGACCCACTAGAAGCTGGATATTGGTTTGAAAATATTGTGAGGATTTTTGAGTTCCTCGGATCTCTTGAATTTGTCATGGTAAAGTGCACATTATTTTTCATGGAAACTCCTAGTTATAGGTGGTGTGAATCAATAGTTAAATCATGGAGGAATTAAAAAATGGGAATGAATGAGTTAATGGATTTATTCGATGATAAACACTACCTATGTATGTTGTCTATTTCCAATACTCATGTGTTTCTCGATCACCGTCAGGGAGAACCATTAATGATTGAGTATGCCAATCTCTTGGTAGAGCTAGTTGGAATTTATCCCTATGTAGTTTCTAATGAATAAGTAAAGTATAAGTGGTTTGAAGTGGGGTTATATATAGATATTTGATCATAGATATCCATGTTTATGTTTAAGGCATGTACTAAGGTGGTTGATCACACACAAATGGTGGATATTGATCATGAAGGTAACTCTGGATTTTCTGGAGTGGTTTCATCTATGGGATATATTTTCATGAAACACCTGAGAAGAATAGTAAGTGTGGTTATCATGAGTATAAGGGTATTAGTTTATATTTTTATCCATCATGACTACTCTTGTCAGTATCTTCTAGTGGTGGGTCAATCATCTACCATCAGTGTGGAACCCCAGAACACATACAAACTGTATTATCATCTCCACCAATTCGATGCTAATTGTGTGATCTAATTATGAAATTGAAAAAAAAATGTGGTGAAATACACTACCATATTTGAGTGATGAAATATCATCATCCGATACGGGGAAAAAAACATTTAGAACTCTCTATGACTATATGTTCTCAATTTGGTGGTTATGGTGGTTGGTCTAGGTCTACTACCAAGAATAGTCAATATAAAGAAAGTATGAAAATTATTATTCAACCACAAACTCGGATACTGACGAGGCACATTAATTCCATAAAATAGAAACTTGTGGAATTATTATGGAATCCTGCCTTTTTATTACATTACTTTTCATTACATTTTACAAATAGAGGATCTTTAAAGTCTAGTTTCATGGAAATCAGGAACATAATACATGAAAAACAAATCTTCTAAACTACTCATAAGGATTCATGGTAGGTTAATAAAATTTACAATTTCTTCATCTCATATCCTGGAGACATATATCAGAGGAAATGGGGTGTAGAAGGCTCAGTAAGGAAAACAAGTGAAACAGCTGACATGTGATCTTGAGCAATATTAATAAGAATTTGATAAAAGTCACAAAGGCATGAGAAATGGAAGAAAAGGAATATCATAATAAAAAAACGTGAATAATAACATGAATATGTGGCTACAACATTTCATTTCTACATTCATGAACATATCACTAAGGTTTATCCCCAATGTGTCATAAAATTTACCAAGGTTATTCAACAAGTTATTGTGAAACTTGTCATCTCTGTAGATTAATTCATTACCCAATGCATTGGAGTGATATCAAGGTGCACCATTTATATTTCTTTATTTTCATGTGATACACATAGATAATAATAAAACAGTTCATAAATATCCAAAATAGAATCAAAGAAATGGGTTTCAAGTCAAAATCATGACGTTTAGAAAATGTACACAAAAATAAGATCATTATGTCATTTATAACCCATGGAAAGGGAGTGAGGGTAATATGCATTTAAATTACAGAATAAAATAGATCAATTTTATTTATTGATGAATACCCCTCCAAAAGAAATTATATTTGGGTATCCAGATAAATAATTTAATAAAATTTCTTGAAAAAAAGAGAGAGATCTTGGGGCGAAAATTCTGCAGCATAACAGGTACATATCATCATTTTAGAAAACCATAAATAGAGATTAGACAGGGGTCACCAACTCAAAAATTTATCATAATACAGTATGGGTTTGAAATAAAAAGAAATAATATCATTATATGGATATTTAAAGGAAATGACATATGAAAAATAAACATGAAGGTAAAGAGAATATGTGATTTTTGTTACGAGAATTTCGGCAGCCTAACGACATCACTTAAAAACTCAGAAAATAAATTTATGAGAGAGAAAAGGGTCTCTCGTGATTTGTACATTAATTTTACTGTATTAAATATATATTATAACAAACCCCTTCATAAAAAATGGTACTATTAGACATAACATAAAGGAATTCATGACTTAAAAGAGGAGGGTGAAAGGTTTTCTTACCTTCAAGAATAACATAGAATGTTTGAAGGTCAGCATCTTGGGAGGCTTGAGGGAACCTTGGAAGGACTCTATGGGAGGTAAGAATACTAATACTTTGTTTTGTATGATTTTGGAATAAAATGAATAAGAGAAATGGCTTGGTATTTATAGGAAAAATGAGGGAATAAATTATTAATTTCCAAGGAACACCTCATCGGTGGTATTTGAAGACCATGGGATTGACCATAGTATTTTACCATTGTATTAGAAACTTGGGACACCTCATAGAATATATAACTATTCATAAGTTTACAAAAAATCTTACATCATTATTACATCATTAATGATGTCATTAAACACCTGAAAATCAAAATTGTATTTTTACTATACACTGAAAAAACAACTTTTTCAGAAAAATCCCAAAATATCACCCTAACCTAATATTAATTCTCTGAATTCAAAAATTAACTCCGTTTTATGAAAATATTTTTAGAAATATTTTTAATTTAATTATTAAATAAAATCATTTTTTTCAAAAATACAACTTTAAAACTATAAATCATTTTGTAACACCTTAAGAAAGTAATGAAGGTCCCATAAAATAATTGTGTTATAATAAAAAAATAAAGTAACAATATATGATTAAATTTTATGAAAATAAATTTTGATTATAAATTATTAAATTATTTATAAAATTTTAAATAAAATATATATGACATACAAAAATACCAAAACTTATAGTATGATCGTTTTTTCACTTTTTAGATTTTTAAATTTTATTTATACATTCAGGGGTGAAGTTTCTATTTTTTTGGTCAATTTACTATTCTTTACTATTCATACTACTATGTTACTATTCATACTTTACTATTCACTAAAAATCAAGTTGTTCTTGTTGAACACTAAATTTCTCACTGATCACAACATTTGAAGACCATTTTTTTAAAATCATTTGACATTGTTAATTATTTAAAGAATACAAAAATATTTTAAAATATCCTTTTTTCCTAAATTCATCAACAATACACATCCTATATTAATCCAGATATTTGAAATTCACAAACTTTTCCTTAATAAAAAATAACAATTTTATTTATATAAAAGGATTACAGAATGTAGTTATGGTCTCGTTACATAGCCCCTTATTACACCAGCATAGGACCTAAGTGTATGGTGTGCTATGGTGATAGAATCTTGGGGTGGCTCGGACAACATTTCATGGGTGGTGATTTCTATCAACTTTAACTTCTCCCTTAGGTGATTCTGTTTAAGCTTCATATATTGATGTTCAGATTGGGCTTGGTCCAGAGCAAAGCCCAGTGATGATACCTATTTCATAAGCTCTGATAGTTGGTCCTCGTATGGCCCGTGACTACTGGATGAGGCCATTAAATCTTATTTCTATATTAATTTACCAAGATAATTGTATTTATAAAAACACAATGTTAAGATTATAGTTTCTAACAGTCATATTGACCAACGGTCATATACCTGCTGAAACCCAGTGGTATAATTTTAATTTTACCCACTTCATTAATTAATGGATATAGTTTTGTTGAGTATAAAATAAAATAAATCACAAAATTATGAAACAAATATAATTAAAAATTTCAGGTCATTACATTCATTCCCCCTTAAAAAATTTCATCCCCAAAATTTTATCTCAAACCCTTTGATGTGAAAAGTTGTGGGTACTTCTGTCTTATAGACTCCTTTAGTTCCCACGTGGCTTATTCACATTTTTGGTTCCTCCACCACACCTAAACAAGGTGGGTCGTCTTGTTTTATAGAGCATTGTCTCTATGATCCAAGATCTCCACCGGCTTCTCCTCATAAAAGAGGTCTTTTTCCAATTGTACCACCTCTGGATTTAGTACATGTGAAGGGTCAGCTATGTACTTCCTCAAGAGGGATATCTGGAATACATCATAAACTTGTGCTAGATTTGGAGGAAGTTCTGGCTGATAGGCCACTTCTCCCACACGATCACGGATTTAATAGGTGAAAATGCACCTAGGGGTAAGCATTAATTTCTTCCCAAACCTCATGAATCTCTTCCAAGGTGAAATATGAATGAATTTGTCACCAACATCAAACTCCAAGCCCCTTCAATGGTTGTTAGTACAGCTCTTTTTCCCACTCTAAGAAGCCTTAATGTGTTGCTGGATTGAATGGACATTTTCTATCATCTCTTTTGCAAGAACAGGCCCAAGAAGAATTCTATCGCCAACTTCATCCCAACATGTAGGATTTCTACATCGCTTCCCATATAGATCTTCATAGGGTTCTATATGAATGCTCGAGTGGAATCATCCATTGTAAGAGAACTCAACTAAAGGGATATATTGATCCCATCCACCTTTAAATTTCATTGAGCATGTTCTTATCATGTCCTATAGTGTTTGAATAGTCCTTTTAGATTGGCCATCAGTTTGGGGAGATAGGTCATACTGAAATTCAATTCAGTGCTCAAAGATTATTGAAGACTTCTTTAAAATTTTTATGTGATCCTTGGATCACGATCAGATATGATAGAAAGTGGAAATATGTGCAGCCTTACCATTTACTTCAAGTAAATCCTAGAAATTTGGTCAAGATAGAAATCTTCCCTAATGGAGATAAAATGCACAGTCTTGGTGAGACGGTTCAAAATAACCCATATCTCATTTTTTCTATTGGAAGTTCTCTAGAGACCCGTGACAAATTCTATAGTGATATTGTCCCACTTCCATGCTGGTATAGGTAGTGGTTGCAATACCCCTTTAGGAATTTATCACTTCTCCTTCACTTGCAGACATACCAGGAACCATGATGTGTAGTCAGCAATCTCCCTTTTCATATTATCCCACCAATAATGATAATGACCGTCCCTTTACATTTTCGTGCTATAAAGATGTACAAATAAACTAGAGCTATTAGATTCATCCATCAGCTACTTCTTTATTTCGAGAAGAGATGGACCACATAGTTTTGTATGAAATTTCAGTACACATTCTTAATCAGTATTGAACTCATGAAACTTCCCATCCTTCACAGCCACAAACTTATTCTTCAATAAAGGATCTTCTTTTTTAGGTACCTTGATCTTCTCTAGTAATGATGGTTGAGAAATCAAATGGGTTAGGGTTGATGATTTCCTTTCCTTTATAATTCTTATGCCCAATTTTACTAGTTCATTGATCAAAGTAACACTTTGAATCATCATAATGGATAGAAAAACTGGGTCTTTCCTACTTAATGCATTAGTGACATTGTTTTCTCTTCCAGGAAGATAATGAATTGAACAATCATAGTCTTTTAGAATTTCCAACCATCTCCTTTATCACATGTTAAATTGATTTTGTGTGAAAATATACTTCAAACATTGATGGTCTTTGTATATATCACATTTCTCCCCATAAAGATACTGCCTCCATATCATTAGAGAAAAAATGAACGTAGCTAACTACAGTTCATGCGTAGGATAGTTCTACTAATGAGTCTTCAACTATCGAGATTCTTAAGAAATTACCCTACCATTTTTCACAAGGACTCACCCAAGACCATTTAGATATACATCTCTAAAAAAACGAATTCTTCTCCACTTGAAGGATGAGTTAACATGGGTGCAGTAACCAATATCTTCTTCAGCTCTTGAAAACATTCCTCACACTCCTCTGTCCTGATGAACTTGACCCATTTTTTTGTTAATGTGGTTAGTATATTAGAAAGTCATGAAATTTTTTCACAAACCTCTTATAATATCCTTCTAATCAAAGGAAACTACAAATCTCAGTTAATGTTGTAGGATGAGGAACTCCTCTACCACTTTTGTCTTTGCAAGGTCAACTGTGATTAATTCATTGGTAACAATGTGCCCCAAGATAGAAACATGTTGTAACCAGAATTCACATTTACTGAACTTCCCAAAAATAATCTCCTTCCATAGAGTTTCCAATATAACCCTTAGATGATCCTCATGCTCCTCATGACTTTTTGAATATATTAGAATATCATCAATAAAAACTACCAAAACGTTATCAACGTAGTCCGTAAAGACTTTATTCATCAAATCTGTAAAAATAGTAGGTGTGTTATTCAGACCAAAAGGCATAACAACAAACTCATAATTCCCAGATCTTAATCAAAAGGCAGTTTTTGCATTATCATCATTATTCACCCTCAATTGATGATAACCAGATTGATGATCAATCAGAGAGAAGAATTGAGCCCCACAAATTTTTTCAAATAAGTCATCAATTCATGGAAGAAGGTATTTGTTATTTATTGTGATCCCATTTAGTTTTCTATAATCAATGCATAGCTGCATCGATCCATCCTTCTTCTTCAAAAAGAGAACAGGTGCTCCCCAAGGAGACACACTTGTTTTGATAAACCCCTTATCCAAAAGATCTTGGAGTTGTTTCTTTAATTCCTCCAGCTCTACATTTCAATCCTATATGGCGTCGTTGATATTGGATGAGATCTAGTTACGAGTTCAATTGAGAACTCTACCTCACTTTCAAGGGGAGGTCCAGACAACTCCTTTGGAAATATGTCAACGTATTCATGGACTATGGGGACATTTTCTATCCTCAAACTATCATTTCCATATTCTTCTTCACCGATCAATTCCATACAAAAATATATAGGAGGTTCTTATAGACAAATATCAGGTTGATATATCTATCCTTGGAAGATAACTGTAGGTTTTCCATTCAAGACTACTGATATTTCATTACTTCTATATTTGATCATAGAATTATACCGTGAGATCCAATACATCCCTTGTATAATATCGAATTCCAGCATGGGAATGACTACTAGATTTGTGATAAGATTGTGCTCACCAAATTAAATACTACAGTTTCTAAACACTGACAATGCTTGGATAATCCCACCAGGAGTCTTAACTTATGACTCTACTTTTAGCAAGTCGGGGGTTGATTCCAAATTATTTGCAAACATGGAAGAAATAAAAGAATGGGTAGAAACAGAATAAACAAATGTACATTCTGTCTTTGAGAGAACAATAACTGTACCTTCTACCACATCATTTGGACCTTCAACTTTATATTTCATGATAACAAAAGCATGACCATTCTCCCTTGGCCTTTGTTGAGGCTGATGGTTGTTCGCCTCTACTACCCTCAGATTTGGGCAGTGGTTGGAAAAGTGCCCAAGTTGTCCATACTTAAAGCACTGGGCATTATGTAGGGACTGCACCATATTCCCATTTTCATTAGTGTTTGTAAGTTTAGGTTTCACCTCCCTATGACAATTCCTTGCAATATATCCATCTCTTCCACACATGTAGCATTTCCTACTCCTGAGCAAGCAATTCCCTAAATGATTCTTCCCACATTTATTACATGTGGGACGTTACACTTGCTTGCCTCCTCTTCCCTGATCAATGCTCCTCCCTACTCTTGGATCCATCGATCTCTTCTTGACATTGGATTTATGAGAGCACTACCTTTCACCGAACTCCAGTTAACTTTCATTGCACTCCGTACAATCTCCTCATAGCTGTCATAGTCTCGGTTGTCTAGTTTCTTTTGCCGATGAGGTCTCAGTCCACCGAAGAATCTGTCAACCATACCATTAGGATCCATAAAAAATCTTGAGGTATAATGGGAATTTCTTGTAAAGTTAATCTCATAGCCTTCCACAGAATCATTATCCTTCTACTTCATCTCAAGAAACTCCTTTTATTTTCATGTTCTCATGGAATGAGGGAAATACTTATAGAAGAAGATCCCTTTGAACTCTTCTCACTCTATAGCTTTGACCTCCACTCATTGCCTCAAGTTTTTAATCATTTCCAACCACTGATCAACTTCTCCCTCTAAGAGATAGATATCCAGGGTGACCTTCTCTTGCTCTGAACAACGGATCACAGAAAAGATCTTCTCTACAGAGCCGATCCACTATTCCGTAATCAATGGGTCGGTCAATCCAATAAATGTTGGTGGTCTTTGATGTATTAAAGACTCAACATAATGTTGTTACCTTTGTAGTGATATTGTTCTCTTATCTTAATTCAAGTTATTTTCCATAACTTGTGTTAGTTGGTTCATCATTCGCATGATTGTTTCCATTCCGGATTCCATTAGAGGTTCGTCGGTGCATGGTCCATTGCGATCACCATTTTCACGGTTCCTCCAATATACCGAAACATTCTATAGGAATAAAACCTTACTGAGAAACTTATTTCATTTAAAAATATTTTAACTATAAAAGAAATTATTCCTTAAAACTTAATGCTTAAAAAAATTTAATTTCTCTATAATTCCTTCACAATGATTCATAAAAATATTATAATTAACCAAAAATATCCCCCATGAGTGTTGTAACCAATAGTAAATCAAGTCCCATTGTTGTGTACCAGGATATCCAGGGTCATGCTTGAAACTCCTTATCGGAGTTTTCACTCCTAGGTACCTCTGTGCCAGAGCCGTCACTACCTTCTTGTATCCAAACAGGGATATATTTGCTAGATAAACCACCTACTCAATACTCACCAAAATACCAGGACGTTTACCTATATTTAACCTTTTCTATAGGATTATTCCTAATGTTTATGTTTCCTAATTTCTATAAATAAATAAACTATCCTTTGATACAAACTATGGAATCTTGCTTTTTTATTACATAACATTTCATTAAATTTTACAAACAGAGGGTCTTCATAGTCTTCTGTCATGGAAATCAGGAATATAATACATGAAAACAACATAAAAATTTATTCTAAAATACTCATAATGATTAATAATATGTTAAAACTTTGTAAAATTACTACTTCTCATATCCTAGAGACATACTTCAAAGGAAAGAGTGAGCAGAAGTCTCAGCAATGAAAACAAGTGAATTAGTTGACATGTGATCTTGATCAATATTAATTAGAATATAATAAAAGTCATAAAAGAATGAAAAATGGAAGAATAGGAATACCATAATAAAAAGTACATGAACCATAACTTGAATATGTGGCTGTAACATTTCATTTAGACATTCATGAACATATCACAAAGGTTTATCTCGGAGGTGTCATAAAAATTACCAAGGTTATTCACCAATGCATCAGGAAACATAACATCACTAGAGTTTAATTATTTAACCAATGCATTAGAGTGATATTAGGGAAAACCATTAATGTCTTTATCTTAATGTGATCCACATATATCATAGTCTAAAATTTCATAAATATCCGAAATAGAATCAAATAAATGGGTTTCATGTCAAAATTGTGACGTTTAAAAAAAAGTATGTAAAAATAAGATCATTATTTCATTTATAACCCATGGAAAGGGAGTGAGGATTAAATGTATATTAATTCCAAAATCACATAGATTAATTTTATTTAGTGATTAATCCTCTTGGAAATAAAAATATATTTGGGTATCTATATAAATAATACAATAAAAATTATGGAGAAAAAGAGATAGATTTTGATACGAAAGTTCTGCAGCATAACTGCTACATATCATCATTTTAGAAAACATTAAAAAGAGAGGGGACATGGGTAAACCACTCATAAATAATTCATAATAAATTAAGGTAATATAATAAAGAGAAATAATATCATGGAATGAATATTTAAAGGAAATACCATATGAAAATGAAACTTGAAGGAAAAGAGAAGATGAGATTTCTGTTACATAAATTTTGGCAGCATAACGACGTCCCTTAAAAATTCAGAAAATAAATTAATGAGAGAGTAAAGGTTCTATCATCATGTGGACATGAAATTTATAGTATTAAAGATATAAAATAATAATCCCCCTAATAAAAAATAGAACAATAAGACATAACATAAAGGAAGTCATGACTTAAAAGAGGAGGGTGAAATGTTCCCTTACCTTGAAGAGTGACTTCAAAAGCAAGATGGTTGGGATCTTGGAAGGCTTGATGGAACCTTGGGATGCCTCCTTGGAGGTAATAATACTATAACTTCATTGAGTATGATTTTGGAATAAAATTAATGAAGTAAATGGCTTGGTATTTATAGGAAAAGTGAGGGAATAAATTATTAATTTCCAAGGGACACCTCGTCGGTGGTATTTGCAAAACCATGGGATTTCCCATGGTATTTGCCCATGGTATTGACCACTTGTGAAACCATAGAGAATATATCACTATTCATAAGTCTACCAAAAATCTTACATCATTATTACATCATTAGTGATGTCATTAAAGAACCAAAATCCAAAACTGTATTTTTACTATTTATTGAAAAAACCATTGTTTCGGAAAATCCCAAAAAAATAAATATAACCTAATGTCAATGCTCTAAATTCAAAAATTAAATCAATTTTATGAAAATAATTCTCTAAATATTTTTAATTTAATTTTTAAATAAAATCATAATTTAATCCAAAAATACAACTTTAAAACTATAACACATTTTGTAACACATTAAGAAAGTAATAAAGGTCTCATAAAATTATTGTATAACCATAAGACAATAATGTAACAATATATGATTACATTTTATGAAAATAAATTTCCATTTTAAATTATTAAATCAATTATAAAACTGTAAATAAAATATTTATGACATGCAAAAATACAAAAACTTATACTATGATCGTTTTTTAACTTTTATGATCTTTAAATTGTATTTATACATTCATGGGAGAAGTTTCTATTAATTTTAGCCAATTTAGAATTCATTACTATTCATTACTATTCATATGGGTATCTTACTATTCATACATTACTATTCAATAAAAATCAAGTTAAACTTATTAGATTGTAAATTTCTCACTGATCATAACTGTAGAAGACTATTTTTTGAAAATCATTTCACATTAATAATTATATAAAGAATAAAAAAAAATTTTAAAATACCCCATTCCCTAAATTCATCAATTATACACATCCTATAATTATCAGGATATTTGTGATTCACAGACTTTTCCATAATAAAAAATAACAATTTTATTTATATAAAAGGATTACACAAAGAAACTAAGGTCTCATTACATTGCCCCTTATAAAACGTTCATAAGACATAAGTGTATGGTATGCTATGGTGATAGAATCTTGGGGTGGCTCGAACAACATTTCCCAAGGGGTGATTTCTATCAGCTTGAACTTCTCCATTAGGTGATTCCATTCGTGCTTCATATGTTGATGTTTAGTTTGGGCATGGCCTAGAGAAAAGCCGAGTGATCCTACCTTCTTCCCATGCTCTGATAGATGGGCTTCATATGGCTCGAGTCTACTGGATGAGGTCATTCAATCTTATTTTTGTATTAATTAACCAAGAAAACTGTATTTATAAAAAATATGTTATGATTATTGTTTCCAACGGTCACATTAACCAATAGTCATATAACAGTCGTAACCCAATGATCTAATTTTAATTATACCCACTTTATTAATTAAAGGATATAATGTTTTGTAGTATAAAATAATATAAAACACAATATTAGGAAAAAATATAATTAAAAACATTGGTTCATTACAAATATATTCATTACCATCAACTATTCTAGGTATAATAATTGTCACATCATTTATAGAAGTTTCTTTGTTCGATTCTCATGCTTTTTATCCTTTCATCATTGCTCACATTTTGGAATTATTGAAACATATTTATAGATTATTCTTTATTCAATGGACTTGGTTATACCTTTTAAAAATAGAAAGGAATTAGGATTTATATTTCCATCATGTGCTCTCACATTTTTAGAGATCAAGTTGTAATGGTACTTCCTTGTTCCAAAAATAGACCCGTTTGATTTGACTTTCAGAATGATTTACATGGTGAATTTCGAGGCAAATATTGATATTTATCATTGTAATGTAATATTCAAAGAACCTGATGAAAGTAATCGAATAATCCAAGGTGAAAGGGACCCCTAATTGGGATGAGTTGGACCTCTACTTATAGAGTTAAGAAGACTAATTTTCCATGCATTTTCTCTTATACTATAACATAATGACAAATATTCAGAGAAAATGATTCTACCCATGCTAGATTGGTTTCTAAAGGTATTTCCAAATGACATATTCAGTTTACCTCTTAATAAATTTTTGTTTTACACAATCAATTTGGTTTAAAAAATAGCTGATATCTCTTTCCTCATATCTTATGGCCCCCACATTATTTATGGAAATAAATATGGAGTTAGATGATTTTGAATCCCAAGGATTTATTTTCCTGAGCATCTCAAATTGGGAAGCACAAATACAATTTTCCAAAAATGAAGATGGATTAATTCTATTATGAATAAATTGATAGAAATTAATTAGGATCATCATTAAGAATAAATTTCCATTTCCCTGAATTGATAGTCTATTTCATCATCTCAAGTGGTAAGATGGTTTTCCAGAACTGGCATGCGTAATCAGTATCATGATATTAGGATTAGAAATACGGGTCTTCTCAAGACATATTTACAAAAAATATATATCCACATTAAAAATATATTGATCACATTTGTATTTATGAATTATTTAATGTTTTTATTTCCTTTACGAACCATTTTTTTCATAAACACATTGAATCATATATCTTGGTATTAGTGAATGACATCTTGGTCTACCCTAGAACTAAAATGGTGCACAGTCAGAACCTGAGAAGAGTTCTTAGAACACTCTAAGATCACTACCTCAATTTAATACTCTCTAAGTGATATTTATTATTCCAATAAGTCATGTTTCTGAGCAATGTGATATTAAATCATCACATTTTAATGGACCAAGAGAATATTATATCAGTGTTGTCATGGGAGAAACTATGGAATGAATTTGAGATCAGAAGATTCATTGGTCATGTAGAATACTACAATAAATTTATCAAGGACATTTTTCTTCTTGCTTATCCAATTACTTCTCTTACACAAAATGTGTTATGGTTTTTTTGTAGACTAAAACTTCCATCCACATTTTAGAAGTTCAAGAAGAAATTGATCATTTTCACTTCTTTAATTTTACCTAAAGAGAGAAAAAGTTATGCGTTCTATTCTAATTCATCATGTAGGGGTATGTGTTTGATAATAATAAAAGGTAACCATGTATTAGCATATGGATCACACCAAATTCGACCACAGAATAGGTAAAACACCACACAAAACCTCGAACATAAAGTAGTAATTCTAGATTTAATGTCATGTTGTCGCTATATTTTTAAGGAAAAAATCATAGTCCACCCATATCATAAATATTTGGCCAAAAATTTCTCCTAAAAGGATCTAAAATTAAGGATGCATTGATGGATCATGTTTATTTAGGGGTATGACTTTAATAAGGTCTATATCCCTCATGAATAGAAACTGTGATGGGGGATTGCTTGAGTAGAAATTTGTCACATCATGATTTAAAGGATTCGAGAGATAAGTGTACCATGATGGTAATTTTTATCTATATTCACATGGAATCCAAGGAGTATATTGGAACCATGTTCTTGGAAAGAATTCAGTTTATTCCTTCCCTTCTCAACTTGATCTAGGGAGAGAAACCTAAGGATTTTCTATGTTAATTCTCTATATAAATTAGAAATTGGGGGATATTCATAATGAGTGATCTATATATATTTATATGATATTTTACTTAAAATTTATTTTTGTGATTCCATTAACATTGTGAAATATTGTGATGTAGTATATTCACTAGTCTCATTGGTTTTTTGGGAAAACTAATGTTTTCTATGATAGGTTTCACAGGTAATGGTTGTCAGGTTAGAGGCATGATATAGTTGAAATAATATCTATATGTTTTACTTGTTAATAGTATAAGTATAAAACCCATGACCCCACAAGTATATTTAATCCACTCCCCTTTCCTACATAAAAGTGGCATGATTTTTCTATATAATTCATTATTAGGTTGCCTCATATGACCTAGGTAATGAACATTATTTGGGAGTTTATTGATAGTCTGGGGAACTCTACCCATTTCATATCAATAAAGGATTCTGAAATGGTGGAATAATTTGGTAGTATTTATGTTCAATAAAACATTTGGGTTCATGGTGTTGAATTTGTAAACATTTTGGATAGGGATCTTTATTTTAACTCTCAATTCTGGGAAGGTATTGAAATAGAAATTGGATTATCAGTAAATCTCATTATAAAATGAAATTCTCAAGATGATGGTCAAATAGAATGGAAAAAATAAATTATATGGAGAAATTATCATGCACGTGTATTGGATTTTGGATAATCTTGGAAAAACAATCTTAGATTGGTGGAATTTTCTTACAATAATTGTTACTAATATTCTATCATAATGGATACCTTTGAAGTTATTTATTTTATTAAAATTTATTCACCTATTTAATGGATGAAAGTGAATGATAATTCTCTAATAGGCCCAGCCTTGTGTGTTATATGTCATATAATGTTCAGGTGATTAGGAAGCGATTGTTGAGAGATAAGATCCACAATAAGTCTTATTCTGATTAGTGACGCTAATAGATGAAGATTATGGCCGGTGACCATGTGTTTCAAAAGGTATCACCTCACATGGGTAACCATCATCTTGATTTGTAAAGGAATATTATGCTATGTCATTTCTAACCTTTTGATATCACCAATAGAAATTGTAAGGTGGCATATCTATTGGGTTTATCCCTTCAGTGGAAATAAAATCATGGTGAATTTCATGTCTCACTTTTAATAAATTACAACTTGTACTCATCTCATTTCCTAATTTATGATGAATTTGGGAGGGAACCTAATTTTTCTATGATTGAGAAAATATTGCAGATAGTGGATTATCATATAAAAGTTATTTGGAGATGTTTTTATACTTTGTTAGAGTACATTGTATGAATAGAAACAATGGTGAAAAGACTTGGTAATAATTTCCATGGAAAAGGAATATAACCCACTTTTATTCTTTTATCAGACTGGAGCATGACTTTCTTTGGGGGAAATTTTTTTATTGTTTGTAGAATTTCCACACCCATAGTAATCTTTTAAGGTAGTTTTTCTATTATTTTTGGTATTAAGTTTATTCCAAATATTACTCAAGATTTTTCAAGAAAAATGATAATTGTTGTGTCAAATAACTATGGTGCATAGTTGGTGGACTATTAAATGAAACGATGTGCCAACCAAGTGAAAATTTTGCATCTCAAGTAGTAGAAATATCTCGAAAACATTGCTAAGTTCATGAGAATACAACTCTCTTGGGCTAAATATGTAACCTAAATAGCGTAATTGACTTAGGGAAACGTCTTGAAGCATGGGAATGTTCTCTTTTAGATAAACCATGGGGTTTTTTCCCTCCTCTTTTACATGGGATTCACACTATTATTGCATGGTATGTCATATCATACAACCACACAATGAAGTTTCCAAATTCTTAAATTTTTTGAAATTATAATTATATTCCTCCCTAATTATAACCTTATAACACTACTCTATTTCCTTATTAAACCACACCAATCCCTAGGATCATATCCCAACCTAATCTAGTCCATATTATCATGATTTTTGATCTTTTTAAGAATAACTCTTCAAATAAGCTCCATGTAAGATATTCTTCATCCTCTTTCTTATTCCCTCTTTTTGGTTCCTCCTCTCTCCCGTATTTTGTTATGTTTCATCTTGTAGTGTTATTGAAATCAAATTTGTTTAATATCATTTAATTTGGTTGAATTATGTTTTTTATTTTACTACTTTCATTCGGTCTCCTCATGGTGCGGATTATGGATTCTAATCAGATTTGGGGGATTTCAAGCAAATGGTTGGTGGTTTTATGCCATGAAATTATTTGATGATTATGGTATTCTTGATTTGAAATTTAAATCTGTATTTAAATTGGGTGTGAGGGTTTTAGAGAAGTTTTGTAAGTTGTTTTGTCTATTTTTTAAGATTGAATATTATTTTTTCATTATCAAATAGTTGATTTTAATGTGTGGGTTATGGATAATGAAATTGGGATTGTGTAAAAAGGTTTTTAAAATAATATGAAAATGGATTTGAGAATTTTAGAACCATGGGTATCATGGTGGGATTCTATGGACTAGTACTCTAGTTGATTCTATGGGGAAATTGCTAAGGTTGTACAATAATTTCACGTGATAACACTAACTAAACCAATGTTGTTTTTTTGGGTCTTATATAGAATTTTTGGTGATATCTATCGTGTATCATCCTTGAGAATGGACTATATTGAATGATCACTAAGGTATAATTATCGTAGGGACCAAATCACCTAGTTTATTATGGTTTTTCTAGGGTGTTTTGACTTTTTTACTAAAAAATCAATAATCTTGGAATTTTTTATTTTTCTCGTCATAAGAAAACATGTTTTCAACTCAAATTTATTAATTACATTTTTTTACAAACAATAACGTTAATTTGTATTTTAATATCATTACATGTATCATTTTTTGGTATCCTACTAGGAATGTGTTATCACACACTATATACACTCTTGGGTGTATATAGACTATGTAATGTCTAACATTGGGAAAGGAAAGGCCTTACATGTATGGGAAATGGTTTTTTGTGATATAGTATTCTTCTTATAGTGGGTGATAGTGGTGGTGGAAAGGGGGTGTCGTGTAACACCATGAGATTTTATGAAAAATATTCTTTTAATTTTATTAATTTCTTGTGTTGTATACTACACCAAGATTACCTTGCGCTATACGCAACACCGTATTATCTTGCAGTATACACAACACTATTCTTGGATCGTGTTACACATAATTTTGATAATAGTTATTCTACGCAACATTGAGTATATATATATATATATTCAATTTATAAATTAAATATGGTTGGATTCTGTTATACGAAACAACGAAGGATTTTTGCAAAACACGCAACCCTGACTTAGCTTGCATTACACGCAATCACGACCTTCCTCGATAGCGTGTGTTGTACGCAATACCGGGTTTTACTAAACAACGATATATTTTTATAATATTATTATGAACTAGCTGTTATGAATAGTATTAATGAAAATTTAAATTTTATAACATTATTATTCATCTTACACATTTTCTAGAACATGTTATAAGAACAAAATAAATTTTTCAGGTAAAATAAGTATTTTTCAAAAAATGCAGTTTTGCCGCCTTTTGATGGCGCACCCACATTAAATCTAGTGTTTTACATGTTTATAAGTTCAATTTGACAAAATAAAATTCTTCATTGGAATAAAGAAATAAAAATTTACTTTGGATAAATTTTTCATATTATTCTGGTAACTTTCATATTTTGATGAATAGTAAAAACACGCTATATTTTAATTACAAACAACTTTTTAATCACAATAATTTATATGATTAAATTATAATATTGAATGTTTTTAAATTATAAATAGAATATATTTTTACCATTTAGTATAATGTATGTCATTATCATTGAGATTACATTAAATTCGTAGGTTAAATCAATTCAATCTTTTGCAATGTTTTAAAGAAAAACCCGTTTTCTTTCGACAACGGGATTAATTTTAATTTAATTTCTGAAACTTTTTTGTTATTTAATTTGGAAAAATGGATTCCATATTTGGAATCAGTGGGTCCAAATTATGTTAATAATATACTTTTTATTTTTGGGAATTATGAATAGTAACTACGGTAAATTTTATTTACCATAGTTATAGGTAAATCGGGTAATTAAGGGTAAATATAATTTTATAAAATTATCATAACACATGCCAAAATTCTATTTTATGGATAAAGGTAGACCGATATAACCTAAGGGCCAGACTAGATTCATTTTATGGACTTTTGACTACGAAAATAATTTAATTATTATTAAAACCAAAGAAAGTGACATCATGTCACTCCCTTAAATCTTATAAGTATAATTATTTTAATTTAGTGATACAAATCATAAAACATGGAACATGAATAGTATACATAACGATAATAAAATTATATACATCATTATAATTTATTTAGAATTTTTAGGAATTAAATAATTGTCATTAATGGTGATACATTAATGATACAGAAATTATTTATTAAGTGGGAAATAAGTAATATAGTTTTTATTGAAATAATAATACCCATTAAAAGGCCCAAAAACCTGACCAAAACTTATTTTTAGTGTATATATACACCTTAAGCATACAATTACATAATATATAACCGTTTGGAGCCTTATAAACGTGATTATGACACTTATATTATTTTATTTTAAATGATGCCAATGTTGTCACCTACATAATTTAATAAATATAACAATTTAAATATTGTGATTTTAAGATGATAAATTCACGTAAAAGTATTATTGTGAAAGGTAATAGATTTATATTCATAATAAGATTTTATTTTTAATTTTTATGCAACAAATCAGTATAATAAATAAATATACAAAATCGTTGTAGTAATTATTTTATTAAGAGATAAACCAAATAAATGGTTTTAAAAATAATAAAATAAATATTATATGAACTATTTAATGTGATACACAAATTTTATAGATACATGTGACCTTTTATGAATCTATTAAAGCTTTTATTTAGAACATATCTTCTGTATATATTTTATTTAAATTCAAATAAATGAATAGTATCAAAATTGACACTATTGTTATTTTATAAAAATAACATATTATAAAATTTTTTAAAAATCACAAAAATATTAAAAAATTATAAATTTAAATTTATCTGGCCTATAATGTTATAAATTAACCAATTATGGATAATTCACATCAAATAAGTAATTATTTGTTTTAATTTAAAATTTATAATTTTATTACCACAAATAAACTTAAATAGATTAAATAAGGATAAATCAAAATAATAAGGTTTAAAATAAGATCCAAACATGTCTAAATTTGATTGGTTGATGGGATTACAACCCTATATCATCTAACATTTGAATATGAGTCTTTTTTTGTGATTTTTAAGTGGGGTTAGATTTATTATAAATTAATATTTATAAGAATTCCAAAGGTGCCCCTCTCCTCCCTTATAAAAGGGCACCTCCTCCCTCTCTTCCACACACCACGTTGAGCCTTAAAGCTCGGACAAAACCTGACCAATTCACTTCTCCACTTCCCTAGAAACATCCTAGATGTCCTGGCCTTCTTCAAAGACAAATTTTAGTTCCCTAAGAGGTGGTCTTAAAGAGGCGCTTCAAAGAAGAGGTAATTTCCGTTACCGATTCTTTCACCTTTATTTCTTCTTCCACTACTTCTTCTTAAGTTTTTTCATTATGAATTAATAACATAAGTATCACTCATATACTTACATGTTATTATATGTATGAAAAAACCCTATTTGACCATCTATCCATCCTATGGAAAATGAAATCACCGTGCGTGCGTACGTACAGAATACCGTCTCCACATCGTGGTGTAATTTATTTTCCACCACCACCTTACTTGGATGGGTATAATGGTGTAAATAATAACTATATATGATTATTGTAAAGTGATATTTATTCTTTAATAGTATACATACACACCAATAAAATTCCACGATCATGGGAATGATATCATCGATCGTGCGTACGTACGGAATACCGTCTCCACGACGCGATGAGATTCATTCTCAATGATTAACCATTCATAAATTATTATAAAGTATATATAATAATTAATCATGAAATATATGACATAATAATGATACCGGATTTATATATATATATATATATGTGTGTGTGTGTGTGTATGTCATCCAATTAATTCCATTCAATTCAATGAGGAAACGAAAACAACGTTCATGCGTACGTACGGCCTACCGTCTCCATGAACGGTGTATTTCTTTCCATTTATCGATCTATTATATATATGTATATTTTGAATATATATTATATATAAATTATGTTTTACATTCTGCAGGTAAGTAATCATGATCTAAGTAATCATATGAATAATTACAAGTCAAAACACGGACGACAAATGAAACGATTTTACCCAAAACACTCTTTAACATGGAATTTACAAAAGAACGGGTAATATAAAGTCATAAGTGAACCCTATGTGATATAATAACAATTAATATTATTCTGTAATAAGTCAATAACATTATTTAAATCATTATAAAGGAGGTTCAGATACGTATGAAGCATATCAGACCTAAGGTAAGGGATAATTTTGAGAATATCATTTTTATCCAAGATTGCTTATTCGTAAGTATTTACTGGGGTTATTTATATCATCCATATCCATGTTTTATAAAAGTGTTTTCATTTATTTTTAAAGTCCTTTTTACCCATTTTTGACTTTTACTACATGGTATGTAAGGAATCATTTTTTTTACATTACGAGGTACTTTTTGACTTTTCTGGCAAAAGTACGAGAAGAATGTTTTTTAACGTATACGGCATGAAAGGATTTTTACGGTTTTATAAAGACATGTTTTCCTGAAGCTTCATCCAAAATATTTCATGAATATTTTAAACACAATATTTTTCTTTTAAAATTTCATGACGTTTTGTGAAAAGAAATTGATTTTGAAAAAGAAAGGATATTTTCCTCAACAATTCATTTCATGGGTTTTATCAAAACCATTTTCCATCTAAGAGGAAATTATTTCATATGTGTATGTTTCAAGTATAAAGTATCTATGATTGAAATGGTTTCAATTTTCTTATTATGAAATGATATCCATTTTTTTATATGGATTATGTTATGATGGGATGATGTTTATGAAACCCATTTTATTCTTCGGGTTATGATGAATGTTTTAAGTTTATTTTGTGGAAAAAGTAAGAATGATTTCATTATGAGATGGTTGGAACCTATATCTCCCTCCAATGCATTGGGTAAACATTTATTTCTCATGAGATAGACATGGCTAGAACGGAAAGTTAAACTGGTTCAGTAATACAGGACTGGAACGAGGAGTGAACTCGATTCAGAAAGGGACTTTGTCCACTAATATGGTCTTGGAAGCAATGCCTTGGCTAATATGGAAATCATATCATGTGCTTAATGGTTGCCACAATTAAATGTTTTATTCCCATGCTATTTTATCATTCTTAATGTTTCTTTATGATCTATGCCTTACGTACTTCCATGTTTTATGTCATTGCTCAAGCTTTTAATGTTTAAACATTATGTTCATGTTTTTAAGTTCAAATGTATATAATATGTTTTATTTTATCTATGCTTACCCTTACTGGGCATTTGATCTCACCCTTTTTATGTTTTCATTTCCCCACGATATAAAGAATTGTTTTAGGTAAGAAAAAAAGGGGAAGATCTTTATGAGAGATGTTGAAGATCTTTCACCACGATTGGAAGATTTTATTCCGAGTTTCCAAAGACACTAAACTATTATGGTCCTTGTGTGTCTATTTTTGTTATGTATTAAGTATTCTGGAAAAGTAATGTAATTTCCATGTACGACAATCTTCGGGTCTCTATAGTTGGTATCAGAGGAAAGGTTTAGTCAACCTTTGGAAACTAGGATGTGAGAACTTTAGTGAGATCCCTAGAGATATTTCTAAGGTATGTCTAGGGATGTCCCTAAGGTTAAGTATAAGTATAGGTTATAGTCCTAGAATTACAGTAACGATATTAGAATTCAACCTAGGATTTTAGATGTTGAAGGTACTCCCCCTTTATTATGTTATTTTCCTTGTATGATTTTTTCCTCTCACAGAATTCTTTTTGTGTTTTAGTCAATGGAGGGAACCAGTAAGAATTTGGTTAGCATTGAATCCAATGGAAAAATTGGTGACTATGAGCAAAAAAATTTCATAATGCCTTGAGAGAAAGATAATGTGATTATGCCTAATCAGTCATCGCGATATATGATTAACAAGGTGAAATTTAGTGGTATGCCTAATTCATCAAATAAGAGGAAGATAGACTTTTATTCATGTTCGCATGTTGAGGATCATAAAGAAAGATTGAGATTTATAAAGAAGGGAAGAAGAACCTTGACGAATACCTCAAATGGAGGGACAAATGTTATCTGTGTGGAGAAAAGGGACATAGAGTGACAGACTATTATGGAGTTCAATGTCTTATTTGTGGAGAACATGGGCATTACCCAACCCAATTCCCTGACCTAAAATGTTACTTCTAAATTAAGGAAGGAAATATTCCAGGACAATCATTGAAGATGATGGTTTGAAGTGTTTATGTATTGGTATTCAAGAATAATGTTATTGAGGTACTTTTATGGTATATTGGAATATCTATGTATTGGTTCATTCTGGATTTCGATAACAATATGGCATCGGTAACCATGAAATGTGATTGAAATATTTTTGGAAAGCAGATGATATGAACATAATGAAGGGATAAAGAGAATCTAATATGTTTTATAGTATTCATGAGCTCATGATTGATATAAGGACTAAGTGGTATCATGGTTTGATTATATAGAATTTATGGGATTTTGGTATGTGGAAAAAGAGTTAACTTTTGACAGCATTCATGTTTTCACTAAGGTTTAATGGGTATTCATTTTTCAAGATAATACATGATTAAGGTATTCACATGATTGGAATGTGACCAACAAGTTAGATGGGTGATAAATGATGGTATTCACATGCTTGGTTGATGACATTTCAAGTAATCGTTTTCCTTATACTATGAGCTTGGACCAAAGTATTTTAGATAAGCCTAAAGATTGGAATGGATTACGTTGGACATAAGTTAGTATTGTTTAAGGATAGAAATTTTTTGATATTATTCATGGGATATTATAGTAATGTAGTTTTAGAAAAAGGACAACCAGCAGGACGGGCGACAACCCATCGCGTCGGACAAGGCTGTAGGATTCGAACCCACAACCGAAGTGTGACTAGCCTTTATCACCTGCCACTGGCCTATAGGAAGTCCATGGTTAGTAGAAACTAGTTTTATTTTATTAAGCGGTATGATATATGAAGTATAAGTTCATTTTTGGAACCATATACGATTAATCTAACCATAATATGGACTTATAACTTTTTCTAACCTTTTTCTTGAAAGATATGGAATGACCCATCATTCTATCACATGATCTACTAACACATCATGAATAACAAATTCAACTTATTTTCTTTAAGGGATGAAGTGGAAATTGTTCAATTCACGAACAATAGTGAGATTGTACCAGAATCATGTAAGTATTTGTTTTAATTAATTAACATTAGGGAAATGATCTTGAAAACCAAAAATTTTGTCCTAGTTCCCTTATATGTGATGAATCAGATGTTACCTTAGATCATCACAAATCTATAGCTTTGTGATTGATGTCTTTTTCATAGCCACGTTCTCTACCACTCTCCATCAGAAAATGGTGGTTAGATTTCTCTTCCATATCCATATTTTCACCTATGTGGAAACCCAGTAATTAGTTTATTTGGGTAACCGTTACATTTCATAATTTTGTTTTTAAAGATTGGTTTTGATATTCCTTTTTACGATGTGGGTTTCTATTACACAAACTTTCGAGTAGTAAAACATTTATAACCCCGACAAATTTCGAGGGTGAAATTCATTTTAAGGGGGGTAGAATGTGACACCCCGAGATTTTATGAAAAATATTCTTTTAATTTCATTAATTTCTTGTGTTGTATGCTACACCAAGATTACCTTTCACTATACACAACACCGTATTAGCTTGCAGTATACACAACACTATTCTTGGATCATGTTACACAAAATTTTGATAATAGTTATTCTACGCAACATTGAGTATATATATATATATTTTTTCAATGTATAAATGAAATATGGTTGGATTATGTTATATGAAACAACGAAGGATTATTGCACAACATGCAACCCTGACTTGGCTTTCATTACACGCAATTGCGACCTTCCTCGATAGTGTGTGTTCTACGCAATACCGGGTTTTACTCAACAACGATATATTATTATAATATTATTATGAACTATCCGTTATGAATAGTATTTACTAAAATTTGAATTTTATAACATTTTTATTCATCTTACAAATTTTCTAGAACATGGTATAAGAACAAAATAAAATTTTAGGGTAAAATAAGTATTTTTCAAAAAATGCAGTTTTGCCACCTTTTGATGGCGCACCAACCTTAAATCTAGATTTTGACATGTTTACAAGTTCAATTTGACCAGATGAAATTCTTATTTGGAATCAAGAATTAAAAATTTACTTTGGATAAATTTTTCATATTATTCTGGTAACATTCATATTTTGATGAATAGTAAAAACACGCTATATTTTAATTAAAAACAATTTTTTCCATCGCAATAATTTATATGGTTAAATTATAATATTGAATGGTTTTAAAGTATAAATAGAATATATTTTTACCATTTAATATAATTTATGTCATTATCATTTATTTTACATTAAATTTGTAGGTTAAATCAATTCAATCTTTTGCAATGTTTTAAAGAAAAACCTGTTTTCTTTCGACAACGGGATTAATTTTAATTTAATTTCATAAACTTTTGTGTATTGAATTTGGAAAAATGGATTCCATATTTGGAATAAGTGGGTCCGAATTATTTTAATAATCTACTTTTTATTTTTACGAATTATGAATAGTAACTACGGTAAATTTTATTTACCATAGTTATCGGTAAATCATGTAATTAAGGGTAAATATAATATTATAAAATTACCCTAACACATGCCAAAATTCTATTGTATGGATAAAGGTAAAACCATATAACCTAAGGGTCGGATTAGAGTCATTTTATGGACTTTTGACCATGAAAATAATTTAATTATTATTAAAACCAAAGAAAGTGACAACATGTCACTCCCTTAAATTTTATAAGTATAATAATTTAAATTTAGTGATAAAGATCATAAAAATTCTAACATTAATAGTCTCCAGAAAGATAAAAAAATTATCTACATCATGATTATTTATTTAGAATTTTTAGGGATTAAATAATTGTCATTAGTGGTGATACATTAATGATACAGAAATTATTTATTAAGTTGGAAATAAGTAATATAGTTTTTATTGAAATAATAATACCCATTAAAAGGCCCAAAAACCTGACCAAAACTTATTGGTAGTGTATAGATACACCTTAATCATCCAATGACCTAATATATATCCTTTTGGAGCCTTATAAAAGTGATTATGAAACTTATATTATTTTATTTTAAATGATGCCAAAGTTGTCACCTACATAATTTAATAAATATAAAAATTTAAATATTGTGATTTTAAGATGATAAATTAATTTAAAATTATTATTGTGAAAGGTAATATATTTATATTCATAATAGTATTTTATTTTTAATTTTTATGCAACAAATAAGTATATTAAATAATTATAGAAAAATGTTGTAGTAATTATTTTATTAAGAGATAAACCAAATAAATGGTTTTAGAAATAATAAAATAAATATTATATAAACTATTCAATGTGATCCACCAAATTTATAGATACATATGTCCTTTTATGAATCTATTAAAGCTTTTATTTCGAACATATCTTCTATATATAGTTTATTTAAATTCAAATAAATGAATAGTGTCAAAATTGATAATATTGTTATTTTATAAAAATAACATATTATAAAATTGTTTTAAAATCACAAAAATATTTAAAAATTATAAATTTTAATTTATATGGTCTATAATGTTATAAAGTAACCAATTATGGAAAATTCACAACAAATAAGTAATTATTTGTTATAATTTAAAATTTATAATTTTATTACCACAAATAAACTTAAATAGATTAAATAGGGATAAATAAAAATGATAAGGTTTAAAATAAGATCCAAACATGTCTAAATTTGATTGGTTGATGAGATTTAAACCCTATCTAATCTAATATTCTAATATGAGTCATTTTTGGAGGTTTTTAAGTGGGTTTAGATTTATAATAAATTAATATTTTTAATAATTCCAAAGGTGCCCCTCTCCTCCCTTATAAAAGGACACCTCCTCCCTCTCTTCCACACACCACTTTGAGCCTTCAAGCTCGGCCAACCCCTGACCAATTCTTTTATCCACTTCCCTAGAAACATCCTAGAGGTCCTGGTCTTCTTCAAAGACCAATTTTAGTGTCCCAAGAGGAGGTCTCAAAGAGGCGCCTCAATGAAGAGGTAATTTCCGTTACCGATTCTTTCACCTTTATTTCTTCTTCCAATTCTTCTTATTAGGTTGTTTCATTATGAAGTAATAAAATCAGAATCAATCATATACTGATATGTTATTATAAGTATGAAACAACCCTATTTCACCATCTATCCATCCTACGAAAAACAAAATCACCGCGTGTGTGTATGTACGGAATACCGTCTCCATGCCGTGGTGTAATCAATTTTCCACCACCACCTTACTTGGATGGGTATAATGGTGTAAATAATAACTATATATGATTATTGTAAAGTGATATTGATTCTGTAATAGTATAAATAAACTCCAATAAAATTCCACGATCATGGAAACGATATCATCGCTCGTGCGTACGTACGTAATACCGTCTCCACGATGCGATGAGATTAATTCTCAATGATTATCCATTCATAAATGATTATAAAGTATATATAATAAGTAATCATGAAATATATGACATAATAATGATACTGTATTTATGTATATATATATATATATGTCATCCAATTAATTCCATTCAATTCAACGAGGAAACGAAAACAATGTTCATGCGTACGTACGGCCTACCGTCTCCATGAACGGTGTATTTCTTTCCATTTATCGATCTATTATATATATGTATATTATGAATATATATTATATATAAATCATGTTTTACATTCTGGATGTAAGTAATCATGATCTAAGTAATCATATGAATAATTACAAGTCAAAACACGGACGACAAATGAAACGATTTTACCCAAAACGCTCTTTAACATGCAATTTACAAAAGAACGGGTAATATAAAGTCATAAGTGAAACCTATATGATATCATAACAATTAATATGATTCTGTAATAAGTCAATATCATTATTTAAATCATTATATAGGAGGTTCAGATACGTACGAAGCATATCGGACCTAAGGAAGGGGATAATTTTCCAAATTTCATTTTTATTCGAGATTTCTTATTCGTAAGTATTTACTGGGGTTATTTATATCATCCATGACCATGTTTTATAGATGTTTTTTCATGTATTTTTAAAGTCCTTTTTACCCATTTTTTACTTTTACTACATGGTATGTAAGGAATCAATTTTTTTCACGTTTCGAGGTACTTTTTGACCTTTCCGGTAAAAGTACGAGAAGAATGTTTTTTAATGTATACGGCATGAAAAGGATTTTTACAGTTTTATAAAGCCATATTTTCAAGGATCTTCCTCCAAAATATTTCATGACTATTTTAAACAAAATATTTTTCATTTAAAATTTCTTGACGTTTTGTGAAAAGAAATTTATTTTGAAAAAGAAAGGATATTTTCCTCAACAATTCATTTAAAGGGTTTTATCAAAACCATTTTCCATCTAAGATGACATTATTTCATATGTGTATGTTTCAAGTATAAAGTCTCTATGATTGAAATGGTTTCAATTTTCTTATTATGAAATGATATCCATTTTTTATATGGATTATGTTATGATGGGATGATGTTTATGAAAACCATTTTATTCTTTGGGTTATGATGAGTGTTTTAAGTTTATTTTGTGGCACAAGTTAGAATGATTTAATTATGAGATGGGTGGGACCTATATCTACCTCCAATGCATTGGGTAAAGAATTATAGCTCATGAGATAGACATGGCTGGAATGGAAACTTAAACCGGTTCAGTAATACAGGACTAGAACGAGGAGTGAACTCGATTCAGAATGGGACTTTGTCCACTAAGATGGTCTTGGAAGCAATGCCTTGGCTAATATAGAAATCATATCATGTGCTTAATGGTTGCCACAATTACATGTTTAATTCCCATGCTATTTTATCATTCTTAATGTTTCTTTATGATCTATGCCTTACGTACTTCCATGTTTTATGTCATTGCTCAAGCTTTTGATGTTTAAACATTATGTTCATGTTTTTAAGATCAAATGTATATAGTATGTTTTATTTTATCCATGCTTACCCTTACTGAGAATTTTAGCTCACCATTTTTATGTTTTCTTTTCCCCAGGATATAAAGAATGGTTTTAGGTAAGAAAAAAAGGGGAAGATCTTTATGAGAGATGTTGAAGACCTTTCACCATGATTAGAAGATTTTATTCTGAGTTTCCAAAGACACTAAACTATTACGGTCCCTGTGTGTCTATTTTTTTTATGTATTAAGTATTCTGCAAAATTAATGTAATGTCCATGTACGACAAGCTTCGGGTCTCTACATGTCGACCCACATTTTTCATAGGGTTTTTATTTTAGTAGTTAATCCCCTCCCCTTTTGTTTTATATTGTTAAATGCATATCTAACACATGTACTATTAACTTTTTTGTACATCATGGATGTTGGTTAAGTTTTATATAAATTTCATTTGTCGTTGGATAATGTTTTAATGGGATAAATCCTTCTAAGGGAGTTCTATGATTCCCATGTACTATTTTCCAACCAGTGGGGATTGAAAACACCCTTCTGGTAGTGTCATAGGCCATGTCAGGTGATAGGAAGGATGACAACCTGGGCTACTTCGTGAATCATATTATTTTTTCAGACCCTAGAAAACACCATTTAAAAAAGATTATTATTATTATTATTATTATATATATCACATGTTAAGGAGTCATGATAAATGAAACTCTATTTATGAAATAGATAAATTAACATTTATTCAAATAATATTTAATTTTTTATTTCTCACTAAGCCTTTATAATTTTTCTGTAAAATCCCAAAATATTTATGAAGCCCAGAATAGTTAATATTTATTTAATTAAATAAATAACACTTAATTACTAAAAAATAAATAAATAAATATTATATTAAATAAAATTGAAAAAAAATATTTATTGGATAATAAACCCACATTTATTCTCTCTAAAAACTAGTTACTAAAACAATATGATCAATAAGAACATAAATAATTATTAAACCACATAGGAAAATAATATTTTCTTATTATGTTAAATTTATATAAAATTTTCCTTGGTTCTAGATACACATAGTGTGTCTCACTATAAGCCATGTCTTACTGGAATTACACAACATTTCTAAAATTCTAAAGCTTACACCTAGAAACAAGGAAAAGAACATATATAGAAAGAATTAATTATCGCAATGACATAAAGACTATAATAAACATAGAATATATAATATAATATCATGATAATTATATCTAAAATCCATAAGGTTTTATGCTGATGTCATTGGACTATTTTTTGATGGCATATTTTATGATATTCGGAAAATGAACTTTATAACATAATTCCATAACCCTGGAATTGATAAAGAATTTATATTTCTATAAAAGGTAAAGATATATAATATTTCCACTAAATTGGGAAGTGAAAAATCATTTTCCATTTAATTCAAAATTACAATATCTATTGTGATACACCAAAGTTACCCTACTTCCCATTAACATATAGCATAATATTTTTGGTCATTATATCAAAGAATATATCCTTTGAAATGCATTGATAAAATACCTAAAGTTTAAAGACACTTATAAACATCCTAAAATGGTGACATACAATGAAAAATATATGAATATAGATTTCCTATATGAATTCCAATTTCTAAAATCCTTTTTTATTGAGATTATTATGGTTATACATCATGTTATAGTGTCTAAGATTCCTACGAGTATCCAACATTGATATCATATATCATTTAATTTACATCAAATGATATCATCTATCAATAAAACATGTATTAAAAAAATACTATCATATCACTTAAAGGGTTACATCATTGCAGGTAATTTCTATAGCCATTTATTTAAACAAGTAACCTTGGGACATTATCACATAAATTGTAACACATAAGAACATCCATGATGTGATAAGAACATTGATAATATTAATCAATTATGAATATATGTAAACATAAAGTATATATAATTTGGTTATAGGGCACCAAATAAAACAAACTCCCCCTCAAATCGGTGAAAAATTCTATCAACCATACATTCGCTACCTCTCATATGGTAGGCATGTTTTTACTAAGATACAAGTTTAGTTAATGGGTAAACATTGTTTTTATCAATGAAAAAAATCATCACCATAACCTCACCAATTTGTGAAAAATTCTAGAAGAGGTGATACATTCAATGTATGTGATTTTGTTATTGATTTTACATTCTCTCCTTTTTGTAAATACCCAAAATTGTTATATATAAATATATATTTATTTAGATTAATATACAATACATTTAACAAATACATGCCCAAGGAATGTATGGTTTTGTGTATGCGGGGACTAGGGACACATTTTTCTCTTTTAATTTACAATTATCATCATGCCCAATAAATATATTTACATTTTTTAAGCCTCCTAAAAACACCATGATTGACACCATTCCTCATAACCTAGGGAAGGAAAACATAATATTGAGTGATCTTAGATTCTGAATAACAGTAATCATGGGAGCTATCAAGAAACATAATATGGTTGATCTGGGATTCGGATTATGGGTAAACATTTGAGATATCATTCTATAATCATATGAAATCATAAAAAAGTATAAGGGTGTGAGATCATAAACACAACTTACAAAGATTATACTGAACCTTCCATATATAATAATCATGATTAAAGGTATAAAGAATAGTAATTCTAAAATATTTCACTCATAATAGTGTGAAATAATCATAATTCGAGAACCATAATCTCGTCTCTTAAAAATGTGGCACCAATATAGGTATAGAAACCACATTTTTTTCTAGTTAACTACCAATACCATTAAACCATGTTTATTAGGCCACGTCACATGTTTCCAATTTTGTATCAAACCCATCAACCTAGTTTCAATTGAGAATCAAACATATTATCATGTTTCCCTTTTTTTATCAATCTCATTTACTTGTTCTCATTGTTATCTCATGATATATAATGATTTACTAATAGCATTAGAGGTATGTAAAGGTCCTAACCCTCACATAATGAAAATGGTTCATATGTGTGAAAAAAATCTTATACAAAATTATCATATCAGAACCCATAAAATGAAAAGGGGTTCATAAAATAATCATCATATCAAAATACATGGAAAGAAATTGGTTTCATAAAAAATTTCATCACATCATAACCCATGGAAAAGAAATAAGTTTAATGAACATATTTTGATCATAAATATAAACCATTCAAATAATGAATAAATATAGTATAATTGGTTCAAAACTGTAATAAAAATTAAGTATCATCAATATATTTCATCTTATATGGGAAATTATTTTGAAATTAAAATCACATGAAAAACTTCTGGATAAAAATTACCAATCATTAAAAATCACCATATTAAAGATATATATTTATATATTATTTTGGAAATCCTTTTATTTATAAATGAACTAATATTTTTAAAAAGTGATATTTAAAAAAATAATAGTTATAGTAGGGAAAAAATTGTTTTTGTAAATTTTGTTAAAATAATTATTCTTTCCACATTGTCAGTAAATGGTGAACAACACGTCATTGAGAAAGTGAAATGGAGATTCCTTTTAAAATATTTTTTGAAAATTAAATGGTAAAATTTTATTCAATAAATAATTTTATATTGTTAAAATATTTCTTCAAATATTATATATAAAACATTGACATAGAAGAAAAAGTATTTCTGATCGAACAGGGACGTATAGTTGGTATTCGGTAAAAACATTATTCTAGACTCTTGAAAACATAAATAGAGAAAAATTGTTGGAAAAAATTATTTTCAAAAAATAACAATATGATATAAAATATTCTCGAATTTATGAAGAATATATAATAATATTTCATCATCTAATGATTACTCATATACAATATTGATAAACAATGATATTTAATCATTAAACCCTTACCACATTTGTAACTATTGAAACATAATCCCCATTAATTAATAAAATAAATATAAAAAGTAGATATCATTAATGCAAATATATTCATGAAATAATCTGTCAAATGGGAATTTTATAAATCTTGTAAAATAATATAGGTCCAAGGCCCAACATATGTATTAAAGAAGGAATCTTTGGACCACAATCTATTAACCTAAATACCGACTTCCTTCATACACATTAAAACATATCATATAATAAATAATTGTTTAATAAAAATATATTAAAAAACCATAATTATATATAATACCAATTATTATTTACTTATGACCTTTTATTACCCATTTATTGACAATTATTTGTAAAAATTACATTTCAGGTAATAACAGCTTTGTTTTTCATGTATGTTTTGATTTGGAATTTATAGTCCTTTAACATTAATCATGGTTACATAATCTCAATGATGTTACAGATAATTTTAATATGATATATATATATATATGTATTCATTTTAATCTATAAAATATAGTGATAAAAAATACAATACATCGTTGATAAAGAAGGTATGTCGTATGTATGCAACTGAGTTGTTTCTAATTTCTCAAAATCTAAATTGAAATAAAGAGAAATATATAATTCCTAATAAAAATATTTTTTATTTCATAACTATCATATATTTTCATTAAACATATCCTCATTAATTTTCATGTAAATGTAATTGAATATTGAATTAGATCGCTTTGTGGGGTGGTAGTCTATCGTACACACAAGAAACATTATCATATTCCCATGGAATATAAAATAAAATTTGATATGACTTATTATAATTAATAAATGTATATTTATTTCATTAATATCATATAAATATGTAAAATATATCATTATAAACATATGTTATAAGTTGTGATATAAAATGAACTACATCGGTTTGTGAGGTAGTAGCTCTCCATACACACGATCTGTAGTTTCATTTCCCATTTAATATTAGAGAAGATGGATATATGTTATCAAATAAAGATATTAAAACCTACTTATACTTTATATAGTTTGTTTATTATACTTTAATTAATTTATCATGAATGAATGGGGTAATATAATAATTAACAAGAAAGAATTCAATAGAGATATTTAACTCCTGTTTGAAAAACCCCTTTGGATCTCTTATGAAGGATCCTAGGATTTGTATTTTAGGATTAATAATATAACTAGAACATTGATATGGTTATTTTTTTTAGTGATTTTTGAAGGGGGGTTTTTAATACAAATGGCCTAATAGTTTTGATGAAGTTATGGTGTATGTGTCCTTTTATAATTGAGGATAAGATTCATTTTTTTAAATACCCAAAAATATTCAATAATGGGAAGTCACCATCACCCATGTTCCAATATAATTTACAAATAATATTGGGGGTGGAATATATGTTTTGTCCAACCATCCATAAAAAATGTTTTAAACATGTTTTTTCTTCACTTATAATTGACCTTCCTTTTACCATTTTAGTTTTCTCTATAGAAACTACCCATAAAATCTATGTAATTTATCATTTATGACTATAAAAAATGATTCTTATTATATAATTTTTAAAAATTTATCTCAATATGAAATAAAATTTATAACATAACAAACCTATGTGCGAGGAAAATTAATTTCAACACAATTACCTAAAATACGCAAACCCCTGTATTACGTTTTACCATGGTAACAATGTATTTACTATTTAGGGGTCAATATATTTATTATAAAATTATAATTGATTCATTAATGGACAATATTAGTTATTTCTAAATAAATACCTATAACATCTCATATGATATGATATTTAGTAATTTTAAATTATTTAATTAAAAAATTATTTATTATAAAAAGTCATTAATATCAATTTTGTCAAAAATAATTTAATTTAACAATACATACATTAATAAATAAGGAATAAATATAATATATCATTTTAAACATTTATTTAATTTTATAGTTATCTAAAAAATCTATGTAATATGATTATTAATTCAATTTATATTAGTTTTAATACTTTTAGTATCTTTTTTTTCATATTTCTATTAATTAATCATTTATTGTGTTGGTGTTGATTAAGAATTTCATACATATATATAATTATTAAAAATTAAATACAAATTAACCTCATGAATTTAATTTCATTATGTTTGAAATTTACATTAATATCCGTTCACATATTTCTTTTTTCACTATTTGAAGTTATAATTAAAATTTAGAAGCAAGAGGGTGAAATTTTTTCATTTTTTTCATAAATTACTAAATTAGTCAATTTCAAGAAATAGTGTCCCAAAATCACATATAAATTGATCCTAATTAAATACTAATATAAATAGAGAGAAAACTATGGGATTTTAACTTTCTTATATTCCATTTTAACACTAATCATATTAGTTTAACCCCATAGTGAACTGATTTTAACCTTAAACACTGTAATTAATTTTTACTGTATAGACTATTAATTTTGGAAAAAAATTATGTTAAACTTATTATGTAAGGACCTGGCATTAAACATTTCATAATATATATTTTGATCAATAATTTACATTCATTAAAATTGATAATCTTTTCTGGTTTCATTTTTTTATAGAATTCGACCATAACTAATACATTGCCTCCCAAATATTACAATGTGGACACTTCTAATATATCCAATTTCTTTCAGAAAATTAATATTCTTCAAAAAATTAAATAATTATTTTCTTGATAAAAATATTCTTGAATTCTTCCTTTCTCTTACCATTACCTATACCCAGTGAATAACATTTCCAAAACATGGGATATCTATAAAAATCATATTTAGGGATATAAAATAAAGAAAGAAAACATTAGTATATGAATACCTAAAATCAATGAAGTCATAGTTTTTACTCATAGAACATAAAATCTTTAACATACCTCATGAAATCATAATATTAATGAATATTTCATAAAAATCATAAATCAAAATGCTAACATGTGGCATCCATAACATACTTACATTGTAGCTTTCATAGCCACATAGGGTGTAACCTTCATGGTTACCTTTTGGGATACCCATCACTGTATATTCCCATAAATATCTTAGAATACCCCTTAACATTAACCTCCATCATGTTAGATAATTCATTAAAGAGATACCACAGACTCTCTAACCCTCAGTTTTTCACAGAACCACCCGTATACATAATCAATACCCAAGAACCATAACATAATCATAAAACATAAAAATAGCTTAAAAAATATAATTTCCACATTTTCATTCACAAGATATCATTTCAGGATATTGACATAATAAATCCAAAAACACATTTACAACATTTTAAAAAAGTATATTTATGGATCATGGTTTCGCATACCACTATGAAAATTTTAATGGAATTAATATTTTAAAACACTATTGTCCATATAAATAAATCCTTAAAAGAATTATTAAAACATATACATTATTGAGAATAATTTAGAAGATTAAATATTTAAAACTTTTAAAATAATGTTTCAGTTAAGAGTCCCTTGACACTTTAGAAAATACATGAATGAAAATATTTATAAAATAAAATGAAACAAAACAAATAATATCACTAAAATAAGGATATTCATGATAGAATATGTTAAAGTGTAGTATATGCAACATATAAAAGTGAATTGGTGCATAAGAACAAATAAGTCTTAAAGGAATATAATTTGATATTAAATCCCATATTGAGATCTTATTTTTAGATTAAGGATCAATCAATGACATAATAATGTGTGAAAATAAAAATATTCCCAATATAAATGGATATTTAGTGTAAAACAATCAGAGGTCATTCATAGATATTCAGGGAAAAGTAAAAAAATGACATGGATATTTTACATATTGAATGCAGATTGTGTTATGATTTCCCTTACCTTTAGTCTGACTTGTCTTGTTAATTCTTCATATTCTTGAATAATAAACATAGTATAATTTATACATACATGATATCATTTTTCAAAATAATTATTATTTTAATGTATATTATTTCCATGTTATAAAAATTAGATAATTATTTAAGATCATATTAGTCATTTAGTCGATATTCTGTACTAGAGTCGAGAATGAACTTGTTTGATTTAAATTGTCCATCTCATAACAATTCCACCCTATCTATAGTATTATTCAATATTTAAATATAATATATATCTAGTATATATGTATTTATAATATTCTATATCATTTAGAGATAATAAACAAAATGAACAGTTCATGTAGTCAGTAGGCCATGTGTACGCATTAACGCAACTTTAATTTCTTTTACATATTAATAGAATGATAACTAATTGATACATAGGTATATTATAATTCTCATATAATGTATAAATAATATATTTTACAGAATTTTATTAACACCATCATTTTATAAATTCCATGTATGGATTTAATGATTCATATCACCTTGAGGGGGCAGTAGTCCACACTTCGTCAAATGAAATTATCATATTTACACATAATAGAAAACATAGAATTTTGTTGTAAATAAAAAATAGATAAGCATAAAATCAATATAAATATAATATGTATCATATTTATTCATTTCATTAATGAATATTATGGTAGTTTAGTGATGATTGTGTATAATGAATCGCATCACATTGTGGAGACGGTAGGCCGTACATATGCATGAGCGAAGATATCAATCACTTATTGGTTAAATAGAGTATGATTAGATAAAATATTAATTATAGAGAATAATTATAATGTTATACTAAGTATTTAAATCCATTTTACTCACCATTATACCAATCCAAATTATGTCTTATTGAATAACAAATTACATGATGTCGTAGAGATAGTAAGTCATAGGTACAAAAACAGCATGATATTGTTATTCATATGATGAATAAAAAGAGTAATAAGGTTTTCCAATTATTATAATAACATCTAATCATGTATAATATATAGGATTTATTACTTTTGTATTGAAATGAAAATAATAATATGTAAAAGAAGAAAATAATTTTGAAATAGTTGACAAAAAATACATTTTTTTCGAGTATCTCTTTTTAATTTTCTCAAAAGGTCTCCATAAAATTGATATCTTCCCAATATGTGGAATATAAGATGAAGGTAGAGATGTTGGGAGCATATTTGTGTAGGTTTTGTATGAGCCAAATGGATTTGGGGTGTGAAAAATAGGGAAAGAGAAGTGTAATTTTATAGGACATGTGAGGCTCACTTTAGGAATGTCATAAAATATTAATTTATTATCAATAAACTGAGTGTCTCCACTATCGTGAATGGGATGCATGATAAACTTTCATGGGAGACTATGGAAGGCCGTACGCTATGGGGAATCCTTATGTAATAGAAATATGGTCTAGATTTGGCGGTGTAGACTTCTCGGCCATCATGGATATAGAAGTTAATATACCCATATTCTGAGGTCATGCATCCTCATGCTATGTGGTTGGTGGGGAGAAGATATATGAACTTCTGGCATCAAGATAGGGGGTGGAAGGCTATAGTTTTTTGGTTTCCCCACACCGGATATGTCATTCTGTGAAGCATGTGATCACCCAAGCTTTACCAATAATATTATTGATGATAACCAAAGCATCATTTTCAATGGGATTGTCCTTAGTGAAGTTCCCGACAGACTTATATTCACAGTATCCTCTTCAGGTGAGTTCTCAATCAATACATATGCATGTGTGAGAAGGGAATCGAGCATTGGTGATCCAAGGGGGGAAGCACTTTGGTGCAAAGGGATTTCTCTCATGTTTAATTTTATGATGTGGTGCGTTAGGAATAATGTTATGCCCATTGATGATAATATCAAATGTATGGTTGTTTCCATGGACTCCCGATGCTGGTCATGAAAAAATCCCAAATAGGAAATGGTGAAGCAGCTCGACATCAATAGTGAATAGACATTCTTGACATCATAGGTGTATAGAGCCTTCTCTTGGTGGCATGAACATGAATGGATACTGGAGGACGTTCTCAGTCGTTGGTTTAATGGGGTAGATGAGCATAGTCTTGAGAAGAAATGTTGGGATATTATCCTTGTTGAGGGTTATTGGATCATTTGGAAATCTAGGAATGACGCTTTCCATAAGAACATATGTGGCACCTACAGTAGTATTAGATTCAATATTAAGAACACCTTGATGGACTTGATCGATCTATGTACTATGTTCCATGGAGCTCTATCAGTTGGGCACCTCAACCTAGGGTTGCATAACCAGTCTTGGAGGAGGGGTTTGGGGAATTGGGTATGTTGGTACCCCCAAAGAACCAGGTTAAAATTAAACATGTATGGGTCCATCCAAAGTGGGAGATGAGGGGTAAATAAATTATTAGTGACGATAGGGGCTTTGTAATTTATTCTATAACATTATTTTTAGGGAAGATGTGATGATCTTCAGGATAAGGAAAAGGTGATGGTTACGGGGTTGTGTTATGTGAGAAAAGACATATCAATCTGAAGGAGTTGGAAATAGACTCTCTGATCCTATACAAAGCACTCACCCTAAGTGGAAGCTACCATCATAGTATATAATATTATGTCCTCAAGTGAGAAAATCTCATGGTTCCCTCATGGAGATAGAGGAATAAGGTTGCAGCTTTCTTGGTGACCCACTCTTCCCCAACCCAAAGCCTATCCCTCTTCCTTATCTTATGATCTTTTCCATCATGTGGTAAAATTTTTCTTATTAATGATGCTTTGGGTATCCACTAAATTATACCCCCCATGATGAACATCTTGTTTTTTGTTTTCGATATATTTCCAAAATCAAAAAAAATGTTAGTGTTCATTCATATGTTAACTCTTACTATGTCTTCTGGTATTTTTTATACTATAAGGTTAATATTTATACTTTAAAATTATAATCCAACCACAAGTTGATAATTAATTAAATTTTTAACATTACATAATTCATTAGGCCGAATATTAGATTTCTTGAACTATTATATCATTTAATAAATTTGTATTTGTTTTAAAAACTCATTTATGTCAATTTTGACACTATTTTTTAATTGATTTTTTTAAGTTATAAAAATTTGATTCCTTCGAACCAAAACAATTAACATGTCCCTCACATGTTAGTGTAATCCAAAAAAATCTTGGATGGTAAAAAAATGTTTAATATATATTTATTTTAATATTTATAATATCATTTATTTGAATCTTTTATTAATAAAGTAATAATTGCATAATAATTGTGTCCTAAATAAATATATATAATCATTGTCGAAATTTTATAAATAAAATACAATGAGGTAGAATTTTTTTTCTGTCCAATTACTACTTATATTCAAAGAGATCAGTTATATATCCCAACCTTAAAATTGTTTTACTGAAAGATACAAGTTTGTGTTATATTTCTCTTTACATGAAATTAATTATTATAATATGTCATCATTAAACCCAAGTGGCTCCCAAATGTCAAAATTTAGGACTTCATATTGTTTTTGACACCAATGACTCATCCAATATGATTAGGTTACATGATGGGGTAATTTTATATAATTATAATATTAATTTATTACCCTTATTTACCTTATTTACACTTAAACTATGGTAACTAAAAATAATCAATAAAGTTACTATTCATAATGTCCAAAAATAAAAGGTGCCTATTTACATAATTTTTCCTTCTGATTACAAATTTAGAATAAACATTTCTGAATTCTAAATATATAATAGTTAAAAATTATTTTAAAATTAATCCCCGTTGTCAAAACTAGAAAATGGGTTCTTATGAAATAAAACCTATCAAAATATCGACATATGTTTATATCCAATTAAAATGTGAAATTATTTGAAATGAAAAAAAACAGATTAAAATTTAAAAATATAATCTAATTACACATTAAAACAAATTAAATAAATATTTATCTATATATATAAATTAGAAATAATGGAGTTTTGAATTAAAATATAGTAATTTTTCACAATTCATTTAAAATCAATTTTATCAGAAAAAAATACAAAAAGTAAATTTTGATGTTCCGCTTCGAAATAAGAAGTTTATGTTGTCTAATAGGCTATATAAATGTGAAAAAAACATATTTTTTAAAAAACATTTCATCCAAAGGTGGTAAAATAACCTTTAAAATATATTTGAGTATTTTATGCTAAAAAATTCATTGATTCTCATTTTAAACCATTAAAATACATTGAATATGTGTATAAACATTTGAAAAATATTGAAACTCATAATATAGAAAATTAAGTTCAGTATTTACAATACAAAGGCTATCCATTAACTACCATTTAATATAATAATATTATTTTTGAATTACATTTCAGTATAACTCAGTGTTTGGGGAACGTATGATTTCAGAGAAACCAGTAGTTTCGTGTTGAGTACTCTACCTTACATAGTGTCACCTTTAATATAAATTAATATTCAATTCAAAAATATTAACATATTTGAAAATTTATTATTCAATAACTACATGTAATTTTACATATTATATTTTAATCATTCTACTTATTATAAATAATGAATCATTTTTTCCAAAATTGATTTATATAAGAGGGAAATTTTCTATTTAAAATTAAATTTCTGCTCAGGATGAAAATATGGTTTCCCCATGGGGATGTTTTGATTTTTTCGAAGACTTTTATATAAATATTCAATATGAAATTTTTTACAATGAACTATTGTGGATTATATATAATATAATTCATATAATTCTATTTTTTTCCTTTTTAATGACTAATTGAACATTATAAATTCTAAAACAAATATGTAGTTTTCAATAAAAAAACTTTTATTTTCACTATTCATTAAAAATTAATTTTTTCAAGACAATAAAAAATTAACTCGAAGAAAATTTTGACATTTTGACTCAAAAAAATCATTTCATCAAATTGCTTTCATTATAAATAAACATTTAATTGATTTTTTCACAAAAAAAAATATAAATATTTTTTTGGAGAAAAATGTATTTTTTGATGCATATATAAGAACACTACTAAATATCATGTGCATTTTTATCAATATTATTTCTTTATATAAAACCATTATACTTATTCTGATAAAATACTAATCATATTCATGTTTCAATATTTAATTGTTATGTAATAATGGCCAAATTTAAGTAATAATATTAATACTTGTTCTTGGATTGTTAAAACATGATGCATCATGTAATGCAAGCTATTAACAAAATTAAATTTATTCGAAAATAAATATTTTCTAAAATCTTATGGTGTTACATTATTCCTCCCATAAATAGATATTATCCTCAAAATTTGAACATGATCACAAAAATCACAGGTTTGGCATTTTTAATTCCATTCGTGGAAACCCAGTATCATAAAACTGGTTTATAAAACATCCTCTTGAAAAGAGGGAAATGAAATTGTGAAGGTGATCACATAACTAGGTTCCTAGATAAATGAAATAAGGAATAAACTGAAAAAATGTACATATAATAGAAAATTAACACTGAGATGAAAATATATAGTGATTGAGAACATGGTCATGAAACAGGTAGTGAACAAAAATCCAAAAATTCTTGATGATTTAAATGATCATTTATTAAACAATAAGGACAGTTATAAGACAACAATTTTTTCATACAAAAAATTCTAATTCTGGGGAATTTTGTAATATAATTATAGAGAACATAATTAAACATACTTTAATGATTAATTTCCATTTATAAAGAAAAAAATCATCCATTTGTTGTGATTTGATCTATATCTTCTTATTCCCTCTCTCCAGGAAGTGAATATAGATTTTGTTGATGCCTTAACCACTAAATAAACATAATATTCATAAAAATGGTAATTAAATCCATATATTTTTAGTTATTATCAAACCCACAATAGTTATATTAGTATTTACAATATGCATTAATCAGTATATGGAGAAATAATACATCAATATCTAAATACTGATCTAAATATAAACATAAAACATTCCAAAAAATTGTTATACATAATACCCTTAAAATATATATATATTTATAAATATGGTCTCTAAATATCCACTTAATATAATCCCCCAAATATCATAATGAATTTATTAATTATCACATACCAAATGGAAGAATACCTTGGCCATATATTCTCTTATAACATAGAAAAAAATTAATTATCATAAAATATTGATTAATACATACATGCTTCCTCATTCCTTAAATATAATATATTATTTAATATATTAATTAAATCCAAAAAAAATTATAAACTCCTTTAAGGATATGATAAACCACATTGTCGTCCAATAATTAATTAGTTCTAAGGTAATCAATTCTATCAAATTTACTCTATCCATATATGTTAACTATTTATCCTAACATCATTATCTCATCATCGTGAACGTATTAAGGTTTATCTCTCCTTTAGTCCTTTTTTGCATAACTTATCACATATCCATTAAATTACATTTCTAGTTTTTTAGTACTATTCAACATATTCTGATACATCCATAATGGAAAAATATATAAAAAATTATATATATATTTCATAATTATTAAATTCTAATACATAAACACTTTAACCAATTTACATACTTTGTAAACCATTGACTATGATTATTTATCTTATTCCTTTATAATATTATCCATTCATATGCCATTTGGTGTCTCCTTATTCTCAACAAAAAACCACTTTATTTTCACCACCTTTTTAATTCTCCACTTTATATTTTGTTCTAAGAAATCAATTTTAACAATATTTATACTTTCCAATTAAAAACATTAAATAATTCAGGATACCTTAGGGAAACCATTATTCTAATATATTTCATTAACCGAACTTTTTATTTTTTTCTTGGTATATTACATAACTTTTACCCATTATCTCCATTCATAAAACCTATTCAGATTACTTTAAGACATTCCCCTGAGTTGATTCTTCCCACATTCTCGAAATATGGGAAAATGAATCTTCTTTCACCATGGTATAAACCACCAAAAATCATAATGAACATAATACATATCTTATTTTGTGTGTCTAAGATCGAGATAAGGTGATATTTTTTTCATGTATATTTGTAATTTATTGGTCATAATAACAATATCCTTTATTCCATTTGTCTACCCATTCGGTTTATCATTACAAATTGTATGTCAAATTCAACATTAACCCATTTCTTTATGGTTCCAAATACTTACTAAAATGGAAAATAATAGTATGATAAATCATATTCCCAATGGAAAACCAAATTATCATGAAAGTTTATTTATAAGATGGTTACATCATGAAAACTTAATTTTAATTTAGGGAACTTTAGATTTAACCTAAGTTATTCATTGTCTTATTCTACTTCAATCATTTAGGATGGTTCATAAGGATTTTATGATTTTCTAAAAAATAAACTCCTGGGTTGTCAAACCAGTTGTTCGTAAAGTCCCATTATCTTAAACCATATGAGGATCGAGTCTAGATTAATTCACCTATTTAAGAGTTATCCCACAATGGTAAAACATATACAGAGCCACATCCACTTATAGTATTCAGACATGGATGTAATTTCATAGAGACCACTTGTCATATCCTTCATAAAAATTGTACTATATAATCATATACTTCTAATTATCCTTTTGATTATACTTATAGATATAACTATAAATATCACTAGACATATCCATCGGAATATCCCTATGAATATCACTAAATTTTTCCCATCCTATTATCAAAATTCCATCTAACATTTTCTCTAATACCTATTGTAAAGATCCAAACTTATCATATCTAAATATCACAATCTCTTTAGATAATCATTAAATACCATTTAAAAATAAAACACCATGTAAAATAATGCTTTAGTGTACATGGAGAATACGTACACAATATTATTATTTAATAAAATGTCTTCAACATTTCCCATAAATATATTCCACATTTATACTTCTTATAAACATACTTTAACTAAATAATTTCATTATAACCTAGTTAATGGAAACATAATTAATGGTTATATGTAATTCTTAGTAAAGATAAATATTGGAGATATCGAGAAACATAAGAAAGTATGATCTCATATACTCAATAAAGGTAAACATGGAAAATATCATTCTAAAGTCATATAAAAACCTAATATAATCATAAGCGTATGAGATCAAGAACATTACTTAAAAAGTTAATACCCAAATTTTAATTGATCATAAACATGGGTTATATCATAAATCATTATCATTCAAAATTACATGATTTATAAGAGTGTGAGATCATCATTATTTAAGAACAATAAACTCATGTCAACAAATTATGCCACCAACATAGGTACATAAACTTATAAAATTTTCGTGGTTAACTACCAAGACCATTAAATTCAATGTATAATGATTAATAACATATTTCTCATTGTGGATTTATCCCATCATACTATTTACAATTGTATATAAAGACCATTGTCTTGTTTCCAATTTTGTATCAATCTCATTGACTTGTTTCACATTTTTATCTCAAGAGATATAAGGTTATTCAAAATGAATTGGAGGGAGATAATGGTCCCACCCCTTAAGTGATTAAAATCATAAATATATGTTCAATGATATCATAAAAAATGTATCATATTCAAACCCATGACAAGATATGGGATTCATAAAGCATTCATCATATTAGATCCAATGAAAAGAAATGGGTTTCATAATAAATTTAATTATAGCATAATCCATGAAAAATAAATGGTTACGTAGAAATATTTTCATAAAAAACCATCTATATAAAGATTATGTATCACATAATTAGTTCCATAGTAAATATTATGTAATAGTAATGGATTACATCATATTTGGAAAATGATTTTGAAAAATAATTACACGAAACGTTTCTTGAGGAAAATAACCTTTTTTTAATGACGTTTTTAAAATTAATAAAATCATAAAATATTGTGGAAATAGTTTTTATTTAAAATATTCATTAAATATTATATTTTAATCTTAAAATCAAATAATTTTCATGACCTCGGGGGATTTTGATCATGTCATACATGCAAAAACAAATATTATCATCCCATTTTCTATAAAAAAGAAAAAAGCCTCAATCAAAAAATGTCAAAAATATGAATTTTAAGAAATTTTGTGACAATTAAAAATCATGTAAAATTTTATTTATTCAATAATTTTAAAATATTAAAAACTTTATTTAATAAAATTTTATAAATTATTTACATATAAGAAAAACGATTTTCAACCAAAGAGATAAATAAAGTTGATTTAAAAATAATAATCTTTTTGAATCTTCAGATCATACATGGATTAAAAATAAAGAAAAAACTTATTTTCAAAAAATATTAATATTATAAGAAATTTCATGGTGTTTTCATAAAATAGATTATAATTATTTATATCAAAACCATAATCATAAATAATCTCGATAAATAATAATATTGTATCATAAAAACCTTACGACATTGGTTACTTTTGAATTGTTGTCCCTATGAAAGAATAACATCAATATAAACATTAAATATCATGAAACTCAGGATATTAATGATATAAAATTTAAAATGGGAAGCAAATATAGTTTTTAAAATAAGATAGGTTCATAACACAACATATGTCTCAAAGAAAGTAAATTGAGACAAAAATCACATACCTTAATTCTGAAAATCCTTCTTACACATTTATAATAAATATAGGGTTATTATAAAACCATTATTGAACCATAATTATATATATAATACAATATATTATTTTCTTATGAACTTTTGTTACCTATCTACTAATAATTACTTGTTAAAATCACATTTCAGGTAATAACGACATTGTTTTTCATGTATTTTAGATTTGGTATTTTAAAATATTTTAAATTTATAATTGTTAAATTATATCCATAATTTAAAACTTGATATTAATATAATATATATATTTAGAATATATGTTTTTTGATTAATCCATAAAATTTAGAGATATAAAATGAAATACAATATTCATTGACAGTAGGTCGTACATATTCATGAATGTTATTTTCATTTTCTTGATGGACAAAATGAAATAATGTTAAATAATATACCAACTATAAATAATTATTTTTATTTAATTTATATCACATAATTTTATTAAAACTATACTTATTACTTTAAAATTAATTTTTATATGAAGAACGAAGCACATCACTTCCTGAGGTGGTAGTCCATTATACACACGAGAGACATTATTAGATTCCCAAAAAAATTGATTGTTAGAATTTATTTGTGATTTTATAATTATAAAATAATAAATTTGTCTTAAATATTATATAAATATTATAAATACATCATTATATCTAGTCATTATATGTGGTTATGGAAATTAAACAACATCGGTTCATGAGGGGGTATTACACCACACACATGATCAAACCGTTCATTTTCCATCTAATAAAAGATGATATTGATATAATTTATTACATGAAAATAATAACATCCGATTATATGTTATATAACAGTATTAGTTTTTTAATTAATATACCATGGATTAATTTGGTAGGAGAATAATTAAAAAGAATGAGTTTAGTTAAGATATTTAACATCTCTCATAACAACCCCATTTGGGTCTCTTAATAAGAACCATAGGGTTGTTATTTAATGATTAATAGTGGCTCTATAAAATTAATATGGATGTTGGGGAGTGGTTGTTTTATGTTTTACATGAGAAAAATGGCTTAATTTGTTTGATTAAGTGATTGAAGTATGTGTCCTTTTATAATGTGAGAGGTGTGACATTTTTGTAAATACCCAAAACTATTCAAAAATGGGAAGACATTCTCATCACAATCCGAATAAAAAATGATAAGTAATTTATTTTTTGGATTATATGGTCAACCCACCCCTACCCAACAAAACAAATATATTACTTAAGCATGATGTTCCCTATATATATATGTTTTGTTACTATTACCTGTTTTTCTTACACTATGGTAACTAGCATTTTATCCAATTAATTTATCGTTTAAGACAACAAAAAAATTATCCTTATTAGATACTTTTTACCCAATGGTTCTAAATATTGATGTTGATTTATATTATTAAAATCCAATGAGTGTGTAAAATTAATTTGGACACAAATACAAGAAATGGAAAACCCTTTTTACCAATTCCATTATTATGATGTTTTTACTATTTATGGGTCAATATAATTATTGGAAAATGAAAATTGGTATATGACTGGATTTTAGTTGATATTTTAAATAATATTCCAATGACTTGTGATTACATATCATTTTTAAGAGTTATAATTTATTTAATAAATTAATATTTATTATAAAATTATATTAATGTAAATTTTTACATTTTTCAATTAATTTGACATTAATAACATCAATGGAATTGTAGAATGAAAATATATCATTTTAAAAAAAGAATTTAATATTATATTTATCTAAACAATTCATGTAATATAGTAGTTAATTCAATTTATAATACACATAATATTTTTTATCATTTATTTTATTTATCTATGAACTAAATAATTATTGTGTATTCATTTCTTAGTCATTTAATGTAATTATATAATTAAAAAAATTAAAAATAATGTTCCCTTAAGAATTTAATTTCATTATTCTCAAAATAAAAATAAATTTCCATTTAAAGCATTATTTTTCCCACATGTGAACAAAAAATAGAAATTTAAAATGCATAAGAGAAAAATTTTCCCATTTTCATTACTGAAATTACTATATTTGTCAATTTCATTGTAATGTTTACCAATAGATCATTTAAAAAATAATAATATAATTAATTTCCAAATAAGTATTTTAAATAGTATTTGGATATTTTATAGTATTTTTTAACCTTATCTTATTATTTTAACCCACTAGTAATTCTGTTTTAACCTTAACCATGATAATTAATTATAATTGTTTATACTATTCATTTTAACCAAAAATTATGTTTAACCTGTTATATAATATTAATTATTGTGATTCAAAATATATAATCCATTTTTAATTTTTTTTACAACATTCAAATAAATTTATTTATTGCTAATCCTCTAGATGTGATGACTGTTGGGTTCTAAAGAGATTTTTTTTCAAAAGTATATAAGCTTTTGATCAAATTTCAATATAAAATTTACTAAAATGATGTATATTGGAATAATTATTATATAATTGAGCTTTTTTTCAATTTAAACTATTTTAAATCAAAATTTATTTTTATAAATTATTTAATGAAGTCAATTTTCAAAAACAAATCCATAAATTTTCATTATTCATTGAAAATTTACTTTTTTAAAAAAATCCCAACAATTAACCATATGATAATTAGGAAATTATGATTCTAAAAATGAATTTCATTTCTTTAATAAAATTTTATACATGTTTAGAAAAATATTTTTATTATTATTTTACAAAAAAAAGTATATAAATTATTTTTTGAGAAATATATATACTTACAAAAATATAATGATGTTACTAAAGATTAAGTACATTATTATCATTAATATTTTATTATATAAACTAATTATACATATTTTTTAAAATACTTTAATTTCTTTTAATTTTTTCAATTTTAACTACTTGATAATAATTATCATGTTTAAATAATATTTTTAATAGTTCTTCACATTTTGGTAAAACTCAGTGTTTCATGTAACACATGCTATAAAATAAATTAAATTTATTTTAAAAAAATTATAAAATATTTAGGTGTTACACTTTTCATGGACCAAAACAATAGTATTATCACAATACAATACTATATATCCTATTTTGATTGGCATAACATCGAGCTATTAGAGGATGTTTTGTATATCCACTTCTTTCTTGGTTGCATTAGAATATAAAATACACTCAAATTCAATTGCTGAATATTAAAAAAAAAATTATTTATTCTACCTCATAGATGATCCATTAAGACTAATGGTATACCCTGAATATGAATTCAAATCACTCTGATCTATTTCGAAATTACCATCAGCATATCCCAAGATGATTAGTTCTATATCTCCTCTATATATAATGAATATATCCTTAGTATTCCTTATATACATAAAAATACCCTTAACAGCTGACCAATATTGTTCACCAAGATCAACTAGATATCTTATTTCCATTCTCAGTGTATAAGAAACATCATGCCTAGTATATAACAAGGAATTCTTAATTAATCTCATTTTATAAGATTATCTTACACATTTGTTTCTCTTATATAATGTTTAGGGAAACATTTCCTTGAGAGATATATTTCATGAAACATTGGAACCAATCCCCTTTTGGATTATTCAATACTAAATCACTTCATTATCTACTAAATATATGTACCTCAATATAAACCATGAATTCACTTTTTCCAATCAGGAATGATCTTGATTCAAAAAATGTAGGCCACATCACATAAGTCTTTCATGGAGAAACAATTGTTTATCCAATCCATAACTATCAATAAGAATAGTTTGAAATTTATAATAATTGACTTTATATAAACATATTCTACTAATAATATAACTACACCCCCACCAAAATTCATATGAACACTTGGAACAAATTCAATTTTACGAAACCCAAATCACATATAAAATAGTCAAACTAATTATTCAATGACATGGTTGATTAATTTAATCCCTAAATGGATCTCAACTACATTCAATAGATAATTAATTATCATGATTCATAAATCATATCACTTTTGTTATATAGATGTATTTCTGAAGTATCTCATTAGGTAAAATTGTTTCAAAAGACATTTGACAAATCTAATAGTTAGGAAAAGATGTTATAAAAAGTATAATTCTATTGGATTTAAAAACAAAAATAGATAAATTTTTTTATTATGTTTTATAAATTGACAATGTTCAAACCCTTTATCAATTAGTCTTTATTTATATGAATTCACATTACCTTCAATGTCTAGTTTTCTCAAAGATACCCATTTTCACCCCCACAATCTTTTCATTATACAGCCGATCAAATAGAACATATAATTCCTATAAATAAATGGAATTAATATGGGGTTTTCTGGTCACATAGACTCTTATCAATAATTTTTCTTCTAGAGAAATACTATATAACAGTCCCTAGATTTTATCTCAAGTAGGTTGCAATTTGAGTTATAAAACAGTCACATTGCATTTTTATGTTTTTACTAGAATAAAAATATTGGGAATTAATAAAAATATTTTAAAATAGAACATAAAATGTAAATAAAATTCAGTAAAATTCAACAACTGAACATAAATATGATAATTATAAAACATTTTTGAAACCATAATTAAAGTAGTAGTTCTGGACAAGCATAGAAATTTCAGAAACTCTATTCTTCCATGATTAAGAATGATTTTCCAATTTAATTTCTCTATTCCCACCCAAATACCACAAATTGGACAAAATTGTTTTAATATAATATCATATAAACACCTAAATATTATTTTTATCCCTCCTATAGATTCTATTCAATCACATTAATAACTCCAATAAATCCAACCTAATTAAGAACACTATACTCAAAGGCAATACCTCACCGAATAAATTTAAATACTAAAATCAATTAATATAAATTATTTATTGAATGATGATGAAAAAAGTTATATGGAATTTTATTCAAAAAATATATGAAACCATTTTCATTAAAAAAAAATATAATTCAAAGAAAACTAGAAAAGATATTACAAACGAATATCACAACATAGAAGAGAGTGACTCTTAGTTTTCATTATCCACAACCACTTGGGGCTTAGCCTCACATCACATGAGCAGCTCTCCTCTTCTAAATTCCCAAATGAATGTGTAGAATCACCATAAAAATCCCTATAATATTTATCCCCTTACACTATCAATCCAACAATAATCCCTAACAATTTGTGGATTTATAAATATAATGAGGAAGAGTGGTAGAAATCTAAAGTATAGTTTATATATTTTTGATGTTGACACGATTTATTCCACCTTCATGATAAACTATTGGAATTATTTCATCTTCAAATATAATATTAAATTTTGTATCTATCAACCCTAAAAAATTATTTTCAATTATAAATTATTAAGAAAACATACATTCATTTTACTAAATTCCACTTTTTTATATTAAGAGATTCTTTAAATTCCTCATGATGAATGTTTTCAAAGTCTATATAAATGATTGATTTTTTTTAAATTTTAAATTTAGGATATTTCATCATGGGATATTACTCATTTAATGAAGTGTGGTCCATTTTGTCCGCTAAAATTATTTTCCCCATTGCTTGATTTATTTGGGCCTAAATAACATCAAATTATTACTGGGTTTAGTTAATAAAGTTTTATCACATGAATATAGAATTCCTAGAAAAATAATAAGTCACTTTTTATAAATATTCCAAATTTTATTATTGAAATATATAGGTGATTTAAAATAACTAAATTGAAAGAGTTAAAAATATTAACTTTTATGACCAAAACATATCAATGATCCAAAAAAGATTACATTTTCCCTAAAATGAGATATTTTTTAGTATTATATCATTAAAATACATATGAAAAATAATTAAAATCTTATCATTATAAATTCACCCCCCCCCCCATAGAGAAAATGGACTCTTAGACAAGAGGTTCACGAAATCAAGTCAAGGAAAATTCAAAACACAAACACAAGAGATCTATAATTGTAAAACTAAGAAGAAAGTTATATCATTAATAATAAAAAATATTTATTGTTATAAATTTAACCTGTAAAATATATTTCTGATTATTTCCTCTTCCCCAACACACAACACACTTACCTCGGATTAATTTTCTATCACCACACAAATAATTATTTTCAATAAGTCTTTTCTCACCCAAACTCATGAAAGAATCACAATAGGATTGAAAAACTTCAATATATCCACCATAAGTGAGTTACTACATTTTTTTAATCCTGATGAACTTTCATGTTTGTTATATATATTTTGGTTAGTGGGTTTTTGAAATAAAAAATTCTGACTTTGAATCAGGGGGTTTAAGCTCTTATTAATGCAGAAATGCATGATTCTAATTTTCACAGAAGTATGATCAGTTAATTAATCCCCTAACATAAATAATCATATCTAATTTTTTTAAAATCCCTTCTAAATCCCATACCATAGATATTTTTTTTAATAATTAACAATTCTACTCTCTTTGATTCTTGGAATCTCTAGAAAGAAACAACTCCATTTTCTATGAAATCACTAAAAATGAATAGATTTCAATAAAAGATTTTTTTATTAGAAACCCCACCGATCCAAAATTTTATTTTCCTCCAAATTTAGCACTAAATTATTTAAAACAATATAATTATACTCCCCAACCCACCCTCACTTATTTTTTCTAGGTCATTGATTTTCACTTCCAGATTCGGATAGAAAAAATAAATTTTCTTGTAATGTGGATATCCTAACAGGTTGTACATGGATATGTAGGGAAAAAAAATATAAAATGTATAGTACATGAAAATATATAAATTATTCTATTTAAAATGGGATTTCAAATCCCTTGAAATTATAGAATAACTTAAAACACAAGTAAGTCAACCATCATGTTTTATATAAATAAATCATATTTTGGTAAAAGAATGTATAAATTAGATATCATGTGAAATGTAATTAATATAAAATAATATTCCAAAAGGGTTCAAAGGTCTCATGGGAAGTTTATTTCATAGATAATGACATCTAAATTTGGCATTATGTTCAAAAATGAGAGGAATTCTCATGATGTTTTATATATTTATCTCGAGACAAAATAATTTTCATCATTCATTTATGCTTGGTTTCATGGGATTAATTGGTTAAATCGTTATAATGGGTTAAAAATGATAAACATAATCTTTTTTTCTAAAATTTATCAAAAACAATTAATTAAAAACACAATGAAAAAGGAGGAAAAAATAAATAAAATAAAAAACCAAAAATAAAAATCGAAACTGAAAATTACAAAATAATTAAAAAGAAAACCTCACAATACTAATTTATCGAGAATCTTCATCACCAATATTTTTCTTTTCAAATGCCTTAATTTTGATATAGATTTATGTGAGAAAAATAAATTAATTAAATTAAATACATAACAAAAATAATTGACAAGGAAATACAAAAACTTGCATTAATTGTATTAACCTTCATGACATTGGATATCAGCGCCTATTGCATCATTAAAATTTTCTCTAAAATGATTTGAGCTGTTATAATTGAATATTAATGGCATCACTTTTCCTTTTTCTTTATCTAGATGGCACAAGAAGGTAAAAAACTGTAAAAATTAAAGGGAAATACCATTTGGAACAAAATTTACCTTGGAACAACATCAATATATTTTCAAAAAGAAACACTTTATCTCATTAAATTATATTTTTTGTAGAAAAATTCCAACTTGAAAATATTTGGTTCTCTAATTTTACAACCGAGTTCATAAAGATAAATTATTTCTAATCTCTTCCGGGTCCTATAAATAAATGTTTTATTCATTTTTATTAGAAAATAAACTCATTTTATATGTTTTAAATGAACAAAAATATATTTTTTCTAACTAATTGGTACTTGAAAATAATTTTCATACACAAATATAAATGATGACATTGTTATTGGAATTTGAAATATAGTCCTATGAAAACAAAGTACAACATCTAGTCTCAAACTTTAATCCTATGTATTTGGGTTCACAGCTTTTTCTAGAATTTTTTTAATTTCGCTAATTCATAGCTCATCAATTAAATTTTTTTAAGGGTGATATGACATATATAACTTATGAAGAACTCTGTATTTATTAAAAATATTTTTAAATGTCATATTTAAATAGAGATTTTCTTAATCAGCGTTGAGTAACAATAGAAATATAAATATAAATAACATATTTATTTTCTAAAACCTAGATACAGTTTTGGATTCATTAGTTCTAGAGGGATCATCTTCTACACATTTGAAAACATAATGAAAATCTAGAAATATGTAAATATAAAAAAATAACTATTAAAAGTCCATATAAAATATTTACATCAAACATCTAAAACAACACAAAACAAAAGTGTTTGTTGAGAACTTGAATTATTTTCTGAAATTTTTGCTTGAAATTAGTAATTATTATGTAGAGACCCGAAGCCTGACGTACATGGACATTACATTACTTTTGCGGAATACTTAGTACATAACAAAAACACACAGATAAGGATCGTAATAGTTTAGTGTCTTTGGAAACTTGGAACGTAATCTCCTAATCATGGTGAAAGATCTTCAACATCTCCCATAAAGATATTCCCTTTTTTTTTACCTGAAACCTTTCTTTATATCCTGGGGAAAAGAAAACATAAAAAGGTGAGCTCAAATGCTCGGTAAGGGTAAACAAAAGAAATATCAACCACATCATATTCATAAGAACATAACATTTTGGAAATCATAGCCTGCAAAAGAGAGAAAATTTCATAACAAGGGATAAATCATGGCAGTGAAATGTAATCACAATAATCATAACATAAAAAATGAAACTTTGTGGCAATCACACATAATCATAGATAATCATTTCTTGTTAGTCAAGACTCATTGCTAAGACTATCTTAGTGGACAAAGTCCCTTTCTGAATCGAGTAACCCTCGTTTCAGTCCAGTTTCACTGAACCGGTATAACCTACCATTCCAGCCATGTCTATCTCATGAGATATAAAATCTTTACCCAATTCATTGGAGGGAGATATAGGTCCCAACCATCTCATAATGATACCATTCTTATGTGTGCCACAAAATCATAAATCATACATCATTGCATAACCCATGTAATAAAAATGGGATTCTTAAACAACATGACATCATAAAACAATTCATATAAGATCAAGGAAGTCATAAAAATATTTCCATCACAACATAATCAAATCCATGTAATAATAGGGATAGAAACAGAACCCTTTATTATCTTAGATGGAAAATAATTTTGATAAAACACTTGAAATCCATTCTTGAGGAAAATATCCTTTCTACTTCAAAAACATTTTTCCTTTCATAAAATGTCATACGACTTTAAAATAAAGGAAGATGATTAAAAATAAACTTGAAAACTTGTAAAGGAAGCTTCTTGGAAATAATGTTTTAAAAATCCATTCATGCTGTATAAGCTAAAAAAAACATTCTTCGTACTTTTGTCGGAAAAGTCAAAAATTACCTCGTACGAAAAAACGACAAAAGATTCTTTTCATATTCTTTACTAAAAACTCACCGAAGGGTAAAATTGGATTTAAACTATTGTAAGTGGATGGAAATAATATTACATATTGAGGAAACATGGATGTGGATGATAAAATACACCCCAGTAAATATCAAAGTATAAACAATCTCGGATAAAATGAGATTGTGACATTTCCCTTACCTTAAGTCCGATTTGCTTCGTAAGTGTCCGAACCTCCTGTATAATGATTTAAATAATGTCATTAACTTATTATAGAATCATATTCAGTGTTATGATATCATATATGGTTCACTTATGAATTTATATTACCCGTTCTTTTGTAAATTCCATGTTAAAGAAGCGTTTTGGGTAAAATCGTCTCATTTGTCGTTCGTGTTTTTAACTTGTAATTATTCATATGATTACATAGATCATGATTACTTAATTCCAGAATATAAAACATGATTTATATATACATATTCATAATACACATATATAATAAATCAGTAAATGGAAATAAATACACCGTTCATGGAGACGGTAGTCCGTACGTACGCATGAACGCTGTTTTAGTTTCCTTATTTAATTGAATGGAATTAAGTAGATGACATACATATAAATATAAATAATTCCAGTATCATTATTAGGTCATATATGGCATTATTACTTATTATATATACTTTATAATCATTCATTTATGGTTAATCATTGAGAATGAATCTCATCGCGTCGTGGAGACGGTAGTCCGTACGTACGCACGAGCGATGATATCGTTCCCATGGTCGTGGAATTGTGTTGAAGTGTATGTATACTATTTCAGTATCAATATCACTTTATAATAATCATATATAGTTACTCATTACACCTTTATACCCATCCAATTAATGTGGTGGCGGAAAATAGATTACACCACGGCGCGGAGACGGTATTCCGTACGTACGCACGCGCGGTGATTTCCTTTTTCCGTAGGATGGATAAGAAGTTAATTAGAGTTGTTTCATATTTATAATAACATATCAGTATATAAGAAATTCTGATGTTATTACTTTATCATGAAACAACAAAAGAAGAAGAAGTTGAAGAAGAAAGAAATTGAAAAAGATCGGTAATGGATATTACCTCTTTTTCACGCGCCTTTTCTTAGCCTCCACTTAAAGAACTAAGGATGGTCTTTGAAGAAGACCAGGACCTCTATGATGATACTAGGGAAGTGGAGAAGGGATTTTGTCAGGGGTTGGCCGAGCTTGAGTGCTCAAATTGGTGTGAGGAGGAGGGGGAGGAGGTGCCCTTTTATAATGGAGGAGAGGGGCACCTTAGGAATATCTCAAAATATTATTTTATATTAAAGTCACAATCGGTTTATAATGGTTCCAAAGGGTCTTATTTCGAAGACAAAGTAGCGATGGGTCGAAATCCTATCATCCAATAGGATTTAGACAAGTTTAGGGTATTAATTTAACCTTATCAATTATATTTAACTCTAAGTTAAATAATTTAACTTTTACCGTGTCTTTTTGTTTTCTTACACTATATGGTTAATACACTTACTATAACATGCCAAACGAACCCCAAATTGTTTATTATTAATATATATATCCTTATCTAAGTCATTTGGCCGAGCCTTAGATTTTTAGGAATAAAATAACAATTAGTAATATAATATTTGATTTAAAAACTATTTTGTGTCAATTTTGACACTATTTGATATATTATTTTTGTGAAAGTCATAACAGAATTATATGTTCAAACCAAGTTGATTAAATCAACACTAATATATCATAGTAACCTATAAAATTAGTGTAATTCATAAAAAGTCTCAAATTACATTTATTTTGGTGTTTATAACATCAATTATGTCAATATTTCATTAATAAGATAATTACTGCATCATCATTGTGTCATAAATAAATTAAATTATATAAAGTCTAAAAATTACAAATAAAATACCATTATATAGGAAATCTTTTTATATTTCTAATGAATATTTATAGTCGAATTTATCTTATGTATAACCCCATATTAAAAATGATTTACTTATTAAACTTTGATTTTAACTATTTTAACCCTTCTTTAAATAAATAAATAATAAATGTCCTAATCTAACCCAAGTGGGCCTAAATGATAATATTTTACACTTAAGGTTGTTTTTGGTCGAGATACACTTGTACAATAGGATTAGGACATGTGTTAGGGTAATATTAATATCATTTTTACCCTTAATTACCCTATTTATTTTTAACCGTTGTAAAAAAAAGTAAAAAGTTACTATTCACCAAAAATTATTTTCATCTCATTGAACCACATTTTATTTACTGACATCAACCGTGTCTCTCGAATTTTTGAAATTCCATTCACAGAAACGGTAAAATTAAGTTTTATGAAAAATTCAGTTTTTTAACTACCACTTAGTAGTTTCACTATTCATCAAAAATTGAAGGTTTTCAGAAAAATGCCAAAATTTCATCCTAAGCTATATTTCATATTACGAATTAAAAATTGAAATCTATTTTACCAAATTCATAACATAGAAGTTTCATTAATTAATTTTATAATTAAATCCCGCTGTTAAAACAAATAGCGTGTTTTTAAGAAACAATATCTATCAAAAGATTGACACTTGATTATGTCTGGTTTAAATGTGAAATTACATTCAATGACCAACATTGTATTAAATTGTAAAAATATATTCTAAATATACTTTAAAACCACTCAAATTAATAATTTATCACTATTAATTATTTCGATTAAAAAAGTTGTTTTTAATTATAATTTAGTAATTTTCACTATTCATCAGAATATGAAAGTTATCCGAAAAGTACCAAAATTTCACCTTAGGCTAAATTCGATACTCCGGATCCAAAAAATGAAGTCCATTTTGAGAGCTACAATTTCTAAAATTTAAAAAGTGGTTATTACTATTCATAACGGCTAGTTTTAATAATATTTTAATAGCATATCGTTGTTTCGTGAAACTCGGTATTGCGTACTACACACGCTATCGAGGAAGGTCGCGATTGCGTGTAATGTAAGGCAAGTCAAGGATGCGTGTTGTGCAAGCTCCTTTTGGTGTAGCGTACAACGCAATACATTAATAAAATTAAAAAGAATATTTTTCATAAAATCTCGGGCTGTTACATTCTACCCCCCTTAAAATGAATTTCGCCCTCGAAATTCGTCGGGGTTATAAATGGTTTACTATTCGAAAGATTATTTAATAGAAACCCACATCGTAAAAAGGAATATCAAAACCAATCTTTAAAAACAAAAGTAAGAAACGTAACGGTTACCCAAATAAACTAATCATTGGGTTTCCACATAGGTGAAAATATGGATATGGAAGAGAAATCTAACCATCATGTTCTGATGGAGAGTGGTAGAGAACATGGATATGGAAAATCCAGTAATCACAAAGCCATAAATTTGTGACGATCTAAGGTACCATCTGATTCATCAGATATAAGATCACTAGGACAACATTTTTGGTTTTCAAGATCGTTTCCCTAAAGTTAAAGAATTTGAATTAGAATAAATACTTACTTTATTTTGGTACAATTTCACTGTTGTTCGTTCCTTTAACAATTTCAACTTCATCTCTTAAATAAATTAAGTTGAATTTGTTATTCGTGAAGTGTTAGCAGATCATGTGATAGAATGACGGGTCATTCCATCTGTCTCAAACAAAAGGTTAGCAAAAATTATATACATAAGTCGATCTATAGTGAGATTAATCATATATGGTTCCTAAAATGGACTTTATACTTCATATAACATACTGCTTAATATAATAAAACTAGTTTCTACTAAATAGGGACTTCCTATAGGCCAGTGGTAGGCGATAAAGGCCAGTCGCACTTCGGTTGTGGGTTCGATTCCCACATCCTTGTCTGACGCGATAGGCTGTCGCCCGTCCTGCATGTTGTCCCTTTTCTAAAACTATATTACTATAACATCCCATCAATAATATCGAGAAAACTTCTATCCTTAAACAATACTAACTTATGTCTAACATAATCCATTCCAATCTTTAGGCTTATCCATAATACTGCAGTCCACTCTCACAACATAGTGAAAATGATTACCAGAGATTTAACACCATCGTCGATCCCCATATATCATAAGATATGTTTTGTTGGTCACATTCCAAACATTCAAAGTCCTTAATCATGTATTCTCTTGAAAACCTTAGTGAAAACATGAATGCAGTTAAAATTTAACACTTTCCACATACCAAAATCCTCAAAATTCTATATACTCAAACAATGATATCACTTAGTCCTTATATCAATCATGAGCTCATGAATACTGTTAAACATTTCATTTTCTCGTTTTCTCTTTATTATGTGCATATCATCTTATTTCCAAAAATATCTCAATCACTTTGAATACCACATTAGACCAATACATAAATATTCCAATACTTTATGATACAACATTATTTTGGAATCCCATTACATAAACACTTAATCATTCCACCACATCGTTATCATATTCAACATCGCCAATGGTGATCGCATGTGACTTCCCTTTGTCCTTTGCCTTAAGCGGTTGCTCATGTCGATCATCACTAACCCTTGGATTAGGGCATTTATTAGCATAATGCCCCATTTCCTTGCACTTGAAGCATTGAAGTGTTGGTGGTGCGTTCTCTGTAGTGTTTGCTTTATTCACATCATTAGAATCCCTTTTTCCATTACTTTGACACTCATCTGCTCGATGACCTTTTTTCCACACTTAAAACATTTTCTAGTCCCTTTAAGACAATCTCCACCATGCTTCTTTCCACACTTTGTGCATAAGGAAACATTCATCTTCTTTTCACTATTATTCTGAGATTTCTCCTTGAACTCCATCTTTCGTTTCTTGTCAAAACCATGAGATGGATATGTAACACAAACTTCCATTTATACCTTGATAGCACAACGCACAATTTCTTCATAGCTACTAAAGTCTCTTATAGCTAATTCCCTTCGAAGACTTGGTTTTAAGCCACTGAAAAATCAATCAACATTACTTTCAGGTTGGATGATAATGCCAGATGCATACCTTGCAAGTCTTGTAAAATTCGCTTCGTATATACCAACAGATTCATCATCCTTTTGCTTTAGTTCAAGAAACTCCTTCTCCATCTTTGTTTGAAGAATACGAGGGAAGTACTTACTGAAAAACAAGTTCTTGAACTCGTCCCATTCCATGGACTCAATTTCATCCATTTGCCTCGTATTCTTAATAAGATTCCACCATTGATAAGCTTCACCTTCCAAACGATATACTGCTAAGATGACTTTATCATGCTCAGAACATTGAAGAACTGAAAATATCTTTTCAGTGGTACTGATCCATTGTTCAGCAACAAGTGGATCAGAAGACCCACTGAAAGAAGGTGGACGTTGCCTCATGAAGGAATCAATAGAATATTGTTCCCTTCTCTGCTCATTTGGAAGTCCAGAATGATTCATAGCTTGTGTAAGTATAGCAATAAGATTTTTCACTCCATCTCCCATAACATTTGTTTGTTCAGGAGGGCAATCATTGCATTGTCCATTGCATTGATCAACACGATTCCTTCGGGTTCCAGCCATCGTCTAAAACCTAAAAAGAATACTGTGAGAGGCAAAAATCATGCTAGGGAAAACAACCTAATAAAGGGGGAGTACCTTCAATATCTAACATCTTAGGTTTAATTCTATGATCGTTAGCGTAATTATCGTACTATTACCTATACATATACTTAACCTTAGAGACATCCCTAGACACACCTTAGAAATATCTCTAGGGATCTCACTAAAGTTCTCGCATCCTAGTTTCCAAAGGTTGACTAAACCTTTCCTCTGATACCAACTGTAGAGACCCAAAGCCTGACGTACATGGACATTACATTACTTTTGCCGAATACTTAGTACATAAAAAAAACACACATAAGGATCGTAATAGTTTAGTGTATTTGGAAACTCGGAAGGTAATCTCCTAATCATGGTGAATGATCTTCAACATCTCCCATAAAGATCTTCCTTTTTTTTACCTAAAACCTTTCTTTATATCCTGGGGAAAAGAAAACATAAAAGGGTGAGCTCAAATGCTCAGTAAGGGTAAACAAAAGAAATATCAATCACATCATATTCATAAGAACATAACATTTTGGAAATCATAACCTGCAAAAGAGAGAAAATTTCATAACATGGGATACATCATGGCAGTGAAATGTAATCACAATAATCATAACATAAAACCTGAAACTTTTTGGCAATGACACATAATCATAGAGAATCATTTCTTGTTAGTCAAGACTCATTGCCAAGACTATCTTAGTGGACAAAGTCCCTTTCTGAATCGAGTAACCCTCGTTTCAGTCCTGTTTCACTGAACCGGTATAACCTACCATTCCAGCCATGTCTATCTCATGAGATATAAAATCTTTACCAAATGCATTGGAGGGAGATATAGGTCCCACCCATCTCATAATGATACCATTCTTATGTGTGCCACAAAATCATAAATCATACATCATTGCATAACCCATGTAATAAAAATGGGATTCTTAAACAACATGACATCATAAAACAATTCATATATGATAAAGGAATTCATAAAAATATTTCCATCACAACATAATCAAATCCATGTAATAATAGGGATAGAAACAGAACCCTTTATTATCTTAGATGGAAAATAATTTTGATAAAACACTTGAAATCCATTCTTGAGGAAAATATCCTTTCTACTTCAAAAACATTTTTCCTTTCATAAAATGTCATAAGACTTTAAAATAAAAGAAGTTGATTAAAAATAAACTTGAAAACATGTAAAGGAAGCTTCTTGGAAATAATGTTTTAAAAATCCATTCATGCTGTATAAGCTAAAAAAAACATTCTTCGTACTTTTGTCGGAAAAGTCAAAAAGTACCTCGTACGAAAAAACGACAAAAGATTCCTTTCATATTCTTTACTAAAAACACACCGAAGTGTAAAATTGGATTTAAACTATTGTAAGTGGATGGAAATAATATTACATATTGAGGAAACATGGATGTGGATGATAAAATACACCCCTGTAAATATCAAAGTATAAACAATCTCGGATAAAATGAGATTGTGACATTTCCCTTACCTTAAGTCTGATTTGCTTCGTAAGTGTCCGAACCTCCAGTATAATGATTTAAATAATGTCATTAACTTATTACAGAATCATATTCATTGTTATGATATCATATATGGATCACTTATCACTATATATTACCCGTTCTTTTGTAAATTCCATGTTAAAGAAGCGTTTTGGGTAAAATCGTCTCATTTGTCGTTCGTGTTTTTAACTTGTAATTATTCATATGATTACTTAGATCATGATTACTTAATTCCAGAATATGAAACATGATTTATATATATATATATATATATATATTCATAATACACATATATAATAAATCAGTAAATGGAAATAAATACACCGTTCATGGAGACGGTAGTCCGTACGTACGCATGAACGCTGTTTTCGTTTCCTTATTGAATTGAATGGAATTAAGTAGATGACATACATATAAATATAAATAATTACAGTATCATTATTAAGTAATATATTGAATTATTACTTATTATATATACTTTATAATCATTCATGAATGGTTAATCATTGAGAATGAATCTCATCGCGTCGTGGAGACGGTAGTCTGTACGTACGCACGAGCGATGATATCATTCCCATGGTCGTGGAATTGTGTTGAAGTGTATGTATACTATTTCAGTATCAATATCAATTTATAATAATCATATATAGTTACTCATTACACCTTTATACCCATCCAATTAATGTGGTGGTGGAAAATAGATTACACCACGTCGTGGAGACGGTATTCCGTACGTACGCACGCGCGGTGATTTCCTTTTTCCGTAGGATGGATAGAAGGTTAATTAGAGTTGTTTCATATTTAGAATAACATATCAGTATATAAGAAATACTTATGTTATTACTTTATCATGAAACAACTAAAGAAGAAGAAGTTGAAGAAGAAAGAAATTGAAAAAGATCGGTAATGGATATTACCTCTTTTTGACGCGCCTTTTCTTAGCCTCCACTTAAAGAACTAAGGTTGGTCTTTGAAGAAGGCCAGGACCTCTATGATGATACTAGGGAAGTTGAGAAGGGATTTTGGCAGGGTTTGGCCGAGCTTGAGTGCTCAAATTGGTGTGAGGAGGAGGGGGAAGATGTGCCCTTTTATAAGGGAGGAGAGGGGCACCTTAGGAATATCTCAAAATATTATTTTATATTAAAGTTAAAATCGGTTTATAATGGTTCCAAAGGGTATTATTTCGAAGCTAAAGTGGGTATGGGTCGAAACCCTATCATAAAATAGGATTTAGACATGTTTAGGGTATTATTTTAACCTTATCAATTAGATTTAACTCTAAGTTAAATAATTTAACTTTTACCGTGTCTTTTTGTTTTCTTACACTATATGGTTAATACACTTACTATAACATGCCAAACGAACCCCAAATTGTTTATTATTAATATATATATCCTTATCTAAGTCATTTTTCCGAACCTTTGATTTTTAGGAATAAAATAACAATTAGTAATATAATATTTGATTTAAAAACTATTTTGTGTCAATTTTGACACTATTTGATATATGATTTTTGTGAAAGTCATAACAGAATTATATGTTCTAACCATGTTGATTAAATCAACACTAATATATCATAGTAACCTATAAAATTATTTGAATTCATAAAAAGTATCAAATTACATTTATTTTGGTGTTTATAACATCAATTATGTCAATATTTCATTAATAAGATAATTACTGCATCATCATTGTGTCATAAATAAATTAAATTATTTAAAGTCTAAAAATTACAAATAAAATACCATTATATAGGAAATATTTTTATCTTTATAATGAATATTTATAGTCGAATTTATCTTATGTATAACCCCATATTAAAAATTATTTACTTATTAAACTTTGATTTTAACTATTTTAACCCTTCTTTAAATAAATTAATAATAAATGTCCTAATCTAACCCAAGTGGGCCTAAATGATAATATTTTACACTTAAGGCTGTTTTTGGTCGAGATACACTTGTCCAATAGGATTAGTACATGAGTTAGGGTAATATTAATATCATTTTTACCCTTAATTACCCTATTTATTTTTAACCGTGGTAAAAAAAAAGTAAAAAGTTACTTTTCACCAAAAATTATTTTCATCTCATTGAACCACATTTTACTTACTGACATCAACCGTGTCTCTCGGATTTTTTAAATTCCATTCACAGAAACGGTAAAATTAGGTTTTATGAAAAATTCAGTTTTTTAACTACCACTTAGTAGTTTCACTATTCATCAAAAATTGAAGGTTTTCAGAAAAATGCCAAAATTTCATCCTAAGCTATATTTCATATTACGAATAAAAAAATGAAATATATTTTACCAAATTCATAACATAGAAGTTTCATTAATTAATTTTATAATTAAATCCCGCTGTTAAAACAAATAGCGTGTTTTTAAGAAACAATATCTAAAAAGATTGACACTTGATTATGTCTGGTTTAAATGTGAAATTACATTCAATGACCAACATTGTATTAAATTTTAAAAATATAATCTAAATATACTTTAAAACCACTCAAATTAATAATTTATCACTATTAATTATTTCGATTAAAAAAAGTTGTTTTTAATTATAATTTAGTAATTTTCACTATTCATCAGAATATGAAAGTTATCCGAAAAGTACCAAAATTTCACCTTAGGCTAAATTCGATACTCCGAATCCAAAAAATGAAGTCCATTTTGAGAGCTAAAATTTCTAAAATTTAAAAAGTGGTTATTACTATTCATAACGGCTAGTTTTAATAATATTTTAATAGCATATCGTTGTTTCGTGAAACTCGGTATTGCGTACTACACACGCTATCGAGGAAGGTCGCAATTGCGTGTAATGCAAGGCAAGTCAAGGATGCGTGTTGTGCAAGCTCCTATTGGTGTAGCGTACAACACAAGACTTTAATAAAATTAAAAAGAAAATTTTTCATAAAATCTCGGGATGTTACATATTACATGTCTTAAAAAATTAAAAATCATATAAAAAATGGTGGTAAGATCCAAAACCATAATCAAAAACATTTCATGAAGTTATTTTGGGAGAAAAATCCCTCTGTCTTTTAAAGTGTAAGAAATCAAGGACTGGTATAAGTTTAAAATTCATAATGAGCCTTCTAATAATTTGGTCACAACAAACATTCCATAATTAATTTTCATCTAAAATGTAATTATCTAAATAAAACAATAGTCTGGATGTTTTTCCCTTATGAAAATAAAGGTAAAAACATCATCAGCCAAATAATTCACAAGTTTATAAAAATATTATACTCCACTCTAATAAGAATATAAATCTTAATCTATAAATTATTATTTAATTGGTGAAAAAATATTTTGTTTTCCATTTAAAACATATGGCTGACTACCAAAAATTTCAAAAACATGATTATTTATTCCTTTATTATCCTTTTTTTAACATAAAATGATTTTTGAAACAAGATGCAACTCAAAATTCTTGGTTTTCACCACGTTTCTATATAAAAAATCTGATTATGTAATTTTTTATAAAAACATTAACTTTAGAGCCTAGTAAATAAAATATAAAATTTTCTATTTAAAATAAAACCTCTTGTAAGTAATTCTCAGTTTCTATTTATTTTTATTGGTCTTAATCAAATGTTCTTTAAGTATAATTAATCACCACATATCTCATTTCCATACTTTGACCCAAAACTGCCCCTCGAGAATTGTTAGATGCATCGGTCTTGATTTTAAATGGTAACCCCATTTGAGTGGTTGAAAATGGGAGGGGTGATATGTTTTTTCTACCTAAATTCATGTTTAAAACATTAATCAAATTATAATGGGGAGTATTTTTAAAAAAAATCAAGAAAAATAAAGTGAACCAATTCTAAAATGATTTATGGGTCCCCTATAAAAATTAATATGAATAAAGAGGGGTCTCACTTATAAAACTATTTTTTGGTATGGAAATGAATAAATGACCTCAACTTGGGATTGAATAACTTTAATTACATATGAATTCTCAACATGTCTAAGAACAATTCCCTTATCTACCATGAAATTATATTTTTCATAATTGAGTAAAATATTCTTATGAAGGAACATTTCCTGAAAATAAGCCAATCATTTTAGAAAAAAACAATCAAATTATAATCCAAAAAAATGAATTAATACATGAAAAATCCATGCTAGTTTCTATAAATTAATATAAAATTATGATCATACACCTATAAAAGGTTCTATAAGCATTATGTGAACCTTATGGAATTATCTTATAATCAATGATTCCATAGGTGCATGTGAACGTGTTTTATGTTGATCCTCTTGTCTAATATGATTTTAAATATAATAAAATAATTTTTTATGAAAACAATTGTGGGATTTAGCATCTATTCATTAATGGAATTGAGCAACAAATAGTAATGTCAATTTTTCATTCCTAATAAAAAAAATTCTTCTTGTAATCAATGCACATTCTGAATTTATTTATAAACCTAACATTGAAATGCTCATGAAATTAATTATTTGAGATTATAAATCAACCTTTATGGGAAAACATTGAATTTCCTCACCCATTAATTATCTGCGATGAGATAAACAATTCTAACAATAAATAGTGTGGTGAATTCCTTATTAACAAGCTCTAAATGTCGTGGATTCAATATGTATTAAAATATCATAATTTCTTTTACATTTTCTTCCAAAAAATATGCATGCCAATTATATAATTGATTATAGTTAGATTAGATATATTCCATCCTAGATATTTCATGTGTGTTTTGATGACTCCAAATAGTTTTTTCTCTAGGTCCCTTGATAGATCTTTTGAAATGATGATAGGTAATGGTTCATTATCACCTAAGGAAGCATATTTGAGGATCTCAATAAGTGATTTCATATCTTTTTCAAGGGGTTATTTTCATTAATAAAATAAATATTTTCATAGTCCAGCCTATTCAGTGATGTTATATATATTAATGTACATTCTTGTTCAACATCATTTTTTCAATTCCCATTTTCTGATGATTTGTTTCAGGTAAAATTCAGAATCTTCACTAGGAAAACTACATAAAGATTCAAGGGATTAAATTTATTCAACATAATTGGTTTTTAGATCAATTTACTCTTGTAAATATGTTTCAACATTCCAAGGATCATTATATGATTCCATTTAACTCTCTTATTGAATATATTTAGAATCAAGCAATTTTTTTATTTTTCAAAACAAAAAGTAGTTGTTCATCATAGAAAAAATCATGAATAAAATCAATTGTAAACCAATCAATCATGTTTACATTAGGGAATAAATATTCATCAATTTTGAGTTTCATGTATTTAAAAATATAAAATTTAATAACATATCCACTAAATTTAATATATATGGTTTCTATTTGATAGTTGATGAATTATTTTGAATTTTTTAAAAACGGACTCCACAAAGTAAAATGTGCATAATTACTATATTGATAATAATAAATGTATAAGTCATTGTAATTAACAGGAAAAATTATGTCTCCCACATGAATGAGAACAACATATATAACATCAGATCCCTTTTTATTAATTTATTTTTCTTGAGGAATTATAATTCCTGAGGGTTTCAGTTTTCAAACATAATGAAATGATTTTACAAATCATAGAGTGAAAATAAAGGAATCCCTTAAATCAAGAATGAAATCCTTGAATTCACATTTTTCTATCGTGTAGGTAATATTAAATGATATTTAGTCATTAAATTTGACAAGAAAAATATGTTAAATTTTTTATGAAACATTACTTCCTAAGTTAACTTTTTATCCTCCTCTCAATTTCCTTTTCATAGTACACATATCATCTAAATATTTATCATACCATGGAATCTTTTTTCACAGTATCATCAAAGGTATATAAACTTGAACAATCTAAAAGGTTTCTAAAATGACCTTATACATTAGTTTTTAATCCAATGACTTCCCAGGTGGTTCACTCCATGGATAAGGGAGATGTGATTTTAATGTTTATGTACTATTTTTATCACTTATTTAAGAATCATAAGGACCAAGACATATTATTCCAATAATAATTTTTTATTTCAAACAATATTTGTTTTCATGAAATTGTCTTTTCATTCAGTGAAAATTCATAATTTCCATCATTTCAATTAATGGTGGGATTCTCTACAACAGTGTCAATATTACATATATGTTTCTTATTTTGAAGGATATTGAATATTATGCCGCTCCAATGCTAAATACCACTCACATATCATTCCATGTATATCTCAAATTCACTTGGGGTAGTTAAGGTAATCCTCTACTCATCTTATTTCTCATTATGCTAAGACTATGGGCATGTTGAACTACATTATCCATCAAGTTACTCATCATTTTTTGTTGATAATTTCAACATCTTGTTATAGTCTCAATAATTCAAGAGATTATCTCATTTCCTCATATTTTTGAAGAATTTATTCCTCCATTATACTCTCTGAATTTTTAGTGGGTCGGGTGGGATGAAAGTTTCATCTAATATGAGAATTGTCTTGTGAATTGAGATATAATGGTTGATAATTACGTTATTTACCTTGGAAAAAGATTATTTATTCTTCAGGTTGTTGAACTATTTCATTACAGTTGTTGTTACAATACTGATTATAATTTTTCTTTTATTGAATTTTTTTATTGGTTTCAATGAAACAGGTTTATATGAAAAATACATTTAATATTATTAAAATGTTCTTTATTTTTTGGAATTGTTCACTAAAATTTTCATTGGAAGATAAAATTACATAATGGACTTGCATTTGAAAAGACATTTTGGTTTTGGGTGGGTTTCGTGGGTTATTTAACAATATTATCAACCTCACCGGGGTGGTATGATAAGAAATTTGATTCAAAATCATTTTAATTTTATAACTAGTTGTGGGTAATTCAAGGAAAGATATTACAAGAAGAAGGCCTCTTGTACAAAATTTTTAATTTTTCTGGAATTTTTTTAAATTAATTTTATATCAGTAGCTAGTATTATGTCTTCTAAGTCAACACTCATAGATTAAAAAATCATAATCCCATTATTTTGACATAATAATTCATTAAACTATTGAGTTAAGAATTTTTCATGGATTTAATGGTGTAAGAAACCAAAACTGAGACTTTTGAGTTGTTCTCATTTCTCATTAAATGTTCCACCATGAGTTTTATAAACACCACAAAACTCTTTTTGAATGGTGTTTTTTCTCGAGTCATGGAAAAAATTCAATGAAAATATTTTTTAATAAATTCTAGTTTACAATTATGTTGAATGTTATTAGAAGAATCATATTTTGGAAACTCAATATAAAGAAAAATTAAAGGACCTAAATTTCATTTATTTTTCATTATCTACATTATTTTTCATGTTGAAAAAATGGTAAATAAATTATTAAAGGTTTTTATATAGATATAATCTTATAAAGCCTTTAAATTTTTGTATTTTGTGAAGAAAACTAGATTTTTTTAAACCCATCAGGAGCTACCAAATATTCCATATGGTTTTGTTTAATACCATTGTATGATGAAGCGAATTATTTCAACTATCTATTATTATCCATTTAAATTTTATATTTATCAAAATTTATTATTATTATGTTTTTGGATGATTCAGAATTTTGGACATGTTGGTTTCTAGTATCTCTATAACTAGATTGATAATATTTATTTATTTCAAAATCTAATGTTAATAATTGTGGGTCATAATTTCTAGTATTGAAAAAAAATATTAGTATTTAAACCCTAGGAAACCCCTGGTAATGGAACCAGTTGATATGGGTGGTTTTTAGTCATAAAAAACCAAATAAAAAAATTTATCCCATATAGAAATGAATTATTGTTGTCCCTAGATTGTCTCTTGGGGAGGATGAAAATTTAGTTAGAAAAATCTCAATTTGGATTTGATTGTTTTTATATGAAAATATTTTGCGGGTTTTGATTAAAAGTTTTCAAATAGAAAAAAAATGGATTTTTTTTTAAAAATCATTAAATTATAAAAAATTATTTAAATTAATAAACATTGAAATTAGAATTGAAGTAGCAGTTTTAGAAAATCATAAACCATCCACACACACCACTCTTCCTTTTTTAAAAAGGATTGTACAATTGAATTTCAGAATGCCCTCAAAAATACCATTAAAATTACACCATAATTTTAAATTATATCATAAAAAACCCACAATTTGATTTTTGTACCTCCTATATAATTGATTAAATCAATTGAATTATTTCAAGAAATCTATCATAATTGACATCACTGTGCTCAATGGAAAAACCTCATCAAAAACATTTAAATTGTAAAATATTTTATTATACATAATATATTGAAAATACATAACAAATTATTTAAAAATGTATTCGAGAAACAAAACAACCTCTTCCATTTAAAAAATATATGTTTAATATAATTTCAAACTAGATTTCATAAGAAGATCACAAATTTGAAGAGAGTGTATGTCAGTTATTTTCGTCCACAACCACTATGTTCTTAGCCTCGTATCTCTTGAGTAGCCACCATATCCTCTATCCGATCATGAATGATAAAAATCCTCATCATCCACTTCAGAATATCCTTACCCTTTATCTCACAAGAAAAAAACATGAAGATATGTGGAGCTGTTAATATTAAGAGGAGTAGGGTGGAAAAGTATCATCTAGTTTCCATATATTAGATGTAGTTTCAATTTTTTCATCCTTCCTGGATGAAAATCCTAAATAAGTCTTCAAGAAATATATTCAAAAATTAATTATCTATGTACCATAAAAGATTTAATTAGTTTTTTATCTTTTATAAAGTTAACATTTGGGTTACCATTTTCCTTTTCTCTGTCTGAAGAGACTCTTCAACTTACTCATGTTTTAGGTTCTGAAGGACCATATTAATGATTGAATTTGAATCTAAAATTTATTAAAGAGCCTATTTTTTGAATAATATCTCACCTCTAGCTGAAATAAATGAATATATACAATCATATCTAACTATATGCCTCATTTTATGAGGTGGGATCCATTCTATCATCCAGAATGATTTTCTACACATACTTATTTATTTGGGCCTTAATAATTTTTAATCAGCACTACATCGAGTTAAAAATAATTTATCCCATAAACATATGAAACATAAATATATTAATTAATCAATTCTGATTAATATTTAAAAATTTATGCAGGAAATAGAAATGTGATTGAAAATAGTTGAATTTCTTAAAAAAATTCAAATTCACATTTCAGCTCAAAACTCATCAATATTCCAAAAATGATGAAATTTATAATTAAATGATAAATTGGTAGGGATTACATGATTTACATACAAACGAAAAATAATGGATATATTATCTATATAATTAATCCATCTCAAAATTTAGGTACTTTTTTATTCTTTCATTTTATCATCTCTCTACGGCATTCTTATTGGATAGAGTATCATTATTGTCAAATAATAAGAAATCTCTATCCTCAATGACTAGAAAACCCACTGCCATTATAGTTCTCTAGCATCTATTATTATCCTATATAGAAATTCTTTTCTATGGAACAACCTATTTCATTAGGGGATATGGAATTTTCCAGTACATCAACACTTATATATTTTTATCATCAAATTCATCAATTTCAATCTTTCTCCCACTATCCTTATTACAGATTTTTTCCCTCTAAATAAATATGGAATTCATTATGGTGTATAAATTATTTTTTGGGTGTATTATTGATATTATACCCATTTTTCATTTTTATATCCTATAAATAAAAAATAATGCATTAGGGTGTTGGTTTGTTTGTATAAGTGGCCATAAAAAAACTTTCATCCTCGTACATGGAATATTTACAACCTAGATTTATCTCTCATATATTAATTTATAGAGTATTTTTTTCGTTTTATTATTATATAACTAGTTATATTTGAAAAATTGTATTCATATATCCAAAATGATAATTGGTGATCTGTAGGACTCATCACCAACCTCACCATATCAATAAATGTATAGTTACACCATTCACTAACATCATTCCATTGTGGTGTTAATCACAGAGTGTGTAAAGATAAAATCAGAAACACTATTAACTAATTAATAAAATATTTATTAATGTAGAAAACCATGTAATGATAGAATAAATAATTTTTATTTTTATATATATAAATTATATAGTTATATTAAATATTGACATATTAAGAAATTGTTACAACAAAAGGGAAAATATATTAACATAACTCTTTTCATATATGGTGTTTATTTGAAATATTAATTTATAAATTTTAAAATTTGATTTAGAAATAATTAAATTCATTTTTTAAATCATAAAATTAAAATTATCTCGGGTTAAAATTTTTATATTTTTTAGAAAATATTTATTTTTTAGTGAATAGTGAAAATACAGATTTTTGTAAAAACAAAGTAATCTATTTTAAAAATATTTTGGTAATTTAAAAGTCTCATTACTGTCATAATATAATTTCAAACAACAAAATTTTTATTTCTTTATATTTAATCCTATTATTTTCATCTAAATCAAATTATATGGAATTTGATTTATAAGTTTTTTGTTGGTTTAGAAATGGTATTTTTCGTAAAACTATTTTAAAGTTCAAAGTGCTTCTCTATTTTAGTTAATTACAATAATATATATTTACTATTATTTTAATTTTAATATATATTTTATATATAAATAAATATTAATTTATATTCGTAAAATGATTATTATTAGTCATATAGTTAATATAAAATTATATTTTCCTCAAAAAACACTTCTTAAAAACCCTCTTTTTTGTCAAGTCTCTGGTTTTTTTAAAATTAAATTATTCCAATTTTTTGTATTTTATTTTTTGAAATGTATAAAGTATTTTAAATCAGAATAATTTATATTATCTAATATTTTTCATAGATATTTTTACCATTATTAATAATAAAAATAGATAGAATTAATTACTACGGTTACGGTCAAAAATAGTTTACTGGGTGTTCAACTAAATAGGTAAGGGTTAAAATTATCTAATAAATAGTATAAAAATACATTGTATTGAAATATTTATACCTTTATAGGTATAAGGATTTATATTTTTCTATTTTGGTGACTTTTCAAAGTGAGAAATTTGTGGGCACCATTTTCTTTTTAAAAATTAGAAGTGTGCAACTCACATCACTTATAAAAGGCTCCACCTATCCTCACAAATTCACACCTTTATAAACATTTTATATTTGAGTACCTACCAATATATTTTCATTAATTCAATAACCATGTCAAAAATACCTTATTGTTTCATAAATCTATCCAAGGAAGGATTTATGTGTTTACAGAAGGAGGTTTCACGAAGAAGATGTCTCATACTTAACTAGGAATCTTTATATTATTTCTTCATCCACATCCAAAATATATTTTTAAATCATATATATAATAACACTAGTATATCCCATATAATTATATTTTAATATTTTAATTAAATAACCTAAATTTATCACCTCTTCCATCAAATGTGATGCCAAATCATCATTTGTGTGTATAAAGAACAACTGCCTCATGAACTGATGTAATTTTTATCCGTAATCACCACTCATGGATTTTTTTAAACATTGATTTAAAATTTATATATTATATTGTTAAAATATTTATAATTATTATGTTATTATGTCACATTTACCTTTTTACTTTCTATTTTGTGTGGGATATGATAATGTCACTCCTGTGTACGATGAATAACTTCCCCATAAAGCAATGTGACTTATTTTTCACTAACACATTATATGAATGTTAATAAGGATAAATGAAATAAATAAATGTGATAGAAATGAAATAATATTGACTTTCATGACATACTTATAATTCTTAAAATATAATATATCTCATTTTATCTTACACATAAAAATGATAACGTCATTTGTGTATTTGTAGACTACATCATCAGCGAAGCGATGTGATTATTTATTAGTAACCACATCAATATAATTGTTTATATAAGTATAGTTAATGAAATAATATGATATACATAACATTATGATAATTATATAAAGATAAAATATTACATACCACCTTTCTATAATGATCGTTGAGAAAATAAAATGTTACTCATGTGTGAATAGGCCTACCATATCCATGATTGTAACATAGTTATTTTTTCATAACAATTATTCAAGAATGGATTTAAAATATAATTTATGTATAAATATGATAAATATATCATTATAAATATTTTGGATGTATTGAAATAATGAACTCTTGGACCAATATTCAACCAACAGAATTAATTTTGACATATGTGCCAAATTTATTCGAAACATTTGATGTCAACATTAATGATTATGTGATTGTATATGAAATGGTAATAAGTTAATTAAGATAAGTAATAAACCTAACCTTTTTTCATAATAAATTAAATAATTATTATTAGTTTATTTTTAAGGAATATTAATAATGAATGTGATTAATTGAAGTCAAGGTAAGGGACATCAACTCAATTTCCTTTCATTAACAAACATTTTGATGTTAAGTACCATATTAATTTACAAGGTTTATATGTATCCCCTTGTAAATTTTAAATCTAAATGTTTCTATTATAATTATATTTAATTTTTTTTAAGGATTTTCATTCATGGGGAAAATGATTCAAATATTTTCAAAGTGTTATATGGATTTTCTTTTAAAAATATCATTTAATATTTTCCCTCTAACTACCTTTTCTTCCATGTCCACGTATTTAAAATTATATAACCATTGAAATGAGAGTTTCATAAAATAAATTTATGTATTTCATTTAGTTTTTGTGAAAAAATGAATCTTTTTATGAAATTTTTGACATTATTTTCAAATAATAAAAGGAATTTTTTATTTTAATGTATACAGTGAAAAACAAATTTTCTCGCCACCATAACCATTATTTGAGTGTCAGTTTCCTTTACAAACATTAATGATTTCCTTAAATAAAAAATCACCTCTGGGTTTTATAGGTGTTTTCGTATTATAACTGGTTTTTAAAATAATTTTTTTTTGAATTGAAAATATTTTATTAAAAATAAAATTGTATTTTTCTTTTGAAAATGTGTTTTTAAGATACATTTCTATTTATATATATAAAAATGAGTTTTGTATGGTTTAAAAATATATTTTCATATTTTCTATGAAAAAACATTAATCGTAGATATTTATGTTCATGATTTGGTCATTGGACATTTTTTTGAAAAATTAATCCCCATTATAGGTCATGGGTGAGCCTATTACTGCTTATATGACCGGTACAACCATCTAACATTCTAATGCATTGGGTAATGATTATTCTCTTGGGAAAAATATATTATAATATGGTCATATAGTCATTCAAATTTTAAATGGTTCTATATGGATTTTATAAGGGTTATATGAGATTATATCCCAATGAACCTACAAAAATTATTTATGTTTTCTAATGAGTTTTCATGAAAATAGTTTGCTTTATAAAGGCAAGATAATAATTTTTTATGAAAAATGATTCCCCTATTTATAAACAATTATTATTTTAATAAAATATTTTTTTCTTGGGATTTAATATTATTTGTTTTGCTAACATGATTCTTGTTTTAATATCCCTTACTAATTATTTTATGCTCATCGCACATTTTTTTATATTTTTCTCATAGAGTTTAATAATGGGTTAAGGTAAATAATAAGTCAAAATTAATGAACATTTTTCTTGAAATTCATTGACTTTTTATTTTTAAAGATATATATATATAGTAAAATTGGTATTAATTAGAATTTCCCACATTGTAATTTGATGGGTTTTTGTATGAGTTATGACTTAATTATCTACAAATTTATACCTAAAAAGGTCTACAAATATAAGAAAATGATATATTAGCATAATATTTTAGATTAACTTATTTATAAGGCTTGGTAATTATAGATTATATAAGAGGATGGTTTACTAAAATTTAGATGTTTAGATAATATTAATAACATTCTCTTAAAAAAAATTTATTTATGTTTAATTTGAAATGATATATAATTTTAAGATTACCAAGTTGATTCATATAAAAATGTATATTATGAAAGGTTTTTTATATGGAAATATTGAACTTTTATTTTGAAGGAACATATAATAAAATTTTATTTCTTATCAGCATCCCAATATGGTTGTAATTTTAAAATAATATATATTTATATTGATTTATTAGTTGACACAAAATATAAATTTTTGCGGGATCTATGCTAAAGAGGAACTCGATCTACCATGATGGTATATATCTATAGTTGAGAATTTAATAAGGAAACATCCGACACAATTTAATGGATCATCTTACCTTGCGGTAGTAAAAGGATGGTCAATTCTATGGAAATGATATATGAATTCATGGGATTTTTATAACATCAAATGGTAACACTTTCCATTTATCATTTTGAATGCTAAGAGGGTCTATAGTTGTCTTTTTTAAGAATACCTGAGAAGTAGATTATACAGTTTCCATGGGATGGGAATCACTTAAGTTAAATTAACATCAAAAATATTTCACCAATTTTTAGAATCATGATGGAAAAAATAGTTCATATAATTTAGGTAAGAATATGAATAGTTTTTTGGAAATATTGGCATACAACTTTATAAGACAGTCTAAGGAAACAATTGATTTTTTTCAGTATATTGATAATAATATTAATGTATTTTAATTAGTATTTAAACAAATTATATGACTATATTTGGATGAATAAAAATTAAAATACTATAATAAAGTTATTGATTGTGCTAAAATAATTTGAGATAGTGTTTTCTGACAATTATTTTCATCCTGATGAAGAAATTAAGAAACTTTCTATATTGTAGTAATGGGGAAAATGGCATTAAAAAATCGTGAGATAACAAAATGAATTTATCATCTTGTGGTATGTGTGGAAAAAAATAACCTTATATAATGTCTTATGAAATCATGGAAGTGTTACCGATGTGGAAATATTGGGTATCTGGCCTATGAATACATGTAAAATAATACTGAACAATGTAAAAAATAGGTAAAATATATCCATACAAATGTTATTTAATTTACTTTTAATCTATTGGGTCATTTTGTAAATGTGTTTCTAAAGTTAATAACCTGAGCTTTAAATTATCATGTTTGAAAGAAAAAATTTTCTTGTAAAATATTTTTCTACTAATATGGTTGGTGTTGAGAAATCAGAAAATGTTGTGATAGGCATTTTACTTTTATATTCAAACAATATCAATACCCTTCTAGAATCATGATCATTTCATTCTATAATTTCAATGAAATTTTCATGTGAATTGCGAATATAAGCTCTTGAATCTAATATATATCATTTTTTAAAATTAATGGGTAAAAGTGTAAAAGTAATATCAATTTATTAGAATCATTCTATTGTTATTAGTAGGATGCTCGTTCCTACCAATATTATTGAAGTTACTATAATAGTGTTTGTTATTATTTTGGATATAGATTGTATTTCAGTTCATCATGCTAATATGGATGTAGTACCCAAAATTATTTATTCAATGAAATCCTGACTTTGATATCATATCATTAGTATGATAAAATTATTAAATATGGAAGTGAATGTTTTCAAGATCACATTTTTTTAAAGAAAGAAACTGTCCAAATTAGTGATGTTCTAGAAATGAATGAATACATTGATGTATTTACTAATTTATTTCATAATATTATTGTAAGAACCTGGTTTTTGATATGAAAGTCTTTGGAATATTCTTGATGATATTCCAGAGCAGCGCCTTCAGAAGGCGTGCGATTCCGGGCCCCGGAGTGGCCAGAATTAAATGTTCAGCGCGTTCACACTGGAAATGCTAAATAAATGCAATAACTCCTAAACGGAGATCCGGATTAGGGATCCGAGTGTACGGATTGGTCCGGAATGGTGTTTTTAACCTAGGAGAGACATAAAAGTTGTCGACACGGGACGTTTGGACCCCTCGCCCGCTTCTGGAACGTTAGACGGATTAATTTATTTATTTATTTATTTATTTATTTATTTATTGGCGAAACGCAAGTATATCTTAAATGGTAGCTCGGATTGGAAAACCGAGGGCACCGTTGAGTTCGGAGCGTGCCGTTTACCCTAGGAGGGGTATATGTTTCGCGGGCGCGGGCCGTTTGCGAAAAATGGTCCCAGGGGCGTTTTCGTAATTTGGCGGCCCCGGGCGCTAAGTTTAATAACTTTTGAACGGGGTCTAGGATTAAAATTCCGAGACCACCGTTGTGCTCGAAAGGTCGTGTTTACCCCATGGACGCCCTCATTTTTTTCTGCTTCGAGAGCGGGGTCGGGGCGTGCTGGGTGGGGGTGTTTAAGCGTTATTACTTAAACGCACCCCTCCCCCTTCTTCCCCTCTTCATCCTCACAACCTCCCCCCTTCCCTCTTCCATTCTGGAGAGCTCTGGCGAGGCGATCTCTGGCGAGGCAAGCTCCGACGAGGCGAGCTCTGGCGAGGCGATCTCCGGCGAGGTGGCTCCGGCGAGACGGTGGCGCGCGGCGGATCGCGCGGGAAGCGCCGGGCGAAGCCCAACGAGGTAGGCGGATTTGAGTTTTCCTCCCCTTCCTTGTTTCAATCCTTATTTACACTAAATCCCACCGATGGATCGTCGAAAAAAGCTCGTAGATGCGTAGATCCCATCCCGAGATTTCTGGAAAGCTATCCGGATAGAAAATTCGACCACCGGATCGTTTCCGGTGGTCCTTGGAAGTCTTCTGGCCATCAGGCCGGTTTCCGGCGAGTGCCGAAGGCGGCGGTGGCGGCGGGGGGCGGAGCGCGGCGCATCAGGGCGGTCGGTCGGGCTTCCGGGAGGCGGCGGCGGCGGCTGTCGGAAGCCGGCGCGGCGCCGGCCGTGGGCGCCGGCTGCGGGAGCCGGCGAGAGGAGAGCCGGGGTTGCGTTGTGCGACCCCGCGGCTGGGCAGAGACCTGCGCGACGCGGGTCTCCGCGTGGAAAGGCCGACCGGCCTGTCGGCCGGTCGGTGGACGCGGCGCGGGCAGTGTGATCCGCGGGAGGCGGCTGGGCCGCCGTCCCGGTGGGCCGGCCGGAGCGGGCCGGCTCAAGTGGAGCGGACCGGCCGGACCGGGCCGGTCCGGCCGAAGAGGGTCCCCCCCTCTCTTCCTTTTAAATTTTCAGACGCCCGTATTTCCGGCTACGGTCGTCCGTTTTGTGAGCCGTCTGCGGCAGCACGGAGCTTGCGTCGAGGGGAATGTTTTGCGATGGTTTTGGGAAATTTTAATTCCCGAAACTAGGGGCCCCTGAGGTGCGACGCGTCCTTAAGTGGACGAGCGTTTTTCCGGGATTCTTGTTTTGGACGGCGCGGACGCATCCGACGTCCGTTTTGAGTGTCGTCAGTTGCGTTGGGACCCTGGCGTCGAGGCGGAGGTTTGCAGGGTGGTTTCAGGCGTTGAGGCCGGAGTTGAGGCACGGGCCCCACGGCCCATCTTTTGAGCTGCGGGCAGCGTTTCCCGACTTTTTCACCGGACGTCCGTTCGGGGCGTGCGAGCAGTCGATATTGGATGTTTTTCCGAGGGGATTGCAGTGGTGCAATCCGCCCGCCCTAATTTAGCACGATGGTGCGGGGCCCACGAGGGCCGTTTCGGGAGTTGACGGTGATTTCCAGCTTTATCACCGGGTGACTGTTTTGGACAAGTGAAAAGTCCATCTTGTGTGCTTTTTCGAGAGGATCGCAGCGGTGCGATCCGTTCGTTGAGTTTCGGGACCGGGTTGCGGGTCCCACGTGGCACCGCTCGTGTGCGGTGTGTCGGAACACATCTTTTTCTCTGGGTACCCGTTCCACGCAAGTAAGCAGTCAATTTGACGTGCTTTTCCGAGAGCTTTGCGATGGTGCAGTCCGCCCGACCTCTTTCGGAGATGTGGTGTGGGTCCCACCCGACCGGGCTACGGTGAATAGTACTTTTTTCACTAGGTGGCCGTTTTGGGTGATTGAGTAGTCAATCCAGTGTGTTTTCCTGAGGGGATCGCAGTGGCATGATCTGTTGGTTCAGTTTTGGGATTCTAGGGTGGGCCCCACACGAGTTTGGTTACGGTGAATAGTGCCTTTTTCACCGGTTGACCTTTTCAGGCGAGTGAGTAGTCTAACTCGCGTGTTTTTCCGCAAGGATTACAACGGTGTGATCCGTTTGGCTGTACGGAGCCTCTTGCGTGACCTTGTTAAATGTGGAAGCATGGAAGGTGCTCTAGTGGTGGTTCACCCTACCTTGTTTGTAGTGGGCCTGTGGCGTGCGATCACGCACTCTTGGGAGAGTGACGTATATGGTTCACGAGATGTGGTTGGTCGTGCCTGGTCCTTTTGAGGTGGATTTGTTACGTCACGCCTTCGCTCTGACGTTGGGTGACGTGTGCACGATAGCCTATGGGCTGGAACGAGGAATACTCTGGGAGTATACGAGAGCGCTTGGAGGTACGTGTGGTTTGTACCTGAGTCTTTTGTGCGCTCAGTTGGGGTTGACTTGGGGCCACACGTCGTGTGGGCCCTACGTGCGTGCCGTGTTCTTCTTGGTGTACTTGGACCTCTCGCGGCGTAGAGGGTCCCTTTGTGCTCTTTTGTTTGGCTAGCAGGGTGGAGTTTATTTCCCCTGGCTTTGTGTGTTGGTTTGACCAGTAGGGTTGAGTGGTCTCCCACTGGTTTCATCCTTGATGGATTGGCCGGTAGCGGTGCTAGCCACCCAGTGCTGGGGCAGACGCTACACCGCTTTTGGGAGAGTTGTTCTGGAGTTGGGTGGTTGCGTGACACCCAATCCGTGTTCGGTCGGCCAGTGTTGTACCCTCTAGTGGATGTTGCCAGAGCAGTTATGAGTTTTACCCTCCAGTGGGGCTGGGCAGTGGGTTACTAATCGGATTCTAGGGTCTACCCTCCGGCATAGACTGGGCAGTGGGTCACCTGACACTTTTAGGGTCTACCCTCCTGCAGAGACTGGGCAGTGGGTTGCTTGATGCACTTAGGGTCTACCCTTCGGCAGAGACTGGGTAGTGGGTCACCCGATGACCTCTTAGGTCCTACCCTCTAGCAGGGCTGGGCAGTGGGTCACCCGTCGTCTAGTTCCAGGTCTACCCTCCAGCAAGGCTGGGCAGTGGGTCGCCTGTCGACTTATTCCAGGTCTACCCTCCAGCGGGGCTGGGCAGTGGGTCGCCTGATGATGTATTAGGGTTTACCCTCCAGCAGGGCTGGGCAGTGGGTCCCCCGATATCTGAATATGGTTTACCCTCCAGCGGGACTGGGTAGTGGGTTGCCTGACGATGTATTAGGGTTTACCCTCCAACAAGGCTGGGCAGTGGGTCACCCGACATTTGTTTATGAATTACCCTCCAGCGGGGCTAGGTAGTGGGACAATTGTTAGCATTCCAGACTTAGTCCTCTTGACTAGGCTAGACTGTGGCTTTCCTCTGTGATTACCGGAGCGGGACCCTTGGTTGTGCGGGTCAGTGTTGTGACGGCTTGACTTTGAGGAGACCTCTCGACTGCGGGGCAGTGACGAGGTGTGGTTTGACTTTCCTAGTACTCTCAAGTACGAGGGGCGCTTTCCCCACCGAGACGCGTTCTTGTGATGCGATCTAAAACTATGCGGGAGAGTCAGTGCCGCCCAAAATGGATAGTATCAAGGTGTGGTGACTGAGCCCCTTGGATTGCGGTTCAGGGCAGGCATGCGGGATGCCGGGCATCGATGGTTATGTCTGGGACCATTGGCGACTCACATTTCTTGGGCTGAGCTACAGGAAGGAGATCCCCTTACGAGCTTGTTCTGGCTTCTTGGCAGAGCATATATGTGTATTTACCTCGTACGAGTACCCACTTCTTGGGTTTGGTTACTCTACTTCCAGGCGAGGAAAAGACGCGCGGGGTATGCCACATGCTTTCCGTGTCTAGATTCTCGGGGCTGGATGAGTCTACTCTCCTACTATAGGAACCGAAGACTCGACGAGAAGTTCATCTTCTCACTGTTTCCAGCTCCTTGTGCCTCGACGAGTCTACATCCTTTCTCTTGTTGGGTTGAGCTGGACTCTTTACTGTACTCTCTGTTGTACCCCCTTTACTTTCCCATTTGCTCTACTGCTCACCCTTTGGTACCTCCTTTTGTTGCTCCCTCGAGCCTTCGGGGTATCCTACTGAGTATTTTTATACTCACCCCTACTTGGGCTTTGCCCGCACTTGGTGTGCCCTTGCAGATGACGGACAGGTCGAGCATGACTTCAGTGGAGAGTAGGAGCTTGGGAGCTTGGACCCCGTGCGGTGGTCGTAGTCGGGTTCCAGGTGGGAGACCTGTCAGCTGTTTTTTTTGTTTACCTGTTGCCGGGTTGTGGCACTTTTTGGTTGGGCGCGTGTTTTGCCCTTTTTCTTTTCAGCTTGTACTTTGTGCTTGTAGTGGTCGATGCACTTTGTGGGTTATATTTATAGCAGTTTCCCTTTCCTTTTCTTTTCTTGTATTTACTTTTACTCTACACTTTTTCATTGATTTTGTTGCGTGTGTGTGTACAGGTCCTTAGGCAAAGGCCTCCCAAAGTTATTGTGCCTTCGGCACTGGTCGTCAGCCCCTGGCCTGTGAAGGCAGGCTTAGGGTAGTTGCAGCTCGAGCCCGGGTAGGGTCGGGTCGTGACAAAGTAGTATCAGAGGTGGTTCGTTCCTTGGGACATTGTGCGGACATCCCTAAAAGAGGAATTGGTTGGGATATAGGGCAACAGTGTTAACGTGTCTTGAGAGCGGCTCTCGGGCCAGGGAGTCCTGTGATGATGCGGCGGCCGACGTATCCATTCAGCAGGACCTTGATAACCCGCTTGTCGACTCGGCATGTTGAGACACTTGTTGCAGGGAAATTGGTTTGTGCATCACATAGGACTGAGTCTTGAATGTCCTTCTTGAGTCATCTCCCCATCGTTGATGTTGTGGTATATACATATATGCTCATCTGACCGCGGCACTCCTTGATAATATTCAGGATGTCTCCGCGAAGACAGCCAGCCAAGATACCAGCTTGGGTTCGTGACGACGACCCTGTGAGATACGAGGCCACAGTCCAGGACCCATCATGCGAGCCCTTTCTCCGGGTGGTCCGGTAGCATCACCCCCACCTGTTGAGTAGCAGGTAGTTTCAGCAGAGCAGGCTGAGTTTGAGCGCACTTTGAGCGCGCTCTGTGAGTTCCAGAGGCAGAGACCACTGACGTTCAGTGGTGAGCCAGACCCTCAGGCAGCAGAGGTTTGGTTAGAGACAGTGGTTTGCCTTTCCAGGCTTGTGCAAACGCCGATAGATCAGAGAGTGGCTTTGGCAGCCACCCTCTTTCGTGGAGCAGCTTAGCGTTGGTGGAGTCTGGTGACTCAGTTTCTTGACGAGTCGTCGTTTTTGTTGGACGACCTTCAGTTGTTGCTCCGTGAGGAGTTTTTCCCCTCCTTCTTGCACTCTATTCGGATTCAGGAGCTCCTGTAGTTTCAGCGGGGAGGGATGACGCTGGCCGAGTACGCGGCTAGTTTTGTAGACCGTGCCCGCTTTTACCCAGACTTGGTCCATGAAGACAACTTCCGAGCGCGGAAGTCTGAGCAGGGTCTCCACCGAGAGATTCTTGCTTTCTTAGTACCCTTGGGCATTTCCACATATGTCAGGGTCCTAGAGAAGGCGCTGGTGACAGAGGGCTCATGTCATGTTTTGCGGTTGGTAGTGGCAGTGGGCGCAATGGAGCCGGGACGTTTATTGTAGCTAGCAGGCGCTGGAGGACAGGACCTCAATGCAGGAGGCCTTCCCACAGCCGGTTTCGGAGACGTGGTCGTATACCACTGTGGCGAAAAGGCGCAGTGCCTCAGCCGAGCATGCCCTTCCGTGAGTGGATCCCGGGCCGTGGTCATACACCACAGTGGCGCCGGAGGGCAACAGGGCAGCCCAGAGAGCGCCGGTGCTATGCTTGTGATGGGAGAGGTCACTTGGCATGAGACTGCCCGACCCGGGTTGCTGAGAGCTTCGGACAGACAGCAGGCGCACCACCACGGCAGAGGCAGCGCCGTGATCAGAGTAGTGTCCAGAGAGGTGGTGCTAGTAGAGGAGCGGGAGAAGCTGGAGGTGGGGGACGATGTTACGAGATCTCCCCATCACCACTAGGCGGTCCACGTTAGGCTCCGAGAGCTGATGGTTGGGACCGCGGGCAGCCGTGAGCTTTGGATGTCTATGATCCTGTAGAGCATGGGATGGTGAGAGGTACCCCTTGCGACTCTTCTACTTTTTGCAGTAGAATTGTTGGGCTCTACGTGTGAAAGGCATTTCTCCCTGCTCCTTATTTGAGGTGTTACCAGGGTGATGAAGGGCGTCGGGTGTGACCCTGTGTTGGTAAGGAAAAAGGCGTGAGACCTTTTCCTTTAGTGTATGGTGTTGACTCTTTCTCCTTTTGAGCATGTAAGAGAACATCGACTGTGGAGCCTCTAGCGTGACCGGATATCCTTGGGTGTTTCACCATATGGATATTCTGAAGGAGGGAATCAATGGGCCTTGTCCAAGGTGCGGGCGGTGATTCCAGTCGCGGTGTGCGACGTCGAGGTTTGACCGGGGAGGTGAGCTACCCCCGAGGGCCTTCGGGCCGTTTGAGACCATGAAAAGGGATGACGAGGTACCCTACCGCCTTGCCCTAACCCCAAATTTTGGAGTGGGTGCACGACATCGACAAGGGCCGACTTCGCGTGAACAGATCAATCCATTGGTTTGTGTGCGGTGACGCAGAGCCGTGTGTGGGTTCTTCTGGGTATGGGAAAGCCAGGTGGGGGCTTAGTACCCTGTGTTGCTCCCTAGTTTTGCTTTTCGAGGACGAAAATCTTGAAGGATGGAATGATGTAAGAACCAAGTTTTTGCTACGAAAGGCTTTGTAATATTCTTGATGATATTCCAGAGCAGCGCCTTCAGACGGCGTGCGATTCCGGGCCCAGGAGTGGCCGGAATTAAATTTTCAGCGCGTTCACACTGGAAATGCTAAAGAAATGAAATAACTCCTAAACGGAGTTCTGGATCAGGTATCCTAGTGTATGGATAGGTCAGGAATGGGGTGTTAACCCTAGAAGAGACATAAAAGTTGTCGTCACGGGACGTTTGGACCCCTCGCCCGCTTCTGGAACGTTAAACGGATTAATTAATTTATTTATTTATTCTTTTATTGGAGAAACGCAAGTATCTCTTATACGGTAGCTCGGATTGGAAAACCAAGGGCACCGTTGAGTTCAGAGCGTGCCGTTTACCCAAGGAGGGGTATAAGTTTCGTGGGTGCGGGCCGTTTGCGAAAAATGTTCTCAGGGGCGTTTTCGTAATTTGGTGGCCTCGTGCTCTAAGTTTAATAACTTTTGAATGGGGTCTCGGATTAAAATTCTGAGACCACCGTTGTCCTCGGCAGGTCATGTTTACCCCAGGGACGCCCTCCTTTTTGTCTGCTTCGAGAGCGGGGTCGGGGGCGTGTCGGGCGGGGGTGTTTAAGTGTTATTACTTAAACGCACCCCTCCCCCTTCTTCCCCTCTTCTTCCTCACAACCTTCCCCCTTCCCTCCTCCATTCCGGCGAGCTCTGGCGAGGTGAGCTCCGGCGAGGTGAGCTCCGGCGAGGCGAGCTCCGGCGAGGCGAGCTCCGGCAAGGTGGCTCCGGCGAGACGGTGCGGCGCGGCGGATCGCGCGGGAAGCGCCGGGCGAAGCCCAACGAGGTAGGCGGATTTGAGTTTTCCTTCCTCCCTTCCCTGTTTTAATCCTTATTTACGCTCAATCCCACAAATGGATTGTTGAACAAATCCTGTAGATGCATATATCCCGTCCCGAGGTTTCCGGAAAGCTATCCGGATCGAAAATTCGACCACCGGATCGTTTCCGGTGGTCCTTGGAAGTTTTCCGGCCATGAGGCCGGTTTCCGGCGAGTGCCGAAGGCGGCGGCGGCGGCGCGGGGCGGAGTGCGGCGCAGCAGGGCGGTCAGTCGGGCTTCCGGGAGGCGGCGGCGGCGGCGTTCGGCGGTGGCTGTCGGAAGCCGGGCGCGGCGCCGGCCGCGGGCGCCGGCTGCGGGAGCCGGCGAGAGGAGAGCCGGGGTCGCGCTGTGCGACCCCGCGTCTGGGCAGAGACCCGCGCGACGCGGGTCTACGCGTGGAATGGCCGACCGTCCGACAGCGCGTTGCGGGCGGTGTGATCCGCGGGAGGCGGTTGGGCCGCCATCCCGGCGGGCTGGCCGGAGCGGGCCGGCTCGAGCGGAGCGGACCTTCTGAAGAGGGTCCCCCCCTCTCTTCCTTTTAAATTTTCGGATGCCAGTATTTCGGGCTACGAGCATCCGTTTTGCGAGCCGTCTGCGGAAGTGTGGAGCTTGCATCGAGGGGAATGTTTTGAGATGGTTTCGGGAAATTTTAATTCCCGAAACAAGGGGCCGCTGAGGCGCGACGCGTCCTTAAGTGGACGAGCGTTTTTTCGGGATTCTTGTTTTGGACGGCGCGGACGCATCCGACGTCCGTTTTGAGCACCGTCAGTTGCGTTGGGACCCGGGCGTTGAGGCGGAGGTTTCCAGGGTGGTTTCAGGCGTTGAGGCCGGAGTTGAGGCACGGGCCCCATGGGCCATCTTTTGTGATGCAGGCAGCGTTTCCCGACTTTTTCACCGGACGTCCGTTCGGGGAGTGCGAGCAGTCGATTTTGGATGTTTTTCCGAGGGGATTGCAGTGGTGCAATTCGCCCGCCCTAATTCGGCACGATGGTGCGGGGCCCACGAGGGGCGTTTGAGGAGTTGACTGTGATTTCCAGCTTTATCACCGGGTGACTATTTTGGACAAGTGAATAGTCCATCTTGTGTGATTTTTCGAGAGGATCGCAGCGGTGCGATCCGTTCATTGAGTTTCGGGACCGGGTTGATGGTCCCACGTGGCGCCACTCGTGTGCGGTGTGCCGGAACACATCTTTTTCTCCGGGTACCCATTCCATGCAAGTAAGCAGTCAATTTGACGTGCTTTTCCGAGAGCTTTGCGATGGTGCAGTCCGCCCGACCTCTTTCGGAGATGTGGTGTGGGTCCCACCCGACCGGGCTATGGTGAATAGTACCTTTTTCACCGGGTGGCCGTTTTGGGTGATTGAGTAGTCAATCCCGTGTGTTTTTTCGAGGGGATCGCTGTGGCGTGATCCATTGGTTCAATTTTGGGATTCTGGGGTGGGCCCCACACGAGTTTGTTTACAGTGAATAGTACCTTTTTCACTGGTTGACCGTTTCGGGCAAGTGAGTAGTCTAACTCGCGTGTTTTTCCGCAAGGATTACAACGGTGTGATCCGTTTGATTATACGGAGCCTCTTGTGTGACCTTGTTAAATGTGGAAGCATGGAAGGTGCTCTAGTGGTGGTTCGCCCTACCTTGTTTGTAGCAGACCCTAGGCGTGCGATCGCGCACTCTTGGGAGAGTGACGTATATGGTTCACGAGATGTGGTTGGTCGTGCCTGGGCCATTTGAGGTGGAGTTGTTACGTCACGCCTTCGCGCTGACGTTGGGTGCCGTGTACACGATAGCCTAGGGGCTGGAACGAGGTATACTCTGGGAGTATACGAGAGTGCTTGGAGGTATGTGTGGTTTGTACCTGAGACGTTTGTGCGCTCAGTTGGGGTTGACTTGGGGCCACACATCGTGTGGGCCCCACGTGTGTGTTGTGTTCTGCTTGGCGTACTTGGACCTCTCGCGGCGTAGAGGGTCCCTTTGTGCTCTTTTGTTTGGCTAGCAGGGTGGAGTTTATTTCCCCTGGCCTTTTGCATTGGTTTGACCAGTAGGGTTGAGTGGTCTCCCCCTGGTTTCGTCCTTGATGGATTGGCCGGTAGCAGTGCTAGCCACCCAGTGCTGGGGCAGACGCTGCACCTCTTTTGGGAGAGCTGTTCTGGAGTTGGGTGGTTATGCGACACCCACTCCGTGTTCGGTCGTCCAGTGTTGTACCCTCCAGTGGATGTGGCCAGAGTAGTTATGAGTTTTACCCTCCAGCGGGGCTGGGCAGTGGGTTACTCATCGGATTCTAGGTTCTACCCTCCGGCAGAGACTGGGCAGTGGGTCACCCGACACTTTTAGGGTCTACCCTCCAGCAGAGACTGGGCAGTGGGTCGCCCGATGCACTTATGGTCTACTCTCCGGCAGAGACTGGGTAGTTGGTCACCCGACGACTTCTTAGGGCCTACCCTCCAGCAGGGCTGGGCAGTGGGTCGCCCGTCGTCTAGTTCCAGGTCTACCCTCCAACAAGGCTGGGCAGTGGGTCGCCTATCGACTTATTCCTGGTCTACCCTCCAGCGGGGCTGGGGAGTGGGTCGCCTGATGATGTATTAGGGTTTACCCTCCAGCAGGGCTGGGTAGTGGGTCACCCGATATCTGAATATGGTTTACCCTCTAGCGGGGCTGGGTAGTGGGTCGCCTGACGATGTAATAGGGTTTACCCTCCAACAGGGTTGGGCAGTGGGTCACCCGACATTTGGTTATGAATTACCCTCCAGCGGGGCTGGGCAGTGGGACACTTGTTAGCATTCCAGACACAGTACTCTCGACTAGGCTAGTCTGTGGCTTTCCTCCGTGATTACTGGAGCGGGACCCTTGGTTGTGCGGGGCAGTGTTGTGACAGCTTGACTTTGAGGAGACCTCTGACTGTGGGGTAGTGACGAGGTGTGGTTTGACTTTCCTAGAACTCTCAAGTACGAGGGGCGCTTTCCCCACCGAGACGCGTTCTTGCGACGCGATCTAAAACCATGCGGGCGAGTCGGTGCCGCCCAAAGTGGATAGTATCAAGGTGCGGTGACTCATCCCCTTGGATTGTGGTTCAGGGCAGATGTGCGGGATGCTGGGCATCGATGGTTATGTCTGGGACTATTGGTGACTCACATTTCTTGGGCTGAGCTACGAGACAGAGATCCCCTTACGAGCTTGTTCAGGCTTCTTGGCAGAGCATATATGTGTATTTACCTCGTACGAGTACCCACTTCTTGGGTTTGGTTACTCTCCTTCCAGGCGAGGCGAAGACGCGCGGGGTATGCCACGTGCTTTCCGTGTCTAGCTTCTCGTGGTTGGACGATTCTACTCTCTTGCTATAGGCAGTGAAGACTCGACGGGAAGTTCATCTTCTCACTGTTTCCAGCTCCTTGTGCCTGGACGAGTCTACTTCCTTTCTCTTATTGGGTTGAGCTGGACTCTTTACTGTACTCTCTGTTGTACCCCCTTTACTTTCCCATTCGCTCTACTGATTACCCTTCGGTACCTCCTTTTGTTTCTCCCTCAAGCCTTCGGGGTATCCTACTGAGTATTTTTATACTCACCCCTGCTTGGGATTTTCCCGCACTTGGTGTGCCCTTGCAGACGATGGACAGGTGGAGCGTGACTTCAGTGGAGCGTAGGAGCTTGGGAGCTTGGACCGCGTGCGGTGGTCGTAGCCGGGTTCTAGGTGGGAGACCCATCAGCTATTTCTTTTGCTTACCTGTTTCCGGGTTGTGGCACTTTTTGGTTGGGTGCGTGTTTTTCCCTTTTTCTTTACAGCTTGGATTTTGTGCTTGTAGTGGTCGATGCACTTTGTGGGTTATATTTATAGCAGTTTCTCTTTCCTTTTCTATGCTTGTCTTTACTTTTACTCTGCACTTTTTCATTGAGTTTTTTGCATGTGTGTGTACAGGTGCTTAGGAAAAAGCCTCCCCGAGTTATTGTGCCTTTGGTGCTGGTCGCCAGCCCCTGGCCTATGGAGGCGGGCTTGGGGTAGTTGTGGCTCGAGCCCGGGTAGGGTCGAGTCGTGACAATTATTCATGATCAAGAGGTTGATTTTACTATTTAATTAGTGACAAATCCCAATCTTATTTCAAAACCATCATATCAAATAGAGTGAATATATCTTTTAGAATTGAAAAATAAATTTTAATAGTTTCAAGACAATGGATTCATTTGACTTATAACTTTACCATTGGGTGCACCTATTTTTTATGTTAAAAATAAATATGGTTTTATGGGAGTATGATTTGACTATAGAGCCTTGAATAGTATCACTAACATAAAAAATATCATTTTCTTCATATCGTTGACTTGTTTGATCAGATTGTGGGAGCTCCGTATTTTTTAATGGTATATTTGAGGTTGTGGTACCATGAACTTAAGGTAAAATATTATGAAAATTCCAAGATAATATTTTGGACTAGATATGGGAATTATGAGTTTTTGGATATGACCTTTGGGTTTTCTATTTAACATATTAAATTTATTTCCCACATAACTTTATTTATCAATGAGTTCTTGAATAATTTATTAATTTTGTTTGTTAAAGACATTCTGGTGTATTATAAAGGTCAAGATGAAAATTAAATATTCCTATGTAATGTTTTGAAAACCATAAAATAAAATAAAATATATGGTAAAATTATTAAGTGTGAATTTGGGTTAAAAAATATTCATTCCATGTAAATATTAATTCTAAATATAGAATATATATTAAACCTTTTAAAATACATTGTTTATGATTGTCCTAGACCAATAAGTGTCATATAGTTTTATAGTTTCATGGATTAGTGTGTTACTACTGATGGTTTCTTGAAATCATTCATTATTTGTCTTATACCGACCCAACCCTAGAAACCCGAGATCTGGTGTCTTCTAAAAATTATATTATTATGATTACAAGGAATCAAATCACAAAGGACCGGTAGTTTAGAATTCTAGGTAACTAGATACATGCATCAGGCATGAATTAAAATTAATAAACTAATTACAACAGAATTGTTTTCCTTTCTAAATGAATTTTTTTTGTTATTATATTCCATATATTATATCCATGAACAATATTCATAGTATACTTCTTATAATCATATGGAAAGGAAACATAATATGAGACATCTCAAATACTATGTAAGGTAAAAAAAATATAGTGGAAATAATAATGAATCGATTAGAATAATAATTATGGCATGGTAAATAACTGAAAACAAATACCATGTAATCAAAAAACATTGATGTAAGTGAATAAACAATATGGAATAGTAATAAATCGAAACAAATGACATTTAAATAACTATATAATTTAAAATCAACACGGTAAGTTAAGAATCTAAAAAACATTCTTTTTAATAAATGACATGAAAATTAAATCCATCCATGGAAATTTTGACACAAAATCTCATGGATGAATAACAACTAAAACTAAATGAGGAAAAATCATGATTATTGTATTCCATGTTTTCTAGGTACATGTAAGCTTTCCTCCTATGACCTTTCACCAGACGGTTCACAACATATCGGGTAAAAACCCATCTAAAGAGGTTACCCATATTACTCGTCCCATGAGAGTATGGATTCATTCCGAGGATAACTATAATTAAAACCCACCCATGTTGTAAAAGTCCTATACATTACTTTGATATGGAATAATCTCATTAATAATGTGCCTTATCAAATATCTATATTGAGTAAGAGAAATGGATTTACCAATTTTTACCCAAATAATCTAATAAAATTCAATGTGAACACCATATAGAAAAATGATATATGGTTTCAGAAATGAATATATCCATAAAATATGATATAGTTTATTAGGGGAAATTAAATGTTCAATGATCATAGGAAATTGAATATTTTAAGGGGAAAAAGGAATCAAGGAAGTGAATGTGAAAACTATCCTTTACCAAATCAATAATAATTCCTGAAGAGGAGGATTAAGTATGATATCAATAAAACATACCCCAAGTAGATTAAAATAAAGGGTTTTATTCATTCCTAAATGTAAACATTATAAAAAGATATATTAAAAACATTCTTGAGGAAAATATCATTTTTTTAAAAGACCCTTTTGAAGAACAATTTCATTGAAAAACAATTTAAAAAACAATTTCTCTAAAAATTAACCTTATAAACATGAAAATGAATATATTCAGGAATGATGGTAGGTTAATCCATACATGTTGTACATAGTTAATCGAACGTTTCTTTTTTTTATTAAAAAAAGGTTATAAAAATGATTTGTTTGGAAAGTGACAAAATGATTCCATTTAAAAAAAATTCAAAGAAAAATAGGGTAAAAATGGATTACCAAATAATTTTTTAAACATTTTTGAAAACATTTTAATAAACCATGGTTATTTTAAAAAATAGGTTCTCTGACTAATAGATGAACAATGTTGGGTTTTCTGAAAAACATTTTCTAAAGCATTTTTAGTACTAAAGACTGTTAAAATCGTACTAATACATGAAATGGTCCTGAATAACTATAAGATAAGACAATTACTGTTTTTATTATTAAATTAAAATTTAATTTCCTAGAATTTAAATACCAATTAATTTTAATTATTTATTTTATTGAGGAAAATAATCTTTAAACATTCCAAAGTGTCTCATACCACATTCAATCATTTTAAATCATAAACCACTTGATGGAATAAAATTATATGAAAGTTATAAAGTCATGAGTGTATAGAGGGTAATGAAATCATTTAAACGGGTATTATATATAATGTATCAATGAAATTAGGTTCATAATAACAAATAAGTCTCAGTAGAATGTATATTGAGATGAAATCCCTTACCATGTGTTTTATTTTGGGGGAATTTACATTAACATATTGTATATTAAACTTATGTTAATTATATACTTTCTTAATAAATTTTTTAATCATTAATTTTATTTCATATATTACCATTTCTATACAAATACATAAACAATTATGTTTATGATAGTTATTTTGAAAAAAAATCAGTTTTTGTGCCAAAAACAACTTCTTTAGGTTGACTATGGTAAAAGGGTTCATTATATAACATATGAAGAATAATAATAATTTAACAATTATCATATTTTAATATCAATTAAAATTTTATATAAAATAATTCAATATGGTTATGAAAATTGAATCAACGTTATAATCATAAAGACAGTTGGTCGTACATACGCATGTGTAACATTACCATTTTTCAATGATCATTATGGAAAGAAAGTAAGTAGCATTATGTATTTACATAATTATAATTATATAATAAATAATAAATTATTTATTAATATATAAATTTATAAAGAAATATTTTAATGAAAAAAGAATCACATCAGGTCAAGGAGGCGGCTATCCACACATCCATGAATGACATTTTCACTTTTTAATTGTGTGAAAGGGTAATAAAAATGATATATATATATATATATATATTATATTTATAGAAAGTTAATTATGTAATTAATATAATATATATGTTTTTATTTTACATATATTTAATTAATCCATCATTTATAGGTTTCATTCATTATGTTATCAAATCACATCGCATTGAGGGGGTGGTAGTCCACTTTTCCACAAATGATTTTATTGTTTTTATAAAAATTAAAGGTCTACGGTTATGGATTAAAAAGAATTAATGAAGAATAAATACATAATAAATATCATATATAACATACATTATCATATTTTCCATCATATTTTACACTATGAGAGATGGTAAAGGAGAAATGAACAGTGATCGTATAGTGAGGCAGTAGTTCTCTATACATAGAAATTGTATATTAATAACACATTAGATGGAGTTGTGTGTAAGTTTATGTATATATAATAATATTAAAATATAATGGTATATATTTTATACATTTTTTATGTAACAATTTAATAATAAGATTATGTGGGTGGGATTATAAAATTAAAGAAAATAGATCGTCGGAAAATGTTGCATTCTTATCATGTAACTTCTTTTGGTTTATACCAAAGGGCTTATATTGAATGATTTATCCACAAAGGGACAATTAATAATTTAGGGGAGGTATATGGGGAATATATTTATGCATATCATGTAAGAACCTAAGTGGTTGTATAGGTTTGAGGAATGTATATAAATGGTGGCTTTTATAGTGGAGGAGGAGTGGACCTTTTGTAATGTTATGAGAGTAGAATTCCTATGACATTTATGATAATTCATGTGGATCCAATAATTGTACGAATTAGTTCCATGATTTCATTGGATTTATATATTGTAATCCATTAGATATTTTACGACTTTATAGGTCATTGTTTACCTTAATCATAAGGGTTAGTCGCTTATTAAGTTTAATATAACCTTAATAGTTGAAATTAAGTTTAATCAATTTCACTAATATTAATTGTAAAAAACAAATTATCTCTTAATAGAAATTATAAATTTTTATGATTTCAAATATGAAATCTATTTTTCCAAATTCTAATCATATAATTGTCATAAATTGATTTAAATTTAGTCCTGTTTGTGGGACGACATTGTGGGGGTTTAAAGTAAAAAATGGATGAATGTTTATTATGTTTTTTATAACCAATTTCAAAGTGAAATTGACTCCAATTAAATAAATTTTATTAATTGATAAAAAATTACCTAATTAAACCTTATAAAAATATTATCTTAAAATTTATCCTTTTAAATAAATTAGATGAAAAGGTAGTTTGGAAGAAAATAGTAGTTTTAACTATTCATTAAAAATGAAATGTCTCATAAAAATAAAAAAATTTCACCTTAACCAATTTATTATAATTTAATTTAAAAAATTTATTTTATTTTTAAAGATTAAATATAATAATGTGTAAAAATTCATAACTAACATGGATTATCCATTAAAAGGTAGTAAAATTTCATTTTAAAAAAATATAGGTTTTTTTAAGTAAACTTGGGACTGTTATTATCTCGAATCTATCAAACCTAATAGATCAATATAAAAATTATTTTATTGAATATATTGAATATATATTCCATTAAAATTATTCAGTAATTCTAAGTAATTATTTTTATTAAAAAAAACTCATTTAAAAGAGTAATAATATTTCTTTTTATATCTAATTGGTTCTTATATCCGTTTATAATTAATTTGTAACAAATTAATCAAAATTATATTTTTATAAACCACAAATCATTATAATATGGTTATTAGTATTTATAAATTCTTACATAATTTATAGGTTATATCATATTATTTTTTTTAATAATATTTTAATCATGCAATTTTATTTAGTGAAACTTGTTCTTTCATGTTACACCAGCTATCATAGAAGGTCACTCTTATATGTAATTCATGCAACAGAGGAAGGATTCTCTTGCATGTTAAAAAATATAAATTATTTTTTATTGATTTATAAGTTATGGAATATTTTATATTTATTTATTTGAGTGAATATATTGAAACTTATTAGGTTAATATATTCCTTGTTTACAGATGGTGGTGTGTGTTCTACATGTTATTGAATTCAAAGTTGTACTTTAGAATTTCGAGACGCCACATTATTTCCACCTTAATTGAATTTCATTCTCTCAGTTAAATCTTGATCTTGGTAATAGATTTTTTGATATTTCCCACATTGAAATCCTATATGACAAGAAGGTTTCATAAAACATCCTATTGAAAAGAGATAATGGGAAGTAAAAAATTTCACATCAACTACCTTTTTATTATGTCTCTATGTAAGTGAACATTATTGGAAAGTAAAAATATGTAATTGGAGTAAAATTGTAGACATTTATAGGTAATGATTGAGGTCATTAAAAAAAAGTGAATTATTAATATATAGTTGAGGGCCTCAAATCCATAAATCTTTAATGATTTATGAGACAATAGGTTCAATACAAATTATGGTATTATAACCAATGTTTTTGTTTGAATTTAATTTTAAAAATGTAGATAAATTATTTGACTACCTATATATATTTATTTGATATATTTCTATAAAAATAATTTCAATATTTGGTTGTTCTTTGATCTATTTTCAAATTTATTAAAAAATTATTATTGATGCATAAAGCACAAAAATATATTTCTAAAGGATATTAAGGAACATCACAGAGTGAAATGTATATCTTTTTTTAAATATCATTAAAAACCAATATGGTCAATATATTAATCTTTAATCCTCAAAATTGATTCTACTATTTCATTATCAATATTTTTTTCTTCAAATTTTTTAATTAGAAATAATGAAAATATAACCAGGACATTGCATAGGTAATTGGTTGGTGTGAAACCCTTGTCATTCTTTTTTGTGAGTTCAAGACTTGTTTCCTTACTTGAAATGATAGATCTTCATCCTCATACAGATTTTCCTTTTTTTTAATACCAAATTAATATAATTTCAAAAAAAAATATGATGGAAATCCTTGAAATTAGATTAATCAAAAAAATTTCCAATTTACTATGATTTTAAATAAAGACTAAATACATAAATACTACATCCATTATATTTCCTAATAAGTCCATATTTGTCTAGGATTTTTCATAATATCATACATAGGATTTTTAAACCATGAAACCTTATCTTTAATCGAAAAAACCTTATGTCTAACCTAGGTTATTCATTGTCAAAACCATTTATAGTGGTTTGTAAATAAAATGTGAATTATCCTATGCATATTCCCCAGGAGTGTCAAAACATGTTTCTAGTAATTCATGTTTTCTAGTACCATGTTATGCTGAGTCAAGCTTGACACACCATGTTGTCATTAATACTCCTAGGTATATATGTACAAGAACCATATCCAATTATCGTATTTAAAAAGGGATGTACTTCTAAGGAAACTACATAATTTCTATCTAATCAAAACATTAGTATGTTCTTCTAAAATTATACACAAATTCTACCATAGAGAAATGTTTCATAATAAATATTTTCCTAAATCTAGTTCTCATGGTTTCTACTAAACATCTATTGATACTAACTATAGACACCCAACCCCAAAAATTCTAGAGCAAGTTTCTACGATCAATTAAACGAGAATGAATATAAATAATCAAATCTAGAAGGAATAAGATTTTAGTAGTTTTAGTAAACCAGATACATACATCAGTCGTGTGTAAAAAATTAATAAACTGATTATATTTTATTTGTCATTCTAAATAAAAAACATTAGGGGTAACTTTATTCAATCTATTATATCCCTGCATTTCTTTCATAGTAGTATTCTAGTATTTCAGGGGAAAAGAAAAATAATAAAGGTAATATAAAATGTTCAATATAGGAATAAATATATACGAATAAATAATGAATAAATTATAATAATAATAATTCCATGGTAAATAACTAAACATGAATACCTTGTAAACAAAAAACATGGAAAGAAGCGAATTTTTTTTAAAGATAATAACTAGAAACACATGAAATTCAAATAAGTGGATATGGAAAAATCAATTTGGAAACATCAATATAGAAAGGTAAGAAAATGAAACACAAAAAATTTAATCAAAAAACTAAAAATTAATTTAATCCGTATACATGTCAAAATAAAATATCATGGATGAATAATAAGTAAAACTAAACGGTATAAATGCTTGATTATTTTACTCTATGTTTCTTTAGTATTTGGTACCATTACCATCAACACCTTTAACAATATGGTTTACAATATATCAGGTAAAAATCCATCTATGGTGGTAACCCAAATGAATTATCCCCCAAGATTACTGATGCATTGATGGGATGTCTATAACTGGTCCCCAACCTTGTCGTATCTCTCCAAAACATTCATAATATGTCAAATAACCGATTTCATAATGTATCTTATCAAATATTCATTTGGAGTAAGAGATACATATTTTTCAATATTTACCCAAATAATCAAATAAAATCCAGAGTGAACTCTGTATAAAAATTTTATATTGTCTAGGTAATGAATATATCCATGATAGATGATATGTTAAATTAGGTTAAAATTAATTTTCAATGGTCATAGGAAATTGAACATTTCAAGGGGAAAAGGAATCAAGGAAGTTAATGTGAATACTATTCTTGTACAAATCAATCCTAAAACATACAAAGAAATATTAGGGATGCTATCAATACAATATAACCCATGTAGAGTAAAATAAAACGTTTTTTTTGTGGATGAATTTAAATATTTTAAAAGGATCTTTACAAAATATTCCTGAGGAAAATATTCTTCCGATTTAAAAAATATTTAAAAAAATATTTTCTTATAAAAAAAATTAAAATAAATTTTATTAAAAATTATAATATTATACATGTAAATGAAGGTTCAAATTAATTATTATGGTTAATTGGTATAAACTATAACAGCTAAAAATAACATTCCTTTTTCTAGAAAAAATTGATTGAAAATTTATTTTTTTGGAAAGCGATAAGAATATTCCACTGAAAACATTGGTAAAAGGGAAAAATGGTAAAATTTTATTTACCAAATCATTTAGAAAACATTTAAATAATACATGTATTTTAGAAGAAATAATGTTCTCTAACTAAGAGAGGTAAAAATTTAGGTTTTTTGAAAAAAAAATCTAAAATAATTTTAGTACCAAAAATGAAATATGGAACTAATACCTTAAAAAGTTCATGAATACCCATTAGAGAAGAATATTAATGTTTTTATTCAAAAATGATTATATAATTTACTTTAATGAAAATACCATTTAAAGGACATTAATATTATCATTGTGGAAAATAATAATTAAACATTCCAAAGTTTCCCATACAACTTTGAAAACTTTTAAATCATAAACCACATGAAGGGATAAAATTATATGAAAATATTAATATATTGAGAGTAATTAGGTTCAATATATATCTTGTTAAAGGTAATTATATACACCATATATAAGAAACTAGGGGTATAACAACAAATAAGTCTCAATATAATGCAAATAGTGATGAAATCCTTTACCTTGTGTTTCCTTTAGGGTGAAAATCCTTTAACATAAATTATAATAAAATTATTTTAATTATATTGTTGATTTAAATCCATTTTAATGTTTATAATTTCTTTTATTTAATTTATTACAATTTTTTATACAACTACTAAAACAATTATGTTTACATTGGTTGTTCCGAACAAATTCAGTTTATGTGTCAAACAAACATTGGTAGGTGAACTATGGTAAAAGGGGAAATTGTATAAAATCTATAGAATAATAATAATGAAATAATTATCACATTTTTAAATAAATATTACTTTTAAAAACTATAATGAAATAAGTTTATGAAAAATGAATCAGTGTTTCCATCATGGGGACAGTAAGTCATGCATACGCATGAGTAACGTTCTCATTTAACAATGATTTTTTTTTGGAAAGAAGGTAAGTATAATTATATATTCTAATAATTATAATTATATCACTAAGAAAATATTATATAATAATATATTCTTATATATATAATTATTATGATGAAAAAGGAATCACATCTTGCTAAGGAGGTGGTAGTCCACATGTCTACGAATGGCGTTAATAATTTTTTAGTCTGTGAAAGGATAATAAACTAACTAATATATATATACATATATTATATTTATAAAAATATAATTATTTCATGAATATAATAAATAATTTTTAATGTCACATATTTATTATAAAAAACATCTTTTATATATTCCAGGTATAGTGTGAATGAATCACATCTCTTTGAGGGGCGGTAGTCCACACTTCCACAAACAATTTAATCGTATTTACAAAACATGGAATGTATAAGGGTATGTGTTATAAAATATTAAAATAAACATAAATAAATAATGAATATTATATATAAAATATATAAATACAGTTTTCATCCTAATGGGTAACATGATAGGTGGTAAATGAAAAATGTACAATCATCATTTTGTGAGGCAGTAGTTCGCTATAATAAAAATATTATGTTTGCAACCTATTATATGGAGATTTTAATAAGTGTAGGTAGAAATAATGAACTAAAAATGTCCTTGTATTATAAGGATAATGTATTTTTAATGTAATAATTTAATAATAAGATTATATGGAACGGATATTAAAATTAAATTAAATATATCATTGGAAAATGTTTTTTAAATCAGGTAACTTCTTTTGGTTTATACCAAAGTGCTTCCATGGAAGGATTTATGTTAAATGGGAAGATTTAAAATTGAAAGGAGGTATTTTTAGAATCTATATTGGGTAGATATTTTCCAATCCTAATTGTTTTTATACGTGTGAGGAATGGGTAAATGGAGTCCTTTTATAGTGGAGCAGGAGTGGCACACTAGTAATATTTTGAAAAAGGCATTATTCCCACATTTTTCATGATGAAATTGGATCCAAAAAATGACCAAATTTTATCCAAGAGAGTATTGAATATATATATATTTCCATATAATTTCATATGGATATGTTTATAGGTCATTTTGGGTGTTTAGGTTACGGTTTAGTTCCTTATCAGGCTTAATTTAACCTTAATCATTGTAATGAATTTTAATCCCGTTCTCTAATATTTTTTTGTAATAAAAATATTTGAACTTATTTGAAATATTATATTATAATGATACAAAATATGGAATAAATTTTTAAAAATTATCATCATATAACATGTTGAAATTGATTTAAATTTAATTCTGTAAATGGGATAACAATGTAGGTTTTTAAAGTAAAAAATTCTCAAAGATTACCGTGTTTTTTACCAATAATGCTCAAATTGAAATTGATTCCAATGAATTAAATTTTATTAATCCATAAAAAATTATCATATTTATAAATAAAACCAATTATAATTATTTTATCTCTTTATGAATAAATTAGATGAAAAAGTAGTTTTGAAATAAAATTCAGTATTTTTAACTATTCATTAAAAAAATGAAATGTTACAAAACAATATCAAAAAATAACCCTATAATAATAATTATGTTTTAATATCAAAAATTTTGTTTATTTTGATTATATTAAAAAAAAAATATTTAAAATTCTTATTTTAAATTGGTTCTCCGTAAAAAGGTTGTAAAATTACCATTAAAAAATATAGGGTTTTATGTGTAAAATAGGGTTTTTTCTTATCTTACATCTATCAACCCTGATGGATGAATATAAAAATATTTTATTGAATATAAAACATATATATTTCATCAAAATTAGTCACAGATTTTAAATAATTATGTTTATTTAGAAAAAATCCTTTGAAAAATAATAATATTTCTTTTTATATCCAATTAGTTCTTATTTTCATTTCTAATTGATTGGTAACCAATTATTTTATTTTATATTTATATAGACCAAAAATTTTCATGATTTTTCGATTAATATTCTTAAACACTAACATAAACTATAGGTTATATTATATTATATTAAATAATAATATTTTAATAATGCATTGTTATTTGGTGAAACTATGTCTTTCTTGTACCACAAGATATCGTAGAAGGTCTCTCTTGTGTATAAAATAAGCTGTTGGGGAACATCAATGTTGCGTGTAACATAAACTAACAAATTTTTAAATGCATTATGGAATATATTAAATTTATTTAATATAGTAAATATAATTTGATGTATCGGGTTAATATATTATCTGTTTCACTTGTTATCGCGTGACATACACACTATTGAATAAAAATATTTACATTTGAATTTTAGGTTGTTATATGTATATCCCTATATATAAGATATTTCAAAAGGGATTTAAATTCCTCTACAAAAAATATTGTTTATTCATTTCAATACCTAAATATAATATTGGTGAATGCTAGAGTTTTGGTCCTACCTTATACAAAGGGTAAATTTGTATTCTAAATTATTTCTTCATTTAAGGGACATGGAAGTTTCCTAATTCAGAATGTTTTGGTAATTTCATGTTCTTCGTGGTAGTTGAAACCTCAAGATTTAAATTATGCTATGCATAATTCTGAATTATATTTTGTGGTTTTTCAATAAAAATATTGATTCATCATTTATACTGATTTTTTTTGAAATATATATTGATAAAAAATGTTTTACTTATATAATTACATAGAAATAATTGAATATGAGACATGGAAGATAGTAGAAACTGATCAAGGATTATGAAGGAATAATTAATTACAATCCTGAATAAAAAATATAGTGTATCATTCATTGATTTCAAGAAATAATTCCACATTAATGATGTTTTAATTGGAACATAACCCTTTGTGTCCTGACCCGCCTTTTTCATGATGAGGGAAAGGACAACGAAGTGTTACACCCTTAATTCCTCAAGAATAAGGAGATATAATGACCCATGAGTCCCACCTTCAACAGGCCTCATTGTGACGACTAGTACCAAGAGTGTAAAATCCCATATAATATGGAACACATTACAGTTTTTATAGAACGAGATTGGGAGATAAGATGGTAAGTCCCATGAAACTCCAAATACTAAAAGTAAAAGAAAGTCCAAAATCCCTTCCCACGTGCATGTTCAAAATTGAATATGATACAAGGTAGAAAAAACTCCAAATTATGGTTTCAAAGGGTAATAGATTAAGAATAAACAAAAACTAATCCTAATGCTCGTGCTGGTAAAGTATATCAAGGTTTCCAAAGTTCTCTGAGAAACCTAAAATCAATTTTATATACATAGGGTGAGAATAAGAGTATACTAATAAGGGAATATAAATATATATGTGCACAAGTGGGGGGACATACTAATGTCCCTATGAGAAAACATCAAAAACTTAAAGCACCTACAAAGGAATACAAACTAGCCCAACCTCACTGAGGCACACTCACTAAATATCGCATGTCAGGTAATGTAGTATTATAATCACATCAAAATTTGGGTTCCCCGCACCACTTTCCCATTGGTTAAATTCTAATCCTTAATGACAACTGTCTTGATTCTACCACTCTTCCCATACATAGTCCCACTTCCATAACCAACTTATATACACCTTGTCCTCGAATCACAAAAATCCCCCTGTAAACTCCTGAGCCAAAACAACCACACCTCTCACCTGAATACACATGGGCCTCATCAAGAACAAAATTGGGAAAACAATCTATGACCAAAATCACCTAAGACTCCAATCCACAGAAAAAAATTCCCAATGGGTCTCAAAACTATGGTAAGCCTCATTAAATTACAGTCTTGATGGGTACACTCATGAGATAAAATCCCAGAAGAGGGTGCGAGGAAGAAAGTTAGTAACCAATGATCCATCCTCTCATCGAGATGTTGGGAAATACACCCTTTTCCATGAATGGGGGTGTTCAGAACATGGTGGTCAACATGGGTGGGGTGCATATATAAATCATAAGAAACTAATATATATATATATATAATAAAACACTCATCCCCAACCTATGGATCCCAAATCAAACAACCAACTCTTATAGAACCATGTTTATGCTACCCCTATATACAAAACCACAGACCATACAATACCAAATCATAACCCAACCCCTTTTTCATTTAACCAGCTACCATTTATTTATTATGAAATTATTGTTAATTTATACCAGCACTAAGGAGCAACTACCAACCACAGCCACATCATAACAACAAATATAATCATATTTGCAGTCACATTGCACGCCCTTATTCAACCACTAGAAACTATCATTATTCAATGTTATAACAAAAAATCCTTATATTTCCAGGATGTATTCCCACTTCATACAAGTTCATAACAACCCCACATTCCTACTACCCAATGTCACTGTCTGACCAATTCACAAACCAAGGCAGTCCCACTAAATACAAGTCCATCCATTCTACAATCAATCAGTATATCACCCTGAGACTCCAACACACAAAATATACCAACCCACACACTAATCCAAAAATAACTATTATTAACCCACAACACCACTACACACATGTCCCACCCCCTTCTCAGAGAATCAGGTCTTTAATCCACCCATGCACCCATTATTATTCTCCCAACAATAGCACTTCACAACTCAAACAAGGTCACAAAACCCAACAAAACACCACACTCATCCACACATATCATACAGGACATATTCAAATTTGGTACACTATTCATTATGTCCACTGGATAGATAGGGGTGATCACACAAGGGTTTTTATCCAAGGTTATTCATTTTATTTAACCAGGTATATGTGATTAAGCAGATTTCATGTTATGAACTTTTATCAAACATCATGATGAAAACAAACAGAACACCACTAGTGTGCAATGAAATACAACTAATCGACATGATTTTATGAAGGAATAAAACCAAAACAATACATAAGGAACCAATGATAAAATAATAAAATACATGATCGAACATCAAACTATTCTCAACCCATCATTTCATTACCCTGTTATCTTTTGACCATATACCCTTCTTATTTATTCTTTGTCATAATAAATGTATTCATCTGTTATTCAAAAAGAATCATTATTACACCCATCACAGAAGATGAAAAATTCAATAGTGGTAGTGTAAATCCATACTGAATTATAAATGGAACAAATTTTCTCCTTGCACCAAGAATAAGGGGTCACATGAGTAGTAGGGATGAACTCAAAGAAAATCAAACACAAGGGGCTCTAGCATAGGTGTACGACTTTTTGGGTGGAAATATCTAGCCACACTAATGGGAAAATAAAAACTACACTTGGGAGGGAAAATCCTATCATTTAAGAGACATATTCTATATTAAAGGAAGATTGGTTCCTAAAAGTCATTAACATGGGATCGTGGTCTAGATCACGTGGTTTGAGTATCTCAAAGACCCCAAAATGTTATGATACATAATATATAGTTAATATCCTTTGAAACTCCATAAAAATTGATTAAAAAATCAATTAAACATTGTTTACGTCAATTAAGAAGTAAGATAGTTAAGACTAGAAAATAGGGAAAAATTGGGAAAACAAAAAATGAGTCACTGATGGGTGAGTCACTAATGTGGATCCACCAACCCTGAGATACCAATGCTTAGGTACTATGGCGAACTACCGATGTTGAGCTTCTAATGTTGAGCTACAACAAAATACCTACGGACACCTCTACCTACAGAAATTGACACTCTAGACCTACCAACACTTACACCATCAACTCACTAACATTGATTCCTTTCACTCACTTATGCACTATCATGCTGACACACTAACATTCCAATTCCAATGCCTTGGGATACTGATGGAAAAATTAGAAATTTGGAAAACTCTTGAAATTATCCAAAAATTTTACCCATAACACCCTAAACACTTAAAATTCACCAATTACTGGTCTGGGGAAACCTAGTTCATTACATGAGATACCTGTCGAACTATTCTCATACTCGAGATTTCATAACTGGCCTAGATGAAAGGAAGTCCAAACAACCACCATTTATGATACCTCTCAGCGGAAAACCACCATGTGTTATTATAAAGCTAGAGTGAAATACTTGACATCCCCTGGACACCTTCATGACTTATGTCTCTTGTAAAACTATGAAAACTATAGAGACCTGAGCCTTTTACATATAACATTTCGTGGTTTTAAGTATAAATAATCATTAGAGTATAATCCAAGGATCGTTAACTCTAGTGTCTTGGAAGATAAGGTACATAAAACATAAAACATGGGGCTAAAATAAAAAATTATTTATCTAATCTCCATAATGAGCTCATTACTTCCTTTTAGCCCTTATATCAACATATGGTACCCTAGAGAAGACATGAACAAAGGGATGAGCTAAAAATCCTTGTAACAGAATGAACACAAGGATTCATCTTAAGCACATGAGTTAAGAGGCGTGACATGCTAATATCCAAAACATGGAATATATGAAATAATATCATATAATAATAGGATAATATAAACATGGAATCATATAAATGTGGTAGAATCATAAAAAATTTATTTAGTACAGGCCAAGGATAACCACCAATCCTGTTTCCCATTGCAGTACGGGTCAAGGCTAACCACCAATACTATTCCACATAGCATCTCATGAGACTTAACATTACCCAATGAATTTGAGCTCTATCTGGGTGCACCCATCTCAAAATTGTAATGAATATTATTTCCACATAAATATTCTTACCACAAATACAATCATACATAATCAACCATACATAAACATAAGGGAACCCATGGAATGAATTGGGTACCACAATCATGACATAAATCATAAAAAATGGGTGTATCATGAAAGTGTTCATGTAAGGAAAGAATTAGAAAATACATGGATATTCATAGTATAAAATAGGCATAAAACATGGTAAGTGGTGTCAAATATAAGTGACAATATATGAGAAATTTATTTTTGAAACATTAGCATTAAAACATTTTTGTGCGGTTTTAAGGAAATACTCTAGAGCATTTCAAATTGAAAAGAGGACAATCATTTATATAAATCCATAATTTTACCTATAAGGTTTTAATAATAAAATACTGATTTTATAAATACAATAATTTCATACAACATAGGATATAATTCTCTTGAAATTGGATAACCATTTGGAAAGTTCCCCTAAAATAGATTTTCTTATCAGAAAGTTCTGAGGGGATCTTTTAAAAACATGTATATCCCCAAAAGAAAGTGTTGAAAGGGTATTTATATAATAATATTGTATAACTAGCCAGAATAGAGATTATTCACATAAAAATATAAGATAACACCGTTTTTAAAGCAATATAAGGCATCCCAAAAGAACAAAGAAGGTTCAGGTAGAATTTGTTACTGTTTTATCGGCATGGTGTAAGGTGTACCCAAGATGGATTGATGGGAGAGAGAAGGAGTTTCTAATCACCTATACAGCATGATGGTAGTATTGTGGAGGTTAAAAAAATACAAAACCATTTTGGATTACCCATGAAAAGTTATAGCATAGAAGACAATCTTGATTAAGAGTGAAATGGACAGAATCCCTTACCTTAAATTTGGTGGGTTCTCCACTTGTTTTAAATGACCTCAATAAAAAAATTAGGATTTTTAATTAACATTTCGAAAACATATTCTATATTTAATTGATTTATTGTAAACCTTTTTAGTTTATTCAATGCCTTTTTTATTAGTTACACAGTTCAATTTCATTGTTTATGCTTGTTTGTTTACTTGGGATTTAAAATATTGGTTCACTAATATTCAAGTGAACTTAAAAGATGAAATTGGTTGTCCAGAGTTGAAGATATATTCTATTATTTCACATCCCAGAGATTACATGGTTTTAATTTTAATTTGGTTTCATAGAGTGAAGTCAAATTATTATATATATAACCTTAGTGATACCCGTTTTTTAATCGGTGGATTTGATTACAAAGAACATGTTTTTCATTATAATACAATACCATTTGTAAAAAAGGATTATAGAAAAAGAAATAAAATATATTACATATATAATAATCTGGTTCAACCATAACACAAATGGTTTCATGACCAGAATTAAAGATAAAAATAGAAATTGATAAAATGTAGTCCTTGAATGTGCTAAATTAGCCCATCACAAACAGTGCTTTCATTTCATTCAAATAAAATGGTGGGGAAAGAGATAAGACAATTTAATATACCATTAGCATGAAAACATTCCACTAAATGTATGTTATAGGATTTATCATACTATTATGGTAAATGGAGGTGAAGAAATAAATAAAAATAAAATAACTTAAAAGAAAAAAAGAAATTGGGAAGAGAAATTTTACCTCTTGAGACTTTCTCCCTTGAGAATCTCTTAAGGGGAGAGGGCTTAGTATTTTGAAGAGGATAGGAGTTTTAGGATGTGGGGGAGGATCTTGGGAAGATATTTGGGTAGAATAATGTCAAGGAAAATGGCTTCAGATGAGTGAAGAGAAGAGGGAGTGAGGGGGGGGGTTATAGTGGATGAGAGGAGGGATTTCATAATATTATAATCATTAATTTAATATTTCTTCACAAGAGAAGGAATAGTATGTATTCAATGACCAATAATATAAATTTTATCATGTGATCCCGAACCATGTGGGATCAAATCAGTAGAACATCATCAATGACCCAATAAATCCCTTATTTGGCATTTATTATAAATTATCATATTTACTATTCATAAAAAATTCAAGTATTTCAGAAAAAATCTCAAAAATTCACCCTAAACATTTTTCGATTTGTAGAATCCAAAAATGAATCCTATTTTTCAAAAATAATTTATTATGTATGATTATTTTAATATTTAATTAAAATAATAATTTATTATCAAAACCAGTTTTAAAACATTCATTAACTTACTCTAAAATATAGGTATATCGTACTTCCAACATGAATATTATATTTATACTACCATAGTTGAGGTTACTATTCATTAGGTTATATCAATACTCATAAGGGTATGTTACTATTCATTAGGGTAGGTTACTATTCCCCAAAAATTATTTTTTCCTTATTGGAATCCAAATAACTTACTGATTACAACCGTGTGTGCCAGATTTTCGAAATTCCAAACACAAAAGTGACAAAATTATGTTTAAAGGTCACTTAAATATTATTAGTTAATTATGTTTAGTTTTCACATGATTTTATGACATACATATGAGAAGGGAATTCCTATTGAAAAACATTAGGCCATTACATTCTTCCCCCCTTATGAAATTTCACCCTCGAAATTTCGTTTTACATTGAAAGCCAAAAATAGGTGTGGGTACTTTTCCTTCAATGCTTCCTCTAGTTCCCATGTTGCCTATTTGTACTTATGGTTTCTCCATAGTAACTTGACAAAATGACTAGTCTTGTTGCATCGAACTTTGTCTCTATGATCCAATATCTTTGTTGGTTTCCCCTCATAAGAGAGATCATCCTCAAAATGTACCACCTCTAAAGAGAGTACATGTGAATGATCTGGTATGTACATCATTAAGAGGGATACAAGGAAGATATCATGTACTTTCATCATGGTAGGTACAACTGCCAGTCGGTAGGCCACAACTTTGACTCGATGAAGGATCTTAAAGGGGATGATGTAACAGGGACTTAACATCCCTTTATTTCCAAACATCATGACCTTCCATAGAGATATGCATAGAAATACCATGTCTCCAACTTTGAATTCAAGGTCACGTCGACGGTTATCTGCATAACTCTTTTGTCGACTCTAAGATTTCTTGATATACTGCTGAATGGTTTTCACCTTCTCTACTATTTTTTGACCATTTTAGTTCCTAGCAGCTTACGCTCACCGACTTCATCCCAAAACATCGGGGTTCTGGCCCTTTAACCATAATGAGCTTCATATGGTTCCATTTGGATGCTCGATTGGAAACTATTTTTGTAGGATAATTCAACCAGTGTAAGATGTTTGTCTCCTAATCCTTTGAATTTCATATAGCACGCTCTCAACATGTCTTGCAGTGTCAGAATAGTTCGCTCATATTAGCCATCATTTTGAGGATGATTGGTCATATTGATGTTCAGTTCAGTGCTCAGAGCATGCTGGATACTTTTCCAGAACATCGAGGTGAATCTCGGATCATGATCAGATACAAAAAGTAGTGGTACTCCATGTATCCTTACCACTTCTTTGATGTAAATCCTTGTAGTTTAATCCAATTATAAGTCCTCTCGAACCACGATAAAGTGAGTTGTCTTCGTAAGACGGTCCACAACGACCCATATAGCATTGTTTGATCTAGATTTCTTTGGAAGTACAGTGACAAAGTCGATGGTAATGTTCTCCCACTTATATGCTGGTATGGGTAGTGGTTTCATCATCCCATTATTCTTTTGTCTCTCAGCATTCTCTTGATGACTTACCAGACACTTTGATGTATATTTAGCAATCTCCCTTTTTCATATTATCCCTCCAAAATTTTTATCATAGATCTCGATATATCTTGGTGATTCCTCAGTGGATAGAGAAGGTTGAGCTAGGCACGTCACCCAATAGCTCATTATTTATCTCTGGATCAGATGGTACACATAATCATAGACCAAATCTTACAGCTCCTTCATCAATTTAGAAATCGAAGGATTTCCCATTTCTGATAGCTTCCACCTTTTTCTGAATTCCCACATCTTTTCTTTGAGAGTCCTTTATTTTCTCTAAGAGGGATGGTTGAGAAATCAATTGAGAAAGGATTAACATTGTTCCTCCCTTAATTATTCCCATGCTCAACCTTTTCAAATCTAAGAATATCAGATCCATCTCAATTATCACCATTGGTAAAAATGGAGGATAGCTTCTATTTAGAGAATCTTCCACCTCTTTTTCCTTACTGGGATGGTCGTGTATAGAGCAGTCATAATCCTTAATGAACTTTATCCACCTTCATTGGCGCATATTAATCTCTTTCTATGAGAATATATATTTTATACTTTTGTGGTCAGTATATATCTCACATTTTTTCCCATAGAGATAATGTCGTCAGATTTTCAATGTAAGGATCACATCCATCCACTCTAGATCATGTGTGGGATAGTTTTTCTCATGTATTTTCTACTTCATAGAGTCATAGGCTATCACTTTATCATTTTATTTATCAGAAAATCTAATCCTTTCTTATGAAAATCACTATACACCACAAAGAGTTCTCCACTTGAAGAGAGTGTTAGTATTGGCACAGGGATAAACCTCTACTTCAACTTCTTGAAACAATATTCACATTCCTGTGTCTAGAAAAAAATTACTACCTTCTGTGTCGTCTTGGTCATTGTGTTTGACAATCGTGAAAAGTTCTTCATTAATCATTGATAATACCCAGCTAGACTCAAAAAGGTGCAGATCTCCAATATAGAAGTTTTCCTCATCCACACTTCAAATGCCTTTGTCTTGGAAGGGTCCACATATATCCCTTTACTTGTGATAACATGCCCCATGAATGATACTTCCTCCATCCAGAACTCATATTTACTATAATTTTCATACACCTTCTGCCTTCTCAAAATCTTTAACACAGTTTTAAAATGTTCCTCATGTTCCTCCTTGCCCTTGTTGTATATAAGAATATCATGAATAAATACCACCACAAATTTTCTGAGGTAATCTCTAAAGACTAAATTCATTAAATCCATGAAAATTGATGGAGAATTAGTGAGTATGAAGTTCATCACTATGAAATATAAGTGTCTATACCTCGTTCGAAAGGCAGTCTTGGGAATATCTTCCTTCCTCAGCTTTAGTTGGTGACATCCCGACAGAAGGTCCACCTTAGAGAAATAACTGGACCCACGAAGCTGATCGAACAAGTCATCTATATGTGGAAGGGGATACTTTTTCTTTATCGTTATTTTATTTATATCATGATAATCAATGCAAATGTGCATTTATTCATACTTATTCTCGACGAAAAGGACTGGAGGACCCCATGGTGAAGCACTCAGGCATATAAAACCCTTCTCCATATTCTTCTATAACTGCTTCTTTAGCTCTTCCAGCTCTTCGTTGGCCATTCTGTAAGGTGTATTTGAGATTGGCAGAGATACATGGATATTTTCAATTGTGTGCTCAACCTCTCTGTTATGAGGAAGACTAGAAAAATCTTTAGGGAATAAATCAGTGGAATCCCTAATGATGGGAATGTATTCCAGCACGATTCTATCCTTTTTCCCATTCATTTGAGATATATATTCTTTCTCACAAGGAAGTAGTATCCATACTTGAGACGATTATTCAAAAAAAGACTCATCTTCCTTCATTCGATTGTAATGAATCATAGGATGCATTAGGATGTGATAATTGATCTCTAATTCCCAACAATTGATGTTTTCCTTGTACAAAAATGTTTAATCCACGCCCAAGATAGCATCGAATTCTACTAAAGTAAGTATGATGAGATTTATTGTGAGTTTTAGTCCACAAACATTAATCGAGTAGGAGTTATAAACCACAGATACAATAATTTACCCATTTTCTGTTCTCACAGATAACTTTTCCTCCAAATTTTGAGGTGGTGTTAGAATAGTTCTACTAAAATTGTAAGATATGAAAGAATGCATAAAACCAGAATCAAATAGTATGTTTTCTATTCTTGAATTAATAACAAGAATACATGTCACCACATCATTTTCCAGATCCACCTCAGTAGTATTGATAGCATAATCCCTTCCTTGTTTCCATGGAGGTTGTTGTTGATTGCCTTCTACAACCCTAGGCTTTGGGAATTTGTTCACATATTGCCGAAGCTCCTTGCAGTTGTAACACTGTACTATAGGCTGAGTGTTGATCTGAGCCTTCTTTTCTTCTTCAACATTAGTGGGATTTTTCATATCCCTTCGGTAGTTCTTGGATAGATGACCAAGCTTTCCTCATTTGAAGCAATTCTTGGTTCCTTTGAGACAGTCACAAAGATGATTCTTCCCACAATTTTTTCCATAGGGTAAAGTGAGGCTTCTTTAAATCATGGTATTTTTATGATGAACCACGCATGTTGTTATCTATTTTCCATTTCTTGTAACTGGGCCCATGAGACAACTGAGAGTGTCCAATCTCTATTTCAACCTTGAGGTCACAACAGAAAATCTACTCAGAACTGTAGAACTCTTGAATCACGAATGCTTTTTGTAGACTCGGCTTCAGTCTTCTAAATAATAGATTCACCTTTCTTTTGGTGTTCATGAAAAATCCAGTGGTGTACCTTGTAAGCCTTGTAAAGTTCACTTCATACACCCCCATGGACTCATTTTCTTTCTACTTGAGTCTGAGTAACTCTCTTTGCATCTAGAGAAGGAGGGATCAAGGAAAATATTTGTTTAAACACATCTTTTAATAATTCCACCCATTCTATTTAATCAATTTCTTCTTGGGACTCTTTGTTCTTTATCAGTGTCCACCAATGATCAGCTTCCCCATCAAAATGATAGACCGCTAGTAAAACTTTATCTTCTTCCGAGCACTAGAGTACATGGAATACATATTCAATGGAGGTAATCCATTATTTTGCGAGGAGGGGATCGGAAGATCCGCTAAACATGGGGGGCCTTTTCCGTATGAAGGATTCTATAGTAACTTTCACTTTCCATAGAGGAGGAGGACTTTCCACCTGATTCAAGTTATTATTCATATCTTTAGCAAGTTGAGCAAGTACTGCCATGATGTTTTAAGCACCTTCTTCCATCACATCAGGTATATCATTTGGGCAATCATCACATTTCCTATCACATTGGTTTTTGGAACGTGTTCTTTTATTTCCCGCGATTAAATATGAAAATGAACATATAATTAGAGTTCTTGAATACATAGCTATTGAGCATTAAAAGTAAACATTGAACATAAAAGTATAGACTTATAAAGAAGAAGTATATCCAGACTTGTGATTCCTTAGGTTTATATCCAAGTTATCCTCAATCTCTTTCTTAACTAATATTCTTATGGGCTTCTTTTTTCCCTTAATAACAGTTTGTACAATGCTTGTGAATCTACCCAAGCATATCTCCCGGGAGTTTCATAACAAAGAGTGTATCAAGGCCCATTATCATGCACCATTTCCTATTCGAGTCTAGCTCAAAGTGGTGTTTTAAGGTTTTACCCCTAGATACATATGTTCTAGAGCTATATCTACCTGCTCATATCTAGACAGGGATTCATTTTCCTAATAAACCACTTACTCAATACTCACCAAAATTCTAAAATGTTTTCTTACACTTATTCTCATCCTTAAGGTTCTCACTAATGTTATCTCTTCCAAGTCTCCCAAAATAACTATACCATCATCTTATACCGACTATAGTGACTTGATCCTTTTACATATAATATTTCATGATTTTAAGCATAATTAATAATCGGAGTACAAGCCAAGGATCGTTAAGTATAGTGTCTTAGAAGACTAGGTACACAAAACATAAAACATGGGAAAACAAAAAAAAACTTCTTTATTTAATCTGCATAATGTGATACTAATATCCTTTGAGCCCTTACATCTACATAGGGTACCCTAGGGAACACATGAGCAAAAGGGATGAGCTGAAAAGACCAGTAAAGGAATGAACATAAGGATTCATCGTAGGCACATGAGTTAGGAGGCATGACATACTGATATCCAAAACATGGAACATGTGAAATTATATCATATAATCGTGGTATCATATAAACATGGAATCATATATATGCGGCTGAATCATAAAAAATTTATTTATTACGGACCATGAATAACTGCCAATCCCGTTTTCCATTTCAGTACGGGACAAGGCTAACCGCCAATCTCATTTCACATTGCATCTATTGAGACATAACCTTACCCAATGCATTGGAGTGCTATCTGGGAAAACACATCTCAACATTTTCATGAATATTATTTCCAAATAAATATTCATTCATAATATACAATCTTACATAATAAACCACACATAAACATAAGGGTACCTGTGGAAGGAATTGGGCAACACAATAATTACATTAATCATAACCAATGGTCGTATCATGAAAGTGTCCATGTAAGAAAAGAATTAGAAAATAAATTGATTTTCATAGGTTAAAGTAGTCTTATAACATGGTAAGTTGTTTCAAACAAAAGTGACAACATATGAGATATGTATTTCCGAAGCATTATCATTAAAATAATTTTATGTGGTTTTAAGGAAAATACTATAGAGCTTTTCAAATTGAAAAGAGTAAAATCATTTATATAAAACCTGAATTTGGCCAAGAATGTTTTGATAATAAACCAATGATTTTATAAATAAAATTATGTCTTACAATAGAGAATATAGTGCTCTTGAAATTGGGTAACCATTCTAGAAGTTCCCCTAAAATAGGTCTGCTTATCGAAAAGTTCAAAAGAGGGAATCTTTAAAAAAAATATCCCTGAAAGAATGTGTAGAAAGGGTATTGATATAATAATCTTTTATAACTAAAAATAATTCATAATATTCACTTAAAAAGATAATATAACACCATTTTTAATGCAAGATAAGGAAACTGGAATGAACAATGAAGGTTTGGGTAGAATTCTTTACAATTTTATCGTTATGGTGTCGGGTGTACCCAAGAGGGATTGATGGGAGAGAGAAGGGGATTCTTATCACATATACAGTATTATGGAAGTATAGTGGATGTTCAAAAACATACCACACCACTTAGGATTACCCATAAAAAAGCATAGCATAGTTGAAAAACTTGATTAAGAGTGAAATGAAGAGAATCCCTTACCTTTAATCTGTTGGTGTTCTCCACTTGTTATTAAAGACCTGAATAAACAAATTAGGATTATTAATTAATAATTCCAGAACCTATTATATATATAATTTATTTATTATAAACCATTTTAGTTCATTTAAAGCATTTTTGAATAGTTACAATATTCAATTTCATTGTTTGAGCTCGTTTGTTTACTTGGTTTTTAAAATATTGGTTCACTTATATTCAAGTAAACATGAAAGATGAAATTGGTTGTCTAGAATTAAAGTTATATTCTATTAGTTCACATTATATAGATTACATGGTCTTAATATTAATTAGTTTACTTAGAGTGACGTCGAATTATTATATATATAACCTTAGTGATAACTGTTTTTGTTAATCGGTGGATTTGATTACAAAAAACATGTTTTGCTTTATAATATAATACCATTTTGTACAAAAGGATTAAAAACCTATAAATAGGATATATTAAATATATAATATCATCGTTCAAAAATAACACAAATGGATTCATGACCAGAATTAATGATAATAATAGAAATTTATAAATCGTTGTCCTTGAAAGTGCTAAATTAGCACATCTCATATAGTTGTTTCATTTATTTCAAATAAAAGGGTGGGGAAATGATAGAAGATAATGAAATATTCCATTTTCATGAAAACATTCCAGTACATGTATGTTACTAGATTTATCATACTATTATGTTGAAGGGAGGTGAGGAATGAAATAAAAAGAAAAGAAGAAATTGGGAAGATGAATTTTACATATTCATACTTTCTCCTTTGAGAACATCCTAAAGGGATAGGTCTTGGTATTTTGAAAAGGATAAGAGCATTCGGACGTGGGGGAGGATCTTGGGGATGGATTTGGGAAGAATAATGGCAAGGAACAAGGCTTTATAGGAGTGTAGAGAAGAGGGAGTGAGGGGGGTTTATAGTGGAGGAGAGGATGGATTTTATAATATTATAATCATTAGTTTATTATTTCTTCACAAGACAAGGAATATTAGGTATTCCATGACCAATAATAGTAATTTTATCATGTAATCCCGAACCAAGTTCTAATACATCATCAGAACATCATCAATGACACAATAAATCCCTTATTTACCATTTGTTGTAAATTATTGTATTTTACTATTCATCAAAGAATCAAATATTTCAGAAAAATCCCAAAAATTCTACCTAACTATTTTTCAACATGTAGAATCCAAAAATGAAGTTCATTTCTCAAAAATAATTTTTTTTATATGAATATTTTAATATTAAATTAAAATATAAATTTATTATCAAAACCAGTTTTAAAACATTCATTAACTTATTCTAAAATATAGGTATACCTTAATTCCATCTTGAGTATTATTTTTATACTACCATAGGTGAGGTTACTATTAATTAGCATATATCAGTATTCATAAGGGAATGATACTATTCATTAGGGTATGCTACTATTCCCCAAAAATTATGTTTTCCATTATCGGACTCCAAATAACTTACTGATAGCAACCGTGTATGCTAGATTTTCAAAATTCAAAACATAGAAGTGAAAAAATTATGTTTAAAGTTCAATTATCACTTAGTAGTTCATTATTTTGTGTTTTCATGTGAAGTTATGACATACTTATGAGAAGGGACTTTCCATTGAAAAACATTGGGTCGTTACACAAACAATAAGGTCACACTATCTAAACACATGGATTTGGTAGATCCTTCCTCCATTTGAAGATACTATCCATTTATTAGGGATGAGTTCCTCCCATACCCATATGTCAGTACATTTCACACACATTCAGAGAAGAAGGAAAGAACACTTCTTATAGGAAAAAAGGTCAAGCATTACATCACAGGAAAACCATAAAGCAAAAACACAAGAAAAAACTCATAATAGCTATGGGTACTGGGCACACATTTTTGTCTCCCACTCCCAAGTACTCTCCTCATGGAAACAATGTCTCTATAACATATGAACAATATGAATGGTCTTTCCATAAAGCACATTCTTTTCATGATCCTTGATTCTTACCGGTCATTCAACGAAGGTTGTGTCGTCCTCGATATCCAACACTCCCCATTCAATGACATGGGAGTCATCATGTCGATACTGATGCATCTGAGAGATATTTAAGATGTATTAGATCCTCTCTAACCATGGTGGCAATTCCAGTTGATTTTTCACCTCTCCAAATCTTCCCAACACCTTGAATGGCCTGATGAACTTCGGAGAAGGCTTTCTTCCATTACCAAACTTCTTCTACCCATGCCAAGGAGAATCCTTTAAGAACACATGGTGCCCAACCTAGAACTCCAAGGGCCTCATCCTATGATCGGAATAAAAATTCTTTTGTTCTTGAGCCTCTTTCATCCTCTCACGCACACGATGAACCTTCTCTATTGTTCTTTTCCCTACCTCAAGTCCAAGAAGGGTTGCTTCCCTAACCTCTATCCAGCATACTAGTGAATTACAGAGCCTTCCATATGAATCTTTGAATGGTTCCATGATAATTTTATAATGATATATATTTTTTATGAAAACTCTACCATAGTAATGTTTCATAACCATGATCCTATGAAATCCATAATACACGATCATAGCATATCCTCCAATGTCTGGACCTCATCCCTGACAAAGATAGATCTTTGAAAATCATGTTATGATCCCCTATAGAATCATGAAATATAATGTGAATCCTTATCTGAGACAATGGATCATCGAACTCCATGTAGCTACACCAACTCATCCACATAACTCTTTTCCAAGGCATCTAACGCGCTCGACTCCTTGATTCTCACAAAGTGATCCAACTTTATAAACAGTTTCAGTAATACACAAAGATCATTGCATCATCCCCGACTCCTGGGTAATCTTATGATGAAATCCATATAAATTTCATCCCACTTCCACTCAGGATCATCTAAGGACTACAACAGACCACTAGAAACATAGTTCTTGGCCTTCACTTGCTGAAACACTAGGCAACTTCCCACAAACGTTGCCACTACCGGCTTCATCATGGTCCACCAAAAATATTCCCTCAATCCTTGATACATCTTAGAAACTCCCGAATTCACCACCAAGGGTGAATTATTGAACTCATGGGGAACTCCCTTAGGAATTTCAGCAATGAAAAATAGCTTCCCATGGAAATGCATTCAATTCTTACTATCCTCTATCCATACCTCTAGGGCATCACCTTGGGCAGCGTGATCATGCATCACTTCAGTCACTGAGTCTCCCCACTGAGACTCCACCACCTACCACATTATGGAAGACTGTACTATTATCTAAATCATAAATCTCCGACCACCATCCACTCTCGCATCTAGAAGAAAAGATGTCAACTACTCCATTACATTTTAAACATATATGGATTCCCAAACAACCTCCTTTTATAACATTCAGATCATGGGATCAACCACCATGTTCTCTTTACTGAGGGTTTAAGAGATCTCAAAGTCGTAGTTCTAGAGAAACATCATCCTCCTTCACTTCTACAAGTTCAGGACTTATTGGGAAAAGATATACCCCAAGTTCTTTTGATTCATGGGGACCGCAATGTGGTCCCTGGTGAGGTAATGTTCTGACAACATCAACACAAACATGACAGTTGAATGCTCCAAATCAAGGGTGAAATAGTTAAGATTGTGAGGATGTAAATTCCATTACCCATAAGAGATTGATCATATCTAATTCATTAGTAAATACCCTAATCCTAAGATGGAAGCGTCGCAGAACACCTCAAATATTAACCCTTCCAATGGAAACCTAAGCATTCGGGTACTGGCTAGCTTCCCTATTAGGTAGCTAAATGATTCTAGACACTTCTCACTCCACACAAGGGATTGGTATTTTATGGTAAAGGCTATCAATGGATCTGTAACTCAAGAGAACTTTATAATTAATCTATGGTAATATCTCACAAGTCCCAGGAATCTATGAACCTCTACCACATTCTTGGGAACTAACCAATATACTGATTTATCATCCTTTGATGGGTCCACTTATATCCCTTTTTCAGACACTACATATACATGGAAGTGCACTTCTCATGTCCAGAACATGCACGTGGACAACATTCTATAGAGATGGTGGTGTCTAAGGAACTCCAAGAAAATCCTTAGATGCTCTGATTTCTCCTACTCTGACCTTGAGTTGATCAAGATGTCGTTTAAAAACACGATTATGACCATGCATAGTAACTCTCAAAAATCAATGTTCATAAGACCCATGAATGTGGCTGGCGCATTAGTAATGTCGAAGGTCATGACCACAAACTCAAAGTCCCCATACCTTTATTAGAATGTAGTCTTTATAATTTCACCCCCCTTGACCCCCAACTGGTGATATCCAGACCAAAGGTCAATCATAGATAACCAACCTACTCCCATTAGGTGGTTGAAAAGATCAACGATCCACATAAGGGAGGAATGGTTCTGGACCATAACCTGATTCAGTCCCTGGTAGTCTACACATAGTCTTAGATCACTATCTTCTTTATTTGAGAATGATACCTAAGCACCACCATGATGACACACATGTTCAGATAAAACAATTCTTCATCATTTCATCAACATAAATCCACAACTCCCACAACCTATATGGTGTCATCTGAAAGAGATCCATCGAAATCCGAAGGGCATCTGCTTGCAAGTCTCTCCCAAACTCAACGTAACATTGAGGGGGTAAAGTCAAAACCACATCTAGTAATTTATCTTGGAACTCACTAGCAACCCCATAATTTCAACCATCTTTGTGTCTGCTGATTCCAATGAAAGGTTGACTAATAAGGAAAGAATAGCCTCTACACATTGGTTGTCCACCTAATAACCCCAATCACCCATGAAACATATGTGCTAACCATCGATATCTGAGAATACAACACTTATGTAGAAGTAGTAGATAATGGAATGCATAGAGAACAAACATTTAATTCATATGATGATATCATATGGCTTCTTCTATATCCTAAGAAGATCTCCATGGGACTGCTATCATCCTATCATCAGTCTATATCCTTAGCACACATTGAACAGATTGGTCTAACCTTAGACTAGAGTCCTAAACAACAGGGGCATGGAATGTCTCTCCATATCTAGTGCTAGAGAATGGGAATGACTGGGTGAAGAAAAGGATTGTGAATCTCCTAAATCAAAAAAAGAACATGAAGGATTACAAAATAGACTGATCGTACCTCGAACAACCTCCATTAAACTGGAACTGTGTCCTCAGTGGTGTATAATGGGCCATGCCCAGCTCCTTTTACCCCTATACTTTTGACCACCTCCTCGACAAAGACATGGTCGACATCCATCAGGAGTCTCCTAAGGATGGCCTCCCATAACACTGTCTACCCTTAGTGGAGTGGGAGCACAATACTCCTTCCACTGGAAAGGCATTACAGGAGACCGTTTCTACTGAGGTGTCCACTAAACTTTCCCACCACCACTTTACTATGCTCGAACTAGGCACTGGTTCAAAATATTCACATGGCCTCCCCAGATAAAGCACCTCGGTCTCTGGCCCATGGAGAAATGGAAAGGACCCAGAGATTGGAACTATAGCTGATGAGGCCGACTTTCAGATGAACAAAACCTAGAAGGCCCTGATGCTTGAGACATGTTGCTGACTTCCTTCAAATTTTAAGATCTCGTATGGATCCCCTCTCACGATACAAATCCTATAAATTTCATCATTTCCAGTTCCTCTGCCTTATTCTGATCCTCCATGTACATAAACAGAGTCAATGGAGTAATAATATATTGAAGAGAAGGTATCAGTTCCTTTTATAATAATCTCGCTTGTGACTCCTCATCCAGAAATGGATTCTAAGAAAATCATAAGAGATCCTTGAACATAATCCCCAATTCCCTCACTGACATACTACCCTGGTGGGGGAGAGTATCTCTTGCCTCTTCATGGAATTCATCATGGATGAAAATAATTCTGCCCAAAACTCTTTCTCAATATCATCCCACAAAACATTGGTCTTCTTCCATTACCTAAGGTAAATTACCCACCACTGAAGCACCACTCCTCATATCTGTCTCGCTGATAATAGTACCCAATACTTCATTGAAGACCATATCAAGATGAAATCGATCACAATATCCTTGTTCCAACTCATTGTCTCCATGTCTGAGACGCTTCCTTTGAACATTACTAGAGTCTACTGCTGGAAGGCACGAAGTGTCTTTTACTACTATTCATCTTAATCCTCTAGATCGTCCCTCTGCTAATCAACCAGGTCAATTTTATAGGCCTCAACTTCTCTAACCACACATGGGAGACATTAGGGTTTCATAGTTGAAAAAGAAAACAAGGAACTAATATGCCCGAGAAGTGTGGAAATATTCTTTTAAATTCATTTTTACTCTTAATTTATTTTAAATTCCCAAAAAACTAAGAGAGCTAAGAAAAAAGTCACTATAATTCATATAACATTACTAGGATCTCTATAATATAATCAGTGTATCCTCACTTGGAGATTCAGTTGGTCCAGATTCCGTTGATCAGATCACGAGGGGGCATAAAATCTTAGGTCCTAACTAGTATTTCTTGACCTATTTCATGCACACAGATTCCCTAGAACCTTTTCCATAAAATCCCATGAAATCCTTACTATGCTTAACTCCAAACACCATCACATCCCTAAAACCACTGAACCAACCCTCTAATACTATTTTGTGATGAACCACCTTCTTCATGATGGGGGAAGGGATAAAAAAGTGCCACATCCTTCCTTCCTCAAGATTATGGAGTGATAACGAACCTCAAGTCCAACCATAAATAGGCCTGAATGCATTGATCTTCACTGAGGGCATAGAATCTAAGAAAATATGGAAACAATTACCATTTTATAGAACAAGATCAAGAGATAAAATGGTAAATCCCTAGAAAATCCAAGTACTAAAAGTAAAAGTAAAGCCAAAATCTATTCTCAAACCCACGTTCAAAAGTAAAGGTAATACAAGGTACAAAAAAACTCCAATGTAAAGTACCAAAGTAAATAATAATATGCAGCAACAATAATAACTAATATAGATTCCCATGCAAGTAATGTCTATCACAGTCCTCGATGTTCTCTTGGAAACCTGAACACAGTTTTATATACATAGGGTGATCATATGAGTATACTCGGTAGGGGAACTAAATCAACCCATGGACAAGTGGGGGAACATACTAATGTCTATATGATAAAATAGTAAAACCTCAAATAACCTACCATGTAATACTAACCAGCCCAGCCTCACTAAGAAACGTCACCAAATATTACATGTCGAGTAAAGTAATAGTATAAGCGCATAAACATTTGAGTTTCCCACACAACATTCCCACTGGTTAACTGCCAATCCCTTATAGATATGATCATGATTATACCACCCTTACCATATGAATTCCCACTACCACAAACTACCCAAACACACATGGACCTCAAATCACACACAGTCTCACCCAGAGACACATGGGCCCCAATAACCACGTCTCTCACCCAAAGACACTTCGCTCTCATCCCAAAGACACTTGGGAAAATAATCCTGGCCCGCAAACACCTAGGCCTCTCATCTACAAAAAAACCATCTTGAAGGATCTCAAACTATAGTAAACCTCAATCCATTATATCCTACCCAGATATTCTCGAGTGGGAAAAACCTATAAGAGGGTGTGAGGAATAAAGTCAGGAACCAAACATACATCCTCCCACCGGGATGTTGGGAAAGACACCATCCCCCATGATTGAGAGTGTTTTGCACATGGTGATCAATAATGGTGGGGAGTTTATAGAAATCACAAAGAACTATAGTTTATATATATAGGTAAGAAAACACTGATCCCCAACCTACAGATCTGAAAACAAAGAACCAACTTATACAGAACCATGTTTTTGCTAACCCTATATGAATAACCACACAAAAACCACTACCAAAGAATTACCCAAACCATTTTTTGTTTAACCACATACCATTTATTAATTAATGGATTCACATTAATTTATACCATCACTACCAGGAAACTACCAACCACAACCATAAAAAACTACAAATAACACCAGATTTGCAGCCCCACTACACGCACCCCGATCAACCACTTCCAACTATCATTCTTCAAAGTTGTACTAAACAATCCTAATATTTCCACGATATTTTCCCACTGCATAAAACATCATAAACACCTTGAAATCATACTACCCAATGTTGATCCATAACCACTTCACAAACAAAGGTAGTCTGACTAACTATAAGTCCAACCATTCCACAATCATTCAGTCTCTCAACCTGAGAATCCATAACACAACATGTACCTCCTAAAAATCTAATCCCACATCAACTAACAATAAAAAATATCCCCACTTCACATACACCCCATCCCCTTCTCAAAAAACCAACTTCTACATCCACCCTGGCACCAATAACCATGATCCCAACATCAGCACCACACAACTCACATAAGGTCACAAAACCCAAAAAAACACAACACTCATCCACACCTATCAAACATGAAATATTTTGTTTTGTTAAAAATTGTTAATTAAGTAAACATGATAAATATGTGTGAACAAAAAATTGTTTTCATCCTAAGGAATTCATTTCATTTAATCGCGTCTATGTGATTAAGCAGATATCTTGTTACAGCCAATTATCAAACATCATGAAAAAATAGGACACCACCAGTGCAAAAGAAAATACTACCAATGTCCATTATTTTCAGAAGTCATACATCCAAAGAAATTCATACGGAAACAAGTATAACAAAATAAAATAGACGATCAATCATCAAGCAACTCCCAGCCCATCATTTTGTCACTATGTTATCTTTTGGTCATATTCCCTTCTTATTTCATTCATGGCTGAAGAAAAGTATTCACATGTTCTTCAAAAATAATAATTAGTACACTAACCCCACATGATTAATAATTCAAAAGAGGTAGAATAAGTCTCTACGAGATGATTAAAGGATCGATGTTACTATTTGCACCATGAACCGGGGTGCGCGCAAGCAGTAGTGAAGAACTCCAAAAACAATTTAGCATGAGGGGCTCTAGAACATGTGCATGACTCATCTATGGAGGAAGGCACTAGATGCACAAAGGGGGAAATGGAAAACACACTAGGAATGGAAGATCCCATATTTGAAGAACCATATCCTATATTAAAGGAAGAGAAGAATCTAAATGTCATTAACATGGGATTGTGTTCAGGATCACGTAGTTTTAGTATCTAAAATCCCCCAAGAATGTTATGATATTAATGATATAATTAATATCCTTTTAAAGGCCCTTATAAATTATAAAACAATTCTTTAAACTTTGTTTCATTCAAATAAGACATAAAAGGGGAGGAAATAGAAAACTAGAAAAATTGGGAAAATTGTAGATGAGTTGTCGATGGATGATTAACTAACATGGAGAAACCAATGTTGAGATAAAAATTCTGAGCTACCAATGCAACCTACGGATAATGAGTAACTGATGTTGAACTATCATTGCAATGACCTACCAACACTAGTTCCATATACCTACCAACACTGAAGCCCTCTATTCACTGACACCTTTGACTCATAGATGAACTGACCACTGACACACTGACATGATGACGCACAAATATCCTGACTCTGACACCCAGAGTTATGGATGAAAAAATTGATATTTCTTAAAACTCTTGAAATGAGAACTGATTCCTCCTAGAACATCAAAAATAGTCAAATTTCACAAAGGAATTGTTAAGGTAAATCTAGGTTATTACACGTTATTTAATGAATTGATAAATTTTTTCTATATATTTTGGATGCAGAGACATACTCTATTTTTTAATTTTTTGTTTAGTAAACTTTGTCTTAAAGAGTTAATAATTCTCTGAAGGAGGATCATGCATTGGATGAAAAGGTATAATCCATTGAAAAGTTTAAGTTCCCTAATTTTAATACTCATTAAGTAGATGTACTATAGTTTTGAAATAATATTATATGTGCCTTGTGATTCCTAGTTCAAGAAATAGTTTTCGAGGGAATATCATTATTATTTGTTTTACATTCATCCTTGTCAAACAATGATATAGATATACCTTCGGGGGTATTACTCATTAGATGGAAAGAAAAAAGATATTTCTAACTTTACCACGATGTATCCAACTTTTTATAAAGTTAAAGTATAATGAAAATAACTGAGTGGAATGCTTCTACATATGCTAGTTCGAAAGAAGAAATGGGAAAATATATCATTTGATTTCATGGTGGGATTACCAATGACTTCTTGGGGAAACATATATGATTTTGGGTTTTATTGATTGATTAACCAAATCATTGAATTTTTATTCCATTATAGGTATTTTGTGTATATATCATCATTATCAAAAATATCTAAGGGAGATAGTCAGGTTACATGGATTTTCACTCTCCATTATATCAAATTGTGATCCTATGTTCACATCAACATTTTGGAAAACAATTCAAAAATATTTGGTTGCTGAATTAAATTTTAGAAAAACATCAACCCTAAAATTGATGATCAGTCTAAGAAAATGATTCATAGAATGTAATACATTCTTATATATTTTTAAATTGATTACAAAAGAATTTTATTTCAAAACCCTTCTTTGGTTGATTTTTCTTATACCAATAATTTTCATTGGATTTTATAGATGTCATTTTTTAGGTATTATATGGAATGAAGTGCAGACACTAGCATTATGGGATCATATAGGAAAAAAGAAAATAATGGGACTAGAGTAGGTAATGTAAATGCCTAATAAGTTGTGGTTTATTTAACAAAATATATGAATTTCTCTAATCTATCAGAAAAATAATACAGATAACTAATGGAAACATATTTATTTCAAGGTAGGTTATCATGCTTTTATATAGTATCTCCTAGTAAAAGTGTTCTGAGTTTGGGTAAAAAGATAAATATATTTACATGATTCATTATACTATATAAAATATTAGAGAAATATGGATTAGTTTTCTACTGAGTGTCTTTTCCTCGAAGTTTATATTGGATACTCCATGTTTATTTGTTTCTCGATGTTTGGGAAATATATTCCAAAATCAACTCATCTTATGATCTGGAAGTAATTTAGTTTGAATATAACCATTATTATTAGTTATATCACATTTATATAATTTTTTATATATATAAAGTGTTATAGAATAAGGTGATTCATTGGGTTCATATTCTGTTGAAAAAATCATATGGTTGAAGAACAAACAAGGGAATCTAAAAATTTTATGAGGGAATGTTATCCCTATTTGATTTATATGTGAATAAAATTATGATGATGAAGTTTTAAAAATGGGGATGAATGTAACAATATATATAATTATATAATAAATAATTTTCATGTTTAATAATAAAAATGAGACAGTTCATTATTTATAAAAATATTAAGTAATTTTTACATGAAAAAGGAAATAGTTTTATGTACTCTTTTTTTATTGTATTTCATTAAAAAAATTATAAAATATATAATTATAACAAAAAAAATCATTTTTTAATCATCATATAAATCTGATCATATAGGATATTTTTCTTTCTTTTCAAAAAATGTTGATTTTTTCAGTAAACAGTTAAAATTATTGATATTTGTAAAAAAATACATTTATTTCTAATATATTTTAGTAATTTAAAAGTACCATTTATGTTTTGAATATCATAAAAATTATAATAGTTATAATTTATTTATATTTAATTTACTTGTTTTATTTAATCAACTCTATATTTTATTTTAGTTTATGTTTTTTTTGGGTTTAAAAGTGAATTTCTCGGAAAGCTATTTTAAAGAACATAATATTTCTCAATTTTAATTAATTAAAATAATAATTATTATTTAATTTTTTAAATTAAAATTATATATTATTTACTAAAAAATATTATATTATTTCAATACAGTTATTATTAATATTTATAGAGTTGATATAAAATCATATTTTACTCAAACAAAACTTCTTGAAAAACTTCATTTTCATTGCATCTATAGGTTTTGTGTTAAATTAAATTTATCCAATTAAGTAAATTTAATTTGTTAAAAGGTGATCCATTTTTATAATATTAATAATTTATATTATATAATAAGGGAAACAAAATTTTTTACCATAATGAATAGTAAATATAGTAAAAATTAATTACCGTATTTAAAGGGAAAACAAATTTTCCAAGTGTTGAACTAAAAAGTTAAGATATTAGATGACATAAAAATATATAAAATAAATTATAGGGACATATTTCTATGTTATAATGACTATTTATAAAAAAAATATCTATTTTTATCTTATTTTCAAGTAAAAAATATGGGCACACCTATTTCTTTTCAAAAAACACAACTGTGGAGCTCACCTCACTTATGAAAGGACACCCCTTGTAATCTCCACTTCACACCTTAAAATCATTTTTTATCAGCCAATACCTACCTAGATATCTTAATTACTTCCCTCTCAATTACCTTGATCCCTTATTTTGATCCTAAATTTATCGTATAAATTATTTTATTGTTTACCTAAATATGAATCTCGAAGAAGAGGTATCATGCTTAACTGACCATTTTTATTTTATTTCTTCTTCCAACTCTACAAAATGATCATAAATTATTACTATATAATAACATGAGTATATAAAATATAATAACATTTTACTATGTTAATTTCATAAATTAAATCTATCTTCTTTACCATCAAATTGGATACAAAATTATGATTCGTTTGTACTATAGCCTACTGCCTTGCAAAAGGATGTCATTTTTTCCATCGTTTCCTCAGATGGCTTATTTTAATGATAGATTTAACACACACAAACACACACACAGATATATATATATATAAATATGATAATTGTATCATATTTATACATATAATGTTATTATATCACATATACCATCTTACTTTCTATTCCTTTGGGATATGATAACATCGCTCATGTGTACCGAAGATTATACTACCTCACGAAGCAACATCATTCGTTTTTCAGTAAAAATTTAATAAGAATTTAATTAATATATATTTTATCAATATATGTTATATAAATTAAAATATAATTATATTAATGAAATTTTTATCATTAATAAAATTTATTATATAATTTTCATTCATACATTGAAAAATGTTAACGTTGTTCATCTATGTGTGGATTGTTGACTCCATGAAGGAATGTGATTATTTTTTCATAATCACATCAAAAAAATTATATATAGAAGAATATTAAAATAAATAATATGGTATATATAATTTTATTAATATTATGGAGAGATATAATAGTCTTTACCATCTTTCCATAATGATTGCTGAAAAATTGAAATGTCACACATACTTGCGTACGACCTACCATCTCCTTGATCAAACCATAGTTCATTTTTCATAACCATAATTCATGATTGGTTTTAAAAGTCTAATTTATTTATAAATATTATTCATATTTCATCCTTATAATTATTCATTATATACTGAAATAATGACCACTTAGACCAATAGTCATCCTATGGAATTCAATTTCATATATAAACCAAATATCATTTTTTAAGAAAATTGCTGACATGAATTGGTTTCGCAATTCTTTTCACCTATGGAATTTATTAAAGTCAAAAAATAAGGTAAGTACAACCTCAAGGTGTAAAGAACTTACAATAGTATAGATTTAATGGGGTTTCAAAAAAACTCACTCAAAATAAACCTATTCTTGAAGACATCCTAGAATAATCACCAGTCAATTGTATCTTTCAAAGATGGATCTTCAAATATGCAGTCCATCCAAAAATTCAGAGAGCTATCATATTGGAAAAATTAGAACATTCTGAGCCTTCCTCCCCAGCAGTTAGTATGAAATGCTAGTAACCATGAGGAGAAGATGAAAAAAGAATCTGGCAAGGGGTTAAAAAGATAAAATAGAAGGTCAAAATTGAATTCCGTCCCCTACTTATAGATAACACCAAACATTAACATAACAAATCCAACAACTAAAGCAAGAAAAATCCTAGATCCTCCACTATGCAGTCCAGGCCAAATCAAAAAAATTCCAATCAGACCTAGAATGAATCCGTTTTTCTTGCATAGCTTATTTTCCATAGCCATGAAGTAGACAAAATATATACTGGTCAAACCACATAATTAGAATACTTAAATCCAGAACATTAAGCAGGTAGAAAAAATCTTCAAAGTCAACTAGAGTCCATGCAAGAACAAGATAGAGGTCTATAAAATCTAGACCTTGTGGTTGAAGACATCAAAAACCTCAAGAGAGAAGAATAACGGTTCCCCAAACCACGTAAACATGATGAAAACAGAAGTATAGAAACTCAAAGATTCTCAAATATATACATCAAAGCAAAGTATGAAACTGATTCAAAATCCATCAACTGATTTGAAATCCCGATCATTAATATAGTCCAATTTAGTAAGCACCAGTAAAAATAAAAGCATCTGTAGAAATCAGAAAACACCATTGCAGGAGGCCAAAAAAACATCAATGATGAATTAAAGAGTTTTTTTAAACTTTCTCTTAAATATTTCATTGAAGATATCTTGATTAATAGAAAGGTAAGTGTTCTTTGAGGTCTACCCTTTTCGAAAATATTTATATAAGATTTCATCATGGAGCTTCTCCGAAGATTTAGGGTCTTGAAAACATGGTACATACTTCTTTTCTACCCCTCCATGTTATTGTGGGACCTCAACATGTTGAGATATGTCAGGGGCTGAAATCACTTCAAGAGACATTTCACTGAGATGTTTAACTTGAGTAGATTCATTAGTTTCCCCTATAGAAGGATAAATTGAAACTTACCTTCTTTAAATGTCCATGTATTGAGAAACTATAGTTCTTTCAACATGGGAATAATCCCTACATTTCCTCATTTTTTTGGATTGGGGGTAATGAACCCATCTGCATCCACAATTGACTTTTTTCCTTTCCTAGCCATGGATCTCAGATAATCTGCCTCAATGTTAGAAGATTTTTCTTCCTCTTTATTTGGTGAATCATTACTTTTAGAAGTATTGAACCTCTCATTATCATCATCCTCTTGAATGTCATCATTCATTTTCACATTCGACACTACCTCAAGATGAGGGGAGGGACTGTAAGGAATACTAGCAATCACAACTGTGGGTGAAGTCTCTTTGGTAAGATGCTCACCCTTTTCCATAGGAGTATTATCTTGATCACTCATAGGAAGAAAATTGCCCCTAGGTGCTGATATCTCATTAGAAGTCCTAAGGACATCCATGGTTTTTGTCATGGTGTCATCAACAGGCCTTGATTTAAGAGAATCTGAGATATTTTTTGAACCAGATTTTTACACCCAAACTGATTTACAATGAGGTTGAGGGGGTTCCTATCCTTCAAACTCACATTCCTCAATTGAATGAAAAATTTTCTAGCAGCACTTATAGTAGGGAGGAACATTTTCAAATACCACTTCTTGAATGAATCCTTTCTCTCCATTTTGAAGCCAGAATAGGGATGTCAGATCATGTGAGATGTCAAACTTAGTGTAAATCCTTGCTACTGAGGGACTAGATAGATTTACGGTACGAGTGTCTAATCTAATCGGAGTTCCAAAAAGACAAGCAATTACTAAAAGAGCACGCTGCTTGAACAAATGCAGAGGTAACCCTAGGGACCCGATCAATATAAAAACAACAGGGGGATCCAATCCAATTTTAAAATTCGGAGACAAAATATAGTCCTTCATAGAATACCCCCCAAAGGACCAGGAGCCTTGAATCCAAAATCTATATTAATCATAATCTGATGTAAAGCAAAAAAAACTGCAAAGAATTCAGAAGCCCAATGTGAATGTTTTTAAAGCCAATGTTCTCAAGAGTTTTGCGTAAGAAGAACAGAGAAGGGAGATTTTCGATAAAATGAACTATAAGAAAAAATCGGACGTCTGAAGCGAGAAATAGTACATCAACATTGGAGAAAGCAATTGCTGATAGAACTCTGTGTTTATATTATTTTGAAGCAAGGTTTCTGAAGTCCTTCTAGTCTGCACAACGAATTCTACCCGTGACCACATCTATGAATGTTCTCTCATCTTAGACCTATATTATTTTTTCAAGTGTATATGCAACCCATTAAAAAATATATATCATTAATTTTTATATAATAATGGTATTTAATGCTTTTTTTAATTTTCTTTCTATCATGGGGCTCAATATTCAAATATTTCAAAAAAGATAAAGAACTTTTCTTTAAAAATATCTATTTTACTTTTTTTCTTTATAACCACATTTTTCTTCCATGTCTATTTTTTAAAAAATATTTTGTTATATATATTAGATTTTATAAGGAATTCTATTTCATTATTTCAATTTTTTAGAAAAAATTAATCTTTCTACATAATGTTTGACTTTCTTTACAAACGTCTAAAAGAATGTACTATTTTATGGAATATGGTGACAACAATTTTTTCATCCCTTGTAACCACTATTTGACGCTTTCCTTATCATAAAACATTCATATTTTATTCAAAGAAAAACCTCTTCGCCTTTTCAATTATTTTTTGTATTGAATGTTGGTTTTTTGATGAAAACTATATTTTGGTATTGAAAATGAGTTTTCAAAAATAAAAGGGTATTTTGGTACATAAAACGAGTTTTAAAAGAAACTAGTATTTTAATATTTAAAAGTTATTTGTATATAATATTAATAGAAATTTTCAAACATTTTATGATGAAAAATTGAAAGAAAAAAATATTTTATTCATGATGTGGTCCTTCAAATTTTTTTACAAAAGAATGATCCCATTGTCGATCACATGTAAGCCTATTATAGATTATACAGTGGGTGAACTCAGTTTTCACTCTAATTCATTAGGTATTGATTATGATATCTATAAATAACATTGGATGTCAGTAATATGGTTATTTCAATTTGTAAGGGATCTGTATGGGTTCTATGAGATGATGTTCCAAGGAAACTACAAGAATTTTCAATGTTTTATAATGAGTTTTCTAGAAAATTATTTGATTTTAAAAGTAATCGAAATTATATTATTTTTAGGAATCATGTCACCCTTTCTTGGAAAAAAGTTGTGCTTTATAGAAAAGGTTCTTCATGGATTTTCATGTTTTTCACTTGACTGATGGACTTCTTATTTTTATATACCTTGTGAAACATTTGGTTCTCACCCCACATTTTTTAAATGTATTTCATAGGTTTTTTTTATGGTAAAAGAAATGAAGATGTCAGGATTAAGGGAATAACGATTATTCGTGAATAGAAATAATTTTTTAATATAAAAATTTTATATTTTTGGATAAACAAATACTGATAGGAAGATTCAATGTTGAAATTTATGTTTTTTTATGTAAGTATAAAGACCAAATTATGTTGAAATATAAACATAAAAAGGATCCTAAAATTTAATATAATGAAATATTGAATTTAAAATTATGATTTTGCAATATTTAAGATTTGGTATTTATAGTTAAGATACTCACCACCTTCATTTGAAAACAGATTCATTATCTTTTTTACATGTTAACTATCAACATGATTCATTAAATCATTGAATTTATCAAAGTATTATGACATATATATCATTATGTATACTTTTCCACATCCACTCAAATCATTATTAAATGAAATGATGTAATAATATCAACCTATAGACTCCAATACAAAAGTTCTTCACACATCATTGTCTAATAAATAGAGAATCTCTATAGTGCCTTCACCCTTTCCATGAAAAGGTATCTTAGACAGCTTTCCTTATAAAAAATCATGAAATCATTCAGGTGAATTTTGTCCAGAATAATATAAATAGATATATTAATATTTATTTTTCAACAACTTATTGTTCTCGTAACCTAGTTAGTGATGCCATATATGGGTGTGAAATACGTTATGTGAACCTGATTCATTATTAATTACTAAAATATTTATTTCTATTACAATATATAAATTCCATTAAGAAAATTATTTATTCCATAACATAATTTTAATTTTAATATAAACAAATTTTATATTAAATTTTGAAAATAAAATTATTTTTAAAAAGGAATGATAAAAAAATTATGCTTTTTCTTATAGTGTGTACATAAAAAAAATTCATGAAAACAAATATCTTATTTAATAGTAATGAATTTATGTAATAATCTATAAACAGGACAGAAATTCATTCTCTCTTGAATGCTCAATGATCAATAGCTCCTCTAGAAGTCAATTATAATTTACCTTTTCAATTAATTTGGAAACATATATGAGTGAAAATATATAAATTTAACACCTAGTTCATAGATATGGAAACATTACACTTGATAATGAATGCATTGGAATCATCCCAATTATTTTTTAACAAGGTGTAGATTTTCATCCAGTGGCCTGGCATAATAAATGAAAAAAAATCATCCTTTACCATCACCTATATTTTTAGATTCCTTTTATTATAGGGATAGTTTTCTAGAGCCATAGAAATTGAGTAAGTCTTAGGGACCTTTTTTGTATTCATCCTTTTATTTAGAAATCATAAAATGTGATTTTCATTCCTTCAGTCCTTATCAAAATGATGAATCATGGAAGAGACATCTCACTGTTTCTCAGTTTATAATTAAAAATTAAATAGTATAATCTTTTAGTTAGAGAGGAGAAAATGAGATATATTTGTAAATCATAAAGAATGGTAAAGACAAGTATTCCAAAGAGGTTAATGTATTCAATAAACTTGACTCCATGAGGCCCAACCAACACTGACCCATGATGCTTGAAGATAAATAGTGCAATGTAGATATTATATCTATATTGGCACACCTACTAATAATATTGATCACAAGCATAATCCAAAATTTTATATGCATCTAAATCCTCATGTTACATTATAAGATAAATTTACATAGATGATATCATAAATATTTTGAGATTATTAGTATCATACAAACATTTAAAATAAGGGAGAAAATTCATCTTAAATATCTACTTTTTTCTGGATCTTTAGGGATATGGTTTTTCATCGCATGTTTCTATTCATGGTGTTAGAAAACTCACAAGAACCTATTGCCATCATGGAAATTTTATATTTGGAGAATGTTATTTTTATTTAATAGACATCAATCTGATATAGTAGAATTCATGTGGCCTACTATTTCTAAAATAATAGTCTATTATTTTATTATATCATCTTGATTATAAAAGTAGATAATAAACATTAATTTATTATTCACCTAGTATTTTATTACAACACAATATTCCACTACATTTGATTCAAAATATCTTGTTATGTGTAAATTATATTGGAAAGGACCCACATTTCCATTCCTATAACCCTATTTAAGTTCTATTAAATTACTTGGAGGTACTTATGTAGGTAGAAATTTTCCATTTCTATTAACTCACATCACATGATCCATTTAGAGGACTCCAAATTCTTGAAATCCCATTCTTAGATCTATTTAACTATTCCCTAAAAGTTAGCCCCAAATATAGTGAGGAATACTTTCTGGTTATGAATTTGGTTATATCAACCTAACAATATATTTATAACTCATTAAATGGAAGTGTTCCCAGTGAGGGTTGTACAAAAAACAACTATATATTCATTCCATTTTAAATTATGTAATGTCAGGATATACCAAATTAAATTTTCATATGAGGTATTTTTATAATTATGTGTAAATTTTTTACTTTGTCTTATTACATCCTTTTTTATATTAAATTTGTTTTACCTAAATGATCAACTATGTATTACATAAAATTTTATACATAATATTATTTATTTTAGTTCTATTATAGATACTTGTTAATTCCATTATTAGTTAATTTCAATAAAGAATATCTAAATAATTTATCATGGAATTGATGGAAATACAATAATAAAGTTGTATTACCATGATATTTTTTCAAATGGTTTATTTATCTGGTGGATGATAAACCAGCTCTTGACCATAGTTAATATACTCATGAAAGCATTCCTAGGTTGCATTGTATCATTCCACATGTTCTCATGTTTAATTATCAGAATCATTTTTCCTCGATTATGAACAAAAAAATAATTTATTATCCTGGTTGATACACACATTACATAATAATTAATCACATTTTTGTGAGTGAAACCAATGGATTGTTTCATGGGATTGCATAAAAGAACACATAGGCACTTAAGACCTTACATAATGAGATGGAAGGTTTAAATCATACACCATCAATCTAATTTAAAAATTTGTTACAAAAATTATTAAATAATTGTTAATTAAAAGAATGAAATAACACAAAAAATCCAATATCATCTCATGACCATCCACATACCTCAAAATACTACATATTTAATAAAATAGTACTCATTTCAATTATTCATAATTAATATAAAATGTTCTCCAATTAATTATTTTTCCTTAATAATTAATACTTTTATTTTTAAAAATTTATGTTCTACCAGTCATTAAGATTAACATCTATTAAAATATAAAATAAATTAAATTAATTTACCTTATTTAAAAATATCTAAGTAAAAAGTGTGAAATTTTATGTAACATGTAATTTTCATATATGAACTACAAGGCAGCATTGTGGACATATAATAAAAAATCATAAAAAAAATTCGTATATAGTTATTTCTATATAATTTCATGGAGGTATGTTTCAATAAATTATTCATAGAAATTTGTTATTTGTATTTTTTATTTCTTTTAATGTGTACGGAGTAGTCACCATATTACTACTATATATGATATATAGTTCAAAATATAAAATATAAATTAATTATGTATTTTTTATATATAAAAAAACTTTTATCACCAAATGTTGATTAAATTTATGAAAAAAATAAATGTATTAATTTTATTTTTAAGTATAATAATTAATTGAATTTATTTTTAATGTAAAAAAACGTAGTATATATGGTGTTTATAGGCTATATACACATCATATATATCATTTCATCATTTTTTCAAGACACACACACTAGGGAGAAAGTAATATAAGATGATCATGTATTTTAATAGGGTATATTATGTGTATAAATGTTACATTCAAGGTGACCTCTCAGTTAATTGGTTTTCAGTCACATGCATCATATAATTAATGCATGTTGCGTCTTTGATTCCGGGCTTCAAAGCATGAATTGGTTTTACATTGTTTGTGTTCCCACTAATTATGTTCTACTATGGTTTGATCCACACATGGATTTAATTAATACATTTTTCATGTATTTACTACATAACGACCCTGACAAATCACAGTTCTTTCTGGTTTAGTGTACATGGGTACATGACATGTACCTATGGGATATAAGTCTTATAAACATATGTTATCTAACCAGAATACTCATTACATATGGATGGGATCTTCAAATGTTCTTTGTTTATAATTAATTGATTTTTTATTATATGGTTGAGGAAAAATAAGAAGACAAAATGAATTGAAGATCTCAATGATTATATTTAAAGAATGATTAAACTTGAAATGAAAAAATAATTGTAAATACCTAAATCAGAAATCAATAAATAAATAATTACAAATTGTTATGCTTCCTCATACAAGTTATAGGTTCATAATGTAGTAAAATCACATATAGGGAATTATCCATCATTTAATTTTTTTAATCAATGTATAAACTAAGATGTTAACGATTACAAAAATGATGTCCCAATAAATCTATTCAAATATTAATTAACATAAATGTTCAAACCAGGAAGAAAATATGTTGCAATATAATTATAATTAGTTTTTATAAATAAAAAGATAACTTTTGATGGAATTATTTATTCACTGATGATTCTGTACAATAATTATTATTATACCATCATTACATAAAGCTGATTAAATGGAATAATATATGTATTTTTTATCTTCTAATTCTCCAAAAATTCCAAATATTTTCATATAAGACCTTGGGTGATAAAAATAAAATTTTTAACTCCCATGTCATTCATTATTGATCACCAAAAGTGTGGAATTGAGGTCCTAAGGATTCTTGTTGTTCATTATAGATTTATGAGGGTGAATAATGATTACACTACATTCTTGATAGTATTCTAGGAGATGATATCTCTCAGACATGGGATATTTCTCTGTATAATTTATTTCCACACAATGATAAATAGGGTTGAGAATGCTATAATAATGTTTAAATAGAGCTATAATTATAAAAATATAATTGAATGTGGATCTTTATTATTATTTTTATCCCTAGTGAACCACATGTCTAAATCATAATAATGTTATTATTATTTAATTTACATGTTCTAGACAAGAAAAAAAATTAATAATATTTTTGAAATAAATAAATTAATATTTATTAAAATAATTTTTTATATATTATTTCTCACCATTCTATTAAAATCAGTATTTACAACCACTTAAATTTTTATTAAGAATTAAATATTGACCTTTTGTTTAATTAATTAAATACCACAACATTACTAACCAATATATAAATATTATGTTCGGAAAAATGGATAATAAATATTTATTTAATATTCAAATCACATTTATTCTCAGAAATAGGTTGTGACTGTATGTTTATAGTTAATCAAAAAATAAATAATTATTACATAGTGTATTGGAATGATTTTTTTTAAACATGTTAATTTTATATATAATTTTTTTGAGGTTCCGTTTGCATATTGTGTGTGGATATCATCACCCCATTACCATTAGGCTTAGAAAACATCATATAAAATTCAAGGAAAGCATATAAAAATACTCCAAGAAAACCATATTGAATAAATTAAATGTCATAATGACATAAAACCACCAACAAATGTAAACTATGTAATATAATCCCTTAATTGTTACAAATTTAACTAAGAAGGTTGCATAATTTTTTCATTAACCTTTGTGCATGATGTATTATTCTTTAAAATTATCGGAACGACCTTTTTGACCAAAAACTTGGGACATAGACCCAGTCAAACGTCTCTATTTACAAAAAACGGTCCAAGATATAAAATTACACTAAATTGGAAAGTAAATATACATTTCTTCCATTATTCATTAATTCAATATCATGCATGACGCACCAAATATATCTTACTTATGATAAACATATAATGTCATAGTTTTTGTTCATACATTAATGAACATGGCTTATGAAATGTGTTAAAAATAATATTAAATCCAAAATCATATTACACACATCCACATATATGAACATCCAATAATAGATATTTGAATGTGGATTTCATACTACTGAGAGATGTTCTCATTACCTCCTTTCATATGATTACCATAGGCATACTCTATTACATAGTGTCTCAATACCCAATTATTCTTCATCCGTGATTTCCTATATCATTTTTTTCAAATGATATCACTCAACAATAACCAATGTATTCAAGAATAATGAAATATCACTTTTAGGTTCTCATCATAATGGTGAAATTACTAACCTTCTAGTTTGATAGGTTCCCTTAATAAATTTTTTCATACAATATGCTGAATAAAAATTATCATGATATAATAAGAACTTTTTTAATATAAAGAAACTATGAATAAATGTAATTATAAAGTATAGATAAGTTAGTTTAGGAAAAAACCTCTAATAGTCTACCACTTTCTCTATAGAAAATTTTTATCAATCATCAATATGGTCACTCTCACATGATATTATTCCTTCTCTTTGGTTATGTATTTAGTCAACGGGTCCTCCAAATTTTTCTCAATAGAAACTATAGTCACCATAACCTCACCCCTTTGAGAAATATTAATCAATATTTGATTCTTCCAAAGTATATTATTTATCTATCTATGTTATTTTAACTCTTTTTAGAGACACAATGTTACATAATTAATATAATGTAATAGGATATAATATTTATTTTTTGGAACTACATCAAGCTATTTTATGATGTTTCATATCAACAATGATTCTTTGGTTGTATCAAAAATTGAAATATAATCATATTTTTCAATATAATTTTAAACAACTAGATTCATTTTTCTTTCTCATCTCATATATAATTCAGGGAGACTATTGACATATCATGAATTTGAATCAAAATTTTGTTGATGTATTTTTTAATGTATATCAGTATAACCTCTAATGTATAGTTTCTCATATCCTCTATATATAAAAAATATATCCTTAGAAAGATTAGGATGATTAAAGAGAGGATTAATAGTTTTCCAATGTTAATCAACTATATGAAATTAATATCTTAATTCTATGACCAATGTGTTTATAACATTATGTCTACTAAATTACATTTCATACATGATTAATCCCATTGTAGAATCTTATATTTTCATACTCAATCTCTCTCTCTCTCTCTTAATGTTTGGGGATACATTTTCTAAGATGGGTGTATATGATGCCCCATTGGAATATTTCACCTGTTTAATTCTTACATATTTAATTTCTTCAACATCTAGTAAATATATATACCATAACATAAATGAAATACCTTGCTAGATATATTAAAAAAGATCTTGATTACAATAATGTAGACTACTTCGCCTAATTCCTTCCTAGATAAGAACATATTTAACTATTCATAAAAAATTTAAGAATGATATGTTATTTATAAAAATAAATGTTTCATCGACATATACTACTTTGAAAAAAAATTCACTCCCATAAAAATACTTGTAAAATCATGTATCACATTTATTCCTTATAAAACCAAAATCACTTATAGAATTATCAATTTAAAATTATATGAGATAGACTCTTTATTTTATATATAAATAAATAATTTAAATTTTAAAAGATTTATTTAAATTACTAGTGTTATAAACCCTTTTGGTTTTGTTATATAGGAATTTTTTGACATCAACCATTATGGAATGTTATTTTGATGTCTATTTTCCATATCTTATTATCAAGGATTGTTGTTATAGAAATTATATTTTTTATTTATTTAAACATGGATACTAGAGAAAACGATTCATCAAACAATATTACTGAATGTTTTTCTAATCTTTAACCTACTATTTGTTCTTTATAAGTACACACTAAACCATATATATATAATATCATTTTAAACACTTATTTTCAACCAATGGCATTTATATAAACTAATTTATCTAAAAGAACCCATAAATGGTTATAATACATGGAATCCATTTCAGAACTAAGGGATTCATTCCATCTTGAAGATATTCATCTCTCTTAGCCTATTTATTGGATGAAGGATCACTATTGTAAACGAATAATGAATCAACAGTTTCAAGAACTAAAAAACATACTAGTTTGGTTCGCTAACCTCTCTGGTGCCCCTACATAATAATTGTTTCTTGGTAATAAATACATCCATGGGTACATATAGAATGTGTTCATGTACAAACATTTGTATATCTAAATCATCATCTTTTTCAAGATAAATATTTATACTACTCTCCTTCAAGAGGATATACTCTGTCAAACGAAATATGGAATGTATTATAATGTTTTTTGAGGGGTTATATGGATAGTAGAATTTTATTTACATAAGATATCCAATGAATAAACACTTTGTGCACTATGGTGCTAGTTTAGTTCCATTTGTTTCCTTAACAAACACCTCAAATCCCCATATATATATATATGTTTAAAAACACGAATTTAAATCCATAAATTAATTCTTATGGTATTTCAATTACTATTTTAGTTGGTACATAGTACAGTGTGTATTGAATGCTAAATAATTTATGCCCCCAAATGAATAATGTAACATTTTCATAACAGAGAAGTCACCCTACCATGTCAATATATGTATAGATAGTTATTTCACTAACACCATTTCATTTTAGTGTACATAGAGGAATGAGTTGAGATATAATCCAAATATGCCATAAATAATTGATGAACATTGTGTTATGACACTCACTATGTTGATCAAATAAGATCATATCTATTTTCTTCACAATTTTATTCTCTACATAATTCTTGAAATCACTGAATTTATCAAATGATTTTATATTAGAATAAATTATGTAGATATATCCATATCTACTAATGTCACTAGTAAAAGTAATAAAGTATGAATATCCATCTCTAGATTATATTGGAGAAGGTCTACCAAATCAATGTGTAAAAATTCTAGAATTGATGTGACCTTTTCACCCCTAGCATCAAAAGGATTAATGTTAATCATTAATTATAAATAAGAGACACATATATCAAGTGCCTTTAGTTCAAAATAATCCAAACATATATATTGAGAGAGATTTTCCAACTACTTATTGTTTTAACAACCAAGTTAGTGATTCCTTGGTTGTGGTGAAATGAGTCATCTGAACCTGATTCAGTATGAATTCACAAAACATAATCTACAACATAACTGTTTTGATTTATAAGGACCACACTATAACATATTTTGAATATATAAAAGAAATATAATTTATATAAAAATTTGAAAATAAAATCATCTGAATCTTTGAAGGATATCAAAATTATGCTTTTTTAAAAGTGGGTACAGATTAAAAATAAAATAAAACTAATATAATTCCTTTTAAAACTGAAAGGTTGTAGTCTTTTATACACCAGGAAAAAAATCATTCTCCATTGTGTAATCAAAGATCCACCTCTCCTTTAAAAAACATCAAATATCTACTAGTTTTAACATTGTGATATAGATGTTATTACCAAAAGATATATCTAATACCTAATTAGTAGATATATAATTATTTCAACAGGTGATTAATGCCCCTATATTTTTCCATTTCTTTTTACCTAGCTATAATTATTCTTCTAGTGGTGCAAATTACCACATGAAAAGAAGATTGTGTCCATTTTCTTGTTTGTATTTTGATCTTCATTTTCATTGAAGTATGGTACTTATGAGCATTACAATTTGAGTGAATTTTAGAGTCATTTTCCTTATTCTACGATTTATTTACCAAAATTACCATAGGATTTTAATGTCTTTATCGACATGATGAACCATGGTAAGGACTTATAAGAGCTAGTTCACTCTATTTCTCATATTATAATTAACAATGAAACTAGAAATGTTCTTATATGGTAATGATAAAATGATATCTATGTAAATTTATTGAGGTATAATAAATTTCAAGATGTATAAGAAATCTATATATAAAATTAAATTCACTACATGAGGTTTATCTACCATTAACCCTCTATGATTTCATGTTAATAGGGCATTGGGGATATCATATATCTCTTCTGTTTCCTTCTCGTGATAATAAGAAAACGTTTGATCTATAATTAAATATACATCCATATCCTCATGTTTCTTTAGAAGCTCAGGGGTTTTAGATGATAGCATAAAACATTTTCTATTTGTTGAGTCATACAAATTTTCCATTAATAAATACATGTCTTCTTTACTATCCAATTTTCCAAGAACATTAGTAATAATGGTTTCATGAATATATAATTTTTGTTCATGTTATGGTACAATTTATAACCATCTATAAAATTTCTAAATATTTGAGCTAGTGAGATTTTTATCATTATCTAATATAGATAATAGTGATATGTTAAATGGAAGGTGACCTTCATATAAAAAATTAGTGTATATTAATTTAGAAAAATTTCTCAATTAATGAAATAAATAACAAATTTTAATTTACTATTCTTCATATATTTTATCGAAACCACTTATCCATAATCATTGGTTTCAGAATACATTGTATCATGGATATTATAGTAACAAGGACCCAAAGATCCTTTTTTATAACCTATGTGATATTCTGGTCAATTACATAAAGGTATTTAGGTAGGAAATTTGTTTCCAACTGAATTAACCCATATCTCCTGTAAATGTTGAGTGGACTCTACAATACTAAAGTCAAAAGTTTTCAATTTCTTAATGAATGCCTCAAAATGTATACCATTTCAAGTGAAGGTAATTTTTATTATTTACAATTCGTCTAATTCAATATAAAACCTTATTTATAAATCCTAATTTAACAATATTTTGTCAATAATTGCTTGATCAAACAATGAAACTTGATGGTTCCATTCTAAATCTTTTAATATAAGACTATATCAACATAAAAATTTTAAAATGGTGAAATTTTATGTTTATTCATAAATTGACCTATTTATATTATTACATCATTGTTAGTATTAAGTGGAATATAATTAATTTATTAACCATGAGTCACATAAAAAAAAGGTTTAAATTAATTTTAATTTCATCTTTTATGATTTTTTGTTGATTTATTGATTCATTAAAACAATGAATCCATTTATAATTAATAAAAAAATAGTCATAAATAAAATAATAAATTGGTATGACCATGATATTTTTTATTGATTTTTTATGTCAAAAATGATAACCCGGCCCTTGACACTACTAAATAAACTCATGAAACAATACCTGATTTTAGTTTCATCCTTCCACCTATGCTCATTTGTATTAACTATTTTCGTTTTTCTCTATTCCAAATATAAAATACCTCTACACAAATGGTATCTTTATCCATTATATAATCATTACTCACAGATATGTGAGGGGTTCAAATGATTGGTAAATGGGGTTTAAATAAATGAAAACCTGGGAATATGGGCCGTTACATAATGAGAAAAAGGTGATGATACATAATCCATAAATTTATTTTAATAAATTAGGGTAAAAAAATAAATTGACAATAAATTAAAAGAAACCAACAACATATGCATGTTTTCCCCACACATTATTTTCCACTAACATGAAATGGAAACACATTCAATAAAATATAATACATTTTAATCATTATTATTAAGATAAAATGGGATCAAAATAATTAATTATCATTATTAATTAATAATTTCATTTATATTAGTTTTCATCCAAAATATCCTTGATATTTTTATTGGATATAATCTTTAAAAAAATTATTTACAAATAACAACATAAAATAGTATATACATGATGTAGCCTAAAGAGATACCATCTAAACTGTATGGTGTGATTTGTTATCATATTACGTCCACTCATCCACCATGTAGAATACATGTCATGTCATATAATTACATGGAAAATACTTTCAATAAATGACACACAAACACATTTGATTCTGGGGTGTGTTATGATTTTATTTTAAATAGAGTAGTTAGGGTATTATGAAAATCCACAGTATATCAATTTGATTATTATAATGAAATTAATTATTCATTTATTGTGAGTGTGTGTGTATAATAAAAATATCATTTTGTGTTTGATATCAATTTATGACCCATGGAAATTTTTTGAGTAGGTTTAAATATAAAAATTAAATAATTACACTTTCATCATAAATAGATATTACACACAAAATGTACAGGCCAGCTACATGTCATGTAGTTTTATTTTCCATCTTTCTATGAAACATTCATGAGTTCAAGCAGTGAATGTAAATTGAGGATACTAATGGGGTATACTACATGAAAATGAGCTACACATTTTTCACTCACACAAATGTCTTCTAAAAAGAATACAATGACCATTTGAATCATAGATTACATGACATGTAAGTGGGTTATATAGATTTTATGTCATTTAACCCTATATCAGGATGGACAGGTCAACATTTTGTGTTCATTAATATATGACACATGAATTTATTAAATGGAGACCTAGATGAAACAATTTTTTTCCTGGTGTATTTTTTACTAGTACACTCCATCAACTATAAGATACATGTCATATACTCTTGTAATATCAGGGAAAAATTCATATCACCTTAATATGGGTTCTTTATTAATTATTAATTAATAGTTTATCCATATTTTTTTTACATGACTGATAATGAACAAAAAAATTTGATTAGAAATACATTAAAAATTAAGTAATGTTTAAACCAAAACTAAAAAATTAATATTAATTGTGTAAATTATTCTATGATCGATAAATAACTCTAAATTATTATTTGAAATAATTCAAATTTTTGGTTCTAAAAATTACAATGTCACCAATTGTATAATAGCCAGATCAAATATTTTTTATAATTAATGAATAATCAGAGATTTAAATGATGAAATACATCATGACCAACAAAAATAAATTTACGTTTAATTGAAATAATTGATGGAAGTAAGAAGATGTATTCATCACTTATATTTTAAAATTAATTAATATAAATAATGAATTAATGTGGGTTGGAATTAATTCATCATTATAGACTCGGTAGATTATTTCTTGTCATACCAGCATTACGATGGGAGGATTCAAAGGTAGAATCTCTATATTAGTGATCAACAGTGCACCACGAACCTCTAAACATCATCATAGAAATACTTGTGTTCAAGAGTGGAATATTCTAATGCTTGCATCATTTTTGGATTATCACCATAAAAATATCTTCCCAGTTGGAAGAATTTTTTTTATTCTATCCATCATCAATAAGGTGGAGGAATATGATCTATCTCCATTATTGAGAGTGTTCTTGGAGAATATATCTCCAGGACTTGGGAGAATTATCTCTAGCCTATTACTATTCATAATGATTGTTATGATTGATAGTGTTATTATAGGATTTAAATAGATATAGGGTTAGATAATAATAACTTTACATGGTCCATTATTTTTTCATTAATCTCCTACGAACCCCATATTTAAATAATAATATTATTATTCTTATTATTTACATGTAATGTTGTGGACTCACTAATATCTTAATATTATTTTTGTTATAATTAAATGATATTTTACTCAAATAATGTTTAGAATATTATTTCTCCTCAGACCAAAATATTTGGATTGTAGAGCTTCTTCAATATTTATTGATCTCAAATTAATTACTATTTATTCAATTAAATAAATATGAACATTTTACATTAGTGTAAGAAAAATAGCTATTTATTCTCGAAAGTAGATAATAAATATTTATTTAATATTTAAATCACATTTATTATCTTTAATAAATTGAGATCGAGTATTTACAATCATTCCATACATGAATAATTATTAAACCATGTATGGTGATAATATTTATTCAATATATTATATTTAATTAGAATTTAAATTATGTTATGAATATAATTATTGTGTTAACCTATTATAAAATTTCATAGTGTAATTAGGAAACATTCAAAAAATACAAGACCAGTGTCAAGAAAAATTATAAGGAACCCATATACAATGAAACAAAAAAATGAAACTAATTATAAATATAAACAATATAATTTAATCACTTTATCATGATATCTCTTATCAGTTATTTTTTATGATGGTATCTTCAACTTATGTGCTTGATGTCAATTTCATTGACATTCCAAAAATGAGCTTCCTAATAGAACATCATATACATGGACTTGGCCAGGAAGTTTCATTTCTATCAAAGGGTATAAGATATCAACTTCCATTAAAATGGGGAGGGCAATTTTCTTTATTTCATTATTCATTATGGTAATATTACTCATGACACACCCAATGTTTCTTACTTATTATAAATATATAAAATCATGGTTTTTTATAGTACATGATTGAGTGAAAATGATGGCATACATTAATAATAAATTTAAATTATTTTAACCATTATACACATATGTAGATGGGAACAAAAAATAACACATATATGTGGATTTTCAATTGGAATACCATGTTATTATAACCTCATTTCATGATATTACCAATGGTATACACTATGAGACAATATCTAAAACTCCTATGAGTTCCCACCCAAGAGAGCATATATCAATTGTTCCTCGTAAAATGATATCATTAATTCATTGAAAATGTATTTAAGAATACTTAAATAGTATTTCTAGGATCTAATGATATCGAGAAACTTTTATGTCATTTTAGTGTGATGGGTTCCCATAGAAAATATCACATAAAACGTTACATCAATGAACAATCATGATGTGATAAAAACATTTTTCCTATTCACAAAATATGAATACAAATAACCATAAAGTATACAGAAGATTGTTCTAGGGAACAAACTAAAACACATAGAGATGAATATGGTACTTTTTATGCCGTGAATCCTTTGTGAGAACAGATGACCAAAGAGATTTTCTTTTCAATCCATATCAGAGGAGGACTAGCATGGGTACATTATATAGACCTAACCCCGAGGATAAAGGTAGTGGTTGAGTCATAGTATCCCACCTAGTCATCTACATTAGGGGATGGGCTGGGAGATTTGATACGAGTACACTGCATTTCCATCATATGACTATGTAGGTAGGTTTGGGTGTCATTATGGAATGTTTATCAGATGAAGACCGTACGTGAATTTTTGTTTCTCGTATTTATTTTATTCATTCATACAAACATATAAATAGTTATATATTAGGGGAAAGTGGTGAGTCTATACAGAGATGAAATTATCGTACCCTATATAGGGACACTAATTAATGTGTAGAACTTATATATACATTATTGGTAGATCACAATGTGTGAAAAGAACCAAACTTGGGATACATGAATGTTACGAGAGACTTCAAATAAAGACCCAACATTAAAAAATATATTTAAATTGTATGTGTAAATACCTATAAATTCCATATAATATTTAAAAATAGGTTTTTGGTATTAATATGAGTCTTCCCAAATGAATGGAACGTGATTTTGAGGTACGGTGTGCCCTGAATGGATTTTCGAACTTTTTTTAAGGTACATTTAGAAAATGTGTGGGTGGCATTTTCTAACTTTGGAACCGGTTCTCAGAATTAAAATCTGAGGACATCACTGAATCTATTGTGACATGATTCTCTTAGGGGAGGCTTCACTTCGACCACAGTGGGTTGAGAGAAAAATATATTTTTTCATACTTTTAAAATAATACTAAAATAACATAAAAATGTTATTTTAAATTTCATCTAATGGTTGATTGGTAGTGGCATGACCACTGAGTTGTAAATCCATTTAATGGATTGACCATTTTTTTCATAACCACTCTATTGAAAGAAGAGAGGTGAATTAATTAACTTGTTAATGGTTGTCATTAAATCTATGATTCATTAAACTCTCATCCCCCGTCTATTTAAATGGTGCTCGGGTTGGGTTTTTGACAAGACTTCATCATGTGAGGAACCTCTGGAAAAGTACTGCGGAAACTTCCACTAGCGGAGGAAAGAAGCGTGGGCGGAAATGATCCATCATCGACGTATACTGGTGACTCAATCTGATGGGGACTCCTCTCCCATCACAACCATGACACCTCTAGTGAATCTCGAGGTAGGGGTTTGGCATGATTAAATTCTAAGTGTTTTCTGATTAATTTATTCTTGCAGCTTGTTATGATGCTAACGCAGATGGAACATGACAAAGGAACAAGCCTCAGACCCTCTGCCACATAGTTATTATTGCGTTTTTAGGGGATGGAGTTTCAACTCGATAGAACCTTGAAACTTTGACACAAAAAGTGATGGAAACATTTCGAGAGGCCTGTAGACGCGAGAAGAAGGCAAAACTGACCATCGGAGCTCACCTAGTGGCCCACAGAGTATCTATCAGTGTGGTACCAGCACGATGGCCTTAGTGACTGGAACTCACTAGCCGTGGAAGAGGGCATTGTAGCTCGACACCACAATAGATGGATAGGATGCCTACTCTTGGCCACAAACGGATGTGGGAGGCGGCGTGCCATAATGTTCCACGGTGAGGCAGTCTACGGTTTTGAAGCCACAACAAAGGAAGGGGGCCCTCTCTCTGTGGGTCCTACGGATGGCCAGGGCGACACCAACTAGAACCACCAATTAAATTGCCAATCAACTCTTCAAGCCATTCAGGAAAGAGGGGGAGCGTCTCCCCTCCCCACGTCGGCCACCAGCTGTGTGTCGCACCACCTTGCGGGATGAGACCACTGCACCCTATCCTAGCCAAGGCATGCGGGGCTGGTCCACAGCCTAGTTAGCTAAGCCCGTTTCGACCCAGCCAGCCGAGCCTGCTGTAGCCCAACCCAACCAGGACACCCTAGGACCCCTTCAGGCCTAGTTTCTCTCAAAGAGTTGTATCATGTGAACGAAACATCTATTTGATGAACCGTCTATGGCATTTGGATCCTGGGAGTGAGACAGTCATTTTGAGATACTCCACTTAGGTTTGGGAGAATGTTGAAGTATGGACAGATTGGATCGTACCTGAATCCAACTGGGCTGTTGGCACTAAAATCCATATAACTCAAAGATCGGGTGTCCAGTTTACACGTCATAGGTTTAGTAGGAACCCTTACGATATGGTGGACCATTAGGTTACTCATTAATGGATCATTTTAGGAGTTGAGGAACGAATGATATATAGAGGAGAAGATACTACAGAACTCAATTGCACCAGGTTTAGGGAATCATGTTGTAAGTTCTCATCTGAGTAGTCACCTTGGGTGGATCAGCATCATAATAACCCTAATTAGATCAGAATTTAGCAACCCTGTGTGGATCAACATATAGAAACCCTCTTTCAATCTTCATCCTAGGGACCCTATGTGAATCAGTATCTTGGGAGCCTATGTGGATCAGCGTCATAGAGACCGTGAGTGGATCAGCATCTAGATACCATGTGTGGATCAGCATCATATAGACCCTGTGTGGATCGACAACATAGCAACCCTATGTTGATCAGCATGTTGAGACCTTATGTGGATCGACAGCATAGCGATCCTATGTTGATCATCATTCTAGAGACCCTGTGTGGATGGGTAGTACACGACACAATGAGGGACATCCATAGAGCAACCCATTATGGATTAGCAACATACGCCAATGTGTGAATTGACATTAGAACAACTCCTTATTGGTTTCGTTGTGGAGACTTCCTAACAGAAAAATGATATAACATAAGTCTAGTCATCCTTATTCATGAACTCTGAGTTGTATACCTAGTTTGAGATGAGTATTTTGATTTGTTCTTTGTTATTGAGATCACACATTGTGGTTTTCCTTTATGGAACTTTGAGAGTCCTTCTAGGGTCTTGAGGTCCCTATATGGTACTATTATACTCACCCCTCTACGGGATTTTCCTGCACCATGTTGTGTCTTGTACAGATGATGGACAATCTTGACTATGACTCGGGGAGCTAGGACCTGACAGTGGACAATGGTTATTGTTTGACGTGGAGAGATATGGATATGAGTTATACCTACCCTTCGTGTAGGATTCTTTTTTGGAAAATCCCATGAGTTGTTAACTTTTTTATGTTGTATTTGTATCATTCTGTTAGGCTTGTATTCTATCCCTTTACTTTTAGTACACACTTTTAAAACTACAATTTTATTTCATGGTTTAATCTTTTTTTGTTCTTGGGTTGTGAGTTTTTACAGGTTTAAATTCAATGCCTTTCCGTTTTAGGGATATTCCTTTCCAGTTCTAGTTTTCCACCCTTGGCCTATAGAAGGCATGCTTAGGGTAGTAACAGAATGGGTCTCGGGGGATGAGTCATGATAAAGTGGTTTTAGAAGACTCAGTTATACTGAAGAAATAGGACTCTGGTCTTTCCAATTAATGAATAGTTTTAAGTGTTTTGAGTTTTGTTTACAGTTTGATGAGTCTAGTGTTGGTGTAGATGTTGAAGTATCCATACACCAAGACCTTGAATTCTGATTTCCGACTTGGTGAATGAAAACACTAATTGTGTGTGTTTGGGAAATGTTTTACTTTTTATCTCTTTTGAGTCAGCGTACCTGGTATAACATATTGACCTTGGTGCACCTATTTCTTTTTAGGATGCCTCAACGTAGAAATCCAATCAGGAATCCAAAGGGAGTTCATGAGAACAGACCACCGAGCCACAATGCTTCAGTGCAGGGCCATCTTACTGTGTTAGCACCTTCGAGGGGTGTACAAGTAGCACCACCACACAGAGTGAAGAAATTGACACCAGCCCCACTAGTAGATAGATCTTTCTGACAAATCATGTTTCATGAGTTTCAGTAGAAGAAGCCTCTGAGGTTTTGAGTTGAGTTATATCCCTATGTAGCTAAAGACTAGTGGGAGGTTGTGGTTATAGTTTTTTTCCTAGTTGGGATAGCAGCAGAGCAAATGATAATCCTAGCTTCTATCCTTTTCCAGGTCATAGTAATGAGATGGTAGAGTCTAACACTCCAAATGCATATGAAGTAAACACTCTCCTGGTTGTACTACGAGACACTTTTCAGGGTGGAGTTTGTACATGTGACATTACACTAAGTGCGTATCCACAAGTTTATGCACTTACAGAAGGGCATCCTAGAAGTGCCACATTACTCTACGAGAGTTACATACCTTTCATTCTACTCCACTAACATGGTACGAGACCATTCATCAGGGCTCAGACCATTGTGTAGGGTATTCTGTGGGAGATCAGAGTGTTAATGATATCGCTGAATATCTTGATGTCATATGGAGTGCTCGAGCGAGAATTGTTGGTAGAGAGCTTCTTGGCTAAGTAGGCATCGATGATGAGAGCCACCACCTATAGAAGGGTATATGAGTCATATACATTAGGTAGTAGGTAGATGACATAGAGGCCCAAGAGGGCCAAGACATATATAGTACGACCCTAGGACACATGGTTAGAGGTGACCATCTCGCAAGGTAGAGGGGATCAGTTGGGAAGCATACAATGCTTCTTGTGCAGTTGGTAGGAAAACATGACTCGCGAATTTCCATCCCATCATACTGGCGATCAGAAAATGGTCGAGAGACCATCGAGGAAGAGTCATATATTTGAGCAAGGATTTCTGTAGGGTGGAAGATGTGGAAGAGGAGTAGGTCATGCAGTAGGTGATGGACAATGTTTTGAGGCTCTATCACCACCACCCTGGCCATAGGGAGTAGGTGGACAGGGGATAGCATAGATACAGGAAGTAGAAGCCTACGGCCACAGTGATCTGGAGATGATTACAGGTACGATCTATGTCTATTACTCCATAGTTACAGAACATATAGACATAGGTTCCAGTCACTCATTTGTTTCCATGACACTCATTCGGAGCACAAATATTTTGACAGAGTCTTTGGATCGATCCATGAAAATAAATACTCCTATAAGAGAAGATTTGATAATTACACACTAGTGTAGACAGTGTGATCTCAATCTAGGAGGCAAGATAATTGGTTGGTATCTCGTAGTAGTATCTTTGAGGTCTTATTATGTCATCTTGGGTATAGACTAGCTATCCATAGTCCATTCTCATATCAATTGTTCTAGGTGCAGTGTGTGGTGTGTTCATGAAGATGGGATCAGGTTTTCTATTGCTGGTGAGAAGAAAAAGTTTGTAGCACAGTATAGACTCTCTCGAATGTGGGTGAAGTTGATCACTCATTAGTTGGTTAGACATACCCTTGGAGCTGTTGACTTGAGGAGTCCAAGTTATCATGTTGTGGTGGACCAGTTTGATGATGTCTTTCCTAAGGATGTTCTGAGGCTTCCACCTCATAGAGAGATAGAGTTCTATATCGATGTGCACCCCGGGACGACACTGATATCTACACCAGAATATCATATGGCTCCCACTGAGCTATATTGGTTGGGGGAATAGCTGGAGGACTTCTAGGGGAAGGGTTTAATATGGCCTAATGTTTCTCTATAGGCAACCCCAATTTTGTTTTCTAAGAAGGTTGATGGGATTGTAAGGCTGTGTGTGGACTATCGGCACCTGAACCAGGTGTATGTGAAGAACAAATATCCACTCTTGAGGATTGATGATCTCTTTAAAGAGATGAATTGAGGTTGATGGTTTTCAAAGATAGAAATCAAATCAGGCTATCACCAACTCAGCGTATGTGATGAAAACATAACGAAGATGGTCTTTAGGTGTTAGTATGACTATTATGAGTTCTTAGTGATGCCCTTCAGTGTAACCAACGCTCCAGCAATGTTTACGGGGTTCATGAATAGGATCTTACATCCATAACCTGATCACTTCTTAGTGTCTTCATTGATTAAATATTAATATAATCAGCGTCAAAGGAGGAGTACGCTAGAAGCCTACAGATAGTTCTGAATACACTCTGAGAGAACCAGCTTTATGGAAAGCTCTTGATGTACTAGTTCTAGATAAGGGAAGTCCACTTATCAGGTCATGTTAATTCTAAGGCTGGATTTTTTGTGGATCTGGAAAATATGGAGGACGTTCTTTCTTGGGATCCACACAGGAGTGTGACTGAAGTGTGTAGTTTCCATGGATTGGTTGGGTACTGCAAGAGACTCATACCTAAATTTTCCAGAATTGCGATAATATTTTCAACTTTTAAAAAGAAAGTACATCCCTTTGTGTTTATGGAGATATTCTAGAAGAGTTTTTTGGAGGTGAGGTAGAGACTGTCGAGTGCCCCCTTCTTGAGGCTACTAGAAGAGGGCATTGAGTATGTAGTCTACTATGGCACATCGGAGACCAAACATGGTTGTGTCCTAATACTGGATCACGCAGTGATTAGTTACGACTCACAACAGTTGAGACAACATGATAAGAACTATGCTACCCATGGTCTAAAGTTATTAGCAGTTGTTTTACGCTAAATATGTGGCTAAACTACTTGGTGGGTGAATGTTTTACTATTTACTCTGATTACAAGAGTCTCAGGTTTAACTTCTCATTGCAGGACCTGAACCTTAGATAGCGGCGATGGCTAGAGTTCCTCCAGGACTATGCCTTAGAGATAGTCTACACTCTAGGGAAAGGAAAAATAGTAGTAGATGAACTCATCTAGAGGTCTGGTCTATAATTTCTGAGTGTGGAAACAAAACATTTAGCCACATTGAAATTATCCTTTGTGTATAGTGGCAGAGTATCTTACCTCCAATCTATGACCATTACTCCCCCACTCTTTCAGCGAGTTAGGGAAATATAGCTTGGGGACATAGGCTTTGAGGCCCAACATGCTCAGATATCCTCAGGACATGCTCTTGATGGCTTTTATGAAGGTGGGGAGCACGTTATTCTCTTTAGAGGATGAAGTTTGGTACTAGAGATTCTTTAGGACAATGTTTTGAAGGAGTTCCATACAAACCCTTTGGTGGAACATCCTGGTGTGGTGAAAATTTACCGGGACCTCTGGCATCATTATTGGGGGGTCTAGGATGAAGAAGGTAGTGATAGAGTTCATATCATAATTCCTCAATTGTCAGCAAGTGAAGTCTAAGCATCAGGTACCAGAATTCTTAACACAACCACTTGAGGTACCGTAGTGGATGTGGGAAGACATATCCATGGACTTAATGATGGGGATACCATGTATGTACAGTGGCCATGATTCCATCGAGGAGATCGCTGACTGACTCACCAAGTTGTCCAACTTCCACCCATCCAAGTGCCTGTTCATTAGAGATCATGGGATTCCTCTATGTACATGAGATTTTACAACATCATGGGGTTCCATCAACGATCATATCAGATAACGACACATGTTTTACATAATGTTTTTGGAAGGGTTTATAGGAGGAATTCGGGACTCAGTTATGCTTGAGCACCGCCTTTCACCCTCAGAAAGATGGTTAGATGGAACAGGCCATACAGACACTCGAAGACATGCTTTGTGCTTGTGTCCTTGATTTTGGATTCAATTGGGGGGACCAACTACACCATGGAATTTTTCATAAAACCATAGTTATCACTCCACTGTCTGTATGGTTCCGTTTGAGTCCTTATATAGGTGACCCTACAGATCGCCTATATACTAGAGAGACCCAGGGGAGTCGGAACATCTGGTTATAGAGTCATTAAAGGCTATCATGGAGATGGTGTAGATCATCTAGGAGGGGATGAAGACTTCACAGATTCAGGAGAAGTCTTACGTAGACAGGAGATGGAAACCCTTTGAATTTGAGGGGGGAGACCATGTCTTCCTACGGGTCTCACCCCAATGAGAATTATAGAGGTTTGGCCAGGGACGCAAGAAATCTGTTATTTTCATTGGACCTTTCTATATCCTCAATAGAGTAGGCGAAGTGGTGTACTTTCTAGATCATCCCCCACAGAAGCATCGGTTTCATAATGTTTTATATGTGTCGCAGCTGAGGAGGTAAGTTGATGATCAATCACACGTTATCAACTAGTGTTAGCAGGACATTAGTGATGGGGTGACATTTTTGGATTTCTTGATGGTGGTAGAGGGTCGACAGTAGTGCGTCCTTCTTGGGCATTAAATTACACTAGTACAAGTTCATTAGAAGCACGTGAACCTCCAAAAGAGCACATGGGAGTGGGAGGCCCAGAAACATGGTCAAAAACTCCATTTGTTCCCGTAGTTTTTTTAGATTTTGAGGATAAAAATACCTAAGGATGGAAGAATTTAAAGAACCTTAATTTCTATAAAAACAATTTCAAATTATTTTGGATTATTAAGAGTTTGTGAAATTGATGGTTCATGATTCCGAGGTCCGGTGTGCCAAGAACGAATTTCTGAACTTTTTTTAAGGTACGTTTAGTAAATGTGTGGGCAGCATTTTCTAACATTTAAACTGGTGGTTGGAATTGAAATCTAAGGACACCGTTGAATCTGAAATGCTAGGATTCACTTACGAGAGGATTCAATTTGATCTTAGTGGGTCAGAAGAGAAATATGGGATTTCATACTTTTTAATGAATAATAAAATAACATAAAAAATTATATTTTAATTTTTCTTCAATGGTTGAGAGGTGGTGGTGGGACCACTGAGTTGTCAATCCATGTAATGGATTAACCCTTTGTTTTCATAACCACTGTCTTGAGAGATGAGAGGTGCATTAATTAACTTATTAATGAATCTCACTAAAGATATATTTCATTAAAATATCATCCTATGAATATTTAAATGGAGCTCTCATTTGGCTTCATACACGACTACATCAAGTAAGGAACCTCTGGCGAAGTACTGCGGCCACATCCACTGAATAAGGATGGATGTTTGGGTGGAAACAATCTGGCATCGATGAACTCTGATGACTCCATCCTATAATGAATCTTCTCCCATTACAGTTGTGACATCTCCAATGAAGCTTGAGGTAGGGGGTTTCATATGGATTAATTATAAGTGATTTATGATGAATTTATTATTGCCTCTTCTTATGATGCATAGGCGGAGGGCGTGGTCTAAATGAACAAGGCCTGATCCCTCTGTCTCTTTGTTCTTGTCGCGTTCTTTGGGGGACGAAATTTGAAAATGATAGAACATTGAAAACGGGATGCAATTAGCGAAATCTGCATCCCAGGAGACCCATAGGCACAAGAAAAAGGCCAAACGGACCACTGGAGCTCACCCGATGGCCCGTTGAGGATCTACCGACTCGGCACCGGTGAGCGGTGGTAGGGGCTAGTGCTTTCCGGCAGTGAAAGAGGGTGGAACAACTCGATGTTGTAGTGGATAGACTGGAGGCTGGCTCTCAGGCGGCCACAGTGGTGGGAGGTGGTGCACCATCGCACGCTACAGTGAGGCATATCGTGGCTTCAAAGCCGCAGCGAAGGTAGGGGACCTCCTGCCTGATGGTCCTGCGGATGACCAGGGTGGCGCCACCTAGCGCGGGGAAATAAGAGTTGAATGGATCTTTGAGCCATTTTAGAAGGAGGGGTGTGTGTCTCTCATCCCTGTGCGGGCAACCAGCTGGGTGTCGTGCCACCTATCTGGTCAAACTGCTCAGCGTGCCGTGCCTACCCAAAGCAGGTAAGGCCAATCCGTGGAGCAGCAGGCAGAGCCAGCTGCCCCCTTCCCCACCAGGATGGGCCAAGCCAGTCCACAAACCATCAGGTCGATCCCTCTATGGCCCAACCCAACCGGGATGCCCCAGGCCCATGCCAATCGGGCTGAGTTGAAATAGATTCAGACATCGTTCAGGACCATTTTCTCTTAAACAGAATTATCTAGCGAACTAGACATTCATTTTATGAACTGTATATAGTGATGGGATTCATGGAGCGAGATGGAAATTTTGAGATACTCCACATGATTTTTGGAAATGTGGGAGTATGGGAAGGTTGGATCTTACCCGAATGCAACCAGGCCATTAGTACAAAAATGTTTATAAATCATAGACCATGTGTCTGATTGATGTGTTGTCTATTGCATTGGAACTCTTACGATATAGTGGTACATTAGGTTACTACTTAGTGGATCTTCATAGTAGTTGAGGAATGAATGATATCCATAGGATAAGGATACTACAGAACTCAAGCACACTTTGTATGGGGTATCATGTCGCTGGCTGTCATCTAAGTATTGACCATATTTTGATAAGCATCCTAGCGACCCTAGGTAGTTCAGCATCTAGGGACCATGTGTGGATCCTCATCATAGTTACCCAATGTGGGACAATATCTAGAAACCCTGTGTGGATCAACATCATAGAGACCTTGTGTGGATAAGCTTCTTGGGACCCTATATGGATCAGCATCATAGAGACCCTGTGTGGATCGGCATCTAATGAATTTTTGAGGATCAGCAACATAGTGACCCTCCTTTTTTCAGCATCATAGCGACCTTGTGTGGATCGGCATGTAGAGACCATGTGTGGATCAAAACCATAGTGACCTTTTGTGGATATTCATTCTAGTGACCCTGTGTGGATCACTAGTACGCGACCTGATGAGGACGAGCCTTAGAGAGGCCCTACTTGGATCAGCGACATATGACCCTGTGTGGATCGACATTGGAACAACTCATTTGTGTTTATGTTGTGGAGACTTACTAATGGAATAAAATGATATTAACTAAGACTATTCATATTTATTCATTAACTCTAAGTTGTATACATTATTTGAACTCAGCCCTTTTCTTTGTGCTTTCTGATTGAGATCATGCTTTGTTATTTTTCTTTTGTGGAATTCTAAGAGACTTTCAAGGGTATCGGGTTCCCTACTGCGTATTGTTATACTCATAACTTCACGAGAATCACCCAAAAATTGTTGTGTCTTGTGCAGACGATGGGTAGTCTTGACTGTGAGTTGGGAAGCTAGGACCTGACAGTGGGTGGCTGTTACTCGCTGACTTGAGAAGTTGTGGAGATGATTTGTACCTACCCTTTAAGTAGGATCATTGGTGGATGACCTCATGAGTTGTTTACAATTTTCTGTTGTAGCTGTATATTTCTGTTGGGCTTGTATTCCGGTCCTTTATTTTCAGTACACACATTTACTACTGCTGTTTTATATCATGGTTTCATATTGTTGTGTTTTTTGGCTATGAGTTTGTACATGATTAAAGGTAATGCCTTCCTGTTTTAGGGATATGCCTTTCTGGTTCTAGTTGCCAACCCCTGGCATATTGAAGTCTGTCTTGGGGTAGTCATGGCACATGCCCCAGTGGATGCATTATCATAGTATGTTTAGAAAATAATTCATTTTCATTAATTCATGAGGATCTTTTAGGTTTTTGTTTTTATATAATTAATCAGTCTCTATTACATAAATAGATATTTTATCACAAAGTGGAACCTTCCACTATGTAACCATTTTTACCACAACATAAAACTTTTAAAATATAATAATTTTTCTTTTTAAGAAAAACAATTATGATTTTCATATTAACCTCATCCTTGACCCTGCTCATCCTTAAAACCTAATATAAAATTTCTAAAACATGGAATTAGAACAAAAATCCTAGTAAGGGACATATTAAAAGAAATAAATAATCTTGTTAGCCTATGGATACTCATTTAAATATACTTTATTTAAATAAGAAATTGTGATTAAAATATACATTTTTGAACCTATAAAATAAAATTATCTACCAAAGTCATTGTATAAATCATTTCATAAGAAATTTAATGGAAAAAAGTCCTAGTGGTTTCATTGGAATCATAAAAAAACTCATGAAAACGTTTTAAAAAATTTATACATTTCAACCTTCGTAAATACCATATAACTTTTTTCAATCATAATATTATTAGCTTACCATGTGAAATCATAAAATCCATATAAAAACCATTCAAATCATAGATAAGTCATGTAGGTAATTTGGTATGTCATTTCCATATCACTTATATGATCACTTTTACAAATAGAAAAGACAATCATGTAAATTCCTATAATATCTCATTTGAAACCTAAAGAGTTGACTCCTCCCCTTTACGAAAATCATTGGATAGATTTATAGGTCCCACCCATCATTATGATCAATATCGATCTCACAAGTCATCATGATTTATAGCAGGATCACCAATCGTTATAAAATAATTGCTATGAAACAAAAAATGATCATAAAACATTACATATTACATTTCCATCATCATACTCATAAAAATATTTTATTCAATGATAATAAAAACATTTATGGATATCAAAATAACCAATCCATTTAATACAGTTTTTTGAGAATACCCAGAATAAAGGGAATATTGGTTATTATTTCAAGAAAAATAAAATATTATAATGAAATACAAACAATAATGATTGGATTTTGTTTTGGTAAAAATATATTTACTCGATATATGAGTAAATATAATATATTTATGCCATTTTATTTTGAAATGATATATATAGAGAAAAAAATTAATAATCCTTTTTAAAATCACTAAAATCATATAAAAAGAGTTATAAAATATCATTTATAACTCATTTATGTCTATATAAATACATCCATAAAATAATTTTAATAATAGTTAAATGTAAAAAATGATTTATCAAATAAACATTTAATACATTTGAGATGATTTTTTAGAGGAAAACTATCCATTAACTCAAGTCATACTCATCACGTACATTTTGTACCTCATATATATTAAAATTTTACCAATTATATACTATATAAAAAAAATTTCCACTTTAATACCCTATCATTAAATCATTCATTTTATTCATTTCATTTATTTCAAATACATAATTAATTATTTAATTATTTATGTCCATGTGAGAAATTTTTGGGACTTATATGTCCAAAATGGCTTGGATGTGATCAGTATGGTCAAAGAGTTCATTATTCCATCATATACCAATTAATAATGATGAAAAAATTATATTTTTTATAAATTAGTTTTTCTTTTAAAATAAATTGTGAAATATTCATGTGAAATGTTATCATTGTTACAATCATGGAAATGGTAGATTGTACGAATGCTTGAGTAATGTATTAAATTTTCAATGATTTTGAGGGGAAAGAGGTAAATATAATTTTATATTAATATTATTATTATTTTATAAAAAATATCATTCCAAATATTTAATAAATTATTATATATAATTCATGTGATGTGGTGATTAAAAATCAATCACATTTCTCCATGGAAGTAGTAATATGTTTGTATGCAGGAATGACATTATCAATTTTTAGTAGCTAGAAGGGTAAGAAAATATATTATATATTATCTTTATAGAATGAAAAATATGTCATAAATATATTATATATGTATATATGTCTATATATTAAATCAATAATTATAACTAGAAATGTTAAGAGGAAATCTAAATGGTATTACAATAGTTCCTAAGGTTGTGGTCCACTATACACACAAAGGATGGTTCAATTTCCAATTTCATGGAAGAGTAAATGGATAAAAGTTATTAAATTGAAATAATAAAATATTTTTCTATGGAGATACATATGTTATTATTTCATCATGGTTTAATATTATTTTAAGGAGTTAGAAAAATATTTAAAACAAAAAATTACGGTTAAAAACATTACTTCTTCTTTGAAAAAAATCATTAGTTTTATACCAAATGACTTCCTATATTGGGTTTTTATAAAACACATGAATATATTACATAGATAGATATGTAAGTATGGTATTAAAAAATATATTTTTATAAATAAAATCCACTAAAAGTGATTATAGGATAAGATATGGGGTGTCCTTTTATATGTTGGGAAGAGGACATGTAAAGACCCGTAAAATTTAAGGAAATTTTTTTCTTAATTTTCTTTAGAATTTTACAAGAGTGCGGTTTCTGACGGCACCTGATTCTGAGGCCCGGAGTGCCCGGAATTAATTTCCGAAGTTTAGCTCGGGTACGTTCAGTGAACGAACGAGCGGGATTTCCTAACTTTTGATCCGGTGCTCGGAATTGAAATCTGAGGACACCGATGAACTCGTAGAGCCGATATTCGCTTAAAAAGACCTTTTCGGAAGTTGCGTTTGTTGCGGGTTGAAAGTTAGTTTTGGGGATTAAAAGATAAGTAAAATAATTTTTTTGTCTGTGAATTTTTATTTTAATTCATGGTTGTTAGACTCTCTCATGGGAAGTTGTTGGTGGGGCCCACAACCACCCAACTTCCCATGTGTGGTTATGAGGGAGGTGGGGCCCACACGAGCCCCCACCTTTTCAATTTTCCTAACTCCTCATTAAACTCCACTTTATTAATTTGACAACTTGTGTAATTTATTACATGAGTTAGTTTTATTTTCAAACTCTTGGAATTCAAGAGTCATGTGGAGTTAAGGTTGGAAACTCAATAAACTTAAGTTATAACTTAAGATTTAAATGAGGAGAATTAAATGAAGTGGTTTGGATTTCAAACCTTTGAAATTCCAAACCCTTCTATTTAATTCATGGTTTAGTTTCCTTTGTTTTGGTTTTTGGGTTTTGCTGTGCGGAGAGGAAAAGAGGGAGGCTTCTTGTGAGTTCTTCCTCCAAGATGAAGAACGCGGCGACCTTCTTCCACGACGTCGGACTGCAACGCGTTGGATTTCCTCCACGACGCCGCAACGCATACTTTCCGCGACGTGCCTCTCGCGGCGAACCCACGTCCGTCTACCGCGACGCCATAACGGCGATGCCGACGACGTCTTCCTCCGTGACGTCCGACTTCCGCGACACTCATCTCCCGCGGCCGTTGACGAACGCCGAGTTGTTAATTGAGGTAGGGGTTGTACCTTATTTCATGATTTAATTTACGCCTTCGTAAATAAATTATTGGACCGCTGGTTATCATTAACATGGGAGGGGATCGGACCGCACAAACACGGTCGATCCTCCTCCCAAACCTTGTTGTTGGATATTTACTCGTGGTTCGAAGAAGAGGCGGAGCGGTGCCGTGACACCGCGCTTGGACGCAAGGGGTTCATGGGAGTGCGCAAGATTGACGCGTCACTCCGGACGTCGAGGGCCGTGGTGGTCTCCCACGGCCGGATTGACCAAGCCGCCGGAGCAATGAGGCGCGGCCCGTTGGCCGCGGCGGAGTAAAGGAAGTGCGACCGTTGGATGCAACGCCGCCGCGCCGCATCGGAGGAGAAAACAAAGGCGCCGCGGTCGGAGCGGGGCCGCGGCGAAAGCGCGCGGTGTCGTCGCACCGCGCCGGACGACGAATACCGCGGCCGGTTCCGGGCCGCGGCGGGACGAGGAGACTGCGGCCGGTTCCGGGCCGCGGCGGAAGAGAATACCGGCAGCCGGGCCGCCGGCATCGGAAGCCGAAGGGGGGGGGACCGGAATTTCCGGTCCCGTTTGAGAAAACCGGCCGGCCAGCTGGCCGGCCGGATGTCTTAAAAACCGGGGGAATTAATCCCCCGGCCAACCCATAAACCCCCCCCCCCCTTAAAGAGGGGGGGCGGTTCTTTGAAGGAGGGGGGGCAGCCGGCCCCCCGTTTCCGCACCAGCAGGCCCCCCACGTGAGGGGGGCGTTTTTAAAAAAAAAATAATAACGGCGCGGCATAGCCGCGCCGCCCCTTCAATCAAGCCCCCCACGTAGGGGGGGCGGTTTTTACAAGCAGGCGCGGCTAATTGCCACGCCGTCCTCCAGCAAAGCGGGAGCTTGCCCCCCGCAAGCCGACCGCGTGCGGCCCCTCGCAGCGCCAGGCCGCCGCCGCGCCGCCGCCGGCCGCCCCGGGGGGGGGGGGGGGGGGGGGTCGGGCCAGGTCGGCCCGGACCCGGACCCCCCGTTTCGAACCAGATTTGGTTTTTGGCCCATAACATGAGCCTCGGACCTCCGAATGACGAACCGTCTGCGGCAACGCAATACTTGGATCGAGACGGTCGTTTCGGTATATTGCACTCAAGGTTTCGGGTTACTTCGAGTTCGGCCGGGTTGGTTCGTTCACGAAACCAACCGGGCTTTCGGAGCGGAAACGCTCATATCTTGAGCTACGGACGTCCGATTGATGTGCCGTCAGTCGCGTAGTGTTCCTCTTAGTGAGACGGATCTTTTGGTATACTCCGCCCGAGGTTTGGACGCAGGTGGAGTACGGCCGGGTTGGTTCGTTCACGAAACCAACCGGGCCTTCGGAGCGGAAACGCTCATATCTTGAGTTCCGGACGTCCGATTGACGTGCCGTCGACTTTGATGGAATCCTCTAAGTGGGACGAAACTTTTGACATACTCCGCCCGAGTTTTGGATACAGTTGAGATATGGCCGGGTTTGGTTCGCTCACGAAACCAACCGGGCCCTCGGGACGAAAATGCCAATAACTCTCAGACCGGGCGTCCGATCGACGCACCGTCTGTTGCGTTGGGTTCCTGTTGTCGATACGGAACTTTTGTATACATCAACTCTGGTATTTGTGACAGTTGATGTATCAGCCTCTCGGCTTGTGGAACGGATCCTCCGAACGAGCTTGCTGTGTGCGGAGACCCTTGTGCTGGCTGCGACTGTTACTGTGACTACTACTGCTACGACAGCTACTGTGACTGCGACGACGACAGTACAGAGATCCTGTGTGGTTTCGACGACGACGACTACAACACTCAGCAATCCTACGTGGAACAGTGCTACCGAACCTGTGTGTGCTGAATCTTCTGTTTACCATGGGCGGTGGAGCGCTTGGGTGTAGCGGCGGACCCGTGGTACTTGATAATGGTGGTGCGCTTGGATGCAGCAGCAGACCCCTGGCGGTGGAGCGCTTGGTTGTAGCGGCGGACCCGCGATACTCTATGGAGTGTGTGCGCTTGGTTGTAGCGAAAGACCCGCGACGGTGGAGATGTGCGTGCGGAGTACGGAGACCGTGTAGCCGACTGAGACCTGACGACTGCTTGACCGACTCGACTCGGAGTGAGTCGACTAGCCCAGTGGACGGAGCGCCCGGTATTTGGCGGCAGACCCACGGCGGACGGAGCGCCTGGTAGTTGGCAGCAAACCCGCGGTACTCGACAGGAGGAGTACCTCAGTAGGCTATTTGGGTGAGCGCCCAGTAGTTGGCAGCAGACCCTCAGCGGACGGAGCGCCCAGTAGTTGGCAGCAGACCCGCAGTACTCGACAGGAGGAGTACCTCAGCAGTCATAGGTTAGTTAGCAGTACCTCGGAGTCGTGACAGGACTACTGCACACTTCAGAGACGGGGCTCTTCAGCAGTTACGGTTTCGATAATGAAAATCCTGGTTTGAGCTGAGTCAATGATCTTTGTGTTTCTTCATGATTGAGATGGGTCGCTTGATAACTTAGGTATATGTATGGGCATATACCTGGGTAATAGTTATCCGTTGATTTCATAAACTTGTTATAAACTGTGTGAACTTGTACTGTTATCCTGTGTGGATTTTACTGTTTACTCTTCTTTGTGGATTGGGTTGTTCTTGGGCTCGGTGTTGGAGCCGAACAGAAATTGGTGACATAGGTATTTGTTTGGGCATATACCTAATCAATACTGGATGTTACTTCTTGATTGTTACTTTTCTTCGTGGTTTATCCTTTGTGGATTTGAGAGACCTTCAGGGGTCTCGGGGTCCCTACTGAGTATCTTATACTCCCCCCTGCACGGGCTATGCCCGCACTTCGTTGTGTTGGTTGCAGACGACGGACAGTGCTGACTGCGGTTGAGGCTTCGGAGTAGGTCGGTACCCGGAGGAGGACCACTGAGCGGGACGTTCTCGGAGCGGACAGTTGGACCGAGGTGTTGTGGAGCTATCTGTACCTACCCTTCAGGTAGGATCCGTGGTGGACGAACCAGGAGCTGAGCCATCTGTACCTACCCTTCAGGTAGGAATCGAGGAGGACGTTCCAGGAGCCGCTTGTACTTTCAGTTGCTGTTTTCCCTTTCGAGTTGTACTTTACTTTACAGTTGGGCTTGTATTTCCGGCCCCTTTTCTTCAGCACAGTTGTTCTAGTTTTGTGTACTGCTTTTCTTCCGCTTGTTTCTCTAAGGTGCTTGTTTACTTTATTAAGGCAATGCCTTCCCTTTTTACTGGTATTTTACGCCTTGGTGCTAGTCTCCAGCCCCTGGCCTATGGAAGGCGGGCTTGGGGTAGTCACGGCACGGGCCCCGAGGGCGGGTCGTGACAAATTGGTATCAGAGGAGTTCGGTTCTACCGCGAACTCTGATCTTTTCTATGTGAAGCAATAGTGTTTAGTGTATTGAGTGTGGTTATCAGTCCAGGGAGTCCAGTGTTGGTGTGGCGGCCGACGTATCCGTACACCAGGACCCTGACTTCTGATTTCCGACTTAATGCATGAAAACACTGATTGCGTGTGTGTTTCCCAAAAGGTTTAAAGTCAGCTCAAACCAGGTCAGCTCACCAGGTATAAATCGTTGACCGTGACACAACTGTTCAGGATGTCACCATGCAGATAGTTAGCTGGAGTTCCGAGAGAGTTCTCGATGATGGCCCACCGAGCAGCGAGACTCCGGTGCAGGGCCCTTTTTTCAGTGTTGGCACCTTCGGGTGGTGTACCAGCAGCACCACCACCCGTTAGGCAGCAGATGCCACTAGCTGACGGTGCACGCTAGCAGAGCGCGATGCACGAGTTCCAGCAGTAGAGGTCTCTGAGGATACGAGGCGAGACAGATTTCCCAGGCAGCAGTGGACTGGATGGAGGCGGTTGCTAGAGTTCTACGCCTAGCTTGGATACTAGTAATGAGGCTTCGGTACGCGAACCGATACCTGGGATAGTACCTACGGGTAGTGCGCCAGCTATGTCACTACCTGTTGGTCAGCAGACACTACCGGCGGTACTGGTAGCGGAGACTCACAGGCTTAGTGCCTTACATATGTTTTAGCACCAGATATCCCTCAAGTTTCGAAGTGAGCCTGACTCGTAGGCGGCTGAGGACTGGCTTGAGGAGGTGGTTGTGAGTTTTCTGGAGCTAATACAGCTTCGACAGTACGACATGTCGGAAGCAGAGCACTCAACGTGGCTTACCAATCAATCTTGGTACTCGTTGGTTACGTTGTGATCAGTTCTTTAGACTCGAACTTCTGAGCGAAGTGTGTCTAAAGGACATCCGAACCATTACTTTTCCTCTATGCATTCCTACCTATGCTAGGATGCTAGAGAGAACCTTTGTGGTTGTGAACGTTAGCAGTGAAAGGCAGGAAACTAGCGCCAGTCTCAGAGACTCGGGCGTGTAAAAATGTTTCAGGAGGAGGAAGTGCTAAGGACAGATGAATCTGCAGGGTAGCAGACGTGGAAGCGGAGCTTGGAGAGCAGCATGTGGTGGTGTACTTTTCGACATGTTACGACCACCCGACTTAGTAGTCCCCGCCAGGCTCAGGGAGCAGGAGGGCTGGGGAGGAGAATAGCTGCATTGCGGTCAAGGAGTGTGACCCAGGAGCTCTAAGAATGATTCGGGGTACGAATTATGTCTACTACGAGCTGCCATATCTATAGACAGAGGAACCAATCATTCTACCCTTCCACGAATCATGTCCCAGACCTAGAGGTTCCGGGTAAGCCGTAGACTTGACCCTCACGTCTGGAGATACCTTTGGGAGGAGACTCGATAATCACGCTTACGTCGACGGTGTGATTTGACCTCGAGGCGAGAGTTTCAGTTGGAATCTCTTGGTGGCAGCATAGAGGCCTTACGACGTTGATCTGGGTATGGTTTTGATTCACAAATCATACCCCGGTTGACTGTTTTAGGCAAACGTCGGAATGGGTTTTCCTTGGTCGGCGAAAAGGAAACCCTTGTGGCAGCAGGAGTTTTAAGTTTCAGTTCTATCCTAAAAAGGGAAACCTCTTGAATTCGAGGGTGACGAACACGTTTCTTATACGGTCTCAACCCGATGAGGTTTCGGAGATGTGGCCGAAGTGGCATGTTATCTCCGAAGTTCAATGGACCCTTTTTTGATCTTCAGCAGGGTAGGCGAAGAGGTTTACCGCTTGACCCTACCACCTCAGTCGCACCAGGTGCATAATGTCCACCACATGTCTCAGCTGTGGAGATACGTGTATGTTTCTTCACACGTCATCGACCTCGGGGAGTTGGACGTCGATGACAGGGTGACAAGCACAGAGGTTCTAGTAGAGATCGAGGATCGACAGGAGCAGGTTCTACGTGAACGGTTGCTTCCTCTGGGGTGCTTCTCGGGTAGCACGAGATCTTCAGGTGAGCATATGGGAGCGTAAAGCTCAGTTGCGTGCTCAGTACTACCTAGTTTCCCTTAAGTATGAGTTGAAGCTTTACGGGGACGTAAAGCCCTGAGGTGGGAGTAATGTAAAGACCCGTAAAATTCAAGGGAATTTTTTTCTTAATTTTCTTTAGAATTTTACAAGAGCGCGGTTTCTGACGGCACCTGATTCCGAGGCCCGGAGTGCCCGGAATTAATTTCCGAAGTTTAGCTCGGGTACGTTCAGTGAACGAACGAGCGGGATTTCCTAACTTTTGATCCGGTGCTCGGAATTGAAATCCGAGGACACCGATGAACTCGTAGCGCCGATATTCGCTTAAAGAGACCTTTTCAGAAGTTGCGTTTGTTGCGGGTTGAAAGTTAGTTTTGGGGATTAAAAGATAAGTAAAATAATTTTTTTGTGTGTGAATTTTTATTTTAATTCATGGTTGTTAGACTCTCTCATGGGAAGTTGTTGGTGGGGCCCACAACCACCCAACTTCCCATGTGTGGTTATGAGGGAGGTGGGGCCCACACGAGCCCCCACCTTTTCAATTTTCCTAACTCCTCATTAAACTCCACTTTATTAATTTGACAACTTGTGTAATTTATTACATGAGTTAGTTTTATTTTCAAACTCTTGGAATTCAAGAGTCATGTGGAGTTAAGGTTGGAAACTCAATAAACTTAAGTTATAACGTAAGATTTAAATGAGGAGAATTAAATGAAGTGGTTTGGATTTCAAACCTTTGAAATTCCAAACCCTTCTATTTAATTCATGGTTTAGTTTCCTTTGTTTTGGTTTTTGGGTTTTGCTGTGCGGAGAGGAAAAGAGGGAGGCTTCTTGTGAGTTCTTCCTCCAAGACGAAGAACGCGGCGACCTTCTTCCACGACGTCGGACTGCAACGCGTTGGATTTCCCCCACGACGCCGCAACGCATCCTTTCCGCGACGTGCCTCTCGCGGCGAACCCACGTCCGTCTACCGCGACGCCATAACCGCGATGCCGACGACGTCTTCCTCCATGACGTCCGAATTCCGCGACACTCATCTCCCGCGGCCGTTGACGAACGCCGAGTTGTTAATTGAGGTAGGGGTTGTACCTTATTTCATGATTTAATTTACGCCTTCGTAAATAAATTATTGGACCGCTGGTTATCATTAACATGGGAGGGGATCGGACCGCACAAACACGGTCGATCCTCCTCCCAAACCCTGTTGTTGGATTTTTACTCATGGTTCGAAGAAGAGGCGGAGCGGTGCCGTGACACCGCGCTTGGACGCAAGGGGTTCATGGGAGTGCGCAAGATTGACGCGTCACTCCGGACGTCGAGGGCCGTGGTGGTCTCCCACGGCCGGATTGACCAAGCCGCCGGAGCAATGAGGCGCGGCCCGTTGGCCGCGGCGGAGTAAAGGAAGTGTGACTGTTGGATGCAACGCCGCCGCGCCGCATCGGAGGAGAAAACAAAGGCGCCACGGTCGGAGCGGGGCCGCGGCGAAAGCGCGTGGTGCCGTCGCACCGCGCCGGACGACGAATACCGCGGCCGGTTCCGGGCCGCGGCGGGACGAGGAGACCGCGGCCGGTTCCGGGCCGCGGCGGAAGAGAAGACCGGCGTCCGGGCCGCCGGCATCGGAAGCCGAAGGGGGGGGACCGGAATTTCCGGTCCCGTTTGAGAAAACCGGCCGGCCAGCTGGCCGGCCGGATGTCTTAAAAACCGGGGGAATTAATCCCCCGGCCAACCCATAAACCCCCCCCCCCCTTAAAGAGGGGGGGGGGGGTTCTTTGAAGGAGGGGGGGCAGCCGGCCCCCCGTTTCCGCACCAGCAGGCCCCCCACGTGAGGGGGGCATTTTTTAAAAAAAAATAATAACGGTGCGGCATAGCCGCGCCGCCCCTTCAATCAAGCCCCCCACGTAGGGGGGGCGGTTTTTACAAGCAGGCGCGGCTAATTGCCGCGCCGTCCTCCAGCAAAGCGGGGGCTTGCCCCCCGCAAGCCGACCGCGTGCGGCCCCTCGCGGCGCCAGGCCGCCGCGGCCCGCCGCGCCGCCGCGCCGCCCCGGGGGGGGGGGGGGGGGGGTCGGGCCGGGTCGGCCCGGACCCGGACCCCCCAGTTTCGAACCAGATTTGGTTTTTGGCCCATAACATGAGCCTCGGACATCCGAATGACGAACCGTCTGCGGAAACGCGATCCTTGGATCGAGTCGGTCATTTCGGTATATTGCACTCAAGGTTTCGGGTTACTTCGAGTTCGGCCGGGTTGGTTCGTTCACGAAACCAACCGGGCTTTCGGAGCGGAAACGCTCATATCTTGAGCTACGGACGTCCGATTGACGTGCCGTCAGTCGCGTAGTGTTCCTCTTAGTGAGACGGATCTTTTGGTATACTCCGCCCGAGGTTTGGACGCAGGTGGAGTACGGCCGGGTTGGTTCGTTCACGAAACCAACCGGGCCTTCGGAGCGGAAACGCTCATATCTTGAGTTCCGGACGTCCGATTGACGTGCCGTTGACTTTGATGGAATCCTCTAAGTGGGACGGAACTTTTGACATACTCCGCCCGAGTTTTGGATACAGTTGAGATATGGCCGGGTTTGGTTCGCTCACGAAACCAACCGGGACCTCGGGACGAAAATGCCAATAACTCTCAGACCGGGCGTCTGATCGACGCACCGTCTGTTGCGTTGGGTTCCTGTTGTCGATACGGAACTTTTGGATACATCAACTCTGGTCTTTGTGACAGTTGATGTATCAGCCTCTCGGCTTGTGGAACGGATCCTCCGAACGAGCTTGCTGTGTGCGGAGACCCTTGTGCTGGCTGCGACTGTTACTGTGACTACTACTGCTACGACAACTACTGTGACTGTGACGACGACAGTACAGAGATCATGTGTGGTTTCGACGACGACGACTACAGCACTCAGCGATCCTACGTGGAACAGTGCTACCGAACCTGTGTGTGCTGAATCTTCTGTTTACCATGGGCGGTGGAGCGCTTGGGTGTAGCGGCGGACCCATGGTACTTGATAGTGGTGGTGCGCTTGGATGCAGCAGCAGACCCCTGGCGGTGGAGCGCTTGGTTGTAGCGGCGGACCCGCGATACTCTACGGAGTGTGTGCGCTTGGTTGTAGCGACAGACCCGCGACGGTGGAGATGTGCGTGCGGAGTACGGAGACCGTGTAGCCGACTGAGACCTGACGACTGCTTGACCGACTCGACTCGGAGTGAGTCGACTAGCCCAGTGGACGGAGCGCCCGGTATTTGGCGGCAGACCCACGGCGGACGGAGCGCCTGGTAGTTGGCAGCAAACCCGCGGTACTCGACAGGAGGAGTACCTCAGTAGGCTATTTGGGTGAGCGCCCAGTAGTTGGCAGCAGACCCTCAGCGGACGGAGCGCCCAGTAGTTGGCAGCAGACCCGCAGTACTCGACAGGAGGAGTACCTCAGCAGTCATAGGTTAGTGAGCAGTACCTCGGAGTCGTGACCGGACTACTGCACACTTCAGAGACGGGGCTCTTCAGCAGCTACGGTTTCGATAATGAAAATCTTGGTTTGAGCTGAGTCAATGATCTTTGTGTTTCCTCATGATTGAGATGGGTCGCTTGATAACTTAGGTATATGTATGGGCATATACCTGGGTAACAGTTATCCGTTGATTTCATAAACTTGTTATAAACTGTGTGAACTTGTACTGTTATCCTGTGTGGATTTTACTGTTTACTCTTCTTTGTGGATTGGGTTGTTCTTGGGCTCGGTGTTGGAGCCGAACGGAAATTGGTGACATAGGTATATGTTTGGGCATATACCTAATCAATACTGGATGTTACTTCGTGATTGTTACTTTTCTTCGTGGTTTATCCTTTGTGGATTTGAGAGACCTTCAGGGGTCTCGGGGTCCCTAGTGAGTATCTTATACTCACCCCTGCACGGGCTATGCCCGCACTTCGTTGTGTTGGTTGCAGACGACGGACAGTGCTGACTGCGGTTGAGGCTTCGGAGTAGGTCAGTACCCGGAGGAGGACCACTGAGCGGGACGTGCTCGGAGCGGACAGTTGGACCGAGGAGTTGTGGAGCTATCTGTACCTACCCTTCAGGTAGGATCCGTGGTGGACGAACCAGGAGCTGAGCCATCTGTACCTACCCTTCAGGTAGGAATCGAGGAGGACGTTCCAGGAGCCGCTTGTACTTTCAGTTGCTGTTTTCCCTTTCGAGTTGTACTTTACTTTACAGTTGGGCTTGTATTTCCGGCCCCTTTTCTTCAGCACAGTTGTTCTAGTTTTGTGTACTGCTTTTCTTCCGCTTGTTTCTCTGAGGTGCTTGTTTACTTTATTAAGGCAATGCCTTCCCTTTTTACTGGGATTTTACGCCTTGGTGCTAGTCGCCAGCCCCTGGCCTATGGAAGGCGGGCTTGGGGTAGTCACGGCACGGGCCCCGAGGGCGGGTCGTGACAGGACACACGCAGAATTTTTTTAAAGATTAATGTATATTAATATCTTAATCATACCAAATAGATCCAAAATAGATTATTTATTAATAAAAGATGATATTTTGTATATAAGTTTCCGTATATTAGTATTTAGAAAAACATTTCATATTAATATATATCGTTTTAGTTTAACCCCCTAGTAAATCAGTTTGAACCCTTACCGTCATAATAGATTTTTCATATTTTTAAATTTAATTATGAAAAAATATTATGATTAAATTATTTAATAATATTAATAATAAAGATTAAATATGTGGAATTTTTTTATTAAATTAAATTCATATATTTGATAGAATATAATTTTAAATGAAACCCTCAAAATGTAAAGAAAAATGGTTATTCAGATAATTGCAATTTTAGGGTCAAAAATGTTTTTATATAAAAATATTATATCTTTTGGTTCTAATAAAATATATTAGATTATGTTTAATAAAAATGAACAAATTAAATTATAAAACTAAAATACAATATAATGATACTTTTAAAACATTTTAATAGAAAAGAAATTTTTCAATAAAAATATTATTTAGCATTATTCATTGAAAAATCATCCTTTTCAAAAAATTCTCAAAACATCATCCTATGATAATTTTATCATAATGAATTATGAAATTAGGTAAATTTATTTATCATAAAATTCTATAATTTTAAAATAAATATTTTAAATAAAACCAAATAATGCACGGATACCCAATTTGGATAGAAATAAACTTCTTCCTTTTACTATAAAATTACTTAATATTATTATAATGAAAATAAATCTAAAAAATTTAATTAAGGAATATTAATAAAACATGAGAATTATTTATCATAAAATTAACTTGGTTTTAACATTCTTCCCCATTATGGGAATTTAATCCTTAAAATTTGATTCATTATACAGATAAGATGGGATATTTTTCATTCAAACTATATTTTGATTCTTAATTTGCTTCCTCAAGAATATAGTTTTTCCCAAAAAAACATTAACCTGATGAATTAAATTATTTTGTAAAAATATCTCACTAATTCCATAATTTTTATTATTTTTTCCTTATAAGAAACAAATCATGTCCTCTCTATAATTTTGTATGGTTCATTAAACCTTGGACTCAACATTACCTTTTTACAAAACCATATATCACTTTTCCACGGATATACTATAATAAAAACATAATCTCTTTCCTTGAATGAATGATCATTCCACTATTTATATACGTAAATTATACACTTACTATGATTTGTTCTCATGTGATACAAAGTAAGTTTACCTTCTTAACCACTTATTATAACAATTATAGTTCTAAATTCTCTCTTTTTGTGACTTCATACCAAAAAGAGAGAGTCCAACACCACTTTCCATGTAATGCTTAAAAATGTTTCATCAACAAACTAGAATGAAAATTATTGTTATAAGAAAAAATTTACCAATGATTGATTTTGATCCCAACATACTTGACAATAAATTACATAATCATTAATCAAATCCTCTGATGTATGATTTATTCACTCTAACTATCTATCATATTGATGTCAAAAGGTTGTACTAATAATTAATTCAAAATAAAAAACATCACATTTCATTTTGTGAAATTAAATATAAATATATGATAATTATCAAATAAATAAAAAATAGGTAATCCATGTAATAAGGTTTGTTAATAAACATTTAGTCAACAAAGTTTATCTAAATATGTATTATCTCAAATGGGATTAAAATGAAAATATTTAGTTAATAAAAAAATAATTACCCAAATCTCGTTATTAAATCCCACTGAATTTGGTAATCCCACCATGAAATCCATGTAAATATTCTCCCATTTCTACTGTGGAACTGAAAAAACATTGAATCATCCACTTTATTAATTATATTTCACCTTTAACCTATTAACAATTCAAACATTCCATTATTAAATCAATAATATAAATCTTCATTATTTCTAATAAAATTGTTCTAGAAGGGGTCTATACATTTTTTTCCACCAAGATGAATAAAAAAATAGAGATCTATAATCCCATGATAATATATATTTCTTCAACTAGGGGATACATGAAACACATTAACTTTTTATGAGTCTCAAAATACATTCTTCTTAAATATCAAATATATGTAACTTATAATTATTAACCATTTCTATATTTTTATACAACTCATTGTCTTATTTATATTATTTATTAATACTAACTAAAAAATGAATGAACTAACACTTGAAACAAAATATATAGAGTTTAAATCAATGTTTATAAAACAAAATTCATCATTTAATTAACTGAAGGATAATGTTGTTGATTTATAATAGTTAATAATTCGATATATTTCCAACTTAAAGAATCATCTGTTCCATTTTCCTTTATTATATGGTAAATAATTATGTAGAGAAAATCATTTTTCGATTCTATCAATCTCCCCTTTCTCATTTTCAACTCCTTATGAATGAATATACACATAAAACCATTATCATCAGTATATATTTCACACTTTTTCTTGTAAAATGATTTCACAAAATTTTTAGATAAAATATAATGGCCACCAGTTTGAGGTTATGTGTTTTATTAATTTTCTCATATGGTTTCAATTTAAATGATTCATAAGCAATTACTTGATCAATAAATATTAAAAAACCCATAGAAACTTCAAAAAAGAATCAATTTATATAATAAAGTATTTATTTCTTGATTGTAGGGACAACAATCGAGCATTCACTAATCATCTTTTCAATTACTGGAAACATTCATCACATTCTATTTTCCCAATAAACCAAATTCATTTTTTGTCAACATGGTTGTGGGATAGATTACCATGTAAGGTTCTCAAAAAACAACAAGTAGTATCCTATTAATCTTAAAAAACTACAAATCATGGAAGTATTTTTAGTTCATGTACATTCAGCAACTTGTTTAGTTTTAGAAAGATAAATAGTAATTCTCCATTTATTTTTTATTATCACCAATGAATGATATATATTTTAACAAAAAGTCACATTTACTAAATTTTACATGTAACTTATTTTAATTTTATATTTATAGAAAAATCCATATATATCTATACTAATCTTCAAAAATTATGGGAATTAAAAAAATATCATCAATAAACAGGACCACAAATTCATCCAAATAATCATGGAATGATATATTCAAAAGATCTACAAATATAGAGTATATATTCAAATTAAAGGGAAAAACCAAAAACTCATAATTTTCATTTCTTGTGTGAAATTATATCTCAGGGATGTCATTTTCTATCACCTTCAGCTAATGGTAATTAGACTTGATATTCACCTTCACAAAATATTGATATCCATGGAGATGATAAAAAAATTCTTCAATATTAGCGAATGAATTCTAAATCATAACAGTGAATTTATTCTATTATATATTATTAATGAAAATCCTCAATGAACAATAAGTGTTTCTAAAAAATAAAATATGTGTACTCCATAGTGAATTTATCGGTTGAATTAAACCATTGTCAATAAAAACATATAATTTTCATTCCAATTTTATAAGTTCTACTTGATCCATTTGATAGGGAAATTTTGAAATTGGATTAGCGACACAACTTTATTCAATAATAAACTCCACTTTGTAATCATGTATAACAATAGTAAACTCATTAGGAAAAAATCAGGATATTCTTTTACTAATGGAACATCATTAATCTGAAGACTTTATTTATTTTCCAAAATAATATCAATTTAACTTTAATTTACATCTGTCATTAGTTTCTCATCTTTTGGTTAGGTTTTGAATGTTATGAATTGATTCTACTATAAAAACAAAAACTAATTTTTAAAAATTAATTATATTGATCGTAAATCAATCTATTCATGATAAAAATATATCAAATGTGTACCAAGAATAATATTAAATTCTATAGATGTTAATAAATAATTATTTTCATGGAAAACCCTTCATGACAAAATAATTGGAAGATATTCTTAAATTATACTTCCTTTAATGGCGACCTTATGTTTTTTTTTCCAAAATTTTTTATATCATTTCTTAAGGAAATTTTTTAATTTAATAAGAACATTTATCAAATATTAAAGAATATGTAGACCGGGAATCAAACAATACATTAGAATAATCTAAAAAAATTATTAATATAATTGTTTCAATTTCATTTGATGGATCAACATCTAATAATATAATTTCAAAGTATTTCACTACACACTTCTACATGCAGTATAATTTATTCCCATTATTCATGTTATTCTTCATACATACATCTACATTTGAAACCATCTAATTAAATTTAAAACACCTTATTGCCTATTTGAAAAAATTGGTCTTACCCCAACAAATAACTTTTTTAATCATGACATATATGCCCAAGTATACCACATCGTAAGCACTTCCAAAATTTCATAATACATTCTCCATGAGTTTTCTAACCTCAAATATTAAATAATGACAACTTTATTTTCTTACATTCAGATTTATTTGATGGTTTCTTCCAATTTATTTGACACATTGAAAACTTTCTCTTTATATTATTATAAAAAATTGATCATTGTAAAACCCTATTTCCACCTTCTATGTAACAACCAATGTACTTATAAAATAAATTATTTTCATTCCAGAATTCAATAGAAAAATTCTTTATAACATATAATTTAATAAGGGGTATTTATAGAAATTAAGGAAATTATACTAATGGAATAGTTACATGAAGTTCGAAATAGTAGCATGTCCATTAGGAATAGTAATCTGGCTAATAAAATAGTAACCTCGCCTATGAGATTATAAATAAAATTATAATATCTTTATGCGTAATCATGGTATATTGATATGGTCTAATAACTAAATAAATGTTTTCTGAATGATAAATTTTGTGTTGGTATTTTTTTAAGACATTAATATTTAATTATAATTTTTTAATTAATATAATTATTTAAAAGAAAATATATTTTCATAAAATAGATTCATAAATTATTATTTTGTATTTTGATTATAAAATAATTTTATTATACTTTAAATAATTATTTAATGTGTTATAAAATCAGTTATGATTTTTAAACACGTATTTTTTGAATAAATTATGATTTTAATTAACAATTATATTTCTCATATTTATCAAATTATTTTTAAAAATTGGAGTTCATTTCTGAATTCCACACAAAAAATGGTCCAGGAGACTTTTTGGATTTTTCTGAAATACATGATTTTTAGGTGAATAGTGAAATTCAGTAATTTAAAATATAAGCTAAATACATGATTTATTAATTCAAAGATGATAAAGGGTTTATTTAATCTCAAAAAAATTGAACTATCATTCATTATATTAATATATTATAAGATAATGTGAAAACAATTCATAGTCTTGATCCAAATTAATAAACTAATGAATTTAATACGTAGAAAACACCCCTCTCCTCCACTATAAATATTTCTCCTCACCACCTATTCCCATCAAACCTCAAAGCCTTGTAACTATCTTAATATCTCCCAAAATCCAATCCCAAGCCTATTCCCCACGTCCAATGCATACTGGTCTCACAAAATTTTCAAAACAAAGGGCCTTAAGGAGGTTCTCAAAGAAGAGAATTCAAGAGGTAAAAATCCTCTTCCATTTTGTTTTATTCATTTCAATTTTTTTATTTTATTATAGTCTCTTTACCTCCACATATCCAAGAGGAATTAAAACTACATTATAATATATGTAATTTACTTTTTTCATGATCATGTAAAAATTCATCATCATACTTCTTCTCTACTACCATTTATTCTAAAAAAACATCGTCTATGATGTGTCGATATACTGATATCATGGATGATGTGTTTTAAATTTACATTAACTCCATCAAGGCTGGACATAAATCCATTAATATAGTTAAATAATATTCTATAATACTTATTAAACGTTATAGTATGTTCCATATCTAGTGTTTATACATATTAAAAATTAATTAAAAAATGTAGTCTGTAATGATCAAAATTCACTGAAATAAACTAACGATCATCACTAATGTTTTATCTAATAATTTATCCTCACTCAATATGAAAAAAATGATATCTAAGACCATTTAATATTTTTTTAATAATATCTAATTTCAATTCTTTATTTTTTCTCCCTTACAACAAGAAAATCCATAATAAACCAACAATGGAAACCACGAAATAAATGCACCAGAAACAATAAAAATAAAAACAACATTATAAATAAATGGGTGAAATTTTTTTTAGGTATATAATATACATAATTATAAATATGAGTATGGTTCTTTAATATATTAATAACAATATTTAGATAATTATATAATAGTTTTTAACACATTTGAAGTATGAAGAACCCATGTTAAGGGAATTCTAATCCCAATTTCCATTATTTGGGGTAACCCTCTACTTTAATATTAATGTGGTGATAATATTATTTGTGAAAATAATTCTAATTATATTATGTTTTATTATGTGGGTTTATATTGTATACACGTATTCTTTTTTGTTCAATTCTCACATCAAATATATGATATCTGTAATGGAATTTTCTTTAAAAATATACTTTTAAATTCTTTTCTCTATTTAAACATAATGATTTATATATTGTAAATATTATTGTTTTATTATTATGTTATTGTTATTGTAATTTTTTATGATGAATAGTGGGACCTATATCTCCCACAATTGTATTGGGTATTTTTTATTATATTTTGACCATATGGTTAATCCATGTATAACTGTGATTGTTACACCATAAGGTATCCATGAAGGTTACATTGTAAGGTAGTCGTGAGTGCTACATTTTAAGGTAGTCATGAGGTATCCAAATCATATGGTATCTATAATGGTTACAACCTTACCTAAGTAATTATCCATATTACAATTATGGTATTATTTATGTTTTCAGTGGTTTATGGAAATCTTATGTTTTCACAAAGTAAATATATGATTCTAATTGGGCGAGAAGTGTTTCATTATAAAAATGATTCCATGTGTTTATATGTATTCATGTACTAATGGTTTCCCTCCTTTTTTATCCCGTATTGAGATTTTTTTCTCATCCCAAGATTTAATATTTTTTCATAGGGTTTATGTGTAATTGAAAGTAAGAATCCAATATGAATGTTTTGAATTAATTTCATGATTATATTTCTGGTTTTTTATTATAAACATCTTTTATTATGGATAAATGGTAATTTTTTTAGTGGTATCAACTTTTTTTGATTATGGTTTAATAGTTATTAATTATGTCATAACATTCTAAAACTCTAAACCAAACATATCTTTGGAAATTTATAGAAGTTAATAGTAAATTAATTTTCAATATTATGTAGTGTTTAAGGTATAATCATTATAATTGGTAGTGTATAATGGTTTAGATAATATTTGGGGTTAGGATGATTTTAATCAAATACCATAAATATTTTTTTACTTGACGTTTAATTTTAAATTATATATCATTTAATGATTATCATGTTTCTTCTTCTAATATAAATCTATTCAGAATAGATTTTCATAGAAGAAATAGTGAATCTAAAGTAGGAAGGTACTAAGAGGGTGATATTTTTCTAAATATGCAACCAAGAAAGGAGGGAATTGGAACCAAATAGCTTGTGACTATAATGGTTTAGTTGAAACAGGATATAAATGGTGGTCTAATACCTTAAATAGAACAATCATATCTACCACCAAAAAATGTGTTGACAGTGGAACCTTTTATGATGGAACACCCTCCTACATTATGTGGATATTCTAACCTAGAGGTGGATTAAGGATGGATTAAATCACTATAAAATATATTTATGGTTTCAGGTGTTCAAATAACCAAAAGTTTAGTCTTTCCATTTATCATTTTGAAGCTGAAGATAACTTCTAGTGGTCAATGGTCTATAATATCTGGGATAATGATGATATTGAGGCCTTTGAATTGGATGAATTGAAAAATATTTTCCTACAAGACTACTTTCCTTAGGTGGTTCGACATGGGTTGGAAAGTAAATTCCATGAACAGAAACATATGTGGGAGGATTAGGTGTCCATATATGAATCACACTTCACCTGATTAGAAATATATGATCCAAATCTTATTCAGGATCATGATAGAAAAATAAATTTATTTTACTCTATATTGAAGCCAAGATATCGAAGGCCATTAAAATCCTATTAATTAAAAAGTCATGAGAAACATATCTAATGTACCGAGATGGTAGAGATTATTTTTTCAAATGATCATGTTTACATTCAAAACATGTAAAATAATAGTTCAAAGAGATGGGTATGAATAAATCAAATAAATCTGAATGTAGGAATGTCTAGTTTCTAGTTTTTCCAACGTTTGGAAAAAAGAACACAGGGGAATGCCTTAAAAATCTGGGATGTGTTTTCAATGTGGTATGTTTGGACATGTGGCCCGAAATTGTGTTGAAAATGTACTTCAGATTAATTATGATAAGGAATCTAAAATGTGTTTTAAATATGGTGAGACGATTCATTATGAAAATATATACCCAAATAAATATCTAAATGATAGAAATAATCCATATTATAAGAGTAAATGTGTAGTGATATCCTTTGCGACTACATTAGTAGATGTTGGGGAAACCAATGAAGTGGTATCAGGTAATTTGTTTGTTTACTAGGACTTTTCTAATGTATAGTTTGATACGGGGTCTACATATTTCTTTATTTTTGAGAAATTTGTTGTAAATTGGAAATTTCACCTCAACAAATGAGATCAGAAATTCCAATTAAAATAGCATTGGGAAATATTATAGAAAAAGAAATTATGACATTTTCCGTGTGATTTTTTGTGGAATGTAATTACATTATAACATTATACTTTTTCAATTTGTAAAGGTTGATGTCGTTCTAGGCATGGATTGGTTTTCTATTTATCATGATAAGAATGATTGTAGATCTAAAGAAGATTTTTTTTAGAAATGATATTTTGATTGTATAAAAGTATGAACCTATAAAATTGATAACATATCAAGAATTTGAGAAAATATTAAAATACAGAAAAAATTATCTTGCTCATATTTTTGAAAACAATGGAAGTGTTTAGATTAATGATGTTTCAGTGATAAATGTATACCATGTTGGTTTTTCTGATGAGATACCTCGTGTTAAACCTGATTAGGAACTATAATTTACTATATTCTTGGTTCTTGATGCTAATATAATTTCAAAATCCCCTTATTGAATTGCTCAAGTGGAACTCCCTTCATTGAAGAATCAGTAACAAGAGTTTCTTGATAATGGCCCCATTTATATTATCACATCCCCATTGAGTAATCTTATTTGGTTCATTAAAATTAAATAGAGTTCTCTAATAAATTGGACTCATTATAGATCTTTGAATAAATTTACTATTAAAAACCATTATCATTTGCCTCATATCGATGACTTTTTTTATCAACTCCAGGGTGGTCATTTTTTTCCATGATTTACTTGATATTTCGATTCCATCAACTAAAGGTGAATGATGATGAAATCCCGAAAACACCTTTTGTACTAAATATGGTCATTTTTAGTTTGTTGTTGTTCTATTTGGATTTAAAAATTCCACTAATGTATTAATGGATCATATAGATAGTTTATTCAATGAATGTTTTGAGAAGTTTTTTTACATTTTAATTGATGATATTTTGGTATTTTCCAAATGTTATGAGTATCGTGGTAATAATTTTATATATTGTCTTGAAATCTCTAATTTGGTATAGTGGTTATTTTAGTTTTTTTAAAATGATGTTTTTTTGGAACAGATTTATTTTCATGGGAACATTGTAATAATGAAGGTATAATAGTTGACCCTACCAAAAAATGGTTAATGAATGACCAGGACCTACAAATATTATAGATATTCATAATTTTCTTGGATTAGTAGGATATGAATGATGTTTAGTTAAAAACATTACACGGTTATCTATCCCACTAGCTAAGTTAACATGAAAAATGGGATAAATTTATTTTAATAGAAGAATGTAATGTTTTTTTAGGAACTGAAGGAGATATTGATGAATGATCTTGTTTTTGTCAGGCCTTCTAGAAATTGTGATCTTCTCATCTACATTGATGGTTCGTTAAAGGCACGTGCTTTTTTTTAATGTATAATCATTAGGTAATTTCTTATACTTCAAGATAGTTGAAACCCCTTGAGTTAAATTATCCCACACTTGATTTGGAATTAGACGTTCTGGTTTTCACACTGAAAATTTTGAGGCTTCATTTATACAGAGCCAACTGTGAAATATATACCGACTATAAAAGCTGGAAGTAGACATTTACAAAGATGGAATTTAACATGAGGTATAGATGATTTCATAAACTGGAAAAGTATAATGAATGTATGGTCAATTTTAATCCTAGAAAATAAAAAATGTGGAAGGTTCATTTAGTTGAAAACATCAGGAATTATTAACCCTGTTAATTTTGGAACATGACCCCGTGATTAAATACTTGATGAATTTGGCATGGAAGTTTTTGGTGTAAGAAATTCTTCTGATTTGTTTATGGTGTTAGTGAATTCTTTTGTATCAAACATAATTAAGGAAGTAGAGAAGGAAGACTGAGAGTTACTGAAAAAGTTAAAATTGTAAAAATGTGGTATGTTGACAGTATTTAACACAAATAATTTTTTTTAGGATTTGGAAAGAGACTATGTGTTTTTTGTGATTTATAATTGAATAAATAATTGTTGTGTGAAGACCATAGTTCTCCATTTTCAATTAATCCTGTAAGTACGGTGATCAAATGATACCATTAGGATTATTACCGATGGGATGGAATGAAAAAAGATATTCTATATTTTACCTTGATATGTTTGAAATGTCAATAGGTTAATATAGAGAGACAATTACCAATGGAGATGTTTTATCCTTTTCCTGTTCTATAGTGGAAGTGGTAAAATATATTCATGGACTTTAGGGTGGGACTACCAAATAATTCTTGAGGTATCAAAGAAATTTCATTTATTATTGATCGGCTAACTAAATATTCAAATTTCCTTCCCATTCAAGATATTATGTATTTGGATCATCATTCTCGATACTTCCTCAAAGTGATTTTCATGTTACATGGAGTTCTAGTTTTAATTATATTTGACATTGATCATAGTTTCGCATCTGACTTTTTATAATTTCATTCAAAAGTCTGTGGGCATATAATTAAATTTTAGTTTTTAATCTAATGGATAAGCTGATTGAACAATTCAAACATTGGAGGATATACTTCGAGCTTGTTCAATTAAATAAAATGGATATTGGGATCAACATCATTCTTTTGTTGAGTTTCCTTATAATAACTGTTTTCATTATAGTATAAAGATGTATCTTTTTCATGCATTATATGGGAAGTGGTGTCGAACTCTATCATTTTTGGATAAATTCTTGGAAATGAAGTTTATGGGAACAAAATTATTTGAGAAAGTAGATGATAAAATTAATATTATCTATCAATACATGAGGATAACTTAGTGGAGACTTAAATGATAAATAGATAATAAGAGGAAATAATTTTCTTTTGAGGTAGGTGATCATGTTTATCTAAGAATCTCACCATGGGAAATTTTTATGTGTTTTGGTAAGAAAGGAATGATAAGTCCATGGTTTATTGGGCCTTAATAAATAATGGAGAAAGTTGGACCGATCACCTACTAGGATCCTTTTCCTCGGACTTTATCACATGTACACAATGTTTTTCTTATTTTAATGTTGAGAAAGAATGTGTTAGATTCATCTCATGTTTTGAGGCTGGAAGTTGTTAAGATGAAAGAGAACCTTTTTTATGAAGAGAAACCTATTCAGATTCTTGATCATAGTGGGAACATATATGGAATAAGGTAATTTAATAGTTTAAGGGTTTTGGAGATACCACATGGTTGAAGAAGCAACATGGGAATCTGAAAATTTTATGATGGAAAGTTACCCTCACTTGTTTAATAAGTAAATATAAATTGAGAAGATGAAATTTCAGAAAGGTTGGGAGAATATAACACCCCAGGTGCTTAAAAAATATTTTCCCTATATTCTGGAATTAAATAGTCATATTCTTTTTAAATGTATAATGAAATAAGTGGTATTTATAGATATTAAGGAATTTATACCCATGTAATAGTAACATGACCTTATGAATAGTAACATGGCCACTAAGAATAGTGATCTGGAAAATAGAATTGTATCCTCACCTATGAGAGTCTAAATAAAATTTGGGTAACTTATATGTTTAATAATGGTATATTTATATCATGTAATAAGAAAATAAATGTTTAGGTAATGATAATCTAAGTGTTAGTAATTTTTTAAGTCATAGAAATTTAATAACCACTTTATAATTAATTTAATGATTTAAAATAAAATATATTCATAAATAATTTTTTTAGATATTATTATAATATAATTTTATTAGACATAAATAATTTTTCAATGTGTTATAAAATCAGTTGTAGTTTTATAACTCTTATTTTTCGAATAAATTATGGATTTCATTAAAAAATAACATTCTCATATTCAAAAAATTATTTTGAAAAATGGAGTTCATTTATGAATTTTACAAAGCAATAAATGATTAGGGTGATTTTATGGTATTTTTCTAAAATATTTGAATTTTTAGTTAATAGTGAAATACGGTAATTTATGATATAAGATAAATATATGATTTACTGAGTAATAGATTATGTAAGGATAATGTAAACCAAACATATCAAAATAAACATCACTGTTTTTAATTATTTTTTGATAAATTTCAAACAATTCATAGTATTGATCAAAATTAATAAACTAATAAATAATATATTGATAAAACACCCCTCTCCTCTAATATAAATACTATCCCTCACTGCATCTTTCCATCAAAACTAAAATTCTTATATCTTGATTTATTTATACCCATATCCCTTACCAATACTATTTCCCACATCTAATATCTTTTTTATCACCAAATGGCCATCACCAAGGCCCCTAATGTGGTTCTCAAGGAAGAGAATTAAAGAGGTGAAAATTCACTGTCATTTTCTTTTATTTTTCATTTAAATTATTTTTCCTCTAAATTATTTATCTTTTCATATACTATATTCAACTCCCCTTAAACACGATATATGAAATCTCAAGTATCATTTAAAAAAATTAATTTTATAATTTTTTTGGAAAATTTCTTCATCATACAACCTCAAATATCCCATTTATTCTATGAATAAAAACGTCTCTAATGTATAAATTTTCCAACATCATGCATGATTTTTTTTTAATTTCCCTTACCACCATAAATTCTCTTCATAAAACGATTAATATGACTAATTAATATTTTAATATACATACTATATTTTATATTATGTTCTATAACCACTTTTCATATATAGTAATATTTAATAAATAGAGTGGATCTTAATGATTAAAATTCACCAAAATAAACTAACAATCATCAATAATGTTTTGTCTAAAGATTAATCCACATTATAAATAAGAAAACTGATATATAATACAATATAATATTCTATAATTTCATTAATTATAGTTAATTTCAATTATTGTGTTTTTCTACCTTGCCATAAGATAATCCATAATAAATCAACCATTGAAACAATGAAATAAAAACAACTAAAGCAATGAAAATAACAAGATATTATTAACAAATGGGTGAAACTTAGTTATGAGAATATAATATAAGTAATTGAAAATAGTAATATGGTTCATCAATATATTAATAAAACTTTTTAATCCATTATACAGGGGTAATCACATGTTTTAAGTAAGGAGATCATAGGGTAAGGGAATTCTTAACTTAGTTTACATTTTATTGTTAACCATCTACTTTATTGATTATGTGTTACTAAGATTTTTCTTCGAATTAATTATGATGATATTATGTATTATTATGTGTATTTATAGTCTATAAACATATTCCTCTCTTTATTATAATTTCTCACTTCAAATATATAATATTCACAAGGGGATTTTTTTAAAAAAATCCACTCTTAATTTATTTTTTATTTTTAAAGTGAATGATTTATATATTGTAAGTATTGGGATTTTATAATTATATTTTGGTTCTGGGGAATTTTGTATGGTAATTGGTGGTACCAATATTTCCTAACAATTCAATGTTTACGTTTATTATGGAGGTCAATCATATGGTGACTCCAACTATAACTATGATGGTTACACCATAAGGTAGTCGTGAGGGTTACATTGTAATGTGGTCGTGATGTTTACATTGAAAGGTAGCTATGAGGGTTAAAAATAATATGGTAGCTATTAATGTTACAATCATAACTAATTAATGTCCCAATATCCAATTATGGTATTATTTTGGCTTTCTATGTTTTATGGAAATATCATGTTTTCACAAGTTAAATATATGATAATTATTGGGTGAAAGTATGTGCTTGTGAAAATGATTTCATTTGTTTCTAACTATTTATGTTCTAATGGTTTCTATCTCTCTTTTTATTTCTCGTACTATAATTTTTATACTCATCCAATGAATTAAAAAAAAATAGGGTTTTAGGATGGATAAGAGTAAAAGAAAATCTAATATGAATGTTGTGAAGACTTTTGTTGAATAAATTTCATTTTTTTATAATCCTTTTCATTATGAAAAAATGGAATTTTTTAGTAGTATCCACTTTTTATTCTTAGGGGTTGTTATGTAATAATTATTTAATAAATTTATAAAACTCTATGCCTAAAAGATCTTTGGGAATTCAAATAAGTGAATTCTAAAGGAATTAACTAGATTATTTATTGTTTAAGGTTGGGTCCTTATATTATCAATAAAACAAATAAGTTTTTCATTAATTTTATATTCATTATAGGATAAAACTATTCGGTGTCATTGATTTAATCCTGATTAAAACAAATTAGTTTTACTATCAATATCCCAGATATAATTTGGTGTGTACTTTGTCAATTGTGTGAGGATTTCATAATACGCAGTCAGTCGATGCTCATATTTCTACCTTGGTTTCTAGGAATTGATTTTTCATCCTATGTCAAACAACCATATAAAACTATTTCTTAATGAAAATATTCTTAAATGTATCTCATTGCAAGGATTTAATATCCCCTGTTTTTTATTATTTTTAATCATTTACCGTAATTGATCTGATTCACCTTCAAAATGGTTAACACCCTTATTTATAATTTTATGCTAAAAATAATCCGTGTCTTTTAATATCTTTTTAGAGATTTAATACATCCCTAAATACCCATTGGGTAATAAGATCTATCAAATGATATATTTTATTGTCTAATAAAATGTTCAGCATTTCAGATTCTCTTCTTTAGTAGATATGGTTTCACATTATTGGGGATTCCACCACAATTTGTATCCTACATCAATAGATACAGCATAGAAAAAATAGTTGAGTTATAATTCCAACTATTCTAGGTTATTTATTGGTAAGGATATTGTCCTCTTAGTGCCGTTATACATTATCTTCCCTATTTCATCCATGGAAACCCATTCTGAAAATATATAGTTTAGATGAAGCAACATGATAATCTTATGAATCTATATCAACATAACTATAAATTTTAATCTTTTAAGGGTATTAATATATGGTATCCCAATATCTAAAATTATATATACCTTTCCTATAATACTAACTATAAGTACGAGTCATTATATAATAATTAAAATTTATATTCAGACAATTTTTCATTTTATTGTATTATTGACGATATTTTCAGTTTTAGGTTTTAGATAATTGGTTCATCACCCTTATATAAATAAATATTACATCCCAAAGTGGAATATTCCACTCATTATCCTTTTTTTACAATACACAACTTTTAATATATACAAATGTTTATTTTTTGGGGTTTTCTTCACAATTTTTATCTTGATCACATAATTGTTCTTAAACTTCATTAAAACCTAATTAAAAACATTTCAAAATAATCTATGAGCATAAAAACATTCTACAAGAGATATAAAAAGAATGAAATAAAAACTTTAATCTACGAATTCACATGAAAAAAATTTCTTTTCAACATAAGAATTAAGACGAAAATAAACATTTTCTTACCTAAGAATTTAGGTTCTCTACCTAAAGGTATTAATATAAATTTTCATAATAAATCATAAAGGAAATGTATAACTCATTAGGGTTCTATTTAAATTATGAAAATATCATGAATTTCTTTTCACAATGATGTAAATTTCTCTATTACGATGTATCCTATACTTTTCTTTAAACTAAATCTCATTATATTACCATTTTAAAGCATTATATTTCTATTAAAAATCATATAAATCATAGATAAATCATAGAATTAAATCATTAAATTTTTTCCATATCACTCTTACAATAACTCTTACAAATGGAATATCCTACCTAGTAAATTTCAATATTCTTTTAAGTGAAACATTACTTATGAACTCCATCCCTTAATAAATTTTTTGCGATACATATCAGATTAACAAGTCATCATGGGATATCTTGGGCTCACTCATTATTATAAATAATTTCCATGAACAGTAAAATAATAATATCACTTGATATATTTCATTTTAATTATAATACAGCTAAAAATATTCTTTTAACCCAAAAGAAGAATAGTTTTTATACTAAAATATCCATTCCATTTAATACCCTTTTTGAAAATACCCATAAAAAGGTAATTGGTGTTTTTTTGTAATGAAAACAATGAATATTATAAAGTAATACCAAAATAAAATATTTGTTATAAAATTTGGAATACACATTTATGTTGTAGATGATAAAATTGAATAATAATTTTCTATCAAAACACTCTTGATAAAATATATATAAATATTCCTTTTGAAAACCTATGAATGAAATTTATAAAAGTGATATAAATTAACCCTAAAAATTCATTTATCTCTATATAAATACCAACATGTGTGAATTTTAAAAATAACTTCATGAATATTTTATTTTTGAAAATTAAATCAATAAAATATTTTAAATGAGGTTCTTATGGTAATGTATCCCTTAACTTAGTTATGAATCATCATGTACATTTTTTATCACCGGTACAAAAAAATTCAATTTTATAATTTCTAAATAATTTTTTCCATTTTTAGTACATTATGTTTAAAAAATATATATCATCTATTTCAAGGTAATTTTTAATTACTTAATCAGTTATTTCCATAGTGGTTGTTTTGACCATATTTGACTCAGATGTACAAAATGTCTTCGATAGGTTAAATATAATTAATGTTTTCATTATTCGGTCAATAAAAAATAATCATCAATATATAATTATAATTTTCATACATTAATTATACATTTAAAATAATCTGTGGAATTAATAATAAAAAATGATGTTTTTACAGTCTTGGATATGGCCGGTCGTATGTATGCACGAGTAGCAATTACATTTTTAAAAGAGCATGAGAAAAATATGATTTGTGTAATTTTATATTTAAATAATGTGGATTATATCATAAATTTAACATTATCGATTTAAATTGGATTATATATAGAAAACATATTTTGTGGTCCTAAAAAATGAATCTCACTATTTTGTAGAGGTGGTAATCCACACTTATGTATGAACGACATTATCATTTTATATGGATGGTATAGTGAGAAAATAGTTTAGATATTAACTTTAAATAATAATATATATTTAATTAATGTGATATATATATATATATATTAGATCAATAATTATAACCATTCATGGGAGGTGGTTATGGAAAATGAATTACATCGGTTATTGAGGCAATGGTCTTCCTTAAACACGAATGGTGGTTCTATTTCCCATTATATGGAAAAGGAGATGAATATAGGTTATGAAATTCACAAAATAATATCTTAGTGTATGGAATATAATTATTTTCTTATTTCCTAATTTTTTAAGAATATTTGAATGACATATAAAAATAAATAACACAAAAATGCTCAATTAAGTACTATACCCCTTCCTCTCACTACCACTTTGGATTTATACCTAAATCCCTCATGTATTGTTTTACATAGAAAATAAAGGCCTATAAAATATGGGGAGGTAATTGAGAAATGTATTTGGGTATCTATATTCTAAAATAAAATTATATTGAAGTGTGTATAGGGTGGACATTGAGTGTCCTTTTATATGTTCGGGATATGCCACACATGGAATTTATAAAAAAATTAGAATATAATAATTTATTAATCAATTATAATAGAACAAAAATAAAAAAAATCAGAATATTTTATGTTATAATTTAACCATATGGCTATCCAATAAGATTTTACATGTTTTATTGTCACTTTCACCCTTATCTATTTGGCTTAACCCAGGTAATCTTTTTATTCCTTAATTGTGGTAGTGGATTTTTTATATTTTTACTCTTCATTATGATAAAAAATTGTGTTTATATTACAGGATGTTATTAATTATGATTTTTAAAAATATTTAATTTATTTTAGGAAATTCAATACCAATTTGTTTCAGAATTTAAAATAAAATTAATCTCCTAAAATGCGAAGAAAAAGAATTTTTCATAAAAAAAATACATTATTCATTACAAAAATTATTTTATGTAAAATTAAAGTACAATATTGATTATAAGGAAATTTATTTAATTATTTATAATAATAACAAATAAATAAATTTTACGACTTATCCAAATTATTTTGTGACTATTTATATACATGAAAAAAATAAATTTTCAATAATAACCAATACTTTTCATAATTAATTGAAACAACCATATTTTGAAAAATATATAAAAATTTATTCCTAAAATATTTTATTCTTGGAGAATTAAAAAATAAAGTTCATTTATTCAAATTAAGATTATATAATTTATAAATAAAAATTTATGATATGTAACAACCCAGATTTTCAGATACTTAGTCGGTTTCATATTATTGTTCAAAAACACTCATTTTATGATAATAATGTACATAAAAGGATATGGAGTGGTTTTGGAGAGTCCATGGTTTGTTCAAAGCCTGTAACTATGGACATTTTGGCAGAATACTAAGTCGCATGGTTAGATCATGGTTATTGCGTACCATGCGACTCAACTGTGCATGTGACCCTCTTCATAGGGGAGGAAAAATGGTTTGTAAAAAACCTTAAAAACTAGGATGCACACCCAAGTAGGACTACAACCATCCTTAAATTTTTATTTTTGAATATTAAGTGTGAGGTTAGACATACTATGTTCCTAGACCATTAAAAGACTGATATTTCACATGGGTTGGCACACAATTGGCACAAAGATTGTCCATCAATGCATCCAAATAGTGTGATCCATTATTTAAGGTTAATTTTATGTTTCATTACCTTTAAATATTTTTAATTAATCATAAAACCTCTCTTAATTATTTTCTCCAGTGGTTGGCCACCCAAAGGTCACATCCCTAGCTATATCTTGGGATCTTCTAGTCTCCCTCACATGATCTTGGTTTCTTTTATCGCCGAGTGTGTTAGATCCCTCTCGATAAGCTTTAAACTATTATTCATTATATTCATAGTTTCTATTTCCATATCTTGGACTATTTTATTTCAAGTCCATTTACCCTATTTTCAAGTCAGTTGATTTATTCTTCATTTTTCTCTCATTCTAGCTTGATTCAAGTGATGACACTGGATGAGGAGAGCATTATAAACAAAGGGTATGTGTTGTAGCTTCTTTCCCTCGTGTTTGGTATCATTTATTCAGTTCAATATTGTTATACAGACTAAAAGTTTTGGATATGGGCTTAAAATTTCAAATATTTAAATTGAATTCTTTTCTATGATCAATATGACCCTAACTAGCTGTGAATCAACCATTTCATTGAACACCTTGATGTGAGCTACCCCAAATTGTTGTTCCTTCCTTGGAGACATATTTTAATTTATCCTCATATTTACTTAAACATATTTAGTGGTGTGTATTCCTTTGTAATAAATTTATTGTAATGTGAATTGAGTTAATATTGATATTGGTAGGAGTTAGTCCATATTCCCTTTGACTAGTTTTTCTGTTTGATTACATATTTGTTTCTAATTCGATAAAAATATTATAAGTTAAATTAATTGTTAAATTAGTTGTGTTGTGAATGATAATACATTTCTTCATACACAAGCCAAGAGAGATGTGGATCCTTGTTGATTCATTAACGAGGTCATCAAGCTTCATAATTAGTTTTTCATGTTGATTGTATACATGTTGGGAGTGATTCATGTTATGTATGGGAAGGGACAACCATTCATTTTCCTTACCTATATGTTAGGAATATCAGTTCCCTGGGGGAGAAATAATTCTTGGGTTAATTTTATAGACGTTTATACCTTGTTAAAAGTGATATTAAGTCCCCTGTATGAGATGCCAAGGATGATCTTAGAAGGATGATTTCACTCCATACAATAAGTGATAATAGGGAATCCATTTATGGATCATCTTAGATGGAATATTATGGTATAGGGAATTTAGATTTCATTTGGGGAGATAATTTGGATTTCTAATGGATCTCATTTGACAGGATTAGGTTGCCTCTTCATAAAATCCTAAAGATGACATTTAGAAAACTAGGATTAGTAACTGAAATTCCAGGGGCTGGTCCACAAAATTAAAATCACATGATTTAGGGATGGTCCACCTATTAAATTTTATTTATTATTTTCCATTATAACATATTTTATAAAATCTTAGGTTTCCTTGGTTTATATACATACATCTTAGGTTGAATCATGTAGAATTGGATGGGTATCCAGACATGAAGACATTTTATGTATTTTATTTAATTATTGTTCAGAATTTATTAATATTGGAACACTAAATATATTATATGAACTAACTAGATTTATCTAGGCTATTTTGGTGGTGTCTTGTTAAGTGTATCTCACACCATTATTGTGCCACCTTTTGTACCCTAGAATACTTCATAGTTGCATGGGTTGATAATGGGATCCCTCCATATTTTAATGTTTTATTATGATTCCTAAGATGGAGCATGTGAGAAGATGACATATCCTATTCTTGTGATTATTCTTGTAGAAACTTATGGTCTTTTGTATTTTTTATAATGTGGAATATTCTTATATCCCATGTTTCTTATATACTCATTTTGTATATCTACATGATCACTATCATAATTATCCATCTATTTTTTATTCATCATTCAGATGTTTATTTATATTTGACATTTTTTATTTTTTATGATACTTATCATTATTATATATTATTTCATTACACTCTAATAAATGAGGGTATAGACTCCCCATGGACACACCTTAGGACCTCACTATTGGTCAATAGCCTCTAGCGTATGGGGGTGAGCCTGAGGTCATGTAGAAAACCGTCTTGGGGCATATCTTATTGGCTTCCAGGATATAACACTAAAAAGTGGTATCAAATCTCTTTTCCTTATGTATTTTCTTTTGGTATTTGATAGTATAGTAGGATATATTGATATATGTTACTGAACATATTCTGGTGTGTAGCTAACCCACATATAGGGAGAAACTAAATTATATGTGATGGTTTAGTGCTGTTATTAGTTGAAACAATTATTATTTTAAAAATTTCACCATTTGGTGACCCAAATGTTTATGTTGTTAAATTTATTGATATTATTATGATGGTATTTCATTAACAAATACTTCATTATATGAGGTTGTATCAATTCATGCATAATTCTATGCACCATAAGACTTAAATGTCCAACATCATGTCATGTCATATCTACATTCTTATATGCATTGCCTATATTACATGAAATTATTTTGAGCTAATTTTCTATTATATATGTTTTTTGATAGCTTTTTCTTGAAGGTATAATATAATTGGAAAAATTAAGGTTCCTATATCAATCTAAAAATTGTCTATTATGTATATTGATGAAGAAGCCTCAATTAATCAATTATTACATTTCTGATCTACAAACCTATGCTTCTATAGTTCCTAAATTATTTGACTTGATTAATGAATGAAAACTATTTTTTATGAATATAATACTTTAATAAATTGGGAATTGTGGTTAATTAAATCAAATCACTATATATGACCTGTAACATCCTATTATCAGCTGTAAATTCTAGTTCTAAGTTACTTGACATACAAATCACAATTTAAAAATAGTATGGGACCTTATAAATTGGGAATGGTTATTCATTTTACTAGGATGGGATATCTATATCCATATAAATAATAATTAATGTAGATAAATTGAAGTTTTAAAATGAAATTGATTCTTTTAAATGGGGATTCCAATTGAAAAGTAAATGGTTTTTTCATCTATACTGTGGAATTTACTCTCCATATACTGAAACCTTTCTCTTTTTGTATTATATCGTAACCCAGACTCAACCATTATAGTGGTAATTAGTCCATGTCTCCCACAATTTTTTCTGATCTATCCTATCTTTTAATCATGTATTAAATATAAGTTAGAGAGGTGTGACTCATTTTAGTATGGTTGTGGACCAATATTTTTCTTCTTTCACCGTTTCTTATATTCATTTATTAAATATTTTTTAAGGAATGTACTTGGAAATTTTAGATATATGTCATATCAATGTCCTCATGTAATATGTTGGTAAGGTTGTGATGTCCATGCTCGGGAGGTGGTGGGACCTATGTCAACATTTGTACCTCCTATAGTCCCACCTGAGGAACATCATTTTGATCTCCCACTTTGTGTCGATGCTCAATTTTATGATAGTTTTTCCAATTCATGCAACCCATACAGGGGGATCCACGACCTACCACTACTATGGAAGAGTTAAACATAGAGTTATAGAAGTGAAATCCTCTCACCTTCTTAAGGGATGGAGGTCCTCATTTTTCTAAATATTTGTTTGATTCCATGCTTTCGATATTTGAGAATCTAGAGAATCGTTTAGAGTGGAGGGTCAATATTAATACATGCATACAAAATTATTCGTGTAAATATTTGTGGGATGTAATTACACAAACCAAACGTTGTCAATGTATGTTCTAGTCGGGATTCCAGAAAACCTTCAATGACTAATTCTTCCCAAACACATTTTAAGAACGTCATTATCAAGATTTTATCCACACATATCAATGTTCCAAGTGAGTTATAGAGTATTCTTCTCACTTTAATGATCTCCATTATTTACCACAAACACATATTGATGACGATATGACCATTGTGAGACGTTTTGATGATGGGATTGGGTATTCCATATTATTTTAGAAGACCTTTTTATTTTTGACCACCATTTTCAAAATAGTGAGCCAGACCCTTCTCATAGGGTGGAACATGAGGGATTCTAGAAATGTGTTCTATGGTAGTTTATTCTCTATGTACTCAGATGGTTTATCTAGTAGTAAAAAACATTATTTTGAAGGTGATTGTAGGGTATATACCATAGATATGATATAAATGAAAGTTATGTGTTGTGTCACCAGTGTGGTTGGATATTTCATAATACGTCCTAATGTATGAGTAATGTGATCGAGTGCTGATCTTGTAGCATAATGGGCCAATGTAGTGTTTTTGTTGAAAATTACAACTAGTAACTTTTAAGAAAGGATATGTGTTGGAAAAAATTTTAGTTATAGGATTAGTGGCTCCACATCAAGCTGGGATAAGGTCTACTACATATTGATCAGGATGAGGTAGTCAGACCTTATAGGTTTTTCTCTAGTATAGTGGACCTACCCCGATTATTCAGGATGCATCGTAGGGTAACTGTTTATGCCATATCTTTGTAAAATATCTTATACCAGGGGAATGATTTCCATTACCTTGTACAAATAGAGTTTTTATTCATGAATCAACTACTTTAGATTCTTACCTATTTGATATAGGTGCATCACATTCCTTCATGTCTAATGTAATTTTGGAATGTATGGTCCAAGAGACAGAGTACTTAAACTATTTGATGACTCTTGAGACATTGTTTTGGGTTTGATCTGTGGGTATACACTCGGGAAAGGATTTATCACTTGATATGGTTGGGTACCACTTCCTATAGAATTATTTTTTCCTCGATATGACTATCTTTGATGTTAATCTCAATATGGACTGTCTTTTCCCATATCATGCCCATATGGATTGTTATCATATTCGGGTGTCCATTACATCACACACATGAAGTTATAATATTCGTAAGGGTGAATGAGATATCTAGTAATGTCAATCCGCACCTGAGCATACAGGGTTGAGTAGAGTGATAGTCTAGATGACTATTCTCTTAAGTGATCAAGGGATACATCTCATAGAATTCTCTATGGTGGTGGATCATTTCAGGGACATCCTTCATGATGATTTCTCTATCTTATATCTTGTTAGTTAATTTCAGTTCACCATAAATATAGTTTTATGTGAAAAAATAGAGTCCCTTCCTCCACATAGGATGACACCGACTAAGCTCTATGAACTCAAGAAGAAGTTATAAGATCTTTAGGGAAATGGTTTCATATGAACGAACAATTAAATTTGGTTCTTTCTATCCTTTTCAACAAGAAGGGAAGAGATACCCTAAGGTTATGTATATATTATATCTGGTTCACCTACCTAATGGTTACTAACCAGTATCCACTAACTCATATAGATGACCTATTCAACCAACTCCATGGAGAGATAGTTTTCTCTATGATCTATTTGAGGTTGGGCTACCATCAAGTGAATGTGAGATCATAAAAGATATTATGTATGGTGTTTCAAAGTAGCTAAAACTTGTATGACTATATGGTCAAGCTATTCATCCTTATAAATGCATCGATAGTATTTACAACATTGATGAATATGCTTTTCCACCCACATATGGATTATTTTTTTATGGTCTTCACAGACAACATCATAGTGTATTATTACGCTAGAAAAAACAATAAAACCCACTCTGGGATCATTATGAATGCACTAAGTGGGAATCCTTTATATTATAATATCAGAAAAGTACACCTTTCAACAAACATGGTTCCTTTCTAGGGCCATATAATTTCCTAGGCAAGTATTTATGTTGACCCATCGAAGTTGAGTTCCATGGTTTCCTGGGGGAATCCGAATAATTTCTTTGACGTACGATGTTTATTAGGGATGTATGGCTATTATATGTTATTCATATAAAACTTTTCACATTTATTTGAGCCTCTTATGTGATTGACGAAAAATGGTGTGATGTTATTTAATTTTAAGAATTGTGAGATAGACTTCCAAGAGTTGAAATGTGTACTGACATCATTGATTATTTGGATTCTTTTAGATCTTGGTAAATCCTGTATTTTTTATAATGAAACTTCATAAGTTGGTCTACGAGCAGTTCTAATGTAGGTATATCCAGTTGTGTCATTTATTTCTCTCCGGTTGAGACCTCATGTGTAGAACTACCCTATGAACAAACTCAAGATAGCTTTAGTGGCCCATGCTTTACATTATTGGAAGAATTATCTTATGTGTGGGAGGTTAATTATTTACATAAATCACAAAAGTCTAAAATAGATTCCAAAACAGTGATACTTGAATTTCAAAAAGGGAAGGTGGGTAGAATACAAATAGTCATTTTAAATTTGAGATTTCTTATACACTAGGGAAGGGAAATGTTTTATTTGATTCCCTAAGACAGAGGAATAATACATAGGCAATCAAAGATACCCGTAGCAAGTAACCATTATTGTCACTATTTTCTGAGGATCACTTGAAGGTTTAGTAATATCATGGGAATCCTGTTTAAAAATATCTATACGTGACATCCTCTCTTTGGGAATGGGTGGGGATGAGAAAGATATCACATACCTATGGCCTTATCTTGAGGGAGGTTATCTCATTTGATAAACAGTGACTTAGTTTGGTCATTAATGAGAATTATATTCAACTCTTATATAGGAAAGTATGGGTACCTGCTAAAATATGGGAAGAGTTGATATAGGAATCCCATGCCTCTATTTCGGTAGTGTGCCCAGGTATTACGAAGAAATACTAAGATATATGTTTCCATTATTCATATACAAGTATTAAGAGTTATATTTTAGGTTTCCTCAATAGGTGTTCCACCTTTCAGTATGTGAATATGGATCACCATTGAACTACTGGTATTCTAGAAGATCAACATATTCAGGAGTGTAAAAGGAGTGACATCACCATGGATTTTGGGACGGGTTTGTCGAGATCCACAAAAGGCGGTGATGCGGAATGGGTGATCCTAAATAGGTTGACCAAGGTCACACAATTCATACCTATTCATGAAACCTTATTTGTTGACAATTATTATAGGCTTTATATCCGAGATATCGTGAAACTTCTTGGTGGTTCTTGTTCAAACATATTGATCTGAGATTCCTTGTTTAAATCACTATTCTTGAAGGTCTTGTAGAAAGATCTAGGTTCATTGGATATTGCGAGTATAGTATATCACTGTCAGACATACTGTTTTTTCACATGGACAATTAAGTTGTTAGGGAACAAAAATTTGGAATGTTTCCTTGATTTTGGAGGTTAATTGGAAAAAAATATACCTCTCATCATGTTTTCCCAGAATAAAATATTTTAGTAAACAATTCATATGGTTTTGTATGAGACCCTTCATGGTAGGTCATTCCATTCAATGTTATTGTAGTTAGAGGATGGTAACGAAACAATTCTATCTCTTTATCTCATTTAGGAGACATCAGAGAAAGTTCAACTAATACAAAAACATATGTTTGCAGCTCAGTACAAAATGAAATAGTATATCGAGTGTCATATTTGGCCTTTGGAGTTTGAGGTTGGACATTGGGTATCTCGGGGAGTTTCTCTTAGATTAGATCATAGATTAATATAGAGGTATGGAAATCTATCACACCACTACGTTAGTCCTTCTTAAAAAGGGGAGAGTGTTATTCTCATAGCCAATTAGAAAACTCTACCTCAGAGGTACTATTCCATGAAAACGTCTCCCAAATATCATAGATTCGATGATATCTTGTTGTCTTATCTCATTAGATTGACCCTGAGAACATTGATCTGCAGTCAGATGCACCCTTCAAGAAGCATATAATTTATATCGTTGAATAGAGATTGATGACTCTCTTTGGCTGGTCAATTCCACTGGTCTAGGTGCTATAAAATCTTGTTCATCTTAAGGACAAGAACTAGGTATGTCTGGCTAACGTACATGCTTAGTAGCTGAGGCTTTTCTCAGATGATGTCTTTCCACTATAAGAAGGGTGAATCATGGATGGAATTTTTTTAAGTAGACGACGTTGTAATGTACCAATATTACATAGAGGTAAATACATTTTTTTTATAATTAAAATCCTATAATTTAATGATAATATTTTACTTTAAAGAATAAGGGGCAGTTTGTGATATTTAGAGGATTTTTTGGATCATGAATCTCTCGAGTTTATGGGGAATGACTGAGTTTCATAGTTATCACATGGTTAGTGTAAAATATTTCATTCTTCCATGAAAATCACCTAGTATACAGAGGAGGTGACAAGGTTTTTCTACAGTTATGTGTTCTAGGCCACATTACTATGTAAGATTTTAAACATCCTTTATAGTTTCTTTTTTATTACATATTTAATGTTCGTCAAATCTTGAACCTATCCAATGTGAGTGGTGTTCTTAAATAGGAACTGGTGCTCATTTGTTACATAGTTTGTCAAATTGTGCCTCTAATTCATCTGACTCATTATTTTTGTGTTATTTTACATTTTCCCATAAATTATTTAAAATTATTCATGACACCTATCCTTCATCAATTTCTATATCATCTGGTCATATAGAAGTCTATACATATTCTCTAAATATATTTTTCAGTATCTCCCTTATATGATCTTTATTTGAGTCAATGTCATATGTTTTAGATCCCTCATTGTATGATCTATTATCCACTTCATTAGATTCCCATTTAATCATTACATATATTATGGTATTTTGGTGTAAAGTAATTTTCCCTATTTTATGGTAATTTAAATTTTTCTTCAGTTTTCTATCATTTTATCTTGATTTATGGGTTCACACACGATGAAGATATCACTAAAAACCTAAGGTAGGTGGTCTATCTTCTTTCAATTATGTTTGGTTCCATTTGTATTGTGTTTCATTGTGACGTGCACCATACTTTTATGTTTATTCCTTTAAAATTATTAAGAAATTAAATTTATTTCTTTTAAATTCCCAATACGAACCTACCTAGTGGAGAATACACCAATTCATTGATTTCCATAACATTATCCAACCCAAATGGGAGTTCCTTCCTTGGAGACGTATTTCTATTTCTCGTAGATTCAATAAAAATTGGTTTAAGGTGTGTATTCTCTTGTAATTAATATATTGAAATGTGAATTGGATTAAGGGTGATGAAATCCTTGAGTTAGGCCTTATTCCTTATACCTAGTTGATATTCTTAATTAAATCTCTTTCCAAAAATGATTAAAAAGTTATATGTAGAATTCCTTGTAATATAAATTGAATTGTGATAGATTTTTAATTACCTCAAACACAAGCTGAGAGAAACAATTGGATCCTTATGGGATGGAATACATGATTTCATCGAGATTTATAATTAGTTTTCCATGTGGATGATGTACATGTTAGGATAAATACATGTTATGCATAGGTTGGTCTCACGACATTTTTACCTTAACTCCATGTGGGTGATACTGGTTCCCTTGGGGAGACAATATAGATGGGATCGGGGGAAAGATGGTCATACCAAGTCATTAATGATACTCAATTCCCTACATGAGATACTCGAGACAGTCTTGGATGGTTGATTTCATTCCATGATGAAAGTGATACCAGGGATTTCATTTTTGGATCACCTTGGATGGACTCTTATGGTTTTGGGAATTTACAGATCCCTGGGGAGATACATGAGATTTCTTCTGGATTACATTGGATGGGAATAGGGTTCATCATCTTAAAATTATAAAGGTGACATTGAAATTTATGAACAAGGGTTTTCAATGTAAATTCCAGGGATGCAGCCAGCAATCCAAATCACACACTATAAGACGGTAAACCTATTGAAAATTATTTATGATGGTATATAGTTCCATATATTAAACATGTAAATCATAAATTAGTTCAAAGACATCCATTATAGGTAAATGTAGGTATAACTGGTTGGGTTCCAAACAAGAACCTAATTTGGTGTATTTTATTTATTTATTTCCCTATATTTATTATTATTGTCAGGCTTATTATTTTATATGAACTAACTGGATTGATCTATATACTATTGGTGGTGTAATAAAGAGTATATCTCACAGACTACTTGGTATGAAATTGTTATGTATGCATACTTTATGTTTGTAGGTTTTGATAAAGTTTAGTGTCTATCTTCCAATGATTGGTTCTGATTCTTATGATAGAGTACTTTAGTGGAGGACCGAACCTATTCTCATGATTCTAGTAGTAGCATTTTTTTTCTTTTGTCATCATGTGCAATATTCCATCATACAAAGTATCTCGTGTACTCATTTTGTATAGCTACAATATCATCATCATATTTTTTGGGTCTATTTATTATTAAACTTTTCCTATTTATTTATCATGGATGTTATTTATTTATTATTCCATTGATTATCATTATTATATACCATTATGTTACACTAATATAATTGAGGTTATAGTCTATCCATAGACACACCCTACACCCTTGCTACCAGTTGGTTGCCTTTTATTTATGGAGACGTCCTATTGAGGTCATCTAGTAATCTATATCTGGGAACTGCTTAGTGTATTCCAAGGAGGGAGCTAAAAAATAGAATTGTATAATGCATGAAAATCCAATTCGGTTAAAATAATTATTTATCATTTTGAATAAAAAATCATACAATATTATTATAATGATTGCAACTATATAAAATATAATTAATGAATATTAATAATACATGAATATGATTTATCTTATCATTGCCAGGGTTGGTACAATATGATTGATTTGAGGATCCAAGATGGTAATATATCTCCAAGTATATATATTTATTTGTTTATATGTGATCATATTAGTGGGTGACCATTTCATATATAATTGTATGTTTCCACATTAATTTTTTATGTCATAATTATTAGATGGTAGCCTTTACGTTATTATATGGTGTGCCGAAGGTCCCATGGCCCTCTAGTAAAGTCCCCGATGAATTGAATCATACCTTGGTATCAAAAAGTTATATCATACTGTCTTTTTTTTTGTCTTCCAATTTTTTATATGATCAATAGTGAATATGAATGTGTTAGAGTATGGGGTGGGCCATGAATTAGTGAGTCATAAACTATATTTTCAATGGGATCCATATGTTATTAGTAATATGGGATCATTATTCATGATGTTCATTATTATACATGAAATATTTATTTAGTTATTATGTGTGTATTTGAAATTAATATTTGGGGATTTGGATCATGGCCCTCATTGGAAATGATTATATGAACATATATCAGGTTTTTTGGTAGGATTACATTGAAATTTGTGCACTTTTAGGTGATTTATTTACGTAATTATAGGGTGTAATTTGTTTAAAAAATTAACTAAAGCTTATATAGTTTTATCCTTGAAACATATTATTGTAATTACACATATCTGACACATAGTATTTTCATTAATGATAGTTCATGTGGATATTATGAGGGACATTCACTAAGGATATCTATGCAGTCTCTCTATTCAAGGGATGTATGGTGAACGTTAATGAGTTAAGGTAGGAATTAAATACCTTAGTGATAGACCATAGTGGTTTTGATACATGTTTGGAAATACTAATAGACATTCTATTACGGGAATGGGTTTCCATGGGGATGTGGATAACACTGAGTGGATTGGGGAAATTCTTGTTTGAATTAATTATGTTTCTAGGATTAAAATATTTGGATTTATTTTAGTATTGAGGTCTGATATCAAGATTAGTTGGATTATATTCATTATATATGGAGATCCAAAATGATCATATCTGAGGTGGATAAAGAATGGATAGTTACTTCATGGTTTTGAAATATTTCTCCAGTGATAATTGATCATACATTTGGTTTTTGAATGACTGACATTTCTTATGTTTTTTGAAAAGGAATCACCAAGGGTTCTCTTGGATATATGATATTATCAAATGAGGAAAATATGATAAATGGTTTAGGAATGTGATCGTACATTCGATGGGATGTGATAAATAGTAGAATGAGTCTTGTGGTGTGATCATAGAAATATCACACACAATATACATGATGAGTTTGAGATAGGTCATGGGTGTGAACTGATGACAAGGTTCTTTGGGTGTTTTAATTAATCATGGGAAGAGGAATGTGACTGTGGGGGTAGATTTTTGTAAAAGACGGTATTTGTTAGGTATAGTGTTCACTGGTAACATTTCATTACCATTTGGTTTATGGATTGCTAAATAACCACATTAGGGTAAAGGATCAATATATTTGAAGAGTCACTTGAGGGAATAGTTGCCTACAATTTTGATGAGGTTGAGTGGTGTCAAATATATGATAGAGAGTGACATCTTGGATGTACATTAGTACAGCAGTATAGTCGATATGAGCTTGATCCTTGATAGTTTTTTAAGGGATGGGTTTTTTTACTTTGTAGGAGTTACATGAATGTAATAATATAGAATTTTAGGTGTTGAGATTGAAGGGATGTGTAATGGGGCCTATTTGTTGGGAAGCACACCAAAGGTTGTTTGAGGGTGGAACTCTCATTGTAGGTGAATTTTAAGAATTATCAAGGATAAAATTCCTTATGATTCAACAACATGTGGTGATTTTAATTTCACATTGGTGCTCATGTATGAGAATGATGATCATATCTAGTCATTTAATTCATATGTAAATAAATCACGGGCCTTGCATATACGGAATTTAAGTTCAATAGTTAGACAATGAGGGCACTCATTTATGGGTATCATTGAATCAGTCACTAATGTACAATTTTAGTGATACCCTCAAAGATTTTGGTTTATACATTATTATAAAATATTACTATGTTTGATATTATACACCACAAAAAACAAAAAGATTAACTAAACCATGAATAAATATTATTTAAATATTCCTATTACAATCTAGTTTTTGGGTTTGTCGGTATGAATAAGAAGGACCAAAATACGAAATAAATGTAAGAGAAATTTTATTTAATACAAATAATTAATTCAATCATGAAATTTTAGATTTTCTAATTTGTTATCAAAGAAAAGAGTAAAATGAAATGAATTTTATACATAAAATAGAATTTTTTCTAAAAATGTATTTTATGATTTTTATAAATGTGTAATTAAAATTAATTTATTTGATTTTGTAAAAAAAATCATCTAATGAACATAATTATTAAAATTATCACATCATAAAAATCTTATCTAGGATTTTTTACATTTTATGGATAAAATTATTTTTTTTTTGTGAATATTGAAAATACAAATTTTTCAAACCACCCATTTCTTTTCATTAAATATTGAAATTTATAAGTCCCATAATATTTTGGATTATGTTTTAAAAAAATGTAACATAATTGTTTTTAAAAATAATATAATTAATGATATATGAATCAATATGATATTTCATTTTGGTATCAATTCATTTTTATGTTTAAACATAAATTTTTCTAGAAATTTCATGCGATGAATTATTTTGTAATTGTATTAAAATAAATTACTTAAAATTCTAGGAATGTAATCTGGAAAAAATGAATTTCATATTTACAGTCAGGATGTTCAAATTTTTTAAATTAGTTAATTTCATTTTTATCATGACTAAAATTAACCCTAGTAAACATATATCACCACAATAAAGGGTTAATATATTAATTAAGGTCATAACTATGGTATGAAATTTAAAATTTAATAACCAATACCCAATTATTGAAGTTAAACATGTTATTTGACTTTCACATAGTACACGCTATAAAGATCATTTATTCATGAGTATATTTAAAAGTTTAATTCTGGATTTAAAAAATTTTATTTTAACTAGTACTCTGTCCGTGCGATGAACGACACTATAACAAAGAAGATTCATTTATAAGGAAATTGATAAAAAAAATTAAAAACATAATTACATAGACATCCATACCAACTTGGGAAGAAACTGTATTAAAAATTATGCAACCTAAATAACACTTAAGAACATAAATTTGTTTCATAAAAAATAAAACAATAAATCATAGAAATTCATGGTAGCTAAAACCCATAAATAGTCATAGCCTTAGTTATGATAATTGGGTTTACTTATAATACACATAACATGAGGAAACGTTGGACATGTGACATTCAAGCTTCTATTAGAAAACAATTATTTCAACATGATTTAAACTGTAATGGTAAATATGATTATGACATCCTTTTTCCATCATTTCAACATCAATCATTTCCAAATACAATTAGAAAACTAATAAAATAAAACAATATCATTATTTTAAACCAAAAATAGGGTGAACAAAAACATAGAAACTTCTATTTGAGACACTTTTTACAGTACCATGGATAAATCCGATTCCAGCAAACCACATTTTCCTCTAAAAGCACCGATAAATTTCCCAATCTTATCATTACATGTAACTATATCTTCTATCAAGTGAGTCTGGTTTTATGTGTTCGCACACGAGTGTTATATATGCAACATTGTAATTTAGAAAACCTTTCATGAGTTGGTTCATACATAGCTTAATATTTTCTCTCAACCTTACAAGCCCCTCATTGTGATGAACTCTCTAGGCACACTGAATCTTAGGGAATCACAATATCAAATAAAATCAAGAAGAGCATGGCCATAGAATCTAATTAGATTCAAGGAAAATGTTACCAAATTTGAACACACATGTATCACTAAAAATTACACACAGATTATGAAAACCTCAAAATAATTCTGCACACCTGTCAATCAAAATATTATACTTGTCATTCCATGGTATCCTGTAATGGATAAGAAAAAAGAAGAAGAAATACATTGAAATATCATCTTTTATTTTAATAAAAAATGTGATTAACCAAGTCATAATGGAAAAGGTGCATGGTGGGAGTTTATCCTCTATAATCCAACAAAAGGAACTAGTTACTAGTCACTAGAACATAATTTTCAACCATTAAGACAAGAAATAAAATACATGTTGTCGTAGATTTTTTTTTCGATACAATCAAAATATTGGTGTTCATGGATTAACTGGGATTTGATGCAGGCTAGAAACTTTTGATAAAAATATAACTGGATATGCAGAGAACATTATAAAAATAATACAAAAGATAATTGTAAGAAGGTATATGAGGAAAATGGAAATGAGAATTATGAAAGGATGAAAAAGAAAGAGTATGGTTTCTAGTGTTGATACCAAAGAAAACTAGCAATGAGTATTTCATTGAATAAAAGATATATTTTTTAATACCCATAACACTAGATCTTATTATCCTGACACACTTACCCAATTCTAGAGATAGATACAACTCAAATATGAATAACATGATCACAGATAACTCAATATGACTTAAAAGATAAATATACATCCAAAAAAACACCATAAACCGCAATAGAGAAAAATGATATATAATTATTGATAAAGTTAATAATTTTATGAAATTACAGAGGAATAATTATTTACATGTGTCAATAGAAATGAAGATTATGGATAAATGAGTATTCACTTGAGATACTCAGAGTAATTATACAAAATCATGACAGAGTTAATTAATATATGAAATTACGGAGGAAGAAGTATTTACCTAAATCAATAGAAATTCATATTATAGAGAATTGGGTATTCACATGAGATGGTAAGAATAATATACACTAATAAGTGAAGCACACTATATATGGGAAAAATAATAGGTTGGTAAAAATATAATGGTTTAATCATCCAAAATGAATTAAATCACACTGTCAAAGCACATGTGTTCTTCAAAAGAATATCAATTAAACCTAGAATATGAAAATCGCTACACAAATATGATTACAGTTGGATGGGAAATTTATGAATATGAATATAATAGTACACAATTTAGAGAATACATTAGTGATATTTCATGCTACATAAATGGTTGCAGGTGTAGCAAACATCATGTTCAGTGTAAGCCTCCGGTAACATCAAATAGATGCCTATAAAAACAACATGCATTAGGTTTAAAAACAACATGTGATCACTTTATGAAGTATCATAACTCCTTGTAAATAAAAAAAATAATTCATTAACTATAAAATGATAATTACCTTGTAAAGAAATTGTATTATGTGGTAACTATATTCTCCAATGAATCTTAAACCATTGAATGCACATTTGGTTTCTCATGATTAAACATGAGGCACATAACAATCTAAAAAAAGTGAAACTAATTGAAATATATTGGAAATCATAATATATGTGAAATATACTATATTGGTGTATAATAAAAGGGGACACCAATCCTATTTGCTGTAAACTTCAAAGGTTTTTCATGATATGAGTAGGTAAATCCATTGAAGGGGAGAAGTCATGAAACATAAATGGTTGCAGGTGTAGCTAATATCATGTTCAGTGAAGGGATCTAGTCACTTAAATTAGATGCCTATAAAAAAAACATGCATTATGTGTAAAAACAACTTCTGATCACTTCATGAAGTAGCATAACTCCTAATAACTTAAAAAATAATTCAATAACTATAAAATGATAATCCAAACACCTAGGTTCAGATAATACACATCTCATCAGGTACACTGAAGTTACAGTCACATTTAATAGGGTTCATTTTAGGTATAAAAACCCGTCACATCATATATTTTGGTGACTTTTTATCCCTTATATATAATAGAAACATCAAACTATAAATTTTACTTAAATGTATATAAAATTAAGATATTTCTAATAGAATAAATAAAACATTAGTATGTATTCAATATCATTAAATATCATCAAAAAATAGTGAAACATATATTGTAAACCTATAGAATAAACTAACTGAAATTTTTAAGAACACCATCCATTTTCTATGGTATCTAAACCAGAATTTCAGCATTTCAAGCATTTTAATAAAATATAGATAATAGTCTTAGATTCCTGATGCAAAAAATAACATAATATTATGAAGTATATCATGAGAGTTATCATGAAAAAAAAAAATATTTCTGGAATTCTAAATTCCCTAAACATTTGAAGAGAAATCGGTGTAACTTTTAGACCACGTAAACATTTATTTCAAACACCAACATAGTTTAATGAAATATAAAAAAATCTATTTTCAACCAAACCAAAAATATTTAATGAAAATTTTATCTATATAAGTAATATCATGATAGAATAACTAAATAAAACTACAAACCAAAAATTAATGATGGAACGAAAGTCATAGAAACAGGAGAGACATACAGTGATTACAACAGACTAACAGTGAAGATGATATAAAAATAGTGAATGGAAGTAGATATTATTGAAATAAGATGAAAGAAAGTTAATATATTATGCAAAAATTACATGATACTTATTATTAAGTAAATAATAATGCATGGGTACATAGGATTCTCTATGAAACCCTCATGAAACTCATTGAACTATGATCTATTAAGTGTTTCCTACTATCATTGATTTTACTGATATCCTGGAATCCTTCCTGGTGACCAATATAAAATTAACTTTGATCCAAAACCATATATTATTCAAAGGTTATATAAAAACAACACTTACAATTTTTAAGAGTGAAAAAATGGTATAGTTACATAGGAATATATAGTTTATCTTCAATGTTTGAAGTTATACATATCATTACTGGACTATCATCCTCCTTTGCATACAAAAAATATTGAATGTCTTAGTTGCAGTGATGCAAGGGAAAGTAAAAAAGGTAAATTACAATATAAAAATAATTTCATAGACTATGTAACATCTATTAATTTATAGAAAATAAAAATAAATATATACTGAATCATGAATTTTATTTGTCTGTAATACAAAATTTAAATCAAATTTTTAGGAGCCTACAAAATCATGTGCAATGATCAGGCCGAAATTATAGACCCCATTAATCTCTTGTTTCCTGAAATAAAAATCCACCATCATTAATCATGCTAATAAGTAGGGGGGACTATGTTGTCATTAAGAAGTTAAATTAGGATCAGACTCATACCACACTTCCAACAAAAACGAATTCATAGAACATTGGTGATGCGGATGATGAATGACTCTAGGGAAGAGAAAAAAATCACTAAAAAAGAAATAAAGGAAAATCACTAAAACGTGAAATCAGTAATATTCCATTACATAGTTGAAGATTTGTATGAATAGGTTTTAATGAATAATTTTGAGTAAAAATTATCACAATCACATAAATAGACTTCTATAATTGAAAAAATAATAGAGAACATTACATAAATTCATCCAAAAATTGAGAACAATATAAAATATGAATGATAAAATAAGACAATAAATGATAAAATTAAAACATTCAAACATGTCGTCTCATGAAATAGAACACAATAAATATGCAAGTTAGTATTTTTAAAACTGGTCATGAACTACAATCAAATAAAATTTTTCCAATGGAAATTGAAATAAACTATAACCAAAGAGAAATTGAAAAAAAAGGAAAATTTTATAAATAATGAGATGAAAAATTAATACTAAGAAATTGCAGACCATAGAAATAAAAAATTTACTGTGAGAATCTTAACTGATGAAAGCGTACCAGAAGGCTGAATTTTTTAGGAGAAGAATGATATTTCCCAAAACATTGGGTATGTGGTCAGGATCTAGAGAAGTAGCATGAGGGTTTGGCCAGGCATGGAGAAGCAGTAGGCAGAGGATGTGTTGTGGGAGGATCTAGAGGTAGAGGAGTCATGGTGGGAGAAACTAGTGGTGGAGCAGTTGCTGGTGTAGAAGCTGAAGGCAGTGAAACCATAGGTAATAACGGGGTGTTATCCATAGAGTAGCCGGAGGGGGATGAACCAATGTTGTAGAAGCCGGATGTAGAAGAGACATTGATAGAGGAGCCAGAGAAGAAAGAGTCTGACATGGAGTATCTGGATTCAGAGGTGGAGACAAACATGAAGGCGTGGATGTTGAGGGGTGTTGGGGAGCTGATGTAATCAACTGGGAACCCAAAAAGGTGGTAAACCCCGAGAGGGGGAGGGAATTGGAGGGAGGAAACAAAAAAAATTGATGGAAACTATGAAATGGAGGGATATGTTAACCACTATTTGTAGGAACTGTAGGTCAAGAAGAGGTGATACTCAAGATGTAAAAGAAACCGATGGAAAACTCCATGTATGTAATGAAAATCTCAAGCTAAAGAAGGACTGAATCTACGTGCGGAAGAGGGATGGAAGGGAACCAGAACTACGAGGGAGACGAAAAATTGGGTTAATGGGAATCATAGGTCGATGCTTGAAGATGACTCCGTGTAGTGAGAATCCTAGGTCGATAGAGCGAGTGGGAGTATATAGTGAGGGAAACCTCTTGCGGAATATAGAGGGAGTTCCTATAAAGGGTTTATATGGATGGAAGATGTGGAAGAGTGTCCACCTATAAGTTTGGAGTTTAGTAGGGAGGACACGTGGATGGGTGGAAAACATTAGATTAGTACAGTTAGTGGATAAAATAAACATAAATTCTTGATTTTTCATAAAAATATTAGTTTCATATCATATTATGATAATCTTTCCAAAATGATTGATCTTTAATTGAATAGTTAAATTACCATTTTTGTTAAAACATTAACTTTTATGACATCTCAAGGATTTAAAAATAAAATATAACTCATAAAAACATTATCTTGAAAAAATATATATTTTATAAGTAATATTATATATTTTAAAATTTTATATTTAATTTGTAAAGTTATAATTTATATATTAAATTTTAAGTCATATTTTTCACTAAAATTGTTGGAATGCAATAGACATTTACTATTTCAAAATTAATTTATCACGTATATGAATTTAATATTATTAAATGGTTTTAATATTTGGAATCAATATTTCCTAAATATAAAAAAAATGATCAGTTTTTTATTAATAAATAAAACAAGATTACAAGGATTGAAGTTAATTAATCTGATAATGGTAAAACCATTTTTTTCTAAGAAAAGTTTTATTAACATTAGGAATTTTTAACTAAATAAAATATTAATAATTTATAAAAAAAATTATAATATAATCTTTTAACATATATATAAATATATTAACAATTATTCACGTATTTATCAATACAAAATATTACTAAGAACATATTATTGTGAAAATATAATTTTTTTATAAAAAAATATGTCTCTATATGTTATATGATTAAATTTAATATTTAATTTTATCATATATATAATTTGAATGAGATTAAATAGATAATAAATATAGGTTCATAACACTAAAATATGGCAATATTTGTAATATTATATTTTAAATAAAATATAAATTACTTAGCTAAAAAAATTTTACAATGTAAAAAATGAAAATGAAAAAATGTATAAATATAATGGAAAATAAAAAAAACCCGAATAATTTTTTTTAATTATGTATTGATGATATATTATAAAAATACCTCCCAAATTTTATTTTTTAACTTTTTTAATCATTTACCTTTGAATACTATACTGTTATCCCTAAACATTATCGAGTCTTCACAAAAGTTCCCTTTTATCCTCTTATAAAACTGACTCACTTCTTCAACATCATTACTCACCTATCCATTCTAATATTATATTTAAACTCTAAATATTTTTTTCTCCTACAAACCTATCCCAATTACTTGTTTCTCTATTCACTATTATTTAGCTTCATGCCTCTATTTTCATGTAGATTTTTAAAAGAAAACTCATGCACACGTTGTAATTTTTACCGTCCTCTTAGTCTTTTCTTCTTAATCTTACTCTTCCAAACCTATTATAAAGATAATAATATAATAGAGTAATTATAATTATTATAATTGTTTTATTATATTAATATAATATCTATTATATATTCTTCTTTACCTATTAATAGAAAATAAAAAGTTTCATTTGTACGTCTGTGCGGACTACCGGCTCCACGATTCAACATCGTCCGTTTTTTCATACCAAAACTCACGGTTGGTTTTAAATATGGAATTGATGAATAAATATTATATATATATATAATATAAAATAAATTTAAATTTTAAAATTATCATATACCTCAAATCTCTCTCATTCCTCAAGAAATAAAAATGTTGACTATGTGTTGTTTGAACTACTTCCTACATGAGGAAACATGTCTCTATTTTCACCTTGTTTCTATTTTATTTATTAAAAACTCTCTAAATATGAATAGAACCACAAAATTATCTAAATAATATCATTAATATCCTATAATAATTGTATTATTTTCAAAATAAACCCTTTTAATAATCATAATCATCCATTGATTATAGTTTTTTCATTTCTAGATCAGTTTAACCACCTACTTGAAAATTTCCATAAAACTCTCTCATGGATGTCTATTGGAACATATATTTAAAATTTATTTTAATTTAAAAACAAAATAATAATTAATGAATGGTTCTTGAATTTTTATATTAATTATTTATCTTATTATTAAAAACCATCTTTAATTTCGAAAATTACCAATGTAAGAGACAATGGTTCTACTCTCACCCAACATAACAAATACAATAACACAAAGAGATAATAAAAATATAAATTAATAAAATTTATATATTATATTGTCTTATTTCAGAAGTAATGATTAACTTAGTTATAATAATAAATAACAAAACATCCTTTACAAAACCATTCCAAAAATTCAATATCTAAACACCTAATGTGGGTAATTTGGTAAACGAACAAGAATTATTATAGTGAATTAAATTATATGAAGATTATAATTGAAGATTGATTTGTGTAAGGTTCATAATAAAGTTATTAATATTTAAATTTTTCTTATAAAATTTTAAATTAAATTGGTTGAACTGAGGACAAGAAGTAATGTTTCTCCATCTCAAATTACTCTCTTTAAGACATTTTTTTCATTACACACCTAATGTAATATATGTGGTGAAAATATTACCCATTTGAGATTGTATATCATGAAATTAATTTAATTCATTTTATTTTAAGATAAATTTAAACTCTTATCATTCCATTAGTTTTGATTGAATTTATACCCTATCCATAAATGAGTTTTTATCTCTCAATTTTCATTCTTTGGGACTGATGTTATATTCACCACTTATTTCTTTTTTTGTAGAGAGTTAATTTCTATATAAAACTTTTAAAAATATTACATAATAATTTCACATAATTTATAAGTATATTTTGTGATCACTCACTCATAAGAATACGATTCAAATGTTACAAAACTGTGGTAAAATGCAATCTTTTCCATTTTGAAAAAACAATCTTCAGTTATGGTAAAGCAAACGTGTGTGTAGTTTCTTAGAAAATAAATTCATATTTGGATACTATAAATTTAATATGTCTATTGAATTGATAAACCTAGGGTTAATCACCCCAACAATTGTTGTTTTATGATTGAATCAATCATTACTCTGATACATAATGAATGGGCCTAATACTACACACCTAACTAGACACTCTTAGTGGATATTATTTTGAATAATCACACACTAATTTTGAACAATGATGAATTAAATATACTTGAATTTTTTTGTTCCCCAACCAATAAAAAATATGGCCCAGAATTATTATCTTTCATGGATTACCCAGCACATTGAAAGTACATATTCCACAGTATTTCATTTATAAGGGTACTTAAGATTAATTTTATAATACCCTATAGCTTCAAAATTATTAAGTGGTTTTCTCCTACACATCGTAATTTTTATATTGACTATGGAATTATTTTTTTATTATTTGTTTCATTATTTGTATATCCTTATTTTTATTCAATAAGAGGTTCCTTAGGGAGTGGTATGAGATGTATTTTTTACTTCATCTGTGAATTCATATCACTTAATTATGTGATGAGTGGGGTTAGGAATTGTATTTTTCCTTTCTTAATTTATAGGTCTCATGAGGCAAAAAATATTATTTTTAATGGTTTCCTCTCCCCATAAAAGTATAGTTTCAGAGCACCAATGTTTGATATATTGTTTTGATGTCTTCCATTATTCATTCCATCTCAATTTGATCAATGATTATTGTTATCCATCTTTTATTTTATTTTTTTGGATTTATAATTCCCTTGGTTTAACATTATTATAAAATAATATTGTTTATATAATAATTCCATGTCACTTATTTCATATTTATGTTTTGATATCCTTCGATGTTTGTTACTCCTTACAAAGCATCTATGCTCACCCTTGTTTTTTTCCATTCCCTAGGATACCTAGAGGACAATATTGTGTAGTTTTTAATGAAATATTGGAATGGATATTAATATTAATGGAAACTTCCATGTTTTATATTATTTTTTATATATAATTTATACATGTGTCTAATAATCCTTGACTAAAAAGATGTTGAATCTTGTGGGAAATCTTTTATTATGTACTAACAATGTAATATAATAACAAACATTGGGTTTCTAGTGCCTTGAATGTTACATAAATATCATCCCAACACGTGAATTTAATTTATTATATGATTTTAATTATACCATAACTATACTACCTTCAAAAATAATCATTTTGGTTCCACCTTGCTTTGAATATGACAACTATAATTTTTATATTAAAAAAATTACAAGATGCCACTCTCTTTCTTACAATATATCTCAAATGTGTTTTAAAAGAGATATAAAATAATAAATTAATGGTTTTAAATGGGTATTTTTAATATGAATAAATTATTTTCAGGAAAATTGTTAAATATTAAATTTTTATTAATATTATACTTTTTTAATACTTATGGAGCATTGTTCATGCAGTTGAAATATCATGTAATTGATTTGGAAAAACAATTAATATGTTTTGGATGAATTATGGTTTCCCATGAATTTATTTTTTAATTATAATTTATATGATAATTTGAAATAGTTTATATTTTAATTCAATTTTTATATTGATTCCCTTAAAGTCAGGATAGGTGAATAGTTCTGAAGATGACCTTAAATAGAATTTAATGTTTAAAATTTATTCATAAACCATTAGAATATATTAAAACTACTATATTTACTCTATTTTATGTGAAATATATGATCCAATAATGAATTTTTTCTACTATTATTCACATAAAATTGTTAAAAATAACTTCATATGACTCTTAAAAATGGAATACCAGAATTCAACATTTAAGGTTAAACTAGGTTAACAAAGACGTTAAAACAAAATAGAATGATTAAAATAACTCATAAACATGATTAAATTTTATTTATTTATTTTATTTTAACATTACCCTCCTTATATTCAAATATAAGGCATACTGGAACATTTTTACAAGATTTATACCCATATTGTATATTAAAATTTAATGTATTCCAAGGATTTACATATTCTACACTCATAAAATTGGACCACCTATCATTTATTCCTCACAACTAATTATCAATTTTTTCATACAATATTTTCTCAAATACATTCCTACCTTCCTTCACAGTATTCTAGATATTTTGTTTCATTTCCTAATTCGATCTTAATAATGCAAAAGGTGTAGGCCAAATTAGGATTCAAATGAAGAGGTATAATTCTTAACAGAATTCATTAATTTTATTTATTCTTAGACAACCTTAAATTATTTTCTAATCATGAGAATATTATAAAATTAGTATCTTCCATATAATTAAATTATTTTATGTTTAAAAAATAACTCGTATTAATATTTTTTCTATCAAATGGAAAATGAAATCATCTCTCATCTGTATGTACTGACTACTGTCTCCATGTAGAGATTTCATTTATTTTCGACAACCATTAGATATTAAAATGGATCAACAGAATATATAATGTATTTATGAGATTATTATGATTGTGGGAATATGGTATATTACATAACATCAAGACCTATAATCATTTATAAGTTGATAAATTTTCTTGTCTGTACGTGTGGACTACCACCATTAACAAGTAATTTAAATTTTTTTATTTATAATTTACATGGGTGTTGATAAAGACATATTTTTTAAAAACCCTAAATTTTTTCTCTTTGATCTATTTCTAATAAAATAATTTTTACATTTATTTGTTTCATACTGATTATTGTTACCCATTTTTAGCCATAAAAAATATAGTATCAAATAGAAATATTCCATCAATTATATTCCTAAGGATATTTTATGTTTATAGTTTTTAAAAACTAGGACATGATATTACATAACTATACCCTTGAATATATTTTTTAAATTTTTTACAATTTTTGTGTCTTTTTTATTCCATATTATTTCTTAATCATTTCCCTTAATAAACCATTGTGTGCATATCTTACTAAACATATTTATTTATAAATTAAATAAAAGAAACATAAAAAGGGTGATCAAAAATTAAAACTAAGGTTAAAAATAGTCATTAAAAATTGACTATACTTAATGGGCGTAATATGGGAATACAGTTATGATACCATATTTGAGTAACATGATCCTAAAACAAGGGAATTCATACACTTAAAAACCTAGAGGAAAAAAATGATACATCACATTAAGATTTATAAAAGATAAATTACATACGAGCATAAAATTTTAACACATATTATAATAACAATACATAAAATGAAACATTTTATAATTATTATAATTATAAAGAAATTATTTTGGTAACTTGGAATATCATAAATTCATCGTGCAATCAAGTAAATAAGATAATTAAATTATTCTATTAGGAGTAACTTAAAATAGTTAAATCCATCTTATATTAGAAGCTAATTAAGTCAAATATGAAATCTCTTAGAATTAATATATATAATTATATCTACCATCTCTTGGTAGTAACTTACAATTGATAACCTTGTATCCTTAACCAATGCATTTTAGAACTATAATAGACCCAAACAACCTTAGATTATCCCATAACCATCCATATTTGAAATATAATGTTATTAATCATCCTTGGTTTATAATGTAACCACCCATAAATAATCCATACATATTTATATGTATTTTATAATAGAGAAAACATTTATAATATTTCACATTTCTATATAACACCCATCAATCCAACGTTAAAAAAAGGTACCATAGGGATATTTATATATGTATTACTATGAAAGAATAAGGATGTTATCATTTGAACATACACCCATTTGAGAATAATGAACTTTTAATAGAATAAAAATAAATTTAAAATTATATTTGAGAAACTTATTTTAAAATAGGGAAAATATCACTTTCATTTGATAATTTTTTAAATAAAATATCAAAAATATTTTGAAAAATTGTTTATTATAAAAACCATGGAAACCTATAAATTAATCATCAGATAATATAATAGCTACGATGGCAGGAAACCCCAAAAATTTGGTAAATGTTAAAAGAATGATTTATTATACACATCTAACAAAAACTAATGTATCATGTTTGTAAATTTGAAGAAATATTATTATTAAACCTTTTTAAATAAAGTAAACCATCATTTAAATTATCTTTGAAAAATACCCAGCTAATTTAAAATAATATTCTTCATAACATTTTCAATATCATGTTTGTAGAAGAAAAATTAATTTTTCCCAAAAATATATGTATGGTTTCTTTGTACATAAAAAACATTTTTTTGATCTCAATATGTACCAAAGAGAATCAAAGGAAAGAAAATAATGTAAAAATAATAAATAAATTGAGTATAATAATTTATATTTGGTTCAAGAATTTAATATCATATGATTTCATCTAAAAGAACATTTAAACTAAAAAATAACAAAAATATACTAGATTGTAACTAAAAACCATTACTATGTTGGTAACTTTCGAAAAAAAATACATCAGAAGAAATAATTTGAAATCATTAATATATATCCCTTGAATTATAAGATTAAATATATCAATAATCATTCATGGGGAAATAATTTCACTTCATAAAATAATAAATTATGAATAACATGAATTATGTCTCAATGAATTGAAATTAAAATCCTAAAAAACATAACAATATTTACAAAATTTGAATAAATATCTCATGAATAAGATAACATAAAATGAAAATTATATATAATTCTAAGAGATTTATTTAATATTTAATATCCAAATAGGTATCATATTGATATTATAAAATTATTTTGGTGGATAATATGAAACATTTCAAAATAAAATTAAATGAATGATCCTTACAAAGATCATATCACTAAAGTGAGAATTAATAATTCAGGTTATATTTTTTAAAAATTGTAAAACTATATAAAACAAGTGTATATAAAACATAATATAATTATTTTTAATTTCACACATAATAATGGAATAATATAGTCATTGAACTGAAACAATTACCCAATAAAGGGAAATTAATTCAGGAATCCCCTTACCATGGCTCCCAGTATTCAATATATTATCCTTAAGACCCATATAACAAAATTATCATAATTATTTACCTATTTATGAACATTTTATTTATTATTCCAATATTTATAAATAACTTATAACATTTATTTCAAGGACATATTTAATTTCATAATTATTTAAATCCACATTGGGGTTTTCGATGTGTTCATTTAATGTTTAAAAATTTTATATAATATGTTGTCCATGGACAAATGGGTCATTTTTTAATCATTTATAGAATAAGAATGATGAAATAATTATATTATTATTATAAATAATATTTAATTTTTCATTTGTGAATTCAAATTAGTCAAGAAAAACAAAATACATTTGCTCGTGAGACCAGATTCTTCACATACAAATGAGTGATGATTTCACATTTTAATGGATGATAAATAAAGAAATAAAATAAGAAAATAATGTAGAAGGATAATTTAATTTTGTAGATATCCAATATCTTCATTAAGTCCAACATTAAGAACATACATGATAGGTGTTTTTTGAAAAATAAATACAACGATACATTGAGAAAGTAGTTTGTATGTACACATATGCCACACTTCCATTTTTAATGATATAAATGGAACAAATATAGATGATAAATTACATTTATATTATTATAATTATTTTATTTATATCATCTATATTTATATTAAATCCCTCATAATAACCATTCATAAAATTTGGTGATAATAGAAAAATTGAATCATTCCAAGGAAAATTAGTCCACATGTACGAACGAATGATGGTTTTATTTATCATTTTATGGAAGATGGAATGAATAATGTTGTTGAATTAAAATAATAAATTATAATTATATGTTATATACTTATTTTATTATATTTTATTAGTTAGGATATAGTTGGAGGAGGTGTAAGAAGAAGTATATTGAAGACCCTAGTTAAGATGATTCTATCCTCTTCAAAAAACCTCTGTTATATCTCTACTTAAGAACCATATGGATGGTATTTTAATAATTTGAAAACCTATATAATGGATATATTTATGTTTACAATATTTTTTGATAGGTTTTGGTCAAGCTATGTGGTTGGATAAGTGTGGATAATAGAGGAGTGGCAGTGTGCTTTTATAAGTGAGGGGTGGGGTACCCTTTGAAATAATTAATGTATTAAATTAATATAAATAAATGTTGTTCTTAAAAAGGTACAAAACTAATATATTTTGATTCTAGGATACAGATAATTTTAAATCCTCTCATCCAATAAATTTTATATATGTTTAGCTGATTTTTTAACTCTTATCTCTTAGAATTAATACCATGTTTACACTATTTAATGACTATTACGACAATAATATTTTTACATATTTGGTACCATGAATGTTAATATAAAAGTTTAATTAACCCATAGGTGGAAAATAATTGATATTATCTACTATATTGGAAACATCCTCATGTTTATATTAATTAATGTCTTTTATCTAAAATTTTTATAAGTCTTTTTATTGGAATATATTTTATTTTTAATAAATGAAACCCTTACTTTGGTTAAATATTATTAAATAAGCATAAAAATGGGATTACCTAACATTTTTAAGTGTAAATCCGTTTCCTATGGATTTTCTAAGGGTAAAAAATTAAATCTAATTGTTTCATAATGGTAAATCCTCATTTCAAAATATTGTTTAAGGGTAAATATTGATTTTCTAAGGGTATATCATGTGATGTGTAAGGGTAAGGTGGAAATTTCATATGCTATATACAGATATTTCTAGTATGGTAAATAGGTAATACCCTTTTTATATGTACTTTTTAAGGGTAATATTTTTTATATGTAATGGTAACCCCATTTTTCTATGGATTATGTAAGGGTATATAGTCAAGGTGTAAGTGTAGATCCCAGTTTCATAACATAACATAATGGTAACCACATATTTACAATAGATGTGTATGGGTACACTAGGAATTTTGTAAAGGTAAACCCTAGATTGGTTAGGATAATCCCATGTTATAAAATGGTACAAAAGGGTAAATTTATTTGAACACAATGGTATTCTGATTTAAGTAAGAGTTTTATAGAGTTTACAAAGGTTTTGTAAGGGTAACTATGTACCCTTATACAATAATATAATGGTTTTGTAGTAGTAAATATATGGAACACATATACAACACTATTTGGGGGAAATAATTATTAAAAAGTTTTTTTTGTTTCTTCTACTTCTAGTATTACCTGGGAATCCATATTAATGGTTTTAAAAGTTTTTAATCATGGAATTACATCTTTTAACCCCTATAAATGTTGAAACTCATATTTTAAATATTTCTTAAACGTCCATACACAATATTAATGTGTAGTTAAAAATTTATTTACAGTTTTAATATTTGTATTTTAAATGATTATATGCTTGATTTATTTATTTAAAAATACTTGAAGCCTTGTTAACTTGGGTTTTAGACCTAAACATGGGGTTTTAGGTGTCTAGTTGATGGGTCATCTTCATAAGTGTGTTAGAGGTGGGTTTTCATTATTCACTATAGGGGTACCTTCTCATATTACTGTAGTGAATTTCCTCATTGGGTATTCTATAATTTGGATCATTATGGTAGGTGATTCCTTAAAGTAGATATTTTTTTAAAACTTCAATCCATATATATATTAAATTTTTATTATAATTATATTATAGATCACTATTTTATTTGTTGATAAAAGGGTTTTAAATCAAATTTGTGTGTGATGAAAGCCCTTAATAGTATATATTGAAAATTAATTTGTTTATTTTTGTTAAATATTCTTAAATAAATGGCTATGACATGCCTATTATTTGGGTATCACATGTGGTTTTATTATCATTTAATGAAGAAGAAATTTATACCACATTCATTTTCATATTTTTATCATTTAGATCACATCCAAGGGATATAATATTTTATCTTATGTTATTTTTATCAGGATGTTGATGAAATTAAAATGGATTAGATAATTTATGATTTTAAATGAGATGATCTAATAAGATTCAGTAAAACCCACATGAGGTTTATTTTTTAAATAAAAGGGATGTTTTTTTGATAAAAATTATTTGATTTTGGTTTAGAAAATGAATGGAATGAGTTTTTGATTAAAACAGTTAATTAAAACTGTTTGAAATTAAATAAATGATTTTTTATTAAACCATTTGATGTTGATTTTTTAATCTAAATGCATGAGTTATTTTATTAAAACTCATTTGATATTTTATTCAGTGATTTTTCTGTTTTTGAAATATTAAACATGGTTTTGAATTGAAATAGATCATATGAGAATTTTTTAAGATTGAAATTAAATTTATTCTCAATTGTATTATATTAAATTCACAAACATGAGATAATGATTAGTTAATAAAAGGATATCCCTTTTAAAAATTACATTATGATTACTACAACATTACACTAATTAATGGGTAAAGGAAGGGGGTCAATCATGGGGGATTCACTCACATTCCCCAGAGGCTTGATCCTAGTCTTATGTGTATAGTTAATTTTATAATTCACTGAGGCTATGAAATCGTCATAAATTGAATTTAATAACTAATCCCCCTAGATTATATAGTTAGTGTTATGAATTAAAAATTATTTCATTCCATTTTATGTATGAAACGTTATAATGAATTTATTTTTAGTAGAAATTATTTTTTATGACTGGTTTTTAATGAAAATATGAATTCAAATCTATTTGAAAACAGTTTTTTAAATATTTTAGATTTGATAGAAATTAATTATTCAATCATGTTCTGTTATTATAATTTGAAAATATCCTTTAAAATTATTTCAATGTCAACTATGGGAATATCTCATACCATGTTTTATTTAAAATTAGGCATTAATGTTTTATTTGATATAGATTTATTATTAAATTATTTGTGTAATCCTATTCGGATTTGTTTATCACACCATAAATTTTCCATTATGTATTTTTATATTTACATATGCTTTGTCCTGGAAAAAGTAAATCACGACTCCGATTTGGTGGGTGTACCTGTTTTGCAGGACTCTTGAGTCTGTTGAGAATTTTGGAGCAGGTGATCCACTTATTTCATGACGTTTTTTGGTTAATTTCATAGGTAATTTTTTCATGGATTTGGATAATTTACCATATTGAGATTTTTACCTTTTACATGGGCATAACATTTATTATCATTTCATTATGTTTTTATCTATTTCTGATTGTATCTATTTTGATAAATCGTACTCATTTAGTTATTTTATATCTTTGGTCCTTTTTGTCATCCCATGGGGATCAAGAATTCCCATCTAGACAATTATGAATCATAATAGATAATAAATTATATTGAAATCTAGCTTAGTTCATTATAAATTGTATCACATGCATGATTTCCTTAAAATAAACTACTTTTTTCTTTAATACCTTATCTTATTTTGGGTTATTCATGTTATAAAAGAGATTATGAATTTGTTAGGAATTAATAGTTAGATTTTGAATGGGAGCCTGATAACCACCACTTTATAATGAGAATTATTTTACAAGGGAAATTTTGAACTTGATCTATTGATTAGAATTATGTTTTTCCATATTTATAAATTAGATTTAGATTCCTGATCAGATTATCCTTGATTTTGGTAGTATCATATGAGTTTTGGGATGGAACCGATATATTACAAGATCTACATTATTCCATAAATATCTGCTAAATTTTGATCAACCTGTGTGATTTATTTGGAAGTTAAACTGGCAACTATTGTGAGGTTTGTGCATTGTTTACCATCTTAAAAAACTAATCTATAAATAACTATTCTCTAACCTAATCTTGGTTCCCTTTCTATTTGATTGCAAAATAAATTCACTCATTTGGGGTTAGTTTGAAGGGTTCTTGTTTTGAGTCGAAATTTTGTGTGGTGTCTATTTCATTCTCTTTTATTTTTTATTTAAATTTTAATCCCTTCATTTATTATTTTAAATCTATAGAAAAAATAAATTTGTGATGTAAAAAAATATTCTAGTCCTTTGAAAATTGTTTTCTATTACCAAAAGGTGTGGTTTTATAGAAGGCTTTAAATTCAAAAAATATTTATAATGACTCTTATGTGATGTAGAAAACTAATATTTTAGGAAGAATTCCCTATTTTAAATGTGTTTAAAATAATAATGGGTTTTTAATTTTAAAATATTATTAATGTTTTTAAATAATGGAAAACATTTCATCATCCAGAAGAAGATTTTTTTAGAAACATTGAGGGTTTATTATCAATATTTCACATTTTGAATAAAATTATAATGTCTTATTACTGTGAAAATATAGAACTATTTGAAATTTGTGATGAATTGATAGTAATTTTTTATGATTGAAATAATATTTATTTTTTTAACTATATAAAATTTTTTTTCCCATATTTGATGATACGGGGTTTTTGGTGTCAAGAAATGTCTCCCAAAATGTTTTTCAAAAAGGATTGGAAATTTATTCATCATTCTAGCCTTTGGAGTATCCCCCAAATTATTTTGAAGTGTTTTATGAAGTTTTCGTGTATACTCGTTCTCAAAATTGATAGGACGATACTAATATATTAATTCAATTGGATATCACCCTTGACTTTATGATTTGTATCCACCTTTTATGGAGGTTAGTGGATTTATATTGAATACATGAAGTGGCTTGAAGAAGATTATGGGATATTTAATTATCTCAATAATCCTTATTATCTAAAGTTAAATTCTATAAACACATGATTTCGGAGACCAGGCAGAGAATGGTGGGTGTAGGATCTAAATAATGATGTAGATGCTCAATATACAAGAGGGGGGTGAATTGTATACTTTATAAATTCCTTTGGAACCTTTAAAGTTAGTTACGAAAAACTATGTTTTCCTTAAGAAAAGGAAAGGTCTATGTTTAAAAAAGTTAAACTAGGAAAATTCAAAACACCTCTAACACCAAATGAAAACTTGGAATAAAGAATGAAGTTATAAACTTCAAGTCCTATGAAATTGCTTAAAACTGGAAAGAGATTCTGAAAGTAGGTTCCAGAAATATGGATCTGGAAATTGAAACTTAACTAAAGATTACAATATCATATTCTACCTTAAAGTGTATAGAATCTAAATGGAACAGAGTACAAGTAAGGAAGTATAAGAAAGTTATACTTTCCTTACAATACAATATGCAGTGGAAACAAACAAGTAGTAAAACTACAAGTAACAAGATATAAGTCTTTTAACCCAAAGAGAAGGCTATCCAACAACCTTGGATAAAGGTATATAGATTTATACTTTCAAGAAAGTCTGTCTTACCCACACCAGGGTAAGCCCTCGATACGAAGATCAGAATCTCTATCTTCCTATCCCTGCAAACACTCAACTTCACGGTAGTTGGTAACCTCTGTCTTCCTCAGCAAGGAAGCCCTCGAACTTCAAGGTAGTCGGCACCTCTGTCTTCCTATCCCCGGAAGTCTTCAAATGTAATCACTAACATTCAGAGTCGCACAAAGCTTTGAGAGTTAATAAGAGCCTCTCTCTCTAGAAATCACTTCAAGCATGAAATCACATGAACCAAAAAACAGTCTCGAAGATCAGTCCTGAGATCTTTCAAATGAGCTCCTATTTATAGGTTCGGTCAGCCTCCTTTCCAACAGTCATATTTTCCTTAAAAATACGAGGGACCTGTACACGTGTAACATAACCAATGGTTAGTTTATAATAGAATAGATGACAAAATTTTTATAATAAAACAAGTGTAACAGAATGTAGGACTTCGTTTGAATTCTAACACAAAAGTTCAGAGTGAAAGTTAGGAGTGAAGATTTGGAGTGAAGGTTCGGAGTGAAAGAATAATATCAAAGAGTAGACAAATTATAAAAGTGTAAGAAAAATAAAAGTTCAGAGTCTAACGAAAAATAATATTCGGAGTCTAAAATAGCTTTGGAGTGTATAAAGAAAGGATGATCAAATTCTGTTTAATAGGTGAATTCGGAATGATAATTTGGAATGAGAATTCGGAATAAGAATTCGTAATGAGAATTTGTAATCAGAATTCGTAATTGGAATTCATAATCATAATTCGTCATTATAATTCATAATCAGAATTCTTCATTAGAATTTGGTGTCAAACTTCATGAGAGTTCATATCCAGAATTCATATTGGAACTTTATTAAGGTTCGTATCCAGAATTCGGAGTGGAACTTCATTGCAGTTCTCATCCAGAATTCGGAGCCTAAAACAGAATACTTCAAATCAAAGTTTTAAGAAATTCCGAGAATATAGAAATGAATCTGATTCTTATACTTATGAAATATATGGATATAGATAATGAAAATATGATAAGGATAATTTTCTTTACAAAAGCGATTTTCCTTACAAAAGCAATTTTCCTTATAAAAGAAATATTTCTTATAAAATCAATTTTCCTTAAAGATAATGTGTTTGTGATTTTCAAAACAAGAAGGAATGGAAAATTCATAAGGAAAACCTTATTGACTCAATAATCTCCCCCTTTTGGAAATCAAAAAACATCCTTACCAAAAAAAAGTCTAAGTAGAAAGAAAACATTAAGGCTTATCTCCCTTTGCTTATGGATGTTGATGAATATGACTAACTCCCCCTCAGGCTTTGAAACACTAAAGATCGTATTCTAGATTTCCGAAATGATATTTCATTAAGAATAATAATGTCTTCTTTAATGAAAAAACTCCCACTTAGATAAACTCTATTAGAGTTCTTTTTCTTTCTCACCCCTTTGTTAAGGTTCTTTTTCCTTTTCCACTTTTGTTAGGGTTCTTTTCCTTCTCCCCCTTTGTGATTTTCAAAAGCAATTTGAGGGAATGGAAAATATTACAAAGTACCTGAAAATATTAGTAGCAACAACAAAAGAGATGAGCAAGCAAAATTTTCATCGAATTTGAAAATTAAAAAACATGGAAGTCAAGATACAACAAGAGATTGGATTTTTCTATTTTGGATCTTTTTCCTTCTCCATGAGACCCCAAAGAATAGTCTTTATCTTCTTCAAGTCTTTATGGTCTTCCTCGGCTTGCTTCTCTAACACAACAATTCTTGCACTTTTATCTTCAATCTTTACTTCATGGGATTTAAGCTTTTCTTCCTGAGCCTTCAAGATTTGTTATTTCTTTAACAACTTTTCTTCAAACTCATTCCGACGATCCCTTTCATTCCTCCAGTTCTGAGGAACAGAATTCAACTTCCCATTCATTTCTCTGACTTCTTGAATCCGGAAATTCTTTTCATCTGTCAATTTTTCTTCAAAGGATGAATTAAGTTCATTTATCTTCATGTCTTCTGTCTCAAAGGCATCCTTCACATTATCTTGGAATTCATCAATGAGTCTCATCTCTTCTACAGTCTTCCTCGACCAACTAGTCATCCTTTTGGAAGATCTTTTGTGGGCTTCATAGCCGACAAAGAAAGTTTTGAACTGAGCCTCTATTTCTACACATTTGTCCATAACCATGGATACATAGTCTGTTTTCTGATTCAAAGTGTGTTGAAGCATCCGGCATCTTGAATCAATACTTGGGAAAGTCGGAATAGAACCTACCAACTTCTTTAATGACTGAACAACAAAGTCATGCCCCAACGAAGATGACTCTGAATCCGAGACTTTTCTTGGAGAATTTTCTTCTTCAATTTTTTCAAGATTTCTCTTTGAGGAACTACCAACTTCCCTTCTATTTACACCCACTGAGATCGGGGTATCAACAACGAGTTGCTTTCCCTTGTCCTTTTTCGGAATGGAGTCCTGTTCTGGAGTTTTCTTTTCACTATCAGAAACTTAAACAACATTTTCTTCATCATCGACAAATTTTTGAGCACCATCCTCTACATTCTTCATTTGAGAAATATCATGTAGAAGTTGTTCTTCCTCTGCATGATAAGCTACTTCTTGCTCTCCTTTCCCCTCATCATTCCCTGGAGTAACTAACTTAGATGATTCATCTTCTGAAGTTCGGAGCGACAAATGTTCCGAAGGTCTCCCCTTATAATCATCTAATTTCTTCAAAACATCTCCGGTCTCACCACTACCATCAAAAACTTCTTCTTCCTCTTCCACTTGCTCTATCTGATCAACTTGCTCAATAGGCTTAGCAACTGCCTCTTCCGGAATGACAAAGTTTTTTTCTGGAGTCTCAGGTAGAGATTACAAAGAAAAATATCTCGACACGGGAATGTTTCCGGAGGCCATCTCAGTAAACTTTAACAAAGTATAAACCACCTCAGCTTCAGACATCTTTTTCTTAAGCTTCTTTTATTTCACTTGTTTTTCTAACTCATCTGTTGTCTTTTCTTTCAAGGCCTTAGCCTCCACAGAATCCAAGCCAAACTGAGGCTCCCCTTGTACTCTCTTCTCTTTGATTTCCCTCCACTTGGAAACTACCTCATCTGGGTAATCTTTCTTCTTCTTCGGTTTTAGAGGTGCAGAATGAACATCCTTAGATTTGGGATTCTCTGCTTCAACTACAACTTCTTTCAAATTTATCTTCTTTACTGGATTAGAGGATTCAGGTTCATCAACTTTCAGAACCACTTCTTATTGAGTAGGTAAATCAACAAACTGAACAGTCTTTTTGTCAAAAGCGTCATCCATCCTTTTGAGAGTACCATCACTCACCAACATAATCTTGCAAACTCATGGCTTATACTTGCAAGCCTTCTTGAAAGACACAAGGCACAGAACTATTAATTTTGAGAGTATTGTTGGATACATTATGATCTGAGCTCTCAAATTCCCTTTCTTAACATTCTCAAGGGTAATAAGAATGTGTTTCATCAGATTAAACATCCTTAGATTTATCAGAAAATATAGGATGTAGATCTCGCTCTTCTCCAGACTATCTTTGTCACCCTTTTCTCGGTACGATAAGACCTTGTACCCATAATTCTAGAATCCGAAAATTTGTAGACAGAGTAGAAATCTTTGGAGCCTTATCATCTGACAGTCTGAGAGTTTCCAAAGCCATTTTCCTTGTCGAAGCTTCCCTTTGAATCTGAAAAAACATGAGAAATGAACTCGGCTTATCCTTCATTGTTCATCCCAACCAAGCTGGCTGCCTTGGAATAATAAAACTTATAAGTCTTGCTATAAGACTTAAACGATAATTTCTCTATGCCATCTTCCTTATAGAAGGAAACTATCTCATATAATTCTATAATCAAATCCGAATAAACTTCATCTTGATTTCCGGGCTTGGACACAACAACATCTTCCCATCCGTTAATCTTAATATTCATGGATATAAGAGAATCATACTTGATGAAGAAATTAGGATGAACCAACCTTTCTCTATATACTAACCACTTAGAAATCGGCTTAGTGGATGACATGTCTTGAGAAGATGATTCCACTGACATTCGGATATGAAGACTTCTGAGAAGTTTGGAATGGAGTTAACTGAATATCAGAATTGCCTTAAAATAGAGAGGCAGAGCTTCAGGATGCTGTAGCTTGAAAACCCTATGTGGGACGACCATTTGGGGTCCCCTTTATATAGGCAACGATATAACGGTTCATCTTCCTTGATTGATCGAACGGTTGTAACAAGCTGAGATGAGATCTGAAGGATGAAAACCCATTCTCAACAAAACTTGAATCCGATCTTTTGAGGTTTTTATTAAAACAAAGATTTAAGAAAACTATAATACAAGAACAAAATATAAGAAAACACTAGCAAGTAAAGTATGATTATGAAAACTTGAGTAATGAAATCATACCTTTAGGATTGGATTAGGGGGATTATTCGTAATGGGTAACATTTTTAAAAAAACTACAAAAAATATTCACTATGAAAAGACATAGTTCGCAAAACTCACTACGAAAAACAAACTCAGTACGGAAAACTCAGTACGAAAATTTCATTTCAAAAAAATTGAAAAAACAAAAAGCTCATTATGAAAATCTTGGTACGAAAATCTCGTTATGGAAATACCAGTACGAAATTTTCCATTCCGGAAGTTTTCAATACAAAAATTTCTATTCCAGAAGTTTTCTATACGAAAATATCCATTCTGGAAAATTTTAGTTCCGAAAATTCCCATTCCATAATTTTAGTTCCGAAAAGTTTGAAAACAAATCTTTTGAAAAACATAGTTACTCTAACAAAAAAAATATACTCCCCCTATGAAAATGAGTTTATTACTGTAAGGAGGCATTTTCAACAGACAGTTAATTAAGAAATATTACCTTATGGTTATCATTCCTAACTTATGTTTAATGTATTCATATCTATCAGAGGGCAAAGATTTTGTGAAAATATCAGCAAGTTGATCTTGCGTTCCAATAAACTGAAGAATAATATCTCCTTTTTGTGTGTGATCCCTAAGAAAGTGATGCCATATATATATATTCTTTGCACGAGATTTATGTGCAGGGTTCTTACTTAGGGAAATGGACCTTGTGTTATCACACAAAATTTGAGTTTTAGTAAAACTCAAGCCATAGTCTATGAGTGTGTGTTTCATCCACAACACTTGAGCACAACAGCTTCCAACTTCTACATATTCGGCTTCTGCAGTGGAATGTTCTACAGAATGTTGCTTCTTGCAAGACCAAGAAACTAACGAATCTCCTATGAAATGACAAGTTCCAGATGTACTTTTTCTATCCATTCTACATCCACCAAAGTCAGCATCAGAAAATATTTTTAAAACAAAATCATTTCCTAAAGTATAAAATAATCCTAGATCCATGGTTCACTTAAGGTAGCGAAAAATTCTTTTTACTGCCTTTAAGTGAGATTCCTTAGGATTGGATTGATATCTTGCACATAAGCATATTGAGAACATTAAGTCTGGTCGACTAGCTATTATGTAAAGTAAATGTCTTATCATACCTCTAAAATATGTTTGATCTACTGGTTTCCCAGCTTCATCAAGATCCAAAGAATTTGAGGTTCCAATGGGAGTACTTATACTCTTTGTGTTGTCATAACCATACTTTTTTACAAAAAATTTTAATATACTTATGTTGAGATATATAGGTTCCTTTTGGTTTTTGAGAAATTTTAAAACCAAGGAAAAAAGTTAACTCACCCATAATACTCATTTCAAAATCAGATTTCATTAGATTTGCAAAAGAGTCAGTTAAGGATTGGTGAGTTGAACAAAATATGATCTCATTAACATAAATTTTAACATTCAAATCATTTTTCTTATCATTATTTATAAAAAGGGTTGGATATGAATTTCCCTTAACATAGTTATTTTGAAGAAAAAATCATGTGAGTCTATCATACCATGCTCGTGGGGCTTGTATAAGACCATACAGAGCTTTGGTAAGTCTAAAAACATGATCAGGATGTTTTGTATCTTCAAAACCAGGAGGTTGTTCAACAAAAACATCCTCTTGAACATAACCGTTAGGAAAAGCACATTTCACATCCATTTGAAAAAGTTTAAAATTAAAGAATGTTGTAAAGGCAAGTATAATACGGATAGATTCAAGTCTAGCTACTGGAGCATAGGTTTCTTCATAGTCTATTCCCTCTTGCTGATTATAGACTTTAGAAACAAGTCTAGTTTTATTTCTTACTATGACTACATTTTCATCACATTTATTTCTGAAAACCCACTTTACTCCAATAACATAAGTTTCCTTAGGTCTTTCAACCAAGATCCAAAATTTGTTCCTTTCAAATTCATTTAGTTCATCTTGCATAGCTTTGATCCAATCATCATCACCTAAAGAATCATCAATGCTTTTTTGTTCTAATTGGGAAAGAAATTCTAGATGTTCTACTTCATTTAATAAGGAACATCTAGTCCTTACAGGTTTATTTACATCACCAATGATACTATCACAGGGATGATTCTTAAGATTCACCTAATTTGGGTTTTGAAAAACCTTTTCATCAACATAGGGTAGAAAGTCTTCTGAGGTAAATAATTCAGAAGTATCTTCTTGAACATTTTCTTTATCAGAAAGATATTCTATCAATGGTTGACAATCAGTTTTTTAAAACACATCCTAGAATGTAGGTTGAGATAGTTTAAAAACAAAAGGATCAGACTCATCAAATTTTACATGCACTATTTCTTCAACAGTACAAGTATTTTTATTAAAATCTCTACAAGCATTAGAAGTTGTAGAGTAACCTAAGAAAATTCCTTCATCAGATTTTGGTGAGAATTTATGTAAGTTATCTTTAGTATTCAGAATGAATACCTTGCAACCAAAAACCTTGAATTAGGATAGTCTTGGTTTTCTACCACTCCATAACTCATAAGGAGTTTTATTAAGAAAAGGTCTAATCAAAACTCAATTTATAGTATAACTAGCAGTACTTACAGCTTCAGCCCCGAAATGTCTATATATAAAATATTCACTCAACATGATTCTAGTTATCTCTTGAAGAATTATATTTCTTCTCTCAGATACACCATTTTGTTGAGGAGTTCTAGGTGCTGAAAAATTGTGAGTAATACCTTTCCAACTAAAAAATTTTCAAAATCAGAATTTTGAAATTCTCCTCTATGATCACTATGAATAGTTTTCAATGGAAGATTATTCTCATTTTTAACATGAGCTCTAAAACTTTTGAAATAATAAAAAGCTTCAGATTTATTTGTTAGAAAATAAACTCAAGTAAATATAGTGTAATAATTAACTAGAAAAAATACATAGTATTTTCCTCCAATACTTCCAGTTTGTGTTGGACCAAAAAGATCTTTGTGCACTAACTGTAATTCATCAGTTGTTGAGACTTCACCAATTGATTTAAAACTAGATTTTTGTTGCTTGCCATATTGAAAAGAATCAGAAACTTTAGAGGAATCAAATATATGCTCCAGTATATCCTTAACTAGTTTCTTCTTAGAGAGTTTACATAAGTTCCTAAGGTTACAGTGTCCTAGTCTTCTTTTCCATAACCAGGAATGATCTTCCATTGCATTTAGGAAAGGTAAATCTTGGCTTATGATGTCTTCTAAATTTAAGGTGTAAACATTCTCTTGCCTATTGGCTGAGAGAATAAATTCTATCTTGGAATTGTGAACTAATAACTTATCATTCCTAAAATTCAAAAGGTAACCTTCATCACATAACTGACTTATTCTAATGAGGTTGTGCTTAAGACCCTTAACAAATTAAACATTTGAAATCAAAGTTTTACCTAGAAGAACAATATTACCAATACCAATAATCTATCCCTTAGCATTATCTCTGAAAGTTACCTTTCCTCCTTTCATTTTGACAATCTTTTCAAAAAAGCTTTTGTTACCAGTCATGTGCCGGGAACATCCATTATCCGTGTACCATGTGTTTTTGCAGGTACTCTCTTTATTTTCTTGAAATCAAGAAAAGAATTAGACTTTCGGCATCCATAATTTTTTGGATCTAAGATTTCCAGATAACAAAACTTTAGGTACACACATTTTCTTAGAGAAATAAGCTTTATGAAATCCAAGAGATTGGGTTTTATTTAAGGAAAAATTCCTTGCCTAGTGGCCACCACATTGACACATGTTACAAAATGGGGCACTTTGAGGAACAAAGTAATTGTTACTAAAAGTTGTTTTTTCATGGGTATAACGAAATTCGGATTTATTTCTTAAAGGTAGTATTTGAGAATACATTTTATCAAAACAAAATTTACCATGGGTAAAGTTTTATAAACACTTCTTTTAAGGAACAAATTTTGGAATTGAGTTTTATAACCAAGTTTTTGTCCTCAAAATCATTAGTTTTAGAACTAGAGGTAGGCTCGAAAACATTTTTCTTAGAAATTACTTTTTCTAACTCTTTAGAAAGTTTGTTCTTATAATAACATACTTCCTCAAGGTTTTTTGAAGTACTTTCAAAATCAGCATTTTTCTTATCAAGATCTTTAGATAGATATGATATCTCTTTTTTAAGAATATTATTCCTAGAGTTTTCCTTATCAAGTTTCTTATTGAGTTTGGAATTCTCAATTTCAAGAAGTTCAGCAAACCTAGAAACATTTTCATAAGTAGGTAAAGTGTTTTCTTCATCAGAAGAGGATTCATCATCTGAGGAATTATAATACTTACTATCATTAAAATTTAAAGATACATTGGTTAATGATTCAGCATTTCGTACCTTAGACATAAAACAATGATTATCAATAGGTAGTCTGGTTATAAGACCAAGATTCTTCTGTACTGATGATTCGTAATCAGAAGATTCATCTGAAGAGTCACCACCACTGGCAGTCCAGGTGTCATTAGCTTTCAAAACTTTCTTAGCTTTGGATTTATAATACTTCTTTCTGTTCCTGCCTGAATGCCTTTCTTTCCATTCTTTCATTTTGAGCAAAGGGAAATCTAGTCTAATATGTCCAGCTCTTTTGAAATCATAACAAGTGACTTCTCAATCATTCCTATATTTCCTTTCCTTCTTCTTATACTTGGATTAGAAACTTCTCTGGCCAGCTATCTTGTTCATCCTTCGAGCAAGATTTGCTAACTCATTTTCAGAGACTTCACTCTCACTAGATTCGGATTGGAAAATAACTTTCATAGACTTGGATCTGGTTACTCTCTCATGATTCTTAGCTTTCATCTAATTTGATGTTGTTGTAAAAGCAACAGTTCCATTTCCATTTTTCCTTTTGATGTTGTTATCATCTCTCTTCATTCTTGTTTCATATTGGAGAAGAGTTCCAGATAGCTCATCAAGAGAAATTTGAGTCACTTTCCTATTCTCATCTATAGCTGTTCTTTTCCATTCCAACTCATTGGGCATAATATCAATTATCATGTCCACAAGTGCTTCATCATCTAACCCTTTCTCTCCCATAGAATTTAAAATGTTGACAATAGTCATAAATCTCTGTTGAACTTTACAGATTGGTTCACCATAAGGAAAATTGAAGCCATGGTATTTAGCTCTAAGCATAGCTCTCCTAGTTTCGATCACTTTAGAAGTTCCAAAGTGTGTAACTTCTATATTCTTATAAATACAATTAGCTTCTTCACAAGAATCAATTTGGCTATATATATTTCTAGTCATTGAACAAAGTAAGGTATTGCCTACCTAATAATTAAGTTGATACTCTTGCTTTTCCTAGTTAGTGAAAGTTGTAACTTCCTTATCAAGAATTTTATAATCACCAGTAAGCATAAAAAAGTTGTCTACTCTAGTATTGATAAAAAAAGTCTTCATTAGATCTCTCCAGTACTCATAGTCATTACCATCAAAGATTGGTGGTCTTGTAGGATTTATATTATCAATAGAACCAACATTGACTCCTGCCAAACTAAAAACAACTTTCGGCACACAAACTTGTTAGTAGAAATAGTTCGTAATCACATGGTTCAGAATTACAATGTTCGGAATGGGAAAGTTCAATGTTCGGAATGAGAAAGTGAGAAAGAAAAAATTATACATGAGAATAAGTATTTTAGGGACCTCCTCTTATACCAATTGTAGGATCGAAATAATGATGTAGATGCTCAATATATAAGAGGGGGGTGAATTGTATACTTCAAAAATTCCATTGGAACCTTTAAAGTTAGTTACGAATAACTATGTTTTCCTTAAGCAATGGAAAGGTCTATGTTTAACAAAGTTAAACTAAGAAAATTCACAAAACCTCTAACACCAAATGAAAACATGGAATAAGGAATGAAGTTATAAACATCAAGTACTATGAACTTGCTTAAAACTGGAAATAGATTCCGAAAGTAGGTTCCGGAAATATGGATCCGGAAATTGAAACATAACTAAAGATTACAATATGAGATTATACCTTAAAGAGTATAGAATATAAATGGAACAGAGTACAAGTAAGGAAGTATAATATAGTTATACTTTCCTTACAATACAATATGCAGCGGAAACAAACAAGTAGTAAAACTACAAATAAAAAGATATAAGTATTTTAACCCAAAGAAAAGGGTATCCAACAAACTTGGATAATGGTCTCTTGATTTATACTTTCAAGAAAGCCTGTCTTACCCACACTAGGGTAAGCCCTCGATATCAAGATCAGAATCTCTGTCTTGCTATCCCTGCAAGCCCTCATCTTCAAGGTAGTTGGAAACCTCTTTCTTCCTTAGAAAGGAATCCCTCAAACTTCAAGGTAGTCGGCACATCTGTTTCCTATCCCCGGAAGTCCTCGAATGTAATCACCAACATTCGGAGTCGCACGAATCTTTGAGATTTAATAAGAGCCTCTCTCTCTAGAAATCACTTCAAGCAAGAAATCACATGAACCAAAAAACAGTCTCGAAGATCGTTCCCGAGATCTTTCAAATGAGCTCATATTTATAGGTTTGGTCAGCCTCCTTTCCAACGGTCATATTTTCCTTAAAAATAGGAGGGACCTATACACGTGTAACTTAACCAACGGTTAGTTTATAACAGAATAGACGACATCGTTTTTATAACAAAACAAGAGTAACATAAATTATGACATCATTTTAATTCTAACACAAAAGTTCAAAGTGAAAGTTCAGAGTGAAGATTCAGAGTGAATGTTCGGAGTGTAAGAAGAATATCAAAGAGTAGAAAAATTATAAAAGTATAAGAAAAATAAATGTTCGGAGTCTAACCAAAAATAATATTCGGAGTATAAAAAAACTTTGGAGTGTATAAAGAAAAGATGATCAGATTCTTTTTAATATGTGAATTCGGAATGATAATTCGGAATGAGAATTCGGAATAAGAATTCATAATGAGAATTTGTAATCTGAATTCATAATGGGAATTCGTAATTAGAATTCGTCATTAGAATTCATAATCAGAATTCGTCATTAGAATTCGATGTCGAACTTCATGAGAGTTTGTATCCAGAATTCGGAGTGGAACTTTATTAAGGTTTGTATCCAGAATTCGGAGTGGAACTTCATTACAATTCTCATCCAGAATTCAGAGCCTAAATCATAATACTTCAAATCAATGTTTTAAGCAATTCCGAGAATATATAAATGAATCTAATTCTTATACTTAAGAAATATATGTATATAGATAATGAAAATATGATAAGGATAATTTTTCTTACACAAGCGATTTTCCTTACAAAAGCAATTTTCCTTATAAAAGAAATCTTTCTTATAAAAGAGATTTTCCTTAAAGATAAGGTGTTTGTGATTTTCAAAACAAAAAGGAATGGAAAAGTCATAAGAAAAAACTTATTGAATCAACAATGGGATGTCATGATTCCATAATTTCTACATGATAAGATATCTTGGAATTGTTTTTATGTTGGTCTTTTTTCAGTGGTTATATTTTGAGGAATTTAATAAAGAGAATATTTATAAGATATTGGTATTTATTCAAGATAGTATAACAATTTTAGGGTTTTCTATGCAATTAAAAATTTTGGTATTATAATTAATTGAAGTTGTTGGTGATGGATCCCAAAATAATATATTATTTAGAAAAGGTCTTCTTCCAAACATAAGAATTTCTCTCTTAGAGGACTACTCAATCTCTTATATAGATATTCTTAAATGGGAATATTTAGTTGAAGTGAGATAGAAAATTTATAATAAGGGAATAATACCTCATTCATAGTTTGATTTTTATAAGATGTCCCATTTGTTGTAAAATGGGATTTGGTTGAGTTACGATAATATTTTCAGGGAAAATAGATTTATCACATGTGCATTTAGTGTGGAGAACCCATAAATTATAAAATATTTTATTTAAAATATCCATGAATTTATAAATGGTGTGGCATCTTGTGTATCATTAAGAGTTTTTGTATGTTTTGGTAAGATTCATTTTTTAATAACCATCACCTAGTTGTAGGGAACGAGATGCTTCCAGAAAATAGTTATCTGTCTTTGGGCCTTAGAGTGTATCTTTTCACACAATGTAAGAGAATCTAATGGATATTAATTCTTGTAAATCATTTTATCTCAATGTCATGTTGAATACCCATTTCTTTTTCATTGGTTACATTCCACTTATTTATCCTATTAAATTAGTAATTACACATCTTATTAACGAGTTTCTGGATGGTAATGAAATGTGTTTTCTAGTAATTTTTTGGTATTCTATATTAAATATTTGTGGGTATGGTTTTATTGATTTCTCAATTATCGTATATTTGTTTTAATCTTATATTTTTAGGAGTTCCATTTTAGATGTTTGAATATGAGGTAAATCAATATGAAGGGGATATCACTAACATTGAAATTCTCTTATTGAAAGGGTAACCTTTTTCTTCTATAAGATGTATTTTTTTCATGATCTACATATCATTGATTGTGTGTTCATTTTTTTCCCTCAATCTTGAATGTTTCTATCTAGGATATAACATTATAATTAAACATTTTCATCTCTCTATATAATAATTATTTGAGTTTTCCCTATTGTGAATCATTGGATCTTGGTGACCTTCTTCCTCTAGGGATCTTTTATATATTTTTTATGTTCTTCATGGATGTTATCATGTGGATCAAATATATCATTGGGATGATTTTCTCATTTTATTAAGATATATATACTAGTGACTTGTGGGTATTCATTGTTGAGTGGTTAGCCCCAATCTTGAATAGTTTTATCTGTTTGTGGATTTTTCCCTATTAGGGATAGATTTAAATCTTGAAATGAGTACCTTTGAGTTATTATAATTATTTTCTTATTAAATAAATCCAAATTATTCCATCCATGGGTGTCTTCCTACTAATAGTTTTGGATACTATTCAAATTGGATGTTTTTTCTTACTATCCTCTCGGTATTTACATGATGGTTACAACTCAATTTTCATTTGATGGATGATCAAACTCCTGAGATTGTAGTTCCATATTTGAGAACTAGCCTAGTTTTTGGAGTTATTTCTCTGTGAATATTGGCTAGACCATGGGGTTGTACATGAGTATCTATGATAATGTTAAATCATGATGGTCTATGAAACCAGAGAATTTGGGGAATGATTTTACTGCTTATAAAATTAGTGTTGTCAATGGGGTCAAAAAAATTCCAACATCAATGAGCATCTGACCCCTTTATCAGTGCTTCCATGACCAATTTAGTAGTGCTCCACCTCCCCCCTATATCTGTGTATTCCGAATTTCCAGACCCATGTGTGCCCACCTAGATTCAAACAGTGCACCTCTCCTTGGAAGATGGAATGTCTTTACCATTACACCATATTCTTTTGTTGTCTGTTTAATGATATATTTGTTTATATTTTATATATATTTACATATAAATTTAAATATATTTCTATAATTATTTATTAAATACATTTATAGAATATTTGTGTGTTTGATATATATAAATATACTTATATTTATTTAAATATATTATATATTATATTAATTTCAGTATACCAAAATATAATATAAATATATTTAATAAACTAAACAATAAATAATTAATGAATAAATAAATAAATAATAAATTAAAATTGAATAAATAATAAATAAATAATAAATAATTATTACATTAAAAAAAAACCCTAAAACATTGAGAAACTCTTCAAACACTAAAAACGTTGAAATAGACATAGATTGTTATCCGGGAGTTCCTTTAATCTCCATAACTAGTCAAATTGAATATCATGAAATGGGATTTGATATGATATATTTTACATTCAGAACAGAAACCCGGATCGAAATTAATTGTCGTTTGAATGAAAAGAAATTGGGTTTGGGTACTAAAAACTCTATTTCAGAGGCCATCTGAGCCTTTTTAGGGAAAAGTGTGATAATGATTAAAGATCTCTTCCTAGACATAAACTATATAGAACACTTCACAGTCTTCAATTTGATATGAGTTAAATCCAAAACAGACACACATATCAAAAGATATGGTCATTTGAAGTTCGGGTTATGTTTTCAACTTATTTTAGATCTTTTATTGATTTTTTGATATTTTTATATAAATAGATATTAAATTACTATTAATCAGTAATAATAATAAAATTATTAATTAAAAATAATTCTTTTGTTATTTTGTAAGCCATTTTCACTAAATATCTTTTATATTATGTGTAAATTCCTATTTAATTTATCTAAAACATAATTTAAAAAATATTTATCATATTTATATCAGTATAAATATATTAATATTTTAATATATTATTTTTAATGAAATATATTTTTTTGAAGTATAAATTTATCATTTCTTTTCTAAAAGCACAGATTAAGGGGGGCTAGTATCAGCTCTTAGAAAAAAGCAATATTAGAGGTCCCCCCTTAATAGTTTTTTTACCACTCTAAAAGACACCTATTAATTGTGATAAAAAATTATATTTTAAAGACCCCCTTTTGCAGTGCTTTCTTTAGCATTTAAAATGGGGGTCTTTATGATTTTTTCGCTAGAGTTTTTAAATCCCTAGTGCTAGAATAACCAAGTTTTGTATTATTATTGGGGAAATATATTTAAATATTTATAGTTTACCAAATCAGAAATTGTTTTCAGTCATTTTCCTTGCTTATGAATTATTTTACCATTTTTTGATCATTAAAGAATTTTCTATTTTGGGAATTGACAATGTATTTTTTATATACAATTCCTTACAATTTCCATTCCGACATGTTGATCTTTTATTATTTCCTGTAATCAAACTCACTTATCTGAATTGAAGAGATATGTTTTGGAAGATGTTTTCCTCACATTCCATTTTTTTGGAAAACACTTAAATAATAGGTAGACCAATAATAGATATATTTTTCTCCAAAAATTTTGTCCAATTACTCACGATGTTGTTGATTTTTTAGACATTTTTTTATATTATAATTATGTAGGGTGGATGCTTTTGGTTTTTTACTTCATTTGTTCTGTGGATATTCCCCCTCACATGTTGACTATGGGAGATATTTTTGTTATGTATTATTATAACTTTCAGATTGAAACAATTATGGGGAAAGAAATCCTTCTAGTTGGGAGAATTGTATCATCCTTGTTTTTCGATTAAATAAATTCTTTTATTTGGATTTGTTTGATAAGTATTTTTATATGAACTATGAATATTTCACATGTCATGTTTTATTTAAAATTATTAAAACATGGTTTATTTACTATATGTTTCTTATAAAATGATTGGTGTAATCATACTAAATTTTTTTTATCACAAAATACATTTTCTTTCATGAATTTTATATATTTTTTTATTCGGTTTCCATGAAACAAGAGATCACTACCCATAGGTGGTGGGTGTGCCTATTTAGCGAGACTTGGGAGTTGGTTGAGTCTAGTGGATCAGGTGACCCACTCGTTGTAGGTAGTTTCATCATTGAGGTCTTATGGTCTTGTCTAATGGATTGGGAAGATCTATCATCCTGATTATTGTACCTTTTACTTCTTTATATCATAGTTTTCTGTATTTTCTTTTCATTTTTTATCTATTTATGTTTTTATATTTAGGATAAATCATTCTCATATTGTTGTTTCAGGTGCTCATGTGCTTGTTTCCAACTCATGGGGATCGGTAATTCCCCTATGGTCAATGGATAATCATCACAAAATAACAGTTTTGATGGTAAGATATGTTTTTTTATTACAATATCTCATTCACATGGCCAAATATATTAATTTTATCAATTTTAAATCATTTAGGAAAGTATTATTTAACATAAAATACCATTAAATTCAATTTAATAACTATTCAAATAATTGACCTTAAAATGTATAAACAATATAATGTAGTGTGAAAGAAAATTAACAAATCAATAATACATTATATATATCTAAAAAAATTATTGTACACCATTACTCACCCAAAAAATATAACTTTTAATATTTTTAAAATTATTGACTTGATGTTTCTACTACATGCACAAGCATTATGTCAACATTGTGTAATAATTTAACCTAAATATTTGACCACTATAATATAAAAAATTACCATTAAAAAATATTATTACTCAAAATAACCATTTAGAACCCTTCCAATGTTTTTTCATCCATTTTAAAAACTATTATAGATATTAAAATATAAAATTATACATTTTGAAAATATTATTTACATAATATAATAAAATGGTTTTTACCAAATACAATTGAAACCAAATTTTCATTCATTCAAATATTTGATATTTAATTATACTAATCCAATGAAATAAATGAAATTTAATATATTATTTTGAATCATTATTGCATATTTTTAACCCTGTTCAACCGCTTTTACCCTGACTATATTGACAATATTTTTACCATGATTAATATTCCTTATGATCAAAAATAAATTGACATAATTAATTAATTTTTAAATAAATATTTAATAAATGGAATCTATTTTATCAAATTAAATTATTATATATGGAATACATTACTTTTATAATAAACCCATAAATAGAGATGAAAATTAGTTTAATAGAAAATGGCATTTTAATGTATAAAAACTATTTTATATCAAAATTATTCATAATTTTTAATAGAATGTAATTAATTTGACTATTATTAACTAAAAGGAACTAAAGAAATTTAAAAACCAATTTCAAAATAACATCTTTCTTTATAAATACTTGAAAAGGATTGATATCTTTCTATAAAATCATAATTTTTAAACATTCACTGAATAATAAATATTTTCATACAAATCAAAAAAATAACTCAAATATTCTTTTCATATGATTATTTTAAAATTGATATACTTTTTGTAAAATATTATTTTTAAAATTAGAATAAATAAATTAAAATTTTCTATCACAAAAATCAATAAAAAATAATGTATAAAGAAAATGGTTTTAGGAAACATAAAACGGGCATACCAAAAATTGAGTTCGTGTTTATTATAAATTAATAAAAAAAATATTTTGAGAATGACCTTTATAAATATATATTATAATTATATTAATTATATTCTTATTATAGAATTCAATTTCTACTTTATAATGGTCATATTTAAATAATAATATTATAGAGTGGTCATAACTCAATGTTCTATATCATATACTCTATCAAAATTATTCTTATTTTAACATCTTGGGGTATTAATCCCCCATAAGAAATAATTTCTTCTCTACAATTTTACACCAATATTCATAATTAAAGGGTTTAATATTTAATTTTTTTTTGAAAACCCACAACATAAAAAGGGTCAAATAAAACATCCTTTGGAAATGTGAAAATATAAAAAATAAAGGTCATCTTGAATAACACATTACTAGATTTCTAAAATAGAGGAACATTTGTGGGAAGAAAAAATATGGTCTTGGTGGTTAAAATTAATATCAAAATAATGATTGTGAGTGATAGAGAATGCAATCATAACAATGTTAATGACCAAAATTTCATGAATTAAAAATGGAGAAAAATGACCTTGAATTCATCATAAATTATTGTAAATAAGATAACATTTTTAATTTAAGACTGATTACTTTATTATCCCAACTATGAAAAATATAAAAGATAATTAATTGATTTCATTCAAATTTATATACACAATTTAATCATTTTGTTGTGTTCTATACAACATTTAATCCTTTATCACATCCCATATTCCAAAATATGGGTATCTATGATGAATCATTATTATTTTAATAGAATAAAATTATAATAAGACATAGGATCTAGAATATGATAAAATGATAATCCTCCAAAAATTAATAAATCCAAAATGTTTAGCTCAATGTAATAAAATTCCCAAAATTAATAAATCTACTTATTAAGAAATAATTCATTTAACTCCATAATTTTAAAAATGACACAAATTGTTCAACATAAGACATTTCATAAATAAATAAGGCTCTAGACAAATAAAACATGATAAACTAAATATTATAGACTATTTTAACCTCAAAGGTTGTCTCATACCTTTCATCATACATCCCCAAAAATGTATTGTAATTCTACTTGAACAATCCTTCACATTAAACATAAGGGATAAATATTCATCAACCAAATATAACACCTCCCAAAATATCATTAATCACATTAATATATCATCACTTAAAACCTCTAAAGGGGTTTCTATACCTTCAAAATTATAATCAAACATAGACATATAAATCCCTGATGTTATCTATAACTCTAAAGATAGAGTCACTTGAAAACATCTTAATGTCCAGAATTCTCTAAGCCCTCTTCATAGACTATATATAACAACCATAAAACCATAATCTCAGATCTGGTTCTAAAAACAAAATCTTTATATATTTTAATTTGATATCGATAAATGTGACCCAATTATAACCATCCAAAACATATGACGAAAAACTAATATATTTCATAACATACATACCCAAAGAAATGTTTTATTTTTTATTTTAAATAATTCCTAAAAACTATTAAATAAAAATACCCATTTCATTGAGTGATAATTTTTTCTATTATACCCAAATTATATAATTCCACATTAATCAATTGTCACCACCCACATGAAACCCTTCAATACAAATTTTACTTAACATAATTTTATACAACCTACTGAAATAAAATAAAATTAGTATGATCTCAAAACAATTATAAGGGTAATCATAGTTTATAACAGTTGAATATATTCAATGAAAATATTTTGAGAATATGGATATAAGAATAGATTCAATCTAAAATAGAATAATCTAATAGAATTCATACCCATCAAGACCTAGAACATCAACAATAATACATGTCATGGAGCATTAACAAAATATAATAGTTATAAAAGTCAAAAATTATGATTCATTTCAAAATAATCAATTATATGAGGATATACTAGAACATATTTGAAACATAAATTAATTCTTTTGGTAACTTATAACATCAATCATTTAGTATGGAATCAAGGAAACATGAAAATTACAACATTCTATTAAGAGTAACTTATAACTGTAAACTCTTGCATCTCTTGGGATCTACACATATGAAGTAAACTCAATCATATATTAGGAGTTAATTTCAATTTCTAACTATTTAATCTCTTAATAGTAACATAAAAATTGAACTATGTCACCTTAACTAATGGATTAGATGGATGTAATAGACTCACCCATCCATGTTTGGTAACAAAACCTCCTACCCATGGTTTATATCATAACCACCCATTATTTATCTATAGTGTAATCTCTTGTCAATAATATATACATATATCCAACTACCACATGAATAAAAAATCATTTATAAGTTTTCACTTTTGAACATAACACCTTTGAAAACAACCATCATTTCTTTTTGGCTTGATTTTCCCATGAAAAACAAAATGGTTCTTGGATAATCTATTTAAAAAAGTCATAACCCATACTGAGAAAGAATAAGGATGTTTTCACTATAATACATCCCCATTTTGTCATAATATGCCAACAAATAAAATTTTTATGGATGAAAAATGCATATAAAAGAACATTTAATATATTTATATTTAAAATAATAAAAATATACTTTTCTTTTGATAAATTTTTTAAAAAACATTTAATATTGGTCAGAAAAAAATTTCAAAATAACCATTGAAACATTTAAATTCAATTTAAAATAAAATAATAGTTATTATTGGGTGAAATAGATTAATTTGGTAAATGTTTCAACAGGTCACCTTTACACTTTTAGTAAAAATAAAAGTACCATTTTTTAAAATGACAAAAATATTCCTTTAAAAAAAATTTAAATAAATGAAAATATAGTTAAAAAAGATTTTAAACAATTATTTTTTCATTAAAAATATGATTCCTGAAAAAAAATCCATATATACCAAAAGGAAAATATTCTAAACCCAAAAAATAAATATGGTATATTTTATGATAAATATGTTATTATGATTTCCTTAAGTACATGAGAGAGAAATTTTAAATGAAATAATATTAAAATTTGAAATAACTAGATTAAAATAATAGGGATATGTTTCATGAAATTAAGATCATGAAATTTTCCCCATGTGAACCTTGAATATTAGAAATCCTAGAAAAAAAATTTAGATTGTATCATAAATACTTTACCGCTTTGGTAAAATTGGAATCAAAATATGTTGAATGTTAGAATGTGAAATAGATCCTTATATCCACATAATTAAAATATATAACATTTAAATATTATTTCATGGGGTATTATCTACAGCATATAAAATAAATTATGGTTCATAACATCAATTATGACTGAAATAATACAAAACGACACCATTAAAATCCTTAAAACATTTATAACAATTGACTCAATGTCTTCTTTAATTAATAACATAAAAGTAACATTAAATATCAAGATCAAATATTCATTAATAGTATAATGTCTTAATAAGAATCATATACACCATATAAAATTAATTAGGTGAATAATATGACGCTCATCTCCAAGAAACAATATTGAGGAGAATATCCTACACAAAGATCAAATCACTAATGTGAGAATTAATAATTGATTTCATTATGTATAATAGTTATAAACCCAATAAAAATTTGTAACAAAATATTATATAATTATATTTCATTTCACACATAATAATTCTATAATATACTCCAAAAAGTACAAGTATATCCCAATTAATAGAAATTAAGTTGAGAAACCACTTACATAAAGTCCCAACATGGTATATATGCCAATTAACTCATGTATAATAATAAATTAATAATTATTTACCTAGTTAAAAAAATTTAAATTTTAAAACCCTTCCCATTAAAGTGTATTTTTTATTTATTTCTATAACATATTTAATTACATAATTTTGTAATTCCATATCGGGTGTTTTGAGGATGTTCGGTTCATAATTAAAAATTGAATTTTAATGGGTTTCCTTTGTAAAATGGGTAATTATTCCATTTATATATATAAATCATCATGAAAAAATTATATTTTTATATATATAATACAATTTTATATCCATCTATGAAAATCAGTCACGAAAAACCAAATACATCAGCTCATAAGACGGTAGTCCACACGTACACACGAGTGATTTCTTTATTTTTCATTGTATGAAAAATATAGAATGATAATAAAATATTAAAATTATATAATCATTTTAATTTAATAAATATCAAATACCTTCATTAAATTTATCCCTATAACCATCCTTGGGGTGATATTTTGGAAAATTGAAGTACTTCGCTACGTGGAGACAGTAAATATACACATGTCTAGTGATTTTGTTTTTAACGATTTGAATGGTATGAATATTGATATTCTATTATATTAAAACATCATAATTATTCTATTATTATCATATATATATACATTAAATCCATCATAATAACTACCCCTAAAAGGCGGTGAGGAGCGACGAAATACATCAGTTCATGACATGGTAGTCTGTACATATGTACGAATGATGATTTTATTTCCCATTCGATCGAAAAGTAGATGAATAAGGTTATTCTGCTAAAATAATTACATATCAGTATATGATAATTAATTATTTTTTATATATTTTAATATTAAGTAATGAATTAAATGATGTGCAAGAATAAGTAAAATAAAAATTAATAGTTAAGGCAATTTCCTCATCTTTGAAGAATCGTATTTGGATCTCTCCTTAAGGACCCTAGGTATTGAATTATAAGAATAAAAGAACCTATATAATGTATATAGATAAGGTAATGAAATTTTTTTGTTAGGTTATGTTTGATATGAGTGGATCTGGTAGGGTCAGGTTGAGAGGAGAGGTGGTTCTATTTTATAAGTGAGGGAATAGGAATCCTTGGAATTACTTAGATTGTTAAAATAATATCAATTAATTTGAATGTTAAATTGGGAATAATTTTATATTTATTAAATAGTATGTATATTAAGATAAATAATCTCATAAAATAATATTTAGACTAGTTTAGGTAATGTTTTAACCCTTATTTATTTTTTTGCACTTATTAACCTAATTTAATGGTCACCATACTAACAGGATATTAACATATTATTGGTTAATAACACTACTATAAATGAAAAATTAACCAATTTGTGGAAAATTTTTGACATTATCAACCTTATCTTATTCACTTGGCCAAAGATAAAATTTTTAGTAATTTTAATTCACTTAATAAAATAATATTGAGCATAAAACACCATTAAGGTCCTCTTCTATACCATTCACATAATAAAATTTATAATGATATTAAAATTGTAATGAAGTTTTAATGTAAACTTTTAAAAAATCACTAATAAATTATATTTATCTAAAATAATATTTAATACTAAAAAACATCAAGAAAATATAAATTAAAATGTTTTTAAAATCATTTACATTTTTTACCGTTTTTATAAGAAATTTGTCAGCATAGCGTAAGGCTTTAAGGTAATAATATTACCACTAAAATTTAAAAATAAAATTACATCATAAAAAATAACTCGTATCCAAAATAATATTTTAAAAATATTCATATTTTTTTACCCCTTTCAAAAAAATTATAAATATTAAAATCCAAAAAGAATGGTTGTGTAATTTTCATTTAAATTAAATAATTTAAATTAATTGATCAAATGGAAAGGTAAATAGGTGTCATATTTTTTATTATTTTAAATGTGTGGTAAAATTAAACTCATCTAATTCAATATAATAATCATTATTGATTGTTTTGAAACCGTATTTTAGATTTTTGACCTTGCTCTATTGTAATACCCTTATAATGGACACTTTATTTTTATAAATGCTATTATTCATTAAGAAAAAACAATGTTGAAATATATCAAATATAAAAATTTTAATTCAATATTTTTGATACATTTTACAAAATTACATTCTTATGATTGGAATACATTTATTTTAAAATAAACCTAAAAAACATGATAAATAATAATTTACTAAAAAATGAGTTTTTAAGTATAAAATTTGATTTTTATCAAAATTTGGAATAACTTATATTCAAATGAAATTAATTGGACTATTTTTAATAAAAAATTAAATCAATTCAAAAAAATTTGACTTTGTAAATCTTTGAAAAGAAATGAAATGTTTCTCTAAAATCGGTATTTTTCATTGTTCACTAAAAAAAATGTGTTCAGAAAAGTTCCTAATTTCCTTCTAAATATTATTACGGTATTCTTATTTAAATAATTAATAAATTTTTTTGAAATAAAATTTCTAAAAAAACTAAAAAATAACTATAATATTCTTTCATAGAGAGTATTAAAAGTCATTTTTGAAGAAAAAGTATTTTTATGTAGAAAAATAAATTAAAAAATAATAATAGATTATTTCATAATAATTAATTCATAATATTTTTAGTAGTAACAAAAAAAAGATATGATTTTATTGTATTACTTGTATTCATATCCATTATTTCAATAGCTAGGTTATAACTTCTGTATTTAAATAATAATATTTTACAGTCACTAAGGAATGATATTTCATGTCATATAAGCTATCAAACAAAATACTATTTTAAAATATCAGGGTATTAAATAATATGAAACAAATTGATAGTTTATGTTATATTTATTCTTAAATAAATTTTATTTCTTGAATAGTTTTCTTTAAACACAACCCTAAGTTTAAATACAAATCTGATTTAATATCGAATTATCATTTTTAACATGATATTGTTATTGTAAAGACCTAGAATTTCGATGTAATTTTGTTTAACTAAATGGGAATCTTACGAATCTGTGAATATTTACTTTGCATGATTCCGAGGATCGAAGTGCCTGGAATTAATTTCTGATATTTTTTTCAGGTACGTTCAGTAAATGTACAAGCTGATTTTTATAACATTTGAACAGGTGATCAGAATTGAAATCTGAGGTCATTTTTGAACTCATAGTGCCGATATTAGTTTAAGAAGACTTTCACATCAATGGTAGTTGGTCGAGATTAAAAGTTAGTTTTTGGGTTTTTAGTGAAATAATTAAATAAAAATAATGTTTTGTAGATTTATTTTTATTTTGTTGGTTAAAGCCTCAATGTGGAAGTTGGAGGGGGGACCACCACCCCGTTACCTCCCTTGAGATGTTATGGAGGTGGGCCCCACCCAAACCTAACTTTCTCTTCATGTTAAGTGAGGTGGGGACCAATCGGGTTTTAAACACCCTCAAAACATTCCATTAATGGGAAGAAACCCTCAAGTTTTTCCATTAAGTGTTGGGGAGCCTCTTCAAATCCCCTTACACTTAATGTGCCAAATCATTCTCAATTAATTAATCTGACCATTTTGAATTTTGAGCCAAAAATTAAATAATAGGTTAACTTAATCTATTATTTTGGTTTGCATATGTCTTTTGGGTGGAACATGGGAGAAGAGAGAGTTCTTTGGGAGAAAATCTCTCGCCAATGAAGAATGAAGAATGTATTCTTCCAAAGAAAGAACTCCTTCAATTACTAAGAACGATCTCCTTCGACCTTCATCCACAGACCCCTACCCATCTGGGATGTCTTCGAGAAAACTTCCCACCTCATCATCGTCAACGAACCGATGTACGAGCTCAGAATTGGAAGTGTGCAGAGGAGGCGACGAATGACGACAACACCTTCTTCTACTCCGTGACTCCATCAGCGAACAACGATCGAAGGTAGGGGTTTGAGATTTGTAAATTTTTTCACATTCTTAGTGTCCATTCAAGGATTAAAAATCGAAGTCGCATGCTATCACTCTAACATGGAGGGTGCGGGCCGAACGAACACATCCCGACCCCCTCCACCATACATTGTGGATTTTGAGGCTAATCATGGAATGAGTCTAGGTTGAGAAATTTTCATCAACGATGGTTACAGATTGAAGGCGACTTCTAGAGTAGTATGAGGAAACCTCCGGATCGAGAATCGGGCCAGCAGAACTCGTCTGGTGACCCGCGGAAGGTTTGCCTTCAGTTGGAACTGTAGAATGCCACCAAAGGAAAAGGGAAGTGTGGCCGGCACTTCGGCCGGCTACGTGGACGGAGGTGGCACAACCTCACCACCGGAGGAGCAAGCCACGACCAATGGGGTGTGGCGGTGCAGTGGCGACCTGCGCAAGGCCGACCGTGAGAAGAACTGCGGCCTAAGCCGCAGGGTTATTGAGGAAGGCATGGTGCAGCGCGCGCCGCGCAGTGGACTAAGGGGACATGGCCTTGGCCGTGGCGGAATGGGATGGGCGGCCGGCTCTGCCAGTCACCAGAGGAGGCGTTGCGCAACCGCGCCATGCGGGAGGAGGCTGGCTGCTCAGCGAGCCTGGAGGAGCGGGACCCACCACGTGGGTCCCATGTGACACAAACTGGTGCCACGTGGCACCATTTTTAACCCATCGAATGGATAATCTGTTCGAGATTCCAGGGGGTGCAGCTTCCCCCTGGATGCGGCTAGGGCGGACCCCATGGGCTGTCAGCAGTGGGCTTCGTACAGGGTGAGCCTAGTGTGGGTCGGACCCAGCACGCGCCGGACCCATTGCAGGAAGGGCTGCCCCCGCAGGCTGGGCTTCCCCCACAGACCAGGTCGGACCCGAGGACCAGGTCGGACCCTAGTTCGAACCTGGGTCAGGCCAGGTCGGTCTGACTAGGATGGACCGGACCCGGTCCCGCTTGACATTTTTCCCCTGTTTTGCCTATAACTTGAGCTTCAGCCTTCCAATTGACGAACCGTTTGGGGCGACGAAAAATTTGGAGGGGGAAGTTTTTTTGTTATACCCTACTCAAGGTTTGGACAAATTTGGGGTACAGTTGGGTTGGATGGAAAGTAAGTCCATCCAGGTCCTTGGAATAGAAATGCCAATAACTCTCAGATCGGGCATCCGATTGACGCACCATCTTTCACGTTGGGTTTCTTTTGGAAAGTCGGATATTTTAGATTCATCATCTTGGGACTTCATGGATTTTGATGTATAGACGCTTGGCTTGAGGAGAGGACCCTTCCAGAATCAAGAATTCTTTGTGTAGAACCATGTGGCTGGATGCATTCTTACTACTGTTCCTGGATCCTACGTGGGCTTGACAGCTCTTACTAATATTCCTAGATCCTACTGGGGTCGATAGTTCTAACTATTGTTCCTAGATCTTATGTGGGTTCGATAGTTCTGACTACTATTCCTAGATCCTAGGTGGGTTCGACAGCTCTGACTACTGTTCCTAGATCCTATGTTGGTTTGATAGATCTGACTACTGTTCCTAGATCCTTCATGGATTCGACATCTCTAATTACTGTTCCAGGATCCTACATTGGTTCGACAGCTCTAACTACTATTTCTGGATCCTACGTGGTTTGTCAGCTCTGAATACTATTCCTGGAACCTATTTGGGTTCGACAGCTCCACTACTGTTCCTGGATTCTATATGGGTTCGACTAAATAGATAATTTAGTGGCTACATCTAATCATCCCTAACTCTCTACATAAGTTGAATACCTGTGTGAGATGAGTTAGTAAATTTTTTTTTCCTCATGATTGAGATGGATTACATGATAACTAAGATATATGTATGGGCATATACCTAATTGGTTTATCTATTGATTTCTTACTATATCCTTGTTGGATTTTGTGAGACCTTAAGGGTCATGGGGTCCCTACTGAGTATCGTTATACTCACCCCGGCATTGGATATCCCCACACATTGTTTTGTTTGATACATATGACAAATATCGCTGACCGAGGCTGAGAGTACCAGGACTGGTCAGTACCAAGAGGTGGAATATACGGTGTGACAATACATGTAAGAGATGGACGGACGTGGAGTGCTGTTGAGGCTATCTGTTCCTACCCTTCAGTTAGGAATCATGGGGGATGACCCAGCAGCTGTTTTTCCTTTCTCTAGTTCCTTGTAATTTTCATTTGGGTTTGTATTTCTGGACCCTTTACTTTCATCAGTCCTTTGTTATACATTTTACTTAGTGTTTTGTATCCAGTTGTGTGCTCTGTTTTGGGAGAATACAGATTATAAAGGCAATTCCTTCCCAGTTATAAGGAATTATACCTTTGTTTCTAGTCATTAGCCCCTGGCCTATGGAAGGTGGGCTCGGGGTAGTAACAGCATGGGCCCCGGGGGACGGGTCGTGACAAATTGGTATCAAAAGATTCTATTCTTCCACAGAACATATGACTCTGATATTCAATTGTAATAGAAATAGTGTCATGTGTAGTGAGTTTGGTTATCAGTTTAGGGAATTCAGTGTTGTTGCAGAAGCTGACGTATCAATACACCAGGACCCTGACTTCTGATTTCTGACTCAGTGCATGAAAACACTAATTGGATGTGTGTTTTCAAGAGTCTCTTTTGTGAGTTATTTGTATCATCTCACCAGATATATCGTTTTGATAGTGGCACATCTGTTTCTTTTTAGGATGCCTCCATGCAGACAGCCAGCAAGGGTTCTAAGAGTAGTACACACAGATAGCCCACCGAGTGACGAGGCCTTAGTGTAGAGCCCTTTTTAGTAGAGGCACTAGCAGTACCACTCCCTATTATGCCATAGATGCCACCATCCCCAGCAGGAGAGATTTCACACCACCTGAGTGCATTGCATGAGTTCCAGTGATAGAGGCTGCCTATGTTTAGGGGCGAGTCGGACCCACAAGCATTTTCGGATTGACAGGAGTCTATGGTGATAGTCTTCAGACTGGTAAGGACACCAGACGACCTTATGGTGATCCTTTCTGCGAGTCTCCTTTAGAAAGAAGCATGAAGTTGGTGGAGCCTAATTCTCTAGGTGCTTGATGAGGCGACACTACTCTGGGTAGACGTAGAGAGCTTGTTTTGGGCGGAGTTTGTCCCTGCCACCCTACATGCAGTGCAGATACAGGAGCCACTTCATCTGCAGCAGGGTAGCATGATGGTGGCAAAGAACACAGTGAGGTTCACCGACCTCTCGCACTACTCCATAGATATGGTGTGAGACCTGTTCTCTAGGGCTCTAACCTTTGATCAGGGGATCAGGTGAGAGATCAGGGCTTCGATGATCTCTCTCAACATTCGGACGTAGGAAGGGGTGTTGGAGTGAGCACTTTTAGTAGAGAGTTTATTTGCTGAGCAGTCACTAGCAGCGAGACCCACCACTGGGCATCACATAGCGGAGTCTTCTACAGCTAGTAGTAGAAATATTCTGCAGAGATCAAAGTAGGCTAGACCATCCGGTGGATGACCTCAGGACATGGGTTCGGTTGGGTGAGTCACATGAGATAGATCCAGTCATATGAGAAACAGGCAGTGTTTCACATGCAGCGGGCAAGGTCACATTGCTCGTGACTGTCCGACCTGCCGTTCAGATGATCAACTGATGGTTGAAAGACCTCCAAGGATGAGACATAGATTTTTTTGAGGTGGTCCATAAGGCACAGGAGGATGTGGCAGAGGAGTGTGTCGAGCAGCAGGCGGTGGGTGATGTTTTGAGGTTTTTCCACCACCACCACTAAGAGGTCCACCCCGACCGCAGGGAGTAGGTGGATAGGGGAGTGATTAGCTCTAGGAAACTAAGGAATCTGATGATGGAACTCCGAATATGATTCAAGTTATAGTTTGTGTCCAATCCACCTTAGCTCCAGTTCTTATAGACACAGGTGTCAGTCAATCTTTCTTTGCCACTGCCCTCATTCGGAGCTCGGAGATTCTGACGGAGTCATTAGCTCAATCCATACGGCCAGAGAATCTTATGGGAGAAGACACTATGATTACCCACTAGTTCTGGTAGTGTGATCCTACTCTAGGATGTGAGAGCTTTGTCTGGGATATCCTAGTAGCGGCCTCGAGGCCTTACAACATCATCTTAGGTATAGACTGGTTATCTACAGTCCATGCTCAGATCGACTATATTAGGTGAAAAGTGCGGTGTATCTACATGGATGGGACCAGGTTGAGCTTCACTGGCGAGAAGGGAGACTTTGCAATGTAGGATGGACGTTCCTGGAGGAGAGTACACCCAATCACTAATCAGTTGGGTTGCCTTACCCTCGGAGCAGTTGATGTGTAGATTCCGACTTATCATATAGTGGTGGAACAGTATGCGGATGTTTTCCCTGATGATGTCTGAGGTGTAACTCCTCACATATAGGTGGAATTTTACATTGACTTGTACCCTGGGACGACACCAATATCGACACCAGCATGTTGGATGGCTCCCACGGAGCTTCGCGAGCTGTGGGTATAGCTAAGGGACTTGCTGGTGAAGGGATTTATCAGGCCCAATGTTTCTATCTGGGTAGCCCTTATTATGTTCTTCAAGAAGGCAGATGGGAGCTTGAGTATTTTTTTCGACTACCAGTGCCTGATCCAGGTGACCGTGAAGAACAAATAACCACTCCGGGGGATTGAATACCTCTTTAATCAGCTGAAGGGAGTATAGTGGTTCTCGAAGATATACCTTAGATGAGGCTATCACCAGCTCATAGTTTGAGAAGAAGTTGTGCAGAAGATGGCCTTTAGATTTTGGTACGGGCACTATTAGTTCTTGGTTATGCCAACACTCCAGCAGTGTTAATGGGACTCAGGAATAGGATTTTCCATCCATACCTCGATCGCTTTTCCATACTCTTCATAGATGAGAATCTAATCTTCTAGACTACTAAGGAGGATCATGCCTACCATTTGTATGTAATACTGGACACACTATGAGAGCACCAGCTTGGTGGTATGCTCTCAAAGTGACAGTTCTAGATCTGAGAGGTTCACTTTCTGGGATGTCATATCAGAATCTGGAGTTTCAGTTGATCCAGTGAAGATTGAGGTATTACTTTCCTAGGTGCCACCCAGGAGTGTGATGGAAGTACGGAGTTTCCTAGGTTAGGCTGGTTATTACAATAGTTTTGCACCGAACTTCTCCAGAGTTACAGCACCACTATCATCCTTGAAGAATAATGGGAAACCCTTCGTGTGGTTAGAGAGATGCTAGCAGAGCTTTTAGGAGCTGGGTAAGAGGCAGAATAGTGCCCCCATATTGAGGCTTCCAGAGGAAGGAATTGGGTACGTAGTCTACTACGACACATCAGGAACCAGACTCCTATGAGGCTTGATGCAAGAGGAAGAAGTGATTGCTTATGGTTCAAGACGTCTGAATCTACATGAGTAGAACTAATCTACCCGTGACCTGGAGTTAGCATCAGTGCTCTTTTCCTTGAAGATGTGACGGCACTATCTGATGGGTGAATGTTTTACCGTATACTCTTATCACAATAGTCTCATGTATATCTTCTCCTAGAAGGACCTAAACCTGAGACAACGATGTGGGAAAGAGTTATTCCAAGTATATGACTTCTATATAGTCAATACTCATGGGAAGTGGAACATTGTTTCAAATTCACTCAGCAGGATGTCTGGTATACAGCTTCTAGGCGAGGAGACATAGCAACTGGCTGCTTTATAGATATCCTTCATGGATAGAGATGGAGGAGTCTTCCTTCAGTATCTTAAGGTCACTCCCCCACTTCTTCAGTGAGTGATGGAGGCACAGCATGGGGACACTGACTGCGAGACATGATGTGCTCAGATATACATAGGGTAGGCACCTGATTGATTTTCTGAAGGTAGGGATCACATCATCCTCTTTAGAGGACGTATTATGGTACCAGTGTCAATTCAGGAGGAAGTGTTTAGGGAATTACACACACCCCCTCTAGAATTACATCTAGTAGTGGCAAAGATGTACCAAGATTTTCGGCAATAGCACTGGTGGTTGGGAATGAAGAAGGAAGTCACAGAGTTTGTCTCTCAGTGCCTCACTTCTCAGCAAGTGAAGGCTAAGTATCAGGTACCAGCAGGCATGGTTCACTCTTTATAGGTCTAGAGTGGAAGTTGGATGGGATATAAATGGATTTAGTTAAAGGACTTCCACATAAATCCAGAGGTCATGACTCTATTTGGGTGATCGTTGACAGACTCACCAAGTAAGCCCACTTCCTACCTATCAGATAGTAGGGTTCAGTATAGAGCTTGGGACACCTCTATGTGTGGAATATTATGTGACTACATAGAGTACCTTCTTCTATTGTCTCTAATTGTGACACATGATTTACTTCCTAGCTATGGAAGGGGTTACAGGAAGCTTTCGAGACACAGCTTCGTTTGAGCACCACCTTCCATCCTCCGATGGATGGTCAGACTGAGCGGACCATTCAGACCCTCAAGGACATGCACCATGCTTGGGTATTTGATTATGGTCGCAGATGGGAGGACCACTTACCTTTGGTGGAGTTTTCATAAAACAAAATATATCACTCCACCATTGTGATGGAACCTTTCAAAGCACTGTACAGGCGACCTTGAATATCACCATTTTGTTGGACTGACATAGGGGAGTCAGCACCTGTTGGACCAGAGATATTACGAGCTACCATGGAGAAGGTGAAAATCGTCCAAGAGTGGATGAAAACTCCATATAGCTAGTAGAACTCATATTCCAACAAGATATTGAGACCTCTGGAGTTCGTGGACGGCGACCACGTCATTCTACGTCTCACACCTCGACGAGGCTTATGAATATTTGGATGAGGAGGAAAGTTATCTTCAAGATTCATTGGACCTTTTTTCAGGTCCTCAATAGAGTTGGTGATGTGGCTTACTACTTAGCTCTTACACCTCTGTTGCACAGGGTGCACGATGTCTTCCTTGTATCCCAGATGAGGAGATATTTTCACTACCCTTCACACACCATCGACCATGGAGAGATAGATGTCAACGATGGGGTGACATTTATGGAGGTTCCAATGGAGATTGAGTATCAACGGGAGTGGGTCCTTCGTGGATGGTCGATACCCCTGGTGCGTGTTCGCTGGCAGCACGAGATCCTCCAGGAGAGTACATGGGAGAGGGAGGCTTAGATGAATGCTTAGTACCCCCACTTGTTCCCTTGGTTGTGAGTTATGGCTTAAGGGGATGTAGATCCCAAAGGTGGAGAGAATGTAAAGACCCATAATTTCCATTTAATTTTTATTTAATTAAATTGAAATTTTACCACTTCTCTAATTTTTATGGCGCATGATTCCGAGGCTCGGAGTGCCCAGAATCAATTTCTGATGTTTTTTTCAAGTACATTCATTAAAATTATAGGGGTGTTTTAATAAATTTTGAACTGGTGCTCGGAATTGATATTTGAGGGAACTGTTGAACTCGCGGTGCCAATATTTGCTTAAGAATACTTTCACCTTGACGGTAGTTGGTCGAGATTAATTGTTGGTTTTTTGGGTTCTTTTGTGAAAGAATTAAATAAAAATAAATTTCTATTGATTTATTTTTATTTTGTTGGTTATAGACTCCATGTGGAAGTTGGAGTAGGGGACCACCACACCTTAACCTCCCATGAGAGGTTATGGTGGTGGGGCCCACCCGAACCTATCATTCCCTTCATGTTAATTGAGGTGGGGACCACCCGGGTATTAAACCCCCTTTAAACTCCCCATTTATGGGGAGAAACCCTAAATTTTTTCCATTATGTGTATGGAATCCTTTTCTACACCCCTAACACTTAATGTGCCGAATCCTTCTCAATTAATTAATCCACCCATTTAGAATTTTGTACCAACAAGTAAATAATATATTATCTTAATCTGTTATTTTGGTTGTCAATTGACTTTTGGGTATAACCTGGGAGAAGAGTGAGAGATTAAGGAGAAAAGCTCTTGCCAATGAAGAACGAAGAACACGTACTTCCACTGAAGAATGAATTTGACTGTGAAGAATGATCTCCTTCGACCTTCATCCATGGACCCCTACTGATGTGGGACGTCTTCAACCGACCTTCCCTCCTCATCATCGTCAACGAACCGACACACGAGCTCAGGAACGGAAGTGTGCGGTAGACACGTCGAACGAAGACAACATCATCTACTACCCCACGACTCCATCAGCGAACAATGATCCAAGTTAGGGGTTTGAGATTTGTTAATTATTTCACATTTTTTTCCCTTGAAGGATTAAAAATCAAAGCCATGTGCTATCACTCTAACACGGAGGGTGCGGGCCGAATGAACACGGCCTGACCCCCTCTACCTTACATGGTGGATTTTGATTCTAATCGCGGCATGAGTACAGGTTGAGTGATTTTCATCAATGATGGTTGTGGATTGAAGGCAACATCCCAAGTAGTGCACAAAAACTTCTAGATCGATAATTGGGCCACTAGAACTCATCTGGTGACCCGCAGAAGGTTCGCTAGTGGTCATAACTAGTGAACGTCACCAGCAATGAAGGGAAGGAAGGCCAGAACTCCGGCCCTCCGTGTGGAAAATGGTGGCTCAACTGCACCGCCAGATGTGTAGGCTGTAGCTGACAGGCCGCAGCGGTGCGGCGACAGCCAGCGCAAGGCCGGCCGTGAGAATAACCAGTGGCACAAGCCGTAAGGTTGTCGGGGAAGGCGTGGTGAATAGCGCACCATGAGGTATACCAAGGGGCCACAACATTGGCCTCAGTGTTGTGGGATGCGAAGCCGGCTCTGTCGGTCATCAGAGGAGGTGCATTGCAACTACGCCGAATGGGAGGCGTCCGACTGCTCGGCCAGCCTAGAGTAGCGGGACCCACAGTAGGGATCCCGCGTCACACGGATCGGCGCCACATGGCGCCACTTTGAACCCCCCAAATGGGAAAGCCGTTCGGATTCCAGGGGTGTGGTATCCACCTGTACGCGGCTAGGGCGGACCGCATGGGCCACCAGCCGCGGGCCGATCCTAGCACGGGCCGGACCCAGCATGGGCCAGACCTAGCGCAGGCTGGACCATGCACGGGCCGAACACAGTGCGGATCAGACCCAACACGGGCCGGGCCACCCCTGCTATCCGGGCCTCCCTCACGGACTGGGTCAAATCCCTGTCCAGACCCAGGTCGGGCCGGGTCAGGCTGACTGTGTCAGACCAGACTCGGACCTGCTTGACATGTTTCCACTCTTTTGCCCGTAACATGAGCTATAGGTGTTCGATTATCGAACTGTATGAGGAGATGGAAGCCTTAGAGGGGGAATGTTCTTTTGGTATACCCACTTGAGGTTTGGACATATTTTGGGTATGTCTAGGTTGCATCAAACTCAAATCCAACCGGGAACTCGGAACGGAAATACCAATAACTCTCAGACACGGCGTCTGATTAACAGACCATCTGTCGCGTTAGGTTTCTTTTGGAAAGGAAGATATTTTGGATACATAAAATTGGTACTTTGTGTATGTTAATGTATAGACACTTGGATTGAGGAGGGGACCCTCCCGGAATCAACCATGCTTTTTGTGGAACCATGTGGATGGTTGCATTCTGACTACTGTTCCTGGATCCTACGTGGGTTCGACAGCTCTGACTACTATTCCTGGATCCTACATGGGTTAGATAGTTATAACTACTATTACTAGATCTTATATGGGTTTGACTATTCTAACTACTATTCCAAGATCCTATGTGGGTTCAACAGCTCTGACTACTATTCTTGGATCTTAAATGGGTTCGACATCTCTGACTACTATTCCTGGATCCTACGTGGTTTCGATAGCTCTGACTACTATTCCTGGATCCTACATGGGTTCAGTAGCTCTGACTACTATTCATGGATCCTATATGGGTTCGACATCTCTGACTACATTTCCTAGATCCTACGTGGGTTCGACAGAATAGATGATTTAGAGGCTACATATAATCATCTCTAACTCTCTACATAAGTTGTATAATTATGTTTTCTAAGTCATTAACTTTTTTTCCTCATTATTGAGATAGATTACTTGATAACTTTTCTATATGTATGAGCATATACCGAAGTGGGTTTATCTTTTGATTTCATACTTTATCCTTGTTGTATTTTCTGAGACCTTGAGGGTATTGTAATCCCTACATAGTATCGTTATACTCACCCCAATATGGGCTATGCCTGCACCTCGATGTTTTGGATGTAGACGACGGGCAACACTAACCGAGGCTGAGATTATCAGGACTGGACGGTACCTAGAGGTGGACCATATGGCGTGACAGTACAAGGAGGAGACGGATGGACGTGGAGTGTTGTTGAGGCTATTTGTACCTACCCTTTAGGTAGGAATCCCGGTGGATGTCCTAGAAGCTGTTTTTTTATTCTCCAGTTCCGTGTACTTTACAGTTGGGCTTGTATCTCCATCTACTTTACTTTTAGCACTGCTTTGTTATACAATTCACTTAGTGTTTTGTATCCAGCTATGTGCTCTGTTGTGGGCGATTGTAGGTTATAAAGTCAATTCCTTCCCAAATATAGGTAATTACACCTTTGGTTCTAGTCCCCAGCCCCTGGCCTATGGAAGGTGGGCTTGGGTAGTCATGGCACGGGCCCCGGGGGACGAGTCGTGACAATTATAACCATGCTGTTAAATTAGAGATATGAATATGAATGAAAAAAATGAATAGATATATATATGTATATATATATATATATTTTATATAAAATTAAAATTTATCTATTAATTCATAGGTACTCATTTTTCAGGAAATTCATTTTTTTGCTTCAAAAATATGTTTTTTAAATGTTTTCAATTGAATTTTATGCACAAAAATTATAATTAAGTTCAAAAAAATTTAAAAAATATATTTCATTAAATGAATATACTTTTTTATATCATCATTTTAATATTAACATAGGTTTATTTTTTCAGATTTTTCAGAAAATGATAATATTTTGTGGAATAATAGAAAAATCGGATTTTTTATCAAATATTTTTTTATTTCATGTAATTAAAAAGTTTCATTATATTATTCACAGGTTTTTAAAATAATTTGCTTCTTTTTTATTAAAAATAAATCAATAAGATTTATTTTAACGTAAATTACACTTTATTTTTGAATAAATACATTTTTATATTGGAAATGGCATTTTTCTTCAAAACATTTTTTCAACAATTTTTATGGGATTATTTTTGAATTATTTTCTAAAAACTACAAAGAAAAAATGGTAAAATGGAGTCTCTTTTGTTAATCGTTATTTTCAAATTTTTTAATGAGTCCTGTTTATTTTTAAGTCATTATGAAAAATATCTTTCCTGAACAAATGTTTATTACCATGGTACCTGTTAAAATGGATTACAAGGTTAAAAACTATAATGATAAGGGTTAAAGAAAATAAAAACTTTTATAATTTATATTTAATAATCTAATTTACACCATCTATCATATCTTCATCAATTATGAGTTATTTTTATTCATTTTTATTCAATAATACATTAAAATATTTTAATCTTCTTAAAAAATATTAAATGTGACCTCTCCCTCACTTATAAATTGACAACCCATATATTATCTTATAAACATGTCAATATATTCTTATATTGGAAAATTTATTCCCAAATAATTTTCAAAAATAAATCAACACATCTTATAGTTTCATTTTTATCAAGATATAAACCTTTCAAGTTTTACGGTGTAAGTAAAAGGAGACCTTTCATCGAGGATGTATAACTCTTAACAATGTACTTTCAATTTTATTTATTCTTAAACCTTATATAATTTTTTTATCTATTATAAAATTATTAATAAATTATAATATATATAATGATATGTTATTATTATAATTTATAAACCATTTCAACCTTCTTTCCATCAAATGGGAAAAATATTATCGCTCAGGAATATGTGTGGACTACCGCCTCCAAGTAGGGATATGATTCATTTGGACTTATTATCATTATTGATTTGTTATTATGTATATTTAATGTTTAAATATGTTATTTATGACATAATTATGCTTATTTAATAATAATATCTTATCTAATCTCTTTCCTTCCACCTATTATTAAAAGATAATATCATTTATACGTAAGTGTACACCACCACCTCCCTGAAGTGATGTGAATTTCTGTTCAGTTCCTCTTTTCATGAAATGGTAATAAGGATATATATGATATTTATGATATAATTATTAATTTATAAAGATTATTTCTATTTTAACTTTCTATTATTCCATCCATTGAATAGTGGAAACATAACTCGTGCAAATAAATGGACTACAACCTCCACGAAGTGATATAATTTATTTTCCATCAATAGTTTTTATGATTTTTATAATAGTTTATATAATTAATACATATTATACTTACTCCATTATTAATTTTATTTATATTTTAAAATGATAACCATGTTGTATGTTCCAGAACCATCGATCCGAAACATATATGGAAAACGGATATGTTTTCACTTGATGTATGTTTGAAAAATGAATTGTTAATAAAATGGTCATTGAAAACTATAAAGTAATACTAAATTTTATTTTATAAATTAATATGGTTATTTAATATATTTTTAATAAATTTAAATTTAATATATAAAATTTTTTAATGCATACGAAGAAATACATGAATTGAGGTATGGAATTTATGTTACAATATCATTTTATTTTAAGATTATCTATGATAAATCTATATCAAAGAAAATCATATGTATCTTATTATTTATACCCTATATATTTTATTCCCATTTACTTATTCAGGATATTTAAAATTAATTATACCATATTCCAATGTTTTTTACTTAAAATGTTTTAGAAATGTTTTAAATAAATACCAATATGATTTCGTCTTTATTTTTTAATAATTTTATTTAATTTCTTTATTTTCCTTTAATTGTTTTCAGAAATATTTTTACTATTATAAAATTATTTATTAATGTAATTTTTACCAAAATTTGACAATTAAGTAAAACTTTTTAAAATAATATTTATGTCATTCTCCAAACAAGATACTATTTTCAAATGGATTGAACAAAATCTTTTTTTAATGTATACCACATGAATGGAGTTTCTCTCAATCATGTATTCTATTTTTATAACATATTTAAAATATTCAATATTTATTTTTAAAAAATCATTAAATTAGTGAATTTTTTATATTATAAATTTGTTACTTCAAAGTGAAAATGATATTTTCCTCAATTAATGTTCCAATTATCTATAAAATGTATTTTTATCTATGAAAAAATCCTTCGAAGTTACTTATGATTTAGTTGTTATATAATCCAATGGTTCGATCTTTTTTATTTATCTATGGGGTATATTTATTGTGATGATAAAATCATTGTAAACCCTATTTTCATTTCCATAGGTTATGCTATGATGAAATGATTAATGTTTTCATGACCTTGTAACATACATATTAATGGTTTTGAACTATAGAATTTTTGGACATGTTTTAGATCTCTAATGATTGGATATTGTGAGATTTATATATTATGAGAAGATGATGATAATTGTGAACATTAGTATGAATATCAGTGTCAATAATTTTATACACGTTTATAGTTTATTGTATATAATCTCATTGGATTATATGTGTACCTGATTGTGAATCGCTAGGTTAACATTTTTGTGTGTGGGTATGATCACTTGTATATATAATCACAAGATTATGAATGGAAATTATTTTTAATGACTGTATCTAATATATTATGATATTAAATGCTTATGATTCTACATTCCCATGTTATGAATCTTGAATGATTATTACTTCTTTGATGGGCAAATTATTCTTCCCGCTAGATAAGAATTCATTTTAGAGTTTATGATCTATTATTTTTTGTGTATGAATATTTTACATTGAGAACATGCATGTAATAATTTTATCTGAATCTTATGACCATTTTATTCTCTTATATGATTGATATCTCTCTTTTTTACCCGTAATGGGAATTTAGGATCACTCTTTCTTATGTTTACTTCCATGAGTTTTGAAGGAATGTTCTATGTGTGATGATTCATGAATGTTATTTTATATAAATAAATATAATTGAGATAACAGATATTGTACTTAAATAAGAGTTTGTTTATTGAGCCTCCAAGTACACTAAAACATTATGATTCTCAGGAATTTATATTTGGGAGATATATTGAATAATAATATAAAATATATAATATCTATGTATATTATGTATGGTTCACTGTAGTTGGTATCAAAGTACAGATTAGTTATGTTTGATGATTTTGTTTTGGGAAATATGAGGATGAAAACTAAGAAATTCTATGGTGAACCACTTTTATTTTGGATGAACCTAAAAATACATTGGTTAATAATAAGGTTTCAAACATTAAGAAATATCATGAATGATTTTCCTATTCTTTCCTATGTTTTTACTTGTTTTTTAACAAATAATTATCTTTGTAATTGTTCAAGTTATTTGATGGATGGAACTAAAAGGAATCATTATAATAATTAATGTGATGGGAAATATAATGACTATATTTATTAGAGTCTAAATGGACTTAAAGTTGGGATAATATATCTTGTGACTATGATCAGTCAACTATTAGAATATATGAGAACTAAAATTAATCAAATTGGGATCTCTAATTTACCAAGGAGGGGGGGAAATACCATTTATTATCTTATTGGATTACTTCCACCCTTTTTCTATGGATCTTTTGAACCACTACTTATTGAAAAATGGATCAATGTGATGGAAGATATATTTTTCATTCCACAATATATGGATCATGAGATACTTTTCTTATGTGTCTTTCACATGGAAGTAAAATATGAACAATGGCGGAATCTTATCAATAACACAAGACAAGTGGAATAAATAATATAAATTCAATGGGAGGAGTGTTAGAGGGAATTTATCAATAAATAAATTACATGATCTCTTTTTAATAATATGGAAACAGAATTTTAGGAGCTGAAATAGAATGATTAATAATCCATTAGTAACTATATAGAAACATTAATAGGACTTTCAAGGTTTTATTTTAGATTTATAGTTGGCCTAGTGATAAAAATTGATCGATTATTTAGTGTTATAAAAAAATTTCCTTAATAGGTGTTATCTACAAAAGACTATTGTAACTATGAATAAATTGTTCAACCTTCACTGAAGGTATAAATGGAAAGTGATAACTCTATTTAATCATATCATATTAGTGAAAATATTATAAAAATTGATATTTGAGGATACTAAAATTAATATCCATGAGGAGTGACTCTATGGTGCAATTAGCTTCCCTCTTAATTCAATTTTTTGTTGTGGCTGGTCAGGAATAAATCATTTCCCACTGATGAGAATTTTCAACCCATGGGAGTGAAATTAGTTTATAGGTGTTGTTGATGTAGGTCCTTTAACTATGATATAGTGGGGCACATATTCTATGATAGTGAATCATAGAGAAGGATATTGATGTATTTTGGTGACTTCCTCGGCTGGGATGGGTATGGTAGGGTGTAGGAAAATTTTGTCAATTCATGGTTTGGAGGAGCTGGTTCGCATGGGGTTGAGAGGAAAGTTTGGTCACTCAACCTCATCATGGGATTCTGGGTTTTGTAGAAGGAAAAAAATGAGTCTTACCATGACAATGTACGAGGATCTCATGCCAATATAATTATTGAAATGAAAAACATGTTTCGATATCTAGTCAGATTGAGTCTCGGCTGTCATTCTGTGCCATCAGTGAATTTTATAATTCCAAGCCTCTAATGTCAAAACTAGGCCCGTATTATAGAGTAAAAGGCTAGGTGAAATTGGGTCCTCCTAGATAGGGGTTCAAACTATATACATATGGGTCTCTAATAAGTGGGTATATGTGTGGGATCGGTGTTTTTAGAAACTAGGAGGGTTAGTAATTGCAGTGTTTGTGGCAGCATATAGAAGAGGAGATGTATAGTAGGAGGAATCATGGGCTATGGTTGAGAGAATGAAGATATGAAATCAAAGATAAATTTTGTTGAAGATGGGGGACACTGACTCCATGATTCTTTATAAATCAATTCTATGCAAATGTAGTAATACATGGAATATTGAATAAATGATCCAGAAATGTAAAATAGTTATGGGAAATCATATTGAGGTCTCTCACACATGGTGAGAGGGTAACCTGGTGATGTATTTTTTTGGAATCAATGGAAACTTCAAATCATTGTACATAATCATTATTTAAGTTGGGTTCATTTACTAGAGATGGGAAGAAGTTTGTTGTTATTTATGTGATGGGTATTCATTACATTGGACCACTCTGATGTGTTTTTTGGTATCCATTGTATTGTGCCTTAATCAAAATCAAAAAAACATTTATCTTTCAGTCCGTTAGGATACTCAAATGGTAAATCCAATAGAGGAACAAAATTCCCAAAAACAACATGCATGAAATGTGGAATAAAAAACTTAGGAAATTATCTTAATGTACCTATTAAATGATTAAAATGTGGAATGGTTGGCCATTGAGCTAATTATTATCGATGAGAGTTGAAAATTTTAAAAAATACAATATAATAGAAGAAGGATTCATCCAATTATGTTCAATGTTTCTTATAAGAGATATTTATAATTATTAAAATAAATCCTATAATCCAGTAGCTAATGATGATAGTATTATTCAACAACACCGTAAGAAAAATCATAAATGGAATTTCTTTTCAATCAAAACTAACATGGTTCAGGAGAATGGAGTGGTAAAAGATATAGTCACCATCCATAATAAAATAGAAAATTTCTTATTTGATTCTACATCTAACCAATGTTTTATATATTAATAATTCTCAAATAGTGTCACATCACTAAATCAATGATTATATTTTGAGTTTGTGGTAAAAACCCTTAATGGCACGAAAAACCCATCTAAAATCTATATCTTCCCTCTGATAGAAGATTATTGTAATGAGATTTCTATAAATATTTTTATTCTCCCACATGTTTATTTTGATGTGATTTGGGATATGGATTTAATTTATCTAAATAAATATCATATCATTTGTAACACCCCAAGCTTCCACGGTACGTTTCCCTTCGAATAATGTAATGGCGTGCATTGTACGCAACTTCGAGATTCTAACACACCACAACCAATCAAACTTGCCGTTATGAATATTAATACCTACTTTTTGAAATTTTATAAATTCTATCTCTCAAAATGGACTTCATTTTTGGATTCGAAATATCGAATTTATCCTAGGGTGAAACTTTGGAACTTTTCAGATAACACAGATATTTTGATAAATAGTGAATATTAATAAATTATAATTAAAAACAACTTTTTAAATAAAAATATTTTTTAATGATAATTTATATTATTGAGTGGTTTTAAAGTATAATTAGAATATATTTTTACCATTTTATCCAATGGTGTTCATTAGAATTAATTTCACTTTGAAATTGGACCTAAACAATTGTCAATCTTTTGATATATATTGTTTCTTAAAAACATGCTATTTATTGTGAAAGTGGGAATTAATTATAAAATTAATTAATGCAACTTATATGTTTATAATTTTTTAAAATAGACATCATTTTTGAATTCGGAATATCAATTATATCTTAGGGTGAAATTTTGGCATTGTTCTGAAAAACTTCAATTTTTTATGAATAGTAAAACTACTAAGTGGTAGTTAAAAAAACTGATTTTTTCATAAAACATAATTTTACCGCTTCTGTGAATGGAATTTTGAAAATCCGAGAGACACTATTAATATCAAGAAGTAAAATCTGGATCAATGAGATGAAAATAATTTTTGGTGAATAGTGACTTTTTACTTTTATTTACCACGGTTAAAAGTAAATAGGGTAATTAATGGTAAAAATGATATTAATATTACCCTAACACATGTCCTAATTCTATTGGACAAGTGTATCTAGACCAAAAACAACCTGAGGAATAAAATATTATCATTTAGGTCCACTTGGATTAGATTAGGACATTTATTATTATTTAATTCAAAGAAGAGTTAAAAGAGTTAAAATCAATGTTTATTTACTAAAACATTTTTAATATAGGGTTATACATAATATAAATTCGATTGTAAATATTCATTAGAAATAAAATATGATTTCCTACATAATTATATTTTATTTATAATTTTTATACATTAAATAATTTAATATATTTATGACACAATGATGATGCAGTAATTACCATAATAGTGAAAAATTAAAATTATTGATATTATAAATACCCAAATAAATATTATTTAACACTTTTAATGAATTAAACTAATTTTATAGGATATTATGACATATTATTATTGATTTAATTGACTTTTTTTGATGTATTCATTCTGTTATGAGTTTCACAAAAATCAACTATTGAATAGTGTCAAAATTGACATAAAAGAGTTTTTTAAAAAATATTATATTATTAATTGATATTAAATTCCTAAAAATCTAAGGTTCGGTCAAGAGACTTATATAATGATATTTGTATCATTAATTGACCACTTGGGGGTCTCTTGGATGTATATAGTATGTTTATTAACTATATAATATAATAATACAAAGTGACATGGTAAATGTCAAACTAATTAACTAAGAGTTAAAACTAAAAGATAAGGTTAATATAGTAACCCAAACCTGTATAAATTCTATTGGTTAAATTGTTTTCAACCTATCCCCACCTTAACAATTTAATAATCAACTTTTGAGCCATTATAAACCGAATATGAATTTATTATAAATTAATATTTCTAGCTTTTCCAAAGGTGCCCCTCACCCCTCTTATAAAAGGTCACTCCTCCTTCTCATTTTTTCACACCTTCAAAGCCTTTTGGGTTGGCCAAAACCTGCCCAAATACTCTCTCAGATTCCCTCACTACAACCTAGAGGCCTTATTTTGATCATAAAGCCAACCTAAGGATCCCTTTTGATCAAATCAAAAGAAAGAACCCGAAGAAGAGGTAATGTTTTCACCACCCCTTTTCAAGTTCCTTTCTTCTTTCACTTCATCTTTCTTTGTTATTACCATTCTAAAATAATAAATCCAGTATATTATATATACTGTTATGTAATTATAAATATGGTACAACAATATTCAGTATTCTATCCTCCCTTTGAATAACATGTCACCATACATGCATACGTACGACTTACCGTCTCCACGTCGTGGTGTAATTGTTATTCAATATATTATTATTTGGGTGGGTATAATAATGATGTGTAACTCAAGAAAATAATAAATATAACATGATAATTATTATGTATATATGATATACCATCCAATTATATATTATTTTAATATCAAAAGAATGATATTGTCGCTCGTGCGTACGTACGGACTACCGTCTCCACGAACGTGATGAGATTCATTCTCTATCATATCCATTCAAGTATAATTATCATTTTATGATTTAAAAATAATGTTTAAGGACTTGATATAATTCTATATATTAATAATATACAACTTATCCATGACAAACAAGTCTTACGTAACAAAACATATAAAATAAAACGAGTAAGTTAACACCCGAAACGACGATAATTCTAAGAAATTATTAACAAAGCAATGTTAAAAGATCATATATGATATCAGATTAATTTATATAATTCATGAATAATTTAATAACAATTATTTCAACATTATAAATGAGGTTAATGTACCCCCAACCAAGGAAAAGTACAAGGTAAGGGGTTTCTTATCTCACTCTTAATTCCGTGAGAATTCCATTGTTCACCACTTATTTATTACATGTGGTGTGTGTACTGCCCATGTTTGTATTCATTGAGTAATATAATTTAATTCATGAATATTTACATCATCATTGTATGATCCTTCTTTCATGGGTGTATTTTTTGTATGTTACCAAATCAATAATGGAATTTGAAATCTCAATTTACACTCATTCGGCTTTACGCATACTTCATTGATTATTTTACTCCAAGATTATGTGTGGAGTAACTATTCATTTGATTATGTCATAATTTCCACTCCCCTCTCTATGGATATAATTTTATAAAAATAATCACTCCATTGATAAATTCTCAAGTCATCGGTATGAACTTGATAAGAGTAATTTTTACTCAATCTCAATTTATTGAGATAAATATCCAATTCATTGGTGTTGTTTTTACTAGAATATGTGTGAATGTCCCTTGATTGTTTTACACTGAATATCCAATCATATTTTGTGTATTTATATTTTTCACACATAATTATGTCATTGATTTATCCTTAACCTAAGTATACAGCCATTATGAGAGATTTCATCTCAATTTACATTCTATTGAGACTTCTTTGTTGTTATACACCAAATCACTTTTATGTGGTGTATATAATTTACTTTGACATAGTATATCATGACTCCCTTTATTATCATGATATTACAAAGTTTTTATTACCTTAATTATTTGTATTAAAGTGTCTTTATTTTGGTTAGAAACTCTAACTAAAATACATTTTTAAGTGTTTTAAAGATTGATTATTCTAAATCTTTCTCATTAATGTCCATGTTTTAAAAATGGTTTTAAGTATTTATTTATATGGACATTAAGGTTTCCAAATCAAAATTCCTTTTAAAAGTCTAAATGTGTTGTGGGACACTTTGATTCAAAAATCTATTTTAAATTACTTATTGACAAATAGTGTGACTTTTAAATGTTTTCATGAAAAAGGGGGATATTTCTCTCTTATAGTTTTGATGATTATTTTAATCTATGTCAATAATCCTTCATCATTCTCGATTGAGGTTATTATGATACAATACAATCTTCTATATTGTATTGAATGAGTTATGTTTGACATTGGATGTGCTATTTTTATATCATTCATGGTTTTTGGATAAAGTATTGACATTTCGTATGCTAGTTTTAATACGAATGTTTATGTTATGTTTAAAACTTTTCATATGAGGAATGCATTGGACTTAGTAAGTGATGGGTGGAGCTCGCTATAGCTCCTCGATGTATAGGTAGGTCTCATGAGACAAACAGGTGTCTTGGAACAAGGCCTTGGATAAATCTTATTTGTAGTCTTGGCACGAGGCCTTGGCTATGTGGTTATGATAGTATGGCATTATGCATTCCATCATTATGAAAGTGGTTATAGATATTTCATGTGATCATTCGACTAGTATAATATCCATGTGAGTAAGTAAATGGCGTTATTTTATTTTATCTTTTCCATTTTATGCTGAAGTTCAAGTTTAAAAGGCTTTTATTTTAGTTATAAACGGCCTTAAGTGTTTATGGTTATCTATGAAAGCTTCCTCTATAATGTTATCCTTACTGAGCATCTGCGCTCACCCCCTTCAATGATTTATTTTTCTCAGGATTATGAAGAAGTAATTTATGAATGACCGGCAGGGATAGTATGAGGCGATATGAAGACAAGATATTGTTGTAGTTTTTTACCTTATGACGTAATGTAAGACTTATGAATATATCTAGTGTTTCCAAGACTACTAAACTAATCGGTATTTCGAGACTTGATCCTTTTTGATCATGCCAATGTTATGTAATAATGCACCGACTCTGGGTATCTAGGGTCGGGGTGTTACAGTTGGTATCATAGGAAGTTTAGTACAAACCTTGGAAGCTATATTTAGATAAACTCTGATTAGAGCACGTAGACCTAAGACGAACTTTGAGAATTAGTATAGAAGAACTTCCTAGAATTTTGGTGTTGTAGAGATTTTGTGAGTTTTCCGAGAAATACATCCATGTCTGGATACGAGCAGGTAGAGGCGGCTCTAGAACATATGTACCTAGGGGTAAAACCTGAAAACACTGCTTCGAGCTAGACTAGAACGGGAACTGGTGCACGACAACGGGCCTTGCTGCACTCTTGGTTACGACACTCCCGGGGGATATGCTTAGGATAATTTACATTTTCTTTACAAACAGATTTAAAGTATTATATATATATGATGAGAGTAAATGACCTTCGTTAATCCTAATGTGTTTCAAATTGAGAAGATGGTGACATGTTAATCTCTAAATGATTGTATGACTACTATTACTCACACAATGCTTTCTGGTTTTAGTCAATGGCTGGATTCCAAGGAAGTGAAAGTGACTTTGAGAATGATGTACAAGGTGGGAACGGTGGTGGAAATGAGAAACAAAATGGAATGTTGATAGCCGTAAAAGATATCGTATTTATGCCAAATCAATTTTCCAAAAATATGATCAACAATATATATATTAACCAATTCCCTGACTCAACAAAGAAAAGAAAGGTGATGAATGATAAGAGCTCCAGTAGTGGAGACCATGGAGAAAGGAATCCTCAATTTCCATCATGCAGGAAATGTAGAAGGAGACACCCAGGAAAGTGTCTCACTGAGACAAAGAAATGCTTTACATGCAGGAAGAAAGGACATAAAGTGAAGAATTGCCGAAGAAAAATGAAGAGTACTATGGAAGAATATAAAAATGGTCCCAAGAATCCATTTTACAACCATTTTCCATAAATGTAGGGGACCTGGACATTACCTGAGTGAATTCCCTATTCTATAGAATATTTTCATGGTCAAAGAAGATTCTATGTGGAAATAAATGGTTGGAGAAATGTTTAAAAGGTGTTAGTGCTCCTTGTTGATGGGTTTACATTGGAATAATTTTCTATTGTATTTGTAACCCGGCAGTTTTCCATGTGATAATGATATTTGAGGAATAATTATCTTTTCTCTTGTGGATATAGTTATGAATAACCATTTCGTTTTATATGATCATTGGGTTTGATGCAATTATAAGTTATTATAATTTGGGATTAAATGCATGGTATGAGATAACATTTGTGGTTAAATTATGTTATGGTTATTTTGAGGAATTTATCTCATTTTGGTAATGTTATAAAATATAGTTTTTGAAAAAGGACAACACGTAGACCGTGTGACAACCCGTCGCATCGGACAAATCTGGGGGAATCGAACCCACAACCAAAGTGTGATTGAGATTTATCGCCTACCACTGGACTACATGAAGCCCCTGGTTAGTGTGACTATTATTTTTAGTTAAATGATTTTATTGATCAATAATAATTTGATTTGGGATCTTATGTCTTATCAAATGAATTCCCTTAGTATAGGAAAATGATTTGGTGATTAAGTGATAAATGTTATTTTGGAAGTTGTTTGCTTTGTTGAGAACACTATATACTAAAGGAAAATAAATTAGTATGGGATTTCATTTGAGGAGTAGTGGTGGATTTTTATCTATGTTTTTATTGTGGATTTATAATGATTTGGGTTATTTAAGGAAATGAATAGGTTAATTACTTTTAAGTATGTGAATTTAAGAGTAATTAATGTCATTTGGAGATACAATTTAACGTGGAAGACTACATTCTTAATAAGTTTTGGTTTTCAATATTAGTTTTGATTATATTAAAGGATTTTAAGGACAATTGATTATTGAATGGTATTTATTTATCTTTGGGGTATTGTTGATTTAATTTTGGAAATTATGATTAGTGTTTATTTCTCTCAAGGAATATCATTTTGGGGGATCATTAGATCTTGTACTAACCATTTTGGTTTTGATTAATCTCTAAAGACAATGAAAATATATAGTTCATCCTGCATGGATCATGTGATTCTATAGAAGTTTATTCTAGCTCTTTTTGTGTGAAAAAGTCTTCTTGAATACTCATCGTTTAAAAAAATGAGTTAGTGGTGGAAATTTATTAAAGAATGAAACTCTACATAAAATGTAAGTATATGTCTTTATATTCTTAGTCAATATCATAAATAAATTCCTCATCTTTATGTAATGTAACTTAAAACAAAAAAATGGTGTCTGTTTACTTTCCTACTAGGAGACTAATGGTCGTTTGTCCCAACACAAGTTTGTGGTTTTTTTATTGTTAACATTCTCCTGATCATGATTTCTATCCCTCTCCATCAAAACTTGAAACTTAGTTTATCATCCATATCCATGTTTTCCTACATGGAATCCGAGTATGGGTTATCTTGGTTGACCTTTATACCTCTCTTTCTTTCTTTTAAAGTGATAGTTTTATTGACCCTTTTTCTGATGTGGGACTTTACATTATATTCCCAAGAACAATTTTAAAAATTGTGAGGACACAATTTATTGAAGGAGGAGAGATTGTAACACCCCAAGCTTCCATGGTATGTTTCCCTTCGAATAATGCAATGGCGTGCATTGTACGCAACTTCGAGATTCTAACACACCACAACCAATCAAACTAGCCGTTATGAATAGTAATACCTACTTTTTGAAATTTTATAAATTTTATCTATCAAAATGGACTTCATTATTGGATTTGGAATATCGAATTTATCCTAGGGTGAAATTTTGGAACTTTTCGGATAACACTTATATTTTGATGAATAGTGAATATTACTAAATTTTAATTAAAAACAACTTTTTAAATCAAAATAATTTATAATGATAAATTACATTATTGATTGGTTTTAAAGTATAATTAGAATATATTTTTACCATTTTATCCAATGGTGTTCATTAGAATAAATTTCACTTTGAAATTGGACCTAAACAATTGTCAATCTTTTGATATATATTGTTTCTTAAAAACACGCTATTTATTGTGAGAGTGGGAATTAATTATAAAATTAATTAATGCAACTTATATTTTTAGAATTTTGTAAAATAGACATCATTTTTGAATTCGGAATATCAATTATAGCTTAGGGTAAAATTTTGGCATTGTTCTAAAAAACTTCAATTTTTGATGAATAGTGAAACTACTAAGTGGTAGTTAAAAAAACTGAATTTTTCATAAAACATAATTTTACCGCTTCTGTGAATGGAATTTTGAAAATCTGAGAGACACGGTTAATATCAATAAGTAAAATGTGGTTCAATGAGATGAAAATAATTTTTGGTGAATAGTAACTTTTTACTTTTATTTACCACGGTTAAAAGTAAATAGGTTAATTAAGGGTAAAAATGATATTAATATTACCCTAAAAAATGTCCAAATTCTATTGGACAAGTGTATCTCGACAAAAAACAACCTTAGGAAAAAAATATTATCATTTAGGTCCACTTAGATTAGATTAGGACATTTATTATTATTTAATTCAAAGAAGAGTTAAAAGAGTTAAAATCAATGTTTATTTACTAAAACATTTTTAATATAGGGATATACATAATATAAATTCGATTGTAAATATTCATTAGAAAGAAAATAATATTTCCTACATAATGATATTTTATTTATAATTTTTAGACATTAAATAATTTAATATATTTATGACATAATGATGATGCAGTAATTACCATAATAGTGAAAAATTAAAATAATTGATATTATAAATACGCAAATAAATATAATTTAAGGCTTTTAATGAATTAAACTAATTTTCAAGGATAATATGAAATATTAGGATTGATTTAATTTACTTTTTTCTAAGTAATCATTCTGTTATGAGTTTCAAAAAAATCAACTATTGAATAGTGTCAAAATTGACAGAAAAGAGTTTTTAAAACAAATATTATATATTATTAATTGATATTAAATTCCTAAAAATCTAAGGTTCTTCCAAGAGACTTATATAATGATATGTGTATCATTAATGGACCACTTGGGGGTCTCTTGGATGTATATATAATGTTTATTAACTATATAATATAAAAATACAAAGTGACATGATAAATGTCAAACTAATTAACTAAGAGTTAAAACTAAAAGATAAGGTTAATATAGTAACCCAAACCTGTCTAAATTCTATTGGTTTAATGTTTTTAGACCTATCCCCACCATAACCGTTGAATAATAAACTTTGGAGCCATTATAAACCTAATATGAATTTATTATAAATTAATATTTCTAGCTTTTCCAAAGGTGCCTCTCACCCCTCTTATAAAAGGGCACTCCTCCTTATCATTTCTTCACACCTTCAAAGCATTTTGGTTTGGCCTAACCCTGCCCATATACTCTCTCAACTTACCTAACTACATCGTAGAGGAATTAGTTTGATCAGAAAGCCAACCTAAGGAGCCCTTTTGATCAAATCAAAAGGAAGAACCCGAAGAAGAGGTAATGTTTTCACCACCCCTTTTCAAGTTCCTTTCTTCTTCCACTTCTTCTTTCATTATTATTACCATTCTAAAATAATAACTCCAGTATCTTATATATAATGTTATGTTATTATAAATATGGTACAACCATATTCAGTATTCTATCCACCCTTTGTAAAACATGTCACCATACGTGTGTACGTACGGCTTACCGTCTCCACGTCGTGGTGTAATTGTTATTCAATTTATTATTATTTTGGTGGGTATAATAATGATGTGTAACTCATGAAAATAATAAATATAACATGATAATGATTCTGTATATATTATATACCATCCAATTATATATTATTTTAATATCAAAAGAATGATATTGTCACTCGTGCGTAAGTACGGACTACCGTCTCCACGAACGCGATAAGATTCATTCTCTATCGTATCCATTCAAGTATAATTATCATTTAATGATTTAAAAATAATGTTTAAGGACTTGATATAATTCTGGATATGAATAATATACAACCTATCCATGACAAACAAGGCTTACGTAACAAAACATATAAAAGAAAACGTGTAAGTTAACACCCGAAACGACGATAATTCTATGATATTATTAACAAAGCAATGTTAAAAGATAATATATGATATCATATTAAGGTATATGATTCATGAATAATTTAATAACAATTATTTCAACATTATAGAGGAGTTTAACCTACCCCCATCCAATGAAAATTACAACGTAAGGAGTTTTTTATCTCACTCTTAATTCTGTGAGAATTCCATTGTTCACCACTTATTTATTACATGTGGTGTGTGTACTACCCATGTTTGTATTCATTGAGTAATATAATTTAATTCATGTATATTTACATCATCATTGTGTGATCCTTCTTTCATGGGAGTATGTTTTGTATGTTACCAAATCAATAAGGGAATTTCAAATTTCAATTTCCACTCATTCGGCTTTACACATACTTCATTGATTATTTACTCCAAGATTATGTGTGGAATCACTATTCATTTTATTATGTCATTATTTCCACTCCCCTTTTGTGGATATAATATTATACACATAATAACTCCATTGATAAATTCCCAAGTCATCGGAATGAACTTGATAAGAGTAATTTTTACTCAATCACGATTTATTGAGATAAACATCCAATTCATTGGTGTTGTTTTTACTAGAATATGTGTGAATGCCCCTTGATTGTTTTACACTGAATATCCAATCATATTTAGTGTATTTATATTTTTGACACATAATTATGTCATTGATTTATCCTTAACCTAAGGATACGGCCTTTATGAGAGATTTCATCTCAATTTACATTCCATTGAGACTTCTTTGTTGTTATACACCAAATCACATTTATGTGGTGTATATAATGTACTTTGACATAGTATATCATGACTCCCTTTATTCTCATGATATTACAATGTTTTTATTATATTAATTATTTTTATTCAAGTGTCTCTATTTTGGTTAGAAACTCTAACTAAAATACATTTTTAAGTGTTTTAAAGATTTATTATTCTAAATCTTTCTCATTAATTTCCATGTTTTAAAAATGGTTTTAAGGATTTATTTATATGGAAATTAAAGTTTCCAAATCAAAATTACTTTTAAAAGTCTCAAATTGGTATGGGACACTTTGATTCAAAAATCTATTTTAAATGACTTCTTGACAAATAATGTGACTTTTAAATGTTTTCAAGAAAAAGGGGGATATTTCTCTCTAATAGTTTTGATGATTATTTTCATCTATGTCAATAATCCTTCATCATTCTCGATTGAGGTTATTATGATACAATACAATCTTCTATATTTTATCAAATGAGTTTTTTTGGACTTTGGATGTGCTATTTTTATACCATTCACAGTTTGTGGATAAAGTATTCACATTTCGTATGCTAGTTTTAATACAAATGTTTATGTTATGTTTAAAACTTTTCATATGAGGAATGCATTGGACTTAGTAAGTGACGGGTGGAGCCCGCTATAGCTCCTTGATGCATCGGTAGGTCTCATGAGACAAACTCGTGTCTTGGCACAAGGTCGTGGAAAAATCTTATCTGTAGTCTTGGCACGAGGCCTTGGCTATGTGGTTAAGATAGTCTGGCATTATGCATTCCATCATTATGAAAGTGGTTATTGATATTTAATGTCATCATTTGACTAGTATAATATCCATGTGAGTATGTAAATGGAGTTATTTTATTTTATCTTTTCCATTTTATGCTGAAGTTCAAGTTTAAAAGGATTTCATTTTAGTTCTAAACTACCTTAAGTGTTTATGCTTATCTTTGAAAGCTTCTTTTATAATGTTATCCTTACTGAGCATCTGATCTCACCCCTTTCAATGTTTTATTTTTCCCAGGATTATGAAGATGTAATTTATGAATGACCAGCAGGGATAGTATGAGGGGATATGAAGACAAGAGGTTGTTGTAGTTTTTTTACCTTATGATGTAATGTACGACTTATGAATATATCTAGTCTTTCCAAGACTACTAAACTAATCGGTCTTTCGAGACTTGGACCTTTTGTGATCATGCCAATGTTATGTAATAATTCACTGACTCTGGATATCTAGGGTAGGGGCGTTACATCAGTTGCTGAGGATGGAAAGTTACATTTTATATTTAGTATAAACATATGATTATATTTTTGTGAGTGGATAAACCCAAAAATTTAAAGGTAATTACTTCCATTTTGTGGGTTATACTACCTCTTTATATAGGATATTTATCTCAAATGGTAGGGGTAACTCAAAATTGATGATACACCTATTATTCATGAATATTTTAATGTATTTCACGATGAATTTCCAAGTCTTCCCCTAAATTTTTATGATGAGTTTTCAATAGATCTCATACTAAGATCTCCGCCTATTTAAAATTTTTCTATAGAATGGTCCCTGTTGAGTTATAGTAATTGAAGAAGTAACTCTTGGTAATCATGGCAAGGCATTCATATTCCCCAGTGCATCACCATGGGGTGCACATGTTCTTTTTTATACAAGGAATATGGTTCAATATTTCTTTTCATTTATTGTCGATAACTTGACAATATCCCTACTAGGAACAAGTATCATCTACCCTATATTGATGACTTGTTTGATCAAATTCGTAGTGTTAAATACTATTATAGGATTGAACTTTGTTATTTATATCATAAATTAAAGTTAAATAAGGACATATACCCAGTACATTCTTCCATTCAATTTATTTTCATTAAGAATTTATATTAATTCTATTTAGACATAAAAATTCACCCACTATTTTTATGGATCTAAAGAATAAAGTCTCTATAGATCACCTTTATTTGTTTTTTGTAGTCTTTATAGATGATATTATTATATATTCAAAGATAATTTAATACCACAAATATTAATTGAGGATTTTTTTAGGGCGTTGAGGAGGGAATTGTTATATTTCAAATGAATAAGGTGATAATTATGGCGACAAATATTTTTATTCTTGGTTCATATAATCTCATGCAAGGGTAAGTCAATAGATCCTTCCAAGAGGAAAGTAAATAACCACTACAAAATACCAACCATTCTAAATGATATATATAATTTTCTTTGTTTGGATAGATATTATAAATGATTTCTATGTAATTTCTAAAATATATGTAATCCAATAAACAAATTGACACATATTGGATCTATGTTCTTTTGGAAAGATATATGTTAGGAAAATATCAAGGAGAAAAATATAATGTTGTTCAGTTAAACAATGATTAAACTACACTATATTAGAGAATGGTTTTTGATTTATTCTGATCTATAAAATAAGTTATTATTATTCATCATCATGAATAATTATATACCGATAATATATGACTTGTGTGAATTTTTAATTCATGATCAAATTTACCCATATCATCTAGCATGAGTAATTATTTCATTAAAGATATAGAGGCCTAAATTTTATGGGGAAATATGTGGTATATATAATAATAATAAAATTTTTAAGTATTTATTCATGATTAAATAGTTTAATATGTTACAAAGGAGACGGTTGGAGTTGATTAAATATTGTGACTATTTAATAATGTATAGTCCCATGAAGTTGAACAAGTGGTTGATGCTCTATGTCAGAATGATCCTGCTAGTTTTCAATGATTAGGATTGAATAAGATCCAATATTTATGGATTTTAAGAATATGTATCTTGAAATATTGAGGAAGGGGTACATATCATATCATTTTCAATTTAATGTCAAATAGTCCATCTATGTGAGGATTAAATTGTGGGAAAGGAATATTTGAAACTGTGCAATTAGTTGTTAAATGATAATACATTAATCCATTATTATTATGGAATGATAACGTTCAGAATTAAATTATATGTATAATCAATACAATATCTAAAGGATATGTGGGAAGAATTTCATTGTTCATCATTATTTATTCATCTTAGAATTATAATTATGTATATAGTTTTGAATGATTATTTCTGATGGGATAACATGAAAAGGGATATTATAACATATATATATTTATACCTAGTTTGATAGAAAATTAAGTCTAAAAGGGGGAGTTTTAATTGGATGTTACAAAAATTACCTACTGTATAATAGAAATTGAAAAACATTACCATGAATTTCTTCATCATACTCCCTAAAATATAAAAAGATCAATGTTATTTAATTGTATTTGATATCTATATGAAATCATACCATTTCATTGAAATTGGAGAATAATTATATATTTATGATCTTCACAGGATATAAATTAAGGTTGTTTTAATGTCTCATGCATAACCAATTCTACTATAGATAATCATGATCTATGGTTTCCATCAATGTTTTGAATAATTCATCAGTTATAATTGAATATGGAGATAAACATTAGAACTATATATCATACTAAAATATAATGAAAGTCTGAAAGGTCTATAGAAAACTTATAAGATATCATAATATCATTTTTATGGATTTTAAAGGTTTGTGTGATTAGCACCTTCCCTTTGGGTAATTGTCTTAAAATAATAGCTTCCACATGAGCATTTAAATGGCTCCTTATAAATCCCTCTATGGAAGAAAGTGAATAACTAAAATATGTATAGATAAAGTTGTGTAATGAATTTTATTGGTACCTGATCTAAATAAGGAAATGAGATAGAAGGTTATATCAATTCAATAGCACGTTAGGGATGCTTAGAGTAGATAAAATGTTTTGATGAAAATTGTTAGAGAGAGAAGCAGTTCAATGTTAATGCTAAGGTGATTCTATGAATATCTCCTTAGAATAAGGCTTTCAGATTTAGAAATTAGAGAAATTATATATGTATATATATTGATCCCATGTAAATTATAGATTATATTGGGACACTTTCATATCAAATAACACTTCTAATAAATCTCTCCCGGGTTCACGATGTCATCCATGTATATCTCTTGGGGAAGTATATACTAGATCCTAGACATGTATAGAACCTAGAGGTCATACCATTATAGAATGATATCTCTTATTTGGAACAACCAATATAGATTCTATATTGATGAGATATATTTTTTGAAATAAAAAACTCACCCCGGTCAATGTTTTGGGGCAAGCCAATAAATTTGAGGAATAATTATAACAACCCAAAGATTTGATAAGTATACGAATCCATTGTTTTTTGTATTACAGTGGTTTAGTTTTCATTTTTCAACTATTATAAAGGGGTATAATATAACACCACCTTATTTTATGATATTTTTCTTTTAATAAAATTTTTATTTATTTGATAGAAAACTTTATATGCAACGCCAAGTTTAAATGAACCCTGATATGCTATTTAATTATTATAATTTAACTGTGATTGTTATAAACTAGTAGTTAAATAATCCATATAAATAGTAATATCAAAATTATATAAATTATGTTTCAAAGTTTTATATAATTAAAATTTATTCATTAATTATATTTTCTTAATTTTCAATAATGTCGTGTTTTGGCATCAAAAAAATGTTTTCATCAAAAATAATTTTTGTTTACTTTTTGGAAAAGATATTATATTTAATTTATATCATTAATATAATTTTTTTTCATTAAATGATTTTCGTTTTTGAAATAATTATGTCAATATTAACATAGTGAAAATATTTTTAATTTTTTTGAAAATGTGGATTTTTTTGAGTAGCAGATTATATTTATTTTTATAAAAAATATATATTTTATTTTATCGCATTTCCAATGTAAAATCCTTTTTTTATTGGTTTTAAAAAAATTATTTAATTCTTATTATCGATAATTCAATCAAATTCATTGAAATTGAAGTTGCAAAAAAAATTTGTATAAAAACTTTTTTATTTTTAAAAATACATTTGTTAAGAAACTGTTTTCCATTGGGCTTTACAGGTTTGTTTTTAAATTAATTTCATCCCATTGTTTAAATTTAATTTCCAAAAATTTATCCCTATATTTTTCTATTTCATTTCCAAATTTAATAGTCATTGCACTTTGATTTTTTTATTATGAATATTAACTTGAGTGAAAACATAAATTACCCTAGTAAATATTATAACTAGTTAAAAGGGTTAAAACTAATATGATAATAGTTTAAATAGATTGAAAAACTTTTATAAATCATATTTAATGGTCATATTGAGACCCTATATAATATAATATTATATTATGATTAATTTTGAATCATTTTTCTTATTAAATACATTAATATATTTTAATCTTTTAAAAGATTCAAAATGTCTCCTCTCTCTCAATTATAAATGGAACCCCCCTCTCCTATATTTTCCACGCATAAATAGAATATTATATAATAAAATAACTACCTAAATACTTTACTAAAATCTATAAACATATTCTATATGTCCTGGTTAGATTAGAATATAGTCCTTTCATGGATTAATGTGTAATCCATGGGAGGATTCTCAAAAAAGGGGTATAACTACTAACAAAATACTTTATGTTTAGTTTATTCTTCCACCACATCTAAAATTATTGTATCCATCATAACATTGTTACTCAAATATCATAAAAGTAAATATATTTTATTATTATTATTTTACAACCACTTTCCACCTTCTTTCCATCAAATTGGAAATTAATGTATCGCTCATCCGTACATATTCACTACCGCCTCTATAACGACCCCAACATTTATTAAGGAAAATTACGCTTGATCTAATTAAATGTATTATTATGTAAAATGGTTATATAAAATATGAACTTCCATGTTTTTATGTTTTTTTATTTCAAAAAACTGTTAAGAATTATGACTGTTTCTAATATATTATTTGAATAGTGATCACAAGATTAGTATAAATATAGGGCTACAATGAATTCAATTAACTCAGAAAAAAAGTGATAGCCTCATTCAGTAAAATTTCTCTATATTATTTCCATTTATGAAATCTCGGAAAGGAGTTGCTGTTATTGGGATTCTATCTTGACCAAGCCCAAGCTGACATTCAACACATTTCGCTTGACCAGAACTGCCTACGGGAGATGTGAATGTTAATAGATATTACCTCCCCAGCGATGTTATCTAAGCATCCCCTGGAGTCAGTCAGTATCATACACCTTAACCTTTAGTATTATGCGAGTTTTATAGGGTTTTATGTAACAAGACACTAGAACTATGATTATGTGCATTATGTTTTCTATAGAATAAATAATATACATTCATTTTATTATTGTTACATTGTAAATATTTTTTAAAGCACAAATATTAATTATTTAGTTTATATTCAATTAAAAATATATTTTGATGAATTAATGGTTTTCTTATTTAAATAATATTTTAATAAAATATTATTAATGAATTACTTTTCCTAAATATAAATGACCATATAATTTTTTGGAATACAATTTTAATTTTTATTAAGGTTTGAATGATGTTTTTGTCAAATTCCATGAAATCTCAATAAATGTTGGTTTTTAATTTAAAATTTAAAAATTCACATATTTATAAAATAATTTATATTAAATAAATATTATTTTTGGAATTAAGAAATTGAAATTATCTAATGGTGATTTTTTCATAATTTTATGAGACAGTTGAATTTTTTGGTAAAAATTAAATACTGTTTAATTATATAATGTGTTTTAAAACATTATAATGTCCCAATAGTGATGTAACAAAATACTACAAATGGGATGTTTGGACAATATATTTTTTAGGATTAAAATAATATGAATTTATGTTTTCTTAATTTACTTTACAATGCTTTAGTAGACCATCCAAAACTTATAAAAAATTAACATTTTAAAATGATTTTCTTAAGAGTGTGACTCACCTCAACATAATCCAGCCTAAAAATTTAATAATTTTGGATATTGGCCTTATAAAATAATTTTTTCCACTCCCCATTGTCGAAAAACATGGCTAACAACAATTTTATGGTTTGTGGTTTTGATTAGTTTAATGGGTAGTGTCCAAAACCTAAATAATAAATAATTCCCTCTCCTTTCCTATATAAACCCACCCACACTCCCACTTTTATTCCCTTAAAATCTTTGGAGATGGAAAAAACATTGCCCTACTCTCTCTAGAATACTCCCAAGGTTCCCCAATCTCCGAATAAACCTATCTCATACCACTCCCAAGCCTTTGGGATTACACTTCCAAGTAAGAGATTTCTTTCTTTCTCATTTTTTTCCATGTTTATTTACATTGTTATACCCATTTATTTTCAATTAATGAAATTTGGGTATTATTTTCCACCTTCTACAGACCTCCATACTTATAATTTAATGATGAGAGACCTCTTTATCTTCCATTAATTCTTCCCATGTACACTCGTTACCATTCCAAAATTCCGTATGGGATTTCTTCATTTCTAATTTATGTCCAAATTTCTTTATGTTATTATACTCTTTATATTCAATGAAAATTTTTAGGTTATGTTTTGTAACCTATCCCATAATTCCATACTTATGTTTTAAGGATGATATACCTCTTTATCTCTCATTAATTCATCTCATGAACACCTGTTACTATATATTTAATTTAGATATGATGATACACCCCTTTGTCTCTCATCAAACATATTTATGAATTCTTATGTCATGTCGTTATGCTGCCTAATTTGTACTGCGATTTTCCAAGCCATCGTCATTGTGTAGTGAATACCATTTCCATTTATCTATCATGGGTATTAAACTATATACACATTGACTAATTTATTAGGTATTTTTATATATGAATTACACATTATTTAATCATGGAATAAATTATTATGTTAATTAATCCATGTTATATGATCAATGTGGTACACTAATGCATGAAATGAAATGATTAAGAAGGGTACACCCTGATAGCACTCCAATGCATTGGGTAAAGATTAGTATCATGATACATCAAGTTAAATGATGGTATAATAATGATAATTCAAGTTCAATTAGTTTTTACTCATGCTCCATGTGCAATGTTCCTTGTTTCATGCTAATAACATGTTAAATATTGTTGCCACATTTCAATGTTATGATAATCATGTTATATCATGCCTTTATGTAAATTTTTCTCTTGTTATCCATTGATATGTCTATTACCTAAAATTTATTGTATTTTGATGTTTTTACTTTTTTACTCTATTACTGGGCTTTATAGCTTACCCTTTTCTTATGCATGTCCTCAAGATATCCCATGCAATGCTAAGTGTAAAGGAATTTTGTGTTCATGTAAAAGATGTTTCCAATAAATATGGTGTGTTTTATATTATAATTTTTTATGTAATGTTCCAAATTTCCCAATACATAATAACTTTTGATCCTCAGAGTTTTCTTAATTTCAATTTTATGTAATAAATCAGATTTATGTGTGTAATAAAGAGTATTTTTGTTATAGTTGGTATCATAAGATAGTTTTAGTTATTTTTGGGATTAGTATTACAAAGGCCTAGTGAAATCCTTTGGGATTGGAATAAGTATAATAAAATTGTCCCTAAATTTTATTGTGTATTGAGTAACTGGTTTATCCAAAAAATGCATCCATGTTTGTATACGAGCATGTAGAGGTTTCTCTAGCACAGATGTATCTAGGGGTAGAACCTTAAAATATCTCTTTGAGATAGAATCAAATGGGAACTAGTGCACATCAACATGCCATGTTTCACTCTTGGATACAACACTCTTGAAGGATATTATTTGGTAAATTCACAAGATTATTATTAACCATTATTGAGGGAATAAAAATTTCCCCTAAGAATATATGTTGGGAACTAGATCATTGATAACATAGATTAAAACCAATAAATTCATATGTTAAGAAAAAAAATAATTATTAAGTATTCAGTTTCTATATTTGGATTACCCTTTATGTTTTAACCCTAACTTTCCTTTCATTCCAGATAATGTCTAGTAATAGGAGGACTCGAGTTAACAACCAATGTGAAGATCAATGTGCTGACTAAACTAATGAGATTCCCAATCTGGTGGGAGTGGGAATCACAAGAATTGTCATGATACTCTCTTAGTTAACTCTAGTTTTGAATAAATACAGTGGTCAAGAGGACTGTTCAACCCCCCCAAAGAAGAAATAAGTCACAATCGAGAGCTTCATTAGAAAAATTCCTCCTACCTTTAATGGATCATCTGATCCCTCAATTTCCAAATAATGGATCAACTCTAATGAAAATATCTTATTTATCCTTCAATTTTTTGAACAAAGGAAGGTTCTTCTAGCTGCTTATCGTATGGAGGGTGAAGAAGATCAATGGAGGACATTGTTTAAAAATAGCATGTTTGAGGAGGTTATTGAGGTGTCGGAATAGATGGAATTCCCAGAATTGTTTTTTGATAAATATGTTCCTCACACCATCTAACTTAATATGGAAAGGGATTTCCCTGAACTCAATAAAAAAAGACAATGAATCCATTAGAGAATATGAGTAAAACTTTACAAGGATTTCATGATATTCCTTCAGCTTTTTCGTTAACCTTGAATTCATGGTCGACCACTTCTTTGGTGGGCTAAAACCTAGCCAACGGAAATCCCTAGAGATCCTTGACTTCGATAGATATTAGTAAATTGATCTATGTTCCCTCCACGTTGAAATAATGATCGGCTAATCTCAGGGGTATCATAGGGATAAGTAGATTAAGGTGTTATTTAATTCTAGTAGTTTCATGGATAAATGCAATGGTGTTAATAAACACTAGCACCCTAGCTACCAAAGGTGCGAAAAGAAGAAACATGAAAATTTCCTAAAGGGGATGAGCAAATGATTTTGGTGTGGAAGAGAAGGGAACTAGGACATTAACAGTCGAAAAAAAATCTCATGGTTGCGATAGAGATGATGATTGATCCATTTGACCCTCCATGTTTTTTTCAATACTTCAACTGAAAATAACCATGGATATTGGAAAACTAGTTCACTAAGCCAAGGGTTTTTTCAAGGCAACCAATAACCTCCAAGGTAGTATGGGTGAGATTTTTCCAACACTACCATCGAAGTGAATCCGGAAAATGAAGTGGTGATAGGTACTCTAGTTATTCTTTCAATAATATCAAACATACTTTTTGATTTTGGTTTTATGCATTCTTTTATATCTCGAAAGTTTAGTAGAACAATCCCAAAACCGCCGCAAATAATGGATGTTAAGATATCGGTGAAAATGAATAATTGTTAAATCATTGCATCCCATGAATATAACTCATCCCTTGTCATAATTTTTGGATTGAACATCCCGAAGAACCTCTTCATACTCCCTCTGGTATAATTTTATGAAATTATTGTCCAGGATTAGCATTCCCTATATATATCCAACATAAATTTTCATGAGAGGGAAATCACTCTCTATATTGTGAATCAACACCTGATTCTATACAAGTGAAAGGAGGATGATGAATATTAATTAGTAACATCGTCTCAATCATGGATATTACATCCATATGAGAACAAGTATCTTACTCAGATTATTTATTCTTAGGAAGTAACCATCCTTGACGAAAAGCCTATTGTGAAAGAATTCACTAAAGTTTTTCATGAGGAATTTTCTAGCCTTCCACCAAGAATAGACGTTGAATTCCAAATTGAACATATACATGGAGAATTTCCCATATCCGGAACATAGTATAGAAATTTCTATTTTGGATCTTGAAGAGCTAAAAAACAATTATACGATAATATGGATAAAGGTTTTATATGCCCAAGTTCGTCACCATTGGGGGAAACAATCCTCTTCGTCAAAAAGAATGATAGGTCAATGTGCCTTTACATTTATTATCGTGAGCTCAATGAAATCATGATAAAGAACATGTATCCTTTTCCCTGAATTGATGACTTGTTTGATCAGCTACGTGGAGAAAAATACTTCTCCATGGTGGATTTGTTGTTGGGATATTACCAAGTAAGGGTAAAGAAGGGGGATATATCAAATATTTATTTTTATAAAAGGTACAGAAACTATGAATTCATATTAAGGCCTTTTAGACTTACTAATTCTCCAGCAATGTTCATGGAATTCATGAATAGAGTCATTAAATATTACCTCGAAAAATTTGTGGTAGTCTTTATATAGGATATTCTAAAATACTCTAAAACCAAGGATGAGAATGAGGAGCATCTAGGAATTGTACTAGGGACCTTTTAAAAAGAGAAGCTCTATGAAAAGTATAGCAAGTGTGAGTTCTCGTTGAAAGAAGTCTCATTATTGGGTCATATCATTACATGTAATGGTATATCTATAGATCCCTCCAAGACAACTTCAATAGAGGAATGGTTGATGCTAACATCAGTGACTGATATTCATTACTTCCTAGGGTCAGCTAAATATTATCGCTGATTTGTGAGAAATTTATCATGATTTTCCAACACCCTTATAAGGCTAACTCAAAAGGGAGTAAAGTTTAAATAGATTGATTAATGTGAAAAGAGATTCATGGAGTTGAAAAGGAGGATCATCACATTTACCATTCTCAAACTATCCAAAATTGGAGAACATTTATGGTATTTGGTGATGCTTTAATAAAGGGAATGGGTTGTTTGTTGATGAAAAATGAAAAAACACATTGCCTATGCTTCATAAAAATTGAATGTTCATGAGAACAAATCTCCAACACATGATACAAAGTTGGCTGTAGTGATCTTCGCTTTGAAAATTTTGTGGCATTACCTCTTTGGGAGAAGTGTGAAATATATAAGGATCACAAAAGCCTCTAGTATATATTCACACAGAAAGTGTTGAATATGCGCCAATGAAGATGGCTAGTTTTGATCAAAGACTATGACTACTTAATCCATTACTACCATGGGAAAGTGAACAAGGTGGTAGATGCTCTAAGTAGAATGGACCTAGTGATTTTTTCATTGTTGAGAGTTGAAAAGGATCCGATAATCTTATATTTGATGAAGATAGACATGGGAATCCTAAATAAGGGGTCATCATAAATCCTTTCACAAATGATTTCACAACCATATCTTTTTGAATGATTATAGGATGATTAAAATGATGATGTGGGAATTCAAAAGAAAGTGAAAGATATTAAAAAGGGAAATCCTTGGAGATCAATTTAAATGAAGAAGGAATTGTGAGATTTGGGACATGACTATGTGTTCTATAAAAGTCAGAGCTAAAGAATGAACTTTTGGATGATGAACATAGTTGGAATTTCACCATTCACCTAGGAAACACAAAAATGTATCCAGATGTCAGATATCATTATTAGTGGGATAACATGAGGAAGGTGATCATTGAGTATACGTCAAAGTGAAAGGTATGTTAGTATGTGATGGTTGAGAAGCAGAAGTTCAAGGGAATAATTCAACCCTTGCCCATACCAACATGGATATGGGATAAAATCACCTTGTAATTTTCCATCAGACATGCTCAGACATCCAAATGAAACAATAATATCTAGGTTTTTGTCGATCGTCTTAGAAAGACTGCATACCGCATTTCAATTTGAGAGTATTTCTCATTGGATCAACTAGCACAGATATATATTAGAGAAGTGGTAAGACTGTATGGAGTACCACAATCAATTTTATCTAATCGAGATCCAAGATTCACCTCTAATTTTTGTAAGAGTCTTCAACATGCTCTAAATACTGAGCTGAACACTTGTACGGATTATCATCTTCAAAATAATGGCCAATCTAATCGGACTCTCCAAACACATTAAGACGTGTTTAGAACATTCTCAATGAACATAAAAGGAGGATGAGATCAACATCTTCATTTGGTTGATTTATCCTATAATAAAAGTTTCCAATAAAGCATCCAAATGGCTCCTTATCAAGCCCTTTAGGGGAAGAGGTGCAGAACACTGACATGTTGGGATGATATTGGGGAGAAACAAATCATAGGTCCTGAAATGGTCAATGAAATGGTGGAGAATGTTAAGACCATCCAGCAGCACATTAAAGCTTCTCAGATTCAACAAGAGTTATGTTGATAATCAACAACGTGACTTATAGTTTGATATCAGAGACATGGTATTTCTCTGTATATCACCATTGAAGAGAGTTATGAGATTTGGGAAGAAAAAAATGATTATTCAATGGAACATTGGACCTTTTGAGATCCTTGATCATATTAGAGCAGTGGATGATTTACTATCACTCCCACCAAACCTATCTTAAGTACATAATGTATTTCATGTATCACTCTTGAGGAAGTACATACCTAACCCATCACATGTACTCAATACAGAGGTGGTACCATTAGAGAATTACCTCTCATATGAATAAAATTTGATAAAATCCTTGATCATAGGGAAAAAGTTATACAAAATAAGACAACTCCCCTTGTCAAGGTGTTGCGGAGAAACCACAAGTTTGAAGAAGCAACATCAGAATAAAATTAAGTGATGATGAAAATTTACCCTAATCCGTTTTCTTGTGGGAAAAATAAATTTCAAGGGAAAATTTTCATAAGGGGGGAAGATTGTAATGACCCAAAATTTTATTAATGAAAATTCCTTTTAATATAATTAAATTTATTTTTATGAAAAATGGTTATATGAATTATGAACTTCCTTGGTTTTATGGTTTGGGATATAAATATACCATTATGAATTATGACCTTTTTTAATATAGTCGTCGAATAGTGATCACATGATTTGTATGAATATTGGGATTTAACCAATACAATTAACCTCGAAAAAGGAAATGAGGGCCTCATCCAATAAAATTGCTCTATACGAAGCCAATTTTGGGAGATCGAAATGGAGGTGGCATCATTGAATTCACTCGTGACCAATCCCAAGCAGAGATTCAACACAATATACTTAAGCGGCACCACCTATGGGAGAAGTGGAAGTTAATAGATATTACCACCCGAGCGATGTTATCTGAGCCTCCCCAAGAGTCTGTCAAAATCGCAAACTTTACCCTTTAGTCTTATGTGGGTGTTATAAGGGGATATGTAACAAGACCCTTGCACTATGATTATGTGCATTATTTTTTCTATAAAATAAAGAATATACATTCATTTTATTATTATTACTTTGTAAATAGTTTTTAAAGCACAAATTGTATTTTTTTACAGTAATATTCAATTAATAAATATATTTTTATGAATGAATAGATTTTTTAATTAAATAATATTTTAAAAATATATTATTACTAAATTTATTTTTATTAAATATAAATGATTTAATATTTTTTATGAATACAATTTTAATTTTTATTAATGTTCGAATGTAGTTTTTGTGAAAACCCATGAATATTCGATAAATATCTATTTTTTAAAGTAAAATTACAATATATTGAAAATTATTTAGATAAAATGAATATTATTTGTGTAATAAAGATTTTAAAATAATCCAATGGTTAATTTTTTATAATTTTCTAAGACGATCGAATTTTTGGGTAAAATTTAAATATCGTTTTGTTTTGGGACATCATAATGACCCAACAGTTATGTGATAAAATAATATAAATGGGATTTTTGCCTAATATTTTTTTTAAAATTAATATAAATTTATTTTAGGTTTGTTTGATTTATTTTACAAATCATTAGTGGACCCTCCAAGACATATAACACGTGTTTACTTTTAAAAATGATTTCCTTGAGAGTGTGAATCACCTCCACATAAGAAAGTATAATATTTTAATATGTTCGTCCACTGGCATTATAAAATAATTTTTCTCACACACCCTTGGAAAAAATCATGGGAAAAAACCCTAGAATGGTTTTTGGTTTGGATTAGTTTAATGTGTAATGTCCAAAACCTAAATAATAAAGAATTGCCTCTCATTTTCTATATAAACCCATCCAATCTCCCACTTCTCTTCCCTAAAAACATTTAGAGATTGACCATACTCTTCCCTTGTCTATCTATAATACTTCCAAGGCACCCCAAGCTCCAAGAAAACCTCTCTTAATCCCCTCCCAAGCCTTTTGTATCACACTTCCATGTAAGGGATTTCTTCCATTCACATTTTTCCATATTTCATTAAATTGTTGTACCCATTTATTTTCAATGAAAAATTTTGGGATATGATTTCTCACCTTCCCTGTACTTCCATCCTTATATTTTAATGATGAGTGAACTTTTTCTCTCTCATTAATGTCTCCCATGTACACCTGTTACCATGATGAAATTTAGTAAAGTATTTCTTCCTTTCTCATTTTGGTCCAAATTTCATTATATTGTTATAACCTTTTATTTTAAATTAAAAATGTTGGAGTGTGGTTTCCAACCACCCCCAGAATTCACTCCTTATTTTTGAATAATGAGATACCACTTTCTCTCTCATTAATTCCTCCCATGTACACTTGTTATCATGCTGAAATCTCGTAAGGAATTTCTCTCTTCAAATTTACATTCTAGAAATTGTTTTTGTATTATGAATCTAAATTACATTAAATATTTTGGGACATGTATATATATGACCCCTTACCTTACATTTAATTTATATTTGATGAGACACCACTTTCTCTTTAATCAACCATTTTTATGATTTCTTATGTCAAGACGTTATGATGCCGAAATGGCACCACGATTTTCCAAGCCAAAGTCATTATGTAGTGAATACCATGTCCATTTATCTATCAAAGGTTTTCAACTTTATTCAATTTTACATATTTAAATTATAGTTTCACGTATTAATTCTACATTACATTAATATGTATAAAATGATTATGTTTAATGAATCCATGTTATATGATTCATGTGGTACACTTATGTGTGAAATGAAATTATTAAGAAGGGTGTGCCCTGATAGCACTCCAATGCATTTGGTAAATATTAGTATGATTATAATTCAATTGAATTGAGTACTTAGTAAATCTAATTCAAGTGGAATAATGGTTTACTCATGATCCTTGTATCATGCTAATATCATGTTAAATCTTTTCCCCACATTCCCTTGTTATGATAATCTTGTTATATCATGCCTTTATGTTTATATTTCTCTTGTGCTCTATTAATATTATTGATTCATAAAATTTACTCTATTCATCATATTATTCCTTGTTTACTCCTTTACTAGTTTTTATAGATCACCCTTTTCTTATGTGTGTCCTCAGGTTATCTAATTTAATACTAAGTACGAAGGAATGTTGTGGTTATGTAAAATAAGTTTTCAATAAAGTTGTTGTGTTTTATTTAATAAGGTGTTATGTGATGTTCCTAATTTCCCAATACACTAGACCTATCAATCCTCAGAGTTGTCTTATGTGCATGTTTATGTAATAAATCACATTTATCTTTGAAATAAAGACCACAATTGTTATAACCGCCACATAACTATATGATTAATTTTCAGTCATAATATCTCAGGGATGTTATTTATGATGGATTTAATGTTAATATATTATATTTCTAACATAATAATTCTTATTTAATTATATTATCTTATCTATATTCTTATGATCCAATAATTTGAAATTTATAATATCATTAGTGCATATATGTGGACGACCACCTCCATTAAGAGATGTAACTTGTTTTTTATTTAAGATTTATATCGATAGTAATAAGGATATACTTAATGAGTATATATATTATTTTTTACATAATTATGATTATTTAATTGTTAATTATAGTTCAATTTTTTTCATCCATGGAATACAGTAAAAATCACTAGTGTGTATGTACAGACTACCGTCACCACGAAGTGATGCATTTCTTTTTTCACCACCACATATTTTGAATTTATATAAATTAAAATATAATTATTAAATATGATAATTATTTCCTTATTAATAATATATATATTATATAATCGTGACCAAGGTACATTTAATGAAACAATCCTCCCGAAACTTGCATGGAAAATAGACCAGTTTTCACCAACATGCCCCTTTAAAGGATAAATTGATAAAAAATCATAATTGGAAATTTAAAATGAATAGTAAATGGTATTTTATGAATTAATATGGTATCTTAATATATTTCTTGTTAATATATATTTATTATACATGGTCATTGAATTCATATTTATTAAAGTAACAGATTTGGGTTATAATCTCATTTCTTTTTAGAGATGCCTATGCTAAATTTTCATTGAACGAAATTATATGGATATTATCATTTAAACACTATTTATTTTCTTATCAATTGGTTATTAATGGAATTTTAACCTAATAAAAATATTTTCCTCTCATTTTACTTGTAATTGTTGAGAAAATGTTTTTGTGCAAGAATCATCATTGTTTCCTATTTGGTCAGGAATATTTTCCTTCCATATATATATTTTATCATCACAATGCTTTTAGTAATGTTTTTACTACATGATTATTATTTTTTAAATAAAATTTCAACCATGTTTTACATTATTTATTTTTAAATAATCTTATTATCGTTTTCCAAATAAAGTACTTTTTACCAATGGTGTGAATAGAATCTTTGTTTTAATGTCTACGTATCAAATAGATTTTCACATCATAAAAAATATTATTTTATTTGAACATATATTAAATGTTTCATTTATTCTATTATAATAACATTAATTTCATAATATTCTATAAATTTTTAGATATTAAATAATTTATTACAAAATGAAAAGGGCATTTTCATTAAGAAATGTTTCTGTAATCATTTAACGGTATTTCTACCTATAAAAATATATTTTGATGTTAATTATGATTCACTGGGGACATGATCTAATGATAATATTTTTATTCTTCCTCTCTGAGTAAATTTATTATTATGATGAAATTTTTATAAATCCTATTTTCTTTTCCATTGATTATGCTATAATGAAATTATCATTATTTTCACAACCTTGTGTAATATATATATATATAATGTATTGTGATTATGGGATGGTTTCTTCAGTTATTCCCTCCAATGAATTGGGAAATGTGATATTAATATCTAATTTGATGATGATGATAATAATGAACATGATAATGAATATAAATTTTCCATAAGTTTTCCTGATTATGATTTATTTTAGATATTCTCATAATATTATTTATATTCAGGATTATGAATTCTGATGTTGACATTTTGATGGGTGGGTATGATTTCTTCTAATTATGATCACAATATTAAGAGTGAATATGCTTGATAATACATACATTCACAAGACAATGAATGCATCTGATTATGATAACACATGCATATTCTATGAACCTTTAAGGATGATAACCATTTTCACACCCTTTTTAATCATGCCTTTGGAAATGAATTTATTTTGGAGTTTATGATCTACATTTATCAAGGTATGAATATTTTATGCTGATGATATTCTATTGAGTATGTAATCATAAATTATGATCTTATATAACTCTTTTATGATTTATGTTTCATATATTTACCATTATTGAGAAACTGAGCTAAACTTTTCTTGTCTTTTCCTTCCCTATATTTTGATGGAAGGATCTAAGTGTGATGGATCTAGAAGTGTATATTTTTTGAATGAATATGTTTGATATGGTGAATATTATACATAAATATGATGTTTATCTATCATGTCTCTATGTATAGAAAACGTTTATAGTTATCAGGAATGTTTATTTAAGAGATATATTGAATAATGAATGAAAATTTATAATAACTATTAAAATTATGCATGGGTCACTATATTATCCCCCCAAAAATAAATTATATCCTCACAATTTGATCTTGATCATACTAATTCAAGGGTTTAATATATAAAACTATTTTTTTTTTGAAAACCCACTTAATTAAATGGGTAAATACAATATCCTTTTGAAAATAAGTAAAGGGATATATGAAATTTGTATAGAATAACCCATCAATAGAATTCTAAATAGGAGAACATTCTTGGGAAGTGATAATATGTGTAAAGACCTGGAAATTTCAGGAAATTTTTTTCATAATTTCTTTGGAATTTTGAGAGTCTGTGGCTTTTGACGGAACCTGATTCCAAGACCTGGTGTGCATGGAATCTTTTTCTGAAGTTTATCTCGGGTACGTTCAGTGAACGAGCGAGCATGTATTTCTAACTTTTGAACCGTTGCTCGGAATCGAAATCCGAGGGCACCAATGAAATTGCAGCTCCAGTAATTGCTAAGAAACACCTTTTTCCAATGGGGTGTTTTCTTTGGAGGATTTGTTAAAAATGTGAAGAATAAAATTATAGTTGTTTTACAATTATAATGTTATTATACCACTAGTGGTTTAAGTGTTAAGGTAAAGGAATTTGGGAGGAAGTTGGGTTGGGGCCCCCATGATCCCCCACCTCCTTAAATTTCCTAACCCCCTATTAAACACCCCCTATAGCTTTAATGGGTAACTCATCCACTCTCTCCCCACTTAATGTGTACCAACCCATTTAGTTAATGTATTGAATTAATTTGGGTGTTTATAATTCTTTTGGAATTTTAAACCATTCACCCTCCTCTCTCTATTAAATATCCCAACCCATTTAATTAATAATTTTATTAATTTTTTTTGAGTGTCAAAAATTCTTTGAATTGTTTCATTCTTCATGGAAATGTTTTTAATAAAGGGGCCTTGTAAAATATATGGAAGAAATATTTTGGGTGGGGGAAAACCTTTGGAGAAATTGGAGGAGAGCTCCCTCCTTCCAACAAAGAACGTTCTTGATGAAGAACACCTCTGGTGGAGAACGCATAGTCACCAACGACGTGCCTTCTCTTCTTCTTCCTCTGCTTTAAGGGAGGAGATACCACAGCGGGGAACATCGCCATCGACGATGACTCTTCCTCCAATGCCAACGAAATCAGCACCAATCTACCATGACATCCGATCATCGAGACGCTTTCCTATTTCCACAGCACGACATTTTGCGATGACTTTACGAGGTAGAGGTTTGGTTTTGTGTTCTTGAATATTCTTTTTCCATCCATTGTAAAATTCTTTAGCCGCTTTCTATCGAATTAACGGGAGGGGGACAGACTGCACGAACACGGCCGACCCTCCTCCCCTTTGTTATTGTGTCTTGATGTGGATTGGAATGGAGGCAACATGGTGTTGTCGCACTGTACGAGAACGAGGGAATCACGGCCAGAGAGGGCCGCGGTGAAGAAGCACAGTGTCGTCACCCCACGCCGAAGTCGAAGAACCCACGGCCAAGGTCGGGCCGCGGGGGAGGGGCACGGCGCCGTCGCACCACACTAGAGCATCAAGAAGGGCCGCGACCGCGGCGGGCTACGGCGGAGGGGCACGGCGCCATCGCGCCGCACCAGTCGGGAAGGAGCCTCATCCTTTTGTCGTGGCAGTTCTGCAAGGGGGCCGGCTGGATCCACCAGCGTTCAAGGGAAACGGGACCCGCGAGGGGGTCCCGCGTTGGTGGCACAGGCCAGCCAACCGGGTCGGCCGTTTGGCGGGAAGGCTGGGAGTCGTAACCACCAGCGGCAGACTGGGTGTGTCAGCTACATCACTACCTATTGGCCAGCAGACACTACCAACAGAACCGGTAGAGGACACTTGTAGGCTTAGTTCCTTACATGTTTCAGCAACATATATCTCTCATGTTATGAGTCAATCCTGACTCACAGGTGGCTGAGGACTAGCTTGAGGAGGTGGTTGAGAGCCTTCTAGAGCTTATACAGCTTCGGCAAGATGACATGTCGGTAGCTGGGAATTCATCGTGGCATACCAAACCATTCCTGGTACTCGATGACTACGATGCGATCGGTGCATCAGGGATCGTACTTCTGAGTGAGGTGTGTCTAAAGTACACTTGATCCAACACTTCTTTCCCTATGGATTCCTACTTATACTAGGGTTCTAGAGAGAACCTTCATGGTTTATAATTATTTGGCTAAGTGGATGCATCCAGTTGAGGTTAGTAGTGGGAAGCAGGAAACTGGCGCCAGTCTCGGAGACTTGGGCCTGTAAAATGATTCAAGTATAGGAAGTGAAAAGGACAGATGAATCTGCAAGGCAGCAGACGTGGAAGTATATATAGGAGAGAAGTATGGGGCGGTGAACAAATTGACATGTTGTAACCACCCGCCTTTGTAATCCCATCTAGGCTCAGGGAGCTGGAGGGCAGGGGAAAGAGTAGTTACATGCGGTCAAGGAGTGCGACCAAAAGGGTCTTAGGATGTTTCGAAGTACATACTTTGTCTTCTTCTAGATGTCGTAACAACATACATCGATACAAATCATACCTTCCTTCCATGAATCTTTTCCCAGACCTAGAGTTTCTGGTTAAGCCGTTGACTTGACCCTCACATCTGGAGATAACTTTGGGATGAGACTCGATAATCATATGTACGCCGACAGTGTGATATGACCCTTGAGGCAAGAGTTTTAGTTGGAACATCTTGGTGGAAGCGTTGAGTCCTTACGATGTTAGTTTGAGTATGGACTGGGCAATCACGGTTCATACACAAATTGACGGTATAAGGCAAACATTGGGATGGGTTTCCCTTGGTTGGTGAAAAAGAAACCCCATGCAGCACAGTGTTAACTCTTTCTTAGGAGGGTGTATCTGATCACTCTTGTGTCGGCCAACCTTACCCTTCTTACTGTATGAGTTTTGAGTTTTAGTTCAAATAAGGAAATAGAGGCCTCTAGAGTTCGAGGATGGCGACCACGTTCTTATATGAGTCTCACCTAAACGAGGTTTATGTAGATGTAGCCGTGGTGGTGAGTTATCTCCAAGGTCCAATGGACCTTTCTAGGTCCTCAGCAGGGTAGGCAAGGTGCTTTACCACTTTACCTTTCCACCTCAGTTGCACTGGGTGTACGATGTCATCTATGTATCTCAGCTAAAAAAATACGTACATGACCCTTGACACATCATCGACCATAGGGAGTTGGACATCGATGACGGGGCGACATTCACAGAGGTTATAGTGGAGAACGAGGATCGACAGGAGCGGGTCCTACGTGGATAGTCGATTCCTCGGGTGTGCTTTTACTGGTAGCATGGGATCCTCCAGGAGAGCATATGGGAGCAGAAGTCTCAGTTGCATGCTCAGTACCAGTTTTGATTCCCTAGTTTGTGTTATAGCTTTATAGGGACGTAAATCCCTAAGTTGGGAGTAATTTAAAGACCTTGAAATTTCAAGAAAATTATTTTCTCAATTTCTTTGGAATTTTGCAAGTCTGTGGCTTCTGATGGCACCTGATTCTGAGACCCAGTGATCCCGAACTCTTTTTCCTAATTCTAGCTCAGGTATATTCAATGAACGAGCGAGTAGGTTTTTCTAACTTTTGAACCGGTGCTCGAAATCGAAATCTGAGGGCACCGATGAAACCGCAGTGCTGATAATTTCTTAGGAACACATTTTTCCAAAGGAGCGTTTTCTCAGAAGGAGTTGTTAAAAATGTGAAGAATAAGATTATAGTTGTTTTAAAATTATAATGTTATTATACCACTAGTAGTATAAGTGTTAATGGAAAGGAAGTTGTGAGGAAGTTGGGGTGGGGTCCACATGAGCCCCCTCCTCCTTAAATTTTCTAACCCCCCATTAAACACCCCCTCTAGCTTTAATGGGTAACTGATCCACTCTCTCCTCACTTAATGTGTGCCAACCCATTTAGTTAATGGCTTGAATTAATTTGGGTGTTTATAATTCTTTTGGAATTTTAAACCTTTAAACCTCCTCTCTCTATTAAATATGCCAACCCATATAGTTAATACTTTTGTTAATTATTTTGGAGTGTCAACAATTCTTTGAATTGTTTCATTCTTCATGGAAATGTTTTTATTAATGGGGCCTTGTAAAATATTTGGAAGAAATATTTTGGGTGGGTGATAACCTCTGGAGAAATTAGAGGAGAGCTCCCTCCTTCCAATGAAGAATGTTCTTGATGAAGAATGCCTCCGGTGGAGAACGCGTAGTCACCAATGACGTGCCTTATCTTCTTCTTCCTCTGCGTCAAGGGAGGAGATACCACCGAGGGGAACGTCACCATTGACTATGACTCTTCCTCTGACATCAATGAAATCGGCAGTGATCTACTATGACGTCTGATCATCTCGATTCTTGCCTCTTTCCGCATCACGACGTTGTGCGACGACTTTATGAGGTAGGGGTTTGGTTTTGTGTTCGTGAATATTCTTTTTCTGGCCATCGTTAAATTCTTTAGCCACTTACTATTGAATTAATTGGAGGGGGCTGGACCTTACGAACATGGCCGAACCTCGTCCCCTTTGTTTTTTTGTCTTGATTCGGATAGTAATGGAGCCAACGTAGTGTCTTTGCACTGCGCGGTAACGACGGAACCGACGGACAAGGTCGGGCCATGGTGGAGGGGAGAGGTGGCGTCGCACTGTTCCGGACCTTCACGAAGGGCCGCGGTAGGGGAGAGCCGAGGCAGAGGGTCGGGACGCCGTCACGCGGCGCCGGTCGGGAAGGAGCCGCGGCCCTTGGCCGCGGCGGAACAACATGAGGCGGCCGCCGACAAGCAAGATGAATCCACGGCCTTTGGTTGTGGCGGTTCTGCAAGGGGGGAGACCAGATCCACCGGCCGCTGGTGTTCAAGGGATATGGGACCCGTGAGGGGGTCCCGCGATGGCAGCACTGGCCGGGCAACCGGGCCGGCCGTTCGGTGCGGAGGTCGGGGGTCGTTACCCCCAGTGGAAGACTGGGCGGGCCCCCTCCAATTGGGGGGTCTCCATTTCGAGACAAGTGGGGCAGAGCCCCCCCCCCCCCTTCCGTGTGTGCTCCGCACACGGGTGCTACACCACGCGGACCGGCTGCACCGGGCCGGACCGCCCGCGCCGGGCCGGGCCGCCCGCGCTGGGCCGGACCCCCCGGGCTGGGCCGGGCCGCGCCAGATGGGCCAGGTTGCACCAGCTAGGCTGGGCCGCGCCCAAATGGGCCAGACCTGGACTTGGGTCAGGTCGACCTAGTTCGGGCTGACCTAGGGGGATTTGGGTCGGGTCGGTCCGGGCCCAAACCCCCCTAAAATCGGACAACCGCATTCAAAGGCCCATAACATGGGCTAAGAACCTCTGATTGACACATCGTTAGTTGCGATGAGATCCTTGAATCGAGGTACTCGTTTAAATAAATTACACTCAATGTTTAGGATAACTTTTTGTATGTCCGGGTTGGTTCGAACACGATACCAACCGGGCCCTCGGAGCAGAAATGCTTATACCTTGAACTCCGGACGTCTAATTGATGTGTCGTTGACTTTGTTTAATACCTCTCAGTGAGACGGTTCTTTTGGATTACTCTTCTTGAGGTTTGGATGCATTTGGAGTATAGTCGGGTTCATTTTGACTTAAAAACCATCCGGGCCCCTTGGGTGAAAAAAACCAATAACTCTCAGACCGGGCGTCCGATTGACATGATGTCTATCACGTTGAGTTCCTATTGTCGAGACCGAACATCTCTATACATCAACTCAAGTCTACGTGACAGTTGAGGTATCGACCCCCTGGCTCATGGAGCGGATCCTCCCGAAATGAGAGTGTTGTGTGCGGAAACCCTAGAGCTGGTTGCGACTGTGATGACGACGATGATTGTACTAGAATCCTCTGTGGGTTCGACGAGGACGACTACCGTACTAGGATCCTTCGTGAGTTTGACGAGGATTACTACCGTACTGGGATCCTCCACGGGTTCGACGAGGATGACTACTATACTGGGATACTCCCTGGGTTCGACGAGGATGACTACCGTACTGGGATCCTCCATGGGTTCGACGAGGACGACTATTGTACTGGGATCCTCTGTGGGTTCAACTACAGTGCTGGGATCCTCCTTGGGTTCGACGAAGATGACTACTATACTCGGATCCTCCGTGGGTTTGGTATCGATGACTACTAAACTTGAATCATATGTGGGTTCGGCAGAGGAGATGATTCATAGGTTACATCTAATCATCTCCACCCCTCTTCGTAAATGGATACCTGTGTGAGCTGAGTCTTGACTTTAAATCATTACCTTTGATGTGATAAACTTGATACCCTGTGTGGATTGGATTATGCTTTCCTGTGTGGATTGGGTTGTACTTTCTGGTGTGTATGAAGATTTTCTTTCCTGAGTGGACTGGATTGTACTAGAGCTCGTGAGTTGGAGCTGAACTGGAATTGATGACATAGGTATATGTATAGGCATATACCTAAGTAGTGTTGAATAATACTTTGTGATTGTATATTTTCTTTGTGGTTTATCCTTTGTGGACTAAGGGAGACTTTTGGGGGTCTCGGGGTCCCTACTGAGTATCATATACTCACTCCTGCACGGGCTTCTCCTGCACTACGTTGTGTTGGTTGCAGACGACAGACATCACTTCTAATGACCCAGAAATTTCAAGGGAAATATTTTCCAAAATTTTCTTTGGAATTTTACAAGAACGTAGTTTCTGACGGTGCCTAATTCTGAGGCCCGATGTGCCTGGAATCAATTTCCGAAGTTTGGATCGAGTACGTTCAGTGAACGAACGAGCGGGTTTTTCTAACTTTTGAACTGGTGCTCGGAATCGAATTCTGAGGCCACCGATGAAATCGCAGCGCCAGTTTTTGCTTAGAAATGCCTCTTTCGGAGTTGCGTTTGCTCGGTTGTGCTTTTTAATTTTTGGGGTTTAAGTTAAGAAATAAAATAAAGTTGTATGACAATTTCATTTTATTTCACTTAAAGCCACTTAAATACCACTTAAAAGCTGCTTAAGCTGGGTTGAAGCAGATAGGGTGCAATTCAAAATATCCTACCCACTTGGTAGGATATTTGTGAGGTGGGGCCCGCACGAGCCCCACCGTTTCTTTTCTTCTTAAGTAACGCACCCTCACCCCCTATTAAAAGAAGTCAACCGTGCGTTTTTCTGGTTAAAAAACACCCCAATTTAATTGGGCAGTTAAGTTTTACAATTAATTCTTCGAATTAATTGTTCGTTTCTTATCTTTTGTTTTTTCAAATTCTTAAGTTGATAATAAAATAAGTTGAGGACTTGTTTTATTTTTGTTGAGAGGTTTGTGTTTTGTAAAACCTTTGGGAGAGCAGAGGGAGAATTCTTCGTTCTTCGACGAAGAACGTGAAGAACGCGAAGAACGCGAAGAACGCGAAGAACGCGCCACCTCTGACGAAGAATGCTCGTTTTCCTTCCATGGAATTTCTCCCCTTCCGCAGCGAGACTCTTCAACGGATCTTCTTCTTCCCCTTCATCGTAAATGGATCGACGAACAAGCTCGGAAGCGGAATCGGGTAGCAAGTGACGACGGCTTCGCCTTCCCTCGATTCGGACGAACACCTACGTCCCCCTTCGACGTCGTCATCCTCGCGACGCCATCCTGCGATGAACCTCGAACAACGACGCCTCCATCTGATCGGCTTATACCCAAGGTAGGGGTTTGTATTCAATTATTTATATTTGTTCGTGAATACCAACTTGATGATGATCGTGGATCAAAACCATTTGTTATTGAATAACGCGAGGGGGTCACACCGCACAAACACGGCCGACCCTCCTCCTTATTTTCGTGTTGATTTCTTATGGTTGGTACGAGAAAGCGTGGTGCCATCACACCATGCGGTTTCATGCGGGAGATATGCGTGGTGCCGTCGCGCCGCACCGTGAAAGGAAGAACAAGCACGTGACACCGTCGCGCCGCGTCAATGAAACTCGAAGATATTCGCGGACGGTGTCGGGCCACGACAAAGGGGCGCGACGCCAGTACGCCGCGCCAGAGAACCGCGAAGACGACATGTTTCATTTTAATGTGCGGATTGATGGGTGGCGACGGAGCGGGCTGCGAAGGCGATTTGAGAGCCTCGCAGTGAAGGTCGGGTCCCGGGAGGACCACTGGCGAAGACCGCACACAAAAAGGACCACCGGAGCGCGTCCGGTGGCCCGTGGAAACTCCCGCCGGCGCGCCGCCGGCAAAACCCGCCGCGGCTTCAGCTGCGCGGAACCGGTGGAGGGACGCGGCCCAGCCGCCGCGTCCGGTTGACTCGGGGCGGCCCCATGAGGGGCCGCACTTCTCATCCGCGGGGGCAGCACGCCCCCCACCCTCGGCTCGGCCGTAGCCGCCGAGCCAACCCGCCGGTTCGGTCGTAGCCGCCGGGCCGACCCGCCGGTTCGGCCGGCTCGCGCCCAGGCCGGGACGGGCCGCGCGCCGGCCGGGCCGGTCCAGCTGGGTCGAACCCAGGTCTACACTGTTCGGGCCGACCCAGGGGGGGTCGGGCCGGGTCGGCCCGGGCCCAGACCCCCGTCTTCAGACCGTTTTTGGTCAAATGCCCGTAACTTGAGCTACGGGCCTCCAAACGACTCTCCGTCAGCAGCAACGCGATACTTGGATCGAGACGGTCGTTTCAGTTTATTGCACTCAAGGTTTCGGATTACTTTTGTGTTCGGCCGGGTTGGTTCGTACACGAAACCAACCAGACCCTCGGAGCGGAAACGCTCATATCTTGAGATACGGACGTCCGATTGACATGCCGTCAGCTTTGTTGAATTCATCTAAGTGAGACGGACCTTTTGGCTTACTCCGCTCGAGTTTTAGATACCGTCGGAGTGTGGTCGGGTTGGTTTTAACTTAAAAACCAACCGGGCCCCCGGAACGAGAAAGCCAATAACTTCCAGACCGAGCGTCCGATTGACACTCCGTCTGCTACGTTGCATTCCTGTTGACGATACGGAACTTTTGGCATCCTCTTCCTGAGTTTTGGATGCAGTTGGATAATGGCCGGGTTGGATCGCACAGAAATCTAGTCGGGCCCCTGGGACAGAAAAGCTGATACCTTTCTGACAGGACGTTCGTTTGACGAACCGTCAGCGGCGTTGGTGATATCGTTGAGAAACGGTCCCTATGAGTATACCCTATGAGTATTCGGGGTATAGTTGAGTTACGGCCGGATTGGTTCGCACACGAAACCAACCGGGCCCCTGGGACGAAAAGGCTAATACCTCACAGACCGGGCATCCGATTGACGTGCCGTCTGTTGCGTTGAGACCCCTATGACGAGGTCATACTTTGAGATACTTCTTTTCGGGACTTTGTGATACTTAGAGTATCGACCAGTAGCTCGTGGAGCGGACACTACCGGAGACGAGCGTGCGGAGTACGGAGACCGTGTAGCCGGCTGAGACCTGATGACTGCTTGACCGACTCGACTTGGAGTGAGTCGACTAGCCGAGTGGATGGAGCACCCGGTATTTGGTGACAGACCAATGGCGGACGGAGTGCCCGGTAGTTGGCCGCAGACCCGTGGTACTCGGCAGGAGGAGTACCTCTGTAGGCTATTGGGGGGAGCGCCCGGTATTTGGTAACAGACCCACAGCGGACGGAGCACCCAGTAGTTGGCCGCAGACATGCGGTACTCGATAGGAGGAGCACCTCAGTAGTCTTAGGTTAGTGAGCAGTACCTCGGAGTCGTGACAGGACCACTGTACAATCCAGAGACGGAGCTCTTCAGCAGTTACGGTTTCAATAATGAAAATCCTGGTTTGAGCTGAGACTTTTGACCATTGTGTTTACCTCATGATTGAGATGAGTCACTTGATAACTTAGGTATATGTATGGGCATATACGTGGGTAGTGGTTATCCGTTGATTTCACAATCCTTGTGTTTCCTCATGATTGAGACGGGTTACTTGATAACTTAGGTATATGTATGGGCTTATATCTAAGTAGAGGTTATCTGTTGAGATCTTCTTGTGGTTATCCTTGTTGGTTTAGTGAGACCTTGAGGGTCTCGGGGTCCCTATTGAGTATCGTTATACTCACCCCTGCACAGGCTATGCTCGCACCTCGTTGTTTTGGTTGCAGACGATTGGCAGTGCTGACGGAGGCCGAGTGTTCGAGGACTGGACGGTACCCGGAGGTGGACTACACGAAGAGTCAGTACCCAGAAGTGGACTACACGACGAGTCAGTACCCGGAGGTGGACTACACGACGTGACGACCCACAGAGGAAGTTGACGGACGGGAGCGTGGAGGAGGCTATCTGTACCTACCCTTCAGGTAGGATCCGTGGTGGAAAACCAGCAGTTGCACCATCTGTACCTACCCTTCAGGTAGGATCCGAGGAGCACGACCCATGAGCTGCTTCCTACTTCCAGCTGTTTGTCTTTTTGTTGTTGTACCTTGTTCAGTTGTAGTCGTACTTTCTTTTGGGTTTGTATTCTGGCCCATTTACTTTTCAGCTTTTCTTTTGTACTTAGTGTTTTTCTTCCGCTTGTACTCTGTGGTGCTTGTTTTCTTTTATAAAGGCAATGCCTTCCCAGTTATCGGGATTTTACACCTTTGGTGCTAGTCGCCAGCCCCTGGCCTATGGAAGGCGGGCTTGGGGTAGTCACGAAACGGGCCCCGAGGACTGGTCGTGACATCACTGATCGTGGTTGATGCTTGTAGATCTGGATGGTACCCAGAGGAGGATCTCATGAAGAGTCGGTTCCCAGAGGTGGATACCACCTCGAGTCGGTGCCCGGAAGTGGATTTCACGATGAGTCGCTGCCCGGAGCAGACGGACGGACCTTGAGTGCTGAGGAGGAGATCTGTAGCTACCCTTTTGGTAGTAAGTCATAGGATGATCCAGGAGTGGCTTGTCACCTTTCAGATGTTTTCCTTGAGATGTAATTTACTTTCAGTTGTACTGAACCTTTAGTTGGGTTTGTATTCTGTCCCATTTACTTTTCAGCACTTACTTCTGTTTTCAATTTACTTAGTGTTTACATCAGTTTACGTACTCTGTGGTGTTTGTTTTCCTTTATAAAGGCAATGCCTTCCCTTTTATCGGGATTTACACCTTTGGTTCTAGTCTCCAGCCCCTGGCCTATGGAAGGCGGCCTTGAGGTATTCACGACACGGGCCCTGAGGATGGGTCGTGACAATATGGTAATGGAAGTGGAAATTAATTCCCAAATAATGATGGGTTGTGATAGTTAATTAGATCATGGAAATTTTAAGGTTTATAAAATCTTGAATTGATAATAAAAAAACAAGACAATCAACTAATCATAAATGATCATAAAGAAATAAATTTTTTAATTTATGAGGGATTATTTTATTATCTACAATAAGAATACTTTAAAAGATACTCATATTATTATCTTAAAATCTTTAAATTATATTCAATACTTTGGTTTTGTATTTTTATAAGTTTTCACATCTATCTCATCTCATATTCCATGTGATGTATATCGATGATGAATATTTCTCAGGACTAAAGCATCAATTTTTAGTAAATCATTTGATCTTGAAAATGATGAAAGACATATCCTCTTATATTTAATAAATATAAAATGGATAGAAGAATTAAGAAATTCATAAAATGAATATACCTACATATGACGAAATAATACATTGAACACAAAAAATTTCATAACAACATCAAAAGATAAACATAGATCATTACATAAAAAATAGCCTTATATCCCAATTATCCCCAACAACATTAACATTAAATATTGTTTTTATATTAAATGGTTTCTTTTACCTTTCATATTTTATCCCTAAAAATGTAATAGAATTCTTCAAAAATATTCCTTCACATTAAATCTAATGGTTGAATATTCAATAACATAATAAAAAATCTCCAAAAATATCATTAATCACAGAAAAATACCATCTCTTAAATAATTAAAATGTGTATCTACATTTCTGAACATATTATCAACCTTAAACTTATAAACCCATGATCTTATCCATAAATATTAATTTAACCTCACCTGAAAACATCGTAATCTCAAATTTTATAAAAATCTCCTCAGTTAGAAACTATATCAACTATGAACCTACACTCTAAAATATATTTATAAAAACTCAATCATTAAATATATTGATTTTATAACAATAAATGTAACCCAATTTAGCTATCCAAAACCTAAAAAATAAAATTGAAATATTTTATCACATACATACCAATTGACCATTATAGTTTATAGTTTTATTAAATTAGGAAAAACTATAACATAATAATACCCTTATCATTATGTGGTCATTTTTCTACTATACCAAAAATTTCTTATTTCGTATATAGACTTTACCATCTCCCATGTAAAATCCGACTAAACATATCTTATGAAAAATATATCATTATAATCTGGGGAAAGGAAACATAAGAATAGTGGGATTGTATTCTTAGTAAAGTAAAACAGTGGAATTAATATTAAAATGTATTCTATGAGGAAAAAAAGAGGATAAGGGTATGAGAACTTTTTCAAATTTCTTGATCATGACAAAAGAGAATTTATACACATCAAAACATGTGATATAATCAATGAGATGTTGCATTAATGTTTAAGAGAATATGAGAGACATATTTGTAACATCATGAGTCTTTAAAATAAGATCATATTGTTTGATATAATATGATACATGCAACACTGAGATTAAATGACTTGTGAAATAAATTTCATTATATTTAATATCTCTGAATGCATGAAATACACCAAAACCCAAGTCGAAATAAATTATATATTATTATAGATCAGTGGTTAAATTGGAGGTTATGAATATGACTAAATAAATTATGAAAATTAAATTTACTATACATATATAAAATAAATTAATTATATATCAATTGATTATAAATGAAACTATATATCAATTTTAAGGCAAATAATAGTTTTTTAGAAAACCCCTATTTATCTAAAAGGAGGTTTCATATGTTTTGAAAAAATATTTTAAAAATAATTTTTACCACCTTAATAATATATATTTGAAAATATAAAATTCATTTTCTAATTAATAGTTTAAAAATTATCTTCGAGTGAGTTTTGTAGAATGTTTTAAAAAGATTAATTTCTAAATTATTGGTAAAAAAATATTGATTTTTATAGAGTATTTCCATTTATTTTTAAAAATTTAAAAGTTTCATTTTATTTTAATATAGCTTTAAAAGTAAAATTAGTTTAATTATATCATAATTAATACAATTTATGTCATTATAATCAATTTCATGTTGAATTATGATATTAAAATATTCTATAATAATGAAAAACTTCCTTTGAAAACTAAATTATTGTCACGTCTGTGGGATTAATATTAATTAAAATCCTTTCACTTTTTTTAATTTAATTTAGGAAAATTGATTAAATATTTGGAATCATAATAATTAATATTATATAATTGTTTAAGTTAATTTTTAATCATAATTAATAGTAAAATATTAAAACTAAATTACCATGGATAAAGTTAAAATGGGTCCCTTGGGGGTTAAACTAAAATGATAAAGTCTAAAATGACATAGAAACTAGTAAAATTGATATTTTATTACGATATTTAAATTTTATATTATACATGGTTATGTAAGATCCATTTTGAAGCATTTTGGCATGTTTTTCTGAGAAAGATGGATGCATTTCGTATATTAATAAATGAAAAAAAATATAGGATCCTAAGAGAGTATGGGAAAAAAAGCATTATCCCATTGAACAGTTAGGTACTTACCTATTTCTTTAGTCATTCAGTGAGTATTCTTTCTTCTTCTCCCATAACATGCTATATATACCTTCCATATCTATTCCCCCAACCTCTCGCTCTCCCTCTACATGGAGGAACTAAAATAAGTTAATGCCTAATGAATCAAAAGAATATACCTCTGATAAAGCTACCAGATCACGGTCAAAATTATTGTATTAAGAGATATGAAGTGGAATGATTAAAGAGTAATTTTTTTCATTAAAAAATTATGTAATAGAATAATATTATCAATTATATTTTCATTATAATAATCATAAAAGATATAATATTGTAATTTATTAGTTTTTCTATAAATATTTTAATACATATGGTTAATGGTATCGATGACCAAGAAAAGTGATACAATGGAAAGTTGAACTTTTTGGAATAAAAATTATTAAAGAAGTATAACCCTTAATATATTCCCAATGTATAGATAACAATTATAAATATATGTTTATGGTAAAGTATTGGTGACCATGAAAATGGTGAGTGTTTTGATGGTTTATATTATCTTTTCTATAGTTTACATAATTTTTGGGATAATGGAATAAATTAGATAATTTGATATTTGATTTAAGGAATGGGGATAAAAATAATTTTTGGAATCATTCACGTTTTAATTAATGTTTTATTCTTATCAAGGTATTCAGATATTTCATTTTTTACATAAATAGTTTAATTATTTTTTTTATGGATTATATTGTCGTGTTGATTTTGAATATTTAGTGACCCTCCATCTAAAATTTTGGAATTTGAATTTGGATTAACATATTTTGGATGAATATTATGGATAAATATTTAACATTTTTATTAAGTTGTACAGTTTGGTTATTATTGTTTTTTTAAAAATTAATTAATTTTTTTGTAACTCACACTAACCATTTTGGCCTTGTAAAATATATCGAGATAAAAGGAATGACTTTTCATTATATTTTATGATCGATTAAGATTAAATATTCTTGTTTAATGCATAAATTTATTTTTTAAAATTAATTTCACAGCATAATAAATTAATTTATAATTTATAGAAGTGTAACTAAAGGATTAAATTGTTCTTAGGAAATTGAATTATATCAAGTATGATTATTTTTGTTTTCTCTCAATCAAGATGGTAATGTAATTTTTCAACAATAGTATAATGATACTGAAAACAAAATTTCATCCTATTATCTTAATTTATGATAAATAAAATGATATTTTAATTAATTATTGATTTACGGATTCGAGTTTATTAAATATTCTGGGTCATTCACTATTTTTAATCAATGGTCTCCATCACTCTCCATAATTAATTATTCTTTTCTTACACATCCATATATTCACATCCCATCAATGATTTCCTACATTAAAAGCAATTAATGTGTTATTATATATGAATTTATTACTTACCTTTTCTCTCTTATAAAAAGGATTTTTTATTAACCCTTTTTACGATGTGGGTTTTGAATAAAGGTTGGCACTATGATGACCATAATAGAATTGTGATTCTGTAATTTATTTAAGGGTGTATATTGTAATGAAAAGAGATTTTAAAGGAATGAAATTATGTTTTATATTTTATGTAACAAGAAAAATGAGCTTAAATTACCCATTAAATATATTTCATTAAATTTATTATCTTTAATATATTTTCATACACACAACCCGGAGTATATATGAAGTGAATTACACTATTAGAATATTATTATAACCTAAACATTAAATGGGTAGGTATGAATAAAACTAAATAAGTTCTGAAAAATATATGTCTTAAAAAAGTATAAAATAATGTTTTTTCTATTTATTATAAATAAAATAAAAATCATTTGAATGAAAAAATGTTTTTTCTTGAAAAATTGTATTTTCCTATTAGGCAGTTTTGTCTTGCTTTGCGTCCATAATTTAAAATTAGTTTCTAACACATTTAAAAAATTATTTGAAAATAATAACTTTAATTTTTGGAATAAAATGGTCAAAATTATCTTTGGGTGAATTTTTTGGGGTTTTTTGAAAAGATTAATATTTTTATGAATAGTGAATCATACTAGTTTTTATTGAAAAGAAACAATTTCTATTAAATTATTTTGGCAGTTAAATTATATTTTAAATTTTTTCAAAAGTAAATTTTTTTAATTTATATTAAAATTTAACTAATTTAGGTTGTTGAAATAAATTTCATACTAAATTATGATTAAAAAATTGTATATATGATGTTTTTTCTTTCGAACAACCTTTTTTTCCATTACGTTAGTGGGTTTTAATTAACTAATTTAACAATTTTGTGAATGAAATTTGAAAAAATATATTCCATGTTTTAAATCAAAATAATTAAAATTTTATAATAAATTTAAATTATTTATTTATCATAATTATTTTTGAAAATAGTAAAAGTCAATTATCATAGTTAAGGTTAAGATTTGTTTACCATGGTATTATACTAAAATGATAAGGGTTAATATAACCTAGAAACATCTATAGATAAACTTTTATGGACTTAAATGAATATTATATCATATGTGGTTTAATACTTATCTGTTTTAAGGGATTTTTCATAAGAAAAATTTTGGTGCCTCTTTTTTTCAAAAATATTATATGTGTCTTCTCCCCTACATAAAAAAGTCCTCCCCCTCTCCTCCACTATAAACACATCCAAAACTAATTTTTTAAACCAATACCTACCCAAATATCTTACATAAAACTATAATCCCATCATAGATTTTTCAACTAATACCTACCGAAATATCTTACCTAAATCTCTAATCCCATCATTGATTCTTTGTTTGATTATAAAACCATCTTATGGATGTTTTAGGTATAAACTGAATGGAGTTCTCTAACGAAGAGGTAAAATTATTAACCTACGTATTTGATTTATTTATTCATCTTCTTCCTTAAAAAATTATTACATAATGATATTATAATAATAACATTTTATAATATATACGTATATTTTATTATGTTAATTTAATAACATATACACATCTACTCTTCCATAAAATGGGAAATTAAATTGTCGATTGTGTGTATGACGGACTACCACCTTATGAACCTCTTTAATCATTCTTCCATCACCACATTTCAGAGATGGATATAATGAGGAATTTTTAATATTTTATTTTATATTTAAGACATTTTTATACTTCTGTAATTATAATATTTCATATACCTTATCAATTTCCATTCCATGGTGTGATAAAATAATGTCACTCTTATGTACAGAAGACTACCGCCTCACGAAGATATGTGATACGTTTTTCTCTTATGCTTTATATAGAAGGTAGTAAATATGATTTTAATGAAATATATGTGATATTTATGAAATAAAAATACTTTTGGAAGTAAAATATCACTTCCAAATTATTAACATCCAATCCATTGTAAACCAATAATGTATCTATTGTTTATGTGTGGACTACTGCATCTATGTATCAATGTGAAGTGTTTTTTAATTGATGGTATTAATGATTTATTTAGTTAATATTAATTATATATATGAAAAATAATTATTTTTCACAGTGATTTTTTATTTATTTTTTTTCTTTCAATCAATTAATAAAATGGAAAATTGTTCATGCATACGTACGATCAACCCTCTCTATGAATTGAGTATTGCATTATATAACATTAAATTTTACAGGTTTCTATAAAAATATATATTGAATATATATAATATTTAAAGAAAGATTTAAATTATAGATATGATGTAACCATGATAAAAGTAAAATTACCAAAATTACTTAACCAAAACATAAATGAAAAATGAGTCAATTATCACCATAAATAGTGGTTTAAAAAAATTGTTAATTAATGGGTTATAAAATACTTAAATTAAATAATTTAATATATGAAATATCTTATTATGTTTCATTAATAGATAATATATATATATATATATTATACATGATTTATGGAAATGTAGAAGAAAATCCTGCTTGAGGTTAGGATTTCTTATCTCAATTATAGTTTAATGAGATATATGCCATATTTACCAGTTATTTATTTTTTTAAACTGTCTATACTACCCATTTGATATATTATATCATGAATCCCTTTATCCTAAATGTATTTAATGTTTTATTAGAAATTATTTATTTCTTGGAGATTATGATTCAATAGTTACAAAAGTTGTATGAGTTTGTTTTAAAATTCCTACTTTTATCAGGATTGTTTATGATTAAATTTACGGGTATGATATATTATAATCTATAAATCTATAAACTCATTATTTTTATTCTCCTATAGTTATTAATGAAATTTTAAATTAAGAGAACAATTTTCTTATTTTTGGAAGTTAAATTTATTAAGAAAATGACATGAAGAAAATAAAATATTATTTTACTTTTCTGGTGAAATTTATTTTATCTTCCTTGTCCATTTTTTAAAAAACATTTAAAAAAATTAATAAATTCAAAATTTTATTTTTTCAAGAACTTGTTAACATGATATTACTTTTACAAAAAAAATTAAATTATTTTTCCACTTTTTTTCTGAAAATTGATGTTATTGATATTTATCATAAATAATAAAGGATTGTGAGTCCTAAAATTCTTGGAATGTAAAATATTTTCCACCATCATAGCCACCAATTTATTTGAAGCTTCCATTAAAATTTTACAAGGTAAATTTAAATGAATTTGTTTCATAATATTTTACTCCTTTATGTTTTTAAAGTTATTTTCAATGTAAAAATGGATATTTTCCTCAATAATATTTTTAATTTTTTTTATTGTATTTCAATTCACCAATGAACTAAACACTTATTTTAATTCTATTCCACTAGGAATATGATATAATTATAACATTATTTTTTTTATACTGATGTTTTATGATAAATTTGATTGGATATATTATATTTTGATATCTTTATCCATATTAATATGAATTCTTTTTAATTATGTTTATTTATTTAGGAATGTATTAACATTTTATATTCTATTTTTCTAATATTAATGTTTATGTTGATTATATTTCATCCCTTTCATATGAGGAATGAATTTTAATTAGTAAGGTATAGGAGGGAACAAATTTATCTCATAGATTCATTAGTATGCCTCATGAGACAAATTAGATTGGGTTTTTGGTTGAGGCCATAGCCATTTTTATATGATAACTTAGCATGAGGGATTAATGGTGTGGTTATTATGTCCAAAATTATGCATTAGCACATTATGAAATTTGTTATTGATTAACAAGTTATTATGGAATAATTTAGAATATCCATGTATAAACTTCATTATCAGGTGAATATTTATATTTAATTTTTTGATCATCATTTATTCCTACCATATTATTCAATATGTTTATGTTATTTATTACATTCCATGTGTAACACCCTATGATTTTAATTTATGAACATCATATTTGATAATATGTAGGACATTAAAAACATGTGTAAAAGGTAATATAAATCTCAATATATTATGATATATTTATTTTTAACTAAATTTATTCTCTTTGAAAGCTTTCAATACACGCAATATCGTGTTTGAAATAAACGTGTCACTATATTAGAGAATTATTTTTTATCAGTTTCTATCATAATCTAGCCGTAAAATTATTAGAGGTGAATAGTACTAACTATACTATGAAAATTATATGTTTTATACATGTATTAATTTAATAAAATATATATCTTTTAATTTAGGATAAAATTTGAACCACTTGAAGAAAAATAAATGTTTTCTAAAAATTTGTATTTTTTTGAGAACATGTTTAATCACTCTTTTCATGAATAATTTATAATTAATTTTTACCAATATTAAAGATATTATTTTAAAAAATAAAATTTATTTTTTAAATATAAATTTAAAACGTATCTTTGGGTACTCAGTTTGTATTTTTTCAAAAAATATCATTTTTTGATGAATAGTGAAAAATATAGAGTTTTATTTGAAAATTGCATTTTGATTCAATTATTTATAGAGATAAATTATATTTTAAATTCTTTATATATAAAAATTAGTTAATTTATATATCTAAAAATTTTATTTAGGAAATTTTAATACTTTTTATATTCAATTTTGTTTTTAAATTTTTTTTAAACATTCCAACATTTTATCTTTAAAAAGAAGCTTTATCTTTGTACCTATGAAATTAATTTTAAATTAAAATTTTCCATTTATATAAAAGGAATTAGAAGAATATATTAAATATTTATATTAAACATAATTTTTATTATATAAAAAGGTCATCATAATTTTTTACTATAATTAGTTGTAAAAATAGTTAAAATTATTTACCACATTTAAGGTTAAAATGGATTTGACGGGGGTTAAACTAAGAATATAAGAATTAAAATAACCTAAAAACTTGTCAAAATAAAATCTTATGGACATATTACCACCATATATTACCTATTATTAAATATAGATTCATTTAAAATAATTTTTCATGTGAGTAACTTTATCATTATGGATTCGTTGGAAAATTTCAATTTTCTTTTCAAGAGGGTTCCCTTACCACACTTATAAATGGAAATTCCCTCCCCTAACTTTTTATCACATAAAAATGCATTTTTATCCAAAAAAATCCTAATAAATAATCACCAAAGCATAATTTTTAAAATTCAATAGCTTCCATCCCTAACAAAACACCATCCCTATAGTCTTTGATAGGAGATCCAAAAGTTTTTCCTCTTAGAGAAGTTGATTATCTTAATAACTCTCAATATTTTTATTTATTATTTTTGAAACATTAAATTATATCATAATACATAAAAAATAATATAAACATTACCTAAAAAAATTGAGATTTTATTATTTTTATCACATAAAATTTATTAATCTTTACTTTTATAAAATGGGGAGCAAAATCATTGATCGTTTGTACGGTGGACAACTGCATCACAAACCAATGTCATTTTTTTCCATCACCACCATTAAATGTGGTATATAATAGTGTAATTTACACATTTATATTATATTTATGATATAATTATACTTATTTAATTTCAATATCACATATAAATATTTATGTTCTATTCCATTTTAAATACGATAACATCACAAGTGTGTACAGAGGACTACTGCCTCGTGAAGCGAATTTACTCGTTTGTAAATTAAAAGTTGCATGGAATGTAATAATGATTAAATTAATGAATATATTTGACATATATTAGATTATATTGATTCATCAAAATTAATACATCTCCCATTTTTACCCTTTCACTCGTTAAGGGAATGATTTCATCGCTTGTGCATTCGTATGCTCTAATATCTCCACGAAGTGATACGATTCATTTTCCTTGTGAAGCAATCATAATTTATTATAAAATTTTATATATTAAGTAAATATTATATATAAAAAATTAAATATAATTCCATATATGATATATATATTTATATATTTTCTCTGCACAATAATCGAAATATTATTGAGAAAACACCCATAAGAAAAGAAAGAAATAAACATAGAAAACAATGAAAATAATAAAATTTTATTAAAAAATGGGTAATAATATTTTATAATATTCTCATAAATGATATTATAAATATAATTATGTTTTTAATAAATTAATATCATGCTTAAAAAATTTATATAGGAGGTAGAGACATGTATAATGGAAATTATACATGAGATAAGTGTTTATCATCCCACTTTTACGTTTGTAATAAAAATTACATATTCATGACTTATTTTATTTTTGGGAGGTATATAACTACGAATTTATATTTAATATAATTAATATATTTATCTCAATTTTATATAATGTTTCATTTTATGTCATTAATTTTATAGGGATTACGAAATAAAAGTTACCAAAGTGGTGAGGGTTTATTTCACAATATAATCATTATTATAGATTATTTATGTGTATGACTATCTTGGGATAATTATTTAATTTTTTTATCAAAAAATCAATATTTTTTCTTCACTTATGGAAATTAATGATCATTTTCATGTAATAGTACCATTTTCCACTCTTTGGTACTTTAAATAAATGATAATTTTTTTAATAAAATCCAACTTTATTTCTCTCTTTGGTGAAAAATAATTTTTCATAGAAACCCATGATTAATAAACATTTATTCCAAAATGAATTTAACCATTTTGAAAACGATTAACTAAAGTATGTTTTTCCAATTGTTACTGTTGAAAAAATTTTATTAATGAAATCCTCATATCTTTTTCAAAAAAAATAATGTTAGTATTTTACCAAAAAAGGGAAAGGATTATTGTTTTTAACATACTAGGTATATATAAAATTTATTATAGTAATCACCACTCTAGGTTTTAATACTTTATTTTTATGTTTCAATGTATACTTTCCAAGAAGTGTATTTCAAAAATGGTTTGTAAATATTCTATTTAAATGTGATTTTCAAAATGAAAAGAATATTTTTCATAAAGATTGTATTTTAATATCTGTTTATGGTATTTCTGTTAATCATAGATAAAAACAAGTTATTATATATATTCTACTCTTGGGATATGTTTTACGGATACCATTCACTTTACTCAACTTGGTTCCTGATTTTTTTTGATTGGGGAAAGTATTTATATTTGATATACTAGTTTAAATATAAATGTTTTTGGGTATTATGTTTCACCTCTATCATATGAGGAATATATTGGTCTTAGTATGTGATGGGTAGGGTCTTCTATAGTCCATAGACCCATATGTATGTCTTGTGAGACAAAATATACTTGATTTTGTCTGATCCTTTACCCATTTTCATAGATATGTTGGTATATGGCCTTGACAATATTAGATTTATTGGCATAAGACCTCAATAGTTTGTTATAAATGTATATCATTATGAAATATATCATTATGAATTTAGTTACTAATATTCTATGTGATTAAATTTTTTGTTATGATTTAAATGGTTAAGTTTTAGGCTCATGGTATGATTTATATTTTATTATTTTTTCATCATTTATTCCTGACATATTATTCCCAAGTTATTGATTAATTAGAATATTTTTCTGTTATTTACCTTTCCATATCTATTATACTTTATTTATTCATAGCTTCAATTGTATTCTTACCATTTTTCAGAATCTGATCTCATCCATTTATTATGTTTTATTTTCTTTAGGCTTTGAGGAATTTTTTTTATTGATATGTGGTGAAATATTATGGTTAATAATGGTATTATAAAAGAATGGTGTATTTATTTTATGATTTAAAATGTACTGTGAATTTCAAGTATGTTTTTAGTTTACCAATACTATGAAATTATTAAGTCCTTTAGAATGTGATTCCATGTATCTTATGAAAATTTAATAAAGCATCCACCAGCTCAAAACTATTGGTTCATGGTCACTACATCATGTGTTTCAATTATTTAATTTTCCATTATATTTATTCCATATTTATTCATGATATATTTCATTATACACATACCCCTATAGATCATCTGATCTCTTCAATTTATAATGTATCTATTCCCTATGATTAGTGGAAATTTTTTATGACTAATATGTAAGGATATTCTAGTGGGAATAACTATTATATCATAGAAAATACATATTTTTATTTTATTTTTCCAAATGTATTTTACATTCTAGTATATATATTTTTACCAAGACTACTAAAAAATTTGTTCCTTTTGGAAGTGATTTCTTGTATCTATATTTGTTATAATAAAATAACCACTAACTCTTGGCTATTATAGTCAAGGTCTTTATAGTTGGTATTGGATAATTTTTAGTAGAATACTTTTTCACTAGATTTAGAAAAACATAAATTAAGAAATATTACCTTATTACATGTTTTAAGGATAATTCTATGTATATAAAAACATCTTAATGTTTTTTTAAGGTATATATTAAGTATTTTCCCTATAAATACACCCCTTTGTGGATACTATAGGTTGAATTGGTTATGGTACACATATACTTAGGGGTAATAACTCTAAAAAAGGTTCATCGACATTGACTTGGCTGTTACTTTGTATATGACAATGAGACTTACTACGCACCAGGTTAGACATAACTGAGGGATATTCTTGGGTAAATTCCCACTTTTTTAAACCATTATGAATAATTAAAAAATATTTCAATGTTTTTTAAACATTCCAAAAAAACATGATTAGGATTATGATATTTTCAATGCATAAATTTTTTAATTTATGACTTATGTTTCACTAATTTTGGTATTATAAATTATGTTTCATTATGATTTTATCTAATCATTTTTATTTCATTGTTTATAAATAGCGCCTAGTTTAATGAATGCAAAATGTATCCATTCATGTACCCAATATAGAAATTTCCTTCCTACGAAGGATTATGAAGCTGGAATAGGATGTATATTAGGAAAAGACCAAATTATAACAAAATTGGGGCTGTTGACTTTGGTTATGAGCAATAACCATACCTATATGGAGTGGCCTGATGGTCTACAATGTGGTGTAAAATTATTGTATTCGTGTATGTTTCAGCAAACCCTATCATTTAATGGGTCAAAAAATATATTGATAGTTGAGTAAAGAGAATTTAAAAATAGAATAAATTTATAACTTTGGGAATAAATAAAAGTGAGAATGTTTTCATGTCATTTATCATCTCTTAGGAGATGGGAATAAATTTTGGTCCTTTATTCAAAAAACTAAGGATAAAGATGAAATATAAAACATAGAATTGTAATACATTAAGGTACACTTTGAAAAATATTTTCCTCACGAGTAATGACTAGATATACTGAGAAAGTACTACAGTCTAAGATAAAAGCAAGAACAAAATGTTTTTATGTATAATGATAACTTTAGAAGGTTTTAAAGGAATACCATAGAATATATACATGATACCAAGAGAAAGATTGGCCATTTCTATAATGGGATTAATATAATTTTTAGAAGTTCACTAGTCTCCAAAAAATTATCATCATATCAGAATATATTCCCATGTCATATCAATAGAAAGAAATAATTCTACAATTATAATGTATTTGGATGCAATAAATAGAAGAAGAAGAAGAAGATAAAGAAAAATATGGATATGAATAAGAAGGTAAATAAAGATTCTCCCCTATGAGATAATTAAAAAATGAAATCACCTAGTACTTTCTTAATTGGAAAATTAGTTTTCTTCATGTATAGATAAAATGTATACCTGTAATGTGAATGAATGGGTAATAATGAAGACTCTAATATTCAGTGTTTAATATTTATTCATATTTAAAAATACAAAAAAATAATACCCCAAGAATTTAGAGAATATACAATTGAATAAGCTATGTGATCAAAGAAAAGTTTTTTGGATCGAAATGATATTGATTATAGTATCGAAATAATGATGTATATTATAAATATACAAGATAAGGGGTGAATTGTATACTTTTTAAAATTCCATTGGAACTTTTAAAGATGGTAATGTTTGACAAGGTTAAACAATGTAAATTCACAAGGCCTATTAGTTCTACTAACTTTCTTGATTCAATGAATGTGATTCCGAGAATATAATTCCAAAAAAGTGGTTCTAGAAATGAAACATAACAAAAGATTTAAAATATAAATATTCTACCTTAAATCATATAAAATCTCACTAAATCAGAGTATAATATTATAAGAAAGTATAAGATAGTTATACTTTTCTTCAACAACGAAAATGCAGCCAAAAAAATGAAACAATACAAGTAATAAATAGTAAATATTTTAACCCAAAGTGAAGGGTATCCAAAAACCTTGGATAATGGTCCCATGATTTATACATTCAAGAAAATATTTCTTACCCACACCAGGGTAATCCCTCGATACGTAGATCAGAATCTGTCTTGAAATCCCAGCAGGACCTCAAATTGCAGGTAGTCGGCACCTCTGTCTTCATTTCCCCAGAAGCCCTCGAATGTACTCAGCAACATTCAGGGTTTCACCAATCAATTCAGAAAAAGATGTTCAGTACACAGAAATCATGAAATTCTATCTCAAGAAATCTCTTTAGTATCATGTAATATCTATATTCATTGAACAGTTGTTAGCTATTTCAAATGAGATCCAATTTATAGGAACTTTCTCAACAGTCGGCTCCCTCCTCCAATGGTCAGATTTTTCGTTGAATTTCAGTGGGACCTATAAATGTGTCACTCAAACAATGGTTAGTCAGTAACTAAATGCAAGAAATTTTTTTTATATCCAAACCATGAGTAAGCAAAAATATGGTTAGTTAACCAAATTAATTTTTTTGTACTGTAAGGAAAAATGAAAATTCAGAGCCTAACCAAAAAACCAATCAATGTCTATAATAAATGGTTATTCAGATTCTGTCTTCAAAAAAACTTTGAACTTGAATTCTATAGATTTCTGGAGTTTCAATTTCATGGAAATTCAGTGTCTGTATTCATAAGAATTTAAAGTCTCAAATCAGAAAGTTATGAGTCTAAAATCCGAGGAATTTGGAGTATGAACATAGAATGTTTGGAGTCTGAATTTAGAGAATTCAGAACCTGAACTCAAGAAGTTCCAAGTCTTAATTCAGAGAATTCAAAACCTGAAATCTGAAAGTTCATAGTATTAATTTAGAGAATTTGGAACCTGAATTTAGAATGTTTAGAGTCTAAATTCATAGAATTCAAAACCTGAATTTGGATCCTAAAAATAGAATGATTTATATCAAAATATATATAAGACTCTGAGGTTTTAGATATGACACCAAATTTTTTACACAGACATAAAATTAACTAAATTAATATATAAACAATGAAAAACATGTTAAGGATAAATTTCCTTGGGGAAGGAAAATTTTCCACATCAAGATGAAACATAGGGAAAATAAAATTTTCTTTAAGAGAATTTTTTTTGATTTTCAAAACAAGAAGTTATTTAAATTTCATAAGGAAACATTATTGACTCAACAATCTCCCCCTTTTTGAAAGCACAAACATCCTTACGAAAAATAATATAAGAACATTAGAAAATATTTTTTTGAACTTTGAAAGTAAAACTTATCTACCTTAACACATGGGAAAAGATGAATACAACTAACTCCACCTTAGTTTTTGGATACACTAAGGATCACATTCTAGATTTTCATAATGAGACTTAGAATTTTATTTCATATGAAAATATTCTTGGATAAGAAATTCCCTTTGATGAAATCCCACTTACATAGGGAAATTTCTTCATTTACTTTGTATTCTTTTTTTATCATTCCTTTCTCCCCCGTTGTGATTTTCAAAAGGAATACAGGGAATGGAAAAGGAAACGTGGTACCTGAGATATTAGTACTAGAGAAACAACAATATAAAGAGAAACTAAAAATTTCATTACGATTGAAAAAATTTATACAAGGAAGGAATAAAAAAAATATCATAATTGAATAAAATTATCCTTCCTTCACCTTCAGCATAAAATTATTTACTATGATTTTGAGCTTCTTGAGATCTATGTGATCTTCTTATGCTTGTTTGAGAAGCTGGTCTCGATCTTTGGTTTTCTTTTCTAATTCTTTGATTCTTTATTTGTGAGCATTAAGAACCTCTGCTTGAGCCTTCAAGGATTCTTCCTTCCTAACAAGCTTCCCTTTTATCTCAATCCTGAGATCCCTCTCTCTTTTCTGGCATTGATCAACAGAATACAACTTCACATTCATATCTTTCACTTCTTGGATCTGAGAATTCTATTCCAGGGTTATCTTTTCCTCAAAACTATTTTTGAGATCCTTGGTCTTTACATATTTAGTGTCAAATTCATCCTTGAAACTTCCTTAGAACTCATCAGGAATTCTTATGTCTTTTATAGTTTCCTTTGACAAGTTGTTCATCTTCTTATAATATCTTTTATGGCCTTCGTAGTTTATGAAATTTTTTTGGAAATCGGCCTCAATCTTGACACACTTATCCATAACCATGGATACTGAATCTGATTTCTAATTTAAGAAATGTTGAAGCATCTGGAATCTGGAGTCTATACTGGGAAATATTGGTATAGTGCCAACTAGCTTCTTCAAGGAATGGACTACGAAATCATGTCCCAAATGGGATGATTCCAAATCAGAAATATTTCTTGGTGAGGATTATTTTTCTATATTAGCATCTTTCCTATTTGAATAACCACCTATCTTTCTTCTTAACCACAACATTAGTAGGTGTATCAACTACAACCTATTTTTTCTTATCAATTTTCTGAATGGCTTCCTCTTAGTCAGGGGATTCGTGTTCACTATCAGATAGTTTAGAAATTCTGTCTTCATCAAACTTTTTATTCTCAGCTCATGCCTCAACATCCTATGGTTGAATAAAATCATGATTATAACTTTCTTCTTCAGATAGCTAATCCACTTCTTCTTCAACCCTTCCATCTTCAACTTTCTCATCTTTTCTTGGGGTAGCAAGCTTTGAAGTCTCAGCTTCAGAAGTTTGGATTGAATGCTTCTTAGATGGACTTTCCTTATCATGAAAATATTCTACTAGCTTAATGAGATCATCAGTTTCATCACTAGCTTATTTTTCTTTTTATTCTACCTCTTCTACTTCTTCTACATGTTCTACTACTTTTACTTGGACTTTTTCCAGAGTCACATATTTTTTTCCTAGTGTCTCTTGTAAATCTTCTACTAAGAAGGATTGTGGTACTGGAATATTTTCGGAGGCTTTCTCAGCAACCTTCAGAAGAGATTGCACAATATCTACTTCGGTCATCTTCTTATTTTGTTTCATTTCTCTTTCTTGCTTTTTAAGCTCATCACACTCATTTATTTTAAAGCTTTTTCATTACCAGGATCTGAACCAAATCTAGGGTCCCCTTCTTTCTTTTCCTCCTTTTCTTCCCCCCAGTTTGCTACTACCTCATTCGGATATGCTTTTTTCTTCTTAGGCTTTGGTGGTGCGGATTGGGTTTCCTTATCCACTAGGGTTTTTTCCTTTTCTTCTACTTCCTTCACTTTCTTATTCCTTGCACCCTTTTTGGAAGTCTCAACCACTTCCTGTTTCTTCGATAAGGCATAAGCCTCTTCCTCAGGAAAATCATAAAATTCATTGGATTATTTATAAAATCCTACATTCATCCTTCTCAATGTGTCATCACTTAACAACATATCTATTAATTCCTCGACTTAGATTTTCAAGGGATTTTGAAATATTCTAGGCACCGAAAAATCATTTTTGACAGAATGGATGGATATATAATAATACGTGCTCTCATATTACCATTATTTATGTTATCAATTGTGACTAAGATATGCTCGACCAAGTTTATTTTCCTTACATTTACCAAGAAATCAAGAATGTAAATACTAATCTTCTTCAAAGTATCCTTATCACCTTTTCTTGGTATGATAAATCCTTGAACCCACAATTAACGAATCCAAAAATTTGTATTCAGATGTAGAATCTTCAGAGTCTTTACCTCTAAAAGTCTAAGAAAAGCTATTTATTTTTCCTTAATGAAACTTCTTAGAACATCATGTATCCTATGTGAGAAGAACTCTTCTTCCCTACATAATGGCTTCCAAACAGGCTTACAGCCTTTGTGTAAGAAAGAAAACAAGCTTTCCCATAACACTTGAATAAAATTTCTCCTCCCTTCTTCTTTAAATAAATTTAATGACACATAGAATTCTATTAACAGATCCTGTTAAACCAAATCATTGGATTTTGTTTTTGAAAGGAAAACACTTTCCCATCCATTCAACATTATATTATTGATGATAATAGAATTATACTTCACAAAAAACTTCATATCCACTAACCATTCTATGTAAATTTTCCATTCAAAAATCGGTTAGACAGTTGGCATATCTTTATGAGGGGATACTTTAGTAGACATTCAGAAGTAAGAAAGATCTGAGCAGTTCACAATGAGCTTAAGTTGGAGGAAAGTTCTTCATCCCGCATGATCTTGAGTTTTGGTGTGGGAAAACCATTGGGGGTCTTTTATATAGGAAATTGAATCAACGGTTCATCTTTGATACTCAATCAAATGGTTGAGAATGATTCTGATCAGATCTGATGGTTGACATAATAGCCCGAATGATATCTTGATAGACTTTAATCTTTTGACTTTTTTAATAAAAACATTCAGATTTAAGAAAAAGTGAATATGAAAAATTAAAAATAGATGAAAATACAAACAAATAGAAGAATATTACGAAAATTTTAAAAAGGAAACATATCTTTTGGATTTCTAGGAATATTATGCATATTGAGGATAATTCTTCTTGATGAACTTTATATTCTGAAAAATTTTCATTATGAAAATCTTAAGTACGAAAATCTTCATTATGAAAATTTTGAGTATGAAAATCATTATTACGAAAGTTTTGAGTACAAAAACATTCCTCATTAAGATTTAGAAATTATTCATGAAGAAAATTTAGAAAATATTCGTTACGAAAATTTAGAAAATCTTCCTTACGTGAATTTAGAAAATATTCATTACGAAAATTTAGAAATTATTCATTACAAAAATTTAGAAAATCTTCATTATGAAAATTTAAAAAATATTCAAAATAAAAAATTTATAGACTATGAAAAATCTATTACAAAAAGTTTTAAGCTAAAAAAACTTCATTATGAAAAATTATGAACTATAAAAATCTTCATTACAAAACTTTTTGATCTAAATAACAAGAAAATATACTCCCCCTATGAAAAAGAGTTTGTTACTATAAAGAGATTGGTTTCAAGAAATAGTTAATATGGAAGATTACCTTATGATTATCATTTCTAACATCTGTTTAATTTTAGAAAATCTATCGGAGGGTAAATATTTTTTGAAAATATTAGCAAGTTGATCTTGTGTTCCGATAAATTGATGAATGATATACCATTTTTCATTGTGATCCCTAAGAAAGTAATTCCTAATATCTATGTGTGTATTCACGAGAGTGATGTGCGTGGTTTTTACTTAAGGAAATGACACTAATATTATCACACAAAATTTGTGTTTTGGTAAAACTCATACCATAGTATGTGAGTGTGTGTTGCATCCACAACACTTGAGAACAACAACTTCCAGCTGCTATATATTCAGCTTCAGTAGTGGAAAGTGCTACTCAGTGTTGCTTTTTCCATGACCAAGAAATTAAAGAATCTCCTAAGAAATAACAAGTTCCAGCTGTCCATTTCCTATCCATTCTAGATCCACCAAAGTCTGCATCCAAAAAGCTTTTCAATACAAAATTATTTCTAGAAGTATAAAAGAGTCCTAGATCCATGGTTCCCTTTAAGTAGAAAAAAAATTCTTTTCACTTCCTTCAAATGAGATTCCTTTGGATTGGATTGATATCTTGCACATAATCATTTTGAAAACATTAAGTCTGGTCGACTAGTTGTTAAGTAAAGTAGACTTCCAATCATACCTCTAAAATATGATTGATCTGCTGGTTTCCCCGCTCCATCAAGATCAAGTGAATATTTGGTACCAATGGGAGTACTTATACTCTTAGTGTTGTCATATCCATACTTTTTTATAAGATATTTAATATAAATTTGTTGGGATATATAGATTCTTTCTTGTTTTTGAGAAATTTGAAAACCAAGATAAAAATGTTTACTCACCCATCATCCTCATTTCAAACTCATATTTCATTAGATCCTCAATGGAATCAGTTAAAGATTGGTGATTTGAACCAAATATAATATCATCAACATAAATTGAAACAATCAAAACATTTTTTTATCATTATTTATAAAAAGGGTTGGATCATCATTTCTCTTAAAATAATTAATTTGAAGAAAAAATCATTTAAGTCTATCATACCAGGCTCAAGGGACTTGATTAAGTCCATATGAGGATTTGGTAAGTTTAGAGACATGTTCAAGATGTTTTGTATCTTCCAACCCAGGAGGTTGTTCAACAAAAACATCATCTTGTACAAAACCATTAAGGAAATCACATTTCACATCCATTTGAAATTTTTTGAAATTGAAGATTGTTGCAAATGCAATTAGCATACCAATAGATTCAAGTATAGCCACTAGAGCATAGGTATCTTCATAGTCTATTCCTTCTTGTTGATTATAGCCTTTAGCAATAAATCTTCCTTTATTTCGTACAATGACTCGATTTTCATCACATTTGTTTCTAAAGACCCGTTTTACTCAAATAAAAAAAGTTTATTTAGGTCTTTCAACCACGTTCCAGACATCGTTTTGAATACATTTAGCTCATCTTGCATATCTTTTATCCAATCATCATCACCTAAAGCTTCATCAGTGATTTTTGGATCCAATTGGGAAAAGAATGATAGATGTTCTATTTCATTTCTTAAGGAACTTCTAGTCCTTACAGGTTGATTTACATCACTAATGATAGTATAACTAGGATAATTCTTTAGAAAAAATAATTTTGGGTTTTGGAAAACATGTTCATCAACATAAGGTAGGAATTATTTTTGGGTAAATACTTCAGAAATATTTTCTTGAACACTTTCCTTATTAGAAAGATCATCTAAAAAAGGTTGATAATCAGTTTTTAAAAACACATCCAAAGATATAGGTTGAGATTTTTTAAAAATAAAAGGATCAGTTTCTTCAAATTTGACATGTACTATTTCTTCAATAGTACAAGTATTTTTTTGAAAACTCTATAAGCCTTATAAGTTTTTGAGTAGCCTAAGAAAATTCCATCGTCAGATTTTGGTGAAAATTTGTGTAGATTATCTTTAGTATTCAGAATTAATAACTTTCAACCAAAAACCTTGAAGTAGGAATGTATTGGTTTTCTACCATTCCATAACTCATATAGAGTTTTATTAAGAAAAGGTCTAATCAAAACATGATTTACAGTATAACAAACAGTACTTATAGCTTCAGCCAAAAAATAATTGTCTATAGAATATTCACTCAACATGGTTCTTGTTATTTCTTGAAGAATTCTATTTCTTCATTCAATAACACCATATTTTTGAGGTTTTCTGGGTGCTAAGAAGTTATGAGTAATTCCTTTTTTACTTCAATTTTTTTTTAAAATCATAACATTGAAATTCACCTCCATGATCACTATGAATAGTTATAAATGGAAGGTTTTCCCATTTTTATCCTAGGATCTAATACTTTTTAAATAAGAAAAAGCTTCAAATTTCACTTCTATAAAATAGACCCACATAAATCTTGTATAATATTCAAATAAGAAAAATACACAATATTTTCCTCCAATGCTTCCAGTTTGTGTTGGTCCAAAAAGATCCATATGCACTAATTATAATGCATCGGTGGTTGAGACTTCACTAACTGATTTAAAACAATATTTATATTCCTTTTCATATTGACAAGGATCACAAACTTTTTAAGTATCAAATCCTAGATCTGGTAGATCCTTAACAAGTCTTTTCTTAGATAGTTTTCATAGGTTCCTAAGGTTATAGTGTCCTAACCTTCTATGACACAACCAAGAATGGTCTACCATTTCACTAAGGCAAGGTATATCTTGTCTCTTTAGGTCTTCTATGTTTAATGTGTAAACATTATCTTGCCTATGGGCAGAAAGAATAAACTCTTCCTTGGAATAGTGTACTAAGAACTTGTCATTCCTAAAATTCATAAGGTAACCTTCATCACGAAATTTACTTATTCTAATGAGGTTGTGCTTAATACCCTTAACAAATAAAACATTTGAAATCAATGTTTTTTCAATAAGAACAATGTTACCTATACAATCAATTTATCCCTTAGCATAATCTCTAAAAGTTAATTTTCCTTCTTTTTGTCTTGATAATCATTTCAAAGATGTTTTTGTTACCAATCATATTCAAGGAATATCCATTATCCATGTATCAAGTATTGTTATTGGTAGTTTCTTTATTTTCATGAAAATTAGAATGTTATACTTTCAGAATCCAAACATTCTTGGATCCAGAAACTTCAGTAAGAAAAATTTTAGGTATCCACATTTTCTTAGAGAAATATGATTTATGAAAACCTAAAGACTGGGGTTTTTTAATGAATTTTTTCCCAATTCCCACCACACTGATAGTTAGTGCATAATGGATCACTTTTAGGAAAAAATAATTATTACTAAATATCGGTTTTGAACTAGTATAACCAAAACCAGAGTTATTCTTTTGAGTTAGAATTTGATAATACATCTTATCAAAGTTTTCCTTACCTAAGGTAAAGTTTGATAAACACTTCCTCAAAGAAAATATTTCTTACATTATTCTATTAACTAAATTACAGTCTTCCAAAACATTTGTTTCAGAACAAGAGTTAGGCTCGAAAAAAAATTTCTTAGAAATTACTTTTCCTAGATCCTTAGAATGTTTATCCTTCTTGGAATTAACATCCTCATGGTTTTTTGAAATAAATTCAAAATGACAAAATTTCTTATCAAGATCTTTATAAAGATATGATATTTCCTTAGTAAGAATATTATTTCAAGATTTATCCTTATCAAGATTTTTCTTGAGTTTGAATTCTCATTCTCAAGGAGTTTAGGAAACCTATAGACTTCTTTATATGTAGGTAAAGTATTCTCTTCATTAGAAGAAGATTCTTCATTAGAGGATTCATAGTATTTACCATTACTATTTAAAGATACATTGGTGATGGATTCATCATTGTGTACCTTTGCAATTAAGTAATGATTTTCAATAGGTAATGTGGCATGTAAACCAAGATTCTTCTATCTAGAAGATTTTTAATCTGATGATTCATCTAAATATTCACCACCACTGGCACTCTTGGTATCATTAACATTCAAAACATTCATAGATTTAACATTGTATCACTTCTTTCTATTCCTTTCAGAATACATTTCATTTCTTTCCTTTCTCATAAGCATAGGACAATCGGGCCTTATATGCCTAGCTCTTTTTCATTCAAAAGAGGTGAACTCTGAGTCTTTCTTATTCTTTCTTTATTTCTTCTTGTATCTGGATTAAAAGTTCTTCTATAAAAAAAATTTGTTCATCCTTCGAGAAATATTGGCTAATTCATTTTCTGAATATTCACTTCTACTAGATTCGGATTGAATAACAATATTCTTAGATTTAGATCTAGTAACTCTCTCAGGAGTCTTGGAATTCATATGATTTGAAGTTGTTTTAAAAGCAACACTTCCATTCACATTATTCTTCTTATTATTATACACATCTCTCTTCATTTTAGTCTCATATAGAAGAATAGTTCCAAAAATTTCATCAAGAGAAATTTGTGTAACTTTTCTATTCTCATTTATAGTTGTCCTCTTATATTCCCACTCATTGGGCATGATTTCAATAATTTTGTCCACAAGAGATTCATCATCAAATCCTTTCTTTCCCATAGATTGTAAAATATTAACAATAGTCATAAATCTCTGTTGCACCTTACATATGGATTCTCCATAGGGAAAGAAGAAACCATGATATTCATCTCTGAGCATGGCTCTTCTAGTTTCAATAACTTATGAATTTCCAAAGTGTGTAAATTCATGCTTCTTCCAAATACAATTTTCTACTTCATAAGATGAAATCTGGAAATATATATGTCTATTCATAGAACTAAGAAATGTATTGTGTACCTTATAATTCAGTTGATATTCATGATTTTCTTGGTTGGTTAAAGTACGAAATTCCTTTTCAGAGATTTTATATCCTCCAGTAAGAATAAAAAAATTGTCTACTCTAGTATTTATACTAATTTTATTCATGTGATCTCTCAAATATTATTAATCATTCCCATCAAAAATATGTGGTCTAGTAGGATTTAAGTTGTCTATGGAACCAACATTGATTCCTATCATCTCAAAGAAAAACCATCCACACAAACTTGTTAGTAATAAAAGTTTGTAAACAAGGAAAAAAATATCATAAGCAAGGAAAAAATAGAACAATGAAAAACTTGAGCTAGAAAACATATATGTGAATATAAGTATTTTAGAGACCTACTCTGATACCAATTATAGGATCGAAATGATAATAATTCTAGTTTCGAAACAATTATGTAGATGCTCAATATACCAAAGTGGGTGAATTTTAAACTTTAAAAATTCCTTTAGAAATTTTAAATATGGTGATGTTTAACAAGGTTAAAAAAGGTAAATTCACAAGACCTATTAGCTCTACTGACATTCTTGATTCCAGAAATGTGATTCTGAGAATGTAATTCTGAAAAAGTGGTTCTCAAAATGAAACATAACAAAAGTTTAAAAAGAAAAATATTCTACCTTAAAGAATATATAATCTCAATAAATAAGAGTATAAAATTATAAGAAAGTATAAGATAGTTATACTTTCCTAAACAACCAAAATGCAATAGAAAATTTGAAACAATACAAGTAACAAGTAGTAAATATTTTAACCAAAAGATAAGGGTATCCAACATCCTTGGATAAAGGTCCCTTGATTTATACTTTCAAGAATGTTTTTCTTACCCACACTAGGGTAAGCCCTCGACAAGGTGATCGGAATCTATCTTTTTATCCCTAGAATCCCTCAAATTTAAAGGAAGTCAGCACCTTTGTCTTCCTATCCCCGGAATCCATCAAATGTACAAAAACATTCAAAGTCACATGAAGAAATTCTGAATAAGATGTTCATTACACACAAAGCATGAAAGTCTCTCTCTAGAAATCACTTGAGCAGCATGAAATCATTAGAGTCATAGAACCATAGTGATCTATTTCAAATGAGCTCTTATTTATATACACATTCTCAACAGTCAACTCCCTCCTCCAATGGTAATATTTTTCCTTGATTTTCCAAGGGACCTGTACAGGTGTCCCTTAAACAACGGTGATTTAGTAATTGAATGCATGATATTGTTTTTATAACAAAAACATGAGTAATAAAAAATATGTTTACTTAACCAAATTCATTTTTTAGAGTGTAAGGAAAAATTAAAGTTCAAATTCTAACCAAAAACTATTTGGTGTCTTTAATACATGGGTATTCGGATTCTATCTTCCAAAGAATTTGGAACCTAAATTATATAGAATTATGGTGTCTTAATTTCATGTAAATTCAGATTCTGAATTCATAAGAATTCAGAGTATGAACTCAACATGTTCATAGTCTGAATTTATAGGAATTCGGAGTTTGAACTTAGAATGTTCGATGTCTAAATTTAGAGAATTCGGAACCTAAACACAGAAAGTTTTGATTTTGAATTCATAGAATTCAAAACGTGAACTGAGAAAGTTTGAAGTTTGAATTCAGAGAATTTGAAACCTGAATTTAGAAAGCTCGGAGTCTAAATTCAAAGAATTCAGATCCTAAAATAGAATGTTTTATATCTAATAATATATAATATTCTTAGGTTTTAGATATGAAACCGAATTTTATACATAGACATAAAATGAACTAAATTAAGATATGAACAATGAAAAACATGGTAAGGATAAATTTCCTTGGGGAAGGAAAATATTTTTCATCAAGATGAATCTTGGGGAAAATATTATTTTCTTTAAGATAAGGTGTTTGTGATTTTCAAAACATGAAGGAATTGAAAATCTATAAGGAATCCTTATTGACTCAACAAATTTTGTGCTATTAATATAGCCATAGTGGAACGATTAATGTGTTTTTGTGTTTGGATTCATGAATTATGGGGTAGAATTATTCAGTACAACATAAATAGCCTTTTCAGTGGTTTTGTAGCGGTGGTTTACTGAACCAATGCTACTTTTTTTTAAATGATTTAGAAGTGGTTTTTAATAAATCGTCGCTAAACTGTTTTTTAACCCTAACACTCCCCCCTGACCCCCACAAGACCCCTTCCCCCTAGGGACCACTCTACTCCCCCGGATGACCCACGTGAGACGACCCTTATCCCCCAAGAAACTCTTGAATCCATATGCTTCCCCTCAACATGCCTCGCATCCCCTCAGCGCGGATCGCCAACGACACCTCGACACCCTATCTCACCTCCCTGTTATAGGTCCCGACATGTGGCACCACTTGACACTTCTTGTTGTCCCTCAGAATCATCCTTCTTTTTCTTATTCCATTCTTTATCCTCTATTTCTAACATTATCACCAATATTCCATATTCCCAGACATGCACATGATATTTTCATTATTTGAAATTATATGATTATAAACCCTCCACACCATCAAATTAAACTTTTGGAAAATATCCTTGGACCATAGTAGTTCACCCCAATCTTCTATTTCATTACATACCATTATTTTAATTGTGGTCTTGAATTATATTCTCTATTTTATGACAGTAATTATAAAACATTTTTTGTTAGATTAGTTAATAAATAGTTTTTCATTTTAAAGAACATAAATTTTTTTAAATCACAAATAATATTATTATTTTCATGATATTGTAAACCCAATTTTTTATATAATTATTTTTAGACTTTGGTGAATTTAAAAATATATTTTTCGATATAATCAATATTCTATTGTAACTTCATCACATTATATTGAACATTATATTTAATAATTCTATTTTTTGATTGTGAGTTTTTACTTATCATTGAGGGATTGATTATAATTTTTTTATGATATATCAATATTAAATTTAGTTTAGAAAAACCTACATCATGTTTTAAAAAAGCATATTTGGATCTTTATAGCATAGGTGAATGGATAAATAATAAGAGGTATAGGAGGATTTTTTAGTGGAAGATGAATAAGAGTAATATTTTATATCATGAATAACCTTTGTTTTAGTCATGAGATACTAAGAACATTTTTCCATTGATTCCCTTTATAGGAGGGTTTCATTTTTCACAAACTAAGTTGAATCATTGATGGTTTTTTTGATTTTTTTATTCATCCCCTTGTTCTGTTTGTTAGTCATAGATAATTACAACCTTATGTGTTCCTTTTTCCATTGGAATAACATCACTTGTTATTCTCTATCATTATCCACCCTATTTTATCAATTTTATGATTTCATTATTTTAAAGAATATTTTAATAAAATTTGATTGATGATCCATTTCATAATCATTATAGGTTTCATCATTAATTTCTTTAAAGGAAAACAATATTTTATTATTGTATTATTTGAATATCTTATTATCATGTAACTTAATTATGATCTCACAGGTCATGATAGATCCATATAGATCCCCAAATGATGAGTTTTTATATCATTTTCCTATTGGAATATTATATATTTTGGTTTCATATTTTTTTAAACCCCAAATTATTTTGATCACAATATATATTATATAGTATTGGTATAATTTAGAGACATTCAACTATTTCATATGTCAGTAGTGTATATAAATGTATAGTTTTAATGAATGATTTCAAATGGTATTTTAAATAGGATTAAAGTGACATAGAATTCTGATTAATTTAATACGTCTCATTTGTAACATTCATAATGAATAAATTATAATGTATGTAATAACCTCAATGATTCACCATTCTATTTAAATGTGTTTTTATGTCATGGATAATATTTTGGGTGTTGTTTACTGCAAGGGTATTGGAGGTGAGGTTATATTTATAATATATTGTTGTATTAATCATGTAACTTGTTTGATTACTTGGCTCCTATTACTTCTATCATGGGTACACTAGGAACTGATAGAGAGGTTTATATTTATGTTACACTAGATAGTCACACACTCTTGGTGTCCCCAAGTTGTGTTGTATACCATGGCTAGTCAGGAGTTCCCTCTTTTATGCTAGGTGTATGATACTCAAGTGACTTATGTTTTTTGGATGATACATATGTCAGTATTAGGTATTATGTATTGGAGTGGCCTAGGACTATCTTACTTTATGACCTTTTTTGTTTTCCATGATGGATTCCATTTGGGGAATCTCATTCCTTGTGTCCCCTAGTTTTATTAATATGGTGAAAAACATTAATTTTTCTCCTTGTTTACTCATATATCATTTTTGATGTGGTGACTTGGTGTTTTATTTTTACAGATTATGAGAATGGTTTTGTTTCATTAAATTTTTTTTGAAGTATTTTCAAAATGGTGGTTCTAAATTATTTTTAAAATTGAAACTCTAATGGGTGGTTTTAAAGAATGGAAGGGTTCAAAAGTCATATTTTTATAATGATTATAGTCATTTAAAGAAGAAGAATATAAGAGTTTATAGAATGGATGTTAAGGTGATATTTGGTTTTTCATGTGATTATCAATGAAAATATTTATTCTAAATATATTTAAAACTATCATAAATGAGATGTTTTTTTAAAATACTTTCAAAAAAATCCATGTTGAGATCCTACTTGGAATAGTTTTTCTCTCTAAAATATAGACATTATTTTATTTATAAAAATATTATTATTTTATTTTTTAGGTTACCCAACCTTTTTCAGGTTTCCTAGAGGGGGTGGGCTATCTTGGTGGGTGGTGGGGGCTGTCTAGGTGGGGGAAGTCCAGGTGGGGTGGGGCTGTCTAGGTGGGGGTGGGGGATATCCAGGTGGGGGTGGGCTGTCTAGGTGGGGGTGGGTTGTCCAGGGGTAGGGGGCTTCATGGGTGTGGGTGATGGGTGTGGTGTATCCAGGGAGGGGTTGGGTTTTCCAGGGGGTGGGGGTGGTTGGTCTAGGTGGGGGAGGGTTGTGGACATTAAAAGGGTGGTATGTCCAAAGGGGTGGGGGTGGGATGTCCATGTGGGGAAGGGGGTCTAGGATGTCCAGGGAGGAGGTGGGGGCTATCTAGTTGGGGGTGGTGGTGGGATTTCTAGGTGGGTGGAGGCTCTCCAGGTGGGGGTGTCTAGGGGGATGCTGGGGTAGGAGGCTTGCTAGTGTGTGGGGGTGTGGGCTATCTTGGGAGGGGGTGGGATGTCTAGGTGGGGTGGGGGTTGTCCCGGTGGGGTGGGGGATATCTAGGTGGGGGGACTATCTGGGTTGGGGTAGGGGTTGTCTATGTGGGGGTGTCTTGTTGGGGGGAGGGTTGTCCTGGTGGGGGGGGTGTCCAGGTGGGGGGGGGATGTCCATGGCGATAGTGGGGATTCCTAGGTGTGGGGTAGGGGTGGGCTATCTAGGGAGGGGTGGGTTTTCCAAGGGGGTGTGGATGGCTATCCAGGTGGTGGAGGGGATGTTGGATTTCCATGGAGGAGTGGGTTGTTGAGGTGAGGGTAGTGGTGAGTTATCTAGGTGGGGTAGGGGCTTTCAAGGTGGGGGATACATGGGGTAAGGGGGTGTGGGGGTGTGGGGGTGTGGGGGTGTGGGGGTGTGGGCTGTCTGGGGAGGGGGTGGGTTTTCCAGGGAGGTAGTGGGATATACAAGTGGGTTGGGGGATCTCTAGGTGGGGGTGGGGACTGTCTAGGTGAGGGGTGGGGGTGGGTTGTCTCGGTGGGGGGGGGGGCTATCTAGGTGGGGGTATGTTCAAGTGGGGTGGGGTGGGGGGATTTCCAGGTGGGGTGGGGGATTTCCAGGTGGGGTTGTGTCTGTCCAGGTGGGGGTGGGCTATCTAGGGTGGTAGGGGGATGAAGGGGTGTGGGGGAGGGGTGTGGGCAGTCTAGGGAGGGGTTGGGGGTGGGATGTCCAGGTGGTGGAGGGGGTGTGTGCTTTCCATGGGTGTGATATCCAAGGGGGTGGGTGAGTTCATTATTTACCATAAGTATTTATATAGGAAAACATTATTTAACATATATATATACTTTTTCAACTAGTATATATGAATCTATTTCCCTATTTATTACTAGTTATGTGTTTTAGTTTTTTTAATATTGTGTGGGAACATTTTGATATACATGGATAAAATCTGGAATACATTACTGAGGAACACACCTCAGTTTATTAAGGGTTTGGAAATGATTTTAAAATTTTAAATGACTAATCTATCCGTTTAAAGGAGAATAAGATTTCCATGTCATAAATGTAAATTTAGAAGATGGTTGAATAGAGATGAAGTTTATGAAAATTAAATACTAAACCAATTCCCTGATCAATATTTGTGTTGGATTTGGAATGGAGAATCGAATGTTACATAAAGTTTAAGCATTGATGTTCATCCACAGAATGATCTCCCAACTTCTTTGATAATAGAAAATGAAATTAAAAACCTTATAAAGGATGCATTCGGCACTGCATGACATCACCATCAACATCAAAACATATCAAAACAACCAGATGAGGGTACTATAAAAAGTAAAGTGAAAAGTGATGTTTTTGAGAATGTAGGACAACTAGATTAGGATTGAAACACATTAGTGGATCCTCCTCTTGATTATTTGTAGAATAATGCAAGATAAAACTTCACTGAGGAAAAGAATTTTCATGATTTAGTTAACGATGGAAATCAAGAGTTGAATTGTGGATTTTTGAAATATTCAAAACATTTTTTTCTGCTGAAGTTGTACCATAACAAATGTATATATGGAATTAAAACTAAGGCAATGTCCATGATATAGGAATTGTTGCATGATTTATTTCATGAATCAAACATCCCCAAGTCTTTTTATGATATGATTAAAATTGTTAACTGGCTTGGTTTGAATTATTCAAAAATACATGCATGTCCCAATGATTGTATGTTTTATTGGAAAGAGGATTCATGTAGACAAGATTGCAAGAAATGTTCGTAATCAAGATGGTTGTTAGTGGGTAATGTTTGAAGTCTGAATAAATATACTACCATGAACAATAATAAAATGAACACACCTGTAATTTTTTTTCATTACTTTCCATTGAAGCCTGATTGCAAAGATTATTCATGTCATCAAAAACTCTTGAACACATGAAGTTTCATTCTGTAGATAATAACATTGATGGGTTAATGTGACATCCATGAGATTCAAAATTGTGGAAGACATTTGATTAGTTACATCCAAATTTATTAGCTCATTCTAGGAATGTTTGATTGGGATTGGATGCCGATTGATTCATCTCATTTGAGACATTTGATGATTTTTCTAAAACAATGTTAAAAAAGAATGCTTCTTTAATGTGGACCAATAGTGACTTCCCTAGACTTGACTAAATGGCCCGAAGGCCTTCATTTTTATTTTATTATGGATAATTCCCATTTTAAGGGTTTAAGGGGAACCCGTACATGACCCATAGGCCCAGGGCACAAGGCCCGAAAAACTCATAATACATTACCCGAAGGCCCAGAGGCATACCATGCCCAATACATGACCCGTAGGCCCATCCAACTTGAACTGCCCCTCCCCAACTTTATGAATCATTGATCACATAGATCCCCACCTTCCATTGCTGATCGAATAGCATTGCCCCATACAAAGCTGCACGAAGCCTCGTCCCGATGGCGGCTACCATACCCTCTCATTCATCCAATCTGGTTAGCTCTGCATCTAGTGGTTGCTACTCATGTTGCTCTGATCCTCTTCTAGGGCTTGTTCTGTGTGAACTGGGCTACTCCATGGTCTACGTGACATGAAGGCCCTGAGGCCCGAAGGCCTTTGATAACCCGACGGCCCTGGAGACCCCGTAGGCACAAATCGGTGGCCCGAAAGCCCAAATCGGGTGAATAGTTCCTGCTGCTACAGTACCGAACAGTAACTGCTACAGTGACTGCTATAGTATTGCTACAGTACTGCTACAGTACCCCGGAAATTCGCATCTGCCCAGTTTTGAACCTGGGTCTCTTGGATGCCAAGCAGGAGCCCTTACCACTCGGGTACGGGCTCGTTGGCTTCCCAAGACTTGGGAATTTATCTTGTTAGAACACTTACATGTGTTAGGATTTTACTATTTGTAACTTTTATTTTGATCCCAAATAGATACCACACAGTAATAAATGTTTCTTCTTGTTCCATCGAAGATTTATCTATGCATCTTATAGATTTTATCTAAAAAGATAAAAATTTAACAGTTATATCGGTCGTAGAAAACCTCCAATGTTTTTAACCGGTTCTAAAATTTTAAAAAAACATAGAAATGTTGAAACCTAATTTTCGAAGGTTCATCATTTAAATGATAGTGGAAAATAGTTTTGAAGTGAATCTTCAAGTGAAATCAGAATGAAACAATGAAAGAAAAAATTATATTCTTCAAATTTCTGTATTGGGAATTTAATTTTTTGTGGAATAATCTTGATGTGATGAATATTGAGAAGAATTTCTATGACAATTTTGATCTTCAAATTTCATAATTAGCATGGAAAGTTGAAGGATCATCTCAATTCATGGGAATAATTACATGTAATGATGATAAAACGTGATCGCTAGCCAGATAATAATGAAAGGTGTGCTCCGGAAAATTTTCAGCAAAAAATAGGGATAAAGATACATTCCTTCAAATTTTAAAGAAAGTGAATTTATATGATAGGTATTCAAATATCATCTCATGGTTTTTTGACTTAATGATTCATATTTTACATGTATTGAAATGTCATGATTCAAATATTTTGTTATAGGGTTTATTACCATTGGCATTACGTACATTATTACCTGAAAAAGTTACCGCTATTATACTCCAATTCTGCACATTTTTCAGAAAACTATGTGAGAAATATCTACATCCATTTGAGCTTGAAAACCTTTAATAGTGGTTTTTATTGACACTTATTGTAATGTAGTTGATCTTTCCTCCGTCGTTTTTTACTATCATGATGCATTTAACTGTGCATTTGGTTGAGGAAACTAAATTAGGAGCCCCAGTTCATTATTGATGGATGTATCCAATTGAGTGGTACTTTATTTTTATGATTTTCAATAATGTAAACAATTTTCATAACTTAATTAAATGCATACTAATTTTTGTTTATTTTATTTCATATATATCATAGGAATTTGAAATCATACATGAGAAATAAAGATCAAACAGAAGGTGCTATTACTGAAGTCTATTTGGAAGAGTATTGTGTTACCTTTTTTACTAGATACTTAGATGATATTGAGACATAATTTAACCATGTTTTAAGTTTTTAAGCCACATCAAAACAATCTCAAATACATGGGAAATAAAAAATATTTCCTACTATTGGTCGGTCTGTTGGGAGGTCCTCAAATGTAACACTAACATAAATGGAATTATTATAGGAATGTAGATATGTACTGCTGAATAGTGAAACTGTAGATCCATTTATTGAAGAGTTTTTGATACAAATAGAGAGATGAATGAGGGGCAGAACATGATATAATGAATGTTTTTAATAAAGAGCTTTTATAATGGTTTGTATGAATTGTAAGTTCATAAATATTGACCTTAATACAAATATTAGGTGGAAACATATATTTTTTTAATTCTAATAATGTATATTTATTTTTTTATCATGAATACTATTATTATATCATATCATTCAGAATATTTGATGTTTCTTGCTCGAGGTACTCTAAAACAAGGTAGAAAGTTTGATGCTAACAATGTGAATGGCTTTAGATTTCATACAGTCGATCAGGAAGAGGGTTTGAAAACACAAAATAGTGGTATATTTACATTTTATAAAGTGGGATACTATGGAAAGATGATCTATATTATTTAATTAAACTACCATGGGAATTTTTCAGTTTTTTTATTCAAATATAATTGGTTCAATATTATTATAGGTGTTAAAAGTGATGCTTTGAAATTTACTTCTGTGAACTTCTCTCACTTGATTGATGTTGGTGATCATGAACTGCATGATCCATATATATTATCATCGTAAGAAAAAATGGTATATGTTGTGAATTATGTTATGGATATAGGGTGGAGTGTAGTTTCTCACACAAATCAAATATATTTGTATGATATGGTTTATGAAGTGGAAGATTTGACCTCTAACATTGAATCTCATCAACAACAAGAATCAAATTTTTTTTTTCTATCATGATATTTAAAATATTATTCTAACAAGGATGAATGAAGTGGATAATTTAATGGTGTAAGAAACAGACATGTTTGATAGAGAATATGATTATACGTACAGTTATGCATTCATTTAGCAACCACTTATTTCAGTTGTCTAATCATTCATTTTCATTGCTATGTATATTTGTTTTTTTAGTACTGCGCTTCTCCTATCATTTTTAATATTTTTTTTCTAAATATATTTTTTGAAATATATGTTCTGAATTTAGTTTAATTTTATTAAATTACTGGAATGACAAAGAGGAAGTGATATACTGTTTCATCGACCACTATGACAGATGAGGATCCATCTGTCTCCCACCCTACAACATCTAAACCACCATCTGCTTCCTCCACCCTACACAATCTCCCCTTGAACCATCTCTGAAGCCCTTTTTGAGTGTCCCTTGAGTATCATAGTCATCGTCTCCCACTTCAGAAGCCTCAGTAGTGGGGGTGTTTCATGCCACTTCTAGTTCTTCGTGGGGATACTGGAGGGTGACTGTTATAGGTAAAAAAATTATATGAATAAATTTATTGAATTTTTTTATACTAACTATTTGTTCATTATAGATAGAAACAATTCACATGAGGAGAAGGATATAAAATGTTAATATGTATGGAATCTGACTAGAGAGAATATAGTTGTCCTATTTTATTCATATGGGTTCCCTACGGATGACACCACAGGATTACTTGGCTAGATTTTCGGCCTTCTGGTCGCGGAGACCATTTCCCTTTCTATTTCATATGATGATTAATGTTATATGCCTAAAAGTTGGAAAATAATGTTTTTGATTCCCAAATAAAGTTAATTTTAATACATTATGGTGTAATTTAATGTCATGTTATTAATATTTTTAAAATGAATTTCTGTGTACATATGTTTTTCTACATTACAGTTTGCTAATGTCATAGCACGAAAGTGGAAATTGAAAAATCATGGGAAAAAATGGAATGACATTAAATGGATAATGTGGAGATATTTTAATGATACTTCTTTGACCGCACAACAAATGTATGGAATGATACCCGATGGGGTACCCAAAGAACAATGGAAAGTCTTTGTTGATAAACATCATGATGAGAATGAGATGGTATTTAAATATATATTACTATATTAATATCATTTTAAATTTCAACATGTATATTTAGAGGTTATTACATTGAACACATTACTATTAAGTTTCATTTTATTTATCTCGGGGTATTTCAAGATAGAATACATCATGTTGGGCTAAGCAGGTCATCCCTCACACTTCATGTTCAAAGTGTATTTCTAGAAGTCGGTCTTCTCCGATAATATTTTCATTTGTTTAAATATTTATAATAAAATATTATTTTTTTAGTATATTAAATTTTTTATTAATGTTTGTTTAATGCAGTCACAGAGATTTGGGAATGAATCATCTTGAACAGAAGTGTGGTTGAATGTTCACCAAAAATCTGATGGGCGTTTTGTTAAAAAACATGCCAATGAATTTGGGGCATGAAATCATTTTTCATTATAAAAACACATTATAAGTTGTTTATATGATAATATATATTTCTTCTAATATGACTTCATTTAGATTTATAGGTAAAAATTAAGGAACTATGGGATGCCAATCCTACGCAGTCCTACCTAGTCTCCCTAGATGACCCGGTTGCTAATGTCCTTGGGAAGGAAAATTCGGGTAGAGTGTGTGGGATGAGTTTGGGACATATACCATCTAAGGTCATTGGCATGGCACCGGGGATTGTAGCTACATCTACTCTTGGTTGTAGACATTTCATAACCCATGATACTCTGAGAGAAATTCTTTCTCTATGAAGCACATTTCAAGACCAGGGGGCTCAGAAATCCATTTTGCAGAAAGTGTTGATTGATTTATATCAGAAGAGGACTAGATCTTCCCCCGGTGGTATTTCATCGAATGGTGGTGAGTAGGTAAATCAAAAAGAAATTAAAAACCATTTAGTTTGCATACTTTTATTGGTTTTATGTTTAAATATAAATATACAACAATATTTAATTTTCAAAATAATGTTCTCACATGTGGTAGCATGAAGTATAGATAGAGGTGGGGAGGGTGATGAGTTGTGTTCATCATCGAATAGTGATTAGTTGTATTGTTGATATGTTTGAAAAATATTATAATAGTTGGTTTGTATATGTATCATGTGTGCCACATATTTTCCACAAACCGTTATCTTGACCTAATATTCATTTTGATATCTCATTTTTACTTTTACGTAATTTATTTATTTTGGATTTTTCCTTTTATGTTTTGATTTATTGAGTGTAGTATTCACCATATATGTTGATTATTTATTTTCATGAATAATTTTTTATGATTCTTTTTTCATAAATTTATTAGGTTTGTTACCCAAGGATGAACGATCAACCTTTTAATTGATTTTCTTGTGAATATGCAATTCCATAACTCCCTTCAACTTGTTTTTAGTAGATATCCCTTATTTTATCAAATTTTATCGTATTATCATCTCATGTTTTATAGTTTTCATGTGATCAATCCAACTTATGATTTCCTCTTATTAAAAAAATTTTTGATAATAATTTCAAAATATTTTTTGAACACTTGCACGTCTTGATCTTGTTAAGGTAGAGAAACTATCCACATCATTAATAATATAATTTACAAATATTTGTTCAACACATGAGTGTCTTACACTGCCTAAATTTTTATCTCCCCAAATTATGCATGTGGTGGATAAAATCAATAATAAAATCTTGAAGCATATCCTATATGGTTTGTATCATCCTTATTGAAAACTCATCAATCTGAGGATAAATGGTTATACACAACTTCAACTATCAACACATAGAATTATATATAATTACCAAAACATTGAGGTAAAAAAGGTTGGCCTCGGGTGAAAATCCCACTTCAACTATCAACTCTGACACTCTATCATTATTTTTGGACACGTTAATTGTAGTACCCCCGGTTCCTGGTAAGTGACCCTTGTTTTATGATTTTTTTGTACATGAAGCATTTGATAAATGGTTGGGAAAGTTTGGAGACATTTAATGTGTTAAAGGGAGAAACTTGCTGACGCATGGGCTACACATGGTATGTAGAATCCATGTAGGTGGTGGTCACTTTAGACAGAGGATACCGCATGGTGTGCGCAAGGTTTGAGCAAACCATGTGAGGAGGTCATGCGGAGCGCCCCTTCCAAGCAGTGACTACTGCATGGTTAGAACACAATTTTACTAACTGTGCGGACTAATCGTGAGTGGAGTCAACTAAGATCATATTTTTAAGGATCTAATACGATTTATCTTTAAACTGATTAATTTAAGTTCCTAAGCGGCCCTAACTCGGTATTTTGGTTCTCCTAAGGTCAAAGAGGGTTCTCCCATCGTTTTGGAGGCGATCTGAAGGCTTCTATTGGTGAATCAAAGCCGGATTCTTGAGGTATGTGATCGTTCTTGTTTTATTTCTCATATCTACTTATATCTACTTCTCCTCTTCTCTCGATTTCTTAGATATATTCCTGTTATGGGTAGATCTATTTGTGTGGTTTCCAAACATAATGAGTTTTGGTCATGGTTGTGTTAAGAGAAGATATCTAAGGAAGATCCTTGGTGAATCGGCTGGGTTTTCTTGTGTGTTCTTTGTTTGTTAGGGTTTTTTTCAAAACCTTTTCGGTAGGTGGCTTCACTCCTGATTCCTCTTTCTTAGAACTTGAAGGCTTAGTTTCAAATTTTTTTCCTTTATTTAAATGGTTTGTTTATCTTCTGTTAAAGAATGGTTGAAACCCCTTTTAAGTAAAGGGTGATGGGAATTGTGTGTTTTTGGAAAGTTTTTGTTGAAGTGAATTTAAAATCGTAATTTTAAACTGGTTATGGTTTTGTTGTGTGAAATAAATGGTTCTCAATAAAAGGTTTGATGCTTTATTTAAAGGTTTTGAACACACTTGGTTTTGGAATGGAATTTCATGGGTTGTGGTGTGTGTTTATATTCATTGGTATGGATAAGGGTGATAAGTACCCCTATCAAAAGGTTGGGATGGATATGGGTGAGATGTACCCCCATCAAAAGGGATGGATAAGGGCGTGAAGTACCCCCGTCAAGGTATTCCATTAGGTGATGACTTAGTGGAAGGATAACTCACCCCTCGTCGGTATAGGGAGGTCCAGGTTGCATCCATGGTTGGTTGTGTGGATTTGCGAAATGAAATGAATGTGACAAAATAGAAATGGGAATATGATTGGAAACTTTTCTTGGATTCTTTTCTTGAGAAAGATGGTTTTTGTTGGAGAATGGTTTTGACATGAAACTTGTTATATTGTGAACTGTTTTCGAATTTTTTTATATAAATTGTTTTATATAAATATGCAAACATGTTTTATCCTAGAGGCATGGGTTGGGAATCATCAGGGAAAACCTACTGAGTTTCATTACCCACCCCCTTCTTTAGCACGTTGGGGATTTTGCATATGTCATATACCGGGATGTTGGAAAAGGTAAAGTGTCACATGTTTATGGAACTACATCATGATACTTGGGATGGTTTGTGATGACTGGATCTTGGAACTTGTGGAGCATAGAGTTGGGTTGTCGTCTTGTAGTCTTTTAGTTTGTATTTCTGCTATTTACTCTGATTTAGTGTTGGTTTCGGTTTGGGTACTCTTGTTTAGTTTTTGATAAGATAAATGGTTGAGTTATCTTAGCTTTTATCATGTATCATTTAGTTGAATTGTTTTTTATGGTTGTTGGCTCTATGGTGTGTTCTAAAAGGGTAAATTGTCCCCCACTTTTTTTTGAAACCCTTCGGCATTTATTTCCATCCTTTGGTACCTTTGGGATGTTTCTTAAGGCCATGTAATGACTCGTTGTTCTCTCAATACAATGAGGATAAGAGGGTCATTACAAATGGTATCAGTTTGTTCAGTCCTTGGGTTATAAATGCAATCAACTTCTTCCTTTCTTTGTGGAACAAGTAGTCATTAGTTTTTGTTGGTCTTGGCATTGAATTTTTACATGTCTATTCCTAGGGTGGTCATCTTAGGAAGGAATAGGATTGTCGGAACATGGAATCTTGAGAATAAAAAGGCGTAGCTAACTTTTTTATACTGAACTTCAAGATACCAGGGATTTGGGTACATAAGTGTTTTGGAAACAATTATAGGATAACAAATATCATTGTCATGGGTTTATCCAATGAGATGAGCATGAAATGTATTAGAGGAATGACTTCCCACTAGAAGTGCATATATCATTTTGAGAAATGGATTATGGTTTGATGCAAAATCGTGATTTTTGGAAATTTTAAACTTGTTTTCAAATGAAAGATTTTGAAAAGAGAATGGTTGATGTATTTTGAAAATAGATTTATTTTCAAAAGAAAGAAATGATTTTATTTATAAATGGGTAAATGTGGAAAAGTTTGATGGTTGGAAATCAATGTTATGATAGTGATGTGATAGAAACTAAAATACTAAGCCTTAGGTTTCTTGGAAGTGATACTAACGTCATGCATTATTTGAATAAAAAATGGCACTCGTTATGTCCAATAGAAACCAAACCAAAGAGGATATTAGAGAATGTGGTCGCACGTGAGCCATAGATGAACTAGAAGCTAGTGCAAAGTATAGTTCAAGCATTTTAGGTTGTGGACACAGGGAATCAGAGGGATGAGTCAAGGCATGTAGACCATTTCGTCCAGTTCCAGAAGCAGAATCTACCCATCCTTTGAGGTGATTCTGAGCATGAAAGGGTGGAGCTGTGGATGAGTAGGATGAATCATATCTTCGATTTCATCGACACACTAGCAGAACTAAATGTAATGTAGGTGATGTATATGCTGGAAAATCTTGCAGGACAGTGGTGGGATCTAGTGTTGCAGGCTAAGGTGGATCAAGGCCTGGGCTGGGAGGAATTTGAGGTATTGTTAAATAAAAAATTCTATCCTCACACATTCATGATCCAGAGGATGATGTACTTCTTCAGCATGAAGCAGGACAATCTCTCTGTCACAGATTATGTAGATAAATTCATGAATTTAGTGCGCTTTGCATCGGAATTTGTTGTAAGTGCGTCGCTAAAGGAACGCATCTTTGAATCAGGGTTGTGATAAGAGATTGGATCGAAGATAGTTGTTCTTTATATTGTGGATTATACGGAGATGGTAAATAGAGAAACAGTAGCTGAAAGAGATATTTGAGGAGTTATGGGAGGATGAAGTATGATTATACCCACATGAACATGTTGTAACTATAATGATGGGAATAAGCGAAAGAGGGACAGGTACTTCCAAGGTGGGAGTGCGAATCAGAATCAGACGGCTGGATCAGTGAATCTTCCTCTATGACCCATGATGAAAGTTGGGTGTTTTCAATGTGGCTCGATTCATCACATGGAACAAGAATGTACAGTAACACAAAGATCATGCCATAACTGCAACAAGATGGGGCATCTTCAGTGATATTGTCACAGTGCTCCACGGTCGGGTGTTCGTGACACTTCTCAAATGTCGCAAGAATCTTATGCTTCAATAAGGTGAGGATAGAAAAATCAGTCTCTCCAAAAGAACAGAGCTAGCCAGGGTTATTCCCGGAATACCATGACTCCTCAAGCAGGACAATATCAACAAGCCACTAAAGAGAAAATTTTATCAACAAAGAAATTATATGGAGAGGAATAGGTGATTGTGGATGACCAGTCTGGACCATCTACGGTGAGAGGTACAATTCTTTTGAATTCTACCCTCATGCAAGTTTTGTTTGATACTGTTGCATCTCATTCTTTTCTCTCTTCTCGTATTGCTGATTTTCTGAACTTAAAGCTTTAAATGATACCTTCTGTGATAAAACTTCAATCTCCTATCCGTGAAATAAAGTGTAGAGACATTGTGTGTAGATAATGTTCTATAACTATTGATGGATATGAGATGAAATGGGATTTTACTATTCTAGATATGGATGTCTTTGATATAATCCTGGGTATGGATTGGTTGATAGAGTTCTGGGTTCACATCGACTGTTATAGCAGAACAGTCAGTTTCACGACTGAGGATGGCGTTGAGCATCTCTTTAGAGAAGAAAGAGTGGTGAAGGCAGGTGTAATGGGATTTTTGGCACCGGTAGTGGAAAAGATCTCTTACCTTTTGGATGTGTTAAACATGGAATCAATGGACGAGACTCCGAATAACAGTCTTCCATTATTTGCTGATCAATTTTCGGACGTTTTTTTTGAAAACTTATCAGGGTTACCACTTATAAGAGAAGTGGATTTTACGATTGATCTCCTTATAGGGACCAGTCCTATCTCACTTCTATATTATAGGATGGCACTAGCAGAGTTAAAGGAATTGAATGTGCTGTAGTAAGAACTGTAAAATAAAGGTTTTATTCGGCCAAGCGTGTCTCTGTGGGCAGCACCAGTTTTTTTGTAAGGAAACCATATGGAACCTTGAGGATATGTGTGGATTATCGTAAAATTAACCAAGTTACGATAAAGAATAGATATCCACTTCCATGCATTGGTGACTTGTTTGATCAATTGAAGGGAGCTCAGTGGTTCTCTAAGATTGACTTACGGTCAGGATATCGCCAGTTGCAAGTTTGGAAGGAGGATATTCTGAAGACAGCCTTCAGAAGCAGACATGGTCACTACGAATATGTTGTCATGCCTTTTGGTCGTACGAATTCACCAACAGTCTTTATGGCATTGATGAATCGGATATTTCAGCGATATTTGTATTCTTTTGTTGTGGTGTTTGTGGAATACATATTGGTGTATTCAAGAACAAGGGATGAGCATGAGAAACACTTGGCGATAGTGCTAGAAATCTTGAGAGACCATCAGTTGGATGGAAAATTATCAAAGTAAGATTTCTGGATATAAGATGTATTCTATCTAGGCCATTTTGTTTCTGAGAAAGGTGTTTCATTGGATCCAGAAAATATAGAAGCTGTTCTTTCATGGAAACCGCCGAAGGATGTCTCTAAAATACTAATCTTTCTTGGTCTATCTGGTTATTACTGATGCTTTGTGCCTGACTTCTCATGAATATAATCACCTATTCCATCATTGAAAAAGAAGAAAAATGCATTTCAATGGACTGAGGAATGTCAGATATCTTTTCAATAGTTTAAAGTTCACCTTACATTATCACCCATCTTGATTTTGCTGGAATCAGGATACGGGTACGTGGTGTATTTTGATTCTTTATGATCTGGGTTGGGATGTGTTCTTATTCAAGGAGACGATGTTGTTTCTTATGGCTCAAGACAGTAGAGAGTTCATGAAAATAACTACCCAACACATGATTTGGAGTTGGCTACCGTCGTCCATGCATTGAAAACATGGAGACATTATATCTTTGTTGAGAAATTTACTATGTTTACGGATCCGAAAAGCTTGAAACACATTTTCTCACAACAAGATTTTAATCTGAGGAAAAGGAGGTGGATGGAGTATCTCAAAATGTTTGACTTTGACTTGATGTACACACCGGGAAAAGGAAATTCGGTGGTCGATGCATTAAGTAGAAAGTCGAATGTTCAGTTAATGAAAGAAGCTTCATATGAGTGGTATTTAATGTCGGTCCTAGCCGACATGCCTATGGAATGTGAAGACTGAGTTGATGTTGCAGTTTTCTTTCATGTTGTGCTTGTGCTTGATTTGGTGGAGATATTCAAGGAGGCACAGGCATCTGATGTAGACTATGTTGCAATGAGTTCAAAAATCAACGGTTGGGAGACCATTGAGGGATGGAAGCCTGATGGGTGTTTGGTTTTTCGGTTTCGAGATAGGATGGTTGTACCTTTAACTGCACAAGAAAAACTACTTCAAGATTACCACCATTCCAGATGGGTTTTTCATCCAAGAATATATAGGATGTATAAGGCGGTAAAGGCACAATTTTGTTGGAGTGGCATGAAACGGATGGTAGCTAAATTTTTTTCATGGTGTTTACCTTGTTAGCAAGTTAAAGAAGAACATCAGCGGCTAGCAGGTATGTTGTAGTCTCTACAGGTCTTCCAAGAATAGCCCAGAAACATGATGCCATTTGGGTGATAGTGGATTGTCTAATCAAGTTAGACCATTTCATACCTATTTTTTAAACTCGTACAGTGGAAGAACTTTCAAAAATCTATATCCAAGAAGTGGTAAAGAGACATGGAATACCAGTTTCAATCATGTTAGACAGATATCCGAGATTCACATCTCGTTTCTAGCGATCCTTATAGAAAGCCCTAAGAACTCTATGAATATGAGTACGACGTATCATCCGCAGACGGATGCATAATCCGAAAGCATGATATAGACATTGTAAGACATGTTTCAGGATTGTGTAATGGATTTTGGTGGCTTGTGGGAATAGCACATTCCTTTGGTGGAGTTCTTATATAACAACAGTTATCAGGCCTTGATACACATGGCTCCATTTGAAGCATTATTTGGGCGTCCTTATCATTCTCCACTTTGTTGGGTGGAAATAGGTGAGACTTCACTAGTTGGGTCGAGCCTTATCCAAGAAACAACAGAGAAGATTCGATTGATAAAAAAGAGGATAGAGACGACACAGAGTCGTCAAAAATCTTATGTGTATCATCACTGAATACCGTTGTCATTTTCAGTGAGTGATCATGTCTTTTTGAGAATCTATCCAAGGATTGGACATCATCATTTTGGGAAGCAGGGAAAATTATCTCCATGATATATAGGCCCTTTTCAGATACTAGAACGGGTTGGCGAGGTGGTGTATCGGTTAGCGTTACCACCACAATTCAGTGCAGTGCATAATGTGTTCCATGTATATCAGTTGATGAAGTATCAGCCCGATCACTACCATGTGATCAGATGGGATCACATTGACCTAGAGCCAGATTCTTCGTTGGTATATATTCCGGTGTGGATTGTCGATATCCAGGAGAAAGTCTTGTGTGGAAAAAGCATCGTTCTAGTGCGGGTTTTGGGGAAACATGATCATATTCAGGAAAAGACTTGGGAACACGATAAAGAAATGAAAGATCAGTGTCCTACACTCTTTTAGGCAAGCCATGGTTTTCTAATTTCCGGGGACTGAAAGGCCAATGGTGGGGAGAATTTAGTACCCCTGGTTTCTGGTAAGTAACCCTTGTTGTATGATTTTTAATTACATGATGCATATGAGAAATGGTTGGGAAATTTTGGAGACTTTTAAATTGTTAAAGGGAAAAAAGTGGTGACGCACGGGCTTCACATGGTTTCCCAAACCGTGAAGTAGCTTTGCAGTTGGTGGTCACTTTGAAAAGAGGAGACCACACATTGTGCACACGGTTTGGGTAAACATTGCGAGGAGGCCGTGCGGAGCGCCCCTTCTAACCAGTGACTACCACATGGTTAGCGCACTATTTGACTAACCGTGTGGAATAATTGTTCGTGGGGTCAACATAGATCCTATTTTTAATGATCTAATCTGTTATATCTTTAAACCCACTCATTTAATCTCTTAAGCAGCCCTAAATCAGGATTTTGGTTTTCCTAAGGTCATAGAGGGTTCTCTCATCATTCTGGAGGCGATCTGAAGTCTTCTCTTGGTGAATCGAAGCCGGATTCTTGAGGTATGTGATTTTTCTTGTTTGATTTCTCAGATCTACTTAGATCTACTTCTCCTCTTCTCTCGTTTTTTATATCAATTCCTGTTATGGGTAGATCTATGTGTGTGGATGCCAAAAATGATGATTTTTGGTCTTGGTTATGTTAGGAGAAGATATCTAATGAGGATACTTGGTGAATCGGTCGGGTTTTCTTGTGTGTTCTCCATTTGTTAGGGTTTTTTCAAAACCATTGAGGTAGGTGGATTCACTCCCAATTCATCATTATTATAAACTGAATTATTAGTTTCAAATTTTTTTCCTTGATTGAAATGGTTTGTTTATCTGCTGTGAAAGAATTTTTGAAACCCATTATATGTAACAGGTGATGGAAATTGTGTGTTTTTGGAAAGTGTATGTAGAAGTGAATTTAAAATGGTAATTTCAAACTGGTTATTTTTTTTTCTGCAAGAAATAAATGGTTTTCAATAAACATTTTGATGCATTATTGAATGTTGTTTTAACACACTTGGTTTTGGAATGGATTTTCATGGGTTGTGGTGTGTGTATACATGAATTGGGATGGATAAGGGATAGAAGTACCCCCATAAAAATGTTGGGATGGATAAGGGCAATAAGTACCCCCATAAAATGGGACGGATAAGTGCATGAAGTACCCCTGTCAAGGTATTCCACTAAGTGATAGCTTAGTGGAAGGATAACTCACCACTCGAGAGTATAGGGAGGTCCATGTTGCATGCATAGTTGGTTGTGTGGATTTGTAAAATGGAATAAATGTGCCAAAATAGAAATGATAATTTTATTGGAAACGTTTTTTGGTTTCTTTTCTTGAGAAAGATTGTTTTTGTTGGAAAATAGTTTTGACATGGAACTTGTTATATTTTGAACTATTTAGGAATGTTTTACTATAAATTGTTTTATATAAATGTGCTAACATGTTTTATCCTAGAGGCATGTGTTGGTAAGTCACCGGAAAAAACCTACTGAGTTTTGTTACTCACCCCATACTTCGGCATGTTGGTGCTTTTGCAGATGTCATATACCGGGATGTTAGCAAAGGTAATGTGTCACATGTTTATGGCACTACTTCGTGATACTTGGGTTGGTTCATGATGATTGGAGCTTGGAGCTTGTGGATCATGGAGTTGGGTTGTCATCATGTAGCCTTTTAGTTTGTCTTTCCGCATTTTACTTTGGTTTAGTGTTGGTTTCCTCTATGGTACTCTTGGTTGGTTTTTGATAAGATAAATGGTTGAGTTGTCTTAGCTTTTATCATGCATCATTTAGTTGATTTGTTTGGTTATGTTTGTTGGCTCTGTGGTATGTTCTAAAAGGGTAAATCATCCCCCACTTGTTTTGAAACACTTAGGCCTTTATTGCCAGCCTTTGGTGCCTTGAGGATGTCGCTTAAGGCCATGTAATGACTCTTTGTACTCTCAACCCAATGAGGATAAGCGATTCATAACAGTAATCAATGGGAAACAATGCCTTCAATGTATCTTACTATGACGGGATGCCAGAACATCCAATTTTCATTATTATAAATCATGGTCGGCCCTGGGTGAACATTCTACTTCAAAGAATTATAGGATCTCATAAACTCATCTTTCATGGAATATTTTAGCATTACCATTTTACAAACAACAAACACTCCATGTATGTCAAAATTCAATCCTAAAATAGTTTCACATTATTCCAACCAATCACACATCATGATATATTTTAGAACAATATTCTAAATTGTCTTTACTTGTTTAACCAATGAAGACATTATCTCTAAGGATACCCAAATTAATTCCACTAAACCCTCAACTACACCCACCAACTAGTCATAAAGTGAGTATAAGATAATAAATTAAGATAATGAAATCTTTTCTCCCATTTCCAACATTTTCTAGCCCAATGCATTTACCACTACATTTCCAATTCTTATTGAATACTATTTATCAATTTCAAACATATACAAGTACTCTTTGAAATCCATATGATAAAGATTATGCACATGGAGTGAGAAAATATTATATACACTCTAGTTGCTAAATTACCCAACAAATATCTCTCTTAAGAGTTTTTTTCATGATCATCTCAATGTATGGACCACAACTACAATCTATAATACATGATTAGATAATTTCATCTTCTAGGTTAAAATCTGATGAAACCCAAAGTGTCTAATTTATCACTCTACATCATAACATATCGTAAGACAAAAATAGATCCATGACATTTCACTACATGTACATTGGTAGGGTTAGGAATTCTTAGGATCTGAGATGACAACAACCACTTCTTCCATGCTATGAAAACTTCCTCACACTGGTATGTACTGTCAAACGTGAATCCATTCTTGGTAACTGTGGTTATTGGCACTTATAAGTGAGATATATTAGAAATGATTCTCCTATAATTCTCATATAATATAATAAATTATCAACTATTAGTTACATTCCTCAGTTATGATAGATACACAAATACATCAACATACTCGAGATCAACTACTATGTCTGATTGTGAATCCACTATATCCAACAGTGACACTTCATGTACTTAGAAAAAAAATTATGTGCCCAAATGATACTAGACTTATTATTCATGTATCTATCATATGATTCCACTTAAAAAATTTTTATTCTAGTATTCATTTGGATATGGGATTTCTGTGCATGTGAAATTGGAATGGTTTTTTTTCGGGCCCCGGTACTAGGGATGTAGAATCAGCTTCTTTTTTTGTAAATATTTCTTTAGAGGTAGTTTTAACTACCATTACAATTTCAGTATTTTTCTAACCATGAAATTCAGAACCGACACTAAAGATAATAATTTAGTGACAGTTAAAACCATCGCTAAAACTTTTTCATATTCCTTTTTTATTTTGCGATGGTTATCTTGGTTTTAGGAGCAGTTTTGCTGGCGAAATTGTTTTTTTAATCGGTTTTAACCACCACCAAAAAAATAATTTTCAATTATAAAACTTCCACTAAATAGAATAAACCTATGTGTATTGTATTCAAACACACAATTTAGTGGCGGTTTGAACTACTACTACAATTTCAGTATTTTTCTATCTGTGGCAGTTAAAACTGCAACTACGGATAGTAATTTAGTTGCAGTTAAAACAGACGCAAAAAAATTTTCATATTATTTTTTTATTTTGTGGTGGCTATCTAATTTTTAGGGGTGGTTTAGACTGTACATTATTCCAACACAAAATTTAGTTGTGGTTGTTTTAAACCCCTAAAGAAGCATATAGCGGCGGTTTAAACTATCGCCATATCCAAAAAAAACAACCATAAAATGGTCATTTTCCTATTGTGATTTTATTAATGATATTCTAATTGTATGAAAAATAAAACATGTAAGGATTTTAATATAGTTGTTTTATATAGGTATTTGAAGACATATGTTACATGGTACCAAGGACTAAGAAGATTGATATAGTGGAAGGATGATTTATTTGAAAAACATGTTATTTAGGGAGGATATCACATAATATATGTCAGATGTTGAGATAACAATGATAATGATATTTTTATGGGATAGAATTGGTGAAAATTAAATTGGTGAGTGACTTGATGGTTTTTGTGTCTTTGGTAGAGTTTAATTAAATTTTTGAATTATGGAATACATTTTAAAATTTGAGATTTTGTTTTAGGGATTATGAGAGAAAAATTAGAAACACGCTTATTTTCATTAACGTTTTATGCTTATCATTGTAATCACATATTATTTATTTAACATTAATATATATGTCATGTTATTTGGGGAATATATTGTTATGTTAGTTTTGTTAATTTACTAAAATTACTTTAAATGTTTTTAATATTAATTTGGAAATACATATTTTGGACTAGTCATAAGGTTGTCAATTTATGAATTGGATTATGTTGGGAATTGGTATTATTATTGATGTTTTAGAAATAAATTGTTTATTGGGTAACTCTTTCTAAAAATTTTAGTCTCTGATGATATATATATATATATATATAATTGGAATTACTTATCATTCTTTTTTATTATCCATTAAGAGTTAATCTTAGTGTTAATTCAATAAAAATTATTTTTGTAAGTTCATTTGTTGAAGTAATAAATAAAATTATAATTGATCAAATAATTACCAAAGGATGAACTTTTTCCTATGATATAAAATGATATCACATAGTGTGTTTTCTTTTTCTCTCAATTTATATGTTAAAAGAATTACTCAACACTTGGAAATAGATCTCGAAAAATAATGGTATCCTAGTACCTTTATTTAATATGAATAAAATGGGCTTTTAATTCTTTTCATATTTATGTATTTATGGTAATTAAATTTTCTAGATAATTCATTTTGTTGTGATCAATGATATCTTTCACTCTCCATAATTATGTATGCTTTTATTCTTTGTTCATATTATCACATTCGACCAAATTTTTTCTTAAATAGAATGCTAGTAATGTGTTATTCTATAGAAACTTCGAACATATCATTCTATCTTATCTTAAGGAAATTTTATTAACCCTTTTTAGGATGCGGGATTTTAAAAATGGTTAAATCTATGATGGCCAAAATAGAATTGAAAAGGTGAAATTTATTTAATAGGGGTAGAATTTTACACCTCGAGATTTTAAAAGACGAACAATATTTTTGGTAGAATTTGTGACACTAAAAACTGAGCTTAAATGAATCGTTAAATATGTTTTAATAAACCTAATCTCTTCTATTACTTTGGAAATTTGTAGCACTGAGTTTAAATGAACCCCAATATACTATAAAATATTATTTTATCATGTCCACTAAATTGGTGGTTATTAATTAGACTAACTAACTTACAATTTTTTTTGGTTTACACATGTATAAATTTAATATAATGGTAATATATATATTATAAATAAACTATGAACCATTTGAAACAAACGAAAATATTTTCATAAAACTATTTTTTTCTAAAAGTAGGTTTAGCTCTGTTTTGTGAAAATAATTTAATAATAAATATAAATTATTTTGAAATTTAAAATTAATTTTTGTAATCAACATGTAAAAATTATCTTAGGGTTAATTTTTGTATTTTTCTAAAAAGATTAATTTTTTGACGAATGGTGAAAAATATAGTTTTTAATAGAAAATTTTGACTTTTGAATTAATTTATTTTAGAAGAAAATCATAATTTAAATTGTATTTAAAGTAAAAAATATTTAATTTGTATTAAAATTTAACTAATTTATTTCATTCTAATCGATTTCATATTTAACTATGATAAAAAAAATTAAACTTTTGTTTTTTTTTCTTTGAAAAATCTATTTTTTTGACACCTCTGCGAATTTAATTTTAAGTTAATATTTTATAATTATGTTTATGGAATTTTGAAAAATTGATTCAATATTTTTAATTATTATAATTAATATTATATAATAAGGTAATATTTTTCTAACATTAATGAAAAGTGAAAATTGTATGAATTAATTATTGTGGTTATGGTTTAAAGAGGTTTACCAGGGGATTAAATAAAACGATAAAGGAAAAAATGACCTAAAAAATTTTATAATTATTTTTGTATAGAAATATATCAACCTTATACCATAAAAGGTTTTATAATGTTCCATTTTTAAACTCTTTTAATTAGATAAATTTCAGAATCAATTTTTTGCAAAAATTCCAAATGTGTCCTCCCCCCAACTTATAAAAGTACATCAATTATCCTCCACTCTACACATACAAATACCTTTGTTTTAGATAATAACTAAAAAATATCTTCCTTAATTCACTTAAAAAATCCAATGGGCTATATTTTTAATATGAAAGTTTCCTATGAAAGCTTTAGGTATAAACTTAAAGTGATTTTTGGAAGAAGATGTAAATTTATTAATGTGCGTATTTGTTTTATTTATTCTTCCACCTCATTAAAAACTTGTTAAAATATAAAAATATAATAAAAAAATTTATAATATATATTTAAATTTTATTATTATAATTTTATAACTTATATCCATCTCCACTACAATCAAATTAAAAAATCGTCAATCAAGTGTACCGTGGAAAACCTCCACGCAAACTGATGAAATTTGTTTTCCATCAACACCTTTAAAATATTGATATAATGATGGATTTAACATATTTATATTATATATTTATGAAATTATTATATGTTATTATTTATGATACAATATATAACTTCTTACTTTTCATTATTTTTGTGGAAATGATAACGTCACACGTGCAAACGGCAGACTATCGCCTCAAGAAGCGATGTGATTCGTTTTTTAATTCACCTTACATGGAATGTAAGAAGAGTAATTTTAATGAAATATGTGTGACAATTATTAAATAACCAAAATTATATCAATATATAATAACATCTATCTTCTTACCTTAATATCCATTGGAAAACAAAAATGTCACTCATACTTGCATGTGGACTTCTTCCTCCACATAGTGCTGTGAAATGTTATTCATTTTATTTTTACATATATGGTAATAATGAATTATTTGATTTATATAAATTTTATATATTTAATTATAATGATTCATAAATGTTTAATTAATATTTTTTTTCATTTAGCTACATCTATCCTGAAAATGGAAACATTTTTCATGTGTATATACAACCTAATGTTTTCATTAAAACTGTCATAAATTTTCAAGATTTAAACTTTATGGATTACTCTAAATACATATAAAATGAATTTATATTATTATTCACTCGTTTTTTAAAATTATTTAAATTATTTAACCAAAATAAATGTAATATTAATGAAATTACTGAATCCAAAAATATATTAATAATGAATAAATTATCACCAAAAAAAGTGATCGTCAAAAAGAATCTTTAATAAAAGGGTCAAAAAGGGATATAAGACAATAATATAATGTAAAAAATATACTATTATGGTTTTATAATATATTTTTATTAAAACAATACTTTAAATAAAGGTATTACATACATATATGAATTAAATCATACTTTTGGTAAGGGGTTCTCTTGTCACTTTTACTTTCACAAAACATATATAATATTCACCAGTTATTTCTTTTATGTGGTGTATAAACTATCCATTTGATATTTTATATTGAAAATAACTTAATAGTAATGGTATTTAATGTTTAATTTGAAGTTATTTATTTCATGGGGATCACGATTCAAATGATACCAATGTGGTAAGGGTTTATTTTACAATCTCATTGTTTATCGGGATTATTTGTGATTAAATTTTTGATGATGAAATATTGTGATATATTACTCAATAAAATCATGAACTTTATTAACCTATGGATATTCATTAAAATTTAAATTAATATTTAATTTTTATTCACTTTGTTATTTAAAATTATTCAGAAATTGAGTCTAAGATAATCCCACTTTATTTCTATTTTCAGTTGAAAACTTGTTTATCTTCTATATCCCTGACTTCTAAAAAATAAAAAATGTTTCAAAAGATTATCTTCAAAAATATATTCAATACATTTTACCAATGATTTAATTTTGAAAAATTTAAAGTAATATTTCTATTTTTCGTTGAATGTGGTACTTTTTGACCTTTTACCAAAAATGTTAAAAGAATATTTGTTTTATTGTAATTAGTGTGTATAGAATTTACCACTATTATGACCACTCATTTATTTCAATATTCCTTTACAATTTTACATGGTTATTTTAATAAAAAATGGTTTACATATTATTCTGGAGAATATTATTTTTAAAATTTTATTTTTAAGGTCTAAATGATATTTTTCATCAAGAATGTTTTTAATATAATTTATATGGTATTTATATTCATCAATCACAATAACTATTTTCTTAATTATGCTTCACATGGATTACATTTTAATGATTCCATCATTATTATTTCTCTAGATGGTTTATGATCACTTTTACGAGAGATGTAATATTTTTATACATTTATTCATATTAATATTAATGGTTTATGTTTATGTTTTTTGATTGGGGATTGTATTAATATTTTATATTATGTTTTTTCAATACGAATGTTTAAATTGATTATTTTTTACCCCTTTCAAATGAGGAATTAATTGGACATAGTAAGTCGTCGACATGGGCCACTATAGCCCCTTCATATATTAGTAGGTCTCATAGGAAAAACTATCTTGGGTTTCATTCATGTTCTTATCCATTTATATATGATGTATTCGAACAAGGTATTGATAGTGTGTTTATAATGTCCGTTATACATTCCCTCTTTATGAGATTAGTTATTGATTTCCATGTCCATTATTCGATAAGTTAGAATGTCTATGGATATGTTTTAGGCTCATGTGAATATTTATATGACATAATTTTATTGTAATTTATTCATTTCGTATTATTATTAATGTTCAATTTATTGATTAAATATCATTTTTTCGGTTATTTACTTTTCCATTATGATTATTACATATTTATTCTAGATAGATTCTATTGTACGCATAACCTTACTAAGCATCTGATCTCACCCATTTATTCACTAGGATTCTAAGAAATTTCTTATTATTAAAATTTATGGATATTCCATAGGGAAAAAATATGATCTCAAAGAAAATACTTCGTTATATTTTATGTTTTCAAATGTAATTAAAATTCAAGTATGTGTCTTTTTTATCAATAATACTAAACTCTTGGGTCCTTTGGGATGTGATTTCTTATATCTAGTTCCAATGTCATAAATAAAACAATAACTATGAAATATTGTCATTGGATTATTTACACATATCAAATAATTTCTTATAAAGTAACCATGAACATAAACAATCCCAAAAAGAATTGAGATTGTAATATAAATCCTCTATCGCTTAAGAATATTCAGAATCAAAATCCATAAAAATAAATAATGTGAAATGGGAATTTATATCCCAAGAATTTAAATATATAATATGATATTACTAAATTATATGGAATTAATTATGAAATATACAATAAAACATGGTGCATAACATGAATTATGTATCAATGAATTAAAATTAAGGCCCTAAAAACCCTCATTTATAACATTGGAATCGACATCTCGTGATAGAGATAACATCAAAGAAACATTAAATATCATTATAAGAAATTAAATCCTGATATAATTTCTCAATAGTTATCATATTCACCTTATAAATTTATGTAGTTTCCTAATATGAGACTTATCTCAAAAAAATATTGAGATAAATAATCCTTACCAAGATCATTTCAGTAAAATGAGAATTAATCATTTATTTGACTATATGTAGAAATTGTAAAACCTAATGAAATAATTTTATATAAAAATAGTATGATAATTAGATATTTCACATATAATCATGGAATAATATAGTTTATGTAGTTAAATTATAAACCAGTGAATGCAAATTTGATTAACAAAACCCCTTACCCCAAGTCCCAACTTGTTATGTGTATCCTTTAAATATTGTATGATAAATTATTTTTAATTAATTAATTATAGAATAATATTTTATAGTATTATTCCATTATCATTAAACTATTTTATCATTTATTTTAATAAAATATTTTATCACTTAATTAGTTTCATCTATGTCAACTGTTTTTTGGACATTTAGTTCATAATTGTATATTGAATTTCATAGGTTTAATTGGGAGAAAGGGTTAATTATTAAATTATATTTAGAATGTTCATTGTGACATAATAGTATTTTTATGAATAAAATAAAATTTATTATTCATCCATGAAGTGTGGTCCTGAAAATAAAAATATATTCACTCCCTAGGAAGTAGCATACAAGTACTTATGAGTGATGTTGTTACTTTTTTTTATAGAAATTAATCAAATAAAATAAAATATATCATTAAAAAATAATTATAATGTTTTATATACAGAATAAAAATATTAAATGAATCCTTTCTCCCATCCATGAGAGGAGTTCTTATAAAAATGATGTATAACACTATGTATATATTATTGTATGTATGTATGCATCTGTAATGATTTCATTCTTTAAAATTAAAATGGTATGAATATTGATGATATATTATACTTAAATAATCATAATTATTACATTAATATCATATATGTATATATATATATATATATATATATTAAATCAATCATAATTACTATCCATTAATGGTGGTTATGAGAAATGACATACATTTGTCTGTGAGGTGATAGTTCGTAGATACACATGAAAGATGTTTTCATATACCATTTGATGGGAAATGGGGTTAATAATGATATTAAATTAAAATAATTAAATCTAAATATATTTTATATAATTATTTTATCATATTTTAATTTTTATGATTGAACTGAATGAGGTATATGAAGAAGTAAAATAAAAACATATGGTTAAGAGTATTACCACCTCTTTGAAGGACCTATTTGGATCTCTCCAAAAGGACCATAAGGATGGAATTTTCATAATATAAAAACAAATATAATTTTCAGAAATAAGTTAAACATATATTTTTCAGGGATTAATTGATCTACTTGGCTCAATAGTTCTTGAGGAAGAGAGGATAGATGGGTTCTTTTTATAAGTGAGGAGAGGGGAACCCAAGGAATTACAAAAAGTATTAAATTAATATAAATTAATTTTAATATTAAAGTGGAACAAAATTAACATATTTATATTATAGGATGGCTATAAGTAAAAAAAATATCATTAAATTATATTTATAAATTTTTTGGTTATTTTTTATCCCTTATCTCGTAGTTTTAACCCTCAATTAACCCTATTTTATGACTATCATGATAGCATGATATTTACAAATTAGGGGTCAAGAAAATTAGTATAAAATTAAAAGTGAACCCTAAGTAGAAATTTTTTGATATTATTTACCATATCCCATTCACTTGTTAAATTATAAGATTATGGATTTTAAATCATTTAATAAAATTCTATTTAACATATAATATAGTTATTAATTTTTGGGACTATTCAAATAATTGACCTTAAAAGATATCCAGACAGTAATTTACTAATAATATAAATTTATATAAAATTATTAATAAATACTATATATCCAAAAATTTATTTAAACCCATAACTCTCACAAAAAAATACTTTTAATGTTTTTAAAATCATTTACTTAACGTTTGTACTCCTGGCACAAGCACTGTGTTGGCATTATGTAAACAGTTGAGGTATTTGTTTCATCACTAAAAATTGAAAATAAATTTCCATTATATAATAAAATATATTATTAATAATAAATATTTATACCCATTGACTGATTTTTTTATCTCTATCACAAAATATTATAGATATTAAAAGCATGAAAGATACATTTTAGAATTTTCTTTTACTTAAAATTATATGAAATACTTCATCAATTAAAAATGGTAAAAAAATAAATATTTTAAAATAAATGAATCTTGTTGTATAATTAAACTTATCCAATGAAATTTGGAAATGTTTATGGATGATTCTTAAGTGTTATTTCATAGATTTAATCTTGTTCTACTTATTATAGCCATATCGTGGTGAAAACATTTTTACCAATATTTCTATTCCTTATGACCAAAAATAAAGATAAGATATTTAAAAAATTTATAAATTTTGATTAAAAATATGTAATCTATTTTATTAAATTAAATTATTATAAGTGTAAAATTTTACTTTGAAAATAATCACACAAAATGTGATAAAGAGCAGTTTTCCAGAAAAATGTTTTTTAATTATAAAAATGATTTTATATAAAATTTATTTATAATGTTGATTAAAATGAAAATTATTGAATTATATTTGATGAAAATTAATAAGTTAAATTTAAAAACCAATTAAAAATGATAGTTAGTAACTACATGATAAGGAATGAGGGTTTTCTACAAAGTCAATATTTTCACTATTCACTACAAATCATTCATTTCATTAAAATAAAATAAATAAACATAAGATAATTTTGATATTATTATATCAAAAATTATATTAATTTTATAAATTATAATTTCTACAAGTTTATAAGATTAATTATAATATTTATTCAAAAAAACAAATTAAAATCTTTCTTGAAAAAATGTATTTTTGAAGAATAAAATGACTTTACCAAAAATAGAGTGATTATTTCCAAAGTATTAATCATTAATTTTTCATTGAGTAGAACCTTTATATTCATATCATATAATTTTTTTACTTCTATTCATATTCTCCAATTCGATAGCTAGGTTATAATGGTGATATTTAAATAATAATATTATGTAGTCGTTAAAGCTTACTGTTCAATGTCATGTACCCTTTCAAACATAATATTCAATTAAAATCTCAAGATATTATATTTTTAATAAATATATATGATATATATTATACAATAAAAACTCTATAAAAGTATGTCACTATTTTCCATTCTTTTTAATTGTCCTTAGGAAAGGAGAAACATTATTCATGCATATATTTGGGCTACCATCTCAGTGAACTAATGTAATTCATTTTTCATCACCAACCTAGAGGAATGGTTATAAATTTTTTCATAATGAATAAATATTATAAATGTAATATGATTATTATTTTTTAGTTATTAAACAATGAAGAAGGTACAAGGACCATAACCGTCAAACAAAAACATGCATGGGAGAGTAAATAATTTTCATCTGAATGATAATATTAATGATTAATTATTAATTAATGGGTGATTAGATATTATAAGTGAGTCATATAAATTAAAAAAATAATTAATATGGTTTTTATATAAGTATACTAAGAAATATTTATTTAAGCTAATGGAAATTTCAACTCATTTCCAATTCAATGAAACATGTTTTACATTATGCACCTAATTTCTTTAACATGGTTTTTATACATCACCTTTTAACATTTATATAATTAATAAATATTTATTAATTTTATTTAATTTCTTTTATTAAATTCTTCTCTTTATTTTATATTAATTCAAATTTACCAGAGTTGTAATAGATTTCTTGTCCAATTTAATTTTATTTTAGGAATGTTTATAATTAAATTTCCTCTAAAAAAATTATATTATGCTAATATATTAAAATTAAATTCATCAATTTTTGTATAGTTATGTTCTATATTTTCATGTTTATATTCAATTTTATCTCTTTTTGGATCAATAATCAATAAGTAAGTTACATCTATGGGAATTTATTTTAAAAAAATGTTTTATGTTTTTCCTCCTAATAATTTTTCTTCTATTTTGATGTTTATTCACAATTTTATATATTATTATTCTTTATCCATTAAAGTATTATTAATATAGTTTTATATTCTTTTGTTTCAGAGGTTTAAAATGGAATTATTTTAAAATTTTCTGTGTGATTCATTTTTTACTTTCTTTACCATAGTGTGAAATGCATATTTGTTTTTACTATTATTGAATGAATGGATTTTCCCATTGTCATAAATATTCGTTACATTTAATATCCATTTATATGATTCTATTTTTATTTTTAAAAAAATCATAATACTTTTGGAATTTTTTGAAAATGTTATCAAAATAAAATATTCAATTTTCTTAAATAATGAAAATAATTTTTAAATTTCTTTATCACTTCAATTCATACAAAATGTTATAAGGAAGTTATTTTTATTGTTTTTCTTATGTTTTATTTTCTATTTAAATGATTATTTATGTTACAAAAAGGGATTAATTTATTATTTATTAATGTTCTTCTTTCATCATTTACTGACTCATGGATCTTTGTTCATTAACATTCTCTTAATTTCAATATTTATCAATCTCCATAATTTCATTAGTCATTATTTTCTCATATGTGTCCATAGTTTATGTTATAATAATTTATATGGAATAATTTCCACTAAGTTTATATTTTCTTAATTATATATTATTCCTAAATATGGTATTATTTGAATTAACTTTATTAACAAATTTATTTCATTGACAGTGGAAATATTTTATATTCATTATTCAATATGGATAAAAGTTTATCTGTAAGGAATTTGATGAATAAAATGAATTGATTATTCAATATATGAGTATTTCATTTGTTGTGAAATTTACTTTTGGGGTTCAGTTATGTAAAACCCATTGATGAGTTGATAAGTATCATCAGAAAAAATGGTGTCCACATATAATGCCCCAACCCATGTTTTCTTAAACACCACCCAAGTCCAGATTCCATAAGTCCCGATGTGTTCCTCTCCATTCACAAGAGGTTGTTAATTATTGGTGATGATCTGAAGGTGTAGTGTTGATAATAACCCTCATTAATCATAGAAATGATCTATAAATATATATATATATATATATAATCCTATATTATAATGGTTTATAAGTGAGTAAAATTTCTATAAAAACAAATTCCACCCATGTCACACAAATAAATAAACCAATATCCCAATTTGGAAAGGAAAAAATAGTATTAAAAATGTTCCATACTAAAAATGAAGAAACAACATATAATCCCCTATATCCTATCCTAGTATAGATTCCATCTCTATACTCCACATCTCAATAAATTATCATGGGTCCCTTTCCCTTACTCAGATCCCTAACCATATAGATGTGTATGGTGTGAGTAATAAAAGAAAATAGGACACCACCAATGTGTATTTTACATATTTTCACAATTATAATAGGTGGATTTCATGATAAAGGTAAAACTGCAAGAAAACATAAATAATCATATTTCAGAACACGTGTGTTAACCAAGCCACCATTATCCCCAGTTGTACATTCATATTATCTATACCATAAGTATAATCAAAAAGGATTTCGAGAGTGAAAAAGAGTTATCCATAAGGTGGTTTAACATATCTTTCAACACTCTCAAGCTTCATGTTCGATCGAGATACTAGGTTTTTGCATCTTGTCTCTATCACAGGTCAATCCTCAAGATCATCAAACCCCACCTCAGGCATAGGTCAGTACTCAAGGCCAGTATATCCTGTCTTTTCCTTGGGTCATTATATAAGGTCATCTTACCACATATGTCACTACATAGGTTTGGCCTTATTTACATCATTCCCTAACACTGTGTTCAGTTCCAACTTCTTCGTCGTCACATGTCGTGCACCCCCCCCCCCCCCCCACACCTACTCTGAGGGACAACCAAATCATGACTTTCCACCAATTTCAATTTTAAAAAATACCTATAAAGGAATGGTAATTACACACAATAGTGAATATAATATAATTGTGTAATATTATATGCTGCAATGAGAATCAATAACAACATTTAACTATCTTTGATCAATATCAATCATGGTCTGACAAACTATGCTAACATACTCATAGAATCCTGAATCATGGATGGGTATCATGGGATAAACACACACATATGTGATCACTATCAAGAATGGTAATACAAATTATTCCAACAAAATTATAACATAAAGTAAATAAAAGTATATGTGGACCTCAATGGGTATTGGAAGTCCTACCTCAAGCTTATTAATGAAAGAAAAAGAATCATATTGAGATACAATACCCTAGATCAAGGTCACAGTAAAAGGACCCTAGAACTGATCTACACTCAATCACATCATGGTTTTAGAATGACATTTAAGAATATTATAAGTCAATAGTGTATTTTCTACACCAGAATAACTCTAGGGGTCTTCCAAAGACTCAGGGACTGAGATTTTTCAAATGTAGTGTTGTCGATACTCTAGATTTTCCACCATTCTATCAATGATCAATGATTCCATCATTATATGGGATCATAATCCATGGATATAGACATGACATATCAGATCCATGATTCATCTCAAGTTAATAAGGGTATAACTAGAATAAACCCAAAGAATATAGATCTGTGGATCAGATAACTTAATTCAAGGTTGAAAACACATTTTTATCTTCCAAAAATGATCTTTGAATTGTAGGAAATCATTTAGGTAACATTCTGGAGTCTCTAGGATCAAGAGTGAAACATTTAGGAATAATAGCACATCATAATGAGTAATCAGTGGTCATTAATACTGATTTTTGGATCTTTAAACCACACATATATTATTTTGTTGAATATTTTAAACACGTATTTGCCAACCATTTGAGGCTTACTACCTCTCTTTGAAACCACCATGGGTTTTCAGACAATATCCCAACTATTATTTGGCCAATAGTATGTATTTCATGTTTGCTAATGTGAGTCCTCATAGTTTGATAAACTATGCACCAAAATAATTCTCTAATATTCACCTATATCATTCTCTACCCAAGTTACTATACCACTAGAGACATGGTTTCATAGATAATTATACAGGATTCAGAAAAATATGATCCAACCATTAACCATAAAAAAGGCTTCTAAAACTCTCTAAAAGACACCAAAAACCCCAAAACCCATCACATACAATTATTATTTAAAAAAACATGATTAAAGGATCTAATTAACTTATAACACACATATAAAAGATAAGGTCAATTCAATATTCAACTATAAAGAATTATCATTTTTGAAAATCATCTCTAGGAATATTGCATTGAAATATCAGGACACCAAGCCAAATTTATTGGTTCTCGCTCCCCTAATTCCACTTGAAATATTTCATACTTCCATATTATCTAAATAAATGGTGTTTTATTTCATCAAATAACTTTATCTCTAAGGTATACAATCCACACTGGTTTTTCCATGTATGATTCATTCGACACGATATTTATATCCACACAATCGTTTACATGCATTGAATTGGGATTGTACCTTTAGAGAAAAGTCACTTGAAACACATTGTACATACCTCAATAACAAGGAGGAAGGTATACCTGGTTTTCCACAATCATGATATATTCATAAATCTCAAATTGTATAAAAAAATTAAAAATATTGTTCCTTACATACATAAATGTTGATTCCCTAGCTGATGAATCACAAGTAAGAACACTCTGTCACCAACAAAAAACTCCAAGTGTCATCTCCCCCAATAAAAATATGATATATTCCATCTATGATTAGTTTTACACTACATAATAATAATTTTCAATATTTTCGATGTATCATCTACCATTACTGGTTACACTACAAGTTCCTTTCCAATCTCATGCCCACATAGGGGTGAACAACACAACCATCCATGGAGAACCGCCAAGGGTACCATCTAAATAGAAGTCTAGAATTTGTTTTCTTTGTACCTAAACACAACCAAGGATAATTGTTAATCCCAATATCCATTTAATACTATAATGAATTCCCATGTAATAACCTCCATTATTTGGATCATCCAATCTGATTGAACATTGGTCATTGGATGATTAATTGTACTCAGTTTCAATTGCATACACATAGCCTTCTACCAGAATGTCCAAAACCATAATGTGAAACACATTTATCTGTAATATAATATGCTTAAGGATACTCCATAAAGTAATAACATCTACAATATATAAATTCTTCCTCTATTATATGTGGAATGATTCTCATAGATCACTATGAAATTATCAACTTTCATTCATTTATCAACTACTACCCAAACTTCATCACATGTTCTTAAGGTATAAGGGAATATGGCCATGAAGATCATCTTATAGTCATCCCATTTTTATGTCTATGTTGGAAGTGGATAAATAAACCCACCATGATGATGATACTTTAGCTTTATCATCAAAATGGTAAGGAAAAATGAAACAAAACCGACAATGTCCCTCTTCATGCCAATCTATCATAACTATCATCAGATGTCACTGTATATCTATATAGACCCTGGATAAACTTCACATTCAGAAGCATGAATGTATTTCATCAGATACTATATCAAGTATGAAGACATGAAAATCTACCCAAGTACATCAATCACACCTTCATCATATACCGACCACCCAAGAACTCAATCAATTCCTACAAATCATCCTTTCATCACTACACACTAAATATTTGACTCTAGGATAGTCTTCAATCAGTCAACTAACAAAAAAATAATGAAAAGGAACATATTTCATGAATCTGTGATCCATCAATAGATCCAAAAGTTATTCTTCCATTAAAGTCATCAAAATTCATTCCTCTATCAATTTATGATCACCAAGATCATATATATTCAGTTTTTTCCTTCTAAGAGCATCTACAATATCATTACCTTTTCATGGATATTTTGTTATCTAAAAGAAAATTGTTTGTAGATAATCATTTAAATAGATTTTACTAAAATTAAAATCATTATTAGAGAAGATATATTGGAGAAAAATTTGGTCTATTTAAACTAAAAAAATCATTCTTAAGAGATAATGTCTCTAACATTTAAAAGCATGTATCTTGGATTAATACTTCAAATATTGCATTGAGTAGTTATTTTCATCTGTTCATAGCTAACATGTCCCAAAAGACTCTATATGATCCCTCTAATATGACATAGCTCCCATACCAACACCCGAGGCATCAAAATACACTTAGTATCTTATCCCATTATCTAGAAGACTCAAAATTGGTGTTATAATCAATCTCCACATCAACTTGATAAAGGAATCCAAACAATGACTAATCAATTCCAACATTTCCATTTTATTGGTAATATTCATTATCAATACTTCTATGTTGGATAAATCTTTAATGAACCATATATAGTATCTTTTTAACCAGGGGAAACTCTTGATCTCCAAAACACTCTAAGGATGATCCCAAGACATCACCGCCTCCACGTTCTATGGGTCCATGGAAATTTCTAACTTTGAGGTCACATGACATAGGAAATGTATCTCTCTGATCTAGTAGTTACACTTTAAAATCAAGGAATATAGAAGATGTACTAAAATTATACTCAACATGATCTCAATGTGCCTAGAATATAAATCATAATTTTTTGAATAATAGGGATATCATCAACAATGACAACAACAAAAATATTCTATATGTGGGTGGAAGAAATAGTTCATAAGAATCATGAACAAAACTAAGAAATTAATCAATCCAAAATGAATAACTATGTACTCTTATAGGTCATATTTACACATACATGACATCTAAGTAATATAATCTTCTTTGACCCACAACTGATAGTATCCTGAATGAATATCATAGAGATCAAAAATCCTGAGTAAAACTAATCATAGAGATAAAAAATCCTAAGTAATGGATGCATATTTTTATTGTTAGTTGATTCATATTTTATTATTCCACACACATAAATTTACTAATGTATTCCGTCATGGAAAACAATATAAGAGTACGCAACATAAATGTTCACAATTTGATGAAAACATTCATATTTGTGTCCTATATTTGAATATTAATCTCTCTCAACTCGATCAACATGATAAGATAAGAGGGACTCTAAATATAATATACTCTTTTAATGAATTCTATCTTAAAATATACTTTTTATTTTAGTGTTAAACTTGAGAATTTCTTTAGGAATTCATCCTCGTAGAGGTCAACAATAGGAAGAAAAAAAGATAGTCTAAGACCATGATTTTTCAAAGTAGTTAAACCTACTACATGAGCTATGATGGCTCCAACTCATCTCAAATATAGTCCCACTCTACTTTATTTTACATCCCACTTATCGCTCACTCCCTTAGTTGAAATAAAGGATATCTTCTTTTGATAATGGTCAGTGTGATCAAGAATGTTAGTCTACAATCCCCTACAAGAATCACATCACATCTAGTCATCTCATATGAAATCCTATATATGTTTATATATTGTGATAACTACATGGCACTCTAGAAAAATATATATACAATTGTTTTTATTCCCTAAGGGATTGGAAAGTGAAAGATACTAAGAAGACAACATAATTTGTATGTCAAGACGAATAAAAACATGAGTACATATAAAAGAATAGGGTCAACCAATGTCAATATGAGAGGTAGAATGATAATGATTAATTAATATTGTACCTTGAATAGTCAATGGTCACTCTCTACATTTATATGGAATGTGTTATGTCACATACACTCGTCCTACCTTAGCTCCACAGCTTTCTCCCTAAGGTTCATGACTCTCCTAACTCAATTTCAAATGGGGTGTATGAACCTACTGTGGAGGACCCTAGCTAAATCTATTGGTCATAGTTTACACCTATCTTATACCCTTGGAGAAACCTTTTTTCATAACCCCCTCCCTCCAATTATACCCCTCCTAAGATGGCAATGCGAAAAATGTGATAATGACCCCCCCCCCCCACGTCCCACCTCTAATAGGACATGGTGTGGTTAATGGAACCAAGGGTATACAATCTCAAAAAATTTGATGAATTCCCATTTTTGGAAAACAAGATCTGAATATTAGAAGGTTCATCCCAAAAAATCTCAAAGCTATATATATATATATATATATATATATATATGAAAACAAAAATCCATCTGACATGCATGTTTAAAATAAAACTATAAAAAGTGTAATAAAAATCCAAATTATGTACAAAAGGAAAGCTAAAGCAGTGACTCAGCAACTATCAAAACCAAGCTAGTACGGTCCATCACGGTTTTGAAAGTACTCCTAAAAACCAGAAAGTAATTTTTTATATGTGGGGTGAGTGTACAGATATACTCTATATAAAAACAAAAGTCTCACATGGACACATTAAAGGAAGAATAATATTTTCCCTTTGAAAAAAAACATAACCAAAAATCACTTAATAAGGTATAATATCCCTCGCATCCTCACTATGGAATGCTCACCAAGTAACACAAGTCATGTAAAATAATATAGTAAGAACATCGATGATTTGGGTAACCTGTACCACTTCCCATTGGTTTAGTCACTCTATCCTAATGAAAAATGACCTCAAACTCCCACCTCTTCCAAAAGAACCACATCACAACCTACCCTCACACACATAGGTACCACAACCACACCATCTCCAATCACATGGGCCACGATCCTCATCATACCCATGCCGCATACACGTAAGCCACATAGTATATCACATCCCACCCACAGACAGTTGTTCCATATACTAAATCGCATCCCACACTTAGACCCTTGAGCCACATAACATGTCACATCCCATTTTGAAGACACCTGGGAAATAACAACAAATCTCATCCTGAAGACACCTAGGAAAGAACAACTCATCTCATCCAAAACACCCTCGGGAACGACCAACTCATGCACACACACCTGGACCTGAAAAACCACAACCCTCTTAAAGAATCTTGGGCTATCACCACATATAATAGGGAGTAGGTAATAGAAAGTTCTCATTCATCCATCATCTCATCGGTATGTTTGGGAAAGACAACCTCCCCTATAGTGATGGATGTGTTCGGTATGTATTGCTCAACAAGGGTGGGGTGTGTATAGAAATCAAAATCAAAAATAAAATTATATATATGTGATACCAAACACTCAAGCTCAACCTATGGGTTCTAGAAAAATAAAACATCCCAGAACACTACCAACATTGTTTCTACCTCTAAATGGATAACACCAAACATCAAGCCATAACCTCCCTTCAATTTCCATCCAACCTGATTAAAAATCACCATTATTTATTTGCATGTCACATATTCATTATGTTAACAAAACCAACCCAAGAAATTTTTGAACACTATTAAAAAATTATTTATTCATTTCTTCCAGTGTTGTCCTAGAAACTACAAAGAACAGCACCCAAAAAGCAAAACAGAAACACATCACCACATAACCCAATTGCATCCCTACTTCACAACATAGCTCATCCATTACACAATCAATCATTTTATAAACCTTATATTTCATTACATGTTAATTTTGATGTTTCCTCAACAAGTTCATCCACCACACCACCCAAACCAATCCCAAGCACACAACTGTTCTTTAAAATATGTTCCCCACCACCAACTAGAGCATATCCACACATCACAACATAGCCACTTCACATTCCATATATCTGTGACACACAACCACACTATCCCATGCAACACATCACCCAACATACAAATTCATTACACAATTCCATATTTAACGAGGCATCCCTTATTTAATTCAACTTCTTAATTCAGGGGTTTCCCCAGAAACTTAGTAATCTATGGGAATTCGTTTATTTTATAAGTTAACAATATTTAAAAATTTAAATATAGAAGTGTTCAATAGAAATCAACCAACATGAAGATTTTTTAGTTTTCAACCAATTAACAGGAATGTACTTGATTTTAATTGGTTCATTTAGTTCGTAGATTTCACAAAATCACAATAACATCAAAGCCTGAAAATAAACATGTGCATCGAATCCCTATACCAATTTTAATTCATTTACTTGGTTCATATATTTGATTAGTGTGGAAAAACTATGATCTTCGGGAAAAGAAAATTTTATTCCTCCCACATGATGCAAAATCAAAGAGAAACAATGTAAAAACATACCTGATAAATCTTTTCAACTTGTTATTGCACTTCATGGTGACGGAAAACACCCGCAAGTGACAACCGCACCGCAAGAAATGTGGTTCAACATAATCCACACTAGAAGACTATTAAAATGCTTCGCAAAAAATACAACTCAATACTTCCCAAACCGAAGAAGTGAATCCCTCTTAAATAACAAGATAAAATTTATGATGTAGAAGAGAAAACTCACCAATGATTGATCATGGATCTCCAACAAACAACCACTAAGATTGATAGATCAGGGAGGGAGGAGTTGGGATCAAAGTACACCTTGGGGAACTGATGGTTTTTCTAGAATGAGAGGAAAATAAAACCATGGATGAATGAATAATGGTTTTCCTGAAAGGGATTATCAAAACTACACATGATCAGGGTATTAAATGATGTGTAATACCAATTCACTTCATGTAGTACATGGGGTTTGGTTTCTTCTGAAAAAAGTCTCACCTATCAATTTTAATTTATTTTTCATACCCCAAAATATTACACACCAAGAAACTATTCTTCATGTTGTCAAATATTTTATCACATCATGAGAACTCCAAGTCAAGATATGAAGTAGAGTTTCACATCATGTAATATAGTTACATGGTGTGAAATACCCATTTTCCAACATTTTACAACTGAACTCTGCCAAACTCCTTTTAAGTCTCCTATGAACACATCCAACCACCAAAAACTGTAATGTAATGGACCTGGAGGAAACATACCATTACATTAGAAACCTATAAAATGATTATATCCCTCAAGAATCCAAAACTAAGCCCTAGAGAAAGGGTGTATGGACAACCACCCCATGAGATTCCTCTCAAGTATCATTATACTCATAAAATACTACTAACGACCAAAAACATTAACATTCAAAGATAAAACACCTTATACTATTCAAAAGATATAGTGGAAACCCCCACATCCATGAATACCTCCAATTACAGCTACTACTAAATGAGAACAAGGCACACCACACAAACACAACAACCTCACTATCTGAGCATTTGAATTAGGGAATTCAATCCTCTATATCAAGATAAAATTCACTCTGGGTGGCACTGACTCACCCACACACATTTAATTGCATCACAATTAATTCAAATAAATTATAATCATAGTCTTCCCCTTTTCACATGCCTGGACTTTGTAACACATTTCACTACAAAAATATCAACCGAATGGAGAAAACTAATTTTTAAAACAAGGTTCATACATTAAATTTAAAAATAAAATAGAAAAATCCAAAACTCAAAACAAATATCAATACTGGGAATGAATATATGGTTCCCACTCTCAAGTACTCTCCTCCAGTCCAACATGCATCCCCAACACATGACCCAAAGGAATGGTCTGTCCACATAACACCTTCTCCTGAAGATACTGTATCTCTAATGGATGCTCCGTATACATCATGCCATCCTTGATATCCAACTCTCCCAAGTCAGGGACATTGGAGTAATTGTGAATATACTGACGAAGTCGAGAGACATGGAATACATCATGGATCCTCTCCATCTATGATGGAAATTCCAACTGGTATGCCACCTCACCAACTTGATCAAACACCTCAAAGGGTCCAACGAACTTTGGAGAAATTTTACTCCCTCTTCCAAACCACCACTTACCACATTTAGCAGAAACCTTCATGAACACATAGTCCCCAAACATGAACACTAAGGTCCTACTTCTACGATCATTTTATGACATATATTAATATTTAATAACTTTCATCCTCTCATTAATGAGATAAACCCTATCTTATGTTCTCTTCACTATCTTAGGACCAAGAACATCTATCTCCACAACCTGTATCCAGCACAAGGGAGAACAAAATGGTCTTCTGTAAAAAGATTCAAATAGAGCCATTCCATTGGAAATGTGACAGAAATTATTATATGTAAACTATACCAAGGGTCAATGTCGAACCCAGGATGCACCAAAGTCCAAGATTTATGCTTCTAGCATTCCTTCTAGCATCTGGATATTCTGTTCTATCTTCCCATCTATTTGAGGGTGTATGGAAGTGTTGAGGTGTAACGGGGTGCCAAAATCATGTTTCAATCCCATCAAAAGGTGAGAGGTAGAACATGTGTCTTGACATAAGATAATGGACCTCATAACTATACGAAACTACACCACATCATCCACATATAACTTATCCAAAGAATCCATTATTCACAGATCCTCAATCGCTAGGATGTGGGTTGATTTCGTCAATCGACCCATTACTAACTAGATAAAATCATAGAATCCTTGAGACTTTGGTAACCCTATGATGAAATCCATTTAGATTTTATCCCACTTCTACTAAAGGACAACCAAGGGTCTCAAAAAACAACATGGAACAAAAATGATCATCCTTCACCTATTGGAAAACTAAAAACCTTGGAAAAAACTCTTCCACAACCCACTTCATCCTAGGAGACCAAAAATGCTTTCTTAAACCATAGTACAACATATAAACTCTTAGGTGTTCCTCTAATGGTGAGATAAAAAAACTCATGAAGGACCCCATCATGCACTACTAAAGGAACAACCAACATTCCATGGAACAACATCTGGTTATAAACATCCTCCAACCATCCCTTTGGAGCATCACCATGGAAAATAGAATCACACAACACCTCTACCTATGAGTATCCCAATATAGACTCCTCCACCTATTGCATTAGGGAAGATGACATTGTCATCTGAAACAACCAGCCTCCACCACCTTCCACTATTTCATCTAAATAGAAGGTTTAAAACTCATCCATCACTCTCTAAATGTCTTTAGATTCCTAAAAATCTTCCTTATATGAATTTTATCTCAAATCATTGTCCATAAAAAATCCCTTTCCTAAGGTGTAGGAGATCTCAAAATCATATCACTATAGAAACTCTATCCTCTTTCACTTTCACAAGTTCAGATATCCCTGGGAAAAGATATACATCAAACTCTTGTGATCAGTGAAGACCATAAAGATCTCACTATTGAGGTAATTTTTCCACAACATCCGTGAAAAAATGAAAACTTCTATCACCATATCACGTGTGGTGTATTTATGACCTTGGTGATGTAACTACCTATACCAATGATAGATTAATACTAATTTCTACATAAAGATGAATTCTAATCCCAGATGGGTAGCACAAAAAACACCTCAAACAACACCCATTCCTTTAGAAAGAGGATCACTTGAACACTAACTAAACTTCTATTAAAATAACCAAATGTTACCTGGAACTACTCCCTCCATAAAAAATATTTGTCTTTCCTGGTCAAATCATTCAACGGGGCTGCAACTCAAGAGATATAAGGAGTAAACCACTAAAAATAACATGCGAGACCAAGAAAACTATGAAACTATACCATGTTCTTTGGTTCCTCCCATGAAACAACTAATCATAATTTCGATGATTCCCTTGCCACACCCTTCTATGAAACCACATTCTCATGAAAATGTACCTATCATGTCCAGAACATGAAATTGGACAACTTTCCATAGGTTTTGTGGCATCAAAAAACCTCTAAGATTGTTCTGATATGCTTGTAATTTTCCTCATCTTACTTCAAGTAGATCAAGGTTTCATCAATGAAAATGATGGTGCACTAGTCTTGGAACTCACAAAAAATGGAGTTCATAAGCCCTGCGAACACGGATGATGCATTCATATCATCGAATTGAATGATTGAAAACTTGAATTTACCATATCAGCACCTGAAAGAAATATTCAGGATATCTCCTTCATTCACCCTATACTGGTGGTATCCAGACCACATATCTATATTATAAAACAAACGCACCCCTATCAGTTGGTAGGACAGATCATCTATTCTCAGGAGAGGATAATGGTTCTTTATTGTCACATGTTACATCCTCTCGTAGTCTATACACAACCTCATTCCACCATCCAACATCATTATGAACTTCACTAGAGAAAACCACAATGATATAGTGGGATGGATAAATCACTTTTTTATCATATCATTGATCTTAATCCTCTACTCCGGAAACATAGAGGGTATCATTTGATAAGGAGACATCAAAATCATAGAAACATCGGTTTATTGGTCTATCCCAAACTGAACAACATGTTGAGGGGGTAACATCAAAACCTACTTGGAAAAAACATATAATAACTATCCAACCACTCAAGAAACCTCTACCATTTAAGCATCCATTGATTCTCTTAACATCTCATCCAAAAAAGAGAGATGGGGCTCCCCACACCGACTACCCACCCAAAAATTCCACTCGCCAATGAAAACCACTCACTTGACATCCATATTTGAAAACACGGATCTCCTCTTGAAGCATTCGGTAATGGAATTCATGAAATAAAACATTTTTTTTCAAGAATGGAATGTTATAGAAGCATATGTAGCATAAAAATATCCCCACAAGACTAATAATGTCTCATCATCAGTATAAATCCCTCGCACACATCAAATAAGATGGTCTAACCTCTGACTAGAATACTCAACTCCAAGGGTATGGCAAGACTCTATATGTCTATACATAGATCATGGGATAGGGAATGTTTAAAAAGGTGTGTGAAGCTCCCAAATCAAAAAAAATTACAAGCAAAGGTACTAAACCAACTGATCATACCTCTAACGATATTTAACCCTACCGAAACGGCTACCTCTATTGCGTGAAATTAAGAAAACCCAAATATTTTTTCCCCTACTAAAGGCAACCTCCATGAACACAACCAGGTTGAGGTCCTTAAGGGACATCCTGAGTCAGCCCCTACCTTCTCCATCTCCCCTCGGTGGAGCATGATCCAATTATCACTACTACTGAAATGGACAAACTCGAAACTGATTTTGAGGTGGGTACTGAACATATCCATCTCCACCATTACTGGCCTCAAAAGGACATTGGGAACTGATTCTAAAGATGGAAAAGAAATCCACAAAAGAAACACATCATCCCTAAACGCATAAAAAAAATAAGAACAATATTGTTGAAAAGGAAGACGATGCGGTAGACTTCCCTCTCGTGGAAACATCAAAGTTCCTCATTCCTAAGACCTGCCACTAGTAACCCTGAATCATAATGAACCATGATGGCTCCCCTCGTTCAGTAAACCTCCTCATGAGTGCATCCACATGATCACCTCTGCCTTTTTCTAGACCTCCAGATCCATTGGAAACATAAAGGGAGTAACAACATACTTGATCTATGGAGGGAGTGTCTCCTCTAGACATATCACATGAGACTCCTCATCTGGAAAGAGATCCAAGGTAAAATGAAGGATGTACTTAAAGATGATCCCTAAATCTTTTTATGACATACTTTCTTATTCTGGATGAGAGTAAATCTTGTCTCTTATCTGCATTCATGGATGATGAAAGGAGTTTTTTGGTAACTCCTTCTAAATATATATCCACATAGCATCAATCTTCTACCCCTCCCTAGGTATATCATCCACCAATAATGAGTAGCTCTTCACATATGACTAAAAAACAATGGAACCCAGTACTCCGTCGGGGCCCAGGTCTAGACGATTGTGATCTCAAGATCAATGATCCATCTCTCATTATACATGTCTAAAACACTTCCCTTTTACATTCCCAAATCTTTCTTCTAGAAATAGCGTAACATTCTCTGCCACTAGTCGTCATCCTCTACTAGATCAACCATCCTCCAATCATCCAAATCAACCATCTGAACCTCAATCACCAGTGCCACATGAGGATGATGAGAGAGATCTATAGCTAAAATCTAAAAAAGAAATTGAAATTACCAAAAATTATTTAAGTTTATTTATGATTCGTTTTAACACATTTTAACTCATTTCTTGGAAATCAGTCCCAATTTTCCAAAACACCCAATTAAAACAAGAAAACAAGTCACTATGATGCATATACCTTTCTTAGGGTCTCTACCCTACAACTGGTATACCCACACTTCATTCGGTATGCTTTGAGTCCTTAAATCGGATCACGAGTGGGGGGGGGGGTGGCTAAAATCTCATTTCCTAACCGATCTTCCCAAGACTATGTCTCACACCATGATTGTTTTGACACTATTTCCCTACAAACACAAGCAATACTCACTGTTTATAACTCCAAACTCTATCGTATCTCTCAACTATCACCTTTGATACCATTCTTTCATGACCCCCTCCCTCCAAATATACCCCTCATGGTCTAGAAATTAAGAATGGGAGATAATGACCCCTGAGTTCCACCTCTCATAGGCCCCGGGGAGGCCACTAGAACCAAGGGTATATAATATCAAAAAAAGAATAGGCATTACCCTTTTTAAGAAAATATGATCAAGGTATAAGATGGTTCATCCCAAAACAACTCCAAGACATATATATATATTGATATATATTAAGAAAAAATCTATCCCACATGAATGTTTAAAATAATATGGTTACAAGTTCAATAAAATTCCAAAGTAAGAACAAAAATAAATATAAAGTAGTGACTCAAAAACTTAAACGATCCGAGATAGTACGGTAAAAAAGGTCTAGAATGTCCTCCTAGAAACATGAAATTAGTATTCTATACATTGGGTGAGTATATTGATATACTCGGTAGAAAAAAATCCTCTTTTGCATATGTGAAAGGAATAATACTAAATCCCCTATGAGAAAACCGCATATCCAAATAGCACCTAACATGATATACTAGTTATCTTGTCCACCCAAAGTCACGCTCATCAAATAATGCAAGTCAAGTTAATTAATATAAAAATAATGGTGATGATTTGGGTACCTCACAAAAATTCCCACTGGTTTATCTGCTCTTGAGTAACAGAAAATGTCATCGCGCTCCCACATATTCCAAAAGAACCTTGTCACAGCCTGCACACACACAGCTGGTCCACACAACCACAGCTTGTCCCATCACCTGCACCCTGAGCTACATCACAACTTTCTCACACTCACCTCATCCACATAACACATCACATACCACCCATAGACACCTGGTCCACATACCACGTGACATCCTGCCTACAGACACCCGGGCCACCTAACTTGTCACATCCCATCTCGCAGACACCTGGGAAAGCATAACTCATCTCATCCCAAAGACACTTGGGAAAGTACAAATCATATAATACTAAGGAAACATGGGAATGAACAAATATATCTCACACACCTAGGCCTCAAAAACCAAAGCCTTACCAAATAATCATAGGCTACCAACACCTAGAAGAGGGAGAAGGGAAGATCAGGTCTCTAGCAATCCATCCTCCCACCAGGATGTTTGGGAAAGACACCCTCCTCTGTGAAGATGGGGGTTTTTAGTATGTAGTGCTCAAATAGGGTGGGGTTTGTATAGAAATCACATGGTAATATACAAGTATATAAAGATGTGATATCAAACACTCATTCCCAACATATGGGTTCTCAAATAAAACAAGCGCACATCACTGCCAACCTAGTTATTACCTCTAAATGAAAAACACAACATATCAAGCCACAACCTTCCATCAATTTCCATCCAACCAGATCAACCATTACCATTATTTATTCACAAATAATTTATTCACTTTATTAACAAAACCAAACCAATCCAATTCCAAACATTATTAACCAATTATTTGTTCTTCTATTCCTCTACTATCTGGGAAACTACCAATCACCACACATAATAAGAAACACTACAACACATCATCGCATAGCCCAATCATGGACCCACTATGAAAAACATCTAATCCATTCCATAATCAATAAATATATCATCCTATGATTCTATTACATAGGAAGGTTGGGGTATCATCTACACATTCATCCACCACACCACCCAAACAAGTCCACAAAACACAATTATGCTTCACAAACGTACAACAACATAAACAAGAGTGTATCTACACATCACAACATAGCCACATCACATTAAATCTGCCCAAACAAAAAACCACACAATCCTACAAAAAACATCACCCTACATACCAAATCATAATACAATTATAGATTTAATGAGGATCCCTTTATTTAATTCCAATTATTTATTCAGGTGTTTTGCATAAACAAGGTAATCCCGGGGAATAATTTTATTATCTAAGTGTACCTGATTTATAAATTTCAACTTAAAAGTGTTCAATATAAATAATCCAACATGAAATTTTTTTGGAGCAAAACCAAGTACCACTAATGGCCATGATATTCAGTGAGGGAATTTAGCTTGTATAGTTCACAACATCATAATAACATTAAAGACATAAAATAAACAAGCTCATTATATCTTTCAACCCATTTAAATTCATTTACCTAGTTCATACCTTTGATTAGTGTGGAAAATATATGATCCACAGGAAAAAAAAATTATATCCCTCCAAAATGATGAACTGTCAAAGAGAAATGAAGAAAAAACATAACTAAAGAAGCTTTTCAACTCATCTGTGCACAATAAGTAGAAAGAAAACACATAAAAACCAAAACGGCACCACTAGAAATGCAGATCAACCTAATATGCACACGAAGATTAAATACATACTACCCAAACATCCCACTCAATCCATACCATACCACAATATCAAATATTGGGGAAAGATCAAAACGAAGAATATGTGAAATAAGAAAAAACTCACAATGGATCGATCAAGGATCTCAAATGACTAACCAACATGATTAATAGATCAAGGATTAAGGAGTAGGAATCTATGGATTCATTGGGGGACCTAGGATTTGTCTAGAATGAGAGAAAAGGAAAACCACTCTAAATGAGTAATGGTTCAACTGGAAAGAATTATTAAAACTACACATGATTGGGTTATTACATGATGTATAATACCATTTAAGGTTGTGTAATACCTGGGGTTCGGTTTTCGTCGAAAAAATGAATAACCTATTAGTTTTATTTTATTTTTCAAACCCTGAAATATTATACATTGTTAAAATCTTCTTCATGGATTTTAATATTTATGCATGTCATGAGAACTCCAAAACAAGTTGTGATTTATAGTTTCACATCATGTAATAAAGTTACACATCGTGAAATCCCCCATTTTCCAACCTTTAGAAACTGAACTCCTCCAAACACCTTCTGACCCTCCTTCAAATAGTTCCAACCCCCAAATCCCAAAAACTAACAAACCGAGATGAAACGGACTGTTACACCATTAATTAGAGATCTAGATTATATATACAAGTGATTCCACATCTTACCATACTTGAAAAACATTCTATAATTTTATAGGAATATTTTATGGTAATGTTTGACCATCCCATAGTTGAAATACTATAGAACTCCTACATAGGGGGATTAAGAATTTAACTCTAATCAAACTACTTACCACTAAACCAGTGTACATCCTCGGTTTTCAACTAATTTTTAAATGAAGATACACTCACCACAATAGTAGGGGTCCACCCAATTGAGTACAGAATTATAAAAGAACCCCAATAGCTTAATCCTCTTTATAGCCCCTCTAAATAGTCCAGGCCTTATAGAGAACCTCTCAATATGTCATTAGATCCAAAAAATTAACTATCCATATGATATTAGGGTGAATATTTGTCTTGAAATTACTATAATTTATTGCATGTTTCTAGTAAGGAGAGGAATTAAATTAATTATTTCATTGAAATGAGTGGATTATGTGGATACCATCAGGGATTCTTACTGATGTTCCATTAATTTTTAGCACAATATAGCTTTATCATGTGACAAAATAATTCCTAAAATAATTGGTTCTTGAAAGCATACCAAGAAACCCCCTCAAGCATATCTTCTTATCCTAGACCACCCCACAATTTCATATTGTATCCTTATGGATAAATTTTTCAATATTTACCCATCAATCCTTTAGTGGGTCGACTGAGTAAAGTATTCCCTCAATGATGTTTTTCTTGTCCTCAACATCATCTAGTCCCCCTATACCTATGAAGGATATTTAATGTTAGAGATATAAGTCATGGGTGTAGTTAAACATGTTTTTTTATACTCCTCCACCATGGGGAGATACAATTTGGGGGACCCCAAGCTAGAGTGGCACCAATAATTGAACCATTGGATCATTTTTAAGAGTATGCGCAGTTGTATCCTTTTATATATCATATGGTGGAACCGATATTTCCTCCCTATAAAGACAATTATAGAATCTCTTAGAAGGTATTTTTTGAAATTCCAAACAATCCTTTTGAGTTCCCAAAAAAAAATTTCTTATATGAAAACAAAATTATTTAAAATGGACACTCAATAAAATTCCACCACAATATCTATCCTTGTATATACCCATAAGAAAAATTATAACCTTCCAAATTCTAATAAATTCTCAATCCTAGTTCTTTGTGTCTATATGTTTGTCATAATATATATATATCACAAAAGTATACTCAAGTAAAAAAAATTCCAACATAGATATATCACAATACTAATGAGTAGAGATATATTATAGGGCATGCACAATTTAAGGAATTAAAGTAAAGAACAACTATGTATCTCATAATGTGTGTGTGTGTAATGTGACCCTATTTTCCAACTTATTATGCATGAATCCACCCAAATCCCATATTACTATTGTATAAAATCCTTCATTTGTAACTCAGTGTTCAGTTACACATAAACTGGTCAAGCACATAGAAGATACCCTGCTTGAGTGAGGAATAGCCTATCTCCTTTCATAAATGACCCAAAATAATCAAAAAATTTAAAGGAAACACACTTTTGATAGAGTTTTATAACACCTCAACCCACTCGAACAACACCTAATCTGAGATTTCACAAGGCCTCATGCATGCCTCCCACACACAAGAGGCCACTGACTAGTAGTGAGTGTATAAGGGTGTATTGGGGTTACCATACCCACAATAATCATAGATACAAACCATAAACATATATAAAATTTTCCAACCTAGAGAATCATGGGATAATAATAAATAAATATAATTTAGAAATGAATTTCACCCATGCCTTGAATATAAATAAACTAGACTCCAAATGTAGAAAGATAACTAGAGTATAAAAAGGTACTTGTAGAAAAATAATCAACACTAAGAAATATTCCAGAGTATATCTTTGTATAAGAACTTTCTCTATGTTCCACTTCTCAACTTTCTACCATGGGTCCCTTTCCCTTACCTAGATCCATAACTTTGAATTCTACATTCACATCAAGATGCTCGTTTAGGGTATGTATAATAAAAATCATTTGGACACCACAAATTCATAAATAACATGTTTATAAGTATAATATGTGTGTTACAAGATAAAAGTAAATTTTCAAGAAATAATAAACAATCATATTCCAAGAACTTCTATGCTAAACAAGAAACCCAGAGCCCCAGTTGTACCTTCCTCAGCGCTATTTTAGAAGGATAATCGAAAGGGATGTTGAGAGTGATTAATATCTAGACAGAAGGATGGTTAACATGTCTCCTGGTGGTCTTAAGGAATCAGCTTATATTTGAAACAAGTTATTCATATCCTACATTTTCACAGGTTAGGCCTCAAGAACATAAAACCCTATCTTAGTCAATATATTTCCCTCAAAGATGTCGTTTTATTTCATTTTCATGGGTCATTCCACAAGACCTTATTACCACTAATGTCACTACATGGATTCTGGCCTTAAGGATGTCTTGAAAATACCATGTGTTCAAGTAAAATGTCTTCATCATCACAAGTAATGCACACCCCCACCCCCACCCACCAAGGGATAACCATATCAAAATTTTCAACCTTTTATATGATCCAAACCCACTACCTCCAAATACATGGTGATATCTCACAATAGAATAGAATATATAAATTCAAAACATAAAATCCCATCATAAGAATCAGTAGAAACATAAAAGTGCATGTGTTCAATATCAAACATTTTTTAAAAATCTATACTATAATACTCATGGAATCTAGCTTCATTAATGGGTATAACATTCTAGAAAAACAAAAAAAAATATCCCATAAATCATGGTAAAATAAGTTATGATAAAAAAATCTTTTATGATGGAAAAAGAGTATACAAGAGCCCCAAATGTGAGGGAACTTCATAACTCAATATTATTGAATACAAAATATAAAACCCATCAAGATATGATTCCATAGATCAATCTCATTCCAATTACCCCAAGAACTAATCCCAACTCAATCACATCAAGGTTATAGTATGATATTTAAGAATATCATATGTAAATAGACTAGGTTATACACAAACATATCTCTTGGGATCTACCGACAATGCAAGAATTGAGATTTTTCAATGGAGGTTCCACTGACAATAAAGATATTTCATCATTCAAGAAACAATACATGAATTAATTGTTATATTAAATCATAATCCATAGATCTATCCAAGTAATTATAAATCTACATTTCACCATGAATTATGCAGGGTAAATCTATAAGAATCGTTTTAAACTGAGGTCCATGGATCACATTCCTTAATTCTAGATCATCAATACACTTGGATCCACTATAAATGAGATTGTAATGGGACAAAATAATTTTTGTAAATTTGTAGAGTCTCTAGTTTTGATAGGGATGAATCTATTAATAATAACATGTAAAAACATGTCATTAATTTTCTTTAATGAATATTTTTTAATCATTAAATCATTCACACATAGATTTGATGCATTGTTTAACTACCCATGAAAGTGAGAGGCCTACTACCTCTCCTAGTTACCCACATGATTTGGTCTTATAGTTTGTCAGATTGTACACCAAATATGATTTTTCCAACTCAATTCTATTACATGGTTTCTAATGTTCATACAAATGGTTTGATAAACTCTACACCTCTAACACAATCAACCCCATGTTCCTTTCCCCAACCTGCACAATTTCATGGAGAATCAGCACAATTTGGGAAAACTATGATCCAACCATGAACACATAAAAATAAATATAAAAATCTCTAAAAGGATCTAAAAACCCCTAGATTTCAACTAAAACAATTCATAATTAGAATATAAATGATTGGATTATAAAATTAACTCATAACTCACTTGAAAAAATAGGATTTTTTACACCACATTAGTTGGGTAATTGGTGTATACATACAAATTCAATTAAAGTGTTTTATCCACGGCTTTAATGGTACAACTAATGATATATTATCAGAGGATTTTATACTGATATTGTGAATTTAATAATTTATGAATTTACTTTATTAATAATTAATTTTTAATTATCCATGTGATTAGTATGCTGATATTATCCATGGATTTACTTTTAACTCAAGTTATTAATTTAATGTCATGTGTTTGGATTATTCACTCTTCTGTATTGATTAAGCTTTATTTACTCTTGATATATTATTCTGTATGTAACCCTTACTAATTATTTCATATCACCCTTTATTTATTTTTTTCCCTAGGATACTGAGAAGGTTTCTTATAATGGTGTTCAAAGATTAATTTTTTTATCACGGTGTGTTTATAATTTAAATGTAATATGAAAATCACATATGTATCCTGTTTTCAAATATTTATAAATTGATCAATATTTGGAGGTGGTATCCCTTGTATCTTTTACTAGTGTAATAAGTAAGAACTGGAAATAGGTTATTGGAGATAAGGATGTTATAGTTTCTATAAAAGTATGTTTCGTAGGAACCTATATAACTATATTTTGGGAAAACATTTCTAAAATGAGCATTATAATCCATCTAAATATTTAACTTCTTTTACCATTGCAGATATTTTATTACATGGATCAACATTCATGATTAATTTAGGTTAACTAAGTGACTATCATTGTTTAGATATGAGACGTAGAGGAAGGAATGAAAAAAACATCCATGGTTAATTTATGGATTATAATAAGTGTGACTATTGATTTTAGGATGTTTATATTATTAGAAATATTTTCTCCATGGATGTAATATTTATTTATCTTTAAAAGACAAATAAATAAATAATATCCCTTAGGTAGGAATTTAACATTTACATATTTAAATTCAAGGTAATTATGGTTAATTTATAGAAAATATGATTAAAATGTATAAGTATGGTAGTTTAGTGTGAGGATTAAAAAAACCCACCTTAGGATTATTCTTATAATATTTAGTTATATGGAAACATTAAATAATGGGAATTTGGGTAACTTGTATAGAATGGTATAAATAATCCTAAAAATTGATTTTATGACGATATTTTTGGAAGAATACATATATGAATATTATTGTTATTATTTGATATAATAAAGTGGTCATTTTTTATGTTTACTATATTTTTTTAGTTTATTTGGGAAACAAATATGATTTGGAAAAATTAATTTTCCCATATACATATTTTATTGATAAATGTTGTTTGGGGATAAAAAATGTGTGGAATTTTGAATCATAAATAATCAAACATTTCTTATTTTTGGGTTCAAATTTTATATATTATATTGGAGTAGTTTTAAATTTATCTTTGTTTATGATTAATATTTTTGAGATTAGTTTTTTATGAAGGTTTATTCATATTAGTCATTATTTTATCCAATGAAAAACAATTTGGTTTTATATAGGAGAAATAAGTTTTCATCGTTTTTTTGATCATATAGTTCGTTAAATTTTCCTAGTGCTTCATGCATGTGAAAATTCATCATGGTAATGATTACAAACATAGAAGGGTGAAATAATGCATATATAATATGATGAAATCAAGTAATTAAATCTTATCATATTATTTATCCCAATGGTAAAGATATTTCTCATATTTTTGTGAACTAAAGATAAATCTATATATTTTTATGAGGAAGTTAGCACTCTTATACCATGGTGAATTTTCCTAGTCTTATACTAGAAATTAAATTTCATTAAAAAATAAATATCTGAAATTATTACAATGTTATGATATATTCAGTTTTTATAAGATGAATTAAAATTTCAATGGTTCAATTTTGAAAAGGAATGGATAATGTAATAACCATGGATTTTAGTTTATATATCCTTTTAAAAGGAAAATATGATTTATATCATACACCATATGAATCACAAAGACTAAATAAATAATGAAATAATACTATTTTAATATAATTATGATAACATAGTCATCTAGTTGGATAGTTTGCAAAATAATAACCAAATTTTGAAATATATTTAAGATAGTTTTTACTTAACAAAAATAATTAATTAAATCAATAAATTTAAAAATCATCAAATTTTTGTTATGAATAAAATAATAATAATAAATTTATATTATGGTTTAAAATAATTTTCTTATAAAAATGGTTTGTAGAAATTTTTTATAAAGGTAATTAGAATTAATTATTTATAATTTATAAATTTATTTTAGAAAATTAATATAATTTTTTAAATATACAAGTAAAAAAGTGTCTAAGGGTGAATTATTTAGATTTTTTGGAAATTATTTATTATTGATTGAGTATTTAAAATGTCAATTTTGAAAAACTATAATTTCTTTTCTTTAAATTATTTAATTTAAATGTCCCATAAAATTATTTATTTGGATTGAAATTAAAATAAAATCTCTTTTATAAAAAATAAATGAATTATTTCTTTAGAAATCAAAATTATATTTTATTTTATTATAAGTTTATTTTTATTATTAAAACAAAATTTTCTAGAAACTAGTTTTGATGTTTTTTTCATACTTATATTAAAATAAATTTCATCTAATTATAATAATTTACTCTTGAAAAAATGGATTCCATGTTTATTATCAGGAGTTTTTAATTTGGGAAAAAGTTCAACTTATTTTAGTTATAAAGAATAGTAATTGTGGTAATGGTTTATCACCACAATAATGGGTGAACATGTTAATTAAGGTTAAAACAACGTGATAAGGTCTCAAAATACACCCAAAAATTGACATTATTTTATTGGATGAGTTTAATTTGACTTCAATTATCCTGAATTCAACAATATGGATTTTTTTAACCTTTACAATGATTATTAACATTATATTATTTCATGTTAAGAAAAATTAAAGAACGTTACTCTCTTTCCTATAATATCTCTAATATGTTATCATTGAGATAAAATGATTGGTAATAAATTGTAATTTTTCCTATGAATAAATTATTTTTATGATATTAATTTATTTTTAATTTTTAGAAAAGTATATGTTCTTTTAATTCAACACAACGTCGATGCAGTGCTTGTGAAAACAATAGAAAAATAAAGTAAGTAATTTTAAAAACATTTAAAGTAATATGTTTTGGATGAATTGTGGTTACCCAAAAAAATTACAATATAATTATAATTTATAAGTGATGTTGAAAATATTTTTATATTCAAATTAGGGTTTTATCTTGATGCCTTTAATTTCAACATATTTCAATAGTCACGAAAAAGCATCAAATGGTATTTAATGTTAAAAATTTACTATTAAATCATTAGAAAATTATAAATAAACTATATTGACTCATGGAGATTTGAAATTTTATATCATATCATTAATATTTCATTTGTGTGAAACATTTAATTTTTAAAATTACTTCAATCACACTTAAAGAGTGCAAAAATTATAATGTGTATGGTTTAATAGGGTAAAGTAGAGGGTTAATCCAAATTATTAGGCATATAATTACCCCTAAGAATTTAAAATTTTAATTTATAAATTATATTTAGTATTTATCTTTATTATAGAATAATATAAAGTATTTTTGAACAATTTTAAATTAGTTATACACATATTATATGTTATCAATTTATGTATTTAAAAGACTGTCTCCCACCTCACTTGTAAAAATGAACCACCTCTCCTCTATTTCTCAAACATCATGAGACATTTATTTTATCTATTATCTAAAAAATATCATCATTTATCCCTTACCAATTCCTATAGTTGCTTATTTTTTCCTAAGACCATCCTATGAAGGCTTATGGTGTTAGCTAAAGGAGGACTCCATGAAGAGGTATAACTGTTGGATAAATTGTGTTATTTTAGTTCTTATTTTAATTATTTCAATCATTTCCTAACCATATAAATATAATATTATAATTATATTATATATACTAAAATTTTATTGTGTTAAAGTAAAATCTATTATTTATATCCTTTTACCTTTAATGAAAAATGAAAGCTTCGCTCATGTGTATATGTAGACTATTGTGTCGACATAGGGATGTCGTTCATTTTTCATTGTTTCCCCTCATAGTTGGATATAATAATGAAAAATATGAATTAATATGATATTTATGATATTATTATGATTATTTAATAATTATATATTATATACATTCATACCCTTTCGACATTCGAAATATGATAATGTCACTCGTGCGTACGTGTCGACTACCACCTCCACGAAGCAATGTGTTTAATTTTTCATTTATTTTATTACATGGATGGTAATTAGGACGTATTAAATGAATATATATGTTATATGTGATATAATAATAATTTTTAATGGGTTTTTTACTATTATAAATTCTTTTATTCTATCCATCAAATTTTGGAAACATCATGTGTGTGAGTATACGGACTATCGTCTCAACAAAGTGATGTAATTTATTTTTCATTACCAAAATTAGAGGTATGGTTGTATAATTGTATATAATTAATAAATATGAAATATAATACGTGATTAATTTTATGTGGATAATGAAAACATGACCATGGTTTAGGGACCATAAATGTCAAACCAAAACATGCAAGCGAAATAAACCATTTTTCACCCGAATGGTTATTTTAATGAAAAATTGATAATTTATGGGTGTTTAAATATTAAAATTTAATCATATAAAGTAAAATTATAATTAATATTGTTTTATAATATATATATATATATATAATAAATTTAAATTTATTATACATTAGGATAATAGTTCATACGATGTAATTTGTACTTGAGGTAAGGGTAATTTCATCGCATTTCCACTTCCAAGGGACATGGTTTACATTATGCACCAATTTCATTTTACATGGCTTATATACTACCAATTTTAAATGGTATATAATTAATTTTAATTTATTCATTGTATTATTTATTTTTTATTCATGTCTCCTTATTAAGGGGGTTTTATTCAAACGCTACCAAAGAAATAATGGCTTTTAGTTACAATATCATTTTATTTTAGTATTTTTTTCACATTTCCTTTCGGAAATTATAAGACACTAATATATTAAACCATATATCATCTATTATACTTTTCTTTTTGGTTTTATAATTTTTATATTCCATTTCTACTCTCATTGAATCAAAAATCCAAATTTAAGTTATAGGTTATGGACATTATTTTTAAAAAAAATTAATGCCTTCCTTACAATACTTTTTCATCCTTGTTGAGGTTTATTTAAATGCTTCCAGAATGATATTACTTATATTAAAAAGGGTAATAATTTTAATTTTCATAGATTTTATTATAATGGGTTAAAACCAAATAATTTAAGCATTTTATATATTAGTCATTTTATGTCTTTTACCAATGTATGAAAAAAAAACCTTTGTTTTAACAGTTGAAAAATGAAAGGATTTTATTTTCATTATGACAATTATTGATATTTATGATTAAATTAAATGTTTAAATATATATTTTTAAATAAAATATAATTCTCAATATCTTGAGAATTTTTATATGAAATTTTATCAAAATAAAGGGGTGTTTTTTCATAATGAAATGAAAATAATTTTTAATGTGATTTATAAGTTTTATTTTACCCAATGTTACAAGGTTTTTTTTATTTTTTACTTATATTGTGTAATATATTTTTAAATGATTTTATATACTAAAAACTCTTTATTTTTTATGAATTTATGTCCACTTTTCATCTTTTAATGATTCAATGTTTTGTAGTCATTAACTTTCTCATGAATGAATTCCATATCACTCTCCATTATTAAATTAGAGATTATTTTCTCCTCCAAGATCATATTTTATGTATTGTGGACTATACATCAATATTTCCACCAATTTTATGTTGACTTAACTGTATACCATTTCTATATATGGTATCGTCTGAAAGAATTTTATTATGAATGTTATTTCATTAACTAGTTACAAAATCCATATTCCTGACTCAATATGAATAAATATTAATTTATAAGAAATGTTGGGATTGAATTTTTTTGATAATTTAATATATAAGGAATGAATAATAATTTATTGTGATAGGGGGTCCAATTTATATATACCCACTTGATAAATCAACAAGTCTTATGATACAAAACAAGTGGACACGTTAGAGAGAAACTGGTGTACACATACCAATTCAATTAAAGTGCCTTAGATAAGTCCTTTATGGAAATATTTAAGATATCTTGGTTGAGAATTTGATGATAATATCAATAATGTGTGGTTTTATACATTTATATTTTTAAGAATTAATTTTTCATTATAAAGTTTATTAATATGGTGATATTATCCATGGATGTACTTTGAACTCATGTTTTTTATTCAATGGAATGTGTTCTCATTGTTCAATATATTATATTAATTATTCCTTATTAACACATGATAGATTCCACTAAACATAACCCTTAATGAGCATATAATCTCACCCTTCATTTGAATTTATTTCCCCAGGATTTAAAAAATGAACCTTTGAATGATTTTAAAGAATGCAATAAACATTTCCAAGCTATGTTTTCATTTCAAAATGTAATATAGAATTCATGTATCTGTTTATTTTTCCAATAATTATAAACTAATTTATAATGGGTAGTGTTATCTCTTTTATATCTTACCAATATAATTATTAATCACAACCCTTGGTTAACTGTAGTTAGGGTTGCTATAACCTTCATGTTATAAAGGTCATATATTTTGTGAGATCAGTTAGTGGATATTATATATGGAATCATGGTGTTGGAAGTCAAGTTGATAAAATTTTATCTAATTACATAATAAATACTAGATATAATATTTTTATATAGTTTAAAATGGATTCCATGTATCAGCATGGGGATCAGGATGGAATTGGGAATGATCAAATAGTGAGTTAAATCTGACATCGGTGCATGTGGAGAGAGTATAATGATTGGTGTATGTGGTTAAGGAAAAAACTATTGAATAATAACTAAAATAGAGATTTTTTTAGGACTTTTGGATTTATTGGTCATTTTTTTGATAAATTTTAATTTTTAGTCATGATTTGAGAGAAAATTGGAGAATTAGGTTTGGAATCAAATACCCAAGGGTCGGTACATATCAATAAGAATTTTTTGATTTGTTCTGAGGTTCAAGAGATGTTATATATGTTCTAGTGAATATCATAGTAGTATCATGGTGACCCCTGGGTTGATTTTTTTACATATGGATCATTGTACCATGATAGGTTAAGACTATCTAGGATTAGGATGTATTGATGAGTGTTACATACGTGTTTTGAACTAGATGACGAATTCCATGGTATTTAAAAACAATTATTACTCAGGATGTTTTTAAAACCCAGTGTTGGAACAAAATTTTGGAAGGAAGGAAAAAACAGTGTGTATATTTTAAGATATTAAATTAATTAAAAAACGTTAAAATGGAAAATAAATTATTGAAAATTAAATAGGAAAATAATATTGAAGTAAGGTTTTAATAATAACAATAATTTAATTATTATTATGATTTATATTATTATTATTATTATTTTTATAATTATTTTAGGTTTAGGTATTGAGAACACTAAGAGGGTTCACCCTATTCATTAAATGTTGTATGCGCTCCATGGTCAACCCTCTTCAGGGTGAGATCCTAGATCCCTCTCCCTCTCTTTACCATCGTGTGATCCCCCTAGTCGACCCCATTCAGTATGCGGCCCCAGATCCTTGCCCTTACCTTGACCGTGAAACCATCCCTTTTGGGCTCTCTTCCCTTGAAACGCATGACCCCATCTCCTCCCCATTACTGTGACCACGCAACTATCCCCATTGGTGTCTCCTTTGTAAGTGTGTGATGCACCACCCGACACCCTCAATTCATCTATTTTATCCCCATATTCCTTAGTGGTTTCCTTTGAATCTTCCAGGTAACAATATTTCTCGCTTCCCCATTCATCTCTTTGGTAGATTTTATACTTTAATATCACAATTTAGGTGGGGCTGAATATAGGTTTTGGATCAATTTGATTTTTTATTATATTTATCCTTTGATATTGGGTCTTAAGAATGGTGTCTCTGGTGGCTTTTGTGCATGTTGGGTTAACCGCCACTGAATGTGAAGCTATTTGGCTCGATTGGGTTCACCTCCAACGATTTTAGTGTGAGTTTTTTTGTTTTTCCTCACTAACTCTTAATTTATAATTTGGTTTTTTTTTAATTTGTGATTCCCTAGTAATTTAGTTGAGATGTTTTGAACCATTCCATTGATTTTTTATGGTTCTTGTAATTATTGTAGAAGGTTTTGACAGACTTTCAAGGTGTGTACAATCATATACTTAGGTATGTATATTACACACACACACATATATATATATATTCCATTTACATATTACCTTATTCTGTGTAGAATATGTGCATTGTATTATGTGATATATTTTTATATATTTAAATTAGTGCATATATTTGAAGGAGGTTTGAGTGGTCCCTGATAAATCAATCATGTGTTGAGAGACCGACTTGGTTCCTTTAAGGTAGGGTCCCTTTCCATTCCCCTTTAGTCTTAGTAATTCAATAATTAATTACATAAATAACCATTATTATTTTTAATTAATTCATTTATTTTAGTCTAAAATCCTACTTGATAAAGTTTTTGAAATACATAAAAGTTATATATGTTTTGTTTGATAACAAAACCATGTTTTTGTTATAAAACCCCTCCTACAGAGGTTCACTTCCATCAAGATAAACATGTAGTGATATAATTTTATGTTTTCCTACTTTAATTCATTTATGTCTCTTTTTGTTGGACATTATAATTGTTAAATGGCAGGTTTGTACATGTCCCTTTTTTGTTATTTCTAAATTACTCTTATTTCTTTGAAAAAAATGATAGATGATCCAAGGATCCTAATAAGTGTGTGGGCAGATTTCAAATAAGAATTTCCAGTGTTGGTCATCAACTCTCTTCCCTTTTTTCTTCATCTCTTTTTCCATGTCACACAATTGTGCTTCTCAATGAAATCTTATTGAGATTCCTTGTTATTTATTATTAAATTGTTTCGTTTATTCTATCATGTCCATTATAACCTTCTATTATGGAAAAACTCGTTTTGGGTGTTATCATTTCCTCTCTAACAGCCATTTTGGTGATCCATCCTATATAGACTATGTTTCCTTTACATAAAATGTCAAAAATTTCAATGTGTTTTGTGTGGTTCCTTAGTAATTCCTTAAATTGAATAATTAGAAATGAATTATGAATTGGGTCCCTTATAATAATTTCTAATCTTGAACATAATATTTTATCACATGTGTGATAAATCTTTCTTATGGAATACTTGAGGTTTATTTTAATGAAATATTCCTTAAATACAAAATTAATCGTTTCATGTAACATTAGTATGTTTCCTATTAATGAACTCCTTATTCCTTGTTTGGTACTCCTTTCTTGATAAATTTAAAGGTTTTGGATAGATTGTGAAACTTGTTCAATCTTGAAAGAATGAGATTATGAAATTTCATTGATGACATATTGGTAAGAGGTCTATTGATGCCATATGCCTTTTTTATAATTTTCACGACCCAACCCTACCCCGACTCGAGCCGCAAGTACCCCAGGCCCGCCTCTATAGGCCAGGGGCTGGCGACCAGCGCCGAAGGCACAATAACTCGGGAAGGCCTTTGCCTAAGAACCTGTACACACACACACATCACACTCAATGAAAAAGTGAAGAGTAAAAAGAACAACTGCTATATAAATAAACCATATTTGTGCATCGAACTATAAAGAGTACAAAGTACAAGCTGAAAAGAAAAGGGGAAAAACACGCGCGCAACCAAAAGTAACACAACCCGGAAACAGGTAAACAAAAGAAACAGATGACGGGTCTCCCACCTAGAACTCGGCCACGACCACCGCACGTGGTCCAAGCTCCCAAGCTCCTATGCTCCATTGAAGTCATGCTCCACCTGTCCATCGTCTGCAAGAGCACACCAAGTGCGGGCAAAGCCCAAGCTGGGGTGAGTATAAAAATACTCTGTAGGATGCCCTGAAGGCTCGAGGAGCAACAAAGGAGGTACCGAAGGGTGAGTAGTAGAGTGAACAAGGAATAGAAAAGAGTACAACCAAGGGTGAAGAAAGAGTAACAGATCAACCCATCAAGGAAAGATAGAAGACTCGTCGTAACACAAGGATCTAGGAATGGTGAGAAGATGCATTTGTTGTCGAGCTTTCGCTGCTATAGTAGGAGAGTAGACTCATCCAACCACGAGAAGCTGGACGCAGAAAGCACGTGGCATACCACGCGCGTCTTCGCCTCTCCTAAAGGAGCGTAACCATGACCCATGGAGTGGGTACCCAAAACATGGTATATACAAATCCATATGCTCTGTCGAGAATCCCGAACAATGTCGTAAGGGGATATCCATCTCGTAGCTCAGTCCAAGAAAATGAGTCACCAACAGTCCCAGACATAACTCCATCATCGATACCCAGCATCCCGCACGTCTTCCCGAACCGCAAGCCAAGGGGCTCAATCACCAGACCTACACACTATCCGCTTTGGGTGACACTGAATCGCCCGCATGGTTTTAGGTCCGCGTCCCAAGAACGCGTCTCGGTGGGGGAAAACGCCCCTCGTACATGAGAGTTCTGGGGGGAACGTCAAACCACAAATCGTCGCTGCCCGCAGTCAAGAGGTCTCCTCAAAGTCATGTCGTTCTATCACCGACCCGTACAACCAAGGGTCCCGCTCCGGTAATCACGGAGAAATTCCACAGACTAGCCTAGTTGGAAGGACTGAGTCTGGAATGCTAATCAGCGTCCCACTGCCCAGCCCTGCTGGAGGGAAATTAGTAACCAGATATTGGGTGACCACTGCCCAGCCCTACTAGAGGGTAAACCCTAGCACATCATCCGGTGACCCACTACCAGCCCCACTGGAGGGTAGACCATAATAAGATACTGGGTGACCCACTGCCCAGCCCTTCTGGAGGGTAATTCATAATACATCGTCAGGCGACCCACTACCCATCCCCGCTGGAGGGTAAACCATAACCAGATATCGGGTGACCCACTTCCCAGCCCTACTAGAGGGTAAACCCTAATACATCATCAGGCGACCCGTTTCCAACCCCGGTGGAGGGTAAACCTAATTACATCATCAGGCGACCCACTGCCCAGCCCCGCTGGAGGGTAGACTTGGAATAAGTCGACAGGCGACCCACTGCCCAGCCTTGCTAGAGGTAGACCTGGAACTAGACGAAGGGTGACCCACTGCCCAGTCTCTGCTAGAGGGTAGACCCTAATAGCGTCGGGTGACCCACTGCCCAGTCTCTGCTGGAGGGTAGACCGTAATAGCGTCGGGTGACCCACTGACCAGTCTCTGCTGGAGGGTAAACCCTATATGTCAGTGAGAAACCCACTGCCCAGCCCCGCTGGAGGGTAAGCCGAGGAAGTCGATGAGTAACCCACTGCCCAGCCCCACTGGAGAGTAAAACTCAGAACCGCTCTGCCTTCTCTACAGGGGGGTACAACACTGGCTGACCGAACACGGAGTGGGTGTCACGCAACCACCCAACTCCAGAACAACTCTCCCAAAAGAGTTGCAACATCTGCTCCAGCACTGGGTGTCACTAGCACCGCTACTGGCTAATCCATTGAGAACGAAACCAGGGAGACCACTCAACCCTACTGGTCAACCAACGAGCACAGAGCCAGGGGAAAAACTCCACCCTGCTGATCAAACAAACACACAAAGGGACCCCTCTACACCGCGAGAGTCCAAAGCACGTAAGGCAGAACATGGAATGCACATGGGTCCCACACGATGTGTGGCCCCAAGTCAACACCATCCAAGCGCACGAACATCTCAGGTACAAACCACACGTACCTCCAAGCGCTCCCGTATACTCTCAGAGTATACCTCGTTCCAGCCCATAGGTTATCATGCACCCAACACCCATCGTCAACGCGGAGGCGTGATGTAACATCTCCAACTCAAAGTCCATGCACGACCAACCACATCTTGTGAACCACTTACATCATTCTCTTTAAAGTGCGCGATCACACGCCAAGGGCCCACTATAAACAAGTTAGGGAGAACCACCACTAGAGCACCTTTCATGCTTCCACATTTAATAAGATCACGTATAAGGCTCCGCACAACCAAACGGATCACACCGTTGTAATCCTCGTGGAAAAACACGTGAGATCGACTACTTACTCACCTCCAATGGATATCCGACGAAAAAGGTCACCAACACCGCCTCACGCCCGAACGGCGTCCCGTGATCCCAAGCCTCGCGCCCGAAAACAGTCGGGCGCGTCGCACCATTGCGATCCCCTCGGGAAAACACGTCAAAAGCACTACCCACATGAGTGAAACGGATATCCGGAGAAAGAGGTGCTTCCCGGCGCACCGCATCCGAGCGGTACCACATGGGACCCGCATCCCAGTCCCGAAACTCAATGAATGGATTGCACTGTTGCGATCCTCTCGAAAAAGCACACAAGATGGACTACTCACTTGTCCAAAACGGTCGCCCAGTGATAAGGATGGAAAATCACCATCGACGGCCAAATGGACCTCGTGGGACCCACACCATCGTGCCGAATTAGGGCGGGCGGATTGCACCATTGCAATCCCCTCGGAAAAACATCTAGAATCGACTGCTTGCACGCCCCGAACGGACGTCCGATGAAAAAGTCGCTAAAAACGGCACGCAGCTCAAAAGACGGGTCGTGGGGCCCACGCATCAACTCCATCTTTAACGACCGAAAACACCCTAGAAAACTTCGTGTCGGTGCAAGGGTCCCAACGCCGCTGACGGTGCCTAAAACGGACGTCGAACGCGTCCGCGCCGTCCAAAACGAGATTCCCGAATAAACGCCTGTCCAATTAACGGTCATGTCGCGCCCCCGAGCCCCTCATTTCGGGAATTAAAAATTCCCAAAACCATCTCAAAAAGTCCGCCTTGACACGGGATCCTCGCTTCCGCAGACTGCGCGCAATACGGACACCCCGCAGATGATTTAACATTTTCCATAATAATAATAATAATATTATTATTATTATTATTATAAAAACAATTTCTTTTCTTTTCTTTTTTTTGAAACAAGACCGGTCGAGAGGCCGGTGTTCTTCTCCATCAGGACCCGCAAAAGGCGGGTCCTGGTCGGCCAGCCGAGGTCCGACGACCCCGGTCCTCCCTCAGGTGCGGCGCCTCCCCTGGTCGCTGCCACCCTCCACAGCCTCACCGCCGGGCTACGCCGAGACCGCCGCGCCGTAGGTCTCCTCCGCCGGCTCGACGTCCACCGGCTTCCGCGGCCGCCTGCCGCTCGAGCTTCCTTCGCCGTCCGGCTCACCGCGCCGCCGCCTGGCTCGCCCGACCGAAGCCCATGCGCCCTCTGCCGCTCTACGCCGGTGCCGCCTGACCGAAGCCCTTCGCCACTGCTTGCCGCCGCGTTGCCCGCCTGGAGAAGCCGCCGCCACCAGCCGAAGCCCCTGCCGCCGCTGGAAAACACCCCGAAAACCTCTAATTCCTGCAACCTTCGGCAATCCACTACAGGATTCTCCGAACTCAGATTTCAAATCCGAGACAAGCATTGGAAAGGGGATAAAATATACTACGCGTTCATCGTATTCATTCGACGTTTAAGTAGCAATTAGACACATCAAATTGGAAACAAAGTATGTTCGGGGATTAAAACGAAGCGTTAAACAAGATCCTACTTGCAGGGGCGTTGCCCGAAGCTTCACCGCGAGGGATCTGCCGCCGCGCCGCTGCCTTGCCGGAGCTGCCTCGCCAGAGGAGGAGGAGGAGGAGAGGGACAGGATGGGCTTTCAGGGGGAAGGGGAAGAAGAGGGGTGGGGTTAGGGTTTTAAAAGAAAAAAAATTAAATTAATTAAAAATTAATTTAATCTTCAATTTTGACCCGCACCTGAAACGCCCGACGGGGTCGAGGTTAAGCCTCCCCTAGGGTAAACACGATCCTCCAAGCGCAACGGTGGTCTCAGAATTTTAATCCGAGACCCCGTTCAAAAGTTATTAAACTTAGTGCCCGAGGCTGCCAAATTACAAAAACGCCCCTGGGGCCATTTTTCACAGACGGCCCGCGCCTGCAAAACATACACCCCTACTAGGCTAAACGGCAGGCTTCGAACTCAACGGTGCCCTCGGTTTTCCAATCCAAGCCACCGTTTAAGAGATACCTACGTTTCAACATTAAATGAATAAATTAATTAATTAATTTATCCGTCTAACCATCCGAAAGCGAGCGAGGGGTCCAAACATCCCGTGCCGACAAGTTTTATGTCATTCCTAGGGTAAAACCCCCATTCCGGACCCATCCGTACACTCATATCCTTGATCCGGACCTCCGTTTTGGTGTTATCTCATTTATTTAGCATTTCAAGTGTGAACGCACTGAAAATTTAATTCCGGCCACTCTGGGGCTCGGAATCGCACGTCGTCTGAAGGCGCTACCCTGGAATACTGTCAAGAATATTCCAAAGTCTTTCACAGCAAAAACTAGTTTCTTACATCATTCCCTCCTTCAATCTTTTAGTTCCCGAAAAGAAAAACTAGGGAGCAACACAGGGTACTAAGCCCACACCTGGCTTTCCCTTACCCAGAAGAACCCACGCACAGCTCTGCGTCACCGCACACAGACCAAACGATTGATCTATTCACACTAGGTCAGCCCTTTCCAACTTCGTGGACCCACTCCAGACTTTGGGGTTAGGGCAAGGTGGTAGGGAACCTCTCCATCCCTTTGCATAGTTTCAAACGGCCCGAAGGCTCTCGGGGGTAGCTCACCTCCTAGGTCAAACTTCTACGTCGTACTCCACGACTGGAATCACCGCCCGCACAGGGAACAAGGCCCGGTTATTCCCTCCTTTAGAATATCCTTATGTTGAAGCACCCAAGGATATATGGTCATGCAAGATTCCGCATCCTATCTCTCATAACCAAAACTCTCTTACACGCACGGAAGCGAAGGAGCCAACACCATCGAGTAAAGGAAAAGGTCTCACACCTTTTTCCTTACCAACACAGGGTTACACCCGACACCCTGCGTCACCGTGGTAACACCTCAAACAAGGAGCAGGGAGAAAATCCTTTCACACACAGAGCTTGACAATTCTACTGCAAGAAGTAGAATAGTAACAAGGGGTAACTCTCACCATCCCATGCTCTGCAGGGTCGTAGACATCCAAAGCACGCGGCTACCCGCGGTCCCAACCGTCAGCTCCCGGAGCCTGACATGGACCACCTAGTGGTGATGGGGAGATCTCGTAAAGTCCACCACTACCAGCTCCTCCCGCTCCACTTCTAGCACTACCTCTCTGGGTTCTACTCCAATCACGGCGCTGCCTCTGTCATGGTGGTGCGCCTACTGCCTGCCTGAAGCTATCAGCAACTCGGGTCGGGCAGTATCGTGCCAAGTGACCTCACCCATCACAAGAATAGCACCAACGCTCTCTGGAATGCCCTGGTGCCCTCCGGCACCACTGTAGTGTACGACCACGGCCCGGGATCCACTCACGGAAGGGCATCCTCGACTGAGGCCCTGCGCCTTTTCACCACAGTGGTATACGACCACGTCTCCAAAATCGACAGTGGGAAGGCCACCTGCATCGAGGTCCTGTCCTTCGGCGCCTGCTAGCCACGACAGACGTCCCGGCTCCGTTGCTCCCACTGCCACTACCAACCGCAAAACATGACATGAAACCCTCTATCACCAACGCCTGCTCTAGCACCCCGACATATGTGGAAATGCCCAAGGGTACTATGAAAGAATGAATCTCTTGCCAGAGACCCTGCTCAAACATCCACGCTCGGAGGTTGTATTCATAGACCAAGTCCTGGTAAAAGCATGCACGGTCTGCAAAACTATCCGCGTACTCGGCCAACGTCATCCCTCCCTGTTGAAACTGCAGGAGCTCCTGAATCCGAACGGAGCGCAAGTAGAAGGGTAAAACCTCCTCACGAAGCAACAACAGGAAGTCACCCCACGAAAGCGATGACTCTCCAAGAAACTGAGTCACCAGACTCCACCATCGCCAAGCTACTTCACGAAAAAGGTGGTTTCCAAAGCCACTCTCTGATCCGTCGGCGTCTGCACAATCCTGAAAAGGCGAACCATTGCGTCGAGTCAAACCACTGCTGCCTGAGGGTCTAGCTCACCACTGAACCTCAGCGGTCTCCACCACTGGAACTCATGGAGCATGTGCAATCTGCGCTCATGCTCAGCCTGCTCAGCTGAAACTGCCTGCTGATCAACAGGTGGGGGTGCTGCTACAAGCCCACCCGGAGAAAGGGGCTCGCATGATGGGTCCTGGACTATGACCTCATAGCTCATAGGGTCATTGTCACGCACCAAAGCTGATATCCTGGCTGGCTGTCCTCACGGAGACATCCTGAATATTATCAAGGAGTGTCGCGGTCAGATGAGCATACATGTATATACCAATAGCAACGATGGGGAGCTGACTCAAGAAAGACAGTCAAAGACTCAATCCTATGTGATGCACAATCCAATTTCCCTCCAATAGGTGTCTCAGCATGCCGAGTTGACAAGCGGGTTATCAAGGTCTTGGTGAATGGATTTGTCGGTCGTCGCACCATCACTGGACTCCCTGGCCTGAGAGCCGCTCTCGAGACCCGTCAACACCGTTGCCCTAAATCCCAACCAATTCCTCTTTTAGGGACGTCCGCACAATGTCCCAAAGAACGAACCACCTCTAATACCACTTTGTCACGACCCAACCCTACCCTGGCTCGAGCCGCAACTACCCCAGGCTAGCCTCCATAGGCCAGGGGCTGGCGACCACCACCGAAGGCACAATAACTCGGGGAGGCCTTTTCCTAAGCACCTGTACACACACACGCAGCACACTCAATGCAAAAGTGCAGAGTAAAAAAGAAAAACTTCTATATAAATAAACCACAGTTGTGCATCGACCTCTAAACAGTACAAAGTACAAGCTGAAAAGAAAAGGGGCAAAACACGTGCCCAACCAAAAGTTCCACAACCCGGTAACTGGTAAACAAAAGAAACAGCTAACGGGTCTCCCACCTAGAACCCGACCATAACCTCTGCACGCGGTCAAAGCTCCCAAGCTCCTATGCTCCACTAAAGTAATGCTCCACATGTCCGTTGTTTCCAAGGGCACACCAAGTGCGGGCAAGGCCCAAGCAGGGGTGAGTATAAAAATACTCAGTAGGATACCCCAAAGGCTCGAGGGAGAAACAAAGGATGTACCGAAGGGTGACCAGTAGAGAGAACAAGGAATATAAAGGAGTACATCCAAGGGTGCAGAAAGAGTAACAGCTCAACCTATCAAGAGAAAGATGGAAGACTCGTCCTAACACAAGGAGCTAGGAACGGTGAGAAGATGCACTTCTCGTCGAGCTTTCGCTGCCTATAGATGGAGAGTAGACTCATCCAATCACATGAAGCTGGACGCGGAAAGCACGTGGAATACCCTGCGCGTCCTCGCCTCTACTAATGGAGAGTAACCAAGACCCAAGGAGTGGGTACCCGAAACATTGTATATACAAATCCATATGCTCTGTCGAGAAGCCCGAACAATGTCATAAGGGGATCTCCGTCCCGTAGCTTAGCCCAAGAAAATGAGTCGCCAAAATCCCCAGACATATCTCCATCATCGATGCCCAGCATCCCACATGTCTGCCCCGAACCGCAAGCCAAGGGGCTCAATCACCAAACCTTGAAACTATCCGCTTTGGGTGGCACTGACTCGCCCGCACGGTTTTAGGTCGCGTCCCAAGAACGCGTCTCGGTGGGGAAAGCGCCCCTCGTACTTGAGAGTTCGTGGGGAACGTCAAACCAAAAATCATCACTGCCCCGTAGTCGAGAGGTCTCCTCAAAGTCAAGTCGTTCCATCACCGACCCGTACAACCAAGGGTCCCGCTCCTGTAATCACGGAGGAAATCCATAGACTAGCCTAGTCGGAAGGACTGAGTCTAGAATGATAACCGGTGTCCCACTGCCCAGCCTTAATGGAGGGTAATTCATAACCAGATATCAGGTGACCCACTGCCCAGCCATGCTGGAGGGTAAACCCTAACACATCTCCGGCGACCCACTGCCCAGCCCCGCTGGACAGTAGACCATAATAAGATACTTGGTGACCCACTACCCAGCCCTGCTGGAGGGTAATTCATAATACATCGTCAGGCGACCCACTGCCCAGCCCCGCTGGAGGGTAAACCATAACCAGATATCGGGTGACCCACTGCCCAACCCTACTGGAGGGTAGACCCTAATATATCATCAGGCGACCCACTTCCCAGCCCCGCTGGAGGGTAAACCAAATTACATCATCAGGCGACCCAATTCCCAGCCCCACTGGAGGGTAGACCTGGAATAAGTTGATAGGCAACCCACTGCCCAGCCTTGCTAGAGGGTAGACCTGGAACTAGACGACGGGTGACCCACTGCCCAGTCTCTGCTGGATGGTAAACCCTAGAAGTTAGTGAGCAACCCACTACCCAGCCCTGCTGGAGGGTAAGCCCGAGGAAGTCGATGAGTAACCCACTGCCAAGCCCCGCTGGAGGGTAAAACTCAGAACCGCTCTGCCTTCTCTACAGGAGGGTACAACACTGGCCGACCGAACACAGAGTGGGTGTCGCCCTACCACCCAACTCCAGAACAGCTCTCCCAAAAGAGTTGCAGCGTCTGATCCAGCACTGGGTGTCACTAGCACCGCTACTGGCCAATCCATCAAGAACGAAACCAGGGGGAGACCACTCAACCCTGCTGGTCAACCAACGAGCACAGAGCTAGGGGAAAACCTCCACCATGCTGATCAAGAAAACACACAGAGGGACCCTCTACACCGCGAGAGGTCAAAGTATGTAAGGCAGAACATGTCACGCACATGGGGCCCACACGACGTGTGGCCCCAAGTCAACCCCAACCAAGTGCACGAACATATCAGGTTCAAACCACACGTACCTCCAAGCGCTCCCGTATACTCCCAGAGTATACCTCGTTCTAGCCCATAGGCTATCATGCACCTGGCACCCAACGTCAACGCGAAGGCGTGACGTAAAATCTCCAACTCAAAGGCCCAGGCATGGCCAACCATATCTTGTGAAAAACTTACATCACTCTCTCAAAAGTGTGCAATCAAATGCCAAGGGCCCTCTACAAATAAGGTAGGGAGAACCGCCACCGGAGCACCTTTCATGCTTCCACATTTAATAAGATCACGTATAAGGCTCCGCACAACCAAACAGATCACACCGTTGTAATCCTCATGGAAAAGCACGTGAGATTGACTATTTACTCACCTCCAACGGATATCCGACGAAAAAGGTCACCAACACCACCTCACGCCCGAACGACGTCTCGTGATCCCGAGCCTCGGCCCCGAAAACAGTCGGGCGCATCACACCATTGCGATCCCCGCGGGAAAACACGTCAAAAGCACTACCCACATGAGTGAAATGGATATCCGGAAAAAGAGGTGCATCCCGGCGCACTGCATCCGAGCGGTGCGACTTGGGACCTGCATCCCAGTCCAGAAACGCAATGAACGGATCGCAGCGTTGCAATCCTCTCGAATAAGTACACAAGATGGACTACTCACATGTCCAAAATGGTCGCCCGGTGATAAGGATGGAAAATCACCGTCGATGCCCAAACGGCCCTCGGGGGCCCGCACCATCGTGCCGAATTAGGGTGGGCGGATTGCACCATTGCAATCCCCTCAGAAAAACATCCAGAATCGACTCCTCGCACGCCCCGAACAGACGTCCGATACAAAAGTCGCTAAAAGTGACATGCAGCTCCAAAGATGGGTCGTGGGGACCATGCCTCAACTCCGGTTTTAACGCCTGAAACCACCTTTGAAAACATCGCCACGGAGCCAGGGTCCAAACGCCGCTGACGACGCTTAAAACAGACGTCGAACGTGTCCGCGCCGTTGAAAAAAAGATTCCCGGATAAACGCCCGTCCACTTAACGGTCATGTCGCTCCCCCGAGCCCATCATTTCGGGAATTAAAAATTCCCGAAACCATCTCAAAAAGTCCTCCTTGACACGGGCTCCGCGCTGCCGCAGACGGCACGCAATACGAACAGCCCGTGGATGATTTAACATTTTCCATAATAATAATAATAATAATAATATTATTATTATTATTATTATAAAACATTTTTTTCTTTTCTTTTTTTTAAAAAAAATAAGACCGGCTGAGAGGGCAGTCTTCTTCTCCAACAGGACCTGCAAAAGGCGGGTCCTGGTTGGCCAGCCGGGGTCCGACAACCCCGGTCCTCCCTCAGGCTTGGCGCCTCCCCTGCTCACTGCCGCCCTCCACAGCCTCACCGCCGGGCTACGCCAAGGTTGTCGCGCCGCACGTCTCCTCCGCCGGTTCGACCTCCACCGGCTGCCGCGGCCGCCTGCCGCTCGAGCTCCTGCCGCCATCCGGCTCACCGCGCCGCCGCCTGGCTCGCCCGGCCGACGCCCCTGCGCCCTCTGCCGCTCTACGCTAGTGCCGCCCGACCGAAGCCCTTCGCCACGTCGCCTGCCTGAAGAAGCCACCGCCACTAGCCGAAGCCCCTGCCGCCGCCGGAAAACACCCCGAAAACCTCTAATTCTTGCAACCTTCGGCGATCCACTGCAGGCTTCTCCGAACATGGATTCCAAATCTGAGACAAGCATTGGAAAGGAGATAAAATCTAATACGCGTTCATCAGATTCTCTCGACGTTTAAGAAGCAATTCGACACATCAAATTGGAAACAAATTAGGTTCAGGGATTAAAACTAAGCGTTAAACAAGATCCTACTTGCAGGGGCGTTTCCCGAAGCATTGCCGCGTGGGATCTACCGTCATGCTGCTGCCTTTCCGGAGCTGCCTCACCAGAGGAGGAGGAGGAGGAGAGGGAGAGGAGGGGATGCCAGGGGAAGGAGAAGAATAGGGGTGGGGTTAGGGTTTTAAAAGAAAAAAAATAAATTAATTAAAAATTAATTTAATCTTCAATTTTCACCTGCACCCAAAACGCCCGATGAGGTTGAGGTTAAGCCTCCCATAGGGTAAACAAGATGCTCCGAGCACAATGGTGGTCTCGGAATTTTAATCTGAGACCCCGTTCAAAAGTTATTAAACTTAGTGCATGAGGCCTCCAAATTACAAAAACGCCCCTGGGGCCATTTTTCACAGACAGCCCGCGCTCGCAAAACTAACACCCCTCCTAGGGTAAAAGGCATGCTCCGAACTCAACTGTGCCCTCAGCTTTCCAATCCGAGCCACCATTTAAGAGATACCTGTGTTTAAACATTAAATGAATAAATAAATTAATTAATTTATCCGTTTAACCTTCTGAAAGCGAGCGAGGGGTCCAAAAATCCCGCGCCGACAATTTTTATGTCGTTACTAGGGTAAACACCCCATTTCGGAACCATCCGTACACTCAGATCCTTGATCCGGAACTCCTTTTAGTAGTTATCTCATTTTTTATCATTTCCAGTGTGAACGCACTGAAAATTTAATTCCGGCCACTCCGGGGCTCGGAATCGCACGCCGTCTGAAGGCGCTGCCCTGGAATATTGTCAAGAATATTCCAAATTCTTTCGCAGCAAAAACTGGGTTCATACAATAATTCCATAATTATGAAAGTTTCATTATTTATTTTGTCCTTGTTAGTGTCTTGGACCTTATGAAATGCCATGTTAACCCTACAAGATTGTAAAATTGAGTTTTATGTGTGGACATGAAATTCTTTAAGGATTATTCCATGTATCTTAATCCTCATACTTTTCTTTCTTTGTAATATTTTCCTCTCCTTTTGTTTTAAAAGAAATTGGTCTGGGAGAGAACATGGGTACCATATGAAAAACCCACAATTGGACTCTCTATACTCGATAGGTTGGAACATGACATTCCATGGAATCGATATTTCAGGAACTCTAGGAGAGGGATCCCCCTGTATTTGTATTATACTATTAGGTGATATTGGATACCTAAGGGGTAACCAAGGATGCACCCATTGGAAAGATGGTTATACCATGACTCAATTGATACTCGGTCCCTTACGTGTGATACCAAGGATGTACTCATAGTTACCATACCATGATCGATACCTGGAAATTCGAAAGGATCTCTTTATATGGTCTCAATGTCATTGTAAATCGTGTTGAAATGTTTACTAAATTAAATTATGTATCATTACCATGACATTAATTCACTAGTTTTATAATCTATAGTTGGGAACTTTTATTAAATTTTTAATTATTTTCTTTTGCTTATTTTCCAATTACTTATTATTATTTTTGTTTTATTTCATTTATTTACTACTTACACTAATTTTATTCTATTTATATTCTATTATAATACTGTATAAATTTGATAAGAGGTATTAGTTTCCCCATTATAACCTCATTGGACCCTCACTTCTAGTCGATAACCTCTGGTGTATGGGTAGATGTGCTTAAGGCCATGTGACCCACCAGTCTAGCCACCGCCTTAGAGGTGAGACAGGTTTGGAAATTACAAGTAGTCACACAAAATCCATGGTAGTTTCATTCCATGGATTTTGTACGTCATTCCATGACTGATGGGTGTTATGACATGGTGGAGGTGACCAGACAATGATGATAGTTGTTGTTGGAGGGTAACCCTATGACAAAAGGTGTCATTGTTTCCATGATTTTATATGATTTTTTGACCAATAAAATAAATTATATATGGTCACTTTTTTATGGGCTGCCATATCTTATTTTTCACTCGTACAAATCGATCTTGGGAACCCTTCTGTTTTACATTATGTTTTATCATAGAGGTAGTCTTATCACACTATTACTAGAGGTTTTACACAGTGATAAATGTCATAAAGTTCTGTGAGGTAGAGGCCATACTTTGGACGTGTGATTCCATTCGGTAGAGGTTAGGGACATTGGTTTTTTTTCTTCCCAAGGAATTTGTTCTATATCACGACAAGAGGATTTGTGTCATGATTCTTTGGTCCATGGAATTATAGATCTACCAAGTGGAGGAGTGTCATGTTTTCACTCAAACATCAATGGGGGAATATCATTATGAACATGATGATTCAATCAATAATAATTCGTTATTATAATATTTAAAACAAGGAAAACACATAATTTTAGGCTTTGTTCAACTTTACGAATTAGATTTATGGGGTCTCAGAAGGGGGATTTTTTGGTATACTTTCCCATCCATTTTAACTCATTCAGCCCCCTTTATCTTGAATTGATTTCTTAGTGGTTATTTGATGGGTTAAGGGGATTTATTCCATCAAATTACCTAATTATTTTCTCATTAAATAGAGGTTGATTTTAGTTTCCTCAAAAACGGTTTGATGTTGACTCCATTGGAGCTTGATGGAATCAAGTCAATAGGATGGGGCTTTTACATGTCTTGGCTAGATGATATCCTTGTAGGAAAAACACATATTACTATACTTATTTTCATTGGAGGTGTGTTTACTTATGTATTCTTATAAGGTTTTTAATTAAATTTCCTGAAATTGATATACATCCATGTTCCATGTGATAAGTATTTTTTTTTACAAATTATTGGAGAATTACATGGATCATTAGATTTTTGTGCATTAGACTTTTAGAAAATTTACAAGGATTGGATATTGGTTGTTAGAATGAGATTATATAGGGCATGGATGGGATTTACTGTGGAAGTTTAGAGGATCATGAGGATGGTAACTCCATGTTTGAGGTATGTGGTCTCTTTAATAAAAAACCATATATATGTTTATGCATGAATATCAATTACTACATGTTTTCATGGTATTGGTTAAAGGGATAGGGTCCAAGAGTGACCTATGTAAATGAATATGATGTAATTGAGCCTCCTAGATAAGTAATAAGTACTCCCTAGTACATTGTGTAATTTAAGACTATTCGTCGGCTTTGTCTTCGATGGTAGATGGTTTTGATTGAGTTTATAATAGGAATGGGTGAATTTTTAGGGAATGAATGAATTTTATATCAACTATATGGTTTCCCTAAGTCCAGTTTTGTAGGAATTAGATGATAATCATAAAGGGGATATATGAGATGGTTGAATGTATCATAACTAATAAGAAAGACCCTCTTCTGGGTGGATTAAGGATTTGTCTCAGCACTATGGGTGGGATGAGTCTTTCAAGATTGGACACGACGTGATAGATATGGGTTTCCTTGGAATAATGTGTTAGAAAGATCTCCTAGGAGAGATATGAAATGTTTCTTGGGTGAGGTTTGTGAGATTTTTAAGAGGATTTATTCTTTCCTTTTGAGACTAGGGTCGAATAGTCCCTACATGTGATGAGAAACCATGGGTTATTGGATATGGATTATTACATATCGGTAGAGGCCAAGATGGATCTGAAAGAAATAGTGGATGCCCATGTGGACAAGAATACAATTTCAAGTGGCTCAGTATATTGTGATTATGTAATTGATTTCATTTTTGGGGGATTACTATGAGTGTATATATTGATGCTAAGGTGTGATTAGATACATTGTTCTATGTATCAAGATACTACCACCCAAGTAATGAGAGAGAGAGCTTATGGGATGGGTTGTATGACCTATATGTTTTTCCTTATATGTATCCTATTTTTTGTATGTTGGATGATAAGACTAGATGGATAGATCTTACAGTGAGTGGGAATATTGTAGTTAGGATGTGACCATAATGTTGTATGATACTGATGGATAGTATCCTCTATGGAAGAGTGGATTTAATATGCCTTTAAGTTTGGCATTCCATGAGAGTGGTGGTTAGGATACTAGGAAGTGATCCATACACTGAATCTGCATACAGTGTAAGGAAACTATTATATGTTCCCTTTTTTACAAAGGGGGTGCGAAGGGTATTATATTGAGGAAATATTTTGAGTGATAAAGGGTTACAAAGGTAGTATTTGAGCAGTATCTTCAGAATGAGTGGGGGTGTTCTATTTTGAACATATTAAGAGTGAGTATCGATGAAAATAAAACCATTTTATTTTATCTATTGATAAATTTGGTATGAATAAGGTACTATTGTTTGGAATATCTTTAGTGTTATGGGATGACTAGGGTAAAATATTTGAAAATCACTTGAGTATGTAGGGATGAAGAGGGTACTTTTCTATAGCATTCTCTAAGGGGGATTGGCTAGGGTACTTGGTATGGACCCTACCTTGGGGATCAGTGTAGAGATTGAGGCAAGTTAGGAAACCCTACCTTATATATCCATGTGTGTTTCAATACTTATAGCATGTGGGTACTTCATTTTTGATGTAGCCCAACATTGGTATAGTTAGGTGTCATGATGCTCTAGTTATCACATGATGACCCAACATGCATGACCATTTATATTATTTATTTTCTTCATTAAAATAGATATATGATGGTGTATATTAATGGAACTTAGTAACAAACTTCTGAGATAATGTTTTTACACCCTACACAAGCACTCTGGGGAATGTTCTTAACTTTTATCTATATTACATGCTAACTATTGAGTGTGTAGTGGATTAGGATGGGGTAGCTCTATGGGTTTTTTGATATAAGGATTGAGGTAAGGCTTGGAGATAGAAGTGGAACCTATTATGTATTTTTTTCATTTTTTTTCATTTTATATATATGAACGGCCGAGTGGGTGAGTTGTTGATGTATGATTATATGATTGTACATCCATTTTTTATAGAGTGGATATGTTTTATTACTTTCTTATACTTTGATTTGTCAATGTGGGTGATTTTTGGTTATTTATTTATGATTGATCATTATGATATCGATGGAATAGTCTACCCAATGTACAATTTATTCCCTCACAACTAATCAAATTCCACTGGTGTATGGGGAGGCTCACTTAAGATCATGTGGACCTCTAGACATGGAAGTAATGAGTAGTCATAGGTGGAAGAATCAAACAGTGACCCATTCATACATATTATACTCAGGATATTAGGTCAGACTTCACTAACCCATCCACTCCCCACACATAATTAATAATATTCCAGCCTCTACCAACCCATCTATACACTACATATAAGGAATACTTGGTAAACCATTACAAAACCTTCTCTAAAAGAAAAATATGGGAAACTAGGTTAGCCCACACCAAATCTCCTGATCTTATCTCATTCGGTTATTGGCATAAATCACATTTATTTCACACTTGATGCACCTAGCCAAATCACTAGATTACAAATTCCCATTACATTATGCATATAAAGATAAATAATTTTAAGTGGAAGCCCTTAGAGTGTATTAAATACAAAGAAATTTTCATCTCATAGTGTTCAATGAATAATAGTTAATAACTACTCTAAATAACATGGAAAAGATTAATCGCCACTAGTTAATCATTGATACATACTTCTCACTCTTGAAGAGAACTAAAGGTAAACTCACTAGTCCTCATGACTTTATTCACATGGAACAACACCCCAATTAGGTACCAATTTTGAGAAATCAAATCACTTTTTCAGGGAAAATGGACATAGGTAGCCATGCCATTGAATAATAATTAACAAATGACTCATTAAGAGATATAATACCATTACACATCACACAATAAACAAATAATACAAAATTTACCCCAATCCAGGCCATGTTTACTCACCCACCAACTCACTCATATCAAATATTGAATGTAACTCATATAAAAGGAAAGTAATATTTGGGGACCACCAAAAACATACTTAAAAATTCTCAGAGGGTTCTTGCATTCACATTATGAGAGGAGGTGAATCAACATGAACAAATTTTATTAAATTATTTCTCTTTTAATTTACCATATAAATATTCAAAAAATTTCATTACATAATATCAATGGATCAAGCTATGAATTCCCTAACCCATAACATGATATAAATATAAGAATATAAATAATGTTAAACACACATGATATTTTTACAAGGTTCACCGCTGATGTGGTTGAATTTATTTTTAATATTAATCAGTCAGGTCTAAGATATGGATGTACAGAATAATAACCAAGTTTATGCAAGTATAATGCCTCATGAAAATTTATTATTTCCCCTAGAAGATTTATAGTCTCTCGAATGGATTTTTAAACTAGCCCCCACCAGTGTATAATATTTCCTCCTAACTCACACTTCAATCTAATTATGGATATCACTATATAAAATGATTGGGCCCTCTTCCTTAACAATGGAATTTTACTACCATTATAAGATATGAAACACAATATGTAAGTATTCCTTTTTCTGTATACTAAATCTTCTTTGAGCCCTGTATGATCTTAAATCTTACCACTCCTCAATCTATAAGAGTTTTAATATATGTATTGAATAGAGGTAGTAGTGAATTTTGGTCAGTATTTAAAATATTCACTTCCTTTTCATATTATTATATAATATAGAGATATCATAAGGTATGTATTCACTCATACTTCTTATTATTATTATTATTATCCTTTGATAATAATAGATTATATAATAACAACACCTCATGAGAAACCTTCTCCTTTTTTAATACACTAGATATTCAATAGAATGAAATATAAATTTCTTCTCTCAAATAGACTTGTAATCTTATTTCTTCTATTCTATCGTAAATTTATAGAATCACATAAATATTATTTCTATATTTTTAATAAGTAAATACCTTGATTTTTAGTATTAGTATTATCCCAATATACTCATTCAATCTCTCTACATAATCATGAGGGAATCCTTATTATGTTCTATAAATATTCTTCTTCCTCTAATTAATTATCTCAACTAGAATCCCAGAAATTCCCATAATCTCAATTAAGATGGTTAACTATTTCTTCCAGTAATTAATACATATTCGAAATTCACAAATGATTCCAAATATCCTATATGAAATTAAAAAATTGGAATACTAATATCCACTCTTTTTGTTAACATTAAAATCCATTTTTAGTTGGATTGAATCCTGGATCAATCAATAGTATCGTGATATTAAATCGTTGAAGAACTAATCATCATCATATGACTTTAATTCTCCAAAAATCCTCCCATTTTCTAAAACTATTAACTATTATGTGTGAAATAGATATGTTATGTAACACTTTAGTGAGCTCAAATCCCTTATTGTTAATCTGAAATATCATCTATATTATAAAGGATATATCTTACACATTGCTGTTAATATCTTACATATCATCCATAATATCTTATGTATTATAATGGGTTTAATAATTTTCCAAATTTCACATTGTAATATATTATGTACCATATGTGTTATATTATATGTGCTTATAAAAACATTCCATATGGTTAAAATATATTATATATCATATTATAGTTTTTTCTATACCATGTTATAGTATAAGCGCCAACATATATCTTATATATAAATTGGGACATTTTATACATCAATAAAAAAATTGTGTACCATTTACGAAATGTTACATACCACTATGAGAACTTATCTATTTCATATTTCAATATGATCTTCAGAAAATATCTTCTTTATTAGTAAAATATCTTATTTACCATATGATACATGTTCCATATCATAGTGTAACTCCCATATTTATTATAAATTATCCAGATAATGTTATTTATTATTAAAATATACATTACAATTACAATATACTATTTTAATGGATATTTAATAGACTTTTAAATATTATCACTACCAAATCAGAGTTCTAGAACATCTTCAAAACAACTCAAAACCACTTCAGATTTTTTTAAGAAATACATAATCACTCCATCTCATCAAAAATTAAATTTAATTTTTTTAATAACCTATCAATGATTCTCAGAACCCTTAATTTAAATTCCCAAACCATCTTATATAATATGTAAACATTATTTTCTCATTTCCATTTATTTCAATCTTTTTTAAAAATTCTCAACCCCATAGCATCTTCTCAAAACTCTAGCTATATTTAATCTCTAATAAACATAGATAGAATATGTATTATATAGCTCTTCAATCCCAAAAAATTAATTAATTTTCATGAATATATATAATTCCTTGCTCTATATTCATCTATTATAAAATTCCTATACCTAGAATTTTTTTATATAATAACTCCATATAGAAAAATATCCTTACTATTATTCATAATAATATCTCCATAATTGACTATATTACCAATATATGAATGGATATTCTTATAAAACGTTAAATAGCTAATTAATTCAGTATATATGATTGATTTGAACTCTAAGCTACATTCCAATATTCAACCTCTTCATTAAATATGCTCTTCATCATCACCAAAGTATAGTATATATTTACATCAATTATTATAGACATAGTGATAAAAAAATATTATATTATTCATCATAATCCATTCAAAAACATCATTTTCAATTTTGGATTTATCTCAATACCCACTTAATTCTATCTATTTTGATTTTAAAATCAATATTATTGTAGTATCCCTCCCTGATTTCAACTGAACTGGGCCCTGAAATGGTTGGTCATAAGAACTCAAGAATATCTCCTTGAACACTAGATTCTACTAACTAGTTGTGAGGTTCTTTGGTGTGTTCTTGTGGAGAATATTTACTTATATTATTATGTATAACCCTGCGATAATAAAATATATAATAAGTAGTTGAAGTGTTGGAATAAGAAGATAGGAGCAGAAAAAACCCAACGAGAATAAAAAGAAAATTATGGATGATGAATAATAATACTATATAAAAAATGAAGATTTTGATGTAATGAATCTATAAAAAATAGAAGTGTAGGGGAATAGGGTTACATGAATATATATAATACTATCAAAAACTATAAAAGTATAGAAACTTCTACAACAGCATCTCGAGAAAATGCTCGGTCCTCCTCCCCCAATTTTCTTTCTAAGTAGCAATAAATCACAAAAGCATCATACATAGTGTTCTTCCCATTATATATACCTATGATAATGAAGTATACTAAAGTAAAAAATGTCTCGTGAGAATGCTTTGAAATAATAATCTTAATAGGCTAGCACCCATGGTTTATAGGCCTTTACATTTGGTTCTATAAACAAAATCAGTGTTCCAATATATAAAAAAATCCAGAAGATAAATAATTAAAATAGCTAAAACATGGTTCAGGTTCTCAAGAGGACATTCATCCTATACCAACATCTTCAACCTAATCAAAAGCCAAAATAAAGTACCTTTTTAAGGAAAAATATATATACAAACATATATATATATATATGAAAAAACAAAGTAAACATGGAATACCCTAAGCTGGTACATTGTCTTGGGATATCACTTTCCATGTCAACCTACAAGGGTGCTAATTGGCATGGTAGTAGTATCACAAGTGTGCAAGCATGCTCAAAAAATAATAACAAGAAAATAACACATTTCAGTAAAAATCAATCAATCCAATCCAAATAGTTCATAAAAATTAAGGTGGAGTCCTACGTCCATCCTTGTGGATCATATAATAATCCCAAGGGTTGCTAGGGAAACATTACATATAATCTAATACCTTTAGTTCATCCAAGTAAACCCATACAGTGTCCCTTATATCAGTCAGTAATGGTGACTTTGTGTCTGTGAAAAATATGTCACATAAGGTATCAGGCCTCACCATAGGCATGGTATGACCATATTTCCAATAGGTTCACCCTCGATTTCTTCCCAAGGAAACTAGACTCACTCAAAAACATAATAAAATCCAACTATAAATCTTGTTCTTGGGAAGAGAGTTTAGCCCTCCTAGAAGGTCGAGTAGTAACCCACCAAACATGAAAATTCCATCCATGAAATCCTTAACTCGGGATTCGGGTTCTCTCATAGCCCATATTTAATGATCTATATCAAGAAATTAATATCACACAAGGAACTATATTTATCTTTTCATACCAGAAAAGAAGAATATTAATATCACATTCTTAACATTTAATCCATATGTTCAATTTAATAGAATAAAAAATGGAACAATTCATATTTAAATGTAATGAACACTATCAAGAGAAGGGAACAATCAATAAGAAAAACATTTAAATAGTTCCATGCTATCCCATGAAATTTATTATATAAATCTAAAAAGATTATCATTCAATGAATATTTTTAATTTAATCCAAACATAAATTACACAATTAATATAACAAGTTATCCAACCATGTTTAATATCATTAATCACTGTATTCAGTAAAGAAGACACCACACATCCTTTGAAGGGATTATATTAAAATATATTGACATTATTCATCAACAAATTATTTGTTCATATTGAAACATTTATAATTGAATCATAATTCTGCACTCTTTAAAAAAGGAAAAACATTTAATAAGAGAACATCTTTGGAAAGAGGTATAAGCAATAAGGAAAAAAATTTAATCAAAGAAAAACAACATTGTCATGATGGTATTATCATCCCTCTTACCAATATGTCATCAATGAAATTTTAATCCCATAAACAAAGAATTAGGATATGAAATGAAATTCGAGTCCTCAATAATGGAATAGGGCATTAACATAGTTAAATAAGAATTAATAATATACAATTGAATATAATACAACTATGAAAATATTGATACATTAAGTTTAAACATTTAACATAAGGTAAGTTATTCCTTTATCATGAATTTATAAATATAGAATGTAAGGAATAAGATATTCAAAGATACTTTAAGAATGCCAAGGGCCAAATGAATTACTCAATCCCAATTATTTATAAACAGGAATGACAACAATCAAAGGATCCAAATTAATAGTCTTTTACTAATTATAAACCATTTATAAATTTAAAACATCAACCCATGGTGAAGAAAAATTCAATGAAATATGAAATTCTGGCCAAAATAGATTGCCTACCCAAAATAGGTGGACAAAGGCCAAGATAACACCCCATGAATGGGTTTTATTTCATGCGACATTCATAATAGACACTGAAAATAATTCCCATTAACTTAATACATGATATTAAACATCATCAGAAGGTTTTAATGAGAGTAGCAATGATGTGATTTCTAAAATGAAATGAAATAGTGATAAAATGGAATAGACACCCTACATTGACATCGTGGTACTCCACATGTTAGACAATAACCATTAATTCAACCCCAAACCAAAGAAATTTGTAGATTTATTAAAACCCAAAATTAGGGACAACATCTGTCACAAGAATATTGAAAAATGGATAGAGGAGGAGTATTGAAATATATTAGTGTGGATGAGATATCTTATAGAGACCTTTCTAGAACATCTGATAGTGATAAAAAAATCTAAAATGAGGGGTGAAAGATCAAAACCCTATGAAGGAGGAGAGGACACGACATACCATTCATGGAGGGAGGGGGTAGTTCCCCTTTCCTTGAGAAGGATAAAAATGTTAGAGGAAGAAAAAAATTGGAGAAAAAGAAAATTAAAGGAAAATTAAAGAAAAAAATAAAGAAAAGGTAAAAGTTAAAAAAGTAAAAAAGATAAGAAGGAAAAAATGAAGTGTGTCCACTGAACTAGGTTCCAAGATGGTGGGCCACAGTACCTAGACCACATCTCTGTAAATTCCATAGACTTTAAAATAGTGGTGTTTTCCTTTAGAGAGTTGTTCTTGAGGTCTTGTGGCCCACTATCTCAGGGTCTGAATTAGTGGAACTCAAGGCCGGATACTATAACTGTTTTCCTCCTTATTGATAATAAATGAAAAGGTGTAAGGGTTTGGGAGTGTCATACCCATATAATTATTCTTTAATAATTTAATTTATCAACTTCTCTCAATTAGTAAATCCTAATCCACTTGAGATAAGGGTGGAACCACATTAATCTTAAGCAGAGAGAGACAAATTAATCAAATATAAGTATTTAGGATAAATATTGGTTTAGAAAATATGATAAATTAACTTACACTTCAATGGTGTCCATAAATGTTTTATGATGTCATACTAACTAAATTATAATTTCTTGGGAGTAATTTATTACATTGACTTCCCTCAAAAAGCACAAAATAACATTCTAGTGAATGTTGTTTCTTTCCCCTTCAAGTTACTTGTCTTTTCTTATTAAATAATGATTTTCTCCCACTAAATGACATAATTTAATATTTTGTAAAAGGATATAGTTTTTTGATCAATCCAACATCATTAATATCAAATTATAGTACATTTCAAAAATTATAGATTCATATTAAATAATAGTATTTTGGAATCCCATCTTCTTTTCGACTACCAGTCAAGGGATATACTCTCTCATTCAACATCATGGATACTCTTCTTCAAACTAAACTCCATTCATCATGTTCATACAACTTTAAACATTTAACTGAGGTATTTTGATGTTAATCAAATCATTCTATTGAAGATATCGCTTCTAGGTGTAATATTTTTATAGTTTTCATTTATTTTCCCTTATATACATAAACATAAATTACTTACACAAATTGAAAAAAAAAAGTATATGGGAATAAGGTGTGCTCTCCATATCTCCTTAGTGAGAGAAACAAGGATGAGATTTTCTTCTTTGCCAAGAAGAAATTTAACTATCAGTGCTAATTTGGTGGGAACTCTTCCTACATTCTACTCATTTGATTTTTTGAACTTTTAAATTCATATAAATCATGGTTTTCTTATATTATTTAGTCTTTTGTTAGATGGAATTAATTTATTCACATCATCTAGAAAGGAACATGAATTATTTTGTTCTCTGTCCATTTTCATTATCATATCCAATTATAGTGTCTATATGAACATTAATTTATTTGGAAATGTTTAGAATTATTGAATATTTCAAATTCCTTCTCAAAAAATTTAGGTCACCCTTGTTTGTAACCCTCTCATTCTATTCATCTAATATGTATTCCACTAATGAAATCATTTTATTTCCCTCTAATAATGAATCCCTTCTAGATTACAACATTATTCTTATATCATTGATAATCATGGCCTATTTTTAAATGTCTGTGATTGTGTACTTTTCCCTATAATATAATAAACTCCATATTAGTAAAGAATCTTTCTCAACATTCTTATTTGGTGCATTTTCTTCAATAGCCTTCTTGGGTATACACAACAAGTATTGCTTATCATATTTCCATTGATTATTTTTTTTCAGATTATGTGGTCTTATTTTTATTAAATAATGTGAATATTTCTTAGTATAACTTATCCATCAATCATCATCATTGTGAACACATCAATTAAAATTTTCATCTAAATTATTTAATATATTATATCTATTTTTAGTAGTAATATTTTTTATCATATTTCTCCAAATTATTTACTTCTATATAGTAGGATTTATCTTCACTTCAAACATAATCCCCATTAATTTTATCATTCTATATTCTTCCATAATTGAAATTTTATGGAAAAAATAGATTTTATTGTTCCCAAACCTTCCACAATACTAACAATTTCCAAAAAACCTTTTATTTATTTTAATTTCAATTTTTATAAATATCGGTTCATGTAGTTTTTTATTTGAGACTACATTTCTTATAAGCACATTTTTTGTGAAACTGTTTTCCTATTATTATATACATACACCATTAATATTATGTTGTATTTATCATCATTTAACTTTTTCCATATTTTTCTAGAATTCATTTTTGTAACATCTACTAAAAAATGAAATAATATTAATACAAATAGAATTTTTTGGAATAAGTGGAATCCTTTTCTTTGAGTGGTATGTAAATATGTCTATGATATTAATCCTTTATTTCTACTAATGTTATTATTATTATTATAAAATGGATTTTTTTGAAAGTATCAGGGAAACATATCCCTTCTTAGTTTCCAATAAATATTCAACTTGAGTGAATTCCAAATTTCTCAAATATAACTCTTGATTAAGACATTTCAAATTTAGAGAGTTGTTTTTGTATTTAATGTATTTCACGCTATCTTTACATTTCTTTCTCATCAATCTCTTTCTAATCATTATTCATTTTATTCTATTATTACAGTGAATATCTAATAACCTTTATTTTTTGGTATTTAATCTCTAATTGTGCAATATTGATATTCATGGAAGATTTATGATTTTTTCCAAAGAATAGATCCCCTATTAAAAATACTTGAATGTCATATATATTTCTCATCAATGATATTTTTCTACAATTCATCAACCAAAAGGATGGTTTCTTTATGGATCAATATAAAATTTTCTTTGTCATTCAATTATTTGATGATAGTGTTTCACATGTAAAACCACTTAGCTAGTTCATTCTCCATCACAATAGCCTCAAATTAAATCTGTGTTTTCTCATCCTATAACCCATCCATAAACATAATAATATCACTAAAAAATTAAACAGGTCTGTTTATGAAATATTATTTTATTTTATAGTAAAATATTTCAATTGATTCATTGTGTACATACTCTTCATAGCTTTCACTAGATTTTTCAAGAGGAAATTTTCAAATATATACATATTATTCAAACTACAAATTTAAGTGCCTTAAAATAATAATGTACTGAATTTATCCTTTGAATTTTCTATCAACCTATTTGCCTCTTTCTTTTTTTCGTTTCTTTATTATTTTCACTAAAACTACAATATTTGTATTGATAAGGATGGAAATTGAATTCTCAATAATAGGAAACTCTAAAACTTTTACAAATATATGCTTCATATATAACATATAAATATTATTAGGATAGAAAATAGATCAAATCTTATTTAAACTAGATTATAGTTGATTCCACTTGAAAATTACCACTATAATAATAATGTCACACATTGAGGGAGGGTGAAGGAGGTTACATGACAAAATTATACATACATATTACATATTTTTATATGAATATATGTAAAACAACATAAATATATCCCTCAAATAGTCTTATGAAATAATACTATTCAGAAATATCATTCATAATATTATCCTTAATAACCCAATAAATTGAAAATATATGAAATGGTGAGCTAATATTTTTAGTAGCGATTAACTAGGGAGAGAATAATTGAATATCAAAAGTGAACATAATATTAACTTTGTTGTATGAGAACATAATAAAGGTCATGAATGTAATATAATGTAATAAAACACAATAAATTTTACATCTCAAACCATGGTTCAGAGAATATGGATTTTGACATAACATAATACATGATTAATAAGAGTTCTAAAACATGATTCAATAATATTGAGTAATGAAAACATAATATAAGAATTGGAATATGGAATATAAATAACCATAGAAAATAATTCCTTATCTCAATGCTCAAATCCAAGACCATTATCACGTAGTGTATAGAATCCTATATTGGATTTATTTTTTCCCAAATCCCAAAAATGATAGATCATGAGATATATATGTATTTATATAATGCATTGGATGTATGTAAAATTATGGACACACCCATCACTTGGTTAACAGAGTACCTTAAGGGATTTTGTTCATTCCCTATTCCTAGTCATCTCAGGAGATATTTCTTTACCCAATTTATTGGAGATATATATAATTTCAATCCCTCCAATTAAATAATGAGAAAACATATATATTTTTACAACATGAACATAAAAACTTTATTAATTAAATCATATCTTAATTAAACCATGAAAAATAAGTGGGTTTTATGGAATATTCTATAACACATTATCATAATTGATTTCTAGAAATAATATGTATAGTATCAATAGAGTATATCACTAGGGAAACATGATAAACAATGAAGGATATTTTTATATATGAAAAAAAACCTTTTATGGGCATTAATAATTACTTTGAGAAATGATAAGACATACCCTTAATATTTTAACACATTTTATTTTAAAATATAATAGTTTATAAAAAATGGAATATAAATTTATTTGAGAAACCATTAAAACATGGAGAAAAATATTTATAATGACAACTGTAAAAGGATGTGAGAAAATGTGTTTATGAAAAATGATTGGAAAAAATATTCATTTCAAAATTTTTGTAATAGAGGTCAAGGTTGAAAAGATAAACATACAAAAAACATTAAAAGAAGTTTAATTTTATAATTAAATTCAATTAAATTAAGAAATAATATAATTAAATATAAATACATCAATAAAACAATATATAGAATATAGATATGGAGAAAAAATATTAATGACTGAGATGAAGAGATAAGGTTGTTTTCACTTACAACCACTAGTTCAGCTAAATTTTAAACTAAAGGGGAACTCAAATGGTAATTAGATATGTAAAACCAATGAATAACCATAGAAAAAGAAAATATATTTCTTTTAAAATAGAAATGTCATAAAATCTCGATTATGGAATTTTAGTTATAAATAATCTTTAATTCAAAGTGAGATTGGATTGAAAACTATTAAAACATTAGTAACTTATGAATAAAACTAAATTGACATTGAATAACATCTAAAGATATATAAATCATCTTAATTTCTTAAAAATTATGACAAAATACATCATTGTTTGTGTATATAAACCAATCAAAAGATTATAGGTGGTGAATATGGAACATATATCTGTAAAATAAAAATTACGATGAGAAACCATTACATTTACTCCAAACTTCACAAAAATTAATTAACCTCATGTATAATAAACATGAACATAGTAATTACTTATTTTAGAACCTTATTCATATATACAACCATTTATACTCTTCAATTATATTTATTTCTTATGTTCATCATCATATGATTGTAATATTAATTGTTTCATATAGGTTTTGTGATGGTGATATCATTCATAAGTCATTGATACCAAGCACATCATTACAATATTAGAAAATAATGTTTAATAATTTTGTTCACATGATTTATTTATTCCCATGTTCTATTAATGTACAATATAAGTGTGGATCCCAATAATGGAATCTATGATGCACATATTTTGGGCAATTTTTTGATAAAAATAAGTTACTTTATATTGATCAATAATTTTTTTTCTCACACATCACGAACCATATTTGTAACATCATTTAATATTTAAAATCTTATATTACCAATATTAATTTCATGATACTCATTTATAAGAAAAATGATGATGTTGCTATAGTATCTTTCATATGGGTTGTTGGACTGACCCAAATAAGAACATGTTATACTAGTGAATGGGTAAGAGTTTAGAGTTATGTAATAGTATAGTCAATTTGTTAGAAAGATAATGATTTTAATATAACTTCATTATAGTGTAAAATAATATTTAAAAGAATATATTGTCATTTAATTAAACATTATTTTCAAGAAAATCGAAATTACATTGATGAATTAGCTTATTCTCAAGATAGGTTCCTTTGTAATGAAGTATTCAGGATTACTTTATGGAACCAAAAGGTACCAATTGTCAAAGAAACATTTGGTAGATAAAAATATGAATAGTTTGAAGATGTTTTCAAATTAATGGTTCTTTTTGGAAGGGTAATATTAGATATCCATTTATAAGTGAAAATGGAATAAATTTCCTTAGAAACATAAGTTAGAATAAGGGTAAAGATGGAATCAAATATGAGTAAGGTGTTTTGTGTGAGGAAATGGTGGTTATACATTTAGATTTAACTAGAACACCTAAAAATTACATCTATAATTCCTAAATATCATATTAAGTGAACAAATTTGAGTTATTACAATTAACCACTTTTTTCCCTGTTTACCTTGTTTAATTATTTATCATGGAAATTATTATTTTTTAATAAAATTATAAAATGGCTTATATTACACAATTTCAACATGATGACTCTAAATTTTAACACTATTTAGTCAAATTTAATTTATAGAATTTAAAAAAATAACTTTTACATTAAAATATAATATAATATATATATATATTTGTTTTTATATAAAAATGATTATTTGAACATTAAGGGTGATTATTATTATTTCCTATAAACTATATATTTAAATGATTTTTAATAAAAAAAATAAAAAGTTTAAATATTAAATTATAGTAATTATTTTAAACAAATCAATTTATATTATTTATAAAAAATACACAACACTTATAAAAATAATTCTTTGTAAATAATAATTTTACCCCTACCATTATAACTAAATTTTACCTAAACAACATAATTTCTGTGTATAAAAATATGATTTATTTTATTACCATATTTGAAAATGAATATTCCAAATATGAAATAAATTTTTATATATTTATTTTCTATATATGATAAAAATTAATTTTAATATAAAAATATATTACACATAGAAAACATTTTTTATATAAATTTAATTTTTAGAATAAAAAAACTATATTATTAATTACTATGTAATAATAATTTAATGGATGTTATATTATTCTATATACACATATATAATATATTTATTTAAAATCTTTCTTAATCATTGATAATTTTAATTTATTAAAATAAATTAATAGGTATTTTAACATTAAGTCATTGTAATAATCTAATTAATAATCAATGAATTAACGATGATATAAAAAATACATTTTATAAAATTTAATACTCCAAATACAGAAAAATAAGTTTCAAATAAAAAAATACACTATATAATAAATATAAATGTATTAAATAAAAACATTTTCTTTAGCTATGAAAAATTAAGTCAATATTTCATAGAGTTACTTAATTTTTTATTTGATGTTGTCAATTTTTTTCTAATGATTCATTAAATTTAATCAATTAATTTTATTCAAATCATTATTTATTTATTCTAAGTTAAAAAAATTATATTTCATAAAAAATAGTATATATCAAATAATTGTATTTTGAAAAATTAATTAGAGTCTTTTAATTATATTATAAGATAATTTTTTTTATTTCAAAAAAATTATCAATAATAAAAAAGTATTTTTTTTATATGAATAAACCTTTTTTATATTAACTATATGTGAATAATTCAAAAATAGTTATATGTTTACTGATATTATACTTGATGGAAATATACCATTTTATCATGGTCATATAAAAACTATGTTACCTCATAAAAAATTATTTCATTTAAACTTCAAATAACACACTTCACATTCCCATAATTTCACTTTCGATATTATAATATATTTTCTCTTTTCAAGATTTATTTTTATCATTATAGGTTTAGTTAAACTAGGGGATATTCTATAGATTAAAGTTTATCTAGATGATTTCCTAGATGTAAATATATTATTATTTTCTTTTTACATTTCACTTTTAGTTATTTTTAACTTTTAAGAGATATAATCATACATGGTGTGTAGTAATTCATGGTATATAATACTTATTTTCATGTACATATGTTATAATTTCCCATTATGAATGAAGAAACTGCTATTAGATTGATTCGAATATTGTATGACATATTTTTTGCTCAAGTTTCATTCTTCTAATAGAATATAAAATATTTTTTTAAAGGTGTAATTATATTTTAAATAAATAGAATGTTTCAAAAAACATGGGGTGCTACAATGAATCAGTGTATACCAATTTTACTAAATTATTTACCTTTTAATTTAAACTCTTAATATTCAATACTACACATTAAATTAGATGAAATTATTGGTTAATGAATTCCTCAACAAAAAAATGCAATGAAGTAAATAAACAAGAGTTGAAACACATGGTATTGACATAAGGTTCACACCCCATGTGGGTGACTACATCCTTACTTGTATTTGTTCAGGACATAGATATCCAATATAATAATAAATTTAATACATGTATAACATCTCTTTAAAATATTTTACTATCTTCCTGTATTTTTAAAGTCCCCCAACTAGTTTTTTATACTAGCTCCCACTAGTGTACAATGGGACCTCTAAACTCAATCAATAAACAAGATCCACTATCTGATCCAGGATTTCACTACATCAAATGATCATAAATTATTTGTTAAGAAAAGGTATTTATTGAAAATATATGATCTTTAGTATAATATGTAATTCTACCATTTTCTATCAACTCAATATTATTTAATCCTTATTTGATCATTAAACATAAAGTCTCCTTAATATCAAATATTCTCAACAGACTTAATAAATATAAGTATTCAAACAAGTCAGTATCATTGTAAAATATCCACTTGTTCTTATTATTATACAATATAGAGATATCAGAGGGATGTTAATCACTCATGCTTCTCAAATTTCAAATTCAACATTGATATACATAAGAAGAACCTTACATGACTCCATTTTCTTTTTTGATAAGAAAGATGTTCTATATAATATTTTATTAGTTCTACTCTCTCATTCACCTCTCACAATATTTATTCTCCTCTCTCGTATATTCATGGAATCAAATGAATTTTATTTCCATATATTAAATATAGATATTACATTATATTCATCACTATGATCATATCAATATTCTTATTTAATCTGTTAAGAAAATTACATGGGCCTTCTCCCCATGATCATAGAATATTTTTCTTCCTCTAAAAACTTGTCTCGTCTGTTGTTTCACAAATACTCATATTGTCATTTATGTTGTTCCAATATTTCTTGTAATAATTACCCCAAAACTGATCATATTAAATTATTTCAAATATTTTATTTGAAATCCTAGAATTATCATACTAATATCCCCTTCTTCCTTTATCATTCAAAATATATTATTGAATTTCTATGAATCATAACTCAATCACCAGCATCATGACATTAAATACATAACGAACAACTTAGTATCATTTGAAATTAATTTTGTAGAAATCCTCTCATCATTTCAAACTAATAAACATTATGTAAGAAGTATAATTCAATAAAAAATAATTAATTTAATTAATATATATCATGCATGCTCTATAATATCTTCTATATTTTGAATGATATCTACTACATGATCACGATAAGCATACTAGTTCTTAATTGATGCTTACACATGTATTTGCATATCATTAGTATCAAAAATAATATCTTATGTATCTTTGTGGTTATTATACATTGTAAAATTTCAATCATTAATTTATTATATTCTATCTATGATATATTACATATGATTATAAAATAGTATCTTTCCCCTAAATATTTTATGTATCATAGTATGGTTTTTACGAATTATATATAATACTATGAGACCTAATATATATCTTCTGTATAAAAAGGTAGATGATATGTATCAACAATAAAACCACTCATACCATTTACAATATGTAATGCATCACTGGGAGAACTTAACTTTGTAATATTTCAAAGTTATCTTTTGTAAATATCTTCCATATTGAAAAAAATATATTACATATCATGTAAAGCATTTTTTGTATCATGTTGTAACTATTATATTTATTAAGAAATATCTTCTTAATCTTATGTATCATAGTAATCATAAATAATATATAAATATTCTATTCTAGGATATATTCTTCATGCATTTTCCAAATTATCACCTCAAACTCAAAATTCTTATTCTTCAATAAATCAGCTCAAGAACCTCTTCAAACATTCTTGAGGTATCTCTACTCACACTGAATCTTCTCAAAAACAAATTAAATATCTTCAAGAACATATCATACTTTCTTAAAACTATTAAAAAAAATTCCCAAAGAATCTGACACCATATGTAAGCTTCAATTTATTATTCCTATGTATTTTCAACTATATAAACAATTCTAATATCAATTGATTCATCTCATTATTTCATCCATTTTGAATATCCATTAAACATATATATAATATGTAGTAGATACTGCCTTAGTCACTAATCATTAATCACTTGTTAGGATTCCTTGTAATGTTTATCTTAGTAATACTCAGATATAAAATGTCTCTTATGTGAACCTATTTATCAAAGAAATCAAAGAATTAATAGAATTTTCCCATTTTCAAGGTTATTTTCTCAATATTTATCTCTCATGCTATCATATTAATGTGTATTCCAAAGAAAATTAACACCATAATGATTTAATATTTGTGGTCCATGGATACTCCAAGAAAAATAAATATATTGAAATTATTCATTCATTAGGATCTTCATCATCACCCAGTTATATGATATATTGACTTTCTTTCTCACTAAAAACCTGAACAAAAATACAACATTTTTATCATAATCTATTTGGGAACATAATAACTTATAAGATATTCCTCATAAAATTTATTTAGATAAATCTAAATTAAATGGAAGGAATTAAAAAACATGATATGAACCCTCAACAATGGAACTTAGAATGAATAAAAACAATGTGGGAAAGAAACCATGAATTTATAGTCACATTGGGTTAGAATTTACTTTTAGGGATCAATGTAACTGATATTGGTGGAATCCATTATAAATAGATGGATGAGATAAAATAGAGGAGGAATTACAAGGGTCTTTACATGTTTTATTTTGGTGGAAAGAAAAAAGGATAAAGATATTAAAAGATAAAAAGAAGGGTAAAAACCAAAATACTCAAACAAAAATGAGGGGTTAAGGGTCCCACTAGATCTTTGGTGATTGGGGAGTACCCACTACCATAGCCACAAAAGGTTTTGTGTCACCCCAGCATAATTCTGATGTCCCCCCACCACGATTGTTGTGGGGATCTTCGTATTTAGAAGATATCCACCACCCCACCCCTCTTATCATTTTTTAATTCCAAGACTCTATCACCCACTTTTTAAATAATATTAATTAAAAATACATATGAATTGATCAAAAATAAATCAAATTCAATCCTTTCTGTAGGTGATTACTTAAACTACACACCAAACATAATGAAATTAAAAGGGATGTTGAATACCAATCGATTAATATCATTATATTGTGAATTTATTATTGTTATTTAGATCATTGTTTAAAGAGATACCTTGAATAAAATATTATGTACTTTGACATGCATTTTAGGAAACTATTGAGTTTGACAACATATATAGTTTTGACTATACTACAAATATTATAGAGGAGATTATTTGAATCCAAATTAGATTTTTAACCTATCAAAAACTATACATTATATTGATATGAATGAACTGTATAGAAAAACCTTGATATTTAAATTTGATGTAAAATCTTTTTTTTATTTTGGTTTATTGGATTAATTTATATTACCCTGAGATTTTAATATGTTCTAATCCTTAGAAGAAATAATATATTGAATATACTGTTTCACATGCAGCATAAAACTAAAATGATCCACATCATATTAGATGAACATTACATGGAAAATTTCATTAATAATAAAACCTATATAAAAAAATATAGAAAAAAATATGATCATTTATTGGATAAAAAATTAATATGATTTATTGTTAAAAAGAATATTTTTCAAAAAATTATTTATTTTAAAGTAATATGTATTTTAACATAATAAATTAAACTGATCACTTTTAAAAGATAATTATGACAAAATGAGATATTTTAATTTTGAAATAATAAATTAATATTTAGTAAATTATTAATTGATAAGAAATTATATTAAGAACACTTAAATTTAAAAAAACCTTCATTTGATAAAATAGTTTTTTCTCTATATTTTATATTTTTATTTATAGGATAAAATATTAATTTTAGAATTTTAATTTTAGTAAAAAATGAAATTTTAATTTTCAATTTATAATGATAATAATATCATTAGGTTAATTTTTTGTATTTTTCCTAAATATTTATTTTTATGTGAAGATTATGAAATACTATTTTTAGGAATATCATGACTTTTATTAAATAATTGGGATAAAAGAATGACGTAAAATTTTAATAAACATATTTCCTAATTAAATATTCATTTAAAAATTAATATTGTACATTTAAAATATTATTTATAAAAACCTGTTGCAAATGTTTTCATCTTGAGTATTAATTTTTCTTGGAATTATTTTATATCCATTGTTGTAGCATCCCCCATCTTATAATTGGCATAGGAAGGCGTTGAAGAGCTACATGGCCTTAAATGACATCCATAGTATGACCAAGGCTAGAAATAAATTCCAATGGATTCATTAAAAAGTGGGGGAATATATTCCCATCGAATGAAAAAAGCCAACAAAGCATAGCTTAACATAACTACTACATTATGAATGCTAACAAATGTAAAACAACTCATGGTAAAACCATTTCTATCAATACTAACTATCAAGTGTAACATAGTAGATGTGTATAAAACATCAAGGTAAATAACATAAGAAATAACTAACAATATCCCAAGACTCTAACAAAACACTAAATCATCATCAAGCTCAATGCTCCATAAAATTTCACAAGTATTAGAGAAGATCACAAAAGAAGTGTGATACTTTACCTTTTCCAGTATCTTTTTGAACAATATCTATAAAACAACCAAAGTTCCAAAGAGGAGGGGAGTACTAAATCTCAATAGGATTTCCCAATGAATTTCCTACTCACTCCACTAATATATAAAATGATAGTACAACTATATAAAACAATTTAAATAAAACAATTTCCAAAAATAGTTTATATGAAAATTGGAACAATTTCTATATTAAAATTTTCTCAAATAAACCTCAAATTCTAAGAAAATAAACCAAAACTATGTTCTAAAATCATTTCACAGATTCTATTTTAGCATAAAAATTCCATTTTACTTCTCCACAAATGCAACCATGCATAATAAATTGACCTCCCTATACTCGTGAATGTTGATTCATCCTTTCACTAAGTCATCACTTAGTGAACCATATTTTTATGGGGTCAATAACTAACCATTATCCATCCCAATAATGATGGTGAGACTCCTAACCATTATACATCACGAATGTACATGAAAACCCACAAACATTATTCCAAAAACTAATGCCAAAACGACCATTTCAACCATTTCAATAAAACTATTCTTTTATTGAAAACCTTTCAAACAAGATATTTCAAATCAACAATCCCAATTAATTTCAATAAAACCATCCATTTATTGAAAATATTTTTATTAAAAAAATTCCACATTTACCAAAAAAACACATATTAAAATCATCATTTTAAAATCAAGAAAACAAATCACTTTTAACAAAACACCTAATTTCAATGTTTCCACAAATCGTCACTCAAGAGGGTTTTCCAAAATCATTATAGAGAAAACTAAAAATACATTTCATGAAAAATAAATAATTTGAAATCCATCCTTAATATCCTAAATTGAAAAATTGAGAGTGATTCCACCTACCTCGGGTTTATGACGACAATGAAGAATACCATTCAAAAGCCAATGAAACCGGGTTGATACTCTAAAACCCCACTATAGATCTCTTCCTGTTTATCCAAGACATTCATATATAATCATATATAGAATAAAATTTCTTATATCTGTATAAAGAAGATATATATATCTAAGAAACTGAGAAAGATATAGAATTATATGTATTAAAACCCACCAATAACAATGACTTAAAATAAGAATCAAGCTTTATGAAACCAAGGAACCCCTTCATATTGCATCCAAAATGATGGGGGGAGGTTCTCTATAATTTTAGAGGGAAAATCCTGATTGAGGGATATTTTTTGGGAAATGAGGTATTAAAACATAAAACCAAAATAGACCCACAATTTTAGGTTCTAGTTTTTTAACCATGCATGATTAGGAAAACTGTGTACTAACTATGTGTCAGCTTCTATCTCAAGCAAGAACCTCTCATGTTTGGATCATAGAGTTTCCAAATCTTGTGCCAACTATTCCAAAGGCAATTTTCTCATATGGCATGGTTTCTCCTAAGACCATAAATTGTCTGTACAAATCATGTGTTGCCCGTGCGACTTCCCTTTATCTTCTATCTCGTTGTTCATGGTTTTTGGCATTTTTATGGTTTTCCTAAACTATGAACCCACGGTACACCTTTATAAAATCCCCAAAACATTTAAAATGTTATCCAAAATCACCCATAAAATTTATATACATAAAATTCAAAAAGAAAAGGTTAGTTAATTGAACCTAGGGGTGTTATATTCTCCCCACCACTGGCATTTTCAACCCCAAAAAGTAGAAAACCAGTAATGCACTAAAAGACTTATTGACATAGAACTTTCATTTCCTTCTCGAGATACCAATTATCTTCTTGAATATAACCATTTTCTCATAAAAACCGCACTAGAACTATTCTTAATCAACTCAAGAATTTATCTTACCAATCCAAAATCTGCATTGGAATATGCTCCAATGAAGCATCTAGATCTAGGTAAGCGTGATCCCATCGAATCACTTGGTTAGGATCCAGCTGATATTTTTTAACTAAGATACATGAAACACATCATGCACCACATTTATCCATGGTGAAATTCCAAATGATATTCCACCTCACCAATCCATTCCAGTATCTCAAAAGGTCCTATATATCGAGGTGATAACATTCTCTACTTCACTAAACATTGTTGTCATATACATGGAGAGATCCTCAAGAACACATGATCAGTCACCTCAAATGAAAACATCCATAGATGATGATGTGCATACTATTTCTACCAACTTTTGTCCACCTCCATCCATTTCATGATCAACTGAATCTTCTTTATTATCTATTGGACAAGGCTTGGACCAACTAGTGAATTCCTAACGATTTACATCCAATAAAATGGATAATGACAAGGATTCTCATACAGTGATTCGAAAGAAGCCATATATATCATGGATTGAAAACTGTCATTATAAGAGATCTCCTCCAATGGAACGTTCTCTTCCCATGATCCATCAAAATCTATTACACAATCCCGTAACATGTCATCCATCATTTTTATCGTCCGTTTGGATTTTCCTTCCATATGAGGTTGATACATCATACTCATTGTCAACTGATTCCCAAGGGATTTCACTATGTATTTCTAGAAAATATACATAAACATAAAATATTTTTATAACACTATTGAAACAGGTATTCCATGTCTCTTTACGACTTCTTGGATATAGATATTTTACAAGTAATCCACCATATGAGATTTTGGAATAGGGATGAAATGATATGACCTTATGAGTCTATAAAATTTCACCCATATAGAATCATGTTTCTAAACCATTCTTGGAAGTGGAATAATAAAATCCATAGTTATCTACTCTTATTAACAAACATAAATCAATGAATACTGGAACATACATATTTGTTGTTAAATCTCTACATTAACATTCTTACTAGTTAGGCATTTTGAAAAAAACTCATCCACTTTTCTTTTTATATCGACACACTATAATTGTTATTTCAACTCTTTTTACATATTTTATATTCTAGGATGGGAACATCATTGTGAATTCTAGTAAGAATGAAGATTTTTTTCATGACAAGCCATAGGTACCACCATCTGATTTCTGAACCACAATTATAAAATCATATTCACCATCCAGTAATCAATGGCCCCCCAACCATTGACTTTTAACCTCATAGACATTCATTATGTATCATATATTTGGGCCTTTGTAATGGTATTTACCAAATCTAGAACAAAAAAATGGATATAAGACCAAAAACATCACCTCGTTCATCACATTCCAATCTTAGGTCTCCTAATACCGACATCAACTACCACTCATCTAAAGCTTAATTTTCCAACTAATCATATTAATTTCTACATAATGCTTCTACCACCAAATTACCATTACCTGGTGTGTTCATTAATTAAAATTAAAACATTTTTTTGATAATCTATACATCTTCTTTATCTTGAATTCAAATACCACTGTGAGAAAAAATATTTCAAGCTTTTATGATCCCTAAATATAGTAAATTGTTCCCCAAAGATATAATGACACTAGCTCTTCAAATCATGGACTATAGTAGTTAACTACATATTGTGTGTTGCGTATTCATTCTCATTCACTTGTTACTGCCTTGATCTTTGATAATTTTGTATACATATGTTGATCCATCAAGATTCCCAACAGTGTCTCTAAGTGTTTTTCATGCTCAGTCCTTATCCTTGAATATACTAATATGTAATCCACAAATACCACCACAAAATAATCTCGATATCTTTTAAATATCTGATTCAGCAATTCCATAGAGTATAATGGTGCATTCATAACACCTAATGGCATTACCAAATATTAAAAATGTCTATATTTTCTCTTCAAATCTCTTTTTGGAATATCCTCCTTCCTAACTCAAAATTGGTTATATCCTATTCAAAAGACAATTTTGGATAACCACAACACTCCCATCAATTGATCAAAAATATCATCAATGTATGGATGTGGATACCAATTATTTATCAATACTTTGTTAAGTTTATGATAATCAATACATATACAAAGAGTTTTATCTTCCTTTGGGACAAAAAAAATTGGTACTACCCATAGAGATGTGTGCGGCCAGAAAAAACATTTTCTTTAGAGGTATTCTAAATGTACATTAAATTCCCTTAATTCTGTAGGTTTTATCTTATAATATGGAACAGAAATAGGATTATTCCTTAGGAAGAGATTAATTGTATCCTCCACTTCCCTTATAGGTGGTAACACTTAAAAATTATTGAAAACAACATTAGTAAACTGATCAACCACTACTGGAAAACAGCCATCCTTGATCTCTTCCCTGGATTCCAAGTTCAAAGCAAACATCGGGTAAGATATCGTTCCAAATATTATTTCAAACAATCCTATTGCGCTTTATTTTACATTCTGGTCTCATCAAAATAGATACTTGATGCCATCATCGGTTATAAAACTAATCTTTCGAGTATAATAGTCGATGTGATCCTTATACAAGGTTAAGAAATCCATACCCAGTATTATTTCAAAAAAACCATCTCAAGCATAGATAAATCCCATCTCATCTTGTCTCCATCAATAGTTATAGAGCATTCTCTGCAGATAAAGACTCGTCTTTCTTTTTATCCTAGAAGATATTAAAGTATTGTCATAGAAGGAATCATCTCAACTTTTAAACTTATCAAGTCAATATAAAGATAATAAATAAATGAATGAGGTGAAATATTATCAAAAACACTTTCATAAGGGTTTAATTATAAAGAATCATAACTCTCATAATTGATAGTCTAGACTAATTATCCATCGTAACCTTCACATCTATATATAATTTCTTTCTCATCACACTTTGTTCCTTGTTTCCCTGTTGATATTGTCCCGGTTGATTTGTCATGGTCTTCCAAGAATCGGCATGGCTATCTCTATTCTATTAATGAGACTAATTCAATTTACCTCATAATGTCAAAGCATATGATACCTATGACACCTGAGTATCATATCAAACACCCAACATTGAATTAATGTTAAAATAGGGTTGAAGATTCCCCATATGAATACAATTTTGAAAATCTCTACGTAGTGTCGTACAATATCACCTCATGTGTTTGAACAAACCACAATGAAAGCATCCCGACTTGCTCTTTAGTCATGGAAAAAATTTCACTGATCTAGCCATGTGATTTTTATTCATACTCCTACCTCAGGCATAGCTGTCCATATTCTTCTTTCTCGGAGTATTAGAGTTCCCACCATTTTACATAGGTATCAACATAATTAATCCTCCCATATTCCCTGAGATTTCCCTTTCATCCACCACCGCTCTATTGACCATATCTGTATAGTCCGTAATGAAATGAATAGAATTATTTGAGAGAATATTATGACTCGTCCCTAATTTGAATATACGTTCCTTCAAGGATGCATTAACATAATATTTGGTTGAAAAGAAGACTAAATTCTGGAATTTAGACACATACTCCATGATAGATAAATTTTCTATCTTCAAGTTAACGAAATTCATTTCTCTTTGAATTCATAATGTCTGAGGATAGAGTTGTTTGTTGAATACTTCATAAAAAACCTCCCATGCCAGGACATGTTCCAATTTATCCTATACTACATAGCATTCAAGATCTCCCAACATATACATTTCTATATATACATTGAACTCTGATGATGTGTCGATGAAATCAAATAATTGATTCATCTTATTCATCCACGCCTCTTCATTCTATAATACCAAATCACCACAAAAGATGGGTGGATTATACTTCTCATATTCAATAGAATGATCCATTTTACTTTAATTATCCCTCGTTTTCCTTATATTAAAAACCTAAAAAGCCTAGAAAACACTCTGAACTAGTTTTTGGTTCACCTAGGCCTCAGGTGAAACCACATTATCATCATCTTCTTTCAATTCTTTTCTATGATGCCTAATGGGTGTAATTTTATATTCAAACAAAAAAGGCTATAAAATTCACTATCTATCAACTAAATCATGAACATTTCAATTTCTATCATTTCATAATTATCACAACAATGTTTTCCAATATCAACTTTTACCATGTTCAACCATTTTTGAAAAAATTCCACTTCCCTTTGAAAATAAAACATTTTTAAAACTACAACAATCATTATCTTTCAAAATTATTTCATTTGAGAATAATATCATCATTTTTCAAAAATAAACACATTTAAAATCATACATCAACACTAAAAGTGAAATATTTACACCTAATAGGAATTAATTTATAATGCATGACATGTTAATCTCATTGGATAAACCCATGAAAATGATATTTCAAATCCTATAAGTGTCTCCAAATAAATTATGTTACCAACCCCATAGTAAATTGAATCTCATCATAAAAAGTTCATATACATCTTTTTATGCTCTAAATTTCATATCCTGAAAATCCTACTCCTTTCTTCTAACGCAAAACAAGGAAGAGATCAGAGTGAATTCCAACTCCATGATCGAGATATCTAACGACCACATATTAGGAAAGTATTAATCAAGATGATACCAGTTTTTCAACAAAGATAATTAGAATGATTTAGACCGATACCACTGGTAATATCCCTCTTATTCTCATTGGCTTGAGAGGGTGGTGAAATGCTACCTAGACTTATGTGATAGCTGAAAGATGACAAAGGCTAGTAATAAATTCCATGGGCTTCATTAACAATATGGGGATGATTTCCCCTTTGAAATAAAACAACCATCCAAACACACCTTAACACAACTAATACCTGATGAATTATAAAAAATGTAAAACAACTCAAGGTAAAACCACTATAATTAATACAAACTACCAAGAGTACCATAGTGGATGTATAAAAATCATCAAGGAAAAAAAATTTAAGACATTACCAACAAGCTCTAAAGACTCTAACAAAACTAGAAAACTCATACAGCCTCTATACTCTACAAAATTATCCAATTATCACTGAACATCTATAAGAATTTTGATACGTACCTATTTTTCTATCTTGATGATCAATATCTAAAAAATCACCAAATTACCAAAGAATGGGTGAGTACTATAACATTGTGGGATTTCAAAATAAATTCCATATTAATGCCACTGATATTGAAAATTTTACCATAATTATATAAAAGTATTTATATAAAAGAATGTATAAAACAGTTTATATTAAAATATAAATAATTTCTGTATTAATGGTTATTTGAAAATAACCTAAAATTTCTACAAAAGTGACTAAACTTGCTCTAAAATCATTTCACAAGTTATATTCATTCATAACGATTTCATTTAACTTATCCACACATCCAACCATGCATAAAAACCTAGACCCCCCTATACTCATGAGTTGTGAGTCATCCTTTTACTAATTCGCCACTTAGTGAACTATTTTTATAGTTGAGATAGATGACCTTAATCCATCCCTATAATTATAAGAAATAATCCTTACCCTTATCCCACATTAATGGACATGAACACACACAACCATTATTCCAAAAACCAATGCCAAAACAATCATTTCAACCATTTCAATAAAACCACTTTTATTGAAAACCTTCCAAACTAACTATTTCAAATCAACAATCCCAATTGGTTTTTATAAAACAAAACTTTTTTTGTAAAAATTTATATTCAAACATTTACCACTATTCTAGAAAAATACACATTCTAAAATCAAAATTTTAAAATAAATAAAACAATGAACTTTCTACATGAAACCAAATTTCGCGGTTTTGATAAACCATCACTCAATAGGGTTTTTAGAAATCATTGCAAAAAATATTCATGATAAATTGGAATAAAAATAACCAATTTGAAATAAACCCATCATATTATAAATGGATGCATCGAGATTGAATCCACCTACCTCAGGTTTTATAATGATATCCAAGAATGGCACTCAAATTCCAATGACACTGGCGTAAAACGCCAAAAACCAACTTTATATCACTTCCCCAATTATCAACATGAAACAATATATTAAATTTTTGAATTAGATATCATAGATATATCCATAATGGACATAGATATAAGAAACTATGATTGATGTAGAATCATATCTAAGAAAATCCACCAAAAATCACAATGAATGATGTCACTTACATTGAGAGTTAATCTTCAACACACCATAGAAAGCCTCCTGATTGCTTCAAAACTGATGACAAGAGGTTATAAAAAATTTCAGAGGTAAAAATCTGGATTTAGGGACATTTTAGTTGAAAATAGGCTTTAAAACAAAAAAACTGACCTAGTTCCGTAATTTTATTCTCTAGTTTTTTGAACTCTCATGATTAGTTGAACAATTAGGAAAATTGGGTGCTAACCATGCACCTTCTTCCGTCTCCTGAAGGAACCTTGTATGTTTGGATAATATAGTTTCCTTTCCTTTTCCAACCATTCAAAATCCCACTATCTCTAGTGGAATTATTTCTCTTAGGGTTTCATATACATTGAAAAATTAGTTCTCCACCTATGCGCCTTCTATTTAGCCCATGTCTCATTGTGCATGGTTTAATATAGGTGTTTCATAGTTTTCCCAAAATGTTCACCAACCACAAATCTTTATAAAATACCCAAAACAACTCAAATATTCTTCAAACTCTACCATAATTCACCCATAACCTTTACATATGTAAAAATAATAATGAAAGGGTTACTTACATGAAACAAGGGTGCTACAATTATACACTTAATATTTTCAAATTATTTTTTATCACTTTAGGAAATTAAATATTATATGATTATTTTTATATTTTCAATAAATTAATCATAATTATTTTATTTTTTAGTTTTTAATTGTTTTCATTAAAAAATTTACCGAGGATAATAAATGAGTTATCATGGTAAATTTAAATTTTGGTAAAAGGTAGAAAAAATGACAAATTTCCTAAAATTCATCATGTATTATATTAAAAAGTGTGGTGAAGGTGTATATTTACCAACACCCATTTTCACTCCATTATTTTAAACATTTGGAGTCATATTATATTTAAATTTATATGGCATTGAAATAATATTCTGGGTATTGACAAAAGTGTCACCCCAATCACATGTAAAAGGATAATTCATTTATCCCTTTACAAACACTAAAAAAAATTATAATTAAACTTAAAAATATGACCATTATAATTACCATATATCCCTATAACACATTTTATATCACTTTGTCTTATGTAAAATCCCTAAATTCTGCATTTAAATAGTTAATCCAAGAAAATGTTCAAATTCTCAACCTGAGTACTAATAACATATTACATTTTATTTCTCCACTATATTTCTCCTACAAATAAATATTATCCATTATAATATTATGAAACAATTATTATATGTATACTTAATTTTTTTTTTAATTTTATAACCATTAACTTCCCTTCCCACATCTTTAGATAAATAATAACGGTGTTCATGCATAATTGTAGACCACCACCACCATAAAGAAACATATTTAATTATTCATTACTAGAATATATGGCTAGTTATAAAATGATATTTAGAGAATTAATATGATATTTTTAATATTTTTATTTTTTCCAAAAGTTAAAACACTTTATGCATTTTCTGTGGTATATGAAAAATGAAAACATCATCTCTGTTTATGTGCAGACTATCGCCTCTATAGAGTGATGTATATTGCTTTTATCTCTATATTAAATATATTAATATAATCTTCATTAAATTAAAATATATTACATTAAAGATTTATATAATTTATTAATATGGTTATGGGATGATAAAAGAGGAATTAACTATCATTATAAAGTAACTCATTGATATCAATAAATTAACCAAAAAATGTTGAAATGGATTCCATTTTCGAAAACCATGGCCACGACTTCAATGGAATTGAAATTTGAATTAATATATAATTGAAAAACGTATAATATAATATATTCAACAATATACTAATTATTATGTTTTTTCAAATAGAATTTTCGTACATCGTCGTAATGAAACACATACAAAATAATCTAAATTCTTAATATTACAAGATGAAGATAATCTATAGATAAAAAATATATGTATAGAAATTAGTATAATTTAAGAATATGAAATGATATAGATATGAATAAGTTTATAAAATAATTTATTAATATGTTAATGTTTTTTATAAAAAAAATATTAGATATCTTTAATGAAATTTGGGAGTAAAATGTTTGGGGTTTTAGTCTTAAAGTCATTTTTTGAGACATGTTTCTTATTTTGAACCTATTTTCATTTACATGGTGCATATACTTCCTCTTTAAAATTTTTAACTATTGATATTCTTATTCATGTTGTTTAAAAATTTATTTCCTTTTTCCCCTATAAGATATTTTTATTCAAATGAAACAAAAACTATAAGGGTTTCCTATAAAATAAAGCTTTATTTTGATCGAGAATCTTTCTCTTCCATATCCATATTTTTCTTCCCACCAATATTACTATTTTTTATTTTGAAATAAAAATATTTATATTAACTTATTACACTCATAATTCTCCTAAAATCTTTTCAAAACTAATTCATATTTATCTTTTAATTATGTGGATTTCAATAAATTTATTTAATAAAATATTATTCATGTTCATATCTTTTATCTTACACACCACATTTTTTAGAATTATCCCTTAATAAGTTACAAAATTCCATTTTCATAGATTTATATTTTTAAGTAGTGTTTGAAAATTTATTCTATACATCTTACTAAAAATGTTATTTAAATTTGAATTGTTAATTTTTTATTAACTTTTTCATTATTTACAAAATGAGAAAGGAATATTCTTTTAAAAATCATCAATACAATGCACTTTCCCAATGCCTTTATTTTTTTATTTATGAAAGATCCTTATTCAATTAAATTTTAAATTCTCTATTATTATTTTTCTTCTATGTTAACATACATTAACCTTTCTAATGATTCACTAGGGATATTCTCTAATGATACCATCCACTATATTTATTTGGATGGTTTATGATAATGTAATTACATTTATCGACTTGGGAAGGTATTAGAATCCTTTATGTTCATTACTCAAAGAAATATGTTTAATCATTTTTATATAAATTTTATTATGAATGTTATTATTATTGATTTATTTTATATGGTTAATTTATTGGAATTAATAAGCAATGGGTAGTCTCACAATATCCCATTGATGTATCAGTAAGTCTCATGAGACAAACTAGATTGTGATTTTGTCATATAGATTACCTATTATGTATATTTTCATAGAATGAGGCCTTGATAATAATATTACGGTGTACTTAATTATGAATTCTGTCACTCTAAAACCATTTATTTTTATCTATGTGTTTATTTATGTTTTTATGTCATCCATGTACATATTCATCTTTCGTGATATTAGAAATATATAACATTTTATTGTTTCTTATCACTACTAAATTATTCATTCCATGATCACTATAAAATAGATTTTGTTATATGTTTTCCCTTAATAGGAATCAGATCTCTCTCTTTTATTTTTTTCAAATATCTAGGATTCCCATAAGTAAACCTTGATTTATTTCTTGGATATAATATAAAAAATAACTAAGTTTTCACTAGAATATTGTGTTTTATTTATGATTTAAAATTTAATTTTAGAATCGTGTATTAATTTAGTCTCTTGAGACTACTAAACTCGATTATCATGTGTGATGAGATCTCTTGTATCTTATACCAATTTAATAAAGTAACCACCAACTATAGGTTACTATATTATGTGATGTTATATTTGTAATGAAAAAAATATTAGAAACCTTGAGAAATAGATTTATGAAAAACTATATTAAAGAACATAACCCCATGATAGACTCTAAGGAAAATTCAAAGTATAGGAAAACATCATAAAATTTTGTAAAAGTTTAGATTTCATGTTTTAATATTAATAAAATACATATCTTCGTTCAAAAAAAATGGATTATGGATCTAGAATTTGTTCACCTAGCAGTAATGACCTCAAAAAGTCCAAGGGGTTACTAACTCGATCATCACCTGATGAACAATAGTGAGTCCTAGCTGCACAACTTTTTTGACACTCCATAGAGATAATCATGTTATTTAGACCTTTATTTTTTAATGAAATTATTAATCCATTGGTAAATGAATGATGGATTGAGCCCTTTAAAAATATATTTATAGATTCCATGAGTAACAAAAAGGAGAATGTTATTTTGGCAGTGTATTTTCAAAATGTATGTATTGTACAATGGTTGTCATTAATTCAAACCCCTAAATATATGGAGGGGATAGAGGGTGTGGAATGGGATAATTTTAAGGAATAATTTATTAAAAAAATATTCTCTCAGGAGCAATGAGATGATTTGGAAATGAAATTTATTAATTTGGGGAAAAGGTAAGATGAAGATGGTTCTATGTATGAGGATATATTTATAATATTTTCAATTCATGTTTTAGACTACATACATACTTTAAAAATAATTATTTAATGTTTCTTTCATGGGATAAATCAAATACATCAAACAATGCTACTCTCTGAAATATGTTAATGATATCAAAATATAGTATCAAGGTCCATCAAGAGAGATAAGTAATTATCTATGTTATATATTTTCAAAGGAAAGTTAGTGGAAAAGATAATGGTAGATTACTATATAATGAAAAAATTATAAAATGGTAAAAAAAGAAGAGTATAATTTTTAACATGTGATAATTGTGGAAGGAATAAATCTAGTACATTCGTAAAGGGAATTAGAGTTCATTTTATTTGAGGATAAAATATTATCTGGCTTTTGAATACAAGGGGATGAAAGAATATGCTAATATTTCCTAATTTAACAATAAATAATTGGTAAATTATTCAATCCAATTCCATAATAATCAAGGGAATTAACCTAAAAAATTTGTGTAGGGGTTATTTTTAAGCTTATATATGTGAATTTTATGTTCCTAAATATGTGATAAAAAGTTAATTTCTTATAAACTCAAAACTACCAAATTATTTATTTGATAAGAGATCAATAGACCAGTTAATATCTACCAATAATATTTATTCATCCCTAAAGACTCTGGGGAATGAGTTTTCACACATGAAACTTAGTGGGAATCTTATTTAAAGTAGAATTTATAGGGTAGTCTTGGTTAATATAAACTTTTATAACCTAGTTTCAAACTTTTTTTTATACCTATGGTTAACTTTGAATTAATCATTTCGATTTTGGAATTTTAAATTTGGTGATGAATATTTTAATGGGTTCTAAGTTTTATTTATTTAAATAAGTATTTAAGTTACAGATTTTGTTCTATCGTTGATGTTTTATATATTGGTTCATTACTTCTTCACATTAGGTTTTATTAATATTGAATATTATATTTTCTATTTCAAGCCTTTTTTGTTTTAATAAATGTATAGAGATATGAGAAATAACATTCCATTATTTTGTGGATCTTATGATCTCCTAAATGTTAATTTTATTACTCTATTCATAAAAAATCAACATAATTATTCATTATATAGAATATGAGTTAAATAATATGTGTAAAATTGATCGAAACATAAGCAAAGAATAAAATTTAAGATTTGAAAATAGTAATAAATCAAGTAAGTATATTTTCTCATATTCAATATCTTAATCAAAAAATAATTTTTTATAATTAAACAATAAGAATATAAAACTATCAATTTTTATATGGGAAATGTCACTCTTCTATTAACTATTCTTTTGGTAACTCTTTATGAGTCTTCCAATGGTACATACATAGTTTTAGAGAATTATAAGTAAGAAATAAGAAGTTTACTTATAATAAACCAGAAATTATTTCTCATGATAAGTCTATATTTGATATTAAAAAAATTTCATGATTCAGTTAATTTTTTATGAAGAAATTAATATTTTACTAAATTAATTTATTTAATGTAGTAAAATGTAACACCATAATATTTAAATATATAATTATCCTTTAAATAAATAAAATATAGAATAGATTATTTCACTACTAACACCTAACTAAAAATAATTGTAACATATTATATGGACATTTTTAGGAAAATTATAAGAATAAATAATCCTATATAAAATAAAAATATAGTAAATAATTTTTACATTTTTAGGGTAAATAATTAGTATGATCCAATATCAAAAAGGATTTTTTCAAAGAAATATTTTTGTAAGTGTTGTGGTTTTTATCATAATAAATTAAATTAGTCATTTTAAAAAAAAATATGATTCTAATGACATGTAATATTTGAATGTATGATCTAATATATTAATATTATTTGAATTAGTAATTTATAGGAAATAAGATTAAGAACATATAAAGTTTAAAAATCCAACTTTCTATACATGTAGTTTTTTCTTTATATTTTCTATGTTCATTTAAATTATATAATTTTAAGTTTTATAATTATAATGTTTATAAATGAACTTTATATTTGTATTAATTATGAGAATATTATCTTAGGATGAAATTTTTAAATTTTTCCAAAAAAATGATTTTTATGTGAATAGTGAAAAATGTCAGATTTTTACAAATACCATGAATTTTATGAAATCATTAGGATATAAGAATTGATTAAAATTTTATGAATTGTTTTTCAAATTAAATAGTTATTAAATAATTATAAATTTAAATTTAAAATATTATATTTAAAAATAAATGAATATCATTTTCAACCTAAGTATTATTTTTTTTATAAAATATTTGTTATGCGTTGGGCACTTATTATTTTAAAATTAAATTTTATAAATTTTATAAAGTTAATGGTATAAAATTATTTTAATAGTTTCAATAATGATATATATATTAGTTAATGATGTCAATATTAATTTTATTTATTAAAATAAGTTATTCATGTGTAAAAATGAGTTATACTGGTAAAATCAAATTATAGTAAAATGTGAAACTAAGGCGAATATGACTAAAATAACTCAAATAATATATAAAAAAGTGTGGTTAAGGGTTTTATTTGGAAAAAAAACATTTCTCATATCAATTATTTTTAAATTATGGATCCACTTTCCATTGAGAGTGTATAACATTTAATTAATCTTATTGGTATTAACAAAAGTGACAGCCCCCACACTTATAAAAGAAGAAATCCACCTTACATACATAATCAAAAATTGAATTACTTTTTAAACTCAACCCATTTTGATATTCATTGATGTATATCACACTTTTTAAAGCACTTGACCCAAGTAAAATCCCAAAATCCTCTATTTCTATGAAATTCTTCCAAAAGGAGGGTCAAATTCACAACATGAGTACAAATCACTTCTTGAATTTTTTTTATCCTATATATTTTTCCTCAATATTTATTTTAGAAGTTTTAAAATAATTACATAAGTATTACTTTTTAACTAAAAGTTTATTTTTTAATTTTATAATATTATCTACCCTTCTCACATAATTAAAAAATTACAATGACATTCATGTGCCTTTGAAAACAACCTCCTCCACAAAGTGATGTATTCCATTTTTCATAAATAACTTAGGATGTGGATATTTATAAAATTGAATTTAATGAAAAAATATTCCATTTATTATAATTTTAATAGTCATTAAATATAAAAATAATTCTACCTTCCATTCTATGAAAAATGAAAACATCAGTCATTTGTATGTGCAAACTATCACTTCATAAAAGATATATGTTCTATTTTCATAACAAACTTACATGGATGAAAATAACATATATTTAATTAATATTTAATAAATTAATAACTAATATATTTCATTATATATCATGGGATAGCACAATAATTAATTATAAAGTAAATCATTGATATCACTAAATTGCATGAAATAAGCTTGTCATTGATTACCATTTTGTCAAACCACACCCATGAGTTTCAGGGAATTAAAATGGTAATTCATAATTATTTGAAAAATTATTATAATATCATTAATATTCTTGTAATTATGATCTTTTTATTAATCATTGGGGTCTGATATCTTCATTGCGAAACATGTGCGACACAATCAAAATTATTAACATCTAATTTTGAAGAAAAACTATACCCATCTAATATATACATAGACAATGAGTATAATTGAATAATATAAATGTTTATATAATTTAATATGGTTATTAAATAATTTTTTAAGATTTTTATATTTTCTATATATGATGTTGAAGATCTTTCATGAATTACTGGAGTAAAAGGAAAGGGTTCTTAGTCTCAAATTATCTTCATTGATATGTGTTTATATATTTTTCACCCATTATCATTTATGTGGTTCACAAAATACCCCTTTAAAATATTTTAATATTGATATACTTATTCATGGAATTTCAATTTCTAAATCATTTTTCCTCCTCCAAGGTATTTTGATTCAAAATTTTCCAAAATTATAAGGGTTTCTTTTCCAATATCATTTCATTTTTATTAGGAATCATTCGCCTTTTATCCAAATTATTCTCCTAGAAAATGTTCTAATTTAATATTTTGAAATAAAAATCAGTATTATTTATTATGAGCCTCAGAAATATCATTTACTCTTAAAAATTAATTCATATTACTCATTTAATGATTTTGTTTCCAAATAGATATTTTAAAATAATTATTCAGGTTTGTATATTTTATCTTCCACTCCACATTTGTGGACTCAAAAAAAATTTGTTTCCAAAAATCCATCTAATAATATTTTTATTATGAATTAATTTTTAAAACAAAATTAGTCATATTCTTGACAATGCTATTTAAATGTGACTTGTGACTTTATTTTTGATTAACTTTTACTTTATTTATAAAATGTGAAAGGAATATTATATTTAATGTTTTCTAAACTAATGAATTTTCCCACTACCTCCATCAATATTCTTTAAGAAACTTTTTTCTCCAAGAATAATTTTATTTCTCTTATAAATGTTTTTTCATATATTTCAACATCATTTAAATTTTCCCTTGTTTCACTAAGTATATAATTCAATTATATTATACACCATTCTCTAGATGGATTATAATCATGTTATTCCATTTATTGAATAGGGATTGTTTTGGAATCAAGTACGCTTATTATTCTACAAGGGTTATTTAATGATTACTATGGAAATTTGATTATGAATTGTATTATTATTCATTCATTTATTATGCTTAATGAATTGAATGCATTAACTGAAAGGTGGTGATTGTAATATCCCCTTAATGAATCGATAGGTCTCGTGAGAAAAACCAGACTGGGTATTTGGCATATTCATTACCTATTTATTTATTTTTAATTGGGATATGTCCTTGATGATAAGATTAGTATGTCTAATATAATTAATTCTATCAAAATAAACCTATCATTACTATCCATGGGATTATTTATGTTTTTATGTCATTCGTAGACATATTCTACTTTCATGATGTTTGGTATAAGGAATTTGTTATTGTTTTTAATCTATTTTATCTCATGTATGCCTTTGTTATTATATGATATCTTTCATTTTACATTATCCCTTAATGATCATCAGATCTCATATTTTATTTTGTTTCTATTCCATAGGGTACTTAGAAGTTAACTTTTATTGATTTATGGGATATAGTAAAGGAAATTATAAAGTTTTAATTGGAATTTTAAGTTGTATTACATTTTCTCAAAAATAATGTGAGAATATTGTATGTCTTTGTTTTCCCAATACTACTAAACTCTATGATCATATATGACATGATCCATTTTATATTCTACCAATATAAAAAAGTTACCACCTACTCCAAGTTACTGGATTTGGGGATGTTAAATAACAAATATGTCATGATTTAATATTTATGAGAATTATTAACTTGTGTATTGAGGTTATACTTAATTTTTAGAATAAGGGTATATATGATCATCATATGTGTATATGTTATTTTATTATATTAAACAAAAATCACTTACAGCTTTGGGAACAACTACGTGTTTTTAGGAAACACTTTTTTTATTTAATTTATATACTACAACCAAAATAATTATGGGAACAAGGGGATCGGGATTAATAATGTGTCGCATGCTCCATCCATTTTTCAAATTCTCATAACTGTTGCAGCCTCTTCCACATTCCCTTTGTTTCCTCCTCTAGGCCCACCATCCTTTGGCCCTGGATCCTCCCATGTCCCCTCCCTACCAGATCCTTCCATTCTTGGTTTTGTTCCACCAAATCCTTGGTCCTCATCAACTCCTCTTGATCTAACATCCTACCCATCTGGATCACCCCCTTGTTGCTTCAGGTGGCCCTTCTTCTCCACCTAACTCCCCATTTCCCCCCTTCTCCACCATAGGCCCCTGCCTCTCCTTCAGGGATAACCTTTTCAACATTCCTTCATCCATTCTATAGACCACTTTCCCTCCAGTTTCCATGTAACTACCTATTCATCCACGTGAAGGATCTTGATTCTCCTTGGATGTTCCTGTAATGTTCTTTTTGGAGGCATTGACATGCTTCAAGTGGACACTGGTCTCATAGTTTGGTTCCTCTAAGATTTCTCTCCCTCTTTTTCAGTCCTTTATAGATTCTTGGGGCCTTATTTATCCATTACTTATCTCTATGATCCACAAGATATCTTTCTATCTTCATCTCAAGTCCTAGGATGACTTCATCTAGGTGTAGTGTAAGGCTCCACACTCGGTGGGCCGTTGGGGTATCAACTTGTCTAGGTGGTCCTTGGGCCTCCACAAAGGTAAAGAAAGCTTGATTGTTGTTGTGAGAATCATCCTCATAGGACTACCCCTAACTTTCCATAATGAAGGCATCCTCAAGTTGATCAGAGACTCCCTTAGTAGCTACCTATTCTTGGATGTTTGGACTAGTCGTTGTGTGGATACCTCTGTGGCCCTCATCTACATGGAGTTAGACCTATCCCTTCTCGTGCCAGAAAATATTGATCATTGGGTGAAAGACTCCTTCTATTGTAACCATGATATATATTAACTAGTAGTATCAAGTTCTCTAAGGAATTTCCTCCTTCAAGGGAAATATTTGTACATTTTCTGTCACCAACATCAAGATGGGGGTCGCCGCCCATCCTAAGCTACTGGGGTGAGAGGTGAACTTGCGGAACTTCTTAATTGGCCTCCCTATGGAGTGGATTTGGGGTTGTTGTAGGCTCCCGATGTTGATCCTATGGCACCTCTTCAAGGCCCTGTTCTAGATCCTCCCTGAGGTCTAATAATGGAGAGTTTTTAAGAGCCATTTCGGGCCATAGTTCAATATTATCAAAGGTGGTTCCCCTAACCCATGTTTGTATTTCCCCTCCTCCAATCTAATATTTCATGAAGTATATTGTGATCATTAGTAGGGCTACTATGCAAGGTATTTTCCCCCACCTAGAATTTTTTTCTACCCCTCCTATTGACATTATCTTACCCTAGAGTTCTCTAAATGGGGAAGTATTCTCTCTTGAGGAGGCTCCTCTATCATTGGGAAATTCAATAGACATGGTGTATCCTCCTTCTTATAGCTTTCCTACACCTCCAACAGGCTCTATCTTCCCTTCATATAGCTTAGGGAGGGGATCATATTCATCCTCAGGCAAGAGGGGTATGATTGCAGGCATACACCAATCCCCATGTTCTATGTAAAAGTTGTCCATGTCCAAGGTTAAAAGCTTTTTCACCACATCACAGTCCAAGATACTAAAGGAGAGGTTGATCTCTTACTTCGAGAGGTTTACGAGTTCTAAACCCATTCCCAAAACACTATTTCCCCAATTATTCAGGTACACATTTTGAATGAATGTGTCCTAGGATCCCGAGTTAAAAAAAACTTCTTGGAATCTGACATTATTAAGCCTAAGGTTACATTGGTTTCCATCCTTGAGCATTAGAAACAATAGGGAAGTATTGGTGACTTATCTAGGAAATACAAAATATATGGCTGTTTGTATGATTACCCTTATAACTGAAACATGTGGATCATTTGGAACAGAGGTTTTTTAGTCAATGTGATTTAGTGTGGAAACTAGTTCATCAGGATTAAGGAAACCCATGGCATGCAAACATTCTTTGCCTCATTAATCTACAAGAGTTGTGACCCTCAGCAAAGGTTATCCCTTTGGAATGATCTTAACAATTATGACCCTAGAGATATACTATGGATCATAGGGGGGTATTTTAATTTCATTACTGATCTGGAGGAGAGAAAAGGAAGAGGAAATTTCCCTTGGAAAGATATCCAGAAATTCTCTCATTTCATGGTGGAAAGGGGACTCAGTGATATCTAATACACTGATGATAGATTCATGTGGTTAAATAACGAACATGGGAACTGTTTCTCTTGGAGTCATATGGATAGGTTTCAAGTGAACATGCAAGTTATCTCCACATTTTCTAACAATAGGGTGACTCACCTGGTGTGGGGCTTATTAGACCCCTCCGCTCTACTTCTCTCCCTATATTCCTGGAATGACCATCATAGATGGTTTAGATACTAATAGTATTGGGAAAGAATGTCGGGCTTTCATGATCAAGTTAGAGAATACTGGGCTTCCCATTCCCATGGGAACACGTGGATTTCCTTTTACAATAAATGTAAATGGATTATGTTGAGCCTTCAGTAATGGTATATGGGATCTCATTTCTGAAATAGATACTCAGAGGCCATCATGCTAGATGTCTATGATCCTAGAGAATGTCCTGAGGAGGTTTGGGATGATCTAGTTTTCTAGGGCCTACATAGAAAGAAAGAGATTTTGGAGGACATGATCTTAAAGAAGGAGCACCAGGAAATAATTTAAGAGAGGGACATGTGTCTTCAGGAGGGTGATAGCAACACTTATTTCTTTCATGCTTGTATCAAGGAGAGGAATTGAAAAGTTAAATTGAGCATTCATCTCAAGGATGTTTCTTATACCAATAATAGGGATGTTGTGGAAGGTTAGGCCAAATAATTTCTTAGAGACATTCTAGGTAGCCTCAACACCCTCTTTTCGTATGAGTACCCATAATATAACCAGAGGCTCTTTACTGTGTTACCCTATATCACATCATCCATAAAAAATGAACGCATTTGAGCTATACCCCAAGAGTAAGATATTCAGGATCCCATGCCCAACTTGAACCCTAAAAGCATGGTAAGTCCAAACAGCTTCCCTGAATCCTTCTACAAATCAGCATGGGAGACAATGAAGGATGAATTAATTGGGGAAATACAATACGGTTTCTAGGGAGGGATCTGTCCTCATGTTGTGACTTTCACCACCATCGTGCACAATACTAAGTCTAAGAATCCCACCGCAGTCCTGAAATTTTCACAGGGATCATATATAACTTATCCTCTAAAATTATCTCCATCATCATTAACTCAAGGTTCACCCTCCACCTTCCCCATTTGATCACTATAGAATAAAACATCTTTTTGAAGGGATGCTCTATCCAGGGGGAGATAGCTTTGGCCAAGCAGTTGATCAGGAATGTTAACTACAAGACTCGCAACTATAGCATAGCTATCAAACCTGATATGATCAGGGCCTAAAGTATGGTCTTGTCCCCCTAGAATGTTGATATCATCTTTTGGTTCTTTTTTCATCATGATTGTCAGACTCTTTTATGGGTAAAACCTATGGATTTCTTAAGGAACTCATGGTCTTAGATAGGGATATCAAATCTTGCTGATTATTTTCATTATCAACCAAGAGTTTCTCAGCCGCATTATTCATAAGAACCTAAGTAATGGGATCATTTACCTATATCATAGAAGGTTGAGAGCCTAATAGCAGTCCCACCTTATGTTTGCGAATGATATTACAATCCTTATGAATTCTTCGATTAGATCATTGAGGGGCCTAAATCGGGTGTTGAAAGAGTATTTCCATTAGAGTGGTCGGACTATTAACAAAAGTAAGAGCAACTTTTATATTTCCAATAGTTGTCCCATAAGTCGGGCATCTACGGTGAGTTGTATTTTGGACATGCAGAAAGGGTTGTTCCCCATGGATTTTCTTCATGCACCCCTATCCCCAACAAAACATCAGATACATGACATCAACCCCTTGGTTAAAAAGATCATTAATAGACTTCTAAACTTTAAAAACAGGTTATTCACTTTGGTGGTAGGATTTTTTTGGTGAACATTGTGTTGTTGGCCACTGTAGTTCATGACCTTTCGTAGATCAACACCCATAAATTTGTGATCAAAAATATTGAAAAAGTGATTGATGGTTTCATATAGGATCCCATGTTCTAGTTCAAGAAGTACTGGGACTCTTTGTGTTGTGAGGTGAGGCCTACTGATGAATTTAGGATCAACGTGGGGAGGCTTGAAGATATGCTTCTCTCTATGAATGAAAAAATATCCTAGGAGGTTCTGCAATAATGAACCATGTGGGGGATCACCATACATGCATCCATCTAGGGGGTTCAGTATTTTTCAGTTGACAAGGATTCTCCCCTATGGTTCATGATTGGCCCACTTTTTAATGCTCTCAATCAATTGACTCATTGGATTATTGGTCAAGGGGATCTCTTTTTATAGAATCATAACTGGGCGGGAGAGATCACTGATTACCCAAGGCGCCCTACTCCAACCATTTATTTTGGGGAAACTTTATATTACCCATATTTTGTCAACATCATTTTGGATACAAATGAAAAATATCAGGTTAACCTCTAAAGCTAGGTTTTGACCCTCATAAGTCTGTCTTTACCAATTAATCTTCGGGCTCGTTCACGACCAAGGCCTATCGTCGAAGCAACAACATACATGACCTAGTGGATATGTGGAATGCATTCCTCTAGTCCATGAATTTACCCTCGAAATAAATATTTCTAAATTTTAGAATCAGGTACAAGGAACATTCCAGTTATTATAATATTAAACATTGTGGTGTCAATACTATTTCCATGCATGTTTGTTTTTAGAGATACAATGAGGAAACAGTGTGTCACCTATTCTTTAAGAGTAAATGGGAGAAAGGGGTTTGATATTAATTTTTTGATTTCACTACGTTATCAAACCGTTCTATGGTCAACCATCCGTTTATTGAACATTGGTTCCATAGTTCAAGATAGGTGGTGTAGAAAGGATGGATTGCACAACTCTGTTGCATACAAGATGTTCGATTTTATTGCAGGTGATGAATAAAGGGGTTTATGATGGGGTGGCCTCATCTGGTCAGTCCATCATCATTAGATCATGAAATATTTTCGTTGGTATGGTAAGGGACCAAGGTAACATGAGGGAGGCCCCATCACAACATCGATTCAAAACAAGGTCCCAGAGTCCCCATCCTAGCAGCGGTTCCTCTACCGGAAACAAGGTGCATTGGACTCCTCTATCTAGGGGCCTGAAGCTTAACTTGAATGGCTCTTATTCCATGGGTTTCATGTGTGGAAGGGTTGCTTTTTCATGATGGAAATGGGTCAGTAATTCTATCCTTTACTGTCTGGATAGTCCCAGGTTCATCCCTCTAGGATATGGTAATGTCCATGATCATGGGGCTCATAGTGTGTTGTCAGTGAAGGTTAAACATTAAAAAGGCTGAAATAGATTCATTGGTTTTCTACAATTCCCTTCATGTTCTATGTGTCACCCCTTTTTTGATTGAGTATACCACCATTAAATGTCGAATCATCCTTGGCAGCAGCACCAAAGTGAGGCACACCTAGTGAGGGGGTAATAGAATCATGGACTACTTGGCTTCGTTGGTCATTTCGGAGTCTAATTGTGTCCTCTTACATAACATTATTATTCTGAAGTTGATGGGGTTCAATCTAATCATATTTTATTTCCTCATCCTCCACCACTTCAGACCCCCCCCAACCACCTTGCTTCCCTGCCCTACTCTTGCAGACTGTGTCTTTTTTTGTACTTTCATTCTTTGAATAAATAAATACATGATGATGACAAAGGGAACATGGGGTTAAATAAATAAAAGTAAACAAATATATTATTAATCAATGTGGTTGAATAAATATGAATTAATTTTTTGAATTTTTTGAAATAATTATTTAACATTGATATGAAATTATTTAATTAATTCTAAAGTATTAAATAATTAATATTATTTAAATAAAATCTAAATAAATAAATTTTATTAAAAAAATTAATTTTGGAGTAAATATGTCATTTAAACTCATTAATTTCTGTAAAATAGTTTTCTTAATTTTACTCATGTTTCAACAACTCAAACATGAGGTGGCATCAAGAAAGAATATTATGGATATATTTTATCAAACTTAATCAAATTAGAAGAAAATATATCACTTTATTTACTAGATATATATTTTTTAACCCCTTATAATTATAAGACGAACCTAGGATTTTTGTTGTACTATATCTTATGAGATACTTTTTTATTGAATGTTATCTCTGTCAAAAAAATCAAATTTCCTCCCTATATACCAAATAACACTCCACATTATGTCTATCATTATGAGGAGAAGATTAAGGCTGTACCAACAATGGTGATCATAATAAGCTCATAAACATTCTAAGATACATCACTCATTTATTGATACTATAACCAACATGAAAAAACACATTCTTCATCACCCAATCTGGAATTTTAAAAGATCATATTTAAGTATATTTTTTAGAATTTTTTCGTTTTTTATTCATTCATGAACATTAATTTATTAAATGGTTATAGGTTTTTCTAATCAATTTTTTTAGATTGTGATAAAAAGGTATTCCCAGATAAATAAATACATTTATTTGTGATAACGTTATATCATATAACAATACTAATAAATAACTATATAATATATCCCAATCATATTATAGAATATTTCCATAAGGAATACATCATTAATAAAAATAGTTATGTGAAATAAAATTATTTTTCAACATTTCCTTTCTAGTTGGACCTTTATATGAGCATTTTATTTATCATAATATAGCTTCTAACTTTTCTCACTAAATACAATGATCTTCTTATTTTTTAAGAGGTTGAAAAAAAATACAGATAATAATAAAATTTAATAATTTAATAATTGTATTTTTCAACCCCATGGATTTTTTAGAGTTGGATATACTATGATTTCATGTAGATAATGCGTCACCTGTGATGGGGAAAAACATTTAAGATCAGTAAAAATCATGGATCATTATACAAGATTGGTGGTTGAAAGACAGATACAGTAATTGGATTAAATAAAAAAATTATGATGATTAGTTATTTTGTGGAGTAATGTTGGATAAAGTATGACATGATTGGAAGGAAATGGAGTACAATAGTAGTATTCCATACACAATGATGTATGTATATCACTTCATGTGATATGGTAACTTTAAAATGATTTATTTTCAATATGTATACTTCTCTCATCAATAATTATATAACATACATTGTAATTTTCATTATAAAGAAGAGTGTGCAAGATAAAGTATATCATAGATGATGAAATAATGATAATATAATGGATAATTTGATATTTTGTGTGGTTAAACACATCTGTAATGAGTCGCCTTATTAGGGGCTGTTAAATTCATAGGGAATTTTAATTTTTGTTCTAAGGGTAGAGGATGTTTTGTTAATTGGGGATTTGATCAAAATTTTGACGGTTACAACATATATAAAATATGCTACAAGATATTTTAGAAGGTATGTTAATTGTTTCAGGTTATTGAGTGAATATTATATTAGGGTTAGAGATACCCCTTTGTTGATTTTGGATATAGGTGGACCATTATGTACTGAAGGGTAAGGTTCATGTCATGATGTTCCTTGATCAGGGGACAAACACACTTTAGATGAGGGATTCATAGCATAGAGTAGTTCTATGCATTTTTAGTATATTGAATGAAAATTAAAAAATGGAGTTGATTCATAAACTAGATGATACATGTTGTGAATGTGACTCATAGGAGTTTTCCTTTTATTGTCCCTGGAGGAAAGATCGGATGAGTCTCAACTCATAGGTCACGTCGTTATAGCCTAGTGTAAGGGGTGTCATGGATGAAGGTGTGAAGGTTTCATGTCACAAGGAATGAAGACTGAACCCTATGGAATTTCACCCCACATAAAAAAGTCACATCACACCCCAACCTAGAGGTTCCACTCCATGATGTTGTTTGGTTGGCCTAAAAACCCTTAGATAAGTGCAGACCCTCTGTAACGTATATAAGATTGTTTTTCCAGCACCCTTTATGGGGGTTTTCAAGCTATGAACTATATATGTCATAACTGGAATTAATTATTTATTAAAAATTAGGAAAGGGCCCCAGATCACGGGGGAAAAAGTTATGTAGATTCAGATCGTCAACCTTTACATTAATGTTACAATCATTCGTTATGGACCCGGGTGAGCAATACAAAGTAATTCCCTCTCTAGGATTCCATTTTCTGACCAAAGCATCTACTGAAAAACTCACCTCCCCCCATTTGTGACCAACATTAATTCCTTTATGTATAAACATCCTTCCATTCTAGATAAAATAAAAACTCCCAGGGGTATTTACCCTACTGCTTAAAAGGTGATCTAATTCATTGGAATCTGACATAATATTCTTGATGTCAATATTGAAGAGTCTACAAAAATAAAAACCATTGGGAAAATATATAGCTTCTAATCCTATTAAATTAAATTTTCCAAAATAAAAAATAAAATAAAATATAATTGAACTATTTTTATATCGAATAGGACCTCTACCTTTCATCTCCCTAAGAACAGAAGATCCATCAACATTCAATTTGAGGCTAGAGCTAGGTGGATTCTATTTTACCCACCTCTCAAATCCACAAGCACCTACCTCTTCCAGATATGTCATGCCACAACTAGGTACCTTGTAAATTTTCTTAATATTTATAGATCCATCATTTTATCATCATCCCCATTTAGAATTTACAACAATAAGGTCACTAGGGAGATTCATTTTGGTCAGTTCCCTCTATCATTCCACATGTTTGATCTACATTTTAGAGCAGTGGTTTTTGAGTGATTTTTTTATGATTCAACGTTGTTTATTCCCTCTAATACCCTTATTATTTTCCCCCTTAATCAACTTGTATTAAAAAAATCTAGGGTTTTGTCACGATTTCATCATAGTATGGTGGATCTAGATGATATGATTCTTAATTTTATCGGCTTGGATAATGTATATTCTAAAAGGATGAACGTACATCATCAATCACTATTTTATTATAATTTGGTATCCTAGTGAATTTTACATATGTTTTTAATTAAATGATATTAAATTGGCGTGAAATTGATATCTTTGTAGTGCATCGATAATTCCCCATGGTACTATGAAGAAAAAAATTATAAAACCCAAAATATGATACTAAATTAATTGAAATTTAGTATAAGGAATGTTCCGGATCAAACCCCCAAAGATTTTGAGTACGTTTCAAATTAATTAAGGAAAAAAATTGGATTTTTTTAATTCATTTGAGAAAAGATACATAGCATTAGTGACGAGTGGGTTGATATTAAATGTGACAAACATGCTAGTTTTAGTGATTTTGGGTTTGTGTGCTTGAGATTTGATTGAAATGCATTTATTCATGTTTGGTGATAGAATTCGGTCAGAAGGGATCCTTGGTCTTGGTTCCCCACCCTAATCCTATGATTTCACCATAGGAATAGTCATGTACTAAATGAAATCCCAAAATTAGGTGACCAAAAACCATTTTTAAACATTGATAAACTATATTGCATAATGTTTATGTGTATATTGGGAAAATTAATTGGTGAAATTAAAAAAACCTCAAAATGCAAGTAGTGGTTATGAATTTTCAGAAAGATAAATAATTCAAATTTATAATCTATTTGCAACAATCCAAAAAACAAATAGAAAATACAAAATAATCCATAGGCATCTCATCCCCCTACAAACACATCACCCAAAACAGAGAAGACTACTCTCTCATGATGAGAGTTATTGACATGGGTTCCTGAGGAAGAATGGAAGTGAAGAGGGGGTTGGATCATTACTCCATCACATACTAGTGTCTCACCTGCTTTTGTTGGTCCCAAAGTCTCTTGGAAGGTTGGATAGAGGCCTCTTTTTATAGCGAAAATCATCATAATGGCTTGAAACATCGCTTTTATTTTTCACATTTCACTGTCATCCTAAAGTTTACTTCGGTTACACACTTTGTAATCCCTCACATTTCCATCCATGTCATTCAAATATGAAAAAATGTTATTTTTTATCTTTTGACTCAAGTCACATCATTAAATCTCAACTCATGATGTTTAATAGTAGTTTACAGTGTGTCTTCATGTCACTAATTTTCCAACATTGGATTTCCTCCCTAATGAAGTCATAAATTTTAATGACATTACACATTGTGTAATATATTTCCTCCTTTTTCTATTTCTGATTAATCTCTAGAAAAATATTGTTTCTTTTTCTCATATTTCTCCACTTTTCATTAATTTTTCATAAATTAGTTATTTCCTTCTAATAATCATAAAACAAATAAATACATTCCGAAGTTGGAAATATTAGTCAACTAAATACATAAATCAAAATCTTAAAATAATCTAAAATATATTCCTGAAATAAACTTTCCAGAAATGATGTTATGGGTGTTAGGTCTCTCACTCATGATTGTTTCTATGGAGTTATATGGACCTTATGGGTGTCATTAATTGAGGATTTAGTGATTGAGAAAATCACGATGAGTTTTTAGAAAATTATGTCCAATTGTTTTAATTTAAATAATTACTTATAAATTGATATAATTATTTTTTGTGTTTTGTGGTTTGGGATAATATCATAAATTTTGGTGCAAGTTGGACAAGGCATGATAGGATTGACCAATGTTTTGGGGATAATTGTGAGGATAGTATCACTATGATCAAGATAAGTATAAGGCCCCAGCCTTAAACCTTACTTAATCTTGAGTTATTACAGGATTACACATTGAGGATATTTTCATGTTTAGAGTTTTAGAGAATTAGATCAGGAAACTTGCATTACATTCCACATTTAAACAAAGTGGTTACATAAAAGATAGTATTCATTCTTCCCATCAATGGAAACATATGTAAAATAAAACATGGATTCTTTCTTGACACATCCTTGACACTATCATCATATCATGTACCTTTCCCTTGACCTGTGAAAAACATTTCAAAAACTTGGGATGAGCATAAAAAGCTCAGTAAGGGTTATAAAAATATGGAAAGGAAACATGAGTTAATATATACATAAGAATGAAATCATAATTTACCCATAACGCATAGGCACTTTAACATACCTCATCAAATCATGGATAAATCATAGACATCATAAGACATAAAAGGTAACTTGAGGCATTCATAACATTCTTACGTAGGGATTAACCATCTTGGTTACGTTTGGAATACCCATCACAGTATATTCCCTAAATCTCTTCAGAGAAACCTTAACGTTTCACTCCTTCGCATTACCCAATGCATTGGAGAGCTATATCGGGCTCACCTGCCCTTAGTTTATCATGGAACCACCCGTCTTCATAATAATGCCCAAGAACCTCAACATAATAGTATCACATAAAACATGCATAAAGGAAACATAACATTTCCACCATTCAATCATAAGATATCAATACAACACATTGATATAAAAACATTATGAAAATCATTTTCAATAACAAAATAAAAGAAAATTAAAACATGGTATTTATTTTTCATTTAAAAAGAAGGTATGGCTTGTAGAGGAAGCCGAAACTCAAATAACGGTCACAACGGCGGAGAAGTCGTTGTCACCGCATAAGTACGACAAAAACATTCCCTTTTTTCGTTTAGTAAAACGCTTCATAAAAAATATTCCTTTTGGAAAAACATAAAAGTCAAAGTGTTTTATACACCGTATAAAAGAAGGTTGTGTATAAAACAAAATATGCCTCAATGAAAGGAGATTGAGACGAAGTCCCATACAAAGACGGTATCCTTGGTTTAAGGAAAAATCAATAACATAATTATGTGTGGGAAATGAATACACCAAATATAAGTGGATATTAAGTGTAAAATAATCAAATTTCATTCACACATATTCAAAGGATTACATATTCAATAACTACATGTTGAACCCAAACAAATCGAGATTGGGTTAAGAAGTTCCCTTGACAGCCTAACGGCGCCACATCAAAATGAATTGATGAGAGATAAAAAGTGTATCTCATCACTTGGACATAAAATTTACATCAATAAGGATATATGAGAATATATCCCAACATAACAATATGTAAATTAAAATTGCCTACAAAATAAGTCTTTTAAAAAAGAGGGTGAAAGGTTCCCTTACTGACTTGGGTATCTTTCAAAACATACACCCCATGAAAGAATGACAATAAATAATTGATGTAAATACTCATAAAAGAAATTATATTACACAAAGAGTAGAATAATGGGCAGTACATACACCACTCAAATGAAAATGTGGCAAATGTAGCATAAATCTCACGGGAATAAAAGTGAGATGAAAAATCCCTTACGAAAACTCGGCAGCCTAACGACGCCACATAAAACTTACAAAAATGGATTGATGAGATCAAATAGGGTATCTCATAATATTAACATAATGTTTATAGAAAGAGGAATGTAAAATAACATCCCCCAACATAACAAATAAGAGCTTAAAAGAAGTGACATAAAGGAGAGTACATAAAAAGAAAGAGAGAGGTTAGATCTCTTACGAAAATTCGGCAGCCTAACGGTGCCACTCAAAACTTCCAGAATGGATTGATGAGAGATAATAGGGTCTCTAATCACATGAAAATAAAAATTACAGTAAGATTAATATAAAATAACATCCCAATCATAATAAAGATGAGCTTAAAAGGAATAAAAGAGTGTACTTAAAAAGAAAGAGAGGTGTAGGATCCCTTACCTCAAGTCCAACTTGTCTTGTTTGTTTCTTTATATTCCTGAATAATAAACATTGGTCAATTAATAATTTCCTAAGTACCTAATTTAGAGATTATTATTCAGTTAATATCACATATTATAATGTTATAATAGTTGTTTAATAATGATAGTTAATATCAGACGTTTTTGCCGATGTTTGGTACATGAGTCAAAAATGAAATTGTTTAAAAAAATATTGCCCATGTAGTTATAAGTAAATAATTTACAGAATATTATTAATGATTAAAATATCATATATATCCAGTATATATTAATTTCATACTATTCCATATCATTTGGAGATAAAAAACGAAAAGCACCGTTCATGGAGACCGTAGGCCGTACGTACGCATAACGCTACTTTCATTTTTTTTCATATTAATGGAATTAAAACAAAATGAGAGATAAATATATATTTTATAATTCCAGAATGATATCCATAATTTTGATGTAATATATTACATATATATCCATTATATATATTTACTTATATTATTACATAACATTTTGAGATAAGAAATGAAATGTACCGTTCATGGAGACGGTAAGCCCTACGTACGCATGAACGCTACTTCCATTTTTATTTCATATTTAATGGAATTAAAACCTAATGATACATAATAGTATTTTAATTAAAGTATGGTATCATATATAATATCATTAAATATATCCTTTCTACGTACCACATATGGTATTAACGAATCAAATCACTTTGAGGGGGCGGTAGTCCTCACTTCCTTAAATGAAGATATCGCATTTACCCATAATGGAAACCATAAAGGTATGCCCAAAATGAAAAATAAAGAATCTTAAGAAAAACATAAACATATTATATATCATATATAAATATAGTGTCATCTTAATGTCCACCTTTGAAGTTGTTAAAATAATGTTGAACAATTATCGTTTCGGGAGGCCGAAATTCACCATTAACGAAAAGAGTATGTTCTTTAACCATTATATGTAGGTGTGTGAAAGTGTAGATCTAATACTTCTTATAAAAACATCCTAGTATATTTATGATAATGTATTTGTTACAAAAGAAATGAATAAAAAGAGTTTAGGGGGTTGTAGAAGCAAAATAAATCAAAAGGACTCAAGTGAAGACATTACCTTAAACTCAGGCAACTCCCTTTGGTTTGAGCTCAAAGGCTTCCTTGGGAAGGCTTCTGCCCAATGTGAGGCTTCAAGGAGTAATAGAGGAAAGTGGAGAGAAAAAATGGGCAGAGGTTGGCAGATCCAAAGGCTTTGGGAGTGTGGGTAAGGAGGTAGGGGTGGGGGCCTTTTATAAGAGGAGAGGAGGGGCACTCTAGTAAAGTTACAAAATGTTACATTATTTTCAAAAGAGTTTCGGATTTTAAAGTTCCCAAATTGATGTATTTCGAGTCTAAGGTGATTAGGTTTCTAAATACACTCATCCAATAGGTTTTGGACACGTGTAGGTCTTAGATATTACATTATCTTTCCATTTTATTTAAATCGTTAAATAATGAAGTCATCGCTGCATCATCATGATGTCATAGATAATTTAATTTATTTAATGTATAAAAATTATAAAACAAATACTATGTTGTAGGAAATATTTTTAGCTTTACAATTAATATTTATAGTCAAACATATGATTTGTATAACCCCATGTAAAAGTTTTTTTATTAAAACATTTCATGTTTGTCTCATTTTTACTTTAACTTTAAATAAAAAGATATTAATGCCATTTTCCAACCAAAGTGGATTCATGGGGTCCCCAAGTTGACCCATGGGTTTTCTTGGTAGGCCACAACACATCCAACGAGGTTAGGACATGTGTCAAGTTCATTTCATATTATTAAAACATTATTTTTACGTTAAACTACACTAATTACCTCTAATTACGATTAAAAACATAATAAGTTACTATTCACCAAAAAATTATTTTTATATCATTGAACCACATTTTACTTCTTAATGAAAACCATGTATGTCAGACTTTTGAAATTCAAAACACAAAGATGGCAAATTTTCATTTAAACGGAAAAATCAGTTTTTATAAGTACCACATAGTGGTTTCACTATTCATCCAAAATTGAAGTTTTTCAGAAAAATCCCAAAAATTCACCATAAGATATATTTGATATTCTGAATTCAAAAATGAAGTCTATTTTACAAAATTTAAAACATATAAGTCACATTAATTAATTTAATAATTAATTCCTGCTGTCAGAGCAAATAGCGTGTTTTTATGAAACAATAAGTATCAAAAGAGTGACACTAGTTTAAGTCTGATTTCAAAGTGAAATTAATTCCAACAACCACTAATAGATTTAATGGTAAAAATATATTCTAATTTAACTTTAAAACCAATTCAAAAGATAATATAATCATATAAATAAATTAGATTAAAAAGAGGTTTTGAATTAAAATACAACATTTTACACTATTCATTAAAAAAGAACTTTATCGGAAAGATACCAAAAATTTACACAAAGTAAATTTTGATGTCCCGATTCTTAAGAAGAGTTTTATTAGGTCCAATAGAATGTATAGGAGTGAACAAAACTATATTTAATGACGGTTCTCCATCAAAAGGCGATAAGTGAACCTTTAGTGAAAACCAGGGCATATACGCCTAAAATTGAATTTTTTCCGTATTTTAAGCCTTTATCTTTTATTGGATAAATGTAAAAACATTTAAAAAAATATATAATCATATTTTAGTTATTTCTATCCATTCTCGTCAATACAACGGCTACATGTTAACTACAATTTAAAATAATATTATTTTTTTAATAGAGTGCAACGTAAGATTTCAAAGAAACTCGTTGTTGCGTGTTGGGTACGCCATCGAGCATAGCGTCCCCTTTAAAGTAATTTTAATATTTTATTCACAAATATGGATAAATATGAAAATGTCATATTCTTTATTTACCTTGGGTGTTACATCCTTCCCCCCTTTTGGGAATTTCGTCCTCGCAATTTTTTAAAATTGAGCTTGGAAACATCCTTGAAAGTCCCACATCGGAACAAGAGTCGGTAAAACAATCACTTTAAAATAAATAACGATAAGTACAAAGGTCACCCGAGTTAACCCATACTAGGATTCAATGTAGAAAAATATGGACATGGAGGAGAAAACATAGGGTCATGTTCTGATGGAGAGTGATAGAAAACATGTTTAGGAGAAAGTTAACAATAAGAAAATCACAAACTTGTGATGGGTTAAACGGCGTTGGGTTCCCCAGTAGGAAAAGTTAATAGACAACATTTTTTCTTTAAGTTACTTTTTATTGAGGAATTTGTTCATGAGCTTAAATAAAACATAAGTAAACATACTTACTTGTCATGTTGACTTCCAACTTTTACTAGATTCCTTAATCAAACTCATATTTTTTTCCAAAAGACGAGTATTTAGGGAGACTTGTTCGCATTAAGATAACTATAATCAACTTCTAGAGAACCACCTAATCCACAAAAGAGAACTATATACATCCCATGTCTTTAGGCTTTAACAAAAACCAAAACCAGAAAGGTTAGTACATGGTCATAGAATCCAAAAAAGGATAACCCTTTATAAAAAGAAAATCTATTATTAATCTCAAAATTTGTCCAAAAAAACCCAAAGTTCAACGAGGACCATTCGATAACCAATTTGTCCATAAAATTCTTCAAAGTAAACCAATCTAAGATTGAAACCCAAATATTTGAAAGATTTAGTCACATATACTTCCATGTTAAATCGTAACATTTATCTCCAAACAACATCAGTTGCTCCTATAGTCTCGAATTGAAAGGTAATTAACCTAATCACATATCCTCCATGATAGGTTAATCATTTTCATAAATAACCCAAAATCAACTTACTCTTAATTCATAAAATCATCTAACTAAAAAAAATCAGTCAAACTAACCAGGGAATTCACGTAGTACATTGGTAGGTGATAAATACCAGTTGCACTTTGGTTGTGGGTTCGATTCCCATAGCTTTGTCCGACGCGACGGGTTGTCACACGGTCTGCGTGTTGTCCTTTTTCCAAAACTATATAATTCTTAAATCATTCCCCAAAAAGAGATAAAATCATCAAAAATGATCATAACATATTTTAACCTCAAGTTTATCTCATGCCTTTCATTTTCCAGCATATCATATAATAACCCATAATTACCTCAAAAGTAAGGATCATATAAACCCTAATGGTTACCTTTATAATTATTACCTGAACTTCCACATCGATTGTCATACATGATGCATTATAGAACATACCAAGGTTCAAGTTGTTGATCGTGACTCCTTGATAGTTGGTTTAGAACAACCACGAGTTTCCTCATTGAATACCCCATTTCATCCCATCTCTTAATCAGAGAACCACCATAGTTTCCTTCAAACCAATTGTCACTTTGGTGCCTGCTAGATCCATCCATTTACTAAAACCAAAAAGGTCAGTGTCAGTATATCAACAAAACCATCATGTACTAATGAGTAAGATAAACACTAAGATATACTTACTCATTCACTTTATCTAAAACTAGGACTCTTTCTGAAATCCTAACCATTATGGTAATGTCACTTATGCTTAAAGAATACCCTAACCTCTAAAGTTATCTAAAGCGACCTTTGATACCAACTATAAGGTCCTAGCCTTAAACCTTACTTAATCTTGAGTTATTACAAGATTACACATTGAGGATCTTTTCAGGATTAGAGTTTTAGAGAATTAGATCATGAAACTTGCATTACATTCCACATTTAAACAAAGTGGTTACTTACAAGACAATATTCATTCTTCCCATCAATGGAAACATATGTAAAATAAAACACAGATTCTTTCTTGACACATCCTTGACACTATCATCACATCATGTACCTTTCCCTTGACCTGTGAAAAACATTTCAAAAACATGGGATGAACATAAAAAGCTCAGTGAGGGTTATAAAAATATGGAAAGGAAACATGAGTTCATATATACATAATAATGAAATCATACATTACCCATAAAGCATAGGCACTTTAACATACCTCATAAAATCATGAATAAATCATAGAAATCATAATACATAAAAGGTAACTTTAGGCATTCATAACATTCTTACGTAGGGAGTAACCCTCTTGGTTACGTTTGGAATAGCCATCACAGTATATTCCCTAAATCTCTTCGGAGAAACCTTAACATTTCACTCCTTCACGTTACCCAATGCGTTGGAGAGCTATATCGGGCTCATCCTCCCTTAGTTTATCACGGAACCACCCGTCTTCGTAATAATGCCCAAGAACCTCAACATAATCGTATCATATAAAACATACATAAAGGAAACATACAATTTCCACCTTTCAATCACAAGATATCAATACAACACATTGATATAAAAACATTATGAAAACCATTTTAAATACCAAAATAAAAGAAAATTAAAACATGGTATTTATTTTTCTTTTAAAAAGAAGGTATGTCTTGTAGAGGAAGCCGAAACTCAAATAACGGTCACGGTGGCGGAGAAGTCATTGTCGCCGCATACGTACGACAAAAACATTCCCTTTTGTCGTTTAGTAAAAAGCTTCATAAAAAATATTCCTTTTGGATAAATGTAAAATTAAAACGGTATTATACACCGTATAAAAGAAGGTTGTGTATAAAACAAAATATGCCTCAATGAAAGGATATTGAGACAAAGTCCCATACAAAGACGGTATCCTTGGTTTAAGGAAAAATCAATTACATAATTATGTGTGAAAAACTAATACACCAAATATAAGTGGATATTAAGTGTAAAATAATCAAAGGTCATTCACACATATTCAAAGGATGACATATTCAATAACTACATGTTGAACCCAAAGAAATCGAGATTGGGTTAAGAAGTTCCCTTGACAGCTTAACGGCGCCACATCAAAATGAGTTGATGAGAGATAAAAAGTGTATCTCATCACTTGGACATAAAATTTACATGAATAAGGATATATGAGAACATATCCCAAAATAACAATATGTAAATTAAAAGTCCCAACAAAAGAAGTCTTTTAAAAAAGAGGGTGAAAGGTTCCCTTACCGACTTGGGTATCTTTCAAAACATACACCCCATGAAAGAAGGACAATAAATCATTGATGTAAATAATCATAAACGAAAGTATATTACACAAAGAGTAGAATAATGGGAAGTACATACACCACTCAAAGGAAATTTTGGCAAATGTAGCATAAATCTCACGGGAATAAAAGTGAGATGAAAAATCCCTTACGAAAACTCGGCAGCCTAATGGCGCCACATAAAACTTACAAAAATGTATTGATGAGATCAAATAGGATATATCATCATATTAACTTAATGTTTATAGAAATAGTAATATAAAATAACATCCCCCAACATAACAAATAGAAGCTTAAAAGTAGCGACATAAAGGAGAGTACTTAAAAAGAAAGAGAGAGGTTAGATCTCTTACGAAAATTCGGCAGCCTAACGACGCCACTCAAAACTTCCGAAATAGATTGATGAGAGAGAATAGGGTCTCTCATCACATGAACATAAAAATTACAGTATGATTAATATAAAAGAACATCCCAATCATAATAAAGATGAGCCTAAAATGAATAAAAGAGTGTACTTAAAAAGGAAGAGAGGTGTAGGATCCCTTACCTCAAGTCCAACTTGTCTTGTTCGTTTCTTTATATTCCTAAATAATAAACTTTGGTCAATTAATAATTGCCTAAGTACCTCCTTTAGATATTATTATTCAGTTCATATCACATATTATAATGGTATAATAATTGTTTAATAATGTTAGTTCATATCAGACGTTTTTGCTGATGTTTGGTACCTGAGTCAAAAATGAACTTGTTTGAAAAAAGATTGTCCATGTAGTTATAAGTAAATAATTTCCAGAATAGTATTAATGATTAAAATATCATATATATCCAGTAAATATTCATTTCATACTATTACATATCATTTGGAAATAAAAAATGAAAAGCACCGCTCATGGAGACGGTAGGTCGTACGTACGCATGAACGCTACTTTCAATTTTTTGTCATATTAATGGAATTAAAACAAAATGAGAGAGATATATATATGTTATAATTCCAGAATGATATCCATAATTTTGATGTAATATATTACATATATATCCATTATATATATGTACTTATAATATTACATAACATTTTGAGATAAGAAATGAAATGTACCATTCATGGAGACGGTAAGTCGTACGTACGCATGAACGCTACTTCCATTTCTATTTCATATTTAATGTAATTAAAACATAATGATACATAATAGTATTTTAATTCCAGTATGGTATCATATATAATATCATTAAATATATCATTTATACGTACCACATATGGTATTAACGAATCAAATCACTTTGAGGGGGCGGTAGTCCACACTTCCTTAAATGAAGATATTGCGTTTACCCATAATGGAAACCATAAAGGTATTCCCAAAATGAAAAAATACAGAAGATTAAGGAAAATATAAACATATTATATATCATATATAAATATAGTGTCATCTTAATGGCCACCTTTGAAGGTGTTAAAAGAATGTTGAACAATCATCGTTTCGGGACGCCGAAATTCGTCATCCACGGAAACAGTATGTTCTTTAACCATTAGATGTAGGTGTGTGAAAGTGTAGCTCGAATCCTTCTTATAACAACTTCCTATTATATTGATGATACTGTATTTGTTACAAAAGAAATGAATAAAAAGAGTTTATGGGGTTGGAGAAGCAAAATAAAACAAAAGGACTCAAGTGAAGACATTACCTTAAAATCAGGAAACTCACTTTGGTTTGAGCTCAAAGGCTTCCTTGGGAAGACTTCTGCCCAAAGTGAGGGTTCAAGGTGTAATAGAGGGAAGTGGAGATAAAAAATGGGAAGAGGTGGGCCGAGACAAAGGCTTTGGGAGTGTGGGTAAGGAGGTAGGGGTGGGGTCCTTTTATAAGAGGAGAGGAGGGACACTCTTGTAAAGTTACAAAATGTTACTTTATTTTCAAAAGAGTTTCGGATTTTAAAGGTAACACATTGATGTATTTCGAGGCTAAGGTGATAAGGGTTCTAAATCCACTCATCCAATAGGTTTTGGACATGTTTAGGTCTTAGATATTACATTATCATTCCATTTTATTTAAATCGTTAAATAATGAGGTCATCGCTGCATCATCATGATGTCATAGATAATTTAATTTATATAATGTATAAAAATTATAAACAAACTTCTATGATTTATGAAATCTCTTTAGATTTCCAATTAATATTTATAGTCAAAAATCTGATTTGTATAACCCCATGTAAAAATTGTTTTAGTAAAACACTTCATGTTTGTCTCATTTTTACTTTAACTTTAAATAAAAAGATATTAATGTCATTTTCCAACCAAAGTGGCTTCATGGGGTCCCCAAGTTGACCCATGGGTTGTCTTGGTCGGCCATGACACATCCAATGATGTTAGGACATGTGTAAAGTTCATTTCATATTATTAAAACATTATTTTTACCTTAAACTACACTAATTACCTCTAATCGCGATTAAAAACTTAATAAGTTACTATTCACCAAAAAATTATTTTTATCCCATTGAACCACATTTTACTTCTTAATGACAACCATGTATGTTAAATTTTTTAAATTCAAAACACAAAGATGGAAAAATTTCATTTAAACGGAAAAATCAGTTTTTATAAGTACCACTTAGTGGTTTCACTATTCATCAAAAATTGACGTTTTTCAGAAAAATCCCAAAAATTCACCCTAAGCTATATTTGATATTCCGAATTCAAAAATGAAGTCTATTTTACAAAATTCAAAACATATAAGTCAAATTAATTAATTTAATAATTAATTCCCGTTGTCATATCAAATAGCGTGTTTTTATGAAACAATAAGTATCAAAAGATTGACACAAGTTTAAGTCTGATTTCAAAGTGAAATTAATTCCAACGAACACAATTATATTTAATGGTAAAAATATATTCTAATTTCACTTTAAATCCAATTAAAAAGATAATCTAATCATATAAATAAATTATATTAAAAAGAGTTTTTTAATTAAAATACAACATTTTACACTATTCATTAAAAAAATGAACTTTATCGGAAAGATACCAAAAATTTACACAAAGTAAATTTTGATGTCCCGATTCATAAGAAGAGTTTTATTAGGTCCAATAGAATGTATAAGAGTGAACAAAACTATATTTAATGATGGTTCTCCATCAAATTGCGATAAGTGAACCTTCAGTGAAAACCAGGGCATATACGCCTAAAATTGAATTCTTTCCGTATTTTAAGCCTTTATATTTTATTGGATAAATGTAAAAACATTTAAAAACATATATAATCATATTTTAGTTATTTATATCCATTACCACCAATAAAACGGCTACATGTTAACTACCATTTAAAATAATATTATTTTATTATTAGAGTGCAACGTAAGATTCCCAAGAAACTCATTGTTGCGTGTTGGGTAGGCCATCGAGCATAGCGTCCCCTTTAAAGTAATTTTCATATTTTATTCACAAATATGGATAAATATGAAAATTTCATATTCTTTATTTACATGGGGGGTTACAATAAGTGGTCTATTTAATACAAACCCATATTCTTTTTTGTGCATGATTGTTCCTTATAGCATGTTTTATACAACAGAGTAAAGGTATTTGGACTAATAGATCCCTAGATAAAGACATAGGATATCATGGAGCATCCTAGAGATGAAATATGTTCTCCTAATCACTTTGGGAGACATGTGATTCCCCAGATACTATGACACCATGGGGAAAAGGTGTCGATCGAGTTGGAAAAAGACCTTAGGTGGGCCTCAATATGAAAGACCAGGATTAGGTAGCCTATGTTGGTTTCTTGGGGTTAATTGGGTTAGTATGGAAGGTCTAGAGCTAAATGTGTTAGTTAAGATAGTTTTATGTCTCACACATGAAAAGTAACACCCTATTAAGGTTGGATTAGAACCATGGAATTTTTATAGAGTTGGATAAGTCCAACATGGATTGATGTGATGTTTTGGGGAGGGTTTTCTCATAAAATTAGGCATGATATATCTCTTAAGGGATATGTGATGTGGAAAAAGTGTAGGTCATGGGAATTGTTTGGAGGACTCAACATCATTATGAAGAGTGGTAAAGAGAGAGATATCATAGGTAGTACTTTGTTAGTAGGACTAGGTTGTGATGCGACAACTAGAACAGGATGGGATAAATCACTTGATATTGGTAGAAATTAGAGAACAGAGGTTTGGTGAACACCATGGGGTATTAGAAAAAGTTTAGTGTCAAGGAGTATAGATTATGATATAGTTAACGAGATTATACTAAAAGGATATAAGGATTATATGACGTTTTTTAAGGTATGGGGATATGTTTTGAGTTTATATAACCCTAGTGATGAACCAATGAGCTTGTAGGATGAATTTTGTACCTTTATTATTATTAAAAGAATGTGTTTACTTTTGTAAATCTAGATGATAGGACAAGATGGATTGATACTACCATGAGTTACAGGCTAGTGGTATGGATATGGTTCGTAATGCATCTAACTGTTGATGGATAATCCCCTTTGGAATAGGGGATGGATCTGGTGATGAATTTTATCCTACTAGAGAATCATTTTGTTTATACCATATAGTGTGACCTACCATGCATCAGAGGTTTTGTGGTTGGGTTCTATTTAGTATTCCCTTCCCTATGAAGGAATGGGTCAGTATTTATTTAGTGTTCCCTTCCTTGATAGGGAATGGATTGGGAATTTTAAGTGTGCCCTTCCCTAATAGATAATGTGTTTGGATATATCTAGTACACCCTTCTCTAAGAGTGGATAGGATAGGATCTATACAATGCTCCCTTTACCATGGGAGATATGGTTCGGTACAATCAGTGAGGGATTCCATGTGGTGTATTGGATTGGGTACTATGATGAGTGATCTACCATTACTATTTGGGTATGGGTTGGGACTTCGGGAATGAGATGACTAGTTTTTACATAAGATAAAGCAGATTTGATATGGTTACATGGTGTCATGATTATCGCATGAATACATGGCATGGATGTTTATTTTATATATTTATTTTCCTTTTAAATATATAAGTATATAGTGAAATATATTAGGATATTTTGGTGAGACACTATTTAGCTATATTTCTCACACCCACGCGGTCACTTCATGCATATGAAAACCTTGTGACTTCTTTACACGTTTAAGCACATGATGTGCTACAAATAAAACCGGGGAAGCTCAATAGTATTATATATTATAATTGACGAAACACTTAGGGATGTAATTATCCCCTCTTGTGTATTTTTAATCTTTAATTTATTGTGAAATTTAGACCATCTCAATTTTAGATTAGTTGAAGTGGTGTTGTGTGATTCCACATTTGACTTGATTTAATATCTATTTGTTTTAATTATTATGTGTACTCTGATTATTCATTTAGGATGATTTTAGTTATTTTCAATATTTAATTTCCTCTAATTTGAGTTCATAGTCTCCTTAATGTGTGGTTTAGGCCCTCACTACTAGTCGATAGACTCTAGTATATAGGAAGGTGCACCTGAGATTATGTGGAAGCACTAGTTGTGACATTAATAAGTAGACCCAAAACAGGGTGTTAAAAGTGTAATTAAAGATTATTTTCTTTCATTTTACTATTTATTATTTGGTATATATTTAATAGGGATGTGTTTTACCATGTGATGGATGTCGTACCGGTGTTTCATGGAATCCTTTCCTGTGGTAATTCCCAATTAACAAGGTTTGAATATTTTTTGATTGGGTTTCAATATTATGGTTGATATATTTCATTAAATATTATGTGTTTTTTAGATATTATTCATTATGGTTTTGTATCGTATCCTATATTAGAAATATGCACATGTACACGAATCACATTTTTCATATATGATTCTAACCAAAAAAAAATTAAATTGTGTGTGATTAAGTCCACAAATGAAAGGGGGTTCAATTTTTTAAAGTGTGACCAACAACTTATATAGTGTTTTCCAGTATAAATTATTGGTGATATTCAATTAAACTAATATATGATATTTTTTATTTCAATTCATATTGATATTATAAAAATAAATTCACTGGTGAAAACTATATATTACCTTCATGTAAGGGATTTATAGTGACCCCTAGTGGGTCATTGTGGGCATTGGGTGCCTTGGAAATAATCTAATAATGGGAATGTATTTTCTTTAGGACATTGATTCCTCAGTTTTAAAAACATTAGTTAGTTAAGTTTGACATGTAGGATCAGTTTTATTCATAGACTTTTGGATACTAATACCAGTTTTTGGAAAATAGGATGGCTAGATCATGGATAGAAGAATATGATTGGAAAAGATACTTGGGTGGTTGGTGATCGTGCAGTTATCCTCAACATTAATGAGATACCATAGGCTTGTCAGTAAGAATAACATATAGTGATATTGGTTGGAAAATATTGACATGATAGAGGATCATGGTTTGGTTTTTATGAATGTGTCCCAATGTTTGATAAGACCTAATACATTAGATCATGAGTTGGGATATAAGGTTGGATAGTATGGAAGAGTAGACCTATTGTTTTTAGATTAGATAAACATAGATAGTGTATGAGAACCTATTCAAGGTTTATTTCTAGGTTTAATATTATATAGAAAAATATTATGGGGGTTTTTATAGATTCTCAAGGAAATACATCAATCCATGGGTACAATAGGTCACTGGTTATACATGGTTTCTATTGTGTTTTTGGATTGGTGATAAGTCATGTTCTTGTCTAGGACAAATGGATTTTATAGAATGCATGTGGGTGTGGTTTCTAAACATTACGTTTCAAGTGTATAGATGTTTATATAAAATGGATGGTCATATCTTGGGTGGATCAAATTACTATGGTATGGTTGATCAAATATTGTTCCTTGATAAGAGTTTTAAGGATATAATAGCATGGATAGGGAAGAGTGACATATTTATGATGATGGTGGACCAGTCTAACTTCAAAATAAAGAATCTACATAAGGTAATCCATGTTATAGGGAGTGAACCATTTCCTTTTAGTAGTAGTGAGCCTATTTTTTGATCGAGTTTGACAAATTTTGAGGGTAAATTTCATGGTTATCTATGAATTGGGTGGAAAATGGTATTTCAAATTACTACATCACTATTGGGGATAATTCCACATATAGTCATTTCATTCGGTAATGGATAGTACATGGGTCTGGGGGATTGATTGTTTGGTTCAAAAAAGTTGTAATAAGGATACTCCAATGGTGGGAGGGATCTTATTGGTCATGTTTATAATGCCCTCATGATGGATGGTTTGTGCATGTAGTGAAATATTTTAGTGGACGGTCGAGATGAAACCATGATACAGGGGTGAAATAAGACCATGCCTTTATATAGTCCCTTAATAATCACCATATTTGGAATATAAATTCATTACATGAAGAATTTAATATACTAGCATCATGATTAGGATGTTATTCAACATGATCCAAGAGTTAGTCAGATCAAATGTGAAATTTTGTTTCTGGAAGGATTATGATAAATGGTGTGGGTGGTTGAATACCCAACCATGTAATTACACCGGATGTCAATTTTGTTATCAGTTTGGTATTTGGAAGATACTAAAATGGCTCTAGGGACTAAAGAATTTGGATTTAGAGATGGATAGTGCGTTGAGGGTTCCAACTGAGAATTTTTTAGGGAATGCAGAGGAGGACCCAATGGTATTTTTATGGGATTAGGAGTAGTGATATGAAAACTATATCTATTATGTCAATCGACTGTTATGATTTTATTTTTTGAATGTGATTACTGTATTGGGTAACACCATGACATGAAATCAGCCTTTTTAAGAAAGTCGTTATAGTGGGGGAACCATAATCCATGGGTGAATTGGTGTACAGTGATTGTGTTTCTCAGGATATATTGTTTTGGTTGACAACTATCTTGATGTTCATCATGGTGGAAACTAGTAGCTTTTCTTTTGGTGAATAGTGTGTATCGGTGTTTAGAGTTTCATTGTAGATACTCATTATGAATTCAGTGATAGGATGTAGTGAGAGAGTATAAAATTTATAATTGAGGTGAATTAGGATTAATTATTGTAGTTCCACTCTAACTTCTTGAGTATTATAAGTGTTATATTGGGGATTTTGTAACATCCCTGGTCAATATAGGATGTGAAATTCAATGTTTTTTTCAAATAAGGTAAATTTTTTTGAATTAGTAATACGATGGAAATTAATTGGGTTTTATCATTTTTATAACATTTTACTGGATTTTTTAAAAGTTCCAATAATTTGTTTTGTGCTCGAGGAAAAATTAGATTGGTGTTGAGTCAACACATATTTTTTAATTTTAGCTAAAATTGGTCCATTGCACTGTGAACCATGAGTATCACACCAAAATGAGTGTCTATTTTGTAACACACTATGTTTTTATAAAATATTTTCTTAATAAATTTGATTTCTTCTTTATTTGTGTTACAGGAAACATTGAGTTTTAAAAAACCACAAAATACTATTAAAAATATTATTAAAAAATTAGTGTTATAAACTTGTCATTAAGAATGAAAGAATTAATGTGAATAACAACATTTTAAAAATTGATTATACATGTTTTATACAAATAAAACACATAGATAAAAAATGATAATTTTTTATTAAAGTCTTTATATGTTTAAAAAAGATTACATTCACAAAAAAAAGTTAGTATTTTTTGTGAAAAAATAATAAAAGTTTTTTTTTGAATTTTGGAAAATTTATTTCAAAAAATAATAATTCACTTTTTGAAAAAACAATTCAAACTTATCGTTGATTTAGTATTTTATAATTTTCTATAAAGATTAATTTTTTAATGAATAGTAAAAAATAAAAATGATTATTGAAACTGCATTTTTTGTTAAAAGAATTTATGAGATCTATATAATTTTATTGTGGGTTTCAAAGTAAAATTAGTTCAATTATATATTTATTGTTCTAAATTAGTTCATTGGATTCAATTTTATGTCGAATTTTTATTTTAAATATTTCTATTCTTCTAAAACTTTTCTATTTAGATAACTTATTTCTCATCACATATCCATGTTTAATTTTAAATTAAAATCTTCCACTTATGTGAATTTAAATTGGAAGAATTTATTTCATTTTTTTAATCAAAAAATTAATATTATATAATTTGGGTAACTTAAGTTTTTGTCCAAAATGAATAGTAAAAATAGTAAAATTTAATTACAGATATTTATGTTAAAACAGTTTTACTAGGGGTTAAGCTAAAACAATAAGGGGTAAAATGACCTAATCACTTTTCCAAATCACGTTTTATAAACATATATTGACCTTTTCTCATATAAGGTTCTATAATGATCCATTTTGGATTAAATTTTCATTTTTTAATTTTGGGTAAACTTTTTTCTTTTCAAAAATTCTATGTGTTCCCTCCCCCTACTTATAAAAGGGAACCTCATCTTATCTTATCAATACAATTATTGATCATATTGGTTCATAAAATACATTCCAAATATTTTATTTCATTCCCCCTTATATCCTATAATCCTTTTCTGATCATTAATTTAACATATTAAGGATTTTGGTTCAAAGCTAATGAGGTTATCTAAAGAAGAGGTATTTTTCTTAGCCGATAATTTCTATATTATTTATTCTAACAACTTCTTAAAATATTCTTAAATTATATTTATAAAATAACATAATTTTTTCCTATATACTAATATATTATTCGGTTAATTTCATAACCTATATTTACCTCTTTTTCCGTTAAAAAATAAACAAAACTCTCGATCATGTGTATGCTGAACTACCACCTCACGAAACTATTTAATTCGTTTTCAATCACTAAAACAGAAGGATGGATATAAAGATTTATTTAAATTATATCTAAGACATTTTTAACATTATTATAACTATATAAATATGATACAACATATACTGTAATAATTTCCATTCTATGGGAGTCTAATGATGCCGCTCATGCATACATGGGACTACCGCCTCATAAAATAATGTGAATCATTTCACATATGCACTTTAAATGGAAGATAATAAGGATAAATTTAATAAATATATTATATATATATTTATATATTAAATCCCCAAAATTATATAAATTTTAATTATTATTTACCTTTCCTTCATTCCATCCATCAGGAAAATGGAAAGAAAATTCATGCATACATACAACCTACCGTCTCCAAGAATTGTGTAATTCATTTTCGATATTTAAACTTTATAGATTAATATAAATTAATATATAATTAATATATAAGATATTTATATCATGATTAATTTTTATACTCTATTTTTCTCGTATGAATTTTAAATATTTTATGAAATAGTTTTGGAACCAAGCGCTAAGACAATGTGACATTTTGAGGCCTCGTGATCTCATAGTTAATTTTCTAAAAAATATTAATTATATTAATATCATTTGTTTATTTTTTTCATAAATAATAGAATATATCTTTAATAGAGTCTCAAATTGAAAATCTAATCCCATGGTTGAATCCAGAGTGTGGGGTTTACCCTATGCATGACCAAAGTCAAGTGGGCACCGGATGTCTGATTGAGGAAGTCATTGGTGAGTGAGTTTAATTAAAAAAATTATTTATTTGTTGCATAAAAAGACCTAATTAAATCCTCTATAAATACAATATTATGAGTATTTTTTTAGGGTTATCTTTATTAACCTTTTTATATCGGATATTTGGAGGATATCTTTCTTTGTTGGTGGATCATCATAAAACATAAAATGATGACTAGATTGAGGTAGATCAAGAGATAGTGAAACTAGAAAATCCTTACCATCATTAGAAAACAAGTTATTCACCAAAAATCAATCCATGATCATGTTTGGGCTCATAAATTTTGTCTTCCTACCTCTATATTAAAATTTTAAATCATGTATTTGATATGATTATATCTTGTTGGTGATTTCAGGCATCTCACATGTGTCTTATTGCCGATTATTTTGTTAATACAACAAATATCTCATGTTTCACATGTTATTAGAACTTTATTACATGATTTATAATAATTGAAAAATAAATATTGGCCGATTATTGATTAAATTTTTGTTTGTCTTCCATCCACCCTCTTTTCTTCACGTCTATTATTGTTGTCCTATGAGGTCATGGTTTGACATTATTGGGAGGGTTCAATCATGATCCAACCCATGTATTAACAGTATATTCATGTGCACTAAATGAAATGATGATTTGGGGATAGATTGATATTGATCATAGATTTGAGGTCGTACTTAATGGATCCATGATTCGAAGAGGATACATGATCCAATGGTGGTGATTGTTGGGAAACACGCAGAGTAGTGGGCTTTGAGGGAATCACTAGATTATGATTTCTGGCCATTGCAGGGGAAAAACTGATCAGCTAAGAATTTCACCACCAATATTAGGTGGTTGAAATCTGTGAATCCTGGGAGAAGTGGTAGATATGGTCCCCCAATGAAGAACTATTTTTTTTGTAGAAACTGCGACTACACTTCCTATAGTATGGAACAACACGATTCGTGTTTTTCAGATATCTGAGGTGACTAGGGTTTCATCCAAAGATAAATATAGAACTCCATGTAGGTAGACCTATATTCTATGTTATACTCCCATGGTGTAAATTCCATGTTCCAACATCACACACCACAGACCCCATGCGGGATAACACACCATGTGCTTCGGGAGTACATGGGCATGTGTCTCCACCTAGGCACGTCCAAGTATACAGAATGACTAGATAGACATGGGCACAACCAGGAGAGAATGAGAATGTTCCAATACACAGGAAAAAATAGTTATATAGAACACCTTGATGGATACATAAATTTCAACAAACATCCAACAAATCCTAGAGTGGCTGATGCATGTAGTTAGGGCCCTATACCAACCGTGTACATTCACATGGCCACTGAACCGTGTACATAATAGAACACAGATAAGAAACTGAGTGGTAATACACACTGTGTGGGCCCCATATAGGTTATATACCCCACTATTTGAGTAACTTCTACCTCTTGTATCTCCTTTGATTAGAATAGGATCTTGGCCCACAAGTAGCCTATCATGAGTAATTTCCCCCATTTAACGTGATGGTCAACTTCATAGTGTATTTTGATATACAATTCAAGATTTTCTAAGAATAATTCTTTTCCATGAGATGCTTGATTATGGTAGTGATTAGGTAGGATCATCGAGTATTTCATCAATAGAAGTCACTTCCCTATTTTGGGAATAGAACCTCTATCCATAGAGACTATAATCCCCTGTAGAACTAGGAAATGGGTCCTTTATAATCATTGTTCGAAAAGAGATGGTACTCCCATGTCACACCTGGGTGTGGGTCCTCTATCCATGGAGAAGTTTCTCCCTTACCGCACTGTGGAATGAGTCTTCCATACTCATTATACATATAGACACAATACTACCATATCACACCAGGATGTGGGTCCTCTATCCATGGAGACAGTACTCCACTATCACTCCAGGGTGTAGGTCCTCTATCTATGGGGATGGTAAACCCTTATTACAATAGGTCATCAGACTCCAAAATTTTGTACACAAATATAGAGATTTAACTACTCTATATGGGTGTGGGTACTCTTCCTAATGAGTGTAATCCACCACAATATAGTAGGGAATGGGTCCTCTACCTTTTGGATATAGCGCTCCCTCCGACTGTAGGGCAGTGGCATGGTGTGGTCCCACCTCTCAACGTGTTCTGATGGACACATAATATGTTGCTAATAAATATTGGACATTTGGATCTACAGGAAGACTCATTATATTGGTTTAGGTTGTGATATGGATATCTCATTTCTCCCTCATTTGGGTATCATATATGAGCATAATTCCAAGATATTGGATTTCGTTTACCTCTTACTTTGGGTTTAGATAACTACTTCTATTGTTTCTTTTATTAATCGTGATTTTGTTTTTGAGTTTTCCTATTGGTTATGTATATACACCCCCCTACATGGCCTTATTTGACATTTTTTATGTTGTATACAAACGACAGATAGGTCAGCGGTGTCATTAGTGGAGCTTAGGGATACTAGCATGAATTAGACTATGTACGGTGGTCGGGGCTTAGAGATTGGGAGTTGGGATATCTTGGGTATTTTTTATTCAAGTTATTTCTTTTTTGGAAGATCTTTTCTGACTGAGAGTGTATTTTTCTATTTCTATTGTAGATTTGACTATCACACTCTTTTGTATTCCCTAGAGGATAGTACATGCATTTTTTTACTCTTGATGTTACTATTTTTTATTATTATCCCCTTATATTCTGTATGGAGATAGTTAGGTGTGTGTGTACAAGTACTTTAGGAAAATGATCCCATTTTAGTTATTGCTTCTTGAAAATTGTTTCCATACCTTGTTCAATGATAGAGGAATTAGGGTTGTGGTGGATTGGTCTTTCCCCCTACTAGGTGGACCTAGTGGGTCAGGTCATTATATAGTTGTATGAGAGGTGGTTTAACCTCAAGATGGGGTTTGGAATTTTTTCTCCTTGTGTGGATTGGTTGGTAACTTTGAAAAATTGTTTCAATGTTTCTTGAGTTTGTATTGCAGTCCAAAGAAACCATTTTTGGTTTAGTATCTGACTTATCCATTCACCATGACTCTGATTACCTACTTATCAAATGAACATACTGACTGAATGGCCTGAAGGCCTAAATTTTTATTATTTTGGATAAAATCACTTTTAGTGGTAAAGAGGGAAACCTCAGATGAATTTAAAGACTAAGAGACATTAACAAGATCTGAAGATAAAAAGGGACACAATCATCCTAGAAGAAGACTACACATAAATACCCCTCTCTAGCATCAACAACGTTATTGAACGCCTCCACCATTGCCTGGATACTCAGCAAGCTATCCCATGAAAAAATTTATGAGATTGGTACTGATGGTTGTTCCATACCCTATCAATATTACAAATTAGAATAGCCAAAAATGATTATTGAAACCTTCTCAAAATACACTTCTGAATAAATTCCTTGTAGCATGTCTGGGACAAGTCAATAATATTCCATGTATCTAGAAACACCATAAAAAAATCCTCTACCTTCAAGAAGTCATCCAAAATCATGCATCCCATATGCCAAAACCACAAAAACCCAAGAGACTACATCTTTCCACAATCGTAGATAGGACATGAAGATGAAGACACTCCAAGAAACATGAAGTTGAGCCAAATCCACCCAATATTTGAAGGCCAAATGATCTCACCTATAGAAAATCACCGAAGAGGGGGTATGATCCAATATGAACCAGAAGAACTAATCTGGGCATGAGGCAAAGTAGATCCAGACCACAGAAGAACCCTCACCATATCCCAAAACGTCCAAACAATGGGAATCAGTAGAGAAGCAACAAGTAATGGTGGGGGTGCATGGTGATGCCAATGCCTCAAGATCATCATAAAATAATTCAATATAAAAAACACAAATACAAATCACCACCTTCTACCAAGGAATATCCAAAAACTAAACCACTAGGTCACGATATTCCACCCTCCAAGAAGCACCAGAACTAACTCAAATCCACATCAGGAGGCAAATCTAATTCCATATTAGAGCTGACACCGATCTGCACCACCTCCAAGTCGAGAACAACACCAATCCACACCGGAAAAAATATTCATGACATGTCAGATCTGACACTGAGGCCACAATAGAGCCAATTCCAAGACAATCCAAGTCTATTCTAGAGTATATGCCGAGTCCATGCTGAGGTGATATCCAGACGAAGCCAAAGAAACACTGGAGCCAATGCTGCACTACACCGCTGCAGAGACGAGAACCAGAGGAAGTCTGGAACAAACAAAGATCCACTCCAACATCAATCTAAGATATGGGAAGCTGAAACCAAGAACACCAATCCATATTAGAGGATGGGAGGAGATTATTTTTTAGAAGAAACCCTAGAGTGGGATGAGGGGAAGGCGTCGCTGCTCTGAGGTAGGATAATTTATGTACCCTCAACATACGAAGACATTTATTTCTAGGAACATTAGTATATACATCACATAGGATTGAGTTCTTTAAATTTAGTTATTGAGTAATCTCCCCATATATATATATAATTATTTCACTATGGTATGTCTTGATGACAATAAATATGCCTCTAAATATATATCTAGTGAAGATATATATTCAGGATCCTAGTGATGATCTTATGAGTGATGAGGCCTCAATTCAGGAGACATCTCACGTGATCGTTCCGCCATTGGGATTGTTAGTAGAACCCCTACATATTGAACAACATAGTATAATTGATGGAAAATTTCTAGATATGAGTGGTCTTAGGGAACTCTATGATTTCCAGTGACCTAAGTCATTGAGGTTTTGTGATGAGTCAGATCCCCAGAAAGTGGGGGATTATCTTTAGTTGGTGATCCGAGTTTTCAATATTTTAAGGACCATAACTGATCAGATGGTTGTGCTAGTAGCCATTATTTTCCAAAGAGAAGTTAGGTGTAGGTGGATTCAAGTCATGATTATTAATGATGATTCTATAATCTCATGGCCCAACTTCCATTTGTTTTTTTGGAAGGTCTACTACCCCTCATTCTTACACTCAGTTTGGATTCAAGAGACTTGGGAGATTCGTAAGTGGGGGATAATAGTTGTTGATTACTCTATGAGGTTCACTGCCCATATGTGGTACTCCCTTGATATTATTAGGGATGGTTACTTTAAACAACAAATGTTTGTTAAGGGTCTTCATAGATATGTTTGTGCTAATGTGGTACCCTTTTATATTCCCCCATATTTTTGAGAGTGGGAACCAGTGACAGAGATCTTTCTATATTAGGGATTCCATACAGCTATAGATTCCAATAGTCTTATAAGGTATGAGTTTTCTAAAAAGGTTGGTGGATGATAGGTTTTTCAGCATAGGAGGAATACCCATGCTTTGACTCAGGCATGTGGTCATGTAGGTTAGGGATAGTGCATAGGATTAGGGACCCATGTAAAGGGGGGATGTTATTCAAGTGATATGTGAGGTCACACGATAGGTGATTTCCCAGCTTGTTGTGCTCAATAGGTCATGAAAACAATAGATGGACCACCGCGGTAGAGGTAGTTCCATGATCAAGGTTCTCCTAGGTGTGGCCAAGGGGGGCCCTATAGTGGTGGAGCTGATAGAGGACAAGGTCGGGAACTAAGAGTTGGAGATATTGGTGGAGAGATAAGTTGTGAGATACTTCCACCACCACCATCAAGAAACCCACGTAAATCTTTGAGAGATGGTACTCAAGGTCATTGGTAGTTTTTTGGATTTTGAGGATTATTAACCAAAAACTCATGAGATAATTAAGGTATTCTTTTTGTTTATTCTAATCTTGGTTCAGTATTAGTACACACTAGGGAGAGTAATTCCTTCATCTCCTTACTCCTAGTTTGAGATATGGATCTCGTAGTTGATACTTTATCCCATCTTATTTGGCTCAAGGTTCCAATTGGGAAGGCTTATTTGATATCACTTATATATCGATAGTGCAAGATATTACTTGGTAGATAGATTTTACTATGGTACCTCCTAGTCAACATGATGAGACCATATGACATAATCTTGGTTATGGAATTTTTTTCCACTATCTGAACTTTGATTGAATATCACCATAAATGATTTAGATTCCTTTAGATAGATGTGGTGAGATTTTCCATTATGGTAGAGTGAGATATCATGGTAGAGAGGCTTGGTTTTTCAATAACTAAAATTCATCCCATCACCCATCAGTTGGAATGATTATCCCTTCGTGTTTCGAGCCCTTGATGTATATGGTTTCCTTCAATCAGTGAGGATTATATGGATAAATTGTGTGAGGATGTTCCAGGATTGACTTTTAGTTGAGAGATGTATTTCTGAATCAAATTTCACTGTGAGTCAACTTTGATATCTTCTATGGAATATTAAAAGTCCCTACTAAGCTCTGGGATTTAGGGTTACTGTTAGAAGACTTTGAAGAGATGGTTTTTATCATACCTAGTGTGCCCCTCGGGGAATCTATGGCTTTGTTCATGAAAATGGTGGATAGGATATTGAGTATTTTTATAGATTACTATCACCTAAACTAGGCCAAAATAAGAACAAGTACCCCTTTAGGATAATTTTAGACCTCTTTGACCAGTTACGAGGTGGGAGATGGTCCTTGGAGATCATTATTTGGTTTGAAAACCAACAGTGGAGGGTTCAAGAGGATTATATTAGGAAGTTTTAATTTTGATTTCGTTATGGATGTTATTAGTTCCTGGTGATTATTTTTAGTTTGAATAATAGTCATTCCAGGTTTATGGCTATGATGAACTAGATATTTCATCGATACATGGATTAATTTTTTGTTGTCTTTGTTAATTAAATATTCATCTACACTACATCTGAGAATGAACACGAACATTACTTGAAGATTGTTATATAGATGATTTTGGGGAACCATATTTAAGGTAAGATCTCAAAGTATCATTTCTAGATTCATTATGTTAACATTATAGGGTATTTGATTTATAATAATGGATTAGTTTTGGACTCATACCATTTTGATAGAGTGATATTTTTTTATCTATCCAAGAGTTTATCATATGAGTAGAGTTTTCTTGTCATAGAAGAATACTACAGAATGATCATGGTATAATTCTCTAGGGTTTCATCCCCTTTGACCACCATAATGTAGAAAGGGTAACTATTTACCTTGGCTAAGAAATTTCAAAGGTAATTTTAGGATCTAAGGATGAGGATGACTAGTGCGCCCATTTTAAGACTACCAGAGGAGGTTGTGGAGTATATAGTGTATTTTGATACCATTGGTGTTGGGATCATATACCTATTGATGAAAAGGTTGTCAGTGATCACATGTGGTTCAAGGTAGTTGAGACCTCATGATTACATCTATGTGAGTTGTGACCTGGAGTAGGCAGCAGTAGTCATTACTCTGATGATGTGAATAAATTATCTTCATGGGAGAGTGCTTTTTGTGTTTACTCAAACCATTAGAGTCTCTGTTATGTATTAAAAAGAATAGTTATGAACTAGATATAGATTTATAGTTGTATTTCACATAATATACTGAATTTGATGTAGTCTATACTTCTGGGAAGAGAAACATGGTGGTAGGTTCCCTTAGATGGAAATCTCATATTTTTCTAGTTGAGGAGGCATCTGAGTAGTTGGCATCTTTATATCCATCATTGGTGGAGGTGAGGGGTAAAAATTATCTTTCATTGACGGTGTTGACTCCCCTTATTCAATAATTAAGAGATTCATTATTAGGATTCATCTAATGTGAGGTTCTACATAACTATATATACATAATAGAGTCACCATAGGTATTTAATGATAGATGGAATCATTTCATCCTTTTCTAGGGATGGATTATGGTTCCAATAACATTGTGAAAGGATATGATGAGGTAGTTTCACACATATCCTTTGGTTGTATGATTTGATATATAGAATTTTTAAAAATACCTTTAGCATTAGTTTTGGTGGTTTGGAATAAGGCATAGCATTGCTGAGTTTGTCTCTCGATGTCTCACATGTCAATAGGTGATGGATGAGCAGCAGGTTCTTGTAGGGTTTTTTTTCCTCTTTAGACCCTGAAGTAAAAATGGGATGGGATATCCCTGAATTTATTATAGGTATTCTACAGAAAGTTAAATTAATTTATTCTTTCTAGATGATAGTTGACCAAATTACCAAGTAAATAAACTTATTTTCTATTAGGGAGCAGAGTTTGGGTAAGAGTTTGGGGTAGTTTTATGTGTGGATGGTTCTCCTCCTTCATGGGGTTCCTTGTATAATTGTATCTAACTGTGATGTTTGGTTCACATTCTAGTTATGGAGAGGCCTGAAGGTGAAATTCAGGACCCAGATAAGCATCTGTACAAATTTTCACCCCCATATGGATGGTCTGATCAATCACACTATCCAGGTGTTGGTGGATATGGTGAGGGATTGTGTGTTATTCTTCATCCAAATTTGGTTTGATCACATGCTTTTGGTAGAGTTTTCTCATAATAATTGATGTCATTCTACTCTCATTATGGCACCACTCAAGGACCCATACAAGAGACCCTTCAGGAGACCCTTGTGTTGAATCAAGATTATTGAGACATATCTAGTTCGGCTGGAGATGGTGGAAGTGGTGAGGGATAAGCTCCATCTGATTTGTGATTTTATGAGGAAATCCTAGAGTAGGGAGAAATATTATATAGACTAACATCATAGACCCTTCAAGTTTGAGCAGGAGGACCATGTATTCTTGAGAGTCTTCCCATAATGAGGATTGCATAGATTATACTAAGGATAAAAGTTATACCCAAGTTTTTTCAGGTCATTTGAGATCTCACTAAGGGATAACATGGTTTATTATCACCTATAATTACCCTCATAGTTGGACTAGGTTCATGACATATTCCATGTGTCTCAACTGAGGATATACATGTATAACCCTATTCACGTGATCGATTGGGTTGAGCTAGAAATCAATGATGGATCCACCTGTGTAGAGTACTTGGTGGAGATTTAGGGTTTTTAGGAGAGGACCATGCCTATATAGAATATTTCCTTAGTTAATTTGATGTGGATGCATGGGATCATGTGGAAGATATCCTATGATCGGGTGAGCTAGTTGCTAGCTCATTATCCCCATATTTTTATTTAGTATCTTATTTCAGGGGAAGAAAATATTTGATGGAAGAAATAATTTAGAGACTCTGTGTTTCTTCCTTGTAATAATTTAATATATTTTATGAAATATTTTTAGAGCTAGGAACTGAGAAAGCATGATATTACAAGGCTAGTGAGACCTGAATTGATATCACAAAAATATTATATATATTAATATCATGCATAAAAAATAAGGTAATATCTCTATAACATAGACACAAATTAAAAATCTAATACCACTGTTCAATCTAGAGCATGGGTTTTGTTATAGGTTTAACCTAAGGTAGGTCAACGATAGGTGTCTAATTGCGGAATTTTCTGGCTAGTTCATTCAATTAAAATAAATAAATTATTTAGTAATTATTTTATTAAAAAACCGAATTAAATACACTATAAATAACCTCTTATAAATATATTTAAAAGTTTATCCACATAAATTTGGGTATATATGATAGGAGGAGGAGAGTGTTCTTTATTGGATGACCATCATCAAACAACAAACGATGAATGGATCAAGGTGGAATGAGAGGAAAAACATAATAAATCATCCCCATCACTATAAAATACATTATTCACCAAATATCAATCTATAATCGAGGTATATATCATATATTTGGGTTTTTACTCTATAAATTAAATTTTTTAATCATGAACATTATCTTATTATCTCTTGTTGGAGAATGATCACCCTTCACATGATCCTTATTCCTGATTATTTTGTTAATTAAAAAAATATATTATATTTCACATGTTATCACCACTGTTAATCCCCAATTTATAATCATTGGAAAATATATATTTTATAATGATTGAGCCACTTTGTTTATGTGCTTTATCCCCCTCTGTTCTTTATGTTCTTCCATGTTGGCCTATATGGTTGTCGTTTGACATTTTCGGGTGAATTCAAGCACAATTGAACCCACATATTCATAGAATGTTTGTGTGAGATGAAAAAATAGGTGATATGAGGATGGATTGGAATTAATCATGGATTTTTGGTGATGATATTTGGATCTAGTGTTTGGAGAGGTGGAGGGATCAAGCAGCTGTGACCACTGGATGATGTACGATGTTACAGGATTCCAGGTAGTCATCAGATTACTATTTCCAGACACTGGACGGACGTAATATATGGCCAAATTATTTCCACATAAATTTTGGGTGTTTAAAAGGAATATATCATGGTGGAAGTAGAGGATCTAGGATCCACTTGAAGAACCATTTTTTCTGTAGAAAACATGACTACACGTTGTGTAGTGTGGAAGATCACACATCAGGTTCTTAAGATTTCTGTAGAAAATAGGGTTTAAGATGATTTTAAATATCACAAACTATGTAGATGGACCTATACACAAGGTGAACCTCCCCATTTGTATAATCATTGTGCTAATTATACACACCTAGGAACCCATTTTGGATGACTCTTTGTGTACTATAGGAGTACACGAGCATGTGTCAGTACCTGAGCATGGCCAAGTATATGGACAGGTACACGACATGGCCTCATAACTACATGAATGAAAATGGGTACATGGGTATGTTCTGGTACCTAGGAAATGCTAGGTTTATGACCTGGTACACAACATGGACTTATAGATACACTCACAACCAGGAGAATGAGGTCAGGCCTCAAGTCTTTGATACATGTCATGTGGGCCCCATACATACTGTGTATGGTGCATGTCCACAAAGATATATCCAAAGGATAAAAAATCATAAATCATATTGGGACCACATGTTGTGTACCACTTTTTTAGGGACTTCTACCTCTCACATTTCCATCATTTTGACTTAGATTTTTTCCCTCTGACTAGCATATCCAGAGTTTTTTCTATATAGAACATAATGATGGCCTTCATTGTAGATTTTTTGATATTATGACTGACTAAAAGATGTTTTTTATTGGATTAAAATATGAAAAAAAAATATCAAGTACCCTACTACCCACAAGGAGGATGAAATTAATGAAGGCCAAGGGCATCCCCTTAGATAATACTCTAGCACTAAAGAGGGAGCGAGTCCAGACTATTGTAAATCACCAGGTCATTTTCCTGCCTACCCATGCAAGCCAGCGTGTCTGCTGTGAAATTAGTCTCCCGCCAACTATGATGTATCGTCTTCCCTTTATTGGTTTCGACAATGCATCTGCATATAAGGTATATCAGCTCCCAAGGCATCAAATGGAGCCCTTGAATATCCCTTACCAGAACATTGGAATCTGATTCAATCTCTGTCAAATGAAATCTCGTCCTTCTACAAACCCTCAAACCTGAAAGAAGAGCAAAAACATCGGCACATAGCGAGTTTCCCATAACATAAAAAGAACTTAATCCAAGTAAAACATAGCCCCGGATGTCACTCAGAACCCTGCTGCCCCTCATGATTCCTTCCAAGAAAGAACCATCCACATTGAATTTCAGACCATTAATAGGAGGTTCCAATTAAACCCACTATTTTCATTACCTATCCTTAATTCGAGGAGCACCAATGAGATTTCCAATCGTAATGGAGGTTTTTACCCCCTTTATAATTGAATCCAACTCAACAATGAGGGTCCATGACCGCATCTTCATGAATAACAACAAATGATTGGAACCGAGCCGAACATGGTTACGGGACTCCCAAATAGTCCAGCATATCGAGTATAAGATAATGGTCAGCACCTTGCGCTCCATGGTTCTACTTTCTGATCCTTGAAACAAAGATTCCAAGAAAACCTGCAATGAGAAAGGATCACCATCCTTGCATAGGCGTGGGGAGAAGAATGACCAAAGATGTGTAGTTGAGGAGCTCTAAAAAAATAAGTGAAGAATTGTCTCCACATTCAGACCCTCACATCAAAAGCATCGAGATGCCATTGAGATTCCATTACATTGTATATTATCATTAGCTGGAATTTCCTTATTTCTGATTCTCCAAGTCAAGAAATTCATTCTAGTATGTTTCTCAGTACACAAGACCACCAAAGGCCTCCCATCCGAAGCAGCTACGTCATGGAGAAGGCACCTGTAATCCCATGATTTGAACCTTCCTGAACTAGATCAATTGAAAAAGCATCTATCAGTGGTGTCTTCCATCACAATTCTTTCAAAAAACTTCATATGACTAGGATTCAATGTCATTTGAATGAGGCCATAATGTATTGGGGCATTGTTGAATGAAATGTTTAGAGAAGGGTAGCTTGGAAAGAACAGCTTCTCACCCGACCAATTTAATTCCAAGAAGCTAGTATCCCCTTTAAAGATGACCCATCATGTTTGGTCTTCAAGACGCTGAAGGTGATAAAACATGTATTGCACTAGGGCCGTGGAATGAGAACCATGATCACCTCGACCTCAGCCAAAATGAGCTCTATAGAACTTTTACCATAGAGACTCCCCAACCAGTATCTCCCAAGCTAACTGACCCTCCATATCCAAAATGGATTCTTCAATTTATCGGAGACTGACACCCCCTTCATAGAATATTTTTTCCATGCGAAGCCATGAATTTCAGTGGTAGCACCCTGTTTGATTATAATCCCACATAAAGGAATTGATCATTCTCTCCAAATTCTCCACAACACCTTTTGGTGGCTTGATATGGATAAATTTTGCATCCGGATAGAGGATAGTACATTGTTGATCAAAGTAACCTATCCTCCAAAAGACAGTAAATTATGTTTCCAATTGAAAATATTACCCAAAATGTGGTTCAGAATGCCTTGGAAGTGCTTCTTCTTGATGCGGCCACTTGAAAACGGGATGCCAAGGTAGAGGATCGGGAGTTGCCTTTGAAGATAGACGATAATAACTTGCACTTATCTACAGAGCCTACCTGAGCACTTATTTGATATAAACTCATTACTCTTTGAGAAATTAATATGTTGTCCACTCAAGAAATCATAGGTGGAAAAGATCTCCATGAGGTTGAGCAAGGACCTGCGCCTACCATTCATGAAAATCAAAATATCATGAGCAAACAGAAAATGGGAAATATACTCTGTGGTTTGCCGACAGTGATACCTTTTTGTTCTACAATTATCCAAAATCCTATTCAGGTTGTTGGAAAATGCTTCTTGAGACAAGATAAATATAGTTGGGGATATATTATCTCCCTGGAGGACACCCCAAACTGACATGAAATAACTAAATCACTTGCCCATCAGTGAAATGGAAAGCCAAGGGGAGGAGTAGCACCTGAAACATATATCCCAAAACAAATCTTGGAACCCTAAGTTCCTCATAACATGTATAATGATGCTCCATTGAATATTATCATAAGCCTTGTTCATGTCAACTTAGAGAATGACATTGGAGTGCACCGAATGCCTATGTAGGTCATTCACAAGTTCACTAGCGATACCAACCACTCATTGAATGTTCCGACCCTGAATGAAACTGTGTTGTTCTCCTGAGACCAACATGGGTATAATCCCACCAAGTCTTCCAGCAATAACCTTATCCAAAATCTTATAGGAAGAATTGCAGAGGTAGATAGGGAAATAATGGGAAATGAGAGTGGGATTGATAACCTTAAAAATGAGGACCACCCTTGAAGAGCTGATACTTCAATTTAAAGCACCAACACTAAAGAAATCCTAGATTTCATCCACCACCAGAGAACTGACCACATGCCAAGCTTCCACATAAAAAGAAACAGGAAAACCATCCGGCCCGGGAACACTTCCTTGAGTCATTCTCCAGATAGAATCTCTAATATCATTATTCATAGGGGGTTTAATAAGAAGAGAATTATCATAGTCATTTACCAGATCGGGGATGCATCTCAAGAATACCTTTTCATCTAAAACATCCCAATCAAAGGAAGAAGAGGTCTCTCTCAACAAAAGACCCTCAAATTGTACCAATGCTATTCTGCCTGAAGCATCCCTATCAGAGGTGTAGTTCCCATTGCCAGTGTGCAATTTAACCTTTATGATTCTCTTCTCCTTCATGAATGCATGAAATAAATAACTCTTACGGTCACCTTCTCTTAGCCATATTTCCCAAGAGCGTTTCATATATCCTCTCGTGATCTCTAGATGTTTTTTGGAACGAGCATTCCTCTTACCACAGAGAGAAATAAAGAAGTTGTCACACCAACTGGTTTGAAGAAATTCTTCTAGCTGATCCACCTCCTTCTGAATACGGTCCACCTCAGAAACCACATTGGATCTATTCATAATCCAAGCCTTAAGATCCTGTTTGACTCATGTGATGCGGTTCGAAAGGTCGCTCAAAGACCTCCCATCCTCCCTCTGACCCCACGACTCCTTCAGCAACTGAGTGATGGATTCCTCCTGATACCAGGTATTTGAATAAAAGAAGGCTTGGTTAATCACAATATCTCTCTTGATCTCCTCCAGCAGTGGGAAATGGTTGGAAAGGGAGTGGGAATGGTGAGTAGAGGCCATTCTAGGAAAAAGTTTCAACCACTGTACATTCTCAAAACATCTGTCCAAATGGATCCAAATGGGGTTTGTCCCTTTACAGTTATTGCACCTAGGGTACCTTGACTAGTAGAACCATAGATCTAGAAGGTCCGAAGATATAATTAAGGTCTTAAATTCATGCATTCCACCTAGATTTGGGATCGATCTACCTCTTTTCTTTGAAGGATCTGAGATGTAATTGAAGTCACCTCCAACTAACCATGGTATAGAGTCAGGGCTGAAAGAATCAAGATGATGCCATACTTCCACCCTCCCAAGAGGGTTAGTGCATGCATAAAAAAATGTAAAAGGAATTTCCACTCCATTATAAGAGATCTTTGTGTCAATATACTGGGGAATAATACTCATAACCTCAACGATAACCTTTCTATTCAAGCAGATCCAAATTTTAGAATTGACTTGACCTCCATGCAGAACGTTCAGAAAACCAATTTTCTTAGCAAGAAATGGAAGCTTGATTGGATCCTATTTCTGTTTGAGAATATCAACAAGTGATAGATGATGTTTCATGGATTCATAAGAGATATAGGAACATTTTTCTTGAGCTCCCAAACCTCATGCATTCCAAAACATAAGATAAAGCATCAAAATAGACAACTTTGAGGCCTTTGACACGATGGGATAGAAAACAAAAGGGGTGCATGAAAACCTGTATTCTTTGATCTGGATTGCGTAACCAGTCCCGCAAAATCAGTTTCTTGAGAAGTAGGTTATAGAGAGAAAATGGTCTTCTTGAACGAAGAATCCATGTCCTTCAAGAGAGGTCATCAGTTAGATAAGGAAAATACCAAGGAGCTCGCACCCAAGTCTGATTGCTCTGAGGAGTCCAGAAGAATTCACTAAGGAGAAAGGCGGGCTGAACATAGCTCTTTTTCGACACCCTCACGCAGGCACCCATGTGAGGGCAACCCCTCAATGGACAGATCCATTCTACCCACAGAGGACCTTTGGATGAATTCTATGGAATGTTGGTCCGGAATGCAGAAGGACGTAGACGGATACAGAAAGGTCTTGGAGGGGTTCGGAAAGGAGAGAACGATGCTAGATTCCTAGGGAAAAAATTGGATTCCTGATAAAAAGAACTCATCAGAAGGGACATTCCTAGAAGGCTCCAAACCAGGAGACAATACAGTCAGGTCCAAATATTTAGGCACCGTATCCGACAAGCCAGCAATAGAGTCAGATGGCACCAGAGCCTTGGGAACTCCCCAATTACCTGAGAGTGAAGGACCTCTATAATCAATACTCATATAGATACGATACTCCCATGTCACACTAGGGTACAATTCCTCTCTCCATGGAGATGGTACATTCCTTTCTCACCTTGGAATGGTTGATCCATACTCATTTTATAGACAGAGATGGTACTCTCATATCACACTAGGGCATGGGTCCTTTATCCAGGGAGATGATACTCCCCTGTTGTACCAAGGCACGATTCATCCTAACTTGTTATTCATATAGAGATGGTACTTCCCTATAATAACATGGTTTTGGTCCTCTATATATGGGTATGATACTCTCCTATCACACTAGGGATCGATTCCTCCATATTTTATACACGGTTATATAGATAGTAATCCCCTACATAGTTGTGGGTCATCTATCTACTATGTAGAATCCCCCAAATGTACCAGGTTGTGTCTCCATTATGTTTTAGAGATTTTAATACCGTGGGATGTAGAGTAGTGTAAGGTGTAGGACCTCCTATCAATTTCATCAGATAGACACGTGAGATATTGGGCATTAATAATAGAACTTTAAAGTTGTAGGAATAATCATTATCCTAGGATGGTCAATGAGAATAAGTTCCCCTTTCTCTCTCATTTGGGTTTTTTATATGAGCATGTGTCAATTTTTTTGGGTTTTATTTCCCTCTTGAATTTTTCTGAGCTGACTACTTATATCATGTATTCTATTACTCTATCTGCATTTTTGGGGGCGTCCTACTGGGTATGTATATAATAACACTTTCATAGGATTTTCCAATGTGTTTCATGTCTTATAAAGATGATGGATAGGTTAGTAATGGGATTGGAAGAGAAGAGGGATACTTTGGTTCATCATACCATATATGGTGCTTGGGTATTAAATATTAGGAGCTAGGATCTCTCATATGTTTTCTATTCTAATGGTTGTCAAGTTGGGACATATTTTTTTGGGGTGGGTATGTGTTTTTCAATTTTCATTTTAGATTGAACTTGTGCACTCTATTTATTCACTAGAGGTTATTACATGCATGTTTTTTTACTATAGATAATTTTACCATTTATGATTATTCGTCTACACTTATTTATGGAGATTCTTGGAAGCATGTGTATAGGTACTTCCGGAAAAGGCCTCCCATTTTAGTTATGCCTTTTGATCACATATAACCAGCCCATGGCCTATAAAGGTGGACTTGTGGTTGTAGTGTCTTATTCTTTCATATTCCAGGTGGGACCTATTAGCTCGGGTCATTATAGTTAATATTATAGAGATTATAGAACCATGATAAAAATAAAAGGACTAAGAATACCAAACCAAAAAAATACATGAAAAATGAATTAGTTATTACCTGAAACATCATTTTGAAAATAAATTTTAAATAAACCAGTAATAAAAGGTCATAAGTAAATTATAAATGCTATTTTATATATTATTATGGATCTATAGTATATCAATAATAAACCTATATTTATTATACAGTAGGTTCCGACAATTATGAATGACGTCAATACTTAAGGTAATGGATTTTCATCTAACTTGTATTTATTTGGGACACATCACTTATAAACCACGTGTTTCTTTTTTATGATGTATCTAAATCCCATTAATATATTTTGTGATTATTCTTATGAAAATGGTGAGATAAAATGTTTTATGTTAAAATCTCATTATTTATTGGGATTTTTTAGGATTTAATTTGTGATGATGAAATATTGTGATCCATCTCTAAATAAACTCATTAAATTTATTATCCTCTAGTTATTTCATGATAATAAATGTTTTATATTCATTTACCCCTCTTTATGTACTCAATATTGAAAAATAATGTTTTTATGAAAAACCAAATATTTTTATCTCTTCAGTCAAAAACCCTTTTTTTCTTCCATTTACATTTTTTAAAACAAACGTTTTATAATAATGTTGTCACTATTATCAAATGAATGTTTGAAGTCATTTTTACACTTTTTTTTATTTTTATTTTTATTTTTTAAATAAATCTACTTGTCATTTTTTGAATGAAGTTCTTTTGAGATTTTTAAAAAAAATATGAAAGGAATCATTTTATTAACACGTACGACTTGAATGGTATTTTATACCATCATGAACTCAAAAATATTTGAAGCATACCATACAAATTTTCAGGGTTATTTCATATTAAATATTTTAATTTAATATTTGAAAAATTATTATCTTTTAAATAATTGGTTTCAAATTAGAATGGATATTTTCCTCAAAATATTTTCCAAGTGATCTTTCAAAATAATTATCTATCTAAGATGGAATAATTTGATGTTATCAATCTATACTAGGGATTTGATAAAATAATACCGTCATTATTCTTTCTTTGGATAGAGTGTATTTATGATGAAAATATATTTTTGAGATCCATTAATTTTCCACATTTTATTCTATGATTAAATGATGATGTGTTTATGATCCCTATTTCTTTTACAAGGGTAATGTTTTGATGAAATGTTTACGAACCCATTTCATTAAATGGGTTATGATAGGATTAATATTTTATGAATTTGTGGAAGATAAATGTATGTATTATGTGAAATATGATATGTATAAATCCCATCAATTCAATGGAGGAATTTTTATATCTTAGGAGATAATGATAAGAAACAAGATTATATGCTAGATCCACTATAGGAAATAGGCAGGTGTACTTGATTTTCTATGGGAAATAGATGATGATGCATTGATTATGAAATAGGAAATAGGATTTGATTCTAGATCCATTATTATTTTATAGTCTAGAATTTTAAACGTAACATATGGAATGGTTTCTATACTTATATTAGTGGCAAACTTATATGACTTGAAATTTTGGTTTGTGATTGATTTATGATGATTTTTCACTCTTATGGTTCATTTATTTTGGAATCATAATTATTTATGACATGGATGATTTATGATAATTGATTTGGGAAATGGTAAATCATTGATTTATGATGATTTATCACTCTTATGCTTAATGTATTTATGATAATCTATTATGTCAATGTTTTATTATGATTTCTCACTCTTATGGTTCATGTATTTTGGTCAATTATGTTTTATGATGATTTCTAAATCTTATGTTTTTGTAAGTAATATTCATAATTTCATACCCTTATTCATATCTTATGATTTCATATGATCATTGGTTGATATCTTCCATTCCTTCCCTTATTGAGCATCTAAGTTCACCTTTTCTTATGACCCTTTTCTCTAGGTTATGAAGAAAGTTTTAAAAACATTATGTTTATGAATTTTACTAAATAGGAATATATATTTATGGTCAATGTTGAATATATTTCATGAAATAAGAATATTGGGTATCTGGCCTCCAAAGAGACTAAACTTTTATATTCCTCGGGAATTTATTTATTAAATGTATTCAATATTCAGTTTTAATATGAAATACCTATGTAGAAAATATTTGGGTTTTTAAAATTGGTATCATAACAAGTTTTAGTTAACCTTTGGCAACAATAATTAGAAAAAAAATATTAGTGATATAACAAAGGAAATGTCTAAGGATATGTCTAAGGATAAAACAAATAATAGTAAAATGTACTAGAATTTCAGTGAAGGATAGAGCAATTGGTTTCAAGAAATTAAATACAATTCTATTTACTCCAAGTGGATGTGACTTTGGAACATTTTTACCAAGGTGTAATAACTCTAAAAATGGAAAATTTATTTTTACTTGATCTTCAACTAGTCAATGAATATCCACTTTGCTACATGCCTAATTTGACACTTCTATGGGATATTCTTTAGAAGTTCACCAACTCTTTATGAACCATCCTAAAGTATTTTAATTCATGACTATGAATGAACTTGGTTGAACCTAGGAATTCATATATTGAAAATTAGGTTTCATGATTTAAGACTTCCTATAAATGTTTTTTCATGCTTGATTATGTGGATTAAACAATGATTGTTGTTTCTCACACAATTCTTTTTGGTTTTATTCAATGTTTGGAAGACAAAAGAATTGTGTAAATGAAAAATGTGATGGACAATGTTATTATTTTCCTCTTCATAACCTAAATGTTATGGGTATTGGGATACAAAATATCAATTTCTTTTCTCACTCAAAATTCCCAATATATGAATCATATTGAACTCCCAAACGAGAAAATAAGGGAACAATTTAATATTAAATCCTCCATGAGGAAATGACCACCATATTATAGTGGTTCTGCAGATCCTCTATTTACTAAGTAATTTATTAGTTAAACTGAAAATATATTTCCCATTATTCAGTATTCGGAGCATGAAAAATAATTTGTTCTATCTATTTTTATAAAGGAGAAGCTGATTAGTGTTGGAATGTTATCAATAACATGAGTGAATATGAATAAATTGGCACTATTGGGTGGGATGATTTTAAGAGATTATTTTTTAATAAGTATGTTACTTCTATTATTCATACAATTAGGGAGAAGTAATTCTTTGAGCTGATTCAGAAGTATGGATAATGTTTTTGTACCTATGAGGAAACTTTTATAAGACATGTGTGGTACAATTATGGTAATATCATCCAACCTGAAAGTATAGTTGATATATTCATTGGTGTCTGAAAACTAACTTTGTAAAAGGTATTAACTACAAGAGACTTTATTAGCTTAGAATAAATCATTTTATGTGAACTTAAGGTGGAAACAAAAATTGGATATTCTCATTACTCCCATGGTTTTTATAAGAAATAGAATATCCAATTTCATGTAAGCTCAAGTAAATCACTTGGTGGAAAGATATATGATCCATGTATATACTAGAAATGTGGGACGAAACATCAAGGGATCTATTTAAATGGAACAAGGATGTGATTTAAATGTGTAGGTTGGGTAATAAATCCCATTAATATCAAAAATCAATTAACATAACACTCTCATATTATGTGAAATACTTTTTTATAATTATTTTAATCAGTTTGATATATTTTATTTCATGAAACTCTAGATATAGATAGTGTTATTAGAAATAACTATTTTTTGGAAAGAATTTCATGAAAAACTATGTTAATATTTCACTATATAAAACACTTAGATTAGATTTTGGTACACACAACATGATGTTTGGCATGTGTTACACACAATGTCAATTTCCTTCGATAGTATATGTTACATGCATGACCCAGTTCTACCAAACTACATCCAACTATTAATATTATGGTTAAAATATTATTATAGTTTTCACCTAGACATTAGGTTGAAATTTCTCAATAAATTATGATTTATACATGTGAATAAAATGAACATTTTTATCATTACATGAATGTATAAAATATTTCAAAATAAAGGAATTACATTTTTAATAAAACTACAATTTATAAATAAAATTCCATTTTATCTCAATTAATTAAATAAAACACTATTTATGAATTTCTTTAATATATTATATAATCAGAATAATATTTTAACCCTCATCCAATATATTTAATAGGCATAAGATAAGAACATATCCAATTTTGTGAATAAAAGATGTATTTTTTAAAAATGTCATTTTACCACCTTTTAATGGTGTACACATTTTAGATATGATTTTTGAAACTTTTAAAATTTTTATTTTAAAAAATAAACTTCATTTTTTAAATAAAAATACATAAAGTTTACTTTGGGTGAATTTTTTGATTTTTTTTTGAGAAGTTACATTCTTTTTCTTGGGAAGATTCTTCATATTCTTGCAGCTATTCACTTCCAACTTCTCTCTCTCGGGGTGTTCCTTTAATATTTTCCAACGCCATTCCACTCCTTGAACTTAATGGATTCTATAAATGAAATGATCCTGGGAATAGTATAACTAGAAGAACATTAGGGGTTTGGGGGGTAATGATTCTTGTATTATATTCATAGTTATTTGTATTACAAGATAAGTTAATTCTTAAATATTATTTTCTAATATAGTTTATTTGGAATGTTTTAATAATTTATAGCTATGGTTTTAGTTCTTGTACCAAATTGTTGACAATTTTGAGATATTTTCTTAATCATCTCTATGACGTCAATTTGTGAATTATCAAACAATTCTCGTCCTGAAGAATAATTAATTAGGTTTTGGTCATTCTCCATCAATCCTTCATAAAATAATACTCTAAAATGATTTTATTCTTATGACTAGTTTGGGTAGTATGTTGTCAGTTTCTTAATTCATTCCAAGAAATGATAAATAATTTCTTCAATTGTATATTTTATTATATAGATCTCTATTCTAATCAAACCATTCCATGAATCAAGGAATAATTTATAGTGGTTTTACCCCTTTTTCTGTTCTCATGAGATGATTTATCAAGGCTTCAAGTATTATAGCCACTCCATGACTACCGCTTTGATTGAGAAGGGGAAAGCCTTCAAGTTGATTTCAGCCTCAGTGAATCCTCCAGTTATAAATCTATTAAAAACAACTGTAAACTCTCTCAAGGTTCTGTTTGGGTCTTCACATGATATTCTATGAAATAACAAATTTATTCCAAAAATTCTAGTGTTTAGTTAAAACTATTGTTCATTAAATTGTAATTTTTGGTTATTAATATTGAAATATAGTTCATGTATTTCCCTTAGAGTGTTTTTTACTTGATCAAGGTCATACTCCATTTTCTCTCTTAGTATTGTATCCTGTTGATGGATGAAACTTGGGAGGAATATTCATCTAATGTAATGGGGAAAACTCTATTTCCTCTTGTTTAATGATTTTTAATGTTCTATTTTTTTGTGAGAATAGTTCTCTTAAACTCATGATCAAAACCAATGAGGATGAATGAACTGGATCTAATAATTTGAAAATAATAGAAAAAATTAAAATAAAACAATATTCTCCCCATCAATGGTTCCATGTTTGATTATATCATGTCATGGGAACTCAGAAAAAAGAATTTCACAACATGAGAAAAATGCAGCAAAGTGGGACTAATTTTTTTTTCTAGAGAATAAATTGTTTTAGGTGTTCGGAAATATTCTTTGAGTGGGTTCAAATTTTTTGAAATCAGTAGGTTTAATTCATTATATTAAGTATCAATTTAAGGAGAAGTTTTCTTACCTTGGATAATACCCTCATTCTACTATTGAATCATTATTCAATTATTCTTCATTGATCCTCTAAGAAATTGAAATCACATTAATAACTTTTATCTGGTTATTTTCATTTAGATAGAGAAATGAATTGATCATTATATCCTTTGTCCTTACCTTTCCTGGTGATTAGATATCTCTGATCATCCTCAAATTAAATCATATATTACTATCTCATGAATTTATTTTAGTCAAGGTATCTTTTATGTAAAATTCAGATAAAAGGAATAAAAAATATATAACTAATTAAAACCATTAATATATAGAGAGAGGAATTAAAATTTAAATTTAACGCTTAGAATTTATCGAAAGGGATAATGTAAGAATTATTCTTGTCCTAACTACAAATGTCCCAGTGTTCCATCATCAAAGTTATTAAAATGGGGAATGAAAAGGAAATAAGAATCACATCTAGCAGTGATTAAGATAATCCTTTAAAAGTGAGTGACTGTGAATGAGAATCTCCCTATAATAGTGAAGAGTAAATTCATTTATAGTCGAATTTTTGGGAATTTCAGTGTGGTTTTTAATTATCCATTTGAGTATCACTAATTTATTGAAGTACTTGAGGAATGTATATTGTTTTCAGCATCGATATGTGAGTTATTCTTTGATAAATTGTCAGCGCATGTCCAGAATCAGAGGACTATATTACTTTCTCTATGAATTGATAATTTTCCCATCTATACCTTCTAAGATCAAGATTAGTTCAATTTTGGATGTGAAGGGTCCCCATGCTTCACATAATAGTGGATGTATGTATCTTGAATTGAGGGAGATGATGGGATATGTGCTTGGTATTTGGTTGATGGGCCTCATTTTTTTCCTAGTTTTGAGATAATGTTGGGAATAATTGTTTATACTCTTGATGGTGTCATAATCTACCTTGAGTGTCTAAAACTCAAATATTCCATCAATAGCAAGTAAATTAAAACCATCATTTTTCAGTGGTTCCATATTTTATATATGGATATATTTCAAGGATCTTTCTGACCTTATGCTTGAAACATACACCCACCAAGAATCTATTAATTTACTGGAATGTGAGATTCATGTTCAGTGTTGAATTCTATTTTGGATGTCACTGCCTTGTTCTCTTAAGCTTCTCGTGGGAGATTAGTCATTCATTGCAAAGATCTAGTGGTTATAGGATTTTATCTCCTTCACAACTGAATAAAGTGGTTAGACTTCCTCAATAGTTCTGTAGTAAGGGTGGCTTCACTCAAGAAATATTCTACTATTTCTCAAATATTTTAATGTGTAGCTCAGATTGAATTGGTGTACATCTATTACTGTCTTTTCAATGTTTCTTTCCTCCATCCTTTCATGTTTTTTTTCTAGATCTATAGGTGGTTGAAGAGGATGGTGAAAATCATTTAGGAAGAACCCTTTTATTCATTATGGGGGTGGATATATGGATAATTAGATGTATTAGTAGAAAATAAGTGGTAGAGATAGTAGTGTGGACCTACCTGGAAAAACAATGGTGGTGTCATGCAATGATGGTAGTAATGTGGTCGAGAAGGGGCATGGTCGCACCATCGGTGAAGAGAGGTAGCCATGTGTAACTACCACTGAAGAATGTAAGCATCAATGGTATCATGAATGGGATCATGAACTAACATCAGAGGTGGATGAAAAATTAAAGAAAAATAAATATGGTGGTTGATGATTATAGGAACTAATGTAATCGAACAATATCATGTTGTTCTAAAACTGGGTTGGTGATAGCTTGTTTGTGCTATAACTTGGCTAGTGGCATCTTGTTTGTGTTACTGCTGGGTTAGAGGAAGATCATTTGTTTCTACACTTGCATTTACATTCCACGCAATATTTTTTAGGTTCTAAAATTTTCAAATTTATGGGTTATCAATCTTCCATAAAAATCAATAAGTCATCAAAAATGATAAATTTGGTTATTTAACTATTATAATCCAAAATTTCAAAATCATCAAAAAATGTAATGCCTCGAACCCAGTTACCCAGATCCAGTGCATTATTTTAATAAATTCGCATGATTATAAGGAATCAAGACCCGAAGGACCGATCAGTTTAGAATTCTTGGAAAATAGATTACATACATTAACTTTACATTAAAATTTCAAACATATAACATGGAATATATAGTTATTTGAGAACTCCATTATACCTTTTATCGTAACCATACATATCAATCATAATAAACTTCTTGGAATCCTGGGAAAATAAAATTTAAGGGTTGAGCTCAGATGCCCAGTAAGGGTAAATAATTTAGCAGAAGCTATAAACTTTTAAGGAAATATGTTAAATAAAAAAACAACCTTTTTAAACATAAAATTGTACATAATGTGGAAAAAATAAATCAAACATTACTATATAAACATTCACATAGATATTCTACTAGTTGAATAATCACTTTTAATAACTAATTTAATAATGAGGGAATGCCTAATGCTGGAAATCATTATAACATTTTCAAGGCCTTGTTCCAATACTACAAATAAAATTTTTGTCAAGGACTTTTTTTAAGACACTAGTTTGTCTCATGAGACCTACCGATGCATCGAGGAGCTATATCAAGCTCCACCCGTCACTTACTAAGTCCATTCCATTCCTCATATGGAAAAGATTAAACATAACATAAACATTTGTTTTAAAACTAGAATACGAAATGTCAATACATTAACCATAAACCATGAATGGTATAAAAATAGAACACCCACAGTCAAACATATCATAACTCATTAAATACAATATGGGGGACTGTATTATAATAAACCAACCTCAATCAAAAATAATATCCAGTAAAGGATGCTGGCAGAGTTGAAAATGATGAGTAAAACTTTTTGACAGAAATATCATTTTTTGTAAAATCATTTAAAAGTTACACATTTATAAATGATTTAATTTAAAATAGATTCTTGAATCAAATTGTCCCATACCACTTTGAAACTTTTTAAAAGAATTATCATTTCAAAACATTCATTTCTATATAAATAAATCCTTAAATCATTTTGAAACCATGGACATTAATTAAAAATATTTAGAAAGGTAAATATTTAAAACATTTAAAATTATGATCTTCATAAAGATTACCTTTCAAAAATACATAAAATATTCATTTTTAAATCATTTTTATGAAAATTGGACATAGACTATAAAGGTATCCCAGTAAATACTTACACATAAACAATCTCGGATAATAATGAGATTGGGGAATTAACCCTTACCTTACACTTTCTTTTAGTAGATGTTACGTCTAACCTCCTGTATGAAGATCATAGTATGTTATTAAATTATACCATAACCATATTAATATTTATGATATCATAAATTATTCATTTATGACTTTATACTAGCCATTTAATAATAATTTCCATGTTAAATTAACATTTCGGGTAATAATAACTCTCTTTATTGTATGTGTTTTAACATGTTACTCTTGATTATATCACTTAGATCAAGATTTAAATACATTAAGAATATAAAAAAAATATTTATATATCATATATATTTAGAATATAAATATGTATAATAGACATATTTATGAAATGAAAAAACACCGTTTATAGAGACGGTAGTCCGTACATACGCATAAATGTTGTTTCTGTTTTCATATCGTATTGAAAGGAACTAAGTGAATAAGATATATGTAAGTACACACACACATATATATATATATATATCTCCAGTAGTATTATTATTTAATATATTACATACTTATTAGTAATATATATTTTTATAATCATCGATGAATGGTGAATGTGGAAATGAATCTCATCGAGTCTTGGAGACGGTAATCCGTATGTACGCACGAGCGACAATATCATTTACTTAAAAAAGTGGAATTGAATGGTATATTAATTTCACAATGACATTATCATGTTATTTTCATTATTTATATACATATTACTCATCATTATATCCTTCCAAACAACATAGTGTTGAATAACAAATTACACCACTACGTGGAGACGGTAAGCCTTACGTACGCACGCATGGTGAAATTATCATTCATATGATGGATATAATAATGAATATAGTTGTTCCATATTTATAATAACATCACAGTATATAGAATATATTGGGGTTATTATTTTATAATTGAAACAACAAAGAAAGAGTTAGTGTAAGAATAAGAGAACATGAAAGAGGGTGGTGAAATCGTTACCTCTTCTTCGGGTTCTTCCTTTTTATTTGATCAAAAGGGATCCTTAGGTTGGATTTCTGACCAAATGAAGGCCTCTAAGATGAAGTTAGGATATTTGGGAGGATATTTGGTCCTGTTTTGGCTGAGCCAAATGGCTTTGGAGGTGTTAATTTGAGAGAAGGGGAAGTTCCCTTTTATAAGAGGGGTGAGTGGCGCCATAGGAAAAACTTAAAATATTCTTTTATAATAAATTTATTTTCGGTTTATAATAGATCTAAAATGAATTATTTAAAGGATAAGGTGCGCATGGGTCTAAAACCACTCAACCAATAGGTTTTAGAACGGTTTAGGTCACCATATTAACCATATATTTTAGATTTAACTCTTAGTTAAACAGTTTGACATTTACATTGTCACTTTGTATTTTTCTATTATATGGTTAATAAAAATACTATTAAATTCCAATAGAATCCCAATTAGTTCATTAATGTCATATATATTATTATATAAGTCTTTTTTATGAACCATATATTTTTAAAACTATTATATCAATTAATAATATAATATTTGTTTTAAAACTATTTTATGTCAATTTTGACACTATTTGGTATTTGTTTTTTTGTTAAAATCATAACAGAATTATTACTATGAAATAATTTTATCTAACCAACCCTAACAGGTCATAATAAACTATAAAATTATTTTAATTGATAAAAATTCTCAAATTACATTTATTTGGATATTTATAATGTCAATTATTTTAATGTTTCATTAATACGGTAATTACTGTATCATCATTGTGTAATAAATAAATTTAATTATTTAATGTCTAAAATTTATAAATAAAATTACATTTTGTATGAAACCTTTTTATCCTCCTAATTAATATTTATAGTCTAATTTATCTTATGTATAACCCTATATTAAAAATGTTTCCATTATTAAACTTTGATTTTAACTCTTTTAACTCTTCTTTGAATTAAATAATAATAAATTTCCTAATCTAATTCAAGTGGTCCTAAAGGATAAAATTTTATTTGGTCTAATTACACTTATACAATATAATTAGGACATGTTTTATGGTAATAATAATATCATTTTACCCTTAATTACCCATTTTTACTTTTAACCGTGGTAAATAAAAGTAAAAAAGTTATTATTCACCAAAAATTATTTTTATCTTATTGAACCACATTTTTATTACTGATATCAACTGTGTCTCTTGGATTTTTGAAATTTCACTCACAGGATCGGTAAAATTATGTTTTATGCAAATTTGCAAATTCTCATAAGAGGTGGGTAAAAGACGGTTAAAAGTTCAATAAATTTTTTATATATCTAAACTTATTTTAAAATGACTCCCATAAATTAAATTGAACTTATATAAGTATTATGTATCTATTTTGACCAAAAATAAATTTAAATAAAATAAATAATTATTTAAATAAAAAGTCAGTTTTAAACAATAACTCAGTGTTTTTCTCTATTCATAAAAAAATTGAAAGTTTTCAAACAAAACCAAAAATTCACTCTAAGATAATTTTGATATTCCGAATTCAGAAATGAAGTCTATTTTATTAAATTAAAAACATAAAAGTTTCATTTATTAATTTTAAATTAATCCCCATTGTCAAAACTAAAAGGCTTATTTTTAAGAAATAATAACTATCAAAATATTGACTCTTGTTTATGTCCAATTTCAATGTGAAATTAATTACAATGACCAGAATTGGATTAAATGGAAAAAATATAATCTATTTATACTTACAAGCCATTAAAATTTACAATTTAACATTATAAATTAGTTTGATTAAAAAAGTTGTTTTCAGATAAAATATAGTATTTTTCACTATTCACCCAAATTTGAATGTTATCAGAAAAACACCAAAAATTAACTGAAACTAAATTCTTATGTCCCATTTCCAAAGAAGAAGTTTATTTTTTAAAATTTAATATATAAAAGTTTCAAATATTGGATTTAACAAGGGTTCACCATTAAAAGGCAGTAAAAGTGATTTTTGTTTTTGAAAATTACTTCTTTTATCTGAAAAAAATGAATTAGTTCCTACATTATTTCTAAAAGACTCAAAATATGTAGTCTAAAATTATAAGGAATATATAAAATTAAAAATTCAGTTAATACAATTAATAACTAATTTTGAATAGATAGTTTGGTTTGTCATGGTGCGCTTGAACTCGGTGTTGCATGTAGTGCAAATTATTGAATTACTTTGAAGAAATAACGTACAATGAAATCTTGGGGTGTTACCAAAACACTATTTTTTCATAGGGATTGGATTAAATATGGAGTATTATCAAATAATATCATACATTAGATTATAAAAAAATTATTCATAGATCATCACCATAATGAAAATATTATGACTGAAAATAACAAACCAAAACAAACATGAAAAATGAAGTAGTTAGTACAAGAAACATGATTTTAACAAGGAATTGTTAATAATAAGTCCTAAAATATCCTAAGTAAATAATATATGGTATTATATATATAATTATAGTTATAGAATATATTTATAATAAACCTATATTTGTTATATATAATGTTTGAATGGCTATGAAGGAAGTCAATACTTAAGGTAAGGTATTTTCATAATATTTGTACTTATATGGGACACATGCCATATAGACCACTTGTTTCATTTTTTTAGTGTATGTATTGCCCATGAATGTAATTTTTGATTATTATTATGAAAATTATGGGAAATAAATATCCATATAAGGTTCTTTCTTTTATTGGTCTTATGATTCAAATGATACAAAAGTAGTGAAGGTTTTTTTGTTGCAATCTCATTCTTTATTTGGATTATTTATGATTAAGTTTTTTATGATGAAATTTTATGATCTATCTCTCAAGAAAATCATGAATTTTTTTACACACTAGTTGTTTCACTAAAATCTCATGTTCTCCTTTCATTTTAATTTATTTATGTACACAATATTTCAAAAGAATGTTTTTATATCAAACCAATATAATTTATCTCTTCAGTCAAAAAAATATTTATTCTTCCATATCCTTCTTTTCCAAAAAAGATTAAAACAAATTTTTTATTATTCTCTAATTAATTTTTAAATTAATTTTTACCCTTATTTAACTTTTTACAAACTCTTTTACAAGGAATCTTCTCATCATTTTCTAAAAGATGTGCTTTTGAATTTTTCTAAAAATGTGAAAGGAATATTTATTTTAAAAAATATGATACGAACATAATTTTCCACCATCATGAATACTAACTAGTTTAAGGTTTACATTTTTTGTTTTCAAGGTCATTATTAAATAATTTTTTATTTATTATTTATGAAATTTTTAGAGTGTAAAGAAGTGATTTCTAATTAGAAATGACATTTTCCTCAAAACATGTTCCAAGTGATCTTTCAAAATTATTTTTTTCTAAGATGAGATGTTTTTATGTTATATTAGATTCCAAGGGGATATTATCAATTGATACCATGATTATTCATTATATGTGAGGTTTATATTTATAATAACATGATATTTAGGATACCTTTTACTTTTTCATGGGTTATGTTATGATTAAATAATGTAATGTTTATAAAACCTATTTATTTTCCATATATTATTCTATGATAAAATGTTTGTTAAACACAGTTATTTTCATGGTCTATGATATGATTATTTGTTTTTTATTTATTGTCACACAATATAGTATTATATGATGGGGGGAACAATATCTCCCTCTAGTTCATTTTTTGAATTTTTATATCTCCTGAGATAATGATGGGGAAAATTCAATGTTCCTGATCTATTAAGAGAAACATGCTGAAGTGCTTGATACACTAGGTAAAATAGTTCATGATGCCTATTTCATTATGAAATGGGAAATAGTTGTTGATTCCTAATTCATTATGATATTATTTTCTTGGATGTTAACCTTGAAATATTATATGGTTTCTATACATATGATGGTTACACACTTATATAACAAGAACATATAGTTCAGGATTGATTTATGATGATTTTGTTCTATTATTATTCATGTATTTTGAAATAATTATGTTTTATGTTATGTATCAAGTTTATTATTGGTGATATATTGGGTATTAAATTTGTAATTTATATTAATTATTACATACCCTTATGCTTATTTTATGATTTTATATGATAATATGTTAATATATTATATATTTATCCTTATTGAGAATATGAGCTCTCCCTTTATTATATATTCTTTATTTAGGATATGAAAATTGGATTAAGTAGGTTCTATCTATGAAGTGTTATAAATAGGATGATCTTTTTGGGATATTTTAAAGAACTTTCATAAAATAAGAATATGATGTATCTAGTCTCTAAATACACTAAAATTTTATGGTCCTTGGGATCTTTTTTGGGAAATGTATTAAATATTCATCTATTGAGATGTAATATATATATATATATATATGGAGATCTTGGTCTATTATATATTGGGTGATGGTCGTACCATAATTGTTGGCTTTACAGAATAGTGGAGTTGTGGGGGGTTTCATCTCTAGGTAACACCCTTATAAAAGTGTATCACACTTAAACGTAAAGGACTAATTTTTTGATGGTGAATAATAGGGTTTTTACATTGCATTTTCATGGAGGAAAGAACAGTCTCTTTGATACCCTTGGTTCATTTCATGATGTGTTAACATGAGGTTTGTTTCAACATACAGTGTGAAGGAACTACACCATGAGGAAGAGAGTCCATTCTATGCGACCTCGGGACTCTCTAAGAAATAGTCCATCGCATAATGACATAGAGAGGTCCTTCCAATATGGGGTTTGGTTTTGGTTCAATCCCTTTACCTAGTTAAATCACACTATAACATATATAGGTCACATCATAATATACATAAGTAGGGGTTTTTGGACCTCTACCTAGGGGTGGTCGCATCATCACCCAAAGGGGACATTCTATGAACAAGTTCTTGAGAAACATTTTTAATAGGGGTAGACCCATCATTTTGGTTTTGGTACCATAGTCAGATTTGGGTTGAGTGGGATGGTAAGGAAGGCCTTTTCACTCATATACCCCCCACCACCATCATTTCATTTAATCCCCCTAGAGAGGGGAAATTTTTTATGTGATTCTAGGATGATTCAATTATAGTTATTCCATCTATATTTTTTCTAGTTTCTTATTAATCACATATGATTTGTTAAAAAATTTTGCTAGGTTTTGGTGCTGATTCCAGGAGTTCATGGTTGAGTCATGGTTGGATAATGAGGAATTTTATCTACTAATCTAGAGGGGATTACAAAACTAGGAATCCACATCATCACATATTATTTCATTATAAGTAAGTCACCTAATGAATTTATCAAATTTTTTCAATTAAATTGGATGAAATTTTTGATTGACTATGTGGTATTTGATTGGTATTTCACTAATGATGGCGTAGAGGGTTCTCTATAGACCATTCAGGTAAAATATGATAATTTTTGGTGATGTGGTGATGTTGAGTGAGTTTTTAAGAAATCATTACTCATTATGTTAATTTAAATATTTAATTGTAAATCTTTGTATTTAATTATTTGGGTGTTGTGGATTGAGATAGGAGCTCGGGTGGTGGTGTGAGCTTGGATGAGGTATGATGGGATTGGCTTAGGATAAATGGATCATTGCAAGGACGGTATCTCTCTAATCAAGTTAGGTGGTCCCATTAATATAAAACCATATGATTATTTATTCATGAGGGTTAATGGATTTTTTTTTCATGGAACCATGTAAAGGTAAGGGAGATAAGATAACTCTAGATAAATATATAAGATGGAATTGAGCCTCTTAGAGATGATTTAAGTGCTCCTTAACACTTTGGGTAACTTTGGATCACCCAAAAAAATGTCTTAAATACTAGAACATTCCTATTGATTTATAAAGAGCCCATAGGTAGGTATCGAGATTTGATATGTGACTCAAGTGTCCTAGGATTAGTTACAATGGTTGGGTAGAAAAGCATGAGATGTTTAGGCCTAATGTGTCAGGTTAGATGGTCATACATCTTACGTATGATAAGGAACACCCTCTTAATAGTTAATTAGATCCTTTTCAAGTTATATGAGTATGATATCTCCTTTGGGACATAATGTGATGTGAGGAGAAGGTTATCCTATTGACATTGGGATTTATATCTCTCTTAAGGGGGGTGTGAGATGGGACCCAAGTGAGGGGCATGAAATTTTTTTAGAGGACTTGTGTTGGGATACCAAGAGTCTTATTGTGATATTTCCCAATAATTCCTTTATTAGTGGCATTGGTTTTTCACATTAGAGACATTAGAGTATGGGATCATCCTTTTTAGGATGGTAAAAAATAGATCCTACAAACTAGGAGAACATTATGGGGTATCGACAACATTATTGTTTTAGTGATAATAAATCAAGAAAGCCTTGAGGATATTATACTTTGAGTATAAATAGATGATTAGATGTGATTAAAGGTATATATCTAGGTCTCAAGTTACTAGGTCCCTAGTGATGATATGGTCATCTTATAGGATGGATTTTTTTCTCTGTCAGTTATTGGATGTGTGATCCAGGTTATGTGATGGTGAATGATAGAAAATTTTGGATGGACCCTATCCTAAGTGAGTGGATAATGGTCAGGATATGGGTATCAATTAAATTTTAAATTAATAGATGGATCATCTATATAAGATGGGACGTATTGGTACATACAATGCTCCCTTTCCTGGGGAGTATTGGACTGGGTGCCATATATTGTGCCAAACCCTACATCGGTATCTAGTGGTTGGGATCTATTCAGTCCACCCATCTCTTCGATGGAATGGGTTGAAATTTTTTAATTGTTCCTTTCCAAAATAAGAAATTTGATGTCTACTACTAGTCAACCCTTCCTTGAGAGGGAATGGGTTCAGATATATACATATATATATATATATAGTGTTCCCCACCCTATGAAGGACTGGGTTGGGATCTATTCAATATTCCATTCCCAATGGGTAATTGGTCTGTATACTAACAGTTTAGCTTTACCTGTAAGGTATAAGCTTGTTTACTATGAAGAATGATCAACCCTATGTCTTTGAGTATGGTTCGAGACATATGACATGATATGGATGGTTTTGGATACAAACCTATGCAGGTTTGGTGAGGTGTCATGGTGGCTTGGTTAGCACCTGACAACTCGACCCACATGTTTATTTTATATATTTATTTTCCACATGTATACATGAAAATATAATGTAATATCTTGAGTTAATTTGGTGATACCTAACTTAGATATATTTCTCACTCCCTAAATGAGAACTACGATGTGCATGAAAACAATATGTCCACTTTGCAATTAGGGGCTTAGATTACACAACAGGTCGTGCTATAGTAGCTCAATAGGATTAGATATTAGGATTGAGGTGAGACTTTGGATGGAATTAGATCCTCCTATGTGTTTTTATTATTTTTTTAATTTTTTATCAACCTAGTGAGATATTATTTTATGTATGACTTTATGCTTTTTTATTTTGATTACATATATCAGGGATGTGTTTTACTTATTATACGTACTTTTCTGACTCATTGTGTATTTTTTTGGTTATTTTTATTTTCTTCTCTAATCCAAGGGAATTGACTTCCCAATGTATGATTTAGGCCCTCTACACTATCAATGACCATTTCTGTATAGGTAGGATCCATTGAGGCCGTGTCGAAACTCAGGAAAATGTGATGATAAGTGGTCTTAGGATAGAGTATCACAATATATATCTTTGTATATTGGAAAAACTATATATTATGGGTTTTAATTATGATATTTTTGAAAATATAAATATATCATAGATATTAATCGAGTTTAGTCACTTTATATGACATAGAGTAATTTAAATATTTATATACCACGAAGGTTATATCAGATGACTTGACTTGGGTTGAGTGATGAGAGAAACATGATCTCTATTTTGAATTGATCAAACTTCTATGCTATACTGAAAGATCCTAAACTGTCATTATTCTATTAAGAATAACTGAAATCATGAATGGGGATTCATAGATTCATTTTATAATTAAAAATGGGAAATAAATTCTTTATATAAATTTTTCATGAATTTAGAGTAAATTATCAGGGTTTTTCTTAGATAATGCAAGTGGAAACATGGATTCCACATGGTATGATAATTATGTTTTAAGTATTTTGATACATATTAGAAGAAATATCACAATAAATTATTTTTTATATCACACATTGTGATACGGGAAAAAATCAATGATATAGAGGGTGACCAAGCCATGATAAAAAAAATAGGACCAAGAAAATTGGGTAATATATGGTGGTGATAGAAAACACAAATGATGAAAATAATTATCACTGAAAATGATAGAGGAAAATGTGAATAATTATTTTATACAAGATGGTTTGAGTATATTTTAGAACAAATAGTTCCAATGAAAAGGAACTCTCAGTTGCGTGGAAGGGTTTTTTATGTATAATTAGATAATTTTTCATCATCTTTAGATGAATAAAATTTAGAAAAATGAAAAATAGGGGATAAAACTATAATATTATTCCAGGTAAGGGCCTAGTAAAAATTTATGGGTTTTTTTAATAATTTTTTCGGTCTATTAATGGAATAATCAATCGTTTTTTTTTTGTTATTGGTTTTCATTTTACCTTAAAGTTAATAGATTTGGTTTAGTGATTTTTCAACTAATTTTTTCCTAGAGTAAAAAAATCTATATTTATATGTTTATGTGCATGCAATTGTACCCCAGATATTATTTATAATTTCTTTTAGTATATATTTGTATTACTTTCGGGAAAATTTATAATATTTATATATATATACATATAAATTATTGGAATTAATAAAATTTTATTATGTGAATGGATAAATATAAAATTTATATTAGCACAATATAATTTTTTAATTAAAACTATAAAATATGGGAGATCTTGATAAAATATTGCTAAGATATAGTTTAAATTATATTTGGAACCATTTTTAGAAACAATATATCCAACTTAACACTATTGATAATAAATTTGAAAATAAAAAGTTATGTCTATTTTACTATAAACAGATCACATAATTTCCTAAAAAAAATCAATTAAATATTTCATAATAAATTTTTTTACAATTATATTGAATAAGTTATCATAAGTTAAAAGTGTTAATAGGTTTTTAGTCAATATTATAAAATGTAACAATATACAAATTAATATTGTTTTTTGTTATTAGCCCATTTAAAATTAAATGATCAACATCATCCTTTTATAACAATTCTCACACTTTTGATCTCCCATGGAACAATTAAATTCATCACTTTTTCAACTCCATTTTTATCAAACCTCACTCTACAATTTTATAATATGTAAAACATGTCTCCCTATATCTACTCTTACTACATTTTAAACCATCCATTGATCTCATTAACTCATCATTCCCCTTTCATTATAAAAGATTATTATCACTCTAGTTAAGGACATGAAGTATCTTCATGCCTTTCTAAATAAAATAAAAAACATTTTATATTGAAATTAGTTAATCCATATCTCAAATTCAATAAAATTATTTAAATAACTCAATGTTTTTACAAATATTAAAGAATAATGAGAAAATATTTATAAGTAATCCAAATTTCTTGGGATTGAAACTCGATCAAGGCTCAAACCACTAAAGTGAAGAAACCAAATTAGTTTAAGTTCTTTGGAAAGAAATTTTTTTATATAGTAAATTTTTTTGGTTACTTTTATATTTAAATACAAAATTATTCATTAAGAAAAAAATTATAAATTTTTCATCAATATATATATAGATTTTTTTTATTAAACAACCTGAATTATTATTTTTCCTTTTTTCGATGATGAATTTTTCTAAAAAACGAAAAAAAAAAATTCTTCACTAAGTTTTGAATTCATTATGGTAAAATTAAATGATATTACTTGTGATCATGGTTTTTTTCTCATTTTTATTATAAATAAATGATTAAAAATATAATTTGTCAATTATTTCGAAGAATTAAATGATTATTTAGTTTTAGTAAAAGTGATTTTTAATTTACATGGGTTTATATCTTTTTAATTTTTTCTTTCAAAATAATGATTTAATGATTTTTTAAAAAATATTAATTTTAAAATCATTATTAAAGTATTATTTTTTAGAAATTAGATATCATAATATTGATTAAAACAATAATTTATATTTAAATTGGATGTTTGAGGCCAATTATAGAGGAATCAAAATGATCAATAATTGTTGAAAATGGTGATGAAAAAACATGGGAGTAAAATCATAATTCAAAGGTAAAAGAAATTGTCAAGAGATAGAGAGATAATATATTAAAGAAAAATATTATTTCATTATCATATCATCAAATTCATATATGCTACAAGATATTATAATCTATGGTTTATATTTTTTCACATTAAATCGAATAGTCATAATTAAATTTTAATATATATATTATAATGAAAGGTTGGAATATGAAAAGTGTGAATATAAAAGGTTGGAATAGAGAATTTATATTAATGTGAATCCTGAAATTTCAAGATTGTCGCACCAAATTTTATTTTTTTATTTATAGAAATACTCCTTGGTTGTTATCCATTTTAAGTAATATTATTAATACTTAAAAAACCATTATTATAAAAAATATGACAATATAAATTATCAAATTTCATTAAAATTTTATTCCATATCATTAAAACATTTATTTGGTAAACCGAGTGGGAAAACCCTGATGATTGGGTAAAAAAGAAAGCTCCATTTCCAACTCCCTTGATTAAATCATGAAATAATTCTTTGTATTTATAATCATATTTTATAAATCAATTTTTCAAAATTTTCAATTATTAATGTCTTAGTGAATAAATTTATAAAATTCACACATTATCTAAGTTTATTAGCATCTATATCTCCATTATTTTAATGCACATGGATAAAAAATAATTTTGGTGATATAAGTTTTGTCATATCAAATGTAATAAATTGTTCACTCATTTAGGTTATACATTTAATTTAATCCTCATTTAAAGTATTAGAAATATTATTCATCGTAAATCTATAAATTTTTTAGAGAGGATAAATAATTGATCTCAATCAATCACATTCTTAACTTACTTCCTAAATAATAACCAAAGTAGTAAGATTATAAGATGATATATATATAAATGTTTAGTTTTTTAGAATATTATATAATTATAGTTTCACTATATTTAAATGAATATTCAGTTTTAAATTTTACTTTATATGGGTTATAAAAATATCAATTAATAATATAAAAACCCAATTTTTTTATGTTTTAAATAAGTAATCATTTATACCCTTTGAATATTAGTAAATATTAGAATAACAATAACTATAATATAATTTATTGACATAAATACTTATATTAATTACAAGGTATATATAAAAATTTGTCCACATATCCATATAGATACATAAAATATGCATTTACATTTATTCCATCATGTAAAAATATGTTATTTTTTATCCCCTTAAGTTATCAAATATATAAATCTTGGGAAAATAGGTTTAGTTATTCATTTTGGTTAAAATATCTTGAAATAACCAGAACAGTCAATCCCAACCCCATGATGAATTGTAAAATTACATGGACTTTGGAAGCTTCCCTTAATATATAATTATTTTGGGTAAAATCCCTCAAGGAATCATTGAATAATTTTGGGTTGGTTGTATTTGTTGACAAAGCGGGCCTCGATGTTTTTTTATTGAAAAGATGGGTTTCTAAGTTCATTTTTTTGACAAAGGGGGAATCCATGGTGATTTTTCTGGTTCAAGATATGTTGTTTACAATCTATGATTGACAGAACAACCTTGGAAAGGTAATGGATGATCTGGAGGTGGTACAAAAAGAGAAGAAACAAGGTGGCATTGTTATCTAGTGTTTACAAAATTTTTGGGCTTGAAAATCAAAAAATAGAGAGATGTGTTGTTAGAAAATGAATGGGGTGAAATATTGGAGTGTTTTGAGAAAAACATGGAATGTGTGCTATATTATATTTTTGTGCAAGAGTGAAAGAAGGTTTTAGTTCTCTCCCAAAAGGAATTTCAGGACTAGAATGCTGAAAAATGGAAAAGGCAGGAGGTGAACAAAAAATATGGAGATTTGTATGAAAAATGGTTCTTTCATGAAAATAATTGTGTGCATAAAGGGATATTTTTAATGAAAAGGTAGTTTTTGTGCATGGGGGTTGGCGAATCCTGTAAATTAGATGTAACCACCCTCATTTGCTGAAGCTTAGGACATAGAAAAGATCCAAGCTCTGATGCATGTGAAAATTTTCCAAAAAGGGGATTGTGTGTGAATGTGAATGTTTCCTGTAAAATTTGGTATTTCTCATAAAATGGAGGTTGTATGGAATTTTTGAAGATGCGCAAAAAGTTGAGTTGTGATTGAGCGTAAAAAGAGAGATTCTGAGCGCAATTCAAGGGAGTTACACACAACGTGCAATAAGGGTTGCGCGTAAAATTTGAGGTTTCCCAGTTCAATTTTGTGGTAAAGAGATATTCATATATGAATGAAAGTATAAATTCAATATAGCATCAATATACAGTTTATTATATATGAATTCATTCAAATAAAGAGACTTACAAGTCTATAAACTGTGATTGAATCTTCTGATTAATCAATGAGCTCACTTCAGTTGAGAGAGTAGTGAGTTCTCAAATTGTGAATGGTTATAAACCAGGGGGACAGTGAGTCAGCACTAAAATTGTAAACATCAGTGCACATGTAGATAATTTGGTACATCAGCCCATCACCATTGTATACTCCTAAGACATAGTTAAGTGAGTTTGGACCAAGTAAAAATTGATGTTTCATTTTCATGATTTAATTTATTTTCATACTTTTCTACATTAATGAGAGAGAATATAGTTTTTCTTAATAGTAAAAAAAGATCTAAAGGGACAGAGTTTGATATCTTTTATACCTTAATTCACCCCCCCCCCCACTCTCAGGGTATTTATCCTTGTAGGACTAACAATTGGTATCAAAGGCAAAGGTCTATTTCAGTGTTTCTCTCACTAATGGAGGTCACCAATCATAAAGGGATTATAATATTTGATGGGAATAATTTTTAGCTTTGGATTAATTGAATGCAACACTACTTCTAATCATTGGGGATGGATGTGTTTACAACAGCAGTGCATGGTATTTGATCTGACATGAACAGCATGACTTTATCAGAAAAAGAAAAGAGGGAATTGGATGTTGATGCCAAAGGAATCAATGCCTTGGGGGGATCTTTATCCAATGGCATCTATACGAAGGTGATTTCATGAAAAACATCACATTCTATGTGGGAAAAGCTATTTAATATATATGAAGGAGATATAATGGTTATATAGGCAAAGATACATGTTCTTTGCAACAAGTATTTAGATCTAATAATGAACTCGAATGAGTCTTTTGATGCATTATTTAGCAGGGTAAATATTGTTGTTGAAGATATGAGAGGTCTTGGAAAATTCATTAAAGAAATAAAGATTGTGAATCTCATATTAAAGAAACTTCCACCTTGGTTCAATCCAAAAGTTTAAGTACTATAAGATAAATATCTAAAAGAGCTAACACTGGACAATTAACACAGTACCTTGGTCACATGTGAAATAAGAAATGATGATAACGAGTTTGTGGAAAAAGGAAAATCAAAAAATGTGTAATTATAGACCATACAGAAACTCACCATTGAATATTCTCTAGAATATGAAGAGACAAACGATGTGATGTCATTCCTTTCGTCGAATCTTTAAAGAGAAAAAATAATGTTTGAAGGTAAACTTCCACTTTCTTGCTTTGTATGTGGAATGGTTGGTCATCTTATAGTGAGGTTCCCCAAGAAGTTATAAGAATATGTGGAGGATGGAATTTAAATTCCAACGAATAAGTCTTCTACCTATGTTAATGGAAAAAACAGTTCAACAAAATTTTCCTCATGGAAAAGAATATTCTTTCACAAGAATGTGATTTTTCAGATGAATCTAAGACTGAAGAGGCAGAAGAGATAGAAAACTACAAAGATCGTGGAGAATATTCTATGGTGGCTGTTATTGGTAGTACTCAGAAAAAGGAACAAACTTTCATTGATGAATAATAAGAAGAAATTTAAGGAAGAGTCGATATGGAGGCTAAATTTTTAGTAGCTCTTGAAGAGATAGAAGTTTGGAGACAAAAAACAAAGAAATCCAACAAAGTGGTTCATGATGCTAAACTCTACATGAAACAATAGTATGAAGAGAAGATTTATTTTATTAATGAGATTTAGAATATCAATTATTCATTGAAAAAGGGCTTAGAACCATTGAGTGAGTGTAAAATTAAGGTTGAAGAACAGAAAAGAGAGATTTATGGATTAAATATCATAGTAAATGAAAAAATCAAGCACATTGAAGATCTGGAAGATGAAGTTGTCATTCTATGATAAAAAGTTAAGGACCAAGAAAAAATTCTGATTCATAGCACATTATTATTAAAGAAGATCATTCTGAAGACTAAAAAGATAAAAGAGGAGACAATTAGTTTATCAGGAAATAAGTAGCCATTGATCTCAGATGTTAAGGATGATTTGGGGCTCGATGAGAAATAGAAAGCAATCAAGGTTGAAGTCAGACCTGAAGCTCCCATTCTGAGAAAAAATTTTGATGTGGATACATATAAGAATCATAAAATTCAACGAACCCAAAGGATAATTAGCAGTATAGAAGTAACACACATGAATGCATTTTTCACCGGGTTTTATTTCTGTGGAAAGATTGGACACTCACTAAATGTGTGTTCTACAGCTAGAAGATACCGAAGGGAAGAAGAATAGAGGTGAAATCCAAACTGATAATAGTTCTCTAGAACATATTTCAAAGGACACTATATTTGGTGTAGAGTATTTGGGAACGTGGCTAGATTTTTCATATCAATTATATAGAGGAATGTGGAAAATCAGAATCTAAATGTTCGCAAGCATCAACTCAACGAACCAACTGGTGAGTTGAAAATGAAAAATAGATTTGAAAATTTGAAATATTAATTCGATTCAGCATACTCTAAAAAAGTTCAAAATTCTCAATCTATTCCAAGTGTGAAGTCATAAATATGGACCAATAAGAAGAGAGCAGAGAAGGCAGTGATTACTGAAATTTCCCTTAAAGCATTAGATCGTTCTGGTGTATGGATCCTTGATAGTAGTTGCACATCTCACCTAACATACAATAAGGATCTAGTTACTAGAATAAAATATGACAAATAATTTTTTTAAATGTTTGTAAATGATGAAGGCCTGAAGATAATTGGATCGAGAAAGGTCAGGTTTTGGTGAAAATAAATAAGACGTGCTGATGTCTTTGTTATAGAAGGTCTCATTCACAATTTTCTCAGTGTCGGTCAAATCTATGACTTAGTGCATTCTATATGGTTTAATAAGAAGAAATGTGTTTTAAAAGGATGATATTGTACAATTATTCTACAGGGAAGAAGAAAAAAATAGAATCTCTACCTGCTAAGTGGGGAAGAAGATATGTGTTTTTTATCTAGAGAAGAAGAAAACAAGTTGTGTCATAAATGACTTGGTCATCTATGTTAGCTATCCCAAGAGGATTTTGTAATGTTTGATGAAGCTAGAGACCCCCCTAATCTATCACGGGATTGTACTCACATGTGCAATGTATTCTAACATAGGAAGCTCATCAGAAAGACGTATAAGGGAAAGTAATATAACTGAACAATAATGCTCTAATTGGTTCATGCTGATGTTTTTCGGCCTATCACACAAAGTTTATTTGACAGAAAGAGGTACAATTTTATTTTCATTGATGAAAATATTATAAGGGCATGGGTATTTGTTATTTACCTTATGTTTTATGTGTTTAACTACCTAAATCAATACCAGAGGAAGAGTGAAAGGATGCTTGGATTGAAAATTCAAGAGTTTTGTACTGATAATTGTATGAAATTCACAAACAGTCAGGTGGAAGACTATCTCAAAAAACATGAGATAATAAATCAAGTTTCCTCACAAAGAACACCCGAATAAAATTATGTGGTTGAAAGGATAAATTGTATCATCAATAACATGGCCAGAACGATGCTTATAGAAAAAGACTTACCAGAGAAGTTCTCGAAGAAAGCAGTGTTGACATCCGTCTACATTTCTAACAGAGATATGTTGTGTCCAAAGGAATGAGAGACTCTATATGAGATGTTGTATGGAAAAAATCCAATAGTGAATTACTTTAGAATCATTCAAAGTATGTTTTATGTATACAACAAATAAGAACACAGGAAATTTGAGTTACGAGGAGATGAGGGGATATTCCTTGGTTACTCTGAAAAAAAAAGAAAGAAGTAAAAATGCATTAATAAGAGGCTGGGAGAAGTTGTTGAGGAAAATGATGTCACTAGTGGAAAATGAATAGAATATTCAACAACACAATGAATAGTTCCCTGATGAGAGTGATGAGGAGGTAAGAAACAAATTTGGAGTAGATTTGTCAGATTTTGATTCAATAAAGGATACTTATGATGAGAAAGAGGAAGAAAAATTTGTATCTGCAAAGAAACCAAAGAGTTGAGCTGAAATTGATAGGAAAAATATCATTAGTGATCAGGAAGTTCTTATTCAAACAAGAAGGAATAAGTCATTGTAGCAAGCTTATTTATTATCTTAGTTGGAGCCAAAATGTTTTGTCGACCCAGCTAAAGATGAAAAATGGTTCTAGGATATGAATGAAGAGATAGACCAGATTGAGAAAAATCATACATGCGATATTTATTCTACGCTAGTAGATAAGAATTTCATCAGAAAAAAATCGGTTTTCCGCAATAAGATGAATGAATATGGCATAGTGATTCGAAAAAAAACAATTAGTGTGTAAAGGCAACTCCTAGATAGAGGGAATTGATGTCAATGAAACATTTTCACCTATTACAAGGATGGAAACAATCAGATTACTCTAGGCCATTATAGTGCAATAGAAGTTCAATGATTTACAAGTGGACATCAAATATTCATTTTTGAATGGGGTTCTAGGAGAAGAAGTTTATAGTGATAATTAATATGGTTTTCCCATTCATGAATATGGGAAAAAAGTTTTTCAATTGAATAATTCACTATATGGGCTGAAATAAGCACCAAGAGTATGGTACTTGAGTCTTGATTAGTATTTGATGAAGTATTCCTTTTAGTGAGGTGGAATTTATTACAATCTCTATTTCAAAAATGACAGTAATCAAAGGATGATTGTGCTGGTTTATGTTGATGACATAATCTTTGGCGGATTAGATGGAGCACAGTTTAGACAGTTTTTAGATTTCATAAAAATGAGTTCTAAATGTCTATGATTGGTGAGATGATGATTTTCCTTGGTTTACTGGTGACACAAGGTAGGAATGACACATTCATCTTTACATCCAAATATTCTCAAGAATCTATGAAGATATTTTGAATGGAAAATTCGAAAGAGGTGAATACTATGGTTGCTAACTGGATGAAATTATCAAAAGATGATTATGGCAAGGCTGTTGGTATGATAGAATATTGTAAGATTATTCGAATTTTACTATACTGGCAGTGAAAAGACCTAATATTTTTTCTCTACAATCCAAGAAGCATGATATCAATGTAATAACAAGGAAATCCACATTCTCGTAGTGAAAAAAATACTTCAGTATATCAAAGGAACAATGGATTTTTGTTTTAGGTATACTGAAAAATCTCAGCCAGATTTGTTCGGATATAAAGATGCAGATTGGTCTGATTTAGCATATGATAGGAAATAAATGCAAGGGGGTGCTTTCTATCTTGGTTGATTGTGTATTTCTTGGCTAGGAAAAAAATAAAGATTTCATTTCAATGAGCACTGCAGAAGATGAGTATATTTCAGCCACTTAAGCATGAATACAGTTATTTTGGATGAAGTAGTAGCTTGATGATATGGTAATTGAAGTAATGTCTCTGATCGGAATCCATTGTGATAATTCGAGTGATATTAATCATAGAATGAATCTAGTCTATCACTCAAGGACTAAGAACATTGAAATCAAATATCATTTTATAAAGTACAAGGTAGACCAAGGGCTTGTAATGTTGGAGTATATACCTAAACAACTACAGGTTGTGGATGTTCTGACAAAGTGCTTACCCAAAGAAGTGTTTCAGAGGTAACGAATATCTCTGATAGTTCAGTCGACTCCCCACACATGAAAAAGTGTTGATGTGGTATTCCCCCTCTCCCTGAGGTATCATGTATTTTTACCTAATGTATTGATATGTGTTTTTACCCTCTCATAGACCACAAAGAAGTGACCTTTGTGTTCATTGAAAATGGGGGGTAAACAATGAGTTTAAAATGCGGAGATAGTGTGGCTATTTAAAAAATCATAAAAGATATGGGGAGAAGCTGATAGGTGGAGCAATGAGATAGGGGGAGGTGAATGCTGAAGAGAAGATGAAGCTTGTAAGAGGTGCAACATGATGACGCTCAAAGTGTTCGGTCAGTACTTATCTTAGACAATATAGGAAACAATAGTGAAGAGGTTTTGCAACTGAAGAGGAGTTTAATCTGTAATCAGACAGGGGAAGTTTTAAATCTAATGATTCTAAAAGTGATCGATCAAAGAATAGATATCATGTTAGCTTGGGAATGTGATAAAAGAAGAATAGTGGTGTTGGAATGTTGTCAGAAGGTTTCCAACAATTAGAAATTGGTATCAGTTTGGTATCAACAATTGGTGTCAAAAATGAAGTTATTCATTGACGAACTTTTCATTTAATCAAGTTTCTCACACCTATAATTACTCATGTGGGCTTAGAGTATGTGTTGAGTGAATCCTTGATCACTATCAGGATCGCAAGAGGTGAATAGTGGCTGAATCACTAACGAGGTATCATATTATGAAAGAGTTTTCAAACAACCCAAAGAGGGATATTGTTGGGAAAAAATCCCAAGATGCATCATAGAATCATTTTTTGGTTGTTTTTTTTTTGTTGAAAAAGCAGGCCTTGATGTTTTTTTTGTTGAAAAGGTGGGTTTCAAACTTAGGTTTGTCTATGAAGGGGGAATTCATGGTGATTTTTTGCGTTCAAGATAGTTTGATGAGAATTCATGATTGATATAAGAACCTGGACAAAGGAATGGACAATATGGAGGTGGTACAAAAAAGAACATATATAATGTGGCATAATTTTTCAATTTATTTCAAATTTTTGGGATTGAAAATCAGAAAATGGAGAGATGTGTTACTAGAAAAGGAAGGTTCACTAAATATTGGAGTCGTGCGTGAAAAATATGGATGTTTTCTAAATTGGTTTTGTGCTCAAGAGTGAAAGAATGTTGGAATGTTTCCCCAAAAAAAAATTTGGATTAGAATGTTGAAAAATGTTAATGAAGTATTAAAATTCTATGTGTTAGATTAATACCATCTCATGTAACCAAATAATGCATTTTTTCTACAATTTTATCTGGATGATTTTGATAACCATGGAATGTAAAGACCTGAAAATTTCAATGATATTTTTTCTTAATTTCATTGGGATTTCACGAGTATCTAGTTTCTGACGGCACCTGATTCCAAGTCCCGGTGTGCCTGGAATCAATTTCTGAAGTTTAGCTCGGGTACGTTCAGTGCACGAACGAGCGGGTTTTTCTATCTTTTGAACTGTTGCTCGGAATTGAAATCTGAGGGCACTGATGAAACCGCAGTGCTGGTATTTTCTTTAGAAGACCTTTACTGGAGTTGCATTTGTTCGGGATGAGTTATTAAAAATTAGTGAATTAAATGTTAGGTAAAATAAATTATGTGCAAATTTATTTTATCCATGATAATTTAATTCTCTCATGGGAAGTTATTAGTGGGGCCCACAATAACCCAACTTCCCATGTGAGGTTATGAGGGTGGTGGGGCCCACACGATCTCCCATCTTCTCATATTCCCTAACTCCTCTAATCTCCCACTTAAGTGTCTAACCCTTAAAACTTCCCCTTAAATTGTGACCTTCCCCCTCCCCACATTTATTCAATGCCAACTCTTTAATTTAAGTAAGTGAGTTATGTATTTTAAAATTTTTAATTTTGAAAGGCATGACTTAAGATAATAAAATGTGAGGGATCTTTTTTTATTAGGTTAGCTTGCGGTGTAAGGGGATTGGGAGAAGAAAACTCTAAGTCGGAAGAACTTCATCTTCTTCGTGAAGAACGCCAAGACTTCGACGAAGAACGTTGTCACCGCAAGGAGAGATCGACGTGCCGTCTCTTCTCCTCTCTACAGCCGATGTGTGACACTGTTTCTGAAGAACGATGATGTGCCATCTTTCGATCTTCTTCCCACATCAAATTAAGGGAGACGCCGCACCTCCTCGAACATTCTCCGTCAACATATATGGAGCTTCACCTCGCGATACCGTTTTCTACGACGATCATCATTCGAAAACTTCTTCGAGGTAGGGGTTAAGTTCAAATTTAATCAATTAAATTTGTGCTTTGTTTTTCATTGAGATTACTCATTATTTTGCCTCTTGCTATCAGTATAACGGGAGGAGGTCGGACCGCACAAACACGGCCGACCCTCCTCCCCTTTGTTCTTGTACTTCGTTATGGTTTGGAACGGAGGTGACGGGGTGCCATCATACTGTGAGGGAACGAGAGAACTACAGCCGGTGTGGGCCACTGTGAAGGAGCGTAGTATCATCGTGCCACGCTAGGGAAGTCGAAGGAGGCCGCGGCCGAGATCAGGCCACAATGAAGGGGCGCGGCGCCTTTGCGCCGCGCCGGAGCACTAATGAGGGCCACGGCTGGGGTGCTGCACCGTTACGCCATGTCGGGCGGCCAAGAGCCACGTCCCATGGTCGCGGCAGATCTGGGAGGCGGCCCGCTGAGCCGGCCTACGACACACCCTGGAGGCGGGACCCCTGCGGGTCCCTCATGAACCGAATGGCCGGCCATAAAGACCGGCTGCTAACCTGGAAAAATGGGGGTTGAAACCCCCAATTAACGGATAAGGCGGACCCCGTGGGGTCTGCTGTTCAGTTTGAAGGGTGCAGCGCCCTCCCCCCTTCTGCCTCTGCTCAGCGCTCGGGCGCCAAAACCGGGTCGGACCGCCCGCGTCGGACTGGACCGCCCGCGCGGGGCTGGGCCGCCCGCGTTGGGCTGGACCCCCACGTCTGACCGGGTCGTGCCATCCGGGCCATTCCATGGCCAACCGGTCTGGATCGGGACCCGGGTCGGGACGACCCAGGGGGTATTGGGCCAGGTTGGACTGGGCCCAAACCCCCTGTTTTCGAACAGATCCGTTCAAACACCCATAACTTGGGCTACGGATCTTCGAACGACACACTGTCAGTCACGTAGTGATCCTGGTATCAAGAAGGACATTTTGGTATATTAAACATAAGGTTTTGGAGAACGTTGTGTACATCCGGGTTGGTTTGAACATGACTGGAACCGGGCCCTCGGAGCGAAAACGCTTGTAACTTGAGCTCCGGACATCTGATTGATGTGCCGTCAACTTTGTTGGATTCCTCTTAGTGAGACTGTTCTTCTAGCTTACTCTAATCGATATTTGGACGCATTTAAAGTATGGGTGGGTTGGTTTTGGCTTAAAACCCAACCGGCCCCCTGGGACGAAAAGGCCAATAACTCTCAAATCGGGCGTTCGATTGACGCGCCGTCAGTCGCGTTGAGTTCCTTTTGACAAGACGATACTTTGGGATACATCAACTCCGTAATTCGTGTCAGTTGATGTATCAACCCTCTTGGATCATAAAGAAGACTCTCCCAGAATCAAGTGTGATGTGTGCGAGAACCCTAGAGCTGGCTGCGACGAAGATGACGTTTGTACTAAGATCCTCTGTGGGTGCGACGAGGATGAAAATCGTACTGGGATCCTCCGTGGGTTCGACGAGGATGACTACCATATTGGGATCCTCCGTGGGTTCCACGAGGATGACTACCGTACTGGGATCCTTCGTGGGTTCCACGAGGAAGACTACTGTACTGGGATCCTCCATGGGTTCGACTACCATGATGGAATCCTCCGTGGGTTCGATGACGATGACTACTATACTTGGATCCTATGTGGGTTCGGTAGAGGAGATGATTCAGAGGCAACATCTAATCATCTCCACCCTTCTTTTTAATGGATACTTGTGTGAGTTGAGTCTTGACATGCAATCATTATCATTTATATAATTATTGTGCTTTCTTGTGTGGATTGGGGGGTTTGAATTCCTATGTGGAATGGGTTATGTTTTCCTCTGTGGACTATGTTGTACTTGGGCCCGCGTACTGGAGCTGAGCTGGAATTGATGGCTTAGGTATATGTATGGGAATATACCTAAGTAGAGTTGGGTGTTACGTCATGATCGTATTTTTCCTTTGTGGATTATCCTTCATGGATTCTGAGAGACCTTCAGGGGTCTCGGGGTCCCTACTGTGTAGTGTATTTTCACCCCTGCACGGGTTATGCCCGCACTACGTTGTGTTGGATGCAGAAGATGGACACTGCTAATCGAGGTGGGAGTTCATGGAACTGGACGGTACCATGAGGTGGATCACTAGATGGGACGTACTCGGAACGGACGGCTGGAGCCATGGAGCAGAGGTGACAATCTGTACCCACCCTTCAGGTGGGATTACCAGAGGATGGCTCGGAGTTGCTGCTTTACTTTTCTACTGCCGTACTTTTTTTTAGTTGTAATTTACTTTAGTCGGGTTTGTATTCTGAATCATTTACTTATCTAACACTTTCTTTTTTCGCTCAGTTTACTTAGTGTTTACTTCAGTTTGTGTACTCTGTGGTGATTGTTTACTTTATAAAGGCAATGCCTTCCCTTTTATTGGGATTTATGCCTTTGGTGCTAGTCGTCAGCCCCTGGCCTATGGAAGGTGGGCTTGGGGTGGTCACGGAACGGTCCCTGAGGACGGGTCATGACAAATTGGTATCAGAGGAGTTCGGTTCTACCACAGAACTCAGTACTCTGATCTTTCTTCTTAGTGAAGGAATAGTATTAAGGGTATTGAGTGTGGTTATCAGTCTAGAGAGTCCAGTGTTGGTGCGACGGCTGACGTATCCATACACCAGGACCCTGACATCTGATTTCCGACTCAATGCACGAAAACATTGATTGCATGTGTGTTTCAAAAATTTTCTTTGTGATTACTTTGTGTCAGCTCACCAGGTATAGTGTATTGACCATGTCGCCCCTGTTTATTTTCAGGATGGCCCCACGATGGCAGTCAGCTAGGGTTATGAGATTTGTGCGAGATGGCAGCCCACCGAGTGATGAGGCCTCTGTGCAGGTCCCCTTTACAGCGGAGGCATCGGTGGTACCACTACCCGCCGAGTCACTGATACTACCAGCCCCAGCAGCTGAGAGTGCACATCGCCTGAGTGCATTACGCGAATTTCAGCATCAGAGACCGCCCAGGATTCGCGGATTGACTGACCCTCAGGAAGCCGAGGTTTGGCTGGAGTCTATCGTTCGAGTCTTCAAGTTATTAGAGACACCAGCTGACCTCATGGTGATCCTTGCGGCGAGTCTCGTGCACACGGCAGCAGGTATATGGTGGACCCTAATGCTCCAGGTGCACGATGAGGCATCACTTCTTTGGATGGACTTCAAGAGCCTCTTCTTCTTGGAGTTTTTTCAAGCCACCCTCCGTGTGGTGCGCATTTAGGAGCTATTATAGCTGCGGCAGGGCAGCATGACGGTAGCCCAGTACTCGGTGAGGTTTACCGATCTCTTGCGCTACTCCACGGACATGGTACGAGACCCATTCTTCCAGGCTCAGACCTTTGAGCAGGGACTGAGGCATGAGATCAGGGCTTCGATGATCTCCCTCAACATCCCGACACAGTCGGGGGTGCTGGAGAGAGCCCTTCTAGTGGAGATTTTTCTCGTTGAGCAGTCACCAGTGGCGAGACCCTCCGTAGGACGACCCGTAGCGGAGTCTTCTATAGCTATCAGTAGAAAGTTGACATAGAGGTCCAAGGAGGACAGTCCATCAAATAATCAATCTCAAGATGCATATTCGATTGTACGGGGTACACAAAGGAAATCCAGCCACACGAGGAGTAGATAGTGCTATGCATGCGATGAGCAGGGTCACATGGGTCAAGACTTCCTGACCCGCCCGGCAGATGAGCAGAAGGCGGTAGAGGGACCTCCCAGGTAGAGGATCGACCGTGGTGGTCCGCAGGGAGCAGGCGGACGAGGCATAGGAGCTGGTCGAGCAATGGATTGTGGGCGATGCTTTGAGTCCCTACCACCACCACCACCAGGGAGACCACCCCGACCACAGGGAACGGGTGGACAGGGGAGAGCTCAGCTACAGGCAGCTGAGGCCTACGACCATGGAGCTCCGGGAGTAGATAGATAGGAGCGGGACTAGCTCCAATCATAGAGAGTTTTGTTCATGATGCTTCTAGCTTTTTTGATGTTTTGTTTGTGGATGCTTTGTGTCTTTGTAGTTTGATCTGCATTAATTAATGACACATGTTCTTGTGAAATTTTCATCCCTGTCCTTTCTATGTAGTTGATACTGAGAGGTTCCTGTTAAAACCGTTGACTTGACACCTCACTTACAAGATTCTTACTGGAGGATACCTAGTGACCACACACTACTGCCAACAGTGTGACTCAACTCGTGGAGGTGAGAGTAATGGTTGGATCTCATGGTAGTAGCGTCGAGGCCTTACAACTTCTTCCATGGCATGAAATAGTATCGTTCATGTCAAGATTGATTATATTAGGCAAAGAATGTGGTTCATCCCGGGGATGAGACCAGATTTATCTTTTTGGAAGAGAAATAATCTCAGCAGCTCTGGTAGATCATAGACGAAGAAGGGTGGAGATGAGTACTTACAAACGGCTAGTCTCACCCGTTGTTTGTTGAGTGAATGGTTTACGATTATCACCAAATCATTAGTCTCAGGTGTATCCTCTCTCAGAAGTACATGATCCTGAGATAGCGGAAATGGCTCGAGTTCCTCCAGGACTATGACTTTGAGGTAGACTATACTTCTGAGAAGGGGAAATGTAGTAGCTGATGCTCTGAGCAGGAGGCCGGGCATCGAGCTACTTGGAGTGGAGACGGAGTAGCTAGCCGCTTTTCAGATATCCTTTGTGGATAGTGTTAAAGTTAGTACGTGTAAAATCAGAGAAAGTGAAGATCATCTAGGAGTATATGAAGACTACACAAAGTAGACTAAGTCCTATGCTTATAAGAGATAGAGACCACTGGAGTTTGAGGGTGGTGACCACATTTTCTTACGGGTCTCACCTCGATGAGGATTACAGAGATTTGGTCGGGTGGCAAGTTATCTCCGCAGTTCATCGGACTATTCCAGGTTCTCAGTAGGATAGGCGAGGTGGATTATCGCTTGGCTCTACCACCTCAGTTGCACCAGGTCCACGACATCTTCCATGTATCTCAACTGAGGAGATATGTGCACGACCTGAGGCATATCATCGACCATGCGGAGCTGTACATTGATGACGGGGTGAATTTTGCAGAGGACCTGGTGGAGATCGAGGATCGACATGAGTGGGTCCTATGTGGGTGGTCGATTCCTCTAGTACACATCACGTGGCATCACAGGAACCTCCAGGAGAGCACATGGGAGCGGGAGGCTCAGATGCGTGCACAGTACCCTCATTTGTTTCCCTAGTTTGTGATGTATCTTTACGGGGACGTAAAGCCCTGATGTGGGAGTAATTTAAAGACCCGTAAATTTCAAGGAAATTTTTTTCTTAATTTCATTGGGATTTTACGAGTACGCAGTTTATGACGTCACCTAATTCCGAGGTCTAGTGTGCCCAGAATCAATTTCTGAAGTTTAGCTCAGGTATGTTCAGTGAACGAACGAGCGGGTTTTTCTAACTTTTGAACTGGTGCTCGGAATAGAAATATGAGGGCACCGATGAAACCGCAGTGTTGGTATTTTCTTATGAAGACCTTTACTAGATTTGCGTTTTCTTGGGAAGAGTTGTTAAAAATTAGGGAATTAAATGTTAGGTAAAATAAATTGTGTGAAAATTTATTTTATCCATGGTAATTTAATTCTCTCATGGGAAGTTGTTGGTGGGGGCCACAACCACCCAACATCCCATTGGAGGTTATGAGGGTGGTGGGGCCCACACGAGCCCCCATCTTCTCATATTCCCTAACTCCTGTAATCTCCCACTTAAGTGTGTAACCCATAAACTTCCCATTAAATTGTGACCTTCCCTCTCCCCACATTTATTCAATGCCAACTCTTTAGTTTAATTAAGTGAGTTATGTATTTTAAAATTTTTAATTTTGAAAGGCATGACTTAAGATATTAAAATGAGAGGGATCTTATTTTATTAGGTTGGCTTGTGTTGTAAGGATATTGGGAGAAGAAAACTCTATGTCGAATGAACTTCATCTTCTTCACGAAGAACGCCAATACTTCGACGAAGAACGTCGTCACCGCAAGGAGAGATCGACATGCCATCTCTTCTCCTCTCCACAGCCAGTGTGAGGTGACTTTACCGAACAATTATGATGCACTCTCTTTCAATCTTCTTCCCGTTCCAAAGGAAGGGCGACACCGCTCCTCCTCGGATGTTCTCTGCCAACATATACAGAGCTTCACCTCACGACATTGTTTTCCGCGACAATCATCGTTCGAAATATTCTTCGAGGTAGGGGTTAAGTTCAAATTTAATCAATTAAATTTGTGCTTTTTTTGTTTTTGAGATTACTCATTCTTTTTCCGCTTGCTATCGGTATAATGGGAGGAGGTCGGATCGCACAAACACGACCGACCCTCCTCCCCTTTGTTGTTGTACTTCGTTATGGTTTGGAATGGAGGTGACGCGGTGCTGTCAAACCGTACAAGAATGAGAGAACTGCGGCCGGTGTGATCCGTGTTGAAGGAGCACGGCACCGTCGTTCCATGCCAGAGAAGCTGCAGGACTCCGCGGTAGAGAGCGGGCTGCAGCGAAGGGGCGCAGCGTAGACGCACCGCGCCGGAGCACTAAGGAGGGTCACGGCCGGGGCGGGCTGCGACGGATGGGTACGGCATCATCTCACCCCGCCGGATGGCCAAGATCCATGGCCCATGGCTGTGGCAGTTCTGGGAGGCATTCGGCTTAGCTGGCCACAAGCACACCCTGAAGGCGGGCCCCCCGCGGGTCCCGCATGAACCGAACAGCCGGCCATAAAGGTCGGCCGCTACCCTGGAAAACCTGGGGTTGAAACCCCCGGTCAACGGACAGGGCGGACCCCATGAGGTCTGCCATTCTGTTCGAAGGGGGTGCCACCCTCCCCACTTCCACCTCCGTTCAGCATGCGGGCGCCCGCACTAGGTCGGACCGCCCGCACCGGGTCGGACTGCCCGCGCTGGGGCGGGCCGCCCGAGCCGGGCCAGACCCCCGCGTCGGGTCGGGCCACACCGGCTGGGCCGGGCCACACCGGCTGGGTCGGGCCGCGCTAGTTGGGTCGGGTCGCGTTAGCCAAGCCCAACCGGGCTGGACCCGGACCCGGGTCAATTCGACCCAGGGGGTATTGGGCCGGGTCGGACCCGGCACAAACCCCCTGTTTCCGGACAGATCTGTTCAAATGCCCATTACTTGGGCTACAGACCTCTGAACGACGCACCGTCAGTCACGTAGAGATCATTGGATCGAGATAGTCATTTCATTATAATGCACTCAAGGTTTATAAGAACTTTGGGTATGGCCAGGTTGGTTCGAACACGAAACCAACTAGGCCCTCGGAGTGGAAACACTTATAACTTGAGCTCTGGATGTCCGATTGACGTGTCGTCGACTTTGTTAGATTCCTCTTAGTGAGATGGTTCTTATGGATTACTCCGCTCGAGATTTGGATGCAGTTGGAGTACGGTCGGGTTTCTTTGGCTTAAAACCCAACCAGGCCCCTTGGATGAAAAAGACAATAACTCTCAGATTGGCCGTCCGGTTGACGCGCCGTCAGTCGCGTTGAGTTCTTTTTGACGAGGCAGAACATTGAGATACATCAACTATGGACTTCATGTCAGTTCATGTATCGACTCTCTTGGCTCATGGAGCAGACCCTCCCGGAATCGATCATGTTGTGTGGGGGAACCCTAGTGCTGGCTGCGATGAAGATAACTTCCGTACTAGGATCCTCCATGGGTGCGACGAGGACGACTACCGTACTAGGATCCTCTGTGGGTTCTATGAGGATGACTAACGTACTGGGATCCTCTGTGGGTTCGACGAGGATGACTACCATACTGGGATCCTCCGTGGGTTCAACGAAAAGGACTACTATACTAGGATCCTCTGTGTGTTTGACTACCATGATGGGATCCTTCGTGGGTTCGACGACGATGACTACTATACTTGGATCCTACGTGGGTTCGGAAGAGGAGATTATTCAGAGGCTACATCGAATCATCTCCACTCTTCTTTTTAATGGATACATGTGTGAGCTAATTCTTGACTTGAAATCATTATCATTGATATAATTGTTGTGCTTGCCTATGTGGATTGGGTTGTGAATTCCTATGTAGAATGGGTTATGTTTTCCTGTGTGGATTGGGTTGTACTTGGGCTTGTGTACTGGATCCAAGCTGTAATTGATGACTTAGGTATATGTATGAGCATATACCTAAGTAGAGTTGGTTTTTACTTTGTGATTGTATTTTTCCTTTCCGGATTATCCTTCGTGGATTCTGAGGGACCTTTGGTGGTCTCGGGGTCCCTACTGAGTAGTGTATACTCAAACCTGCATGGACTATGCCCACACTACATTGTGTTGGATGCAGATGACAGACATTGCTGATCGAGGTGGGAGCTCATGGAACTAGACTGTACCAGGAGGTGGATCACTAGACAGGACGTACTCGGAGCGGACGGCTGGAGCCGTGGAGCAGAGGTGACTATATATACCCACCTTTCATGTGGGATTACTAGAGGATGGATCAGAGTTGATTCTTTACTTTTCTACTACTGTACATTATTTTTAGTTTTACTTTACTTCAGTTAGGTTTGTATTCTGGCCCATTTAATTTTCCAGCACTTTCTTTTGCAGCTCAGTTTACTTAGTGTTTACTTCAGTTTGCGTACTCTATGGTAATTGTTTACTTTATAAAGGAAATTACTTCCCTTTTATCAGGATTTACTCTGTTGGTGCTAGTCGTCAGTCCCTGGCCTATGGAAGGTGATCTTGGGGTAGTCACGGCATGGGCCCCGAGGATGGGTCGTGAAATGGAAGGATTCATTTAAGGTTTCAAAGTCTTAAAATCAAAATGACCTAAGGAATTATGTCTACACTCAGGACCCCAATATTATTGGGTTTTTCATTGACCTATAGAGATTAGGATTTCATTAATGCTCAATCTAGATTTGAAATTTATTATGTATTTATTTTCAGAAATATTCCAATATTTTGAATTAGTTTAAAAAAAATTACATTTTTATTGTTTTTAGGATAGATGAATAGGGAATGATATTTAAGGATTTGGGTATTATATTGAAAATACAAATGGGTAAAGGTTTAATGTAGAATATGAACATTTTATGGTATGATTATCATCCTAGATGAGTGAAACCTAAAGGAGTTGTTAGTAAAGAGGGTAAATGTTTTTATACAATGGAATTTTTCAAAATACCAAAAGGGGTTTAAGAAACACAATGTAAATTCCATTTCATGTAAGATTGTTATGAGAGTAATTATTTTATTTTAAAGGGTATAAGATTCCAAATATATACTTTATAAATGTTTTAAATATACATGAGTTCAAAATTATTAAAATAATTGATAGATCTTATAGTTTACATCCAAATATAGTAGAAAATTGTTTTATTATGAACATTTAAAATGAAAATGAATATTTGATGCCCATATGGATCTAAACTAGTGGTGTGTATTCTTATCATATTTATCTTCTATGATAATATAATTTTTTGTTCAAAATGAGTTATTATGAATAAAATGACATGATACACATATTTTATGGTTCATAAAACATTATACCATTAATTAAAGATGAGTAAAGTATAAATGTATTTTTATCTATGATAAAAGATTTTAAACAAGATATTTAATTATGAGAACTTGAGATTAAACCACAAATTAGTGGAAAATTTCAATGAACGAACAAAAATTTCTAGAATTATTATCTAAACATGTATAATACTATATAAGATATGATTGGTAATAATTTATTTGTTGAAATATTCCCACTAAGGATATAATTATTATTTTATAATAACAAATGAGTTTTTTTATCTTAGCATGATATTCATGAGATAATATAGTTTATAAAAGGCTTTGGGAAATATTTTTGGACTTTAATAAGTTCAAATTATAAGGAAAAAATTATTAAACAAGTCAAAATTCAACGAATATTTAACTGAAAAAATTATTGGATGTGTTGGTAAATAATGTAATTTAATGAGCTAAATTTTTTACCATGATGATCTAAAAAATAAATGTTTGAAAGGAAATGTTCCATGGTGATTATGATGAACTTATTAGGAAAAGTGTAAGAAATAAGTTATTAACATCATAACATATGATTTTGTGAAGTAAAGAAGATTTAATACCATGCTAATGATTTGATCATTAAGAATATTATTCCTAATTTGATCATTATTCAAGATGTATTTATTCATAATTGTTATCCATTAAATGATTTTAGTGCGTGGATTTTATAATAATAGTAACATAAAGATAAATAAGGTGTTACATTGATATATAATGAGCTTAAAAACCTAAAATGTATCAAAAAATGAATTTGTAAGCCTTTTATATGATATATAAGACTAGTTATTTCCTAATATAGAGTTAGTTTATTCTTAAAGGTGTTTAAGAAAATAATGAAATAACATGTGGTGGGTGAATGAGTGGTAGGGTTACTCACTTTGTCTCACTAAAGATTGGGTTTTGATTCCAACTTATAGTCTGGATGATCATAATTATTCCATGCATGGATTACCCCTCATCCCTATGAATGCTTGGGGATGTAAGTATATTTTTCCCTAATTAGTTTTATAGATAATGATGAGACTTGGGGCTTTATCATAGATAGACCTACTCAATTTAAAACCACATAATTCACATATGGGTTTATGTTTTCAATATAAAAAATAATACAATAAAATGTATCATGTTATAAACTAAGAATATACACTTTATCTTTTGATCATGTTGGCTACATTTGACACATGGATTCAAATGATAATTAAACACCAAAAGTATGACTTTGAGTTATCCCAACCCATTGTTCATAATGTATCATTATATGTTATGGAGAATTTAGGGTTATATTGAGTACAATTTAGTATTGAGAAATAGAATATACTCATGTGACACTAATTGAGTTTTGTTTTCATGATGACTCATAATGTATACCAAATAGAGAAGAATATGTTATATATTTTTTATAATAAGGTTTAATGTTTCATATATGGATTTACACATTGCCTAAGATTAGAAAATATAACTTGAATAAGGACTATTATACTTTGGTAGATTTATTATAATAGCCTTTAATATAATCTTATCACGGGGTGGTTGGGTATGTTTCTGATCATGCCATCATTTGAGATTAATCATGGTGGGATTTTTCCTATCATATGAAGAGTATAAAACCTAGTTACTTGGTTAAAATAGACTAAAAAAGTGTATATTTATTCACAAATAATAACATATTTTATGATTGAATGATTATCATGTGATGCTCTCATCTATTAAGGTGAATGACATGTGATGTATCTGTCCCCAGAGTAAGTATATACTCAATGAATCAAAAATGTATGAGTATCTACATGAGATATCAATTCTTTACATTTTATGGTTGCATAATTTCTTATACAAATGGATAATAAGAAAATTAATTCTTGTGTATGATATCGTTGGTGCACATTGGTATTGAGATACATGCGGTTGATAGATATTACACCATATAACATTATAGATTTTGTAACACTAATTTTTTTCTAGAGGCCTCTATTTTCATTCATTTATGATATTGAGAATTAATTTTTTTAAACAGAAAAAATTACATAGATTCTCACTTTTTGGATGGATAAATGTGAATTGAGTTTTAAAAAGCTCATAGAGCTACTCTATATTTGTTTTAATGTTTATTCCAAATCAGTTTCCAATAGAAATTCTCAATATGTTTTATATGATGTAATAAATGTTAAATATAATTATAGCTTCCAAAATGTGTTTTGGAAGATATTCAGAATTATTTTTAGAAATTATTTCATGAATTATTTTATATTATATGATATATAGTGAAATTGAACAATGCCTATGAAGGTTTCGTGAAAATGTGAGATTGATGGAGATATTTATTAAAGCCTTAAATAAATATAATGTATTTTTCTATATCATATAATATGATATAAGGGGTTTTTTATTGTAGTACATTAATATTACAAAGGAATATTATATTCCTTTGGGTGGATCATTTCATACAGTATAATGATAATGTAGCACCATTTACTAGCATATCTTATTGTACGATAGGGTTGTGTCATAAAGACATATCATAAGAATTATGATATGATTAATCATATTGTTTGATTAATAAGATGGTTTACAAATGGTTATGTAAATAAAACATTAACTATAAATTTTTATGAATCATGATTATATAGATATCATTTATTATATACATTTCATATGATGAAACATTTTAGATAAATAAATGAGTGTTTAAATGTTAAAAATATTGGTTAAGGGTTATAAGTATTGTAATCACATTAATTAATCAAGAATTATTTAACATTTGAGTAAATTAATTTAGGTTAATGTAGAATCCTTGAGGACTATATAAAGGGGCTGAAGTCCATGTAAATTTTCTCATCCAACCTTTAATGCTATCCAAGTCAATTCCCCCAAATATATCTTCTCCTTTTTTTACCTCTAGAGATATTAATATATAATGGTGTGAAGGATAATCTCACCTAAATATTAGGTAATTCATGAATACTCATGGATACACCATATAAAAATTAGTTTTTTGTCTATTTCTCATTTATCTTTATTAAATAGTTTCATTTAATATATAATTTTTAACAAAATTTGGAGTAAGTTGTACATATCCTTTATTTTTCTTATTAATGGTTTCAATTTCATAGCTTGTAGATCTTGGTTAGTGTTTTCTTTATTTCTTTTACAGCTTTAATAAATCTTATTAAATCCTTATAAACCTTTTAGTATGTCCCTATATCTATCATTATTTCACTCTTTTCACATCTCAACACAACTAACACCACTACACTTAGTTTAACCTAACTGAACATAAATCTTTCTTTTTGAACCAAAACATAGGGTCCTGCCATTTTACCCCTATTAAACATTTTGTCCTTAAAAACTAGATACTTGTCAATCCATAGAACAACTAATAAAAATATGTGTATTAAAACTCTTCACACCATCATTCATATCACCCTAAAAAGATAATAAGAATTATAATTGGATTCTTCCAACTCAATGGAATGGTGATCATATAATTACTCCTCACCATTAGGAGTAAATTTTTATTCAGAAAAAACCTCAATGTTATATACCCATAACTCAATTATTCATAACACCAATATACAAACATAAACACTTCATTCCATCCCATGGTTCTACCTACCATTAAATGTTACCATTTACTAACAAATGTGTGAAATGGTGCACAATAAGAAACTTATTATCTAACAACTTTTAAAAAAATCTAAAAAAATCATATCATGACATGGTTTTATGTATCCATATTTACCTTAACCCCTAACATCACACACTGAATCCAACATTATAATAAAATACAACATCATGTCCTTCTAAATGGATACATGTGACCAGAACCTTAAACATCTACCATAAAATGTTCTTCCATGACGACATATAACAAAGTCAAATAAAATTTCAAAATCCCTACATCCCAGACTTTATAAAACCTATACATCAAAACACGTAATAAATCTAGAATATATTTTTAGAGATTAATTCTAAATTAACCCAAAAGAAAAATTCAAAATAATTTCTCACTCAAATGAGTTTTACCCCATTCATCTCATCAAATACAAAGTGTTTATCTACACTACATATAATAATTTTGCTAAATTACGTTAAATAACCCTAATTCATTCTGGAAACCCCCACCCACCACCACTAACACCTCCACAATTCCTGATAAGAGTTTTATAACAATTCAAAATACCTTATCAATGGGTGTTCTAACCTTTAGATAAATCATTCTTCAACCATTATAGATGTGTTGCAAGTGTACACCTTATAAGATGGAAACAAACTAAAATTGATCAATAACTGACCCAAATGACAACCCAAATGTTATAAAAATTAAAAAACTATCACATTTAGTATAATATTCTTTGAAATCATAAAATAATCCCCCAAAAAATATGTACTAACCAATGTTTTTTAATTTTCATTACAATGCATTAGACATAAAACACCAAAATAAAAATTCATTTACAGTCCATTATATAGTATACTATTGGTTATACCCCAAAATATTATTCAATATAATATCACAATCTTTAAACATGATTCGTCCTTATTGGGTCTTGTAAAAACATCAAAACACTAAAATAATTATATACATTCAATGAACCCAAAACATTCTATAACCAAATTATTGTGAGAGTGTGTGTTCAAAACCCAAATTTAGTGTTACTTATTGATTACCATATCTCATATAAAAGGTGTTATTAATGATTTTTATTACCATAATTATGTTACCAATAGACTGGGTAGACATGCTTGGGAGGGGTTGAATCAGGTGTCAACTTATTTTACTAAAAACCCAAAAACAATTAACCTTATCCCCTTTTGGTTTTCAACCATTGTCACCAGTTATGATGTAAATCAATATATTTTTATTTTACCCTTCCAAACTTCTATATATAGTAAAAATGGTTAAAATAAAAATATTATAATTATTTTTACAAGTTTTGGTCCTAATGTGGGAATGAATTTTTTGTTGTTTCCGCAATCATTGACATAAGTATTATCCACCAAAATAAAATTTGTAATTAAAATGGGTGACCCAAGATCATACTAAAACATTATTTACATAATATTAAACATTTTTGGTCACCGCTTTACATTGTTGACAAGACCCAATTATATGAAACAAGTAAAGGGGTCTTCATATTGCTTCCATAGCCTTACGTTCCTATTAGTTCTCTTTCTTATTTCTCCTTTTAAGGTATATAAAAATCTCTCGAGGGATTTATTTTCACCCAAAAATATGATCTACTTCCTCAAATACATTTATTATTTGACTTACAATATATCATCAACAAAATATCTTCTAACTCAATCTTGGTACCTTATACAACTAACATTTATTCATCAGAATATATTTCTGAAAACTCAACACAGATTATATTATTATTCTTCTTCAAGACAAAATAGGCTGTATAGGCTCAACAGTCTCACTTTTACTTCCTAACTATAGGTAAAAATGGCTTCTTCTTCTATATATTATTTGAGATAATTTTTTCTTCTCTATTTCTCCTTACAAATAATAACAAGCATCAACAATAGATACTTTTTTTTATTTTTTTATCCTCAATATTCTCAACTCCTTATATGCATAGGAAAACATAATAAATGAATTTCATTTATTCAAAATACCATTAATGGTGTTCAGATGTTAAAAAATAGTTTTGAGCATAAAAGAACCATTAAAGAATATTCATTTCATGTTTTCATGATTTCTAGTACACTCATTTTTCAAATAAAGGTGTATTATTAGAATTCCCAAATTTTATTCTCTTAATTTTAAAAACCTATATGAATATATTATTATAAATTATAATATAATAATAGAGTCTTCTTCTCAAAAGATTCCACAAAATCCACACTTTCTAAATATTCATATCTATATAAAAATACACCAAAAATTATTTATTATACAACATGGAACTCATCATTATTTTTTATGTTTCTAGTCTTAGGAAATTTCCCATAATTCCATTTAAATTCCCCTCAAACACTTGAAGATTCTTGGATATACCTAATATAATCTTTGATAAATAGTATCTTGTGCTTTGCTGGATCTCATTTGAATTATTCCAGAAAACATAATAAATTCCATTTCATCATTAAGATTTACATGAAATGGTTCTCCTTATTTTATCTTATTTAGAATAGGCTTGGCTCATGTATTGAATAATATTCATAATCTTATAAACTCAAAATAACGGCTTTTGCATCATCAAATTTGTATTTCCTCATAATTAAATAATTTAATCAAACACTTTTTTTATTCTTAATCATCCCTTTCCATGGATGATTTTCAACTCCTCTATCTTATCAATATTGGATCACATATTATTTAAATTGTTCTTTTTGTCTTTTTTATGAACTAAAATATCTTACATCATCCAATATGTTTCATCATAATTGGATTCAAAATTGTGAAACTAAATTTTTCAACTAGTGGAACATAAAATTTTTCTTAAGTGTTAAACAATTACACTGGGAACATTAAAGACATATGTTTTCAAATATTTTGGAATAAAACTTATGTTCTACTTTGGGTAAATCATTTTTATCTAGAATCATTTTGAAAATATCTCTATGTGTTGAAGCCTTAAACTCATCCAAAGTGTTATGTTATGGAATTCAAAGACTTGTGTGCAGTATTATAAGCCTTATGATAAGTCCTTTTTCAATTTTCAACAAACATAAAAGCCTTAAAATGATCAAGGAAGCATTATTTTCAATTCATACAGTCAAAAAATAATTACAATCAGTACAGGTATACAATGGAACACAAAGTCTTATGATCACCTCACATTTTTGCATTCAATACCTTAAGAATTACATTTATAATTAATTAATAAATTTTGTAATAGTAAAATCCATATACTCTATACTTATACATTTTTCATAAACAACAAAATACATACTTCTACATATAACATTTAATGAAATTATTCTTTCTCTAAGGATTCTACAAGCTTCTTTTAAGTCATCACATAACATTAAATAATGATTATTTGAATTATTATAATAATTACAAGACCCATCAAAATCATTTTGAGGTGTTTCATCATATAAAATACTCAATTTGGTGTATTCTCAAGATATTTTATTTGATATTGGGTTTTTTATTCACAAATAAATTCAAATCCATCACTATTATGCTTCAAACCTAATATGGAAGTATTGAACATTGATTTTAGGTACCACCATGCTTTTAACTATAAGCATTTTTCTTCTTTAGGTTCCATGGAATCTATCTTACCATCAATTCTAAGGACTGTTATTTTTTTTTCTATTCCATTTATTCTTCTTGATAGTAACTCCTCTTTTCTGGGTGGCTACTCACTTATTCACATGCTATATTATCTTTACTCTCACATCATTAACTTTATATTTGATAATAACTACAGCAAATACAACCCCTAGACACAATAATATCCCCATTTGGGTTTTTTTAAAACACTTATCATATCAATATTATTGATGTTCTCTTCTCCTTTTAAAAATATTAAGGAAAAGCTTTAATTTCTCCCTCCCCTTTGATGGGTGACACCACTTGAGATTTATACCTCTAGAAATAAGATGCCACTTGAGCTAACACATACTGTTTAAGGGAAGGGTTCTCAACCAATTCTTATCCCACATATTGTTTCCAAATGGGGGGATTTTACCAGCACTTCTTCTATCCAAATGGTGTCCCTATCATTTGGAATATCCAATCATCATCCACTTGAGAGATGGATTTTGGATAGAATCATTATTTACCAGTTGAATGTGATTTTATGAAGCTTATAACATCATGAAATCATATAAAATTGTCTTGGAATAACATTTCTATTAACAATGTTCCATTAATAAATAACCTCTAATTCTATTTTGTATAGTCCTTTGTAGAAAACAAGATAAATAATCATATCTAATAAATCATTAAATTACTTATATATGATACCAGTTTCTTACATTATTCATTTTGGGGGTATCATATATATATTTTTAAGCAATTTCATGAACCTACACTCACTTAAACAATATTACAGATTTGTAGTCTCAAAATTATACTGAAAAAATGCCTCAACTATATGACATAGCTGAGGGGTATTTATACTTATTCCATGGTATTTATCTCTTGTAGGTTCTCTTTTTCATTCCTCCTTTTGATATATATAACAATCTATCTAGGGATTTCCCTATACCCACAATGTTTATATTCATAACTAACTAGATAGAGTTTTTTAATTCTAATATATCTTTAACGACCACACTTGCAACCCAATATCTATACTTTCCATGTTTTACTATTCTTTATCAAAATCTATTACTAGAACATATACTCATATTCTCTTCTTCTCCTTTTAGACCTATAAAGTTTCATGGGCTGGATGGACTCACCTACTCTATGTTGTGGGTTGAAAGAGCTTCTTCTTACTCATATTATTCAACATTTTTCTCTTTATTAGTTTCTCCTCTCAAATAAAAAAAATAAAAACAATAGATACTTTCATTTACCTTTTCTTTTCCTTGATCTTCAGGACTCCACACATGTATATGTAATATATCATCTTTTTATAGTTACAATTCTCTCTGATTATTTCATTTGAGCCTTTTTGGTTGAGTCTTATTCAGAGATGGAGTGCCTTTATTGTATAAAATGACGTAATGTTAAAGGATGTATGTATGTTTTAATTAATGGAGTTTGGGTTTGAATGGTTTAGATGTTTCAAGGTTTCTTGGTAGGTTGAGATTCTTTAAATGGGTTTTTGGTCTTTTAAAAGGATAATGGGGTGAAAAATAAATACCAGATCATTTACACATCATGTAAAGGGATTACAAGTCATGTCATTGTTTGAGGATTTTAATAAATTAAATATGATGTTTTGGGTTTTATTATTAATACCATTAAAATCATTTACACAATATGTAACTACTTTACATGTCGTGTAAATGATTGACCTGATGTTTTGATCATGATGTGTGGCTGATTTTCACTCTAATCTTCTTCATCTCCTCTCTTCTCAACCCTATGGAATTTCCCATGAAATTTTAGAGTGCCAATATCCCATCCATATGTTCCTTTTCAATATTCAATCATGGAAACCACTTTGTAATCATCAATGCCTTCATCCTCATGGTAATTGGGAAATTAGAGCATTTTAGATCATCGTTTAAAGGAAGGGGTTCTAAATCATAACCTTATGGTTAGATAATTTTCAAGGTTATGAAATCATATGATAGATCCCACATAGCATGCACCCAATTTTTTTTGAAAATAAATTAATTGTTTAATGGATTAAAGTATGTTTATTGTGACATGTGACCTAGGGTGATTTCATGTTATAGAATCCCTAAATTTTATCTTATTACTTATTGATATAATTGTTAGGAAATTTTGAATAGAATTGAAAAGTAGAATATGAAATAATAATTAGAATTCTCATAATTAACTAGTGAGATATTTTATGTGATATTTTCATATGCATTTTGTATGAAAAGGATTTTGTTCCATGCTAAGATGATTATATAACATGCTAGGCCCATGAACTTTCACAATTATATGCTATAAATATTTTAGAGAGTGGGCTTAGCACAGCTCCATGTTGTAATGATTATAGGGATTTGACCTAGAAATCTTGTAATGCTTATGGGGATTTGACCAAGAAATGCTAAAATATTTATAGGTCTTGGACCCAGATTGATTTTTCTGATTATAACATGGTTATATAGTGATGGTTGGAATTGTTTGAATCCATTCTCGAAGATATTCTGACACGGTTCCAAATAAGTTTGTTTACCTAAGATATATGTTGATAGTTGTTAGGGTCGTTAAACATGCTCAGAGATATTATTTCATGTCACCGAAACATGTTGTTTACCCTGGTTATATGGTTGTCTTTTGTGTGGTCATAAGACATGAAAAGATATATTTCAGTATAGAGGTGAACTAGGTGGTTGTTGTATTTTATTAATTTTTCAATTAATTAATATGCATGTTTATCACCTTATTGTATACACTTTTTATCAGACTAGTTTTGTTTAGATTCGGTGGTGTCGACCTAATAAGTTATACTCACACACTATTCTGGATGCATTTTGGAACTTGAGTAGATTATATGGATGTAGGTTTGGACAAGGGAAAATGACCTTCTCTGTAACGACCCAAAATTTTGAATAAATCTTGTTTCCTTATTTTATGTGTTATTTTATTTTTTTTATACTCCACAAAAATGTTTCATTTGATAACATGATTATAATTAAAATGAGGCCGTTGGGTTTTGACTATTATATGACCATTGGTGAATATGACCGTTGGAAACAAAACATTTTGATTTTTGTCTCTAAATACAATTAATCTTGGTTAATTATTATAGAAAGAAGATTCGATGGCCTCACCCAGTAGTCTTGGACCAATCGAAGCCCATCTAACATAACATGGGAAGGAGGTAGCACCACTGGGCTTTGCTCTGGACCAAACCCAAGCCGAACATCATCGTGTGAAGCTAGAATGGAATCACCTTCCTGAGAAGTTCAACTGGATAGAAATTACTACTCGTGCAATGTTGGTCGAGCCTCCCTCAGATTCTCTCACCTTAGCACACCTTACACTTAAGTCCTATGCTGGCGTGATAAGGGGCTATTTAAGGAGACTGTAACTGCCTTGTGTAATACTTTGTTTTAAATAAAAATTGGGATTTCTTCTTATGATAATGTTTATGACTTTTCAAATGTCCGGATAAATATAGTATGCATATTTTTGGTGAATTTTAGAGAAAGGATATTTTAAAAAATGTTTATGTAAACCTTAAATAATTAAAAATGTGTAATGATTTTCAAAAAATGGTCTTCTACAATTATATTTAGTACGAAACATAGAGTCTAATAAGATCAAGTTGATTTTTGATGAATAGAAAATTATGAATAGTTATTTTATGCTTAGGATTAGTAATGTGACCAAATAGATTAGTAACCTCACTTAAAGAAAGTATCAGAATAATCTAGGCACCTTGATTAAGTAATATGATTCAATAAAATGGTTTCATAAATTATTACTCAAGTATTAGTTTTTTTGGGTGAATAGTGTTTTTAAATTAAAAATTCTATTAAAAATATTTTGAAAAATATTTTTATAAAATGGATTTCATTTTTGAACTCAGAGCATCGATATTATGTTAAGGTAATTTTTGGGGTTTTTTCTGAAAAAAATGAATTTTCGTTGAATAGTGTATTTATTTAAAAATAAAATTAAAAATATTTAGAAAATTATTTTTATAAAATGGAGTTAATTTTTGAAATCAGAGCATTTATATTTGGTAAATGTGAAATTTTGGGATTTTTCTGAGAAAGTTGAATTTTCAGTGAATAATAAAAATACAGTTTTACGGTTTCGGTATGTTTAATGACATCATAACTGTTTAATGATAATTTCATGAGATATTTTAAGAGTTTTCCGACCAAAGGTGATGAATTATTGTATTGGGGGCCCCATGTGGCCTAACTTCATGGGAAATATCATGGGAGAGTACATGGTTTTGAGAAAACCACTTTTGAGGTGTCCCTTGGCCATTAATGCCTTGTCCCCTCACTTTCCCTATAAATACCAAGCCCTCCTCTCATCCATTCGACTCCAAAACCATACTCAACGACTTTATGGTCTCCTTACCTCCCAATTAGTCCTCCCAAGGTTCCACCAATCCCTCAATGTCCAAACCTTTGTGTTTTAAGAGTTACATTTTAAGGTAAGGGATCTGACCCCTCTCTTTCTTTTCAAGTGATCACTTTTATGTCATTTCTTTTATGCTCTATGTTCATATGTTGGAGGAGGTTATTTTATATTCCCCTTACTTCCCTTTTCATGTTCATATAATTAGATATCCCCTCTTACTCTCATTATTTCGTTTTATGAAGTTTTAAGTGGCGTCGTTAGGCTGCCGAACTTTTTGTAACGGATTCTTTCTCTCTTCTCATTTTTCAAGATCTATTTCATGTAAAGTATTTAAAGTTCCTTTTTATTATGTTGGGATATGATCTCTAAAATTATCATACTGATCTTTTATGATCATATTATTAGAGACCTCATTTGACCTCTTCAATTCAGTATTTTGAAGTTTTATGTGGTGTCGTTAGGCTGCCGAATTTATAAGTGGTTCTTTCAGCCTTCTCATTTTTCAAAGTTCTAATTCCATGTCAACTCTTGAAGGTTCATTTTTATTATGTTGGGGTATGATATCTATATCTATCATACTTAACTTTTATGTTCCTATTATGAGAGACCCTATTTGATCTCATCAATTCATTTTTATTGATGTTTAAGTGACGTCGTTAGGCTGCCAAATTTTTAAGGGATTCTTTCACCCTTATCGTTTTCAAGTTTTACTTTCATGTCAAGTCTTTTAAGTTCTTTTTTATTATGTTGGGGTATGATATCTATATCTATAATAATTATATTTTATTACCATATGATGAGAGACCCCATTTTTTCTCGTCAATTCATTTTTGTTGAAGTTTAAGTGGCGTCGTTAGGCTGCCGAATTTTTAAGGGATTCTTTCACCCTTCTCATTTTCATGTTCTATTTTCTGTTCAAGTATTTCAAGTTCCTTTTTATTATGTTGGGGTATGATATCTATATATATCATACTGATACTTTATGTTCACATGATGAGATACCCCATTTGATCTCGTCAATCCATTTTTTGGAAGTTTTAAGTGACGTCGTTAGGCTGCCGAATTCTCATAAGAGAAATCTTATTTTTTGTTTTTCCTTTCAAGTTCTTCGTTTCATATGGTATATCATTAAAATTTCATTACCATGTTCTTAAATACTTTATATTCTGTTCCCCTACTATTTCTATGTATCATTTATGAGTGTTTGACCCATGTCCCCTCTTTTTTCAATGTTTTCTAAAACCTCGTAACATAGCCGTTATACTGCAGAATTTCCGTCTCAAATGTCTCTCTCTTATTCTCAAATTAATTTATTTTATTAAGTGAATACTCAAAAATATTTATTCTAAATGGGTATTCATATATATACCAAAATTTTCTATTTTAAATATTGGGATGTACATACATGAGTCCCACTTTCCCTTTCCGTGGGTTTATAGTGACATTAATATCATGTCTTTAAAGAAGTTTTTAAAACGTTATGATTATGATATGAAACCAATTTCTTTTATGATATATGGGTTGTTTATGAAATTATTTATGATGATATATGTGGCTCACATGATAATAAAGACATTTCAAGGGTGCACTCAGATAGCGCTACAATGCATTGGGTAAAGACTTAATCTCTAGAGATGACCTTTTAGACTGATACCTTGGTGAATAACCTTCGTAATTTTTAATGACACCATGAGGATCGACCTTGGTGAAATGAAATGAATGTCAATATTAAATGTTTTAGCCATGGATTCAAGTTATGAAAAATTTTATTTTTATTATGATATGCCTCATTATTTCATTCTCATGCCTTAAAGTTCTTTTCATGACTTTATTGATGTATCTCAAGTTCATATGTAAAATGTTTCTCTTGTTTCCCTTACTGGGCCTTCTTCTCACCCTTTCGTTTGATGTATGTCCCTAGGTTATGAGATGTAGTAATGAACCTAGGATGAACTTAAGGAGAAGGCTTTCAAGTGTTTAATAAAAAAATTATGTTGTTTTCATGTATTATGTTCCTAGTTTCCAAGACACTAAACTTTAAATATCATTAGTTTTGTGTAATGTAATGAAAGTTTATGTTATAAAAAGGCGGGATGCTATAGTTGGTATAAAATGAAGGTTTAGTTATTTGTGGAAATTAGGATATGAAAACTCTAGTAATAACCCTATAGAAATGTTTAAATATAGGAAATATTCCTGGTATTTTGGTGAGTATTGAGTAAGGGGTTTCCAAGAAAATACATCCCTATCTAGATACGAGCAGGTAGAGGTGGCTCTGGCACAGATGTACATAGGGGTAAAACCTGAAAACACCGCTTTGAGCTAGACTCGAACGGGAACTGGTACATGACAACGGGCCTTACTGCACTCTTGGTTACGACACTCCCGGGGGATATGCTTTGGTAAATTCATTAGCTTAGTATGAACCATTATTAAAGGAACAAGGATAAAACAAAATAAAGATTTACATAAGAATATATGATCATGGATAACCTAGTTTGAATCCTAGGGGATCACAAGTTAGGGTATACTTTTCTTCTACAAGTTATCCTTATATGCTTTAAGCTCCTTTTCAGGATTATTGGTTATGTATTTAAGCCTCTAATTATACTTTCTCTTCTTAGTTAATGGTGGGAAATGGAAGAACATATCCCAACAACCAATATTATAGGAAATGCGACGATTTCCGTATTAATATCACAGAGATGATTAGGGGATTAAAAGATGATTATTATTTTGGAAGACGTTCACTATTTTGGGGACCCTATATGATCTAGGTAAATAGATTACTACGGTATTTTCATTGAGGAGTAAGGTTGACTTATAGAATTGATGAATTTAATGTCGACTTATAGTAATTTAGGTTACTTATGGAAATGATTAACCTATCTTGGGTAAAATATGTTTAGGTTAGCAACTTTTGTTATAAGATGTTAGGAGTGGTTGATGTGTTTTGGAGATGAACAATGATGTTTATTTTGGAAGACTATGTTATCAAATTCTTCTTGTATTTGGGTTTCAATCATAGTTTGGTTTATTTTGAGGAATTTTAAGAATAGTTATTTATGGAATGGTCTATGATGATCTTTGGGTAGTATCATGGAACTTTTAAGATTTAAAAGTAGTTTCCATTCCTATGGGATTATTTCTTTTTGAAGAGTTGTTTTACCTTACCCTTTCTATTTTTTTGGATAATGTTTAAGGATAGAAGAAATAGATAGTTAATCTTTTGTGGATTATGTGACTCTCTAGAAGATGATTCTTGTGCTTTTGATGAGACCAAGTGTTTTTGAATTCTCATCATTTGGAGAAAAGATTAGTTTTGGTAGAGACTTATTAAAGGATGAAACTCTACTTGAAGGTATGTATATTTTATTATGTTTCTGTTCTAGGTAGTAAATAAATTCTTCAAAATTATAAAAAGGAACGTAAAACAAAAATGTGGTTGGTTTACGTTTCCTACTAGGTAATCAAAGGTCGTTTACACGCGTCATAATTTTGGGATTTTCTTATGGTTAACTTTCTCCTAATCATGTTTTCTATCACTCTCCCTCAGAAAATGACCCTTTGTTTTATCCTCCATGTCCATGTTTTCCTACATGGAATCCTAGTGTGGGTTAACTCGGGTGACCTTTGTACTTCCCTTTCTTTCTTTTAAAGTAATAGTTTTACTGACTCCTCTTCCGATTTGTGACTTTCAATGAAATTTCAAAACCCAATTTTTTAAAAATTTCAAGGATGCAATTTCTTAATGGGGGAAGATTGTAACGACCCGAAATTTTGAATAAATCTTCTTACCTAATTTTATGTGTTATTTTATTTTATTTTTATACTCAATAAAAATGTTTTATTTGATAACATGATTATAATTAAAATGATACCATTGGGTTTTGACTATTATATGACCATTTGTCAATATGACCGTTGGAAACGAAACATTTTGATTTATGTATCTAAATACAAGTAATATTGGTCAATTATTATAGAAAGAAGATTCGATGGCCTCGCCCAGTAGTCTTGGACTAATCGAAGCCCATCTAATATAACTTGGGAAGGAGGTAGCACCACTAGGCTTTAATTTGGACCTAACCCAAGCCGAACTTCATCGTGTGAAGCTAGAACGGGATCGCCTTCGCGAGAAGTTCAACCTGATAGAAATTACTACTCGCGTGATGTTGGCCGAGCCTCCCTCATATTCTCTCACCTTAGCACACCTTACACTTAGGTCCTATACTGGCGTGATAAGGGTCTATTTAAGGAGACCATAACTACCTTGTGTAATCCTTTGTTTTAAATAAAAATTGGGATTTCTTCTTATGATAATGTTTTTGACTTTTCAAATGTCCGGATAAATATAGTATGCATATTTTTGGTGAATTTTAGAGAAAGGATATTTTAAAAAATGTTTACGTAAACCTTAAATAATTAAAAATGTGTAATGATTTTCGAAAAATGGTCTTCTACAATTATGTTCAGTACGAAATTTAGAGTCTAATAAGATCAACTTGATTTTTGATGAATAGTAAATTATGAATAGTGATTTTATGCTTAGGATTAGTAATGTGACCAAATAGATTAGTAACCTCACTTAAAGAAAGTATTAAAATAATCTAGGCACCTTAATTATGTAATGTGATTCAATAAAATGGTTAAATAACGGTTTCATAAATTATTATTCAAGTATTAGTTTTTTGGTGTGAATAGTGTTTTTTAATTAAAAATTAAATTAAAAATATTTAGAAAATTATATTTATAAAATGGATTTCATTTTTGAACTTAGAGCATCGATATTATGTTAAGGTAATTTTTGGGGTTTTTTCTGAAAAAATGAATTTTTGGTGAATAGTGTATTTATTTAAAAATAAAATTAAAAATATTTAGAAAACTATTTTTATAAAATGGAGTTCATTTTTGAAATTAGAGCATTGATATTTGGTAAATGTGAAATTTTGGGATTTTTCTAAGAAAGTTGAATTTTTAGTGAATAGTAAAAATACAATTTTAGGGTTTCGGTATGTTTAATGACATCATAACTATGTCATGATGATGTCATGAGATATTTTAAGGGTTGGCCGACCAAAGGTGATGAATTATTGTATTGGGGGCCCCATGTGGCCTAACTTCATTGGAAATATCATGGGAGAGCACATGGTTTTGAGAAAATCACTTTTGAGGTGTCCCTTGGCCATTAATGCCTTGTCCCCTCACTTTCCCTATAAATACCAAGACCTCCTCTCATCCATTCGACTCCAAAACCATCCTCAACGAAGTTATTGTCTCCTTTCCTCCCAAGGAGTCCTCCCAATGTTCCCCCAAGCCCTCAAGGTCCAAAACTTTGAGTTTTAAGAGTTACATTTTAAGGTAAGGGATCTGACCCCTCTCTTTCGTTTCAAGTGATCTATTTTATGTCATATCTTTTATACTCCATGTACTTATGTTGGAGGAGGTTATTTTATATTCCCATTACTATCCTTTTCATTTTCATATAATTAGATATCCCCTCTTACTCTCATTATTTCGTTTTCTGAAGTTTTATGTGGCGTCGTTAGGCTGCCGAAATTTTTGTAACAGATTCTTTCTCCCTTGTCATTTTTCAAGATCTATTTCATGTAAAGTATTTCAAGATCATTTTTATTATGTTGGGGTATGATATCTAAATTTATCATACTGATATTTTATTATCATATGATGAGAGACCCCATTTTATCTCTTCAATTCAGTATTTTGAAGTTTTAAGTGGCGCCGTTAGGCTGCCGAATTTTTAAGTGGTTCTTTCACCCTTCTCATTTTTCAAAGTTCTAATTCCATGTCAAGTCTTGAAAGTTCATTTTTATTATTTTGGGGTATGATCTCTATATATATCATACTGAAATTTTATGTTCTTATGATGAGAGACCCTATTTGATCTCATCAATTCATTTTTGTTGAAGTTTAAGTGATGCCGTTAGGCTGCCATGTTTTTAAGGGATTCTTTCACCCTTCTCGTTTTCATTTTCTACTTTCATGTCAAGTCTTTCAAGTTCCATTTTATTATTTTCGGGTGTGATCTCTATATCTGTCATAATTATATTTTATTATCATATGATGAGAGACCCCATTTTTTCTCCTCAATTCATTTTTGTTGAAGTGTAAGTGGCGCCGTTAGGCTGCTCAATTTTTAAGGGATTCTTTCACCATTCTCATTTTCAAGTTCTATTTTCTGGTCAAGTATTTCAAGTTCCTTTTTATTATGTTGGGGTATGATATCTATATATATAATAATGATCCTTTATGTTCACATGATGAGAGACCCTATTTGATCTCGTCAATCCATTTTTTGGATGTTTTAAGTGACGTCGTTAGGCTGCCGAATTCTCATAAGAGAAATCTTATTTTTTGTCTTCCTTTCAAGTTCTTCGTTTCATATGGTATATCAATCAAATTACATTAACATGTTCTTAAATACTTTATATTCTGTTCCCCTACTATTTTATGTATCATTTATGAGTGTTTGACTCATGTCCCCTCCCTTTTCAATGTTTTCTAAAACCTCTTAACATAGTTGTTATGCTGCAGAATTTCTGTCTCAAATGTCTCTCTCTTATTCTCAAATTCATTTATTTTATTAATTGAATACTCAAAAATATTTATTCTAAAGTGTTATTCATATATATACCAAAATTTCATATTTTAAATATTGGTATGTACATACATGAGACCCACTTTCCCTTTCTGTGGGTTTAAAGTGACATTAAGATCATGTCTTTAAAGCAGTTTTTAAAACGTTATGATTATTAAATGAAACCCATTTATTTTATGCTATATGGGTTGTTTATGAAATTATTTATGATGATATATGTGGCTCACATGATAATAAATACATTTGAATGGTGTGCCCAGATAGCGCTCCAATGTATTGGGTAAAGACTTAATATCTAGAGATGACCTTTTAGACTGATACCTTGGTGAATTACCTTGGTAATTTTTTAATGACACCTTGGGATCAACCTTGGTGAAATGAAATTATTTTCAATATTAAATGTTTTAGCCCCATATTCAAGTTATGAAAAATGTTATTTTTATGATGATATGCCTCATGATTTCATTGTCATGCCTTAAATTTATTTTCATGACTTTATTAATGTATCTCAAGTTCATATGTAAAATGGTTCGCTTGTTTCCCTTACTGGGACTTCTTCTCACCCTTTCTTTTGATGTATGTCCCCAGGTTAGGAGATGCAGTAATTAACCTAGGATGAACTTAAGGAGAATCCTTTCAAGTGTTTAAGAAGAATGTTTTATGTTGTTTTCATGTATTATGTTCCTGGTTTCCAAGACACTAAACCTTAAAGATCCTCAGTTTTGTGTAATGTAATGAATTTTATGTTATAAAAAGGAGTGATTCTATAGTTGGTATCAAAGGATCGTTTGGTTATTTGTGGAAATTAGGATATGAAAACTCTACGAATAACCCTATAGAAAAGTTTAAATATAGGAAATCTTCCTGGTATTTTGGTGAGTGTTGAGTAAGGGGTTTCCAAGAAAATACATCCCTATCTAGATACGAGCATGTAGAGGTAGATCTGGCACAGATGTACATAGGGGTAAAACCTAAAAACACCGCTTTGTGATAGACTTGAACGGGAACGGGTACATGACAATGGGCCTTGCTGCACTCTTGGTTATGACACTCCCGGGGGATTTGCTTTGGAAAATTCATTATCTTAGTATGAACCATTACTAATGGAACAAGGATAAAACAAAATAAAGATTCACATAAGAATATATGATCATGGATAACCTAGTTTGAAACCTAGGGGATCACAAGTTAGGTTATACTTTTCTTCTACAAGTTATCCTTATATGCTTTAAGCTTCTTTTCATGATTATTGGTTATGTATTTAAGCCTCTAATTATACTTTCTCTTCTTAGTTAATGGTGGGAAATGGAAGAACATCTCCCAACAACCAATGTGATAGGAAATGCGACGATTTCCGTATTAATATCACAGAGATGATTAGGGGATTAAAAGATTATTATTATTTTGGAAGACGTTCACTATTTTGGGGACCCTATATGATTGAGGTAAATAGATTACTATGGTATTTTCATTGAGTAGTAAGGTTGACTTATGGAATTGATGAATTTAAGGTGGACTTATAGTAATTTAGGTTACTTATGGAAATGATTAACCTATCTTGGGTAAAATATGTTTAGGTTAGCTAATTTTGTTATAAGATATTAGTAGTGGTTGATGTGTTTTGGATATGAACAATGAAGTTTATTTTGGAAGACTATGTTATCAAATTCTTCTTGTATTTGGGTTTCAATCTTAGTTTGGTTTATTTTGAGGAATTTTAAGAACAGTTATTTATGGAATGGTCTATGATGAACTTTGGGTAGTATAATGGAACTTTGAAGATTTAAAATTAGTTTCCATTCCTATGGGATTATTTCTTTTTGAAGAGTTGTTTTACCTTACCCTTTCTGTTTTTGGGATAATGTTTAAAGATAGAAGAAATAGATAGTTAATCTTTTGTGGATTATGTGATTCTCTAGAAGATTATTCTTGTTCTTTTGATGAGACCAAGTGTTCTTTAATTCTCATCATTTGGAGAAAAGATTATTTTTGGTAGAGATTTATTAAAGGATGAAACTCAACTTGAAGGTAGGTATATTTTCTTATGTTTCTGTTCTATGTAGTAAATGAATTCCTCAATATTATGAAAAGGAACGTAAAACAAAAATGTTGTTGGTTTACGTTTCCTATTATTTAATCAAAGGTCGTTTACACACATCATAATTTTGGGATTTTCTTAGGGTTAACTTTCTCCTAATCATGTTTTCTATCACTCTCCCTCAGAACTTGACCCTTTATTTTCTCCTCCATGTCCATGTTTTCTTACATGGAATCCTAGTGTGGGTTAACTCGGGTGACCTTTGTACTTCCCTTTCTTTATTTTAAAGTAATAGTTTTACTGACTCCTTTTCCGATGTGGGACTATCAATGAAATTTCAAAACCAGATTTTTTAAAAATTGCGAGGACGCAATTTCTTAAGGGGGGAAGACTGTAACCACCCAAAATTTTGAATAAATCTTGTTTCCTAATTTTATGTGTTATTTTATTTTATTTTTATACTCAACAAAAATGTGTTATTTGATAACATGATTATAATTAAAATGAGACCGTTGGGTTTTGACTATTATATGACCATTGGTCAATATGACCGTTGGAAACTAAACGTTTTTATTTTTGTCTCTAAATACAAGTAATCTTGGTTAATTATTATAGAATGAAGATTCGATGGCCTCGCCTAGTAGTCTTGGGCCAATCAAAGCCCATCTAATAGAACTTGGAAAGGAGGTACCAACACTGGGCTTTGCTCTGGACCAAACCCAAGCCAAACTTCATCGTGTGAAGCTAGAACAGAATCACCTTTGCGAGAAGTTCAACCTGATAGAAATTACTACTCGTGCGATATTGGTCGAGCCTCCCTCAGATTCTCTCACCTTAGCACACCTTACACTTAGATCCTATGATGGCGTGATAAGGGGCTATTTTAGGAGACCGTAACTACCTTGTGTAATCCTTTCTTTTAAATAAAAATTGGGATTTTTTCTTATGATAATGTTTATGACTTTTCAAATGTTCGGATAAATATAGTACGCATATTTTCGGTGAATTTTAGAGAAATAATATTTTAAAAAATGTTTACGTAAACCATAAATAATTAAAAATGCGTAATGATTTTCAAAAAATGGTCTACTACAATTATGTTCAGTACGAAATTTAGTGTCTAATAAGATCAACTTGATTTTTGATGAATAGTAAATTAAGAATAGTGATTTTATGCTTAGGATTAGTAATGTGACCAAATATATTAGTAACCTCACTTAAAGAAAGTATTAAAATAATCTAGGCACCTTGATTAAGTAATGTGATTCAATAAAATGGTTAAATAACGGTTTCATAAATTATTATTCAAGTATGAATTTTTTTGGGTGAATAGTGTTTTTTAATTAAAAATTAAATTAAAATTATTTAGAAAATTATTTTTATAAAATGGATTTCATTTTTGAACTCAAAGCATCGATATTATGTTAAGGTAATTTTTGGGGTTTTTTCTGAAAAAAAAATGAATTTTCGGTGAATAGTGTATTTATTTAAAAATAAAATTAAAAATATTTATAAAAATATTTTTATAAAATGGAGTTCATTTTTGAAATCATAGCATTGATATTTGGTAAATGTGAAATTTTGGGATTTTTTTGAGAAAGTTGAATTTTCAGTGAATAGTAAAAATACAATTTTAGGTTTTCGGTATGTTTAATGACATCATAACTGTGTCATGATGCTTTCATGAGATATTTTAAGGGTTGGCCGACCAAAGGTGATGAATTATTGTATTGGGGGCCCCATGTGGCCTAACTTCATGGGAAATATCTTGGGAGAGAACATGGTTTTGTGAAAATCACTTTTGAGGTGTCCCTTGGCCATTAATGCCTTGTCCCCTCACATTCCCTATAAATACCAAGCCCTCCTCTCATCCATTCGACTCCAAAACCATAATCAATGAAGTTCTGGTCTCCTTACCTGACAAGGAGTCCTCCCAAGGTTCCCCCAAGCCCTAAAGGTCCAAACCTTTGATTTTTAAGAGTTACATTTTAAGGCAATGGATCTGACCCCTCTCTTTCTTTTCAAGTGATCTCTTTTATGTCATTTATTTTATGCTCCATGATCTTATGTTGGAGGAGGTTATTTTATATTCCCCTTACTGTACTTTTCATTTTAATATAATGAGATATCCCCTCTTACTCTGATTATTTCGTTTTATGATGTTTTAAGTGGCGTTGTTAGGCTGCCGAAATTTTTGTAACGGATTCGTTCTCCCTTCTCATTTTTCAAGATCTATTTCATGTAAAGTATTTCAAGATCCTTTTTATTATTTTGGGGTATGATCTATAAATTTACCATACTGATATTTTATTATAATATGATGAGAGACCCAATTTTATCTCTTCAATTCAGTATTTTGATGTTTTAAGTGGCGTCGTTAGGCTGCCGAATTTTTAAGTGGTTCTTTCACCCTTCTCATTTTTCAATGTTCTAATTCCATTTCAAGTCTTGCAAGTTCATTTTTAGAATGTTGGGGTATGATCTATATATATATCATACTTAAATTTTATGTTCTTATGATTAGAGACCCTATTTGATCTCATCAATTCATTTTTGTTGAAGTTTAAGTGACGCCGTTAGGCTGCCAAGTTTTTAAGGGATTCTTTCACCCTTCTCGTTTTCAAGTTCAACTTTCATGTCAAGTCTTTAAAGTTCCTTTTTATTATGTTGGGGTATGATCACTATATCTATCATAATTATATTTTATTATCATATGATGATAGACCCCATTTTTTCTCGTCAATTCATTTTTGTTGAAGTTTAAGTGGCGCCGTTAGGCTGCCGAATTTTTAAGGGATTCTTTCACCCTTCTCATTTTCAAGTTCTATTTTCTGGTCAAGTCTTTCAAGTTCCTTTTTATTATGTTGGGGTATGATATATATATCTATCATACTGATCCTTTATGTTCACATGATTAGAGACCCTATTTGATCTCTTCAATCCATTTTCTGGATGTTTTAAGTGACGTCGTTAGGCTGCCGAATTCTCATAAGAAAAATCTTATTTTTTATATTCCTTTCAAGTTCTTCGTTTCATATGGTATATCAATAATATTTCATTACCATGTTCTTAAATACTTTATATTCTGTTCCCCTACTATTTTATGTATCATTTATGAGTGTTTGACTCATGTCTTTTCTCTTTTCAATGTTTTCTAAAACCTCATAACATAGCTGTTATGCTGCAGAATTTCTGTCTCAAATGTCTCTCTCTTATTCTCAAATTCATTTATTTTATTAATTGATTACTCAAAAATATTTCTTCTAAAGGGTTATTCATATATATACCAAAATTTTCTATTTTAAATATTGGGATGTACATACATGAGACCCGCTTTCCCTTTCCATGGGTTTAAAGTGACATTAATATCATGTCTTTAAAGCAGTTTTTAAAAAGTTATGATTATTAAATGAAACCCATTTCTTTTATGATATATGGGTTGTTTATGAAAAGATTTATGATGATATATGTGGCACACATGATAATAAATACATTTCAAGTGTGCGCCCAGATAGCGCTCTAATGCATTGGGTAAAGACTTAATCTCTAGAGATGACCTTTTAGACTGATACCTTGGTGAATAACCTTGGTAATTTTTAATGACACCTTGGGATCGACATTGGTGAAACGAAATTATTGTCAATATTAAATGTTTTAGCCACATATTCAAGTTATGAAAAATGTTATTTTTATTATGATGTGCCTCATGATTTCATTCTCATGCCTTAAAGTTATTTTCATGACTTTCTTGATGTATCTCAAGTTCATATGTAAAATGTTTCGCTTGTTTCCCTTACTGGGCCTTCTTCTCGCCCTTTCTTTTGATGTATGTACCCAGGTTATGAGATGAAGTAATGAACCTAGGATTAACTTAAGTATAATCCTTTAAAGTGTTTAATAAGAATGTTTTATGTTGTTTTCATGTATAATGTTCTTGGTTTCCAATACACTAAACCTTAAAGATCCTCAGTTTTGTGTAATGTAATGAAAGTTTATGTTATAAAAGGAGGGATGATATAGTTGGTATCAAAGGATGGTTTAGTTATTTGTGGAAATTAGGATATGAAAACTCTAGGAAGAACCCTATGGAAAATTTTAAATATAGGAAATCTTCCTGGTATTTTGGTGAGTATTGAGAAAGGGGTTTCCAAGAAAATACATCCCTGTCTAGATACGAGCAGGTAGAGGTAGATCTGGCACAGATGTACATAGGGGTAAAACTTGAAAACACCACTTTGAGATAGACTCGAACGGGAACGGGTACATGTCAACAGGCCTTGCTGCACTATTGGTTATGACACTCCCGGGGGATATGATTTGGTAAATTCATTAGCTTAGTATGAACCATTATTAAAGGAACAAGGATAAAACAAAATAAAGAATAACATAAGAATATATGATCACAGATAACCTAGTTTGAAACCTAGGGGATCACAAGTTAGGGTATACTTTTCTTCTACAAGTTATCCTTATATGCTTTAAGCTCCTTTTCATGATTATTTGTTATGTATTTAAGCCTCTAATTATACTTTCTCTTCTTAGTTAATGGTGGGAAATGGAAGAACATGTCCCAACAACCAATGTGATAGGAAATGCGACGATTACCGTATTAATATCACAAAGATGATTAGGGGATTAAAAGATGATTATTATTTTGGAAGACGTTCACTATTTTGGGGACCCTATATGATCGAGGTAAATAGATTACTACAGTATTTTCATTGAGGAGTAAGGTGGACTTATAGAATTGATGAATTTAAGGTGGACTTATAGTAATTTAGGTTACTTATGGAAATGCTTAACCTATCTTGGGTAAAATATGTTTAGGTTAACTACTTTTGTTATAAGATGTTAGGAGTGGTTGATGTGTTTTGGATATGAACAATGAAGTTTTTTTTGGAAGACTATGTTATCAAATTCTTCTTGTATTTGGGTTTCAATCTTACTTTGGTTTATTTTGAAGAATTTTAAGAACAGTTTTTTATGGAATGATCTATGATGAACTTGGGGTAGTATCATGGAACTTTGAAGATTTAAAATTAGTTTCCATTCCTATGGGATTATTTCTTTTTTAAGAGTTTTTTTACCTTACCCTTTCGGTTTTTGGGATAATGTTTAAAGATAGAAGAAATAGATAGTTAATCTTTTGTGGATTATGTGATTATCTAGAAGATGATTCTTGTGATTTTGATGAGACCAAGTGTTTTTTAATTCTCATCATTTGGATAAAAGATTATTTTTGGTAGAGACTTATTAAAGGATGAAACTCTACTTGAAGTTAGGTATATTTTCTTATGTTTATGTTCTATGTAGTAAATGAATTCCTCCAAATTATGAAAAGGAACGTAAAAAAAATGTGGTTGGTTTATGTTTCCTACTAGGTAATCAAAGTCTATTTACACACATCATAATTTTGGGATTTTCTTATGGTTAACTTTCTCTTAATCATGTTTTCTATCACTCTCCCTCAGAACTTGACCCTTTGTTTTCTCCTCCATGTCCATGTTTTCCTACATGGAATCCTAGTGTGGGTTAACTCGGGTGAACTTTGTACTTCCCTTTATTTCTTTTAAAGTAATAATTTTTCTGACTCCTTTTCTGATGTGGGACATTCAATGAAATTTCAAAACCCAATTTTTTAAAAATTCCGAGGACGCAATTTCTTAAGGGGGGAAGATTGTAACGACCCGAAATTTTGAATAAATCTTGTTTCCTAATTTTATGTGTTATTTTATTTTATTTTTATACTCAACAAAAATGTTTTATTTGATAACATGATTATAATTAAAATGAGACAATTGGGTCTTGACTATTATATGACCATTGGTCAATATGACAATTGGAAACTAAACATTTTTATTTTTGCCTCTAAATATAAGTAATCTTGGTTAATTATTATAGAAAGAAGATTCGATGGCCTCGCCCAGTAGTCTTGGACCAATCGAAGCCCATCTAACAGAACTTGGGAAGGAGGTAGCACCACTGGGCTTTTCTCTTGACCAATCCCAAGCCAAACTTCATCGTGTGAAGCTAGAACGGAATCGCCTTCGCTAGAAGTTCAACCTGATAGAAATTATTACTCATGCAGTGTTGGCAGAGCCTCCCTCAGATTCTCTCACCTTAGCACACCATACACTTAGGTCCTATGCTGGCGTGATAAGGGGCTATTTAAGGAGACCGTAACTGCCTTGTGTAATCCTTTGTTTTAAATAAAAATTGGGATTTCTTATTATGATAATGTTTATGACTTTTCAAATGTCCGGATAAATATAGTATGCATATTTTTGTTGAATTTTAGAGAAAGGATATTTAAAAAAATGTTTATGTAAACCTTAATTAATTAAAAATGTGTACTGATTTTCAAAAAATGGTCTTCTGCAATTATGTTCAGTACGAAATTTAGAGTCTAATAAGATCAACTTGATTTTTGATGAATAGTAAATTAAGAATAGTGATTTTATTCTTAGGATTAGTAATGTGACCAAATAGATTAGTAACCTCACTTAAAGAAAGTATTAAAATAATCTAGGCACCTTGATTAAGTAATGTGATTCAATAAAATGGTTAAATAACGGTTTCATAAATTATTATTCAAGTATTACTTTTTTCGGGTGAATAGTTTTTTTTAATTAAAAATTAAATTAAAAATATTTAGAAAAATATTTTTATAAAATGGATTTCATTTTTGAACTCAGAGCATTGATATAATGTTAAGGTAATTTTTGGGGGTTTTTCTGAAAAAAATGAATTTTCGGTGAATAGTATATTTATTTAAAAATAAAATTAAAAATATTTATAAAATGGAGTTCATTTTTGAAATCAGAGCATTGATATTTGGTAAAAGTGAAGTTTCGGGATTTTTCTGAGAAAGTTGAATTTTCAGTGAATAGTAAAAATACAGTTTTAGTGTTTCGGTATGTTTAATGACATCATAACTATGTCATGATGATGTCATGAGATATTTTAAGGGTTGGCCGACCAAAGGTGATGAATTATTTTATTGGCAGCCCCATGTGGCCTAACTTCATGGGAAATATCATGGGAGGGCACATGGTTTTGAGAAAATCACTTTTGAGGTGTCCCTTGGCCATTAATGCCTTGCCCCCTCACTTTCCCTATAAATACCAAGCCCTATTCTCATCAATTTGACTCCAAAACCATCCTCAACGAAGTTATGGTCTCTTAACCTCACAAGGAGTCCTCCCAAGGTGTCCCCAAGCCCTCAAGGTCCAAACCATTGTGTTTTAAGAGTTACATTTTAAGGTAGGGAGCTGACCCCTCTTTTCCTTTTCAAGTGATCTCTTTTATGTCATTTATTTTATGCTCCATGTTCTTATGTTGGAGGAGGTTATTTTATATTCCCCTTAATTTCCTTTTCATTTTAATATAATTATATATCCCCTCTTACTCTCATTATTTCGTTTTATGAAGTTTTATGTGGCGTCGTTAGGCTGCCGAAATTTTTGTAACGGATTCTTTCTCCCTTCTCATTTTTCAAGATCTATTTCATGTAAAGTATTTCAAGTTCCTTTTTATTATGTTGGGGTATGATATCTAAATTTATCATACTGATATTTTATGATCATATGATGATAGACCCCATTTTATCTCTTCAATTCAGTATTTTGATGTTTTAAGTGGCACCGTTAGGCTGCCGAATTTTTAAGTGGTTCTTTCATCCTTCTCATTTTTCAATGTTCTAATTCCATGTCAAGTCAAGCAAGTTCATTTTTATTATGTTGGGGTATGATCTCTATATCTATCATACTTAACTTTTATGTTTTTATTATGAGATACCCTATTTGATCTCATCAATTCATTTTTTTTTGAAGATTAAGTGATGTCGTTAGGTTTCCGTGTTTTTAAGGGATTATTTCACCCTTCTCGTTTTCAAGTTCTACTTTCATTTCAAGTATTTCATGTTCCTTTTTATTATTTAAAGGTATGATATCTATATCTATCCTAATTATATTTTATGATAATATGATGGGAGACCCCATTTTTTCTCTTCAATTCATTTTTGTTCAAGTTTAAGTGGCATCGTTAGGCTGTCGAATTTTTAAGGGATTCTTTCACCCTTCTCATTTTCAAGTTCTATTTTCTGGTCAAGTCTTTCAAGTTCCTTTTTATTATGTTGGGGTATTATATCTATATCTATCATACTGATCCTTTATGTTCACATGATGAGAGACCCTATTTGATCTCATCAATCCATTTTTTGGAAGTTTTAAGTGACGTCGTTAGGCTGCTGAATTCTCATAAGAGAAATCTTATTTTTTTTCTTCCTTTCAAGTTCTTCGTTTTGTATGGTATATCATTAAAATTTCATTTCCATGTTCTTAAATCCTTTATATTATTTTCCCCTACTGTTTTATTTATCATTTATGAGTGGTTGACCCATGTCCCATCTCTTTTCAATGTTTTCTAAAACCTCGTAATGTAGCCGTTATGCTGCAGAATTTCCGTCTCAAATGTCCCTCTCTTATTCTCAAATTCATTTATTTTATTAAGTGAATACTCAAAGATCTTTCTTCTAAAGTGGTATTAATATATATACCAAAATTTTCTATTTTAAATATTGGGATGTTCATACATGAGACCCGCTTTCCCTTTCCGTGGGTTTAACGTGACATTAAGATCATGTCTTTAAAGCAGTTTTTAAAACGTTATGATTATGAAATGAAACCCATTTATTTTATACTATATGGGTTGTTTATCAAATGATTTATGATGATATATGTGGCTCATGTGATAATAAAGGCATGTCAAGGGTGCGCCCAGATAGCGCTCCAATTCATTGGGTAAAGACTTAATCTCTAGAGATGACCTTTTAGACTGATACCTTGGTGAATAACCTTGGTAATTTTTAATGAGACCTTGGGGATGGACCTTGGTGAAACTAAATGATTGTCAATATTAAATGTTGTAGCCACATATTCATGTTATTAAAAATTTTATTTTTATTATGATATGCCTCATGATTTCATTCTCATGCCTTAAAGTTATTTTCATGACTTTATTGATGTATCTCAAGTTCATATGTAAAATGATTTGCTTTTTTCCCTTACTGGACCTTCTGCTCACCCTTTCTTTTGATGTATGTCCCCAAGTTATGAGATGAAGTAATGAACCTTGGATGAAATTAAGGAGAATCCTTTCAAGTGTTTAAGTATAATGTTTTATTTTGTTTTCATGTATTATGTTCCTGGTTTCCAAGACACTAAACCTTAAAGATCCTCAGTTTTGTGTAATGTAATAAAAGTTTATGGTATAAAAAGGCGGGATGTTATATTCTCATTGATGTTGTTTTTTTCTATTAGGATAGATTTTGTAGATGGGGCTGTCATGTGATTTAGGACTTAGGACGTTTAGTCTTCTATTTTTGTTGGATATACTTTTTCTTGTATTTTCAAGAAAAAAATTAGTTAAAATCCATCACATCATTATATTGTTCCTTTATTATTATTGTATTATTTAGTTGGATTTTATTGTTTTAATCTGCTATGTCTTTACATTGATTATTATTTCTATTTTATTATCATTTTTTATATTACTATGAAACTTCATACCAAGGGGTATAGTCTCCCCACTATACTTTTCACACCACTTATTTTAGTGAGAAGCCTCTGGATTATGAGGATTCATGCCTGAGGTCTCATAACCTACCCTTTCTAGCGACATGAGAGAGTTCCAAATTGGAGGACATTAAAAAGCTGTATCAGATGTTTGGGTTTTCTTTTCATACATCTTATAGTTTGGGAAAAGGTAGAAAGGATACTAGGATGTTTTGGGACTTGGTAATGTGCTTGGGCATGGGAGTGGCTAAACCATGTAAGAGGGAAAATATTAGTACCCAAGGATAAGATTGTTGTTTGTGTTGGGTTCTTGTTAAGGTTGATGTTATTTCACCATGGGTGATTCACATGTTGTTTGAGGTTATTGTTTTAGGATGTTATGGATTCTTTAGGTTTATACCCAAGGCCATGTATAGAATGAGATAAGAATACATGCATCAAAATTGGAACATCCGGATATATTGACATGAATTGTTCATTATAGCGGTATATCTATTTTTTCATGTGATATATACTTTCCTATTGAACTATAATAAGATATATCTATTACATTGGATAAATGAAATGTGTTTTCATTTCATTCTAAAATAATTGTAATCCATAACCAAAGATACCAAGAGTTATTGGTTCTCTATTGTAGTCACATGTTGGGTTGACCTTGTTTCTATCCAATTATCTAAGTTGTGTGTTCTTATTGTAGATAAAATCACTCCTCGTCATATTTTACGTGAGCGTTAGGAATATGCCAATCAGTACTCTCAAAATGTAGGTGAACTATAAATTACTACATCTCCTAAGGAGCAGATGGATGTTTATCTTTGTGATGGCTTCCTAAGGGTCAGACAATATATGGAAAGGTAGATTGTTCATATCATTCTATTTATTTATAATATGAAAAGAGAGATTTAGCTTTAGCATCTGCCTATGTTTAATGGGGAATGGGGACCCCACGTAGCTATGTTTTGGATTGAGTCAGCCCATGGGATCTTCAAGCATATTGATACACCCACAGATAAAAGGGTGAATCTTGTAGTCTATATTCTTCGTAGACCTTCCAAGAATTGGTGGTGTATTTTGGAGAAATTTGGGCCACATGATAAGCTATCTTGGAAGGAATTCAAGATGAAGTTCTTGAGCCATTTCTTTCTCAAAACTTATAGGGACAAAAAGGCTCGTGATTTCATGAATCTTTTATAATTTGGTTTTTTATTATTGGACTATGGTGGATTTTTTACTGACCTACAGTGATTTGTTCCATCTTTGGAAGCTGATAAGATCTCTAGGGTGATATGTTTCCAGGATGGTCTTTATTATGATATCACCTCACAGGTAAATGTTTTTTATTTATGTAGATATGAAGAGATGATGAATCAAGAAAAAAAATAATAGAAGAAAATCTGAGAGAGACCCCAAGCAGGGGCAAGGAAGCTTCAGTAGGTAAATCTTAGAATTATTCTTGGGGTCGTATGAAATGAAATTATGAAGGTTTCCACCAAAGAATTAGTGGGGAGAGTAGTTAGGGTAATGAAAAACCATCTTAAGATTGTGATCCCTTCCAATGCTATTAGTGTGGAAAGATTGTTTACAGAAACCCATAGTTTTTTAACCCTTAGTCAAGTGTTATATATATATAACACCAGGTCATATTTATAGGTTTTTTTCAAAGTTTTTATGACAGACTGGTGGCAGAGGATTAAGAAAAACACTAGAATCGTGAAGGGGCTCATCTACCCCTTAGCAGGCTAGTAGTTTGTGTTCCGCAGGATGTTTAGTCATAGTAAGTAGAATTGGTACCCCAGTACATGAGAAACACCACCAAGAAATGTATTTTTCCTATGGTAGAAAGAATAGGGCCCAAGGAAGATGGATAAGTCAGTTTCATGGGATTCGTACTACTCTGGTTAATGTGGATGTAGGACCGTCTATCATCAGAGGTATGATTCTTGAATCATATAACTTATCCTATGTTTTTTTTGATATAGGATCATCAAATTCTTCTCTATATGATATTTTTGTAAATGGTTTGGTCATATAGGTGGAAATAATAGATGGTCATTAAACCACTCGCTCACTATTGGGAGCAAGGCCTAAAAATATCATACGTTGCAAGGTGTGTTCTCTAGATAATGTTGGTTACCATTTATTTTTAGAATCATTTGTAATTGAAATGGTAGGATTTGACATTATTCATGATATGGATTGGTTAATTCTATACCTTTCTCAAATCAACTATTACAGGAGGATAGTTACTTTACTATCTCTAAAAAGAAGTAGTTATTCTCACTAAGGAGATTTGGTTCTTCAGGATGGTCGTGCGGGACCAATTCCAGGTATATTGTATTATCTCATTGATAAAATCTCTATTATATCTATAGATAATGATTGAATATATCAAGATTATTTTCCCCTAGTGTAAAACCATTTTAGGTATGTTTTCCCTTAAGAGTTTTATGGCTTACCGCCTCATAGAGAGTGCTCGAGTTCACAATCAAGTTGGGGTCGGGAGAATATCCATTTTTTATCCCACCTTAAAAAATGGAAACCACGTAGCTTAGGGATTTTGAAAATTTAGTTGGAAAATTTAAAATCTAATGGATTCGTATAGCCAAGTGAAACTCCTTGGGGTTTTCATGTTCCCTTCTCTAAAAAGGATGATGGATATTTTCACTTATGTGTGGATTATCAGAGGTTGAACTAGATGATTGTCAAGAACCAGTATACTCTTCCATGCATTGGAAATATTTTTGATCAGTTTATAAGTTCCAATATCTTTTCCAAGGTTTAATTTATATCAAGATACCATTAGTTCAGGGTGAGACCATCAGACATACCTCAGACTGATTTTAGGAAAAGGTATCGCTTGTATGAATTTTTTTCTTACCGTATGGGTTGACTAATATTCTTATGGTATTAATAGACTTAATGAATAGGATATTTCTGTTGATACATGATTTTTTCCCTTATTAGACTTTGGAATATTCCTACGAATTATTCCAGAGCTAGGCATGGAGACGGCGTGAGGTAGTGTTATGCTTTAAATGACTGGGGACATCTTGCAAGATATTATTTAACCCATCGTGCTACTGAGAAGGATTTGGTCAATTGGCCTCCTTTGTAAAGGCAGTGTCTTGGGTATGGTGGTCTGTAGGTAAATGGATGTGGTGACTGAGTTGTGGAAACAATATGAGGTGGTATGATTTGTAACCACCACCAACCTAAGGTGGTCTACGCCAGGCTCAAGGAGCTAGAGGAAGATGGAGAGGATAACTGAAGGCCTTAGATGTTGTTGATCCAAATACTCTGCAGATGGATAGAGGTACACTCTATGTCTTTTCTACATTCTAAATTAGTTTTGATAGAAACTATTAGGTAGTACTCTTTCCATTTTTTTTATTCCTCAAGGTTTGTTCTGGGTATTGGTAAGACCTTGTGTTGTTGTTGTATGGCGTGATTCAAATGCAATAGTACGAGGGATCCTTCCCCCACTGAGACACAATTTTGTGATGTGATTAAAATTGTGTGAGTGAGTCTATGATATCCAAAAAGGATAGTCTCGAGGTGTGGTGGAATATTCCATCTGACTTGTGAGCTTGAGGTAGTGTTGTGTGTTGTGGATTTTGTGCAAAAGGCCTTGGGTTCCCCAGAGTGTGTGCTAGTTGGCATCATGGGAACCCTTGGAGTCTTCTTGTGGTGGTTGGTGAACTCGCTGGTGTGGGAGCCTCATTTCAGAGTTTAATTTCTTTCCCTCGTGCTGAGCCTCTGTATTTTCTGGGATGAAAAGTCTTAAGGTGTGAGGGATGTATCGACTTGGATTTTCTCCCTATCAAACTTGGAAATATTCCTACGAATGCCTCCAGATCTAGGTGTGTAGGTGGCATGCAGTTCTGACGCCCGATGTTCCTAGAATAATTTTTATAAAAATATTAAGTATTTTTATACTATCCGCATGGGGGAAATAATATACCACTTAAATGGTGTCCCAAATTCGAAATCTGAGGGCATGGATTCATCCGGAGAATGTTGTTTACTTTAGGTAGGGTATGAGTTTTTTTTGGTGTGGGTCTGTTGTGGAAAATGTTATCGAGAGAATTTTATTAAATAAATTTTTATATTTTACTTTGACGTAAAATCTAGAGTAACTCCTAAAAGTATTCTCATATAGAAATTTTGAGACCGCATTTTAGTTTATAATGTCATGTTTAGCAAAGCGGCAACATAATCTTCGTCAATAATGGGCATCAGGTCGGAGGCAAGATGAGAGATGGACTATTAAGCGGAGCAGATTTAATTAAATCAAAATAAAATCCCCCCCCCCCCCCAGTTATTCTTTGTTTCATAGAACCAGAGTATCTCCTCATCTTCCCTTCCATCAATGAACCATTGAATCAATGAAATGAGGTGTCGTCGAACTCAGATCTTGACGGCAGACACTCCCAGGTCGTACTACAGCAGCTTTGGAGCGCCAATCTGGCGTAGAAGCAACACCATTCTACCAAAAGATAGGCGGGTATAGTATTTAATAACCAGTCTAATTTACACTTCATTTTACCTATATTTTTCATCTTTTCTATGTAGATATGTTCCCGAGGTCCGCAAAATAGGTTCTCGATCGCGATTTGGACCACCGGGGTGATCCCGAAGGTCCGCGGAAGACCCGCCAGAGATGGTAGGACATGGAACGGCGGTCCAGTAGAAACTAGCAGGGCTTCAAGAGAACACTGAATGTGTGGGGAAACCACACAGTAGAGGGCCTCTAGCTAGGTTGGACTATGGTGGCCAAGCTGGCCGGTCTGGCTATTTCAGGCCCAGGGGTTCTTTGAACCCCCGTAACTTGGAAACTGGGAGTCTGATTAGTGAGCCATCTATAGAGACATGAAACTCACATCAAGATATAACCTTCGAGGCCATTTTAAGAAATTGTATAATTGGTTTTGTGTCCTGGGGAAACAAAATGATGATATAATAATTATATTTTATTATTATTCAACTTCGAACTACTATAACTTCTGAACGGAGTGTCTGGTAGATTTGTTTTCAGTTTCATTATGACTGTGATGGAAAGGCCTATGTTTTTAGATAAATTATGGGTGCTTAATTATAAATCATGATGTAGACCCCATGAGGCCCGTGTAGGGAATTTGTGGTGAAATTCATCTTTTTCACCTGGTGTCCATTTTGTACAAGTATGTAGTCGATATCGTATGTTTTTCTTTGAGGATCGTAATGGAATGATCCATTTGAGGAGTTCCAGGATCAAGGGGTGGGCCCCATAAGACTCATTTGTCCTTAAATGGGTGAATATATCCCTTTTCATCAGTTATCTATTTTTTGTTAGTTAATAGCCCATCCCGCGTGTTTTTCCTCATAGAATGCAATGGTGTCCTCAGTTTGGGCCTAGAAGTTGTGTGGTGAGGCAATGTTGTGGGCCGCTTGGGTTAGTGGAATTTGGACTAGCACTAGTTGACTAAACTCCCCTGGTTCATTCCTATGAGGGTTTGTGTGGCATTATAACCCCAGTATAGGGTTGTAATACCCTCAGTAAGATGATCTGGATTGAGTTGTGGTATCCCTCTGGAGTGGCCAGGATAGGATCTACTAGCGTATCATTTACCCTAGAATGGGTTCTTAGAATCATCATGACCAACACTACCCAGGAAAAAATCCCATATCAAGTAGGATATCCCTATAGGGTTTTTGGTATCATGGATTATATGATCCCCTACGTAGTGGAAAGTTTTAGTAGGGTTGTGGAATCATCGGGTATATGATCCCATACTCAGAATATGTTTTATGTAGCGTTTATGGTATCATCATGGGTGAGATCACCTAATTCATGTGTTATCCCATATGGAGTTCACAGTATCATCTTAACCAATATTACATTGGTTGAAAATCCTCTATCTAAGTGGTGTGATATCTGAGATTTCAAATTTGGTTGTGGTATCCCCCAGTAGATAATGGTTGTGTTCCTCTATATGAGATATTATGGACTACTGGTTGTCGTTGTTGTATCCCCTAGTGGATCCTTGGAGTATTCCCCTATTCTAGGAGTTATGGTTTACGATTTTCCGTTAGGGTTCTAGTATCCCCCAGTGGACCTTGGAAGGGATCCCCAAAATGAGGATTGAGATCCGTTGAGTTTCATTATATCATGCTTTGTGGAGGTATCTAATGAGAGTGTTCTATTTGTTATGTGTTTCCTTAGAGCCTCAAGTCACACCATTCACTAGTGATGAGTGTAGATATTTATGAGGCTTGTTTCCTAATAATAGTATATCTGGTTGATTTTTGGGTTTCTATAATATTTTTGTATCGTCTACATTGACACACCCAATGGTTTGAGCTGACTAGTTGTGTTTAGCCGAGTATTGTCTTGAGATAGAGTTTTTCTCTCATTGGGCTTCCCTCTAGATAGGATTAGAGGATGATTTCCTTTCAGCTTCTCCTTTATTTTAGGGTTTTTGGGGAGCCTATTTAGTAACATTATACTCACCCCTACATGGGATTTTCCAACACATGTTTTGTGTCTTTTAAAGACCATAGGACTTTCGATGGAGTCCTAGGAGGACACGGAGTTGGTGGAGATTAGTGATCTAGACTGGATGGGGTGTTGATCAAATCTTAGATGAGTAGGTTTCTGGAGAGTGCATTTGGGAGTGATCTCCTTCTTCTGATAAGGTCAGAAGCTTTTACAGTTTTCTTTTGTGGTCCATATATTCTCCTTTTTTTGTACTGTTGTTGTACCATGGTTGTGGGATATATGTATAGAGGAATTTATTTACAGTTATTATTTTTCTTGGCACCATTTCATAGAGGTGTATGTGGGTTCTTGATTATAGGTACCTTAGTCTAAGGCCTCCCATGTGTGTGATATCCTACTCCGTGTTAGTCGCCAGCCCCTAGTCAATTAGAGGCAGGAATGGGGAGTCGCGAGTCGAGCCCTATTGGGTCGGGTCGTGACACTTTCATTCTTTCCTAGATTAGTTTGTGGTGGTTTTGATGACGATATATTATTGTAATCTCATCCAACATATGATATTTACAAACATATTGACATCAACTTGAGTATAATGAGAGGGAATTGGATTTATGCCAAGCTATCTAAATGTAGTTTCTCGATAAATGAAGTGCACTTATTAGGCCATGTCATCTCAAAGGAAGGAGTGTTAGTGGACCCATCTAAAGTTTCATCGTTGATATATTGGGAACATCCTAAGAATGTCTTTTAAATTCAGTGATTTCTAGTTTTAACAAGTTATTACTTACATTTTATCCAACATTTCTCCTTTTTGGTGGAACTATCGTCTGGGATGACCAAGAAAGGGGTGAAGTTTGTTTTTTTGATGCTTGCAAGATATATTTTAAAGATATGAAAGGCAGGATGACCTCGGTACCTATCCTTACTTTACTTGTGATGGGTAAAACATATACCATTTACAATGACAAATATGGATTTAGAATCAGATTAGTTCTATTCTAGGTGGATTTTTTGGTTGATTATGGCTCCAAGTAGCTGAGACTGCATGAGTGGAATTACTCTACTAATGATCTTGAGTTAGTATCAATGGTACTACCCTGAGATATTTGAGAAACTATCTCATGGGTGAGTGGTTTCTAGTATACAAGGATCATAAGAGCCTCAAGTATGTCTTTTCTCAATGAGACATAAGCCTTCGATAGAGGAGGTGGGTCGAGTATCTACAGTCTTTAGACATTGAATTGTCTTATACACCAGGTAAGGAAAACTCTATTGAAAAAGATTTAACCTAAATGAAACAGATAGAGGAATTATGGGAATCATGTGGTGAGTGGAAGATAATATCCCTTTTTGGAAACATGCATCTAGATGTTCATGAATTTCATAGGTGAGTAGCTCTGAATTTAAAATCTTTTTTATATGTGATTCTCGACCATAATAAGTCCATTCACTTGTTTAATCCAAAGATATTAGTTCTAAGAAAAAAATTATTTGGTGGGGAGATTCCATCAGTATGGTCTCTCTGTAGTGGAAATTATTCTCCTTTTTTGGCTAAGTATGGGTTCATACGGTCTTATGCAAGGAGATGATGAAGTATTTTCATGTTTCTAAATGGGTGGTGCACCCGGGTTTAACAAATATGTATCATGATATCTATAGATATTACTTCTGGTTAGAAATGAATAAAGAGGTGGAAATATTTTCTGGCTAGATTATTTACTTTTCATTTAGTGAAAGTGGTACATTAGAGGCCATCTGGTCTTTTTTAGACTTTACCCATATTGGAATTGAAATGGGATGATGTCACGGTGGATTTAGTGACTGGACTACCAAGGATGACGTGTACGAATGATGTTGTATGTGTTGTTGTGCAACAATTGAATAAGTTATCCCACTTCTTACCTATTAGGGAAACCGTCATAGTTGAAGATCTGGGAAACCATTATGTGCGTGAGGTGGTTCGCTTATACTATGTTCTGGGAAGTGTCATTTCATAAAAAGATATTTGTTTCACATCTCATTTCTATCATGGTCTTCAGAAATCCATGGGATCACGAAATCATCTAACCACGTATTATCATCCATAGACTGATCATCAATTTGAGAGGACGATTCAAGTTTTTTAGGATATCCTACGGGAATGTGTTTTCGATATTGATAGTTCATAGGAGAAATATATGGAACTCATGGAGTTTTCATATAACAATAGAATCCATTCATCAACCAACTAGAACCTTTTGAGGAATTATATGGAAGGCCATGTCGTTCACCTATTTATTGGCTAGAGGCTGGTGAGTAAACACTTGTTGGGCCTAGTCTCATGCACAAGACATCTAAATAGCTTCAGTTTATCAAACAGTGGATGGTGACCACATAAAGTAGGTAGAAATCATATGATGGCCATTGGATATTTCCTTTGGAATTCAAAGTCATTAATCATGTTTTCCTTTGGGTGTTTCTTAGTTTGGGGAAACTCCATATCATAAAATAGGGAAACCAAGAACCCATGTCTGTCGGGGGGTTTGAAGTAGTGGCAAGGGTTGGTCTAGTGTTGTACCGTTTATCCCTCCACAGTGCTACAGTTCCATTCATGATGTCTTCCATGTGTTAAAACTAGGATGATATCATCTATTACCTTCCAATTTTATAGTTATATCAAACATTTATCATTCAACTAATTCTTCCTTCAAGGATCATCTAATTTAAGTTTTCGATTATAGTGAGAAAAATCATTTTGGTCAGACTATATAATTGGTTCAAGTGTAGTGGAAGGATTGGAGAACTCCAAAGTAAATGTGGGATAGGGAGTCTGGTATGTGAATGTAGTGGATAGACTTTTTCTATGATACCTCAAAAGGATTCTTAGATTATGTTGTGGATGTGTTGTTTTAAGTTGGGGAGGTTGTAAGATCCATTCTTTTTTTAGGTATTTTTATCTTGGAGTTTTTCATTTAATCCTTGGTGGAAGAGTCTTTTTAAAATATGGATATCTTTTTTTACAAAAAATGATCAAAATTTTGGGTATGTATGTGTGTTTGAATTAATATAGTCTTGGTCTGAATGGGTTTGTTTTTTCATGGGTTCTTTGTATGTTGAGAATCCTTAAAGGGGGTTTCGGTTGTTTAAAATGAGAATTGGCTTAAAATCAACTACAGATCATTTAAATGTTATGTAAAGGGATTTCATGTCTTGTCATTATTAATGGGTTTTAATAAATTAAATCCAACTAAATTGGGTTTTTAGTGAATACCATTAAAAACTTTTACCTGATAAGTAACAATGTTACACGCTGTGAAAATTTCAGACTTGTTGTTTTAAACGTGTTGTAAGGCTGATTTTCTATCTAATTTGCTGCAACTCCTCTCCCCTTGACACTAGTGAATTCTACAGGTGATTTTAGTGTGCCAAAATCCCTTTCGACGTTTCCTTTATCATACTCAATCCCTGTAACCTCTTTTCAATCATCGGCACCTTCTTCCTCACAGGCATTGGTCATTGGAAGGGTTTTTGTATCATCAGTTTGAGGTGGGGTCTATATATTAACCCAATGGTTTGATAATTATCAAGGTTATGCAATATTGGGATATTTCCAATGTATTGTGTATCCAAAATGATTTAAGATAAATGAATTGGATAATGGCATAAAATATGTTTAGCATAACATGTGACCTAGGGTGCTTTCTTATTATAGAATCCCTAAATTGTGGATTTTTTCTTATTGATATAATTTTTAATCAATTTTTAATTGAATTGAAAAGTTTAATATGAAATAATAATGGCAATTCACATAATTAACCATTGAGATATCTGATGTGATATTGTGATATCCATATTGAATAAAAGGGATTGTGTTCCAGGGTAAGATTCTTATATAATGGGAAAGGCCTATGAACTTGAACATGTATATGTTTTAATTATAATATAGAGTGGGATCGGCCCAGTACCATGATATAATTCTTATAGGTATTTATCCCAGAAATGTTGTAATGTTTATCAGGCTTTGACCCAGATTTATTGTAACTCTTATAGGGCTTTGACCCTAATTAATTATTCTGACTATACCATAGTTGTATAGTGATGGTTGGACTAGTATTAAGACATACTCAAAGATATTATAGCATGGTGATGAAGTTTTTTGTTTACCTTGGTTATGTGGTTGTGGTTGGAATTTTTATAAGACATGCTCGTAGATATTCTAGCATGGAGTTGAAGTAGGTTGTTGTTTTATTTTATTAATTATTTAATTAATGAATACAAATATTTATTTAGTATTGCATATACTTATTATCAGACTAGTTGTGTTTAGACATGGTGGTGTCTATCTACTAAGTTATAGTCACAGCCTATTGAGGCTTTCATTAGGCACTCGAGAAGATTATATGGATAAAGTTTCGGATAAGGGAAAAGTACCTTACTGTTGATTTCTTTATTATTGTTGGGATAAATATTGGAGATGATACTGATGTTGGATTTAGGACCTATAACATTGAGTATTTTCTTTGAGTCTGCTATCCTTTTTCTGGTATTTTTTATCATGATATTTAGTAATATTCTAACATGCCATTAAATTATTCCATTATTATTATTGGATTATTCAGTTTGATTTTAATGTTGTATTATGTTATGTCTTTACTTTGATAATTATTTACATTTTATTGTGAATTTTTATTCTTCTATGATACTTCATACCAAGGGGTATAGTCTCTCCATTATACTTTTCACACCCCCACAACTATTTGAAAGACTCTTGCATAAGGGGAGACACACATGACGTCTCATAACCAACCCTTTCCAGCCATGTGAGAGAGTTCTAGATTGGGGTATGTTACAAATAGTTATCCATAATAAATATGTCACTTATTTTCTAAATACCATAAATATTATATTGAGTGTTAAAAGTGGTCATTTTCACAAAAATCACCATTAGATAATACTTATTTCGTGTTCCCATGATTTTTAGCACACTACTTTTTCAACTCAAGGTGTATTCCTATAATACACTCATTTAATGATCTAGATTTTCAATACATGGATTAAAAAATATAATTATTATTCTTCATTCATGTCTCCTTATCCTCAAAATATTCCATAAAATCTACACATTACAAATCTCTAAGTATATGTTAAAAATATCACAAAAAATAAATTCTTCTATAGTGTTGAAATCATTATTCTTTCTCAAGATTTCAGTCTTGGGAATATTTATAGACTTCCATCATAGTTCCTCTCAAAAATTAAAAATTCCTTTGATCATCCTAATGTAATCTTTGATAAATAGTTTCTCAAGATTCAATGATTCTTTATCAAAATTATTCTTGGGAACATGATCGCTTAATTTTCAAAATCAATAAATACATTATATGGTTCTCTTCATTCTATATTATTCCAAAAATCTCAAACCAAGGATTAGATAAGATTTAAGATGTTCTAATCTCAAAATAAGTTCTTCAGCATCATCATATTTGTATTTCCTCATAATTAAAGAATTATAAAAAAATTCCCTTTTCATTTTTCTTTGATATTTAATTTACATGGATAAATATCAACTCTTATTTCTTCTTAATCTTACATCATACATTATTCCCAAAAATTATTATGTTTTTACTATAAAGGAACAACTTTTGAATCATCTAATTTTCTTCATAATTATCAAATTAAAAATATAGAAACCTTGTTTTTCATACATTAGAACTTCAAAAATTTAATAATTGTTTAAGACTTATGATGGGAACTTCAAAACATTCATTCGCAAAGCCTTAGGAAGAAGAATTATATTCTTCATTTGGTAATTCATTTTAATCCATCACCTTTCATAAAATTTCACTAAGTTTTTATGCATTATGCCCAAATAAATATTTACTCTATAGACCTCAAAGACATACACTTAGTACCAAAAGTCTTACGATCATGACTTTTTTGATTAACTATGGAATTTATGGCCTTATAAAAGTTAGGAAGGTTTATGATGAAGTCATATTGTAAAAGAATACTTAAAATTGATAAAGTTATATGATGGAACACAAATTCTTATAATCACATTAACTTTGTACATTCTATATTTTAAGTCTTAAGTTCATCTTAAATAATGTGCATTCTTAGTAGGAAAATCAATACACCCAATACTTTTCTCCTTTTTATAAACTCCAAAATACAGACTTCTATAGATAGCCTTGAATCAAGTTCTTCTTACTCCATGGCTTCTACAAAAATCTTAGAATCATCTATAGAATTCATCAAATGATTAATTTAATTTTTAAAATAATTTTAAACTCCTTTAAACACATTATAAGGTTTTGTAACAAATAGAATACCACAGTTAATGTATTTCTATTGTCTTTTCATCCAACTCATGTGTAGATCCTCTAAAATCAGTCATAAACTATCTTTATTTAGCTTTATTCTTAACCCGGGAGTATAGAACATTGATTATAGTATCCAACATGCTTTTTTGCTTCTTATATGGTTAATTCATAAGATACCAAGGAACCTTTCAAGCTAGTTATTATAGGTACCTATGGTTTTCTTATTTTCTATTTATTTCTCATGCATGAAAATCCTCTTTTAGGGGTGAATACTCACTTATTCATCCAATACCTAATATTAAATTAAAATAAAAACATTTACATGATATTTGGTAATAAATTCAACAAAAACATCCTATGGAAACAAAACATAATAGTTTTATTACTTATTTTTCAATATTTAAATGGTAATATCATTGTATTATTTTTCATATCAAAATTATATAATAGTTATCATCTATACTAATAACCTTGAGATACTATGATATTAATCTTGAAATGTATTTCATATGGTATATGCACATTATACTGATAAGAAATGGATAATGTTAAAATATTAGGTGTTGGATATTTATAAGAATTGATACTACCTATCATGAGGTATCACTTAGTAATTTTGAGTATAGGAGATCATGAGGATATACATGCCAATAAAAACACCATATGTTTTTTGTCATTATTTTTTTATATATTTGAGCATGTTTATTATTATATCAAATTGATATTGTTATCAATGTGCAATATTTAATTATGAACTTTGATTAATGATGAAAAATATGCCATTTTATCTTTTTATTTAGGTACTGTGTGTCAGTTGCATCATTAGTGGAATAACATTGATTTAATAATCAATACAGTACTTTTCAATTCCAAATATAGTAACAAAATATATTTATCCACATGAATGGGATGGTAGGGATATTACTAAATCCATGTTAATGGTATAAGAATGAAATTAAAACCAATATTATCAAAAATGATAAATAAAGCCTTAAAATATGATGACAAAATGTATGCATCTTGTTTTATAAGATATCATGAGAAACAATATTGTGTTACAAAGTAAGTGTTCATAAGAGATTTTTGTGGAAATAAGTTATCCTTATCTATTTAGGGGTCATTATGTGATTTTATACACAACTCTTGGTTTGTGATTATGAATTTATAGTACCAATATAAGAGTTGATATTGTCATATACAAAGTGTATCCATAAGATCCATTAATTCAGATGAATTTTATTTTAGGATAATGTGGGTCACACGTGGGTGGGCTCGAGAACATATGAGTGAAAGGGGTCATATGTAATTAAATAATTAAAATCAATTATATGTAATTCAATTTTAGAATAATAATAATTAAATTTTTTATCAAGGTATTCACATGTTATTTAAGTATAAAAAGTGAATATGAAAAACAAATTCTGAATGAATATAATTTATTTAATGTTTTTTAAACAATTTTCGTAAGAAAGATCTAATTTTATGATTTTAATTTTATGAGATTTCATTTAAAAGTATCACAATTTGATGATGAAATAATTATAACTCTTATAATAATTTAATTAAGTAGATAGTGGTGAAACCAGTTGGTTTAATGGATTATGTTTATTAATGGGAAAAAGTGAAATTAAAATAAAATAAAATATATGTATAAACACCTAATTATAACACAAAATGAGATTCCGTTAACTTCAACACTAAATCATTAAAGATAGAAATAAAATAAAATAAAAATATTAGATGAATATATCATCATTGAATCAAATTAGTATTCTTTTCATGATTTAAGGGGTGTTGTAATACTCTTAGTTCTTTCTTGATACTACAAGAAGATTATAAAATAAAAAAAGGAGATGTGGTGAATGTATAAAAGATATATAGGAATATGATGGATTTTTTTGTAAACAGGGTATTGGTTCACCTTCACCACGAATTTCCATAATTAGGCCAGTGGAAGTGGAAGTACTAGTAGTTTTCATGTTCATTTATGGTAATATTGGAGGAGGTAATTCAAGATGCATGCACTTGGGGATAATCAATGTTTCAAAGGATATATTCTAGAGGAAGTAGTAGAAGAAAAGAAGCATCATGTTTTGGATAATCAAAGTATAAATACAGTAGGATCTTGCATAAGGGTTAACTCTAAAGTTATATTATGGTTCCTTTTATATTTTTTATGTTATATAAGGTTTTTTTATAATGATATGTAAGAATGAACTCATAGAGCTTTCAAATTTTGGCATTATTCACCAAAAGCTAGTGGTCAAGAAAGATGAACCTACATGTAATAAAAGTAATATATAACCAATAGTGGAACCCCTAAAAATTTCATAGAGCAGTGGAACTAGTTGACTGATCGATCCCCATCACAAAGGATGGTCTCCAAACACGTGTTCATTGTGTAGACACATAGTGTTAGTGCTAAGTTTGAACATTGAGGTGTTAGTGTCCTCGGTGATAAATTTTGGGAATCCATTTTCTAGAAGTAAGTTTGAAAAAAAAGGATAGGAGGTATAATATGAAGTTTACGAAGGGGATTAAGGAGTCATTAAAAGATCTACATAACTCCATGTGTGGTTCATCATAGTGTCACCACTTGTGGTTAGAGTTTTTCATTGATAGAATTAGAAGTCCTTCTTCCATTAGACTACGTATGGTGCTAGAACTTGATTTCCTTGTAGAATAAATGTATGTTCCATGAATTAAAAATTAGTGTTTTATCTTATTGATGTTGAACTAAAGTCAAAAAATAATAAAAAAAATTATTATTTCTATTTTTTATGTGCTTATTCGTGGTTGTTCATTGTCTTTCATGAAATATTTAGAATCATAAGAACAAGTGTTAAGACCAAGATGATAAAGAAGATTATCATATTCATGTATTCACTTTTGTGGAAAAGGAAATATCAAATAAGGATAAATCACCTCACATTGTTTTTTGTGAAAATCAAACTTACCATCATATTTAGAAAATCAGACTCATAGTGCTTATGAAATTTCATCAAAATGGGAAGATATTTTCTAGGAGAAAAGGTTCATCAGACTCACCTTGGGTCTGGAATGAGGTTCTAATTATATTGAGTAATATAATCAAATTATTTATCAATCCAATATTAAATCTGATGATTCATTTTTATTTTTTATTTCCCACAAATCATAAGTAGTTTGTAAAACTTCTGAAGCAAGACTAATAAAATAAAGGGGAGAAAATTTACATCTGATCATATTTAGTAAAGTCATTTTTATGCTTGGTAGGAAGGGAATATTTTTCTAGGGAATGGGAAGATCAAATACATTCCATTATAAGTTATATGAATGTAAAACTAATCTTAAATTTTTTCAAAGTCATGAAAAAATCAAGCTTATAAGCAAGAATATGAAAAAGAATAAGAAATTTTTTTGAAAAAATACCTTTATAGTATCAGTACATCTATATGAGATTACTGAATGAATATTTGTTAAAGGTTGAGAAGGACTGATTGATCATAATGAGAGAAACCAAATTTGATGGTTTTTAGATAGACTAAATTCAAAAATATTTAAGTATTTAGGGAATGAGGAAGATAATTATCTGAATTAGAAAAGAGAAATAATTTGAGAGGTGAAAGATATTTGGAATCATATTCAGAAACGAAGAAGTATAATTTGTTGAATTAGTTTGAAAGAAACTATTATTGAACATATACTTCCATCATAATGAGTAAATTGGAATGAGAAGATAGTATTTTAGGTGGTGTAGAGAAACATAAAGAACTATCTTCAGCTCAGATTTGTTTGCAAGTGGTTCAATAAAATCGAATTCAATAAATGCCTTTACCATAATGAAGAAATCATATTCGATAATCATAAATGGAATCATAATCAGACTGAAATTTTTAAAAAAAAATACTAAATTGTTAAATAATTCAAAGAGAGATCCGAAAATCTAGGATATTTTTAGATTCAAAATGTTTATGAAGAATTCAAAGAGAGGTTCAATATTTAAGGAAGATTTATGTTTCAGTAAATTTTTTGAAGTAGTAAATCCTTTCTACAATCCCACTTATACCATTTTGGCATGTATATAAAATGATGAGAATAAATTTTTTATTCTATTACATGCATTATTCACAAAATAGAAAAGAGAATATCCATAATTTAAGAAAAAATAATTTGTTTATTTTAGTTTATTGGTGAATATTTTGAGATAGATGAAAGAAAGAATGAGATACAAGATCATAATAATAGTTTCTAGAATCATACCATGACACTAGATTGAGATTTTTAGACTCAAGAATAATATTTTTAATATTTTTTCTAAGGTATTCTGTTAGATAATTATTTCCATATTGAGAAATCAGATTTAGGAATCAAACAATAAAATTGGACTGAGTATCATTACAAAGTCCAAGAAGTTATTAATATCTTATGGGTAAGAAAGTAATGATTTTTTTTAATGATCATATTTGTGAAAGTTGATCAAGAAGCATCATACAATGTTTCTTTACAAAAATTATATTACATAATTTCATGAAACTTCTGGAATATGTACTATTTTATTGAACATATTGATACATGATTGTAAGGGAATATCCTACTCATTGTATTCCACACAAAAGGATTTTTTATAGTGGATTGTGTGGTATTGGATTATTTTCAAACACTACTAAGTATTAGATACTCTTTTTTAGTAGTAAAACTTGTAAATTATTGTGTTCCTGTGGTTGTGAGTTTTATTCTTTTCAGAAGAGAAAAAAAATTAATAGGAAGAGAAGGTTGTTTCAAGAGTAAGGAAACATAAATGGAAAAAATATCACTACTTCACCCCATCCCCCTCTAAGTGATACTAGAATCATGGATGGGTAATATCAATTGGTATTACATCCAATGGTTCCCTTAATTTATTCTTTGTAGATGTTTTGAAGATAAGTTATCATAGAGAATCTGAATAGTTTAAACAGAAAGGGGAATCCAATATTCGATGGAAGGAACAATCATATCTGGAAATATATTACAATTCCATATCTTATTTCTCTAGGTAATGATGTCCTTGATGTAATAACATATGTATTTACTTGAATTTATGATAATTTTACTCTTAAACCTATTGATAATAAGAATCTTGAGAATGATGAAGGAGCTAAAATTGATTTACTTTAATCACTTTCTGAAAGTGGGTTTTTAAGGTTGAAAGGTGTTTCCACTTCCAAATGTATTTGAGAAAAGTTGAAAAACATTTATAAATGAAAAAAATAAATAAGGAAAACATTAAAATCTGGAGATTAAAGTATAAATATCTCAATATGGGTTAATATAAAGCTATTGGTATCTTCTTTACTACGGTGAATGACATTTTCAGTATTATCAAATGTCTCGGTGAAAAGTTGAAAGATTCTATAGTTGTTGAAATGATCATAGGAATCCTTATTGATAAGTATGATGCCAAATTTTAGTCATTTTAAGATAAATATCATGAAACTATATCTCTTGATGATCTTTATAGTACTCTCATTACTTATGAAATGAGAAGGGATATAGTTATGAAAGAAAAAACTGATAGAGAAATGTCTTTCAAATATTCAAATAAAGAAAATTTTAAAAAGGTTCTTGAGGTAGATTATGTTGTTGAACCTAACATAAAAAATGAGCTATATATAAATCATTAGGAATTTATTCCTTATTTTCTAAAAATGTGAGATGTGGTATAGGTAAATATAAATGGAAACTTACCATGAAGTGTGTTGAATGTGAATTAATTGGTCACATTATAGCTAATTATTCTAGAATAAATAAAGTTTTTATTGATGAGGAAGAAATAAGTCCAAGAAGATAATGGAAGAAATAAGTTGATAATTGTAAATCTTTTTCTTGTTGTAAATATAAAATATTATTCAAATCTAAAAGAAAAAAATTTCTTATCTAAATTTGATAAAGAAAAATAAAGTGAAGCTGAATCCGAAACATATTTTTAAAAGTATAGATAGAATAATTTTATTAAAAACATGAATAATGAAGTGTTATAAGGAATTAGTATTTAAGAATAAGAATAATAATAAGAAACTCAATTATAATTCCATCTTAAAGAAGAATAGAAATAGTGTCTGAGAAAAATTTGAAAGAAAGAGAAATAAATCAGGAAACTAAAGATTAAAAACTATTCAAAAAATAATAAAGAAGGATTTCATAATGATAAAGTCAATATGGTTAATGAGATTTAATATTTCAATAAATATCTTGATAAAAAATCATAATGTGCATCTTTAAGTAAAACTAACGGAAAAATAAGAAGATTTGGAACTTGTCTGACAAAAAAATTCTAATGTCGTACAGAGAGGTAAAAATTTTAAAACTATATCTTTGAATTTTTTAAAATTTATCATAAGTAAAATACTAATAATGATCAATAAAGGTCAAATTCATTGGTTTAAAATATGTTTGAAATTGTTCTTGAGAAGAAGATACATGGGAAAGTTTTTTATGTGGCCAAACATAACAAAATTGAAAAATCAGAAGTTTCTATAAAATCTATGTCCTAAAATGTTACTAAAAAATTTAAATAAGGAAATTTTATTAAAACATATTATTTCAATAAGGCTTAAAATAAAACTAAGAAAATAAATAAGACACTAGTTGAAATGAAAAGTTTAGTGGTCAATAATTTATAGAGAAAAGGTTGTTGAAAAAAATACTCATAATTATGGTCAGTATGGAAGCTAAAGAGGAAAATATTCTTTTTATAGATACTACTGTTATTGTGGTGGATTTTGGAATATGGAAAATATGTGTTGGTTTAAGCAATAAAATTACCATTATTCTAAAAATTAAAGAAGGTAATGTTTTAGGGGGAGTTAATCTCCACCATGGAAGAATTCTTAGAAGGATGTTTTGATGAAACATGATATGGTTGGGTGAAATTTTAAAATATATTCCATCCTCTGGAAACTATTTTTTGAAATATGTGAACAACCTAGAAACATTGAAAAATATGTCTTATTTTTTTACCAGTATAACTAAATTTTGATAACAATTCAAATAATATATATCTAAATTAATATAAAAGGAAAGAAAAATATGTTCTTGTTTAAAATGATTTGAAATAAATAAAAAGAGAATGAACGTGGATTCTTAATAGTGGGTGTTCTTTTCATATAACATTAAAATTAAATTTTTTAAATAATATTAAAGTATTTAAATAAGGAACAATGACATTTGGGAATGATGAGTCTCGAATAACAAAAGGTATTGGATCAGAAATCATTAGGAAAGAAAAGATGAAATCTATGAAATATTTATATATTGATGGGAAGAAACACAAAATATTGATTGTTTCACAATAATGAGATAAGGGTAACAATGTTATCTTCAGAAAATATGGTTTTTTTGTGATAATTAAGGGAGATGGAAAGATAGTTACATAAGTCCAACCTATAAAATGAAACTTGTTCCATGTTAGTGAAATATAAATCTATTGTTACTTGGTTATGACGAAAGAAAATATGTTGTGTCATAAAAGACAAGAACACATGTTTCAAAGAAAAATGAGTAATTTATCAAAGAAAGATAGTGTCCATGACATTCCTGAAATTTCAAGAATAAGATATTGGTGTTGCAATGTTTTTCAGAAAGGAAAAATTACTAACTTGGTGCATAAGAATGTTGAGGTTTGTTCAAAATAACCCCTTGAACTTAGTCATTGTGATATTTTTCGTCGAATGAGAAAAAAATAAACTTATTGAGATATTAAATTCTTCACTTTCATAAATGAATTTTGTCTCATTAATCATATTATATATATGAAACATAAGTTAGATTCTCTGAAATTTTTTAGAAGTTTTCAGAGGAAATCTAAGAAAGAATGTGATTATTCAGTGATGAAGTTGAGAACTAATAATGGTGGTGAATAAAAAAATAAATAATTTTAAAGTTATCACGAGAAGCATGTAATTTAGCATGAGTTCATTTCACCATATACTCCATAACAAAATGGGGTTTCTGAAAGGAAGAACATAATTTTGGTAGAAATGGGGAGAACTATCTTGCTCAATCATGGTCTTTCTCATTTTTTTTGGATTAAATACATGAGAATTGTTTTTTATATCCAAAAACAATGTTTCTCTACACCAAGTTTAGGTATTACTACTTATGAAATTTTTTAGATAAAAACTCCAATTTTGAAACAATTAAGAGTTTTTGGGAGTCTATGCATCATAAAGAAAAAAGGTGGAAAACATAGAATGTTTGGGGAGAGATGTGAAGATGGAATTTTTCTTGGGTATGATATTTAAGGAAGATGGTATAGATTTTTCAAAAAATATAAAAGAATAATTGTTGATTTTTCTAATATGAATATTTTTTAAAAGGTTTAGGAATAAAAATAACTTATGCTAACAAGAAAGTTGAGTGGGATAAGAAAGATTTTGTTAACAATTATAATATGGATGTCAATAGTGGTAATACCACTGATGAAGATGAATCAGACTCAAATATTTCAAGTGATGAGGATTAAACTCAAATAACTCATCCTATGTTAAGGAAGCTAGTGGAGGCTCAAAAAAATACTGGTGATCAACATAAAAATTTTGAAATAAGAAAAACTTGAAAAATTATTACACATTCTTCTTTGTATTCAAAAGTCAAGTCAAAAGATGTGAATAAATATTTTAATCATCTTAAATGGGTTCATGATATGAATGAATAACTTGATTAGATATAAAATAATGATACATGGGAACTCATACACAATCCAGATAATAAAAATTTTATTAGTACAAATTTGGTTTTCTAAATCAAGTTGAATGAAGAAGGTGAAGTGATAATGAAAAAAAAAATCTTAGTATGAAAAGGTTTCCCAAATATTTAAGGTATTTACTTTGGTGAGCCATTTTCTCCAGTGTCATGATCAGAATAAATCAGAATATTTATTTGTATTAATTCACATTTAATTTACAGAAAAGTTTCAAACAGATGTTAATTCCCCATTTCTAAATGGGGATCTTTATGTGAAGGTTTACATTGAACTACCCTGTGAATTTTTTATTGGGAAAGATGAAAGTTATGTGTGTAACATGAACAAAGACTTGTAAGGGATAAAACAATCTCCTAGAGAATGGTATTCCTAATTGGATACTTTCTTGAGGAAGATGAATTTTATAAAAGGAAGAGTTAATAGAAGTTGTTACATTAAGGAAAGTCCAGAGTTTTCCCTCATCATAATTTTTTATGTTTATTACATTATCTTTACTGGGAATGATAAAAGATCTAGTGAATGAATTTTTGAATTGATGAAAATGTTGTCTGAGATGTCCATGATGGAATAAATGCAATAATTTTTTGGGTTAATAAATTTAAAAACATGAAACACGTTTTTCTTTTTCATGAAAAGTATGTTAGGGAAATTCTTAATAATCTCAACATGGAAATTTGAAACCAATTTCAACCCAGAGTTTAGTGTGAACTGTTTTTTCTAGAGATGGATAAGTTAAATAAGTTGACCAGAAATAGTCTTGGAAGCTGATTGGAAGATTGTTATATTTGACTGCCTCAAAACTCGACATTGTATATATTGTTACCTTATGGGAAATATTTCAAATTACTCATAAATAATCACATTGTTTTGGGAAAATAATTCTTAGATATATCAAAGGCCCAATAAATTTTGAAATCTGTCATGATAGCATAGAAATTATTGACTTGATTTGGTATTCAAATGTTAATTGGGAAGGAAATGTTGATAATATAAGATCCACATCTAGTGGAGTTTTATTTTGGGGGGAAATTTTTATTAGTTGGCATAAAAAGAAAAAAAATCAATAACTCTTAGAACGGTGGAAGCTTGGTATATTTCTTCCACTCAATACACCACCACTCTTATGTGGATGAAAATTTAGTTATAATACTTACTTATTAAGGTAACGTAACCCTTTCTCTTAGGTTGAGATAATCAGAGTGCAATAAACATTACCAAGAATACATTGAAATATTCTCATTTCAAACATATTGATATCAAATATCATTTCATCAAGGAGCATTTAAAGAAGAATGAGTTAAATATTAATAATGTTACTACATTCAAATAAGTTGCTGACATTTTCCCAAAACCTTTAACAAAGGAATATTTTTCTTAATTAAGGTTGAACATGGGTGTCCAACGTCTTTCACTTCAAGGTTTAGGTATCTCTTTTTTCCCTTCTCTCATATTTTCTTTGGATAGTTTTGTTAAGGGGGGTAATTATTTCATAAATCTATCCATTATATATGTGCTTAAAATTTTAAAGAAGAATGTATAAATGGGGAGTTATGGTTAAGTCGTGATCTCATCATGTAAGTGTGTGAACTATTATAACTATTTGTTGTAGTGGGTATAGGAAAAGAAAATTTTTGTTAACAGGAATGTGGAAGTGGTGGAAAAGAAATATTTTACTTTCATAAAAGTTAGGGAAGAGAATAAAGATGGGCAGAAAGGCTGGAGATGTTGATGTTTTCTCATGAGTCACTACATTTGGACAACATTTTTTGTCAATAATTCTTATTTCCCACAATGAATTATCTCATACAAGCATAGAATAGTTGATATGTTATTTATATCTTGATGTTATAAAGTTTAGTGATTTACAAATCTCAGTTGAAAAAAATCTAATGGGGGATTGTGAAGACTAAGCAAATAAGTAATATTATTATATTCAGATATTTTTATTTATTGTAAAAGAAATATCAAAGTAGAGGAAATCACTTCACTATTTTTTTCTGAAAATTACACTAAAAATAGTATTCATAAAATTATACTCACAATACTTGAAAAAATCCCTTGTAATGGGAATATTTCTTCTATAAGAAAAGGTTCGTTGAACTCACATTGGGTTTAGAATGAAGTTCTAATCATATTGAGGAAGATAATTGAATTCTGGATGGATCCAATATTGTATCTGATAATGATTTACTATTTTTTATTTCTCAAAAATCATAATTATGTTGTAAAACTTGTGTTGAAATTTTGATTAAATAAAGGGGGTAAATGTGTTGCCAATCATATTTAGGACAATCATATTCAGGCTTGGTAGGTGATTAATATTTTTCTAGTGGAACAGAATGTTAAAAAACATTGTATTATAAATTAGATGATGCTCAATCTGATCTTAAATGTTTTCAAATTAAAGAAGAATTCATTATTACAAGAAATAAATTTAAGAAGAATATTTTTTTTCTACAAAAAAATTCTAGAATCATTCCATTGGTATGAGATTACCGAACATAGATTTGTAAAAGGATAATGAAATTTTTCTTGATTTAAATAAGAGAAACTGAAGGTGTTGGTTTTCAGTAAGACCAAAATCCAAAATATTTAAATAGTTGGAGAATTAATTTAATAATTATTGTAATCATAAAATAGATATAATGTGACTTATTAAAGATCTTTTGTATCGTATTCAGAATAGAATAAGTAGAAGTAGTTGAATAATTTTTGAAAGAAATAGTTTTTGAACGTATGATTCCATCATAATGATGAAATCAGAATGGATAGATAGTATTTCAGGTTGTATAGAGTAATGTAATTAAATATCATCAGTTTTTATTTTCTTACAAGTGGGTCAAGAAAATCCATGTAACCAAATTCATTTATCATAATGATGAAATCGTATCCGGTAATCAGAATCAGAATTGGAATCAGACAAAATATTTGTTAGAAAGTATAAAACATTAAGGAAGAAAAAAAGAGATCTTAAAATCAAGGATATTTAAATATTCAAAAAGGTGTTGATGAATTTAAAGAGAGATTCTATATTTATGGAAGATTAAAGAGTAGGGATATTGGTGAAGTGGGAAACCTTTTTAGAATCCCGCTTAATCCATTTCCGCATATCTATAAAAGGAAGAGAATACATTTTTATTTTCAAACATTCATTATTCATGAAATAGGATGGAGAAGCTCTTAAATTTAAGCAACAATAAGTTTCTGGATTGTTTTTTTGAATAATCTTGTTGGACCAAATAAATAAATAATAATACATAAGATTATAATTAGAGTTTCTAGAATTGGACTGAGAAATCAGTTTGAGTTTTTCCGAAATAGGTCAGGATATTTTCAATGGTATTATTAAAGAGTATTATTTCCTTGTTGAGAAATCGGAATTGGGCATCATACTGGGAAATTGGATTGAGTATCATTACAAATTCCAGGTATTTATTACTAGCTTTTGGGTAAAAAAGTAAAGAATTGTTTTGACTGATCATATTTTAGAAAGTTGATCAAGAAGCATCAAAACATAATTATTACTAAAATTGAATAACATTATTAAATTCTACTTGAATCACAAGCACTATTTTATTGCACGTAGTTCTACATGATTGTAATGGTACTACTCATTTTATTCCACATAAATGTTTTGTTTTCAAGTGGATTATGTGGTATTTGATTATTTATAAACTGTAAGAGGGAATCAGTACTCTTATTGAGTGGTTAACCATGTAAATTCCTATATTCCAATTGTTTTTTATTTAATTTTTTTCAAAAGATAAATAAATCGCTAACAGGATCTGATGGTTGTTTCTAGAGTAAGGAGACTTTAAAGAAAAATCTATCACTGATTCAGCCCCACCCCTTATTTGTTATACATGATTCTTATATGGGTAATATCAATAAAGAATATAGGGTAGATGATAAGTCTGGTGGTTTGGGTGTGAAGTATTCTAATTTTAGGATTCACTGAATTTTTGGGGTGTTATGGGTTCTCATAAATTCATGGTGGCTTTTCCTATATTTGAGGTTCCAAAGAAAAATTTAGTTATATGTGGTTGTGTGATTCCATTTCACTTGTTCTAGACCTAGATTTAGGTATCATATGGTGGAATATGTTAATATCTTTATGTATTGGACTCAATAAATCATATGGTTTATGTTCTAGTGGATTGAAATTATTTCAAAAAAGTGTAATTAGATCATTGGTTTCAAAATAATCAATTGATTTCCTAGTGTGTAGTATAATTAGATTAAAATAATAGCACTTTTCAAATAGTAGTGGTATACGGGTGTCCATGTTTGTCAAAATACATCTATGACTTTTGATTTTTAGGCCATGTTCTATATTCATGTGTTATTTGGGACTTGGTTAGAAGACTGTTGGTGAATTTGAAAATAAATTCCTAATCCTTTATGATTTTTTTGATTCATTAGAAGCTCATTATTTTTAAATAATGGAATTGCACTGGGTAAAGTATGGTTGATGATTTAGTGGAGGAATATTTGGATTTTTTATAACTAGTTTGATAATCATAGAGAGTCTCGGAGTTTCATTGATAGAGATTAAGATGGAAGTGAGGAGTTGGAATAATGAAATGTTTTGGTACCAAGCACAAGGCTATTCTAGAAGGTGTAGCCATGAAAAGGTATGCATGACCCCGAAGGATAATTTATGTGATAAATTTGATGGAAATAATTTTTTTAATCTGATAAGGATGATAGAATAATGAATAGATTCCATTTTTAATTTCAATGGTTTTACATCTGGTATTGTCGAGTAAAATAGATATTTCAATTATACTATTTAGATCGGAAAGGTCTATTCCAAAAGTTAAAACTTCTATATTTTCTTTAGATCTAGTAGCTAAGAGAGAGTGGATTATTGTTATACCAAGTGTTTTTATTCCCATTTTAGTTGGATTTTTTGATTCTGGGGTTCATGTCACTCAATGTTCGAGAAGAGAAGCATTTTTTTAAAAGTATCATTCAGAGGATCATTTGATGTTATTGGATAAGTGGTGATTCAATACTGAATAAGAATGGAAGAAATTTTTTATAAGGATATTTTCATATCATATAATTAAAATTCTAGAAGATAAAGTTTATAGTGATTCCCCAGAATCACACTCTCTGATCTAGTGATAAAAACATAATGTTTATATACTATCTTTGATATCCAAATAACCTAACCAACACACAACCTTCCTTAATTATAATATCAATAACCAATATTAAGTCACATACACAGCCAATACCATTTTTCATTACAGTTTTAGAGAGTTAGAAAAAACCTTTAACTGGAAAAACTTATATTTTCCTATCAAATGGAAATTTTCCAACATAATTGAGGACAGTTTATTTCATCATAAATCTTAAAAATATCCCCCAAAAATTATATGCACATGATACCCATTAATAAATATAATATTTAATAATCATCTTCATAAAATGCGGAAAATTAAACTAAATAATGGTGTTATCAAATTCTCAATAAGTGGTAGCATTCAAGATAAGTTATATTGTAATAAACAGGGCATGAATAATATGGAAGGAATTAATAATAATAATAATTCTATATAACTAATAACATTATCATGTGAAATATATTTTAATAACATAACAATGTAAATAATCATGTGGATAACAATAATTGATTTCATAGTGATGAAATTCATATTTCTAGACGTGTTAAAAATTCTTTCAAGGAATCGTGAAAAGAGATCATACAAAAATGGTCCAAGTTTACACTAAATATCAAAGATTTTTTTCGAATGAGACCTAATTATGAATCATGGTGATATATAGTTATAAGCTCCATCCATCACTAATTTATACTGATGCATTTATCATATAAAGGAATTTATAAAAAATAAAATACATTACCAGTATTCCATAATAATCAAAAAAAATCTATATTGAAATAAAAAGTATATTAATAATAAATATTTGCCCAAGTAATAATTGGAATTTATTTATTGGTAATAGTCATCCAAACTAACTCTTTATAGAGTAAAAGGAATATTTTTATCTCACTAATAGAAAAAATATATAGAAATAGTGTAATTAATATAGAATATATCTATGAAATTGAATAATATATAAATAAAAAAAGAGAAATGAAATTTGAAAGAAAAACAAATTTTTATGAAAAATCATTGTTAGGTATGAAATCTAAATTTATAAGAGAATTTCCAAGGTAATATATGAAACATAACTCTAAAGGAAATAGATCTTATAGATTTTGAGAGTAAATTGGAAGAAGAATTATAAATATAATTTTAATAAATATTTTTTAATATAGTTGTAAAAAAATTCTAACTCAATTTCATAAATATATATCCTAGGGTGAAAATGGGAAATTTCTAACATTAATTTCTAAATAATTCAAAATATTTAAACTAGAAAAAGAAATTATGTCGAAAATATTAAAAGTGTATTGGAATATAAAAATATACATAAGTGTAATTAAATCTCATTATTTATAATTCTAAACATAGATCTTCATTTTTAAAATGAAAAATTCCAAGAATAATGGGAATAGTGTTTTATTTGAAAACCCATCAAACCTTTGGAATTAATCTTGATAATGAATAATAGACATAAAATTTAGTAAATGAACTCAAACGATAAATGTTTAATATTCTATTCATTTTCTAGTTTTCTAAGGAAATAAAACAACGACCCATGTGTAAAACATTAATAATATTCCATTTAAAAAAATTAAAGGAATTTAGTGGTATTATAAAATCATTGTAAGTGATATTTGAAGTATATAGAAGAAAATTATTTAAAAAAATATAAATAATATCGATATAGAGGAAACAATTTCCTAGCTATAAAGAATAGATAAGCTTGATTCCACAAACAACTAACTATTTGGTTTATTTTTGAACCAAATAAAGGTGAAATGTTTAGAAGACTTTTAAACCCTAGAAAATAATTAGGGGATATAATCCAATCCAAGGGAGTATCATAACAAAACATAGAAGGATTAATTTTTTGAATAAACATTATAAGTCTTGGAAATTAAATTAAGTTATCAAATAACCTTTATGACAAAGAAAATTTATTATTTAAAGGATAATGACTGGAGAGATCTTAAATGATATTTAAAATACAAAGAGTCAAAAAAAACTTAAAAGGTCCAATTTTCCGAGCTTCATCTAAAAAAAATCCAAGTGAAACTACTTCATTTCTAAGCTCAGAAAAATAATCCTCATAATAAATCCTCTCACTAATTGATGAAAATAATTCACTTTTCTATGAAAATTTCATAATTTGGTTACTTCTATTTATACCCTCTAATTAAATTTCTATGTTATAACGATCAGATTTAATACTTATAAGTATTTAATACATCACAATTCATTTTAGTTTAGTATTTTCAGTGATAAAATCTATTGAATATTTTATTTATTTAATGGAAAAACATAATAAAATAATTGGATGTCACATTTCTTCCATAATCATCTTAATTAAAAAAAATATGATAAGGGTGTGAAAACCATTTGTTTTTTAAAGGATTTCTAGAACTCATATTCATGGAGTATAGAACATGTAAGTAATGTGGTATTTAAAATAAATGGGAGTCTCATTTTTCTGAAAGGGGATACACCAAGGGAATCATATGATTGACATGTTCTACTTGTTCTCATAGGTACATTATACATCTTATCTTATTCAATGTGGTAGCACATAAAGATTGAAATTATTTCTTACTCAATAAAAATTCCATGAATTTTAAGAACCTTCATTTGGGATAACCAAGGTTCAATGAAGGAGATCATATGATTCACTTGTTTATGACAGCTTAAATATAGTGGGTTTTTTTGAATATATACTAGAAAATTGGTTTGTAATTTGAGGACACTAAACCTACTACATTGGAAGGATCCTGAATTGTATAATGACTATATTTATAGAAGTATCTTATAGAAACACATGAAGTTCATAAGTAGGATGTTTTTTTATTATATCATCTAAAAAGTATTTATAATTCAACCCCAACCATATTAGTTCCAAAATATTTAAAATCCAAATTTCTAGGCTGGATTCATTGAAAATTAGAGGTGATGAAGAATTTGATGTTTTTGGATCTGTTGTAATGAATTGTGGAAATTTTTTAGAGTTTAAGAAGGTATTCAATAAAAAAGAGGGGTCCTTGATGGTTTGAAACCAAAACTAAATATTGTTTAATAAAATAGATAATTATAACATGTTTTCACAGAAAGTTGTGAGCATATGTTTTTAAATTTATTCAATGATATTTCGTGAGTTTTTTAATACCAAAATTTCTTGAAGTTTTGTTACGGATGGAGGTTAGATCGTATGGTGTCATTGGATTTTGATGTATCAAAAATATATTAGATTTTTTTAATTCATTTGTATAGTTTTGGAAGTGATGTTTTCTATAATCATCAGTTCTATGGTCATAGTATATTGAATAAGTTATTGATGGAGTTCAAAAAAATTAAACGGATCTCATGACTATTTTTTCGATTAATTTTCCATGGATGAATTAATAATGTTTCATTGTTTAATGTAATGGTGGAATAATGGTCTAATAAATGGGTCCTAGATGATAAAAAATAATGGTGGAGAATCACACGGTCACTATAGTGGATGAATGTATTATTATTTTTCAAAATCTGGTTTTTTAACTTTAGTAAAATCCTTGAGAATGGTCTTTAAGTGTGGGATTATTAGGCTTAACCTATGAAAAACAATTCTCAATTGGGATATTGTTGTATTTTGGTGTGGGAACTTTTTTATGGGATATGTTTTGGGATTTATAGAGGTTAAAACATTTTAAGATACACTTGGTGGAACCATATTGAGATAGGTTTATCTTCACTATATACATCCAGATTCAGGCTGGTGGAAATAGTAGTAGTAGTGTTCAAGTGTGAGAATATGAAATAATGAAATTAAATAAGCATGAATATGGGGAGAAGATATTTTTTATAGGATACATTCAAAATCATAAGTTCATAATTATATGTTCTATAGAAATTAGAAAAAAGAAGGAAGCAACATGTTTCATATGAAATAATTGATAAGATGTTAAGTGATTTGTAATGGTTTATTCTAAATTTATGTAAGGATTATTTTTTATTTTATGGGTTTACAAAAATTTTCATTAGAATGATATGTAAAGGTGAACATTTTGAGTTTCCAGATGTGTGCATTTTTTATAAGAAATTGATTATTATGGTAGAGGAAGTTGTTGGAAATCAAAGGTAGTTGTATCTTATAGTGGGTCCCCTAAAAATTGTAGGAATTGGTGAAACTTATTTATGGGTTGGGTTCCATTATAAAGGATGGACTATAAGAATGTTTTCATTGTGTATATTTATTTTTCTAGTACTTATTCAGAGCACTAATGTGTGAAAGGACTTGGTTTTCATGTTTGCGAGGTTTTATATGATAATGATGCTAGACAAAAAGGAGTCGAAGAGTAATATTCAGTCATCGAAGGAGTTTTAGGTATCTTTCAAATATACCAATCCTACCACATGTGGTTCATCATCGTGGGAGTCTATGTGGATATTTTTTATCATGTATACAATTGGTCGGGCTTCTCCTTTTAGTTTTTGAAGGGTTTTATAACTTGTTTCCCTTATAGATAAAATTATTTTTCTATTAATGAAAGGGAATTATGTTCTCCCATAGATGTCAGAATAAAGTTAAAATAACATAATATTGTTTTTTATCTATTTTTTATAATTTTATTGTTCTTTATTATTCATTATCTTTTGTGGAAGATCATTAATATAGGGAACCAAAACTAGAGTTTGGTGGATTAGTGTCATGTCTAGGTTTTGAATTCTCCTTAGTTATACACACTATGTTTTTGGGTTGTTAAGAAATCTAGAAACATCTAGTAGGACTTGTTCTGTATTTGAGGTCCAGAACTTATATCAAGTTTTAAGAGTTTATGTGAATTTGTTTCACTGGTTATAGACCTGGATTTTAGTGTCAGATTATGTAAAAGAGTAATATCTCAAAGGAGTGGTTTCAAGGTATCAAATTATAAGGGAATGAAGATTATTTCTATGATTAATAAAACAACTCTTTTTATCATAATGAATATTTTATTATATTTCTAATTGGAAGTACATAGAAATATTTTTAAATATATATGTGTGTATGTGTGTGTGTCATGTAATAATATCGATTACAATATTAAATACTACAATAAGGATATAAAAACATAAAAAAAGTATCCATGCAATAATGTACTCAATAGGATCAAACTCTACCAAGAAGATTACACCTGCCAGGAAAATTTTTAAAAGAAAAAGAAATGTTTTGAATATAATATAAATTATAAAAATAAATTTTAAAAATCTCTAAGAAGATCGTTTTAAATATTTATTCTTTATGGTGTGTATATATATATATATTGGATGAAATCTAAAATATGACAGTTGGGATATAGTCGTTGGTCACAATGACCATTAGTCAAAATGAACATTGGTCAATATGAATGTTAGTTAATATGACCATTGGTTAATATGAACATTGGTCAATATGAATATTGGTAAATATTAACCTTGAAATATATAACCATTGGTCATGGTATTACAATTATAATTCATTTTTATAAATGGTAATGACAACTGATAGTTGATACAGAAAAGAGAAATGATGGTATCAACCAATAATGTCATTCCTTTTGAAGCCCATTTGTTAAAACATGGGAGAGAGGATGTATCACTGGGGGTTTCCCTTGAATAATCCAAAGTAGAGCTTCAACAAGTAAGACATGAGAAAAATTTAATATGGGAGAATTTCAAGTTAGTAAATTCCCCACTAGATCAATATTAGTTAAGGAACCCCATGAAACTACCATAATCCCACACAATACCCTTAGGGTGTATTCTAGGGTAATAAAGGGATATGTATCTAGAAATAAGTAACTTAAAATTGTAAATTAATTTGTATAAATGAAGTATTTATTTCTTCAATATCATTCTCATTATTATTTTATTTAATAAAATACACATTAATTTAAGATGAAATTTATAAATATATTTTTGAATAAAAATAAAAAATAATTCTATTTTCTGAAAAAATAAACACGCATTTATAATTCAAGAATTATAAATAAAATTTATTTTATTGAAATTATATTATTAAACCATATTTTTTTTAATAATTATTATAATATAATTTCACAACATCATTAGAAATTTTGATAATTGTTAGAAAGATGATTATGTCATAAAAATGTTATTTCTCAATAAATAAATATTTTTCACTTAAAATTTATAATTTTTATAGTTATAGAATTATTTTTATAAAATAAAAATTATATTTGGAATCATCGCATCAAAATTATGTTATTAGTAAATTTTAAAAATTTTCTATAATACTTTTCTTTTTAGTGAAAAGTAAAAAATACAGTTTTGTTTTTTTGTTATGTTTTATTAATTAATATATATGTAATAATGATATAATAATTTATTATATATAATAAACAATAAAAAATTATTTTATTAATATTATGTATTTTAATGGTTTCAAATCAATTCATAAACCTATAGATGACTTTCTAAAGTCTAAAATGTTAAATATGGGTTTAAAAACAATACTATTTGAAAATTTTACTTTTACATGTCCAAAGTAATAATAAAAAATGAATATTGGTTCTAATAGATTAAAATAATATAAAATATTACTTAAAATCCAAAAACCATGATCATAATCCATGGTCAATCCATTATTCTTTCATTTTCCACAACCTAGAATACCAAGAACTATATTTATAAATAATTAAATCATTCCCCCTATTTTACTATAAATACCCACCAATACCACCCTTCCACTCCATTCCAAATATATTATCAGTGAATTTATATTCATTTTACCTGCCATATAGTCCCTATAAGGTTTTTAAAGGTCCAATATTTCCATCCTCAAGTTCAAGAAATCAACACTTCAAGGTAAGGGAATTCTCTCCTTCCCCTTTTCTATTTAAGAACATATTTACTTGTATTGTTTATAAGGGTTAAATTAATTTATATTAATACCCTTTTATTATATTGTTACTATTAAAATATTTTTTTTATAAATGGGAGACTTTTATTCACTTCCAGTATGCCCTTTCCTTAATCCATTTCGTATACTATCATGCTGCCAAATTTTTTTTATTTTTTTAATTCTTCTATTTTAAATGAAATATTTTTATATTTTGAATACCCAAAACCCTTCATCATCCATGTGAATTTACCTATATGTAAACATTGTGTATTTATTTAGGTATTTATATATATGAAACCCGTATTTCATTTTTATGTGTTAAAAATGAAGTAATTCTCAAATATTTAGAACTTATTATGTACTCAATGATTTTATATGAAATGTGTTATTTATTATCCTTGGGTTATTGATGATATTATTTATTTTTATCAATTTGGATCACCTGAATTAAAATCATGAAGGGTGAACCCTAATACCACTCCAATGAATTTGGTAAATAATTAACCTCTAGTGATGATAGTTTTTACAATACCTTGGTGAATAACCTTGGTAATTATGTCTTATGGCACCTTGGTGATAGTACTTGGTTATATTCTTATTAATTTATAATTTTTATGTTGTATTTATATTTCCATGTGAGTTATCATATAATTCTGATTATTATATCTTGTTATACTGCTTATTTTATCCACAATTATTTTTTATGTTATGTTTCCTTTGTTATCCCTTAATAGGCCTTATGCTCACCTTTTTCTATTGATGTATATCCCAAAGAAATTACATAAAGTGAAGTAACCTAATAAAGATTGATAAATTATTCTTTAAAAAGGTTTAAATAATTTTTATGTTCTTCTTATATAATTCATGTATTATGTACTTAGTTTTCAAGACACTCAACCTCAAAAGATCCTTTGAATTTGTTAATGTAATATTTATTAAGGAAATATGTTAAAAGTCATGTATTAAAAAAGGTAGGATATTATAGTTTCTATCAGATGTGAGGTTTAGTTATTTCATAAAATACGACTAGAAAATTATTATTAAGAACTATAGGGATATTTCTAAATATAATAAAACTTTTTTACATTTTGTTGAAGTATAAAGCGATTGGTTTCTAAGAAATGAAATCCCATTATAGATACTAAAAGTTGGTGTGGATATATAATTTTTGTACATAGGGGTAATAACAATGAAAAGGGTGAATTGGTCTTTGGCTCAATCTTCACCTAGTTTACAACAAATAGTCTTTACTTCACACATAGTTTGTCTTTCTTGGGGGTATAATTTGGGTCATCACATGGTTTTCACAAACCATTATAAAGGATATGTAACTAATTAAAACCTTTTAATATTGATTTATATCATCCCTAAATCATTATATAATAATATTTTAGGATTAATATTTCCTTTTTAATATTTAATATAATATTCCCAATAGTAAAAAAATTCTCACTGAAGTATTATTATTCTTTAAAAATAGAAAGAAATAGAAGGACTCATGTAAATAATGGATGAAATGGATCCTAGAGGTAGCTTCCTTATTTGTGGGGATCTATATGTGATGTATTGTTTCTGGTATGTGGTGAAATGGTACTGGTGGGTGGTGGGCATGGTGGTGTTGGTTGTGGCTGCAGTCAGGATTGAGGACAGTGTGTGCGGGGAACTGCAGTTGGAGATATGTGTTGGGCCATGGCTTCATTATTGGACTGATGAGTAATTTTTCTTAAGTCTATGTGTTGTTAGGCCTTCATGCTTCTTTTTTTGGGTGGCTTTGGTTTTGTAATAGGATATTTCCCATTGTGATTCTGGTTCACTGTTTCTTAAGTCTATATGCCACTAGGCCTATAGGTCAGGTGTTTCATCAGTTTCCCTTACCCAAAAAAGGTTTCATATTTTTTTTTATAATAAAGGGGCTTATCCCAAATATTTTTTATATGAATTAGTTAAATTTGGTCATGAATAATAACTTAAACCATGTGGAGCTCCCAGCATCACCAATTAATGAACAACTGGATGTTGAACCCTTCTTATATCAACAACCACATTTTCTTAGTTGAACCTTTGATCCACTAATCATTTAACAATGGATCAATACTATAGAATATATATCTTTTTATACATTTTTTGATTAATATAAATTCATGTTGGCATTATATTTCTTATAGGTAGAAGTTGATTAGTTTTGAAAATTGATCCAAAACATTTAGACAATGGATAATGTATAATCCATGGAATGGGAAGGCTTCAGAAAATTATTTTTCAAAAAATTGTTTCCATATACCCTCTATACCATGATGGAGAGGTAATTTCTTGATTTGAAATTAAAAGAAAAGGAATTGGTGGGGAATTGTAGGATAAAATTTACAAGGCATGCATGATATGATTAAATATTTTTCATCGATTATGATGGAAATATTGACTGATTCTTTGGTAGATTGAGAACCTATATATAGAATACATTTTAAATTTAAAACTTTGGCAGTTATGAAAAGATATTATTATGTTATCTCAATGTTTAAATGAAGTTAAAAGATTCCCATTATACTCATGGATTTAATGGAAATAAGATAATGATGGAAAAAATTAATGAATATATATTGGAAGAAAGTACAACATCATATGTGTAATAAAAGTGGGAAATTCATATATAGATTTATATAAAAATATGTGTAAAGTGATATAAGTGTGTAAGATTTGGCCATATAGCTCAAACCTATCATGCAGATTTTGAGACTCAACATCTGAATGCCAAGGAAAAAGAATGGAAGATGATTCAATCACAACCTACTATGCAATTAGTCATGTGTGGGGAGAATAGATAGTTCAATAACCAATGTATAAATAATAAGATATTGGAGGGTTACCTAAGGTTTTAGGCACTATAGATGCGGTAGATGGAAAATTCCAAACTCATATTTTGTTGCAATCGATGATTAATTAGAGATTTACACAACAATAAGTGTTGTGGTCAAGGAAATTGAATAAAAGAATATAGATTTAAAAAATACAATAACCATAGTGAAGGATCTTCACATATTATTTATAATTAATTTAAACAATTAAATAATTAAATTTTGGGTAATTATTTATTCATTCATGGGTCTTACAATTTATCTATATCATACCATCATTGCATTTAGTGAATTAAGAAATATTCCCTCCCATGGTGATCCACACGTGTTCCATGAGCCTCCAAATGTCAATGTAGGAATCCACATGTGCTGGCATGGAAGATATTAATTGATTATCTCAAGAATATCCTCAAACAAGGGTTCTATTAGATTTATCTAGACTTGGTAGTGGTTGTTGAGGAAGATTTTTCTCTATTCTTGAGAGAATTATTAGAGAGGGAGATCTCTAGGGATTTTGTTTGATTTTCTTCAAATATCATTATGCACAAAAAAATTAATTGAAACTCTTAAGAAAATAATATAATTGGTTTTATATATCACTAGGGTTATAAAATAATAATTACACATCTTCCTCTATTTTTTATATAATTCTTATGGAACCCCATGTCTATAATAATAATAATATTATTATTTCTTAACATTTTCATAACTTGTGAATTAAATTATATTATTTATTCAAATAATATTCAATATATATTAGTAGTCATAATTACATTAAAATAGGTCAACCATTCCTCCACAATATATATCAGACCCTGAATAATGACTATTTATTTAATAAAAAAATATCAATTCATTATTCACCAATAAATAAATAAATATTATATTCACTAAATAGAAAATAAATATTTATAAAATATTTTACTCATATAATATTCTCTTGAATAACAGGTGATAAAATATATTAAATCAAAAAAAAACATGAAAATTATTACACCACGTGCATGAATAATATTTATTCAACTTGTTAAATAACAAATAATAATACTATTTCACTGAGATTCTAGATACACTTACAGTGTGACCCTCAAGGCCTCTTTCTCAGTGACATTAGTTGAAGAATCCTAGATTCCATGGGTAGCATCTAGTAATACTCCATTTCAACAATAGTGAAATAATTTAATGTTTCAATTGTAAAATACCTTATACGGATTCTTATTGTGTAACATAATACCTTTATTGTGATATCTCTAATCGTGCAGGGTGTATGTTTGTGTCATCAACCTATATACTCAATGTCTTTTTCTTTAACATTCTTCAAATCATTATTTTCTATATAAAACCATGGAAACTAATTTATTTAGGCTATATAAGTTTCCTAAAAGGTCATGAGATATCCAGTTATGTTAAAGAAAATAAGGGAATATTCCTTTTATAAATTATTCATTAATGAAATATTACTGGTGATACACTCAATGTATCCTACCTCATAGAGAACATATATCATCATGGTTTTTTTCAATACATCAATGTATGTGTCATATAATACTCATTAATAATAATATTAAAGTCTAAGTATCAATTCACATGTCTAAATATAGGAACATCCAATGGAAGATATAAATGTATATTCCTACCGGCGGGCCTCAGTCTCATAATATCCTACTCTGGATTTTACCAAGGGAGTATGCCCTGAGAAGGTAATTCTAATTAGTCACCACCCTTGATATCATATATCGTTTTTTAACTCAAATGATTTCATCCATGTATAGAACATATATTTAAGAATACTATTGTGTCACTTCTAGGTTCTCACCATAATGGGGAACTTATATGACCTTTCAGTGCCACATCAACTCTTAGGAAATTATCACATACTATGTTATATAGAATAATAATAATGATGTGATAGGGAGTTTATTAATATTCAATATAGTGAGAAAAATATATCATAAAGTATGTAGAAGTGGGTTCTAGGTTACCAACTCTAATAGAATCACACTTATAATGGATCCAACTACTAAGAACATTTGGACTGATAGCTCTCACATGATACTAATTATTTCTTTGAGATAGTAATTTTTTCAAAAGGGTCTACCATGTTTAATTCCATTTAAAATCGTCTTACTATGACTTCACCCCATTGAGAAAAACCCATCAATATGTGACAATTTAAAAGTATGTGTTTTTTCTATTTGTATGACCTTGCCTCTTTTGAAATATCCACAACTACAGTATTATCATAGTTCAATGTGATAAGAACTTTACTTCTATGGACCTCATCAGAATCATAGATAAGTTTCCATATCCAAACGACTTACTCAGCTTTATTAGATGCTTCTACATATTAATACTCTACTATAGACTTAGTGACAATTGGACACTTTGAACTATATCATCTCATAGCTCCTCCTATATGTATAAAAAAATATTTACTATGAAATTAGATCATTTTAATATATTTTAAAACTAGAATCAATATAACCCCTAAGGATCTTCTCCTTGTGTCCTCCATTCACTAGGAACATATCCTTATTTATTCATAAATAATTAAGGATATCCTTAAAATAAGACTAATGTTGTTCTCTGAGATCATATTGATATCTACCTATTATTCTCAATTTATAGGAAACATTAAGCCCAGTCTATAACATTCCATACATAATTGATCATATCACATAAGTGCATGGGGTCTTACTCATTTTCTCTTCCTCCTATTGTGTATAAGGACACATTTTACTATAAATATGTATACCATGTGACACTAAAACCAATACCATATTGGATTGATCCCTACTAAATATATTTAGTATCTTGTTAATGTATTTACTCTCACTTAGTATAAGAAGCCTCTTGGATTTATCATGAATGATCTTGATCCTTAGAATATAGTTTTATTCAATTAATTATTTCATAGAGAAACACTTATTTAACCAGTACATAATAGATTTCAATATTGGTATTTCATTTCTAATAAACAATATGTCATCAACATATAATAGTAGGATAACATCCCCATTCTCGCTAAATCACTTGTAAATATTTGGATCGCACTCATTCTTATTAAAACCAAACTCTTTTATAACTCCATAAAATCATATGTTCTATTACCAAGATTATTTATTGAATCTAGAAATAGATCAATATAACTTGAGAATATTTTTTGCATCACCCAAAGTCACAAAACCTTCTAGTTGTGTCATATAGACATCTTCTTGAATTTTCCCATTAAGGAAACTAATTTTTACATCCATCTTCCAAATTTTATAGACATGCTAATCTATTATATCATATAGAATTATGATTCATTTAAACATGGAAGCTAGTGAAATAGTTTCATAATAGTCAATTCCTTGACACTTTTTCAACCCTCCATCCACTAGCCTTACTTTATAGGTATTTAATTTTCCTTCCAGGTATAGTTTCCTCTTAAATACTCATTTTGACCCTATGGTATTTACATCAACTGGCACATTGACTCGAACCAGAAATTGATTCTGATACATGAAATCCATTTTTGAATTCATGGCTTCATTCCATCTTGTACCTTCTATGCTCTTTATTGCCTCTTTTTTGGGGAGAGGTTTATCATTTTAAACCAATAATGAGTCACCATATTTGGTTACTATAAAACCATAAATCTCTAGTTCTCTTACATATCTATATATCCTACATAGTACTTGTGTTATTGGAACTACTTCTTCCATGATGACCTGTGGACTATTTTCCTATACCAACTCTTGTATAGCTTGAGCATCAACTTCATTGAAGTCAATCTTTCTCCCATTATTTTTGTGTGGATGATCTGCCACTCAAGAAATATAGCTTGTCTGGTGATAGTAACTTTCTTATCTAATGGATTTTATACATAGTATCCCTTTTTCCTCTTAGGATGCCATATAGGGATAAACTTTATGCCCCATGGTTCTAGTCTGTTGCCTAATAAGTCCCTAAAAATGCATCAAACCCCCATACAGGTGTACATGACAAAACATAATTCTTTTCACTCCATAACTCTAATAAAATTCCATTTTACACTTTATTTGGTACTCTTTTAATATATATGATATTTTTTATATTTAATATACCCAAAATTATAAGGAATTATATACACAACTCATCATTTAAATTATCATATATAATAAGGAACAGTTCCTCCTTTAACTAACACCATTATATTGTGGTGTGTTAGGTGGTGTGAGTTGAGATAGAATTCAGAACTCCCATAGAAAGTAAATAAAATCTTGGTTAAGATATTCACTTCCTCAATCTGATCAAATAATATTTATATTTTTTCTACGTTTATTATCTAATTCATTCTTGAATTATTTGAATTTATAAAATTACTCAGACTTATACCTTATGAAATAGACATATCCATATCTATAATTCATTAGTAAAAGTTATGAAGTAAGAATACCCACCTCTAAATTCAACTGGAAATGGTTCACACACATCAATTTGTACTAATCCTGAAATATTTGTGACCATGTAACCCAATACAATGAATGGTGGTTGAGTCATTTATTTCTTATAAACAATAATTACATATTTTATGTGGTTTTAGCTTAAGGGAGTCCAAATAACAATCTTAACTGATCTTTTTTAAATTCATCTCGTTTACATGACCAAGATGTAGAATTCATAGTTAGGTGTTATATGATTCATGTGAACATGATTCCTTATCTATTTTCAATACTTATTTTTCATTATTTAAAAAATAAATTCCATTATTTAAGTGTGTCATACTATAACATATGTTGTCTTTATAAAATAAACAACTTTTATTTAAAAATTTGACTATAAAACCATTTTTATCTAGGCATGATATATATATTTTTCTGGTAATAGTTGTTATATAATAAAAATCCCTTAAAACTAATATCATTCATATTATAAATAAACGGATTTAGTCTCTAATTACTAGAGCATCCATCCTCACACTATTGGTACCTCACGAATGCACCTCTTATCTTGAAATATTTGATAATATACTTAGTTCCTAGATTTGGATACATATGTGGGAACCAAGATTTGTATCTAATACCCAATGTATATATTTTTAAATATTACCCTTGATAATGAATTCACCTTTAGCTTACCTTTGCTAATGGGTGTAGTTCATCTTCTAGTGGCATTGTTTTCCACATGAAATATATATTTCTTCCTTTTCTTTTCCCTGTATTTGGATCTTACTTTTATTATAAGGATGGTACATGGGAGCTTTAGACTTTTTGTAATTACTAAGCCCTTTTAATTGTTCTTCCTTTTCCTATTACCCATAAGGAAAATGGGTTTGTTATTCCCTATGTCCTTGTCCACAAGAAGAATCAGAGTAAGTAGTTATGAAAGCCAGTTCACATTTTCCCTTATATTATAATTAACAATAAAACTGGATAAATACTTTGGTATTGAATAAAGTATGAGATCTATGAGAAACTCATTAGTTAATTTAATCCATGTGATATATAATAACAATGGTATCCAATTAGGTTGACTACATAAAGACTAGCTAGAACCTACTCTCCGATCTTAGTGGTAAACATATCATTGGATATCTCATATCTCTGTTGAATTCCTTCTCTTTACAGAGATCTCGAAGATGATACATAATTATATACTCATCCATTCTCTCATGTTTGTTTATAATATCATTGATCATGTATGATAGCATGAAACACTTAACATTTATAGTATCATTCAAATATTTCACATAGAGATAAAACATTTCCTCGCTAGCCTCTTTACCAAGTGATTCTGGAATAGGATCTTCCAATTCATAAAATTTTCTTTCATGCTGTATGATAACATGTAGCTTCTGTTACCATTCATAAAAAAATTTTCCAGGGAGAAGGGTATCATTATCAATTATAGATAACAGTGATATTTTTGAAGTCATTTTTATTGTCATTTCTGAAATATCTAATAAAATTTAGAAATATAATTAAATATTATTTGTATTAATATCCCACTATTTTATCAAAATTTATTATATCTCCCTATTGGATTATAAATAACCTTTTTATTGGACATTATAGTGGTAAGGATCCATATTCCCCTTCTCATCACCCAAGAGTTTATCCAGTCAAGCAATTTTAAGTGTTTTTTTAGGAATTCCAAATGCCAACTATATTAACTCACAATAACATGATCTGTCGAGTGGACTCCCTAGTCCAAAAATCTATAAATTGTATTTCCTTAAACATTTCCACTTAGTTACACCAAGTCCTACTTTGGTGGAAAAACCTTGATGTGAACTAAGTTAAGTCTACCCAAATCATCATGTTATAATTCCTCTATAATTTAAGGCCCCTCATGTCTGGTTACTCAAAAACATTGAAGTATGGTTTGATTTTAACTTAAATAGTGGAAGGCCATACTAACTTAAAATATATAATTGAGGGATTTTATCTTTATGTGTAAATTTTCAATTATTATCATTATTTCATGCAATTAATAATAATTTTATTTACTTACGTGATTAACCATGTATTGGTAATTCTTGTGTATAGACCATATTATTTTATTTATTTCATGTATTCTTGTTAATTAATTAATTCATGTGATAATGAAAAAAAATCCATAATGAAATAACCATGAAACATGATAAAAATAAAATTATGATGTTGCATGATCATGAGATTTCACTAATGGTTGATTTATCTAATGGATAACAATCTAACTATTGTCCTATGTAAAAATGAATTGAATAATTTAAGGTTCATGTTGCATATTTCCACCTATACACCTATATATCTTTCTTGGGTTGAATTCTCCTCATATCTAATCTTGAACCACCTCGAATAGCTTGTTAGATAAATCCATTACATATAATTTTACTCAAATACATGTGATGGTAACTGTAACACCTCAGAATGATAAAGGGTTAAATGGGTAAATGTTATGACTCATGTTAACAAGGTTCACCTTTATTTTTGGGATCCAATCTAATTAGAAGTCCATAGTTAAGTATGCTAAAATGGAGTAGTGATCAGGATGGGTGAACTTCTAGGAACTTTCACAAGGTGTGTGTGCTTGAGGAAAAAGAACATTGGAAAGGACATGTGTTAGCCTGTGGGGACATTCATTTGTCAGATGACTCGTTCGGGAACGTGGGTGGTCCCTAGGGTGGGGACCACTTCTCTGTGGGGAAATTGGTGGTACCTAGTGGGCTAAGACCCGATGACCATGTTAAAGACACGGTGTATATGTGGTCACTTGGGTCTAGTTGTTACATTTTTTATTATAGGTGGTACCCATTCTTAAGTGCAGTGCACTGCCTAGGTTGAGACATAGGGCCCACAATGAGAATGTTGGGCTCTAAAGGGGGTGATTGTAACACCAAAAAATGATAAGGTGATAAATGGATAAATGATATGACTCATGTAAACAAGGTGTATATTTCTTTCTTGGAGTCTAACTGATTAGAACTCTACAGTTAAGCATGTTTGGCCTGGAGTAGTGATCATGATGGGTGCACTTTTGGGAATTTTTTCTAGGGTGTGTGTGAGTGATGATAAAGCACAATATAAATAACATGTTTTTTCTTGTGGGGACATTCATTAGTCATATGAATTGTTCGTGCATATGGGTGGGCCCTTGGGTGGGGACCACGTGTCTACAAGGCAATTGGTGGTACCTGGCGGGCCAGGACATGAAGACCATGTTAAAGGAGGGTGTATGTAATGTCACTGGGACCTAATTGTTAGAGTAACCAAAGGATTGGTTAAAGGGGTTTAGAATAAAAGAAACCATAGGCACATATACCCTTACATAATGAGAGAAGGGATGAAACACAAGTCAAAGAATTATGTTAATAATAAAATAAAAGAAACTAATCACATAAAAAGGTCTACTATATTCTCATGATCATACACATACATGAAATGAATTTTGAATTTAAAAAAATTAACATTCAATTATAATTTCTCTTATTTAAGATAAATCACACTTGAATCAATTAATTATATTCTTTTACTAATCAATTCCTTCATGTTAATTCTCATTTGAATTTTCTATTAGATTCTCAACCATCTTAATTTTAAAAAAATTAAATCAATTTATTTACAATTAAATGTGTGACTAATTGTACCTTGGAGGTAACATGGTGAGAAACTCATTATAAATACCAAGCATTTATTACATTCATATACTGTTTACTCATGAGGCATCTAATATACATGACTTATCATGTAATGTCATGGTATATACTATCAACTTAAGACTGCATAGAATGCATGGTATTTACTTACCATGTAATATTTTGATGTGTGTAGAGTAATAATTTTATTACAATTTATATATGATATGGTGATCTTAATATTACATATAAAATTAATTGTTCCTTTAATATGTATATATATATATATATCCAATAACATAGAGTATAATATTATCTTAATGAACACATAGAATACATGTTGATAAGGTTTAAGTAGTATAATGAATTATTTTTTTTATTTTGATTAATTTGGTAAAATCAAACAATGTGTATATTCAAGATACACATCATGTATTATTGTCAATGTCTATTTGTATCACACCCTATGAATTCATCAAGTAACCATGAAATAAAAAATTTTGTAGTACATGATGTCTACATGGGATACACGATGTATGGTATCTAAGTTACATATTCTTCGGTCATATAGGCAGTATAATAATGCAAATTGACCATCTTTGAGTAAAGGCATAAACATCATGTATGAATGTTACATCACATGTACTCCGGATGACCGTGCACCAGTATGTAATAGTCAATATTAGGTGTGTAATTTTATTCACAGTGTGTAATAAATGAAAACATCTCGAATTAAATCCAAATTAATTATTGGTTCATTAAACATGGGTACATGGCATATACCTCTGGGTTACATAGCATGTACTCGTGTATTTTCCAACCAGACTCCTTGGAAACTTTATATGAGGTCTTAAAATTTATTGTGTTCATAAAATTAATTTATTTGGTTAAGGTTTGTGATAATGAATAGAATAAGGTCATATCTCATAATTCTAGATAATGAATGATTTAAATGGAATTAAAAACTGAAAAAATGAGTAAATAATTCAATGATATTAAAATAATTATAAATGATTATGTGATACCCCATAAAGGTATCTGGCGCAGTAGAAGTGACATTGGGGAATTCCCAATTCATCTTTTTCATATATGATTATTAATTTGTGGTTTACATGATGATAAACACTATGATCAATGGAATTGAATCAATGAATATAGACAATAGAAAAATATTGAATCCAAAGAGAAGGATGATCACATATTATTTATAATTAATTTAATAAATTAAATAAATACCTTGTGAGGAATTATTTATTCATTTATGGATATAACAATATATATAGGTCAACCCATAATTATGTTGTACGAATCAATAATATATTCCATCTAGTAGTGATCTACACCTGTTCCATGAACCACTGAAGGTCTATGTTGTAATCTTCAGGTGTTATCATGACAAATCATAATGCTTGCATCATTCTCCTTTAATATCCTAATGAATCGCTTCAAGTAAGGATTCAATTTGATTTATCTTAACTTAAGAGGGGTGGTGGAGGAGGATTTCTATTTATTCCTTAGAGTGTTCTTAGAGAGATTGATCTATATAAATTTGATAGTTTTCTATCTGAATCTCAATTGTGCACAAAAAAAATCAATTAGATCTCTTATGAAAATAATAATATTTGGTTTATATACCACTAGGGTTAGAAAATAATAATTGCACAATATCCATTATTATTTCCATAATCCCTATGAATCCCCAAGTCTATAATAAAATAATGTTATTATTATTTATTAAAATTTTCTAAACACCCAAATTAAATCAAATATTATTTATTCAAATAATATTTAATATATATTATTTCTCACCAGACCATTAAAATCAATTTTCCTTTCTGCCACATTATTTATCGGGACTTGAATATAGATTATTTATTTAATAAATAAATATCACTACAATATTATCCAATAAATAAATAAATATTATATTTACTTAATAAAAAATAAATAATTATTTAATATTCTTCTCAAATAATATTTTCTTGAATAAATGGTGATAGAATATATAAGATAAATAAAATGAGATTACTTATTAAACCACATGTGGGAATAATATTTATTCTACCTGTTAAATAATAAATAATATTAATATTTAACTGAGATTCTGGATATACTTAGTGTATGAACCACTAGGCCTCTTTCTTTATGGAATTTTGAAAAGTTTCCCAAATTCTATGGTTAGAATCTAGAAATATTCCAAGGTACCCATAGAGAAAGAAGTTAATTTCACAACAATATAATACCTTATATGAGAACATAATTGTAATATAATCCATTTATCATGATATCTCTAATCAAGTAGGTTTTATGTTGGTTCCATCAACTTATGTGCTTAATTTATCTTTATTTGAATTTCTAGAAATAGAATTTTCCTATAAAACACCATGGATGTGGATTTATTTATGATATATCATTACCCTCAAAGTACTAAGATATCAAATTCCATTAAACAAAATAAGGGCCTAATACTTTATCAAATTATTCATTAATGAAATATTACTCATGATGCACCCAACATATCCAACCTCGTTGTGAACATATGTCATCATGCTTTTCATCAATACATCAAAGTGTGTGACTCATAATACTCATTAATATTAATCGTAAATTCTAAGGATCAATAACCACATCCATATATATGAACATACAATGACACATATTAATATCGATTTCATATAATAATGTCTCATTATCATTACATTATACACTAAATATTACCAAGGAAATACACCATGAGAAGGTTCCTCAAATTCCTATGAGTTTCCACCCTTGACAGACTGTATCATTTGTGTCCCTCAAATGATTTCATCCAGCTATACATCATATATTTAAGAATACTATCATGGAACTTATAGGTTATCATCACAGTAGGTAATTTCTATGACCATTTAGGGTGATAGCTACTCCTAGGAAATTATAACATACTATGTTACACATAAGAACAATCATGATTTGATAAGGATTTTATTACTATTCAAAACAATGAATAAATGATATCATAAAGTACACATAAGTTGGTTCAAGGGAACTAACTCTAATAGTAACCACCCCATCCTCATTATAGGCCAAGGTATAAAGTTCATACATTCTCAATCATGATGTCGTAAGTAGAGGCTTCAAAATATTTTGTGGAAGGTACTCTCATTGTACACTCAAATATAGTAAGTACATTTTTTATTTTTTTTCTATTCATTGTTTTATTTCATTTATGTATGAAATGAACATCATGTTAATCCCAAAACATATATTCATAGATTTATAAGTTAAAACTCCTAGAGTAACTATTCGAGAATAAAAGGTATTTAGGGATTCCCCTCTTAACATTGGTTATAGAAATATCTCTAAAACCCTATTGGTTCTCTCAATGGTGTAATTTCACATCATACTTGGGATAGATTGTTTATAAAAGTATAATTCCAAGATAAATTATAGAATCATGGATATTTTTTATCTTAGAGGGATAACCTATAGTTATATTTAAAATATTCATATCATAATCTGACTCTTTATAAGAACCACCTCTTATTTAATTCTTTATGAAAATGACTTGTGAAGAAGGATAAGAAATATAAATTCAAAATATTGGTGACGTACCCATTGTTTAGGAATACATTAATGTATTTCCTAAAGAGTTTCTTAGAGATACCCAAGAAAGATATGTGGAGTTTCTAATTGAACTCATACCTGAATCCAAGCTAATATTAAATACCCCATATATATTAACATATTTAGAGTTATAGGAATTAAAAATGAAACATAAATATATTTTATAGAAGGTATATATTTGAGAAAGTGTGCCTCCTTAGAGAGAACTTGTTCTTTTATTTAAAAATAAATATGGTTTGATAAAGATTTGTATTAACTATAGAGAGAATAGTGGGATCACAACAAAGAAAAACTACCCTCTCCCAAGGATTGATGATTTTTTTGACCAACTTAGTTCGGATCAAATATTAACCAAGATTAACCTCCAATTAGGGTATCTTCATTTTTTGGTAAAGAAAAAAATCCCAATTAATTCCTTCTGAACAATATATGGGTATTACAAGTTTGTTGGTATACCCTTTTAGACTAACTAATTATTATGCATATTTATAAATTTGATTAATAGTATTTAAGGACTACTTTGAAAAAAAAAATTGTGGTCTTTATTGAGGGTATTTTGATATATTCCAAAATACATGAAGAGCATAAAGATCATATATGTTTTTTATTACAAACTCTGAGGAAGGGACGGTTTTTCATAAATTTAGAAAATGTAAATTTTTGTTACAAGAAGTCACATTTGAGGGAAAAATCATGACCAACAAAGGAATATTAGTGGATCTAGTAATTATAATTGACATGGAGGAGTGGCCAAATTTGAAAACTATAACCCATACTCATCGTTTCTTTAGTCTAGTAGGACAATACAGAAGGTTTTTGAAAAACCTTTTCATGAATTTCTAACCCACAATCCATGTTAACTCAAAATGGAGTTAATTTTATCTATAAAAAAGTGCATGAAGAAATTTTCTACAAATTGAGGAGGGGGTGGTTTGTACACTTGTGCTAATTATACCCTCTATCAGGGAAGAATTTTTTATATATAGTGATGTATCTCTAAATGATCTTGGATGGGTTCTCATGAAAAATGGCAAGGTGATCACTTATGAATCTCAATCGTTAAAGCCTCATGAAGAGAACTATCCTACTCGTGACTTTGAGTTAGCTACATCAATTTTTTCTCTAAATATATAGTGATAATAAATATATAGATAAAGTCATGATATATACATAGACCACCAAAGTTTGAATCATATATTAAAAAAATAATAGAACATGAGATAAAGGATATAGTTATATATTGTTAAAGACTATGATTGTTCAATTCATTATCAAAAAAAAGAATAAACAATGTTTTGGATGCATTTAGTTGGAAAGATCTTGGTGTTCTTAAAATGATGCTGATTGAGGATATCCATTGATCAAGGACCTAGTAAGTTTAAACATGTTAATCATAAGGTATGGGACACCATCAATTCTATCCCAAATTATTTCTCAATGGTCATTACAATAGAAGATTAGGAAATCTCATAAGAGATGTTCCTTTCATTTAAAAGAATATAGAGGATGTAAAAAAGGGAAGTTTCTTGAATTAAATATTGATCAAGGAGGTGTAATAACAAATTCTAAAAGACTATATATTCCATATATTCAATAGATAATGAAGGAGATGATGGATTAAGCACATATATCTACATTCTCTACACACTGTAGAAGAAATAATATGTATAGGGAACTTAGTGATCATTATAGGTAGGAATATATGAAAAGAGATATTTCTAATTATACTGTAAATTTAGTCATGTTTCAATAAGTGAAGGTAGAGTGAAAACTTCCTAAAGGGGTATTACCACCACTACCCATACCTATTGGGAGGTGGGATAACATCACTATAGACATTGTCACTAGCCTTTTGAAGACCTGCAAGGGTAGAAATTATAAATGGGAAAAAATTGATAGATTTAATAATTCAACCCATTTCATTACCATAATATATGATTTTCCCAAAATCACTTAACTCACCTTTATATTCATGTAGTACTGAGACTATATGGAGTATCATTATTTATTATTTCTGACAGAGATCCAAGATTTGCTTCTAAATGTTGGAGGAGACTTCAAAAGTCTACGAATATACAATTTAACCTAAGAACAGCCTATAACCCTCAAAATTATGGGTATTTTGAGAGGACTATTCAAAAATTATAAGAAATTTTGTATGCTAGAAAACATTATTTTCAATAGTTTTGGGATTAATATCTTTCACCTATTTAATTCACCTATAACAATAGTTTCCACTCTAGTATTCAAATGGAACCTTTTGGATCACTCTATATAAAGTGGTGTAGAACTCCAACATGTTGGGATGATGTTGACGAATGGAACTATTGTGACCAGACATTGTGAAGGAAATTATATAAAATAGACCCATGATTAAAAAACACATCAAGGCTTCTCAAAGTCAAAATAACATTTATCCTAAAAAATGATAAAAGGATATAGAAGTTCATGTAAGGAGTCATTTATTTCTTAATATATCAATATAGGAATAGTTTCTGAGGTTTATAAATAAGGGGAAATATATTCCAAGGTACATTAATATTTTGAATTTTAATGGTTTTAAATTAATTTCAAAGCCTATAAAATACTTTCCAAAGTCTAAAAAGGAAATTATGGTTATAAAAACAATTTTTTGTGGAAATTTTACTCATCCACATCCAAAGTAATTTTAAAAATGGATTTAGTTTTGAATGTATTAAAATATTTTAAATTATTTCTTAAATTCCCCAAACCATTATCAAAAATGAAGTGTAAGCCATTTTTTTCATTTCCCACAACATATAATTCTAAGACCAATATTTTGAAATAATTAAATAGGTCATTAAATTTTACTATATATACCCACCAATCTCACCCTTAAGCTCCACTCAATATTCATTATCCAAAACATTCAGTCATTTTACATACCAAATAATCCCTCTAAGGTTTCTCTATGGACTTACAATGTCATCAATATGTTCTAGGAAGAAAATATTCAAGGTAAAGGAATTATTTACCTCTTTTTTAATTCATGTGCCTCTTTTTGGTATATATTCATTAACACCATAATATTTTAGAAAATATTTCTTTTAAAATAATTTAATTTATTCAATATCTTGTGTTACATGACAAACCATGTTTCAACGAACCACGATATACTATTAAAATAGTATTATTTATGATAATTTTATCCTAGTCGTTAAATTAATGGGTATCAATAGGATTAACTAATTTATAAATATATATATATATATTCTCATAAAAATAAATTTATTGATAAATTCTTAATAAAAATTAGTCAATTTTTAGTAAATTAATGTTATTATTTAAAATTATGTTTTCTCCAAAATTGTTTTTTATTTATTTTTGTGATAAAATATTATGATTAATTTCTATAAATCAAAGAAATTTAATTTTATAAAATAAAAATAATTTTTAAATCCACATTTTAAAATTATATTAGGATTTATGTTTGTGAATTTTATGAAAATATTGATTTTCCAGTGTATAGTAAAAACATTCTGATTATATTGAAAACTGAATGAACTAAGTTCCATTTTTTTAAATTGTTTCAATTTAAAATTTGTTTTATTATATTTTAAATTACTTAATTAAGTCCATTTTAATCAATTTTATATTTTAATTTAGTATAATAAAACTGTTTAAGTAAAAAAGTATTTTTCCTAAAAATTTATTTTTATACACACAATGTGTTTTTATCTTAACAATTAAAATTGATCAATATTAGGGAATTATTTTAATAAAATTCATACTATATACTCAATAATTTTTTTAAGATTCATATTATGTTTTTCTAGTCATGGGATAATAATAAAGGTAGTTTTATGTTAAATAACTGTATTTTTCAAAAAAGTTGTTTTCATTGTATTTTGTACACTTGACATCAAATTAATTTCTTCCACTTTTAGGTATAAGATTTGATAAAATGGATTCCATATCTATAATTATGAGGATAAACTTTAGTAAATATGTTAATTTTATTTATTTCAATATGAATAGAAAACATGGTAAAATTTATCACTTTAATAAACTATAAATCTAGTTAATCTATGTCATAACTAAGTGATGAGGATATAGTTTTGCATCCTAATTATTATTTATGATAAAACAAATCTTTATTACAATTTATTTCATAATTTATTACATAATATTTCACATAATACAACTCATAAGATCAAGAAGTCTAGTTTATTTGGGAATTAGGTACAATATATAATAACTTAAAATATTATATATATAATATTTATTGAAAACATACATATCATTCAAATAATTAAAACATCATGGGATAAACTGGGCTCATACAGAAGAAATAGTTGAGATATAAGGCCCAGTATGGTAATAAACACAGAATAACATGAATTATATAATACATGTTATGCAATAGGCATGTCAATGGGACATAAATAGAGAAGGAACCATAAAAATGAACAATGAGGCATGATATAACATGATAACATAAAGGCAACAAAGGATATGTGGCAATAACTTAAAACACTACATCATAAACATAGTTCCACTATAACATCCAAGAAATCATGATGGACAATGTTCCAAAAAGTAACCAGGTATACTACCTATCCCAACATGATGCCTCATGAGACTAAACATTACCCAATACATTAGAGCGCTATATAATTTTGGGATCACCCATCACTTTCATTTCATTCTCATGATTAAGTATGCCACATAGATCATACAACATCAAAAAAAAATTCATCACATTTTTTCCATGATTAAGATGTGTGGAATAAATACCATTAATTCTTTAATAAAAAATTATAAGATCATAAATTTTAAAACCCTTGATAGGAATTGGGTATGAGTATTCACTACACATTTTTTATGATGGAATCTCGTGGTGAAATTTTTCCAGTATAATGGGGGAACAAAAATGTTCATAATATGGATTAATTAGAGTTAAAGGGTTATCTAATAATTTATATATCATAATTTAAGTATGTTTCATGTGTAAAAACACTCTCCAAAATTTGGAATTGAAAATAAATAGGCATAAAATGAATAAGATTCTTGAATAAAGGTGAGAATGAAAAGAACTCTTACTTGAGTATGTGACTCCAAATTCGTGGGAGGAGATTATTAGGAGATTGGAGAACATTTTACGGACTCTAGATATGGGATGGAAGAGTAAGGAAATTATCCAATTATTTTTAGTGAATATAAATGGGATCTTGGGTGGGTTTATATATATAATGAGTGTGGAATTCTTTATCATTTTTCAAACATAGGTTTTGGAATCTATATAATAAAATAACCAAAATGAAAACAATTTCCATGGTTTTTTCCATGATTTCATCCAAATAAGATTGTTTTTATTTATTTTATATTCCCATGGGAATAAATTACAACAAATAATACCCTTACTAATTTGAAATAGATTCATACTCTTAAAGACAAGATTTTAAAACCTTAAAATATTTTATTGGTTTTGGAGGATTCATAAAGGCTTGATAAATTTAATAAAATAAATTTAAAATCACATTATTTTAAATTTAGAGAATAAATTAGGTCTTTTATTCCTTTTATATTATTTATTACATCAATTTTGGGTCATTAGGATGTCATAATATGCATTGTATATTTATACGGTATTTAATTTTTTCATGAAAAATTAATTGTCTAAAAAATAATGTAAAATTCACCACTAAATTATTTTTATATTATTATTGAAAAATAAATATTTTATTTATCAAAATAATTTTCTAAATATGTGTGTTTTAACTTTTGAAATAAGAATCGACATTTATTGATAAATGTTGGGTTTTTTGATAATAATAGTATTCAACCCATTATAAAAAAAATTACATCAAAAACCTATTTGATCATTTATATTTTATAAATATTATTTAATAATAATATTTTATTAAAATGTTAATTAATATAAAAATTCATTAATTTCTCAAAATAAATTCCTTAATTGAATTTGAATATTACATAAAATTAATACTTTTGTTTTATTATATGAAAATAATAATCTTTTATAACGATGAAATAATAGAATTAAAATATATTAATTATTCTATAAAAAATAATTTACATACTCATATTGCATGTGTGTTGATAAATATACCTTTGATACATCATAAAACAACCTAAGGGTAAGGTGCCTGATAGTGATAATTTCATGGGGTGGTTCAGACTACATGGTTTGGTTCGTGATCTCGATGAGCTCGTAAATGGGTTTTCTCATGCTTAAGTTATTATATATCATCTTGGGATTCATCAAGGTAAAATCCTAGAGATTTTATCTCCCTTATATTCTCTGATAATTGGTCTCCATAGGTAATGATCCTGCTATTGAGGTAGTCACTTCTTTTGTCTATGTCAATTGGATCTTTTTAAAAACCTATATTTATAATAATCATGTAATCATTGTTCAACATCTATATTATCAACGATAAAGATAATTAATGGTATTTTAAATCCGATATAACATAATAAAACCAAATAATTTCATGTTTTTCTATAACATATAAGGATACATTTAATTAAATTTCAAAGGTAATTTTATTTATAAAAGTTTAGGTCATTACAATATTCCCCCTGCAGAATTTTTTCCCTTGAAATTTTCATTTACCACACTAAAAAAGATAAGGGTGACTATTTTTTATCACCTCCTATGGTTCCCATAGTTATTAATTGAACTTTTTGCTTCTCCAAAAGATTAATACATAAAGAGGAATAAATTTAATTCATCAAGTACTTGAGAGATGTTAGGTGGGAGATCTAGTCGATAATCCATCACTCCAATGTGATCATAGATGTCAAAGGGACTGATGTATCTTAGACTAAGCTTTCTTTTCTTCCCAAATCTGATGAATCACATATATAGAGATATGTGGAGGAATTTCATGTTTCCAACATCAAACTCTAGGTATCATTAATGATTACCATCATATCTCTTTTTTAACTTTGATCATCCTGGATGTGCGGCTGAATGATTGTGAATTTTTCCACCATTTCTTCAACCATTTTAAGACATATCACTTTGTCTTCCCTAACATCATCCCAACATGCATGTGTTTTTCACCTCTTACCATAAAGTTATTCATAGGGATACATTTCAAAACTTTATTGTAAATTTTTATTTTATGATAACTCGACCAAAAAAATATATTGATCTCAACCTCTTTTAAACTCAATTGAGTATACACTCAACATTTCCTCAAGTGTCTGGATAGTATTCTCATATTGGACATTATTTTGAGGGTGATAATTCATGCTAAAGATCAAATTTTTATTTAGTTTGTGTTGGAGACTCTTCTAGAACATAGAGGTAAATCTTGGATCTTAATCAGATACAATCAATAGAGGTGTTCTATTCTGCCACAACACTCTCTAATGTATATCCTTTAAATATTATCGAGTGATAAATCCTATCGAATCGAAATGGATTGTGAATTCTTTTTAAGATGATCTACCACGTCCCATATATCATAATTTCTTCTTTATGACTTTAGAAGACCATTTATAATGTTCATGTTGATGTTTTCCCATTTCCATATAGGTATGGGTAAAGGTTTCATCATCCCCTTTTATTTTTTTCCTTTCTTTCTTAACATGCTGACCTACAAGACGTATTGATGTATTTTTTGTGATCCCATTATTTATATTGTTCCACTAATAATTATCTTGAAGATCTTGATACATCTCTATACTTCCGGGATGGTTAGAGAAGGTTGATGTAAGTGCATCATCTAACAACTCCTTCTTTAACTAAGTATTTGATGGTATACATAGTCTTGACCCTAATCTAAAATACTCCGTCTTCATTAACATTAAACTTTAAGTATTTAACTTTAATATAGTTTACAATTTTTAATGAATTATTGCATCATATATTTGAGAATCCTTTATCCTCTCCAGAAGGGATGGTTGAGAAATCATTTGTGAAAGTATTGATGATGTTTCTTCCTTTATTATTCCCATTTCCATCCATTAAGAATATAAGAATATTATATCCCTATAAATTCTCATAAATTATATAATTGTTGAATCCTTTATACATAGATCTTATAAACATTTATTCAATTTCCTAGTATGGTAGTTAATTGATTAGTCATAGTCCTTGATCAGCTCTAACCATCTTTAATGGCACATACTCATCTCTTTTTGTGTGAATATATACTTGAGGATTGTGTGATCCATATATATTTCACACTTCTCCCCAAAGAGGTAATTCCACCATATTTTAAAATATTACATAACTACAACCAACTATATATCATGCATTGGGTAGTTGTATTTGTGGACATTCAACTACCTTGAAGCATAGGATAGGACTTAGTCATTCTGTATTAACACACAACCCAAGACCTTCTTTGATGGATCGTTGAATACTATGAAAAGTTCTTCACTTCTGGGTAGTATAAGTACAGGTCTATTGATAAGCCTATTTATGAAATCCTTCAAGATCTCTTCACATTCATCATTCCAAAAAAAACTTGACTCTCTTCTGAGTTATCATGGTTAGAGGATTAGATAATTGCAAGAAATTTCTCACAAATCGATGATAGTACCTAACTAATCCAAGGAAACTATGGATATATATCATATATATTGGCCTCTTCCATCCATCAATTCGTTTTATTTTTGAATGTTCCATATATATCTCATTTCTTGTGATGATATTCCCTAATAATGATACTTCCCTGAAACATTACACATATTTTATATACTTTTCACAAATATTGTCTTTTCTCAAGGTATTTAGCAGACTGCTCAGATTCTGAACATCATCCTCCTAACTTTTAGAGTATATTACAATATCATTTATAAAGAATACCAATTTTTTGAGGTAATACCTAAAAAATCTATTCATCAAGTACAAGAATATTTATAGAGTATTAGTGAGTTTGAATGTAATTATTATGAACTCATAGTTCATGTACCTTATACCAAAAGTAGTATAGGGAATATCATTCTTCTTCACTCTAGCTTGGTAAGATCCTAACAACTAATCCATCTTTGAGAAGTATTTTTCATCACATATTTTTTCGAAAAATTCATTAAGAAATGGAAGAGGATACTAGTTATTTATAATAATTATGTTCATCTCATTATAATCAATTTTAAGGTGCATTGACCCATCCATTTTCTTGATAAAGAGGACCGGTACACCTTATAGTGAAGAACATGGGTGTATAAAACCATTATCTAGATTCTAGTGTAGTTATTTATTCATCTCCTCATGTTCCAAAACATTCATTCTATACATAGTATTCGATAACAGTAGTCCTATAGGGTAAATATTGATTCCAAAATCAACCTATTAGCTATGAGGAAGACCAAGAAATTCCTTGGGAAACACATAACCATATTCCCTCACAATAGAATTGTCTTGAATGCTAATTCATGCCTTAGACAAAAGAATTTGAGATATATATTCTTTGTCTTAGGAAAATAATATTCATTAATAAGATTTTTTGTGCTAAAGAATATTTATCCTCCTCCTTACACTCGTACAAAATAGAGGGTTGATTCGTGATACATAGAATGATTTCCTTCTCATGGAAATTTATGTTGGCTATATAAAGGTAAATCCAATACATATCCATGATTACATAAAATTTTTCTTAAGGGAGTATGAAATGTTTTATTGGAAATTTTATCATAAAAATTTTGATAGGGGAGTAGTTATATACTAGGGATTCAATTATTTCTAAATTTTCTATTTTCACCGACAACACTACTTCCATACTTTGTCATGGTGTTTGAATTGTTCTCCATAACTTTTTTCATATGATGTAATGTGTAGAATCAAAATCAAATTTCATTCCCTTTTATTTATTTAATAACAAGTGCAACTATCACCACTACATTTTCAGGATCCACCTCAGTGGTTGTGATAGAAAAATCTCACCCTTCCTTCCCTAGAGGTTGATGGTTGTCTCAAAAAACCCTTGTATTATTTAATTGGTTTGAAAAGAGACCCAGTTACTTGAAGTTGAATAAATGAACAATGCATTAAGGATTCAATAGATCATTCATTTCCTCCATCCCATTATTGTAATTCTCTGATATAAAATCACTAGCTTGGTGTCATTCCTTCTTGCATCTAATTTATTTCACTATCCCAATTTATCAATTTTTAGGGTGATTCTTTTTGCACATAAATAATTAAACTCCATAATGTATTCATAATTATACTCCACATTACACTTCTTATCCCCTTTATACTCTTAAGACTTACAAATCTCTATTATAACATTGAGGCCACATCAGAAAATTTTCTTATAGCTATCAAAGTCATGGATAGCCAAGGATTTTTATAAACTAGGTTTTATCCCACCAAAGAAGTATTTAACCTTTAATTAGTGGTAATGATAAATATAGTGGTGTATCATGAAATTATTTTTATGTTTTACTCATACTCTTTGATATATTTGTAATTTTTTTAATTAAGGGTAAAAAAATACCTTTCCATTTTATGTCGGAGAGTGAGAGGAAAATATTTATCAAAAAAACATTTTTCAAAATTACTTCCACCCCATCACTTCGATCTCTTCCATATGATTCATATTCTTGATCAATTTCCATCATTGATAAAATTCTCACCCATATAATAAACATCTAGTAGAACTTTCTCTTGAGTAATGTAATTTATATGCATAAAAATCTCACTAAATATACTTGATGGTTGAATGTATTAAATGTAGAATTAATGGGAATTATATTAATATATGTTTTATGGGGGAAGATCGAGAGAAGAATCCTCAAGGTAGTACAATAAATTCATTTTACAATGATAGTGAGGAGAATACAAATGATGTATGAAATTTATAAGCATTTTTAATAATATTTATTATATTAAGAGTAAGAAGAATGATTAAATTGAGGTTTATTAATCTTAATACATTATTTTTATTTTATATTTCAGGAAAGAATTTTTTTCAGAATAAGATGAAGAATACTAGTTAATGGTTTAATAAGGAATTGGTATGATTGAATCATTTATTTATTTGGAATCAACAATTAGATAATGAAGTTTGGTTAATATATTAAGAGGGAATTAGGATGATTGAAGTTTTTATATATTTGGATTCAATAATTATGTTATATATGTGTTATAATATTGATATTATAATTATAAAAAACATTAAACATTTAATGATTTTTTTGTATTGGTTTTTTTAGTATTTTAAAACATATTTTAAATGTTACTAATAATAATGAAAAGAGATGTAGTGGTATGTTATATGTTTTGTGAAAATTTGATTAAGGTAAAATATAACCCTTAATATGGGTATGATTTTTAGATAAGATATTTAGTTTGAATAAATATAGGATTGACATTGGTTGTATTGGTAACCTTGAAATTGGTTTTTGATTTGATAAAACATGATTTATATAATTTTTTATGAATTTTATTGCATTTTTTGATTTATGGAAAATGTTCACTAATTAGGAAATTATTAGAGAAATAACGAATTTTTCATTTTTGTAATAAAATATATTTTCTTGTTAGTTTCAATTAAATATTATGGATATCAACATCAGTTTATAATATTAATGTTGATCATGAGATCAAAGGCATAAACACCCCATTTTAATTTTTTAAGTGATTTGATTTTGATACTTTATTTAGGTTTAAATACACTTGGAGGTTTGATATATTATTTGATGATAAGTTAATTATGGATTTTTGGATGGTAGTATATAGATAATCTTGATGGTGGAAAATTTATAAATTGAAAAGGTGATATTTTCAGATATATTTATGGTCAAGATAAGGATTACCTTTGAGGTTAGTATCTAAATTTAATTCATGATATTTTTATAAATTTCACTATGTCATAATAATATATAGTAATGATATTTGGGATATTTTTCATTGGTTTGAGGTATATATAACCCTTAGGTTTAACAATTTATTTAACATGAAATATTTTTTGAAAAGAATGAAATTATTATTATTATTTTTAAAATGTAATCTGAAGTATATGATATATACTTTGAGATTAAAACATTTATTATTGTTGTGGTTATAGTGGTAATTAAGGTTTTATATATTAATGTTTAATTAATTTATATGGTGGTATGTTAATTTTCATAATTATCTTATTCTAACCATTTTTGGTTTTGGTTAATTTTTAAAGATTGGAAGAATATCTTGATATACATTTTCAATCCATTAGATATGGATTTTAGTTCATAGAGCATACAAAAAATCTTAGATACTCATAATTTTGAGAAATGGATTAGATTGTGGTGAAAATTGATTAAAGGATGTAATTATACTTTTCAATTAAGTAAATATTTTTATGTTCTTTGTATATATGGTAATGTAATGCCTCAACACTGGTAAAAGTATCCTAAGATAAAAATGTTATCCTATAACCTTCAATTATGATGAATTTATGGTCTTTTAACCCCTCACTGTTCATAGTTTTATGCTGGTTAACTTTAAACTAACAGTGTTCTCTATCAATATTTATTAGTCCTTGGGAATTAGTTTTCTCTTCCATGTCCATGTTTTTCAGTTCCCACTGATGTTCTCTTATTTTGAAACTTAGTTTTTTGGTAACCTTCGTACTTCCCTTACCCACTTTTTTAGGGGAAGTTTTATTAACCTTTTTTATGATGTGGGATTTCCACAAAGGACATTTCGAATACCATAAATTGTTTTAATAATAAAAAATTTAAATTGAAAGAATTAAGTTTATTAAAGAAGTTATAATGTAGTGCTCCAATATTATACATAATATTTTTTTAACAGGTAATTTAATTTCTTCGATATCTTGAATTACTTGCAACATCATGTTTAAACATACCATGATATACAATTAAAATATTATTATTTAGGGAAATTATAACATATATATTAAATTGGAAGTTATGAATATCATTACCTTATTTATAAAATATATATAAATTATGTATTCGATGTAAGTTTTTTTATAAATTATTAATAAATAATCACTCAATTATTAGTAAACTTGTGTTATTCTTAAAAAATATGTCTTCTTCAAAAAAAATGTTTTTATTATTTTTTTGAGAAAATATTATGACTAATTTAATGAAATTTAGAAATTTTATTCTATAAAATGAACATCATTTTTGAAATAATCATATTAACATTATTTTAAGATGAATTTATGTGAATTTTCTTAAAAGATTGATTTTCTAATGATATTAAAAAAATGTAGATTTTATTGAAAATTATATGTATTAAGTTCCATTTTTTTGAAATGGTTTAAAATAAAATTATTTTTTTATAATTTAAATAATAAAATTAAATCCATTGGAATAAATATTATTTTTTAATTTTGTATAAAAACATTTGTATAGGTAAAAATGCATTTTCCTAAAAACTATTTTTATGTGCACAATGTGTTTTTATATTAATTAATTAAATTAATCATTATTGGGCAATTATTTCAATTAAATTTATATATATACTCAATAAAAAATATTTAATATTCGTCTAATATTTTTCTAGGTATGGGATAAGAATATATCTAGTTTTATTCTTCAAAACCATAATAGTGTTCATTCACATTATGTTTTTATTTTCAAATTAAATTTTTATCACTTATAGGTAGTTGATTTGATATAATAGATTCCATATTTTTAATCATGAATTTAAAATTTTTAAAATTGAACACTTTTATTTTTGGTTAATATGAATAGAAACTGTGGTAAAATTTATTACCTCGGTAAAGGGTAAATCAGGTTATTCTTGGTTAGAACTAAGTGGTAAGGCCATATATTTCATCCTAATTATTATTAGATGAAGTTAATTAAAACCTTATCAATGTAGGATTAAACTTAAATTTTTTAATGTAAACCTTTTCATGAAAGTGACTCATAAAATATTTAAATGAAAAAAGTTACAAAATGTTACAGTCTTAGATTTAAATGTCTCGTATATGTATGTGTAGGGAAAGAAACATGTTATAAAAAATATAAGTGAGTATTCTGAGAATAATTAAATCAATTTAATGATATAAATTTGTTTTTTATTTTAATAAATTATATAATTACATTATATTCTTGGGAAACGCTAATATAATTTTAATTATATTAAAAAAAATTAAATTAAATGATTTCTAAAAATATTAAAAGTGATATATTTTGAATGATTTAATGTTTACCATGAATTTTTGTACATCAATATAACATAATAGGGTGTTTTAAGAGAATTATATTTTAATTAACCCTTTTCGTTGATATATTTATATTCAAATTAAATGAATAGTGTTAAAAATGACATTAATGATATTTTATAATAAATAATATGTTATTAAATTACATAAATTTCATTAAAAAATAGAGATTCTTAAATATGAATGGGATGCAGTTCTAAACATCATCCATGCCCCATTTATTTGTATTTTATTATTTTATTGTAAAATTATTAACCCTTTAAGGTTAAGAAAACATTAATACTACAATAATTGTCAAAAGGGTTAACGAAGGGATTAAAAATAATGTTGAAAGGTAAAAATTGGGATCCAAACATGTCCCAATTGTATTGTATGTAATTATATGAAATCATTGTCATATTATAATTTAATATTATCAATTTTGTTCCATTTAGAGAATGAAATTTATTTTTATTAATTTAATATTATAAGAAATTCCAAGACCCCCCCCCCTCAATTATAAATGGGAGCCAATACATTATCGTCCTCACACCACCTTGAAACTTATAGATCAAAAATAACCTATAATAATCCATTATAAAATTCCTTATTCACATTACAGAGGTTTTTTCTTCCTAAAAGACCAACCATATAACCTTTAAGAGGATATCTATACGAGTTATTTCAACTAAGAGGTAATCATTGTAACCAATAACTTTCTTTTTTATTATTATTTAACCTCATCTAATTCAGTTATATTAATTATTAAATAATAAATTAAGTATCCTAAATATACAAAAAAATTTATCATTATTATTATTAAACTACCTTTATTCAACGTTTTTCCATCAAATGGGAAATGAGAATATCGCTCGTGTATATGTACAGTTTAACATCTCCAAATAGAGATATAATTTGTTTCTCATCACTATATATTCTGAAAGGGTATTATAATGACTTTAATGTTTATATATGATACTTATTACATAATTATACTTCGTTAATTATTATATCATATCTACCTTTTTACCTTCCAAACCATTGGATATCGATAACTCCGATGTATGTGTGGACTACCACCTCCACGAAGCAGTGTGATTTATTTTTCATTTATATTTTAATTGGATAGTAATAAGGATATATATAATGATTATATATCGTATTTATGATATATTAATGATTCTTTTAATTTAATTTATTATTAACCTTTGTTTCATTTCATTAATCAAAAAAATTAAAAAAACAATCATGTGTACGTGAGGCCTACCTTCTCAGTTGGGAAAATCCTTCAAGGTGTCCTCCTGGTATTTTATGGGTTTGTTTGTGTTTTTTGAAAATTCAATATGACCACTAATGACTATGAATGATTTTTTCTGATGTAGGTGGTTAAGGTGGCACAGTTTCCCTGTGTTTGCCCAATTTTTGGGCCTCAAAATTGGGATTTTGGTTTTTGGAAAATGAAGACTTCAATATATGATTAAACAGTATATAGACCATGAAGTATTCTTCAGGGATTGAAAAAGAGGTATACATAATGGTTCATGGAAGGAAAAATGCTTCTCTCAGAGTCTCATAGTTTACGGAAGGTGAATAGTTTGCAGAAGTGATTCACAGGATGGTATGTGGTTCATGGGAGGCTTGCGGTATGTAGGATGTATTGTCATTTGTAAAAACAAGGCGGTGATTTGATAATCTATGAAAGGATTCATTGGAGTAAATTATGAGGTGATTTGGGCCGCTGCGTAGGAAGAGTGACGGTATGCGGACTGCGTAGGGAAGAAATTTTCACAGTAGAAGCGGCATGTGGTGAAGGATGTACTATATCGAATATTTGGTAAATATTGTATTAATGGATTTTTTTCATCGATTTTACTATATGAGGAGCACTAATACCATAATTACATAGCGCAATTTTCATGAGAAAACATCTATTCTCTAGGAATTCAGTTTAGTTTGAAAGTGGTTTGCGAGGAGGATTCCACGAAGGGTGAAGCAATTCCTGGAAGTGATTTTGTGAAAGGGTGTTTGAGGAGAATTATAGTATGAAAAGGAACAACATAGTCCATGGAAGTAGTAGTATGTGGAAGAAGTAATTATACATAATAAAAAGTGGTAAGAAAAGGTAGTACTCGGAATCCGTACACAGAAACGGTATGCAGAATCAGTACGTGCTGGCAGTACGCAGAGGAGGTTCGTAGAGACAGTATGCGAAGGTGGTGATCTATGGTAGAAGTAGAGGTAGTTCATAGATGAGGTGGTCCATGAAGCATACCCACTACGAATTTCACAGGATAGAAATTATGGTTCCCATAGGACTCAATGAAGCTTGCAAATGCACTAAAATAGTTCATGAAAGTAATTTATTCTAACTAACAATATGAGGAAAATTAGATTTTGTCTATGTGTGAAAAAGGGACTTCAATAGAGAATATATCAATATTTGATGATCCATGATTTTATAAAAATTAATTAACCTATAATTCCATAAATTTTGTGTGGATACTTTTCAAGAGTATTGAGCAAAGGAAGATAAATATGGTGATCCTTCCCAGCAGTAGTGATCTGGAGGAATAGAAATAGGGAGTTACCCATGGGAATACAGTGACAAGACCTTAAACCTTGTAAAGGCAGTGATCCTGGGCATAAAATTTAAATCTCAAACCTTTTAATTAGCAGTGAGATTTAGGGTATTTGGTTCATTGGCAAATCATCATTTTATTCTCTTTGGACGTATACTAGTGAGGGTGAACCAAGTAAAATCATTATGTCCTCTGAATGATTTTATTTCTCTTCATATATTACTATTGGAGAAAGGGAGAATTTTCATTTTGTTGAACAATAAAACAAAATATGAAGGGGTAATAGCTTTAATCTTTCATACACTGATTCACCCCTACCCCCATCAGGGTATTTGACCTGGTGGACCTAATAACCTCCATAAAAGGTGAAATTCATTTCTATATCGCTAACTTTTATGAATGACTCCAAACATTTATATAATGAATATATATATGTGTGTGTGTGTGTGTGTGTGTGTGTTTGATATTTATATTCATGATTATTATTATATATATTATGTAATAATGATAAAATTACAAGGACCAAAACTAATGGACAATAACATACATGGAAAACAAAGCATATATCACCTGGAACAGTGCTTTTAATAAATAATTGTTAATAAATGGGTGATAAAATGTTATAAATAAATGAAAAATGGTATGATATAAATGGGTATATTTTTTTAATATATTTATTATAAATATATATTTATTATATTGGAGGTTCCAACATTTAAAAAGGAAATTAGACCTAAGGTAATTGATTATCATCTCACTCTTATTTCCATGGGACACGTGCCTTATACACAACTTATTTCTTTTTTGTAGTGTATATACTACCCATGAATTTATTTTATGATTATTATAATGAAAATTATGGAATATAAATTTTCATATAAATTCATTTAATTCATAGGTCTTATCATTCAAAATTTACCAAAGTAGTAAGGGTTTTATGTTAAAATCTCAATATTTATCCGGATTGCTTATGATTTTTTTTCTAATGATGAAATGTTATGATATATCTCTAAATAAAATAATTAATTTTCTTCTCTTATGGTTATTTATATATAATTAATATTTTCCTTTCATTTTCCTCAACTTAAGTACAAAGTATACTAAAAATATTTTTTTAAGGGAAATCGGCTTTATTTCACTCTTCAGTTGAAAAACATTTTCCTTCCATATCCATGTTTTCTGAATATATTTTAATAAAAATGATTTTATATGTTATCCTATGATTATTTAATTTCTTTTTTACTTATATTCTAATTTTTAAAAAATGTTATAAAATGAATCCTCTTGTCTTTTTCTGAATGAGGTACTTTTTGACTTTCTAAAAAGTGTGAAAGGAATGTTTTTTTAAGTATATAAAATCAACAGAATTTACTAACATCATGAAAAATAAATATTTTGAAGCTTACATTAACATTTTCCATTTTTGTTTTAAAATATTATTTTTTTCTATAATATTTTATAAATTTTTAGATTTTAAAGAATTTATTTCAAAATGGAAATATTATTTTCTTAAATAATGTTTTAATGATATTTTAATAGTTTTTTTTCATCAAAGATAATAAAGCATGATTTCACTTTTTATTTATTTTTTGTGTGATTCATTTTTATAATTATTACTCTTTTTATAAATATTTAATGTTTATGTTGATGATATGTTTATGAAATATATTCATTTTTCAAGGATTATGTTATAATGAATTAAATAAATATTTATGAAACTCGTTTTCCTATCCAGGTGATGATATGATGATATTATGACTATTTTATTCTTTGATGTAAGACATATTTATGGTTTTAATTATTTGATAGTGTTTAAAATATAATGAAGGATGGTGGTTTTGTTATAACCAATGATGATGGTTACGTTATAACCAAGGTTGGTGGTTACATTATACCCAAGGATGGTTGTTACGTTATAACCAAGGATAGTTGTTATGTTATAACCATGTAAAGTGCTCCAATTATAACCAAGTATGGTTGGGACCTATATCTCCCTTCAATTCATTAGTTAAATATTGAAATCTCATTAGATAAATAGGATTTTAATTTGTAGTGAACCTAGTTCAGTCAAGGACACTATCCACTATGATAGTCACATGAGTGAACCTTGACTACTATAATGGTTTAATAAGTGAACCCATTAAATTATAATAGTATTATAAATGGTACTTTAATATTAAAAAAAAATCTATGATTATGTTTATTCCACAAAATTAAGTCTTATACTAATGTTACGCTCTCATGGCTAATGTCTGTTGATTCTATTATGATTCATGTTATAAACTTTTTAATATTTTTTTCATGACTCAATATTATGATCTATAATATGCATGGTATGGATTTATAATTTTAATATCTTGGTCTTACACACTTATTATCATATTAGTTTTATGTAAACATTGGTATTTCCCTTGTTTACCCTTACTGGTCATCTAAACTCACCCATTATTATATTTCCTTTCCCCATGTTATAAAAAATGTTTTATGAATAATATATCATAGAAGGTTTCTAGTTATAAATAAATTAATGGATGAATATTAGAAACCTATTGTTTATTTTTCTATGTTTTCAATGATATTATACATATATGATTCTTGCATGGATCATTATGATATGAAATGAATATTCATATATCAATATGTGATATCTATATATGAAAAGTATGGGTATCTATATTTTATAAGTGTTGAGTTAAATTATTTTCATACAATTTTTTATTACCACATTACATCCAAAATAGTTTTTTACCAATGGGATACATTTTTTCCCTCCCATTGTACCCTTTCCTTAATCCATGTTGTATACCATAATGATGCTGATTTATTATTTTTTTGAATTTTTATATTTTATATGAAATATTATTATCTATTAAATACCCAAACCACTTCTTTATCTATAGGAATTCACTTATACATAAAAATTATTTATTAATTCAAGTAATTACATGTATAAAACCCACAATCCCTTTATGTGGGTTAAAAATTAATTAATGTTCAGTTATTTAAGAACTTATTATGTATATAATGATTTTATATGAAACTCATTATTTATTTTATTTTTATTGTCGATGAAATGATTCATTATGATCATTGTTTCTCACATGAATTGACATATAGTAAGGCGAACTCTGATATCACTACAATACATTTGGTAAATAATTAATTTCTATAAATGACATGTTTTATGATACCTTGGTGAATAACCTTGATAATTATTTTTTATTACACATTGGTGATAAGCCTTGGTGATATTATTATGAATGTATCAATTTTTTTATCCACATTTCTGTGTTATTTATCATGTACTTATGATTATTATCTCATATTATTCCTCTTATTTTATCCATGATGATCATTCATGTTCTATTTCATTTTTTATCCCTTAATAGGATTTATGCTAAACTTTTTACATTGATTTATGTCCCTAGAAAATTACTTATATAGAGGTGACCTTGTATGGATTGGAAAAAGATTATTTTAAAATAATTAAATAAATTTTATATTTATGTTTTAATTTTTTAATTTAGGTATTATATATCTAGTTTCTAAGAAAATAGACCTCAAAATATCCTTTGAAGTTATTAATGTAACATTATTTAAGTAATTTTGTTAAATGTTATGTATTAAAAAGTAGGGATTCTAGGATAGTGTATATTCTAGTGGATAAACCATGTTTCCTAAAAATATCCTCACTTGGGTTCTTCAGGCTATGACCCACCAGTGATGTGCATATTAAAATAACATTTCTTGAATTAATGAGGTAAGTTTTTGTTTGTGTTTTTCTTACACTAATTTAATATTATGTGCTCTTTGATGTGAATCAGGTACTTCCATGCCAAATATGTTGTTACATCAGGAAAAAGAAAATTAAACATTTCGTTTATCACAATTATGTTTCATACTTTTCACCATCAATTAGTATCAAAGAATTCATTCAAAATTTTAAGTCCAATATTTTAATACAATTCACTAGAATTCAAGTAGAGGGATTTGATATTGTCTCAAATTATAATTAGTTCATAAATAGGAGGTTGTAGGGTTGGTATATGTGTGTCTGAAGATAGAATGATTTCATGAATAAAAAAAGATGATTTAAATTTGTGTATGGAGGTCATGTGTGAACATTTTCAAATAAAGTTGATGTGAAAAAAGGATTAAAAAAACAAAAGGAATGTAGTGCATTCCTGCCACTAACTCACCAAATGAGTCCCCGCCCCCACCCCCCATTAATCGGGGGTGATGAAAATGTGGTCCATGAATGATGGAATGGGTGTGATTAAGTTAAGAAATTATTTTTTTATAAGTCAAGTGTGACGGGAGTCACTACATACCAGCAGGCGCAATCCTTGCACCCCATGTGGATGACTTGCCAACCATTAAGGTTTTAGCACCCTCAAACTAATTCATCATTACAGTTTTTCAACACCATATTAAAAAATAAATTTTACAAGTTATTATTTATTATTTATTATCTAATGTGGAAGTGTATTGGTTGATCATGAACTAAAACTAACCTATGTATATTTTGATATTTATTTATTTAATTAAATTATTCCCTTTATATAAAGAATATTACAATTTATTATCAGAAAATATGTGAATCGTCTCTCATTATTTGATGACTTGTGAATCATATCTCATTTTTAAATGTATAATAAGGGAAAAATTTATTATTTAATATTTAAATTAGAATTTTTTTAGTTTCATGCAATGGGAGCCACCCCACACTGACAATAATAACCCATGCACACCATACGTATAACCCACCAAACATTGAGTTGTTTGAGGCCCCAGACTCATGTACTATTGTTGTTTTTTGACACCATATTGTATAATAAATTTAGTGAGTTATAATTTATTATTTATTATGAAATGTGAAAGTATATGTCCATCTAAAGATACAATTATTTCAAACATCAAAAAATACAAAAAAATAAGAATTAGATCTATTTTGGGGTCAAGTTCAAACTATATAAAAAGAAATTGATGTTAAAATGGGATTAAAAAGTAAAAAATACAAAAATTTCAGTAGTGATTACCTCCCACCAACTCAAGAAATGACCCCCCTGCATTGATTGGGTCTCAGGACTGATGGCATGGGTGCGATTAAGTTAATAAAATATTTTTTATGTCAAGTGTGATAGGATTCTCTACATACTAATAGGTGAAACCCATGAACACCATGTGGATGACTTGTCTATCATTAAGGTGTTAGAGATCTCAAACTAATGCATCATTGTAGTTTTTTGATACCATATTATATAATAAATTTAGAATTTTATTATTTATTATGAAATATGGAATTATATTGGTTGATCATGAGCTATGATTGGCCTATGTATGTTTGTATTTTTATTTATATAATTTAATTAGTTCCTTTATATGAAGAATATAACATTTTATTATTATAAAATATTTGAATCATCTCTCATTATTTAACGTTTAGTGAATAATATCTCTTTTTTAAATGTATAAGAATGTGTCAATTTATTATTTATAATTTAAGTTATAAAATTTATTTTATTATAAGTTATGTGTGATGAGAGCCACCTCACACTGACAGGTGAAACCCATGCACACCATGAGGATAAAGTTTCCACTACTGAGGTTTTTGTTCCCTCAAACTCATGCATTATTAAAACAATTTGACATTATATCGAATAATTAATTTAGTAAGTTATTATTTATTATTTATTATGAAATATAGAAGTATAATGAATGTTCGTGAGTTAATACATACTTTTTTATAAATATATGTTTATTTGTTTATTACCATTATCTTTTTTATATAAGAAATTTATTAATTAATTATTAAATGTTTAAGGATCTATGAATTTATTCTAGTTCTATAAATTTATAAGGGACTTTCTATCCATACTCTATATAAAATTTTTGTATTTAGGGAGGGTTATATTCTCCATTAGTGTCAGTTATAACACCCTCTAAATTAATTGGCAATGGTTATTGGAAATTATCACTAAATGGGATTTTAACTTCTATTAGTGGTGGTATTTCATAAGCATTGGTAATTAAAAAAAAATTAGAGTTTGTTATTTTAGCATCGTTTTTTACCCTTCTAAAAATTATGAAAAATAAAGTAAAGTTTCAAAAAAATTAATATTCCCTCTAAGAACAATCTCCTAGACACCCACCCTCTACCTAAACCACACATTCTAATCCCCCCAACTACCCCAACTCCCAAATGCATGTACATTATGCATGAAAAAAATCCCCAACACCCTTATATGAAATCGAACTCAAGATATACAGGATAAAGACTTGGGTACTAAACTATTACTCTATATTTATTTTTAGTTATAAATATATTTTTATATATATTTATATATATTTACATGTTCACACACAAAAAATTATAATATTTTTAAATATTCCAGTAATAGAAATATATATACACATCAATGTGCTCATATCTAAATTATATATTTGTATATTTTATTCTATTAAGTTTATATGATATCAAATACATTTATATTATATACATTTATATTATAAATTAAATATATTTATATTAATTTATTCACAAATATAAATATGGTATATATTTATAAAATATATAATATAATATGTGTGTGTGTCTACATATTGGTTAGAGATTCCTTGAAATAAGGTGATAATAAAGTTCTGAAACTCATTCACATTTACCCACTAAACGTGAAACTATCACTCCCCTAACTAATCTTGACCTCACTTGTTAGAAGGATCACTCTTTTGTTCACCTATTTAACGTTTATTTGGTTGATTTGTTCTCTTATCTTTCCCTTTTTTGATAAGATCAATGATCTCTCAATCCATATGCACCCATTGTTATCCTACGGAATGTAAGTATAGCATGCACATATGAAACAATAATTTTACTTGCTTCACCTGCACTTGGATAGTATAAATATTATAAGATGGTAATATATCGAACTACCAAAATACACTAACAATATTTCAGCAGTGGATATATGGTTGAACACTCATATGCATGGGGATACTTCCATTATAAAATTTAGGGTCCCCACACTCCCATCCAAGGGTCACACCATTTGTCATCTCCCTTCTCTCACTAATTTAGGGGGGAATATCTTTAGCACAAAGTTTAATGCATAATTTAACTCTCTAGTTGTTGTTCTATTGATCAATGCTAATTGATCACTATACTACTCTTTTATAGATTAAATATGAACTACACAATTGAATTACCTTTACTTTCCCTAATGAACTAGTCTTCATAGAATATTTAATTAATTCTCAAGGTCTATAATGAGTTCTAATCACATTATGTACTATTTTCTTAATGAAAATTCCCAATATTAAATCTTTCACAACTATTTATTATTTTTTGAAATCCTTTTACTTTCATTGAACTCTTCACTTTTCACACTACTTTATACATTCATGTAACATATAATAATTTTAAGAAACTAACTTGGTCATATAGACAAAAAAAATTCTTCATACAATTGATGTCTATGTGAATGTTTTTATGCAACACAAAAATTTCATGAAACTCAATTAGTTAAATTGATATACTTCCTTTATTTTTGTAACTTATGATTGTGTTACTATTTCCACAAGAAATGACATTATGAAACTCTTTCATTAATTTAGAACCTTTTGATATTTGTTGAGTCTGACTACTCCAAAGAGGGGGGTGTCCACTAATTTAAATTCATTGATGACCCTTCACACAACTTATTAATCCTCTACCACACTTTCATACAAATTTATGGATTCTCTGCATATTAAGCTATTGAATTCTCCTTTATCATGCATCTCCATGACATCATGGAACTCCCATATATATTTACTTGTTTTATACAACACTATATGCTTCATTAAACATTTAATTTCATGAAACTTCTTATCATTTGAGAAACACATTCCTTTTCTATTTTTCGATGAGGTAGCCTCAAAAATTCACTTTTTTTAAACTACAAAAAAATTATTGCATTTCACATAACTTTTTCACTTGTGTAAAAAATATTTATTTTAAACTATTTTATTATGGTGGAATGGAATATCCATGTCTATGTAATTTTTTATTTAAGTGGTTCTACTTTATTTTCTTCATTTTTTATGAAAAATCCTCATATAAATAGAAACACTTCCAGACCAATTCATTTATGAATATATCAAGGTCCTCATGGTCCTAAAAACTCTCCAAAAATTTTATGATATATCCCAATTTGGTTAAATTATTTCTTATATATATTATTTTTGTCTATTAGTAAAATTATGATCAAAATTTCAGGATTACACAGTGCTTCTTTCAATCTCTATGAAATATTCTTAATTCAGTCCACCACTTTCCCTTCATCGGAAACACCACTTTCTCAAAAAAAATGTCAAAATTTTTACTAGAAAATAAAACATTTTACTTCACAATATGTTAATGGAAATAATGAATTAAACATTCCATGGTTGAAATTGATTCAAATACATAGAAAACATTTTCTTGTTAGTGCCCAATAATCTATACCTTTAGATTTTTTAGCACCACTTTTGTGAATAATATGACACTTTATTGATACCACCATTTGAATATTTTCTTTGTGATGAAACAATACCAACTAATCATTAATGTTGATACCAAATGTGGTTAACAATAAATATTTTTTGTGATATTAGCATTTTGGAAATGTTTCACAAATCATAACTCTCAAGAAGACCACTTCTTTAACTCAACAAGGTAATTTATTTCATCACAAGCCCAATGGACATTCCTTTCATGTTATGTCTTTATTGAAAGAATTAAACACACTAATATTTCAATATATAGTATCCTTTAAATAAATAATATTTTTTATATCATGTAGCACACACAGCACTGAGCTTAAACGAACCGCAATATACTATAAAAATATTATTATTAAAATATGATAGTTATAACTCATCCATTTGATTAATGAGTATAAACTTAAGTAAAACAATTATGAAATGTATGAAATTTTTCTATAATGAAAATTTACTAATTAACTGCAATTAAATAATAATTAAATTTTAAATAACATCATATAATATTAAAGAAGACATTTTTCTGAAAAATAATTTATTTGCACAAAGTATTTTTATCAAAATAAATTAATTTAATCACAATAGAAGAATAATTTTAATAAAATATAGAGATAATTTTTTTAATAAAATAAATTAACATAAATCAAATAGTTTTTATTGGATAATTAATGAGTATAAATTTATTTTATATTTCAAATATACATTCTCTTAAAAAATGGTTTTAATTGATTTTTATGCATGGATATTTTGATTAATTTATAAAAAAATTAGAAATTATATTTGATAAAATGTAAATAATTTTTTAAATATAAAATTTTAAAAAAATTATGATAAATTTTGAGAATTTTTATGAAGGGTTAAATTTTTTATTGAATAGTAAAAAATATCAATTTTGCAAGAAAAGTTGTTTCTTTATTTTTAATAAAATTAATATAAATGTTCCATTTGGTTTTAAATTTGTTTTAAATTAACATAAGTTTGATTTTGTTAAAAATAGTACAATTAATTTCAGGAAAATTAACATTATACTTTATTTTTTATAAATTCATTTTCATGCTTAAAATGAACATTTTTTTAAAAAAGGTTTTTCATTGCATGTTATGAACTTATATTAAACATAATTTTATCCACTTGAATGAATTTAATCATATAAAATTGATTTCATACTTTTTATTATCATGTTTTTATTTGGAAATAATGTCAATTTATTATTGTCTGTAATAAATAGTGACAGTGGTATAAATCTATCACAACTGTAAAGGCTAAAATACAGTAAAAGTATAAAATCAAGGGTTAAAGGATTAAAGTATTAGTAAAAATAATCTTAAAATGGGTGTGTGAGGTTATGATCTACCTAGATTGATATTATCATCATTAATGGTAAAATTTTAAGCCACTTTCCATGAATATGACTTCTATTTTTACATTAATAAATTTATATTTCCAAAATTTTCATATCTCTTTATTATTATATTAGCAAGATAAGGATATATATAGAAAGAATATATGAATATATATATATAATAAAATTGAATATATAAAAAATATATTTATTATAGTAATTATTTTAAATCTTTAGTGATTTTATAATTACCTATAATGCTTACGCATCCTCGATGGAATGCTGCTACAAGTTGTTCAAAAATCAAAGTCAATAGTTTTAAAATTATTAATATTGAAGTATTTTTTGATAAATTAGTATCTTGAAAAAAAGTTGTGGATCAAAATAAAATGTGAGTAATTTTTTTAAAAAAAAATTATAAATTCATTATAATAATGATGTTTTTAAAGATAAATTTTGTGAATAATAAGGAAAATGAATTTATATAGAATTTTATATTAAAAAAATATTTTTAAAACCTTTATAAAATTATAAATTAAAAACATATAATGACTAATTTTTTGTGATAATGTATTTATTATATCATTAATTCTCAATTTATATGCCACTATCTATTTTAAAGTTACATTAATGACCCTCATAGATTGAAAATTATGTTACCATGGTTAAAGTTAAAACAGAAGATAAGGGGGTTAAACAAAAAGATAAGGTTTAAAATGTCACTTAAACATGCCTAAATGTTACTGGATGAATTTATTTTGAACCAAGACCCTTATCTTACATGATATGTAAATTTTGATCCATTTATAGTTAGAAACATATTATATATTAATATTTCACATATTTATAAGATAGACCCTCGCTGCACTTATAAAAGAGAACCTCATCTACTATCTTCCTCACAACTCTTATAGAATTTATGTCACCAATATATACCCAAAAAAATTCATAAAAAGAGTCCCCATATACTATAGGTTTTTTTCACACCAAAAAATAAAACTATAAGGCTTATAGTGTAACCCAAAAAAAGTTTTCCAAATAAGATTTATAACACTTAACTGAGTGTTTTCATATTTATTTCTTCTTTTACCTCATTAGAATATTTTATAAATATTATTATATTATAGCATAATAATCTTCCATACAATTAAATTTTATTATGTTGATGTTCCAACCCTTTATAATAATTTTTTCGTCCAATGGGAAATGAAAACATTACTCATGTGTACGTGTGGACTACCACCTGAACAAAGCAATGTGTTTCTTTTTTCATCACCAAATCACATGGCAAGATAATATGATATATTTAAGGAATATATATATATAATTTATGACATAATAATTCTAATATAAATAAAATATATAACTTACCTTTTATACCTTTAATCTGCTAGAAAATGATATCGTCGTTTGTGCATATGTGTGGACTACCACCTCTGTGAAGCGATGTGATTCATTTTATATTACATACTCATGTGGATGGTCATAATGATAGAAATAATGAATAAATATGAATTTAATAACATTATTATAATTATATGATTGAAAAATAAAATCTAGTTTATTTTTTCCTCCCAGTGGGAAAATGGAAACATCATTCATGTGTATGTACATACTACAATCACCATGAAACTATGTAATTAATTTTACATAACAAACATAAATATATAGTTTTAAAATTATATTTAAATTGAAATAATTATTTTATGATTAATATTCTAGATATTATGGAACCATGACCCATTTGATCTTGGTTAACCTAATGAATTGTTTTGTGGATAATAAACCAAACATCGTCAAAACATTTAACATCAACGTTACTAATTTGGTAATTAAATAACTCATGTTAATAAATGAAATAAATATAATAATTTTAATGGTACTAAAATCAAAAAAAATTAATTAAGAAAATAATTTTATTATTCAAAAGATTGAGAATGTATGAAACAAATCAAGACTCGAGGTAAGCTATTTCTCATCTCAATTCTCTTTCATTGAGACTCGTATCATGTTCACCACATGTTTTATTTTTTATATTGTATGTAATACCATATGGATTTATTTTATCATTAATTTTAATAAATTAAATTGTTTTAAAAATACTTTTCATGTTCTCTCCTTTAATGAACTTTTGATTCAAATGTCACCTAAGTTCTAGAGGACGTTTCTATAAAATGTTGTCTTAAATATTTTAAAATCATTTTACTCCTTATGTATGTTATTTTAAATGTTTCAAGAATGTTCTTATTTATTCATGAAATATTTTTAAATTTAATTTTAAGATACATTTTATTTTCATAATATAAGTTTAAAAGGAATCTTCTTTTCCTTTTCCAAATAAATTTTTTTTTATTTTTTTCTAAATGTGTGAAAGGATTATTTTAACATTTACCAAAAAAATAGATTTTAATTCCATAAAAACTGTTATTTTATTTAAATTTTTCTACATTTAATTTCATAGAAATCCATGTTCTCAATATTTTGGAAATTTTTATTTAAAATTTTATCAAATTAAAAGGTAATTTTACTCATGATTTGAAAGAATGGTTAGAATGTTATTATAAATGTATTTTTATCTATTCCAACATTATTTAATGATTATTGTTATTTAATAGTTATATAGTCTAATGATATAATCCACCTTATTTCTCTTGATGTCTTATGATCATGTTTTTCTTGTTATTAATTACAGAAAATATTGGCATTTCATATGGCTTGTTTTTTCATACAAATGTTTATATTTATTTTGTATTGCATTGTTATTCATTTCTTTCATATGATGAATGAATAGTAATTTTTAGTGATAGGAGGGGGATCTTTTATATCATTGATGCAACGGTTGGTCACCTGAGACAAACTAGCTTCGGTATTTGGTGTATTCCTTACACATTTATGTATTATTTACTTGCATGAGGACTTGATTGAAATATTATGATGTCTCTGATTATGAATTCTATCATTAGGAAATGAGTTTCTATAATACATGTTATTATTTACATCATACATGGATATATTTTATTTATATTTTATTGATGGATTTTTATAAAAATATTTTAATTCATAAGGCAATAAAATTAACCTATGATTTTAAATAATGTTTATGATCTTGTATTGGTGAAATGTGTTTTTTTTCAAGGAACGTTTTTCATGTATTTAACCAGAATATTGAATTTACTTTAGTTTTATATCCCTAGTGAAGCGTTTTTTCTAATCCCATACTTTTAAATATTTTTTGCGGGGATTAATGATGATTAGGAACTATATAAAGTACTATCATTCTGTTATGAATATTTGTATTAAATGAATAAAATGTGTTTTAAATGAAACAACAGTTAAAATTTAATAATACGTTTTTATGGAAATAATAGAAATTTATTAGAAGTGTACACTTTGTATTGTAAGGGTTTGATATGTAAGAGTTTTCCCTAATTATTTAAAACACTAAAGGAAAAATATCCTCAAAATTTAATAACGTGAAACCTTTATTATAAATCATGTAATTATGGGTTATTTAAGATATAAGGTGTTATAACTGGTATTAAAGTAAAAGTTTTAGAAATATTAAGTGGTTAGGATGTTATTTGACCATAAGTTGGAATTATTATATAACCTTAATGTTTAATATGTTATAAATAACTATGGTTGTCGAATAGAAGATGAAATGGTTAAGGATATCATAGTATTTATCCTCCTTGTAAGATAATTTATTGTGATTTTATTTGATATACTCACACAAACTATTTTGGTTTTAGTAAATGGTTGGGACCAACAAGAACCAAGTTAACAATGGATGTGAAAGATAATGTGGTGGTTATCTGAATGAAAAACAAAATGAAATAGGAGATGTGGTTTAAACTCTTATGGTTATAATTAAACAATTATCCCATGTTATGATTAGAAACCTAAACATAAGTGAGTTATATAATGCAAAAAAATAAGATTAAAATAAAGTTTTATGTAATTTCAAGTGATAAATATCATAAATGTAAAAATATTCGACATCCTATATAAAAATAATGTGGGAATAAGTGCCTAAGGAAATGTCTCAAATAAATTGGATAATATTTCAAATAGGTAAGGGAGGTCATATAGAAATAAAATTCCCAGGAAAAATGTGGAAAATGTGATATGGAAATTATAATGTTCATATGAATATTGGTTTTTCAATGAAATATGTTATTATGGTGAAGAAAAAGAAATTTTGAATAACATATAGAATGTATGAATTATATTAACAGTTTTTATTATTTTTGTGGTAGGAAACATGATTAAATTCATCAAATGTGGTTAACAATCAATATTTTTTGCAATATTATCATTTTGAAAATGTTTCACAAATCATAGCTCTCAATAAGACCATTTTTTCAACTCCACAAGGTAATTTATTTCATCACAAACCCAATGGACATTCCTTTCATGATATATCTTTATTGAAAGAATCAAACACACTAATATTTCAATATATAGTATCCTTTAAATAAATAATATTTTTTATATCATGTAGCACAGACATCACTGATCTTAAACCAACCACAGTATACTATAAAAATATTATTATTTAAATATGTTAGTTATAACCCATACATTTGATTAATGAGTATAAACATAAGTAAAAAAATTATGAAAAATAGGTATGAAATTTTTCCATAATGAAAATTTATTTATTAATTTCAGGTAAATAATAATTAAATTTTAAATAACATCATATAATATTAAAGGATATATTTTTCTGAAAACTAATTTATATTACCAAAGTATTTTTATAAAAATAAATTAATTTAATCACTATAGAATAATTATTTTAATAAAATATAGAGATCATTCTTTTAATAAAATAAATTAATATAAATTAAATGGATTTTATTGGATAATTAATGAGTATAAATTTATTTTATATTTCAAATATACATTCTCTTCAAAAATGGTTTTAATTAATTTTTTTGCATGGATATTTTGATTAATTTATGAAACATTTAGAAATTATATTTGATAAAATGTAAATATTTTTTTAAATAAATTTTTTTTACAAAATTATGATAAATTTTGGGAATTGTTATGAATGATTAAATTTTTTATTGAATAGAAAAAAATATCAATTTTTCACGAAAAGTTATTTCTTTAATTTTAATAAAATAAATTTAAATGTTCCATTTGGTTTTAAATTTTTTTTAAAGTAACCTAAGTTTGATTTTGTTAAAAAATAGTACAATTAATTTCATGAGAATCAATATTATAATTTATTTTTTATAAATTCATTTCCATGCTTAAAATGAACATTTTTTAAAAAAGGTTTTTCATTGCATGTTGTGAACTTATATTAAACATAATTTTATCCACATAAATGAATTTAATCATATAAAATTTATTTCATACTTTTTATTATCATGTTTTTATATGGTAATAATGTCAATGTATTGTTGTCTGTAATGAATAGTGATGATGGTATAAATTCAACCCAACGGTAAAGGCTAAAATAATGTAAAAGTATAAAATCAAGGGTTAAAGGATTAAAATATTAGTAAAAATAATTTTAAAATGGGTGTATGAGGTTATAATCTACCGAAGTTGATATTATCATCGTTAAAGGTTAAATTTAAATCCACTTTACATGAATATGACTTATATTTTTACATTAATAAATTTATATTTCCAAAATTGTCATATCTCTTTATTATTATATTAGCATGATAAAAATATAGATAGAAAAAATATATGAATATATATAGATGATAAAATTGAATATTTAAAAACTTTATTTATTATAGTAATTATTTTAAATTTTTAGTGATTTTATAATTACCTATAATTCTTATGCATCCTCGATGCAATGCTTATGTAATGGTTTAGAAATCAAAGTCAATAGTTTTAAAATTATTAACATTGAAGTGTTTTTTGATAAGTTAGTCTCTTGGAAAAAAATTATGGATCAAAATAAAATGTGATTAATTTTTTTAAAAATAAAATTAGAAATTCATTATAATAATGATGTTTTTAAAGCTAAATTTTGTGGATAATAATGAAAATGAATTTAAAGATAATTTTATATTTATAAAATATTTTTTAAAACATTATAAAATTATAAATAAAAAACACATAATAACTAAATTGTTTTGATAATGTATTTAGTATATCATGAATTATCAATTTATATGCCATTATCTATTTTTAAAATTACATTCATGGCCCTCATATATAGAAAATTGTGTTACTATGGTTAAAGTTAAAAGGGCTGATAAGGGGGTTAAACCAAAAGATAATGTTTAAAATGTCACTTAAACATGCCTAAATGTTATTGGGTGAATTTATTTTGAACAAAGACCCTTATCTTACATGATATGTAAATTTTGATCCATTTATAGTTAGAAACATATTATATATTTATATTTCACTTATTTACAAGATAGACCCTCACTGCACTTATAAAAGAGAACTTCATCTACTATCATCCTCCCAACTCTTGTGGAATTTATCTCACCAATATATACCCAAATAAATTCCTAAACATACTCCCCATATACTATAGGTTATTTTCACACCAAAAAATAGAACTATAAGGCTTATCGTGTATCCCAAAAAAGGCTTTCCAAAGAAGAGGTATAACACTTAACTGAGTGTTTTAATATTTATTTCTTCTTTCACCTCCTTGAAATATTTTATAAATATTCTTATATTATATCATAATAATATTCCATACAATTAAATTTTATTATGTTGATGTCCCAACCCTTTATAATCAATTATTCATCCAATGGGAAATGAAAACATTACTCATGTGTACATGTGGACTACCACCTGAACAAAGAAACATGTTTCTTTTGTCATCACCACCTCACATGGAAAGATATTATGATATATTTAAAGAATATATTTATATATATATTATTTATGACATAATAATTCTTATATAAATAAAATATATAACTTACCTTTTATACCTTTAATCCGCCAAAAAATGATATCACTGTTTGTGCATATTTGGGGACTACCACCTCCGTGAAGCAATGTGATTAATTTTACATTAAATACTCATGTGGAGGGTTATAATTATTGAAATAATTAATAAATATGAAATTAATAACATTATTAAAATTATATGAATGAAAAATAAAATCTAGTTTATTTTCTTTACCCAGTAGGAAAATGGAAACATCATTCATGTGTATGTACATACTATAATCACTATGAAACTATGTAATTAATTTTACATAATAAATATAAATATATAGTTTTAAAATTCTATTTAAATTGAAAAAATTATTTCATGATTAATATTCTATAGATTATGGAACCCTGACCCATTTGATCATGGTTAACCTAATGAATTTATTTATGGATTATAAACCAAACATCCTCAAAACATTTAACGTAAAAATTACTAATTTGGTTATTAAATAAGTCATGATAATAACTGAAATAAATATAATAATTATAATGGGATTAAAATGAAAAAAATTATTAATTATGAAAATAATTTTATTATTCAAAAGATTGAGAATGTATGAAACAAATCAGGACTTGAGGTAAGGTATTTCTCGTCTCAATTCTCTTTCATTGAGACTCATATCATGTTTACCACATGTTTTATTTTCTATATTGTATGTAATACCATATGGATTTATTTTATCATTAATTTTAATAAATTAAATTGTTTTAAAAATACTTTTCATGTTCTCCCTTTCAATGAACTTTTGATTCAAATGTCACCTATGTTCTAAAGGAAGTTTCTTTAAAATATTTTCTTAAATATTTTAAAATAATTTTACTCCTTATCTATGTTCTTTTAAATGTTTCAAGAATATTATTTTTTATTCTTGAAATATTTTTAAAATTAATTTTAATATATATTTTATGTTCTTCAGAGAAGTTTAAAAAGAATCTTCTTTTCCTTTTCCAAAAAAATAAATTTTGACTTTTTTCTAAAAGTGTGAAAGGATTATTTTAACATTTACCAAATAAATAGATTTTATTTCAACAAAAAATATTATTTTCTTTAAATATTTATTTATATTTTTCTATGTTTCTTTTCATAGAAATCCATTTTCTCAATATTTTGGATTTTTTTTTTAATTTTATCAAATTAAAAGGTAATTTTTCTCATGTTTTTAAAGAAAGGATAGAATGTTATTATAAATTTATTTTTATCTATTGAAACATTATTTGATGATTATTTTGATTTAATAAATATATAGTCTAATGATATAATACACCTTATTTCTCTTGATTTCGTATGATCATGTTGTTATTGTTATTAATTAAAGAAAATATTTGCATTTTATATGGCTTGTTTTTTCATACAATTGTTTATATTTATTTTGTATTGTATTGTTATTCATTTTTTTCATATGATGAATGAATAATACTTTTTTAGTGATGGGAGAGGGATGTTTTATCTCATTGATGCAACTATAGGTCACCTGAGACAAACTGGCTTCGTTATTTGGTGTATTCCTTACACATTTATGTATTATTTATTTTCATGAGGACTTGATTGAAATATTATGACGTCTATGATTATGAAATCTATCATTAGAAAATTAGTTGTTATAATCCAAGTTATTATTTACCTCATACATGGATATATTTTATTTTTATTTTATTGATGGATTTTTATAGAAATATTTTATTTCATAAGGTAGTAAAATTAACCTATGATTTAAAATAATGTTCATGATATTATATTTGTGAAATGTGTTTTTTTCAAGGAAATTGTTTCATGTATTGTACTTGAATATTGAATTTACTTTAGTTTTATATCCCTAGTGAAGCTTTTTTTCTAATCCCATACTTCTAAATATTTTTTGCAGGGATTAATGATGATTAGGAACTATATAAAGGACTATCATTCTATTATGAATATTTTATGAAATGAATAAAATGTGTTTTAAATGAAGAAAGCGTTCAAATTTAATAATATTTTTTATATAAATAATAGAAATTTATTGGAAGTGTTCACTTTGTATTGTAAGGGTTTGATATGTATGAGTTTTCTCTAATTATTTAAAACACTAAAAAATATCCTCAAAATTTAATAACATGAAACCCTTATTATAAATAATGTAATTATGGTTTGTTTAAGATATGGGGCGTTATAACTGGTATTAAAGAAAAAGGTTTATAAAAATATAGGGGTTGGGATGTTATTTGACCATAAGTTGGAATTATTATATAACCTTAATGTTTAATATGTTATAAATAACTGTGGTTTTTGAGTAGAAGATGAAATGGTTAAGGATATCATAGTATTTATCCTCCTTGTAAGATAGTTTATTGTGATTTTATTTGATATACTCACACTAATTATTTTGGTTTTAGTAAATGGTTGGAACCAATAATAACCAAGTTAACAATGGATGTGAAAGATAATGTGGTGGTTATGTGAACGACAAACAAAACGAAATAGGATATGGGGTGAAAACTCTTATGGTTATAACTAAACAACTATCTCATGTTAGTATTAGAAACCTAAACATAAGTGAGTTATATAATTCAAAAAAATAAGATTAAAATAATGTTTTATGGAATTTCATGTGACAAATATCATAAATGTAAAAATATTCAACATCCAATATAAAAGTAATGTGTCAATAAGTACCTAAGGAAATGTCTCAAATAAATTGGATAATATTTAATATAGTTAAGGGGTCATATAGAAACAAAATTACAAGGAAAAAATGTGTAAAACGTGATAAATGAATTATAATGTTCATATGAATAATGGTTTTTCAATGAAATATGTTATTACAGTGAAGAAAAAGAAATTGGGAATAACATATAGAATGTATGAATTGTATTAATAGTTTTGATTATTTTTATTGTAGTAAACATGATAAGATTGATATTGATGAATCTTAGGACATGATTCATTTTTTATAGGAATGAAGTATTAAGGAATAAGATGTAAAATCATGGTTAAATGTATATGAATGATTTTGAAATATTGAAGTGTTTATGTAGAGTATTTAAAGAGTTATGATGTAGTGGTATTTTCTTTAATTTTTGATAAATTTATGGATGATCCAAAGTTTAAATAAATTAATAGTCTTTTTAATTTTTATGTGACTGGAGTATTTATGGAGACATTTATTGAGTTTTTATATATTTTTTGAGTGTTTTTAATCCTTACACCAAACATATGTTTTAGTGATAAGGTTATTTGAATAAAAATACTTTTCTATTTTGTGGACATATGTTTAAAGGTATTTATGAACATTTGAGTTAATATTATCTTTTAATTTAATGTAATTATTGTAAATTTGGATAAAAGGTGTTAGACCCTCTATGCTATAGTAGTTTTCATAATCAAAACTAATGCTAATCTATAGATTCTGTTATTTCATACAGAACAATATTTTTTATTAAGTCAACAACATATATTTAGGAATCAATATGTTTACAAGTGTATTTTTACTAGTATTTTTGGATGTTACATAATATAGTAATGTTAGGTGTAAGACAGACTCTTCATAAGTTCCTTAGAGTTCCTAGCACCGATAGTATGTTCGACACACCGATGTTCGGCACACCGATGTTCAACAAACCGATGTTCACCACACCGATATTCGACACACCGATGTTTGACACACCAATGGTCGACACCCTGATGGTCAACACACCAATGGTCGACACACCGATGCTCGACACACTGATGCCTGACACACCGATGCTCGACACACCAATGATGACAGACCGATGCTAACAGACCGATGATGACTCACCAATACTAATAGACCGATGAAGACATACTGATGTTGACATATCAATGATGACACACCGATGTTAATAGAACGATGCTGATAGAACAATGATGAAACTGCAATGATAATAGACCGATGATGACGCACTGATGCTGACAGACTGATGATGACACACTGATGATGACAAACTGATAGTGATAGACCAATTATGGTAGAACAATAATTATGACTCAATGATATTCATAATTAAATTATTCAAATTTATTAATTCTTATTTCTTTCTAACGGTCATATTTAGACAAATTAATGTTTCTGAAATTATGACTCACTGCTTCTGCGAATATGCAAGAAATTGAAAAGAGAAGAACTTGAAGATTAAGTATAAAAGGAGTTTAATATTACAAGTAGAAATCCGCTAACGCTTACTAAACACACTCACATAGAAGTGCTGAAACTTTTCAAACCTAGAAGGTAGATTACAGAGACTACGATACTCTATTCTGGAATGAACTTCTAGAAGAGGGATCGAATATCATTTTCTCTACATCCATTGAGTCCAGATCTTTACTGCATAAAACACATATATTTTTAAACCTTATTCTTATTTTATAACTTTTTTGTAATCTTGTGTTTACTTATTGACCAGTGTGTGTATTTGTTTGTGTCACATACACTGTCTCCTGAGCATAACTATAGGATACTAAAATATCCTCACACTCAATCCCTTTTTTACTCTTGTATCCTAAATTGAACCATGGAAGAGATCATGTTTGATCTGTTTGTTAGTTTTCCCACGAATAAATGTGGTAGAGATCAAGTGTGACCTGGATAGCCCTGTGTATTATTGTAAATCTCGATCGAGGTTGTGGATGAAAAGTTTATTAATATAAACTACTTGGTTGAAGTTGATCCCCAAGTAGAGAGGACTAAGTCTCCACTTGAGTCTGAACCTCTTATTTTTATCGGTTGTGTAGTTTGTCTTGTTTTTTATTCTGATATGTGTTTAATTCATTTCAAATTAAGATAAAATGAACTTTGATAGTTAGTTTAGTAAGTGTTTATATTTGTTTTGAATCTATAGATTTGTTTCAAAATCTTGAATAATATTTAGAGTGGTAAAACTGAGAACTAATAAATCATCTGAGAAATTAATTGAACATTCAAGACTTTTGTAAATTCAATACAAACTGACTTAGATTACATTATTTTGGGTTATTCTATTAAATAAACAATTTTTAACAGAAATTTGTATATATACTCAATTCACCCCCCTCTTAATTGATCTACTATGATCAAAAAAAGGTTTATTATATTTTTGAAACATATGTTTTATCATACAGATAACCATGGATTGGAAATTAATTTGGTTACTCAGTGATAAAAGTTATTTTTGAAAAAGTTAACTATATTGGGAATAATATATGATTATGGTAAATGGAAGATATTTTATTAAGAGTATATTTTATTTTAGGAATAAATTTTGAACTATATTTTGGAATCATATATGTCTCTATTTTGTATTTATGGTCATTTGAGTTATTTAGGGTAAATATTATCATATTTTAAAGATTATATGATTATAGAATATAGATTTTTGTTATGTGAATTTATGGGCGATTAATTTTACTTATAGATAAATACAATATTTATCTTGTAAGAATAATTGATCAAAACATTCAATCTTTGTGTTTAATTTTTTACTAGGTGTTTCTTTATTATATTTTTAATGTTAGTTATCTATATAATTATTTGATTTAAACATTGGGTATTACTTATTGAGGATTCAGAGATAAATGCACTATTTCTTTAAATATGATTTTATTTTATCTTTTTCTATACATTTTTTTTCTTTTAATGGACAGAAATAAGAGAAATAACTTTCAACAATTTTTTGATCTTATAATCCATCATAAGTTGATTTTAGTGCTTCAAGAATGAAACATTTACCATTCTTATTTATCCTATAAAATAAATAATATGTGGAAAACTATATGAAACATAACTGAAGGATGAAATTGAGCTTATGAAATATAAATAAATCAAGTAAGTATTCTCCTTTTCAATCTAGATGGTAAAATAATTCCATAACTCAAAAAATGAAGATAAATCTATCGAGACTTAGGTGGAAAATAAAACTCAACTATCTAGGTATGATTTTGGTATAATATTCACATTAGTGTGAATTATAATTTTATACACATGGTTATATAAATATTTAATAAATATTGTGTTTTCTTTCAGAAACATAGAAATACATTATCATGATAAAATCAACATCTAATATTATTCATATATCAATATATATTCATTTGAAAATAAAAAATTCAAATTGAAAGAATGAAATTTTTGTAAAATGGGGAGAATATAACACCCTAATATTTTAACATATAATTCCATTTTAAATGACTATTATTTTTGATAATCTACACCACATGCAACACTAAGTTTAAATGAACTGTGATATACTATAAAGATATTACAATTTAAATATGATGGCTATAAAATAGACAATGGATTAACACGTATGAATAAGAGTAATAAAATTATAAAAAAAATTAATAAAATTTTTCCTTAACAAAAATGAACTGATTAATTCATAGGAAATTATAACTGAAATTTAAATAATATGAAATAATATTATTAGAGATATTTTTCCAAAAAAATAATTTGTATGTGCAAATAATTTTTATCAAAAAAAATAAAGTTAATCTATATTAATGAATTAATTTAATTAAATGTATAAATTATTTTTCTTATCAACAAATTATCATTAATTTAATGGGGTTTTCTAGATAATTAATCATTATAAATTTATTTTATACTTTCAAAAATAAATTTTCTTTCAGATTAGTTTTATTGATTTTTGTACTTGAATTTTATGTTTAATTTTCTCCACTTTTAAGAATTTTATTTTCAGAAAATGTATATCATTATTTGAATTTTCATGTAAAAAAAATTAATAAATTTTTTTGGGATTTTTATTAAATGGTTGATTTTTGGGTGAATAGTGAAAATACAGATTTTGCAAAAATGTCACTTCTTATATTTTAATCAAAGTAATTTCAATGCTTATTTTGGTTTTGAATTTGTTTTAAAGTCACATAAATTTAATTATATTATACATAATACAATTAATTTAACATTAATCAATATTATACAAAAAATATATTATAATATCATTTTTATCCTTAAAATGGGTATTTTCAACAAACGGATTTTTATTATCTTTTGACGATGTATATTAAATGTAGTTTTTACCACTTTTATAATTATAATTTAAAAATATTAATTACACATTCTTGATTATGACTATTTTATTTATAAATTATTTCAATTTTATTTTTGTTCCTAATGAATACTAACCATGTTATAAATTTATCACTACAAAAAAGAATAAAATTGGGGGAAATATTAAATCAAAGATTAAAGGATTAAAATATCACCAAAACTCATATTAAAAAGAGTAGATGATGTTATTCTCAACCTTAATTGATATTATATTCATTAATGTTCATACTTTGAACCACATTCCATGAATATGATTTCTGTTTTTATATTAATAAAATTTAATTTCCAAAATTGTTACTATCTCTCATTTTTTATATATTAATAATAATCATATAGATTGAAATATTATATGAATGAATCTTGATGATATAATTTATGAAAATAAACTTTATTTATGATAAAATTTTATTTTAAAATTTTTATGATGATATAATTAGCTTGAACTCTTACACATCCCTAATGTAACGAATGTGCAAGAAAGTGAAAAATAAAAGTAAATTGTTTTAGAAAAATATTAAAAGTGATTTATTTTGGATATGTTAGCATCATTCAAAATTTTAATGAATAAAAAGGAAAGGTGAGGGATTTTTTAAATATTAAAATTCTAACTCCATTGTAATTTTGATGTTTTTTAATTCAAGTTTTTTAAATAGTACTGAAATGACATTAAAAGGAATTTAATCTTTAAAAATTATTTTTAGAAACATTATAAAATCATTAAAATCCTATCATAACTCAATTTTAGTTGAAATTATAAATTTTATTATGAATTTAATATGTTTATCCCACATGGAATTTTTAAAATTACATTCATGACCCTTATACTTTGAATAATTTGTTAGCATGTTTAAGGTTAACAAGGTTAACGAGGGGGGTTTATTCAAAATATAAGGTTAAAAATTCCACAGAAACATGTTTAAATTTTATTAGATGAATTTAATTTCACCTTATACTGACTATATTAAAATATATTTCACTTTTAATCTATATTAAATGAGTTATAAATATATTTTATATCAATATTTATTGTATTTACATGAAATTTACTCACCTCACTTATATAAGGGAACATTCTATCCTCTCTTCCTCAGGCCTAATGATCTATTTATCCCATCAAAGATTATCCTAAATACCTTCCCAACTTTCCTCCTTATATCCTATAAGTTCGTATTGTTAATCCCATGTAATTGTTTCATTTTTTCAATGATTCAATATGTGTCTAGTGACTTTGAGATTAGGTAATTATTCTTGGATAATTTTTATGGATTCTTTTAATGGTATTGGATGTCATGATTGATAAATTTTCTTTATGAATTATTATTTTTATTGGACTGGTCTTAATTCCAAATATATTTGTAAATTTAATTTTAATTGGTTCATAGTTTTTCAACAAGTGAATGTATCCTTTATTTGGGTGAAGAATTGTTTTCAAGAAGGCCATGAAATATTCTGATGATTTCATGTGGAATTATGATTATTATTGTGATGATATTCAAAAAAAATATCTCAAAAGTGATTATGGATGAAGAAACCTTTTCTTATTAATTCTATTTATGTTGTAAGGCCTTGGTATTGAGGATGAGTTTTTTTATAAGGCCTTGCATGATTTTGAAAAACATTGGCCTAGATAAGGGTAATCATCACTTTCTATACGCTGTGTAAATGTGGTTTCTTAACTACATTAGGGTAATCATCACTTTCTATAGGTTGTGTAAAGGTGGATCATTTCCTTTATAAGGGTACCAAGTTGATAATTTATTGCATAAGGGTGTTCATGACTTGGGTATAGGTAATGTTATGTGTTTTGTAAAGGTAATAAGAGTTCTCCTTGAGTTGTATAAGGGTATATTGAGATTTTTATTATAGTATAAAGGTGGATTAGGAATTAGATAATGGTAATTTTTAACTTACACTACATACCTAAAAGTAAGTGGAAGATGAATAAAGGTAGTACATTTGCCAATATAAGGGTACATTTACCTATGTAAGGGTACAAGATGCTTGCGTAACGGTATATGTACAGCTACGTAAGGATAACTATGAGGTTTAATAATGGTATTGAGTTGATACTGTGATATGTAAGGGTAACTATAAGGATATTTAATGTTACTGAGTTTATACTATGTAGAGTAAGGGTATCCATGGGGTTGTGTAGGGGTATATTGATGCTTTATAAAGGTGATTTGAGCCATGTATAAAGGTAAGACAATATTTCAAATACCCACTTAAGGGTAATATAATACCTGCATAAGGGTATCCATGAGTTTCCTTATCTCATGTAAAGATAATTATATCTTTATAAATAATTTTTAGGGGTTCACATAAGAGTAATCTAAGTCATGGTAATCTTTTAGGGTTTTGAACTTGATTTTAGTTATGCCACAGGGATGATTACCTCACCAAAAAAGTTCTATGGATAATGAGATGGTCACAATAAATCTTCTCTCTATATCATGGAAGGTAAAAATACAATATAGGTAATGAATTAAAGGTATTGTAGGGATATGTCATAGTATGTGATATTTCACCATAAAGTTGATTCACAAGTCGATTAATACATTTTCATTTTTAGAAAATACACATAGTTATTTTCTTTGTAATAGTTTGATAACCACATAGTTGATTGCATAATTATCTAATATAGCTTATTTTTTAAGGTAATAAAGTCTTAATTGTTTTTGAATAATTGATATATGAGGACTTGTCAAGTTCATGGATATTTAAATATTTTTTTAAAGAAGAAATAAAACCTAATTTTTCATGGAATTAAATATGAATTATTATGTGTTATTAATTATGAGATAATACCCATAATAATAAGTTTATGTCAATGAGACATGGTATTTTATTTATCTAATCCACATGAGAGAGAAAAAGTATTGATCTTGTTGGTTATTTGAGAAAGTTATTATATGAGGAATTTTTCTGGGACATTCAACATGAAATAATTTCTATAATATTGATTGATATAATTTGTGGGTTATTAACAAATTATAATGGGGAAATAACATAGTGTTAGTGATCATGGTGTTTATATACTCATGGAAAATTATTGTGATAATTATGAGGATCATATTCACAATATTATTTTAGTGAATATAAATGATATATGTTGTTGATGAATATAGAGAGAAGATATATCTCTTTTATGACATTGATAATTATAAGAGCGTATGATATTTATATTATTGAAGACAATAAATCAAGCTAGATTGAGGTGTCCCCTGATAGAGATATACTTGAGTATTCAAAGAAAATTAGGAGAATCCAGATCATACTAGATTAGGAAGTATTCTTAAGACCATCACTATTTCTGATGTTCAAGAAGATTTTTATGAGAAAACCTAATCCTTCAGCCTCATGGGGGAAGACTAACATCCAAAAATTTCAAAATCTTACAAGTTTTTTTATCTAATTTAAAGACTAAAAAAAGTCATTTAGTTGGTGTTAGAAGTAATAGAAGTCTCCAAGGGGACTCTGGAGGAGGATAAGGAATAGTGGTATTTTTTGTTGATTATTTGAGTTAGTGGGAACTTGTGATCTTTAGTATGACTCAAGAGTATGAGAACTGTGGGATTCAGTATTGATGGGAATGGTACATTCCCTGGATGTAACCACATTCATATAGTTAAGAATCTATAACTGAGGAGAATAAATAGTTATAGTAAGAATAATTAATTTATTCTGAAACTTGTAAATAATCTATGATGATTTCTTAGAGTTTATTTCTATACACGATGTGATTATGTGAGAAATTTTCTTGAGTGGATTGAAAACATTATAGAGTTTAAGAAGTTTAATTTAAAAGGATAAAAATTCATAAAATAAGTTTACCATTTATTCACCCTCCCCCCTTGTGGTACCTAACTGGTCCCTAGATTATATACTTATCTCACCAAAATACCATCATAGAAGGCTTAATAAGTAAGTAAAATAATGTTTTCCAAAGAAGAGTTGTAACTGTTATCTGAGTGTTTTTATATTTATTTATTCCTCCTTGTCCATAAAAGTTTCAATAACTATGATTATATGATGAAATAGGTATCTCACAAATACTTAAAATTTATTATGTTAATTTCACAACCCTTTATCATCTCTTTTTTCATCATATGAGAAATGAAAACATCACTAGTGCGTATTTGTGGACTACCACCTCCAAAAACTGTTGTGTTTATTTTTCATCACCAACTCACAAGATAGGTCATTATGAAATATTTAATGAATATATTTTATTTTTATGAAATAATTATGTTTCTGTAAAGATAATAATATTACTTACCTTATTTCCCTTTCATCTGTTGGGAAATGATAACATCGCTCATGTTTACATGTGGACTACCACCTCCATGAAGTGTTGTGATTTGTTTTACATTACAACCTCACATAGTTAGCCATATGGATCCAAATAATGAATAAATATGAAATTTATAACATATTTATTATTTTGGAGAATTAATATAAAATCTACATTATTTCTTCTTCTCCTAGTAGAAAATTTTAAACACTTTTCATTTATACGTAATGAAATAATGTAATTCATTTATCATATATATCATAAATAGAATGTCCTAAAAGTATTTTTAATGTAAAAAATATATAATCATTTTATTATTAATATTATGGATATGATTTAACTATAACCTCTTTAAACATGTTCAACCTATTAAAGTTATTTTGATATTATAAACTGAACATCCTCAAAACATCTAACGTAAAATTAACTGATTAATGATTAAATAAGTAATTTTAACAAATAAAATAAAAGGAATAGTAAGGATGGAATAAATATTAAAAAACTATTATTAATGGAGAAAACTAATGAAATTTTATTATTCTTTATTTAGAGAACATATGAAATGAATTGGGACTCATTATAAAAAATTTCTCATCTAAATTTTCTTTCATTGAGATTCATGACTTCTTCACCACATGTTTTATTTGTGTGTTTCATTTACTAACATGTATGGGTATTTTATCATTAATTTACTGAAATAAAATTAGTTTTAATTCTTTTTCATGTTCTCTCCTTTAATTATCTTTTTATTTAAAATCTTCCAAAATGGTAAAAGTTTTTTCTTTAAAACTTTGCTTTAAATATTTTAAACTCTTTTTCCTCTATGTCCATATTATTTTAAATGTTTTTATAATGTTTTTATTTATGCTAAAAATATTGTTAATAGTAATTTTCAAATATATTTTATTTTATTTAAAATTTAGGAAAATGAATCTTTTTTTTTCTGAATGAGGTACTTTTTACTTTTTACCAAAAGTGTGAAAGGAATTTTTCATTTAACATTTACTGAGTAAAAATATTTTCCTACAATCATTAATATTATTTTCTTTAAATATTAACTTATATTTTTACATGTTTATTTTAAAACAAATACATTTGATCAATATTCTATACATTTTTAATTTAAAATTAAATCAAAAAAATGATATTTTTCTCATGTTTTTTATGAAATTTTAGAATGTTTTTAAAGGTATTTTCATTTATCTCTATGTCCTTTCATGATTTTTATACTTTAATAGTGATATAATCTAATGATATCATCCACATTATTTCAAATGATATATTATGATCATGTTGTTATAGTTATTCATTAAGGAACTATTATCATTTAATTTATTAGTTTTTCAGTATGAATTATTATATTGATGATATATTGTGTTGCTATTAATTTATTTTATAAGACGAATTCATTAGACTTAGTAATAGATGTGTAGGGATATTTATGGAATCATAATGATTTTATAGGTCTCATGAGATAATCTAGCTTGAGTATTTGGTATATATCTTTACTATTTATGTATAATTTCTTTGCAAGATTCATTGGTAGTAAGATTATGAAATCTGGCATTATGCATTCCATAATTATGAAATCAGTTGTTATCATTCAAGTTATTATTTATATTATCCATGGATATATTTAATTTTTATGTTATTCATTAGTTTTTGGAAAATATTTTGATTTTATAAGTTAATAAAATGATATTATAATTTAATGTAATTTTCATGGTCTTTTATTGGTGATAAGTTAATTTTCAAGGAACTATTATCATTTTTCATTGGACTATTGAATTGATTTTATTTTTTATATCCCATACAAATCATTATTTTTATCATCCCACATTTAAAAAAATCACAAGGATTAATGATGGGTCAGAACTATGGAAATAACTATCTTTCAATAATGGGGATTCATCTTAAAAAAAATAACATGTTTTGAATAAAATAGAAGTTGAAATTTAAGAATCATAATTTTGGGGAAAAATGGGTATTCAGTATACTTGTCTTCTCTGTATTATAATAGTTTGATATCTAAGGGTTTTTATAATTATCTAAATATCTGAATAAAAAAATACTCAAAATATAAGAAAGTATCAACTTTTTATAAATCATGTAATTATGGGTTTTTTATATAAAAGGGTGTTATAGTTGGTATCAAAATAAAGGATTAGATAACATTATGTTTTATGGTTTTACTTTATAATAAGTTAAAATTATATTATAACCTTATAGGATAATATGTTATAAATAATTATGGTTGTTGAATGGAATATGGAATTATTAAGGATATCTTCATATTTATCCTCCTCCTTGAAAGGTTTATTGTGATTTTATTTGATATAACCACAGTAACTCTTTTATTATTAGTAAATGGTAACAAATAATAATAACAAAGTTAATAGTATATATAATGGAAAATGTGATGGATGATCGAATGAGAAAGTAAAAGATATAGTATTTGGGATGAAAACATTTAGGGTTATGCCTAACCAGTTATCTCGGGTTATGATTAAAAACCTCAATCTAGGTGAGTTCTATAATTCTCCAAATAAGAGAAAAATAGTGTTTCATGGAAGTTTAGGTGATAAAAAATGAAAAGGTAAACATATTCGACTTCCTACATGTCAAGAATGTGGCAATAATCAACTATGTAAATGTTCCAAGGGAACAAGAATATGCTTCCCATATGGTGAAGGAGGGAATATATCAATAAACTACCAAGGAAAAATGAGAAAAACTAAAAATTGAATCAAAAAGATCATCAGAATAAATTTTTTCAATGAAATGAGGTGTTACAGTGATTACAAAGAAACAATTCCTAATATATATAAGGTATGATTTATTTTAATAGTTTTTATTATGTTTAAGGTTAAAAAAATATTACATTGACATTTCTGAATTTTATTACTTTATTCTTTTTTATAAGAATGACGTATTAAGGAATAAAATGAGAAATATTGGTTAAAGGTATATTATGGATATTGAAATACTGAAGTGTCTACATAAAGGATTTAAATATTTATTATATAGTTATATTTTATTTAAGGGTTGATAAATTCAAATATGATCATATGTGAAAAATAATTAATATTATTTATAATTTTTATATTATGTGAGTATTTGGGGATCATTTATTGAGTATTAATAGAAGTTTTAGGTTCATGTAACACTTGTACTTAACATGTTTTTTAGTGAAAACGTTATTCCAAGTAGAATGATTTTATATTTTGTGAACATATATTTAAATTTATTGATAAACTTTAGTGTTAATATGATCTTTTACGTTAAGATATTTATTTTTAATTTTGGTGAAAGTGTTATTACATTTTAAGGGAATATTTTTTATTATACAAATAACCATCGATTAGAAAGTGATTTGGTGACTAATTTATTAAAGTTATTTGTGAAAAGGATCACTATATTAGCAACATTATATGATTATGTAAAAAAAATATTTTTGGCTAAGATGGGATTTTATTTGAGGAATAAATGTTGAATTGTCTTTTTAAAACATATATTATTTTATTGTAGCTTTATGGTGATTTTTGTTATTTATGAAAAAGTGCAGCATGTTTTTAAGATTATATAATTAATGAATATACATTTTTTGTATTTTAATTTCTTATCAATTGATGTTATTTAGAGATTAATGTCAAGTTGATCTTAGAAGAATATGTTATCAAATCATTCTAATCTTTGGGCTTCAATTTGTTTGTGTTTTTTTAATAGTTTAAATGTTAGTTATTTATATAATGATTTAAGATAAAATTTGGGTGTTATTTGTCAAGGACATGGAGATTAGTGTACTAATTCCTCATATTGGATATTATTTTATATTTTTATAGAACAAATTGTTTTAGTTAATGAATATAAATGTGATAAATAATTTTTCTTCCTTTTGTGGATACTATGATCCATTATAAGTTGATTTTATTTCTTTAGATATGAAAAATTAATCATTATTATGTATTATATAAAATGAAAAAGAGTTATAAAATTCCCTAAAACAAAACCTAAGGACAACATTGATCTTATGTAATGGAAATAAATCAAGTAAGTAGGTTTTTTCATTCTCTATATTGATGGTAAAATAATTTCTTACTCAAATAAAAAAAGGAAAATATATTAAATCTTGTGTGTAAAGTATATCACATATATCAACGTGTGATTTTGGTGATATGTTCATAATTATGAGTCTTATAATGGTATAAAAATTATTTTATAAATATTAAATTTATACTAAGTTTCTTAATAGTAACTTAGAAATTCAATATCAGGATAAAATATTAATCGTACATTATACCTAGTCAAGATATATTAAATTTCTTATAAAAAAACTCAAATTATGGGGTACAAATTATCATAATATGTGGGGAATGTAGCACCTCGACATTTAAATATATAATTCTTCTATAAATGAATACTATTTTTGAAAGTGTATACCACACCAAAGACCAAGCTTAAATGAACCACGATATATAATAAAAATATTATTATTTAAATATGATTATTATAACCTATTTATTGGATTGGTGGGTATGAATAATAAAAACCAAATTATAAAAAAAGTAGAATATTTTTCCTTAATATAAATGCACTAATTAATTTCGAGGAAATAATAACACAATTTTAAATAATTTCATATAAGATTAAAGAAGATATTTTTCAAAAAAAATTATTTATATGCGCAAAGTATTTTTATAAAAATAAATTAAGTTAATAAATGTATAAGAATATTTTTAAATAAAAAAAATTAACATTCCTGTTATGGCAGTTACTTCAAAAGGAATGAGAATAAATTCATTTTATAAATCAAAAATGGTATTTATTGTTTTTTATGTGTGGATATTATGATTAATTTCTTGAAATTATAGAATTGAGATTATAATTTCAAAATAATATTAGGATAAATTTTTGGGATTTCTCTGAAAAAAGGTTTATTTTTGGGTGAATAGTGAGAAATGTTGATTTTACAAAAAATGTCATTTCTTTAATTTTAATAAAAGTAATTTTAATATTTCATTTGTTTTTAGATTTTTTTAAAGAGAAATAAGTTTTTTTTATTAAAAATAATCCAATTAATTCCATAATAATCAACATTATACTTTATTTAGGTATGAAATCAATTTTTTACACAAAAGGGTCATTTTTTCAAAAAAATGTTTTCTTATTTCATTTTGTAAACTTATATTAAAAATAAATTTTAGAAATTTTAGAAATTTTTTCTCATAAAATGGATTCTATATTTTTATGAGAATTTTCTGATTTATTAGTGTTTTAAATTTTATTTTTTATCATAATTAATATTAACTATAGAAAAAATTCATCACCTGAGTAAAGGCTAAAATAGGGTAAACAAGTGAAATAAAGGGTTAAATGCTTAAAATAGCACCAAAAATCATATTAAAATGTTTTTATGATGTTATTATAGATATAAATTTATATTACAATCATTAATGGTAGAATTTGGATCGACTTTTCTTGAACATGACTTCCCTTTTTATATTAATAAATTTATATTTTCAAAATTACCACTCTCCCTCACTTATTATATTTTCATGATAATAATATTGATATATATAAACTATATGAACGAAAATATATAATAAAATTGAAGATAAATAAAATATACTTATGATATTAATTTATTTATAATTAATTTTGATTGAATAATTACCTAGAACTCTTACGCATCATTGATACAACACCTTTGCATGTGGCTGAAAATCAAAGTAAATAGTTTTAAAAAATATAAAATTGATATTTTATAGATAATTTTGGGTAATTAATAATTTATAAGAATAATAATTAAAGGTTATTAATGTTTTAAATATTCAAATTGAAACTCCATTTTAATCTTGATGTTTTAAAATTCCAATTTTTTGATTTACTCCTGAAAATCACTTTAAATGGTATTTAAGGTATTATTTTCTAAATAATTTTAAAATCTTAAAGATACTATCATAACTTAATTTTATAAGAAATTTTCTTCTATAAAATTAATGTTCTATTTATTTTTCACTTTCTATTTTTAAAATTACATTCATGGCCCTTATTGATTTAAAAATTGGTTACCACATTTAAGGTTAAGAGGGTTGACAAAGAGATTAAACTAAAAGATAAGGTTAAAAAGTCTCCTTAAAATTGTATTAATTTTATTATATAAATTCATTATGAAAATATACTCATTTTATTAAAATATATTGAGCTTATTATAAATTTTTAATTAGATATACAAATATTATATATTAATATTTGACGCATTTACAAGACAAAAACTCACCTCACTTAATCATGTGTTTTTATATTCATTTATTACTCAATCTATTTAAAATATTATATAACTATGATGATATTATAACATCGGTATATTATATATAATTAAATTTTATTATGTTAATGTCCTAAAACATCATCATCACATTTTTTATCCAATGGGAAATGGGAACTTCGCTTGTGTGTACTTGTGGACTACCACCTCCATGAAGAAAAGTATTTTGTTTCATCTCCACCTTATAATTATGGTTATTATGATATATTTAATTAATATATATTATATTTATGAATTAATTATTCTTTTCTAGGTGTAGAATATTACTTACCTTCATTCCCTTCCATCTGTTAGGAAATGATAATGTTGCTGGTGCATACCTGTAGACTACCACATCCATGAAGTGATGTGATTCATTTTATGTTACCGGTTCATATGGATGGTCATAAGGATGTAAATAATTAATAAACATTAAATTTATAATATAATTATTATTCTAAAATAATATAATATTTTATAATTTTTTTCTATTCCACCCAATAAAAAAATAAAAACATAGTTCTTACACACGTACGAACTATATTCTCCATGAAATGGTGAAATTATTTTTTCAAAAACACATTAAATTTATTGTTTTAAATTATAATTAATCTAAATAAATATAATTATTTCATGATTTGTATTTTATATATAATAGAACCATAACCCCTTTGACCAAGGTCAACCTAACAAAGTTTTGTTGGGATAATGATCTAAATGTCCTCAAAATGTACAATGTAAATTTAACTAATTTATTAATTAAATAATATGTGGTAATAAATCAAATAAAATTAATAATTATAATAGAATTAACATGAAATTTTTTATTAATAACTTATAAAACAAACATAATTTTATTATTTAGGATTTAGATAACATATAAACAACTTTGTAACTAGAGGTATGGGATTTCTCATCTCCATTTTCATTCATTGAGAGTCATGCCATATTCACCACATGTTTTATTTATTTTGGTATATGTACTAACATATAGATGTATTTTTTCATTAATTTAATAAAACTCAATTTGTTTGAAAAAAAATTCATTTTCTCTCCTTCAATGATATTTTGATGAAAAAGTTACAAAAGTGGTAAAGGGTTTTTCTTTGAAACATTGTTTTAAATATTTTAAACTATTTTTCATCCATTTCTATATTCTCTAAAATAATTAAATACTGTTATTATTATATTTAAAATATTATTAAATTTCATTTTTATCAACAATTTATTTTCATTAAAAAAATTTAATGAGGAATCCTGAACAAAACATACATTAATATTGCATCATTTCCTATGGATATTCAATATATTTCACAGTAGTACATGATTGGGGACAGTAAAGGTTTATATTCTTTGTATTGTAGATACATAATCAAATTATTTCATAAAATATATTAAATATATCCCCAAATTTTATTATCTCAAAGCACCTTTCTTAGATATTTCTTACTTAAAACCATTCGTCATAAACTAAGGAAAATAGAAACCTAAGAAAGGGTGAGCACAATTTCTCTGTAAGGGTAAACGTGGGAGATATAAATTAGTGATCATATGTAATAATAAGATGCTCTTAAGGGTGTGATATCATTATTATAACATAAAATATTCATATAGAGTCATTCATAGATCATAAATCATGATTTATGGCGTAAAGCATTGCTATTTCAAAGACATGAGTCATACGAGTGAGGATCCATCATTAATCAATAATGATCAATGAGATCATATTATAATCATAAAGAACGTGTCATAGGAATTAAGACATAATTATAAGAATATAAAATCATTTCATTTTTCAAGGTTCACTTACATGACTATCATAGTGAACTAAGTCCTATATCAGATTGTGATCACTCAACATTCTACCATTTCTATAGACAAGGATTACCCTTAAGACTATTATATTGGAAATAGCCTCTTAATAAACTAGGTTAACTCCCTATTCCAATATATATTATCTCATGAGATATCAGTAATTACCTAATTAATTTGAGGGATTTAATAAACCCATCTGTCACATAATGAAAACCATACATGTGGGTTCCCAAAGTTCATAAAAACATAGATCAATTCATCATTGAAAACCCTATGAAAAATAATCTAGTTTCATAAAAATTAAATAATAAATTAATAAAATGTAATACATAGAAATTAAATGGATTGTATCATTATATAATATCACTACTTTATCATAATAAACAACAAATGATGTTGACATAGATGAAATATACCTTTAAAATATAATTTTATTATTTCTTTAAAATAGTGGAAAATATCCTTTCACGTTGGTATCTTTAAAACTAAAAAATACTATAATATTAATAAAAAAACATTTATTTGAAAATAAACATGGTAAATAGTAAAAAAATTGAGTAAAATAAAATTCATAATAATGGGAAAATTCATTCGTACGGTAAATGTGAAAATAAATATTCCTTTCATACTTTTGGTAAAAAGTACAAAAGTGCCTCATTCAGAAAATGAAATGAACATGGCCTTTTAAATTAGAAAATAAATTCAAATATGTTTGAAAATGAATTCAAATGACAATTTTATTATATAAAAAAACTTGAAAATGTTTTGAAGAATATGGACATGTAAGAAAATGTTCATTAACCAAAGTGAAAATAAAGGGAATCTTTTCTTTAAAATATTTTTTCAATCATTTTTAGTACCAAAGATAGAAAAATGGTACTAATACTGGAAAATTTAAATAATAAATATATTAAAATAGAATATATTTGGATTAAGGGACAATATCCATCTAATTTCCCTCAATGAAAATTTAGAACAGGAAATCCCAAAAAGAAATGAAATTATAACATAAAGCCTTACCATAAGTCTCAACTTACTTCATAATAATTAAAAATAATAATTTATAATAAATATATATTTATTATAAATATATTATATATCCATATTCATATATATATATATATTATTTCCTTATAATTTCCAATTACTCTTTTTATTAATAATTTTTCATTGAAATATTTTTCTAGTGAAAACGTGTCCATTTCTATACATGTTTTAGTTAAAAGGTTATAGTTTTAGAACCTTATTCATTGATTATTCATTTCAAAAATATCAATAATTTCATGAATATCATATTTTTTCAATATATACCCTTTTATTACCATTTATAAACATTCATGGGGAAAAATGAATTGCATCGCTTTGTGGAGATGGAAGTCTAGACGTATGCATGAATGGTGTTTCAACTTTTCGATGTATGAAATAAAAGAAAGGTGAATAATAATTCGAATTTATAGAATATTAATTATATCATAAATAAAATATATAATCAATATATCTATTTTTATTATCATCAATGACAAAAGGAAATGAAAAACAAATCACATCGATTCGTGGAGGTGGTGGTCCACACATATGCAAGAGCGACATTGTCATTTTCCAATAGATCCGAATGATATTTAAAATGTATATAAAATTAACATAAGAATATCTCATTATAGTATATATACATTTTATATCATTTTAATATGGTTAAATAAAATTTAGAGGAGGTTTAAGAATAAAAAAATACGAAATATATTGTTAAGAATATATACCTCTTCTTCGAGTATCCTCCTTGGAGAAGCACCTTAAGTATCTTGGATGGGTATTTTTGGGAATAAAAGAATCAAAAATTCCTATATAATTAGTTTTATATGTTATTTGGTAAATATTTTTTGAGATAAAGAGCTCAAGTGGTGTATATAAGATATCATAGGAGGTTTCCTTTAATTAGTGAGGGAAGTTTCACACTTGTAATTATTAAAAATATTAAAAAACTAATGTTATTCTCATAGAAAAGTGGATAAAAATCAGATAAATTTAAAAATAGTATGATTTACTATCAAAATAAATTCATACATTAGGATTTAAAAAAACAATTATGTCATTTTAATCCTTATCTTGTTAGTTTATCCCCTCGTTAATCCTTTTAACATTCACCATTGTAATGAATTTTTAACTCAGTTATTATTCTAAATGACCAAAATTGAAAGTGAAATAATTATCATATTTCAAAATTATGATTCAAAATATGGAAACCATTTTATCAAATTCAATTCTTATTATATGTAGAAATTCATTTCCAACAAAATGTAACAAATTTTTTTTAAATGCATTTTTAAGCATAAAACAAAATTTATTCTCATTCATTTCATACTAAAAAAAATTATATTAATTTAAAAAAAAATTTAATATATAATATATAAATTTAATGAAAATTATTCATCAATATTGATTGATTAAATTAATTAATATAAAAACACATTACATGCATAAAACTAGTTTATAGAAATATATCTTCATTTTTCTTTCAAATGATTTTATTTTCATTTCAAACCAATTGATAAAAAATGAATTCATTTTATATATGTATAAAAAGTTTATAATTTTAATAATCTTAGTTAAATGTAAAATAATATAAAATAACTTTTATATAAAATATACATGATGAAAATAAATATTATAAACAAAATATTTCAAAACACTTCTTTCTGATCAATTGTATTTCCTAAGTAAATTAGAAATTTTTTTGAAAATTATATTTCATTTAAATACCTTATAAATTGATTTATTTTATAATTTATTATTCAAATAATTTTATTTTTTCATGTAAATAAAGATATCCTACACTTAAAATTTATTAAAGTGAGATATATCATAAAATATCAGGGTGTTACATTCTACCCACTTATAAAAATTATTCCCTAAAAATTCCACCACTCTAATAAAAATATCCATGGATACTTTTACCTCATCACATAATTATTTTGCCACTTATCTTCCTTAAATTTATGGTTCAACCACAAAACATTGACAATGTTGGAAATATTATTCCAGAACACTTTCTCTCTTTAATCTAGAATCTCTACCAATTGTTCCCCAAAAGAGTGATCAAGCTATAGTGGTACAAAATCTAAGTTAAGTACATGTAAAGGATTTGGTATATACTTCTTTATGAGATATACATGGAACAAATCATTTACTAGAGATTTGGTGGAAGCGCTAAGAGATAAGCAACCATCTTGATACGATCAATAATTTCAAAGGGACCATTATATCTACGGCTCAGTTTAACCTTATTTACAAATATCTTAACCTCATTCCAATAATATAATTATATGAATACCTTATAACCAATTTCAAATTATATATATTATTTATGAATTTCAACATTTATTTTTTTCAACTTTGATTTTCCTTGTTTTTCTAATGAATAGTTATAACATTTTATATCATTTTCTCAAATATCTAGATTCTTAATAACTTTCATTATCCAACTTCATCCTAGAACATTGGATTTACACACTTCCTATGATAGATGATTTCATAAGTATCCATCTAAATTCTTGAGTAAAAGTTATTATTGTATAAAAATTCAACTAGAGAAAGGTGTTGATCTAAACTATCTTTTAAATAAATATAACATGATCTCAACATATATTCTTGGTTATTAATTGACCTTTTAGATAGACCCTAAATATAAGGATGATATTAGGTGTTAATATTTAGATATTATGTCAATAATTATTGAATAATTATCAAGAAAATCAAGTTAAATCTTAGATCAATATCCAATACAAAAAATGTGGTTTTCCATGCTAGATTACCACTTTATTAATGTATATCCTGGATATATGATCAAGTGATAAATATTATATTATTGTAATCAAGTGTGCTAAATTAATAATGTGATCAAAAATAACCCAAATAGATTAATTACTTTCAGATGTTTTAGGAGTTCAATCATAAAATATATGGTGATTTTTTCCAATTTCCATTCTAGTATGGGTAATTGTGGAAAAATTCCCCTATATTTCTATCTCCCAACCTTAACTTTATTATATAATAGGAATTTATATACATACTTCTCAACACTTGTTTTCATATTTTCCACCATAAATACACTTTTAAATATCTATAAATAATCTTAATTCTAGGATTAGTAGAGAATGATGAAGTATGAGAATCATCTAGTAACATACACAGTTCATAGATACATACACAGTTCATAAACCTTATCATTCCAGTATAATCATGGTTAAAATTTAGAACATTCCTCACCTTCTTTTATAGTTCCATATCTTCCTTCTGAATCTCTTTAATCCTCGTATGAATAAATGGTTGAATATTCATCTGAGAAAGATAGAATATTTATCCCTTATTATTTCAAGGTCTATCTTCTATAAATCCATTGGTATTGTATCTCTTTCAATACTTATGATATAAAACTAGCAGAGTCTTTCTAAACTAGGGAATAATCCACCTTGTTCTCTTTCTAGGTTGGTAAGGTATTAATCATTCATAATACTTAATCAAATAAAAAAATATCCATTGATTAATATTTTACTCTTTATGTGTAAATATATAATTCAATATTTTATGATTAGTATATATATCACATTTTTTATCATAAAGATAATGCTTCTATATTTTTAATTCAAATATTATTGCTTATAACTCCAACTCATGAGTTAGGTAATTTTTTCATGAATTTTTAATTGGTGTGAAGCATAAGAAATCACCATATCATTTTTCATGAGTATGAATCCCAATACCTTCAATGAATCTCTATATATCACCAACCCTTCTCCAATATATGTTTATGTGGACACAGGTTCTCCCAACAAACTTCTATTAATATCTTTTAAATGATCATTGCATTAATCTATCAAAAGGATCTAGGCTCCATTTAATGTCTACTTTGTTATTATATTTCATATCCAAGAAAAATCCTTCAAAAATCACTGATAGTATCCATCCAACCCAAGAAAACTAGGTATCTCGATTATCATGGTTTGTTTGGGTTAGTGGTTAAAAACTTACACCTTTGAAAGATCCACTGATATACCATCACTACATATTATATGAAACAATAATGAAACATTTTATATCCAGAATTCATATTTGGTAAATTTGGAATATAGATTCTCTTTCCTCTAGGTCTTCAACATAATACTCAAGTGATATTTATTCCATTACTTACTCTCTGAATATATATATGAATTTGATCTATAAATACTACCCCAAATTAATAAAGTTAATCTTAAAAGACTATATTAAATAAGTCCATGAATAAAGTAGGGAAATTTTTAAGTCCAAATGGAATCACTATAAATTCATAATGATCTTGACTTTTATAAAAGTTTTTCTTGGGTATATCCTCATTAATGACTCTTAATTGATGATATTAATAGTGAATCTAAATCTTATAAAATTACTTATCTCTATGTAGTTGACGAAACAAGTCATCAATATGGGGTAGAAGATACTAGTGATTCATAGTATTCTTGTTATCTTCTCAAAAACAAATAAAAAGAAACATTAACCAATCTTTTTTCTTAAAAAATAATTGGTTCACCCAATAGTGACCTAACATGGCTTATGAATCCCTTATCAATATTATTATGGATTTTATTTTTCTATTCCTATAACTCAATAGGGGATATTATATATAGAGTCTTAGAAATAATTCTATTACTAGGAATGATATTTATTGAAAACAAAACTTTATAATATGAGGAAATACTAGGAAATTATTTAATAAATACATCAAAAAAATCACAAATAGTAGGCATATATATAATGTTGATTATCTCCCTAACCGTTTGAGAAAAATATCCCTCGTGAATAGGTAATATGACCTATAAAATGGAATTAATTTTTATTTAAAGTCAATATTCAACATCATACGAAAATATGAGCATAAGTTAATTTAAAATATCAAATGTTACTTCTCTTCATTGTAAATTGATATTTTACTCTAAATAAATCAAACCCATGCTCAAAATAACCTAAAATTAAACTAGATGTAGAATCATAATATTTTCAGTAATTATATTCCCACAAAATTATATCAAATAAAGGATATGGACTTGATAAGTGATCATCATACAATTAAAAGTTTCCACATATAATTCAACATATAATCATTGTGGTGGTGATATGATACCCATAGAAAATTATTCAAATATAAAAGAATGTATATAACCATGATAAAAAATGTATTTTCAATTCTATATTAGATGATAAGTGTAATTTTAACCAATTCATTATCATGAACCACTTAGGTGATTGTGATAACATGAGGTTTCCCTTTATCTCTTGAATTAATATGTTTTTTATTCAGATTTTCCTCATTAAACATAAAATATAGAAAATAATTTTAAAAATTATCACTCCTTAGAGATGTAGCATTGTAGTGTGGGTGGTTCATTAAATTGATCTTTCTACCCATTCTTTTCACTAACTTGTCTCTTTATATCTCTTTGAAATTAACTTGATTGATGGCCTTCCTTTCCACACTTGAAACACTTACCAATCGATTTGACAAAATTCCCACCATGCTTCTTTCTACATTTTAATCATAAATGATGATTCATTTTCATTCCTATATGGGTTTTATTATTAAATTTTCCTTGAAACATAATTATTCTATTCTTAGAGAAACCATGATAATGATGGGAATATCTAATCTATATTTCTTACATGAGAAAAAATAAAATTATTTCTTTATCGCTACTAAAGTACCTTATGAATATCACCTTTTATAGACCTGGTTTTTGGACACTGAAGAACTGATCAATTTTTATTTTAGGTTCAATGATAAAACTAGAAGTGTACCTCCATATTCTTGTAAAATTTTCCTTATAAGTACCAATATATTCATTATCCTTCTAATTAAGTTCAATTAATTCTCTCTCCATTTTCATGTGAAGAGTTTGTGGAAATTACTTACTTAAAAATACCATCTCAAAATCATATAATTCTGTAAATTAATTATATTCCTCTTACCTAATATTATTAATAACATTTCCCTATTAATCTATTTCACATTATGAAAAATACACATAATGGATAACTTGTTTATTATCAAAGAACTAGTGTAAAAATATTATTTTAAAAGTATTGATTTATTACTCAGTAACTAATGGATCAGAGGAACCACTGAAATAATGTTTATGTTTTTCATGAAAGAAAATGTGATGAATTTATCCTCTTTATCTCATTTTTAAGGTAATAATTATTCATAGATTTAGTGATATTCATTATTATAGAAATATGATTTTATATTCCAGACCACATTTTATTTGGTTTCTCAAGAGGAAAATAATTGAATTATCCACCAAAAACATTGTTAACATGATTACTCCAAGTTTAATCCATTTACCAAAACTAAAAAACATAGTGTAAGTTTAAGCTACAATAATAATAGTGATCAATCATATAATCAAGAAAATAATTATGGATATGTCCTAAATTATAGCTCCTCTTTATCAACATATGAAACATTTAGGTTCACCCTATATCAATTTTAATTCTAAATGGGTTATATTCATTTATATAATTATATTATTTTGAACCTAATCTCCAAGAAAACTAAAATTTCCTCTAATATAAACTAAGGTAACCCGATCATAATCATGCATAAATATTGCATTATTTTATATGAATATTCAATACATTTCCCAATATTTCATGCCTTAAAAACTAAAAGGTTTAGTGTATTTGGAAACAAGATATGTCATCAGAATATTTCATAAACTATTTTCAACATCTACCACAAAGTTATTCTCTAAAGGTATCCTACTTAGAAATTTATTAATCAAAATATTTATTTATGACCTAGGGGAAATAGAAACAAAAGAAAGGGTGATCTCAGATACCCAGTAAATGTAAACATGGGATGTGTCAATTGAAAATCATATTTGACCATAATATATGTAAAATTATATGAGATAATTATTATAAAATACAAAGTTCATACCCTGAAATTCATAGTTCAATATCATAATTCATGTAATAAATTTTACCATTTTAAAAGACGTGATTAATAAGAGTAAGGAATCATCATTAATCAGTCATGATCCATGAGAGCATGCTATAATCATAAGAAGATGTCATGGGAATTTATTAATAATCAAAACCATATAAAATCATTTCATTTGTGATGTCTCATGTCCAATACTAGAATAGTGGAAAAATTATCATAGTGGGTTGGGTTTATTCCCTATTCCATTATTTCCATAGCCATGTTTCACTCCCAATATTATAATGGTTGATATAGTCCCATAATAAACATGGTTAACTCCCAATTAAAATCCATATTATCTCATAAGATATCAATAATTACCCAATTATTTGGAGGGATTTAGTGGACCCACCATTCACATAATAAATTACATATGTGTGCCACAACTTTATGAAAACATTTATCTATTCATCATTGCATAACCCATAATAAAAATTACTTTTTAAAAAAATTTCATCATCACATAATCATAATAAATTTTTATTAATAACATATATTGTATCCTTAGATCACATCCCTAGTAAAACATAAGAAACATAAATTGTAACGCCCCGACCCTAGATACCCAGAGTCAGTGCATTATTACATAACATTGGCATGATCACAAAGGATCAAGTCTCGAAAGACCAATTAGTTTAGTAGTCTTGTAAACACTAGATATATTCATAAGTCTTACATTACATCATAAGGTAAAAAAACTACAACAACATCTTGTCTTCATATCCCCTCATACTATCCCTATTTTTCATTCATAAATTACTTCTTCATAATCCTAGGAAAAATAAAACATTGAAAGGGGTGAGCTCAGATGCTCAGTAAGGATAACATTATAGAAGAAGCTTTCATAGATAAGCATAAACACTAAAGGCAGTTTATAACTAAAACGAAAGCCTTTTAAACTTGAACTTCATCATAAAATGGAAAAGATAAAATAAAATAACTCCATTTACTTACTCACATGGATATTCTACTAGTCGAATGATCACATGCAATATCAATAACCACATTCATAATGATGGAATGCATAATGCCAGACTATCATAACCACATAGCCAAGGCCTCGTGCGAAGACTACAAATAAGATTTTTCCAAGGCCTTATGCCAAGACACTAGTTTGTCTCATGAGACCTACCGATGCATCGAGGAGTTATAGCGGGCTCCACCCATCACTTACTAAGTCCAATGCATTCCTCATATGAAAATTTTTAAACATAACATAAACATTCGTATTAAAACTAGCATACGAAATGTCAATACTTTATACACAAACCATGAATGGTATAAAAATAGCACATCCAAAGTCAAACATAACTCATTCGATACAATATGGAAGATTTTATTGTATCATAATAACCTCAATCGAGAATGATGAAGGATTATTAACATAGATGAAAATAATCATCAAAACTATTAGAGAGAAATATCCCCCTTTTCTTGAAAACATTTAAAAGTCACACTATTTGTAAAGAAGTCATTTAAAATAGATTTTTGAATCAAAGTGTCCCATACCAATTTGAAACGTTTAAAATGAATTTTTATTTGGAAACATTAATGTCCATATAAATAAATCCTTATAACCATTTTTAAAACATGGACATTAATGATAAAGATTTAGAATAATCAAACATTAAAACATTTAAAAATGTATTTTAGTTAGAGTTTCTAACCAAAATATAGACACTTGAATACAAATAATTAAGGTAATAAAAACTTTATAATATCATGATAATAATGGGATTCATGATATACTATGTCAAAGTACATTATATACACCACATAAAAGTGATTTGGTGTATAACAACAAAGAAGTCTCAATGGAATGTAAATTGAGATGAAATCTCTCATAAAGGCCATATCCTTAGGTTAAGGATAAATCAAAGACATAATTATGTGTGAAAAATATAAATACACTAAATAAGATTGGATATTCAGTGTAAAACAATCAAGGTACATTCACACATATTCTAGTAAAAACAACACCAATGATTTGGATGTTTATCTCAATAAATCGAGATTGAGTAAAAATTACTCTTATCAAGTTCATACCGATGACTTGGGAATTTATCAATGGATTTATTATGTGTATAAAATTATATCCACAAAAGGGGAGTGGAAATAATGACATAATAAAATGAATAGTGATTCCACACATAATCTTGGAGTAAAATAATCAATGAAGTATGCGTAAAGCCGAATGAGTGGAAATTGAAATTTCAAATTACCTTATTGATTTGGTAACATACAAAACATACACCCATGAAAGAAGGATCATACAATGATGATGTAAATATACATTAATTAACGTATATTACACAATTAATACAAACATGGTCAGTACACACCCCACATGTAATAAATAAGTGGTGAACAATGGAATTCTCACAGAATTAAGAGTGAGATAAGAAACCCCTTACCTTGTACTTTTCCTTGGTTGGGGGTAGGTTAACCTCATGTATAATGTTGAAATAATTGTTATTAAATTATTCATGAATCATATAAATTAATATGATATCATATATGATCTTTTAACATTGCTTTGTTAATAATATCTTAGAATTATCGTCGTTTCGGGTGTTAACTTACTCGTTTTCTTTTATATGTTTTGCTACGTAATCCATGTTTGTCATGGATAGGTTGTATATTATTCATATCTAGAATTATATCAAGTCTTTAAACATTATTTTTAAATAATCAAATGATAATTATACTTGAATGGATACGATAGAGAATAAATCTCATCGCGTCCATGGAGACGGTAGTCCGTACGTACGCACGAGCGACAATATCATTATTTTGATATTAAAATAATATATAATTGGATGTTATATCATATATACAGAATCATTATCATGTAATATTTATTATTTTCATGATTTTCATATCATTATTATACCCAGACAAATAATAATATATTGAATAATAATTATACCCCGATGTGGAGACGGTAAGCTGTACGTACGCACGTATGGTGACATGTTATTCAAAGGGTGGATAGAATAATGAATATGGTTTTACCATATTTATAATAAAATAACAGTATATATAAGATACTGGAGTTATTATTTTAGAATGGTAATAACAAAGAATGAAGAAGTGGAAGAAGAAAGGAACTTGAAAAGGGGTGGTGAAAACATTACCTCTTCTTCGGGTTCTTATTTTTGATTTGATCAAAAGGGATCCTTAGGCTGGCTTTCTGATCAAACTAAGGCCTCTAAGTTGTATTGAGGGAAGTTTAGAGAGTATTTGGTCAGGGTTTGGCCGAACCAAAAGGCTTTTAAGGTGTGAAGAAATGAGAAGGAGGAGTGCCCTTTTATAAGAGGGGTGAGGGGCACCTTTGGAAAATCTAGAAATATTAATTTATAATAAATTCATATTCGGTTTATAATGGCTCCAAAGTTGATTATTCAAAGGTTAAGGTGGGGATAGGTCGAAAAAAATTCAACCAATAGAATTTAGACAGGTTTGGGTTACTATATTAACCTTATCTTTTAGGTTTAACTCTTAGTTAATTAGTTTGACATTTACCATGTCACTTTGTATTCTTATATTATATAGTTAATAAACATACTATATACATCCAAGAGACCCCCAAGTGGTCCAATAATGATACACCTATCATTATATAAGTCTTTTGTATGAACATTAGATTTTTTGGAATTTAATATCAATTAATAATATAATATTTGTTTTAAAAACTCTTTTATGTCAATTTTGACACTATTTAATAGTTGATTTTTGTGAAACTCATAACAGAATTATTACTTAGAAAAAAGTAAATTAAATCAATCCTAATATGTCATATTATCCTATAAAATTAGTTTAATTCATTAAAAGTTTTAAATTATATTTATTTTTGAGTATTTATAATATCAATTGTTTTAATTTTTCACTATTATGGTAATTACTGCATAATCATTGTGTCATAAATATATTAAATTATTTAATGTCAAAAAATTATAAATAAACTATATTTATGTATTAAATATTATTATCTTTCTAATGAATATTTACAATCGAATTTATCTTATGTATAACTCTATATTAAAAATGTTTTAATAAATAAACATTGATTTTAACTCTTTTAACTCTTCTTTGAATTAAATAATAATAAATGTCCTGATCTAATCCAAGTGGACCTAAATGATAATATTTTATTCCTAAGGTTGTTTTTGGTCGAGATACACTTTTCCAATAGAATTAGGACATGTGTTAGGGTAATATTAATATCATTTTTACCCTTAATTACCCTATTTACTTTTAACCGTGGTAAATAAAAGTAAAAGTTATTATTCACCAAAAATTATTTTCATCTCATTAAACCACATTTTACTTCTTGATATTAACCGTGTCTCTCGGATTTTCAAAATTCCATTTACAGAAGCGGTAAAATTAAGTTTTATGAAAAATTCAGTTTTTTTAAATACCACTTTATAGTTTCATTATTCATCAAAAATTGATGTTTTTCAGAACAATGCCAAAATTTCACCCTAATCTATAATTGATATTCCAAATTCAAAAATTATGTCTATTTTAAAAAATTATAAACATATAAGTTGCATTAATTAATTTTATAATTAATTCCCACTGTCACAATAAATAGTGTGTTTTTAAGAAACAATATATATCAAAAGATTGACAATTGTTTAGGTCCAATTTCAAAGTGAAATTAATTCTACTGAACACCATTGGATAAAATGGTAAAAATATATTCTAATTATACTTTAAAACCACTCAATAATATCATTTAACATTAAAAATTATTTTTATTTAAAATGTTGTTTTTAATTAAAATTTAGTAATATTCACTATTCATCAAAATATAAGTGTTATCGGAAAAGTTCCAAAATTTCACCCTAGGATAAATTCGATATTCCGAATCCAAAAATGAAGTCCATTTTGAGAGATAGAATTTATAAAATTTCAAAAAGTAGGTATTACTATTCATAATGGCTAGTTTTATTGGTTGTGGTGTGTTAGAATCTCGAAGTTGCGTACAATGCACGCCATTGCATTATTCGAAGGGAAACATACCGTGGAAGCTTGGGGTGTTACATTCTCCCCTCCTTCAAAAAATTGCGTCCTAACAATTTTTAAAATTGTTCTTGGGAATATAATGGAAATTCCCACATCGGAAAAAGAGTCAATAAAACTTTAACTTTAAAATAAAGAAAGAGAGGTATAAAGGTCAACCAATATAACCCATACTCGGATTCCATGTAGGAAAACATGGATATTGATGATAAACTAAGTTTCAAGTTCTGATGGAGAGGGATAGAAATCATGATCAGGAGAAAGTTAACAATAAGAAAACCAAAAACTTGTGTTGGTACAAACGGCCATTAGTCTCCTACTAGGAAAGTAAACGGACAACATTTTTTTGTTTTAAGTTACATTACATAAGGATGAAGAGTTGATATTGACTAAGAATATAAAGATATGTAATTAAATTTTAAGTAGAGTTTCATTATTTAATAAATTTCCACCACTAACTCATTATTTTTAAATGATGAGTATTCAATAAGACTTGGTCACACTGGAAGAGCTAGAATAAACTTCTATAGAATCACATGATCCATGCAGGATGAACTATATATTTACATTGTCTTTAGAGATTAACAAAACCAAAATGGTTAGTATAAGATCTAATGATCCCCCAAAAGTATATCCCTTGAGAGAAATAAACACTAATCTTAGTTTCCAAAATTAAACCAACAATACCCCAAAGTTAAATAAATACCATTCGATAATCAATTGTCCTTAAAATCCTTTAATATAATCAAAACTAATATTGAAAACCAAAACTTATTAAGAATGTAGTCTTCCACGTTAAATTGTATATTCAAATGACATTAATTACTCTTAAAGTCACGTACTTAAAAGTAATTAACCTATACATTTCCATAAATAACCCAAATCATTATAAATCCACAATAAAAACATAGATAAAAATCCACCATTACTCCTCAAATGAAATCCCATACTACTCTATTTTCCTTTGGCATATAGTGTTTTCAACAAAGCGAACAACTTCCAAAATAACATTTATCACTTAATCACCAAATCATTTTCCTATACTAAGGGTATTCATTTGATAAGACATAAGATCCCAAATCAAATTATTATTGATCAATAAAATCATTTAACTAAAAATAATAGTCAAACTAACCAGGGACTTTACGTAGTCCAGTGGTAGGCGATAAATCCCAATCGCACTTTGGTTGTGGGTTCGATTCCCATAGCTTTGTCTGACGCGACTGGTTGTCACACGGTCTACGTGTTGTCCTTTTTCAAAAACTATATTTTATAACATTACCAAAATGAGATAAATTCTTCAAAATAACCATAACATAATTTAACCACAAATGTTATCTCATACCTTGCATTTTAATCCCAAATTATAATAACTTATAATTTCCTCAAACCCAATGATCATATAAAACCAAATGGTTATTCATAACTATATCCACAAGAGAAAAGATAATTATTCCTCAAATATCATTATCACATGGAAAACTGTTGGGTTACAAATACAAGAGAAAATTATTCCAAAGCAAACCCATCAATAAGGAGCACTAACACTTTTTAAACATTTCTCCAACCATTTATTTCCACATAGCTTCTTCTTTGACCACGAAAATATCCTATAGAATAGGGCATTCACTCGGGTAATGTTCTGGTCCCCTACATTTATGGAAAATGACTGTAAAATGGATTCTTGGGACCATTTTTATATTCTTCCATAGTACTCTTCATTTTTCTTCGGCAATTCTTCACTTTATGTCCTTCCTTCCCGCACGTAAAGAATTTCTTTGTCCTAGTGAGACACTTTCCTGGGTGTCTCCTTCCATATTTCCTGCATGATGGAAATTGAGGATTCCTTTCTCCATGGTCTCCACTACTGGAGCTCTTATCATTCATCACCTTTCTTTTCTTTATTGAGTCCGGGAATTGGTTAATATATATATTGTTGATCATATTTTTGGAAAATTGATTTGGCATAAAGACGATATCTTTTACGGCTATCAACATTCCATTTTTTGCTCATTTCCACCACCATTCCCACCTTGTACATCATTCTCAAAGTCACTATCACTTCCTTGGAATCCATCCATTGACTAAAACTAGAAAGCATTATGTGAGTAATAGTAGTCATATAATCATTTAGAGATTAACATGTCACCATATTATCAATTTGAAACACATTAGGATTAACCAAGGTCATTTAATCTCATCTTATATATATAATACTTTAAATTGGTTTGTAATGAAAATGTAAATTATCCTAAGAATATCCCCCGGGAGTGTCGTAACCAAGAGTGCAGCAAGGCCCGTTGTCGTGCACCAGTTCTCGTTTGAGTCTAGCTCAAAGCAGTGTTTTCGGGTTTTACCCCTAGGTACAATTGTACTAGAGCCGCCTCTACCTGCTCGTATCCAGACAGGGATGTATTGCTCGGAAAACTCACAAAATCTCTACAATACCAAAATTCTAGGAAGTTCTTCTATACTAATTCTCAAAGTTCATCTTAGGTCTATGTTCTCTAATCAGAGTTTATCTAAATCTAGCTTCCAAGTTTTGTACTAAACTTCCTCTGATACCAACTGTAACGCCCCAACCCTAGATAACCAGAGTCAGTGCATTATTACATAACATTGGCAAGATCACAAAGGATCAAGTCTCTAAAGACCGATTAGTTTAGTAGTCTTGGAAACACTAGATATATTCATAAGTCTTACATTACATCATAAGGTAAAAAAAACTACAACAACATCTTGTCTTCATATCCCCTCTTACTATCCCTGCTAGTCATTCATAAATTACTTCTTCACAATCCTGGAAAAAATAAAACATTGAAAGGGGTGAGCTCAGATGCTCAGTAAGGATAACATTATAGCAGAAGCTTTCATAGATAAGCATAAACACATAAGGCAGTTTATAACTAAAACGAAAGCCTTTTAAACTTGTACTTCAGCATAAAATGGAAAAGATAAAATAAAATAACGCCATTTACTTACTCACATGGATATTTTACTAGTCGAATGATCACATGAAATATCAATAACCACTTTTATAATGATGGAATGCATAATGCCAGACTATCATAACCACATAACCAAGGCCTCGTTCCAAGACTAAAAATAAGATTTTGCCAAGGCCTTGTGCCAAGACACTAGTTTGTCTCATGAGACCTACCGATGCATCGAGGAGCTATAGCGGGCTCCACCTATCACTTACTAAGTCCAATGCATTCCTCATATGAAAAGTTTTAAACATAACATAAACATTCGTATTAAAACTAGCATACGAAATGTCAATACTTTATCCACAAACCATGAATGGTATAAAAATAGCACATCCAAAGTCAAAAATAACGCATTCGATACAATATGGAAGATTGTATTGTATCATAATAACCTCAATCTAGAATGATAAAGGATTATTGACATAGATGAAAATAATCATCAAAACTATTAGAGAGAAATATCCCCCCTTTTCTTGAAAGCATTTAAAAGTCACACTATTTTTCAAGAAGTCGTTAAAAATATATTTTTGAATAAAAGTTTCCCATACCACTTTGAAACTTTTAAAAGGAATTTTTATTTGGAAACTTTAATGTCTATATAAATAAATCCTCAAAACCATTTTTAAAACATGGACATTAATGAGAAAGATTTAGAATAATCAATCTTTAAAACACTTAAAAATGTATTTTAGTTAGAGTTTCTAACCAAAATAGAGACACTTGAATACAAATAATTAAGGTAATAAAAACTTTCTAATATCATGAGAATAAAGGTATTCATGATATAATATGTCAAAGTACATTATATACACCACATAAAAGTGATTTGGTGTATAACAACAAAGAAGTCTCAATGGAATGTAAATTGAGATGAAATCTATCATAAAGGTCATATCCTTAGGTTAAGGATAAATCAATGACAAAATTATGTGTGAAAAATATAAATACACTAAATTTTTTTGGATATTTAGTGTAAAACAATCAAGGGACATTCACACATATTCTAGTAAAAACAACACCAATGATTTGGATGTTTATCTCAACAAATCGATATTGAGTAAAAATTACTCTTATCAAGTTCATACCGATGACTTGAGAATTTATCAATGGATTGATTATGTGTATAAAAGTATATCCACAGAAATGGGAGTGGAAATTATGATATAATCAAATGAATAGTGATTCCACACATAATCTTGGAGTAAAATAATCAATGAAGTATGCGTAAAGTTGAATGAGTGGAAATTGAAATTTCAAATTCCCTTATTGATTTTGTAACATACAAAACATACACCCTTGAAAGAAGGATCATACAATGATTATGTAAATATACATGAATTAAAGTATATTACACAATGAATACAAACATGGGCAGTACACACACAACATGTAATAAATAAGTGGTGAACAATGGAATTCTCACGGAATTAAGAGTGAGATAAGAAACCCCTTACCTTGTACTTTTGCTTGGTTGGGGGTAGTTTAAACTACTGTATAATGTTTAAATAATTTTTATTAAATTATTAATGAATCATATACATTAATATGATATCATATATGATCTTTTACATTTCTTTGTTAATAATATCTTAGAATTATCGTCGTTTCGGGTGTTAACTTACTAGTTTTCTTTTATATGTTTTGTTATGTAAGACATGTTTTTCACGGATAGGTTGTATCTTATTCATATCCATAATTATATCATGTCCTTAAAAATTATTTTTAAATCATCAAATGATAATTATACTTGAATGGATACTATAGAGAATGAATCTCATCGCGTTCGTGGAGACGGTAGTCCGTACGTACGCACAAGCGACAATATCATTCTTTTGATATTAAAATAATATATAATTGGATGGTATATCATATATAAATAATCATTATCATGTTATATTTATTATTTTCATGAGTTACACATCATTATTATACCCACCCAAATAATAATATATTGAATAACAATTACACCACGACGTGGAGACGGTAAGCCGTACGTACGCACGTATGGTGACATGTTATTCAAAGGGTGGATAGAATACTGAATATGGTTGTACCATATTTATAATAACATAACAGTATATATAATATACTGGATTTATTATTTTATATTGGTAATAACAAAGAAAGAAGAAGTGGAAGAAGAAAGGAACTTGAAAAGGGGTGGTGAAAACATTACCTCTTCTTCGGGTTCTTCCTTTTGATTTGATCAAAAGTGCTGCTTAGGTTGGCTTTCTGATCAAACTAAGGCCTATAGGTTGTAGTGAGGGAAGTTGAGAGAGTATTTTTTCAGGTTTTTGCCGAACCAAAAGGCTTTGAAGGTGTGAAAAAATGAGAAGGAGGAGAGCCCTTTTATAAGAGGGGTGAGGGGCACCTTTGGAAAAGATAGAAATATTAATTTATAATAAATTCATATTCGGTTTATAATGGCTCAAAAGTTGGCTATTAAAGGGTTAAGGTGGGGATAGGTCCAAAATCATTCAACCAATAGAATTTATACAGGTTTGGATTACTATATTAACCTTATCTTTTAGTTTTAACTCTTAGTTAATTAGTTTGACATTTACCATGTCACTTTGTATTTTTATATTATATAGTTAATAAAATTACTATATACATCCAAGAGACCCCCAAGTGGTCCATTAATGATACACCTATCATTATATAAGTCTCTTGGCCGAGCCTTAGATTTTTAAAAATTTAATATTAATTAATAATATAATATTTTTTTTAAAAACTCTTTTTATGTCAATTTTGACACTATTTAATAGTTGATTTTTTTGAAACTCATAACAGAATGATTACTTCAAAAAAAGTCAATTAAATAAATCCTAATATGTCATATTATCCTAGAAAATTAGTTTACTTCATTAAAAGTCTTAAATTATATTTATTTGGGTATTTATAGTATCAATTATTTTAATTTTTCACTATTATGGTAATTACTACATCATCATTGTGTCATAAATATATTAAATTATTTAAAGTCTAAAAATTATAAATAAAATATAATTATGTATGAAATATTATTATATTTCTAATAAATATTTACAATCGAATTTATCTTATGTATAACCCTATATTAAAAATGTTTTAGTAAATAAACATTGATTTTAACTCTTTTAACTCTTCTTTGAATTAAATAATAATAAATGTCCTAATCTAATCCAAGTGGACCTAAATAATAATATTTTATTCCTAAGGTTGCTTTTGGTCGAGATACACTTGTCCAATAGAATTAGTACATGTGTTAGGGTAATATTAATATCATTTTTACCCTTAATTACCCTATTTACTTTTAACCGTGGTAAATAAAAGTAAAAAGTTACTATTCACCAAAAATTATTTTCATCTCATTGAACCACATTTTACTTCTTGATATTAACCGTGTCTCTCGGATTTTCTAAATTCCATTCACAGAAGCGGTAAAATTATGTTTTATGAAAAATTCAGTTTTTTTAAATACCACTTAGTAGTTTCACTATTCATCAAAAATTGAAGTTTTTCAGAACAAAGCCAAAATTTCACCCTAAGATATAATTGATATTCTGAATTCAAAAATGATGTATATTTTAAAAAATTCTAAACATATAAGTTTCATTAATAAATTTTATAATTAATTCCCACTGTCACAATAAATAGCGTGTTTTTAAGAAACAATATATATGAAAAGATTGACAATTGTTTAGGTCTAATTTCAAAGTGAAATTAATTCTAACAAACACCATTGGATAAAATGGTAAAAATATATTCTAATTATACTTTAAAACCACTCAATAATATAATTTATCATTATAAATTATTTTGATTTAAAAAGTTGTTTTTAATTAAAATTTAGTAATATTCACTATTCATCAAAATAAAAGTGTTATCCGAAAAGTTCCAAAATTTCACCCTAGGATAAATTCGATATTCCGAATCCAAAAATGAAGTCCATTTTGAGAGATAGAATTTATAAAATTTCAAAAATTAGGTATTACAATTCATAACGGCTAGTTTTATTGGTTGTGGTGTGTTAGAATCTCGAAGTTACGTACAATGCACGCCATTACATTATTCGAAGGGAAACGTACCGTGGAAGCTTGGGGTGTTACATAAATATATAGTGGCATATATGAAAAATAACTTTAAAAGTGAAATTGAATATTTCTTCAAAAATAGTGTATAATGTTTTTTTCCTTTGATATATTTAAGAAAATATTTAATATTAATAAAAAAATATTTATTTTTAAAATAAAAATGGAAAATAGAAACAGAATCTAAAAATTAAATAATAGTCATGATGGTGAGTAAATTCTTTCATGAGGTACATGTTAAAACAATAAAACATTTCACAGTTTTCATAAAATTTATAAAATTATCCCATTCTAAAAAAGATAAAATGATTCCTTTTAACACATTTAAAATTAAGTAAATATGGTTTAAATGAAATTAAATAATCAATTGATCATATGATAGATCATTTTAGAAAATATTTTAAGTAATATAGACATAGAAGAAAAATTTTATGAACTAAAGAGGAAATAAGATCAGTTTTTCTTCAAAACATTTTCTTGATCATTTTAAGTTCAAAAGAGATAAAATTGTAATAATACTTGAAAATAAAATGAATAAATAATGTATAAAAAAATATATGGGTTTTAGGGGATACTATCTATCTAATTTACCCAAATGGAAATTTAAAATAGAAAATTCCAAAAATAAATGAGATTATAATATAAATCCTTACCTCAAGTCTCATCTTTCTTCATACACATTCAAAACTCATATATAATGAATATAGAAATTTATTATAAATATATTATATAACCAAATATATATATATTACTATATATCATTCAATTATAATTTTTCATTTTCCCTTTTTATTAATAATTCTCTGCTAAAATTTGTTTTTTGGTGAAAATGGGTATGCTTTCCATGCATGTTTCTGTTAGATGGTTTCATTTATTATACCTTCATATGGTTTCATTGTATATAGAGTATAATTAATATCACAAATATCATAATAATTCATTATATTAAATTTCATAACCATTAATAAAAATTGAAGATGGAAAATAAATTGAATCACTTCGTAGAGATGGAAATCATTATATATGCATAAGTGGTGTTTTCACTTTTCAGTGGATGAAATGAAAGAAATATAAATAATAATTAATCTTTAAATAATAATAATTATATCATATATGTTATATATATTCATTAAATCTATCCTTATGACCATTCATGTAAAAATTAAATGAAAAAAATTGTATCGCTTCATCAAGGTGGTAGTCCTCACGTATGCATAAGCGACGTTATCATTTTCCAAAAAATGTGAAGGAGATTGAAAATAAATATAAAATGAACATAAAAAAATATAATTATGTTATATATACTAATTAAATAATTTTAATATGTACAAAAACATTTTTATTAGGTTTATTAAGAATGATACATGAAAGACATTGGTAAGAACATATACTTCTTATCCACGTATCCTCCTTTGAGAAGCACCTTAAGGCTGGTTGGATGGGTATTTTGGGAAGACCAAAATATCAAGGTCATGTATAATGATTTTTTAAGGGTATTTTTTAATATATTTTTATAGATAATGGTACAAAGTTATATGTATTGTAGAGGAGAGGACCATTTATATTTGAGGGGAGTGGTACACTTTTAATTATTAAGAATATTAAAATATAATAAAGTCACTATCATGGGAATGTGGATCTAAATTGGATAATTTTTTAAGATATGATGATATAGGATTTAAATAAATTTATAAAATAGGTTTTATACAAGTTTTTAAGTTATTTTAACCTTTATTTTTTTAGTTTAACACCTCGTTAATCAATTTAACCTTTACCATAGAAATTAATTTTTACCTCAATTACAATTCATAATGACCAAAAATGAAAGTACCCTAATTAAAAAAATAATTACTCAAAAAAAGATACCATTTTATTAAATTTAATTTATATAATTTATAAAGATTCATTTTAAAATAATTATACAAAATCCAATGAAATCCATTTTTAGACAAATTCATTTTTAAAGATATAACTGAATCTATTATCATTATTTACCTAGTAAAAATAATTAGATGTATGTTAAAATATTTGATTTAATAAGTAATATATAAATTTAATCAAAATTATTTATCAATAGAGATTAATTTAATTTAGCAATATTAAAGCAAAAAGGGTGTATAAAAATATTTTTTTCAAAAAAAACATCTCTTTTCTAATTTGAAATGCCATTATTTTCATTTCCAACCAATTGATAATCAATGAATTTATTTTATTCATTTGTACAAAAAATTATAATCTTAATAATGCAAATTAAATTTTAAATAAGATAAATTAATCTTTAAATAAATCCTTCATGATAATAATAATTCTTAAAAAATATTTGAAAATAATTCTTTAGGATCAATAGTATATCATAAGTGAATTAGAAATTATTTTTTGACAATTATATTTAATTTAAATACTATATAATGATCTTACTTTTATCATGTATTATATATATAATTTTATTTTTTCATTTATAGGAAATTATCATACACTTTAAATTTAACAAATATAATTATATCACAAAATATTAGGTGTTATATTTAAATGGAAATTTCTTATCATTTTCTAAATAAAATAGATTTGAATTTTTACCAAAAGTGTGAAAACAATTTTTTTAACGTTTACTGAATGAAATTATTTTACCATCATCAAAACTACTCATTTATTTGAAGATTAATTTAAAACATTTCATTATTAATTTCATAGAAGTATATTTTCTTAATATTTTGGATATTTTTATTCAAAATATTATAAAAATAAAATGATATTTTTCTCATGTTTTCAAATAAAAGTTTGGATATATTTATAAAGGTATTTTTTCTATTTCAACATTCATTAGTGATTCTAATACTTTACTAGGGATATACTCTAATGATATGATCCATATTATTTTTATAGATGGCTTATATTTATGTTGTTCTAGTAATTGACTAGGGAAAATATTGACATTTTGTATGTTATTTTTTCATTATGAATTTTTATGTTGATTATGTATTATTTGTTTTTTATTTATTTCATATGATGAATTCATTAGTCAATTTAAGTGATGTATGGGGCCTTCTATAACCCCTCAATGCATCTTTAGATCAGATTAGACAAATTAGATTTTTTATTAGGTTTATGCCTTACCATTTATTTATGTTGTCTTGGCATGAGGCCTTAATGGTAAGAATATGATGTTTGGAATTATGATTTACAACATTATGAAATCATTTGTTATTACCCATATGCTTATTTATGTTGTCCATGGAAATATTTAATAATTATCTGATTGATGGGTTTTTATTGGGATCTATTGATTTTATATGTAAAGAAAATGACTTTATGATTTAAAGAAAATATTATATTCTTTTATTAGTGAAAATATATTTTTTAAGGAATTTTTTTCATGGTTTACACTGCAATATCAAAATTCATTTATATTTATATCCATTAATAAAAAAATTGAAACAAACTAACCCCAATAGCCTGGAACGGGTGCCTTCTTTATTTCATTAGCATAATAAACAAGGAATTTCATCCTAAAGGACTAAAGAGTTTAGTATTATTGGTAAACTAAATACATACATGATTCAAAAATTACATTTGAATACACAAATTACCACATAATTTTCTTTTAGAATATAAATATTCACTCAAAAATATTTGTTCATATATTTTATAGTAGACTTCATGGATTCATCTTAAAGGGAAAAAAATAAGGGTGAGCTCGAATTCTCAATAAGGGTTAAGTACAGAAGAAACTGTCATTAATTAATTAGAATAAACAACATGTAAAGTGAAGTAACTAAACACATGTTCAATTTAAATTATTGTCCCTAGAAAAAATAAATATGTAAAGGTATATAAATGAAAACACATAACATTTAATCAATCACTTTTATATTATGACTGGATAAGGAATAATCAATATGGAAATTTAAATAACTAAAAAACATTAAATTTAATCAATAATCTGAGAATAAAATGATTCTAGGGATAATATCATTGTAAAAGTCTCATGGATAATAATAAATGAATTTTTAATTAAGTAAATTCTTTATTATTGTACTTCATGTATCCTAGGAATATGATACCTCTACTGTCAATATATATCCTCAAGATATTTGAATAATTATGGTAGAAAATAATTTAATTGAGTATAAACAACTTATTCATCCCATAAGACTATTGATGCATCAAGGGTCTATTTATAATCAGGCCTCACCCATGTCTTTCATGTCCAAAGCATTCCTCATACATAGAATAATTAATTTAGTTCATAAACAATGTTCCTTAAATAAAATAATCATAATGAGTAAAGAATAAAAATTTATCAATATTTCCCTAGATAAACAAATTAATTTCAATATAGGACACTCTCTATAGAAATGAAATGTTGTTTAAACAATAAACATATATACGATAAATAATATGGATATTTAGGGGAAATTCAATGTCCATGATCATAGGAAAGTGAAAATTTCAAGGGAAATTTATTGACTACAAAAATGAATCAAGGAAGTGAATCTCAATACTATCCTTGAAAAAAATTATAATAAACCATCCATATGGAGAATAAGGATGATAACATCACAACATATCCCCATTGTAGTATATTTAAAATAAAGGGTTGTTGTCATTGATGAATAAAAATACCATAAAAAGATATTTACAAACATTCTTGAGGAAAATATTCTATTAATTTTGAAAATAATGTAAAGCCTAATTTTTTTTAAAATCTATTTCTTTGAAAATCACTTTTAAAAACTATGAAATTCTAGAATATTAGGTAAAAATCATCTTTAAAAATATCCTTACAAACTTAGAAAGGAAGATTCAATGAAATAATGTTCATGTTAACTGTTAATTTCATATATTTTATACAAATACATTCCTCATATATAAGAAATTTAAAATTTATATTTTGTTTTTTCTATACATGATATAAGAAAAAATCCAATTTTACACATAAAACACATGTTTTTTTAAATAAAAGGCAGTTTTGATGCCTTTTAATGAAACACTTATTTTAAATATATTTTTTTGAAAATTTTATATATTATATTTGAAAAAAATAAATTTTATATTTTAAATTAGAATATAAAAATCTAATTCTTTTTATTGTTTGGTATGTTTCTAATAAGTTTCATGTTTTGATGAATAGTTAAAAAACTAAATTTTAATAGAAAACAAATTTTTCATCTAAATAATATTAAAGTGAAATATTATATTTTTGACCTGTTTTAAATTATAATTAGATTAATATTTTATCATTTATTACAATTAAACTCTTTATAATAAATTTAACATTAAATTTGGATATAAAAATATTTAAATCTTTTGGATGTTTTCACTTTAAAAACTCATTTTCTCGATTCATCAATGGGGTTAATTTATATTTAATTTATAAAAATTATGTAAATTTAATTTGTAAAAATAGATTCTATATTTTTAATCATAAGTTCAAAATTCAGTAAATATTTTCCTTTTAATTTTTTTACAACATTAATAATAACTTTAGTAATATTTTTTATTACCACAATTAAGGGTAAATCTTGTAATTAAGGGTAAAAATAATATTATAAATATTAAAAAATTACCCTAACACTTGTCTTTATTTTATTAGATGATTTATATTTGACTAAAATAGTCCTTCAAACAATTTTATGTCCTCTTGGAGCCACTTGGATTACTTTAAGTCATTTATATTGTCTTATTCAAGGAAAAGTCAACATTGTCATATTCTTGTTTTTAATAAATAAAATAGTTTTATTATGGATTCATATAGAGGATATGTTAGACTAAAAATACTATTTTGCAATATAAATATTTATATTCATCATGTTAATTTATCTTTAATTTTTTGGAAATAAATAATTACCTTAATTTCTTACGCGATAATGATAAAGTAACTGTTTAATTAATGGAAATATCAAATAATTGATATTTAAAATATTAAAATAAATATAATTTGATATAATTAATATCATTGATGAATTTTATAGAATACTTGGACATTTTATTTATAATTTAAAATATTTTTTTCGAATATGTCATATAGTTGTGATATTTTTAAAAAGTCATGTAATGAATAGTGTAAAAATTGAAATTAATGATAATTTAAAATATAAAATATTTTATTAAATTATATAAAATTAATAAAAAATATTAAACTCATTAAAATTATTCATATAAGTCTCAAAATATAACAATTTATTCATTTATTTGTCTTTTTTCATTTTATTTAAATTATATTAACCCTCAAAATTTAAATTAAGTGATATCATGGTAAGAATGAATAAGGTAAATAAGGGTAAAAGAAGATAAGGATTAAAAATTAATAAAAACCTATCTAATTTCCATTGGATGATTTTATTTTGACCCATAATAATTATATATTCAAAATAAATAAGTTTGGATACATTTATAATATTAAATTAATTTGAAGAATTCCATGAGTGACCCTCCCCACTCCTATTAAAGTAAACTCATTATTCACTTTTATTAACACCTAAAAACCTGTTTAGTTTATACAATATCTACCCAAATCCCTTACTATAATATGTCCCCACATTCTAGAGGCCTTATTTATGTAATAACACAATTTTTAGATGTTTTAAGGTGTTGATTGAATGAGATTATTCGAATAAGAGGTAACCTTTTTAATTAAGTGTTTCTATTTTGTTTCTTCTTCCATATCATTAAAATATTCTTCAAACATGATGAAATAATAACTCCAGTATACTCAATATAATGATATGTTATTATTTTAATATCATCACCTCAATCCATCATCAATTCCATGAAAATGGGAAAGAATTAGTATTTCGTGTGTACGGTGGACCAACACCACACGAATCGATACAATTAATTTTCCATCATCGCCTCTCGAGACTAGTTAATATTACATAATTAATGTTTATATATGATATTCACATAATATTTATCATTATTAGAATATAATATATTATTTACATTATTTCATTTCAATGCATGGAAAAACTACAATGTTGTTCATGCGTACCTAAGAACTATCGCCTCCATGAAGTGATATGATTATTTTTTCCTCACAAAATCACATGAATGATATATATATATATATAAGTATATTTAAAATATTAATATTATATTAATTATATTATTATCATTCTATAAATATAACATAATATTTACCTCCTTTTAATAATGATCATTAAAAAAATGGAAAGGTTACTCATGTGTACGTATAGTTTATCTTCTTCATGATTGTAACATAGTTCATTTTTCAAATCCATATATAGTTGATGAATTTAAAAGTATAATTGATTTATAAAATTTATTATTATTTCATTAATACTATTATATATATGATTGATTAATGACAACTTTTGACTATAGAAATCATACTAAATGTCATTTTGGACCCATAAACTGAATATTATCAAAACATACATTGTGAAATTAAATAATTAATTAATATTCATAACATTATAATAAGTGATATAAAAGGAAAAATAAAAATAAAAAAATTTCTAGATAACATAAATAATTACATAAGTTTATTATTCCGAAAATAAAAGGACATGCGTGATGAATCAGACTCGGGTTAAGGAACTTCATCTCAATCTCATTTCAATGAGGAATATCTTGTTATTATACACACACATTATTTTATGAGCTGTATATATATCCTCATTGATATATAATTTCATGAATTTATTTATTATCATGTTATTTATTGTTTTCTTAAAAAAAATTTCCATGGAGATTATGATTTAAATGTTCAAAGTGGTATGAGACACTTATAATGTCAAAATATTTAATAAAAAAATATTTTTATCCATTCTTGATATTATATTACATATTTATTTATATGGATATAAAATTATTATAAAGTACCTTTTATGTATATTTTTAATTTTGTTTAAAGGTGTTTAAAAAGAATATTTTTACATTTTTTATATGTAATGTTTAGACAAATGACAAATGGAATGTTTTATTCTTAATGTACTTGATGATAATTAATTTTCTGTCGTTGTGAATATTATTTTATTTATAGATTACTTTCAAAGATTACATGTTTTATTAAAATAAAATCCTTATTTTCCTTTTTGTTATTTTGAAATTGAAAATTGGATTTTAAAATAAAAGTGTATTCTTATTCAAAAGTGTTTTTCATATGGTATTAAAATAGTTTTTAAAAGGATTTTATTATTAAAGTGTTTTATTAATATTTTACATGAGAATTATAGGAAACGGTTGACCCATATATAGCTTATACATGGGGTTTCCTAGATAGCATCGGGTAATCCCTATATAGTTTAACATGGGGTGGGCTAGATAACATCGGGAAAGCTTGTTACAGCTTAACATGGGGTGGCCTAGATAGCACCAAGTAAGCTCATTATATCTTAACATGGGCTATCACTAATAGTTCTGATTAATCCTATAATATCATATTTATAAGTCATCCATATTTTTATTCTGATTGAAAGGGTTTTAAAAGGGTTTTTATGTATATGATTCTCAAAGTCACCTAAAATTCTTTTAATTGCATGCTATGGGTTTTAATTATTTTATTTGAATAAAATGTGTGTTTTTTTGTCATGTAAAAATATTTTTTTTATTATTAAAGAATATTTAAGATAAAATGTAAAATTTATATGAGTTTTTAGTTTTTTATGGAACTAACATTTTTCTTTCTTTTTTATGTCTTCTACTGAGATTTTTGTGCTCATCCCAAGTTTTAAGAAAAATCACAGGTATTAAGATTGGTTTGGAAAAATAATATGTCATGATGAAATTATTTAATACGTTCCTTGAAAATAAATAATGTTTTTTATAGGGTTTCATTTTGTGTAAATAGTGGATACTGAGTATAATTTTCCACTTTTAATGTTTGGTTTTAAAATATAAGAATATTTCTAAATAATCTAAAGCTATATACCTAAAATATATTTGGGAAAAAATGTTATTTTTATTTTTAAAATAACTAGAATAATTTATTTTTAGGTCTAGGTACTTATATTTGGTATCAGAGACAAGTTTAGACAACTTTATAGATTATGATGTTTTATTAAGAGTTAGGGATATCATCCTGAGTAAATAATTTTGTGTTTTATTATAAGTTAAATGTCTAAGAAATCCATTTTGAGGCTTTAAGTTATGAAATTTAAAGTTTATTAACATTATTTTTAGAGACATTAATTTTTATTTAATTATAGTTTATTAATTTTTGGGATTTAAAATGAAAGGAATGGGATAAAATTTAAGTTTAAAACATGTTACAGTTATTTTTTAGGAATTTATAATATTTTGGTAATTTTATAATAATTATTTTGTTTTAGAAAAAGGACAACCAATAGGATGGGTTCAACCTTTCATGTCTTGTAAATTCGTGGGAATCATACCCACAACCGAAGAGTGACAAGGGTGCATCACCTACCACTAGACTACATGAAGTCCTGGTTGGTATGAATTTTATTTAGTTAAATTATTTTTAGGATGAATAATAAGTTGATCTTGGAAATATATATTTTATTGAATAGATAATAATAGGATTGGAAAGTGATTTAGTGATGAAGTGATTAATGTGATTTTAGAAGACATTCACTATTTTGGGAACCCTATATGATCAAGGTAAATAGAATACTATATAAATTTATTAGATTAATAAAGTTTGAATTATATTTTTTAAGCATATATGATTTTAAGTGAGGACATATGGGTATTTATGTAAATAGTTAGTGTATCTTGAAGATTAATAGGGAAATTACTATTTTTTATGAGACTTCAAGTTTAATCAATGTTATTTGGAGATAATTCATCAAATATATATTGGGAGATTATGTGATCAAATGCTTGTGAATTTTGGGTTTCAATATTATTCTCAAATATTTTTGATGAATTTTAATGATAGTTTTTTATTGAACTATCTGTGTTGATCTTTTGGTGTCACTTTTGAATGTCATCCTATAAAGTTTCATTATTTTTTTAGAATTAAATTATCTTATCCTAACCATTTTTGTTTGGTTTAATGTCTAAATATAGGAGAAATAAATTTTTAATATTTTTTGGATTATGTGATTCTATAAAAGTTTATTCTAGTGCTTTAGGTGTAAAAACTTCATCTTGAATACTCGTCATTTGAAGGAAAAGATGATTTTGGGGTGGAAATTGATTAAAGGATGAAACTAAAATTTTTAGGTAAGTATATTTCTTTATGATCTTAGTATATTAATTAAATTAATTCCTAAACTTTATGAATATTATCTTAAAATAAAAACATTCTTTGTTTTCTTTTCTTACTAAGAAACCAATGATCTTTTAACCCATCATAGATTTATGGTTTTGTGATTGTTAACTTTTCCATGACCATATTAATTATCACTCTCCATCAGAACATTATAGTTTTTTATCTTTAATGTCCATTTTTTCTATATGGAACATTATTATGTGTTATCTCAGGTGGCCTTCATACATCCCTTTCCTTATTTTAAAGTTTAAGTCTTATAAATCCTTTTTCAGATGTGGGATTTCAATAATAGTATTTTAAAAAGTCAAACTGTAGTTACCAATATATAACATAAAATTAGGATGAAGAAATTTCCAAAATGGTGGAGATTGTGACATCCCTTGTTTTTAAAATTAAACACTATGTTTGATAGTGTACATGATATTCCACATTGAGCTTAAGCAAACAAATAAATATAATTATTTAAATATTACCATTATAACCTAGCAGTTATATTGGAGGGTATGAATAGGATTAACTAAATTATGAAAATATTTTTTATATATTTATATATAATTAATTAATTTTATACTAATTAATTATAAATGAAATTAAACCCCATTTTTAAAATAAAAGGAAATGTTTTTCTAAAAAAATATTTAAATGTGCACGAGTGTGTTTTATACTAATATACAAACAAATAACTCTTGTTGGATAATATTAATGAAATATATATATATATATAATATTAAATATAATTTTTAAAACCCAACTTATATGTTTTGTATATATGATATAATAACAAATATAATTTTACACGTAAAAGAAGTATTTTTCAAAAAAGGCAGTTTTGACAGCTTTTGATGGTGTACATATAAATTCTATTTGAAAAAATTAACTTCTTATTTTAAGGAGGAATTTAAAAATTTTCTTTTGTTTAATTTTTTGTATTTTTCTTATAAGTTTCATCTTTTAATGAATAGTGAAAAAATATAGAAGTTTAATTGAAAACAACTTTTTCATCTAAATAGTTTATATTGTTAAATTTTATTTTTTTCAGTTTTAAATTATTATTAGATTAATATTTTATCATTTTATCTAACTAATGTAATTTTAATAAATTTCACATTGAATTTGGTTATAAAAACATTTTAATCTTTTGGAAGTTTTTACTTTGAAACCGTAATTTCTCAATCTCTCAACGTGATTACTTTTTAATAAATTTATAAAAGTTTTGGAAATGGAATTTAGAAAATTAGATTCAATATTTGGAATCAGAAGATTTCAAATTTTGAGAGTTCCCTTTTATTTTTTGACAATATGAATAGATACTTTAGTAATATTTTTTATTACAACGTTTAAGTGAAAATCACGTAATTAGAGGTAAAAATAATATTTTAAATATTATACTACTTCCCAAAAACTTGTACTAATATAATTATACGTGTTATTTTCAAAAAAAAATAATCCTTGGGCCGATTTTATGACCTATTGTATCCAATTGAATGAATTTAATTCATTTATAGTATTTTGTTCAATGAAAAGTAAACATTATCATACTTATGTTTTTAACAAGTAAAATATTTTTAATATGGGGTTATATAAAGTATATGTTCTAATATAAATATTATTTTGAAATATTATTTGCTTTTATTCTTCATGGTAGTTTAATTTTAATTTTTAGGAAAAAAATAATTACCTTAATGGCTTACACAATGATGATATAGTAATTATTTAATTGATGGAAATATAAAATAAATGATTTTAAAAATATTAAAATAAATATAATTTTATATAATTAATGTCATAAAAACATTCCTAGATTAATTTGAAATGTTATTAATGATTTAAAATAGTTTTTTTAAGATATCATGTAGTTGTGATAATTTTAAAAAGTTAATAAATGAATAGTGTAAAAATTGACATTAATGATAATTTAAAATAAATAATATTTTATTAAATGATATAAAATTCATAAAGATGTTAAATTTATAAAAAGAATTATTATAATTATAAAAATTTCATAAATATCTCATTTATTTGTTATTTGGAAAATTATTTCAATTATATTAACACTCAATGTATAAATTACATGATATCATAGTAATAATTAAAAAGATTAAATAAGGGTTAATAAATATAAGGATTAAAAAATAAAAACAAATAGAATTTTTATTATATACATGTTTTTAGACACATAATAATCTTATATTACAAATAAACCAGTTTTTTTGCATTAATAATATAAAATTAATTTATATTAATTTAATAATTTGAAAAATTCCATGAGTGCCCCTCACCTCCCCAATAAAAAGACACTCATTCGTCAATTTAATTAACACCTCAAAAACTATTTGTTTATGGAAGGATATTCCAAAATACCTTACTATAATCCATAAATACATTCTATAGGCCTTATTTTTTTGTATAATACCTTCCTTAGAGTAGTTAAGGTGTTAATCGAAGGAGATCATCTAAAGAAGACATATAATTTTAAATTAAGTGTTTCTATTTTATTTATTCTTCCACTTCCTTAAAATATTATTCAACCATGATGAAATAATAAATATAGTATCCTAAATATAATTATATGTTATTATGTTAATATCATTACCTAAATCCATCTCATATTCCATCAACTGGAAAAATAATAAATCATTCAAGAGTACGGCAGACTACTACCTCGCAAACCAAACAAATTTTTTTCCAATCTCACTCTCTCAAGAATGGTTAATATGGTGTAATTAATGTTTAAATATTATATTCCTTAAATATTTATCATTATGAAAAATATAATATATTATTTATGTTCTTACGTTTCCATGCACAGAAAAATGACAATGTCGTTCGTGCTTATATGAGAACTATCAACTCCACAAAGAGATATGATTAGTTTTTCATCACCATATTACATGGATGATATATATAATTATATTTAAAATATTAATATGAAATTAAAGGTATTATTATCAATATTTTTAAATAACAAAATATTTACATTCTTTTCATAATGATCATTGAAAAATAGAAATGTTACTCATGCGTATGTACGACTTTCTGTCTTCAGGATTGTAACATAGTTCATTTGTCATATTCATTGTAATTGATGGATTTTAAAGTATAATTGATGTATAAATGTTATTATTATTTCATGAATTATTTTCTAGATATGATTTATTAATGAAAACTTTTGACTATAGAAATCATACCAAATTCATTTTGGACCTGTTAACTGAATATCATCAAAACATCCCACGTGAACTTAATTAATTAATTAATTGTTATAACATTGTAATAATTAATATAAAAGGTGTAATAAATATGAATAAATTTATAAATAAACAAAATAATTAATATAATTTTATTATTCATAAAATTAAAGGACATACGTGATGAATCTCACTCAAGGTAAGAGAATTCATCCCAATATCCTTTTATTGGGGAATATCTTGATATTATATAACCATATTATTTTATGAGGTGTATATATATCCCTGTTGATATATTATATCATAAACTTATTTATTCTCATGTAATTTCATGTTTTTTAAATTTTATTTCTTCATTGGGATTATGATTTAAATTTTTAAATTTCTATGGGACACTTTGAATGTTAAAATATTTAATTAATTAATATTATTCACTATAATTGATATTATTTTACATATTTATTTATATGGAAATAAAATAATCATAATGGAAATTTTATGTCTATTTTTAATTCCATTCAAATTATTTGAAAATGAATATTTTTTCATGTTTTATATGAAATGTTTTGACAAACGATAAAAAGAATGTTCTATTCTTAACATACATGAAAACAATGTCTTTTCTACCATCATGACTATTATTTAATTTCTAGCTTCCTTTGAAAGCTTATATTTTTTATTAAAATAAAAAATTGTTCTTTTCATTTTTGGGTGTTTTGGAATTGAAAATGGGATGTTAAATGATAATGGTATTTTTATAAAAATATATTTTTTATATGGGATTAAATGAGTTTTTATAAGGTATTTATGTAGAAATTATTTTATTAATATGGTATATGATCATTATAAGAAATGAGTGAGAACGATACATTTTATAAATGGGGTTTCCAATATAGCATCGGGTAAAACCATTATAGATTAACATGGGGTGGACAAGATAGCACTAATAAAGCCCGTTATATCTTAAGATGGGGTGGTCTAGATATCGATGAGTTAGCTTATTATATCTTAACATGGGGTAGCCTATATAGAACCAAGTAATAATGTAATAACTTAATTAGAAGTTAGCCATATGGTTATTCTAATTAAAAGGGTTTAGAAAGGGTTTTTATGTATAGTATGCTCTTAGTCACCATAATATCTTTTAACATGCTATGGATTTTAAGGATTTTCTTTGTGTAAAAAGAGTGTTTTTTCAAGTGAAAATGTTTTATTTAATATTATCAAATTAATTTGAATATAACAGTAAAATTTATATGTTTCTTTATTTTTTATTAAACTAATGGTTTCTTTTCTTTTTATGTCATTTACCATGATTTTTTTGTTCATCCCATGATTTAAAATGTTTTTCACAAGTTATAAGATTGGTATGGACAAATAAGTTGTCATCGTGAATGTATTGAAGATGTATCTTGAAAAGAAAAATAATGTTTTATTTTAAAAAGTGTTTCATTTGGGGTAAAAAATGATACTTAGTATAAGTGTCTACTTTAAATTATTGGGTTTACTATGTAAGAGTTTTTTTAGTTCCCTAAAAATATATACCAAAAATATCTTTGGGAAAATAATGTTATTTCTAGTTTTAAATTAACAAGAATAAGTTATGTTTAAGGAAGTGGTCATAAAATATTCCTTTGAAAACATTTTTTTAATAAGAAAAATGGATAAAAAATTCTTTAAAAATAATTTTTAAAAGGTTAAAAAAATTTTGAAAACATTTTTAGAAAACAAGTTTTTAAAATAAAATAGATTTCTGACTGAAGATATATATGATGTCAGATTTTCTTAAAAACATTTTATCAATTATATAAGTACCAAAGAGTAAAAATAGTAATATTACATTGAAAACATAATTAATAACCATATTATAAGAAAATTAAATGGTTTTATTTATAAAATTATCAAATAATATTATTCAACTAATATTCAAGAATAAAAAATATTGATTATAATGAGATTTTGAAATAAACCCTTTTAATGATCATAACATCAAAGTGAGATTTAAAAAATAAATTGACTATGTGTATCAATTTTAAATCCACATAAAAATTTGGAAATTAAACATAAGATAATAAATATTAATAATACATTAATCTTACAATATTAATGATAACAAATAAGTAATATAAACCATTGAAAATAAATTGAGTTATGAAATTATTTACCACATGGAAATTTTTAACTCAAATACCCTTTGATGAAATAATTAAAATTAAAAATTAAAATACCTTGAATTTTGAATTAATCATTATATAACATGTCAAAATAGCATTATATACACCGTATAAATGAAATTAGGTGCATGACATTACAATAACCCTTAATAAAATAAACTTTTAATCAAATCCCTTACCTCGCACTTCCTTTTGGTTGAACATTGTTGGTCGGAGTAGAATACTCAAGAGGGGGGTGAATTGAGTATCTAAAAAAATTCTGTTTAAAAAGGTGTTATTAAAATGATTTCCCCTTAATGTTAAATATAGCACAGTTAATCAAAGTAATACGGTTATAAAGGTTTGACTGTTTAAAACACTTCTTAGAATATTGATTGTTTCTTAGTAATAATAATAGTTATTAATATTTATTTTTAAACTATTTTAATAAGACAAATAAAATATAACTTCTTTCTAAGATTAACTATCAAAGCAAGTTTAGTGATTCTGAATTATACAGTAGAGTAGTAAAATAGAGAAAAATAATGTAAGCAGCACAGCGGATATACTACAAGTGGTACAGTCTCAAGCTGAGACATGATCAACTCTACTTGGTGATCACCTGCCACCAAGAAGTTTATATAAATAAACATGATTCACACCTTGGATCGGGGTTAAACAACAGTACAAAAGACTGTCCAGGTCACACAAGGACCTATTCCACAGTTCTTCATGGGTATAAACTACCAAGCCACACAGGGACCTCTTCCACACTTATCTGTGGGTATACAAAAGAGTAAATGAGTGTTTGAGTATGGATATCTTGTATCCTTCAGTTTAATGCAATATATTGAGTGTGTTTATATACAGATACACACTCTGCTCGAAAATTAATAAAATGATACACAATAGAGAAGTAATGTTTATATAGGTTTAGAAATGCTCTAAGTGTTGATCTTTGTAGGTCTGGACTTCTGAAATAAGGCAGATGCAGAAATCAAGTCCTCATATGGAAAACAGAGTGTCGCAAGTTAGACAGATTTGGCTTCTGTTCTTCACAGTGTTTTATAGTGGTAAGATGTTCTCGGGATTCTAGTATGCTTCGTGTGTTCTTAAGCAGAATCAGGTTGCATGAGCCAATTCGCAAAAATGTATTTTGTTATAACGCTCATGCCCACCATCTTGTTCTTTTCTATCATGTTTTTTCCTACAATCTTTTCACTTCTTGTTTCTAGGCCGCACTACTCCTTTTATCTTGGATTGCATGTGTTGGAGATAATAGGTTTCATATATTCTACACCTCATACCTCGTACTGTCTGATTATATGTCTAAAAAGAAACATTAATTATGTCGGTGCAATAAAATCTTCAAATATGACCGTTAGAGATTAAATTTAAATATGACAAAATATATTAGGAAACGGTGTCACATTATGTCATGGAAATGGTGTCTCCTTCACATGGTGCCTGGATTGTTCATTGTGTCTTGTTCACAGTGTTTCATGGTCACGGTGTTTAGATGTCACATTGTCTTATTCATGGTGTCTCATAGTCACAGTGTCTGGATTTCACGATGTCTTGTTCATAGTGTCTGATTGTCATGGTGTCTGGATGTCACAGTGTCTTGTTCATGGTGTATGATGGTCACAGTGTCTGGATGTCACAGTGTCTTGTTCATGGTGCCTGATGGTCACAGTGTCTGGATGTCACGGTGTCTTGTTCACGGTGTCGGATTTACTTTTCCAGAAAGACATAACCAGTGGCAGACTCACTGTGTCTCAGACGTTTCAAAATAAATATATTTAGTCTTAAGCAATGATGATCATATAATGGATTAGACTGAATCATTTTTCAAAGAAGGTATTATAAAAGTAAATCAAGGATATTATAAATTATTAAACTGAATGTATATAAATTAAGATCTTGAATGGATATTCTTAAATCATGAGAATACTTAAACAATAATACACATGATTTACCATAATTTACATGATTTAACCAGGTTGAATAAGATTTTTGATCATTACAACATGATTAGTGCATGAGGAGTCTAAAAATTTCTCCCTTTTTTATGATCACAAATCATGTAGATATAAATTGTATATTTTATTGAACTATAGATATAGACATAAATGTCTAACATATAGAGATTTCTCCTCCTTTTGGGATTATCAAAAAGATGGAATAAGAGAAGTCATGGAAAGTGCACATTTTATTAAAGAAAATAAGATCCAGTACAAATAGAAAGAATAAAAACAAAAGCAACATAATTCCTATTAATAAGAAGTAATCACTATTATTCTTTAGGGTTTGGCCTTCTATTTTCCTTTAACAGCAGTAACATAAGAAGAATCCATAGGAGCAGAGGTCCAGGTAGAAGAAGGGAGTGAGGTGGTTAATAGAGAAGGTAAATAAAGGCCTTCAAAGACTGATGGAGCCAAAGTAGGAGTAGTAAAAGATCAAGGTAGGTTTTGATCAAGGATCATAGACCTTATCTGACTCAGATCTTGGCTAACATACATAGTAGCAGAGGCTAGGGAAGAGGAGAAGGTAGGCAATCTATGTCTTAGAGGTGCAGCCGCAGGATCAGTAATGGTTGTACTTTGTATATGAAGGTAAGGCCTCAAAATCTTAATGAAATCAGCAATGATCTCTCCACCATACTTCATGGCTTTCTCAAAATCATCATTGTTTTCCATAAACCTATCCAACAAGTGAGTGAACTCTGTGAGCTTTTGGACTTGATTATTCAAAGCTTGAGTAATAGGTGGAATCCGCATTTTTTCTAAAGATACATGAAACGATTATTCATGTCAGTCATGGAGAAGATTCTATTGAAGTAGAAATCCACTTTCTTGGAAATCTATTTTTGAGCATCATTAGAAATTTTAGAATGGATTTGGACCAGGTCTAGAACTCTGTCACTGTTATTGATAACTACAAAGAGAGGATCATTATTGAAGCCACTAAGAACAGTCTGAAGCTCTTATTTTACCACTGTTCTGAGTAAATAACTATCTAAAGATGGTTAAGATGATTTGTCAGAGTCTTTAGAATCATTGATAGTGGTGGTGAGAAATTTTAGTTGATTCAGCACTTTCTGAAGACACCCTGTATACTCATAAGTGAGTTTTTTTAGATTAACCACAAGATATCGCATTTCTTTCACAATATATTTGTTTCTTTCTGCAAACTTTTTAGCTAAGGAAGATAAATGTGGCTAAATCTAGAAGATAAAATTTTGTGGGGTTTGAGGAACAACAAGTTCCACGGGATGAGAAATAATCTCGAATCTCGAATGCATGTATTTCTTCATGTCTTCAATCATACCTCTTAGGGTTTTCACTTCATCACTAAGCAGTCTATTCTCAACTCTTACTTCCTGAATCTCATGAATCATTTTGGGTTGTATTTTCAAAATAACTTTCTACAACAATAATGATGCATCTTTCTCACTTATATGTTTCACAAGAGCAGGTTGGGAATTCATAACTTTTTCAACACCAAAAAAAAGGGTAGCACAAAATAGTTTTACGTCATCCTTACTCACAAAGGACAGTTGTTCTGATGAAGGTTCAAAAAAAGGGATTGATACAGGCTCATGTTTCTTCTATATTGCAATATTGGAGATAGATTTTAGTTGGAAAATAGTAGAAAGGTCAAGGACTTTTACTGAAACTTTCTGAGATTCATCCACATCATAGAAATTTGGGAACTTATACTGAGTTCTTATAGGGGTCAGATCAACTGGATTTGGTACTATGATAGATTCTAGATTTGGGGGTTTCTCCCCCTCAACAGTTGCATCCTTATCAGGACTGAGAGTCTTAAGATCTTGATCTAATTCCACAAACTCATCTTGTAGTTCTTCTCTCATTTCCTGCCTAGATAGCTGAAAAGCCTGCTCCAACCACTCCTCATCTGAAGGAATGACTTCGGGAATAGATTATTCCACTGGGAGTTCCTCAAGGTCATCTCCTTGCATATCAGGTAATTCTTCCTCTATAGGTTATTCTACATCAATATTCTCGGTTTCTTGGAATGTAGATTTTGTTTCAGCCTCGGGTTAAGCTTCCAGATTAACAACTTCTACAGATACAGGGACTTATTTTTCACTTACCACAAGAGGGATAGGAGTATTGTATTACTCAATAGAAATAGTTTCCCTAGGGGGCACAACAGCCTCTTCTTCCTCTTCAGCAGAATATTCAAAAGCCTCATCTGGTTCCAAACCAGGATCAAAAATATCTCTTGGTGTTGAGGGATGTTCCACAGGAGAGAATTTTTCATAAATTATATCATTATATTACACCCATGCCTTTTTTCAAGGATTCCAATTTATCTTCATCCTATTGATAGTGACTTTTTAAAGGTAGTACTCACAATCCTTTATAACTTCCTCATTAGGTCCAACCATACCTTTAGAAAGAAGCATGGTTGTGATAAGCCGAGAGTAAAATAGGGAGGTTGAATTGGATGTGGCTTTAATCAGTTCACATGTGGTGAATGATATATTTTACAAGGTTGATCTTATGACCATTTTTTATAAGGTGGATCAGAAAACCATCCTGATATTTCAAAATAGCAAAATAAAATTTTTCTTGGGCTAACCAGATTCTGAATAAACTTGAACAGAGGCCTTGATGTTCCATCTAGTTCAGTATCAATGGCTCTCCTCTTAGTGCCATTTCAGGTTAATGCTTTCAAAGCATCCTCCAGATCGAAGAATTCGGTTGAAGGTGGAGGTCCTCTCTGATAATCCTAATAGATGCCTTCATGAGGTGTCCCAGGGCATGCACCATATATCCTCGAAGAGAATGAGCATTTATGGTCATTTATCTAGATTCTTACGACATAACTATCACTAGAATCAAAAGAGAACTGTACATACTAAAAAAATTTAGCCACTAATTTAGGGTAGATTGGTCTATCTTCCTTATAAAACTACTCTAACCAACCTTGTTGTTGTAAAACATTCAAAACCAAAGACTTACTAGATAGAATCCACTTGAGGGAAACCTATTTCTCAGGTACTACAACTCGGTTTACTGGATTCGGATTTAGAGGTTTTTCAGGTGATAGATTAGGTGTAATATTCATCTTCTTTGAGATGTACTTCTCAAGAGCCGACGATGAAGGGCGTTTCATCCCGGGCATCTACCGAAGGTTCAAGAGATAGAAAAGGGTTGTAGGGTTGAACAAGGATTTGAAATGAGTGAATAGAAGAAATACTGAGTGAATAATCGAGTGATACTTTCTTTATTTTATCATTTAGGAATACCAAATGTCACAAATGTAAAAACGTGGGAAAACATGAAATGAATAATTACCACGATACGGTTTTTAATTCATAACTAAACATTAAAGAGAATATTTACAATGAGACCATATTAGGTATTTACAGTGAGACAGAGAATGAATGTTACGGTGAGATAGTATCTGAGCATTACGGCGAGACAGTAATACAGTGAGACAGTAACTGAGTATTTTAGTGAGACAGTAACTATTAAATAGTAGTCATGTAGCACTAACTATGAGACTGTAATCATAAAACAGTAAGATATACAAAAGTAAGATATTTACATTAGATTTATCATGCCTAATTCATGTATGATGTAGTCTATTATTTTAGAATTTATTGGTTTGGTATATATATCAGCAATCTTATACTCAGTACCAATAAATTCCAAAGTGATATCTCCCTTTTGATAATGATCTCTCAAAAAGTGATGTCTTACATCAATATCCTTTGTCCTAGAATGTGAAACAGGATTTTTTGAGATTTTAATAGCACTTGTGTTGTCACAATTTATAGGTACATTCTTGAATTGATATCCATAATCTAGTAATTTGTGTTTCATCCAAAATATTTGTGCACAACAACTACCAGAAGCTATGTATTAAGCTTCTACAGTAGACAGTGAGACATAGTTTTGTTTCTTACTATACCATGATACTAGTGACTTGACTAAAAAGTGAAATGTTCCAGAGGTTCCTTTTCTATCTTACTTACATTAACTGAAGTCAGCATCAGAATAATTAACTAATTCAAATGATTTCCATCTAGGATAGAATAATCCTAGATTAGGTGTATGCTTGAGGTATTTGAAAATTTTATGTATAGCATTTAAATGAAATTCCTTAGGATTTTTTTGAAAATGAGCACACATACACACACTAAACATAATTTAAGGTTGACTAGAAGTTAAGTATAGTAAACTTCCAATCATTCCTCTATACGTGGTTTGATAAATAGATTTTCCATCTTCATTAAGATCCAACTTACAAGTGGTACTCATGGGAGTGTTACAAATTTTAGTTCTTTCCAATACAAAACATTTTATAAGATCTCTAGTATATTTACTTTGAGTTAAAATAATACCATAATTATTTGGAAATATTTGATATCTGAGAAAGAATTTTAGTTCACCCATTAATCTCATTTCAAATTCATTTTGTATCATTTTAGAAAAATCAACACATAAAGAATTACTTGAGGATCCAAAGATAATGCCATCAACATATATTTTAACAACTAAAACATTATTAGAAATCCATTTTATAAAAAGGGTAGGATTATCTATTCCTTTTGTAAAACCTTCAGAAATAATAAAAGTACTTAATCTATCATACCATGATATCAGAGATTTTTTTAAACCATACAAATCCTTTTATCATTTGAAAATGTGATTTGGAAAATGGGGGTTAGTAAAACCATGGGGTTGTTCAACAAAGACATCCTAAGCAATATACCCATTTAAAAATGCCCTCTTAACATCCATTTGATAGAGTTTAAAATTAATATGTGCAGCATAAGAAAGTAGGATTCTGATGGCTTTAAGTCTAGATAATGGTGCAAAGGTCTCCTCATAGTTAATTCCTTCTTCTTGACTATATCCTTGTGCAACCAATCTAGCCTTTTTTCTAACTATGTTACCAGCTTCATCTACCTTATTTCTAAACACCCATTTAGTGATTATAGTGAATATTCCCTTAGGTCTTTAAACAAGTTTCCAAACTTTGTTCCTTTCAAACTGATTAAGTTCTTATTTCATAGCCATCACCAAAAATTCATCATTGATAGCATCATTAATGTTTTTAGGTTCAAGTTGTGATAAGAAGACTTGATGTTCAACATGATTTCTAAGAGAATCTCTAGTTTGAATTCCTTTGTCTAGGTCTCCTATAATAGAATCTAAGGTATGGTTCTTAATAGTTCTAATAACTCTAGTAAAGGAGGTACTAGTGGTTTCAGGTTCGTCGCCAGGTTCAGGTTCTAATGAATTTTCAGAACTGGAGGTTTTTACTGATTCTTTCATAGACTGATTTGTGGATTTTTTATTAATGTTCAGATTCAATAGATCATCCTCTAGGTTATCTAGAATGGTTTTAGGATCATGTGGATCTATTTCATCAAATTTTACATGGAAAAATTATTCCACACATTTAGTTCTTTTATTGAACACTCTATAGGCTTTACTAGACATGGAATATCCTAAAAAGATACATTCATCACTTTTGGATGCAAATTCATCAAGATTTCCCTTAGTATTAAGGATATATAATTTTCAAGAAAAAACATTAAAGTAGTTAACCTTGGGTTTTTTATTTTTCCATAAATCATAAGGATTCCTTTTAAGAATAGGTTTGATCAATACTATATTGATTATGCAGCATGTTGTGTTGATAGCTTCAGCCCAAAAATAAATAGGCATGTCATATTCACTGAGCATTGTTCTAGAAATCTCTTGCAGGGTTCTATTTCTTCTCTATACAACTCCATTTTGTTGAGGTGTTTTAGGGGCAGAGAAACTATGATTATAACCATTTTGTGAGAAAAAGGATTCAAACTCTTGATTTTCAAACTCACAGCCATGATCTATAAGGCCCCAGCCTTAAACCTTACTTAATATTGAGTTATTAAAAGATTACACATTGAGGATATTTTCAGGTTTAGAGTTTTAGAGAATTATATCATGAAACATGCATTACATTCCACATTTAAACAAAGTGGATACATAAAAGACAGAATTCATACTTACCATCAACGGAAACATATTTAAAATAAAACATGGATTCTTTCTTGACACATCTTTGACACTATCATCACATCATGTACCCTTCCCTTGACCTGTGAAAAACATTTCAAAAACTTGGGATGAGCATAAAAAGCTCAATAAGGGATATAAAAATATGGAAAGGAAACATTAGTACATGTATACATAAGAATGAAATCATACTTTACCCATAAAACATAAGCACTTTAATATACCTCATAAAATCATGAATAAATCATAGAAATCATAAGACATAAAAGGTAACTTGAGGCATTCATAACATTCTTAAGTAGGGAGTAACCCTCTTGGTTACGTTTGGAATACCCACCATAGTATATTCCCTAAATATCTTCGGAGAAACCTTAACGTTTCACTCCTTCACGTTACCCAATGCATTGGAGAGCTATATCAGGCTCACCTGCCCTTAGTTTATCACAGAACCACCCGTCTTCATAACAATTCCCAAGAACCATAACATAATCATAGTACATAACTTAATAATAATGGAAAGATTACATTCCCACATTGAAATAACAATATAACATTTTAAGATATTGAAATAATGAATCCATTGTAAAAACCATTTTCAAAACCATTTAAAAAATTTAATAAATAGATTTTTAAATCAAAGTGTCCCATACCACATTGAATCTTTTAAAATTTTAAACCATTAATATCCATATAAATAAATCCTTAAAACCATTTTGAAAACATGGATATTAATGAGAAATATTTATAAGAATAAATCATTAAAACAATTAAATTGATATTTTAGTTAAAGGGTTTTTAACAAAATGAGAGACACTTGAATACAATAATTGAGGAATAAAATTTAATCAAAACTTTATAATATGGTGATAATAGAGGGATTCATGATATAATATCCCGAAGGATAGTATATACACCATATAAGAGTGAATTGGTGCATAACAACAATGAAGTCTCAATGGAAATGTAAATTGAGATGAAATCCATTATAAAGATGGTATCCTTAAATTAAGGATAAATCAATCTCATAATTATGTGCGAAAAATATAAATACACAAAATATAATTGGATATTAAGTGTAAAATAATCAAAGGTAATTCACACATATTAAAATTATGACATATTCAATAACTACATGTTGAACCCAATGAAATCGAAATTGGGTTAAGAAGTTCCCTTGCAAAAATTTGACAGCCTAACGGCGTCACTACAAAATTCAGAAAATGAGTTGATGAGAGATAAAAAGGGTATCTCATCACTTGGACATAAAATTTAAATCACTAAGGATATAGAAAAACATATCCCAACATAATGTTATGTGAATTAAAATACATAACAAAAGAAGTCTTTTAAAAAGAGGAGGGTGAAAGGTTCCCTTACCGACATGGGTATCTTTCGAAACATACACCCCGTGAAAGAAGGACAATAAAACATTGATGTAAATACTCATAAATGAAATTATATTACACAATTATTAAAATAATGGGAAGTACATACACCACTCAAAGGAAAATGTGGAAAATGTAGCATAAATATCACGGGAATAAAAGTGAGATGAAAAATCCCTTACGAAAACTCGGCAGCCTAACGGCACCACTTAAAACTTCCAAAATGGATTGATGAGATCAAATAAAGTCTCTAATAATATTACAATAAAATTTACAGCAAGATGAATATAAAATAACATCCCCCATCATAACAAATAGGATCTTAAAAGAAGTGACATAAAGGAGAGTACTTAAAAAGAAAGAGAGAGGTTAGATCCCTTACGAAAATTCGGCAGCCTAACGGCGTCACTCAAAACTTCAAAAATGGATTGATGAGATAGAATAGGGTCTCTCATCATATGAACATAAAAATTACAGTAAGATTAATATAAAATAACATCCCAATAACAAGAAATATGGTCTTTAAAAGGAATGACATAAAAGAGCGTACTTAAAAAGAAAGAGAGGAGTAGGATCCCTTACCTCAAGTCCAACTTGTCTTGTTCGTTTATTTATATTCCTAAATAATAAACTTTGGTCAATTAATAATTTCCTATGTACCTCCTTTAGAGATTATTATTCAGTTCATATCACATATTATAATTTTATAATAATTGTTTAATAATGTTAGTTCATATCATACGTTTTTGTCGATGTTTGGTACATGAGTCAAGAATGAACTTGTTTGAAAAAAGATTTCCCATGTAGTTATAAGTAAATAATTTCCAGAATAGTAATAATGATTAAAATATCATATATATCCAGTAAATATTCATTTTATACTATTCCATATCATTTGGAGACAAAAAAACGAAAATCACCGTTCATGGAGACGGTAGGTCGTACGTACGCATGAACGCTACTTTCATTTTTATTTCATATTTAATGGAATTAAAACATAATGATACATAATAGTATTTTAATTCTAGTATGGTATCATATATAATATCATTAAATATATTCTTTATATGTACCACAAATCATATTAACGAATCAAATCACTTTGAGGGGGCGGTAGTCCGCACTTCCTTAAATGAAGATATCGCGTTTACCCATAATGGAAACCATAAAGGTACACCATAAATGAAAAATACAGAAGCTTAAGTAAAACATAAACATATTAGATATCATATATAAATATAGTTTCATCTTAATGGCCACCTTTTAAGGTGTTAGAAGAATGTTGAACAATCATCGTTTCGGGAGGCAGAAATTCACCATCCACGGAAACAGTATGTTCTTTAACCATTAGATGTAGGTGTGTGTAAGTGTAACTCTAATAATTCTTATAAAAACATCCTATTATATTAAAGATATTGTATTTGTTACAAAATAAATGAATAAAAAGTGTTTAGGGGGTTGGAGAAGCAAAATAAAACAAAAGGACACAAGTGAAGACATTACCTTAAAATTGGGTAACTCCCTTTGGTTTGAGCTCAAAGGCTTCCTTGGGAAGACTTCTGCCCAAAGTGAGGCTTCAAGGAGTAAGAGAGGGAAGTGGAGAGACAAAATGGGTAGGATTTGTCCGAGCCAAAGGCTTTGGGAGTGTGGGTAAAGAGGTAGAGGTGGGGGCCTTTTATAAGAGGAGAGGAGGGGCACTCTTGTAAAGTTACAAAATGTTACTTTATTTTCAAAAGCGTTTCGGATTTAAAAGGTCCCACATTGATTTATTTAGAGTATAAGGTGATAAGGGTTCTACATCCACTCATTCAATAGGTTTTTGATATGTTTAGGTCTTAGATATTACATTATCTTTTCATTTTATTTAAATCGTTAAATAATGAGGTCATCGCTGCATCATTATGATGTCATAAATAATTTAATTTATTCAATGTCTAAAAATTATAAAAAAAATACTATGATGTAGTAAATCATTTTATATTTACAATGACTATTTATAGTCAAAAATATGACTTGTATAACCCCATGTAAAAATTGTTTTAGTAAAACATCTCATGTTTGTGTCATTTTTACTTTAACATAAAAAGATATTTATGTCATTTCCCAACCAAAGTGGCTCCATGGGGTCCCCAAGTTGACCCATGGATTTTTTTGGTCGGCCATGACACATCCAATGATGGTAGGACATGTGTCTAGGTCATTTAATTTTATTAAAACATTATTCATACCATAAACTACACTAATTACCTCTAATCGCGATTAAAAACTTAATAAGTTACTATTCACCAAAAAATTATTTTTACCCCGTTGAACCACATTTTACTTCTTAATGAAAACCATGTATGTCGGATTTTTTAAATTCAAAACACAAAGATGGAAAATTTTCATTTAAACGGAAAAATCGGTTTTTATAAGTACCACTTAGTGGTTTCACTATTCATCAAAAATTGAAGTTTTTCAAAGAAATCCCAAAAATTCACCCTAAGCTATATTTGATATTCCGAATTCAAAAATGAAGTCTATTTTAAAAAATTCAAAACATATAAGTCACATTAATTAATTTAATAATTAATTCCCTCTGTCAGAGAAAATAGCGTGTTTTTATGAAACAATAAGTATCAAAAGATTGACACTAGTTTAAGTATGATTTCAAAGTGAAATTAATTCCAATGACCACTATTGGATTTAATGGTAAAAATATATTCTAATTTCACTTTAAAACCAATTCAAAATATAATCTAATCATATAAATAAAGTAGATTAAAAAGAGGTTTTGAATTAAAATACAACATTTTACACTATTCATTAAAAAAATGAACTTTATCGGAAAGATACCAAAAATTTACACAAAGTAAATTTTGATGTCTCAATTCATCAGAAGAGTTTTATTTGGTCCAATATAATGTATAAGAGTGAAAAAAACTATATTTAATGACAGTTCGCCATCAAAAGGCGATAAGTGAACCTTTAGTGAAAACTAGGGCATATACGCCTAAAATTGAATTCTTTCCGTATTTTAAGCCTTTATCTTTTATTGGATAAATGTAAAAACATTTAAAAACATATATAATCATATTTCAGTTATTTCTATCCATTCCCTCCAATACAATGGCTACATGTTAACTACCATTTAAAATAATATTATTTTATTATTAGAGTGCAACGTAAGATTCCCAAGAAACTCATTGTTGCGTATTGGGTACGCCATCAAGCATAGCGTCCCCTTTAAAGTAATATTAATATTTTATTCACAAATATGGATAAATATAAAAATTTCATATTTTTTATTTACCTGGGTTGTTACATCCTTCCCCCCTTTAGGGAATTTCGTCCTCGCAATTTTAAAATTGGGCTTGGAAATATCCTTGAAAGTCTCACATCGGAACAAGAGTCGGTAAAACAATCACTTTAAAAGAATGGGAGAGAAGTACAAATGTCACCCGAGTTAACCCATACTAGGATTACATGTATGAAAGTATGGATATGGAGGAAAAAAAAGGGTCATGTTCTGATGGAGAGTGATAGTAAACATGTCTAGAAGAAAGTTAACCATAAGAAAATCACAAACCTGTGATGGGTTAAACGGTATTCAATTCCCCAGTAGGAAAAGTTAATAGACAACATTTTTTTTAAGTTACTTTTTATTGAGGAATTTATTCATAAGGAAACATAATCACTTATCATGTTGACTTTCAACTTTTACTAGATTCCTTAAACAAACTCATATTTTTTTCCAAAAGACGAGTATTTAGGGAGACTTGTTCACATTAAGAGTACTATAATCAACTTCTAGAGAGTCACCTAATCCACAAAAGAGAACTATATACTTCCCATGTCTTTATACATTAACCAAAACCAAAACCAAAAAGTTTAGTACACGATCAGATAATCCAGAAAAGGATAACACTTTATAAAAAGAAAATCTATTCTTAATCTCCAAAATTTGTCCAACAAAACCCAAAGTTCAATGAGGACCATTCTATAATCAATTTGTCCATAAAATTCTTCAAAGTAAACCAAAATAAGATTGAAACCCAAATATTTGAAGGATTTAGTCACATAGTCTTCCAAGTTAAATCGTAACATTTATCTCCAAACAACAACAGTTTCTCCTAAAGTCTCATATTGAAAAGTAATTAACCTAATCACATATCCTCCATGATAGGTTAATCATTTTCATAAATAACCCAAAATCAACTTACTCTTAATTCATAAAATCATATAACTAAAAAAGAATCATTCAAACTAACCAGGGACTTCACGTAGTCCAGTGTTAGGTGATAAATACCAGTCGCACTTTGGTTGTGGGTTCGATTCCTGTAGCTTTGTCTGACGCGACGGGTTGTCACACGGTCTGTGTGTTGTCCTTTTTCCAAAACTATATAACTCTTAAAACATTCCCCAAAATGAGATAAAATCTTCAAAAAAATCATAACATATTTTAACCTCATGTTTATCTCATGCCTTTAATTTTCCATCATATCATATAGTAACCCATAATTATCTCAAAAGTAAGGATCATATAAACTCTAATGGTTACCTTTATAATTACTACCTGAAATTCCACATCGATTGGTCATCTCGTACATGATGCATTACAGAACGTACCAAGGTTCAAGTGGTTGATCATGACTCCTTGATAGTTGGTTTAGAACAACCACTAGTTTCCTCATTGAATCCTCCATTTTATCTAGTATCTTAATCAGAGAACCACCACAGTTTCCTTCAAACCTGTTGTCTCTTTGGTGCCTGCTAGATCCATCCATTCACTAAAAACCAAAATGTCAGTGTGAGTATATCAACAGAACCATCATGTACTAATGAAAAAGATATACTTACTCATTCACTTTATCTAAAAACTATGACTCTTTCTGAAATCATAACCATTATGGTAATGTCACTTATGCTTAAAGAATACCCTAACCTCTAAAGTTATATAAACCAACCTTTGATACCAACTATAAGGCCCCAGCCTTAAACCTTACTTAATCTTGAGTTATTACAAGATTATACATTGAGGATCTTTTCAGGTTTAGAGTTTTAGAGAATTAGATCATGAAACTTGCATTACATTCCACATTTAAACAAAGTGGTTACATAAAAGACAGTATTCATTCTTCCCATCAATGGAAACATATTTAAAATAAAACATGGATTCTTTCTTGACACATCCTTGACACTATCATCACATCATGTACCCTTCCCTTGACCTGTGAAAAACATTTCAAAAACATGGGATGAGCATAAAAAGCTCAGTAAGGGATATAAAAATATGGAAAGGAAACATGAGTACATGTATACATAAAAATGAAATCATACTTTACCCATAAAACATAAGCACTTTAACATACCTCATAAAATCATGAATAAATCATAGAAATCATAAGACATAAAAGGTAACTTGAGGCATTCATAACATTCTTACATAGGGAGTAACCCTCTTGGTTATGTTTGTAATACCCACCATAGTATATTCCCTAAATCGCTTCAGAGAAACCTGAACGTTTCACTCCTTCACGTTACCCAATTCATTGGAGAGCTATATCGGGATCACTTGCCCTCAGTTTATCACGGAACCACCCGTCTTCATGACAATGCCCAAGAACCATAACATAATCATAGCACATAACTTAATCATAAAGGAAAGATAACATACCAACATTGAAATAACAATATAACATTTTAAGACATTGAAATAATGAATCCATTGTAAAAACCATTTTCAAAACCATTTAAAAAATTTAATAAAGAGATTTTTAAATCAAAGTGTCCCATACCACATTGAAGCTTTTAACATTTTAAACCATTAATATCCATATAAATAAATCCTTAAAACTATTTTGAAAACATGGATATTAATGATAAATATTTATAAGAATAAATCATTAAAATAATTAAAATGATATTTTAGTTAAAGGGTTTTTAACAAAATTAGAGACCCTTGAATACAATAATTGAGGAATAAAATTTAATCAAAACTTTATAATATGATGAGAATAAAGGGATTCATGATATAATATCCCAAAGGATAGTATATACACCATATAAGAATGAATTGGTGTATAACAACAATGAAGTCTCAATGGAAATGTAAATTGAGATGAAATCCATTATAAAGATGGTATCCTTAAATTAAGGATAAATCAATCTCATAATTATGTGCGACAAATATAAATACACCCAATATAAGTGGATATTAAGTGTAAAATAATAAAAGGTCATTCACACATATTCAAATGATGACATATTCAATAACTAAATGTTGAACCCAAAGAAATCGAAATTGGGTTAACAAGTTCCCTTGCAAAAATTTGACAGCCTAACGGCGTCACTACAAAATTCAGAAAATGAGTTGATGAGAGATAAAAAGGGTATCTCATCACTTGGAAATAAAATTTAAATAACTAAGGATATATAAGAACATATCCCAACATAATGTTTTGTGAATTAAAAGACATAACAAAATAAGTCTTTTAAAAAGAGGAGGGTGAAAGGTTCCCTTACCGACATGGGTATCTTTCGAAACATACACGCCGTGAAAGAAGGACAATAAAACATTGACGTAAATACTCATAAAAGAAATTATATTACACAATTAGTAAAATAATGGGCATTACATACACCACTCAATGGAAATTGTGGCAAATGTAGCACAAATCTCACGAGAATAAAAGTGAGATGAAAAATCCATTACGAAAACTCGGCAGCCTAACGGTGCCACTTAAAACTTTCAAAAATGGATTGATGAGATCAAATAGGGTCTCTAATAATATTACAATAAAATGTAAAAAAATAGTAATATAAAAGAACATCCCCCATCATAACAAAGAGGATCTTAAAAGAAGTGACATAAAGGAGAGTACTTAAAAAGAAAGAGAGAGGTTAGATCTCTTACGAAAATTTGGCAGCCTAATGGCACCACTCAAAACTTCCAAAATGGATTGATGAGAGATAATAGGGTCTCTCATCATATGAAAATAAAAATTACAGTATGATTAATATAAAATAACATCCCAATAAAAAGAAATATGATCTTTAAAGGGAATGACATAAAAGAGCATACTTAAAAAGAAAGAGAGGAGTAGGATACCTTACCTCAAGTCCAACTTTTCTTGTTCTTTTATTTATATTCCTGAATAATAAACTTTGGTCAATTAATAATTTCCTAAGTACCTTCATTATAGATTATTATTCAGTTCATATCACATATTATAATGTTATAATAATTGTTTAATAATGTTAGTTCATATCAGACGTTTTTGCCGATGTTTGGTACATGAGTCAAGAATGAAATTGTTTGAAAAAAGATTTCCCATGTAGTTATAAGTAAATAATTTCCAGAATAGTATTAATGATTAAAATATCATATATATCCATTAAATATTCATTTTATACTATTCCATATCATTTGGAGATAAAAAACGAAAAGCACCATTCATAGAGACGGTAGGTCGTACGTACGCATGAACGCTACTTTCATTTTTATTTCATATTTAATGGAATTAAAACATAATGATACATAATAGTATTTTAGTTACAGTATGGTATCATATATAATATCATTAAATATATCCTTTATACGTACCACATATGGTATTAACGAATCAAATCACTTTGAGGGGGCGGTAGTCTGCACTTCCTTAAATGAAGATATCACGTTTACCCATAATGGAAACCATAAAGGTACGCCATAAATGAAAAATACAGAAGCTTAAGTAAAACATAAACATATTAGATATCATATATAAATATAGTGTCATCTTAATGGCCACCTTTTAAGGTGTTAGAAGAATTTTGAACAATCATCGTTTCGGGAGGTAGAAATTCGCCATCCACGGAAATACTATGTTCTTTAACCATTAGATGTAGGTGTGTGTAAGTGTAGCTCGAATTATTCTTATAACAACATCCTAGTATATTTAATATACTGTATTTGTTACAAAATAAACGAATAAAAAGAGTTTAGGGGGTTGGAGAAGCAAAATAAAACAACAAAAGGACACAAGTGAAGACATTACCTTAAAATCGGGTAACTCCCTTTGGTTTGAGCTCAAAGGCTTCCTTAGGAAGACTTCTGCCCAAAGTGAGGCTTCAAGGAGTAAGATAGGAAAGTGGAGAGACAAAATGGGCAGGTTTTGTCCGAGAAAAATGCTTTGGGAGTGTGGGTAAGGAAGTAGAGGTGGGGGCCTTTTATAAGAGGAGAGGAGGGGCACTCTTGTAAAGTTACAAAATGTTACTTTATTTTCAAAAGAGTTTCGGATTTTAAAGGTCCCACATTGATTTATTTCGAGGATAAGGTGATAAGGGTTCGAAATACACTCATACAATAAGTTTTGGACATGTGTAGGTCTTAGATATTACATTATCTTTCCATTTTATTTAAATCGTTAAATAATGAGGTCATCGCTGCATCATTATGATGTTATAAATAATTTTATTTATTGAATGTCTAAAAATTATAAAAAAAATACTATGATGTAGTAAATATTTTTAGCTTTCCAATTACTATTTATAGTCAAAAATATTACTTGTATACCCTCATGTAAAAATTGGTTTAGTAAAACATCTCATGTTTGTGTCATTTTTACTTTAACATAAAAAGATATGTATGTCATTTCCCAACCAAAGTGGCTCCATGGGGTCCCCAAGTTGACCCATGGATTGTCTTGGTCGGCCATGACACATCAAATTAGGTTAGGACATGTGTTTAGGTCATTTAATTTTATTAAAACATTATTCTTACCATAAACTACACTAATTACCTCTAATCGCGATTAAAAACTTAATAAGTTACTATTCACCAAAAAGTTATTTTTACCCCATTGGACCACATTGTACTTCTTAATGAAAAACATGTATGTCGGATTTTTGAAATTCAAAACACAAAGATGGAAAATTTTCATTTAAACGGAAAAATTAGTTTTTATAAGTACCACTTAGTGGTTTAACTATTCATCAAAAATTGAAGTTTTTCAGAAAAATCCCAAAAATTCACCCTAAGATATATTTGATATTACAAATTCAAAAATGAAGACTATTTTAAAAAAATAAAAACATATAAGTCACATTAATTAATTTAATAATTAATTCCCACTGTTAGAGCAAATAGCGTGTTTTTATGAAACAATAAGTATCAAAAGATTGACACTAGTTTAAGTCTGATTTCAAAGTGAAATTAATTCCAATGACCACTATTGGATTTAATGGTAAAAATATATTCTAATTTCACTTTAAAACCAATTAAAAAGATAATCTAATCATATAAATAAATTAGATTAAAATGTGGTTTTGAATTAAAATACAACATTTTACACTATTCATTAAAAAAATGAACTTTATCAGAAAGATACCAAAAATTTACACAAAGTAAACTTTGATGTCCCAATTATTAAGAAGATTTTTATTTGGTCCAATGGAATGTATAAGAGTGAACAAAACTCTATTTAATCACGGTTCTCCATCAAAAGGTGATAAGTCAACCTTTAGTGAAAACTAGGGCATATACGCCTAAAATTGAATTCTTTCCGTATTTTAAGCCTTTATCTTTTATTGGATAAATGTAAAAACATTTAAAAACATATATAATCATATTTTAGTTATTTCTATCCATTCCCTCCAATACAATGGCTACATGTTAACTACCATTTAAAATAATATTATTTTATTATTAGAGTGCAACGTAAGATTCCCAAGAAACTCGTTGTTGCGTATTGGGTACGCCATCGAGCATAGCGTCCCCTTTAAAGTAATATTAATATTTTATTCACAAATATGGATAAATATAAAAATGTCATATTCTTTATTTAGCCGGGGTGTTACATGATCACTTCTTAGGGATTTAATTCTAAGTCCACTAAGATTTTCTATAGACTTGGAATATTTAGTAAAATAAGAGCAGCCTTCACTCTTGTGAGCCATAAATAAGGTCCAAGTATATCTAAAAAATTCATCTATAAGAACATAAACATAGTTCTTCCCATTTAAACTAGAAACTCTAGATGATTCAAACAAATCCTTGTGGAAAAATTCTAGAGGTTGAGAAGTTGACACTTCTTTATTTAATTTGAAGGAAACTTTGTGTTGTTTTCCCTTTTGATAGGGATTACATACTTTGTAATTTGGAAACTCAAATTTGGGTAAGTCTTTAACTAGCCTTTTTCTAGTTATCTTTATAAGGGAGTGAACATTACAATGTCCTAGTCTCCTATTCCAGAGCCAATACTCTTTATGAAATACACTTAAGCATTAAGCATTTTGAGAACCTAAGGAATCTAGGTTAACAGAGTAAACATTTTCATTTATTAATGCAAAAAAAAACTAATTCTTCTTTAGAATTAAAGACATTGGAAGAATCATCTTCAAATCTAACATGAAATCCATCATCACATAACTGTGAAATACTGTGCATATTGTATTTTAATCCATCAAAAAATAGTACTTTAGAAATGAATACTGAATTAGAGTTATCGATTTGGCCAAGGCCAATATTATTTCCTTTGGATTGTCACCAAATGTGACATTTCCTCCATCTATTTTGATTAGGTTCTTGAAGCATGATTGGTGTCCTATCATGTGCCTTGAACATCCATTTTCCAAGTACTGTAGACTTTTACAAGAACTCTTTAAGAAGCTTTCATACAAAATGATCAAGCAAAAATAGATTTTGTTACCCATACTCATTTGGGTCCAGTAATATTATTAGTAAGTGCTTTAGGAACCCATATCTATCTCATAGGATTCATATAAGAATTAAGCAAAGTATTTGAAAAATAAATTCTATTTGGTCTGAAAAAACATGAAACAGTAAACAATGTATCATAACTTAAATTAGATGATTTGGGTCTATAATTAAAAGTAAAATTGTATCTCTTAGATTTAGAAACAAACTTTTTTCTACCAAAGTTTCTTTTTCCAGGTTGATAACCAATTTCAATGTTGTATTTAGGGGAAATTTTATTTCCTAGCATTTGGGTAAGGGTATTTTTATCATTGGTAAAATTTTCTAGTAAATTCTTAAATTTCCCATTAGACATTTTTAATTCGTTGTTCTCTTTAAGAAATTGGGAATTTTTCTTCTTTTCATTTGTGAGTTCAGATTTAATAGTCACAGTAAGAGTATGGTGTTTCTTCAATGATTTATATTTGTCTTTTAGTTCATTTCATGCTTCTTCAAGCATGTTATAGTATTCAAACATTTCTTTATTAGTCATTTTTTCAGAGTCACTCTCATTTTCAGAATAGTATGAATTATATACATGAGAGTCCAATGTAACCTTAGATGTGTTTGTCATAAAACATATATTGGATTTTTAGTCTGTTCATCATGTGATGTTTCTGAGCTGCTTGAACTATCCTTAGAGGCACTCTAGGTTGCTTTCATTTCCTTTGTATACTTCATGTCCTTGTCCTCATATCTCTTTTTATACTTGAGCTTTGGATAGTCATCCTTGATATGTCCCTTGCACTTACATTCATAGAAGACAATCTCATCATTTTTGTCAATTCTTTTCCATTCCTTCTTCCAACAACCTTTTTGGTCATATTTTCCCTCAAAGTTAGGCTTTCAGAAAAAGTTCTTCTTGTAAAATCTTTTGAATCTTATGGCAAGTTGACCCATCTCCTCATCACTATCGGATGATGATTTTTCACTACTGGAACATTCTACATAAGCTTATAATTTCCCTTTTTCTTTGTTCTTAGAGGTGGTGGTCTTGAATGAAACAGATTTTCTTTTTAGTTCATCCTCCTCCCCATTGTTGACTTTATAATTTTCTTCATACATCATCAGTTTCCCAATGAGTTATTTTATAGGTATCTTGCTAATGTTGCATGATTATCTAATAGAGACAGTGGTTCCCCTCCATCTATCAGGCAAACATCTAATAATTCTCATGATCTGTTCCTTGGTAGTGACTTATCTTCTAAGAGAAATCATTATGTTAACAATATCATTGAATCTAAGATATATGTCAGATATAGGTTCATCAGGTTTCATTTTAAAGTTATCATATTTAAAAGTATAAGTATTAAGTCTCATTTATTTTACACTAGATGTTCTTTCATGTGAAACAGACAGGGTATCCCAAATTTCATTGGCAGTTTTACAAGAATAAATTCTATTGAATTCCACATGTCATAAGGAGTAGTATAAAGAATTCATAGATTTTCAATTTTTATTGTAGGCATTTTTGACAGGTTCATCCCATGTAATTCTATTAGTAGCAGGAATCTTGTATTCATTTATAATGGATGACCAAATCTAAAAGCCCATACTCTCTAAGTGCATTTTCATTTTAATTTTCCATTGATCATAGTTGGTCCCACTAAAGAATGGTGGTTTTTTGGTTGCAGCACCATCCAATATATTATACATAATAACAGAATTGGTCTAAAGAGCTAGAAATTTAGAATTGAGAGAAATTTAAATATCTTTAAAGTAAAAATATAATCATAGTTGAATGAGATTAAACAAAGCCTTAATAAAATACTTTTTGATACCAAATGTTGGTCAAATTAGAATACTCAAGAGGGGGAAGTTGAATAGAGTATCAAATAAAATTTTGTTTAAAAAAATTTTCTTAAAAATATTTCCCCTTAAAGTTAAACACAGCCCAGTTAATCAAAGTAATATGGTTATAAAGGTTTGACTATTTAAATAACTTCTTAGAAGATTGATTATTTCTTAGTAATAATAATAGTTATTAATATCACCTTTGAAACTATTTTTCTAATACAAAGAAATTATAAATTCTTTCTAAGATTAACTATCAAAGCAAGTTTAGTGATTTCTAAATTATAAAGTAGATCAGTAAAATAGAGAAAACTAATGTAATCAGCACAGTGGATATACAACAAGTGGTTTAGTCTCAAACCGGGACCTAATCCACTATACTTTGTGATCACTTTCCACTAAGTAGTTTATATAAATAAACTTGTTCCACACCCTAGATCGGGGTTAAACAATAGTATAAAGAACTATCCAGGTCGCACAAGGACCTATTCCACAGTTCTTCGTGGGTACAAACTACCAGGCCACATAGGTACCTCTTCCACACTTATCAAGGGGTATACACAAGATTAAATTAGTGTTTGAGTAAGGATATCTTGTATCCTTTAGTTTAATGATGGAGGAAGAGTGTGTTTCTATACAGATACACACTCTTCTTGAAAATTAATAAAATGATACACAATAGAGTAGTAATGTTAAGATAGGATTAGAAATTCTCTGAGTGTTGATCTTTGAAGCTCTGGACTTTTGAAATGAGGCAGATGCAAAACTTATCTCCTCATATGGAAAACAGGTTGTTGTAAGTTAGATATATTCATCTTGTGTTCTTCATAGTGTTTTACTGCATGAAGATTTTCTCGGGATTCTAGTATGCTTCGTGTGTTCTTCTGTAGAATCTGGTTGCATGAGCGAATTCAGAAAAATGTATTTTGTTATAGTACTCATGCCCACCAGCTTGTTCTTTTGTATCATGTTTTTCTTTCATGCTTTTTGTCGCTTGTTTCTGGGCCGCACTACTCTTTTTATCTTGGAATGCATGTGTTGGAGCCAACAGGTTGCATGTATTCTTCACCTCGTAACTCGTATTGTCCGATGAAATGTCTACAATGAAACCTTAATTATTTCAGTGCATTAAACTCTTAAAATATTAGTGTTAGAGATTAAATTGAAAGATGAAAAAATATATTAGGAAATGGTGTCACAGTATTCCATGGAAATGGTGTCTCCTCCACATGGTGTCTGGATTGGTCATGGTGTCTTGTTCACAATGTCTCATGGTCATAGTGTCTGGATGTCATGGTGTCTTGTTCACGGTGTCTCATAGTCATGGTTTTTGGATGTCATGGTGTCTTGTTCACAGTGTCTGATGGTCATGGTGTCTAGATGTCACGGTGTCTTGTTCAGGATGTTTGATGGTCCCAGTGTCTTGTTCACAGTGTCTGATGGTCACGGTGTTTGTATGTCATGGTGTCTTGTTCACGGTTTCTGATTTACTTTGCCAAAAATACATAACCAGTGTCACACTCATGGTGTCTTAGACTTTTCAAAATTACTATATTTAGACTTAAGTAATGATGATCATATAATGGATTAGACTTAAATATTTTTCAAAGAACCAATTATAAAAGTAAATCAAGGATAGTATAAAGTAATTAAACTTAATGTAGAGAAATTAAGATCTTGAATGGATCTTTTTAAAGCATGAAAATACTTAAACAATAATACACATGATTTGATATAATTTATAGGATTTAACCAGGTTGAATAGGATTTTTGATCGTTAAAACATGATTAGTGCATGAGGAGTCCAACAAACATGATTTAAAATCATGTGCAGTAGTTTTAAAAATTTTATTAACATATAAAATTATTATATTTATATTTATAAAATAATATATAATCCATTTATAACATTTTATTACCCTTTTTAAATAATCTTCCATCTTTTTCATTGTTTTTTATATTAATTTCCTTGTTTTCTCATGTGTGGTTCATCATGAATGATTAATTTATTGCACATATTATATCATTATATAATCTCCTAAATAATAACCATGATATAATTATTATATTTATATATCAGTTATACTTTTAATTCCAATCAGGAATGATGGATTTTTTTAAATAAAGTATGTTAAAATCATGGAGATGGTTGGTCGTACATACGCATGGGTAACGTTCCCATTTTTTTAAAGATCATTGTGGAATGGATGTAAGTGATATTTTAACTTTAAAAAATAATAATACCATAAATACCATATTATTTATTTAAATATACATATATAAATCTCACATTTGGTTTGATGATGAAAAGACAGTCATTTCCCTTCATAAAGGTGGTAGTCCACACATACATGAACGATGTTATCATCTTTAAGTGAGTGAAAAGGTAAGAAATAAAATGATATATTTTCTTTAAAGAATAAAAAATATTTCATTAATATCCTAATTATTTCATTTATAACATATATATTCATTATATTTTCTTTATTACATTCCATGTAAAGCATTAATGAAAAACGAATCATATCCCTTTGTAAGACAGTAGTCTTCAATACACATGAGCAATGCTATCATGTCCCCTAAGAAATGGAAATTGAAAAATATATATTTGATATAATGACTCCATAGGTATAATTATGTTATAAATATCATATATATAATTTATATCCATCATCATACTCAACCTTGGATGGTGGTAATGGAAGAATTAATGACATCGGTTCAAGAGGCGGCAGTCCTCCGTACACACAAATGATGATTTTATAACCCATTTGATGGAAATTGATATAGTTTTAGGTCATTACCTTATTATAAAAACATATAATTATATGTGAAATACTGATTTTATTATATTATAATGTTTTAAATATAATTTAATTTGATGGAGTAAGAAATAAAATAAAAACACTCATTGAAGAATGTTAACTCGTCTTCACGTATCATCCCTAAGTTTGCACAAAATCCTTACTAGGTAAATTTTTTCTACAAGTAAATATTATAGGATGAGAGTAGGGAAGTTGGTAATTTATTTGGGTATGTATTTTATGAACAAAAAAATGGTTTTAAGGTGTGAAGAAGAGAGGAGATAGGGTGGCCTTTTATAAGTAAGGTGAGTGACACACTTGTAATTTTTTAAAAAATTCAATTACACCCACATTTTTATCAATCCAAAAGGTTGAAAATGGATAATTATAAAAATATGAAGACATAAGGTATAAATATTGCCATAAAATTGATGTTTTAAAAACAATTAGGTTATTTTCAACTCATATATTTTAGTTTATCCACCCGGTAAATCCATTTTTACCTTGACCACAGTAATAATTTTTACTATTTTTACTATTCATTTTGGTCAAAAATTAATTTAACCTTATTATAAATTATGAATAATTATGATTAAAAATATGGAATACATTCTCTAAAATTAAATTAACAGAATTTTTATAAGTTAATTTAAAATCATTTCTAGAGTGGTGACGAAAAAGTGAATTTTCATAGAGAAAATGTTCAAAATTTTATAAAGTTTTTATATAAAAGATAAATATGAAAATGATTAAAATGACCAAAATCAGATTAATAGATATATTAATGAATTAATTTTAATTTATATCCAATTAAAAATATAATTTATCATTAAAAATAATTTAATTAAAATGTCAATTTCTAATTAAAATTCAGTATTTTTTCACAATTCATCAAAAAATATAACTTTTTAAAAAAATATCTAAAATTTAATCTAAGATAATTTTGATATTATGGTTTAAAAAAATTATGTTAATTTTATCAAATAAATTTTCTAAAATTGTTAAAAGTAATGTTAAATTATGTGTTTAAATCATGACTAAACCATCTTTTAGAAAGAATACAGTTTTTCAGAAAACATTTTTTTTCTTTTAAATGAATTTTGTTTTATTTATAATAAATAGATAACCATAAATTTAATAATTTAGTTAGTAATATTAATACCTACAAATTTAATGGCTAGTTTATAATGGTATATATATTATGGTTCATTTAGACTCAGGGTTTCATGTTCCGCAAGCTATCAAAGACATTAAATTTAAGAGAATATATTTTTTGAAGTTTTTAAGCTCAGGGTTGTATGCCACATAAGATATAAAATAAACATTTCTCTTTTTATAATTTTATGATGTTATATTCTTCCCACCTTAAATAAATTACATCCTTTCAATTTAAACATCATCTCAGTGATCATGGGTTTGATATTTGAAAATTCCTTTGTTGAAAACCCACATCATAGAAATAGTTAATAAAATATCCTATTAATAATAATGACAGGGAGGTAAAAAAGGTTCACATAGAATAACATATTACTAGGTTTCCTAGTAGGATAACATTTTTGTAAATTAAATTTATATACCTGGAATAAAATCATAAATAATTATAGAGAGTGATTGAGGTCATTGATTACAATCAAGTGAATAGTCAATGGAAGGATAAGATACTCACAACCATAAATATGTTTTGATTTAAAGAACCATTTGATTCATCAGGTATAAAGGAATTACGATAACATTTTATTTTAATTTCCTTTTCTTATAGTTGAGGGGTTCTTTTACTATCTAATAATATAATGAAATATACTTACTTGATATATTGTTATTTCATAATCATGATTTCATCCTTTTGATTTCCTTTGATAAATTTAAAATTCATCTCTTACTCCAATAAATAAATATCCAAAAATTAAATTTTTAAGCTTGATGAAAAAAAATCATTTTTTACAGATTTTAAGGTCCATAAAATAGTGACAAAACATTTTATCTATGTCTAGATATTTTCCAAAATCAATATGGTTATAAAAAGTTATCTAATATAATACATTAATATATAAACCTCAATAGTAACACCATATATTCATCATTAATATTCATTCAGAAAATCATTTAACTAATGACATATTAACCAGGATATTATATAGGTCAGTGGTAGGTGCTAAACCCTTATCGTCTTTCTGTCATGGGTTCAATCCCTACAACATTTTTGGATGCGACAGGATGTTATCCATAATGTGGGTTATCCTTTTTCAAAATTATCATAACATAATTCCTATAACATTCCCAAAAAAATATTATGTACATACTTAAAATAAAATTATTCATCAAATAAACTTTTTACTATGGTTTTCCATACACCCCTTTTCTTATAAATTATAATTATCTTATTTGACTATTATTGCAATGTCATTAATGATTATATTAACCCTAAAGTATATAAATACCATTAAACTTATGTCTATTAAATGTAAAGTCATTATTCCTCAAATAACTTTTCCTCTAACGCATATAATTGTCATAAATTTCTCTAAAATGTTTTTAATCTTACTATAATCCCATTACAAAAAAACCCAAAATGGTTTTTAAGACATTAAAATTATGATCAATATTAAACTCATTACCCCTGATGGTATTCATAACTCTTATGTTAATTAATACACATATTCTTATATAATTCAACACAATCCTTATATGTATTTTGATTCTTATAATGAAAATACCATTGGTAAAAAATACTTCTAAAATTTATTTATTTGTTAAATCCTAATATATAAATACTTCATCTATTTTATCTCAACATAGGTCCTTCATAATCTGGTGTTTAACCTTTAGAAGAGGTAAATGATTTGGATAATTCCCAGGCTCACCAAATTTATTACAACAAATTAAAAATGGATCCTTAGGATTGGATTTCTTTTCTTCCACCATTATCTTTATTTTTCCTTGGAAATTATTAGCTTTATTCCCTTATTTTCCACACATAACTCATTTTCATGTTCCTTTTAGACCTTTCAAGGGTATTTTTCACTATATTTCTGACATGATTGAAATGAATCCTTATTTCCTCCATGGTATCCATCACTTGAGATCTTGGAAAACTCTATCCTTCTCTTCTTTAGTGAGTCTGGGAGTTGGTTAAGGTATATGTTGTTAATCATATATTGGGAAAACTAATTAGCCATATTTACAATATCTTTCACTATAGTAATCATCCCATTTGGTTTATCATAGTCACCACCTTTTACTTTTTATTCAATGTTAATATGATTATTTTAGGTTCAAACCATTAACTAAAACCAAAAATCATAGTGTGAGAAACAATAGTCATTGTGGGGATACAATATAATCTTTTATAGGATTTATAAATCCTGAAACCTATATTTTTTAATCTATTAAACATTAGGTTTAATCTAGTTCATTAATTTTCATCATATATCCAAATCCTTCCTAATAGTTTGTAAACAAATAATGAATTATCTTAAAAATATCCCATGGTAGTGTCTAACTATGTGCACATTAAGGCCTATTTTCATTCACCAGTTGATGATCAGGTCAATACCAATGTTCCATTTTCAAATTTATTACCCCTAGGTACATCTGTTTTAGAACCAAATCCACTTCTAGTATCTAGACAAGGATTTATTGCAAGTAAAAACCATGTAATCTTTAACTTACCAAAACATTAGGATGTTTTTATTTATTTATCCTCAAAGTCTATCATGGAGTTATGATCCCTAATCTAAGTTCTCATAAATCTTGTTCTGAAAGTTTCTACTAAAATTCATATAATATCAACAATAGAGACCCCAACCCCAATAGCTTATATTTGGTTCTAGCTTTATTTCATTGGTTTAAGATACAAGGAACTGCACCCTGAAGGACTTAATAGTTTAGTAGTATTGGTAAAATAGATACATACATTATTACCATATAACATTTGAATAAAAACATATGACATAATACTTCTGAGAATATCATTATTCCCTCAATCATTCTCATTTATATCTTTCGTGGTACACTTCATGGATTCTTGGGAAAGAAAAAAATAAGGGTGAGATCAAATGCGTAGTAAGGGTTAAGTATAGTGGAAGATATCATGAATCAATGATCATAATCAACAAGGAATGGTAAATAACTAAATACACATGACATATAAATAATTTTACTATCATAATCAATATGGAATGGTAAATAACTGAAAGAACATTCCATTAAATTAATAACATGACAATCATAGTAGTCATACCCCGACCTTGGAATTAAAAATTTTCTATTTATTTATTTATTTATTCAGCCTCTCTTTTTATTTTTGATACTTAGAGGGTCAAATATTAAATTTGATGGAAAATTTTTGGCTATTTCATAGTTATCCCACATAGTTTGTAGGAATTGTGTGCTACATGTGTGGGTGCACAGGTGATTCGGTGGTTTGGTACATGGCTTATGCACAGTTCATTAAACCATATGGTAAGTGTGAGGTTCAGATAAATAAGTTGATATTGATGAGTCACATGGTTTGATAATGGTTTTCCCAACCATGTATCTTCCTATGAGTAATCATATATAGGTTCCTAAGTTAGCCAGTGTCTAGCACACAATTGGTGCATGGTTTGGTAAACAGTGTGCAAACGTGCAAATCGACCAGAATTTTAAATTTAGTTTTATTATTTTATTTTTCTTTTTATTTATACTTTATTTATTTTTCTCTTTAATTTTTTATTTATTTTCCTCATTATTAATCACATGAACCCCATACTTCTATCCTCAATTGTCACACTCCCCTCCCTTCATCGAAGTCCTTCCCTACTTCCATTTTTCCTTGATTTCTTCAAGAATCTCAATAAAATCTTCAAGGAAGGATCTATTTTCTCTTACATCTTCTATATCTAGGTGTTTTTCTTATCCTATCACTCCTACTATTTCGGTCAAACCCAAGGGTTTTGGGTGGGGGAATTTTTGACATTTATATTCTTAATAGGGTGTAATAAGGCTCTCTTAGGTCATATTTTTTTGTGTTTTGACATCTACTATTGAAGGTGAAGCATCTTGGGACATTTTAGTCTTCCCACCATCAAAAATGGGTTGGTTTTCCATCATTATTCATTATTTCTAAATTTATAATTAGGGATTTATTATTTTTTGAGTTTCTGTTAATTTTCATTAGTATATTTTTATCTTTCATTCGTGAGGATGACTTACACACATGTATAGGGGTAAGGGATATATATATATATTCCCTATTTATATATATATTCACTTATGAAGAGGGGGATATTTGAAATGTAAATAAGGGAATATATATATATATATATATATATATATATTGAGGTGCGTGAAAATGTAAAGACTTTATTCAAGTTTCCATTTTCAAATTCATTGAGTGAAGAGATGTTTCGACTTGGTATTCTTATTTGTTAGGTAGGTTACCTATGCCTAGGCCATTAATTTGAATTCCATAATTGCTTAAATTTTTTAAAATTTGTTTCTCATATTAAATACTATATATATCCTAGTTAAAGTGATAGTGATTCCTAGTGTTAGAATTTCCCTTATTTTTTATTATTCACCTTAAAGTTTTGACATGTGTATTATTTATTAAAATATGCTTCCAATATTGTTTTAGAATACTCAAAATTTTAAATTGTTAAAAGTTATTTCAAAAAAAGGTATTGCGTGTATGGTAGGTATTTCCAAATATGTTTGGTGTGTGTATAATAGTTTTGAATGTTCACTTGAATGAAGATGGTTTCATGTGTGAATTTAAAAAGGGTAAATTTCCTGGTTTTAGTAAGTTTAGAAAATTTCATGGGTTGTAGTGTGAATTAGAGGTATAATAGTGGTTTTCTTTTCCTAAATGGGTTTATTAAATTTAAGCATGGATTCAATCTTGTTATCAAATGTGCGGTTCCTTGGTTGTTTAATTGACATCATATATGGTTTTGGAATTTAAAAGTGAAGGGTGGTTATTTTTTTTAGAATGGAAGTATTCCTTATAAATTAATACGGCCCATTTGGATCCTTTAGAATTATTTATGGAACTGTAAAAACCTATCTTGAGTGATTCCCCCTAGTTTTAGAAATATTATGTGTATGTTAAATTTTGTAATTATGATATGTGCGTTTTGAATAGTCTTGTTCATTATTGTGTGATTAGAAAAGGGGGATGCTCCCAAGGGGGGAGATTGGGGTGGAGAGGCTTGATGAGTTTTTGGTTAAAGAAAATGATATGTACATAAATGTTTTCTTGATAAAAACTCACCACCATTTGAAATAGAGCACATGGGAAACTTAGGTATCTTGGTGACGGAACTAGAACTATTACTATAGTTGATTCAGAAGATCTAAGGCCTGAATGCTTCTATCATTATTGACAATACAACACTAACTAAATATGTGATATTATCAGGGACCACAAAACCTTTGGATGGGACCCCCTCTAGTTTCTCATGCATGGAAATTATGTTTGTTTTGGATTATGATATGGAGACCACTAGACCTTGGGATGTATTCCCCTATAGTGTTTCATGCAAAAAAAAATTTTTGGTTTTGGTTGGAATATTTTTATTACTAACATACAAGGTTCATATGGTCCCACTTGTGCTAGTTACCTATAGGGATTTCCCATTCTTATCTCTAGTTACATGGTTATTTATGATGTGGTTGTCACCATTGGTATGTGGTGGACCTTGTGTACATGGTGATTTCATTATAAGTTTCTTTTGAGAAAGTCTTCGCTTAAAAATGTTTTCCTTAATAATGTTTTTCTTGGGATTTTTTATTTAAAATTTTTTCATAGCTGCTAAGGGTTTTCCCATGGTTCTCTTGATGTGATTACCATTTGAGTTTCTTCATGCTTGTTTTCTCTTTTATGAAAACCATGTTTTAATCTAAATAGTTTTCCTTTAATTTTGAAATTTCTATGTATTCTTGGAAACTTTTTTGGAAATTTTATGGAAATAAAATGGTTTTTCTTGAAAATGAAATCTTGTTACTTTAATTTTAAAATAATGTGAAGCCTTATTTTTATATAGTTTTATTTTCAAACTAGAAAGACTCAGTTTTCTTTTTAAAAGTTAGGAATATATAATAGTTTATTCGAGCATGCCTAATGATTTTTAATACTCATGATTAAAGATTTTTTTTGTTTTTTTTCTTATGGTTTTTCTTTCTACTTCAGTTATCTCATATAAATAGTGTGATCTTATAGTTGGAGGTGACCCATGAGGTCACATAGAGGTACATGTAATAGTTTATTTATTCTCTATTTCTTATGTTTATTATTTTGATTGTTTAGTCTATTTTCATTTATTTATTGGTTTTTCATGCACTAAATTGTTCCTATCTGTGTATTATGGATTCCTGGTACTAGTTTTCAGCCCAAGAGGATCTGGAATGCCGCTCAAAAATTATTGTGAGTTAGCTCAGGTAACCAGTTCAAGTTTGATCTTGGTTTGTTCATGAAAAAATGGGATCATAGTAGGACCTTGTTATTTTGGATATCTAGTATATTAGAGATAGTATTTTCAAGGATTGGGAGTTAGTTCATGGTTTTGTTCCTGATCACCACCACTCATGATGAGACCTAAGTTACCAAGGGTAGTTTGTTTTCAAATATTTATTTTTGGTTAGAGTTTTGTATTTTTTGGTTGATTAGTTTGAGGAGCGTGTTTATATTGGAGGATGATAGTAGCAGTGATCTAGTGTTCTATGGTGATATTATATGGAGTATAAGACCATGTGGAGCTCACATGCATTGTTCAATTTTCTTATAGTGGTTGGGGCATACTCGGTGCATGGTCTGTTAAATCATGTGGTTGGTTTATACATGACCACTAGTTCTCTTTTTGGGTAATTTTGTTTTAGGTTATGTTTCAGTATTATTTGGGTTGTTTTGAGTTGAATTTTGAAAGTAAAATGATTTTTTAAAAAGGTTTTGAGAACCAAAAATGGGTTTTAAAAGAAATTGATTTAGACTTTTTAAAAGTTTTGTAAAATGTAAAAAAAATTAAATTGGGAATTTGGTATATGGTTGGTTTTGATGAAAAAATGGTATATATGTTCCTTGGTATTCCTTATGGATGTTCACATATGCGTGTGTGTGTGTGTGGAAAGTGCATGTTGGCATGTATACAGAATTGATATAAGATAAAGTGGGATAAACACATATGTGACAGTTCATAGGATACCATGGGTGAATATTTGAGATCAATGATTTGACTTGGTTTTCTAATGTTATTTTTTTGAAAAGTAAAATGGTTTGTATTAATAATAGTCCAATCTATTAATGATATTATGGTTTTAAGGGGAAAATTTAGATGATGTTTTGAATTTTAAATTGGTGGTGCTGAAATGATTTTGTAAATGGAAAATTATTTTTATTTTGAAAGGGGAAAATTAAATTTTAAAATTACTGAAAATAGAAAATGGTGATTTTCAAAAGAGGGTTATTAGATTTTTTTTGTGAGGTTGTTGTGGTTGTCATTTAGTTGAGATTTTATTTGATTTATATTTTGTTTTGTGATGATTTTATTTATGATCTTTGAATTTAGTTTAAAATTTTAGTTGGTTAAGTTATTGTTCGATTTTGATCTGGTTTTTTTCCTTTTTTTCTTGAATGTATTCCACCCAAAAAGACCCAAAAGGTTTCTGAGGATTCTCATCTAGTTGTTGGCCTCACCTAGACTCTTGGTGGAGGGTTGGAGTTTATACATTCTCAATATTTTCATATTTTCAATAGTTATAGTGGCCTATTAGGGTATGTGGAGTGTCTTGAGTAATTTGAGTGTGCCTTTAGGTTTTTTAGAACTCCAGATGTTATATAATTGTGAGTTTTCTTTGGTATGTTTGAGGGAATGTGGATAGTCCAGTGGGAGGTGATCATTCCATCCTCATTGTGAGTTGGTATGTCTTGAGAGATCTTGAATACAACTTTAATATAGTGTTTTAGTCTTGAGTAAGTGATGGGGAATAAAATTATAGACCTTGTGGACATTAGACAAGGTCAATTGGTGGTGAAGGGGAATGTTGACCATTTCAAGGAACTATTTTCCTTATCTTTGGTGATGGTGTTGAGTGATTAGTTATAATCTCCTATTTCATGTGGGATATTTGAGTAGGGTTAAAGGTCTAATTTCTCTTGGTGCTTGTGTAGGTTCCTTATCTAGTGAGGAGTGTGTGCTAGAGGAACCTATTTCGGGAAAGTATCCTTGTTAGTTAATGTATCTATTTTTTCAAACCATTCACATGTTTGTTTCTAGTATGGATGGTTAGGTATTATAATCCATCTTGATATGATTACCCAAGGAATTTTTTAAAGTGTGGTCACTCGTGACCCTATAAGGAGTTCCAATCGAGGATTATCAGGTCCTAACTGCTAGGAATTAGATGCTTCAAGACATTAGGGCTCCAACCATAGGTCCTGGAGTAAATCTATTCATGCAGTCAAGATTCACTGTGGGTGTGGGAAATTTGATAATGTTTTGTCTCCGATATCGGAGTGGATATTGTTTTAGTTTTCATTATATCTTTACTTTTTCTAATTTCCCTTATTCTTGTGAGTTCCTCTTCGGTTGTAAGAAGGATTGGTGGTCTCATTTTCTTAAAATTCCATTGGTTGTGCCTTTTTTATTTAAATAATTGATTGGTTTTCCTTATGTGGTTATCCATGGTGGATAAGTTTTTGTTTTGGTTTGCATGCATTTGGAGATGTATATGTATTGGGAAATAATGAATTTTGGTTTGTTCCTCCTCTTGGTTTGGAGTTTCATCCATCGCGGGATCATTGTGGTGTGGGTTGGTCTATGTGGGTATTTCCCAGGTTGGTCTATGTTGGGTTTCCCATATCAGTCTTTGTTGGATGGTCTAATCTGGTAGGTTTTTAATGGTGGGGAAACACATTTCATATATTGTTGTGGTTTCTTCTTATAATTCCCTATCCCTAGTTACCTAGAGTCGGTTTATTATTAAAAAACATTGTCATGGTCAAAAAAGATCAAGTCTCAAAAGACCGATTAGTTTAGTAGCCTAAGAGATACTAGATACATTTACAAGTTTTACATTACATTATAAAATGAAAAACTAAAATGACATAGTCTCCATAGGCTACACTCATATCCCTTAGACTATCCCTATAGGTCAATCATAATATACTTCTTCACATCCTGGGAAAAATAAGACATAGAAAGGGGTGATCTCAGATGCTCATTAAGGATAACAATATAGTGGAAACTTTTATAAATAATCATAAACAATTAAGGAAATGTAAGAATACAACAAAATCCTTTTAAACATGAAATGAAGAATAATATGGAAAAGATTAAATAAAATAATTTCATTTACTTATTCACACAGATATTCTATTAGTCGAATAATCACATGCAATATCAATAGCCACTTTCATAATGATGGAATGCATAATGTCATACTTCATAACCACTTAGTCAAGGCCTTGTGCCAAGACTAAAAATAAGATTTTGTCAATGCCTTGTTCCAAGACACTACTTTGTCTCATGATACCTACCGATGCATCGAGGATCTATAGTGGGCTCTACCCGTCACTTACTAATTCCAATGCATTCCTCATATAAAAAGGTTCAAACATAACATAAACATTAATATTAAAACTATCATATAAAATGTCAACAAATTCTCTCTAAACCATGAATGGTGGGAAAATAAAACATCCACAGTCAAGAATATCACAAAACCTTCAATACAATATGGAAGTTTGGTATCATAATAAATCAACTTTAATTACGCTTAGAATCCATAAAAAGATGTTGAAATAGATGAAATCTAAACATTTTTTTATAGATATATCTATTTTTATTTTGAAATCATTTAAAAGTCGTATATTTATAAAAGAAAAAATTTATTTTGAAAATATTCCTATAATATTGTAATGGAAGCTTCGACGATGTTATAATGGTAGAAAATAGCCGCACCCACTGTATAAGTTAAAAACATTCTTACTTTAATTTTGTCGAAAAGGTCATAAGGTACCTTGTTTGGAAAATGATGGAAATATTCCTTTCAAACCATTTTATAAAAAGTAAAAAATGTTATAAATGAATTTAACCCATATTCTATTAAATAGTAAAAAAATTTGAATGCATTTTTAAGAAACATAGATGTGGATGATAAATAGGTCCCGGTAGATACTTACATAAAAACATCCTTGGAAAATAAAGAGATTTTGAAATTAACCCTTACATTGTACTTTTCCTAGGTCAAGGGTAGGTTAAACTCCTCTATAATGGTGAAATAATTATTATTAAATTATACACTAATCATATACATTAATATGATATCATATATGATCTTCTAATATTGCTTTTTTAATGATATTTCAGTAGTACCATCGTTTTGGGTGTTAACTGATTCATTTCCATTTATATGATTTGTTATGTAAGTAATGTTTGCTATGGATTGGATGTATGTTATTCATATTCATAATGATATTAAGTCTTTAAAAATAATTTCTAATCATCAAATGAAAATTAGTCTTGAATGGATACGATGGGGAATGAATCTCATCGCGTTCGTGGAGACGGTAATCCGTACGTACGCACGAGCGACAATATCATTCTTTTGATATTAAAATCGCATATAATTGGATTAAATATCATATATGAAAAATCATTATCATGTTATATTTATTATTTTCATCATTTATACTCATTATTATTCCTATCCAAATGATGAAGTGTTTTAATAACAAACTACACCATGACGTGGAGACGGTAATATGTACGTACGCACGCATGGTGACTTTGTCATTTATAGGATGGATAGAATAATGAATATGGTTGTACCTTTTTTATAATAACATTAATGTTTATATAAGATACTAGATTTATTATTTGATAATGGAAACAACAAACAAATAGGAAGTGGAAGAAGAAAATAACTTGAAAGAGGTGATGAAATATTTACCTCTTCTTCGGGTTGATCCTTTTGATTTGATCAAAAGGGCTCGTTAGGTGGGATTTATGACTAAAAGAAGGCCTATAATATGAATTTAGGAAAGTTGGGAGGATATTTGGTCAGGTTTTGGTTGATCCAAATGGATTTTAAGGTGTTAATTTGAGAGAAGGTGAAGTGCACTTTTATAAGAGCGGTGACTGGAACCTCAGGAAAAGATTGAAATATTATTTTATAATAAACTCATTTTCAGTTTCTAATGGATAAAAATGATTTATTTAGAGTATAATGTGTTTATGGGTATAAAACCACTCAACCAATAGGTTTTAGATAGGTTGGGGTCACTATATTAGCTTTATCTTTTAGATTTAACTCTTAGTTAAATAGTTTGACATTTACCATGTCTCTTTGTATTTTGATATTATATGGTTAATAAACTTACTATAAACATCCAGGAGGACCTCAAGAGGTTCCTTAATGACATATATAATATAATTTAATTCCATTGGCCGAACCTTAGATTTTTAGGAATATAATATCAATTAATAATATAATATTTTATTTAAAACACTTTTATGTCAATTTTGACACCATTTGGTATTTTGTTTTTTCTAAATTCATAAAAGCATTATTACTTCGAAAAAAAATAATTTAATAAACTCTAACATGTCATATTAACCTATAAAATTAGTTTAATTCATAAAAAGTCTCAAATTAAATTTATTTGGGTATTTATAATATCAATTATTTTAATATTTCATTAATTAGGTAATTACTGCATCATCATTGTGTCATAAATAAATTTAATTATTTAATGTCTAAAAATTATAAATAAAATACCATTATGTATTAAATATTTTTATATTTCTAATGAATATTTATAGTAGAATTTATCTTATGCGTAAACCTATATTAAAAATGTTTTAGTTATAAAACTTTGAATTTAACACTTTTAACTCTTTGAATTAAATAATAATAAATGACCTAATCTAGTCCAAGTGGACTTAAAGGATCATATTTTATTCCTAAGGTTTTTTTTGGTATAATTAAACTTATCTAATAGAATTAGGACATGTGTTAGGATAATAATAATATCATTTTTACCTTTAATTACCCTATTTACCTTTAACTGCGGTAAATAAAAGTCAAAAGTTACTATTCCCCAAAAATTATTTCTATCTTATTGAACCACATTTTACTCACTGATATCAATCGTGTCTCTCAGATTTTTGAAATTGAATTCACATAATCGTTAAAATTAAATTCTATACAAATTTGGAAATTCTCTTAGGAGGTGGTTAAAAGATGGTAAAAAGTTCAATAAAATTGTTGTATATCTAAAATTTTTATAAAATGACTCTAATGAATTACATTGAACTTATATAGTTAGTATGTATCTATTTTGACCTAAAATAAATTTAAATATAATAAATAATTATTTAAATAAAAATTTGGTTTTAAACAATAACTCAGTGTTTTCACTATTCATCAAAAATTTAATGTTTTTAGGAAAATTACAAAAATTCACCCCAAGATAATTTCAATATTTCGAACCCAAAAATGAAGTCCATTTTGAAAGATAAAATTGATAGAATTTCAAAAGGTGGTTATTACTATTCACAATATCTAGTTTGATTGGTTGTGGTGTGTTTGAACTCGAAGTTTCGTAAAATATAAGCCATTGTATTATTCAAAGGGAAACATACCATGGAATCTTGTGGTGTTACACTTCTAGAGTTAATAGGTTATATCTAGTTTCTAATAGTGGGGAGTCCTTTCTCTTCCCTTTTTGGTTCTCCTTATTTTGGGTTGCTCTTGATCCGGTTGGGTGTTACTTGTTGAGTTGAAATGTCAAACCGTGTTTCATGCTTTTGATTGGCCTTGGTTGGTTTTGAATCCTTTTTTGTTTCACATTTGGTTGGGTTACTTTATAAGGGAAGAAAATGTTGTTGGTGGGAATAATTTTCACACCCTGACCTTTGAATTGTAATTATTCTATTTATTTTTTTATTTTTTAAGCCTCTATTTTGAGTTTTGGTAGTTGGAAGGTTTAATTTTTAATTTTTTGAATCTTTTTATCTATTAAAAAGTTATCCCACATAGTTAAGATGAAGTATGTGCTACCTGTGTGAGGGATTAGGTGTTTAAGTGGTGTGTTGTACGGTTTATTAAACTATGCGGCAAGAATGAGGTTTGTATTTGTAATTTTATAGTGTCTAGTGAAACATTTTGAGCATGGTTTTCACAATCATGTATCTTCCTAAGAGTAATCATTCATGGGTGTCTGTCCAAGGCAGTGGCAAGCACATGGTTGGAACACAGTTTGGTAAATCATTTCAAACCATTTAGATCACCCATAATTTTAAAATTGTGTTTAATATTTCTATTTTTCTTTTCCTTTATTCCCCCCCCCCCCTTCTTCTCCTCTGTAATCACATGCCCCTCCCTCTATTAAGATCCCTCTTCACCACTATTTTTTTCAATTTCTTCAGGAATATCGGTTGAATCTTCAAGGTAGGATCTCTTATACCTTATTTCTTCCATCTCCAGATGTTTTTCTTCTCTTCATCGCTCTTCCTAGTTCAGAAGAACCATAGGGTTTTTGGTGGGGGGGATTTTTTGTGTTTCTCTTCTTAATAAGGTGTGAGAAGGCTCTCTTGAATCTTCATTGTTCATGTTTTGGAATATGTCACTGAAGGCGAAGCATCTCGGGATATTTCTGTTTACCCACCATCAATATCAGTTAGTTTTTACTTCCTTTTTTATTTCTCAATTTATAATTATGGATTTTGTAGATTATGAGTTTTTTTAATTTTATTTAGTGTGTTTTTATCAAACGTTTGTGTGGATGACTTTCAAGAATATACAGGGGTAAGGCATAAATATATATATATATATATATATATATAACCTCTTTGTACATATTCCCTCGTGGAGAAGAGAATATTTGAAATTTATATAGGGGTATTTATATATATACAACTGTATAAATTCATGTGTGTGTAAATGTAAAGACTGGATTTGAGTTTTCGTTGTCAAAGTCATCAAGTGTCGAGATGTTTCAACTTTATCTTATTCTTCTTGAGGTAGGTTCCCTATGAATATGCCTTTAATTTCAAATCCTTAATTACATGATTTTTTTAAAAAGTTTTTTTATATTAAATAGTGTGTATATGCTATCCAAAATCAGCCTGATTCTTTTTGTTGTACTTTCCATTAATTTTTCATGATTCACCTTCATGTTTTGACATGTGTATTCTTCATTGAAATATGCTTCCAATATTGTTTAAGGTTTATCAACTTTTTAAGTTCTTAAAATTTATTTCCAAAATTTTTTTTTGATGTGTGGTGGGTAATTCAAATGATGATTGGTGTGTGTATAATAGTTCTGAAAGACGAATTGAATAAATATGGTTTCATATGTGATTTTAAAAGGGGAAAATTTCATATTTTTGGAATGTTTGGAAAATTTCATGTATTTTTGTGTGAATTGGAGTCTAAATAGTGATTTTTCTTTCCTAAATGGGATGCTTTTATTTGAGAATGGTTTTAATCTTGTTTTTAAATGTGTGGTTCCTTGTTTGTTTAATTAATATTATCAATGTTTTTGTAACTTAAAAGTGTTTGGTGATTATGTTTTATAAAATTTAAGTATTCCTTGTAAATTAATAAGGCTCATTTGGCACCTTGATAATGATTTTTGGAAGTGTAAAACCCCTATTGAGTCATTTTCACTTGTTTTAGAAATATGATCTGTATGATAAATTAGTGATTTGTGATATGTGACTAGTGAAGAGGCTTGTAAACTGTTGCTTGACTTGAAAATAGGGATGATCTCAAGGAATGATATCAGTTGTAAGATGTTGGTTGAGTTTTTAATTAAAGAAAATGATATATACATACATTTTTCCTTGATAAAAATTTCACTATAATTTGAAATAGATCACACGGGAAATCCAGGTATCTAGGTGGGTGAACTATAATTAGTAATCAAGTTGATTAGGAAGGTCTAAGACCTAGATTCTTCTAGTAGGATTGACATTACAAAACTTACTAAACATGTGTAATGATCAGAGACCACTAGAACTTTAGATGGTATCCCCTATAGTAGGTTATTCATGGGAATGCTATTGGTTTTATCTTATGATATGGAAACCACTAAAAGTTGGGATTTCTTCCCCTCTAGTGGATCATGCATGAAAACATTATTGGTTTTGGTTATAGAATTTTGATCACAAATTTATGAGTTTAACAGGGTCCCACTTATGATAGTTTCCCATAGGTATTTCATGTGGTGATCTCTTATGACATGGTTCTTTATAATGTGGTGATCGCCATCATTATGTGGCAAACTTTGTTTATAAGGTTATTGCAAAGTAACTTTCATTTGATAAAGTCTCCCCTTAAAAAAATTCATTAAAAATGTTTGCCTTATAATATTTTATTTCACAATGTTTACTAGTTGATTAGGATTTTCCATTATGCTTGTGATGTGATTTTTATTTCAGTTGATTCATGTTTTTTCCTCTTTTATGAAAACCATGTTTTAATAACAACTATTTTCGTTTCATTTTGAAATGTTTATGCATGCTTGGAAACTATTTTAGAAATTTGATGGAAATAAAATGGTTTTTATTTAAAATTTAATCATGTTACTTGAATTTGAAAATAATGTAAAACCTTATTTTTAGATGGTTATATTTTTAAACTATAATGAATTAGTTTTACTTTTAAAGGTAATTTATATGGAATAGTTTATTCAGAAAAACCTATTGAGTTTTAATACTCATGCCTATAACTTTATTTTTTTAGATTCTTGTGGTGCTTTCTACTCTGGTTCACTCATGGAGTGTCTGTATCTTATGGTTAGAGGTGACCCATGAGGTCACATGGATTTATGTGTAGTGTTTTATTTAATTTCCACTAATTTTGTTTATTTTCTTGATTGTTCAGTTAATTATCATTTATTTATTAGTTTTTCATGGGCTAGATCATTCCCAAATATGTATTCTGGATGCCCAACACTAGTTTCCAACATAGGAGGATCAAGAAAGCCTCTCAGGTCTTATTGAAAGTTGGCTCAGATAATTGGTTTGGGGTTGAAACTGGTTGATTTTTGAAAATAACTAGATAATGTTTAATCAATATGAAAATGAAAATAAATGAAAACACATTCCATTTAATTAATAAACTAAGAAATAAATTCATTCATAGATAATATCATTAAAAATATCCTTGAATATAATAACTGAATTATGAATGAATTCAATGCTTAATTATTAGATTTCATTTTTCCCAAGCACATGATATCTATATTTTTAAGATCTATCCTTAAGACAGTTTCAAAATTATGGGTAGAAACCAATTTAACTAAGTCTAGCCAACTAATTTGTCCCATGAGACTATCGATGCATTGAGAGGCTATCTATTACCATGAACCAAAAATAACTATCATGTAAAAAACAATGCCTCATATAAAATAATCAATTTAATTCATAAATAGTGTGTCTTTTCATCAAATTTTTTTATTGATTAAAAAATATAAATTTAACAATATTTCCCTAGATAAACAAATGACATTCAATGTAAAACATCTTATGTATAAATGATATATGGTTTAAAAAATATACATATCCATGATAAATAATATGTATATTTAGGGTCAATTTAATTTCTAATGATCATAAGAAAGTAAAAAATATCATGGTAAAGTTATCAACTACAAAAATAAATCAAGATAGTAAATGTCTATACTATCCTTGATCAAAATAATCATAAACCATCTAGAGGTAAAATAAGGATGGAGTAATTAAAACATATCCATAGTTTATTATATGTAATAATAATGTTTTTTTATCATTTATGAATATAAATATCATAAAAATATCATTACAAACATTCTTGAGGAAAATATCTCTTTCATTTTGAAAATCGGTTTTTGAAACATAAAAAAATTAAAAAATCATTTCATTTGAAACTAACTTTTAAAAATTATGAATTTATATAATATTATGTAAAAAAATATTTTAAAATATCCTTATAAACTTTTAAAGTATGCTTCAAATAAATTAAGGTCATTTCGGTGGTTAATTCCATACATGTCATACAAGTTGAAAAGAATATTCCTTTTACACTATAAAATGGTTAGAAAAGTGCCTTATTTTGAAAATTAAAATAATATTCCTTTGAAAATATTTTTAAAAAATAATAAATGGGTAAAAATTTATTTAATAAATCTATTTTAAAATGTTAAAAAATGAAAAAAAAATTATAAAACATGGTTTCGGAAGAAAAAATATTTTCAACCTATTAGAAAAATGAAGTTACATTTTATTAAAAACATTTTATAAATTATTTTAATTACCAAAGAGAAGTAAAATTGTTCTATTACTTTGAAAATATCATGAATAACCATAGGAGAATAAAATTAAATGTTTTTATTTAGATCAATATTGAATAATTTCTTTTAATTGAAAGTTATGAATAAACAATCTTGAATAGAATGACATTATTAAATAAACCCTAATAATTATCATAACATTGAAATGAGAATTGATTAATGAATTTATTATGTGTATAAAATGGTAATAAACATAAAAATTGAAAATATAGCATAATATAATCAAAATTATTTATACACATAATCTTATAATATCAATGACAACTAAGAAGTAATATAACCCAATGAAAAAAATTGAGTTAATAAATTCTTTACCAATTGGTAATTTTCAAGTCAAATCCCCTTAGATGAAATACAGAAAATTAGACTTAAAATAACATGAATTATTAATGAATCATTATATAACATTTAAAATGGGCAGTATAAACACCGTATAAAATAAATTATGTTCATAACATTATAATATGCCTCAATGATGTGAAATTGAGACAAAATCCATTACCTTGGACTTACTTTTGGATGAACATACTTTAACCTCATATATAGTTGTTTTTAACTTATAAAAGAACCATATTAATATTTATAATTTCAAATATTATCCTTTTTTAACTTCTTATCACCCTTTGATTAATAATCTTTCATTATTTTCATTGTTTCGGGTGTTAATTAACTTGTTTTGTCATGTGTGATTTGTCCTGAAAGAACCAATTATTGCACATATTATATATTTATATCAACTCAATAATAATAAAATTTATATAATTAAAAAATTTATATATCAATTATACTTTTAATAACAATCATTAAATGTGGTTTTTGAGAAATTATGTATGTTACGGTCATGGAAAGGGTAGGTCAAATGTATGAATCGGTAAAGTTTCCACTTTTCAAATATCATTATAGAAAAAAGTAAAGTGAGATTTTGTCTTTCAATAATGATTGTAATATCATAAATATTTTATTATTTATTTAAATAAACTAATACATATTGCCCATGTGGTGTGGTGATGAAAAGAGAGGCACATCGCTTCGTAAAGGCGGTAGTTCAAACATACACGAATGATGTCATCAACATTATGTGGGTGAAAAGGTCAGAAAAAATGATATAATATAATTATATAATTATAAATAATTCATGTATATAAAATATATTAATTAAATTTTCATTATTAAATTCCATCTATAGTATTACTGAAAAATGAATTACATTGCTTTATGAGGTGGTAGTTCGTCGTACACACAAGCGACGATATCATATCCCATATTAAATGGAAAGAAAAATGGTATATATGATATAATTACTCTTGAGATATGTTTCAATCATAAATATCATATATATTATTTCTATCCATCATCATACCCATCCTTTAATGGTGGTAATAGAAAAATAATGACATCGGTTCGCAGGGTGGTAGTCCTCCGTACACACAAATGATGATTTCATAACTCATTTGATTGAACTAAAGATGGTTTTCAGTCATAAACATATTATAAAAACATATCCATATATGTAATATACTTAGGTTATTATATCATCATGTTTTAATAATAATTTAATTAGGTGGAGGAAGAAAAAAGATAAAAACACTCATTGAATAACGTTACCACTTCTTCAGGTATCCTCATTAGGTTTTCACTAAAGCCTTCCTAGGTGGATTTATGCCTAAAATAAGGCTTATATGATTAGATTATGTGATTTTTTATATTATTTTTTCTGGTTTTTTCGGAACCAAACGTTTTGAATGTGTGTACAATAGGGGATAAGGTGTGGCCTTTTGTAAGTGAGGTGAGTGACACACTTGTAATTTTTTAAAATATTCATTTAAACCCACATTTCTATCATAGAAAAAAGGATCATAAATGAACCTTTATCAAACCTATAAGGTATAAGATTGATATAGTTCCCTACAATGGGGATTTTAAGAAATTTTAGGTCATTTTTAACCCATATATTTTTATTTTAACCCTTAATAAATCCATTTTTAAATTAATCGTGGTTAATAATTTTTACTATTTTTACTATTCATTTTGATAAAAATTAATTTGAACTTATTATAAATTTTAAATTGTGTTTATTCCAAATATGGAATCCATTTTTTAAAATTTAATTCAAGGATGTGGAAATTTTTAATTTAAAATTAATCTTGTGGTCATGAAAATATATTGTGTTTTCGAACAGAAAATGTTCAAAAGTTTACAATGTTTTTATATCAAATTTCAACATGATAATGATTCCAATGACATAAATTGGATTAATAGATATATAATTTTACTAATTTTACTTTTAAACCAATTTAAAATATAATTTAAAATTATAAATAATTTACACAAAAGTGAAATTTTCAATTAAAATTTGGTTTTTTCACTATCATTAAAAAATGCAACTTTCAAAAAAACCATAGAAATTCACCTTAATATAATTTTTAATATTATAATTTCAAGAATCAATTTCATTATATCAAATAAATTTTCCAAAAGTTGTAAAATTAATTTTAAATTATGTGTGCAAAGCATTACTAAATTTTCCTTTGGAAAGAATACACTTTTTCAGAAAACATTTATTTTTATTTTAAATGATTTTATTTTATTTCTAATAAATATATTACCATGATTTTAATAATTTAGTTATTATTGTTAATACCTAAAAATTTAATGGATTGTTTTTAATGGTATAATATATTATGGCTAATTTATACATGGGGTTTCATGTTCCACAAGCTATCAATGAGATTCAATTTAAATAAATATATTTTATGGTTTATTTAAGCTTATCTTTAGATGTCAAATATTATATAAAATAAAATATTCTTATTTTAGAATTTTTATTTGATACATTTTTTTATCTTCCCATTTTTTTCATATATTTTTCATAGGGTTTAAGAATGATTAGGCATTATAGCAAGGAATATCTTTTTGTTATGGTGATTAATCTTAAAATAAATTAATATGTTTTGAATGAAATGGTAATTTAAATTTAAGAGGAAATTGAGTGGAACTATCCACTTTTTATTGTAAGGGTTTGATATGTAATTTTTTCTAATTCTCTAAAACTCTAAAATAAAAATATACTCCAAATGTGAGAAATTTCAACCCTTATTTTAAATCAGGTAAATACGGGTTATTAAACAAACTGGAATTTATAATAAACATATTTAACAACATATTATTTAATGGCCTTAACCTCCTACTCTATATTTAAAGGGTTAAGTAGGAACACATATTAATTCATCATGCTTTCTTTTCAAGTCATAAATAGACATGGATTCATGATCCTTTTTATACCCCTTTTACATCAAATCCAATGTGTACTTTATACCATATATACTAAATATAGAATATTAAGAAAATATATACCTTGGGAAATATGGGAGAACTTTCATCACCCTTATTATTCTCAAACTCTCTTAATAATGTCATACAACATAATCTTTCATCCTTCTATTCCATTAAGACCACGAATTACATCGTTATACTCTATATTGTTTATCAATGATGAACATAGGGATATTGTTATTTTCTAAAAATTCCAAATTCAGATAGAAATTGATTCCATTTATTCTTATAGCCCCTTTTCTATATGTTAATTACACTTAATAAAGAGAATATTTTCTCCCTATATAATATGAAACTTCTATAAACCTCCACTTATTATGAAAACTGATTAGAACCACAAATTCAATTAACCTATTGCATGATTTTTTTATGTATAATTATAGTTTTGAAAAATCTCTCTTTCTCAAAACCCTCTATAAGTTATATTTTAATTCAAAAATATTTTCAGTGGGTGGAATCAAAACTTTGCAATGAGGAATCAACAAAACCTATATTCCTATTGAGTTAGAACTCATTGTATGAAAAATATATAAAGTTAATAAAACCATAATTATTCATTAAAATCACTAAATTTCATTAAACTCAAGCATCTGTAGAAATTTAACTTCCATTAAGGAAATATTCTATAATTCTTATTCAACTCTAGACACCAAATTGATACTAATTATAGAAACCGATACCAATTATCATAGATACTATCTTATTGGATGATACCATTTATTAAATATTTTTGGATTCCAAATGTTATAAATTATCAACAAAAATCTAAAAACCATTATTTTTAAAAATTATAGAAAGGATGACTCATTTTTTTAGCTTTCAAGACCACTTCATAAACTGTACTTGGTAGATGATTTTTTATCTCATCTACAAGGTTTCTTTCCTTGATTTTTGTGGATTCCATATGTCATATTATTATCTCAAAACTCTCCCTAAGTTTCTCTACTTTATTACTATATATAAAATTATATTCAACTTGAGAGTTATCTATATCATCTTCTGATATCATGATAATAGTCAGATGATATCACATGATAGTCTAAAAAAATTAAATCATGAGATCTCAATTTATTATTAATTATCTATTATTCAAAAAATTTGATTTTATGCCATAAAAAAGTTCATATTGATACCTCCTAACAACAATTATAATGTCAATATTCAACTCTCTATGAAAATCATGTCTCTCACTTACTATTTCTTTAATGCGTCAATTATCAATAAGAACTATGTATAATGTCAAAACATCACTTTTCATCTCTTGATGGAATATATTGATGGATCATATCTCCCCCAAAACCTAAAATTCAACAATAATAGTTAAAAGAATTTAAACTCATAAGAATAAGGTATATTTTATTTCCTTAAGTTGAGAAATAAGGGTGGTCTTAGTAGACCAACCCCTCATTATCACTCTTTCCTTTTTCCACTTTTCATATTTTAGGAAAAGAATTTTATATCCTCTTCAAACTCCTCTTCTTAATGATCATTCTTCATGGTAATATTCCTTATCACATTTCAAGTGTCTCTCATTTGAGTGATTCCACATACAAAAAATTTATTTTGGATGTTTTCTTTAAACTTTACCTTTTCTAGATTGAGAATTTCCTTTTTTCATGTCCCAAATCACTAACTTTTTTTCTTTTGAACATTTATAAACAATGATCTATTCAAATATTATTTATTGGTATATTCTTTTATATTTCTTATTTCTACACTATTTATCCCTATATGATTCATCAGTTTCCACAACTCATGCCTTAGTTTGGGATTTTTTAACACAAGCATCTTTTAGAGTCTTTTTAGTTTTAAAATCCTTCTTATTGTTTTCACAAGAAACTTCATGTTAAATTATAGATTTGGAACTTCTCTTCACACCACTATTTTATTTTTTATTATAATTACCTTGGTTTTATTCATATCTTACCTTGTGAAACTTTTCTCAAAACCACTTAGACATGATTTTTTTCTATTCTCTCTGAACTCTAATAGATCCACCTCAGATGTTTTCTTCCTTGGTGGATATTTTGTTATAATATCATCCCCCTTTATCACAACGTAATAAGATTATTTATTTTTCCTTTAGAATTTGTTTATTTCTTTCTAAGATTTTTTTCAAGAGTAAAATGATGTTGTTTGTTAGTGAACCTTTCATTAGGATCCATTATTTTCCTCCATATTGGTAAATATATTCTATATCTTAATAGATTTTATATCAATGAAAATTGTATTCCTATTGGTTTTAGGAATGGATGAATTCCTTATAAAACATTGATTTACTCTCTTATTATAATTTCTATCCATAAGATGGTGGCGGTCATAGATAAAATATCTCTATTTATAACCAAACCTCATATAATCATAGTTTACCTATGCTATAATTATATAAAATTTACTTTTTTCCTTTAAGTGAAAGGAATTCAAGATAGATACTTATGGTGTGTCCCATGATTACATAATTGTAGAACTTTATGGATACCTTCATCATAGATTAATCTCTTTTATATTTGGAAAGGAAATTCTTCTCACTTAATAAATTTGGATTTATAGCTTTATTAACTCAACCTATTATTGTTTCCATGGGAGGGATATTATTCTTCTCATTTAATGTTTTCAACATTCTTTAAACCTCCTTTATCTTCCCATACTTCTTATTTAGTTGTACAGTAATTACCATCAAATTTGAGCTTATTTCCTTTTCAAATATTCACCACTCTTTAAGTTTTGTTTTGAAAGGTATAATTCTAGCTTTTAACTCCCTCTCTATAGACATTTTCTTTTCCACCTCATGTATAAGTTTTTCAATTAAGTCACTTTCAATAGTCATTTTTGTAATCATCTTCATAATGTCATAAATTTCGGGCCACCTTCACTTTCCTAATACATTGGTTCTCCGCAACCAAATCTTTCACGCGTAAAACCAATTCATCCTTCTTAGCCCTCATATTTGTTTTACCTTTTTTGAGTCAAGGATCTTCAGTTTGGAACAAACTTTAAACTCTTTCACTTTTGAATACATCTCCACCAGTTTACTATCCAAAGTATCATTTTAACCCATTGATATATATCCATGTAAATTAGTATTTTATTGAGTCTTTACACTTTATTGACCTCAATTTTTAGAACTTAAACATGGATCCCTTGAGATTCATTCTTCTTTTTGAGCCCCATGTTTTCTTTCTTCATCCTCTGATCAAGATCCTATAATATGTAGACAACTTCCACCTTTGGATCTTTTGATATATCATCTTTATCAATAGTTTCAACATAGATTGGAATATCAGGCTCCTCGTATAGTGATGTATAATTATTTTATAAATAAGTAGATACAAAATCTGATTCATCCTTACCTTCTATTTGTGAGCTATTGGGATCATCTGTCTTAATCACCCAATTCTCAAACAAGGTTCCATTATATATAATTTATTTGGAGTTCTATTTCTTCTTTATGTTTTTTCTCTTTCCCGTGTCATATGGGAAGAATTTAATTCAAATGTAAAAAATGGTCAGGTCAATTTAGAATAAAAAATCTAACAAGGTATATCTAAAATATGATACCAATTTTTGGCCCCATAATGTACTTTATCAAGAGATTACCAAAGAGGGGGTCAATAAAGGTTTGATACTCATTGGAATTTCCACACTTAAACTGAAACTCTCACTAGTATTACTGATCTTGACCTCAATTTTTTGTTGGTTTACTCTTTTATTCACCCATTTAATAATGATCCCACTGATTTGTTCACTTATCTAAGCCTTATTTATATTAGGTCAATGATAACTCAATCTATATACACTGGTTTTCATCCTACATAATTTAATAAAGTAATTCACATAAGACACAATAATTTTTTATGGTTCATTTTCACTGGGATAGTCCAAGGAACATAAAACTATAATTTCCTAAAGTACCAGAATCAACTAAGAATATTTTAGTGGTGGATTTAGGCTAAGTAACTCATATTCTTGGGCTCACTCCCCAAACAAGATTTATGGTACCCTCACTACCACCTAAGTGTCAATCCCTTGGTCCTCTACCTTTGATCGCTACCTTGGGAGGGAAATATTTTGGAACACATTCCAATTCATGACTTTACTATCTGGTTTTTGTTTCACCAATGAGTTCACATTGAGCTTCATATTTATCTTTAATAAACTAATAGTGAGCTTCACCATTATAGTAGCTTTACATTCTATAATGAACTGGACTTAAAAAAATTGTGAATTCATTTAGAAATTTTTAAAAATATTTTCAATCAATTTCTAAATGGTTACTTTTATGATAATTCCCAAAACTCAAATTCATGAAACACTTTACTTTTTAACACATATCTTGCACTTTCATGAAACTATTCACTTTTCATGAAGCTTTATCTTTCATGAAACTTCAAATGTTTTTAGGAAACTCACTTGGGTATATACACACAAGTTCCTTTGATCACTTAATTGATGTTTTTGTGAATGTGTTGGTGAAACTCACAAATTGCTCAAAACTCACTATGATTTTGAGAAACTCACTTAGTCAAAATAAAATAATTCCTTTCTTTTCATAACTTATTCTTGTGTTATGGCTTCACACTATTAATTACTTCATGATACCCTTTCAAATATTTATATCCTTCATATCTTCATTGAGTCTGACTAATCAAATGAGGAGGGTAAATACCTATTTATAGGAATTATCGACCCTTCACACAAATTTTATTTTATCCACCTATAATGACCCAAAATTTGATAAATATATTTTAATATTATTATATATAAGTCTTTCATATTCATTCAATACAAAAAAATTATGACAAAAAATGATTTATTTTAATGATTGAGAACATTACATTTATAAAATAAAAATAGCCATGATAATTTAAAATATTAAAGTGGGAAAACAAATAAATAAATAAAATTACAATAATAGGAAAATTATCATCATCTTAATCCCCTAGAATCATCGCAACCACAAATAAAACTATGAAAATAAGATAAACCACTAGTAATATAACTAATATTTTATAAATTTAGAACCTTGAGTGGAATTGAGGGAAATTGAGGTGAATGATTAATGAAATAAATAAGAGGTATTTTTATAATTTCAATATGAAATTTGGGATTTATGACCATTGGAAATAATCTTACCTTTATAAATAGTGTATATTAATGGTAATGACATAAGATAATTGAAATAGAGAGAAGAAATGATGGCCTCAACTAGTATAATCATTCCTTTTAAAGCCTCTTTATCATTATTTGGTATGGAGATAGAGTCAATAGGGTTCACCCTTGACTAATACCAAGCATAGATTTAACAAGTATGGATAGAGATAAATCGACTATGAGAGAATTTCAAGTCAGTGAATAACACCACTAGGTTAATGTTATCTAAGAATGCTCATTAAAGTACCACCACTACAAACCTTAACCTTAAGGTGTATGTCGATGTAATAAGAGGTTATGTATCTTGACCTTGGTATTAAAAATTTATAACATTATTTTTTGGAAATTAAATAGTGGTTTATTTAATTATTTTTTAACTATTGTTTTATTTGATACACATGAATGTAATTTGAATATAATAAATAAATTTTTTCTATAAATAAAAATTTATTGTATATTTTGGAATAATATAAATGATTTAGTAAAAATTTAAATAATTATAAATAAAATTTATTTTCATGAAATAGAATAATAAAATAATATTTCATTAAATATAAATGATTATAAAATTTTATAATTTCCCAAGTACATTTTATAAGTGTCGGAAAGTTGATTATGTTATAAAAATGTTATTTTTCAAAAAAATATGTTTTTTATTTAAAAGTTAAAATTACAATATTTATAGAATTATTTTGATAAAATAAACATTATTTTTAAAATCATTACATCAAAATTAGGTTGGGGTTAAATTTAAAAAAAATTCTAAACTACTTTAGTTTTTAGTGAATAGTAAGAAATATAGCTTTATGATTTCAATAAATTTTATAACATCATAAATATTTAATATTGATTTAATAATTAATAAAACCAAATCTATGACCAAAAATAATTTATTTTATTAATATATTATATTTTTATTAAATAAAAATAATTTTCAAACCTATAGATAACATTCCAAAGTCTAAATAGAAAATTATGGTTTAAAAAAAAAATTGTTGAATATTAATATTCGCATGCCTAAAGTAATAAATAATATAGAATTTTAGTTCTAAAAATAAAATATTTTAAATAATACCTACTTAATTTCATAAACCATGATCCAAAACCATATTTAGGCCAATGGTTTTCCATTTTCCACAACCTAGATTTCCAAGGCCTGTATTTAAAAATTAATAAAAAATCCTACCACATTTTCTTTAAATACCCAAATTTCCACCCCATTTAATTCACTAAGACATTAATCAATAATTTTCTCTCATTTTCCCTCTTTGTACCCATTCCATGGACTTTCTAAGGTTTCTAATAACTCTCCTATAGCATTAAAAATATATCTCACAAGGTAATGGATTTTCTTCCTCTTGTTTTTATCTAAGAATATCCTTTGTAGTTAGCCTTCTAATTTAAAATTTATTATGTTTTCATTAAATTATGATCATTCCATTGCTATCCAAATTTTTTTATATCAATGAGTGAATTACATTATTTCTCATTAATCCCATTTCGTAAACCACTTTATATACCTATTATATTGTTGAAATCATTTGATTTTACATGCCTCTATTTTTATGTTTTGAATACCCAAACATATTTTCATTAAATTTAATTCATATATATGTAATTATAATTCATTTATTGAGTATTTTCATGTATAAAAACCACATTCCCTTTTCATGGGTTAAAAATGATGAAAATTTCAAGTCATTAAACATTTATGTACTCAAAGATTTTATATGAAACCCGTTCATTATTTTCCATGGGTTATTGAGGAAATTTTTTATTATCATATATATATAACACATGAATTAAGATATGTGAAGGGTGTTCATTTATATCACTCCAATGAATTGTGTAAATAATTAATCTCTAAAGATAAAATGTTTTATGATACCACGGTGAATAACTATGGTAAGATGTACTGTGACACCTTTGTATTAAACCTTGGTGATATAATTATGAATCGTGTACTTGTTATTATTATCTCGTATTATGACTCATATTTTATCCATGATGATTTATAAAGTACCATTTGTTTTTTTATCACTTATTGGGATTTTTTCCCTCCCTTTTTAATTGATGTATGTCCCTATGAAATCACTTACAGTAAGGTGAAATAGAATGTAATAACAAAGGAGTCTTTTAATAGGATTAAATAAAAAAAATTATGTATTACTTATGTACTCTATATATTATGTACCTAGTTTTTAAGACTCTTAAGCTCAAAAGGTCCTTTGAAGTTATTAATGTAAAACTTTGTTAAGGAATTATGTTAAAAACCATTTATTAAAAAGGTAGATCACCATAGTTGGTATCAAAGGAAGGTTTAGTTATTTTTGAAAATTAAGACTAGAACATTTTGTAATAACCATTGGGATACGTCAAAATATAGTAAAACATCCTAAAATTTTATTGAATTATAAACAGATTGGCTTCTAAGCAATGAAATATCTTTCTGGATACTATAAGTGTATGTGGCTCTGGCACAGTCATACCTTGGGGTAATGGCCCCAAAAAGGGATAATTGGGATTTAACTCAACCATCGCCTATTTCACAAGAATAAATCCTTATTTAAAATCTATTTTGACTCTTTTGGGGGATGTTTTTTGGTTAATCAAATGATTTTTACAAACCATTATGAGGGATATATTGATAATTTAAAAAATAATAATCATATCATCCTAGAAGCATGATATTGAAAAAATTTAGGATTAATATTTCATTTAGGATTATTATAATCGTTATAATATTAAAAAAATCTATCGCTTATATTTTATTATTATAAATGGAATAAAATAGAAGAAATCATGTAAATAATGAATAAATAGGACAACGAAATGATAGTCTTCTTAATGTTAAGGAATATGGAGTTGAAAAATTCATGATGATGATGAATCAGTTAACTTAGCTCATGAAAAACAATCTAAAACAAGTGTAGCATCTAAATTCACCAAGGAAGGTACAACCAACAATTGAATCCTTCATGTATTAAGGACCACCTATTTTTAATGGAATCATTTATGCACTAATCAATGAACAATGGATCAATAATATAGAAAATATATATTTTTCAATTCATTGTTATGATAAAAAAAATATATATTAATAGTATATCACTTAAAGTGAGAATCTGATCAGTGATGTACATTGATAAATAACAAGAAGCCAAGGGATGAGGTGGAATCCATGGAATGGGAATAATTCATAAAATTATTTTTAAAAACATATTTTCCTTATACCCAATGAAAAAAGTTGGATAGGTAATTCCTTAAGTTGAACAAAAAGGGAAAATGAATTAGAGGGGAATTATGAGATGAAATATACAAGGATTACACGGTTCAATCTAATCTTTGTCATCGATTTTTATGGGAAGATCAATTGATTATTTGGTGGACTGAGACCCCCTTTATAAAAATAATTTTCAATTCAATACTTTGGGAGGTGTGAATAGATAATGTGATATTCTATTAAATATGAAATGCATTTTGGAGATTCCCAATGGAATCATAGACCTAATTAAAAAAAAGGATAGAGAACGTTTTTAAAAGGAATAAAGATGGAAAGAAATTGTAACATACCATGTGAAAACAATATTGGAATAAACATTTGAGGAATTATCTCCAAGTAAGTGTAAATTACTATAAGTGTGTAAGATTTTTCCATATAGCTCCAAAATTTCATGGATATGTAAAGCCTCAACATTTTAATTTCAATGAAAATGGAAAGATGGTAGAAAAAACAACTTTTAATGAAATGATTCAGGTGTGGGTATCATGGGAATTTCACTAATAAATATCCAAAATAAGAAAATAATGGAGGGAAACTTACATAAACCCTAAAAGGGTCCAAGAGAAAAAGGCCATTACATTACAATCAAAACTGTTAAATTTGATGATCCAAATGATGTTATGTTAGGTACACTCATCATTAACTCAAATCTAGCAAGTATATATTTTTTATTATGGTTCTACATATTCTTTTATTTCATTCATGTTTGGAAAGAACATCAAGTTAAAGCCAGAAATTCCAATGGTAGAGTTATCAGTTAAGACTCCTAGAGGAACTATTTAAGCATCAAAGATATATAGGGATTACCTTATTAACTTTGGTTAGTTCAATATATCCATAAATCTGGTAGTCATTCCAAAGTTGTAATTAAACATAATACTTGGGATGGAATGGTTGTTAAAGTATAATTCTAATATCAACAATAAAAGAAAGGAAATTTCAATTTTCTTGAAGGGACAACCTATTAATATCAACAAAGGAGAGATATACCAACCTGATTTATTCTAAGAACCACCTCATTTTTCCTTATTTATGAAATTATTAGTGAATAAAATAAAGGAATATAATTTAGATATATAATTGATGTACCCATTGTTTGGGAAAACATTTATTTATTTCATAAAGAGTTACATGGACCTCTCCCAGAAATAGAGGTATATTTCTCAATTAAACTCAAACCTTGATAAAATAAAATATTATAGTCCCCATATATATTTCCATATATAGAGTTATAAGGATTAAAGAAGTACCTTAAAGATATTTTGGTGAGGGGATTTATTAGACCAAGTATGTATTCTTTGGGGAGAACTTCTTCTCTTTTTAAAGAAGAAGGACATAATAATGTGGTTATGCATTCATTATAGTGAACTTAATGGGATCACAGTTAAGAAAAAATACCATCTTACAAGTATTGATGATTTTTTCGACCATCTTCATGGGGATCAATAATTCACCAATTTTTACTTATGGTCAGGGTATCATCAGCTTAGGGTGAAGAAAGAAGATATCCCAAATACTGCCTCTCGAATAAGATATAGAAATTATGAGTTTTTTTGCCATTTGGATTGACTAATGATCTTGTCATATTTATGGATTTGATTAATATAGTCTTTAGGGAATTTCATGATAAATATTTTGTGGACATTATAGATGACATTTTGATATATTCTAAAATTGATGAAGATCATGAGGAACATTTAAGAGTCATAATAAAAACTCTAAGGAAATATAATATTTTTGGTAAATTCAAAAATGTGAATCCAGTTTAAACAAATTTGAATTCGTGGGACACATTGTGATTAGTTAAGGAATATCAGTTGATCTAGAAAATAAAAAGGTTATATAGGAGTGGAAACGTCCTAAAATAGTCACTAAGATTTTTAGTTTCATTGGTCTAGCAAGATACTATATATGGTTTATGAGAAAAAAAATGTTTTTCAATTCCAATAACCAAGTTAACTTGAATGTAAGTTAATTTTATCTAGAAAAATAAGTGTAAATAATGTTTATAAGAACTTAATAAGTATTTTTTAGTGAACCTATACTATCTTTACCCTCTACTATGGAAGGATTTTTTATTTATATTGATGCAACCTAGAAGGGACTTGGATGCGAACTCATAAAAAATGAACAAGTGAATTCTTATGTATCATGATAGTTAAATCCTCCTAAAATAAATTATCATACCCATTATCTAGAGTTATCTATAGTTATCTTTACATTAAAGATATGGAGACACTATATTTATAGGGAAAATTATCATATTCACACAAAACAGAAATGTCTGAAGTATATATTATGGCATCCCTTTTTTTAATACATGAAACTTAACATAATCTGTTAACAAATATTACATTAATAACATTAAAGGATATTTTGAGGTCTAGTGTCTTGAATAATAGGAACATAATACATGAAGTACATAATTAAAATATAAATATAAATATAATAATTATTTATTCCTTTTTAAAGAATCTTTTTTTAATCCTTCTTAGGACATGTCACTGCAACTAATTTATTAGGGAAAAACATCAATAGAAAAGGTTTAGCATAAAGCCTAGTAAGTGATAAAAAAGGCAAAAAAACATGAATGGTCATCATGAATAAAACAAGTGGTATAAAATGACAGAATAATCATATGTACTTGATACATAACAAATAAATGTGGCTACAATATAAAAATTATTCATTTATGCGAATATAACTAAGGTTTATCACTAAGGTGTCGTAAAACATAATTACGAATGTTATTCAAAAAGGTATCATAAAATTGTCATCTCAAGATATTAATTCTTTAAACAATTAATTTTATCTTTATTAGGGTACACTATTCATATGTCATAATTCATGTAATCTTAATCGATCATAATAAATCATTTCATCAATAACCCGGGTAGAATAAATAATGGGATTCATATAATATTATTTTATATATAATAAGTGCTTAAATACTTGAACATTAATTCATTTTAAACCCAATAAAAGGGAACATGCGTTTAATACATATAAATCCCACAAAAAATAAATTATTATTACATACAGGTGAATACCCATGGATCAGTATGGGTTTTTGGTCTTCCAAATATAAGAATATTTAACATAAAAGAGAGAAATTCAAAAAAATGAATTCCACAATGTAACTGTATAAAACATGGATTAATGAAATGGTATAATGGGATAGAATTAAGTTATATCATTTAAAAAAATATTTTAGTAATAATGATATAATTAAAATTATTTTAAAATAGATTAATTCATCACTTATAAATCATATTGTAAAAGAGGTATATGAATGGAAAAGAGAAAGTGGAGAATTCTCTTACCAAGAAGAGTTGCTTCCTAGAACTTGATGATGGAACCTTAATACCTTAGTAAAGCCTTATAGGGACTCTTTGGGTGGTAAAATGACCAGAAAATCATGGATAATGGATTTGGATTTGAGATGAATTGTGGTATTAGAGGGTGTTTATATTAAAAGAGGATAATTTGTTTAATAATTTCTAAATATATGTATTGGAATTCTGGGTTGTAGAAAATGAAAACCCAATCGATTACCCATGGTTTTTTCACATGTTTTTGTGAATTTAAGTCATTGTATAAAATATTTTAATCCACTATGATTCAAATCAATTTTTTAATATTACTTTGGACATGAAAAGTAAAAATTCTACAGAATATTGTTTTTGAAACCATAATAACCATTTTAGACTTTGGAAAGTCATTTATATGTTTTGAAATGTATATAAAAATATTAAAATGCATAATTTTAAACAAAATAACATATTTTTTTCATGAATTATATATAATTAATAATTACATCATTAATACATATATATGAAATCATAAAATATACCGAAAGAATAAAACTGTATTTTTACAACTCACTAAAAAATAAAATATTTTAGAAAGTTGAAAAAAATTCTCCCTAACTTAATTTCAATGGGATAGTTACAAATTTGATGTTCATTTAATAAAAATAAATACCTAAATAATATAATTTTAACTCTTAAATGAAAAATCCTTATTTATTGAAAAATAACAGTTTTTACGACAAAGTTAGCTTTCTGAAAATTATAAAAAAATTATGTGTATAAAATTATATTATTATTATTATAAAAATAAATATTTTTTTATAATATTTTTTCAAGAAAATAAATTTTATTTATAATTATTGAATTATAAAATTGTGTGTATTTTTTTGAAAATAAAATTGTGTTTTATTTTTATTCAAAAATCTGTATATCAAATAAATCTAACATTCATGTGTATTTTATTAAATAAAATAATGATGAGAATGTGATTTAAGAAATAATTATTTCAATTATATAAATGAAATTACATTTTTATGTTACTAAATTATAGATATATAACCCCTTATTACACCAGTATATTCCCTAAGTGTGAGTGTAAGATAACGGTAGTTTCATGGGGTGGCTTACCTAACAATGACGTAATGGTAATCTATACTAAATTGAACTTCTCCTTTAGTCAATTCTGGTTGAACATTACTTTTGGAAGATCTATTTTGGATTAGTCAAGGGTAAACCCCAAGGGGTGTAATCAAGTCAAGCTGAGTTTAGTATCTCAATGCTCAAGCTCGATCCCAATACTTGAACTCGGTGCTTGAGCTCAGCTCAGTGCTCGAGCTCAACTTGTTGCTCGACCGTGTATTAATTTTTTGGCTTGAGCTCAATCTTGAGATCGACTCGGGCTCTAATGAGAACTAAATTAGGCTTGAATCAATTCTATTGAGACACATTTTCATAATATTAATTACAAAATATAGCTCAAATTTGATCTTCAACTTGAATTTGTACTCGAGATCGAAAGCTCGATCTTGATGTTAAAATATATATATATATAATAAAAAATATATATATTAAAAAATTATATTCTCAATTAGGCTCATGAGTTACTCGATTATTTTTTTATAATACTCAAACTCGACTTGATTTAGTACTCAAGTAGCTTGAGCTCGAGATCAACTCAAAATAAATCGAGTCGAGTTAAAGTATCTGTCGAGCCGATCTTGAGTACCTCACAAGTACTCAATCTCATTTAGATCCCCATGAACCCCATTAATGCTACCTCCCACCAAAGTTCTGAAAAATGTGATTTGAAAGGTATAACTCTACTGGTTAGGGCCATTTTTTTAATTTCTACATCAACTATTAGTTATCATTAACCTTTCTAAATACAAATTCATAAAATAATATTATTAATAATGGTCATAGTTCTCAATATTAATTGTGACCAATGGTCGTATTGACCAACAATAATATTGACCAAGGGTTATATTGACCAACGGTCATATTGACCAACGGTCATATTGACCAACGGTCATATTGACCAACGGTCATATTGACCAACGGTCATATTGACCAATGGTCATATTCACTAATGGTCATATTTACCGAGGGTCATATTCACCGATGGTCATATTCACCAATGGTCATATTCACCAACAGTCATATTCACCAACGGTCATATTCACCAACGATCATATTCACCAACGGTCATATTCACCAACAGTCATATTCACCAACGGTCATATTCACCAATAGTCATATTCACCAATTTTCATATTAACCAATGGTCATATTTATAATTTCCTCCTATATATATAGTATCAATCATCAATTTTTATTACTTAATTCCCATAGGTTTTTACAATTCCTTTGATAATGACTATTAAATTCTCAATTTTTCTTTTTTATTTTACCAAAATACTTGGATGGTGTAGTCTTATTGTTAGATTTTGATCCTTTAGAGTAAACCATTACATCATTTCTATTTTTTTGGTTTTTATATCCCTATAATATTCTTGTCTATTATAGTCTATATTATTACCTGATATATATATATATATATATATATATTAATATTATTTCTATGTACATATATTTTGAAATAAAATAAAATAGTCATTATGAAATAAGAGTTATTTTATTAAACATATAATAAATTTTCAATCCATTGAATTATTACCCATAAGAAATTTTATCCACTAAATTTTACAAAAGTCTTAAAAATAAATAGTGGTATTTTTCCTTAAACTTTTCCTCAATTTCCCATGTACCTTATTCAAACTTTTGGTTTCTCCATAGGATTTTAACAAGTAGTTGTCTTGTTCATAAACACTTAGTTCCTTATGTAAAGAAACTTCATTGATTTCTCTTCATAAGACAAGTAAGTTTCCAATTCCACACCATTAATCTAAATTATATATGTTCAGTTAGACATATAATATCTTAATAAAGGCACATGGAATACATGATGAACATTATAAATATTTGGACTAAGTAATAGTTGATAAGAAACTAATCTAAAAAGGACAAAAATCTCAAATTTTCTAATGTACATTTCACTAAGTTTCCCCTTATTTCTGAACCACATGAACCCTTTACATAGTGATATCTCGATAAACACATGATCTCGAACATGTAACTCTAAGTCCTTATATTTTCAACATAAATTTTATGACGGCTATGAGAATCCTTGATGTGTTTCTGAATCACATTTATCTTTCATGAAGTCTCCTTTACAATGTCTGGTATCGATAGTTTCACTTATCTAATTTCATCCCAACATATTAGAGTTCTACACCTATTTTTATAGAGATATTCAAAAGGATCTGTTGAACCCTCTGGGAATCTAGTTGCTTTATTATATTTTGATAATACCAATTATGATTATTTGTATTTTGTTAATCCTTAGTTGATAAATGGTTAAATACTTATTTGAGAATCTAGCTATTTATTTTCTTTAAGTATTGTTCTATTGTTCTATGTTTAAATATTAGTCTTTCGGTTACTGGATGTTTTTACACTCTGACTTAACCTATTCTGCCAATAGAATGCTTAAACAGAACAGAGCTACCAATACAGTTAAGTCTACCGCTATGTGAGAGCTACCGATATAGACTAGTCACTGTTACATTAAAGTCTACTATTATAGATAATAGCTACCGTTACAGAACAGAGCTACTAATACACACAAGTCCATCGATATGTTGAATCTACTATTATCAAAGGAAGTATACCGACATATCAAAGTCTACCGATACAAGATATACCTACAGCTACCAATACAAGACAGACTTACCGATATAGATCTACCGATACAAGATAGAGCTACCGCTACCGATATAAGAAGGTTATCGTTACATCAAAGCCTACCGATACTCGAAGGTCACCGTTATGCAAAGCCTACCGATATAAGTCTACCGTTACACATCAAGTCTACTGTTACACATCAATTCTACCGTTACACAATAAGCTACTGATACTCAGACCTACCGATACACAAGTCTACCGATATCCAAAGCCACTCTTCCAAAGGTAGAACCCGATGCTGCTTTAATTTCTTTATCATTATTTAGTTTCACCAATGATCATATCAGGTATATTTTAATACACTGATATTTATTTAATATGTGTTGTTGGATGTCAGGGAACCGTACCTCGTACCTGCAAAAAGTAAATCATCTTTTTCCAGAGCTCGTGCTTTAAATAAAGGAGGGATGTGCTACTACAAAGAGAGAAATAAATATATGAATACACAGAGACATACAAACCATGGGTGTGCTGGAAGAACAGAAAAGTGTGAATGAAAAGATACGACTGACCTTACTAGAAGCTCGCACACATTTCTTCATACCAGAGAAGAGCTAAGAACGAAAAAGAGAACATCAACTCAAATGCTTCATCGACTGTCTCTACACCTGGAAGACAAGGAAATAGACGATACTCTATTTTCCAAACAAAATCCAGAAGAGGACTCAGAGCAAATTGTGATCAATCAATGGATTCCAGAACTACACGACAATCACTAGAGCCATTTCTAAAATCTAAATATTTGCTCTGTGATTTATCTTTTTACATATTGAGAAGTGTGATTTATCTTCTGTATTTAACACACACATTGTATCCTGTACTTTAACTGGAGGATCTGTAAATCCTCACTCAAACTCTTACATCTTTTTAATTCCCACTGGGATAGTGTTATAGGTCGTGCGTGACCTGGACAGCTGGTTTGCTGTTGTTTCTGTTCCCACAGATAAAAATGGTAGAGGTCTTGGACCTGGACAGTTGTATACTGTTGTAATCCCCGATCCAAGATGTGGACCACTTTTATATAAAGTTTTGATAAGACTAAGTCTCAGCTTGAGACTGAACCTCTTGGTTAAACTTGTTGTGCTTATTTAGTTTCAAAGTTATTTTTTTTATTCCGCTGCAAACCACTTTAAAACCAAAACTATTTTAAAGTCACTTTGATAATTAAACTCGCAAGTGTTTATATTAGTGGTAAATCAGTAAGTTAGTTTCAAAAGTTAATCAATTCTTCTAATTTGATTAACTGGGAAATAATAAATCCTTTGAGAACCTAACCGAACCTTTATTTTGATATAAATTCACTACAGTTTAATTCTGTGTTTTATTTGGGGGATTTTAAGACAAAGTGTTTTAAAACAGAAATTTTAATTGGAACTCAATTCACCCCCCTCTTGAGTGTCCACTCCAACCAACATTTGGTATCAGAGGTTGTTTAAAATATTTTGTACTCTATTTTTTAACTGTGATTTTAGTTGTATTTTAACATTCTTAAAATTTCTGTTATTTCTAAATTTTTATCTCTTTAAAATCGTTGCTTTAAGTAATTTATCATGGATAACAGACTTGAAGGTGTTGCTACTAATAGACCACCATTTTTCAATGTCACTAACTATGCTCAGTGGAAAATCAAGATGAAAATTCATTTAGAAAGCATGGGTTATGATATTTGGACTGCTATAGAATCGGAATATAAAATTCCTACTATTGTTAGATCTACATGGAATGAAGCTACTAAGGTTGCCTACAATAATAACTGCAAAGCTATAAATCCCTTGTACTGTGCTTTAGGAGATGAGGAATTTAATAGAATATCTTCTTGTAAAACTCCTTATGAAATTTGGGATACCTTAGCTGTTTCTCATGAAGGAACAACAAATGTTAAGGAAATGATATTGAATACTTATAATATTATGTACGATAATTTTAAGATGAAGCCTGATGAACCCATTTCTGATATGTATCTCAGGTTTAATGAAATTGTCAGCACAATGACTTCTCTGGGAAAGGATGTTCCATCAATGAAACAAATTATGAGAATTCTGAGATGCATACCTAAAAGATGGAGAGGAACACCTGTCTCCATTAGAGAATCATGTGATATTGGTGAACTGCCAGTCAAGGAATTAATTGGCAAGCTGATGATGTATGAAGAATAAATCAAAGTGAACAAAGAAGAATAAGATGAACCAAGAAGGAAGTCTGTTGCGTTCAAGACTTCAACTTCAAAGAACAAGGATAAGGAAAAACTCCAAGCTATAAATGAGAGTTTAAGTTGTGAAGACAGTGAAAGTGATTCTGATAGTGATGCTGAGATGGATCACATTTCCAGAAGGTTTAAAAAGTTCTATAGAAATAAGAAGTTTTTCAGAAAATCAAATTACAAAGGTAAGTATAATAACAAGGGACATTGGAAAAAGGATTGGAAGAAATATGATAAATCAGATGTAGTTGTCTGATATGAGTGCAAAAGAAAAGGACATATAAAAGCCGACTGTCCAAAGATGAAGTACAAGAGGAAATATGATTACAATGAAAATAAGTACAAAAAGGCTATGAAGGCTACTTGGAGTGCTTCTGAGGATAGCTCCAGTGAATCTGAAGCCTCTGAGACTGAATCCAGAAATAAGGAAAATATGTGTTTCATGACAAACACATCGGAGGTAACATCTGAAACTCCTGCTTCAAATTCATATTATTCTGGAGATGATTCTGACTCAGAAAACATGTCAAAATCTGAACTGTTTGAATACTGTGATATGTTAGAAGAAACCTGTAATGAGCTGAAAGACAAATACAAAGGTTTAAAGAAACTGTATGCTTTAACTGTTAAACATAAATCTGATCTTGATATTGAAATAGAAAAGAATGCTCAGTTGCTTAAAGAGAATACTGAACTAAAATTATCTAATGAGAAACATAAGAAAGACTTAGAAAAGTTTACAAATTATAGGTAAGAAAATAGCACCTAGATACACTACTAGTATAGGATACCAACCTGGACAAAGAAAAAATTCCAAAACTAAATTCATTCCTAAATCTGGACAGAATGTAGCTAGTTCTGAAACTTCATATGCTTCAACTAGTTATATTCATAGTTATGGATCTAATAAGGTTTATCTTTTAAAATATTTTAACACTAAAAATTTTATGAGACCCATAAGACAAATTTGGGTACCTAAAGTTTTGTTGGCTAACCTGTCCGGACCCAAGAAAATCTGGGTACCAAAATCATTTCCTGTCTAAATATATTTTGTAGGGAACCTGCTTAAAGAGCTCCTGTAGAAAGACCTGGTACTTAGACAGTGGATGTTCAAGACATATTTCAGGATACTTCTCATGATTTAAAATCTTAGTCAAAGTTGATGGAGGGTTTGTCACTTTTGGTGATAACTCTAAAGGAAAAATCATCGGCAAAGGCCAGATTGGTAACACTGACTCGGTATTAATTTCGAAGGTTTTATTTGTTGATGGACTTAAATACAATTTGTTAAGTATTTATGAGTTATGTGATGATGGTTTTTATGTTAAATTTGAAAATTATTCTTGCAATTTTTTTAATTCTAAAAATGTTTTAGTATTTTCTTCTTTAAGAAATGAAAATGTTTATGCTGTTGATTTAAATTCTTTAGCTAAGCAGAATATTACTTGTTTAGATGTTTTTCATTAAGAGTCTTGGCTTTGGCACAGAATATTAGGACACTGCAATGTACACTCACTTATAAAACTTGCTAGGAAGAACTTAGTTAGAGACCTACCCAAACTTGAATTTCTAGCAGACAAAGTTTGTAATCCCTATCAAAAGGGAAAGCAACATAAAGTTTCTTTTAAATCAAAGAAAGAAGATTCAACTTCTCAACCTCTCGAGTTGGTTCACATGGATTTATTTGGACCTTCTAGAGTTTATATTTTAAATGGGAAGCACTATGTCTATGTTCTTGTAGATGACTTTTCTAGATATACTTGGGTATATTTTCTAGCTCACAAAAGTGAAGCATGTTCTTACTTTGTTAAATATTCCAAGTCTGTAGAAAATCTTAGTGGAATTAAGATTAAAACCCTGAGAAGTGATCGTGGCTGTGAGTTTGAAAATCATGAGTTTGAATCCTACTGCTCACATAGTAGCTATAGTCACAATTTCTCTGCCCATAGGACACCCCAACAGAATGGTGTAGTAGAAAGAAGGAATAGAACCTTGAAAGAAATTTCTAGGACTATGCTAAATGAGTATGACCTACCTATTTATTTTTGGGCTGAAGCTGTCAATACAGCTTTTTATGTTATCAATAGAGTCTTGATCAGGCCTATTATTAAGAGGACCCCTTAAGAGTTGTGGAACCATAGGAAACCTAAGGTTAACTACTTCAGATCTTTTGGCTGAAAAGTCTTTATTCTTAATACTAAACACAATCTTGACAAATTTTCATCCAAGAGTGATGAAGGAATTTTCCTAGGTTACTCTACTTCTAGTAAAGCCTATAGAGTTTTCAATAAAAGAACCAAATGTGTGGAAGAATATGTTCACATAAAATTTTATAAAACGGGTCCACATGAACCTAAGACCTCTCTTGAAAATCTTGAAGATGATCTATCTGTTTTGAACCTTAACGATAAATATAGTGGACCTGTAGTAAAAACATCTAGTTCTGGAAATTTTTCAGAACTTGCTTCTCTTAAACCTCAACCTGTAGATGAATCTGAAATCTCTAGTCCTACCTTTTCTAGACCAACTAGAATTCTAAAGAACCATCCTTTAGATGATGTTGTAGGTAATTTAGATAGAGGAAAACAGACTAGAGCTTCTCTAAGAAATCAGGTTGAACATCAAGCTTTTCTTTTACAGTTAGAACCTAAAAATATCAATGATGCTATCAATGATGAATTTTGGGTAATGGCTATGCAAGAAGAACTAAATCAATTTTAAAGAAACAAAGTCTGGAAATTAGTAGAAAGACCTAAGGACACTATAACCATAGGCACAAAATGGGTGTTTAGAAACAAAGTTGATGAATCTGGAAACATCATTAGAAACAAAGATAGGCTAGTTGCACAAGGTTACAATCAAAAAGAAGGAATTGACTATGAGGAAACCATTGCACCTGTAGCTAGATTAGAGGCTATTAGGATCGTACTTGCCTATGCATCACATCTGAATTTCAAGTTATATCAAATGGATGTGAAAAGTGCTTTTCTAAATGGTTTTATTGTTGAAGATTTATTTGTAGAACAACCACCTGGTTTTTCAAATCCTCATTTTCAAAATCATGTGTTTAAACTTTCTAAAGCTTTCTATGGTTTAAAACAAGCTCCAAGAGCTTGGTATGAAAGACTTTCAAACTTTCTTATTTCAAAAGGATTTACAAAAGGAATATTTGATCCCACTCTTTTCATAAAAAGGATTTAAAAATAATTTTTAATAGTACAAATCTATGTTGATGATATTATTTTTGGATCTTCTAAAAATTTTGTATGTACTGTTTTTTCAAAGGTTATGCAAAATGAGTTTGAAATGAGCTTAATGGGAGAGCTTAAGTATTTTCTTGGATTTCAAATCTTTCAAACTAAAGATGGTATTATTATAAATCAAAGTAAATATACTAAGGATTTATTAAAATGTTTTGGTTTGGATAGTATTAAGGGAAGTGATACACCTAGGAGTACCACCTATAAATTGGATACTGATGAAACTGGTAAACCAGTTGATCAAACTAATTATAGAGGTATGATTGGGAGTTTACTTTATCTTACTGCTAGTCGACCTGATATTATGTTTAGTGTATGTATGTGTGCTAGATTTCAAGCTAACCCTGAAGAGTCACACTTACTTGCTGTTAAAAGGATTTTCAAATATCTTAAAAATACTGCTAATTTGGGATTGTTTTACCCAAAAAGACAAACATTTGATTTAATAAGTTATTCGGATGTTGACTTTGCTGGATTCAAGTTAGACAGAAAGAGTACATCTGGAACATGTCATTTACTTGGAAAGTCCCTAGTATCATGGTGTAGTAATAAATAGAACTCAGTTGCATTTTCTACTGCTGAAGTAGAGTATATAGCTGCTGGTAGTTGTTGTGCACAGATTCTGTGGATGAAACACTCTTTATTGGACTATGGATTTGATTTTAAACATGTTTCAATTAAATGTGACAACACTAGTGCGATCAATATCTCTAAGAACCATGTGTCTCACTCTAGAACAAAATACATTGATGTTAGACACCACTTTTTAAGAGATCATTATCAAAGAGGTGATATAACACTTGAATTTATAGGCACTGAACTTCAATTAGCTGATATTTTCACTAAGCCTTTATGTTCAGAAAGATTAAGTTTCATTAGACATGAATTAGGAATGATAACTTACCCTTAAACCATTAGAAACCTCACCATTAGGAAACCTCACCGTTAGAAACCTCACCGTTAGAAACCTCACCGTTAGGAAACCTCACCGTTAGAAACCTCACCGTTAAGAAACCTCACTGTTAGATACCTCACCGTTAGAGACCTCACCATTAGAGACCTCACTATTAGAAACCTCACCATTAGAGAATCCTCACTGTTAGAAGACCTCACCATTAGGAGACTTTACCGATATATCTTGCGCTATTTTAAACTTCTTTAAAGTTGAGACATTGAATTTTATATATATATATGTATATGATTTATTTTATTTTTGAATCCTAAGTGATATTAAACTGAGTCTAGACTTCACTCAATCTCACCACGAACTCGTCTGTTCGAATCCCTCTAGCCTACCCCTCTCAAGCCACAAAACCCTAAACCTCGAATTTGTAATGGCCCGTGTCAAGAGACACCAGGTTACAGATGGGAGTGATGAGACCCAATCGAAAAGACAGAAATTAACGAATTCTAGTACCAGTGGAAGTGGAAGTGGAAGTATAGCTCGAAGAAATCAAATAAACCCGCATCTCTCAAAGAGAGAGATTTTGGTTGAGAAAGAAGTGTGTACAGAATGGCTCATGGAGAGCAAGTCCTTGGTTCTTAAAGTTTTAGAAGAACAAGGTTGGACTGAGTGCTTCGCGAACAACAACGGACCTTACTATCCTGAGCTGGTGAAGCAGTTCTATGATTTTCTCCACATTGAAAAGACTGAGCAAAAAATCAGAATGATATCTTTGGTAAATGGTCAGGAAGTATCTTTTACTTCAGTGGAATAGGCTGGGAACTTAAGAGTTACACATGAAGGAGATTATGTGTTCTACTCAAAGTTTGTACCTTCGACCAGTGATGTGTTTCAATATGAAGATGCTTTTCTGGAGCTTACAGGGAATGGGACCTCTAGAAAGGTAATTACTGTAGAGATGGCAGGAGAAGATAAGTTGTTGTTTAAATTTATTCAGCATGTTGTTAGTCCTAAAAGAGGAGATTTTGCTACTTTGAGATTCCAAGACATATATCGGTTATATTTGCTAAATCACAGTGTGAGAATCAATCTATGTAGACTGATTATGGTTCAAGTTGAAGATATGACTAGATCGAAGTCCAAATCAAATGCACTGTTTTTATCAAAGCTAATTTCTGTGATGCTAAAAGTGAAAGAGGTAGATGGACCTCAGGATGAGCTGGAAGTGGTTAAGGACAACTTCTGTATTACAAGAATTTTCTGTAAATACATGAAAGTCAGTTGTAATCCTTGGAAGAAATCATGGGTGAATGATGATGGAAAACTTTATGGCAAGTTTACTCCTATGGATCATCCTTCTAGACCAAAGGATGTGAGGGATCCTGGTCTTAGACCTGATGAGCTAGAACCGGTCTACAGTGATAATGAAGCTAAGGAGGAAGAGACATCAGTAGAGGAAGGAGGAGACCCAGACTTACCTCCTAGTCCTGTGCATCAAGTTATTTCTTATGGAGTAGCTAGCCCTCCAAAAAGGATACCAAAGAGAGAAACTGTCTTGAAATACAATGATACAGAGACTACAGAAGAAGAAGAAAAAGCATGACAGTATGTTGTCAAGGAAACCTCTAAAGAGGATGAGGAAACCAAATCAGATCATGATGTTAATGGAGAAAAGGAGGCTGATGGTGAAGCAGATGATGAGGAAAATGTTGAAAAAGAGCTCAGTTTGAGTCCTCTAATAGTCAGTATAGTCAGGACAGTGAATGATCAGGAAGAATTAGAAGCAGCACCTATTGATGAGAGAGTCATTAATGACTCAGAACAAATGGCTATTGAATATGCTGTAGTTGTAGAGGAAATTGCAGAATTACCTCAAGAAGGACAGTTAGAAGAGATACCTCAGGAGAATATTCCAAGTGAGGGGGAGAATCTTGGCTCTGTATCAGTGTTATATGACATTGAAGGTTAGACATCAGATCCTGGATATATGATTCTTGTACTTTCTTATGGAAATTCAGATGAGGAAGACCAGCCCCAAAAGGAATCAGTTACCTTACCCACTATGGCGGAAAATGTGGCAACCAAGGAGGACCTTGAGTCCTTAAAAGTTGAATTGAAAGAAGCAATAAGGGAATCAGTGGCAGAAATGAAGAAAATTATGGTTGAAGAGATGAAAATCATGGAGAAATACCTTGAGTTATCCATTGGATATGGTGTATCCAGTCATGTGAAAGAAATGATGGATGAACTTAAAGTGTGCCACACTCAGATTGAGAGTCGGACAGGAGCTGTAGTTGCTTTGAGACAATCGATTTCTTCTCTGACTACCATGCATAGCTCTCAAACTCAAGTAAACTCTGACATTCGATATATCAAAGAAGTGGTCAAGAAATTTTTGGAAGTTTTTGAGGCCTTTAAGAAGTCAGTCAAAGAACATCTGAACAATCAGAATGAACTTGTTCAGAAAGTAGTTAGTAGTCTGACTCAATCTTTCAGGGAGACAGTGACCTTCTCAATGAAACCTCTTCCCTCATCTAACTCAAGTATGAACCTTGATCAAATCCGCACTATTATTCAAGAAGAATTGGATAAGGCCAGTCCCAGTAGTGCATCAGATACTCATATTCTTGCTACCACTAGGGAAGTTAGTAGTTTTGTTCGTGATCACCTACGGGCAGCTACTGCTTCTCAAGAGGCAATCATGAAAAAGGTGGATTCCTATTTTGAAAAGGTTTATACCAAGCAACAAATGACCAACCATTTTAAGCTCCTACTGGTAAATATGAAGTTACCTATAGTGACCCAAGCCTTCAAGGAACAGGTTAGTAAGCTCAGGGAGCTTACTCCTGCCTTGGACAAATTCATTGAAAATAGAGATGATTTTGTGTCTGTAATGGAGAGAGGAGGAAGCATTATAATGGATTTTAGGAACCTATTGTTTCTCTTCCTGCATGTGGATTCCAGACCAGTGATTTTACCTCCTTCACTTCCTACTTCTTCCTCTAGGATTACTCCTCAATTGACTCCCGTTCAAGCCATCCGGAGCTTGACACCAATGATCACTCAGAGGAGCACAGATTTCAGATCCGGTACAGTTTCTTTAGCTGAACCACCAGTTGTCCCTTCAGCTATTCTGAAACCCTCTGCTGACCCTGCACCTGAAAACTCTGCTGGTTCTAAGGGAAATAAACCTATTTTAGAGGAGGATTGGGTGTTTCTAGATCTTTTTGATAGGATTCACTTGTATATTTTTGTCCTAATTTTATCCGTGTACCTTTTTTATATTAATGAAATCCCTCTTCATTATCTACTTTACTGATTTTCTATTACATTGTAATTCATTCTCTTCTAATCTTTATCTTTTCTCTCCTACCCTTCTTTTTGTTAATCACAAATGGAGAGAAAATTAGCAAATGAGAAAATGAGAAAATGAGAGCAAATAAAAATGAGACCTAAGAGTTATCAAAGGGGGAGAAACTCACACAGAGGGAATGATAAACTGTGACTTGAGAAACAGACTTTAGAGAGAATCTTGTAGTACAATTGAAAGGGGGAGGAATATGGAAGTTTTGTTCTGAACAAAACAAAAGAACCTTTTCCTCTAATGATAATTTCTTTTCCACTTTTTCCTCTGATACTATTTCAATTTTCTTGGCATAAGTTGTGATTATCAAAAAGGGGGATATTGTTGAACCCTCTGGGAATCTAGTTGCTTTATTAAATTTTGATAATCCCAATTATGATTATTTGTATTTTGTTAATCCCTAGTTGATAAATGGTTAAATACTTATTTAAGAATCTGGATATTTATTTGCTTTAAGTATTGTTCTATTTTTCTATGATTAAATATTAGTCTTTCGGTTACTGGATGTTTGTACACTCTGACTTAACCTATTCTTCCAATAGAATTCTTAAACAAAACAGAGCTACCGATACAGTTAAGTCTACCACTATGTGAGAGCTACTGATACAGACTAGTCACCATTACATTAAAGTCTATTGTTACAGATAATAGCTACCGTTACAGAACAGAGCTACTGATACACACAAGTCCACCGATATGTTGAATCTACTGTTATCAAAGGAAGTATACCGACATATCAAAGTCTACTGATACAAGACAGACCTACAGCTACCGATACAAGACAGACTTACCGATATAGATCTACCGATACAAGACAGAGCTACCGCTACCGATATGATAAGGTTACCATTACATCAAAGCCTAACAATACTCGAAGGTCACCGTTATGAAAAGCCTACAGATATAAGTCTACAGTTACACATCAAGTCTATCATTACACATCAAGTCTATCGTTACACAAGAATCTATCGATACTCAGACCTACCGATACACAAGGCTACCGATATCCAAAGCCACTGTTTTAGAGACAGAACCCGATGCTTCTTTAATTTATTTATCATTATTTAGTTTAACCAACAGTCATATCAGGTATATTTTAATACACTGATATTTATTTAATATGTGTTTTTGGATGTTAGGGAACCGTACCTCGTACCTATAAAAAGTAAATCATCTTTTTACAGAGCTTGTGCTTTAAATAAAGGAGGGATGTGCTACTACAAAGAGTGAAAATGAATATACGAATACACAGAGACATACATACCACAGGGGTGCTGGAACAATAGCCAAGTGTGAATGCAAAGAGACGACTGATCTTACTAGAAGCTCACACACATTTCTGCATACCAGAGAATAGCTAAGAATGAAAAAGAGAACATCAACTCAAAAGCTTCATCGACTGTCTCTACACCAGGAAGACAAGGAAACAGGCGATACACTGTTTTCCAGACAAAAACCAGAAGAGGACTCAGAGCAAATTCTAATCAATCAAAGGATTCCAGAACTACACGACAATCACTAGAGCCATTTCTAAACTCTAAATATTTTCTCTATGATTTATCTTTTTACATATTGAGCAGTGTGTGTTATCTACTGTATTTAACACACACATTGTCTCCTGTACTTTAACTAGAGTATCTTTAAATCCTCAATCACACTCTTACATCTTTTTATTTCCCACTGGGATAGTGGTAGAGGTCGTGTGTGACCTGGACAGCTGGAGCTGCTATTTCTGTTCCCACGGATAACAGTGGTAGAGGTCTTGAACCTGGACAGTTGCATACTATTGTGAACCCCGATCCAGGGTGTGGATCACTTTTATATAATGTTTTGAGAAGACTAAGTCTAACCTTGAGACTGAACCTCTTGGTTAAACCTTCTGTGCTTATTTATTTTCTAAGTTATTTTTATTCCGTTACAAACCACTTTAAAACCAAAATTGTTTTAAAGTCACTTTGATAATTAAACTTGCAAGTGTTTATATTAGTAGTAAATTAGTATGTTAGTTTCAAAAGTTAATCAATTATTCTAATTTGATTAACTGGGAAATAATCAATCCTTTGAGAACCTAACAGAACCTTTATTTTGATATAAATTCACTACAGTTTAATTCTGTGTTTTATTTGGGGGATTTTAAGACAAATTTATTTAAGCAGAAATTTTAATTGGAACTCAATTCACCCCCCTCTTGAGTATCCACTCCGACCAATGAGATCCATTTGAAATATTGAGTGGAAACTGTTGTTATAGGATAATTTAACAAGTGGAATATATTGATCCCAACTCCATTCCAAATCAAGTGAGTCATCCCATAACATATATTCCAATGTTTGAATAGTCCTCTCAGACTAACCATCAGTTTGAGGATGATAGGTCATGCTTAAGTTTATTTCTTTATTAATAGACTCTTGAAGGATCCTCTAGAATTTAGAAGTAAATATTGTACATTGATCAGAAATAATTGAAAGTGGCACTCCATGTAGTCTCACTATTTATCTAATATAAAGGAAACCTAGGAATTCTAGGTATAAATCCCCTCTTATGCAAATAAAATTGGAATATTTTTCAAATCTATTAACGATTACCCATATATCTTTTTTACACATGGATGTACTTGGAAGGCCTGTGACAAAGTCCATAGTGATGTTATCCCACTTCCATATAAGTATGGGTAGTGGTTTTAATACCCCTTTAGAATGTTTTCTTTTTTCCTTAACTTATTAACACACCAAACACCTTTTGGCATAATCACTAATATCCCTTTTAATATTATCCCACCAATAATGATCGTGAAGTTACCTATGCATATTAAAACTTTTCGGGTGTATATAGAATATATATACATGATCTTCATCCATAAGATCCTTTTTTATCGCCGAAATAGAGAGAATATATGAAATTGTACCAAATTTTAGTACACCTTCATAATCAATATTAAATTTATTAAACTTCCCATTTTTTACATATTCTATCTTCTTTTGTATCAAAGGACAATATATTTGAGCTTTATTTATATTCTCTAGTAATTATGGTTGAGAAATAATTTTAGATAGGTTTGATAATATCCCTTAACTTATGATTCTCATGTCTAGACTTACACGGTCCTTGATCAAAGGATCTCCTTAAGTCCTCATCATTTCAAGCAAACTCGGATATTTCCTAATCAATGTATCTACAACTTTATTTTCTCTTCTATAGTGATAATGAATTGAAAAATAATAGTATTTAAGAAGATCCAACCATCTCCTTTATCACATGTTTAGTTACTTTTTTGTGAATATATGCTTCAAACTTTTTTTGTTTGTGTATATATCACACTTTTTCCCATAAATATAGTGTCTACATATCATCAGATAAAAAATGACTACAGCTAACTTCAAGTCATGAGTAGGATAATTCTACTTCTGAGGATTTAACTGTAGATTTTCATAGGTTTTCACCTTTTTATTTTTCATGAGAACCCATCCAATCCCTTTTAAATATACATCACTACAAATAAAAAATCCTTCTTTGAAATAGGGTGGAGTTAGTATGGGTGCACTGACTATCCTTATCTTCAGTTCTTGGAAACTTTATTTACACCAATTTTTCAGATAAACATAACTCCATTTTATGTTAACATTATTAGTGGATTAAATGTAACACCCGAGAATTTTATGAGAAATATTTTGTTTTTATGTTATATAAATCATCAAAGGAATCTTTTGCTACACGCAATCGCGACCTTCCTCGATAGCGTGTGTATTACGCAATACCGAGTTCCACTAAACAATGATATATTATTATAATATTATAAACAAGCCGTTATGAATATTATTAACTGAATTTTAAATTTTACAACATTATTATTCATCTTACACATTTTCTAGAACATGGTAATAGAACAAAATAAATTTTTTTGGGTAAAATAAGTATTTATCAAAAAATGCAGTTTTGACGCCTTTTGATTGCGCACCCACATTAAATCTAGTTTTTGACAAGTTTATAAGTTCAATTTGACAAAATAAAATTCTTCTTTTTAATCAGGATATAAAAATTTACTTTGGATAAATTTTTGATATTTTTCTGATAACTTTCATATTTTGATGAATAGTAAAAATACGCTAATTTTTAATTAAAAACAACTTTTTTTCATTGAGATAATTTATATGGTTAAATTATAATATTGAATGGTTTTAAAGTATAGATATAATATATTTTTACCATTTAATATAATTTATTTCATTATCATTAATTTCACATTGAATTCATATGTAAAAACATTTCAATCTTTGGCAATGTTTTAACTTCTAAAACCCGTTTTCTTAACAATGGGATTTATTTTAAATTAATTACTGCAACTTATATGTTTTGAATTTTGAAAAATGGATTCCATATTAAGAATCAGTGGGTCCAAATTATGTTAATAGGCTACTTTTTATTTTTGGGCATTATGAATAGTAACTACGGTAAATTTTATTTACCATAGTTAAAGGTAAATCGGGTAATTAAGGGTAAATATAAGATTATAAAATTACCCTAAAACCTACCAAAATACTATTGGATGATTAAAAGTCAACCCATATCACCTAAGGGTCTGATTAGATTCATTTAATAGACTTTGTTCCATGAAAATAATTTAATTAATATTAAAACCAAATAATGTGACAACATGTCACTTTCTTAAATCTTATAAGTATAATAATTTTAATTTGGTGATAAACATAATAAAACTTTGAACATGAATAGTATCCAGAAATATAATAAAATTATATACATCATAGGAATTTATTTAGAATTTTTAGTGATTAAATAATTATCATTAATTGTGACATAATAGTGATGTTGAAATTATTTTATTAATTAAAATATCAAATAAATGGTTTTACAAATATTAAAATAATTATTATATTCACTGTTTAATGTGATACACTAATTTTCTAGATACATATGACATTTTATTAATCTATTAAATCTTTTATTTCGAACATATCCTCTGTATATATTTTATTTAAATTCAAATAAATGACTAGTGTCAAAATTGAAACTATTGTTATTTTATAAAAATAACATATTATTAAATTGTTTAAAAATCACAAAAATATTTAAAAATTATAAATTAAAATTTATATGGTCTAAAATGTCATAAAGTGTCAAATTATGGAAAATTCACAACACATATGTAATTATTAATAATAATTTAAAATTTAGAATATTATTACCACAAATAAAATAAAATTGATAAATTAGGATAAATCATGTTGATAATGTTTAAAATAAATTCCTAACATATCTAAATTTTATTGGTTGATGAGATTACAACCCTATCTCATCTAATATTTGGATATGAGTCATTTTGTATGTTTTTAAGTGGGGTTGGGATTTAATATAAACTAATATTTCTTATATTTCCAAAGGTGTCCCTCTCCTCCCTTATAAAAGGGCACCTCCTCCCTCTCCTCCTCACACCAATTTGAGCCTTCAATCTCAGCCAAACCCTGCCAATTTCACTTCCCCACTTCCCTAGAGACATCCTAGAGGTCCTAGTCTACTTCAAAGACCAATTTTAGTGCCCTAAAAGGAGGTCTCAAAGAAGCACTTCAAAGAAGAGGTAATGTCCGTTACCGATCCTTTCCAAATTCTTTCTTCTTCAACTTCTTCTTATTTATTTGTTTCATTATTAATTAATAACATCAGTATCAATAATATACTGATATGTTATTTAAGTATGAAACAACCCTATTTCAACATCTATCCATCCTATGGAAAACAAAATCACCGCACGTGCGTACGTACGGAATACCGTCTCCACGCCGTGGTGTAATCTATTTTCCCCCACCACCTTACATGGATGGGTATAATGGTGTAAATAATTACTATATATGATTATTGTAAAGTGATATTGATTCTGAAATAGTATACATACACTCCAATACAATTCCATGATCATGGGAACGATATCATCGCTCGTGCGTACGTACGGAATACCGTCTCCACGATGTGATGTGATTTGTTCTACATGATCTTCATTGCATAATGATTATATAAATGAATTGAATGAATAAATATGATATATAGTACATTAATACTATTATGGAAATGATGTATCTATAACCTAAAGAAAAGAATAAGAATTTATTCGACAAAACACGCATAAGAACAAAAAGTTATAAAGACCCGAATAACAAGTAGCAATGAAATATTACTACTAAGAAGCTAATAATATGACCATATATGATATCATAACAATAATTATGATTCTGGAATAAGTCAATAACATTATTTAAATCATTATACAGGAGGTTCGGACACTTACGAAGAAAATCGGACCTAAGGTAAGGGAAATGTCACAATCTGATTTCTATCCGAGATTGTTTATACTTTGGTATTTACTGGGGTGGATTTTATCATCCACATCCATGTTTCCTCAATATGTAATATTATTTCCATCCACCTACAATTGTTTAAATCCATTTTTACCCTTTGGTGAGTTTATTGTAAAAGATATGAAAGGAATCTTTTGTCGTTTTTCGTACGAGGTACTTTTTGACTTTTCCGACAAAAGTACGAGAAGAATATTTTTTTTAACTTATACGGAATGAATGGATTTTTAAAACATTATTTACAAGAAGATTCATTTACAAGTTTTCAAGTTTATTTTTAATCAACTTCTTTTAGTTTAGAATTGTATGACATGTGAATAAAGGAAAAGTGTTTTTGAAGTAGAAAGGATATTTTCCTCAATAATGGAGTTCAAGTGTTTTATCAAAATTATTTTCCATCTAAGATAATAAAGGATTATATTTCTATCCCTATTATTAAATTAATTTTATTATGTTGTGATAGAATTATTTTTATGAATTCCTTTATCTTATATGAATTGTTCTATGATGTCACGATGTTTAAGATTCCCATTTTTATTTACATGGGTTATGCAATGATGTATGATTTATGATTTTGTGGCACACATAAGAATGGTATCATTATGAGATGGGTGGGACCTATATATCCCTCCAATGAATTGGGTAAAGATTTTATATCTCATGAGATAGACATGGCTGGAACGTCAGGTTAAACCGGTTCAGTGAAACAGGACTGAAACGAGGAATGAACTCGGTTCAGAAATGGACTTTGTCCACTAAGATAGTCTTGGCAATGATTATTGACTAATAAGAAATGATTCTCTATGATTATGTGTGTATAACACAAAGTTTCATGTTTTAGGTTATGATTATTGGGATTTCATTTCACTACTATGATTTATCCCATGTTATGAAATTATGCTCTCTTTTGTAGGTTAAGATTTCAAAAATGTTATGTTCTTATGAATATGATGTGATTGATATTTATTTTACCCTTACTGAGCATTTGAGCTCACCCTTTTGTATTTTTTCTTTCCCCAGGTCAGGAAGAAGCTTATTAAGTAAGATATGCCAAAAGGGACTATAGATATGATGAAATAAATGGGAGACAGTGTAGACACTTTATGAACCAGTTTTTTATGTTTCCCAGTTACTAAAGACACTATACTTATACGGTCCTTTAATGTTTTTGTTATATGTTGTAATAATTATGCTTCAATTTTGAAGTAATAACAATGTATGTAAAGTATGGGTCGTTATAGTTGGTATCAGAGGAAAGGTATAGTCAACCTTTGGAAACTAGGATGTGAAAGCCTAAGTAAGAATCCTAAGGATAATTCTAAGCATAGAACACAATCTTAGTGTTTTAGAAATGGTCATGAACAACCTATGATAAGACCTTAAGTGTGAAATTTTATTCTTGATTATGTGGTTTTCCTATTATAATTAGTGTTGCTCACACTATTCTTCTTGGTTTTAGTCAATGTCTAGAACCCTAAGGAACCATGTTAATACGGAATGTGACGGGCAATGCAATGATTGTCCCCCTGAGCAACCAAAAGTTATGGGAGCTGAAATGCATAATCTTGTAGCCATGCTCACACAACTTTCTCAAGCTATTAATCATGCCGGACTTCCAAACGATCCAAGGAAGGAGCAACATTCTGTTGAATCCTTCATGAGGCAGCGTCCACCTTCTTTCAGCAGGTCTACTGATCCATTATTTGCTGAACAATGGATTAGTACTACTGAAAAGATATTTTTAGTTCTTCAATGTTCTGAACATGATAAATTCATCCTAGTAGTGTATCGTTTGGAAGGATATGTTGATCAATGGTGGAATCTTATTAAGAATACGAGGTAAATGGACGAAATTGAGTCCATGGAATGGGACGAGTTAAAGAACTTATTTTTCAATAAGTACTTCCCTCGTATTCTTCGAACAAAGATGGAGAAAGAGTTTCTTGAACTAAAGCAAAAGGATGATGAATCTGTTGGTACCTATGAAGAAAATTTTACAAGACTTGCAAGGTACTCTTCTGGTATTATTATCCAACCAGATAGTAAGATTGATTGATTCTTTGGTGGCTTAAAACCAAGTCTTCGAAGGGCATTATCCATAAGGGACTTCAATAGGTACGAGGAAATCGTTCGATGTGCTCTCAAAGTCGAGATGGAGATTGGAGTAACCCATCAGTCATATAGGTTTGATAAGAAGAGGAAAATGGAAATCAAAGGAAAATCTAATGATCACACTAAAAAGAAGATGAGATTTCCCTTATGCTCAAAGTGTGGAAAGAAACATAGAGGGAGTTGTCTTAAAGGGACAAGTAAATGTTTCAAATGTGTAAATGAAGGTCATCGGGAATTTGAATGCCGCAATGATGGGAAGAAGATGTCTAATGATGCAAACAAAGGAAGGGATACACAGAATGAACCTACTACACTTCAATGTTTCAAGTGCAAGGAGATGGGGCATTATGCCAATCAATACTCAAATCCAAGGGTTGATGATGATGGTCGATGTCAACAAACTCTTAAGGCTAAAGACAAAGGAAAGTCACATGCAATTTCTATCAGCAATGTGGAGTACGATAACGATGTGGTGAAAGGTACACTTACCATCCACTCTAAAGTAGAAAATGTTTTATTTGATTCTAGATCCATCCACTCCTTTATTTCTGAAGAATTTTCTAAGGATATCACCATATTACCTCAACAATTAGATGTTGAGTTAGCTGTGACAACCCCTAATGGCACAACAGTCGCATCAAAAGTTTATAATTCTTCTCCGATTGAAGTTTGTGGGAAAGTGCTTCCTGCAAATCCTGTGATCCTTCCTATAGTGGATTTTTATGTGATTCTTGGCATGGATTGGCTTTCTTTATATGGAGCTCATATCAATTTCCAAAGAAGGGAAGTCACATTTCATATTCCAGATCAATCTATGATCGTCTATCGATGCAAGGATGAACATAACCTTCCAGTGGAAATTTCTTCCATCTTATGGGTATTGATTCCACTAAATGAAGGTTATTTATCTCAAATGGTTGGTGAGAAACTCACGATTAAGAATATGCCCATTGTACGGGAGTTTGATGATGTCTTTCCGGAGGAATTGTCGGGTCTTCCACGAAATCGTGAAGTTGAGTTTTCAATAGAACTCGTACCGGGTGCTTTGCCTATTTCAAAGACACCTTATAGAATGGCCCCAATTGAGTTGTAGGAATTGAAGAAACAACTCCAAGAGAATCTTTATAAAGGATTCATACGCACTAGTGCATCACCTTGGGGAGCACCTGTTCTGTTTGTTAAGAAGAAAGATGGATCAATGAGACTCTGCATTGATTATCGAGAACTTAACAAGATCACTATCAAGAACAAATATCCTCTCCCATGCATTCATGACTTATTTGACCAACTACGTGGAGCTAAATACTTTTCCAAGATTGATCTTCGTTCAGGGTATCATCAATTAAGGGTCAAAATAGAGGATATACCAAATACGGCTTTCCGTACAAGGTATGGACACTATGAATTTATAGTGATGCCATTTGGTCTTACCAATACCCCTGCTATCTTCATGGATCTGATGAATAGAGTCTTTAGAGACTATCTTGATCAGTTTGTGGTAGTATTTATAGATGATATTCTTGTATATTCAAAGAGTAAGGAAGAACATGAAGATCACTTGAGAATTATATTGAAGACCCTGAGAAAGGAGAAGATTTATGCCAAATTTACCAAGTGTGAATTTTGGCTTCAAAGAGTTTCATTTTTGGGTCACATAATCTCAAAAGAGGGGATATCTATGGATCCATCAAAAACAGAGGTTATCGAAAGATGGTCAAGACCAACAACAGTAACTAAGATCCGAAGTTTTCTTGGTTTGGCTGGATATTATCGACGTTTTGGGAAATATTTTTCACGATTATCTAATCCACTCACCAAGTTGACTCGGAAAAGAGTTAAGTTTGTCTGGACGGAGGAATGTGAAGAGAATTTCAAGGAGTTGAAAAGAAGTTTATCCAGTGCACCTATGTTCACACTGCCTTGTAGTGGAAAAAGGTTAGTGATGCATCCAATAAGGGACTGGGATGTGTTCTTATGCAAAATGATATGGTTATAGCTTATGCCTCATGACAGTTCAAAATCCATGAGCAAAATTACCGAACTCATGATTTGGAGTTAGCTGCGGTAATCTTTGCATTAAAGATTTGGAGGCATTACCTTTATGGTGAAATGTGTGATATATATACTGATCATAAAAGTTTAAAGTATATTTTCACACAAAAGGAGATGAATATGCCCCATAGAAGATGGTTGGAGCTAATTAAGGATTACGACTGCTCCATTCATTACCAACCTGGGAAAGCAAACAAGGTGGAAGATGCATTAAGTCGACAAGACCATGCCATTTTATCCATGATGAGGATCATAAAAGATCCAATATTTATGGATTTACAAAGGATGGATCTTGGAATTATAATGGAAGGGGAAAAATCGTATCTTTCTCAAATGAATGTTCAACCATATATACATGTGAAGAATAAAGAGGCACAAAAAGAAGATGTAGAGTTACAAAAGAAGGTGAGAAATGTTCTTGAATTCATCCTTGATTGTGATGGGATAATAAAGTTCAGGAATCGGGTTTGTGTTCCTCCCATCCCCGAATTAAAGAAGGAGATGCTGGATGAGGCTCATAGTTCTTCATTCTCTATTCATCCTGGAAGCACGAAGATGTATAGGGACCTGAAAGAGTACTTCTGGTGGGATGGCATGAAAAGAGATGTTGTTGAATATGTCTCTCGATGCTTGGTTTGTCAGCAAGTTAAAGCTGAGAGACAGAAGTCTAAGGGGATGTTACAACCATTACCCATACCCGAATGGAAATGGGAAAACATCACTATGGACTTTGTCACAGGACTTCCTAAAACATCCAAAGGCAATAATGATATCTGGGTCATAGTTGATCGTCTTACAAAGTCTGCACACTTCATCGCTATTAGAGAGTATTTCTCTCTGGATCAGCTTGCCAGTATATATGTAAAGGAAGTGGTAAGATTGCATGGAGTACCACTTTCTATTATATCTAATCAGGATCCGAGATTTACCTTGAAGTTCTGGCGAAGTCTTCATCATACTCTGGATACAGAGTTGAGTTTCAGCACTGCTTATCATCCTCAAACAGATGGTCAGTCTGAGAGAACAATTCAAACTCTAGAAGATATGTTGAGAGCTTTCTCTATGGATTTCAAAGGTGGTTGGGATCAACACCTACCTTTGGTGGAATTTTCTTATAATAATATCTTTCACTCCAGTATTCAGATGGATCCTTATGAAGCTCTCTATGGAATGAAATGCAGGGCTCCAACTTGCTGGGATGAAGTTGGGGAAAGAAAGCTATTAGGACCTGATATTGTTGATGAGATGGTAGAAAGGGTCCGATCTATTCAACAACACATAAGAGCAGCTCAGAGTCGACAGAAAAGTTATGCCGACAACCGAAGAAAAGACCTAGAGTTTGAAGTGGGTGATAAAGTGTTCTTATGAATATCTCCCTAGAAGAGGGTCATGAGATTTGGAAAGAAGGGGAAGTTGAGCCCTAGATATATCGGTCCTTTCAAAATACTAGATCGTGTTGGGAAGGTAGCTTACCGATTGGCGCTTCCACCGAATCTCTCTCAAGTTCACGATGTGTTCCATGTATCTCTCCTGAGAAAGTGCATACCTGATCCTTCACATGTACTCAGCTCAGAAGTTGTACCACTGTAGCAAGATCTTTCTTATAAAGAACAACCGATAGAGATTCTGGATCATAGAGAAAAAGTCTTACGAAACAATACCACTTGCTTGGTGAAAGTTTTATGGAGGAACCACCAATTATAAGAAGCTACATGGGAGCTTGAGGATATGATGAGGGAGAGGTATCCTCATCTGTTTGTTACAAAGTGACGAATTTCGAGGGAGAAATTCATTTTAAGGGGGGTAGAATGTAACACCCGAGACTTTTATGAGAAATATTTTGTTTTTATGTTATATAAATCATCAAAGGAATCTTTCGCTACATGCAATCGCGACCTTCCTCGATAGCGTGTGTAGTATGCAATACCGAGTTCCACTAAACAACGATATATTATTATAATATTATAAACTAGCCATTATGAATAGTATTAATTTAATTTTAAATTTTACAACATTATTATTCATCTTACACATTTTCTAGAACATGGTAAGAGAACAAAATAAATTTTTTTGGGTAAAATAAGTATTTATCAAAAAATGCAGTTTTGCCGCCTTTTGATGGCGCACCCACATTAAATATAGTTTTTGACACGTTTATAAGTTAAATTTGACAAAATAAAATTCTTCTTTTGAATCAGGATATAAAAATTTACTTTGGATAAATTTTTGATATTTTTCTGATAACTTTCATATTTTGATGAATAGTAAAAATACGCTAATTTTTAATTAAAAACAACTTTTTTTCATTGAGATAATTTATATGGTTAAATTATAATATTGAATGGTTTTCAATTATAGATAGAATATATTTTTACCATTTAATATAATTTATGTCATTAGCATTAATTTCACATTGAATTCATAGGTAAAAACATTTCAATATTTGGCAATGTTTTAACTTCTAAAACCCGTTTTCTTAACAACAGGATTTATTTTAAATTAATTACTGCAACTTATGTGTTTTGAATTTTGAAAAATGGATTCCATATTCAGAATCAGTGGGTCCAAATTATGTTAATAGGCCACTTTTTTTTTGGTATTATGAATTGTAACTACGGTAAATTTTATTTACCATAGTTAAAGGTAAATCGGGTAATTAAGGGTAAATATAAGATTATAAGTTACCCTAACACCTTCCAAAATCCTATTGGATGACTAAAAGTCAACCCATATCACCTAAGGGTCGGATTAGATTCATTTAATAGACTTTTCCATAAAAATAATTTAATTATTATTAAAACCAAAGAATGTGACAACATGTCACTTTCTTAAATCTTATAAGTATAATAATTTTAATTTGGTTATAAACTTAATTAAACTTTGAACATGAATAGTATCCAGAAATCTAATACAATTATCTACATCATAGGAATTTATTTAGAATTTTTAGGGATTAAATAAATATCATTAATTATGACACAATAGTGATGTTGAAATTATTTTATTAATTAAAATATCAAATAAATGGTTTTAAAAATATTATAATTATTATATGCACTATTTAATGTGATACAATAATTTTATAGATACATATGACATTTTATTAATCTATTAAATCTTTTAGTTCGAACATATCATCTGTATATATTTTATTTAAATTCAAATAATTGAATAGTGTCAAAATTTACACTATTGTTATTTTATAAAAATAACATATTATAAAATTGTTTAAAATTCAAAAAAAATATTTAAAATTTATAAATTAAAATTTCTATGGTCTAAAATTTAATAAAGTGTCAAATTATGGAAAATTCTCAACACATATGTAATTATTAAAAATAATTTAAAATTTAGAATATTATTACCACAAATAAAATTAAATTGATAAATAAGGATAAATCAAGTTGATAATGTTTAAAATAAATTCCTAACATGTCTAAATTTTATTGGTTGATGAGATTAAAACTCTATCTCATCTAATATTTGGATATGATTCATTTTGGAAGTTTTTAAGTGGGTTGGGATTTAATATAAACTAATATTTCTTATATTTCCAAAGGTGTCCCTCTCCTCCCTTATAAAATGGCACCTCCTCCCTCTCCTCCTCACACCAATTTGAGCGTTCAATCTTGGCCAAACCCTACCACATTCACTTCCCCACTTCCTTAGAGACATCCTAGAGGTCATGGTCTTCTTCAAAGACCAATTTTAGTGCCCTAAAAGGAGGTCTCAAAGAACCACTTCAAAGAAGAGGTAATGTCTGTTACCGATCCTTTCCAAATTCTTTCTTCTTAAACTTCATCTTATTTAGTTGTTTAATTATGAAGTAATAATATCAGAATCACTCATATACTGATATGTTATTATAAGTATGAAACAACCCTATTTCAACATCTATCCATCCTACGGAAAACGAAATCACCGCGCATGCGTACGTACGGAATACCGTCTCCACGCCGTGGTGTAATAAATTTTCCCCCACCACCTTACTTGGATGGGTATAATGGTGTAAATAATTACTATATATGATTATTGTAAAGTTATATTGATTATGAAATAGTATACATACACTCCAATACAATTCCACGATCATGGTAACGATATCATCGCTCGTGCGTACGTACGGAATACCGTCTCCACGATGTGATGTGATTCATTATACATGATCTTCATTGCATAATGATTATATAAATGAATTGAATGAATAAATATGATATATATTACATTAATACCATTCTTTAAATGATGTATCTATAACCTAAAGAGAATAATAAGAATTTATTCGAAAAAACACGCATAAGAACAAAAAGTTATAAAAACCCGAATAACAAGTAGCAATGAAATATTACTACTAAGAAGCTAAGAATATGACCATATATGATATCGTAACAATAATTATGATTCTGTAATAAGTTAATAACATTATTTAAATCATTATATAGGAGGTTCGGACACTTACAAAGCAAATCAGACCTAAGGTAAGGGAAATGTCACAATCTCATTTTTATCCGAGATTGTTTATACTTTGGTATTTACTGGGGTGTGTTTTATCATCCACATCCATGTTTCCTCAATATGTAATATTATTTCCATCCACCTACAATTCTTTAAATATATTTTTACCCTTTGGTGAGTTTATAGTAAAAGATATGAAAGGAATATTGTTTCGTTTTTCGTACGAGGTACTTTTTGACTTTTCCGACAAAAGTACGAGAAGAATGTTTTTTTAACTTATACAGCATGAATGGATTTTTAAAACATTATTTCCAAGAAGCTTCCTTTACAAGTTTTCAAGTTTATTTTTAATCAAATTCTTTTAGTTTAGAATTGTATGACATGTTAAGAAAGGAAAAGTGTTTTTGAAGTAGAAAGGATATTTTCCTCAAGAATGGAGTTCAAGTGTTTTATCAAAATTATTTTCCATCTAAGATAATAAAGGATTCTGTTTCTATACCTACTATTACATTAGTTTGATTATGTTGTGATGGAATTATTTTTATGAATTCCTTTATCTTATATGAATTGTTCTATGATGTCACGATGTTTAAGATTCCCATTTTTATTACATGGGTTATGCAATGATGTATAATCTATGATTTTGTGGCACACATAAGAATGGTATCATTATGAGATGGGTGGGAACTATATCTCCCTTCAATTCACTGGGTAAAGATTTTATATCTCATGAGATAGACATGGCTGGAACGGCAGGTTAAACTGGTTCTGTGAAACAGGACTGAAACGAGGAATGAACTCGGTTCAGAAATGGACTTTGTCCACTAAGATAGTCTTGGAAATGAGTCTTGACTAATAAGAAATGATTCTCTATGATTATGTGTGTATGCAACAGAGTTTCATGTTTTATGTTATGATTATTGGTATTTCATTTCACTACTATGATTTATCTCATGTTATGAAATTATGCTCTCTTTTGCAGGTTAAGATTTCAAAAATGTTATATTCTTATGAATATGATGTGATTGATATTTCTTTTAGCCTTACTAAGCATTTGAGATCACCCTTTTGTATGTTTTCTTTCCCCATGTTAGGAAGAATCTTATTAATTAAGATATGCCAAAAGGGACTATAGATATGATGAAATAAATGGGAGACAGTGTAGACGCTTTATGAACTAGTTGTTTATGTTTCCTAGTTTCTAAAGACACTATACCTATACGGTATTTTCATGGTTTTGTTATATGTTGTAATAAGTATGCTTCAATTTTGAAGTAATAACAATGTATTTAAAGTATGGTTCATTATATTGAAAATCCATGATTTTTTTAAAAAACATTTTATAGTATCCTTTTATCCGAAGGAAACTATGAATATTAGTTACATTTGTGGATGTGGTCACTCTTATATCGTCTTTTTCTTTGATGAATCCATTGAGATTTCTTCATTAGTCATGATGCGTCCCAAGAATGTGGCTTATTTAACTAAAACTCTCATTTTATAAATTTACCAAACATATGTTCCAATCCAAGTGTTTAAAATATAACTTATATATAATCCTTATTCTCTTAATGACTTTTATAATATATCAAAATAACATTAATAATTACCACCAAAAATTTATCAAGTTATCCCTAAGACTCTTTTCATCATATCCATAAATATGGTAGCAGAATTACTCAATCCAAAAGGAATAAAAAAAACTCACAATTACCATATATTTTTCAAAAGGAAGCCTTTGTGACTTCTTTTTTATTCACATTCAACAAATGATACCCTTATCAGAGAACAATATTGGAGAATAATTGATCCCCTTAATGTCAATTGAAAAAATCATCAATCATTAGGAGAGGTTATTTTTCCTTTATTTTGATCCCTTTAAGATCTTTGTAGTCAATTCATATTTGCATCTATCCATATTTCATTTTCACAAAGGGAACAGGTTCTCCCCATGGGAACATAATTGGTTAAATAAAACCCTTCTCCAAAATATTTGAAGTTTTATATTTACTTCCTATAAATTTATATATTTGTCACGACCTGTCCTCGGGGCCCGTTCCATAACTACCTCAAGCCCACCTTTCATAGGCCAGGGGCTGGCAACTAGCACCAAAGGCGTAAATCTTGATAAAAAGGGGAAGGTATAGCCTTATATAAAGTAAACAAAAACACAACAGAGTACACAAGTGAAGTAAGCACTAAGTAAAACTGGGTACAAGGTAAGTGCTAAAATGTAAATGGGCCAGTATACAAACCCAACTGAAAGTATAGTACAACTGAAAGGAAAGTACAACAGCAGTAAGTAAAATAGCAACACCGAGTCCTCCTCCGGAAATCCCACCTGAAGGGTGGGTACAGATTGTCTCCTTAGCTCCCCGGGTTCGGCCTTTCGATCCATGTACGTCCCGCCAAGTGGTCCACCTCCGATTATCATCCAGCTCCACAAGCCTCCACCTTGATTAGTGATATCTGTCGTCTGCATCCAATACAATGTAGTGCGGGCATATCCCATGTAGGGGTGAGTATACGATCCTCAGTAGGGACCCCGAGACCCCCGAAGGTCTCCCAGAATCCACTAAGGATAAACCAAAAAGTAAAGATACAATCATGAAGTATCAAACAACTATAATTAGGTATATTCCCATACATATACCTAAGTCATCAGTTACAGTTCGTCTCTAACTCTCGAGCCCCAAGCACAATCCAGTCCACAGAGGAAAACACAACCCAGTCCACACAAGAAAGCAATACAATTACATCAATGATAATGATTGAGATCAAGACTCAGCTCACACAGGTATACACTTCTTAAGGTGATAGAGATGATCAGATGAATCCACTGATTCATCTAAGCTGTTGGACCCACATAGGATACAAGACCAGCTAAGTTGACGGACCCACAAAGGATACAAGACCAGCTACTCTGCCGGACCCACTCAGGATACAAGTAGAGAGGTCAAATACTACCGGACCCACATAGGATATAAGAATAGTAGTCATCACCATAAAACCCACAGAGGATACAAGTACGGTCTTCGTCACTACCGAACCCACGTAGGATCCAAGTACAGTCGTCGTCACTTCCGAACCCACGTAGGATCCAAGTGCAGTCGTCATCATCGCAGTCGCAGCCAGCTCTAGGGTTCCCGCACATAGAATGCTCAATTCCAGGAGGGTCCACTCCTCAAGCAAGAGATTCGATACATCAACTACCACGAATTCTATAGTTGATATATCCCAAAGTTCCGTCTCGTCAAAAGAAACCCAACGTGACAGACTACGCGTCAATCGGACGCTCGGTCTGAGAGTTATTGGTTTTTCCGTCCCAGGGGCCCGGTTGGTTTTCAAGATAAAAACAACCCAACCATACTCCAGCTATGTCCAAACCTCATGCAAAGTAAGAAAAAATAACTATCTCGACAAAAGGATTATAATTCAATTGACGTCACGTCAATCGGACTTCTGGTCCTTAAGATATAAGCGTTTCCGCTCCAAGGGTCTGGTTTGTTTCGAGTTCGAACCAACCCAGTCATACACAAACATTGCCGAAACCTCAATTTTAATATATCTAAACGACCATCTCGATCCAAGAATTCTTACGCAACTGACGTTGCAACGATCAGAGGTCAGTAGCTCATGTTATGGGAAAAAGACCGAAAACGGTCCAAAGTGGGGGGTCGGGGCCCGGTCTGAGCCGGCCCAACCCCCCCCCCCCCCCCCCCGGGTCGACCTGACCCGGGTCTGGGTCTACCCTGGTAGGGTGTGGCCCGGCCGGGGGGTGCATGGTCCCCCAGTTGTGTTCGGCGGAGGTGGCGTCCGACGTCGCGTCTCCCCCTGGATCCCGCACGGCCGCGGGATCTAATCCTTCGCCGCCACGGCTTCACCCATGGAGGGCTCCTGCCGGCTGTGTGTCGGGATGACGCCACCTATGGGCGGATGGCCAGTTCCGGTAGCTGCCTCCGGCCGCCAGCGGCCTGCGCTACCGGAGACTTCTACGCGCCACCGGAGTCATTCCGGTGGTCTGATTTTGCTCCTGTCTGCGCCTACGGTCGCCTCGGGACCCGTACATCACTGTGAAGGCCTCCAATTGCAATTCTGGTCTCGCTTTGTCATCTCCAGGTATTCCACGCATCAAGAACAAAGTAGTGGTGGGTTCAGGGTTGTTCGTTAACCCGCACCCACCGCGTTAGAGGTGAAACACGTCGCCCAACAATTTAATCATCAAGCACGAGGGTATAATTCTCATAAAGAAAGAATATACAAATTTTTCCCCTACCTCAACAGTTGATGTCGGACATCGGCGTCGCGGTAGATGGCGTTGCGGGGAATAGGATCGTAGGCGTCATTGGAGCGTGCTGAGAAAGAAGCATTGTCTCCTCTCATGTCACGGTGAAGAGAAAGGGTGGGGCGTCGTCGATCTTTGAGGAACTGGCATTCTTCTACACTCTTCGTCGGAGGCCAGCGTTCTTAGTCATTCTTCGTCGGAGACAGGCATTCCTCCAAAAGCTCCAAGCTCTCCTGATCTCTCCTACATAATGAAGGCTCTTCCTGAATTAAATAATAGGTTCCTCCTATTATTTAATTACACACTCAAGAAACTCCCAGAATTAAATCATCACATTTAATAAAACGGGTTGACAATTTAATTAGGGAAGGCAGAGGTAGGTCCCCATTTAATTTACACGTTGGAAAATAAAAAGGGGGTTGCTAAAATTAATGAGGGGTTGTTAATGGGTTTGATGGATATTAAATGGTGGGGCTCGTGTGGGCCCCACCTCTCTAACATCCACACTTAGGTAGTTAAGGGGCTATGGGCCCCCACTCTTAACTACCCATGGGTGGGAAAAACCACAATATAGAATTAAAAATTATTCTGACAATTTTTTTTATTTACCTCTTAAATAAACCCCAAAATATTAACTTCTCCTCCCACGCGAACACAACTATGGTAAGGATCCCGTTATGAAATTACCAGTGATGCGAGTTCATCAGTGTCCTAGGATTTTAATTCTGAGCACCGGATCAAAAGATAGAAAAACTCGCTCGCTCGTTCACTGAATGTACCTGAGCTAAACTTCAGAAATTCATTTCGGGCACACCGGGCCTCAGAATCAAGTGTCGTCTGAAGCCACAGACTTTTAAAATTAAAAATTATTTTAAAAAAAATCCATGAAATTTCCGTGTCTTTACATCACTCCCACCTCAGGGCTTTACGTCCCCGTAAAGCTAAAACATAACCTAGGGGAACAAATGGGGGTACTGAGAATGCATCTGAGCCTCCCGCTCCCATGTGCTCTCCTGGAGGTTCTCATGCTACCAACGAATGCGCACTAGAGGAATAGACCATCCATGTAGGACCCGATCCTATCATTCCTTGATCTCCACTGGGACCTCCGCAAAAGTCGCCCCATCATCGTTGTCCTGCTCCCCATGGTCGAAGATATGCATCGGGTCGTGCACATATCTCATCAGCTGATATACATGGAAGATGTCGTGCACCCGGTGCAACTGAGGTAGAAGGTCCAGGCGGTAAGCCACCTCACCTACCCTGGTGAGGATCTAGAATGTTCTGATGAAGCACGGAGATAACTTGCCACCGCGGCCAAATCTCTATAATACACGTCGAGGTGAGACCTGTAAGAAAACGTGGTCACCATCCTCGAACTCCAGTGGTCTCTGCCTCCTATCAGCATAGGACTTCTGTCTGCTCTGTGCAGTCCTCATCCACTCTTGGATGATCTACACCTTCTCCGTCATAGCCTGAACCATCTCTGGTCCTATGAGTGCTGACTCCCCAGGGTCAGTCCAGCACAGAGTTGATCTGCATGGTCGGCCGTACAGTGCCTCGTAAGGTGTCATCACGATGGTGGAGTGGTAGCTGTTGTTGTACGCAAACTCCACCAAGGGTACGTGATCCTCACAACTGTGACCAAAGTCAAGGAAACGTGCATGGAGCATGTCCTTGAGTGTCTGAATGGTCCTCTCCATCTGGCCATCCGTCTGTGGGTGAAAGGCAGTGCTCAGGCGTAGCTGCGTCCCAAAGGCCTCATGTAACCCCTTCCAGAGCCAGGAAGTAAAGCAAGCATCATGATATGAGATGATATAATATGGAACACCATGAATCTATACGATCTCTTGAATTTTGAGGCATCTCAAGCTCTCTACTGAGCCCTTCTCTCTAATCGGTAGGAAGTGGGCCGACTTGATGAGTCAGTCTACGATCACCCAGATAGTGTCGTGTCCTCTGGAAGTATGTGGAAGCCCCATCACGAAATCCATGGATATCATATCCCACTTCCACTCCGGGACCACTAAGGGTTGTACCAAGCCTTCAGGTACCTGGTGCTCTGCCTTCACTTGCTGACAAGTGAGGCATCGAGAAATGAACTCTACCACATCTTTCTTCATACCCGGCCACCAGTAGTGTCATCTGAGGTCCTGGTACATCTTCACTACTCCTAGATGTACCTCTAGAGGGGAAGTTCGGAACTCCCTCAGCACCTCCTCCTGCATTGCAACTGGTACCATGGTACATCCCTGGAAAAGGATGGCGTGCTCCCCTCCTTCAGAAAATCCATTAGGTGCCAGCCCTGAGGATATCTGAGCACATCGCACCTCATAGTCAATGTCCCCATGTTGTGCCTCTCTGATCTGCTTAAGTAGTGGAGGAGTGACTATGAGGGACTGAATATAGGTTTCCCCATATCTATCCATAAAGGATATCTACAAAGCGGATAACTGCTATGTCGCCTCTCCAAGTAGCTGAATGCCTGATCTCCTGTTGAGAGCATCAGCCACAATGTTCCCCTTCCCAGGAATATAGGCAATCTCAAAGTCATAATCATGGAGCAACTTGATCCATCACTGCTATCTTAGCTTCAGGTCCTTCTGTGTGAAAATGTACCTGAGACTCTGGTGGTCAGAGTAGACTGTAAAGTGCTAACCCATGAGATAGTGCTGCCACATCTTCAGGGCGAAGACCACTGCTGCTAACTCCAGGTCATGCGTAGCGTAGTTTTTCTCATGCTGCCTCAACTTCCGTGAACCGTAAGCGATCACTGATCTCTCATGTATCAGGACACACCCGAGTCTAGTCCTTGATGCGTCGCAGTAAACTATGTACCCTACGGCCTACTCTGGTAGCCTCAAGATGGGCGCACTAGTCAATCTCTGCCTCAGCTCTTGGAATCTCTGCTGACATCTGTCTGAACACACAAAGGTTTTCCCCTTCTTTGTCAAAGTTGTAAGTGGTGCTGCAACTCTGGAGAAGTCTGGCAAAAATATCCGATAGTACTCAGCCAGACCTAGGAAACTCCGCACCTCCATCACGCTCCTGGGTGGCTCCCAAGCAAGTACCACCTCGAACTTCATGGGATCTACTGCAACTCCTGCCTCTGAAATGACGTGCCCTAAGAAGTGACCCTATTGAAGCCATAACTGGAACTCTGAGAGCTTAACATAAAGATGGTTCTCTCGGATTGTATCCAGTACAACCCGTAAGTGGTAGGTGTGAACCTCCTCGGTGGTCAAGTAAATCAGTATGTCGTCAATGAAGACTACGACAAACCAATCGAGGTAGGGATGGAAGATCCTATTCATGAGACTCATGAACACTACTGGAGCATTGGTCACATCTAAGGTCATGACCAAGAACTCATAGTGGACATACCGACACCTGAAGGCCATCTTCTGCACATCCTCATCCCGAACTCGGAGCTGATGATAGCCTGACCTGAGGTCTATCTTCTAGAACCAACATACTCCCTTGAGCTGATCAAAGAGGTCATCAATCCTTGGAAGTAGATACTTTTTCCTCATGGTTACCTGGTTCAGGATACGTTAGTCAACACACAATCTCAAGCCCCCATCCACCTTCTTGGAGAATAGAACCAGAGAAGCCCAGGGTGAAACACTGGGCCGGATTAAACCTTTCCCCTATAAGTACTCCACCTATACCCGCAGCTCACAAAGCTTGACGGGAGCCATCTGATATGCTGCAGTGGATATCGGTGATGTCTCGGGGTACCGGTCTATATAAAAATCTACCTCCCAGTGAGGAGGTAGTCTTAAAACATCGTCAGGAAAAATTTCAGCATACGGATCCACCACTATAGGAAAACTCAGACTCCGCACGTCAACTTCTCTGAGGATGATACTAGCCAACTGATGTGTGATTGACTGCCCTCTCCTTTGAGTGATTCCATCCTGTGGTGAGAAGGTTCCCTTCTCGCTGGTGAAGGTGAACTTGGTCTCATCCGTGCGGACACACCACACCTTGCGCCTGATACAGTCGATCTGAGCATGGACTGTAGATAACCAGTCCATACCCAATATGACATTGTAAGGCCTCGACGCTGCTACAAGATGATCCTAGCCAAAGATCTATCCTCCTAGAGTAAGATCACGCTGTCAGTACCAGTGCGTAATCGTCGAGTCTGCTCCTGTAGGAGTCTTTAGCCGAAAGGATTGAGCCAACGGCTTTGTCAAAATCTCTGAGCTCCGAATAAGGGCAATGGAAATAAAAGAATGACTTGCACCTATGTCTATAAGAACTGCAGCATGGGTGTAGTAGACAAAGATAGTACCTCGAATCATCTCGTGTGCACCGTGGTCGTAAGCCTCTGCTGCCTGGAGCTGAGCCTGCCTCTGCCCGCCAGCTCCCTGTGGTCGGGGTGGACCTCCTGGGGGTGGTGGTGGTAGAGCCTCGAAGCGTCATCCACCACCCGCTGCTCGGCCAGCTCCTCTGCCTCGTCTGCTTTCTCCCTACGGACCACCATGGTCAAACCTCTACCTCTTCCTGGGAGGTCCCTCCACTGTCTTTTACTCGTCTTCATGGCGGGTCGGGTAGTCACGAGCCATGTGGCCCTACCCTCCGCATGCATAGCACTGTTTGCTCCTTGTAAGGCTGACTCTGCGCCGTGTGCCCCGCACAGCCGAACCTGTATCCTAAGGTCACCCACCCTGTTAGCCTGGTCTTTTTGTACCCATGCGTCGTCTATCGACTACCGGCTGTAGAAGACTCTGCTCTGTGCCATCCTGCGGTGGGTCTCGCTGCTGATGGTTGCTCTGCGAGAAAGCTCTCCACTAACAGGGCTCGCTCCAACACCCATGCCTGTTTCGGGATGCTGAGGGGAATCATCGAAGCTCTGATATCATGCCTCATTCCCTGCTCAAAGGTCCAGGCCCAGAAGAATGTGTTCCGTACCATGTCCTTGGTGTAGCGCGAGAGGTCGGTAAATCTCACCGAGTACTGGGCTACTGACATGTTGCCTTGCCGCAGCTGTAGTGACTCTTGGATGCACACCGTACGGTGGGTGGATGGAATGAACTCCGAGCGGAAGAGGCTATCAAAGTCCGTCCAAAGTAGAGATGCCTCATCGTGCACCTGGAGCATCAGGATCCACCATCTACCAGTTGTTGTGTGTATGAGACTCGCGACAAGGATCACCATAAGATCTTCTGGTGTCCCTACCAGTATGAAGACTCTGACGATGGACTCCATACAATCCTTGGCTGCCTGAGGATCCGTCTCTCCACAGAACCTAGGCGACCTCTGTCTCTGAAACTCATCCAAAGCGCTCAGGCGGCGTGCACTCTCTGCCACTAGGGCTGGTAGCATCGGTGGCTCAGCAGGTAGTGGTACCACTGGCGCCTCTGCTGTAATGGGGCCCTGTACCAAGGCCTCATCGCTCGGTGGGCTTCTATCTCACATGTAACTAGGAACCCTGGCTGGCTACCTTCGTGGGTCCATCCTAAAAAGAAACCGGTGTGGCATGGTCAAACAGTATACTTTTTGAGCTGACACAAAGTAATCACAAAGAAAACTTTTGAAAGGACACACACACGCAATCAGTGTTTTCGTGCACTGAGTCGGAAATCAGAAGTTAGGGTCCTTGTGTATGGATACATCGGCCACCACACCAACACTGGACTCCCTGGACTGAAAACCACACTCAATACTCTTAACACCATTGATTCGCAGAAAGGAATGATCAAAGTCATGTGTTCTGTGATAGAACTGACTCCTCTGATACCAATTTGTCACGACCCGTCCTCGGGGCCTGTTCCGTGACTACCCTAAGCCCGCCTTCCATAGGCCAGGGGCTGGAGACTAGCACCAAAGGCGTAAGTCCCGATAAAAAGGGTAATTCATTGCCTTTTATAAAGTAAACGAAAACACAATAGAGTATTAAAGTGAAGTAAACACTAAGTAAAACTAGGTACAAGGTAAGTGCTGAAAAGTAAATGGGATAGTATACGAACCCAACTGAAAGTATAGTACAACTGAAAGGAATGTACAATAGCAGTAAGTAAAACAACAACACCGAGTCATCCTCCGGAAATCCCACTTGAAGGGTGGTTACAGATAGTCTCCTCAGCTCCCCGGGTCCGGCCGTCCGCTCCTTGTACGTCCTGCCAAGTGGTCCACCTTTGAGTATCATCCAGCTCCACAAGCCTCCATCTCGATTAGTGATGTTTGTCATCTACATCCAACACAACGTAGTGCGGGCATAGCCTATGTAGGGGTGAGTATACGATACTTAGTAGGGACCTCGAGACCCCTGAAGGTCTCCCAGAATCCATGAAGGATAAACCACAAAGGAAAGATACAATAAAGAAGTATCAAACAACTCTACTTAGGTATATGGCCATACTTATACCTAAGGAATAAGTTATAGTTCATCTCCAACTCTCGATCCCCAAGAACAATCCAGTCCACACAGGAAAACACAACCTAGTCTACACAGGAAATCAAGACAATCACATCAATGATAATGATTGAGATCAAGACTCGGCTCACACAGGTATACACTTCGTAAGGTGATAGATATGATCAGATGAAGCCACTGATTAATCTAATCTATTGGACCACCATAGGATACAAGACCAGCTAAGCTGTCGGACCCACAAAGGATACAAGACCAGCTACTCTGCCGGACCCACTCAGGATACAAGTATAGAGGTCAAATACTTCCGGAACCATAGAGGATACAAGAACAGTAGTCATCGTCGTCGAACCCACAGAGGATCCCAGTACGGTTGTCATCGCTACCGAACCCACAGAGGATCCAAGTACAGTCATCGTCGTTGTTGAACCCACGGAGGATCCAAGTGCAGTCATCATGGTCACAGTCGCAACCAGCTCTAGGGTTCCCGTACACAGCATGCTCGATTCCAGGAGGGTCCACTCCTCGATAAAGAGATTCAATATATCACTAATTCCAAATTTTATATATCCCAATGTTCCATCTCTTCAAAAGAAACCCAACACGATAGACGGCGCGTCAATCGGACGCCCAATCTGAGAGTTAATGGATTTTCCGTCCTAGGGGACTTGTTGGTTTTTAAGCTAAAACCGACCCAAATATACTCCAATTGCATCAAAAACTCAAGCGTAGTAATCCAAAATAACCGTCTCTACAAACAACGCAAATGACAGCACGTCAATCGGATGTCCGGTCCTTAAGATATAGGCGTTTCTGATCCAAGGGCCCTGTTGGTTTCGGGTTCGAACCAACCCGTATGTACCCAAAATTTGCGAAAACCTCGAGTGTAATATTCCAAAAAGGCCATCTAAATCCAAGGATTACTACACAACTTACAGTATGTCAATCGGAGGTCCATAGCTCAAGTTATGGGCAAAAGACCGAAAATGGTTCGAAGTGGGGGGTCTGGGCCCGGCCCAACCCCCCCCCCCCCCCCCCCCCATGTCGGCCCGAACCGGGTCCACCCGACCTGGGTCTGGGTCCAGCCTGGTGGGGCACAGCCCAGCCCGGTCCATGCGACCCACCCCGGCCCGGACGGGGGGCGCGCTGGCTCGGCCAGCGAGCCTAGAAGGGTGGGACGCGGTCCCCCCTTTGTGTTCTACGGACGCGGCGTCCAACGCCGTGTCTCCCCCTGGATCCCGCGCATCCATGGGATCCAATCCTTTGCCGACGCGGCAGGAGCCACGGTGGGATCCTTCTGGTGGCATGCCAGTGACCCCCGTCACCAGATACTTCCACAGGCCATCAGATTCATTCCGGTGGTCCGATTTTTCTCTCGTCTGTGCCTACGGTCTCCTCGAGACCCGTACATCACTGTGAAGGCCTCCGATCACCATTTCGATCCCGCTTCATCGTCGCCAATTATTACGCGCATAAAGAACAAATTAGTGGTGGGTTCAGGATTGTTTGTTAACCTGCACCCACTGCGTTAGAGATGCAACACGTCGCCCAACAATTTAATCATCAAGCACGAGGGTATAATTCTCATAAAGAAAGAATATACAAATTTTCCCCCTACCTCAACAGTTGATGTCGGACGTCAGAGTCGCGGTAGATGGCGCTGTGGGGAAGAAGATCGTAGAAGTCGTCGGAGCATGTCGAGGAGGAAGCAGCGTCTCCTCTCTTGTCGTAGAGAAGATAAAGGGTGGGGCGTCGTCGATCTTCGAAGAACCGGCGTTCTTCATCATTATTCGTCGGAGGTCGGTGTTCTTGGTCATTCTTCGTCAGAGACCGGCATTCCTCCAAAAGCTCCAAGCTCTCCCTGTCTCTACCGCACAATGAAGGCTCTTCCCAAATTAAATAATAGGTTCCTCCTATTATTTAATTACACACACAAGAAACTCCTAGAATTAAATCATCAAATTTAATAAAACGTGCTGACAATTTAATTAGGGAAGGGAGAGGTAGGTCCCCATTTAATTTACGTGTTGGCAAATAAAAAGGGTGTTGCCAAAATTAATGAGGGGTTGTTAATGGGTTTATGGAAGTTAAATGGTGGGGCTCGTGTGGGCCCCACCACTCTAACATCCACAATTGGGTAGTTAAGGAGTTGTGGGACCCCACTCTTAACTACCCATGGGTGGGAAAACCACCTTATAGAATAAAAAATTGTTCTGACAATTGTTTTTTATTTTCCTCTTAAATAAAACCCCAAATATTAACTTCTCCTCCTGCATGAACGCAACTACGGTAAGGATCCCATTAACCAATTACTGGCATTTTGAGTTCATCGGTGCCCTCAGATTTTAATTCTGAGAACTGGTTCAAAAGATAGAAAAACTCACTCGCTTGTTCACTGAACGTACTCAAGCTAAACTTCGGAAATTGATTACAGTCACACCGGGCCTCGGAATCAAGTGCTGTCAGAAGCCACAGACTCGTAAAATTCCAAAGTATTTTTTTAAAAAAATCCTTGACATTTCCGGGTCTTTATAATATTCCTTTCTATATGGAGTTTTCAATGTTATCTTGGTTCCAAGAATGAGTTCAATTAATAAATTCACTTCTCATTCTAGGGGAGGTTTGGGTAACTCTTCAAAAGATACATCAATTTAATCTAGATTAATGGGTATGTCTACAATCTTTATACATTCCATTTCTTCTCCTTCTTCAGTAATCATTCCCATAAAGAAGGAAATATGAGTTAACTCTTGTAAATACTCAAGTAGGTATATCTATCCTTTTAATATAACTGAGGGTGCCGCTTTAAGATGATAAAAAATATTCTAAATTTTACAGTTGATATTGTCATTATACATCCATAACCAATTCATCCCAAGTATGATGTTAAATTCCACTATTAGAAGAACCACCAAGTTTTAAGAGATATTTCTCCCACCAAAGTTAATAGGGTAATCCCTATATACCTTTGATTCTTGAATAGTTCCTCCAGGGGTTTTAACTAAAAATTATACCACTAGAAGTCCATGTCTTAACTTGATGGTCCTTGTAAAATTGAATGAAATAAAAGAATTCATAGAACCAATACAAAACAATGTACTTTATATCTTTGAGTGTATAATTATATTTCCTTCCACAACATCATTTGAATCCTCTACATTATCCAAATTTATTAAAAATGCCATAATTTTCTTTGTTATCATATGATAAGGAATTTGGTGGTCACCTTCCATTATCTTCTGATTTGGATATTGGTTAGTTAAATTTCTATGCCTTCCAAACTTGAAGCATTGCACGGTAGATTTTTCTTTCATCATATTCCCTTTTAAATTGGTTTTTAGATGTTAAGGATTAACATATTCAAGACATTTTTGAGCTATATGGAAATCACTTCAACACTTGTATCACTTTCCACTTCCTTTAAAATAATTCCAAAAATACTTATTCCCATATTTGTTGTACATGGGATGTGGTAATTTCTCCTTGTATGGATTCTGCTAAAACATTTTCTCCATTATTATCTTCGTTTCATTATTTACATGAGTCCAATGGGAAAATATATAATTCATTTCAAGTTTTAGAGAACATATTTCAATCCATTCATAAATTCAAAAATCTCAAATTTCCAATTCTTTCTATATATGGGTATCAATAATCCAAGGAATAAATTTATCTTACCATCATAATCAATGAAAAAGCAAGAAGAATATCATCCTAGACCTATAAAGTTCATATCATAATTCCCCACTGATTTATTTTCTCTTTATTTTAACTCAATTAATCTCCCCTTTATCATAGTGTGAAGGGTATGATGGAAAGTCTAGTTGAAAAATAATTTCTTATTGTCTTCCCTTTCCATGGCTTCGACTTCATCCCTTAGCATCATGTTCTTGATAAATGTCCACCACTAATCAGTTCCTTCCTTTAATCAATATACTACCAGTATTAATTTCTCCTATTCAAAACTATGGAGTATAAAAAATATCATTTTTATAGTATTGGTCCATTATTAGGGGATCGTTGGATCAGTGGTTCCCCAAAACACAGGTGGTCATTGACTAATGAATGATTCGAGTATCATTTTTTCCTTCCTTAGCGAATTTTGAATATCCACATGGTTTAGGTTGTTATTCATAACCTGATTTAACTGATTCATCATCATCATGTATTTTTCAACTTCAAACCCCCTATATTGGATTTTTCATAAACACATTATCTATTTTATATACCGTTTACATGAGTCCTTCTATTTCCTACCATTTTTCTATAAGAAGAAAAACTATGTGATAAATTTGTTACTATTGGAAAACTTATAATAACAATTCTAAAGGAAATATTAATCCTAAAATATGTTAATATTGTTTTTCTAGGATGAAATAAATCAATCATAAAAAATTTACATTATATATATATATATCCTTTATAATGGTTTGTAAAAAGCATGTGATTACCCAAAGAATATCCTTCGAGTGTGACAAACCATGTGTAGATAAAGGCCTCTTTGTCATGCACTAATGGACGATTAAGTCAAGGACCAATTCTCCCTTTTGGGTTTATTATACCTAGGTACAACTATTCCATAGAAACATCCACTTGTAATATCTAGAGTGGGATTTTATTTCTTAGAAACCACTTTATTTATACTTTACTAACATTTAAAAATATTTTCCTATATTTAGACATATCCCTAGGGTTATTACTCATATTTTTATAGTCCTAACTTCCAGAAATAACTAAACCTTAACTCTAATACCAACAAAGTAATCCCTATTTTTTAATGCATGACTTTAAACCTAATTCCATAAAAAATATTTTATTAATAACTTTGAATGATATTTTGAGTTTTAGTATCTTAGAAACTAGGTATATGATATATGAATTTTATAAATAAAATATAAACATAAACATTATTTAATATTTTTTAAATAATAATTTTTTAATCCTCCCTATTTCACCTCACAATATGTATTTTCATAGGGGTGTACATCAATAGAAAAGGGTGAGTATAAATCCCAGTAAAGGACAAAAAAGAAGACAGAACATTAAATATCATCATAGATAAAACAAGAGTGATAACATGAGATAATAATAATAATTAATCAATAAATAACATGTAAATGTGTCTATGGTATTAAAATGTGGAATCAATAATCATATCACCGAGTTTATTAACTAGGGTTTCATAAAACATAATTACCAAGGTTATTCACCAAGGTATCATAAAACATGTCATCTCTAAATATTAATTATTTATTAAATGAATTAAAATAATATCATGGTTAACCCTTCATATTTATTAATTCATGTTATCTACTTATATTATAATAAATCATTTCATCAATAATCCAAAGATAAAAAATAATAGGATTCAAATAAAATCATTGAATACATATTCAGTAATAAATAACATGAATTTTACTTAATTTTTAACAAATAGTAGAAAATTTGGGTTTCATACATGAAAATCTCTAAATAAAAAAATTATTTATATATATATTTTAATTTACATGGAAAATAAACTTCTTTGAATAATCCAAATATAATAATATTTCATGTAAAAGATAGAAATTCAAAAACAAAAATTAGTGGCATGATGATATACAACACGGATTAAGAAAAGGGTATAATGGGAGTGAACGAAGGTGAACCATTGATAAAAAAATATTTTTTAGGTAATTATATAATATAAAAGATATGAAAATAATAAATTTCAACACTTAGAAAACATAAAGAAAAATGTGTACATGAATGTAAAAGAGGAAGCGAAGAATTCACTTACCTTTAATAGTTGCTTCCTAGAATTGAGGATGGAACCTTAAGACACTGGGGAAACATTGGAGGGGGTATTTGGGAGGTAAAATGACTATAATTTAAAGGATAAAGTGCTTGGATAAGATAATATTGATGGTATTCTTCAGTATTTATAGTAAAAGAGGAGGAATTGTTTAATAATTTCTGAATATAGGTCATGGAATTATATATTGTGGAAAATACAGAACCAATGGATTACCCAAGGTTTTTCCAAATTATTTTTGTAATTTAATTCATGTTTTATAATATTTTAATCTATTATAACTGAAATAAAATTTTAATATTACTTTGGACTTGTAAAATTAAAATTTCAAACAAATATTTTTTTAAACCATAATTTCTATTTTAGACTTTGAAAGTTCATTTATATGTTTGGGAATTGATTTAAAACAATTAAAATAAAAAATATTAACAAAATAAATTATTTTATATTTTTTTTCTATATAATTAATTATTAGATCATTATTACACATATTTGAATTCCTAAAACATATCAAGAACACAAAACTGTATTTTTATTATTCACTAAAAATATAAAGTATTTTAGAAAATTATAAAAAGTTCACTATAACCTAATTTTTACATAGTGATTCTAAATATAATGTTTATTTTATCAAAATAATTTCATAAATATGATAATTAATAATTTTTAATTAAAATCCTTATTTATTAAAATATAATCATTTTTATGGCATATTCAACTTTCTAACACTTAAAAAAATTCCTTATGACACTATAAACTTATATTATCATTATTGTTAAAATTATTATTTTTTTAAAATACTGTTTAAATAAAATATATATTTTGTTATAAATCTTGAATTATAAAAGTGTATGTATTTTTCTTAAAATACAATTATGTGTTATTTGTTTTAAAAAATCTATTTATCAAATTGATCTTACATTCAGGTGTATTTTATTAAATAAAATAATACTAAAATTAAGATTTAATAAAGAACTATTTTATTTATAAAAAATTAATTACACTTTTATTTTACTAAAGTCTAGATACATAAATCTTTATTACACCAGCAAATTCCCTAAGGCCAAGGTGTGTGATGGTGGTAGTTTCATGTGGTGGCTCAGCTAACATTAACCTAGTAGTGATCTCTATAAACTTAAAATTCTCTCACAGTTAATTTAAATCAATCCTTAGTTGTTGAATCTCTTCTTGGGATTGGTCAATGGAAAACCCAAATAATGCTACCTCTTTCCCAAGTTCTAACAAATAGGATTTAAAAATCATGACCCTTCTGGTTGAGGTCATAATTTCCCCTTTATGTATCAACTATAAGTTTTCATTACCCTTATAAACACTAATTATAAAAGTAATATTATAACCCACAGTCATAGCACTCAATGGACATATTGACCAATGGTCATGTTTCTAATTTCATCCTATATATATATACCATCAAACATAAATATTTACTACTTCATTCCCTGAGGATTTTATAATTCCTTTGATAATGACTATTATATTACTAACATTTCTTTTTCTTTTAACAATTTTAATATAGGTGTAGTATTATTGGAAAAGTTTGATCCTAAGGAGTAAACCATTGGATGGTCACTATTTTTTGGTTTTTTATCCCTTTACTTATCTTATCTTTTTAAATTGGTATTATTACATGACATTTATTTATTTTTAATGGTCAATATATGTACTTCTATTATGAAATATAATAAAATTGTCATCATTAAAAAAAGATTCCATTTATTAATCATAGAAGTAATTTCTTAGTTGTTACATATATTCACACAAAATTAATTGAACATGATACAAAGGAAATGTTTGAAACTTCTTAAGTAAAATGATTGTTCTATCTATTATCACCCTAGAAAAGAAAACAAAGTCACAGATATACTGAGTAGAAAATAAATTGTAGTTATTGCGATGATAAGGATTGAAGGAGATCCCTTGATCAAATACTTAGTAAATAAGGGCATGGAAGTTATAAGGGATGGGAAACCATCAATCCTATGCCAAATGAATTTCTAACCATCATTAATGGAGATGATAAAAAAACGTCAAAGAGGTGATCATAAGTTAATAAAGAATATATAATCTATGAAAAATGGATTCTTGTTGAGTTTAATGTTGATCAAGAGGGACTACTAAGTTTTGGTATAAGGATATATATCTTATTTGATATAGAGTTAAAGAATGATATGATGGATGAAGATCACATATTTTCATTCTCTATACATCCCAAAAGCACCAAAATGTATAGATATATATGAGATCATTATTGATGGGATAACACGAAAAGTGTGATTGTTGATTATACTAAAATATGTTTGGTATGTAAGCAAGTTAAGGATAAGAGAAAATTACATAAAGGAGTGTTGTAACCACTGCCCATATCTGTATGGAAGTTGAACAACATCACAATATTTCTTTTATTAGCCTTTCAAATATATCCAAGGGAAACAATGTTATATGGGTAATCGTTGATAGATTAACAAATACTACCCATTTTATCTCCATATCATAAGATTTCACCCTTTATCACCTTTATTTTTTGTATATTCAAGTAGTGGTTAGACTTCATGGGGAACCACTATCAATTGTTTTAGATCGGGATCAAATATTTTATTCTAAGATATGGGGGATCATTAAAAAGGATGTGAATATTGAAGTAAACCTTATCACATCCTATCATCCTCAAACTGGTGGGTAGTCTGGGAGGACAATTCAAAAAATGGAAGACATGTCATGAGTTTTCTCACTTGATTTTAAATGGAGTTGGGATCAAAATATTATACTTATTGAATTATCCAAAAACAATAGTTTTCACCAGAGCATCAAATGGAACCTTATGAAGTACTCTTTGGGAATAGGTGTAGAACTCCAACATATTAAGATAAATTTTGATAAGTAAAAAAATTGGGACCATACATTTTTAAAGACACTGTAGATAAGATACATGTTATCAGAAAAATATATCAAGGATGCTCAGAGTCAAAAAATTATTTACATGAAAATCAAAGGAATGACTTACAGTTTCATGTTGGGGATCATGTATTCCTCAAAATACCACTATAGAAATGGGTAATGAGGTTCAGGAATAATTTAAAACTAAGTACATGGTACATTGGACCATTTGATATTTTGGAGCGTGTTAGAGCAATTTCCTATCGAGTATCACTACTTCCAAATCATTCCAATGTCCATGATGCTTTCACATGACCCTATTAAAAATTATATGTCAGAACTAACACATATACAAACAAAAATTATTTGTTATTGGGACTCGACCTATCATATGAACTCATACATATTCTTGATGAAAGGGTACTAGTGTTGAGGAACAACATAACCCATATTTTGAAATCCTTATGGAAAAATCATAAGTTTGAAGAAGAAACTTAGGATCTTGAAGAAGTGATGAAATAGAAATACCCATATTTTTTAGGTCGGACACTAATTTTTAAGATTAAATTTTTTAAGGAGGTAGAATGTCACATCCTAAAATTATATAAATAGAATTTATTTTTATTATATATAAATGTGTCGTAAATATAAAAAAAATTAAAAATATCAATGATTTCTTTCATTGGTTGGGAAAATTACATTAATATAATAAAAATATCCTTGAGAATTCAAAATATTACAATGGGAAAATAAATATAAAAAAATATAATTATATGATTGGGATAATTAGGATCATGTTGATCCCCAATAATCATAACATACATGAAAAGAACGATAAAAAGGATAAAAACACTAGTAATCCAATTGATATTTTATAAATGTAGAACATTGAGGGTAATTGAGGTTAATAATGAATGTTTTAATTAAGAGATATTTTTAGGAGGTAGATATGACCATTGATAACAATTTTATCATTATGTTTAGTGTATATAAAGGGTAATAACATAAGATAATTGATGAACAAGGGAAAAATGATGGCCTCAGCCAATAGGTTTATTTCTTCTGAATCCCATTTATTAGAAATTGGGAGGGTGGTAGTGTCACTAGGGTTCTCCCTTGACCAATATGAAATAGAACTTCTATAAGTAAGGCTCGACCATAATCATATATTGGAGAATTATAAGTTAGTAGAGATCATTATTAGGTCAATATTAGCTAAGTCATCCCATAAAATTATTATCGTTTCACACCTTAACCTTAAGGTGTATTTCAGTGTAATAATGGGTTATCTATCTAGACCATAGGTTTAAAAAGATAAAATTTTCTTTTGGTAAATGAAACAGTTGTTTCTTCAATTCTTTATTATTATTATTACTTTATTTAATACACATGAATTTCATATTAATATGATAAATATATTTTTTGATATAAATAAAATATAATTGTATTTTCAGAAAATATATACACTTTATGAAAACATTATGTATTATAAATAAAACTCATTTTTATGAAATTGTTTATAAAACACTATTTATTTAAATATAAATGATTATATAATTTTATAATGTACTATGTAATTTTTATAGGTGTTAGAAAGTTGATTATGTAATAAAAACTATTATTTTTCAATAAATAAGTATTTTTAATTAGAAGGTTAAATTTTCATATATATATATATATAATTAATTTGATAAAATTAAAATTATATTTTAAATCATCACATCAAAATTAAGTTAGGGTTAAATTTTGAAATTTTTTTAGAATGCATTATTTTTCAGTGAATTGTAAAAATATTGTTTTGTGTTTTGGATAAATTTTATGAATTAAAAAATATAGAATAATGATGTAATAATTAGTAAAACTGAATCCATGACTAAATATAATTTATTTTTTAATATATTTTATTTTAATGAATTAAACAAAATCCAAACCTAAAAATAACTTTCCAAAGTATAAAATATAAAATAATGTTTTAAAAACATTATTTTATGGAAAAATAATTTTCCCATGGAAAAATATATTATAAAATATTTAATTTAGGTTATAAAATACAAAAATTTAAAAAAACCACCTTAATGTCATAAACCATTATCCAAAACCATGGGTGAGATAATGGTTTTCCATTTTCCCCAACCAAGATTTGCATAGCCTATATTTAAAAATTATTAAACAATCCTCCCACATTTACTATAAATACCCACCTCTCTGCCCCAATTCATTAGATCCCAAGCTATTAATCATGAATTTTTCTTCATTTTATCTCTCTTTATCTATTTATATGGTTCTAAGTAACTCTCCTCAATATTTTAGAATTTATCTCACAAGTAAGGGATTGTCTTCTTCTTATTTGTATATAGGTACTTTCATTATAGTTATCCTAAAATTTAAAAAAGTTATTATGTTCTCATGCACATATTATCTTTCCATTATTTTCCTAATATTTTTTTATCAATGACATACTTTTATTCTATCTCATTAATCCCATTCCATAAACTGTTTTTATACCTGTTATGCTACTAAATTCATCCTTTGATTTTCTATGCCTTTATTTTTATGTTATGATTACCCAACCCTGTTTTCATTCAATTTTAATAATATATATGTAATTATACATAATTTATTTGAGATTTATTTGTATTAAATCCATGTTCCCTTATCATGGGTTAAAAATGATGAAACATGTGGGTCTTTAAACATTTATGAACTCAATGATTTTATATTAAACATGTTCTTTATTTTCCATGGGTTATTGATGAAATGTTTTATTGATATCTATGTGACACACATGAATGAATATAAATGAAGGGTGTTCCCTTATATATCTCCAATGCATTGGGTAAATAGTAAATCTCTGTAGATGAAAAGCTTTATGATACCTTGGTGAATAACCTTGGTAAGATGTTTTATGACACCTTGGTATTAAACCTTGGTGATATACTTATGAATGTATCATATTTATTTTGTGGCCACATTTTCATGTTATATATCATGTACTTATGATTATTATCACTTTTTATGCCTCATATTTTATCCATAATGATTTATCATGTTCCATTCCTTTGTTTACCCCTACTAGGCTTTCTGTTCACCCTTTTGTATTGATGTATGTCCTTGGGAAATCACTTGGAGTAAGGTGAAATAGAATTAAATAACAAAGGAGTACTTCAAGAAGATTAAGATAAATTTATTTATATATATATATATGTTCCCTCTAAATTATATATTTACATATGTATATATATATAAGTATATACAGATAAATATATATAACATATTATATATTTTATTAAATATATAATATATTTATATTTATATGTAATAAAATATAATATATATTTTTTATATATTAATCTATATATGCTTATATATATAATGTAGTTATATATATAATTTTATTAATTTAAATGATAGAAAAATATATAATATCATTAATATATATGCATGTGTCAAAACAAGATGGGGAAAAAGACCTTTTATTAAGAAAAGAAACCTATTTTTAATGAGGTTAAAATAGAACATTTACACGACCAATTGTCCCAGACATTAAATGACCTAAAGTTCAAGAGGCACAAAGTATTTGAAACATAGATGGATTGTAAACCATATAATTTGATAGCTTAAAGGCCCTTTGTCTTGAAAACCATTTTGTTTTACTTGGAGGCCCCTTTAGTGAATATTACTTCTATATTACTTGTCACCGCTACGATACCTGATATAGTGCCTGACAAAAATCCTCTAAACATGGGATCATCGAGGGTTGAACTTATGACCTCTTTAATGTCAAGAAGGGGGTGTTACCACTCAGGAACCACCCTGTTGGTGTGTGTCAGAGTGTTTATATATGTGTGATATTATATAATATAAATTTATATAATTATTTATATATACTTACACACACATGTTTGTATAAATATATAAATACATTTATATCTAAGATACAGATACCCACGAATGTATATTTATATATTTATTTTTAATACTTATTTGTATATACTCATTTGTATATACTTATTTGTATATACTTATTTTTAAATACTTATATATATAATGTTTTTACATATTTACTATATACTTATTTTATAACACAAAATATATAATATAATATATATATATATATATATATCTGTGTGTGTAATATAATATAATATATATATATATATAATTATTTTTATATACTTCTATATATATTTATTTATAATTAAATTTGTATTATGTATAAATATATACACGTATTTATAAATTTATAAATATATTTATGTAAGTATTTATATATTTAAATACAAATTTATATATACATACATGTTTATTTATATAATGTATATATAAGTATTTATTTATTTTATTTATATAAGTTATTTATAAATATATTAAGATACTTATATAATGTAATTAAATATATTTATATAAAGTGTCTATATAATATAATTATTTATTTTTGCATATATATATATTAAAATTTTTATTATTAAAAAATAAAAAATAAAGGGGTTAAAACTCCCCCTCTAATCACAAAGATTGATGGTGGTTAATAAACCTATCTATACTTTTTATTTTTTTTTAAATGTGTATATTTTAGAAGTGGTTAAAAGAAAAATGCCACTAAAATATACCCAATTTATTAAAAAAAACTAAAAAATGTGGGTGTAATTGATTGCCACAAATCCTGACGATTAGATGGTTTTTTAACCACCTATAATCACTTATATTGGTTGCAGTTAATAACCTCATGTATTTTTTTCTTTTTAAAATTTGTATATATTTTCTCAGTGGTTCTCACATAACCATCTCTAAATAATAATTTGTCACTGGTTACAGGAGAACTACCACTAAATTATACATAATGTTAATTTAGATGGGATTGTGCATAACCCCCTCAAAATAACAAACAATAATTTGATGTTTTTTAGTGATATTTTAGTGATGAAATATAATTATCATCTCCCAAGTTCCTCTCACTTATTTTCAAGTATATATTAAAAATAATAGAGGTGTTCATGAAGAGATATTTCAAGACAAGAACTGGTGAGAATCCAAATAAGATAAATACATGGGAAGAATATGAGTCATTGCAATTCAAGACATTTTATGACTCAAGGAATTCCCCTAGGATGTCGAGTTATACATCATCTAATCAATAGATATACCATTTAGATAATAGATCATGATCATGTATATTGTTTATTTCTTTGATCAAAGTTTAATTATTCTATGATTTTATAGCTAATACATGGTCACTAGAATAGTTAACAAGCATCCATACATAAGAATAATAAATTCTTGATGATTTTTTTCTATTTAAGCATGGCTAATGTTTTGAGCATGATCACATTGTAACAAACATAATTGATATAAATGTATCTAATTCACCAAAAAAATAAAACAAATTGAAATCCCTTAAATTAAATACTAATTATTAAATTCCTTTCATCAATTAAGTTGGAACAAAACCATAGTTAATGGTGATCATTATCCACAGTTGAGGATACCTTTTATTGAGGAGTTCAAACATGATTGATGAGCTAACTTAACTAAAATTAACATTAAATAAGTAGTCAAATACATCTAGGTAAAATTTTATAAGAACATGTTGAGAGAATCCAAGTTTAAAATTCATAGTATATGGGACTCTACTCAATAGTTTATGGAGTCACAAGTTGATATAGTCATCCATCCAAAACCTAACCATAAAACACTCTCAGGGATGGGGTAGTCATGGCTTAGACTATTATGAGTGGTTTTAAGGATCTTTAGCACAAGAATATTCATGTAATTGAATATCTCAAATATGAAAGATCAGGTATAATAGGAACTATTAAAAATGGGAGGAGATATTTATGATTAACATATCAATAATTCTGAAACAGTTAGTAATCATAATAAAAGTACTAGTATGATAAGTTTATTTTTAAATAAAAATGGAAATCAATACCAAAAAATCACAGTTCTTAGTATTGGACAATGAATATTTCTTCACATTTTGAATAGTACTATGATATGAATTTAATTGTATGTGTTGGAGTCTCCACTAATTGATAATCCACCTTGAAAATTAAGAGGGTTTATAAGGATTATTAAAAAATACTCATGGATAATGTATTTGATTTTTACATAATAATGTTAACATTAATATTTAGTGAGTTGAAAAAGAAATATGAAAACATATATAGTGTAATTTTCCTTTTTTAATTTAATACATTGTAATATTACTAATAATATTTATGGAGATAGGTCCTAAGACAGCATGAGATTCCAAGACCCGGTAATCCTAGAATTTATCTTTTAAATATATTAAATATAGTAATATCATACGCATGTAGTTTTCTTGAAAATATTTAATAACTGCCTAAAAAATTATTGAATAAAAAAATATGATAATATTGTTTAGTTAATAACATGGGGTTTACCCTAGGTGGGATATAATATTTATTCGCATCGAGTGTTTCTATAAATTTCTATCATAGGTTCCAATAAAAAAATCAATTTATTTATTTGTTTTATTTTATTTATTTTATTTATTTATTTATTTTTAGGCAGTGACCTAGAATACTATATTTAAACATGAATATTCCTAATACCTATGTGTATATGAATAACCCTGTATATTTTTTAGGATTCTTTAGGGGAGGATTATTTAGAGGATCATTGTAAAAAGACATGGGATCAAGATCATATTGAGGATCATGCGATAATAGATTTCATGGGTCTCGTCAACGATGGAAATAGAGGTCCATTCCTCATAAATGATTGATCCAAACCAAGGTAGTTTTTTTTGGATTTATCCTCGTTTTCTTATCCCATGATTGACATGAACCAATAGAATAATATATTTATTTGATAAATGGTTATTTTGAAGGTATGGGCTTATTTTTGGGATTTGGGGATAATTATTTTTTTTCATTGATGATTATACCTATTTGTTCTTCCTTCCCACAAAAAAAATTTATTGAATAAAAAAATGAAAAAATACCAAGGTTCATTTTTTGAATTTATTTTTTATTGTTTTATCTCCATGTTCTATGAATTTTTGTTATTGGCATTCTCTTTTGGCCTATGATTCAGTGATATCCAGTGAACGATCGTGGTCTATTCAGTCTTTGGTGCAACAGATTGCTACTGTGGGTTTGGTATGGAGATTTTCTGTCATGTTTGTGACACACGATGATGGCAGGAGTTCATTGGATGGATCTGGAGTTTGAAATACTAGTTTTTCATGTGGCATCTATAAATCGCGATAGTGGGTGTTTCCCAAGAACCAGATACAAATGGATTCCAAATATCGATGGTAAATATGTTTGTTCAACTTCATATCCACAACATATGGTCAATTTTTTTGTTTAGTTGGAGTTATTGTTGTATGGAGGTATATAGGTGAAGAATATCATAGATTTCGTGAAAAACCATGACTACAATACATGCAGTCTTATGAGCATATGATGTGTGGTCCTATTTTTGCGTTGTTTTTGTTTTCATGAAGAGAAAAGTATCACACATTGTGTGACTCATGTCACATGTCATGTGCCATTTCTGACCATCTCAGCGTGTACAGGGTGTTCACACCTTGGAGGCTAGGTAGCATTATATGTTGTGTGGGCCCTTCCACACTTTTTTTACACCTTGGAGGGAATCTCATCATGTACATGGAGTGCACGCCCAAAAGATCATGTGGCCCTATACAATGTATATGGAAGGCTACACACTGTGTACATTGGAAAGTACATGGACTTGGGAAGAATGATATGTTGAGTACCAGGAAAACATTTACACATTTTGTACCATAGGGAAGAACCCTAAATTGTTTAAAAGTTCATTTCATGTGAGTGTGAGACATGTGAAGTTCTAAGATTAGTGAGACATGTTTTGTAACCCAAGGGACACAAAATTTAATCCTTTAAAAGGGGTTAGATTCCCCTTTCTTCCCAAATCATCATCATTCTAAGCATGTGTGAAATTACTTGGACTAAAATAGGTTGATTTTGTTCCCTTTTTTCATTCATATGAGGGATTATTGTGACATCACATTCCTATCATAGAGGGTGATCCCTCTGCAGCTTCCTCGTGATTAGTGTAGTGTGGGGAAGTTCCCTTATTCAGTAATGAGTAGTCTCAATCTGCTTTGAAAAATTTATCAACATCTTAGAGCATGTATCTTTCTGAGAGGCCAATATTGATCCTCGTTTACTTCATATTTTCTAAGATAGGTACTTTTGGAACTGGTATTACCAATATTTACATGAGCATTGGAGCCGTATCTAGGAGGATGTTTCTAGTATGGTCAATTTTCCCCCCAGTGAGACCTAGGTGTTGACCCCCTATTTGTATATCAATATATAATCTTTATGATTAGGTGTAGTCTGATTTATTTTGTTTCTTAGAAAACCCCTCTCAGCATCCTTTAGGATTTTTCTTATCTATAACTGAAAATTATGGCCTATGGGGTGAGTTTCATTAGTGGAAGTATATCTTGGGGAGCATTTCCTCTGGGAAAAGCATTACCTTGATACCTTGTAGCATATTTATGGCTGGTATTGGTTGAGACCTTTTGAGACTTTGAGTCTTATATGAGTATATATGAATGTTTTATTGTATGTATCATTTTATGATTTCCATATCTGATGATGATGATATAGCTTATTTTGATGCTTTATGCTTAGTGAATTTGGGGTGTTCTTATGGTTATTATTATACTCACCCTTGCATGGGGTCTGCCTACACATGTCATGTCTTGTGCTGATGGAAGACTATTTTACCATGTCCTTATAGGACTAAGAGTAGGTGGACCTTAGTTTGGTCAATACATATTGAGGTGTATACCAGTGTTGCATTTGACAGTATTCACCTCTTTCTATGAAGTTCATACTTTACTTCTAGTTTTGGGTGGGCTTGTATCATCCCCTTTTATACTTTCTCATACTTTATGCCATACTCTGATTTTTTTATTATATATGTATTCACGCATTGTTTTTAGTTTTTTTAAATTTTAACATTTTATATTCTTGGAGATGTGTGCATGTTTACAGGTACTTTAGTATAATGTTGACCATGTGTGTGACATGCCTACTCAATGCGATTTTCCATCCCCTCACCTATTAGAGGTAGTCTTGGGGTAGTTGTAGCTCAAGAACCTTTGGGTGAATTCGTGACATATAGTTACACCTTGTTGTCTCATTTCAAATAAGTTTTAGATGAATAAATGAAGCAATAAAAAATGATATTACCACTACACAGAACACATATAACTCGGAATATGGAATCTAGGTTTGTTATCTTATGATAAAGATGATAAAGTACATTGATCAATTAGTATATTTTAGATTTTAATTGAATTTATATCTTTCAATATATCTAATTCTCTCATCCTTATCACCCAAGTACTCTAGTTTCATTGAGAACTATAAAATGAACATTATGGATAATTCACTTCAATATATTTTGGATAGTGTTTTCCAAGTTGATAAAAATATATGGAATGAAAAAAATAGTTATTATGGTGAATAAGAATAATGGAAAGGTGAAAATTACAATAACAAGTACACTCCACTATTTCATATGAGCGTATGGGGTTAAAATACTGGTTGTTGTAGTTTATTTTTCCCCCCAATTAAATTGGGGTGGTTTTGAACATAGTCTGGAATGAAAATGAACTCATCAATTGATTGGGACCATGAATTTATCACTGGTGATGGTTTCTGGTGGCCTCAATCAATATAGGTGGTTGTCTAGGTGCGAAGATGATGAGACAATAGTGGTTGGATGATGGTGGCTGACTCGATGCAGGTATGATGAACCACTAATGATGACCCAATAGTGACAGTATGGGTGTGGATGGACAGAACCATGGTAGTGTTCAGATAGATCGTATAGGGACACCACTCAATGTATGGGGTGTTGATGTCTGAATTGGATTGGTGTGAAAAAGAGGGGGGAACATGAAATGAATGGAAATCACATCCTACCATGTTAATTGAAATTATAGTTTTCAATGCAAGGTAGCAGCATGGTAAGAACTATCGTGTCAATACTAGGGTGTGCAGTAGAAGCCGGTGGGTCAAGGATTTTAAATTTCCATCACTGGAGTAATGAAACATCATCCTCTTTGGTGATCTGATCCCTGGTAAGTTTTTAGGATCTCTTGTGAATTTACTAAGAAAAAAATTTAAACGAACGTTTACCCCAATCGAATCAGCAGCATGTTCGACTTTAGTTTTTCACCGGTGATCGCTACTCAAAGGATCCAAGATTGAACCCCTCTAGATCATCCACACATGCTTCAAGAATATTTATGAATATTTATTATTAAATACAATATTCTAATGTAAATCTCCAAGGAATCCTTCAATGTCGCGGTGATTACCATGACTCCCTTCTTTCAATCCGTAAATTTGTTCTTGGATAGAGTGCTTAGAAGAGTCTTTCTCTCACTAGGATTTGGGAGGAGATATAATCTATAAATTCCAATTGAATGAATAATTTTTTTTTGGAAAAGATGTTCTTCTATTTTAATATAGTGGATTCTCAAATACCCATAAGGGGTTCCTTGGCCCCTCAAAAATAAGAAACCCACTAGATAAGTAGTAAAAAACATGTTATAAAGAAATAACTATGTCACGATATCATTTATTTTTTATCACATACTTGTAGTATATAATAAATATATTATGTGATAAACCTGAGTCCTTTACTCGAGTCATAATTCATGCAATATTAAATGAAACTTGAATATTAAAATAGTATATTTTCATATAATATTTTTCCATATATTCACCTAATACCATGTGAATACTTTTAATAAATAAATTCAACCCAATTATTCTATACTAAAATAATGTTGAATTTATTTATTCATTAGTGGTTATTAATACTTGGACAACTCTAGGACCTCATTGTGGGGTCCACTATGTTTTATACACCTATTCACCAGAATATGGAAGACTTTGAAATAATCTATTGTGTGTGACCCTCTAGGACCTTATCCCAATGGTATTGAATACTATTCACAGATCAATAGAATATTCTAATAACATATCAAGTCCCCTAAAGAGATAATAAATAGTCATAGTAATTAAAAACATCCTATTAACACACTCCATGTAATATAATCTCTTTGTCTTGAGATATATCATAAAGCAGGATACACACTTTATGTCATCATCCTTTCTTGCATTATTATTCATTGACCTTAATGGATGTACTTACCTTATTATATGATGGTCATGGATATAGTATAGTTACAACCATCCTGGTCAACCGGGCCTGAGCTATCTATTCATATCATAAATAAAAAATTATTTCTTTATTATTAAATAAATTTCATAATATCAATGATGCATCTAATGTAAAATATCTCACTATGGATTCATTTAAATAGTATTCCTTATATCAAACTACACTGTCAAATAGTACACATTCATAATAATCTCAAATCAGGATACCATTACACATACTTGCAGATAAGAATAACCAATAAAACCTGAAAAATGTGTTGATCTTATTGGAAGGTATTTCCTCATGATCTCACCTATTATAGGTCACCAAGTAAGAACTTCATGGGAAGAAGTCTAAATTATTATGATCCCCTATCACCTGATAGTCAAACCTAAATTATTTAAATTCAATATAATGTATCTAGACTATAGGACATAGGATTGTGATTAATTTCATAGTATCTCGAGGTTCTAATTATAGCATGTGAACTGTTATAACTTTTTGTTACAAAAAATAATATGTGAAAATTACATTTTTAGTAATGGATGTAGAAATATCAACAGTATTACGGTAAGTGTACATCATGTATAAATCACTGTATACATGATATGGTAATCGAAAAATAATGTTCAAGTTGGGTCTAGGACACCCACTATTACAACACTCCCACTTGTACTAGGTCCAACTAGCTTACTATCATTGTGAACTCTCACATGATAAGATCATGTTTTTGCTAAGTTATGGGTGTAGTCATGGTCTTTCTATATCTCCATTATATGTCTATTATAATATGTAAGACCTCACAACCTTGATTATGAACCATCAAGATATTATATCCTTGAGTTTATCTATTTTTTCCACTATCAAAACTTGAAATATTATATAGTTCCATGAGATTTATCTTAAACGTAAATATTATATACTAGGTGTGACTAGAAAAAAACATTGCTTATTTTATACTTCTTATTTAACTGCATCAGAATCTACAACGTAGTTATTATTTTTATAATTGGATACCACTAGATTGAATGATCTTCTCATTCTCATTACCTTATCCTGACAATGATATTATATCATATTGAAAAAAATGAAGACTAGATTGTGTCCCATTATAACTAGTATCCTTTACTCTATACATACTAGGAACATATACCTTATACATCCTCAAGTAAAATCAGATAGTTTGGACTAATTCTCATTTAGTTATTATAGATATAACTAATATTTTTCTACTATAATGTTTGTGTTGGAAAATTCATTTCTTGTACATAGCATGGAATATGTGATTGATACTTCACAGAAGTATATGGAATAATAATCTATACATTAATCTCCTATTATTACTAATAAATTTATTCTTGGATAGATTTATTACATGTGATACTAGTAACAATTCCCTCTTGAATTGTTCCAACTTTTATTTTTTAATACCTTGTCAGTATCTGTACTTTTGACTAGGTCTAAGAAACCCATCAGATCTACCTTAGTATATATTTTCCCTAAAACTTAGGATTCTGCTTTAATTCAATATATGTAGAGTTACTTTTATTATAGTCTTAACTAACTATAAGACTAATAGTTGTATTCATATGTTACAAAACATATTTTACTTGTAAAACCATGGTTCTCCCACTAGCCTCTTATAGTCACATGGAAAAAAATCATTCCAAAATAATAATTTATGATATAGTTGTTTACTAAAATCCTAAATTGGATTTTAGTAACTTGAAACCCTTATTAGTATTATATGGTTTCACCAACCCTTTCTAGTTGTGTCTTGTCAATACCTTCCATGATTGGTGGTCTTGACATCCAGTGATGAATAAAATGATCATAGAAAGTAGCTATGAAATGTAAAAAATTCTAATGTATTTTGGCATAAAAACTTGGTATTTTGAGCTAAGCCTTATTGGTACCACGATTATACCACCCATGTATAATATAACTTGAATACCCACTATAGTATTCAAAATAACAATTCCATGTTCTTTGATACATGGAATCCATTATAGAATTTTAATTGATCTTTTCAATCTTATCTTTTTTCATATACTTATTACTTTTAGTATTCATAATTCTTAATGAATAATGTATCTCTGAACATGGTGGATATTAAAACCACCGCTATGGTTTCATAATTACTGTATTATACATTTATTTACAACATTTCATTTCTATAAGGTATTTTGGAACTTGTTCTCATGCCAATTATTTATGACTCATCATCTTTGACTAAATCCAAGTCAATATTTCTCCCACTATCTTGAATAGATATGTTCCCCTTTTATAAAAATATAGTCTATCACTTTACTATAACATTTCAATTATAGGTCTTTCTTTAATATCCTAAAGAAACTTTTAGGATTATTACATTAGATGCACATTATGTTTTTCTTGATGAAACTTTATTTATATCCTAACAAACTCTTTACATATAAACACATGTTCTTATGAAATGATTTATTTAAATCATTATATAACTTATATGATTTCTATTTTTTATTATAGTTAGAATATGGTTATGGTATAATTCCTCTATTTTCGTAGCATGTGAAAAAAATATAAGTCATTTCAGTGCTTATAAGTCTCAACATTGATGTTATTTTTACAAACATCATGACTCTGATATATATAAGGAAATGTGCATTTAGTAATTACCTCATGCTACATTTTATTGATAAATTTTTGAATGTAATACTCTTAATTGATCCACCTTAGTAACTTAATGACTCTGATCTATATAAGGAAATGTGTGTTTAGGAATTAATCCATGCAACATTATATTGATCGATGAATGCTTGGTTATGATATTCTATGACACATTGGATCAATACAATTGATGTATTCTATCCAATAATATACCATTCTTAACTTTAACATTCCTTAAAAAAACTTAAAGGGATATTATGAATTATATTTACCACTAGCTTACCCTTGGAATAGTTCACACTCTCTAGATGAATTAATTCTGACATCTTTGTGGATTAACTTTATTTCTAAAGGTTTCTTTATCTAAAACTAAGTACATGTGTGTGTAAATAATACATATGGTCTTTAACTCTAAAGATTATAAACCCATACTGGGCATATCCTTGACAAATTCTTAGTTTTTCTTGATAAAGTATTATCTTTCCACAACTGGGTATAGAAGTCTTACATTTTATATTCATCACATATTTCCTACTATTCATGTATCGTAAACTATTGGTTAAGTTTGTGACACCACAAACAATATTCATTCCAAAATGGAATAATGTATCTTTATGTAAGAAGAAAATGTGAGATAACTTTTTTGGTAATACTTAACAAAAGTGAAACAATAATCATTAATCTTGAAAATTAAAAGTTGTGAACTACTCACTGCTGACTTAGGAACCACCATTTCCCAACCACTTGTAAAACACACCTTACTTCTTATAAAGTTTATATACTCACTTAGTTACTATATTAAAATACTCATATGATAAAAATTATTATTTAAACGTGAAACACATCATACATGTGTCTCTTTTAATAATGTTTAACAATCTCACTTCCTGAGGTAGCTCAATAGGTATTGGAGACTCCATAACCTTAAATTTCTTATATTGGGGTACTTTTCCCAATCATTTGTACTACTCTTTGGAAACTTTTTCTGGTTTGGATATGTTCTTTATCCAACATTAATTTTTACAAGATCCCAGCCTTAAGAATTACATAATCTAAAAAATTATTTTATAATTTACTTTCTTATATTCCCAAAGATATTTTTGGTTTAGAGTTTTATTGAATTATAATGTAATTCATACATATCAATCGAAAATCATGTAAAGTGGTTACTGCTAAAACAACATCCATTTCTTCCATAATACAAAAGTTTTTAATAAACCATGAAAATATTTTCATGAAAAATCTTCAAAACAATCAGCATGGATTCTTCCTTTTTACTTACTCATCCTTAAACCCTATGAAAAGAATTTAAAACTTGGGATGAGCACAAAAATCTCAGTAAGGGACATAAAAATAAGGAAATAAACTCTTATTCCATGAATACTTATAAACATATGAAATCATTTTCACAAACCCATACTTCTCACCTATAAAGTATCATATACTTTGTGAAAATAAGATATTTCCATAAAACATAGAAAAAATAAATAATACCATAAAGGTAACTTGGGGATTTATTTTCTTAAGATTTCAACCCTCATGGTTGACATATTATTTCTAACCCTCACATCTACCTTACAATGTAACACACATGGAAACCTTATGATGTAACGCTCAAAGCTACCTCATGGTGCAACCATCACAGTTCCACTTAGAATAATTATTATGATCGACATACATCATAAACACAACCAGTGTATTAGAGAGAGATATAGGTCTCACCCTTCATCATAAACAATGACCAATTTCTAGAATATAATCGTAAAACATGAAAACTTACATCATAAAAACATTTCTTGAGGAAAATCACTTATTTAAAAACAATATTGAGAAAATAAAAAAGAAACAAATAAACATGTAATATTGTAAAGAAAACATAAAAACATTAGGTATTCATGAAAATGGGATAATCTTCTCATTCCGTATCAGTTAAGAAGAAAAATTCTTTTTTTAAATTTTGTAAAAAGAGACATTAAAGAGAATTTTAAAAAATTAAAGTCCCTTACCTTGGCTTTGACTTCCTTTAAAAGTGTTCAAAACTCATGTATAATGGTTTCCATAGTTTTATTAATTTATTATAGAAATATATTCATATTTATAATACCTTATATTATCCTTTTATAACATGTTTCCACCCATTTAGTGATAATATTTTGTTATTTTTATTGTTTTCAGTGTGTTTATTTCATGGTTTCCATGGTTATTTAATTATGGGTTTTCTAACCGAATGGAAGAAAAACTACATAGGTATAAAAAAATGGTATTAATTTGTTTCAAAAAAATTAAATGATAACATATTTTTTTTTCTAATGTGATGATAATTAATTAGATAAAACATTGATGAAAATGATTTAATTTATTTTGGTGGTTTTTACGAAAATCACAAAATTATATCATTTTATTTAATGTAATGTATATATATGTAACACCCCAAGCTTCCACGGTACGTTTCCCTTCGAATAATGCAATGGCGTGCATTGTATGCAACTTCGAGATTCTAACACACCACAACCAATCAAACTAGTCGTTATGAATAGTAATACATAATTTTTGAAATTTTATAAATTCTATATCTCAAAATGGACTTCATTTTTGGATTCGTAATATCGAATTTATCCTAGGGTGAACTTTTGGAACTTTTCGGATAACACTTATATTTTGATGAATAGTGAATATTACTAAATTTTAATTAAAAACAACATTTTAAATCAAAATAATTTATAATAATAAATTATATTATTTATTGGTTTTAAATTATAATTAGAATATATTTTTATCATTTTATCCAATGGTGTTCATTAGAATTAATTTCACTTCGAAATTGGACCTAAACAATTGTCAATCTTTTGATATATATTGTTTCTTAAAAACACGCTATTTATTGTGACAGTGGGAATTAATTATAAAATTAATTAATGCAACTTATATGTTTAGAATTTTGTAAAATAGATATCATTTTTGAATTCAGAATATCAATTATATCTTAGGGTGAAATTTTGGCATTGTTCTGAAAAACTTCAATTTTTTATGAATAGTGAAACTACTAAGTGGTAGTTAAAAAAAACTGAATTTTTCATAAAACTTAATTTTACCGCTTCTGTGATTGAAATTTAGAAAATCCGAGAGACACGGTTAATATCAAGAAGTAAAATGTGGTTCAATGAGATGAAAATAATTTTTGGTGAATAGTAACTTTTTACTTTTATTTACCACGGTTAAAAGAAAATAGGGTAATTAAGGGTAAAAATGAGATTAATATTATCCTAACACATGTCCTAATTCTATTGGAAAAGTTTATCTCGACCAAAAACAACCTTAGGAATAAAATATTATCATTTAGGTCCACTTGGATTAGATTAGGACATTTATTATTATTTAATTCAAAGAAGAGTTAAAATCAATGTTTATTTACTAAAACATTTTTAATATAGGGTTATACATAAGATAAATTCGATTGTAAATATTCATTAGAAATATAATATGATTTCCTACATAATGATATTTTATTTATAATTTTTATACATTAAATAATTTAATATATTTATGACACAATGATGATGCAGTAATTACTATAATAATGAAAAATTAAAATAATTGATATTATAAATACCCAAATAAATATAATTTAAGACTTTTAATGAATTAAACTAATTTTATAGGATAATATGACATATTAGTATTGATTTAATTGACTATTTTTGAAGTAATCATTATGTTATGAGTTTCACAAAAAATCAACTATTGAATAGTGTCAAAATTGACATAAAAGAGTTTTTAAAACAAATATTATATTATTAATTGATATTAAATTCCTAAAAATCTAAGGTTCGGCAAATTGACTTATATAATGATAGTTGTATCATTAATGGACCACTTGGGGGTCTCTTTGATGTACATAGTATGTTTATTAAATATATAATATAAAAATACAAAGTGACATGGTAAATGTCAAACTAATTAACTAAGATTTGAAACTAAAAGATAAGGTTAATATAATAACCCAAACCTGTCTAAATTCTATTGGTTGAATGGTTTTCGACCTATCCCAACCTTAACCTTTGAATAATCAACTTGGGAGCCATTATAAATGGAATATGTATTTATTATAAATTAATATTTCTAGCTTTTCCAAAGGTGCCCCTCACCCCTCTTATAAAAGGGCACTCCTCCTTCTCATTTATTCACACCTTCAAAGCCTTTTGGTTCGGCCAAACCATGCCCAAATACTCTCTCAACTTCCCTCAATACAACCTATAATCCTTAGTTTGATCATAAAGACAACCTAATGATCCCTTTTGATCAAATCAAAAGGAAGAACCCGAAGAAGAGGTAATGTTTTCACCACCCCTTTTCATGTTCCTTTCTTCTTCCACTTCTTCTTTCTTTGTTATTACCATTCTAAAATAATAACTCCAGTATCTTATATATAATTTTATTTTATTATAAAAATGGTACAACCATATTCAGTATTCTATCCACCCTTTCAATAACATGTCACCATACGTGCGTACGTACGGCTTACCGTCTCCACGTCATGGTGTAATTGTTACTCAATATATTATTATTTGGGTGGGTATAATAATGATGTGTAACTCATGAAAATAATAAATATAACATGATAATGTTTCTGTATATATGATATAACATCCAATTATATATTATTTTAATATCAAAAGAATGATATTGTCGCTCGTGCGTACGTACGGACTACCGTCTCCATGAACGCGATGAGATTCATTCTCTATCGTATCCATTCAAGTATAATTATCATTTGATGATTTAAAAATAATGTTTAAGGACTTGATATAATTATGGATATGAATAAGATACAACCTATACATGACAAACATGGCTTACGTAACAAAACATATAAAAGAAAACGAGTAAGTTAACACCCGAAATGACGATAATTCTATGATATTATTAACAAAGCAATGTTAAAAGATCATATATGATATCATATTAATGTATATGATTAATGAATAATTTAATAAGAATTATTTCAACATTATATAGGAGGTTAACCTACCCCCAACCAAGGAAAAGCACAAGGTAAGGGGTTTCTTATCTCACTCTTAATTTCGTGAGAATTCCATTGTTCACCACTTATTTATTACATGTGGTGCATGTACTGCCCATGTTTGTATTCATTGTGTAATATAATTTAATTCATGTATGTTTACATCATCATTGTATGATCATTCTTTCATGGGTTTATGTTTTTTATGTTACCAAATCAATAAGGGAATTTGAAATTTCAATTTCCATTTATTCGGCTTTACGCAAACTTCATTGATTATTTTACTCCGAGATTATGTGTGGAATAAATATTAATTTTCTTATGTCATAATTTCCACTCACCTTTTTTGTGGATATACTTTTGATACACATAATCACTCAATTGATAATTTCTTAAGTCATCGATATGAATTTGATAACAGTAATTTTAACTCACTCTCCATTTGTTGAGTTAAACATCCAATTCATTGGTGTTGTTTTTATAAGATTATGTGTGAATATCCTTTGATTGATTTTCACTGAATATCCAATCATATTTAGTGTATTTATATTTGTCACACATAACTATGTCGTTGATCTATCCTTAACCTAAGGATACGGCCTTTATGAGAGATTTCATCTCAATTTACATTCCATTGAGACTTCTTTGTTGTTATACACCAAATAACTTTTATGTGGTGTATATAATGTACATTGACATAGTATATCATGAATTCATTTATTCTCATGATATTAAAATGTTTTTATTTCCTCAATTATTTTTATTCAAGTTTCTCTCTTTTGGTTAGAAACTCTAACTAAAATACCATTTTTAAATGTTTTAAAGACTTGTTCTTCTAAATCTTTCTCATTAATGTCTATGTTTTAAAAAATGGTTTTAAGGATTTATTTATATGGACATTAAAGTTTTAAAATTAAAACTCCTTTTAAAATTTTCAAAGTGGTATGGGACACTTTGATTCAAAAATCTATTTTTAAATCGCTTCTTGACAAATGGTGTGACTTTTAAATGATTTCAAGAAAACGGGGGATATTTCTCTCAAATAGTTTTGATGATTATTTTCATCTATGTCAACATCCTTAATTATTCTTGATTGATGTTAATGTGATACAATAAAATCTTCCATATTGTATCAAATGAGTTATGTTTGACTGTGGATGTGCTATTTTTATACCATTCATGGTTTGTAGTTAAAGTATTGACATTTCGTATGCTAGTTTTAATACGAATGTTTATGTTATATTTAAACCTGTTCATATGAGGAATGCATTAGACTTAATAAGTGATGGGTGGAGCCTGCTATAGCTCCTCTATGCATCGTTAGGTCTCATGAGACAAACTAGTGTCTTGGCACAAGGCCTTGGAAAAATATTATTTGTAGTCTTGTAACGAGGCCTTGGCTATGTGGTTATGATAGTATGGAATTATGCATTACATCATTATGAAAGTGGTTATTGATATTGAATGTGATCATTCGTCTAGTGGAATATCCATTTGATTAAGTAAATGGCATTATTTTATTTTATCTTTTCCATTTTATGCTGAAGTTCAAGTTTAAAAGGCTTTCTTTTTAGTTATAAACTGCCTTAAGTGTTTATGCTTATCTGTGAAAGCTTCTACTATAATGTTATCCTTACTGAGAATCTGAGCTCACCCCTTTCAATGTTTTATTTTTCCCAGTATTATGAAGAAGTAACTTATGAATGACCAGCAGGGATAGTATGAGGGGATATTAAGACAAGATGTTGTTGTAGTTTTTTTTACCTTATTATGTAATGTAAGACTTATGAATATATCTAGTGTTTCCAAGACTACTAAACTAATCGGTCTTTCGAGACTTGATCCTTTGTGATCATTCCAATGTTATTTAATAATGCACCGAATCTGGGTATCTAGGGTCAGGGCGTTACAGTTGGTATCAAAGGAAGTTTAGTACAAACCTTGGAAGCTAGATTTAGATAAACTCTGATTAGAGCACGTAGACCTAAGATGAACTTTGAGAATTAGTATAGAAGAACTTCCTAGAATTTTGGTATTGTAGAGAGTATGAGAAATACATCCATGTCTAGATACGAGAAGGTAGAGGCGGCTCTGGCATAGATGTACCTAGGGGTAAAACCCAAAAACACCGCTTTGATCTAGACTCGAACGGGAACTGGTGCACGACAACAGGCCTTGCTGCTCTCTTGGTTACGACACTCCCGGGGGATATGCTTAGGATAATTTACATTTTCTTTACAAACCAATTTAAAGTATTATATATATAATATGAGAGTAAATGACCTTGTTTAATCCTAATGTGTTTCAAATTGAGAATATGGTGACATGTTAATCTCTAAATGATTGTATGACTACTATTACTCACACAATGCTTTCTGGTTTTAGTCAATGGCTGGATTCCAAGGAAGTGATAGTGACTTTGAGAATGATGTACAAGGTGGGAACGGTGGTGGAAATGAGCAAAAAAATTTAATGTTGATAGCCGTAAAATATATCATCTTTATTCCAAATCAATTTTCCAAAAATATGATCAATAATATATATATTAACCAATTCCCGGACTCAACAAAGAAAATAAAGGTGATGAATGATAAGAGCTCCAGTAGTCGAGACCATGGAGAAAGGAATCCTCAATTTCCATCATGCAGGAAATGTGGAAGGAGACACCCACGAAAGTGTCTCACTGGGACAAAGAAATGATTTACGTGCGGGAAGGAAGGACATAAAGTGAAGAATTGCCGAAGAAAAATGAAAACTACTATGGAAGAATATAAAATTGGTCCCAAGAATCCATTTTATAGTCATTTTCCGTAAATGTAGGGGACCTGGACATTACCTGATTGAGTGCCCTATTCTATAGGATATTTTCGTGGTCAAAGAAGAAGCTATGTGGAAATAAATGGTTGGAGAAATGTTTAAAAATTGTTAGTGCTCCTTCTTGATGGGTTTACTTTGGAATAATTTTCTCTTGTATTTGTAACATGGTAGTTTTCCATGTGATAATGATATTTCAGGAATAATTATCTTTTCTCTTGTGGATATAGTTATGAATAACCATTTGGTTTTATATGATCATTGGGTTTGAGGAAATTATAAGTTATTATAATTTGGGATGAAAATGCAAGGTATGAGATAACATTTGTGGTTAAATTATGTTATAGTTATTTTGAGGAATTTATCTCATTTTGGTAATGTTATAAAATATAGTTTTTGAAAAAGGACAACACGTAGACTGTGTGACAACCCGTCGCGTTGGACAAAGCTGTGGGAATCGAACCCACGACCAAAGTGCGATTGGGATTTATCGCCTACCACTGGACTACGTGAAGTCCCTGGTTAGTGTGACTATTATTTTTAGTTAAATTATTTTATTGATCAATAATAATTTGATTTGGGATCTTATTTCTTATCAAATGAATACCCTTAGTATAGGAAAATGATTTGGTGATTAAGTGATAAATGTTATTTTGGAAGTTGTTCGCTTTGTTGAGAACACTATATGCCAAAGGAAAATAGAGTAGTATGGGATTTCATTTGAGGAGTAATGGTGGATTTTTATCTATGTTTTTATTGTGGATTTATAATGATTTGGGTTATTTATGGAAATGAATAGGTTAATTACTTTTAAGTATGTGACTTTAAGAGTAATTAATGTCATTTGGAGATAAAATTTAACGTGGAAGACTACATTCTTAATAAGTTTTTGTTTTCAATATTATTTTTCATTATATTAAAGGATTTTAAGGACAATTGATTATTTAATGGTATTTATTAAACTTTGGGGTATTGTTGGTTTAATTTTGGAAATTAAGATTAGTGTTTATTTATCTCAAGGAATATCCTTTTGGGGGATCATTAGATCTTGTAATAACCATTTGGTTTTGATTAATCTATAAAGTCAATGTAAATATATAGTTCATCCTGCATGGATCATGTGATTCTATGGAATTTTATTCTAGCTCTTCCAGTGTGACCAAGTCTTCTTGAATACTCATCGTTCAAAAAAATGAGTTAGTGGTGGAAATTTATTAAAGAATGAAACTCTACTTAAAATGTAAGTATATATCTTTATATTCTTAGTCAATATCATAAATAAATTCCTCATCCTTATGTAATGTAACTTAAAACAAAAAAATGTTGTCCGTTTACTTTCCTACTAGGAGACTAATGGTCGTTTGTCCCAACACAAGTTTGTGGTTTTCTTATTGTTAACTTTCTCCTGATCATGATTTCTATCCCTCTCCATCAGAACTTGAAACTTAGTTTATCATCCAAATCCATGTTTTCCTACATGGAATCCGAGTATGGGTTATCTTGGTTGACCTTTATACCTCTCTTTCTTTCTTTTAAAGTGATAGTTTTATTGACTATTTTTCCGATGTGAGACTTTCCATTATATTCCCAAGCACAATTTTAAAAATTGCGAGGATGCAATTTATTGGAGGGGAGAATGTAACACCCCAATCTTCCACGGTACATTTCCCTTCGAATAATGCAATGGCGTGCATTGTACGCAACTTTCGAGATTCTAACACACCACAACCAATCAAACTAGCCGTTATGAATAGTAATACCTACTTTTTGAAATTTTATAAATTCTATATCTCAAAATGGACTTCATTTTTGGATTTAGAATATCGAATTTGTCCTAGGGTGAAATTTTTGAACTTTTCGGATAACACTTATATTTTGATGAATAGTGAATATTACTAAATTTTAATTAAAAACAACTTTTTAAATAAAAATAATTTATAACGATAAATTATATTATTTAGTGGTTTTAAATTATAATTAGAATATATTTTTACCATTTTATCCAATGGTGTTCATTAGAATTAATTTCACTTTGAAATTGGACCTAAACAATTGTCAATCTTTTGATATATATTGTTTCTTAAAAACACGCTATTTATTATGACAATGGGAATTAATTATAAAATTAATTAATGCAACTTATATTTTTAGAATTTTTTAAAATAGACATCATTTTTGAATTCTGAATATCAATTATATCTTAGGGTGAAATTTTGGCATTGTTATGAAAAACATCAATTTTTGATGAATAGTGAAACTACTAAGTGGTAGTTAAAAAAACAGAATTTTTCATAAAACTTAATTTTACCGCTTCTGTGAATGGAATTTTGAAAATCCGAGAGACACGGTTAATATCAAGAAGTAATATATGGTTCAATGAGATGAAAATAATTTTTGGTGAATAGTAACTTCTTACTTTTATTTACCACGGTTAAAAGTAAATAGGGTAATTAAGGGTAAAAATGATATTAATATTACCCTAACACATGTCCTAATTCTATTGTACAAGTGTATCTCGACCAAAAACAACCTTAGAAATAAAATATTATCATTTAGGTCCACTTGAATTAGATTAGGACATTTATTATTATTTAATTCAAAGAAGAGTTAAAAGAGTTAAAATCAATGTTTATTTACTAAAACATTTTTAATATAGGGTTATACATAAGATAAATTCGATTGTAAATATTAATTAGAAAGATAATAAGATTTAATACATAATGATATTTTATTTATAATTTTTATACATTAAATAATTTAATATATTTATGACACAATGATGATGCAGTAATTACCATAATAGTAAAAAATTAAAATAATTGATATTATAAATACCCAAATAAATATAATTTAAGACTTTTAATGAATTAAACTACTTTTATAGTATAATATTACATACTAGGATTGATTTAATTTACTTTTTTTGAAGTAATCATTCTGTTATGAGTTTCACAAAAATCAACTATTGAATAGTGTCAAAATTGACATAAAAGAGTTTTTAAAACAAATATTATATTATTAATTGATATTAAATTCCTAAAAATATAAGGTTCGGCCAAGAGACTTATATAATGATAGGTGTATCATTAATGGACCACTTGGGGGTCTCTTGGATGTATATAGTATTTTTATTAACTATATAATATAAAAATACAAAGTGACATGGTAAATGTCAAACTAATTAAATAAGAGTTAAAACTAAAAGATAAGGTTAATATAGTAAACCAAACCTGTATAAATTCTATTGGTTGAATGGTTTTAGACCTATCCCCACCTTAACCTTTGAATAATCAACTTTTTAGCCATTATAAACGGAATATGAATTTATTATAAATTATTATTTCTAGCTTTTCCAAAGGTACCCCTCACCCCTCTTATAAAAGGGCACTCCTCCTTCTCATTTCTTCACACCTTCAAAGCATTTTGGTTCGTCCAAACCCTGCCCAAATACTCTCTCAACTTCACTCACTACAACCTAGAGGCCTTAGTTTGATCAGAAATCCAACCTAAGGATCCCTTTTGATCAAATCAAAAAGAAGAACCCGAAGAAGAGGTAATGTTTTCACCACCCCTTTTCAAGTTCCTTTCTTCTTCCACTTCTTTTTTCTTTGTTATTACCATTATAAAATAATAAATCCAGTATCTTATATATACTTTTATTTTATTATAAATATGGTACAGCCATATTAAGTATTCTATCCACCCTTTGAATAACATGCCACCATACGTGCGTACGTATGGCTTACCGTCTCCACGTCATGGTGTAATTGTTATTCAATATATTATTATTTGGGTGGGTATAATAATGATGTGTAACTCATGAAAATAATAAATATAACATGATAATTATTCTTTATATATGATATATCATCCAATTATATATTATTTTAATATCAAAAGAATGATATTGTCGCTCGTGCGTACGTACGGACTACCGTCTCCACGAAAGCGATGAGATTCATTCTCTATCGTATCCATTCAAGTATAATTATCATTTGATGATTTAAAAATAATGTTTAAGGACTTGATATCATTCTGTATATGAATAAGATACAACCTATCCATGAAAAACATGGCTTACGTAACAAAACATATAAAAGAAAATGAGTAAGTTAACACCCGAAACAACGATAATTCTAAGATATTATTAACAAAGCAATGTTAAAAGATCATATATGATATAATATTAATGTATATGATTCATGAATAATTTAATAACAATTATTTCAACATTATACATGAGGTTAACCTACCCCCAACCAAGTAAAATTACAAGGTAAGGGGTTTCTTATCTCACTCTTAATTCCGTGATAATTCCATTGTTCACCACTTATTTATTACATGTGGTGTGTGCACTGCCCATGTTCTTATTAATTGTGTAATATAATTTAATTCATGTATATTTAAATCATCATTGTATGATCCTTCTTTCATGGGTGTATGTTTTTTATGTTACCAAATCAATAAGGGAATTTGAAATTTCAATTTCCATTTATTCGGCTTTACGCAAACTTCATTGATTATATTACTCCGATATTATGTGTGGAATAAATATTCATTTGCTTATATCATAATTTCCACTCCCCTTTTTTGTGGATATACTTTTGATACACATAATCACTCAATTGATAATTTCTCAAGTCATCGATATGAATTTGATAAGAGTAATTTTAACTCACTCTCCATTTGTTGAGTTAAACATCCAATTCATTGGTGTTGTTTTTATAAGATTATGTGTGAATATCCTTTTATTTATTTACACTTAATATCCAATCATATTTAGTATATTTATATTTTTCACACATAACTATGTCGTTGATTTATCCTTAACCTAAGGATATTTCCTTTATGAGATATTTCATCACAATTTACATTCCATTGAGACTTCTTTGTTGTTATACACCAAATCACTTTTATGTGGTGTATATAATGTACTTTAACATAGTATATCATGAATTCCTTTATTCTCATGATATTAAAATGTTTTTATTTCCTCAATTATTTGTATTCAAGTGTCTCTATTTTGGTTAGAAACTCTAACTAAAATACCATTTTTAAATGTTTTAAAGACTTATTCTTCTAAATCTTTCTCATTAATGTCCATTTTTTAAAAAATGGTTTTAAGGATTTATTTATATGGACATTAAAGTTTTAAAATTAAAACTCCTTTTAAAAGTTTCAAAGTGTTATGGGACACTTTGATTCAAAAATCTATTTTTAAATGGCTTCTTGACAAATGGTGTGACTTTTAAATGATTTCAAGAAAAAGGGGGATATTTCTCTCAAATAGTTTTGATGATTATTTTCATCTATGTCAAAATCCTTCATTATTCTTGATTGAGGGTAATGTGATACAATACAATCTTCCATATTGTATCAAATGAGTTATGTTTGACTGTGGATGTGGTATTTTTATACCATTCATGGTTTGTGGTTAAATTATTGACATTTCGTATGCTAGTTTTAATACAAATGTTTATGTTATGTTTAAACCTCTTCATATGAGGAATGAATTGGACTTAATAAGTGATGGGTGGAGCCCGCTATAGCTCCTCGATGCATCGGTAGGTCTCATGAGACAAACTAGTGTCTTTGCACAAGGCCTTGAAAAAATCTTATTTGTAGTCTTGGCACGAGGCCTTGGCTATGTGGTTATGATAGTCTGGAATTATGTATTCCATCATTATGAAAGTGGTTATTGATATTGCATGTGATCATTTGACTAGTATAATATCCATGTGAGTAAGTAAATGGTGTTATTTTATTTTATCTTTGCCATTTTATGCTGAAGTTCAAGTTTAAAAGTCTTTTTTTTAGTTATAAACTGACTTAAGTGTTTATGCTTATCTATGAAAGCTTATTCTATAATGTTATCCTTACTGAGCATTTGAGCTCACCCCTTTCAATGTTTTATTTTTCCCAGGATTATGAAGAAGTAATTTATGAATGACCAGCAGGGATAGTATGAGGGGATATGAAGACAAGATGTTGTTGTAGTTTTTTTTACCTTATGATGTAATGTAAGACTTATGAATATATATAGTGTTTCCAAGACTACTAAACTAATCGGTCTTTCGAGACTTGATCCTTTTTGATCATGCCAATGTTATGTAATAATGCACCGACTCTGGGTATCTAGGGTCGGGGTGTTACAATATAATTGTTCCAGAACATTGTATAACATATAATATGTATAATAAAATATTATTTAACCATAAAAATTATTTGATTACTAGTATTGAAGGTCCTAAAATAAAATGAAAATGCATCATTCATGATGATGGTAAATCGACACATCACAAAAAATGTTTTCATTTTTTTAGAATAAGAGGATAAGAGGACGGTTTTGATGATGATCGTTCCATTAACACAATATAATTATATTATATATAATATACTATATTTATAATGTCAATTGGAAGAGTGGAGGTTATCATATAATATGAAAATAAGAGAAATTAAAAAGAAATTTAAAAGAAAACAAACAAGGATTTTACCTCTTGAACTTATTCTCCTTGAGAACCTCCTTAAGGAACATGGTTTTGGCCTTTTGGTGAGACTAAAAGCTCTTGGATGTGGAGAATACTATTTGAAAAGGAATTGGAAAAAAATTAAACAATATATAAGGATTCGTATGTGTGAGGGTAAGAGGTTTTGTGGGGTGGTATTTATAGTGGAGAAGAGGGGTGTTTTTTATTATTTTATTCATTAGTCTTTTTTTTTTTCAAGACTATGAATAGTTTGAACCTTATCAATAAATATATTGAAATATTTTAGTAATGTTTGATACTTTGGTCTTATATCATCCATACATAATCTATGACTCAATATTTCATGAATTTGTTAAATACTGTAAATTACCATATTTCACTATTCACCAAAAATTCAACTATTTTAGAAAAAAACCCAAAAATTAACCCAAACCATTTTTTAATGTTTAGAATTGAATAATGGACTCAATTTGATGAAAACAATTTTCTAAATTTTCTAAATTTTATTTTTAATTAAAATCATCATTTACTCAAAAAATATTGATTTTAATAATAGAACCGATTTTACAGTACTTTGAAAAATTAATTAATGTATCATAAAATTTTAATATAATTAAAAAAAATAAAATATTAATTTATGAATCTATTTTATGGGGATAAATTTTCTTTTAAATTATTATATTAAATATAAAATTGTAAATAAAAATTTATCTGTCACAAAAATACCAAGACATAATTTATTATTTTCAAAACATTTATTTACTTATTACATGATAAAAATATATCATATTTTCATTCATAAGTTGCCCATATTTTATTTTTAATTTCAAAGGTGATGCTACTATTCTATTTTTATATATTCCTTTATTTATGTAAATACCACTTATTTCATTATACATTTATAATGAATTTAACTAATTAATTCCATAATGAAAACAAATTATTTTATAAGTATATGGGTTGTTATATTCTCCTCACTTCTAGAAATTGTTTCCTCCCAATTTTTATTCACATATTAAATAATTTATAATACCTTTACCTCATAACATTTTTAGATTCGCATATTTCTTCTTCAACCATGTGGTTTCTCTACAAAACGTTAACCTGGTGAATTACTTTATTCTGCAATACTTTCTCTCTACAATCAAGAATCTAAGCAGGCTTTTCCTCAAAGGAAATTTTTTATTCTTGCCAAACTACTTCTGGGTTCAAAACATGAGATGAATCTGGAACATACTTTTTTAATATCGAAACACGAAAAACTTTTTATACCTAAGATAAACTCATAGAAAAATCTACTTGGTAGGAAACTAGCCCAACATTCTATAGGATTTCATAAGGTCTAATGAAACATGGACTTAGATTTCCTTTATTACCAAAATGCATAACACTTATCCAAGTAGATATTTTAAGTCAAATATGATCACCTACCTCAAAATAAAATTCTTTCCACCTATTATCTATATAAATTTTTGGTTTTCTCTAATTTATCCTCATGTGTTGTTGGATCATCTTTACTTTCTCAAACACTTACTATAATAATTATGGCTTCATCAACATACTTTCACCAAATTCATACCAAAATGCTAGAGTTTAAATTCTATTTCCATATAATTCCTCAAAAGGTGTCATCTATATACCAGAACGAAAACTGTTATTATAATAAAAAATAACTAAAGAAAGATGTTGATCTTAACTTTCTTAGTAATCCATTGAACAAGCATGTAACATTTCTTCCAATGTATGAATTTTTTCTCGATTTTTCCATCATATTGAGGATGAAATGATGTGATGAAATATAATTTAATTTCCAATGAATTCTAAAGTTCATTATAAAAGTTAAAAGTGAACCTGGGATCACAGTCAAATACAATGGATAAAATAACTCCATGTAACCTGACAATATATTTATGGTATAGTTGAGAAAATTGATATTGATAAAGAGTGTATCAAATAATAAGGAAATTTTTGGATTTATTCTGTCTATCAAAAATAACCTAAATTGCATTTTTTTATTTCAATAATTGTTTGGTATTCCCACCACAAAATCCATGGATATATTTTTTCATTTCCACTTTGATACTAACAAATAATGAATAATAAACTTTCATAGTTATCGCTCTACTTTAAATTATTGATAAGTAAAAAATTTTATTTTAAAATAAGAAATAACTCTTTTCATTACATCCCACCTATAATACTCTTGAAGGTTTATGTACATATTAGTGCTTCCACAATGAACTAAAAATGGAGAACTATGAGCTTCACTTAAAAATTATTTCTTCAGTTGGGAATCACAAGTCACACTTAATCTCTTTCCAAATCTCAACACATAATATCTATCAATATTTAATTCAATAAACTTACCTTCCTTAACAAATTCTACTTTTTTTAAACCCACGGTGTTCCTTCTAAGCTTGCTTAATTATTTATGAGAGAGGTGACTGCACTCACACCTGAATGAAATAGAGGAATCTCATACACCGACAACTTCCAAGAAAAAATTCAACATATCATAAACCAAGGGGTCAAGTTACAAATGTATCATGGTTAATGATGCATGATTTTTTCAACTCAAGGAATATGCCACTTTTTGTCATTTCCAATATGGTAATTGATCATGTAATCATAATACTCTTTTCAATTCCTAAATCATAATCAATTACTTGATCATTCTATATCAGAACGCAACCAAGTCCCTTCTATTAAGCATCATTGTATATGAAAAACTCTCTATTTATGGAAGGTATATCCAAAACTGGTTCACTCACCAATATTTTTTTCAATTCCTGAAAATAAACATCATAGTCTTTTTTCCTGATAAAATTAAGCCCTTTTGTGTTAACTTAGTTCCCAATCTAGATAAGCATGCAAAGTTTTTAACAAACTTTCATAAATAGGTTGATAATACAAGAAAAATAAGAATATATGTAACATTAGTAGGTCCTTTACATTCATAAACCACTTTTTTGGTGGTATAAACTATGATGCCTTCCTTATTTATAATGTGCAGATGAAAAGAAATTTGTTTCAACCAAAAACCAAATTTTCTAAATTTCCCATATAACTTATTTTCTATAAGTGTTTGTAGAACTGTTATTAGATGTTTTTCATGATCCTCGTAACATTTTTAATAAACCAAAATATCATCAATAATAACAAAAAAAAACTTATCCAAATATTCACAAAATATTATATTCATAAGTTTCACAAATACAGCAAGGGAATTTGTCAATCCAAAGGGAATAACAACAAACTCATAATTACCATATCTCTTTTGAAATGTTATTTTTGTAATTTCATCCTCCTTCACCTTTAGTTGATGGTACTTAGATCTATGTCCAGTCTTGTGAAAATACTAAGCTCTCTATATTTGATTAATCAATTCATTGATATGGGGCAGTGAATACTTATTCTTAACATCAATGTTGTTCAAATATCTATAATCAATGAAAATCATTATGAAACCACCTTTCCCTTTAATATAAAAATAAGGGCACCCCATGGTGAAGATATAGGATGAATTAAACCTTTATCAAGAAACTCCTACAACAAGTTTTTCAATTCAAGAATTTCCACTTTAGAAATTTGATATGGGGGTTTCAAAATTAAATTATCATTAGGAATTAAGTTAATGGAAAATTCAACTTTTCGATCTAGTACAACAGTGGATAAATAATCCAGAAAAACATTTAGGTATTCATTTACCACTGACACATCATTAATCAAAAAAGTTCTCTTGTTTTCAACAATATGTGCAAGATAACATTCATTTCCATATTTTTATTGTTTATCAGCTTCATGTTATGTTATCAATGGTATGGGTACATTCTTGCATAAAAACTGAAACTCTTTCTAAAAATGCATTGTTACCACTAAATCAGTCTTATCATGATAAAAAGAAATTCAATACATACCCAAAATAACATCAAACTCTACTAAGGAAAAAACAAAAAGGTTTGTAGGTAATCTCTTTCCATATAAAACAATAGAAAGATTCTTATAATTCCTTTTTTTTCATATTTCCCCCTAGTGTTTTAAGTATAGGTTTGGGTTTCATTTCCTGAGGTGAAATGTATATTTTACTAGAAAATTCCTCATAAATATAGGAATGTGTAGACCCCATATCAAACAAGAGATTAAAAATATGAGAAAACAAAAAAATATACCTGATTCCACTTCATTGGATGTCCCAACATCTGCTGACGTAGTCGTAATGGATTTCTCTGCACCTTCCGGCTTGTAATCTGGTGGTTTTCTATCATTTAGATCTTTCTTTGGGAAGGTATTTTTATAATTCCCCATATCACCACATTTAAAACACTTTATAGTTTTTTTATCATAATTAAACATAATATCATTTTCATTTCAATATCAGGCCATATGTCCAAACTTACCACATCGAAAACACTTCCAAGATTTTTTAAGGCATTAACCAGGGTTCTTTTTTCCACACATCGAAAAAACTAAAAACTATATTTTTATACCTTCAGATTTTTTTGACTAATTCTTACCAATTTCCTTCCATCTGGACCTTTTCTTTTTCTTATTTTCAAAGTACTCATAATCATCAGCAAACCCTATTTCTACCCTCTCAGCATAACAAACAAGTTTCTCATAACTTTTTAATTCATGGGTGGCTAATTCCATTCTATATCTTGGCTTCAATCCTAATTGAAAACGATTAATTTTACTATCAAGAACTTGAATAAGATTTAGAGAATACTTTCCAATTAAGTTAAGTTTTCTTTATACACGTAAAATTAATATTCCTTATTTTATTTATATTCTATGCATTTATTTTTCAACCTAAGTCAAACTACCTTCGGAAAATATATTTCAAGGAACAAATTCTTAAATTTATCCCATTCCAAGGAATCTATCTCCTTGGTATCCCTCATATTATTCACCATTGACCACTATTGGATGGCTTCACCTTCAAAATGATAAAAATAACGACTAACCATTTGATTATCTGAACACCCCCAAACATCGAATATCTTTTCAAGGGATCTAATCCACCCTTCATCCACCACTAGTTTATAATATCCACTAAGAGTAAGAGGGTGTTTTCTTATAAAATGTTCCACTATCCTCATGTTCATTTTTTGTATCTCTAGATGTTCTCCTTCATGGATTCCACCTCCATTTATATCCTATTTCAACTGATTAATTGCTATCACAAACTACTCATTTCCAATATCCACCATTATAGGTTTTAGATTCCAAAAGATATCATCCTCTTAGTGACTTCCTACTTCAGTTTCCCTATTTTTTCTACAGATTACCATTCTGAATGGAAAAATATTAAATGAAGCAATGTCGTAATCGTTAAATTATATATCATTTAAAATTAACCATAAGTTGAAAATAATTTATGGTATTATACTAACATCATCCTAAACCCTAAAGTTATCTAAACCATGCTCTAATACCAATTATTAGGTATCGTCCTTAAACATTACATAATCTAGTAAATTATTTTAAAATTCACTTTATTACATTTACAGGTATCCTTTTGGAATAGATTTTTTTATAATTCACACATATCAACCCACAAGCATAAAAAGTGGGTACTAAAAAAACAGTATCCATTTCTTCCATAGTATACAATTTTTTAATAAATCGTGAAATCTTTTCATGAAAAATCATCATAACATTTAGTTTTGCTTCTTATTTTCTATTACCCATTCTTAAACCCTATGAAAAAAAATTTAAAACTTGGTATGAGAACAAAAAGATCATTAAGGGATATAAAAAAATAATGAGAAAACTATTAGTCTATGAATACTTATAAACCTATGAAATCATTTTCAAAAAGATGTAATTATCGCACATAAAGTATTATACACTAACTTTGTTAAAATAAGAGATTTCGATAAAACATAGAAAATATAAATAAACTATAAAGGTAAATTGGGGAATTAATTACTTAATATTGTAAACCATGTATCTACCATATGAATTTTAGCCCTCACATCTACCTTAAAATGTAACACTCATTGTTACATTGTAATGTAACCCCCATGACTACCTTATGGTGTAACCATCGCAATTCCACTTGGAATAACCATTACAGTCAACATCAAACATAAACATATCCAATGCATTGGATGTATATATAGGTACCACCATTCTCCATAAATAATTATCAAAAACCTGAACATAATCATAAAACATGAACACTTGCATCATTAAAACATTTTTTTGAGGAAAATCGCTTATTTTAAAATAATAATAAAAAAGGAAATAATTTTCTATATAAATAAAAATGTAATATTGTAAATAAAATATCAAAACATTAAGGATTCAGGAAAACGGTGTAATCCTCTCATTCCATGTAATTTAAGAAGAAACATTCTTTTTCTGAATTTTGTAAAAAGTGACATTAAAGAGTATTTTTAAAAGGAAAGTCCTTTATCTTGGGTTTACTTCCATAAATCTTGTTCAAACCTCCTATATAATGGTTTAAATAGTGTTATTAATTTATTAAATAACTATTTTCATATTTATAATTCCTTATATTATCTTTTTATAACATCTTTCAACCCATTTATTTATAATATTTTGTTATTTTTATTTTTTTTTGGTGAGTTTATTTCATGGTTTCCATGGTTAGCTCGTTATATGTTTTCCAGTTAAATGAAAGAAAAAATAAAGAACTGGAAATATATGGTATTAATATGTTTTAAAAATTTTAAATGATACCATAAATATTTTTTTAATCTATTATTATGATTCATTAGATAAAACATTAATGAAAATGATTAAATTTATATTGGCAGTTTTTGGGACTATCATGAACATATATGATTTTATTTAATATCATGTTTATGTATTGGTTCTATAAAATTATAAAACTTATAATATGTATAATAAAATATTATTTAACAATGAAAATGTTGTGATGACCATCCTTGAACTTGGCAAAAGGAAATTATAAAACATCGTCCATTATGATGGTAAATCGACACATCACGGACAACTTTTTCATTTTTTTTTTGGAAGAGGATAAGAGGAGAGGTTTGATGATGGATATTCCATTAAAATAATAAAATTATATTATATTTAAGATACTTTAGTTATCATGTCAGATATATGGGGGTTGAATATAAAATTATAAAATAAAGTATATTGAAAAGAAATTTTAAAGAAAATGAATGTGGATTTTACCTATTGAACTTATTCTCCATGAGAACCTCTTTAAGGAACTTGGTTTTGGACTTTCGGTGATATTTGTAGGTCTTGGACATTGGTAATAGGATTTTTAATGTAATTAGGTTGAAATTAAAAAAAAACTATAAGGCTTTAGAGTTGTGATGAGAATAGGTGGTGAGGGTTGTATTTATAATGGATGGGAGGGGTGTTTTTTGATTATTTTATTCATTAGTTTATAATTTTGGATCAAAACTATGAATAGTTTGAACCATATCACTAATTATAATAAAATAATTAATTATAGTTTGATATTTAGGGCTTAAATCATCTATAAATCATCTATGACTCAATAATTCATGAATTAGGTAAATACCGTAAATTACTGTATTTCACTATTCACCAAAAATTCAACTGTTTTACAAAAATCCCCAAAATTCACCCTAATCATTTTTTGATGTTTAGAATTAAAAAATGAACTCAATTTTATAAAAATAATATTATAAATATTAGAAATGTAATTTTCAATTGAAATTATCATTTATTCAAAAAAATGCTGATTTTAATAATATAACTGATTTTACGACACTTTGAGAAATTAATTTAGGTCTCATAAAATTTTATTATAATTAAAATAAAAAAATATGTATTTATGAATCTATTTTATGTAGATAAAATTTATTTTAGATAATTATATTAATTATAAAACTGTAAATAAAAATTTATGTGTCACAAAAATACCAACACGGAATTTATCATTTTCAAAAAAAATATTTACTTATTACATGATATAAATATGTCATATTTTCATTCATAAGATACCTAAATTTTATTTATAATTTCATGCATGAGGTTACTATTCTATTTTTATGGATTCTTTATTTTTTTAAATACCACTTATTTCATTATACATTTATAATGAATTTAACTATTTAATTTCAGAATGCAACCAAATTATTTTATAAGTACATGGGTTGTTACAATCATGGTATATATATTGTATTGATTTCCATTTTTCTTACAAAAATAAATAATAATATATTTTTATTTTTATCTTGATTACTAATTAGAAATTATCAATTGATTTAATCATCAAATATCTCTCACTGTTTTATTAAGCTCTAGTCACCTTCACTAATAGATTTGGAATGATCTGTTATTAGAGTATTCAAGTGGAAAGGATCCTTAAAAAATCTCACCATAGTCTATAATATATGGATATTCCAATAATCATAGAGTTTCTAGGTTAGAATTTGACTTTCCATCCACATTAATTTCTGGTTCCTTGGTCTATTGAGTGAATTTCTAGCTTCTAAAATCATAAACATGATTTACTCAATTCTTTGCCTCTAAAGAGGAATAAAATTATATATGGATACTTATTTTCTACCATTATTAGTTAAGTCAACCCATCACTATCATAATAAATCCCTTGTAGTAGGAGGATCCCTTAACTAGGGTGGACGAGCTCCCCATACACATTTTTGTGGTTAAATTTTAATGACAGAAGTTCTTTGTGACTTAATATTTCTTTGATAGGTTTCTAATATTTTTTACGAATATAATCCATTTATATTAAATATACTCATACTATTTTTTCATGCTCACAACTAAATATGCATTAATAGAATACAACCATTACATCTTTATGCATTTTTTTATTATTTTATGTGTTTCCAACAGATGATAAAATGTATAAAATAATAAACAATGTGTAATTATCATACTGATCTTGAGTATCTCATATCGGTTAATCCATTTAAACTTAATGGATCAATCATGATCTAGGGATATCATACCTATGTCGGGTCGTGACTTGTATTGTAGCTTACCCCCATTATATTGTTTTCACTTATCATCTGTGATACCGCCACATCTTGGTGTGTCCCACATCTTACATCATCATCGTAAATAGTATAAATTTACTCGCACGCAAGTGGGGGGATCACAGGAAGCATAATATACATACAAAAATAAATCTGATGGACATGAAGACCCTTATACATATTGAATAAGATGATGATGTTTTGAATGTAAATAAACATAAAAAATAGTACATACACCACATGAAGTTGTAATAAATATTTCAATAAAATAACCCAACAAACACAAGGTCAGTCACTACTCAATACCAGTTGACGGGTAAAAAAATCCATGATAAAAATTAAATTATAATAAATTTAAGTTTGAGGGAAATTAATAAATTAAATAAATTATTTTAAATTCAGTTTATTTTATTTTATTCAGTCTCGGAATTAATTTAATTTTTTTAAAAAAACAAAATTAATCAATTAATTTAATTTTATATCAAATTTTATTTTATTTTTTAAAAACAAAATTATTTTTATTATTTAAAATTGGTTTCTCAGATAATTATTAGAAGGATTGTGGGCTTTAAATTGAACCAAAAAAGGCTTCCTCAAAACATTTAAGGTTGGACAAGACCCTCCTAGACCCATATCGGATTAAACAGACCTCACTCTACCCATTTCCAAGTTGGGATGATCAAGGGACACCCTGGGGCTGAGCACAGAGAGTTACATGCACTGTCGAGGCTTGTCAGTAGAGGATCTCATAGCAGAGATAGATGTTATGGTGGGTGGTTGAATGGTGATCGGAGGAGACTATCGAGGTTCATGCACAGTTACGATGGGGCATGGTTGGTCCTGGACAGAAAGGTATGCGATGAGGCAGTAGCCGGTATGGGTTTCATGAGCCACAAAAGGATGGATAGTTGACAGGTTCTCTAGGTATGTGTGAATCTAGTAAGGTAGGCATGACACTCATATTTGATGGATCTAAATGAAGGAGAAGTGTCGATGGTGGCATAGTGGTATTGGATGACACCGTGATAGAACTGTTCAAGCATTAGACCGACCGATGTTAGGTATGAATATAGTAGAGGTCCCAAGAAAACTAGTGATGTGAACATGGTGGTGGCTAGGAGGAAGAAGAAACGGTGGGGCACTATGGGAATGTTGATCTATACCAACACACCTATCCCAATTTTTTCAGAAAAATATTGGGATAGGTCCCCTATACGAATGGTTTTCTAAAAACCATTGGAAAATGTTATTGTATACTATGTTTTCCTGAAGGTTTTAAAAAACCATTGGTATATGGATATCAAAATATGGTCTTCCCAATGGTTTTTGAAAACTATTGGGATAGACCGGTCCAATGCTAATGGTTTCAATAAACCATTGGAATAGGATTATTAAAATTATTCTATGCCAATAGTTTTTAACAACCGTTAGTATAGAACATAAATCCCAATAATTTTTAAAACCCATTGGGATAGGTTTCCCCCAAATACAATAATAATCCCCCTCCCCATTCTAGATCTGATTGAGTTTTTTCCTATAGTAGTGCTTCTCTCTTCCCATCCAGCAACGACTCCTCCTCACTGGCAATCCATCCAATTTTAAATCATTTGGTTTCTTCCACATCAAATTCATGAGTTAGAGTGATATCTTTGGCCTACATTTATTTTTTATCTTTATATACCATGTTTAGTTTATTTCCCCATCATCTTACAATATCTATCATTTAGGGTTTTCATTTTATTCTTCTTGAATTGGAAATTACCATGTTCCAAATACTTCATCCTACGCATTGATAATTAATTCCCCTTATTGAACCACTTCCACCATCTATAATTTTTCCATGCATGTTACACATTATTAATGTTTTAAGGGTACTATATTTTCCCCCATTGTTCAAGTTCACATTCATAATTTGATGTATTTTACCTCGCAAACTAATTTCTTCCTTTGAAAATTGAGTTCCAACAATTACTTATTGAAATATTTATGTAATGGTTTGGTTTTTAAGATATTAATAGAAAATAATTTTTTTTACTAATACCATTGTATTTATTCCTGTATAATGAGACATTTATGACATAAAAATGTTTAAAATGTTCTTAAAGTAAAATAATTATTAATGTATTAATACGACTTGACCTTTTGGGATGTCTTGACACATATTTATCATTTCTGTTTTCAATGGTCACCACACATTCACAAATATCATTAGTGTCCTTGATCTGGTTTCATATTACCAATATTCCCTCTCATGTATGCCTTTTTCACTTTTTTATTTTTAATTTTATCCATGTATGTTTGACACATGGGTCACTATCATGTTTATAAATTATTATGTCTACTTGATGGTCCCCACCTATAGTTGCACAGTTTTGGGTAAAGTAAATCCACTATTCATATAACTCTTCAATTCATCCTTTATATATGTATTCAAATGATTGATTACATAATGTGAAGTGAGTTCCAAAAAGAATTTGGGTGAAATGATATGTGTGAGTCATAAGGGATAAGTGACTTGTGTGAGGCATGTTGGTGAAGTGACATGTATGATGCACTCAGGATAAGTGACCTATGTGAGACACTTGGTAATAATTCATGAATTTTCCAAATTCATGACCAAGGATACACAACCCACTTGAGATGGAATTAACCCAACATTGACCCATGATATCCTTTACTCATTGATATATTAAAATAATTACATTAGTACTAATAAAATCGTATATCCCTACTTCTATACTTCTAATGACTTAGAAAACTATTTATATTTTACATGAAGAAGTTGATGCATGAATCTATGAGATATTGGATATTTTTTCACCTTGATATATCTTATTATAGGACCCCACACATTTGAACTTTGTAAATCATTTGAAGAAGTACCATTTTTTATCCTAAGGGAGAAAAATTACTATTATGTGAACATAATGTTAAGATGAAGTTCTCAACCTAAAGTGGGGAATCCCTTGAAAATATAGGAATGTATTGGATTAAGGTAAATATATCACATTGGGGTATACCCTGAAGTCTGTCAACCCTTAAATAAATCATCTTTCAAGATTTTTATCATTTTTTTTATCACCTACATATTTATATTAATGAAACCAAGATGGATACCTTTTAAATAACATACCCTATAAAAAATATCATTGATTGTAACGCCCCGACCCCAGTTACCCAGAGTCAGTGCATTATTACATAACATTGGCATGATTATAGGGAATCAAGTCCCGAAGGACCGATTAGTTTAGCAGTCTTGTAAAATAGATTACATACATGAAGTTCAACATTACAACTTGAAAAGAAAAAAAACAGTAATTTATTCCATTATAAATGTCTAATCCTCCTAGATTATGCCTCCAAGTCACTCATAACCAACTTCTTCATATCTTGGGAAAATAGAACATAAGAAAGGGGTGAGCTCAGATTCTCAGTAAGGGTAAATAATTTAGCAAAAGCTATAAAATTTTAATTCAAGATGTGTAATAAAACAACAGCCTTTTAAATATAAACTTTAACATAATATGGCAAAAATAAATCAAACATTACCATATAAACATGCACATGGATAGTCTTGTAGTTGAATAATCACATGTAATAACTAATTTCATAATGAGGGAATGTATAGTATCGAAATTTAATTCCTGTTTCTAGGCCTCATACCAGGACCTATGGGATAATTATAACCGGACCCAAACCTGTAGAGCCTCTATAACAGGACTCCATCCCGGAGAGCCTCTCTAACCAGACTCCAACCAGGAGAGCCTCTATAATCAGACTCCAATCTGGAGGGACTGCTGTAACTAGACCCCAACCCTCAGGGCTTACTTTTACCAGTCCCTAACCCAAAACATACTTTTCCAATACATTCATCATAAGAAAAAGTTGAAATATAACATAAACATTCATATTAAAACTAGAATACAAAATGTCAATACTTTATCCATAAACCATTAATGGTATGAAAATAACACATCTACAGTCAAACAAATCACAAAACCTTTAATACAATAATGAAGATCTATATCATAATAAATCAACTTCAAAAAAGTTTAAAATTCATCAAAGGATGTTGACATAGATGAAAATTATTTGTAAAAATATTTGATAGAAATATCCCTTTTTCATGAAAACATTTAAAATTCACACAATTTAGAAAGGAAGAAATTTAAAGAAATTTTTGAATCAAAGTGTCCCATACCACTTTGAAACATTTTAAAGGAATTAAAATTTTAAAAACGTTTATGTTCATATAAATAAATCCTTAATAACCATTTTGAAAACATGGACATTAATTAGAATGATTTTGAAGAATAAATATTTAAAACGTTTAAAATGATGTTTTAGTAAAAATTCCCTTAAAATAATCCCTTTGAAAACTATTTTATGAAACATGGACATGGATAATAAATATTTCCTAGTACATAATTACATAAAAACAACCTTAGATAATAAAGAGATTGTGAAATTAACCCTTACCTTGTACTTTTCCTTGGTCGAGGGTACATTAACCTACTCTTCATCGGGTTCTTCCTTTTGATTTGATCAAAAGGGATCCTTTGGTTGGCTTTATAAATAAAGGAATGCATCTAGGATTAAGGTAGGACAGTTTAGAGGATATTTGCGTAGGGTTTGGCCAAGCCAAATGTCATTGAAGGTGTGAATTTGAGAGAAGGGGGAGTTCCCTTTTATAAGAGGGGTGAGGGGCACCTTAGGAAAAGATTGAAATATTATTTTATAATCAAATAATTTTCGGTTTATAATTGCTTGAAAATGATTTATTTCGAGGATAAGGTAGTTATGGGTTTAAAAATACTCAACCAATAGGTTTTAGACAAGTTTGGGTCGCTATATTAACCTCATCTTTTATATTTATCTCTTTGTTAATTATTTTGACATTTATCACGTCTCTTTGTATTTTTATATTATATGGTTAATAAACTTATGATAAACTTTCAATATAACCTCAAGTGGTTCATTAATGAAATATATAATATTATTTAATACTTTTTTCTGAACCCTATATTTTTAGGAATAGAATATCAATTAATAATATAATATTTGCTTTAAAAAATCTTTTATGTCAATTTTGACACTATTTGCTAGTTTTTTTGTTAAATTTATAACAGCATTATTAATTAAAAAAAAAATTAATCAACCCTAACATGTTATATTAACCTATTAAATTAGTGCAATTCCTAAAATTTCTCAAATTACATTTATTTGGATGTTTATAATATCAATTATTTTAATATTTCATTAATAAGGTTATTACTGCATCATCATTGTGTAATAAATAAATTAAATTATTTAATGTCTAAAAAATATAAATAAAATACCACTATGTGTAAAATAATTTTATATTTCCAATGAATATTTATAGTCAAAAAGATAATTTTTATAACCCCATGTAAAAATTAATTTACTAAAAGATATTTGTTTATGTCATTATGAGCTTTACTTTAAGTTAATTAAAATAAAGTGTCATTATCATTCATAAGTGGATCCATGTGGTACAAATATTGACCAAAGGACTCCCATAGTCGTCCATGATGCATCCAATAAGGTTAGTACAAGTGTTAAGGTAATATTTATTATTATAATATTCTTTTTAGCTTGAATTTTCATATTTACCTTTAACCGCGGTAAATAAAAATTCAAAAGTTACTATTAAAAAAATATCATATTCATCTTATTGAACCAAATTTTACTTATTGAGGTTAATTTTGTCTCAGATTTTTTAAATTCAACTAACATAAGCGGTAAAATTAAGTTTTATGCAAATTTGCAAATGCTCCAAGGAGGTGGGTAAAAGACGGTAAAAAGTTCAATAAAATTTTTATATATCTAAACTTATTATAAAATGACTCCAATGAATTATATTGAACTTATATAGGTATTATGTATCTATTTTTACCTATAATTAATTTAAATAAAATAAATAATTATTTAAATAAAAATTCGGTTTTAACCAATAACTCAGTGTGTTTCCCTATTCATCAAAAATTGAAAGTTTTCAGAAAAAATACCAAAATTACACCCTAAGCTAATTGTGATATTCTAAATTCAAAAATTATGTCTATTTTACCAAATTAGAAACATATAAGTTTCATTTATTAATTTAAAATTAATTCTCGTTGTCAAAACCAAAAAGCGTGTTTTTAAGAAATAATAAATAACAAAAGATTGATACTTGTTTATATTCAATTTCAAAGTGAAATTATTTTCAATGAATAACAATGGATTAAATTGTAAAAATATAATCTATTTATACCTCCAAACCATTAAAATTTATAATTTAACACTACAATTTTTTTTATTAAAAAAGTTGTTTTCAGTTAAAATATAGTATTTTTCACTATTCACCCAAATATGAAAGTTATCAGAAAAACACCAAAAATTTATTGAAACTGTATTCTTATGTACCAATTCTAAAGAAGAAGTTTATTTTTTCAAATTGAATATATAAAAGTATCAAATATTGGATTTAAAAAGGGTTCTCCATTAAAAGGCGGTAAAATTTCATTTTTTAAAGAATACTTCATTTATCTGAAAAAAATGAATTTGTTTTTTATTATCTCTAAGAAACTCATAATATGGATTTTAAAATTATAAGTATTATATAAAGATCAAAATTTAGTCAATACTATTCATAACCTCTTTTGAACGACTAGTTTGGTAAGTCATGGTGTGCTTGAACTCGGTGTTGTGTGTAGGGCAAGTTATTGAATTTCTTTGAATAAATAAAGTACTATGAAATCTTGGGGTGTTACATTCCTCCCTCCTTCAATAAATTTCATCCTCACAATTTTAAATTGTTCTTTAAAAATAAAAGGTTGAAAATATAAAATACCTTTGTGGGAAAACCCACATTGGAAATTGGGTTAATAAAATTTAGTCTTAATAAGAGGAAAAGGGGAATGAAAAAGTCACCACAAAATTATGATCTCAATTAGGATAACATTGGTGGAAATTAGAGAGACATAGTTGGAGAAAAAAAGTAAATATTTATAGGGAGTGATTGAGGTCATCAGTCCCAAATAATTGTAGAATTGGGGGCCTCAAATCCATCAATCTATGATGATTTAAAATATCATCGGTTCAACAAAACATAATGTATTAGGATAAGAAATTTTTAGTTTTAAGATCCCTTACCTAATTTTTAAGAATTAATTTATTCAGAGAATAATAGAAGAAAAAAATATTTACTTGACAAGTAGAGTTCCATCCTTTAACTAATTTCTACCACAAACTCATCTTTCACTCTAAAAGATAATATAACTTAAAAAATATTCTATTTATCCTATTCATATAGGGTCCCAAAAATAAATTTATAATTTATCTACCAAAACTTTTAAAAAAACTACATTATTAAATCCCAGACATCACGTGGGCCAGTGGTAGGTGATACACTCTTTTCGCCCTTCGGTTGCGAGTTCAATTCTCGCGGCCTTGCCGAACGCGATGGGTTGTCGCCAGACCTTCGGGTTGTCCTTTTTATGGAAATCCAAAAATAATCTCAAACTAGACTTATCCAAAATACTTATGTCTGAACTCACAGTCCAAAATTTATAATGAAGGTAAACATAGTGAAGATATTTTTTCCCACATAATAACATGTGAATACCTTAAACATGTATTCTTTTAATACACTGAAACATCCTGAATTACCATAAAACCTTATTGATTACATTCATTCTCCCTTATTCCTTATAGAATATTGGATATACTCCTTTTATCCAAAAAATTTGTAAACTCCAAAAATGATGGAATATACAAATCCTTAATTAGTTTCAAGGTAGTCAAGAATATCCAATATAATTTATCCAAATCAATCATGTATTATTCCAAATTCACTACCTCAGTATCAAAACTGTGTTATGGTTTATCTTTATATAAAACATATATTTTCCAAAAATATAACATGTTATTGAGTCACTTTTCTTGGTTCCACACAATCTCAAGTCCTTAATAAAATAGTACTTCAGTACAATCCTTATATACTCTATAATTCTTATAACATGTACAGCATTAATACAATACTCAAATGACAAAATAATTTAATGAAAATATAAGAAATATAATCATTCCTCTTTATCTTCAGTAGTATCATAACTTTATTATTATCCAATATCAGCATTTGGGGTATACTCTGATGATTTGGACATTGATTCACGTAGTGCCCCAAATACTTACAGATGAATCATTGTATATTTGAAACTTTTTTCTTACCTTTGCAATCACATACTTGGTGTCCTTTTTCTCCACACTTATAACAAACTCATATTCCCTTAAATCATTTACCAATGTGATTATTTCCAAAGTTATCACATATGGAAAAATCCTTCTTTTCCCTCTTCCCTTTATCCATCTTTCTCTCTTCCATCCTTTTCTTCTTTTTCTTCCCTTCAAAGCCATAGGACTCAGAGAATTATTTACTTATCTTATTAACACATGATACTATCTTTTCATGTGTTGAGAATATATGGGAGACTATTTCCCTTCTAAATTTCGGCTTAATACCGTGAAAGATATGATCCTTATTACTCTTTGGATCATACGTATTGATGGAGTTCACATTCCTTATATTGGGCGCCATTTCTATAAAATGGCATACACTAGGTCAGTTTATGAATTTCAATGAACAATTCCAAACTTGTAAAATACCTAACATAAATTTAATAGTTCATGGATATAATCCATAATCATAAAAATATTTTCTTTGAGGAGGTATATACTCATAAATCCTTCATAATGATTTGTAAAGAAAATGAGAATTATCCTAAACATATCCCCTGGGAGTGTCGTAACCAAGAGTGCAGCAAGGCCCATTGTCGTGCACCAGTTCCCATTCGATTCTATCTCAAAGTGGTGTTTTCAGGTTTTACCCCTAGGTACATCTATGTCAGAGGTACCTTTACCCACTCGTATCCCGACAGGGATGTATTTTCTTGGAAAACTCACAAAATCTATAAATTACCAAAATTATAGGATGTTCTTGTATACTAATCCTGAAAGTCTATCTTAGGGTAATGTGCTCTAATCAGAGTTTATATAAATCTAGTTTCCAAGGTTCTTTCTAAACTTCCTCTGATTCCGACTATAATGCCCCGACCCCAGTTACCCAGAGTCTGTCCATTACTACATAATATTGGCCTGATTACAAGGAATCAAGTCTGAAAGACTGATCAGTTTAGCAGTCTTGGAAAATAGATTACATTCATGAATTTCAACATTACAACTTGAAAAGGAAAAAAAGTAATTTATTCCATTAGAAACATCTAAGCCTCCTAGATTATGCCTGCAAGTCACTCATAACTAACTTCTTCATATCCTGGGAAAATAAAACATAAAAATGGGTGAGCTCAGATTCTTAGTAAGGGTAAATAATTTAGCAGAATCTATAAACTTTTAAGGTATGATGTGTAATAAAACAACAACATTTTAAACATAAACTTGAACATAATATGGAAAAAATAAATCAAACATTACCATATAAACATGCACATGGATATTCTTCTAGTCTATTAATCACATGTAATAACTAATTTCATAATGAGGGAATTTATATAGTACCGGACATTAATGTATGTGTCAAATCCTCGTACTAGAACCTATGGGCTAACTATAACCAGACCTAAACCTGGAGAGTCTCTGTAACCAGACTCCATCCCGGAGAGCCTCTGTAACCAGAATCCAACCCGATGGGACTACTGTAACTGGACTCCAACCCAGAGGGACTGCTGTAACCGGACCCCAACCTAGAGGGCGTACTTTTACCGGTCCCCAACCAAGAACATACTAGTCCAATACATTCATTATAAGAAAATTTTGAAATATAACATAAACATTTGTATTAAAACTAACATAGGAAATGTCAATAATTATCCATAAAACATGAATAATATAAAAATAACACATCCACGGTCAAACATATCACAAAACCGTCAACACAATATGGAAAATTTGTATCATAATAAATCAACTTCAAAAAAGTTTAAAATCCATCAAAGGATGTTGACATAGATGAAAATGATTTGTAAAAATCTTTGACAGAAATATCACTTTTTCATGAAAACATTTAAAAGTCACGCGATTTAGAAAGGAAGATATTTAAATACATTTTTTAATCAAATTTTTCCATACCACTTTGTAACTATTTAAAGGAATTAACATTTTTAAAACTTTCATGTCCATATAAATAAATCCTTAAAACCCATTTTGAAAACATGGACATTAATGAGAATGATTTAGAATAATAAATATTTAAAACATTTAAAATGATGTTTTAGTAAAAATTTCCTTAAAATAATCCCTTTAAAAACTCATTTATGAAATATGTATATGGATAATAAATATGTCCCAGTAGATACTTATGTAAAAACAACCTCGGATAATAAAGATATTTTGAAATTAACCCTTACCTAGTACTTTTTCCTCGGTCGAGGGTACGTTAACCTCCTCTTCTTCTGGTTCTTCCTTTTGATTTGAACAAAAGGGCAACTTAGGTTGGATTTCTGACTAAATTAAGGCCTCCAAGATGAAGTGAGGATAGTTTAGAGGATATTTGAGTAGGGTTTGGCCGAGCCAAATGGCTTTGAAGGCATGAATTTGAGAGAAGGGTGATAGCCCTTTTATAAGAGGGGTGAGGGGCACCTTAGGAAAAAGATTGAAATATTATTTTATAATAAAATCATTTTCAGTTTCTAATGGCACCAAAATGATTTATTTCGAGTCTAAGGTGGGGATGGGTCTAAAAATACTCAACCAATATGTTTTCGACAGGTTTGGGTCACTATATTAACCTCATCTTTTAGATTTAACTCTTAGTTAATTAGTTTGACATTTACCATGTCTCTTTGTATTTTTATATTATATGGTTAATAAACTTACTATAAACTTCCAATAGAACATCAAGTGGTTCATTAATTAAAAATATATTATTATTTAAGACCATTGGATAAACCCTATATTTTTAGGAATAAAATATCAAATAATAATCTAATATTAGTTTTAAAAACTCTTTTATGTCAATTTTAAAACTATTTTCTATTTTTATTTTTTTAATTCATAACAGCATTATTACTTCAAAAAAATCATTTAATCGACCCTAAAATCTCATATTAACCTATAAAATTATTTTAATTCATAAAAACTCTCAAATTAAATTTATTTGGATATTTATAATAACAATTATTTTAATATTTCATTAATATGGTAATTACTGCATCTTCATTGTGTCATAAATAAATTAAATTATTTAATGTCTAAAAAATATAAATAAAATAATATTTTGTGGGAAATATTTTTATCTTTCCAATGAATATTTATAGTCAAAAATATTATTTATATAACCCCATGTAAAAATTTATTAACTAAAAGATATAGTTTTATGTCATTTTTGCCTTTACTTTAAGTTAATTAAAATAAAGTGTCATTATCATTCATAAGTGGCTCCATGGGGTCCCAAAATCGACCCAAGGATGCCCAGAGTCAGCTATGACTCATCCAATATGGTTAGGACAAGTGTTAAGGTAATTTTGTATAATTATAATATTCTTTTTACCTTGAATTACCCTATTTACCTTTAATCGCGGTAAATAAAAGTCAAAAGTTACAATTCACCAAAACTTAGTCTCATCTTATTTAACCACATTTTACTTACTGAGGTTAACCATGTCTCTCAGATTTTTTTAAATTCAACTCACAGAAGCGGTAAAATTATGTTTTATGCAAATTTGCAAATGCTCCTAGGAGGTGGGTAAAAGACGGTAAAAAGTTCAATAAAAATTTTATATATCTAAACTTATTATAAAATGACTCCAATGAATTTTATTGAACTTATATATGTATTATGTATCTATTTTGACCAAAAATAAATTTAAATAAAATGAATAATTATTTAAATAAAAAGTATGTTTTAACCAATAACTATGTGTTTTTCACTATTCATCAAAAATTGAAAGTTTTCATAAAAATACCAAAATTTCACCCTAAGATAATTTTGTTATTATAAATTCAAAAATTAATTCTATTTTACCAAATTAAAAACATATAAGTTTTATTTATTAATTTAAAATTAATTCTCATTGTCAAAACCAAAAAGCGTGTTTTTAAGAAATAATAACTAACAAAAGATTGATACTTGTTTATGTTAAATTTCGAAGTGAAATTATTTCAAATGAATAAAATTGGATTAAATGGTAAAAATATAATCTATTTATACTTCCAAACCATTAAAATGTATAATTTAACACTACAAATTATTTTGATTAAAAATGTTTTTTCAATTAAAATATTGTATTTTTCACTATTCACCCAAATATGAAAGTTATCATAAAAACACAAAAAAATTATTGAAACTAAATTATTATGTCTCGATTCTAAAGAAGATGTTTATTTTGTCAGATTGAATATATAAAAGTTTCAAATATTGGATTTAAAAAGTGTTTTCCATTAAAAGGAAGTAAAATTTTATTTTTTAAAAAATACTTCTTTTATCTGAAAAAAAATCAATTTGTTTTTTTCATTATGTATAAGAAACTCATAATATAGATTCTAAAATTATAAGGATTATATAAATTTCAAAATTTAGTTAATACTATTTGTAACCTCTTTTGAATGGCTAGTTTCGTAAGTCATGGTGCGCTTGAACTCGGTGTTGCGTGTAGTGCAAGTTATTGAATTACTTTGAAGAAATAACGTACTATGAAATCTTGGGGTGTTAAATTGATCACTAATAATACAATAAAAACACTGATTATAAAAATATCATTAATTATGAAATACAATGATCTCTATAAATTTACACTTAATGACAACTGTTTTCTCATAATTATCCTAGAGAGATCATTCTTTTTACAATGGTTTTCCATCACTTACACTATGTTTCAAATGAAGTAAATGAAACCTATTGAGTAGGAGTGATGAAAAAGGATGACGGAAAAACGTCATTAAATGACTGAGATGGGAATTCCTCTATTGGTTTCTTTTGTGAGTATTTTATTTCAAATATATATATATTGATAACATATAATGTCATGTGATTAATTTTTTTTAATCTTTTATCCAGGATCCAAAAATTAGGCTCTAGTTATTCAATGAGCAACCTAGTATGGTCCCAATAATCAATCTGGTCGTACAAGGGGGTGGTACGATAGCTAGGCGCTCTAGTCGGCGTACCCGATTAGACCCTGCCCCTCCCATTGACATACCATCTTCCACACATTCTGATCTCCCTGTGTCATTAGGGACACACAGGATATTTAGGCCTACAATGTTTTTACCAGCCTTTACATCTAAGCCTCCTTAACCATATTTACCATATCCAATGATGATTCAAACTCCTTATCCATATCATTCATTTGTCCAGTCATCCATTACATCTTCTTTACCATATACTTCTTTCTCTCTGAGATTCTACATTCCTTCTTTGACTCCTATTCTGACATAGTCTATGCCTATGGAGTATACACTGGGACCCACTCCACCTATATAGGGTTATGTCCCTTCAGTGCCTTTGGATCCAGCAGTGCTCATTGATTAGATTGTCACAGGTATATTTTAGAACCCTAAAACATTTTACCATAAATTATTTTAATTATAACATATATTGATATAATATTGGTTTTTATTTCATAATAGATACATCTACTAATAGGAGTTGGGGTAATACACACATGTGTACAGTGTGGAACTGCCACATGCACTTGATGGTAGACTACAAAGAAGATAGTCAAATGATTGAAAAAACAGGGCAGTAATGTTGGAGTTCTTTTACGACGCTTGCCAAATAATCTAACATCATTCCTGTCAACCCACTCTCATGGATACTATTTCCAAATTAAGTCAAGAATAATTCTTGGGAACATATATGAGTAAAAAAAATTGGATTTAATGTAATATTATTTTATTATTTATTTGAATTAATTTTTTGGCATCATCTTTGTTTTAATTTTCCCGATAGTGAGGGTGCACAACCATCGCATATAAAGAAATTAGGTGAGTTTTGGAGAGCTTGTAAGCACAAGTTATATATTGGATGGTGTGACATAGTTGGAACAGAGTTAAAGGTGGTACCTGTCATGTCATATTGTTTGATATAATAGTATCAATAAATTATTACTCATTGGATGACTACCAAGTTTAAGGTATTAATCACTTTTGAGTTTTTAAATGAAAATTACCATGTTTCTTATTAATACTATATTTTGTATTATTGAATTTTATTTAGGAATCATCTGGGAAAATTAAAAAAAACATTAATTCTAAAAAATACCTCCACACTTTGATGCATACTATGATGGAAGATCAAGAGATAAGGAGATATGATAATTGTTTATAATTTTTATTTAGGACTTGCACTTTCTATTGTTTCCTCCATAATTTATTCAATTTATAAAGGTTTGATATAATTTTAGATATGAAATTTATTATTGTTAACATATTCTCAATTATGGTTTCCTATATTCAATGTCATTATAGAGGCAAGTATTTAATATTGAAGGATCTGTGCCTTCAGCAAAACTATTTCGCTCTAGTAGAAAGAAAAAAAGATGGAAGTGAGGTTAACGAACCGACACAGTAGAACATTGTAAGTTTTAATATGTTCATTTGAAATTTTAATATCTATTTTATGACTTAATAATCTATTTATATTTGTAACAGTATGCTTTGTAGAACCTTAATGCCCAAGAATCTGACAATTTTGGGCCAAATGATCACTTACATCAGGTGTTGGGAGATGAGTACCATGGCAGAGTACGCTGCCAACCTGGGATGAGTATAGTCCCAAAGAGGTATTTTCTCCCTTCATGTACTGGTTTTAGTACCACTGAGTTGGAAATAGTTAAGGAATAGGTATAACTATCTAAATAAAATTTCACGTAGATGGAATAGCGGGTTTAAAGGTAAAACACTAAATTTATGAAATAGATGAAAGTTTTATGTCCATCACTTCCACCAAAGACCATCGCATCTTGTAATGAATATATGTTGTATATTTTTTCATTATATAATGGACCAGTAGGAATTCCTAGTTTTGTTCAAGGTGATTTCATTTCTGATGATGACGAGGATGAGAATTATGTGGAGACCGAGGTCGAGGAAGAGGATGAGGTGGAGGCAGAGGCAGAGGGCGAGGATGAGGATGAGGCCAAGGGGAAGAAAAGGGGTGAGGATGAGGATAACGGTGAATATTGGGATGAGGATAGGGATGACTATAGGTACAGGTATGAGGATGAGGATGAGGTTGATGATGACGGTGATGACAGTGATGGTGATGAGAGACGGATTGATCCGTTACATTTTTTTACTGATATTACTAATATTTGATGATTGATGATTTTATATGGCTGAATATATGTGTGATTAGGCAGGTCACATTATGCTTGATTCAAGTATCCTAAATACGATATAGTTTTAATCACATAATCTTAATGTATAGTTTAAATTAGGGTATTTGGATATTTAATATATGATTCAATATTCAAATGATTTATTAAGCTAGTTTTTTTACTTTATCTTTTTTTCCTTATCTATAAATAATAAAACTTGACCTGACATGGAGGTATGGGTTCTATGAATTCTCTTTTTACATGGTATAAAATATATTTCACAACCCCACACATCCTTATCCATGACACCCTCCCCAACACACCACCTTCCCTGTCAAAACCACCCATATCCATGGCCCCTCCTAGTATCCCCTTCCTTGTTATCTCCTTACTAATATCTACCCTCCTATTTTGTTCACTTACTATCCCACCCCTCTTGATGTCTCAGCCTCTAATTATGTTGTGTATGAATAATAGAATTTTTTAAAACACACCTTCTAACTTTACATGAACACTCTTTTTGGACATCCAGATATTCTATTCCAGCATATATTATTCATTAAAATTTTATTTTTTAGTGATTTTAGTATCCTTTATATCCATGGAGGATTATTTTAGTCTTATAAAACTCTTCAAAGCCTCCACATATCTTATAGATGATCATTTGGATAGTGAATTTTTTTATTCTGGAGAAAAATATTAAGTATATCTCTTGACGGTATGGACCTTGATTATTATTTGGTGGTAAGTCCTCACTCTTAAATCTATCCCAAGTGCAAGTCTTGTAAATGGGATTATATTAAAATATTTTCCTTTTTGTTCAATTCCATATAACATTCAGTTAATGAGGATACCCACACAACAATTATGGTAAATTTTATGTACCCTAAGACAAAAAAATATGAAGTGTGTTTTATACACTATTCAAAATATTTTACATATTCATTTCCAAAATAAATTCTTCCTCATGTGCTACAAATTATTTAAATAATATCAATATGGGATCCTTTAACAATGAACTATTTCATAGACACCAATAGAGTCCATAACTAAATGTAGTTAGATATGCCTCTTTTCTCTTCTTGATGGGCTAACTTCCAATTATTCCACCACTATGATAGATATTCTAGAAATTAAAACCACAATCAACATCTAATATTTATATAATCATATTTTTTATCCCAATATTATTTTGGATCCTACTATAGTTTCTCTATGATAGACCATAGTGCCATGATAGCTTTTCAAGGACATGGTGGTGTGAACTGTTCCACTACTCATGGACTTACTTGTGGAAGTGGCCATAGACACATCATTTTACAACATTATGGAAAAAAATTCCATCACATTGATGTCTATTATAATCTCAATTGATTCCCAATGGCCCTTCACACTACCCAGACAGCCTTTGGTGAGTCACAAGATCCATTAAATCATACACTCAAACTCTTTTTTGAAGAACTTGAGCTTATTCATTATCATTATACCACTTATTAGTCATCTTCCTATGATTCATTTTATTTTTATGCTTTACCTTATGGGACTCCATTTTGATCTAGTCTCATTTTCACTTTCCAAAGGTGGTTGATCTCTCACCATTGGGGTAATAATGATGGATCTATTCATCCATAAATCCATGGATAGTTTCTTCAGTCTCTCTTTGAGTAATCATTCTAATCAATTTTATTACAAACCTTCTTTTAAATATGTCTATAAAAATAAATACCTACCATCAAGAACCTATTCTAAAACATCATTCATTTTTTGTAAATACTAAACTCATCAACCAATAATAGCATCACAAAAATGATGTATTTCCATTTCTCAATCTATCCAATGTTTATTTTCCCTAGTGTTCACTTTGGTCTAGATATCATCCTTCTTTTGGTATGGATACCATCATTATTTTTAGATTTATTCAAGTGGCATGTTGTTCTTTCCATTTTCTTCCTATCATTGTATTGTATATTATCTGCATTTTAGGTGTATTTACAGTTTGGTTTTTTTCAAGTGTGGTGTTTTTCCAGGTGTTGTATTAGTTATTTTTCAGGTGTTGTATTCATCATTATTTTGTAGTGTTTTATAGATGTTTGTAAAAAATTCCGATTTTCTCTTTGAATAAAGACTCATAGAGAATAGATCTTTATCTAATAAAGGTTTTTGCAACCTGAATTTAGGTAGAAGTTAATTTTTAAATCCCATGAGAACTGTCCAATTTATTTTTCTAATTGGACACAACTATGGGAGCCATTCTGCAAGATTTTGTGGAATTCTAGTTTCATTAATTCTTTTTTATGTTGGAATACCTCACATTGATGTTTGTATTATGTATTTTTTTAATGAAAAATTTGATAGAATGATAGATTTTAAATAATTTCAATCTATATTGAGTGATTTTGGTGAGTGATGTCCTTTTGGATGTTGATACAGTTGAAAGATTTTGATTTTTTTTGTAGTAGACTGAATATGAACCTATAAGTGTTACACTTCATCAAATGATCATGCCTATATGAATCCACATAATAATACCTTGGAAGAAACCTAATTACTTGTATGTGGTGGATAGAACTTAAATGATGATCTTCTTTATTCTTGTTTTCATGTTTAAATGAGAGAAACATGAAGATGAAAAAAAATTGAAGGTATCTATTCAGTGGAAAGATCTTCAGGATCTACTATGGGCCTCACATATGGGTTGGATTTAATGGACTGTTATACCAGGTGAGTTTTCTTTTTATAGGGAGTAGTTTCAATGCTTGGATAAAATGGTGAGCATTTTTTCTCAATAATATGTATTTTAATGTCATGTGTGTTTTTAATCTCTCTAAATTTACTGATAGTGCAGGCTCATTTCACCTCATGCATGTGTTGTAACTTGAATTTATCTTTAATAATTCTTTGAGGGTCATGGTTTGGGAAACAAACTCATGTCTCATATCATTTGGTGACTATAGTTATTTGTAGAGTATTTTCAGGTGTTGTTCTTTCTAGTGTGGTATTTTTTATATTGTTTGCATTAGTGTTATTTTAAATTCTATAAATTGTATTATTTATAATGTAATTTTAATTGTAGGTAATTATAGAGGGGATACTATTTTACACTATTATCCAGAAATGGATCACTCTATACCAATGGTTTATAAACTGGTGGTATAGTTTGAAAACCGCATCTATACCAAAGGTTCTTATAAATCCATTGGTAAGACTCTATATAAATGATTTATAAAACATTGGTAAAAATTTAATGAGATAGATATACCAATGGTATAAAACCATTGGTAAAAATCTATCTCAATGGTTACCTCAAACCATTGTGATAGTGTAATTTCTAGAGTCCTATGCCAATGGTTAATACAGAACCATTGCTATTATGCTATCCCCACTCCTCAATATCCAACGGTTTTCTAACCTGTAGGAATAGTTTATAAACATTGGTATAACCTATGTTTCTAGAATTGGGAGGCTCTATTAAGGCAGGGATGGTTCGTGAAGGGGTTGGGGAGTGGTGATTCTAGTTGGGTCGGGGACGGCAGTGGTCGGGTGCTGGGGTAGCACCGACACGGAGGGAGGGATCCACAGTTCCAGCCAATGTGGTAGGCCAGTTCAATAGGCCATGGATCCTTTTTTAAAATATTCTATTATTAAGAAGACATCTAGCAGAAGAATTTTTTATTTTTATTTTTACTTTTCCTCTAGTCAAGCCTCACTTCTATTTTTAATTTATTTGGTTGTTTTCTTGTGTGTAATAATCCACACACACCATCGCACCTTGTGACCCATACCTTCTTTTTTTATTCTTGAAAAATATGTCAAATATATTATTACATAGGATGATAAAGAAAATATCATTATTTTACAAATGTGTGGAAGTAAGTCCACCAGTCAGATGTATTTTGGTCATCGAATTCAAGCCAGTAACCAGCTGGAAAAATAATAATCACCAAAAATGCAACTGGAACTCAAAATTGGGTAAATTTAAACACACATAAAAATATATTTTTTAGTTTTAAAAAATAAAAAACCAACTATAAACTGTCTGTATTAATTTTTTCATATGTCCATAACTTTTTCATCTAGGATCGGGTTGATTCACAGTTACAACCGTTGGGACTAAAATAATTTTCTCTACTTAATTTAAGGAAAATTAATTTTTTTTGGCTAAAAAATTCACCGGATCACTCTAATACAAATTTTTTTAATTGGGGCATGTCATGAAAGTCGGTGGGGTGGATATTTAAAATTTTAATTTCCTAAATAATGAAACTTCATCGTATCTAGTGATCTTATCCCTAATAATGTCCAAATATCTTGTGTTGATTTACTATTCATAAAATTTAAATGAAATTTTACCTCAGTAGAATCAGCACCATGTTCGAATATAGTTTTTAACTAGTGATCAATTATTTAGGGATATAATATCAAACCTCTATAGATCATCCATACATGATTCAAGAAATCATGAAAATTCCGATCATAAAATTTTGGATTCTAGTGTGGATCTTTGAAAAATCCTTCTATATTTCAATGATCATCATGAATCCCTTTATTTGATATGTGAGGTTGTTCTTAGATCGAGAAATTGGAAAGAGGATTTCTCTATATAGTATATTGGAGGATAGAGAAGCTCTTAATTCTATTAGAATGACTAAAATGGTATTGGAAAATATCTTCTTGTCTTCTTATATAGTGGATGTACTAGTACCCAGAAAGGTTTCCTCGACCCCCTATGCAGTAAATGAAATGTTATGATGAACTAACTACATCCTAATGTCATTTATATTTTTATCACATAATTTTAGTATATAATAAATATATTACATGATAATCCCATGTTATTAAATCAACTCATAATTCTCACAATATTAAATAGACATTGAAAATTAAAATAATATTTATTCATATAATATTTTTCCATGTATTCACTTAATACCATGAGAATAATTTTAATAGATAAATTCAACCCAATTATTTTATTCTCAAATAATAATGAATTTATCTATTCATTGGTGATCATTAATACTTGGACAACTATCGGACCCCATGGTGGGGCCCACCATGTCCTCCACACTGATTCACTAAAACTGGGAAGACTCTTGAATACATTATTGTGTGTGACCCTATAAGACCTTATCTCGATAGTAGTGGATACCAATCACGTATGAGGAGTAGAGCCTAGTGATCCATTAAATCCCCTAAAGAGATAAATAATATTCATAGCAATGAAAACTATCTTACAGACACACTTTGTGCAATATAATTTCATTACCTCGTTATATATCATAAAGCAAGATGAACGCTTCATGTCATCGTCTATTCTTTCTTTATTGTTCATTGACCTTACTAGATAGATGTATCTTATTATACCAAGGATATTGATTTAGTAAAGGTACTACCATCCTGATCATCTGGTCCTGAGATATATCCTCCTATCAAAAGTGACAAATTATTTCTTGATTATTCTCAATTTCATACTACCAATAACACACCCAACATAACCTAACTTACTAAAAATTAATTTCAATAGTTTTTTCCCTTACATTAAGGTATAGGGTAAAATAGTATATATCAATAATAATATCAATTTAGGAGACCATTACATGTGTTTATGGATAGAAACAAACAATGACACCTAAAACATGTGGTGTTCCTATTTGATGGTATTTCCTCATGATATCACATACTATAGATCACCAAGTGATAACTTCATGAGAAGAAGTATCAATGCATATGATCCTCCAGAACCTAATACTAGGAAATCAATTGTGTACAGTTAGTATGATGTATCTAGACCATATAAATATGTTTAGGATTAATTTCATGGTATCTCAAGGTTATCATTATATCATAGGAATTTCTATACCCTTTTGATACAACAAATAATCTACGGATATCACCATTTTAATAGTGGATGTAGAAATATTAACACTATTATGGTGAGTTTATATCTTGTATAACTAAATATATACATGATATGTTAATCAAAAATGATTGTTCAAGTTTGGTCTAAGGTTACCACTATTACAACATGTCATTGGGGAAAATATGACTATATCAGAAAGAGGGGTCGAAGGTCTCTGTTCTGGTGTGGGTGATGCACAGAAGGGCCTTCAAGTCAGTTATTGTGGGACTTTGAGCCAGATATTTTAGAGACTTTATGCCTCCATATAATAGGTTCTTTAGGTGTTATATTTTATAAATAAGGACTTGATGGGTTAAATACCCCTTGGGGGGATATAGCCTTCCCTTCTAGCCCTATGGGTGTGTGTTGGGGTAGCGTTTCATTATAATTGTACCCCCAATATCTAATATATATATATATATATAAGGAAATAATTGAACATGAGGTTATTTGCCTCAAATATAGAAAATACACTAAAAGATGAATTCTAATGAATTAAATATGAAGTAATTAGAAGCATATAATTTATATAATTTCATCATTACATGTAATTTTTTTCTTTTACTTCTTGGGTATTAGAAACAATTTTTGATTTACATTTTTATATCCAAATACAGGAACCAAGGAAGTTCGAAATATTAGAAGAGTGAAATGGATCTTCAATTTTCTTATAGAGAATGATTCCTATGTGATATAGAGAATAGTATATGTCTATATTTGTAAGGTAATGGTTTATTATATTTAAAAACTATTTTTATGTAATGGGTGTTACCAAAAACATAATCCTAGAATCCATTTTATACAAAATGAGATTTTATTTCTTGTTTGGAATGAATTTTTTCATGGTATATCATACTTAATTAATAGTTTGATTATACTTGAATCAAATATTGGAAATTAATAATGAATATAAAAAATAAGATGATAATAATAACCAAATATGGAAAGAAAATATTTGATCTATTAAAACCAAAAAAATGTTAAAGATATACCCACTAGGGTGTTTATACTATTTTGAGATAAAACACTTAAATATTTTAAATAATTAATTATAAGGTATAGTGACCAATAAAATATTTGGTATTAAAATTATTAAATACATAAATATTTTTTAATTATCTTAAAAAGATACTTGTGAATTATTTCAAGTATAAGATAGAGGTTAATTCATATACTTCATGTAACATCCCGAACCAAGTTCACTCATAAGTAACAAATCCCAGTTGGTCACATGTCCATAGTTGTGCCTCCCTTTAAGCAAAATGATACTGAATAGAAATGATAGTCTAATATGGTACAATGGAGAGACTATACCATCATGTTTAGGGTAGCAGAACAGTGATAGTAAATGAATAAATAGTGGAATCATGATAATCAAAAATAGTGAAGTGCCAGTAAATCAACCAAATAGTAGTAATAATCAAGATCAAGTAGTGTTATATAAACAATTATGAGTATGTCATGATAATAATAAATAAATAGACATACATGGTAGCAGGAATCTAATATAGTATGTGTATAAACATTTAACAAAAGAATAAAATTGTTGTCTCTAATAGCATCACGAGCCAAGGATCAGTCCCATGATCCTAAACTCCCATGCTATGAATCAATCAAGAATACAAGACTAGGATTTTTCTCTTGTCTCTACCTACATCCATGAATTCTATCCAGGTAACATATTAAGGCCCGAATAATGTGTGAGATATACTCAATAGGCTACCAAAAATGGTTTTTATAAAAAATCTAGCCTATATATGAAAACTATAACCATGTGCATGTATAATAGGTGAAGTTGTAATATGAATGATAGATATAAACAAATACATGAATAGAGGCTATAACTATGAGTACCCTATACATGATGAATATCAGTACATAAAAGTAAAGTGTGCAACTATCCAATAGATCTGGAATACACTATATATGTAAAAATTATCAGACCACATAGGAAAAGTCCCAAGATTATAGACCTAGGAAACCTCCTCGAGTTCGAGGAACACAGAATAGTATCAGAACTACATGGTCTTGTAACCCAGGTCCTAAAGCATATGTATCCTAATATCTAAATATATATGTGTATATGGAGGTTATAGCTGCCATAGCTCGATCACCCTCATTTTTTCCATATCATAATAATGATTAGTTTTATACTATAATAATGATCAACACAATACCATAAATCAACATTGATAACATACTGCATTAATCAAAAATCAAAAACTGTTATAAATGATATGTCCATTTTATTATCCATACCTAAGTAAAATTCTCCATTCGTTAGCTTTTTTTATTTATTCATGGCTTACACAACCAAGTTGAAGGCCTAAACACCCAAAGGGGTGGTTCTTATCTTATTAATATGGTCAAACCTTCCTCAAAGGTGGTTTTTGTTGAGGTTGAAAACCTCTAACCATGTAAAGGTGATATGTAGGTATCACATTAAGGCTCAAAAAAATAATCTAAGGAATTTATTGATTTTTAGGAGCAACATATGAATGGTCCTTCATACGAAACATCATAGATAATTTAATAAATGGAAAAAAACATAGGGAAAAGGTACAGACCACCTACCTTATGGTGTTAGAGGGAAACTCATCCTGTATTGCCTTATGATTCGTAATATAAAGATAGAAAACACATTAATAGACAAACACCTTGAAAATGTGAATTATCTCACACCAAAATAGCATATAAATTGGTGAGAAAAATCAAGAAAATAAGGTAACGCATAGAAGATCTTATCGAGAATAATCCAACGTGATATATGGTGGCCCGATTGGAACCTGGATGAGGAATATAAAACAATTCCTATGTTTAAGGACAAGGGAAGATCTAGTGTTAGGTTGAGGCACTATACATGGAGGAAGAGGAGAAAAGAGGGTGAGAAATAAAAATAAAAGAGGGTAAAATCATAAATTCACCTATATTTAAGAGTTCTGATGGGTTCGTTATAAGGTTGGCTAAACCATGTGGCAACCGTGTGAAAATTAACTGCCAAAAGGCACCCCTTCCATGGGATAGGAGCATGATTAGAATAACCATGCATAGCCTATGAAAAACACCTCTATAAAAAGGCTTATAGCACTTACATGATTGTTCGGCCTAGGATGCATGGTTAGTACAAATTGTGCATCCCCCTATCATGTATTGGCGCACCCTTCATGGTTTAAATAAACCATTCCAAATGGGTTGCACCGTTTATAATAACTATGTGGCCCACTTATTTCTTATAAATCTCAAGAATTTGATCGCCAAAAAATCCTCAAACACCTTCGAAACCTCAATGACCTTATTAGGAATTAAAAGAAGGAAAAAATAAAGAATTTAACTTAAAAATAAAAGGTTTAATACCTCATATAAAATTATGGATCTTACTCTCTTCCCCCTTAAAAAAATAATCATTAAGTTTCCTTTCCAAGGGTGGTAAATCTTCATCTGAGAATAACTCTAGCTACTAAGCATGTATGTTGGCCTATCTCTCCCAAGTCTCATCCTATACATGGTTGTGTTTTCAAAATACCCATACTTGAGGGACAGACCTACATCAAAGATCTTTTATTCACTAATCAATGATACATATAGGATAATCCTAAGAAGAAGAATAGAACTCCAATTTAACATCATATAGATCAAAATTATGAGATGGTCCATTATGATATCGAAAAACTGTGATATATAGAAGACGTCATGCATGGTTATGTACCTATGAGGAAGATCTATCCAATTGGATACTAGACTGACTCTCTACAATATCTCAAAAGTTATAACAAACTAAGGAGTTACCTTCCCTTGCCTCTATATCTGCCTATGTCTCAGTTTAGGTGAAATCCAAAAGAAAAAAAATCACCAGCCACAAACCTTAGAGGTTATTGATGATGATCATCATAATATTTATGTTCAGACTGATCAGTAACCATATGATTTTGGATAAGTTGTACCTTTTCTAAAGTCTCCTAGGGAATAAAAGGTCTTATTAGTGCTACCTCTCCTGCCTCTAGCAAGCACAAAAGTTGATCAGTATGGCATAATATATAAGGCCTCATAAGGATCTATCTGTGAGGTCATCTAATAACTATTATTTTATGTGAACATGATGAGAGGTACATTTTTTTCAAGAACCTTTGAAATATAATACACATGCTCAAATCATGTCCTCAAGTACCTATATTGTCCATTATTATTGGTCGTTGGTCTAATGGTGGTGATCTATACATAGAAGTACCTATATACCTTGTTCTTTCTGCAATCCCTTCCATAAACTCAATGTGAAATGAGAATACCTATCAAAATCAATAGTATGAGGGACCCTATGTATGTGTATAATCTCATGGAAGTATAGCCTCCCCATATCATCAATTTAAAAGGTCTCCCAATTATTAAGAAAGTGGTATACCTTCATCAGTCTATCCACGAATACCCAAACTGCGTCATGTCCTTAAGGTGACCTCAGAAAAAGGGTTACAAAATCTACCATGACATCATCCCATTTCTATTTTGGGACCAGTAATGTCTATAACAAGCTAGCAGTCCACTAGTTCTCTACCTTCACTTTCTAATAGGTGGAACACCTAGGGATAAAACCTACAGTCTATTGTTTCTTTTCATACCATCAATAACTAGTTGTGTATGTCACAATACATCTTAGAAATACCTGGGTAAACTTTCTATTGTGTAGCATGGTACTCTTGCATAAATTCCTCTAGGATTTATATAGGAATCTAGATGTTTCCATGGATGCACAAGACCCTATCTTCATCAATAATATATACTAGTGGTGCATCCTCACCTAGAACACTCTACCTTAGGACTAATCCCTTAGGGTCTGAGAGCTATCTCATCTTCACTCTCTCTACAAGTGAAGAGGTCACTAAAAAATCTCTAAGGATAGGCTATCTATGATACTCATGGACCCCTAAATTCATCTCAGAGAATATAGCCATAATATTCCACTCATTTTAGGCCTCCAACACTACTTGTGTTTGAGTCCTCTAGCTAAAAACATCTTCTAGAACATTTCCCTTTACAGGCATATAGACAATATCAAAATATATTGATTGCAAGTATTCAACTCACCTTCTCTATATGAGGTTCAAGTCATGTATTTAAAAGATATACCTAAGCCTTTTTTGGTCCTTAAATAAAAAAACCACTCTCCAATAAAATAATTCCTCTAAAAATGCATGAACTATAGTTTTTGGCTGAAGATCATACATTGGGTAATTCCTCTCTTTTGGCCTCAATTTGAGAGACCTGTATGCCATGAATAGATTTCCCTGCATTAAAACTACTCCTATCCCAATTCCAAATTCATTAAAATAAACTCTATATATTATTCTTTTCTCTAGAAGAATCCAGATTGGTTCTGAATTCAGTCTCCCTTTTATCTTATGAAAGGTTGTCTCACATGTGTCTGACCATAAAAATTTGATTCTTTTCTTAGTCAATCCTATGAGAGGTTCTTATAGGAATGAAAATTTCCAAATAATGTTCTTTAATATCCATCTATCCCTAATAAATTCTAAATGTCAAATAAATTATTGGGATAATTCCAATAAACCATGACACTCACCTTTTTTGAATCAATAGATACTCTTGCCTCTGAGATAATGTGAACCAGTAAGTGGGCATCATCAATACAGAAGTGGAATTTGCTGAGATTAGAATAAAAATATGCTATCATAGTTTATTAAATATGATATCAAGATTTTTGACATGGTCATGTTGAGTGTGATAATATACTAAGATATCATCCCCGAAAACCACCCCAAATGAACCCAAATATAGTTGTAAAACCTGATTCATCAATGCCATGAAAACAGAAGGCATGTTCATCAAACTGAAAAGTATAAAAATGGACTCATAAAGACCATAACTATTAAAAAATACAATACAAGTTATATATTATGCTCTCACATGAACCTAATGATAACCTAACCTCCAATTAATATTTGATAAAACCCTCACTTCAGAGAGTTGATAAATGAGGTCATATATGATAGGTAAAGGGTATTGGTTCTTCATAGTAAGGTGGTTTAATTTTTGGTAATCTAAACAGAGCCATAAGGTTACATCCAACTTCTTGGAGAAAAGAATGGGTGCTACGGAAGGTGAAGTACTATTTCATATAAAACCCTTAGCTTCTAATTCCTCTAGTTGTCTTCTAATCTATTGAAACTCAATAATATCCATCTTTTAAGGAATAATAGACACTGGTGTAGCTTCTATAACTAACTAAATAGATAACTAGACCTCTCTCATTATAGGTAATATAGAAAATTATTTAGGTATTACATCCCAGAAACAATCTACCCCATAGGAAATATATCTTAACACATTCCCTGATTATCCATATAAAGTTTTGAAATATAGTCTATCACTTTTCCTAACCCATGGTTCTATGGTCTAGATCAACTCACCTAGACTTTCTATTCACCTTTTTTAATATAACAGCTTCCCTTTAGTGATTCAAATGAAACACTTTAGTGATTTTAGTCCACATAAATGTGATAGGGATCCAACCAATCCATTCTGATAATGACATCAAAGACTCTCATCTAGAGGAAGAATAAATTATATAGAAAATGATATCCACCTATCTCAAGGGGAACTACTTACACTGGAGTACACTCTCTGATTGAATACCCAATGGAGTATTGAGTGTCATCATTCTACATAAATAATGAATCCCAAGAACAAGTATTTCCATAGTAGGAATAGAAATAAAATAATGGGAGGTTCTTATATCATATAAATAGATACCAAGTTATATGTTACTAAAATCATACCTCAAACTATAGATGGCCCAGGACTCTTCTCACCTAGTACAGGATTCAATAGATAAATTTTTACCAATCTTCATCCATGAGACATTACCTGACTACCCTGAGCAAGATCGCTCTTCTAGTTTTATACCAATGGTATCTGGATACCATGTCCATGACTATACCCTCATCTCGATTGACTAATAGCACTCCATATTCCTATTAGATGCGGAGATTCTGATCCTTCCCCTGCAGCCATATTTGGTGTAGATCCTATCTTATCAAACTCTAGAGGAAAGATTCTAAAAAACCACTACAAATGGACTATCCTACCATATGCTCATCACACAAATGGGGATCTATCACATTGGGGTTTCATGTACCCTTTATTTCCATAATGGTGATAGACCACAAAACAGCCAACACATATACCCCGGATAGTACTTCCCTCACAAGATTTCATGATGAAATGATTCCTACCACTAGATACTATACCACTAGGTTAAGAATATAGTCCACTCTAATTCAAACAACTAGATTCCCTTGGATTATGTTTGTTAATAAGATCTTGGTTTACTATTCCCTGCATGATAGTCAACTGAAATACATTCACCTTAGATCGAATAGGATTCCTAATTCCATCCTCAAAATGTGTTTCTATATAAATCTAATTAGTAGTTTAGATATTTCCAAATCACTAATATCTATTAAGTGAGCTGAATAATTCCCAACAAATATAAATCCCCGATCCAAGTGTATAAACTCCCTAGCTTGATCAGCCCTCAAAGTCTTAGGGTAAAAGTGGTCATATAATCTAGATTGGAAAACCCTCCATTTAATTTCCCTATTCTAATATTCCTAGTTCTAGACATCCCACCAACTTTTAGAGGATCCATGAATCATATATGTCACGAGTTTTACCCTCCTCTCTAGAGGTGTCTCCCTATTCTCAAAGATATATTTGATGGTCTCAATCCATAACTCTACAGCCTGGGGGACACCATCCCCTAAGAAAGTAGGTGGATGTTGATGCTGGAACTCTCATGTCACCTCTTCTATAGAGGAGTCAAATCATATATCTCCCTTCATAGTCTTCATGAGATACAGTAATCCCTCTCTAAACTAGGAATAATTTCATACATAATGAATAACAAGAGGTTCCATAGGTTTCACTAAAGGAGGTAACGATGGTGTCTTAGAGACCAACAACTCTAGACCGTGGTCATCACCATCCTCCTGGAGCATTAATTGAGAAATTAAAAGTTGAATATCTGAACAAATTACAATAATATTCCTTATATAGGATTTGATAATTGAAGACCATAAATATAAGAGTAGGACAAGTACATGTTTTCCTATAAGTAAGTTTCATCCCTCTAATTTGTCTTAAATCTAGGTCTGGGTGACATATCATACCATAAATAATCTTAAGATACACTTCATACTTCCCAATACTAAGGTTAGGTCTGGTCCAAGATAACTATTTTAGTCGGGGGTCCTGTTATATGGAGTTTCAATTGTATGTTATAAAACAACACTGTAACACCCCAAGCTTCTACGGTACGTTTCCCTTCGAATAATGCGATAGCGTGTGTTGTACGCAACCTCGAGTTCTAACACACACCACAACTAATTAAACTAGCCGTTGTAAATAGTAATACCTACTTTTTGAAATCATATATATTTTATATTTCAAAATGGACTTCATTTTTGGATTCGGAATATCGAAATTATCCTAGGGTGAAATTTTGGTACTTTTCGGATAACTTTTATATTTTGATGAATAGTGAAAATTACTAAATTTTAATTAAAAACAACTTTTTTAATCAAAATAAGTAATAGTGATAAATTATGAATTTGAGTGGTTTTAAAGTATATTTAGAATATATTTTTACCATTTAATATAATGTTGGTCATTGGACATAATTTTACAATTAAACCGAACATAAACAAGTGTCAATCTTTTGGTAGTTATTATCTCTTAAAAACACGCTTTTTGTTTTGACAGCGGGAATTAATTTTAAATTAATTTCTGCCACTTCTGTGTTTTGAATTTAGAAAAATGGATTCCATATTTGGAATCAGGATGTTCAAATTGTGTAAATAGGTAACTTTTATTTTTAGACATTTTGAATAATTACTGCGGTAAATATTTTATTTACCATGGTTAAGGGTAAATCCGGTAAATAAGGGTTAAAAAAAATAATATTATAATAATACTAAATTACCCTAAAACGTGTCTTAACCCTATTGTTTGATACATAGTCGACCATGGGCATCTTTGGGTCTATTTTGGGACCCCATGGATCCACTTGTAAGTGATAATGACACTTTATTTTAATTAAGTCAAAATGAATACAAAAATGACACAAGCATATATCTTTTAGAACAAAAATTTTTACATAGGGTTATACATGTTGGATTTTCGATTATAAATATTCATTAGAAAGATAAAAAGATTTAATACATAATGATATTTTATTTATAATTTTTAGACATTAAATAAGTTATTTTAGTTATGACACAATGATGATGCAGTAATTACTATAATAGTGAAAAATTAAAATAATTGATATTATAAATACCCAAATAAATATAATATGAAACTTTTAATGAATTAAACTAATTTTCTAGGCTAATATGATATATTAGTATTGATTTAATGGAATTTGTTCGAAGTAATCAATCTGTTATGAGTTTCACAAAAATCAACTATTGAATAGTGTCAAAATTGACATAAAAGAGTTCTTAAAACAAATATTATATTATTAATTGATATTAAATTCCTAAAAATCTAAGGTTCGGCCAAGAGACTTATATTATGATAGGTTAATCATTAATGGACCACTTGGGGGTCGCTTGGATGTATATAGTAAGTTTATTAACCATAATATATAAAAATACAAAGAGACATTGTAAAAGTGAAACTAATTAACTTAGAGTTAATACTTAAAGATAAGGTTAATATAAGTACCCAAACCTGTCTAAATTCTATTGGATGAGTTGTTTTCGACCTATCCCCACCTCATCCTTTGAATAGTCAACTTTGGAGCCTTTAGAAACCGAATATGAATTTATTATAAATTAATATTTCTAGCTTTTCCAAAGGTGCCCCTCACCCCTCTTATAAAAGGGCACTCCTCCTTCTCATTTCTTCACACCTTCAAAGCCTTTTGGTTCGGCCAAACTCTGCCCAAATAATCTCCCAACATCCCTCACTACAACCTAGAGGCCTTAGTTTGATCAGAAAGCCAACCTAAGGAGCCCTTTTGATCAAATCAAAAGGAAGAACCCGAAGAAGAGGTAATGATTTCACCACCCTTTTCTAAGTTCATTTCTTCTTCCACTTCTTCTTCCTTTGTTCTTACCATTCTAAAATAATAACTCCAGTATCTCAAATATACTGTGATGTTATTATAAGTATGGTACAACCATATTCAGTATTCTATCCACCCTTTGAATAACATGTCACCATACGTGCGTACGTACGGCTTACCGTCTCCACGTCGTGGTGTAATTGTTATTCAATATAATATTATTTGGATGGGTATAATAATGATGTGTAACTCATGTAAATAATAAATATAACATGTTAATGATTCTGTATATATGATATACCATTCATTTATATATTATTTTAATATCAAAAGAATGATATTGTCGCTCGTGCGTACGTACGGACTACCGTCTCCACGAACGCGATGAGATTCATTCTCCATCGTATCCATTCAAGTATAATTATCATTTTATGATTTAAAAATGATTTTTAAGGACTTGATATCATTCTGGATATGAATAAGATACAACAAGCATGGCTTATGTAACAAAACATATAAAAGAAAATGAGTAAGTTAACACCCGAAACGATGATAATTCTAAGATATTATTAATAAATCAATGTTAAAAGATCATATATGATATCATATTAATATATATGATTCTTGTATAATTTAATAACAATTATTTCACCATTATACAGGAGGTTAACCTACCCCAACCAAGGAAAAGTACAAGGTAAGGGTTATTTCACAATCTCTTCATTATCCGAGGTTGTTTATATGTAATAATCTACTGGGATCTCTTTATCATCCACATCCATGTTTCTTAAAAATGTATTTCAAAACATTTTTACTATTTACAAGAATATGGGTTAAAGTCATTTATACCCTTTTTTGACTTTTTATAAGAGGTTTATAAAGGAATCTTTCCGTCGTTTTCAAAACAAGGTCCTTTTTAACCTTTTCGACAGAATTGAGGTAAGAATGTTTTTTTTTAACTTATACGGCGGGTGCGGTTATTTTACGCCGTTATAAAATCTTCAAAGCTTTCCTTACAAGCTTATAAGAATATTTTCAAAGAAAATGTTTTATTTTATATGGATCTTAAATGATTTCAAAATAAAAGGAGATACTTCTTTAAAAAGAATTTTGATTTCATCTATGTCAACATCCTTTGATGGATTTTAAGATTATTCGAAGTTGATTTATTATGATACAAAACTTCTATATTGTATTGAAGGTTTTGTGATATGTTTGACTGTGGATGTGCTATTTTTATACCATTCATAGTTTATGGTGAAATTATTGACATTTCGTATGCTAGTTTTAATACGAATGTTTATGTTATGTTTAAACCTTTTCATATGGGAATGCATTGGACTTAATAAGTGACGGGTGGAGCCCGCTATAGCTCCTCGATGCATCGGTAGGTCTCATGAGACAAACTAGTGTCTTGGCACAAGGCCTTGACAAAATCTTATTTGTAGTCTTGGCACGAGGCCTTGGCTATGTGGTTATGATAGTCTGGCATTATGCATTCCAACATTATGAAAGTGGTTATTGATTTTTGCATGTGATTATTCGATTAGTAGAATATCCATGTGAATAAGTAAATGGCATTATTTCATTTTATTTATGCCATACCATGTTGAAAGTTCATGTTTGAAAGGCTTTTGTTTTAGTTATACATTGCCTTAAAAGTTTATTCTTATTTATGAAAGTTTCCGCTATATTGTTATCCTTACTGGGCATTTGAGCTCACCCCTTTTCTATGTTTTATTTTTCCCAGGATGTGAAGAAGTAAGTTATGAATGACCTGCAGGGATATTATGAGGGGATTATAGTGTGGACTGTGGAAACTTTATGTTGTTGTTGTAGTTTTTCATTTTACGATGTAATGTAAAACTTATGAATATATCTAGTGTTTCCAAGGCTACTAAACCAATCGATCTTTCGAGATTTGATCTTTCTTGTGATCATGCCAATGTTACGAAGTAATGCACCGACTCTGGGTAGCTGGGGTCGGGGTGTTACAGTTGGTATCAGAGGAAGTTTAGTACAAACCTTGGAAGCTAGATTTAGATAAACTCTGATTAGAGCACATAGACCTAAGATGAACTTTGAGGATTAGTATAGAAGAACTTCCTAGAATTTTGGTATTGTAGAGACTTTGTGAGTTTTCCAAGCAATACATCCCTGTCTGGATACGAGCAGGTAGAGGCGGCTCTGGCACAGATGTACCTAGGGGTAAAACCCGAAAACACCGCTTTGAGCTAGACTCGAACGGGAACTGGTGCACGACAACGGGCCTTGCTGCACTCTTGGTTACGACACTCCCGGGGGATATGCTTAGGATAACTCTCACATTCTTTACAAATCATTATGAAGGGTTTATGAGTATATACTTCCTCAAAGAAAACATATTTATGATTATGGATTATATCCATAGATAGTTCAATTTATGTTTAGTGTTTTATAAGTATGGGATTATGTATTTTGATTCATAAACTGATCTAGTTTATGACATTGTTTAGAAATGGCGCCTAGTGGAAGAAATGGAAACCGTATCAATGCACGCACTCCATGTAGGGATTGCCCTCCTGCTCAAGATAATTATAGTGGGGCTGGTGATGCAACTGGTGCTGATCAGCTAATCACCGTACTGGGACAACTTACTCAGGTTATGAATAATAACCTTACCCGTATGGAGCACCCTGATCCGCAGCGTGGAGGATCAATGTTAGATCGATTCATGAGACAAAAACCACCAACGTTCAATGGGAGTACAAATCCCTTAGTAGCTGAGTAATGGATATTTTCCCTAGAGAAAATATTTCAGGCTTTGGGGAGTAGTGAAAGGGAAAAAGTTACCATGGCAGTTTACTGCCTCACTGGAGATGCTGATCAATGGTGGTCATTGATTCAAAACATGAAGGAAGATGATGAAGTATCAAACATGGAATGGAGGGAGTTCAAAGATCTGTTTTTAGAAAAATACTTTCCTCGCGACCATCGAGCAGATATGGAAAGGCAATTTCTGAGTCTGAGACAAAAGGAGGATGATAATGTCACAAAGTATGAGGCTAACTTTACAAGGTTAGCGAGGTATGCTGGAGATTATATTCGCAACCCAAGAAGTAAGATTGATCGTTTCTTTGATGGGTTAAAACCATTTCTCCGTCGAGCATTAGTCTCACAATCCTTTTCGTCGTACGAAGACATTGTCTCATGTGCTATCAAGACCGAAAAAGAATTCTCTAAGTCTTATGACTTTAAAGCGAAGCAAGAGAAGAAGAGACCTGCTGATCAATCTGGGAATGGAAATAAGGGGAAGAAGGGAAAGTTTGAATATCCATCTTGTGGTAAATGCGGGAAGAAACATCCTGGTACTTGCTTGAAGGGAATGGGAGTCTGTTACAAGTGTGGTGAAAAAGGCCACCAAGCTCATGATTGCAAGGGGAAGAAGGAAGCTACCAACGTTCAGTGATACAATTGCAGGGAGATGGGGCATTATGCAAATGCATGTCCTAAGCGTCAGGAGAACTTACCTCAGAAAAGGCCAAGGGATCAAGGCCAGGCTTATGCTATCACTACTGCTGAGGTAGAAACTCCGAAAGACGTGGTGGCAGGTAATTTAATGGTTTCCTCAAGTTTAGAAAATGCATTATTTGATTCTGGATCATCGCATTGTTTCATATCTTCCCAGTTTGCTAAGAAAATTAGATATTTCCAATTTGATTTAATAAGGGAGTTGTCAGTTAAAACTCCTAAGGGAAGTATCGTTGCAACAAAGTTTTGTGAATCAGTCCCCATTAGAGCACATAAATTTTCTTTATCTGCTGATTTCATCGTCATACCTATGATTGAGTTTGATATAATCCTCGGTATGGACTGGCTTTCGGACTATGATGCGAAGATTTATTGTAAGAATAAAGAGGTTACGATTCTTGATGATAATGATAAGGAACACCTTATTTTTAGAGCAGAATCGTCACCACCTAATTCTTATTTAGACCCACCCCCAGTAGCTCAACTTAATTCAATTATTGGGGAGGAAGAGAATGAAGTAACTATCGGTGAGGAAAGGAATGTTCAAATAGAGGATGTACCTGTTGTGAAAGAATTTGTAGATGTATTTCCGGAAGATTTACCTGGACATCCTCCAGAACGAGAAGTTGAGTTTTCTATTGATTTGATTCCTGGATCAAGGCCTATATCGAAGACCCCTTATAGAATGGCCACTGTAGAATTAGTCGAACTAAAGAAACAACTAGAGGAATTGAGTAATAAGGGATTTATTCGCCCTAGTGTTTCTCCATGGGGAGCCCCTGTTCTTTTTGTTAAAAAGAAAGATGGATCTATGAGGTTATGTATCGACTACAGGGAGATCAATGCTATAACGATAAAGAACAAGTATCCCCTACCTCGTATTGATGATTTATTTGACCAACTGCATGGAGCTCAATACTTTTCAAAGATTGACCTTCGATCTGGATACCATCAGTTGTGTGTGAAGAAGGAAGACATTCCGAAGACAGCATTTCGAACCAGGTACGGGCATTACGAGTTTACTGTAATGCCGTTTGGATTGACTAATGCACCCTCTGTATTCATGGATCTGATGAATAGAGTTTTCAAGGAGTATCTCGATGAATTTGTGGTGGTATTTATTGATGATATCTTGGTATACTCCAAAACCTACGAAGATCATGAAAATCACTTGCGCATTATCTTGAAGACTCTGAGGAGGCATGAATTATATGGGAAGTTTAGCAAGTGTGAATTCTGGCTTCAGGAGATTTCTTTTCTTGGCCATATTGTATCTAAAGATGGAATCTCTGTTGATCCTTCTAAGACCAAGGCAATCCAAGAATGGCCAGCACCTACGAGTATAACTGAGGTACGTAGTTTTATTGGTTTGGCAGGTTATTATCGACGTTTCGTCCAGAATTTTGCCCGATTGGCTAACCCATTAACGAAGCTCACACGTAAAGGGGTTAAATTTGTTTGGACAAAAGAGTGTGAAGAATGTTTCGAAGAACTGAAGAGAAGATTAGTCAATGCTCCTATATTGACTCTACCATCGGGGAATGATGGGTTCGTTATTTATAGTGATGCATCAAAGAAAGGACTTGGTTGTGTCCTTATGCAGAATGATAGAGTTATTGCCTATGCATCACGACAGTTGAAAATTCATGAACAAAACTATCCTACTCATGATCTCGAGTTATCAGCAGTGATCTTTTCTTTGAAAATATGGAGGCACTACCTCTATGGTGAAAAATGTGAGATTTATACTGATCACAAGAGTTTGAAGTATATTTTCTCACAAAAAGAACTCAACATGAGGCAAAGGAGATGGCTTGAATTACTCAAGGATTATGATTGTACGATACACTACCACCCAGGGAAGGCAAACAAGGTGGCAGATGCTTTGAGTAGAAAAGACCATGGAGTTTTGAACAATATGAGAATTGAAAGGGATCCAATTTTCATGGAGCTAGTGAAGATGGACATGGGAATAACCAGGGAAGGTGAAACATCAATGCTTTTTCAAATGGTTGCCAAACCATCTTTACTAGAAAGGATTAAGAGTTCTCAGACTGATGATGAAGAATTCCAAAAGAAGATTAAAGTTGTGAATGATGGGAGACTGAGAGACTTTGCGTATGAAGGTGGAATTTTGAAATTCGGGAAGAGACTTTGGGTTCCCAATATACCTGATCTAAAAAGGGAATTGCTGGATGATGCTCATAGTTCCAATTTCTCTATACACCCTGGGAGCACCAAAATGTATAGAGATTTGAAGGAACATTTTTGGTGGGACAAAATGAAGAGGGAGATTGCTGATTTTGTGTCAAGATGTATGGTTTGTCAACAAGTGAAAGCTGGAAGGCAACAGCCTGGAGGAGTCATGAAACCTCTTCCCATACCGGAGTGGAAATGGGACAATATTACGATGGACTTTGTCATGGGGCTACCAAAGACTCCTAGAAGGAACGATGCAATATGGGTTATTGTTGATCGTCTTACCAAGTCAGCACATTTTCTTTCTATAAGAGAAGATCTACCCCTGGAACGTCTAGCAAGACTATACATTAATGAAGTTGTGAGACTTCATGGAGTACCCCTATCGATTGTTTCTGATCGTGATCCCCGTTTTACTTCAAGATTTTGGAAAAGTATTCAGAAATCCCTGGATACTGAACTTCATTTGAGCACTGCTTACCACCCTCAGATAGACGGACAATCAGAACGGACTATTCAAACCTTAGAAGACATGTTGAGATCTTGCTCACTTGACTTTCAGGGTATGTGGGATCAATATTTACCTCTGGTAGAATTTTCCTATAACAATAGCTTCCATTCGAGTATTCAGATGGAACCATATGAAGAGTTATACGGAAAGAGATGTCGTACACCAACCTGTTGGGATGACGTCGGTGAAAGAAAACTTGTAGGTCTAGAACTGGTGGAGGAAACGATGGAAAAGGTAAAGGTAATCCAAAATCACATCAAAGCAGCTCAAAGTAGGCAGAAGAGCTATGCCGATAATCGAAGGAAGGATTTGGAATTTCAAGTCGGTGATCATGTTTTCCTAAAGGTATCTCTGTGGAAGGGAGTCATACGTTTTGGTAAGAAAGGTAAATTGAGTCCCAGGTACATCGGACCTTTCGAAATTCTAGAACGAATTGGGGCTGTAGCTTACCGATTGGCAATGCCGCCAAGTCTCTCCAAAGTTCACGATGTGTTCCACGTATCTCTGTTGAAAAAATACATGCCTGACCCAACGCATGTACTCACCTATGAGGAATTAGAACTGGAACCCGATCTGTCTTATTGCGAAGAGCCCGTCAGGATTCTTGATACGAGAGAACAAGTGCTGAGAAACCGGACGACGCGTCTGGTAAAAGTTTTGTGGAGAAATCATAAGATGGAAGAGGCAACGTGGGAACCCGAGGAACTTATGATGAAGAACCACCCGAGTATTTTTATGCAGTAATACCCTAGAAATTGCGAGGACGCAATTATTTGAAGGAGGGGAGAATGTAACACCCCAAGCTTCTACGGTACGTTTCCCTTCGAATAATGCGATAGCGTGTGTTGTACGCAACCTCGAGTTCTAACACACACCACAACTAATTAAACTAGCCGTTGTAAATAGTAATACCTACTTTTTGAAATCATATATATTTTATATTTCAAAATGGACTTCATTTTTGGATTCGGAATATCGAAATTATCCTAGGGTGAAATTTTGGTACTTTTCGGATAACTTTTATATTTTGATGAATAGTGAAAATTACTAAATTTTAATTAAAAACAACTTTTTTAATCAAAATAAGTAATAGTGATAAATTATGAATTTGAGTGGTTTTAAAGTATATTTAGAATATATTTTTACCATTTAATATAATGTTGGTCATTGGACATAATTTTACAATTAAACCGAACATAAACAAGTGTCAATCTTTTGGTAGTTATTATCTCTTAAAAACACGCTTTTTGTTTTGACAGCGGGAATTAATTTTAAATTAATTTCTGCCACTTCTATGATTTGAATTTAGAAAAATGGATTCCATATTTGGAATCAGGATGTTCAAATTGTGTAAATAGGTAACTTTTATTTTTAGACATTTTGAATAATTACTGCGGTAAATATTTTATTTACCATGGTTAAGGGTAAATCCGGTAAATAAGGGTTAAAAAAAATAATATTATAATAATACTAAATTACCCTAAAACGTGTCTTAACCCTATTGGTTGATACATAGTCGACCATGGGCATCTTTGGGTCTATTTTGGGACCCCATGGATCCACTTGTAAGTGATAATGACACTTTATTTTAATTAAGTCAAAATGAATACAAAAATGACACAAGCATATATCGTTTAGAACAACAATTTTTACATAGGGTTATACATGTTGGATTTTCGATTATAAATATTCATTAGAAAGATAAAAATATTTCCTACATAATGATATTTTATTTATAATTTTTAGACATTAAATAAGTTATTTTAGTTATGACACAATGATGATGCAGTAATTACTATAATAGTGAAAAATTAAAATAATTGATATTATAAATACCCAAATAAATATAATATGAAACTTTTAATGAATTAAACTAATTTTCTAGGCTAATATGATATATTAGGATTGATTTAATGGACTTTGTTTGAAGTAATAAATCTGTTATGAGTTTCACAAAAATCAACTATTGAATAGTGTCAAAATTGACATAAAAGAGTTCTTAAAACAAATATTATATTATTAATTGATATTAAATTCCTAAAAATCTAATGTTCGGCCAAGAGACTTATATTATGATAGGTTAATCATTAATGGACCACTTGGGGGTCGCTTGGATGTATATAGTAAGTTTATTAACCATAATATATAAAAATACAAAGAGACATTGTAAAAGTGAAACTAATTAACTTAGAGTTAATACTTAAAGATAAGGTTAATATAAGTACCCAAACCTGTCTAAATTCTATTGGATGAGTTGTTTTCGACCTATCCCCACCTCATCCTTTGAATAGTCAACTTTGGAGCCTTTAGAAACCGAATATAAATTTATTATAAATTAATATTTCTAGCTTTTCCAAAGGTGCCCCTCACCCCTCTTATAAAAGGGCACTCCTCCTTCTCATTTCTTCACACCTTCAAAGCCTTTTGGTTCGGCCAAACTCTGCCCAAATAATCTCCCAACATCCCTCACTACAACCTAGAGGCCTTAGTTTGATCAGAAAGCCAACCTAAGGATCCCTTTTGATCAAATCAAAAGGAAGAACCCGAAGAAGAGGTAATGATTTCACCACCCTTTTCTAAGTTCATTTCTTCTTCCACTTCTTCTTCCTTTGTTCTTACCATTCTAAAATAATAACTCCAGTATCTCACATATACTTTGATGTTATTATAAGTATGGTACAACCATATTCAGTATTCTATCCACCCTTTGAATAACATGTCACCATACGTGCGTACGTACGGCTTACCGTCTCCACGTCGTGGTGTAATTGTTATTCAATATAATATTATTTGGATGGGTATAATAATGATGTGTAACTCATGTAAATAATAAATATAACATGTTAATGATTCTGTATATATGATATACCATTCATTTATATATTATTTTAATATCAAAAGAATGATATTGTCGCTCGTGCGTACGTACGGACTACCGTCTCCACGAACGCGATGAGATTCATTCTCCATCGTATCCATTCAAGTATAATTATCATTTTATGATTTAAAAATGATGTTTAAGGACTTGATATCATTCTGGATATGAATAAGATACAACAAACATGGCTTATGTAACAAAACATATAAAAGAAAATGAGTAAGTTAACACCCGAAACGATGATAATTCTAAGATATTATTAATAAATCAATGTTAAAAGATCATATATGATATCATATTAATATATATGATTCTTGTATAATTTAATAACAATTATTTCACCATTATACAGGAGGTTAACCTACCCCAACCAAGGAAAAGTACAAGGTAAGGGTTATTTCACAATCTCTTCATTATCCGAGGTTGTTTATATGTAATAATCTACTGGGATCTCTTTATCATCCACATCCATGTTTCTTAAAAATGTATTTCAAAACATTTTTACTATTTACAAGAATATGGGTTAAAGTCATTTATACCCTTTTTTGACTTTTTATAAGAGGCTTATAAAGGAATCTTTCCGTCGTTTTCAAAACAAGGTCCTTTTTAACCTTTTCGACAGAATTGAGGTAAAAATGTTTTTTTTAACTTATACGGCGGGTGCGGTTATTTTACGCCGTTATAAAATCTTCAAAGATTTCCTTACAAGCTTATAAGAATATTTTCAAAGAAAATTTTTTATTTTATATGGATCTTAAATGATTTCAAAATAAAATGAGATACTTCTTTAAAAAGAATTTTGATTTCATCTATGTCAACATCCTTTGATGGATTTTAAGATTATTCGAAGTTGATTTATTATGATACAAAACTTCTATATTGTATTGAAGGTTTTGTGATATGTTTGACTGTGGATGTGCTATTTTTATACCATTCATAGTTTATGGTGAAATTATTGACATTTCGTATGCTAGTTTTAATACGAATGTTTATGTTATGTTTAAACCTTTTCATATGGGAATGCATTGGACTTAATAAGTGACGGGTGGAGCCCGCTATAGCTCCTCGATGCATCGGTAGGTCTCATGAGACAAACTAGTGTCTTGGAACAATGCCTTGACAAAATCTTATTTGTAGTCTTGGCACGAGGCCTTGGCTATGTGGTTATGATAGTCTGGCATTATGCATTCCAACATTATGAAAGTGGTTATTGATTTTTGCATGTGATTATTCGATTAGTAGAATATCCATGTGAATAAGTAAATGGCATTATTTCATTTTATTTATGCCATACCATGTTGAAAGTTCATGTTTGAAAGGCTTTTGTTTTAGTTATACATTGCCTTAAAAGTTTATTCTTATTTATGAAAGTTTCCGCTATATTGTTATCCTTACTGGGCATTTGAGCTCACCCCTTTTCTATGTTTTATTTTTCCCAGGATGTGAAGAAGTAAGTTATGAATGACCTGCAGGGATATTATGAGGGGATTATAGTGTGGACTGTGGAAACTTTATGTTGTTGTTGTAGTTTTTCATTTTACGATGTAATGTAAAACTTATGAATATATCTAGTGTTTCCAAGGCTACTAAACCAATCGATCTTTCGAGATTTGATCTTTCTTGTGATCATGCCAATGTTATGTAATAATGCACCGACTCTGGGTAACTGGGGTCGGGGCGTTACAAACACCCTTTAATTTTCAATCGGAATCCCCATTTAATGGTGACCATATTAAAATTAAGATTTATTGATTCTTAAATTTAAATTATAGATTATTTAATTTATGTACTAGTCCTAATGAATAATAGTAAATTATTTATGAATTTCAATTGGTATTTCATTTAACTACATCTGGACATTTACATTTGATAACAGAATGTAACAGGTAATATAAGATGAATTGACTAAATAAATCACCATTCCCAATTTATAGAGGTGAATGTACTATTTAATTTAAAAATTACATTCATGTATTCAAAATCAAATAATGATTTATTCTATGTATCCTCAGTAATATAACATAAACATGTGATTATCAGTTAATTAAGGTGGAATCATCAAAATATATTGGAAAATATTTTTTTGGTTGATGGAGACACTTTAATAAACAATCATTTGGTCTCTTTTTCTAATATAAATGTTAGTTTTATAATAGATACATCACTCAAGGAACTTATAACAGATATCATGTAGTAAAATAATGAAACCTTCGTGGACGAGCATAATGCATGGCATATTTATCTTTAAGGTTCCCATAATGATGAATGATCAATGATTCCTTGCCATACTGGTCCAAGGATAAGGTAAAACCAATAATAGTAAAAATCAACACCAAATATCATGTGTGTCACCCAATGATGATATTAGTCTAATAGTAAAAGGAATAATATAGAACAAAAAATCTCTTCCTAGACAATTTAGATTTTTTTCCCATACCTGGGTTAGCAACTCTCATGCATAATCTTGTTACCAAATTCTGACACATCTTAATCTTCTATCTACCAACCCAGATAGTATGAAAAATGAAAATAAATCCTCTTATACTCATTTGAAACATCCTTGGTCTAGTTCACTCAAAAGTAACCAAACCCATTTGGTCACATGGCCCCAAATTCACATCCCCACGAACCATAGGCTACCAACTTGAAACAAATGTATAAGGTGGTATATTGGGGAGACTATACCCTCATGGTTAGGGTAGCATAGTGATTATACTAAATGAATAAATAGAAGAAGAATGATAATGAAAAATATTGAAGCAAAAGTAAATAATCTAGATAGCAATAATAATCAATCTTGAGAAGCATTATATACAAAATGATTAGTATGTCATTATACTACTAAAGAAATAAACTTACACAGTAGTAGGAATCTAGTATAATACATGTATAAAAAATATAAAATAAAAAAAGTTTTTCTCTAATAAAATAATAAGCCAAGGCTAGATCCCATGCTCCTAAGCTCCCATTCTATGAATAAATCAAGCATTCAAGACCAGGCAATTTACATTATCCCTACCTATATACATGAATTCTTTATAGGTACCAAATGGCATCCTGAACATGGTGTGAGATATACTCATTATTCCACCACTAATGGTGTCTATAGAAAATCCATCCTATGTATCAAAATTGTAATTTTGTGTAGGTAAATAGGTAAATATGTAATAGGAATGATAGATATAAACAAATCCATGAAAAGAGGCTCTAATTATGAGTAGGTTATACCTGAAAAATATTAGTACATAAAAGTAAAGTGTGCAAGTATATTCAATATTTGGAATACATTGAATATGGAAAAAGTATCAGACCACATGGGATAGGTCCCAAGGATATAGACAAGGTTGACCTCCTCGAGTCCAAGTAATTTAAAATAGTATTAATCCAACATAGTCTAGGTTCCTGGGGATAAAGGCATAGGTTCCCTAATATCAAAATATATATGTCTATACAGAGGTTGTAGGTGCCATATCTAAATCCCCTTTATCAATGCCATGCCGTAATAATAGTCAGTGTCATACAATAATAATGATCAGTGTCATGATGATAAGAAACATTAATGAAATACTAAATTAATCAAAATAAAAAATGTTATAAAATCCATGTCTAGGTTAGTGTCCATATTCAAGTATAATTATCCTTTTATTAACTTGTTTGATTTATTTAAGGCGTCCACAACTAGGTGGAAATTTTACATGCCCAAATGGATGGTTCTTAGCTTTGGAAGATAGATGAACCAACCTTTGATGTGGTTTGGGTTGATTTTTAAGACCTTCAACCATGTCAAGGTTCTATTTAGGAAACACATTAAGTATCAATCAGTTAATTTAATACATTGATTGATTTTTAGGAGAAATATTGAATGGTCTGACATGCATCACATTGGAGATAATTTAATAAATAAAAAACATTAGGAAAAAGGTATAGACCACTTACCTTATAGAGGATGAGGATAACTCATCCACTATTGGATTTTGATTCGGACTAGAATAAGCTAAAATAGATAAATAGAAAAATTCCCTGAAAATAGCGCATATTATCTTTTTGAAAAATAGTGCAAATGATAGTGCGATAAAACTAGAAAAATAAGGTAATGGATCAAATATATTACTAAGAGGAATACGATGAAATATATAGTGGTCTAATTAGATTCCTAACAAGGATGATAGACCAATTACAAGTTTGAAGCTGAAGCGAATCTTTAATGGGGGGTGAGGAACTTTGTGTGGTGAAAGAAGAGAAAGGACGGTGAGAAATAAAAAAGAAATGATGGAAAATTTTAAATTCACCCCTCTTTAAGAGGTCACATAGTTTGGATACACAGTTGGCCAAATTGTTTTCCAACTATACAACAAATACTACCCAAAGGTACCCATCACACAGGTTAGTCACATGGTAAGATTAATTGTTCCCAACCTATGAAAAACACCTCTACAATGAGTCTTACATCACTAACATAGTTGTGCTACAACAACCCTCTATTTTTATACATTAACATTACATAAATTTTTTAGAATAATTAAAACATTAAACAAACAGATGCCTAAAGACCATATTAGTCTAGTACCTTTGGAAACATGGAATCATAAACACTAGTACATAAGCGATCTATATTATCTACCACTTTTTTCTTTATGACTAGCACCCTTCTTAGACGCATCATACTTAATATAAATATTCATAAACTAGGGAAGGAAACATAAAAAGGGGTGAGCTCAGATTCTTATTAAGCGTAAACAAGGGATACATGTAAGCATAAACATGAGCATAAGGGTATGATAATGTGATCATAACATTATAAGATCAAACCATGAAAATAAAAGATCATAAACATGAATAATGGAATAAAGATTGGTATTTTATAAGGCATGCATTATAAGGAGATAAAGAACATAAGCCATGAAATCATATCATAGGAATTAGATATGTAATTTTAGAATACATAAACATGTGATATCATTTCCTATAAGTCAATACTCATTGCTAGAACATATCAAGGATCTTCATTGGAACTGAACCTATTGTGTGGGACACACCACCATTCCTTATTGTAGTCCTTTCTTGAAAGCTATTTGGTTTTCCCATGTTCCCATAGTGGATCAGGTTTCCCCATCTTCCAACTTCATGGTGACTACACCTACTGGTAGGGACACACCACCATCCCAAATCATAGTCATTTCCTTGTAAGGGATTGGGTTTCCCTATTATCCAATAGTGGACCAAGCCCATCGACTTGATTCACATCATTATCTCATGAGATATAAATATTTACCCAATGCATTGGATGGAGATATTGGTCCCACCCATCCCATAATAAAATTATTTATACATGTTCCACTAGATAATAAAACATTCATCATATCATTACCCATAAAAATAAATGGGTCTTATAAACATCCTATCATAATCCCATGAAATAAAATAGGTGTCATAAACATGTAATTATATCTTAACCTATGGAAAAATATAGGTTTCATAATCATTTCATCAAATCCTAACCCATGAAAATAAGTGGTTTTCACAAGCTTAAAACCAATAGAAGATGAAAGGGTTTCATAAACATCATTTCATTAAAACATAAACCATTCATAGAAAGATTATGAACAGAACCTTTGAATAATTTCTCAAAAGTGAACAAGTAACATCAATGGATGTCATCTTAGATGAAAAATAATTTTTAAATATCTTTTAAAAACATTTCTTCGAGGAAAATATCCTTTATTATTTGAAAAGGATTATTTAAAACATAAAACCTTTTGAAAACAATTTTCTTAAAAATAAACTTAAAAACCTATAAATAATGTTTTTAAAACCTTTTTGGAAACCTTTTTCATTAAAAACAAAAAAATAGAGCTTGAAAATTATTTAGAAATCATTTTCCTTGAAAACTTATAAAGGAAGCTTGAAAATGTTTTTAAAACCATTTATTTGAAAATATTTTTGAAAACTTATAAATAAATATTAAAAATGTTTTGAAAAGATTTTTATATTAAAACATATAAAATAATCTTTAAAACGTTTTTAAACCCTTTTTTTCTTGAAAACATAAAATATCATTGAAAACATTTTAAAAACCTTTTTTCCATGAAAACTTATAAAATAATCTTAAAAAAATTTGGCACCATTTTTCTTGAAAATATATTAAAAAAATTAATATAAGTAATATTAGGAAAAACTTCTATTAAAAAAATAAATTTTTAATCTTGTAAATGAAGCTTCAATGGAATTATGTTCATGATGGTGGGTAAATTTGTACATGTCAAACATTCCTTTTACACTGTAAAAAGTTTAAAAAAGAGCCTCAACCAGAAAATAAAAATAATATTCCTTATTAAATACCCTTTTAAAGTTAAAACATGGGTAAAAATTATTTTAAAGATCATAGTATAATATTATAATATTTTTGTAAACCTTTTAGAAAACATGGTTTTGAAGGAAGATAGATTTTTTGCTGAATAGATAGGTGAAGTCAGAATTTTGTAAAAACACTTTATTAGTTATCTTAAATACCAAAGAGTGGAAACATGGTACTAATACATTAAGATATCTTTAATAAATATATTATAATAAATATCAGGAATTTTCTTGATATATGGATCATAATATTTCTTCAATGGAATCATAATCATAAATAATCCTGATAAATGATGGGATTGTTTCAATAAACTCTTACCATATGGTAACTTGGAATCATACTCTCCATGTAAGAAAATAAAATTACATGAATAATAAAATATCAAAAAAATAATTATATTCATGATATAACATTTCAAATACACCTCAAAAAAAATGTAAGTGCATAACAAAACATATGTCTCAAAAAAGGAAAATTGAGACAAAACTATCTTATCGATTTGGTAAATTTTGATACTTAAACCCCATGAGATAAATATCATAAAATTGATATATAAATAACTATAAATTTAATTATAATAGGAATATAATACATTAATTTTCATTATATACACCACACAAAATAACTAAGTGGTGATAAGGCATGTATTTCACGGATATAAAAAGTGAGATGAAATCCCCTTACCTTGTATCTTGACTCTCGTCGTACTCATTCCAACCTCTTATATAATAAAATTAAGTTCATTATACATATTTTATAGAACTATATTATTATATATAATACAATATATGGTTTTATTATGACTTTATATTATCCTCTTGTTAACAATTTCATGTTTAGGTTACGCTTCAAGTAATATTCACTATGTTTTTTTCTTATGTCTTAATTTGTAATATTTTTTGTCCATATACATATATCATGATTTTTATACTATAAAAATTGATATAAATATAATTTATATTCATTATATTTGTATTATAATAATCTATATAATATAGAAGCATGAAATGGAATACATCGTTCATGGAGATGGTAGGTCAGACGTATGCATGAACGTTGTTTCTGTTATACTATCGTATTAAAAGAAAGAAGGGAAATAAAATTTATCTATATATGTATATAATAACATTATATTATAATTATTATTTCATATTTATCATATAATTTCACTAAACACATCCTGAATACATTCCATGTAGTGTGTGAACTAATCACATCATTTTGAGTGGGCGGTAGTCCACGCCTCCTCAAACAAAATTATCATATTTACACAAGATGGAAAGAAAACAGTTATGTTATAAATAAATAAAAGAAGAATAAATAAATTATAAATATCATATATATCATATATAAATATATTTTCCATCATAGTTTCAATTATGAGAGGTTTTAAATGAAAAATAAACAATCATCATTTTGTGAGGCAATAGTTCACCATACATGTAAACAGTATGTTTGTTAACCATTAGATTGAAGTGTGTGAAAGTTTAGGTAAGAAACATAGCATAAAAACATCCTCGTATATTAAGGATAATTGTTTTTATAAAATAATGGAATAATGAGATTTTATGGAGTGGATAATGGAAAATAAAAGAAAGGATCTTGAGGAGGGATTTAACCTCTTCTTTGGGTAACTCCTTTTGGTTTTCACCAAAGGGCTTACTTGGATTGATTTATTCCCAAAGGTATTATTCAAGGAGTAAAGGAGTTATTTTGGGAAGTGTATTGGGAAGATATTGTCTTATTATAATAGGTTTTATATTTGTGAAGAAGAGGGAGAGGTGATGTCCTTTTATAGGGAGGGGAACATTTTTACCTAAAAAATAATCCAAAACCAAAAAAACAATAAATAATGGAAGTTTTATGGCCTATATATGTGCATAAAATAGATTTTTAAAAATTTTATAGGTCATTTAGGTCCTTCAGTTTAAGTTTCAGTCCCTTATTAATCTTAATTTTACCGTAATCAATATAATTAATTTTAATTACATTCACTGTTTTTTTGGTAAAAAACAAATTTGACCTAATTAGACATTATAAAATATTATAGTTCCAAATATGAAATAAATTTTTCCAAATTACAATCACATAAGTTTAAAAATTAATTTAAATTTAATCTCATATATGGGACAACAAAGCGGGTTTTTAAAGTAAAAACCTCCAAAAGTTTGATATGTTTTTATTGTCAATTTCAAAGTGATATTGAGTCCAATAAAATAAATTAGATTAATTTATAAAAATATAATCTAATTAAACTTTAAAAAAAATTAAAATATAATTTAACCTTATAAATAAATTAAATGAAAAATCATTTTTGAATTAAATTTCAGTATTTTTCACTATTCATTGAAAAAATGAAACTTCACAAGAAAATAACAAAAAATTATTCTAACAGAATTTTTATGTTTCAATTTCAAATATTAAGTTTATTTCAACATATATATATCATAAAAGTTCCAAAAATTTGATTTAAAATAGGTTCTCTATTAAAAGGCATTGAAAATGCCTTAACAAAAATATAGTATTTTACGCATAAAATTGGGTTGTTTTTATCTTAAGCCTATAAAATATATTGGATGAATAAAAAATATTTTATTGAATATAATATATATATATATATATATCACATTAATATCACTCACTAATTGTAATTAATTTAATTTATTAAGGTAAAACAGCTTTGTGGGAATAAAAATAATATTTTCCTTTATATTAAATTAGTTTTCATATTCATTTATAATTAATCTGTAACCAATTAATTCATTTTATATTTTTTTAAATCATATATTTTCATATGTTAATTAACAATTTTAGTAAATACTAATTTAATGTCTATTTTGTATTAAATAATTTATCATTATCATTATTCGGTCTTGCGTATTACACAGGCCATCAGGGAAAGTCATTGTTGCATGTAACGCAAGCTATCATCGGTGTTACATATAGATAAAGATAAAATTTATGTTTTTTATCATTCAATATTAACTTGTTTTTTCATATAACACAATCCAAACATAGTTATTTTATAAAACAAACTATTTTCAGTGCTGTGTGAAATGAAAAATATCAAAAAGATTAAATTAATTAGAAAAAAACACAAAATCTTGGGGTGTTACATTCCACCCCCCTTAAAATTAATCTATACCTTGAAATTATCCTGGGTTATCAAAGGTCTAATACTTTAATTTTCATTCATTGAAACATAAATCATAAAAATTAATACTAAAAATTACCTTAAAAAGGGAAAGTTGGAACCATAACGGTTGCCCAAAATAACTTAAAACTAGGTTTCCACATAGGAGACCATAGGTTGGGAGTGAAGATTATACATGGAGGAAAAGTGTAAATATTTATAAAGAGTGGTTGAGGTCATCAATTATAAACAAATAAATGATCAGAGAAAAGTTGAGGGTCTCAAATTCATAAATCTGTGATTATTTAAAAGTCCATCAGTTCAAAAAATATTAAGTTATTAGGATGAAATTTTTTTTATCATTATCCTATATTTGAGTAATTATTTTATTGACCAAGAATATAAGAAAATATACTTACTTTTTATATTTTTATAAACAAATTTTTCTTCTTTTTTTTTCTTTTATATAATTCTAATTCATCCATTACTTAAAGAAATGGATGTCTAGAAATTAACATTGATTCCTGATGCACTAAAATACACTTTTAACATATCTTAAGTCCCATAAAATAATGAAAATTATAACTATTTGTCTCTATTTATTCATTAAAATCAATATGTTAAATATATTAATCTATAAATATAAAAAGTAACACTATTGTTTCATCATAAATACTTATTCATCAAAAATTATTATACATTAACTAGGACATTGCGTAGGCCAGTGGTAAGCATAAAACCCTTATAATCTTTTGGTTATGGGTTCAAGACCCGTGGGCTTTCCAGACTTTATTGGATGTCACCTGATATACGTGATTTCATTTTCTAAAATAGCACTAACATAACATAAAAAATAAATATGATGTGCATCATTAAAATAGGTTTAATCACTAAATATCCTTTTAACTAAGGTTTCAATACAATATCAATAAATAAATACTTCCTCTAAAGTTTAACTTAAACTTTTCATGAATTTTTAACCTTATAACCCTTATAAAAGATGAAAATCCAAAATTTTAGAAAGAAATTCATGAAATCAATTTAACATTGATTCCCAAGATATCACAAACCACCACTTGGTTGTCACATTCCAAACATGTGAATACCCTCATCAAATATTCCCTTGAAACATGGTTATAAAATGAATTACCATAAATACTTTTGTAAAACATGAATGCTTACTTATTACAATGATTAATAGATACATTCTATAAATACAAGAAGTTTTAAACTTCATCATTAATGAATAGACCACTTTTTCAATAATCAGTTCTATGGTAATTTGTACCTTCTAATTTACTTATTCAAATCCAATATATCTTTATCCAAACATCACTATCTTAATTTTTGGAATTAATTAAATTTTACCTTCCCCTAATCAAAATATATCTTTTCTATGTCTTCATCACCATTCAAAATGTACTTTTCAATTATTAATGAAAACTTAAACTTAAAATACCTATATATTTCATGATTCAAATAACATAATCTTTAAATTCCAAAACAGAAATACTTCATTCATCCAAATTTATTCTTAAACCATTACTCTAGGTTCATCAACTTATTCCTTAATAAATATTTCTTATAATATGAATCATGTTTTAAGGTTCCTCAACATTAATATATTCATTATTCTTATGATTAATGTAAACAATACTGGAAGAACATCACATACCTTTCACATGTCATTTTTGGTGTCTTTGTCTTCAGAAGTATAACCAATACTCATACCACCCTACTTATTATCTTTATGATATTTGAACTTGGGAAATAGATTTAAATAATGCATATACTTTCCACATCTGAAACATTCAATGTTAACTATTTTCCTTTAAGTTATCTCTATTGACTAAAAACAGAAAGCATGAAGTGAGAAACACATATCATATAACAAAACCACATAATCATTAAAAATAATTACTTATAATATTTTTAAATAAAAACACATATTTATTTAATATATGAAACCATAGGTTTATCCTAGTTTATTCATATTCATCCTTTTTTAAATCCTTCATGATGGTTCATAAAAATCTTGTGAATTCCCAAGGAATATCTCTCGGTAGTGTCTAACCATGTGTGTAGAAATTCCAATTATCATATACTAGGTTACATAGATTGAGGCCTGACATACCTTGTTAGAGTTGTTTCCCATTGGTACATATGTTATATAGAAACATCCACTTATAGTATCCAGATAGGTATGTATTTCTATGAATTCACTCTATCTATCCTTTACCAAAATTCTAGGATATTTTCCTAAATATTAAATCATCCTTATAATTATTATTAGATACATACCTAGATATATCCTTATAAATATACTTAGGGATATCAATAAATTTTTCTTATCCTAATTTCAAAAGGTTAACTAAACCTTTGCTCTGATACCAAATATAGTGGTCTGGAATTATTTCCAGTGGACTATAATTTATACCTATCAAATCCCTTTACAGGTGGCTACACCTCCTGAGTAGGTCACACCGACATCCCTAGTGGAATCCCTTTCCTCCAAAATCCATTGGGTGGAGAGACATGCTTCGTCCAACACTCACAAGTGGGAGTTCCCAAAGATTGGATAAATTTATTTTCTCTGATACTAACTATAACAACCTTCTCTTTGCATACATTAACATTACATTAATTTTGTGGAATACTTAAAACATTAAACAAACAGACACCCAAATATTGTATTAGTATAGTGACATTTGAAACATGGAAGCATAAACACTGGTAAATATGCAAGCTACATTATCTCCCACTGGGTTATGTATGACAAAAACCATTCATAGACACATCATACCTAATACATATCATCATAACTGATGGAAGGAAATATAAAAATGGGTGATATCAGATGCATAGTAAGGGTAAATAAGGGATACATGTAAGCATAAACATGAGCATTGGGGTATGATAATGTGATCATAACATTATAATATCATACTCTACATGTTAAAGATCATAAACATAAATAATGGAATAAATATTGGTAGTTCATAAGACATGAATCATGAGTAAATAAAAAACATAAGCCACGAAATCATATCATATGAATAGGATATGAAATTGTTTCATACATAGACATGTGATATCATTCCCTATAAGTCAAGAATCATTGCAAGAACTTATCAAGGAACTTAATGGGAACCACACATAATAGGCAGGACACACCACCATCCCATGTCATAGTCCTTTTCATGTAAGGTATTGGGTTTCCCCATCTTCCCATAGTGGATCGGGTTTCCCCATCTTCCAACTTCGTGGTGATTATACATACTAGGAAGGACACATCACCATCCCCATTATTAGTGTTTTCTTAGTGAGGGATCGGGTTTCCCCATCTTACCATAGTGGATCAAGCCAATTGACTTGATTTACATCATTATCTAAGGAGATATAAATCCTTACCCAATGCATTGCAATAATATATAGGCCCCACCCATCTCATAATAAAATCATTCATACATGTGCCACTAGATAATAAAAATTTCATCATATCGTGACCTATAAAAAGAAATGGGTTTTATAAAAATCTTATATTAATCCCATAAAATTAAATGGTTTCATAAATATGTAATTATATATTAACCTATGGAAAAAGATAGGTTTCAAAAACATTTCATCAAAGCCTAACCTATAAAAAGAAGTGACTTTCACAAGCATAAAAATCATGGAAGAGGAATAGGTTTCATAAACATCATTCCATAAAAACATAAACCATTCAAAGGAAGAATATAAATGGAACATTTTAATCATTTCTTAGAAGGGCATGAGTAACATCAATATATTTCATCTTAGATGGAAAATAATTTTTAAATAACTATTGAAAATATTTCTTGAATAAAATATCTTTTCTTCTTAAAAAAAGGTTCTTTAAAACATAAAACACTTTAAAATTCAATTTATTGAAAATAAAATTGAAAACTTATAAATAATTTTTTGAAAACCTTTTTGAAACCTTTTTCTTTTAAAACACAAAAATAGATCTTGAAAATGTTTTGAAAACCATTTTCCATGAAAACTTATAAAATAATCATGAAATAATTTTAAAAACCATTTCTTTGAAAAAACATTGAAAACATATAACTAAATATTGAAAACTTTTTTGAAAACTATTTTACTTTAAAACATATGAAATATTCTTGAAAAAATTTTGAAAACCATTTTTCCCTTGAAAAATTAAAATAATATTGAAAAACAATTTCCTTTAAAAACTTATAAAATAAGCTTAAAAAAATTTTGAAAACATTTTTCTTGAAACCTAAATAAATAATTTATAGAATATTAAGACACCATTTTATTTTAAAAAAATTGAAATATTTCAAACTAATCTTCAATGGAATTACGGTCATGATGGCAGGTAAATCTGTAAATATTGAACATTCCTTTTTCACCATAAAATGTTTAAGAAAGTTCCTCAATCTGAAAATGATAAGAAGATTAATTTTTAAAACACATTTTTTTAAAAGGTAATACATGGGTAAAAATTTATTTTAAATATCTTATGATAATATTATAATATTATTAGACACTTTTAAGAAAATGTGGTTTTGAAGGAACACAAATTTCCGACCGAAGAGAGAGGTAAAGTCAAACTTTTATAAAAACATTTTATTAGTTATCTTAAATACCAAAGAGTGGAAAAATGATATAATACATGAATATATCTTGAATAAATATAGGAGAATAAATATCATTAATGTTCTTGAAAGATTTATTATAATAATTCATCAATTGAAGCATAATCATAAACAATTTTGATAAATGGTGGGATTATTTCAATAAACTTTTACCACATGGTAACTTGGGATTATACTCTCCATGTGAGAAAATTAAATTAACATAATCATAAAAAATCATAATAATAATTTTATTCATGATATAAAATGTCAAATATACCTTGAAAAGAAATAGGTGCGTAAAAAACATATGTCTCAAAGAAAGAAAATTGAGACAAAACTATCTTACCGATTTGGTAAATTTTGAAAATTAAACACCATGAGAGAAAGATAATAAAAGGGATATGTAAATACCCATAAATCTAATTATAATATATATATAATACATTAATTTGTAGTATATAAACCACACAAAATAAGTTATTGGTGAATAAGTCATGTATCTCATGAAAATAAAAAGTGAGATAAAATACCCTTACCTTGTATCTTGACTCTCATCATACTCATTCAAACCTCCGGTATAATAAATTTAAGTTTATTATAAATATTTTACAGAACCATATTATTATATATATTACCATATATTGTTTTATTATGACTTTATATCACCCTATTTTTAACAATTTCATGATAAAGTTACATTTTGGGTAATATTCGCTTTGTTTTTTACTTGTTTCTTAATTTGTTATATCTTTGGTCCTTATACATATATCATGATTTACATAATGTAAAACGTGATATAAATATAATTTATATTAATTATATTTGTGTTTTAATAATCTATAAAATAAATAATTATGAAATAAAATACACTGTTCATAGAGACGGTAGGTCATACGTATTCATGAATGTTGTTTCTGTTTTATTATCATATTAAAAGAAAGAAATAAATTGAAGTATATGTATATATGTATATAATATCATTAAATTATAATTATTATGTCATATATATCATATAATTTTACTAAACACTTCCTTAATATATTCCATGTAGTGTGTGAATGAATCACATCGCTTTGAGGGGGCGGTAGTCCACACTTCATCAAACGAAATTATCGTATTGACAGAAGATGGAAAGAATAAAGGTATGTTATAAATAAAAATTAAATAAGAATAAATAAATTATAAATATAATATATATTATATATAAATATATTTATCATCATAATTTCCACCATGATAGGTGGTAATCTTAGAAATGAGAAATCATCGTTTCGTGAGCTGGTAGTTCACAATACACATAAACAGTATGTTTGTAACCCATTAGTTGGAAGTGTTTGTAAGTGTGGGTAAAACCCTTATAATAAAAAATCATATTTTATTTATTATAATTGTGTTGTTATACAAATATGGAATAATAATATTTATGGAGTGTACAATAGAAAATAAAAGAAAGGAGTTTGAAGAGGGATGTTACCTCTTCTTTGGGTAACTCTTTTTGGTTTTCACCTAGGGGATTCATTGCACTTATTTATTCCCAAAGAGATTATTCAAGGAGTAAGGTTTGTATTTTGGGAATTTTATTTTTTATATATTGGATTATCCTAAGAAGTTTTAGAGGTGTGAAAAATATATAGAGATGGTGACCTTTTATGGGGAAAGGAGAGGACGCACATGGAATTTTGAAAACAAGTTATGTGTACCCATGATTTTACCTAACAAAAGTCATCCCAAATTAAAAAAACTCAATAATGAAAGTTTTAAGTATTATATAATTCTATAAAATTGGTTTTTTACAAGTGTATATGTAATTTAGGCCCTTAATTTTAAGGTTTATCCCCTTTTTGAGCTTAACTTTTTCATAACTGATGTAATTAATTTTAATTACTTTCACTAATATTTTTAAAAAATTAATTAATTTTACCTTATTATACATTATAAATTATTCTGATTTAAAATATTTAATCCATTTTTTCAAATTAAAATCTTATAATTAGTATGAACTAATTGAAATTTAACCCCGTAGACAGCATGACAAAGTAGGTTTTTAAAGTAAAAACCTCTAAAAGTTTGCTATGTTTTTATAGTCAATTTCAAATTAAAATCGAGTCTAATGACCTAAATTGGATTAATTTATAAAAATATTATATAATTAAACATTAAATATAATTTAAAATATAATTTTACCTTCTAAATAAATTGGATGAAAAAGCAGTTTTGAATTAAATTTTAGTATTTTCACTATTCATTAAAAAATGAAACTTTAGAGAAAAATACCAAAAAATTACCCTAACATAATTTTTATGTTTCTATTTAAAATTTGAAGTATATTTAGACAAATATAATCCATAAATGTTTCAAAAATTGGATTTAAAATATGTTCTTCTTTAAAAGTTGGTAAAAATGCCTTAATAAAAATATAGTATTTTATACATAAAATTTGGTTTATTTTTATCTTAAGCTTAAAAAATATATTAAATTAATATCAAAAATATTTTTAATATAATATATATATATATAATTAATATCACTCACTATTGTAATTAATGTAATTTATTAGGGTAAAACAGCTTTATGGGCATAAAAATAATAATATTTTCCTTTATATTCAATAGATTTTCATATTAATTTATAATTAATTTTTAACCAATGAATTAAGTTTATATTTTTGTAAACCATATATTTTTTTAAGTTATTTAATCCTTTTAATAACTACTAATTTAACAGTTAGTTTATATTAAATAATATTTTAATAATATATTATTATCATTATTTGGTCTTATGTGTTACACAAGACCTTGAGGAAAACCATTATTGCGTGTAACTCAATCTATCCTCAGTGTTCTATATAGAGAAAGTTAAAATTTATGTTTCATATAATTCAAGATTAACTAGGTTAATCCAAACATAGTGATTTTATAAAATAAACTATTTTCAGTGTTGTGTGAAATGAAAAATATCAAAAAGATTAAATCAATTCAAAAAATAATAATCACAAAATATCAAGGTGTTACACATGCATCACGGGATACATGGTTAGGAAAAATCATTATACCCCTTTTGTGCACTATATCACCCCACACATTTTAAACAAATGATGTGTACTAAGTTGTACTATTTATACTAACCATTTTTTAAACTTATTTTCTCCAAAAATCGGGGCTCTAGGCTTTGAACAATCATTGTACATCATCAAAACCTCTATGACCTCCTTAGGAATTACCAAAAGGAAAAAACTAAATAATTAAACTTTAATCTAAATGGTTTTGTACCTCATATAAAATTCAGTATCTTACGCTTCATGTGATTCATATAAGAGGTTTAAGGGATGTAATTAAAAGTAAAGTATGGACTTGGTAAAAATATCAAAGGCACTTTGGTTGGGAGATCTAAATAGTATCATAACAAAGAACTAATTAATAATTAAAATATATAGTTGATTTAATCCTAAACTCATATTTCTATATACACATCAAATTCATGATATTAGTAAAATAATTAATTACACCTTTATTGGCATGGATAGATTAATTATGAGTTATATAAGTCTTGCAAGTCTTACATTATTCCTTTTGAAACATGATTCAAAAATAACATCATTGACACTTAACATTATACCAATTAAAATCCCAATGGATATCATACAAGTTATAAGATGAAATTAATCCATTATGTCATAATTAATCTATCTAGATGAAAAAAAAAATTAACTCCAAGTTAAGAAACAAAATTTCATTAAGAAAAAAACAAATTACATATAATTTAATTATCCTAAAGTCTACTAACTATACTGTTGAGTCAAAATTTCTCCTTTGACTTCTATATCATGTTTTGGAAATCACAAATGTCTTTTATCTTGCTAATCGTATCGTAATGACTCTGCTAATCGTATCGTACTGACTCTGCCAATCGTATCTTACTGACTCTGTCAATCGTATCATACTGACTTTGTCAATCATTTCATACTGACTCTTTCAATCGTATCATACTGACTTTGTCAATCATATCGTACTGACTCTATCAATCTTACTCACTTTTTTGTATCTTACTTTGTATCATATCAAAACATTACATTTAGTAATACTTATAATACTCATACTTTCATTACTTTATTGTTTTGGTACTTAGTCAAAAACACATGTTTCATATTAATCGTACTCTTTTTTATCATCTTCATATGTCTTTTGTTTTAACCAATACGATGTCGTTTAGTTAGTTACAAACTAATCAAAATGATGTTGTACTTTCTGTTTAAATATGACCATTATAATGCTAGGTGTCCAAATCCCTCCGAGTTTTTTAGAGAAATATGACTGTTGGAGGAAATGTGACTGTTGGAACCTGAGGCCTATAAATATGAGATCATTTGAAGCCGATAAAATAACAACACGCTAAGATAAATGTGATATTTTGCTTCTATCAAGATCTGGAGAGAGACGTTGTGACTTCTCTCATGCTTTGTGCCTTGTGCGAACGATCTTCGTATCGAGGGATTTCAAGGGATTGAAAGACAGAGGTGATGATTACCTACAAAATCGAGGGCTGTCGAGGATAGGCAGACAGACGTTCCGATCATCGTATCGAGGGCTATCGGGGATAGGCAGACAGACGTTCTGATCATCGTATCGAGGGCTGTCGGGGATAGGCAGATAGACAAACCGATCATCATATCGAGGGCTTACCAAGGTGGTGGTAAGATGGACCTCTTATCCTAGGTGAAAGGATAACCCTTCTCTTTATGTCAAAATAATTGTAATACTTTTACATTTTCACTACTGTTTGTATTAGAAAGGAATTTGTATTGTTTCCTTCATAACACTTTTAATTGAAATTGCTTCAATTACGATTATTCTATTACATATTGTATTAATATATTCTATACTCTTTATGGTAGAATCCCTCACACTTGTATTATTCTGATTATTGTATTCATCTTGAATACAATTACTTTACTTTTATAATAGTATTAAATTACATCATACCTTTATATTTAATACAATTGTGGTTGTTTGAATTTTATTAGTTTAAGATCTTTTAAACTAATCTATTAAGTGTTTAAACACAAAGTTTTTCTTAAAAATACAATTCACCCCCCTCTTATATTGTTCCATCTAATATACATATACATTTTCATATTCGATCCAACAATTGGTATCTGAGGGGGTTTCCACTGTTTTATATTACTTATTCTATTTCTTTCAAACTTTAATTTTAAACTCAAACTACACTAAAGTGTGGAGTGGAAAATATTTTGTTTTATTAGATGGCAGAAATAAATATTGGGTCAATTGACAACCTAAATCCTTCTATACCACCTATCTTTGATGGTAATTATTATGAGTACTGGAGAGATCAAATGAAGATTTTTGTCATCAATACTGGTGTAGACAATTTTATTATTCTTAATGGAGGTTACAAAATTCCTGATAAAGAAGTTAGTACTTTCACTAACCAAGAGAAGCAAGAATATCAACTGAATTACAAGGTATGCAATACTTTATTATGATCTATGACTAGGAATATATACAGACAGATATCTTCTTGTAAAGCATCCAACTGTATTTGGAATAAATTATAAGTGACACATTTTGGTACATCCAAGCTTATAGAAACAAGAAGAGCAATGCTTCAAGCTTAGTATCATGGATTTGTTTTTCCTTATGGAGAGCCAGTATGTAAAGTGAAACAAAGATTTATGAAAATTGTCAACAGTTTACAATCTATGGGAGAAAAAGTTCTTGATGATAAAGCTCTTGTAGATAAGATTATTGATATAATGCCAAATGAATGGGAGTCAAAAAGGACAGCTATTGATGAAAATAGAAAATTTTCCCAGATTACTCTTGATGAACTATTTGGAACTCTTTTACAGCATGAGACAAGAATGAAGAGAGATGCTTATTTCAATAAGAAGAATAATGGAAATGGTAGCGTATCCTTTACATCTAAAGCTAAAACACCTGAAGGTTAACAAGATCCAAAGCCAAGAAATTTGTTATATCAGAATCAAGTGACAGTAATCACTCAGATAATGAGTTAGCCAATCTTGCTTGAAGGATGAACAAGATTTTTGGAAATAAAGACTTCCAATACAGATTCAAAAAGGAATATAGGAAGGATAAGAAAGATTCAGAGGTAACTTTTTATGAATGTAAGAAAGTAGGATACATAAGGCCTGATTGTCTTTTACTGAAGAGAAAAGACAGAAAGGAGAAACATTCTGAAGGAAATAAGAAAAATTATTATAAGACAAAGAAAGTCTTGAAGGCAAATGATACTTGGAGTGCAAGTGGTAGTGATTCATCAGATAATTCTTCAGAATATGAGTCCTCGAGATAAAGGAATATTGGACTTATAGCCATATTACCAATTGAAGATCATTGTCTCATGGCTAAGGTACATAATGCTGAAGCTATTACAAATGTCTCTTTAAATGAAAATTATACTAATAATAAATATTATGAATCTTCAAATGATGAATCTTCATCATCAAAAGATGATATTTTACCTTCTTTTGAAGAAGTATCTAGATTTTTTAAATTACTTGAAAATGAAAATTCTAAACATAAGAAAAATCTTGATAAAGAAAACTCTAGAATTCCAGTTTTAACTAAAGAAGTATCGGATCTTTCTAATGATCTTGATATGAAAACTTTTGATTTTGAAAGTATTTTAAAAACCCTTGAGTCAAATCTGATAAGGATAAACTTTCTAAGGATCTAGAAAATGTGATTTCTAAGAAAAATGTTTTAGAGCCTAACTCTAGTTTAAAACCAAATGTTTTGGAAGATAAAAACATAGTTTTAAAACTAAAGTCATATATTTTCTCTTTAAAGAAATGTTTGTCAAACATTACTCGTGGCAAGGAAAATTTTGACAAAATGTATTCCCAAATCCGGCCTTTGAGAAATCATTCTGGACATGGTTATACTCATTCCAAACTTGTTTTTAGTAATAACTAATTTGTTCCACAAAAAACCCCTTTTTGTTCTAAGTGCCAATGTGGTGGACACTGGAAAAGAGAGTGTTATCTTAATAAAACTCAATATTTAGGATTTCATAAAGCTCATTTTGTAAAAAAAATGTGCATTTCTAAAATTCTGTTATCTAACCATTCTGGGTCCAAACAAGTTTGTATTTCGAAAAACTAATTGTTTCTTTTTCTGGAAAATGAGAAGTGTACCAACAAGAATATTTGGTACATGGATAGTGGTTGTTCTCGACACATGAATGGAAAAAAATATTTCTTTGAAAATATTATCAAAACAAAATGTGGAAAATTTACCTTCGGAGATAATTCTCAAGGAAAGATTGTTGGTATATGTAATATTGTTTTTCTCGGAAAAGTTCTTATCTCAAATGTTTTGTTTGTTAAAGATCTTAGGCACAATCTCATCAGCATAAGTCAATTATGTGATGAAGGTTACCTTGTGAATTTTAGAATTGATAAGTGTCTAGTTCACAATTCCAAGGATGAATTCATTCTATCTTCCCATAGGCAAGAGAATGTATACACTATTAACTTAGAAGACCATAGGAGCCAAAATTTACCCTGCTTAAGTGCAATAGAAGACCATTCATGGCTATGGCATATAAGACTAGGACACTGCAATCTAAGAAACCTTTGTAAAATCTTAAAGAAAATACTTGTAAAGGGACTACTGAATCTTAGATATGATTCTTCAAAAGTCTGTGATCCTTGTCAATTTGGCAAGAAACATAAAACTAGCTTTAAATCAATTAATGAAGTTTCAACTTCTAATGCATTATAGCTAGTGCATATGGATATTTTTGGTCCTTCACAAACTGGAAGCATTGGAGGAAAATACTATGTATTTGTTTTAGTTGATGACATTACTAGATTCACATAGGTATATTTTCTGAAAAATAAATCTGAAGCCCTTTCCTTTTTCAAAACTTTTGGAGCCCAAGTTAAAAATATGAAAAATCTACCATTGATAACTATTCATAGTGATCATGGTGGTGAATTTCAAAATTGTGAATTTGAAACTTTTTGTATTAAGAAAGGTATTACTCACAATTTTTCAGCTCCAAGAACTCCTCAAAAAAATTGTGTTGTTGAAAGAAGAAATCGTATTCTTTAGGAAATTACTAGAACCATGTTGAGTGAATACCCAATTGCTAAGCACTTTTGGGCTAAAGCTGTTAGTACTGCTTGCTATACTATAAATCGTGTTTTAACTAGACCATTTCTTAATAAAACACCTTATTAGTTATAGACTATCTGAAAACCTAAAGTTTCATACTTCAAAGTTTTTGGGTGCAAAGTATTTATTCTGAATACAAAAGATAATCTACACAAATTTGCACCAAAATATGATGAAGGAATATTTATGGGCTACTCCACAACTTCTAAGGATTATAGAGTTTTCAATAAAAACATTGGTACTGTTGAGGAAACAGTACATGTAAAATTTGATGAAACTGATCCTTTTGTTTTTAAATCATCCCAACCTACATCCTCAAATGTGTTTTCAAAAACTGATTATCAACCTTTGATAGAAGATCCTTCTGATAAGGAAAATGTTCAAGAAGATACTTCTAAAACATTTACCACGGAATAATTTCTACCATATGTTGATGAACAAGTTTTACAAAACCCAAATCAATTTTTTCTTAGGAATCATCCCAGTAATAACATCATTGGTGATGTAAATCAACCTGTAAGGACCAAAAATTCCTTAAGAAATGAAATAGAACATCTTGATTTTCTTTCCTAATTTGAACCTAAAAGTCCAAGTGAGGCCTTAGGTGATAAAGATTTGATCAAAGCAATGCAACATTAACTAAATGAATTTTAAAGGAATAAATTCTGGACTTTAGTTGAAAGACCTAAAGAAACAACTGTAATTGGTGTAAAATGGGTTTTCAGAAACAAATGTGATGAAAATGGAATCATTGTACAAAATAAAGAAAGACTTGTTGTTAAGGGCTATAATCAACAAGAGGAAATAGACTATGAAGAAACATATGTGCCGGTATCTATACTTGAATCTATTAGAATTATATTATCCTTTGTAGTATACTTTAACTTCAAAATATTTCAAATAGATGTTAAATGTGCTTTTCTAAATGGTTTTGTTCAAGAAGAAGTTTTTGTCGAACAACCTCCTGGTTTTCTTGAACCAAAACATCCTAATCATGTTTTTAAACTTACCAAATCCCTATATGGTCTTAAATAATCCCCTAGAGCATAGTATGATAGAATTACAAGATTTATTTTACAAATCAATTATACAAAAGGTACAGCAGCTCCAACCCTTTTTATAAAAATGGAAAATTAAAATGTCTTGATTGTTCAAATCTATGTTGATGACATCATATTTGGATCAACTCAGCAATCTTTAACTGACTCTTTTGCTAATTTAATGAAATCTGAGTTTGAAATGAGTATGATGGGTGAGTTAACATTCTTTTTAGGTTTTCAAATTTCTCAAAAACCAGAAGGAACATATATATCTCAACATAAGTATATTAAATATTTACTCAAAAAGTATCGATATGAAAAAACTAAAAGAATTAGAACTCCAATTGGTACCTCAAATACACTTGATCTTGATGAAACTGGGAAACCAGTGGATCAAACATTTTTTAGAGGTATGATAGAAAGTTTTCTATACTTGACATCTAGTCGACCAGACTTAATGTTTTCTGTATGTTTTTGTGAAATAAATAAATATAATCCAAAAGAGCCTCATTTAAAAGCTGTAAAGATAATCTTTGGGTATTTAAAAGGCACTATGGATTTAGGACTTTTTTACTCTTCTGGAAATGATTTTGTTTTAAAAAGTTTTTCAGATGCTGACTTTGGTGGTTGTAGAATAGATAGAAAAAGTACATATAGAACATGTCATTTCTTAGGAGATTATTTGGTTTCTTGGTCCTGCAAGAAATAACACTCGGTAGCACTTTCCACTGCTGGAATATGTAGCAGCTGGAAGTTGTTGTGATCAAGTGTTGTGGATGCAACACACACTCACTGACTATAGATTAAGTTTTTTCAAAACTCAAATTCTTTGTGATAATACTAGTGCCATATCTCTTAGTAATAACCCATCACATCACTCTCATGCAAAACACATAGATGTTAGGCATCACTATCTTAGGGATCACACACAAAAAGGAGATATCATTTTACAATTCATCGGAACGCAAGAACAACTTGCTGACATCTCTACAAAATCATTACCTTCTAATAGATTTGAGTTCATAAAACAGAATCTAGGAATGATTAAATTAAAATAATCAGTCATATCTACTTCATGTTTTTACATTTCTCCTAACATTAAACAAACTCCTCTTAGAAAGGGGGAGAACATTTCTTACTGTGTTTCTTTTTATCTTGAGATCTTTAATTATTTATTCTCCTGGTATGAATTTTTGCCTATCTATTTATCATATTTACAGTCTTATCATATTACTTACTTTTATATTTATCATATTAATAGTTTTAGTATATTATTTTACAATCTGCCTATCGGCTCTTCTAATCATGGTAATGAATTTCTTTTCCATCAGCTCATCCGATCATGGTAATGAATTTCTTTTCCATCAGCTCTTCCGATCATGGTAATGAATTTCTTTTCCATCAGCTTGTCTAATCATGGTAATGAATTTCTTTTCCATCGGCTCATCCGATCATGGTAATGAATTTATTTTCCATCGGCTCGTCCGATCATGGTAATGAATTTCTTTTCCATCGGCTCGCCCGATCATGGTAATGAATTTCTTTTCCATCGGCTCGTTTGATCATGGTAATGAATTTCTTTTCCATTGGATCATTCGATCATGGTAATGAATTTCTTTTCCATCGGCACGTCTGTTCATGGTAATGAATTTATTTTCCATTGTCACGTCCGTTCATGGTAATGAATTTCTTTTCCATCGGCACGTCTGTTCATGGTAATGAATTTCTTTTCCATCGGCATGTCCATTCATGGTAATGAATTTCTTTTCCATCAGCATGATGATTGATGGTATTCTTTTACTTCGTACGCCTATGTTTTTTCTTTCAATACTATCTAAACCAACAATTACCTTACGATCTCCAGAAGGTACAAACTTTTTATTTTTTAAAAAAAATTTCTTTTCTATTTTTCCTATCTGTTGATTTCTTTTCTTCTAATCTCAACCGTAGAAGATCAACGGTCACCCTTTTTCCGCCTATAAATAACCCCCCCCCCCTCCTCCCCAATCCCACACTGGTTTTTCAAGATTTGTGGAAAATTTATGCTCCACTGATTTAATTCATCATATGATCTTTCAAGCGGCTTCACCTATATGTCTCAATCCTCTTCTAATACTCCCGCCTAAATGTCTTCAAAGACTTTTACAGAGAAAGACTTTTTCATAGAAAGGTTAGTTTCTCGGGAATTTTTTGATTCGTACGATTATATAATCCGAAGAATCATTTTGTTTCAATGCTGGGAACATTTATGTGTTGAAAAACCAGTTTCTCAAGATCCGGTTCTTTTTTATGAAGTCACTTAGTTTTATAAAACCGTATCGTTTGATAAAAACATGACTATCAATTTTGTTGTGTACAATAGAAATATTTCCATGTCTGTGAATCAAGCAGCTCATTTTCTGAATGTTCCGATAAAAGGTGACTCTTTCTGTACATCTCATAAACTACTAGAGGAAGTTGGTATTTTTAACAGAGAGAATGATGAAAAGTCTCCGTTTATTATAAATGAAGAAAAGAAGAAAGTATCTTATCTTTCTCTGGACAATAGATTTGTGACTCTTTGGATGTAAGGTTTTCTTATCCCAAGGAAAGGAGATAGAGAAACTCTGAAAGTTTCTAATGTTTTTATGCTTTACTATCTTGTAAATATGAGAAAAGTAAATCTCATGGGATATGTTTTTGAATCCATCAAGAATGTTAAGTCAGGAGGAATTAAACCCAAAATGATTATGCATCCATCCATTCTTACAAAATTCATTCTCGAGAGTATGAAGTTTTGTAATATTCCTTTGAAAGTAAATCTGATAGATTTGAAGCCCTCCTGAATTAGTAAGAGTAATTTGAAGAAGTTGAATGTTTGTTTTAACCCAAATTCTAAACATTTTGTAAAAGATTTAGAAGCAGAATCGGCTCATAATCAATCGGCGCCTATACTTGTCAAAGATAATCCTTCTGTTGGTGTTCCTCAAAAGTCAGATCCACAAACCAGTTCAAAGCCAAAGAAGAAACCAAAGTACAGTAAGGAGGTTGTGGCCAAGTGGAGAAAATAAAGAGAACAGAGAAAGGAAGGTGATCCAAAGTTCGGTCTTGACCCAGCTGAAGCTTTTGCAGAAAGAATAAGGGTAGAAGAAACCCTTCAAGATGAAAAGAAAAAGAAGTCTGTTTTTAAAAGAAAGGCTCAAGACTTTGATATCTCTAAAGTACTCAAAATGGTTGAGGATGATAGTGTTCAACTAATGGAAGAAATACATCAAGAACCAATCATACAGAGTCTTCCAGAGAAAGAAAAAGGAAAACAGATGATGGAAGACATAGAGTAAGTTGAAGAAGAGGAACGAGATTTTCTTTTGTAATTCCTTCAGAGTTCGAAAAAGAGTAGAGAATAATCGGTTCAAAAGAAGAGTGAAGGTATTCAACAAGTTCCTCATGTCGATCAAGAACCTATTGAAACTTCTGAAACTCTGGATAAAACACCCCCTCAAGAAAAGCAAGGTGATTAATCTTCTCATATTGAAAAAGTTATTTTCATTAGTGACAAATTAGAAGAAGAAAGAAGGGAGAAAGAAAAAGAAAAAAGAAAACATCCAGTTGTTGACTCAATCCAATCAAATGAACTACTTTCGTACGATGAAGATACTGATTCAGAACAAACAATTTCTCTCAAGAAAAGTGATTACATTGTTCATGTTTTAAGAAGGGTTGAAAAGACTATTCCATACTTTCCCAGACTAGAAGGGAAAATTTATTTCATTACTGACAATCAGAAAAAATAAATTTGTCTCTTTAAGAGAATTGAGAAAGAAAGTTTTTTCAGTTGAAGCTAATTTGAATGTTTTATCTGAAACTTCGGCTGCTCATAAGAAGTCTTGAAATAGGATGAACAAGTGGTCATATAAAACAGAAAGCTTAGTGAATGACCATGAGATAGAAATTGAAGATATAAGGAGGTTGTCAAATTATCTTGCGATTACTTTCAATAAAATTGACAAAGAAACTGTTGAAATACTAAATCAGGTAACTCATGGAGCCAATATTCCTTCAGTAAAATAATTGCAAGAGAGAATGAATACTTTTTATTCTGAATTCTCAAAGGTTACATATTTCAAATATGAAATGGTTTTTTTGAAGAAACAAAATTCTATTTTATCCAAATATAACAAAAATTTGTAAGACATAATTGATACCCTTGAGGAAGTAATTAGATTCCCAGAGGATACTATCAAGAATCAAGATCAAATTTTAGCCGACCAACAAGAGCTTCCCAGATCTCAGGGTGATTCAATTTCTAAATACAAGAAAGGAATCAAAAAGATGAAAGTTGTTCTTTATGAGCTGATAAATAAGGAAAAGGAAAGAGAAAACAAATGACTGTTGTATTTTTTTTCTTTTCTAATGGAACCAGTCTGTTTTGTAATAACTTTTATGATACTTTCTTTTTTCATGTATTTCTTTTCTCTAACTATTTCATGCAACTCAAGGTTACCCCATTATTTTTGTAAATCACATAGGGGGAGAATGTTTTATAAAGGGGGAGAATGTTTTATAAAGGGCGAATGTTTTAATCAAATACTTCAAAACCAAGAAAAATCTGTGAATACAATCCTTAGGAAAGTATACACTTAAGGGGGAGTTAGTTGTATTCAAATTCATATTCAAAATATTTTTCCAATAATGCAGGGGGAGATAAGTATTTCTTGTTGTCTTCACTTTGTGTTTTTTTCTTTCCAAAAAGGGGGAGATTGCTGAGTTAAAATTTCTCCTTTGACTTCTATATCATGTTTTGGAAATAACAAATGTATTTTATCTTGCTAATCGTATCGTACTGACTCTGCTAATCGTATCGTACTGACTCTGCTAATCGTATCGTACTGACTCTGCTAATCGTATCATACTGACTCTATCAATCGTATCGTACTGACTTTGTCAATCGTTTCGTACTAACTCTGTCAATCGTATCGTACTGACTCTGTCAATCGTATTGTACTGACTCTATCAATCATATCCTACTGACTCTGTCAATCGTACTCACTTTTGTGTATCTTAATTTGTATCATATCAATACATTACATTTAGTAATACTTATAATACTCATACTTCCATTACTTGATTATTTTGTTTCTTAGTCAAAAACACATGTTTCGTATTAATCTTACTCTTGTTTATCATCTTCATATGTATTTTGTTTTAACCAATACTATGTCGTTGAGTTAGTTACAAACTAATCAAAAAGATGTCGTACTTTTTGTTTCAATATGACCATTATAATGCCAAGTGTCCATGTCCCTCTGAGTTTTTCATAGAAATATGACCGTTGGAGGAAATGTGACCGTTGGAACCTGAGCCCTATAAATAGGAGGTCATTTGAAGCTGAGAAAATAACAATGCACTGAGATAACTGTGATACTTTGCTTCTATCAAGATCTAGAGATAGACGTTGTGACTTCTCTCATGCTTTGTGCCTTGTGCGACCGATCTTTGTATCGAGGGATTTCAAGGGATTGAAAGACAGAGGTGTTGATTACCTACAAAATCGAGGGCTGCCAGGGATAGGCTGACAGACGTTCTGATCATCGTATCGAGGGCTGCCGAGGATAGGCAGACAGACATTCCGATCATCGTATCGAGGGCTGTCGGGGATAGGTATACAGACAAACCGATCATCGTATCAAGGGATTACCAAGGTGGTGGTAAGACAGACCTCTTATCCTAGGTGAGAGGATAACCCTTCTCTTTGGTTCAAAATAATTGTAATACTTTTACATTTCCGCTGCTGTTTGTATTAGAAAGGAATTTGTATTGTATCCTTCATTACACTTTTAATTGAAATTTCTTCAATTATGATTATTCTATTATATATTGTATTAATAGATTCTATACGCTTTATGGTAGAATCCCTCACACTTGTATTACTCTGATTATTGTATTCATCTTGAATAAAATTACTTTACTTTTTTAATAGTATTACATTACATCATACCTTTATATTCAAACAATTGTGGTTGTTTGAATTGTATTAGTTTAGGATCTTTTAAACTAATCTCGTAAGTGTTTAAACACAAATATTTTCTTAAAAATACAATTCACCCCCCTCTTGTATTGTTCCATCTAATATACATATACATTTACATATTTGATCCAACATATATTACATAAATACAAAAGATAGAAAATTTATAGTCAAATATGAGAATATAAATATATATTAGGGGTTCATATCTCTAATTATGATATTGGGATTAAGAGAAACTTTCATTAAGTCAATACTTGATATGTACATGTAGTTGGAATGCGAATGAGCTCCATAAGATCTTGTGGAAAAAGAAAGTTCTAAAGACACATGCTATATAAGAAAGATAAAACCAATGATATGTTATTCTATAATCTACATGTTAAGTGATATATTATTCATTGATAATAATGAATACTTATCCTATAAGGAATAATTAAATTAAAGTAATCTAGTATTGGAAAGTGATTATGAATTCATAAATTGATTCCATGTTCCAAAATCAAGTTTTGAATTTTATAAGTATTTAAAAATGATGTAAAACCAATCAATTATAAATTATTATTCAATATATTACTATACATAAAATGAAAATTGAAAACATATCATGAAAGTTTTATTGTTAAAGTAATGAAATCAATTGAGGTGTTGACTATGTGGGAACATTTTCACCAATAGAGATTTTGAAATTCATTTAAATTCAAAATTCCATAGTATTATACCATTAATATTATATAAATAATTCAATAATCCATTTATGGATCAAAAGAAAATATTAAGTCATAGGAATATTATTTTACCATGTGCCTATAAGTGGTTAATTAGAGTGCCATGATTTTCCAAGTAATATGTGTTATTAACATATGTAAATTAGATTTTAATATTATATTTAGTTAAGACTAAGTTAAAAATACTTATATAAGATTGACTTAATGTGTCTTCCCCAGTATTAGGGAAAAATATCAAGTAATATATATCTATAATTTGGTTTTACTAACTCAAATCACATATATTGACAAGGTATTAAAAAAATACCAGATAAAATAATTCAAAAGAAATTTATTTATTATGTCACATGTTGTAAATCTCTCCAAGATGATGTTTTCAAGACATGAGAGGGGATTAAGATGATGAGTATAGTTCCATACACTACATTGATGGTATATATCACGTATTTCATGATATGTACTAAGATTTATGTTTCATGTACATTAATCAATATGGGAAATCATTAAATTGATATAATAGAATTCCATAGGTAAGTAATCAAAATTATCTAACATTACATGAGAAATTACAAGGGATTAGATCCTGGTACTTGGAGATGAAGGAACACTAGTTATTAAGGGGAAATAAAACAAGTCTTCTTAAAGATAAATCTGACCTAGTACTACAGTTTGGCTAATAAAATGATCAAGAGAAACTCATTAAAGCCAGTTTTGGCCAAATATATAAATTTTGAGTATGTTGTGTCTTCTGATACATCTAAAGTATCAATTAAAATACACAAATATTTCCTATATATTGATATTTTACTAATAAAATACATTATTATCATAATTTATATTATAATAATATTATATTAAAGTTATTAACCAATATGAAAAGGTTATGATAGAGGATAAAAGGTATATACTTAATGAATATCATATCTTGAAAAATTTTACTTAAGGAGGTAAAGTCTCAAATAATTGGATAACCATAGTGGAAAACATGGTAGGCATGATGACTAAATTCTAAACTCATCAGAAACATGATTTATCATGTGAGATCTAACAGGTTGATGGTTAGAAATTTCTTTATATAAAAAGTGGGAGTTTTTTTAGAGTGGGTTCCCTAGACCCCACTTTAGTATTACTTTTTTATTATTATATCATGTATACATATAGTTATGTATTATTTTTTATTTCTATAATAGTTTTATTACTTTTATGCATACTATTTACATGGTAATGTCATATTATTTTCTATAATATCTAGGTTATAATAGTTTTTAGATACAATGGGAACCTCAAGATATTATAACATTAATCTTAATATATATGTCACATGGTCAAGATACATCACACTAATAGGACATATATGATGTTTGACAGTAAGGTGTTGGGGAATTATAAGCATTGATACTTATTCTCATGAAGTTCACACTTGGTGATTTAGAGTATGAGAGATTAAGAGGATTTAAAAACTAATAGGAACACCATATTCTTTGGGTATTAATGGATGTTACTATCTATATGCATGTGCATTAGTATCTCGACTTGAAAACATTATTTATGTGTATTATTTAATTACATACTTTGATTCATGATAAAAACCATGATAGTTCATGTTTGTGATGAGTTATCATGTTTCGACTATGTCATTGGTGGTATGAAATTGATTGAAATATCAAGATGGGATTTTTCACTTACAAATATAGAAAGAAGATATCTTTTTCCACTTGGTCGGGATGGTAGTGGTTTGACTAAATCCATATCCATGGTAGATAAAGTTATGTCTTTCCTATAAATTAAACAAAAGATAAATAAATAATTAGAGGATAATGACACAAAGTATGCATCATGATTTATATAATATTACGAGACAAAGAAATTATATTACATAGCAAGTCATTGTCAGAGGTTTTCAAATCTATGACTTTACCTTATCTCTTTAGAGGTCATGGTGTGTTTCTAAATACCACTATTGTAATATGAGTATGACTCACTTCTAACAAAATAAGGTCTTAGAGGGTCAAAAATAAAGTGTGTCATTTTTTTGAATTGGATTTTAGGATAAAGTGGGCCCCATTACATGGGTTTTTGAATTTTCGAGTGTGGAAGATCGTAATAAATTAAATTAATTAATTAAATTATATGTTATTGAACTTTATAATAATAAGAATTTAATTTATTTATTAATGTATTCACAAGATATTTATGTATAAAAATTAAATATTAGAAAATTAGTTTTTTCAATGAATATTAGTTATTCCATGTTTATTAAACTATTTTGGAAAGAATGAGATAATTTGATGGTTTTTATTTCATCAATTAATATTTTAAAGTGTCATTAATGAGTGATGAAATATTAATTTTGCATATAATGAGTTAATTAAGTTTTTAGTGATGGAATTCATTTTTTATGGTATGTTTTCTTTAATTCAATAAATTGAAATAAAAATAAACTAAAACATAAGTATAAAAATATAATTATAACCTAAAAATGATAATTGTATTCCTTGAATGAATTATGGTCCTCCAAATTCATTTCAAAATCATTATAGTGATAAATGAGAGATAAGGACAAGATCAGATCAGTCCTTATTTGTCTAATCAAGTCTTTGTTCTTCACATGATTTAAGGGGAATCATAAATCTGTAAATTCTTACATGCTAGAACATAATGATTGTAAAATAGATAACCAGTATATTTGGTTCAAATGTCATAGATCTATAGGGATTATTATTTTTATCCTTAGAACTATGACACATTGATGATTAGCGGGTCACAATGACATTTCATGAATAAAGGAGATACGTTTTAATTTTTTTTCTTACATAAATTTAATTTCATGTGATACTTGATCAAAATCGAGTATTTTAATTAAGGTTTGGTGTTATGAAATTAATCTGGTGTGAAGAAATTTATATTTATCTATTATCATTCTTTCATCGCTTACTCGATTCCTTAAAAAATTGTAATGTAATAGACTTTATTATACCATTACTTTTGATATGTTGAGTGTTTAAGGTGTTGGGATAAGGTTAGAGGAAGGAATATAGAGTTGTAGATGAAATTTCAGTAAGATGGATGTGTCCTGGACAGGTTTTATGTGTTTTTTTGTAGTAAGTTGGTTATGGGAAGAGGCTTTGTTGTGTTCTAGTGTGTTTCTCCAAGATGGATGGGAAAGTGAAATGATGAAGTGGTTGTGAAGTGAGGGAGGGGTTGTGAGGTTTTAATGTAATGGTTTTTTTATGGTGAAAGTTCAATTATGGAATAATGTGTATTTATTTTTTCATGAAGTTCTATGAGTCATTATTACATAGATAGGGGTCATGGGTTTTAGTCTTATGAGTTCTTTTGAGTTGATCTTACACGAGGGGTTATTTTAGTGTGAATATATTCATTTTAAAGTGGAGTCCTAGGTGGTTGATTGCCTTTATTCAATCTGAGGTATATTTCACCATGGTGTCTAGTCATTTCATTGTGTTATATCTTATGGTTCATAGGTTTTGAGGAGATAAGGCTTAAGATCCTATCATGATCCTTGGGACATTGAGTGTTGTGGCATAGTAATTTATATTGCACCACAGCCATTATTTTTATTGTCAGTATTAATATAGTTTGACATTTAATATTTTATGAGATATCACACATGAATTTAAAATAAAAAATTAATTTTAGTGTGTGGAACCCAGTTACAAAATGATTCTTTATTTTCCTAGATCAATTATAAATTCGGGTGATTTCATAAATTTTTCCTACTTCTCTAACTTCCATCAAAACCTAGGAGACTAGAGATGTGTTTATGGAGATCTTTATCTATCTATTGATTTTTTTTCTTTCATCTTCAAGATATAAACCTCTTTGTTATCCAAGGTTATTTTCCTTCCTCTTATTTGTTATATTATCATTCATTTTTATTTTTTCATCTAGGGGAAGTTGTGATAGTGATTTGGATTCAGAATTATTGGTATCTAGTTATGGAATTGATGGATCCTAATGTGTTATGGGATTTTTAGGTTATTGTTTGGCTATTCTTGGAAGTTTTTACCTCTTCTTATCATTTTATTATGAAATTGTTGAATCATCGTTTGAGGTAAGAGATTTGAAACTTCACCTTATTTTAATATGTGTGAATGTGGTTAGATTATGATATTTATTTCATTGGGTGGATATTACGGATCAACCTAAGAAAAATAAAAATTGTATTAAAGAAATCAAAAGGTGATAAGGGGTTATTTTCATGTTATTACAATAACATATATTATTTTTGATTATTCAGTCGATGGTTATTGTTTTGATAGGCATTTATTGCTATAATTAATATCTTAGAATCCCCTTTCATAATGAGTTAATCACTTAATGTTAGTAATAAATTGGTTTTGTGGAAATATAAAATTAATGTGTTGATATTTTAATATGAAATTTTGATTTATTTTGATAAAATGATTAAAGAGACATTCTTCAAAGTAAATTGATGTTATATTTTCCCTTATTTATTATCGTATAATGGGCCTTTCTTATTATAGTTAAATTGGTAATGGATGTTTGTTGTGATTGATTGGATTGATGAGGTTTGTATTAGTTCCAGTAGTGGTGGATGAACTATTATATAGTCATGGTAGTGGTGGTATGGATGGTTGTGTGGGAAATTGGTGGTTTTATAGCTTTAATGGTGGTTTTTGGCATAAGTTATGTATTTGCGGATGTGGTTTTGTGATATTATATTGTGAGTTATGTTATAGTGTCCTCGTGGCATAGAATGTATTTGTAATAAATTAAATTGGTAATGGGTAATGGGTTGGAATAAATAAATAATGGGGTTGTTTAATGATTAGGGAATATGGTTGTAATAATTGTGACTAATAAATGGTGAAATCTAGATTAAATGTTAATAGTGAATAATGAACGGATTAAATTAAAAACTAGTTTAATTAATGGTTTGACATTAAAATTCTTAGATGAAAGTAATGTGGTTAGAAATGGTTAATCTAAAAATTATTAAATAAGATATAATAAAATTTAAATTTTGGATATTGACATGATATTATGAAATAGAAAGTTTATGAAACTATTTTGGTTGTATTTTTTGAATAGATGGGGATGTTTTGTGGCATAATTATGGGAGCAGTTTTTTGTAAGTGGTGGTAATGATATGGTGGTTTTTTAGGATGATGTTAGTGTAGGTTTGGTATAAACCATTAGGTTAGGATTTGTGTGGATATGTATACATGATATTTATTATGTAAACCAACCATTTTGGATAACCTTACCAATACCTATATGGTTTCATCTTCTCTATGTTTACCCCAATATCATGATTGTAAAGGGAAGGGATGGTTAATTTCTCCCTATTCATTGCTTTCTCGTTAGATGTAGTATAGGTTGTGATGGATTGAGCACTTAGATATATATATATGGGTTGTAATGGATAATATTTATAGTGTATATATATATATTGGATGACATTATTATATGGTTCTGATGTGGATATATGGTGGAGGTCGTTCATGGTAGTAGGTGGGCATGAGGTTGATGTCCTTCATGTTTATGATACCCTGCTGTGATTAGGATTTGATGTGAGGTGATTATGGGGTTGTGATATATAGTTATGTGCCTATTATATATGGTATATTTTATCATGGTACTATGTGGTTACATTAATGGGGTGGAAGCACAGTACATATGTTGTTGGGGGATGAGAGTAACCAGATCATTAGGGAAGTGGATCTGGGGTAACTTCTTGACATATATTCATTTGATATTATGTTACCATACTTGGAAGTGATATTTGGTGAGTGATCCTTGATAAGGTTAATTGAAAGTTTACCTAGAAAAGTTTTTTATTGGTTTTGTTATTTATTTACTAAGTAATTAGTGTGCTTCTTCTACATTTTAATGTGAGGTTTTTTGAAGGATCTTTCTGAGTATACTTTCATACTCACATCTATATATAAAAATATGTTTTACAGTTTTCCAAAAGAAATTTTTTGACCAATTTTGAAGTTACTAGCTCAATTATTGGAGTTTCTATCAAAATTATTGATGTGAGAGTTTCATTTTATTTTCTAATTTCATTTTGGATACCATTTTTTTGTATGGGATTTTCATGAATTGTGTATTGGGTTTTATTTTTTATTATATGGATTTGATGGGTGGTTTATCTTATATTACATAGATTATGCAGGTAATTTCTCCAATTTCTGTATGATGATACCCTCAGTACTTGTCATTAAATCATGTCCTATTAGAGGCCTTCATTAGGGGTCACTCTTATCTTCTCTGCAGGTCCATAAGGGGTTTCTAGTGGGGAGGGTCATGAAAAAGTGGTATCTAATATATTATTGATAATTGTTATGGATATTTGAGTTAGATACTGGTGAGTATCCATGGGTTTGGTATGAAAATATTTTTAGTAAAATTAATCATGTGATAAAGTAGGGGTAACTAAGACACAATAAATAAGGGCCCCTAGTGATCTGATGCAAGGAATTTAGGATTACTAAAAATACAAGGTAAAATGGTACTGATTGTGGGGTAAATACTAAGGAGAGGTACATGTATCAATTTTATTTCACCTAGGATTTAATTGGGGTGAGTATGGGGAATTTAAAATGAATCTAATTAAATTATATTAAATTAATTTCATGTTCATAATATTAAGAATTTCTTTTTTGCATAAATATATGGTCATTGGTTATCATCTGTGTGTGGTTCTATTTGGAAAGGTATGGAAGGAGGGACTAGATGACCATAGTAGGATTATATTGGATGAGTATTATGATTCTTCTAGGAATATATTTTGTGATTTTTAGTATTAGAACATGGTAAAGTAATAGGGGAGTCTCTTAGATTAGGAAACATAGCACTATTTAGAGGATCTGAAGATCACCATCAGTTTGATTTGTTCTAAAAAGGAGTATCGATTCCTATTAGTTGTGATTTTTTTGATATCAAATATATTTAAATGGTATTTTTTGTTTCAAACGGTTCATAATTAGTCCAAAAATTTATGGTAGTATTTTTAAAATAAGTTTTGGGTAGAGTTTCTTTCTTTAATGGTGAGGGTAGAGAAGCGACATGAGGTTATTTCTCTTTAACATGGGAGGATAAGTGTACTAGAGATAAGGATTACATTTAGGGATCTCCTCTATTTTTTCATTCTCAAATTAAGAGGATATGTCATGGTGTTTTAAAGAAAAAATTTATATAACTATTCATCATTAAGCTACCTCATTTATATTGCTAACATATATGTAGGTGTTAGCTAAGGTAGAAATTACTGATAGCATGCATTCATGGTTTGGGTAATAATAAGAGGTAATTTATAAAAACTTATTGACCAATATAATTATAGATAAATGATTTAAAATTATTGTTAAATTGCATTTTTTGATACGAAGGGAGTCGATCTCAATAGTCTTTTTCGTTCTTCACTGAATTTAGTAGTATCATGCATCTACTGAGAGATCTATTCCAAGTTATTTTTCTTTTTTTGGTCATTTTTATCATCAATTCTAGTGTCTATAAAATATTTATGGTTTGATCTATGTACATGGATATATTCCAATTCAACCTTAGTAGTAATTTCTACTGAGGCTTTATCAATAGCAGGGTTAGTAGGATTTCGAACAGCGAAGAGGATATGGAGCTAGTAGAAGATAGAAATATGATTTCCCTTATACCTGGGTATATAGGGATAAGTGTATTAATGGATTTTTTCTTTATCTAGGCCAAATAGGAATATGATAAGGTCATTTTTAGTTACATTCCATGGATATTCTAGTGTCGTGTAGGCTAGAGATCATCTGATGTTCCATTTTCTTATCTTCTACCATAGATTTTTATATATTTGATTTTGTATAATTGTATTATTTTTTTCACCCAACTTGGTCTAGGATTTTAGAGTCGTGGTATAGAGGCTTATAGTGAACCCAGTTTTGACTATTCTAGATGGATGTTAGCTTAGTTTTCTTGATGTTTGTTGGGGTTTTGATTTGATTATTATGAAACATCAGTCATTGGGGGATTTTTTCTTACTATAGATACAACAAAATTATATCACTCTTAGAATTTATTGGTTATAATTTTTGTAGTTGGTAAATGATTGATTTTAGAGGAGCGTTTCTTTCATTTATGTGGAAGGTCATTGTGTGGTGTTCATTGATAAGAGGGACCATCAGATAGGTTATTGGAATTTAGAACCCTTATATTCTCATCTAACAGTATTGAAATTATACTCTATAGGGGTTTAATAATAAGTGTTTCTTAGTATATTAAAGGAGTTTATTAATGTTTTTTAATATTTTATAATGTTTCCACCTTAATATGTTATTGATTTTAGGATACAGTTACAAATCATTGTCTATCTGATTTCAATGGCCCTTTATCAGATTTGACCTTCTAAGTTACATGAGTTTCATATTTAAATTTATTATTTTATGTATAAGGGTTTCATCCAGGCTAGTTTGTTACCTTGGGGTTCTCACAGATTATTCTCCAAGAATTTGGATGGTGGTATGAGGTTTTGTATAGACTAATAAGGCTAAATCAGATAATGGTCAAGAACTGTTATCCCCTCTAAAAGATATATGATTTATTAAATTAGTTGAATAGAGATTTTTTTAAGATTGATCTATGGTTAGTATATCATCATATGAGGGTAAAGGAGAAGTATATACCTAATAATTCTTTAAATGTGTCATTATGGGCACTTCAAGATCATAGTTATTACATTTGATGTCATAAATTCCTTATTTATATTCATGGGACTCATGAAATCCATATTTTTTGAGTTCATGGATCAATTTATGGTATTTTTTTATCAATGACATTCTCATATATTCAAATTAATAGGAGGATCATTGTGAGAATCTAAGTAATATATTATGAGTCCTTTAGTACCATCAACTATATAGTAAGTTATCCAAGTGTAAGTTCTAGACATGAGAGGTGCATCTTATTATTCATGTGGTATTTTAGTAGGGATTGGTATTTGATTATCTGAAGATAAAATAGTTGTTTCTTGGGAATAAATTAATAATTTTTTAGAGTTCCACGGTTTCCTTGGTATTGTAAGCTATTATTAGAGGTTCATGTTTAATTTCTCTCACATTATGACTCATTTAATATATTTGACTAGAAAGGACCAAGCGTTTTTATAGACTAATTATTTTTAAGAAAATTTCAACAACCTAAAGGAGATGTTGACCAGTGACCTTATTATTTGGTTACCCAAGGATGGATTCATATTAACGGTTTTCTGTGATTCTTGTCATCATGGATTGGGGTGTGTTCTGATATAGAATAAATAAGTGATCTCATATGATTATAAGTAGTTATTTGTTCATGAGAAAAAATATTCCACCTATGATCATGATATGGAAGTTGTGGTAATTTATTTGAAGCTACGGTGTCATTACCTCATTCTATAATGATTTTCTTTGTTCACATATCATGATATATTAAGGTATATATTCTATTATTAAGATCTAAAAATTTGTCAGTAGTGGTGGATGGAGTTCCTGTAGGACTATAACTCTGAGATCTCTTACATACCAGGTAAAAGGTAATGTGGTTGTTGATGTGATGAATAGTAAATCATGTGAAGATGTTGATTGGGATTTTATAGATTCATAGATAGTGATAGAGGAACTTTCTAATATGAACCTTGATGTAGGATTTCTAGTATCAGGTGTAATTTTGAGGGAAGTTATTCATTCCATCAGTAGTGTGAGTGGAGGTTCTTCATGAGTTTTATTGTAACACCCCTGAATATAATAACCTAAAGTCAGTAGTTACTTTATTACATTTATATAACATATAAGGGACTACATCATAGAGGATCTCGTAGTTTATTAGTCTTGGGATACTTGATACAGACATGATTCTCACATTATATTTGAAAATATGGGATACAACTTATAATATCAATGACAAATTTATTATTTCTTCTAATATATCCCTAAAATAAATGAAAGTTAACTTCTAGTTACCCTAGGGATAAGAAATAAAATAAAAGGTTGATCTATAATTCTTAGTAAATAATAACATACAATAGAATCAGTCATAAAATAACCAAGTCATGAATAATACGACAGTGGTAAACAACAATAAAATGTGTCATTTAACTAATATCATAAAAATTGAGTATATCCATGTATGTAATAACAACATAAATAATAAAATTCATAATAATAACTTGTTTCATAGTGACCGAATAAATAATATCAGACATCATAATCTTACCATCAAGGCCTCATGTCAAGACATCATACATAAATAGGTAAGTCATATTCCAAATACCCAAGCTAGTTTATCTCTTGAAATTTTTCAATGCATCGAGGGTCTATTGTAATCCACACCCATTACTTAATAATTCCAATTAATTCACTATGTAAAAGAAATGAATAACAATACAATTCATAATCAAATTTACTTGGTAATCAATATACATCTGTATTAGAATTATAAACATACAGGTCGTCAATACTTTTCCTAGGCAATAAATATAATTAGACGATCATAAGCCATCCAAAAAAAATAAATTGGATGGTATCATTAGATAAATACCCAGTGAAACATAAGAACCTTTAAAGGATGTGTACAAAGATTAAAAATAGATTTATAAGAGTATTAATAATTTACTATAGATAAAGAAGAAGAAATATCCTTTATATTTTTTATACCCATTTTAGTAAATATTTTATAAAGAAAAGGGTTTAGAAATTTCGATGAAAAATCATGGAAATGTGAAAATTAAATTTATTAAATAAAACTAATGATGTTAGTGGGAAAATAAATTATTATAAAAAAATTAAAAGAATATTCCTTTCACATTTTTAAAAGAAGGCCAAAGTTAATAGAAAATGAAGCCATAAGTCACTTTTAATTACCACATTCAAGAAGATTACCAAAAGAAATTTCAAAACATTAAATTAAAATATAAATATTAAAAAATAAATTTTTAAAAGAAATATGGTCCAAATATAAATGTGGTTTGGAAGATAAAAGATAGTAACCTGAATAATTTTTCAAAATATCTTTATTATAACCCACATTGTTAAATGTGTAATAAATATTCTATTTGAAAATAGGTAAAGAAAAATATGAAGATCACAAGAAATAATAAATATTTTAATTTAAAAATAATAAAGGATAACATTGGAGAGAAGAATAATATAGACATGGAGGAGAAAGTTTCCTAAACAAAAAGAAAATAAATTGGAAAAAACCCCTTTCAAATTTGATAATCCTTAAATTAGAATCCATTGAAGGAAATAACATTATATAAGATTTTAAATAACATTAATTACATTACTTATAATTTAAAATATAGAAATGGGGAAATATATACACAACATAAAGAAATATTGTGGTGAATATATATCATATATCAATAAATGAAAATTGAGTTTAGAAAACCCATACGGATTTCATAACATTTAAATGAAAATACCCAAAAATAGAAAACCTCCAAGTAGAAATTTAAATACCATGAATAAATATATTTATGGTATAATATTTAAAATGGGTATTATATAATCCATATAAATGAAAATAGGTTCATAATACAAAACATGTATCAAATAAGATAATTCGAGACTAAGAACCTTTACAACTTCATTACCTTTAAAATCAAAAACCCATGAAAGGTAGAAAATAATATGGATTGTTTAATAAATTTAATTTAATGATAATTATATATAAAATACATCCATGGGTAGTATATACACTGTAAAATAAAATATGTGGTGAATACAAAGCATATCTCAATGAAGTGAAATTGTGATGTGGAAACCCTTACAGCATTGGTATCTCTTAAATCCAAATCACATGAAAGAAAGAAATTGAGATATATTTTTAAATACATTTAATTTAATGAAATTATGATAAAAAAATATTCATAGTTTACTATATACATGACACACTATAAAACAAGTGGTGAGTATGAAATGTGTTTCAAATAAATAAAAGTGATATGAAAGACCCTTACCTTTTACTCATAACCTTCATGAAAGATCTTTAAACTCCTATATAATAAAAATAACCATATCAATAAATTATTTAATATATTTTTTTATAACTATTACCTTCTATACTCTTTATAATAACACATTCTTCACACATATATTAGTTATATATAGTTTATTTTAATCATCAAGTGTTAATAATATTCATTGTTTCATACATGTTTCGTAATAGTGGTTTAGGGACCCATTATTTGATAAAAATTTCATCATTACCAAATTATTCAAGATATAATAACTGTTTTTCTATTATTTATAAATCCTCATTTTCATTCCATGTAAGTCATGGGTATTTCTAACGAAAATGGAATTCATGAAGAGCTTGTTTTGAGTAATTTAATTATATCAACATGTTACTTTATAATGATCTTTAATTTTTTTCTATCATAATTTAAAGAAAATATTAATGATATGTATTAATCATTAATATCATATATATTATTAAATATATGTTATAAAAATCCATGTTGGGTGATTATAAAAATGAAATGCATTGCTTTATAGAGGCGGTAGTCTACACGTACACATGGAATATGTTTTCATTTTTTATAAAATGGGAGGATAATAGAAAATGGTTTATCTTTAAATAATATTAAAAAAATTATAAATATAATATTTATTCATTAAATACACTTTCATAACTATCTATGTAAGGAACTGGGAAGGGTAAATTATGGATATAACTTTAATGTAATAACATTTAAGTATGCTAAAAATACTTATTTCATTATATTATAATAGGAAAAATATATTTTTAGTGTAATGATAAATAATAAAAAAAATAAGAAGTGATTAGTACTCATGTTGATAATTTGAATCTTCTCTTGGAGGACCTCGTGGAAATAGAGTATTAAGGAATTTTTCTTGATTCAAGGGATTAAAAAATTGTAGAGTGATATAGTTGAAGTATAAAAATGGTACATTTTCAATAATAATTCAAATTTTAGAGTGTGTAAATGAGTAGTGGATGTATCCTTTTATAAGTGAGTGGGGTGTCACTTTTTAAAATACCCATAACTTTAGTTTCATTTTTCTTTAAAAATAAAGTGCCTCTAAAAGTGGAAAATAATGTAGAGGGGATGATTTTTGGTCTATCAAACCCTTAATTACACATTTTTTTTAAAAAATGAGGAATTTTTTATTTTTCTCTATAATTTTCAATTTTACCCAAATTAAATTTTTACCATGGAACCTTATTTTTTTAATCTCGGTAACTTATTTTAATAAGAAAAATTTAATTTACCATATCAACTAATTTGAATATTATTATTACAAATGTAAAATTAATTTTATACTATATAATTTCTAAAATATATTAAAAAAATTTAAAATAATGTGTCTAACATATTAAAATGGTTTTTAGAAAAACAAATAATACTTAGGTTGAAAAATGTTAACAATTAGTTTCTAAATAAAACTTAACATGTAAAATGTATAATTTTACTTATTAAAAAATTATTAGTAAAATGGTTTCATAAATTTTTAAGCCATGTTAATATCCTAATGATATAACAAAAGTCAAAGTATTTTTAAAAATGATATTTTATACTATTCACCTAAAAATCAATCATTCCATAAAAATATAAAAAATTTATCCTAACATAATATTATCATGATGAATCCAAAAATTAATCTCATGTTTTCAAATTCAAATTCTGAAATTCATAAATTTATCTTTTAAATGAAAATATAAAATAGAGAGAGAAAACTAACTTTATTCAAAGCAGTTCCTTAAAACATTAAGTGTTCTTAATCATATTACATATCAATTACTAATTAAATTAATGTTAATATATTGAAATATTAAATAATATCATAATAATATTTTAAAATTGATCTATTTAATTTATTATGATAAAATAAAAAACAATTTCAAAAACATTTCTTTGAAAAATAATCCATTTAACATTAAATAATATAAATTATTTATCCTCAAAATGTAATAATTTATAATTGATTAAATTATTTTTAGTGAAATAAGTTATTAAACATATTATTTATTTAAAGGGTAATTAAATATTATTATCTCATAGTGTTATATTCTCTCCCCCCCCACACTAAATAAATTATGCCCACGCAATTTTAATTTATTCTTACCAAAATGAATGTGTCTTGACATAGGTGTAATATGAATTGTATATTTATCATGATAATTAATTTCTCAATTACTACTAGAAAACTTAGTATTTCTTAATTAAATATTTTTAAACCCATTTATGCACTATTATAAGACTCATACTTGTAAATGACTTTCCAAAATCATACCTTGGTAGTATGGTGATATTTTCCACATAAGACTTGATAGATTTATCTTTATATTACTTGAGTTTGAAGAATACTTTTACCATTGAGATAGAGAATATGAGAAAATATACTTACTTTATTTTCATTCAATAAGCATAATTTCATCCTTTAGTTGTGTTTAATTCAGTTTTTGACCTTTTCTTAAACTTGTATTCTAAATAATGTATAATCATGATGAATTTTTTTCATTCTAAAATCATGATAATCAACATTAATGTAACATAAGATCCAAAAATTAGTCATAATTTATTTCTCCTATCTCTATCCATTTTCTAAAACCAAAATGGTTATAAAAATTTAAGATAATATTCAATATGAATAAACCCTCATTTGAATAACTAATCTATAAACCCTTAATAATAGAACACAAAGTTTAACATAAATCATTCCATAAATAAATAATTCCTTGAATTATTCAAAATATATTTGACCAAATTCAAAACCCAAAAATCATAAAGATTAAGTTAAATTCAACCATAAGTATAACAACCAATTTTGAAACTATTTAATATCTATATTTCTAAAGTGAGAGTGCACAATAAATTATCCTTGAAATGAGATTCCCAATAGGTATATTTATTGAAAATTCCTTCCTTGGAGTGTTAGTGGGTGATTTAATATTATTAACGGGTATATAAGAGGTCATAATTCCATAATCAAATAATACATTATAAAGATTTGATTTTACAACCAATGTACCTACTATAATATATTTATTAAATTTAACTTCATATATAGTAATTACCTAAGAAATTCCATGCTACTTAAGTAATTTTTTAGGTAAATTTCCTTGAATTTTTGTGAATTAATTCATGTAGTGACCCATCTCCTTAAAATTGAAGCAATGGACCTTGATTTTTTATTCATGAGACAAATTGATATTTTATTCACACTTTAAACAAACTCCCATCCCTTTTATACATATACCAAGGTATTTCTTTCCAAAGCTATCACATATTGAAAATTCCATTATTCCCTTCTTCCACTTTTCCATATTTATTTTTCTTTATTATTCAGTCATCCTCTTATTCTTTTTATTTCATTTGAAATTTTAATACATGGAGAATTATTTTATTATATTGATGTCACAAAATAATTTATCATAATATGATGAAAATATTCAATAGATTATTTCCCTTAAAAGTATCATCTTAATCCTATCAAATACATGGTTGATCTTAATTTTCAGTTTGTGTATGTAGTTCATAGCATGCTTTGCTGATATTGTAAAATTAACCTTATACCCAGAAACACTTTCCTCTTCCTTATACATTAAATTAATAAATTGTCTTTCTATATTAGATCATTTATCTTGAGGAAAGTATTTGTCACCGAATATCACCTTAAAAGTATTCAAATTTATGTTATACCCTCATCCTCCTTAGTATTTGAATCAATGGCCTCCATTTATTAGAATATCTCATTAAATGATAAAATTTCATGAAAACTTTCTCTCTTTCAATACTTCCTAAAGTGATTAATATCCTCTATAGGTACCTCATCCACTATTCAACTACTAATGGATCAGTGGTCTCATTGAATTATGGAGGTTGTTGTCATATAAATCATTCCAAAATTATTTCACCATGTTTTTCATTATCATGTTTCTCTATATGGGAAAGTTTATTGTCAATACCTTGAGTCAAATTCCCTAATATATCCATAATTTTCTCAGTTCCAACATAATCTATGTTGAATTTCTCCTAAAGAAAATCCCTACATTGATTAAGGGTGTTGGTAAAATTACCATTTCTTATACTATATATAATCTATAAATAATTGTATTAATTTAATTAGTTCATTAATATAACCATGAATTTAAAATCATAGTAAATAATTCTTAATCTAGTGAAAATATAAACATAATTTTAAAATTTATTCAATATTCAATCTTAGAATCATAAGATTAGTGTCATTGATAATATCTTCAAATAATAAAAATATTTTTAAATCCTTCATAATAGTTCAAAAAGAGAATGCGAATCATACAAATCATATCCCTTAAGAGTTTCAAAACATATATTTAATTATTCACCTTTATCATGTACCATGTGGAGATTGAGTTAATACCTAATCATCATTTTCATGGTTATTTCCCCTAGGTTCATCTGGTTAAGATCTTGTATCAACTTATTTGTATTCAGAAAGAGATGTCATTACTAAAAAACCACACAATCTATAATTTATTAAAATTTTAGTAAGTTTTCCTATAGTTGGACTAATCCTTAGTGGAAATCATATAATTTTTTCCCTATTCTATGTTTTCCTAAATCTTGTTTCCAAGGTTTCTACTGAATTTTATCTGATATCAATTATAACATCCATGAATCTACTAACCTAGAGTCATTGGTTACTTTATTACATTGGTACAAGATATAAGAGATAACATCACAAAGGATCACATATTTTAGTATCATTAAGATAAAAAATACATACATGATTCTCACATTACATTTGAAAATGTGGAATAAAACATAAAATACCAGTGTGAACTTTATTATTTCCCCTAGTATATCTGAAAAAAATCAATCAAATTTTACTTCCAGGTACCCTATAAATAAGAAACTAAATTAAATGGTGGGATATGATACTTAGTAAGTGATAATATACAGTGAAAGATATCATAGAATAACCAAGGCATGAATAATATAGAAAATATAAAAAAAATGTTCCATATAACTAATATCATAAAAGAAGAGTATATACATGGATAACATAATATCATAAATATTCAAATGGATAATAATTAATGGTTCCATAGTGATATAATACATAATTTCATACCTCATAATCTTACCACTAAGGCCTCAGGAAAATATATCATACATAAATAGGTAAGTAATATACTAAATACTCAAGATAGTTTGTCTCATGAGACCTACTGATGTATTAAGGTGATATTTTAAGCCCCACTCATTACTTAATAATTCTAATAAATTCACCATATGAAAGAAATTAATAATAATAAAATGAATAATAAACTTTACTTAGTAATAAATAAACATTCGTATTATAATAATAAACACTCATGATATCAATAATTTCCTAGTTAATAATTTTAATAACATGATCATAATCCATCTATAAAAATAAGGTGGATGGTATCACTAGAGAATATCTCCTATGAAACATGAGTATACTTAAACTATTTTTAAATAGATAAAAATACCTTCATAAGTGAATTAAAAATATAGTTTATAGAAAGAATAAGAAATTTCATTTACATTTTTTATACACCTTTTATAAAATATTTTATAAAGAAAATAGTATAGAAATTTCATTTAAAACCATGAAAATGTGGTGAGGAAATTTGTTAAAGAAAATTGAAAAATTATGTGAGAAAATGTATTAGTGCCAAAATATTTAAAATAATATTTCTTTCATATTTTGTAAAGAAAGTTAAATTTAATAAAAAATGAAGTCACAAGTCACTTTTAAATACCTTTTTTTATAATATGACTAAAATACCTTTTAAAACATTACATCAAAATAAAAATATTGAAAAATAGACTTTTGAAAATAAATAATGCTTAAATACAAAAATTTGTATTGTAGGATAAATGATATGAATATAAATAATTTTTAAAAATATTTTTATTGAAAAACACATCATTAAAATATTAATACAGTTTATTTTTTAAAATAGTTAAATATAAATACGAATATCACAAGAAAATATAAATATTTGGATTTTAAAATAATAAAGTAGAATATTTTTTCGAAGAATAATATAAATATGGAGGAGAAATATTCCTAAATAAAAAATAAGATAAATTTTAAAATGATACGGTAATATATATCCATTGTTTAGTATATTCACTATATAAATAAAGAAGATGGATAATATATAACATGTCTTAGTGAATGAAAATTGAGATGGGAAAACCCTTATGAATTTGTTAACTTTGGAATCAAAATATCATGAGATAGAAAACCTAAAATATAACTTTAAATATGATTTATAAATATATTTATATTATAATATGTTAAATTCATATTACAAACACCATATAAATGAAAATGAGTGCATAAAAAAACATGACTCAAATAATAGAATTTGGGACTAAGAACTCTTAAAACTTCATTACCTTTCAAATAAAAAACCCATGAAAGGTATAACATAATATTGATTCTTAAATCCCTTGAATAGAATGGTAATTATATTAAAAGTAAATACATGGGTACTATATACACCATAAAATAAAATAATCTGTTATTATAAAGCATATCTAAATGAACCCAAATTAAGATGAGGAAACCCTTACAACATCAGTATCTTATAACTAAAAATACCGTGAAATATATAACTTGATATGGAATTTTAAATCCATTTAATTTTAGGAAATTATGATAAAAACATACATAGGTAATTGTATACACTACACAATATAAAACAAGTGGTGAATATGTAATATGCCTCAAAGAAATAAAAGTGGGATGAGCGACCCTTCACTTTTACTCAAGTCTTTCAAAAAACCTATTTAATATCAAGTATAATAAAAATATTCATATTAATCACATATTTCCTAAATTTATTAAAAACGTTTATATTATTCATTTATAATTATTCTCTATAGATATATTATTTAGAATTATTTTATTTTCATCATCAAATGTTAATAATTTCAATTATTTTGTACTTATTTTATAATAGTGATGTCGAACCACGTAATTTGATACAAATTTCCTTATTAAAATATTGTTCAATATATTATAATACTTTTTTGTAATTATTTATTAATTTACATTTTAATTAAATGTATTCCATGGGTATGGTTTACAAAATGGAATCCATGATGAACTTGGTTCAAGTAATTTACTAATATCAAAAGGTTACTTTATAATTATTGTTATTTTTTTGTCATAAATTCAAAAGAAATATTCAAGATATATATAAATCATTAATATAATATATATATTCATCAAATATATTTAATAACCATCTATTTATGTTGGTTATGAAAATAAAACACATCGCTTCGTGGAGGTGGTAGTCCACACATGCACACGGACAACATTTTCATTTTTCATAGAACAAGAGGAAGGAAAAATGGTTTATATGTTAATATTATTAAAAATGTTATAGATATATTATTTATTTATTAAATACCATTTTATATCCATCCATGTAAGGTGATTATAAAAAATAAAATTTATTTATTTGTGGAGGTGATAGTATACACGTACGCATGAATGACTTTCTCATTTTTCTAAGGAAGTAGGAAGGATAGATAATGTATATAAGATTAAAATAATAATTTTTATGAATAATAATTTTTATTATTTAAATATATATTTTAATGGTAAAAATATATTTTTTGGAGAAATATGAATAAGAAAAAAAATTAAGAAGTGATTAGTACTCACATTGAGAATTTGAACCTTCTCTTGGAGGACCTCTTTGAAATAGAGGATTTTAGAATTTTCCCAGGTTAAAAGGATTAAATACATTAAATATGTATATATATTAATTAAAAAAGGTATATGTTCAATAGGAATTCTATTTTTATATTTTATGTAAATGGGTGGTGGAAGTCTCATTTTATAAGTGATAGGGGTCGCACTTTTGTAAATATTCTTAACTTTATTTCAAAGTCATATCACTTTCAAAGTAAAGTAGATCCAAAACTATAAAATAATTAATATGGTATGATAATTGGTCGAGATAAACCTTCACCCCACATTTTTAAATAATTTTTGAGTAATTTTAGGCTTTTTCTCCTAAGTTTTATCTTTTACCATAATTTACTTTTACCACGTTAACACATTTTTTTAACCTACCAAATTATTTAATAAGAAATTTATAATTGAACTTATTAAAAAATATTCATATTTTTATTCGAAATATTAAAGTTGTTTTATAATATTAAATTTCTAAAATTGATAAAAATTAATTTTTAAATAATACTTGTATGACATATAAAAATAGTTTTTAGGAAAAAAATAATACTTTGGTTGAAAAATGTCAATCATTGGTTTATAAATTAAAATAAATATTTTACGAATATAATTTTACATACTAAATACATCCATGACTAAAAAAATTGTTTCATAAATTTTTAATTTATTTTTATATCTTAATGGTATCACAAAAGTCATTATATTTTAAAAAAATATTATTTTGTACTATTCGCCTAAAAATAAATATTTCTATAAAAATTCCAAAAAATCATCCTAAGATAATATTATCATGATGAATCAAAAAATTAATTTTATTTTTTGAAATTTAAATTCAAAAATTTATAAATTTATCTTTTAAATTAAAATATATAATATAGAGAAAAGATAGTCTTTGTAAAAATAAGTACTTTTAAAGTCTATGTAATGTCTCAAAATTTTCATGTATTATTTTTATATATTATATGGGATTATTATAAGACTAGGAGAAGAGAAGAAATGTAATTTTGAGACCCAGAGTGCCTGGAACAATTTCTTAAACAATATTAAAATATTCAATAACTATGGGAACTTGTTTCCTGAAAAAGTGGAATAGATTCTAAACATGTGCTTGGATTATAAATATTATGGAACTATTGTGTTCAGAATAGTGAATTTACCTTAGGTGGGATCTAACATAAATCAGTATGGGTTGATCGTGAAAGTTAGGTTTTAGACATATCGGTAATAAAATATTTAATAAAAATATTTTATTTTGATACAACGACTCTTTTTCTTTTAATAAGGGGTTTTTCAGGAATCTAGTGTTATAATCATAACCCTATAATTTCTCCGAGACAAGGATACGGAATTTCTCTTGATGGAGATGATAGAGCATAGATCGAAACGTCGATCGACGATCAGTGACGCACCTCGTATTTGAAGAATCATGCCAATGACGATGACACGACGATCGATCTTCATCAGCGAATGATCCAAATCCAAGTATGGTGTTTGATCTATTTGTTATTTCCTTTCCCCTTTTTGGATTCAGTAACAAAATCAGACCAACCAATTAACATGTTGATCCACGGTTCGGTCGCTCTTGCGAGATGGTTAAATTGTGGGGTTTGATGGGTGATACATCTTTGTGATTATCCTTCTTCTCTCTTTATTCTAACAAGAACAAATCAAGGATGAAATGAACAAAGGAAAAGATCTTTTTTTGGGGCATTCATGTGAATTTATTCTCTCCACTCAATCTCCTGCGTTCATCATGTGTTCATCATCTTCTCCCCATGCTTTGAAAATCCTATGTGAATGATTGATCATTACACCCATGATTCATGGTGAAACAATCTAATATTGAAGATATAACCCCATATAGGCATAATGAAGGTGAAATGATGAAGGAGTGGCACAATTTGTCTAGGAAATTAGTGCACGGCAGCATAAGAAGGAAGCTCATGGTAGTAGCCGGAGGCAGCTGCTCTAGCTAGTCCAGGAAAGCGGTGGTGTGGGTCCGAAAGGTTGGTCCAGGTGAATGGAGAGCTGGTAGGGTGAGTTCATCGGTGGGGTGGTCGGTGGGGATGGAGTGTGGTATGGGGAACTTTGTAGATGTGGAAGTGAAGCAAGACATAGCAATCAATTGAGGCATTGATTGGGGGCAGGCCGACGAGGAGGTCGTGTACGTGGAAGGCGGGCTGAGTGGAACCCTCAACGGCGGTAAGGCCATAGAGCAGGTGGACATGGCAACCAACCATATTAAATTCAGCGGTTCCACATTGACTAGGAGGCATGATGTTGAGGCAAATCATGTGTGTCACATCAAGACATCATACAATGTGGGATAGACTAGGGGGAGTTGGCCCTCTCTAATGGCCCCACGGGCTGGACCCATCAGGTCAGGCCGGACCGAGACGGGTCATACTCGAACTAGACCTGGATCAGACCTTTTTATAAAAATAGTTGTAACATTTAAATAGAGTTTCCTCTTGAAGAGATGTTTGTGGATTTATGACCCTTGAGATGATATGGTCCTTTTGAGATACACTGAGTGATTTTTTTGGATGTTGGAATACAACCCAATGGATCAAGTCCTAGTTTCTCTCGAAACGAGCGCACTACAAGAAGAATATTATGGCTGAATGTGACCTAGAAGTTGTGTGACCTAGAAGCTGTGTTTATTTACTTAGAGATTGTGTGTCTCATAGAGACTATGTCTATTACAAATACTATGTGTCTTATTGATGTTGTGTGTCTTATGGATTGATTATATCGGGTCTTACTTAGAATATATGTTGTAGCCATATACCTATGTAATCTAATTGAAATTCATGTATTTACTTGTGGTATACTTTGTTGTTTCAGGGTGTCCTACTGAGTATTGTTTTACTCACCCTTGCATGGGATTTTCCAGCACATGTCATGTATTGTGAATATGATCAACACTTTGATGGAGTCCTAGATGGACTAGGACCAGGTGGTTCTTATAGAGACCAGATAGTAAAGGTGTTCTCCTGTGACTTCAAACAGCTTTCCCTATACCTACCCTTTAGGTCTTTTTTTCTATGGATGAGTTCAGGAACTTTTGTATTCACTTTTATAGACTCTTTATTTTTAGTGGGCTTGTATTTTGGTCCTCTACACTTTTCAGTTTCCTACTATCATGATCTATTTTTGGTATCTTAGTAGTATTCATACCTGTCTACTTAGTGTTTTTACATTTCATTATTTTGGGATTGGATGTGTGTGTGTGTGTGTGTCTAGGTACTTTGGAAAATACCTCCCATTTAGTGGATATTCCTGCTAGTTGATAATCACCAACCCCTGGCCTATTGGAGGCAGATTGTGGTAGTCACGACATGGGCCCCTCTGAGATAGGTCCAGATAGAGTGGTATCAAAGGTGGTCAGTTCTACCTAAATAACCAAGAGTCTGTTAGATTGGTTTGGGGAAACAATGTTAAGTGTTTCGAGTTCATCTTTCAGTCTAGGGAATCCAGTGTTAGTGTGGTGTTCGATGTATCCATACACCATGACTCTGAATTCTTCTTTTCAACTCTGTACATGAAAACACTAGTTATAGTGAAAACAATGGTACAGGCATCATATTGTATTTGGGTTTGTTCCCATGTTCTTCTTGAGTCTGTTAACCAAGTATACTCTTTTGGTCATGGTACATCTTGTTCTATTTTAGGATGCCTCCACACAGACAGCCATCCAAAATTTCATTGCGTGATCATAAAGATAGTCCACTTAGAAACAAGGTGTCAGTATAGGGGCATGTACCAGAGATAGCACCTTTGGATGGTTTACCAGTGGTAACACTACCCATCAAGTAGAATTTACTACCAGCACTACTAGTTTAGGATGTATGAAGGATGAGTGTGTTGCAATTGTTCCAGCGGCAGAGACCTCCCAGGTTTCAGGATGAGATAGGCCCTTAGGTAGCTGAGGATTGGCTGGAGGCCATTACATGTGTCTTCCTCCTTGTGAGGACACCTTATGACCAGATGGTAGTCAGAGCTGCAAGTCTTCTTCAGGGATTAGAAAGTCGATGGTGGAGCTTAGTTATCTATACGCATGATGAGATGACTCTCTCTTGGGAATACTTTGATCATCTCTTTAGGGAGGATTTTTTCCCACTATGTTACAATTAGTATGCATACAAGAGCTTCTGCACCTACAGTAGGGTGGTCAGACTGTGGCGGGGTAATTGGAGATATTTATTGATCTTTCTCACAACTCCATGAATATGGTATGAGAATTGTCCTTTAGTGATCAGATCTTTAAGTAGAGATTATGTCAGTAGATCAATTTATCCATGATATCCCTTAGCATTCCTACATATTTTGGGGTAATGGAGCTAACTCTGCTAGTGGAGAGCATTCTAGTGGAGCAGACACTAGCAGTGGTAGCTACCACCAAGCATCAGATAGATGAGACTTCAGAAGTGGGTAGATGACGGCAGTTATAGGGACCCAAGAGGGTCAGGCACTCCATGGGATGACCCTAGGACATAGGGTAAGTGGTGAGGGGATCCCAGGGCAGAGTGAGTCAACTAAAGGATAGGTTGTGTTACTTATATGGTGGTCAGGGACATCTACAACAAGATTTCCTAAATCATCATATGATCGATCAGGATATGGTTGAGGGACCTCCAAGATATAGGTGGAGGCAGGATCAGGTTTTTTTTCAAGGATTTGGATGTGATAGACGATCATACTAGGAAATAGGAGGTGGGAGGAGGTTTGAGGTATTACCACCACCACCCCCAGGTAGTCCATCATGGACTTAAAGAGCAGATAGAGAGGGATGAAGCCAACTTCAGGTGATATAAGGTTATGACCCAGAGGCTCTAGGGATGGTTATAGGTATCATATATGTATTTCTCACTTTAGATGCAGTTTTTATAGACACATGTTGCATTCAATATTTTCTTACCATGACCCTTGTTCAAGAATAAGAGATTCCAGTGGAATTATTGACTCGATCCATATGCTTAGAGACTCCTACATGAGGAGATTTGATGATCAAACACCAGTTTCAACAGTGTTTCCTTACTCTTGAGGGCAAGAGTTTTAGTTGGGATCTCTTAGTGGTTATGTCTAGGCATTACAATATCATTCTTGGTATGGACTAGATGTCTAGAGTTCATGATCAGATTGAAAGTTTTAGGTGGAGAATATGGTGTGTTTGTGGTGATGGGATCAGGATTTTCTTTTTTGGTGAAAATGAAATTCATGCAACATAGGATGGACTTAATCATAGGAGGGTACAGACGATTATAGATCAGTTGGCTAGTCTGTCCCTCGGCGTAGTGGACGATATGAGTCTTCAGTTTCCTATAGTATTGGATGAGTATGAGGATGTCTTTCCTTAGGATGTTATAGAATTACCTCCTTGTGGTGAGGTTGAATTATGCATTGATATATATCCCACGATGGCACTGATATCTACACCTTCATATCGGATGGATCCCAAAGAACTCTATGAGCTAAGGGTACAGTTGGAGGACTTATAGAGTATGGGATTTGTGAGACCCAGTGTTTGAGCCTGGGAAGCCCCAGCTTGATTTTCCAAGAAAGAAGATGGGAGATTGAGGTTTTTTGTGGACTTTCATCACCTGAATCAAGTGACCATTAAGAAAAAAATACCCACCACTAAGGATCCATGACCTCTTCGATCTGTTGAAAGTGGTGTGGTGGTTCTCAAAGATAGACCTCAGTTCTAGCTATCACCAGCTACAAGTGCAGGATGCAGATATCCTGAAGACAGATTTCAAATGTAGTTAAGGAAACTGTGAGTAATTGGTGATGTTATTCGGAATGAAAAAATCCTTATAAGTGTTCATGGGACTCATGAACAGGATATTCCATACTTACTTAGACTGTTTTGTGGTGGTCTTCATTGATGACATCCTAGTGTACTCGGCGTCTGAGGAGGAGCATGAGATACACTTGAGAATGGTCCTAGACCTTCTCCAAGAGTACTAAATTTATAGTAATCTCTCAAAGTATTAGTGTTGTATTCAATAGGTCCACTTTCTAGAACACGTCATTTTAGAGGTTGGATTTGCAGTGGATCTAGCAAGGATTGAGGTAGTGCTTTCTTGGGACCCACCCAAGAACATCACCAAGGTGATGAGTTTACTTGGGTTAGTTGGATACTATCAAAATATTATATATGACTTTTTCAGAGTAATATCATCCTTAAAATATTTTACATGAAATAGATATACTTTCATGTGGATAGAAATGTTCTATGAGTGTTTTTAGTAGATAAGGAAAAGATTAACGAGAGCTCCTATCTTGATATTTCCAGTGGAGGGTTTTGAGTATGTGGTATTATATAATGCCTCAAGAACTAGGATTGGTTGTTTCCTAATGTAGGGGAAAGCAGTTATTTCCTATGGTTCATGATAGTTGAGACCACATGAGCAGAATTGTGCGACCCATGATCTTGAGTTGGTAGTGGTAGTCTTCACATTGAAGATGTGGTGACACTGCCTTATGGGTGAGTGGTTTATCATATACTCTAACCACAAGGGTCACATGTATATCTTATCTTATAAGGACCTGAACTTGAGACATAAGTGATGGCTAGAGTTACTCGAGGACTATGAATTTTATATTTTCAATACTTATAGGAGGCTAAGATCACAGCTACTGAACGAGGTGTTAGAGAAGTTGGCCTCATTTAATATATCCTTTTTGGATGGGTATGGGGAATATTACCTCCATTCGATGGTTGTCACCCCTCCACTCTTACAGTGAGTTAGGGAGACACATCTTGGGGATGATGACTATGAGAACTTACATGCTTAGATGTCTATAAGTAATTTCCCTAATAGATATTTTAAAGGTGGGGAGAATGTCATTATTATTAGAGGATGAATGGTGGTACTTGTGGTGTTATGGGATGAGGTCTTGAGGGAGTTCTATATGTCCCCTTTAGTGGTAAATCTAGGTGTGGCGAAGATTTACCAGGACATCTTACATTAGTTATGGTGGTTATAGATAAAGAAGACAGTAGCAGAGTTCATTTCTAGATCCCTCACTTATTAGAAAGTGAAGGCTGACAACCAGGATCCCATGGTCTTGACCCAACCCCTTAAGGTGCCAGAGTGTAAAAGGAGTGGGATATTGATGGACTTCAAGACGAGTTTACCATACACATCTAGGGGACATGATGCCATCTGGGTGATTATCGATCGACTCACCAAGTCGGCTCACTTCCTACTTATCTAGAAGTAGGGTTTTGTAGAGATCTTGAGATATCTTTACGTGAAAGATATAGTTAGACTCCATGAAGTTCCATCAAATATAGCCTCATATCATGATTCTCCTTTTACTTATCGGTTATGGAAGGGGTTATAGGAGGCGTTTGGGACTCATCTGTGTTTAAGAACAGCTTTTCACCAACAGAAAAGTGGCCAGACTGAGTGGACCATTCAGGTTCTAGAGGATATGATACATTCTTGCATCCTATATTTTAGCCATAGTTGGTAGGATAAACTACCTCAGGTGGAGTTTTCATATAACAATAACAACCATTCAACCATAGTTATGGTGCCATTCAAGGCCCTCTACTGTCAACCCTATAGTTCACCACTTTGTTGGACTGACTTAGGAGAGTTAGAACTCATGGGCCCGAAATTTGTGCAGGTGACCACAGAGAAGGTGAAGTTCATCCAGGAGTGGATGAAGACTACATAGAGCTGTCATAATTATTATTTTAACCATTGATGGATGCCCTTGGACTTTGTGGAGGGAGACCATGTGTTCTTATGGGTCACTCCTCGACACGAGATACAGAGATTTGGCTAGGTCAGCAAGCTATCTCTGAGGTTTATCGGCCCTTTCCAGATACAATATAGAGTTTTTGAGGTGGAATATAACTTGGATCTACTTATATAGTTAGAGTGGGTGCACAATGTCTTCTGCATGTCATAGATGAGGAGATATGTGCATAATCCATCACACATCCTTGACTGGGGAGAGTTGAACATTGACAAGGGGGAAACTTTTACAAAGTACCCAGTGGATATCGAGGATCAATAAGAGAGGATCCTTCTTGGGAGGTTGATTCCTCTGGTGCACATTTGGTGGCAGCATGAGAATCTCCAAAAGATCATATAGGAGAAGGATGCTTAGATTTATGCTCAGTACCCCCATTTGTTCATATAGCCTTTGTTTTTGGCTTTCAAGGATGTAAATCCCTAAGGTAGGGAGAGTTTAATCTCTCAGAATTACCATGTGTTATTTTTATATATTATATGGGATTATTACCTGACTAGGTTCTGATATGTTGAGTGATTATGAGGCCCAAATCGCCCAAAACAATTTCTTAAATAATAATAAAATATTAAATAGCATGTGTGCATATTTTTCCTATAAAAGTAGAATAACTTTTAAATGAGTTCTTGGATCATAAATCTAAGGGAACGGTTTCATTCAGAGTAGTGACTTTAACTTAGGTGGGGCCTAACATCAACCAGCATGGATTGATTGTAAAAGTTAGTTTTTGGATGTATAAATCATAAGATATTTAATAAAAAAATTATTTCTATTTTTTGCCTATTTTTATTTTAATAATGGTTTTTAATGAATCTGGGGTTATCACCATAACCCTGAAATTATCCGAAGACAAGGAGAATGAATTCCTCTCGATAACAATGATAGATCAGAGATCAGAACGTGGTTCAATGATCAGCGACGCACCTCAGATTCGAAGAATCTCACCAATGATGATGACATGATGATCGATCTTCAGCAGCGAGAAATCCAAATCCAAGTAGGGAGTTTGATCTATATTTTATTTCCTTTCCCCTTTTTAGATTCAACAACGAATGCGGACCAACCAACGAACAGGTTGATCCATGGTTTGGTCGCTCTTGTAGGATGGTTAAATTGTGGGGTTTGATGGGTGATGCATCTTTGTGATTGTCCTTCTTCGTTCTTCCATCTAAGAAAAATGATTTGAGGCTAACATGAACAAAATACAAGATCCTTTATTCGGGCATTAATATGTATTTATTATCTCCCCCCAATCTATAGTGTTCTTCATCTTCTCCCCACGCTTTGAAACCCCTATGAGAACGATCGATCGTTGCACCCCCGATTCATGGATCAACGATCTAAGATCAAAGATCCAACCCTATAAAGGCTCATAGGAGGTGTGATGTAAAAGGAGTGGCACAATTTGGCTGGGATAGTGGAACAAGGTAGCAGTGACTTCAGCCGGTCTAGGAAAGTAGGGGCACAAGTCCAGGGGACTAGTCCAGGCGAATGGTGAGCTGGCAGGGTGAGGCCACCAGTGGGGTAGCTGGCGAATATGGAATGCGGAAGGGGATATGTTGGAGCCACAGTGGCGGAGTAGGCCATGGCAGGTGGCTGTAGTGTCGATCGAGAGACGCGACAGAGAGGAGGCCAAAAATGTAACTAGTGGGCTGCATGGATCCTATGGCAGTGGTGAGGTCGTATGGAAAGTGGAAATTGCAACCGACTGCATTGAAATCGGTAGCACCACGTTGGCCGGGATTCATGCTTTTGGGGTAGACCGCATGTGGTGCATCAAGTTGGAATGCATCATGGGCCAGACTAGGGGGATTCGGGATTCTCCATTGGCATAGAAACATGGACCCAATGGGACACGGTCTAACAGGCCCATCGGGCTGGGCCAGTTCAAACCAGATCCGGTCAAGATGGGTCGGGTCAGACCTGGCTCAAAACATTTTATAAAAATAGTTGTAACTTTCAAATTGTGTGTCTATTTTATGATTTTTTTATGGATTTGGGACCCTTATGATGATAAAACCATTCAGATATACTCTAAGTGAGTTTTTATGGAAGTTGAAATATGACCTAATGGCTTGAGGAGTAGGTTCTCCTGGAACGAGTGTGCTATGAGAAAAATCATGTGGTTGGCTATGACCTAGAAGATCTATGACCTATAAGCTATGTGACAAAGAATCTATGTGACCTAGAAGTTGTGTGTATTTACTTAGAAACTATGTGTCTCACATATACTGTGTGTCTTACAAAGACTGTGTGTATTACCGAGACTGTATGTATTATGGAAACTGTGTGTCTCATGGAGATTGTGTGTCTCATTAGATTGAGTATATTAGGACTTTCTTAAAATATATGATGCAGATATATACCTCTGTGAGATTACTATACTTCATGTATTTCTTTTTGGTATACTTTTTTTATTTATTTTTGGTATACTTCATGTTTTTATTTAGCGGTATTCCTTTGTGGTTTTAAGGTGTCCTAATGAGTATTGTTTTACTCACCCCTACATGGGATTTTCTTTCATGTGTGGTATCTTGTGTAGATGATTGATGTTTTGATAGATTCCTAGGTGGAATAGGACCAAGTGGTTCTTAGAGAGACCAAACAGTCAAGGTGTGCTCCTACGACTTCATACATTTGTCCCTGTACCTACCCTTCAAGTAGGGTTTTCTACGGATGAGTTCAGAAACTTGTGCATTAAATTTTACATACTCTTTCTTTTTTTTGTGGGTTTGTATTCTAGCCCTATCCACTTTTCAATTTCTTATTGTCGTACTCTATTGTTGGTATCTTAATAGTATATATGTCTGCCTACTTAGTGTTTTTACATTTCAGCAATTTGGACAAAGAGATGTGTGCATGTGTACAAGTACTTAGGAAAATGCCTCCCATTAGTGGGATATGTGTACTCAGTGCTAGTCGTTGGCCCCTGGACTATTAGAGGCAAGCTTAGGGTAGTCGTGGAATAGGCCTCTCTAGGATGGGTTGTGACACTTTAATTTTTCTTAATCTTATTTCATATAAATTAATAATTAAATTAATTTTAATATATTTAAATATTATATATAGTTATAATAATCTTTTAAAAGTGAAAATTTTAATTTATTAAAATAAAATAAATAGAAAATTAACAAAAGTTCTTGGAAAAAAGTTTTTTTAAAATTAAATCATATTAATTATATATCCTCTAAATGTAATCATTTTTAAATGATTAACATATTTTTATTTACTAGAGGTTTTATTGTTCTTGTAATTTTCCTAATAATTTTCATCTAATATTTCATGACTCATTTTGATTCGGTATTCTGTGTAAAATATTTCATTCAATATAGTATTTATTTAAAGAAGAATTTTATATTGATATATTAGGGAGTTCCATTCATAAATCATCCTTAGTTTTTCCTCTATGTATATCTAGGATATACCATGCCTTTAGGAGACAATTATTATATCTATGGATGAATTAATTAGTGGAAAGGTTCATGCTAAGATGCTTAGTGTGTTATTAATTGAAGGATGAGAATCATGTTCCTGGAGGTTTATAATAGTAATTGGATGTTCCTGGGTGGAATGAGAGGATATCTCAATGGAATTTTTTATTGGTTTTTTCCAAGATCAAGGTGGATGTTATTTTATTTAGGTAATAATGGATTGGTTGATGAAGTCATCTCATTTCTTAGTGATTAAGTAATCAAGCATAGATTATGCTTTGGTAGGTTGGTTTTGTGGATTAGGTAATAAAGTTTCATGGGGTTCCAAGGACCATAATCTCTGATCAATATCCTATTTTTACCTCATGATTATAGAGAGTATTTAACTGTGATTTTATCTCTTAGTTATGCCTTAACATATCTTTTCATTCCTATATGGATGGTCAAATGGATTAAATGATTGAGATGTTGGAGGGAATTTTTTGGGCACGTGTTCTAGGTGTTGGATGCTTGTGGGTGAAACATCTTACCTTGGTTGAGTTTAATTATAATAATATCTAGTAGTATTCCATTATATGGCTCCATTGAATGTATTGTATGGGTAGTCTTGTCGATATTTTTTGTGTCAGACTAATATTGTGGATTCATCATTCCTTGAACTAGATGTGGTATAGTGCAACACCTTGATATTTCAAAATAAGAACATTATATTTTATTTCATATATGACACGCAACATCAAGCTTAAACAAACCCTAAAAATTTATTATTTAAATATTCCGATTATAACCTAGCTATTTAATTGATGGGTATGAATATGGATAACAACATTATGAAATATATATATATAAAGTTCCTACTTGATACAAATACATTGATTAATGCTTTGAAAATAAGAATTTAATTTTTAGTAATTTTATATTATGATTAATAAAAACATTTCCTTAAAAATGATTTTTATTAATTTTTTTGTGATAAAATGTTATATTTAATTTTTCCCAAATTTATAAAATTTATATGATAAAATTAATTTCATTTTTGAAATCATCATATCAAAATTATCTTGGGTCATTTTTTGGGATTTTTCTAAAAAGAATGATTTCTAGTGAATAGGGAAAAAATTATTTATATTAAAAACATAATTTTCTATTTCAAGAATATAAAAAGTTGAATTTTTTAAATGGTTTTAAAGTAAAAATAGTTCTACTATACCATTATCAATACAATTAAGTCTAAAAACTATTTTTCATTTTTTGTGTTATTATCTTAAATTAATTTCTACCACTTATAAAAATTGAATCTTGAAAGATGGATACCATATTTTTTATTATGAGATTAAAATTTGGTAAATAGTTCCCTTTTATTTTTTTCTCATTAAGAATGGTAACATTGGTTTTTTCACCTTAGTAAGGGTAAAATGGATAAAATATGCTTAAAATTTTAGGATATGGTTTTAAGATTTCTATAAAACTTTTCTATATCCTATTGGATGAGTTTAGTTTAGTTATTTCCATAAAAGTATCAAATATATGTCCACCTAATTCCATTTTTCTTTGATATTGACCTTTATATTATTTTAAGTAAATAAATTTACAAAATGTCACCCTCTTGATTTTACATTTATATTTTATATTCATATAGGGATAAAAATATAGAGTGAATGAATATTAAATTTTTTTATGAATAATTAATTTTTTTTATGGTGGTAATTTATTTATAATTTTTATTGATTATATAATTACCTTAAACGCTTACACAACACCAGCACAATATTTATTCAATTAATGGAAAAATAATATAAATGATTTTAAAAATATTAAAAGTAATACAATTTAGATAAATTATTTTGTTTCATGGATTTTTTAGATAACTATAACATATTTTGGATGTTTTGAAGGTTTATATTCAAATTCCATCTTTATCTTGATGTTTTAAAATGAAAATTAAATGAACACTGTCAAAAATGACATTAAAAATATTTTATGAAATCAATATATTATTAAATTATCTGAATAAATAAAAAACTTGTAATACGAAAAGGAAGATAATATATGGTCTAAAATTTAATCCCTTTTCAATTTATGGGTTAATTTTTACCTTATAAGTAAAATTATAAACCTTTTTGATTGAAAAAGTAGCTAAATATGTTAAGGTTAAAAGGACACCCCTTCCCTCTCTTCTTTACACCACTTTGAGAAACCTTGATCAACCAATACATAAAAATTTATCTTATCAACATCCTTATACAATTTATATAGTTTTTTTATTCCCAAAACATTAACCCTATGTTCCTTAAGAAATGATCTAAAGGTAGTCTCCCGGTGAAGAGGTAATCATCTTGCCAGAACTCTTTTAATTTATTTATTCTTTTACCTCCTCTAAATATGTGGTATTTATCATAAAATAATAATTTTAGTATTCTTAATATACTGAAATGTTATTATTATTATAAAATATCAATAATTCACCCCCTTTTTCATCAAATTGGAAGTGAAAGTATTTCTCCAGTGTATGTATTGCTTACCATCTCTACATAGTGATACATTTCATTTTCCAGCACCATCATTTATGGATTGGTATTATAATGGGTTTAATGATTATATATGATATATATTAAATAATAATTATTATATAATTATAATACCATATCTACCATCTTACCTTCCAATCCATTGTAAAATGATAATGTTGCTCGTGTGTACTTGTGGACTACCACCTCCACGAAGTGATGTGATTCGTTTTTTATCTATCCTTTACATGGATAGTAATAAGGATTGATTTAATGAATTTATATGATATATGATATAATAATTATTTTTTAAAGGTGAAATATTATTTATCTTTCTTTCATTCCATCTTTCAAAAAATGGAAACAGCATTCATGCATACGTACAGTCTACCATCTCCATAAACGGTGAAATTCATTTTCTATCTATAACTTTTATAGATGAATCTAAATATTATATAATGAATATATATGATATATATATATATATATAATTAACATTATTAAAATTATTTAACCATTATAAAATTATAATAACCAAAACTACCAAACCAAAACATATATGATAAGAGAAGTAGCTATCACGCAGAATAGTGATTTTAATAAAAAAATTAACAAATAGGTGATAAAAGGTTATAAGTAAATCATATAACACATGATATATATGATTATGTTTCTAGAATAGATTTATAATAAATATATATTTATTATAAATAGGATTCTAAAACATATTAAGGAATCTATACCTAAGGTAAGGGTTTATTTCACATTCTCATAATTATTTGGTATTGGTTATGTTTAAGTCTTCACTAGGATAATTATTTGATAATACTATCTTAAACCAAATATATTATATTATCATCAGTTTATTTTTATAAATTACAATTTTTCCTTTCATTTTCCTCTCTTTAAGTACTTAAGATACTAAAATAATGTTTTTAAGGAAAACCGGCTTTTTTTTCTACTCGGTCAGGAATATTTTCCTTTCATGTCCATGTTTTCCTTAGAATGTTTTAAATAATGATTTAATATTATAAAATTATTAATTAATGCAATTTTTTCCCATTTTTGAATATTTTAAAATGTTTCAAAGAATTGTTCTTATCATTTTACAAAGTAGGTACTCTTTGACTTTTTATATAAAATGTGAAAGGAAAAAAAATTAATGTACTATCCATGAATAGAATTTATCAAAATCATGACCAATAAATTATTTTAAGATTAACTCAAAAGTTTTAAAGCTTATTTTTAAATAAATTTTTTTTCTTAAAATTAGAAAAAATATAAATTTTAAACAAGTGATTTTAAATTGAAAAGGGTATTTTTCTCAAGAAATGATCTTTTAAAAGTATTTTCATTTATGTAGACATATTTTTTTGAATATTATAATTTAATGAGTATATACTCTAATGATACCATCACCCATATTTCTCTAGATGTTTTATGATCAGCCTTACTAGGGAGATTATTGACATTTGGTATGTTAGTTCTTCCAATATATATAGTTATTTATTTTTAATGAATATTTATTAAGTTATATTTTTTATTCATATAATAAATGCATTGGAATTTTTAAGTGATGGATGGGGACTATAATTATATATCTACTTGATGAATTGGTATGTATCGTGAGTAAAAATGGGGTGCACTACTATAAAACACACCTTTAACAGCGCTATAATATACCTTTATCAGTGCTAGAAAAGTGTTGAAAACCTCAGTGTGGTTAAAAGGCCAAGGATTTTATCAGTTCTAGAAAATCACTGATAAAGGGTATATTTATCAGCACAAATAAAAGTGCTGATAAAGAATACTTTTATTAGAACTTTTAAAGAGGTGATAAAAGACACCATTTATCTGTGCTTTAGAAAGATTTCATAAAGGATACCTTTATATATGCTTATAAAAGCATTGATAAAGGATATCTTTATCAGTGTATTCAGTAGTTCTGATAAAGGAAAAAACTATAGTGTCATGTTATAGTATAGTTTAGCACCAGAAACAGTTGTAGTGTGCTGTAACAACACACTATATCACCAAATAAAATATAAATGACCAAAATAAGTTATAAATATTTAATTTAAATGAAATAAAATTTCTAACACAAATAAAAGAAAAAAAACTATTATAAAGTATGTCAATTGTTTTTTTACTAAAATTAATATAAATTTTGAATAAAAAGGTGCATTTGGAGTCATACCAGTCACATTGTGAGTCAAATTGGGTTGTTACTGATTAATACACATCAAAAATTACTTACAGGTTGTCTTTCTAAAGTAATAAAACAATCTGAAAGCATTTTATTGATTTTGAGTATATAATTTGTTTTTCTGATTAAAATTAATGTCAGTTCTGAGCACTTGGAGTCATACCGACCACAATATGTACCATATTAACATGATTCTAATTCATACACATCACAAATGACTTATATATTATTTTCCTAAAATACCAAAATAATCTAAATGCATTTTCTTAGTTTTGAGTATATCAGTTATTTCTTTTTACTAAAATTTGTGTCAATTTTGAATAAAAAGATTCACTTGGAGTCATAACAGTCACATCATGAATTGTATTGAGGTGATTATGATTTATACAAATTCAAAATGACTCATGGATAATTTCAATAAATTATCAAAATAATCAAAATGTGTTTCATCTATTTTGAGTATGTCACTTTTATTTTTTTTACAAAAAATGTCATTTAAAACTGGAAATACACACTTTGAGCCATATAGGTGTTATTGTGTGTGGATTTGACATGAGAATGATTCATACACATCATAAATTAATTATGAATCATTTTCCAAAATTATCAAGATAATTCGAGCATGTTTTCTTAGTTTTTAGTGAGTAAAACTTTTTTTGTATTAAAATATAAACTTTAAACAAATTACAGACACCTGGATTCATACCGGTCACACCATGCATTAGATTGAGGTGTTTTGGATTGATACACATAAAAAAGGAATTATAGTTTGTTTTTTAAAGTACTAAAACAAAATGAATTCATTTTCTCGGTTTTGAGTAGGTTAGTTGTTTTTTTCACTAAAATTAATGTTAATTTTGATTAAAAAGATACACTTGGAGTCATAATGGCCACATTGTGTGTCATATAGAGGTTTGTAAAATTTCTACACATCCCAAATGACTCATAAATCATTTTCCTAAATTATAAAAACAATTAGAATATTTTTACTCTATTTTCATTACACCACTTGTATTTTTTTAATAAAATGTCATTTTAAACTAGAAATAAACACTTTTATCCATACATGTGGCATCATTTTTGGGTTTTACATGAGACTAATTCATTCATGTCACAAATTAATTATGAATCATTTTCCCAAATTATCAAGAAAATATGAGTGTGTTTTCTTGGTTTTCAGTGAGTGGCAATTTTTTTATTAAAATGTCAATTTTAAACTAATAAAAAAACTTGGAGTCATATCGGTCAAACCTTGTGTTGGATTTAGGTGAGGATAATTATTATATGTAAAAAATGACTTATAAATCATTGTACTAAAGTACCAAAATAATTTGAATGTGTTTTCTCATTTTTGATTATGTTAGTTGTTTTTTCACTAAAATTAATGTCAATTTTGAATAAAAAGATACACTTGAAGTCATACCAGTCACACTGTGCATCAGATTCGGGTGAGGATGATATATATACATTCTAAATTACTCGTGGATTATTTTCCTAAAATATAAAAACAATCATAATGTGTTTCAACTGTTTTGAGTATTCCACTTGTGTTTTTTTACTAAAATGTCGTTTTAAAATGGAAACATCCACTTTGAGACATACATGGGAAATCATGTATGGGTTTTATATGAGACTGATTCATAAAAATTACAAGTTAATTATGAATAGTTTTCCAAAATTATCAATAGAAGTAGTGAAAACATTATTTTAATTAGTCATCTAAAACACATGCACAATGGATCATATCTTAAGTGACAAGTGTTGGGTGCACTTTTAAACAATTATTCTCAAGAACAATCATGGTATAATCGTATTTCTACTTCATTTCCCAAAAAAATTATTTTTTTCAAGCCAATGCTTAGTATCCTTCTCTGCCTCATTCTCTTCCTCGATCTTCACCTCTTCCTCCTCCTCCACATCGATCTATACCTCTGACTCTGCCTTCTCTTTTTCCTCCACCTCTACTTCTGCCTCCACCTCCACCTACACCTTCACCTATATCTTTTTGATTTCCCAAAAATTTTATTATTTGCAGTTCACCACTTATAAACAAATTTGTTTCCTCTATTATAATTTTCCATGATAAAGAGATCAAAAATAATATATAATCATTCTGACACTAATGCTTCACACCCCAAATATCTTTTGAAGGTCATAACTCATACTAGATCAAAAACATAGTAAGTAATCACCTAAATTTGTTGTCGGTGTACATTATGAAAAAATATATACTTCCCACACATCTCTAAACAAATTGATTTCTTCTTTTGAGTAACTATGTTTTTTGGAAGTCTTGATAGTACTGTGAAAATATAGACAAACAAATGATTATGAAATAAATTTAACAAAATTTTAATTACCTTCAGAAATTACCTATTGGGGGATGATGGTCTTTTCATGTTTTATGATTTATCTTATATATTTTTAAGCATAATATCCACAATCAATGTCATTATCTTGTTTCAGACACTACAGAAACATTGACCAAAATAATTAAATTGTTTTGAAATGTTTTAGTAGTTAAATATTTCTATATATAACTTAATTTTTTCAATTTGTAGTAATCCATGGGATTTAACCCTTTCAGACAGTGACTTCATTCCATGATCTAGACTCTATTTTGCGACCACCCTATCATAAAAAAATTATTTTTAAAACACATACTAAACATATAATTTTATTTTTATCTATAAAATATTGATTTTAGTGTACTACATATTCACAATACACATTGTGTATGATCATTTGGTTGAATATCCATGCATTAGATCCCAAAAATAAATATTTGGGGTTCCCATATTGACTGTATCAATATCCAGTGAGTCCTAAAAAACAAAAAAAAATAAGTAATTCAAAAATTAAAAATATATTTTTTTGATTAGATCATAGAGTTTTACCTTTGCATTATAGGCATCAAAAATATTCTATCGTCTGATTCTTTTTTATTAAACGCTTCATGTAACCGAACTTTTTTCTTATTAATTCTTCCTCCTTAAAAGTAATTTATGACTTAGAAATAATATAGGGATTAATGAATCCAAATCATGATTCTCATGATCTTCCCTTTATATAGTTTTGATATAAAAATCTATAAAAAATATGAATAGTTATTAACTTTAAAAAACATATTATCTCACTATTTGGATTGATATATTATGAAAATGTACCTTATGTATGTATTCAAAACTGAGATGCTTATCCATTCATGCTTGAGAATCTCATTTAGAGTCTCGAGACCAACTACGTTTTTCAAGGAATCTCAATATATTTATTCTTCATATTCAATGAAAGAAATTTTTTTATCATTAAATGTGGTATTTTTATGAATTTTTAATGATAATAAATGTTACTTTGGAACGGTCAAGGAGAAGGTACTCTTGGATAGTCATTTTGTTTTCTTGGCTGATTTACTATATTTTCTAGATTTGTCCTTTCGTTTCCCCATCAATTTATCCATATGTAATATAATAACTCAATTAATACCTTTTATCATCAATTGTTACATGTTTTTCATATGAAAAAATTGTTTAATAAGTACCGCATGTATTTTTATACGATTAGATGACCATTCTATGAAAGCTCAAATAGCAGCTTCGACTATTGTAATATCTGGATCATCAAGTGGAACATGAAACTTAGCATTATTCTCATAAGATACCTCAATCCCCAATCTCATGTGATATTTTGGGAGGTATTTATTTTTTAGTTGGTCTCCTAAGATATTATACATTGTAACCATCGCAACACGGTGGTATATGGTTGTCAATAGATACAAATCACATACAATTGTACCCTATAGAATTTTAGTAATATCAAGTTATTATAAGTTGTTTTATTCACATTTAAGATAAATATTAATGGAAAATTTGATTACCCCAGGTAAGGTATGTGTTTGGGGGGAATGACTATCCTCAAATATAGTGGGATCATTTGGTTCATGTGTAGATTTTTTCTCCACTGCCAGTTTTCTTTGATCATTTCTTATACATTGGTCTGCCAAACCAGGCTGCAAAATAATATCTTGTAGTGAGTCTATTTGTGTCTACAATCATCTCATCATATTATATATTTCTTCATGTGGTTTTATCATCTCTAAATATGTTCAAAGGTAGACTCTAAAACCTAATCCTTTAACATGACTATATTGTTCAGGTCGCTTCAAAGCTATTGAAAATAGATTTTATTTTGGTATGGGCATTGCTGATTCTTATATCTAAAACATATAAAAAATATGAAAAAATAATAAATATTTTTATTTAATATTGTTATAAAACATAACAAATTACAATTATTACATACTTACACATTCTTCCCATACTTTTTTTGTGTTTTCATAAACTAATTTACCCTCTTTATTTACACGAGACACCTTCCATAGTACATGATGTGGGATGGAAGTGGATTTATATTTTGATCCATCAATATACATATAAACAAGGGAGAATATGTTTTTTCATATGAAATAATTAAACTTTTATTATTTATTTAAAATGCATACCAATTTATTCTCTAATTAATCATACCCCATCCTTGCTTTGTGATAAGGGTGTGTTGGTTTTGATGCACGTTCTTTATTTTCAAAACTCTTTTTTTGTTTCATAAATTAACAATTTTTAATAAATTTGGATAAAATAAATAATTTAAAATAGTATATTATAGACTATAATGCACCTAAATTTATTTCTCATTGATTATATTGATGAAAGTAGTCCATGTTTTCTACTTTATAATGTGTTTATAGCTAAGTGGTGGTTGGGGATTTATTTTCCCATCAGCATCCCTAAAATGTTACTTTGTAAGAAAGTTATGGAAGCCTCTATGGGATTTTCCATCATCCATTAAGATAAATTTATTATGGAAATCTTCAAAAATAAATTAATTCTGTAAGGAATAATTAAAATTAAATCAAAATTTCATTTTATGATTTTTTAGTAAAATATAGAATTTATATTGTAACATTACCGGTATATCTTTCCAAAGTATTTCCTTCATTACAGATTGGACATGGCTCTATAAATCAATATCAATCGGAATATTCATCGTCATTGTGACCCCAAGATAAATAATGAAAATTGATTTTTTGGGGTCAATAGGTTTACCACATTAATTCCAACTGACCACAAATTTTATACCCTAAACTCTTAACTTAGTAATTTTATTCAGTATTGTGATGTTGCGTCGTTGTTGTTGATTTTTTCATCAAAATGTTGTTGATCTCCTAATAATTTTTTATTTTTATCATCAACAGTTTATTATTCCTTGAGATTGGTAACATCATCATGTGATAAATACATTGCCTACATCAGCAGTCAAACATTTAATTTGTCTTGAATAAAAACAATACAATACACTCTATGCATAAAGGTCCACAATTGCATGAATCTTGCATGAAAATTGTTATTGTATGGAACAGAGACATAATACTTCAATACTACAGCACAAATAACCTTCACTACATTTATTTAATCCATCCTCAGATGTTTGTTGTATTACATCTCTTGATGATGGATTGGACTCCCTTTTTTAAACTAGCATTCCTCCCATCATTGCGGTTCCAAAGTTCCTTAATGACTTACCTCACAAACAATTATTATTTAATTTTATTGTTTTTTATTTATCTCCAATATTTTTTGGACATCCACCTATGTTTCTTTAACTACTCTAACCAAAATTTATCCCATGGTTATTTTGGATGACTACTACTCAAAGTATTTCAAGCAACATAGAAGAGATGGGGGATGAGTCTCAAGCAACAAAATGCAATAAATTATAAAGAGATGAAAGTCAAGTGGCCAATGGGGTTAACAATAACTTAAATTTAATTATAATTATGAATTATAACATATTATATTACAAATATTCTGGAATGAACATTCAAATCCACATGACTTCTACTCACAGTCATTTACTTCCACTCACAAAAATTTATTGTTTTCCACTTTCTCTAAAAATTTTCCTTTTTTTGTATGCATTAGAAGAGACACAAACTTGTGGTGGTATTAATGTGAGGTGAATGGGAGATCCTGGAAACTATCCTGTTGGTCGGAGTGGATACTCAAGAGGGGGGTGAATTGAGATCCAATTAAAATTTCTATTTAAAAATATTTATATTAAAATCCCCCAATTTAAAAACAAGTTAAACTGTAGTGAATTTATACATATTTTAAAAGTTCAATTAGTTTCTCAAAGATTGATTAGGTCTCATTTAATTTAATCAGGAGATTAAATTAAATTTTGAAACTAACTTACTGGTTCACAATACGTATAAACACTTTCTAATTTAACTATCAAAGTAACTTTAAAACAATTTGTATTTCAAAGTAATTAGCAAAGGAATAGAAAATATATATAATATACTTTAGATTTAAACTAAGATGCACAACAGATATAACTAAGAGGTTCAGTCTCAAGCTGAGACTTAGTCCTCTCAAAACAATTTATATAAATTTGATCCACACCCTGGATCGGGGTAAACAATAGTGCAAAGACTGTCCAGGTACTAAGACCTCTACCACAGTTCTACATGGGAAAACAAAACAACAGCACACAAGCTGTCCAGGTCTTACGTAACCTCTACCACTATCCACAGTGGGATACAATAGATTTATAGAGGGTTTGTGTGAGGATTTATAAATCCTCTATCTTATCTCAGGAGACAGTGTGTTTATAAAATGTACAAAGTATCCACACTACTCCAAATGTAAATAAAAATAATCACTGAGAGAGTAAATGTGAGTTTTAGAACGCTCAGGTGATTTGAGGTGCAGCTCTAGACTCTTGATTAATCAGGAATTCTTCTAATTCCTTCTCTTGTCTTTGTCTAAAAAACAGAGGGTTGTTTTTTTTTCAAGTTCAGTTTGATCAGCTTGAGTGCATGAAGAGCTCTTTGTATTTCTTCACTCCTTGTCTAAGGTGCAGCTTGTGTTCTTATCTAGAATGAATTGATTCGTGTATGTCTAGTTTTCTTCGAGTATGGAAGTATTCTTTTTGTATGCACCACTTTACAGCATTCTTTTTCCCGTTGTGTGTACTCTTCATGCAACTACTTTTCACACTCTCTTTGTGCCCGGTCTTTGTCCTTCCTTTTATATCTTTCAGCTCCGACAATGGGAATGATTACCTTTTCATGGGTACTAGGTATGGTTCCCTGAAATTCCAACAACCCACATTAAATAACATTGATTGCATTAAAATCATCAAATATGACCATTGCTTAATATATAAATAATATTGAAAAAAGTAGATTTTAGGAATCTGGTAAGTCTATAAGTAGATTTCTGTTGGTAGATATGTAACGGTGGACATTGTATAGTTGTGACCTCCTATCGGTAGCTATTTTTTCTTGTACTGGTAGCTCCTTGTATCGGTAGCTATTACTTTGTGTATCAGTTGCTCTATATACCGGTGACTCCTTCTATCGGTAGCTCTTGGTCTATCAGTAGCTCACTTGTCTATAAGTAGCTTGCATGTCTATCAGTATCTTTCTTGTCTCGGTGAATCTATATCGGAAACTATATTTATAGGTAGACTTTGTGTCGGTATCCTTGTTCTATCGATAGACTTGTTCTATCGGTAGACTTGTTCTATCAGTAGATTTCTGTATCGGTGGACTTGATCCATTAGTGAAATATACTTATCGGTGGACTTATACATACCAGTAGCTCTGTGTATCAGTGACCTTTGCTTATCGGTGAATATGTATATCGGTAGACTAAGTACCGGTAGATCTGTATCAGTATCTATAAGCATATTAGTGACTTAACACTTGTTTTCTTTATGAAAAACATATCTGATAGAGTTAGAATTATTTCAAAAGTCATATAAACATAGATAAACATTGATTAACATATTTCAAAGATTATTTTAATATTATTATCAAATATAATTTCATAGATTAAAAGAATTAATGTATAGATAAAAATTATTTGGGATTATTAAATTATGTGAAAGCGTAATTGGGATTATCAAAACAGGTGAGGTAAACAATCTCCCCCTTTTTGATAATCACAACTTATGATATTATAATCCCAATATAATTAGTAATGTATCAGAGGATATTTAATTAGATCGAATTTTATGAGAGAAAACAATGTACTATAAATCATATATAGAAAAGATAAAATATAACAAATGGATCAGAGGAAAATGAATTAAGCTTATAAAAGATAGTATTTCTCCCCTTTGTCAAATCCTAGATATGTTTCCCTTAGTTAATATTTCTCCCCCTTTTTGATAATCAAAAAGTGGGACAAGAATGAAAAACACATGATAAGAGAAGTAACAGATATTAAAAGAAATTAAGATCATATATATTTCTTGTAGAAAACAGATACAAAGAAATACAAAGATAAATACAGGTGATTCCTATCAAAAAAATCCTAGCCACTTATCAATCCACATTCTCAGCATGAGATTTCCCCTTGGGATCAGAAGAAGATTTAGGTGAGGTGGATGCAGGTGAAGTCTTAGGAACTCTAGAGATGATCAGAGGTGGCTGAGATACTGAAACTGTTCCTGACCTATATTGTGTAGTTCTCTTAGTGATCATAGAAGTAAGGCTTGTGATAGCTTGGGCTAGAGTCATCTAAATTGGAGAAGTAGCAGAGGCAGAAGAAGGTAAAGCTGGTGGTACAATCACTGGCCTAGCATCGACATGCAAGAAGGGAAACAAGAGATTTCTGAAATCCATAATGATTCCTCCTCCTCTCTCCATAGAAGATATGAAATCATCCTTGTTCTCCATAAATTTGTCTAAGGCTGGAGTTAACTCTCTGATCTTGCTTACTTGTTCCCTAAAGGCTTGATTGACTGGGTGGCAGCTTCATGTTTTCTAACATAAGGTTGAAATGATTATTGATCTAATGCTTGGTGTAAAATTTTTGGAAATAATAATCTACTTTGTCTTTTACCTCTTTTTGAGAAGAAGAAGCTTCTCTCATATAGTCTTGAACAATATTCATAATATCTCTACTGGTATCTCTAGTAGAAGTCACCACTTTGGTCAGATCTGATGAGTCCACAGATCCACTGGTTGATGCTGAACCAATCTCCCCCTTCATCAAATCTCTAATATGATTCAATTCTATTGAAGGTCTGGAGGCAAGAGAACCAATAGAGAAGGTTACTGTTTCCTTGAATTTTTTGGTCAACCCACTGATAAGATTTTTCACCTAAGAATCCTGGATGCTGACATGATCTTTCATGGAGGTTTTAAATCCCTCAAAGACTGATACCATCTGACTCATAACACTTTTTACATAAGCTAAGTCCTTGTTTTCTTGAGGTCTAGAACTCATATAAGATTCTAAAGAGATAACAGACTTCTTTAGAACTTCAACATCCTCTTCCAGGCTAGACATCTGATTCTGGAAAGCTGTAACTTCATCCACTATCTCAGCCACAAAGGTTGAGACATTACAGCCAAAAGAGAGTTCAAAGGACTTTTCCAAATTCCTCATCTATTCAACAAATTAGTGCTTTAACTCGGCAACAGAGGCACCAAAAGACTCTTTCAGCTCATTCTTTAAGGATTCAAGATCATCCCTGGTGATCATATCAGTAGGTGCAACTACCATAGGTTCTCTTTCAGATACTATACTGGCCACATAGTCATTCATAATCGATTAAATAGATGACACCAGTGAAGCTTCCATTTTATTTATTTCTTCCACAAAACTAATTTTTAGATCAGACTTGAGCTTATCCAGATCATGCATTCTGACCACATCTTAGGGTAACAACTTATTATGAATATCATAATTGATTTTTGGTCTATTGAGGGATATCTCATTATCAGAATCCGGATAATCCAATCCACAAAACCAAAAAACCTGGGTCTTCTTCCCAATCTTCAATTTCAACTGACACTGAAACACTGTCAAACTTTATTGGATGCTCCCCCTCAACTGGTGCATTCTCTTGTATAGAAATAGCATTCTCAGCAGGTCTTTCTTCCTCAAAATAATCTTATACAATCAACTCCATCTCTGCAACATCAAGAGGCTCCTCTGGATTAGGAACAGGTCCTTCCATCTCACCCACTACATCTTTAACAAATAAAACTGAGCTTCCAATCAATGGACTCGGACTTAAGCAGACAGAATCAATGGCTTCAAATTCATTCTCTCTTTCTTCTTCATTCTTAGGGGTTGGCTGGTATTCCTCATCAATAGGTGTTTCTTCTTCTAACAAATTTTCCTTTCTTGAAGATATAATTTCAGCAACAGGACTTGGGAGCAAGTCTGGATCCCTTCCATCAGCCATATAAGTATCCTCTTCATTAGTCTCATCATTGTACTCAGGTTCGTCTTCATCAGGTCCTAGACCTGGATCCCTCACATCCTTAGGCATTGAAGGATGATCCATAGGATTGAAATTATCATTTAGCTTCTTGTCATCATTAACCCACTCTCTTCTCCATGGATTCTAGTTTATCTTCATGTATTTGAAAACAGTTCTTATGATATATAAATTATTTCTTACTACCTCTGTCTCATCTTGAGACTCAACTACCCCTTTCACTTTGATCATCACTGAGATAAACTTGACAAATAATAAGGCATTGGTCTTTGATTTTGGCCTATTTATATCCTCCATTTGAATCATTAGTAGCCTGCATAGATTTACATTCACACCATGTCTCAAAAGATGTAACAGATAGATATCCTGATATCTTAAATTTTCAAATTCCCCCCTCCTTGGAATTAAAACATACTGAACAAAATTGAACAGGAATATGTTCTCTCCATACATTTCAGCAGCCACCACCTATCTTTTCTTTCCACTACCGGTGAGTTCCTCTAAGGCAATATCATAATCAAATATGTCACTTATAGGTGGTACTGATTTCGAGAAATATCCATACATACCTTCATGTGGAACCTTTAGGAATTCATCCCACTCAACAGATGAAAAAGATATTTCCTTTCCATTCACAAGTGAAATCATTCAGTTCTCATCTTCTAATTTCTCAAAACTTACAAACTCATAGAACTATTTCACCATCTTCAGATAGTAGGGTCCATTGTTGTTTGAAAATAATTCTACCCACTTCTGATCTTCCAGAACCTCAAGAAATAACGATCTACTAGACAACATCCATTCCATGTATAGCCCTTTTTTATCACAATAACTCTATTCTGTAAGTGTGGGTTCAATGGTCGCCTTCCTGACCTTGTTCTACCAACACTGCTACTTCCTTGTTCTGTCTTCTGCTTCTTCGCATTCGGATCATCAATGTCATCTCTAATAGTAGGGATTTTGGTTTTTCCCATTTTTGGTTCAAGGAACTTAGGGTTTTCGAGCAATTCAGGAGCTAAGGCTTGAGGGTAAAGGGGTTGAGGTGGATCGATAATTGATTAAGACTTAGTTTTATCATTTAGGAATCATAAATAATTAAAATATAAAAAAGTAAAGTATAAACGGTACAAATTCTAGCGGCAGACAGAAGTTTAAAACATCGCATACTTATCGGTAGGGTATACTTGTGAGGTTTCATATCGGTGAGGTACATCGGTGAGGTATCACATCGGTGAGGTACATCGGTGAGGTATCACATCAGTGAGGTATCACATCAGTGAGGTACATAGGTGAGGTATCACATTGGTGAGGTTTATACCGGTCCAGGTTAATCATTCCTAACTCATGTCTAATGTAACTTAACCTATCCGAACTTAAAGGTTTGGTGAAAATGTCAGCTAATTGATGTTCAGTACCTATAAATTCAAGAGTAATATCACCTTTTTGGTAGTGATCTCTCATGAAATGGTGTATTAAATCAATGTGTTTGGTCCTAGAGTGAGACACAGAGTTCTTCGAAATATTAATTGCACTGGTGTTATCATAGTTAATAGAAACATGCTTAAAATCATGTCCATAGTCCAAAATAGTGTGTTTCATCCATAGAATTTGTGCACAGCAACTACCAGCAGCTATATACTCTGCTTCAGTAGTGGACAATGAAATAGAGTTCTGTTTCTTACTACACCAAGATACTAGAGACTTTCCTAAAAGATGATATATTCTAGATGTGCTCTTTCTATCAAACTTGCAACCAGCAAAGTCAGCATCTGAATAAATCATTAATTCAAAATATTGTCCTTTTGGATAAAACAAACCCAAATTTGCAGTATGTTTGAGATACTTATAAATTATTTTAACATCAAGTAAATGTGATTCTTTAGGATTAACTTGAAATCTTGCACACATGCACACACTAAAAATAATATCTGTTCGACTAGAATTAAGGTAAAGTAAGCTTCCAATCATACCTCTGTAATTTGTTTGATCCACTGGTTTCTCAGTTTGATCTGCATCCAATTTATAGACAGTACTCATAGGAGTATCACTTTACTTAATACCATCCAAACCAAAACGTTTCAAAAGATCCTTTTTATATTTACTTTGATTCAAAAAAATACCATTTTCATTTTGAAAAACTTGAAATCCAAGAAAATGTTTGACTTCTCCCATTAAACTCATTTCGAATTCATTTTGCATAATCTTTGAAAAATCAATACATAAAGAATGTTTTGAATATCCAAAAATAATATCATCAACATAGATTTGTACTATCAAAACATCTTTATAAATTATTTTAATAAAAAGAGTTGGATCAGCAATCCCTTTAGTAAAACCTTTTAAAATAAGAAAATTACTAAGTCTATCATACCAAGCTCTTGGAGCTTGTTTTAGACCATATAAAGCTTTAGATAGCTTGAAAACTCCATTTGGAAAATTAGTATTAGTAAATCCAGGTGGTTGTTCAACAAAAACATCTTCAATTATAAAACCATTCAGAAAATCACTTTTAACATCCATTTGATATAACTTGAAATTCAGATGAGCAGCATAGGTAAGTAAGATCCTAATAGCTTCCAATCTAGCTACAGGGGAAAAGGTTTCCTCATAGTCTATTCCTTCCTCTTGAATATAACCTTGAGCAACTAACCTAGATTTTTTTCTAACTATATTTCCAGATTTATCAACTTTGTTTCTAAAAACCCATTTAGTGCATGTGGTCAAAGTGTCCTTAGGTATTTCAACTAATTCCCAAACTTTGTTTCGTTAAAATTGGTTTAATTCTTCTTGCATATCCATTACCCAAAATTCATCATTGATTTCATCATTGACATTTTTAGGCTCTAACTATGAAAGAAAGGCTTGATGTTCAACCTGGTTTCTTAGAGAAGCTCTAGTCTGTGTCCCTCTATCAATATTACCAACAACAACATCTAAAGGATGATTCTTTAGAATCCTAGTTGATCTAGTAAAGGTAGGACTATAAATTTCAGGCTCTTCTCTAAGTTTGGGTTCTATAGAAGTAGATTATGGAATATGTCCAGAACTGTATGTCTTTACAACAGGCTCATTGGTTTTATCATTAAGGTCCAGAACATACAAATCTTCTTTAAGATTTTCAAGAGATGACTTAGGTTCATGTGGATCAGTTTCATCAAATTTGATGTGAACAGATTCTTTCACATATTTGGTTCTTTTATTAAAGACTCTATAGACTTTTCTAGTTATAGAATATCCTAAAAAGATTCCTTCATCACTTTTAGAGGAAAACTTTTCAAGATTATCCTTGGTATTGAGAATAAAGACTTTGCAACCAAAAACTCTAAAGTAACTAACCTTAGTTTTCCTATTATTCCACAACTCATAAGGGGTATTCTTGAGAACAGGTCTAATTAAGACTCTATTGATAATATACGAAGCTATATTAACAGTTTCATCCTAAAAATAAATAGGTAGGTCATACTCATTAAGTATAGTCCTTGCAATTTCTTGAAGGGTTATGTTTCTTCTTTCTACTACACCATTATACTGAGGTTTCCTAGGGGCTGAGAAATTGTAACTATAGCCATTGTGTGAGCAATAAGATTCAAACTCATTATTTTCAAACTCATGACCATGGTCACTTCTTAGGGTCTTAATCTTAAGTCCACTAAGGTTATCTACAGACTTGGAGTATTTAATAAAGTAAGAACAAGCTTTACTTTTGTGAGATAATAAGTATACCCAAGTATATCTAGAAAAATCATCTACTAAGACATAGACATAGTGCTTCCCATTTAAACTAGAAAGTCTAGAATGTCCAAAAAAATCCATGTGAACCAACTCTAGAGGTTGATAAGTTGAATCTTCTTTCTTTGATTTAAAAGAAACTTTATATTGCTTTCCCTTTTGACAGGGATTACAAACTTTATCTGATGGGAATTCAAGTTTGGGTAGGTCTCTAACTAAGTTATTCCTAGTCAATTTTCTAAGTGAATGAATGTTGCAGTGTCCTAATATCCTATACCACATCCAAGATTCTTTAAGAAAATATTTTAAACAAGCAACATTTTGTTTAGCTAAAGAATTCAAATCAACAGCATAAACATTTTCATTTCTCAATGTAGAAAATACTAAAACATTTTTGGAATTAAATATATTACATGAATCATTCTCAAACTTAACATTAAAACCATCATCACATAACTGAGAAATACTCAACAGATTATATTAAGTCCATCAACAAATAAAACTTTGGAAATTAAAACTGAATCAGTGTTACCAATCTGGCCTAGGCCGATGATCTTTCCGTTATAATTATCACCAAAGGTGACATAGCCTCCATAAACATTTATTAATCTTTAAAAGAATGAGTAATCTCTAGACATGTTCCTTGAACATCCACTGTCCAAGTACCATGTTCTCCTACAGGAACTCTTTAAGCAGGTCTCCTACAAAACTGATTTATATGGAAAATGATTTTGGTACCCAGATTTTCTTGGGTCCAGACAGGTTAGAAAGTAAAGCTTTAGGTACCCAATTTTGTCTTATGGGTCTCATATAATTTAAAAAATCAATTTATTTTGAAATATAAACTTTATTTGATCTATACCCATGTGAATAACTAGTTGAGGCATATGAATTTACAGAACTGGGACTAGCAGAATTTTTTCCATATTTAGGAATAAATCTATTTTTGGTAAACTGTCTCTGTCCAGGTTGTTATCCCAAACTAGTAGTATACTTTGGTTCCACTTGTTTACCTAGAATTTGAGATAGAGTGTTCTTTCCATTTGTGAACTTTTATAAGTCCTTTCTCAGTTTCTCATTAGACATTTTTAGTTCAGTATTTTCATTTAACAGTTGAGCATTCTTTTCTTTTTCAATATCAATGGCAGATTTAACAGTGCTAGATAAAGCATGTTGTTTCTTTAAGTCTTTGTACTTGTCCTTATGTTTATTACAAGTATCTTCTAGCATATTACAATATTCAAAGAACTCATTATTAGACATATTTTCAAATTCAGAATTAGAATCAACTCCAGAATAGTATGAATTTAAAGCAGGAGGGCCCAGTGTTACCTCAGATGTGTTTGTCATAAAACACATGTTAGCTTTTTAAGATTTTTTATCCTGAGTAGAATTAGAATCACTTGAAGTGTCTTCTGAATCACTCCAAGTTTCTTTCATTTCTTTTTTATACTTTTTGTCCTTATAGTCATGTTTCTTCTTGAACTTCAATTTTGGACAGTTTTACTTTACATTTCCTTTCCTTTTGCATTCATAGTAGACAATTTCATCACTTTTAGCAGGCTTCTTCCAGTCCTTCTTATAATGACCTTTGTTATCATATTTTCCTTTGTAATTTGATTTTCTTTCTTCTTACTATATAATTTCTTGAATCTTCTGGCTATTTGAGCCATCTCAGAATCATTTTCAAGATATAAACTTTCACTTGATGAGCTTTCAATTGGTATGTGAGCTTTCTCCTTGTCCTTTCTCCTTGAGGCAGTAGACTTAAATTTCACTGACTTCCTTTTAGGTTTATTATCTTCTTCCTTATTCACCTTTATTTCTTCCTCATACATCATAAGCTTACCAATTATCTCTTTGACAGTCAGAGCACCAATGTCACATGACTCTCTTATTGAAACAGATGTTCCTCTCCATTGGTCTGGTAGACATCTCAATATTCTCATAATTTGTTCCTTTGCTGGAATAGCCTTTCCAAGGGAGCTTATAGTGTTGACAATCTCATTAAACCTGAGATACATATCAGAAATAGGTTCATCAGTCTTCATTTTAAAATTATCATATTTGATTATTTAAGTATTCAATCTCATTTCTTTGACATTGGTTGTTCCCTCATGGGAAATAGCCAAAGTGTCCCAAATTTTATAAGAATTTTTACAAGAAGATATACGATTGAATTCTTCATCTCTTAAATCACAGTACAAATCATTCATTGCTTTATAATTATTATTGTAAGCTATCTTAGTAGGTTCATCCCAAGTAGTTATGACAGTCTCTGGAATCTTATATTGAGTTTCTATAGCAGTACAGATATCAAATCTCATACTCTCCAGATGAATTTTCATTTTAATCTTCCACTGGGCATAATTTGTACCATTAATGAAAGGTGGAATGTTGGTAGCAGCACCTTCTAGTCTATTATCAAAAGCTAGATTTTAGTAAATATATTTAAAGAGATAAAATTTAGAACTAACAAAATTTTAAGATCTTTAAGATACAACTAAAATCACAGTTGAAAAACAGAATGTTTCGAAATCTTTTAAAAAAAACAAATCCATTGATACCAAATGTTGGTCGAAGTGGATACTCAAGAGGGGGTTGAATTGAGATCCAATTAAAATTTATGTTTAAAAATATTTATATTAAAATACCCCAATTTAAAAACAAGTTAAACTATAGTGAATTTATACAAATTATAAAATTTCAATTATTTTCTCAAAGATTGATTGGGTGTCAGTTAATTTAATCAGGAGATTAAATTAACTTTTGAAACTAAATTACTAGTTCACAATAAGTATAAACACTTGCTAATTTAACTATCAAAGTAACTTTAACACAATTTTTATTTCAAAGTAATTAGCAGCAGAATAGAAAATATATATATATTATACTTTAGATTTAAACTAATATGCATAGAAGATATAACCAAGAGGTTTAGTCTCAAGCTGAGACTTAGTCCGCTCAAAATAATTTATATAAATTTGATCCACACCCTGGATCAGGGTAAAAAAAGTGCAAAGACTGTTCAGGTACTAAGACCACTACCACAGTTCTACGTGGGAAAACAAAACAACAACACATAGGCTATCCAGGTATTACTTGACCTCTACCACTATCCACAGTGGGATACAAGAGATTTATAGAGGGTTTGTGTGAGGATTTAGAAATCCTCCAGCTTAGCTCAGGAGACAGTGTGTGTATAAAATGTACAGAGTATCCACACTGCTCAAAATGTAAATAAAAAGAATCATTGAGAGCATAGATATGAGTTTTAGAAAGCTCTAGTGATTTGAGGTGCAGCTCTGGACTCTTGATTAATCAAGAATGCTTCTGAGTCCTTCTCTGGTTTTTGTCTGAAAAACAGAGGGTCATTTTATTCAAGTTCAGTTTGATCAGCTTGAGTGCATGAAGAGCTCGTTGTAGTTCTTCACTCCTTGACTAAGGTGCAGCTTGTGTTCTTCTCTAGAATGAATGGATTCGTGTATGTCCAGTGTTCTTTGAGTATGGAAGTAGACTTTTTATATGAACCACTTTACAGCATTCTTTTTCCCGTTGGGTGTACTCTTCATGAAACTACTTTTCACAATCTCTTTATGCCCGGTCTTTGTCCTTCCTTTTATAGCTTTCAGCTCCAGAAATGGTAATGATTACCTTTTCATGGGTACTAGGTACGGTTCCCTGACATGACAAAAACCCACATTAAATAACATTGATTTCATTAAAATCATCAAATATGACCTTTTCTTAATAAATAAATAATATTGAAAAAAGTACAGTTTAGGAATCTGGTAAGTCTATAAGTAGCTTTCTGTTGGTAGATATGTAACGGTGGACATTGTATAGCTGTGACCTTCTATTGGTAGCTATTTTTCCTTTTACCGGTAGCTCCTTGTATCGGTAGATGTTACTCTGTGTATCAGTTTCTCTATGTACCAGTGACTCCTTCTATCATTAGCTCTTGGTCTATCAGTAGCTCGCTTGTCTATCCATAGCTTTCCTATCTATCAGTAGCTTTCTTGTCTCGGTGACTCTATATCGGAAACTAAACTTATCGGTAGACCTTGTTCCGGTAGCCTTGTTCTATCGGTAGACTTGTTCTATCGGTAGACTTGTATCTATCGGTAGTTGTTTGTATCAGTGGACTTGATCCATCAGTGACATATGCTTACTGGTGGACTTATACATACCAGTAGCTCTGTGTATCAGTGACCTTAGCTTATTAGTGACTATGTCTATCGGTATACTAAGTACCGGTAGATTTGTATCAGTAGCTATAAGCATATCAGTGACTTAACACTTGTCTACTTTATTCAAAACCTATCCGATTGAGTTAGAATTATTTCAAAAGTAATATAAACATAGATAAACATTGATTAACATATTTCAAAGATTATTTTAATATTATTATCAAATATAATTTCATAAATTAAAATAATTAATATATAGATAAACATTATTTGGGATTATTAAAGTATGTAAAAGCATAATTGGGATTATCAAAATAGGTGAGGTAAACATATTCATTTCTTCAATCTTCCAAGAGAAAGTATCCTGAATATGAAGCCAAAAATAGGGTCGGAGATCTCTGATCACTATGGGAGAAATACCTTAAAGGTTTATATTAGATGACTCATTATAGTATTATTCTCATCCAAGTATTCTTAACTATGGATTTCTAATAGGATCTAATGTTACCTCACTCAAAATAAAAGTAATTTTTGATGAAGTGTTGTCAAAAGTAACTGAATGGGTTGTATAAGAAAATTCATATTGAGAAACCAAAAAAATCATTCATTATGTTTTGATTTATTTTTTAGTGTCATTTGTTTTTTATTCCTAGGAATTAGTAAATGAGGAGTATGAAAGGATGAAAGAGTTGAAGAATGAGGTGGGATATGCGATATTCAAATCCATGGTAGCAGATTTGATGAATATTAATGAATACAATCCGAGCAGGAGTTATTTCATCGAGGAACTTTAGAGCCACAATGATGGGAGGAATGCTAGTTTGAAAGAGGGAGTCCAATCCATCATTAAGAGATGGAAGAAAATCAAGCATCTCAGGATGGATTAAATAAATGTAGTTAAGGTTTTATGTACTTTAGTATTGATGTATTATATCTCTATTCAAGACAGTAACAATTTTCATGCAAGATGAATGCAATTGTGGACTTTTATGCATGGAGTGTATTGTATTGTATATCTATATTACCAAAATGAATCCTGATTTACAGAACCTTATTATTGAAACCCCTGGTCCTTTTATTAAAAGTTATTTATGTTTATCATGACTATTATGTGTTTTATTCTTCTTTCACAATAGTGGATGGAGATACAGTTCATAGTAGTCTTGTATGAAGATGGAATGAGTTTACAGAGTAGGGTGGAACGGTTTAGGTATAGGTAAGGAAGAGAGAGAGAGATAATATACTCATAAATAAAACAGACAATGACTACTCTTTTTACATATGTTTTCTTATATATAATATTGATGTTAATAACATTATGAATAATTTATAATCTCAATACCATATGAAATATAAGATACTCATAAATAAAAAATATGAAGCTACTATGTCCTAAGACCATCAAAAATAGTATAATATATTAGGATTGTACCTATCACTATAGAAGAACCCTTTATAGCATCATCCATGGACTAATAATCCATAAATAATTTACCAAACATATCTAATGACCCTTCCTAGAAGGAATATCTCAAAAAGAATCATTGGAGGTTACTCAACTAACCACATCAACAGAAATGTTTCACATCTAAGTGGAAATAAGGATTAAAGTTTCCTAGGAACCTACACTGATGGAATCACTCAAAAAAAGTCTCCTCAATGGAAGGGAAATTCAAATAATTTCAGTATAATGGTCTTGGATAAATGAATCTAACCCCACCTACAATCTACATCACTTATGTATACTCAAGGTTTACTCACCTTCCAATTTTGGATATTTTTTTTAATCCACCATAGTCCCAAAAATCAGTACCAATAGTCATGTTGTGCCTGCATTCACATCCCAATACCCATTAAAGTGATTTTCAACACCATCTAAATATTTGAAACTAAATTACTGGGTATAAAAATTAATTCACATCTTGAAGGATGTTAACCAATGAATTCCCAAAATCGAGTCGAAGATATCCATCTCAAGAATAGATAAATCCTAGAAAAAATTACCCTCAGTAGAAATTATAGAACATGTTTCACAATTAAATTATAGAAATTATCTTTTTCTAAGAGGTGTTCAAAGAGTCAACACATGAGGTTTCATTTCAACATGTAATCCCATATGATCCACAACACGATAATCAATAAAAGAGTCAGATGTTTTAGTATGAAACCAGGATTTCATGAGAATAGAATTTAAGAGAATCATATCATGCAGTATCGAAGGACCATATTTATCCTCTGTGAGCATCATCTTGGCACTATACAGTTTTTTACTAGCTATTCACAACAATTATATATTGGTTTATTGTGTCTATAATGACTTTTGGGGTATCTATGTTACACGACAGTCACCCTGGGTCACTTGTTGTATTTAAGTGGTGGGAGATGAGATGTAGGGTTTTTCATGGTTAATAATAGCATAAAAACGCAAAATGTGGAACCAAAAAATCAAACAATGATAGAGGAAAATTAGAAAATAAAATACATTGGATTTTATCCTTGATTCATCCAAGGGAACGTTGAGTAATCGCTCTGATAATAGAGGAGTTTCGCAAGAGGTTGAGAATCGTGAGTGACTAACTCATGGTTAGGGTTCTTTTAAATAAGTTGGAGAGACTTTTAACAACACTGATAAAGATCACTTTTATTAGTGCTAAAATGATAAGAACTTATAAAAGGTATATTTATTAGCACTTTTTTAGCACTAATAAATCTCGGGATTTATCAGTGATAAAAACCCTTGATAAAAACATCTTTATTAGCACTAACATTTTAGCGTTGATAAAGATATATTTTAACAATGCTTTTTTAGTGCTAATAATGATTCATCTTTATCAATGCTAAAAAACATTGATAAATATTCCTTTTATCAGTACTAAAATGTTATCATTGATAAAGGATTTACAATTATAATTATTTAAATAAATTTATTATAATTTTATAATTATTTAAATATAAATAATTATTTATTTGTAATTATATAAATAAAAATTTAAAAAATTATTATTATTTATTAATAATAATTATAAATTTATAAATTTATAAATATATATATAAATATACATTTATAAATATATTTATTTATAAATATTTATTTAAAATATATTTTTAACATTATTAGTTGATATATAATCTTAAATACAAGAATTTTAAAAATGGGTGAAATTGAATAATTCAAAATGATTACACTTTAAAAATATTGAAAAAAATGATAAATTTTATTAATTAAATATAAATTATTAAAAAAAATATGGATATATATATATATTGAAAATACTAAAACATAGTAAATAAATATATATAAATAAATAATAGAAAATAATAAAATTCAAAAATAAAAAATATATATATTAAAAATGAATACCATAACTGTAATAGTATTAAAAATAAATAAATAAAATTGACTGATTAAAAACATAATATATCATGTTATAATGAAAATTCTAAAATATACTAAAATTTGAATAAATTTCATAAATATTAGGTGTGTGTGTTTCTATACATTGCATAAATATTTTGTGTGATTGTTTTTATATAAAATTGCTTTAACTATATATATATATATATATAAAATAAATGTAACACATGATGTTTGATATATGTTAAATTGAAAAATTAAACAACATTAAAAATGAATAATGCAATAATATGTTTTTAATTAACATTTGATTCATTATATATATATATTTATATTTAATATATATTATTTATTACTATTTATAATATATATATATATATATATATTTATATTTACTTATTAATTTTTATTAATAATTTTTTCATTAATAAGTTTCTAAATAATTTTTTAATTTAATCATTTTTAACTTTTTTACTTAATTATTAAAGTCTATTCATTTTATATATCTATATTTAATATATACTATTTATCAATATTTATAATCTATATATATGTATATTAAATTTATTCATTTATTACCAATAATTATTTAATTAATAAAATGTTTAATATTTTTCTTAATTTACTCATTTTATATTTTTATTTGTTTACTTGTTTCATTTTATTCATTTTAAATATCTATATATTTAACATATATTATTTATTAATTTTTAAAATTTATATATATGTATATTCAATTTATTCATTTCTAATAATAATTATTTAATTAATGAAATTATTAAAAAAAATATTTTTATTTGTTTACTTATTTCATTTTATTATGGACCTTTGTTGGCACTTTATTAGCACTGATAAAGTTTACCCTTTACCAGCGCTAATAATAAAGTGCTTATGAAGATTCTATTTTATCAACACATTTTTCTAGCATTATTAAATACTTGTGGTGTTTATGGTGTGTTTTGTAGTAGCGATGGGTGTTTGGCTGAGACCATACCCATTTATGTAGATGTATTGTCAAGGGACCTTGATGGTATGTTTAAGATGTCTGACATTATGAATTCCATCATTATGAAATCAGTTATTGATTTCTATATATTTATTATAATATTTATGATATCCATGGATAAGTTTTAATCTCATGTGATTATTTATATGTATTTATTTTACTATCATTTATTCTTACCATATTATTCATACCTTATTTAGTTTCTGTTGTATGTATTCTCTTACTGATCATCTGAGCTCACCCCTTTATTTTTTTGTTTCCCCATGATTCTAAGAAGTATATTATGATTGATATTCAAGATATTCTAGAGGGAATAATGATGTTCCCAAATAAAATACTATATTTTATTTTATGATTTCAAATGTAATGTGAGATTCAAGTATGTATCTAAAAACAACTAAACTATTCATTCCTTTGGGATGTGATCATTGGTATCTAGTTATAATGTAATAAAGTAACCACTAACTCTAGGATACTAGATTCAGGGTCTTTACAGTTTGAATTAAAGGATGTTTAGTAGACACCATGGGATCTAGATTTAGAAAAACATAGATTATGAAACATAACCCTATAAATGATTTGAGAATATGTCAAAGTATATGATAACATCCTAAAGTTTTGGTATGGTAGAAATTATGTAGTTTTATGATCAATAAATTTCTTTATGGATACTATAAATTGATGTGGATTTGTTATAGATGCATCTAGGGGTAATAACCCATAAAATAGTTGGTCAAGTATATCTCAACCATCATTCAATTGCATGGTTAGTGTTACTTTACAATGAACCTAGTTTAACACTCCTGGAGGATATTCTTGGGTTAATTCACATTTTCTTTATAAACCAATATAAAATATTTGAAAATATTTTTCTGTTTTGAGAATATTCCCAAAGAAACCAATTTTATGATTTTGAGATTCCTTATGCATAAATTTTCAATTTATGTTAAGTGTTTCACTAGTTTTAAAATTATACATTATTTTTTATAATTTTATGATTTAACCTAGTGTATTCCATTGTTTATAAATTGAACCTAGTGGACAGAATGGAAAACTTATCAACATGCATAATCAATTTATAGATTTACCTCATGAACAAGTTAACATGAATTGTGTTGGAACTGAGTAGATTATAATTATATTAGAATAGTTTACTTGGGTTATGAATAATTACCTCAACTATATAGAACAACCTATTACTTCATAGCTTGATTCATTGATGTTGGACCACTTCATGAAGTGGAATTATCTATCCTTTAATGAAATTACAAATCCATTGACAGTAGAATAGTGGATCATGTCCTTGAAAAATATATTTCGGGCTTTGAGAAATAATGAAAGGGATAAGGTTATTTTGATTTTGTGTCTTTTACAGGAAAATTTTGATTAATGGTGGTTATTGATTCAAAATAAAAAGGAGAATAATGGGATAGGTATAATTTAATTGAAAAAATTTTAAGGATATATTCTTCAAAAAATAATTTCCATATGATAAACAACCTGATATAGAAAGGAAATTCATCAATCTAATATATAAAGAAGAGGACATTATTGATGAGTATATGTAAAACTTTACAATATTAACATGGAATGTTATAGACTATGAACATAATCTATAAAGTAAGGTTGATCCTTTTTATGAGATTAATATAAGCCTCTAAAGGGTACTATTTTATCAAACATTTTTAGCATATGATGAAATGGTATCAAGTGTGACCCGGATAGAAAAATAATTCTCCAAGTCATATATTTTCAAAGGAAAACAAAATAAGAAGAGTAAGACTGAGAACAATGGAAAAATAAATGAGTTGAATTAAATAAGGGAAGGATGGAACTTCCCACATGTGATAATTGTGGAAAGGAAACACTAATACTTGATTGAAGGGAATGGTAGTTTGCTTCAAGTGTGGATAAAAAGTCCATCAAGAATTTGAATGAAAGGGTAAGAAAGAAATATCTATTGTTAATTGTTTCAATTATAAGGAAATAGATCACTATGAAAATTAATTCCCCAACAATCAAGGGAATATACCTTAGAATAAGCTAATGGATCACAGAAAATATTATGCAATTATTATATATGAAGTTAAAATCCCTTAAGTTGTGATAAAAGTTATCTGATCATAAAATTATTATTTATTTGATTAAATACATACACACACATTTATATTTTTCATGGATATCAAATCATCCCTTGACACTCTGAGGAAATAATTGTCAATCAAGACACCTAGTGGGAATTTGGTTATTTTCTTGTTAAGATGAACGATTATTTGTAGTTGTAAACATGGTTGTTATGACCATTTTTGGATTGGAAAAAATCATGATTTGGGGGGGGGGGGGGTTATTTAGTTTTTGAGGATTTATTAATTAGTATATTATTCATAAAATAATATAGAAAATGAATTTGAAATCAATATGTTATTCTTTTACCTTCATTTATAATGAATTGATGGTTTTTTAACCCCTCGTTGATTTATGGTTTTGTGGTCATTAACATTTTCATGACCATAATATATATCACTCTATATTATTCCTTGGATGTTAGTTTTATCCTTCATGTTTAAATTTTAATTTTCCACCAATGTTATCCATATCTAGAAACTTAAATATGTAATATTTTAGGTAACCTTTATGTCGCCCACTTCCACTATTCAAAGGAAGTTTCATTATACCATTATATGGTGCAGGTTTTCAAAAAAATTATTTTCAAATGTTCTACCCTTTATTATTGAGATAAAATTTTGATGTTAAAATTTATTTAAGGGGGTTATAATTTAACACCACAATATTTTAAAATAATAACATTATATTTTCTATCATATATAACATGAAACACTGAGCTTAAATGAACCATGAAATGTTATTATTTAAATACGAAAATTATAACCTAGCCTTTGAATTTCTAGGTATGAATAGTAATAACCAAATTATTAAATATCTATTACTCAATAATAATTTTTGGATTAATGTTTAGGAAATAATCATTCAATATTTAGTAATTTTATATTATGCTTAATAAAAAGGTTTCCTTCAAAAATGATTTTTATTGATTTTTGTGAGGAAATATTATATATAAATTTTGAAACATTTATAAAGTTTATTTGATAAAATTAACTTAAATTTTTAAATCATCATATAAAAATTATCTTAGGGTGTTTTTTTGAGATTTTTATGAAAATATTGATTTTCTAGTGAATAGTGAAATACTAATTTTTATTGAAAACTATATTTTGGTTTTAAGAATGTGCAAAGTTAAATTTTTTAGAATGGTTTGAAATTAAAATTATTCCTTATATATTATTATTAATCCTATTAATTCCATTGGAATCAATTTTATGGTTTAATTTGGTATAAAAACATTTTTATACTTAAAAAGACTTTTTTCTAAAAAATTGTTTTTCATTGCATTTTTTGTTTTTATATTAAATTATTTTTTTCTCTAATGGAGATTAATTCTAGAAAAATGGATATAATATTTAGAATTAGGATTTTCAAATTTTTTAAATAGGTCTATTTTTTTCATTATGAATAGTAACCTTGGAAAATTTTTATCACCTCAGTAAGGGTAAAATATGTAAAATATGATTAAAACATTAGGATAGAGCTTTAAATTTTCTATAAAAATTTACTTTAACATATTTTATAAGTTTATTTAGGTCATTTAAAACCATTTATTGATAAAATATGGACACTTGGTTCCATTTTTCTTTGATATTGACCTTTATATTTTTATAAGTAAGGAAAAATACAAAATGTCTCTCTTTGGACTTTAGACTTATATTTTATGTCAAAATAAAAATAAAAATAAGTTTTGAATGAATATTAAATTTAATTTTGTTTATAATGAAATTATTTTTATTATGGTAATTTATTTATGTTTTTTAGTGATTATATATTTACCTTAAATGTTCACACAACACTGACATGTTATTTATTCAATTAATAGAAAATGAAAATAAATGGTTTTAAAAATATTAAAAGTAATAAAATTTTGAATAATTATTATGTTACATGAATTTTTTAGATAAATATAACATATAAATAATTTTTTGAAGTTTTATATTCTAATTAAATCTTTGTCTTGATGTCTTTAAATTCAAATTAAAATAATAGTGTTGAAATGACATTAATAATATTCTATGAAATAAATATTTTATTAAATTATAGAAAATTTATAGAAAATTTGAAATAGGATAAAGGGGATATTATATGGTAAAAAATTTCACCCGTTTTACATTTCTGAGTTAATTTTTATCTTATAAGTAAAAATATATCCCTTTATGATTTAAAAAGTCATTATCCTGGTTATGGTTAAAATTGGTGAACCAAAGGGTTAATTAAAAAATATAAGGTTTAAAATGAAACCAAAATCTGTAAAAAAAATCATTATATAATGATATTTCAACCTTATACTCTTTTTCTTCAAATATTTTATCATTTTTATTCATTTTTATTTATAATAACCTAATTATATTTTTTTTCTTTTTAGTAATTCCAAGTGTTTCTTTTCCCTCCTTCATAAAAGGAAGACCCTTCCATCTCTTATTTACACAACTTTGAGAAACATAGGTTAAAAAATACCAACCCATTTCTCTTGTAAAAATCATTATCTGAGTTCTATAGGTGATGGTATTCCCAAAACAAACACCCTAGGTTTCTTAATAAGGGATCTAATGGTGGTCTCTCGAAGAAGAGGTAATTTTCTTACCCAACCTCATTCAATTTATTTATTCTTATAAATCCAACAAACCTATAGTATATATCATAAATAATAAAATAATTATCCTCAATATACTAAAATTTTATTATCATTATTAAACTATCATTATACACCCTCTTTTCTTTGACGCCTCGTGTCATCACAGGTTGTGAAAATCAAGGGAAATTCGAACCTTTTTTTCCTAGAAGTATTCAAGGGAAAAATGGTAAATTATCCTATAATAAGATCAAAAATAATTTTTATGACCACTATTTTAGTCCCAAAATAGGTTTTTTACCTGAGGACATGAATTTGGTGTAAATCCAAGTCGTTCGAATTTTCACATAATATTTAATATTTAATTATTTAAATATTAATTTATTCACGTGTGTTCATTTAGTGTTATTTTTAAAAGGTAGTTTTGGATTGATATTTCATATATGAAATTTATTTTTGAATTAGGGGTTTTTCCTATTTGAGGCATAACCTCATGTCAGGCATCGAGGTTGGTGTCGGTCCCCATTGTCTTTTCTTTTTCTTTTTTCTTTTTCAATCCTTTTTCTTTTTCCATTTTATTTTTTATAATTTCCCATTTTCCTTTCCATGCATTCCCACATGGGATTCCCACCCTTTTTTTATTCATTCGAGATATGGATAGGGAGAGAATAGTGAGATGGAGGGTGAGGAGTTACTCAGGGAGCTCGTTTGGAGGTGGATTGAGGCTTGGCAAGTGCATAGCGTATATCTGGTGTGAAGCTTTAGAGGTTTCCACCCAAAGGTATGAACTTTTTATGTTATATTCTATAAATCCCCATATTTAATTTTTTTTATGCCTTGATGGATTTTTGGAGACCCCCTGAGGATCAATCTAGGCTTAATCAAGGAGAAATGGGGGGATCAGACCATTTGGGGGAGTTTATATTTGGGAAAACCTGTGTACGTGGAATGTAGTTTAGAGAACACATGTTTTGTGTTCTTCATATTCTAGGAATATGAGTTTTTGTTACTAAACTCCATGTAATGAGGCTAAACATCATGTAGTGGTGACTCAGGGTGTGCCAGGGGCACATGGTTGTGTAGGGTACATGGACAAAAATTGTGCGAGATACATGGCTAGTGTCCATGTACAGTTCTTGGATAGACCACTTCTAAGGGGGACATATCCAGGTATGTTACTATGCACCATGTGTGGGGTATACTCTATATAAAAGGTGACACATTTTGTTTTGTTCTGCAATGTACACTCCGAGTGGGGTTGAGGGACATGGGAAGATACCCATATGGGGTTACACATCATGTACTGGGAGGAACATTCCGTGTACTTTGGAAAAGTAAATTCCAAGTGGCTAGTGACACATAGCCAAGGGGGCTCTATGGGTTCACACCATGTACCTAAATTAAATTTCATGTTCTTTCCCTTCTTTAGCCCATTTTTCATGTTTTTTCACCCTAGATCCATAATTGGACTTACGAGTAGTCTATTATGATAATTTTTTCACATAGATCATGATAGTGTAATCCTTTCAGTTTTTAGAGGTCATATGAATGATGTTTTTGACGGGAAAGAGTTTTAAGGGGTTCTCTTTAAGGTTTGGTTTCATAAACCTCCAATGAGTTGGGTTGTGAGGTGTGATCCCTATGTAAGGATTATGTGCTCGTTAGTGGGATTGGATTGTTAATGCGAGCCATTGTTGCTCAAGGTAATTTTGGATAGATCTCAGAAGGTAGGTTCGAGTAGTATCTCTGATGAGATCATGGTTTGTACCTGAGTTTCAAGACCTATTTATTGAGGTTAAAGCAAATGAGGTTTATATTTCGTGTTTGAGGATCAAAGCTATTAGAGCATTTAGGTTGGGTTGATATCTTTAGATGGAGATAATTTTCGAGTGTTGTTGACCTATTGAAATGAGTTTTAGGGACTCTTGAGTATTCCCTTATGGGATGTTTTATGATTAATATATTGGTGTATTCCCATGTGTCATGGATTGGTTTGGCTTCTGTTGAGGATCCCTTGTAGGGTCCTACTTTTATGTGGTCATGAGGACCATTATGAAATCCCCAATTGGCATGATTTTCTTTTGGATGCCCCTTTTAGTGTGTTATTCATTGAGGATTAATTGGAGTTCACTAAGTATTATTTATAATGTTTATACACTCAGAGTGACCCATGCTTTTGGATGATCTAGAGGACACTTGTAGGGTGTCCTACTCTTGTTGTGTACTTTGGGATATTTTTTTATCTTTTTATGGGGGTGTACCAAGAGCTTGGGTGAATCAGGGGATTCCTGTATAGGACGTCCCTTATTGCTATCACCTTAGGGAACATTGGATCCCTGATTTTTTTTATCCTTTATATGGGTTATTGAGAGCCTATGGTGACTATTTTTTTGGATTTTGAGGTCCAAGGTGTTGATAGAGTCTTTATGCTTTGTTGGATGAGATTTGATCAGCATTTCTAGTTCATATATTTGGATGGTGGGTTTCATGATAGATCACCCCATGTTTAATTGGTCGTTTTCTATGATGTTTGAGGTATTTTCAACTCAAGAATTTGGTTTTAGGAGGAGTCCCTTAGGATATATCATATCAATAATTATCCCTAAGTTGTGATATGGTTCTCTTCCCTATTGGTTATATGTTGTTATATGGGATTAGGTATCTAATGGATGATTTGGATGAGTGAAACCCCCCTCTAGTTGAGTGTGTCTCCTGGCTAGAGTGGATTCAGGCTTGTGGTGTACTGAGGCACTCACAGATTGGGTTTTGTCTACCGTGGATGTTGAGTTCTCCCAAGTTCGTGTATGTTGTATTCTATCGTGCTTATGTATGGAGACCACTGATTTTTGGGTCTATATAAATTTCCTATTTTGTTCTTCAAAACTTATGAGACTGATAGGTTCTCTAGTTGTGTCAGACTAGATATTCATGTCACTATTTCATATCATGTTATTGGATTCCTATAGCCTGGTAGATGCATTTTTTCTTGTGGATTCATATGGTTACTCCTTGGTATCCAGTATTCATGTATATTTCATTTAGACATCATGGATCTACTATGTAGATCTAGAAGATGCACCATTTGTGTGGCTAGGTGATCCAAATTTTTTAAATCCTCTAGAAAGGGCTAGAGTGGGGGTAGACTTAACTCAGTTGTCAGACTAGAACACACAGTTTTTTTACCATTGTTTTTGTTTTGGTACCTTTTTATGTAGTTCTTCTTTTATACCAGATATCATTAGTTTTTACTAGCCTAGGAATATCACATGTTCATGCACTTTTTATGAAAAAATATTATAGTTCCACCATTGAAGGTGGCCTAATGAGATTTATTTCTCACCCATTTTATGTGCACCTCAGTGTGCATGTAGACCAAATATATTCTTTCAGGTTAGATCATAGGTTGTGAAATGGATGAGGTTGAGGCCTAGTGTTTCTTGGTCAAGAAAATACACTAGTTTAGAGTCTTGTTATTGTGTTGGTGATTCTTGAGTGTCATGGAGACCGGGTATGTGGTTTGGATCGGTGTTGGTGGTAAATCTTGTTGAATTTATTTTCAATTTTTTATTTTTGTATATTTGTTCGGACTAGTGGGTGATCAATTGTTCTATGTTTTTCATTATTTGGTTCTGTAAGACTGTATGCTACATTTCATTTATTATATCATGCTTCTTTTTCAGTTTATTTACTATGTGTACTCTTATTTTTATCCTTAAGAATGTTTTGGTTATTTATGATATTATTTCACTTTGACTAGAGTGTATAGTCTCCCCACTATATCTTTTAGACCCTTGCTACTAGTTACCAGCCTCCATAATTTGGGGTGGCATACTTGAGGCCTGGTGTAAAGCTATATTTGGTGATGTATCAGGTTGAACCCTACTAGTTCATCACAAAATGGTATTAGATCTTTTTGGTTTATTTGATTTAGTAATTTGGTAAATAGGTGGTCTAGGAATGTGTTAGAACTTGTGATGGATATCAAACTAGTGTGCCATGAATGTTATTTCCATTAGTAAGTCTAAATTTCTAGGGCATGGGATTTTTGTTCTTGGATTTCATTTTTAAGTCTATGTGATTACACCTAATCTGATGCACTTGAGTGTTTGGATTAATTGTTTATGTTGGTTTTTGTATCTGGCTCATGGGAAAGATTCTAGTGTTCATGCATCATTCTAGGCATGTAGGATTCACATGACACATGCATGTATATGGTGTTTTACTAATAAAGGAGGTTTAATCGTTTAAAGTGTCAGCAACTACTCATATGGTGTTTTCTCATATAAGTACTAGGTGGGATTCTACTCAACTAAATTTCATGTATATATTTTATTCTAATGAAAGGTCATGTGGATTTTATGGAAAGGTTCTCTATTGGTAGAGATGTAGTCCCTTCATTGAGGAATTCATAGATACTCTTGTGGGTCAGTAATGGGATCTGATTTCCCTATTGTTGGCTCAATAAGAGAAAGGATGTATAAGATATCTTTGGATCAGGATTAAGTTTACCAGAAGTAGTGGTTCATAGAAGTCCAAGGTTCATGTTTCTAAGGAGGGATAGGTTTTTTCATGTGTTGTATGTCAAGTCTTGTGGTGGGGCTCATGTTCCTACTATCACCAATGGCTTGGGTGGGCATGATTATTCTTCCTTGGTGGGGTATTTGAGGTAAGATATCACCATGATTTGTTTAAAAATGAGAATTTTTCATGTTTGAGAATTGGAGTGGTAGGAGTGATCCCTATCTCATGGCTAGGTTGAAAGGATGGGTTTGGTTGGAACCATATCCCTGCTTGTTCTGGTTGTGCTTTGGGTAGTACAGTAGAAGTGTGGTTAGATTCTTGTAGCTTTGGATCGATTCCTGATTGGAAGGTGATTGTATGTTTGATCATGTAAAGGGGTAGATGCCTCATTTTTGAAGAAGAGTGTCAAGGGTGATTTGATTTTTTGGAACAATCCTACATGAGAAGTGTGGTCAATAGTTTTAGGCACATTATCCTAGATTATTTAGAATTTTCCCACATTAGTGTGAGTCCTGGTGCTTGTTTGGGAGTGTTTTTTAGGAAATCCTTATGGTATGGAGCACACCATAGTATTTTTGAGGTATTGAACCTCATTTTAAGTAGTATTTTAAGTATGAAGGTTGTGAGATTTTTTGATGGTGCACTAGTGGGAGTGGTTTGGCCATATATATCTATTGTGTTTGGTGATGGAAGTAGTGTGGTATGTGTGGTTTTTTATTAGGTAGTGGGGGGATGATAAGGATACCCATGTGGTGGGGAGAATCATTTCAGTCATGATATAATGTCTCTCATGTTAGGAGAGATTTTTGGATGTTATAAGATCAGTCATTAGATAGTCAAGATAATATCAGTTATGAAAATTTTTGGGGAGAGCTTGGTTACTGTTTTTCCACCGAGACTTCTCAAGGGAAAGAAGCCTTTTTAGTGGGGATTTTATAATATGTCGCATCATCAAGGGTTGTGAAAATCAAGGGGAATTTGATCATTTTTGTTCTTGGAAGTTTTCAAGGGAAAATGATACAATCTCCTATTATATGATCTTAGATAAGTTTTCTAAACACCATATTGATCCCGAAATAGGTTTTTACCCCAGGAAAAGTTTTTTGAGTAAATTCACATAATTTTAATTTTCACTGAATATTTAATATTTAATAAATTAAATATTAATTTTTTATGCATGTTAGTTTAGTGATATATTTTTAAAAAATCATCGAATTGGGATTATTTCTTCTCAGCTAAGTCTGGAATGGGGGGTTTTTCCTAAGTGAGGCATAACCTTATGTCGGACACTAGGGCTGGTCTGAGGCCCCCTTCTCTTTTCTTTTTCTTTTTTCTTTTTTCCTTCCTTTTTTTTCTTTTCTATTTTCTCATTTTACCTTAATATTAACACATACTCTTCTATGGGATTACCCCATTTGGGTTCTATAACTAAGAGAGGGATAGGGATAGAAAAGGGAGAGGGAGGAGGAGGCACTTCATAGGGAGCTCATCTTGAGGTAGATCATGTCCTGGAGGGTGCGTGGCATGGATCTGGTGTGAATATTCAGAAACTTTTACCCTAAGGTAGGAACTTTCATGTTTTACACTATAAATCCCTATATTTTAATTTTTTTTAATTTTTTTAAATACTTTTAGTGTTTTTGGGAACCCCGTGAGGGTTGATCTAGGATTAATTGGGGAGAAACAAGGGTTTCTGGTTGTTTTGGGGATTTTTTATTCAGTAAAACCCACGTACAAAACATTTACTTCAGAGAAAACATTTTGTGTTTTATTTCTATTTAGGGAATATAGGGTTTTGGGACTACACATAATGTACTAGAGTTATGCCCCATGTAGTGGAAACTCGGGGTGTTCTTGGGTCACATGGTCATGTAGGATACAATGGAAGTACCCGTGTGAGGTACATGGATAGTGGTTGTGTATTATGCTTGGAAAGACCCTGTGTTGGGGGTACATGGTTAGGTTCATGTTGGACACCCTGTTTAGGGTACACACTATGTACAGGTCGGTACATGTTGTGTAGTATGATGGTGTACAAGCTGAGTGGGGATAAGGTACATGGGAAAATACCCAAGTGGGGTTACGCACCATGTACTGGGTGGCACATGTTTTATACTTTGTAAAATTAAAAGACAAGTGTCTAGTGGACAATGGAAAAGGAAAACTTATGTGGTTACACAGTTTGTACTTGAGGTACACACCATGTAATTTCCCTTACTTGTCTTGTTTTTCCTTTTAACACCCTAAAGTTAAAATTATACATGTGATTAGTCCATTCTGGTAATTTTTTCACATATATCATGATGGTGGAATCCTTTTGGCATTTAGAGGCTATCTAGATGGTGTTTTAGATGGTAGGGAGTTTGTTTGAGGATCTATTTTAGTTTTTGTTTCAGAACCCTCCTGCAGGTTAGGTTATGAGCTACGAGTCTTGGGTGAGGGTTGTGAACTCATTAGTGTGGTTAGATTATGGATTATATCCAATGTTACTAATTTTTTTTCATAAATATCTCATAAGGAGGGTTTTATTAGTATCTTTTAGGAGATCATGGTTTGTACTTTCATGTCAACACTATTTCCTTGAGGTTAGAGAAGAATAGGTTTAACTTCTATTTTTTTAAGGATCCAAGTTGTTAGAGCCTTTAGGATGGGTTTATTCCGTTTTATGGTAGTTTCAGTTGAGTGTTGTTGAACTATTGAGATAAGTGAGAGGGATTATTGAAGAGTCATTTGTGGGTTGGTTTCTAATCAAGTGATTAGTAGATTCCTATGTGTCATGGTTTGTTCTGGCTTGTGCAGACGTGCGCTTATAGGGTCCTTCTTTGAGGTTATCATGAGAACCATTTTGAATTCCCTGGTTAGTGTGATTTTATTTTTGATTCCCCTTTGGGTGCATTGTTGGTTGAGGATCGGTTATAGGATACTGAGATATTTTTGGGATGTTTCCACATTGGGCGTGAACTATGCTTTAAGAAGAGCTATAGGAACCCTCATAAGGTTTCTTACTCTTTTTATAGCCTTTGGTCCATTTGTGGATATTTTTATGGGTTTATCTTGAGAGCTTGGGCACATCAAGTGAGTCTCATGGAGGGTTTCATTTTATGTTATAACCATGGTGACCACGGGAGTACCAAGTTTTGGTTGGCCCTTAGGTGGGTCATTGAGAGCCCTTGGTGGATGTTTTTTTGGATGTTGATATATAGGGTGTTGAGAGAGGCCCCATTATTTGTTATTTTATAGTTGATCATTGCTAATATTTCATATTTTTATATGGTGGGTTTGAGGTTGTATCACCCCATATTCAGTTGGTCATTGTTCATGATGCTTGAGGTATTTTTTTCTCATGAATTTGGTTTGAGGAGGAGATCCTTGGTATATCTTGGATAGGTTGTTGGCCTTGAGTTGTGATCTGGTTCTATCCTATGTTGGATGTATATAGTTATACAAGATCAGGGAGATAATTAATGATCTAGAAGAGTGAAACCCCCCTCTAGTTGAGTGTGCGCCCTAGATAGAGTGGCATGAGGCTTATGAGGTGTTGAGGTACTCATAGAGTGATTTTTTTGTACCGTGGATGTTGAGTGATCCTTAGGCCATGGATTATTTATTATACTAGGTTTATGTATATATACCACCTTTTTTGTCTATATTAGGTGCTCAATTTATTTTGTAGGACTTTCGAGACTAATAGGTTCTCAAGTTGTGTCTACCTATATGTTCTTATCTCAAGTTCATATCATGCTATTGGAGTCCTAAATCCTAGTAGATGTTATTTATTATCTAGATGCATGTGGTTATGCCATGGGTTATAACATTCATGTATATTGAATTTATACATCTTGGATATCCTATCTAGATCAGGCATACATGCCAGTATTTTTGTGGATGGTTAATTCACATGCTATAAATCTTCTGGTGGGGGCCAAAGTGGGGGTATACATACTTCGGGTGTCAGACTAGAACCCTTGGTTAGATATTTTCCTTATTTGTATTTTACCCATTTTTATGTAGTTGTTTCTTTATTTTAGTTGTTGTTAGTTTTCAATATTCTAGTAATATCATGTGTGTATACACTTGTTATGATAGTATATTATAGGTCCCCCATTAGTGTGGCCTACTAAGATCTATTTCTCACCCTATGTATGTAAACCTTAGTGTGCATACAGACCTAATGTATACTTTTATGTTAGAGAATGGGTTTTTTTATGGATGGGTTTAATGATCAGGGTTGATTGATCAAGAAGACCATATCATGTGGAGCCTCAAGATCATTCTGGTGTAGCTTAATCATCATGGAGACCGGTTTTATAGTTTGAATCATTATTAGTAGTAGAGCATGTTGTATTTATTTTCATTTTCTTTATTTTTTATGTGTTTAGCCCAATAGGGGACCGGTTGTTGTATTTTTTTCATGATTTGGGTTTGTATGAATGTATTATTAATTTAATTTATTATATCATTCTTCTATTTTATTTTATTTATTATGTATACTCTGATGTTTATCCTTGTAGATGTTTTGATTATTTCTACTATTATTGAACTCTAACTATAGGGAATAGTGTCCCTGGTATATTTTTTAGACCCTCGCCACTAGTAGGCATCCTTTGGTATTCTTGGAGGCATTCTTGAGGCCTTATGGTGATCCAGATCGGGTAATTTTTTAGGTCAACCGAGGCTGATTCGTTGCATTTTCCATCAAATGGTAAGTGAAAGTATTACTTATGTGTACGTACAGTTTACCCACTCCATATAGCGATAAAATTCATTTTTCATAACCATATTTTATATATTGGTATTATGATGGTTTTATTGATTATACATGATATTTATAAAATAATTATGTTTCATTAATTATAATATCATATCTACCTTCTTACCTTCTAATCTTCTAGAAAACTATAATGTCGCTAATGTGTATGTGTGGACTACTACCTCCAAGAAGTGATGTGATTTTTTATTAATTTCTGCTTTACATGGATGGTGATAAGGATGAATTTAATGAATATATATGATATATATGATATATATGATATAATAATGATTCTATAAAGTTTAATTACTATTTACCTTTGTTTCGTTCCATTTATCAAAAAATGGAAATAGAATCCATGCATACTTACGGCCTACCGTCACCATGAATGATATAATTCATTTTTCTATCTCTAAATTTTATGGATGACTATAAATATTTATATTATGTATTTATATTATATTTATATAATTATTATAATTATATAGATTATGTAATTATGATCAAAGTAAAAGGACCAAGACTATCTAACCAAAACATATATGAAAAACAAAGCAGGTATCACCCAGAATAGTTCTTTTACTAAATAATTGTTAATAAACGGGTGATAAAATGTTATGAGTAAATAATATATGGTATGATATATATAATTATGGTTCTATAATATATTTATAAATAATATATATTTATTATAAAGGATTTTCGAACACATATGAAGGAAGTCTAACCTGAGGTAAGGTTTTATTTCACAATATCATCATTATTTAGGATTGTTTATGTTTAAGTACTAATTGGGGGAATTATTTGATATTTATTGTAAGAACGCGGTTATTATTCTTGAGGTATGGGTTTATAATTTTCTTTTTTCCTTATGTGTCTTTGTGAAAATAAGGAAAATGGGGAAAAATCCCAAATTTTTTGGGTACATGTCGTGTGCTTTTCCACACACCGTGTACTTTGGTCATGTGGGTGAGTACACAGGGCGTGTAGGATTTTCGGTGATGAAGGGTGTAAAAACTAACTAAACTCCATGTAATTAGTATTTAAACTCCATGTAATCAGTCGGAAAGTGAATATTATGGAGGTGGAAGCAGTCGTCAGCAGAGCAACAATACATGCCGTGTATTCAGAAATACACATCGTGTAATCATGTCGACAGATGAATAGTGTGGCGATGAAAAGTAGCCGCCAGAGGAACATTTAAATGATGAAAATTACATGTCGTGTACTTGATAGTTCACTCCTTGTAGTTTGTTTTTTTCTCTTAAAATGGGCAGCAGCCTCCTCATTCAGTAGAAGAGGTAGTGGTTGCATTTGGAGAACCGGGAGAGAGGGTTGGAGCTTGGAGGAGCTCCCGAACACACACCAGGAATCAGATTCTTCTATCGTCAATCACGTTGGAACTATGTGGGTCAGTTATTCTATCTCTGTGAGTATTTTCTACCAATTCTTCCTCTAAGGGAAGTTATTTGGGTTTGAATGGGTTTTCTTTTATCCCAGATCTATGCCATTCTTGGTCCTTTCGGAAGGCTTCGTTCATGTATATCGATCAGGGGAGATCGAGATAGGTGGTTTGATGTTTAATTCCAACTGTTGAGTGTTTTTGCGTACCATTGTGCTATTCACCCATGATTTGGGTGTTTTAAGGCTGAGGCCTTGATTAAGTAAATACCTAGAATTGTGTAAGTAATTTAATGAATATGTACAACTGTTGTTTGGGATCATTTCTTGGATCCAAATCCACCCCGTGGGTGCGTTTCCCTTATTTAGTCATTTTTCTAGGACACTCGTGGGTATTCCGTGATTTATCATGCTTTAAATTGCCTTGAGAGGAATGGTATATAAATTTATTTCTTATGTGTTGGGCTCGGCCCAGTTACTTTCTTAGCCTAAGGGAAGTGTTTCGTTTAGCCTACTGGAAACTTTTCTCATGCCTATGGGTAGTATTTTTTGTGCCTGTGGGTGACACCTCATATTCCTGTGGATAATATTCATTATTCATGTGGCCATTCACCTGCATGTTTTGATTTTGATTACCTGAGGGTAAGGATTTGCATGTCTGCAAACAACGTATACTTTGTATATTCACTATAGTGATTTATTATGTTGTACCTTCCAAGCTAAATCACAATCTTGGGGTTGATAAATAATTAATAAAATGGAAATGTAATTGGTAGAGATAGTTACTTTTGAGTACTGCCTAGATTACTACATTTTATTACTACACACTATCGTTGCACATTTTCACTGACAGTTGGGCACGGGCCTTTGGTGGTTGCCTACTGGGATTTATTTCTCACAAACTGTTTAGGTCATGTCTTGGGCCCAAACAGATTATATTTTTGCAGTTTTTGATAAGGGAAAGAGTCCATATACAGGTACTTGATTGTTGCTGAGGAGTGGGAGAGCATGGGATCGAGCTTAGGCTTGCGATGCTACTGAGTTCCTGGTGCACTGTTTTGTTTTACTTTTTTGTACTTGTACATTGTATTGGATTATTCTAGATTGAATTTTATCCTATTTTGGATACTTTCCTATACTTAGATACATAATGCAGCATCAAATATATATGATTGTTGTTATCTTCTACTTTTTTACTTTTATCCATTTCTTTTGGGTATTGTTTACTGCTTCCCCTTTTGTATGTTTATATCTATTTCTGATCCACTACACTTTGAAAAATGAGGGCATAGTTTCCCAACTACCAGACCTAGGCCCTCACTGCTAGTCAGTAGCCTTTGGAGTTTGGGGAAATGCGCTTGAGGTCATGTGACCAACCAGGTTCAGGGCGCCCTTTGTGTGGCTTCCAGAACCAGGACGTTACAAAGTGGTATCAGAGGAATTCTTTTCTCTTAACTTACTGTTTTTAGCATATAGTCAGGGATAGGACATGATAGGTACTTGGTAATAATTTATGCCTGGGAGTAGCTAACCCGTGTATAGGTAAAATCCAATTTACCTCATTTTGCAACTTTTTCTTGTCTTTCAATTTTACAATTGATTTGATTTTCACCGTTGGGTGACGCACTTGTGGTGTGCTGTTATATTTTTAAATCTGGGTTCTATTTAGTTTCAAACCAATGAGATGAGGGTATTCCAACTCATGCATTATTTAGGCACATGTTAGAATCACATTCCATGCATAGTTTCCATTCCATGTAGGTGCATTAGAAATTGCATGTTGTTGTGATAGATGTTGTGCTAGAAAATTCATTTTGTTGTTGTAGTTTCCTTGATAGAAATACCTGCTATTTGATAAGGTATTTTTGTGTGAGGTTTTGTAGAATGAACGCCAAACTTTGGTTCTTGAGGAGTATGGGCCCTCATTGACTGGAATTTCATGGATCATTGACATGTTTACCTTGTTATAACAAGTATAAGATGCCAAGATTTGGTTCGCAGGGAGTATGAGCCCTCATGGATTGGAATTTGTCACTTTGGTATTAGTTCAGTGTTTTTCTGGGCTTCAGAGTAGTTTTTGAGGCTTACTGTCCAGAAAAACCCAGAATACATGTCGTGTAGTTTTGAAAACACGCCATGTACTCTTCTGTTGGGGAAGAAATGAAAATTTTTAGGTACACGTCGTGTACCGTATGTACAGGTCATGTAGTTGTTACCCGTGTCATAGGTCATGTGGGAAGAAACATGGGGTAATGAAACTTTGAAAGCACGCGTCGTGTACTGATTGTACATGACGTGTTGTGTTGAAAATTTTTCTATCTTGTAACTAACAACACGGGTAGAAGAATCTGAACTGATACATGTTGTGTCAATGACGTACATTCCATGTAGTTTAACCCTGAAATCAATCCGTGTAACTAACAACATGGTTCAGTGTTATCCTTTCCACTACACACCGTGTACCTGTGGGACATGTTGTGTAGTCTTGAATGGTGAGAGACCATGTAGACTTGGCCGTGTGGCTGGGGAAATAAGGTGGTTTACACACCGTGTGCGGGTGTAACACGCCGTGTAGTGTCATCCGAGTAGCTGGTCGTGTCACTAACAACACGGGTTGTTGGAATCTAAGTAGTACACGCCATGTAGATATCATACACACTGTGTAGTCTTGTTTAAAGGAGATCTATGTGGCTAAGCCATGTAGAAGGACTCGAGAAGGGTAATAGAATCCAAGTACACTCTGTATGTGTGAACAACATGCCGTGTTGGGGGTGTTACACAACCAGTTTTGGCAAAGGTACATGCCAATGTGAAAGGCTTATGGGAACACACTGTGCAGTTATTATAAACACTTTGTCATCTTGTTTTGTCAAACAAAAATGTTTTATTTCTCTTATTCCCTTCTTACATTTCCGGTTCTTGGTCCTTGATGATCTTAATCTAAGGCGTGTTTTGACCTTGTTAATTCATGCCACTGAGACAACCACAAGTTGTTATCCAGGAGAGTGGCAATGATTATAATCCTGAGATGGTAGGCCATGGGCTACCAATAGATCCTCTAGTAGAGCCAGATGCAGTGCCAGCCATTATACCGGACGCAGCCGCAGATGCGCAGTTCCGTGAAGGATTCATGTGGTTCATGAAGACCTTCCAAGGAACACCGCAGGCTGCCACATATATGGAAAAGCTGAAGCGTATATTCCAGCAGTAGCATCCACCTACATTTTCAGGGGATGGCGGACCATAGGCTATGGAGTCTTGGCTGGGTTCAATCCAGACTATCTTCGATCATCTGGAGAAGCCTCTAGGGAGCAGGGTCAAGCTCGCTACACACATGTTGTGTGATTCCGCCAAAAGATGGTGGGATGTTACCACCCAAAATGAGCATTAGAGAGACATGGCGTGAGAAGATTTTCAGGAGATCTTCTATGGCTTTTTCTTCCCAGAGATGATGAGGGAAGAATGAGCTTAAGAGTTCATGAATCTGTAGTAGGGCTCCATGTCAGTGATGGATTATTCATCCTGATTCACTGAGCTATAGCTCTTTACACCTGTTCTAGTGGGTGATGAGGCGTTGAGGGCTAGATGCTTTGAGGATGGTCTTTGATATGACATCCACACGCTGTTGAATGTTTTCATGTTGCCTACAGTGCATGCTATTTTGAACCAGGCACTAATTACTGAGTGGAACCTGCAAGAAGCTAGTGGTGCGAACTAGGGCAGTTCGGCACCGGTTTCTGGTACTATTTCTACTAACAAGAGGAAAACGGAGATGGATTTATCTCACAGTGGAAGTACTAGCTAGAAGAATTCTTCAGGTGGCAATTTCATGTGCTACCAGTGTGGTAAATAGGGTCACAAGAGACCTTAGTGTCCACGTGACCCAGTGGAGTTCCGATCTTGCAGCAGGATGGGCCATCTCCAGTGTTTTTGCAGGGCGTTTCCACCAATGGCTAGTGAGAGGGGTTCTGTGCAAACTCTGCATATAGGATCAGGGCTAGTATCTTCTTACTGGTTAGGTAATTGGGATAAGTCGGGATGTTCAGTCTAAGGTGATGGTTGTGGCCGTGGTAGCCAGACACCAGGATCTCAGAGACAGCAGGGCGGGTCAGTTTAGGGTAGCCAAGCTGTGTCATAAGGCCGTGGAACTGGGCAGGCATATGCAGTGAAAAAGACTCAACATAAGAAGTATCCCGGACCTTCCATTGTCAGAGGTACAATTCTAGTTGATTCTGTTTTGTAATATGTAATTTTCAATATGGGTGCTACACATATCTTTATATCTATGCCTATTGTGGAAAGCCTTGGGCTCTGTGTTTCTTCTTCTTCTCATATCATGACACTAGACACTCTGTTGGGAATTAGAACAAGAGGTGTGAGTCAGTGCAAGGAGTTCCCCTAGAGGTTGGTGGGTGTCACTTTCTATGGGACATCTATGTCTTAGAGATAACGAGCTATGATTTCATCCTCGAGATGGAATGGTTGGTACCCTTTAGAGCCTTTGTAGATTTCTATCATCATAGGGTGATTTTCATGTCACCAGAGGGTGGTAAGTTTCTATACAAGGGTTAATGGGATGTACAGGCAAGACAAGCTGCACCCAAGCATCGTGGGCGAGGTGGAGTGACAGTCCAGATTGCGAGTTTATATTTGGATGATCAGGGAACTTGTCAGAATGATTTCCCTCCAGTGGTTAATCATTTCTGGGATGTCTTCCCGAATGACTTTTCGGGTATTCCTTTAGAGCGAGAGATGGATTTCTCTATTTAGCTTGTGCCATGAGTGGCACCAGTGTCCATTCCTCCTTATAGGATGGCTACACCAAAGTTGCAGGAGCTCAAGAGGTAGTTAGAGGAGTTGTAGGAAAAGTGTTCATCTGACCCAATACTTCTCCTTGGGGTTCTCCTATACTGTTTGCTAAGAAGGAAGAAGGTACCCTCAAACTTTGTGTGAATTATCGGAAGTTGAACTAGTTGACGGTCAAGAACAGATATCCCTTGCCAAGGATTGATGATCTTTTTGATCAACTTCAAGGAGCACGAGTGTTCTCGAATATTGAATTGAGATCTGGATATCATCATTTATGCGTTAGACCATCGAACATACTGCTTACAGCCTTTTAGAGCAGATATGGTCTATATGATTACTTGGTCATGCCGTTTGGACTCATGGACGCGCCAGTAGTTTTCATGGATATGATGAATCATGTGTTCCACCCTTATCTGGATTCTTTTGTGGTAGTCTTCATGGAAGATATCTTGGTGTACTCTAACACTCGACATGACCATGCTATCCATATTGAGATCATTCTGAGTACATTGAGAGAGCATCATATATATGTTAAGCTCTCAAATTTACACTTTTGGATGGACCGTATACACTTCCTGTGTCATATTATCTCAGAGGCAAGAGTTGCGGTGGACCTAGAGAAAGTGAGGGCAGTAGTTTCTGGGGAGCATTCTAAGAAAATTTTTGAGATATGGAGTTTATTAGGGCTAGCTGGTTACTATATGTGATTTATACAGTAATTCTCCCTCTTAGCAGCACCGTTGATGGGTTTGACTAAGAAGGGTGTGAAGTTCGTTTGGTCAGAAGCTTGAGAGACATCCTTTTAGGATCTGAAGGGAATATTGACATCAGCACCATTCCTGATACATCTAGAGCAAGGGAAGATCTATACAGATTATTGTGATGCATCAAGTATTGGGCTGGGAGTAGTGTTGATGCAAGTTGATCGAGTAGTTGCGTACGGGTCTCGGCAGTTGAGTACACATGAGAGGAATTACCCGAAGCATGATCTCAAGTTGGCTGCAGTTATTCATGCATTATGTTGTTGGAGACATTATCAATTGGGATATCATTTTTGTGGTGTTTACTGACCACAAAAGTCTGAAATATATCTTTACCCATTGCGACTTGAACTTGAGAAAGTGAAGGTGGGTTGAATACCTACAGTCCTTCGACTTTGAGCTTTCCTATACACATGGTAAAGGTAATGAAGTAGCTGATTCACTGAGTAGGAGGACTCAGATACAGGCAGTGCTGGAGGCCAGTGGTGAGTGGAAGCTTATGGATTTGTTCTATGAGATGATTTAGAGATGCATGATATTCAAGGGAAAACCTATATTTCATCTTTAGTTGTGACTTCTACCCTCCTGGATAGAGTGAGGATGAGACAACTATCAGATTTGGAAGGCCTAGTTCTATGGGATTCGGTGGCAAGTGAGGACCCTCCTCCGGGTTAGACAATAGGCGATGAAGAGGTACTGTGTATTCATGGATGAGTATGGATTCCAGGGGATATATGCATGGAGTTGATGCAGGAGTTTCATGATTCAGCTTGGGCAGTTCATCCTGGAGTCACCAAGATGTACCATGACTTGAGACGTCAGTATTGGTGGCTAGATATGAAAAGAGAGGTAGTTGTTTTTCTTACTAGATGTTCCACCTGTCAGCAGGTGAAGGCGGAGAATCAGAGGCCAGGCAGATTGTTACAACAATTACCCATTCCAGAGTGGAAATGGGATGATGTCACGATGGACTTCATGACCGGGTTTCCAAGGTCACCTCGAGGTAGTGATGCCATGTGGGTTGTTGTGGATAAAATTATGAAGGGGTCTCACTTTTTTCTAATCAAGTAGACCTTCGGTGTTGACAAGCTCAAGAAATTGTATATTCGTGAGGATGTACATCTTCATGGGGTCCCTCGTTCTATCGTTTCAGATAGGGACGCTCGTTTTACATCGCATTTCTGGAAGAGTTTTTAGAGGACACTAGGTACACAGGTGCTTCTGAGCACGTCTTACCACCCTCAAACCAATGTCTAGTTAGAGTGTATGATACAAGTGCTAGAGTACATGCTACGTGCATGCGTCCTAGACTTTGGAAACTCATGGTAGAAGAACATACCCCTGGTCTAGTTTGCATATAATAAAAGTTTACAGGAAACTATTGAGATGACACCTTAAGAGGCTTTATATGGTAGGTCATTCCGATCACCTTTGTGCTGGTTGGAGGTAGGTTAGGCAGCTTTACTGGGACCACGTCTCATGCAGGAGACATTAGAGCAGGTCCAGTTGATACAGAAGAGGATGGCTACTGCACAGTCTCATCAGAAATCTTACGTTGATCACCACAGATGACCCTTGGAGTTTGTGGTCGAGGATCAGGTTTTCTTACGTGTTTCACCAAGGTTGGGTCATAGGCGGATTAGGAGACAGGGTAAACTTTCACCGAGGTATGTAGGGTCGTTTGAGATTCTGGAGAGAGTTTGTTCGGTTGCCTATCGGTTGCAGTTACCAAAGAGGTATCAGGCCATGCATGACATCTTCCATGTATCTCAGTTGCATCATTATCACTCAGATATGTCTCACATTTTTCAGCTTGAGGAGGTTGAGCTTCAGGTCGATGTGTCCTTTGAGGAGCATCCGATTTGTATTGTGGATAGGAGCACGAAGGTTCTCCGAGTCCAGTCAGTTCCTCTCGTATGGGTGCTATGGTAGCATGGTCGAGTGTAGGATGAAAACTAGGAGCTGGAGACCAACATACGTTCTTATTGGCCAGATTTGTTCTCATATTTATCTTCACCACCCTTGGAAGGTAAATTCAGGGACGAATTTCTTTAAGGGGGGAAGTTTGTAAGAACCCGGTTCTTATTCTTGAGGAATGGGTTTCATATTTTCCTTTTTCCTTAAGTGTATTTGTGAAAATAAGGAAAATGGGGAAAAATCCCAAATTTTTTGGGTACACACCGTGTACTTTTCCACACGTTGTGTACTTTGGCCGTGTGGGATGAGTACACAGGGCATGTAGGCCTGTCGGTGATGAAGGGTGTAAAAACTAACTACACGCTGTATACTTAGTAGTTACACGCTGTGTAATCAATCGGCAAGTGAATATTAAGGTAGTGGAAGCAGCTACCAGCAGAGCGACAATACATGCTATGTATTCATAAATACATGTCGTGTAATCATGTTGATAGATGAACAATGTGGCGGTGAAAAGTAGCTGCTAGAGGAACAGTTAAATGGTGAAAAGTACACGTTGTGTACTTTAGTGTACATACCGTGTAGATTTTTTTTGCTTAAAATGGGTAGTAGCCTCCTCATTAGGTAGAGGAGGTATTGGATACATTTGGATCACCAGGAGAGAGGGCCAGAGCTTGGAGGAGCTCCAAACCACACACTGAGGATTGGATTCTTCTGTCGTCGATCATGTTGGAACCGTGCGGGTGAGTTATTCCTTATTTTTGCGTCTTTCCTACCAATTATTACTATAAGGGAATTTATTTGGGTTTGAATGGGTTTACATTTATCCCAGATCTATGTCGATCTTGGTCGTTTAGAAAGGCGTCGTTCGCGTATATCGATCAGGGGAGATCGAGGTATGTCGTCTGATTTTTAATTCTAACTTTTGAGTGTTTTTGTGTACCATTGTACCACGCGCCCATCATTAGGGTGTCATAAGGTTGAGTCCTTGATTAAGTAAATACCTATAATTGCGTAGGTAATTTAATGAATATGTACAACTGTTGTTGGGGATCATTTCTTGGATCCAAGGCCACCCCATGGGTGTGTTTCCCTTGTTTAGCCATTTGGCCAGGATACCCATGGGTATAATGTGATTTAGAATGATTTAAATTTCCTTGAGAGGAATGGTATATAAATTTCTTGTTTATGTGTTGGGATCGGCTCGGTTACTTGCTTAGACTGAGGGAAGTGTTTCATTTAGCCTGCGGGCAACTTTTCTCATGCTTGTGGGCAGTAGTTTCTATGCCTGTGGGCGACACCTCATACGCCTGCAGGCAATATTCATTATTCTTGTGGGAAGTCACCTACTGGTTTTGATTGTTATTACCTGAGGGTAAGTATTTTCATATTTGTGGACAACGTATACTTTGTATATTCACTGTGGTGATTTATTATGTTGTACCTGCCAATATAAAGCACAAGCTTGGGGTTGATAAATAATTAATAAAATGGCAATGTAATTGGTAGAGATAGTTACTTTTGAGTACTTCCTAGATTACTAAATTTTATTACTACACACTGTCATTGCACATTTTCACTGATAGTTGGGCACGGGCCTTTGGTAGTTGACTACTAGGATTTATTTCTCACACCCTGTTTGGGTAATGTCTTGGGCCCAAACAGATTATATTGTTGCAGGTGTTGATAAGGGAAAGAGTCCCTATACAGGTACTTGATTGTTGCCAAGGTGTGGGAGAGCATGGGACCGAGCTTAGGCTTGTGATGCTGTTGAGTTCCTGATGCACTGTTTTTTTTTCCTTTTTTGTACTTGTACTTTGTATTGGATTATTCTGGATTGCAGTGTATCCTATTTTGGTTGCTTTCTTAGACTTAAATACATAATGCAGCATCAAATATATATGATTGTTGTTATCTTTTACTTTTGTAATGTTATCCATTTTAGTTGGGTATTGTTTACTGCTTATACTTTTGTATGTTTATACCTATTTCCATTTCGCTACACTTTGAAAAATGAGGTCATAGTTTCCTCACTATCAAACCTAATCCCTCGCTGCTAGTCGGCAGCCTCTGGCATTTGGGGAAATGCGCTTGAGGTCATGTGACCAACCAGGTTCAGGGAACCCATTGTGTGGCTTCTGAAACTGGGAAATTATATTTATATATTAGAAAATATATTTTTTTTATCCTATATTTCACTATTTATATCACTTTTATCTCTTTAAGTACTCAAGATACAAAAATAATTTTTTTAGGAAAACTGGCTTTATTTTTCTACTCAGTTGGGAATCTTTTTCTTCCATTTCCATATTTTCATTAAAATATTTAAAATAATGATTTTACTATCCTATTATTATTTATTAAAGACATTTTTAGACGTTTTTTAATTTTTTATAAAAAAAATAAATGGAATATTCTTGTAATTTTACAAATGTGGTATTTTTTTACTTTTTATCAAAAATGTGAAAGGAATAATTGTTTTAACATACTCATCATGAATGGAATTTCCCAACATCATGACCACTAAATGCTTTGAATATTACTTTAAATGTTTCAAATGTTATTTTCAAATAAAAAATTTTCCTTAATATTTATAAAAAAATTAGATTTTAAATAAGTTATTTCAAATTGAAAAGGGTATTTTCCTCAAGAAATTTTCTCTTGATTTTTTTAAATTATTTTTATCTATTTCAAAATACTTTTTAAAATATTATGATTTATTGAGGATATAATCTAATTATACCATCCACAAGGTTTATCTAGATGGTTTATGATCATTTTAACTAAGGAAAGTCTTGAAATTATGTATGTTAGTTCTTTTAATACTGACAGTTATTGATTTTTATGGTATATTGATTAAGTTGTATTGTTTATTCATATGATTAATAAATAGTAATTATTAAGTGATGGGTGGGGACTGAAATTATATATCCCTCTAATTCATTGGTAGGTCTCATGAGACAAGATAGGCTAGGTATTTGGTTGAGGATTTACCCATTTATGTAGATGTCTTAGCATGAGGACTCGATGGTTTGTTTATGATTTATGTATTTATGTAATTAATCTTTATAAAATTATTTATTTATTTCCATGTGATTATTTAAATAGTTATAATTTTTATTGATAATTTTCAATATCATGTGATTATTTATATATAATTATTTTACTCTCATTTATTACTTCTATATTACTCATTCTTTATTTAATTTCCACTGTATATATTCCCTTACTGAGCATCATAGCTCATCCCTTTATTTTTTTCTTTCCTCAAGATGAAAGGAAGTGAACTATTATTGATATGAAATGATTTTTTATAGGTAGTAATGATTTTTTCTAAGAAAATACTACATTTCATTTTATGTTTTCAAATGTAATGTGAGATTAAAGTATATATCTATTTTTCAAAGATGACTAAACTATTTGTTCCTTTGGAATGTGATTACTTATACTAGTGATAATTTAATAAAGTAACCACTATCTCTAGGATACTAGATTTGGGGTCTTTATAGTTGGTATTAGAGGAATTTTAGTGGAAACCTCGGGATCAAGATTTAGGTAGAGATATATTAGGGAACATAACTATATAACTAACTTTGAGGATAATTCTAAGTATAGGATAACATACTAAAGTTTTTATAAGGTATAGATTATGTGGTTTTCCTATAAATACATCTCTATATGGATACTACAAGTGGATTTGGTTTTGGAATAGATGTGTGTAGGGTTAATAACCCCAAAAAGAGTTGGCTGAGTATATCATGACCATTATTCTGGTCCACAGTGAGTGCGCCCTTACTAAGAACCTAGTTTGACACTTTCAAGGAATATTATTAGGTTAATTCATGTTTTATTTATAAACCATTATTAAATATTTGAAAATATTTTTATTATTTTAAAATATTCCCAAAGAAAAAAAGATTATTATTCTAGGATCAGTCATGCATAAATTTTCAATTTGAGTTAATTGGTTCACTAGATTCTTAATTATACATTATGCTTCATAATGTTATGATATAATATATCATATGTCATTATTTATAAAGGTTCTTATTGGATGGGATAGACAACATGTAAACACATGTAATCAATTTATAGATTTACCTCATGAAAAAGTTAATATAAATTGTGTTGGAACTGAGTAGATTATGATTGTATTAGGATATTTGACTTAGGTTATAACTTATATCCTTGACCATATTGAACAAACTATTTATTCATAACACTATTTTTTGATGTTAAACCCCTTCAGGATTCATAATCATCCATAATTTATTAGAATTAAAAATATATTAATAAAAAATAGTGGATCAATTCCCTAGAACATATATTTCTAGCTTTGAGAAGTAATAGAAGGGAGAAGGTTATTTTGGTACTATATTTTTTAAAGGAATATGTTAATCAATGGTGGTCATTGGTTCAAAATAAAAATTATGAGGAGGATATAAAATGAATTTTATAGAAAAAAATTTATGGATATATTCTTTGAAAATTGATTTTCTTATGAGAAATGAGACGATAAGGAATGGAAATCCCTCAATCTAAAATAGAAGGAAGAGGAAAGTTTCACTGAGTATGAGGAAAAATTTACAAGATTATCAAGGAATGATATATACTATGTACATAATCCAAAAAAGTGATATTAATAATTTATTTGATGGGATAAATCCAATCCCTTGAAAGGTACTAGTTTCTTGGAAATTTTCATTATATGATGATATGGTATCATGTTCCATCAAGACAGAGAAAGAATTCTCTAAGTTATATATTTCTAAATAAAATTAGGAGAAGAAGAGGAAGACTGAGTAACATGGAAAAATAAATAAGGTGAATAAAAAAATGGAAATTATGGAACATCCCACATGTGATAATTGTACAAATAAATACCCTGGTACTTTATTGAATAGAATGGGAGTTTGATTCAAGTGTAGAGAAAAAATCCAATAGGCATGTGAATTTAAGGGTAAGAAATAAACCTCTAATTTTTAGTGTTTCAACTATAATAATATGGTTAATAATGAAAATAAATTCCCTAAGAATCAAGGTAATATACCTCAAAAAAATATAGTGGATTAATTTCAAGCTTATATTATTACTATAGCTGAATTTGAAATCCCTTAAGTTGTGAAAATAGGGACTTTAATTATAAACTCATGCTTTATTTTATTCCAGATTCATGAAAAATTTTATATTTCTTATGGATATCAAATCATCCCTTGAAAATCTAAGGAAATAATTATCAATCAATACACCTAGTATGAATCTTGTTATTGGGTGGTTTATATTAAGATGAATAGTTATTCACTAGATGCGAACATGGTTGTTATACCCATTTTTTTCTTGAACATAATCCTGATTTTTTGGGGGTTTATTTAGTTTTAAGAATTTTGGAATTAGCATATGATACATAAAATAATAAATGAAAATTATTTTGAAACAAAAATATATATATATTATTTTACCTTCATTTCAAAATAATTGATAGTCTTTTAACCCCTCATTGATTTATGGTTTTGTGGTCATTGACATTCTCATGACCTTATTCTCTATGACTCTCTATTATTTCTTGGAAATTATTTTACTCCAAAATGTATATATTTTAACTTCCCACCAATTTTATCCTTATCTAGGAACTTTGATGTGTGATATTTTGGGTAACTGTTATGTCTCTCCCTTCCCCTATTCAAAGGAAGTTTAATAATTCCTTTGTATAGTGATGGTTTTCAACAAAAGTATTTTAAAATATTGAACCCTTAATTAATGAGATAAAATTGTGTGGTATAAATTTATTTAAGGGGTTATAGTGTAACAAAAAGATATTTTAAAAGAATAACATTATGTTTGATAGCATATATGACATGAAACATCAAGCTTAAACAAACCACTAAATATTATTATTTAAATATGACCAGTATAACCTAGACATTTAATTGGAGTATATGAATAGAAATAAACACATTATGAAATATATATAATTTTAAAACTTTATTTAAATTTATTTATTAATCCTTGGTAAATAAGCATTCTATTTTTAGTATTGTTTTATTAAGCTTAGTAAAAATGTTTTCTTCAAAAATTATTTTTATTTATTTTTGTGAGAAAATATCATATTTATTTTTTTATGAATTTAAAAAAATTATTTGATAAAATGAACTTAATTTTTTAAAATCATAATATCTAAATTATATTTGGGTGATTTTTTTGGATTTTTTCTAATAAGATTGATTTTCTAGTGAATAGTGAAAATACTCGTTTTTATTGAAAACCTTAATTTTGTTTCTAGAATGTATAGAGTTAAATTTTCTTTTAAAATGGTTTAAAAGTAAAATTAGTTCTCATATATCATTATTAATTCAATTAAATTCATTTTAATCAATTTTATTGTTGAATTTTATGTAAAAAAATTTTAATACTTAAAAGGGCATTTTTTTGAAAAAATATTTTTTATTAAATTTTGTGTTTTAATATTAAATTAATTTATACAACTTATATAAATTAAATATTTAAAAATGTATATAATATTTATAATTATGAGTTTTAAATTTGGTAAATAGGTATCTTCAATTTTTTCATTATTAATAGTAACTTTGGTAAATTTTTATCACCTCGGTAAGGGTAAAACGTGTAAAATAAGATTAAAATTTTTTGATAAGGCTTTAAAATTTCTATAAAACTTGACTTTATCCTATTTTATGAGTTTATTTAGTAAATTTCCATCCAAATATAGAAAATATGTTCACTTTTTACCATTTTTATTTGATATTGACCTTTATATTATTTTAAATAAAGAAGAATACAAAATATCCCTCTCTTGACTTTAAACTTATATTTTTTGTTCACATAGGGTTAAAAATGATTTTAATGTATATTAAATGTTATTTTTTTAATAATTAAATTATTTTCATTATGTTAATTTATTTATAATTTTTATTTATTATATAATTACCTTAAATGCTTACACAACGCCAACACAGTATTTATTCAATTGATTAAAAAATAAAATAAATGGTTTTACAAATATTAAAAGTAATAAATTTTGAAATAATTATTTTTTTATAATAATTTTTTAGATAAATTTAAAATATTATAGATTTTTAAAAAAAAAATTATATTTTAATTTCATATTTTTTTGATGTCTTTAAAGTCAAATTAAATGAATAGTGTCAAAAATGACATTAATAATATTTCAGAGAATAAATATTTTATTAAATTATCTAAAAACATAAAAATATTTAAATAGGATATAGGGGATAATATATGGTCTATAATTTCATCAATCTTCAATTTATATGTAAATTTTTACCTTATATGTAAATTTTTACCTTATATGTAAAATTATAACCCTTTATGATTGAAAAAGTCATTACCTCATTTAAGGTTAAAATTGGTTCACCAAAGGATTAATCAAACTATAAGGTTTAAAATTACACCAAAACCTATATAAATTTAATTTTATGATTATATTTATACCTTATACTATCTTTATTTTAATATATATCCATTTGGAATCAGTTTTCCTGATAAATACTGAATTATATTTTAATCATGTTCGTAATTCCAAGTGTGTTGTTTCCCTCCCTTATAAAAGGACCCTCCATCCCAATATTATTTACAGTACTTTGAGTAACCTATCTCAACCATGTCCTAAAAATTTATCTTCTAAAAAACCTTATTAAATTTCTATATGTTCTGGTATTATCAAAAGACCAACTGGAGGTTCCTTAAGAAAGGATTTAATGGTGGTCTCCCAAAGAAGAGGTAATCATATTACCTGACATCTTTCAATTTATTTCTTATTATACCTCCTATAAATATATGGTATTTATAATAAAATAATATATAAATTATCATAAATATACTAAAATTTTATTATTATTACTAATCGGCCTTTATCCACCCTATTTTCCAACCAATGTGAAGTGAAATTATTGCTTGAGAGTACATACGACTTACCGTCTCCAAGTAGCGTTACAGTTCATTTTTCAACCCCATATTTTATGGTTGTCATTATAATGGTTTTATATATTATATTTATGAAATAATTATTCTTATTGAATTATAATATCATATCTACCATTTTTAATTATAATCCTTTTAAAAATGACAACGTCGTTCATGTGTACATGTGGACAACCCCCTTCACGGAGTGATGAAATTCATTTTTCATTTTCAATTTACATGGATGGAAATAAAAATGGATTTAATGAATATATAATATATATATATATATTATAATAATTATTATGGAAAGTTTATGTTTCCGACGCTTTCGACGGGGCGCGCGCATCCGTCCGCGGAGGAGGACGCGCTAGTTGTTACCCCGCATTCCCGCTCTCCAAAGGTGGGTGGCATCTGTTCCTTGTTCAGGGACGTCTGCTCCTTGATCAAAACCAGGATGATGGGATGTTGGTTCTTCCTTCCGTGGATTCCTCCTCGGAACTCGTCACCTAGTCCGGGTCTCCCTCATAGATTTAAGATGGGTTCCTGAAGCTCATTCCCGGTGTCATATCTACATGGATGCCAGTTAATTACGCTGCTTCCGTCAAGACGCTCCAAGGGGTCTTGTCGGGGCATCAACCTTCGGTGAGGAGAATGGTCACGTTGGGGCATCGTCGGCATGTCTGTCTTTGGTCCCTCATCACAGGGCTTCTCGAGGGCGCGGAAGCCCGAGGCATCCCGCATCGAACGCGGGGAATGTGTACCATCTGAGGTTTTCCTCAGCTTCCCATGTTTAACACGGGGTATGTCGTGAGTTTAACATCTTGCGGAGATGGATCGGTTTGGAGGACCCCTAAGGGGAACACCGATGTTGGGGCCAGCACGGAGGCGGCTTCCCATATATCATGGAGTGGGATGGGGTGGCATGATCTCACCGGGATGTGGTGGCCCGGGCAAGGATCAGGATGGATGGTGGAGTGAGACATGGGGCTTACGTTCTGAGACGGCCCAAGAGGGGGAATACAGTTTAATGTCATGCGGGAAGGAATACAGTTTAACGTCATGCGGGACGGAATACAGTTTAACGTCATACGGGACGGAATACAGTTTAACGTCATGCAGGACGGAATACAGTTTAGCGTCATGCGGGATGGAATACAGTTTAACGTCATGCGGGATGCAATATTTGGGGCTTATGCTCTGAGGTAGCCCAAGGTGTTCGGGGAACCGACATGGAGAGGTCGAGACGACTGGGTGGTGGGCTTGAACCTCGTGGAGGCTTCCTACGTACCGTGTGTTAGCATGGATCAAAGTCCACATAGTTCGCTGGGATGGGGCTTACGCTCTGGGGCGGCCCATAAGAGGATTTCATGGTCGATGTGCACTCTAAGCCCACGTGAGTCATGCTCGGTGTGAGAAACAAGAGGCAGCAGGGACCAGATGATCACGTCGCGAAGGGTGCGTCCATGAGAAGCGGAATGGGGCTTACGCGTTGAGTGGCCCAAATAGGAAACAGGGGCTTATGCGTGGTTAGTGTCCCTTGGTGTCGGGGCTTACTCCAGGTTGGAGGCCCGTGGTGCTACAAAGTGCAGTGGGAAAAGGACTCCACTGGCCTTGGCAGGGGGGGAGTACGGAGATGCACGGGTGCAATCATCCGCAAGAAAGGCTAGGGGCTTACGCTCTGAGGCAGCCCTTCCCCCGCGGACAAACGCCGCTCCGACAAGGAGGATCTCATTCCATGTGAGGAAGAGTCCATTCCCATGGAGACGAGTGGCGTAAAAAATGTCCGAGCTGGGGGGACCCTGTGTGCAAAGCACGGGGTCAGACCACAGTTTAACATCATGTGTTAAGGACAAGGTGCTTAGCAGTTTAACGTCCTGCAGCTTGGACGAGGTGGGTTCGCTCCACACCCCTAGGGCTTACATGCCCAACGCCCTCTACCCCTCGTGGGAGGGAAGGCATTGGCAAGGCCATGGTGAAGGGGGGTCGCAGGGCGAACCACCGGGGGGTCCACGTTAGCGTGGCTGTGCAAAGAAGCAATAGTCGTTAGCGTGCCTATGCGAAGAAGCATAAGGAAAAGCAACGCAACGGGAAACATGGCCCAAGGGACCTTGAGGTTACTTCGCATGAGCCTGGGAGGCCGTACGGGAAAACAACGCATGGCGTGCATACCCGGTAGGGGAGACATCAGGTGCCGGTGCAGGAGGCAGCCAAGGGGCGTCAAGGTGAGGAGTCATGGGCTTTGCGCACAAAAGGGAAGGTTTGTGCGCAAAACTCCAGGATGGCGCGCAATTGGAGCAATGGAATTGCGCACGGAGAGGGAACTACGTGTAGGGTTTTGCGCGCACGGTAGCCTATTGCGCGCACGAGACACGCATTGCGCACATGGCTGGAACACTAGGGAGGAGGCAAATTCACTGAAGCCGGTGGAGTTGCGCGCAAAGGCAAACTCCGGGGAAGGGTTGCACCAAATGAGGGTTTTACCTGGAAGTCATATTGCGTGCGGGGGGAGCCGAATTGCGCGCACGGGAGTCACTTTGGATTCCTCAACCCCCAAACCGTTCGGGGTCACCTTCTATTTATAGGTGACCTCCGATGCGTAATCCAGGTGGCGCGCGAAATTCTTCGTGCGCGAGCGCAGCCGGCATGAAAAATCTCGCCGCGCAGAACCGGGGCGCGCAAGGATTGCGTTCCTCAACGGCTCAATTGCGCGAAACCCGGTGATTCTACGCGCGCAGAACAATTTTTCGCATGGAGCCTCCTTTATTTCGCGCACCACATCCCGGGCCTCCGGATCGGGCCTCTGATTCCAAATATGACTTCGCTTAGTCATTCTGAAACTTCCTCTGAGAGTTACGGACTTTTTTCGGCATCAACAAATGCCCCCCCTTGGAATTGTATCGGCGAGAGGTCGCAACGATCGGATTCCAAGGGAAGCGCCGAAACACCATACAGCCAAGTCTCTTGATCAAGCTACGCGCAAAATTACGATGGGGCGCGCAAAACCTACGGGCGCGTGCGAAATCCTCTTTCCGCGTGACGCAGAACCCTGGCCTCGCCTATAAAAAGGGGTGCTGGGTCCCAAATATGTACTTCCGCTTTTTCTGTGCGATAATCTTATCGCTCTCGTGCACGAAATCGCTTCCGCGGCTGCGCGTAATCACGCACTGGCAGCGCGGAATTCCATCCGAAATTCGGCCTTGATCCCACGCCTCTTCGAACTTTTTCACGCTTCGCGTGCCGATTGCGTGCTCATCTCCAAGATTCCGCGCAACTCATCCAGATTTCTCACCGAACTCTCCGATTATGCGCACTGCATCCTGATTTCACCCAACTCCCGAAAAATTTGAGATGGCTGCAAACCGAGTTGATGAGGGGGAAGCCGCTGCCCATAGGACAGAAATGGCGGCAAACGAGGAGGTTTACGGCACCAAGGTGATTGTATCCAACAATCTGACCTTGTTCAATCTGTTGACTCCGGCCCAGAAGGCATATCCCTTGTCGGACAACCTCCCACTCTAGAATTTTGGCATCCTGGAGGAGGTGCCTCTTCCGGGCTTCGAAGTGGACATGCCGCGGTCTTGGGTGACTCGGGAGGATGAACTTCCTCGCTACAAAATCACCAACAACGGCCATCCTGCCAGGGAAACTAGACATATGGATGTTTATGTCCTGAACCCGAGGACTAGAACCATTACCGGGGACGATCCTGTGGCGGAGGATTCTCCAGCCCTCTACGCGAGCACGTTCCGTCAAAGAATCACGGATGACACGAAGGGCTGGCTAAAGGATTGGGACCTGCGGTCTGGGGGAAACTTCACCAGCGAATGGGCCTGGGTGTTTTGGGTTCGCCATACCTATGACCAGTTTGGGGACGAAATGCGGTATATCGTCCTGTTCGAGGCGGTATGGACATCGCAGTTCCATTTCCACCACCAGCCTGAACTCGGACCAGAACTATTCACCTGGTGGTCTCCTGACACCAACACGTTCCACCTTCATCATGGGGAAGTCGGCATCATTCTCTGGGACGTTCACTGCATCAGAGGTATCCCACTGGAGGGTTACCAATACGACGAGTTCGTTCCTCCAAACAACACCTGGGGAGATAGGTTGCGGACGCCTATGCTGACGTGGCACCTGCTACAACTGGCCAAGGAGAGGCTGGGGGTCAAGGACTTCCTGAAGGACATCGCCTATAAGGGCTGGTTCAGCCAGTTCCTTGAGAGGGATCCCGCCATCAAGATGCCGGGACGGGGCAAACGGTGCCCAACCGCGACTCAGAGGGGCAAGGATGGGTCCTATTAGAAGACCCTGGAGGCGGGGAAATACCAATCATGGGGATACCGCGTCATCGAGGAACGATACCCGAACGTCTGGTATGTCGGGTTCCTTGCCGCCTTCCTAAGCGGGTGGCTCCTGCCAGTGCGGGACGCGAGGATGGGCGTCCATCCAGAAACTTTGGTGATGGCGGGCTCCATGGCCGCCAACAAACGGTTCAACTTGGGTGTCCCCGTGCAGGCCAGGCTGTATACCATCCTGGGGCGCATCTCACGAGGGGGTCGCCTCGGAGAGTATGTGGTCCCTTCCAGATCTTCCATGGCTGGGTGGCGGCTCATCTCGGCGGGTATACTTTCCCAAATGTCGTCCGTCCTCCGGGCAATGGCTTGCGACCGTCCTTGCTAAACATCGCAGGGGTGGCGCCATTGACGCTCAATGAGGAGGGTGTGAGGATCCGCATTGGTAACCATGCCAACTTCAACTTCAGCCCGTTCCCCACCCCAGTCGGCCAACTAGTGGACAACGGGTGAGGATCTCTAGAACAGCAGGAATACTTCCAGAGCATTCTGGGCGGGGTGCTCATGGCTCAGATCGACGGGAAGGTGATCTGCGAGCCTTACGTGCCATCCCGATTCGCCAGGCAATTCGGGTGCCTCCAAAAAATGCTGAAGAAGGTATTCACGGCTATCTGGCAGGAGAAGAATCCTTGCGTCCTATTCAGATGTGGTTGATGTTTACCACTTTCGGCTCTGGCGATGTCGTTACTCTTCCTCCCACCGGGGTTGATGTCGGCCTAGCAACCGAATATGCCGAAAACTGGACCATTGAGTACCCTGAGGGGCTATTACGCAAGCGCGTCCAGCAACTTGAGGTTAATCGCGCGGAAACCGGGCAACGGGAAAGAAGGAATGGTGCCGTCAGAAGGGGGGAACCAAGGGCGCGTCAGGCAGCGATTCCTGTGTAGGCCGGGACTTCGGCAGCGGGAACATCACATGGTGTTGCCACGTCCTCATTACCCACAAGGGGGTCACATGAGGTGGCCAGGGAACTGCCCGGGAAGCAGATAAGATATCTGCTCGAACCTTCCCAAGACGCAATTCTCCTAGCATTGTGGTCGTCTTGGATGACCCTGTGGCAATCGTTGAGCGTCGAAGCCATCTGGCAGAAGATAATTCAAAACGGGATCCAACTGCCGGAGGTCGGGCTCGTTCGAATTACCGACCGAGTGAACTTCCATCGGCGTAATTCTTATCTGATGGCCATGGACGCATACACACGCCAAAGGGGACGGCGTGCGGAGCCAAATTTCCTAGTAAAAGTGATGCTCGTCCAGGAGCATGATCCGGAAGCGATGTCACCGGGAGAAGGCGACTGTGACGAGGAGCTGGAGGGGGAGGAGGAAACCGGAGAGGATTAAGGCGAGGGAGAAGACGAAGAAGAGGAGCCCGAAGGTGACGGGTCACAAGGGGAGACCTACCAAGGGAGTCTCCGAGAGAGCGGCGAGATTGTTGACTCTGATCTTGACATAACCGAGATTCTCGAGGTTTTTCTCTGTCTTCATCCATTTTCCTCATTCATTCATTCTACTTTCCAACTTCTAACTCACTTCCCCATCCTACTTAGGAGCACTTGAGTGGTGGATGGGCGTCCCCATCAGAGGAGGGCGGAGAGGAACCAGTGGGACATGATGAGGATCCAACACCCATCATTCAATTAACCAGCGCAGAGGGGTCTCCCCTTATGGCGGCTCCTGCAGCGGCTGAAACACTGGGGACCGACGCTCTGGATTCTTGTAAGTCTCATGCTTCACTACTGGTGATTAGTGTCAAAAGATCCCGTCTGACCAGCGTATGCCCTGCGCAGTGATCTCAACACTGGAGGCACATCAGGCTGTGGAGCCCGGGCCATCCGCGAGTGGACCAGCGGCGGACATCAGCAGCGCTGTTCCTGAAACGCTGTCGGAATCTGGTGGAGGTGTCATTGCTGCTGGGGTGAGAGAAGGTCTCCTGGACGTCAAGGATTCAATTCCTCATGAAGACATCCCTGGGGTGGATTCTGCTGCCGATCTGTTGGCGGTCTTCCCCATATACCGACCCGCTGACCCTGAGGATATAGATGACTCAGACTCAGAGGCCACCGAGGAGAGCCGGATGACACGGTGCAAAGGGTGGAAGTGTATCTAGTGCTTCCTCAGGTAGCCCCAGCCGGATTGGCTGAGGAATATGGGATCACTTTAGACCTGGTTGTGCTTCATGTTCGCCGGAGGGGCTGACGCTCAGCGTCTTCATCTGACGGTCCGTGATTACATGGTCGAGAAGATACACGAGAGCAGACGGCGCACCGACATTTCCCAGTGCCGGGAAGGATCGGCGATCACTTGAGCGCTGCTGAGGGTGGAGCAGGAAGTCCGACACCTCGAAGGGCAGGCAGAAGATAAAGATTCCTTCATCGTAACATCCTCTAATCTCATGGAGAAACTGACGGCCCAGCTAGCTGATGCGTAGGAACAACTGGTGGAGGCGAGTCGCCAGATGACCGTACTTCAAACCGAGCGGGCGCAAGCACAAGCTAGGGCTGGAAAGCTGCGCTCTATGGTGGTCGATGAGGAGAGAGTCTTCAAAGAGTGAGAAGTGGTCCTGGAGGCTACCAGCCATAGGGTAGTAGCGCTGGAAAGATTGCTTCAGCACGCTAATCCCTAAGGGCTTTTTTTCCATCTCATGAACTTTCTGTTTGTACTGCTCATCGTCTCAATCCAATATGTGGTCAAATCAACTCATTTGTATCCTCGGTTTCATGCGATCGACCATAGTTCCGAAATGAATAATAATACATCCCTAAGCTCATGTGGGTCGTTCCCAACGCAAGAAGCAGAAGATGCTCGTACCATCATTTCGTTCAACTGTGGGGCATTGACCAAGCTTCAGGCGTCCAAAATTGGGCCTGGACTTCTGAGGAGACCCCTGAGCCGATTGATGTGTCGACTTCTCAATGTGCTCTTACACACAAGCGGGGCAATGCCGGGGGCATTGAAATCCATCCGAACATAGGGGAATGGAGAGGAAGGGTGAATCACGCTGCCCAAATTCGGAACCCATTGGGGCGCAACCATAGAGAATAACTGTCAACCGTGGTGGAAACACAGCATCCACATCATGTTGGCCTGGAATGGGGGGACAATAAATGAGGGATGACCGCTGACCATGTTCGCAACATGGGGCCTAACTCAAATATCATTGGTCAGTCTTCTGGAACGTTGGCCCAGGACAGTAGGCGGACCATAGGTCGAGCATCCATACTGTTAGGGGGTCCCGTAAAACATGACCATTTCTTCGGAACATTGGCCCAGGATAGTAGGCGGACCATAGTTCGATCATCCATACTGTTAGGGGGTCCCGTCAAACACGAAAGGAAATGAGGATCCGAATAAGGGGGACGCAAAGCGTGGAAGGTGGAGTGGTGGTTTGTTCGAACAGAGTCCAACACTCCCGAAATTGCGCCACCATGGCAAAGGCGCATTAGGCGGATGCACCAACCTGATCACGGGTCGTCCCAATTTCTAGGCAGGACCTCTTTGGTGAGAGAACTGCCGCTTCCCATTATTACCATGGGGCATCCCGAACATGCTCGGGGTAGATATCCCGATTACACCACTTCCCACGAAGTCGGGCCGAGGGGCCGACAATAAGGAGGGACGGGGTTTAGTAATCCCTGGGGCTGGACCCAAGACGAGACGTCCAGTCGGTCCTACGTATCTCATAAGGATGAGAATCAAGCCACACGTAGTTCTTGAAAATACAGTTTAACGTCATGCTGGACGAAATATAGTTTAACGTCATGCGGGACGGAATATGGATCTTAGTTTTAGGTCTTAGAGCTCGGACCGTAAGGATATTAGTTTTAGGTATTAGAGCTCAGACCGTAAGGATCTTAGTTTTAGGTCTTAGAGCTCGGACTGTAAGGATCTTAGTTTTAGGTCTTAGAGCTCGGACCGTAAGGATATTAGTTTTAGGTCTTAGAGCTCAGACCGTAAGGATCTTAGTTTTAGGTCTTAGATCTCGGACCATGAGGATCTTATTTTTAGGTCTTAGAGATCGTACCATGAGGATCATAGTTTTAGGTCTTAGAGCTCGGACCATAAGGATCTTAGTTTTAGTTCTTGGATCTCGGACCGTAAGGATATTAGTTTTAGGTCTTAGAGCTCGGACCGCAAGGATCTTAGTTTTAGGTCTTAGAGCTCAGACCGTGAGGATCTTAGTTTTAGGTCTTAGATCTCGGACCATGAGGTGGGAAAAGGGAGAAATGGACACATGGCACGGCAGTTACAAAATCTGACGTGAATGAGGACCTAAGCCCTAATTACCATGTGCTCTCTGGGGAAATGCTCGAGTCGAGGGACCGAACACGAAGGTAGGCTGGTTGGGCCCGCAGGGAAGTGCCCCAGGCGCTCCTACGTATCTCATAAAGATGAGAATCAAGCCATACGTAGTTCTGAAAGGTGACATGGTAAGATACCAGTTCCAAGGGAAAAGGGGAGTGCGGGCGTGGCCCTTTCACTAAAAGAAGCGGAATTTGATAAATCTTGTTTTTCCTTTAAGGTGAGTGGTTTTTTTGTTGTGAAGCGACAGGCCTAGAGTAGTAGGCCATAGTGTCGCCACAAGCATCAAGCCATGATAGGCATTGACAAATGGCATGTCATGTAACCAATACCCAACGTGATGTCCTCTACAACGAGTTCATCACAATGCAGTGCCGTTTTTCATCGTGCGGCCAGGACAATAATGTCACAGTTTAGGGTCGTCTGATAGGACCAGCATCACAGTTTAAGGTCATATGGTTTGGACCAACAACACAATTTTAGGTCGTATGGTTTGGACCAACAACACAGTTTAAGGTCATATGGTTTGGACCAACAACACAGTTTAAGGTCATATGGTTTGGACCAACAACACAGTTTAAGGTCATATGGTTTGGACCAACAACACAGTTTAAGGTCATATGGTTTGGACCAACAACATAGTTTAAGGTCATATGGTTTGGACCAACAACACAGTTTAAGGTCATATGGTTTAGACCAACAACACAGTTTAAGGTCGTATGGTTTGGACCAACTGAGAGAGGAGCCTCAGGAAAAGGGGCCTACGAGGGTTCAACAATCATGGAGGGGCAGGAGATGCTATCTCCCAGCTATTCTGGGCCCGAAACGCAATGTCTGGGTGACTCCTCACTCCCCAAGGGGATGAAGGTCAAGCTGCGCGCAACCCGTAAAGAAGAGACCCAAGCACATACTCTAGCGCTCAGATCGCGGGAACCCCGAGAGACACCGTTACGCAGCTCGGTCTGTCTTATGTGCGGGGGTGTAATGAGGGTTAGTACAAGGAGTGTCGAGATTCCACCTTGACTCAGTGGGGCGGAACATGACATGAACCATGCCACCAACATTCAGGGCCCGGGGAAGCCGGCGTGACGACTAAGGATTACTGCTGACCATGTTCGCAACGTAGCATCCTGTTGTGTTAGCCACGGGGACAAACAAATGAGCATCAACCGCTGACCATGTTCTCATAACGGGATTTGTATCAATTTGTTGTCTGAAACCCTCGGGGACGTTGGCCCATGACGGTAGAAGAGCCCTTGGGCGTTGTATCCAGGCCGTTCTTGGGGGTCCCTCCGGGTATGAAGGATGACGGGGCCCGAATGAAGGGGAACACGAAGCTTGGAAAGTGGATGGAACTCGCCTAAGTCAAATCTGGCACTCCAAGTTCTAGAACAGAGTGCCTTGAGCACATCAGCAGACCACTAGAAAGGGTCAGAGGGCTCAGTCTGAGAGTGGCCGAAAGACGGCGGATCCCTGGGCAAAAGAGGGGGCGTAATGCCAAACACCCTGGGCACCGGGAGATTGTGGGATCTCCTAAGAGATGGGGTTGGACATGACATATAGGTGTTCAGGCGGTCCTACGTATCCCATAAGGATGAGAATCAAGCCACACGTAGTTCTTGATATGCGTCTTTAAATGCCATTGGACAGAGGAGGGCTAAACCCTGAGAACAGGGTGCACGTGGTGCAGCCATTGCAAACCCGACCTGAATGGGGACATAATCTCACACCACGCCACACGACCCTATGGTCGAAGTCCCAAAGGTTAAACAGACGCAACAACGGACCTCAAATACAGTTTAACGTCATGCGGGACGGAATACAGTTTAACGTCATGCGGGACGAAATACAGTTTAACGTCATACGGGATGAAATATGGATCTTAGTTTTAGGTCTTAGAGCTCGGACCGTAAGGATCTTAGTTTTAGGTCTTAGATCTCGGACCTTGGATAGGGAAGAACCAAAAGAGCATCTTAGTTTTAGGTCTTAGAGCTTGGACCGAGAGGATCTTAGTTTTAGGTCTTATAGCTCAGACTGTGGGGATCTTAGTTTTAGGTCTTAGAGCTTGGACCGTGGAGCCCAAGTGTAGGGAAGAGTGTAGTTTAAGGTCGTGCTGGACCATACAGTTTAAGGTCATGCAGGACCATACAGTTTAAGGTCATGCAGGACCATACAGTTTAAGGTCGTGTAGGACCATACAGTTTAAGGTCATGTAGGACCATACAGTTTAAGGTCATGCAGGACCATATTGGATAGGCAAAGTACTTCTTGAGGAACCTGGCGTTGGTGGGAGGAGTGATACGCTCACCATCCATAGTCACCAGGGAGTACGCTCCATTGGGATAGACCTTGTGGATAATAAAAGGTCCCTCCCACTTGGGTTCCAACTTGGGTGGTTTCCTACCGGTAATTATTGGCGCTCTGAGAGCCAACACCAAGTCACCTTGCAGGAAAGAGCGGAGGAGAACCTTCTTATCGAAAGCTCGAGCCATCCTGCTCTGATGCCTTTCCAAGTTATGTAAAGCGCAAAGCCTACTTCCGTCCAGCGCTTCCAATTCGGCTAGACGGATCTCGGCAACTCTGTGCGACGCTTGCTGGTCATAGACCGCCGTGCACAATGAGGGTAGCTGGACCTCGATGGGAAGGATGGCCTCAGCTCCGTATACCAGGGAATACGGGGTCACCTGGGTGGAATTGCGAGTCGTCGTCCTATAAGCCCAGAGGGTGTTGGGGAGCTTGTCCGGCCAACTTTTCTTGTTCTGACCAACCATTTTTTGCAGAATGTTGGAGAGGGTTTTGTTAAACACCTCAATCTGTCCATTCGCCTGCGCATGATAGCGGGAGGTGTGGTTCGAGCGAATGTTGTACTTGGCGTACAATATTTTCAGCTCGGCCGCTCGAAAGTTGGTTCTATTATTCATGAGGATAGCGTGAGGTATTCCAAACCGGTGAATGATATTGGAACTCACGAAGTCGGTGATAGAACCAGCCTTGAATTCCCTAAGCGGGGCTTCCTCTGCCCACTTTGAGAAGAAATCCGTGGCGGTTAAGATGAACCGGCACTGGCGGGCCGTCGCCGGTGGGTAAGTCCCTACGACATCCAACCCCCAGACTACAAAGGGCCAAGAATACTTAGTAGTATGGAGAGGCTCCGGTGGCCGATGCACAAAGTTAGCATGAACTTGGCATGCATGACACCTCTTGGCGTACTCGATGCAGTCGTGGATCATGGAGGGCCAGAAGTATCCCAGTCTCCAAATCTGGTGGGACAACTTCGCCCCGGCCTGGTGGGCACCACAGGAGCCAGCGTGCACTTCCTGCATGACTTGTGGGATCTCAAATCCTTGAATACAACGGAGGAGAACACCGTCAAACCCACACCTGTAAAGGAGATGCTCACGGCTGGGACCGCTTTGAAGGGTGAACTGCGGCGCACGGCGTCAGATTCGTTCCCGCTCTTCTCGGTCCATCGGAAGACTGTCGTGGCGGATATATTCAACCAAGGGTGTTCTCCAGTCAAGAACTGTCCCGATCACCACGCCTGAAGCCCCGGGGGGTCATGACGCGGGGGCACCAGCGGTGATATGGTTCACTCACGGGCCACAATTTCCCTCTGGGATAACAGGAGCAATGACTCTTCGGTACGCCACGTGGATGATTAGGTCATCCTGTTCGGGCTCCGCGAGTGATGCGGCCAGGCTGGCCAAAGCATCTGCTCGACTGTTCTGCGACCGGGGAACGTGAATGACATCTGGTCGGGATGGGAACTTATCCATTAGATGGAGGGTGCACTCCAGCAACGACATGAGTTCTGGCTTCCTGACAGCATAGTCACCGTTAACCTACTTGATGACTAGCTCAAAGTCCCCTTTTACATACAAGTGGGGTACGTCAACCTCCAGAGCCAACTCGAGGCCAGCGATGAGGGCATGATATTCTGCCTCATTATTGGTGCAGTCTTCTGACAACAAGAAAGAATATGGCAGCACGGCCTGCTCTGGGGTGATGAAGACGATACCCGGGCCCACCCTGTTAATCCTAGGATTGTTGATCCTTCTACCGGTAGGGCTTCGGGAGGCGCCATCAAAGTGCATCTTCCAGCATGGGGTGGCATGATCGACTGAGAGGATTACCTCATCAGAAAAGCCCAAATCCAGTGGCTGGTCCGCGGAGGTTGGGTGGGCAGCTAAGAAGTCTACCAACGCCTGTACTTTGATGGCCTTATGAGGTACAAACCTAATGTCGAACTGCTGGAGGATCACCGCCCAGAGTGCCAATCGGCCGGTCAACATAGGTTGGCTCAGGATGTATTTCAATGGGTCTACCCGAGAGACCAGCTGTACCTCATGGTGCTGTAAGTAGTGCCACAATTTCTGTATGGCGAATACGAGTGCCAGTCATCTCTTCTCGATGGGGGAGTATCTAAATTCCGCATCGAGGAGCATGCGGCTGAGGTAGTAGAGTCTATTCTCCATTCCCTCGTTGTTCTTCTGGGCGAGAAGGGCACTGAGGGATCGCTCCAGGGCGGTCACGTAAAGGACCAGTGGCCTTCCGGGAATGGGTGGCATCAGGACCGGAGGTTGAAGCAGATACTGCTTGATTTCCTCAAAATCGGGCTGACACTCTTCATCCCACCCATAGGCGGCACCTTTCTTCATGAGCTGAGAAAAGGGCTTACACTTGCCGGACATATTCGCAATGAATCGGCGTATATAGGCCAAGTGGCCTTGGAGGCCTCGAAGCTCCCGAATATTATTTGGGGGAGGAATCTGACCGATGGCCTTGATCTTCTCGGGGTCGATCTCGATACCTCGATACCTGAAGATGAAGCCAAGAAACTTTCCGGAGGTGACCCCGAAGGCACACTTCAACGGGTTCATCTTCAAGTGGCGAGAACGAAGCAAACCGAACACTTTCTCAAGGTCTTTGAGATGGTCCTGGAGCTGACGAGATTTAACCACCAGGTCATCTACATAGCACTCCACCAGCGTCCCGAGGATCGTCTTGAATATGTGGTGTATAGCCCGTTGATAGGTGGAACCCGCGTTCTTCAGACCGAAGGGCATAACCCGATAGCAGAAAGTGCCCTGGGGGCCCTGAAGGCAGTGAACTCTTCATCCTCGGGGGCCATCCAGATCTGGTTGTACCTGGAGTATCCATCCATGAAGGAGAGGGCTTGGGACCCGGCCGTTGCGTCGATCAACAGCTCTGTCATGGGAAGGGGAAAGTCATCCTTCAGACAGTGGCGATTAAGATCGCGGAAGTCGATGCAGACCCTGATCTGCTCGTTCTTCTTCCTGACGGGCATAATGTTGGCTAGCCACCTGGGGTACTGGACTTCCCTGACGAAGTTGTCCTTAATGAGCTTATCAACTTCGGCCTCAACCATGGCACCGTGAAAGGGGTTCATTTTTCTGGGAGGCTGCTTGAACCCGCGATGGTTTGCTGGGAGGCCAAGGTGGTGGACGGCTACCTGGGGATCTAGTCCCAGAATCTCTTCATAACTCCAGGAAAACACATCACGGTGCTATCTGAGGAAGTCTATGTACCGTTTTTGTTCCTCAGGAGGCATAGCGGTGCTGACCAATGTGGGTCTCGGGTCCGCCTCACTACCGAGGTTCACCTGTACAAGCTCGTCAACCGTGGTAGAGACGCCCTCCTCAAAGGTAGGAGGATCATCTTCCATGTCTTCTTCTCCACTTGTGGAAGGATCATCCACGGGGGGAGCCGTTTCGGGGCTGCTCAACCCTGATGGGGAGCTAGCGTCGGCTTGGGCAGTAGAGGTCATCACAATGGGAGACTCATTCACCACGGAGACCGTAGCGACAAAGGCGGTTGATCCAATCCCATATGGTCTGCAGCCCAAGGGGCCACGCTTTACGACATCAAAGCAGTGGTGACACGTTGGCTTGATCCGGTCGATCTCGGCTCGGAAAAACAGGAACGTATGACGTACTGTCGTTGCCATGAGCCTAACGTCCCGATATCGTACAGGGGTAGGAGGCTCGGGGATCACCCGGGCCTAGTTGGTGTAAGAGTACGAGGTAATTTCCCATCGTCTCTTAGACCCGGAAATATGCATTCCTATGGTACCCGAGACAAAAAATCACTCTCCCATATCGGCAGTCTTGGCCTCCAACCGATGGATTTGGAAGACATATGCGTCATCCAAACCTGCCCAGGGATCACTCGTGATAGCGGCGGGCTCAACCTCACCTGCCAGGATTTTCTTGTCCTTGATCTTGTAATAGTCAGCGTCCAAGTAACGATCTTCACAAGAGGAAAACGGAGACGCATCTCTTTGGAGCACACCCACTCGACCCTTAAGGGAGTATTTGAGGCACGGATGGTATGATGAGGGAACCGCCACGTGAAGATGGAGCCACGGCCTTCCCATCAATGTGTTGTAGGCAGTGTCCTGAGAGACAACCATGAATTCAGTATTGGAAATTAAGTCGCCGAACTGGGTCTTCAGACGAATCTTGCCGAGTGGAGTTTTCTCGGTCCTGTCATACCCCTAGATCCTGAGGTCGGAGGGAGTTAAATCATCCTCGGACAACCCCAGTTTTCGCTGTGTCCGAGTTGGGATCAAGTTAATCCTGGAACCCGTGTCGACAAGACAGCGATAGACCTCCACGCCATTGAACTGGCCGGTGATGTACAGCGGGCGTATGTGCCCCTGTATGGGAGGGTCTTCATCTTCACCGGAGAATGAGATAACCGCCTGACATTCGGCATCCTCAATCACCTCAGTGTGGAAGGCTTCCGCAGCCGCTACCTCCGTTTCAAACTGGAGGGGGCTCCTTAGAGCCTCGGCGAGTGCCTCACGCATTTCAAACGATAGGCGGAGGGCCTCAAGGATGGAAATCCTTGCCGTAATGTCATCCAGATGTTTCAGGACATCATACTTTCGCGCCAAACACAAGCTTCTGCTTACAGGAGGTCGCTCTGTGATTGGGGGCATGACGGGCCCTGCTGGCGGGACCGGTGACTGACTGGTACTAGGCACGTCCCGCTGTTCACCGGCTGAAGCCCGGGAGGTGGCCGCCATGCTAGGACCGGAAGGCCGTAGTCGGACGGTGGTAGGGCTGGGCTGGTTGCGACATGGGCAAGGCGGTTCCGCCCGATCCAGCAACACAAACGGTGGTGGAAGCGAACCTGCTATCACCGGGTGAGGGAGCCGCGAATGCTGCTCTCTATACCGGGCCTGCTGCCTCGTCTCGGTAGCGTGCACGGCCTAACTGGAGGTGACGACTGTCGTGCCCCAGTGATTCACGTAGCCACGGCTCTGTCGACATTGGCGACGGCTGGGGACATTGGGGAGTTCCACCTGGCGCTCCTCACTGTCAGGAGCCTCAAAGGGATTTACTAACTCTACGGTGTAAACCGGAGCGTACCACGGGCTCTCGGGGAGTTACACCTGGCGCTCCTCACCGTCGGGAGCCTCAAAGGGATTTACCAACTCTACGGTGTTAACCGGAGAATACCCCGAGCTCTCGGGGAGTTCCACCTGGCGCTCCTCACCGTCGGGAGCCTCAAAAGGATTTTCCAACTCTACTGTGTTAACCGAATCTTACCCCGGGCTCTCGGGGAGGTCCACCTGGCACTCCTCGTTGTCGGGAGAATCAAAGGGATTTACCAACTCTACGGTGTTAACCGAAGCGTACCCCGGGCTCTTGGGGAGGTCCACCTGGCGCTCCTCATCATCGGGAGCCTCAAAGGGATTTACCAACTCTACGGTGTTAACCGGAGTGTACCCCGGGATCTCGGTCGAGGAGTCATCCATTACCGGCCGGGGTCTCGGAGGGATCCCCATTTCCGGGGGCATGAAATCTCCAAGCGTGTGAGAAGATGACGGCAATGGCAGGGCGCGTTCTTTCTTCTTGCGTCGCCGCCTGCTCTTCTGGGAAGAAGTAGACTGGGACGACGATGCCAAAGTAGCGCTCGCAGACTCCGAGGGTTATGGCTGATCCAGGCGGGCACGGATGATGCCATGGGTACGGGCGACCGTCCTGCGGGACATCCAGTCGTTATACTTCCGGGACCCATGGTCGAAAACCTATTCCCACCCATCCCCGTCGTCACTACTGCCATCTGATCCCATGAAGACACCTGCCACCTGTGCCTGGGCTAGGCCCAACCTGACTATGTTGTTGTCAATCTGTTCTTGGAGCCAGTCCTTGAACACATATCATTTCTGGATGTTGTTTCCCAGGAACCAGTGATAAGGGCAGTAGTTAGGGCAATCCTTGAGACACGCCTCTTCTGGCTTCCGGCACTCAGGCAGTCGCATGATCCTCTGCTCCAAGGCGCTACGGAAATAACTGGGGACCTTGGCCTCACCAAATGAGTAAACCTGATTCCTCCTATCTGGAAAGGGGACTCTTGGGGGCTTACCATGGCCAGGGGCCGTAGGAGAAGGCCGAGGAGGCGGATCCGGATTACCTCACCTAGGTGGTGGCGGTGCGTTACGTGGAGGCGCCTGCCGATTTTGAGGCAGTCGCTGCTGGTCCGGAGGCTGTGCCCGTGGGGGTGGACCCCTATGAGCCTACTGAGCTGGCCTCACTAGAAGCAACTCTAGATGTTCGGGGGCCTCTATCTGCACCACAGCAGCGGGCTTGGCTCTGGCGGCTCTCCTTGCAGAGATCACAGGAGGCAGCAGGCGTGCTTGACTGGCCTGTTGCAGGGATTCTTTGAGGCGCTGAGCCTTATCTGAGAAGTCTCGGAACCCTCCAGGGTAATTCTGCGTGATCAGGGAAGGAACCAACTCTGCCTTTACGTTCCCCACACACATCGTCAGTAATTTCTCCTGAGTCAGTGGCATGTCAAGGGAGTACGTGAGCCCCTTCCACCGGGCGACGAAGTCCGCGACTCACTCTTCGGGCCTTTGCTTGCACCTGAAGAGGTCTGAAATGTTCGTCTTCTAGGTTGTGGAACTGAACTGGTAGAGGAATTGCCGGTGAAGGTCCTCCCATCTAGTCACAGATCCAACAAGGAGCTGGCTGTACCAGACGAATGTTGGTCCTTCCAGTGTCTGAACGAAGCACCGGAGCTTGGCAGCCTCCTGCTGCACCGGAGTCCCTAACATGGGCCCGCACCTCGAGTTGAAGTGGTCCAAGTGTTGTGGCTGGTCTCTGGTCCCGTTAAAGGGGGAAAAGTGGGGTTCCCAAATCCCGGTGGGGCCGGCATGTCATCCACCCATGCGGGGTACGGCTTTCCATCCGGTGGGATCGCCACCTACCGAGTTTCCAGGGCCTCCAAGAGAGTGATGAGTACTTCCATCAGATCATCCGGATGCGGATTCCTGTCCTGATGGGGATCTCTAACCACAAGTGCATTGCCAGGCTCTTCGACATGATAGTCGCGCTCAGCGGCTCGCGGGGCAGCTGGCGGAGCGACTCTTGGAGCGGCAGGAGGAAATCGCGCAGGGTCCCCCAGGTTGTCTCGCCGCTCGGGAGGATTCGACGAAACATATCGCGCCCTCTTTCCATGGGCTCTAGTGTCTCCTCTGTCGGCGAACACGACACGGTCACGGTTGCTCGGGGGGATCTCAGCAAGGGGTAGATGCTCCTGCCCCTGCTGTCCTGGTCTAGGGTTGTCGTAGTCAGGCCGCCTCTCTACAATGTGTTCATCCAGGAGCTCATCAACCAGCCTCTTTTGCTCGGCTAGTTGTTGGTGCAGTGTGGCCTTCTCTGGATCTTCCTCTACATTCTGCACTGAGGCAGATGGGTCGGCAAGTTTGACAAACCTGACGGGCTCTTTACCCTTGCCAACGTTTCGGCCCGGCGCCAGTGCCTCCGTGGGTACAGGAAGGCCTAGGAGGCTCCTATGTTGGCAAGTAATCCTCCCAGATGGGTCCAATAGTGGCTTGTCCTTGGGGGTTGAGTCCCCGTCGAGGGGCTCCAAAATGTTTCCCTCATCCGAAGGTTCATCCATGTTGACTGCTACTGCCCTTGGAAACGTTCCATCAGGGCCGCCCAGTGGATCGGGCTACCGGCGGATCGCACAGAAGAGGAGATCAGCGTACTGCCCCCACCCACGGACATGCGCATGGGGGGTGGCCTCCTCAATAACTCTGTGGAGTACTTGAAAACTCTGGATGCATTGTTGTTGAAGGGCATCGTGGTGGTCCAGTGACTCGGGGTGCCGGACCGCGGGGAGTGCTGTTAGGTCAACCCGGCGGCACTGCTCACCAATCTCCTCGAGATGCGCTTGGATCCCAGAATAAGGTGCTAGCTGATGGAGGAGGCGGGAGTGAGTCACCCAATGAATCTGGCGGAAGCATCCAAACTCTCCTGGGGTGAGTGACTCTGGCACCTCAAAACCCGATTCTGCGACCGGCCAAAACTTCTCAGGGAAGTGGCCCACTACAAGAATGGTCCAGAAGCTCCACGGCTCCGGTTCAGGGTCCGGAACTTGCCACCCCTGCTCGTCCACCGAGGAAAGTCGGGGAATTGGCAATGGCACCGAGGCAGGCCGTCGGGGCGGTGGGCTAGCCGGCGGGGAATATGGCGAACAGGCTGATTGGCCGCCAATCCCTGGGTCATCCTCCAGGGGTTGCAGTGCCCTGGCTGCCACGTCGTGATAGGATGGGCCGGTGGATGGGCCTCCTTTCACAGTGTCAGTGCTTCCCGAGGGTGTGTCGCCTCGCGATTCTTCCGTCGGTCCCCAGAAAAGTTCCTCACCCTCTCTAACAGGGGCGGGAGGTGCTTCCGAGGAGGTCAGCGGAAACTGCGGGCTTGATCCCTGGCGGTACACCAAGTCCTCGTCCTCCTGGATATACCTTCGAAGGGAGGAGGGAATCATACGGATCTCGCATTCGGGGAGTACGAGATTGAAGCTCCGCGTCCCCACCCCTGCCCTCAATTCGAAGGGTTAGGGGGGAGGTTCCATCGTCGAGTCGTACTCTACCTCCGAATCCGAGAAACTGACTGGTCTGATTCCCATCCGGACTCCCCTAACATTCCTCCTACGGCGATGACGCCCGACCTTCCTGCCCCTGGGTAGCTCCTCAGGGTAAGGACGACTTCCTTCATGGGGTCCCCCGGCCACAATAGAGCTGGGGTAGAGGGGACCGAAGGCCGGGGTGCGAGAAGCACCGGGACAGATGTCGAAATGGACATGGGGAGGACCTCCATGTGAGTGAGCGACTGGATACACAACGGCTCCATGCTTGTGACTGGCAGTAGGGGGAGTGACCTCATACCCCATGCAGTGGGCACTGGAAGGAGTCATACTCGGAGCATAGCCATCGCGAAGAAGCTTTCGACTTCCCAGATCGGTGGCACGGAATGAGCCCTCATGGTGAGCGGCACTACCGCGGATTGGTCCACAGTGGCCATTGCCAGTGTCCGTGACCGGGAGATTTGACCCAACCTGCCTGCAGGGTGTTCGGGGTTTCGATCCAAGTCAGGCACGCGGATGCCCCTGCTCAACATGCGCAGGGATCTGGGAATAGGAGTCAGTAGTGGTTGGGGCCACAGTGGTTGCTAATGCTGGTGCCCCAGGACAGGCATTCTCTCCCACTCATGCCCGATGCTGGCATCGAGTCAGATGGTCTGGAACCGGCGGTGCGGGCATGAAGATTGCCTACTCCTAGGATCGGGGAGTTGGGCGGTGGTGTCGACGCAGCCTGGAGGGGGTTCTTGCCGTTAACCGCTGGGATGGATCGCTGATCGGGTGGACCCGGACATCCCCCACCTCATTGGCGTGGGGGAGGGATGTGTCAAAGCGCTCCGGGGATAGGCTCCCGAAGCGGTTGAACGTCAGCGTGGGGAGCGGCAGCTCCCTACTCAGCCCTCGAGGGTGGCGATGGTGGTGAGGCGTGGCCGCCTCTAGACCCAAGCAGGCCATACCCCTGGTGAGGATGACCCCTTCCTCATAATACCTATGAACCAGGTTATTGATCACCCTCTGTTGGATGATTTCAGATGGGGAGAGGGGGCGCAAGCACCCGGCTTCTACGACGGTCGAAGCCGGAGCGACCGCCGAATAGGTGGGACTGCGCGGGGTAGCCGCGTCGGTATTTCCCATGCCCCTACGCCGATGGGCAGGTGGCGATTGAGCTCCGAATGCAGTGATCTGATTCCTGGAAACAGGGAGATGAACCCATTAGTATCAACAGGAAAGGAGATCAAAAACCAAGGCCCAGCGTCATTCCGTCTTCCATGGTCGGCGAGGGGAATCCACGCTAACGATGTCGCAGAACGGAGTAGCCATCACCCTGACGGCCTCGACCCCTGGCGGGTTCACGTCCCGGTGAGGGTTACCCAGACCTGGTGACATGCTGTTATTCTGATGCCCCAACAGCTACCATTCCCCGGGTTGAGGAGAAGAGCTTCATGTCAGGTTCACCATTTTTTGTGGATCTGACGCCCCAATGGCTAACATTCCTCATGTTGAGGAGAAGAGATTCATGTCGGGTTCACCATTTTTTGTGGATCTGACGCCCCAACGGCTACTATTACTCATGTTGAGGAGAAGATATTCACATCGGGTTCACCATTTTTTGTGGATCCGACGCCCCAACAGCTACCATTCCTCATGTTGAGGAGAAGAGCTTCACATCGGGTACCCCATTTTTTGTTTCCGACGCTTTCGTCGGGGTGCGCGCAGCCATCCGTGGAGGAGGATGCGCTGCTTGTTGCCCCGCATTCCCGCTTTCCAAAGTTGGGAAGCATCTGTTCCTTGTTCAGGGACATCTACTCCTTGATCGAAACCAGGATGATGGGATGTCGGTTCTTCCTTCTGTGGATTCCTCCTCGGAACTCGTCACCTAGTCTGGGTCTCCCTCATAGATTTAAGATGGGTTCGTGAAGCTCATTCCCGGTGCCATATCTACATGGATGCCAGTTAATTATGCTACTTCTTTCAAGACGCTCTAAGGGTTCTTGTCGGGGCAGCAACCTTCGGTGAGGAGAATGGTCACGTTGGGGCGTCGTCGGCATGTCTGTCTTTGGTCCCTCATCACAGGGCTTCTCGAGGGCGCGGAAGCCCGAGGAATCCCGCATTGAACGTGGGGAATGTGTACCATCTGAGGTTTTCCTTAGCTTCCCATATTTAACACGGGGTATGTCGCGAGTTTAACGTCTTGTAGAGACAGATCGGGTTGGAGGATCCCTAGGGGGGAACACCGATGTTGGGGCCAGCACGGGGGCGGCTTCCCATATATCATGGAGTGGGATGGGGTGGCATGATCTCACCGGGATGTGGCGGCCCGGGAAAGTATCAGGATGGATGGTGGAGTGAGACATGGGGCTTACGTTCTGAGATGGCCCAAGAGGGGGAATATAGTTTAACGTCATGCGGGATGGAATACAGTTTAACGTCATGCGGGACAGAATACAGTTTAACGTCATGCGGGAAGGAATACAGTTTAACGTCATGTGGGACGGAATGCAGTTTAGCGTCATGCGGGACAGAATACAGTTTAACATCATGTGGGATGCAATATTTGGGGCTTACGCTCTGAGGCAGCTCAAGGTGGTCGGGGAACCGACATGGATAGGTCAGGACGACCGGGTGTTGGGCTTGAACCTCGTGGAGGCTTCCTACGTACCGTGCGTTAGCACGGATCAAAGTCCACGTAGTTTTCTGGGATGGGGATTATGCTCTGGGGTGGCCCATAAGAGGATGTCATGGTCGATGCGCACTCTAAGCCCATGTAAGTCATGTTCGGTGTGAGAAACAAGAGGCAGCAGGGACCAGACGATCACGTCGCGAAGGGTGCGCCCGTGAGAAGCGGAATGGGGCTTACGCGTTGAGCGGCCCAAAGAGGAAACAAGGGCTTACGCGTGGTTAGCGGCCCTTGGTGTTGGGGCTTAATCCAGGGTGTAGGCTCGTGATGCGACAAATCGCAGTGGGAAAAGGACTCCACTGGCCTTGGCAGGGGGGAAGTACGGAGATGCACGGGTGCAATCATCCGCAAGAAAGGCTAGGGGCTTACGCTCTGAGGCAGCCCTTCCCCCGCGGACAAACGCCGCTCCGACAAGGAGGATCTCATTCCATGTGAGGAAGAGTCCATTCCCGTGGAGATGAGTGGCATAAAAAATTTCCGAGTTGGGGGGACCCTGCGTGCGAAGCACGGGGTCGGACCACAGTTTAACGTCATGTGTTAAGGATGAGGTGCTTAGCAGTTTAACGTCCTGCAGCTTGGACGAGGTGGGTTCTCTCCACACCCCTAGGGCTTACATGACCAACGCCCTCTACCCCTCATGGGAGGGAAGGCATTGGAAAGGCCATGGTGAAGGGGGGTCGTAGGGCGAACCACCGGGGGGTCCACGTTAGCGTGGCTATGAGAAGAAGCAATAGCCGTTAGCGTGCCTATGCGGAGAAGCATAAGGCAAAGCAACGCAACGGGAAACACGGCCCAAGGGACCTTGATGTTACTTCGCAAGAGCCTGGGAGTACGTATGGGAAAACAACGCATGGCGCGCATACCCGGCAGGGGAGACATCAGGTGCTGATGCAGGAGGCAGCCAAGGGGCGTCAAGGTGAGGAGTCCTGGGCTTTGCGCGCAAAAGGGAAGGTTTGCGCGCAAAACTCCGGGACGATGTGAAATTGGAGCAATGGAATTGCGCGCAGAGAGGGAACTACGCACAGGGTTTTGTGCACACAGCAGCCTATTGCACGCACGAGACCCGCATTGCACGCACGGCTGGAACACTGGGGAGGGGGAAAATTCACTGAAGCCGGTGGAGTTGCGCGCAAAGGCGAACTCCGGGGCAAGGTTGCGCAAAATGAGGGTTTTACCTGGAAGTCATCTTGCGCGCGGGGGGAGACGAATTGCGCACATGGGAGTCACTTCGAATTCCTCAACCCCCAAACCGTTCGGGGTCAACTTCTATTTATAGGCGACCTCCGGCGCGGAATCCAGGTGGCGCGCGAAATTCTTCGCGCGCGAGCGCAGCCGGGGCGCAAAAGCTTGCCGCGTAGAACCGGGGCGCGCAAGGATTGCGCACCTCAACGGCTCAATTGGGTGAAACCTGGTGATTCTACGTGCGCAGAACAATTTTTCACATGAAGCCTCCTTTATTTCCCACACCACATCCCGGGCCTCCGGATCGGGCCTTTGATTCCGAATATGACTTCGCTTCATCAATCCGAAACTTCCTCCGAGAGTTACAGACTTTTTTCGGCATCAACAGGTTAATTATTATTTACATTTCCTTCATTCCATCTGCCAAAAAATGAAAATAATGTTCATGAGTGCGTACGGTCATCCATCTCCATAAATGGTGTAATTCATTTTTTTATCTATACCAATTTTTGATGACTCTATATATATATATATAATTAAAATATACTATATTTATATCATTATTAAAATTATGGATATTATTTAACCATGATAAATGTTCAAGGAACAAAACTACCTAACCCAAACAAACAAGAAAAATGAAGTAGTTATCACCCAAAACAATGATTTTAATGAAAATTTATTGATAAACGGGTGATAAAATGTTATAAGTAAATAATATAGGGTATTATACATATGATTATAGTTATACAATATATTTATAATAAATATATACTTATTATTAACTATGTTTTAACACATACTAAGGAAGTGGGGTAAGAGGTAAGGGTTTATTTCACAATCTCATCATTATTCATGATTGTTTATGTTTAAGTTTACATTGGGTGAATTACATAATAATTATATCTTAAAACCAATCTATATTCTTATAATATATTTATTTCTAGAAATTAAAATTTTTAATTACATTTTCTTCTCTTTAAGTACTCAAGATACTGAAATAATTTTTTAAAGGAAAACCAACATTGTTTTTCTACTCAATCCGGAATATTTTCCTGTCATACCCATATTTTCCTTAAAATATTTAAGATAATGATTTTAATATTATCTAATTAGTTATTAAATAAAATTTTACCCATTTTTTATCTTTTAAAAAATCATGGGAATATTCTTGTCATTTTCTAAACATGTTACTTTTTGAATTTTTACCGTAAATGTGAAAGGAATATTTGTTTTAGAATACTTAGTATGAATGGAATTTCCCACCTCCATGATAACTCAATAATTTAAAGATTACTTTACTTGTTTAAAAGTTTATTTTAAAATAAAATATTTTAAATAATATTTGGAAAAAAATTATATTTTAAATAAGTGATTTCAAACTGAAAATGGAATTTCCTCAAGAAATTTTCCTATGATCTTTGTAAAGTGTTTTCATTTATGTCAATATAATTTGTTGAATATTATAATTTAATTAGGATAAAATATAATTATATCACCCACTATATTTATTTATATGTTTTATGATCATTTTTACTGGGGAAAGTATTCATATTCTATATTCTAGTTCTTCCAATACGGACAGTTGTTTATTTTTAAGGCATGTTGATTATGTTGTATTGTTTATTCATATGAAGATTTAATTAGACTTATTAAGTGATTATTGGGGGATATAGGTACATAAAACCTTTATGTATCAGTAGGTCTCCGGAGAAAAAATAGTATTGGTATTTTGATGAGTCTTTACCCATTTATGTAGATGTCTTAGCACAAGGCCTCGACGATATGTTTAAGTTGTTCAGCATTATGCATTCAATCATTATGAAATTAGTTATTAATGTTGATATTATTTTTTGAGTAATTTTTATATCCATGGATAAGTTTCAATATCATTTTATTATTTATATGGAATTATTTGAACATAATTTTGTCTTGTCATGTTATTCATTCCTTATTCAGTTTATACTATATGAATTCCCTTACTGAGCATCTGAGATGGCCCTTTATTTCCCTTCCTTTCACAAAGATGCTAGGGAGTATACTATGATTTATATTAAACAATATACTAGAGGGAATAATTATTTTCTCAAATAAAATAATATGTTTTATTTTATTCTTTCAAATATAATATAATATTCAAGTATGTGTCTAGTTTTCCAAGACTACTAAACTATTTAGTCCTTTAGAATGTGATCACTTGTATCTATTTCCAATGTAAAATTGTAATTTTTGTATATGGTCTACTAAAGTTAGGGTATTTACATAAAGATCATGATTAAAAAGGTATATATGGTTCATGATATGATAAAGGCTGTGTAGGATTGTTATAAGTCTTATAAAGATCAGATTTGGGGACCTCTAGAGTTTGATGTTGGAGATAATGAGTTTTTAAAGGTTTCTCAACCTCATGGATGGTAGAGGTTTGGTCCTGGGAGAAATTTGTCTCTTCAATTTATCAATATTTTCAAGGTGTTAGAGATTTTTAGTGAGGTGGAATATTGGATATACCTTTCTCTATAGTTGTATTAGATCCACAATTCCATCAATATATTGAAACTTCTTCATAATCTTTAAGATGATTCTCATTCTATTGATTTGGATGAGTTGGATGTTGAGGATGACACTAAATTCATTGTAACAGACCAACCCAGGACAACCAGACCAGTCACCCAAGCCATCCCATTATGTGGTGGGGTAAAACAAAGAAAACGAAACAAGTCTTGAATATAATCACAACAATACATACAACTAGAGTAATATGTAGAAAAAAATTAAAGATACAACTGAACCAAACTAGATAAACCTGATAAATCTGACATGTCTAGACAATGAGTCTCTATTTGACCAAACATCACCATGAAACTATCCCAAAAAATGAATAGGAATATAAAGATAAGTATTCATGTTACATGATGCTCTTCCCTTTACATGAATCCTACAAAACAAAGTCTACAACCACCCACAGTAAAATGCAGGGCGTGAGAAACATGTCCCGGTTGGATAACATACATACAAATCTATAAAATTTATAATAACTAGAATTCACAAGTCCAATATTTAAAACAAAATAGTTTTTCAATCATTTTTATAAATAAACAAGATGAAATCCTTTTTAAAATAATCCTTTAGTTTTAACAAATTTCATTCCATATAACCAAATCCAGTAGCATAGCAGGTAAAGATACCAAATATAAATATACATGTGAGCTAACATCCATGAAATAAACTATCATATAATAAAAACCAAAAACAAAAAATCACCTATCAGTCGAGCTCTATCCTTTGGTAAAATACGTAATAGACACTCACAATCCCAAATAAGGCATAAATTTGGATCTGAACTAACATCGTGGCCTGCTATAGACCATAGACATATAAGAGGTTCCCACTTAGTGGTGTCACACACACTAAGGATATATGTGTCTCTATCTTTATATACCCAAGGTTCCCATTGTTAAATTTTTGTCAATTTCTATTTTAAAAATCATGCTCATATTTTTATAAAACAATTACAAAGCCAAGACAATCTACTTTATGTTTTGAAATCCATTTTCCATTTTAAATCAAGGAAATTCCATTTTCAAATAAAAAAATATTTTAAAACGTGAACCCAAGCCATTTTCAATTTCAATAAATGCAATTCCATTTCAAATATCAATGAATCAAATCAATATTAACAATAATAATTTCAATAAATTAGAACAATTGAATATATCCACCAACCTCGAGAGCATAAAAAATATAACTGCCTTCGACAACGGGGATTAGAATCTATAAGATCTAACTTTATAATCCAAGTCATGACCAAAGACTAAAAATTATTGATAGAAAAAAATCTATCAACAATCCATACAAAAAAAGTTGATGTAACCACCAACAAAAGAGAAATTGAGAGGAGATCTTACTTAGAGAGATGACACGCCTAACCCTTTTGATAAATCACTGAACAAATCAACCTGAATGGAAGAAAGACACTCAAAATCTCCTAGGTTATGAGATCTAGCTTAGAAGAGAAGGATTAATATAGAATGAAGCCTAAAAATCCCATAATACCCTCTAAAAATTGGAACTTGGGGTATTATATGGTGTGTAATACCTTTACACATCATAAAACCCTTTTCATTCAACTTGTGAATAAAAACACATTGTCTCAAATTAAAAACATGACTTTTCATATTACACGATGTGTAAACATTAAAAAATGTGTAAAAACTCACACTGTGAATTAAAATCATGGGATGAGTCTAGATAGCATTAAACATCATGAAACCCTACTACACGTCATATAACTGCCCAGCGAATAGCAGAAAAATCCCACAACAAAACTAAAAATGCAATAAATCTGTGACTTCACCGTTACATGTATCCTCTCACTCCAGGGCTAAAAAATAATCACCCAATAAAAAAGGAAACCAAAAACAAATATTAGAACATACCTAACAGAAAGGTAATGGGGCATTATAATCTTCCCCCCATACCATCCTTTTGTCCCTAGAAAGAGCTCAAGATCTTGGATCTACAAAAAGAGTAGGTCAATGTTGCCTCATCAACAACTCACACCCCCATGTCTCATGGAAGTCTTCTCTTCACTTCCATAGTATCTGGACTAGGGTAATCATTTTACCTCGCAGTACCTTATCCTCGTGATCCATAATCTGAAATCACTGCTCAACCAAAGTGGTATCGTGATCAAGGGAAACATCCTCCCATATAACCACATGGGAAGAATCTAGTATATACCTCCTCAACTAGGAAACATGAAACACGTCATGTATAAAATTCAATCTAGATAGTAATAGAAAATGATAGGCCATACTCCCCAGTTTCTCAATGATCTCGAAGGGGGCTACAAACCTCAGTGTCAAATTACCATGTTTACCTAACTAACGATGTCCTAAGTAAGGTAAAACTATAAGAAATACCTGATCACTAACCTAAAACTCTAAAATCCAAAAATAACAGTCTGCATATTATTTCTGATAACTTTGTGCTATAATCAAATGCCTCTGAATCAATTACACTACCTTTTTCATCTCTTGAACAACACTCGACCCAACCAAGGACTATTCTCCCAAATCTACCCAGTATAAGGGAGATTTACATGGATTCCCATAAAAAACCTCAAATGGTTCAATCTTGATTGAAGATTGATAAAAATTATTATAGGAAAACTTGAAAAAAGGAAAACTTTTGTCCCAAGATCCACCTAAATCAATCACATAAGCTCGGATCATATCCTCATGAACCTAGATAGCCCTCTCTATCCATCCATCCATCTATGGATAATAATCCATGCTTAATGACAATTGGGAACCCATTTATTCTTATAAGCTTTCCAAAACCTAAATGTGAACCTCAAGTACCTATCAAAAAAACTATATGTGGAACCTTATGAAGCTTCACAATATATCAGACATGAAAGTCCCCAAGATGTTCCCCTTTTTCATTTCTTTTATTGGAAACAAATACACTAATTTAGTGAGTCTATCAACAATTGCCCAAATATAATCCTTCCCACTAGGATTTCATGGTAAAATAATGGTGAAATCCATGTAAGTATCATCCTATTTTCATACTAGAACAAGTAAAGTCTTCAATAAACTTAGTGGTATTTGGTGTTCCACCTTAACTCTTTGAAAAGTGAGACACTGCAATACAAAATATGCAACTAACCGCCTCATCCCCAGCCACCAATACTTACGTCTAAAATCTTGGTAAATCGTTTTAGCCCTTGGGTACGTGGTCCAACAAGACTGTTATCCACTATCTAGAAAATTATTCCCAAGGAAAAAGAAACAACCAACCTACAACAGAAGAAAAAATCTCCTTTGGGAGACCAAGACAACTCGCACAATGTCTTCCCACCATTTAGGATTTCTACTAAGCATTGGCTCTCAATGTATATAATCTTATTGATTTGAACTTGCATATAAAAAGAAGATTTGACTTTTATCAAATACAAGAACATATATACACCAAAATCCTTTCCTACCAATCTCATCTTAACAAGAAAACTTAGTATAGACCACTTCCCAACTGATTCCTTCATGGATTGTGTTAGTAATTTTATGATTAATACATCAGCCACCACATTACCTTTCTTGGGGGTATATACGATATCAAAATAAAATTTCTTAAGATACTCAACCTAGAGTCTCTATCATAAGTTTGGATCTCTCTGAGTGAAGATATACTTTAAGATTTTGTGATTAAAATATACCATAAACCACTCTCTAGAGAGATAGTGATGCCATGTTTTGAGTGTATACATAATATTTTCCAACTCAAGATCATGAACAGGGTAGTTCTTATCATAATGGAATAATTGGTGAGAGCCATAATCCACAACCTATTTCATTTACATCAAGACACATCCCAAACCCATATCATAAGAATCGTAGAAAACATTATATCCTGAACTTGATTCTATAATAATCAAAATTGGTGATGAAATCAACCTCATCTTCATCTCCTAAAAATATCTCTGACACTTTTCATTCCATTCAAAATTTACACCCTTATGGGTTAAAGATTTCATTAAAAATGTGATCATGGAGAAGTACTGAACAAACCATCTATAGTAACCTACCAAATCCAATAATATTCAGATCTTGAACACATTTCTGGGATTCTCCCATGAAATAACTTCCTGTACCTTTTCTGGATCAACTAAGACGCCCCTCTCATAAATCACATTCCCTAGAAATTTCACTTCACAGATCCAAAATTCATAATTAGAAATATTACCATATAGATGATGTTCCCTCAAAGTTTGAAGAATGATATTAAAATGGTCTATGTTATCCTCATCTATCTTGGATTAAACCAAGATATCATCCACAAACACAACAACAAAAGAGTCAAATAATCGGTGACAGATTCAGTTCATCAAATCCATGAATACCACATAATCATTAGTGAGTTTGAATGGAATAACAACAAACTAGAAATGGCCATATCGAATCATGAATTATATCTTCAGTATATTCTCTTCTCGAACACTCAACCGGTGGTACCCCAACCATAAGTCAATCTTAGAAAAGCGATAATCCCCCCTCAAATAATCAATAAGATCATCAATCCTGGGTAAAGGATATTTATTCTTAATAGTCACCTGATTCAAATTTTGATAGTCAATACAAAGTATAATACCAATATCTTCCTTCTTAGAAAAGGGAATAGGTGAATACCATGGTGACACACTAGGAAGAATAAATCCTTTTACCTCCAGTTCCTTGATCTAGAATTTAAGTTCCACTAACTTAGTAGGTTCTATTCTATAGGATGGCATAGAAATGGGCATCAATTTAGGTAACAGATCAATAGTAAACTCAACCAATCTCTATAGAGGTAATCTAGAAAAATCATCTGGAAAGACCTCAGGGTATAAACACACTATAGTAGGTATTTGACTGCCCCAGTATAGGTCAAATGCATCAAGAAACATTTTAAAAAACTATAATGATATTAAACCGGAATAAGGAACAACCAGACCTACCCTTCTTGATCTTGAGTCCCACTCACCTTGGAAAACATGATTGATCCCATTGATATATAAGAACTATAACCATTGGTGATAATATTCAGTCTAGTCTTTTACACTAACCATGCATTCCATGCCAAAGATCAAGTCAAATATTTCAAGATCAAGAACTATGAAGTCCTTAACCACCTCAAATTCCCTGATCACCACCCAACACATAGGACATTTGAAAACTTGTTTGAACCTCTTTCCCAAAGGTTTTGAAAGATCCAAAAAGTTAGGCATAATCTCTAAATGAAATACCAACACATCAATTAACTTTGATGATATAAAATAATGAGTATCACATGTATCAAAAAAATCTAGCACCATGGAAGATGAAATAATCACCATACCTCTAATAGTAGATGGACCTACTTAAAATTGCTCTAGCATGCACTCAGCTATAAAAAGTCATCTATACATAGCCATTTAGACATTCCCCTTGGCCTGAGAATGAGACCCACCACCCTTGGAAGCATCAACATGTACCTATGACCCCTTGGTGAAAGTGGATCCCACATTACTTCATTGGGACATTTTATCACAGAAATGCTTCAAATGGATAGATCACCCACAAATATGACAAGTTCTAGGAGCCTCCATACAATGAGTCTTAGTATGACCATGCCTCCCACATTAGTATAAAACAACCTATTTCTTCCCTAAATAATCCCTTGAAATTGATCCTATAGAAAACTGACCACTCTTGCGCTTTCTTTTCTGACCATAAGAAGCACCCTGGCCAACTGCTGCATCCACTGAAGCTCTGCCCAAGCTTGTTCTTTCAGATATGTTTGCATTAGCTAAAGCTGATTTATCCACTACCTCCAAAAAAATTAGGACAAAAAATAACAATAATTTCCCAAACTCCATCCCTTAGCACCATCTCAAACCTTCGAGCCTCTAGGTAATCATTGGTGACAAACTCTAGTTCCAAATTCACTAACTCAGCAAAGCATGTGAAATACTCAAGAACGGTACTCCCCCCTTGCCCCAACGTTAGAAATTCCTGTGTCTTTTCTACACTTAAATTCTCAAGATAAAAATGATGATTGAATATCATATTAAAAGAGACCTAAGTAAGAACTTCATGCAACTTATCTTACACTATCAAGTCCCACCATCTTCTTTCTGGTCCATCAAGAATATATGTGGAAAAACCCACCTAAGAATCATCAGAAGTATTCAAAAAGTTAAAGTTCCTTTCAATCCATTCAAGTCACTCCAAAGAATCATGTGGTCCTTTTTCACCACAAAAGATAGGTGGATGCTTCTTGGTAAAATATTATCCATGATCCATTGTCCATAATAGTTTCATTATGCCCATTAACCCTAGATTCTAAATGGTATGGATCACTAATTCAACTAAAGAAGGGTCCACTGGATGATTTGCCTATGGAACCTACCTTGTGAATTCCCCTATCATATTTGTAAGATCTATTCTTGCCAAAAAAATTGTTAAACACAAAAAAAATCATCCATGAGAAAATTCAAAAACCAACAAACCAAAAAAAAGGATCTAAAACTATGCTTCAACAAAATAATAATTTAAAGTAGTTATGAATCCTATCACAAGAAAGTAACACCCTTTTTTTGAGGAACCGGTCCATCCAAATAAATTACTTACTTAGTTTATTCAAATGACCATAGACCCAAAATGTCCTCAGACATTATATATTGGTTAATTTAAATAAAATTTCCAAATAATTTATTCAAATGAACCTAAATAATCGGTCATGGATTTAGTGAAAATTTTCTGACCACCCATGGTAACTCAGATTCAGTAATAGGACTGAGATATCTAGGCCCCTATACTGCACCTACTATCTGAATTCAGAATATCCTACTTATATATACCCAAGACACTAAAACAACTCAAGAAATGTTGACACACTTCAGGTTGATCATGGCTCTGATACTAAATTGTAATAGACCAACCTGAGCCAACCAGACCAATCACCTGAGTGATCTCAATATGGGGTGGGGTAAAAATAAAAAAAACAAGTATATAATATAAGAAAAGTGATTCATAAAATCATATTACTATGAAAAAACAAATTAAAGATACAACTAATCCAAACCGTCAAAAGTAGAAAAACACAACAAGTCTAGAAAACAAGTCTCCATGTGACCAAGAATCACCACCAAACTATCCCAAAAAATAAAAAATAATGTAAAGAGAATTCAGCATGATACAGGATTATCTTACCTTTACTTGAATCCTGTAAAATAAATTATATAGTAGCCCATAAGAAAAAATTGGGTGTGAGCAACAAGGGTCAATAGGATACCACTCAAACGATTCTATACAAGTTCTAGTAATAGGAATACACAAGTCCAAGATTTATAAATATAGTTTTACATTCATTTTTATAAATAAACAAGTATAAATCCTTTTTTCAAAAATTCTTGAGTTTTCACAAATTGCATTCCATATTTCTAAGTCCAAAAGCAAAGCAGGTAGAGATATAAAATATAAATATACATGTGAACCAACATCCGTGAAATAAACTATCATGTAATAACAACTAGAAAGAAAAATAAACCCACCATTTAGGATCTAGACTATGGGAAATGTGTACTAGACACTCACAATCCCAAACAAGGAATAAATTTGGATCCAAACTAGTATCTAGGCCTACTATATACCATCAACATATAATAGGTTACCTACTAGTGGTGTCACGTGCACTAAAGCTACATGTTTCTCTTTCTCAACATACCCAAGGTTCCCACTGTGAAATGTTTTTTAATTTCTATTTTAAAAACCATGCTCATATTTTTATAAAACAATTTCTAAGACAAGACAATTTTCTTTAATGTTTCATAATCCATTTTCTATTTTAAATCATGGAAATTCTATTTTCAAAGAAAAAACCCTTTTAAAATAAGAACCCATTCCCTTTTAAATATAAATATATTAAATTCCATTTAAAATATCAAGGAATCAATATTAAAAACAAAAAAATCAATAAATTTGAATAGTGGAATTGATCCACCTACCTCAAGAGCATAGAAAACCTAACTAACTTTGATAGCAGGGATTGGAAACCACAATATCTACCTTTGGAAGCCAAGGAATGAACATATACTGAAAAGGATTGATAGAAAACACAATCCTATCAACAATCCCTATAATGATAAGGTGATGAAACTACCAATGAAAGAGAAACTGAGAGTAAATATTACTCAGAGAGATGAAATGTTTAACCTTATTGATCAGTTGTTGAACGAATCAATATGAATGGAAGTAAGACACCCAAAATCTCCTAGGGTAGGATATCTGGCTGAGAGAAGAAGGTTGTAAGATATAAGTAATCCTCAAAATCATGTACATACCTCTAAAAACTAGAACTCGGGGTATTACATGGTGTGTAATATCTTTACACATTTTTAAACCCTTTTAATTCAAGTTATTCCAAAAACAAATCTCCTCAGATTAAAAACATGACTTTTCACATTACACAACATGTAAAAACACAAAATATGAATTCAAATCATAGTATGATTCCGGATGACATTACACATCATGAAACCCTACTATAAATCATGTAACTTCTTAGAAAATAGAAATAAATCCGAAGTAAAAGATAAAAATACAACAAATACATGAATTCACCAATAAAAGTATCCTCCCAATTCAGGTCCAAAAATACTCACCCAATGAAAAAAAGGAAACCAAATACAAATATTAGAACATACCTGATAGAAAGGTAATGGGTGTTACATTCATGGAGTGGCTGATTGTGATTTAGGATTGTTAAGAGAAGGTGTTATATGGGTATGGAATTCCCTTGGTTCATGTATTATGAAGGCATGGTGTCTTGGAGAAGTATATATTTGAACATGATTCATGAATGAATGCTTAGTATCCTAGTATATTTTGTACCTTATTTTTCTATATTTTGAATTGTTTGGTTTAGTGATGATTGATTAATATTATTTACCATTGTTTTTTTTGTGTATTATTGAGATTTTCAATACTATTTGAGAGGTATCTCCTATGGATGTTAGGGTTTTTATTTTAATTTTATTTCTTCTAAGTTTGGTTTTAATTATTGAAGATGTGACTAGTTTGATATGTATATAATGTAACAACTTATAATTTTGTATAACATTACTTTTTTTGGGTGTTAGAGGTTTTAGTAGAAAATTAATGGAAATTGTATGTATTTTAAAATTAGATTTTATCTATAGGGATACATTATAGTGTGGTTTTATAGGTATATTAGTGATTAGTAGGCTATATGAAGTGGTTTTGTTGTAGTCTACTGTACCTCACTATGATGGATGGGGTTTTTCCATGATTATGTGGTTGCGGTGAAAGGGAGGAACCATGAGGTTTCAAAGTCATGTTGTTTCAATGTATAAGTCTAGTTATGGAGTGAAGAGTATTGATTGTGTCATGGAGATCTCTGATTTATTAATACATATAGAGGGACCCTGGGTTTTAATCTTACATGAGCCTTTGAGTTAATCTAACATGAGGATTTATTGTGTAATGACTATGTTTGGAGTGGTATGGAGTACTGGGTGGTTTTTTCTCTTGGTTATATCTAAGGTTTGTTGTGTCATGATTCCTTATCATTACGCCATGGTCTATCTTAGGGTTTGTTGGGTTTGAGGATATAGGTATGAGGATCATTCTCTAATCCTTAGATGTTTGAGTGTTGTGATATGGTAATCTGGGTTTCACAGTGACCTATATTGCTAATGTTTGTTTAAATATTGTTTAATTTCTGATATTTGAGGAGATATCACATAATGAATTTCCAATTTAGGATTAATTGTGGATTGAGAAACCCAATCACACTATGGTTCTTTATTTTCTCAGAGAAATTATATATTTGGGTATTTTCATATATTGTATCATGTTTCTCTAACTTCCTTTAAACCCAAGGTAACCATAGGTTAATCATTTGATATTGTAATACATTATTTGATTATTTTTATCTATATAATTCAAGTGGATAACCACTTTATGATCTAAGGTGATTTCCCTTCATCTCTTTTATTATCTTTTCATTCCTTCTTGTTCCATCATCTCAGGGAAGCTATGAAAGTGGTTTGGATTCAAGTTTATCAGTATTTTTTTGTGGTTTTGATAAATCCTGATGTGTTATAGGCTTTTTAGGATCTTTCTTGGGTGTTCTTGATGAGGTTTCTTCCCTCTTCCAATTATTTTTATATAATTTTTTAAAGTGTTGGCTAAGGTAGGGGATTCAAAACTTCTCCATTTTTAATATGTGTGAATGTCCATGAATTATGTTTTTTTATTTAGGTGGATATTATGGATTAACCTAAGAAATATAATAACTATATTAAAGAAATTTAAAATGGATAATTGTTGATTCTCAAGTGATTATAGTTCCTTATGTTGTTATCTTTTACTTGGTTTATGGTTGTTAATGTGATAGTCCTTTATTTTTGTTATTAATATTTTAGAAATATCTTTTATAATGGGTTAATCACTTAAAGGTTATTAATAAATTAGTTATGGGGAAATCTAGAATTAAGGTGTTGATATTTAAACATGAAATTATAATTTATTATAAAATAATGATTAAATATAATCACATCAAAGTAAACTTCTTATATGTTTTCCCTTATTTTTTGTTATATATAGGGTCTTTTTTACTGTGGTTAATGTGGTGATGGCTAGTTTCTGTGGTTTCTTGGGATGGTGAGGATTTTATTAGTTTCAATTATGGTAGATAGGTTTTTATATGGCTATGTAAGTGGTGGTATATTTGGTTTTGTGAAAAATTGGTGGTTTTTTTCCATAAGGGTGATTATTAACATGGGATATAAGGTGGTGGATGTGGTTTTGTGAGAATATGTTACAAGTTGTTTAATAGTTTCCAAGTGGAATATAATATGGTTTGAATAAATGAAATCAGTAATGGATAATGGTCTATAATTGATAAATAATGGTTTTATTGAATGATTAAGGAATATGACTTGAATAATTATGACTAATAAATGGTTAAGGTAGTATTAAATGTGAATAGTGAATAATAAATGTCTTAAAATGAAAAGTGTTTTAATTAGTGATTTGAAATTAAATATTCTTAGATAAAATTAATGTGATTGGAAATGGTAAATATGGAAATTATGAAAGATGATATAATAAAATAAAAATTTTGAAAATTGAAATGATATAATGAAATGGGAAGTCAATAATACTATTATGGATATTTTTTTGAATATATGGGGCTAGTTTGTAGCATAGTTATGGAAATGGTTATTAGTAAGTGGTGGTAATGATATGGTGGTTGTTATGGATAATGGTTGGTTTAGAATGAACCCTTAGGTTGAGATTTTTGTGGATAAATATACATTATATTTTATTGGTATTTCTTATGCAGAACCACCAAATTCGGATAACCTTACTGATGCCCATATGGTTTTAGGTTTGGAGTGTTTTCCATAACATCTAGGATATAGAGGTAATGGGTGGTGAATTGATCCCTTTTCCTCGCTCTCCCTTCAAACATAGTATGGAATGGGATGGCTCGAGGACTTAGGAATATATATATATATATATATATATATATATATATATATATATATGCTGTAATGGGTATTCATTATAGTATATATATATATATATTCTAGAATAGTTATGTGGTTTTGACATAGATACATTGTGTGGGTCGTTCATAGTAGGAGTAGGGCATGAGGTTAATGTCCTTTATGTTTGTGCACCCAATTATGATGATGATATGATTTATGATATAAATGAGTCTATGATATGTAATGATGGGGCTATGATATCTGGTATCTGTTACGATGAGACTGTGTGGTTAAGTTGAAGGGATGGAAGAAAAATATGTATGTAGTTGGGGCATAACCAAATTAAAGGGAAGTGGATGTGGGTGAAATTATTGAAATATATTATTTTGACATTATCTTCCTATAATTGGATATGATAATTTGTGATCACGCCTTAGTGGGGTTGAGTGATAGTTGGCTTGGCATAGGTGCATATTGGTTCTGTTGTGTATTCACCAAGGCATTAGTATGATTCTTACACATTTTCATGAGTGGATTTATGGAGTACCCTACTAAGTATACTTATATAATCACCTTTATATATGTAAATATATTTTACAATTCTATAAGAGGGATTTGGTGACTGATTTGGACATTACTAGTTGCAGTATTGGAGTTTCTATCAGAGTCACTACCATAGGAGTTTTATTTCATTTTGATATTTCATTTTGGAGACCTTTTTTATGTATTGAATTTACATTAATTTTATATTTAGTTTTATTTTATATTATATAGATTTTATTGGGGGTTTATCCTATATTTAAAGTATTATTAGGGTGATCCCTCCCATTTATGTGTGATTATACCCTTAATGCTAGTTTCCAAATCATGTCCTATTAGAGGAAGGCTTTGGGGGTCACTCCCATGTTCATTGTTGTCCTAGGAGAGGTTCCAAGTGGGGGTGGTTCATGATAAAAAAATCAACCACTATTTATTCCATAAAACCAATATTATCCCAAAATAAATGTTATTCTAATTTCAAAACCCTCATACTAAGTCAATCTGTCATACAATGGACATTAAATATCACATCTCAGTATGTATCCACATACCTATATTGTACCACTACATTCCAAATTTCTATTTCATTTCCTAATTCAATACCATTAAATTTCATGATTCAAACCAAACTAGATCATAATTACACCATGATAAGAAAGGTCCTAGAAATCAACTCCTACTTTATAATCGTACCCAAAAAGGTAAATCCAACAAAAAACAACATAGAAACTACTCTGGTTCCATCTATATTTTATCAATACACTAACATAGCCTTTCATAAAATCTTATTTTAACGGTAAAACAAAAAAACAAATGAATTTCATGACCAATAAGATGAGGGTTTTTACCAAATTATCCAAAATTCAAGACTAGGTTACACCAGAATTTATATACTAAAAGACCCCTACATCTTATAGGGACTACCCAGACTTAAGTAGTTAAGTCATTTCCCCAACACATCCATCTCCCATGGATTCACAATACTACCATTGTGGTTAGGTTGTCCTTATTCATTACATCAATCTGTCCCATTTTCATATAGTAATATAACACACTGAACCCTAACCAATAAATTTTTTTTAAGTCATGACCTTAGATTTCCAAACACTCCCTACAAAGTAATATTCCTAGTAACATTGATAATTTAACCCCCTATATAACCATTGGATTATATCACCCCAAGTATAAAGTCATTCACCCATATCCCTCATGTATCTATGATGCTAAAATTACTGAGGATAAAGTTAGGTGTTTGGAACCTCCATCTATACATAGAGTTACATTAACTAATAAATAATGTGTTGTGGTTCATATGCATAATGTTACTCTCCCTATATAGAAACTATGATGAAACCACAAAACAAATCCAATAAAGAAATCTAAGGACTTAAACCACTCCATACTAGGGCATGTCACTCATCACCCAATCATACCATCATTCCTATGATGGAATTACGACCAAACCCAATTTCTACAATTCACCCAACAATAGAAATCAATCATTCCAAAAACCATTACAAAACTACCTTTTCCCAAAAACATGTTTTTTCAAAACTGTTTTTTCATTATTTTTAAATTTTTTTCCAATTTATAGAAGTATTTCTTACAAAACTATGACACCAATTTCAAACTATTTAAAATTTCCCATTTTGGAGACCACATACCATTGATTTTTTTTTATAATTAAATAAAAACATTCCATTGGATTTCAACAAAACCACCAACTTTAACACTTCAAACACTAGCACAAATACATCAATAAAATTAAAATATTGCAATGAAACCCATTTCTAAAAATCGATTTAAATAAAAATAAATTCACCCATGGGTTCCACCAAAATAATTAAACATAAAATTTCTGATTTTAACATTTTCACCCACATTTAAAATTTATAAAACTTATAAAACGCATTTATATTCTCAAAAAAAATTATTTATCATCAAAAAAATTTGGGTCCAAACACTAATTTTTTGAACAAGTTATATTTTTTCACTATTCTAGAAATTAAACTAAACATGTATTTTTATTTAAACCACTTATTTATCTTCAAAAACCAATATAAAATGGAAAACTTTTAAGTAAATACCCTTATTGTACTCAAAATACCAATAAAATCATAAAACTACTTTGAAAACACATTTACTTCTGGTTTTTATAATGCGCCCACCATATCACATTTCAACCCTAACTTCTAGTTTTACCATCAAAATACCATCCTAACACAAAAATATATATTTTCTCTCAAATAAATTTCTTCTTAAAAGACATGTTAAATGTATTTTAGACCAAATAATATCTTTACAATATCATAAGGAAACTTTGAAAATTGTCACAACACAATCTACAAAAAAAATCATACTAATTTCATAAATTTGATCACTAACACGAAACCAATTTTGTCACAACCAAAATAACCATTTATCTAGTAAATTTTAAATTTTCTTGATATCCTTACCATCTTGTGAAATTCTAACATAAATTACTTAGTCTCAAAACCTAGTATTTAGTATAACATAAAATAAAATTCAAACTCAAATAAAAGTTGTTAACCGAATAAATTTATTAAACTATGTGTAATTGTGAAAATTCCACAAACTTTCCATAATGGTATATCTATAATAAAAATTATTTTTACTTTTCAATAGCATATCACTGATACAATCCAAAATCAAAAGGATTTTTGTCAATATGAAACAAGGGAATAACCATTAATCTTACCAAAATATAACTTAATTTATATTCAATATTCATCAATAATCATACACATTAAAACATATATCAATAATTCCTTATCACGGTACTACATTAAGCATGAGAAGAAAATTTTGTCTCAGTCTATTATAGCCAAGACACCTTAATGAGGAAAATTGAAAGTAACTAATTAATATTGAGTTAGCTAGCACTTAACATTATTATACTACCCTAGAAACTAGGTTCTCACTATAATGATGTCAATCTATTATTTTTATTGACTACCTATTAGGTCTCAAAAAATCCTATCTCCAAACCTTCCAGATAAAATTTATACTGTATATAATATCTTAACTTGTCTAGGTCATTCCAACCCAACTCCAAATCAAATTAAAATGTCACTCAACCATCAGTTTCTTCCCCTAACCTCTAAAGGCTTAATAATAAAATACAAGGACTGCTAAATTTCATAGATAATGGTTTATAAAACCATAACTCCCTATCTTTTCTTACTTATAAAATTGATAAATAGCATAATTATGGATGTAAATGAATAATAAAAAACATAAAAATAAACTTCCCTATAAAAAACCAATCAGACCAATACCTAAAAATACACCCACCATCTCTTCCTACACTAGTATACACTATTCAACCCATGCTACTCTATCCAGCTTAATATAGAATTATTCCTAAAAACATACAACTAGTGTCAAAAAAATTATTCATGTTATTCAAGATACTCAAGAAAAATATGATTATATCAACTCGATATCATTTACCAAATGTGCAATGAACCAACCTAGGATAACCTACCACATCACTTGAGTTGGCCTTCTATAAGGATCAAGGTGCATTCTTGATCACTATAATCTAGAAACTAGTTCAAAGGCATCAAATAAAACTAAGTGGGAATTTTTTCACCCTCAAATACCAATAAATAAGAAACAAAGTCTTACTAAAAATATGATATGATGCATTTATACATTGGACTCCCATGCAAAAAAATAATCCATTTTGAATATAACAAGAACTTAAAAATGAATAAACAATGTAAAGATTCATACTAACATATAAATATAAACATCAGGAGTGACACATAATCAATACCAAGACAAATGAAACTAAAGAAAATAGGATTGGATAAAGTGGTCGGAACATATCGAATTCGAGCTAAACAATAAGTACTCAGACCACCACACAATCATCTCTATGTTATTTTTAGACACCTATACATCCAAAAGTATCTATAAAATATATTAATACATCATACCAACTAATCTAACATCATATAATGAATACTTTCATGAAAACATGAGAACTATATACACACTAGTGTGGGTATGTAGGGTGTGAGATAGATATACCAAGTAATATTTCACCAAATATTTTATGAAATTAATTTTATAAGACATTTCATAAATGCTAGTTTGAACTATAATAAAAATATATATTTTATCAAGAATGTAAATTTACTAAAAAAATAACATCCCTTTACCTTTTAAAGAAATATATACCCCTTTTTATGTAAACAAAAAGTAAGGATACCATGTGGGAAAAAAATTGAAACCTTAAAAAGAATTTTTTTAACCGTAATAAACTAGGAAATAAAATCTAGCCATAATAATGGGAAAAAAATAAAAATAAGTAACACTAATTGCAAGTAAACAAGGAAAGAGTAAAACAACATTATCAAAGGGAAACCAGCTACATAATGAAATTAACATGGATATGAGGAAAAAATAATAAAAGATATAACAAGAAATTATCAAGGAAATAATATAATATAACATTATGAACATCATTGTAAACTCACTAGGTTCTTATTGAACAATCATAGACATACTCAGGTGGAACTAATTTCCAGTCCATGTTTTATTCCTAGAAACATTACCACTCGACTTACTCTTAACTAGCCTCATTGAGGGAACTCCCCTGGACAAAGAAAAATCCTACATAAAATAAACAAGTAAGAAAAAAATGATTAATAGTGCATCATCAATCATTGATATCCCACTTAGTTACCCAAGTTTTTCATGAAATAAACCAAATTTGGGTAAGGGAACATAAATCATGATATAAAAAATGATAATAATATAACATATTAAGTAATAACTCATCACATCTTCAAACAGTATTCAATAAAGTATCCCATTACACACTCATTCATATATAAGATAATAAATAATTCACTTTAAACTACACAAAAGTTTACATAAATCATAGAACAAAGTGACTTGGCACCAAGGGTGGTAAATATGCCATGAAAATAATCTATAATATTCTAAAGAGGCCTTTAGAATAAATTTGGAAAAAAAAGTTAGAAAATAATAATTTGAAAATATTTATTAAATAAAAACTTCCTATAAAACATTATTCAAATCAATATATAATACAACTAACACATGAATACCATAAAACATTAAAAATGACTAAAAAAACTCACATGTTATTAAATAAAATCCAAACATACCTTTCAATTGGAAACAATTCCTTGAAAACATGGATTACCCCTATAGAAATAAAATTATAGTTAAATACCTATTTAGTTATCAAATTCATTTAAGAAAGGTCTATTATTAATTTTTACAAACACTTAGTGTATATAAATAATTGTTTTAAAAATCAAGAATAAAGTATCCATGGAAATTTATTTATTCCAACAATGAAAAAATTAAAAACTTTATAATAACACTAAAATTTCATCAAGGATATAACATATATTAATATATTAAATATAAAATGGGTTTTTAAAATTAAATATTCACATGATATATCAAATAAAATTAATTTCACAAAAATACCTACCTTAGGTTACCAAAATTAATTCACCTTTGATGGTAGAAAAAAGATAATGGAAGAAGATGGCCTCTAAAAGACCTAAACAACAAAAACCCTAAATTTAGACTAACCCTAAATAAGGGATCAGACACTATGGATATTAGGGTTTATAGAATAGAAGGAAATTATAATAAATATAATAAGGGAGAATAGGTGAGGGGAAAGAAATAATGAAAAGGGGTTTCTCCTTAGAAACATAAAGAAAACAAAGTGGGAGGAGTTTTTCAACCTGAAGTTGAAGAGAGGGGAACATCCTAGGATATTTCTTGTTAAACTAGATAAAAATTGGAATAATAGGAGGAAAATGGATATAAAATTGAGTATGGGTATAATGTTAATTTCATAAATTCAATTTTTGGGTTTCTCATGTTGGTTTTCCATACTATTTTAAAAATCATCTATCAACTGTTTATCAGTCATTGGACTCAAGATACTTAAATAACATGGTTAGGATACATGATTCCCCAAATCATTCAATAACCATAAATTTTCATCAGATAATGAATTCACACCATGCATGATTTCACTACACGATTACTCTTAATAATGTACTGATTGTGCGCCATAATATTTTTACCAAAATTTTAAATAAAAATTTCTAAAAATTTAATAAAACTGATAATTAGATAAAATATTAAAAAAAAGTGATATCATAGAAAAAAAATCTCCCAAATATTCCATTTTTTCCTAAAAATCATCAGGTAATTTCTATAACGATGAAAGATACACCCCTTATCCAAGTCGAAGATTTAGTTTTACCTCATAAGAACCAATCTAGTAATTAAAATATGTTTTTTTCCTATCATGAATGAAATTTTATATCCCATTAAAAATTACTATTTAATATAGGTAAGGATCCAAAATTATTATCCTTTAATTGTACTTTTTAAGGTGAAATCTCAAGTAAGTCTAATGAAAATAAGACACTAGTTAATATAAAATTTCCTAAACTATTATGATATTAGTAATACCAATATATCAAGATATAGATATGGTTTATAATGAATACAAAAGGGTTGATTATACTTGGTAACTAATATAATTATATTTCTTTTAGCTACCTATCAAAATATATAGAAGGGTCAAATAAATAGATTAATGAGATGCATAATTACAATTAAGGATTTCACACTTATCCCAAATTACTAATAGCAATATTAATTATTACATTATACACTGGAAACACCCAGATGAATAACCCTATGAAAGGGAAATACTATACATGGTAGATGTTATTTATAAAGTTTATACCTAGTATAAATCCCATGAACATTTATATTTTACCTCATAATAGTGAAATAGATAGCACTGCACTTTCATGAGGAAATGTTAGAAAACATGATGAATTTCAATAATCTAGCAGACTAAAAGAAAAATAATTAAATTCTATGAAACTATACATAACCATACAAGAGAATAATTTGTAGCTTCCAAAATAGGTACAAGATAAGGGTATACCAAAAGACTATATGGTTTTATAAACAAATAAATAACATATTAAAACATAAGAGAGGAAGATATGCCCAAAAATGATACATCACATAATTGGTACCTCAAATAAACTCAAACTTTAGGTTCAATGATGATAAGATTCATAAATAACTATAACCTAGATTAGAGCTATTTTAGGGATCAACTCTTTTATTGATAACTAAGTTTAAATAATTTTTGAAATTGGAACAAATATCTACATCAACGATGGGTCTTCAAAGATCTCAAACAAGAGGGATTAGAGTGTCTTGGTTTACCATATTAAAAATGCATGAGAGATTATTTTTTATTATAAGGAGTAGAAGGATAATGATAATACTAGTATATATCAACCAAAATTCCTTGATTTAGTTCATATTTCTTCTATTTTTTATAAGATTAGTCATCCTTTCTCATACCAAATGAAATAAAGGGAAAAACCCATCAAGTTTCCCTATCTGATTAGGTTCTATCATCATGGAATTACTAACAACTTATTAATAAGAGGTTAGGCCAAATTTTAACATAGATAATATGATGTATTTTTGAATACATCCTTACAAAAATCAATCCTTTATAGATTTTTTAGTGACTAGGTTGGGAGAGAAATCCACCAACTTAGAGAAACGATAAGCATGTTCTTTCACTATATTATTTCCCTTATAGAGACTCATAAAAATTATTTTTTTCTCTATTTTCACTTTTTTAGGATAAAAATTTTTTATGAACATTGTCTTCAAAAAATCCTAAGAAATTTCATCATGCAACTAAAGTGCAATGACAATTTCCCACCATTCTTGACTTTCTCCCTCAAGGATGCCTATAATGACTTTCACTCTTGAGGATTTAAAAGTTCTCAAAGAATAAAATACTTTTAAGTATTCAATAACCACTGCATTACTTCATTATAACCTTGATCACCCCCATAAAATAAGTGTATTTTCATTCAATTAGCTGTGGATGTGGTCCAGAAATAAATAATAACTCAACTCCACCACTTTATTCAGAGTCTGGGAAAAGTTGATAACCATAGAGACTATACTCATGTGAAGAAATATATTTCTATGATAAAATACCACTGAAATGGATTTCCAATTACTCACTAAGACCTTTCTAGGATTCATTCTCTAATTAGCATGAAAAATAAAACCCAATCAAAACTCATTTCAAAATTGAATTCACATGAGCCCAATATAAACCAAAAAGACGAAACTTATAAGCACAAACTCACCAAAATAAAACATATATATATCTCTTATAATAAAACTTTACTCTTACACCAAAAATGTTTGATAAATATCTAAAAACTTATTTTATAAAATTATGTACAAATTCAAAAAAAATTACCATATTTAGAAAACTATGGGAGATTCATTTTATTTTAACTCCCTATAATTACATTTTTTATAAAATCACCGACCTTCCTTTTGTAAACTCAATGAAACTTTTGAAATTAATAATAATTCCAAACTATTCCTTAAAAAATATAATATATTTATATAAAACTTTTAAAAATATCATATAAAGTTCAAGAAACTATGAAATTTAACCAGTGAAACTTTCATTAAACTCACCTATATTCAAAAACACTTCCTAAATTATATTATAAAATTAACCCCTTCTGAAAAATAATTTATTAAAATAATGGAATTTTTTATAAATAATACTTTAAACCTTGTTATAAAACAAAAAACATTTCATAACAATTAATTTTCTACATGAAATAATCCTTTATAAGAAAAATCCAAGTTTTTTAACATAAAATATCAAACATTATTCGACTAAATAACATAAACATGTCACAAAATTCCCTTTATTCATATCAAATAAGTAAAGATTTATTTGGATTAAATTTGAAAATAAAAGGGGGGAATCATAAAATTAAATGAATTTTATGTTTATATATAGTTTGGAATACTGTACACCAATCATGATACAACCATCAGAAGGTTTCTAGAACCATATGAACAGTCTGTGAATGGTTTTTCAAACCTTGCACTAATAGTGCACTTTTGGTTCACCTTCCATTTCCAATCCAAACCCCAAAAATATAAAAAAAACTATATATTCACAATAAAAATAAACATAACATCAATTTATATAAAATATACCAAAAATAATTGAAAAAAACTTAAAATCAAGACTCACATCCCATCTACCCATGGAAAATAAAGTTTCATCACGAAAGGTATTGGTGAGTAACTTACTCACGACCTATATCCTGAGTCTCAATAATCTTATATCCAAACTACCATTAATCCCCAAATAAAAATAGGGATATAATACCATTTTGTAACAAACCAACTGAGGGTATCATGTTACGTCACCAATGTTGGCTTTCCATAAGGCCTAAGGTATGTTCCTAATAACCCCAATCAAGAAATTAGTGTGAAGGTATAAAATATAACCAAGTGTGAATGGTCTCACCCTAGAATACCAATAAATAAGAAATATAATCTTACTAAAATAATAACATGGTACATCCATGCATTCGACTCTCATAAAAATAAAATAAACATATTTTTAATACACCATAAACAAAATAAGGAACAAACAAAGTAAACATACACATTACAGTGAAATGTAAATATAATGAGAGATACTAATGAATAATGATACAAAATAACCCAAACAAAAAAATGTTTTAATGAAGTGTCCAATATACATATAACCCAAGATGAAAATAAATACTCATATCGCCACATGATCATTGCTATGTGACCAGAAATCACATCCACATCCCACAAAATCCATCCACTGGATGAATAAATCATACTAACCAATCTGATATACATTCAGTGGTTTGTATATAGGGTGTAATCTATGCATGCCTAGTATTATTTCACTAAATATTTTATATAATTACTTTATAATAAATTTCATAAATTCGAGTTTAAACTATAACTAGAAATTAGTTTTTATCAAGTAAGGTAATGTAATAAAAACAAATATCATGCCTTTAACTTTTGAAGAAAGTGTTACCCCGTCTTATATAAAATGAAAGTGCAAATAAAATTTGGAAAGATAATAAAATAATTTGAAAACTTGAAAATATATATTTTTAAACCATAATAAACTAGTAAAAAAATTGAAATAATATGATAAAAACACAAAAAAAATCAATAACCCTAATTCTAAGTAAACAAGGAAAGATTAAAACAACATTATCAAATAGATACTAGTTATATAATGAAATCAAAATGGAAGTTAGGAAGAAATAATATAAGATATAATGAAAACATAATTGATTCAAGAAAATAGTATAACATAGTGAACATCATGGGAAACTCACTAGGATCTAATGTTTCATTCCAATAAAAATTACCACCAGACTTACTCTTAACTAGAATCATCAGGGAAAATCCCCTATATAGAGAAAACTCATATCTAAGATACACTAGTTATATAAAAATGATAACTATTATGTAATCAATTATCTATCTACCACTTAGTTACCCAAGGTTCCCATGAAATAAAACAAATGGAGGTGAGGGAAATAACTTTCATCCTATATTGTGTTCCGATCAAAATTACCACCTAACTTACCCTCAACTAGCCTCATCGGGGTCACTCCCCTAGATATAGATAAATATTATCTAATATACACTAGTAAAATAGAAATGATAACTTGTGTAGAATAAATCACCAATATCCCACTTAATTACCTAATTTTCCCATGATATAAACCAAATGGAGGTAAGGGAACAACAATCATGATATTAACACATGAAAATAATAGAATGTATCAAGTAATATATCATAATGCCTCTAAATACTATTCAATAAGGAATTAACTTACAAATTTATTCATATATAAAATAATAAAAACTTCACTTTATATTACACATAAATTTATATGAAGCATAACATGAAGGATATCAACACTAAGGGTGGTGAACATGTCCTAAGAATATTTTATATGATTCCAAACAGGACTTTAGAATGAATTTGGAAAAGTATCCTTTAAAAATATTTTAATACTAAATACTTACTATAAATAATTATTTAAATAAATATTCAATACAACATATAAATATCAAAATATATCACAAATGACTAACAAAACTAAAATAAAATTCAATAAAATCCAAATGTACCTTTCAATTGGAAATAATTCATATAAATTATATATTAAACCCTTTATAAATAAATTGAGATTCAAACACATCTATTATTATAAAATTCATTTGATAAAGGAAAATTAGTAATTTTTACAAACACTCGACATACATAAATAATTGTTTTAGAAATAAATAACTAATAATTCATGGAAATCTATTTTTTTAAAGTAGAGAAAACATTGCAAACTTTATAAAAATATTACAATATCATCAAGGATATCACATATAAGTATATATTTGATAAAAAGAGTTTATAAAATTCAATAATCACATGATATTTCAAACAAAAGGAATTAAATAGACACACCTACCCTAGTTTACCAAAAAACAATTCCTTCATGAACAAAATTAATATCATAGAAAAAGATGGATTTTATAATCCCTAAAAACCAAAATCATTAAATTAGACAAATACTAGATAAGTTTTTGGTCACCATAGACATAAGGGTTCATGGAAGAGAATGTAATTAGAATAAATGGAATAAGGTAGAAGAGGTGGAGGATAAGGAATGAATAAGGGTTTTATCTTGAGAAACTTCGAATAAATCAAAGTGGGATGATCTTGGATACTAATTATAGAAGAGAGGAGAACACCTTTGGCTCTTACTTGGTCTAATGAAAAAAAATAAGAATAAAATGAATATAAATTGGTATAAAATCCAATGTTTGTAGAATATTAATTTCATAAAACCAATTTCTAGGAAGCTCACATAGTTTTTCCATATGATTTACTAAATCATGTGTCAATCATGCAATAGCCACTAGGCTTGAGCTGCAGCACTTTCACAGTTAGGATGCATAGTTCCTAAAACTATGTTTCAACTATGTATTTTATAGACAATAATTAATTCACACCATGAATGTTTTATCTATACAGTTACTCTTACTCATGCACTAATTATAATCCATTAAAATTTTCCCAAAATTTTAAAATTTTCAAATACAAACTTCTCAAAATTCAAGATAACTCATACATAGATAAAATATTAAACAAAAGTGACATTATGGTGTCACACCATGACTTCCCATGTACCTTATTCATGTAAAAACAAATTATATCATATGAGTTTTATGAAAACATTCTTAACTAATAAAAATTGATATAATAAAATATCATACATCAATCAAAATCAAAATACTAGGATTTTCATAAAATACAAACAAAATAATCATAACACTATAATTTTTATATAAATCAATGAAAAAACAAATATTTACTTTCTAATGTTAATATAACCTCAAATTAAGAAGGTTATAACATTTAGGGTAACTCCAACCCACATTCCATCCTTGTCTTCCCAAAACTTCCCCCACAAATAAGTAAGATTCTCAAACATCTTTTTTCAACCCAATGAGAGGTTTCTTACCCCCACACTCAAGTGGGATACATAAACCTTGTTTAACCAACAACAAACAATCTATATCATGACATTCAATCCACTCTATCTCAAAGGAATATTAAATCATTTTATTTAATATCAACAAAAAAATAATATGAATACTCAATCACTAATTCCCTAAATTCGTGTTTTCTAAAAAATACTCAAACTTGAAAATTATATTTTTATTTTTCTTTAAAACCACACACACATCAAAACCAAAAATATTTATTCACTAGATTACATTTTTAAATAATTTGAAACTATTTAAAAATATTCATTTCAAATATAAAATGAAATATAATCAAATTTATCACATAATAGTGAGAATGAGAAGTCACTTACCTCTTATCACTTCCATAATTTCATTCTCTTTCATTTTAATCATTATAAAACCTATCTAATACCATCCTAGGAAAAAAACCAAAATTGAAAAAGAAAAATTTTCAAAAAAAATCCACCCAAAGAATCTGAAACCAAAAAAATAATAATCTTTCAACCACCATCAATAATCATTCTAACAGAGTGATAAATACACATAAATACCTCCTTTATCCATAACAAACAAAATTTCTAACCTTTTAGAGTGTTTTTCATGCCATATAGAAACCCCCATTCTAAATCCCTAATTTTTTAAGCAACATAAGAGTAAAACAAGATGAATAAAAAGAAAAAGAAAATTTTTAGAGGATGGACTTACCTTAGATCCATAGGGATTAGAGAGGAAAAATAACCCTAAAACCATCAAAAAAATACCCAAGAATGGTTTCTCATATGTGAGGGTATAAATGAGGGGAACATGGGATCATTTGAAAAAAATACTAATTTTTTGGTTATTTTTAAGAAATTCATGGTTTTTCTATACGGTATCTCAAACTATGAAACTTACTATTCACTTTCCCATGGAGTTGAGAATAATGAATGGTTTATCTACATGATATCTTGAAATGTGTAACTAACCATTAATATTTCTATGTTTCCCATATTCCACCCTTTTTTAGTGAAAAACACCTTCCAACACCTTCAAACATCTGTAAAAACTTCTAAACCCAGTTTAACCCGACTAAACTCAAATATTTCTTATTGATTAAAAAATAAATTTCCTATAATATTTATTTTCATATATATGTAAAATATTTCCAAAAATTTAATATTTTATTTTATAAAGTATTAATTTAAAATATAAGGGCATTATATAAGATTTTATCATCAAAACATTTTATTACTTTTAAAATATCTTCAATAATTTTGATGTTAATCAGAAAATCTATATAAATATGATAATTAATATAAATTCAAAGATTTATAAAAACCATGGGATGATAAAATAAATTATATATTCTTATTATCATGAATTAAAATGGTTGTTTCATATATATATTATTCAATTGAACTCATTTAGTAATTTATTTGATTGAGATAATCTTTCATAATTTTGAATATGCTTTAGGAATTTTGAAACCTTCAAAGATTTATATATAAATATTAAAATAAATATTAGAATTTATGGAAATATTACATAAATCATTATATATTTTATATGTATTTGGTTGTATTGTATCATAAAATATGGGTGTATTATAAGCTAAAATATATGTGTCATGTTATTTCCCCTACCGATCATAATGTACAACATAGGAAATTTGTATGGAATATTGAATAATATTTTATGACTCAAATTGACACCCTATAAATGAATGTTAAGTATTAAAATTCAAAAATATTATATATCTATCATTGATAGAAATCGTTTCATAAGATAAAATGCATTAGAGAGTTGGCTAGTTTGAGGATTACAAAAGTTATAATCATAATCCATTTACTCATACGTTGTGACCATATGATTAAATTATTGGGAGGATTTAGGAGTATCTTATATTCCCATATAAAGGATGCAGTATCCATTAAAATAATGTGGAATCATTAAGAAAGCTCCTAGTGTCTCGTCTTCTTTGGAAACTCACTTTCTCCTTCTCCCATTACCGTCGAGAGGTACTAGAAAAAAATGGGAGTTTTGGTGAATCTCACCAAATAATTGGTGATTTAAATTGATCTATGGATACTCCATAGAGAAAGGAGTCCATTGGATTATTTCTATGGGACTTTATCAATCATATATATTGAAGATTTTTGTTAAATCAAATATTTGTTCAAGGTACATAATGTTATTCATTAACATTTTATACAAGCTTTTGACTTTATATTTCATGATGATATTATAAATTTAAGGTTTATAATATATTTTTATGCTTAGAACAAGTGTTGTTCGATCCTTATAAACTGAACAGTGGTATCAAATCAATGATGTGTTTAAATGATTCATAAAATCATACTGAAAATAAATATATTATATATTTTATTTTATATCATAATTATTATCATAATAAAGGATTAAAATTTTATACTTAAACTAATCTTAAAATATGGGAAATCATAATAATTGATACAAAATTGGTATTGTGGATTAATTTATAATATGTGATGTTATTATATTTGATATGATTGTGAGTTATGATATGTGATATCGTAATAGATGACATAGTTAAATTCCTTCAATTTTCATCACATCATAGAATATTTTATGGATTTTTATAAGGAATGATAGCATTGTATCATGTATAAAAAATAGATCCTTGTATTGCTTAAATATTATCGATTATAGTTGCAAGATATGATAGTTAGGAATTGTTTTATTAATGTAATAAAATCCACCATGAACTAAGTTAATGTTATTTAGGTCTTTCAATAAATATAGTACAATATCCACTAAAGTGGATATCATAATATATGACTAATAATATATAATTATTAGTTATATGTCATGTCATGCCAATCATAATATGCAATATCAGTTTTAAACTAAATTTTGCATTACAATATAGATTGTATCGTAAAACATGATATGTATGAAAATTTTTATTTTTTCAAAATCTCAATTATGAATTGAATAATATAATTTATAAATAGTTTATAAATTTTAGGAAAGGGTATTTTTTGGATATTTATATAATTTATATAGTGTTTATAAATTAATTAATAGTAATATATTTATAATAAATTATTAAATATTTTGAAATATTTATTAAATACATATCTGTAAAATTAAATATTAATTTAGAATACCTTTTTAAAATTATATTTCATGAATTATAATTTGGATATAAATTTTTTATATAGAAATTATAAGATTAATTTATGAAGTGATTATAAATTAAAAAATGCTGCAAAAATATAAGAGTATATATAAATTAAGAATTGTTCATTATATTTAATTTGAATTGTTAAAATTAAAATAACTTATTTGATAAATTATTTAAATCATATAAAAATGTATTTTTATAATTAATGTGATTGAGGTTCAAATAATATTAAATATGTGATATTTAGGTTATGTAAATTGATTACATAATAGAATTAGAATATAAAGTGTTTATAATTCATTTAATATAATATGTTTAAAGTAAATTACATATAAAATTATAATATAAAGGAGTTCATATTGGAAATAAATATAAATTGTTTATATTTATTTTAATTGTGGAATGTACATAATGCATGGAAAAATTATAAAGTGTTTTTAATTAGATTATATATGAATTATTAATAAAATGTTTAACTCACATTTAAATATATGGATTGTTCATTTATTTATTTTATTCTCTACTTTATTCATGAATTTTATTATTTTATTATGAATATATTTATTCTTTATTTTAAAGATTTAAACTTCAATACATTTTCATGCATGCATATAAGGATTTACATGCAAGGTATGATAATTTATTTAGTTTCCTTTTACCTTGACTTTGACTTGTATTGAGTTTTGAGCTTGGAATAAAAGGTTTATTATAGTTTATTTATATTAAGTGTTATAATTATAATGAAATTTAGGCCTTTATTGAGTAAATTATCCTTGGGTGGTGGGAATTTGGGTCAAACTACTCAATGGCTTGGAGGCTTATGCCTTGTCGAGAAAAGTGGGGGTTGGTTATCTATCACTCCAAGATTACTCATGTGGGGGTTATTAATTAAATATGATTCTAATAATTTTCATGAAAGGGTTTTATATATCTTATAAATGAGATGAATTTGGATATGTATGAACGTATTTGGATTTTAATTTGGTCTAATAGCACAAGATATAGATTATGTAAAGATTTACACATCAATATAGTTTGAACATATTGATTTTTTATAAGGAATAAGATTCCAAACTAATTTATTAGAATCATGCATACATATAAAGGTAATATATGAAATAATAAGTTGAGATTAAATGACCTTTCAATATACTAAGTTTCATATTCCTCCTAAAGAAAACACTTTTCAAGACCCCGATCATCCAACCAGATAGGTTATTAAAAAGTTGAGTGCTCCTATATTATCTTGTAAGGAAAGTAAGTAATAGGTAACCCTAACAAGATTAGGTTCCTATTTTTGGAATTTTATTTGGGTTACATTTACCTTGTAGACCCTAATATGATTAGTTTATAGTAGGAATTGTGTAAAATTGATCTGTATAATGGATTGGGAAAAGAGTTTTCTGCTCAAACATCCAAGATTTTCATATGATATGATTGGTATGATGGCCTACCTAAATAACTAAGTAGTGAGAGTAACGATAAATAACACTCATTAATAGTTAAATATATATCTTGTAACACTATTAGATATTATGTAATTTAAAAGGGTTCATCATTTTAGGGAGATAACATTTAATAAAATTCCTTATTAAATTAATGTAATACATTATACTCATTTAATAAAAGATTGTGTTATATATATAATGGAATAATCATCATATAACTTTACTTTTCAAATCAATATAAGAAAAAGGAGATGCTTAATTTAATTAACTTCTTATGTTGGTATAAAAAATAAAAAAAAATTCTTAAGAAAGATAGAAAATTTTATGTGTTAAAACATTACCTTCATGGGTAACCTTATATTTAAATTGTCTAATACTTGAATCTAGATAATTATGAGAAATATAGAATGACCCACTTAAGGTTTAAAAGGTATTATATGAAATATGACTAGAATAAATTTAATCTCTACTCATATAATAAATAATATTGAAGTCTCTAATATATTAGTGAGACTGAAGATATCCTCTAAGGCTTGATCTGGATATGGTATTCATTCTAGAATAATTGTGAGAAATATCTAACAATATGAATGAGTTTTGATAAACATTTACCCTATTTTATTAAAGTTTCAATGATAGCTAAACTGGGAATGTGATTTCTAGGTAATGTTGTTATGTTGATATTATATTTGGGTAAAGTTTTAAGTAAGAAGAAAAATATTGGATTTTTCTATGAGTTTTCCTTGGTCATTGAAACCTTGAGTTTTCAGTAAGGGAAGGAAATTATTCATATATGATGGGATTTTCCAGGATACCTAAAGTAGTATTGGGAAACTTTTTGTAGATTTCATGTTAGGTATCAGTGTTATAGAAATAAATTTTTTTATTTTTAATGGTATATGATACCAAATGTATATTTTAAAATAGTAGTAAATATATATAAGTTCAAAATATGGAAATTATTGATCAATATTATAGTTTTCATTAAAGTAATGAATCAAAGGGTTATTTAATTATGATGAATAAAGGGGATTCTAAATCATTTATTTCAATGAAAAAGAATGTATCCATATTATATGGATCTATAAAAAGGATGTGTGTTTTTATCTTATTTTTCTTATACAATAAGTGAAGTTGTTTGTTAACAAATAGTTGTTATGAAAAATATGAGTTGAAGGTCATAAACATTTTTTATGATTCATAAAACTCTATAGCATGTTTAAAAAGAAGATAAGGATAAAAACAAAATATCCAAGATAAAAGAGTATATCTAAATGTTTGTTAAAATGTGAGGGATATGATCCCACCACCCATCAGTGGAATATTTTAAAGAACAAAATCTTATTTTATGTACATTTTTTAAAACAAGTATAAGAAAAATATATGGTATGGAAGACAATATTTTATTTTTTAAATATTCTCATTGAAGTAAATAAGTTTTATTTTATAACATAAAGTATTTTTTTCATCTTAGCCTGATATTATGAAAATAATATAGTTTCTAAGAGGTTGTGGGAGTACATTTGGACTTAAAAAAGTTCAAGTACTATGAATAAAATGTTATTATAGTGAAAATTAAATGTGAATGTAACTTAATATCCTAAAATAGTTTAGGTTATTTTAGTAAAAATAAATTCAAATGCTTATATTTAGTTATATTAATGAAGTGAATATCACTTTATATCCTAAAAGATTTTAGGATGTGATGGTAAAGGAAAAATGTAAAGTGTTATATTTTTTACTAAAATGATCTCAAGGGAATGTTTGATGAAAATTTTATAAGAATTATAATGATGATAATAATGAACTTATAAATAGTTCTAAGTAGACAACAGAAGGTATTAACATCATAATATTTTATTTTATGAATTTAAGAGGCTTCAATACTTGTTCAATGAGTTGAACATGACGAATATGATTCCTAAGTCTCGATATTTTTAAAATAAAATTTTCTTAATAGATGTTACTAACTAAATAGGTTTAGTGGGATTATTTTATCTGGTGGTCACATAGATGTGTGGAAATAATTATATAAATATTTAATGAGTTTAACAAAACCCTAAGTGCAATAAGAATAAAGTTTATCTGGCGGTCTATCATATGTGATATGATTAGACAGATGCTTATATATGATTTTTTATCATTATTAAAAGATTTTAGGAATATGAAATGTATCATGTTATAAAAAATTAAATATCCACTTTATAATTACTTCATGTCGTATACATATAGTTATGAAGTGAAATTATAATTTACCTCTAAAAGTGTGAATTTGAGTTATACCTAACCAATGTTTTCTATTGATTATTATAGGTTGTGACAAGATGTTAAGGTTATCAAGGATGTGATTTTTCATTAATATAAAAAAGTATGTTCATGAGGAACAAATCTAGTTTTGTGTGTTGGATGACTAACGGGATTGATTTATTTAGAATTTCAATTCAATTAAATTCATATTATCCTAATAATTCACCATAGTGTCACACCCTATAGTCGATCACAAGGAGGTCTCTTAAAAAACAATGTCTTTCTATTTTCACTGTTATAAACTAAGTAATATAAAACTATAATACTAATATAAATGGGGGGTGATTGAAATGCATGTAATATAAATAATATATATATATATATATTAATATAGGATGGCGTTATAATGAATTAAAGAATAAATTTTTCTTAGGAGTTTATGGTGGTTGAAATCATTGTTTAAAATAATTCTCAATATTTGATTCAATATATTGATCAAGGCCTATAACACTACACCTTCTCATTTGTAATGCCATTAACCCATAGTGAGACCTCTCCATACAGGGTAATTACCTTCCTTAAGACAACTAGGAGACCTATTTTTTGACCATAACTACCCAATCCATACTCCATCGTATGCATCACTTAGATAGTAAAGGGAAGGATTATTAATAAATTAGAAGAACAACTCAATGGTAGAGAAAATGGGGTGATTGATCACCATAATTGATTTAATCGCCATTGAAATTCCAAGAATAAAATAAAGATATAAGAAAATTAATCACAATACAATAATTAAAAACACCATTCTCTCCCTCAAACAAGAGTCGAGGTTAGCTCTCCATTTTTATTGGAGTTGTGAAGGTAACACGGTGGGAGAACAAATAAAATAAATAAAATGGAAGAAGTGAGATATGTAGAAGAATACTAATATATTAAAATTAAAAAATTATTAAAAAAATAAAATACTAAAAATAGAATTAAATTTCTAACAAATGTTATACCCAAGTTTCCATACTTTGAAATGAATGAGGGATATATATTTATAGGGAGAGGGGTGAAATAATTTTCTCTAAAAGAATACTTAAAATGTTTATGTAACATCCCAAGTAAGTAATGAATAATATATATTCTTATCTATGTCTATTTATGAATTAGATAGTGTTTTAGAGGCTTAAAACGAGAATAAATCCAATCTTAACATGGAATACACTAATATTTTTAAAAGATTGTTTTACTGCCTTTTAATGGAAAACCATTTTTATATCAAACTTTTGACACTTTTATAAGCTCTATTTGTAAAAATAAACTTATTCTTTATTATTGGGAAATTGAAATTTACTTCTGATAAATTTTTGGTATTTTTCTGACAATGTTCATTTTTTTAATGAATAGTGAAAAATACTGCATTTTACATCAAAACTGCATTTTCAACTAATTTAATTATATGGTTAGATTATCTTTTTAATTGGTTTAAAAGTGTAAATAGAATATATTTTTACCATGTAATCCAATGGTGGTCATTGGGATTAATTTAAATATGGAATTGGGCATAAACAAGTGCCAAACTTTTCATAGATATAGTTTCTAAAAAACCCGCTCTTTGTTTTGACAACGGGAATTATTTTTAAATTAATTATTGCAATTTCTGTGTTTGGAATTTGGTAAAATTTATTACATATTTGGAATCATAAGTTCCAAATTATTTAATCAGGGCTCTTGTTTTTTGACATTATGAATAGTAACGACGGTAATTATCTTTAATTATCTTGATTAATTAGTAATCGAGTATTTAAGGATAATAAAATAATATCATAATAATAAAAAATTACCCCAAAATGTGTCCTAATGATACTGGTTGTGTCATTTCCAACCATGGGATGCCTTTTTCCAAACTTGGGGATCCCATGGAATCACTTTTGTGTGATAATGACTTTTTATCTTTTTATTTTTAAAGAAAGTTAAATATAACAAAGAATGTATCACCTGAGTAAAAAAAATTTATTTTGTCTAAATAAATGATCTTTTGGACTATAAATAGTCATTGTAAATATAAAATGATTTCCTACATCATATTATTTGTTTTATAATTTTTAGAAATTAAATAAATTAAATTATTTATGACATCATGATGATGTAGCAATTACCTCATTAATGAACGATTTAAATAAAATGAAAATATAATGTAAAATATAAGACTTACACTTGTAAAATACCTATTGTATGAGTATATTTAGAACTCTTATCACCTTATTCTTGAAATATATCAATTTTGGTCCTTTTAAATCTGAAACACATTTCAATATAAAGTAACATTTTATAACATTCCAAGAGTGCCCCTCATCTCCTCTTATAAAAGGCCCCCACCTATACCTCATTACACACACTTCTAAAGCCATTTTATTGGACAATATCTGATCATTTTATCTCTCCACATCCCTCTCTTCATCCTAGAATCCTTACCTTAGGCATAAAGCTCTTCAAAAAACCCTTTTGGTTTAAACCAAGAGGAGTTACCCGATTTAAAGGTAAAGTCTTCTCTAATGTTCTTTTGTTTTATTTTACTTCTCCAACCCCCTAAACTCTTTTTATTAATTTATTTTGTAAAACAACCAGTATGTTAAATATACTATGATGTTTTTATAAGAATTATTCGAGCTACACTTACACACACCTACATCTAATGGTTAAAGAACATATTGTTTCTGTGGATGGTGAATTTTTGCCTCACGAAACGATGATTGTTCAATATTCCTATAACACATTCAAAGGTGGCCATTAAGATGTCACTATATTTATATATGATGTATAATATGTTTATTTTTTCCTTAATCTTATGTATTTTTCATTTATTTCATACCTTTATGGCTTCCATTATGGTTAAACACGATATCTTCATTTTAGGAAGTGCGGACAACCGCCCCATCAAAGTGATTTGATTCATTAATGCCATATGTGGGAAATATAAAGGATTAAGTTAATGATATTATATATGATATTATACTGGGATTATAATATACCTTTATATCAATATGATTAAATTCCATTAAATAGAAAATAGAAATGAAAGTAGCGTTCATGCGTACGTACGGCTTACCGTCTCCATGAACGGTGCATTACATTTCTTACCTCTAAATGTTATGTAATATTATAAATTCATGTATATACTGGATATATATGATATATATGATATCTACATCATGAATATAATTTGGTATATAATTGATATTTTACCACATGAACAACTTGTAATTATAAAGAGTTTATTTTTGACTCAAGTGCCAATGATCGAAAAAACGACCCTTATTAACTTAAATAATTACATAGTGTTCATAACATGGTAATAAGTGATATAAAAGGAATAATTAACTTGAAAAATGTTCTTAAGCAAGTAGAAATTAACTCAAGTTTATTATACAGGAGGTTAAAGAACGATCGAGTCAAGTCGGACCCGAGGTATGGGACTTCGTCTCAATCTCCTTTCATTGAGGCATATTTTGTTTTATACACAACTTTATTTTATACGGTGTATAAACCCCTTTGACTTTTATGTTTATTCAAAAGGAATATTTTTTATATGAAGCGTTTACTAAACAACAAAAGGGAATGTTTTTTTTTGTCGTACGTATGCGGCGACAATGACTTCTCCACCGCCGTGGCCATTATTTGAGTTTCAGCTTCCTCTACAAGCCATAACTTTTTTTTAAATGAAAAATAAATATCATGTTTTAATTTTATTTTATTTTGGTATTGAAAATGGTTTTTATTATGTTTTTATTATATCATTGTGTTATTTATATCTTGTGATTGAAATGTGGAAATGTTATGTTTCCTTTATGCATGTTTTATGTGATAAGATTATGTTATGGTTCTTGGACATTGTTTATGAAGACGGGTGGTTCTGTGATAAAATAAGGGCGGGTGAGCCCGATATATCTCTCCAATTCATTGGGTAACGTGATGGGGTTAAACGTTGAGGTTTCTCTGAAGAGATTTAGAGAATATACTATGATGGGTATTCCAAACGTAACCATGAGGGTTACTCCCTACATAATAATGTTATGAATTCCTCAAGTTCACTTTACGTATTATGATTTCTGTGATTTATTCTTGATTTTGTGAGGTATGTCAAAATGATTATGTTTTAAGAGTAAATTATGATTTCATACATGGACTAATGTTTTCATTTCGTACTTTTATATCCCTTAATGAGATTTTTATGCTCATCCAAAGTTTTTGAAATGTTTTTCACAGTTCAAGGGAAAGGTACATGATGTGATGATAGTGTCAAATAAGTGTCAAGAAAGAATCCATTTTTTATTTTAAATGTGTTTCTGTTAATGGGAAAAATGAGTACTATCTTTTATGTAACCATTTTGTTTAAATGTGGAATGTAATGCATGATTTATGATCTAATTCTCTAAAACTCTAAACCTGAAAAGATCCTCAATGTGTATTCTTGAAGTAACTAAAGATTAAGTAATGTTCAAGGCTGGGTCCTTATAGTTGGTATCAGAGGTCGGTTTAGATAACTTTAGGAGTTAGAATTCTAATTAAATGATTATCCAAAAATATTTTTTTTATGGTCAAATTGAAATGATATAGCATTTGAAGATTACCATGTTGATTCATCTAAGACATGTTTGTTTAGAATGGTTTTCAGCAGAGGAAACAGGGAAGCAGTGCTAGGAAGGCATACAGAAGGAAATGACCTTCTGAATCAGCATCCTGAGATGGTCAGAATTGGAACTGAATAGTTTGTTGTAGTAATGGCGCAGTTGACTCAAGCGATAAATGGTGGTGGTATCCATGCACGAGATCATCTAGATCAATCGCAGAGGAACATGTCAGTGGTGGAATATTTCATGAGGCAGCATCCCCCATCATTCAGAGGATCATCTAACCCTGTGCTAGCTGAAGGGTGGATTAAAGCACTGGAGAATATTTTCGATTTCATGGGGTGTTCAGACAATCAAAAGGTTAGTCTTTTTATTTACTGTTTGGAGGTTGAAGCAGACCAGTGGTGGTTGATGGTTAAAAATATCAAGGAGGCTAATGAGATTGATTCTCTCGACTGAGATGAATTCAAAGGTATGTTTCTTGAGAAGTATTTTCCTAAGGTTGTTTGACTTAGGATGGAAAAAAATTCTTGGAATTTAGGCAAGAGGACGACTCAGTGTATGCTTATGAAGAGAGGTTCACTCGATTGGAAAGGTATGTTCCAAATTTTATACGAGACCTTGATAGTAAAATCAATCATTTTTACTCAGGATTAAAGCCAAAATATCGAAGGGATTTAGCTTCTCATGAGTTCAAAAGTTATGAAAATCTTTTTTGATGTGCTGAGAAGGTGTAAATGGAGTTTTTTAATGATCAAGTGTTCTATAACAACCAACAGAAGAAGAGACCGATGTGGCAGGAGAAAGGGAAGAATTATTCAAAAAGTTCTGATGGTAAGAAAAATAAGTTTCAAGTTTGTGATAAATGTGGTAAAAGGTATGATGGGGAATGTCTTCTGAATTCTTGAAAGTGCTACCGATGTGGTAAGATGGGACATAAGGCTCATGATTTCACTAAAAAATATCAGGGTGATGGTAAGACCAAATTTGATTTACAGTTAGTGAATTGTTTCAAGTGCAATGAGATAGGTCACTATGCAAACGAGTTCCTGACAAAGATCTTGATTAATGGGAAGTAGTTAGAATACAAGCAAAAAGGGGTGGTGAAATCCTTTGCAACTACTTTAGCAGATGTTGGGCCATCAAATGAAATGGTATCGGGTACTTTGTTTATTTTTTTAGATTATGCCAGTGTGTTGTTTGATTCGGGGTCTACACATTCTTTCATCTCTGAAAACTTTTCTAGTAAAATGGGAATATCATCTCAAGAAATGACTCCTGAACTTGTGGTAAAAACACCTGGGGGAAAGTTTGAGGCAAAAATAATTTATAAGAATCTTTCTATCCTTATCCGTGGAAAGAACCTACTTGCAAACCTTATTGTTTTACCTCTAGTAGAGTTTGATGTTATCCTGGGTATGGACTGACTCTCTATTTACCATTCTAAGATTGACTATAGAGCTAAAGAAGTTTATTTTAATAAAGACTTTCAGTTTGTGTACAAGAATTAACCCTTATTGTTGATAACATATCAAGAGGCCGAGAAACTTGTAAAATATGGAAATGAATGTTACCTTTCACATATTGTTGAAAACAAGGGAACTGTTCAGATTAATGATGTGCTACTGGTAAATGAGTATCTTGATGTTTTTCCTGATGAGTTTCCTAGAATAATACCAGATCGGAAAGTTGAGTTTATTGTTGACTTAGTTCCTGATGCTAAGCCAATTTCAAAACCCCCTTATCGAATGGATCAAATTGAACTTTTAGAGTTGAAGGATCAATTGCAATATTTATTAGATAAAGGTTTCATTTGACCTAGCACATCACCATGGGGTGCTCCTGTTTTATTTGTTAAAAAGAAAGATGGTTAAATGAGACTTTTCATTTATTATAGATCCTTGAATAACATCACTGTTAAGAAAAAATATCCTTTGCCTCATATCGATGATTTGTTTGATCAGCTCCAGGGAGCTTAGTTTTTTTCAAAGATTGACCTGAGATCGGGGTACCATCATTTGAAGGTAAAGGAAACAGATATTACAAAGACCATGTTTCGTACAAGATATGGAAATTATGAATTTGTAGTTATACCTTTTTGGATAACCAATGAACCTACTGTATTCATGGACCTTATGAATAGAATTTTCCATGAGTTCTTGGATAAGTTTGTGGTTGTTTTCATTGATGATATTTTGGTGTTTTCTAAAAGTAAAGAGGAGCATGAAATTAATTTAAGGGTTATTTTTCAAACCTTAAAAGAAAAGAAATTGTATGGGAAATTTAGAAAGTGTGAGTTTTGGTTGCAAAAAATTTCTTTCCTTGGTCACATTGTTTCTAAAGATGGGATAACTGTTGATCCTGCAAAAAACAAAGGTTGTTGAAGAATGTCCAAGACCCACAAATGTAACTGAGATTCGTAGTTTTCTTGGTTTGGCAAGCTATTACTGAAGGTTTCTTAGAAATTTTTCACGGTTATCTAGTCCAATGACTAAGCTAACTCGGAAGGGTGTTAAGTTTATCTGGACAAAAGAATGTGATGATTGTTTTCAGGAATTGAAAAGAAAATTGGTGAATACTCAAGTTTTGGAACTACCTTCCAAGAAAGGTGAGTTTTTTATCTACCGTGATGATTCATTAAAAGGACTTGGTTGCGTCCTAATGTAGAATGATCAGGTAATTTCTTATGTTTCACGACAGTTGAAAACTCATGAGGTAAATTACCCTACACATGATTTGGAATTAGCTGCTGTTGTTTTCGCTTTAAAATTTTGGAGGCATCATTTGTATGGTGTAAAGTGTGAAATATATACTGATCACAAAAGTTTAAATTATATATTCACTCAGAAAGAATTGAACATGAGACAGAGGAGATGGCTAGAAATAATCAAGGATTATGATTGTACAATTCATTACCATCCCGGAAAAGCAAATAATGTGGCTGATGCTTTGAGTCGAAAAAGTAATGCTTTATTAGCAATGTTGCATTTGGAACGTGATCCTTTGGTTAAGGATTTGATGAAATTTGTCATAGAAGTTATTGGTGCAAGATGTACTTCTGTTTTGTTTCAGGTATCAGTGAAATCCTCTCTATTAGACAGAATTAAGAAAGCACAAAAGCAAGACAGCGAGTTGCAGAAAAAGGTAGAGCTGGTTCCGAAGGGTAAGTTGCCTGAATTCAACATTGATAATGATTGTGTTTTGAGATTTGGGAAGAGATTGTTTGTGCCTTGTGATTCACAATTGAAGAGAGAGTTGTTATGTAAAGCTCATAGTTCTCCATTTTCATTTCATCCAGGCAGTACTAAGATGTATAGAGATCTTCGGGAGTATTACTGGTGGGACGAAATGAAAAGGGATATTGATGATTTTACTGTTAAGTGTTTGACTTGTCAACAGGTAAAAGCAGAGCGACAGTTACTTAAAGGGATGCTTCAACCTTTACCAGTACCAGAGTGGAAATGGGATAATATATCCATGGACTTCATTGTGGGATTGCTGAAGACACCTCGAGGTAATAATGCAATCTGGGTTATAGTTGATCGCTTGACTAAATCAGCTCATTTCCTTTCTATACAAGATACTTTTTCTTGAGATCAAATTTCCCATTTGTATATTAAAGAGATATTCAGGTTACATAGAGTTCCTCTCTCCATTGTATCTGACCATGATCCCAAGTTCACTTCTAACTTTTGGAAAGGCCTTCAGAAGTCGTTGGGTACTAAATTAAATTTTATTACAGCTTTTCATCCTCAATCAGATGGGCAGTCAGAACGAACAATTCAGACTTTGGAGGATATGCTACGTGCTTGTTCAATGGATTATCAGGGAAGTTGGGACCAACATCTTTCTTTGGTTGATTTTTCTTATAGTAACAGTTTTCATTCCAGTATACAGATGGAACCATTTGAGGTATTATATGGGAAGCGGTGTCGAACTCTATCTTTCTGGGATGAAGTGGGTGAAATTAAGTTTATGGGACCGAAATTGGTAGAAGAGTTGGCAGAAAAAGTTCAGCTGATATAGAGACACATGAGAACAGCTCAGAGCAGGCAGAAGAGTTATGCGAACAACAGGAGGAAGGATCTCTCTTTTGAGGTAGGTGATCATGTTTTTCTCAAAGTATCTCTATGGAATAGTGTGATGCGATTTGGTAAGAAAGGAAATCTGAGCCCAAGGTTCATTGGACCATATGAAATTCTGGAGAGAGTTGGATCAGTTGTATACTGAGTGGCTTTACCTCCGATTTTATCTCAGGTGCACAATTTTTTTCATGTTTCAATGTTAAGGAAGTACATGCCAGATGCATCTCATGTTTTGAGTCCAGAGGTGGTTCATCTAGAAGAGAATCTATCTTATGAGAAACAACCAGTCTAGATTCTTGAACATAGGGATCAAGTGTTGCGGAATAATGTGATTCATCAAGTAAATGTTTTGTGGAAAAACCACATGAGTGAAGAGGCAGCATGGGAATCTGAAAATGCAATGAGGGATAAATACCCCCACTTATTCAATAAGTAAATAAATTACAGGGACGCAATTTTCTAAAGGGGGAAGGATGTAATATCCCAAGTAAGTAATTAATAATAAATATTCTTATCTATGTCTATTTATGAATTATATAGTGTTTTAGAGGCTTAAAACGAGAATAAATCCAATCTTAAGCATGGAATACACTAATATTTTTAAAAGATTGTTTTACAGCCTTTTGATGGAAAACCATTTTTAAATCAAACTTTTGACAATTTTATAAGCTCTATTTGTCAAAATAAAATTATTCTTTATTATTTGGATATTGAAATTTACTTTGGATAAATTTTTGGTATTTTTCTGACAATGTTCATTTTTTTAATGAATAGTGAAAAATACTGCATTTTACATCAAAACTGCATTTTCATATAATTTAATTATATGGTTAGATTATCTTTTTAATTTGTTTAAAAGTGTAAATATAAAATATTTTTACCAAGTAATCCAATGTTGTTCATTGGTATTAATTTCACGATGGAATTGGGCATAAACAAGTGCCAAACTTTTCATAGATATTATTTCTAAAAAACTCGCTGTTTGTTTTTACAACGGGAATTATTTTTAAATTAATTATTTCAATTTCTATGTTTGGAATTTGGTAAAATGGATTCCATATTTGGAATCAGAAGGTCCAAATTATGTAATCAAGACTTTTTTTTTGGACATTATGAATAGTAACGACGGTAATTATCTTTAATTATCTTGTTTAATTAGTAATCAGGTAGTTAAGGATAATAAAATAATATCATAATAATAACAAATTACCCCAAAATGTGTCCTAATGATACTGGTTGTGTCATGGACTACCATGGTATGCCTTTTTCCAAACTTGGGGACCCCATAGAATCACTTTTCTGTGATAATGACTTTTTATCTTTTTATTTTTAAAGAAAGTTAAATATAACAAAGAATGTATCACCTGAGTAAAACATTTTTAATTTTGTCTAAATAAATGATATTTTTGACTATAAATATTCATTTAAAATATAAAAATATTTCCTACATCATAGTATTTTTTTTATAATTTTTAGACATTAAATAAAATAAATTATTTATGACATCATAATGATGGAGCGATTACCTCATTAAAGAACGATTTAAATAAAATTAAAAGATAATGTAAAATCTAAGACTTAAACTTGTAAAAGACCTATTGGATGAGTATATTTCGAACCCTTATCACCTTATCCTAGAAATATATCAATTTGGGACCTTTTAAATCCGAAACACATTTCAATATAAACTAACATTTTATAACATTCCAAGAGTGCCCCTCCTCTCCTCTTATAAAAGGCCCCAACCTATACCTCTTTACCCACACTTCTCAAGCCATTGTATTGGACAATATATGCTCATTTTATCTCTCCACATCCCTCTATTCATCCTATAATCCTTACCTTAGGCAGAAATCTCTTCAAAAAACCCTTTTGGTTCAAAAAAAGAGGAGTTACCCGATTTAAAGGTAAAGTCTTATCTAATGTTCTTTTGTTTTATTTTGCTTCTTCAACCCCCTAAAATCTTTTTATTAATTTCTTTTGTAAAAACACCAGTATGTTCAATATACTATGATGTTGTTATAATAATTATTCTAGCTACACTTACACACACCTACATCTAATTGTTAAAGAACATATTGTTTCCGTGGATGGCGAATTTCTGCCTCACGAAACGATGATTGTTCAATATTCTTATAACACCTTAAAATGTGGCCATTAAGATGTAACTATATTTATATATGATATATAATATGTTTATGTTTTCCTTAATCTTCTGTATTTTTAATTTATTGCATACCTTTATGGCTTCCATTATGGGTAAACGCGATATCTTCATTTTAGGAAGTGCGGACTACCGCCCCCTCAAAGTGATTTGATTCGTTAATGCCATATGTGGGAAATATAAAGGATGGAGTTAATGATATTATATATGATATTATACTGGAATTATAATATACCTTTATATCAATATGATTCAATTACATTAAATCGGAAATATAAATGAAAGTAGCTTTCATGCGTACGTACGGCTTACCGTCTCCATGAATGGTGCATTTCATTTATTACCTCTAAATGTTATGTAATATTATAAATGCATGTATATACTGGATATATATGATATATATGATATCTACATCATGAATATAATTCTGGATATAATTGATATTTTACCACATGAACAACTTGTAATTATAAAGAGTTTATTCTTTACTCAAGTACCAATGATCGACAAAACGACCATTATTAACTTAAATAATTACTTAGTGTTCATAACATGGTAATAAGTGATATAAAAGGAATAATGAACTTAAAAAAGGTTCTTAAGAAAGTATAAATTAACTCAAGTTTATTATTCAGGAGGTTAAAGAATGATCGAGTCAAGTCGGACCAGAGGTATAGGACTTCGTCTCAATCTCCTTTCATTGAGGCATATTTTTTTATACACAACTTTCTTTTATACGGTGTATAAACCCCTTTGAATTTTATGTTTATTCAAAAGTAATATTTTTTATACGAAGCGTTTACTAAATGAAAAAAGGGAATGTTTTTTTTGTCGTACGTATGTGGCGACAATGACTTCTCCACCGCTGTGACCATTATTTGAGTTTCAGCTTCCTCTACAAGCCATAACTTTTTTTTAAATGAAAAATAAATACCATGTTTCACTTTTCTTTTATTTTGGTATTGAAAATGGTTTTGATTATGTTTTTATTATATCAATTTTTTATTGATATCTTGTGATTGAAATGTGGAAATGTTATGTTTTCTTTATGCATGTTTTATGTGATACGATTATGTTATGGTTCTTGGGAATTATTTATGAATACGAGTGGTTCCATGATAAACTAAGGGCAGGTGAGCCCGATATAGCTCTCCAATGCATTGGGTAATATGAAGGGGTTAAACGTTAAGGTTTCTCCGAAGATATTTAGGGAATATACTGTGATGGGTATTCCAAACGTAACCGTGAGGGTTACTCCCTACGTAAGAATGTTATGAATGCCTCAAGTTACCTTTATGTCTTATGATTTCTATGATTTATTCATGATTTGATGAGGTGTGTTAAAATGATTAAGTTTTATGAGTAAAGTATGATTTCATACATGGAATAATGTTTTCATTTCGTACTTTTATATCCCTTACTGATCTTTTTATGCTCATCCCAAGTTTTTGGAATGTTTTTCACAGGTTAAGGGAAAGGTACATGATGTGATGATAGTGTCAAAGAAGTGTCAAGAAAAAATCCATGTTTTATTTTAAATGTGTTTCCGTTGATGGTAAAAATGAGTATTATCTTTTATGTAACCACTTTGTTTAAATGTGGAATGTAATGCATGATTTATGATCTAATTCTCTAAAAATATAAACCTGAAAAGATCCTCAACGTGTATTCTTGAAGTAACTCAAGATTAAGTAATGTTCAAGGATGGGGCCTTATAGTTTCCATGTGGATTTCCTAGTAAATTGCCTAATTTTTAAGAGTTTTCTTCATTAATGTTGTTCATAATGTATCTTACGTTCACCATTAAAATTTAATCTTTATTGGCCACTGTATGAAGTTGTTATGTCCATTTTACTCCATGATATTTAATCTTTCCATGTGACTCGTCAAATTCCTATTCTTCAACTTTCCATGTCATAATGACCTATCAAATGACAGATGCATGCATTCTAAAATTTATAAAATTCATTCCATAATTCCTTGTACTTACCTTCAAAAGATTTGAGAAATTCTGGATGTGTGGTTCAGATGGTATGAATAAATTAAGGAATGGAACAGTTTCTATATGATCATACCTTTCAAATTCCACATGTTTGAACCGCATAAATAATGCCTTAATCTGAAAATTTTGACTTTAAACTCATCAGGGGCACAGATCATTGAATCTTAGTTCCTATAAATCTATAATAAAGTCATTTTGAGATGTTAAACCGGATTTATACCTTAATTATAGAGGTGGGGTCCACTCTACTGGACAGAACAACTTTCCACAAAGAATGATTTATTTAGTCATCCATATGTCCAAATAAAAACTTTTCCTAGTTAAAAAATATGTTTCCAAAGAACATGGGTATCCTAAAAAATAATCACATGATTTGGATCAATAATAAAAGATATATGATCAAAATAAAGAATTGATTAAAAATGGATAAAATTCCCAAAATGTGTAATTTTTCATTTAATCTCAAAATAACACAAAACCTAAAAATGTGACAATTTTCCATTAACTAAAACTATGGTAAGATTATAAAATTTTAATTATAGTATAAAATGTGTGAAAATATTTTCTTCATAAATGAACCACCATATATACCACATAGAATGTCATACAATAGGTATTTGGTATACAAAGGGTGTATGTTTCATATTTTGATTTATATGTACCTGAGGTTAGAAATATACCAAGCCTGATAACCTTCATACTTTCATACCTTTATTGCATAATCCTTTAGTCTTATATAATCAAGGTATAGTTTGATATGTTTTTGGTAATGTCATTTGGTTGAGGCTTAACCAATATGGGATTTTTTTCTCATTTGATGAGTATAGTGTCTGGTTCATCAATTGAGATAGATTAAATAAGTTTAATACTATAACTAGATAATACATGTGATATACGTATATGTATTGTGGATTTATGTGATGTGATCGTCTATAAGGGTGAATAACATGTGATATATTCATTCACCAGGTGATTATATACCCAGATAATTAAGAATATATGAGTAGCTATATGAGATTTAAATACTTCATGTCTTGTGGTTACTGGATGTCTTAAAAAAAATTATCATAAGAAAAATTATGATTTTATATAATACATATGGTGGAAACAACTGTATAGATACATATATTTGATGGATATCTCACCAAATACCTTTATATATTGATTATCATTGATTCTTCACTAGATTACACTCTTCACTTGCATTTATGAATAAGGTAAATCATATTTGTTTTCAATGCTACAAAGGCATGTGGGGTCACACTTTCTGGTTTAATAAATGGGTATAGAGTTTTATGAAACTTGGAGATCTTATATAAAAGTATTTTAAATTTTATTAAAAAATATTTTTGGATGGATATTTACAAGGTATTTAATATGATGTGATACAAGGTGAAATTTATGATGGATTTTAAAAATATATTTATAAATATACAAAAGGGGTTTTGGATATGATTTCACAAATTATTGTATATAATACAATATAAGGGGATATGGGACAAAGTTTATAAAGCTTTAGTGAAAGTTTTAGATTGATGGACATATCCCCTAAATCCTTATACATTTGATATATATTTGGATATATAATATGTTATGATATGGGTGAATTGTAAGGTAATGATATATGATATTATGTTGTTTAATTTTTCAATAATAATTTAGGACATAGGAAATTCATAAGTATTATTAAATTATATTGTATAAATCACATTAACACCCTTTGATTGATTAAGTCATTCGAACGTTGAGTGTAATAATTCAATAATCTTCCATGCCTATCATTGATGGTAATCATTTTATAAGATGAAACACGTTGGAGAGTTCGTTTGGTTAAGGGTTAAAAAATTTATAACCAGAATATATTTACTCATGCATTATGAATGCCTGAGTAAATGTATGGGAGGCTTGGAGAGCATATTTGAGGCCTTTATAAAGGATTTAGTAGTCATTAAAATGGTGTTAGATCCTTGAGAAAGATTATTTTATATCTTCCTCTATAGAATATCTATTTCTCCTTATCCTTTTTCCACCAAGAGGTACAAGAATACCATGGGGATTTGTAGAATCCCACCCAAAATTTGGTTGATTCAAATCTATCCATGGATACACCATAGATAAAGGAGTCTATTGTATATTTCTCAGATGTCTTTATCAAAAAAATTGATTGAAGATTTTTTATAACCAACATCAGTGTAAAGTGCATGGTGTTCTTTATTTATAGTTTATATATGGTTTCAGTTTTACATATCTTGGTAATATTGGAAATTTGAGGTTTATGTTTTCTTTCTATAAATATAAAAAGTTTTTTTCAATCCTTAGAAACCTAAAAACTATAAAAAAAAATTAAACATCAGTTTTTTCATGAACCTTCCCCCCAAGGTACCCATACTAGGTCGGCAATGAGAGATGGGAGATAATAACACCTGAATCCCACCTCTAATAGGTCATAGGTTGGAGACAAGAACCAATAGTATATCATACACACAAATAGAATTCATTACCCTCTAAGATATGAGAAATGGGAGAGATAAGATAAAAACACTAAAAAATCCTTCTCAAGATAAAATTAAAAGATCCCAAGTACATGCACGTTATTTCATACAACTAAACAACTATAAGAAAACTACAAGTACCAAAAGAAAATCCTTGGAATTGACCATGAAATCCTAAATAGCTCCTGAAGAACCCATGAGCTAGTAATTTCTAGCCTTATAACCAACCCCATTCTTATTGAAAAAAAAATGGTTTAGATATATATAGGGTGATCATAAAATTTATTCTTAGTAGGTTCCTCCCTAGAGCCTCTTGTGAAAAAGATAAATGAATAATTCTAAAGACCAGTGAATAAAAAGTGAAGCGAAATTTTCACCTAAATAGGTATGCTATGTTCCCAAACAAACTTTGGATATCTCTCACCAAGTATTTAATATAAGTGAAAATATAATATAATATCAAAATAAGGTACCCTACTACCACTTCCCCATTGGTTTTCCACTCTTCCCCAACATCGCATGTATCGGTCCATCTCTCTCCAAGATAAGCTAGCCCAAAGACACCTAGGCTAAATTATTATAACAGTAATCCCATGTATCACATTATATCATCATCATATACCATGAACTCCATACACCACATAATCCCATCACATATCCAGATAGTAATCGAGTAATTTCTAGGATCCACCATAGCCCTTATGTCGTGTATTATACCTCAATCCATTACATCTCATACACTTCACAACTATAATAATCTATATGATACTATATACAAAGATACATGTATCTAAAATAACAATAATCCATTAAAACCATCTATAAACATATATGGGGAAGGATAACCATCGTTCATTCGAGTTCTTAATTCAATATGGTGAACAGAGTAGGGGGAGATGGGGTAGTTGTCCATCTGTTCTGCACCAACTTTGTTGTTGGGGAAGAAACCCTCCCAAAGTCCATTGGGTTTCAGTCTTCCTACCAATATGGGTGGTGTATCATATGAAATCACAAAACATACCAGATATAATATAGATTACAACCACACTATTTTCATTAACATGGTCTGAGGATCAACTAAATATATCATCTCTTAGACACCTTGTTGCCATTGTTAAGAACTAGATATTATATATGCACAAAATCATTCAAGGAGCTTTATTTAGTTAATTATTTTGTTTTAAAATTTATCTTTACATTAATTAATTCATTATTCATTCATTAAAATTATTACATTTCACATTTCATTAACCATGAATAAATTCCATGCCCTATAGGCATAGTCCAACTGATTCCATGGTTTCTCAAGATCATAAACATTTTCATTCCATTCAAGAATTAACCCCATAGATTAAAACATTTATTAAACATTATTATTACATAATTCCAAGTACTCTAGAAAATATATTCATATACCATAAAATATATTCATAACCAAGTACAAATAATTTCCACAAATAGTGGGGAATGTAATGTTGGAAAATAAGTAACCTATCTATCTGGACTTTAGATTAGAAAATTATCAATCAAGAATAAATATTTCAACAAAAATTCTAGAAATATCAGTATAAACCCATTCGAAAAATCTTGGTGTCATTCCCAACACCATCATGTATATCAGCATGCATACCTTTTTAATGGGCATAAAATGATTCCATAAAACTACGCCTCTCTGCCAATATATTTTGAAATCACCATCCATACCTAGATCACATCATGATGTATAGAAAGGATCAAAACCAGATAAAACATGGAAGTAAAAAACAATAAATAAATACAACAGGGAATCTAGTCCCTAAAAATAAGCCATTTTTTTCATATAAAAACAATCTCACTAATCCCCAAAAATAATACATCCATCCTTCGCATACAAACAAACTCACCCAACCCCAAACATTTATCTTTATCAAACAACTATTTTAATTACCATCTTGTATTAATTGAATCAATTATAAAAGGTTACAACTATGAGTAACCTAAGGCATTGATTATTAATAGCTACAAATTATTTAATCATGTTCTAAATCATAACTTCCAATTTCATTAAAAATAAAGGAAGAACAATTACATTAAAATTCCTATTTATTATTATCAACAACAAGAATATTCATCTTCATGTTCTTTATCCAATTATATTAACATATACAAGAATAATTTTAATTAAACATGAAATAATCATCATCTGATTTATATAAAATTATATGAATCAATAGATTCAATAAAAATGCCTCTTTATTTCATTATCCAACCAGTAATTACCATAGTTTTGTTCTTTAACCATTTTAATCAAATTAAATATTCTAATCCATAGAATAATGAACATTCTAAAAAAATCATAAACATATATAGCACACTATCTAGAAAATAAAGAGGTAAACCATTATCATAGTGGAAACACATGGGATTTCTAAAACCATAAACCATTTCTTTTCATTAATATAGTTTATTCTTTATTAAGGTTAATTTCACCATCACACAAAGAGATAAATAATGATTACTTTATGATTTCACCATAAATAATAAGATAAGTAACAAATCCCCTACCTCAAGTCTTTTAATGCCCTTCAATCAAGAATGAAACAAAAATGTGGATCTATGATCACCTATCCCATAAAGAAACTACATCCCTACAAGAAAATTTCACTATAACCATGCCAAAAAACATCAAAAAAACTTCATAAGTACAAAGGATATCAACCACCATATCATGGAATGAAATAATGGGAGGAAACAAAACCAATTAATGAAGAAACCACAATAAAAGGAGGAAAACCTCACCATAGATTGAATATGGGATGTCAGGGATCAATTACATTCAAAAAGGATTTAAAACTCCTTGAAGAAACACCTTTGGACACCTAAAGTTAGGATATAATCAGAGGGTTTTCAAAAAAAATTGAGGGACCAAGAGGCTTTATAAGCATTCTGATGAACATAATTTCATGGATTGAATGGGATATTCACATTGTGAACTTTCCAAATTTAAAATTCATCAAAAAAAACTTGTCACCCAGATCCACTAAACCTAAGATCAATTCATTTCATGATATTCATGTTCATGTAATGATTTTTTGGGGATAGATTTACAAAAAAATATCCTAAAAACCTTTATTTTGTAAATGGATAGTTCTTATCATGAATCACACCCCATGAACTTCTCTTATGAAAGCCATGAATTACTATTTAGGCCAAAAACCAAACTCTCACATCATGAATAACAGTTCATGTTGCAAATTCCACCTGCTTCATTATTCTAGCTCCCAAACTCCACTGATCCTACAACAGACTTCCTCCAAGAACCAAAAACATCGAATACAAGCAGAGGAACGGGCTAGAAGGATTCATGTCCATACATTAGATACCACTCAAAAAAAATATCATCCTCAAGAATTTAAACCAAACCCAGATATAAGGAAAATAAAATGGGTTTTCTAAACATAAACCTTGTGATATAGCTATCAATAATATTTCTATCACAATCACACAACCACCTCACTCAAAGGAACAAAACATAAAACCCTACAACACCAAAAACCATCTTCTAAACACTCTCATGGGGGATATACCTCCCAAATAAGAGCAAGTCCAAAAACAAAGCATCAAATAACATAAACCATATTATAAACTAGATTAATGTCATCAACTATAAAATGGGAATTGCTGCAAGAGAAGAGATAAACAACAAAAATATTGGGATACTAAGTGTGTATATGTGATTCACATTCCCAAGTACTCCCATACACACCATAGTGTCACCACAATAAATGAATCAAGAGAATATCATTCCCAAAAAAACACCTTCTTCTTATGGTCATGGATCACCATAGGCCGCTCCTCAGAGGTTGAATTACTATCAACATTGATCCTACCCCAATCGATTATGTAAAAGTAATCATGAAGATAACAGTGAAGTTGTGACACATGAAAGAAAACATATATTTGTCCCATATATGGGAGAAGTGTTATCGAATATGAAATGGATTCAACACAAGAAAATACCTAAAATGTACCAATAAAGTGGGTAGAAATATTACTCTCATCTCCAAACCATTGTTTTCCATGATGGGGGGTCACATTCAGAAACACATGATCTCTTACATCAAACTCTAGAGGTCTCCTTATATGATCGGAATAGGACTTTTAAGGATCTTGTGATGCCTTTATCCTCTAGTGAGTCACCTGATCCATCTCTATCGTTATCTACACTAGTTTCTCCTAAGAATTTCTGACTCTCCAACCCCAGTCTAGTATAATGGATAATGGTAAGGTTGGATATAAAAATATTTAAATGGTTTTGTACCAATGGTGGAGTAAAAACTATTATTGTAAGAAAACTCAACCAACGGTAGGTTCCTTATCCATGAACCTATAAAATCTAGGACACAAGCATGAAATATGTCTCCAAGATTATGGATAGTATAATCTATCTAGTAATCCATATACAGATGTAAATCAGTTTTAAGGAATAAATGATATCCAAAAGAATAAGGGAGACCTATATAAACCCTAGAGGTAAAATGAGGATCATAATCATAGATGATATCCCTCAATACTCTGAGTAGTTTCACCGCCACCTCTATCCACTACCTCGATAAAACCTCTACTGATCCTGACTCCTTGATTAATATAAAGTGGGATGATTTCATAAAATGGTCCACTATCACTCATATATAATCCAAGAATCCATGAGATTTAGGTAAACTGGTGAAAAAGTCTATCAAGATGTCCTACAACTTCCAATAAGGAATATCCAATGATTGTAAAAAAACCACCATGAACATGGTGTTCAGCCTTCACCTTTTGGAAGACCAAACATTAAGACACAAACTCTGAAATAGAATGATTCAACCCAGGACACCAAAACTGAACTCTTAGAGCTCAATGTATCTTTGAAATGTCAGGATACACCTCTAAAGGTGAGATATGGAACTCATGGATAACCAACTCATGCATCATTTAAGGAATGAAAATCCTCCCTTTGAACAAAATTTGGTGTTTTTCATCCCTTGACCAGCCATTAGGGACATCACTACAGAAAACTCGGTCTCTCCATACCTCCAATTAAAAATCCCCCCACTCAGACTCCTCCACCTACTACACTAAATAACATTATCACAAACCTCTCCCATATTGAGATGAATCACTAAGAGATCTTCCATCACTCTCCATGAATATCCATATTCATGCACAACATCATTGTGTAACTTTCTACTTAGCACATCAGCTACAAAATTACCCTTTCCAGATGTATATGAAATCTCAAATTCATAATCCTAAAATAATTCCATCCAAAATAATTATCACAAGTTCAGGTCATGCTATAATAAGACATACCTCATTCTCTTTTGATTAGTAAAAAGAAAAAACACTCACTGATGAGGTAATTTCATCATAACTTCAAGGAAAACATGACTACTAACAACTCAAGATCATGGGTGGTATAGTTATTCTCATGGGGATGTAACTTTCGAGGACTATAAGAAACAATTGATCTCTATGCACCATAACAAAACCTAAAAAGGTTGTGATTATTTTTATAAAGCCTTTAATTTAACTCCCTCTTCTAAAAAATAAACAACTAGAGCATTGAAAAACTTTTACTTAAGGTACTCAAAATCTTCCTTACACTGATCAGGACACAAGAAATCTTGATCCTTTTTTTCAAGGTTTTCAAGGGAATTTTAACCTGATAGAAATAAATTATAAACCTCTTATAATATTCTATAAGACCAAGAAAATTTTTCACCTGTGAAATTATCATGGGGGCTACCCAAGAAACAAATTCCTTGATCTTTAAAGGATCCAAAACCACACCTCATTGGGACATGGCATACCTAAATAAATTAAATTTATGAACCTAGAACTCAAAATTATACAACTTTATAAATATCTGATGAAGAAGAAGAACTCCCAAAATGGAATATAGATGCTCACTAATCTCCTCCTCAAATTCAGAGTACACAATGATGGAATTGATAAAAAATACCACAAACAAATCTAAGAACTCTTTGAACACTATGTTCATTAAAACCATGAACATGGTTGGACTGTTCATCACACCTAATAGAATAAAAATGAATTTTTAATACTAATAATGAAATCAGATAGTGGTCTTTAGTATATCCTCATATTTTACCCATATTTGTCGATATCCTAACCTTGGATTGATCTTTGAGATCCAACTAGCTCATTTCAGTTGATCGAATAAATCATTAATCCATAAAAGAGGATAGTGGTTCTTCGCTATCACCTATTTAAAGTGAAAATAATTGATATAGATACACATAATATCATTAGACTTTTTAAAAAATAAAATTTGGGCACTCTGAGGTGACATGATCAGCCAAATAAAACCTTTCTACAAAAGATCAACGATTTGTACCTGTAGCTCTCATAACTCAGAAGGCACCATCATATATAGAGACATAGAGATTATAGAAACATGTAGATTTAACTATATCCCAAATTAAATCTTCAATAAAGTGGAAAACACTATAACCTCCTTAGTAAAGACATCAGGGTACCTTTCACAACCATGGGAAACACCATCGTATGAACCTATAACGAACTCATCATCAACTCAACTATCAAGAAATAAAATGATGAATCATACCTATGGTCCATCTAAGGGTATCGATCACTAATTAACACTATAGAATCACCATCGGTATCATATAACACAATATATCTCGTAGATAAATCCACAATAAAATATACTAAATAAAATCATTACATACTAAGGATTATTTCATATAGTTGTTTCCATAATCATAGGAAGTATCCCCAAGAAAAGTGTTGTCCCAGAACTAGCTCAGAGTATCTCCATACTTCATGAAAATAATATCAACCTCCAACTAGCATAAACAATTATAAGGGAACTAGAAGCCTCTCCATTTTAAGTCACAAATCATGGAATAGGGTTGGTGATATGAATGAGTGTGTATCTCCTAAATCAAATAAATCATGAAACCAAGTTGAAAACAAGTAAAGGGTGCTTTGAATGATTTCTGGTTATCCTAGTTCTAGAAACTCCATAGCATTCTATTGAACAAAACTTACTCCAAGGCCTCCATGATCTAGATGGAGACTACATTAATGCTCTACTCTCCAAGGATAAGGAGTCTCTTATGCATATTCCATGACTACCCTATCTCCTCTCTATTGATCTCAAGCTAGAGCACCCTACTACTACTACATTTGATAAAACTCCCTTAATGGAATAATCTGAAGATGAACACTTATTTCACACTACCTAATTAAAAAAATTTGTAACTCTCACTATTGATGACCTCATACTCTATAAGAAAAACATGAATATGATCCCTTGGAAGGGTCTTGAGAGACTCCACCACTGGAGAAACAAGATGATGAGTTTTGGTACCTATTTCCAACTATCTAAAATATCTTATGTCCGAGAAACTTGAAACCCCAAACCATAGATCTTCTAGGAAAATAATATTAACAACACCCCTCCCATGATGATCTGGTTCTAGACAGCATCCTTTCAAAAACCTTTTCTCTTGAAAACACCTCAATATACTTCGGCAACATAAATGGGGTGACTCGGTGTTAGATATTTGGATGCAAAGACTCCTCAAAATGACTCACATTAGCCTCATCATATAGAAATAGGTCCAAATCATAATGGAGAAGGGTATTTAAATAGATCTTGAACTCCCACAAATTGGAACTCCCCTATTGAAGGGTAAGAAACTCCTATCGATTGGCCGCCTTCACAGTCAAAGAAAGAAAATCATATCAAAACTGGTATCTGAACTTCTCCCATTAGATAGTAAAATCCTTATGATCCTCAAGTAACAATAACCACCACTACCTTACTACTCCATGTAGCATCTCCACCACCAATGAAACCCATTGCTCTTTCTGAGAAAGGATTAAACTGAAGGTTGTCTCCACCTCCTCCAATAATTCCTCTATAATTGAGTCTGAAATATATCTATCATAATTATATAGAATCTATCACTGAAACACTCATAGTTTCCTCCTATAAGTGTCATCTTCATCAACCTCTACTCTATGGTGATCTTCTAGCACATCCTACTAAACATATTTAATGTGAACCTGATGAGAATGTAAACCTGAAACCATACCTGAAAAATAAAAAACTTTTAGGGACTCCTAAACCTTTAATATAGAATATTTGAGATTATTTATTTATTTATTTATTTATGGTTCAACATAATCCCAAGGTCTCCCACTTTAAACATAGGCACAAAGAATAATGGTGGATGATCATTTACAAAGACACTACCCCACAAATAGTATCACTTATATTAGTAGGATTATTAAACTTAAAGGTCTTTGAAATAGATCATAGGGAGGCCTAAATACTCATGTATTAGCTAGTATCCCTTATTTACATTGATTACTAAATTTAGTTGGCATTGTTTCCCTACCAATTCATGTAGTCCTCACATTTTCCTATCACCAAACTCCATCATATCTCTTGACCTAAACCTTTTATACCACTCTTTCATGACCCCCTCCCCCCCCAAAGGTACCCCTCCTAAGCCGACAATGAGATAAGGGAGATAATGATACCCGGATCATGCCTTCAATAGTTCATGGGTTGGAAGCAAGAACTAAGGGTATATCATACAAATAAATGGGATGCATTACCCTATAATATATGATAAATGAGATAATGTAGAAACACCAAATAAATTCTACTAAGATAAATGTAAAATATCCCAAGTACATGCATTTAATGTCATATAAATAGACAAATGTAAGAAAACTACAATTACAAAAATTCAATCATTGGAATTGACCATGAAATCCCAAAAAATCTCCTGAATAACCCATGTTCTAGTAATGTCTACCCAATAACATACTTTATCCTAATAACCTAAAAAATGTTTTATATATACATATGATGAGAATAACATGTATACTCAGTAGGATCCTCCCCTGAGCCACTCATGCAGAAGACAAAATAAGCATGATAAATCTCGATGAACAACAATTGAAGCTAACCCATCACCTAAACATGTATAGTATGTTCATAACCTCACCTTGGATATCTATCACCAATTATCACATACAAGTGAACTTATAATATAATATCAAAATAAGGAACTCTACTACCACTTCCCCACTAGTTTATCACTCTTCCCTAACATCGTACACTCTAATCCATCTCACTCCAAAATAATCCATCCCAAAGACACCTGGGATAAAGTATCATAACATGAATCTCATGTATCACATCATCTCATCATCATATACCATGAACCCCTTGAATCAAATAACCTCATCACATATCTATATAGTAAACAAGTATTTTTGGGGAGCCACAAAAACTCATATATCATGTATTATACATGAATCCATTACATCCCATATATGTCATGCCTATATTAATCCATAAGATATTATATATATAGATACATATGCATGAAATAACCATAATCAATTACAACCCTCTATAGACATATATGGGAAAATATAACCATCATGAATACCAATGCATAATACTACTAGTAGAATAAATCAGGGCCATAGGGAGTAGTTTATCATTCATTCCTCACTAACCTGGATATTGGGGGAAACACCCTCCCAAAGTCCACTGGGTGTTAGTCATCCAACAGACATGGTTCGGGTATCATATTAAATCACAAAACATACATGATATAATATAGCTAACAACCACACTATGGGAATTAATCTAGTCTTAATCCCTACTATAGTTATTGTCTCTCAAACACCCAACTTCCACCAATAAGAACTAGATATCATATAAGCACACAAGAATCATGGAGCTTCATTTAATTAATTATTTCATTTTAAAATTTTAATTTAAATTAATTAATTCATTATCCATTAATTAAAATTATTCAATTTAACATTTCTTTATCCAATAATTAATTTCACTTCCTTCGGGAATAATCCAACTAATTCCATGGTTCCTCAATATCATCAACATTTGAATTCCATTCAAGAACCAACTCCACAGGTTAAAACATTTATTAAAAATTGTTATTCCATAATTCTAGGAACTCTAGGAAAAAAATTAAGATACCATAAAATGGATTCATAGACAAGGAAAAACAGTTACCTCAAGTGTCAGGGAAAGGAATGCAGGTAAACAATAAACTTAGTCATCCAGCCTTTAAAGAAAAACATTATCAAGTAAGCAGGAAGCTTTTTACAAAACATTAAGAAAGCCATATTCAACCTATTCTATCAATATTAGTTTCATACATGATGCCATCATGAATATCACCATGCATATCTCCATGCATATCATCATGCATCCCATCATCACATGCATCAACTGCTACTACAAACTCGAGCCTCCCCACCCATATCTCACCAAAGCATCATCCATACTAGGATCACATCATGTCGCATAGAATGGATGACAATCAAAGAAAACACAAAAGGTAGAAAATAAAAAATAGAGAGAACATGGCATCTAGGACTTTAAAATAAGGCATTCAGAATTCATATGCAAACGGTCTCACTCGACCCAAAAACAACACATCTAGCCTTCTCATGTAAACGAGCTCACTCATCCCAAAAAAATGCCTTTATCAAATAATTGGTTTAATTAACATCTTGGATAAATTGATACATTTATCATAGGTTACAATTGGAGTTAACCTAAGGCATTGGATATTAAAATCTATAAATTATTTAAACATTCTCTAAAGCATAACTTCTAGTTTCATTAAACTTAAAGGATAAAAATTTCTATTAACATGCCTCTTTATTATTATCAAAAACAAGCATTTATAGCTTCATGTTCTTTATCCAATTCCATTAACATATAGAAGAACAATTTTAATTAAACATTAATTAAGTATCATTTTATTTATATTAAATTACAAGAATTAATGGATTCAATAAACATGCATATTTCATTATTTATCCAAAAAAATATTATTATATTTACATTCTTTAACCATTTTAATAAAATTAAATATGCTAAACCATATCATAAAAAACATGATAAACAAATAATAAACATATATATATCTTTATATCTAGTTAATCAAGAGGAAAACCATTATCATGGTGGAAAAATATGATATCACTACTACCATAAACCATTTCTTTTCATTAATATAGTTTATTATTTATTAAGATTAATTACACTATAACCTAAAGAGATAAATAAATATTAATTTATTATTTCATATAAAATAATATAATAAGTAATGAATCCTCTACTTAAAGGCTTTCAACATTCTTCAAATGAGAATGGAACAACAATGAAGATCTCTAATCACCTCTCCTATAAGGAAATTATAACCCTCCAAAAAAACAAGATACAACCATTCCAATAAACTAAAAAAGAACTCCATAAGAACAAATAAGATCAAACTCCATAGCATGGAAATAAATAATTGTAGGAAACAAGACTGATCGAAGAAGAAACCATAAGAAAAGTAAGAAAAACTCACCATGAATCATTATAAATCAAACATGAGAAGTCATGGATCAATATCTATTGAAATGGATTTAAAATTACTTGAAGAAGAAGCTATAGCTTCCTAGAGTTGGGAGGGAATCGTATAATTTTTAGAAAATTTGAGGGTTCATGAGGCTTTATAGGAATTTTTATAAAAAAACTTTCACAACATAAATGATTAATTCACATCATGAATGTCTCAAATTTAACACCCACCAAAAAACACATCACCTAGATCTGAAAAACACAGTATCAATTCATGTTTAAAAATTTATTTTCACACCAGGAGTTTTTTAGGACAGATTCATTAAATTTTATCCACCATAACTTTATGTTCTGAATCACAACCCATGAACTTCTATTATACAATCCTTTAATTCTTATTATGTCCACGAACTAAAATCTCCTATCATGAATAACACTTTATGTCATAAATTACACCTGATTCCCAATTCCATCTCCAAAACTCCACCAATACTTATATAGGCTTCCTACAAGCACCACAGACCTTAGATATACACAAAGGAATCAGATAAAATGATCTAGGCCCTTATATCTCAACTAGACATAATCCAAATTTGTATATAACTAAATTCATAAGTCAAAATACTTATATAATAATATCATATATATTTAATAGTATTATATTTTTAAATAACCAATCCTAAACTTCATAAGTTAAACATACCATATATTTATTCAATTCATCTTAACCAATTATGTTAAAGTTTACGTCTCTAAAAAATGATATCAATAAGTTTTAAAAACATTCAAAATCTAATATCTGTCATCAATAAAAATTAATGAGATCTCATAACTTATCTAGTACTTGTAACACTAATAACACCCCAACCCAAGAGCCCAAATCACAATATTATATTTAGAATACCACATAACCTCAAGAGCATTACTTGGCTGAAAAAGGATATCAAAAAGTGGCGAGGTATAAAGTAAACTATTTGAGGAAATATTTTTCCTCAATTAAATAAAATAAAAAAATTCATGTGAACAACAAAATCCTTTAAATAAATTCATTTCAAAACAAAAAAAGTAGTAGGGAAAAAGTTATTTTATAAATCCAACATTTAAAATAAACCAAAGGAGACACATTTTGACACAAAAAATGGTAGCATAAACCCTAAGTCATAAACTCTCTCATATCTCCAAAGTGGATCTACAACTAACCACTAATGAAGAAAAACATCTTTCCTTCGACTTTTCATGGTAAACCATGTATGAACACTAAATTTTATATGAAGGGGATGAGTATAACTTGGTATGATTTCCTCAATAACTCAAATACACTTCCATGCATGAGAATTACAATATGAAATTCCAATCAAAAATGATAAATCAAAAATAGTTTTAAACAAAAACATTTAATTTATATAAACACTTCCTAAATCTATGTTTTCAATACTAATCATGAATAATTATTTTGAAAATTCTAAAATTTACCATAAAACATCAAATTAATTTCATTAATTGTAATAATTTACAAAAAACAAATTTTCTTCCTAAAAATATTTTTTCCAAAAATTAATATTATTACCACATTAAAAGAAAAAACCACAATTTCAAAAAAAACCATGGAAAATACTTATTTTATCAAAATCTAATAAAAATAACTTGTTTTTCACAAATTTATAGAAAATACCCATTTACCAAAATTTGATATAAAATCCTCATTTTCCAAAATTTGATAGAACATAATAATTTTCTAAAAACCAATGGGAAATCCTCATTTCCCAAGTTATTCCCCCATGCTAAGGCATTTCCAAGAATAATCCAATAAATCCATTGTTAGTTGGTATTCCAAGATGTGAAACAATTTTTCACCCATTAACATGTTCAAACTCAGGCTATAGTGAGGTTTATTTTTTGGCCCTCTTTATCTCAACCATTGCCTGTCTTAATGAGCACTCTCTAAGTGACCTATTTACCATGGATTAAGCTTAGAGATTTCAAAACAAGGACTCATGGAATCCATTTTTACACATGAACCCACACTGTGCAATAAATATTGATAAAAAAATTTAAATCCACATGTCAAAACCAACCCATTCATAGGATAATTTCATGAAAATTAGTTAATAACAAAAACATTCTTAAAATTACATAAAAACAAATTCACCAAAATTTAACCGTTTTCATAAAAAAAACCATGAAAATACAATGTTATCAAAAACAATATATATTGAGGAAACTCAATTAAAAATCAATTACTTTGTCAACCAAGGAAATTCCAATTAAAAACATTTATTTTCAATTCAAAACAACCAAATGTATAAAAACCCCAAGATATGGAAAAACCATTTATGTCAAAAATAACCATTTTACATAAATCCAAAATTCCACAAAAATAAAAAAAAATATCATTTTCACTCATAATGTTTTGTTTTTATTAAAAATATCACTTTAATTATAGTGGAAACCCATTACAGGTTATTAATCATGTATGAACACATTCTAAATTTATTCCACAATAATCTTACTCCAACAATTTTTTATTCTTTTTATACTTCATTTTTTCCCATTCCAATGTATCTTGGTCTTGGTCTACCTCCTCATTATGAGAATCATAAAGGTTTTGAAAATAAATATCTGAATCCTCTTATGAACATTATGGAGGAGTTTTAGATTGTAGATTCCTTGAAGAACTTAATTCACATTTGGATAATATATAACCCAATATCAAACCCAATAACTAGAGAGTTTTAATTACAACATTAAATAATATGGAATCTATCTTATTTTAAAATCGAATATGAACCACAGTAGCACAAGATACATCCCTTACAAAACAATCAAATAATAATCAACACAAGATAGTGTAAATTCAATTGCATATTTTTGGACATGAGTAGAGTCCTCTATGTCATAGAATGCATGAAAATTTTTCCTTGATAAATAAAAATTAATAAACACAGCATGTGAAATTAGCTAATCTCATAAAAGGGATCTGAGCTACCAACATGGATGATCCATTCCAAGAAAATCATTAAATTTTAAAGTCTCAAAATCACACAAAATGATTGAATCCTTTCAATATATAATAAGATGAATTAAATATTTCAATATATATCCATAGATTTATTAATTTCACATCACCAATCTTGAACTCAATAGAAATTAAGAGAAAATGAGAGAATAATATTTTTGATCTAGTTTTTACCTCAAATTCATGATCTACACACACAATTTATTAAAGATATTATGGGAAACCACCAAAATCACACAAGAATTGTAATATCTTGCCCCTCCTCATTGGATTAAGTTGAGGCATAATTTCTAATTAGCCTTAAGCAACATCCCCAAGATTCTAAATGCTAGAAATAAATGCTAAGGGCTTTATTAATAGTTGGGGGATGATTTTCCCTTTGAAAATAAAACAACCAACCAAACATGTCATGACCAAATAAAACACTACATGATGAATCATATTAATGAAAGAAAACTCAAAGCAAATATTGATATTAAAATAAAACTAAAACAAAATACCACAGTAGAAGACTAAAATATCAAACTACACAACAGAAGACTATAAAATCAACAAAACTCAATGACAACCACAAATCCAAATCTCCAACGTGCTCCAAGATGCACTCTAAAAAATAGCCCAAGTATCACTAAGCACCACTAGAGAAGTGTGATAATTTACCCTTTCTCATATCCTAATAAATGACATATGTAAAAGCACCAAAGTTCCAAATCATGGGTGAGTAATGAAACTCAGTAGGATTTCCCCAAATGACTTCCCTACTCACACTACTAGGATAGAACATGTTAGCACATTTATATAAAATAGGTTATATAATACAATTTCTAAAAAAGTTTATATTTGAATATAAACAAGTTCCATAACAAAATATTTTTCACAAAACAATATCAAGTTCCAATAAAAGTATCCAAACAATGCTCTAAAACCATTTCATAAACTCTATTTTTTCATAATTCATTCTATTCCACATATCCACAGATTCATCCATTCATGAAAATAGGACCACCATATACTCACGAGTGGTCAGTTATCCATTCACTAAACTTTCACTTAGTAAAACATTTTGATGGGGGTACTTCACACACATATTTATCCCAAAAATTTTATGGGGTTACTTTAAGCCCGTGTCCATCCCAATTAATATAAACACACTCTACACAACCATTTCAAACTCATTCCAAACCCAAGTGTGTTGAAACCATTTTATTAAAACAACATTTTTATTGAAAACCATTACATAAAACCTTTTTCAAAACACAAACCAAACAACCCCTTTGAAAATATGCATTTTAAAATCAAACCACAAAGCATTTTGCACAATAATTCCACATTTTCTCCAAAAAACTACAAACCATCACTAAGGAGGGTTTCTACCATGATTTTCACACCAATTTCACAAAAAATTTCATGTAAAATAACCAATTTGAAATCAAGCCTTCAATTTCTAAATAGAGGAGTCGAGAGTGAAGTCACCTACCTTGGAAAACTTGCTGAAAATGAAAAATGGCATGAAAACGTCCATGGAACCAGGTTGAATCTCTGAAAACCCACCTTAGATATCTTTCTCTAACATCAAAAAAGATAAATTTAATCATATTTAGCATGAACTACCTTATATCTATCCATAGAAGATGTAGATTAAAGAAATAGAGAGAGAGGGAGAAATATATCTAAAGAAAACCAATAAAAACTACCAAGAATGATGACTTACTCTGAGAATCTAGCTTCAACGCACACTACTACAAAATAGGCCTTTGATAGTTATGACCTTTATCAACTCTAGAAAAAATCACTGATAAAGGGTACCTTTTATGAGCGCTTGTTTTTAGCGCTAATAAAAGCCACCCTTTATTAGTGCATTTTTTTACCAATGATAAAGGGTGCTCTTTATTAGTGCTTTATTTTTAGCACTGATAAAGGGTATCCTTTATCAGCAATTATTTTTAGTGCAGATATAGGTTACCTTTTATTAGTGCTTTATTTTTAGATCCCATAAAGGGATCCTTTATTAGTGATTTTTTAGAGCTGATAAAAGTTCGAATAAAATAAAAAAATTAAATAAAAAAATAAAAATGAATTTATTAAAAAAATATGAATTAAATAAATATTGATAAAAATGAATAAATTTATTATATAAATTATAAATAATAATAAATAGTATATATTAAATATATATATATATATATAATGAAAATTATACAAATAAAAATTAAAAATAAGTAAATGGAGAAAAATATTAAGCATTTTATTAATTAAATAATTATTCATAATGTTAATAAATAACATATATCAAATATATAGATATATATGAATGTATATAAATATGATTTGTATAATACAAAATATTTATTCTTTACATTAAATAGTAATATATTTAGTAAAAAAATGGTGTATAATTAAAAATTAATATAAATTAAAAATATTGACTAATTGCATCGAGTAATGGAAATAATTGAATATTCTTTGATTTTTCAATTTAAAATATATCAAATGTATTATATTGATTTCATATATATGTAATTAATACATTTTATATACAGCACACACAAACAAATCTTTTTTTGGAAATTTAATCAATTTTTGTTATTTATTTTATATATATTTATTTACTACGTTTTAATATTTTCAATATGTATTCATCTTTATTTTAATATATATCCATTTTTTTAATAATTTATATTTAATTAATCAAACTTATCCAACTTTTCAATATTATTAAAGAGTACACATTTTTAATTATTCAATTTCACTCATTTTTTACATGCATACACTTAAGATTAAATATTCATTAATAATGTTAAAAATATATTTTTTTAAAATATTTATAAATAAATATATTTATAAATTTAAATATTTACTATTTTTATACATTTATATATTTATAATTATAAATAAATAAATATTATTTTTTTAAAGTATTTATATAACTATAAGTAAATAATTATATATATTTAAATAATTATCAAATTTTAATAAATTTATTTAAATAATGAATATATTTACTATATTTATATTTATATATATTTATTAAATATATATATAATTATATAAATATTATTATTTTTTTAGTATTTATATAATTATAAATAAATAATTATATATTTAAAGAATTATAAAATTATAATAAACATATTTAAGTAAATAATATATTTACTATATTTATATTTATATATTTGTTATATATATATATATATATATATAATTATATAAATATATTCAAAAAATTATTTATAATTATAATTATAAAACCTTTATCAGTACTAGATTAATTAGCACTGATAAAGATAGAGATTTATCAACGCTTTTTTGACGCTGATAAAATCCATATTTATCTGTGCTAAAACTTTAGTGCTAATAGAAGGCATATTTATTTGCACTTTTTTTAAAGAACTATTAAAATTGTCTCAATCTATTTTAATTAACCCTAACTAGTTGCAAACTCGTCGTGATATCCAAAACTTTCAATGGAAGCCACCCTCTGTCGGTGCTCCTCCTTGGTGAATCAAAGCTCAAATCAAGACTTGAATCAAGGCTCGAACAATTTCAAGGATCAAATCCAATGCTCTAACGATTAAAGTGTCGAATGAATATGAGGCTCAAAAATATTTTAGGTTTTCGATATCTCTACTTTCTCTTAGATGATTCAAAGATTCAATCCAATGTATCTTATTTTCACCTCATCCTCCCCACTTTTTGATTGATTCTTTGGTTAGATCTATTTGTGTTTTTTATCATTCTTTCTTTACTATCATTATATCCCTATGGTCGATAATGTTTATTAGGGATGTTTGGTTGAAAGGAGATAGGGCTATCATTCCTTCCACTCCCCCACCCTCTCCCCTTACCAATCTATGTAACCCACCCACCCCAACTCCACTAGAGGAAGTAAATGTTGGTTTTTTAGTCTAAAAATTCTATTTAAATCATGGATCATTAATTATGAGACTTCATTCCATTATATAACCAATAAGGGATTCATGGATTATTATGTATCTTATTTTTTCAGCAATGTCCATTTAGTCGATGATAAAGATCTTCAGATTATGGGGAAGGGTATTGTTAAAGATGATATTTCATATGAACGTTACTTGAACTTAGAAATAGTTAAGACACATACCAAGTTTATATATGAACATAAGTTTCATTGGTCAGCTGGATGAAGTAGGATTTAGCTCATGGTTCAAGAATGAAAAGTGAAAAATTAATCGGGATTCCATAGTTTTGGATAGAGGTGTAAAATATAGGATTTTTTATATATAGATAGACATGCATGTATATTTTAAATATATATATATATATAATATAGATATATATTATACAAATACAGTATGAAAATATATATATTATACAAATAAAAATATATATTAAACTATAAAAATATATATTATACAAATATATCATACAAATATATTATACCAATATATTATGAAAATATACTATATAAATATATTATAAAATTATATTATAAAATTATATTATAAAAATATATATTATACAAATATATTATACAAATATATTATACAAATATATTATACAAATATATTATACAAATATATTATACAAATATATTATAAAAATATATTACAAAAATTTATATGTATACAATTAAAATTAAAAAAATGTTATATATTTATATATATATATATTATTTATATGTAAATAAATATATATTATATATTATATATTATATATTTATATATTTTACAAATAATTTATACAAATATATATATTATACAAACACAAATATATATTATATTATAAAAATATATAAAATAAAAATATATATTATACAAATAGACATATACATTACATAAATATATATATATATATTATACAATACACAAATATATATTATACAAATTTATATTTATATTAAGTACAACTACCAATCAAAGATCAGACACTCTACAAGAAACTGCAAAGAAACCGGCTTGCCTGGGGACTTAACCCCGTAACCACGCCCCAAACCCCATCCCACCCTCACCACCCCAACCAATCGCAGGGGATTATAAAAACATATATTACACAAGTATATTATACAAATATATTTCTATAGAGTTCATTCAATGCTATAAATTCATCATCCAATTTTACTTATGAAGATTCATCTCACTTTGAAATTATTTTTGTAAGAGTGGGTCATCTCCCAATTAACTTAAAACCTATATATCTTCCATAATTACTATCATTTATTTAATTATGACTAAAATGTTATACTATGTGCCTAAAATCACCATAAAACCCATAATGGACATGAAAATAAATTTTAATTATAAATCCTACTCTTCATCTACTTGAAAATAATTCTTGTTTTCAACATGTCTAGATATAATTCATGAATCAATTTATCAACTAAGAATTTTGAGATTTTTAAAACCTTTATCATTATTAGGTATATTCTTTTCCTATAATTATTTTTTCCATTCCTTATCAATTTTTAATTGAAATTATAATTTTGAGATGTTTTAAAATATTTGATATACCATTAATATTAAATGTAATAATTCCTTAGGTTGTCACATCACTTGTTCCAAAAAAAATAGAATTGAGGTTATCAAATTCTATATATGTTGGAATAATTATTAGAAATTATTTTTAGGTATTCATCATTTTTTGTTCGACGTGTATTGGTTCCACCCCTAGGAATCTATAATTATTATCAATGTATATGAAATAACTCTTTATGCCCCTAAAATATCACCTTCAATAGTCCATGAGTTAATAACTAGTGTCAATGGTGTCATTCTCACAAATTGGAGGCATTGCCCCTTTTAAAGAACATAATTTAGTACAATTTTCATTATCATTGACTTCATCTCCTAAATAGTTATTATTGTATTTTGTTTCCTTGAGACTCATCCACCATCTCTTTTATGTTGCTTTTACTACTCTAATCATTATTCATCCCATGTATGACTACTACATAGAGTATTTCAAGAAACATAGTTTCATGTACATAAGATATTGAGGATGTTTTCCAAAAAAACAAAATTAAATGATAAATGTTCGGGAGATGAGTTTATAAGGATGAAAATTGTCTATAACTTTCATTAGGAGATCACAATCAGTTCTTGTTGGTCCCAATTTATACATTGTCTTATACATTATAGGGGACCACAAAGATGGATTTGGATTATCAATAGAGGAACCAAATCCCTAAAACCTTTAAAAAATAAATAGAGTTCAATGATAAGGTAAAATTGTTTTTTAATAAACTATGTTTTTCACATAATATTATATATTCTCTACTACATTAATAAAATATAAATTAAATGTTTGACTATTCATGAAAATAACTTCTTCTGCACATGGTGATGTTACCAATCCCTTAGAAGAACAAACTATAATGAAGGAAACCCTTTGGTAAGATGTAAATGTAATGTTACGATATACTTTCTCTATTTTACTTAAAAATTGCATAATGAAAAATTGATTTAATTTTCATTATTACTTGAAGATTTTTTTATTTTCTAATATTTTTTCCATCATTCATGCCTTTATGCTCCAAAACTTCTATATAATTTTTATCCCTCAAAACCTTTTCACCCCTACATTGTTGCATTTATCACTTTGTTTCAAGTTCCCTCCACTACCTTTATAGGAAGAGCAATGATGTTGCCTCTACTCAATCACAAATGTAATGTTGATGTTTTTACATTTATGTATTTTTAGTATTACTCACATCAGAATTTTTTTTCTTATACAGGTAGATTATTTTGTTTGATTTGGGGTGTTTTATCCATCTTTTATGTCTTTCTAAACCAAAACTTCCAAAAAATTATTATCCCTCAAAACCTTTTCACCCCTTTAGTGTTGGCATTTATCACTCTCAGTTAAGTTACCTACACATCTCAATAATAAAGGTAATCTTGATGTTTTCACAATAAAATCATTATCCATAGAATTAGTGTATTGTTTCATATTTATATTTAATTTCTTCTTTTTAGTATTACTCATATAATAATAGTTTTCTTAAACAGGTAGATTATTTTGTTCAAGTTGGAATAGTTTTTTTGAAACTTCTCATGCTCATGGGGTATTAGACTTCGATCCTACAATTGAGATAATTACAACAAGTAAATGTGTCATGAATGCATACAACCACCATGAAAAGGTGAATTACTACTACTTATTTAATTAATTTTTTCGTCATTTTATCTATTATTTGTAATTTAATTTCCATATTGTTTTTATCTAATACTTATTTAGTTTTTTTCAAAAATCTTTTGGGAATTCATATTTTTATTTCAAATATCTTCAACAAGCCACAAAAGAGAAAAAATGTTTATTTCTTCCAATGTAACCATGATTTCCATTTCCATTGTCTTTCTTTTATCAAACTTCCAATACCGCATATTGATTCGGTTCTCTTAGACAAAAAACCTTTCTCATTTTTTAAATCTAGAATAATAAAGTAATCTCATGTGTCCATTGTGGTGAGTTCTTGTGATATAATGGGCACATGAGATTCCTCTGATCTTCTATTTTTCAACAATAAGAAAGGTTTTTAATCTAGGAACATTGATTCAATATTAATTGTTGGCAGTTCAACAAAGAAAGAAAATAAAAATCATGTTAACATTGAAAATTATGATTTTTTTTTGAGACTTTAAGACATGTGTGAATCTACCACACCTCAATCTAACACATGTCGTGACTAATATGACTCAAAGTGCTTCTTCTATTTAAATTGAAATTAATTTTAGTAAAAAGGATAACTAACAAAATCAAAACTAAGAAAACATATTCTAATTATTTTTTATACTTTAGTACAACAGTCCATAAGGAATTTGGGATGTATAGGAATCATCCTCACCTCAATATGATGCATGGTGTGACCAGTATGACTCCAAGTGCATATTTTTATTTAAAATTGAAATTAATTTCAGTAAAAATGACAACTGGCCTACTCAAAACTAGGTAAATAAATTAATATTGTTGTTATACTTTAGTGAAATGATCAATAAGTAATTTTTTATGTGTAGGAATCAACCACACCTCAATCTGGTATATGGTGTGCCTGATATGACTCAATGTGTCTGTAATTATTTTAAAATCGACAATTTAGTTAAAAAAGAACCACTCACTAAAAACCAAGAAAATACTCTCATATTTTCTTGATAATTTATTAAATCGATTTATAAGTAATTTGTGACATGTAAAAATTGTTCTTACATCAAAATGAAGCACGATGTGATCAGTATGAATCAAACTATGTGTTTCTGGTTTAAAATGACATTTTAGTAAAAAATACAAGTGACACACTTAAAACTGATAAAAGTAATTTTTATTATTTTGATAATTTAGGTAAATGATCCATAAGAAATTTTTGACATGTATAAATTAGTCATACCTCAATCTGATACACAATGTGCTCAGTATGACTCAATGTGTCTGTTATCAGTTTAAAATGATAGTTTAGTTCAAAAAGATTCACTCATTAAAAACTGAGATAACTCTCTTATATTTTCTTGATAATTTATTAAATTTATTCATAATCTATTTTTTTATGTTTATGAATTATTATTACACCAAACTAATACATTATGTGATCGATATGATTCAAAGTAAGTGTTTCCAGTTTAAAATGACATTTTAGTAAAAAAGAAAAGTGACATAATCAAAACTAATAAAACACATTTGGATTGTTTCAATACTTTAGAGAAATTATCCATGAGATATTTTTTATGTTTATAAAACATTATCATCACAATATCATAAACGATGTGCTTGGTATGACTCAATGTGTCTGTTATCATTTTAAAATCAATAGTTTAGTTCAAAAAGTGTCACTCACTAAAAACTAAGAAAACACGCTCATATTTTATTAATAATTTAATAAATTGATTCATAATTAATTTTTGATGTGTATGAATTATTCTTATATAAAACCAATACATGATGTGATCATTATGAGTGAAAGTGCATGTTTCTAGTTTAAAATGACATTTCAGTAAAAAAGACAAGTGACGTACTCAAAACTGAGAAAAAATATTATGATTGTTTTGATACTTTACTAAAATGATTAATAAGTTGTTCTGGATGTGTAGGAATCAACCGTACCTCAATTCAATGGATGGTGTGACTGGTATGACTCCAATTGCATCTTTTTAGTTAAAATTGACATAAATTTTATTAAAAAGAAAGGAATAAGAAGAAAGGAATAAAAATAAACCAAGAAGAAGTAGTAATGGATGAGGAAGAGGAATAAACAAGGAGAATAAAATACCTATAAGTGGTAACTCCCAAGTCTTGTGGCCTAACCCACCGATCAATAGTAGCTGATTACTCCAAAATACAATATCTTTCCCAATTCATCCTACAACTCCCTTATTTAAAGACTACACTAGAACATTCTAGAAAACCCCCTACCAAAAACTTTCATATTAATATTGTTTTGATACTTTAGTAAAATAATCCATAAGTCATTTAGGATGTGTCCTCACCTCAATCAAAAGCACAATGTGACCTATATGACTCCAAGTGCGTCTTTTTATTTAAAATTGACATCAATTTTAATAAAAATGACAACTAACCTACTCAAAACTGATAAAATGCATTCATATTGTTTTGATACTTTAAAAAATAATAAATAAGTCATTTTTGACAAGTACTAATAATCCTCATCTCAATTTGATGCACCTTGTGACTGGTATGACTCTAAGTCTGTCTTTTTATATAAAATTGACATTAATTTTAGTTAAAAAGGCAACTAACCTACTCAAAAATAAGTATTCACATTCTGATTGTTTTTATACTTTATAAAAATGATCTATAAGTCATTTTAGGTGTTTAGGAATCATCCACAGCATAATCAAATTCATGGTGTGACCAGTATGACTCCAAGTGCATCTTTTTATTTAAAATTGACATCAATTTTAGTAAAAAGGACAATTGACTTACTCAAAACCAAGAAAATTCATTTATATTGTTTTTATACTTTAGTAAAAAAATCCATAAGTAATTTTAGATGTTTATAAATCATCCACATCTCAATTTTACACATAGTGTGACAATTATGAATCCAAGTGTGTCTTTTCAATATATAAGTGTCATTTTAGTTTAAAACATGCATCACATTATCAAACCTGAGAAAATGAGCCTAGATTGTTTTCTTATCATTATATCTACTATTAATTAATTAATTTACTTATCATTTTTATCTTTTAATTATTTAGTTAACTTTCATAGATATAATTCTTGAAGATGAATAATAAATGGTGTGATGTTCAAGAATCAATAGAAACTCTATCTGATACACAGTGTTCTAGGTATGAATCAAAGTTTAGTTTAAAATTAACACTTTATATTAATTTATTTATTAATATTATTACGAACATAAGAATTTTTTTCTTACACGGGTGAATTTTTTGCTTGATCAGGGGTTAGGATCAAAATACAAAGGAACACTGTTGTTTTTTAATGTACATAATAATATTTACTTATGTAATTGTATAAACAAATGTTTTAAATGTCTATAATATATTGTTTTTTTATTGTATTTTTGTTGTAAATTTTATTTCATTTAAATTTTGTATTGTTAATTTATTTTTTAGTTTTGTGGTGTTTTTGTACTACGGTGTGTTTTTACAACATAGTTCACTAGTGTTGTAGTGTGTTATTGCAGCATGACCCTTTATCAGTACTTCTATAAGCTCTAATAAAAAATTCCATTATCAATGATTTTAGAAGCGTTTATAAAAGACTAGGTATTTTAATCTCACTCTGGTAGTCATCACTTCTCCGGCACTGATAAATTCCATTTTTATCATTGTTAAATGTCTATTTTATAGTAGTGTCACCAAGAGAAGCATTCGGATTGCCTTTGGATCAATGGGAGAAGCCTATATTTCCTTTGGGAGGAGAAAATATTGATTTAGGTCCATTTTCAGGAAAAATGAGGGGTCAAATCTTCATCCTGGCCTAGATCAAAAATTTAAGGATCTAGTTTTTAAACCATGCATGCTTAGCCGCATAGTTAGGAAAATTGTACGCTAACCGTGCGATAGCCACTATCTCAAGGGGGCCTTGCACAATTATACAAACTGTGTTCTAGCCATATAAAATACCATTACCGCATGTTTCACGGTTTTTCCTAGGCATCCGCATGGTTTGTAAATATAGTGTGCCTTATTTTTAACCCATGTATCATTATGCATGGATTCCTACAAGTGTTACACAATTTCCACAAACCATACTCAAATCATGAACCCCTAAAAAAGGCCAAAATTATTTCAAATTTCTTACAAACCCTCTCAAACTTCACCCAAACACTTTTCATACTTAAAAATAATAAATTAAGGGTTAATTACCTAAAACTAGGGTTTCTAAATTCTCCCCACCATTGGGCTTTCCATCCTCAAAAAGTATAAAAGCATCATTTTCCCAAAAGATTTCATGCCATTGATCAATCATCTCCTTCTTGCATTCCCAAGTCTCTTCCTGAATCTAACTATGTTTCCACAAAACCCACATTAGACCGATGCTTTTTACACACAATACTTTCACTTACAAATCCAAAACCCACACTAGTATGTACCCCAATGAAGCATCCGGATCTAATTCAATGTGATCCCATCAAATCACCTGGTTAGGATCAGGCTGATACTTCTTTAATTGAGATATATAAAAAAAGTTATGCACCACACTGGACTGTGGTGGTAATGTCAACCAATATTCCACATCACCAACCAGTTAAAGTATCTAAAAGGGGCCTATGTATCGAGGATATAACTTTATCTTATTTCCAAAAATTCAATGTCCAAGCCTTGGAGAGATCCTTAAGAACACAAGATTACTCACCCTGAATGAAAAAGTTCATTAATAATGATCTGCATGTGGTTTCTAATGACTCTGAGTTGTATTCATCTATTTTTTAATCAACTTAATCTTCTCCATTGTCTCTCGAACAAGGCTCATCCCAACTAGTGGAGTCTCACCTATTTCCACCCAAAAAAGTGGAGAACCATAAGGATTCCCATATAATTCTTCAAAAAGATCTATATGTATCGAGCCCTAATAACTGTTGATATATGAGAACTCCACCAACGGTGCATGATCTTCCCATGAGCCACCAAAATCCATTATGCAAGCTTGTAACAAGTCTTCCAATGTTTGTATCTTCTTCTTGAATTGTCTATCCATATAAGGATGATATTCTATACTCATAGTCAACTGAGTCCTAAGGGATTTTTATAATAAATTATAGAAATAAGATGTAAACTGTGGATCTCTTCCAAATACGATTGAAACTAGTATGTCATGTCTCTTTACCACTTCTTGGATATAGATTTTTGAAAATTCCTACACCATATGAGATTCATGAATAGGTATTAAATGAAATAACTTTGTGAGTATATCCACTATCACCCATATGGAATCGGGTTTCTAAACCATTATTGGGATACCCGTTACAAAATCCATAGCTATTTTCTCCCATTTCCAAATTGGGATAGGTAAATTTTGTAACATACCTACTGGTCGTTGATGTTGTACCTTAACTTACTGACAAGTTAAGTATCTGGAAACAAATTCATCTACCTTAATTTTCATACCAACTCACAAAAATTGTGCTTTCAACTCCTTATGCATCTTCTATATTCTAGGATGAACAGACCATCTTGAATGGTGGTAAGCATAAAAAAGTTGTTCCTGACAAGACATGGGTACAACCATCTCATTTCTAAACCATAACACTGAACTCTCATCCAGCTTCCATCCCTCAATGGTCTCCCTACCATTGAGTTTTGACCTCATCACCACACATTCTACATAAAATCTTTGTGCCTCTTTGACCATATTTACTAAATCGGGAACAAATGAAACTGGAAATAAGTTCACAACTTCACCATAGTCTTCACATTCCAAGTACATGTAGGTTATGACTGTTATTAACCACCACTCATCTGAATATTCTTTTTCCAACTGAGAATATGACTTTCTGCTTAATACATCTACCATTGAATTGCCTTTTCTAGGTGTATAAATCAAGTCAAAGTCAAACATTTGGTGATACTCCATCCATTTTCTTTTTCTCAAATTCAAAACCCACTGTGAGAAAATATATTTCAAGCTCTAATGATCCATGAACATAGTAAATTTATCACCAAAGAGGTAATGATTCTAAATCTTCAAATCATAGACTATGGTAGCTTACTCCAAATCATTTTTTGGGTAGTTCTTCTCATGAACTCATAACTTCCTTGATCCATAAGTAACAATGTGATCTCCTTGAATGAGAACACATCCCAACACATATCCTAAAGAATCACAATACACCACATACCCTTGTTCTGATTCTATAAATATCAATATTGGTGTTGATGTAAGGTGAACTTTAAGCACTTGAAAATACTTATGGAATTCCTCGTCCCGTTGGAATGGAATATTATTCTTTGTCAGAGCTATCATGGGTGAATCTAGTAGTGAAAAATCATGAAAAAAAAAGCATTGGTAATAACCAACTATACTAAGGAAACTCTATATATCAAAGACATTATTTGGGGGTTTATAAGAGATAAAAGCTTCTATAATTTCTAAATACATAGAAACACCTCTTTCAAAATTACATGGCTAATAAAACAAACCTATTGTATCCAAATATCACACTTTGATAGTTTGAAATACAAGCGTTGATCTATTAAGATTCTCAACACTGTTGTTAAGTGTTTCTCATGCTCATCCCTTTTCCTAGAATACACCAATATGTCATCCAAAAACACCACCAAAAAATAATCCATATACATCATAAATATCTTATTAATAAATTCCATAAATACTGTTGGTGAATTCATAAGACCAAAATTCATTAAAACGTATTCATAATGGTCATATCTACTTTTGAAAGTTGTCTTTGGAATATCCTCATTCCGAACTCACAATTGGTGATATACTGATTGAAATTCAATCTTAGAGAAACATTGATCTCCCCTTAATTGATTGAATATATCATTAATTCATGGAAGTGGATACCGATTCTTTATTATAACTTGGTTCAGCATACGATAATCCATGTAAGACCTAAAAGTTCCATACACTTTCTTAACAAACAAGATTGGTGCAGCCCAAGGAGATATTCTAGGATGAATGAAAAATTTTCCTTCCATCCTTCTAACAGTACTTTCAAATACATTAATTCTATTTGTTCTATTCATTAATATTGAAGTAAAATGGGACTAGTCTATAGAATAAGATCAATAATAAACTCCACTTCTCATAGGTGGAAACCCTGAGAACTTTTCGAGAAACACATCTGGGAATTGATCAACCACTGCTGGAAAAATGTTACTCTTGATCTCATCCATCGATGGTAAATTCAAAACTACAAACTAGTATGAGATCGTTCCAACTTCTAGTTCCAACAAGCCTGTTGTGCCTACTTTTACATTCTGATCTTCATGAAATAAATGTCTGACATCATCTTCAGTTTTAAAATTGACCTCTCTAGTATAACAGGAAATGTGAGCCTTGTATAATGTTAACCAATCCATACCCAGGATTATATCATAGAAATCCATCTCAAGCACAAAGAAGTATCATTTCATCTTAGCTCTATAAACAGTTATAGAACATGCTCTACACAAAAAATATTGACATTATCTTTGACCAAGAGGAGTTTGAAGTTTTATTACAGAAGGAATTGTCTCAACTTTTAATACCTAAAAATAAACAGCATGAGAAGTAATAAAGGAATGGGATGCACCCTTATCAAACAAGGCTTGTATAAGGGTAGAATTTAAAATAATCATACCTCATAAAATAGGTGGTCCAGACTGATCATCCATAATAACCTACTCACCTCAATATAATTTCTTGCTCGTTGAAATTTGGTCTTTGTTTCCCTGTTGAGATTTCCCTTAGTGAGGATTCATGGTTTTCCTAGAATCACCATGGATAGCTCTGTTTTTTTTTATGAGTATTGTTCTTTTTTCCTCAACCTGTAAAATCATACGATGCCTACAACACCTGAGAAGTGTCCTAAACACCTAACCTTGGATCACTGTGATAATAGGGCTGAAGATGCCCCATATGATTACAGTTGTAGAATTCTCTAGGTTGTTTTTTACACTCTCTCTTTATGTGGTCAAATGAACCATAATGGAAACATACTACTTTTCTCTTTAGTTGTGGAGGAAGGTTTACTGATCCAACTATCTGATTTTGATTCATGTTCCCACCTTGGAAATAGGTGTCCCTATTCTACTATCTCCTAGCATTAGATTTCACACAATTTCCCATGGGTATCAACATGATTCTTCCTCCCATAGCTCTATATATGTCCCTTTTAGCCACCATCTCTCTATTTACCATTTCTGTATAATCCTTAATATAAAGAACAAAAAAATTTGAGTTAATATTCAGCCTCATCCCTGATTCAAATATGTGTGCCTTCAAGGATGTACCATCAACAAATTTGGGTGAAAACACACTAAATTCATGAATTTAGCTAAATACTCTATGAAAAAAAATATTTTTTTCACCAAGATGAATAATTTTGTCGTTCTTTGAATTTTGAATAAGTGAGGATAGAATTATTTGTTAAACAATTCATGAAAATCCTCCCATGAAAGGCCATGGTCTAATTTATCCTTCACGGATAAATCCCACCATTGGAATGAAATATCCTCCGATATATATGTTTTCATATTGACTTTCAACTCTGCCAGTGTGCCAATTAAATTGAAGAAATTATTCATCATAATTAGCCACACCTCTTCCTTTTCTGGTTTCAAATCACCCTAAAAGATGGGTGGATTCTTCTTCTAAAACTTCATAGAATGATCCACTTATCTTGGATCATACCCCATGTTCCCTCTATCCATAGCCTGAAATGCTTGTACAAAACTCTGAACTAGTTGTGGGTTCACCTGTTGCTCAGTTGTAACTACATTCTCAGCATCTTCCTCTGATTGGTTTCTACAATGCCTACTGGGTTACATTTTCTAGAAACACAACAAAAGCCATAAGTCTCTCTCTCTAGCAGCTGAAGTCTTGAAATTTTTAAATTATATCACATATCAACTATCAAATAGTTCTTTCCAAAAACTCAATATTTTCCACATTCAAACATTTTTTAAAAAAATCTACTTGATTTTGAAAATCACACTATTTTCAAAATACCACAATCATGTTATATTTCAAAATATCAAATTTGAAAACAAATTTATCATTTTTCAAAAATTAACACTTTTGTACCAAATCATATATCATTACTCAAATTGAAATATGAACTCCTAGTGGGAATTTATTTCTATAATGCATGTCATGCTCATCTCATTGGATAAACCCATGATAATGAGATTCCAAATCCTATAAGTGTATCCAAAAAACTTATCTTCCTAACTTCCTGGTAACTTTAAGCTTAGAATAAAAAATGTTATCTTCATATTTTTATTCTCAACATTTCAAGTCTTGAAAATCCTATTCCTTTCTACCAACCCAACATAAAGAATAGACCAAAATGAATTATCAACACCAAGACCGATAACCAATACAAACTCAAATACCACTTATTACAAAAAGATATTTGGAAGGAACAAATTAATACCACTTGTAACATCCCACTCCTCCTCATTGGCTTGAGTTGACGCAGAATTGCTACTTGGCCTTAAGATACATCCCTAAGATTCTAAATGCTATAAATAAATTTCAAGGTCTTCATTAACAATTGGGAGATGATTTTCCCTTTAAAAATAAAACAACCAACAAAACATGTCATAACCAAATAAATCATTACTTGATGCATGATATCAATGAAATACAAATCAAAGAAACCATTGATATTAAAATCAAACTAAAACCAAGTACTGTAGTGAAAGACAGCAATATCAAAGTACATAGTGGAATACTAGAAAACCAAAAAAACTCAATTAAAACCATAATTCCAAAGCTCCAACATGCTCTAATATCCACTCCACAAAACATACCAAGTATAACTAATCACGGCTATAAAAGTGTGATACTTTACCTTTTCTTATATCTTGATAAACAACATATATAAAAGAATTAAAGTTCCAAATAAGTGGTGAGTAATGAAACTCAATAGTCTTTCCCCAAATGACTTCCCTACTCACACCACTATCATAGAACATGTTAACACATTTATATAAAATGGGTTATATAAAAAAATTAAAATATTTTATATCACAATATAAATAAGTTCTATAATAAAATAATTTTCAAAAAACAATATCGAGTTTCAAGGAAAGAAATCAAAGAATGATCTAAAACCATTTTATAAACTCCATTTTGGCATAATCCATTCCATTCCACATATTCACACATCCAACCATGAAAGAAACCTAGACCTCCCTATAAACACGAGTGGTGAGTAATCCTTTGGCTAATTCTTCACTTAGTGAACCATTTTGATAGGGGTACTTTACACCCATATATTTCCCAACCATTTGATGGGGGTACTTCACACCCTTATCTATCCCAATACATATGAATACATTTCACACAACTATGAAAAACCCATGAAAAACCCAAGTGTGTCAAACCCATTTCAATAAAACAACATTTTTATTGAAAACCATTCCATAAAACCTTTTTTATAAATAGAACCAAACAATATATTTTAAAATAATCATTTTAAAATTAAACCACAAATCATTTTTCACAATAATTCCATAACTTCCACAAAAACTAAAAATTGTCACTAAAGAGGGTTTCTACCATGATTTTCACACCAATTTCACAAAAAAATCAAGTAAAACAACAAATTTAAATTAATACTTAAAGTTCTAAATATAGGAGTTGAGAGTGAAGTCGTTTAACTTGGAAAACTTTGTGAAAATATAAAACAACAAAAAAATGTTCATGAAACCAGGTTGAATCCCCAAAAACCCACCTTAAATCTCTTCCCCTAATATCAAAAAAGACAAAATATACTCATATTTGGCATAAAATTCCTTATATCTATCCATAGAGGGTGTAGATCTAAAAAACTGAGAGAGAGGGAGAAGTAGATCTAATGAAAATTGAGAAAAACTACCAAGAACAATGACCTACTATGAGAATTTGGCTTCAACGCACCAAAAGAAGACTTCGGATCACCTATGGATTGATGGGAGAAGCCTCTACCACCTTTGGGATCAAAAAATATCGAGTTAGGTCCATTTTTGGGAAAAAAATTAGGGTTCAAATCTTAATCCAAATTTATATCCACAATTTAATGATCTAACCTTTAAACCGTGCATGGTTAGCTGCACAGTTAGGAAAACCGTGTGCCAGTTACTACCTTAAAGGGGGACCTCTCATGGTTGGATCACATGGTTAGAAAAACCATGCACTATCTATGAAAAATATCATTGTCCCATGTTGCATGCTTTCTCCTAGGAAGTTGTATGGTTTGGACAAACTATGTTCCTTCCTATGTGCTTTCTCCTTAGCCCTTGTATCATTTTGCATGGTTTCCTACAAGTGTTGTATAGTTTCCACAAACCATGCTCAACTTGTGCACCCTTATAAAATCCCCAAAACATTTAAAACTTCTTCCAAACCCTCCCAAACATCACCCAAACACTTTACATACTTAAAAATCATAAATGAAGGGTTAATTAATTGAAACCGGGGGTGCTACAAGAATTCCCATAAATCATATAAGGATTTTTAGAGAGAAGAATAAGGTGATTTAGAAGATTTTAGGGTTTTTTAAAGTGAATCTATATAATAATAACTAACACACACCATTAGTAAACATGGTTAGGAAAGTTTTGCATCAAAACATGCAAACATTTCTTGTAAAAAAATTATAGTTTATATGGTTTTCTCACATGGTTTCCCCAACTGTGTTCCTAACCATACATGAGCTTCTGAATAATTTTTTGTCAGGCATTATCTCATTAATTATGAGCCTAACTATGAGACTATATCTAATACTCCATAAACTCTAAATTTTAACATGGAATCCTCCAAAACTAAAAAGGTAATATACTATATATATTTGGGGCATCGAAATTCTCCCCACTATAGGACATTTCATCCCTAAAAAGTCATCTCGATCCCCTCCACATGAAAAACTCTAATCACTACTGTTGTATCTCAACCAATCTCTCCTAAGTATATTCTTAGATCATCCAACACTATCACAGCACCTGTACTAATAGAATACTCTATAATTTAATAATAGTCTCCCCATAATCCATATCCTAAATCATTTTCTCCACACAAGAAGCATAAGTATTCAAATAAACTATATCTCACCTCAAGACATGATTCGGGTTTGGTAAATACTTCTTCAATAGAGAAACATAGAAAATGTTATAAATCACTACATAATGTTGTGGTAATACCAACTAATAAGTCACTTCACTTATACACTTGATGATTTCATAATTTCCCACATGTTGTGAAAAAAACTTTCATTACTTATCAAGAAAATGATTACCCAATATAGGCATCGCTTTTGAAAACACACAATCCCCATCCTCAAATATCAAAGGCCATAGCCAATAATCAGCATAATACTTTTTCCAACTCTAGGATGAAATCATATTATTTTGAATTAATGTAACATGATTCATTTTCTCTTGTAATAAACTAGGTCCTAAAATAGTCCCTTTACTGATTTCATACCAAAAAAATGTAACTGACGTGGTTGACCATATAATGCTTCGAACAATGTCATATAGATTAATGATTAAAAATCATTATTATAAAAAAATACCAACATAAAAATATGGTATTCCCATGATATTATAAAAATAAATCATGCATATTAAAATAGTATCCTCTAAATTTTGAATAACACACTATATTTGGCCATTAATTTAAGGATGAAATAGTATAGACCTCTTCAAGGAAGTATAACTGTATAATATCAAAACCACCCCCAAGGTCCTTTTCTAATCAAAGCATTAAGAATAAACCCAAGGTAAATTTCATTTCATTTCAAAATAATCAACAAGTCAACTCATGTGTCATCATTTTTCTCACCAATAAATTCACATAGTCAAAGTTATTTACTAAACCACTTACCAATTAACATTATCAAGTACATTTCATAAAAATCACTAACAATTTATGATTCCATTTCCTTATTACCATATCATTGAAATTTACCATTTATATGTCAAACCCATTTCACACATTAAAACTCATCATTTCAAATATGGGATCAAATATAATTTAACTTTAAACTTTTAAGACCATAACCCATCAATTCAAAATTCCCTTATCATTCACTTTTCCTTTTATCTCAAACAATAATTAAAGCTCTATTTATGATCATCGATGACTGTGAAATTCTATTTCAAAACTATCAATCAAAACATTAGTTTCCTTTTAACCATTAAAACACAATTTACTAATCCATGCAACCAATGAGGTCCCCCAACCTCATTTCCAATTTAAAGAGTCCATATGAATTTATAATTTTTCATATTCGTGGTCAATTTCTAAAATAATGGAATTTACATAGAATCACTCTATTTATTAAGTTCAACACATTTTAATTAGGGTATCTAACTAAGTAGGTGAACATTTAAATCATTTAATTAAAATTAATTCAATGCATGGTAAGTTCGGATTGGCCGCAAAATGCTTCACTTGAAAATAGAAGTTAGATTATGGGTTAAATTTAGGGACCATGTGCCTTAGCCTTAGCCTTATAGGAGAACACATTTCCAGTATTAAGATTCAGTTTGTCCTAAAATGGTTGAAAATGAGAGACCATAAAAAATCCATGGAAATAAGGAATATCATATAAAAGTAGAAATAAATCACTTGAAAATGAGATAAACAATGAAAAAGAGAATACTAAGTAATAGCCTTACCTCTATCTCTCTAACACATCCAGTAGAAGGTGAAATGGACAATGGATGAAGGAGATCCACCATGGGAAGAGGGAGATTATGAGGAGGGAGTGTATAAGGATACTAAGTTGAAATGGGGAAGAAAAAGAGAGGATTTTGGTTACAATATCATAAAAGGAAAAAAGGTAAATTTCCACTTTTAAAGGTACTCACACTTTATCTGCACTATTTTCCAAACTGTGCACCAACCATGTAGTCAGAACTATCATAAAACACCCCATATTTCATAGTTTTTCTGAAAACATGTGCTAAATCCTAGATCCAAGACACCTCACTTGGTTTCCTCTAAAATATTCATGGTTTCTCCTAAACTATGTGCTAATTATACTAGATAGTCATGTACTATAAAAAATAAACTAAAAAATGATCCATACTCTATGTAATCCATGATTTATCCTAAACTTTTCACACCAAACCATGTGACTTGAATAGATACCTTTAAAATCTTTCAAAAATAAACATGTAACTCATGAGACTTATCTGAGGACCCGAGGAACTTCTAAAGCCTTAAAACACATCCAAAAATATCCCATTAGAACATTATAATTCTAAGATTCTCATCTAAAACCTGGTTCTTGATACAAATTTTCATCCAAACTCAAAAATTCAAAAAACCCCAGAATTTTTTAACTTAGAAAGGTATGTGGTTTTGAAACTTCCCCACCTTAATATTTTTCATCCCTAAGAAGTATCATAAACCATTAAACAACAAGAGACAATTCTTTCTTATCATTCTATATGCTATTAATTAATTAATTTCTTTATCATTTTTATCTTATACTTATTTAGTTAAAATTCATAGAGATAATGCTTGAAGATGAAAAATAAATGGTTTGATGTGCAAGAATAAACCACAACTCAATCTGATACATAGTGTTCCAAGTATGAATCAAAGTTTAGTTTAAAATTCACACTTTATGTTAATTAATTTATTTATTTATATTATTACTAACATAAGAATTTTTTTCTTATACGGGTGAATTTTTTTCTTGAACAGGGGTTAGGATCAAAAGACAAAGGAACACTGTTGTTTTTTAATGTACGTAATAATATTTATTATGTAATTATATAAAATAATGTTTGAAATTTCCATAATATATTTTTTTTCTTGTATTTTTGTTGTAAATTTTATTTCATTTAAATTTTGATTTGGTACTTTATTTTTTAGTTTTGTGGTGTTTTTTGTACTATGGTGTGTTGTTACAGCACACTGCACTAGTGTTGTAGTGTGTTGTTGCAACATGAACCTTTATCATCACTTCTATAAGCGCAGATAAAGGATTCCATTATCAATGATTTTTGAAGCATTGATAAAAGACTAGGGCTTTTAATCTCACTTTGGTAGTCATCACTTCTCTAGCACTGATAAATTTCATTTTTAGCATTGTTAAATGCCTATTTTGTAGTAATTTCACCAAGAGAAGCATTTGAATTTTCTTTGGATTAATGGGATAAGCCTCTATTTCCTTTTAGAGGAGAAAATATCTATTTAGGGCCATTTTGGGGGGAAATGCAGGGTCAAATCTTCATCCTAGCTTAGATAAACAATTTAAGGATCTAGTTTTTAAACCATGCATGGTTAGATGCACGGTTAGGAAAATCGTGTGCTAATTATGTGACATCCACTACCTCAAGGGGGGTCTCACACGGTTATACAAACCATGCGCTAGCCATGTAGAATACCATTATTACATGTTGCACAGTTTTTCCTAGGTGGTCGCATGGTTTGTAAAAATGGCGTGCCTTATTCTTAACCCATGTATCATTATACATGGTTTCCTTCAAGTGTTACACAATTTCCACAAACCATACTCAAATCATGCACCCTTAAAAAATCCCAAAACTATTTCAAATTTCTTTTAAATCCTCCCAAACTTCACCCAAACACTTTCCATACTTAAAAAGAATAAATTAAGGTTTAACTACCTAAAATTAGGGGTTCTAAATTCTCCCCACCATTGACCTTTCCATCCTCAAAAAGTAGAAAACCATCATTTTCCCAAAAGAGTTCGGGTCATTGCTCGATCATCTACTTCTTGCATTCCCAAGTCTCTTCAAGAATCTAACCATGTTTCCACAAAAACCACACTAGACTGATACTTTTTACACACAATAATTTCTCTTACCTATCCACAACCCACACTAATATATAACCCAATAAAGCATCCAGCTCTAGTTAAATGTGATCTCATCGAATCACATGGTCAGGATCATGCTAATACTTCTTTAACTAAGATATATGAAACACGTTATGCACCACACTGAAATTTGTTATATATGAATTTCATTAAGGTGGAAGTGAAATTGGTTTTCCTACCTTTAGCAATATGGGGTGCTTATAAAAGGATATATTGGGCCATTTGTATAATGTGCGAAAATTGAATTATTAACGTGCACTGAGAGATCTGACATTTTTTAGGTATTGAGTTTCCAATATTCCACCTCACCAACCCATTAAAGTATCTAAAAAGGGCCTATGTATCGAGGATATAAATTTTCCTATTTTCCAAAATGTCAATGTCTAAGCCTTGGAGAGATCTTTAGAAACACATGATTACTCACTGTGAATGAAAAAGGTCATTGATAATGATTCGCATGTGGTTTCTAATGACTCTGAGCCATCTCCATATGTTTTTTAATCAACTAAATCTTATCTATTGTTTCTTGGACAAGGCTCATCCCAACTAGTGAAGTCTCACTTGTTTCCACCCAAAAAAGTGTAGAATGATAAGGATGCCCATATAATTCTTCAAAAAGATCCATATGTATTGAGCCTTGATAATTTTTTATATAAGAGAAATCTACCAACGGTGCATGCTCTTCCCATGAGCCACCAAAATCCATTACGCAAGCTTGTAACAATTCTTTCAATGTTTGTATCTTCTGCATGGAATGTATGTCCATATAAGGATGATATTCCATACTCATAGTCAGTTGAATCTTAAGGTATTTTTGTAATGAATTCCAGAAACAAGATTTAAACCTTGGATCTCTTCCAAATACGATTGAAACTGGTATGCCATGTCTCTTTACCACTTCTCGAATATAGATTTTTGAAAATTCCTCCACCGTATGAGATTCATGGATAGGTATTAAATGAGCTAACTTTTTTAGTATATCCACTATCACCCATATGGAATTGTGTTTCTAAACCATTCTTGGGAGACCTGTTACAAAATCCATAGCTATTTTCTCCCATTTCCAAATTGGGATAGGTAAAGATTGTAACATATATGCTGGTCTTTGATGCTCTACCTTAACTTACTGAAAAGTTAAGCATCTCAAAACAAATTTATCTACAATTAATTTTCATACCAACCCACAAAAATTGTGCTTTCAACACCTTATACATATTATATATTCTAGGATGAACAGACCATCTTGAATGGTGGTAAGCATAAAAAAGTTGTTCCTCACAAGCCATGGGTACGACCATCTGATTTCTAAACCATAACACTGAACTCTCATCTAGCTTCCATCCCTCAATGGTCTCCCTACCATTGAGTTTTGACCTCATCACCACACATTATACATAAATTTTTTGTTCCTATTTGACCATATTTACTAAATCAGGAACAAATGAAAATGGAAATAAGGTCACAACTTCACCTCAGTCTTCGCATTCTAAGTGCATGTAGGTTGGGACTGACATTAACCACAACTCATCTGAATCTTCTTTTTCCAACTGAGCATATGCCTTTCTGCTTAATACATCTACCACTAAATTTCCTTTTCTAGGTGTATACATCAAGTCAAAGTCAAACATTTGGTGATACTACATCCATTTTCTTTTTTTTGAAATTCAATACCCAATGTGAGAAAATATGTTTCAAGTTCTTATGATCCATGAATACAATAAATTTATCACCAAAGAGGTAATAACACCAAATCTTCAAAGTATAGACTATGGTAGCTTACTCCAAATCGTTTTTTTGGTAGTTATTCTCATGCACTCATAAATTCCTTGATCCATAAGCAACAACACGATCTCCTTGCATGAGAACACATCCCAACCCAAATCTTAAAGCATCACAATACACCACATACCCCTATTCTGATTCTATAAATATCAATATTGGTGCTGATGTAAGGTGAACTTTAATCACTTGAAAAGATTTATGGAATTCCTCATCCCATTGGAATGGAATATTATTATTTTTCAAAGATATCATGGGTGAATATAGTCATGAAAAAAGCATTAGTAATAACCATCTAGACTAAGGAAACTCCGTATCTCAAAGTAATTCTTTGGGGGTTCCTAAGATATAAGAGCTTCTATAATTTCTAAATCCATAGAAACACCTATTTCAGAAATTACATAGAAAAGAAAACATAGCTATTATATCCAAAAATTAAAATTTGATGGTTTGGAATACAATTTTTGATCTATTAATATTATCAACACTATTGTTAAGTGTTTCTCATGCACAAACCTTATCCTTGAATACACCAATATGTTATCCACAAACACCACCATAAAATAATCCATATACATCATAAATATATGATTCATCAATTCCATAAAGACTATTGGTGCATTCATAAGAACAAAATGAATTACAACATATTCATAATGGCCATATCTCCTTTTGAAAGTTGTCTTTGAAATATCCTCCTTCCAAACTCACAATTGGTGATATACTGATCGAAATTCAATCTTATATAACCATTGATATCCCATAAATTGATCAAATATATCATTAATTCAATGAAGTGGATACTGATTCTTTATTATAACTTGGTTTAGCTTATGATAATCCATGCACAACCTTAAAGTTCCATATGCCTTCTTGACAAACAAGACTGGTAAAGCCCAAGGAGATATTCTAGAATGAATGAAACTTTTTATTTACATTTCCTATAACTACACTTTCAAATCCATTAATTATATTGGTTCTATTCATTAATATTGAAGTAAAATGGGATTGGTCCCTAGAATAAGATCAATCATAAACTCTACTTCTCTCACAGGTGGAAACCCAGAGAACTTTTCAAGAAACACATATTTGAATTGATCAACCACTACTAGAAAAAATTTACTCTTGATCTCATCCATCGATGCCAAATTCAACACTACCAACGAGTATGAGATAGTTCTAACTTATAGTTCCAACAAGACTATTATGCCTACTTTTACATTATGATCTCCATGAAAGAAATGTCTGATATCATCTTCAGTTTTAAAATTGACCTCTCTAGTATAACAGGAAATGTGATTCCTGTATGTTTTTAACCAATCTATACCCAGGATTATATCATAGAAATCCATCTCAAGCACAAAGAAGTATTATTTCATCTTATCTCCATAAACAGTTATAGAAAATGCTCTACACAAAAAATATTAACATTCTCTTTGACCAAGAGTAGTTTGAAGTTTTATTACAGAAGGAATTGTCTCAACTTTTAATCCCTAAAAATAAACAGCATGAGAAGTAATAAAGGAATGGGATGCACCCTTATCAAACAAATCTTTCATAAGGGTATAATTCAAAATAATCATAACTCACAATATATATGGTCTAGAATGATCATTCATAATAACCTACTTAACTCAATATAATTTCTTGATCGTTGAAATTTGGTCTTTGTTGCCCTATTGAGATTTCCCTTAGTGAGGATTCATGGTTTTCCTAGAATCACCATGGATAGCTCTATTTTTCTGATGAGTATTGTTCTTTTTCCATCAACCTATAAAATTATACGATGCCTGCAACACCTGAGAAGTGTCATAAACACCTGACCTTAGATCACTGCGACAATAGGGCTGAAGATTCCCTATATGATTATAGTTGTAGAATGCTCTAGGTTGTTTTGTACACTCTCTCTTTATGTGGTCAATTGAACCATAATGGAAATATACTACTTTTTTCTTCTGTTGTGGAGGAAGGTTTACTGATCCAACTATCTGATTTTGATTCATGTTCCCACCTTGGAAATAGGTTTCCATATTCTACTTTCTCCTAGCATTAGATTTCACACCATTTCCCATGGGTATCAACATGATTATTCCTCCCATAGCTCCATATATGTCCCTTTTAGCCACCATCTCTCTATTTAACATTTCTGTATAATCCTTAATATAAAGAACAAAAAATTTTGAGTTAATCTTCAGCATCATTCCTGATTCAAATATGTGTGCCTTTAAGGATGTACCATCAACAAATTTGGGTGAAAACACACTAAATTCATGAAATTATATAAATACTCCATGAAAAAAAATATTTTTTTTCACCAAGATAAATAATTTTGTTGTTCTTTGAATTTTGAATAAGTGAGGATAGAATTATTTGTTAAAAATTTCCTGAAAATACTCCCATGCAAGGCCTTGGTCTAATTTATCCTTCACGGCTAAATCCCACCATTGGAATGAAAGATCCTCCGATATATATGTTTTCATATTGAATTTCAACTCTGCTAGTGTTCCAATGAAATTGAAGAAATTATTCATCCTAATTAGCCACACCTCTTCCTTTTCTGTTTTCAAATCACCCTGAAAGATGGGTGGATTATTCTTCTAAAACTACATAGAATGATCCACTTATCTTGGCTCATACCCCATGTTCCCTCTATCCACAGCCTGAAATGATTGTAAAAAACTCTAAACTAGTTGTGGGTTCACCTGTGGATCAGTTGTAACTACATTATTAGTATCTTCTTTCGATTGGTTTCTACAACGCCTATTGGGTTCCATTTTCTAGAAACACAAAAAAAGCCATAAGTCTCTCTCTCTAGCAACTGAAGTCTTGAAAATTTCAAATTCTATCACATCTCAACTATCAAATAGTTCTTTCTAAAAATTCAATATTTTACACATTCAACCATTTTTTAAAAAAATCTACTTGATTTTGAAAATCACACCATTTTCAAAATACCACAATCATGTTCTATTTCAAAATCTAACATTTGAAAAAGAATTATCATTTTTTAAAAATTAACACTTTTGTACCAAATCATATATCATTACTCAAAATGAAATATGCACTCCTCAGGGGAATTCATATATATAATGCATGTCATTCTCTTCTCATTAGATAAAACCATGATAATGAGATTCCAAATTCTATAATTGTATCCAAAAACCTTATCTACCCAACTTCCTGGTAACTTGAATCTCAGAATAAAAAAGGTTAGTTGCATCTTTTTATTCTCTACATTTCAAGTCTCGAAAATCCTACTCCTTTTTACCAACCCAACACAAAGAATAGACCAGAATGAATTATCAACTCCAAGATAGATAACCAATACCAATTCAAATACCACTTATTCAAAAAAGATATTTGGAAGGACCAAACTAATACCACTTCTAACATCCCACCCCTCCTCATTAGCTTGATTTGAGTCAGAATCGATACTTGGCCTTAATATACATCCACAAGATTCTAAAGGCTGGCAATAAATTTCAAGGGCTTCATTAACAGTTGGGGGACTATTTTCCATTTGAAAATAAAACAACCAACAAAACATATCATAACCAAATAAACCATTACATGATTCATGATATCAATGAAATACAAATAAAAGAAACCATTGATATTAAAATCAAACTAAAACCAAGTACCATAGTAGAAGACTGAAATATCAAAGTACGGAGTGGAATACTACAAAACCAACAAAACTCAATGAAAACCATAATTCCAAAGCTCCAACGTGCTCCAATATCCTCTCCACAAAATAGCCCAAGTATCACTAAGCATGGTAGTAGAAGTGTGATACTTTACCTTTTCCCATATCCTGCTAAACAACATCTATAAAAGCATTAAAGTTCCAAAGAAGGGGTGAGTAATGAAACTCAGTAGGCTTTCCCCAAATGACTTCCCTACTCATACCACTATAATAGAACATGTTAACACATTTATATAAAATGGGTTATATAAAAAAAATTAAAATATTTTATATCACAATATAAATAAGTTCTATGTAAAATGGTTTTCAAAAAACAATATCAAGTTTCAAGGAAATAAATAAAACAATGATATAAAACCATTTCATAAACTCCATTTTGGCATAATAAATTCCATTCCACATATTCACACATCCAACCATGCATTAAACCTGGACCTCCCTATACTCATGAGTGGTGAGTCATCCTTTTTCTAAGTCTTCACTTAGTAAATCATTTTGAAGGGGATACTTCACTCTCATATATGTCCCAAAATTTTTATGGGGGTACTTCACACCCTTATTTATCCCAATGCATATGAATACATTCCACGCAACCATGAAAAACCCATGCCAAACCCAATTGTGTCAAACCCATTTCAAAAAAACAGAATTTTTATTGAAAACCATTCCATAAAACCTTTTTTATAAATAGAACCAAACAGTCTCTTTTAAAATCATCATTTTAAAATCAAATCATTTTGCACTATAATCCCATAATTTCCACAAAAAACTACAAACCATCACTAAAGAGGGTTTCTACCATGATTTTCACACCAATTTCACAAAAAAAATCAAGTAAAACAACCAATTTAAATCAATCCTTCAAGTTTTAAATATAAAAGTTTAGAGTGAAGTCATCTACCTTAGAAAACTTGTTGAAAATAGAAAAAGACATGAAAATGTTCACGGAACTAGGCTGAATCCCCAAAAACTCACCTTAGATCTCTCCCCCTAATATCAAATAATCCAAAATATACTCATATTTGGCATAAACTACCTTATATATACAGTGAAGATATATAAAACTGAGAGATAGGGAGAATTAGATCAAAGGAAAATTGAGAAAAACTACCAAGAATAATGACTTACTATGAGAATCTGGTTTCAACACACCAACATAAGACTTAATATAACCTATGGATTGATAGGAGAAGCCTCTACCACCTTTTGGATTATAAAATATAGATTTAGGTCCATTTTGGGGGAAAAATTAGTGGCCAAATCTTAATCCTAACTTAGATCCACAATTTAATGATCTAGAATTTAAACCGTACATGGTTAGCTGCACGGTTAGGAAACCCATGGGCTAGTTACTACCTCAAGGGGGACCTCTCATGATTTGATCACATATTTAGAAAAATGATGAAATATCTCAGAAAAATCTCATTGTCCCATGTTGCATGATTTCTCCTAGGCAGTCGCACAGTTTGGACAAACTATGTGCCTTTCTATGTGCTTTCTCCTTAGCCCCTGTCTCATTTTTCATGGTTTCTTACAAGTTTTGTATGGTTTCCACAAACCATGCTCAACCTATTCACCCTTAGAAAATCCCCAAAACATTTTAAAATTCTTACAAAACCTCCCAAACTTCACCCAAACACTTTTCATACTTAAAAATCATAAATGAAGGGTTAATTGATTGAAACTGGGGGTTCTACAAGAATTCCCATAAAATCATATAAGGAGTTTTAGAGAGAATAATAAGGTAATTTAGAGGATTTTTGGGTTTTTTAAAGTGAATCTATATAATAATAACTAAAACATGCAATTATTAAACACGGTTAGGAAAGTTTTTCATCAAACCGTGCCAACCTTTCTTGTAAAAAATTATATTTTATATGGTTTTATCACATGGTTTCCCCAACTATGTGCCTAACCACACATGAGCTTTTGAATAATTTTTTACCATATACTATTTGATTAATTATGATCCTAACTATGAGGCTCTATCTAATACTCTATAAAATCTAAATTTTAACATGGAATCCTCCAAAAATCAAAAGGTAATATACTATATATATTTGGGGCATCGCAATTCTCCCCACTATTGAACATTTCATCCCTAAAAAGTCATTTGGATACCTTCCCCATGAACAACTCTGATCACTACTATTTTATCTCAAAATATCTCTCCTAAGTCTCTTCCTAGATCATTCAGCACTATCACAGCACCTATACTAATAGAATACTATATAATTTAATAATATTCTCCCCATAATCCATATCCTAAATAATTTTCTCCAAACAAGAAGCATAATTCTTTAAATAAACTATATCTCACCTCAAGACATGATTTGGGTTTGGTAAATACTTCTTAAACTGAGAAACATAGAAAATGTTATAAATCGCTACATAATGTTATAGTAATACCAACTGATAAGTCACTTAACTTATATACTCAATGATTTCAGAATTTCTCACATGTTATAAACAAAACTTTCATTACTTATCAAGAAAATGATTACCCAATATAGGAATTGATTTTGAAAACACACAATCCTTAACCTCAAATTCAAAGGTCATAGCCAACAATCAGCATAATAATTTTTCCAACTCTATGATGAAATCATATTTTTTGAATCAATATAATCTGATTCATTCTCTCTTACCATAAACTAAGTCCTAAAATAGTCCTTTCACTGATTTCATCCCAACAAAATTGTAACTGACACAGTTGACCATATAATGCTTCAAACAATGTCATATAGATTGGTGATTAAAAATCATTATTATAAAAAAATACCAACATAAAAATATGGTATTCCCATGATATTATAAAATCAATCATTCAAATTCAAATCATATCCTCTAAATTTTGAATAACACACTCTATTTGGCCATTAATTTGAGGATGAAACAGTATAGTCATCTTTAATTACATCCTTATAGAATTCTAATGTACCTTAAAGAATCTAAACATATACTAGGTAACTCTATATGAAATGATATAATTTCAAACTCCATGGATCCTAATGATCTCACTCACATAAAGATTACCAAGACCATCCACCAAAAAAAATCTCATATAGACAAGGAATTCACTAACTTTGTGCATTGATCTACAACTACTAAAACACCAATGTGTTTATGTGGTAATTTTAGAAATACTATTACAAAATTCATGGAAATATTTAATCATTTATATGTTATAATGGGTAAAGTCTATAATAACCCTATCGATCATTGGTGCTCCACCTTCACCCATTGGAAAGTAAAATAATGAGAAACAAATTTATCATATCCTTTCATCCTTGACCAAAAAAATCGATGTCTAATATCATAAAACATCTTGGTACCTTCAATAATTACTTCCCAACCTGAATGGTGAAAGGATTTTAGAACATATCTCTTGGGATCTATAGGAACAACCATTCATCCCCTAAAGTACATAACTAAATTTGTTGTAATCGATCATCCCTTGATGGTCTCCCCATCATTTAAGGAATCTCACATTCTTTTGTAGTCCCTATTACATACCTACTTTACTTTTACCTACTTTAATAACACGGATGTCACTCATAAGCTATAGATAACCACTCCAACCACCACATTTTTCACCTATAGTTGAAAATTTTAATGTACCAACATCCTAAACCACTATTTAGTGCCCGAACCAATGGTCACTACTTTACCTTAAGAGCACCTCCCTGTACACCATAGACTACCAACTAGTATTGAGAATCTAGGGTGGTATGGTGGGGAGACTATACCCCCTTTATCAAATTGTAAACAACAACAGAAATAATAAGAAATTAGATACACAATCCAAACAAATAAGCAGCAAAACAAATACCCAGAAAAACACAAAAAAACTAACCAAAATAAACCATGATATAACAAATGAACTATATACTACATGTCATGGAGTCATCATCAATATTAGGTAATATATACATAAAAACCTAAAAGAAAAAAAAGACAAAACTAGAAAGAACCATGAAAATGGTCTTAGGTTATAGTATTGTCCTAACCTCCCATTCTTTTTCCTAGTAAGAAAATCATCAATCATTAGGCCTCAACCAAGATCAGGCCTATAATAAAGTAGAATCTTCTCAGGTACCTAATTTTCATGGTATCCCAAGCATGGTGTGGGTATAATTTAGTAGACTACCACCAACAGAATCCCCATATATAACCAATCTAATAAAATAAGTGTGTGTTAGGTTATAAAAATAAACAAATTAAACAATTTATCAACTTAATTTAATTGTAGTAAAAATCAACAATGCACGGGATTCATGGTGTCACCTGAGATTAATATATACCATTGAATATCCTTAGTTCAATGACCCTAATCAACCGTTCATGCTTCAGATAGTGTTGGGGTGTCTTTGAGAACATCGTGTGGACCATGCCAACCATAACATCTTGCCCCCCATTTTGGGTGTTTTTCATATAAGTATCAAGACCACCCCATAATTTTTTTCTTTAGAGTTCCACAACCTCCCTAAAGGGACTATTCACATCCTCCCCATAGGGAGTATTCATGACCTCCCTGTAGTTATTATTCATAAACTCCCCATAATGTTATATTTATTTATAAAGTATCACGATATCCACCATGGGTGTTTTCAATAATTGTAGTTAAAGACCTCTTCTAGGGCGTATACCTGTATAATATCAAAAACACCCCTGAGGTCCTTTTCTAATCAAAGCATCAAGACTAACCCCAAGGTAAATTTAATTTAATTTTAAAATAATCAATAATTCAAATCATGAATTATCATTTTATTCACAAATCAATTCACATATTCAAAGTTATTTACCAAACCGCTTACCAATTAACATTATCAAGTACATTTAATAAAAATCCCTAATAATTTATGATTCCATTTCCTTCTTACCATCTCATTAGAATTTACCATTTATATTTTAAACCCATTTCACACATTAACACTCACCATTTCAAATAATGGATCAAATATAATTTAACTTTAAACTTTTAAAACCATAACCCATCAATTCAAAATTCCCTTATCATTCACTTTTACTTTTATCTCAAACAATCATTAAAGATCTATTTACGATCATAGATGACTTTGAAATTCTATTTCACATCTATCAATCAAAACATTAGTTTACTTTTAACCATTAAAAACACAATTTACTAATACATGCAACCAATGAGGTTCCCCAACCTCATTTCCAATTTAAAGTGGCCATATGAATTTAAAATTTTTCATATTCACGGTCAATTTCTAAAATAAGGGCATTTACTTGGAAACACTCTCTTTATTAAGTTCATCACATTTTAATTAGGGTATCTAAATAAGTAGGTGCACATTTAAATCATTTAATTAAAATTAATTCAATCCATGGTAAGTTCAAAATGGTTGCACAATGCATCACTTGAAAATAGAATTTAGATTATGGGTTAAATTTAGGGACCACCTTCCATACCCTTATAGGAGAACACATGTCTGATATTAATATTTAGTTTGGCCTAAAATGGTTGAAAATGAGAGACCATAAAAAATCCATAGAAATAAGCAATATTATATAAAATTAGAAATAAATCACTTGATAATGAGATAGACAATGAAGGAGAGGATACTAAGTAATATCCTTACCTCTAGATCTCCAACACATCCAGTGGAAGGTGAAATGGACAAGGGATGGAGGAGATCTATCATGGGAAGAGAGAGATTAGGATGAGGGAGTGTATAAGGCTACTAGTTTGAAATGGGAGAAAAAAAGAGGGGATTTTGGTTACAATATCATAAAGGTAAAAAAGGTAAATTTCCACTTTTAAATGGATGCACAGTTTGGCTGCACTATTTTCCAAACTGTGCACCAACCATGTAGTAAAAACTATCATAAAACACCCCATATTTCATGGTTTTTCTGAAAACATGTTCCAAATCCCAGATCCAAGAAACCTCACTTTGTTTCTTTTAAAATATTCATGGTTTCCCCTAAACTTTTTTCTAACCATACTAGATATTCATGTACAATAAAAACTAAACTAAAAAATGATCCATACTCTGGGTGATGCATGGTTTCTCCTAAACTTTACACACCAAACCATGTGACTTGGATAGATACATTTGAAAACTTCCAAAAATCAACCTGTAACTCATGAGACTTATCTAAGGACCTGAGGAACTTCTCAGAACTTAAAACACATACAAAAATATCCTATTATAACATTATAATTCTAAGATTCTCATCTAAAACCTGGTTCTCAATACAAATTTTCCTCCAAACTCAAAAATTCAAAAACCCCTAGAATTTCCTAACTTAGAAAGGTATGGGGTTTTGAAACTTCCCCACCTTAATATTTTTCATCCCTAAGAAGTATCATCAACCATTAAACAATTAAACCCAACCTACACCGGTCACCAACCACAACCAACTCATTTTTTTCTACTCTGGTGTGCTGAATGAGCTTCTTCAGTATAAACTTAAGAACAAAGTGATCAAGTATATAAAACATAATACACCACTCAAAATCCTCACTGAAACCCCAATATGATACTCCTTGTCACTCTTCTATCCTAATATGTCACCCAATAACAAATTGATTCATTACCCATCCTATATTACTTCCAACTATATGGTTCTATTAAAAGGGAAAATTTTGATCCATGGTGCTCCTACATTTTTAACTAACTAATAAAACATAAACCCCACACTCAAAAACCTGATTTATGTGGTTTAAACCCCACCACATCCAAACAAACACAACATCCTTGTTCAAACCTTCTTTGTTCAAATCTCTTCAAAACACTCATCCATACCCACCAAAGCGTTATTACATCACCCAATCATGATGACTTAACTTCCAAAGAATACCAATACTTTTCAAGAATTCACACCATAGTTTGAACCTATATCCTAGTGTTATTCCACAACCAATTCCTCAACCATCCCAAAACCACCATTGTGATTTACCCCAAGCACTAACACACTACCAATCTAAATTCCACTAGAATAACTAACTTCTACCAAAAGTACAATACCAACACTCAGACTCTAAAAAACATTTCATATGAATTTCAAATCTAGAATTCTCCATAAAACTAGATAAATCCATATTCTTCTATACACTATTTCTACCAAACCTCATTTAAATTAGGGTCACACCCTCAACCGACTGAAGGTGTGCTTTCTACCTTATAGCGTCACTTATATTGCTCCTAAAGCACAACTTAACTGGATTCATTATCAAAATACACATGTAACTACTCCCAATAAATGTTCATTCATCAAGTTATCCCATAAAAAGGTTCAACCATAGATAAACCATTCCACCACACCTTGCCCATTCATGTTATTTTGATAATCCATGTCATCACGAGTTGTGAAAATCAGGGAAAATTTGAACCTTTTTATTCTCAGGAGTGTTCAGGGAAAAATAGTAAATTATTTTGTAATATAATCTCAGATAATTTTTTTAACCACTATGATCTTATCGGAATAGGATGTTTACCCTAGGATAATAGTTTGGTGGAAATTTGAGCAGTTTGAATTTTCACAAAATATTTAATATTTAATTAATTATATTCATGCATGTTCATTTAGTGATATCTTTTAAACTAAACATCAAATTGAGATTATATCTCTATGGTTAATTTTTTAATGGGTATTTTTTCCTAGGAAAGGTATAACCCTGCATTAGGTGCTGAGTTTGGGACAAGGACCCTTTTCTTTTCTTTTTATTTTTCTTGTTTCTTTCTTTATCATTTTTTATTTTTTTTATTATTTATTTTCTACCTTGGATTACCGTGTATTCCCCTATGGGATTCCCACTTTAGGGTATTTGGCTGTAGCGATGCAAAGCGGGATCGCGGCCTGCGGGCTTTGCGGGTATAGGGCGGATGTGGGGTAGGGTGGGCCTAAAAAATTTGACCATTTAGAGTGCGGGACAATGCGGGTTGAGCCCATGCGGGTGCGGGTTAATGCGGGTTGAGCCCGCGCGGGTGCGGGCTTGCCCGCGGGCTTGATTTAAAAAAATATATTATTTTTACAATATATTTTTCTTTAACATTTAATTTTTTTAATAAAAAATCATGGTTAAATGGTGACATATGATTTCTCACCGTAATGGTCATATTAATTCAGCATTTATTCACATGTTAATTTTAAATAGGTCTATATTTATTGTTTTAATATGATATTATATTATTTATATAGTAATTATTAAACATATTCACATGGTGTGTCAACCCATCTCTTAAAAAATGGAACTCATCTCCCCTGTGCATGGTTTCAATTCTATAAGAGTTATTATAATCATAATATTTCTTAGTTCGATTTAATTTTGTTATTATTTAATTTTATTTTGTTATTAATAGAATTGGATAGAACCTCGTGAAAACACTAATAACTTCCTCTAAAACTGGTCGTTACCTGGAGAGACTTCATTCATTCACAGGTTTAGTTGTTCACATCACCACACAACCAACATTATCATTCATCGCCCATCACCGATCACTCACCTACTTTTTATCACAATAATTCACCACCATAGCGACATTACCACATGCCACCATTAACCCACAAAAATATGTTCCATCACATCCTTTAAAACTCTAGTTATTGTTAATTCATACTTCTCCCCACAAATACCTTTAATAATGATAAAAAATATAGTATTTAAATGATTATAAATAGTATTTTTTTTAAATGTTGGTAAGCTCGTGGGAAACCCGTGGGCAACCCGTGGGTTTATGCGGGGTGGGGAGGGATTGAAATTTTTTGTTCACATTATATGTGGGATTTTGTGGACAAACCCGCGCGGGCTCAAACCCGTGTGGGCTTAGCCCGCCCCACCCTGGCCCACCCATTTTTCATTACTATTTGGCTAAGAGAGGGATATGGGGATTGAAGGGATAGGGAGAAGGAGGCACCACCCAAGGACCTCATCTGTAGGTAGATCGAGGTTTGGCGGGTGTATAGCATGTATTTGGTGAAAAACTTTAGAAGTTTCCACACATAGGTAGGCCCATTTTATGTTTTTCAATTTAAATCCAAGTATATTAGGTTTTTTCAAGTTTTAATGATATTTTTGGGTTTTCAAGGACCTTTTGGAGGTTGATCTAGTCATAATTAAAGAGAAATGGGTATTTTGGTCTATTTTGGGGGGTTTTGTCTAGGAAAACTCATGTACACAATGTGTGGTTCATAGAATACATGTTTTGTGTTATTACTATTTAGGGAAGATGAGTTTTTGGGACTAAATTCCATTTACTTGTGAGTACATGTTGTTTAGTGTGCTTCTAGGGGTGTGGTCGAGTTCTCAACATAACACCCCATGTGGGGGTACTGGGCATGTAGAGTACGCAACCAATCCCCATATGGGTTGAACATCATCCAGGTGTACATGCCTAGGTGGATTATAATTCAAAGTATAGGATTAGGCACCCCATGTGGGGTTACACATCATTAATAGGGTATTAAATGTTGTGTACTCAGGCATTTTACACACTGAGTGGACAGAGGTACACAGGTTGGTTCCCCATATAGGGTACACACTATGTAATGGGAGGCACACAATGTTTACTTTTGGAAATTATATATTGAGTGTGTAGTGTAAATGTATAGGGAGGACCTATTTAGGTACATGACAGGTACTCAAAGTACACATTGTGTACCTTTTCCTACCTTTGCTTATTTTTCTTATTTTTTCCCTGGAGTTAGAAATTGGACTTATGAGTAGTCCATTATAAAAATTTTCCCACATAGATCACAATGGTGGAATATTTTCAGTGTTTAGAGGCCATTTATATGGTTTTCGGACTGAGTGGGTTCAGTAGAAGGATTTATTTGAGGTTTGGATTTAGAATTTTTTTGTGGGTTAGGTTATGAGTTGTGAGTCTTGAGTGAGGGTTGTGAGATTATTAGTTGTAATGGATTGTGGATTTCAGGATAGTTTTTTTGTGGTTATTTTGAATGGATCTTAGAAGTTAGGATTGATTATTATCCCAAAGGAGATCTTGGTTTATCTCTATGTGTTGGGACTGGTTGATCGAGGTTAGAGTAGTTGAGGTTTATCTTCTGTGTTTGAGGATCGGATATGTTGGAACCTTTGGGATATGTTGATGTTTTGGGATGGTATTTGTGGTTGAGTTCCTTTTTGATGTTGATATTGTTAAGACCAAGTTTTTTTTGTTTTTTTTGTTGTCAATATATCAATATATTTATTATATTGATGAAATAAAGTATATTTATAAGGTAATGTAAATATGGATTGAAGAAAAGTGTGTGTGTGTGTGTGTGTAAATTTGTTAATTAGATCCTGACTATCGACATTAGAATCAGATCTATCACATCGGAATGATTTAATATGATCCATCATACTGAGATGATGATAAAAATTCATAATCTACTGAAAATTTTATTGATTCTAGAATGAAAGTGGTGATCGTAATGAGGAAGTGTTTCAGAGTATGAGTAGACCTAATGTGAATCTGATAATGCTTTGTTTTTTTTATTTTATATATCATAAGTTATCTATAAAACTTTTGATGTTATCCTTATGAAGGAAAGGGGGAGTGTTGTAACTGAAAATCGTATTGAGGCTCGTCTTGAATGAAATAAGTTAATGGAAGTATAGGAAGTTACAATACTTCCCAATGTAAGTCAGATGATTATATTCCAATATTAATCATATTAAAATTCATGAGAAACTCATGACACAAGCATAAGTTTGTGAAAGAATAATGTTTTTGAAACTGAATCTTTACGGTATCAATCCATCGTTATGAGATTACTAAACACAGAATTGTTTGAAGGCTGAAAAGGTTTGGTCAGAACATGAAAATGAATATATTGGTTTTTAGTCAGAACAATAATCCACAATATATAAATCTTAAATGAAATAATTTGATTTCTAGAAGTTCATTTATATCATAATTAGAGAAGAAAATATCTTTTAGAAGAAAAGAATTCATTTCCGACACTAATCCATCGTATGTGGTATACTACCGAACCATCATAATGGATTCTAAAACCAATTCATATTGTTGGTATTCTTTGTATATAAAACTAAAAGTTTTTATCATAGGTAAATTTTTTAAGAAAGTTTGAATTGTATTTCAATTGTATTAATAAAACAATTAGTCCTGATTTTTTCTCTTACAAATGGGTTAAGAGAAATATAAAAAAAGTGTTGATTGTTTATCAAGAATAGATTCAGACTATTGTACTAGATGTGAAATTGATCCAATAAAAGAAGATAGAGAAAAATCAATCATACTAACACTAAAATAGTAATCATATGCAGGATCATTATTCTGAAGAATAGAAGAAAATGAGAAATACTTTGAAGATATTTTAGAATGGTTTTCAATGACTTATATTTAAGAGTTGATATGAATAATCTGCATGAGAATAATTTTAGTTTTTACAAGAGGTCATTGTAATGGTCCATATTCATTATTTCATGTCTTTTCATTGTAATGAATATTATTTTGGTTTTCATATATGATCATTTTTTATGGAGAAATGTAATGAATAATCTATTTCAAGTTTTCATCATAATGAAGAATCGGAATGCAGAATCATAATGAAGAATTGGACTAAAGAAATGTTTGTAAACTTGAAGAAGTATAAAGATTTGAGAAGTGACTAGAAGGATTATAAAGAGTTGAATAATTAAAATATGAAGAGTTAAATGAACAAGAAATTAGGGATTTAAAAATTTCATTGAGGTGGAATTGAAATTGTTTTTCCCACATTTAACATTTTTGGGTTCCTATAAAAGGATAGATCATTCCATTTGTAAAATGTGTGAAACTTTTATTGTTAACATGTTCCAAGATCTCTAACATTTGTTAGGTATTGGGTTTCCAACAAGAGTTTGTTTTTTAGTTTTAAATTGAGTAATTTACATTGAAAATATTCTATATGAGTGAGGTTTAATCCAATCATTGGATAAAGTTATAGGAAGACACTTCATTAGAGCAAGTCCATTAAAGTGAGCCCATCAGAGTAGCATCCATCAAAATAAGGTTCATTGAACCGAGTTCTATAAAACTAAGGAATTACAATGTGCCAATTGAGTTCCTACTCAATTAAGGAAGGAAGTTAATAAGGATAATTAGAATGAGGCCAATTTTATAGAGCCCATTGGAATAAGGGTACCAAACTGAGGAAGATCATACTGATCTTTGCTGAGAAGATTTATAGACTGATTTTCTGGAAGAAGTTTCAAGACCAATAAGTTCCTTATATAATTGTCGATGTTCTTAAATATTGTACATAGGTAAAGTTTGACTTGGATTAATTTTTTAGGAAGTGAATAATTTCTGAAGCAGATCAGAAAATAAGAATAAAAGTGAAGCTTATAACTATGGATACTTACTAGTTGTTGAAAAGGATTATCTTGATGGGGTGTATAACCAGCTATGGGAAGTGAATATTGAAAAGTATAATTGGGGGTATAACCAACTGTAGCAAGAAATTTTCTACTGGGATTACATAATTGTTCACTACTTGTTTCTTTTTAATCCAGAAATAAGATAGTGAAATAATCCAGGTTGGTGGGAATATCCAACAAGGAAAGGAGTATGACTTTTTAAAAAACCTTTTAAATATCATTTTTTGCCTTCTCTTTATATTTTTTTCATACAGAAGGTGTGGTTGAGAAGTTTTATTTGATTTGATTTTAACTTTAACAGGTTTCATAGTTTCAAAAAGTTTTACTAAAGAAGTTAAGAAAGTTTCTTAGAAAAGAAAAAAGAACAACTGATTCACCCCCCCCCCCCCCCCAGTGGTCTTGATCCTACCTGAGAACAACAATTGGTATCAAAATCAAATACTAGGTTCCGTATTAAGTATTCATCCCAAAGAATTTAAAATATAAATTCCTTGAATTATAAGGGGATTTCAGTTTTCAATGGAAAGAATTATCATATTTGGAAAGATTGAATGTTTCTATATCTTATGTATCATGGGTATGATGTTTTGGAAGCTACTATAGATGGATTTACTCCTCATATTGAGAATTATCCTCTTACTACTACTAATAAGAAAAATCTTGAGAATTGTGGAATAGAAAAAAAATTATTTACTCTCATCACTTACTAAAAGTGATTTTCTTATAGTAAAGGGAGTTTGAACTACCAAGGGTATCTGGTATAAGTTAAAAAATATTTATGAATTCAATAAAAAGTTGAAGAAGGAAAACTTACAACCTTGGAGGCTGAATTATGAATATATGAAAATGGGTGAGCATAAATTTATTGGTGACTTATTTATAAGGATGAATGATATTGTTATCACCATAAGATTATCGGTGAGAATCTATAAGACTCAACCATTATTGAAAAAATATTGATAATTAAACCTGATAATTTTAATTCCAAAGTTTCATCTTTTGAAGATAGAGATCCTTAAAATCTATCTTTGGATGATCTTTATAGTATTCTTTTTACTTATGAAATGACAAGAGAAAATGTTATGAAAAGTAAAGTAAATTATGATCAAGAAATGTTCATTAAATATTTCTTAAAAGCTAAAAACAAAGATAAATAAATTTAAAAAGAATCAAGTGATTCATAAGAAGAGGAAAAAAATAAACATTTCAATATAATTGTTTTCATTATTTATAAGAAATATAATAAGGGGAAATACAAAATTCAAACTCTCAAATGTTGTAATTGTGAAGGGAAAGGAACTTTTGCACAAAATTTTACTAAGAAGAAAGTTTAAGAGTATGAGTGAAAGGAATATGATGATAAATCTCAAAAAAAAGTGGAAGAAACTTAAAGAAGTATTTCCTTATGAAAAGAAGAAAAAAAAATTATCTGAGCAGAAGAAGGAAGGATGATTCTCCATCCAGTGATAAACATGATCATAAACTAAACTTTATCGTTTAAGTTAGAAATAGAATTAATTCTTCATAAAATGATGATTATGATGAAGATATTACTAAAATAGAGTGGATTCTCAAAGAAAAATTGGAAAAAGAAATTGATAGGAATACTCAACACTAGAAAGAAAGAAAGAAACCGAAGAAAGATGTTGAAATAATAACTTTTGAGAACAATGACTAGATAAAGAAAGAAGATACAAATCTCAATGTTATCATATATTAGAATAATAATATTTATGATCTTGAAATAAAACTAAAAATATATGAAGAAATATTAGTTATAAATGAAAACCTCAACATGAAATAATATACACTTATTAAAGAAAGTAAGTAGAACAAGTTGAAGATAGTTGAATCTGAAAAAGTGATAGATTTTTTGAAAATTTGGTTGGATGAGAAAGAATATAAGTTGTTAGAAACACAATAAATTATTATTAAAACAAAAATTGAGATAAGAAATATTAGAGAAAACTTCACCAGGTCAATTAATTTCAATGTAAAACTTCAGAAGAAGGTGGAAATAATGATTTAAAAAAGAAAGTTTTTGAGAAAAAATCTTTCACCAAGAAAGATAAGAGTTCTTCGTAGAAGTATCCACCTAAGAAATTTTTTTCACTATATGTGAATAAAAATAAACAAAAAAATTCTAAACAAGTTCACTATCATTATGAAAAATCAAGATTCAGAGGTCACTATTGGTGTTGTGGAGTTTTCAGACATGAAGCTTATTCATGCTAGCATAACATGTCTCTACCAAGAAATAGGTATTAATCAAGGGGGAGATGTGATAATAAAATAATATCAAATGTTCTTGAAAATCATGTGGAACCAAAAAAATTAAACATAGAAGATAAATAAAGTTCATTATATTAATAAAGTGTAGAAAATTAAACATGCTTTTTCTGAAAATAGTGAATGCTTAGTTTTTTGGAAAAAAAACAAGTAGAAATGGCTAGAAAATTAGAATAAATGCAAAAATAAACTGAAGAAAAGGGGAAGAAAAATTATTTTAAATATGTGAGAAAAGTTGATAAAAATAAATAAATATATTATAGTTTGAAAATTCAAAAAATATATAAGATATGTGAGAAATGAGGGATGTTACTAAAGGTTTCTTGAATATCCTACCGAAACAAGAGGAAGGCATAAAAGAGTTATTACAACCTCACTATAACAAAAAGGTTCCAAAATGGGAAAATAAATTAACAACCTTATCATATTATTCTACATATGAAGAGAAACTTGTTACAAAATCTGATAAGGATGAACATAAGAACTAAAATACATCCAATGAAACATCCAAGAAGAAGAAGAAAAATTCAAGGCTAAGAGAGGAATCTTAGTCCAAAAGATTCTTCTAATAAACAACTGAGGTTCCTCCTTATTCCAAAAAAAATTATATTTGTACTAACTTATAGATAATTGAAGGATTTGAAATAATAAAGTCGGTTATTGAGTCTCTTATTATTCTTATAAAATAAAGCAATGAGGTTACAAAATAAATTAATGAGTTTACAAAATGTGAGTTTTTTAAATTTTTTTGTATACACTTGAACTTTATGATATGTTTGTTGAGATGGGTGTAGATTACTTTTATCTTAAAAAAATATTTTCATAATTTCCCCAAGAAATGATAATTTTGAAAGAAACAAGAAAAGAGTATTACATGAAAGTTGTGCAATAGAAAACATTAAAAACCTTGATTATTCAATATTTTTTTATACATCGGGTTCACCCATGTATACTTAGAGTTTCTTAATTAAAGTCTCTTTGTTAAGAAACTCATGTGATACTTATGTTCTCCTAAATAAGAATTTCAATTTTTTAAGATGAAAAGTTTCAACCCTTGGAAATAAGATCATTTTTCAATAAGGGGGGAACTTTTCATGATTTACCCTTTGAATTTGATTATCAATAAGGGGTAAATAAGGGAAAAAGGTAGATATAATAAATAGGATGAGTAAGAAAATAATGGTTAGAATAAAAAGAAAACAACAAAGTGGTACTGTTTTGAAGTGGTTGAAGTGGATATTGAAAACAAACACGAAGGGGGGATTATTAGGCCCAAGTTTTATTTTGGTTTTATTTGTTATCAATATATCAATATGTTGATTATTTTAAATAAATAAAGTGGGTTGAGAAGGTAATGAAAATTCATATTGAATAAATTTGTGTGTGAATTTGTCAATCGGATCCAAACTATTAGTATGAGTATCAGATCCATCACATCGGCATGAGTCAATATAATCCATTTGATTGATATGTTGATAAAAATTCAGAAGCTATTGGAAATCATATTGAGTTTGGAATTAAAGTGGTTATCATAATGAGGAAATTTTTTGGAGTATGAATGGATCCAACATGAATATGAGGATTCTTTGTTGTTTCATATTTCATATATCATAAGTTATATGGAAAACTCATGATTATAGCCTTATGAAGGAAAGGGAAATTATTATATCTGTTAATCATATTGTGGCTCAGTTGGAATGAAGGAAGTTGATGGAAGTCTAGGAAGTTATAATACTTACCAATGTATGTCAGACGATGTTATGTCAATCTTAATTGTATTCAAAGTCATGAGGAAGTCATGAAACATGCATTATTTTTTGAAAGAATAAATTTTTTAAACTGAATCTTTCCAGTATCAGTCCATCGATATTAGATTACCATACATATAATTGTTTTAAGGTTGAGAAGGTTTGTTCGGAATGTGAAAAATGAAGATACTAGTTTTTAGTCAGACCATTAAGCCACAAGATATGAATATTCGATGAAATAAATAGAGTGATGGAAGTTAGTTAGTATTGTAATAAAAGAAGGAAATATATTTCTAAAGAAAATAATTCACTACTAACACCATTCCCTCAGACACGGTATTCTACCGAACCATCATAATGGATTCTGACACTGATTTATATTGTTGGTATTATTTGTATATCATACGTAGATTTTTTATCGGAGGAATAATGTTTGAGAAAGTTTGAATTTTATTTTAATTGGGTCAATAAAACAAGAATTCATACTTTTTTCTATTACAAATGGTTCAAGAGAAAATGAAAAAAAAGTATTGATTGTTTCTCAAAAAGAGGTGCAGACTATCAGACTAGATGTGACACTAGTCTAACAAAGGAAGACAGATACTGATCCATCATACTGACACCAATATGGTAATTAGAAGCAAGATTATCATTATGAATAATAGAAGAAAATTAGAAATACTTTGAACATATTTTAGAATGGTTTTCAATGTCTTTCATTTAATATTTGATACGAAGCATCTGTATGAGAATGCATTCAATGTTTACAAGAGGTCATCATAATGGGTCATCTATAGTATTACATGTGTTTTCATTATAATGATAATCATATAGCTTTAATATATGATCATTTGTTATGGTGAAATGTAATGAATAATATATTATAATCCTTCATCATAATGAAGAATCGGAATGGTGAATCTTAATGAAGAATCATACTAAAGAAATGTTGGTAAACTTTAAGAAGTATGAAGATTTGAGAAGCACCCAGAAGGATTATGAAGAGTCAAAGAAGTCAAAGATGAAGAATTAAATGAACTATAAATTTGTTATATATGAATTTCATTAAGGTGGAAGTGAAATTGTTTTTCCTACCTTTAGCAATATGGGGTGCTTATAAAAGGAGAGCTTGGGCCATTTGTAGAATGTTCGCAAATTTAATTGTTAACGTGCACTGAGAGACCTGACATTTTTTAGGTATTGAGTTTCTAATTAGAGTTTTTTTTAGGTTAAAGATGAGTAAGTTACATTATAATGAGTCTATATGAGTAAGGTTCAATCTGATCATTGGATCAAGTTCCAGGACGATGCTTCATTAGAGAAATTCCATCAGAGTGAGCCCATTGGAGCGACATCCATTGGAGCAAGGTTCATCAGACCAAGTTCCATCAGACTGATAAATTAAGAGCTGAAGATTGAGTTCCTACTCAAATAAAGAAGGAAGTGTAGAAGGATAATTGGATTGAGGCCAATTGGATAGATCCCATCAGACTGAGGGTATCGAACTGTAGAAGATCAAACTAACTTTTTCTAAGAAGATTTTTAGACTGAGTTTATAGAATAAGTTTCAAGACAAAAAGGTTCCTTATATAATTTTTTATGTTCTTGAAGATTTTACATAGGTAAATTTTGATTCATATTAATTTTGGAGGAAGTGAATACTTTCTTAAGTGTCTCATAAAATAATAATAAAAGTGAATCTTGTAATTGTGGATACTTACTAGTTTCTAAAAAAGAATATCTTGCTGAGGTGTGTAACCAATTATGGGAAGTGGAGGATAAAAAGGATAGTTGGGGTTATAACCAACTATAGTGGTAAAGTTTCTACTAGGATTCTATAATTGTTCACTACTTATTCCTTTTTACTCTAGAAAGAAGATAGTTAAAGAATCCATGTTTTTTGGACTATCTAACATGGAAAGTAGTAGGTCTTTTTACCAAACCTTGTAAATATTGTGTTTTTCATTCTACTTATATTTTTTACATACAAAAAATGAGTTTGAGAAGTTTTATTTGAGTGGATCATAACTTTAATAGGCTTCATAGGTTAAGAAAATTTTACTAAAAAAGTTAATAAAATTTCTTAGAAAATAAAAAGGAACCAATGATCCACTCCCCCCAGGGGTCTTGATCCTTATAGGAACAATAGTGATGAGTCTAAGGGACTCTTTAGGATTTTCTTGTGGACTGGTTACTAATCAAGTGATAAGTGGTTTCTGTAGTCAAAAGTTTTCAATGACAGTGTGTCATTTTTTGTCTTATGTTGAGGAGATCTTGTTGGGTCCTACTTTTGATTTATTTGTGAGGAACATTGTGAATTCCTTGGTTAGCATGATTTTCTTTTGGATTCCCCTTTTGGTGCTTGTTGATCAAGGATTAGTTTTAGGAAACTGAGTGTTGTTTGGGATGTTTCTGTACTGGGTGTGTCCTGTTATTTGGATGATCTAGAGGTACCCATCATAGGGTGTCCTTCTCTTATTGTGGAATTTTGTTCATTTGAGGATCTATTGATGAGCATTGACCAAGATCTTGGGTGTAGATTGGGAGTCCCTAGTTATATTTTACTTTGTGTTATGAACTTAGGAACCATGGGAGCCTAGAGTTTTGGTTTGGCCCTGAGGTGGGTCCTTGAGAGCTATGGTGGCTATTTGTTGGATGTTGAGATCCAGGCTGTTGATAGAGTCCATGTTCTTTGTTTATTGAGAGTTGATTGATGCTAATAGTTTTTCTATTTAGATAGTGGGGTCAAGGTTGGATCATCCCATGTTTGGATAGCCTTTAGCTGTGTCATTTAAGGTAGTTTTTTCTCAAGACTGTGGTTTGAGGAGGATACCCTTAGGATATTTTGGATTAGGATTTGGCCTTGAGTTTTGATCTGGTTCTCTCCTCTATTGGATGGATATGATTATATGAGCCTCTGGATAAAATGGTAGACCTGGATAATTTTATCCCCCATATAATTGAGTGTGTGCCCTAGATGGAGTGTCTTTGGGATTTTGAGGTGTCAAGGCACTCAAGGAGTGGGTTTTTTATACTGTGGATGTCGATTTTTCTTGGGGACATGTTTGTTGTATTCTTCAAGATTTATGTATATATCCCACATATTATTAGGTCTATAGTTGTTTCTTGATTTATTCTATAGAAATTTCAATACTGGTAGTTTATCTGGTTAAACTACAACAAAATGGGCCTTTAACAGTGCTAAAAATGGCCTTTATCGATGCTAGAGAAGCACTGACTACTAAAGTGAGGTTAAAATCTCTAGTCTTTTATCAATACTAAAAAAATGATAATAAAGGGGTATTTTTTTAGAACTTTTAAAACACTGATAAAGTAAAACACTTATCATTGATTTTATTTATCGCTAATAAAGGGTACCTTTATCTGTGTTTTTAAAATCACTAATAAAGGACCCATTTATCAGCACTTTTAAAAGTGATGATAAAGGGGTATACTGCAATGTGCTATAACAGCACACCGTAGCACCAGAAGCACCACCAGATATCAAAAAAATCAATTATCATTATATAATTTAAATGAAATAAAATTTATAATACAAATACAAGAAAGAAAAAACTATATTATATACATTTCAAACATTGGTTTATACAATTACATAAGTACAAATTATTACATGCATTAAAAAAATAAATGTTCCTTTTTCTTTTTATTGTGACCCTGAATCATGCTATTTTTGAACAAACCACCCCTACTGGAGCAAAAGAATGTATCTGTATAAGAAAAAAATATTATGTTATTGATAATATAAAGAAATAAATTAACAGTAAATGTTAATTTTAAACTAAACTTTTATTCATACCAGGAACACAGTGTATCATTTTGATTTGTGGTTTATTCTTACACATCACAACATTTATTGTTCATATTCAAGCATTATCTATGCGAAAATTAATTAAATAATTATAAGATAAATCCATGTGGTCATATCCTTGTGGTTTGGTCCTATAGTGGTGTTTGGGAGGTCTCCATTTCGAGCCTCCCCATGCACATTTAAGTAAGTTTTCATTTTTTATTCCCCCTCCCATGACCAATTTAATATAAATAATTATAAGATAAAAATAATAAGGAAATTAATTAATTAATAGAAAATAGAATGTAGATAAAACAATCTAGGCTCGTTTTCTTGGTTTTGGTGATGTGTTGTGTTTTTTAAAATAAAATAACACTTATATATTGAAAAGAAACATTTGGATTCAAACTGGTCACACCATGCATCATATTGAGGTGTGGATAATTCCTACACATCTCAAATGACTTATGGATCATTTTCCTAAAGTATAAAAATAATATGAATGTGTTTACTCAGTTTTGAGTGTTTCATTTGTCTTTTTTACTAAAATGTTATTTTAAACTGGAAACATGCACTTTGACTCATACCGATAACATCATGTATTGGACTGACATGATAATTATTCCTACATGTCAAAAATGACTTATGAATCTTTATACTAATTTATCAAGAAAATCATAGGGTGTTTTCTCAGTTTTCAATGAGTGAAAATTTTTGAACTAAAATGTCAATTTTAAAATGATAACAAACATATTGATTCATACTGGGAGAATATTGTATCATATTTAGGTGAGAATAATTTCTACATATAAAAAATGACTTATGGATCGTTTTCCTAAAGTATTAAAACAATAAAAATTCATTTTATCAGTTTTGAGTAAGTCATTTGTCGTTTTTACTAAAATTGATGTCAATTTTAAATAAAAAGATGCACTTTGTGTCATAATAGTGAAATTTTGTGTCTTATTGAAATATGGATGATTCCTATATATCGAAAATGACTTTTGGATCATTTTCCTAAACTATCAAAACAATATTAATTTTTTTTCTTGGTTTTGAGTATGTCGCTCATATTTTTTACTAAAATGTCATTTTAAACTAGAAACACACACTTTGATTCATACCGGTAACATCATGTGTCAGTTTGATGTGATAATAATTCATACAAATCACAAATGACATGTGAATATTTTTACTAAATCAAGAAAATCTGGGCGTATTTTCTCGGTTTTCAGTGAGTGACACTTTTTGAACTAAAATTTCAATTTTAAATTGATAACTGACACATTGAGTCATGTCGGGCACATCGTGTATTAGATTGAGGTTCGGTTGATTCCTACATGTCAAAAATGACTTATGTATTGTCTTCCTAAATTATAAAAACAATCTGAATGTATTTTCTTGGTTTTGATTAGGTTGGTTGTCTTTAATAAAATTGATGTCAATTTTAAATAAAAATATGTAATTGGAGTCATATCGGTCACACAATGCATTGGATTGAAGTGAGGATGATTCTTAAATGTCTAAAATTACTTATGGATCATTTTACTAAAGTATCAATACAATTCAAATGTGTTTTGATCGGTTTTGAGTATGCTACTTGTCTTTTTTACTAAAATATCATTTTGAATTGGAAACAAAAACTTTAACTCATACCAGTCACATCATGTATAGGTTTGATGTGAGATAAATTAATATATATCACAAATTAATTATTTATCATTTTACTAAATTATCAATAAAATATTAGTGTGTTTTCTTGGTTTTCATTGAGTAACACTTTTTGAACTAAAATATCGATTTTAAACTGATAACAGACACTTTGACTCATAATGGGCACATTGTGTATTGGATTGAGCTGTGGATTATTCATTCATGTCAAAAATTACTTATGGATCATTCTCCTAAAGTATCAAAACAATATGAATCAGTTTTCTTGGTTTTGAGTAGTTTAGTTTTCCTTTTTACTAAAATTGATGTCAATTTTAAATAAAAATATGCACTTTGAGTCATACCGGTCACACCGTGAATTTTATTGAAGTTAAAATGATTCCTAAATGTATCAAATGCCTTATATATTTTTTTAATAAAGTATAAAAATAATACAAATTCATTTTCTCAGCTTTGAGTGTGTCACTAGTATTTTTTACTAAAATGCCATTTTAAACTAGAAACACACACTTTGACTCATACTGATCACATCATGTATTGGTTTGATGTGATACATATTCCTACACATAAAAAATTACTTATTAATTATTTTCCTAAATTATTAATAAAATATGAGTGTGTTTTATTGGTTTTCAGTGAGTGACACTTTTTGAACTAAAACGTCAATTTTAAACTGATAACGGAAACTTTGAGTCATACCAGGAACATCATGTATCAGATTGAGGTGAGTCAGATTCCTACACATAAAAAATGACTTATGTATATTTTTACTAAATTATAAAAATAATACTTTTTATTTATTTTTATTAGGTCAGTTTTCCTTTTTACAGAAATTGATGTCAATTTTAAATAAAAAGAAGCACTTGGAGTCATATTGGTTACAACATGTGTCATATTGAGGTTTGGATGATTCATAAATGTATAAAATGAATTATGGATCATTTTCATAAAGTATCAAAATAATATGAATGCATTTTCTCAGTTTTTAGTACGTCACTTGTCTTTTTTACTAAAATTTCATTTTAAACTAGAAACAAGCACTTTGACTTGTACTGGTCACATAGTGTATCAGTTTAATTTTGAGACTGATTCTTACATGTCACAAATTATTTATGAATAGATTTTATAAATTTTCAATAAAATATGTTTACATTTTATCAGTTTTCAGTAACTGAAACTTTTTCAACAAAAATATTAATTTTAAACTAATAACAGACACTTTGAGTCATACTAGGCACATCATGTATCAGATTGAGGTGAAGTTGATTCCTATACATCAAAAATGACATATGTATCATTTTCCTAAAGTATAAAAACAATATAAATGTGTTTTATTGGTTTTGAGTAGGTCAGTTATCCTTTTTACAAAAATTGATTTTAATTTTAAATAAAAAGATGCACTTATAGTCATATTGGTCACATTGTGTGTCGGATTGAGGTGTGGATAATTTCTACATGTCTCAAATGAATTATGGATTATTTTTCTAAATTATAAAAACAATATGAATTAATTTTATTAGTTTTAATTATGTCACTTGTATTTTTTATTAAAATTTCATTTTAAACTAGAAACATGCACTTTGACTCATATCGATCACATAGTGTATCAGTTTGATGTGAGACTAATTCCTACATGTCATATTTTTGAATCTATTTCCTAAATTATCAAGAAAATATGATCATGTTTGCTCATTTTTCAATGATTGACACTTTTTGAACTAAAATATTGATTTTAAATTGATAACAGACACTTTGAGTCATACCGAGAACATTGTGTATCGGATTGAGGTGTGGTTGATTTATACATGATAAAAATGACTTATTGATCATTTTATTAAAGTATCAAAACAATATGAATATGTTTACCCATTTTTGAGTATGTAAGTTGTTTTTTTACTAAAATTAATATCAATTGTGAATATAAAGAAGCACTTTGAGTCATACCAATCACACCATGTGTCAGATTTAGATGCACCTAATTCCTACATTACCCAAAGTCTCAAAACAATATTGGCTGAAAATTTTACCATGGTTTCCATTACCTTTCTTTTTCAAACTACCAACATTAGATATTGATTTGATGTTATTAGCTGAAAAAACTTTCTCGTTGTTGAAAGATAGAAGAGTATAGGAATCTCGTGTGCCCATTATATCACAAGAAGTCACCATAATGAGTGCATGAGCTTCCTATAATCTTCTAGATTTCAACAAGAAAGGTTTTTTGGCTAATAATATTGACTCAATATGTAGTGTTGGTAGTTAGACAAAGAAAATAAATGGAAATTGTGGTAAAATTAGTATAAAGGAAAATTCTATCTCTTTTGTGGATTTTTTCATATAGTTGAAAGAAAAATATTACTTCCCAAAATATCTGTGAAAAAAAACTAAATAATTATTAGATAAAAATTATAAGGAAATTAACTTACAAATAGTCAAAAAATGATGACAAAATTAATTAAATAAATAGTGGGAATTCACTTTTTTATGATGGTTGTATGAATTCTTAACTCATTTCATTATTTTCATTATCTCAATTGCAAGATTGAAGTCTAATCTCTCATGACCATAAGAATTTTAGAACAAACCACCCCAACTAAAACAAAAGAATCCACCTATATAATAAAACAATTATTATATGATTAATACTAAAAATAAATACATTAAACATAAATATGAAATAATGAATTAATTCTTTAGATAATGATTTTACTGTGGAAACATCAAGATTACCTATATGTTTGAGCAATGGAAGGAACTTGAAGAAAAGTGATAAATGAAAACATTTCAGGGGTGAAAATGTTTTGAGGTAGAATAATTCTATTGAAGTTTTGGTGTAGAAATGTATGAAATATGGACATACCACCCCAACTCAAACAAAATAATCTACCTATATAAGAAAATAATTATTATGTGAGTAATATGAAAAAAAATAAATTGAAAATAAATATAAAACAATAAATTAATTTTATGGAAAATGATTTTACTATGAAAACATCAATATTACCTATATGATTGAGTAGAGGTAGCATCATTTCTCTTCCTATAAAGGTAGTGGAAGGAACTTGAAGAAAAATGATAAATGTAACACTTTGGGGTGAAAAGGTTTTTAGGGAGAAGAAGTCTATGGAAGTTTTGGTGTAAAAATAAATGAAAGATGAACGAAAATATTCTAAAATAAACTAAATCTATAAGGAATAATGAAAATTAAATCAATATTTCATTACATAATTTTTTGTTAAAATAGAGAAAGTATATCATAACATTACTTTTACATCTTCCCAAATGGTTTCCTATATTATAGTTTGTTCTTCTGAGGGATTGGTAACATCATCATGTACAGAATGAATTATCTACATGAGTAGTCAAAAATTTAATTTAGATTATGTCAATTCAATAGAGAACATATAATATTATGTGGAAAACATAGTATAATAAAAAAACACTTTTACCTTCTCATTGAACTCTATTTATTTTTTAAAAGATTTCAGGGATTTGGTTCCTCTATCAAGAATCTAAATCCCCTCTTTATGGCCCTCTATAATGTACAAGAAATTATCTACATTTTAATTGGCATGAAATGATTGTGATCTCCCAATGAAAGGGTCATTCTCGATTGAATTTTCATCTGGCTGAACATTTGTTTTAGTTTCTAGAAGTACAATTGACCAATTCTTGTTTTCTAGATCTAAGACCTAAAATAATTGCACTGATTATGATTCCATTATGAATGGCTCATCTTTTTTCCCTTCTACACTTAATTTCACCTTCATGAAGCCCATTTCATCAACTTTCATTGTGATCATATTGTCAACCCATTTGTGATGGAAAATGAGCACTTGAAATGTTGTAAAATATAACTTATATATCCATTAAATAATACCAAAATATGACATATTTGCATAAATTGAATTTCCATTCTTGGAACTAGATATGTGCATCGCTTCTTCCACAAGCATAAAAACAATGTTTTTCATCGTACTAAATTCATCATGTTTTTTGTATAGAACATATAGCCATTGATTAAAAAACTAGTGTAATATATAACATTTTCATTAGGTCCCTTGGATATCCATATAATTCATTCAGAAATTGAATTTGGATTTTCAGATAACTCCTTATAAATTTGATGTTGAAACCATCCTATAAACTGTTGATTATGTGTATTTGATATCCATATTCAGCCCTTTATGGATTTAAATCTCTAATAATTTCTTTAAGGGATTCAATGTATGGATCAACATCTTTACTATTATGTAAAATGTAAAGGTGTGCTTTCTCCCACTCTATTAAATTAATTTTAACAATGTCTCTTCCAAAAATCCCTTTGCCCATAAGGCATCCACTATGATGAGACATTGAGAGACCAATGTTGTCAACATCTGATAGGTAATCAGTACATAATTCAATAAGTTCTTAAACAATATATTTTTCTGTAATAAAACCTCATGTACAACTTTGATTCTTGACATACCCTTTCAAAAGCTTCATATACCATTCAATGGGGTACATCCATCTGTAATGGATAGGACCACATAGTTTAACCTCTCTAACCAAGTGAACCATCTAGTGGACAATTACATTAAATAATTATCATGGGAAGAACATCTCTAATTCACATAATATAACTACAACCTTCTTATTCATGATTTTAAATTTCATGAGGTCTATGAATTTACTACATATGGATTTGAAAAATAAGTAGATTCTCGTTAATGTATGTCATATATTTTGAGTCAGAATGAAATGGAAAGGAATAGACATCAAATCTTGCATCAAAACATGGAAGTTAATTGATTTTATTCCTTATAACTTCAAATTAGTCATTGACATGAAATTATTGATATTTTTTGAATACCCATCTGGAACTTTTACACTATTAAGGAAAAGAAACAATTACAATTTTTCCTATTTGAATAGAGTGTAAACTACTAGAGGAATAAAATTCCACCCTTTACCCTTTACAGGTTCCAACTCTTCCCTTATCCCCATGTCAATCATGTACAACCTATCCTTGATTCCATATTTCATTTTTCTAGGAAAATTTATTAATTTGACAATAACACTATCAAATAATTTTTTTTATATGCATGACATCAATAAAATTTCTAACATACAAACAATTCCAATATGATAATTCAAAGAAAATTGATCTCTTCTTCCAACCTGATTTCATAAGGTTTTTCAGAAATGGTTTATCAAAAACAATATTAATATCTTTTACTTTATCGAACAATTTATCACCTATTATTAGAGATGGTGTTGTACCTTATTTGATATTCCCATAAAAAAGATTCATCCAGGATCGGTATTTATGTCTTCAAGCTAAAAAAATTGATGTCCAAAAAAATCTTTGAGGAATATTTCAACTGAACTGAGTGTGTGTGTTTTTCACAAAAGGTACACCCCAACATTCCTTTAATTCTATAGCCTAATAAATTTTCATAAGCAGGTAAGTTTTTTATCATCCTATAAAACATGACCCTTGATGTGAATTATTCACTTCTATGATTATCATAAATTATAACACGTTTACCCCAAATCAATTTCATATCCTCGATTAATGGATCCAAATAGACATCAATATCATTACCAGGGTTCTGTGGTCTAGATATAAGCAGAGACAACATAATATATTTTTGATTTATGAATAACCATGGAGGAAATTTATAATTTACCAACATATTGGGCCATGTACTGTGAGTACTACTCTAGACACTAAAAGTATTTATTCCATCTGTAGATAACACAAGATGAAAGTTTCTTGGCTCATTTCCAATTTTAGGATACACGTAATCAATTTTCTTCCACTAAGGGGAATCTATTGGATTATGTAGGTTCCCATATTTAATTATTTTATTTTCATACCATCTCAATTTATCAAGGTTTCTTAACATCCATATAGTCTTCTAAACCATGGAGTGATAGGAAAGTACCATACATATTTAGAAGGACTTGATTCATTTTTCTTGTATTGATTTGTGCCGCACTTAGGTAATTTTATGAGTGATTCATGGTCCTTACAAAAAAATATGAAATCATTTGGAAAAGAATTTATTTTTTTATAGATCATTATCATTAAATATATCATTTTTTTAGAGTCATATTCTAGACATGGTAGTTCATTTTCTTCTGGTAGAATATCATTCAGGAGACCAATTCGTTCTATAAAGTTGGTGTACCTCCATCCACTTCTAGATTTCAAAATATATAACATCAATATTTCTAAAAATTTTGTGTATTTAGTATAAACTGTATACAATGGTCTCTTATCAAAGATATTTAACTTCTCAAAAAACTTTTCACAATCATGAAGGTTATCTTCAATTTCTATTTTCATTTCTTACATGTGATCTCCATCATAATTTACACTAGTATTCGTATCAAATGATCCATATACCGCAATATCATCACAATTGGTGTAGATATTAAGTTTTTTTTTGTTTACTCCAAAATTTATAGCTATGATCTATTCTATGAAAAATCAAATGTTCTTATAACTCTTATGGACTAATTTTTCTTGAATAAAAACAATGTAAACATGAACAAAGTATTTGAGAAGGGTCCTATGCATTATATATTGAAAACTTGGTGAACTATTTAACTTCATATTCATACTGTTTTATCAAATGATGATCATTAATCCATTTTTGATTCATATCCATCCTATTGGGTTTATAAAATATTAATTTTTTACAATAAATAAATAAATACACATAAGATATTCATTATCAAAAGTGAAAGTTAGATATAATTCTAATAAGGGGAACCCAAAATTTTATTGTTTCAAAGAATTTCAGTATGCTTTGAAGAAAATAGTAATTTAATTTAAGAAAATAATTACTCCACTATGGTAGGAATTATACTCTAAATTCATTCAAAGGTGAAAGTTTTGGACAACTATCATCCTCACCATCTCATCTCCTAAAAATTTATCATTGTATTTTTTTTGTTTGACACACATCCTTCATCTCTTGTGGACATTCACCAATGTTTATTGAAATACTCTAAGTAGTAGTCATACATGGGATGACTAGATCTCAGAGTATTACAAGAAACATAAAAGTGATGGGGGATGAGTCTCAAGTAACAAATTGCAATAATAATTATTCAGGAGATGAAGCTGATGGGGATGATAGTAATAATGAATTATGTTCTCTAAAAAGGGTAATGCCTCCCATTTGTGATAATTACACCATTGGAACTAGTTATTAACTCATGAACTATTGAAGGTGATATTTGGGGAGAATAAACATTCTTGTCTATGATTTAATGGGTCTCGGCAGGTACATGTTATGATATATGAATATTTGGGTCCTCTATGAATTCTATATTTATAGGAGAAATACAGCATTTAATACTTTCAATCCTCTAACTAAGACTAGTCCTACCTCTATTAAAATGATACATCAAGTCTTTATTAAATCCTATAAACAAATTAAAATATAATATAAGCAATTAAGGAGTAATAAGAAATCCAAATATGATAAACAAGAATAATAAACTATCATTCGGTCAACTAAAAGATATAAAAATGTATTGATAAAAAAAAATTAATAAATAAAGAGTTATTTCATATAAATGGATGTTAATTAGAGATTTCTAGGTGTGGAACCAATACATGTAGACCTAAAATGATGAATACCTAAAAATAATTTCAAACAATTATTCCAACATATATAGACTTTGATAACCACTATTCTATTTTTTAGAACAAGTAATCTAACAACCTAAGGAATTATTACTTTTAATATTAATGGTATATAAAATATTTGAAAACATATCAAAATTATAATTTCAATTAAAAATTGATAAGGAATGGAAAAAATAATTTTAGGAAAATAATATACCTAACAAAGATAAAGGTTTTAAAAATATCAAAATTCTTAGTTGATAAATTGATTAAAGAATTATGTCTAGACAGGTTGAAAAGAAGAATTATTTTCAAGCAGGTAAAGAGTAGGCTTTATAATAAAATTTCATTTTCATGTCCGTTATGGGTTATATGGTGATTTTGGGTGCATAGTATAAAATTTTAGTCATAATGAAATAAATAACAATAATTATAGAAGATGTAGAGGTTTTAAGTTAAATGGTAGATGACCCACTCTTACAAAAATAGTTTCAAAGTGAGATGAATCTTCATAAGTAAAATTGGATGATGAATTTCAACCATTGAATGGACTCTATTGAAATATATTTTTATAATATATTTTTATAATATATTTTTATAATATATTTGTAAGATGTATTTTTATAATATACTTGTGTAATATATATTTGTATAAAATCTATTTGTGTATTGTATTAGATATATTTGTAGTTTTATTTGTGTAATATATATCTTTATTTTTATAATATATATTTTTATTTTATATATTTTTTATAATATAATATATATTTTTGTTTGTATAATATATAAACATTTAATATTTAATATTTATTTATTTACTTATAAATATAATATATATAAATATATAACAAAATTGTATTTTTTAATTGTATACATATAAATTTGTGTAATATATTTCTATAGTATATATATTTATAATATAATTGTATAATATATTAATATAGTATATTTTCATAATATATTGGTATAATGTATTTGTATAATATATTTGTATAATATATATTTGTATAGTATAATATATATATTTTCATAATGTATTTGTATAATATATATCTATATTATATATTTATATATATATATTTAAAATATACATGTGTGTGTGTCTATATATATATAATATATAATATAAATATATATCTATATTTTTTATATATTTTTATTTTTTCAAATTTATACATATAAATATATAAATATTTAACATATTTATATATATAATGTGTTAAATCCATTTAATAAAAAATTAAAATATATATATAAATATATAAACATATATATATTATATATACACACACACACATATATATATATATATTGACATACATAAATATAAATGTATTTATAAACATATGTGTGGGTCTTTGTGTGTATGTAAATAGAATTATATTCTATATTTACCATCATATATATATATATATATATTGTTGTATTGATATGTTTCAGGTGAGGTGGGAATGCACCTGGCTTTCATTCCATGGACCCTATGGTCGAGTCTAATGGGAAGAAAATTTCTTGTTTGGTGTTGTCTGTGTGTAGAAGGGTGGCGGTGGTCACATGTGCTGGTAGGAGAGAGAACTTAAGGGAGGAGGTGGTCATGTGTAAAAGGAGGGAACAGTGCAGATGATATTACTTATATTTTAAAATTATGAAAAAATTTTAAGGGGTCAGCAATCAGATGAAGCAAGATTCAATGGCGTTGGGGTGGGCAGGTTACACAGAATCGGCAAGTGGTGAGGGTGGGGGATTTTAAGGAATGATAACCCTATATCCTTTCAACCAAACATTCACAACAAATATTTTTAACCATAGGGATATGCTTCCAGTAAAGAAAGAATGATAATAAAAAACACAAATAGATATTTTCAAACAAGAAATCAACAACTGAGGGGGATGAGGAGAAAATAAAATACCTTGGATTGAAGATTTGAATAATCCGAGAGAAAATAGAGATATTGAAAACCTAGAAAACATTCGAGTCTTAGATTTGTTCGACCCTTGAATCATTCAAGGCTTGGATTTGAACCTTAAAATTGTTTGACCCTTGATTAAATACTTGATTCGAGTTTCGATTCACTGAGGAGCACTGAAAGAGGGCGGCTTCCACATAAATCTTCAGACATTGTGATGAGTTCGTGACTAGTTAGGGTTATTTAAATAGATTGGGATACTTTTTTAGTACTTCCAAAAAAACACAGATAAAGGATTTATAATTATAATTATAAATAAAATAATTTAAATATATTTATATAATTATATATATATATATATTAAATAAATATATATAAATATAAATATAGTATACATATTCTTTATTTAAATATATTTATTATATTTTTATAATTATTTAAATATATAATTATTTATTTATAATTATATAAATACGTTTTTAAAAAATAATATTTCTATAATTATATATATTTATATAATTATATATATATATATATATAATATAAATATAAATTTAGTAAATATATTCATTATTTAAATAAATTTTTTGTAATTTTATAATTATTTAAATATATATAATTATTTATTTATAATTATATAAATACTTTTTAAAAAATAATATTAATTTATTTATAATTATAAATGTAAAAATGTATAAAAATAATAAATATATTTATTTATAAATATTGTTTTACAAATATATTTTTAACATTATTAATGAATATTTAATCTTAAGTGCATGCATGTTAAAAATGAGTGAAATTGAGTACTTAAAAATAAGTACACTTTAACAATATTGAAAAAATGGATAAGTTTTATTAATTAAATATAAATTATTAAAAAATATGGGTATATATTGAAATAAATATGAACACATATTTAAAATACTAAAACATAGTAAATTAATATATAAAATATAAATTGATTAAATTGATTAAATTTCCAAAAAAATATTTTGTGTGTGCGCATTGTATATAAAAATGCATTAATTATGTATATGTGAAATCAATATAACACGCATTTGATCTATGTTGAATTGAAAAATCAAACGATATTCAATTATGTCCATTACTTGATGTAATTATTTAGTATTTTTAATTCATATTAATTTTTAATTATAAACCATTATTTCTAAATATATTATTATTTAATGTAAAACATAAATATTTTGTATTATATAAATCATATTTATATACATTCATATATATCTACATATTTAATATATACTATTTATTAACATTATCAATAATTATTTAATTAATAAAATGTTTAATATTTTTCTCAATTTACTTATTTTTAATTTTTATTTGTTTAATTTTCATTTTACATATATTTATATATTTAATATATACTATTTATTAGTATTTATAATTTACATATAGTATAATAAATTTATTCATTTTTATCAATAATTATTTAATTAATAAAAAAATTAATATTATTTTTAATAAACTCATTTTTTTATTTATTTAATTATTTCATTTTATTCAGAACTTTGTTAGTGCTAAAAAATGGATATAAAGGATCCCTTTATGGTCACTAAAAATAAAGTGTGGATAAAGGGTACCCTTTATCAGCACTAAAAAAATGCATTGATAAAGGGTTCCCTTTATCAGTTCTAAAAAATGATGATAAAAGGTACCCTTTATCAGCGTTTATTTTAGCACTAATAAAGGGCACCTTTATCAGTGTTTTTTTTTCTAGCATTGATAAAAGTCATATTTGTTAAAGGCCTATTTTGTAATAGTGTTGTGTTGACCTAGATGTTCCTGTCACCAATTCAGATCATGTTATTGGAGTCCCGAAGCCTGGTAGATGCACTTTATTGTGTAGATGCCTACGGTTACACTCTGGTATCCATCATTCATGCATCTACTTTTATATGTCTTGGATCTCCTATGTAAATCTGGCGGATACACCGGCTGTCATGTAGTTGGAAGATCCACATGCTATAAATCCTCTGGCGAAGGCTATAGTGGAGGTATATTTACCTTAGGTGACAGACTAGAACCTATGGTTGGCTATTTTATTTGTTTTTCCCTTATTTTTTATGCATTTGGTTCTCTTATTACATCTTTTTTTAGCTTTTTACTAGGTTGAGCATATCACATGTGCATGCACATATTACGACAACATAATATAGGTTCACCATTGGGGGTGGCCTACTAAGATTTGTTTATCACACCCTGTATATATACCTCATTGTGTGTGCATACCTAATGTATTCTTTCAGGTTGGAACACAACTTTTGTAATGAATGGGGTTGAGGCCTAGTGTTTCTTGATCAAGTAGAGATACTCATTTGGGGTCTCAAGACCAGGTTAGTGAAGCTTGAGTATCGTGGAGACAGATAATGTGGTTCTGATCGGTGTTGTAAGTAGATTACATTATATTTATATCTAGTTTCATTATTTTATATATGTGTTCATCCTAGTGGGAGACCAGTTGTTGTATATTTTTATTCCTGAGATTCTATATATTAATTTATGCTATATTTCATTTATTATAGAATGCTTTTGTTTTAGTTTTTTATTATGTATACTCTAATGTTTATCATTGTGGTTTTTTTGGTTATTTTTGTTTCCATTTCACTCTAACCAGAGGGTATAGTCTCCCCACTATATATTTTAGACTCTCGCCACCATTTGAAAGACTCTGGCATTTGGGGAGATATTCTTGAGGCCTTATGGTGATCCAAATTGAGTATCGTGTCAAGTTTACCTGGGTTGGTTCATTACAAAATGGTGTCAGATCTTTTTGGTTTTATGATTTGGGGAGTTGGTAGATAGATGGTCTTTGAATGTGTCAAAACTTGTGATGGATATCAGGATGGTGTGTCATGAAAATCTTTACAAAAAGGAAGTCCAAGTTTTTAGGTCATTGGATTGTTGTTTTTGGATTTCGTTTTTACAGTTTGATTTCACCAAGTGTGATGCACTTGGGTTTGTGGATTTATGTTTTATTATGGTTTTTTCCTCTTGTACCATAGTAAATAGGCCATTTTTTCATGCTCATTCTAGGAACATAGAATTTACTTGACATATTTCTATATGTGGTGTTTTACTAATGTTGTAGGTTCAGTTGTTAAAAGTTTCAAAAACTTCTCATACAGTGTTTTATCATATAATTACCTAGTGTTATTTTACTCAACTGATCTACATGTGTATATTTTCTTCTTATTATGGTTCATTTCAATCATGTGGAAAGATTTTCTCTAGTGATGTATATATAGTTCTTTTGATGAGGGATGTATGGAGACCCATGTGGGTCAATAATGGAATCTGAGTGCCCATTTGGTGGCTTGATGAGGGAAAGTATGTCTGTGAGATCTTTGCATAAGGCTCAAGTTTACCTAATTTTGAAGTTCCCATGAAATCCTGAGTTATTGTTCCTTAGGAGGGAACTATTATTTTTGCATGTTATTTGTCAGGTCTTGCGGTGGGGCCTGTGTGCCTACTATCACAAATGGTTTGGATGGGCATGGTTTGTCTTCCTTGGTGGGGTCATTGAACTCTGTTTTAATTAGGGTATGTTTGGGCATAAGTATTCATGGTGTTTGATAACTAGAGCACTAGGAGTGCACCCTATCTCATGGATGGATTTATATGGAAAGTTTGGTCGGACCCCTAGCCCTGACTATTTTGGTTGTGATTTGGGTAATGAAATGGAATCATGGTTGGACTCTTATGGATTTGGATCAATGCATAAGTATAGGTTGGTCATGTGTTCAATCATGGCATGAGGGAGATGTAATTTTTTTGAAGAGGAGTGTTTATGGTGCCTTGGTTTGTTGTAACTAGCTTGCGTAAGGATCATGGTCAATGGTTTTAATCATGTTAGCCTAGTTTCATTAGGACTTTTCTTGTGTGAGCATGAGTCATGATTCCCATCTAGGAGCAGTTTAAGGAAATCCATATGGTTGGGAGTGAACCATAGGATATTTTAGGTTGTGAGCCTCATTTAAGTGGTTTATTAAGGGATGAGTTTACTATTTTTTGATGAGCTAGGAATGAGTGACAGTTTTTGTTGGGTTTCATATTTTCATTCTGGTGTGAGCAGTTTTTCCATGTTTATCCATTATGTTTAGTTATATACATAGAATGGTCATGGGGTTTTCCATTTGGGAAGCAGTGCAATGATAATGATACTCCTATGGCGGTGAGAATCAGACCAGTTGCAGTTGAACACTACTCATGTTGGGAGAGATTTGGGGATATTGTGAGACCTATTATTGAATGGTCAAAATAACATCAGATGCACCAGTTCTTAGGGAGACCATGGTTGTTGGTTTTCCACTGAGGCTTCTCGGGGGTGAGAAGTGTTTTTAGTGGGTATTTTATGATGATTCTCATCATTACAAGTTGTGAAAATCAGGGGAAATTTGAACTTTTTTTTTCATAGGAGTGTTTAAGGTAAAATGGTAAATTATCTTGTAAGATGATCTCAGATAATTTTTATGACCACTTTATTGGTCTCAAAATAGGTTTTTATATGATTATAGGTATTTTTTTGAAATATGATTCATTCTAATTTTCACATAATATTTAATATTTAATTAATTAATTATTAATTTATTCATGTGTGTTTGTTTGGTGATATATTTTAAATAAAGAATTAGATTAAGATTCTACCTCCATGTTTGAGTCCTTAATGGGAATTTTTTCCTATGAGAGGCATAATCTTGCATTGGGCACTGAGTCTGAGATCGGGCCCATTTTCTTTTTATTTTTCTTTTTTCTTCCTTTTTCCTTTTTTTCTCCTTTCTTTTCCCCCTTGGATTTCTTCATATTCCCCTATGTGATTCCACCTTTGTGTTATTTTTCTAAGAGAGTGGGAGGGAGATAAAAGGGATATGGAGGAGGAGGCACTGCTTGGAGAGCTCATCCGGAGGTAGATCAAGGCTTGGTGGGTGCATGGTGAGGATCTGATGCGAAGCTTCAGTGATTTCTACCTATAGGTAGGACCATTAATGGTTTTCACCCTAAATCCCCATATCTTAGTTTTTTTAAGTTTTAAATATATTTTTTGGGTTGTTGAGAACCCTATGGGGGTTGATCTAGGCTTAATCAAGGAGAAACGATGGTTTCAATCCATTTTGGGGGGTTTTCCTTTGGGAAAACATGTGTACACCATGTGTGGTTCAGAGAGCACACAACATGTGTTATTCTTTTTTTTTGGAATATTATTTTTGGGGACTAAACACCATTTATTTAGGAAAAAAAATTATATGGTGTTATTCTAGGGTTGTGGAATATTTATCAACCTAAAACCCCATTCAGGGGTACTTGGTCGTGTAGAGTACACAGTGAGTACCCATATAGGGTGAATGTTGTGTATGTATACATGCCCAAGTGGAGTATATATCCAGGTACATAAGAAGGTACCCCATTTGGGGTTACATGCTATGTATAGTATGGTACACACTGTGTAATCTTTCATTTTACACACTGAGTGCGCGGAGGTACATGGGTTGGTACCCCATATAGGGTACACGATACGTACTAGGAGGAACAAACCATGTAATTTGGGAAATTATACACTGAGTGTCCATGGGAACATGTATAAGGGAGGAAATATGTGGGTACTATAACATCTCATAATTTCCATGTATTTTTTAAAATATTATATGGAATTTTTACAAGACTAGGTGCTAAAACGGAGTGTGATTCTGAGGCCCAAAGTTCCCGAAGAAATTTCTTGAAAAATATTAAAATATTAAATAGTAAGAGTGAAAAATTTTCCTGAAAAAAGTGGAATAACTTCTAAATGGGTGCTCAGATCAGAAATCTAAGGGCACCATTGCATTCATAGAAAAAACTTTACCTTAGGTGGGGCCTAACATTGACCAATGAAGGTCGACTGTGAAAAGTAATTTTTGGACCTTTAAAGAAATAAAATAAATATATTTTATTTTATTTAATGTTATGTAATGATCCAACAATGGTTTTCTTTTTAATAAACCTTTTTATAGAATTCAGGTTTATCATCATAACCCTAGAATTCCTCTAAAAGGTGTGGAAGGAGCTCTCTCCAATGAACACCAGCGAATTGAGGATCGATGATGACGTGACCTTCATTCTTCATCAACAAATGATTCTAACTCTAGGTAGGGTGATTGTTTATTTCTGATTTCTCCATTCTTGATTTCTATAATGAATGTGAACTAATCCAAGAATAGATTAGCCCATGGATTGATCATATTTTGTTGGAGGGATTTGTTGCGGGTTAGAAATATTTGATTTAATCTGTTTTCTAACCCAAATCTACCAGATCTTGATCATTGGGAAAAAACACTTGTCCAATTATGTTAAACCTTTTTTATGTGAATATCTCCTAATTTTCTTCATGTTATTCACTGTTGGAACCCTACAGTTCTTGGATCGACGTTTTCAGGTGGTTCTGAGCATGATCAGACCCCTCATATTCGAGGAAAACTGACATCAGAGGCCATAGTAGGGTATATCGGGTCATGAGGAACCTAAATCTATGATCATACCAAATTTCGGGAATAGTAGAATCCCTGGTGGTCTAAGGAATGGACCACTGGTTCAATTCTAGATCGGAAGTCTGGTGAGGCATAGTAGCGGTCCAGTGAGGCACAGCGGCAGAACTGGAAAGGCAAGGCAGCAGCGGCTGGAGCGGTTGGCAGTGGCCAAGGCTAACAGGGGTTGTAGCTGCAACGCCGGCCATTAGGGAAACCATGAGGATGCATGTAAAGACTACAGTGGAAAAGTGGTGAGGAGGTCGTATACATGATGGGTCATCCACATGGATCCCACGGTGGCAACGAGGTCATGGGTCAGGCAGAGATGGCAGGTCGGCCACGTGGGATGCGGTGCGGCACCGCGTGAAGCAGAGGGGCACGTGGTCGAGGTGGAACTTGTGCGGCAGTTCAACCGACCCATGTGCCAGTGGGTTAGACCAGAGGAGTCAGGCTGCTCCAGTGGCCCCATGTGCTAGACTGAGCGACCTAGAAGGTCGGGCCGGGTTGATCGGACCAGGTCGGGTCAGCTGGCGGGTTATACCTTTTTATGAAAACATTCATAACCTTCAAACTGTGTTTCCATTTGACGATATATTTATAGTGTTGGGACCCTTGCGATGAGACATCCATTTTGAGATACTATAAGTGAGTTCTTATGGAAGTGTTCATATAACCTAATGGCTTGAGGAGTATGTTCTCCTGGAACAAGCGCGCTATGAATGGAATCCTATGGCTAGCTATGACCTTGAGGTTATATCTGAGACTATGTGTCTTACCGATATTAGGTGTCTTATCGGGACTGAGTGTCTCATTGGGACTATGTGTCATATCGGTATTGTGTGTTTTATGGATTATGTCAGATAATATTATTTTTGCATACTATATACCTATACTTATGTGACCTAACTATGTATCTTATTTGTGGTATGATCAGTGTATTTATTTTTGGTATACTTCGTGTATTTCTTCTTGGTATAATTCGTGTATTTCTTTGTGGTATACTTCATGTATTTATTTTTGGCAGACATTTTGTATTTCTTCATGGTATAATCTGTGTATTTTTTATGGTATACTTCATGTATTTATTAGTGGTATACTTCATGTATTTATTTGTGGTATACTTCATGTATTTCTTAGTGGTATTTATTTGTGGTTTTGGGGTGTCCTATTGAATATTGTTTTACTCACCCTTGCATAGGCTTTGCCCGTATGTTTCATGTCTTGTGTAGATGATCAACACTTTAACGGAGTTCTAGGTGGACCAATACCATGTGGTGAAGATACCAGATAGTTGAGGTGTGCTCTTATGGATTCATATATCTATCCTTGTACCTACCCTTCATGTAGGGTCTTCTGTGGATGAGGTTTAGGAACTTATACTTTCACTTTTCCATACTTATTCTTTTGGGTGGGCTTGTATTCTAGCCCTATTTACTTTCCAATTTTCTACTGTCATAATATGTTGTAGGTATCTTAGTGGTATGAATTCTTGTTAACTTATTGTTTTACATTTCATCATTTTGGGCTTGGAGATGTGTTTGTGTGTGTATAGATACTTAAGAAAATGTCTCCCATTGGTGGGATATGTCTACTCGGTGCTACTCACCATCCCCTAGCTTATTGGAGGTGGGATTGAGGTAGTTATGGAACAAGACCCTCTGGGATAGTTCATGAAAGAGTGGTATCAGAGGAGTTTGGTTCTACTTAAGGACCGAGAGTCTATGAGGTTTGTTTGGGGAAATAGTGTTAAGTGTTTCGGGTTCAGCTTTCAGTCCAGGGAATACAGTTTTGGTGTGGTGACCAACGTATCCATACACCAAGACTCTGAATTCTTATTTTCAACTAGACACATGAAAACATAGGTTGTTGGTAAAATAATGGTACATGCATCATATAGGATTTGGGTGTGTTCTCATGTCCTTCTTGAGTTATCTCATCAGGTATACTCTATTGACCATGGTACATCTTGTCCTATTTCAGGATGCCTCCCCACAGACAGTTGGCTTGGATTCCATTGCATGATCACAAGGATGATCCTCCTAGTGATGAGGCATTAGTACAAGGGAATTTACCATAAATAGCACCTCCTGGTGGTTTACCATTGATACCACCACCCATTGATCAGTAGTTACTTTCAGAGCTATCAGTTGAGGATGCACACGGGATGAGTGTGTTGCATTAGTTTCATGGGTAGAGACCCCCCAGGTTTCAGGGTGAGATAGACCCTCAAGTAGCTAAGAATCGGATGGAGGTATTTATATGTGTCATCCACCTTGTGAGGACATCTTCCGACCAGATGGAAGTCCTAGCCGCGAGTCTTCTTCAAGGATTAGTGGGGAGATGGTGGGTCTTAGTTACCCAAACATGTGATGAGATGACTCTCTCCTAGGAAAAATTTGATCATATATTTATAGAAGAGTTATTCGCGGCTACGTTACCCTCAATGCGTATACAGGATCTTCTGCATCTGTAGTAGGGCAGTCAGACAGTGGCGGATTACTCGACATTATTCACTGATCTTTCTCACTACTCCATAGATATGGTATGAGACCCATTCTTCAAGGCTTGGACCTTCGAGAAGGGATTATTACAAGATATCAAGACATCCATGATATACCTTAGCATTCCTACATATGTTGGGGAATTGGATCAAGCTCTTCTAGTGGAGATATTTCTAGAGAAGCAGACACCGGCAGTGAGAGCTACCACCGAGAACTAGGTAGTTGAGTCTTCGATAGTAGGTAGATGAAAACATTTTCAGGGAACCAAGAAGGTTATTCACTCCAGGGGATGACCCTAGGACATAGGATCAGTATTATGGGACTCCCAGGGCAGAGCGAGTTAGCTGAAGGATAGGATGTGTTACTCGTGTGGTGGTTGGGGACATCTGGATCAAGATTGCCCGACCCATCGTATGACTGATCAGTAGATGGTCAAGTAACTACTGAGACAAAGGTAGAGTGAGGATTATGGTGGTCCTAAAGGTGGTGTATGTTTCATAGGAGTAGGTAGGGAGGCAGGATGTGGATAGAGGTTTGACATATTACCACCACCACCCCCAAGTGGTCCACGACAGGCTCAAGGAGCTGGTGGATAGAAACGAGGGCAGGTCCTGGCAATTGAGGATTATGACCCAAAGGATCTAAAGATAATTATAGGTATGATCTGTGTCTTTTACACCTTAGATAAAGTTTTTATAGACACAAGTTTTGATCATTATTTTCTTTCCATGACCCTTGTTCAAAACTTATAGATTCCAGTAGAACCGTTGACTCAGACCTTGTGCTTAGAGACTCCTATGGGAGGGGATTATATGATAACAAAATGGTTCTGATAGTTTTACCTTACTCTTGGAGGTGATATTTTCAGTTGGTATATCTTGGTAGTAGCATCAAGGCCTTACGACGTCATTATCGATATGGAATGGTTATCCACAGTCCATTATAAAATTGATTGTTTTAGGCATAGAGTGTGGTGTGTTCATAGTGATGGGACCAAGTTTTCCTTTGTCGAAAAAAATAAAACCCAAGCAGTGTAGGATGGACTCAAAAATAGGAGGGTGAATCTGATCACACATCATTTGTCTAGCCAGAACCTTAGTGTAGTGGATGATATGAGTCCCCAGTTTCCTGTAGTGGTGGAGGAATACGAGGACATCTTTCCTGATGATGTTTCAGGATTACCTCCTTGTATGGGAGGTAGACCTATGTATTTATCTATAACTTGGGAAAACACCAATATCTACACATTCATATCATATGGATCTCTTAAATCTTTTTGAATTGAGGGTACAGTTGGAGGACTTTTAGAGGAAGGGCTTCGTGAGACCCAGTGTTTCACCCTGGGCAGCCCTAGTTTTTTTTTCAATAAGGAAGACTGGAGATTGAGGTTATGTGTGGACTTTTAGCTCCTAAACCAGGTGACTGTGAAGAAAAAGTATCCACTATCGAGGATCAATTACCTCTTCAATCATTTGAAAGGGGTGCAGTGATTCTCGAAGATAAACCTTGGATCGGGCTATCACTAGCTTTGAGTACGGGATGAGGATATACCAAATATAGATTTCAGATGTCGTTGCAGCCACTATGAGTACTTGGTGTTTACATTTGGCATGATGAATTCCCCATCAGTGTTTATGGGACTCATGAACAGGATATTCTAGCCTTACTTAGACTGATTCGTGGTAGTCTTCATTGATGGCATCCTAGTGTACTCAATATCTGAGGAGGAGCATGTGATACACTTGAGGATGGTCATGGACACACTCTAAGAGCACCAACTTTATTGGAATCTCTAAAAGTGTCAGTTTTGGATATGAGAGGTCCATTTTCTAGGACATGTCATTTTAGAGGTTGGAATTGCAGTAGATCTAGCAAAGAGAGAAGCAGTTCTTTCTTAGAAACCACCCTAGAGTGTAACCGAGGTGTGTAGTTTCCTTGGTTTGGATGGGTACTATCAGAGGTTTGTAATGGTCTTTTCCAAAGTATCAGTACCCTTGAGATCTTTGACACTAAAGGGATAGCCTATTGTGTGGATGGAGCAGTGCCAGGTGAGTTTTTAGTAGTTAAGGATGAGATAGATGAGATCTACCAACTTGAGATTACCAGAGGAGGGTGTCGAGTATGTGGTGTTATGTGATGCATCAGAAACTGGTCTTAGTTGTGTCCTGATGTAGGGGCAAGCGGTGATTTTCTATGGTTCATGACAGTTGAGACCGCATGAGCTGAACTACATGACCCATGATCTTGAGTTAGAATTGGTAATCTTCACATTGAAGATGTGGCTGTAACACCCCAAGTATTTATAAATAAATTTAATATTGAATGCATGAAATACTGAGTCTCTACAAAACACTATTTTGTTATAACCAGCTAGTAAACATAGTTTTTCCACCTCTCTGATTCGAATTTTGAAAAACTAACATACGATGTTGCGTTCAGTAAGATATTTAAAGTCTAATAAGACAAACATAATTTTTGGTGAATAGTAACATACCCTTATAAATATTAATTTTGCCCTTATGAATAGTAATGTACCCTTATGAATAGAAACTTTACCCTTATGAATAGTAATATACCCTTATGAATAGTAACATGAATAGTAATGCACCCTTATGAATAGTAACCTCACACATGTAAGTAAAAAAAATTAGGTGCCTTATAAATGAGAGTGAATATTTTAAAAGTTAATAATTAAGTGTTGGTATTTTTATGAGCAATAAATAACAAATTACAATTTTATAATTAATAGATTAATTTAAAAGATAATTAATTTTCATAAAATGTATTCACGAATCAATATTTTGTTTTCCTATGATTATAAGATAATTTTATGAGACCTTAGTTAATTTTTTGAAGTGTCATAAAATCAGTTATAATATTAAAATTGGTATTTTTCAAGTAATTGATGATTTTAATTAAAAATTAAATTTATCACATTTAGAAAAATATTTTCTTAAAATGGAGTTCCTTTTTGGATTCTACACATCAAAAAATGTTTTGGATGAATTTTTAGGGTTTTTATGAAATAGTTTAATTTTTGTTGAATAGTAAAAGAATATAGTTTTTTAAAAAATACGGTATTTTTTGTGACAACGTCATGAAATTATTATGATATAAAAATTTATTATAACTATGTAATAACTAAATAATTATATTACAAGTGGAATATTGTACAGAATTAATTTGGAATATGAAAAGTATATTTTTTCATGATAAGTATAAAAATCATTTTCAATGTCGACGTAGTGTCTGCATAGCACAGACAAAGTCAAAATTAGTAATTTATATATAATAATTGAGTGTTAAAAATTAAATTCATGAATTATTTATTAATTATTATGTATTATTTATCTCTTTTATTTTTAATTTCTAATTCTTGTGTTATATAACATGAGTATTATCCAATTTTTGTGCAATGCTTGTGTAGGGCAAGAAAAGACAAAATAAAAAAGTTAGGAAGATGTATTATTTTGTATAAGAGTGGATATACATAATGAATAAATTAATAATTTTATTTTGAACATAATTAATTTATATTTATTGTTTTATTTTATTTTTAATTTTTATATATGAAGTAATTAACATTAATTCTTATGCAACGTCGATGCAGCACTCATGCAAGCATAAGAAAAATAAAATGTTTATAATTAAAATTATAAAAATTATTAAATAAACCATATTTTGGATAAAAAATTTTATATAATCAATTTTAGACTATTACCAACTTTTTATTTGAATTTGGGACATTTTTTAGCCACAATAATCACTTTAAAACCTTTATAATATTTTATTTCAAAAGGAAATCAAGTTGTCACATTATATTTTTTAATTTAATAATATTTTTATATGAGATTTTACAGAGGTTTTATTCAAAGAAGAATAGTATTTGTAAATATAATAAAATTATATTTCTCATGGAATTTTATTTTTAATTTTTAGGCAACAAATAAATATCATAATGGCTTCTACAAAGATGATGCAGTATTAATTTAATTAATGAATAAATCAAATAAATGATATTAAAAATAATAAAATATATATAATTTTATATTTTTAAGCTAATTCACGGATTCATTATATTAATATGACATTTCTATGATATAATATAAAATTTTATTTTATTTTTAAACTTTATTTTTATTTTTTAAAAGTCATATATATGAATATTTTTTATCTTGACAGAATTGTTTTTCATGACTAAAATATTTTATTAAATTATTTTAAGATCAAAAAATTATTGAAAAGTCCAAAATTGATAATATTACTTATAAAATACAATCCCACTTTAGTTTTTGGTCTTTTGGGGTCTTAAACCCTATAATATATTTATTATATTTTAATAATTTTTGTGATTCTTAAGTTACCCCTCACCTCACTTATAAAAGGAGGTTCCTTCCTTCACAAATTTCATAACCATAAGCCTTATTGTTTGTCCAACCTTGGCCAAATTCCATCATCCTCATCCCTTTACACATTCTTGTGATTCTAGTCTCACAAAAAGACCACTTCCAAGATCCTTAAGGTGGTTTCAAAAGAGAAATATTCAAGAGGTAATATTTATTCTTCATCTCTTTTAAATTCTTTCTCACTTATACCTTATCCCTACCTATTATACAATTATTCATGATAACTAAAATCCATTATATGTACTGTAATTTTTTTATGATAACGTAATATTCCATCATCATCTCTTCTTTTTCCTTCTTTTATACTATAAATGAGAACGTCATCCGAGATGTGTTAATTATCACGTTCAAGGAAGACGGGTGTTCAATTTGCTTTACTATCTTCAAGACTGGTCATTAAACCTTTATAATGGTTTAAAAAGATTATAATATATGTATTTTATCTTATTTAATGTTCTTTAATCCTTACACACACATAATATAAAATAATAATACAAAACAAGTTCATCATGCACAAAACTTCCAAGTCAATCCATGTGTTTATCATTAACCTTTATCTAATGAGTCATCCTCATGGTATATAACCAAAATCATTATAAGATCATTTATATATCTTTAATGTCACTAATAATATATATTAACAATTCTAGATGTTTAATCACATTTCAAATGAATTTCCATTCTTAAATACAAGTAAACCGATCATGAAAACCAAGGAAGAAAATGCTTCCAAAACAATAAAATTGAACCTCTTAAACCCATCAAAAAGGCCATGAATGAACCTAATAAGGTTAAAATAAATATATTAAATGTTTATTATGTTATTTAATCATTGATTTATGAATATAAATTTGATTATTCAGGTCATTAAGATCAATTGAGGAACACCTTCAGACTTATGGTAAGGGTTTCTTCATCTCTTCCATTTTCGTGAGACATTACTTATTCACTGCAATTACTTGTGTATGGTGTATGTATACTGCACATTGATGTATAATATAATTAATATATTTAATTTCATGGTATTAAATGTATCATTTTATTATTATTAGTTTTGGGGCATATGTTTCAATTGATTACAAAGTGGCAGGGGTTTTCTACCTGAACCTCTATTTTCATTCGGGTTGCTCTTATTCTCTACTCACCTCAATAAAATTCTTATTTATTCTTATTTACTCATCATAAATTCTGTTTTAATTTTCTATATATGTTTACCAATCATAATCCTTCATTATTTTATTAGGATTTAAATGTTTTAAAATAATATTTCAAAAATTCTTCTGAAATGAAATCATGATTCAAGGAACTTCTCAAATTCTTACCTATTTTGAAGTTCACTCTATAATCTGTTTTAAGACAGATTTATCTTTCTAAAATCACACATTTTAACAGGAAAATATATTTTGGTTCATTACTGGTTTTATGAAAGCAAACATGACTTTGTGATTTAAAATCTCTTTAATGAATTCCTTAAACCGCACTAAAATGTTTTAATTCTAAAGCTTCTTTAAAAACACTTTTTACATGATTTCACTTCAGTGGGATATCATTTATGCCTATAATGTAATATCAATGTACTAACCTTTTCTTTTATAGGATATAAATATTTAAAACCATATTTATGGAAAATAAAAATGATTTTCCAAAAGAACTCTTCTTTCCAAAGTAAAATATATTTTTCTCACCTCACTTTAACTTTTATGAGATTTATGCCTTGTTCGCCACTTATTCCTTGCATGTGGTGTATTTAATTCCACTTGGTATATCATATCAAGATTATTATTATTCTCATTATATTATAATGTATTATTATTTGAATTTTTCAAGGTGGTATGGGACACTTTGGAATGTTTAAGGATTATTTCCTCAAGAACTTCTCAATGGTCTCATTTATAAGTATCCTTATTTATGTCAACATCCATTGATGAATATTTTATTTCATATAGTTCTATATATTATGATATCATCTAAAATATTTTGTTTAAGGTTTTATGATTATTTTTAATTTGTATGTTCTATCTTAAAACCATTCACCAATTTACTCTGAATGGTTAGTGTTTATGATTAATGATTAGGGAAAGTTATTTAAATTTCATATATTAGTTTCAATATGAATGTATATTTTTTTTATGTTTATCCCCATTAATATAAGTAATTAATTGGACTTATTAAGTGTTATTTTGGGTCCTCTATAGCCCATTGTTGCATCGGTAGGTCTCAGGATACAAACTACGGTCTTGGTACAAGGCCTTCACAAAATGATTATTTATGGTCTTGGAACAAGGCCTTGATGGTATGGTTATTATGTTTGGAATTATGAATTCCCTCATTATGAAAATATTATTGATATTTCATGCGGTTATTCGACTAGTATAATACCCATGATTATGTTTTATTGTGGTATTTTTTTTATTCAACTCTTATTCCTACCATAATGTGTTCAAATTCGTTTTTAAAGGCATGTGTTTCTAGTTATTCACCATGACTTATGTTTATGCTTATGATATCTTTTTCTGTATTTATTACCCTTAATGAGCATTTTATATCACCCCTTTCTTATGTTTTATTTTCTAATTACATGAATAATTTTATTATGAATGGCATGTAGGGATAAACTTAGAGTTGTGGATGTTCCCAATAAAATTTATATGTTGTATTTATTTTCAACTTGTAATTTTGAACCTATGTATGTATCTGGTTTTCCAAAATTACTAAACTACTTGTTAATTTGGGATTTGATTCCTTATAATCATGAAAATTTATTAAAACAAGGCACCAGCTCCGGTCAACTGGGGTTGGGTTTTTACAGTTGGTATCATAGGAAGTTTAGTAGAAAACTTAGAAGCTAGATTTAGAAAACATAGATTAAGAAATAAAACCCTAATATAGACTTGATGATACACTACAAGAACATCCTAGAATTTTGGTAAGGAATATATTATTTGGATCTTCCAAGAAAATAAATCCATGTCTGGATACTACAAGTGGACGTGGTTCTGGCACAAATGTACCTAAGAGTAACAACTCCGACAAGGTGTTTAGGGCTTGACCTGGGGTAACCTGGTATACAAAAACAGGCCTTATTGCACACCTGTTTTGACACTCCTAGTGGATATTTTTAGAATAATTCACATTTTTTTTCTTACATACCATTATGAATGATTTATTCTTCCAAAGTAAAAAATGTATATGGTTCTAGGATTTATGATGCATAAATTTATGATATGTACTATACCATGTTTAGAGTTATAGAAAGTTCATAATTTTATAAGCTAATATAGTATATGGAATTTATTAGAAATGGTTCCTAGTATAAGGAATGAGAATATCACCAATGCACGTGATGGAAATAGTAAGAAGGATAATATATCTCATGGTCTTAATCCATCATTTCAAAGGAAGATAGTCTCCCATGTGTCCTCATAATATGAAGAAATAATATCATGTGTAAACAAGGTATGTACTAAATTCATTGATTCCTATGGCTTTGAAGGGAAGAAAAAAAGAATAGGATGGTAGTGAAAAATAAGGATAAATGGAATAACAGAAAGAAGGGTTTTCCCACATGTGATAACTGTGGAAAAAATCAACCTGGTAAATTCTTAAATGGAATGGGTGTTTGTTATAAGTGTGGAGAAAAAGGACACCAAATTCATGATTTCAAGGGTAAGAAAAAGGTTTCCAATGTACATATAACAACCCTTCTCTTTATTTCAAACTTAAACACAATTTATTAAATAAAATTTTTTACTTGATAAAACATATAATATCAAGAGTTATAATGTGTTTGGGGCTTATAAACATTACATAACAAATTATAAAATAAAACACAACATATTTATTGAAAACTTCTTTTACATGACTACAACATTCCTTCATACTTAGCATAGCATGGGATAACCTAAGGACATGCATAAGAAAAGGGTGAGATATAAATCCTAGTAAGGTATTAAGCAAGTAATAACATGAAGAATGTATTACATGTTAGGAAATAGTCATATCAATGGAGCACAAGAGAAACATGAACATAAAGGCATGATATAGCATGATTATCGAAACATGGAAATGTAGCAACAAAATTTAACATGATATTAGCATGATCCAAGGCTCATTGCGCATGGAGCATGAGTAAACACTCATTGCACTTGAATTAGCATGATTAAACCTTAATTTTACTTTAATTAGTATGATTAAACCCTCATTTCACTTGATGTATCATGATAATAATCTTTACCCAATGCATTGGAGCGCTATTAGGGCGCACCCTTTAAAAACATTCATTTCATGCATATGTGTTCCACATGGATCATACAACATAGATTCATTAAACATCGTGATTTATTCCAAGAATAAGAGATGTTTAATACATAAATGTAAGTCCTATATCAACAAGTACATGTTCATAAAGGTGAATCCCCTTGATTAAGAAATGGGTATGGTATTCACTTACACAATGATTTTGGCATGGGAAATTTTGGTGTAACTTTGGCAGCATAACAACGTCAAATAGAAATCATAAAAATGTGTTGATGAGTGATAAATGGGTATTTAATAATTTATAAATGAAATTTATAGTAATGGTTTCATGTAACATAATATCCCAACATGTGTAATGGAATTTAGATGCATAATATAAAATAATTTCTTGAATGTAAATGAGAAGAGATAAATTCCTTACGGAATTTCGGTATGGTAACGGGTGTGCATGGGAGGAATTAATGAGATATAAATAGGTATCTCATCATTAAAAAACAAGGAGGTAAGTATGGGGGTTTTAATTCATACCCCAAAATTTTTAATTGAAAACAAAAGGGTATAATAATATAAAGAAATTTGGACAAAAATGAGAAAGGAAGAAATCCCTTACTTGGAAGTGTGATCCCAAAGGCTTGGGAAAGGCTTTACAGAGGCCTCTTGGGAGATTGGGGTGCCCTTGGAGGATTATAGATAGAGGATAAAATATTTTTGTCAAGATCAAAATGTTTTTAGTGAAGAGTAATGGGATATTGAGGGGGTTTATATATGAAAGAAGAGGGAATTCTTTATTATTTAGGTTTTGGACACCACACATTAAACTAATAAAAAAACAAACCAAATCATGGTTTTTTCCCGTGTTTTTTTCCAAATGGTAGTGGAAAACATTATTTTATAAGGCCAATGTAAAAAATTATTAAAATATTAGTCTTTCTTATGTGGAGGTGAGTCACGCTCTCAAGGAAAACATTTTAAAATGTTAAAAACGTTTATAAGTCTTGGAGGGTCCACTAAGGCTTTGTAACATAAATCAAACAAACCTAAAATCACATTATTTTAAAGGTAAAATATATTTTGGCCTAAAATCCCATTTATAGTATTTTATTACATTACTATTGGGTCATTATGATGTTATAAAATACATTATATATTTAAATGGTATTTAATTTTTACCCAAAAAATTGATTGTCTCAAAAAATTATAAAAAAATTACCATTGGATAATTTATACTTCCTGATTCCAAAAATAATATTAATTTTATCAAAATAATTTTCTAAATATGTTAATTTTTACTTTTGAAATAAAAACCAACATTTATCAAAAATTCACGAGTTTTGACAAAAACAGCTTTCAAACCTTAATAAAAATTACAATTGTATTCATAAAAATTATACGATCATTTATATTTAATAAAAAGTAATTTAGTAATAATATTTTATTAATATGTTATTTCATTTAAAAAAATCCATTAATTCATCAAAATATATTTCTTAATTGAATATTAACTAAAAATACTATTTGTTCTTTAAAAACTATTTACAAAGTAACAATAATAAAATGAATGTATTTTCTTTATTATATAAAAAATAATGAACATAATCATAGTGATAGGGTCTTGTTACATAACCCCTTATAACACCCACATATGACCTAAATGTAAGGTGTGTGATGGTGACAAATTCTTGGGGTGGCTCGGATAACATCACTCGGGTGGTAATCTATATTAACTTCTACTTCTCCCGTAGGTGGTTCTATTCAAGATTAACATGTTGAAGATCATCTTGGGATTGGTCAAGAACAAAGCTCAATGACTCCACCTCCTTTCCGAGCTCCGATAAATGGGCTTCATATGGAGAAATTCTACTAGATATGGTCATCACTTCCTTTTTCTAAGTAAATTGGATTTATTAAAGCCCTATATTTATACTAATCATGTGGTCACTGTTCAACAGATATATTAGCAATGGTAACAATTCTTAACATTATTATAAAAATCCAAAAACATAAAACCAAGGAAGTTCATGTGTTTTATATATCCATTTTACATAATAAGATATTTAATTAGATCAAGAGTAATTTTCATTAATAAAAATTTGGGTCGTTACAATCTTCCCCCTTAAGAAATTTTACCCTCAATTTTTTATTTTCCCACACTAAAACAGATGAGAGAAACTCTTCTTTATCACTTACTCTAATTCCTATTTTGCTTCTTCAAACTTTTGGTTTCATCACAACACCTTCAAGAGGGGCATTGTCTTATTTTGTAGAAATTTTCTCTACAATCTAAGATCTTCACCAGCTTCTCTTCATAGGAGAGTCCATTCTACAATGGTACCACCTCTTGATTGAGTACATGTGATGGGTCAGGTATGTACTTCCTCAAGAGTGATACATGAAATACATCATGTGTTTGAGATAGGTTCGGTGGGAGTGTTAGTTGATAGGCCACTACCCCAATGTGATCAAGGGTCTCAAAAGGGCTGATGTACCTTGGAATAAGATTTCCCTTCTTCCCAAATCTCATAACTCTCTTCCATGCGATATGCGGAGGAATACCATGTATTCAACATCAAACTCTAGGTCTCGTCGACGATTATCATCATAGCTCTTTTGTCAACTCTGGGCAGCTTTAATATGTTGCTGGATGGTCTTAACCTTCTCCACCATTTCCTCGACCATTTTTGGACCTAGGAGTTTTTGATCCCTGACTTCATCCCAACATGTTGGTGTTATACACCTCTTCCCATAAAGGGCTTCATAAGGAGTAATTTGGATGCTTGAGTGGAAACTATTATTGTAGTAGAACTCAACCAGAGTAATATGTTGATCTCATCCTCCTTTTAATTCCATTGAGCATGATCTCAACATGTCCTCAAGTGTTTGGATAGTCCACTCAGATTGTCCATTAGTTTGAGGATGATAAGTCGTACTGAAGTTCAGCTTAGTATTCAGAGCATATTGAATACTCTTCTAGAACTTAAAGGTGAATCTTGGATCTCAATCAGATACAATAGATATTGGTACTACATGCAGCCTTACCACTTCTATGATATATATTCGTGTCTTTTGATCTAATGAGAAATCATCTTGAATTTAAATGAAGTGTGCAGTATTTTTAAGATGATCTACAACAACCCAGACAGAATTATTCCTTTTGGATGTCTTTGGAATTTTGGTGACAAAGTCCATGGTTGTAACGACCCGAAATTTTGAATAAATCTTGTTTCCTAATTTTATGTGTTATTTTATTTTATTTTTATACTCAACAAAAAATGTTTCATTTGATAACATGAGTATAATTAAAATGAGACCGTTTGGTTTTGACTAGTATATGACCATTGGTCAATATGACCGCTGGAAACTAAACATTTTGATTATTGTCTCTAAATACAAGTAATCTTGGTTAATTATTATAGAAATAAGATTTGATGGCCTCACCCAGTAGTCTTGGACCGATCGAATCCCATCTAACAGAACTTGGGAAGGAGGTAGCACCAATAGGCTTTGCTCTGGACCAAACCCAAGCCGAACTTCATCGTGTGAAGCTAGAACGGAATCGCCTTTGCGAGAAGTTCAAACTGATAGAAATTACTACCATGCGATGTTGGCCGAGCCTCCCTCATATTCTCTCACCTTAGAACACCTTACACTTAGGTCCTATGCTGGTGTAATAAGGGTCTATGTAAGGAGACCGTAACTGCCTTGTGTAATCCTTTGTTTTAAATAAAAATTGGTATTTCTTCTTATGATGAAGTTTATGAATTTTTAAATGACTGGATAAATATAGTATGCATATTTTTGATGAATTTTAGAAAAAGGATATTTTAAAAAATGTTTATTTAAACCTTAAATAATTAAAAATGTGTAATGATTTTCAAAAAATGGTCTTCTACAATTATTTTCAGTACGAAATTTAGAGTCTAATAAGATCAACTTAATTTTTGATGAATAGTAAATTATGAATAGTGATTTTATGCTTAGGATTAGTAATGTGACCAAATAGATTAGTAATCTCACTTAAATAAAGTATTAATATAATCTAGGCACCTTGATTAAGTAATGTGATTCAATAAAATGGTTAAATAACGGTTTCATAAATTATTATTCAAGTATTAGTTTTTTTGGGTGAATAGTGTTTTTTAATTAAAAATTAAATTAAAAATATTTTGAAAATTATTTTTATAAAATGGATTTCATTTTTCAACTCAGAGCATCGATATTATGTTAAGGTAATTTTTGGGGATTTTTCTGAAAAAAATGAATTTTCGGTGAATAGTGTATTTATTTAAAAAATAAATTAAAAATATTTAGAAAATTATTTTTATAAAATGGATTTCATTTTTGAAATCATAGCATTGATATTTGGTTAAGGTGAAATTTTGGGATTTTTCTGAGAAAGTTGAATTTTCATTGAATAGTAAAAATACAGTTTTAGGGTTTCGGTATGTTTAATGACATCATAATTGTGTCATGATGATATCATGAGATATTTTAAGGGTTGGCTGGAAAAGGGTGATGAATTATTGTATTGGGGGCCCCATCTGGCCTAACTCCATGGTAAATTCCATGGGAGAGCACATGGTTTTGAGAAAAGCACTTGTGAGGTGTCCCTTGGCCATTAATGCCTTGTCCCCTCACTTTCCCTATAAATACCCACCCTTTCCTCCTTTATTTTTCACTCCCAACTCTCCCCCAACGAATTTATGGTCTCCTTACATCCCAAGGAGTCCTCCCAAGGTTCCCCCAATCCCTCAAGGTCCAAACCTTTGAGTTTTAAGAGTTACGTTTTAAGGTAAGGGATTTGACCTCTCTCTTTCTTTTCAAGAAATCTCTTTTATGTAATTTCTTTTATGCTCCATGTTATTATGTTAAAGTATGTTCTTTTATACTCATCTTACTTCCCATTTCATTTTCATATAATGAGAGATCCTTTCTTACTCTCATTATTTCTTTTTATGAAGTTTTAAGTGGCGTCGTTAGGCTGCCGAACTTTTTGTAACAGATTCTTTCTCCCTTCTCATTTTTCAAGATCTATTTTCATGTAAAGTATTTCAAGTTCCTTTTTATTATGTTGTAGTATGATCTCTAAATTTATCATACTTATATTTTATGATCATATGATTAGAGACCCCATTTGATCTCTTCAATTCAGTATTTTGAAGTTTTAAGTGGCGTTGTTAGGCTGCCAAATTTTTAAGTGGTTCTTTCACCTTTCTCCTTTTTCAAAGTTCTAATTCCATGCCAAGTCTTGCAAGTTACTTTTTATTATGTTGGGGTATGATCTCTAAATTGATCATACTGATCTTTTATGTTCATATGATGAGATATTCTATTTTATCTCATCAATTCATTTTTGTTGAAGTTTAAGTGGCGTCGTTAGGCTGTTGAATTTCTAAGGGGTTCTTTCACCCTTCTTGTTTTCAAGATCTACTTTCATGTCAAGTCTTTCAAGTTCCTTTTTATTATTTTGGGGTATTATCTATATATCTATCATACTTATCATTTATGTTCATATGATGAGAGACCCTATTTCATCTCGTCAATCCATTTTTGGAAGTTTTAAGTGACGCCGTTAGGCTGCCGAATTCTCATAAGAGAAATCTTATTTTTGTCTTCCTTTCAAGTTCTTTGTTTCATATGGTATATCATTAAAATTTCATTACCATGTTCTTGAATACTATATATTCTATTCCCCTACTGTTTTATGTATCATTTTTGAGTGGGTGACCCATTCCCCCTCTCTTTTCAATGTTTTCTAAAACCATGTATCGTAGACGTTATGCTGCATAGTTTTCGTCTCAAAATGCCTCCCTCTTTATCTCAAAATTATTTTATGTTATTAATTGAATAATCAAAGCTCTTATTTCTACAGGGGTATTCACATATATATCAAAATTTTCTATTTTAAATTTTGGGATTTACATACATGAAACCCGCTTTCCCTTTTCTGTGGGTTTAAAGTGACATAAAGATCATGTCTTTAAAGCAGTTTTTAAAACATTATGGTTATGAAATGAAACCCATTTCTTTTATGCTATGTGGGTTGTTTATGAAATTATTGATGATGATATATTTGGATCACATGATAATAAATACATGTCAAGGGTGCGCCCAGATATCACTTCAATGCATTGGGTAAAGACTTAATCTCTTGAAATGACTTTTTAGACTGATACCTTGGTGAATAACCTTGGTAATTTTTAATGAAACCTTGGGGATGGACCTTGGTGAAATGAAATGATTGTCAATATTAAATGTTGCAGCCACATCTTAAAGTTATGAAAAATTTTATTTTTATTATGATATATCTCATGTTTTCTTTCTCATGCCTTAAAGTTCTTTTCATGACCTTATTGAAGTATCTCAAGTTCACATGTAAAATGTTTCTCTTGTTTCCCTTATTGGGCCTTATGCTCACCCTTTCTTTTGATGTATGTCCCCAGGTTATGAGATGCAGTAATGAACCTAGGATTTACTTAAGGAGAATCCTTTCAAGTGTTTAAGGAGAATGTTTTATTTTGTTTTCATGTATTATGTTCCTTGTTTCCAAGACACTAAACCTTAAAGATCCTCAGTTCCGTGTAATGAAATGAAAGTTTATGTTATAAAAAGACGGGATGCGATAGTTGGTATCAAATGATGGTTTAGTTATTTTTGGAAATTAGGATATGAAAACTTTAGGAAGAATCCTATAGAAAAGTTTATATATAGGAAATCTTCCTGGTATTTTGGTGAGTATTGAGTAATGGGTTGCCAAGAAAATACATCCCTGTCTGGATACGAGAAGGTAGAGGTGGCTCTAGTACAGATATACATAGGGGTAAAACCTGAAAACACCGCTTTGAGCTAGACTCAAACAGGAACTGGTACACGACAATGGGACTTGATACACTCTTGGTTACGATACTCCCAGGGGATATGCTTTGGTAAATTCATAAGCTTAGTATGAACCATTGTTAAAGGAACAAAGATAAAATAAAATAAAGATTCACATAAGAATATATGATCAGGGATAACCTAGATGGGAACCTAGGGGATCACAAGTTAGGGTATACTTTTCTTCTACAAGTTATCCTTATATGATTTAATTTCCTTTTCATGATTATTGGCTAAGCATTCAAGCCCCTAATTGTACTTTCTTTTCGTAGTTAATGGAGGGAAATGGAAGAACATGTCCCAACAACCAATGTGATAGGAAATGTGACGATTTCCATATTAATATGACAGATATGATTAGGGGATTAAAAAAGATGATTATTATTTTGGAAGACGTTCACTATTTTGGGGGACCTATATGATCGAGGTAAATAGATTACTACGGTATTTTCATTGAGGAGTAAGGTTGACTTATATTTTGAAGAATCGATGAATTTAAGGTTGAATTATAGTAATTTAGGTTACTTATGGGAATGATTAACCTATCTTGGGTAAAATATTTTTAGGTTAGCTACTTTTGTTATAAGATGTTAGGAGTGGTTGATGTTGTTTGGAGATGAACAATGAAGTTTACTATGGAAGACTATGTTATCAAATCCATCTTGTATTTGGGTTTCAATCTTAGTTTGGTTTATTTTGAGGAATTTTAAGGACCATTATTTATGGAATGGCCTATGATGATCTTTGGGTAGTACCATGGAACTTTGAAGATTTAAAAGTAGTTTCCATTTCTATGGGATTCTTTCTTTTTGAAGAGTTGTTTTACCTTACCCTTTCTATTTTTGGGATAATGTTTAAAGATAGAAGAAATAGATAGTTAATCTTTTGTGGATTATGTGATTCTCTAGAAGATGATTCTTGTGTTTTGATGAGACCAAGTAGTTTTGAATGCTCATCGTTTGGAGAAAAGATTAGTTTTGGTAGAAACTTATTAAATGATGAAACTCTACATAAAGGTAGGTATATTTTCTATGTAGTAAATGAGTTCCTCAAAATTATGAAAAAGAACGTAAAAAAACGTTTTTGGTTTACGTTTCCTACTAGGTAATCAAAGACCATTTACCCACATCATAAGTTTGGGATTTTCTTATGGTTAACTTTCTCCTAATCATGTTTTCTATCACTCTCCCTCAGAACTTGACCCTTTTTTTCTCCTCCATGTCCATGTTTTCCTACATGGAATCCTAGTGTGGGTTAACTCAGGTGACCTCTGTACTTCCCTTTCTTTCTTTTAAAGTAATAGTTTTACTGACTCCTTTTCCGATGTGGGAATTTCAATGAAATTTCAAAACCCAATTTTAAAAATTGTGAGGATGCAATTTCTTAAGGGGGGAAGATTGTAACGACCCGAAAGTTTGAATAAATCTTGTTTCCTAATTTTATGTGTTATTTTATTTTATTTTTATACTCAACAAAAAATGTTTCATTTAATAACATGAGTATAATTAAAATGAGACCGTTGGGTTTTGACTAGTATATGACCATTGGTCAATATGACCACTGGAAACTAAACATTTTGATTATTGTCTCTAAATACAAGTAATCTTGGTTAATTATTATAGAAAGAAGATTTGATGGCCTCACCCAGTAGTCTTGGACCGATCGAAGCCCATCTAACAGAACTTGGGAAGGAGGTAGATCCAATGGGATTTGCTCTGGACCAAACCCAAGCCGAAATTCATCGTGTGAATCTAGAACGTAATCGCCTTTGCGAGAAGTTCAAACTGATAGAAATTACTACTCGTGCGATGTTGGTCGAGCCTCCCTCAGATTCTCTCACCTTAGCACACCTTACACTTAGGTCCTATGCTGGTGTAATAAGGGGATATGTAAGGAGACTGTAACTGCCTTGTGTAATCCTTTATTTTAAATAAAAATTGGTATTTATTCTTATGATGAAGTTTATGAATTTTCAAATGAATGGATAAATATAGTATGCATATTTTTGATGAATTTTAGAAAAAGGATATTTTAAAAAATGTTTATGTAAACCTTAAATAATTAAAAATGTGTAATGATTTTCAAAAAATGGTCTTCTACAATTATTTTCAGTACGAAATTTAGAGTCTAATAAGATCAACTTAATTTTTGATGAATAGTAAATTATGAATAGTGATTTTATCCTTAGGATTAGTAATGTGACCAAATGGATTAGTAATCTCACTTAAATAAAGTATTAATATAATCTAGGCACCTTGATTAAGTAATGTGATTCAATAAAATGGTTAAATAACGGTTTCACAAATTATTATTCAAGTATTAGTTTTTTCGGGTGAATAGTGTTTTTTAATTAAAAATTAAATTAAAAATATTTTGAAAATTATTTTTATAAAATGGATTTCATTTTTGAACTCAGATCATCAATATTATGTTAAGGTAATTTTTGGGGATTTTTCTGAAAAAAATGAATTTTCGGTGAATAGTGTATTTATTTAAAAAATAAATTAAAAATATTTAGAAAATTATTTTTATAAAATGGATTTCAATTTTGAAATCATAGCATTGATATTTGGTTAAGGTGAAATTTTGGGATTTTTCTGAGAAAGTTGAATTTTCATTGAATAGTAAAAATACAGTTTTAGGGTTTCGGTATGTTTAATGACATCATAACTATGTCATGATGATGTCATGAGATATTTTAACGGTTGTCCGGACAAGGGTGATGAATTATTGTATTGGGGGCCCCGTGTGGCCTAACTCCATGGTAAATGCCATGGGAGAGCACATGGTTTTGAGAAAAGCACTTGTGAGGTGTCCCTTGGCCATTAATGCCTTGTCCCCTCACTTTCCCTATAAATTACCACCCTTTCCTCCTTTAGTTTTCACTCCCAACTCTCCCCCAATAAATTTCTGGTCTCCTTACATCCCAAGGAGTCCTCCCAAGGTTCCCCCAAGCCCTCAAGGTCCAAACCTTTGAGTTTTAAGAGTTATGTTTTAAGGTAAGGGATCTGACCTCTCTCTTTCTTTTCAAGAAATCTATTTTATGTAATTTCTTTTATGCTCCATGTTATTATGTTAAAGGATGTTCTTTTATACTCCTCTTACTGCCCATTTCATGTTCATATAATGAGAGATCCCCTATTACTCTCATTATTTCGTTTTATGAAGTTTTAAGTGGCGTCGTTAGGCTGCCGAACTTTTTGTAACAGATTCTTTCTCCCTTCTCATTTTTCAAGATCTATTTTCATGTAAAGTATTTCAAGTTCCTTTTTATTATGTTGGGGTATGATCTCTAAATTTATCATACTGATATTTTATGATCATATGATGATAGACCCCATTTCATCTCTTCAATTCAGTATTTTGAAGTTTTAAGTGGCGTCGTTAGGCTGTCAAATTTTTAAGTGGTTCTTTCACCTTTCTCCTTTTTCAAAGTTCTAATTCTATGCCAAGTCTTGAAAGTTACTTTTTATTATGTTGGGATATGATATCTAAATCGATCATACTGGTCTTTTATGTTCATATGATGAGAGATTCTATTTGATCTCATCAATTCATTTTTGTTGAAGTTTAAGTGGCGCCGTTAGGCTGCTGAATTTCTAAGGGGTTCTTTCACCCTTCTCGTTTTCAAGATCTACTTTCATGTCAAGTCTTTCAAGTTCCTTTTTATTATGTTGGGGTATGATCTCTATATCTATCATACTGATCATTTTTGTTCATATGATTAGAGACCCTATTTGATCTCGTCAATCCATTTTTGGAAGTTTTAAGTGACGCCGTTAGGCTGCCGAATTTTCATAAGAGAAATCTTATTTTTGTCTTCCTTTCAAGTTCTTCGTTTCATATGGTATATCATTAAAATTTCATTACCATGTTCTTGAATACTATATATTATGTTCCCCTAATGTTTTATGTATCATTTTTGAGTGTTTTAACCATGCCCCCTCTCTTTTCAATGTTTTCTAAAACCATGTATCGTAGACGTTATGCTGTATAGTTTTCGTCTCAAAATGCCTCCCTCTTTATCTCAAAATTATTTTATGTTATTAAGTGAATACTCAAAGCTCTTATTTTTACAGGGGTATTCACATATATATCAAAATTTTCTATTTTAAATTCTGGGATTTACATACATGAAACCCGCTTTCCCTTTTCCGTGGGTTTAAAGTGACATAAAGATCATGTCTTTAAAGCAGTTTTTAAAACATTATGGTTATGAAATGAAACCCATTTCTTTTATGCTATGTGGGTTGTTTATGAAATGATTGATGATGATATATGTGGCTCACATGATAATAAAGACATGTCAAGGGTGTGCCCAGATAGCGCTCTAATGCATTGGGTAAAGACTTAATCTCTAGAGATGACTTTTTAGACTGATACCTTGGTGAATAACCTTGGTAATTTTTAATGACACCTTGGGGATGGACCTTGGTGAAAATAAATGATTGTCAATATTAAATGTTGCAGCCACATATTCAAGTTATGAAAAATGTTATTTTTATTATGATATATCTCATGTTTTCTTTCTCATGCCTTAAAGTTCTTTTCATGACCTTATTGAAGTATCTCAAGTTCACATGTAAAATGTTTCTCTTGTTTCCCTTACTGGGCCTTCTGCTCACCCTTTCTTTTGATGTGTGTCCCCAGGTTATGAGATGCAGTAATGAACCTAGGATGAACTTAAGTAGAATCCTTTCAAGTGTTTAAGGAGAATGTTTTATATTGTTTTCATGTATTATGTTCCTTGTTTCTAAGACACTAAACCTTAAAGATCCTCAGTTCTGTGTAATGAAATGAAAGTTTATGTTATAAAAAGACGGGATGCGATAATGGTGATGTTCTCCCATTTTCATATTGGTACAGGTAATGGTTGCATCATACCCTTAGACTTTCGCCCCTCAGCCTTCACTTGCTGATATACCAGGCACTTTGATGTATACTCAGCGATCTCTTTCTTCATGTTATCCCACCAATAATGCTTTTAGATATATCGATACATCTTTGTCTTTCCTGGGTGAATGGATAAATTCAAACTATGTTCATCATCCAAAATTTCATTATTTAACTTTTTATTTTATAGAACACATAGTCTTTCCCCAAATCTCATAATTCCTTCTTCATTAACATTGAAATCCAAGGATTTCTCTTCTCTAATATTTTCCACTTTCTTCTGAATTCACACATCATCCTTTTTAGAATCCTTTAACCTTTCCAAAAGAGATTTTTTAGAAATTATTTGTGAAATATTTGATGATGTTACCTTCTTTATTATTCCCATTTCCATCTTCATCAAATCTAAGAATATTGGATCCTTTTAAATTCTTATCAATGGTAGAATTTCTAGGTCATTTATACTTAGAGAATATGTAACCTTTTTCTCTTTCCCAGGTTGGTAATGGATTGAGAAATCGTAGACTTTGATCAGCTATAACCATCTTCATTGGTACAAGTTCAAATATTTCTGTGTGAATATATACTTGAGGATTTTGTGATCTTTGTATATTTTACAATTCACCCCAAAGAGGTAATGTCGCCAAATTTTTAAAGTGAATATTATTTCAGATAGTTTTTCTCATGAAATTTCAAGTGCCTTGAAGCATAGGAAATGAATTTTTCATTTTATATCAACACATAGCCCTAACCCTTATTTAAAGCATCACTAAATACCACAAGTTCTCCACTTGTGGGAAGTGTGAGAATAATCACATTGATAAGCCTCCTTTTCAACTCCTTAAATCTCTCTTCTCATTCATCACTCTAAGAAAACTTGAATCCCTTCTGAGTTAGCTTGGTAAGAGGGTTTGACAATCGTGAGAAATTTCTCAAAAATCAGAGATAATATCCAGATAACCCCAGGAATTTATAGATATCTATCATCGATGTTGGCCTCAACCATCCCTCTATTGCAGATATCTTGGAGGGATCCATAGATTTCCCATTTATTGTGATGATATGACCCAATAATGAGACTTTCTTCAACCAGAACTCACACTTGTTGTACTTTTCATAGATCTTATCCTTTCGCAAGGTCTCTAGTACAGTTCTTATATGCTCCTCATACTCCTCCTTGGTTTTGGATTATATTAGAATATTGTCTATAAAGACTACCAAAAATTTGTAGAGGTAATATCTAAAGACTCTATTCATCATGTCCATGAACATTACTATAGCATTAGTGAGTCTGAAATGCATTACTATGAATTCATAGTTCCCGTACCTTGTACGAAAAGCAGTCTTGGGGATATCCTCCTTCTTCACCCTTACTTGGTAATATCCTGACTGCAAATCCACCTTGGAGAAGTATTGTTCTCCACATAGCTGATCAAAAAAGTCATCAATTTGGGGCAGAGGATATTTTTTCTTTATCGTGGTTTTTTTGAGCTCATGATAATCAATGCAATGGCGCATTGACCCATCCTTCTTCTTGACGAAGAGGACTGGTGCTCCCCATGGTGAAGCACTTGGGCATATAAACCCTTTATCCAGATTTTCCTATAGTTGTTTCTTTAACTCCTCAAGATCCACAATATCCATTCTATATGGAGTCTTGGATATTGGAAACACCCCAGGTATAAGATCATTTGGGAATTCAGCATCTCTTCTAAGAGGAAGACCAAGCAATTCCTCAGGAAACACTTCAGTGAATTTTCTCACAATAGGAATGTTTTCAAGGATGGTTGTTTCCTTAGACTCAATCATCTTAGAAAGATATGAATGCTTATAGGGTAGTAATATCCATGCTTGAGATGATGGTGCTAAAGAAGATTCATCCTCCTCCTTGAACTTGTACAGAATCGGGGGTCGATTCATCGTATGGAGAGGGATTTCCCTCTCACGGAAATTTATGTTGGCTCTATATAGGGAAATCCAATCCATGCCAAGAATTGAATCAAATTCCACTAGAGGGAGTATGACGAGGTTCATCAGAAAGTTCAATCCAAAAATTATGACAAGGGAGGATTTATATTTATGGGATGCAATGATTTCTCCATTTTCTGTTCTCACCGACATCTTTACTGACATGATTTTTTGTGGTGTTGGGATTGTTCTACTAAACTTTTAGGATATAAAAGAATGCGTAGAACCAAAATCAAAAATTACATTTTCTATTATTGAATTAATAACTAGCATACCTATATCCAATTTGTTTTCAGGGTTCACTTTGGCAGTAGTGATGGAAAAATCTCTCCCTTTCTTCCTTGGAGGTTGTTGGTTGCCTCTGAAAACCCTTGGCTTAGGGAACTAGTTTCCAAAGTGCCCTGGTTCTTTGCAGTTGAAGCAATGAAAAACGTGTTGAGGGTAGAACAGAGCATTCATATCCTCTATCGCAGTTGCAGGTTTTTCTTTTCAGAATTTAATGGCCATGTGACCTTCTCTTCCACACCTAAAGCATTTCCTCATCCCCTTTAGTCAATTTCTGGGGTGATTCTTTCTGCACCTTTGGTAAGTGGGGTGCTGTAATTTCTTAGCACCATTGGATTTATCCATCGGACTAACATAATTAAATTCCACCGTACACTTCTTATCTCCATGATACCCCTGAGATTTTCTGATCTCCATTTCAAATTTTAGGGCACATCGGACAATTTCCTCATAGCTCTCGAAGTCACAAATCGCTAGGGATTTCTGTATGTTAGGTTTTATCCCACCAAAGAAGCGATCAACCTTGAATTCGAGGGTAAAGACAAAGATGTAGGCATATCATGCAAGCCTTGTGATTTTTTCCTTGTATGCTCTGATGGATTCATCATCTTTTTTATTGAGGGCAAGTAATTCCCTTTCCATCTTAAGTCGGAGGGTGCATGGAAAATATTTATTGAAAAATATTTTCTAGAAATCCTTCCATTCCAAAACCTCAATCTCTTAATCAGGCTTCTTATTTTTGATCAATTTCCACCATTGATTATCTTTACCCTTCATATGATAAGAATCTAGAAGAACCTTCTCTTTTTCATAACATTGAAGGATGGAGAAGATCTTTTCAATGGAGTTGATCCATTGTTCGGAAATTGAGGGATCAGATGATCCATTAAAAGTAGGAGGCCTTTGTCTCATGAACCTCTCAATTGCAACTTGTTATTTCTTAGGGGGGGTGAACGTTCTTCTTGACCCATGTTTCTATTAAAAACTTCAGTTAACTTAGAGAGTATTGTGAAAAATTTTGTGATTCCCACTCCCATCAGATTGGGAATCTCATTAGAACAGTCATCACATTTATCTTCACATCAGTTGTTAGCCTAAGTCCTCCTATTATCGACCATTGGTTGGAATAAAAGGAAAGTTAGGGGTAACACATAAAGGGTAATACAAATATAAAAATGGATGACATATAAATTACTTTCATTTTCTTAACTTATGAATTTATAGGCTTCAATATAATTTATCCATGATCTACTTCCCAACATATATTCTTAGGGGAATTTTGTTATTCCCTTAATAATGGTTTGTACTGAGCTTATTAATTTACCAAAGTATATCCCTCAGGAGTGTCATAACCAAGAGGACATAAAGGCTCATTGTCATGCACCAGTTCCCATTCGATTCTATCTCAAAGCAGTGTTTTTGGGTTTTACCCCTAGATACATCTATGCCAGAGCTGCCTCTACCTACTTGTAGCCAGACAGGGATGCATTTTCTTGATAAACCACTTACTCAATACTCACCAAAATTTAGGGATGTTTTTATTATACTTATTCTTATCCCTAAGGCTTTTACTAGGGTTTTCTAATCCTAATCCCAAAAATAACTAAACTTATCCTCTGATACCAACTATAACAACCTTGCTCTTTATTTCACACTTAAACACGATTTATGACATAAAATTTTCACTTAATAAAACATAGAAGATTGAAAGGTCTAGTGTATTTTGGGATTAGGAACATTACATAACAACTTAGAACATAAAACACAACATCTTTATTGAAAACTTATTTTACATGACCACAATATTCCTTCGTACTTAGAATTTCATAGGATAACCTGAGGACATGCATAATAAAAGGGTGAGCTATGAAGCTCAGTAAAGGAGTAAACAAGGAATAACATGAAGAATAAAGTACATGTTAGGCAATATTCATATCAATTTATCACAAGAAAAACATGAACATAAATGCATGATATAGCATGATTATCATAACATGGAAATATGACAACAACATTTAACATGATATTAGCATGATCCAAGGCTCATTACACGTGGAGCATGAGTAAACCCTCATTGCACTTGAATTAGAATGAGTAAATCATAATTTCACTTAAATTATAATGATTAAACCCTCATTTCACTTGATTTATCATGATACTAATCTCTACCCAATGCATTGGAGTGCTATCAGGGTGCATCCTTTATAAACATTTCATTTCATGCATAAGTGTGCAACATGGATCATACAACATGGATTCATTAAACATTATGATTTATTCCACGAATAAGAGATGTGGAATAAATAAATTTAAGTCCTTAATAAAAAAGTACATGTGCATAAATTTGAATACCCTTGATAGATAAATGGGTATGGTATTCACTTACACGATGACTTTGGCATGGTAAATTTTGGTGTAACTTCGGCAGCATAGCGACATCAAATAGAAATAATAAAAATGGGTTTATAAGAGATAAATGGGTCTCTAATCATTTATACATGAAATTTATAGTAAGGGGGTCATGTAACATAATATCTCAACATATGTAATGTAATTTAGATGCATAATATAAAATAATTGCTTGAATGTAAATGAGAAGAGAGAAATTTCTTACGGAATTTTGACATGGTAACAGGTGTGCATAGAAGGAATTAATGAGATATAAAGAGATCTATAATCATTAAAATGAAAGGAGGAAAGTATGGGGAGGTTTAAATCATACCCCAATATTTTTAATTGAAAAAAAAGGTATAACAATATAAATAAATTTGGACAAAAATGAGAAAGGAAGAAATCCCTTACTTGGAAGTGTGATCCCAAAGGCTTGAGAGAGGCTTGAGAGAGGCTTATTGGGAGATTTGGGTACCTTTAGAGGACTATATAGAGATTAGGGAAAAGTTTGGTCAAGTTCAAAATGGTTTAAGTGAAGAGTAATGGGATATTGGGTGGGTTTATATATGAAAGGAGTGGAAATTCTTTATTATTTAGGTTTTGGACACCACACATTAAACTAATCAAAAACACAAACCAACCCATGGTTTTTTCCCATGGTTTTTGCCAAATGGGAGTGGAAAACATTATTTTATAAGTCTAGTAGCATAAATTATTAAAATATTAGGCTTGATTATGTGGATGTGAGTCACACTCTCAAGGAAATCATTTTAAAATGTTAAAATGGTTTATAAGTCTTGGAGGGTCCACTGAGGATTTGTAAAATAAATCAAACAAACCTAAAATAAAATTATTTTAAATATAAAACATATATTGTCTGAACATACCATTTATAGTATTTTATTACATCACTATTGGGTTATTATGATGTCATAAAACACACTATATATTTAAATGGTATTTAATTTTTACCCAAAAATTCAATTGTCTTGAAAAATTATGTAAAATCCACCATTGGATAATTTAGACATCCTGATTTCAAAAATAATATTCATTTTATCTAAATAATTTTCTAAATATTTTAATTTTTACTTTTAAAACAAAAACCGACATTTATCTAAAATTCATGGGTTTTGACAAAAACACCTTTCAAACCTTAATAAAAATTATAATTGTATTCATAAAAATTATACAATTGTTTATATTTAATAAAAAGTAATTTATTAATAATATTTTATTAAAATATTATTTAATTTAAAAAATCCATTAATTCATCAAAATAGATTTTTTAATTGAATATTAACTAAAAATACTATTTTTTCTTTAAAAACAATTTACAAAGTAACAATAATAAAATGAATTTATGTTCTTTATTCTACACAAAAATAATGCACATAATTATAGTGATAGATTCTTGTTACATAACCCCTTATAACACCCGCATATGACCTAAGGGTAAGGTGTGTAATAGTGACAGATTCTTGGGGTGGCTCGGATAACATTGCTCAGGTGGTAATCTCTATTAACTTCCACTTCTCCCATAGGCGGTTTTGTTCAAGCTTAACGTGTGGAAGCTCGGCTTGGGATTTGTCGAGAAAGAAGCCCAGTGACTCTAAATACTTTACAAGCTTCAATAAATGGGCTTCGTATGGAGAAATTCTACTGTATGAGATCATCGCTTTATTTGTCTAAGTAAATTGGATTTTTTAAAGCCCTATATTTATACTAATCATGTGGTCATTGTTCAATGGCTATATTAAAAACAATAACAATTCTTAACGGTATTTTAAAAATACCAAAACATAAAACCAAGGAAGTGCATGTGTTTTATATATCCATTTTACATAATAAGACATTTAATTAGATCAAGAGGAATTTTCATTAATAAAAGTTTGGGTCGTTATAGTACAATGATTCAACTGCAAGGAGATGGGACACTATGTGAATAAATGTCCCAAGCGTCAAAAGAATATACCCCAAATTATGATTATGGATAATGATCAAGTTATGATACTTCTGAATATGAAGTAGAATTATTAATATGCCTAGTCAAGAATCATTTCATTTGAATATTTTTTCAGCAATGTACTGGTTATAAGAATTATGGAATATATAAGGATTGTACTGAAACAATTTTTAATTATTGATTTGAAACCATAAGTTGAATGGTACCATGAAAAGATATTCAGTGGAAAGATAATATTTTTGTAAAATGTGTGATTAAAGGAAGGAAAACCCTTAATATATTTCTAATGATAAAGATAAAGATGAAGAAATGATTCATTTGGATAAGTACTTAATACCTCAAAACTGATTTTTGACTTGTCAACAAGTGGTCTATGTTATCATTGATGGAGTTTTCAACATTTTTTGATATAAGGAATATATTAAATAGCATGTGTAAGGATGAATTCATGTTTACAATAAGGTTTTATGTTAATTTGATTTATTACCATATTTTAAGAGGACACATGATAAAGATATTCACATATTTGGAATGTGAAAATTTAGGGCTGCTTCATGTTGATTAAAGGAAAATAAGGTAGCAGATGCATTAATCAGGATAGATCATGGAATTCTAAACAAAATGAGGATTTCCAAGGACCACGTGTACATGGATCTAGAATGTATGGATATAAGAATGATTCTAAAGTATTGTATAAAGATCTTTTGTAAAGTTAAACCATTTTTGAAATGGTCTAAGTTGATCATTGTATGAGGTTTTAGAGATTAATGTCACTACATGATGTAGATTGTGTTAAGAGATGAAGTAAAGGTAGTTCAAGGCACAAAAAAAGGGATAAGATTGTGTTTATAAAATAGAAATGTATATATAGACTCTTATAGAGTGTAATAATTTATCAATTCTAGGCAAAGATTCTTAAATAAAAACATTGTCCTATTATTATATATTTTTTCATGATATCAATGAAATTTTTCATAACTGTAGTTTATGTGTTTTTTTGGCAATGATATTTCATCTGAGAATGTTCTCTATCAGTTTGCATCAAAAAACGATGGTTTAATTATTCTTACCTGACTATGTTATCCAATTAGAATGTGTAGTTTTTTAGTAACTTATACATTTCCCTTTCCCACTTATTAAGAGGATATTTTAACCATATTTCTGATGTGGGTTTCCCATAAGGGAATTTTCAAGTATCAACCATTAACTTTCTAAATTCAATTTCAAAATATCAAGGACAAATTTTTTTTAAGGAGAGGATAATGTAACAACCCAAGGATTTACAAATAAATTTAATATTGAACGCATGAAACACTGAGTCTCTAAAAAACACCATTTTGTTATAACCTAGCTAGTAAACATAGTTTTTCCACCTCTGTGATTTGAATTTCAAAAAACCGATATACATGGTTGCGTTTAGTAAGATATTTAGAGTCTGATAATACAAACATATTTTTTTGTGAATAGTAACTTACACTTATGAATAGTTACTTACCCTTACGAATAGTAATGCACCCTTATGAATAGTAATGCAACCTTATGAATAGTAACTCAACCCTTAGGAATAGTAACCTAAAAAGTAATGTACCCTTATGAATATTAACCTCACACATGTAAGTAAAAAATTAATTTATGCACCTTATAAATGAGAGTGAATATTTTAAAAATTAATAATTAAGTATTGGTATTTTTATGAGAAATAAATAATGAATTACAATTTTATAATCAATAGATTAATATAAAAGATAATTAATTTTAATAAAACGTATTCATTAATCAATATTTTTTTCCTATGATTATAAGATAATTTTATGAGACCTTAATTAATTTTTCGAAGTGTCATAAAATCAGTTATAATATTAAAATTGGTATTTTTTGAGTAAATTGTGATTTTAATTAAAAATTAAATTTCTCACATTTAGAAATTTATTTTCTTAAAATGGAGTTCATTTTTGGATTCTACATTTTGAAAAATGTTTTGGATTAATTTTTGGTGTTTTTTATGAAATAGTTTAATTTTTGTTGAATAGTAAAAAAATATAGTTTTTTATAAAATACGGCATTTTTTATGACATCGTCATGAAATTATTATGATATAAAAAATTATTTAAACTATTTAATAAATAAATAATTATATTAAAATTGGAATATTGTATAGAATTAATTTGTAACATGAAAAGTATATTTTTTCATGATAAGTATAAAAATCATTGTCAATGTCGACGCAGTGCCTGCGCAGCACTGACAAAGTCAAAATTGGTAATTTGTATATAAAAATTGAGTTCTAAAAATTAAATTCATAAATTATTTATTAATTATTATGTATTATTTGTCTATTTTATTTTTAATTTATGAATTTAGTATTATATAACATGAGTATTATCCAAATGTATCTACAATACTTATGGAGGGTAAGAAAAGAACAAATAACACAGTTAGAAAGATGTCTTGTTTTGTATAAGATTGAATATGAATAATGAGTAAATTAAAAAAATTATTTTGAACATAATTAATTTATCTTTATGATAGTATTTTATATTTAATTTTTATATATGAAATAATTAACATTAATGCTTATGCAATGCCGATTCAGTGCACGTGCTAGCATAAGAAAAATAAATAAAATGTTTTTAATTAAATAATTATTAAATAACCCGTTTTTTGGATAAAACATTTTATATAATCAATTTTAGACTATTATAAAGTTTTGATTTGAATTTGGGATATTTTGGACTCACATGAATCACTTTAAAACCTTTATAATATTTTATTTCAAAAGGAAATCAAGTTGTCACATTATAGTTTTTAATTTAATAATATTTTTATATGATATTTTTCAGAGGTTTTATTCAAACAATAATAGTATTTTGAAAACTAATAAAATTATATTTCTCATGGAATTTTATTTTTAATTTTTAGACAAAAAATAAATTCTATAATGGGTTCCACAAAGATAATGCAGTATTAATTTAATTAATGAATAAATCAAATAAATGATATTAAAAATAATAAAATAAATATAATTTTATATTTTTAAGATAATTCATGGATTCACTAGATGAATATGAAATTTATATGATATAATATAAAATTTATTCGTTTTTTAAACTTTGTTTTTATGTGCTTAAATTTATAGATATGAATAGTTTTTATCTTGACAAAATTGTTTTTCATGAATAAAATTATTTATTAAATTATTTAAAAATCCAAAAATTATTGAACAAGTCAAAAAATGATAATATTACATAGAAAATGTAATCCTCATTTAGTTTTAGTCCTTTTGGGAGTCTTAAACCCTATAATATATTTATTATATTTTAATAATTTTTGTTATTCCTAAGTTACCCCTCACCTCACTTATAAAAGGAGGTTCTTTCCTTCACAAATTTCATAACCATAAGCCTTCTTGTTTGGTAAAACTATGCCAAATTCCATCCTCCTCATCCCTTGACACATTCTTATGATTCTGGTATCACAAAAAGACCACTTCCAAGAGCCTTAAGGTGGTTTCAAAAGAGAAATATTCAAGAGGTAAGATTTCTTCTTATTCTCTTTTAAATTCTTTATCACTTATACCTTATCTCTACCTATTATCCAATTATTCATGAAAACTAAAGTACCTTATATGTACTATAATTTTTTTATGATAATGGAATATTCCATCATCATCTCTTCTTTTTCTTCCTTTTATACTATAAATGAGAATGTCGTCCGAGATGTGTTAATTATCACATTTAAGGAAGATGGGTTTTCAATTTGCATTACTATATTAAATACTAGTCATGAAACCTTTATAATGGTTGAACCATATCAGAATATATGTATTTTATTTTATTTAATGTTTTTTAATCCTTGCACACTCATAATATAAAATAATAATACAAAACAAGTTCATTATGCACAAAACCGCTAAGTTAATCCAAGTGTTTATCATTAACCTTTATTTAATGAGTCATCCTCATGGTATATAATCAAAATCATTATAAGAAAATTTATATATATTTAATTTGGATAATAATATATATTAAAAATTATATATGTTTAACCACATTTCAAACTAAATTCTATTCATAAATATAAGTAAACTGATCATGAAAACCAAGGAATAAAATGCTTCCAAAGCAATAAAATTGAACCTATTAAACACATAAAAATGACATGAATGAACCTAATAAAGTTAGAATAAATATATTATATGTTTATGAGGTTATGGAATCATTAATTTATGAATCTAAATTTTATTATTCAGGTCATTAAGATCAAGTGAGGAACACCTTAGGACTTAAGGTAAGGGTTTCCTCATCTCACTTCCATTTTTGCGAGACATTCCATATTCACTAAAATTACTTGTGTGTGGTGTATTTATACTACCCATTGATGTATAATATAATTAATATATTTAATTTCATTGTATTAAATGTATAATTTTATGATTATTAGTTTTGTATCATATGTTTTGATTGATTACAAAGTTGCAGGGGTATTCTACCTAAACCTCCATTTTTATTCGGGTTGCTCTTATTATCTACTCACCTAAATTAAAATATTATTTATTATTATTTACTCCTAAAAAATTATGTTTGAATTATCTATATATTTTTACCATTAATAATCCTTCTTTATTTTAGGGGATTTAAATGTTTTAAAAGAATCTTTCAAGAATTCTTCCAAAATGCAAGCCCGATTCAAGGAACTTTTTTAATTCTTACCTATTTTAAAGTTCACTCTATAAAATTTTTTAATCCAGATTTATCTTTCTAAAATCACACATTCTAACATGAAAATTTATTTTGGTTCTTTTCTGGTTTTATTAAAGCAAACATTCCTTTGCGCTTTAAAAGTTCTTTAATGAATTCCTTAAACTGCATTAAAATGTTTTAATTCTAAAGCTTCTTTAAAAACACTTTTTACATGATTTCACTTCAATGGGAAATCCTTTATTCCTAAAATGTAATCTTAATGTACACCCCTTTTATTTTCTGTGATATACATTTTTAAAACTAGATTTATGGAAAATAAAAATGATTTTCCAAAAGAACTCTTCTTTCCAAAGTAAAATACATTTTTCTCACCTCGCCTTAACTTTTATGAGATATATGACTTGTTCAACACTTATTCCTTGAATGTGGTGTATGTAATTCCTCTTATTATATCATATCAAGAGTCTCATTATTCTCATGATATTGTAATGGATTATTATTTGAATTTTTCAAGGTGGTATGGGACACTTTGTAATTTTTAAGGATTATTTCCTCAAGAATTTCTCAATGGTCTCATTTAAAAGTATCCTTATTTATGTCAAAATCCATTGATGAATCATGTATTTCATAGAGGTTTATATCTTTTTATATCATCTAAAATATGTTTTTTAATGGTTTCTGATTAGTTTTAATGTGGGTGTTCTATCTTAAAACAATTCACCAATTTACTCTGAATGGTTAGTGTTTATGATTAATGATTGGGGAAAGTTATTTAAATTTCATATATTAGTTTCAATATGAATGTATATGTTTTTTATGTTTATCCTCATTCATATGAGGAATGCATTTGACTTAGTAAGTGTAGGGTGTGGGCTGTTGTATCCCCTCGGTTCATCGGTAGGTCTCATGAGACAAACTACGGTCTTGGAACAAGGCCTTGACAAAATGATTATTTATGGTCTTAGCATGAGGACTTGATAGTATGGTTATGTTTCCCCGCATTATGAATTCCCTCTTTATGAAAATAGTATTTATATTTCATGCGGTTATTCGACTAGTAGAATACCCTTGATTATGTTTTATTATGGCATTTTTTTTATTCGGCTCTTATTCCTTCCATATTGTGTTCAAGTTCATTTTTAAAGGCATGTGTTTCTAGTTATTCACCATGCCTCATGTTTATGTTTATGATATCTTTCGCTGTATTTCTTACCCTTACTGAGCATTTGAGTTCACCCCTTTCTTATGTTTCATTTTCTCAATACATGAATAAGTTTATTATGAATGATTTCCATGGATAAACATATAGTTGTAGATGTTCCCAATAAAACTTATATGTTATATTTATTTTAAAGTTGTAATTTTGAACCTATGTATTTATTTGGTTTTCCAAAACTACTAAACTACTCAGTCCTTAGGGATTTGATTCGTTTTAATCATTCCAATGTATTAAAACAAGGCATCATCTCTGGGCAACTGGGGTCGAGTCCTTATAGTGGTGACACTACCTGATGGGTGAGTGATTTATCATCTAATCTGAACATAATAGTATCAAGTATATCTTCTATCATAAGGATCTAAACTTGAGATAGAGGCGATGGTTGGAGTTCCTCCAGGACTATGACTTTGAGATTCTCTATACTTCTGGGAAGGGGAAAGTGGTGGTAGATGCTCTGAGTAGCAGATTGAGTTTGCAGCTACTGAATGAGGCATCAAAGTAGTTGGACTCATTGCAGATATCCTTTATGGATATAGATGGATCAACTTACCTTCAGTTGATGGTTGTTACCCCTCCACTCTTATAGTGATTCAAGGAGGCACATCTTGGAGATACCGATTGTGAGGCTTTATGTGCTTATATTTCCACAGTGCATGCCCTTGATGGATATTCAAAAGGTGGGTACCACGTCATTCTTTTCAGAGGACGCATAGTAGTACCAGTAGAGTTATGGGAGGAGATATTGAGGGAGTTCAATGCATCCCCTTTAGTGGTACATCCTTGTGTGCTGAAGATGTACTAGGATCTCTGATGTCTTTTCTGGTGGTCGATGATAAATAAGGTAGTGGAAGAGTTCATTTCTAGATTCCTCACTTATCAGCAAGTGAAGGTTGAGCACCAAGTTCTAGTAGGTTTAACTCAACCCCTTGAGGTTCCAAAGTGGAAGTGGAATGGGATATTAATGGGCTTCGTGACAAGGTTACAACGTACGTCCAGGGGGCACGATAGCATCTGGTTGATCATTGAATGACTCACCAAGTTGGCCCACTTCATAGCGATTTGGGAGCAGAGTTCAGTAGAGAGACTGGGAAACCTCTACGTGCAGAAGATATTTATACTCCATGGAGTCCCATCGATGATAGTCTCATATCGTGATGCTCTCTTTACATCCTGATTCTAGAGTACATGCTACGTGCTTGCATCCTAGATTTTGGTTGTAGTTGTTAGGATCAACTACCCCTAGTGGAGTTTCTGTACAACAACAGCTAACATTCCACTATTGGTATGGCAACATTTGAGGCCTTGTACGAGAAAACCAATAGGTCACCACTTTGCTGGATATACCTAGGAGAGTTAGTACTCATGGTCCTAGATTTGGTGCAGTTGACTATAGAGAAGGTTCAAGTCATCCAAGAGTGGATAGAGACTACAAAAATCCATCATAAGTTTTATGATGACCAGTAATGGAGGCCTTTAGAGTTTGAGGAGGGAGACAATGTGTTCCTTAAGGTCTCTCCTTGAAGTAATATATAGATATTTGGTCAGGGCAACAAGCTATCTCCAAGGTTCATCAGACCTTTCCAGAAACTACAGATATTTGGATAAGTGGCATACTTCTTAGCTCTACCTTCGTAGTTAGATTGGGGGCACGGTGCCTTCCATGTATCACAACTGAGGAGATATGCACATGATCCATCACATGCCATTGACTAGGGAGATCTGGATATTAAATATGGGGATACTTTTGTGGAGTACCAAGTATAGATTGATGATCGATAGGAGAGGATCCTTTATGGGTGGTTGATTCCTCTAGTGCATGTTTGATGGAAGCACAGGAATCTCTAGAAGATCACATGGGAGTGGTATGCTTAGATTCATGCTCAGTACCCTCATTTGTTTGGTTAGCTATTTGTTTTGGATTTGGGGGACATAAATCCCTAAGGTTGGCAGAATGTAACATCTCATAATTTACATGTGTTATTTTTAAATTTTATATGGAATTTTTATGATGCTAGGTGCTGAGACGGCATGTGATTCTAAGGCCCAGAGTGCTCAGAGAAATTTCTTGAAAAATATTAAAATATTAAATAGTGAGTGCACAGTTTTCCTGAAAAGGTATAATAACTTATAAACAGGTTCCCAGATCAGAAATATGAGGGAACCATTACGTTCAGAGTAGTGAATTTACCTTAGGTAGGGCCTAACATCAACTGGTAGGGGTTGGCTATGAAAAGTAATTTTTGGACGTTTAAAGAAATAAAATAAATGAATTTTTATTTTATTTAACATTATTAAACAATATAGTAATGATTTTATTTTTAATAAACCTTGTTATATAATTCATGATTATCATTATAAACTTGTAATTCCTCTAAAATGAGAAGAAGGATCACTCTCCAATGAACATCGGTGAATCGAGGATCAATGATGACACGACCTATGTTCTTCACCAATAAAGGATCCTAACTCCAAGTAGGGTGGTTTTTTCTTTTTGATTTCTTTGTTCTTGATTTATACGATGAATGTGGACTAATCCATGAATATATTATCCCACATATCGATCTTATATTGTGAGAGGGATTTTTTGTGGGTTAACAGGATTTTATTTAATTTTTTTTCTAACCCAAATCCCATGGATCTTGATCATTGGATAAGAATGATTAAACAATGATGTTAAACATTTTCTATGTGCATCTCTCCCTATGTTCTTTGAGTTCTTTGTCTTTGGAACCCTGCGGTTCTAGGATCAACATTTTTGGGTGGTTCTGAGCACGATCGGACCCCCAGATTCGAGGCGAACCAATAGTAGAGGTCGTAGCAGGGTAGATCGGGTCATGAGAAACCCGAATATACGATCATGCAAAATTATGAGCATCGAAGGATCCCTAGTGGTCTGAATAAGGGACCACTAGCATGGGTCTGGTGTGGTGGTCTGGAGAGGCATGGAAGCAGCGCCGACGAGGTGAGGCAACGGCTGGCAGTGGCCGCGTGGGATAGTGGTGGCCCTAGCCAGTGGGGCAACCATGAGGGGGATATAGTAGGGCCATGAGGGGGATGCATTGTGGCCACAAGGATAAAGAATAGAGGAGTTCTTGTACATGTAGGGGTGGCCTAATGGATCCCACAGTGGTGGCGAGGCCACGGGGCAGGCGGAGATGGTGGGCCAACTGCGTGGGATGTGGTGTGGCAGTTCATGGAGCAGAGGGGCATGTGATTGGAGTGGACCATGTGTGGTAGTTCTGCTAACCTACGTACCAATGGGTTAGACTAGAGGAGTCGATCTGGTTTGGACCGGGCTGAGTCAACCGTACTGGTTGGGTTGGCCAGCAGGTCAGGTTGGTCGGAGGGTTGGATCGGACTCAAGTCAGACCTTTTTACGAAAAAAGTCATAACTTTCAAATTTTGTGTTCGTTTGATGATTCGTTTATGGTATCAGTACCCTTGTAAGGAGATGGTCCTTTTTAGATACTCTAAATGAGTTTTTATGGAAGTTTTTATACATTCTAATGGTTTGAGGAGTAGGTTCTCCCAGAACGAGCGTGCTACGAGCAGAATCCTATGGCTGGATGTGACCTCGAGACTATGTAACTTTGAGATTACATGATTTTCTAAGACTACATAACCTAATGAGACTACATATATTACTGATACTATGTGGCTTACTGAGACTATGTGTCTTACTGAGACTACGTTTCTTACCAGGATTGAGTGTCTCATCAGTACTACGTGTCTTATCGATACTATATTTTTTGTGGATTATGTAATATAATCCTGTTTTTTCATACTATAGACATATACTTGTGTGAGCTAACTGTGTATATTCTTTTTGGTATACTTTTTTTATTTCTTTTTGGTATAATTTTTGTATTTCTTCGTGGTATACTTCATGTATTTCTTTGTGGTATACTTCGTGTATTTATTTGTGGAATACTTCATGTATTTATTTGTGATATACTATGTGTATTTATTTGTGGTATACTTTGTGTATTTATTTATGGAATACTTTTTGTATTTATTAGTGGTATTCCTTTGTGGTTTCAGAGTGTCCTGCTGAGTATTGTTTTATTCACACCTACAAGGGCTTTGCCTGCACGTATCATGTCTTTTGCAGATGATCGGTGATTTTACATAGTCCTAGGTAGACCAAGACTAGGTGATTCTTAGAGATACCAGATAGTCAAGGTGTTCTCCTATAGCTTCAGACAGTTGTCCTTGTAACTACCCTTCAGGTAGGGTATTCTATGGATGAGTTTCAAGAACTTGTACTTTCACTTTTCTAGACTCCTTATTTTGGGTGGAATTTTATTCTAGTCATGTTTACTTTCTAGTTGTCTATTTTCATACGCTATTGTTGGTATCTTAGTGGTATTAATTCTTATTTACTTAGTGTTTTACATTTCAGCAATTTGGGCTTAGAGATGTGTGTGTGTGTGTGTGTAAAGGTACTTAGGAAAATGACTCCCATTGGTGGGATATTTCTACTCAATGCTAGTCACCAACCCCTATACTATTGAATGAGGGATTGGGGTAGTCATAGAAAAATCCCCTCTAGGATGGGTCATGATAGGTACACACTGTGTACCCAAAGTACACATCGTGTACTTTTTCCTGTCTTTCCCTATTTTTCCTTTTTTTGCCTTGGAGTCATAATTGGACTTGTGAGTAGTCCATTATGAGTTTTTTCATGTGTAGATCATGATGGTGAAATATTTTTAGAATTTAGAGGCCATATGTATGGTGTTTTGGACTAAGTGAGTTTAGTGGGAGGATTTCTTTGAGGTTTGGATTCAGAATCCTCATGTGGGTTAGGTTGTGAGTTGAGAGGACCAAGTGAGGGTTGTAAACTCATTAGTTAGAATGTATTATGTATACTAGTAATGTTTTATTTTAGATTATTTCGGACATATCTTGGAATTTGATATTGATTATTATCTATGAGGGGATATTGGTTTTTCCCTGCATATCGGGACCATTTGTTCGCGGTTAGATCAGATGAGGTTTAGCTTCTATGTTTGAGGATTGAGTTTGTTTTAGCCTTTAGTTTGGGTTGGTTTCATGGGATGGTGGTTGTGGCTGAGTGAATTTTTTGTTTTGAGATAATTTTGAGGGACTCTTGAGGATTCCCTTGTGGTCTTGTTACTAATCGAGTGATTAGTGGTTGTCATAGTTAGCTGTTGTGAATGCCTATGAGGAACGTTTTGGCATATTTTGATGAGCCCTTGTTGGGTACTTATTTTGAGGGGTCATTAGGAACATTGTGAACGTCCTGTTTGGAGTGATTTTCTTTTGGATATCCCTTTGGTTTTGTTATTAATTGAGGATTAGTTGGAGGCCATTGAGGTCTATTTGGTATATTTCTACACTGGGCATGTCCTGTGATTTGGATGAGATAGAGGAACCCATCGTAGGGTGTCCTACTCTTTTTGTGTCCTTAGGTCCATTTTAGGATATATTGATGGGAATATCCCAAGATCTTGGGTGCAGTAGGGGAGTCCCTAGTTGGGTTTCACTTTGTGATATGACCCCAGGGACTGTGGTGTCCTCAAGTTTTGGTTTTCCCTGAGGTGGTTCATTGAGATCCATGGTGTATTTTTGTTGGATGTTGATATTCAAGGTATTTATATAATCCCCATTCTTTATTTTATAAGAGTTTATTGTCACTTCTAGTTCATTTTTTTTGGATGTTGGGGTTGTATTTGGATCATCTCATGTTTGGTTATCCTTTTTTCATGTTATTTGAGGCAGTTTATACTTATGAATTTTGTTTAAGGACGTGAACCTTGGTATATTTTGGATTGGATGTTGGACTTGAGTTTCAATATGGATCCCTCATACATTGGATGGTTGTGGTTAGATTAGATTAGGGAGATAATTGATGATATAGATGAGTGAAACCCCCCTCTAGTTGAGTGTGTGCCCTGGCTAGAGTAGCTTTTAGCTCATGAGGTATTGAGGCACTCATAGAGTGGGTTTTGTGTATTTTGAATACCAAGTGCTCTTGGGGTCATTGATGTTATGCACTCCCAGATTTAGGTATAGATACTACCTATTTTTTGGTCCATAGTTGGTTCCTAATTTGTTTTTTGGGACTTTTGGGACTGACAGGTTCTCTAGTTGTGTTGAACTAGATGTTCTTGTCTCCAGTTCAGATCATGTTATTGGAGTCTTAGAGATCAGTAGATATACTTTTTCATATTGATGACAATGGCTATTCCTTGGGGTCTGTCATTCATGCCTCCGAATTTAGACATCTTGGATCTCCTGGGTAGATTTGGAAGATGTGTTTGTTGTTATGTGACTAGGAAAGCCACATGCTATAAATCCTCTGTTGGGGTCTAGTTCATGGGTAGATTTAACATAGGTGTCATACTAGAACTCAGGTTGTCTGTTTTATTTATTTTATTTTTTTCCCTTATTTTTTATCATTTATTTCTTTTATGTCAGTTATTGTTAGCTTTTAACTAGGCTGGGAATATCACATGTGCATGTACTTGTTATAATAGTAGATTATAGGTTCAATATTTAGGTTGTCCTACTAAGATTTATCTCTCACCCCATGTACATACACCTTGGTGTTCATGTATACCTGATGTCTACTTTCAGGTTGATAATAGGTTTCATAATTGATAGGGCTAAGGCCTAGTGTTGTTTAATCAAGCAGAGATTCTCATGTGGAGTCTTAGGTTGATCTAGTGTAGGTCGAGCATCATAGATACTAGGTATGTGGTTTTCCTAAGTGTTGGTAGCAGAGACTATTATATTTAGTTTCAATTTATTTATTTTTTATATGTGGTCGGACCAGTGGGTGATCGGCTATAGTATGTTTTGCATTCCCAAGAGTTTGTATGACTGTATGTTTCACTTCATTTATTATAGAATGCTTTTGTTTCAATTATTTATCATTTTTACTCTATTTTTTATCCTTATGTATGTTTTGGTTATTTTAAATATTATTGCACACTAACCCAATGTTATAGTATCCCTGTTATATCTTTTATAACCTCCCCCTTATTCGATAGCCTCTGGCATTTAGGGAGACGCGCTTGAGGCCATATGGTGATCCAGATTGGGTGTTATTTCAGGTTGACCCGGTCTAGTTCATTACAGTTATCACTCTCACCATAGGAACACCATGATTCTCATATTAAATCCTTGGGTCACCATTCCCACAAGAATTTCCTTGAACCCACATCAAACCCCATCCAACACAATCATTATGTTTATATGCTGCCATACCATCCAAACTATAATCCAAATGGCACAACACATCTCCAACGTGAGCTTGCCTCACTGGTCTCATCAAATCTCAACGGTTTCATGATCTCATGCAACATAATCATGAAAAACCCAACTCAAGTTCTATCACACCACATTTCATAAAAACTAGTCTCATGTGCTTTAGTCATTGTCCATACCCCCACTACATGCCATTCTCATCAAGCAAAAACACCCTCAATGCTTTTCAAAACTAGATCATCTCACCAAGATAAAACCATTTACACGACCACCCATCACTCAAGTGTTTTCCTAAAACTTTAAGTATCTATACACACTCTAATCACCCTAGATTAAACTATATTTATGTCACCATAGACCAAAATTTTATTAACCACACCAATAATTGGTGAGACTAGGTATCCAAATGATCATTCCCTCTAAAATCGATCTCAATACTAAAACACATTAAATCATCCACATGACCTTACTCAAACTCATCTAAGGGAATCCAGATACATAGGGCCACACAACCCAAAAATTTACAAAGTGTCTCACTATCCTTTATTGAACACTAACAACACCTCCCATAAAGCAGTATCATACATGAGCATTAACCTATGTCCCTCACCCCAAAATCATTCACTTTCTTAGGACAACTTCTCTCTCAGGTTTCCCAAGATCATAACCAAAATAAGCTTTACAAAATAGGGTCACATCTCAAGACATAATGATTTCCCACCTAAATCAAAGCCCATAATCCATGTAAATTATATCTCAATGTAAACACCTCCATTAACACAAATCATTAACATTACAGAACCCAAGTAAGGTCTCTTACATAGGTTTAAATATAATCTATCTCATCAACTCTCGATTCAAGTAAAAACCACTAGGGTTACAAGTAGTCACAAAAAAAATAGTAAGGATTTAACAAAATAGGATTTATCTTTGTCCCTTATATAAATTCTTTAGGTCAGGACAACACGATGATGTCCTATATCAGAACATGTTTCCATTTAAAATTATATCTCAAGGAAACAATAACAGGCACACACCCTATTATTCCCTCAACCTCATATCATAGGTATATCATAACTCGAGTACTCTCAATATCCCTGACCACCCATGCATAGGGTCAAACACAAGTTACCTATTATATCCAAATAATATTTATATATATATTTGACTCATAATTTTATACTTCAATTTTACATTAACCAAAATTTTACATAAAAGGTTCAATTAAATGAAATGTTAAGTAAAAATTATATAGGAAAACAATTTATAATTTGTGATTGGAATTTTATTTATTTGGCACTGCAAAAAAATCAAGATATGTGATCACATAACTTACTTTTAACCATTTAATTTAACTATAAGTTTCATATATGAGTCTCAGTTAAATAGAATATTAATTATATGTTATATAGGAAGATACTTTATAAGTTGTAATTATAATTTCATTTAACTAAGATCTCATAATAATCATGGTAAAATATCACATAACATGCTTGTATCCAATTATAAGATCTCGGTTAAGTAAGATTCCACTATACACTTATATAGGAAAATGCCATATAAATGGTTGTGAACACTTTAAATAACTGACACATGTCACAATCAAAGTAAAAAATCATAGGAAATCATGAAAATGACATGTGAATCCTACATTCCTAATATGATGCATGAACACGCATCATATTTTCATACTAACCAAGTGATAAAATCACATAAATGAATAACCACATAATCATGTGTACCACTCAAGGTGAAATCAGATCAATAATAAAAGTGAACATCATGACTAGAAATCCCATACCTAGCAACATAGACTTCCCACATATGTGGGGTGTCCATCCCAAGAACAGGTTCCATACCATGTCTCAAAAAAATATTATATTCTTTCTACCTTCCCTAAATAGTAAAACAAAATAAAATTATCCTTTGATACCACTTTGTAACATCCCTCCACCCTAAAACACTATTTTATTCCCATATCGGTAGTCAATACTTTACCTTAGGCATGCCTCCCCATATTTCAGAGCCTCCCAATTAATAGCGAGGGTCTAGGGTGGTGTGTTGGGGAGACTATACCCCCTTTATCATATTGGAAACAATAGTATAAATAATAACCAATCAAATACACCATCCATAAAAATAATCAGTAAAAAAAATACTCAGTAAAACACTAAAAAATAACCAAAATAATCTATGTTATAACAGATGAACTATATATTGAATGTCATGTGGTTATACATCAATAATAGATCATATGTGAATCAAAATCCAAAAGACTAAAAAAACTAGAAAGAACCCTAAAAATGGTCCCAAGTCTTAGCCTGGTTCCAACCTCTCATGCTTTGTCCTAGTAAGTCAATAATCAAGAATCAGGCCTTTCCCAAGCCCAGACCTACAATCAAGTAGCATTTTCTCATATAAATAAGTGTTATGGTGTCCCAAGTAAGGTGTGATTATAACTCAGTAGGCCACCATCAATGGAATCCCAAAATATAACTAGTCTGATAAAATAAGTGCATATGAGGTGATGAAAATAAATAAATTTAACAATTTAAAAACTTAATTTAAGAGTAGTAAAAACAAATAATGAATGGGATCTGTGATGACACCCAAGCTCAGTCTACACCATTATATATCCTTAGTTATATAAATTTGATCGATCATACCTTCTTCATATAGAATCATGGTATATCTAAGCACGTCTCATAGACTGTGCCAACCATAATATCATGACAATAATTTTGGGTGTTTTCTTTATAAGTATTATGAACACCCTATATGTGCTTTATTTAGAGTGTCACAACCTCCCTGTAGAGAGTATTCATGGAATACCCATAGACAGTATTCATGACCTCCCAATAGAGAGTATTCATAGCCTCCCCATAGTAAGTATTCAAAAACTCCCATAACAAGCGTTTTCTTTAGAAAGTGTCATGACTAACTCCATGGGTTTTTTCCATAACCATAGTTCAAGACTTACTAAAGGTTGTAAACCTGTATAATATCAAAATCATCCCTAAGGGTGTTTTCCAATAAAAGTTTCAAGACCTCCCCCAAGGTAATTTTCATTTTGTTTAAAAATAATTAACAATTCAACTCACAAATCATCATTTTACTCACCAAAAAATTCACATATTAAAATCTATTTACCAAAAAAAATTACCAATGAACATTATCAATGAAATTTTAAAAAAAAATCATAATAATTTACAATTCCATTTTCCAATTACCATTTCATCATAATTTACCATTTATAATTCAAACCTTTTTCACACATTAACATTCACCATTTCAAACATGAGATCAAATTACAATTTAACTTTGAACTTTTAAAACTATAACCCATCAATTCAAAACTCCCTTATCATTCATTTTTTCTTTTATAAGAATCTAAAACAAGCATTTAAGCACTATTTATGATCATTGATGATTGTGAAATTCCATTTTACAACCATCGATAAAAACATAATTTTACTTTTAATTATTCAAAACAAAATTTACTAATTCATGCAATAAATGAGGTCCCCCAACCTCATTTCCCATTTTAATATGCCATATGAATTTATAATTTCCACATTCAAATTAAATTTCTAAAATAAGGTAATTTACTTGGAATCACTTTATTTCATAGGTTCAACACATTTTGAATGGGGAATATGACTAAGATGAGGTACAATTAAATCATTTAATTCAAATTAGTTCAATACACACAAAGGTAAACATGATTGAAAAACACATCACTTGAAAAGAGAAGTGAGACTATGGGTTAAATTTAAGAACCACCTACCTTTGCTATATAGGAGCCCATGTGTTCGGTATTAAGATCCTGTTCATACTAAAATGGGAGAAAATGAGAAACTATAAAAAATACCTAGAAATAGGGAATATTAGATAAAATTGGTGAGATCTCACTTGAAAATGAGATAAATAGATAAGAAGAGGATACGGAGTTGTATCCTTACCTCTAACTCTCTAGTACATCTGGTGAAAGGAGAAACAGAAAAGGGATTAAGAAGATCCACCAAGGTAAGAGGTAAAGGAGTAGGAGGGCATATGTGAGGTTGCTGGGTTGAAATGGGGGAGAAAAATAGGGGATTTTTGGTTATAAAATTGTAAGGGGAAAAGGGTAATTTTTTTATTTTTAATGGGTTCATGGTTTGGCCACATGATTTTTCAATTCATGTGACAAATGTACAGTCACCACTATCTCAAAACAGCCCACCTTGCATGATTGGTCTGTGTGGTTTTCCAACCATTATACAAATATATGGATCAAATATAGAACCCCCTACAACATTTCACATAGTTTTTCTGCAACCATGTGAAAACCATTCACTAAGTACTGGATCTAATATACCTCACATGATTTCCTCTAAAATCAACATGGTTTCCCCCAAACCATTCACTAACCATTATAAATATCCATGAACAATATAAACTAAACTAAAAAATGATCCACACTTAGGGTTTTGTACAGTTTCTCCTAAAACATGAAACTAATACATAAACCTACAAAAACTTACAAAATTCAACCTGAAGCTCTCAGGACTTATCTGACAACCTAAAGCGCCTCTCAGTCCTCAACCCACAATTAAAAATATCCATTTAAGAAATTACAACTCTCTAATTCTCAATCCAAAACCTTTTTCTCAAAATGAACCATCCACTAAACTCAAAATAAAAAAAACCCCAGAATTTCCTAACACATAAAGGGATGTGGTTTTACAAAATTCTATCAATAAACCCATTAATAATCACTTATCTCCCACTTCCTTCACTTTTTGTGTTAGATATTTCTTACTAAAATAATTTTTCACCGCATTTCCCTTTTTTAATGTATACATGATCTCAAAATCAAAGGTTTTAAGATATTATACCCACCTATGTTGTATCAAATTTATATCACGCTTTGATAAAATATACTTTGAAATTTTATAATAAATATATACCACTAAATTCTCACTAAAATGATAATATATCCAAATCTTCATGACATGAATAATGTAAGCTTCTAAGTCATGGGTAGGGTAATTCTTCTCATGGGGTATTTATTTCCAGGACCTACATGCCATGAATTTACTCCCCAACATCATGACACATCCTGATCCAAATCTCAATGAATCACAAAACACTTAATACCCAAATCCTAATTCAAGAATAATTTTAAAAAAAGTTGAAGTAAGACTCATATTAATATCCTCAAATACCTTTAGTAATTTCTCATTCCACTCATACATCACTCCATTCTTAATCAAGGTCATCATGGGAGAAGCTAATTTTGAAAAAAAAAATGGATGAATCTCTAGTAATATCCATCCAAATATAGAAATATATGAATTTCAAAAAAATTATTAGATATGTCAAAGAAATAACCTTCTTAACCTTTTTTACATCAATAAAAATTCATTCATTAGAAAAAACATGACCAAGTAACATCACCTACTAAATCAAAAATGTCATTTAGATAATTCAGTATGCATATTGTGATCATATAGAATATCTAAAAAAATTATAGAAGTTTCTCATGATCTTCATCTAAACTTGAATATATAAGGATGTTATTCAAAAATACCACCACAATGGTATCTTGTTATTATGGAAAATATTGTTCAAAAAAATCATAAAATCATAGGTATATTGGTGACTCCAAAAATCATTACCAAAAACTCGTAATGGTCATATTGACATTGGAAAAAAATTTATAAATATACTATTCTCTCACCCATATCTAATGATAACCATATTGTATTTATATCTTGGAGAAGCAATTATCTTCATTCATATTATCAAACAAATCATCAATTAAAGGAGAAGGATATTTTTTGTTCGTTGTCACTTGATTTATATTTTAATATTCAATACACTACCTCAAGTGTCCATGATTCATCGTGCCTTGGTACACCACCCTCAATCCTTAATCCCTGCAATTGGTTGGATATTCCACCACTACTAGCCTTATACGACTTGTTTAAAAAACCTCTTCATATTACCCACATTTTTACATTTATGGAACGTACAGGTAGAATTCATACAATTTGACTTTGAGTGACCCGCTTCACTAAACAATAAGCACTCCAATAAGCCCTTCCCCTGAGTAACATGAGAATACATAATCATTGACTTCCATTAAAGTTACTTTTTCTTCCTCTTGGTAAATGGAGAAATTATTCCCTCCACCCAACCTTGGAAGATAATAACTCACCTTTTGTGTATCAATTATATCCACCTCCACCAAATTTTTCATGATCACAACCTCTGTATAGGTATGTAACTTAAATAAAATGATTCTTGACCATATATCTAGTAGCAAGTATACCACAAAATGTTTTTCCTTAATGATATCATTTTTCACCAATTATATCATGTACTCAATAAGCTCAAAAAAATTGGATCATACTTTATAATAGACATTCTACCATGCTTGAAGTCCTAAAACTCTTGATACCTCTCTATCTTTAGTACTTTTGGGTGGTACTGGTCATTAAATATATTCTAAGATCCCTTCCATTCAAGATCTTTATATTTACCAGATTCATTGATAGAATTTTTACAACCTCCTATTAATTGCCTCTATAAAATAATTCATAAAATTAACCCTAATGGTCTCCATATTTCTCAAAAACTATAAGACATTATTGATCTCCTCAACCCACTTCTTTTTCTCTGACCCAATCTCACCTCTGAATAAAATTATGTTTTACTTCAAAAAATGTAAGGATTTATGTTCCTCTCATGACCTATCCTGATTAACATCCTTATCAATCCCATCGATATCCTACACAATATCACCCACCAACTAATGGTCCATAAGGACATATTATACTACTATGTTCCCTTGTCCATGTCCAACCGGAGCTCTCCTAGGTGGCATATTCTATATCATACAAAAGATTCCATTAAAATTAAATTATCTCTCTATCATTCATCTACAAAAAAATAGCATTTTTACTATGTCTAAGTGGATTACTATTCCTTTGGATAATTTCATTCACATCCAATTTTTCACAACATTTAAATCAAGTTTTACTAAAATATTCTATTTAAAAAATGACTTTTAAAATTCCAAAAAATACTAAATAATTAGAAATCCATTTTCATGTAATAAAACCTTTTTTTAAACCATGTTATGTAATTAAATATTTATCATGCCTACCATGATGCATAAAGTCTTGTATATTTAAACCCATCATAGGTTAACACAACAAACATAAAAATATTATGAGTCCATCACTAACCACTCATTTAACCAAACTTCATAGTAACCCAAATCTCAATATAAAAATTTTATCCATGTATTTTTATAGGTATATTCTGAGTCCTAATAATGTTATCCACCGCACCCACCAAAATTTCCAATACCAAACTCAAAAACATAGATCTGATACCATTTTATATCACCCTGACCTGGGAGCCTGAATTTAGAGACTCAAGATGAGATTCCAAATATGCACAAGCACAATCCTCGGTCACTAGAGGTTGTTGAAAAGTGATAAGTGATAAAGTAAACTAATAAAAGAATGATTTTTCCTTAAATCCATAGAATAAAATAAATCATGTGAATGAAAAAATCCATCCAATGAAATCCATTTTAAAAAACACATCAGTGGGTAAAAACTTGTTTTATGAAACTAATATAAATGTAGCATTTAAAATAAACCAAATGAGATACATGTTGTTACATAAAATAAGAGTTGAAACTCTAAGACACAAACTCCTCCTCCATATGTTCAAAATGAATCTATGGATCACCATTAAAAAATAACAGTGTCTTCTCTTTACCTTCATCATGAAAATAATGTCTACATTTCCACCAAAGTGAAAATTTAGGAGGTGAGGATAATCTTAGTGGTATTTCTACAATGAATCCAATACACTTCCATATATAATAAATTTCAATATTCAATTTCAATCAATGTTGATAAATCAATAATAATTTTCAACCAAAATAGTTAAATTATCCAAACACTTCCTAAAACCAAGTTTCAAAAACCAATCATAAACAATTACTCCAATAATTCAAAAATTTAATAAAAAACACCAAATCAAAGCTTTTGATTTGAACAATTCCACAAACCACGTTTTCTTATTAAAAACACCATTTCCAAAAACCATTATTTCTAAAAAACACTATTATTATCACATTCAAATATAACTCAGATATTTTAAGAAAATAAGTAAAATACTTGTTTTCCCATAATCTAATGAAAAATCCATGTTTTCCATAAACCAATAAAAATATTCATTTTCTAAAATATGATAAAAAAACTTATTTTTCCAAAATTTGATGGAAAAACGATGTTTTCCAAAATCTAATAGGAAATTACCATTTCCTAAAATACCACCTTATGATAATTAATTTAAAATAATAATCCAATAAATTTATTTTTAGTTATTATTCCAAGTTGTGAAACAAGTAATCACCCATTAACATGCCCAAACTCACACTATAGTGAGTGTCACATTTCATCCTTGGTTGTTCCAACTATTATTTTCCTTAATGAACACTTTCTAAATATCCTCTTTATAATGGATAAATCGTAGAGGTTTAAAAAAAAAAATCCATTTTTACACATTCATCCACATAGTGTGATAAATCCTGATAAACATATTTAAATCCACATGAAAAATCCCAAAAATTCATAGGGTGATTTCATGAAAAATAGTTCATCACCAAAACATACTTAAATTTTTATAAAAAATAATTCATTAGAATTCAATAAATTACATGAACAAAATAATGAAAATTTAATTTCATTAAAAACACCATCAATTTAGGAAACTCATTTCAAAATTCATTCCTTTTAAAACCAAGGAAATTTTCATTGAAAACCCATGTTTTCAATTCAAAACAATTGAATATGTGAAAAAACCCTAATTTCTAGAAAAACTATTTATCTCAAAAATAACTATTTTATATAAATCTATAATTCCACACAATTTAAACAATTTCAATACTTGATAAATTATATTAAATAAATAAATAATATGAAATTATCCAATTTCATAAAAGGGATCAGAGTCACTTATTTAGACATGTCATTCCCAAAAAGTCCCCAAATTATGTGGTTTGAAAATCACACAATGGAATTGAATCCTTTGAATCCATAATAATATGAATGTAATATCTTAATTTATATCCATATATTCATCAATCCAACATTACCAAGCCTATATCCAAGAAAGATTAAGATATGGAGAGATATAGAGAGATAGATTATAGATGTAGGTTTTACTTAAAATTCAATGTCAAATCCACAATACACACTCATGATATGTCAAATAAATGATGGAATAGTACCAAAATAACCCTAAAATTTACATAGAATCATCCAAGTAGTTTTAAAGATAAGAATGGGGCAATTAAGAGAAGTTTCAACTTTTTTAAATTGAAAATGTGTAATAAAACCTCAAAACATGTAGTTAGTATGCATGGTTAGGAAAACCATGCACCTAACCATGACAACCTTTCTAGGATGAAATTTTAGGTTATGAGGTTATCTCTCGTGGTTACCTTAATTGTGTTCCTAACCTCATATGATATTATGGACAATTTTCAGCCACGTACAATTAGCCTATAGGGCCTAACTAACCATGCACCTCCCCATACTACTCTATAATTCAAAATTTTAACCTAAAAACCCTAAAAATAAAAAGGGAACATACCTAATATATATAGGATGTAGAAACCATGGTTTAAAGTAAGTAACCCTTTATTTATACTTTTTAAGAATGTTAACTATTTGGGTGAAGTTTGGGAGGGTTTAGAGTAATTTTAAAATGTTTTGTATATTTTATGGAGGTGCACAATTTGAGAATAGTTATTAGAAACCGTGAAACTCCTACAGGAAACTATGAAAAGTAAGGTAGTAGTCTCTGGGTAGGCACATGGTTAAGCACATAGTTTGGTCAAAAAAATTGGCCACTTAGGAGTAACCGTGCAAAGTGGAATAGAGTTAAAAACATGGTTGATGCACAGTTTTTCTAACCATGAAATCCAATCGTGTGAAGGGTGTAGTAAAGTAGTGGATGGAACACAGTTTGCACATGATTTTCCTAATTGTGTGACCCAAACATGCACGGTTAAAAGTTAGATCCTAAAAAAGTGTCTCTCACTCGGTTTTACCCCTAAACCCCTCATTTTTCACTTATTTCGACCCTCACTTGATTTTCCTCCTCCCAAAGTATTCGGAGACCTTACCCTTCAATCTGGGAGCAATTTGTTGGAAAATATTGGTGCATGGAAGTTTGGATTTCTTGGTAAGTCTATGTTCTTAGTCGTCTTCCTTATATATACTCCTTTTAACTCTCTTTTATTCATAGATATGATCCTTTGGGAATATATCTATGATAGTGGATGCTAATCATGATTATATATGGTTGTTTTGATGTTAGGTAACAAGATCTAAGGTGGGTTTTTGGATATTCAACCTGATTTTGTAGAAGAATTTGTGTTTTTCTTCATTTTCACTATAATTTATGAGGTAGGTGGCTTCACTCTCGACTCCTCTTATTATAACTTGAAGGATTAGTTTCAAATTGTTTTAATTGCTTTAAATTGATTATAATTTTTTGTGAAAATCTTGGTAGAAACCTTATTTAGTGATGGTTTTTGGAATTGTGGAATTGTTGTGCAAAGTGATTTGTTGAATGATTTTAAAATGATAATTTTAAAATAGTGTTTTGGTTTGATTCATGTAAAAATGATTTTTGGAAAGGATTTTAATAAAAATATTATTTTATTGAAATGTTTTGGAATAATTGGTTTGGAATTGGTTTTTGTCATAATGTATGGTGTGTGTTCAAGTTCATGGGACAGATACGGGTATAAAGTTTCCCCCATCAATAGTGGGATGTATAAGGGTATGAAATTTCCCCCATAAAAATGGTTCACCAAGTGATAGCTTTATGAAAGTATGACTTACCACTCATGAGTATAGGGATGTCCATGGTTTCATGTATGGTTGGATGTGTGTGTATATGGAATGGAATGGATTATTCCAAAATGGGAGTTGTGAAATGGTGTTAAAGTGTTGTTTGGTTTCTTTACCTGGAAATGGGTTTGGTTTGGGAAAATGGTTTCGGTATAAAAATTATTTTATATTCTGATATAAACTAGTTTAAATTGTTTTATATAAATTGTTTTATATAAATGTGATAACATGTTTTATCCTAGTGGCATGAGTAGGGAATTCATTTGGGGAAAACCTACTCAGTTTCATTACTCACCCCCTACTTTGTAACTTTCGTGTTTTTGTAGATATTGTTTATCAAGAAATAAGTAGAGGAAAATTATCACATTTATTAGTGGTTCTTTATGATACTTGTGAATGGATTGTGGAGTTATATCTTGGAGCATGTTGGGAGTTACTATGTCAATGTCTTTAGAGTTTTGAGCTTTATGGTTTAGTCTCCTGCTTTGGTACTTCAATATCGTTCATGGTGTAGTTTGGTGTTGTTGTATTTTTTGTTTTAATTTGAGTTGTATTACTTTATTCTCCCACATCATATAGTGGTTGCTTGGATATTGTATATTTGGTTGTGTTTGTTTAATTTTAAAAGGTAAAATCATCCCCCAACTATATTGAAGCCCTTAGTATTTATTTCCAGCCTTTAGCATCTTGGGGATGTCACCTAAGGCTAATTAGTAATTCTGCCTCATCTCAAGCAAATGAGGAGGTACAGGATATTACAAGTGGTATCATTTTATTCGGTCCTTGACTTAAAAATGGAATCATTCTTGGTCAATCCATCTTTCATTTTGGGACAAATGGTATTAGTTTTCGGTCTTGGATTTGAAATTCATTCTAGTTTATTCCTTGAGTTGGTATGGTAGAAAGGATTAGGATTTTTAGGGCATGAAATGTAGATCATAAACAGGCATATCTAACCTATTAATGATGAACTTAAAGTTACTAGGGAGTTGGGTATATAAGTTTTTTGGAGACACTTATAAGAGTTGTAATCTCATTGTCATGGGTTTATTCAATGAGAAGAGCATGACATGCATTGATAGAAATTACTTCCCACTAGGAGTGCATATTTTATTTTGAGTAATGATTTATCATGTGGTGAAAAAGTGTTGATTTTTGGAAAATATTGAAATTGTTGGAGTTGGTTCCTTAGAACCAACTTATTTTACTTTATGATAAACATGTATTCATTGATTTTAATATTAACAAACTACTTATCGCATCATGATTGTTCTTCTGAGTGACATAGTATGTGATAAAGTCCTAAGATTAGTTGTTGCACTAAAAGGTCATAGAAGTTCCCTGCTATGATGAGAACTCAGAAGTGCTACAACACTATTATTGAATATATGTTCTATATCCAAGTGATATCATTTGAAAGACACAAATTATATAGGCTATCAAGGGTGGAGACTCATGGTACTTTGAGGCATCTTCTCATGGTGTACATCCTTAGTAATATCCAGTATAAATATTATGAGAACGAGACCCGCTAGTAGGAAATCCACATTTCTATGTGTCATTAGATGTTCCTATATGTGGATGTGTGTATTGGTCCTTATACTTTAAGATTATTATTAATGATTATTATGATTAATGCACTTATATATATTGATGAAAACTGTGATGATAGATGTTCATGGTGAGGTAGGATATATTGGGTGCATCATGAGTAATATTGCATTAATGAATAATGTGAGAAAGGATTTGTCTTTTCTATTATTTAATAGAAGTTAATATCTCAGGCCCTTTTATGGAAATGATATAACCTAAATAAATCCATGGCCATGGTGTTCTATAAGCAAGTTCTATTTATAGAAAGTCAAAGAAAGTGATATCGAGCATATTGGTTGATGGCACTGGCATGCAACCTGCTCAATTTGAGATATTGTGATAAAGGGATTATATTACACAGTAATCATTCATATGAGGTGACATGTTGTTATAGAATTAACTTATTTCTATATGGGTTCTGTGGCATGTTTTTAGATGCTAACCTTGGACTTTAGGCTACTTCGCCTAATTCCACTGAGAAAGAGGCCTAGAGGGTCACACACTAAGTGTATCCAAAATTGTAGTTAAATAATAATTTATTATTTATTATTTAACAGGTTGAATAAATATTATTCTCATACATGGTTTGATAATTATTCACGTATGTTTGATCACATTTATTCTGTCACTAGTTATTTGAGAGAATATATTATGAGTGGAATATTTAATAAATATTCATTTTCTATTTAGTTAATATAATATTTATTTATTGGTGAATAATATAGTGATATTTATTTAATAAATAAATAGACATTATTCAAAGACTGATAAATATTTTGAAGGAATGTAAGACAAAGTTTAATGGTTCGGTGAGAAATAATAAATAATTAATATTATTTAATTAAATAATATTTAATTATAATTCGCAAGTTAAGCACATGTTGAGAAATAATAATATCCGTATTATTATTTTACATGGGGATTTTATGGGATTAAATAAATAAACAAGGTCACTTATGAAATTATTTTATCTTAACCCTAGCAATATAAATACCCAATTGTATAATTTCCTCAATACCTAATTTAGTTGTGCACAATGAATCTTGGAGGATCCTCACAAATCTAGAGAGATCCCTTCTCTAAGAACGCTCCCAAGAACAGTGAGAAATCCTCTTCCATCGGATCAAGAATAATGATTTGGAATTGATTCTTGAGGTGATCAAGGCAAACAACACATGCATAAGAATCTTCCGTGCTGGCACCTGGAGACCCCTTTGGCGACATCTGGAGATTCTTGAAACACATGTGGATCACCTCTAGATGAAATATATATTTGGTTTCTAAAATGAAATGATGGTTCACTATAGATCTGTCACCAGATTCATCAATGAATAAATAATTCCTTAGAGTTAATTCTTTATCTAATTAAATTAATTATAAACAATGTGTGTTGATATCCTCTCTCTCTGTTCCAGTTCAATTATTCTTTTTCTATTTCTTTGACTCAATTTTTTAGATCATGGAATTCATCATCATATAGATCTTGGATTTAACATCGATTATGGGAAAAATTAAATTTGAGCATTTCCCATCGCATACTTTCGCTGCGCCCAGAACCTACAAGTGGTATCATAGGTGGCACATAATTGTTTATAATTATTTAAAAAAAATTGGTGATTTACACATTAGTAATTTAGTTTTCCAATTAAAGTTTGATCATTATTTTAATTTGAATTGTGATGTCTATTCTTCCTCCTTTTTTTCTTGTATATCTAATTTATATGTTTAATTTTATGATTAAAATAAAATCGAGGAACTCATCCGGAGGTGCCAAGATTTATGGTCGGACAACACAAGACTGCACGCCGTGTAATCGGAGTTGCACACTGTGTAATCACGTTTAATGCATTAGATTTGATTCAGAGATAAATTTTAGATTATTAATTGGTTATGTAATTAATTACACCATTAATGCACCACCTGTTGACCAATATTAAATGATACACGATCAGCCAGACTACACATCATGTGGCCCATTGGACACGATGTGTAGTCCCTTTAGGACAGAAATGGGCCATGTATTCCATACACAGCCAACCTGACTGGTGACCATGTAACACAAAGTCAACATGGAACGTGGACCATTAAACATGCCATATACTCCAATTTTTTCAAGGCACAGACCACACGATGAGTCCCTAGTCATGTATCTTGGATAGACAGTGATAAGTGTACACGATGTATAGATCGGATCTACATGTCGTGTACTTATACCAAGTTATGTAGATTTAAAATTTATTTATTTTACTATGAAAAACTTTTGACATGTACTTTTGTGTGGTCATAAATATAGGACACACCATGTGATAGGTTTTAATATAGATAAATATTTAAATGTTTAATTAATATCTACGTAATGTTCCAATCTACATATCATGTATGAGTTGTATTACAAGTTGTTACTCTACGTGTATTTAAGCATAACACGTGACCAAAAAAACATGTAATTCGTGTAATCATCTGTGAAGTACACATCATGAAAGTACATGATAAGTCATGTATGCTATATGTCACAAGAGTAAAATAGTATACAAGTATAATACATGTTGGGTAGAATCGAATGGGTATTCACTGTGTTACCTCCAAGGTACAAGTTATGTAAAAAAGTTAATTTTCAATGAATTTATTTAATTTGTTTAAAATTATAATGGATGAGAATCTCAAGGAAATTTGGATAAGAATAAAGATAAAAGAATTGATTAATTAAAGATAATAATTAATCTATTTGAGAATGATTTATCTTAAATAAGAATAATTGAGAATTGAATGTTAGTTTTATTAAATTCATAATTCATTGCATGCATGTGGATTATCATGAGCTAGACCAGACCTTTTGTATGTGATTGGTTTCATTTAATTTATTATTAAATAAAATTGTTGGCTTGCATGCCTTCTCTCCTCATTATTATGCAGGGTCTGAGTTCCCATGGTTTCTTTTATGTAAACCCCTTTTTCCCCTCACCTGTGTGTGAATAAAAGACATATGTAATGGATGGAGATCCCAAGGTAGTGGAGGTGGTTCAAGTATGGAGCTGAGGTGAAACCAATCCAAGGAGATACAAAGCTAGACAGGTGGAAATATGTAAACATGAACCTCAATTGGTTCAAGGTGTTTCTCTCCTAGGTCAACGATTAGTTTATCAACCGCTATATAAACTAACCATTAGTATAAGCTCATGAGCATACCCTTTATTTTATTTTTGTTAGTTGCATGGTTTCATTATAGATGTCTTATCGCGGTTACATAATTAATTAATTAAGAAGCATGCAAGATAGAACTAAAATAAACCATCTTATGCATAAATATTATCTAATACATGGTTAATCACTTAATTGATACCACTTAATATTAACAAGAATGTGATAAAGATAATAATTTAAAAAATTTCATAAAATGATAAAATACCTAAATAAAATATTAAGTCGGTATAACCTTCCATTACTTCGGTTAGAATCAAACCATAGTTTAAAGTACTTGACCATTCAAAGTTGGGGTGCTTTCAATTATTGGGGAATTCTAACATGAGGTTTTGGATTGAATTAAATTGGTTCATATTAAGGGTTGACTTCCAAAGTAGGACTTAGTGTAACTGAGAGGAAAAGGTTGAGGAAATATAAATTAAAGATTTTAGGATTGGGGAGTCCACTCAGCAGATCAAGTAACTGTGAGTTAATGTAGTTGGAATTTGGAAGGCCTACCTAAAACCATTTGTGTTGATTGACCAACCAAATTTGGGGTAATGAGAAGGGGAATATGGATCATTGGTACTATACTATCTAGAAATGGGATATTTTTAATCCAATGGTGAGGGCTATTGGGTTTCAATAAAATAGTGGGAGACTAATAAATATAGTATTTGTTTATTTATCTAAATTTTATCAGATAAAGTAATAAAATTATGCTTATCTTATTTTATAGAAACAATAATAAAATTAAATCAAAAATATCATTGTGATACATACTTGATAAATAAAACCTTCTCACTAAAACAAATTTCTAAGAGTGGAAAAGTCGCTTATGTGTCATCCTTCTCCATGAAAGGAAATTGTATGCGTTGGAAGAACTTTTACCTGTTGCACCTGGAAATGAGGAAATTAATGAATAACTATCTCTCTATGAGAAAAATCTAAATGATGCTACATATGTTCAGTGCTTCATGTTATCATCCATGTCTAATGAGATTTTGAAGCAACATGAGGACATGGATGCCTATAGCATGATTTATCACCTTTGGGATCTCTATTAATAGAAGGAGGGACAAGATAGGTTTGAGATCTCTAATTCTTTTTTCATAAATAATATTAGAGAGTTTGTGTCATATGGGCCTCATGTATCAAGCTTATCGGCTACATTAAATTCCTGAAAATATTAGGGATTAAATTCTTAGATGAGTTGTGTATAGATCTCATACTTTCATCACTTCCTAAGACCTTCTCCAGTTTTATTGTCAATTATAATATGAGAAATAATGAGAAGAATATTTTGGAAATTCTTACTTTAATTCACTTAGTGGATAAGGGCATGGGGCATAATAAACCCATGATACTTATGGTAAATAAGAAAATTAAGGACAATGAAAAGGGTTCCAAGACTTATAAATAGTCTAAAGCTCCCAAGCACCATCCTAACAAGAAGAAAAAGATCTAGAGGCGGGTCAATGAAAAGGAGGCAGTTTGTTTTTCATGTGGCAAGCCAGGCCACTAGAAGAGGAACTGCACCCAAAAGCATGGGGAATCTAAAGGTACATTCTTTATCGAGTGAAATCTTTCTATTTCTACTCATTGGGTATTAGATACAGCTTTTGGTGATCACATCTGTATCCAAATGCAGGAACCAAGTAGATTCCAAAATATTGAAAAAGGAGAGGTGGATCTATGAGATACCAAAGGTGCGAGGATGGATGCTTTGTCCATTGGTTACTACCACCTTTCATTTCCAATGGGAATTATTTTGGTTTTAATAAATTGTTATTATGTACCTATAGCTACCAATAACATAATTTCTATGTCATGTTTAGATATATATGGTTTTATTTTCAAATTTGTAAATAAAAGTTGTTTCTTTTATAAGGAAAACATATGTTATGGTATGGCTCATTTAAATAATGGTATTTATATATTAAATTAAGAAAAACAAGTGTTAGAAATTGATAAAGAATCATGTTTACATGACTCATATAACACCCAACTATGGCATCACCATTTTGGTCATGTAAATGAGAAGCATTTGACAAAGTTATGTCAAGACGGTTATTTAGAATCTTTTGAGATAAAACCACTTGATAGATGTTATGATTGTTTAAAAGGAAAAATTAACAAACCACCATTTAGTGGATAGAGTTAAAGGGCCACAGAACTTCTAGTATTGGTTCACACTTATGTGTGTGGGCCATTTCTAGTAGAATCTAGAGGTGGAATTCTTACTTCATAACTTTTACTAATGACTTGAGTAGATATGGATATATCTACTTGATGAGGCATAATTTCAATTCCATTAATAAATTCAAGGAATTCAAGAATGAAGTATATAATCATCTTGGTAAGAAGATAAAGAAACTTTGATCAGATCAAGGTGGTGAATATCTTAACCAAGAGTCCATCGACTTTCTATGGGAGTTTGGGATTTTGCCTCAACTAAATCCACCTTATACACTACAGTGGAATGGTGTTAGTGAAAGGAGTAACTATACCTTATTGGACATAGTAAGGTCGATGATGATTTCATTATCCTTTTGAGGATATTCATTACAAAATGTGTCATACACATTAAACTAAGTACTAACTAAAGCGGAAAAGGGAATTCCCTTCGAGTTATGGAGTGTAAAGAAACTCATTTTATTTCATACATGTGTATGGGGTTGTGAGTCATTTGTTAAGGTCTTATTAGGAAATAAACTAGCACCCTCGGGCATGAAGTGTATCTTTATAGGATATCCTAAGGAAATAAAGGGATAATACCTATACAATCCCTCAGATAATAAAGTGAGTGTCGCCAGAATATTTGTATTTATTGAGAGGGAGAACATCCTCAAAAAGTATAGTGAGATAAATATTGACTTCAATGAAGTTGATGCTTAAGATACACAAGAGTTGGTATAAGAACAGATTCCACAGGTCCCTATGGAAGAAGTAGTTCTTGAAACACAATTACTACGTAGGAGCGTAAGAGAGGTAAGAGAACTAGAGATATATTTTTTTCTAGTAACTGAGGATGGTGACTCATTATTGGTATAAAGTGATGAATATATCTCCTATAAGGAGGTAGTAGAGAGATTAGAAGCTTCAATATGGAAAGAAACCATGAATTCTAAAATGGATTCCATGTATCATAACCAAGTTTGGGTTCCGGTCGATGTGCCAATTGATGTAAATCCTATTGGATACAAATGGGTATTCAAGAGAAAACTAGACATGGAAGGTAATGTAAGTACCCATAAAGAAAGGATAGTGTCTAAAGGGTTTAAACATCATCAAGGAATTGACTATGATGAAACCTTTTCTCTAGTTAGAATTTTTAAATCCATTATAATTATACTTTCTATAGTAGCTTTCCATGACTATGAGATTTGGTAAATGGATGTCAAAACTACATTCCTTAATGGGAACCTTTAAAAAGACATCTATATGACACAAATAGAAGGCTTTTTGACTCTAGGTGATTCCAAAAGGATTTGAAATTTGTATAGATCCATTTATGGATTGAATCAATCATCCAAGTCATGGAACTTTCAATTCGATGAATCCATAAAAGAATTTGGTTTCATTAAGAATGAATGTGATCCGTGTGTTTACAAAAGTTTTAGTGGGAATGTGGTTGTTATCCTAGTAGTATATGTTGATGAAATATTACTTATTAGAAATGACATATCATTCTTACAATCTATTAAGGATCAGTTAAACAATTGTTTCTCTATGAAGGACTTAGGTGAAGTAGCCTATATTCTAGTGATCAATATCATTCGTGATAGATTCAAGAGGCTACATAGACTAAGTAAAAGTACATATGTTTACCAGATACAAAAGATATTTAGTATGAAATAATCCAAGAGGGGATTGGTTACAGTGTCACACGGTTTACATCTTTCTAAGAAAATGTTTCCTCTGACACAATAAGAGAAAGAGAGAATGATTAAGATCCCATATGCTTCTGTGATAGGATCAATCATGTATGTCATGTTATGTACTAGACTTGATGTTTCCTATGCACTGATCATGGTAGGAAGATATCAAGTAGATCCAAGAGAACAACATTGGAATACTATTAAGAATATCCTTATGTATCTAAGAATAACTAAGGATATATTCCCAATGTATGGAGGAGATGAGGAGTTGGTCATCAGAGGTTATACTAATTCTAGTTTTTAGATAGATCAAAATGATCTGAAGTCATAATCAGGATATTTTTTCTATCTCAACAGAGGAGTTGTGAGCTGGAAGAGTTCAAAGAATCCATTTTTCGCTAATTCTATAATGGATTCTGAGTATATAGAGGCTTCTGGTGCATCCAAGGAATCCATTTGGATTAGAAACTTTGTCTATGATATTTATTTGGTGCCTATAAATAGAGACCCTATCACATTGTATTGTGATAATACTACAGTGGTGGATCTTGCAAAAGAGCCAAGGTCACACCAACGGACAAAGCATATACTCTAGAAGTATCACCTCTTGAGGGATTTCTATTAAAGGGGTGAATTTGTAGCAAGAAGAGTACCCATGGAAGAGAACGTGGTAGACCCCTTGACTAAAGGCATATCTCAGCAGAAGCATGAGTATCATGTGAGAGATAACGGACTGAAGGTTGTTAGAAGTTTTCTCTAGTGCAAGTGGGAATCTGTTGGAGTTGGTTCCATGGAACCAACTTCTTTGTACTTTATTATAAAATTTATTCATTTATTTGAATATTAATAAACTTCTTATCACGTCATGATTGTTCTTATGCATGTTATATTATGTGATAAATTCATAAGAGTAGATGTTTCACTAAAAGGTCATAGTAGTTCCCTACTATGATGAGAACCCAAAAGTGCTATGAAACTATTCTTGAATATATGTTCTATTATTGGATGATGTCATTTGAGGGACAAAATGATACAGGCTATCAGGGGTGGAGACTCATAGGAATTTGAGGCATATTCTCATGGTCTACACCCTTGGTAATATATAGTATGGATATTATGTGAACGATACCCACCATTAGGAAATCCACATTTCTATGTGTAATTGGATGTTCCTATCTACGTACATGTTTATTGGTCCTTATAATTTAAGATTATTATTAATGGATATTATGATTCATGCACTTAGATGTATTGATGAAAACCATAACGACAGATATTCACGAGGAGGTAGGATATGTTGGGTGCATCATGAGTAATATTACATTAATGAATAATGCGAGAAAGGATTTATCCTTTTTATTCTTTAATGTAATTTAATATCTCAGTCCCTTTGATGGAAATGATATAGCCTAAATAAATCCATGGACATGGTGTTCTATAGGAAATATCAATTTTTGAGAAGTCAAAGAAAGAGATATCGAGCATATAGGTTGATGGAACTAGCATGAAACCTGCTGGATTTGAGATATTATGATAAAGGAGTTATATTACATGGTAAGAATTCATATGAGGTGACATGTCATTACGACATTAACTTCTTTCTCTATGGGTGCCTTGGCGTGTTTCTAGATGCTAACCTTGGACTTTAGGATGCTTCACCTAATGCTACTGAGAAAGAGGCCTAGAGGTTCACACACTAAGTGTATCTAGAATCTCAATTAAATAATATATTATTATTTATTATTTAACAGTTTGAATAAATATTATTCCCATTTGTGGTTTAATAATTATTCGTGTATGATGGATCACGTTTATTCTATCACTAGTTATTCGATAGAATATATTGTGAGTGGAATATTTAATAAATATTTATTTTATATTTAGTGAATATAACATTTATTTATTTTTTGGATAATAATGTAGTGATATTTATTTAATAAATAAATAGACATTATTCAAGGCCCGGTAAATATTGTGGAGGAATGGTGGATCAAGTTTAATAGTTTGGTGAGCAATAATTAATATTGAATGTTATTTAATTAAATAATATTTAATTATAATTCACAAGTTAAGTGCATGTTGAGAAATAATAATATTAGTATTATTATTTGACATGGGGTTTTTCTAGGATTAAATAAATAAATAAGGGCATTTGTTCAATTATTTTATCTTAACCCTAGCAATATAAATAACCAATTATGTTATTTTCTCAAGACCTAATTCAGTTATGCACAAAAAATCTTGGAGGATCCTCTCAAGCCTAGAGAGCTCCCTTATCCAAGAACGCTCCCAAGAACTGTGAGAAATCCTCCTCCAATGGATCAAGGAGAACACTTTGTAAGCGATTCTCAAGGCGATCAAGGTGGACAACGCAAGCACAAGGATCTTCCATGCTAGCACTCAGAGACTCCTTTGGCGATGTCTGTATATTCCTAGAACATGTGTGGATCACCACTAAAGGAAATCTACACTTGGTTTCTACAACAAAACAACAGTACACCATAGATCGATTTTCAGATTCATCAAAAAATAAATAATTCCTTAGAGGTAATTATTTATCTAATTAAATTAATTATAAATAATATGTTTTGATCTCCTCTCTCTTGGTTCTGATTCAATTCTTATTTATCTATTTCTTTGACTCAATTCCATGGATCATAGTATTCACCATCGTATAGATCTCAGATCGATCATTGATTATAGAAAAAATTAAAGTTGGGTGCTACCCATCACATGCTTTTGCTGCACCTAGAACCTACAGAGATTGTTTTCAAATGTGAGATTTTGAAAAGGTATTGTAGTGGTATTTTTAAAATAGTTTGATTTTAAAAATCATGGTGGAATTTTCAAAAATGATTTAGAAGTGGGAAAATGTTGAGTTTTTGAAAGCCTTGTTTTGATAGTTGTGTTTTGGTGAATTTTAAATTGTTAAGTCTTCAGTTACTATAGAGTGAGACTTATGGAGTTTTGTTTTGGTTATAGAAAATGGAACCTAGTAGGCATCGTAGAAACCAACCAAGGGAAGTGTCTAAGAATGTGGTTGCACTTGAGCCACAGGTGAACCAACAGCTAGTTTAGAGTATTGTCCAAGCTTTTAAGGTTGTAAATAGATGGAACCGAAGGGATGAACCAAGTTAAGTGAATCATTCCATCCAGTTCTATCCACACATCTTTCAGGGTGATTTAGAACCAAAGAAGGCAGAGCTATGGCTGAATAGGATAAATCAAATCTTTGATTTTCTAGGCACACCATCAAAGTTGAAATTCAAGTTGGAAACATGTATGGTGGAAGATATTGCACACTAGTTATGGGATTTATCAATCCATGATAAATTAGATCAAGGTATTTCATGGGAGTATTTTGAAGAATTATTCAACAAACAATTCTATCCTGATACATTCAGGATTACAAGAATGACATACTTTTTCATCTTGAAGTATTAGAACCTATCAATGATAGAGTATGTGACTAAATTTATGAATTTGGTATGCTTTTCACCCGAATTTGCTGCTAGTGCATCCTTGAAGGGACACATTTTTTAATTAGGAGTGAGCAAGATATTCAATCAAATATTTTCATGATTTTTATAATGGATTATATAGGTATGGTTAATAGATAAATGTTGTCAGAAAGGGACATATTAGGAGATACAGGTGGAGGAAGCATGTTGATACCTTTGGAAAATTGTGGGAACTATAATTCTAGGAGAAATATAAAGAGGGAAACCTATTTCCAAAGTAGTTGGATGGCTCAAAATCAGACAGTTGGATCAGTAAATCTTCCTCCCAAACCTAATAGTAATCTTGTATGTTTTTAGTCTGCATATTTTGATAACATGAAGCGAGATTGTATGTAACCACCTAGATAATTCCACAATTGCAATCATATGGGGAATCTTTAGTGCTATTATTGTAGTGCTCCAAGGTCAGGTTCTAGGGACACATATCATATTTTGAAAACATTGTATGATTCGATTGAATGAGGGTAGAAAAATACTTATCATCAGTATAACCAAGCTAGCCATGGTGATTCCAAGAATACCATGACTCCTTAGGTAGTGCAATATCAATAGGAAAATAAAGAACAAAGTACAGTGATTAAGCAGTTATATGGATCTAAGTAGGTAATTATGGATGATCAATCTAGACCATTGATGGAGAGAGGTTTCTTTTGAATTATACCCTTATGAAAGATTTATTTGATATGGGTGCATCCCATTTGTTTATTTCTTCTCATGTTGTTCATTTTATGGGTTTAAATGTTGAGATGATGCCTTATATTTTGAAACATCAAACCCATCTTGGTCAAAGAGAATTTTGAAACTTTTTGTGTAGATCGTGTTTTATAACTGTTGATGGAGATAATTTGATATGGGGCTTTTTTGTACTTGATATGGATATCTATGACATAATTTTGGGTATGTATTGGTTGAAAATGTTCAAGGTTCACGCCAATTGTTATACATGAATGGTTATTTTTATGACTAATTATGGCATCGAGCATCTCTTTAGAGGATACCAGAATATAAAGGTAGGTTCAATGTGTTTATTGGCACTAGCAGTTGGAACGATCTCATACCAGTTGGTATTTTTGACTTTGGAATCAATGGAAGATATCACAAATAGTATTTTTTTCAACAGTTGTGAATCAATTTCTGAATGTCTTTCCCAAAAAATTATCAGGGTTTCCACCCATAATAGAAGTGGATTTTACGATTGATCTCCTCCCGGGGACTAGTCCTATTTACCTTATGTCTTACCGGATGGAACCAATATAATTAAGGGAATTTAAAGTGTGGTTATAAGAGTTATAAAACCAAGGGTTCATTTGGCCTAGAACATATCTATGGGAATCACCAGTCTTGTTTGTGAAAAATCTAGATAAAACTATTCGATTGTTTGTGGATTATCATAAGCTTAACCAAGTTACAATAAAGAATCAGTATACACTTCCATACATTGATGATCTGTTCAATCAATTGAGGGGATCCTAGTAGTTATATAAAATTTTCTTATGATCGGGATATCACCAATTGTGGTTTTGGAAAGAGGATATTCCAAAATAATATTTCAAGAGTAGATATGGCCATTACAAGTATGTGTTGATGCATTTAGGTATTATGAATGCACCATCAATCTTTATGGAATTAATTAATCAAATATTTAAAAGGTATCTGGATTCTTTTATGGTGGTGTTTTTGGATGAAATATTGGTGTATTCAAGGAAAAGGTATAAGCATGATAAACTCTTGGCAATAATGTTGGGAATATTGAGGGATCATCATTTGTATTCCAAATTATCAAATTATGATTTTTGGATACAAGAGGTATGTTTCCTTGGCCATGTAATCTCTGAAAGAGGTGTTTATATGGATCCATAAAATATAGAGTTTTTTATCTCTTGGAAACCTCCAAATAATTTCTTTGATATAAATAGTTCCTTGGTCTAGCTAGTTATTATCGATGTTTTTTTCATGAATTATCATGAATAGATTCACCAATAATAGATTTTACATGGAAAAGTGTTCCATTCCAATATAATGATGAATATCATAAGTCTTTTTAAGAGCTAAAGGTTCTCCTTACATCAAAACCCATCTTGATTTTTTTGGAATCATAACAAGGGTATGTGGTGTATTGTGATGCTTTGGGATCTAGGTTGGGATGTTCTCTCATGCATGGAGATCATGTTGTTTCTTATGGATCATTATAGTTATGATTTCATGATAATAAATACCTAACACATGATTTTGAGTTAGCTATTGTAGTCCATTCTTTGAAGAATTAGTTTCATTACATCTTTGGTAAGAAATTTATAGTTTTCACAGATCATAAGAACTTGAAACATGCTTTTTCACAAAGGTGTTTGAACCCAAGACAAATAATATGTATGGATTATCTCAAAAAAAATTCTTTACTTTATGTATACACCAAGTAAAGGAAATTAAGAGGTAGATGCATTAATCTAACATTTTTATTCTCAGTTGGCCAATGAGGCTTTATACCACTGGTTGTTGATGTCAGTGATAGCTGACATGCACTTGGATTATGAAGACTGAGGTAGTGCAGTGGTTTTCTTCTCAGTTTCTTTTGTTCCTGATTTGGTGAATATGGTTAAAGAGGCATGTACATCCAATTCAAAATGTGTTATTTTGAGGTCAAAACTCATTGGTGGGGAGGCTATTTAGGGATGGCAGTTGTATGGGAGTTCTGTTTTTTTGTTTCAAAATTAAATGGTCATACCTATAGATTATCAAGAAAAACTTATTCATGCTTACCACCATTCAAGATGGGTTGTTCATCCGGGAATAAAAAATATGTATAATGTGTTGAAGTCATAGTTTTGGTGGGTTGGTATGAAAATGAAGGTGGTCGAGTTTGTTTTGAGATGCTTAACTTGTTAGAAGGTTAAGGTAGAGCATCAGTGAATAGTGGGTATGTTGTAGTATTTACCTATTATTGTTTGTAAATGGGATTAGATAGCCATGTATTTTTTGATAGGTCTCCCAATAATGGTTCAAAAACATGATTCCATATGGGTGATGGTGATCATCTCACAATATTGGTTCATTTCATCCCTATTCGTGAATCTCATACGGTGGAGGAATTGTCAAAAATCTATATTTGAGAAGTGGTAAAGATGCATGGAATACTTGTTTCAATAGTATCGGACCTAGATCCAAGGTTTAAATCTCATTTCTAGAAATCCTTATAGAAATCCTTTAGGACTCAGTTGACCATGAGTGTGGCATATCATCCCCAAATAGATGGACAGTATGAAAGGACAATACAAGCATTGGAAGACATGGTGTGGGCTTTTGTAATGGATTTTGGTGTCTCATGGGAGTATCACATACCATTAGTGGAGTTCTTATATAACAAAATTTATCGGTCCTCAATATATATGGCTTCTTTTGAATCATTGTATGGGTGTCCTTTCCATTCTCTACTTTGTTGGGTGGAAAACTGGTGAGACTTCACTGGTTGGTTTGAGCCTTATCCAAGAGGCAAAGGAAAAGATTCATTTGATTAGGAAGAGGGTGTAGATGGATTAGAGTCATCAGAAATCATATGTGGTTCATCATCGAAGGTTGTTGTCATTCAAGGTGAGTGATCATGTGTTCTTGAGAATCTCTAAGCATATTAGGCATCGTTGTTTTGGGAAGAAGAGCAAGTTATCTCCTCAATACATAGGATCTTTTGTGATACTTGAACAGTTTGGTGAGGTGACATATCGATTTTCTTTTCCAACACATTTTAGTGCAGTTCATAATTTGTTTCATGTATCTCAGTTGAAAAAGTGTTATCCTAATCCTAGCCATGTGATTCAATGGGATCACATTGATCTAGAGTTGTATGCTTCATTGGTGCATGTGCCAATGAATATTGTGGATAGGTAATAGAAATTTTTGTGGGGGAAAAGCATCAATACATTGTGGGTTTTGTGGAAACATGTTCAAATTTAGGAGTAAACTTTCAAATGGGAAAATTAAATGGTCAAGCAAAGGACCAAACTCTTTTAGGGGAATACTGGTTTTCTACTTTCTGAGGATGTAAAGGTCAATGATGGGGAGAATATATCACCCTCCCAATTTCAAATAATAACCCTTTCTTTTTTCTTTTTAAGTATGTGAAGTGTTTGGGTGAATTTTTGGAGGTTTTTGAGGACTTTTGAAATGTTTTTTGGGGGTTTATGGAAATGTACAGTTTGAGAACGATTAATAGAAACCGTGAAACTCCTATAGGAAATCGTGAAAAGTAAGGTAGTGGGATCTAGGTAGGCACACGGTTTTTACAAACTATGCATCCACTTAAGAGTAACCATGAAAAGTGGAATAGAGGAAAAAACAAGTTTGGTTCATGGTTTGTCTAACTGTGCAAGCCAACCATGTGAAGGGTATTGGTAGGTAGTGGTTGGCGCACAATTGGCACATGGTTTGTCTAACCGTGCAACCCAACCATGCACGGTTAAAAGTTGGATCCTAAAAAAGTGTATATCACTCGGTTTTACCCCTAAACCTCATGTTTTTAACTTATTTCTACCCTAACTTGGTTTTTCCTCCTCTCAAAGGTTGTGTAGACCTTCCCCTTCAATTTAGGAGCGATCTGTCAGAAAATCTGGGTGCACGGAAGGCTGAACTACTTGTTAAGTCTATATTATTTGTAATTTTCCTTATATCTACTCATATTCCCTATCTTGGGTTCATAGATATGATCTATTGGGGATACATCTATGATATTGTATGCTAATCATGATGATATATGACTGTTTTGATGTTAGGGAATGAGATCTAAGGTGGGTTTTTGGAGATTCAACCCAATTTTATTGAATAATTAATTATGTTCTTTTTTTTCACCATAATTTCTGAGGTGGGTGGCTTCACTCGGGACTCCTCTTATTAAACCTTGAAATATTAGTTTCAAATTATTTTAATTTCTTGAAATTGATTGTGAAATTATTGTGCAGATATTGGTAGAAACCTTCTTTAGTGATAGTTTTTTGGAATTATGGAATTATTGTGAAAAGTTTTTTGTTGAATGATTTTAAAATAGTGGTTTGGTTTGATTCGTGGAAAAATGATTTGTGGAAATTTTTTTAATAAAAAAAAATATTGAAATTTTTTGGCACAATTGGTTTGGCATTGGTTTTTGGAATAATGGATGGTGTGTGTTCATGTGCATTGGGATGGATAAGGGTGTGAAGTTTCCCCCATAATTAGTAGGATATATAAGGGTATGAACTTTCCCCCATCAAAACGGTTCACCAAGTGATGTCTTGGTGAAAGGATGACTCTCCACTCATGAGTATAGGGATTTACATGGTTTCATACATGGTTGGATGTGTGGATATATGCAATGGAATGGATTATTCCAAAATGGGAGTTGTGAAATGGTTTTAAAGTGTCGTTTGGTTGCTTTACTTAGAAATGGATTTGGTTTAGGAAAATAGTTTTGGTATGGAAATTGTTTTATATTCTGATATAAACTAGTTTAAATTTTTTTATATAAAAAAATTATATAAATTTTCTAACATATTCTATCCTAATGGTGTGAGTAGGGAAGTAATTTATGGAAAACCTACTGAGTTTCATTACTCATCCCCTGCTTTATAACTTTGGTGATTTTGTCGATATTGTTTATCGAGACATAGGTAAAGGTAAATTATCACATTTCTTTAGTGGTTCTTCATGATACTTGGGCATGGATTGTGGGATTGGATCTTGGATCATGTTGGGAGTTGTTGTGTTGATGTCTTTGGTGAATCCAAGGCCATGATCATGGGTATTAGCCCTTCCATTAGAGGGGTTTCTCCTTATCAGAGGTGGAAACGGACTCGAAGATCCTTCATGAGGTGCTAAATGATTATATCCCCCCTCCTTGGTCGATTATCTATACTATCAGAAAGTGAAAGGGAATGATCAATGATGGCATCAATATCCTACATTCCTAGAGGGAGGGGAATCAAGTGGCGGATCATCTAGCTTCGATTGAGTTTCTTGGGAATGCCCCAGTTTGGGTGCATGATATCACTTCTCTGAAGTCAGAAGGGGTTAATCTGATTAGAGGGGATGCCCTCGGCCTTCATCATTTCAGGCCTCCCTAGGATTTTTGTTCTGTTGTTGGAGGTTTTGGGTTGATGGTTGTTGGTTTGGGGTTCTGGCCTCTTTATTTTTAATAAAAAAAGTAACTTTGGATGTATGGATGTGTTGATGTCTTTGGAGTTTTGAGCATTGTGGTTTAGTCTTCCTCTTTGATACTCTGATATCAGTCATGGATTAGTTTGGTATTATTGTCATTTGGTTTTACTTTGAGTTATATTACTTTATTCTCATGCATCATATAGTGGTTGTTTATCTATTGTATATTTGGTTGTGGTTGTTTAATTTTAAAAGGGAAAATCATCCCCCAACTATATTGAAGCCCTTGGAATTTATTGTCAGCCTTTTGCATCTTGGGAATTTCTCATAAGTCCAAGTAGCAATTCCACCTCATCTCAAGACAATGAGGAGGGGTGGGATGTTACATAGGGTGTTGTAGCACTTATGGAATAATATCTAAAAAACATTTTGTTGTTGATATATTTCTTTTTTTTTCAAGGGAATAATTTATTTATTGTTTGTTAATCTCAATGAACAATGATTTTATATAATGAGTTTAGACAATTTTCTAGAATTTATAATAAATATATCATACTATTGATTTTAAACACATTATAATTGAATTGTTCATATAAGTATTGTTATCTTATTATAAATGGGTCTCGTGAACCATAAAGTATGTGATGATAAATATTTATTTTAATCAACATACAAAGAATACGATATATATCTACCAAAAAAATATTAATATATGTGACTATATCATAAATTCATCTTTCATAAATCATTTATATAGTTCACATGGTAGTAATAAGTTTCTAAGGGGTGATTAACTATTAATCTAAGAAACAAACATGTATAAAAACCTAAAACCCAAGAACAACATTCCTTTGAAATTAAAATCAAGTAAAGTGTAAATGAATAATGTTTGCCTTTGACTGAAGTACACTACTTCCTTTTTCTTCCTTCTATAGTTAATTAATATCATCAATGAGTTATTTAATGGTTCTTACCTCCAAGTTGTATCCATAGGTTGCTCTGAATCACCCAAAACATTTTGGCCAAGACCTTCCTATTACTTCATGATATAGTGGTATCTCAAATGAAAATAAGAAAGAAATAAGAGAACTTTGGGAGGGGATAGTTTCATATTATAGGCTTTATGAGAATCACACACATTCCATACCCAATACATGGCCTCAATTATATAGGTTGTGGGGATGCTACTCAATCCATGCATTTACTCATACATCTCATAAACGTATGATTAATACCTTTCAATTGCATATCATGTAACTATTAGTCTCCACTGTTCAATTTAATGATAACTGATGTGTTAGGGATATTTTAACATTAACTCCTTAATGTTTAACTGTCTTAGGTGATCTATGGTAGTTCCAAATGAATCATTTTTAATTATTAATGGCACTATGATTGATCTATGTCGTATAATGCAACACTCCCAAGTAACTGGCATATGATATTCCCATATAGTAAAATATGATATGTTGAAAGACTTAAATATAATTTGTTTTCTATATGTGTATCATACTCTATAATATACCGAATCAAAAAATATTATATTCGATAGATTTAGGGAATATTCCATTTAATCACCCAATTGAAATAAATCCTAAAAGGATTTTGTGTTATTTATCTTTATATCATATTTTATACAATAATTTTTGAAATAATATCCAAAAATCATTTTAGATATCTTACAAAACACTTTTAGAAAGTTATCATTAATTCCACCTTGTATTGAATCGTATGCAATACCTTGTGAAAATTACATCTAAAACATCTTTTGGATAAAACTCTAAAACACTTTTAGAGCATCTCTTTGATTCAAAATTATCCCTGTTTAGTCAACCAAAAAATGTGACCCCACATCCCTTTATATCATTGACAACAAATATAAATCACTAGATCCATAAATGTAAGCAAAGACTGGCCTCTATCAAAGCATCAATGTTAATCAATCTATAAAGGGATCTGGTGTAATCTTTATTAAACACATGTATCTCCATACTTTGTCCACCAACTACATCATATGAAAGCGTGAATAATCATATAATCTCTTTTTCCAAGACATCAAGTGGTCGGCAGACATGAAGTATGTCAATCCTATATAGTCACCTCATATGTTCTCAGATCTTTGAGTATAGACTAATTGGGCTGATGAACACATCACATGTCATTCATCTTAGTAGATGAGCACATTTCATTCCCCCCACACAAGTAGATGGGAACATCATATACACTATCTAAGTATGTTGATACATTTCCTTAACCTATCTTAATCGAGGGCTTGTATGTCATACTCAACATATGAGAGGATAAATCGCTTCTTTCTTGTGATTTAACTAACAGCATGATCAACAACATACCCAATTAGCCCCTAATTATCCAAACCTCAAGGATTGTGTGAGAAAGTTATCAAAGTATGAAAGTTCACATGCTAGTTATCTCACCAACCATGGGTATTAGGGTTATATATGAAACATTCACCCTCGGTATACCAAATATATAGTGTATAAAACTCCATGTGGTATACTTGGTGGGTCATCCAGTGCACAAAAATTGTTCTTTGCCTCCTGAGCATATTTTTTATTCTCATAGAAGAATCATGCTCATGTTAACCTTAACATTTTTTTCATAACCTATAAAACTCCATGATAGACATCAGTTATGGATAACTCAAATTCATGCTTTGAGAGTTCAATTATCATTTTCATTTCATGAAATGTATATCAATATATATATGTGTGTGTGTGTTCATCTAGTATGAAATAATGATAAAGTGGAGATTTTATTTTATATTACATGATACATTTTATATTTTTAAACACTTTAAGAATATTTAACAAAACCATACATAAATTCTTTTCTAACAAATCATATATTATAGACTTCCATATCAACCTTATGTGTGTTTCACATTTAAGGGTTTTGTGAAGCTTATTTCATATTTATATAATTCATATTGAATCATTATGTGATCACTTGATAAAACTATCCCACTAAAATATTTAGTGAGTAACATCTATTAAAAAATAGTTTGAATAATGGTGAGACTTTGGAATCATATTCTTAATTCACTAGTACAAAAACCTTTTTTTACGTCACCATTTTTCACGTCGGTTTTTTAGAACCGACGTGAAAATATCTAAAAATTGATTTTTCACGTCAGTTATTATATAACCGACGTAAAAATACATTTTCGCTGATTTTTCACGTCGGTTATATAAGAACCGACGTTAAAAATCCATTTTATCTGATTTTTCACATCGGTTATTATATAACCGAAGTGAAAAATCAATGTACATCACTTTTCTACGTCGGTTATTAAATAACCGATGTGAAAAATCATTTTCCAGGAAAATATATTAAAATTTTCACTTATTTTTCACGTCGGTTATTAAATAACCGACGTGAAAATTTGATTTTCGTGACTTTTTCACGTCGGTTATTTAATAACCGACGTGAAAAATGTTTACCAAAATGTTTACCAAAATATATTTTATTTCTCAAGCTTTAATTTGATAGGTCACAGAGGTCAAACGGAGTTACGGATTAAAAGTTATGGCCTTCAGAAGTTGATCACCTCTAAACGATGTCTTAAGGATGTCCAACTTCTGAAGGCCATAACTTTTAATCCGTAACTCCATTTGAGATCTGTGACCTGTCAAATTAAATCTTGGAAAATTAAATACATTTTTGTAACCTTTTTTCATGTCGGTTATTAAATAACCGACTTGAAAAATACCTTGTAACATCGGTTATTAAATAACCGACGTGAAAAAAGTCATGAAAATCGATTTTTCACGTCGGTTATTTAATAACCGACGTGAAAGAGTGACGAAGATTGATTTTTCACGTCGGTTTTATAATAACCGATGTGAAAAATAATTTAAATTTTTAATATCTTTTCACGTCGGTTATCATAAAACCGACATGAATGATATTTTTAATATCCCGCTAACGCGAAATTTCAATTTTTTCACATCGCGACATCGAAATTTTGAATTGCCGACGTGAAAAATCAATGTACATCACTTTTCTACGTCGGTTATTAAATAACCGACGTGAAAAATCATTTTCCAGGAAAATATATTAAAATTTTCACTTATTGTTCACGTCGGTTATTAAATAACCGACGTGAAAAATCGATTTTCGTGACTTTTTAACGTCGGTTATTTAATAACCGACGTTAAAACATATATTTCACGTTGGTTATTTAATAACCGACGTGAAAAATGTTTACCAAAATGTAGTTGATTTCTCAAGCTTTAATTTAACAGGTCACGGAGCTCAAACGGAGTTACGGATTAAAAGTTATGGCCTTCAGAAGTTGATCACCTCTAAACGATGTCTTAAGGATGTCCAACTTATGAAGGCCATAACTTTTAATCCGTAACTCCGTTTGAGCTCTGTGACCTGAAAAATTAAATCTTGGAAAATGAACTACATTTTTGTAAACTTTTTTCATATCGGTTATTAAATAACCGACATGAAAAAAGTCATGAAAATCGATTTTTCACGTCAGTTATTTAATAACCGACGTGAAAGAGTGATGAAGATTGATTTTTCACGTCGGTTTTATAATAACCGACGTAAAAAATAAGTTAAATTTTTAATATATTTTCACTTCGGTTTTATTATAACTGATGTGAATGATATTTTTAATATCCCGCTAACACGAAATTTCAATTTTTTCACATCGCGGCATCGAAATTTTGAATTGCCGCCTAAAATTTTTAATACCGTGTTTTCTCATAGAATATCAATTATATGTTTCCATTATACACCCATCCTAATTTGACAATCATTTATTTCAACCATTATCATTCCCCCAAATCGACTCTTTTTCTCTCGAACGTGAATCAATTATTTCTTCTTTCCGCGATCTCGTCAAGGTATATTTAATCATACATCCATGGTTTATGATTTTTATGATTTTTTTTCTTAATTGATATACCATTTTATGATCATTTCATTCAACCATAATTGTTCCACCGAATCAAATTGTTTTATCTTCAACGTGAATCAATGATTTCTTATTTCTGCGACCTCGTCAAGGTATTTGTAATTATTTTCCCATGATTTATATTTTCTATGAGTAGTTTTCTTAATTGATATACCATTTAACGATTGTTAATTTATTATAATGATGGATGATTCTTTATATCATGATAAAACTACAAATCCCCCTACAGATTCAAAAATTCCTTCTAATATGAAGCTACGGTTGGCTCATTCAATCTTTCCTCGAAAAAAATATCAAATTTCTGATGGTCATAACTTTTGATCCGTAAATCCGTTTGAGATCTATGACCTGTCAAATGAAAGATTAGAAAATTTTCTACAAGATAATAAACATTTTTTATGTCGTTTATTTAATAAACGATGTTAAAAATAACTTTTAACGTCGGTTATTAAATAACTGACGTAAAAAATGACTTATAACGTCAGTTTTTTCAAAAACCGACGTAAACAATGGCTTCTTATCGCCATTTTCTAGAATGTATTTCACGTCAGTTTTTTAAAAACTGATGTTAAAAACTATATTACCCCATTTTTTACGTCGGTTATTTAATAACCGACGTAAAAAATCATATTTTTAACATCGCTCGCAATAACGTCGCCTAAAAACCGACGTTAAAAAGCAAAAAAAAAACGACGTAAAAAAAAGTTTTTGTACTAGTGATTCTCAACTCCTTGAACATATTTAAACTCTTTAACTCCAAAAAATCCAATGTTATGATGTTAATAACTTCTATTTTATAATTGGAACTCTTTCTAAAGATGTCATCATCATTATTTAAACTCTTTCCATCAAAAATTTTCCTTAAAATATTTTGGTAACTAATGTAACTATTTACACTATAACTTTACCATAATATTCTAATATCATTTAGGATACAGTGATATTCACTTCATTACGATAAATAAATATAAATCTTTACATTTTTCTTTACCAATAAATATCCTAAACTCCTTTAGGATATCAAGTGATATTCACTTTAAGTTTTTACTGGGATAATCCTTTATTTGTTAACTTTGAACCTTTCTAAATTCAAACATACTCCAACTGGCTTCTTAGACACTATATTCTCTTCAGAATTTCTTTCTAAGATACACAAACTCTTTTGCGTTAAGAAATAAAACTTATTTACTTTTTTGGGAATACTTAATAAATCAAATATTATTTCCATGCCATATATGGTATTCTATGTGTTTGGAGAACACTTTCTTGAAAAGAATATTATTCTTTAAAATATGTCATTGATGGGTGGTGGGAACACCTTCCCTCATATTTTAACAAACATATAGATAAAAAAATTATCTTAGGTAAAACATTTTTATCCTTATCTTCTTCTCAAAACATTTTATAGATTTCGATGAATCATAAACCGTGTGTATTAAAATCATCATCTCATATTGTTCATAACAATAGTTTATTAACAAACAACCATCCTTATCATCTAAGAGAGATAAGATAATTATACACTTCTTTTACTAAAATTCAACTGATCTTGATATAATCCTTTACATTCAAATATTTTATGTATAAACTCTTTGCTTCATTATTTTAATGAAAACTATAATCTTTATAGATTATTTCATTGATTTTGAAATCCTGTATATTTACAACATTTTTAAAGTATATATTTGGTATCACATGCCCTTAAAAACCAAATAATTGTTTCTATAACACTGATACGTGACATGGAAATTCCTTGGAGTTTCACAAACCCCTTTAGGTGTCTAGTTAATTTCATCATATGGAATCATTACTCCTTCTTGAAAACTATAGGTTTCAATAACCTTGATTGGCTATTTGAAGAAATATTATTGGACTCTCTAATTAACTTTTATTCTTAAAGTTTGAAATTTTACCCACTTGTACTATCGATACAACACCTAACCTGGAAATCATATGTCCAAGTTCATTTTTCTCAACACTTTAAAAAAAATGTGAAAATTCCTTGGAATCACTCACATTGTCAGAACATTTCCAAATGAATGAATTTTACAACCAGAATAAGCCTTAGAGGATACTTCTAGTCTCACCAAGTCATTTAACATACTGAAGCATATTGAGTATATGAGAAGAGACTAATATCCCTTGGTTTATGTTAGATCTAATTCCTTCCAAAACTTAAGTAAATCATTTTATACTTCACATGAGAATCTAGATCCACTTGTTGAACAAATTCAACACTTGGTTACTCAGGAAGGTTTTCTCTAACACATAGAATTTTTCTAACTTAAGAAGATTTCTTATGTTTCTATATCGGTATAGGAAATTACTACCATTGATTTTTTCCTTATCTAATATAGAACTCAAGATAAATCTTGAATGTGGTGATGTAATTATATTTAACAAAAGTTTTTTATTAGTTGAGTATCATGTTTTACATTCATTTAATAAGGAATTTTATTAAATGGGATCACACTAAAATGATGACCAATTTTGAACTCATCATATTCATTAATGATACAAGATCCATATTTCATCATGACTTACATTGGGTTGAGCATGTAAATAAGAAAAAATTATATCAGGTAGAAAACTATTGGCATTCATGTCATATATGAATCTTGAATAGTGGAGAGGATAACTATTTACCTATATCCATCGTGAGGATTCACTCATATTGAAACCTATGGTATTAAAATGGTTAGGGTTTCACAGATAAGTGTAACCAGAAGAAAACACCAAAAACAAGGCACCTTGTGGTTAGGGTCACCTCATTACTTGTTTTCCTTACACAAAATAATTCACTGAATGGTTAAGGTTTTGATAAGTGCTGCTTTGGAAGGAATCTAACACTTAGTATTTTGAAGGGGTTTTAATCTCACCATCTTATATCATGTTATTCCCTTTTATGTGTCCATGATTCTAATGATTTAGTTTGGAATACTTATTCTATCCACCAGATTAGTTTTTTCAACCCATATTAATGTGTAACTCTTTACAAAACCCACAGTATGTGTTACTCACCCAAAAATAGAATCCAATCATATTTACACGTATCTAAATACATCTTATGAATAAGGTATATAAACTCTTCATGTAAAAGTTTAGAATTATATGAAATTGATAATCTCTGCATGAGTAAGCCTGGGGCCAAAAATAGCCAACCACCGCCTTTCTAGTTTAAGGGATAAGCCTCCAAACCAATGGGAAGTCTGACCCAAAGTCTATCTACCTAGGGATACTTTACTCAAGAGATAATTCGATTCATCATAATTATAATACTTGTTATGTATAAACTATATTCAACAACTAAATTCAATCTAATAAATTTAAATACTAATTGAGGTTAAGGTAGATGAAAACTAAATCTTATGTTGTTGTGCCTAACATAGTATGACAATTTTATAAGAAACAATTTATCACATAAACTAAATCATACATAACAATCCATAATATAACAATTATAACTATGAATTAAATAGGGAATAATAAATAAATGAATAATTCATAAATTTAACATGAGATAAACATTTATGAACAATTCATAAATAAATAATTATAAAAACTTTATAATTCATTATGAATATTCCATAATAAGATAAATATAAATAGTTTATATTTATTACCAATATGAACTCCTTCGTATGATACATTATATGGAATTTCCTTTCAATATATGATATTTCATGAAATATAAACATTTTATATTTCAATTTCTATTATGTAAATATTTTACATAATTTAAATATCAAATATTAATATTATTTAAACCTTTGATCAAAACATTTATCAAAAATTATTTTGAAAAGGTTTAAATAATTCTCAAATAAGGCTCTTTTGAATTTAACAATTCAAATTAAATATTATGAACAATTCGTAATTCTTAAATATAAACACTTTATATTTTGCTTTTTTTATTTATAAACCAATTATAAATTACACTTATAATTTCTATATAAACATTCTATGTCTAAATTATAAGTCATGTCATATAACTAAAAGGTATTTTAATATCAACTTTTAATATTATGGGATATTTTATTAATAAATGTTTCATAAACATTTAATTAATTAATTATAAATACTTTATAATTAATTAATTTATAAACACCTTTATAAATTATTAAATATCCCAAAATACATTTTATTATAATTAATAAACAATTTATAAATATATAATTCAATTTGTAATTGAATTTAAAAGTAAAAAACTTATCCACAAATTGTTTTTAATGATATAAGTGGAGTCATAGAATATGATAGATAGCGCATAGCTCTTAAACCGTTTAAGAGCTATCATTCTCATTTTACGATTGATAGTTTTATCTCTACTTACGATAAACAGAATAAGTAATGTTTTTTTTTGTTTTTTGATAAAGGCAAAAACTTGTTTATCGGTAGTAATAACTTTACGTATCAGCGGAATAATTCTTACGTATCAATCGTATTTTACGATTCACGGTGTTATCATAAAAGTGATGCACTGTTATGTTTTGAACTCATGGAACTACGATATCATCAAATATGATATCCTGATGTCATATGCTACGACTAATACAAAACTGAAAGATTTGTACTCAGTCGCTAGCTCTGATATACCATATTGTAAACCACAACTCAATCAAGCATAACATGATTCTCAATCATATTTTATTATAGAGAATACGATAGGCATTACGATTTCAAAAAATATTCATTTTCAAAATGATTTTATGAATCAAAATGCATGGTAAGGCTTTGATGACACTTATACGTTTCTAAGGAGTGATTAATGATTAATTTATGCAATATATAGAAATATTAAACCCAATAACAACATGCCTTCAAAACTAAAATCAAGTAAACTACAAATGGAGAATGTTTACCTTTCATCGAAGTATGTTATTGCCTTTGTCTTCCTTATGTGGTTGATAAAGATCATCGAGGAACAACCGAATGATTCTTCCTTTCAAGGTATATCCATGAGCTACTCTGAATCACCCAGACATTTTGGGTAGGACATTTTTATTCCTTAATGATATGTTAGCATGTCATGTGCAAAGAAGGAAGTAAGAAGAGAGCTTCAAGTGGGGAGAGTTTCAGTCTAGAGGCTATATGAGAATCACACACACTCTAAACCCAAAGCATAGCCACCTTTATATAGGTTACAGGGATTCTCCTCAAGCCATGAATTTATTCATACGTTTCATAAGCGTGCAAGTAATGTCTTTTGTCTATATCTCATGCAACCCTCGACCAGTAACTTTCTCATGAATTTTAATGATAGTTGATGTGTTAGGTGGATTTGAATGTTAACTCCTTAATGTTTGACGGCCTTAAGTGATATGGAGTGGTGTCAAATGAATCGTTTCAAATGATTCATGGCACAACAATTGATCAATGTTGTACAATACGACACACCCAAGCATCTTGTATATGATATCCCCATATCGTAAAATATGATATGCCAACAGACTTAAATATAATCCATTTTCCATGTGTATCATACTATACGATACACCAAATTGTAAAATACGATATTTCAAGGCTTTTGGGCATATTTCTTTCAGGTATGTGGGTTTATCCATATTATTCCATAATTGATTCTTTGTATAAATATTGAAAATTCACTTCCAATATAGATAGTGATGATATAAATAATTTACCTTAATAATAGATAACTCGTGGTCACCACATCTTCCCATAAAAATTTCCTCATGATCGTGATCATGAACTTTAGGTACAGTGATTTCTTAGAGAATGCTCTCTTTCTCAACTAACATGAGTTGACTTTTCTATGTCGAGTATTTTTATCTTTTAAACCAAGCGATCAACCATGCTTCAGGTGTGGATTAGAAGAATTGTTGTTTGCACTATTATATTATCCTTCTGGGATATTTATTCTATATGATGCATTTGCAACAGGCATGGGATTTTGTTACCCATTTTGAATCATTAAATGTATCAGACAATTGATTTGCTAAATTTTACAAATTAAATAATCTTCTTGAACTTCCAACTCACTCGTATTTGTACGAGAATCAAGATGTGATAATGATGTCGATTGAACTTCTATAGTATCATGAAGAGAATACAAAATTCTTTCACCAATTATATACATTCATTAATTAAATTCATGATTTGTCATCAATGGATGTCTACTAATAAATTGATGCTCGTGTATACATTTAACAATCTTTTTTTTTTTGTCATAATTGATTCTGAATGACCTAAATGGCCATGCCATATAATGAATATATCGAGATCGGTAAACTTCTAGCATGATTCAATTGTAAATATATTCACATGGTACATATAGAAATGAAACCTTTAAATTTTCTCTCGAATCATTTTTTTGTCTATTATGAATACTATTATATAGTGTTATTTACATTTCCTTTATCCATGGTCTCAATATAATATCTGTTTTTACAAATATCTTTAAAACTCAAACATTTTTTATTAAAATTCATGTATCACCAAGCATATATGAGCTCTTTCAAAGCTTTTGATTAATTTTGTGCTACCAATTAAAGTACTTACATGGCCATATATTAGCTCTTTGAGAGCTTTCTTTAATAGTGAACACATACAAACTCTTTCAGAGAATTTAATTCAAAAAATATTTTATAAAATTTTTGCTTAGACAACGGTGTGTAAGAACTTCATAATCTTCCATTGTGCATATTAAATACATATATAACATTAATATCAAATAAAAGACAATCAAACGTACATATAAGAAAAAGAAAGAAAACTTTTTTTTGTTTGAACATAAACCTCAAGCCCCCATACAAAACATTTTTTTCACAACATATTTCTCTCTATCGAAGAAGGTACTAGACCTCGGATCTTGAATGTGTCGCGAATAGCTGGGCAAAATTATGCCACCCCACGCCACCCTACACTGTTGAGGGTGATGAATTGCGCAACAGAGAAATTGCAATGGAAACCGCGCAACAGAGAAATTGTAATGGAAACCACAACTGATAGGAATCGAACCTCTAACACCGAGGAACCAAGCGAGCGATCCTAAACAATGGGTCACCCCCATGAGGGTAAAAGAAATAAAACATACAATATTCATTATGTCATCATCATGCTTCATGATCTGAACATCAAAGTTTGATTTAATACTTTCGCTTTCCCTTTAATTGATTGGTGATAAACATTAACAATGTGTTTTCGCATACATCATATCCACAATCAATGTCCTTTTATACATACCAAAAACATTTACTTTCATCAAGTTTTCATTTCTTCAAATATATTGTTCATTGTTTGACCACTTCTAGTAGTACTTGTACAACCACCTCAAGTAAAAGATTTGATTCAACCACGATCGCACTTATGGATAGTCGCATTCATTTATGCAATTGAACCGATCAAACATTATGATTAAGAGTTCATTGTTACATTTCACAAGGGAATAAAGTAATACAAAATAAATAATAAAATTTTGTGCATGATATTATTACAGAACATCAAGGCATGAAAAGTAGAAAACATCTTTTCTAACATATCAATTTCAATAATATTTTCTCTGCAATTTTAATTGTTATGTAATTTTAAACATCTCAGAGTTTAAATGAATTACCGGCTTAAAATCCAGGAATCACAAAACTTCATTCATATCATGCTCTTAGTGATCATACGATTCTTTAAGAATTTGCCACAGTATCAAAAGAACCTCCACCATTGGGTATTCATTCTTCGGATCTTCATGAAAGTGATTAGAGAGGAAAATCAAAGCTTTGGCACAATCTTCCGTGGGCGCCATGGGCAATCTTTTCCTAAAAAGGTGGAAGAAAACCAAACTGATAATGTTTCACCAAAAATATGACTTAACAAATTAGACAATCTCTTTAGCATAGTAAAAACTTGTGCTCGTGACATGTTAGAAAATCAAGATTGGATGCTTATTGAAATCGCAAGGAAACATAATGGATGCAACACAAGACAAAACAAAACAAAAGAAATTACAGAAACTAAATTACAAATTTATAACCATTTCTAAAAAAAAATTACAAAAATTGTGTCGCAAATGTTCTAGGAAACATAATGGGTGTAACAGAAGACAAAACAAAACAAAATCAATTACAAGAATATTTTATAAATATGTTCAAAAATATATATTAAACTGCTCACAAAACATATTTTAAAAGATACTCTTTAATAAATATGTTCACAGAACAAATTCAATAAATATATAAATATGTAAACAAGTTCATAAAACATATTCTCTAATAAAGCATATTATGTGAACATATTTATAAACATCTATATGCTAATATAAATACTGATTTATATGCCAATAAACATGCATATTAATTCAGCCAACAGGAGGAAATCGTACCTCAATCAGGGACACAGCTTAGGCATCGAATGTCGTGCCACGAAAGACTGAACCAACGGATTTACAAGATGGGGAGCCTCGTCCTTAACAGTTCAAATCAATTCAATTCAATTAGTTCCCGTTTGGTATTGAAAATCCACATTCTGATCTCTTTCAAAAATCACTTTCTTTAACTATCCCAAAATCGCTTCTTTTTTTTTTTAAGCTGAAACAAACAGGCCCTAAATCAATGGCAAGGTTCTTTTGAGAGTTTTCATAGGGGAGATGGGAGAGGGAGAGGGAGGGAGGGAAAGAGAGAGTGGGGGGGACCTGAGGGCAGTGCCCCACATCAGGGAGGACAACAAAGTCTTCGACAGATTGAAACTCTTCGTATTTTCTTCCAAGCTCAATGGGTTCCCATGGATCCTTGTCGCCCCATGCCACCATTACAGGGCACTGCAAAGCAGACATTTGAGAGCACCAACAAAAAGCTCATTCTTCTTCTACCTGTGAGACCGAACAAAACTAACCTTGACAAGAGGCAGTAATTCTTCAGGAAGAGGACCACCCGAGTAACAAATGAACTCGAGAAAAACCTCGGCAGCCCCAGGCTGGAGCCCTGGAGAAAGGATGGTCCCAACAAGTTCATCTGTCACCTGGGAAGTGTCATGGTAACACTGAAATGCAAACACCCTCCATGAATCACACTGCACCAATGCAACCTGCAAACTACAACTAATCTTTCCATTGTAAAAATCCCATCGTTTCTTCTCTTTTATACTTGTTCAAACCTGGCAAAGGACGCCCCTTACAGAATCTGGCGTCGCAATGGCTTTGAAAAACAGTTTCCCCACAGCCGTGTTCCTGCGATTTAACCTCGACAGCATGACAATCCAAGCATTATGCTTAACAAGTGTCAATTTAAAAACCTAATTTCACCTCAACAAGCTTTGGAATAATCTGATCAAGGGCCTTCCATACCAAGGCTGCTTCTTTATATGAAGCATGCGTAGAGATATGTTCAGGAGAATAATACCCCGACAAATTTGCGGCTTCATAACTGCAGCTTGAAGACCAACGACTCCTGCATTAAGACAGATCAATGGAGGGTAAAAAGCAGGCAAATCATATGATGAATGGTATTTCTTTTTACTAACTCAGAAAAAAGGCAGGGGAAAATAAGCTTGGTAATGATCAAGAACTGGGAAAGGAAATGGTGCATTGCTCAAACCTGAAAATTAAGCAGTTGGCCTATTCAATCTTCATTAGGCTGCAAATAAGTGTATGTACAACTGTTTCAAGATTGCTTATTGAGACAGTACTTTTCTGTCACGCTTAATTAAGTGGAAATCTTTAAGAATTCAAGTGTAAGAGTCTGTTTGACAACACTTATTGAAAACTGTTTATATCATAAATCACTTATGATAAGCAATTTGTAAAAATAAGTGGTACCTGTTCTGTTTCTGGAAAAATACACACTTAAATTCCGAGAGATCAATTTGACAGCAGGTACTAAAAATTGTTTATACCAATTATCTCTTATGATAACCAATTTGAAAAAATAAGCCGTGTTTGTTTTGTTTATGAAAAAAAAATTAAACTAAAGAAGAGAACTGATTGACAAGTAACAAAAGAACAGTAAGGCTCCATTTTACAACACTCATGAAAACTGCTTATAACACTTTTATATACAGCTCCGTTTAGACAGCACTTTCAAAATTGCTTATTGCATTTATCACTTATGAAGTGTTCTGAAAAAATAAACAAGCCTTGAACCCTTTTAAATGGGGTCAGCTACATGGACCAAACATCACCAATTAGCTCTGTCAAATATCATATTTCCATTGAGACCGTTAATAGCGATATCATTTTGGATGACTTGCTTTAGTGTCCTTTTTAAGTAGTGTTTTTCCTGTTTCTGAGAAAACATACACTTAAATTCCAGAAGAGAACCATTTAAATAAGTGGCAGGAAAACAGTTTTTCAATAAATAATCTAAGAACACTTACACAGAAACACTTATCACAAGTACGTGTTAAAAGTGTTGTCAAAAAGAGCCTAATAATCTTGAAACAATACAGAAGCATTTATCATAAGTGACAGGTGTTGTAAACAGTTTTCAGCAATTGTTGTCAAGCAAAGCCTTAAACAAGTGATAAAAAAAGTGATCAGAAAGTACTTTCTCAATAAGAAAAAATAGAAACACTTTTAGACAAGCACTTCATGAGTAATAAGTGTTGTAAGCAGTTTGAATAAGTGTTGTAAAACAAAGCTGAAGTGTTTTCTCCCCAACAGAACAAGCACCGCTTATTTTCTGCTTATCATTAGTGACAAAATTGTAAGCACTTTTCAAGAACTTCTATCAAATGCAGCCTTCACAAGGGTGTAGAAAAAACAATACAGCATTTGAACCCTATCTGATTACTTATTCAAGTAACCTGTTTTATTCTATATTTTTCAAAAACAGATTAATTAACTTTCAACAGTACTTCACACAAACATGTCCGCCAATTTCCAAGAAAATGGATTAGTTACACGGCACAGCCATGACACAGAATGGACACATATAATCTCTTGGATCATTGCAAACAAACAACAATAAAAGAGAAGAAAAAAACAGCATTTATTAACCCGGGATTGCGTGCAAAAAATAGAAGTCATTAGAAGAGACAATCACCTCCAATAGAATTGCATATAAAGAATGCTGCATCCTTCACAACAGCAATACAAAAGTCATTTAGCTGGGTGGCCCATGTCTCGAAAGTATAAAATGAGTTGTTTCCAAACTCACGGGGATTTGGTTTGTCCGAGTAACCATAACCAATAAGGTCAATTGAGTACACCCTATGGGACTTTGAAAGAGAAGGAATATTTTTCCTCCAATGATCACTGTAAAGGAAATCAAAAAATATCTGCAATATTAGTTAAAAAAAAACTGTCCATTACATATACGAGCCCAAAAAAAATAATGGTAAACTTTCCATAGAGTTGCTATAAAGTTTCAACCCTAAAGATGCTTAATTTTCATCATGCCATGGTCTTATAGCATTTTCTTGTCAAATTGACAAACAAATAAATACTAGCAATATATTTTCTATCACTCCTCTGGGCATTAAGGCATGCAAAGGATGGATCTAGGGTCCTAAAATCAGTCTTATAAAGTGAAACTGAATTGCTCATTAAAAACTGCATAATACAGCAGTTCAAGCAAGTTCTATGAAAGTTCCCTTTCGATTATTTGTGCCAGCCAATTGACAACGCACAGACCTGTCACCCCTGATTAAGAACTCTCTATGTGACTATTTGTTCTCACAAACCAAAGGAGCGATACACTCAAATAAAAGACTGCCGTAGAAAAAAAGAACAAAAACGAAGGATTTTCTCATTAGAAAACTACAGCTTTAAATAAAAAAGAAACTGATAAAAGCATGAATCAAAAGGACAGGTAATAAGTCTAACCCATCACATCATAACTAGCTCAACCCAAGTCAATACAAACGAAGACATGCACGCGAATGTGGGGGTAGAGCACAAGTACAATTGCTGACCAAAAGAAAATTCGCATGCCCATTGATGTACAAACCCTTTACCAGAAAACAGAGTATATGAGACCAATCCACAGCCTTGTGTCATTCTAATGCAGGACTCTGCTCTGAAAGGATTTGATTTTTCTAAAAAAATACATTATGAAACTGAAATGAAATCCTTTGGACATTAAGGAAAGCAATGGCATAAATGGCTTCAATCACTGTATAGAATTTAGATGATAGTGTTACAATAACAAAACCTTGAATTAAGATAACTTAAAAAAGCATGTAAAATACAAATAATATTCAATGCATTACAAATTAAGTTTTTGGACCAGCATATTTTTCGCTTAAGCTTTCTCAATTTTACTTGTGTTTTAGGATAACTGTCATCAAAGCAGCTCCACTTTTAACAGTCATAGATGTGCGTGCCAAGAAAAACATTATAAACCAAATGAAGGAGATGGTATACCCTAAAGCCTTTTTATGGATGCAACAGGCTATGTCATATCCTATAATAGCATATGATGCATATCAGTTTTAAGGATACGTAGCCGTGAACGTATCCTTGAGCAGAAGCTTGAGGATACACAGCTGCTAACATATCCTTAAGCAGAAGTTTAGAGTGCGTTGGTGGCAACGTATTGTGATATGCATAAAATGCATATCTTGAAGATACGTTCTCTCAACCTAGCATGAGCAGCCGAACGATAACAGTTATCGTTCACATGAATCTTCTACGTAAGCTATCATCAAGAAAGGGCAGTGCAGTAACATAAGATGTAACGGCAAAGGAGATTAATTAATGCATACGATGCATGTGTTGCTGGGGCGTTAGCTCAAACAAGGGAACAATATCCGTATGGGCAAGTGTTAGGCCACGACCCCCCATTGTGCATACTTAAAAAAGATGGGGAAGGGGGTGAGCTGGAGGTTTGAGTGCACATGAGTCTGTTAGCTCTGTTGGTTTGAGTGCACGTGAGCTGCTTGACGCACGTGAATATTACAAGCAAGTCAGTGGGCCTGGAATGGGTATCGAACATTCTGATTTAGAATAGCGTTGTTGGCACAGCGGGACTGGAGCGGTGGTCTCTCTCCAGGTTACAGGTCTTCTAGCAAGGAGTCAACGAAGGAGGTGGACTCTCCATTGTTTTCCCCTACAATGAGACAATTCTTCTCCGTTCTATTGTGAAGCTCGATGCAATTCTTCTCCGATCAGATTAAAGGATTGGAGTTGCAAGCTGAGCACGGCTGAAAACAGAGCAAAGTAGAAAACTCCATTCCAACTGGCAGTGGAAGTGGAAAAGCGAATTCCGGAAGTTGACGGGAAGGAGGCTTAGCGCCTGATGGACAGGAGTTAGGGAACGGATTGCACAGTTTATCGAATAAGTTGGAATTGTTAACATTTACTAGCGATAATCCATTCGGTTGGATAACCAAAACCGAAACTTATTTCCGAATTGTCCAAACATCGGAACAGATGAAACTTCCAATGGCACAACTTTGCATGGGAGTGACGTTATATTGGTTTCTGTCTTGGCAAAATTCAAATCCTGAGATGAACTGGGACTAATTCAAGTTGGCGCTCATAGAGAGATACGGCAAGGCAGCCGATAGAGACCCGCTGAGGTGCCTTAAAACTCTTTGACAAACTGGTGCTGTAGGGGAATATATCGAGGACTTCGAACACGTGGCTATAAGAATTCCAAATTTCCCTGAGCCTTTGTTTTTTAGTCATTTTCTAGGAGGATTACGGAAAGAAATCAAGAACAAAATCTCTACTCATGATCCAGAAAATAGATATCGGTTGACGACACAAGCCAGGAAAATAGAGAAGGAATTGTTAAGGGACGGTGTATTGTAGGCTTCCCAAGAGAAGCTGACACAATCTCCTGTTTCGTGAGGGGTGGGAATTGGTTCACACGGGTATCAAGTAGATAAGCCCGTTATGGAGAGGAATTTAAAAGATGAGGATAGTATACTACCTGGAGGTGAAGATAGATGTAAAAGAGTCAAAAGTATCAGAGCAGACAGCCTTACACACCCCCGCATCGTTGTCCCGACAAACATTTGCATTTGTTGGTCTGGGAGTTTGAGGAGCCAGAAATTAGTGGGGACACAGCGGACACTGCGCAAAAGGAAACAGAGCGGTGTGAACTAGTCGAAACAAAGATACAAGAACTGGTGGAATACAGAAGCCTAGGAGAACAAAGGGCTGATTCGTTGATGTTTGATGGCTGCATCACGGGAGTACCTATTGTAATCCTCATGGGCAGTGGAGCTAGTCATAATGTTGTGACAAAGTCTCTCACTAAAGTGGCAAGGGTGGAGATTTGTCCTCCCGCACCATTCGAGATTAAGCTGGGAGATGGAAGGAAAGCGCTTTCACAGGGGAAATGTAAGCAGATCCATGTGTCCTTGGAACAGTTCACTATTGTCATTGGCACGTTTATTTTTGATACCGGAAGACCAGATATGGTTTTGGGAATCCAATGGCTTAAGACTTTGGGGTTCGTTATGACCAATTGGCAACACAAAACTATGGAATTTGAGTGGGGAGGGAAGGCAGTTAAATTACAGGGAATCACAGAGTTGCAGGAAAAATCAAGTGTCCCGCGACAGATTACACAAAAATCTACTACTTACTCGGAGAGTTGGATGTGGAAAGTTGAACTTACAAATCCTTATAGAAGCCTATAAGTCTCTTTCTCAATGGCATTAGACGAGGCAGCGTAAAGTCCAAAGTTAGAGTCTACTAACACGCCAAGACACCCATAGAGAAAGAAATTAATGTCACAACGACATAATACCTCATACGGACACTTACTGTGTAATATAATCTTTTTATCACGATATCTCTAATCAAGCACGTTTCATGTCGGTGTCATTAACCTATGTGCTCGATGTCTCTTTCTTTGTCTTTCCGGAAATCGAACTTGCCTATAGAACACCATGGTCATTGATTTATTTAGGTTATATCATTTCCATCAAAGGACCTGAAATATCGACTTTCGTTAAAGAACGGAAGGGACAAATCATTTCTCGCATTATTCATTAAGGAAATATTACTCGTGACGCACTCAACGTATCTTGCCTAGCCGCGAACATATATCATCACAGTTTTCATCAATACATCAAAGTATGTGACTTATAACACTTATTAATAACAATCTTAAAGTCTAATGATCAATATACACGTCCGCAGATAGAAACATCCAATGACATATAAATGTGGATTTCTTACTGATGGGTCTCGTTCTCATAATATCCTACACTGGATATTACTAAGGGCGTACACCATGAGAAAGTGTTTCAAAGTCCTAAGAATCTTCACCCCTGATAGTCTATATCATTTGTGTCCCTCAAATGATTTCATCCAGTTGTAGAATATATATTTAAGAATACTGTCATGGCACTTCTGGATTTTTATCATAGCAGAGAACTGCTATAATCTTTCAGTGTAATAGCTACTCTGAGAACATTATCACATACTATGTTACGCGGAATAACAATCATGATGTGATAAGGAGTTTATTAATATTCAAAACAATGAATACAGGTTATCATAAAGTACACAGAAGTTGGTTCTAGGGCACCAACTCCAACACCAATACCAGTAATTGATTAACTATTGGATGAACTACATGGAGCACACCATTTTACCAAATTGGATTTGAAGTCTGATTTCCATCAAATCAGAATGCGGGCGAAGAACGTGTGCAAGACAGCTTTCATGTAAGGGCTCAGTCTTAAACATTACATAATCTTAAGTTCAATCAATAATTCACATTGATGGTCTTTTCAAGTTTAGAGTTTTAGATAATTAGGACAAATTCTTACAAAGTAGACCCATACATTACATGTGGACAGTTATACTCGGTATCCACTTTTTCCACTAAAAGAAACCCTTTTAAAATAAAACATGACTTCTTTTCGAGACACATCCTCAATTCTTTCATCATGACATCCTCTTTGTCCTTACCAATATTAAGACCTTACCAATATTAAGACCTGTGAAAAACATTTTAAAACGTGAGATGAGCACAAAAAGCTCAATAAGGGACATAAAAGAAATAAAAAACCATTAATCCATGAATATTTTAAACACATGAAAACATTTTCACAAAATCATACTTTTCACCCATAAAACATAAACTCTATAGCTTACCTCATGAAATTATAAGATTCCTGTAAAACTCCATAGCAATCATAAATCATAAAGGTAACTTGTGGCATCTATATCATTCATACATTGTAACTTTCAAGGCTAGATAGGGAGTAACCTTCATAGTTACGTTTGGAATACCCATCACAGTATATTCTCTAAATCTCTTAAGAGAAACCGTACTGTTTCACTCCTCATTACTCAATGCATTGGAGAGCTATCACGAGTTCACCCGCCCTCAGTTTATCACGAAACCACCCGTATTCATAAATGTTATAATGATAAAGGAAGACAGACCTGAATACCCAAGGTTCTCTCTAAAGAAGGCCTTGAGGTTCTTTTATAATGAATAATAACGACCACATCGGACTTGTGGTTCTCTCTAAAGAAGGCCTTGAGGTTCTTTTATAATGAATAATAACGACCACATCGGACCACAAGTCCGATGTGGGATGCAGACTCCAACACTCCCCCTCAAACTAGGTGTACCTAGCTTGAACACATAAAAAAAAACAAAGCAATCAACAAACGCTGCAAACACTTCCCCTCAAGCTGGGCCCAGCTTGATTACAAAACAAGACAAAACAAAGCAAAAATAAATCATCTGTAATCGTTGCTCCCCCTAAAGATCGCAGCTCCCCCTTGAGGTGAAAAAGATGAATGATTGAAAATGACACTGAAATAGCTGAATTACATCAGCGGTGCGGCATGTCGACAGAGCGTCGAGAAATCTGCACTAGCGGGGTCGGTCGACAGGATGTCGGGAAAGCTGCACAGGAGGAGATCAGCATGGAGGCGGGGGCTGCCGCATGAGGAGACAGGCATGGAGGGAACAGCGGTGGAGGCGCCGCGCAGGGGTCGCTGGACTGGAGGGACGGAGGGAGGAGGAAGCGGGCATGGCAGGAGTCGTAGCAAAAGGAACCGTCGACCAGGGAGGATCCGAACAAGTACAGGCCCGATCTAAAGCAGAAATGAACTGATCTGGGGCGGAACGAACACCAATAGCGCAGATCTGGAATCACTAGATCGCATCAACGCGGGGCCTCCAATGCCGAGCCAGATCTCATATGGGAAGAGGAGAGATGCGGAGGGACTGGGGCAGGGCGGGCCAAGAGAAGAAGTCGGCGGTGCGGGAGGGAAACGAGGTCGGAGGGCCGTCGAGCGACGCGCGCAGGGAGGCGGGGGTGTTGCACGCAAGGAGGCGGGGTCGTCGCGAGGGCTGTTGAGGGTCGTCACGAACAGGGCCGCAGGCGGAAGAGGGTTCCGTTGGGTGGGAGGCGCGCGTAGCAGGAGACGAGGCCACAGAGGACCGTCGCGAGGGAGAAGTGACGGGATCCGGCAGAAGGAGGCACGCGCGATGGACAGGATCCGACAGGGAGGCGCCGTGGAGGAGTCGTGCGCAGGGATGGAGGAGTCGTTCGACGGAGCGCTGGACGGGAGAGCAGCGCGCAGGAGGCGCCGACTGCCGGGAGGGAGGGGCGACAGCGAAAAACCTGGGGCTCGCTGGCCATGGAGGCCGCCGCCCCCCACGGGGGAAAAACGCTGGAAACTCTAGAGGAGAAAAATAAAATGGGAGGGAGGGCTCGGGATTAAAAAAACCCCTCTGATACCATGTTAAAGTAAAAGAGTAGAGACCCAATACCCAAGATTCTCTCTAAAGGGGGCTTTGAAGTTCTTTTATAATGAATAATAACGACCACATCGGACCACAAGTCCAATTTGGGATGCAGACTCCAACAATAAACAAATGCCCAAGAACCATAACATAATCATAACACATAAAACAAACATAAAAGAAAAATAAAATTTCCACTTTGAAATCACATTTCATTTTTACAAAGTCGCACACTCATAAATGAAAACACTTTATTTGAAAATAAAGTGTAAACTTGTAAAGTAAACATCAAAATATTAAAGCGACATAAAAGCAAGAAATTTGGTTCATGACATGTATGTTAAAAAAACATTTCAAGTTATTGAAATAATCAATCAATTTTTAAAACACAATTAAAACATATAAAAAAGAAGATTTTTTAATCAAAGTATATCATACCACTTTGAAACTTTTTAAAGGAATTAAGATTTTAAAACATTCATGTTCATATAAATAAATCCTTAAAACCATTTTGAAAACATAGATATTAATGAGAAAGATTTAGAAGAATAAATCTTTAAAACATTTAAAACCATGTTTTAGTTAGAGTCTTACCACTTGAGAAACACATGAATAAAAAATCATTAAAGAATAACATGTAACAAAACTTTAAATATCATGATAATATATTAATTCATGATATAACATGTCAAAAGGGTTGTATATACACCGTATAGGATAATAAAGGTGCAAAATATCAAGATATGTCAATGAAAAGAGATTGAGACGAAATCTATTACCTTGAGTCAAACTCGTCACGTACAATCTTTATATTTCTGAATAATAAACTTACGTTAATTTTTACTTACTTGAGAACATTTTTCAAGTTTATTATTCCATTTATATCACTTAATACCATGTTATAGAAATTACATAATTATTTAAGTTCACGTCGGATGCTTTGTCAATATTCGGTACTTGAGTCGAAAATGAACTTGATATGATGTCAATAGTCCATGTGGTCATAAGTCCATCATCTCCAGAATAACATTCATGACATAATAATCACTTTTGTATATCAATTATACCTTTAAATCAATTCATTAAATATGGATATGAAAAATGAACAACATTACAATCATGAAGATAGTAAGTCGTGCGTACGCATGAATAACGTTTTCCATTTTTCATTGATCGTTATGGAAAGAAAATAAGTATTATTTTACATTTCCAGGATGATCATAACATCATTAATATCATATTAATCATTTATATATCATAGAAGTGATATAGTGAATAAAAACGAATCACATCGTTTCGTGGAGATGATAGTTCACACATCCGCACGAACGACATTATCATTTTTATGTACATGGAAAGTAAGAACTTAATTGATATATTATTATCTTATAATGATTAATATGTCATAAAATATCACATATGAACATTAATTTCATCATTATAATCAGTCATGAGATACGGTTATGAAAAACGAACTATATCGGTTCGCGGGGCGGTAGTCCGCCGTACACACGAACAAAATGTTCATTTCTCATATGATGAAATTGGAGATGGATTTAGATGATGATATTAACATAATAACATTCCAGTATATTGAGGATACTAGAGTTATTATTTCATCATAGTGGAAGAAGATTTGAAGGAAGATGGAGAAGAAACAATATAAAAATACTTAATTAAAAACGTTACCTTTCCTTCAGATGATCACCTTTCTTAACACTTTAACACCACTAAGAAGGGTGTTCTGCATAAACTAAGGCTTCAAGAATGTCAGGGGATTCTAATAAGAGGTTTGGACAGAGCTTGGCCGAACCAAAAGGTTTTTGAAGTGTGAGTAACAGAGAGGAATGGGTGTCATTTTATAAGATATAGGAGGGACACCCTTGGAAACCCTTAAAATATTAAATTAATATAAATTCATTTTTTATTCCAAATGGTCCCAAACAAATTTATTTCGAAGATATACTGATTTTGGGTCGAATCTCAATCATCCAATTAAAATTAGATAAGTTTTGAATATTTTTTAACCTTTAGCTTTTTGTTTTAACCCTTTTAACTCTTACGTTTTATCAAAGTAATTTACACTTTGAGAGTTAAAATAATTATCATAACATGTCAAACGACCAATGAATGAGTCATTAATGACATTTGTAGACTTATCATAATCATTTGACCAAATCTTCATTCTTCAGGAATTTTATAACATTTAATAAAATATTTTATATTTTAAAATACCAATAGTGTCACATTAGTTGACTTCTTAAAAATATCATAACAGCAAGATAAGTTTGAACCAACTTCTTTAAATAATCACCAACATGTCAAAGTCATCCAAAAAATTCGTGAATGGCATCAATTCTCTCAAATTATATTTATTTTAGTATTCGTAATATCATTTATTTGATTCTTTCATTAATTAAGCAATTACCGCATCATCATTGTGTAACCATTTAATTTAATTATTTATTCTCTAAAAAAACTAAATAAACTACCATGATGTAGGTAATCATTTTAGCTTTCTAAAGACTATTTATAGTTGAAGAAATCACTTATATAACCTCATATTAAAAATTGTATAGTTATGAGAGACATGATTATGACATCTTGGTCTTTAAATAAAATGTTATAAGTGTCATAATCACACCCAAGTAGCTTCCAGAGGCCACAATTTCGGCCCAAGGATTATCTTGGTCAACAACAACTCATCCAATAATATTAGGACAAGTGTTGGAAAATTTTATAATATTATAATATTATTTTACCTTTAATCGCCCGATTTACCCTTAACTGCGGTAATAAAAGTAATTACCAAAGTTATCATTCACCAAAAATTAATTTGATCCTATTATATCACATTTTTCATACCGATTACAACCAAGTATGTCCATTTTTGAAAATTCAAAACACAAGTGGCTAAAATTAATTTAAAATTAATTTCATTGACGAAACGAGAAAACGGGTTTTTAAAATAAAACGTTCAAAAGTTCAAAAAGTTTTTATATCCAATTTCAATTTGAAATTGATTTCAATGACCTACATTGGATTAACTGATAAAAACTTTATTTAATTATACTTTAAAACCAATTAAAAGGATACTCTAAATATGTAAATAAATTAGACGAAAAAACAGTTTTGAATTAAAATGCAGTATTTTTCACTATTCATTAAAAAATGAATATTATCAAAAAAATACCAAAAATTCAACCAAAGTAAATTTTGATGTCTCGATTTCAAAGAAGAAGTTTATTTTGTCAAATAGAACTTATAATAGTGAAAAAAACTAAATTTAAAATGAATTCGCCGTCAAAAGGTGGCAAAACTGCCTTTTTTGAAAAATATCTCTTTTATTCGTAAAATTGGATTCGTTATTATATCATGTCTAAAAAATATATAAAATGAATTTTAAAACTTAAATTAAATATATTTCATATATATTTAATTAATATAGTTCAACAAGAGTGATTTATTAACTTATCAGTATAAAACACATTTATGCATATTTAAATAGTTTTTAAATAAAAAAACATCATTTATATTCAATTGGTTTTTAGTTTCATTTCTGGTTAAATTGATAACCAATGAATCATTATATAAACATGTGTCAACAATATTTTCATAATACAGTTTAACATTGTTCATTCTCATCATTCTAATGTCTAGGCGATAACTACCATATTAAATAATAATATTTAGTTGTATGTTTAAGCTCGATATGGCGTATCATGTACGCTATCGAACAAAGCATTTTTTTTTTAACTCGGGATGTTACATTTCAAGACTTACGAGGAACATTATGAGTATCTTGAAATGTATCTCAGACTAATGAACGCTCCAGCGACTTTTCAGTCAACAATGAAATTAATTTTCTGGATTGTGTTGCGGAAATTTATGTTGGTCTTCTTTGATGATATACTCATTTTATAACAATTGTTCGTTATTACACATTAATTCATGATTTATTACATAAAAGTATACATAATACAACCCGAAATATCAAGAAGTTTGGAATTAGGTACATAGCATAACATCTTGAACATAGGAACACTACTGAAAATTTCCTCGACATGCTTCTAAAATTCCATGGCTTTTAAAACTGCACGGGATAACCCAGAGACATACATAAGAAAGAGGTGAGCTATAAAGCTCAGTAAGAGAATAAACATGACATAAGGTGATACATGATAAACAATAGGCATATCAATGGAGAATAAAAGATGTGAGAATCATAAACATGAATAATAAGGCAGGATAATCATAACATGAAAAATGTGGCGACAACTTAAAACACTGCATCATAAACATAGGTCAAGACTAACTGTCAAGACATCATGATAGACAAAGTCTCGTAAAGGAATCAAGTTCACTCTTTGTCCCAACATGACGTCTCGTGAGACTAAACATTACTCAATGCATTGGAGCGCTATATAATTCTGAACGCAATCATCACTTTCATTTCATTCTCATGCATACAATATAGATTCATTCATCATCATATTTTATCCACGATCAAGGAATGTGGAATATATATATGTAAGTTCAAAGTCAAAGAAGTATAAGTGTATAAAGGTGAGCACCCTGATAGGAAATGAGTATGATATTCACTACACAATTGTTTTGACATGGAAAATCGCGGTGAAATTCCGGCAACATAACGTCACATAAAAATTCATAAAATTGGTTGATGAGAGTGAAAGGGGTCTCTCATCCCTTGGACATAAAATGGGCAGTAATAAGGACATGGAAAGACATATCCCAACATTAGGAATCAGAAATAGAAGACATAAGATAATAAAGAAACTTGAATAAAGAAGAAAATGAGAGGATCACTTACTTGAGTGCGTGACTTCAAATGCTTGGGAGGAGCTTCTTAAGAGCTCGAAGGTGCATTGGGAGGACTCTAGAGAGAGGAGGGCAGAATAAGGACGTGCTCCAAGGATTTTAAGTGAAGAGAAATGGGAGCTTGGGTAAGTTTATATAGGAAATGAGTGAGGATTTATTTATTATTTCTCAAACTTAGGTTTTGGACTCTATAATAAAATAACCAAAACAACAAAACTTATCATGGTTTTTACCAATGGTTTCTACCAAATGAGAGTGGTTTTCATTATTTTATAAAGTCAAGGGCCGAACTTAATAAAATAATACTCTTGATTATATGGAATTGAGTCATACTCTTAAATAAATGATTTTAAAACCTTAAAATATATTAATGGCTTTGAAGGATTCACAAAGGCTTTATAAAATTAAACAAATAAACATAAAATCACATAATTTTATAAGGAAAACATAGATTTGATGGTGGATACCCTTTATAGTATTTATTAAATCACTTTTGGGTCATTATGATGTCATAATACATATTTATACGATATTTAATTTTTACCCAAAAAATCCACTGACTCAAAAAATTATGAAAAATTCACCGTTGGGTAATTTTGATATTCTGATTCTATTACATCACTTTTGGGTCATTATGATGTCATAATACACAAAGTATATTTATACGATATTTAATTTTTACCCAAAGATTTCACTGACTTAGAAAATTATGAAAAATTCACCGTTCGGTAATTTCGATGTTCTAATTCCAAAAATAATATTCATTTTATCTAAAAAAATTTCTAAATATGTGCATTTTCACTTTTAAAATAAAAATCGACATTTATTGATAAATTATGGGTTTTTTGACAATAACAGTTTTTGAACCCTTATAAAAATTACATTTGACTTCATAAAAAATTATATGATCATTTATATTTAATAAACATTATTTAATAATGATATTTTATTAAAATGTTATTTGTTTCAAAAATCCATTAATTCATCAAAATAAATTTCTTAATTGAATTTGAATATTATCCAAAAATACTATTTGTGTTTTATTATATCGAAATAAAAATCATTCATAAAGTAACAATAATAGGATGAAAATATATTCATTATTCTATACAAAATAATATACATAATCATATCGATAGGGTCTTGATGCATATCCATTTAATACATCAACAAACATCCTAAAAGAGTAAGATGTGCAACGGTAAGACTTTTATGGGGTGGTTCGGCGTACATGGTTTAGGTAGTGGTCTCGATGAGCTTGAACTTCTCACATAAACGGTTTCGCTCATGCTTAAGTTGTTGGATTTCAGCTTGGGTTTGGTCAAGGGCAAAGCCCAGTGATGTTATCTCCCTCAAAAGCTCCGATAAATGGGTTTCATAGGGTACGATCCTACTAGTTGAGGTCATCGCTTCTTTTGTCTGTGTCAATTGGATTTGTTAAAACTCTATATTTATATTAATCATGTGATCATTGTTCAACGACTATTTTATCAACGGTAAAGATGTTTAACGGTCATTTAAATTCAATAGGATATAATCAAACCAAAAAAGTGCATGTGTTTTCTATAACCATATTACATAATAAGACAATTAAATCACAAGGGAAATAATGTTTTTTTGGCCAGTCGTTGAGTATTTAGAGCATATAGTTTCCAAAGAGGGGGTCTTAATGGACCTAAAGAAGGTGGAATGTGTTTAGCAGTGGCCTCAACCGCATAATGTCACAGGGGTACAAGGGTTTTTGGGACTCACTGGTTACTACAGAAAGTTTATTCAGGATTATGGGAAAATACTGAAACCGTTATCAGAATTAACAAAGAAAGGTGGTTTTCTTTGGACCACTACGACAGAGGAAGATTTTAATAGACTGAAGAACTACCTGATTTCAGCGCCAGTGTTGGCTTTACCGAACTTCCAACAACCCCTTGTTATTGAATGTGATGCTTCCGAAAGGGGGTGGGAGCCGTGTTAATGCAAGATAATCGGTCGGTTGCATATTTCAGTAAAGCATTGGTTGCAGCTACTCTCTCAAAGACAGTTTAAGAGAAGGATATTATGGCTTTGGTTTTAGCAGTAAAACATTGGAAACAGTATTTGTTGGGCAAGCATTTTGTGGTATATACTGACCACAAAGCTCTCAAGCATATGCTAACTGAGAGAATTTCTTCTATTAAATAGCAATGTTGGCAAGCTAAATTGTTGGGTCTAGATTTTGAGGTGATTTATAAACTAAGAAAAACTAATCAGGCAGTGGATTCTCTGTCCAGGTTGGCAGAAGGGGGATATTCTCCGAACACCGAACCACTTACACTTTGTTCAGGGGTTTCCGAATCATTTTGGTTAGAACTTACTACGGTTAAGGAGGAAATATTACGGGATATAGACCTTATGAAAATTGTTACAGTTGTTCAACGGCAGGAGGATTCCTATCCTGGGTTTCGGTTCCATAATGGTTTTGTCTTTTATAAAGACAGACTGGTTTTATCCGAACACTAAGTCTTCCTTCCAAAATTCTTACACTATTATCATTCTTCAGTTGTGGGAGGACATGCTAGATTTTATAAGACATACAAGCAATTGGCAGCTGGTTTATATTAGAAAGGCACGACACTGGCAGTTATGAAGTTTGTGCGGGAGTGTGATATTTTTCAAAGACATAAATATCAAGCCATATCACCGGTTGGGTTGTTGCAGCCTCTACCAGTTCCTGGTTGGGTTGTTGCAGCCTCTACCAGTTCCTGAATTGGTGTGGGAAGACATTTCTATGGATTTTCATTCAGGACTTCCCAAGTCCCATGGTTATATTTTGCAAGCCAGAAATATCAAGCCATGTCACCAACTAGGCTATTGCAACCTCTACCGGTTCCTGAATTGGTGTGGGAAGATATTTCTATGGATTTTCTTTCGGGACTTCCCAAGTCCCATGGTTGTATTTTTCTTTCAGGACTTCCCAAGTCCCATGGTTATATTTCGGTTCCGTAATGGTTTGGTCTTTTATAAACATACTGGTTTTATCCAAACACTCAGTCTTACTTCCAAAATTCTTACATTATTATCATTCTTCAGTTGTGGGAGGACATGCTAGATTTTATAAGACATACAAGCAGCTAGCAGCTGGTTTATATTGGAAAGGTATGACACGGGCAATTATGAAGTTTGTGCGGGAGTGTGATATTTTTCAAAGACAGAAACATCAAGCCCTGTCACCGACAGGGCTGTTGCAGCCTCTACCAGTTTCTAAAATTGGTGTGGGAAGACATTTCTATGGATTTTCTTTCAGGACTTCCCAAGTCACCGGCTGGGCTATTGCAGAGATTTGGTGTGGGAAGACATTTCTATGGATTTTCTTTCAAGACAACCCAAGTCCCATGGTTATGATGTACTCTAGGTAGTTATTGATCGGTTATCCAAATATGTGCCCTTTGTGTTACTACAACACCCATTTATGGCCAAGGGGGTTGCTCAGGGTTTTATCAAGAAAGTTGTTCGGTTACATGGGATTCCCCGATCAATTTTATGTGACCGGGATCTGTTATTCGTTAGTAACTTCTGGAAGGACTTGTTCCGGTTGGAGGGCACCACACCACGGCTGAGTTCTTCTTATCATTCGCAAACAGACGAACAAACTGAAGTCGTGAACCGGATTTTGGAAACATATTTACAGTGTTTTGGTTCGGAACAACCTCTTGGGCCCGATGTGTACCTTGGGCGGAATATTGTTACAACACTGCAATGCACTCTTCTACAAAAATGACACCATTTAAGGTGGTATATGGTCGGCGACCTCCAACACCTTTACGTTGTGAAGGGGGAAACTCAGGTTGCTTCAATGGAGGCTGCACTTCTAGACCGTGATGAGTTGTTGGGCCACTTAGAGCAAAACCTTCATCGGGCTCAGCAAATAATTGCAAAATTTTCTAATCACCACAGAAGGGATGTGCGGTTTGAAGTTGGGCAGATGGTTTTGTTAAGCTCCGAACAAATATAGAAACACAGAAATCTAAAAAGTTAAATCCTAAGCTCATTGCACGGTGTTATGGGCCTTTCCAGGTGTTGGAACGTTTAGGTGCAACTGCCTATAAACTCTCTTTGCCCGTAACATCTTTTTTGAAACACGTTAAGGAGATATTCCAGAACAAGCAGAACTTCCTAACAGGACTATATACGGTGGTGATGGTTTGGTAAATGAACCGGAAGAAATACTTATTGTCCGCAAGGCTTTGAATAGCCCTAGCAACTAGTGGCTTGTTAAATGGAAAGGGGTGTCTACCGATGAATCCACTTGGGAGGATGCTCAATATATCCAGGAACATTTTCCTAGCTACCACCTTGGGACAAGGTGGAAATTGAGGGGGGCATTGCTAGACCACGACCCCACATTGTGCGTACTTACAAAAGACGAGGAAGGGGGTGAGCAGGTGGTTTGAGTGCACGTGAGTCTGTTAGCTCTGTTGGTTTGAGTGCATGTGAGCTGCTTGAAGCACATGGCCAGTTAGTGGGCATGGAGGGGGCATCAAACATTCTGATCTGGTATAGAGTTAGAGAGGTGGTCTCTCTCCAAGTTACAGGTCTTCCAACAAGGAGTCAGCGAAGGAGGCGGACTCTCCATTGTTTTTCCCCTACTGTAAGACAATTCTTCTACGTTTTGTTGGATTAGTGTAGCCCAATCTTTTTTAGATGATGTTTGGGCCGAATGCTTCTGGCCTATACTGCGCATCAGACTGCGACCTTCGCTGGTCGAGCTCCGCGGTGACCTCGTTGGGGGTTGCAGGGGGCAATGCGCCCCTGCTCTGGGGGCCGAAAGTTCTCGGTCCAAATTTTGGGTCATTGTCGCAATTCTAACCACTGTAGCGGAACTGACCGACTGACGCCGACAGGGCACTGTAGCAGGACGGACTTTGGAATCAACAGTATTGTAGCTCTTTGAACTTCCAGCTACCGGCCACTGTAGCACTTTTGACTTAGGTGGTCACCTTTCACTGTAGCGATGTGGACTTCCCGTACGGTTGGTGGAACAGTGGATCGCCATCATCCTTTTTCAGCTCATATTGGGTTAGGGTTTAGTTAGTGATAAACTCCCTATAAATTGTGCTCTTGAATCATAGTGAAATTTTGTCTCTCCGTGAATGTAGGGATTATTCCCGAACCACGTAAATCTATGTGTTCTCATTCTTTTATTTTTTTTCCCTTTTACTCTTATGTGATCCGTTTTTCGCTTCGTTGCTCCCGATGTTTTCCGCAACACGTTCTTTTATGAAGCTCGGTGTAATTCATGTTGGAAGATACTGGAATTAATAGATACTATTGTTTCTTTCCATTATTGTTAGCTTAGCTTCTAAGAGAAAGGGACTTCAAAAGAAAGAAAAGGTTTTTAATTGGGTGACACCCAAATTCACCCCCCTTAGAGGGGTGCACATAATCAACTTGGTCCCAACGCGCTTGCTCTTTCCCTCTCATCAAATATATTTATCAAGCGATTCACACTTTTAACAACTACAACGACTTTTTTCACGTGAAAAAAAGTGAAATGTGATTGATTTGGACCTGTTTGCCCCAAACCCATGAACTAAGACCAAACAAGGGCCGCTGCTCCCAGACTGCTGATAGCGAACAGAATATCCCCTCCATTTCCACACGCTGCGAAAACAACAGAAAACAAATTAACAAACTTTTAAATGATCGCATAAAATTTATCCGCAAACATAATCAGATGGTGTACAACTGCCAGAACGAGGTATTAACCCAAAAGGTCGGTGAAAATTACCAACTTCGAACGTGAGGTTCAGGGTCTTTCACCGTAGTCGGATCAGGGAGAGGGAAGTTCTGAAGCTTGTCGCTCGGGTCACGGACTGGACTATCACTCAAGCCCGTGCGAGAACGAACTACAGATCTATCGGGGCCAAAGCGAGTGGTTCTTGAAAGCCGGAGAGAAGTTTCGAATTCCCGATTATGGAATTTGGAACGAGGGATTGAGAAAGCGTGCTGGAATCGGGGACGAGGGAATTGGACGGGGGTACCGAGCTCCAGCACCGGTGGCGCTGTACTGGCGCTCGCCATGCCGGGGGAGAGGAGAGTAATGTTCATTTTTATAAAAATCGATTTATGTGTTTTTAATGTTTGGGAGGGTGGCCGGTCGTTTAGTCGCCCATTTATGGCTAGCCAACCCTAACCCCATTTAGTTGGACTTCATACTCTACATGAACCTGACTAAAACTCTTTGATTGTTACCCTAATCTGAATCTGATTAATTAATAAATGCTTGTTTAATACCCAAAACCATTTAATTTATATTTTATTATATTTTAAAATTTTATTTTTATTATAATTCATACTAATCTAGGACGGCATCATAGTTTGGGATATCGGTGGAACGAGTGACGAAGGGAGAGCACCTCGAAATGAAGTCAATTAAAACTGAAGAAGCATACTTAGACTTATAAAGCCCTGTATGCGACATCGAAAATTGATACTGGACAAAGCAAATCCAGCAGATTGGTGTGAGGTAAAATGACGGTGTATGAGTGGCGGCCCGGACGGTGGCGGTCGATGAAGAGGTCGCACAATGGATGGAGGACACGATGGTCGGCACGAGAAGGGTAGGGGTGTAGGGCGTCTAGGAGGTGAGCAAGTGGTCTGCCGACATGAGTGGATGGTTGGCGTGGTTTGGGGTTAGGCGAGCAAGAGGTAGTGCGAGCACATTTCGCACCCCGCATCGTTTTTGCAATGCAGCATGAGGGGCTTTATAAGCTTTAGTGTGCCACGGGTCCTTCAACTGACTTCTCTATGAGCCCCAACCTTCATCGTTCGTCCCGCCAGTCTTCCGCTACATGTATAATCTAAATGATAATAAAAAATTGAAATCTAATATACTGTGAAATAAACGGGTTCAAGTTTTCGGGTATCCTATCCCTCATACCCGAACCCCTACCCCGATTATAATCGGGTGGGAAGATTGAAACCTAGATCCAATTAAACAGTACTTGAACCCAATTTAATCGAATTGAGTCGGATCGAGTAACTGATTTTTTGGTATCCATTGTCATCCCTCGAGAGAGTGTCATCAAGACCAAAGCTTAATTAATTCCAACAGAGTATCGTGTAGTTATAAATCATTCAGGAAAACAACCAGTAGGGTATTCTATTCAAATTAATTCTACGTTTTAATCTTTGGACGTCGTTCTCCTTTGATGTGTTTTTTTATGAAGCATTTACATTTTAGTGTTAATTTGTTCATGTTTTTTTGGGTGCAAGTGATATAATCATTTTTTTCAAAATTATTTTGTTAATTGCATGATTTATTTAGTTATAACATTATATTATTGTTATAAATAACATGACACGTGCTTTGTGTTCTACCTTTTCAATATTTTATTTACATTATATCATTGATATTCTTTAATTGTTATCCTTAAATATAAGAGAGGACATGGTTGTTTTGTTATTTGTTCGTTTTTTTAAATAAAACATGCAAGGTTTCATAAAATTCACAATCATTTATTTATTTTAAATAACGAAATATATACGATTCATCTGTTCCATAATGTCATTGTCATCATCTTCCATGTTATCACCATCACCATGGTCCATTAAGCTCCCACCGCCCCTTGTCTCTTTGTTTGTGGGCATATAAAAATTACGCCCCTTGTCTCCATGTTCATTGAACTCCTCAGAGCCGCTGTTGGAACTAAGATTCCCCATATAAGATATCTCATTCCCATAGCCAGAGCTTGTGGGCAATTCTCCTACGCCATTGGAACTAACCACGTCGCCAAAATAATACAAGGCCTCCTCAATTGTGTTGCACTTTATTCTTTTTTTGTGGCCCATAGGCGCATCCTCGATCATACTATTCACTGGTCTTTTTCTCCACACCATCTGACATCCCCAATCACAGTGCTATGAAGTTAATCTTCTTTTAAGCTTCATCATGCCCTATTCCCTTTCTCTTATCACAATATCCTGAGATTTTAAAAGAAGGTCGTGTTTGATAGCGTACAAGACACACAACATTGAACTTAAACGAACCACAAAATATTACAAAACTGTTATAACCTAACCATTAAACTGGTGGGTAAAAATAAAATTAACCAAATTATGAAATATATATATTGGTCATACTCAATAAAAATGTCTTGATTGTAACATCCCGACCTAGGAGCCATTAAACGGTGCCCCAAGTCGGTGCGTCACATGGCCTCAAGCGTGTCTCCCTATACGTCAGAGGCCGCCGACTAACAGCGAGGGTCTACGATGGTATGGTGAGAGACTATAACCCCATGATTAGAGTAACATAACGGTATCATAAATGAACAAAAGGCGGAAGAATAATATCAACCAGCAACATAAGACAAACCATTCAGACACCGATAATAATAGTAAAGGGCAAGGGCAACATTGTATACAAAATGATGAGTAAGTCACGAGACTATACAAAATACATATAGTACATGGCAACAATCATCCAGTAAATACATGTATCAACAGTACAAAAAGACCAAAAGACTATCTCTAGATAGCATCACGATCTTTAGCTCGGTCATGTGCTCCCCTACTCATATGCCATAATCAAATCAAGCACCGTCAAACGAACACTTTCCTCCATCCCTACCTGCATCCATGAAGTTTGTCTGAGTATTAAACGACAGCCCAAACAAGGTGTGAGATAACACTCAATAAGCCACCACCAACGATATTTATAACAAGTCCAATATGTGCATATAAGTTGAAGCAGTGTGCATGTATAACAGGAATAAAAGTGATAAAAGTAAGAGCGATATTGTCTAGTCTACCAAAGCTTGTTGTGATCAAGCAACCCTAAAATAAGGGTCATTCGTAAAGCAAGGTAAATCACCACTAGCGGCCTATGCCAAGTAATCAGGTATCAGACCTACATGGGCCAAGACCCAAGACCAATGACCAGAGCGTCCTCTTCAAGTCCACAGAGCACATCCATAACAAACTCAGTAAAGACTTAGGTGGATCCCAGAGAGTATCTCCAAGGTGGTCTAAGTAAGCCAAATCCAAGGTGTGAAAAACCATGGAATCCAAGTGGGCGTCAGTGCCATACCAGGAACCCCCCTCATCGATCCCATATCGTGAGCCCCCCACATCGGTGCCATACCATGTGTCCACACATCAGTGCCATACCGTGTGTCTCGCATCAGTGTCATAATGTGCCATCCATTATCAACATGATTTATATAAGGAATTAAGGGGGTCATATCAATGTTTATACCCTTTATCATTTTAACTCATCATAACATCTCATTAACCATTTTATAACTATACACAAGCAAAGTGATTCTCCATTTAATTCCTTTAATATACAAAGGTAGGGTGTTTGAGGTACTTACAACCTTTAACAAACCACCTTAACACCATATCTGATTCCCAATAATGAAAAGCAAGCTCAAATCACCCTAAGGGTGGATTATTAATGGAAAAATGAAAGAGTCAACCCCATGGGTTGTTTGGTTTGAGTTCACCAAGCTCCAACCTTGAATAAGGGTGTCATGGCATGTTTCAAAAAAGAATTTAACATTTGATTAAAGGGTTTATTAATTTAGGAAGCAACGCCTGGAAGGTTCGGTGTGCGACATGATGACAACATAGTAAAAACAACCAGAATTTGAGGAAAAGGTATAGACCACCTACCCAATTCTTATAGTAGATGCCTCATCCAGTATCAACCCTTAGCTTGACCCAGATTGAAAGAAAACATAAGAATAGACAAAACCCTGAAAATATGGCATAAGAGACTGCATGAGAACAACATACCATATGGAGAAGAAATCAAAGGAAGGAAGAGGAATGAAGCACTTACCGATGGTGATCCAACGAGATGAACGCCACTCAAATTAGATGTCAGATGGAGAAGATAATCCATTGCATAGGTTAAGAAACCCATGGAGCTCTCAATGGGGGGGGGAGGCACTGCACGTTGGAAAAGAGAAGGAAACAGGGTGAGAAAATATAAAGTCTTTAAGGGAAAATGATCATTTTTTCAATTTTTAATTGGTCGCATGGTTGGTCAAACCATACTCCAACCGTGCACCCGACTTTATCCCAATACACCCCATGCACGGGCTAGGTGCACAGTTTGACTAATCGTGCACATCCCGTGCGAAACCCCTCTGCCTCAAGTCTAAGATGAGTTGCATGACCATGTGGAATGGGTCACATGGTTAGGTCAAACCGTGTAGCCCTATGTTGCTCACTAAAACACCCCGCACAGTTTAACCAAACCATGCGGCTTGGACTGCATGGTTTCTACTAACCACGCGACCCAACTGTTTTCTCCAAAAGTCGGGGTTCCAAGCACCGTACAAGCCCCAAACACCCTTGTCCCTTGACCTTAGACACCCACATAAGGATAAAAATAAGAGTTTAATCCAAAATTTAAAGGATACATACCTCATAGAAAAGCTGAGTTCTAATAGTCGCCCCCCTTAAAGAGATTTGTTCCTGAATTCCCCCTCCAAGGATAGTAAAACACTACAAAAAATAGGGTGATTAGAAGGGGTTTTAACCCCTTCTAAATACTTTAGCGACGGTTACCCGTAACCTCTGCTAAAGTGGCCACCTACTCTGATTAGAGGCGATTTATGAGCAAACGCTGGTAAAATATACCTGTGTTTAGTGGCGATTAGATTAGAAGGGATTTTAAACCCTTCTAATTTTACCCTAAATTCACCATACCCTGATAGATTAGAGGTAGTTTTAACTGACTCTAATTCAAATATCACATTAGAGGTGGTTAGAACCACCTCTAGTTGACTTTATGGGGTCCAAGTTTATGGGCAGTTATACTGTAACCGTCCCTAAACTACCACAATTTTTTTGATTTTTTTTGCACCCGCCAAGCCCCACTGGACACCCTACACCCCCACCAGACACCCCGACACCCCCAGACACCCTAGGACAACCCCCACTAGACACCCAAACAACCCCCTAGACAACACCATGACACCACCCTAGACATCCCAGACACCCCCTCGCACCCCTACAAGACAACACCCCCAAAGACCCAGACAACCTCTTGCACCATACAAGACACTCCCACTAGACACCCTAACAACCCCCCACACCCTACTAGACACCCCTACAGACCTGGACAACACACCGGGACAAACACCCCACCCCATAAGGCCCAAACCCATCCACAGACCTAGTCACCCCCCTTCACGTGCATAGCACGACCCATCCACTGCCTAGCACACATCCAAGGGTGGTAAAAATATGCGGCCACTATGAGTCGAACTCGAAACTGGCTGTAGATGCCCTCAACGCCTCTACCACCACACTACTATGACTTAGGCATATCATATATAGTTATTAATATTTATTTACATACCGAAATATTAGATTATATATATATATATATATATATATATTTGTGTATGTAAATATAAAAAATATAATATATTTTTTATATATACGATATATCTGTGTATAATATTTATATATAATATATATTTGTGTATAATATATATATATATATATGTAATTGTGTGTGTGTGTATAATATATATATATATATATATATATTTGTGTATATAATATATATAATGTATTTGTGTATAATATATGATGTATATATTTGTCTATAATATATATATATATATATAATATTAGATACATAAATATGAGATAATATATAATATATTTATGTATAATATATATATATATATATATATGTATATATAATATATGTATAAATAATTATATTTTCACATATAAATATATATTTATACATATATTTGTAAATAAATTTATATTTGTGTGTGTATTTATGTATTTATATGATATTTATAGATAGAATATAATTATAATATATATTTATAAAATCATTTTTTATATATTTGTATATATGTACGTGTATGTATAACAATAATATTATTAATTATTATTATTATTACACCTATTTTGTAAACTATAAAAATTATATATTGGTTTTATAAATACTATACATTTATATATTTTATGATTTATATTATACATATATTATATGAAATACATTTTTATTATATATTTATGTATTTGATTATATACATTTATATTATATCATATATATACACACACATACAACTATATGCATTCATATAATTGGAAATATATAATATAATTAAATGATATATATATATATATACTAAATTAACTTATAATTAATATGGTATACTACTATATATATAAAATAATTATATAATATATATAAATTTATATAAAATTAAATAATTATAATATAATATGTATAATATAATTCTATAAAACATATATGTATATTTATATTTAATTTTGTCTATATTATATATATTTGTATACATAATATAATATAAATGTATTTATAAAAAAATATACAATAAAAAATGTATTTAATATAATATATGTATAATATAAATCATAATATAAATGTATAGTATTTATTAAACCATATATAAATTTTATAAATTTGAATAAATATATTTATAATTACATTTATATTATGTATACCAATATTTATATATGTATACATTTTTTTATATGTATAAGTATTTATATAATGTCATTATATATATGTGTGTGTGTGTGTGTGTGTGTGTGTGTGTTTACAATGTATTTAAATACATTTATATAATGTGTTTATGTAATACACACACACACATATTATAAAATTTGAATTTTTATGAGATTTATTTTTTAAAAATAAATAAATATTTAGAGGGGGTTTTAAACCCCCTATAATCAAAGTGATTAGTGGGCGTTCATGACCCCATCAAATTTCTTTAATTAGAGGGGGTTAATAACCCCCTCTAATGTCATAAATTATAAGGGGTTCAGACCCCCCTCTAATAACCCCCCTCTAATGTCATCGATTAGAGGGGGTCCAAACCCCCCTCTAATTTCTTAAATTAGAAGGGGTTCAAACCCCCCTCTAATTTCGTAAATTAGAAGGGGTTCACAACCCCTTCTAATTTCTTAAATTAGACGGGGTTAAACCCCCCTCTAATATAACAGATTAATAACAGTTCATGAACCCCCTATAATATCTTAAATTAGAGGAGGTTATGAACCCCCACTATTTCCTTTACAAAAATTAATTATATATATATATCCAAATGAATGTTATATATATATATAGCTCCTCTAAAATTCAATAGAATATATAACGCCACTAGTTATTAAATTAGCGGTGGTTTTGACATAACTGCCTCTAAAATCAAACCAAATATTAAAAATATAATGCTAAAAAATTAAGAGGGGGTTGTGAACCCCATATAAATTGGATGATTAGAGGGGGTTGTGCATAACCCCCTCTAAAAAATGATGCTAATCTGTTTTTTTTGCATTGAAGCATCATCTGAGAATAAATCCAGCCACTAACGTACGTTGGCATCCAACTCACAAGTCTCATCCTATACATAGTCATACTGCCATAACACCCATACCAGAGGAACTGACCGACATCAAAGAACATGCATTCCTTGATCAACTATACAGACAAGGTGCTCCTTAAAGGATGCATCACCCTCTAACTCAACCTCCTCAAGCTGAAGAATTTGCATCAGATCATAATTATATCATCAAAGCTGAGATACATGGAAGACATCGTGTATGTCCTGGTAACTCTGAGGTAATTATAACCTATAGGCTATCATCCCAACTCTCTCTAGAATATCAAAGGGCCCAACATAATGAGGTGCTAGCTTCCCTTATTTCTGAATCTGTCTATGCCCCAGCCTAGGTGCGATACATAAAAAGATTCAATCCACAACCTTAAACTCTAGAGGTCATCAACAACGATCGGTGTAGGTTTTTTGTCTAGATTGAGCAATATCCATACATTTCTTGATTAACTGTATCTACTCTAAAGTATTCTGTATGAGATGCGGTCTGAGTAGCGATGTCTTTCTTACCTTTAACTAGTACAGAGGTGATTAACATGACCTATCATACAAGGCCTCATAGGGTTCCATCTGTATAGGCACCCAATAACTATTATTGTAGGATAAATCAACCATAGGTATATGCCTCTCCCAAGAGCCCCCAAAATTTAAGACACATTCTTTAGAAATGTCCTTTAAGACCTGTATTATGTGCTCTGACTTCCCATTAGTCCGAGGGTGATATGCCATGATCAAAAGCACTTGTGAACCCAATAACATTTACAAACCTTACCAAAATCGAGATGTAAACTGGGCATCCCTATATGATACAATAGTATGAGAGGCCTCGTGAAAGTGTACAGTCTCACAGATGTAAAGCCTCCCAAGCCCATCTACCGAGAAGGTCTCCCTAACAGGTAGGAAGTGGGCGACCTTCGTTAGTCTATCCATAACATTACATACGACATCACTACATAAGGGTGACCTTGGTAACCTGGTCATGAAATCCATGTAAACATCATTCCATTTCCACTTGGGGATGGGAAACTATTGTAAAAGCCCTGCTGGTCACTAGCGTTCTGCCTTCACCTGCTGACTGGCGGAACACCGAGTAACAAGCCCAATTATCTCTCTTTTCATCCCCGACCACCAGTATTGGTGACATAAGTCATGATACATCTTGGTTAGATGGGATGTACTTCCCAAGGGGAGGCGTGATACTTTCACATAGATCATCCTATATGTCTACTAAAACCCAAACATAACCATAAACATGCATAATTTCATCCTCGCTAATGGTCCAACCAGGTGGCAGGTCCTTACCTGCCATGCTCTCCCTTAGGAATAAGCCTCTGGGATTTGATGATTGTCTCATATTTACCCTATCCAGAAGTGTGGAACTCACTAATAAGGATGAGAGAAAAGTCTACCCATGACTATCCTTCACCTCCAAGTTCATCTCAAAGAACAATTCCATTAATTTCTATTCACTATTGGCCTCCTGTACTACTTGGGTTTGAGTCTTATGACTTAGGGAATGAACTACTACATTTCCTTTACCAAGCATATAGGCAAGCTTAAAATCAAAGACTGGAGATACTCTACCCACCTCATCTGTCTAAGTTTTAAGTCACACTGTATAAATATGTATTTGAGGATTTTGTGGTCTATGTACACCCAAAAATTCTATCCCAGAAAATAGTGTCTCCAACAATGCAGGGCATGAACAACTACATCTAACTTGAGGTCATGTGTTAGATAATTCTGCTCATGAGGTCTTAACTGGCGAGACCCGTATGCCACAACTCAATCTCCCTGTATCATGACAACTCCCAGCCTGATGCCCGACGCATTAGAGTAAACTGTATAGCTTCTACCCAGATCTGGAAGAGTTAGAATTGGTTCTAAAGTCAACCGAAATTTTAGCTCCTAAAAGGTATTTTCACATGCTTCATACCATATAAATTCCATCCCATTTTTTATCAATCCCATGAGAGGTGTAGCTATATGTGAAAAGTCTTGGATGAAGCACCTATAATAACCATCCAATCCTAAGAAGATTCAGATGTCAAAGAAATTCTTAGGATACTCCCAAGAAACCACAACAACCACCTTCTCAAGATCCAAAAATACTCCTGTCTCTAAGATGATGTGACCTAAGAAGTTAACTTTATCTATCCAAAACTGATTTTTTTTAAGCTTGGCATATAAACTATACTCTTTCAATGTATTTATAATGACGTCAAGGTGTTTGAAATGATCATATAGAGTCTAAGAATACACCAAGATGTCATCCACAAAAACCACCATGACAAGATATAGATATAGGTGGAAAAATCAATTCATTAAGGCCATGAAAATGGATGATACATTCATAAGACTGAACAACATAACTAGATACTCATAAAGGGCATAAATACTACAAAATATTGTATGAGGTATATCCATTAGCCTGACATGCACCTGGTGATAACTCGACCTCATATTGATCTTTGAGAAAACCCTAACTCCTCAGAGCTGATCAAAGAAGTCATAAATATGAGGCAAAGGATACCTATTCTTCATAATAAACTGATTCAACTTTCGGTAGCCTAGAAAAATCCTAAGGGTTATGACCACATTCTTAGAAAAATGGAATGGAAAACCCCGTGAAGAATTACTGGGTCATATAAACCCCTTTTATTACAATTCCTCCAGTTTCCTCTTGAGCTTCTGTAATTCGATAGTATCCATCTTATAAGGAAGAATAGCTAATGATGCATCCCTAGACACTAGTTCTATAGTAAACTCCACCTCTCTCTCTGGTGGTAGTCCTAAAAATTCATCTGAAAAAAATTCCCTAAAATGATCAATCATACGAGGAAAATCGGTTTGATGTACCCCCTAATCATCCACATAAAGGCTAGAAATATGGGCCATCACTCCACCTATTCTATGATGCTCGGGTCCAGATCGACTCGCCTATACATCCCACTCGCTCTAGTGGATATATCTACCACTCTCTGGTGATGTGAAGGATATACTCCAGTGATAGAAATCAACATGGGAATGGTAAGAAACCAACCGGTCCATTCCGAGTATGACATTGAAGCTCGTCTGTTGGCGCCAAAATTTGGGATGAAGAAGAACAAGAGGGAGGTCTCTGAGGAAACCTCACAGAGACCTTTTGCAAAGCCCCATGGCCCCGCGCCCTCCATGGAGTAAGGAGGCGGGAGGCTCTGTGAACCCCTTTGATGTTTACGAGCCCGCCATAAAGCAAGGAGGCAGGAGGCTTCGTGAACCCCTTTAACGTTCACGAGCCCACCATGGAGCAAGGAGGCAGGATGCTCCACAAATGAATTTGATGTTCGTAAACCCTTCACAGAGCAAGGAGGCAGGAGGATTTGCGAACCCCTTTGACGTTCGCGAGCCCACCGCAGAGCAAGGAGGCGGGAGGCTCCACAAACCCCTTTGACATTCGCGATCCCGCTATAGAGAAAACTCTATCTTCGCGCCAAGTGAGATCTGCTTTGCGGCGCCTATTTCCTATAAATACAGGGCTCCCCTCGAGCCCAAAAGATGAATCATCTAACCTTTCACCTTCTGAGCTCTCAAATCATGAAACACTTCTTGCTCTATGAACCATGAGATCCTCAAGGTACTTTTGCTTTGCAAAGTCCCCCCCATTGCTTTAATTGAAACCCTCTTCTGAGAGGGATGCCTTTCGTGAAGCCCATGGGCCTTCGTGAAGGAAGGAGATCCCCACAGGGACTCGGGTCATCGCGAAGCTTTTATGCTTCGCGAAACACCCTCCATACACACATGAACCACATGTTAAGGCATGGTCACTGTGCTTCGCTAAGCACATTGCTTCACAACACCTTGCTTCACGAGGCACTTTTGCTTCGTGAGGCATTGCTTCGTGAATACCTTTCCACTTCACAAAGCTCCTCCCATATTCACCTATGGCCTATGCCTAGCCTAGGAAACTTCACTTCATGAAGCACGTCCCTTCAATAATACCCTCCACTTCATGGAGCACCAGAGTTTCACAAGGATTCTACCTATGAACCCCTTTGCTCTGCAACTCCTTTTCCCGTGTAGATCTTCGGGTTTTCACGAAGCAATTTCAAAGTCCCTTGGATGACACTGCTTGTTATGTTGCTTCGCCTCATGCTTCTTCACATAGTCATGCTAACAGCTATTTCTTCTTCGCATATCCACACTAACGTGGACCCCCAATGGGATCATCTCTCAAAACCCCCCAGCCACGACATTGCCGATTCCTTCCTTCCCCCAAGGGTGGGCAGGTATCGGTTATGTAAGTCCTAGGGGTGCGGAGTGCGCCCACCTCGTTTGAGCTGCATGATGTTAAACTGTCAAGCCCCATCGTCCTCAACACATGGTGTTAAAATGTAACCTCACTCCGTGCCTTGCATACGAGGTGCCCCACCTTGGATGTTCTATACACCCACTGGTCTCCACGAGAGTGAAATCATTCCTCGCATGGAATGACATCCTTTTTATCGGAGCAGAGTTCATCTGTGGGGAAAGGGAAACCACCCTAGTGTAAGCCCCTAGCTTTACTTGTAGAAGGAAGCACCCATGCTCCTCCTCTCTTCCTGGGTGCCAAATCCCTCTCCCGCTGGGCTTTATCACCACATGGGCCTCCCTCCTGGAGTAAGTCCCAATATCCATCACCCTGGGATACTAACCACGCGTAAGCCCCTGTTTCCTCTTTGGGCCACCAACTACGTGTAACCCCAGTCTACTTCCCATGGACGCACCTTTCGTGACGTGATCATCAGGTCTTCGGTGCCTCTTATTTCTCACACCGAGCATGAATCATGTGGTCTTAGAGTAAGCATCGACCATGACATCCTCTCCGGGAAACCTAGAGTGTATGCCCCAAACCCACCATGAACTACGTGGTCTTTGATCCTTGACAAGATAAGGTACGTAAGAAGCCTCCCTGAGGTTCAAGCCCACCATCCATTGGTCCCAACCATCCTCATGTTGATTCACCAAACACCCCTTCTGAACTATGTGGTCTTTGATCCTTGCCAAGGCAAGGTATGTAGGAAGTCTACCTGAGGTTCAAGCCCAACACCCGGTCATTCCGAACCCCTTCACGTCGGTTTTCCCAACCCCTTCTGAACTACGTGGTCTTTGATCCTTTCCAAAGCAAGGTACGTAGGAAGCCTCCCCGAGATTCAATCCCAACACCCGGTTGCTCTGACCCCCTTCACGTCAGTTCGCCCAACCCCTTCTAAACTATGTGGTCTTTGATCCTTGACAAGGCAAGGTACGTAGGAAGCCTCCCTGAGGTTCAATCCCAACACCCGGTCGCTCCAATCCCCTTCACGTCGGTTCTCCCAACCCCTTTTAAACTACGTGGTCTTTGATCCTTGCCAAGGCAAGGTACGTAGGAAGCCTCCCTGAGGTTCAAGTCCAACACCCGGTTGCTCCGACCCCCTTCACGTCGGTTCTCCCAAACCCGTCTGAACTACGTGGTCTTTGATCCTTACCAAGACAAGGTACGTAGGAAGCCTCCTTGAGGTTCAAGACCAACACCCGGTCGCTCTAACCCCCTTCAATTCGGTTCTCCCAACCCCTTATGAACTATGTGGTCTTTGATCCTTGCCAAGGCAAGGTACGTAGGAATCCTCCCTAAGGTTCAATCCCAACACCCGGTCACTCTGACCCCCTTCACGTCGGTTCGCCCAACCCCTTCTGAACTACGTGGTCTTTGATCCTTGCTAAGGTAAGGTATGTAGGAAGCCTCCCTAAGGTTCAAGACCAACACACTTGTCACACCCCGATCCGGTGTCTTGTGATCATGGTTGTTTTTATTTATTTATTTATTGTTATTTGTCTTTTGGTTTCTTAAAGTTTAAAAATTTATGAAATTAAAATCAAAATGAAGTAAAATAAAATAAATGGATTTTTTTTACTATTAATAATATGATTATTATGGTTAATGATAATATTATTATTAAGTTTATTATAATTTTTATTAAGTTATTATGAGTATTAATATTAATATTATTTGTTTTATTTTATTTTTTATTCTTTTTTTTTTCTTTTTTTCCTCCTCTTTTCTCTCTATTTTTTTCTCTCCTTTATCTCTTTTCTCTCTTCCTCCCCCTCTTATTGCGTCGCGCTGCTCTCCCCCTCTCCCTGTATCGCGTCGCTCGCGCTACCCCCCCATCCTCCTTCTCCCACTCCTCTTCTCCCCCTCCAGCCGAAGCCGCCGGCGCGCCTCCCTCCCTCCGGCGACGACTCCCTCGTGCACGGTCGGGCCTCCTCCCTCGCGCGACCAATCTTCCCCCTCCCTTGCTTGTGCGATGTAAACTCCCTCTCCTCCGAGACCTCCGGCTGAGCGCCCCTCTTCACAGCACGCCTCCCTCCTCCGGCGACCGCAATCCCGCCGGCTTCCTCCTCCCTCGATGACTCCCCCTCTCGTAAGTTTTTTTTGTTCGATTTCTTGATTTAGGGTTCATCTTTGGTCCCTTATGGTGCAAATATAGTGCAATTGAAGTTTTGCACCAAAATTCGGGGGGTTTGGGCATCAAAGGTTGGTGTTTCTGAGTATAATTAGTATTTGGCTTATTATTTTTCTTACTTGGTTAATTTAATGTGTTACATGATTAGTAGGTGAGGTGCTAAGTGTGTTTTTAAAAAGATTTCATATGTGTTTGAATTTAAAGTACCATTTCGAAATGAAATTGAGTACTTTTAAGGTTTAAATCTTGTCATGTTGTTTGACATCAATTTATAAATTGTGAAATTGGTTATTCAGATTAAGTATGTGATGAAAATGATGTTTGGAAAGGTTTTTAGTGGGCATTTGTTTATTAGATCATGCAATATCTGTAGATTATGTTTCAGTATGGTGTTGTTGTGCACCGTGGTAATGTTTTATAAATTATGCAAATGAATAATTTCATGGTGCAAGTGATGCGAATGATGTTTCAAAAGGTTTTAGTGTGCTTTTGATTTTTAAAAAGAAAAGGGATTTGGGTGTTTTTGAGGTATGTCCTTTGTTGTATTATTCATGGTTGTTTTATGAATTCTGGAATTGATTTATTTAAGGACATTAAAGCTGCGAATTTAGTTCTTCTTGAGGGTTGGGTGCGTTTGCTTTTTTTAGTACTGTTTTTAGGCGTTGCACATGAAACTTTTCTGTGGAAAAAAACCCATGCTAAATTGTTTATTGGTGTTTCTTTTTTTAACTATGCAGTTCGTCTATTAAAATGTGTGTAGGATGCAGTTAGTGTTTTGGTGTTTCATCTTGGTGCGTTTGGTTTTAAAAACGATGTTTTGAATGTTTTTATTTTGGTGCGAACCCTTGATGTGTTATTTTGAAATGTTTTGTAGACTGTTCAAGTGTTTAAGTTGTTTTATTAAATTATATGTGTAGTGCGTTGGGCCGCGCGTGTCGAGGAATCCTACATATACATGCATAGGGTAAGGCATGTACATATATATGCCCTCTTTGCACATATTCCCTCATGGCGCAGGGAATATGTGCAATGCAGCTAGGGGTGTATATATATATATGTATAAATGCATGTGCGTGTGTGCGCCAAGTGTCGGTTCGAGTGGCCATCGACAAATAACGACATGTTTGAGGTAGGTAATCTATGCCTATGCCTTTAATTTGAGATTCATAATTGCTTTCTTGTTTTAAAAATATGTTTTACATTTACGCTATATACACATGCAATGAAATCAGGTTTCGGTTGCTAGAAATGATTATGCCTTTGCTTTGGAAATTGAAATATATTTTTAATGATATCGGTCTTAAGTGACCTTTCTTGAAAAATTGATTTTCTAAAGTGGTTTTGAATTGGTAATGTGTATTTCCAAAGGTTTTTGGCCTTTTGGCCGGTTAATTGTAAAAAGTATTCCCTTTATGTAATAAAGCCCGTTTGGAACCTTAAGAATGTTTTATGAAAAAGAAAAACCTCTCTTGAGGCACACCCCTTGGTTTTAGAAAATGATTTGTATGTTGAAAGTGATATGATGTGCCTAACATTGAAGTTTATGCATTTTGTGACGTGAAAGAGGGGGGGGGGGGGGAGCACTTAAGGAGGGAGAACAGTGGTGAGAGGTTGAATGAGTTTTTGATAAAGAAAGTGTTATGTTCATATATGTTAGCATGATAAAGAAAAACTCACCACCACTTGAAATAGAGAACAATGGGAAACCCGGGGTTCCCCACCACCACCACTAGATGACACGACAGGGGTTTGTCCCGGTTTGTCTAGCAGGATTGCCGCAATAACACTAACTAAACATATGAATTTCCTAGGGTCGTGGTCTTCTAAGCCACGTTTTCTGAGGGTCGTGGTCTTCTAAGACACCTTTTCTGAGGGTCGTGGTCTTCTAAGCCACGTTTTCTGAGGGTCGTGGTCTTCTAAGCCACGTTTCACCGAGGTACGAGGTCTCTAGGTTCCCACTTGTTCTGGATACCTATAGGGATTACCTATGGTGCTCATTTGAGACATGTTGCTTGTGATTTAACTTTCATTTTAGTTGTGTCATACTTGATGTATTTTTGTGAAAACCATATTTTAATCCAAACTGATTTCTTTTCATTTGAAACGTTAATGCATGCTTGGAACCTATTTTGAAAATGAAGTGGGAGTGAAATTCTTTACTTGATAATGAAAACTCGTTACTTGAATTTGAAAAGAAGGAAAACCCTATTTTATTATATCTTATTTTTCAAACTGGCATGACTGGATTTCTTACTAAAGGCAGGGGCATAAGATGTGGTTATATTTTTGGCATTCCTACTGAGCATCTCGGTGCTCATGCCTACTTTACTTTTCAGTTGTAGGTTTCAGTCTTGGATCGCTTTTGGGAGTGAGTGTGGTTGACGTACCGTGGTGATCCACGGGGTCACCTGAGGTATGTCACGTTGCTTTGCTTATTCCTTTTTCCGATGCCACGTTGTTCAGTTTATTTTTTTATTTATCTGCTTGTTTAGTTTATGTTTATTTATCTTTTTTATGGGCTAAACCATTCCCAACTGGTTTTTTTATGCCCGACACTAGTTGTCAGCCCGTGGGGATCGGGAACGCCCTTCGGGCCATGTCGTGGACCAGGTCGGGCGCTGGGTCGGATGACGACCCGGCCTGGTTCGTGACAAAATGGTATCAGAGCTGCCCTTGTTATTTGGGGTGTTAAGTAGCTTGGTGATTAGGTGTGTCAGGACTCGAGAGGTAGGTGTGGGAAGGACGTCATGAACCCTTGCCCGTCCCGAGACTCAAGTTTCCAGGGGTAGTCTGGGATTTGAATTTTCTTCTTTGGATTGGTATGTGTGGATGAGGGATGACCAAGGAAGTGAGCTAGTGTTACGCGGTGAAATTGCATGGAGTAGCGACCCATGTACAGCCTGAGTGCACAGTTCAAGATACTTCCTATGGTGGATGCTCGCTCGGAGCATGGTCTTCTAAGCCATGTTATCGGGTTGGCATAACCACTAGTCCCTTATTTTTGGAAATTTTGATGTGAGTTATGTTTGACCTTCATTTTGGTTGGTGTGAGTAGATCTCAAAAATGAAAATGGATTTTTGTGAAGGTGGTTTCAAATGGTAATGTGGTGTTAGAGTGGAAAAGTGGTTTTGAAATGGAAATTGTTTTCTTCTAATGAATGTGTAGTTTCAAAAGGGAAAATGGGAGGTGTTTTGGAAGTTTTTTTGGAATCTTAGTAACACTTTTTGGAATGTGAATTGGAAAATGTTTTGGAAATTGGAAATGTATTGCTTTTATGATAAGTTACTTTTTCAAATTGGTTGGGAATTTGTGCTTTATGTTGAATGATCTATTTTGAAAATGATAAGTGTCTTGAATTGACCCTTGGTATTCATATGAGTGATCACACACATTGAGGTGCGCATGTGGCAAGTGTAGAAATTGGTGATGTGAGTGGATGAGTGCTTGAGCTAGCACATGGATATGTATGTGTGTGACTTCATGGAATACCAATGGTGGATATTGAAGTTGTTTTGTTTTCTGAAAAAAATGGTTTTCAAAAAAGGTTATTTTAAATGTTTTGAAAAGTGAGTGAGCAATTGTTTAGAGTTCTCTTTTCATGTTAAGTATTCTTTTTCGTGGGTTCTTGGTTTTGACATACTAAATTGTGGTTGGAATAGTGATTTGAATTTGAGCTTTCGTTCGTGATTGAGGTGTGGAATTTTGATTTATGATGAGTTTTGATTCGAATTTGTGCTTCTTGTTTTTGATTATGCTGCCCAGAAAAGTCCCAGAAGTTTATAGTGAGCCTCTTCTAGTTGTTGGTTCTACCCAGACCCTTAGCGGGGCGGTGGAATTGAATTTTTTTCAGTCATTGTCTATCTTCTGTGGCGATCGTGATCTATTGAAGGTAGCGAACTAGATTGGTGAAGTCGTTGGCGTTTTCAGGTTATTGGGAACTCCTAAAGCTAAGAGAGTCTGTGTTGGTTCAGGTCCATTTGAAGGTGAAACTTGGGATTGGTGGAGGAGATAATCCCAGCGTCGTTGCATGATGGTATGTCTTGGAAGGTGTTTAGGACCACTCTCATTTGATGGTTTATATTTGTGGAAGCGAAGGTGATGGAAGCGACAAGGCTCGTGAGTGTCCAGCAATGCCAACGAATAGTGAAGGCCTATGTTGGGCATCTCAAGAAGTTTGTTCCCTTTTCTCTAAAGATAATGTCGTAGAATCAGTTAAAGTTTATCTTGTGTGGGGTCTTCTTCTATTGTTCAAGGACCGGTTCCCTTTGGTGTTTGGGATGGTTCCCCATTCCGTGAGAGTAAGCTGAAGGAATCCATCTCAGACAAGTTTTATTGTCAATTCCATCTTCTATTAGTCGGGCCACTCTCTTGTTCGCTTCTTGTGTGGCCGGTTTGGGTACTTTAAGTCGCCTCATCGTCATCCATTGAAGACTTGTTGTCGGTGTGGCTGTTTGGGGAAGTTAGAGAGGTTCTGCTAGTGGTAACGTCATAAAGAGTCTCGACTGACAGATGTTAGCTCCTGACTGTGGGGCAGTAGATGCTTCAAGACATCAGAGCTCCAGCCACAGGTCTCAAAGTGAAGCCTTTCACACAGTCAGGAATCGTTGGGTGTGGGTCACATTGGTCTAACTTTTGTCTCCAGTGCTAAAATAGGGACAGTTTAAATTTCTCGGTTCAAGCTTCCTCGTCTTTGAAGGTTCTATTTTTCTGTAAGAGGCGCAAAAGTCTCTTTTTCTTGTTGTGTTATTTGTTCTTTGAATACCCCACTATGGTTGTAAAAAGTCACGGTGATCTTGTTTTCTTGTAATTCTAGTAGTTGCGCCTCCTCAAATGTGACCCGTTTTGTTTTAGTACATGCTCGTTTTGGAGATGCTCATCTCTTGTGGAAATGATGAGTCATGGTTAAGTTTGTTATTTGGTAGAATTATTATGTGGGCTTTCTCATGTTGCAGTGGTTTATGGTTTGGGTTGGAAGTTCTCATGTCGGTTTATACTGGTTGGTTTAAGCTAGTTGGTTCTTAAATGGTGGGGAGAATCACCATGAATCTTGTCGTGCCTTTTTCGAGGTTTGGTCTGTGTGGCGGTTCCCTCTTGGATCAAGTTAGCAGTTCCAGAGTTAGTTCATACTAAGAGTCTCAATGACGGTTGTGCTAGTCGGGTTCTTGTAGTGGGGAGAACCCTCCTCTTTTCCTGATGGTTCTTCTCTTCTCAATTTCCCTCAGAGTTGGTTGGGTGTGACTGATGGAGTGAAAAGTCATATCGAGTTCGTGATTTTGTTGGCCTCGTTCAATTTCAAACTCGAGTTTGATTCCTCGTTTGGCTGGGTGACTTTTTGGGGGCAGAAAGTTTTTATGATGGGGAGAATTGTCACACCCCGACCCGGTGTCTTGCAATCATGGTTGTTTTTATTTATTTATTTATTTTTATTTGTATTTTGGTTTCTTAAAGTTTAAAAATTTATGAAATTAAAATCAAAATGAAGTAAAATAAAATAAATGGATTTTTTTTACTATTAATAATATGATTATTATAGTTAATGATAATATTATTATTAAGTTTATTATAATTTTTATTAAGTTATTATGAGTATTGATATTAATATTATTTGTTTTATTTTATTTTTTATTTTTTATTCTTTCTTTTTTTCCTCCTCTTTTCTCTCTATTTTTTTCTCTCCTTTCTCTCTTTTCTCTCTTCCTCCCCCCTCTTGTTGCGCCGTGCTGATCTCCCCCTCTCCCTGTATCACGCCGCTCGCGCTACCCCCCATCCTCCTTCTCCCGCTCCTCTTCTCCCCCTCCAGCCGAAGCCGCCGGCGCGCCTCCCTCCCTCCGGTGACGACTCCCTCGTGCGTGGTCGGGCCTCCTCCCTCGCGCGGCCAAGCTTCCCCCTCCCCTACTTATGCAACACAAACTCCCTCTCCTCCCAGACCTCCGGCCGAGCACCCCTCTTCACGATGCACCTCCCTCCTCCAGCGACCGCAATCCCGCCGGCTTCCTCCTCCCTCGATGACTCCCCCTCTGGTAAGTTTTTCCCCCCTCTTAGTTAGGGTTTTGGTTTATTTTCATTTGGGGTTTGTTTTCCATGTTTTTTTGGTGCGAACCCTTGATGTGTTATTTTGAAATGTTTTTTAGACTGTTCAAGTGTTTAAGTTGTTTTATTAAATTATATGTGTAGTGCGTTGGGCCGCGCGTGTCGAGGAATCCTACATGTACATGCATAGGGTAAGGCATGTACATATATATGACCTCTTTGCACATATTCCCTCATGGAGCGGGGAATATGTGCAATGAAGCTAGGGGTGTATATATATATATGTATAAATGCATGTGCGTGTGTGCGCCAAGTGTCGGTTTGAGTGGCCATCGACAAATAACGACATGTTTGAGGTAGGTCCTCTATGCCTATGCCTTTAATTTGAGATTCATAATTTCTTTCTTGTTTTAAAAATATGTTTTACATTTACACTATATACACATGCAATGAAATCAGGTTACGGTTGCTAGAAATGATTATGCCTTTGCTTTGGAAATTGAAATATATTTTTAATGATATCGGTCTTAAGTGACCTTTCTTGAAAAATTGATTTTCTAAAGTGGTTTTGAATTGGTAATGTGTATTTCCAAAGGTGTTTGGCCTTTTGGCCGGTTAATTATAAAAAGTATTTCCTTTATGTAATAAATCCTGTTTGAAACCTTAAGAATGTTTTATGAAAAATAAAAACCTCTCTTGAGGCACGCCCCCTTGGTTTTAGAAAATGATTTGTATGTTGAAAGTGCTATGATGTGCCTAACATTGAAGTTTATGCATTTTGTGATGTGAAAGAGGGGGGGAAAGCGCTTAAGGAGGGAGAACAGTGGTGAGAGGTTGAATGAGTTTTTGATAAAGAAAGTGTTATGTTCATATATGTTAGCATGATAAAGAAAAACTCACCACCACTTGAAATAGAGCACAATGGGAAACCCAGGTATCTAGGTGGGTGACCAGGACTAGTACGCTAGATGACACGACAGGGGTTCGTCCCAGTTTTTCTAGCAGGATTGACACAACAACACTAACTAAACATATGAATTTCTGAGGGTCGTGGTCTTCTAAGCCACGTTTTCTGAGGGTCGTGGTATTCTAAGCCATGTTTTCTGAGGGTCGTGGTCTTCTAAGCCACGTTTCACCGAGGTACGAGGTTTCTAGGTTCCCACTTGTTCTGGATACCTATAGGGATTACCCATGGTGCTCATTTGCAACATATTTCTTGTGATTTAACTTTCATTTTAGTCGTGTCATACTTGATGTCTTTTTGTGAAAACCATATTTTAATCCAAACTGATTTCTTTTCATTTGAAACGTTAATGCATGCTTGGAACCTATTTTGAAAATGCAGTGGGAGTGAAATTCTTTACTTGATAATGAAAACTCATTACTTGAATTTGAAAAGAAGGAAAACCCTATTTTATTATATCTTATTTTTCAAACTGGCATGACTGGATTTCTTACTAAAGGCAGGGGCATAGGACGTGGTTACATTTTTGGCATTCCTACTGAGCATCTCGGTGCTCACGCCTACTTTACTTTTCAGTTGTAGGTTTTAGTCTTGGATCGCTTTTGGGAGAGAGTGTGGTTGATGTACCGTGGTGATCCACGGGGTCACCTGAGGTATGTCACGTTGCTTTGCTTATTCCTTTTTCCGCTGCCACGTTGTTCAGTTTATTTTTTTTATTTATCTGCTTGTTCAGTTTATGTTTATTTATCTTTGTTATGGGCCAAACCGCTCCTAACTGGTTTGTTTTGATGCCCGACACTAGTTGTCAGCCCTTGGGGATCGGGAACGCCCTTCGGGCCATGTCGCAGACCGGGTCAGGCACCGGGTCGGATGACGACCCGGCCTGGTTCGTGACAACACTGGTCGATCTGACCCCCTTCACGTTGGTTCCCACGCCACCTGAACTACGAGGTCTTTGATCTTTGCCAAGGCAAGGTACGTAGGAAAACTCCACGAGGTTCAAGCCCACCATCTATCTAGACACCAGGTCCTCCTTCACGTCAGTTCACCCCCGTCCTGCATGATGTTAAATTGTGGACCTCAATCAGCAGTAATCCATCGTTTTCCTAGTCAAAAGTAAGCCGTTGCACCCACCCAAACTACATGGAATTTGATCCTTGCCAAGGCAAGGTACATAGGACTCCTCCCTGAGGTTTAAGCCCAAAAACCATTGGGCCCTAGGTCCTCCTCCATGCCAGTTCACTGACCCCCATCCCACAGGAACTACGTGGGTTTGATCCTTATCTCTTAGATAAGGTACATAGGAAGCCTCCATGAGGTTCAACCCTGTCCAGCGATAAGTCGTTGCGACCCCGTCCAACGGTAAGCCGTTGCGACTCCATCCAGCAGTAAGCCGGTGTGACCCCATCCAGCGGTAAACCGTTGCGATCCAGATGAACTAAGAGGACTTTGATTCCCTACCACGGGGATACATAGGAGGACTCTTCAAGACTCAAGCCCAACATCACCATCGTCCTCGGGTCGACTCCATCTCATTCTCCACCTACTTCATTAAACCCTCCACCATCCATCCTGATTCTTACTTGAACTGCCACATCCCGGTGGGATCATGCCACCTCATTCCCAATTCCCCTTAACAAAAACTGGGAAGCTAACCACATGTTGGCCCCAACATTAGTGTTCCCTCCAGGGGTTTCACCCATTTGATCCACTCTAATCAGTGTTCTGATCAGTCTGATCCATCTCCGCTAGACTTTAAACTCACGACATACCCTGTGTTAAACATGGGAAGCTGAGGAAAACCTCATATACATGCCTATGGCATAAAATTTCCCGCATTCGACGTGGGATGTCTCGGGCTTCTGCACCCTCAAGAAGCCCTATAATAAGGGGAAGAAACCCAGACGCGTCAGTGTCCCAACGTCCAGACACACCAGTGATGTCCAACACGACTACTCTCTTGACCAAAGGTTGCTGCCCCGACCGGACCCTTTGGAATGTACCAACAGGAGCAGTGTAATTAACTAGTGTCCATAAAGATATGACACTAGGAAGAGTTTCACAAACAACGTCTTAAATCTATAAGGAAGACCTGGACTAGGTGACGAGTTCTGAGGAGGAATCCACAGAAGGAAGAACCGACATCCCATCATCCCATTTCGATCAAGGAGAAAACGTCCATGAACAGGTGATGGATGCCTCCCGCCTTTGGAAAGCGGGAATGCGGGGCAACAAACAACATCGCCATTCCCCAACAAGATGGATGCACGTGCCCCGATAAAAGCATCAGAAATAGAAATGGTGAACCTGATGTGAATTTATTCTCCTCAATATGAAGATTAGTAGTGTTCAAGACATCAGTGGATTAGTGTGTCACCAGATATAGCTATCTGGCACCGGGTCCTGCCAAGAAAATAGCGGGCTTTCACTACAAGAAAACCGCCGTGAAACACGTTTTCGGGCCGCCATTTTGCGGCGGTTTTAAGAACCGCCGTGAAAAAACCGCCGCTAAACGGCAAAAAAAATTATTATTATTTTTAATTTTTTTTAATTTTTTTTATATTTATTCGAGGATTAGCGGCGGTTTTTTAAAAAACCGCCGCAAAATAGCGGCGGTTTCCGTAAAATAGCCACGAAATGAAATGAAAAAAATAAAAAAACGCGAGAAACCCCGAAATCACTAAAACGACCATAACTTTTGATCCAGACGTCCGTTGAAGTGTCACGACCAGTCAAATCGAAGCTCATGAAGATATCTAGAGGCACATATAATCAAAACCGTGAGACGGTCTAAGGTATGGAAGATATTAGAGTTATAAGAAAGTTGAAAAAAGTTCTCCAACTTCAAACAGCCATAACTTTCGCTCCGGGTGTCTGTTTAGGCTCTACCACATATCAAATTGAAGCCAGCGAAGAGAGCTACGCACCAATTCAACAAAACCAAGCTTCTATCGTGTTTTTTGACCCCCAAAACCCCTCCGAAGGCCTTCAAAACCCCGTTTCCGTCACCGGTGTCCCGTCGAACTTGTCTTCAAACAGACCTAACTTTTGATCCGCGTGTCGGTTCGGCCTCCTCCACCTTCCAGATCATAGCTCATTCCATGAGCTTCAGTTTGACTGGTCGCGGCGCCCACATGCACTCCTAGATCATATGTTATGGCCTTTTTAGTGGGTATCGGGTTTGTTATGTTTTTCAATGCCTCGTTTCTAGCACCCGTTCTCCGTCAGCTTTTTTTAAATGGTCATAACTTCCGATCCGTCTGTCCATTAGGACTCTTTCACCTTTCAGGTTGAAGAGTGTTTCAGGATCTTTGATTTGACAGGCCGTAGATCTAAAACGGACTCTCGTATCATAAGTTATCTTCGTTAATGTGAGTCCAATGTTTTTGTCTCTTTATGACCGTTTTGACAGGTTTTAACGGTAGCTCCATTTATTACTGTTTATTTGGGTTTCCATGACTTGTTATCTTTGTCAATGGTTTTTTATGGGTTATTATAATGATTATGTTGAATTATTAAGGAGTTTTCCAGAGTTGTTACGAGTTTTCATGCGTTCTCATTTTTTCTAATGCCTCATTCTTCATATGCTTCTCCATCCTTTTTCATGCGTTTTCATGATTTTTCATCCCTTATCACGTCTTTTCATACTTTTTCATGTGTTTCCTTTATTATTTATTATTTATTATTTATAATATACTTTA